>OY720637.1:118825522-124547067 GCA_963169105.1 Ceriagrion tenellum | reverse complement strand
AAAACCAACTGATAAATATACACTCGAGGATAAACAGCTACTCTTGCAAAAGAGAAGTCGGGAGCAAGGATAATTTCAAAGTTGTTTTCTTCCTTAGCATCCAGTATCCCCAATGACAAAATTAAGGTTATGGAAATGTAATTATGTTTCATTTAGTTTCCAATAAAAATTAACTAATTAAGATTGCATAGGAAAAATACAAGGTTGATTAATATCACGGTAAGCTAAGACCCTTGCCATTTCCACGTCACGGATTTCACATTCATTCTGGTGTAAATTTCCAACAGTTGATAGGAGCAAACATGCGCAACAACTGTTGGAAATATGTGTAACTATAGAGACTTCCCTAAATAATACTGAAGGTTTAGTAACACTATGTCATTACATATTTTTTTAATATCAATAAAAATATTTGAAGGGGGAGAAAAGAGGAGGTTATGAGACAGAGGGAATAATATTATAAACCTAGGGCTCAAAAGTGCTCGTATTTGTATAAAGATCACGCTAAGTAATACCATATACCGTTTGCTAGAATATCCTGTCAGAATTTATAGTTCCTATATTTTTAAACTTTTTTGCAGGTACTTGTAAACTCTAACGGACCACACACCGCCTGGATCTGGGCGGAGGGTCGGCAATCTCGACGCATAACATAGGGAATGTGCAACATTGTTATCCTGCTAATATTTCTATCTGTGGGCAATATAGGCTATATTAAAAAGCCCTCAGGGTCCCCTAAGGCCCCCCAAAGGCCCCTCTCGTGGTCCATTAATCATTGGGTTCGGTGCAGTGGTTTTATTTTTTGCCTTTAAAAAGTACTTTCACTCAAGATAGGGCTGGATTTTTTTATCGGATGGCTGAATAAATTAAAATTCTAATTCTTCCAATCGATTTTCTATTACGTTCCGTATTCGTGTGAAAGTCATGTTTTTAGCTGAAAAATTCACATTTTCTCTGGAAACAACAATATCATATTTCCTTGGCAACCAAAGATTTGATTTTCAAAAGATATTCACGCTTCTTTAAATAACATTTCTTCCTGCAAGCCCATGCTATCATGTTGAGAGAATATCTGTATTAGAAGGGCCTAGAGTCCCATGGCCCCATGGTCCCCATGGGCCCCATGATGGATTGTTTAGGTGGGTAATCGATAAATTCGATGCATATTTACAATAAGTATATATTCAACACTCCTGAGGGAAAGCCGTAAATATAATGTTTAAGTTTATTTTCTAATGAGCTGAAACCGATGCTTTAATGACGACCAGTGTTTATAAGCATTCAACGAAAAAATAAAAAATCTGAAACTAAGTCGGTCACCTTCCCGTGGTGTTTCTCGGGGTACACTAAGAACCGCACAAATCTCATCCTAACCCAACCACGGAAGGGTATCCAGCTATAAATATGGTTCAAATATTGACCCGTCTGTTTCGAAACTTCAATCTGTTTTAATATGGCGGAAACTATAATAACGTCACTACATTCATCTTACCCGAAAGAAGAACGGGGTATTCTGCTCAATGAACGCCGTTCATGCATTAAAATCGACAATTGCCCTAAGAATCAACACATATTTTTGATTTAAAAACCAAAACCAACGATTATGGCTACCCTTTACGCCTAAGACGCAGTCCAGGTAACGGAGGAATAATTGGTCAAATAAACATGGCTGCTGCTGCAAATGATCCGTTTTGACATTTTCAACAGCTGGATTGTACCCCTACTCTCCAATCCTGTTTGAAGATACTCAATGCCCATATCAAAAATGAATACCGCAACTGAAATAGGTCATTGAATACAAATATATGTATGTACACAAGGGAAGCGATTAAGTTCAATCACTCAGAAGACGACTCAAAGAAGACCGCTCAGTATTCTTCAGGTTTTCAGGCTTTCGTATATGATAAATTCAGCGTTTTTCTCACCCGTTGAGTTTCAACGGGTACCTTTCGCTAGTAAATCAATAAATCCTTTCCAAATCATGAAAGAGTAATAAGTCGACGATGTGACTACATTTGCAGTGACTCAAAAGTTACAAAAATGAATTTTGTCCCGCTAGATTAGTGATTGAGCCCACTGTGTGGTGCCTCTAATAATTTATTTTAAGGTGTCGGCGTTTCGAGTAACAAGACTGAAGGGGAACAGGAATTTTAAGGTACCGATTTCGTCCCGCATATGAAGACATGGATTATTCATGTGCGCGACCATCCCCTCCATCCGTGTGCTCTCCGGACCATTTCTCCGGCCGTTTCACGGCATATATGCCCGACTCGTTCTTCCACACCCCTCCCACTCCACGGCGGACACTTCGAAAGGGCCGGCGGTGAACACAACGCTTTCCACAAAGAGACTTCACCATCTCCATCCTCTTAAGTCTTCTTCCTTTCCACCTATCTAAACCCTCGTGCATCTTCTCGTTGCGTATTGTCCTGGGTACTCTATTTCCCAACCTACATCCTTCTGCATAACACACCTTTCTGAAACTTCTTTTTCCAGCCACCATTAAGTTTCACGCTACAAGCTCGGCTCCACCTCTCATGAAACCTTATTTTGACCGCTTACCACTTTTCACCACCAACTGTAACATGTCCTACCATATATCATTAACTCGCTGGATTTTTAATGCTTAGGCCGCTATTAACACTGACTCAAAAAAAGGTTCCAATTATTCTCCGACTCCATCCACCAAAAACAGATCCTATCGCGATTACGCGTTTATTCGAGGTTTCAAACTACGAAGATTATGATTTGTCGCTAGCTCGGTTCAAGCTGTGTTACAATGCTAGAAAGTACTCCAATATCTGACATTAAAAATGTTTTTTTTAAACTCGAATGTTTTCATACACACTCATTTCAAAGACTCCAATACGAGATCATCTCCAAATAAAGTGGAATCTGCACCATACTACCTACGTCAGATCACATTAGTGGCATTCATTGGACAAATATAAAACTAATGAGAATCACCAAAACACGCAAATCAAAATATGATGATTTTCAAGAAAAAAATAGGAATATGAAGGCATTCGGGCCTCACCGAATAATATCAAAGTCGGCATCCCCCAAAGTAACTAAGGTTCTTTGCCATTAACAACTATGGGGAACATTAATTAAACTAACGAAAGCGAAGCGAGAAAAATATGACGATTGAGGCCTATTCTACACGTCAGTAGCATGAGAGCAGGACGTCAAAATTAAAGATAAACTGATGGATATGTGGCATGAATTCGCACCGGCAATAACTTCCTAAAAGGTAAATAATGGTCTTAATGAAGAAGTGAATCAATCAAACTAATAAAATAATATGGATCAACAAATTTGCTACACGTATAAAATTGATGTTACACAAATAAATGTATGCTCAAAATGTACTAAAATAAACATGCTAATTACAATATCGAAGACTTGAAAAAAATGTTGATACTAGCGAAGAGAAAATTAATTTTAGAAACGTTGACAATATATTACTTGTTGGAAGGGCTGTTTAGCTCAAATCCTAAAACGTATCGCGACCAAGCGGTATCTATGTTAGAAAGCTGGGGAATACTAGTATCTTTTTGTTGTCACAAAATTTGACTTTGCCCAACCCAAAGGCTCTTCACCCGCGGTTTTCCCTTGGTCAAGGACGAGATTAAAGTCAATAAACGTATTTGGACTCCACTTACATGCGACCCAATCGCATGTTGACCTTGACTGTATAACGGTGACGTGCGTAGGCGGCAAATATCAATCTTGAGTGTTTGTCCACTTCTCTCCTCGAGTGGAGTGCGCCGTCGACCGGCATTTGTTCACGTGTTGTCAAATAGGGACTCCTACACTTCTTTTTCCTTTAGCACACATTCAACGCAGGCCGAATCGGAGGTAAGCTGTGTGGCAGAGGCTTTTCAACAGTTTCTTTTCGACCTATTCCTCAGGAAGAGGTCACGGCAGCAGGAAATCTGTAACTTATATGGCTCTCAACTTGGGGAGGATTGGAAAGAATTTACGAGGTTGCATAAAGCGTACAGCTGCATCATCGACGTAATTCGTTTTATGTGGGCACAAATTTTACAAAATGTGATATGCTTTTATGGCTTTCCCGATGCATTCAGGTTATGTCCGAGTAAAATATATCTAGGGATTGACTGTATGTGGCCACTGAAATCTTTTAAGATGCACAAAAGGATTTACCTCAACTGCATATAAAAAATCAATCGCCGTAAAATATATTGACTGGCTCTAACATATCACACGCGCAACCAATATTCATGATATTTAATGATATTTTAGGCGCTGGAACTTTCTCAAACAGCTCAACAAGTCCCCGTTGTACCTAATTTTATTTGCATAGAATAGTGTAAGGGTCAAATACCACTTAATAAAACTTTGACCTAGAAATGCCAAGCGGAAATATTGTATAAGTGATAAAATTATTTCATTCATTAATGAAAAAGAAACATTCAAATGAGACGTCAGCGTTTACGCTCACATTCAGTGGCTAAAATTTATTCTTATCACCATTAGGACTCATTGCACGAACATCACTCAGATATGCTAATCTACACGTGGATATTCGGCATGTTGGTCTTTTTGGAGACTGCACCAATCACTATCGGAGATTTGGTGGGTAAGGAAAGAATTAAGAAGTATAATAAGTATTGCTGGTAGATAACATCTACTTCATCTCTGCAGGATGCCACGATCAAATGTTACAACAATTTCACTGTGACAACCAAACAGTTGCAATTGAATATAAAATGAGACGTATTTAAAGTTAACGCATAGTGGTGCGATCACGTTTCTTTATTAAGCGAGCGCCAAAGTTATCGCTTATTTCGATTTTAACAAATTTGTTTTATAACAAAGCAATTTAAAGAAAATATGTCGGTTGCCAAACAGTCGAGTAGATCTTCAGTTTTCAAGATGCACCCGTTGCCTCATCTGAAATTATTAGTGTTTTTTTTTCAAAAATCAATACATTAACTAAAATAGTAGAACTTTACATCTGCATATTTTTTGTGGACAAAAGGGTTAACACTGGCCAAAAAAATCTTTCACCGCCAGAAATGTATCAACGGAAGCGACGCGCGTATTATTTAGCCTTTCAACGTTGTGGCTAAATATAGTTTTACAAGGCAGGTCATTAAAGGGTCTGGCAGAGGGTGTTAGGACACCAGACGTAAAGCTTGTTTTCACGAAAATATCATCATGAAGACATATAACGCAATGCTTATTAAATGTTGTGAATACCACGCACTAAAACCTGTGCCCACATCGACCCGCTATTTCACATCTCTCTCTATCAAGGAGAGTTCAACGAAAAAAAGGGGAAGTAAGGGTGAAAGGCGATCTCTGGCCCTCAGATTTGCGACGCAATCACTCTTAAGAATGTCGAAGGGAAGAAAGCAAAGGTCGACCAAGCGACGGTTGGTGCCTCAAGGGCAAGACCAACTTCCTTAGAAGAGGAAAGAAGAAAGGGTTCGCGGGAATGGACGGATCTTAACAAGGGAGCAAGGCTAGTAAAGGGAGCACTCGTATCAGATACGCCTACTGGCGGATGGACTTAAGGTTTTGAGTTTCACCCCGGTAGTCAGAAATCGACCGAAAACGGATAAATGTGCCAATTTAAAGAGGGTAACGTATGTAATTGATGTTTTAGAGGAAAAATTAGGCCTAGTTTTATGATAGATCACGATGACCAAAGCTGGCATTGTTTTGAGCTTCCTTGGAGTTAAATTTTGGTTTCATAAAATATATCAGACTTGGCGGATAGTTGACATGAATGTTATGGATATGAGAACGGGAGGGACTTTGCTTTTCATTTGTATAAAATACTCTACCTGGATCACTCACGGAATACCTCGATCCTAACTCCTCAGGCTTACAAATATTAAATAACTTTTATGTAACACTTCAAATTCTTTTTTATAGTAAATGAGACAATATTTATCGGGAGCAAAGGTAGATTTTAAATCTTTCTTATTTACCGAGGCTTGGCATTAAATATTGACCGATTCATATGAAACTAAATTACCGTATTAAAACTTCATATCTTATCAGTCACAATTTAATTATATACAATTCTTTTTTCAATCATTTATTTAACTTAAGATATACTGAGTTGGCAACGCTGTTGCCACAATCTCTTCATGTCTTTATCTGATTAGAGTAACACCGACGGAAGATTGAATTTGCTTCAATTACGCCTAAGAAAAATGTGTTGATCAATATTGCATTTTAAAGGAGAGCTAAACGACATACTTGCAGAAAAATGTAAACAGAACGCGAATGTAAACTATCTTTGAAAATGAAGACATTATAGTGCGCATGGACACGGCATATTGGGATATAGCTCTCTTCTTTCCGAAAGAGAGCATGGAATTTTAGGGACCCCAGCCACGCGCAGGTAAAATTAGTTTCCTCTGGAATATCTCATTTTTAGTGACCGTATGTTTGCATTGATCCCAAAATCTAGCAATCATTGTAATTCCATAGTTGTCCCACAAAAACCATTTTTACGGTTTTTATCATCGTTTGGTAGGGTAAAATGTGATGTCGCTCCACCTTACAAAAATAAACAGATTCCCGAGTCGCCATAAGCATAATTTCCAACAAATTTATGATTCTTTTTATTCCAGTTTAAAGGAATCCGAGGACACTGATTTCAACCGGATGAATAAATTGGGTGAATGGCGTGTTTTCACAACAAAAATATACACGTGGAAAATTCAACAGATCGGAAAAATAATACACACATATGGATAATTGTTTTTATGTGAGTTTATATTGAGTTACAATTAGGATTATTTTGGAATAGTAAGTAGCATTACAAAGACTTTCGGAAAACTTCACTCATTTTCAAAATATGCCCCAACCATACAGTGCAGAGGATTAACAGTACAGTTCAGCTATGGTTCGACTTATGCATGCATTTACCATCACAGTGGTCATGTTCATGAAATGTGTTTACAGCAGTTCCCGGAGGAGCCTAATTTCCTTTGAAAAGTCTACATTCCTATTTTGCATGAATTTCTAATTTTAACTTTTTCATAAATCACAAATTTACATGAACATTTTCTTTAGGATAAAACAAATACAAAACAACAATAATATAACAAATAAATACCCAAACGTTTTATGAAATTCAACAAGGTGATTTTGTCACCACAAAAGAAACTTAAAATTACGTATTGTATTATATACATTATAAGTCAATAATAAGATTATGGCGCTGAGTATGTTAGTGATTCTTGAGAGAGAAATAGGAACCATGATGCATTACCATAAGAAGGTAAACATTAAAGTCTTACATTGCAACCTTCATCTAATCGTCTTCCTGTCATCATTCATCCTGTAGATGACTAGCATTCATTGAGCTATCTCAGGTTTTATTATCCTTTCAGCCAAACTAGGCCTCTTCCTTATTCTGCCTTATTCCGTCGCGTGAATTCGCTCCTTTCCTACGATCTCCTTTCCCAAAAATAAAATAAACCCGTGCCTTATTTCCCCAAACCTCTTTCTTCAGGGAACTGATTTTCTGTCGCCTCCGTGCGTGAGAACCTTTTCTTGACAAATAAATAAAAAAAGGAAAAACCTCATGTAACCTATCCCTCGAACACGTCCCCCGCGCCAGCGTCATCACACACCCAGCGCCTTTAAAGCATTCCCACCCTGACGTGTTTGTTCAGCAATAGACCTTCCCAACCGTGCGAGACAAGCCCTGGAACAGAGAGAGCCCGGATGGAGTTCTCCCAGCTTGTGCACACAAGTCTCGCAGAATAGGCAGCGAGACACGACACGAGTAAGATAGAACCGACCACGGTTGCAATCACGTATTCTGCGACACACGCCATTTCGGATTACGCCATTACGTGCGCAGAAATGATTTCGTTAGCTCGTCGATTTTGTGTATAGAGGGAGAGTGGGGGGGTGCTGTCAAATACGAATGACAATAATTGGGTTTGCCTCCATAAAACTCGACGGTCTGAAAATAGACAGTGTCGCCCGTTTGTGAATCCAGATTTGTTCACCAACTACTCGCTTTGTTTGTGCGGGTGATAGCGTAAGGCTGAGCACAGAAAATTGATTAGTAATGGAAATGCGGCTAGCAATAGTGCAACGGCATAGAGAGAGATAAAATGGAAAGTCATAGACAACAATGTATCTATTTGGAAGCGTAGAATGCTTCCAAGGCATACACTTCCAGCGATTTTACTGCTAAGAAAAACAAAAAATATGTTCGGACAATTCAATCCTTTTCTCTCTTTCATATTGACCAATGTTTAAGGCATAAACATTAGGATTCAACATCCCATGAGAGAACGTAGACTTATAATATCCTTCTCCGCGATTTAGATTGTTCATTACAAAGAGAGCGTAGTTCAAGTTATGATCATACATTGTACCGAGAACAACTTATTTGAACTAATTGGCTGTTTTTTATATAATAGAAATATTTTCCATTAACAAAGATTCCATACACTCTTTTCATTTAGACAGTAGTGATTAATAATTTCGTCTTTTTAAATATCTTGATTTGTATCCCCAGTAAAACATCATGAATGGATGACCAAATTGACGCCTGAAAGAAGCATATATCGAATTGCACTCAGAATAAGCTCCTATTTCTCAGCCGAAGTGCAGACCTAAAAGGATCAATTTACACATTCATCAAGAAAGCATAGACTCGTACACATGCGCATGATTCACATCCATCTGATACGAAAAGGAAACCATAAAATTCAAAGTAATCAACTAATCAAATTCAGAATATTTAGGCGATAACGTGAGAAATTCAAAATTACGGTAAAACATACAATTGAAATTTTACATCAATAGAAGATTGATTACAGGCTTAGTTTCTATCTTAATACATGATATAAACGGCATATATATCCGAAGATAACTCATATCAACACCTAGTTTTTAATTAAAGGTTAACTTATTCGCGGAAATGTGAAACTTTTTAATACATGATTTTCAAGTATATGGTACAAACCATAGGCACAGTAACATTTTCCAGCATTACGAGCCGTTAATTTTTTCCACCCAATAATCCATGAAAACCAGAGACGATTAGAGAAATCACAATTTCTTGATTGCACTTCCGATTTCAACTGAATAGCTACGATCCTCGGACGAATATGTTTGAAAAATTCTTTCATATATCCAAAAAGGTTAAAATTAAATCTAGGAGACGTGAATATGAACGACGACGGGAAAAGATGAAGCAGGAAAAATGTGGCGCAGGAGAGGGCTTCTGTGCCGCGCAGGCGTGGCTTAGTGCTCACCAAATATCGCACTGCGAGTGGATTTAAGCATAAGTTTGACGAAAATAACACGCAACCACCGGAAACGTTAGCCAGAGTACGGCTTAAAAACTCTGTCGACTTTAACAGCGGATTCATTATCAAGAATCAGACAAAATTCCACCTCCACTGCTTTTCTAACCTCCTTGTCTAGATCATATAACCACGTGATATTAAATCCGTATGAAAGCATAAAGATTAAGCAAATTATTTCCATCAGGCAGTGTCACTAACACCGCGGCCACCATCTCGAAAGACACGAAGACGCATCACAATTTGCCCCTCAGCGTGGTGGAGAAGACAAAGAGTCCCTCTCATTTTTTGGACACCTCTCTTCCTCTCTTTCCCGACGCAACTTTTTGAATACCTTTCGCCCGCCACCTCTTGCGCCTTCTTTTTTTCTTCTTGTTTCCGGTCCGCTTCGCTCGCCCAGGGGGAGGCGCGGCGGGGTGAGGCGCGGGTGAATGCACCTGGTGGATGTGGATCCAGGCGAAATTCCCGAAATAGGTCGCGCGCTTCGTGAGGTCGCCACCGCATATATACGCGCGAATTGTGTGTGGCGCCCGACTGAGCGCTGGGCGCTACTATATACGTGGCTTTGCTCTCGTCTCGCCCGCTGGAGCCTTGGTCTGCGCGCTACATTCATTCAAACTGGCAGATAGTATGAAAGGACTCTTCCCTTTTGGCCACAGAAGGAAAATGGATTCGGATACATTACAGCATCGCCCATTCAAGTACTTTTTTTCCCCTTCGCTACCGTCTTCTTTCACGCGCACTCTTTTAGGAACACGACACCGGGGATGATACAATTACCGAGTCCTGCCATCATATATCGTTGCAAAAGCACTCAAATTGTCCAATATATTCGGCATTCAACTCTGTATTACTTGAAGTTGCGAGCATGAGGAATCCGTGTTCTACTACTAGGTATAACAAAGGCAATATGGAATAATTCGGAAACTTAACGCGTTTAAAATTAGTAGATGTTCAAGACTAGGTACTTAACCTCTTACAGCAGACAATATTTAGGTGATAAGAACCAAAATAAATAATAAATGTCCTATCATATAAGAAGAATAAAGAAGATCTTAAAAGAATAAAAAGGAATGTACATCGAAAGAGACACCGAGAGGTAAGGGAACTAGCATTAGAAAGGGTAGGGTGGAGGGCTGCAGTCAACCAATATTAGGATTGAGCAACCAATGAGTGACTTTATATTAGTAAAATCGATAATAAGGACGCACCCATGGTTCTCCACAACGCTCGCTATCATCTTTATTTAACAATTGTGCTCATGAGAGTGTAAATATGAAACTCATTCTTCAAATTTTGTCCGGTGATTTTAGCCACCAGTTTCAATTGGTTGAGTAACTTTGCGCGTTGGTCTACAGCGGTTCGAGTCATGGTTAACGATTAAAACAATGTAAAAGTAGGGGCCATGATCTCTCTCCTAATAAAGAATCTAGTAGTCTATTATGCAAGGAATCGGAAAGTCCGCGTGTCAGCAGTGATAAAATTTTGCCGTCACAAATTTGAAAAAAATTGAATACGGCTATTCAAAAGCTGAGTTTGTCAGGGGCTTTTATGTTGCATTCGCGTATTCTCTCGAGGTTCGACCGTCTCGAGTCCTTACAGAATAAGGCCCCTCAAAGTCGTTCATTTACATGTTCCGTTATTCAGAGATGAACATAAAATATTAATAATCCTACCTTCAACTAATACGTACTTAAAATAAAGTTTAAAAAATCGTGTTTTAAGGTCTTGAGTATATATTATGCTTTCATCGCAGCATCCTTTGTCAGAACGACCATATTGAAGTTCCGTGTCTAACCGAATTGTCATCTATAAAATTGCATCAATTGGTTAATTTCTGTAACTAAGGAAAACATGAGAAATTCACTTCAAAACAGAATTACGATGGTGTCCACAGCTACAGGAGATGATCCAATACGTGCAGTTCACTATTAACAGCCATTCCCGCGGACTGGGATTCGAACCCACATCCCACTGAATTTCTCATCGAGCTGTCCCTAGGGTACATATAGGCCAGTGGACATTTCTGTTTTCTCATCAGATCCCATATCATCAAACCATGCTGACGGAGATTGATTTGAAACTTTTCAACAATAAATTTTGTTTCATAAGTGAAAGAATTAGGAAGAAATCCTTGGCCAACGTAAGGGAAACTTAATAATACTATAGATACTATGGTAAGAAAAAGATATATAAAATGTAAAAACTCATTTTATACAAGCGATAATAGGATAAACATATGAGATCATCAGAAGGTAGCCGAGAAAATTAGTTTCAATGCTTCCACATTTCTTATATACATTAAAAGAAACAGGTAATATGCCTGATAATATGAGCGTTTAAGGGAAAGATATGCAGCCAATTTTGCCACTAACTATTATTCCGGATGGAATAAAACGGACATTTATTTTTTTAATATCGAAATAACTTCCCGTGGATTTACAGTGCTCGTAGGAAGAGATGATATAACACGTTATGTTACCCTTATTGCAAAAAATTCAAATGACATTTCAAATCTGAGAAGCACTCGTTTTCTTAAAAACCTATATGAAAGGTCGCCACAAAACGCCATTGGATGAACGTAAATGAAAATTAGGAGACAATTAAAATTCAGTTTGATGATCGATATATGTTATATAAGATAAAAATTGTAATCTCAAACTGTAAATCAGAAGGAATTCTCTGATTTCAAATGCGGCAGCCAAGATGAAGTTCGCTCGTTCCATTCTAGCTTTAAAAAGAGGAAGGCTTTCAAGGTATAACCTTATGTTTCTAAGGGTTCTTATCTTTGAAACAATAAGGTAACGTTTCATTTTAAATCTCATTTCATGCATTTGAATTTTTCCAATAAAAAGGCTGTTTAATTTGTTTGGGCTAAGTATGATAAAAGGTGTAATTTACATGTTAAATCACCGTTGACACCGTTACCGAAAAAAAAGAAGTCACCAGCCAGCAAAAACTCAATAATGCATTGTTAAATAATTACGCAAGAATTTCAACTTTCTATTCAATCAACCCGTAGAGCTATAATTAGGTAGATATTTTAGAGATTAGATATTTCTAAGATACATTTCAGCGATTAATTTTTACGTCAAAAACTAACATATAAAGCTTTACTTTTTTATTTATGCCTTGAGTAAAGTAGTTGTCAAGCTACACGGAAATTGAGACCATACATGGAATACTTGTTTTTTGACTAGGACTTTTCATTATCGTGGGTTTCAATATTCCCGTAAGATTTCAAACATTAGACAGTTCACACTTAGGGCATTCAAAAGAAAAAAAAAGCCCGAGTATAGCCGAACTTCCTCCATTTTCAACTAAGAATGATACTTGACCCACACGAAATCCAATTACCAAACGGTTGTCAAAACGAACGCCCTTTTACACAGAGCGAGTGCATTTGGCGGTAATCCTATTTCCTGCCCTATACACTGGGAAAGGAAACTAGACGATACGGCGAACGCCGAAAAAGCTTGGCAGCACCTTTAAATTGATTCCCTCGACAAATATCCCACGCTGCTGCTTCTCCTCTTTCCGGAATACGGGCAAAAGCTTTGAGCTGTTTATTGAGTTACACTAAGGGGAGAAGGACGGGAATTCCAATCACATCCCCATTAAATTCAGCCGCCTTCCGTCATTCAACCCGCCATTTATTATGAAGGGGCGAAAAAAAATGGCTAAAGGGATAATATTTACCGAGCGATTTGCAGACTCGCTTCACATCCCTCCACTTTTCTCCCTGTTATCTTACGTCTCAACCATTAGTTTGTCGTCTCACAATGATTTGTCCTTGTTGACTTTACCCCTAATATTTTTTTTTCTCCAGGCGTCCCAATTTCCTCCTGCCTTACCGTTCTGCCCTCCCTCATCACCCCACACCAACCAATATAAACGGAGTTTTTGACATTAATATTCCATGAGAATCTCGCATGGGGGTAGGTGGGGAGAAGGGGGTGGGTAAAAACGTTCCGAGTGAAAGAATAAAGGCGCGATCAATCAAATTCTCGGTAAACGAATATCGTTTCTCATTTTTTTTTCGTTTTATTCCATCTCGATCTCCTCTGCGCGTGTTACTTCTCTCTTTCACCAAGTTGCTTGGCTACCGTTTCTCCTCGCCTCCCTCCCCAAAAAGCTTTCATCTACTGCCGGTTAAAGCGGTGTATTTATGGGTCAATCAAAAAGCGATTATCGCAGAATTTTAATGTCGCTTCATTCATCCGAAGCGGTATTTCTCTCGTTAAAACTGCCGTTTCGTCGCAGAACGAATTTTCTTCTCAAAGATCCGCCTCGTTCTCATGGTTGCATGAAATGATGGCATAATACACGAAACAATTTCTGTCATGAAAGGACAACGGTGCCTTAGTTGACATCAATGCGAGTATAGTGAACAATGAACGTTTTACTGATTGCATTAGCTGTTTTTTAAATATAAAAAGTTTGCTAACAATTGATAATCTTAGTATAAATTGAAAAATCAAATCTTTTAATGTTAACAATTTTCATAATGTATAGGATTAACATAATGTTTAGAATATTAACCACCTTCAGTTCCATACCATAGTTCCATACTATATTAAATTCAAGTAAAAGTTATCATGTATAGATTCTCGACAGAAATTTATTAAATATATTTAAAAACTAAAATTTTGTTTTTCCCAAGTACCCTAATTTTCCCAATTAAACATTATGTTAGGCACTAGAGATACGTTCACATTTCATAAAACAGAAAAGCATGCATGAAAAAGACAAATATGGTTTTTATTGTTAATCATTTATCCTCTGTTAATGAGATGGTTATTAACTTTAAGGTACTTTAGATAACCTCTAATTCTCTGAAGTTGTGTACAAACAAGTAATGAGAAAGATATTTATACTAGCCACAAATACGTTGAAGAAATACGGAGAAATGGCCGGAACCACTGCGCCAGCCAGGCTTTCAAATTCCCAGGCAATTTTGGCTTTTTCTCGTGACAAGTTTTACGTAACTAGGGAAAACGCCTGGATGGTCTAGGTGTTACTCATGGGCAGAAAAACTTAGCTTTTTACTGCACTTCAAGCTTTGTCAAGGAACTATCCACTTTCATAAAGGAAATTTTCGAAAAATACATGAACACATTTAGCAAAACAATTTTATGGAGGTAGACATCAGGTTTATTCGCTACTCCCCCCGCAGATGAACAAATCGCAAGACAAAGGGAGGCACTTAACGAGGGCCTTACCACTCCTCTGGCATCGGACGAGAACAATATCTCCATAGTCATTCGCTTAAACGTTTGAATTTGCATCCGAAGCATTTCGCGGATGGCGAAATGCTTCGCTTTTACTTTTAATGGCCCGGCGTGGCGGTCTCAGCCGGACGTCCCGCCAAAAGACTGAGAGTGAGGGAGCACGGCGATATCCACTATCGTGAAAACTCTATGGTCCTTTACTATAAAACGCGTAGCTAGTTTTGATCACTTTTAACCGCAAGGCGACCGCTCAGTGTGACTCTTTGCTTCCAAACGAGCGAAAATGTCTCATGCACCCCCGGATCTCCTCCTTTTCCACCCGCAAAATTTAACTGCGGCAGTTTGGATGAATGAGACATTCCCTGCAGTTCAGTTCTTGTTTCTGCTACCATCCACCCCCTCAGAACCTCCCTCCCTGGACTCATGCCACCCAAAATTACCGGCCTCTATAGTCGTGACTGCTTCTCCGCCCTCAGAACGACCTCCCGACTCGTCCCGTTCAACTATTATCTACGCAATGGCCACGGAAGTGCCAATGTGCAGTTATCTTCAGCTAGTTCCGAGTTTGGCAAAAGGTGGAACTGTGTGCGCCAATGGGATACCGTTCTACTATTTTGTGAGCGAATGGGACGTAACAGCCCACGCTTAAGGCTCTAAAACTGCAACACCAAAGGCGACATGGTGTTTGAACGAAGGCTTACTTCACTCCCTTCAATCTCTTAAAGAAGAATATTTCTCCTTATTTTCTCTTTACTTCGACGTAGATTTATCAATCTTTTTACATGATTGATGAAAAACCTCTACTAGTTTTTTTTCCAAAAATTCGATCAGATACTTACGGTTACCATTAAATCTTACATCGTCTCAAATGTCACTATTATTGATGCCAAGACTTAATTATACTCGATCAAGTGACAACCCTAAATCCGAGGATTATTTTAATTTGTAAGCATGGCTTTCTCTTAAATATATTCTTCTCCTTTTTTCCGAGTGATGATTATAACCTATTCCGAAATGATTAATATCAGCATCATGGTGATGGTCTCCGCGGAATTATGCGGTAGGCATATGATCAATCATTGAATATTTCATAAATTAAGATGAAGTGGTAGGAGCAATATAGAGTTCACAACCATCCCGTCTGAGACTTTCGTCTAATTTAAAAACTTTGTGCCTTATTGTGTTTTAACTGCAAAAACCAAGTAAGTTACCTATTTTAATATTATCATAATACATTTTGTCACTTGATGCCTGTCTTTTATAGTCAAACAACACATCGGACAAAACATGGCATAAAAATGCTTAATTTTGCTGGAAAATTGAATGCCGAACATTAAATCTAACTCTAGAACAACAACACGGAATTATACAGTGATCTTCATATACAAATGAAAATACTTTACAAGCATGCACTGCAATTGCCATATACCGGTACTTCTTTCAGAATGAAGCGTTATTAATAATCGTTCTAAGGACCAAACTTCACTAATAAAAAAACTTCAAAATAATTATATCATGCATAAAAACTTATTGATATCAGCCCCAGATTTTTAGATCTAAAATAAAGGATAAGTCAAAAAATTAAATTGTACAGATTTAGTGTTCAAAGGACTCCTCCACAACCTCATCCAGACTACAGTAACATTTTTCAAGCAGATTAAGTTTCAAGAATTTCTAAAATCTTTTCCTAGTGGCGTCTGACGGCAGAGTTAAAACTTTTATAGCCACATTAAAGGAAATCTTATTATACAAAGCCGTGGGGAGGCAGATCAAAACACTGGCGAGTATTATGCCCATGCCCTTGAGCATTGGAGGTATTCTTGTTAAAAATGTCTTTAACATGCACAAATAAATAAAAATAATAATATTTAAATAAAATATAACTAAAAAATAAATATATATTAATGATAAAATAATAGCTATAGCAAGGTATAGTTCATATAAACTTCATCTACCACTGAACCTACTTCATTGAGAGCAAAAATGGTTACGTAGAAATAAGCTCTGAATATTTACACATAATATGGAAACCGTACGACCATAAAACCATGGACAAGTTTCAAAAGCGAATCAGTTTCCGCAATATTCCAGTTCCAACTTCTAGCAAAAGCGATCATTAATCCTTGTCTCACGTCATGAGCTCTTGAGAAGCCACTTTACTATTAATCAAGAGAGCAACACGGTTGGACACTTAGACAACGGCGCCTCTAATCAGTGACGACAGCCGACTCCAAAGCATCGGAAGAGGGAATGACGTCACTTAATGACCAGGTGGAGAGGATGGGGCCAAATGAAGACACGACATTCTCAAACCTGATTCCACGCACGGGATCTAAACTGGCCGTTTTAGGGCAGCGGCTACAGGAACTACCCCAGGCTACAATTAGCGCTCCCAGCGCGTGACTGTGAAACCACTAATGGCCCACTCGCGCTTACAAGTCACCCCCCAAGAGTCTCTTAAACATGTCCTACATCACACAAGCCCACGAGTTGGCGAGAAAGCTGACTTTGCAATCGAAAGTCCCGCATTCGCCCCGGAAGTGGCTAAGATATTCAGGCTTTTCTCCAAGCAGCATTTGAGAAGGGCCTAACAATCCTCGCTTACGGAATATGTAAAGCCATAATTTCACATCGGCGTAGCATAAAAATGAAAACATACCCTTAATATACTTCATTATCCTCAAATTTCACCCATCTCCAAAAATCACCATGAAGTGGGCACGTAAAATTTTGTTACACGATTAGTCCCATATTCAATTTTTTTATTGCCAAATTTTTCAATTTTTTGTAAAATATTTTCACAAGCAATAAATTTTGACTGATATCTATCATTTACTTTTTTTTTTTTACTATGGAATACATTTATAGTCATTAGCGGATCAAAACCCAAAGTCATTGAAAAATCGTGAAATATTTTGAGCATTGAACATCCACTGTAACAATACATATATAAATATCCAACAATTTTAATAAAACTGATTATAATATAATAATATATAAATACTATACAAATAATATATAATATAATAATGCCGACAGAAAAAGGTTACACAGTGAGTCACGTGGGCCAAATATGTGGCCCAGTCACGCTGGCTTCCTTTCGCACGCTATTTAATACTATCCCTGCAACAATTTGTTACAAACGCCCATATGAGACTTTTGAGAACATAAAAATGTGCAACTACTGAAACGTACAAGTATATTATGCCATTCTAAGAGAAACAGCACACAAATGAAACACTGTGGGCCACCCCTGTTGCCCTCCCGCCTACTGAAGGGTTAATCTTTTCCTGAAAAATAAAGCTGAAATTTTTATTCAATAACCACAACAGCTTTGTAAGTTTTACCAAAGCTATACTAGTTGCGAAATGATTAAGAAATGCATCTCTAATTAATTCAAAAACCGGCGAATTAAGCAATCAAGGCTATGTAGTCATTATGGATTTCCAAATGCTCAATCCTGCTAATATCGAGAAGAAAGAACTCGGAAAGTTTTTCTTTCGTAATTATTTTATTAAAATAAAAGTGTAGAATTAATGATTAAAGAGATAAACTACAAAAGTATATGAAACCAAAACCATCCCGTACATACACATAATTTCTCAATGAGAGAATATACTCAATAAAGAAACGATACCCTAAGTAACGAAGCAATAGATTCTCTCGCCACCCCAACGCATTGAGTAATATTGATGAAATTTGCTATTAATTTAAAAGACACTTTCCACCAATATAAACGCAGTAGTTCTAACGCTCGCTGCATTAATTCGACTAAACAATATAAAAAACTAAATCAAAGAGAAAAATATAGTAATTTTATCATCGGTTATTTATTTGATAAATTTGATACGATTTTTTCTCAAACGTAATTAATAGGTGTATTCTTTCTGAATTATCATTTTTAAATTTGTTCATAACTTTATCAGTAAAGAAAGAATATAATTATACATATACAGTGTTAACGGAAGTATTGATTCGAATAAAGGACCATCGCAAAAAATTGATTAAGGAACACCGAAACAAATCTGCTTAAAATTATATTTTTATACAATGATTAAACTTACTAAAAGTTAATTTGTCCGTTCATTTACACAACAAGCTAGAAAGTTACTGTAGATTAAATACAAATATCTATTTTATTATTGATTTATACTACCTCTGTTATTATATAGAGCACCTATTACTTCCACCTGTGGAACGATGCAGTATTTTATTTGACAATGAAGCAAAAAATGTATTTCTCTGCCAGTCTATTACAATATCGAACCTGAAAGAAACTGAGTGAAATTGAAACAAAATTAATTTTTCGGAGGGCTTATTTCCTCAGCGACTGACATTGAACCAGGGGCCATTTCATCATTTCCACTTGTCATTGGGATCAGGTTTCCCCATCGCCCTCAACGAAGCTTCATTTGCATGCCTATCTATCTAAGTCATTCCTCCGAAGTACTCGGACACTCACGATCCCACCCATCGGATCCGCCGTCCCTCTTCGGCCGGCTGACCGGATCGCGACCTCCATTCTCCACGCTTCCCCATCACTGCACGTCTGCACAAATCCCTGGATCTCAAATCCCCCAACAGCTTCGACAGTCACACTCTGGATAACGTCCCCCGGACCAGATTCGCCTCTCAGCCGAACAAGTAGAAACCTCTGCGGATCGGGTATGAGTTAGTTCCGCGGCTTGGCAGACGTCTCGCGACACACCGAAGTCCCCGGAAGAGGAGTTTGTCATTCGCGTCGGACGGATGGTGTGAAGGAGTGGGGGGAGCCTGAAGGGGGGGGGAGGTTGGGGCAGGATGGATGGACGTGCTCAGGTTGGAGAGGGAGAGAGAGGCTGAATTGAAGCATTGAGTGGAATGTGGACAGGGGAGGCGGAGAATGGGTCGGTGGCTTGGAGGAGGTGGGTGGAGATGAGGTCAAAAGCGCCCCCCCATGGGACACCTCTCCCTTCCGTGATTTCCGGCCTATTCGAAGCACACTGCACATCGATCTGAGGTGGACACAGCCGTCCGGTTTCCTCTGAGGACTGAGTGTTGTGGGAGTAGTCCGTCTGAGGGAACGCAGACTATGAAATGGATAAAGAAAAACAAGAACACACACGTTTACCTACATGCATTCGTGTTGTAAATTGCAAGTAAAAAAGTAGCACAAAGTTTCAGTTTTAGGCGAGATTTAGATATAGGCTTCCATGTTGTTTGAATGAAATGGCTTTTTCTTCGGAATATCTTTAACGACACGACGCGTATTAGTAATTATCAGGTGACTATCAACCTGACGATCGCTTCATAGGCTGAAAGTCATGGTAGTAACTAAGATTTTTGTGGATAAGAGCCATTTAATTTAAGCAACCAGAGTTCTGTTGATGTAAGCTATAGAGAAACGCCCATTTTTTCCCACACAGTAAAAGAAGACCGCACCAAATTCACATAAAATGATCTTGAATAACCATTTTATGCCAATTTTCTTATTTATTCTATTCTTAAGCTCAAACGGAGCACATTGTGCATCTCTCTGAGGTAGACACAGCCCTCCTGCTTCCTCTAAAGGCTTGAGAGGTATGAGGGTCGGTCGAGATTACAATGACTATGAAAAAGAGAAGAAAAAGGCATATGTTTGCTCCTATATGCATTTACGTTGTATACTACAAGCTAGGAAGGTGTATTTATGTTAGTATAAGCCACCACCCCTTTGTTGTGCATTAATGAATAAAGATAGACGGAAAGGCAAACAACGCATGACAGCATAATGATAAGGGTAGGCTAAGAGCAAAGGGAATGGAGTGTCACACAGGTATCAGCAAAAAGCAGAATGGTGAAGGTGAGGAATGGATGATTATTTAAATAAAATGGGTTCAGTACTCCGAAAATGGATAAGCAAAGTGGTCTTCATTGTTTAGGCCACGTCGAGAGAGTAGCTTAGAGTCTAATAAAGAAACAGAGATATAGGCGTAGAAGGATGTGTGTGAGAGAACGGAGTGCACTGCGGAAGGCACAGGTGAACATGGTAGAAGAGATGACAATGAAAAGGAATGTTAAGACTTTAGAAAAATAGGGTTTGTGTAAAACAATGCATCTGAGAGTCAGCTTGACACGCGTATACCCAAGATTAGAACTTTCTTGACTGTGCCTGTCCTGATTGTGGAAGACGTGATGGTATTTCAAGTATTGAATAATATGAGTGCCCCTAGGGAATTCAAAATGCATTCATAAGTAAATAGTTGTGAAATTCTAGCTCCAAAATGGGTAAATACAAATTCTCATTGCTGAGGAAAAATATGGTTTTCTCTGATTACAGTAATTCTGATTATTAGAAAACATAGTTAAGCCGATAATTGGCCAAGTATTTGGTAAAAAATTTTTGGTCAACCCTTTTACCACCCATAGGATTGCAATTTTTTAAAACGTTTTTGAAGATTTTAATGTTCTTAAACTCGTTCTTTGGAAATCACAGATATTATGGGAAACCTAATTTCACCCTCTCTCCCCTGACGTAAGAATCTGAATACAGCAGAATATTTTGAAGGGTTCTGTTCATCAACCCTCACATTCAAAATCAGGCTCACTCCATAAGAAAAGCCCAATTATCTTATATTCATTCGAAACGGGTTGGTGTGGTGGTCAGAGAGAGTACTGGTTACCTATCCGGATGGCTCATGCTCGAACCCCGGCCCAGAATTTCACGGAGTCCTGATATTACTTAGGGGCACTCCAACTGTAGTACCACGTCTATCGCATCAGAAATGAAACTGCATATACATATATTGGCACGTTAGCATATGAGCAGGCTAAAGATGACACTGGGTTTCACTCCACGCTTCCTCCAATCCGTCAAAGCCCTTCCCTAAGCAACCAACCCACTTATCATTCATGGCAGCTATGTCAGACAGTATCCGGGCCACCACCAAGTAAAAAGCAATTAACTCTGATTTATGAACAACATCATCATCAATAGTCACCAATCTGAATAATGGTTTTCACCAGCACATCACTCAAATCTCTTACTAAACAACCGATTCATTTCAGCGTAAATTTTCAATTTGACGTCCCTCATATGGCTTTGCCTGATGCAATCGATTCTTGGCCAGTCTTTTTGACTCTTCCCATTCATTTTTCCTTTTATAATTTTTTCGGTTCACTGTGGAATCGCAAAACATTTCCAATTGGTTTACTTATTTAAAGCTTTCGCCATGACCTCTTAACTCTTTATAGCACTTCTTTATTGGTGCTTTTCTCGGTTTTCCATCTCGTTTTCGTCACTATTCGGTAAAATTATGTCTGCGTGGTTTCCAATCTCTCTTGATTTAAAACTCTCATTGTCCACGCTTCACTGCATGTATACGTATTCTCCAAGTACATTAAACCTATTCTTATTGCAGTCATTTTTATTAGCAGACAGCAGAATCCTGGAAAAAAATGTCTTCTTTTCCCTGGCTATTCCACTCGCTAAGTCTTACTTGCTTCCCTCATCGCTGGTGATCCTGCTGACAAAATTATTCCACTTCAGCTAATTTTCGCTGGCTATATTTGATATTGATTCTCTCACTAAGGTTTTTCTGCTAAGCACAATATTAGTGTATAAAATTTATCTAAAAATTACATTTATAATAAAGTGCAACTAAATGATATTGTCATTCCAGAAAGACTTAGATGCATATTATTTTGTGAAAACATAACAATCAATGTAGCTCCACCCTTGAATGAAAGCCATGGCAGTGAAAATCCTGAAAACTTTTTCTGGAGCGAACTTCAACAGGGAGTCATATTTCCTTCATATTTATTTTTCATACATGTTCAAAGTTGTACACATAGGTATTTATTTACACTTATTCATTTATATAGTCATATATACTTGGCAAAATATGATCGTATAACTTGGCAATTGAGGAAGAAAGAAAGATGAGATGGAAACAGAGAGGTCCATCTACCGAGACACGACGAAAACAGCCCGGGGAATTTGCATCCAAACCGAGCAAGACAGGGAAGATACGGAGTCGAGAGAATTGACATGGTGGAATCCAGAACCGTGTTGAATTCAAAGAGCCGAAGTTGGCTTTCGAGCATGATTGATATGCATGATCTATTAATTTATTCTGAGCAAACTAATAATACTTGTAGTGTTAAACATTTTAGAGCCACATTAATGAATAATAGAGATCGTATCTGTACAATTATTCCTCTGTGAATCATTTACTTAAATGAAACGACGCTCGATTCAACTCCATTTTAGTGTATTACCCTAAAACCCTTCCTATACGTCTTCAACGATGGTTGTCAATTTGTAGCAAATGAAAATTCAAAATTCTTGGAGCAAACTCTTCTAAAAACTGAATATAGGTTATTTAATATGGTCACAGTTTACTGTTCGATGCTTTTTAAAATCTACCAAGCTGGAATATAAAAATGGAATATTCTCACGTTATCTTCCTGGACTGTTAGTCTATTGTATAAAAATTGTCTTAAAGTAAGTTAAAAGTCAACGATATAATTTTTCAATATGAACTCAGCTGAAAAAATCAAATCGATTTTTGAATACTTATTAGCTAAAGGAAATATTTCAAAGTGAACTCTTATCCAGGCAAGAAATAATTGGGGACTTAAAATGAAGGAAATAGTGTAGCAATTAGAAGTTTATATTTCAAGATGTAGAGAATTGACGAGTTACTACAAATACTAAATCAAATCCTCAGAAGGAACTTTGAAAAATATACGTGAATCTAGGAGATGAAGAGTGATCAAAACCTCATCTACAATCAGGATCGATCTAAAGTTGCATCCCTAGTTATTTATGACCAAAAATTTTATTATTTTGATCACAAATTTGAATGCACAATCATTCCGATTCACCACCATTCTAATACGGAAGGGAGAAAACAAACTTCGGCAATCTTTAAATTGAAACCTTACTATTTCTACTGTTTGGCTAATTTAGTGTGACAAAAAAAGAATAAGCGATAAAGTTTTAGAAATGGAATTTAATTTATATAAATCACTAAGTAGAATTATATTCCGTTGTATTTGATCCATTACCCTTAGCATATAATCGTTTTTTCCATCCAGGGCATATCAAATCTAGTCATAAAAGAGAATATTTTTAATAGGCACTCAACGGGATCTTAGCACAGATAACCAACCATCCACTTGCATGATCGAAATAGGATACTAGTGACTAAGGCCGTCAGAGAAAAAAGTGAAAAAACAAGAAATATTTTGTATTTAATTTCGAAAAAATTTCATTTCCTGCATTAATTTTTTTTCTGTAACGTATCCTGATTACTTCATTATTATTGGTCATTTTTGATCGATGCTTGAGCTTAAGAGGTTTAAATTCATTGCAAACAACGATAATTTAGGTGATAATCTGTTTGCGTTCTGTAACCTGGCATAATGCCAACATGTAGCATTTTCTTCAAAATAATAATTCTTGAGACAATATTAAAAGAAAATTAGGCTTAGAAAAGTAAATTTGGTTATTTTATGTTTGAAAAGAGGCCCATTGCTGGCATGAGAAGAGTAATATTCAATTTACCAAAATTCGTGGTTGAGTAACTAAACACCGTCTTAGAAAAAACCATGTCTTGAGGTAAAGAGGAAGAATTATCCATCACTGACGGGACTACACTCGCAAAAAAACCCGAAAACATATATTAGGTCCTAAAGACCGAAAATCACAGGTTTTCGTGAGAAGACGGAGCGCTTTCCTTCAGCAGCGAGTATTACGAGGAAAGTTCCACTTTTTCAGGAGCGAATCCTTTAAGCTGCAACCCCATCTTCTTTCTATTGACGCTATCTCTTCCGTCATCTTGATGAACGACCTAACACAACCGCCCTAGAGAGAATGAAGCCATGGCACACAAACCCACCCACGCGTCAGAAGAAAAACGAATTGAGGGACATCGGAATCATGTTGTACGGCGGGAAGACGTCCAGAGCAAGAGGAAGGCGTGAGTGATAACTAACGGGTTGGCCAGCTTGGATTACAAAGCAGAGAGCACCAGAATGAAGATCGTGGAGTGTAATGGGCAAGAAAAAAACGATTTAACGAAAGATGGAAAGAATAAGAACTGGACTAGTAAATATATAACAGCATAATATTTCATCACACGATATAACACTTTTTCATACCATTAGAAGTAGATTGAATAAAACTTAATACCTATCTGAAATACTATGAAATACTCACTCGTGCCATTGGCTTAAAGGGTCACTTACCATTCCGTAAATGAATGCAGATACAAGCAATAAGAAAAGAGGATGATTTGAGGTTAGGTATTTGAGGTTGTTAGGGTATTCAATATCAATTCCTTGCTCCTTTCACACAATGGAATATAAGTTACCCAAGGTGATGAAAGGTGTTAAAAAAGCAGCTTTCATAACATCTTTAGTCAAAATAACGTGCCTCTGAATGATACTTTATGGTAATATTATATTTTCTCATAAACCCGCTGTGAGCATTTCATGTAATCCATATGGTGATAGTCAATACCGAGCTATCATAGGTTTTTGTTGAGATCTGAGTGAAGAGCTAGATCATACAAGATAAATAAACAAGATACCTTGAATCTATTACCTCAAATGGCGTATCATGAATCGTATGGCTAAACTATAAATAGATACGATGACTTCTCAGGGTTATTTATGCTATGTGCACTTAAAGAAAGCAATAGACAGGAAAGGAAAATTTAGCACAGCCTTAGCATGTTCTTCAATCGCTAGTTTCACAGTTCTACTTCTTGAATTAGCATTACGAATTATTGTAGAAAAATTAATGTTGACTTGAAATGCTCTATTAAACAAATTTTAAATATCATCATATAAAAACAATTTTTTTGCTTTTAAAATTGCCGCCTCATATTTTAAACGAACATTTTGGGAAAAGAAGTTTTTCAAGGGGTTGGTAAATGAAATTTCAGTAATGGAGGTGGGATTCAATCAGAAAGATTTGAAATTAATGATATCTATCTTCATCCAAAACGATTGGGCAATAAAGACTTCTTTACTACCGATGAACTAGATTCCTCTATATGTAATAGAAAATATACATGGGTCATTCCACGTCAGATCAGCAGTGAGTTGACCCTTGGTGTCTCCGATTCGAACAAAAATTTTTGTGTGGGTTCCATCTTGCGTTAAATGAAGAATTTTTGAAGCGTTTTTGGAAAAAAGTTTTGGCAGATCTAGAGACGATCCAAGTTTCGACCATTTTGCGCAGAGACTTATTTTATTTTTACTATATCTCCCAAACACAAATAACTAGAGTAACGGTTGATGTCTTATTTTGTTTGCAAAAGAATTTGCAGCAACAGCGTGTTATCATTTTTGTAAATAAACTAAATTTTATTGAAATTGTTTAAATTTTAAATGTATAAACTTTAATAGCAAAAATACAGACATTTTAATTTTTGAATTTTTGTTTTATTTTGACACCTTAGTCTTTTGTCTTACCTCATAAACAAATTTTGTCGTGGGCAGTTCATAAACAACGGAGATATTTAACTTCAAAGATTGGACTACGCCCTCGTTCGCCACGAGGGTCGGCGTTAAAATGATGTGCCGCTGTACTTTGAGAATTTATACCTTGGTCTGTGTAAATGCTAGTGAATTTATGCACCAATTTAAAGAAACTTTATGCACCAATTTAAAGAAAATTTTATTTTAATTTCATCAATATTCTTCATTATATAATATAACAAAAAATGGAGACACGTTACTGCAATAAGCGACGCCGCACTACCAAAACTTAGCAGTTTTGTCAAATTCATGAACTTTGTAACTCAGCCTAGGTAAAACTGCGAAGTCTACAGCATTGACTTCTCACCACGGGTTTCGAGAGTTGATAAAGATACAAAGTGACAAGCGAATTTTTTTTAAAAGTTCAAAAGTTAACCTCAAGGATCCATAGCTACCGCATTGTCACATTCAATTTTCAACGTGTTCATCACAAAAATCTGAGCATCATGATTCATTATGCTCAGAGATTGGATTGAGATAGGAGAGATTGGATTTCAAAACATTTAAAATGTGAAAAAATATGAGCTAAAACGATGAATTGCTTCCAGCTGGCGCATGAAATAACGGTCTCTGGATTTCGACACAAAATATGTCAACAGGAAAAGGGAGAGGACCCTAAAGAAAACTACGAAAGAGGCAAAGAGGCGAGTTTTGAGTTTCTGACTGAGACCTCTCTGTTTTAATCTTGCGACGCTTCTTCCTCCGAAAAAAAACTATAATCGCAATATTTGTTGAGGAAGACTAAGGAAAAGGGGACCGGAGAAAGATGGGAAGAGGAATATGCCGCTATTCTTAGTCGTGAGGGACCTGTGGGTCGGTGGGTGAAGAAGATGGATGATTCTGAGACTCGGCGGGGTAGAAAATTCGGACCCTTCTCCCGGGCGTCGCAGGCAGCGGCGCCGCGGCAGTGGGAGATTATCGTCGCTTTATTTACGCCACCCGCCGGCAGGGCATGAAACCACCGAGGGAAATAGTCGAGACCCAGTTAAATGATGAAGGCAGGCCGGTTTAATTTACCGAGAGTTTTAATGAATAGCTTGATTCATTACCGATTACGGTTCGGGAGTGCAGAAAATCATCGGTGGCAAGGCCAGATTGCCATCATCACCCGTACAATGAACCTTGGAACAGTACCCTGCAGCACAAAACAATACAGAGCTGAGTATACAAGTAGATTGCGAAAAAGAGTGATTTATGCGGTGGGGACATATAATCGCTTTTTTTGTCAAATAATTTTTAATGCTTTTAAATAAATCGTGTTGACCTCTTTAGTGCAAATATGTGGGAAAATCTTCTGATCGAATCTCATCGGTTGTCTTAATTATAAAGCTAAAAAAAAACCCCAGATCATTTCAATATATTTCCGTCCTATTTTTCATTTATTAAACAAACTATTTACGCGTAATTTTGTGTTCCCTGTTCTTATATGCAAGCCGCAAAAGGGAAATTAGCCACATATAGAAGCGCCTAACATCTGACAACCTTTACCATTAACATATTGTATAGGTATCGAATCATCATATCGAATCATCGAATCGGTAACGAAAGTGTAAATTATGAATAATCCCACTTATGACACCAATTCGTCACAAGTCTGAGTAACATAAAAGAAATTATTATGACTCTTAATTCTGCGACAAACACAATGCACTACAAACTTTATTTTCTGTTGTTTTCTAACCAATCAACAATCTCATATATTGATATATCATATAATGAATATTCCCACATACCCCGGAATAATAATGTGGCTGTTGCGGTAATTATTTCTTTTGTGTTACCTAAACACGCAACAATATTTAAAACGTTTTTTCTAAAACGTTGGCCATTGAATCGCAACAAAAATATCTAAGACACATGTTTCCGAGGCTTATTGATGTTTAGACTTTTCTTATGAGCTGCAACAGATTTCCAAACTAGAAATGTTTAGCTGTTAATCGAAAAATCTTGAGCTTTGACTGAGGATTTAGTTGGAGTGGCCAGAATGTGCATTTGCTGCGTTAATGATACAACAATTCTCAATAGAAATATTAAAAAAACAGCTTGTTAGCGCATTTCATCTCCTTGGATATTCACCTCCTCAGAATGAAACACCTCAGAACTTAAAGGCGGATTGTAACATTCACCTTTTAGAACCCAATTTTAAGAACTTGTCTCATTCACCTTTCTGTCGTCAACACTGGTTACAGAGAGCATTTTCAGCTTTCCAGAATCTCAATTTGCGAAGGTGTTTAAATATATTGATAAGAATTAGGCTCATGCACAGAGATTACTTACCAAAAACATCAAGACAATTTGATGAAAAAACATCAAGACCATTTGCTTCTACTTTTTAAGCGTTTTAGGAATCGTGATATAACTAAAACGTTTGTACTCACTTTTAGCGATCTCTTTCATCTCTATTTTTGGCCACTTTCCCTATCGTTCAAAATCTCAAAATGTACGTCCATGAAATGATAACTTCACCACAACTTCCTTCAAAATTCTAATCAACTTTATATACAATTGCAAGTCATGAAAAAATGTAAAGTGAGAGATAAAATTATTGGCCAGTATGCTGATTAATTCTTGAACTTTAAGTTAAGGTGACCCTAAATTTTTAAGATTTTATCAGACATAAGTTAGTGCTTTGTCTGGATAGCTAACAGCTATTATCCAAAATTACGGCAAAATACTTCAAATATTTCGAGGTATTTCAACCTGAAATAGGGCACTAAGAAAGCTATTATGCGTCTGTCTAAATATTTCTATATATAGTGGCCAGATTTTAAACATTTATTTTTGAGCATACTATATAGCCGAACAGATATGTACAAAAACTCGTGCTTTCCGCGTACAATAAGCGACCGCAAAATAAACTTTAAATCAAATCTACGGGATGCATTTTCATTTATTTCGACCCACAGAAATATTGAATGGAAGTATAAAGCGAAAGATGAAGGATGGATTTTTATTGAACCATACTTTACTAACGAAGAATATACTCTGATATTTATTGGGTTTCTACTAGTCGCAGCCTAGACTATCCTCAATCCGCACAGTGCAACCTTCCGACCATTGATGACGACAATTAATCGTCTCTGTGAGACAATATCAATAAATCACAGGCCCCGTAGGAAAGCAATTGGGAACGGGTAACTAACGATTCGATGGGCACCGTGATAAATATAAATGGTTGAGGAAGAACTTGAAAGTGTGGATGGAGAATAGAATGGAGTAGTATCGATTGGAAAGCGTGAGAGTGAAACGTTAAAGAAAGAATGAATGAAAGAAAAAGAACCGCTCGACATTTCTCTGGAAGGCAAGTAGTCTCCATCCACAATTGTGACTGATTCTTATGGCGTTCTTTCCTTAACGCAGATAACAAAATTATCATTTGGGAATATCTGGTCATTCATGGCTCTCACGGATACTTTTCTATATATTTGACAAAAGGCTTGGTGGAGACTCGAATTCGCCGAAAATGGAAAATATTTCTTCTCAATATTAGATTGTTCTTTCCCACAGAAATTAATACTCTATATCCTTCATGGACTAGCCATGATAAATACAATAGAGGGACATTTGTAATACAAAATTTAGTACATAAAATTTACATCCAACCTATATAGAATTATGATCAAATGATCATTTTGGAGACCCTGAGTTTTACAGAAACCTTGGCTTGCTTCAATTTGAAATCAATAGTTATACATTGTCATTGCCTATCCCGCAAGCGAAATTTTTACTCGTCTTGTAAAACGATAAAGAGTATTGCTTTTAAAATAATGACAATCATTCAAACGCTTAATGACCTACTTCATACCTGCAGGCGTCAAGAGCAACGCTAGTGAACACATTATGTCAATGGATATTATTATTTTAGATTCTGTGCCCAGTCCTTCCACATGAATGAAGAAGAATTGTGACCAGCATGCACACATGTTTATGCAAGCTCTTACCCTATTTAATTATGATACACTATGTTATAAAAAGATGAAATATATTTAAACGTATTATTTCCAACCGCAGACTTTTAGACGTCTGACATAACTCTAAATCAAATAATGGATGCAGATATATTAGATTCAATTCACTACTCTTCAACATATACGAGGAATAGTGTCCATAGTAAGGTTATATCAAAATCATCACCTTATTTAGCTGTCACCAAAATAAAATAAGAAAACATAAATTCAAAGGTATTCATACATTCGAATCTATGGTCGACCAGCAGTCGTTAAACGCAATGTAAATCAAACCGTAAGCATAAAGGATGGGTATGCATTTGATTCATTTCACGACAATACCGAGAAAGCTAATCCACCACTAGTACTGACTATTGAGGAAAATTCTTATACAAGCAATCACCCCATTCTGGAGTAGGTACTCTCTGCACGAGACATAAAGCAGTTATAAAGCTTCTGGATATGCCATGGATGGACATTTTATTCTTGCCGCGAGCAAGAAATGGGAGCCATGGGGAAGACAAAAAACTAGAACGTTCCGAATGAGCTAACTCTCCATGGTATGATTTTCTGCTAACGGCGGCCACGAATCCGTAAGTAACGCAGAAATCCTCATGAGGATCGATCATCTACACCTTCGCCGTAAAAAAAGTCATAACAAGGCAGATATTCTCGATCACAATGGAAAGAAAGTTGGATTCCCCAAAGACTTCACCTCGGGCACTTTTTTTCTTTTATTTTTCTTAAAAAGACCCTTTTCATAATGATCCTTTCCCCCCTATTTCTCACATCCCACCCGCTTTCATCCCTCTCTCTTCCTCATCATTTTGTCCTCCTGTCCGAATTCAAGCCTCTCCACGTCCCACATTCCCTGCCTCATTAACGCAGTCATTGTTTACCTCCCGGAGTTCCGCAAGGACCGATTCCAGGCCCCATCTCCTATCTCTCCCGCTGAGGTGCAGACCCTGCGAGAAACCTCCCTTGGAGCCGCGACAAAAACTCTGAACCCATCGACCCAGAGTCCTTTTGTCTCGTGCAATCCAGAGATACCTCCCTCTCTCTCTTTCCCTCTATGGCAGTTCGCCCCATCAAGCCCATTAAACGAACGTAACTGGAGAATTGGGGGGAAGGGGGTTGGCGGCATAAAAAGAGCGAAAGAAGGCTGCCCTATTGGCAATAGCACAATCGCCAATTTCCCACTCCGTCCTAAGCGCATCTACTGTCAACATCTTCACTTGAAAGCGTAGAGCATAATTACCCACCTTGAAAGAGTAAAGTGGTATAGGTGTCTCACGTTTGCAAAGAAGAAACGTAAATGTTGATTCAAGCAACAGACATGTTTCAATTAAAGGTTTGTACTCAATCAAGACTTTATTTTCACTAAATAAATTTTAAAATTTGTTCACAAACATTAATTTAATAAACGCCCGGTAGCTTTATTGAGTTGAAACCAGAAAGGTATATAATTTTACAGCCATTTGGTATTGGCTTTACAATTCTGCAAAATTATTTATTAAGAATCCATGCAATTCTTTACTGTTGAACCAAAAGATTAGGAGTTTTACTGTTAGACCAAACATGTGAAACACATAGAAATGCGAAAAACAAATGATATCTAGTTTAATCTGAGAAATATAGCTATAATAAATTCAGTCCACGGATGGAAAGAGAAAGCCTTGAATTGAGTGATAGAATAATGCTATGGAAGTCCATCGTCAATACATACATCACCAATTATATGAAAAGTGAAAATCGGAAAGTACTCTTAATAATTTTTTATTACATGAAATTAATCCTTTTTAATGTATGGTCATTAAAGAACATTACTTCTTTCAGCCCATCAAGCATAGGATGAAAAAAACGAAAATAAATAGGAGTTAGCAGTAATGGTAATGCTAACGAAGCTTAGGTCTTAGATCAGTTGTGGCAATAAATGCATTACTAATGTTAATAATACCCATTGGTGACGACTTCGACCAAATTTCATGAAGGCAAGAATTCAAGAGGAATTTGGATCTTCGACATCATGGTTTCGGAAAGAAGTAGAATGCCATTTCGAAGTACGTAGCGACAGCTATGAAATGGGTCTTGGAGGAATGTTAAAAAATAAAATGAAATGGTCCACGTTATACACCTTCAATGGGTAAAAAAGAGACTGCTGATCCCTCAAAAATTAATAAATCAACCGGTATTCTCATTAAAATTCGCAATGAAAAACTGCATATGCTCAGTCTCATGACTTCATTGCTAATTTGCAATCTGAGCATCGGAAAATATTCGAGATAGAAAGAATCTGTTTTAAAAAATGAATTTTGTGCAAAAAATTAATGGTGCTACTATAAAGTACTAAAAATATGCCCTGGAGCAACGATCATAAAGCAGTCCACCTTTTCCGCTGCGACCATCGCTCAAAAACATCCACATGAAGTAATCCCTCAAAACGTCACAGTATGAGTCTGGAGTAGGTTAAAATAACAATGCATTTTTTCCCAAATATTTTCTACCAAATATTACTCTACTTTAAACGTTCTTGCTGTCTAAGCTAAGGTTCCGTATTCTCCGTTACCAGAAACACAGCTAAACTGGGCTCTTCGAAAGAGTTTTTCCAAGAGGATGACCTTCAAAAGGCTAAAAAAGTATTCCGTTCAACTCATTCTTCATAGTTGATGACACTTGACGTTGATCTTACTTCTTCACGTTGATCATACTTGTCTTTACGTTGATATCATACTTACGACTTCACGTTGATCATACTTGACAATATTGATAAATACGTTTCTATTAATTTATTAATTGAACACGTATCTGAATAATTGTGGCGCTTAGTTCATCATTAAACTGCAGGGATAAGTTAACAAATAAAAAAGGACATTTTTAGTAAGCTTGCTTAAATTCAGCAAATACCAAAACATTATCATTATAAATAAGCCATTGGCAGCTCATAACATAGTTCAAGAAGATATATACGATATTATGGATTAATACATATGTGAACAGGAACAGGCCAACGAATGGGAGCATTATAAAATCGTCTTAATATGTTTCTAAATATTGACATGGATTACGATTGAAATTTTTTTAGTGTTAGAGATAAAGTGGGAATAATGGTTTTTGCCGACTCTCGAATGGGAATGATTGATAAATATAGTTTTAAATTTTATTTTAATTTTTGATAAACAATAGGAGATTGAAGAAAATTATCATGAATTCATGTTCCTAGTTATGTTTTTAAAATACTCAATGTGGTTCATAAACAGATCTTGCACGGTAACACAATTTGCTAACCTCACACCAAATTTGGGAGATTTGGATTGTCTTTTCATACATGAAACAGCATTTCTGAGCACGCTTTACATACTTAACTACGATTGCACGTATACACTGGGAACTTATACCTATTTTACGTCGTTCGTTCCGTATTCCGTTTTTCATTTCCTTAAATTTTACGAAGTGATTGCTGTCCATAGTAATATCTTCTCGGTCAGTAGTCAGAATGTTTAAATTTAAGAGACAATTACCAACTTTTCTTTAACTTAGCCCTACGTCATAGTTATAATAGTCTATTCTGTCATCATCACCGGAACAAGTATGCTACTACTTTTTCTACGTTGTTGCATGTCCATATGCCTTGGTTCACATGCATATGTGAGATATACAAAATATATTTTTAAATCATTATCTAGTCGACTTTGATCAATTGTCGAATTCGCTCAAAACCCTAAGGGCAAAAATAAAAATGCTTTTTTATAAATATGGACGCAGATGTCCATTTTTTACGAACAATGCGGATGCATTTTTTACATATGTGGTCGTAAAATAAGCGTTACAAAGTTTCTGGCATGTTTATAACTATGCGTCAAATTTTTTTCACGCAAGTTTTATATCCCTTCGAGTGACACTGCAAGTCTTTCAACTTTTTATCACAGGAGTTTCAAAGTATTAAACCATAAAAGCCACTTTCAGAGCAAAAATATTCTTCCGGCAGTTTTTCCATGAAAATTTTGCATAAAATAACTTCATGTTTTGATAGATAGAGGAACACCTTTTTAAAAGTATTTCCAAAAAAGGGGGAAAGTAAGAAAATTAATCTAAAACCATTAAAGCTTTATCTGACATTAAATTTTTAGAGTTTCTATATTTCTAGAGTTTCCAACCTAAGGTCAACGCTTCAGGAACGGAGGCGAAGTTAGGTCAGACCCACGACGGTTTTACCTTACCTTGAAATAGGACGTTATTTCTTTCTTCGTTTCTAGACTTTAATCTTGGGTTTTATTGTCTAACACAATTATATATAACCGTGTTATTGTCTGCACTTGCCATAAAAATTTATCTCACCAAAAGGTAAAATTTTCTTCCTTGATTTCTATCCGCATTCCCTGGTATCTTTGTAATCTTTCTGGCATTAAGGTCACCTAGATAACTAAGCCGCTTACTTGGATAGCCCTCAGTTAAAAAAGCGAAAAACTTTCCCAAGGCATATTCCGTTCCGCTTTATTCAGCTCAGGGGCAAGGAATAACGTGCACGCGGCCTAAGTAAATTTGAGGGTATGACACTTTGATGATAGAGAAAAATACTTTTTTGCAAAAGTATCAATCAAATAATTTGAAAATAAAAGTTATTGTGAAGTAATTGTTATTTTATTAAAAACGTTCATTAGTAATGAGATTCTATGTAGGTGATTTTAGATAATGGATACATATCTATCATGAGAAATGAGAAAAATTATGCTGATTTAAAAAGCGAAAGCTCATAAATGACACCATCCTGAAGTTTCCACCATAACCACCTCGTCTGTAAAGTTGTAATTATCTCCTGAAAAGGGTCAGGCATCTCGAAGTCGCTGAGATTCGGACAGCTAATTACCACCATAGTTCCGAAGGACTACTGCTACTAATTTCATTACTAAAAAGGAAAACATTGAGGCCGACAGCTATATAATTATAAAAAAATTGAAATTCCCATTAATATTTCAGAAAATCGCTCTGTATATTCGTTTTCCAAGGATATGACGTTTCAATTAAACAGGGAAATACAGTATTTTAAGTTCTGCCAAGGATAGTATTAAACTATTTCGCGCCGGAGCCTCGGCATGGAAATTCTTCCCGTTACGAGAAGCCAGAGTATTTCCTCTACACTGCAGTGCGAAGCTGTCTTATGACGACGAATCGAATTGGTTTGTCGTTCGTCCGTCTCCAAATCAGTGGGAAGCCTGTGCTTTTCTACAGCCACGAAAATTCACCCTCCAACCCAAATTAGAAGCCACTGTCGCTCAATGAGTTTTAGGTCAACAGATTGCATTTGTAGCGGTTTTTTCAAACAAAAATTTACTGAATACTCCAAAAATTTATAAACTCTGAAACAAATTACTTTTATTCCATAGGGCGATTTAGATTTGAAACAAAAAAATTTTGCTGTTGACAAAAATGAAAGAGTTCGATATGAGAAATTCCCTAATATTATTGTTCACTAAAATTCTCTCGGCCATTTATGATGCATAAAATTTATAAATTGTGATCATTGATATTTATTACTCATAGCCAACGTTTCACCAAATATTTTGGCACCATGAGGGGATCGAAGCCTGTAACATTGAAACATCAACAAGTAGTGATCAAATATATTAGTGGACAAAATTCAAGAATCTTGTTGTTCTAGCCATTAGGAAAGCTATGTGTTCATTAAAAAATTGTAAACGCTCAGCATAATATCATAAGCTCATTTACAAGAATAACATTTTGGAGTATACAACAAACATTAGTTTAAAAAAGCCAATCCAAAACAAATGAGAATGACCAACGATTGATGCTGAAAGAGAGGTTGATAACAAGTGGGAAGTCGAGCTTAGTTGACGAGGATAAGGCCTAAACTCTCGCTAAGCTGGAGGACTACATACGTGGGTTAATTCTTTCGGGGGCGGTCACTTCCGCGTCGGAATTCGTTCTTAAGCATAAAACAATCCTCTTCGGCCACGGTAGACTTTCTGCACGAGAGTTTTTCGTGTGCAATTTAATGCTACGGAAGTATATAATTTTTTTTTCTAAATAGGATTGAGTTGCATAATATTAAGTTCTGAGTTTCCTATCAGTTTCACGAAAACAAAAAAAGAGCGATAATTTTACCGTGAGATACTAACGGAAACGGTTCAGCATTTTTAACATAAAATCCGCCAAGTTTTACATGACTACCAAATTTTCTTAAGTAACGGTCATAACACGTAACATGATTGCAGACAAATCTGCTCTTTATAGATAAACCTTATGCAAACTTGACTGTTATCTTCAAGTGGAAAAGTTAAATCCAATTTTTGCCAATATTTCCGAAACCCTCCTTTGAAGTGCTTACAGAAGCAGTCAAAATCATCATAGTTCCGCGTTTTATGACCAAGATAGAGTAAGCATGCTTTTTACGCGTCAATATGAATTTGGCGTTGACAACCCATTCTCCTAGCACTTCGTCAGTCGTCACACTATCCACGAAGGGATCGTTGAAAACATTGTCTTTTTTCACGCTGAGCTTAAGAGAAAAGTATGGAAATGAATGAAAAAGTAGGATTGTGCTGAAGTTTAGAAAGAAAGACACTCTTTCTCTATACATAACGAGAACAGTCAAAATCATCATAGTGCCGCGTTTTATGACCAAGATAGAGTAAGCATGCTTTTTACGCGTCAATATGAATTTGGCGTTGACAACCCATTCTCCTAGCACTTCGTCATTCGTCACACTATCCACGAAGGGATCGTTGAAAACATTGTCTTTTTTCACGCTGAGCTTAAGAGAAAAGTATGGAAATGAATGAAAAAGTAGGATTGTGCTGAAGTTTAGAAAGAAAGACACTCTTTCTCTACACATAACGAGAACATGAAAAAATGAAGAATTTTCAATGTGAAAACATAAAGAAAACAATCGGCCATCATCACCCATCTCCATCCGTCCCTCCGTACAAACTAAACCGCCACGAACGAGGCGGAGCGGTGACCTCAGCAGTCGGGTCACGTCTCTCGCGGTAGCTAAGGGTACAGACAGCCATTTCCACTCTAGGCTCTAATGGTGCCTACGACTACCGTCGCCACTGCAAACGATGAGTTATGGCCATCAACTATCTAGCCACGCGGCTCTATAAAAAGAAACAATGACTAAACGTCTTCTCTTGGATGGTAATCGCAATGCACCAGATCTCCCCATCCGAATGATTAAGTGACAAATGTCCCTCTGCCTGTGGGGGAGGGGTGGAGAGGAGGTCTCGTGGTGGGGGAGGGGGAGAGAGAGAGAGATAGAGACCATATTTACTTCGCTCCGTTTGCCGTTGCCAAGTCCCGCGTCTTGTCTCCAGATCATCTTCTCCATCCTCCTCCTTGGGAATTCCGCTCCTACCCATCCCAAAACCCTCCCCTCTCTCCACTCATACACTGTCTCTCATTCTTTATCTCCCCTCTGTACCTCCCCCGCTGGCCTCCTGAATCTCTTTCGCCCTCCACTCCTTTCTCCCAACTCCTGCCAGAAACATACAGTTTTATACAGCTCTCCTGTCGTAAACCCCAGTGCCTGAGATTGTGCGATATGGCGTCATGACGAAAAAAGTATCGATATTTCTCATCGCGATCCAGGTTGAAACGAGATTTCACGGCTTAATGGTTAATTAAGGACATCTGTGATACCCATACTTAAAGAATACAATTTCGTACTTTTCTACATAATTTTCTTTTGGATGGTACGGACCGACTCCGATGCCGTGAATCGGTTTCACTGACTTGCGGCATCAACAGATACATCGGCGAAACGCGTCGTGCCATCCAAAATATATTCTTTGGAAAAGTACAAAATTGTATTCTTTGAGTATGGATACTTAACTACCACCAATAATGGCCTGAATCTGTAGGGTACAAAATTGTGATATTTCCGATTTAACAAATACAGAGCAATACAAACTTGAGGTACAACTAAACTACCTCACCCAAACGTTGGACGGACTAAAACAAAGAGTAGAGATGGTGGTATCGTAATTTTTGCAGTCAAGGGTTGGGTCAAGAGGTTTGGGCCCCATTACACTTATTAATTATACTTCACTTACTTTATGGCAAACTCCTCGACCATTACAATAACGGCATAACATAAGTGATTATGCTACAATCGGAATCCATCCTCTCAATCTGCTCAAATAGCGATCATCATCCGATTATCTTGGCGACAACTTAGGCCACTGTTTGTTACATAAGAAAAAACCAATTTACACAAATAAAACAAAAGAACAATTAAGCAAATATATGAAAGATATTCTGATGACACCTTTTTGCCGAAAACTTAGGCCACTGACTATTACAGAAGCTAGAATTAATACACACGAATAAATAAAAAAATCATAAACCAAAACCTAAATGACATGCTGATTACACTTATTAAAAATCATAAAAGTTAAATCACAATAAAATAATTGGTTTTGCTCACAACTGGCTCATTACCATATGTGCATGATTATTTGGTTCTCCAAATCCATTGGTTTATTGGTAGCATATTGTAATGGAAATTCTATATTTTTAACGTTATTTAGTAGAACCACATAAAAAAATTTTTTTGATTTATATTTCATATAAAATTAGTAAATCGACTTGTGTCAGCAAATGGTCAAATTCATTTGTTCCTGGAGTGTATTTAAACAAAATGATACAGAAAATAACGATTTAATTTAGTCCACCAGTACCGCAGTCCATACAAAGCTAAATAAACTATGATGTCAACTATTTGATAAAATAGGTAGTATCGTGATAAATTCTGAGAAATCCACAGTCATTTTCTACGATTATGCAATGAACAAGCTAAGGTGAGTAAGCGAGAATGCGTGAGAAATATGAACTCTTTCAAGGATATAATAATAAAATAATTCCTCCAGTGCTTTAAATTCATAGCACCAATTAATACTAGAAAAGTTAGTTACTCTCGTTTATAGCTATAACTACTCAGAGGTTCTTCGCGATTCTTTTACTATTTATTGATTCCACGGCGCGTTTCTCTTATAAAAATATCTATCATTAATTTCTAACTTTTAACAGCATTGCGTAGTATTTCCGTAATGATATTACTTTTTCGGCGCACTCCTTGCCCACTTACTGTCAATGTCTCCCATGGGACCCATTGATAGAGACAATTTCTTTCATAGAATAATTCAGCACATACTGTTCAGTCGGAGACAAAAATGGGTTCTTTCTCATTCCTAGCCTTTACAATCGACTTATGTAAGCGCAGCCATTATCCAAGAACTATAACTCTTAGCGCATAACATGGGATTTAGCAGAAATATTATTTGCAATAAGATCATAAAACAGTATTAGACAATAAACACGTTAACTGAGGACCATCAAAGTTCATAGATAAAATTTATAAAATATTGTTCGCATTACGGCGGTTAAACTGTATCCGCTGCGACCTGAACTTGTGACCTAAGAGCATAGGCAACGCATTATTTTCTCCTTCAGAGTTCCAGTACGTAAAGGAATCAGCCGAAGACTGTTGGTCACGAAATCAGTGGTATCCTTAAAGATATACGGATGGGATACTAAGATTAGGATCGCTTGGGTAGGTAGAGAGAAACCTGGCGTCTCTCTTCGTCGTCGCATTAACCTAATTTCAGGGTAAAGTGCAAGAGTGTCAATAGATTTTCACCTTTTCTAACGGAGGTAGTGCTGCTTTAGATTAGCTATCTACATAGAATCCCTTTAGGAGGATGGCAGCGATTGCTCTGGCCCTGTATCGATGCCACTGAGATTTTGGGCTCTTTGAACGAGAAATTGGTAAGCTTGGAACATATCAAATTCGATCCCTAACGTAGTCATTAAGGTGGCTTTAGCCAAACGATGCGAGTTTAAACAAGTACTATATTACACTTCATTATATATTTAGTTAAAAAAATCCCCATTCACCGATGTATTGGGTATTCTATTGAAAACCAAAATTAAGGTTCAAAATATGCTAATTATTCCACAAATATATATTTTAATGCCACCATTACCCACCCATTGGAATCGAAAGCAGTTCCATGTGTACGGAACTACTGCATTTAAACTTGATATATTTCGCTGATAACTTACAGAAAAAGGTAGTAAGATTTCTATCTATCATTTTTATTCAATATCCCAGGATTTCATCTATTAGAAAACGAAAAATAGTTTTGACTACAAGCTTGATTATACTTTCCCGTTCTAATTGACGTTTCTCTGCTGTAATCTGAGCGATCTCCATGAGAGATATTGTTAAAACCTCCGCTTTTAAAGTTGAATGCTGCAGAAAAAGCTAGGGGACCCTGTTTTTTTCTTCATTTGTTTACGGGACACACTTCATAGATGCTATATTAAAGTTTTCAGAATTTATAAAATAAATGACCTTAGGACCAGAGCGACCTTAAGGCCGTGTTTAATACTGAGTCATATATTAATTTAACGATATAAGAACCGACAAGGATACACTACAATGTCGTGAATAAGGCCAACTTACCCGGCATTCTTAAGACTATTTAACAGCCAGCTCATAAACATCAAACAGTATCAATGTCCACTTCAGCTGCTACTTTGTTTGTAATCTTGGGAAAAGACATTTATATCAGAATACACGAAGAATTCATTCAAAAAACGCCTATGAGTTTTCCAAAGGTCAACCAAAGTCTTCCTAAACGAAAATGAATTTTTCATTGAATTGAGCCTACTGTTGTTCAAACCCTGGGGAACCCCACAATTACTTCAAATGAATCCTACAGTGCCGCGATTTTTCGGTCTTCGCAGCAACCAAATTTTCAGATTATACCAATACTGTCAAATATTTTCCCCTTAACCGCGTTTTGGCTAGAAAATGGAAAATTTTAACAAACTGTACTCATGAGGTTTCCCAAAATAGTGTCTCCCCAAACGAATCTATCGTGAAACAGAAGCATAGCAGATGCATTGAGTGAACCATGCCTACAAGAATGCTGATTCTCTGAACTTCGGGGTATAACATTAAGAGAGACGATGTTCCAGACGGAACACAACCACTGCGGAGAGATCCTCCCACCCGGCCCGCCCTGGTCAGAAGTGTTACCACTTCGCCCGTTTTCTCCTTTTACACGCTGAGGGGTTTTTCACCCGAGTCATGCTTTCCTCTTCTCTGTCTCACTCTCTCTCTCTCCCGCTTTATTCTCGACAACCCACTCGGAAAAACCTCGTCGCCTCCCTCTCCCTCCACCTATCCACCCACTCTACGGCCTCAGACATCCAAGTTACACCGCCTTCCAGAGTGGTGGGAGAAGGGGAATACAGGAAAGTGGGGCGGGAGAGATATGAAGAGCTGTTTTTCTCTGCCCAATTTCAGCTCGGCGAGGAGGGGACTACGAGTGCTTTGGGGAAAGAAGCGGAGAGATAGTGGGATGAGAAACAGAGGAGAAAATGGAAGAGAGGCAAAAGATGAAACGAAAGAGAGAGAAGGGCGAAGAGGGGAATAAGTAGAAGACGACGTGGTCCCGATGGGGTTCTCAAACAAAAAGAACGATTCAAAACCTCGGAGTTTGCCATTTCCCTTATCCTTCGGGAGCCGTCTGAAGTCTTCCCCGGGCCTCTCTCCCGGGCTGCTTTGCACTATTCTATTTCGACCATTCCACAATTTATGGCCACGGATCGACAAGACTTCTACCCCTTTCTCACTATCCTCAGTGCACCACCATTTGCCTCTTTAGTTCGAGTCAATGCGAGAGAATATCTCGCCCGCGGATTTCTCGTCTCAAGGTTTGGCTCTCTGCTTTACGAACTGCAGAGGTAATAAAGATAGTAAAGGCTTCTCAGATCTACGTGATAACCTGAGAAATGTTCAATATAATTCAGGTTTGTTACATTTAAATTCTAGAACCGAGTAAGTGTGACTGCTAGGTTGAGTACCGGCTTTCTACCCCAAAGATACGGGTTCAAATCCTAACAGTGACGGATGTTTTTAGAGAAAGGTTATTTATACATTTGGCATCTTATGTTGAGTGCACATTAACTGTAGTACTTCGTCCTCCAAATAGTAGGGTTAAACTGTTGGCCGTGTTCTTTGAGGTCTGCTTAATCTCTCCTCCGGGTCACACTTCTCCATGATGTGTCGAATGGTTGAGGCAGTGAACTTTCGAAGCGTCGAATATAATGAAGATAGAATTCAGCCATTCAATGAAACATGTATTATTATCATAATATAGCAAAAGCGATTGGTCAAACGTTTGCGGTGCCATTGAGGACCATCGCCTGCTGTGACGATGTCGTAGAGGCATATATGCACGCATAGAGGTATATATTCATCCATTCATAGTTAGCTGACCAAGGCGGGCAAACACAGGAATAGATGATTGAATGAATAGGTACCCCTTGTTTGTTGTCACACGTTGAACTCCATCAAACTAAAGTAAAGCATCACAAGAACCGTGTCCCGATGACAATGGACGACCCTTACATCGACATGTTGTCAGGAATGCGGAGTTCGATCCTGAGGAGAATGCAAATAGTCCTCACTAAAAGCATTAGCCGGGAATGTACCAGAACTTTGTTGACCTTTAATTCGCGCCTTGTGTTAAGAGTATCCTAACGCTGATTTCGAGCATCTATTTTAGTTCATGCAACCCTAAAATTATCTTTCCCTTCCCAAAACTACCCAACTATAAGTAATATCGTGATTTCTGCTTTCCACTTCTTCCCGCCAAAAAAAATAAAAAAACCTGCCAACTTCAGCGACAGGAATTTAGAGTAGGGAGTGATCTTGTCAGAGGAAGCTAACTCAACATAAATCGGAATATAATTTTCAAATGAGTTAAGTTTATACACATACACTGTTTTATTCAAGATATACTTACGCTACAGAAAATACTGCAAAGAGAAACTATCCCAGGAAACAATAGATCGTTTTTTATCTTTAGATATGCTTATGCTATTGACGCCAACTTAAATCCGAACATAATACATCAGGATAGAAAAGCTACACCTACAAATAGCAGAAAACTGCATATACTGCTCAATAGGAGCCTAAATGCGCCGAAATTACTAGTAACAGAGGAAAGATTAAGTAAAAGCCATATTTCTTCAAAATCTGAAAAGAAATATCACAAATTGGCAAATAAAGTTAAGAATATTTATACACCAGAAATTTAATTTCTATACTCATTATTCATTTCCATATTAGTCATTTAATTTTATGCATTGAAATTTATTATAGGGGGAAGTATGAGTAAATCCTTGCACTTTCGAATCGAAAACTTTTCGATGGCAATCTCAGAAAGGCAACGATGCGAAACATAAGTAGACGTATGTCGTTTTTAATCAGGGAGTTAATGCATATATCTATTAATTCCGAGAGGGATGTGCACTAAAAAGCCTTGAAACAGCGTGAAAGATGGAGCCATAGAGTTGAAAGATGGACAAACATATTTCACTACCAGAGATAATGACGTCGTTAAATAGTTCCATATGTGTTTTTTTGGTCCCTGCAATTTGGATGTGAAGGATTCCCTCTAACAGTTATCATTTCCTTGCGGGAGCGCGAAAGCCCTAATTTATTTCCCAACCGGAGAATTCCATTAATTTTAGCAACGGCTCAAAGTACGGCGCGGCTTAAATCGGAATGTGGGTAAGTTATTGCCCTTTGGGTTTCAACTTACTCTAGCGGATATTAAAGGTTGAATACTATGGCAGTAATAAGTTATTAGTCTTGCCATCTGCTTCTGGATCTTAACCAAAGTGCATCGAACATTTTCTATGGGAAAATTCCGCTAATTCCGTGAATGTAATTCCATGCACACCTAATGGATAGATCCCTAGATACTCAAGCATCAGGGTGCGACTCAAAATAACTTTAATTATTTACTAAGTTCTCTGGAGAAAAAAATCAATCCATTTCATACACCGAGAAAATGCACTTTTTGCTCCGCCTAATTGAACGAACTCAACTCATGGCCATTTTTAGAGGCATATTTTCCCAATATATCACAACTATAACCTCAAAGTTATCTCTTATCTTACATTATAACATAATCTCCTCTTTTATGCCTACGTCAACGGATAAAATTTGAGACGACGAGTCCTTAAAAGCAAGATCGTTGAATTGGACATTGCTGACTTTCGATCCATGAATTTATACGATGGATTTTTATTCTTGGCATTACATGTTCAGCTCTCCTTTCAGGTGTAGTTTTGCATAATTCTCTTGATGAAGATTCACTTCAACCATGCACAATTGCGGGAAATAAACTGATGGCGATGGAAAGACACCATAAGTATGTTAATAAATAATTGGTCTATTCACATCATTCCAATAATTTTGCCGGACGACTTGCAATTTAAATTCAGGACTATATGCAATGGGCCCCATAGCTATACATAAAATCAATACTAAAGGAAGTAAAATATTCATGAATCTCATTAATCAGCCTTGCGCTAAAGCCACTATTATGGTGCTTTGCATGGTACTAAATATGCGCGGATGATTGAGACCTTACGGCGAGGATATGGAGAAAATGGCATCGCAAGTGGCGACTCCTTCAGCCGCCGAATTTAATGAAGCTTAGTGGTACTAAGTTAGCCCAAATATGAAGGGCAAGTAAATCCCATTACTCTGCGATGCTCCAGTCATAAGGTTACCGCCATTAACAGAGTACTTCCCATGCATTACACACAAGGCAGCTGGATTACTCAGCACGTTATATATCTGCTTTAATGAATGTGGCACCCACTGTCATAATATACGCTCCGACACATCCAAGCCCTATAACATTAATTTTCCTCATTCCACACTGAGTTCACCGAGTTCATACGAAAATAACATCTCACAGATATGCTAATCACGAGCTGTTTTTTCTCACGCCATTATAAATGTCATATCCGGATTTTATTTATTAATTCAAGGATTTGTGAGTACAAGGAAGTTAATTTAATAGCCAGAAAGAATCCGAATTCTCGGTTTCTATGATCGAACTTTTTGAAGCATTTTACTTAAACTTTGTATGTAAGACGTACTTGATATAAGTACATAGATGAAAATGCCTTTCTAGCCGAAGGATGTAATGCTTCTCTAAAAAATGATCACAGTGAGCAATTAACTTGCAGACATATTTAAAACACATACATACTGCATTACAAAATATCCATACCAACTGTACGTCAGGTGTTCCTAATTTATTTTTAACTCCATGTCTTTCTGGAGCGGAAAGCCATATCTCATCCCACGAAAAGGTACTTAAATTTTAATGACAAATTCCGTGATCTGGGGCACCATAGAGCGCGCAGTGATTTTTCGGTTTAGATTTTACGAGAAAATGATACAATTAGTAAGAAAGTAAGGTTATACTTAAGGGAGGCATGTTGGCGAGTTGACTACCAAAAATAGTAATTGCATTGAAATTATTTCTAGCGGAATCACAGATGAATGACTGAGGGATAGCTTTAATCATACTGCAACAACACATTTTGCGGTGAAAATAAATTAACTGTCACCTCCGATGGCAATGCAAAATTCGATGGATGAATGCAGGCTTACCCTCGGTCCATGAGGCGCAGGACGATTTTGAGCCTATTTTCGAGTAGAACAAGTGAGTCAAATGGAACTAAAAAGGCTTTAATTTTATAAGTTTTTCACTAAGAGTAGCTATTTTGGTATCATTTGAATGGTAAATAATATTTCTTGAAAATTATGGGATAAAAACAATGAATATTACGAGTCGTCATTTTTATAGAACTACCTCGATTACCCTGGCTCTTCAGCCCAATCTAGTCATGAGTGTAGTCGTCAGAGGGATTTATCGTATCTAGCAACTAGCTCCTCACAATCATAATCAGTTCAAACCAAGCGTTGCTGACCACGGTCACAACTCCTCAAGGCCCATCTTTTTTCTCTAAGGTATTCCGTTGGGCGTATCTTCGCTCGCCCTCGGCCCACAGTCTCTCCCCTCCAAGCACTTACAGCTTGCGAGGGAGACCGAAGCAATTGGCGAAGAAAAATCATGCCCCGGCTCTCTTGTAAACACCGAAGGGGACAGAAGTCGAGTGTAGGGAAAACAAGTGGAACATAGGAATCAAGAGGAAGGAAGGGGTATGGAGAGGAAAGCAGAAAGCGGGGCAAACAAGGGAGGGAGAGTCCGAGAGCGACTTCGCACTCCATCAGTACCTGGAGCGGTTGGATCGGTGGGGGAAAGTGGTTATCTTCCGGAGATGGCCTGGGCCAGGGTTTCCTCGTGCAAGAAGAAAATGAAAAAAAAATATCGACGCCAAAACACAAGCACTGGAATGGAAAGGCTGGATGAGATGCAGATACAATCGGAAGGGATCTCCGTCTCCTTTGACATGAAAGTCTGAAACGGTCTGAGTGAGATAAGGCAGAGGTTTCGTCTTTCGCAAGGATCATACCAAGGATTTCATCCAATGATAAAGTACGAGCTGGCAATGAAAATAAGAGTGACGAGGTAAGTGCAATAAGATTCCACAGTTATTTACGAGGGAAGAATTGCCATCACCTAACCTATGACCCCAATTCTTAGGAAGGAAAGTCATTCACGCCCGAGATGGAGGTCAATACAATGGCCTTTAGTTTTCCAGACCGTAGCGAAGCACTAACAACCTGTAGCCGGGACCAGCGCATTTTTCGGATAGCTAAATGGTGTAAGGGTATAGAAAAATGGATATAACTTCTCTCAAACCATAGAACCAACCATTCACACTAGAATGTAGCTGGGTGATTCTGAGCTTAAGTTCCGGAACTTCAGCCCCAATCACATCAATATTGTGTAGCATTTCAGTAGCTCTTTGCATAGCATCATTGTTTCATCACGTTTTACCAGTTGCATACTCGAAAGCGTCATACGATTAAGCCTAATTTTAAAAGTAATTTTAAGCTATTAATATTACTAAAAATTGGGATGAAAGCTCACCAATATTCAAGCCTACCTGTCATCAAAACATATTCACGTTTTCCGGAACCGCACCACAGAAATCAATGTGAACCCATCTAAAACTGGAGTATTCTGATTATAACTTCATCCACAACTTAGATAGGATTTGGAAAGTAAATTTGGATATCCGGTAGGAAGTAAAAGTTCCGCCCACGATGCTTCTCCATATACAGTGTCTCAAGTGGAAAAACTCGCCACATGTTAGACTCAGGGCCTTCAAGTTGAAGGCGCCAAATTAATATTCGGAAACTGCACATTCTAAAGAATTAACGATTTTTTTACAGTAGGATGGGTATAGTAATAAGCAGAATGAATAGATGAGGATGTCGTAAATAAGGGATAGCAAAACTTTAACAGAATGGAAGAAAATTAGGTATTTAAAAAGGTAGCGATGAAAGGTGAGAGTAGGAGAAGAAGGTAATAAAGAAAAGAAAGGAGGACTTTGGACGATACAAATGAAATTTATAACAATAACAGAAGAGAAAATACATTAAAAATGTGCTGCGTAAGACGAAAGTCAGTATACTGACAAAAAACATTGGTATTTAAAATTCAGTCACCCATTCAATTCGTATAAACGATGAATAATAATAAACATCGCTTTTTATTTTAACTTAAAGAGGTCACAGGTTGATAAAAATATTTAAGCCTAAATATGGACTTTTCTTGGAAAATTTATAATACGCGTAAAGATCCTCCAGCGATTTTCATCGCTTATTACCATAGACATCACTTTAACAATATAATTCCTCCGTTTTAATCTTCACTTTTCAGGTGCGTCAATAACATATCTACCTCTTTACCCCAAAATGACTTCAGAAACCACTTGAAATTAGGGTAACTTCACTTTGCATACATGAGATATGCTAGGTCAAAAACTGCGTAAATGTTCATTTGACCAGCCCTAGAAGATTAAGGTAAATTTTGCCATGAGATATGGGATGGTATAGAATAATTATATGGCATGTTATTGACAATGAGTGGATATAATGCCTGGAATGAAAGTCAGCACCGACTTAAATGTGAGAGAACAATGAAAACTCAAAGGTATACAGACTACAATTGAAAAAGGCACTGTCTTCTTCCTTCCAGTGTATCTTTACATAAGGATTTGATTTTTTAATTATGTTAAAGATGACGTTCAATATTACAAAAAGTGAATAATTGCGTAGGTATATATTCGTAAATCTTATGATGTTAGGCATTAAAAAGTTCCTATTCACAGGACCCAAACGTTCATGGTAGAACTAAATATATCATAAAATACTATTACAATTATTTAAATATAATCCAATTTCTTTTTTAAAGCATTATAGCTGTTAAGTATCCATTCTGCTTTTTAAAAATTTATAAAATCATAATCACAACACACTACCATGTTTTCCATCTATTCACAAACAACGTTTTACTCAGAATAAGTACATAAGGATGGGCCTCGTATGTTTTTCTTTAATAGTTTTAAAACTCGCAAGGTATTTTCAAAAAGAAAAACTGCTAAGTTAAGCCATTTTTTCAAATAAATTGAGCATTTCTGAGCCGTTTCCTAACATGTGAAGCCACGTGGAATCGCATTTACAAGTCAGTCACGAGCGACACTCTTCCGAGACCGCAGAACGACGGTGAGTAGCAAGGGGGATGATGTCGGGAGGGAAAGTCTACAGAGACGACGGCGATAAAACCACCGGAGGATAAGGGGGCGGGGTGGTGGGGGGGGGGGAGACAATGACACGGCGGATTAGGATTAAAGGCAGTTGGAAATTTATATGGGAGCGGAGGAGATGGAGGAGAAACTAACTCCGAGGGAGGATCTAAGTTCAGGGAAAGGAAGAGACTCCTAAGAGGGTGCAGAGGTGGAATAAGAAATAAAATCGAGGAAATAAAAAAGAGGAAGAGAATCGAGAGAATAGAGGAAGGTGGCAGGATGGAGAGAGAAAGGGTGTCAAGAAAAGGAATGAACATCGATATTCTTTCGTTTGAAAAATATCGATGGTTTTTCCTGATAGCCGATGTTAAGCTCAATTCGGTTGGGAACCTAATGTTTCCTTTTCCACGATGCGTCTGAGTTTATGGTGTAAATATTCCTACGATGAGTTGTAATTGGCTTCCTTTATTAGCGTAAAGAAACGATTTTCAAGAGGAGGCGTTGGTTCTCCAGATGTCCGTCCACAATAGTCTGACACGGGTCGTCGTACGATGAAATTTCACATTTTTCATAATGAAACTATCATAAGATCATTTAATTTGTATATACAATCAACTATTTAGGAATATTAGGAGTCTTAGGAACAGGAAGGTGATTAGGAAGCAGTATATGGGGATAAATGAGGAAAAAGAGGTTTGCAAGGATAGGTCAGTATGGAGGAAATTATTGAAGCAGAGTTAGGTGTACAATTATGTATTTATGAGTGAAACTTCATGACTGTGCCTACCATGGAAGGGAACGACGTGATTGGTATGAATGTATGTATGTAATCTTTTGAAAAAATCGACTTTTGACCATAATTATTAGGCGTGAAATTTTGATCCTAAAAATTAATATTAAAATGACTAGTTCATTTTGGGTTAAATCCCATCAGCTGATAGTCATTATTGATTAAAAAATGATCGTCAAGTTTCCTTCTGTTTTAACTGAAACATTAAAAGAAAACCATTCATTTCAATTCCATTAAGGAAAATGATGACTGGTATAATATTTTTAGTTTCATAATAGGAGAACCTCAGGTCATTCTACTGCTCAGTCATCAGTTTTAACTGCAGGAGTTTTGGCAGAAATCAATGAAATAAAAATTTGGAGGATTAGGATTTTATTAGAAAATCCCATAATTACCTTTCCCCGTTAATATTTACTCTAATTTTTAAGTATTTCAAATAATTTGTTAATTAGAATACAAAAATACGTTTCAATGTAGAGATCGAGTGCCATAATAAAAAACCATTTTCACTAGCTAAATGCTTCAAGCCTTATGAAGTGGAAGATGGCGATTCATGCAGTAAAAAGCATAACCTATTGACCATGTTTTCCATCGCTAATAATGATTTCACACTCATTACTTCACCCCTTCTATCACACTATGCTAGGATATATACCATTCGCTCATTTATCACGTGAGTTTACCTAATCAATGTATTAATCAACACTAAAATAATTACAATCACCCAAATTTAAACTAAGATAACGATATATGGCAAAGCTTTTCTATTAGCTATCTTTCATTGGCCTGCCATGTTAGTGAAACGGTGACAAACGACAGTAATAACTGGTACCGTTTTGTTTGTTGGTTGCTTTTTGTGTAGGCTTGCAGTTGCAATATTTGCAGGAACGGAGGACGCCGGTCATCGATGCTCCAGACTCATGTTCAGGTAACTTTCATTGGCATTGATCTATTCTCTACGAAGATTATGATGATCCCTCAGTTACCAATGGCCTACAGTTGAATGGACCAAGTGTTTTCTGCACAAGATACCCAAGAAAGGATCGGGATTTCGCCGAAAATACTCCAAAACTACCCAGAGTCAAAAAACGGGCCCTCGGGAAGTGAAGCCTTCATTCCACCACCCAAATCACCCGATCTCGACCAATGTTCTTCTTAATATAGAAATGGCTATTGCTGGAATAAAGATAGCTTAAGATGATTTCAACATTTCTCGGGTTGCAACCGTGTCAGATGTCATTCAACACAACAGTTTCGCCAGCAATCCTGCTCATGGAGCAGCGTCGCGTTTGCGCGGGAATCTCGGGAATGGGTATCCATATTCTCTGTTAAAATTCTTAGGTGTTTTTATGATTTTTATAGCATCTCTTATTATTCTCGGGAAGTACCTGTTTTCCTTGACTATTATTTTTGCCTCTTCAAATTGTACGGTGTGTCCTGGGTCACTCCATGCGTGCTCTGAGATGGCAGATGCTTTGAATTGTCTATTTTTTCTCGCTCTCTGGTGTTCTTCCAGCCGAGTGCCCAAAGCTCTGCAGGTTTCGCCTATGTATGACTTCTCATAAGAGCACGGCACTTGGTAAACGCCTTCGGAGAGGGTTGATGGAACTCTGTCCTTGGGCCCGGGAAGAATGTCGGCTATCTTGGTAACACAGTTAAACCTAGTGACCACGTCATGCTTCCGTAAGACCCTAGCGATTTTTTCCGAGGTCCCCGCGATGAAAGGGATGGTTACATAGGCCTTTGGGTCCGGTCTGGGTTCTTCCTTTCCTTCAGGTGCTGTCGTCGATAAGCCTCGCCTTCGTTGGCCTCGTGTCCCAGTCGTCAGTATTCAGGGTTGCTCCCAGTTCCAGATGAACGCGGTAGAGTTCTTCGGAGCAGAGGTCTAAGTTCCAGCGTGTATCGTGAATCCGCTCTCTCAGAAGGGCCTCACTGCAGCGGGGGAGGATCTTCTTGGCCGATAGCTTAAGATTGCAGTTTTCCCTGCATTGATTGATTTACTAAATGTTAACTCTCAAAGTTTCACATCGGTGAGTTGCACCTAAACCCGACCCGACTAGTTTTCTCCTCATATCGTGTACATCAATTGTTCGACTCAGTGTTTTTCACAATCGAGGCTTCTCATCCATTGTCTATATTTTGGCCAACACACTAGCTGATTCTGACCTCGGTTCTTTTCAAAATGTGTTTGAAGATCGCTCACGTATCGATATATTTCCAATATCGATTGAGAATCTTCTTCTCGACAGAAAATCACAAATGATGCTCCTCATCCAATGCTTATCCTTGGCTGAACACGCTAACACCATCCCTTACGGTCCTATCCTCATAATATGGACGTTGATTGTTTAGCTATCGAAGACTTGAGATCGAGATTTTTCCAGAATAGATTACTAAGCTTCTTATTGAAGTCAAATATCGACGTCCCTCATCCAATTCTTATCCTTAGGATTACGAATCGTAAAGTGTTGGATGGGAATGGAGTAGCTTGGATTGTAAGCAGGATCTTCCGTGATGGAGTGGAATGGAAATGGGAAAAAAGGTGACGGATAAGAGCTTTCGTAGGAGAGAAGGTGAGTGATTCGGGGGTGGGGTGACGACGTTGTCCTGGCGGTTGCGAAGCAAGGTGTCCCGCGAGAGTACAACGATGCTTTGGAGAGGAGAGATGCAAAAGGTAAAGAAGACGTCTGGGTGGGAGTGTTTGGACGAGGAAGGGAAGTTCCTCTTCCATCGGTTTTCCAAGAGATTAGAAAGAGGTGGGACGCACAGGAGTGGCAAAGGAGGGAAAGAGAGGGATGGAGAAAAAGGCTGGAAGGTGGGCTGAGGTTTCCCTAAGGAGTAGGATGACGTGGGGGAGGAGGAGGAATTCAAACAAGACGCAGTGGGATCTCTCTCTCCAAGGGGTGTCGCAGGAGACCAGGAGAGATGGCGGGTGGAGAGGGATGAGTTGAGGGGTGTAAAAGGGTAGGGTATGAGAGGTGTAAGAGGAAAGAAAAATAACGGCCCCTCAAGAGTTTCCGGAAGAATAAAGTTTAAGAGGATTTGAAAGGTGTACGGATAGATAAATAAGGGCTTAGGTATCTCTCTCTCGTCGACGGATTTGGAACTTTCTCCTGCCAAAGTGGGAGATTATCAAAAATCTTCCCAAGGCGTGTCGAAAACGTGAGGCTCCCGGTGCCAAAAAAAACAAGCGACGAATTATTTGGGTGAAATGCAATGATTCAAGGGATCCACTCTCGAATGGATATATACCTGAGTGAATATTTCCGGGAAACATGGCTCATTCGATGAGCTTTATCACGCGTTTCTGATGTGGTCGTTGGCTGTAAAAAGTAAGATAGCCCATTGAGAGATTTTTTTTTCCTAAGAAATCTTGAAGAATAGATAAAAAATCATGACGGGTTACGGATAGAGAATAATTACAGATATGACATTATTTCCGGGACTAAACTCCGAATCCCTGATATTAATACATTGTCGAGTAGCTGTCCATCACTAGGTAGCAGCTTATCTGGCGCCTGAAGAATATTGTATTCAATGAAAACTGGAGATTTTCATGAGAATCCATCCGGACAAGTTACAGGGGCAGTAAACCAATGAAACATTATCTGGTTAATACTTATAAAATAATTTAGTCAGGTACATATCACAATAGAATACTTTAGAGGTGGTTCAAAAACAGTCACAGGTATCTGCGATTAATTCTGTACGTATCTTCGGGAATGTTCATAGTGTGTACATGAAGCGCATCTTTTACTAGATAAGTTCTTAATGGATTGGTTTGGATTTTGGTGACGAGACCGACAGCTAAGGTTATTTGCGCGATAGAGGACAGGTAAGGGAGGAATGGTGGAAAGAAACCCGGCGTCGGTATTAGCGTGATCTTAACGAAAGAAGCCAAGGGAACCACCGTTTAACGTCTTATCCGACAGACGAAGTACTGCACGTGAAATATCCTCCACGTGACACTCAACTAGGCATCGGGTTTCCTCTGAAAAGCATCCTCCTCTGCAGGAATTTGAACCCTGGCCATCCGCAAGGTTAGCCAGTACTCTAGCCACCACACCAACCCGATCTCCCTGCGTTCCTAATACTTGGTAAATAAACATGATGAGATTCAGAGTATGACCTATTATAAATGAGATAATAAAAATTGAGCTCTTTTCGTATTTGACAGAGTAATTTGTACCTGCGCACGTCGATGAGCACATATTGGCATGAAAACATTTCTTCTTCGCACAATTGAAGTTTAAAGCACAGTATAATATTTAGGAATGAAAAGTAGCCGAAATTCGTGAAATAAAAAATTGTGAATGAGAAGTAGCTTAGGTAGCAGAAGATACCACACTTCCGGAAGAAATTCGTTATTAGCTGTATAGAAAAGATAGAATACTGAAGCAATCATTTAAAAGAATAGACCCTGCATCAGAGACAGCAGATAAATTGGTGCATAACAAGGAAGGATAAGAAAATAAGATACAGTCTGTGTCAATGTATAAGGCAAACCAAATAAAGTAAATTATAGAAGCATCAGCCTGAAACCATCGGCGATTTTATATCGCTTTTTCAGAGGCCGTCCAAAACGTGTTTGCTCGATTACCTTAAAACACCATAAATTTCATTAAACCAGGGGATGAAAAAAATTAACAACAACAATCCATGACGATTTCATGACTTGCTAAGGACTTGAAGCATGTTATCAGTAGAATGGGAGCTGCATTACTCCAGTTGAAACAAATTTATTGGTAAGATTTCAGTTTATTAAAAATTCCTGATGATAAATTCCAGAAAGAAGCTCAGTTCATTCCTAGACGCACGAAATCAATACCGACTGCAGCAGAATGTTTCACGAAACCAAAAATTTCCTACGATACACTAAATTATGATCTCGTGAGCACCCGTCTACGCGATCTCATATAAAAAAACCACCCAAAACGTTACATATTGAGCGTTCCATTTTCTCCGATTATTGCTTCTCCCTTTTGTGAAGAATGAGTTTGAGAGCAGTTCTAAGAAGCAAAAACCATAGGTCCTTACTGATGGGGGCCTACACATACGTATATCACTTATTCATGACCGTCAATGGATTCCAGCATTAGAATACAAGTTCGCATATGCCATTTTGATAGATAGAGGGAGAGCGTATGCAGAAACCCAATGAATGACGCCGCCGAGATGGAGGCCGGTAATGGAACCCATATTACACATATATATTTTCGGTCGTTTCGGTATCGAGGGATATTTAAAGAGAAACTGTATAAAGTATGGCAAAAGTTCAAAGGACGGAGTTACAGTGCCGCTCCTTTTTCCTCGTATCCCGTTTTCTTTTTCAGAAGAGAGAGAATGGCCTTCTGAGGGCATTTATTCAAAACCTGCCGTTCTTTTCTGGTAAAAGTTCTCTCAGGGTGCTCGTGAGGTCAGTGCCGGAGGAGTAGCGAGAATTTTAAACAGCTTTATATTCGCTTTCCCCTCCATGCACACGCGTGGAAATTTCAGCAAAAGGATCTTTTTCATTCTCTCTCTCCAGAATGATACGAGATACTTTTTTATTGAGAAAATAGATGGAACCCTCAAGACCCAAGCAAAAGGGGAGAAATAGGTCTCCTCTGGAGAGTAAGTATCACGGCCCTCCCTCATTTTCGTTTCATTGAATGTATACCAGCTATACTGAAATCACAAAGACAGTCATCATATTCTAATGCATTTCATGAAAATGACACGACCCTTTGGCAAGCTAGCGCAAATATGTATTCACGACTGCTTATTTTACATAATTTAATATGAAAAACAACCCAAATGATTTATGATTCCGAAAAAGTTACGTTTTGTTTCAGCATAGCATTGAAGTTTAAACGGATTCCACAACCCAAATGATGAACGTCGTCTAAGGACATAACACCATATTCACAACAATACATATGATGATACATAAAGACAAATACAACATGACACAAAACGAGGTGCTACAACCAAGTTTACTATATCCAAGGCATTTTAACTTTTTTCCAAAAAATTTAATGGTATATATTAGCATTGACATTTGAACGGGTTTCACATTCCGAGCGAGTAACTTCGACTCCACAGCCCAAATGATTAACGTCGTCTAAGGACAAAACACCATACTCACAACAATACATATGATGATACATAAAGACAAATACAACACGACACAAAACGAGGTGCTACAACCAACTTTACTATGTCCAAGGCATTTTAACTTTTTTCCAAAAAATTTAATGGTATATATTAGCATTAACATTTGAACGGGTTTAACATTCCGAGCGAGTAACTTCGACTCCACAGCCCAAATGATTAACGTCGTCTAAGGACAAAACACCATACTCACAACAATACATATGATGATACATAAAGACAAATACAACACGACACAAAACGAGGTGCTACAACCAACTTTACTATGTCCAAGGCATTTTAACTTTTTTCCAAAAAATTTAATGGTGTATATTAGAATTGACATTTGAACGGGTTTCACATTCCGAACGAGTAACTTCGATTCCACAGCCCAAATGATTAACGTCGTCTAAGGACATAACACCATATTCACAACAATACATATGATGATACATAAAGACAAATACAACACGACACAAAACGAGGTGCTACAACCAACTTTACTATGTCCAAGGCATTTTAACTTTTTTCCAAAAAATTTAATGGTATATATTAGCATTGACATTTGAACGGGTTTCACATTCCGAACGAGTAACTTCGATTCCACAGCCCAAATGATTAACGTCGTCTAAGGACATAACACCATATTCACAACAATACATATGATGATACATAAAGACAAATACAACATGACACAAAACGAGGTGCTACAACCAAGTTTACTATGTCCAAGGCATTTTAACTTTTTCCAAAAAAATTAATGGTATATATTAGCATTGGCATTTGAACTGGTTTAACATTCCGAACGAGTAACTTCGATTCCACAGCCCAAATGATTAACGTCGTCTAAGGACATAACACCATATTCACAACAATACATATGATGATACATAAAGACAAATACAACATGACCAAAACGAGGTGCTACAACCAAGTTTACTATGTCCAAGGCATTTTAACTTTTTCCAAAAAATTTAATGGTATATATTAGCATTGACATTACACGGGTTTCATATTCCGAACGATTAACTTCGACTAGAGTCATGACACTATATAATCGACAATTCATATTATGACACATAAACACGTATAGTATAACAGGATATATGACAAGGTGCTACGAACAATTTTAATATTTCCAAGGCATTTTAACGTTTTACAAAATTTTTCATGGACCATTGGCATAGTAAGAGATAGTAAATATAACTGTCAACAATCCAAATGATAAACTTCTTCTAAGGAAATAACACTATTTTATGTAGAACTTGCTTGTTCGTGTGTCAAAATACAAAATACATGGGTATTCTTATGCCATGGAGGTGAAAGGAAAAGGAAGGGTTTAGCGATTTCACAGAAAACCACCTCCCGGAAATTAAGAGCAACACTACACAAAACGGGAAGAAAAAACCTACAAAAGAGAAAGAGCACTCCAAATGAACAAAGGGCTAAGAACACTGAAAAACTTGCTCACAAAGAATGCATAAAGAGATATCCGGAAAACCATCACACGGATATTAAGGAGCAGTTTTTTTGGGTTTACCCACGTCAGGATTTTTTAAAAATCAATGTTCCTTCGCCATAGTCCTCGTGATGGCTAATACGACTTCATAGTTCGTCACCTCAAATCTCAAGGAGGTGTAAGTGGGAGGAAATGAGAGTAGAAACTTTGGAATTTGGCTTACAGAAATCCAACCAACACCAATAGGTACCTACTTGCCCACTGATCCAAGGATGATCAATTGACCTCAGTGACGCACACCATTGGAATAATGGGCTAAGTACATTGACAAAACTGCTCACGAAGAATGGATAGAAATCGAGAGATACCTGGAAAAGCATCTCATGGAGATTATGATCAACACTACACATAACGCGAAGAAAAAAACGACGAAAGAGAAAGAGCACACCCGACACATTGTGAAGCTTCTGAATTGACAACTTGGATATTTCGCTGGCACAATATTGTTCCTACGGAGCCGACAAGGGATAGTATACGGAATTTCGAAGAGAAAGCTAGAAATGAGTTGCAGTGGGTATATCGACTAACACGCGAAATATGCGGCCGAATGTACGAAAGTGAAACAGGTAATTGCATCAATTAGGACGAGGATGAAGGAGCTGAGTGCCGCGATTCGAATGAGCCACCATGTTTAGCGGTTTAGAAACGTGCGGTCCAAGACCACGATATTGACATCAGAAACTCAAATGCCCTAGCAACAGAAAAACACTTTCAGACGAAAGTCTTTATTGATGGCAAATTGCAAAACACAAGGATTACTTTAACTTAGATTCCGGGCGAAAAATAAGTCGTGTCAACCACTCATTACGGGAAAAAAGGAAACGATATCCGGCAAGCTCCAAACCCGTTCCCACTCCCTCCGTCATCAACCTCCAAGAGAACAGTGTGGAAACGGACATTCACTAGACCTGACGGTGCCTGAATCAAAGGAGAAGAAACTGTTTTTTTCTCTTCTTACGCAGGTTTTCCCGAAAGAATTGTGCATAAAGCACTAGGACCGCGAGAATTTCGATAGTTTAAAGAAATGGGATAATCTCTTTGATGCTGATCATTATAATACACGAAAAATTTAAACTTTGTATAACAGAAATAGTAAGTCATAACATTCGTAAATAACAAACTTATCGCTTCCTCTCTCACATGAAGAATTGAACTGACAATACTCGTCTTCTATCTGCTGTCAACTGTACGCTGGTTTCTTTAAATTTATCACCATAACAAATAATAAAAAAAACATCCTCTTTGTTTCATAATAGTATGAAATCTAAAAGCAGCTGATGGAGAAATAAAGGCATTCACATTTATATAAGTTTAAATAACGATCACTGCGTAAACCAATGCAAACATTTGTAAAAACCTGGAATCGATTATTAAACAAATTACAGTATTAAAATCCAAAACACAAAAGAAAGTTAAGTAGGACCTTAAATAACTACAACCGTAAATTGTTAGAATACGTCAATCACCGACGATTACCTTCAAATACTCAGTGAATTAGCAACAATATAATATGGATTCTATTTGTCTTTGATTTTCCCATAACGCAACCAGATTTAAGGGGTCTAAATAATAGAAAGATCGGCTTGTAAACGTACAAAAAATAATTACTGCTTAGCGCTGATACGAGTAAAGAATAGCCAGATGTTAAATGCAGGCACGTGGCAAATGGTTGTCCTTGATCTTCAATCAATCTAGGAGGATAAGGAAATAATCATCTCCTGCTGTGCTTCGCTAGCGAGTTATGAATTTAGAGTGTATGCTTTTGTGTGTAAAATAATATAGCATAATAAATCCAACCAGTCTCCCTGCTAAGTAAAAAAAATTGTCAACAGCCAAAATACGCTTTCTTTACCACGAAACTTAACGCATAAATTGGCACAACGCATGTAAAATTCAATGGTTACAGGCCTTCACTGAATGATGATATGAAATGATATCTCATTTGAATTGAAATAATATATGCGCTAGATGAAGAGAAAGCATTACAAATATGAAAAGATAAAACAACCTACCTTCACGGACGTGGCCTTGTGAACAGAGGAATGGTTACACACACCGGTAACATACACCGGTTATCCACCAAAACAAACTGCAAGTCGTATCAGCTGAGTACAATGAGTCGTCTGGTGATTTTTTCCATTTATAAATTCCATTATTGTTCCATGTCTTGCGATTTCAGGAGTAATAAACTTTAATTCAATACAACTGTAGTCAATTCTTTCAGCTAACATCCTCTGTCTATAATGGACGTAACACTTTTCAGAAGTGCCACTGAAATAAAATAAAATTGACCGGAAGTAAATAAATAAAATAACGCAAAAAACCGCGGCCATATAAGTAAAATAAGTAAATACCTCTTCTTTAAGACAAACTCTGGTTCAGCCTGCCATCCATATCATTACTTAATATCACTCGGCGAATCAACCGTCAAACTCTCGGCATAATCCCAGTGACCTGAAGAATGCCTGCTACACTGCCAAGGTGATAAGAATTCCGTCTGCTGTGCATGCCGGGACTGAGTGCCCAAAGCTGACTGTTGTCTCCGAGTGGCTTTACTCAAGACCTCCATCATAAACCTTTTGTGTTACGAAATTGTGGAGTGGGGGAGAAGGCGGGAGAGGGGGACTTCTCCCTCGGCCTCTCAAAGTAACTTGATACACCGTTGCTAAGACGACCGTTCCCCTTGTCTGCCAACTTGTGCCTAAGACGGCCGCATTATAGGTAACCTAAAAATTTCTAAACATAGCGCGATTCAATGAAAACAATCTAGGAGTTTTATTGCTCATGTGCGTAGTTTTACCGAGTTAAGAACTTCTCCAGAGGATAGATTTATTCACTGTTATGTAAATAGTTTATGTTGCTCCATATTCTGCTGTTCTATTATATTATGTATATCTGTCAATGGCCTTAAAATTTTAACTACAGCATGGAAGAAAGTTTTGCTCAGATACAAAATTCTCCAGAGAAACCATTGATTTCAAGAAAAGTTAATTAGCTTTTGTTGCAATATATTATAATATAACTATTATATTATCATTCTTTACATCACAATTATGTACTCAAAGATGTCTGCACATAACATAAGTCATTTGGAGTCTTTTACTTAACCCTCATCAGCTGTTTATTTGCATTTACATTAGTCTAAAAACTAATTATTAATTAAAAATAAGAGTGCACAAGTCTTCGGGACTCGCGGAGGCATTTCAAGTCTCTACATTGGCGAACGGCATTTACTGGTCATTCGGGCGGGACATCGTAAATCAATGATTTCCTTCTACAAGCACATTATACTTTCAAAAAATGTTTCATAAATTGACCGGTGTCACGTTAGTTATTTCTTAAAACATATTTTCAATAAAAGAATTCGTACATATACATATGTATTTATGATATAGACTGAAATGATATAGGTCCAGGAAATACCACATGAGTTTACGAGAAAACGACAAATGGCAGAAAACTCGTCATGGATGGCAAAACAATTAATATTTCCACCCTGCCGTGCGTGTTCTTGAAGAGTAACGTTTGGCTGATTGATGAAGGAGGATAAAAATAAGTCGATTTAAACCTTCGACTTTCGGCCAAATTTGTTCATACCAAAAATTACCATGTGGACAATGTCGCATTTTCAAATCCACGTTTCAGGTATCTAAAATGGATTTAAGTTTCGAAAAAAATAACATTCGTCACCAGTCATTACTCAATAGTTATATTACCTCATAGAGCCGAGTTTTCGTACACTGGACAAATTATTTCTTAAGAAGAAAACTCATGAGGGAATGGATTCATCTTCGTCCGTTTAGCTCTTGGTTTACTTTACTGCAGCCGTATAACTTCCCCTATCTTATTTTCCTTTCCTAACTTCCTGGTAGCTCTCCCAATCTACTTTACTATTTATTTGGCCAATACATTTATTTATGGGTCATGTTCTGGAGACTTTATCCAGTATTTATTCTTCAATCATGTTCTTCACAAATCCATTGCGCATCGTCACCCTCCTTCCTTCAACCTTCAAAAATCCATTGAGGGTGTGTGCAATCCATCTGATTCTTTTGTGTGGTGTTACGTGAGGACCTTTCCTCTTCTACTCTTCTGTAGACTTCACCATCCCTTAGTTTGTCCGACCAATACATCTTGAGCATCCAATACCAGGTTTCGTAAGTTTTTAGTCTTCTTCGGTCTTTTTCTCCAGTGGTCCATCCTCCCTGTCTGTAGGGAGCCACACCCCTCACGAATATTTTCAAACACAGTTTCCTTGTGTGTAGCCCTATCTTTTTCGAACTCAGCAGTTGTCTTTTCTCCATGACCGCTTTCTTTGTTTGTGCTATTTTTCCGCCAAATTATCATGTTAAAGGAGTTGACAAATATCTCAATTAACGTTTCGCTTGCTCTCGAAAAAGACACTTCGTATACTCTCTGATACTCCACTCTCCACTCCCATTAAGTTTACGCCCGCTTTCCCATTGCGTTTGCAGACCGCTTCATTCGAATTTCGATTGACACTTCGTTTTCGCTTCGTTTCAATTAGGAATGCTATTAATGATGTTGTTGTCGAGCGCGTGTTTTGCGATTCTGAAATTATGTTTGCATTTGTTGCATGAACCAGAGTAAACTCAATTCTCCTAATTTTTTTGTTTATCACTAAAAATGTCTTTTGATACCTAAAATGCATTTCGTAATCATATATTTTTACCATTAGAAGTTCAGATATAACTTAATTTTTTTAAAGTGGTTATATCTAAATGTTTCATTTAGCAATAAGCGGGGAATGGTGAGTTATTATATAATGAATGTAAGATTTTGTTTTGAAATTTCACATCAGAATGTCTCGAACACCACTCAATAGCAGTGGGTACTGAGCACATGCCGGGGAAAAATCACGTTTTGCTTGCCAGTATGAAGGTTAGCCTCAGGTTCGAGGTGAGGTCTCATTTCCAAACTCATGAAAACTCCCTTAGGACCATCGAATCGCTCCTTCACTCTTGCAAACTTCGGGATAAAGCCTCGATCCCGTAAAAAAGGAAGGATCTCCGCCTCTACTGCCTTCGGCGGTGATAAGAAACAGAAGGTTTAGATAAGGAGCCGAAGGGAAAACAGCGCAATGGAGGCCTAACGAAGGTGCCCTAAGTGTGCGTCTGTGCGTGCCTGGCAGAGTATGATCTTGGGAATTACCCTTTTGTTATTTCCTACCCTCTTCCCTCTCCACTGCAGGAGAAAGGAGTAATGGAGCGATAGCAGAGGGTGTGGTTAGACAAGGGTCTACGAACGGGTCTGAGGTGGGAACTTAGAGACTAGCAGAGTTTTTTGATGAAATGTCTTGAGAATTAAGCCCGCGGCAGAAGTTGGAGAGTTGACGCAAGGATGTAAGATGTAAGAGGTCAATGCCTTTAGAAGATAAGCACGAACAAGAGATTGGAGGTGAAGTAAGATAGGCAAAATTTGTCCCTCCCTATTATGCAGACACTGGATCCACACCCCCATCCGAATGGATGACATCGAAGATGATGTTTAAGGCATATTTGGTTTTAATTTCATTTGTTCAGGCGTGTTTGGGCGGAATTCCACTCAAATTTCAGCCATCAAGCTAAACTCTATGGCGATATAATTTTTACCAACAAACGCCCCTCTTTTTAAATTCTGTAAGAAAGTGGCAAATATACTTTAATATTAGAGGAAATTCATCAATGCACACTAATGCCAAAAGCTTTTCGACTGTCGTTATTTCCTTAAATGGATTTCGTTAATTATTTAGCACAAGGATGTATGGTTGAAATGGTAATTTTACCATCCCTTTTAAGAGCTCTGCGTTCTTTTCACTTTGATGACTATTTCGGTTCCCCATTACCTAAGTGTTTCCCAGAGTTAGTATCATTTCAGTTCACGTAATGGTTTTCATTTCCTTATCTGTGAAAGTACGCCTCAAGAAATTGCTGACACTACAGCAGTCGATTATTTAAAATATTTCCAAAATGATAATGTTTCTGGGAAAACTACTTCACAAATCATTGGTGGGTAGCACTATTATTTTTTTTATTTTTGAGAGCATTAAATTCTACCGTCTTTCTATAAAATATTATCATTGGGCTCACCATTCGTCTCTGTGTGGTCGAGAGAGTCTCGTTTGGAAGGATCACTCTCGATCTTCCATCTGGTCTCAAAATGAAAGGTCTCGGAATGCCTCCGTTAGATCAACTGCCCTCTTTTCTTTTTCAATTATTAAAGATCAACTTATGAGGTATAAATAAATTGCAAAAAACCAGCTCAGAAATGCCTACAACGAGACAACAATTTCTTCTGCTGTGCATGTACAATTTTTTAAACAGATAAGCTCATAATAAAATAGTTGTAGCATGGTATGAACCAGAAAAAGAATTTGCATATTTAAAACAATAAATTGCTCCTCTTGAGAACTTCATAACTCAACAAAAGCTAACCACATGATTTACAAAACCATTTAATTTTCTTCTCAATACAGCACACCATGCTTAATAATTTCATTGTCTGCCTAATAAGCGGTCGTCTTAGGCACGAAGCCTTCCCCCGAAGTTACGGTTGTCATAACAACGGCGTATACGGTTACTTCGAGGGGCCGAGCGAGAGTTGTACCCCCTCCTCTCTATCCCTCACTCCACAATTTCGTAACACAGAAGTTCCGGAGGGGGGTCGTGGGTCTGGCCACGCCGAGACAGCCAATCAGCTTTCGGGACAGCCGGCCCGGCATGCACGCCACTCACGGAATTATTTCTCCTACACCGCGAAGAAGACAGTATTCAGCTCACCGGGATGAAGTCACATGTTGATGGATGCTTCGCTGACTGATATCAATTTATAATGAAGATGACCGGCCGACCCTGAATTTGGTCTTAGGAAGAGGTAATTACTGATTTACTCATTTAACGGCTATGAGTATTTCCGCCGTTTTGTATGTTATTTTATTAATTTTCTCTCTGTTATTTTAATTTTATTTTCCAGCACCACCTCTGTGGAGGATAGTATTCATTGCAGATACGGAATGTCGCAGGAGAGACTTGGTGATGGCCACTATGACAGAGGTAATTACAATTCATTGATTCGTCAACATTGAAATATCGTGGGAGAGGATTCATTAGATAAACCACGAGGTGACGTATGGTTACGACTGAAATGATTACATGCCGATCGTTTCGATGGATTCTTAGGTTCATGAAAGGGCGCAATGTTGTTATAACTACTTATTCTATTTTATGACTGTTCTCTACACAGATTTCATTGTACCCTATAAAACTAAATATTATTTCTTTCACGCTTTACGATTGTAGGCATTGAATCTTACGTGTGCTGTGCTACTTAATGTATTGAGTTTTGTGTTAATGAAAGCGTAGGATAAGTTAGCGAATGAATTTATTTTTGTAGCTGCGAGATGTTAGAGATTTATTATCTTATATTAGTTCATATGTAAGAGCATCAAATCAAATTGCGTAGTTCGCCAGCGAGGATTATGATAAAGTGGCTATCTGGTAATACCGGATTGATTGTAGATACGGAACAACCATTTAAAAAGTGCGTGATTTTACATCTGGAATTGTTGAATGATATCACGATTAAATTGTCTTTTTTCGTACATTTAATGTGCGGATATTTATATTCGTCTAACCATAACAATCTGGTTGTATAATGGTCTTATAAAGTAGTATCCTTCATTAATTATTATCAATTCTACGAGTATCTAACGTATATTGCCGGAGATTTGTGAATTCTAATGTTTGTCAGATGCTATTATTTTAGGCCCAACATATTTTTCTTCATTCATTTGACTATGTAATACAATGACATTTGTGACGTGATTTACCGAGTAAGCGTTATTAAAATTTAAACAAATGATACATATATGTATTCGTCACGTCCTAGTAAGTTACTTGATATGATGCAATAATGAGGATTTTTTATCAATAATTTGCTATCCTGTTAAAATAAAGGAAATCAGCAGCATAGTGTAGTCGTCCTGATTCAATTCGCATTACGAGAGACGATGTTGTATGTTTGAATTTATAAAGATTATAAATTAAAATTTTCGCTCTACATTTTCCTATAATTTTATTTGTCATATGGATAAATATCAACGTGTTAACTCTCTCCTTTAACTATATTGTACTAAATTCTACTTGCTCAGTATGTAGCAGTAGCAAATATGCAGGCTCAAAACCACAATCTGGTGTTATCCCTCCCCCCCCTCTCGCAGTTTTCCATTCACCCTTTGCCATTTTCCATAAGCTAATCTTTTACATTCAATTTATATCAATTTTTTATTATTTTTTATATTAAACACTTCATTTTTTCTCTATATAACGGGTTTATGGCATGTGTTTCCGAGTGTCTAGAAAGAATTGGTCTAACAAGCATTGATTCCTATGGAAAGAACTGCCACGTTTTTCGACGGTTTCGGATGTCGTCGATTGTTTTTGGTCGGATTAGCAACGAAAACCGAGAAATCATGGAATAAGTATAATGTCCCGTGTTAAAACTCGCCCTCAATGGAGGAATCTGTTTAACGTGCGATACTTTTGGCAGACGTTTGAAACAGAAATGCGACATACCATGAATATCTCTTAACCAATGTTTCATCCAGGTATTTTCTATTACAATGCTATTATACGAACGCTTGATTAGATATAAGACAAATAAAGCAACAAGAGAAACCCCGTCAAATTTTGTCCATTCTTTAGAGTGAGTTACAGAATTTATGAATTATTATTTATCGTCGTCGAACTGATCGAGATTTTGAATATGAATTACAATTATAGATCTGGGTAAACGAAGTTAAATACACATCAGGGATGGATTAAATACACATGCGTCAACGGAAAACGCATGCAATTATGCCCGTGAAAAATTGGCAGATCACGTCGACGTACCTGGAATGAATCACATAACGGTACTTCTTTGATGGTCAAGCATCAAGTCAAGTTAGTGCAGAAATAGCTATATGTCCAGCAGAAGACGAAATTATAATCTAGCTTTATGTGGTAGCAAGAGAAACCCTGACATTACCTTTCAATCTCACTCAAGTCATTCCCCCTGATCTAACATGACCTGCCCCTACCCTTATTCAAATCCTTAGCTCACCCTGGGTAGAATGGATGCGAAGGGTATCTTGTGATGTGGTAAGCCGGGACAAAGCGTCGGCATTAGTATGCTCTTATTAACGCATAGATGCCGAGGTCGCAAAGTCTTATGTGTTCTCTCCGAAGAACAAAGTCTCCCTATGACACCCATGAGTGATAGCAATTCCAATAAAAAATCTCCATCATTCGGGGTATACAACCGTTGGACTCTAAGGAGAGAAAGACAGTAACTGCAATATCCTGTTGAGTTCACTTATTCAGGCGATATTCTGATCTGCAACCTGCTGTTTTTATTGAAGTTAAGCTGCGGAGAGGATACGCATCAGCACATTTGCTCGAAACACATGCTTATATCTGGAGGTCTATTTTTAAATGGTGGGATACATACCCTTTGCTAAGTAAGTACTAATTTTACCGTGTAACTGCATTAAGTGTGTCGAGTCGCTTAGTTCCCTATGGTATTCCTACCACACAAAGTGAGTTAGCTTTCTTCACCTATGGTAATTATCACGGAAGATGGAGAATCGACTTCCTGTGTTACCTGAAAGCCAAGATTGCTGTGTAATAGCAGGTAGGAAAAATTTTTCACCTGGATGAGAACTGAATCAGAAATTTCTGTACGGCAAAATTTATAGGAAATTGGAAATCTACGTGCATGCGGGTCCAAGTCAAATTTTACAATCACAGGATGTTTCCTAGTGATAAACTATCTATTTTGTGATAATAGTTTACAGCATGAATACTGGGTATAGTTAATACTCAAACGCTCGGGCATTAAAAATTGAATAGTACTTACAAACTGTTTGCAACGTTGAAAGCTCTACTTACATAATACTGAATAAGGGACGCATTCAGCCGATGCACTGACTCCGTCTTGGAAGGTATGAATGCGTAAAATAGTTACGTCTCTATGTAGCTAGGGTTAGAAACAACGTTTCAATCGTAAAAACAAGTGGAAAAACTGGATAATTGGTCACGTAAAAGAGTTAAAAAGATAGCAAATGGCAATACTCATAGAAGTACACTTACATGTTAAACGTGACAACTGATGTTTTCAACAAACTTGTGGATGTAGTTGTCAAGGATTCATAAGATCCCTCAAGAAAATATATATAATAAATATATATTTTCTGGAGGGATAAATAATATATAACATAAACTACCTAAATACCTAAACTACCTAAATATATGCCAATTTGCCCTCATGATTGATCTTAATTAGTAACTTTCACATAAAAGTTCGCATAAATATAACCATCCCTTATATCTCATCCTAAACAATAGTCATATTACTAATTTTTTCAATAAAGTAGGAAATTGTGCCAAAATGTCTTACCATGTTAAATCACAAAAACGGTGAACAACGGAACTTTTGCCTCATAGAATCATCGCAGCAATTAGGAATTCCGGGAATAAAATGTCAAAAACATTGAGAAAATGAATAGGTACATCCCAGGCAGTTTCCAACTTTTATTCCCGTTGGAGTTTTAACCTGAATACGGGTCTTGATTGGGTAATTGAGGAATGAAAAGGCGATGATCTCGATTTTTTGGCTCCGTCGCAGCCGCTGGTGCTGCTGCTGCGGCAGTCTTCAATAAAAGAACGGAAACACTGAAGGGCGAAGAGAGTGAAGACCGGGGGGGGGGGGGAAAGGAAAGGGAGGGATGAGGAGCCAGAGGAGAAGGACCTTAAATTTGCCGGGAGCCGGGATGAGTGCGGGGACCTCCGGACTGGCTGGCTCCACTTCGATACGTCCCGCCCACTCCCCGCCACCCTTGCCTAGGATCCCTCTTCCAGACCATCCTTTGGGAGGGTGGGACGTTGCCAAATCTGAAACATTGCATTTACACCGCGAAAGTAACCTTTTTCCTCAAACGTGGGGAATTACGGGAGATCGACTTTAATCCCTCGGGGGAAGACGAAACAAAACGCACGAATACTGTCGACCTTGGCTGGGAACCTTCAAATTCTAACCGAAGCATTTTAGTTGGAAGCCACTACAATGGTGTAGGGTACCTGAGTAAACGTAATGAACATTACACATATCTCATTACTTGGCATACCCACCTGAATTCAGATGAGATGTGATAATTTCCTCATGTTCCTTAAAAAAATGGCATTTCCTCTATGGAGCTTCAATTTTCTAGTTATTTTAATTCCTGAGAAGGAGAAAAATTTATTAAATTAACGGAAAGTGCGATTTGTATTTTGCAGCACACGTTTGTTAATCAGTGTGAAGAATGATGTGATGGAAAAAATAACCGTTCTCCATCACATTATTTTTCTAAATCTCCGCTACCATTAACCATTTTATGGAACTTCATTTATATCCTACGCTTCTTCTGTAATAAATGGGCCGACTCTTTCTACAGTGAGTTTTATTCAAACTGGAGACTTTGTTTTTTAAAGATACCCATCCTAATATTTCCTGGGGTCGTCGTCAAGGCTAAATAATATTTGGGTAGCTAAATTCAGAGTGGGTATATGTAAGAATTCTACTGATAAACGTCCTTAGGGAACAATTTGAAAAGTACGGGGGGAATTGTTGGAGTTACTGGTTGAATACCAATGAGGAAAATGGGTCTCTCATTCTTTTTCAAGCCAAATTCATGTTTAGGTAAGGGATGATAATCGTCCTCAGAATCAAGGTAAATAATATACTGTTAGAGATAACTGCTATCCCTCTCAGTATGATTTCAACGAACGAATGACATCATGTGATGTAGGAATCAGGTCACTTAGTTCTCACGCAGTCGGTGCTTGATTCCCAGAGAACCACTGAAAACTTCAAAGTTTTATTTACATGCCGACATGTTGCCTTGGAAAATACTTGATAATCATAAAATAATTAATTGGAATATCTTAAGACATTGACATATATATACAGCGACCTAGATCCTTAAATCCCTTCGTCCCTTTCGTGTGGAACATTGTAGACGGGATTAAAACATTGAGAATTATAATTTTTTCCGTCAGGCATAATAGCATAAATATATTATCGAAGTTTCTCGATCTTCTAATTGGATAAAATTTCACTCGGGATTTGCTCTGGATGACGAAAAATTTAATTAAGATGAATACCTTGAGAATTTTCATTTTATCACTTTTGTAGCTATGCTTCTTTTTTATTCGGATTTGCGTCATCTGAGACTCTTCATCTTATTTTCTTCTTAGACAAAGTTACGGAAATAATTACCATACAAGAAATCTTGTCCTGGAATAAATAACTATAAACTGCTGGTTTTCCGTAAAAGTCTTAACTTTAACTTTCAATGGACCTTGTATGTTCAACATTATATGTTCAACTTTAATGGTTAAATTACTTTCAATGGTTAGAAAATGACTTGTTTCACTTATAAGGTTGAAAAATTTGGGATAGGTGTTTCTTACAGAGGCTATCGACTTCGACGTAACCGCTTTCTAATGGGTTGGGCCTTGCACGCTTGGGAGCGAAAATTACGTCTCCAGCGACGGAGATTCTGAAAAATTTTCAGTGGCTTCTTTCTTTTTTGGCTTAAGCTCATTAAGCTCAGAGCCGTAAATTAACTCACTTCTCCTATTACCAAAAAATAAGAAACTAAAGATTAATCAAATCTTTCTCTTCTCAGGGCGTCATGGGAAATAAAATGTGATAACATTATATTAGATTTATGATTAAGTGAATTTTTGTTCTATGATACGCGTTAAATTAGCACTAAAATATAATTCAAACCTATTCTAACATTTTTACTGAAGTAGAATTTATCAGGACAAGAAGCATTCAATCATAGTAATAGTTATGAGTTCTAAGGTATTTGAAGAAAGAGGTGAAATACTTAGCGATAATTCCACTGGTTGGTTACCTGATGTTATGTGCCTGAGCAAGTGTGTCATTCTTAGGAATGTTGTATCCCAAGTAACCGAGTGTAAAAAATATTTTGAAGGCCCAGCACTCTCTTGGCTAGGACGAAGATGCCGTTTTAATTTATGCTGTATTTGGGAAACCAAACCATCACCGCCAACCAATCAAGCTACGACTCACTGATCTATTTTTCTTGCAGCCCAAAAGCAATACAATCAAAAATTTCCGATATAATACTTAAAAACCATTCCCTGAAATAAATATACAATGAAGTTTCCCTTGTTCAATAGGCCTTGAACCTCTTAAAAATCTAGAATTTGACCTCTTAATTTTTTGGTGGTTTCAGGTTGTTTCTATTGTTATCGACTGAAACAGGTTGTGTCTATTCCGAAATAAAGTAATCTAATGTTTGTAAATTACGCTGGAAACAGGTAAAAATTTTATGTGTCAGACCAATGGATCAATTAACATTTTGTGAGATCAGGTAAAGATAATGAGTTGGTCTCAGGATTGATAATGGATTTGATGATACATTTTAATATGGAATGGTATATCTATATAAAAAGCATAATTCTATGACCATTTCCAAAATAATACGCTTCACTGTATGTTATGCTAGAGACTTCCAGAATTATCTACAAAGGTTTTTTTTCAGTAATAAATTACTTTTACTTTACTGCGTGAAATGACCGATCACATATGCACAAAGGAAAGCGCAAATCTGGTATTAATTATCAATGGTCATATTTCAGCAAATGAAAGTCTCGCTGGCGTCACTTCATGAATCTGACGACAAATTAATTTGCATGTCGGTAAATTTTTGGAGAAAAAAAAATAATTGGATTCACGTTGCCCACGGATTAACTGGGATTTCAGTAATTTGACTTGATATTCCTACCATATTAGTGCAACATCACTGCTCCCGGGGGCATTCGAAATCTCACGAGGGTTAAATCGTGTACAGTAGATGGGAATCAGTTTTATATCCTTCGTCTCCCTTAGGTTTTATTCTCTTGTTCGGATACGTGAAGTGGCGTTGGCTGTGCGAGCTTTTGCCTCAGACGAGTTAATTTTAAAGGCACCCCAGGCATGCACCTGCTATTACAGTCCATTCATTCACATTGACCCAGTGTCTCAAAAGAAATGAGGGCCAGTAGGAACAACATGCACTCATAAAGACTTCTCTCTTTGGATAACAGTGCCACGAAGCTTCTTCCTTCCATTCCCGCTGTAGGAGGGATTACTACCGTAGGATTCCACGAAATCAAGAGACCTCTTTTACGTGCGTTTTATCTGTAGTTTAATACCAACCCTTTGAAGTCATGCTCTCATTCTGGTAGACAGAGAAATTTCTTTCTTCTTTTGGGATTCAGAGCATCTGTTTAACAAGCGTTTCACGCCGAGTGTAACTCTTCTTTTTTTAGTATTTCTTTGATGTGGCCATTCAAAATGGAAACGAGTCGGAAATGTGTTTGTACCTTTCGAATAGCTGTTTGCTTGTCACATATGGGTTAGCATGAGAAACAGAAAAAAACGACTTTGTTGGCTATGCAAGGAGCGTAAATATGTTGATTGAATTGTACCTTACCTCTATGTAACTCTTGGTAAAATTAAATTTGTTCGAGGCAATATTATAGTATGTAGAAACATCATAAATATATAAAATTCCAATTTTGTATTTTAGGCAGCACTATCTTCCAACCCAGCCACTACCTTTAAAGATACTATTCTGATGAAATGAGTGCATTGGAACACCATTGTCTCTCAGTAACGTTCATGAATCAAAAGAATTGATAATTGAAAGTTTTAATACTTTCAATCTGTTTGATATTTATAAGCAATTCTAATAAGGAATCTCAAAAAATAAGGACCTGAATTTCATGTAAAAGTAATAGTAAGCCAAATTATAAATCATATAATAAGGAAATAATAGTCAGGAGTATTTAAACGAAACAAATGTTATTCCCTCGCTTATTTAGTTAATAGCAGGGCTTAAGGTTCTGCAAATTCACAGACCTAACAGGTTATTTTTGGTAAATTAGCTAAATTATGATAAATTTGTAACTGTAACATCGTTGCTATATTCAAGGTGTTCAGTTGAAATGAAATTTTAGTAGCACAGATTTAAAATTGAATGTTAAATAGATAAGCTTTAATTAGCCTCATTACACTCAAATTTGTAGACATTTGGCTAAATGGAGTGATTAATAACACATTTTTGGAAATTCATTCGTAGTCAAAAAAAGTCCAACATCTTTGAATTAGTATTTATTTGATTACATCATTGTTCATTTCGGATTAAGTAAAACTGTTTCCTTTTACCTCTTTCCTCATTTTTAGAACTGATGTGATTTTCTGAGGAAGGTGTGACCAGTGTTTTCAACATCGAAAGGAAAAGTATTTAGCAAGAGAAAATGAGTTTCCCACAATATACAAAGGATGCGTAATCAAGTTCTGCTTTGATCCGTTTGAGCATTTTTCGCACTAATTAATCGTTTGACGGGAGTTTAGGTTGGTAATGATAGGGACCTTATACTTTCATCCAATTTAGCTGATATTTTACAAAAAGTAATAGTTTTAGAAAACAGTGGAGGAGTTCTAAATCAGTCAGTTTCTTCGGTTCATCTTGTAATGCCATTCTTTGGCATAAAACCAAAAGGTATGAGAGTGATATAAAAATGGTAGGTGATAAAATACCCAATAACAGATAAATCAAGGGAGTCTAGTCATTGACGTAACGATTGGGAGGAGTCAGAAGAACTGGACAGAGGAGAACGACTTAGTTTAACATAAAGATGAATTATAATAAAAGAGCCATTAATGGAATAAGAGTATAAGAACAAAATAAAAGGAAAAGTGAATAAAAGGAAAATTTACCTGAAAGGTCGGCAGTTTGGATGACGGTTCTCGGCACGTGTCCTGCTCTTAGGAGGTAATTTTCAAATCCTACAAAAATTTTCAAATGTCATATCCTACTTGTAAACATGTTTCCTAGTGACAAAAAATTAGCCTAAGTAATTGCTGAGGAGAGTCTACTCTTTGTCCTTTGGGAATTCGAGAAGTGAGTAGGACCCAAAATCTTAAAACCGCAAAATTAACTTCCTCACGTCATTTCTCTTTCAGCATAATGTTAGCCGTCCTTTCATTATCAAGAACTGTTAAATTTTCGAGTAACGGTCTCTCTTCTAATAATCTCAGTGATTTTTCATTCCGGGAATATTCCTCCATCGGTTTCATTTTGGTGTGATTCTTGCTAGTTTCTCGTTTATCATAACAACGGTGATCCAAATGGTCCTTCTTAGCTTGAGGGTTACCTTATTTTTAGTTGACGATGAGGCTTTTTATACAGTCTACAATATAAGGGAATAATGAGCTTCCATTACAAGCGATGTGAGCCTAAATGAGTAAAAGTTCGTTCTAAGGAAATGTTTTACTGAATGGAGACATTGAGCAATAATCTTAAAATTATCAAACAAAAGACGGATTTTGCCCTTTTTCGGCTCGTATACTGTGTATGAGGTCACTCAAAGGACGAGCATGCTTTCATTTCGACAGTACAATTTTAATTTTGTTGTCATCTATTTACAAATAGTCATCCTTGTTGAAACTTCTGAAGATGTACTTGTGAACTCATTTTTAATTACCATTTTGTAGGACAAGCATCTGACTGAACCAGAGACGTTTTTTCAATGTGGGCTCCAATACGATCAAGCGACATCGTCAATTAGGAGTTTTGGAGAATTATTCCCAACCATCCATGATTTCCTCCACTAAAACTCAATGAGAGTTCAAAAAGAGCTATAGAAATAATAAAAAAAGGACTTTTCCTCGGGGGCACTCACTAAGCTGAAAATAAAAAGAGTGGCAATAAGCTCAAATGGAAAACGGAGATAATAATAATATAATGGTGAAGTTTTGTTTTTCCCTACGACTTCTTCAGTTATATATCGCTTTGAGTCCAGAATTGATCGGCATAAACTTATTATCCTCGGGGTAGATTTTAGTTTTACACAGAACAAGAACACTCAATGCACAACAGTGCTTCCCCATGTTATGGCAATATGTAAGAAATGTCGAAACTCATGAAGGGTGCCACAAAGAACTGAATCTCTCAAACTGTGTCAGCTATAACTGAAGTCCTCACTTTATGGAATAATTTGATCTCCATTATAAAAAAATCAAAAACCCATTAGAGTATAATCCTCCATTTAAACACAGAAAACCGGCCTAGTTTTCGACAGCTTGTGCCTTTTTAAGGTCCTCAAGACTAACCCAGATATTAGAAACTTAGATCCTTGAAGATGGCACAGGTTATCGAAACCTAGGTCTGTTTTGTGTGATTAAATATTGAGGCTTATATTCTGAGACACTCATGTGACCTTTGCGTGTGCAGTGTTTTTTAACGACGTAACGATATTTTTTCAAACGACGTAATTTTTTCATATTCAGGTGTTACATTAATAATGGAGACCTATTTGAAACCTACTGAAGTATTTTATAACGTAAATAATGAATTTGCACAAAGAACTCTTACGGAAACAGCAAATATTGTGAGCACGAGAACCCGGCCTGCATTTGGGGGATAAGGTATATTCACATGGTTCGCTGGTTTATAGGTTACACTATTTCATTGGCTGATTTTTCCATTATTACGGTTGTATAATTGTCTTTCGCCAAATCCGTTGGCTCTATCAACAATCTTATTCTTTATACGAAAGCGAAGAGGAATTCTTATTGTGATGTACAAGAGAGAGGAGGGAGATGGTAAATGTGATGAAAGATACTCTTGTAAATGTGAAGGAATATTTGAAGTACTAAGAACCGTAGGGTGCGCCTTCAGTATTCAGGAGTGCAACTGAAGATTAAGAGGTATGTGGAGATATAAAACTGAGGGAAAAGTTATCAAAACTGAGTCAGGTTGGCCAGACTATCACAAAAGAACACGAAAATACTACGAGCGAACATAAAATGTTCCTCAGCTTTTAGAGGGATTAAGTTGGGAGCCGCTTAGGACTCGGAGTGTACAGACAAGTCATAGATTGATTGACAAAACAAGAACAGCTGTGTTTCAGTGTGTCTGAGAGTATATAATTGTGACACCATGCTAAATTTCTAGTTCGACAGAAGCGCTAAAATAAGAGAGACACATTTCCAAGGTGACACACAACATGAGTCGCAGATAGGTACATTTTTTTTTCTCACGCACATTAATTAAAACTGAGCTCCACAACAAACACTCAATAATACCAAAATAACTTTTACCATTTTACCTGCCCTTATTTATCTCCTTTACACATTTACACTGCCGGTTTCCGACCATCCCCTGCCCTGTGCTAAAGCATTAGCTCGCTGGATAGCTTGTAAATGTAGTCACACCGAGAGTTAAAGTTTTTTGACTGTACCTGCGTCGAAAGGGAACAGCGTGATGGGCGTGCACGTATGCACTCAGTGCGTTATTTTTTTCCAAATGGGAACTTAAAGAACGTCATCATCCTAAGAGCGCAGCAGCCGCCAGTCAGCCGAGTCTCGTTGCATCCACCATAGTAGTTCCTCAGACGCAGGCCTAATGAAAGCGGGCGCCTCTAGACATGCCTTCCTCGCTGCCTCTCTCCACTAATTATGCCTCTGCCGCCTTAATCCCATCATGTTTGGTGAGAGGTGGCGCATCCCACGGCTACGCTCTCCGGTGAGGGAAAAAATGAAAAAAACAAAACAAAATAAAAGTTCTCTAGTCGAGAAATTCAATTAGTACTCGAGTTGAAGTTCTTAACACCTTAATTCTCATCAGTGGGCTCACATTCTCAATCTGCGCGAAGGAACGACCGTAGTAGGCGTTCCCACATCGAAGGAAATTCTTCCTAATTTTTAATCTATCCCAGAAAACTGGCTGTCAATGAGTTGCTGCCTTGTCTTTATAGAAAACATTATGTTAAATGAGAAACTGTAAGGCTGAAATGAATAATTTTCACTCCCTTTGCAGACATTCATGTAGTTATTTTGGGTAATCACCTCTCACAATTATACTCAAAATATTCCTTACTCAAAATATTCCTTCGCGTTTTGAAATCTAAATAAAATATGTTTCTGCAGGTGACATGAAATTGAGAATTATGATTAACCATTGCACCTTAGCATGTTCAAATCGTTGCCCATTTCCCCGTGAAAATAGATGCTCTGCATTGCCGAGGTGAATGGGATATTAGAAACTATTAAGAAATTCACAGTAGTCAGTGAAATGAATATAAAGATGCATCACCATATCAATGACATTCCAAAATAATGTTGTCGCGAGATCCGAAGCCGTTGCGAATAAAAATGTGGAACACCACAAAATAAAGAAATATCCTACTTATTCAATATAAATAACAAAAAAAGTCAACGGTACTTTAAAGACGCATATAAAAATGCTTATTCCAATTAGGGGAGTCTCGATTTAGGAGAAAAAATATTCATCCTTAAAATGATGGTGTATTACTTTGGTGACATTGTGAATGATTCCTAGTATCTGCCTCAAAGGATTTTAATGCAGGATTAGCAGCTTGTACACATGAGCTCTGGGGTTCAGAGAAATCCCTTATTGAAGGAGAAAACAGGCTCGTGCAAGCTGATCCAAGTGATCAGAAATTGAATTGCTGCCGACTTGAGTGAAACTCTTCTTGGAAATGTGTGTTTCTGTTTTGAATCGGCGCATGGGTTCATGATTGTTCAGTACAATAGCTAAAGGAATGACATCAACTGGAATAAGAGCCTTCTCCTTTGAATTTATCACATCCTTTGGAAAACACGCAGCCGCAGTTGATTCTCATGAAACTAACGCAAAACTTGGGCTTCTTTGAGAAAACGAATATTAGAGGACTTCTAAGTAGATGGATGAGTATAAATGGGTGTGGATATGATTGTGTGTTTATTCCTTAAATATTTTGGAGCACCTGAACTGAATGACTTTGATTTTTCATGTGTTTACTTCTGCACTGGAACGAACATAGACTATATTATAATATCTTTTGGTCCCTTGGGTGCCAGAAACGTAGCACTGATATTAACTCTCATAAGATAAGCATTGGAATGGCTACGGAAGTATCTGATTTTACTAGTTTAAACTACTTGAACTAGAGATATTAGGTCAGATTTTTATTATCGGATGGCAAAAGCAACAAGAGAAATACATTCTCGCGATCTATTTGTTCTACGCTACGTATTTCTTAAAAATTAAGTTTATAGTGCGAAAATTATACATTTTCTAAGGACTCTTATGGGCTATATTTAATTCAATAATCAACATAAATCAATTACAGCGACCTTGTCGCTGTGTTTCATTTACCCCTTTTTTCTACATTTAACTGATTTGGCATAATATCTGTATTTCAAATGTTTAATATAAGCGAATTTTAGTAATATTTTAACTCTATCCCAACCCCACGACGTCCGTGCAACGTTTTTCAAAAATACTTGTATTTAGAGCGGCACGCTGTTTATTTAACTAGGGCAATTAATGTAAAATTTTCACATTATATGGACTTTTCTTCTGCCTCTTTTAAATTCTTATAAAGTAATAATAATATTAATTCTTTATTCAATTCATATGTATGTACATTTGGCTATTTATACAAAGTATAGGAACATAGGTACCCCAGAGGAACTACCTGATTTGGGTTTACCATCATCTGAAAGTTTTTGTGGCAGAGCTGGTGCTGCTCAGTTATCAAACACATCATCTCAAAATTTTCTAGTGCTTCTATACCTTATTGTGCATTCATATAATAAATATGAAAAACTCAAGTTATTACGCGTTCACTATAACTTGAGTTTAATAACAATCATATACACAGTTCAACAAAAACTTATATTTAGGAAACAAAAAATGCATATACCACTTATAATAGATTTATTAAGTTGACAATAAACAATCTCAAATCAAACACATGCATAACATTCCTAATACATTTTTATACAATCTTGTGAAACAAAGACTAGACTTCCTCGTGACACATTAGCCATTTTTTAACAGATGAAGCAAATTCCGATTCTGTGTCTTTCTTTGCCTCATCCTTTGGCAGAGTACTAAAAAGTTTTGGCCCCAGGTTTAGATACGAATGACGAAAAATTTCGTTCTTTGGCCTAGGTATTTTAAAGCCTGGGTCAAGTCTAATGAAATATGTTTTTGGTTTGGTCTTTTCGCCGCCACGATTGTAAACAACTCTTAGCACTTTATAAATGAATAAGTGCCTTAATGGCAGTATATTTAGTTTTCTAAAAAGAGGGAATGAGCGGCTTTTTCTTGACGACCGCTTAATAACTCTGACAACCCTTTTTTGCGTCACCAGTAAAGGTTTAATGGTGGTAAAGTATGCTCCACCCCAGCAAGTAATTCCATATTGCAGTCTAGAGTTGGCAAGAGCATAATACACCATCCTCAATACTGTTTCAGGGCAAATGTATCTGAGGAAGTAGAATTTTCTTACCATATAAATCATTTCTGATTTTAACTTATGTATATGAATCTTCCATTTACAATTTTGATCAATGTATAAGCCCAAGTATTTAATTTGACTAACCTGTTCTATCAAAATACATTTCTCACAGAAAATAACAACTCTTTTTGCACAGTTTAAACATTGATAATTAGTTTATTTTTATTTAAAATAGTTTTACTCGTGCTAAAGACGACATATTTCGTTTCTGAATTCAGTAGCATACAATTTGCTGAGAACCATACATTCAGAGTTTTGAGGTCACTTTGCATCTGTTCATATAAGTCATAGATACAGTTAGCAGAATATCTTAGTGCAGTATCGTCTGCAAAAGACGTTAATTCACCTTTAAACCTGCCACCACATAAACTATTTACATAAATTAAAAATAGTATCGGGGCCTAACACAGAATAACAGGTAAGTTGGATCTTTTCACTATAACAATTTTGTAGACGCACACATTGGTATCGATCACATAGATAACTTTTAAACCAATCATACGCAACACCGCGTATACCAGCTTTCCATAATTGCTTCATTAGTATCTTATGATTAACAGAGTCAAAAGCTTTGGTTATGCCCACAAACAGGCCCGCAACTTTGCAGTTCTTATTCAGTCCATCGTTCAAGACTGAACAGAATTTTAATAAGACATCTTCTGTACTTTTACCACTCAGAAACCCGAATTGATTATTGTCAAAGAAATGTGCTTATTTAGATAATTAAGAAGCCGAATTTTAGTAACTTTTTCAATAATTTTGGAAAACACAGATAGCAAAGATATTGGTCTATAATTATTTATATCCACTTTATCACCTTTCTTAGAAATAAGTACAACTATTGTTGTTTTCAACTGACTCGGGAATATTCCCGTGTGCATACTTAAATTAACAATGTAAGCAAGAACAGGTGCAATATTTGCATTAACTGCTTTAATAACATATACAGAAATACTATCAATACCTTTGGATTTTTTTGGCTTTAGTTCTTTAATAACGTAGCTAACTTCTTTCTCATTTGTTGGTACAAAAAACAATGAATCAAGTAAATTAATAGATGGAAACATTTTTTGATATTCGCCCATATTATCATGTAAGTGAGTGTTCTGGTCCAACGATTCAATCACTTTTCCAAAATGACAACTGAATTCATGGACAATGTCCTGACACTCAGTAACAACGATGCCATTACTTGCTTTTATTTTCAATAAATTCTCATTTCTACGCTTTCCACCGATAATTGAATCCCAAATGCGCCATTGTGCAGCTGTGTTATTGACATTACTATCAAAGAGGCTCAAATAATAATTTTCTTTACACACTATAATATAATTTTCTAATCGTCGTTTGTATGATTCAAAAAGCCTTTTCAATTTTTCGTTATCAGGTTGTTTCCTCTTCAGGTTTTTTTATACAATAAATTCCTCCTAGAAATCATTCTGCACAAAGGAAAAGTCATCCAAGGTTTAATTAACCTTTCCCTTCTGCAACTTTCTAAAACCTACTCAGCTTTTTCAATGCAGGATTTGAATTTTTTCATGAATAGCTCATAGGCTACATTAACATTTTTTTCCGAATAAAAATCATTCCAGTCACATCTTTCCATAGTATAATTTAAATGGTTATAGTTAATTTGGCGATGACTTCGATCTACTTGTTTAAGATAGGTTTCATATTCAAAGTACATGTTATATCATGATTATCTGTTAGTCCCCAATAGATCACTTTTCCGTCATAGTTAAAGTTATCTCTACTTCTGCAAAAGATGCGATGCTATGCAGGTTTTGCTATTTTTACTAATTCTAGTTGGAAATTGGATTACTGGATCCAGTCCATGACTAGCCATAATGGTTAGATAATCATACGACATATCGTTAGATTTTAATATAAAAATATTCATGTCACCAGTTATTATTAAGTTCCTCTCTTTAGAGATGGTTAGTACTCAATCCAATTCTCGTAGAAAAATTTCAACGAGAGTAAAATTAAGCCTATATACACCAATGATAGATATGGAAGGGGAAGTATTATACCATACTGTTAATTTTATCATATCTGCAGTTTTAATTCACCTAATTCCCTGGAAAAAGAATCGTAATTATCTGCCACGCATGAAATCACTCCTCCAGCCCTGTGGTTGTTGTTACATACATCAAAACTCCGATATCCAGCTATTTGATACAAAGATACTTCTGTGACTTTAATCCAAATTTCCGTTAAAATTATTATGGAAGGTTTCATGTCAAGGTTAATAAGTTGAAATACAATATTATCGAAATTCGCTCTCAGGCTTTTTATATTTTGGAGTAAGACATAGAACCTGTCTACATTAACTCCAAGATCACTGAGAATACTCATAATTATGTTAGTAAAGATAGGTATATAACATACATAGGTCACTCACAGAGTGCTAACAGTTTCTCCTAGTCATCATGGGATTTCAGAGTAATCACTTGATCATTATCTTTTTTCCTCATAAGTATTGTCCCATGTCTCAGCCATAGATATTTGTATCCCTTTTCTTTCTTCACAACTCGCGCGGCCTCGAAGAGCCTCCTCCTCCCTTGACTCAGGCTTTCATTTATGAAGATCGGAGTATCAGTTGCCAAGCCCAAGTGCCGAGTAGAAAAGGTCCTCTTCACTCGCCTCTTCTGAAGGATCTCTTCCTTTGTAAGTCTACGAACGAATTTGACAACGATGCCTCTCGACCCCCCTTCATCTCCTTTCTTTCCTATTCGGTGGCATGAGTTCACCATATCAGTAGTTTTATGATCTGCGAAGTATTAGCAGTGCCCGAATCCACCAGAGGAACATCGGTCATACTCCTACGTCTTTCCTCAGTACAGCTAGGACAACGCCAACTTTGCTTCTCGGCGTTGATAAATTCAATGTCTTCTTTAGACATGCGTACACAGTTAGCGTGGCACTGAGTTTCACAATCACTGCAAGTAACCTTTAGCTGGCGCTATTGAACACTCACGTTACAAACACTGCAATTTGCCATTTTTAACTGCGGCTCAAACTTAATATCGATAACTATTGCTCCCAAACAGTGTAATAAGTTAAACTCGCAGTTTAACACACTTATACAATTGACTGAACTTATCACATCACTGACGCACTTGCCCGTCGGTAGCGGAGCACCAGACCACGTCTGCCACGCGTGAAAGCTCAACCATGACTGGGTTCTTAAGTTCAGACGATTGGTAGGGGTCCATTGGGCTCTAATATCTCAAATCATTGCTCTGGATATGGTTATTGAGCCACTTTACTTTCCAGTGACATTTTGTCTTACGTGGAATTAACTGCGAAAAATCAGCGAATTTTAGTGAGATTGCAGCTTTACCTAAACATCTCCATGTCCTTCAAATGGCTTTTTCATTTAATTTCCGTTTAGCCTGTCTCATTGCTTCTTATTAGGAACAATATTTATGATCTTCTTATACGCATTGAATCTCCACAGGCTTCCTCACTTTATTATTATTACTATCATTGACGGCCAAAGTACTTATTCAAATAATTAATAGCACAATTGGTATTTCTTGCTATTCAAATATCAAAAGAATTCACCTATAAAAACATTCATGGAATTAGAAACTAAAATATTTCTAGATTGGAACATGAATTCAGTCGAGGAATTAAAACAATAATAGGCTCAAAATAAAATAGGTCAAACCGAGGATCATAAGTTACAATGATGTATCCTGTAATATCCGCCGTGATGACATTTGATAATACCTGAATTGAATTACTTGAATTTTGAAAGTTTTACTACTATTGGTTCTCGATTTTCAACTTTACTCTCTACCTCAAAAATTCAACAGAAATGATCCGTCTAAAATTCAACAGGTATCATCATCTCTCGTAATTGTATCATTTGGTAGTTAGCAGTGTTATAAGTAAGTATTCCCAAGTATATAAGCAGTTCACCGTATACTGTACTAGCTATTTTCCAGGAAGCGGGACGCCTATTGAACTAACCTTTGAATAATGCATCCATGTAATTATAGTACAACATTATGTAATGTTTGAACATGAATGCAGCCCATAAATCGTCCACTTTGACCTAATAACATTTGAGCATGGAATTTTACAACTGATTTGAAACTTCCCTTGCAAAGCCGTCTTACTCGCATGAGGAGGGAATGGGAATCAGTGCAGCGGTTATTTATAGGGAACTATTTAATCATGGAAAGTGATATTGTTAGTAGCTACACAATTCCTTAAATTTTAAGCTTTTAATTCAAACTATAAATTTCTCTATGAACTCAAAATAGCATGTTTCCTTGAAAAATTGAAGATTGACTACGGACGGAAAAGTTTGCCGGAGAATGTTATGGATTACTACACTAACCTGCTTCTTATTATCATTGATGAGGGAAATTGAACTTTGTCGAAAATTGAACTCCTGCTAGCATTAAATAAGCCATGAATGGCCACTCATTTTTTAGCATACATGTATTATTTTTTTCCACGAAGTAGCTGAATATTCATGTCCATCAATCGTCAAAACATACTGCTGTTGTGCTTGTGAATATCATTCCAAATTAAGAGCAAAAGTGCGAAGTAAATTCTTCAGGATACCTCTTAATTCTTATTACAGAAAATGATTAGGTTCATAAACCATATTACCCATTAGTAAATATATAATTTTAACTTATGTGCCACAAAGAGGGTTTCCATTGCATAGGTCACTTGAATTAGAAACTATCTCAGTATTAATTTCGCTCGAAATTTGAGTTCTCATAGTTAAACGCGTTCTTGCTAAATAGAAACACAAGTAATAGTAAAGCGAAATATCTTCCAAGCGCAGTTCTCAATTTTGTACATTTGTGAATCCTCACAACGTGGTGGTGGTAAAATACTTTAGATTTGAGGATACATATTTTCCGCGTGTATGCGTTCGCATGGACGTTGTTGACGATTCCGTTCTCGCGCAAGTCGCTCAGTGACCTCCCCAGGATCAACTTCCCACCCTATTTCTCTCCGTCTAGAAGATCTCCGCTACTGTCTCCTCCAGAGATACATCTTCTTCTTCCTCTTCCAGGACATCTCCCGTTCGTCCCCCCTTTCCCTCTCTCTCTCGGTCTTGTATCTCACTCACCGCACCGAAGCCTTTTTCCCATCCCCATGTCGCACCCTCTTTCCGCGCTATCTTCCCGTCCGCAGCCATCGCTCGCTCGCTCACGGCCGCATCCCGGGCCACCCGCTCCCTCGCATCGGTCATATTTTAAGCACACTCCCAACTCCCTCACGTCCGTACGCGCCACATTAATCTCTTTTTTGACCATTTATTTCTCTCCCATTCCCACCCACACCTCAACCTAGGGCATCCCTCTTTTTCCCCTTTTTTCATATTCCACGCAGGTAGACCCTCCGTTTACGAGCTCCATAGTTAACGACACCCTGCTCTCCCACGCTCGACGCATAAGCATTGCTATGAAAAAAGGTTGGGTGCTTCTTCTTGGATCCCTGTCGGCATCTAATGTAATTATCGGTAGAGCTGTCGGCTCTTTCCTTAATGATTTTACTACCTTTCACATTAAAGAATGTCGAGGGAATATCATAATTGGATTACGCGCCGATAGATTTCATGCAAATATTGTTATTAACCCTTTAGCTACTAGCCTTTTACTTCTGAGCTCGCAGAAAGTTAGCAACAAATCATCAGATATATCAACAACTCATTCAAAAATTTTCACTACTCAAATGTGTAACCTATGAGTCATTATTTGTATAAAAAACTTAAAAAGCTCATAACCTAATTATGTTCGACTAAAAATTACTTTTAATAAGCCACTGTAATACCGTTTATAGAACAAAGTTTTAAGCAAAAGAACGATTCACACGTTCTGATTGCACGGATTATGTGTCAAGTGTTGAACTATTGACTTGCCAGATTTCTCAGGTAAGGAAATATTAAAATTTGGATTAATTAAAGGACGTTGGTGACGCGATAATTTCACAAACGCCTGCACTCTCGTGGCAATTAGTTTCCGGATGAGTTTCAGGCGCTCTGGGTTGGAAATTGAGGCTTCCTGCACCGAAATGAAACGACGCGTAGGCATCCTATTTAAGAGCGCGCTGTTTCCTCCGTCGTGCGGACAAGAGGAAGAAATCGTAAAAAGTGAGGAAAATAAAAATGTTTCTAGACCCGGCTTCTTCTTTCTCTCTTCCTTTACGACACCTCATTCTCTCCTCCCGCCTCCTCAGCCGCGCCTTACCAACTCCTTACTGCGTGTTTCCTTCCTTCAGCTGATTTTTTTAATAAGAATTTTCATTTTCTAAGTTCCTTTTTATTCTCCCGGGCCAAATAAGAGACGCAAACAAATTCAAGTAATGTGTTAGAAGGATACGTGCAAGGTCTTTGATGGTGGAACCCACTTGTAGCCAAAATCAATGTTTAAGGCAAATGATTTAAATTGCAGATGGAGATAATACCGAAAACTTCACTTCAGAGTTTTCATTTGCGTATTCATTTTTTCCACAAAATTTCAAATATATGATGGTATATCCCCTAAGATAAGAAACAATTTGGACTATAGTCAGAGACTACTCGGTGAAACAAATGTCTCAAAACTCTTCAGTGAAAACAGCAATCATGAATAACAATTCATTTGGCATTAATCATAATAAGTTAATTTTAATAGATATCCATGACAAAAAGCTATGAATACATTGACGAATGGTTTAATACAATGGATAACGGATTGACAAAAACTATCAAACAAATTAAGGAATTGGTTGTTTAATTTTTATGAACTTTTGAGGCCAAATACAAAGTATAGTAGTTATTTATAAGTCCTTTTAACACTTGATTGACGTGAAATATGTTCCTTGGCCCCGGTGGGGGTGGGGTAAAGTCCTCGTCTGCTAACCCAAGGGTCGCGGGTTCGAGTCCCACCTGGGTAGAATATTATCTGCCCAGGACATGGGTGTGTGTGTTCGTCTATTGTTAATGTTAAAACTCCTGATGTAAAAGGCCTTTGTTGTGCTATTATCGGGGTTTTGAGTATAAATAAATAAATAAATAATGTATTTTGTTATGTATAACTTCCGAAGTAGCTCGATTAATGAAAATAAAAGGAAGGCCATGCATACAAGGCTGACAGATATAAGTTTTCGATGAATCTTCATATGGAGGACACTGAATATGGGTTGTGAACTAAGTAGACCAAATATTTATGAAGATATATCATCTGTTAGACGAAAAGGTATAAAAATGCTATCACCATAAGCCTACATTTAAAATGTTACGTAAATGTCACTATTATTGGTAGTTACTATAAACGGTTAAAGTCTTTAATTTCCCCTGCAAATCGAGTTTTGAAGTAGAATAGAAGTCGTAAGTATTCGCCTTGATCTTTTGATCATTTTCATAATGAAGTAATTCTTGATATACTTATGGAAAATTACTTCAGTTTCTAGTTCATAGATATTGTTAATGCGGATTCTCTTCAGCGCTGTAGACACAAGCCTTGTGCATATTCTGTCGACCGAAGATTTTCCTCAGCCGCTCCTTTCCCCGACGAAGAACGCTTCTGGACTCAACCTTTCGCACACCGATCCCTGAAGGGTCGACCTTTTCTTAGATGGCTGGGATGGCTGGCGGAGATGCGCAATCACGCACTTCAATTGTCTCTCACTTCCCCCCCCCCACCCGAATCACTCCTGCGAAATCGTACCCCTTAGTCCCTCCCCTTCTAACCTAGCTCTTCTTCCTTTATCCTCACCTCTCTCTACCCCTCTTTCTCTACCTTTGTAGCATCTCCGGCAAACATCGCTTTACGGCCACCGAAACCCCAAACACGATCCACTCTGGCCGAGGATTTCGATTTTCGTACGGAGGTATCAACCGGCGATGTTAAAATTGAATCGCAACAAAAAACATTTAATACGTATTGCTAAACATCGCTCGTAGAAAATTAACACAAAATAGGACCCATCTCGCATTTTATCCGTATCAAAATTTTGCACATATCACATCAAGTACGTAAATGGGATAGCAGTAACCTCACCGACACATGAAAATTTTCTTTTAATGATTAAATTTTGTAACTATTTATTTCATTTTTATCGTAGGTTGTGTGCTCCTTTTCATTCAAGACTCGTGAAATTGATATTTATTATTAGTGTGTGACATTGCATTATTATTCCATTCACTTCACCATTCGCAGCGCCTTCTTTACATCTTATTAATTCTAAGTCGCTATATATCACATTTTACGTATGGTATACAATGGTATATCTCATTATATCTCATTGGAAATGTTCCTTTAAGCTGCCTGGTGACGGATATTTTATGGAAAATCAATATCCGCGAATAATAAAATTACTCGCGGCTCAAAACTTGTCCTTTATTATGTATTCACAACACAATCTAGCACAAGTATACTGTACTGCTCACATTATATTTTACATTTAGTGTCCACACCGTATCGTACGGTGTAAACTATTCAGTTATCATTAGTCACTCAATTATCAGAGTATTAGTCACTCATCTCTTCGTAAACTTCCAATACCGATTGATTTTCCATGGTTATAGATAATTAACTAGCGTGTGCTGTAGAACTGATGGCGTCTCTTAAGTTTTAACTTTCCCTTCCAAAGTCCATAAAAAATGCTATTTATTTATCATACTTCCAGATTGAATAGAATATTTCCGTTTTTTATCTGACTTTAATAATGTTGTAATTGGAAAATTGAAACTTGTATAATTTAGAAGTGTTTGCTGAAGAATATCCTATTCAAATGCGATTTAGTCAGTAGCTATTGACTCAAGTGATTAGATGGTTGACAGCCTAAAACAGTAAGTTATGCAATATACGGCAAACATACCTGCCCGAATTTTTGTTTAGTTTGGGTAATCACTCCCTAGCTTAAACTTTATGAGTAACAGATGTATAAGTTGTTGTTTTCATCATATATAACTTTTCCATGCATTCTTGCCCCGTTGAATTTTGAAGGATGTCATCTTCTAGTTATCAATACCTTCCACCGCTATTTTAATGGCATTATTATCTACGAGGGGTAGCATCATTCGGAGGCTAAAAATCGAAATGCGACATCGCGCGAAAATCGCATTTGATGCATCGCAGTATCGCACTCCCACGGACGGACCTATTTTACAGCTCCTCTCCTCCGAGGTTCCTTCTCACCCGAACCTCTCGCTTCTCTCATGGACCCCCAATCCGGAAACCCCTTTCTTCCCCCTCCTCCCCTCTTTCGCCGCCTCCGTTCGTCTTCTCCGGGGGTAGACCCATCCCCCGCCATTCTCTCTTTCCCTCCCGGAATCGCCGGGGTCGTCTCTTCCGCGCATGGAAACCGGAGGGAAGATTTCCGGCTTTCAGCTCCTCTCCAAGCGAGAGGAGGGGAGGAAATCAAGCAGTAAAGACGCTGGGCTGCGAGTAGGAGAGGATGGAAGGGAAGGGAGGGCGTGGTGGGGGGGAGTAAGAGGACGTGAAATGGCAAGAGGACAAGAAGGAGGAAGTGGAAGGTGGGGAGGTACGGAGAGAGAGAGGGAGGGTGAGAGAGAGGCTGAGGAAGGAGCGAAGGATTTGAGATGGGTGGGAGGAATATATAAGGGAGGAGACGAAACGGAGAAGGCCTCTCGTGGGCTGAAACGGGGATAGAAAATCTGCCAGGTAAATGGCGGGTGAAATGATAACGACGAAGGCATCCGCGTGTAAAAGAAAATAAATATGGAAAAAATTTCATGTGGTCATTGCCCAGGGCTGTCTCCAGCCCTTGGGTGCTGTGAAATCTCATATGGCTTGGGGAGGATAGAGAATATTTCCTCGGTCGTAAAATCGCGGAATTGCCCCAAAACAAATTCTGATGTAGAGCATGAAATTAATTTGAATGATTATTCGAAATTCGATTAAATTAAATACCAAGCCCTTGATGCTTCCTAACTTTTGAGTCATTTCTCATTCATGAAAACAATTAGATTCAACCAAATAAATGGTTCCTAATCGGTAGTACCCACCGCTCCGACGAAAAACTGAAGCATAATTTATTTAGTTTATTGCACTGAAGTGATAACGTTTTGCCCATAACTCATCTACTCATATTGCCTCAGCGACATTATATCACCTGCCACGGAACCATTTTTACAATTGTTACCCATTCTAAATTTTATGCTAGTTTTTATACCAAATAGTTTTTATTTTAAAAAATTGAGAAATATTTTCGTATTAAAAGTGCCCGTCTATATTGTCACCATAGTGGACTTATCATACTCTCCCCTTTAATGCTTTTACATCAATGTATTTCATTGAGAAATATATGCCAATGTAAATGGTATTTTAGGTTAAAATAAAGTCCCACAAAAGAATTGAGCTGAATTTTAGTTTTAATTTATTGATAACTTATCATTGAACATCTTACGCATGGATTGATAGCACCTTTGAAATGTTAACTTTAAATACATTCTCTTGCGACCTCTCTCTTCAATACTACTGACAAATAACATCTGCTTGGTGAAGCAGGCGATATTTGGTTAGTCAATAACTGAGAGAATTTAGAAAAGGAATTAAGTGGGCAATATTTTATTGCTGTAAAGCTTTTGTTTCTTGAGCGTTAATTTTGACTAAAATGAACCTAACTCAATTTCTCTTAATCAGATTTTATGATTTTAGTCTTATGCTCTTTAGGATGAGATATCTGGCTTGTTACATAACATGTTGATGCCTTAGATAATCTGCGAAACGGTGAATATTTTGCTCGTTAGATGAATAAATCCTTAAGATATTCTTTCAGTTTTTGTTTGACGGAACGAAACGAATAGGCCAAACAAAAATGCATAATACTCCTGTAAGAAGGCATACAACTGCATTCATCTGAAATACTATGCTAGCTGGGAAAGGTTTGCTTAGTATATTATTGTGAGAATGCCCATTCGCTAAACATCATAAGTATGTACTATATATAATCTGAACCCAAGTATTTAAAATACTTAAGCAAACATAATTAACATACAAATGAATTCTGTATCCACTAAAGAATTTGTTAGCATACATAGCTTGTGGATACCATTTATACTTACATTAACTTCAACTTCGGACGAGATCAAATATTCGTATCTAAGCCTCAAAAGAACTCTGCAAATTACTCTTTAGTCTCATCCAGGAATCTCAAGCCTCTGGAATGTTAACCTCTGCAGTGTTAGCGTATTTTTTCTGCGGAAGTTGCCTGCAGTAAACGTGTGGTGGGGTGTACTTCTAAACTCTTCCAGAAAATATTAAATAGGAATTTTCATAGCTGCTTCGAAAGCTCCGGCGAAGAGTAAATGCAGTGAAAAACTTAACTTTTAAACTAATGGGTTCAGCCTGCGAGGTAATTTTTTCAGTACGAAACATAAAGTACAAGCTGATATACATGAAAGTTACGGTCGATCTGGCTTGGGGTTTAAAGAGAAAACAGTGGGAATTAATTTTAAGTAATTAATGACCTTAAATCATTTGTTCCATTTTTAAATAACCGAGCTCTAAAAAGGAATTATAAAAAAATCTAAAAGCTGAGAAAAACAAATGATTACTCAATAGAATTTAACTTTTCTTTCGCAAGCGATAGAAGTATTTGCACCAAAGATGTTTACCAGCTCAGCCATGATTGGAAATGGACTTCTGATTTCCATGATCTTGGCAAGCGGTAACATTATAATCTGCTCTGCACTTAACAAGTTAGATACCTAATTCTATGTTGGATTCTATCTTAATTTTAAAGCATAAATTTAGGCAGAATGGGCATTTCAAATACAAATTTAATATATTTATGTGTTGATTTTTTATCCAAAACTGTTGAACACTATTGAATCTGTGGCATTTGCTGTGTTCAACATACGCTAAGTTCATAAAAATACCCTGAACAAGAGAGTTCCTGCTTACCTGCTGTCAGTACCATTTTGTTGAGATTGGTTAACCATTAATTCTAGACTACATCTTTTGTAAGTAGCATGTATGAACGAATCTATTTTTAATGTGTAAATTCCCTGATACGCAACCATCTACATCTACAAGGGATGTCAAAATGCATTTCATTTCAAGGAAATGCATTTCATTAGGATTTTGTGATTCACATTTTATTAAATTTCCCGCAAAGTTAAGTATGGAAATTACCAACCGCGCAAAAAATTTTCTCACTTTTGTTACTCTCTTTTTATGGCCCATATAAAGACCCGATTTTAAAGAGTGAATTGAAGGAATGGAAAGGAAGGGGAGTATATGCACGTGATGCAGAAGAGGAAAAGAGCTGGAAGTAGTCGAGGAAAGACACAGTAGGAGACGGCGACAGTGAGCAAGGGAGGGATCTTTTAGGAGCAGTGGGGGTGATGGGAGGGAGAAAGACACGGATATGCGAGCGAGGAGAGGCGATAAAACACCGGCATGAGTCGAAGTGGGCGCTGAAGAGACATAAACGCGACGGACTTGGCGGGTATGAGACGCTTCGAAATGGGAGTCTTGAGAGGAGGAAGAGGAACAGGAGTGGAGATGGTTTGGGTGCGGGGAGGGGGAATGTTGGAAAAGGGGTTGAGGTACGTAGGTGTGAAAGGAAGAGCAAGGCTGAGGAAGCCGAACGCTTCATATCGGCGGAGTAATGAGAGAAGCGGGTGGGTTGGGCAACTGGGGAGAGAGATAGAGAAGGAACGGAGAAGGCGTCATGAGTGTCTGAGACTCCTTAAAAGACAGTATAGAGGAGTCATAAAGGGACGTTTAGGGCGGGAAGAGAGGAGAGGATATAGAGTTGGTGCGAGCGAGTAAAAAAGTAAGAGATTTCGAAGCGAGAGGAGGTTTAAGCGTTGGAGAGTGTCCTCCCTTCCACGACGGTAGTAATGGCAGCAGCAGTCCAGAGCTACGAGTTGGTGGGGAAGAAAGACTCTGGAAAAGAGTGTGTTCAGGTGGGTATACAGGGCACTGTTGCGTCCGTCCTTTTTGTGGGAAACTGAGAAAGAGGAGCGATCCAATCCAAAGTGTCGTGGAAAAGGTTCGTGTATCCTCTGGAAATCAGACAATCTCATGACCACGCCACGGTAGCCGTTCATTAAATTTGGGAATTCATGATATGATTAATGTTTTCAGGCTCAAATTTATGGCAGTTCATTTTCACGAAGGAAAAATGAAACTTCCCACCAATATTTTCCGATACAATTGGTTTCGGCTTATCGATGTCAGTCTTTTAGTCAGTTTTCACACGTAACGACGACAACGAAGTGTCAAAACTAAATGTATTGAAAATAATTGCGGAGGAATAAAACAATTTTTGTTCTTCATTCGTGTAGGGAACTCTAATTTCAAGTGAAACACATGCCGGTGAGGCTAAAGCTAATCACGGAGAGTCAAATGTAATCAAGTGTCATTCGTAGTCTTGCAGACAATATGATGGAGACTGGAGAATTTTCACACAGGTCAATTTAGGTCAATGAATTTTCCATTTGCAGGATTTTATTTTTATCAAAGAAATAATCAAACGTATTAAGTTGCCTTTTGGGTATGAATTGGCAACATTTAAATCTCATTTAATTGAGCCACCAATTGGAGGAAAGCGAAGTATTGGCCATGTCGGATTTTTAAACGTATTGCAAATTGATGTTTGTATATGATAAAAGAAGGTTTACGACCATTCTTCTGGTACTCACTTGCCATTCACAGAGAGTTTACGGCCCTCCATCCTTCCGGTTTAGATGCTTAGATCATCCCCTTCTATGAACCGGTGTAAGTGTAAAGCTGTATTTCTGTGTGTCTTTTAAATTTTATTGTCGTTCAGTTACGTTTTGCGTGACCAGAATCGTCAGACTTCACCATCACCCAAGCCAAGATATTAAACGATCTCGTTTGAGGCTACGAGTGAAGGGCATTCTATTTCACAGCTAATCGATATAAAATAAAGTTTTGCATAGAATTCACGGAAAAGTATTTCCGATTGCGCATTATAGGAATTCTTTGATCGATTATGGCTTCAATAAAAAAAAGCCACAAATCTCCTATATTTTGGCTCCATCTTTCCTTCAAAAGTACCTTCTTCTCAATAGTTGGATGGATTATCATCATAATATAGAGTATTTTATGCCTGAGATATAATATAAACAAGTTCTTTTTTGCGTATAGGAATTCATTGCGTATTTCATACAGTATAGAACATCAACAAATAAAAATACATCCCAGCAGACCTCGACACTATTTTTATTTGTTATTCATGGTAGTATCTTAAACTTACTGGTTTCAAAGCCTCCCAATGTAGCTTCTTTTATTCTACCTTATCCTGCTCTGTAAACAAAATATGAGAATACGAGGCTTGAAAAAGAAGTGGAAAGAACGAGCATACGCAGCTTTTATAAGAAATTGGCTTTGAGCCATTTCATGATATGCTAATATTCTTCAAGAGGAGGACGAACAAGTAAATTCATACATTTGAAAACAAGAGAGCCGGACAGATCTATGAAAACAATTCTTGAGCTAAAGTTCAGATAGAGATCTTAGCAAAGAGGCGATTGCATGGTATTTTATTATAACGACCATAAAACTAGGAATCGAATAAAAATTTGGTTTTGGAAAAAGGGCAAAGATATTGCAGTATAATATATAAAAATTAAATTATTGAAGAGTAGATTGCAGGAGTAGATTGCAAGAAGAAAGAGGAAATACAGTTTACCTCAACGATAATTTTTCCTATCCACAGTCATTATTCCCAAGAGCGGGTTGAATCATAGCCAGCCTCACTAACCACATTCCTCAGTTCTATCGATCACATAGTTTGCCAATGTCAGCCATTAAAGGGAATGGATATATTTTTCAAGTAAGATAAAAATACTTGTGGAGTAACTAAATTTAAAATGATGTTGGCATGCGAGGTAAAAACATAATGTTGTAACATGGGAAAAGTAATTTAAGCATATGTGAGAACATATAAAGAAGAACCTTAACGACCATGGTAGATTTATTAATACAATATTCTATGCCCAATCGGATTTTTTAATTAATGAGACACTTGCCTGAGTTCTTGGCAAGTAATGAAGTTAATTTTGTTGTTAATTACATTTTGGATATTTGATTTTACGGGAAACTACTTCTCATTGAATGTATACTTCCATTTGGTGAACCCATTTCTCCCTTAGGCTATTTAATTTAAGGGTTTTGTGTATTATTTTGTGCGTACTATTATTTATTGCGTTCGTGAAATTTTGAAAAATTAAAGAATCATGTTCCTGTTTCTCTCATATTTTCAATTAAATTCTATTTAAACTGACATGGAAAATAATTTAATTAAATTGCTTTTTTAAATGCAATTGAAATTACTTGAACATCTCTACAATTATTTCGCTAAGTATCTCAAAACGGCAAATATGGTATTTGAAGCAGTCCTAGCCTGACCTTTACCGTCTTAAAGTCTTGTATGCGCGTAGAGGATTCACCGTGTCGTTTGTATTCGCTCTTTTAAAGTTAAGTTGTCGTGGTTACGCACGAATGTGTGCAAATCAATTAGTACGTCTGTCGTCATTGCCCTCAATGGGCTTTTCCATCCAGCTATGCAGTTTTTAATACTTTCATAGGCCTGTTATATCTACTTTCACATTAATCGCATACTATTAGAATGTTTACTCATAGAGCTACGTAGAAATGTTTTCATTCGAACTTGAAAATAAGCAGTAAAAATCTTAGCGATGGAAAGAGGCGGCAATGAATGGTATTTTTTTATGACGGTTCCACAGCCCCGCTGGGTTGAGACTAGAAGCCTCCCCATCGTTCCGAACCTCCTCCTTCTGTGGCTTGGGAGTTCTTCTCTCTTCTTCATTCTTTTTTATGAACGATCGCGGAGGGAAAACCTGGTTGAAGTTCGAGGCGAGAAAGGAAATGGGAATTCAGGGAGAGACAAACTAATGGAGTGCGGGCAAAGTCGCTGGTTGAGAGAAGAGAAGGAATCAAGAGAAGTCGCGAGAAACCGTGAGGAAGAAATAGTCTCGTTATTGGTGCGAAGGAGATGAGACGGAAGAGAGTGGCAAAGTGAGAGGAGGATTTAAGAAAAAGGGGAAGAGAACAATAAAGAAAATTGATCAAGAGAGACTGTAGGACCGTCTTATCATACCATGCATAGAGTCATGCCATGCCATGCCATACATATTATTAGATCATATCACATCGGCTAATATCTTATCGTATCTTATACCATATTACATTATAAGAAGTAATATCAACCTCATCAGGTAAAATACTGGTAATACCGAAATGCTCACTGATATTAGGATCGGAATATTTGTTTTCTGCAGCTCGTTTGCTCCATCATTACGCCTTAACTTAAGATGACAGTAAAAAAAATGTGTTTCGAATGAACAAATACTAGTATACAGGACAGTGATATGGCCAATATTAGAAATTGCCTCCAACGTATGATGAGTGTGAAGTTTAATTTGGCAAGGTCAAATTATTGATTGGGAAGATGTCCAGGGAAGGCAGGTCATTTTGTAATGTCTAAATATTGTAGAGGGGACAGTGAAACAGAAATACTCCATATTTGAAACTTGGAAAATTGTAGGATAGATGTTGGGCCTATTTACACATGTCAAGTTTGTTTAGCTGGGAAGAGCATCTTTGAAAAATTATTTAACGAATGATTCGGGTCGTAGATAGAAAAAATCCATTTCTTGGAAAGATGTCCAAGCAACATAAGGGTGAGAAGCAAAAACATATTTCAATACATACTTATTGATGCTGGCACATTGGTTGCTGCCTCATGCTGATTATATAAGTATTTTTTGCGACATAGCATGGATCACGATGTAGCAAAAATATTTATTTTAAGAAGATAAATTGAAAAAATTCAGCATTACGATTTCTTATGAAAATGGCTAACCGAAGAAATGCACACCCGTACCTGTCGTTTGAAGGCGTCAAACGTATTGCCATTGTGATGAATGGAATACACACATTGTTACAATCTTCTATCTTTATCTCCTTTCTTTCCGCTTTTCTTTCTCTCTCCATCGTTTCTTTGCCCTCACCATCCCATTTTCTCTAGTAATCTCTTCTATCCATCTTATCTACCGCATTCGAATTTCTCCCGAAAACTTTTTTTCTTTCTCGATATGTCTAAAACCTACATCATTTGTCTTTGTTACTGTCACCCATACAGTCGCCACTTTTTCTATACCCCGAATATTAAAATATTCCAACGTATTCTCATTTTTTTCTTTCGAAATAATTTATATGATAGTATAAACGATACAAATATCGCCTGATTAAGGATTTGTGCCAAAAGAATGGCATGTATTGAGTTAAGTTATTCTAGCGGTACCTTTACTTATTTTAGGAGCCTTTCAGGGACTACGTAAGACGTTTTTGGGGGCAGGGGGATTGGGATCATCTTACTTTGTCTTATGAAGAGGGGGGGGGGGCAGGAAGTCTGGAGCCGATTTACGTAAGATTTTTGTCCGCCTTGAAACATTGTATCTTTTCAAATAACCTGTGTTTCTTTCCAAATATATTGTGATTGTTCACAAGTTCATCAGCTGTGGTGCTGTTTTGCTTTTAATGTTAATGAATGTGGTATTATACTCTAAAACTGCATTATACGATATACAGGGCTCAAAGCTGTAAGATGGCTTCAATGGAAAAATGAACCTGCAGATAGAGAGCATTCAACGAAGAGTAGATACAAATATATGACGTCTTACGTAAGAATGAGAGGGAGGGTGAAAGTTGGGAAAATCTTACGTTGTCTTACATAGGGGGAGGTCGAGAATGGCATAAATCATCTTACGTAATACTTATACGGCCCTTACGACATTATTATACGTCTCATCGTCCGCATAAGCCTCATTTTTTGCGTCAACAACGCTACCGATACCCGGTATAATTTATTACTTCTCTATTGTAGCTTGCTTTTTGACGTTTGTGTAAAATTAAAAGCACACTTCGGAATGACACTAAATATAACGAATGATTCGATTTACTGAAATAGCAAATCCAGAGTCAAAATGAGGAATTATCTTCTTGAAAAGAAACGTGTGTTCTTCCAAGACTCGTCGGGTTCCGTCCGCTTACAGGGTAAGTTCATTGTATAACTACCGATAAAAATACGTAGAAAGTGTCCAGTGAGCATATTTGTTTTAACTCTTATCATAATGAAACTAAAGCTGAAAAAATCGTCATAACGTCTGTACCCAAAAATTCATGCTGAAAATACAAATTTGCCTGAAGAATGTTACTAAAATATTAACAATAATAAATCTCATGAATTATTGATTAATATCCAAGTTTTTTTGAATCTCATGCAATCCTACATCGGAAAAGTTTTTCGTTAAGATGGACACTCGGTTGGGTACTAAAGAGTATGAAAGAGTTGTAAATTCAGACAGTACATAATCTTTATAATTTTATTCTGTTGAACTGATTGGGTAGTCACTGAGAAGCTACCATAATAACTAGTGACTTCCACGATAGATGTCGCATATCGTAAGATATGCAAACGGAGTGGCGCTGGCTTTCTGTACACCGAAGTTCACCCTGAGATATACAGCCGACTTCTCCCGATCCGAGATACTACTTGTGCGTGCTTGATCGTGGATATGACGCGGAAGTGTTTGCGCGTTTTAACAGGATCATTTGCCATCATAGAACCTGATAATTACCCAGTGTTTTGCGAGCATTTTCTATATTTATGGAGCCTTTAAATTTAATAGTTAAGAAAATAAAAAATTTAGTTAAAGTTCATGAGTAAATATAGCATTAATTTCACATTCTATAATTCGAACATAGCTTCCTCATGTCTTACGCACAGTAAATTTTATGTTGATGTACCATGTTAGAGCTTAAGATCTAGTTCCTATGTATTCCTCAAAATTTTCTCTAGTCTAGAATTAGGAAGCCTGGATATCGTACAGGTTTGCGTATTGGTCCGGCACACCAAAGATCTATGGTTCTATTATAGGTCCGATCGTGGAAATCACAACTTTTTGAAGGGTTATTCAGTTTTTAAAGAAAATCCACGCCACATATAACCATTAAACCTTTGCCTCCTAGTTCCTAATGGAAAAATATCAACACAGTTTTTATCTTCGTAAAGGGTACGGAAATAAATGTGACCGCAAAGCAGACGCAGGGTCACCGTTGTGTAAATGACATTTCTAGATTTGGCGAGAGTGTGATGAAAAATTCCCGTGGCGTAGAGTGGAGATGTCACTCGGAGATCTCCTAGGGGAAGACGAGGCGCGAACGGGAACGAGCCCAGAGGGGTATATAACGCAGCCGTGCAGTCCGAAAAGGGAAAGGATATGAAGAAGAATAAGGGGTGATGGGGATGACTACATTGGCGCGTTGTGAGAACTCGTTGAGAGGAAGAGGGCTTTGCCATTCCTCCTCTCAAGGACACTATTCTTCTCCTAAAGGAGAAAGTAGTAAGATATGAAACCTTTTGGGAAAAGATACTAACGAATTAGGATGTTTTTGAAACTCCAGTTTCGGAAATCAATACAATTCTTCCCGTTTACTTTATGCATTGGATTATGAATATGCGTTTATTTGAATAATATAATTACTCAATAATAAAGTAACTGACCCAAGTCAATTAGTCTACTTCGGGACCTTTAAGTTACTGACATTACATAAAAGGTAAATTACTCAAATATAGGTGAATGATAAATAAATCTTATTTTTAATTCTATTGTTAGCTTTTAGATTAGAAAGGTGTCCCTATAATCGATTAGCGCGAAGTATTAACGGCACCTCTTTTAAATAGAAACTTAGCAACCGTTTATGGTGTAGAAATGATCAATCCTATGTCAATTAGTCTAATTCGGGACCTTTAAGTTACTGGAATTACATAAAAGGTAAATTACTCAAATAAAGGTGAATGATAAACAAATCTCATTTTTAATTGTATTGTTAGCTTTTAGATTAGAAAGGCATCCCTATAATTGATTAGCGCGAAGTATTACACGGCACCTCTTTTTAAAAGAAACTTAGCGTCCCTTTATGGTGTAGAAATAATCAATTTTTCAATAATTTTAAGTGAATTTATCGAAAGAAATTTTTTATACTGAATTACATTCATTTCAATTAGTTTCATATGATTACAAAGTGTACTAAGAGGAGACAGTATTCAAACCACCATCCTAATCCTAGTAGGCAAAAGTTATTCTTTATATGTCCTTTGCTTCGATGGTAATGCCTCGGCCCCTTGCATTCAGCGTCTATAGTTTACGAAGAGGATTAATGTAATCTTATTAAAATTCATATCTAGTTTATGGCGAAGTTAGCGTCTGCTGCAATAATATTCTGCCTTATTTTGATCATAATCAACTTGTCAATTTATTAATGCTGTTGAGATATAGGTTGAGAGCTACGAGTCCGAACAACTCTTAAATATGCACTCTCATAAGTACATTTTATATGGCTCATGAAAATCATCGTTTTTCCATAATAGTTTGCTGAAACTATACAATGGCCACTGATTATTCATTTTGTAAGACGCGACGGCACCCCTTTGTAATACTTTTAAAATTGTTTAATGGTGAAATAACGTTCGAATCCAGTGATTTCATTTTCAACAGACGCAGTGCTTTGATGTGGAGTTGTATCCGTTCCGTTTATCGTCCATGGGAGATGTATCTCAACAAATTTCCGTGCTCTGCGTTTCCCCTTGAAATAAGGTATCGGTTAACGCTTATCATGTCATCAACCACTCAACTTGGCATATGTTATCGGATTGCGGTGGTGTAAGTTCAACGCAGCGATTGTCGTTTTCAGACTTCATTCGAACAAGGTGCCTCATCATCAAAATCATTATTGTCGATTTTTTCTTGATGAATAAGCTAGAAATCTACACCAAATCCAGGATGCGAGTCAACACCAAAGAAGAATGAGAGTTTCCAATAAGAAAACCATTTGACTTGAAGAGGACACGAATCTAGATCTCCAAAATGCCATAACTGAAATTTTACAAATCGAGCAAATTTCTCAAGTACAAATTTATTATGACCTAGGTTTCGCTTATTACAGCATCATCAGGTGATCAATCACTTGATTGTGCTGTAATAAGCGAAACCTAGGTCGGAATGCATTTGTACTTGTGGAATTTGCTCGTTTTTTGATGTATCAATTATGCTTCGGTTCCGCAGAATATCCCTGGAATCTTCAGAATTTGTCCAAAATGCCAGTAACACCACAGGTGGTTTAAAGATTGGTTCGGATATCGGGAGATCCGGGTTCGAGACCCGGCCAGGGCAAGTGCTTTTTATCTGGCAAACTTCATCCTTCTAAATAATTTTATGAGTATCTTTGCCCCCATACGCGAGACTGAGTGACAAATCATCTGTGCATTTCACATTTCTTTTCAAAATGGACACTGTCCATTGGACAAGAAGTGGAGTAAAGTTTTAATTCATGAAATTTGCACGTAAATGCATCTAATTGAAATCAAATTGAGTCTTGTCATTGTAAAATAATTCAGACATTATACGTCTTAATTGGCCTGGATGATGAAGTTAAAATCGCAATTCGGCGCATCAGAAGAGTATATATCCAGGGTTGAGGCACTATAAGCGCATCGGAAAAGAATGAATGTCGTGGAAATAGAGCGGTTCTTTTGTTCTTAAAAACTTTTTTCCTACGTTAAAGCGTATGGGATCTTAAACGTTCTCTCCCGGCCCGGTCACTGAACACAAGAGGAACCCGCAATGCACCAACCACGGTTCGAATTTCTGAGGGACGGGGTGCGAGGAGGGGTTCATGAATTTTGCAGTCACAAAGTCCGTACGCTTCTGGTCACACTCGAACCATTTGTCCCCCACGTACTTCACACTCATAGGGTGTTACGGGCGCCTGGGATCGCGAACCGCCGCGCCGCCTTGAGCGAGGCCGCTTGTATCCACGCGTCTCCTCGCACCAGACCGAGGTCTGCGGCGACAGTAGGTATCGGAAATCGCTTTTTTGTTTCTCCCCGGGTTTATGTGCTAATTAGTGACCAGTTAAAATTTCACCACATTTCTGATATCGAGCATAGTTCATCAAAGGTATTGCATTGCTTCATCTTGAGAGCTTTTTAATGGAAATTCTACGTAAAATTCGTTGTTGAATGAATTTGCCCATTGGTGGAAATACAATACGAAACAAGTATGTAAATATTAAGGCTTTCCCGGTGAATGCTTAGAATGTATAGCTCTCGGGTTTCCATCCGAGTGGTGGTGGATTTTGGCACCGACGTTTCGGAGGCGTAGTCTTCAGGATTATGGCAGACTACGCCTTCGAAACGTCGGTGCCAAAAACCACCATCTTCCGGCTGGAAACACGAGAGCTATACATTCTAATTAAAATATACATACATATATACACCCATCACGCCGTTCCCTTTCGGAGTAGGCACAGTCAAAATGTTTCACTCATTAATACATAATTGTACACCTAACTCTGCTTCAATAATTTCCTCCATTCTGACCTATCCTTGCAAACCACTTTTGCCTCATTTACCCCCATACACTGTTTTATACGCGCCCTCCTGTTTTTAAGACTCCTAATAATCCTCCACCTCAGAATTTCCTCAACTACATTCAACCACAACTTTCTCGGCGTACCTCTACCTCTCACACCATTCATTCTACTCTCATATATCTGATTCGTTATTCGACTCTCATCCATTCTCTCAACATGGCCAAACCAACCAAGCACACTCCTTTCATACACGTCCATTACTGGAGCATTAAACCCACATTCATTCATGACCCACTCATTCCTGACCCTATCCATCCTACTTTTTCCGCAAATACTCCTCAGATAACTCATACCCACGGCGTTTAGTCTACTCTTATGTCTATCCTGACATACCCATGTTTCACTACTATATAGCAAAGTGGAAAGAAGTACACTTTCTTACACGGCAATTTTCGCTTCCTTAGACAAGCACTCATTCCTTGATATGCTCCACATGCTACCTACCACTTTCCTTCCAGCATTCGCACGTCTCTTTATCGCCTCATCTATTCTTCCATCTTTCGCGTACATCTTACCTAAGTACACAAAATCATCCACCTGTTCAATTACTTCACCATTCGCCCTCATCATACAGTTATTCTCCTCATTCTCTTTATCAAAAACTACTACTTTAGTCTTGCACGCATTTACCTTCAATTCTATTCTCTCCGTTGATTCATAAATCTTATCTAGGAGCTTCTGTAATCCCTGTTGACTGTCTGAGATCAAAACAGCATCATCCGCATATAGAAGAACTCGTAAGTTTACATTTCCAATCATAACACCGTCGCTTTCACTACATGCGTCTCTAACACATATATTCATAAGTACATTAAACAGCCATGGAGATATTACGCATCATTGCTTTACCGCCCGATTTATTACAAACCAATCACTCAGAGCCCCGTTAACTCTTACCCTTGCCTTACTATTGTCATACATCGCCATCATAACATTCAATAACTGCCCATTCCCTCCATAGTCTCTCAAAACCTTCCACAACGTCTTTTTATTTACTCTGTCATATGCCTTCTCTCAATCGACAAACGCACAGTATACTTTCTTTCGGACACTCATACATTTTTCTATCACTTGCTATAGTACAAAAAGCTGGTCACTACATCCTCTCCCAGGCATAAACCCAAACTACACACCCCATATTCTGTCGAAAGTAATATTCCTCACTCTTTCGATTAATATTTTACTGAACACTTTTCCCGGGATACTCAATAAACTAATGGCCCGATAATTATTATATTCGGTCTTTCCTCCCTTCCCTTTGTACAACGGAACGACGATAGCATTTTTACAATCCGCTGGAACAACAGAAACCTGTAAGCATAAATTGTATAGTTCACTCAGCGTACAAATTAGTAATTTACACCCACACTTCAACATTTCACTGGATATCCCATCTATGCCTGCAGCCTTCCCATTTTTCAATATTCTCACAGCCGTTGTGACCTCCTTCTCACTGAAATAGTTTTCCATCTTCCCATTCTCACATACCACTTCACAAGGCTCATCCTCAACGCCTGCAATATTATTCTACAATTCTTCAAAATACTCCCTCCAGCAGTCCTTGATATTGCTCTCGTTCTACATGATCTCTCCACTTTTGTTCTTTACCGCATTCATTTACCGCACACCGCGTAACTTCACCAATCTTAGCCCTTTTTATCCACTTCCAAAACGGCTTTATATTACCTTCAAAATCACTCTGCATTTTGTTAGCTTCATCCGCACGCATTCTTTAATTGCTCTCTTTCACAACGATTTTCATTCATTCTTTTTCTTTCTGTAAATCACACATGCCTTAGTACGCTCTTCCTCAGATTTGGCAGCAATCATATTCTTGTACGCCTATTTCTTTTCTCTGACTGCAATTTTCACTTCTTTATTCTACCAAGCATCACCTTTCGTTCTTTCTACCACTCCTTTTCCACATACACGTTCAGCACATTCCACAATCACTTCTTTTAAACACTCCCAAGCATAATTTACGTTCTCGTTTCTGATATGCTCGTCCCATTCTCTCTGCTTCAACGATAGAGCATCAAGCATGCAACCATATCGCATTCTTACCTCGCAGTCTAGCAACCTTTTCAATTTTATTCTCAACTGCTTACGCGCAACATTCTTCCTTGGTACCCAATTTCTGCCCAGATTCTCTTTGGAGAGTACCAAATAGTGGTCTGTTCCACATTCAGCACTCCTCATCACTCGCGTGTCCCTCTCAATCTCTCATCATACACAATAAAATCAATCATGCTTTTACAATCACCCCTTTTCCAAGTATACATATGTATTCTCTTATGTTTAAACCATCTATTCGACACTAACAATCCTTTTTCCAAGCACACGCTCACCAAGTTTTCACCATTATCATTCAATCGGGGGTCACCAAAAGGCCCAACCTCTCTCTCAGATGCATCCCGCCTCACACCAACCCACCCATTCATGTCACTTAGTAAAATTATTCTCTCACCAGGATCACATTCATTCAAAACCTCTCTCAGTTTTTCCCAAAACTCATCTTTCACACTGTCACTCTCTCCATCCACTGGTGCATAGCATGCCACAATCACAACTCTCCTAATATCTACTTCCATGCGAACCCACAGCAATCTAGGGGATACAAACTCGTACTTCTTTACTAGCATCTTAGTCTCTCTCATTAAGAATGAGTCCCACACCTTGAATGCCGTGTACATTATCTTCAACTCCTGACCACAATGCCAGACTACCGCCATCTAATGTAACAGCATCCCGCCCCTTACGCTTAGTTTCACATACACACAAAACATCCATTCGTCTCACTTTCATTTCATTCAGCAACTCATGCTCCTTTCCATATACTCCTCTCACATTCCAAGTACCGAGAGTCCAGTTTGTTTCCAGTCCGTTTCTTGATGGGCCAACCTTATTCAGCTTCCGCCGCCCATCGTGGCTTCGGCTGTCCGAGGCAACATTTTGACGTTTAGCAGTAAGTTTTAATAGAGTATGCAAGGTTACCAGCCTTCGCAGTACCCGTACCACGTGCAGCTTTCCCTGCTGACGGTTACGGCGCTCTACCGGTCAGTTTTGGCTCATTTTCGCCAGTATGCCACAAGAGAAACCAAAGCAAAGTAATACCCTAGGCCCGCTTTCCCTATTCTGCTCAAGCTAGGATCCCTTCTGAAAGGACTACCTTGAGAGCCAGCATAATGTTGCCCACGACCCACCACTAAGAGGTATATGCGGTGTACTGACACACCGGGTCACTATTTAAAATATGTTCTTTTAATTTTAGTTTAAACTACCTGCTATCACCACCGTCGTTTATTATTGATATTTATTTCAACCGTCACAAAAAGTCGTTATTAGGGGGAAAATAAATCCCAACATGAAGTATGAAACCTTGAAATGTCATTTTTCCATTAAAGGCTGACACACAGTAGTCATAACATTATCATCAAGACTTACAAGGTCTCAGCTGTAAAATTTGAACTTATCGATATATTTTGTACTTGCATCCACGTACATGCATCCATAGTTTTGCACTTTGCCACGAATGACTTTTTACCAACATTAATTTTCTTAGATGCAAACTGTAACACGCTAGTTTAACACTTATAAAATATGACATGAGTGCATTTTGCGTAGTGATGAATTTCCCTATCGAGAAATTAAAAATACATAGTTTTTCGCTATTGCGCGTCATTTTGAAACAACGCATTAAAAGCAGCTTAAGTTTCGTGGGTTTTTAAGGTGAAGTGTTAATCGGTATAATCTGGCATGCTCAATGAAACAACATGATTTCATTCTGTTTACGGTAAAACATTCCTTTTTTTGTGTAGGCAGTTAATACTCGCGCATATAAAAGGTTGGCTCAGTTTTCCCTTCTCATGATTTTTTGTTGCAAATGAAATTTGGTAGGTGAATGAGCCCCGGTTTTGAATCCCGTGTTGCGGACAATTATCCGTGGAAAGGAAAGGGATCAGTGTCACATGACCACGCGGTGCCCCGCTGTTGAGCCACTCGTATTTACCGAGGAGATAAAAGGATTTACGCTGCACTTATCGTTGGTTTAAGCCGTGCGGTTCCAACTCCATCAAAATGCAACGAGACGAATCATCGCTGCGCAGTAATCGCGAAATACATGCTCTTTAAACGGAGTGGAAAAGCCAATTACTCATTTGTTCCACGCGAAATTAACTGAAACTGGTGAAAGTAGCCGGCGTAAGATAACCCTTTCCGTAAATCAAGTTTTATTAGTCACATAAAAAGTAAAAGGCTCTGTAGAACACACGATTATTTCCATGCCAGATAGTAAAACGATGATATTATGAGTATCACTTTCGCTGAGAAGAGTGTCCGACAATTTATCTCAAAATAGTGATTTTCAATATTTGCCATCAATTCCTGAATTACATTCTGGATGCACGTAATAAAATCGTGATACAATACTGATTTTGATATATAAAAGCGTATCAGGCTCAACTTTGTGGAAGCGATATATATCCATTTCAAAATGAAAAACGATTGTAACTTTCCTCACAGAATTTTTAATCTTAGCCGACCATGGTTTCAGCACCTAGTGCAACTATCAATGTCATTGCCTTGATAATGGCACTAGACTGCAGGATGGAAAAGGCCTTGATAATGACACTAGGTGCTGAAACCATGGCCGGCAAAGATTAAAAATTCTGTGTGGAAATTTACAATTGTTTTTCATTTTGAAATGGACTGATTTTGATGTTCGCCATAACTTGAAGGAGTGAGAACAAGATAGCGCTGATCATCATTCCACGATTGCTCCTATTTACTGATTAAATCACTTGAAAAATTATCGGATCACAATTTCTACTCAGATGTTAGCTTGTACTTGTAGGGTCAAATGCTCGACATTTCGGGAAAAAAACAACTGTTTTCAATGTGGTTTGTGGACCTATGAAAATTTAAGTATTCAACCGACTTCAATGACTCCATACCATGGATTTTAAAATAAAAATATCGTCAGAGTAAAGGGTTTCATGTAGTTGTGCATGGCACACGTAAACTCCATGATCATCAGCTAGGGCATTTTCATTAACAATGTTTGGTTTCTCTTAGTGTGAGGATCGAGAATCAAACCGGGGACATCTAGCATTCCGAGTCAATTTGCAGGACAATAAATTGCTCACAAGGGGATTATCAGAATATCGGGACTCAATTTGGACAAAAATTTGCGGGCGCATACTCATGGGATAGGAATGGACGCCCGACCTTCTGGAGTAAAAAAATTGTTTACTTAGATTATATACAATACTAGCTGTACCATGCCACGCTTCGCTGTGGCACATTGTGGTTGCATGGATGAGAAATGAGAAATAAAAAAAAGCATACGTTTCAAATAAGTTGAATTTTGCAATACTTGTGGGTTTACAATATTTTTTTTACATTGTCTGCGTAAATATAAAGGCCATCTGGTGTGCCGACACGGGAACACGCAACATACAGTTGTCCATGTGAGAAGCAATCCGCATCTAAATCTAAACCACGTAATTCCAAAGATTGACTTTGAGCTTTATTGATTGTGATTGCGAGCGCCAATCGAATTGGGAATTGCAATCTTTTAAATTGAAATGGTGTATCAGTGGGGATCATGGGAATTCGAGGAATGAGGACATCTTCACCTTTGAAAGGCCCCGTTAAAATCGTTGCTTCCAGTACGTTGTTTATCAATTTCTTAACTGCAAGTCGCGTGCCGTTGCAGAGTTTTGGCTAATTAACATTCCGAAACATGATAATTGGCACACCTATTTTCAATTTTAATATGTGTGGTAGCATCCCTGGCAGATCAAGTGAGTTCAAAAATTCCGCTGGATAATTAACTGCTTCATCTGCTTCCACCACGGTGTATATCGACTTATATGTAACTTCATCACTTTGAATGCTGGATTGAATAACATTATTAAGTTGATAGACATCTTTATTCTTCGCGGCAAGGATAGCTCGTTCACTGAGCCAATCGTGATTCTTATAATTAATTTGAATATTAGGAAATACTTTTTCGATCAGTTCTTCTTTCGATGTTACCAAATTACAAAAGTTATCAGGCAATGATATTCGTCTTGACGTCTCATCGACTGGAAGCTTTCCGTTCCCAATGTCCAGTAACTGTGAAAATACCTCGGCTGATTGATCGTTCTGCAGCTGGACACGCATATTCGTAGTCAACTGCAAGGCACGTACGTGTCGCCACAATGTTGAATATTTCAGGCTAGCATTTATTTCGTCCGCTGGTGTCGATCGAGAAATTGCAGGCAATGTTTGCCAAAAATCTCCTGCGAGCAATATCAATGCATTCCCGAATGGTTGAACGTTTCCACGCAAATCTCGCAACGATCGATCAAGAGCCTAAAGCGATTTTTTATGTGCCATCGTGCATTCATCCCAAACAATGAGTTTACATTTTTGTGATACTATTCCCATACCGAATGCTCCAGAAATATTGCACTTGGGAGTCTCGATGATTTTCATGCTCAATGGCAACTTCAGAGCTGAATAAGCAGTCCTTCCACCTATTAAAAATGTCGCAGCTATTCCAGACGAAGCAAGAGCTAAGGCTATGTCATTTTTAGATCGAACCGTTGCCAGAATCAATTTAATAAGGAATGTGTTCCCAGTTCCTCCTGGCGCATCCAAGAAGAAGGTCCCCCCAACTCCGGCATTTATCATTTGCATTATGCGATCATAAATGCCAATCTGTTCACGCGTAAATTTGGGAATGTTTGATTGGACATATCATCGGTATTGTAACTCTATTCACGGCGGAAATCCACATCAAATGAAGCAGTCGCAGCTCGGGTGGTGCTGGTATTCCCAATTGACTCAGAACTTTCTTTGCAATAGCTGAGCACTTGTCTTCAATATTTATCAATGTTTCGTTGTAAATGTCTTCTGTAAATTCCATGGTCATATTGACATTTTCTATGCGTATTCTAGGCTAAATATCCTCAGCCATATGCGATCGATATCTTTCCCATAACTCTGTGGGAGATGAAGCAAGCGGTCCATATAAATGCGAATAATGGGCGAATTTGGTTTGGATGTGCAGTGTTGCACGAATCATTAATACATATATCCCTCTGTTGGTCATTCTCCAATAAATTCATAGTTTGGCACGCACTGCGAAAAGTGGCATGTGTGACGCCGTCAACAATTTTCAATTTCTGGAAAGATCTAGGACCAGGCATATTTACTAACAGCATGCGAAGGAAGAAACATTCATCTTGATTAAGATGCACTGTATAAAGTCGACCAATTGTATTTTCTCTGAAAATGCCAGGTTGACCGTTGTTCCCCTCGCTCCCGGCAGATGGCGCGGTTTCTGGTACACCGCTGACCGTTAAAAAAGCTGTTTTCTCGCGGTGGCGGGTATGTTACTGACGCGAAAAATAGATAAAAACAATCCTTGAAGTGGATTGTATATTGTGTCAAAATTTGAGCTCAATCGGTGCAAAACGTTTTGAGTTTTTGTAGCGTACACAAACCAACTTAACAGAAATCGTTCGTTCATTCACTCAGACCACTCAGCGGCAAATACACACATATAAATGTTTATACAGAAAGGTAGAAAGAAAGTGGATTGGAACACATAAAATAAATAAACACAATGGTGGTGTGAAAATGGAAAGATGACCGATTCCAAGCAGAAAAATTATATATCTATATATATATTTATATATATAGACTAGCTATTATTTTTCCCGCTGTTATACACCGTAAAATTGTGCTTAGCATTGGGAAAAGAACAAGGGGTCAAGTATTTGACAATCGGTACAATGCTTTAGGTAAAATACCCACTTATGCGTCAATTTTATATTTTCAACCACCCAAAATTGCAAATAGTTAAAATCTGTTTACCCGAAATTTTTGACAAAATTGGATACTATTTTATGCACGAAAAATTATGGCCGAGGCATCAATGATATAACATCCTAGACAATTCCAAGATGATCTTGCAATAGTTGAGTGAAATACATAGCCTATACTGTAATATTCCATCGGTATTATAATATAATGAATTTCGGAAAGTGAGGAATAATTTGACTAGAAAAATAAAAGTTTCCGTCAGAATAAGTAAATAAAAACTATTTTATCGTATCAAATAATAGTAAAAATATTTAACTTCCTTTCTCATTTAAACAACTGCAAGGTATAAACCCTGAAATGGGGTGATGTCTTAATCACCTTTCCAGGACCGTATTCCGGCCATTTTTAAACAGAAAACCTTTAATAAAACAAAAGAGCGATGCTTATTAAAAAGAAGAACACTTCCACAATCCTAATGATATCATAAGGGAAAGTTTATAATTAAAGTCGTGTCACATTGACAAACATCGGAGTTACTTATCCTCATGAACGATTACTAGAATCGCAATGAATCGAGTTCCTACTTAAAGGGATCCTCAGGAAGCTGTCTACTAAAAGCCATTGGTCAACACGATGATGAGAAGTTATTTCGCTAAGTCTTGGCATTAGGGTGGAGATTGCACAGACCGTTTCTCCATTGTTTACGAGGGAGAGGAGATTCGTAGCAATAGCGGAAAGAGGAAAGCTCCCCAGTGTCCTTATAACACTTTCGGAGATGATCCGTTTTCCGCGCTTAACCCTGCTCTCTCTCTCTCTCCACGATCCCCATGAGCATTCCCCTCCGTCTTGCTTAAGGGTAAGAGGGAAATCTTTGCCGTTTCGGCTTGAAAAGGACCAGAAGTCCTCCAGATGAAGCAGCAAACTCTAGGTGGAATTCTCGGCTCCCACATTATTAACGGGGGTTTACATGGAATGGTTTTTAACGACAATGACTTAGAAGGAATACAAAATCGTTTATTTTATTCGAACCGGTAAGCGCAAGTAAATTTCTGTTGACAGAATATGCAAACATTTACGTACATCGTTATTATTGTTGTTTATAATATATTTATTTCAAACTTGTAATTTATGGGTGGAATTGCATTGCATTTTGAATCATGTCTTCTTTATGCAAACTGGGGTCATATGGTGAAGGAAAATGAAGTAAAACTGCTTGTATTTTTATAACGCTCATAGCAACGTTGAAAATTGTGAAAGATAGCAAAAAACAAGGTGACTAACAACGGAGTAGCATCGAAAATATTTGGAGTATTTCATTAGTCAGTGTTAATAATTGCCAGTCGTATATTTTGAAATTTTGTTTAAAAGAGGTCATTAGTACACTTGACTAAGTCCTAAAACTGACTATAACTCTATGCTGTTTTTACTACACTCATGAATGTAAGTGAAATATTTGTCATCGAGACAATGGATGTAATAAGGAATGAGCTGGCTAACTGGGGTTATCCCTTTCTAAGAATTTCTCTACAAATTCGCATTCATGGACACTAAATATTGCTACACGATTTAGTGCCTTCCCTCGTGTACGTAATGTTAGAATTCGATGATGCATCACTCAATGTTGCTAAGTTGCTTTTAGCTAGAGGTGTTGTAATATTTCGCGCAAATAGATTGTAGGGATAGTTTTAGCATCTGAGTTCACCTTTATTTGAGTAACTTACCTAATACGTTCATCCAGAGACGTAAAGTACCAGAATAAGTTACAGCCACTTGTAAAGAAATGACTGTCTTACCTGCCGCTATGTCCAATATACTCAAGTTTCGCAAAACGTTTAGCCATGCCAAAAATACATCATTTATAATACGTTGTAAGTCTTGCTAACGAATCTATACGCATTTATTGAAATTCCCGTAGCTAATTCCTCGGGTGTTCTCATTGAATCATTATAAATTGCTCATGCTACATTAGATGATGCTAATACATTCTCGGATTCAGAGACTACTTGTCATTTTCCTAGAAAGAAGGATATGTTCTACGTTGCAAAAGCCCTACTTGTGTAAAAACTAAAGACGCCGGAAATGCATTTGGTGCGGACAGTATATTTCTCATTCCCAATATCACGTTCGTACAAAATCCTCGTGCAAAGTTCTGCTTGACAAAAAAAACCTCTGAGCTATAATTTTTTCACATGTTCAAACACATTTTCAAACACTTTTTGATGGGTTCTTACGTACAATGATCCTCGAGGTCCTTTGAAATGAGATCTTGGCGAAGTCACAATATGATAGATCGAGGATACCTGGATGCCCTAGAGAAAATATTTACTTCAATCTCCAAGGCTTTACATGAGAAGGTTCACATTGGGATGTCTTCGTAAAATCGTCGGTAAAACGCCCATGCGAACTGACTGATCTCATCGCCGAAATGGCGTCAAATCATCACATTTCCAGAGGAGAAGAGGTCAGCCCGTCCGTCGTGAGCACAGCTTCTGCTGAGGACACTTACTTGGATCTTGATACTTTGGGAATATGGAATTATGCTTAATTTATTATTTCTATAACGTCAAGCTGAAAGAAAAGGTTTCATTACGAACATTCGTGGACCAAAGAAGAGAATAGATGGCGGCTTGACACGTGGAAGTGAAATCTGTTTCTATTTTGCAAAAAAATGATCAACCAGACGATTTGTCCGTAAATTATTTGAAGTTTTTAGTGATTTTTCGGATATTAACTTCATTTTATATTTATCTAGATGGATCAACTCGGTTGCACAAAAACAGCTACTTGTGCCTATCTTTGGCGTATTAAATGCTCAAGTGAACCATTTAATATAGCCGATTTTGCAATTTACAACGTCAATTGTCCCTGGCACTATCGTATCATGCTGTTTCATCTAATCTCTTCTTTAACATAAGCGAATGTATCATGCCCCAACATCGCAGTGGAATTTGACTACCCATATCTTAATAATAATTTCTATTTAACTAAACTTTACAATCACATCATATGAGGGAATTTTGAAATTGTGTCGACACATGAGTGCGGTTTTTTAACGTCTGAGCAGTTCAATGTGAATTCCATGTAATAATACTGTCTTGAAATTATTTATAAATTCAATGCAAAATGTGTTAATTATACATTTATTGAATAGTATGACTCAGTTAAGCTATAAGGTCTCAAATATGAGAGCATGAGAGATAAAATAGTACCCCTATGGCTGTCTAAAGTTTAGAGGACCACAAGCCATAGACATCAATGTATCAAACGCATTGTGCGGTTGACAGGAAATCAGATACATATCCTAGCTTCTTTTGTGCGCATGTTTGCTTCGAGAGCTATCTCAGGCGTTTGTGGGGGATACAAAATGTTTTACGGTCATTGAAATACTTCATTTTTCGTTTGCATAACTTGAATGTTTAACTTAAAGAATGAGGATTGCACTCGTGCTTATATATACAGAATCAGTAAATTGCACTTTTTATTGCATTAAACCCTATCCGGTTCCCATAACTTTACACAATTTGTAATCCTGAAGATGAAGCAGAGGCGTCATAGAATGTTTGGATGTTGTTGCAACCAAACAGCGTGGAATTTAGTATGTTAAGTGGACTGAAACATTTAATGCTATGATGATGTTTGTTTTATATTATCCTTTTTGTTTTTATCACTCATCTCAGAAGTAGTTTCGGTACTTCTTACTACTACTGACATAGATAATAGCTAATAGGTGATAAATAGTAAAAAGTATAAATAATAGGTGATGAATAGCATATGTTTACTGGATTTGAAATTAATTTAGATCGAGTAAAAATACGATGTAGAGTCAGTAATTCTAATTCACCATAATTCTAGTCATAGGTGAGACAGTTTTGCAATCCATTGTATTAATATGGGTTTTACAGCTTCAGCGATACCTGAATATATGCCTACCATCAGATGTGACATAATCATTTTCCCAAAACCAAGATAATCAAATGGTAAGTTACCACGGTCCTCTCTGCACATCCTTATCGTCCATGAAACATCTTATATGCCTTTCAGCTTGATTTTTAGTGATATTTTAATAAATCAATATTCCCACAGCGGTGCGGATTTCAACAGCTTATCCATAAATAAACAGCTAAAAACGTTTCCATTACGCTTTATAATCCATGCTATGCACTATCTGTTCAGATTCTTAATCCCTGATACGTGTTTTATGACTCTTTTCTCCGGTCTTCCGGAATACCTTATTTTGCAGAATGTTACTCAGCGTTTTAGCTCTTGAATATATCAAGTCAATAAAGTTTTCATATTTCTTGTCACAAAGAAGTTCGGTCGTAAACTCACCCATACAAAGCAGTTCACTTAAAAACCTCCATTCACGTAGTTGCCGCAATAGGTGCCATCCTGTCGCAACTAATCAGATATCTACTGTTCCCTTATTCATGCCTTATCTACATCAGTAGTTAAGCTTTTTACGGATCCTGTAAGTGATACAGGACCTTTTTATGAGCTCCAAGGGAATAGGGTTTGATTTTTGCTGCTCCTTTCCTCAAAAAATATTTATTACCGGTTGCATTTCTACTAAATCTGTCACAAAGGAAACTTTATATGGCCCTCATTTATAACATTTCTCAACACACCGCAAACGACTATGGTGAAGTTAGGCATTTCTGGTTCATTCTTGTACTAAATGTGATGTAAATACCTAATTTCAGTTTTCAGTCACCTCTAATCAGTATTCTTTTTTTTAGTCTTTCGAATTATCGAAAAAATGCTATTCGAAAGCAATTCCTATCCAAAGATAGATGTCTGGTATGGGGTATGTCCTTGATTTGTCTATTGTCATGTTCACAGGAATATATGAAAAAATAATCTTGATGATTTATTACTCAGAAGTTAAACGAAATTGTCCAAAAAGCTTTAGTTCACCTTATTGCAAATCTATGCTTCCTTTGGGAGTCGATTTTTCGGGAAAAAATGTATGCATTGATGGATTTGTATAAAGTTGGAGAAGAAATATTAATCATGATAAATTTAGTGCTATCAGAAACAAAATAGTACAATCATATACCCAAGAAATCGGACTGACAATTCGTGAATCTACCACCTAAGTATTCTAGAATGCAGAATAAAAAAGATTAATAGGTTTTCAGGATTTAAAAATAGTTAAGGGTTTTACAAAATTAAGCTTTTTATATACTTGGTTAAGTTTGTTTAAAGTAAAAAAATCACTGTTCCAACATGGGTAGAATTAAATGGGTTTTAAATATACATGGAAGTGCATACAGGTTAATGGGATGAATATTTAACGAATATTAGCTCCTCCCATTTTTAGCTTATACACTGGTCCTTATAAATAGCCAACAAAACGAATATGTAACTACAGTGGTCTATCCGAATGGTATGCTAATCCAAGGAGACAATAGAATATAGTTTTATCCATGTAATTTTATAGGAGTTGGAAACTTTAGAGCGTAAAAATGAAAAGATTTTAAACTCTTGCTTTTATTTCCACTAAAAAATTTTAAATCGTAGGAATCATAATCCCTGTGGGAATGTAGCTAGACTAATTGCAGGTTTGAAAGTTATCACATGCTAATGCTTTCAAGCTAGTTGAGCATCCAAAGAGATTGGTTTTCGTGAGTAAGGGCTGTTAAGTACATGCGAGTCAATAATGATCCGGCGATTTGCGATGTTTTTCGCATACTACATCTAGAGAATGGTACATTATGGTTATGGGGATGTAACGGCTAAGTCACTAGTTGCGTTAATTGCAGAAGGTTTTACCAACTACGACAGACTACCATTATCCGCTGTTTGTAAAAATAAATGATTTGATGCAGGAAATGTCATTATCTCTTCAAATGTTGTATAACTCCTATGGGATAATACCTTGGAGACTAAAAATGATTTTAAAAACTCTAATATAGATATATTGAATGAAGAATTCATATTTTCATTACTTACGTTTGGAATTTCTTCAGCGCATGTTCGGAAAAAGTGACCAACTATAAATAATGACGTTTAGAGAAAAATCATGAAGCTAGCGGTTCAGTTTATTAAGGGAAATTTTATCTAAAAAAGGAATGGTTAAGTAAATGCATTTACTGAAAACTATTAACTGGTACTCTCGTATTTTAATTTTAACCCTTATTTAGATAGCGTGAAATATAAATATTGCCTTGAATTTTACTCTCACCAAGTGCGACCATCGACTATCCATTAATCTGGATGAAAAACATTTATGGTGAAATATATTTTTTTCGGACGCCAACAATTCATCACCGAAAATTGAGTTTTTCCGCTCGGAAGAAGTGTTGATCTGGATAATCTCCGAACGCAATTACCATTTGTTCCGACGACGTTCAAGCGTTTAAAGCGGATTACTGGCAGACGTGGTTTTATCCTCGCGGCTGACCACAATTACGTTGCTATTCACCAGACCGAATTGCTTGCCCTGATATCATCGCACGAGAGCTTCGCAGATTAAGACGACCTCATCATCCGCCGGAGGCAATCCGCGCTTTTTGTTACGCACGGCTTTGTCACAAATTTTTAATATTTAAACAGTCAATTTAGACAAATATTCAAACGTTTTCAGCCCCATTTTTTAGATTTACAGCAGAAACATTATTTTCCCTTGGATTTTACTTGGAAGAATTATACTTTTATCACCCACTCTGCCCAATTTTAACCGTAAATTAAAAGTTTAGTTCCAAAGGAACTCTTCATAAATCATAGGGGATGGTCTTCGGTCAACTTAAATCGTTCAATTCTGTTCAGTTCAATCAAAAGACGTGAACGATTTGCGAAATCGTGTCGAAAACGAAAATCCTCTGCAAAAAAGCCCATTGTTTAAGTACAAGTGTAAGTTTACAATTTCATATAAAGAGATGTGTCATGACTTTTGTGTCTGTCAGTATTTCTATTGTCAATGATTAGCTGATTTCACTTTTATTTCATTTGTAGCCCTGTTCTTATTTTCCAGACAATTTATGTAGGAGGGAAACATTCATCTACACAATTTAATTTGTTAACGTGACGGTGTGATTAACTTAGAAGTTCAGTGGATATGTTGACAATGGACAGTCCTTTGAAACCCATTTGCTCGCCAAATAAAGTGCTTGAATAGTAAATTCTCCTCGGTATATCTGGTTTTGTCCTACAGTAGAAAAAACTGAGTCGAAAAATAACCTTATAGTCCTTCAACGATAGACTTAGACTTAGAAGTTCGACGAAACAATACTTTGAGATCCATTGCTGAGATATTTGAATCGTAATATATCGTAAATATAATATAAAATATCGTAAATCTTCGATTGGATAAAACGCTAGCGATAAGGCTTCGGCTCTTGAATACCAAAAACACCTTAAACTAAAGGAAGACAATATCAATGGAACACTGGAATAAGGATTATAGAATGGAACGATTAAGGTTTACCGTAAACGAAAGTGAAGTCACTCAAGGGGTGAAGATGATACAAACTCGAACATTTCCAATTTGGAAGGAATTGCCGGACTAAAGGAAGATAGCAGTAGATGATGGCAGCTGGTCCATATACTAAACACATGCTGTCATTACCAGAGTGCTTAACCTACGATTCTGAGCTTCATCTCCAGATGGTTGCATTAAGTTTGTCTTTAGTGTTTTCACGTAATCACTAAAGTGTAGCCCCAACTTTACGCGCAGTGTCGTCTTTGATATTAATACCGTCAAGTAAGTACTTTTCATTCCTCAAGAAACCAATCGAGGGGATTGATCAGTTTGGAAAATGTAAATACTTATATATCAACTTTATTAAACACATTAAATGCGGAAAAAGTGCAGTTCGCGGAGTGAATATGGTACATCGAAGTTTTAAATTAATGACATTTTCGATGTTTCGGTTACCTTTTTTCTGGCCTTACTACAGAAAATGATATTTAACTTATTAGGCGATAGTTGGTGGAGATGAAGTATTGATAGCACGATCACAAAATGACAGTTATTTTGAAAATTTCAATCCATTTTCATTGCACCGACATCGATTTTGAAAAACGTATGCTATAACAGTGTATTAGAGCTCACTTTTACAGTCTTAAACGTGCTTCAACGTGGAAATGTTTTGCAATTTTTTTGCAAAAATTAACCTATGTGTGTACCTTGATGATGGCACAAGTTTGTCGAAACCTAGATTGATGTCTAATCCGTGTGGAAATTTTTTATGGATCTTTCATTTTGATAATGTTAATACCGAAGAAAACTTGGAATTAGAAAACTTTGTGAAGGCTAGGAATAGAGAAGACGATGGATTTAAGAATCTGATAACATTTTTATGGACAATGTAAAATCTTATAACAAAAACGAGTAGGTAAGGTGTATTCCAAGCAGAAATCTGTCTGTAGAAATCCGAGCATGAAACAAATTTGGTTAAGTTGAAATAGAAGCTAATGTCTACGTATTTTCAACGAAATACGCTGGTGTGCCACTTGCACCTCACATTGCGGGGTGAAGGTATTCAAAATACAACTCTTTTATTTTGTGCTATACTGGATGGGTTGATAAAACTTCAAGGTGACTAAATTTGCAGATAGATTTCCTCAGTAAATATTTCGTTGAATAAAAAACGAAAGTTACAGGAGATTATAAACCTAAAAAACTATATCGGTTTAACCGCGGTTTATGGCATTGATATTGTGAAGAAATATCGTGAGTTGTATGCTCCTTTAACGGACCTGTATGAAAGCAACATGCTTTGATGGTTTGATGATGCTCATATAATAGATGAGAGTCGCAAAACGAATCAGATTCATGATCAAATGGTGAAAGTGCGGGAGGAATGGGTCTGCCGTCGAAGACGGTGTAATTTGGTGAGAAGAACAGTAATGAGGAAGAATATTAATAGTACGCGTACGTTTCGGAAACAATGTTTGAGTGTAAGTGAAGCAAAATATATTCGCAAGGATAAGTCAATATGGAGGACATTATAAAAGCAAATTTAGTCTTACTGGCGAATCACCGAGGATCAGTCCTTTTGACTAAGGCTGCCGCAGAAGGGAGCGGCGTGATTGGTTTGCATGTATATCGATATTGAAAAGAACAAACCTTGTTGTTTCTATGTTAAATGGGGCGGAAGCAATTAAGATTGTATTTTCTGTATGGATGAGAACTGAATTGAACCTCTTGCACAAAATATAGCAAATGTAACCGAAAATCGGGGCTCAAAGATATACATCGGTAGGAGAGACGACATGGAGCACCGAGTTAATCTAAGTGGGATCCTTTCCGAGGGAGGAATGAATAAGCTGTCGATGAGAAGAGAGGGAATGGAGCCAATCAAAACTTTTTAATCCGCCGGTCAATCTGCTGAGAGTGGTTCGAGATTCCTTCGTAATCGAGAGATATCTCTCCTGACGCCGCTCGCAAACATGCGCCACCGTCGACTGCTGCCGCGAGAGGGCAGCAAAAGCGGGAATGAATGCCGCGGATTTTGGTTTATTTGGATTTCGGCCGCGAGCGATTTTTTTCTCTCTTTCTATTGGCCGTCGTTTCCAGAAAAGGGATCCCTCTGAAAATTTCCGGCCCAATCGAACCCAGCCAGCGTTGCCCTCATGACTGTTCTAGTCACCATCACTCTTTTTCCCTTTCTTTACCTTTCCTACGATTCTGCCCTAGTACTGAGTTCCGAGTGGGACGAAAAAGTCTTGTGACTTGGAAGTACCAGCGATACCGATAATTACCGGTCTAAACCGCCAAATTTGACTAGATATTTCGAGAAAAAGCAGTATCTATAGAGGGGAATCTTTATCGACTTATTGAAAATACGGACCCCTTTTCCCTAGAATCTGTTTTTTTCTTGGATGTATCTTTAGGCACTTCTGCTCTCCTATTTAGTTAACTGTGTCACCCACTTTACTTAAATTACTCAACCATCTCCCTTTCTTCTTTATTTCTTTATATCAGTAGTCCATAATCTCGTGTCCTCCTTAAAACTTTGCCCAAGTGAGGCTTTTGAACTAAAATCCTTCGGACTTCGGACCTTGAATTCCTTCAATCCATCATGAATTGGGGCTTCCGGTTCCGTACTCAGGACTCGATGCGGTCAAACCTCCAGAAGATCAGTAAATGTGACGTCAAAGCCCCCGACAACTCTAAACTTTTGAATGGCCCTATTTATATTTTTAGAGGGTTTGACGTCAAAGTTGCCTCACTATCGATACTCGGAAGTCCCGAACCGTATTGGACAACCAATATCATCTTCTATCTCTAATTCCACTCCGCATCCAAGACCTATAACTCGCAATTAGGGTCTACTTAGCATTCGCACACAAATTACTATCCGACGATCCCTATTCTACAGCATGCCTACTTTTAATGCCCTTGATGTTAGATACTCTTTCCTTGACCTATTCTCATTGGACAGCATCTTTACCTCCAAACCTAAACGCGCTGTTTAAAAAAATGTTTATTGCTCCCCCACAGTTACCTAATTATACATGGTTGAATATTCCCGTTTCTCTTTTACGCATATTTTATTCTTTTTAGTAAGTCCAATGCTAAAGCCAAGTTGCTACTTTAGGTGTATAATTGATGATTCATTAATAGTTTTGCTATGAGTCTCTGGTTCTTCATACTTGTTTCCGCTTCGCAATCGGTAATTAGAGAGTACGAACCCCAAATTTGATTTCACTTTCTGATTCACTATGCATATAAGAGCCATCTGTGTATAGCGGTCGATTATTATTATCCCAAATATCGTTTGCTTTTTTTGTTTCCTCAGATACCCGTGAGCATATGTGTATCGTAACCACAAATAAGACGCGATAGGAAAATAAAAACAAAAAACTCTGTTGACCACTTAAGTGTTATCACAGTACTAATAAGTATTCAAATCTTAAACTTAGCGGCAGTGTTTAAATTGGCATTTACATTGTAATAGATTTATTAATAGGCATGCAACGCCGTAACACACTAACGTATAGGCCGCTTTTGGTACTTTTTCCTTCGAAAGAATTGCGTGCGCGTACTATCTTAATTATCGCTACCGTCCGCTACTCTTGTTTTGGCGGTGCAACACTATCTTCCATCTAACTGCACCACTACCACTGCTACGTCGCCGCCGCCGGAGCCGGTGCATTTCGAGAGCCAATATTTGCTATTGCTTTTTGTTTCCCCTTTGTAAACGATCCCGGCGCATTTCTTCGTTCTCATCGCAAGCGAGCACTTTGGAAAACGCCTTTTTGTCGGGCTGAAGATTCTTTCGAATTGTTTCCCATTAAGTTTTGTTTGCCATTCTTCTTCTGTTTATCCTTTTGAAATCTCCGAAAGTAATCCTCAGTCACTAGTAACTACTCACTCAACGCGTGAGACAATAGCGTGACATGAAAATTATTTACATGAAGTTTAACATTCAGACAATGTATAAAATAAATTATAGGGAGATTTATTTAAATTCCAGAGCTTATTCTGCGTAATTATATATTTTATTTTGATGATCGATAGGGCTTGTGTGCATCAAGTAGAAGGAAATTATAAAATTCAGGCAATATATATTAAACCAATATTGTATATTTTATTCAATAAATGATTAAGTTAATTTTAATTCTTTTCCAAATATTAAAAAAGTAGCAAATATAATCATATATAAAAATTAATAAAAAGTGTGTCGTTTGTAGAAAAATGAAGCCCTGTAATGTAAACGTAAAAGTTATAAATAGCAGTATCATTATAAATTCATTAAAATTCATGCTAACACATGATCACCCTGAAGAGCCCAAAAGAATTAATTTTATTTTTATGAATGATTACAAACTACTATATCAGTCGAATTATATAAGTCGAAGCATTTACGGCAATTTCTCCTTTCTGAGTTTTGGAACATGTCATAATCTAGTCATAACAAATGGTATTTGTAGAAAAACTTTCTCGTTCCGTACTACTCGGAAATCCCTCGTAGAGAAAGTGAGCCGGGCGAACAATAATATCTTCAAGGTCTACCTTGATTGTAAATGAACGTTTCAAACAAAGGCGCATCTATCTTTAAAACGCTACACTGTATATGTTGCAAATCACTGCAAAGTTTACTAAATTAGGCATAAGTCATAGATCATTCTCTCCGTAATCTCAAATTTTACTGTCACGAATTCTAGACAGTCATTTGGCGACCCGAGGATCCTAAGGATAGCAAAACAGCAGGTTAAAGTCCCACGGAGGGAAACTGCACGAATTCACTCGCGACAAATCGCACTGCGACGCCCCCTCCGTACCCCCCTCCAAAATAAAACCGAGTCCTTCGCTTGCATTTGAATGAGATGTCCTCCGCTGCCAGCATCCGAACTACACCTGCCGCAGGGGATCCATCGAAAAAAAAATTAAATATACTTTATGCCCTTTCCCAGGAGTTCTCACTTCGTCCCGTTGGATTAAAAGCCTTGGTAGTCCCTAGTCCCTTCTCTCCGGCGGTGCATTTAATCCCCAGCGTTCCCACTGACCCGCCAAAAAAGGAAGGAAAGAGAGATGGAGGTAGTTGAAAGGAGAACAGACCGTGTGTAACCCCTCTTCGACCCACTGCCCCACTCTCGGCCATCGGTATCTTCCAAACCCAACACCACCGCCCACTAGACTACACTCGGTGCGGGCGGCGGCACCGCGAGGTAGCAGGGAGGATTATAAGGAAGAGGAGAGCGCTCATTTGCTCTCGTCTGCCGTCAGAGCGCTATCTGCTACAAGAGTTTTTCATCCGGGGTCTCTCTCTCCCTCTCTGGAAGAAGAAAACCGCGCCACTGTTTACATCCTCTGTACGTTCCAGGAGAAGTATATATGAAGGTGGATAAAAAAACATCGCTGAGAAAGCTTGGAAAACAAAGCAGAGGTGGTGTTCTGGGAGTGGGATAAGAGAAGAAAAAAATAACACATAAAAGACTGGGGAAGTAAACCGCGAGAGGTCTTGGATAGGAGGGAGGGGGGAGAAAAAAACGCGTCTTTTTTTTGGATTTGTATGTGTGCGCACATACGTGTCGCAAGGTGAGCCTTCGTTCTTTTTTGTGGGTGCAAGAGCCTAATGCCTTTTGTGTGAGCGCTGGTGCAAGCGTGGTTTTCCAGCCTTCCCGAGAAACGTTACCCGTTTGTTTTCTATATATCTTGCGCGTGGATGCCGTAGCAATATGGCAAAAGCAAACGGCTGGCCCATCAAGTCTCCCTCACCCCCGGGCCTTCTCCCACCACCTCTTTCTTCAGCTAGCGCAAGGTTGAATGGGATCCTCAGGGCCCTAGCTGGCTTCACGCCGCAGTATAGCATACGGCTTTTCCTTCTAAAATCCCCCACACAAACCCCGCCCTTACCCCCGGCCCATTTGCCCACCTCCGCTACGCTTGCCGAAGCGAGGAGATTCTTTTAGTTTCATTTTTTTTCCAAATTTAATTCCTTCTCCGCATATCTCCTCCTCCGGATGCCTAAATGGATCGAAAGCCCCAAGAGATTAAGTTCAACATTCAATGTACTCCGCCCTGCTCCGATGAAGAGTTAGCTCCTTGAAAACACTCGCGCTATTCCTTTCGCGTTCCAAAAAATAAAGGAAGTTTGACTGCATATTTCCCTCATATTTACCGATGCAATCAAGGTGGCACTTAGGTCTCTCTCCTCTCAAGCTTAAATATGAGCAGCAAACTAGTCCTCTCGAGGGAATGCAGCTGAATTTACTTTCTGAAGGTCTTGTCCTTGACTATCGTAGTATTATTACTTGATGCAGGTGACTAAGTACTTGGAAGACGAGTTCAAGGATCTCCATCTAAGTTAAATACGCCATCTCATGATTTGAAATGTATAGATGCAAGCAATTACTGGTGTAGCGTAGCCCATGAAAACCGTAAAAGAATGCAAATTTATCGAGAAAGGTTGCTGGCTTTATGAAAGCGATTAGTGGTTATTTATATCTCATTTTACCCGATGGCCAAATCGATGGAAAAGACTGAAGCAGTAAAAGCTAAAAAGAGCTGGAAGCTTATCTGTAAGAGGGTGTTTTCGGTCCTGGATCCGTGGGTTATGTATGTTATTCAAGCAGTAGGCAGTTGACACTGATGGTAATTGATCTGGAAGTTACACCATTTATTTCTTGTACCAATATTTTTTATCTTTATAATTTTTTAAAATTAATTAGTTATTCTAAAAATCAATGCGTCTCAAATATTTAAATATTTTAAGTTAGCATCAGTAGTAGTTTTTATAAAAATCCTCAGCAGTTGGAATTGGATGGAGATTGAGGCAATTTAATATGTTGTTAAAACCATAATTTATCCATTCTACGGACAAATACGATATATATCATACAGACTTGCCGTTTTGTCATTGAATTAATTTTCCCAACTCATTAGATTTCTCGTTTCTTTATCTAAGCCACAGTGATAAACATTATCGTAAAAGATAACTGTTTACACTGCATGTTTGCATAATTGGCGGGACTGAAAGTCACTCCATGAGTAATCCTCCCGCTTTCTTACTTACGAATAATTGTGTTTTTAATATCCACCTATGAACTCATTTTATGCTGTATTTAAACTCCGAGAACGGAGATTAAATTACTTCAAAGCCATGAAATAAATTCAGAGAGTTAAAATTCATCCATAGTGTAATAACTCAAAGTACTTAATTATTCTGGGTTAAAAAAACGCATTTTAATATGGCCGTATGGTTTTCATGGACGCTTTAACTAATAAATGCTTACATCAAACCGGTCCGAGAGTTCAATTTGATGTCAGATCATGAAATACGGTATCCGTAGTACTACGAATGCTGCGAAGCAGAGGTGTTTCTCGGCTAATCCGTCTAACAACCGCGCGTTTGCAGCATTAAGTTTTACATAAAAGAACCATCAAATCAGATATCATAAACTACTTATGTTTTAGACTGCTGCCATATTAGTTTTACATTAGTTACCATCACGAAATGTTTCCTACACACTCTCATTAAGCGTATGCATGCGTACATATTCTTAGTTTTTTAAGCTTAGTGCTTTATCGGTGAGGTGGGATTACAAATGTATGAAATATGTTGACGGATTTAAATTTATGATCGGCACTTGGACGTACCCGTACCTAGCGTAAGCTTGTGCAGCTCCCCCTATTTTATGTAAGGAGCTATGGAACCCCACCAATTTCGTATCGAGGGAAGCACGTCTCATTCATGGTACTTACGAGTACCGAAGAACACTAAAGAGAAGTTGGTAAACTTCCTAAAGTCATATAATTCCATAAGCTGATCTTATTTATTCCTGAATCCTTTGGCAATTCTCCAGATCACGTACCATCTTCATAGTCTTATTCAAGGAATCAGGGCCTAGTTGAGACAGAGATGGTGGTTTAATAGTCATTACGTGTTTTTGTCGTTGAGGTTTGCAAAATTTATTCTGCAATTAGTTTAGTTTAAATAAAACTATGTAAATTTTGAATTCACTAATGTATCCCTGCATTCAGCGTCACAATATTTCTCTACATTCTTAAAATATTCCTAAAAACCCAATTGAAATTGACAATAATTTATTCAGAGATAGTACTCTATAGTTCCTCGGCAAAGACAATAATTCCGGCTATATCGACACACACACACTAATCGTATAAGATTCGCATAATTATTTTTATTCTACTTTGCCATTCTTGTTTAATTTCGGTCAATTTCAAAATTCATCTTTCCATGGACTTAAGTGAACCACCATTTAAGTTTAAGTTATTCAGGGTAGAAATTCCGACCACAATAATTTTCAGTCTGTGATGATCCTCTAATGGAAACGTTGTACCATCTTTTTGGAAGTAAATACAAATAAAAGTGTCCCACTTGATTGGATAATTTATCTTTAAAACTTTCTTCTACCATTTAAATGAGAAACGTGGGATGGAAGTTCGTAAAAAAGTCAAAAGTGCCCAAGATCGGTTTCGTTTCACAGATCCTGAAAAAATGAAATACTTCATTCGCTTTGATTATATTCTTCGAGTTACGTTGATATTTTAAGTTTTGATTCTTGACAAAATTACAGTACGTAGGTACAATGTTTTGTAGATATTTAGTTCCTTGTCCATCTTAGTTTTCCTGATACAACTTAAGATATTCATTTTTAAACATGATTCTTGCCAGTACAACGTAAAATTTGGGATTTTCTATTATTTTCTGATAACGTATCCCTACGATCCTCACGAGTCTTCCGATGTAAAAGCAGGGAAAGTACCACAATCTAATCATGAGTGGCATCATCTAGGGTGCACTGAAAATATTTATTGCTAGAGATAGAGTGATTTATTTCTCTGAATGAATCATTGCGTTCACAAAAGCCGTGAGTCTACTTAAAAAATTTCAAAACCCGAAAGATAAAGTTCCACGCCACCATCGGAGACGTTGGGATGGAAACCAAAAGTGAGGGTGCTCATAAATAAATCCTAAATAAAATCGCAAAATCCCACAAGTGTTCGGGTCATTTCTAAGTATCCTAGGCGAGTACAATATCTCCAATGCCAAGCGACGTGTATATTTAGGCTCTGGAAGAGAGATGGGCACTAAATGTTCATTTACCCTACGCACAATACAATAGAATTTTTCTTGCAGGCCGAATCACTAATTAAAATTATATTTTCATTTATCATATTCCAAATAATTTTTTAAATATTTTCTTATTTTCTTTCATTTATAAAATTTTCATGCAAATTTAAGTGTTTTTCGATGTGAATTTCATTATAAATTAAGTTTCTGAAGAAGTGCCCCGAAAAGGACGCGACATATTTGAGTAAAAACTGATAAATCATGAAGCAGCAAAAAATATTCTTCAATATGGAAACAGTACGAAGAATAAGCATTTAATGATATGGAAATGTTTTACTTTAATGGATGCAGATATAGGTGCAGTTGCATCCATTAAAGTAAAACATTTCCATACCATTAAATGATTATTCTTCTTACTGTTTCCATTTATATCCCATACTACGCCTGGTGACTCATGCCCGTTCACTTTGGCTACGGATTCCAGAGTAATATGTATCTGTACGCATTTCATCTTCCTCACGTTCTCCTTAGCTGCGTCACGTCCGATCCTCAACCATTTTTCAAGATGTATCGAAGTGCTTATTCTCACCCTCGTCTCCACTATCTCAGTTTCTTCCACTGGAAAACTCTGTCCTTTCATCCGCCAGACTTACGTCGAGGCGACTCAGAATTACTCAGACTCGCCGCTTCGTATTTGACACGGGGCGTTGCGTTACGCAATGCCGACTACTAATCCTCCCCGTCGCTGGATTTCCGCTCCAGGGAGAGATATGTGTCAGTGTAGTCGGTTGAGAGAGAATGAGAGGGGAGATGCCCCATGCATGCGAACCTAATACTTTATTATTCCAACGCGAGGCCACTATCTTTTAGCATTTCGAACTTCCCTTCTCTACCCTGCCAATCCCTCCTCCTCCTCACGTCCTTCCCTCACGGCTTTACGCCCGTAACACTACGAGTGACTGCGCGCGTAAACTACAATTACCCCCAGCTTGGGCCGCCTCCTCGTTGCGTTCTGAAACGATTCCACGTAGAAAGTCGATGCTTTGTGGCGCATATAAAAAGGATCCTTCCTGCCCGACTTTCCTTCCCCGTACCTCTCTCCGACCTTCGTTGTTTCGTGTCCTCGACCCCCGGATTCCCGTACCGTTTTCGTATTTTTCGCCACTACCAATGGTACTAAAACTTCACGACTTCCTTTTCCATCGCACCCATACCCCCGTCTCACCTCCTCTCTCTGTGCCTTCCTTCGGTCCACGCATCCTGTGTTCTATATATTTATATATATCTCTCGCTCCTTGTCATCCCTTCTTCTTCTTCCGCTCTGTCTCAGGAAATCCACCACCCAGCCCTGGCTACGCCTCCTGCGATGAGGGTGTTTGAGTTGCCGTTCATCTCTGAATCCGCTGGGGATTTGGAAAATGTCGCCAGAGAGAAAGCAAGGACGCTACCAAGGGAGGAGCCACACCCTGACTTGAGTTGCATGAAAGGTCATCATGACGGCGAAATTTGCGAGCCTGCCGTATGGTTTGTGAGTACACTTTTAGAATGTAGACCTTCCTCTATGAAGTTACTTCTTCCGTTCGAGAAAATATGATAAAACGCGTGATTAATATTCCTTCGTTGTCGAATGGAAAACAAACAATGAGTTAAGGGAAGGATACTGGAAATCGGCTATCAAAGAAAAAATTCATACCTAGTAGACCTTTTTATCAAGGTTATAGGCGTCCGTTGGTTGCTTAGTATTCGTGTTCATCAGATTTATTTTACTACTAAGAACCATATGGAGGCTGCATATCAGCTTGTATAACATCCCATATATTCTTGAATTATTAATTCATATGAGAGTTCTGTTTATTTTTTGATCACGCGTCATATCTTTCTTTGTATTTCTTTCGCTGAAAAACAATATCTGTATTTATATATGCAGATAACTTCTGGAATCACTAAACTCTTGAAAAGATAGCAATAGAGTTTGATAAGTGTACTTTTACGTATAGGTATATATATGTATAAACTTGATTAATGAGCATCTATGTGATTAAAATAAAACTAATCCCTTTAGATTATAGGAGTCTCATATAAAACAAAACTCATCTCTGTACCCTCGGGAAAAAAAATTCCCACCTGACTCTCATGGTTATCGAGTTTTTCAACGAATCAGCTTATATAAACTCCACTTTACCATATATGTACTTTAAACAGTAATAATTGTGATCTTTGCAGTTTATAAAATGAAGATCGCTCATACTTTACGTACATTATTTGAAAGGCAAAGAAACGACTCGAATTTTCGACGACGAATTTTTTGATAACCTGGTTGCGGTGTTGTCGATTCACTTGGAATGAATCCCAGAAAATAAAATTTAACGAAAGACGAATGTGTACTTATGTAAATAGTATAACCTTTCACACTTAATTATCACAATTACGGTACCTTGTATAGTAATCAATGGAATATCGACAGGCAGCTTACATTTTACCTCAACTATCCGAACTTACCTAAATTGGTTCACTGAAGAAACATGCGGAATTGTGAAAGGTAGTTAAGGGGGTTTTCGTGCAGCATTCATTGACGGAATCAATTTCAAGTCATGTTACCAAGTATTGAACCGTGCTGTTGTGAACAGAGTGACCCTATGCGGGATTGGAGCAGACGGAGCGAGCACATTTTGTACAAAGCCTCGAACCAATGCAGACATTCACTCAGAACCAGTCGTAAATATTTATCTTCTACTGTACGTAGAGTAATATTGTGAGTGAGGAGAGACCCTTAGCCTCAGCACTTGCATAAAGGACTTTTTAGAATATGCAAATCCTTAAATACTCAGTCGTGGTAGATTGTATATTTTTTCTCCTAAATATTTTTTTATTAATACCAGCATTAATACCAAATAAAATAGTAACTGTTCAGCTTACTATGTTGACTCTATCATACCGATGCTAATAAATTTGTGAAGTACTTTCGTAATTCTGATCAAATTCATGCTGCATAATTTTAAATTCGCTTTTGGACACTGCAAAAGATGACAAGAAATTACGCAAATGAATCACGAAATCTTTCATGAAATTTTTTACATATCTTATAATCAAATTTCTGCATTAAATCAGTAAATTAAAATATTGATCTATGGTATTAGTATTTTCTGCTGACACCTCACGCAAACATTCCTCTTTTTGGAAATCAACCCTAAGCTATTTCTTTAATATTTTTAAGAAATTGTGTCTAAAAGAATACGATGCATCAGCTACAAAATGGCTTTATTATTATTGAAAGTCATATGTTAATTGGCAGTCTATATTAATTAAAAAGTGTCCAAATATAAATACGAAGTTTAATCTCTTTGGCTATTTTTTATTCATCTTTGTCTTGCTATGGTCTACATATTTAATTGAGCAGCTCGTGATACCGGAAGTATTAGAAGCTAATGAAGACGATTTTCCATTTAGAAATAGCGTATGTCCTAGAATATATCATCTTTTCCTCTGATATATCAACGAATATAGTTTCATTTGAGCTCATTTTTTGTTAAGCGGGTAACAAACAATTAGGCCAATGTAACACCCAAGACGATTGGTTCGATCGATATTGAAAAGATTATGAGAAACGGACGGAGGGTAGAGAAAAACTCGGTGCTCAGTGAGCGGGAAATAAAAAAATGCTGGCAAAAATTTTTTACTTAGTAGACGTTTAAGATTCTAATCATTCTCCACTGACGTGCATTCCACTGGTAGTGCTTTTAGTGATATATGGATTTATATTGATTCCTACACATTTAGTTACAACAATATATCAAAATAGGAAATGTCATACAAAAGCAAACACCAGTCTTCAATTTCTACTTAAATCAATTTAACTGATACATAATGTAATGGTACAAATTCATTGAAGAAAAGAAATTGAGAGTATTTGTTATATTGGGCCACTGTAAATTGGCAAGTATGCTGTATGTGGACAAATTAAGTAAATAAATAAATAAATAAATAAAACTATGAAAAATGCGGCGGGCATTTTTCAGTGAATTTTACGTAACTAATTACCGAAAAACGCATGACAAATAGGACGTGGAGACACACAATACTCTCCAAATGATTTGTATCGATAAGATAACAGTACTTAGCGACGCCGAAAATAAATCCAATTTTACTACTGTGTGGCGGAAATCCGTGAATGATCGCCGGCAGCTATACACGCGACGACGCTTTAACTGTAATTAATCTAGTCGTGGATATATTCTTAAGTTGATGAGCTTTTTATGATTTTAACTTACCATGGGATTTTCTTCTTCTCGAAGCATAGGGCTCGTCCTCTTGCTAGCAAAAGGAGCCTGAGAATTCATGGTGGAACATTCTCCCCGAGATACGAAGTACTTCACTTGAATTGCCATTGTCATGGTACCTACGTAGGGATTGGAATAACAATGACTGTGCTCTCGACCACAGACTACTAGGGTTCGAGCCTGTGCCTTCAGGATGGAAAGCTTTTATTCATCCATCGCACCGACTATGTATCTGTTCGTATATTACGCGTAAAATTATGCTAGTTTTATTTAAACAGCCGGGCTGTAAAAGATGTTTTGTTCGCATGAGTGAGAATTTAGCGAGGGCCATTCTGTGGATGTCTGGACTTCTAACCCGGTCACGCGATGAAAGACTTTCCCCTCATCCATGTGCCCACGCATCCATTTCTCCCCGAGTAGGCCCTGGGGAGCGAAGGAGACGGATAAAATCCTCCGTAATGAAAAGAGGAAAACGAGGGGGAGGAGGAGAAAGATGCTCCACAGTGGGGAGGTGGGGGGAGCGTGGGAATAGAGGAGCCAGGTCTGATGGGAGGCGAAAGGTGGGAGGGGCAGAACACGAGAAAATAGAAGATGGTAGGTACAGAGCGGAAGAAGACTTTTTAAGGGCAGTGGAAGGAAAAGGCGCGAAAATAGGACCAAAGGAGGAGGGTCCTCGGTGGGAGAGGTAGGAAAAAGACCCTTTTGTGGCCGGAGAAGAAAGGTTTGGGGAATCAAGGTGAAGCGGGATGAGGAGGTAGTAGCAGTGGGTGAGCTCGTCGCTTTCTCAGGGAATATTGTAGTGGGTGGGTTGAGGGTGAAGCGGCGAAAATTGCATTTTTGTCGACGAGAATATTGGGGAGTGTGGAGGGGGGGTTTGCACGTTTTCGGGAAGGAAAAGGGTATGCAGGGACCAGAATTAGGGTGAAGGAGGATGAAAATTTGGCAAGGAGGGCGTAAGTAGCAAGAGGAGGAGGGAAGGTTCCTTGAAGGCATAAGACTGGGGTGAGTGGAGCGGCTATAATTCAAAGAATACCTTAATCGAGTGGCTCTCTGGGAAAAAATAAAAAAACCTATATTTTCCGGTGCCCGGACACGAAAAATATGTGGGGCAGACCTGCTTATAAGTTGTTTGTACGCTTCATGCCCTCGCAGATGGAAGAGCTTGTGGTGTACCAATCATGGGCCCAGGCAGAGGCTATTTACACTCCTACTCTGCCGTGAAAGGAAACTTGAAAGGTGCTGCAGCCGCACATAGTGGAATGAGCCCCCCTGGACGAGTGGAGTAAAATTCCTTATTGCTTAACAAATAGATCACATCATCAATATGATAGAGTGGACTTATCGTAGACAACCGGATTAATTTAAGAAATATTCAGTTTTTCAAATCCTCCCAAAATCACACCAGATGAATAGGGAGGATAACGAAACATGGCATTTAGTGAAAAAATTCTATTCCTGTCTAGCCAGTTAATATGGCATGAGTAGTTCACATATGCCATGGGGGTGGAATTTGCTATGAAAAAAATTCGCCGAAAATTACGTTTAACATTTCGCTTAGAGGGATCAAAGTAATCTGGAAAATATATTCTTAAAGTAAGCTGTATACATCTAAGAGCGGGCAATGAAAAGCTTTTCCTTAACATAGAATATCAATCAAGGAAATATTATGCATAAAAATGATTGTTATACATAAATATTGGATAAGACTCTGATGCTAACGAGCACGCTGTATGTAAAACAAAAAACTATTGGTGGACTTTTCGCCAAATCCCTGATCAGGAGACGAAGATGTTGATGCGGTGTATAGAGTAATCATTTCTCGTCCCGTGAACTTGAATTTCGATTACGGTTACGCGAAGGTTTTTGCAGCGATTTTTGCAACTAATAGTGCGCTACAAATGACGACAAGCTGCCTACGTCCGTATCACTCGGAACTCGCCGGATCTTTTAGTTAAGATGGGTTTACCACAGTATGTCTCTAACTTTATTTAATAATATATTCTTTTTATTGATAGAAAAACAAAATGAAAATGGAAAAACAAATACCGTTAAATTTTTACTTTTCATGCTACTTTTTGGGTGTATAACCTCAATTTGAGTTCAACGAATGACTGAGAAAAATATGTGTGTGAATGCGGTTTTCAGTGTAATAAAAGCATTTGCGAAAAATATAATCCTCCGACGAATTCAAATGGTGATACTACGAAGATATCAGCCATGATATTAGTTACTCTTGGAACTTAAATAAAAATTTAGTAATCCGGAAAAAATTCTGCTATTGGCTTCTAAGTGTTTTTTAAAAGTGTATATATTCTTTGACTAATGTTTGATTTCTACGGTAATTAAGTTTTCTTATAGCCCGGACCCGGATAGCTGAGGTACATTATCTACGAATGAAGTACTTTTTGTGCATACCAACGGAAGTGTAGGAGTCTATGTTTGTTTTTAATCACGATAACGCGTTTGAACTACATAATATTAGAAGAATATTAAATCCTACGCAGGGGCTTTCCTCTCCCTTCCACCATTTCTTCAATGGTGAACAGTGAAACAATATGCAGTACTGAGTCATAATATTTTAAGACAATCGACAGCTCCAAATTACTTTTCCGTTCAACGGTGGCTAAACTAAAATCAATTCTGGAAAATTAGAACGTTCAATTATTCCGCATTCCGAATAGCCGTGTTCACTTCCTCAATTTTGAAAGGCAAATGACAGAAAGGAGGGTGAACCATTACGAGCAACACTTGAGTTTTTTTTAAGATGCAAATGTTTCGCGTTCCGATCGCGTATATGTGCATATATTCAGGGAAGAGCAAGGGATGAGGGGGCACATTGTTCCACGGGTCATATTTACGAAACGCCACCATGGTGCATTGACACACGGACGCGGCACGCCTTTTGTCTCCGTTAGGATGACGAGAGCGAAGTTTCCATTCCGCTGTTGATCAAGAGTGCACCGCAGAGGGAGCGACTCGATGAAAATGCAACGGAGAGCTTTCAAAGTATAAAACTCTCCCATTCCTATTTCTCCCTCTTTCATTTATTTTTTCTTAAAAATAAAAGAAGTCTAACAAAGCTAGTCAGCGGGATCCGCATCTACAAAACTCAATGGACTCTCTTCGTAGCCTTGCTATCGTTTCCTCCAGAGAACCCGGTTAAAAAACTAAAATACGTGAATGCCAAACTGTGTCTGGGTGTGTGTGTGTATCTCATGAGCTAGCGTGCGTTTTGGTGACGAATCCTCTCGCCTTGATAAAACTATTTTTCTCTCTCAGTCTCCTGCAGTATGATTTCCCGTGGGCTCTCTCTTTCGCTGGCTGCCTCTTACGCAAGATTATTGCTTTTAGATTTTATTCTCTCTGTTCGGTGGCTGGGTGCTTCTCGTGGTGAGAATTTGAAACTGGAGAAATCTCTGTGTTGAGCGTCGTCCTTGATAGGGTGACCTATTAATCTGTGCATGCTCGGCATGCTTATGCTTTTAGTAGCACTTTGAACTATCGTTATATTTCTATGCTTGCACACTGAGTCTCCATATTATATGTGTATAACTGTATTTCTAATGGTCAAATTTGAGCCTGTATATGGCCATTATCTCATTCAGAGCCAAGTTTCATCGCGCATACTGTAGAGCAATTAGAAATGAGAGCCATACCTATCGAGAATCCTTCATCTTAGGTATGTGATCTCAGAAGAACTCCAATTTCCCCATCCTTCACTGTGATGAAGAGTATTGAAACCGGTCGCATTATACATTTCTCAGAGGGAAAATGTAAAGAGTTATTCCTTAATCGCCTGCATGTTTCGTCATATCTCTCTAAAAGACAGCATTATAAACTCTTAATAATTTATATATGACGTTAATGTTCTCTTTGCGCTATTTTTTGTATCAAACAATTGGGTAAATAATTTCAATTATGTTGAAGATAAGTCTAGTACCATCTCCGGAAATTCCCGTTTCATCTGTGAAACTACGTAAATCAACAATCAATCACTTTCAATTCAATCTGTTTAGTCTCCCCGGCTAAATAAAGTTATGAGCTGCCATTTCAATAAGGTGTAATCTCCTGTCTTTTAAAATGTCCCACTCCGAAATTTTGTTACAGGACGTCCTAACACTTTTTCTTCGTCCTCCTTAAGCTCATTAAAAATTGTGGCAGAAAATTAATTTCCTCACCGTTAAAACTCCCAAATGACCCATTCATATATTTCTTTTGAAGTAACATGGTTTTCTTAATATAAAATCTTATTCAAATGAATAGGTTGTGCCTTTGAAAGCTCCAAGGGTCCCTTAGGGTGCTCGAAACTTTCAGCAAATTTCGGCAGCCAACAAATTTAAAAGACCTGAATTACCTCGTTATATGAGAAAATGATAACTTTTTCCCGTTGCAACGGTGATGAAAAAATCTCGCTTTCATTTTTAGACTCGTGAAGATTCATAAATTGAGCTTGTGAAAAAAAATTTGCCTCTTCGGCAACGTTCATTAAGCACCCATGGGAAAACACTTCACTTCCCAATGCCTCGTTCAATAATAAACTTTCGCCCTAAAACCAGCAAATGGTGCTGAAATGAACAAAATCAATACCAGTAATTTCGTTTTAAGGATACTGTTCAGCGCAAAATGATCACAAAAGTTGAAAACGGAACTATCAGTCATTAGAACCATGAAAATGATAAAATTATAATTTTGTTCCTTACAAACAACCTCGACCTGTTGATGTCAAGTCTCTCGCCTTGAGTCTCACTTTTGCTTCGATAGGCTCTTACGTACGCACCGAAGAATTAAGCTCATTATTTAATATTTAAATTATTTTTTGCTTGTTTAAACAACTTTCCCGCTTTAAATTGTTCTGGTTGAGTTAAGGTACATCGCAATTAAAATCATGAAAACTCTGGTAATAATAGTTATTTACAATCAAATAAATATGACCGAAATAAGTTAATGATAGTAATAACAATAATAAACACATTTTTAGGGTCGGAATAGCAATATTTAGATAAAATTCAAAAGAAAAAACTAAGATACGTAGAAATTTCCGCTCTGCTCCAAGTTTCTAAGTCTCCTTCTTTTGAATTCAAGATGATGTTCCATAGCATCTCGCCAAATTCCGTTGAATATATTTAGAAAAAAAATGTTAAACCACCATAATCTGAAAATTTTTTTGCCGTAAAAATAAAACAAAATCATTCAATTTACTCTATTTGAAAAAAAGGAAATGGAAAACATGCTGGAAACGAGAGCTTTAAGGGAAATATGCAGAAACGAGGGGAGAGACGCGAGAGAAAAAATTCTCCTGCAAAACGTTTAGGCTCCAAAATAAAAAAAAAAATATCTTTATCTTCAAAAGGAATAAGGGCGTGAGAAAAGTGCTTTCGCGTTGAATTTCAAGGAAAGGCAGCGTCGAGCATGATCAAAGAGAAAAATAAATGTTATGCATGTGACGAAAGAAATTAACGGATGAATGGAATCGCTTCGAGCAAAAAGTATGTCCCACGACACCGTAAGAGGCGGGTATTTGCCGCCAACCTACGCTAAAAGAGAACGTAGAGAGATTCCGCAGAAGAAAATAGGTGTGCGACGGATCGCTACAAAAGCGTAAAAATCATCCAGTGAAAGCCATTAAAATTGAAAATCTAAGCGGTAGCAAAAATGTCTTTATGGCAAGAAAAGCGAGATTATATCAAGTGGCTTTCTCTTTTTTGCCTATTCGTCGCAAATATTTGCTCCTTTTCCGGGCGAAGGAGTTTTTTATTACCCGAAAGGCTTCAAAGTCTCATGTTTCATCCCACCATTGGGACAGCCCTAGCCAAACATGCAAATTTCCATATTGTATCGGCATGTTTTAAGTAATAATGAATTACTACTGTTAATCATTCGTTCGTATTTGGGAGGCAAACTCCATGGAATAAATGGAATCGAAATTTTGTAGAAAATTAGATTGAATAAGTTGATTTTCCGTTTGCAACAGATTCCAATCCTGGATATTAATTGAAAGTATTATATTGCATGTAATATTAAGTAGAAGTATTATGACTATGAGTAGGTATTATACTATTTTATATTGATCACAATAAACACACTGCATTTGGTCTCGTCTCGATATTTCGAAACCGTTTTGCAATGGTCATTATCAGTGTATTACAAATGGAGATGTAGAAAAGTGTTCCCAAAAATGAAAAATAATTAAAATTTAAATGGATATTTAGATCCTAGCTCAGTTCTATATCTCCAACTTTCCTTTATTCTTGGAATTAAGCTTCTGTCATGGGAGAATGAACCATGGAGGGTAACCTTCACGTAACTCTTGCTGAATTGTCTGTAAATACCGTAATATCAGACCATTCGATACCTTACTGCTGGAATCTAACGAATGGAGGGCAGATAGATTTAACATATCGGCAAAAAGTTCTCTATTTTCGACAAAAAATGGAATTCCTGATGCACCTTTCAAATTCTTTGGTTCCGAAAAGGGAGTGAAGGAGCTAGTGTGAAGGAAAAATCTCTCGCTAAATTCCTCTGGAGCTTTTCTTACTCCTCATATGTGATGAGAGGCTAGTTACTGGACGTGACATAAGATACTTTGTGGCAGTTTAGATTGAATTGAGTGAAATTATTTGGAGAATTAACTACTCTTCTCCACAAAAGGAAAATAGATGTTTGCTTCTCTTTTCAATGAAAAGTATTTCACTTCCTATACCGCTACTTTTATACAATAACCCTATCACGGAGCGAGCATTATCCAATATTATTGAAGATATTTTCTGCATGATTATGTTACATAAAGAAAGAAAAATATTAGCAGCTTAGTTAATTTCAGCTTTAGGCATTCCTAAATAATCAGGAATGTATTATAAAAGCGTCAAATTTAATTAAAAGAATTCTGAATTCTCAGTGGCTTCTATTCTTCTAGCTTTTCTAGCCTTCCAACGTATTAGTGTAGCATTTTGGAGGAGACTGGCGCTATGTTTCGGTATTTCAGACGGAAAATTTCTCTGACTAAAGAAGCATTTTCAAACCGAGCTGAGATATTGAAACATGGAGGTAAAACTCTGCTACAAGAATTCTCGAGTTAATATGCGAGACAGCATCAAACGAGATGATGCCCGAGAAATGAAAGACTGGAATAATATGCTCTATCTTTTAAAAGGCTGACAAGCGACGATCGGAAATGTCAGAGGTATCATGCTGCTAAATGTAGCCTACAAGGCTATGTCTATAGTGCTAAATAAGAGACTAACCATCTTTGAGGAGGAAAGAACACCGGGGAATATCAGTGCGGGTTTCGCCCTATTATGAGCACGACTGACCAAGTATCTACAATCAGGCAAATGATAAAGAAGTTTTATTAATACGACCTAGACTAACATTTTTTATTTATTGAATTTCAACTGGAATTTGATAGTATAAATCGTAGAGATCTCACGAGGGCACTACACCAGCTTCAAATCCCACAAAAACTAATAAGGCTGGTGGGGTCAACCTTGGATGGTACAAGGGCGAGTGTTTATTAGGCGTAGTAAGGAATTCAGGTTTAATGCTGGAGTTATGCAGGGCGATCGGCTTTCTGCAGTACTCTTCGACCTGGCTCTACATAAAGCAGTTCAAGTCATAGACCTAACGAGAACGCTGCTCGAAAAGTCAACTCATATATGTGCGTATGCCGATGATATTGTGATTGCTGCGAGGAAGCTGGCGGGCCTAAAGAAAAATAATTCACTTTTGAAAAGGGAATCTGCCAAAGTAGGCTTAAAAATTAATGTCAGAAAAACCAAATACCTGGCTATGTCGGCGGCGAAAGACCAAAGAGAACCCCGTGACATAATAATGGATGGAGACACCTACTAAGGTGTCTCCAACAGGAAGTACTGTTCAAAAACCTACCAATCAGCTGGTAGAATACATCAACGAATTAAGTGAAGTTATAAGTTAGATTTTAGAATGGAATTCTTTAACGTACGAAGATGAATTTAAAAACTGTTTATTTCAAAAGCAGGAAAACGATGAGGCCCCAGAAATTCACAAATAAACATAAGTATAACTTATGTTTATTTCAGGAAAAGATAAATATTTCCTAAGGAACTGCAGATCTGTCAAGAATCTCATGCGATTCATTTGCTAGTGTAGTAATTTTAGCTCTTCTCTGCGGTTAAAGTGGTCTAATTTGTCGTTAATTTGTACATAGTGTTAGGAGTTATATTTGGGCACTTCCTTTATTCCAATATATTTATTCATTCTTTTTGTTTGAAATTATTCATTACATTTTTTTTTCCTTTTTTTTAGTTTGGGTGATTGAATACTGAGGGCACTTCAATCTCAATCAATTTATCATATTGCTCGAGAACACATTGAAATCTTTCTTTACGCCAAAAGAAATCCATAATTTTCATATATTCACTTCGTATGCGCCTATTCTCTGTTTCAGCTTATATTTGTTGTCTATTCTTATCATTCTGAACCTCGAGCTACCCGTAAATTTACCTCTCCCGATTTCTGATGATGTGTTCTAGTAACTTCTTTCACGAGTAAAGATATTTACATGTTGAAACACTCGGTATTGAAGATTTTAGTTTTCTCCTGTATTGAAAAAAAAAACGAAAAATATTAGTTATGTAAGAAAGTTATCCCAAGACATTATAGTCTGGTGACTGAAAAACTCCTACCGACCATCCCAAGAAACTTCCTTCTCAGGAGCCTTCCGGAATAAACACCTACCAGAAAATAAGAGATGAAGAGGACTGTCGTAAAAACAGCGATAAAAGCTCGGGAGTTCTATTGCCGAAGTTTAAGCATAAATAATACTGACTATATTTTGACCCAGAACATGAAAAGCTGTTATCATAAGGTAAACGCTGAGGGAGTGGGGAAGTCCAGAAAGAAAAAAAATATATTAGTTCAAGCATGGGCAAATTCTTTTTTTAACTTCGACTGAGTTCATTTCTATTGTAGTCTAGTGTCATCGAAAAAGTATCAGCGGACATATTAGTTAGGTACGCCGCGCACCTTGTTATGTGTTCCATATGAAGTTTCGCTTTTCTACGGAAATAGCGCGATGAAAATGTTACGGGGATTGAGCAATCCAATGAATAACATAGGTACCTGAGCTGCACTTTGAAATTTAATTTACTTTTTTGACGTTGTCGGAGTCCTACTGAGAGAAAAGTAATAATATTTTATTCCTTGAGCAAAATAAAACCGGACCAAAAATGTATCAAATATAATTCATCATGTTATCTTACCCACTTCCTAATTTTTGGTACAAAAATAATTTCACGATTTTCATGAGTTTTGTCGATAAACAATATTGTATAAGATTCGAATGTTTTCCAGACGAGCTTCACACTCCGACTTGAAGACATTTCTGACCAACCTTCTCAATATACTGTTTCAGATCAAAGCTGTTATAGCCTCCATTTAAATCTAGAAATATTTGTAAAAACAATATTTACCGAATGATATGCTGAAGTACATTGAGTCAAAAATATAAGTGAAAGGCTTTTCAATACAAACGTGTTTACAAATGATATGTTCAGAGCAATACATCTGCTCAAATGATACTCAGTTGCTGCCTAATGATGGAAACATGTAGCTGAATCATTAAAAAACGAAAATTAAAGATTCCAGCACTAATTTGACTTCTAATATCCTGTAAACGTCCACGTATTTCATTGGTACTTTTAGTCTAAAATATAATTATTACAGGTATATTCTCCGAAATAAATCTTTTTATTATTAATAACGCAAATTGGTAATGGCCAAGATTCATCACCATATCTTTTTATGACTTCCTTAATGGATTTTTCTGTTCGATATTGAGGAGCGATCATGGGAACCAAATTTCTTACCGAAATTCTGGAAAAGAATCTGGGGAAAATATTGGATGTGTGATTAGAATATATAAGCGCGTATCTATAATCTAACCTAGAGTCAAATCACTTTAAGAAGTCCTCTTCCTCTCTTTTAGAAACTTTTCCTGTTTCAGGCAAATAGAAAACTTTGCGATAGATAAGTATTTAATGTGACCAGTTTCGATTACGCTACAAAATTCATTTTTTTATTCTACTTATGCCATATTTAAGGTGAAAATAAGCATCGTATTATTGAAGTAAATGCTGTGCCACCTCTGGAAACCAATGTGTTGGTTTCCCGTTGACTTCCACATCACAGTACACCGGTCGACTCGACGAATGTCAGTCTCGTCCTTCCAAGGTGAGGCAGTAGACACCAGATTTATCTTCTTGGCCTGCGTTATAAGTGCATAAGTGCAAGATCAACATATTGTTCTAGACAAGTCAAATATTTTTCATTATATTACACAGCAATATTTTCAGTCTCTTAGTCACAACACTTGGTCCCTCGGATCACAAGTCGAGGACGGTATAGCCGGACCAGGCCTCCCCGAATCCCTATTTAATTATTATTTAGTTGTACATTTGAATTTGAGAGTCATTTTACTAGGCATAAGTGACAGTAAATGTGACAAAATAAAAAAAACACGTAACATGTTATGCATTATCCTTATATCCCGACAGGTAAATTCATGGAAGCCGTGGCATGTAATATCCGTGCATTCTATATCCAGCATCGCGTCCCTTATCGTACGCGCATGACTTTCCGGCCCCTTATTCATTCGCCGTGGATGGCCATCAGTTTCCTGAGTTTTTTTTCCATTCCCATTCAACCATGCCCCCGCTGAATCTTCCCCACTCTTTTCCGCTCGCGAAAATCAGCGACAGGAAATATCTCTGGCTGTTAAATCGCGCCTCAATCTCTCACTCGCCGAATCTCTCCTCGATCCTCTCTCCCCCAACTCACACGAACGCTCCGTGCGGCCATCTCTCATCCCCATTCAAATTGCGGTCATCAACATCAATATCCTTCAAGCCAAGCTAGCCGGGCACTCCGGCGAGTCTGACAGGCAGTGCCAGGATTTCGGCCCTTAATAAGGAAGCATTGAGTTTTTTTGGGAGCGTGGATTCGATTTATGTCGAGTTTTTCTATTCCTTTTACGTGGAATATGGAAGAAAGGGCTTCGTGACAGAAATGAAGGAGTCCACTTTGATTATGCTCATTCATCGCTGAGTTGCAGTCTTTGTTCGTCTCCGAAGTAGATACGAGCAATGTAAAACTTCGTTTTATCGCGAGCTAGGACATTTCTTTCTGAAAACTTTGGTGAAAAGAAATGTCATGCTGTCGTCTAATTCGTGTTGGTTTGCAATAAGCACAAGTTTTGAATAGTAAATCAAATGTTTTGAAGAAGAATGGCGCGCTTATGTGTGCATATGACGTCTTGATTACTATGACATATTTCAAGCTTGAGGCAGACATTTACAACTACAAAAAGTCGATGCTACAAATTGTGTATCTGTTATCAGAAAGTTAATGTTTTTTTTTAATTTTTTGACGGCTAATGAAGCTTCAATGCTAACTAAGGTTCATTCATTACCAGAAATAAAATGTTTTCCTTTCTTCATACAAAGAAAATATTTAACTAAACATTTTGTAGATGAAACTAAGGTATATTTGAGTTGCAATTGAGCAGACCATGAATAAAAACGTTGAGTTGCTAACCTGGTAACATTTTTGTGTAACATTTATGATGCATCTAGATCCCAAAAACAATTAGTTTTAGCTGCCCCTGTAGGAGAAACGCGAAAGTATACTAGGTGAGTTTATAAGCGTCGATTATAGAGTAAATTTTCGGCTTGTTTCGGAAGAAGCGTTATATAAAAGGCTTATATGCAGTAATTATGAGTGACAAATTCAACACTGTAGGGAAATCTCATGAAAACATCATAAGTAAAATATTTCACTTTGGAAAATTGACTGCTTGAAATGTTCGCACACTCATCCTATTCTACAGAGTTTAATAGTGAGATGAATCTGTATTCATTTTTACTGAATTATGATAGTAGCAAATGAAATATTTCTCAATTAATAGCGTATGTTGATTTTCCCAGACATAGATCACAGTCGAGCGTGAGACTTCATGCAATGGAGAAACAGATAATTATTTGAAAATTGGTGACAAAATAATGTGAAAAGTTTGAAAGGTGTTTAACTTAAGGATTGTTAAAAAAAACACAGCCTTGCAGGAAAACGTTGCAAAAATGCTGTCTTTTTGGCTTGTCATTTCTTTGGCAGTGAATGTAAAACAATTATAAATTTATTTTTTTATAATTGAGAACCAATTACTGAAGCGTAAAATATTTATTTTACCCATTTAACCTCTCAAAACTCCTCACTCTCCGTTATACGATCGATGTATATGAAAAGATGCCCAATACATTAAATTTCAACGCCTCAATCAAAAGTGTTCACTTCTCATACCCATCCCTGGAATCTATCAAGCCCTCGTGCACTGTATTTTTATGTTCCGAAGCACCCATTCTCCGAGGGAAAGTCGTTTCCCCTGATGGTTTCATCCATTAGGGGTAGAGAGTGATCTCTCCCGGGCACCATAACGGCAACCCTATCCTTGCTTTCATCACTTTCTTAATGCTTAATCCATTCCTCTTACGGTTTGGAAGAGGTCACATTGAACCCTTATCACTCAGTTTTAGCAGAATATGATTTAATGACTTTTGGATGAGGTGATATTAAGACGTATTAGTGTAACATTTGCCAGTCGAAAGTTTGAATAATTTCATTTTTAACAGTCTTCATCTAGAAATATAAGAAATAATTACGTCTAATGTTACAACGGGCTGAATTTAAGGCGTTTATCTTGAATTTCTATCCGTATTGGAAAGAATGCTAGTAATTTTCGACAATTATTGTGGAAAAATACTCGGAATTCTTTGCACTATGGATACTAGTGTAAGGTTCTTTTACGAGCTGACGCCTGATATCGCCAGGTTTATAAGCTTATCTGTATACAACCACGTTGTACGAATTACAGTTATATTTCAAAATACGGTCTTATTTTACCCATCAGCTCCGGCCCTTTACAGCTCCATCCCTGAATTAATATGAGAGATACCTCTAGGCAAAAATGTTAGTTGAATCAGGATTTGCCTAACTGTAACACTACTCATCACGGTCAGTAAAATCAAGAAGCATAGCGTAATGCATATTTATTTGGGTATAATAGACTAAAGTCAACTAGACAAAAAGTAGCGATAGTCATAATTTCACCCCATACAAACGATAAAAACTATACTGCTCTTGTTAGATGTACAAGCATTTGCGAGGCAGATAAGGTAATGTATATTATCGACACAACTCGAGACGATTATTTACGAACATAAGACATTTATTTATATTTATTGTTATAAATTTAGATGCTTTAAACCATGTTCAAACTGCACTAGGTACCAGTTTTACTCCACTACTAGTAATTGCAATGAAGCATTGACACTAGTCGTAAAGTTAGTCTAATTTGGTGAGAAACAGCAACCTTTTACTCTATCAGTTAGGTCATGCCGCATTTTTTCACGAGACACGTAAGATTTCGGCTTCAACACTTAATTTTCTTTAGGCACTCCGGACTGGAAGAAGAACATCAAGGTTTATCAAAATTTAACACTTAAAAAAGAGACCCGCCTCTTTCCAAGGCTCTTTCGGCAGTTAGTGAAGTTACGACTCGGCGAGGGTTATTTTCCCGAGGATGTGTTTCTCTTGATTACCCACTAAACTTCCCTGGAGGCATTCTTTCTCTCCACCCCGCTCCGCCTCCCATTTCCCTCACGGCCGTCTCACTTTTGACGCCCCCCTCCTATCCTCATGAACGCTCCTTCTCCACTCTCTTCGCCATTGCAAACCAGGCGCAGGTTGGATTTCAAGTTCTGATTCTCCTCTCCTCAACCCTTCCTACCCATCTTTCGTCCATTGACGCAAAGTGGGGTGTGTTTGTGCTGTTCAGTCTGCGAGAGGGATGGAACATGCCTTATCTTTGACTCATATCCCACACTCTGATGTCCGTGATGCCCTGGCGTCTCTTCCTTTCTCCCTCTGTAGAATTAGCATCATTCATCCATCATTTAATGGTACTAGCAAAGGTGTAACTGCTCACATTACTTCCTCATGATGCTACAATTAGGCTTCAATTAGGATGATACAATTGTATGCTACAAATTAGGAACTTTAGATTAAAAATGTTTAAGTAGTGTTGATATTCTCAATTACACATACACTCCAATATTTAATTAATATGCAATGATACTTTCAAATATACTCTTGATATTAATATGCGCGATCTGCAGCAGCAAAACACCATGTTATAGTTGTTGAGGCGGACGTCAAGGATCGTTATTTCTGCCGGTAATTCGATGGATTTTCATGTCAAGTTCAACGAATATAATGATGTTAGACTAAAATAATAGCTTCTATACCCTTTTTTGAAAGTAGCAAACTGCTAAATTTTGACATCTTGTGGTAAATAGGTGTAGAGCAGACAGACACCGTATAGTGACATCAGAACATTCTGATATGGTTTCAAATCTTGAGAATATTTTTTTTCATACTCAATTGTAAGGGCATCGTAGTGCCGGCTTTTGGCCATATGGATTATGGTTTTTCATCTTCTAGGAGAATTTTATATTATTTACTCTATTTCAATGAGAGAAGTTAATTTTACGCACGTTCCCATTTATTTGAACAGGCGACTGAAGGTCTTCATACTGGTATAGATCTTATTCACTTGATTCTGAAACTGAATTTAGTTGGATTTATCTATCCAAGATAAACAAATTTTCCACGGTTTATTAACGTCAGTGCACAATTCTGGATAAATAATCTTTCTGGTACCCTTAATGATGCTATTTACCATGCGATGTGATTATAGATATTACTCTTCGGATCAAACGAGCCATTTTTGAATAGCATTTATCAATGAAATGAAATAAATGAGTTCATTTTGACTTAGGGTGCTCAAGTTTTTACCCACTGAAAATATATTCTATAAGACTAAATCCAGTCGAGAAATAGTAATGCTAGTTGTCCTTGAGCGCTGAGCCGAATTGTGCAGATTGTGTCATAAGAGTGGAAGGAAAAGTTGATAAACTATAGGAATCTGGATTAGGAAATAACCTAATTGCCTATTTTACAATGGTATCCTTCGTGCAATGGTTTCAGTATTCCATCGTAACAATGTATTTCAGGCTTGGACAACTATCGCGATCATTGGAGACAGTACCTATGGTGAATCTCTTATGGTTTTTAGCCTTAAAAATAATGGTAAATTCACCTCCAGAGCTGATAAAAGTATCACTGTGTACAAAAATGATTCTAATTGTAAGAAGTTACGATATTTCAGTTTTTAAGACTTAACATACATACGGAATGTTTTGAGGCTCCATGCATTAGAAATCAGTTTGTACAGTAAACAAAAAAGCACTTATACGTCTTCACCCACATTTACATTTTATAGGAAAGCACTTAACTAAACTGAATGCTAACCTCATCGAAAAAATTGTCTTCGATGGATAATGAAAGCTATTGTTTTAGGATTAACTTCGTAAAAACTCTTGGTATTTTGAGAAATAAACTAAGTGAATATGATTCTTTGGATTAATATAAAACAATTTTGTTACACATTGCAGCACATATATAATTACTCTGTAAAACATATATTGTTCATTGATTTAAAATAAACTAAAATGCTAAATTAGAGTGTATGATAAAATATTCATTACAGGTTAGAAGCAACGTGCGTATTAATGTATACACTGACAACAATTGTTTTGAAATTAGAGACTCTTTAACCCTAGTCCTTAGACCTTCGTCGTCTTCCAAATTGCATTTCAGTTTATTGCCTTTCTTTACTTATGAAAAAAAAAGTTTCTCCTTTTTGGTCTGCGTTTTAAGTCGATAAATGCTCATTTATTTAAATGAATCTCTGTATGTTTCTCTGTATAATTTTTGTGTGTGCCACAAATGAGCTTGCAGTGCACGTTATTTCCCTTTGGCATACCACCCTCTCAATCCTTTACTCTAGAGCCGCCTTTCTTAAGTCTTCTTTTAATGCACTCTCATGGGATTTTGCCCCATCCATATTATCATCTGCTTTACTCCGTGGATTATATTGGGGGAATACGCCAACCTTGACCTTATTGGGTTTCTTACAAAAAAACGGATTGACTTTGCTCAATGCCTACGGTGATCATATTTTTCCAGATCAAATAGCATTTATAGCTCTATAATAGCATTTATAGAACTTTCCTCCTTATTTTTATGGGTCCTATTCGCAGCCGATGTGCTTACACCTCAGTTGCACGCACCAATTATTAATTTTCTTTACCTCGCCATTAATTCATAATCTGACGTGTATATTGTTTCCGTTAAGTTAAATGACGGATATTCTATTTTACATTGTGAGGCCGTTATAAACCTTTACGCATAAACCATATCCTTCCTTTAATTACAGGAAATTTTAATTCCACGTAAAGGAAATACCAAGAAAATTTAAACTGAAAATAAACTCCTCATTTATAAGTTTTTGAGTGCTTGGGTGTTACATGGATTCATCATTGTGCTGTGCCAAATAATCTTTTACCCATTGAGCTTCTAATCTTTGAATGGAGTCAGAAGCCGTAGTTATGTGCTCACTCAGGAACTATCGGGTCACGTCTGGCATACGAATTTTCTGCAGCAAGGAAAGAATTTTGTTAAGTCCTTGGTGAAATCTATGGGAATACTGGATAATATTGTTGAAAATTTCTTTCGTTTCACAATTCTTCCTTATACTTTCTGAGTTGTTAATGCTGCTCAAACATTTAGCCAGGTATGAAACTTATTTTCTTTGTGCAATTATTGCGCGAGTTGACTACGCTGGAATATTGAAAAAAACACTAGAAACTGAAACACTAATCAAGTTACTGAGCAAGTCAAATTATTGTTTAAAAAGAAACTATTTCATACTGCATACTTCTTACCACTTTACGCTGATTAGGATTTTCAATATACATTGTTAAACGACTGGAAATATGTAGAGGTGCTATTTGACACCTTTTGAATGTTCACTAGATCCTTATCTACCTCCTGCTACAAACATAATAACAAAATTAAATGATGGGTGGTACTGAAAAAATACTAAAACGATGGGTGGAAATGAAAAAATAAATAAATAACTGTATTTGAATTAACCTTCGGGTCTAATTGGAATATTGTAGTAATAGGAAGTGCCAGATATCTATTTAGGAGGAAAATCATTAACTTTCAGTATTTTATAAAGGATTTGAAACCTTAGTCCTTCAAGTACATGTCATTTTATATTATATTTACAAAATCCCTTCGCTGCGAAGTTTTCATACATTAAAAGGAAATTTTTCATCCACTGACTGCGGAATTTCACTTTATCATACACGCCAAGAATATTTTTCCTCTATCATGGTAAATACTCCATATACTGAGACGTAATCCTTACATCAAGGTGCCACAACATTTTGAAAATAATAATTTTGACTTCGTCGCACAAAAATGCAGTAATATTGTTTTACGTTATGGCGGATACTTAGCACATGCATTGCGAATGAAACTAGTAATCATTTACTTCAGAATAAGGATCGATTCCGTCGATGAAAAGACACTAACCAACAAATTTATAAAAAGGAAATGCTGAAAGAATCGATTGCAGCGTAAAGTTACGTCGCTGCTTTGGTTTTTGAGACGCCATTCAGTTGAATAAATGTAAGAAAACGGGTGTTTAAATGGCAATGGTTAATTATTCTTTTTAATATTTTTTAAAGAACAACATCTATTTCTTTAACTGTGTCTTTGATGATCGAGTGTCTGTTTTTTTATGTGCTGCACTGCTTAGAAATCATTGAACGTGGAAAACATGCCCTCCTCGTTTCTTTTCAGCCCTCATTGTCCCCCCCGTCCATCTCTTCCCCCGTGTGTAGACTAGCCTCACTCTTCCCACTGTACACATTCCGACCCCTTTCCCCCTTCTTTCTCGTCTTTCCTGGCTGTGGTCAGAAACCAACGCGGTGGTGGTTCGGTTTCCACGGAGGGTTCGGTTGAAATCCTCAAATCTGATTACCGCCGAGGACGGAAAAAGCATATAAAAGGTTACGCTGAATAACTCCGGAAAAAACCTCTGGGGAAGTGGAATGCATGTAGGGTCGCGCACTTGTGCCGGTGGGTTTCTCCCGTTTGCATCGAGGGATTCAAAAGTATGCAATAGAGAATACATAGAAGCAGTAAATGCAGAGCGGTCATTTTTCAATGATTCACAGAGATATGAAAAGACTAAATTCGTCAGTGTTTGCTTCGGGATTTGGGCAATTTTACATTCCATTTTTAAGCACAGACAAATATTTTCCGTCACCAAGTCAAGCTCGCTCCATTTATTTTATGACGGTTAGTTATTAACTCATCGGCTTATCGGCTGTTTATTTAATTTCCTTCCCGGTTTATCATAAGTGGGATGGGTAGCGTATGGTAACGCTCAAAACACGAGCGATGGGATGGTTACTCAGTTGACCTAGTCACACATGATTATTTTAAGTTATTTTATAAAAAGAGTTGTTTCAGGAGTGATCTGGTGGAATATCATAATAAAGTAAAATAAAATTGGGAAATTTACACAATAAAGACTTAAATGCGATCAGTTTCGATGTACTACATCATCATCATTCACCTTATGATGATGTTGTACATCTTAACCTATCGCATATAAGTTTATATTGTGGAAATTTGCCAACTTTCTTTAATTTAATTAAGGTATTTTGTTTATAAAATGTATTCAGTGTATGTTATGCTAAGGATAGTGATTGGCAAAGTGTTGTATGTAAAGTTTGCTCCAGGATATTCTAGAACGATTTTTTGACGTTGTGCAGTGAAATATTCCCCGCCATTAAGACGTCATATTGTTTTCGACAACACAAAGGAGTGGGTATACACCGAACGGTATGAACTGATGCGAACGTTAACTTCCACGCATTGCGCATGCTCGAAGCATTTATGTATATTTAGTAATTCATGCTCATGAGTTGTCTGCACTCCCATAATCATGACAACTTTTAACCTTTCCCTTGTCTTATGGACTCAGTTTACCTAATCAGGCCTAAGGAACCGTAGTATTGCCATAAATGAGCATTTAGACATGCTCAAAGTAATGAGTAATCCTGCGTGGCAAATATGTAATGGATCAAATAATTTTAACGATTTCCTGATGAATTAATACTTCATACTCGGTTCTAGCGCACTTATTTGTTTCAATGATACTAAACCTCAAAATGTATGCAATAGTGTATTGAAAAAACGCATGGGAGAATTAATCTCAAGGCTTTCTTCATCAAATTCATTACAGTAACGACTGTCTTTTAATTATTCTTTTTAATCTGTATTTCCTCTAATGACTACAACTTGTAAAGTAGGTATACACCCTAGTAATCATTACGTCAGCCGAGAGCCTCATCTCCCACATGGAGTATCTGACCTTTATCACGGGCAATAAATTATTATACGTGGTGTAATTAGCGAAGATATTCTTTTGTTAATTTATTAATACCAAGGATAATAAGATATTAATGAAAGTTGTTTCTTAGAAAGGTGAAAATTGTTAATTAAACACAAAAATTTGGTGGTTATTATCAAGAAACCGTGACACTGAGGTGGTTAAAAAAGGGGTTGAAGGCGGAAGAACCAAGAAAAAGATCAACGTTTCCATTTTAATGTTGAACACTTCCCCTCAAATATTTCTCTTTTTAAGAAAAACAAAATCAATTTCATGAATAGCGCTCGTTTTAATCGTTAAGCAAAAAAAAAACTCTGAGGCCATCAAAACATATTCCTCCTGAATTATATAATGCCTTGTTAAAGAATCGGGAAAATACCTCGTGCATAAATGTTTTTAGTGATGTTAAAATTTATTGATCATCATTTATTTATAAAACTTACCACCCAAACCAGAAAAACGTTGACCTAACAATGACGATCGGTCAACCAAGGCCAACAATTTAGCACAATACCACAGAATGTAATGACATTAAAGTTTTAAAATAGCCGATGCTTTGCGGTAGAATGTGCATTCTCTCGTCCCCTAAAATGGAGATTTTGTACTTTCTCTTTAAATATGACTCATGTGCGTCGAATGCAGCGTTATTAATTAAACCTAATGTACGGTGAATTATTTAATTGTTTCCTTGAATGGATCTGTGGCATGAGAACTCTTTGTAAGGGCATTTTTAAAATAAATTCTCCTAATAAAATCTCCAGGATTGGATGCATACAAACGCAATTGAGATGTACAACTTAAAGGTTTAATTTTGTCGGTCTTATTGAAATATTTTAACATATTTTTCATTGTATGATACTTCCATTTAAATTTAATAGTGGTATCTGACCATTAATGATATTAAAATTATTTGTACGATTAAGTTGGATTATTTTGCTTTGATTTTGAAAGTCATCCCTTCTTCAAAGTAAAGCCCACTACTATGTACCCCGGTATGAGCTGATCCCCTTGAAATTGAAACAAAAAACATGAGCTAGAAGACATGCAATAATTTTTAAACCTTTTATTAATGAATGGTCATTGTATATTTTTCGAACTTTTATAAAAGAGGGAACAATGTCCTTTTTTGAAACAGGCACAAAACGTGACATTCTACGACAGGTATGTTCCTGGGATATCGGAACTAAACGAGAAAGACATGATTTTGCGTTTAAAAAGGAATCAAACGTTATTTGGTTTACCGTGTTACGCGAGCTGAACTGAATTCTGTTTCACGCTTTGATTTTTAGTCCATTTTTCCTGTACTTACACACATATAACCGCTTGTAAATTTTCTCGATCATTTGCTCTAACAATTAAACCATAACAGATGCAAAATTACGTGACCAATTTTTAGTTCATTGTATTTTATCATCGCAGTTTTGAAATGATAAACGTTATAGGAAGCATAAAAGGGAGCTTCTAACGTGATGTAATGAACTGAATCATTATACACACATGGATTCTTGAAATTAATTGTTTATTTATTCCAGTAAGCCGATTGAGCATATTTTTCATTTTAATTCAGGCCGTACTTTTTTTTTCTTCTTACGTGAAATGGAAATATTACGAATTTGCATATAATTGCAGAACAATTGCTGATCATTCAATTGGAAATGAAGATTTTGTGTAAATGCTGGAACCCAGTCATACTTTGAACGATCCTCTAAATACCTAGAGAAAAATATTTTAATGATCAGCTCACATGATTATAAACGCTGGGTCTAACGTTTGTGTATGCTCTCGTGTACTCAAATGGCATTATCGCGTTTTTAACGCCACCTAGATGCTTTAATGCTAGATATATTGCTGTTTCCTAACAATTGTCATATTTGCGTAACGATATACGCTACATAATTGTGAATATTACTGCAAAATTTAAGAGCATATAGCATAATTTTGAAGCCATTTCACACTCAAATTTGGATTGTTCCATGGGAAATTTTACTATCAATAATCAAATGATTATTCTCATAACACGCATATATCAGCTGTATATCACCTTGATTCCTACAGACCTGATTAACTGTATCAAGCCTCTCCTCTTTTCCGTACTTCAGGTTAAAATTTTTTATACCCCTGGAAGAGTAATATAAATTTAAATTCGTTCCAGTCAAACGACAGGATGGTTCAGTCTTTGTGACATTTAAATAGGCATAATATCATGCACATGAAAAATAAGCTCTCACAAATGTTAATCGTAGATTTAGTTCGAAAGTACCAAAAATACCTATGTAGATTAATGGACAGTGGCAATATTAGGACTTGAAAACGGTATTTAAAATTTAAAATCCGGGTTGAGTAAAATTTTCCAGTAGGTGCATCACGGTGTCAAAATCCATAAAAATCCCCTCTTGTCCTTTTGCTCACTCTTAATTATTACAGCCAGTTACGCGATTCTAGAATCGTTTTAAACAAATGCTTTTTTCGGAAAACAGGACAAGGAATTCGAAATATTATATATATTAGTTGTTTTTTTACGCAACGAACAAAATAAACACGGTTGTGGCAGCCGTGAAATTAAGATATGATCATTCATTTTTTTATCTGGGAATTATCATTACTGCTCGAGAGGTGATCCTGGTTGTGTTTCTCTCCATTTGCAGCTTGAAGGGTGAATTACCAACCGACTCAATTAATATCCCACGCACCACGGATAATTCTTGACATGAAGCCGGAGCAAAATCGTAGATTCCGTTCGGGGAAACTAACGACGAATCCATGTTGAGCGTGGTCAGCGCCTGCGTTAGTTTCGCTTAGTTGGGTCACTCCCCCTTTCAACTCCGTCCCATTCTGGCTCCTGTGATTCGTTCTACCCAGCGTTTGACACGCGCACCAAATCCACGGTCCGCGCAGGTATGCATACATAGAGAGGTTCCATTCATGCCACCCGAAAATACTAAAGCCCCAGTAGTCTCTCTCTTCTACTCCGTTACCGCTCCTTTCCCCCGCCGCGACGGACATTATGCAGACACGAAAATGGCACTCTCAGACTCCGACGTGTCTCCACTTCTACGTTTTAACGAGGCCAATTTGGACGCCGATAGAGGTGAAGAGCTCAGTGAGGCTTACAAGTATGAGGGTAGGGTAGAAAATAGGGAAAAAAACGGATCTTTCATTCTATATTCTATTTATTATTTCGAAAGAATAAAACGTTTTACAGAGAACGATAATTTGCGTATTGTTTTAATACCTACTGCAACCGCAATGAGTATCAACCCCCTTGGTCCCCATATATAATATTACTCTAACTTCCTTCCCCGAAATACCTCGTTAGTTGAGTTATCCTTTTAACACTAGCACTAAAAATTGTCGTTTCCAGTTACCAAGCTGTCGCCTGTTCGATAAAAGTTTTTGCTCTACATAAAATATTTTTACAATTCACTAAGTACTGCAATGATAAAGGATTATTTACTCTAATATAATATGAATAATGATCAAGGAAGAAACTCCACTATAAAAAAATTTCTGGAGTTGAATTAAATTTCAACGCGTCTCTGCAATTCTAAAAGATTGTGAAATGGGCAAGGATTTTGCCAGAAGAGAAATTTTGCATTGAAAGACAGTTTTCGTTCTCATCCGCTTAAGAAGATAGCATAATCGCACGAACGTTAATTGAGCTTTTCTTGATCACTTTTCGGGCTAAAACTAGATGAGAGGTATGCAGTTTTTACCAAAGACAGGGCGCCGAAAAAAATGCATGGCTGCATGTCGTTTTGCATTCACAGTTCATTTTCCCAGCATTTGATAAAAAAACACGTTTTCTTCGCTCAAAGGTTACCTTCACCCTTTAAAAAACTTTTTATGCTCGATGCATTCACTTCTCAGTTTACTGGTGGTAGCACTGAGAGTTGTCGAGCTGGAAAGGAGGGTAATGAAAAGGTTTTTTTTAAGATACTAATGGAACTCACCGATTCGGATGACTGGTGGTAGTCCTGAGGTGACCGTTCCTCCCCCACCGGTCGCTCCGCTACCCCTCGAACCTCCGCCGCCCGCCGCCGAAGCCGCCGCCGATGCCAGGGGCCCACCCGCGGCCGCGGCCACCGTGGCCACGCTGCCGCCGGCCGAGGGCCCTCCTACCCCTTCTCCGGGGTCCCCAGTTCCTCCAACGCAGTCGATGAGCATCGCGGCCAACAGCAAGGCTAAGGCCACCCTGTGCCTAAGTCTCTCCATTTGCATTGCAGGGTTTTTTTTATGAAGTCACTCTGTTGAAGTGAACCTACTATTATTGTACAAGTGACCAGGACACGTCAGCGTCGCCAGTTTTTATTTCGCTTCTGCCAATGATGATAATAGAAAAAATTTTCGACCCAATAATTTATTTATTTTTCTCTCCGGGCTATACTGTAAATGCACGGTATATGTACTTCGGGAATATTTGCAAATACCTATGTATAAATAACACAGCCCAATACATTCAACGAGAAGCACTTTTCACCAAAGTCGAAAGTCTTTATGGAATTCACTCATTTTTATTTACAATAGATCTAAAATATAGTTTATAAAGTAACCCCCTTTCAAATGTTTATTCACGTGTTACAGTTACACAAGTCTGTTTCGTAACCACTAGTATACACCAGGCCACGAATATGAAACCGAAGATGGCAACTCAAAAATTATTACACAAATATAATATTCTTCCCGTCTAACGCTCGCACTGAACTAGGAAAACCTTATCTATACCCATAATTGAGCCAACCATTTGGAACCTTCTATCAAATAATCTCACTAGCAAGTAAACGAATGCACTATTCAGGAATGGCAGTGTGCAATACGGATCTCTTTAAGGGAAATTTAAACATTCCTACATTGCCATCATATACACTTGCAAAACCGATATTGTTTTCATGATTGCCCCCGATCTTGGAATAGCGGATCTCAGATCGATGCCGATGAAAATCACACGTCAAAACTGCGTGTCCACCACCGAAATCGCCGGACAGAGCGACACCACACGGCACTTCACAAACCCTTTTTGGGCTTACGATGGGCTCGTATCTCGGAAGACAGCGGAGAAAACGTTTCTTTCGTTCCATAAATGTCGAGGAGCCGCTCTTTCCAGGCATACACTTCCAGCTTTGCCTTCCCGTGCCACGAATCTCAGCTTCCAGGAGCCCCATAAGTCTCAGGGCCCTTCACGCGGGCCTCAACGACCCCCATAAGGGATGGGACGGGTGATCCGTTCACGGGCAGTCATGGATGGATCGAGTCGGTGGTCCCTTTCTTTCGTCCTCTTCTCGGAGAAGCCTCCCCGTGCACCGAAGTCGGGACTTGAAGGACGAGCTTCAAGGCTCCCCCGAGTCACATGAAGCCATCGAAACGCGGGGAAGGAGAATAAAATCGAATGAAACACGCGTTGTAAACAGAAATAAGCACGACCTTAGAGGAAGAAATGGGACCCTTGGTTTTTTTCCGGGCCGGTTGTTGTCCTCCACCACTTCCCTTTCGCCCCGTTGAGTTACGATCGTGTGGGAAAAGTTTTGTTCGGCAGGGTGACGTTCTAACTCTGTCTTTACCTAAACCCTCCGGTCACCGAACGTGTTGTTTAGATGGCACTTCGGAGCTTCCACTTTCCATCTTCACCTTCAACCAAGTCTCGCCCCTCCTTCCGCACAGCTGCGACGGGTCTCGAAGCGCCGTCCTCCCGCCACGACGTCCGTAGAAGTAAAACGGTTTCGCATACGGGGATGCCGCGACCGCGCGCGAGCAAGTATTTCACACACGCCGCCGGCGTCGCGACGCCCTTGCCGTCCCGACGTTATCGTCGAACTGAGGAGGCGGCGGCGAGGGATCTCTGGGTCGCCTCTCCTCCCTCCACCCACTTCCCCTCCGCCGCCGACCCAGCCGCCTCGCCACGCCAAATCGCTCAGGCGGGACTCGTCCTCTACTCCGGCGCTAAGGGGAAACAATAAAACACCCGAGAAGCGGCCTGCGTGGGGTTGAAATGGGGATGGAGGTGCTCATATGGTATTATTATTGTTAGTGTTGCTGAGGTATTACTGTGTTTTCATGGTTTCTAATAGTCTCTGTCGTTCAGGGCGAGGGGTTATGAATGAGTTTCAGGCATAACTTTGTGGAAATATTCAATATCCATACTGGTAAGAATGAAAACTCGATAGTAAATTTCCACACTGTTTTCATAAACACAGACCATTATTTCGACACTTGATGTCATTATCAAGGTTGACATAGTAATTGATAATGATTGAATTGATAATGAAATTAAGTGTCGAAACCATAGTCGGTGTTTATTAAAACAGTGTGGAAATTTACTATCGAGTTTTCATTCTTACCAGTAGGAGGAGGGGTTGTTTGAACCGTTCGAGATAATTCTTATCACGTAACTAAGGTGCCACAGGGTACAATGGCGATCGGTTCGAGATTTTTGTATCTGAACCTTTGGGATGGATAATTAAAGTGACTTATGTTTATTGTGTCTCTGATCGCGATATCAAACTCCATGACCAATATCCACGAGAAAAAGACCGACCTTAAAGGGAAATTGTGATATTTACGAGTGGTTTAGATACACCAAAGTCTCAAGAGGTTCAAACTCAAAAGTCCATCAACAGCGTCATAGGAAGGCAGGTACCAGAGTCCTCCACATTGCGTCAACTACACTAAGTTAGTGTAGTTGGAGCCGGCAGGTACCTATCTATGTAACGTTCGCACCTATCGTGTGATAGGTCATAAATTTATTATTTACTTTACCGTATAACATTTTTTCCTAACCGTAGTAAGTTCTATTATCCTACCGTTTGTTTAAAATTTCATCTTCCCGTGTTTTAGGCCATTGATTTCTCAGGTGTGAACGATTGTGTTTATGAAAACAGAAAGTGGATTTTGTAAATTTTCAGGGTAGGCAACACGAAAGGGTATGTGAAGAACTACTGAGTAACTGAATGGCTTATACAGTTTATCATTTGATGTAAATAAATCAAAATGTTTGCTATATTCTCCTTTGTAATATTCTCCATAGTCTGGAAAGCAACATGCCGAGGTACGTAATTTTTCAGCTTTTGATCCGGTCGTTTTGTAGGTCATAAATATGATATTAAGTCGACAAACTAGTTGATTATCCAAACAGAGTTATCCTCCACACGAGTGGAACTAATTCACACAAATCCGGGAAAAGACATAAAGAAGGGATTGTAAGAAATCTACTTGATTGGATGTCTCAGAATCCCGGTTACCAGTTTGTTGATCCGGGTACCCGGTTTGATAATCAAGACACCAATTATCTAATGAGTCAGCTCTAGTCACTTCGATTAATGAAAATGATCTAATTCTTAATCTGTGAGGCTGGTCTCTCCTCATTTACCATTTCATTAACGCTTTGGTCCCGTGTAAATTTTCGCATGCTGGCTTAGCAAGTGTGCTCGTTTATTCTATATTTCTATGCTCATTTGATGTGAATCCTGATTAAGGATGGGTTTAGAGGCAGTCACGTAATTCGAAATACGTTGTGAGTGCATGGTGGCAGGTGATTACGGGAAAATTAGGGTTTTATCATAAGGAAAGTGTTGGTGAAATTCATTCGTGCTTAATGGCTGAGAAAAATTGGTCGCATCTAGGAGACCTTGACTTACTGTCTAGGCAAGACTCAGGCACAGGGGAAGCTATGTAAAATATCGCGGAGCAGCTAGCTAAAGTATCTATCAGAGGAAAGAAACGAAGGATAAAGGTTACGACTTTTGTTTTATCAGTTGATTGTCAGGGTTACCACCAACCTTAAAATCTTTGAAAGCGAGGAAAAATCCTGGAAGATAATCAGAAATGAGTGTGGTAAAGTATGGAAGGGAAAAACTGTGTTTAGAGCGAAGGACGTAAATTAAGAAAAGTTTCATGTGATTTGGATAGTGAAGAAGGCTAATCTTAGAAATTTTAAGGTATAGAAGTAGTGAAACATGGCTCACCATTGAAAATTCTTTTATTGAAAGTGATGATTACCGACAATTCGGTTCCACACGGGGGAGTAAGATTTTCTCTGCGCTTAATTACGGTTCCCAAAATTGTAAATTTTTATTATCTACGTCTAAAATTCCATCTGGTGCTCGATATGTGAGTGTAGAGGAGGATAAAGAAGGTTCTGTGGACTAATAGGGAGACGAACGAAGGAAACCCTTGGTGTATATGTTGAGGAAAGTATACTTATGGATAAGATTAGGAGTAGACGAAATGTATGGTTGGAAGATGTAATGAAAATATGCGATAATTGAAGGCTAGTCGGGTTTTCTACTGGATCAATCTCTCCATTTAGGCCGAATTTTCAATGTACGAGTCGTCCATCGTCATCAGAACATGCGATTGACGAGTCGTACATCGAAACGTCGGCCAAGGTGAAAAGTTTGACCAAGTAGAAACCCCGAGTAACCTTCAGCATCACAATATACGAAAGGTTGCTTAAGATTACGTTATAAGAAAGTATGTTGAATAAACGGGAAATGCTAGACATTAGTCTCCAGGATAATGGGGGTAAGTAGAGTAGGTGACTGGAATAGGTAATGATGCGCGAAAGGATCCTAAAAGCTATGCTATACGTATGTTATACAAGGGGAAAAGGGGGATATAGGTTATGAACAGAATGACGAGAAGTAGAAGTCATTTTATTATTTCTTTCCTTAGGCCGAGATGATGGAAGATATCGATACGGATCCGCGTCTTTGAAAGACTTGGGTATTTTCTGCTCTCTTCTCTTGAAACTATCCTTAACCGACAGATCATCCTAATGATTCAGAATACTTAAAAAATCCTCCTCTATTGCCGGGATTTAAAGCTGACCTCTTGTATTGGAAATTCAGTCCAGTGAAACCAGTTCTTTTGTGTTTTCTCGCCCGTATTCAAGGTCCATACTCCAATCTTGTTCCCCGCGCTACTTCGGCCGATGCATTCCGCTCGCTTCAAAAATCCTTGAGGACCGCGACCGGCGCGCTCTCTGTCGATTGGCGAGGGAACTATAGGGAGACCCCTGCTGTCTCGGATCGCAGGGGGAGGTAAAAGAGGGGAATGGATGAGGGAAAGGGGAATGTACAGGAGCCGGGGAGTATGACAGTGGGTTAATGGGTGAGCGATTTGCAGCGAGGGAGAGAGAGAGGGCTACCAGAAACACGGGGACGCAACATACACTCTTAAACTCCCGTGCACTCTACGGTAACCACGGTGGACAGGACATCGGTGGGAATTTTGAATCACTGTGAGAGAGGGATTTAGTGGACAGCGATTAAAAAAACTACATCGCATATGTCCGAAGCGTTGGGTTTGCTGTTGAATCCGACTGGGAATCAAGGGACATAATCAAAATTTTACCGCCGAAATTAAAGCGAACAATTGTGGTTGAAAAAGCGGTCAGAGCCCACGTGAGCGGGACTAGATTTTCAATCGTTGCAACAAGGGATACATTTAAAAACTTTTGCATCGCCAAATTTACGAGTAAAAAGCACACAAAGTGTGCAATTGTGGTATTGCTAGCAAATGTTTCAATAGAGGTATCTGTGATTACATTCGTGTATTTGTTCAAAAGCTAAAAACGAGTTCAGTGCAAAACAAATGGTGCCCGCTGTTTCAAAAAAATTGGGAAGAATTAGAGTTATTTTTCGACTACTTTCAGGATTCCTAGGTATGGCAGATAGCATACATATTGTGGCATATTTACGGAAGGTATATTTCTCCCACTCACTACGTCCTATTTTGGGGAAAATATATTACCTGTATACTGGCGTTTGTGGCGTATTATGAGTTAACATGAACAGATTTAGGTGGCCAAAACGTGGAATATTATAATTTACTAATTTCAGCATTCTCCAGCACTCTAAAACAAAATAAAGGAGACTTTAACTCTGCGGCCTCGTAATGTTGAAAATTTAGGTGAAATATCTACAATGGCCGTAGTTTGTTTTAATTAAGGGAATTGGAGATTTTTTACCTAAAGGTGTTAATCTACTAAATATGGCTGAAATTTTCTACTTAGGCAAATGTTTAATTCGATCATAGATGCGGATCTTGATATGAAATACTTCACTTTTTAAGTAAAATTTATATCACTTAATTCTATTCCACAAGATAACTGAGTTCATGGTTTTTATAAAATTGACAAAACGGCTATTTTATATCATAATACGTGCAGCGTTATAGGAGAGAAGGAAGTTCCGTGATACCTTAGAAAACGGTAGTGACTGAACAAAAGTATCATAAATTGATTATCTGATTAATTTTCTGTTTTGTCTCATTGCAAGTTGAATGAATACGGAGTCCGTACTACTGATCTTCCAGTACGAAGCCAATTGGCGAGAGGTATCAAAGTACAAAGGATCCGTTGTATCGCAAAGATGGACAACATACTTAAGTAGTTCTTGGATTTTTTAGCATTTTTGTTTCCTCTTGATGGCTTATGCTATCTCACCAAGGTTTTAACTTAGCCCATCAAACATTAAGCGTCCAAGCCACAAGAGTGTAGGCAGTATGGTAGTTGGAACAGGAGAAGAATGTATAGCATGACAGCAGACGAAGCTCTGCTCAGAAGTGCATCATTCATCATATTCCACGTCGCGTTCTCTTACAACTGATAATTATTAAACTTTGAAATAATCCAAAAATACATATTTGACGTTATGAAAACTTATAATTAACCTAACAAGGGAGCTTTTAGAGACTCGGAGTTATAGCTTGCTGGAGAAATTCAGAACTGGTGTGTTTCAGAGCACACAGAGAATATTATCATTGGACCTCATTACATCTCTAGGTCTGATAGAAGCGATAAGATAAGAGAGATAGATACATCGCTGAACAGATAGGTACAGATACTCGTTTTTTCCGCGCTCAATTTCCGATCGCAATGAAAGCTGAGCTCCACCAAACTCACTCCCATAATATTCGTCACCATTTCACATCCCAAAACCTTATCCTTTACATCTTTACACGGCTGGTGTGCTAACGCTCCCTGCCACACACCCATGCGGTGGCTTGTAGATTAGTACGTAGATGTAGATGTAAGTGATTATGAACCTCAGGAAGATGGAAGCGAAGTGTAAAAGAACCCATAATTATCTGTTCTATTACTCCCGTAACTAAGAATTGCGGGTTCAAGTCGATAGGAAATCTAGGAAAAAATTAAAAATTCCACGAAGAACTCATGAATTTTTTTAACGCTGGTTTGAGGAAAGATTTCAGTTGTCTTATCAGTTAAGAGGCTGTAATTGTTCCGTCCGTGTGTTTTGTTTCCCTCAAAACCCGCCATTGGTCGATATAAAATTGGATTGTAACTTAGCGTTTCTAAGATGAATTATATCATTGTGCTCCATCGTCATAATTCTCAAAGATAAAGTTTTGGTAAGGAGAGCCATTTGGCTCATTCAATATTAGATATTAGATTTATGAATGAGATTACGACATTGTTTTTCATTTTAAGATATGATTAAACGGTTAGCAAAACAGTGCCATTGAACATAATCTGGTATATAGCTTAGGAAACAAAATGCGTGTAGAATTTTGGTCTTTGATAGGCACTTGTCCTTGTTTAGAATGGCATCATTTTTGAACTGAATTCGTAGTTATAAGATTTTATTTAACAGTTTTAAGGGAAAATGTTTGAAAAGAGAATTTTTAGCATCATTTTTCTTGAAGCTAAGGGTGCGTTAGCTTGTATCAGATTATTTAAATGGCGTTAAAGAAGGAAAAACCTTCATTATTTAGTCAGGGAATCATGAAAATTGAAACCAAATTATAAATTCCTTACCCTTTTCCACGTGTGGTAACGAAATTCTCAACCATTTCCACCAGACGACAAATTTTTATCCGCACGCCGGACAGGGAAAAATTTGTAAATGCCTTCGCCTTGAATCGGTACGAATATTCATGCCAGCTCGAAAAAAAATGTCCTTGCACGCCGACGCAAATGTTTAAAAAGCAGCGAGAACGTCCCAAAATTGAGAACAAACAGAAGTCGAGGCCAGATGTAATAAAAAATATGTGCCGCTACCGAAACTCGAGGTGTAGAATAGGTGTGGCAGAATACTCGCGTTTACCTGTATTTTATTTCGATGCATGTTCTTTTTTTTAGCCACGCAAGCATGGAACTTCAATTGTTGAATACGGTTTAAAAAGTCAGCGAACGCGGAGCGAGTCTGGCGTAATTTTTCCACACTCTCGACACCAAGTTGAAAAAGTCGCTGAATGCAAGAGTTGCAGCCGTCGTCGTGAATTTTTCTGTGACCACACAACCTCCACTGGTATATGGTATGTAGCTGAATGTTTTATTTTTGGTTTTTCATAAACACGATAACTATCATTCTCTCTCATTTAACGGGTAACGACATATACAGATAGTTGGAAGTGTAATTTAATGCGCGAAAAATCACAGTAATTAAGTTTTTCATGAATACTTATGCAACTCATCTAGTTATTTCAAAATGTATAATTTTTCAAATATGTATTTTCTCTTGCACTGAATGATGTTATAGGGAGGTAATATGTATTGTATTTTATCTGAAAAGCCATTTGAAATGGCGTTTCCAAGATATCTTTTCGGCGGGTGTCCATGTTATGAATTGTCAGGGAGAGGGAATTTCCTGAAATCATAAAATAAGGAGAAAAACTGTGGGTTGAGGCTATTCAGAAAGCATTTTTGACAGTGTTACAGCAGAATTTTTAAAGATTTTATTACGCTTCTGACGGGTTTCCCTACTCACAGTTTATGGTTGCAAATAGCAAGCATGTTAAATGAAAAATAGTTCAGAATAAATAATAACTGATGTCGATATCATTTGTTAAAAGAAACTAACATAATTTTTTCCGTATTAAAAGGACTCCGAGTTCTAGGGACCCCTCCAGGGTGAGTAGAATTACCTGCTATAATTACAATGGGACCCCTCCACCCTATTTACCTCGCTGGCCATAGGTGAATTTTGACAGGGATATAATGGGTGCTATTTGGGACATGGAAAACATGTGAAATATTTCTCCTGAATCTCTTTAACAAACCATTCGGGTAAATAAACTCTGAAAGTTAATTTTTGTAGAGAAACGAATTGAAATGAGGGGACCAAGTGAGTTGCTAAGGATACTGGATTGCCACGCTGGAATTTCGTGTAGGAATCCCGGAACGCAGAGATTCCGAAGTAAAATCCATGCATATTTGTGAGCATAATTGATAGCGACGCAAAGAATGGACTCCACCCTTCATGAAGAGCTTTAGGCTGTACGTACCATAGGGTTTTATGTTGCAAAAATAGGCAAATACTAGTACCAGGCTTCGTTGGTACCATCCTATTGCCTAATAACTCATACCACTGTCATAACAGCTGCCTATTGTCAATAACGGTCTTTCATTGACACACTTGCTGTAATTCCAATCATGATAACTAATTATTCCATGCAGCCGAAAATTTCCTAATTTCTTTACGCCATTCAAAAAGCAATGAGGGGTAGTAGAGAGAAGCCTGTCGTCAATTCTGAATGTCTCTTTTTCATTACGCTTCTCATCTGATTTCCCTATTTTATTCCTCTTCCACGCCCGTGAACTGCGGCGGCTTCAGTGAATGCTCCTTGCAACAATGACGGGACGCGGGCCCACCCAAGTGAAATGCAGATTAAGATGGATGAGATCCCGGTTGACGGGAGAGATTTTTCAACCACAGGGCGCCGTGGGACGTGAGGGGATGGAAAGTCGTTGCTCTGAGCTGTGTGGGTTGACCCGGATAGCTCCGCAGGAGGAAAGCGTAGGGATTTTGCGATATTGAATATTGCATTTTGAGACACCGTCACAGGTTCTACTTCATGGAATCGTTGTTTTTAATTGTCACCATCGGTAGTCATAAGTCCGAAGATTGGTTGCAGCAGCTCTCCAATTCCATTTCCCTCTCTTCAAACCGCTTCGCACTGATTCTCCATGAGGACCTTCATGATTTGCTTGAAGTATTCGGTATTCCTCAGTAAGTCTCTCCGTCTATATTTTCCTCCGATAAGGCCTTCATTAGGCTGCTATGTCGTAAAATGTGTTCATTAACTTTATTTCTCCATCTTAACTGGGTTTTCATTATATTTCTTTTCTCTCCAACTCTTCGTGAGAATCCTACGTTATTGATTCTCTGGGCCCATTCATTTAATCGTATGGAAATGAAAATATCCCTATCGTAATTACACCCTGTGTTTTTTGCCACAACCGTATTCGTTACTTTGTTACATCTTCAGGTGATTTTGGTCTACTGTATTGTTTTACACTGATTCTCATGGCTTTGTGATGTAAATTTTGCGACACTTAAACGACTTTTCCGATTTTTTTAAAGATACTAGTCACCTCTTCCACAGCACCGACCAGTCACCCCATTACAATATGTATCAATAATAGAGGATTGTCTTCTTTTTTCGAACTCGAATATTTAATAAAGAATTTTGTTTACTGGTGTTTTGATGAACCTTTATAAAAATCAAAGCAACCTTTACTAACGTATCGTCAATGTTTATTCACATCAACAGGAATTTGACTGATGAGTTACTAATTGTTTAGAATTTAAAATTAGCTTTGAACACCAAACGAAAGAAAACCCTGGTAAGGGCTGCTAAGTTTTTTCAAGACTTAATTAAACTTAGCATTGATTAGATTAGAATACCTTCAATCATATTACAATATTACAAACATGTAGATCAGAAATATTTACTTACTTATTTACTTTATTATAAGGTTTAATATTATTTTGTTAACTTTATAAATTTGCGTAGCTAACGTGAAAAACCTATATTTACCAAGGTTGAATAAATAAATCTGAAAAGGGAGTCTATTTGCCTCGCTTGCTATCCTATCTACAGGGCTGTTATATAGATATTTTTCTCATAATATCCCTTTGGAATCACTTTACTCATAGCATCCCTTTGGAAGTATCGCTATTTCAAGTGTTAAAACTGGGAACTTGGAATGTTAATAGCTCTAAAAATTGAGGGAACGGCACCTTAAGTATGATTTTGTACTATAACATAAGGTTACTTCTCATGATCGTAATAGTTAAATGTAGGAGCGCGAAAGCTTGGAAGCAATTGATTCAAACACATAGGTGGAGCGTTTTCTTACAAATTTATTGAGCTTGGACTATGGACAAGAGTTAAGAGGTGTTAGTGTGAAAAATCTGCTGGTTAAAAGTCTGCTTCGTAAAATTCTGCCTAGTATTGCATCGATGAGGGGAGAAGATGTTTTGACCTGGAATCGGGTTTTATAGCTGTCGCTCACGGGTGCAATCATGGCGCCTTTGCTCTCGTAATCTTTATTTTTAAATAGTGTATTTGAGAGCGAAAAGTTGATGGCCGTTCTTCAGTATTTCTCACGCTCTTTTACCGTTCTTAATTATTTTTAAATTTCCGATGTTAAATCTTAGCGCGGTAAATTATGTTTCCAGGACTTTTTGAGCCGCAAGGATATTCAAGAATTCATTCAGCCTCGTTAAACCATGGTGGCGAAATGATATATCCTAATCTGTTGATTTTGAGAGATTAAATAATTCAACAGTCATATATCTTTGGAAATTTAAAGAAAAATTATTGATAAAATTAGGAATGTTATAAGAATTATGAGATGTCATATGACATTTATATTGATTATTGCATGCTCTCCTGCAAAGAGAAAGCACTAATCTTGACTAAAATTGATGCTATATATGTCAGCAGTAAAATGGAATCTTATCTGACATGCCGCACTCACCTTATTAATTTCGTTGAAGAAAATCAATGAAGATTTTAAATATATGCATAAGGAATTCTCTGATTTTCGTCTGATCAGGACTTAATTTTCTATTTACTTTCGATAGATTACTGAGAGCTAAAACAGAGCCAATAATTAATTGAGTATTTTAAAGCCTGAATTTAAATATGAGACGTTTAACTGCGACTAACCATTCCACTGAATTCGAATATGGATCTTTTAATTTATTGTTGACTGCTTGATTTTTCATGCATAAAACCAACTTTCCTTGCCTACGTATGGATTATTTTTTAGCTAAACAAACGAAAACAACAAGGAAATACCAAATGCTGCAATGAAAAGCGGCGCTCTGCCGGGTCTTGTTTCACTGGATATAACATGGTAAGCGTTAAAAGGACCCTTATTGAGTGAACTTCACGAGGTTGCACTTGATTCTAATGACTTAGTAGCCTGAGCTGTTACACTCGTTTTTTATATGAACTTCATTAGGTTCTTTTCTTTTACGTTAGAATTTTATGTATTTATTTAAGTTTTAAGTTTGATGTTTTTATCTTGATCTACCTCTTAATGAGTGGTTACTCGGACAATGCGAGTCAAAAAAGTCTTTATATTTTTCTCAAGCAATGAAGTCGTTAATCTACGACTATCTATCATTTTTATCTGTCGTGAACATGCTAGTTTATGAGCATATATATAATCCCGCGTTCTGCTGACATTATTATAGGCAACAGAATCCTGCTACAGAACTTGCATTTCTTTTGTAGAGAGATAAACAGAGACAGACATAAAATTCCCCTTGGTTTTAACTAATTGAGGACTCTCGACTAAAGCCCAGCCACCCATTTAGAAACACCGCTACCCATGTGAGCCATTTTCCTCCACAGTTTCGTTAAATGTTAGGTCGGCCCTTATCGAGAAAGTCAACCATAGATTTGCATACTATGGTGGGTGTCTACTACTTGCATATCAAAAGAACCTAATTGCTCCAGGGACGCCAGGGGACATTTTAGGCTAAACATTAATTAAATTCGATTCTCAGTTTTGATATCATTCACGCCACAATTATTATTGGTTCACGAATATAAATGAATAGATCAAAGGTCATAAGGATTTCAAATGTCGAAGGCTTAGGCGGTGAACACACTACGCTTCCTTTTTTTATGTAAGTAACTTCATAAGCTATGGAGCAAAGGAAAAGGTTTAAAGCCTGTTAAAGTGTAAAGAAGAAAAACCATGGTGTTTTTGTAATCAGCGGGGCGGCAGTGGTAAAAAGATCTCATTTAATACTGGGGTCGGAAATAAAATCAATACTTTGAGGCGGTTCTTTTTATCTCCCGCTATTTTTGTTATGGCGATCCGCAAATCGGGGCGTCGCCGAACCGTATGCTCCTCGCACACACCTCGAGCCGGTCCAGCTTGGCTGGCAAACGCGTTATCATATCCTCTCGGGTGATTTAATATCTTGGAAAAGTCCCGTTCGCCTTGAGGAAGGGAAATCATTGAAAGTGGTTTTTCAAAGAGTTCTATAGGACGTGAATCCACTCAAAAAAATCTAGAGCATGGTTTAGAATTGGAGGAAATAGAATACCAAATCCAAGATAAAAAATTAATGCTGTCATTCTTACCAGATAAAACGTTTATATCTCACTTATTACAGATACGCAGGCGGAATGTTCTTCATTGGGCTAAACTTATGGGTATCCACCCGAGGGACACCGTCAATACTTCCCCTAATTGGAGGTGGTGGAGAAGTACATACATACCAATCGCGCCGTTACCATCCGGGGTAGGCACAGTCACAAAGTTTCACTCATATATACATATTTGCACATCAAACTCTGCATCAATAATTTCTTCACACTGATCTATCCTTGCAAACCTCTTTTGCCTCATTTACCTCCATACACTGCTTTATACACGCCCACCTGTTTTTAAAGCTCCTAATATTTCTTCTCCTAAGTATTTCCTCAACCACAACTTTGTCGGTCTACCTCTACCTCTCGCACCATTAATTTCAATCTTTTATATCTGTTTCGTTATTCAACCCTCATCCATTCTCTCAGCATGGCCAAGCCAACGAATGAAAACAATGCGTGATTGCAGTAATATATAGCTCTAATGTCAAGGACTTATCTCGCAGGATTTACCGAAGAGTCATTTTGATGTTTTGATTGAACAAGAAGTGTTTCTCCCTTTCCAAATTTTCCCATGTCCATTTCCCATCACAACTTATTCAAAAACGTCAAATGTTTCCGCCGCAATCTTTCTTTTGCTTGGGTCCAAATCTCCCCCGGGCCGCGCCTCTTGACTATATGAAACGCTGTGACTACCTCCAATAGGTTCGATAGAATAGATATGTTAACTATAATGAGTGACCTAGTCATAGACACATTTTAGGCTGCCTATACTCAAGTATTGAAAATAAATATGAGTCGATATATTTTTTAATTGCATATCCAATGAATGCCTGTTGAAGAGATATCAATCAAATGAGCAAATTAAATGGTCATTTGACTCAATAGTCAAGCGTCTTGTTTTATTGGTAAAGTATCAGCATTATTTACTTAATATCATTGTCGAGTTATCTCACATTTCAGCCCTCGAGCTGTTGACGCGCTATGGTTTTACAATTACAATATTCATGTGAAATTTGAATTTTTGGTGTATTTATTCATGTTAAAATACAGGCGTAAAAAACCCCTTGGTTTTAACTAATTGAGGACTCTCGAATAAAGCCTAGCCACCCGTTAAGGAACACCGCTACCCATGTGAGCCATTTTCTTCCGCAGTTTAGTTACTTGTTAGTTCGGCCCTTATCGAGAAAGCCAATCGTAGATTTGCATACTTTGGTGGATTTCTACCACTTCCATGTCAAAAGGACCAGGGGCGGCGTAGGTGCTCAGGGGCCCGGGCCGCTGTACGTCCAGAGGGGCCCGGTTTTTGTGACCCCCCCTCCCCCTCCTGAAAAAAATTGTACCTTATTTAGCTACAATTTCATACGTATGATCAGTATGACAAAATTGTACTTTCTCTGAGAGGTGTTTGGTCTGCTGGCTGTTCAAAGTTCGGGGCCCGGCCCACCGGGCCCCGAACCCGAGCCCGAAACCTAGTGCGTGGCACGGAAGCCGGGGCCCAGAGCCTGAGCCACAACCCTGGCCCGGGTGGGAATCCCCGTCTTCCCGCCCTGGCCACGCCGCCCCTGAAAAGGACCTAATTGCACTAGATGTTTCGTGAACTAGCATTACGCAGCGAAGATCAAAGACTTAATTGCTCAGAAATCTTGGAATGTATTTGAAACAGTTGAACCTTGTTTGCTAATAAAATTTATCTGCAAGTGTTTTCACTTCATGTTACTGACCTTGTAGCTTGTAACTTGACGTAATAAATGTTAAGCATGGATATAAGAAGACTGCAATCGGCATCCTGACTTGGAAAAATGATATTCAGTTTATTTTTAAAAAACGCACATAATTTGGCAATCGCGCGCGATATGTCCAAAACTCGTATTTCATAAAAAGGTACAGTGCTGTTTTGAAAAAATAATATTTTGTTATTTAGGATTGAACCTTACCGGATAAAGTGTTTATTTGGGGATAATTTCGCCACTAAATGCTGACAGAAGTGTTTTCAGCGTATTGAGAGCACAACTGGTAATTTCAACGTGGACAATTACGAATTAAAATGTCCTCAAGTTGCAATTTTGCAATCCTACTGAATGGAAGTCCCTTGTGGAGTGTTATTCCCTTCTGAAGTCCTTGGTTTGCCTTAGGTCTTATATGGTAGTCTCGTGGTGGAGTATGAAAAGAGGGTGCTGAGTGTTCATTTCTTTTGCCATGGAAAATTTGTCCATTGAGCTATTTACTGCTGAAAATTAAACCCAGCATCTTGTTGATTATGTTGTAATAATTGTATGTTGTCAATATTTAGTTTATTTAACATTAATCTGTACAAAAATTCTGAGCTAAAAACATAAATTTATGGTTTGGTGCCGTGGGGTACCGCTTCAGGGGCTACCCCTCAACATATCATGGACAAGAGTGGATTTTTTTCTTCGACATTTTTGGTGATCATTCACGCGATACTTCAGCAAAGAGGCTCAAATAGAGTAAATAAATAACATTCTTGATAAAATACGAACTAATGGTGGAAGCACCAAATGAATTACTCGATCGTAAATTTTTTAACGGCCCTAAAATGAAGAATGGGTCCTTATGCAGCGGAGTAGCATTCAAGCGACTTTGGGATGGCCTCTTCGGATTTGTCTGGGAGTGGGGAGTGAAGAGAGGATTTGCCGCGGGATGTCCCGGGGCTGTGGTCCCCCTTATACGCCTCATACCCCTGGTTAGGGAGGGAAAGAGTACAAAGACTGAGGTATGGGGATAGGAAAGAGAGGTCCCCGACGTGGGTGGTCCCCTTAAATAGACGGTGGATAATGTGGCGTCGCAGTTTATATATAGGTTACCCAGTTACTCGCTTCTCGAAAGAAACGGCGGAGTATATCCCCTCCCAAGGTTTTCTATGGCCTCTCGGATGTTTATAACACTGCAGTGGAAAAAAGTGTTTCCCGAATTATACTTCTTATAGGCATTGATTTTTCTGCGGCAGTATCGGATCCCAATACGGTCGAATGCTCTGAGCAAGAGCTTTCTACTTTATTTGGTCGACATAAGGGGTTACTCTGCTCTTGCAGCGTTCAGTATCTCGCTGTGGCGAGAATTTATAGGTTACGGAATTTCTAATCATATTAAGATTGCCTCAGCAGAGCGATCCCATGATAATTCACTCTGGATACCGTAGGGTTACTTATAAAGTATTAATTTTCCTTTTATGGATTAATCATGTTTTTACTATTTTTATTAGCGTTATTAATTTTTCAAAAGGCAGATTGTGATTTATATTCTTGGTTCAACTCACGTATAAACAGTTACACGCTTAAGTTACTTTTTTCCATTTTTCTGAATGTCACTCTTCAAGCAGTCATTGATAGAATTTTAGTTACCTTTAAGTTAACGGGATACTTTCTTATCATCGCAGCTCAATTGCTCAATATCAAATGGAAAGCAGTAAGCAGTAAGCAGAAAGCTGTATGTCACACATGTAATTGATAACTTCCAGGCTCCAGAAACAAATGAGTCAGTCCGTTTCAATGGTGATTACGACTTAGTTCGGCCAATTGTTGTCTTATATCATATTTTTTCCTTTTTTGGAACATATTTGTTCTGTTTACTATAGTATTTTTAATTTGCAAATAAACAAGAAGAATTCAGATTTATTCTTTCAAAAAAATGAGAGATTTATTATGTATTCTTCTTGAGTCTAATTTTTCGAATTAATGGGACAGAGTCTATGGGACAAGCAAATGTTAAAGATGCACCATTGAAAGTGATTGCAAATATATAGCAGTCACATCCTTTCTGCGAGAATCTTAAGTTTTGTTATTTAAGTTATTACATATAATTTATTAAATTTAAAATTTGGCGATAATATTGTAGCCGTACTGTTTACATTACTCACGCTGCAATTAATACAATCGCTGGCTGCAGGCAAAATATTATTGGCCTATGTGAAGGCTAAAACATTATTTATAATTCAATTCAGCTGCATATTAGTTGGAGCTTTCTTTACAAAACTACTATTTAATGTTTTTGGGATCACTTGTACTTGTTTTAGGTATTTTAATTCTTATTTCAAGACTATTAACGTGGCGATTTTGCAAATATCGCATGAGATATGTTGACGATAGTAATTCAAACGATAATTATGGGAATTTTACAAAAATAATTACTGTAATCGTAATTTTGTGATATATATGGAGATATTTGTATTGATTATGAGCAATGTCCATCATAACTTCTCTGATCCATTAGTGTTACTTTCTACGTCTCACGACAAGAAATCACCGAGAAGAGTGACTGAATGAAGGCACTTGTGTTTATTATTTTCGCAAGGATAAAAATTAGCGAATCTTATTCCTTGAGCATATAATGTAGATGCATGTATAATTTAAAACCTCAGTCATTATTAATTCTGACTCATTATGTGATCATACATGATTTAAGTAGAGTGGACTGCATTTTAAAAAATCTTACCTCTTTTGTTTAGGAATGAAAAATATCTTCTTTGGTTATCAATAATGATTCTTTTAACGTGTTCTAAGTCTCAAGAATATGGCTAGTCTTTTGCTGACACTTCGATGTTTGTCTCACTCCCTCTGGATGTGTCTCACACCTTTCAGGAGAGTGCACAACAGCGCAAGACACCTCTGTAAATTAAGAGAAATGTGTAGGTGAAATTCGTATGCCCTATCTTTTAACGAATGATTTAGGCCATTTTCCCACATTCACACCTTGATTTTGACAGTCATAAATATAATGATGATTTGATTTTAACTTTGCTTGGGATAAAGCGCACATTGGCGTGGTAGGCATGATGCGTGATCACAAGCTAAAATAAAAATTTTAAATTTCAGGATAACTTAACTTTTGGGCTAAAATCACGCTAAAAGAAATCCTTTCCTGACAATGCGTTGGCTGACGTACTGGTGTCCCTTATTGAGGGCCTGATGTTAGGTTTACGTGGTGCCAATACATTTCAAACAGTTTTATTTAGTTACTTCCATGGCCACTCAATCCGTAACAGGTTTTGGCCAACAATTTTACGCCATCTTTCTCCGTCTTCCATCGCCGCTGTGGAACTTCCGTTCTTTCTTATGTCTTTTTGGACTTGGTCCGACCACCTCAGCCTGGGTCTTCCCAAGGGTCATTGTCCTTCAGGTCCTCCTGCTCAAATGTATTTCTTCATATTTAATTTTTCACGTCTGTACACATGGCCATCTTAGATGTCTTGATTTAATTAGAGTTGCTCGTCTCTAATTTTCATGCAGATGTTTATGTGTTCTGATACGCCACTCTTTTTCTTTTCCTGGTTCTAATTATTATTCTCTGAACTTTATTTACAAATGTGATAAATTTCCTGCCCAAGTATTTGCTTAAGGGAGTTTGAACGAAATATTATTTCACCAAGAAATCAATGAATATGGTCTCTTAACGGAAAATATCTTACTCTTCCAAAGATACCAAAATCCAGCCCCATACCGAACTACTTTCCGAGACTTTTAACGTAAAATACCAGCCTTTTTACGTGGGATATGGTACGTATATGTACTCCAGATACCTCTTATTTAAAAATTGAGGGATTATCACACTGTATTTAGTACAATAGCAGTGTACAACAGTGTGTACTTCGTATGTTTCTCAACAATTTTGGAAAATGAAAAATGAATGAATATTGTCACCGCAATTAATTCTTTGGGATCACAATAAAAATCTTCCCTTTTGAAGGAGTTTTAAACGTACCGCGTGAAAAAAATTAGTCAAACCAAAGACTTTTGTGGGTATTTTAATTTTATCATCGATAATGTCAGTCATATACAAGTATATTATTGCACTATTAACTATGAAATATTTAATTCATGCTTCCTAGAGCTGCTAAAATTAATACTTATAATTCGAACGTGTTCTCTATAATGACTAAGGAACTATTTCGCTCATACTACCTTAAAGGCCATGTTTCTGATTTATAGAGCGAAACTGGTCATTCCTAATAACCAGTTCTAGTGGTCATTGAAAGAGAACTCCGTTCTATCTCCAGGTGTGGACTCTAATACTGAGCAGCCGTAACTGGACGGAATGATTGGGAAAACTCGTATATTGGTGTTTAAATGGTTGTTTATTGTTTTGATATTTGCATGAAATTTTGAACTACTTATTTCTGATCAGTTTAGAAAAAATAAATGGTTCATATGGATACTTGGAAATGGAGAGCAACAGAGTAATTATTGATGAATGGAATTTCTTTGCGCATACGCAAATAAATTTCATGCGAAGACGATAAAAGTGAAAATATTATTATTAATTAAACTGATCATATTACGACTATGACGAGTATGTACTGGAATAAAAAAAACTGAAATGTGCACCTGGATCCCGATATTTGTCATTAGGGATCATGCGGACCATATTCAAAAAGCTAATGCAAGTAAAATAATAATGTTTAGGCAAATTTCTCTTCTTTCGAGGCTAACTTGAGATTTTTTAAATTTTACTGCTGTCGTTTTCTTTCAAAAAACTGGACGGAAATACCCGTTGGCCACATTCAAAATGCTAATTCAGGTTAAATAACTATATTATGGCAAATTTCTCTTTATGCGAGGGTAACTTAAGATTTGCTGACTTTACTGTTGTCTTTTTCTTTCAAAAACTGGATGGAAATATCCGTTGGCCAAGAGCCATTTAGCCAAAAGAACATAGAGCTTTCTCCCTCTCAAACCACCCGTTTGTAGTGCCGCAAAATGTCCTAAGTTGTCGGTTGCCTCCCACGGTAACCAGCCAGGAAGCCAGTAATGGTTTCGATTTGATCTCCAATCTTCGAGAAAAGCATTACGAGCGAGAAGTTAGAAACAGGATAGAAGTCTTGGGTGACAACATTTTGGCATAATTAATGCATTCAATTGGAGAAATTTTCGTCGAACCGCTTTCTCCCCCCCCCCCCCATGTTTATTTGAGGGCGGAGAGGTTTTCGGGAGTGTCCTTATGAGGTCTTAAAGGGTTTTGCGGGAGAATGGATTTCTTGAATAAATCATGCAGACGATGTTGATATTACGACGGCGGGAAAACACGACGTTTTATCCACCCACGAGGAGTAAAGATAAGATCGACTGCACATCAAATCTGACTGATGGCTTTCCCTCTCCTAAAATTGCGTTGCTAGGGAGGGGTTAATTTTCCCCGAGTAAGCCATGACGGGACACGTGTAATAACTCTTTTGACTGTAATCAGATTCGGGAATAACATGAGATTCTATCCTTCTCTCTCCCTGCCTCTCCTTTTATCTCCTCATTTCTTGCCCTCCTCCACGCCTTACTGTTCCTTTAAGTCCTTCCCTCCTGTGCCCCGTTCCCTTGCGACCCACCCACTTTTCAATGGAAGGTGGGGGGAACGCCCCCGAATTTTAAACTCAATTTGTCTGATCTATTCATCGGGAGGGTCTTTAAGGCCTTCCAATTACGGCGAGCTTGGGGAGCGAGAGGGAGAAGAGTGTTGGCGAAGAGAAAGGGATATGAAGTGTGGGGTTTTGGCGGGGGAGTGAAGTGGGGTGAGATAGGGGACGCGAGTCAATGTGGAAAGAGAAGCTGGGCTGAGTAGAAGGGAGCTGCCATTCTATCTGCATACTCGTGAAAGAATATCAAAAGAGAGCAGGTATTCAACAGAGAATAGGTATTCAACTTCCATTGTCCATCTGTACTACTCGATTTTCAAGCGTCAAATCTTATACCATCAATGGGTCCAACTTTGACTTCAAATCTTCATTTGGTTGGATCTCACAATCAGTTCCCCCTTTCGCTTTATCAGTATATTTATCTGCGACTCGTTCCATTTCAGAAGGGAAATGCCCGGTGTTGCTGTCCTGAGAATTCACTCCCACAATTAAAATAAGTGATTTATAGCACCTGATACAATATAAAGAATAACTATAACCTTACACGTGGACAAAATAAGGGGGAAGTTCAAATTTTAAAGTGTAAACTTTCTTTCATTTGCCTTTAAGAGCGCATTCATGGATAATAAACAAATACTATATATGAAATCCAATATAAAAATATTTTTACTTTTATACAAGCGGTCTTGTCGAGACGTTGGCATCAGCAGGTGGTCATTATCATGAGTATGTCGACCTCTCGACAAGACTGGTCGGGTGGAGTTAAAACAAAATGGTGACGTTAGCTACGTGTATTTCCTCATTCTTCAGTTTCCCAATTTTTAGCTTTAAATAATGTGAATGATGATGAATTTTTCCCATGCTTTCGACTAGGTTACGACCCATAGATGGAGTTAGAGAACTGAACCATGCCGGAAGCCTGAGAGGAATTGAAAGCAGTTATTCGCTGAAAAAGAATGAAATCTTACTGAAGTAGTTTATTTATTGCATAATAGGAACTACAGAAACATTTGGACATAAACATCTGACAGCTTCATATTGTCTTTTCTCTCGTAATTTTCTACGAGAGCTGTATAAAAGCCTCTTATAGAGGTGTGCCAGCACTCAGGACCATGACAGATGTGGCATTTCTGAGGTTATTGTTCAATAGAAATCAAATTTCACTGTCGACTACAAAAGAAATTTACATGTGGGAAGTAAATAACTTTCGTGGAAGGTAGCTCTCTGTCAGTTACTGTAATTAGAGATATTTATAGCATCACTCCGAATTGCATCTTGATCTTCTCTTTTCGGGAAAAAAATTCCGTATCAGCTACTGAGAAGCGCAACTGCGACGATACCGGATAACGCCGTGGACATGTAACGGGAAAATTAGGAAAGTTTATAAAGGAAAACTTTAGACGACAAACGGGAAAGTTTAGACGTGCGTTTTTTGAACACAGAAGTATAATAGTTTAGTTTATCTTATTGAAAATAGGCCTTATATAGAAGAATTTTATACCTATCACTCTCCACGTTGGTAGTTTTACTGGACCGTTCTGCGTCCTTATATGCGCCGTCAGTTCTGTAAAAGTGATTGACAGAGAGCAAGGTCGATTGCGTGGTAGTAAAAGTTTCTTGATGAAACAACTGATTTGAATGATAATTGATATAATTAAAATTTAAATGAATTGCGAAACAACTGTTGAAGCCTTTTCTGTCTCTCAACCTGCGATACATTATAACCAAACGATACACAGTCTTACAAGCGTGAACGAGCTACTTACATTGCACATTTTCTGAGTGAAATCAGAGTGTATAGATAACCCAATTGTGGACTGTTATCTTTTAGACTGCTACTATGGCGATGAAAATAAAACTTCCTTTCTCATGAACAGGAAATTGACACGTAACCAAATATGAAATTGGATTATTCAATAATATGGAGCAGTTGAAGCGTCAAACGTAAATAAATGTCTATGTCATTGTCTGTGCCAGCGGAAAAATGTAATAGAAGTTTGTAATTTGAATTAAACGATAATAACGTTTACGAGGTTGAGTCAACTTGACAGAGAGTTTGTTAGACATGGAATTATGTCAAATAACATTAAACTAATTTTTGCTGAGTTCTATAAGACAGCACCTGAGTTCGGAAAGACCAGCTTATTGCCTTGTTGATTAACAAATAGGTGAGACATTAACTTCGTTTTAAAATTATATATTGGTGGATACTTTTCTATCTAGGACGGGGGTGGCGAACCTTTGGCACGTGTCCCCTAAGTGGCACGCGGTGCATTTATTTCGGCACGCGGAGCTGGGAGGGCGCTAACCTCTCTCTCACTCGATGGAGTGGCACGCTAGTCGAGCGAGTATACTCTTATTTCATAAACTTTGGCACTCAATCGCCAGAAGGTTCGCCACCCCTGATCTAGGATCTTTCAGAGTACAAAATTGCACTTCTTGCATCACCGTTACCAATATTATTTGATGATTTTATTGTGGTTTGCTTGAGATATTCAGATACAACTGAGCATCCACTCAGATTCGTAGACCGGGGTTGTTTCATGGAACATAACTTTTTACTAACTACCCTTCCTTGCAAGTCTCACACCGCGCAACCCAACACCGGCGCAGCTGCGACTGTCGCGCGCCAGCACAGCTGACCTTTTATATTTAGTCGCCGGAACTTGATATGTGTCACATTACATTGGTATCTCTCTTTCCAGAGTCACTGACTTAGAGATATCTTCTCAAGAAATCATGTGATACCTCCTCCCCTTCCGAATCCATAAGCTGTTCTATTGCTACCTGGTATAAAATACCAATGGTATCCCAGAAGTAATTCTTTTACTTTAGTACTAAAGTATCCTAAACTTTTCTAAAACACAGTAAAGATGCTTCATGTATTCCACCTCTCATATTCTGATAACCATTTTTGCTGCTACCTATACGTGCACGGGTGTATGAAGAATTAATGGCATGTCATGCCAACGCTTGGGAAGGAAAAATTTTAGCTCCCCAGCAACTGTGTCATATTTTCCTAAACGCTAGGAAAATTTAAACTAAGTCATCAATTGACGCAGAAAAATCTGGAAATGAGCCCTAAGAAAATATCGACGACAAATGAAACGAAGAAACTTTCGGTTATCTTCATTTACATATTACCCTGAAAGCCTCTTCAAGGGTGTGTGGCAGGGTGTGAGATACCATCAACATTCTATATTTTACTAAGGAAAGGTTAGGAAAAGTACGACCAATAATACATTAGCAAGAACAGAAACTTGTCAAACGGGGAACTTTCGCCAACATGCACTACACTGTAGGTATGCTACCAATGTTGCTGAAACTCTTTGTGATATTATATTTTGCTACAGCATAAACCTTAAGTAATTCTTGAATCATGCTGAAGTCATGAGGAATGTGATGTTGGTACTACGTTGCAGTTTAATCTTTCATTAGAGAATCAGCTATTGGTTGCATCTCATTTGTTAAAAGCGAATTTTTTGCAAGAGGCTAAACAATTTGTGTATGGGCATGATTACAAAGGTGTGCGCTTTTAATCACAGTTACCTTAGTATATTTTTGCTTCACTCACAGAAAATCTACTCATTACGACAATCGAGGTTGCGATAAACTTTTCACCACTGAGACCGAGATTATGTAAAAGTCCATTGCGAAACTGAAAGAACAATTTTTTGGAGTCAAGCGGTTGCCCTGGATAAAATTGCTCGTTGTTCCGAATAGTTTCGCTAAATTGTAACTATTCCAGGACATTTCCTCTGTTCGTGCAAATCAGCCCAAATGCCTATAGCCGAAAAAAAGCTCGAGTATATACTTGTCAGACTTCCTGGTGTCAAGCAGACTATCCATGTTTTCGTTTTATAATATCGCATCTAAGTTATTAGGTACTTAACTTACATCAAACTAATTGTTAAAAATTGTAAAATTAGTCCCGTTTCTAATCCGTGATAATTTCGCTACAAGCGGACGCAAGTATTATGATGGGGGACGGCTTTTAACGGTTCGGTATCCCATACTCGACTTTAAAGCCCCCCGCTACACGGGCAGCTCCTGCGACTTTGCCTTATGTACATATAGGCTAGTATAGGCTGCGTACTTAGCGGAACGGAAAGCACCAATGGCTCCCACCTAACTCGGGCGCAGCCCCTCGCAAAACATAACCCTTCACCTAATCAAAGACGTGCAATGCCTCCTCCTTTTACTCCCTCCGAAGATTCTGGCGCTGCCTTGCCATGGAGATAACCGCCTCTGAAATTTCCTTTTCGCCTTCCCCCGATGAAGAGCGAGTGAGAGAGAGAAAGACACGAGATGGAAAGAGAGTAAGAGAGAGCGTTCTCTAATATATTCAAATTTCGCGGGAACTCTTAACGCGAGTGCTACGTCGACGCTCTCCGGAATTACGATCCCATCTGAGGGAATGAGGGTTTAAGTGTGGGGAATTAGGGCGGAAGAGCGAGGTTTTTGAAGAGGCAGGAGCTAGAGCTCTCTCTCTCCCTCGCGATGAGAGCGGGGACAGGGTAGCTGGGCGGTAAAAAGGTAAGGACGCGGAAACGAAGGGTAAGGAGTTGGTAGCTGGAGTCGTTTAGGGTGAAGGGGCCTCCCGTGCGAAGGATGGAGAAGGGTGAAAGGGGATGAAGGATGATTTAGGTGTGTGCAGAGGAGGGATGGCCAATAGCGAGAAGACGGAGAGGAAATGCGGGGAAATGGGAGGGAAAAAGGATCTTCCTCCCCGTGGGGATGGTATAGATCAGACCCTTTGGACGTGACTCGAGCTCCTTTTCAAGGTTGCGCATTTGTATCAGAATTGAAATCCCTCTAATTTTAAGATATGTTTGATAAGATTGGGTAAATAATTTTGGCGACAAGCCCCCTGATGATGGAGCTAGATATCACTGAGAACCACAAGAGGCACGAAAGATTGATAAAATATATGATTTACCATCCAAATTTGTTATTAGCTTATTCTTTTGTTAGATATGCACATTTATTGATGCAAACACTACTCTGGTTTCGTATCTTTGCTTCAGCGTCAACATCAAGACAAAGCTCGGATTGTATGTCAATGAATATATGAAGAAAACAGAGTGAGTTACTGCTGGTACTAACTTTTATTATGATTATTGTTGGATTTACCCAAATTCAAGATTGGCTGAGGAAGCAAAGTCATCAACACAGGAAATGCTTTTCCCAGTTGTGCTGTGCTGTTATTATTTCTAAGCTTTCCTGATAATGTAATGTATAAGAAATTGCAATAGGAACATTGAGAATAGTTAGCTACATTTAATAGCTTTGAACCTATAAATAATTTTGCAAATGTCTGTCTGGTACGTTGAAATGCTTACGGATTATTAATTATCACAAAGAACACACACCCATTCATTAATCTAATAACTATCTTAATCTTTTAAAATTTTGCTTCACCCTTTGGCAATTTTATTCCACTGGTTTTACTTAAAAACTTACATGAAATTAAATGGAAATAACATGCGTTCTTCAGGCGTGTTTGCTTGTTTATGAGCACGTAGAGTTTTTGGATGTGTTTCTTAACAATATTATATTAACATTGAAAAATTGTTAGTGATCCTAGACGTCCTAGGTCTGTCCAAAAGGACACAATTAAACAGATTATTTCAAAAGATTATTTATGCTTCGCCAAAGTGCTTGGAATTTCATAGGTAATTATCTGGTTTCTGAAATTACGCTACCGCCGCATGATGACGGAAAAAGTTTTATTATATATTTTGCCAAGATGAGCGTACATAATAGTTATTATGATAAATCTAAGTAACTATGGTGACTATTTTTTCATGTTAATAATATAACTAGTATTGAATATTAAGCGTCAATGGGGCATTTGAGAGTTAGTACTTTTCCCTTTTCAGTTGGCGTGCTTCTCGGAAGTAGTACTGTTTTGAAGTGAAGGCAGACAAATTAAATGATATAATCCTTTGCGAAACATGGTAAGAAATGGCCCCACAGAGGAAGGTAGCCTGAGGATGTCGCGAGATGGTAAAGCGAAGAAAATTATCCAGCACCAAAGTTTTGCTCTTTTCACCGGTTATACCCTCTGAGATGTGACGTTCAACTAAGCGTTTGACGCAGGGTATTAAGGGTAAAGGCTGAGTGGAAGTACGTCGGCATTCGTCTGACAGCCCCTATCCCCAGCGAACATCGGAAAGTTTTAAATTTTGAATTACTGAAGGGTCTTTCCTCGTCAACTTGGTTCGTTAAAAATTGTTGCTGCACATAATTGAGATCAAGAACCGTCATCGTAGAAAGACTAGTTTTACTGGAGAGAAAGACATCACAGGTACTACAAAAATTAGATCAGCGGTGTAATCCACGAAGCAATTCTGCTTAAGGATGATAAGCGCTTACGGCTCTTAATGGCATTGAAAATATGTTGGGAAATAGCGATGCAAAATATAATTAATTTGATTTAATGCAGCATTTTGTGTTTCAGTGTTGATAGAAAAGTTAGTGCATACGTGGAAAAATTGACCCAGGGTTTCAAGCTTTAACTATGACGTAAACCTAAATGTAATGAATATTTTATCTCTTACAAACGGGTACTTTTGTACTGAAAAACTAATAGCATACTATTTGAAAATTATTTGAATCATTTATTTCCAGTTTTTGTCTAAAAAATCAATGATAGTGATATGTGATATCAATTTAGATCTTCTCGGCTTATCGTCAATTTTTTTGAGCTATGGCTTACCTACTTTACAAAAAAAAGATATCTAACGACTAACCCATTGGTCTTGGTATCCCTACAAATTATTAAATATATGGTGGTATTTTTAAGGATAGTATACTATGGCCAATTGTTTTCCCCTAAAGTGTAACATATTTTAATTTAGGTGTGATAAATCAAAACTAAAGTTGAGACGTGGAGGAAATAACGGTAGTGAAGTAGATAGAAATTGCTTGGACAAAAGATCCAACAAGATTGGCCATCTAACCTTGGACATATTCAATTTGTTACTCCTCTTCCTCACGATTAAAGTGGGTCATTTATTAAGTAAGGTGATTTTTTAGGTATTTACGCTTAGATTGCCTTACTTTTTGGCAGGAATTAGTTGTTACATATTCTCCTGGTCTAATTGAAATTTTTATGATGCGAGAGAGAATAAAATCTTGAAGACACGTTCTTGAAAACTACACAAAACAGGTAACAATTAAGTTTTTATCTAATAATATTTGATAGTACGGTTTATAGTTTTATTACGACTACATTTTTCACTGTTCTTGCAATTGAATGGGGTGTAATATACTCTTAAGATTTTTCAATAATATTCTAAGGACGAATTTCCAAAAAATTATTATCAAAATGTAACGAAGGAAATGTAAATTCAGGGAATATTATTTGAATTACTTTTTTGTTGAATTGCAAATTAAATTTTTCACCCCCTCTCACGTGACATTGAGGTTGGTGGGGTAAAAGGACCTGGGGAAGAGAAGAAGATTGAAGGAAGAGGAGGGGATTGAAATTCTTAACACTTTACTGTTACAACCTACTACACTGATGGATCCAAAAGTATTGCATTGTGGGCTATTTGACTTAGCGCGGAAATTTTGCAAATATTAGGGTAAAATCCTATAGCAGTATGTTTGTACTTCGGTACTCCTTCGGCGAGGTAAAACGCTTAAGGCTGCTGTCGGCTTTGTTGTCACTATGGATAACCCATTTCATGAGCTCACACTGTATAAATTTCCTACTAGCAGCTTCCATCCTCTCGCCGATTAATGAATTAAATAATTTATTTGTATTTAATAAGTATTACATTAAATACTTAGTGTTAAATACAAACATGAAATCAACAAACAAACCTCATAAATAAAGAGTTAGCTCTAGGTTTTGGTCGGAATTGATGAAAACAAGGGAGCTAATTTGGCCCAGTTCGTAGTTCCTCATAGAGAAGTTGAAAATAGTCTAATAATCTGCTACCACTGGAAAAGTATACATAAATATACGCCTTTTAATTGCTGTCGATTGCATGGTTAGTTAGGAACGGCGAATGCCAAAATCTGACACATTACAGATGCCGCACTTCATATAAAGTCTTCTATCAGGAATAATTGAGGCTTTTGAGGTATACGTATATGAGGAGGCGATTTAAGAAACTGCGGTGGACGGAAAGGATTATAAACGAGAAAGTTCTTCTTATGTGAAGTTGAAATAGCGAATTACTGGAGAAGGTTGGGTGATGGTAGGCTATTCGATTTGATTTTATTACCGTGAGGAAACTTTGACAAACCATAGAAAAAGCACATTTCGCCAGGACTCGGGTTAGTGAAGTGCACTTTTTCTGTGGTTGGTAAAAGTTTTCTCACAGTGATAAAATTAATTGTTGGAATGCCACAAAGTTTGCGGAAATCTTCATTGTTTTTCATATGTTTGGAACTGATAATGCTGGGTGAGAAGATGGTGAAACCCGAGATATATGGAAGAATGTTGTTAGGGAATAAAGAGAAACGCGATGCATGAGATAAAGGAAGATATGAGTAAGCTGAAATGGATGAAGAAATCGTGTAAGAGGATTGGGACTTTTAAAAACCCGGGATTAATATTTTTCTTTTATTTTTAAATCTTTCTAAATAACCAGTGTATTACCCTAAAAATAGATAATTATGGATGCAAATACGTTTTTTAATCATAGTGTTTCCTTAAATACCTGAGTCTTTACCCTACTAATAATTCTGTATAGTTTCCTTATAAATATTTCTACAGAATGTCTTAAAAAGTTCTGTAGATATTCCTTAAAGTATTGAAATGCCAGTTTACGGAATTCCCTACGACTTTCTGCAGAATACCTTAGGATGTTCTGCAGAGTACCTTAGAACGTTCTGCAGAATTCCTCAGAACGTTCTGTGGAATTCCGTACGATTCTCCATATAGATCATTAGAAAAGGAACTGGGTCAACGGAAATCTCACATATTTCCGTAGAGTTGCTGAAGTTCTACAGAACAGCTTGTAAGGAGTTATTTTGCTCTGCAGAAAATAAATCTTCAGTCAGACTCTCATGTTCCGTACAGATCCTTAGAAAATAAACCAGTTCTGAAGAAAAAGAGTCAATTTCTGTAGAATTTCTTACGCTCTACAGAATAGCTTCTAAGGAATTGTTTAGCAGGGTAGTTAATTCTAAATCCATTCAACAGCTTAGTAGAACGGTAATGATCGATCTATGCTCCAATAATGGTAGAATATCGAAATAGCTCTCAAAAATTGAACGAGGTCTTCACGGGCTAATTTTATCTCCTAGTTTATTGGACTCATCCTTCAATCTCCTCCTCTTCCTTCGGGCCATTCCGGTCCTTTTACCCCTCCAACCAGAAAACCGGCCGGCACTTACAGCCACCCGGCCAAATTCGACCCCACGCGCTTTAATAGGGAGTCAAAAACCGCGGGGAAATTTATCGAGGAACAACTTGAAAGCGTGCTAGAGAGTTAAATGAGGGGGCAAGAGGGGGCGTGGGTGATCGAACAAAGGGAGTGGCGTAAGTATAGAGGTGGAGGAGGCCGAAGTAGCGGAGGTGAAGGAAGGGGAGGGTGGAAAAGACCTGTAAAGTAAAGGGAAGGAAGTCTCCTTCAAGGTTGTTGCAGAGAGAGAAAGATGTTCGAGTGAAGAAGGAGTGGCTTACTTCGGTTAGAGCGGGTTGCAGCCTTCACCTCCCCCCACTTCTCCCTTATTAGGACGAGATTGGGGCTCCAGTTGAGACTCTCTTCCCTCCCCTTCCTCTCTCTCCGTCTTTTTGTTTCGTTAATTAAGCCGAAGGAACTCACGGAGCTATGGGGTAGGGTGGAAGGAGGTGCGGTCGGGAGCGTAGGTGAACGAAGGAGTATGCTTTTGGGGATTCCATTCGCGGAGATCTATGAGGCATTACCTACGACATTGACGTAATATCACCGCTTAATTTGGCCAAGAAAAAAAGTATAGGTCATTCGTTATCCCAAATTCGTAATGCCTAATCTAAATTAAAATGGAATGAGTGTTGGAGAAAATTATCGAGCCTAACTATGCGGCGGCATAACTACTGTTTGAGCCTCCCGGTACTGCATGATGACAGTTATACTGCTATATTAACAACTAGCAACAGAATGAAATATTAATGGATTAGGGCCCTTTCGTTATTTATTGACAGTGATTCATTTATTTTTCATTCATGACTTTTATATTGGCGGAGGAAAACTGTGTGCCACTCACTTGTACAGATAATGATATCAGTAAGCAGTGAGTATACAAAAGGGGAGGCATAAAAATGCTCAAATTCTCTCTATAGGACCCTTCCTAGAGCCTACCGATACCTCTGCTTGCCCATCAACGTGTCATTTGCAATCAATCAGTGAACTCAAAGCCTCCGCTTTGGCACCTGATTTATGAGTGCCACCAAGTTTCAGACAATTGTATCTGGGAATAATATTTAAATTTTACGCTAATTATTTCAAAGAAAGGAGATGCCAAAACCTTATGATTGTCTTCAAAGTTGGATAGTAAGTTCTGAAGGAGTGAAGGAACGAATTCAGATTGGTGTTATTCTGGAATTTTAGAAAGCAGCGATTTGCTACTTTCCCTTTGCATCAAGGGTTTTAAGGAGGACAAGTTACCTCCCTTATTGGGCAACAAAACGCTGGTCAAAATGAAGCCCTAAACCAGGTGGAAATCCTGAGAAGGCTCCCTGAAAGCCAAAAGATTTTACTACCCAGGAAGTCGTATTACCATTGACGGAGGAATCAAATATCATATAATAACCTAAGTAGCCCGAACTATGAGTGTGGCTCTGAAGAATGTAAATCCTCTAAGGTTTGCTAACACATGACTGTATAGAAATTACTTGGTGACAGTTGTATTACTACAATTTGGCAAGGTTTAGAGCATGCTCTTACACATGAGGTGATGCTTCGGCATTAACTGCAGCATGAAAAAGAGGATTGAAAGCTATATACACTTCATTTTTTAGTATTTGACGATGAATATAAATTAACTGAGAGAATCACGATTTAGGAAATACTTTGCAGATAAAACTTTTTGGACGCGTTGTGGGACATAACTGCTCCAGAAAACAATGATGGAAGACCACGGAAGAAGAATAATAAACAAGTAAAACCATTTGTGGAGAGGATCAAGAGCTTTCCGAAGGACTCTCTAAGAGACAAAAATGAATGGAGCCATTAGCTGGAAAGATCGCAGATCGACTTTGTAGATCGCAGTTACGTACATATTTTTGAATAGCTGACTGCTCATAAAAAACACATTGCGATATTCATGATTTAACACCCTTATCTAGACTTCAGACAAGAATATAATGCGAATTGACTTCGTGGTCATAGATTATAATTGAAAACCACTAATTTGTTTCCCGTAGGAAAAAAACCGTATTTATAGAATAATCAGGAGTGTACATTGCAAATTACAACAGTGGAGAGAATGTATTAGAAGTACAGAAATTATTTCCTGAGAATTAGCGGTTGCTACCTCGTCGGAAGTAGAACTGAACTCGGTATTCAACTGAAGTTGAACACATTTTACTGTCGGGTAAATGTTTCTCGGGTGTTCCACCGGGTAAGTAGGTTTAGGGATTCAGAACACCTGAAAGAAGTCGTTCTCCGGAACGTCGGGACCTTTTACTTTCTCATTACTTACTTATTACTAACTTAAGACTTATTAATTACCCGGTGGAAGACCTGAGAAATATTTATGCAGCAGACACACCGGGAAAACCTAAGATGTTTCAACATTTTACTGTCCTTCCAACATTAGTAAGAGGTGACAATATTAAACAGTCACTCGACTACACGATACATGGTTGGATCTGATTATGCATAAGCTCGCCTGCTAAGAGATGAGTAGCACATTTGATAGCGTAATTCTTTAGTAGAAGGAGAAAAAATATATTTCAATTCTACGTATATATTATTTATTTCATGACCCAGTTTTTGCTGCGAAAAAAATATCAAAATTACTACTGAAGATGCAGAACAGCAGTAATACTGGGGCCGTGAAATGCATTACATTTTTTCGAATTGTAAAGCTTTTTTCACTTCGTTCTACTATGTAAAGATTCCACCGAGTTGTGCCTGAAACTGTCTCCTTCAGCTTATATTTCTCCTTCAGCTTCAGATATTATTAGCTTTTTATTGTGACCATATCATGTTTTAATTCAGTTTATTAATCTTATGCTGTCCTGTAGAGTGTATTCCGTGAGAAATGAGTGTTGTTTAAATGAATCGACTCCCATTCTATTATATCAATTTCAGGAATTTTGCAATTTACCATATTCCACGGCATAGGAAAGCTCGACATGGGTGCGGCGAGAAGGAGGATTTTGGTTATAGTTGCGGATTCAAGACGCAAGGAAACGATTGGAATCCAGAGACAAGGGCGACGCAGACGAGCCGGAGAGTGTGGAGAGGATCTCGAATGGAAGATTAAAAGGTTGCGAGTGAAGCGAGGGGCAACGACTCGACTGTCAGGTGAGCGGAGACGGCGTCAATTGTCAGACGAGAGAAACGTACTTCCTCTCTCACGGGGGGTGCCCTAAAATTAGAAGCGCGGCCCCAAAAATAAAGACCTCTAATTTTAATGATCCTCCCGATGTCGTTTCCATTTCTAAAGACTGTAGAATGAGGGGAAATAGCTCTTTTAAAAGAATTTATTCCTCCCTAAAAATAATGTGGTGCAATGTTACTCCAATTTGAAAAGGAATCGTAATGCGGAAGAAATTGATTTCCCTCGGGGTTTTAGTCATTACCCGGCCCTATTTTTGAGCTGTAAGCTCGACGCAGAAGCTTCCATAGCGCTCTCTTAGAGTTGCATTTTTGTCTTTTAATAGGATCTTATAGAGCAAGCTACTCAGTGAAAGCATTAATTAAAATAAGTGAATTTTCTCTATTAGCATAACTCACGATGATACATAAGCTACTAGGACTTTACACAGAGCTCCTTGGAAGTTATGGTAGATTCCTAATTTATAACTCTGTGTTGAGATTTTAATCCTATGTTTTTTTGCTTCCACTATCTGTTGATCAACTTTTGGCTCATGTAGGTATTAGATAAGTTATAGGATATTACATATATGAATAATCCTTGCAATATATCGATTAAAGGTAGGTATGTGATGAAATTGTAGAGCCAAAGAAAGCCCGAGATGTTTTAAAAGAGTGTAGAAAATTTTATCAGGCTGCCCTTAATAACATTTATACATCTTCTTTTGCGTATTATGCTAGGAATATTTACTCTAAGCCTATTTTAATCTACGATTCCTTTCGTCATCATGGAATGATCTTGGTTACATTTTCTGTCAATGGAATAGTGAAAAGACTGCTTAAGAAGTATGTTGTTAACCCGAAGTTTCCAAAAAGCTGCTTGTTGAAGTTAGTGTTGAGTGTGATTCACTTTTACGATGCAATGAACAAGGTATTTTTTTAGATATGAAGAGTGTTAATAATTTACACTTTTTCCTACTTATTATTGACTTTCAAATTCATTGGCAACTCGCAGAATTACTGCCCACCGGCCGATCGTCCGAGCCCTCAGCCTACAACACCCTCATTTCGACCGTCATCGCACAGGGTATGTCTTTTATATCCAGGGTAGACGTGGCAAAAACATTCTCCTGAAGAATCTACATGCAAGTAGATACTCATAAATCTGAGTAACTAGACTACATTTGGAGGCGCAGAAACGTTAGTGGCATAGATGTTTGTCCTAGAGTAATGAAGAATGATTTGTGGATGCCCACCAAGTTCCTTTGAGCGATACTCAAACTTTTTTGTAATTACAGATACCCTAGAAGACAGCGGCTTCAAGACTGGTGTTCGTGCAATGATCCAATCTCCGTGAATGGAGGAGGAGATGATGTCAGAATAGCAAGGGGAAGAAGAAAGGGGAGAAGATAAAAGGTAGGGAGAGAAAGCAACGTTTAAAACGCTTCACTTACATCTAAGCGAAACGCTGAAGGTGAGACGGGAAAACTTAATCTGCGAAAGTTTGCAAAAACTTGAGTTACTCCCCTCATTTCAGCAGAAGCTGAGTGGAGAGGGAAGGGTTTCCTGTGGGAAATGGTTTGAATATCGGAGAAGGGAAGATAGGGGTTGTATGGAGGTGGTAAAGGGAGAGCAATGGGGGTTGATTGTCATTGAGGGGAGGAGGATGGTACATGGAAGAATGTTCGGCGTAATAGGGGGAGGAATTCCCTTTTGCTGTGAGAGAAAAGGTGTACAAAGACAGAAGCAAAAGTCTGAGGCGTATTAATTGTGGAGAGGATGAAGGGTGGTATTCATTGAGAAGTTTGAGTTATAAAGGTCCCGGCGATGCAAATTTTTAATGGAAACCACGGGTTGGTGTATTACGTCTTAATTACATTATCTCATCAAAAATGTATATTATTTTCAAACAATAGATGCTACGTATACTTAATCATGAAATAAATCCGCCAATTTCAGAAGCTACCTATTTGTTTGTTTTGTAGATCTAATCATTGCCAAGGCAATAGCTTCGAGTCACCAGTAACTGGTCGTCAACAAAAAAATTAATCGTGAAAATTTCTCGGTAATCTTACTATTTCAGTTTTCATCAAGAATAACCTGAGAATTTCAACTGTTTACAGGATCAACTGTTTTCTTACCCGGTGGCGAGCCCGAGAAATGTACACTAATGTTTACAGGATGCTTTCCACAGAAAAGGCATTACTTTTTGAAAATTGCATCAAAGTTCCTGATGAAGTTGCCTTTGCCGAACAAATCTGTGAAGAAAAAAAATACGATTAAAATTACGAAGCCATTACACTGATTCAAATATTACAAGTTTTCTTAAGGTTACGCATGAAAATGTCGACTTTGCATGACGATATTATTCCGCATAAGTTTGACCCAAACCACACTCTTTTCCAATTTATGGAAAGATCTTAAAATTACTGCTCAGATAAGTGTAGGTGGATTTTAAGAAGACCCAAAAATAAAAGCCAGTTTCTCGTTAAAAATTATTATTGGTTTTGCCAAACCGTCTAATTTTAGTAAATACAGGACCTACCTATCATTATATTTTGACTGACTATTTACCTAGTTCCACATGGATGGCGAAAAAGAGGCTTTAGTGTAATGGATTGGACTCAAAGTCAGTCGAGACACGTTTTTCACGCTTTACCTGATATTTAATAGAATTGTTAACGGGTTTTATTTAATTTCAACATATCAACGCAGCTATGCCACACGGATTATTGTGAATCTGTTATAAAGTTGTAGCCTATGCTACATTTAGATGCAATGTCTCTTTTACCGAGTTTATAGCGGTAGAGACTGCTCTTGCATCATAGCATTATTACGAATTTCACCGAATCTGGTCAGACTTTTTAAGATACTTAACGCCCAAATAATAGCGAAGTTTCATTAGTAATTAAAACACTACAAAAGTGATGTAACATCGTAGATGAAATTTACTATAACATCCGAATATCTAATATGCCATGTCTTGCAATACAGATGAAATAAGAGCATTAGTTTGACGACGTGGGTGTGGCAGAGTGAATAGGGGACTGCTCCTGCGTTCTAAAGTAATATTCTGCGACGTGGAACTTTATATTTTAAATGGGGAGGCAAGTATTGGACCGGTATACTCACCCCTTTCGCTTCCATCCCTTACACCATCCTCTGCAGAGCTTCCCTTACGAGGCATTACCGGTCTCCGACGCTCTCCGTGAACAACCAAACTTTTATGGCTCCGAGCCCAATGCAGCAGTGTCCAAAACGACGGGAGAGGTACTTTGGAGGCGTATAGGAAGCAGATATGCCCACCTAAGTGGGAAGGAGGTGATGCAAAGTTGATGGGAAAACGGAGGAGGCTGAAACCGATGACGTTTTCGAAATTTCAACTGCTATAACGCGAGCGAATTTGAGATTTATTTACCCCATAAATCAAACAGTACTTCGGAAAGAATGACGTGAGTGTCGAGTTTGCTTTCCTCTGAAACATGGTAAGACTTCGATGTAGTCCTATACTCGCTGTGTTCAATATGAGCTGTTTGGAGGATTGCTACAACTCTGTTTTTCTTTTTGTGACAGAATATTTTATCGCTACTGCACTGCACAAAAATGTATCATTTTTTACGCTGGCTTTTCACTCTGTTAAAAAAAGTGTCAATTTTAAATGAATTTTAATTTAATAACGTAATATATATTTAATCACGCCGAAAGTAATTTTAGGCATGCAAGATTCAATATAATACCCACTCGTTTTATAGGAAAATTTTGATTCCACTATTCTCCCCCGCCTTTAAAATTTTAAATATCCATTCAGCGCGCTTTGCTACCTTTTTCAACAGATTTTCGCAGTAGCTGATATATTCTCTAGTTTAAAATTTCAAAAATTTGTTTATTACATTTTAAAATCGAATATTTTCAATATGGAGGACGAGTAATGCGTTATTTCGATAGTTACGCGTTCCATTACTCTATTTTAGCCTGTAAATTTATTGTTTAATGAATGTAAAATTGGTTTGCATTTTTTCCAGAAGAATGACATAAACTTTCTCTTATTTGACTGAAAGGGAACACCCTTTTTATTAGAGAAATCTGTTGTTTTGCTTTATAAAATTTGAAACTTAAATTCACGTTGGCTTCCCAATCCTCATACAAGGCATATCTGTATATGCTGTATTGACTCTCGTATCCCGGATACGAAATTAGAATTTAGTCAATGCAGAGTGAAAAGGATACAGGTCAACGTTATTAACAAATCTCCACTCAATCGTATTGCTTAGTTGGGTACTTATAACGCTCCATCGAATATTGAGGCAATTTCATCTCATTCAGCTTGTAAGAGCCATTGACTTAGACACTAGTATGGATACTTTCTTATTATGGTATCCAATGTATATAGCTTATGAATAGTGATTGTCCTGAAAACTAAAAACATCGCTTAGTAACACTGTTTTACGTTTTCTGTGCACTGACCAAACATGAATTACTAATTTACAAACATTGTTTTGATAAATGATATGCAGACTTGAATCGTGAACATGTAGTTCGCATGAATATCCCCCTCGAAATTCGTCTCGAAGGACGATGGCTTTGCTGTAACACCTGACGGGCAACCCGGGTTCAAATCTTGGTCAAGTCAAATGACTTTTTCATGGAAAGTTAAAATCCTTGACGAATTACTAAGCCAAATACTTATCATGTTACATTAAAATTTTTTTGCAACTCTAGCCTAAAATAATTGGAATTCCTGTGGGGGAAAAATATGTGAATTCTTGCGGGAAATCCATAGCCTATGATAAATAGCGTGGCAATTAATTGCGAAATGTGCAGGTTTTTATCATACTTTGATGCAGATAGCTATTGTTTACTTGTATTGTTTTTTCTTTTCAAGGCAATGTAAAATCACTGCAGTCGTTCGTTTTGTCAAGAGAGCTTTTTCCTAAGTTACGACTCTAAATCAGTTACTTTTTAAATGATAAATACTAGAAGAAACAATTTTAATCATTCTAAATTTGGATTAGCCTGAAAGTTACCGAAGCAATTGTAAGCAGATTAAATGGTAGGCTATCCGATGTTGGAATAAATGGTAAGTTCATATACCTTAGTTTTCGAATGATACTCGGATTTATAGGAATAAAATTACATGACATAATCGGGAAGAGAAATATTGAATCTGAACTGCTTTTTGCCAGGCAGGTCCCTCGGGAAGGTGTAAGTAATGATGAGTCTACTCCTGGGCACCTAAAGTGAACCTCGTACTCGCACACACTTGTGGCTTCCGTTTCGCCTTGTCGAATACTATCGCTCACATCCCACCGCAATTGGTGCTGAATTTAGTCCTATTCCACCAAAAAGAATGCCATATATTTAAAATACCACTTTATAGACCTTATGTGCAGTGAAGCACAAAAGCCTTGAGAGTGAAGTTGTAGAGAGAATTGCAGTATTTTCATGATTATCTCTCAATACGATCCTACCACCTTTACTTTTTGAAATGTTTGGAAGTAATTAGGTGCTAGATCTGAAGGAACGTATGAATAAGTCCAAAGCAATTGGTGGTACGTTACATTCTTTAAAACTCATCACTTATTACGAAGATAAATAAGTATTGTCTTCGTATTGATATATTACCATCAACACCAGCCAGGTCAGAAAAACAAAAAAGTGTGAATAATTACCAATTATTTTAACCCTTGTGCGCTGTAAATAATAGGTGCCTGTCATTTTAAAAGCACAATGGACTGATGAAACTCGTCATTATAAAAGCCAGGTTTAGAGAATTTCTAGCCAGATCTCACTTCCAGAGAATACTCATTTGAGATACCTCAAGTGCAATTTTGCTATATGTTTTGCGGATATGTTAAAGCTTTAGAATACTTCAGATAATTCGATCACAAATGTAAAAAAAAATACCTCCTACACCTTTTCCCTCGGTAAATCTGAGAAAAAATAATCTAGTGCATACATTTGGTAGAGAATACTAAGCAACTACATTAAAGTGTACTTGCGATGTAACTTCGATGATTGATTATTTTGCAGGGAAAATTATCACACAGGCCAAAAATTAAAATTTTGCTCAATAATTATTGAACTTTATGAAATAAATTGTTGTGATAAAAGTAATTGAAATTTCTGATAAGAAATGGGAGTGTTTTTGGTAAAATTCCTGTCTTTGTATTTGATTTCGGTGAGTTATCGGTCAATGTGCATAATTATATTGACTGGCTGCCGGTAAAGAAAAGTAGATCCAACTGTTGCTTGTAGATGCATGCACAACGTTTGAAAATAGTAGGAACTTTGAAAGCATAGAGTCCAATAAAGGGATAAGAAATGATACATGAAAGTCTGCGTGATGATTATGGCCGTATATAAGAGCAATAAATATAGTAGTGGGAAAATGGAAGACATGATTGCGCATCTTGAGTTTGGATAAAGCAGAAATAATGAAGAGACAAAGAATAGAAGGAAGCTTGAAAAACGAAATATTGTGAACGAAATCGCTGATGTGATTTGTTTGATTCAAAATTTACTCTGTAATACTGCTTTTAGGTTCATTCAAGCAGAAGCACATGGATTATCTTCAGCAAATGCCTCGTCGTCATGGTCTACATGAGCATATTATCTCACCAGCCTTCGCAGGGGCGTGTGACCAGGGGCACTACGATATCAACCGAGAAAGTGTGGGAATAGGAAAAATGATACGGGGAAAGACGTAAACTGCACGTGAACTGCACGGATAGCCTAAGGGTCACAATTTCTTTTAAGTCGGAGTAACAAATGGCAGGTAGAAAGTGGGAATTGGTGTATCTACCCATAGTTTCTATATTACTTTGTCGCTTCTGTCACTTAGAGAGATATATTTGGGGCTTAAAACAATATCTGTCGGCTCTGGTGACGGCAGGGTAAAGTCCGTGCCTGCCAATGAAAGAGTGGCACCCCGCCTTGAAGACCCCGCCTTGGAAGGATTTTCACGTTCAAGGGCATGGTTGTGTAGATTGTCATCATCTTCCTCGTTTCCCTGTCGATGGTCTACAACTTATTGCCGTGCATTTTCATGCATGCAACGGTATACAGCATGGTCGTAATTCCGACCATACTCGTGCCAAGAACCTCATTCTTCCGTTGTCGGGCGTGACTTCTTGGAATTTGCTTAGCATTGTAAATAATAAGTATAACTTAGTTTTTCCACTTAGATTTATTACAACAAGACTACCTAGGTTTCAACGAAGATCGTCATCATCAGATACATTAGTAAAAGAATAAATTAGCCACTCAAAATTGGGTGAGGTAGAGGTGAGGAGGGTGGAGTTGAGAACTAAGAGTTTAGACGTCGGGGAAGGGAGGGTGTATGGGGGGTAGGTAGGGAGGAGTAATGGTTTGCAATATGGAGTTTTGGGAAAGGGATAGGAGGTTTTGGAGATGACGAATAGGCTACGAAGGCAGAGAGGAATGTTATCAATGTACCGGATGATGACGAACTTTGTAAAACATAGGTCGTATTGTTGTAATAAACCTATGTGGAAGAACTAAGTTATACTTGTCATTTGAGAAACCTCATTCTTGCCAGACAGCTCAGAGCTCCTGATTTCCCAAGAATCTGTGCGGTTACTTTTTCCTTCGCTGCTGCAATATCCTGCATTCGTAGGGGGACACCGAGTCTTTCGTAACTGTCAATATCCTCAAGGTGACGAAGGACGCTCTCATCAATGAGTTACACGTATTGCTTGTTCTCCGAAAATCTTCCTCCTGCCAGGTGAATGGAAGCACCTTTGTCCAATCGGAACTCCATCTCCATGGCCTCACTATACTCCATCAGAAATTACTTACGGCCTCCATTCCTAAAGCCGAGCCTTCGCCAAACTTTGGGCATAAAAGTTCACCCAGATCTGATATATTCCATTACACACTGAACTCTCGACGCAGGCCGTCGCTTTATCTTGGTCTCCAACTGCACCAGCCTTTTTGCAGCTTTGTCCTCCCCAGGTGGTATTTTTGGAGTGAGCTATTATTTTGGCAGTACTGTAAGCCACGCAATTAACCGTCCAGAGGTCCGACGTCTCCGTTAGGATTTCGTCGATGAAACTATTCAACCGGGCCAGAAGTTACCCCGCAAAGACATCTTACGACGGATTTCTCTCTACTTAGTTTATCTTTCATCATTAGTGATTTCATTCATCAACCGTGTTCGGACTTCAGAGTCGGCCTGATCAACTTTCTCCCTACTTGTCGGAGATGTAGATATGGCAGGGTCAGTCAAGTCAGAAGGTGCTCCAGTTTCTGCTGCGATAGGTAGTTGTATCCAAGATGCTTTCCACACCAAAAATAGTGCATCCTTGCTGTAAACCCTGTCGACTATGCTCGCTGGCGTCATAGCACGCCAGGGGGTCGCCCCTCAGGGCTTCTGTCTACACCATTTGAACTCCTACTTAGGAATTTCATCCTCACTACCACATCAAAGTCCATTAGGGCCCCTATCTGAGAGGGCCCGGTTGTGGGAGGCTTCTGGTTTTCCTATATAGAACCAGTATAACTGCGTGTAGGGTGGTGGGCCGCACGCGCAGACGTTCACATTGGCCATTCGCCGGAAAAAAATCTTTACAAGGTACGCCGCGAGGAGGTTGGTGGTCCGGCTTTCGTACCATTATTCTTATTATGGAGTTACTTTTGTAACTTTCCCCTCCGAGTCTCCGAAAACCATCGAATTCCATTGCCGTCATATTGGCTGGGTTGTGCTGATTTTGTAACCACGTCCAAAGCCTATCTGATATATAGCTCTGCTGCAGTCCGGAGCAGACGGAGAGACTCCAGGCAGGCGGCCATCTCCATGTGAGCAGCTAGTTTTTCTACCTGTGCCTCGCAGGAAGGAATACATTTGATACTCTCTTGCAGCAAACGCCTTATTCGTCCTTATCTTAAACAGGTCCTTTCATTATAATTATCCTCCTTAAAACCTGCCCGATCACTTTTTTTTATAATTCTGAACCTAGTTGCATCCTCCGCTATAGTGACTCTATGCCCAATTTCTCCATAATCGACAATGCACTCTTTGTTCTCTCGTAGTAGTTATAAGGAAGCGTGGGGCTTCGTCTCCATAGGTATTTATCCCATTTAACAATAGATCCGAGAAACTCCCTGGTTATATCCTCCACTGCTGAGTCTTCTTCACCATTTCGTTTGTAAACGATTATCATAAATTAACAATATCCCATTTTACTCACGTTAATCCATTGATAAACCATGAAATCCTTAATCTTCACCTTTCTCTGCCACGCTCACACCACCTCCTCCCTCCTCTCCAGTTCATTATACATGGTCATCTACCAAGTTACTGAACCAAGTAAGGTGAACGCTTTTTTATATGGGAGTACTACAAGTCGTATATAACATATTAGCAAGGACCAAGAACCTGTGAGAAACTTATTGACCTCTTGGTCGTGCAACTTGTCGCGAAAGTAAATAATGTATATAGTCATTTTGCCATTTTTTATGTAAAAAATGAAATCATGGTAATGATGATAGTGTATTGACTCTAAAGTGTGGAAACTTGTTTTAAAAACTCTTTGACCTAAACCAGGACCCGGAATGCATGATTGGCTGTAACATCCGTTTACCTGTTTTAAAACCAAATACTAGGCAAATTTTAGAGGCAGTTTAAAATTTTTGCAAATCCTTGCTAGGAGTATGCCCAGCGAATTCGCTTTGAAGAAAAAAACGATATTATGTTTTCAAATATATTGGGAATTAACTTAGTATGCTAAGGAGTAAGTTCATGGACAAAATAAAGAGGAAAGTACATAGGAAAAGATACCAGGAAGTAAGAAAACTAGCACTAGATAGGGAAGGGTGGAGGGCTGCAGTCAACCAATCCTAGGATTGAGCGAACAATGAATGAGTGAATGTTCTCAAATATCCATGGGAAGTGTGCAGAATAAAAATTTCAATTTGACCGGAAAATGGAACAGTATAATACCATGTCAAGTTCGTTGGTTAATTGCACCTCTGAATTATCTTAATCAAGGTAAATATATTGGACACAAAAATCTTAGGGAAACAATATTGGAAGAGTAAATAATTAGGAATTATTACTCGCTAAGGCCAAGAAAGGATACGCCTGTCAAGTTATGAAGTTCCTCCAAGTCAGTGGTAAGTTTGGATTATAGTGGTTAGTGTGGAGTGGAGTGGAAAGCAGTAGAAACTAATATTCAGAGTGAATACTAATCATGATGATGAAGGCAAACGCCCAAAGTGCTTTGCTTTTTTATATTTATCGCCATGATTTTGCTTTCAAAATTAGCCTTGAAGAACGACAGGTGGCGTAAATTCACCAGGAGGAAGAGCAGGAGTTGTAAGCGAAGGACGGGGAAGTTCCTTGCTCAATGTCAAGAGGGCGCCACGGCGCGAGCCGCACCATTAGCGCCCGGTGAGTTTGTCTCGCACAGCTCCTACACTTAACTGCGCGGACTGATCTGTTAAAATGATACTTCCCATTCAGCCCCGATCAGACGGAATTAACTTAGTGTGCTAAGTGCGTCGTCGTCGGAAGCTTCAATTCCGTTCCGCCAAAAGGGATTACGCCCAAAGGGCCTTAAACACGAGTGTTTTATGCCTCTATCCTCGAGCTCTCCCGTGTAAGGGAGCTCTACCAAGTCAGGAGCAGGTCGATATGGCGTGATGGCTTCTCCCACTTCTCCTCTTACTCTCAGCTCTTTGATCTTGCCCTGTGGTATTTTTTCACCACTGTTCACAGTTGATGCAACCTACATTCGTGGTGTTCATTATACTGCAACCAGAAGAGGAGAGTTTTTACCATGAATACGTCAAAAGGGTGAGTCCATATTGGAACAGAGTAATAGTTTCGGCAAAGTTTAGAGTTCCTGGCGCGATGCAAGTTTTTTTTCCCCGCTCTGGCATATAGGATTTTGAAAGGCTACTTAAATGTCTTCGCTTGTAACCTTTTATGTGCTAATAATTATTCTAAAATTTAGAGAAATGTGCGTCGTGCCAACGTAATAATTTATTTTGGAAACTTTTGGAAAGTTTTTCTTTCAATATGTGTATTCATCGAATGCTGCCAAGTCAGGCCTGATAACAGAAATGTTTCTTCGGGATTTTTCTTTAAAATTTCCTGAATATTGACACACCAGGATCGATTATGTAAAAATAAATGAGAGGTTATTGCCTGAACATTCAGTGCTACCATTGGAGTTTGAGGTGGAAACAATATTGTCCTCATTTTAATTAGCAGTGAGCCCGACATTACTTGCCATAATTGTTGTTTTCTAAACAGGGCCTTTTATTATCTCAGGTTTGCTGAATTCTCTCACTATCTAACTAATTTTTCTGCAATACATACATATTTGTGGCAACTGTGTAAAACGAAGGTTTTGCTAATTATGCCTGTCCTTCTTTCTCCCTGAACTCACAAAAGAAAACTCATGTGTTGCATAACAAAAAAAATCGTAAAGGTATCTAGGAAAATTTTGTAATATAGTTGACTAGCTGTAAAACGTATGTTGAAATTGCTCTACTGATCATGCACTTTAAGTACCCTATCACTTACTTACAGCCCATTTACACGTATATAGTTAGGCAACTCCGCGTTTGTAGAGACTGGTCGAACCTTTTGAAATGCGTTTATCAGACCCAGTGAGTAAGCGCTACTGAAACATTCCATTATTTCTACAATAAACTAAAAGGTGAAAATCGAATAGAAGTTTTCCTATCAATTTTCTAACTACACTTTTTATTTCACAAGTACAACAAGTGAATTTACTTCTGAAAGTGGTATTCTAGACGGTGGCTTTAGAAAAAGCTATATATAACTGTTGCTTATATAAAATTCAGTTCTTAAACTCGCTTTAATATTTTACGTATTTTGCATTACTCAAAAAATCATTGAAATCTTATGCATTTCCAAAGCTTTACTTTTGAATCCTTCTCTCATTCAAAACTTTTGGTTGAGCATTTGGGTCAAATAAGTTTTCGTATCTTTCTCCATACAAATGTTCAGCATTTTATGTTCAATATTCAGCTCCATAATGATATTTTCTATTACATACAGAACAATTTTGATAATATTCAGTTCTTCCATCCACAAATCAGGCCTGTTCATTGGTGTTCTTATTGTGATTGATAACCTCTGCTGTGTTTTTTCTGCTATACGCGGATGTATTGGGTTACCTTTCGCTCTAATGTCACTTTCAGATAGTTTACTGGAATCAATACGCTCACTCCTCAAAGAGTTTACGACCTAATGCAATGACAAGAGGCAAAAAGCAACTAGGTGCAGTTGGGTGGCCTTAATCCGAGTATCAAACAGTCTCGATCCGCTTGGAACATTTCCTACTCCAGAATTGATGAAGTGATGTTCCTATGGAAGGTTTTGCTGGGAAACTTTACTTGCACGGTATAACTTCAAAATTTCCAGCACGGGGGGATCACCACCTGCACGCAGTTTCTCGCTGATCACCTCTCTCACTCCGACCTGCTTCCATATGAAGTTTCTCGTCACTGGTAAAGCGTCGCGCGTTTCTTTCGCCTAAAAATGATATCGCTGTCATCGATTTCGACTCAGGAAGGCTGATATGTTATGCCTATGGAGTGCATTCCATTTCAATTTCTCTGCAACAGTTTATAGAGCTAAGTAGGTGGTGCATCTTTGAAGAAAGGCTCGTTTTTCATAAGTTCACGTAAGATAAGTGAAAGCAAACTTTTATATGTATTGTTGTTCACCAACACCTATGAACGTTGGTTTAGATTTTTTAGGACAATTTTCGTCTTTGTGCTATACTAGTTTCTCTTCCAACCCTTTGCCAATCCATTCAAGTTTCGTATTTAGTTTTAATAATATGACTACTCTCATATCAGAGGAATTCGATCATAGGCGTACCTTATTTCTATATATATTTACTTAATCATTAATTCAAAACCAGGAAAGTTAATTATATTAATCGAGACGAAGAAATGAACATTATCATTAAACTAACATTATGGAAAAACTAATATTATTTTTACAAGTTTGTTATTGATACATAAAAGTTAGCCATTTTGTAGTGTAGTATTAAGTGACAACCAAGTTCACAATGATATACGAAATATATACGAGGCTTATTTATCACTATATCGCGAAATTGCTCCTTGTTAATTGTGTGAATGGCAGTCACTTAATCGTAGATTTATTTCCTGTGGTAAAGGATATATCTATTTCCGAGGAAAAGGAGGAAGAAATGTGAGTGGTGGGCGGTTGGTGGTCAGAGCAAAGTGGAAGTGGGGTTTATGAAATAATGCTAGGCGTCGGGTTTTGGGAGATGGAACGTGATGAGAGAATATTGTGTACCAACATTTTGTTGGATCTGTATCAACAAGTCATAGTTCTATGGAAAAATGACGTCGGATACCATGCAGAATCTTGTATAGGAACAATTTCTAAATTTTCCATAAGTAGGAACCCAGTATCACACAATAGACAGGAGGCGATTGGGTGTCGAATTTTAAAACTTAAAGATTGGTGGGGAATTTTCACGACCTACTTATAAATTTTGGGGTGATAGATCTGAAGAAAATTCACCTGGGTACCAAGAGATTGCGGAATGCCACAGGCTTGTAAAGCTCTGTTAGGACAAAAAGATTTGATAAGATGATGATGGCAAGTTTGGCATCTAAAAGCACCCAATTCAAGATCACAATTAAATTAAACTAAACTTTCAATCAATTTACTAGAGAGCAAAGGATTTTTAATGTGGCTTGCACCATATAGTTATGATGAAAAAGCGTTTCAATATTGATTTTTGGATTATGAAGCAGTTATTGAATTCCTTTGATGCTTCAAAACTAATAATGCGTGTACTTGTCAGTATTAAAGCGTTAAAAATCGTAAAAACCATTTGACGTTGTTGTTGCTTTGTGAAGGTGGCACTTAAACTAGAGACAATAGAGATGAAGATTCACCATTGGTCGTTAAATCCTAAGATTGGTATACGGCAGCCCTCCATCTTTCCCTATCTAATGTTTTTTCCTTAATCTTGGTAGTTCTCATGTATGTCCTTCCTTCTTTATTTGGCTTATGTGTTTATCCCTTGGCTTTCCTCTGGGAACTTTACCCTTTCTTTTCCATTCATTTAATGTTTCGCAAACAGATTGCTCCTCAGGGTTTGGCCAAAACGTCTGGTTCTACTTTTCTGTATCGTGTTCCAAATGGTCATTTCCTCTTCTTCTTTTATGTATTCCTCTTACATCATTTCTTATTTTATTCACCCATTAGATCATCAGGATACTCCTCTAAGGCCAGGTTTAAATCCTATTTGTCTTTTCTGGTCAACAGTATTGTTTTCATATACTGTTTCCTCGTTTGCGGTCCTATCGTCCTTGAACACAATTGCCCAAAGAAGATTATACTGCAAACGAGGTGCTTGTATGGCCAGAGAATTGAGACAAAGTTTAAGACTATGAAATCATTGAGGCTTAATTGTTTTACTTAATGGATTTTTACTTCGTAGAAGTTTCAAAAATTATAATTTATACTTAGAATAAAGTAGGTAATTTGTACTTTCTAAAACAGTAAAATAGTCACAATTATATTACTTCAATGGTGAATTGATATCTGATAAGCAATATTGTCTATTACTTGTAGTCATCGAAAGAATTGAAATAGAATTGGGAATAACAGTATGCATATATGTGGAGAGAGTATAGATTTTATTTATGGGTGGATATCATGAGCGTTATTGGAGTATACGAAAAATACTTCTGCCTGTATATGTGCGGATCAAGGGTTATTTTTGCCTCTTCGCACCGCTACACTCGAACCTGGGGAAGCCCTTAATCTTTAGGGTGTGGCCGTAAAAGGAAGATAGCCGACAACTGCCGTTCGAATTTCCCCCCCCTGAGCGCGAGGTCTTCCCCGATTTGGAATTCAGAGGGCGTTCCTCCATCAATGACTGTTTCCCACAGCCTTGCCCTCGCTTTTCCCTCCATTTACAAACTTCACCATCGCTGTTTCATTCTTCTCGAAATCTTGGGTTTTTTTAGCAGCTCATTTTTATTCCTGCACGTCATCATACACTGCTTAATCCGGATCTCTTTGTCGGCTGTGCAAAGCTGGCAAGGTTAAAATTACAATGGGTCAGGCACCAGCTGGAATGACAAACACAAAGGCACCGTGTTCCATTCTGAAGTCCTGTGCTCGGCCTACTGAGCGGATCATTTTTTCCCATAGCGCTGCTGCTAAGATACTAAGTGTAAAAGAGCGTTTTATACAGCGCTGCCAATGTGGAAACTCAGAAATTCGAAAACCCAGACATTTCAAGAATGCCTATTTTTATAAAACTGCTCATAATAAGACACTTCAGCCTTGTAGACAATTTTTATTTCACTTCTTTTCTCTTAAAGTTGTAATGGCAGTTTTCACGCTCTATACGTAGCTATCTTTATGCAACATCAACGGTATTAAATGGGCATATATTTTTCCTTTACAAGGATAGATCATATCATACAACTTTTTGCCGTCAAAAAATATTGTCTTTTCTATAGGTAATTTCGTGACGAATGAAATTTTATTGCCTTCTCAAATGAACTTATGACCGTTGGTATCGAAGTAGGGGTTTTATAATGCTGGAATTTCAATAATTTCCCTGATTCGAGGCCCGATCAAAAGTATATTTATTGAAACCTAATTCTGTATGCCATTTTTGCCGCTGTACTTAAAAATATTTAATAATTATGAATAATTTTAAGCCCTAATCAGAACGCGGCAGCTACTTAAAAAATTGGATGTTGCCCGATCTTTTTCCATTTTTCCATTGCGCATACACTTTCCTGAAAATTTTGATCAGTGCTAGGTCACTGTAATAAGTGCTTTTGAATCATAAGATGTAAAATTTTTACAAAGTATGTAAGTATTAATCTCCACAATCTTACTGTTATAAAGTCAATAAGTCGCTTATTGATGATTGAGTCAAAATTCTAATCTAATTCTACTGCATTCCTTACTAGTACAATAAAATGTAGCCCTTGGATCACAATAAAAGTAGAATCTATTTTTGGCGATTTATTAAGTGATCAGCATTGACGAGCTAAAATAGTCCAACAGCAAAAACCCTCAAGTTTTATGAATTTTTTAATCCAATTTTACCTCTGTGTCTTGGAGTAAAATCTTAGAAAATGAAATCTGTGCTCTGTTTGGGAAATTTTGAAGCCAAACAGGACTGAAGTACGGAGATGTTTTCGAGTTTCTACGATGCTCCTCACGTTGTGCTTAATAACTTCATCAGATAAACTATATAATAACTTTTCTTCTGCTGTTGGGTTTTAAATATCTCAAACATTGTTATGGTTTGTCTAATAGTGAGTGCCAATAATGTCTCACCTGCCTAAAAACTTCTTTATTAAAAGACCTACATTGCCTCAAATCTGCAACCTAATTCAATATTGCGTGTTCAAATGATTTTTTTACGATTTTTAAGCCCATTTTACTCTAATCGGAATATTCCTCATACTTGAAAGTCAACAATTCGAATAATTTTTTCTAGCTCTTGAATGTTTACTTCTGATCAGCATCTGATATACTGTGTCAGACTTTTCCTTGCGTTGTTGCGATTCAATTATACGGCCACTTCAATGTTCTCCAACGCACGACGCGCGGGCTCAAACCTTGCCCTGGACGTCTCCGGGGAGAGAAAGTATGTCGCATTGATTCCGATGGCACAGGCGAGCGAGGTGACTGCTCTTGCATTACTGTCACTACCTCCTAGCTTTGCAAAACCATTCGTCACTCCACAAGTCTTTTCATCCCCGCCTTTCCTTCATCTGACTCCCTTTCACAGCCGTCTCAGTTTGTAATTTAACACCAACTCCTCAGCCGACCGTGCCCTTTGCTTTCCTATTTCGCAAGTGCGGGTTTTAAAGAGGTGATCCTCTGGCGTGAAATCATATTTCATGCACAGACGGCAAATATTAGATCTTCTGTATGAAAGTGGAAAGATACTATGCTTTCTTGCGGAAAAATTGAATATGCCATAATTTCGGGTGAGTTCCTACCATTAGTGGTCGCAGTAGGTATGATCGGCCCTGGATATACTTTTTTAGATGACAGATTTCGTTGTTTTTATCCCCTTTGAATTTCTTTTTTCAATTTTAAACCTAGCTTCCTAATATATTCACTTCACACTTTATGTGCCTCTTGTTTTTGAAACACAAAATCACTCGGTGCGTAAATTTACAGTAACTACGTAACTATAACAATATTTGTGAAGGTTATTTCAAATTACCTCGGCATCCCTCGATATTTATTTCACATTATTTTAAAGAAAGAACTTGAGAATATAGATTCGAGAGAGAATTTAAGGGGACGGGTATAATATTACAAGCATGTGATATATAGCTTCGGTAAAGAAAATGAGAATTATGTATCAAAAGAAAAAATTTTACTGAAAGGAAATCAAATGATGGATTATTAAACTAGGTGGCAGTTTCTCAGAGGACCCTTTTCAGTGTAAGAGTCCTTGTCTAAAAATTGCCTGAAAACAGGCTCCACATGAATGTAGGTAACGTATCACGTTTCACTGCCCTAATTCCCGAGGTCGCAAACCTTTGCCCAATTAGAAATGGTCTATGATTCACATCAGCTTTATAGATCTCCATGGTTTTTCATTGCTTATCCAGTTTTTGGAATGAGCTAATTCAATGATTTGCTAAGATTCTCCGCATATTTTGATATAACGTTTTTTTGGATCGTAAACATAGTGAAACACACTGATGACACTTTTCCACCCTCTTCACGTGTATTTGGCAGCATTGGCTCCATTTCTTGTTCTCCTCCCTTCGCTCCTTATCCAACCCCCTTTCACTTGAGCCTTTTTCATATTCGCTCCACGCTTTGTGCAGGCGAGACCGCCACTGTCTCACTACCGATTTCCTCAGCACCTCTCTCGCTCACTGAACTGACTGAAATTCTACCGTTGCTCATGTAAAAATGAAGGGTTGACAGATAAACTGTGGTGGATGTTGGACGGCTGTCCATGGTCTACGAACCAAGAAAGGCCCACTAAATCCAAAGGAAAGATATGAAATACTATTCGCATAATTCTTTTTCGACGGAAGAACCATTAATATTTATCTAGTCAAGCGTGTACGTATTTGTGGATTTATTCCTGTGATTCTTGATTATACACGTGTACATTTTTGCGTGATCAAACAAATAGTCGAAACATAAAACTATTTTTTTAGTATCACGATTGATTTTATTAAATTCAATGTTTTACTTAAGTAAACATTAACATGAGTCATTTTTTTAACATTGAGGTATTTTAAGTTTTTAACTTGCAAGTTATCTTATAATGGTATTGGTATATTTATTAATAATTTGTTTAAGTAATTTATTAATAATTGTAGTCATATCTAGTCATTTTTATTTCTGCCACTTGGGGCCCCTGAACTCAAAATAGCCTCTCCAGGGGCGTAAGTAAATATGTCGGACAGCATGGGACCTCTATTTCGCCACTTTTCCCCCGACTTACGCAACTGGCGGGTAACTTGTTCGTTTTTTTCTTTCCATTCTCCGGCCCAGACTCCCGCGACAGGTGGAGAAGGCTTCGCGTTACGCGAGAAATATTCTAATATAGCGCCCGCTTTCGACAGTGGGATAAAGGCTTCTCCCAGGGGTATTGCGTTCGCGAAATACCTACCTACCCAGCTATACCGAGCAAAGTGCATGGAGCAGAGATTTCGCAATCTTTCACCGGGTGGTTATCTCCGTTTTAATTCTCGACCTCGTCATTGTAAAAGGGTACACGCTCCCACTGTATATCGAATGAACACCTACATGTTAACTTATATCGGTGCTGAGATAAACTCCTTCTTTCCTGGCAAAAAAACGAACAAGGTCGACAGAAAAAAAGTAAAATGTGGGTCATGTGAAAATGTTTTCTTTTGTCCAAGATTTTTACCGTTCAAACTCAAGGTAAAGACACAGTTAATAGAGGAAAAAATGAAGACAAAAATACGAACAAGAATAATGGGACAGCGTTGGAACCAGGAGAAACGAGTGGAGGAATAATTACTGCCCGGGAAACTAGGTGTAGGTCATCATTAAGAGCAGAAGAAAAGGATTTATTTATTTTTGCTGCGTCCTATATCGGCTAAAGTTGTATGCCAGAGTTATTTGTGTCTAGGGGAAATATCAAGTACCTTCACCATTTCCGTCGGTTTAGAACGAGGAAACGGGAGCTGACTAAGCCCTCTTTGGTCCTTCATTTTTCCACTAAACATATATTTCGATTGGGACAGCGACCATTACGCAGTGAACCAGTAATAGATTGACCATCCTCGGTCAGATTTATTTAAGTCTAGCTGTGCTGATATCTTGTATCCATGCGTAGAAATTTGTAATTTCAAATCAATAAATTTCCTCTCCCTAGAGGATGTGCTTAAAAACTGGTTCAAAGGTAATTAATTTACACCCATCTAATGTGGTATGTAAGGATAAATATCTTTTTAAAGCCATATTTCCATCAGGGGCTTAAAAACTTTAAGCAACAGCGAGCAGATAACAACAAATACATAGCGTTTTTCAATATATTTTAGCATTTTTTACAATCATAAACCCCTGCTCACTAAGCATTCGTTTCCTACATTATTGGGATTGTGAATACGTAAACCTCAATTTTGCATTGAATTATTATATGTATATAGTCAATATTGCTTTCCGAGAAACTTTGTTAGTGGAAATAAATGGAAAACAAATCTAGATATTTAAATATGGTGAATATATGCTATTCGCATCTTGAAAACTACGAATTATCAGAAGCATGGGTAATGGATGGCTTTCGATATTCCAAAAGCCTTCCTTCTCTTGGCGCTTCTGGATATTTCCCAGAAGGCGAGGATTTCCTATCTATGATTGAACTGTCAAATCTTGGGTGAAAAGCGAACTCAATTCCAGTGTGTACAAGGGATCATGAAATATGGTTCACAAGGTTTTGTTAATGCAGTTCTTGATTTGCGCCTGTTTATTCTAGAAGTCATTCACTTCGGCTTTGAATAATGGAATTCATGCTTCATGCTCACGGTTTTACTGAATGCAGCTGAAAACAAAATCAACTTCACGCTACAAGACCAATATCTGAATGTATACAGAAAGCTCGCCAGAGAAGGAAAAAATTGGGTCAAGCCAATATCTGAAGTTTAGTTTGGCGAGAAGACGTGTCGTGAGACGCAATTTCAGGCGTTCGCCACAGAATTTAATTAAAACGCATTTAGGTTACGGAAGAAAGACAAGGCTAATCCACACTTTTTAATCAGAAATTTTTATCTCACCTTCAGTAAACGTTTGGCAACTAATTTAATAATCTAAGAGGTGAAATTTTAACTTCATGGTATATGAGATTATAAATTGCGCCTCTTTAGGGTATTGGAGAAATGAATGATTTCCAATACCAATCGGAAAATTGTCACTTTTGAATAATATATTGATGCTCCTTTTGACAACCATCACATTTAATTTTTCAATATTTTCGTAGCTGAAACAATTTCAATAATTTCCTTTTTTCTTTAGCTATATAATGAAAAACAGCCTAAAATTAGTAGTTTTTGTTTAATTACATCAATTCATAATTACTTTGGATTATTTTTATGTTGCGTCGCCCTAATACAATAGGAATGTGTAATCTACGACGCTGAAAATTATTTTCGGGCAGAGTTTGCCGTTATTTAATTAAGGTGGAAATATTTTGTTGAATCGAACTATAAGAGGAATTTATAAGGCCCTAAATTAATTTCTCCCTACTATTTTCAGTAATTATTTTAATAAAATGGGATTCCGGTCGATTTCGATTCATTTTTTCGTTTGATACCATCAAAGAATGTATATTTAAATATCAAAACAAGATATCATAGTTGTGATTCTTGATGCGATATTTATAAAATTATATTACTCCAATTATTACAATTCTATTAGGCAAAGCAGTAAACGATTCGATTAAACGATTTTCATTTTTCTGCTCTTTGAACAGAAGGTAAAGGGCTCAATGAGTAAGGGGCCATTCCACAAACACGTGGTCGTTTTGGGGGAGGGGGGTTTAGTGTCTTGATAACGGTTTGTCACGAGGGGGGGAGGAGGGTTCTGGCGGCGTACCACGTGGCCGATTTGGATGAACAAAAACCCGATGACGAATGCTATTTTCACTCTGTAGTCGCCCACCCACTGTGCCTTGACAACTATGTTTAACTTTGTCAACGAATTCGGGTAGGGCGGCTCGGAGTCGGACAAAGTAGACGATGGTAGTCGTATCCCTGCCCACAACGCAACTAAGTAGAGTAACTTCAGCTTCGTATCCTTTCCCGCCCAATCCTAGACACTACTGACGACTGGCAAGGTGTATTGGAGAATTGTTGCACGTAGAATTTCTGTATATGACCACGTGGCCCCCTGGGGGGGTCAAGACCATGGCCACGTCTGGTCACAACTGGGAGTGGGAGGCTGAAAAAAGTCCTAAAATTGGCCACGTGGTTATTGAATGGCCCCTAAGCACGGGGAGTTGACGGCATTGACGGATTGACGGGAAAAAGACCTTGAGGGAACAGTGCTCTATGGTGTTCACTTGACCATAAAATAATATAATTGCCCTTTGGGAGAATGTAATAATTATCATTAGGGTTATAATTAAATATCAGAAAACGTAAAACGAGTGTACTATTTTATTTAACTATGAACACTGATGTTAAATCCTACTTCGACATGAAGCCGAAAGAGTGAAGTGTGAGTTGGCTCTATAAATTATGCTCATCTTTAATAGAAAAATTAAACTATTTAAAGGCCCGTAAATTCCAACGTTTTGACATCTACGAAATCATTTAGCATTCTTATATATTCTCATTTTCTTAAAAAATTCAAAAGTATAACAAGATTGGGTATATTTTATTTACTCAATGAATAATTTCAGTGAACCTCGTACCTTTACTACGAAATATGTAACATGCATCACTTTTTTAAGTGTTTAGCAAGAATATGGCTGCTTGTTTACCGTAATCGATTAAATTAATAGAATGATATTGGAAAAAGTAAAGGTATATGAACGGGAGACGAGTGCGATTTGAATTTCCAAACCGGGTCACTAATTGATGCGCGACCATTCTCTCGGGAAACGGGAGACACGCCCGGAAATGAGAGAGTAGTGGCGAGTAGGAACCCGGTGAAGGAGGCGAAGGATGAGGAAATGAAAGGGAACCGTGAGGAGAGGAAAACAAACGACCTCCCGCGTAGACATCAGAGGTCCGGATTTGTCCCTATGAGAACCAGGAAACTTGCAGTGGGGGAGGTGTGTGGATTTTGGATAGAATGTGAATTCGATGTAGGTTTTGTGTATGGAAGGAAAAGGTTTGGCAATTAGCTAAACAGGAGTAAGGAAGTGATTTTAATTCATAGAAATAGTGTTATAAGTGGATATTCAAATTCTGGTAACTGGATTCCTTTCAATATTTAATTTTTACTATCAGACTAATATTTGAACCACTGATTCGAAGAAGTATAGTTAAATTAAATGTCATGCTTTTTGGGATCACAATTAATATCAGCAGTTACCGTGTTAGTGTAAGTAGGTTTTGATGGCAAAGTTTCCAAAATTCACCAGTCTTAGAATTATTTAACATATAGTTTATTGGGTTGTTCAAATTTTCGCAGTGGAATTGAAGAATAAATATTTGCCATCATAAACAAAATTATTCGTAAATTATTGAATAAATTAATACCGAAATATTTATGTGGTACGTAATTCAGTAATATTTTAAAATATTTATTCCATCTTCATCGCATGATCTTTTTAAGGAGGTTATCAGGAAGTCAACGACTAACATGGAAAGTAATACCACCGCGTAACCCTGCTATATTTGTGTCCACTGAGTTAAGGTTTGATGACAGGAGATGTGAGATGTGGACGGGATGTGGTGGTGTGTCGAAGTGAAGCGGCAAAATATGGGTCGAAAGGTGAGCGAGGGGGAGAGCGGTAGGGGGGAAGGGTCTGACGGCGGAAAGGAATAGTATCCATAGCAGTTTTTTTCCTTTTATTTTAAGCGGAAGGCATGGACGGGTGGGTGAAGAGTGAGCGGGAGGTTTTAGGGGAGGAGGTAAGCGGGGGCACCCAGACACGAGAGATTTCGGATGAAGGAGTCACTGCTGGGGAGGGAAGACGTCGGAGAGTCGGCGAGAATATCTCTGATTTAGACGCCTTCTCGCGCCCACCACTTTACCCCCATCACCACCCAGAATCCATCCCACCATCCCCGTTCTTTCAAAAACCCCCGAGGATTGCGTTTCTTGCTGTAGGCGGAAGAATCGGGATGGGAGGTCAGGAGACTTATAAGGGAGTTTGGAGGTGGAGTCGCGGGACGTCCCACACATTTCTTCTCTCACACTCCTCCCTTCCGTGAGATTTTCGGGAGGAAATAGGAAATCCTCTCCCGTCCTCCCTCATGTGCCTTGCCCGTCTCGACACACCGAACCTACCATGATCCCTACCTACCTCCTCCTCCCGACCAGCCGCCCATCTTTAATCCTCCTGCGGAGCTGACACCGATGCAAAACTTAATCCCCGCCCACCCACGCCCAGGGAGACGACGGTAAATTTCCAAGGCGACTCGTACTGCTGCGCCTCGCTCTCCTCCGACTCCTCTATCTCATACAGATACGTGGAGGAGGGAATTGAACGATTTCTTTGCCCCCGTCCTTACTCCTCTCTCTTGCAGCCACCGTTTTTTTATTAATCCCTTTCGCCTAGACATCAGGGAAACAGTCTCCTTAAGTTTTGCTAACAAATGAGAACGGAAACTATCAACGGCTTTCGACGAAGCGTAGTGGGACGAAGTCTTCAGAATGTATCAAAACTTATAGTATTCCGTAAAACTAAATCATAATATTTTCTACGAGTTTCGGCGTAATAAGCCATCATCACGTTACAAGCTACCTGATAATGGCCCTATTCACATATTCACTGCCCGTTTGCTACCCTTATTTCCCTACCATTATGATTGTTCATTCGTTTTATTAACCATATGAATGAAATAATTTTATTAAAATCCTTACGGTTTGCCTTTAAGATGTGCTCCTCCTCTCTTCCCTATACAGAAAAGTGTCCATCTGGGCCTTGCACTTCAGAATGAGATGGTAAGAGTGGATTTAAACTTGCAAGATACTTCCTCAAGTTTCTTCTTCGAGATCTTGAGAAAAATTTTATTCAGATGAACAAATATATATTTCTTCTACAAAATTTAGTGGTGTATTTTACTTGGGAGAAGCAGATATAAATTTAATTCAGAGGCAGTTTATTTTCTGTGTGCTATGGAAACAATATGCTCCTGCAGGCGGCTGGCTAAATTATAAAAAGTTTTGCAAGCGGGCTTGATGCGCCGTTTGCTCGTGGACTTCGCGCCGAAGGTCGCCTTCTGCAAGTAACGCATACAATAAACTCACAATTGTTAACCCACCTTAGGAAAATATAATAATAGCGTGAAGCGTACTGAGAGAAGTGGAGCAATAGTAATACAGTAGATCATAACCAATCCAGTCGCGTTATGCCAAAACACTTCGTACGCTAAATGAATGAGATTTTTGGAAACGTGTAAGTTTGGATAAATCCTTACACTACCCCTCGTTCAATACTGCATCAATAATCTACCATCATTCCATAGCAAAATCTAGAGAGATATTGCCCGTGTGAAAATCAAAACAAATTCATCGCTGTATAATGAGTGAGTACTTGAAAACGTATTTCAAGCATGGCATTGGTTAATAGGCATCTCGAAGGAAGGAATGATTGAGAAGGCTCACCAAAAGAGGCCAATGAGAGATATGGTCAAGTGAATAAAAAGGAGTATTTTAATGACAACATTTCATAAAATGATTCAACAAAGGAAAAAAGCTGTTATATGTGAGGATGATGGTGTGGCCAGCTAATGCAAATTAATCTTCAGATTGATGGCTGCCGTAGGCAATGATCGCAACAACATTTGCTGTCATGGATTTGGAGAATGATTTTCCGCAATTGTCATTACATTTTTAACTTAATGTACCGATTTTTTCGCGATATAACCGATAGAAACATATCGCATTAACGTTATCACGTTTGGCATATCGTATAGCCGTATTAACCACGCTGTTATATGGATCTGAAAGATATGTTGGGTAGCATCATTATTCGTTAGCTCCTCTTTGCCCAAGGCAGAGCGCCGAGTTGATCGCCATTCAAATCATAAAGTACAAAAGTCATAGGATAGCTACTCTAAAATATCGTTCATATTATAAAGGTCGGAGAGATGAATTTCATTATCTCAATTTTAGGGCCAAAAATTCGACTCTTATACATTTTATATATCTCAACAGTAATTATTTAGTATCCAGGGTCATCGTAAAAATTCCCCCCCGCTAGAAATGGGCGTTTTTCTAGGAAAGTTTTACACAACGAAGACGATAAATTTAACTGACTTACTCTTTCAAATACTTCGCAAGTCTAAGTTGGCACGTAGAAATGTAACGAACACTGGTTCATCGTTGGAAATGGTGCTATTAGAACCCTGATCGTTATTCTCATTAATAATTCGCGTAAATTAAATAAGGATCTATTTGACTGCTCAATTTTGTAATAATTCTTGATGAAAGAATTTTGAGTTTGTAAACCCTACCATGAGTATTGCACGTAAAATAAATTTTGCTTTCTTTAAGGAGCAATCAACTTAATTTTTTATATCATGTGTTACTGAGTGAGCGTCCCAAAGTACGTTGTTGATGATTATAATGTGTAAAAAGCTTGTGTAATCAAAGATTCTTCAAATGTCAAACTGCATTTGATGACGACTGAAGCTGTTGCGCGATTATCCTACAGTTTCCGGCATTTGGTGATGTAAATAAAAAATAAAAGGGTTCTATCGTATATGAAATAACAATAGCAAGGGAATTAAATAATAAAGGGGGTTGAGACAATTGGCAGAGGTGATGCAAGGAGATATCCGTTTGGTGGAAATATGGCTTGGACACACATGTCAAAATGGCGAAAAACGGTGATATTTGAATGGAAATGGTGGTAAAATAGTTGAGGAATAGGTAAAAAATGTAGTATAATAAAAAATGTGGGTTATTTAATTTTAAAATGAGGTATTAAAAAGAGCTGTTGGTGATATGGAAGGGCTGTAATAACAGTTTTACGATGAGCCCGGACACTACATATCTTCCTCTTAACTTTTCCATTCTGTGTTTAAATTACATTTCGTATTCACTGTGAATATCGCACACCGATACGATGGCGCAAGAGGAACCACTGCATGGCTCGGATCCTTAATATCGACTGGCGATATTTCGTGAATGAATTTCGCGCTTGCAAAAGATTCATTGCATTCTCCCACAGGCTCCTGGAAGGGTGATACGCTGTAGATCGCCGTTACGGTAAGGGATGTGGAGGTATCGGTGATAAGGGAGGGGCAACAATACGGTTAGCTACCAGGGCGTTGAGGGTAAAGGTATGGGCGGCTTTCTCGGGGGTGGGCACTAGGGGGCGTGTCCAGGGCAATACGTTGCGGGGACTACACTGCGGACGATGGATGGAGAACATACTGCTGACCGAGTGCACATATCTCTGCTCCCCATAATAGGATTCGGCCTCTCGGCCGGAGGCTCATCCTTTTCGTTTTTTTCTCTATTTTATGCCCCGACGCCTGAGGTTAACAACCTTCTCAAACCGATGTCGCACATTCCCGCACTTCTGTCCCTTCAGTGAGGAAGCGTAGTATGCGGAAAGCGCACTTCTTTTTCTACCATCATCATCTCGATCCTACTCTCCTATACTTCGACGCGAAGGATTTTCTTTGCGGTAAGCTCCGGTGCAATATCTTCAGCATTTTTCACGGAGGGTCATCCTTCATAGGGTTTTGATACGTTGCTCGATTTTATTCAGCACTTCACGGCTATTTATCCTCGTCCTCTAGTTCTGAATTTAATCGAACGAAAAATGCTGTCGTGCAAAACGCTCAGTAAGTCATTCAGGTTTATTTTGGCGAATCCTAGCCAAAGATATGTAGTTTTGTTTTTTAATATCATTCAGTTTTGGGTCGTTGTGTTGGGTAAGTTGTGTCGGTGAATCGAGGAATTTCACTCGCTTTGCATGATTTTATTTCGTAATGCTCTACCAGTGAATACCTCTTTTGCCTGGATTATTTATAGATATATTTATAGGTTCATTCGCGCTCTCTTGTTCTCATGACTCCTGTTATTTCATATTAGAAGAATCTTTTTATTATTTATTAATAACTTCTTAAACATATGCATATCCAATAACCAATTTATCCAATAACTTATAAACCACATGCAAGGATAATTTCCTCGGTGTATCAATTTCTCCAGCCCTATTTACTACCCTATGGTGAATAACTTTCGTTATATCGCTCCCATTAAGCTATTTCAACATGATTAGATCAACCAAGCACACTCCTTTTGCCTGCATTTTTTTAGTGCACCCCACGTACATCCCATTCATTTCTCACCCTATATTTCTAATTGGCTCTCCATCCTGCCTTTTTCTCCTGTATGTCACCTATATATATATATATATATATATATATATATATATATATATATATATATATATATATATATATATATATATATATATATATATATATATATATATATATATATATATACATTAATATAGGCATATATATATATATATATATATATATATATATATATATATATATATATATATATATATATATATATATATATATGCCTATATTAATGTCTACATTCATCAAATGTTTATGATGGCACCATATCCCCTGATTTCGCTGCCAACCAATAATGTAACTAACCTCTATGTACTAACTAAGAATTGACTTCTAGCGTATGCACACCTCTTAGTCTTCATATAGGACAGGTCATTCCATGTTTCGTAAACATAGTGGCAACGGATACTAAAACGTCCATTTGTTCATTCTTTTAAATATTTGCCGTCATCATAAAATCGTTATTCCCACTTCTGCAGTTGACAATAACTACCCAAATACATTATTTCTGTCGATTTCTTAGAATCTATCCTGGAGGCCCTCAAGACCCTGTTGGCTAAATGTTTTTCTGCTATATTAAAAACTATACTCCATGTTACTCGTTACAATTTATGAAAATGTTTTTCTTCCTTTTCCCATTGTTTGATTCTGGAAATAGTTATCGCAAGTTAAGCACATTTAGGAAAACTTTATTTTTCTTAGCTAGTTTAAAAGAAATTGCAGAAAGTGATATATTGATATGTTTCCTCTCCTCGCGAGTATCTCCTAAGCGGTTATTCTTGAAAACTCTGCTGCCATTCAGTACTTCTCTTCCTCATTCATAAACCTTTAATACACCTTTAGAAGAAATTCATGTTAAAAAAGTTAATGCCTCAAATTAACTTTATTTCATTTAAACTATATTTAATGTAAATAACTACTGCCTATTTAGTTAGCGTTAATAACAGTAAATAGGTGAAAGGCGCACAACGAAGACTATAAATTTAACTAACTTATCCTTTCAAATACTTGGCAAGTAGAGGTTGCCATGTAAGAATGTAAAGAACATAAGTTCACCGTTAAAAATGGTGCTATTAAAACGCTGATTATTAATCACATTAATAATTCGCGTCAACTAAATCAAGTTCAGTTTTAATGCTCACTTTTATAAAAACTCTTGATGAAGAAATTTTAAGTTTGTTAACCATACCATCAGTGCTTCACGTGAAAAAGGTTTTGCTTTGTTTAAGAAGCAATCAAATTACTATTTGATGGCGAGTTACTGAATGAGCGACCCAAAGCACGTAATTGATGTTTATAATGTGTAAACAGCTTGTGTAATTAAAGATTTTTCAAATTTCAAACTGCATTTGATGATGACTCGAGCTGTGGCGCGATTAGTCTTCGGTTTGTGTAATTTGGTGATGTAAATGAAAGGGTTGCATCGTATTTGAAATAACAATAGCAAGGGAATTAAATTTCGTTCGCGCTTGAATTTATTTGCTTTGAAATCGAGTTATTTTACTACGCCAGTAAAATCCATAAAAATTCTCTAATTACCCCCCTTAACGATTACCTGGACAGTTTAGTTCAACGCACAGCTGATCGATTCAATAGGAAGGACCCTTTTTGAATTGATCATTGAAATATGTTGCTGTTAGTCAACCGGCGGTTACAACTATATTTTTTTATTTTCAATGCAATAACTCCTGAAACGTTATCTCTGAAATTGACTGAGAAACTAAGAATTTATTTCAAAGTGGTTGCTAGTTGGTCTTTCAAAATATATTTTTAGAAGCTACGGAAAACTATCAGGCGATTGAAGAAATTCAAATGATTAAGTGCTTATGAACTACCATTACTGCTAGTGCTTCGATTTGATGCGCTTTGATGGCCATGGTGATTTTGCACTTAATGTCTGGCACTTCAGACTGAGTAACATGGTAATTTACTCTCCGTATTTCGAGCCGCCCAAACCATGCTTCGATCATCGAGCAGGAACCTTTGTTTCCATCACAGCCAGCAGGCACCCCCTTCTCTTGTTAATTTTTTTACGTCTCCGTGATTATTTACGTGGAGGATATTTATGTAGCTCAACGAGATGGGATATTCAGCAATTTTTGCTCGTCATAATTATGAATTTATTTCTAAGCATCTCTAAAAGCATCTTTAGAAGTACAATACTAAATATGAATTTTAAAATCAGTTTCATCTCTGTGAATCTTTGAGATTACTGACTTGATGATCTACACATACAAAGTTTAATGTTGGAAATTTAATTTAGTTATTAGATTCTTCCTTAATGTTAGTAATTAATGCTGTCGTATTGATTAAGAAGGCCAGGATTTCGAGTATTAAAAGACACGTATTTGTTAGCATAAACGATAATTTTCATGGAATCCAAGAAGAAATTTGATACGTCTTCATTAACAAATAAAATAGACGTTATTTTAAACTTTTTCGATGTCTTTGTCGAAACCTATTTTATAGGATTGAAAAGTCTTTGTTGTGAAATATTTAATTTTTGGCTCAAATAATTACATAATACTCGGTGTATGTTCTGTTGGTGTTTTTATTTCACCGCCAGTTGTGTATAATATACCTGAGGAACCTAAAAATAAACAAGTGACGTAAATGTAAATGTTATTTTTATTAAACATATACACTGTATTCAATACCTTTGCTAAAACATTGCGTTCCTTTTTCTGGGCCACCAGCTGAAGTTGCGTATCGATTGTGTATACTTCACCCAACATGCGTAGAAGGATTTTGTAATAGTTTAAGGGAGGGTACGAGTGAAGTAGATTCAACAGGCCATAAAGTATAAACATATCCTGGAGAAGCTGTACTTTTCCTCTTGCTGACTGTATCTTCTTCCTATTTATATGGTGCTGTGAAGATAATGAAACTTATTTAAAACTAGCATTGACGCGTCGCAGGATGCTCTATCTTCTCCGGTATTTAAGTCTATAAATACCTATCGGTTTGCATTAAAAAGTCACTCTCATAATAAAAGTATCACCATACTAGTCATATTGAGAGGGTGTTGGTTTAAATCTCACTTAAGATATGACCGTTTGTTGATTCTCTTATCTGGACCGAGGATTTTGGGTGCGGGTCCTACCAGAGTAGATTTTAGCGGAGTGAACCTATATAATCACTTATCATATTTTAGTGACATTTGCCATCAAAATAAGTTGTTTTTAGATGCATAGTGAGAAATATTAATTAAAAACAATGCGTGAAACTGGCTTTTTATCGAATTTACATAGCAAGTGTTACTACAATGATTCGGTGAATGCCTAAAATATATCTTTACCTGCCAAGTTTACCGTAATAAAATTTTCCATATAGCTTCATATAGAGCCTTTGGTGTTTAAAAAGAAATCTATTGGAAGAAAACTGTAAATAGACTTTTCAAAAAGTAACGGTTGTTATGGATGGTTATAGAAACCTATAAGGAGATAATGGCAGAGTTTATTATTTCGTGACCTAAGAGTTATATTTAGTGCATTTAAGATGATTGGGTGAGAAGAAGTGAGATGGGTGAGAACCTATTAATTGTATTATAATATATTCCGATTCAATTATTATTTTCTTCAAGTTGTGATTATTTAAATAAAACAATTCACTATGCTGTTTTTTGTGCTTCTTTAACATAACGGCATGATCACGGCCGCTGTTGATTTCGAAGGTTATTTTTCTCGTGGTTATTTATTCGCGAGATAGAATAACTGTTCGCGCTTGAAGTAATATTATTGATTTTGAGTGGAATCCGTTACACGTCTAAAGAAGATAAAAAAATATGAGTTACGTCAAAAATATCTAGTTTATTCTTTTCAAAATCAGTAAAACTGCTTATGTAGCACCATTAAAAAATAATGGATGGAATGTATCCCGAATTTAGCAATCCCATACATTATTATCACCATATTTTTGACAAGTTCTTCAGTGTCTGGTAGCCCAAAAACTTAGATATGTGATAACGCATCGGAAAAAGTCTTCTGTATATTGTACGCAGATTTAGCTATTTACCAAGGCACGACAAAGATGATCAATATTTACCTTTTGCACAAAAGATATTATTAATTCGTTTATGCTTCCCTTAAGTGCACAAATAAACGAAAGGGATACAATGAATGAATTTTATTCTTGTTTTGCATCGTCTCATTATAAGTTTTCATGATATTGATTGTAGCATTCATCGTTGCAAAATGTTAATTTTTGTCTTATAATCATTCACAAAGTTGTTGGATTTTTGTAATGCGTTAAATTTTTATGTAGAGGAGTCAAAATCTGTTCACTTACTTTAAAAATCCAGGTTTACTTCTCACATTCTAAATGAAATATTTTTGGATTCACGTCAAACAATACATTAATACAAGTTTTATAGTAATTTAGTTTCCCTGATTATGACATATGCCATCCTTTAAGGGGTAAATAGACAGAAAATAGTCTTTAATCATTGTTCTATCCTTAAAATTGTGGTAAAAACAAAATACTAATTTTGTTTTTGAGGATTAATATTTATCCTTATTGATATCTCAAGAAGTCAAACTGTACCAAATGAATGAAGTGTTCATTCCTCATTGTCGTGAATCCTTTGGTCCATATTTGAAAGCCGTGAAATAAAAAGCCTCCCTATAGGTGCAGGAGAAAGGATTTTTACCTCAGCATAGCCGTCACTATTGCAATATGGTTGCATCGTGTATCCTGAGCGTACATGCATGAGCACTTGCAGGAAAATATTCTTCAATTTATAAAATGATCTATTTTATGGCCTCAGGTTTGTGCATTCCCGTGAATTGATCACTTAGTCTCATGCAGTTGTGAAGGAAAATATGTTCATACATTTTCTCGGAGTCGTGCAAGCTCTAAATTCCCTAAAAACTAATATGTGATCCGGTTTCTTATCAGTAAGGAAAAGTTTTCAGGGTATAAAAAATGCTGCAAAATGGCTCCTGAATTATTTCACTGTCTATTCACCTACGTCTTCGTTGTTTCAATTCCAAAACAGAGACCTGTTGGCTAGTTGACTAAATTATCTCATTTCGGTCGTACATGTCTATGCACAAATATGAAATGAATGGATAGAAGCAAATTGTAATAGAACGTTTGTTTACGTAATATATGAGCTCATTAGTTGTGAATTTTCAAAGAGGCGAGATTAAATGGTGAGCATTTTCTATTTCTTGAACCACTTTTTGGTCTTTCACACTGAGGCCTGCGAGCATTACTGAGGAGTTTATTACATCGATTTGCACATTTACCATCCACGAAAGCCAAACGACAGAAATTTTTCGTGTTTGTTGATCCAATATAATTTATAGCCAAATTACTAAAACAAAGTATACTCGTAATGTGGCCAGTGGAAGGGCCTCCGACTACTCACTGTTCCCTTCTTTTTAATGAAAGAATAAAAGCTGATTAAATCTCGGAAGTCTTTTTTGTGATGTTTTCTTAGTTCTTGCACGACGATTCTCCTCTGCTGCGTGGTCCCTGATCATTACAGGTCCCATTGCCTAGAGACGTGTACATCATGTCCCGTTCCTAGCGTTATTAGGGTCATGTTCGGGTCGTCTTGGTGTGAAAATTTTTAACGTAATTATATCGTGTAAACTGTGATTTTACAAGTTTTTACCTTTTCCAAAAGTATAATAGAACAACACGTTGCAAAAATATCATCTGAATACATCGTTTCTGCGTGTTTGGCTCCAGATATTTCAGTTTTAGATGTGTAGTCTATGATCCTTATCTAATGGCGAAAAAACTCAAAAATGCCTTGTTATCCATCGTCTAAAATAGGTATTGTTGCTAAATGGTAATGTCCATTTGACAATTATGTTTGCATGTGTAGCCAATCTATGTCATGGTTTTTTGAAGCTTGTTTATTAAATGATGCTTCATCAAAATATAATTCCAATAATCATACAAAATTACGCGTTAGACTCAAAATAACTTTGTCACATAAACCAAACACAATCACCATGGTTCTTGTAACGTTTAGAGTTATTTTGTTTCACATGAAACACATTTCCATGCAAGCAATGTGCATGTAAATCATCAGCGTATTCCTTTAACGGTTTTATTTCCGCTCCCTCTCTAGAGTTGGCTATTCTAGTCGCAGAATAAATTTCCATTATTTGCCCGTTTTGGTTTCCGGGTTTCCCCCGGTTCGGTGAAGAAAACTGATTGAATTGACCCGACGATAGAAACCTTCCGGAGTGATTGTGCTCTGTTCAGCGAGGGGAAAAAAATACGAATCTTTCCGAGCCCCATGGAACGGACCTTTGCATTAAGGCGGTCTAAATTTGGCGGAAGGACATCTCAGTCGGACACGGACAAGATGACAATTTGCCTGTCAGTTAGAAAAGAACAAAACCACCAACTGAGCTAGGTATTGATCGATTTTGATGAGATCTTTCGATGGGATATTTTTATGAATGGAAGTCCATGACTGACGTCGATGGAGTGGATACTCACGTCGTCGTCAACTTTTGTGCTCCTTCGTCTGAGTTTCACGATTATAAGTGACTGCTTGGACATCCATCTATGCACACAAATCCACGCCTCTCGATATCGCATCGCCATAATGGACGTTCTCCCTCGTTGGAGCGGCCATCAATTAAACAAGCAAATGGATGGAGCGATTCAGTATGGTAGCACCTGGGAATATTGAATCCATTATAATGTGTGGTAGAGAACATTAAGTGGACCAGTTGCCCAGCTAATAGGATGAAAACATAGATTCATTAGCGGAATGGAATAAAAACTGCCCTCTCTTTCGTGCCTGAGAACGCCATCTCAAACTTTTAAGCATGAGCATTGAACACGAGTTCGTTAATCACGGAACGATGCTACGTTGTGTAAAATGAGTTTTCGAGTACTTGTGTGATGAGCTTCTGGACCAGTAAAGATGAATTATGATAAGCGCAAATGGTGTAAGAAGGTAGTTAATATATGAGAAAAATAAAGCGATTGTAAACACATGAGCTGTGTAAACAAGAATTGTAGCTCCTGCATATGTGCGAGTAAGGCAGGGACGTACCAAAGGATTACATAAAGAATTGAGCTCCAACTCCATTCCTGTAATATATCGAGTAAAACGACCTATAATTTCGACTTTTAGCAAGATCGAAATATGTAACGCTGAAAGTAAAAGCTGACTATTTGGAAATTATCCACCAAGGTTTCAAGTTTTAGATTACTCTGTGAGAGATCAAAGAATTTTATCCTCCCATGCATCCATTAAAATCATTAAGGTGAGCAGCGATGGGAAGAGTTGCAAAAAGTGCGTGCTAATTCCCTCTTTGTTCCACATTTTCCGAATACTAGTAATTTTTTAATTTTTCTGGCAACTTTTCCATGTCCAGAAATAAAGATTACAAAGAACCACGCGTTTGTACCGAAAAATGTGCGTGGTGGTTAAAAAAACTGCAAAATAGTTCTGCTAAAGTGTTTAGGAGAAGTATGTAAGAGCCTCAAAACCTTGAAAGCCGTTAAAATTGGGCGATGGAGTTCGTGTTGAAGATTTTCCTGGTGTAGGAAAAATTTCGATGGTGCGGATCTAAACAAAATCTTATGTCATTCGATTTTTACTGAAAAAAATGAGCAACCAGCAGGTGGCTGCAAAATGTCACTCTGCGGTTGTTCAAAGGTAAATTAGGAGCGTGTTGAGGTTTGTCAAAATATCCTGAAAATATCAAATTAGGACGTTGGCTCCCTAAATAACCTAACAGACGACGAGATCTGGGCCAAAATCTTTATTCACCCTGAATGGACGCCGCTTCCAATCCACGGAGGACATTTAGGAAAATTCGTTGCGGCGAAACTTAAAGCTACTAAACAAACAGCGTTCCATGATGTATTCAAGCTGTGGGAGCATTGCTAGGATTCACTGCATTCACTGCATATGGAACTGTTTTGAAGATGGACCATCTGAGGTAGCTGAACAAAAAGTATGTATGAGTAAATGGGAGCTGCACGGCATGTTTTCAGAAAAACCTAGTATAAGCACCTGTTTCCGTATCTTCGTATCCAAATAAAAGTTGTGATATTCGTCTTGTGCCCATTGAGATATAATGAAGTGTTACACACCGTGAAGCTTATAAAAGCTGCTTAGAAGACAGGAATTCTAAAGAAATGCTTTGTAAGAAATCACGCCATAAGTTTGCTTAAGAAAGGACCTTTAAATTAAAGATTAAGTCATCTTCTAATGATCTTTATTCTATATTATTGATCTTTTGTTAATGCTAAAGAAATTTTTCTCCCATGTGTGTCTTTCGGTCATTCATTCGACAGTACAGGGGGAGTTCAAATCATGTAAACACGTGGGTGTTCTCTGAGTTTTCCTGTCACTGTCTCAAAATATCTGCATGTTAGGCTCCAGTCTTCCTTTTAAATTCTTATCTACTGCGTTGCAGAATCACCAAGGCTACTAATATTTAGCCAAAAGTCCTTTTCTGGATCTGAAATGATGCCCAGAAATCTAATAAATCCCGCAAGTTTCGGTGATACTTATATTTCCCGCCACTCATTAATCTCCAATAAGGAATGTTAGAGCCTACGTTGATCGTCTTTGCGGTTGCTAATGTTTTCGAATATTATTATTTAACAGATAGTAATTAGTAAAAATAAAATCTAAATTCTCATGAGTTCAATAGATATTTTATAATATGTCGCAAACCATGTCTGAAAGCGGTTATTTTTGCCGTTGAAATATATTTTATTCGTGGTTATTTTTATTTATACGTTATTTTTCTAAATGTTTTATGCTTTAGAATTTCTAATGCCTATGCTGAGTATCGTGAAGTAATCGCAACAAAAAGGCTAGATGGTATGACAGAGTATACTGGTACCTCGTGGTTGATGTTTATACCTGAAAATGTCGAAATTCACTTGACCATATATTCCATAAACTTTTCGCTCCTCGATATATCGTACATAGGCCTCCAAGTCTCAAAATATTGAACTTTTCTTCGGGATGGAAAGAATCTCGTCACGCCGATATAACGGTCGTGAAATGACGCTTCATCGAACTCAATCACCCGGGTGTCGCAAAAGTATCTCCTGCTAGCCCTTTCATTTATATTTTCCCTCGTTGGACTGCTGTTTCCATTCGCTTTGAAAAAATGTGACGCGAAATTTCGCGCTCAGTGCTCGAATTCTCCCCGGAATTCGTCTGAGCCAAATGTTTGTTCGAAAATAGATTGCTACGATCAACGAAACGGCTCAGTCACTGTAAAACGGCAAACATGCAGGAAGACGAAAGGCGGTGAATAATGGCGCACGCAATTGATCATAAATTTTGTATATCCGATGCGTGGAACTGGCAGACTTTCCCTGTCACCGTTCTTTTGTCTAAAGGTTCACGTATATTCCTGTGTTTTTATTACTTTTTTCAATGAAACGTTGCGTTAAATACTTTTTCCATGCCAATAGGGTCATTGCATGTTACAGCTGCTTGCAAACCGGTTGTTGCAATCCTAATGAATTGTCTGGAGATGGACGAATGAGCTGATTTTAACGTTAAAGTTCAGAGGCACAATTAATTTCATTAGAAGTTGTTGTCGCCAAATAATTGTGCTGAGCACGCAGATAAAATCAAAAATGTTTGCTGAAGATTGCTTTTATTTCTTCGCTTTCAATCATACGCGTAGTTTTTAGCTGTTTGTGATTCGCAAACACGTCAATGTCTTTTTTTCAAAATCCATAATCCATTATATGATTGATATCTTGCAGTGAATGATCGCTGATGTGAAAAAGGCTGTTATGTATAAAAATTGTCATATTCAATGCAGATCTTTTTGCCATCCGAGTGTAATTAGAGATATTGATGAAATATTTTATCTCTGGCTCGTTAAAAAACATGCTCGCTTAAGAAAGCATCTTAAAATTAAAGACTGTTCCTCACCTATTATCGCTAGAGAAATATCTCCTCTGTACGCCATGACGATCGACAGGGGAATTCAAATCATGCAAACACGTGGGTGTTCTCTGAGTTTTCCTGTCCCAGGGCCAACATTTCTTTAGTTAACGCCAATGAGTAAAATGCCTTTGCTTCTGCAAAAAAATGGATTGACCTTAAATTATAATTTACTTTTCAGTCACCATCTACTTGAATGAGAAGAAAGCTATCACTTATGCCACGAACGAGCATATGTATTTATAATTGCTCACCTAAAACTTGCACGATTTTCCTATTTTGTCATGTAAAAGATATTGAAATATATGATAAACGTTTCAAGACGTAGATAAATATTTCAGGAATTTCTTAAAGGCTAAACATATATTTGCTCTCATTTTGCTCTCGCCTATCTGTTTTTTCCTTTCGCACGCTGGGTCAGAGAGATAGGATTGCACTCTGTTTTCGCTTAACACCAATGGCTAATTAAACACCAACACTTCCGTCAGGTGGAAATGAGCCTGTGCCAGAAATAGCTCGCTGCTAAACACTTTTCGTAACGCAGTACGATTCTGCGAAACGGGAGCGCGATAACCGAAGAGAAATGAACTCGAGAAGAGAGAGATGCCACAGCCAGAGTTCCGCTAAAGCGGTTTGTGCGAATGTGGGTGAAGGAAGGCAATCCGAGCGCTCGTAATTTTCTCCCGGTAACTAGCACGGTCGCTCCGACTCGGGTGACTCGTGGAGGAAATGACAAGGAGACTGAGACATTTCGGGGCGGGGAAATTACAATCCCAGCGTGGAGAGAAAACACGGGAAACGAACTTACTCCCCTTAAGAGGAAGAAAGAAAAAATTAGGAACCCCCCAAAAACCCAATAAAACCGGATGTAACATTCGGAAAGATAAGAAACGAGGAGAAAGCAGCTAGCTAAAAACGGCAAGGAGGCATGAAGATGACCCGACCATAACCTCCCGAGGCCATGAAAATCGAAATCGCGCACGTGTGGGATGGAAAGAGAAATAAGAATAGGAGGTCGAGAGATGCATGCGGTGGCGGAGACATCGAGAGATTGGAGATTTCACGAAAAGGCGAACGCGTGAAAAGGAAAAAAAGGGAAAGGGATGGGGGAAGAGAGAGAGAGGGAAGGAGACGCCCCAAACGATAGAAAGGACGTAAAGACGAAGAAGAGGCAGGAGAAGAACGAAATATGTTTGGGGAGAACGAAAAAAAGGAAGAATCGCGTATAAAGATCGAGCATGAGGGAAGAGACGAGATGGAGTGACATCAAAAAGGAGGCGGCTGCGCCAGGAAAAAAAGCCGGAAAAGGAACAGGGTTTTTGGGAATGGGAGAAGCGATAGGGAAGATTGAATCAGGGTTGCGAGAGCAAGTTTCGTTGCTCTCCTGTATGGAGGAGGATGGGGGATCGGAGTGAGTGGTAGGAGGAGGAGCCATAGGGGAGTGAAAGGCTCTGGTAGGAGTTGAGGTGGGAGGGCATGGGGAGAGGGAGAGCATGTGCAGCAAGGGGTAGCAAGCACCACCATTTGAGGAGAGACGGAAGGTGGCAGAGCGGGATAGCCTTGCCTTCCTGATAGGGGTGGGGATAGTTAGGGTGGCCCTTCCGCCGGTCGGAAGGAAGAAACGGACACGTAGGGTGAAGGGTGACTCCTGGTTTCCCCACAATCCCCTCTCCCCACAGGTCCCAAGACGCCAGGCCATTTCTAGACGCACTCCTGGCCCTCCCAGGGGCTGGAAGTGAACGGACAAATTACCATCCATCAGACAAGTCTTCCGTGAAATTTACAGCAAATGAGATTTTCAATTCATTGTCAATCTAAAGAGTAACATGAATAGCTACCAAAATAATGTTTGCTGGAATATGATGTGGGTTCATTTCTTGCGCTATCCAGCCTCCCCATGTGAGACTTTGGTAAATTGCCAGCTGGGTGGCTTTTTCCCTTTTTCGAGGAGTATACGAAAACAACTTAAGGAAGCCCGCTTGCACAGGAGTACCACGAATCGTGACGGTATTTTTTATCTTCTACTTTTACTATCATCTACCATCTCGTGCGTCTTAAATGCTTGGTTGCGAAACGAAACAAACGAATATTTTGAGGCCAGAAAGACTCCAGGCATTTTTTTCTTGACGTGGTGCCAGCTGTTTCATAAAAAATCTAACCATGTGCTCTCTCCGTGAGTGTTGTTCGCTCTCTTTGATATATTTTTCCGGTCTCGATCGTGAGACAAAATATATTCGAACCACTCTTATCGAAATTTCGTTTAATAGATATTTAAATTTCAGTGAGGTAACAATATTACAGTATAGAAATAGAGAAATATCTTCCAAATTTCAATTGGTGACAAATAATTAAGCAATCGGACTTAGTGATGACGGTGTAACGTTTTCGTCTGCCAACTTTATATGTTCATAAAATCAACTTACAATCGGTTATACACGATCTAATGGTCGTATTTGCGAAAGAGTTGATGAATATGGCCATAATATTTGCTATTTATATTAGCCTTCAATTATTTTCCCTTACTCATAGGTATATTATTACAACAGAAGTTTAAATATTGCCTCCTATAGTGTTAATATTTGTCGATATCCTGCCACTTTCTGTCCAAAAGATGACAACCTATTCCTATTCTGTCATTATTACTGTAAATAGGGAGGTTCCTGTTGGTTTGGATATCATAGAGGAATTTAATTTTTTGTTTACTTGCCTCCCAATTGCTCAGTGAAAAAAAATTTCAATATCAATTACTCAGAACAAAAAATCTTCAGATGAAATTATATTCAACTTGACTATTATTAAATAAAGATAGCTTGCATTGTCATTTTATAATTAAAACCACTGCATGTTACCCTTCTCCTATTTTCTAAAAAACTAGTAATTCATCATTCATTTCCCTAGTAATTCATACCCAATAATTCGCATTTTTGATATTAACGTTCTATGGGACATTTAGCTGACAATGAATCTTAATATATTGTTTTCCGTGGTAAATTTCAATTAGACCAGGAATGCAATGTTACCAATAGCGGCAGGAGAAGTGACTCAAAGTGGTATGTAACATTTAAGCTTCACGACATGGAGGCTGCAAATGATTAAACTGCAATAAACTTACTTTTCCTCGAGAAGAAACCTTTTAGAAGTTTGACCCCGGTTGGAAACTTGCTATATAATGCTTGCCATTACTAATCTTACCCTAATCCTACTTTCCATGATCGTAGAGCTCGGAAATTAGCAATGAATACAATCGAAAACACTCGGGAGGTACATTTGAGCATTTCAAATTAAAAAGTACTATTTGGGCATGAATTGATTAATATACAGAGCCTCATATTGCTGACTTAGAGGAGTTTAATCCTTTCACCTTTAAACTCTTTCCCAAGTATCAACTCTACCCTCTTACTTTCTCGAACTCTATCCTACCTCACATTGTCCCCAACGTTTTCGAATGTCTTCCTGATCCCTTTTTTCCTTTCCCTGTGTCTCCCGGTGTTTCCCCTGTCTCTCCTTTAGTCGTCTTCGTCACCGTTCGTCTTTGCGTCGACGTATTTCACGCGTCGTCTCAATCGCCTTTCCTTCCAGCCACCCACGCCTTCCTTCCCAATTCGCGTCCTTTTTTCGCCTGAGCGAGTGAGTTGTGGATGTATTCGATTAAAAATAGGCAGCGCCGAAAAAAAGATGAGAAGGAATTCAGGAACAGAAGGAAAAAGGGGTCTCCTAGACTGGCGGAGGAACACAATTCCTTTCGTCCTCCACAACCACCCTTATCTTTTCCTTGTTTTCCTTCTTCACTACCCTGGTTTCCCCTTCTCTGTCTCCTTTCCTTCTTCCCCTTTTTTTCTCTCCCGTAATACACTCTTCCGTTTCTCTCACTCTCTCTGTCCCTACTCTCCCGGGAACACCACCCATTTTTGTTTTTTTATCTCCTTTTGTTCTTCAAGAGCGTCGAGTGTCTCCTTATCTCGACGAATTTCCTATGCTCCCTTGACACGGCCGCGGAGTGCGAAGATTTGGAACGTATAAGGAGAGGTAGGGGGTAATTAAAGGCGGCTGGAAGTTTCCTTTTTAAATTGCCGAAATAAACGAGGCAGGCGCTATCTGAGACCGTATTCCTCGAAAGAGAATGTTGTCTATTTTCGTTTTGGTCCAACTCGCTTGAGTAAAACCCACATTGCCACCACCTATTTTGACTATTTTTCGGTTGGGTAAACATTTGACTACCAGATCCAGTGTCTCATTTAGTGCCTTTCTAATCCATTTTAATGATACTGGCTGACAAAAAAATATTCGTATGCCGCTGAAATGTCGCCTAAGTATTAACTCAATGGCGGTAAAATTTGCCTTATTCAATTTCCATTTAAGAGCACATAATACTCCATCAAAATCAATCCGTAAATCTGAATAACTTCGAAAAGCAATCATTAGATTTGCTGTTTTTTTAAATAACCTGAGTATCATATTTATTGTCGCTTTACTCGTAAAATGAAAATTAGAGATAGAATTGTTTTAAAGATATGGTAATGGCAGTAAATTACATCATTTTAATAACTTATGTATAATTATATGAACAGTTATTATTAATTTTATATTCAAATGTTTCCAGTTTCAGTAGCATAAGAATTATAGCAGCAAGTGATACAATTCCGTTTCTATGAGAGAATGATTCCATATTAACAGGACGACTCTTTATTTAAAGAAAACCCTTTTTTATTGCTTTAAGCCAAAATAGTATTTAAACTGAGATAATTATGCCGTGCTCATTCGTAGTATGTGATTCAAATGAACTAGGAATAGTATCAACTCAACCAAGTTTTAGCCACTCATGTTACGCTAAACCCCGGTATGCTTGCATACCATAATTCCTATTGAGTGCAAAGGAAGTTGTGATCACCTCACGATGATTTTAGGCATAAATATTAGTGCCCCAGTACAACACTACTTACCATTTCAGAGTATATATTCCAAATGGATACAAAGCACGTAGTGATACAGCATACTACTTTACTGGTACATATAATTTGTTCCGGTATTATGTCGCAGCAAATTGAACCAGAGAGTATCATCCTATCAATATACTCAAAGATATATATTAATTTGAGTAATTTACAGGTTAAGGTTATAATACAGGAGAGTAAAACACATCTACATATCAATAGGTTCAGGAAATTTTCTCCTTAAAAGGTTCTTGTCTTTATTTCAGCATCCATGAATCTAACTTCACCCTTTTGATTCAGCTCATAATCGAGCTTAAGCTCATAATAGGGCTAAAGCTCCATGCTAAATTAAATTATGGATTCATAAAATGCTGTTTCCATGCACTGCATTTCATTCTGTAACAACTAATTTTTCATTGCTATTTAGATCGTAACATAAAGTGTTTGCTCTGGAGACTCATAATTATGTTAGTGACCCATATTGAGTGTTCCCACCCATCACCATATTTTTTCCCAATGCACTAGACCAGATGGCTATCAAAGGGATGCTAACATTATAAAGTCATTTTATTCTCGCTCGAGTCTAGATATTTCCATTGACTGGAAACTTACCTTAGTATATTCCATATAGGAAATTTTGGGATGGAGGGTGACTATTTCTAACTATTCTCGTCCTGGAATGAATCCTCATTTGCCCATTTTTTATCGCGCGTATCTAGTGGCTTGCCATTATTTCCATTTTCCCCATCTCTCCGCCACACTTTAAATGAATACATGGTCCTGATTTCCAATTTCAGTTATGGCCGTTACGGTAAATGACATAGTTTTGCGGGGGGTAGGGTGTGACAGTGACCAAAGATTGGCACTTTGTCGGCTCTTACACCCTCTACCTTGCCTTGTCCCACTCCCGCGTGCCACCCTAAGGTGATTCGGGCAGTATGGCGGGGACTTGGTGGCGGACGCGTTTGTCCGACCTCACGGCCTGTCACACGGTTAAGGTTACCTGATTAAGGCATGAATGGTAGGGGCAAGTGGCTAGACGACTGAAACGGTATTTATGTGTGGAAGAGGAGAGAGATCAGAACTCCGAACAACGATAAAGTAACGATATTTGCGTAAACTTATCCGTAGTTTTCCTCAGTTTTTAGTAAAGAAAATTATTTACTTGCATTAATATGTAGGTATAAATAATGGCCGTAGTAGAATCGGAGGTACCGTATATCGTGAGCGTTCCTTGAAAGAAATTGTTATTTATTTTAAAGGCTCAACGGAGAGCAATTCTTGGTCCAGTTTTTAATGTTTCATTAACGTAATCACAAAAATGCTGTATCCTTCTCAATCCCTTGTCATGAACTGAGGATCGGGTGGTCTTGCATGTTGCACTAGTATACTGTCGGTTAGTTGACATTAGTATATTCTATGGGATATAAATAACTTCCTTATCATACCATTGAAATAATTGGGCGAGTAATTTAAAACAGGCCCTAAATTGTACTCCATGTTAACGCATGATGTCCTTGTCGTATTTCGCAAAGAGCCGATGCCATGGTTTTCTCCGCATATCCTCTACTTCCTTAAAAACTATCCCCCAATCAAACTATTTACCCCGTACTTTCGTCACCATTAACGTAACTGTTCTTGAATTCTTCAAATTTACCAACCAAGTAAGGGTTAATTGAATAAGTAGACTTGTAATACCCGATTTAAGAAATCACCGGCCTTTTCGGTTGATTAAGAGTGAGATATTATCGTCTCCTGATATATGATTTTTTTGGAAATGATTTTTCAATCCAGTTTCAATGGAAATTGTCTCTTGATTAAAAGAGACGAATGATAATGACGTGAAAAGAGTAAATACGTCACTACGAATATGAAATGGAAAAACCAAATTCTGACATCCAATAAGGTGTGAAATTGTAGCTTTACCGAAACATCTCCGCCAACATATGATTTTCACAATCATTTTAAGTCATTTGCCTCAGACAAGTAGCTAGCATCTATTAGGGTACGTAATTTATTTATATTTTTTCTTAAACAAGCTTATTTCCTCCTAAAGTATGCACTTTTGTTTGACTGATTTTACTAAGCCAGTATTATTAACGGTCTATGACGACGCCATCCTTGCATTTTTGCGCATAACTGTCTTTATTAGTTTGTCATTAATAAGATTAAAGTGAAACTGATTCATATCACTTTTTTGCCGTAATTTATGTAGACATCCGTGTACATTGTACTGGTAGGTGTCACTCTGCATTTTGTATTGCGTTTCATTATTAATAGTTAGCTTAAATGCTGATCCTCCGGAGAGGATATGTAGCCTTTTTGTGCCATTCTTGCCTTCGACAGCACATTTGTATGTTTTATCAGGTATTAATTCAACTGTAAAGTGGCTTTTAATGTGCTCTGGAAACAATCTATGTTTTTCTAGGTCAAAAATTGATTCCACTTATACTACGAATTCATGAGAACTTTAGTTCTATATTTCAACTTCTCTCACTTTGGATACAAAGACGATTCAACGACTTGTAAACACTGATCCCTCAATTAGGGGTAGATAACGAGTTAATCATTTAATGCAACATTTTATGCATCATTCAGGTTGAAAAGTCGAAAGGTACTCACGCAGCATCGCGAAGTTAGCCGTTAAATGAGCTCCTTTTATTTATTACTAGCCTTGGCCTTTGAGAAATAGGTCATGTTCCCTAATGAGAGATTTTTTCCCCCTTCCTCGAGATAAGTTTAGTCGTTGCTGTCTTATATTTTTTTATGCAGTGCCCCGCCGTTGTAAGACGTTCTCCATCGGGATATGCATTAATACGGACCACGGGAGAATTACTCAGTTGGTAAGGCGATCTCTGTTAAAAAAAAAAATAACCTCTTGGGTATTCCCGAGGATGAAGTAATATGGAAAAACGAAGTTTCAGAGGCTCAAGGTATGAGATCAGACCTACTTTTCGTCCGTGGATTAAAACTCATGCTCCATGATGAAGTGAATAATTAAATCGCTAATCATAGGAAACTCAATTACAACCCTTAAATCTCTTTTAAGTTCTCTAAATTGCTATTTTGCGCGCTAATTTGTTCATCGGCAGGTGGTTAATTTGGTGGCACAAAAAACATTTTCTGTTGTTCAAATTGGGCCTCACTAATTCAATTTGTCTAAATATCATGGATATGTCTAACTGCATTACTACTTACAATTTACCTTATTTTAGGTTGAATGGAATGTTTTTATTATTTCTATGCTGTATATCATTGTTCTATAACGGTTTGTACCATATTACCCCAACTTTCACTCTAAGCTGCGATATAATTCCTGTACAGGTGGTCCGAAACGTTTGAAATCGTCTATTTTGTTTTAAGCATATGGTTAACTTTAATTTATTTGATTTTCACTGTATCCACATGTTTGTAAAATTTGTTTATCAAATTTGAGCATTTTGAGGATTCATATGATTTTTTAATAAAAAGGTCTTTGAAACATGGGAAGGAATTGTGCGCTAAAATTATCTTTTAGTGTATCATAGTTATCCAGCCATATTTTTAAGAAAACAACCATAATTTCAAGTAAAAAGTTTCAACTTATCACACTCATCCACCAGATCATGTAGTCCACTCGATGAAATTGAGTTGAATAATGAGGCCGATGAGGACAATGCAGAAAAGCTTTAAAAAAGGGAGTTAGTAATGGACAGTCACTATTCAACACATGACTTCAAATTTTATTTCACTTACTCTGGAAGTTTTATAAAATAGTAAAAATGAAGTTGTATTTACCAATGTGCATTTGAAATAGTAGCCTCTTACAACTTCAAACCCTTATTTTTACAAGAGATGGAATTCAGAATCTTCCTTTGGTAACTTAAGAGTACTGATGGAGGTTATGTACATTTAGTTGATAATTTTACTTTTTAGTAACTAACGTTTTAATTTCTTTTCTTCCTTTATATTTTTTAGTTTGTTTATTTGAGAGAGAACGTTTAAGTTTATTTAATGCAACTTGGATTGCTAATGGTGGTGCTGATCCCAAGAAAAATACTTTGTTTCCACCGAAAGTAACTATCTTCCCACTACATTAAAATATGATTTTAGCCGAAATATTATCAGTGGACCTAAAAATAATTTACATGTATTAGCGGTAATATGGTTTAGGTGAAAAACAAAAAGGACGCAAAGGAACTCATAAGCAAGTTACGTGCATCAAAATTATTTAGGTATCCATCCATGGTGAATGCGTTATTTACAAATACGAAAGCAACAAAAAAGTATTGTCATTTGAACTACCGGGGAGATATACAAGTGGTATGAAAATGCAATGATAAACAGACTTCCCCTATTTTGGACCAAGTTGAGGATGCTTGGAATATGGTTGTGTGTTCATTAAAAAAATAACCGTTATAGTAAAAGAAATAGGTTCTTAGTGTAAAGTGAAGCATGTTGTTTAGATTTATGAACGAACGTGGTTAGCTCTAAATGGTTAAAAGTCGTAGCATAACAAATCTTTCATCGCACACATCACACATGTCTTATTGTTGAAAATTTAAGAATGAGATGTAATTTAGCTCCAACTTATATAATGTATAAATATTCAATTAAAAATTTATAAATCTTCAGCTGCGAGGAAAAAGAAGTTAACCGACCCAGGGCTAATGATGATGATATGGTATACAGTTCATTAGTCGGAATAATCACTCTTTTTTAATAGTCTCTGAAGCGGCTTTCTACACATACAACATTGAAAAAAAATTAAGGTGATTTCCATAATTTTAACCTTGAAGTACGTTAGAATTATGTAGGTGGTTACAATTATAGTGATTTGAAAAAGTGCTATCAATTCACAATTTGCACGACAACGACAAAAAATACAATTGTGTACCTATATAAGGGAAGAGAGTTGAAAAATATCTTGATGAAGATGCTCAATGTGAGGTCGTATTATGAAAAATATTTGTGATTTAAGCATTTTTTATTTGATACTCCTACGGCTATCATTCCATTCTTTCAAAACGAAAGAATGAAAACCATAACGAAAGCGAGCCTGGAATTTCAATCATCCGTGATGGACTTCAGCTGTCTTCTATTCCTTTAAGATTTTTCCTATAAAATTATTTTATATTAATTTTCATAAAAATACTTGGTATAGATAATATTTTAATACTATTACTTTTTTTGATCAAACCCGCATTCCTCCATAAGCCCTAATTAGTTTTACTTATTAGTTTATCAAAGAGATTACATTTATAAATAAAGGAAATAATAATTTGCTCTGATATCCCCCTTAATATTAGCATAATGAGAAGCTCTTTTGTTTATACCGCTGCAAGATGGAGGCCATCCGAAGAGAATGTGTTCTCTCACCATTTACGTGGGTATACTAAAATTATCCGTTAGATTTTTCGAAGATGATTTTCTGAATAAAAAAATTCATTTTTCCTTCACTCGGGGAAGCTCAATTTTTTCAACGTATTCTGTTGTTGTAATTGTTCTGAATATTAATATGAATGTTTGGCGCACTCGATGGTTTTCGTTTATTTATTATTGTTTACCTCGACTGATACCCATTTCCTTCCTACATTTATTCAAAGAGACCATTTTCACGACCACCAAAGTCAAATTTTCCTATGAGTTTCTTCCATATGTCCACGGTGTTACATTTACAGCGTCACCAGCTATTGCAAAATATTCTGAATATTCTACAGAACAAAATCCATGGACATTGACTGAGAATCGGAACCGGTTCTCTGGAAATTCAGTGCTTTAGCCAGTTAAGCTACTCTATGGATTTTTGCTATTTGTTTTTTAGTTGAGTAGAACCTTAGAAAGAGAGACTCCTTTACCCTGTAAAAACGCTAATTAGTTTGAATAGCATACCTACTAGCCACAATGCCAAACTCAATGCCAACAATTACATTTGTAGCATCTATCGCTAGGGCGATGAGGGTGAAAATTGCAGAGAGGTGTTAATCGAGCGGGAGTTTTTGTCCTAGTTAAGGTGGATAGTTTTCGACTGTGTGGTGTTTTCGCACATTTTGGTCTAGTAAGTGTTAAATAACTGGACTGAGTGGAAGGTGGCCGTTCACCGTTGTAGTATTTTAGAGCATTCTCGAAAAACATCTATGTGGGCAATTTTTCTTTTGAGAAAAATTCATTATATATTTCCACATATACTCGCTCAATAGTCCCATAATGATTTTGCATAATGATTTTACCACAAATGCTTACAGCCTTAGGCATAAGCAAGGGGTCGTGAACTTCTCTATACATCTGTTGAATCGGTATCTTCCGATTTTATTATTTTACCGACTAACATCCTTTTTATTTGGCCTGTATATCGCTTAGAATTCCCCTTTTTCTCATAAATTTTGTCAAATTTCCTCAATATAGAACTCAACAATTGATTTAACCTAAAAATTAATAATTATGTTGCAGATTTAAGTTGCGTTTTTTAAATTATAAGTATTCAAAACTTAGCATAGACATTCAAGTTAATCAAGACGTTTATTTCAGTCGATGTGTATTCCTTTATGCTTTAGGTTGTAAGTGAAGTTCTTCCCGGTTCAAGTGTTCTTAAATAGTCTTATGTGGTATATTTATGTGCTAATGAGAAAAACTGTTTACAAAACGTGCCCAATTGAGACTTTTCTCCATTGTTACTATTTAGCATGCGCATATGCTGCCGAAGTGGCGATATGTTTATCCCGTTTACTGTGTAACACAAGTCGTCGTGTATTTGAAATACAATGAACGAGAGAACCCACGTTCATATTTTAATATCACGGTGTTGTCATATAATACTATAACATTCCAATAATTTTATATATTAGTAAATCAAATATTCTTGCTCGAATGCAGCAATTTTGGCGCCTCTCTCTTTCTATGCAATTGGCGCGAATTGCAGATTATACAGATGAATACATTTGTTAGAGTATATCCCATTTTTTTTTCGAGTTTTTGGCTTGAATTCTACCAATATTATTGCTCTGGTTAGTGATATAACGGTATCTAAGGAAACATATGCGGACGTTCTTGTTCAGGAGAGAATCCAAGGAAGTTTCGAAACGTATCCGAAAACAGCCACCAGAGCTCGCACGTTCCAAGAGCATCCTCTACACGGGAGACTGTCACGGTCTAGAGTTGTAAGGGATGAGGTGGACGATAGATGAATTTGTTAATTAGTCGAGCACTTCGTGTTTGCCGAAGATTTCTGCGTCAATGGACGCTCAAATTGCTGTTACGTGTCACGATGAAAATGGCCCTGTGAAGATGAGATGTCTTGGAAATGAGTAAACATCCAAAAGATAGGTAAATAGAAATTTCATTTTTTTTCATTTCGCATCATTGTGATCTCTACTTAAGTCGTCGTCGCATGTCCTGTTTTTCATTCAATAATACCGGATAAATTGACATTCATGAATAAATCATGTCTTTTCCATTGTGATGAGGCATGTGATATTTATTTCAGTGCGTTAATGTGGCCAAACGTCTGCTCATCCAATTTTTATCGTTAATGTTGAATATGAATGATTTTGTTGGTTATTATGTCAGTCGTTGATAGTTATGATAGTCGTTAATATTTTAAGATTTGTAAAAAAATATGAATGCTATTTTAAAAGTAGTTTGCCTTCAGCGATACATTTTCAGTGAATAACTTTTGTGACCCGCAGCTTAATAATTCAATGTGCACTTGAGTATAATGCACATTTGACAAATGTAATTTTATTATTCACAGTAAGAAAATAAATGGATGAGGAAATTCTTAGGAAGAGGAATATTAAGTAGGCTTGTGCGATGAGTCGATTCATTAAATTCATCGACGATGATTTTAGTCATCGCATTGCGATGAACCGCGTCGATGAGTCGATGTATTAACCGACGTCGATGAGTTGATAAATAAACTGACGTCAATGATTCTATGAATTCACCCATGTAGTAGAATCAATTAATCCATCCCCATTGGGTGATAATTATTTGTGTTGCGTCGCCCGCCCGTGCCTATCCCTACCTTACTTATCGAGGTCGGTGAGTTCATCGACTCATCGACGGCGATGAATTCATCGGATCATCGACGGCGATACATTCATTGGATCATCGACGGCGATAAATTCATCGACTCATCGTCGTCGATGACAATCATCGAAACCAAATCATCTAGATGATTTTTTTCATCGATCCTCGTTGGGCAAATTCTTTCATCGCATCGCAAGCCTAATATTTGGAGTCATGAAAACTTGAGGACGTGTATGAAGCAGTGTATGGGGGTAAATGAGGCAAAAGAGGTTTGCAAGGATAGAGGCATGGAAGAAATTATTGAAGCAGAGTTAGGAGTACAAATATGTATTCATGAGTGAAACTTTATGACTGTGCCTACCCCGGAAGGGAACGGTGTGATTGGTATGTATGTATGTAAATCAATGGTTATAAACTATTTCTGACAAGAATATTTCTTATTTAGGACAGCTTTTAAAAAACATGGGTACTAATTGGGACTTCCGATCCCATACAAACATTTATCACGTCCTTAGGGATAGATAATCGTCATAAACTTTCATAGTTGGCATGCAAATTACCTATGTAGACCTAAGGTTGTCCCGGAGAGACAGAATGTCAGTGCTTGGGGTACCGACAGTAAAACTACCGCTGAATCTTTAAACTACCTCGAAAGAAAAGTAGTGCGTGATATTTATCTCATCAAATTAGACAGAATATCTATCGTAATGGACCCTCCTAGTTTTATTACAAATGGATATGAATACTGGAGTGACAGGAGGGAAAAGGAATGGATGTATTGCGGCGGCAAAGATAGAATAAGAAGTTGGTTTCTTCCCGTTATTATCGTTAATAGAGGAGATTGCCATTCTGGTGAATATCCCATGCTTTAATCAAGAAGTAGTTCACTCCCATATCTCCATGCATGTAAAAAATCTAATTTATTGTATTTTCTATAGTAGGCACGAAATTACTGTCCTCCACATTCCTTGAGATTCCTTGAGTTCTTGAACGTGAAGTCATGATAATTAACCTATACTTATACCTTACTTCAATTTTATGCTCACAGCTGCAATGGGACAAGGCTGTTCCCTCTCTTCCGTTTCCTTTGTCATGGCATGTCCTTCATTCCAATACACTCGCTCAACGTACAATTTATTAATAGAAACGCTTTTCTGAATTTAATCCAGGTCTTATGATGGTTATTCAAGGTCGTGTTCATGAGAGTTGCTTTGAGCCAATGAGCTAAGATATTCAGAACGCCCCAACGCTGCGAATTAAAGATATTTGCATGCATGTTTTCAGTGACCTAGTTATAAATTTGTGTCATGTGCTCTGTTGTGTAATAAACTTTCCGTTCCTTCCCTCCTCTGCGTTTTCCAACGCCGGTTCACGTTCATTCATAACACTACGGCCGCATCATCATGCCACAAATTTAGAAATTGAATTGTTTAAATAATTTCTCCATAGTTTACCTTGTAGAAAAAATACTCCTTAAATAAGATAAATGCTAACTGAGCCGTTTTTAATGGGATTTTAATGTGGCATAATGATATATAACATTTTATTAGCCATGAATTCCATAAGTAAATGTCGATGTCCACCGATATAGTAATAAAAATTTTCTATTTGTTATGCATATTGTGGATTACAGTATTCTTACATTGTTTTGCAATGCTTTTATCTCCAACAGTATAAAAAAGGCCTCGTTAAGAATTGATATAAACAGTTTGAAGCAATATAATACTTTATTTATATATTTTTCATTCATTTTCGTTCAATAAAATATATTAGATTAAAGATTAAAGGGAGAATACGTTATTGTTACATATTAACTTGAAATAAAACGAGAAAATAATGTAAAGTTCGTTGTACTATCAGCCCACGTCATTACAGTGAGGTAGACTGTCCGAGTGACCGTCTGAGCTATACCGGCAATCGGTCAGTCGTGCGGGAGTATATAAGGGCGCAACGATATTCAGAGATTTAATCCAACGACTTCAAGTTAGTAGTGATAATAATTATTGAAGTTGATAGGCAAGAGAGACGAGTATACTGACTCTCCTCGGTTCACTTTCCCGTCTGCGTGTCATCGGAGATTACTTGATAGACCTCCATTAAGTGAGCTATGACCTGAATCTCTTTACAGACAATTTTCAATTCTATAAGCTTCGAGTTATAAATTTCTGATATTGTTAACTGTTGGTTATAGTAGCCTTTATTGAAGTTATGGTGAAAGAAACACCGGGATTTTCAATATCACCAAGTTATCCACGCAAAATTCATTCAGTTTATAGAACGTCAAGGATAAAATGCAAGTTTTTTAAAAGAGCTAAAGGGACCTATAATCGGGAGAAGATGGAGTATTCTGATTCATGCTTATGTCATTTTGCCTTCTACTGTCTTTGCTCTTAAAAACTCAATCACACTACTTCAAATGCTAGCTCTCTACTTCTATGCCTAAGAGAAGATATGCTGCGAAAGATGTTTGCTTAAATTTAACGTATTTAAGTTTTTTTTAGTTATTTTAAGGTTTTAATTTTCAGTTATTTTTAAGGAACAGCTATACTGTTCAATTTTGAAACTTAAATATTTTAAACAAACGCTTTCGAAGAACCTTAACCAAGAGGAATATTTCAGGCTTACTTTTCAGAGGAGGTATCTAAATTACACGTTGGCATTTTTCCTATCTATAATTGCATCTTAAATATCCAACGCACATACACGACAGTGTAAATAATTTAACCATTTTGCATCCATATGTTGTCGTTGCAAAGGTAATATCAGTGGTCGAATTTTCACAACCGCAAAAATACATTCATTAAATTCCATCGAAAAGAACTTTAGAGGAGGATTTTTTTTCGAGGCAATACCATAGCAATTTAAACCACGTGTTGGTTGTGTTCGTATAAACTTACTTAGTGCTAAATTATCACTGTATTTACACACAACATAGCCATCCTCACTCACGAGATGATGCTTCTAATCATAATTGGATTTTATTTCAATCCAAAATTAAAATTTAGTTTATTTTTCTATTGTATTTAAAATGTACTTCTCCAAACATTCTTAAATGTTATTTTTCGTGACATTTTCTCCGTTTGTATGGTTCGTACAGATTATGCTTTAATGTGTTAGGTGACTTTTATGATCACTCATAAAGAAATGTATAGAAAAGAAGTGAGCAGCTAGAATCAAAATTTACCTGTCTTGTATTTCACTGTAATTTACTATATTATCAGCCAGGATTGTAGGGTTTGTCTTTTTCAAATCCTGACATTGTTTAATTGACAAACCTCAGCTGCTATGTAAAATTCTCATTGGTTTTCTTTGGCTAATGTGGAGTTTGGTTGATAAAGAATGAGGTCCTTCCTTGAAGGAATAACACTATGTGACATGAATATTAAGTCATGGGTGCCAGGGCATGATTATTAAGCAATCAGTTTCATGAGTAACGGAAATAATTTCGATTTAGTTATTTACTACCTTATTAAATAGAAAATTTACATCAAATTTGACAGTGGGCTTGTAAATAACGATGAATAATTTATTCATATAGCAAATGAACAGGTTTTTCAATGGTATCTAGAATTATTGTTTGAAAAAATTATGACTTTGAGTCTTTATGAATGTTGTTAAGCCGAAGTTAAACTATTGTTTTCTATTGTATTATCCTTCATGGGTTAAAATTTAATTTTAAAATGGGTATAATTTTAATGCACATGATTTTTATAGCTCAACTCCATTTATTGGATCTCACATCACTATGGTTATTAGAAGAAAGAGTATTTGGCGCAGCATACGGCTTTTTATTGGTTCAGACATAATTAGAAAGAACAGGTAACGGAAAGGTGCATTTTAGAAACATATTTGCTTACAACTTTCTCCTTGATGGAGCCACTTCCCTTATCCTCAAAGGTTAAGGTTATAAACAGTACGTTTCAATGATGGTATCAAAGTTTGTGCCTAAGTCATATTTTGCTTTATATTCCATATTGCGTCTCAAGCAGTTAGTTAACGGCCTTTTAGCTGATGGATGGTTCAAGTTTATGCTGCTTCCTCTGAAATATTAAAGTGCGTATTTGGACTCATGAGCAAGTAACTTACATAAAGATCTCTTACTCGTCCGTTTTAGGATAATAGGCAAGGATAATAGCTATTTATTGGTCCTATACACACTTGATTTAGTTTGGTGACGTATGAAAGAAATACAAAGGGGCGCAGTGGGACTCATGAGTAAGTCACTTGTTTGATGAACATTTATTCGCCCGTAGTTAATGCATGGAATGGATCGAAAAAGTTAGTATCATATTTTATTTTGGGATACCGGGGAAGGAGATCAATAGTGTTGAAGAGACAATAGCAAACAGGATACTGTTAGAGAAAATAAATCCTTTCTGGACTATGTTAAGGAACCTTTGTAAGACGAATACATTTTTAACCTGAAATTTATAAAAAAACCGGATCTCTGCGGAAGCCGATGGACATTATTAGTATTAATTCATGGAACTGAAGACAGTTGGCCCATACTATTAAAAATTTATGGGATAGCAAAAATTCCTTCATATTTAATAAAATGATTGGAATGCATGTTTAGCTCTAAAATTATTAGATGCATATTTTTTTGTGGATGTTGCTAAAATGTAAAGGTATATCCTTAGCACTATCCGCAACTCTATGATAATCTCTTAAAATCACCAGAGACAATCGCAAGAGGAGTTTTTATTAAAAATACCACGAAAGGAATGCGGAATATGTCAAATGAATCGCGGTCTGAAATTTTAAAACCTCGCGAAACTCATTTCCCGCTTTTCATCCGGGTCCGTCGGACGTCCATTCGCTTATGAAAAGAATCCCCGCCCTTTCCTCTCACGCTCTTCCTTCAGGGTGGCGCCCTGAGAGCCTGACCCATATATACCCTCAAATTTTTCTTCGAAGATTCCTCCCCACATTCCCCCTTCTTTTCTCTTCTCTATACCCGTCAATCCCACTCCGTCTGGCGTATATACATATATACATGTATGATATGCGCCTTCCTCCCATTTCTCCCTCTCTCTCCCTCTCGTGGAAAAATAATCGTGAAAAAATAAATAATACGTTGAAGGATGAAGCGGAACGTCTCGACGTCACATCTTAACGGCAGTGGCGTGTTCGTCCCCTTCATCCTTTCCCGACAATCTGGAGGCGGAGAAATGCTAAGGGTATGAGGAGTTGTGAAGCGACTGGGTTTTCTCACGGATTCCAAAGGGTAGGGTGGAGGGGGCGGTTTTCCTTCTGTCCCCCTCCTCCGCAGGTTCGCCTTGACAGGATCAAGGGCTCTATTCAACCCTCAGAGTCCAACCCTTTTCAAACATCTTCCTCCTTTGGAGAATGACGTGTTGTCTGCGACGACTTCAATGATGTCCACCCCATTTTCTCCTTCGTCTCCCTACCCCCGTCCTAACAGGACGGCGTCCCGGAAAAGAATGCGTTACGAGCAGTCCCGAGTATTTACGCAGTGCTCTGCGACAATCATATGCGCTAAAGAAACTCACTTGCTTCTAACTGTGCGATGGAGAGCGTTGCAGTGCGGTACCATTGCAATTTTCTTGAATTATGAGAGCATTTTGCCAGAGGGTTTTGGACATGGGCTCAACTATGGATAGGAATTTTTCCAAAATAGTCGACTTTCGACTTCGACTTTGAACGCTCTGAATTTGATCGTCGACTAGTCGAATCAAAAACGCGACCTACGTCCACTTTTTCCGTCCTAAGCCCAAATTACGGAAAAATTCCGTGCGCTTTATTTTGTCGTTTGTAAAATATCTGTCTGTCTCCCTTTCTGTTCTAAAAGATTCCCCAATACCTAGCTCTTTTTCGTGACATCAATATATTATAGCCTTGAGCAATAGACCCTCACGACGTCGGCGCAATTTTATCTCCTTCTAACGATACTTATGCCTCGAGAAACAATAAATTGTAATATTTGGTGGTTTAGTATATTCTATAACAAGCACATTCAAGAAAAAGCGGTCGAAGAAATCTTCGGAATATCAAATTCGCCGTCGTACAAAACTCAAAATTCGAAGACTTTGGTCCACTTTACAATCCATTGGAAAAATTTGTAAATCCTTGGCTCCAAAAAAAATTAAATTCCAACTTACGTCGACATCGATCTCCAAATCCATTCCAATAGGTTTGGCTCATGTAAAAGGTTATACCTGTGATTAAAATTACTCATGTCGTGAAGTCGCGAAGAAGACTTAGATCTCCGAAGTGACTTGGTCAAATGCTGGAAAAAAAATAAAGTTTCCCCTACATTTTAGTTCCGACATATACGGTAAAGGTACTGGACATGAGGTATAACTCAGCCGCAATGCTCCCATGCTTTTATCAGGTGTTTATCGCGAGATCTTGTAAGCAAAGCCAAAATAAAATATCTCGGAAATTCATTGTTTTCAGAACTTGTCTCTACTTACAATCATAGGCCAGTAACTTGTAATTGAATCTAATTATTTTTTTGTATTCTCAGTGAATGCATCTCAAGAAAACATCAATTTTTAAAGAATGCTTTTACAACCGCGCGTCTTATCTGCTTTTTCCAATTTTTGTGGCAGGATGACTTTGATCACCGCGTTCACAAGTCTTACCGAGAGGTTTTCCAAAAACTGGCGTCCATAAAAGGTTATTACTTAGTACCATGGGGGTAATGTTTTCTCGTAATATTTTATTGAGTTAAGAATGGTCGACCAGCTAGGTTCAATGAACAGCCGAGAAATTTCAAGGCTGGAGAGCGCTGAAATTTTGCTTTAAGATAACTCTTAGATCATCTGCCGTTCCAATATATATTGCGATAGTCTGGCAACGCCATTGACATCCAGCGCGAAAGGAATAATTTTAATCGTGAATCAGGTTTTCATCATGGCAACTCTTTAAATTCCAGTTTTAAGGTAGTAATACGAGAACCAAATCAATTTCTGTCTGTTTGCGCAAATTTCAAATTTTAACCGGCTGACGGATCACGATTTTGCCGAAATACATAACTGTTGCACAAAATATAGCCGTACTTGAATCCCAAGTACGTTACAGATGGTTGGATCAAATGTACTTTGACACATTGTTTTTTGCAAGTAAATACCAGATTGAATTCTCCCGAAGAATTTGCTCTGATTTTCTTTCCTTTAAGTCATACATAACTAGGTGTACAGTGCGTTTTTCCATTAACGACTTGTACGAAAGATCAATAAATTATGATAACTGTTCGAATTCGTCCCTCTTTTTATTGTGTCCTTAAGTTAATAGGGGCATTAGCCAAGTGTTAACGGCTTATAACATGCTAGCCGCCTTAAAAGCCCACAGGATGAGTCTCTCGTCAAAACATCTAATTGACTGTAACTTTCTTTAAATTTAAATTGGAATAATATATCTTTCCTTTTGTGCATTGGACATGGAGCTAATAACATTTTTCCGGAGGAATTTGTAAATATGAGTCACTGTGCAAAATTTTTAATTGGTAGAAAATATGTCAGAACTATTAGCAAATCAAGTGATCAGATTTTCTTTTGAAAATTGTTTTCGTAATGTTTTTTTTTGTCGTACTATGTTGCTCAATTTAGGTAGCTGGTGCCTCTCGTTCTACCATAAGTTGCTAAAAATGTATATTATTTAGCAATAATTCAAATATAAATGCTTATTAATACTTTTATTTGTACGTTTTTGGAAGTTACTAACATTTCTTACTTCCTATTTCTTAGGATATCTCTTCTTTTGTATACAATACAGCGTCAATTATCAATAACTTACCGGAGCTACGTAAAAATGCTTGATTAGGTACGTGGTGAATTGTGAGAGTTATAGACAGAGGAGTAATATATAACATGCCGGAAAAAAGATGTTACACGATTCGACTGGAAGGGAGGAAAAAAATTGTCGATCGTCAAAGGAGAAAAGCTGCAGAGAAAGGGAGAGGTATGGAGGGGGGTTCGAGTGTAAGAGGAAAGAAGTGAGTGATAGAAAGTTTTATTTTTAAATCTCGTGGACTTCCTTCCTCATTTCGAACTTCATTTATAGCCGTCCCCGTTCAAAACGAGCCAATAGGGAATGGAAGAGGCGGCTTGGGATGGAATTGTCGGTGCGGGCATTGAGTAGAGGAATCAAGGGGGACAGATAGGGAGAGAGAGAGAGAAAGAGAGAGAGGATGGATTCCAATGTATAGGTAAAGGAGAGTGGAAAGAATTCGCCCCTTGAAAGAATGGTAGATGTGGTGCGATGGGTGGAACGGCGTATTTCTCGAAGAGTTTCACTGGGGGGGCAGAGAGGGGCAGGGGGGCAGCCCCCTCGGGCACGGACACTCAGATGAAGAAGAAGTATTTTCTGAACGGTGAAAAAATGCATAATAGACCTCGTATAAAAAGGGGAGGATGGAAGCTAAATAAAGCTCGAATTGAGGAAAAAAATGTAAGGAATGAGAGAGATTAAGTTTGCTGAGGATTACATTCAAGGAATATGAATAATACCCTTTTGATGAGTTTTAAGCCGGTACTTGTTCCTGAAGAGGTGATGGTAGAATAGAGTGACCCTCGGGGTAGTCTGTTATATTGAACGGAGCTGCCAAAATCGTTTCAGTTAACAGACCGTGAATTTAGTATCACTCTGGCAATTAGAGAAAGGCTTCAAACGATTGAATTATGGCTACTTTTCCGGGCAAGGCAGGTTTTTATGGAATTGAGAAAAAATGCCATTGAACTATTGCAAGTGTTTTCTCCCATCTTTTTCAGAAATGACTTTCTTTTACCTTCAGAATAGGAGTCTCCTATCTCTATCCGTTTGTAAAATATAATATCTTTCTTATTCCAACCCGCTCATTCAACATTTTCCGTCATTTCATTAATACATACATACCAATCATGCCGTTCTCTTCCGAGGAAGGCAGAGTTACTAGTTTCACTCATAAATCCATATTTTTTCACCTAACTCGGCTTCAATAATTTCCTCCATACTGACCTATCCTTGCAAACCTCTTTTGCTTCATTTACCCCCATACACAGCTTCGTACACGCTCTCCTGTTTTTAAGACTCCTAACATTCCTCCTCCTAAGAATTTCTTCAACCACATTCAACCGCAACACTCTCAGCCTACATCTACCTGTCGCATCAGTCATTTCACTCTTATACATCTGTTTCGTAATTCGACTCTCATCCATTCTCTCAACATGGCCGAACCAACGAAGCACACTCCTTTCATCTATGCCGATTACTGGAGCATCAAACCCACATTCATTTATTACCCACTTATTCCTGACCCTATCCATCCTTTTTTTTCCACAAACACACCTCAGATAACTCATACCGTTATTTCATGCCATTTAGAATTCCTTTGCCCTCGCTACTTGTTGCTACCAACTAATTTGCCTCCTAATTATTTCCGTCATTAGTTTCCTCTCTCCAAACACTATTCCAATGGTTCTTTATTTTCATAAATATCATCATTAAATGATGTCATGTGCTTCAATTTATTGAGAACTCTCGTTGAAAACGGAGGATATCTATAACCGAATTCAGACTGCCGTGCAACAAATTAATTCAACAAGTTGTCTTCCATAATCTTGGATATTGACGTGAAAATACACTAGTCTAGTTCTATCCCATGACCATCCCCATAACAACTGGTTACCATGACAATAATCCCACTGGTTACCATGACAAGATTCTCCCCTTGGCCAGAACATGAGTTTCGCCATATTTCCCCAGCGTTCTATGTACTGAAAATATATTAGATATCAACTAATACATCTCCTGTTCATAGAAGCAAGACGCTAATGATCAGTAATTTTTATTTTTGTGCATAAACAAGTAATTAAAACACTAATTTTGCATCGGCTTTGAGGACATCGCAAACGGAAGAAAAAATTAAAATCCTTCCAAATGAACCTACTTATGTTTCAAAGTTCCCTCGTAGTTGCTTACTTCCTGGAATATGTCATGCTTTGAACATCATAGAGAATATTTTGGAAAAGTAGTCGTTAAAGCTACTAACAATTCTCTATTCTCCATGTATGGGATATTAAATGAGATGGAGGGAATTTGTAGTTAAAATATAGCTGGTACTTTAAGCATTATTGTTATTTTACATTCCGCGGTTATAAAAGAAAAATTCAATTAGTCATCTGTTATAGCGAATATTTTTCTGAACGTCTGAAGATCAAAGCGCTCGTTTTACTGTTCAGTTGTACTGTGCGTACGTAATGTGTATATGTGCATGCGATCTTCTGGTGACTCTCACGAATATCTTACCGCATCGTTTATCGATCAGATGTAATCCTTGAATGGACGATTTCATTTCCTGCACCAGGCAAATATTCTTCCTCATTTTAAAATTGGAATTAAAATGGAATAAGCTAAGCTTCACATAAAGTAATTTTGTTTTCTTGTAAAAGTCAAAATTTTCTTGTCACTTGATATGATATATTGTTGCTATAAGTTATCTCTCACTCTCCAATGCGTAGGGGCAAATCTTACGCCAATGATCTATATAGGTTGGAGGAGTGAGCATTGTATCGTATAAAAAGTTTTATTTCTGCTTTGAAAGCATTTAGAAAGAAGAAGTTGCTCATACTTAGTAGGTATTATACCACTGCTAATTTTTCCGACCTTAAAGCGATAGGAAAAAATATCCCACGTTCCCTTTCCTAAACAGCCTCCGAGCATATTTTTTTGGCGAAGGCGCTCATATTTCTGAACCTTGTTAGTATTTGAAGTCATTTCTTCTTGTTTAATTTACTTAACCACCAAAAAATGACACATATTCCTTGAAAGTTACATTTGGAAAAACTAAACTCCGGGAAATGCATAGATTGGTTATATTAAATCTTCATGAGAATGGTTTAATTTCTGTTTAGATGTAATACCATTTGTATAATTGCAAATTTTTGTGACATAGTTGGCAAAATTTGATCGTAAACTTACATTCCATTTGTGTTCTTATCATGCTCATTAATTTTATTACTATAATGACCATTCTTGCCAAGCTTTCCCGCTGAGCATGAACTTATGTCTAAGTTATCAATGTTTCCTATATTTCCATACAGCAAACATACATCTGTAATGTTATAAAGATAGTATTAGAGTCTTTTGGGAGACTTGTTGCCTCAAACATTTGTATGTCAACTACTTGGAGGAAATTTTCCGACATAAATTCCGGGCATGAATCAGCAATATTTATTTATCTAGTATGGTATTTAATAATATCTTATATCGATACTTGAGATACGCTAAACAATGTGTCCATGCCGCTTGTGTTTTGGCCTATTGATGACACAAGAGTATTAGTTTTACTCCACATAGTTCAGTCTATACTTGTCACGTATTTTGATGCATTCAGAAAGCATAAAACCTATAAAAGTGTATTGCTCCTTGCTTTTAAATACAATTAAATTAATACCCTAAATAGATAGCCGGTATAAATCATTATGTCAGGATATAATTTCGGAAATGTCACTCGACGAGTTCACCATTCCCGATATTTTGCTAAAGACTTCTTTTATCAATATAAAGAAGGGATTAGTAACAGCCTGAGTTATTTCACCACCATCACGCTGTAATTAAATACGAGAGTTCTTAACAAAAAAAATCTTTCCTGAAGTTTAAGAAAATTCCATATTATCTACTATGGAAACCATTTGCATAGTCTGTCGAAGTAAAAAATTAAGTTGGGCAAAGACTCTTTCGAGGAGGTAAAAAAGAATGAATCGAGAGGATAAAAGCAGGAAAAAAGAATGCCGGAGGAGAGTGCGTAGTGATGGGAACGAGGGTGGAGGGTTGAGAGGCAGGCATAGAGAGAAGTTGAAAGGGGTGGGGAAGAGACGGGATAGTTTCGCAAAGTTAATTGCCGATGGAATATGCGGACTGACTCCAGGCCATGAGATATGACGGGGGAGGCTGGGGAAGGGGAGTAGTTCCCCTGTGAGGCCAGGGGTGGAAAGGGACCCAGGAGAACTTCCACCAACACCACTTCATTCTTTTGTCTCATCCACAATTATTATTGACTCGCCCCATTTTTTTATCCCTTTATTACATGACTCCGAACGCCCGCCTTCCTTCCCCCACCATACACCCTCTCTCTTGTTCCCACTCCACCCTGGAGGGGAGAAAGAGAGCGATTTTCGAGGCACTAATTGATTTCGCTCCATTCCTTTATTGAATTGGAAATGCCAGAAATTTCTTGACTTGATTGACCTTCCTACTGGTACCTCTTTATGTATATATATAGATATATATATATATATGTATATACCCATCTATCTATGGTTCTTCTTCGAATGGAGAAGAATGCCCTCTTCGTGGTTTCCCCTGCAATTCGAGGAAATGTTTCTTGGATAAAAAAAAGAGTGGGAGAAGAGGACAGTTCAGAAAACGGAGAGGGCCCCATCTCATATGAATCCCTGCGTTGGAGTTATTATTCTCCCTTAACATTAATGGATACAGTCCCTGGGGAATATTGGAACTTAGGTAAGACTTTTCTTCAGAAAAGAATAAGTTTCTTTTTATGCCAAAGTTACTTTTTTCATCATCAACCGCCACAGGAGCCAAATCCATTAGGGTCACTGGGGAAATTACTACTAATATCCAGAGATGAAGTAATCATATTTAAGAATATTTTCATAATGACGGTGAAAAGACAGAGCTGAGGGGTCAACTCATGTTCGGTGAGAACTGGTTGAAATCTAGGTGAAGCAAATTTTAAAGCGCTCATCTATGTCTTGATTGTTTAATTAATCTTGGAGATAACTAAAATAATTATATATGTAGAAGCCGTGTACATGGTCCAGATTTATGATAGATAAGACCGGAGGGATTAATGTTATTGATAAATAAATTATGACAACTGATGACTTTCAATAAGTGTGGCCACCTAGTGTTCAAATTTTATACTTAGTTCACTTCCAGACAGCTGGATGGTTATGTTTTAATAAGATTAGAAGAGAAAAGAGGTTTGGTTAATTTCAAGCTCATAACTCACTCTAGACAAATATTTCCATTTTTAGGTTTCAAGCGTGAAATTAATATGATTATCTACATATCACGATGACGTAACCGATCATACAAGAATGCATTTTGTTATTTGTAATATCTAGAGTAGTTTTCTCTACTCTGTTTTAAAGAATGGTTATTTTTAGCATCATTTGCTTTTTTAATATGCCTCTTAGATTCAAAATGTGTATCATGTTTTATACATACATACATACCAATCACGCCGTTCCCTCTCGGGGTAGGCATTATCAGAAAGTTTCACTCATAAAGACATTTGTAGACCTAACTCTGCTTCAATAATTTCCTCAATACTGACTAAGCCTTGCAAACCTCTTTTTCTTCATTTACCCCCGTACACTGCTTCATACCCGCCCTCCTGTTTTGAAGACTCCTAATATTCCTCCTCATAATTATTTCCTCAACCACATTCAACCACAACTTTCTCGGCCTGCCTCTACATCTCGCCCCATTCATTTCACTCTTACATATCTGCTTCGTTATTTGACTCTCATTCATTCTCTCAACATGTCCAAACCAACGAAGCACACTCCTTTCATATATGTCCATTACTGGAGCATTTAACCCACATTCATTTATTACCTACTCATTCCTTACCCTATCCATCCTACTTTGCCGCAAACTCTCCTCATATAAGTCACACCAAAGGCGGTTAGTCTACTCTTATGTCTATCCTGACATACCCATGTTTCACTACCATACAACAAAGTGGGGAGAAGTACACTTTTGTACACGGAGACTTTCGCTTCCTTAGACAGGCAGGTTTTATTAGCGTCATAATGGCCGCAAATTTTTGAATGAAATTGCTTATTACCATTGTCACATCCGACGCCAAAAGGATACGCGGCTACGCTACATTCGGATCTTGCGGGGTTAACCACGAAATAAGGGCCCTCTGCATCTGTATTTTAAGTGATGCACCGAATGCATGTGAATCAATTATTATTTACGCGACAGGTGATTGTTTTCGTGGGAAAATAGTAAGTAAGAACAAAATTGTCATTACTTAAACTATCCTTAAGTTTTAATATTAGAAGTAAGTAAAAGCTTTAACCACTTTTAGTACTTTGGATATGAAATAACCTCATTAACAGACCAACATATCGGGAATACATTTAAATGTTTTTAATTTCAGGAAGACATAAAAACGAAAAAAATGGAGTACTCTACGTAGATATTCAGCGGCAGCGTGACATTCATACAAAGAGTAACAGAAGTAACATTAATGAGATTGAATAAAATCAATAAAATAGTGGAGTGCCGCAAAGTATAAAGAATGGGTAAAACAATGTTACATTTAAAGATAATTTCCTATTTATAATTTAGAAAAAATAAGACACTGAAACAATTTTGAACTAGAAAAGCAGATTCATCCCCCTAAATTGCCTAGGAACATTAGTCTAATGATCATCTCAGTGTAGGTCGATAAACCCTGAAATTATTTCTCTATAAGGCTTTGCAGCATTCTCCATGGAGTAATGAAGAAGAAAACATGAATTACCAACCCCGACAGAATTAACATTGGATGAGTCCCTCCGCGCGAATCAGACGAATTTACCCTCGGGTATTTAGTCTGTTCAAAGTTTAACTTTTAAGGTTTCGTGAGTTTTGGCACTAGGTTGGGATTTTCCGTGAAAAAGAGCTAAATGAGTTATAAATTTTCAGGCATCCGGCATCACTCGGTTGTATTTCAGCTGAATTTTATCACTTATCTTAACTTTCCGAAGGAAGTTTATTCGAGGAGAAATTTTGTAAAATTTAGCGAGACGATGACCCGACCAACCCCTATGTGATCGATATTTGGACTGACTAATTAATGTATACAATGATTACAAAAATTATGATTTTATAGAACAAGTTTTCTGTAGCTAGATTTACAGCGATAATCTTTAAGTAAATTACAAGTGTTAAAAGGCAAGGCAAATTAAATGATATGAGCGATGGTTGCAGTGACACCATGAAAGCCGCTGAATATTTGAAGCTGACTTAATATGGCGTAATATCTGGAGTTAGTTTCCATGGGTCCCCCATGGAAATAGTCCATTGGTCAGATGAATTGATGATTAGAGATAGGGAACAGGGAACTGATTAGTGAATGATTATTTTATAACGCGACGGTATTTAGTTTATTTTTTGCATCATTTACTAGAAATTGTTTTTCTCTGAGTTAAGTATTTATGTTGGAAATTTCCAGCTCATACCGCTAGTAAACAGTATGAAGTATACCTCGTTAATTTCTGTCAACTGGGAACCCTTATTTATTATTAGTAACCCAAAGCCATTTTTGGTATGTAAATGTTTTTTTTTTACAAACAATCTTAATATTATTTTTAACTAGACTTTGATTTTTTGCTGCATTGTACGCTAAATACGAAATATGATGATGCATAACTCAGCATGACTTGAGGCATCAAGAAGAAAATGAATTCGCTGTACATTTTCTTACGACATTCGACGAATGGAATGGAGAAATTGTGACTTCTCGGCGATTTAAGAGTACTTTCTTATTTGACAAAAATGTTTTCTATCGATTATTCGAATTTAAAAGTCGTCTTGTGAATTTTTTATGAGAAATTATCATACTGATACCATGAGCCATAGTGCGTTCTTCATGTCACTGTGGCTACCGGTACCTATGGGGAAGTGAAGAGAAGGGAATTTATTTTGGAGTCAATATGATTGATGAGGTTCAAATTTTACTAATTGTGTAAAATGATAGTTCTCCATATTTTATAGTGTGTGGGAAAAACGAGCGGTGATTGATGACAATTTTATAGTATTTTATTTTTATAATTCATCGTCCAATACCAGTGTAAGAGGATTGGGAGCAATTTATCGCCACATAATCTAATAATTCCTTTCTCTTATGTATGGAAAGGCTTGCAGCCGATACTCATCGCATGAAAGGACTCGTCTACCCGTCCTCACAATGGGATCGAGGCCTCATCGAGGCTGTCCCACTAGAGCGCAGGGTGAGGCGACGGCATAGAGAGGGGAGTGAAGCATCCTTCACTCCCCCTCTATGGTCGATGCCTTGAATTAGTTTCTCACCAGGTCGCTAGGTAGAGCCACGCACCAGGCGCGCGAATTCAGCGTTAGCCGATTATGGCGGTAAAAATTAAAAATGTCTTGTAAACCTCGGATCTTGTTCTCTATGACATTAGTGCATCTTTTGTTACACCATGTAGGTTTCTTAATACTAGTGAAGGCTGAGGAGCTTGTCAAAACCTATGCTTGGATTTTAGACCTTCTAGCGCATTCCGAACGACTCTATTTGATAAGGTTGCATGGAATTTTCACATGTAATTTAACTCGATTCTTACAGCCTAGAAGAATTGATCGCTCAGGATTTCCAAGTAAGCGTCATTCATGAACACCATATTTGGAAAACGACCTAATTTTTACTGTGAAATGAATATTAAATTCCGTAGCCATGCAGGCTATTTCTATAATCTATTATCAACATTATTTCTCAAAACTTAACCGCCAGATTAATATCCCCCAACATGAAGTTCCACTATCTAGCAACTTAAATGGTTCATACAAAGGTACGTTAATATATCCAAACTAGATGTGTCACCCTTATGCAACTCTCTACACTTCTGTATGTTCGTCAGCAATTCAGTTACCACTCGATTAGGTGACATTGAAGCAGTAGAATCACTGGTGCCTCTAGATTTATGAGAGCCTGCCTTTCATTCTAGCACAAAACTGGTTTATCTCAATATTTAAGTCGGAAACATCATTTCATCTTGAAGACATTTTCTTCAAAAGCTGCTTTTTGCTGATACCTTAAATTATTTTAAAAATAGAAATCCACGCTTTTCTTTCCGTGGGCGTAACTTTCCCTGGCGGAATCCTTGACCTTTTTTTACCGATTGTTAAAACCTTTTTTTTACAGATTTGACATCCGCGTCATATGGCTCCTGGATTTTCATATTTATCCTTTAGATATATGTTTAACACACTTCACAAATTATGCCACAAAACTTGCTGCAAATAAATACCTGAATCTTATTCTTAAAGCTTATTCCTTTCGCGTGATGTTTTTTTTCTGCAATGCCTAGTTTTCAACAAACCTTAATAAGAGAGATGACGTTTATCATTGAATCATCGAGATAAACATTTAATTAAGGACAAATATAAAGACAATGCAACGCATTTTATTTTCAGAACTTATTTTGTAAGCGTTGTGATAACTTTGTTTATATTATCAGAAAATGCGAAATCTGTCCTGCCAGAGGTAACGGTACGTTATTATCTAAGTAATTTTTCATTGCTGCAAAGTTATTTGCAGTGGCGAGCCTTAGTGAATCTGATGCTAATTGTTTTCCTTTCCTGTTAAGCACTTGAGCAGATTGTTTTGGTAATTCTAAAACCCCTAAAGTATTCTCATTATTTTGGGTGTTTGATACTTCCATCATTTTAATCATTAGGGAAACCTTATATTATCTAATCTATATATCTCTCTGATCTCTTAGACTCCGTCGGATATTATTTTGTTCCATCTTTATTACCTGAATTATTTTGTTGATGGGTTACTTTGTAAAATGAAGGTAGCTTTGTCGATTTTCACTTTTAAGTGTCTTAATTTCTTCGCAAAACCATGATTTGCAGTTTTTCCTTCCGTGGATGTGGACTTTGATTTTGCCTATCGCTTCAGAAGCTGTATAGCTGATGTTAGTTTTTAGTTTGCTCCATGCAGTTTGCACAGTGTCTTGGTTATGAATTGGGTTGGCTGTTATTTTTATATTTATTGAGTGTCCTAATTCCCGAAGAATTCTATACTATATTTTTCTAAAAATATTGGTGGCTTTCGAAGTGGTTGTGGTTTTCGGAGTGTAAGAATGCCAGTGTTATAAGTATGTCACTTCCAATATTAGCAGATGCCAATGCCCTCACATTCAATATTTGTTTTTTGTGCTGGATGGATTTCTCTATTGGCAAAAATTAAGTCGATCGTCGATTCTTCACCTATTATGTTAATGAACGAGAATTTGATTCGTTTTTTTATCATCAAAGTATGTGTTACTTATGCGTAATTCATTTCTTACACAGGTGTCTATTCATATTTCACCGTTCAATTTTAAAGAATGTTTATTAAATCTTCGCATTATTCCATTTATCACATCACATCCTATTCTTGCAATGAAATATCCCAGTATAATTGTTTCCTACGTATATTGTCAAATTTATTTGCAATCAATCGTGGAAGTCTTATGCTTCTTATTTGGATTTGGTAATATCTAGGACATATATAATGTCCACTGCTCTGGAGTCCAATTTCAAGGCTGATTAATAATCAATCAACAACATATTTGATGTAGTCGATGTGATGCTCATACTTTTCTTCAAGTAATATGCAAACTGTTGCATGTTCCTCCTTTCCACTTTATTATAAGATGTAATTTGAATACTTTGTAATTCCTTGCCCTTTAATCTTTGTTTTGGAGATTCCGCGTATATCTATCCTATCATTGTTCAGCTCCAGGATTATCTCTTGGCAACGTTTGTTCCCGCCCGTTATATACCAGCATGTAAATCTTGTTGATCCGTACTTCCTTAAATGTTGAATCCTTGTTCGCCCTTTGGTCATTCTCTTAGGGGTCTCAATAACATAGGGTATCCAATAAAAGAATGAAGAAAATAAGTAGGCATTGTGGAAACCTGGAAAATGATTTATAATGGTATTAGAAATGATGAAATACGGGGAGCAGAACCGCGGGAACTAGCTAGAACATTATAAATTGAAAAGGGAAAAACGGGGATATTTCGATCAATGAACGTGCGAAACGATGCCTTAGAATCACGCTTCATTGACGCTGAGAGAGCTATCAGGACAATGGCTTCGCAGCTCGAGGATGGGTGATAATGATTTTGGGATGAGATAGGTAACGAACAATGAGCGATGATAAAATAGGAACCGAAGGAAGAAGGCGAAAAAATAATTGGGGATCAACAAAGCGCAGAAAAATAAATTCTAACCCATCGACCGTGATGCTCTCTGAGAACCAAGGTGCCGTGACATGATCGGAACGGCCTCAATGACCGTTCGTCCCTTCTCCTCGCGCCACCGTCGCTAATTGGTACACCCGGAATGATTACCGCCTGGTAAAGAGATGGAAACGGAAAAGGTTGGCTGCAGTATTATCATCGGGCAGAGGGTAGTTGAAAATATCCATTAGATTTGTTGGAACGTGATCAACTAAAGTGCATTGATAGCTGTTCTCAAGGAAAATACTCCGAGTGACGTGGTAACAATTATATAAATGAGCATGTAAATTTTTCTAGATGGCGCAGGGGCACTCCACCAGCTGAATGGAGAACGATTAAATGTATATACTAAGAGGGTAGAAAGACGAAAAAAGAGAAGTTGTATATAGAGTGGAGATGAAAGAGGGAAATATTGAATCCAGAAGAAGCTGTTTACTGGTGATAAAGGCGACAAATTAAATTATTTACAGATAATTTTAACCATTTATCCCACGATATACAACGGAAATAGTGAATGTACCCCTTGCAAGTGTGTACATTCACAATTGTAAAGAAGTAGATTAATATCAATAGTAAATAAGACTAAAATTAAAAAGTGAACAGTTATTTGAAATCAAACTGAATAAAGGAAACCCTAAAAATATCAAATATAAATTTGGCCTGTTCGAATCGATATGATTCTTTGATACTCTTAGATTAATATTTCCCTACAGTTAGTGACAGCGGACATACATTTTTTTCATTTTTAACAAGGAAAGAAACCATTATTTTTTATTGTTGATAGAGATACAAGTGTAGCAAGTTTTATTGATAAATGCCAAAAAGTCAAAGAAAGAGGGATAATAAAGAACTTATACATCTTATGGTCCAATTGGAACCTTACATTTTTGTTTTTTTTTAGTGTCCTGAGAGGTACAGATGAACAGAATATATTAGGGGCAAATTGTCAAACCGTTTCAATCATTAGAGTATCTTAGGTATTAAGTCAGCGTGACATAAATTGGATGAAATGTACTACTGAAAAGAGCGCTGTAGAGAAGTGTTTAGGAAGAAGGTCTTTAGGAGGAATACAGAGAACTTAAGACCTGGTTGAGGAGGGTAGGAGTTATTTATAAAAAGGATACTTTATTAAACTATGTCATAGAGCTTATCGATATAGCTTGTAATTAACCAATTATACTGATAATAAATATTTCTCACTCTCTTAATGCTACGCATGTTTTACAGGTGCTGAAGCGAAAAAGAAAATTCAAGCTGGATGAATCTGACCTACTGAGGAAAAATCACTTAAAGTACAAGGCCCGTTCTGATTACCTGTTTCATGATTTCTGGCGGCGAACAAAATTTTTTATAATTCATTGGAATGAAAAGTATTGTTATTTCGTTCTCCCATCAATAACACTAACTTTGACCGGCCAACAGTCTTATGTAATACACGAAACTTTTTAGTCCAAAGGAAAAAGAGAGGTAATTATGCGGCTAAACTTGGCCAGACATTATTATCGGCCCTCGAAATGGCAGTGGAAAATTGATTCGATGGTTTTGACCATTATAGGTACTTAATTCAGGTTAAATTAGAAGGCATTCGACATCCGTGATATTTAGTCCACCATGGGAACGGAGGAAAGGTTATTTTGGAAGGTGTGATGAAGGGACGGAGAAGAGCAGACAAGAAACCCGGAGTAGCACAGTGGCCCAGCATCGTAAAAATCTATCCATTAATTCAAGAAGTGGTAATGTGAGGCTTGCTATTTGTTTTAATTCTTAATTATATTTGAAATATTGATCAATTTTCCAAAAACTTTCATTTCTAATTTTCTCCAAAAATTACTGAAATAAAGCTAAAAAAAAGGCCGTAGGTGGAATTAAATTAAAACTGACTAATAAAACAGGATTTTCCGTGAGAATTCTATGTGTGTGTCTTTTACTTCTATTAATTTTGATATAAAACTTTCGGTGAACGCTTGGCTATTATGTTGAATAGGTTAGTTAGTTTAGACACCGATATATTCGGATATATTCACAAATGATACAACTATTATTCATTGGGTTAACTCTTCGAAAGTTTGCACTCGTAGAAAGCCATTGAATCTTTTCTTTAACATTTAATTACTTCTCAATAAAAAACGCAGTTAAATTGGATGAAGCTTTAAGGAGAAACTGCGCGGAGTTAGCAGCTAAATTTCCAATATCATTGGTTTTTATAAAATCATGCCCTAGCAATTACCGCGTGGCTCTAAGTATTATCGACTATATCTTCAATCAACGTATCCCTTTATATGAGTTCTTCAAAATCCTAATTTTACTGCTGGATGTGTTGATATATTTTAATTAAAGAATCTAAAGATGGCATGAAGGTGTAAAAGTTAAAAAAAATGGAGAATGCTAGGTCCTAATTTTAATGGAAATTTATCCACTGTATATTCTGGTAAGATAGCGGAAACCATAAAATATTTTTTAAAGAAAAATAAAAAAAGGGTCTCCCATGACTGGCATTACATAATAATGATCTACATAATGAAATCAAAGAGTAAACAACTTGAGTGGTAGATATCTCTGGATACCTTAGTGGTACTTTCTCGAGTAACCAAATCATGCCTAGATATTTGGGAAACCCTTTCTTTCCTTTGTGTTAACGCTTTCTTTTCCATCCTTACTCTTTTCTCTTAGCAGTTTTCCTGAAACCCACGGATTTTTTATCCTTCTCTTTTCGATGCTGAAGTTATTTCGGGTGTTCTCATCACTCTGGTTAGTATAATAACATGATGAAATGCCTAATGCGTGACTTTTTTTACATTCCCTTAAGTAGATATATGCACGTTAAAACGGTCATTGAGAGACGCTTCTTCATTGATCGCAAAGCCTTATCAGTTTATCACAATGCACTTTGCCATAACTTACTCTTGGAGAGCTTTGATCAATTATTTGAATTCTGAAGAGGACAAACTGCGAGATTATGCTTGCAAATACCATTCTGGCACAAACTAAAACCGTTCAAGAAGTTTGAAGTACTTCGTAATTTCTTTTCTTTTCTTCTCCATTTTGAATGATGATACTAAGTACTGTTCCACACTACTACTTTGGACGACGTAGAGGTGATTTTCTAAGTGAAAACCTGGCTCCATAACATGAGCAAGGACTGGTACTGACAGTGCATACACACCCTAGTGAATCGCTGGAGGAATTAGAACAAGAAAGAGATTTTGAATGAATAGGGTAAACTTTGAATGATTTTTTTCACAATGAATTTAAACGAGTAACGATCATGATCTTGACGATTAACGTCATCATCAGCTGTGGATAAATTTGGTGCAACAACATATATACTAGAGAGAGTGGGGAGAAGACTGTAGAGGTGTAAGGTAGGGAAGTGGGGGGTGGAAGGATCTATCTCTAGTATATAAGTTGTTGCCATGAATATATATTATGGATTCGGATGTTCGGCATTGTTGCCTAGGCTACGTGTTGCCTAAATTTCCACTTTTAGTTCACCTAGTCCTTGGCGCTTCTTCGATTAGAGTATTTTCTGTTGTTATTATAAATAGACATAGTTGATTGTTGCTAACGCGAGACTGTGATAAATATCCAATAACGATCGAGGAGATATGAATTACTTGATGCTTTGACTAGTATCTCGCTATTTTTGTTACATAAAATTTACTTTGTAAATGCTAGAGAGGAAATATCAATTACAGAATATGTGTAAGAGGTTTATAAAACGTTCATTGTGTGCCGATTACGATGTTTGCCTTAATCCGATTATAATTGGAATGCATTAGGCCTGTTTTTCCAAAACAAAGAATTCAGGATGCCTTGTTTGAACAGAACTTGCGTCGTACCAGGCTGCAAAACAGGGTATGCGTCTACGAGGACCCAAAATAGGATACGTGGATTGAAAAATAAGAATCTGTTCAAGGCGGCGGTAAGTACATTCCTTTCCACCAACACTGCAATGATGGCCATTGGGAATACTCATGAAGTCACGTTTTTTTCAGGATTTCCGTATAGCGATATTCACGAAGTGCTATGAAGTTAATTGTGCATTTATGTTATTGCATTTGGAGAGGAATATTATATGTCTGTAGACCGGACGATATTAAACAAGTATATTATTACATCCCGCGTGTAGCACTACCTTTTTTATCCACTTCCCACTGCATTATGATTAATTATAAGTAAAACCCATGTATATTCATGGTAAACCGGTAAGACGTGTTTATTTACAATCTGTCGACTGTACTTACATTTGAACTTCCGTCTTTCATCACTAGGCGGAACCACTTTCCAAAAAGTTGTTTGTTTACTGGAATTCTAGACAACGTTTTTTGGCAACGGGATCCCAAACCATAATATATATTCATGGTTGTTTCACCAAATGCATCTACACCTGATGATGACGTTAATCGTCGAAACCCAGAACGTAAGTCGTTAAAATTCATTGTGGAAAAACAAACTTTACCCTATTCAGTCAAAATGTTTAGCAAATTCCATAAAGTATCACCAACAACCACCAACTTTATGAAAGAGATTATTTGGAAAAATGGAGGGAGTAGATAAAAAAAACATCATTCTTTCATGTGTGCAAATTTCATTTATAAGGAATTAACAATTTTTGAGAAAAAATTATCGGTCAATACATAATAATGATCTACATAATGAAATCAAAGAGTAAACAACTTGAGCGGCAGGTATCTCTGGATGCCTTAGAGATACTGTCTGGAGTAACGAAATCATCATAGATATTTGGGAAACCTTTTTCTTCCTTTATGTTACCGCTTTCTTTTCCATTCATACTCTTTTCCTCACTTTCTCTCACAAGTTTTTCTGAAACCAACGGATTTTTTATCCTTCTCTTTTCGACCCTGAATTTTTTTCGGGTGTTCTCATTACTCTGGTTAGAATTCTCTAGAGGATTACCTCGCATGAGTTTGAATACGTTTGTGTCAGAGGTTTTAAGCACGTTTGAGGGAGCGGATTATATACACAGCGAGAACGAATGAAATGATCAGTAATTTCTTGGTGTATTAGACTCACAGATTACAATACAGGATAGGAACGTGAACAATGAAATGCGTGCCCGTAGTGTACGATTAGTTCTTCCGCCACTGGTTGTCGCTAGAATCGAGAGGTGATAGTAAATATGAAAGATACTAGTTTTAACTAGTTCTCTGAAAAAATATAATACAAATGGTTACATAATGACGCTTTGAGTCCCATGGATTAGAAACTCATTCAAGTATACTGCACGTAAGTATATAATATGTTTTTTCGTGTTTGATCTATGTTTCAAAATGATTTGTTTAAATAGTATAATAGCGCCAATTTTGTCACGTTATTAGGCGCATAGGGAGTTTGCAGTATCTCGCACACCTAAATATCGAAGTAATTTTCCCAAAAAGAGATAATATCAACGACATGACAGTCAAATTTTCACATTTAATATTTCATCGTTACAAAAACACATTCTTTACAAACTGTGTGGCACTGTGTCACTAAATTTCTTATCATGAGGAATCTTTTACGAACAACAGATACGTAAAATTTCCTCCTAGTACTAGGTATATTTCCTATCACATCAGCAGCAAATTCTGGAAAAGCATTATCAATATACTGTGTGAGTTACAATTGCCGTAGTCAGGGGTAAAGTCGGTAAATGAGGTGAAGATGGTACTTATGCGAAAATTGCGTATCTGGAAGTAATCGGCTGATTATGCTTAGGTCCATCTTGTGGAAACGTATGATTCTGAGTTATACCTCCAGTTTGCTACACTATCTTAATTTTCAGTTTCATCACGTTATCACTACAGTATTACCAAACCTTCGTGCTCAAGAAAGTATTTGAAAGTAATTATACGTTGAGAAAACGTAAATATATGTTTTAAATTTTTTCTTCGATGTAAAAGAGTGCAGTTAGTGGGGTGAATGTGGTACATCAAAGTTTTTATCTTATGCCCTATTTTCGTCGTTCTTGTCATGTTTTACTGGATTCCACAGAACCACCAAAGAATTAATTAAACGTAACAGGTGTTACCTAGTGGATGTGAAGTAATGATAATAGTATCACAGAATGAATGATACCCTGTAGATTTCCTCACAGTTTTATTTCACCGTCGTGGTTCCCGACTAACTTCAGTCATTTTGGAGTTTATTTTTGCGTGTTTATATATGTTTAAACACGAAACGTTTTGCTGAATCAATCACATAAATACCTAAATAGTATGCTCGCAAAATGAACTTATGTATTTTCTCGTAAATTTTTCGAAAAATTTTGGTGCAAAAAACTGGAACTTGACTAAATATCTTTTGTTTTGTAAGAATGATATTACCGAAACAAATTCGGAGGAAAAAGCTTGAGATGGCAATCACCATCAAAAGACGCTATGAAGATTGCAATGGTTTCGAGAAGTGGTTAGCACTTTGATATAGAAAATCTAAGAAGCACATAGGGCTACTAAGGGGTTTTCCAAGAGCAGAGGTTGTAGGAGTACATGCATGAGGCTTATTGAGTGAATTTGAAATATAAGCCGATTTCTGCGACTTTTCAACTAAAATTATATGTATACCCCCCATTTTGCGGGGTGAAGTTTGTACAGAGTTAACTCTTTTTTTCTGAGCATATAGTGGTTGGATTTCTTAAGAGAAAGTTGACATTTAATTTGATAAATAACTTTCTTTAAAATAAATAAATTTCTTAAGTAAATATTCCCTTGAATATAAAAGAAGGGCGAGTACAGGAGACCTAAAAACCTCAAAAACTGTACCAACTTCACCCCGGTTGACTGTATTAGTCCTGAAGCTAAATGTAAAAATTGACTTTCAGGTTTGTCATTTGTATGCTTGACGGCTAAATGAAATTATACTGAGTAGTAATTTACCTTAATAAATTTAAGAACCTCATAGAAATAGAATAGGAAATGTTCCCATCTATGCTGAGTTTATTTTGGTCAAATCCCATTTTATATTCCCAGTTCTTTAGTCATTATATTAACACACTATGTAAGCATTGTATCAATTTCATAGGATCATCTGTTAATAACAGTACATGAATATAACGGATCTTATATTATACCCGCACCGCTAAACTACTCTCCTCCAAAATACGATACGTAAACTGCTTAGCTTTATCGGTTTTGTGCCCTACAACCCTTATATTCAGCCCCGCTTTCTTACCTTTATAGAGTCTCAATGCTCTTGTCTTCTTATTGCTTATCTTAACCTTTGCCACAGCACCTCGTATAATATGATTGACTGTAACCTTATTGACTGATTTGATTAGATGCCCTCCAACCATTATTCCTACCTACATCTTCTCCCACACCTCCATTACCATTTCTTCGGAACCCAAGTTAAAAAAACAACGGCGATAGTGGGCACCCCTGCGACACTCCCTATCCTATCACGGCTCATTATAACTTTCCATTGGCCACCCTAACCTGCGCCCTCTGGTTGTTATAAAGATCCTAATGAGATGTTTTTTCCTCCATTCGACCCCTATTTCCTCCAGCAATTCCATTTTTTCAGGTAGTCCACCCTATCAAACACCTTCTCCAAATCTACAAGTAAAGTAAAAACATCCTGCCCATATTCTAATTTTCTTTCTACTGTCGTCGCCATCACTCCAATGGCATCTCACTCCTCTCCTCAATCATAATTGATCGTCATCTAGGTGTTGTTAACCTTGCTCTTGTATTCTATGTATAATTCTAAGCACTACCTTGGCCGCGTGGGATAGTGAGTATATTGTTCTATTGTCTACACAGGTTTAATCTTCTCCTCTCCCGTATAGGAATGCTTTTTATCTTCTTGAAGTCCTCTGATCATACTGCATGCTCAAAAATCATACGACTGAGCGAAAAAGGCTATCCTCTTTTGTCCTTCCCCATACTCTTCAGATATGTAATCTATTCCCAAACAAAGCACGCTAAGGCGGGAAGGGTCACTGATAGACTTAAGAATACAAAACATTTAGTTTCTGATAGTACATCAGTTAGCGTCCTATACTCGTTTTTGCGTATTTTGAGATCAATCGATATATTTTTGATTATTTTCATGGGAATTCAAGTGGAGAGGATGCTTTTGAGCTTATATCCCTATCAAATGACAAAAACTCTTATGATATTCCAATGTTTCTGGGCATGATAATTAAGGTCAACTGCTTATAACTTCATCATATCTATACCATAAATTTCATAGCTTATACTGAAACGGGTCTTATTCAAACATTAGACGAATTTTCTTTGAATAGTTATCTAACAAAAATTATATTTTTCATTGCAATGCTCTCGTGTAGACTCAGCATGCTATAAATGTCATTATGCGGTTGCTTTAGAGAACCCACTAGACTATAAATACGAGCATACTAATGTCCCTTCATGGCTCGAATGAATGCAAAGAATTTGAACATCTGTGCTTTGGACAATATTTTTGTGTTACTAAGAGGGTAATCCTACCTCATTCTATATTTACAATCTACTGCATCAGACGACCATGAGGTTTCATAGCTATTTAACAGAAGTATCACAATCCCAGGTGCAAAACCCCACCAGTTTATTTACTCGTGCTTCTAGCTTCACAAGGCATTGATCGGTGAAGATAATGGACTGTCTTAACGTATCATTATCGTTTTTGTGGTACAATAATCTCATGTTGGCAACCGCACAAGAGTTGGAAATATTTCTTTGCTAAGAAGCATTAAAATACCTCAATTATGGCCGCAAAATAAAGAATTAATTCACTAGGCATCGTTATTAAAACATGCAAACAATGCTGTCAAAATATATTCTGGGATTGCTAAACAGTAGTCACATCTGGTGGCAAATCAATGAAACCGTACACATACGAGACACATTCGCTAAAGGGCGATGGCATGAAGCATCAGGGGCTTGATAAAATCGCACATGTGGTCCCTCAATTTTTAGGTACTAATTTGCAGTTTTTGTTCATTTTAATTTTCTCCTCTCTTTGACTTCTACTTTTGTGTTTTACCAGAATTTTTCCATATAAAATTTCCGATGATTATATTATATGATGTATAAAGATGAAAATGAAGGTACTTGACTATGATAAAAATCAGTTTTATTTGAAAAGATCTCGTAATTCTTTAAAATTCTGATAGGTCCTGATACAAAGTAGTCCAAGAACTCAGCGGAAGTAGTTTAAAACCCACTGGTTCCAAATGCTCTGCCAGCGAACTAACTAGCTGAGAAAATATACCATTGGGACAGGGATGCAATGGTTGTCACAGTGAAATCACTAAGTAATTCACGGTCAATCATAAATATGAGCCTCGAGTCCGAAAAATATACATTTTATCAGCTTGGTATTTGCTTGAAATTTTCTGTTCTGTCTTCCCGGCATTCTTTATCTCTCTGAGAGAACTTTACCCTTGAAAAAAGATGAGATCACGAAATACATGGAAAGCTCAGATACTTATATATGGACCTTTAATTTACTGATATTGGCGAAAGGGGCACGAGAGTTTTCTCAGTGAGGCATAATAGCCTTTAACCGGAAAGTTCCAATGACAGCGAGAATTCAGTAAACAATTGAGACAGGTCTTTAAAATGAATCAGATATCAAAGTGAATACACATATGAATGATACGTGAACAAACCAAAGCCCTCGGGTAAACACCCAGCGGGAAACAACTGTCATATTCTCCTACGGGTAGTTAATACAACTTTCATTATCCCTACTCTCCAAGAAAATATAAAATTTTTAGAAGTGAGCATCCGGATGAGACTGGCGGGGGAGTATTCTTAGCCTCAGTAAAATCGTATTTGAATAGTACCGCTCATATACTAGTCGACAATGAAACCGAGAGCGTTTGGCACTCCATTAAAAAACATCTTAAAATAAATACACATATGTGTTCAAGTTTCAAAATAGACCCTTAGTACAAATAAGAATCTCAATTATCATCATTTACCTCGAGAGACAACAAAAGCGTAATAATTATCGGCGGAGATATCAACCTCCCGGCTATAAATTTTAGAGCCATTATCGTAGAAACAAGTTCATGGAAGCGTGAAATAAGGAAGGCCTTACTCAAAACACATTCACACCACTCCCTGACTCAAATAGTTAACCCATCTACGAGAGGAAATAAAATATCTTTTAGCTGTCAGTCACCCTGTAATAATTAAACACGTCGATATCCTCGAAGGCATTAGTGATCATAAAGTAATATTTACCATCACGAAAACAACAGTGGAGTCCACTGTAAAACCTAAACTTAAAGTCTATTAATTTGAAAAATGCGACTTCATCAAGTTTGGAGAGACGTTAGAAGCTTCATTCACAAAATTTGTAGCCATAATAAAAGATGTGAACCCCCAAGTATCATTTAGATATTATTATGAAATTCTGCGTAAAAGGATCGATAAATATATTCCACACAAACTCAAACGGAAGTGTAAAGAACCTCGTCGGTTTAACTACGAAGTAAGGCGGTAGCTCAGAAGACAAAGGCAGCAACACAATCTATATAAATTCTATTAAGTTAGATGTAAAAACAGCCTGCGCTTTTACTTCATGACATTATAAAATCTGGGGAATCAAAAAAGCAAGTCGACACAATATTCCTTAATTTCAGGAAAGCGTTCGAAAACATCCCACACGCCCATGCAGCGGTTTACTGGATATGTGTATGTTTATGTGCATGTATCTACCACCAGGTTTCAGTGATACACTATCGCAACTTTTATGTACCGTATGTACGAATGTATGGGCCACATTGGGACCGTTTCTATTTCTTTGACGTATTAATTCATTCCATGACAATGTTGGTGCTGGTAAACTCATACAGATTTATGTATAGTGTAACGAGGCCTCCATGCATGAATCTTGATTCCCTAGTTTCCATTTATTTTACTTCTCGTATGTTCCTCTCCACTAAATCCTAAACCGTGCTTTTGTTTTTCCATTTCAATTCATCCACTTCCCGCATTTTTTACTTATGTTAAGTCTCTTTAATGCAGCATTTCCTTTCACCAGACGTAGAGTGCGATCTTCCGTGCGAGTTAGTGACACTAATCCTAAGATCTGCCTTGAAAAGATGTGATTAATTTCATTCCTCTTCGCATGTATGTACCTTTATTTTAGATGTATACCTAGTTCAAAGAAAGCCCTGAAACTAAGTGCTGTTATTACTACTTTATTTCTCCAACAAGATAGGTCTACTTTCTCGATGCGGTCATTTCTTGTCCCCTTCATAAACTGTTACACGTCATACCTATCACTCCCTTATCATTACGAAGATTTTTCTCCGAATATCTAGAATTATTTATCCGAGTTGCTCGAATTAGCCACTAACCTCTTCCCCTCTATGATTACTTGTAGGCATGTACCCTTGTGCCACTATAAAAATCATCGGGTTTGCTCCTATTTCAATTGCAAGTATCCTGCCGATTGCCACTCCAAATTTGTCTGTCATCTGCCACAATTTAGCATCAAATTTCAGATTTACCCCACACAGGTTCATCTAATCCCTTCAATTACGTCTCCTATAATCTACACTATCCTTCCATCTCACCTCGCATTGACTGATTGCATTTATTTTTCTTTTTTATCTGTTTTTCGATTGTTCTGGTTTTTAGTTTCTCATCCTCACTCATGTGTTTCGATTCATAGTTCCTGCTTTCTCATTATCAAATTCTCTCTTATTGCCCACATATCGTCTGATTACGTGGTTACGAAAGGGTTTAGCGTGACGTCGACCCCGGAGGTCTCGCCTCCCCGGCAAATGTACTCGACACGCACCGTAGGTGGCTATACCCAGTTAGTTGCCTGGGTTCAATGTTACGTGATCGACCGCCATTTATTTGGCAATAGATTTTTGTGTAATTTAATCCTTTTTCCCATTTCTCAAGAATGTTTTTAGCCTGACACTATCATGTAAAATACCTTTACGATGGCTTCTACCATTCGACCTATCCAGCATAGGTGGCCTAATGGAAGCAATCACCATTGCTCCCACCATTCGAGCTACAAAGCAGTCATTGGAACTTAAAACCCCTAACACCACGACATTGATCTATTCCGGGAGAAGAGGTTCACACATTAATGACTGTATACTGCTTCTGAGTCTCTCACGTGGTTTTTATCCATCCGGAGACGAATAATAAGCTTTCCTTTTCCAAGCGGCCCATTTGGAGTAGGTACTATATTCTGTGGGCAAGTTCGCCCACGCTACTTGTATGAGTAAACAAAAAACTCATACTAGTACTACAGGTACTAGTAGGAACTACATGTTACTAATATGTTATATTATATATTAGGAGACTTAAGAATGTAAACACACACGTAGTATTTGTGACACTGACATCTTTTACTTAAAAGAGACAGAATTAAAATATTGAAATGTATATGAAATATAATACTTTGACTTTTTTTGTGAAATGGATCACGTGCTATCAAGTGTAGACAGGTTTAGGGACAAGGCAGCATTAAGTCAGATGCGGCGTAATGGTTCATCGATTAATTAATTGCAGATCCATTCAATGATATGCTTGAAATATTTTTACAAAAACCATTCCATAACCATTCGGTATTTATTTAGATTGTTTTCGACCGTTCATGACCGCAATAACGAAGTCACTAAGAGTTAAGCTAAATTATCATCAATGAAATTTGACTGCTAGAAAGAATGAGTGCAAGAGCATTACCTCCTCGGTAATGCAAATAGTTCCTCACGTGGGAATGTTTATACATTGTTGGTTAATCGCGTTAATCTGCTTTCAAAGTGATCACAGCTATCTATTTTCTGTTTCTCAATACAAATATATAAATAATTGGCATATATTACACATCTATCAAGTTTTAAAAAATACTGGGGAATTAAATAAGCCCCAAACTTCAATTCATCGGCCTTATATTTCCTATTCATTGCACAATGCTCTTTCCAAAAGTACGTACGTTTTGATTCCCCATTAGAGATATATGTGCTCATTTAGTTAGGTACTTTATATGAAATTAGCATTTCATGCCTCAAATGTTGCAGCAAGGAATGTTCTCGCAAACGCTCGCTTAACCAACAGAAAAAGTAATTGTTCATTAGTCTGATGTTTTGATTTTTCGTATCTCGTATTCACTTTTTCATTGATATAGACTGACATCAATCAAGGAAAAGTCAAAGTGTCAAAAGGGCGTGTAAAGTGTAATTGACATCAGTTAGAATTGCTATCAATGCATATTTGATTTATTGACTGGAGTAATCCGCATATTTCATTTAAATCATATTTATAAATCACCGTAAATGTTGACGGGAGCCGAGTGATATTGTGATTCATTTGTCTGTATTCTATCTTGTCGGTCAATGCAATCTCGAGTTATGTTAATTGGGGAAAGAAATACTTAAAAAATATTATTTTGGAGACAAATGAGGGTCTACTTTCGCAATCGTTTTTCTTTCTGATATTCTCTGACTACAGTTAAACTTCATAAATATGAGTATATAATGCTCACGGGAGATATTCACTTCAGCTAAAGAGGAGAGCATGTAATTCTAATAAATCCCCGCTCGGGGATATATAATAATTTAATAGAAGGCAATATTACATTTGAATGAAATATAAAAACTGTATAGGAAGACCAAAAGATATTGACTATCACCGAGTAAAGAGGAGAATGCGTAGAACTACCCTGGGGCAAGGAAAGTAATGACAAGGGATAGGATTTAATGTATGTGAATGTAAGTTAACCAGTCTTAGAATTGAGCAATCTATTAACCATTGAGTTAACGTAAAACTTACATTTCAGGCTTAAGTTCCGCTTTTGCATATACAAGGACGTGAGGGGCACAAAAGCTATCATATCACCTCAACGTTAACGTGCGTAACCAATAACTGAGATATTTTACCTTACGCGCTTAGGAAAGGATTTGGATTAGGTGATAACTTTACCTCATAATAATGTAAACGATTTTTTGTATAACGACTTATCGTTTCTAAAAGTATTGCTACGTACTACATGACGGATATCAAGATGATTATAAGACATCCAGGTTTGTTATTGTATAAACCATAAGACTAAAAATGCTTATTGGAGATTTGAAGTTGCATTGCATTGCTGCAATTTGTATTCTTTATTATGATTCCGAGAAATTCCAGAAGCACATGAGTGATTTACAGACCTCTAACCAATGGTAGTCGTGGAAATTGTGGATAACGTGAATAGCTAATTATTTTTATTAGATAAAATATTTCAGGGATATGGCTGTCCAAAGATAAATTTTCCAGAAACTTAGGTCTTTTTTCTCTTGGAAAGATTATTAGAAAACTAATGAACCAAGGAGACCAATCAAGAGCTCTAGAAATTTTTTCAAAGGATTTGAAAATTGTCCGAGCCCATATTATTCTTTTAAAAAAGCCAGTTTTCATCAATAATGAGCTTTAATTTTGTTTATTCATCTTTTCAGAATGTACATGCCTACACCTAATTGAAGCAGCCTGCGTTAATCCGTTCAATTGCGTTATTTCCCTGATTTGAAGTTTTACTAATTTACATTTAGCAAGGAGAATCAATTTTCAGTTGTTTAATTAAAAAAGTGACTAATGTGACAACCATCATCCTTTTAATGCTGGAGCCACTGTTAAGGTACAGCGAAGATGTGACGTATCTCCAAGCTGTATAATTAGGGATGTGAGATAATGTGGCATTTCATGTAGCCTTATACTACTAGGGACTCGGTGAATTGTTCTCATGGCCTTATTTTGCTGAACGGTGATGATGTGATTAAACTTGGAACAATGGATCATTGGAGGGATGATGCAAACGTTAAATCAAATGCCTTTATCGAACTAAGAAATCGATATCTATCCTTAAAGAATCTGGTATTTGCGAGGGATATGATACCTTGAAAAAGGTCAATGTAATTTTCAACAAGGTGATTTTGAATTCGTCTCGAAGACAAAGATGACTTTAATTTATATAAATGTATTGTTTGATAAATTCAATTCAAATAAATATATGGTAATCCTGTCGGGAAAAAGTCGTGAAATGTCATAGACATGATAGCAAGCCGCAATTTGAAATCATCGTGGGAGCAAATGTTATAATGATGTCAATACTTTAAAATTGGCTGTTATGTAGGCAATTATTCTACTCTAGAGGTTTTCCACGCCATATTAAAAATTTTGTATAGAAATAAACTCGTACGATGCAAAATATTCTCTTCTAATGCAAAACTGCATGCAAAATCTGCTCTCCTACTTAATAGGAATCAGTGTATTGGGGCAAATAGTGACTGACGGAAGTCTCAAAACTTGCTTCATCTAGTAAATTAATCCCATTTACTAAATTATATTTTTATTGATTATTTTTCTCCTATTGAGATGCATTAATTTGTGTTGATGGGAATCGATCAGTGTCAGAATCAATCAGGAATAGCGATAAATTCGATTGAAATGCTACCCGAAAGAAATCTTTCGACCAAAGTAATTGCCAATTTTCTATTACCATATATCTTATAATGATGGAGGAACCCCTTTTGGAAGCGATTGAGACATTTAAATATCTATATCTATGTATTAGGCGTTTTTGAGACCGAAAGAAAACATCCCCATGAAATTTCAATCATCGAAGACCTGAAGAAAAAGGGATAAATTTTTACTACCGCCGCCAAAAAGCTTCCGAAAAGCAAACCGGCTCCTCCCAACTCCCTCCTTGCGCCTCCCCATGCATCAAAAGCACAAATTGATGAGTGAGCGATTTCAGGGGTTGCTTTAGAGAGAGAGAAGAAAAAAACGTTAAGTCGAACCTCAAGAAGAGGCGTGGGTTAAGACAGATGGTGCCGGGTGAGGACGGAAGGAGATTGAGGCGGGGTTAAGGGAGAGAATCTAGAATTTCGGGGCTCACTGATTAGAGCGGATTGATTGGTAGGGTCCACGGAGGATTTTCTAAAGGGAATTGCTAGTCTAAAAGAGGGAAGGGGAGGATACTCCAATGTAGGAAGAGAAGTAAAAAAATGTTGGCAGTTGGTGAAAAGAAGATGCGTTAGAAATAGACATTTCCATCTCAAAACTTAAAAGCTACGTGAAGTAGACCATATTAACTCGTAAGTAATGTTTGAAGAAAATGTTTGACGTTTACCTTTTTGAATAACTAAATAATATGGTGTAGTTATTTGATGAGTTCAAATTTTTACCATTTATTGCTATCCACAGCAATTCTATACAATGCCATTTTTTTGAAGAGCTAAATAATGATGAATATTCAGTTGTCTTTGATTTGATGAATTATAAACATGGAACATTTTTTAAATTTTCAATTAATACGTATCCTATAATTAATTACACTATAACTATAGATATGATAAAACATTGTTTCTAAATTGTGAGAAAAGTTGTAAATTTTGTAATAAAATATTTTTTAACATATACAGTACTAAATATAGAAATTTGATCAAGCCTGACACCTTCAGCGTGATTTGAGATGTAAAATGTTGATATTTTGGAATGAAAACGGATTGAATTGAGAGGTGGTTGTGTGCGTGAATGCCGAAAGGATTTCAACGGACACAGAGGGAATGGAGGAGAGACCAAAAGAAATTAGTGGGAAGAAAAATATAAGAGAAAAAGGAAAAAAATAAATGAAATAACGTGGCTCTTAAATGCGATTGGACTGAGTCGGCAGGAAAGTTTCCACTGAAGTTGAAAAGTGAAATAAAAAGAATTAAAAGAAAAAAAACTTGGGTTACCTCTGGCTCATCCCTTCAAACCGCGAAGGCTTCTCTCGGATTTATACTTCTTCTTCGCGAAGTGGGTCGATTTATTTCCTTATGCCCTGCGGTCCTCGCGAATGAGAGTCAGAGTCCCCTTCGATTAGAATTTAAATTACGCGTCATCGACTCTTCCACTCCATTCCGAAACATTTGAAATATATTTCTTTATGGGTATTATATATTGGCATTTCTTCGTTCATTTCCCTACTCTTTAAGATTGGGTCGTCGTTTCATGCTGGGAAGTTTTGAGAAACTAATTGGAACCTTATGAAGGTAAGATAAACATAACGTTTCAGTCAGAATTACTTTAAAAGTCGGGAAAGCTATGACTATAAATGAGCGGGGTTTGTATGATATACATTTCATACTGCTCAAATTCGAGCATGTACATTTTTAATCACTTAGCTTACACGGAAGTCATTTTTATTTTTGCTTTCCATTGCCTTCACCTTTGAAGCGCTATAGTATCAGCCTCAGCGATTCCCAGTGGTAAACATCAATATGTTTACCGCGCATTATTTTGTATTTTTTAAATACAATAAGCAGATGAAAATGGTCAAATCTACGACACTGTATATTGCCAGTGGTTGACAGTTCTGGAATAGGGTACTTTTGAACTTTTGTAGAACCAGAAGAAGATATTCAGCTCCATAAAGATTGAAGTCCTGAACCATCAAGATCAAATTTATTTGAGCCTTAGAGCGTCACAAAGTTGTCATTTTTTAGTCAATTCATGCTTTTAATCAAGTTATAATTTAAAATGTCATTCTTTATGTCATTTTATACTCTTTTTGAAGAATCTTTAGAGTAAACTTTTGCAGCATATTGCATGTCAGTGGATTTTTAGGGCTTTACAATGTAATGACATTATATGAATTATATTATTCGTGTCATGCTCCTTATTGTCACCTGTTAAATAATATGTACTGATGGATTTCGCTCGATTTGACGGGAAAATTATTCGTAACTTTTTCCCATCTTCTGAATAAAAAATATCATTTACATGAACCCCTAATTACTGGATAGCGTACTAGAATTTCAAGAAAGGTCTAAAAGTTATATTATCTTAGGCCTATCACTAAGAATCGAAAGTTTTGACCGTACCTAATCCGAAAGGGAACGGAGAAATGCTTCCCAAAAAAATCTATAAAATAAGCATCCGGTATATTACAACCGCACTTATAAAATTTGCCTTAAATGTGGTTTCCTAAAATATTCGTGTTTGGATTCATCTTAAATTCCTTAAATTCGAAGTTACAGTAATGCACCGCTGGATATAACTCAATACGAGTGTCTAATCTAGTTCCACTTTTCACTCAATCATGTTGGTTACTACAGTTCCACCATCAGCTCTGGATTTTACGATTATAATTTGAAAAACCTATATTTTGACTTCAAAATAGGTTGTTTTCGGTTGCATATCATTTGCAGCAGTATTTTGTAGTATTTGATTTGATGAATTGGATACTTGTTGTCTCATTCAATGCACGCTTTGATGCGAGACTTTTATGTAACACCAAGACAAACGTGACCTCAGTGTAATTTTTGGCTCTTTACCATTTTATTGATTCTCAGCCTGGTCATGATTTCAACATTTTTGTCATACAAAATGTTCATTCTCAATATTAGCAATAGATCACTTCGTATACTACAGTCTGTTTATATTCTATTACTCATCGGAGATTAGAAATAGTGTGGATATGCAATTTCTATAAAAGGATTTTGGTGTAAATACTAATTAGTTACAGTAAGAGTAATTATCCCAATCAAGTTGTTATTTTTCTTATTTTATTTTCTAGATATTCTGAAGATTCCTTGAAAAGAATTTTGAAATCGGGTGTTCCCATACTTCAGTAAAATTTATCTAACCGAAATTCACTCAATTAATCGATAATTCCTTTCATGCCAGATTCGATGTGTCGTCTGGATTGTCAATTTATGAATAGAGAATTTGATATGCGATTGAGAGAGTTAAGGTGATTTAAAATTGGTCGATAGATTTATATTATAATTATTACGGTTATCTCCTGCTTGATATAACTTTAAATATACGTGTGCAAAGATCCATTAGGAGTTTTCTAAAGCAGGCCGTTTATCTTCGTGAACGATTTTTTGCTTCGCCACAGAATACATCCAATCTCTCTTCTCGACCTTATGCCAATTTTTCTCTCTCCCCTCCCACCTAACATCGTCGTATCCGTCACGTCCACCATAGCCAACTCCAGCCACTGTTTCTACCTTCTCCCAATCTCCTCCAACATTTGCTAAAGGTAGACATTGTTTGAGGAAGATAGAATGTTTGATGATAAATTCTGTGACTCTATGAGCTTTGGACTTCCTGGAAAAAAAGTCCCTAGGGTTTCGTAGATGATCGTAAGACCCATCGATGGAGGTCAGCATTTGAAGTAACTACTCTCCGCACGACTTCCAAGAGAGGATCGGTGTACCGGAGAAATAATTTCTACCCTGTAATTCGAACCCGATACCTTGGGATGCCAGAACTGTACCCAGCAAATCTACTCAATGCTCCTAAATAGTTGATATGTTATCTTTATGTCTTCATAGTAGTTCATAGTTTCAAGCAGTGTTTTTCATATTCTGCGTCAGCATTATAGTGAATGAACATTCATTGTGTAACATTCACTTTTAACTTCTAGTCAAAGCTTCATCTGCAAGAGTTGATTAAAATCAATGGAGATATGTTGCTTCGTAATCTTGAATTGGAATTCCAGATATCAGAGTTATTTACAGTTTGTCGTACAGAAGAAGAATGATGATTGTAGTACACAATCCTAGAAGTTGTAGTAAGGTTTCCTCTGAAAGCAGATTGAGCTCAAAAAACAAATAAATAGGATTTTTCACCTGCTACCTAAACATTTCTAAATTCGTGCCTGAAATAATATGGGGTATTGTAGATCAGACAAAATTCTTTGATTTGGACAAAAATAATGAGAATATTCAGTTCGTTCTCGATTCAGTTCCTTATAATTCTCCTAATTTGCATAAATAATATACTTCACAAAAAAGTATTACTCCTTAGACGGCTACTAAATTACCCAACTCTAATACTTCTGTTACAGAATTTTTGCTCAGTAACAATCAATATACCTTTTCTGGTTCTGTGCAAAAAATTAAGGATAATCAAACCAGCTACCGTTAGTTATTCTTGGCATGAACAAATTTATAATCGTTAGTTACCGTTTTAGAGAAGATAATTTTCCGAATTCATCAGCTAGATTAATCTGAGGATCAATCCAATTTTTTCTCTTTGATCAAGTATACAATTTAGAATACATTTCGTCATTAGAACAGAGAATAGTGGTTTAACAAATCCACCATATGTCATCCGCTGTTTAATAAACCAATAGCGCCATGTGATTGATTTTTATGGGTGTTACTGGCAACCTTTTCATAATGTTCATTCTCCTATCTTCTTTTCATTAAATACATTCTTTCAATTCCTCAGCGAACTCAATTCATGCTTATTTATGTCATATCGGTGATTAGTTATGCAGCTGAAAGTCTTTGCAAAGAAAAACGCAGCGCTTATCAAGTAAAATTTGAATGAAAACGTCACGCTTTTTGCAGTGAATTTCCAAGTTGGGGGTGAAAGGCGTCGGAAAATATTTTCTAGAATATTTTTCATATTCATTTTATTGAAAATAGTATAAAAACTTTGTAGTTTAAAATATTTTATGCGATTCCAAGAAATGAAGGTGCCGGAACTATAATGGAAAAGATTCTTAATCATCTTTGAAAGTAGGTTGCGAGTAAACTGAGACTTGGTGACGGTAAACTGCATTAAAATTAATGGAATTAACTACCTGGTGCTTGCCAACAGTTTCCAAAATACGCCAATTGATTATATTGCAACAAATCTGGAGGTTAATCACCACCATTAAACCCGAAGTATTTCCTTTTGGAATGTACACACCGCTTCCTGAGCTTTCTCTAAAATGTTGAATGCCATCTGGAAGTTCTTTTTCATGAGCGTGTTTGGCCTCGTCTGCGATTCCGATTCAAATACATTAACTGTTTGAAATTTATGGCTATTGGAGTGGACTTCAGATAGGACAGTACATCGTTAATCACTTTAATATATATATATTGTAATATTCCTTTATTTTATTTTTATTTTATTTTCTAGGATTTCTGTTTGTTATAAACAGTATTAGTTAACACATTGATAGGCTTTCAAGTTAAAGTTGACGTTCTGCTTTAGTGACCCCGAGGTCAGCTCCACCTTTAGTTCATGGAATGAAACACGTGCCATGTGTCAAACGATTGCCCCACAGTTTTACAGATGCCAGAGGGTAGTCCACCTGCGATATTTCATGACCATTGACAGGCTAGCAGTGACATTTTTAGGAGGCATTATGGCTGATGATCGTCTCAGAAATATGATCGTGTATAAACGAATATAATTGCTTGCTGCAATCGTACACAAAAATTTATGGAATGACGTTTTGCCGAAGTAGCAAGCGTTTATACAGGGCGTAAGAGTTTTGTAATCTTATGGGTTACATCTCGAAAAACGGACAACACTTTGCATAATCTACGGAACATCACATTTTGCTGAATCCTCCGGGGGCAATACGCTCTGGATGAGAACCTCTGCATTAGGCCTACTTAAGTCGTTCCCAAGCTTTTAAAGTCTACGGAAACGCGATGAAGTAACTCTTCCCATGTTAATGCTGATGGTTGAAGAAAGAAGAGGCACAGGGGATGACCCGGGTACGGAAATTAAATCCCTTGTCCTCTACATATATGCAAAGTTAGTGTTCTATCCAACGCAGAAACCCAATTCATTTAGTCCTTCGTATCTCGTTACCATGCTCTAACGGGCGATGGAAACACGACAGAGTTGCATTTCTGACCTCAACACCCTCGCTGCAATATGCAAAGATAATCGCCGAAATCAAGTATGCTCACCAATTGCGATGAGTAAGTCGATTATTTGATCTAGCCGATCGTATCCGATTTTTTAAAGGTATGCCACTAGAAATGAATATAAGAGTTTCTGATTGTTGATATAAACTTAGGTTCTCAAGATAATAGCGATGAAACATTTGAAACTAATAAAATATATTTTTTTCATTTTTTCTGGGTAATAGGCAAATTTTGGGGACCCATGTCATACCTGTGGACCTGGATAAAGGGTTATAGCCTGTAAGTTCAAAGAGGTTGGTTCGGGTACCGGGGATCGGTCCTTTGTCCTCTGTAATAGAAGCCAGTGACTTCGTCATTTCACCAACCCGATCGCTTGCGGGGACGCCGAAGTGGAAGGTCCGCTTTACTGTCTCCTCATTATGTAAGCACCCACCTATTCCTCCTCCCGGGCGAGAGTACAGAGAGAGAGAGAGAGAGAGAGAGAGAGAATTCTTCCCGCAGCCGACACTGGCGAAAATGAAATCGTGAGGTAGTGACGTGCGCATGCGCGGTACCGCCCCCTTGGCCTTCTCCCCTTTCCTACTTATACATATATATCCCACTTTTAAGCTTCCCCTCTTCCGCTCCATCTTCCCGATACACATCTCCCGCTGCCTTCTCTTCCAACCCCCTCAGACTGGGAGCTAGGAAACCTCAACCCTCTGCACCCCCCTCGTCCCACAGATCTCTTCACCGAGACCCAAATGCCTCTCTCCAACCATATTTTCACGCATCCTCCCCGTCAGGGCTAGGGGTGGGAACTAGGGTGAAATATATGTGAAATGGGTGAGGGAGGATGGAATTGTGGAATGGTGAGGATATTTTTGATGGACCAGGGATTGAACCCGCGATCTTCGCATTGCTCCGCCAGTTTATTAATTTTGTCCTTGCTAGGGTTTTAATGGACACTAAGCGGAGAATAGCGCAAGCTAAGAAGGCGTTCTTGGTAAAAAAAAGTTCTCCTGTGCTCAAAAAACATAGGACTACAAACCAGGAAACACCATGTAACACAATTCGTAGTACTCTATGGATCTGAAGCATGGACCATTGGCAAAGCTGACAAGAACAAACTAGAATCCTTTAAAACCTGGTGTTGGAGGAGGGTGCTTAAGATAAAATGGATGGGAAAAATAAGAAATAATGAATTGTACCGAAGAGTAGAAGAGGAAATGACCATATGGAACACCGTACAGAAAAGAAGAACCATATGGATTGGACACACCCTGAGTCACAATGGAGTTGAAAAGAATATAATTGAAGGAAAAACAGAGGGAAAAGTCCCCAGAGGAAGACCCAGGAATAAGTTCATGGACAAAATAATGAGGAAATTACATAGGACGAGTTACCAGTTGGTAAGAGAACTAGCATTAGATAGGGAAGGGTGGAGGGCTAGTCAACCAATTTAGGATTGAACGACCAATGAGAGAAAGAATTTTAATTCGTGTATTGTAACATGAGAGAGAATCTGATGCTTTCACGGGGTACCATCAACATCTACATACTACCCCGCTAGCCACCGCATGGGCGTGTGGCGGGGTTTGGTAGGTCACCAGCCGTGTAAAGATGTAAAAGTTTTGGAGGAGAAATGTCCTATGAGAGTGTATTTGGAGGAGCTCAGTTTTTTTGTGGTCGTTTATTGTGCTCGGAAAGAACGAGTTTTTGTACTTATCTGTTCGGCAGAATATCTCTCACATTTATTCCCATCTGTCAGAACTAGAAATTTATGAGGCTAGTGATGAGTGATCGGTTATCCGACTAGGTCAAACTGCCCTTATGGAAGAGTCGCACATATTGAAACATTAGTAGATACGGAAAGTTTGACCCGATTAACAACACGTAAGACATCAGCAGCATGATTTCATGCCTTTCCCACTTTTTATTGACATTAATCTGAAAGGGCTATCAATCATTTAAATCGATGAAGGATTTGATGTTTTGCCGGCTAATAACTGGTGTTAAAAATGTTCTCGATATTCACACCGCGTCAAGCCTATCATGAAGGTCGAAATTTTGACGGTAGACTTCCAAGACGATGGGAAGGTATCCGTTCAAACATCGGCCACCACGCTGGAGCGCGAGTAAAGTTTACATTAATCATTCAAATCGTTTTATGTTGTAAGTTTCTCAGTAGAACTAATGGTTTTGCAGCAGTCTCATTTCCTCGAGTCGTTTGTGCCTTGATAACAATAGAAGGCATTACATTATCGGCATGACCGAAGTCAGTATGAAATTTTGCACTCATCATAGAAAACGATCATATCAAACATAACTTAATTAGTAATAAGAAGTATCATCTCAAATAAATTTTAAAATTGGCCAAAGGTAGAAGGTCCACCTTGGTACGACTGGCAACCCTGGAATAAGAAACTTGGAGGAAAGCGGATCGTTCGGTCAAAAGCAGACTGTTCAGCCTTCGCAAAACAGGATAGATACTTAAATCCTTGTATCATCTTGGAACTGCAGGCCATAAAAATTAGTGTCACTCAGCTGGTAGGAGGCTCAGTCTGTGAGCCACTATAGACTTGGTGGCTACCCGCTACGCAGAAATTAAATGAGAAACTCGGATCGGGTGAGTTTCATACTGGAACAGAAGGTATTATTTTGGTTCTGAACTGATATTAGTGGCAATATCAGGAAGATACACTAGTGAATAGGTGCAAAGGTTTTTTTTTGCGCTAAAACAGATCGTGTCATTGTCACATTCTATTAATATGTACATCGCATTTGTCCTCCATCGACCTTTTCCCTACCATTTATATCCCAACGTATCCTTGCACAAGTCCCTGTGGAAGCCTGCGAGAGGTATAACAATGTAGATAAATCCATATCTCATTTTAAAGCCACCTTCTGTCTTTCTACTTCTTCTTGGGAATAGGTTGTTTTACCATTCAAGATTTACCTATGTAATAGAACGACTCATATCCAAAAAATGCGTGGTTCTTCTATATGGAGTGAAACCCATTCGTGTCACCAGTTATTTCAGTCAATTAATAGTTGATATTCAAGGGTTAATTCGATGAAAATGCGCACTTTTGTTATTTTTAAACTTTTAAGAACACCGTCAGAATTATTAGCTGCGCATTACAAATTATCTATTCCTAGAAATAATCGAAAATTTTATTCTGCACTTTCTTCTTTGCAAGGTTTGCCGGCAGCCTTATCTCTATCCGTATCGTAGTTTTCTAGTTAATTATGCAGTATTTGCTGATAGTTTCCATTTACTCTATATTCATTTTTTGTGAGTTCCGTTCCCCAGAATTCTACTGCATTATCATTCCCATGCCCGAGTCCGCTTTGAGCGAGAGAGCATTGGAAGATAGATATTCCCAAGCCATTATTTCTTTTGAGCTTAAGGTAGAATAAGTGTGGAGTATTGAAGAGTGAAGCATTCCCCTTCTTCAGTACGGGGAGCCCTCTTACTCTGAGCTGAGCTGAATCAAGGCGGTTGCTCCTTCCCGTCCCCGGATGCTGTGGAGACAGTGGGGAGGCAAGAACACCGGCTCGTAGATCTCTCTCCTCTCCCGCTCTATTTTCACCACCACCATGACTCCGCTGCCAAAATTACTGCGAACATCGCAGACCTCTTCACGTCTCCCTCTTCGTGCTTTTTGTTGGTTGAGAAACGTGGGCGAGCATGTTCACGAAACTGTTCATCCACTTACTCTCACTAACTCCTCGACGCTACAGCTCTTGTTGGACTTTGGCCTTGGTCCGATAATGCTATCTCAGTCTTCAGGATCTTGTACGTGCGTTTTACATCTTATTTTTCTCATATCTTTCAAATCACACCTCTACCACTCTCCTCTACATCAATAAACCATCTTTCTCCAGTAAGTCTTACTTGCAATCCCCCACCAGCTTGATGACACAGTTATGTCATTTTGACCATCATATCTTCAGGTATCCTCTCAACATGGCTTAACAACCAATTAGTGCCGAGCCATAATGCTATGAAAGAGACAATCTAAGGGACAGAGCTGGTGCTCATTTCAGTGACTTGAAACGCTCGTCGGGTTGGAGCACGAAATTGATTCTAAACCCTGGTGGTCGCGTTGGGTCAAAATCTCGCTGAATCTTTTGGAGTAAAACTTTCTGAACCGATCAAATAACATAGAAGACTAGACGGAAAAAATGCACATATTTATTTCAATATCTTCATTGAAAAGGCTGTTGGATATATATGACCCGGCGCGACCAATGAAGGTTTTTTTCATAGTTGGAATGAATATAACAACTAAACAGCTATTCTAACACCAAGGTGCGGATTTGGAAATGTCACCAACTAAGAATAAGTGTAGGAAAAACTTTAGTGATCATGAGGAAAAAATGAAGGGAGATACATAATTTTTATGTTCAATTTAAATTAGAAAGTAATTCTCCTGCATATATTGCATCCGTCTAAACCGAAGATATATGTAGAATTCTAACGTGCATTTGTTGTGGCTGTAATTGCCCTCTCGTGTGATCTTTCCCGTGACAGTCATAAAAATTCATCTCTTATTTCCTTAGTATCTATTTATCGAGCCAAGTTTATTTAATTTTTATCTTTTGCGACCCATTAGTGTTTTACAGCTTTTATTTTGGTACAGACCAACTTCTTTAAACTTTGATTTGAGTAGCATATTGAGTTCTGGCTTTTGGCAAATTATCATTTCTTGTAAATGCTTCTTTCAGAAAGCGCTATAAATATCAAAACACGAAATGTATAGCTAGTAGGACAAATACCATACCCGGCCTGAATCATTACACCATCTAGCCAAATTAGGGGTCACTTACTGCTAATCGATGATAATATGAAGAGATTGAGGTCAAGATCATAACATTCTTCCTCACACCCGTTTAAACATTCTTTTATAAAAAGTGCTTCAAGTTATGAAGAGAATTAAATCCATAAAAGTTCTCGTTTCGAATATCGCCTTTACGTTTTTCACGAGGGTTCCCTTTTACATCCCTTCATTGGTTCCTCACACACTGTATAGGTGGCGGCGCGATCTGCCCCGACACCTGTTGGCTTAAATGGGTTAAGTTTCTCCGCGGAAAAGGAGAGGAGAGGAACGCCGTCAAGGATATATCGAACGAAGAGGGACCGTGAGCGTTGACGACGGCCGAGACGGCAGGTAAAGAACCGTTTACGACTCTCCGCTTTCGAGGTCGTCTCAAATTCTGCCCATCTTGGCACGCTCGACGATTTGCTCTTCACGAGTAAAAATGGCGGGTTAAAATGCTTGTCGCAACTCCAGAACTATTTAACTGATAACTGGAATTTTTTTAATAACTTTGCTGCGAATATCACTAAAACAACTTAAAAGAAAAAAATGGTGATGCAATTTTTGACTGAGACCTGGGAGGTTGTGTTTTCATCGATACTTGAACTAAGAAGTCACGTGGTACAACAACGAACGGTCCGAGATCTTGTTAAGTTTAAATCACTCTGATGAATATCTTAAAAGTCTGGAACGTGGTTTATTGTGCCTCTAATCCTGGGATAATAACCCATTAACAATTATACCGCGAGAAAAACTCGGTTGAGAAAACTGCGTGAAATTTTTCCAAGTGGTTCAAATACAACTAAATTTCGAACCTTTCGTTGTCGTACCACGTGACTCCTTAGTTACGTGGTCGAGATAAACTCGAGCGATTCAAACACAACCCCCCTGGGAAGATGGTTGTGAGATTGCTTTATGAATTTAAGGAAACAATACTTTTTTACTCCTATGTGCGAGTAAATATTGTTGCCGGCTTTTCCGCAAAGTCATCAATCATTTTAGTCGGAGAATTCAATTACTCTAAAATAATTATTTATAGAAGTAGTTATCGTAATACCTCATTGCATTCATTACCTCTAGGCCTCCGTCTAAAATATATGGTGTCCCTAGATTATGAATAAGGTCCTTCATTTACATTCAAAATGCCACTTTTAACTAAACATCCAATATTGTCGATAAATCCTGGTACCCATAACCCGCAAAGCTATGTCCCCTTATATATCAAAGTCCCAAATATTTGGAGCCGTTTAAATAGACAGTGAAAAGCTCCGTAATTAGTAAAAACTGTTTTCATTTCCGTAATGGAGTTGAATAGTGCATATAGTTTTCACCATTTTTATCAAACTTTTCTTCCAAGGAAGCCGTTGTATTCGTATTTTATTTAATAAACGTCACGTGTAGGGCGAGAAAAAACTGATGAAAACTTGACTTTCTGATTTCTAAAGGAAATTAAAGTAGAAAAAATATTTGATGAGTTTGCCAGAAGAAATAATCTATAAAACTCAAATGGGAATCGTATAATGCTAAAGAGAATGTTTACGTTATTAATATGCATAGGGGTGTTTCAAATCATTTAGAATAAAAAGTCTATATTTCACAAACCCATAGCAATTAGAGGAAGGTATTTGGAAGTAATTGCAAAGAGAGTGTCCATCGTTAATTTTATATCTGAAAATTTCCAATGATTTACTGCCGGTGACAAAATATTTCAAGGCTAAAAATTGCTGGACCACAATGAGATTTAATATTGCTGACTGGAATTAAGATCCTTATTTTTGATTAACCAACAGATTTCAATGCAAATTAGTGGTCATGCAGAAATATTTTAGCAATTATAATTGAAGGTATGAAATTAGTGAAGGTGAAAAGCATAAACTCTAGAACTTACCACTGTGTTTTACTTTGCTATAATGTCCATTGAGTGAGTCTTTCTGAAATACGAAAGGACAAAGTGGCCAGTTAACTTATTTTACCGAGTAAATTATATAAATTTCTCCATTAGTTATCATGAATTGTTTTCAGGTGCGTGACCAATATATTACGAGGTTTATAAAATACGATAGATATTTATTCCAAGGCGATGAAAATTATTTTGATTCAAAAAGTTTCGTGAGTACGTGACCCTCACATTTTTTTAATCGACCAATAGATTGCGAAAAAAAAATATTTCTTCATGTCGAAAGTTACGATCAGTTTGGCACAAAACGAGCGAACGAGCGATCGGTGAAAAAAATAAAGAGTTAAGCTGCGGAGGGTGGAAAAAAAGGGGTTGAGATAGACGTCTGTGTGAGTAGATGTGTGTGTGGGAATATAAGGTGGGCAGACCCTCACGAGGTAGACGAATAGGGTTTCTCCGAGAGGGATGAAGAGGGAGGCGAGAGGGGTCTGAGGATAGGTGGGAAGAAGGGGAGCTCGGCGAGGGGGTGAGTTAGGTGTGGGGAAGGGAGAGACGGGGACGAGTCGAGGGATGAGGGGAGGGAGGGAGCAGAGGAGAGGGTGTGGAGGGTTAGTGCGGGAGGGGTGGGAGGAAATCCACGCGTAGCCAGGCAGTTTGCCAGTCGACGGAGTCGGGTGAAGAGCTTTCCCATGCCGGCGCTCCGGAGAACGGTGGAGTAGGTCACACCGACAACACGGGGGAGGAAGGCCCCAGTCGCCTTTGCACATCATTTGCTCCGCGATTCCCAACTTTGACGAGGGTCGTGAGTCATCGGACTGTGACGGGAACCGGGGAGGCGGTTAATTGGCGGAACAAAGTCACGATTTGACCGTGAAAATTTTTTGATCTTCGTCCAAACGGCCCTGTTCGGACGGATGAACCTTCAATGCCACATGTAGATTAAACTCGTCTCAAGGGGCCTGACTTCTTAAGGTAGAAAGTCTTGGTGGCGTGGCCTTCGGTCCAAAGTGTCCGCAGTCCTCACCTCGACTCCGGTCTTCAGCTTTCCATTCGACCCGGCTGTCGATTTTCTTCGGGGTACTCCGAGGAGACTTCGACGACCCTCTCTCCTCCTCCTGCCCCCTGAAGTGGGGGCTTCATGGCGGGGGCGGGCGCATGAAAGCTAGGCCCTGGGGGCGGCTAGGGAGGAGGATTTGGTGGCGGCCGCCCCCCGCCGCCTGAGACGCGCCGGTTGTCGGCGGTGGTTTCACCGTGAGCGCAAGGCGATGCGACATGAGGGCTCTCGGCGGCCTGGGTGCCGCACCAGCGTGGACAGCAGTGGTCACCGCCGCTCTTCTGGTCACCGCAGCTGTGGCCCTGCCGCCCGTCATCAAGATAGGTGAGTACCAACATACCTCTCGAATTCGTCCCAGCTCTTGATTCTGTTAGCGAGAGATGCTGTTAGGAAGTCCTGCCCGCTGCGTGAATAATGTCTCATCTATTTCTGGGGGAGGACTTCAGTGGTATTACACGGGACGATGGAACGGCGTTGAAGTAGGACATGCCAATATAGAGGAATTGAGATGTCTATTTTGTTTACAGTAGTGTGATGGTTGTTACGTAAAAAAAAGGATTTATTATGTCGAGAATGTTGCGAGGAGATTTTGCAGGAGATTTGCATATTTGTCTTAATCGTTATGTATAATCCCAGTACAATTCCCTATCTGTCGTACTACTTAGTTCTTCCTGTGTTATTCGTCGAGAGGAGCGGAAACAATTATTTAAGTCTCTATGACTATCGTTGGTCAATCGAGTTTTAATGGCGCAATGCCAGCTTCTTATTCGTTTTCTTATCTGCGCGATAATTTTAAAAATGTCATTACCTTACGGCTCATGGCGATGATATGTTTTTAAATGGCAACAGCTGACGGTCACGCCTCCTTCTTGCCTCAATTTAAAGCACGTGTGCCTCTGATTCAGCGCCTGGGTTTAATATCCGCGCTCCGGTTTCTCTTATCTGGACCCAATCTCTCTCCTCGCTCTCCTATACACGTGAGTCACGCTTCCCTCCTTGTGTTGCTATGGCGATAAATTATTTCAAATCTTTCCTACACGGCCATATACCTCGTGAATAGGGACATTTCCATCTTTCTCAGTCTTATTTCCAACAACTGTACTGCTCAAGGTGATCGTTGTCATTTGTACTTTTGTGTCAGAGGATACACGTGATTTGTTTACAAACCCAGCGGGAGTAGCAAGGGAAGACGTGGAAGGCTGGCAGCAAATATTACATTATGTAGGTCAGCCAACACAATTACCGGTCAGAGCCATGCGCAAGCAGAATATATTATGCATAAGATTCGACGTCTTTCTTAAACAAAAAAAGCTTTGTTTACTTACATCCTTAGACTGATGATGGAATCATTCAAGTTTTTTCTATAAATATGCCATACATTCTGTTGACTTTATGTTTATATAATGCGTGTTTTAATGCATGATTTATTTGTGTAAAATCCAAATGGTGTAGCATAATGACTTCATTACTTCAGGATTTCATAAATTTGAGTGTGGAGAGTGATACATGGCCCTGTCATTGTTGGACATAGCCGCATATTTAAAGTAAGCCCTCCTTATACATTTTACCTGATAATTGTTTGTTCCTTAATCGGAGATAAGAACTTTACAATGTCCAATGTTTCTTATTTGACTATAGCTATTTCTTTTGTGTTATTTGCAAGCTGTTCATATTTGTCTAGTTAATTTCGAAAATTTTTTTTTTAGAAAGGTTTTACCGATATAAATTGCGGTAGGTTTTTTCCTTGGCTTGCTGATCAGAGGGCGTAGACTCGGCCTCCGTCTGAGTAAATACGATTTCTTAGGGATTCTTATTATTGAGCATGTATTGATTACAATATAAAATTAAAATAAATATATGAGTAGTCGTGTTCAGATTAGATGTTAATAACTTAATTAAATTGGAATCAATCAATTTTCTGACAAAGCCATAGAAATCGAAATTCGGTAAAATATGTGAAAAATTACTGTCCTAATTAACTTTGCTGCTTTTTGGAGAGCAAAAAATATATAAACTTTCTCCTCTATCCTATAATCTTGGTTCTAAGTGTCTTGTTCAAAACAGGAAGGTTATAAGTGGCACGGTGTCGTTCTGCAAATAAGTGACTAACTTCAACATATTGATCTTTCGTCTGCTTGCGCATGTCCCTGGTGCCATACATATAAACATAATAGGTCAAAATATTCGTAAGATATCTGCGTTTAGTTTTATTGCGATATTCAACATTATATCTATAGTATCTTTCCCATTTTATTTTTATGTATAACCAAAAACGTGCTTAGGATTAATTCGATTCAAAATGGCTTAAGCACATTATAAACGCAGGGAAACGTTCCGATTGAATGGTATTGTCATTATTGCTTCATAATATTATATGTTTCATAGTAATAATTTCTGACTAATTTTCTTGTCCTCCCCTCTACGAATTTGATTTCAGATGAGTGAATTTAGAGTGGGGAATAAACATTTTATGGAAAGTTTTATTTTTTTTTAACCTCATAGCGCTTACATTCAAATGGTTGGGTGCCGTCAAACTCAATGAAAAATGCATGTCAGTGGCTGTTAAGCACATTTAATTAAAGATAAGTGTTTTTAAAAATCTATTTTAATTATTCATTTTGATGTTTTTCAATTTATTCTGGTGTGTCCTAAAAGGACTTATATAATTAGAAAATAGTCTTTACTTCTTTATGGCGCTAAAGTAAAACCTTATATTTAGGTTTTGCATTTTAAATGGGATTTAATTGTTACCTAACTCTTTTCTCAGTTTTTATCACTGCAATATGACACAATATTTATTTGATAATAGGAAATGTTGTGGGAGTGTTTGCTTTAAATATCAGCAAGTACAACTTTTCAAAGCGAAGATAGCCTTGATTGAATCACGTTTTATAGAAATCGATTGATCTAAAAATATGATAATGCTTATACATTTTAGAAATATAAATATCATTGGAAATATCACATTTTTACTCTCGCATACAGCGTAGCAGCTCTTGATAGCTCTATGGATGAGTGAAATTCATTCTGATGGTAGGGAAAAGGTCAACGGTTATTTAATAAATGATTGTCGTTAGATTTACTAAAGAGGTTCTGACTGGCAGTGTGTCACATTTTATAAACTATTTGGTTCCGTTGACTGGATTTTTTCACCAGAAAATCATTATGACATCAGTTTTAACATACGTGTGTAATTTGTCCATGACTATCGGAAACATGATCCTTGTTTTGTATTGTTATTTCATGTACTTGTTTTTGTTACCTTTATTAATCTTGTTAAATTCATGGAAAGAAGCTTTTTTTAACAGAAAATTAGTTAACAAAAACGCATAAAATGTCAGAAACGAGAAAATGAAGCATTCTTTTAGACATCAAGAATTCACAACAACTGAGACTACGTTAGTCACAAGAATTTCATTTCTTCGTTGACTTATTTCCATTTCAGCTGTCATGAACGGGTTAGACCAATGTACATGAGACACGGATTTAAACCACAGCTAATCTCAGAAATAATTATACTTTGACAAAAATATCCTTATATTCCTTTAAACCCATTTATCAAATTTTAATGATTTATTTTTCTTAGATACGTATCTCTTCAAAAGTAAAAGATATGCTGCGAGACTGCTAAATGTTTCAAGCAGCATACCGAAAAATGTAAAATATGGCAGTTTCTGCCGAAAGGTGAGGAATATGGAAACTATGAAACATAAATTTCTCACCCGTCCAAAAGAAGTCTTTGTATTAAACTGACAATCCATCTTCCATTTGCACATTACGAAACATCACTGGAAATTTCCGATATGAGGTTACCCCATTCGAGCTGGGAACAAGGTCAATAAAAGGCCTCTTCCTACACTTTTTTCACCCTATATGTTGAGGAAATGCAATTTTAACCCATATTCCACCCTCATAAGTTGATTTATTTATTGATCTCCTTCTGCCTCTTTCAACGAGCTCAATAGTGGGCCATCATTTCGGATGATGCCTTTCGATAGAATCCGATATGAGTACCCAGAAATTCATTTCCATGTAGAACAGTAATCCATGTTGAGGAAGTAATTCACGTTAATCATGTCGGTATGTCTAAAATGTCTTCTTTTTTGGACAAGGCACCCTGCCGTTATTTAGAAATGCTTGGAACATATTACCTATTTTTTATGTGAATGTGAATTACATAATTTTTTCTTTTTATTCATAAATAAAGGTAAGTTTTTTTTTCACTTTTCCTGTGAAATACGTTGTATTAGGTGAAATATGTTGTATTATCTCACAGCGTTAATTTGCTAAAATATGATGTCTTACAGGTTTATAATGAAATTGACCTCAAATTTTAGGTCAAAAATATTTTGAATTATATCTTAGGAGGATTTTTACTCAGATACTGCGCTAAGAAAGCGTAATAAGTCGGAGCAAGGCCTTCAGCTATTCGATAAATTAAACGTTCAGTGAATGAGATGTGGAGATATGGAGGAGAATATTGATGGTTATTTTTTATTTTGGTGGAAGGAAGGTGATAGGCGGTGCATCTTTTTATTGAAAAAGGTGATGGAAAAAATATTTGCATTCTCCCTAATAGAAACCAAGTCATTCGAGATATATTTGACAAAATTCAATGGCGCATGCATACTTTGAGCCAAGCAGACTAAAGTAAGCATTGAAACTTTCTTGTAATTTTTGTTGTGGCAATTGTGTGATATTTCATAATATGTGCTGTGTATTCAACATGTACTTATGTGTTTAAATTCAACTAGTTAATTAACCGGATAGCAAACGAAGATATTCTATCTGTACGCCTAAGTCAGAGAACTTCCATATCATCCATTCATATCCGTACAAAAATATCCACATTTTTGACATTGAAGATCTTTGTCAATACAGTTTTTGGAATCTCCAAAAGTAATGCACTTAAATATTCATAATGTAGGTGATTTTTAGTGATCGATGAAATTCTGCTTAATTGTTCAATAGCATTTTAATAACGCTAATAATTTATATTCCAAATAAATTTACAATAGGTGATTTAGTTCACAGTGGTGATTTCCATGTCATATTTACTACATTTAAAAATTTATGACATATACCATGAGCCTGTGGCTTTTAAAGAGTTTATATAGTCGATTTTCAATCAGTTGTGTAACATTGTTTGTAAAAGACTGCTTTTTTCCTTCCCTTGTGGTAACCTAATGCTACATTTATTTGTGCTTGAGGAAACATGTGCCTATTTTTTTAAAATTTACTCATTTAACCTACCCACTAGGCGCGATCTCTTTGATTAGAGAATCTCGGATATTGTACAACGATTTTACAAGAGACTTCCTCTTTTGCTGTAATTTTTTTATTCTGGAATGGATGTTAAAAAGCTAACAAATCATATATCCCATTCAAAGCTTCTATTTTTTTATATCTTTAAGTAATGCATTCCTAAGTGGTGAATTAAGAGAGAATGTGGGAAGTTCGTTATATCAGTAGAAATAAAAATTCTCCTAATGTTAGAAATTATTTCCTTTTCCAACCTTTTCTGTTGTAAAGAGAAGCACAAAGTTTCAGATGACATGCGTGATTCCCATTAAAGAAAATAAAGAGTACTCACTACAAACTATAAAAGGTTACAGAATATGTGAATTCTAACTGCTTGGCTAAATTATTGCAATATGCTAAATTATAAGGGCTTATCTATAATAAAAAACTAATGTGAAAGAAAATATGTGTACTAAACTGGCTCAGTATAAGAGTTTTGTTTATCACTTTTTATCTTACTATCCAATTGTATTAACTGTAAACCGATCTTTGCTGAGCAACACACTAATCTTCGTTGAACAACTGAAAAAACTTCAATTACATTGTGTCCTTTATGCGTCTAGAGGCGTAACATATTCCACAACTTCGCGATAGGTTCAGTGTCTGCGAAAGGATAATCGAAGACATACTGTTGTTTGGCTAGTCTCTCTTCAGTTTTTTAGGAGAACCTAACATCTTATAGAGAGGATTGAATCATGATAGAATGAGATAATTGCAGTTCACTTATTTACAATTATCTCCACTGCGGGATAAAAAGAACAAAATAAGTATTGCAAAACCCTCTAATCAAGATAATGCATTAGCGTGCACACTAATGAAATTCATCGATTTTTTATTATCCTATGATTTCCAAGGATCGAATATCTTCATAAATGCTCCACCCCATACTTCATATGAATGGACAAAATACAGCCGTTGCTGCTTGACCCAGATAATAAAAATAGATCGAAAATAAATCCAATTATTTCAGGCGCAAACGAGTTCATTTGTATTTATTTGTATGAAATAGTTGTTCCAAGTGGCTCTTTTAATTCAAACCAACCTGTACTTAGCAGAGCTCTGACCATCCTAATGTTACATTCTATGTTTTCAGAACCCTACGCGGGGTTACGTGCGGTGACATGCACCTTAATCGGTCGGTCGTGATTTGAAACGGAGCACTTTCCCGTTCAACCTGCGACTTATGCGATTCACTCCCCGGTTTAATAACGGCAATGGCCATCAATCCGGGCGGTAAAGGGGCATCGAACACCTCTGAACGGTACGGATCCTTTAGGTCCTTTATAGGCGGCGAAATCGACGCTAGACTAGAGGGGCAATCAAAAGGAGGGAAGGTAAGGTTTGGACCGCCACGGTGCGCGCGGGGGGGATAGGAGGAGAGGTGAGGACTATGGAGAGGTGAGCGCATCGTGGTTTTCGAGGGCCCGTCGTGGAATGCCATGAAGCGAGAGAGAGAGAGAGTCTCCTCTCCACAGTAGAAGGGAGTAGCACGTGAAGCGGTAGGCTGCTGGGCGGGCAAGCTAACCCATTTTCAAGGCGACCAATTCGACCTACTTCACCGGGAGACTTTAACCGCCAAACCCGCCCCGAGTCGAACAACGTCCCGACATCTCTGAGTGAGCCGGGTTTTAGACCAGGAGTCAGACCAGTAGTCGGGACGGCCGAGAGAGAAAGAAAGGGAATAGAGACGTGGAGAAGGGTCTAGGAGAGAACGGGTGAACAGGAGAATGTTGATAGCCGTGCGGAGCTGCTTCGGGGAAACCACGCTTGCAGTTGATTCCGTGCTTACGAGGGAGATATAACCTTCACCCTCCCTCGCTCCTTCCCCCCTCTTTACAAACGATCCAGCAGATGCTCGAGCACGGGTCGGAACGAGGGTGTAGAAACGTGGATTTCAACCAAATCTCCTCTCAGACACCTTGCGCTGGCACATTCCAAAGGGTTCCGCCCACGATTTCTTGTTCCGCGAGCGATCCTCTCACCATGGAAACGAGGCGATTTGAAATGACCCATTTCGGGAATTAGTCGCCTCATATCAATGGTCTTCACAGTTTCAACAAAGTAGTATTAACATTATGACTTAATCCTTCAATGTCTTTTGCAATTATTTAAAGTACAAGGCAGAAATAATGGCTGTCATCAGATATATTCTGCCCCGTTGAATAATTCAAATATCTTAACCGACGCTATCCTTTTTTTATCAAAAATGAATACTGAAAATATGATAATAAGGCCTTAAATCATCTTTAAAAATGTTTTATAATTGCTAACATTTTATTTTGCCGTGACAAGTTTTACATAAATGAAAGGTCATTTTACTACATTTATTCTGGTGGCTATTTATTTTTACTGCGATCTATTTTGATAATATTACCGAGAAAGTCAAAACATGCAAACGTCTGGATTGATACTTGATGTAGTTATATTAACAGTTGTGTACATGTTTTATGATCGCTCGAAGTTTAGCCAACTTTGCTGTGTAATTTGATGTAAAGTATTGTTATATGTACTATCAAAGTAATACGCATGCATTTGGAATGATATTAGTGTGCCCAAAACATTTTATGTACACGAGTAAGCATAAATGTCACTTATGATTATAATTTTTGTTAAAATAAGTGTAATGTACATGTCGCTTTTAAATGTGAAATCGGTTTCTTGGATGCAAAGATTTTAATGTCACCTACATTCTTATATTGTCGTATTTGGTTTATTGTGTAGATGGTGTAAAGTTTATCAGAGTATAGAAACAAGCAATGGTTACAGAGAAGTATGTGATATACCATTTATTGTTTTCAGCTCATTTCATTACCCCTGTATATGAATGGCATATTGTTTTCATGTAGAATCAAAAGTTTTGTTATGAAAGCGTTGGTAGTAAATTTGGAATTATTACTTTATGACGCGCAGCGGAATTGCCTGAGGGGCATTGGAAATTTAAGAGCGGAAGTTGGTGGAGACCTTATTTGGTTTGACTATCAGATGGTAAAACGCGGCTCACTCAGCCCACGAAAACTTGGTGCTTGAGATTGCTTAGGAAGGTCGCACACCCGCTCAAAAGCGTTTTCAGATGTCTTGCGCTCGGTTTTTTACGGTAATGAGGACTTTTATTCGTAAAGTAGAAAAAGTAATATTACCCTTAACTGTGTATAACCTTCTTTATGAAGCTGATAAATGCCGTCACCTAAATTCTCAACACCCTGGATATCTTTATTTGGGAGTTTACCATTCTGCATATCGCTCAGTCTATTTAGCTACACAAAAGCGCTTTTGTTTTCCATTCGTTTCAGATCCTGCACATTTCACGGTTATTAAGAAGCATATTTAATTTCTAAAACAAAGTAAATGAACTTCTATAATCGCACACGAGTATTATGTTTTTGTTTGAATTTTAGTGAAGGCTTCAAAAATGGATGATTTAAAGTTTACAGTACTCTAATGTTAGTGTATACTAAAAAGCATGCGATTATAAGCAGATTTCGGAATAAATTCGATTGCTGACAACAACATATTTACCGTGTCTATTGTGAACCTAAATTATGTTTTATAACACTATCCTATCAAACGTTTTGCCGACGCGCGTCATCCCATTCGTCGCCGTTTCTGTGCGACTCGATGTGTTTCAGAGCCCTGTTTGTTATGACCGCAGGGTTTCCGAGCCTCGATATTGACATAGTTTTGTCATCACATTCTCAGAAATTTTAAATATATTTCATTCCAAATTTTCATCGAGGATCTGAAGTACATCAACGGATGTTTTCAGAGGTTCTACCTTGACGAATCATTATTGAATCAGCCCCCAATCGCGTGTCAATATAAAACACCTTGTGTGGAGAGCTCCTGTTACGATTCCATGTTATTTTTTGCCGAAGATTTTCCTTTGGATTATTCCTCGTGATGTAACCATATTTTTGGATGCAGTTTTGCACTTGTTAAAAGCAACATTCTGAGCGGTTAGTATGTGCTAAGTATCATGCCCTAAATTAAAATTCAATGAATAAAGAACTAGTAGAACACAAATATTTAAATTACCAATATTTCACTTAAGTTCGATTTCACTTGATTGTGTGAATGCTAGCCATTCTGATTTGACAAAGTTTTAGGAGCTGGGCATGGATCAATTTTATCTGTTCCTGTTAGTTTGATTCGCGTAATGCATTTCTATCCCGCGGAGCTTAAAGTTTTGGACCATTTCTTCTACTAAATATTTTAATCTAGCTAAAAAAAGAGTTCAAATATTGGTAATCTGGTTAAAGGTAAATCCATTTGAACAAATTACAAACCTAGCTTTTACTAGAGAGCCAACAAAATTCTTACACCATATAAGATAATTATTCAAGAATGCTATTATATTGATGATATTGTCTAAATGTCAATGTTTTTAACCTAAGTAGAATTTTTATTCTTCGAAAAGGCTACATGAATGATTAAACGAACATTTTTTTATAGCGTTCTATGGGCGAAAACGACCAAAATATCTTAGCTTGTAGTACACACCATCCGCGGATATTCATTCCCGACAAACCCCTGTGTTCATTCGTCTTGTCTATGATGTATTGGTCCTGTTTCAGCTGAAAATTGCGGAGATTCGAAGCATTCTTTGGTTTCCTCAGCTCGTGCATAACTCGATCAAAAAACACACCACATTATAGTTTATACAGGCCATACCATTATTTTTATCCTTCTCTCCTCAAGAGATCCATTCTTTTGACTACGCACTGAAGGTCATGAATTTAGTGTGTGCGTACCCGAACTTTCTCCCTCTGATTGATTTCCCTCTTCTCCTATCTCCTTTAATCTAAAATGTATTTTACCACTCCCCCTGGCACTTTATCCAATACTTCAAAGCAATATTTTTTTTGCAATTTATGTTAAATTAGTTGCGGAATCCTGCAAAAAAATTAATGGAATGATAAATTTAAAACTCCTTTGAATTTCCTTTGGATTAACATTATCTTCCCAAAATTTTCGGCTCAGTCTGATATATACTAAAGGTCACGAGCAAACGTAGTCATATTTCTTTAATGATTGTTTATTCTACATTATCAATGGTAGATACTATAGCTACAACACAAAATGCTAAATATCAATTTTCATTAAATTTAATGGCGGTTTATGACGTTTTTTCATCTTGAAGTGCCACTTGGCACAACTACCACTCAAAGGTACGCAATAATTTGATTTATAAACAACGCAATCTTTCTTTGCCTTTTTAAAAGTAACTTGGCGTAAATTGTCGACTTGATAATGCAGAATATCAGGCCTCAGAGGTATTTCAAATAAATGTAAAAATGAGATATGTGGAAGGGGTATTATTCTTTTTCATGCTATATTTCAGTTATGGGGAATGAGGGTCATCGATATTTTTAATACACTGAATCATGGCTGTTCTATTCTAATGCGAAGAAATTAAGATTATTGGCTTAATATAAATGAGATACAGGATTATTTCAGTATGAAAACAAAGGTATATAGTAGCAATTGAAAATTTAGTAAGTTACCAATATATTTTTTTATTTTTTTAAAGAAAAAATTGATATGTCCACACGGTTATTTATTTGCACAACGCGTTTCTATGCCTAAAGCACCAACATCATGTACAACCGAGGGGGAATTTCATAAATTAACTTTAAAAATTCACGACAATATATATTTATCTATATATATTCAGTATAGATTTCAGATGCTTGTTAATTTTAATAACACATCTATTTTAGCATAATATATTGCATTTTTTCTCATGATGATGCTTTAAGGGTTCATTGCGTTCTTCTTAATATTGTTACAGGAATACAAACTTCCTATCCCTAGCTCAAGATTGTTTCAATAACTTCAATTATAGTACTTTCAAGCTCGATTGTTGTTCTAGTAAACCCAGGAAAATATTTAACTATAACAGCTGTGGGACGAACGGGATGAAAAACAAATGATTCCTTGGAGCTTTTATGATTGAGTTGGCTTACGTCAACTCTGGATTTCTCTCTAACTTACCTTTACACCCAATATAAATACTGCGTACCTATCCTAATACTGCGTACAGCTGTCTGCTCTCCTTTCTTAAATAATCCTGGATAACTCAGTCGTTGGTGTTTTTCTCTTAAAATCGAAACTTTCATGTCATCTTTTTCAATGATAAAATAATCGAGATTGATGGCTGACGCGACAGTCATATGCGAGCAAATATCACCTTAGGCTAATTTCGGTGGCTAGATAGTTCTCCTGGATTAAACGTGTGGGACGTCTCCTCAAACCAACAGTCTGTTCTACTCATCGCGTCGTTAATTTCTGGTGAGAAAGTTAACATCAGCACGTTTACCTCCGGCCTGCCCTCCATTATATTGCCCATTAACAATCACTCAAGAACCAAACTTTGTTTGCGCTAGGAAATATTCGCTGCGTAACCTCAGCAGCCATGAGTTGGGTGGGGGAACATTGAAGCTCTTAGCTCATTGTCGTCCAAACTCAAGCGGCTAAACAAAATTGTATCGATATTTTTCTCCTTGGAATAAAAAGATATTGTTGCAAAGAAAAACCGCCCGAACTCAAAATGATGTTACCACATACTTATGCCTCAAAAGCGGTACGTAATGGTACACTGAAAGCGTGATGCATTGTAAACTTTGTCAATTTAAATTTAGCTAATGGTGTCCCGCAATTTTATTATTAGATTTCAAATGTACAAAACCAACATTATTACATTCATGGAATACATTACACCATCGAAATTATTACATTCTTTCCAATTCGATACAATTCGGATTTTATATATTGGCTCAATGTGTCATTAGCTGCGACTTGTTATAATACTAAACTCTTTTATGTATGGAATTCATATCCAGTTGCATCAGCGGTGGCTTAATTCTTCAATACACACACCGACAAGGTTCTTCCTCATGGTCCTCCTGAAAAATATGAATGTGACGTTGCTCATTTTGGCTTCTATCACAGGAGTTCTCCCAATGAAAAAAATGATGAACTCCCCACTTTCAGTCTTAAATAATAAAATTCGAGGCAAAACGGATATATTCACACTCATCTAACGAAAAATTTGTTGCTGTATTGGAACGCGATCTAAATTGAGACATTCCGGAAAAAGGCAGCAGCCGGGACATATTTTCCAACTGGGTGGGTCAATGGGACAGCCCTTTCAAACCGGGACGTATGGTGAGCCTAACTATACATCCCCTAATCTCTCCAGTGAGGAAAAGAAATTTGCGGAGGCTGAGGCTGAAGCCTCACCATTTTGGAATAAGTTCATGGGTAAGGTTACGCAAAACCTCAAGGCTTTCACTGTTCCACTACCAAGTTTCGCGACAGGTATAGGGTGACCTCGTAAAACTTTCTTCTTACCATCCTATTAGCGAACGTAGTTTAACAGCGGTAGTTAAGGTGCGGGGAGTGTGAGGGTCATCAAAGGGGCGTTTAGCGTAGTTGGGCAATTAGAACTTGATGGTGGGGATGAAGAATGAGGGAGAGGGAGGCGTTTTCTTCAGAATTTAGTCAGGGTGACTGGAAAGGAAAGGCATGTGATCGGTTTACCTTCCAATTCGATACTCTTTGGATTTTACAAGTTGGCTCATGGAGTCATGCGCTGGCAGCTGATAATTTATCAATCCCCCATTGACGTCACCTGGACTGCCCTTACGCTTCTTAGAGCTCTAAAGTAAAAGGAATGATTTTTTGGACCAAGACACAGCCTACATTAAAAACTACGAGCTTTTATGAAAGAGTTAGTTTACCAGCCATGGCATATGGCATACAGCCATGGCATGGCAGCAAAAAGATGAATATTCCCTGAGAAATTCTGATTCCCAAAATGGTTGTCGGTGTTAGTATGGTAGTTAGTATATACTAGAAATTGGGCGAAGAGCATTTTTCGCTATGTCCCTGGCAGCTCTACCAATATTATCATTGAATAACGTAACTATTGAGAAATTAAAAATCTTATTTTACTGAATGATTACTAAGCTCTAGGGGAGTAATCTATTCTAATATTGAAATCACATTATTCTTTAGAACATTTTCGTTAAAAATAATGACCTTCTTGTTTATATTTGAACTCCAAAAATATGCAAAAATAGAATTGGGAATGTGTTGATGAATGATTTGTAAACCTGTTTCAAAATGAGCATGGATTATGCAAGTTTCGAGAATGCCATTCTCAGTGATGAACCAGCCGAGTAAATGAGATTGATGCATTATCTGGCTGGAGACGAAATGTATGATATCCAAATAATTTAAGCCTAAGTAAAAAAGAATGAAATCATTGAAAAAATAAATACGCGCTTAAGCTTTCCCATTTGAGGAATGTTGTCAATAAAATCACTGATTTCATTATAAACATTTACAATAGTCTGAAAATTCAACCGAAATGGAATAGATATCGTGGGTTTGAGTTTTTGCGTACTTTGATACTATTTTTTTACTCCGGACGATTTGTGGCCTCTGTATATATAAAATCTTCATCCGTCGTTTAAACTTGAGAAACAGCGTAAGTCTTATCGTAGAGTAGGATTCCAACTCTATGATCTTATTTAATCGGTATGCTCAAGGTCTGTCTTTTCATTTCACATTTAAATTCTAAAAATCACCTGCCTAACTGTGTTTTAAGGACTCGCATAGTGAGTTTAAATCGCGATACTAAGATTAAAATGAAAGTAGCGATGGAGAAACGTCTAAGAGTTGAGGTATTTTGTCGATAGTTTCTGAAATATGCGATCGATAATAATGAACGAATATATCCAGTATTTGGATTCATTTCTCGGATTTCAGTTATGACATGACATACATTTAATCAATCACGTACACGCGACTTATTTTTCCTTTTAAATCAACTATTCCAAAATGGAGTACTCCGCAGCCCTTTTCGAAGGATTGCTATTAATTAGGTCCGTATAAATTCTTTAAATAGTGTCATATTCGTTATAGATAAATGAAATGAGGATATCCTACTTTTAAATTCTATCCACTAAAACATTTAATGCTGGTATTCGTAGGGACCGTATGGTGGACATAGCAAAAATACAGATGCTGCAAATCGTGCCCCCATTAAGGAAGGTAAATAAAATAAAAGGCAAAATGAGGTTTTAGTGAGGTCAAATATTGCTAAAAATCGGTGAGATGTGAGCGCCTATGATGGCGAATAAACACCAAGAGAAGGTACGGGTGCTCCAGCGTTCTGGAAATAGTTCTAGAAAATAAATAAGTGGCGTGGGAAATGGGAGTTTGTTACCTAGTAGGTGTGCCTGTGTGCGGAGCTCGTAGAGAACTGCGCTTTTGGCTTTGCCCGGGAAAGCACGTGTCGCGAAGGCTGTGTAAACATACACGTTAGCGGGACGATGGAGGCGCGTTGACTCCCCTCCGCCGGAACGCCATCCGATCTCTCGGTGTGGTCGCCCCGGCGTGAACGGGTCGCATGGCCGAATATTTGTTTGCCTTCGTTCTCGATCCAGGAGCGCGAGAGGGAGATGGGACCCTGTGTGACTTCGCTTTCATGGCGTCGTGCCGAGATCCCGGATTCATATTGTGGTTGGCGCTGGGAAGCGCGATTCGGAATTTTGATGGGGTAAAATGTACTCGTTAGGTTTGCAAATAGTCTTCGGAGTACGGTTCTAAAAAGCGTCAAGTGTTTCTGCTCTAGCAGACACGACCTACCTACAAATAATGATTCCGTAAACGCATTTATATTTTTAAATTCCACGTTGCCCTTAACTTGCCTTGCTGAATAAAATGCAAAGCTTGCGAAATGCGAGCTGTGAAGAGAACTTTGTAGCTTACACAAAGGAATTTAATGAAAACTTACCTTCAAGTTTTGCTCATAAACAAGAAATCGCCTCTATCGTTGAATTTTGTTTCTAAACCTACGAAGTCCACTGCTTATTTTCTTTATAAATATAATGGATTTACCGGGTGCTGACGAGAAGTTTTAATCACAATTGTTCATGTTGTGCTCTTCATCAATAAATACAGAGATATACGTTATAACGACAGAGATACGATTTTTATGCGTTCTAGGCTCAATTATGCCGCGAAATGAGCTCCTAAGTCAAGTAATAAACATTTTAGAGCACTAGACTCTGTACATAGCAGTTCAAGTGTAACGGAATACAATCCCTCAATGTTCTCATTTATTTTAAACTAATATTTAGTCCAATTTGAACGGCTTTGCATTCCCTTAATAGACGTTGTCCGTCATTCCTTATCCGTAGGAGAGAAAGGGTACATTACGAATCATTAATGGCGAGCTCGATCTTTCAAACCTGCTTCAAAGAGCTGCAGTTCTTTTACTTCCATTCGTTTTACATAAAATTCTCATAATATCTTGCATAATAATAATTTGAAATTGTTGTCCAGTAACGGTTATAACGCGATAACATTAACACCTGAAGTGATGATTTAGAAGTATTTATTAAGACTGGTGTTCTATAAATCGTCCTTCCTTTCTAAGAGCCCATAGTTAATCAAAGTATGTGGGATGGTAGAGTCAACGGGGGTGGGTATAACGTACCAAATAAGACTACGGGGGTTGAATAAATCGTATTAGTTGCATGATAGCAGAAAAAATAAATAGTAATGAACTCTAATATTAAGCGATTCGAAAATCGAGTAATAATTGCGTTTAACTATTATTCTTCACCATTAAACCCACCCATTTATCAATATCATATATTTCTCAGAATCTATTTAACCGTGAAAACCAACGACCTTGCAAGCAGCGCCGTTTCCCCACCAGTCCCCTGCAGTCCGTCTGAATGCTTCCCCTCCACTACCTCCACATGTTCTTGGTGTATTTCTGTTTACTTTTACGAATTGCATATTTCCACTTTTCAATGGCATCCGCTCCCTTAACCTACACTGAGAGCAGACTAACTGAATGGGTATTGCTGTACTTAAATCAGCATTTAACATTTAAGGGAGAAATACACGTCGTGGCTGTTTTATTTAAGGATCTCGTCCGGAATGTAAAAGGTGTTAGTGTAAATTGTGTTTGGTGTGAAATGTGAAAAAAGTATTTATTAGAAGAAGAATTTTAAGGTAATTATACTATATTGAGTTTTTTTCTGCCGTAATGGCATTCAATTCTGATTCACGCTATTTAATGAGAAGAAATTTAAAGTACTTCATGATTATAATTAGCCTATTAGGGCACATTGCTGTACTTAAAGCAGCATCTAAAATTTAAGGGAGAATATTTTATTTCTTTTCAAAAGGATAAACTGCAAGAAGAAAATGGGTTATAATGTACTTTTGTCATAACTTTCAGGAATTTTATACCTAAATAAATCTATATGAGGTAGATTTTGATAGAATTCCTACTTTATCGTAATCTCAGAATATAAGTATCCGTAGTAACCAGCTTGTCAGTCAAAGATTTTATCATTAGGATTTTAAGATAAATAATTTATTTACTTATACTTTTTGGAGATAATGTATTGATCACCTGATTTGTTACCTTAAACATTTTATGATAAGTCCGTTAATCCATAAATCTTATGTATATTCTTACCAGTTTAAGCTAACTGATTTCTTTTGTAAGATAAATATGTTCAAGATCTTCGCAAATATTGGAAATCTTATTCACTTTTGCAATTATTATTTATTTGATAGATACTAATAATCATGACTGTAGATAATCTTTCAATCACAGTCATGACATAAATTGAGAAAATTTTTTTATACTGTTCATTTTTCGGTATTGTGGGAATTATAAAACATGTGCGGCCTGCTTTTATAGAGATTGTTTGTTATTGACGTTTTAGAGACCTAATATCATTCCACCAATTTAGCAGTGCATGTTTATCGAGCGTTTGAAACATGCTCACGGTAGCCAAGTCGTAACAATCTCATTTGTTAGCACATCTACATGAAGTTGTCTAGTCGTTTCACAATAATGAAGCGTAACATCTTGTTCGATTATGCTACGTTAGCTTGGTGAAGCACTCTTCTACCGACGAAGAGGATTTTACTTGTAAAAAATTGTGATGATTTATGAATTCTAGTACTTTGTTATGTTGAAACGGTTTCAACAGGTCTTTCTCCTGTGGATCATGGCATTGTGTTACGTAGAGAAGCGTGTAAGTATTAAATGTTTTTTCCATGAATGCATAAACAGGTCCTCATTGTATCCTCTAAAGCGTTTGTGTTTATTAATATCTTGATTTTTAATCCAAAACTTTATATGACATTTTACTATTTAGGGTTTGGACCCGATTCCTTTTTTAACAATGACCTTTTCGTTACCTTGCCACATACATATTACTAATATATGGAGCAAATGTTTTTCTGTCTCTCTGTTAGTATGCTAACTCGAAAATGTAAGTATTGAATTCAGTTTCTGCTTTGTCTATTTTTATTTTGCTTATTTTAATTAGAAATACTAGGCGTGGAAAGCCGAGAAAATAAACAAACGAAATTAAAATATTATAAAAATTCATGCTATTTTATTAAAATGGTTTTATCCTTTTAAATTCGATAAATTATGGGGAAAAATAATAAAACTGCCAAAAATTACACGTTTTTAGTGAACCACGGCCGATGAAATTGTTGGAGCGTCAGGTCCTTTAAATATGAAGAAAATAAAGGCTCATGTCAAATAAATTGCTAATGTTGAGTTGCCTTTATAATTAGGGAGGCATTTTGGAGAATCAATCGCGTAGTAGATAGAGACGTTAAACTACTTCAATCAATCAGACGGTTGTAAATTGTAGGCACAGAATATTCAATTTAGGATCACAGACGACTTGAAATTGTACATTTGAGACCATAAACTATGGATAAAGCTAAATCTTAGCTCTTAGCTTAAAGCTCTTAGCTAAATCAAAGAAAATTCGTGTCGTATATATGTCGAATACGAACGAGTCGTAGAAAATTCGATTTATAGGAATGAGCAAGAATAGCCTCAATAGTTGTATTGATAACGCGAAGTATCAACTGTACTAATGACGGGAATTTATTTATTAATTTCGGTCGGGTTAGGAGTAAGTGACGGTGGGGGGGTCACTTGTCGTGGTAATGGCGGACGGTCTAACATTTAGGGTGGTTGTCCTGGGGGGCGGCTACCTCACCTCTCCCTTTGACACGGGAATATTTCAAATGGGACGCCATGTTGCTGGATTTCTTAATCATAAAAATGGAAGAAAATCTTAAAACTTCCTTCCTTTATTTTTTTGTACTACTTTCAACAAAAATTTAATATTTTAGTAAAAAATTCAAGACAGTAGACTAAATAAAGGTGGTTAATGAAAATTATAGATATTTAGCAAATTTGATTCTGATATATATATATATATATAGCCTGTTACTTTCACCACACATCGTTAGTGAGCCTTGTTTGTTGTATCTGGGGACATTTTGACGTATATCTAGTTAGCGTGAAATGGATTGAAAGAATGTCTTCTAATAACTGGAAAGAAATTAAGTTCTTTTGTTTCACTCTGAATATGGAGAAATTATATTTTAAATGTTTTAATAAAACTTCAAGTGCCATTATTATCTAAGCCCTAAAATGTACACACAAATCAGATCTTCAAAGGTTTTTCATACGATTCTACCCATTTCTCCGTCACCTGTATGCAAGCCTTGCTAGGATTTAGCTTAATTTATATTCTCACGGTTCATTAATGCTCAATGTTTGAGATGATCCTGGTGACGTCGAGTCGTTAGCTCTAAACTTAATTGTCTCTCCAGCCGCAGTCCTTATCCCTCGATGCCATAATTTCCAATCCTTAATCCGTTTGAACATATTCGTACGTTTTCCGATTAATTTTAGCGTGAGAAAACGAAAAAATTGGGAATTTTCCACCCGATAATTCTAACAGAACCTGACCTAGTGCTAGATAGTCACGAGAGCCGTTTTAAGTATGGGAGGACGTGACTAGTTGCATAGCCGCGCTATTCGCTCTTATCTCCATCAAGCAGCTCCCTAAATTATCCGTCCCTTTTATACGATTCTCGCATCTTTCCGATGGACCCCATCCCCACAGCAAGCAGATCCTTTTTCCGCTCCCATGACGATCCAGGCGCCGGACTCAAAACAGAACCACTGCGGCGCGCCGATTGATGCGTTTTTGTTTTTTTTCTTCCCCACAGGATCCCATGTTTGTATTTTTATCACCCCCCTTTGCACCGACGCATATTGGGATGCCGGAGATAGTGTGTGAAGGGATATGTAGAGGAAAGGGAGAAGTTAGAGGGGAAAAGACTGAGACAGGAAGAGAGTGATGGATTGCCTAGCGATCATGTGGTGGATAGGTTATCCCCTGCAACCACTCCTTTTTCCCGGAAACTATTTTTTTGGGGGGAAAAATGACGAAATAAGAGAGAAGAGCTGATCGCTGAGGACGAGGAAATTAGGCCAGCTTCACTCGATACTTGGCTCAGCACAAGTTTCGGGATACTCGCTAGAATTATGACCATTCGTTGTTGTGGTGTAGAGATTCAGCCAACAATCACGATCGCTATTTTCCCCCCTGAGTTACTTGAGTTATTTCATAATAGTTTCGGTAACAGTTTGTCACACGATACCAATACGATTTAAAACCCGTCAACCATTCACGCTATCATTTACCATTATACCTGATATGCACTTTCTGATGTAAGCGCCTTCTTGGCGGCAATTTTTGATTTTCGAGCCTTTAAATTGATGAAAAGGTCCCGACGGTGGTTTCTATTGTCTGCTGCCATTGACTGCTTGATTTTAAAGTTATAGCTGGAAATGATGCGAAATGAATGAAAATACCACCAATGATCGACCTTACATCTTACATAAACACCAATAATTTGTAATCATTACCACAAGATCCTCATTCAACCATAAGACTGTGATTTACCATATCAGGCATTGGGACGTTTAATTTGCTATTAATTTCGCCTATCTCCAATCTATCGATTTGAATGGCCTGGATGGTCCTTTGTATGGACTAATATCACTACACGCACTATTCAGCTCTAGTGGTCTGCAGAACACCTCCTACCACGATATGGCGTTTGACAACTTGTAGGGAAATTCTAAGGGTCAGTACAAGATTTAAAAACAACATGATGTAATTAATTCGATTTAGATTGAATGAATGAGTAAGTATCTGAAAAAATTATGTTAAAAAGATTTAAAAGTGCCTAATTTATGACAGCACTATTGTATTGGATTTAGACGAGGTTTGTTGGTAAGTATCCCATTTAATATGCATGCATTGGTGTAACTTTGATGAAGAAAGCAATCATATATAGGACCTAAGTAATAGGTAGGATCTAAGTAATAAGTAGGACCACAATCAATATAGAAGTTCTCTCGGGTAGTCAACTGTGTTTTTATGCACAATTTGACCTTCTTTTAAAGTATATTACTATTTAGGAGGACATACAAAATTTAATATTACACTGTCTCTATATCTGGTACCATAGTAAATAACTAAAGATCTATTATATTAAAATTGCATAATTTTTATTACATCAATGAAATTAAATGAGAAATTCTCGTTGTCGGAGCTGAGGGTACTATCTCAAGATTAGAATGAAGGTGGGTGCGAACAAAGACAGTACAAAGATGGAAGATAAGGAGGAGAGTGTAGGCTGAGTGGAGTGGATGATAAGGCAGGGAAGGGAGGAAAGATGAGAATTGTGGTCGAATCGTGCCCTGGATTTGCGGGGGACTTTCGGATGTCTCCCGCTCTTCTCTCTATCTCTCTCCAGTCAATTTGCCACTCGCCATCCGTCGTCGTCTCCGGCCGTGTGATTTACTCGCAGATTCCCAATTCCTAGTCATCCGTTGCGTCTCTCGATGGGCCCACGGAATTTTTCGACGGACGACGGTCGAGTGATTAACCGCTGGGATGGTTCTCGGAAGATGCTCTAGTGAAGAGCATAGCCACTAGTGGAAACCAGTGCTACTCGAATCGCAATGTTTTTTCAACGCAAAGGATAGGATGTTGGAAACGGCAGTGGTTGTGAAATACTTTTATACTTAGCAATATGGACGATGATTCATCCATGATTGTGACAAATTATAAGCTCATGACTAAGCGGAGTAATATTTTTACATGATCATTGTCTCTTCTTTTTTCTTCTCGAGGAGATCATTTTTAGTATCAGTTAATAAAATACTATGGGAGCGAAAGTGCTTGTTATGGTGTATGGAATTGGAGAGGAAACTTCTGGAGAAGATATGGGAGAAGTAGAATACGTTGTTAAAGAGGTAATTGAGGTACAAGGGGATGGTGAAGACCATGTCAGACGGAAGGATGTTGTGTTAGGTTATCTGAAAAGAGAATAGGTTTAATGAAAGAAATGTAGATAGGTAGGACTTACGCCGAAATGAATGTAGTTGTGTAATGAGACAGGTATTTCGGACACCAACAGATAAATAATTAATATATTCGTCTCTATTCGTCCTACTATAAAAACTTTCTGGCACCGAATTTACACCTTTGTTAATAATGGTTTGTGTAATAGAGTGGTGACTACGGACTCGTATGGTCACCATAAGATACATACGAAATCCATTTATTGATATTGCTCCCTGAGTCTGCCTATTACATCTTAAGCGTCGCCTAATATAGCTTACTTCGTAGAGTGTATTTTGCACCAAGCATGATCTATTTAAGAAAAAGTGTGATAAACTCACCATGATATACACGTGTTACATGAATAAATGATTATTAAAATGGCTGCATAATTATTTGAAACTTTATAAACAGACTTATATTATGGTAACTAGCCCTGGATATCCCTAGAAAAAATTATGAAAACTTGGTATTTCGGTTATTCATTCATTGCTTAATTTACCATTCAATTTTCCGCAAACATTTCATGTACCTCTGTTAATCAGCCTGAATCCCATTAAAAATAAATCATGATGAGAAAGAAATATGTTTAATTCGAAAGTAGGTCGTGTTTATTGAGGTGTAATTTGCTTTTTTTTTCCAAGGATCCATTTGTGTCTTTAGTAATGAGATGCCTCTAAGTTTCTAATCGTAGCATTAAAAATTGAGAAACGTTGGCATTACAAAGCATAAAGAATGAATAATTGTCGGTTGATGCGAGTTTTTTGTTTATTTGTTGTCACAGGGTGTCTGAGAATATTATTCAGCACTTCTGAGGGTGTGCTAATTGCCAGTCAGTATTCATCCAGACATCCTAGACTCAAGGCTTAGCGATGGCATTTCTGGAAACGTTTGTGAGTTCCACAAAAGCGCAAGATCAAGCTGCCACTGCTGCCTTACCGAATCCTGTTTAATCCATCCGGCGGTGAAAGTGCAGAGATGAGGCGACGCATTGAAGCGGTGCGGATTAGTCGAGGTTTACCGCTGTGGCGAAAAGTTTTCCCCGCACGAAGCCTCTTCAGGCTTTAGTTGGGAAGGCAGAATTACGCATCGGCGTGACGTGGTATTTTCTTTTATTTCTTTTTTTTTTCGAGGGAACGGATATTGAAAAAGCGTGTTCGCGGCTGCTAACTGCTCGTATACCTATAATTATCGTGGAGGGGTGGGGGGATTAACTCAGAGGAACTTCTTGTGATTGATGTGGGTTTGACTCTCGTGGTGATGTTTGAGTGCCGTGTTTATTTGTTCTTCATGTCTCGATCCCATTCGCTTAACCCAACTGCTCATTTTCTCCATACCTTTGGGACGTAAATTTCCTCGCGAAATTTGATTAACAAGCTCTAATAACTTTTCCTGCTTCTCCTGCTTGCTTTAATGCTTCCAGACGCCTTGACATGGGAATAAGGAGCCCTGCCTTTGAATATGTGTATGAAAAAAACCAGGGATCTTATTTAGTTGTAAATTTTTCCCTTGCAACTTTTTAGTTCACGTGGGTTGTAGTTTACTTATTGAAGAGACAGTTCTTTCTTTCTTAAGCCTACTTATAATTCAAGACCTAAACTGCAAGAATTTTGATCTTTCACATTTTTTACACATTATATCAATGTTTATTGTATGTTGTGGGACTAAAGTTTTCTTTTTTCCATGCCTCATAATGGTTGGTCGCTTCAAGACAAAACCGTTTTTTTACTTGATGCCATTTATGGAGGTCGAATTTCGTGTATCTCAATGGAATTCTATAGATCGTTGGCTAATATGAAATCTACAGAAGATAGAACGTCTTGACTTAGGTTTTCAGGCCAATTAAATGCTTAACAAAAGATTATAAACTGGGTTCAAACCTCTAAAATGGTGAATTTGGATGAAAACCTTGTATGGCAAATGTGCATGAATTGTAAAATGTCTTTCTGCTCAATTACGAGTGATCTCGAAACTCCAATGCTGCTTTCATCACATTACCGTAAATTACTGAACGTGTGCATAATACAACCAAGGGGCATTTTGTTACCTTTAGGATAAAAACTATGATCGCCGTCTTTCAATGAAGTAATCTTTTCTCCGTAATCCAACACATTACCTGATGTAAGCTGATAAAATCATTCCATCGAAAGTTCTTTTATTGTTCTCTGGAAGGTGTATTTTCATTAGTATTCTAATTAGTAATTCAGCGTATTCTATTTCAATTCATTTTTTCTTATCACTGCGGTCTTAACCAATCAACATGTATAGTGCAGTTAATTATAATCATCCAGATTTTGGTGGTAATGTACTATTTTCCTCTATAAATGCATTTTTGTGGATGATTGTAATATTTTGGTGATGATATCACTCGCAATTAAATGGAAATTCTGCGATTGGTTTCACCGAAATGATGACTCTGAGGGGTCCTTCATAAGAAACTTCTAATCATGTTTCGATTTTATCACACTTATTTCAATTTATATCGATGAAATTGGGTTAGTTACTATTTTCCAACATGAGGCTTCAAAATATTTCCTTTGCTTTTTCATTTTAGATAGCTGTTAGGGTAAATTTTCATATAACGGTACACATTCTAATCTTTAGGAACAACCATATTTTCTCTTCCGCTGCTGACCCAATAATAAATTAATGTCTTTAATTCAAATTTTAAAAGGCATCGTAAAGTATTACATTACTTAAGTAGCTCAGAAGTCAAAAAAATCTTTATCTGTTTAGCTTTCACAGTTAATTATTTGTGTTGTCTAATGGTCGATAGAAAAACAAATTAATCAATATATGTATCAGTTAAGACTTTTTGGATTCACTAAGATTACGTTTTGATAAATAGCATTGATAATTGAAATAGTTTACTTTCAAAATGCATGCAATTACTAAATTACTAATGACCTGTTGTATTCTGTAATAATCAACCTCTTTCAAGATTTAAAAAAAAAATTTAAAAGGTCAAATTTTCACAAGGAAGAAGATATTCACTAGGATTTTAATTTTCTCAGCGTATTTGGTTTTATTGCATTTATAATTTAGCCTTTAATGAGTGTGCGGTTTTAGGCGATCAACATTTGGAATATATGTATCTATAATAAAATTATATATTCGTTTAATACCATGTATTGTTCACTTATCTACACCGTGAATTACATTTTTATAACCTTCCTTATTAAATTATTCTGTCTATTATATGCCAGCGTAAAACTTACTTAGGATGTTTGGTGGATCAAACGCTATGAAAATGTTTTGCCTTAAAAGTTAAAAGTATGTATTCCTAGATTATATTTAAAATATACGGAAATAACAGTGATCATAACGCGTTATGGCTGCCTATATGGCCAAGATATCATTGCGAAGCAAAGCTGCGACGGTCAGCTGAAATATTTCGGGTCAGGAGATGAGGGATTAATTTAGAAATATTCTGCAACATTATTGACTTCCGCCCCATGGCGCATGAAATTGCTCGCCGGAGTCCGCCTGTGTCTCCCGCGGACTGAATGCTCTGGGCATCTCCGATCTACGCAAATGCGAGGGCAGTAAGTCAAGAACCCAAAACACAGTGAAATACGAGCCAAGAAATAAAACAAACGGGGCCACTATACCTTTTTCAGTCCTTTTTCCTGGCCTTATACCCTTCGACCCATCTATCTCTGCCCGCAAAAATAACACATAACCCACGAGTGAAAAAAATCCTCACTCTCTCCCCTTTCATCCTTCCTTATCGCCCCCATTTCCTCCCTTGCCCTCTTATTTCTGGAAAATATAAAACCGATTGGGTCCGGTTTTTTGGGATTGTGAGGGTTTTGGTAGGTTGCTGTGGACGGGGATAACGAAATCGCGTTTACGTATTTTTTTGGAATGGTTCCCAATCCAAATTCCTGATACGGACCTTTCCGCACTTCAACCGTCACGGATGCACTGCGAAGATAACGAAGTTCTCAATTTTTTTTAAACTTCCATCTTTTTTTGTTTGTAGTAGAAATAAACGGCCATGTGTGGAAAGAGAGAGATGGGGTGATTTGGAAACATATCACCGATGAAATAACCTTAGCGGGTGAATAGGGAAACTGAAATATATTTTGAAAACAAAAATAAAGCTTTGCGATCACTAGGGAAGTAGCGTGACGTATGATTGACCTTTTTCATTTTCTGACTTTTTTCGATACCTCATCTCTTTATTGCAGGTAGGAATGCATTGTGTGGCTGGCTTTGTTTTTCTTTTATTCCCGAGCGTAGCATGAAGACCCGCCTTGGGAGTCGGTGACAGCTTGTGTTCTCGAAATAGGACGTATGAAGGAAAGATCTGGGTTGAAGGACAAATCGGCGAGGAATGAAACCCTTAGGGAGCCTTGGGGTACATGAATGAGAAGGTACCGACAATGTCACTCAAAAAACAGTTGAATGGAAATCCTGTTTTGTCGATTTTTTTGGATACTCGTTGAGCGTTGCAGTATCTTTTAGTGCTGGAAAGAAAGAAAGACATTGCAATTGGCTACTGGGGCATAAAAATAATATATTTGGTGTCATTAATGGACCGTTGTTACTTCTGCCGCTGGAGAAACTCCACCAATGCTAAAAAGTATTGGGAATATGGCCGTATTTATTTTTGATTTGATTACTTGTTTAGTCGACCTAGTTTTACTTTGTAAAGTGCTGGAATATTATCAATAAAAATCCAATTTGGAAATAACTTCCCATTTTAAATATGGCAAAGTCCACACCAATACAGGAAAGAAAAGAAAAAGTCTTACCTTTATAGTCTTGGTAGTTATTGAATTTCACATATGTTTAAATTTAAGACAAAGTACATTACACATGCTATTTCCTTTGGTCCAAAAAAATTCCAGGCCCGAGATACAGCCGGACAAAGATGGCGCCTCGGGCGCAATTTCTGACGTGCGTTTGAAACGCGCGTCAGAAACATAGCATTGCATCACTGAAAATCCTTTGAATTGTACTGAAGACAGATATTGAACGTAAATAATGGAATTACAATCGTAAAACTTATTTGAAATTCAACTATCAGCTATACATTCTGTGGTTCACTAGTATTTCCATACTTCTTACAAACATGCATCGCTTAACTGTGTTCATTGCACACTGATTTTTCACAGGTGTTGCACCTTTGCCTCTGGTTACGATATTAGGAAGACGGGCAAATGTAACATCTTTTTTTGTTATTGTTCACGAGTCAGATGCTTAAGATGATCCACGTCTTTCTCCATCATGAAGCTCCTTCGCTGATTTTATATTCCTTGATAAACCCAAGGAAGGCCTTCTTGTAATGTGGGGCTGAACAAGACTCTCAGTTACGGATACCAGAAATTATCTCCTGGCATTATATTTACTAGTACTTATTCCAATTGGGATGAGTTTCTTTCCAAACAACAAATGCTGCACCCCCAGTTACATCTAAACCATTCATAAAAAATGCCAAAGGCCATCGATTTGTGAGCCTTTTACACATGTAAGCATGCACTAACTGAATTAATGAATCTACTCCGCTGAACGACTGTTTCCGGCTAATTACCGATCTCCTCAATGATTCTGTCCGTATGATGCATGGCACATCATAGAACTACTACTGAACTTCTTATCTTTGGGACGTATGAAATAAACGTACTACTCCTGGTCAAGCCAAATAGTGAGGAGCCAACTGTACGATTTTTACATGCTTGGAAATTATTTGGAATAAATCGTTTATTTTTTCTGACAGTTCCAACCAGCGTCACTCCATTACTTATTAGATTCTGGGCAAGCTCCATATCCGTGAAATAATTGTCACACGTTACATTCCTATTTGTCAGTTTGTATGGCTCAGTAAGCTGCAGCACAACTCTACGACCCAACCCTGGCAATGCTCTATCGCCTTCTTCTTTTCCCAGGTAAGGCAGAGAGTTGAGAGGGCAAAAATTTTCTTCATCGCAAGCCCACCACATTTTCATTCCATAATTGTCTGGTTTTGAAGGCATGTACTGTTTGAAGGGTCATTTGCCCTGATAAGGAATGAGCTGCTCATCTCACGTCTCACGCTCATCTCTGCTGCTCATCTCACGTCTATATTGGCTACAATTAAACGCTGTGATGATGAAAAACTTCATATATGCTGGAGAAAAACGTAACGGACAAGGTTCAGAGCAAACGGGGTCCGACGAACCCAGCTTGCCCGGTTGAGTTTGAAAACGTTTCAATATAATAAAACTCCAACTAAGATTTATTTTCCAAAACCTTTGAGTTATTCTGGTAAAATATTAAAGTGTTAACAAATTCATAGAAATTCAAATATACTAAATTGTTAGTTCTCGTTTTATGAGTTTTTATATATGAAAATTGGTCCATTGGACCAACCTTGCCCGGATAAGGGTTAAACATATGTGAAATTCAATAACTGTCGAGACTATGAAGGTAACCCCCTTGCCTGAATCGATATGGACTATGCCATATAGATTAATATCATTAACTCTCGACTCACACATCCAATAGATTTTTGAAATAAATTCTTAAGTCATATTTCCACGTACAAGATATGCATGGCTGTTAAAATTGATGAAATGTAAAGTAGAGGTACTCAATGCTAAGGCCAATGCTACTACAATACAAGGCCTTTTATCTCTTTGAATATAATATCATAATCATTTTCTATGCCACCACAGGAATGAAAACTAAGTATAGTAAGTTTTAATTACTTCCATTTGACCAAAATTATACATGCATTATTCTGAATATATTTTTTATTTAAATAACAAACCTAAGAGCTAGTTTGATTGCCTTTAAATGAGGGTCTGAGGATCGTAACAATCTGGCTGTTTCAAGGGATAATGAAGTGGTAGGGGTGAGAGAGGGAGTGAGTCAATACTTGGAAAGCAGAAATTGCATCCGTGATCTATGCGAGCAACTCTTTTCCTTATTTTTTATGCTCTTGGCGCTGTCCTAAATTCCACGCTTGTGGTGACCTGCTAGTCTTGACGAGGATGCAGATTTGTGCAATCCGATTTCAGCCGATTTGTACGGAAAAGTTTTCAAATACGTTTGTGGTGTCCTAAGTATTCCCCTCTCAGAAAGCTGTTAGAAAGCGCATATCCTTCCAAACCCCTGCCTCCCCTGTTTAGAGTTGAAATTTGAATCTTCCAGTCTCTTCTCTCTTCTTCGCTCACGTTCGCATCCCATCTACGAAGCGTTGCGGAAACCGTGGAAATCCTACTTTCAATTCGCAAGCGACAAACGGTTCCGCCATGTTTTACGAGATCAAATAAAACGAGCGATCAACTCGCAAACTTTTCCCTCTGAAAATTTGCTTCGAGACTCTACTAAACTCGCTAACAACTTTTGTCGACCAAATTTGTTCACTTATCACAGAAATCGTTTTAATTGAAATTAAATATTTACTAAACAGACTTCAGTGACAGCCTCTTCGAATGTCCTGTAAACGTTTTAGAGCCCTTTATTTCTTTTCTTTTCAGTTTCGTTGGACTGAATATGTTGATAATTTTTCGATCTAGTTTGCGAGATAAATTATAGATCTAATCGTAGAATAATTTTGCGTTGGTTGAACTAATCTGAACTTTTTCGTACTTCCGGCAGTCATGTCCAAAAATTCAACTGGATATCCTGGACTGGACTTCAAACATTCTGCGATAAATACCAAATAAATTTTCCGGACCAGAGCAAGTAACTTTGAGGAAATTGAGTTTGTCTAGTGATTCAGGGAATGACTTAGTTATATGAGAAATATTACTGGCCTACTTATTACTGGTTGGAAATGAATTGAATTGTCTATTTGAATGGAAGGAATGAAATATACTGGTATACCTCGTTGGATTGAATCACCTTAGTTGTTTAAAAAATAATGATTGTCATAGAGTCGTAATAATTAGACAATTGAAGCATATTGTGCGAGAGAAAGAGAAAATTATGAATTGCTACAGTATGTAAAATGTAAGATTGGAGTGAAAACTAAGGGATACTTCTACTCTCAACCTAACGTTCATTCTCTAAATAAGGCACATTAAAAATATCAGCTTAAACACCTTCATTTTTATAATTAGTTATCTGATATACTACAGGGCTTTAAAGACAATCTTTTAAACAGAAATGGCCTCTTGATATTTTATCCGGTTTTTAACTTTAAAAGGAGCTGCGCGAGCGGGTGATTAATTTTCAAAAGATATTTATTTTGGTCGAAATGTTATTGTCCATTTTCTTCAAAAATTCTGCCATGAAATTCTAATTTAGCGGCGTTAATAATGTTTTTGTCGTTAATTATAAGGAAATAAATTATGAGAATTTACATCCGTTATGATTATCCAACAGTTGTTGTTCCAATCTTATGACAGTCGATATTTAACCAAACATCGGCGGCATTAAACATATGCCAGGTTATCAAGTATCTAACGATGATTTGTTAAATTACAAGAATAAATAAAACATTGTCTTTATTTTGTGCTATACGGTTACGATTTCTGAGTTCTTAATAAATATTTCACCTCGAAATGCAACTGACTATCGAGAAAAACCGGATATTTTAAAATTTGTAGGTGAAATTACGCATAGTTACCGGATAAAGCATTTATGAAACTTCATTGCCTAAGATATATTAAATACATTTTTAAAGAAATTAGATTGGGAAGAATATTTATTTCAATCAACCTGGTCCTGCTTTGTGGAGCATCAAGAAATTGAGTTAGGTTAATATGCCACCATACACCTCCTGTCTCTTCTGAGGCTCCTATAATATAACATGCGCAACGGAAAGTTGTTTTTGTTCCCTCTCGTCCATTGACCAAGGCCAACGTTTTTGGGGGCCTTTTTGCGGGCCTTTTTGCATTTACTTAGTTTTCCGCATAACGTATCGTGTTGAGGCTTGTAAACTTGGTCCTTAATTCTGAATATTCGAATGGAACTGACAGACTACCAGGTTTGATGATTGAGCTCCCTCCTGCTGCCGCTTGCTGCGTTTCTAGAGTCCCATTTCATCGTTAAATTCCGAAATGCCTTAGCTTAGAATGGAGATTGAGTACCTAGATCCTCTTATATTTCCGTGGCTGTGTAACTCCTAAAGAAACATCCCTTTTTTAAGTTAATGATTTTATAAAAAACAGCAGTAAATAAAGCAGGGAAAAATAAATTATGTATATAATCCTTTGCTCTTACATTTACCTCCCTATCACTGCATTAATGCCCTGAGAAGGAATGAACACCTGTGACCATTGTTCGAATTTATTTCACCAATCAGTGGATTAATCCTTACCGTGCTTAAATGCTTTCCAATTCTTGAATCTTCATGAATTACATCACCCTTGGAAATGAATGAAAAGGAATAGAAAAAGAGAATTCTTTGTGAAGGTACTAGTTTATATTACAGACAATGATTTGAAACCCTAATTACTGCCAGTGAATCTCTTGCACATAAAATGCACATGATGAGGCTACTAAGATGCGCGTAGTTACTGTAATTACATTGATCACGTTTTATGGAGCTCTTTATTGGTAGCAACATTTTTCTCATGGGAAAAAGATCTTAGGATGTATTTAAGCGCAGATTCTGGGCTGATGGGATTTCGGGCATGATTTAATTTTAATAACATTATATATTCACGACCAGAGGTATCGCTGCTATTTGCCTCATGACAGTTGGTGAAAGGAAAATTAATGGCTGTTTCGCGATATGGAATCAAAAACTTCCGTTTGCATAAAGCGAGCTCGTGATTTGGAACCCAGAATATGCAGTGATTTTGCAGCCCACAGAAGGGTGATGTGATTTCCTAATGCGGTTATGTGGTTTAATGACAGTGAACCGTAGGGGCGGCCATATATGTAAACGGAGCATCGTTATATTAGTTAAATTTGACAGTTTTTATCTGCATTGCTTTTAAGAATTTATGGTACCTAATTAAAGCGGCATAGCTTATGTCAGAAAGGGCTTGCGTTATATTTACCATGGATTTGATCCGTTTTCTTTACTCTGAATTCGACAAAATTGAATCCCGATGAGAGATCATAATTGTACGTAAAATGTGAATATAAAAAATATTAAATAAATAAATAAGTACAACTTCTTCAACGAAAATGATTTCTGCAAACTGGTAAATCGGCGATCAAAATTCACGAGTTCCGTTTTATTTAAAGATAAATCAGAATGTCAAGCAGGCCTATTTCCTAAATTTTACAAAGTCGTTTTCATTTGTAACACATATGAAAAAGTATCGGTTTGAGGGGCTTGAAAGATGTATGTGCAATAACAGCGTTTAAAAATGTTCTATATATTGTTTTGTTTACCCCTATGGCTAAAAAATAATTAAATGTGTATTAATTGTACTTCGTAGCAGTTTTCAACGTTTCCACAATGAAATTGAAGTTTAATCATAATTTTTGTATCGTATCTAATCATTACGCATTTACGAAAACGTTAGGTTTTACATGATTTACACGTTTTTATGCAAAAAATACAATATTTGCTGTTCATCAAAATAACACGATTCTGAATTTAGTTTGTTAAATTTCCCTATATTTAGTCTTGATGGGCATAAGTATCAACTGCAATATAAATTCGTCAAATGGAAGTGACATAATAGTCATCCAGTAGATCTCCTTTAAATTTTATATCATCCAACCAAATATTCGTATGTAATAGGAAATAGAGTATCACGGGCCATGGGTTTGCCCATTTCCTCGATGTGAAAACGCGGCTCCTTCGTAACTTTTTAATGCAATGCGGACATTATTCCTCCTTTCGTCTCGAAAAAAGAATGTATTGATGAGAGTGAGAGAGAGACAGGGAAAGAGAGAGAGATGGAGAGAGAAATACAGATAGAGAGAGGCAATACATGAAGGGAGTGGAATTTTTAAAAAGGAGGAATCCCTACACTTTCCAGGTTTTGCCATCGTCATTGCTAATATCCATGGTATTGAATGTACAGTTTTTTCTCAAATCCATGCAAAGTGGACGGGTGGAAGGGTGATTAAGTTCCATGTTGTTTTGATCTTCTACTGCTATCCTTTCTTCTTCAGGTAATGTTCACCCAAGTCACCCGGACCTGAATAAACCTGCAGAGTAGCATAGTGGAATTGAATTATATATCGACCAGAAAACAAATAATAAGATACCTCCGAAGGGCGCGGTCAAGAGACCCAAAACTTACGTGAAGCGTTTATGCGAATTAAACTGAATAATACGATGAAATTAAATAATTACGACCTTGTCGTAGACACCGTCGATATATCAACAGTGTGATGCTTGTAAAATGAAATTGTCAAAGACATAAAGTTTTTCGCCATTCCAATTTTGTAAATAGTTTCCTGTGTGTAGCAAAATGAACTTCTTTAAAAAGAAGAAAGAAGAATGTTGTTAAAATGATAAAAAAGTACGAAGAAATAGAGAACAATAAGCGCGATTAATTACCAACTGATCGGTTTGGATTGAATCTCGGGTACAGACTAATTACACGCGTCCATCTAAATGCAAGCTTTGGACTACTCCAAGTCCTATAGGTGTCTTTTCCGGAGCCCTTTGGTGGAAAACGATGAGCATCCTACCCGATGTGTGTATGTCACACGCCGTTGGACTAAGTACTTGGTGAGCTTTTCCCTCATCAATCAAACTTCCCTTCGGCTTGAAGACGCTTGAGGTACCGTAGTACGCGTATAGCCCTAATAAATGGGTATAAATTGTCTCTCTGTGACCCATGCTGCTTAGTGCCTAACCCACATCTACTCCCTGAAGCTCACTAATGCATCACAATTTACCCGGACGGAGATTACTGCTAACTGACCTGTACCTTTTTGGATCAATAGCGGCTGGTTCACGACCTTTTCTGTCATCACTAGGAAACGCATGCCACGAGAATATTAGTGTAATATTCCAGAGAATCCCACGAAATACTCATTCGGATATTTTATCCGTAAATGACCGGTTTTTAAAAATATAATAGTTTATTACTTTCTAGAAAATCCATTACCGTATTACAATTTCTTTGTATATAAAGTTAGAAAGCTTAGCTAGCCTCTATAAACAACTGTGTTGAGACAACATTCTCTAAAAGAAGCCATTGATGGATATAACAGTAAATAAAATTAACACGATTAAGAAAACGCTTAAAAAATATTCTTAAGTGCCAAAGTTGAAAACAATTGACTTTACTCAATAGTATTTAATACATATACCCCTTCGAACTGAGTAATCAGGTTTTACATAGCCGTTTGGATTCAATAATTGGTTCTAGATTTTATATTAAGTGGTAGTAGATTGTACACTCTTGGACCCATAAATAAAGACATCCTTTCTTGGTGCATAAAGGAGAAGGAAAATAAGGTACCTCATTAATGCAACTTTATTAATGGCCATTGTTAAATAATCGCGTCTGATACAACCAGTCTTATTAACGGCCAATCAGGTTGGCCCTATGATAATTTCCCTCGGTCAACCAAATGAAATAGAGATATCATCATTAATATGTTTGGAGATTCAGGAAGATTTCAGCCCGATTTTAGGTGGAGATTGATTCCGATTGCGTTTCGTTTCACGCTGTAGCCTCGTTGATGCATTCGAAGTCATTTTGTTTCACGCATTGCAGATATTCGATCTCGCAACGAGCATAATGACAATTTAAGGATAAAAGAATAAGCTAATGGAAATTTTTGGACTTTTTCCTGGTATTTTCGAAAACTCTCGAGAGAAAACTTTCGAGACTCTCACCAGATATCCCCTCAAATGATTTATTTTCGTTATTTATCATGGAATAGATGAATCAGAGTTACAAAAATACATGAGTGACCAGTTTAGTTGCAAAAAATCAAATGTTAGCACTTTTTCGCGACCAAGACCACTCTGGACCACTTTATGGTTTTCTGTGGTACAGCCTTATTGTAGTTAAATATAAGGTGGTAGGGATTTATGATGCTACGTCGAGTTTTTATAAATCATTCCTCCGTTTCTGAAGTGAATTTGTGTTTTGCACTCGTACCCCTCATGGAGAAAATGACTTCCGCTGTCGGGCGTCTCCACAAAGAACCAACCATTTAACCCAGTTGAATTGTCTCTCGACCGTATTTTGCCACACACGCGCGCACACACCTATCTCACTAGTTTCGCTCGGTCCCTTAGCTTTAAAAAGGGAGAGGAAAATTGAACGCTTCATTTCCGAGAATATATTTCTGGGCCGACCGCCGCAGCATGAAGCCGTTCGTCGCTCTAACAATCACGCGGGACTCCTGTCCGATCTCCCCCTCTCTCCCCTTCTGCTGACCGCTGAAAAGGGGAAATTGATGTGCCAAGGGGTCAACCCCATCCGTTTAGCGCCGCCTAATTCCTTTGTGGGGACCGCTAACCCTCTCCGCTCCCTCTCTCTTCCCTGCCCGTAAAATCTCAACGGGTGCCCCGGGGTCTTTTCCTGGAAATGGTCCGCGACTGACCGCCCCTCCTCCGTGGAGCTGCAAAACGCATCCCCGCGTATTCATCGCTCTTTCAAAATCACAGCTCACCCGCTCCCACAAAAAAAAAATTTTTTTAACATGTCAAGTGAATGCATGGCGGTTTAATCGCTCGTCCAAAATCTAAGTTTTTCTCTTCTGATCTCTACAATATATATAGCGTTCCAAGTGTATTCACAGTGGTATATATCATTTCATTAAACCATGAAAATGTACGCATTCAAGCATATGTCTCAGGGTTCACCATCATATTCAAGTTACCCCGCAATGTTTAAGCTACCAGCAAAAACCAGTTTACTTTATTGTGAAGATAGTGATTGATCCATTTGAGACAAAATATTTTTGTGCATACATGGATCAAAAAATGTTTTATTTGATAAAAATGCTCTGTAAGTTAAAAATATTATGACATTTGAAGTAATGCAACGGTGAAGGTTAGATGATTGGATTAGATAATGGTAACAGTCGAATTTATTTGAAGACATTGGAGGGAGTACCATCCCAAGATAATGCCTATTTTTGTTGCATTTTAAGGGCAAATGTTGAAACAATTGAATCCGTGGATTATTTTATGTTCATTGACCACATTCTTTTAATAGATGGATGGACAGTTTCGGATAATATGAGGCGTGCGAATAAGGAAGAGAAGTCCTATGTTGTATGTGTAGTTGGTGTTTGTCAAGGAAAGCAGACATCGCAGTGTGCAAAATTGTGTACACAAAACATATCGTAATTGCATTTTGAGGTGACTGCGTCAAGGTAATTCCTTGGCTTAATAAGAGCTGCGCAGGTGTCCAACATTTCTCAGAACGAGAGTAGTTTTTCCTGGAGAATAATTATAATTTTGTTGTTTTAATTATAATTAAACGCGCGGTTTTCGAGTAAATCTAGAATGTGGATTAGATGCCTCTATCTATCCTCGATCTAATGATGAACACCAAAGAATTAATGGGATTCGTTCGTTTGGCCATGTAGAAAGAATGTATTACACTAAAAACCATATGTAAAATTATAGCATTAATGAAATATGACTTTGGAAAGGGAAAAAGGGAGATCACTAAGTAATGCTCAGTGGGAGAGAGAAGGAGTAACATGGAAATCTAAAGAGCAAGAAAGATTGCGTAAATCACTGCATTAACACGATGGAAGGGAGGTATTCATGAATTGAGCATTATGGAGGTGATTAGTAAAAATGAGGCAGTATCCTAGACTTAATGTAATTATTTCCCTCATTCTAATAATAAATTAGCCACTCTGAGTAATTTTACAAATAATTTTTTTCCCCTGAAATGCGACTTTTTGTAATATTTGCTGCAGTAGTAAATGTTTGTATTTTACACTTTTTTCACGAGCACTTTACATTTATTTAATAATTGCTACGTACTAAATAAAGAAATATTTTTCAATGGAGAAATGATGGAGAAATTTTAATGATTTAGGATAATATCACTGATATAAATAATGTGGAACCTTTGATAATAGAATTTCGCGATGCCCATTAGTGTGTTGCAGTGTGTTAAGTAAAACATTTTACTCGCCCATCTCTCTAATGTGTCGCGCACATCCGTCCTATAATTCGCTTTCCGGCACGACAGTTGAACGCTTCCCTTTCTTCCGGTTGGCTGATTCCATGAACCATTTCCTGCGCTCACAAAAACCTTTCAATTACGATTATTTGGGTCTTGGAGTGTGCAGAAAACGCTCGCGAGAAACGAAAGGGCCCATACGATTTATTTTGTTCCAGTAAAAACAGGGCATCGAGATCTGAAACGTGCTAGCGTGTTATTTGTAGACCATGTGAATCAATTACTTACCGCACACTAGCCTCATGAACCTGGCTTCTCCGCGTTTGGACTGCATGCTGCCTGAAAACACTCTCCAGCTCAACCGTCTGACCCTAATTAGGTTTGTACTTTCAATACCGCGGACGTCTAAAATCCCATCGGAACACACCACCAGCTGATGGCACGGTCTCTTTGATTACCTTATCAATGAAAATGAATTGGAGTTCACGAAACTGTTCTTTTCTCAATGATTTAGTTACTATCAGCTAGAGAATAGTTTCATTTACATTCGCACCTTTAGAGAATTTCATTGAGTCGAAAGTGTTTTGCTTTGAAAACGAAACCCTTTAATACTTATAGCAATAATATTGCACAGATATGTAAAATTGTAAAGAAAAAAGCAGTTACTTTAGAGTCATGCAGCAAGTTTTAAAAGAAATATCTGTAACATTTTTATATTCATTATTAGAAAAATTTCCTTTTCTAAAATATTCAATGAGAATGTATCTTCTGTAAGCAATTTGTTGACACATTTGAAATACATGATTTGATGAATACATGAAATACATGATGAAATACATGATAAAAAACATGATTTGGTTTTCACCGAATTCCTCAAAAGAAACTTCCACGTGTATTTAGTTCTCATTTTCCGTGTTGCACATTATAATGCAGCATTTAATTACAAACGGGAAACTTGGCATCAGTTCTATGTCTATTAGTAATGCAATCAAATGGGAAGCACTCTTACATCTAAATATTTAGTGCGTCAAAATTATGTTTTGAAATCAAAGGCCTTGCTTTCCCGTGATATCTATCAGTATTATACTGTTGAGTCAACTTTGCTTGAGATAGGAAATTCCTAGTACTATTGGACTTTAAAAAATGTATTAAAAGAAAATATTTTTCGACTCTTTCATTCACTCGACCAGTTTATATTTTACCTCTCAATGGAGGTAACTAGAGCATTCATATAGGTATTCCTCATTTTAAATTTAGAGCAATGCGGATCAGTAGCGAGGAATCTATTTGCTGTATAGCTGAAGTGGAGAAAATCCAGGAATGTGTCATATCCAAAAAACATATATTGAGAATTTTTTAATTGTCATGTGAAAATTTTCAATAACATCATTAGTAAAATTCTCGACACTCGTGGAATGGTGGTCTCCCGTTTATTTTCAGTTACAAATTGTAATGCACGCAAATGTCTATCTATTTTATTAATTCAACCATGCACCGCCTGTGCATTAATGTGTTTTTGTCGTCAACACCACATATGGTACAAAGTAAAAAGCACCCAGTCGATGGATAGTAAAAGAAAAAAATTTATAAACGATGATTCACCATTATCACGGAGTATTGGGCACTTTTGCGCTCGTGGGCGTGTGGTGGAATTTACATTCGAAAACTGTTACATTGAAATAAATTACACCTGGTGGTGCGCCCGGAAAAGAAGTGGGCTCCAATTCACGCTCTATTTGGCCCTTCGGCGACCGCGCCGCAGTCGAAGCCATCCGCTAGTGTCACTCAGGCCTTGGGTGGGTTTGGTGGACCGGAGGGTGAAGGGGTACTGGGGTGTATTAGGCCTTTGTCACCTTTTGTGGTCTGCCGCTTTAAACGTCCCCCATTCCACCACGTCGGCTTCTCTCTCCACTCGGGCATTGTGGGTGGGGGAGAGGTGCCTTCATATTTCACCTGGCGCTTCAGCGGCTAGACTGAAGATGGCGTGGGGAATTGTTTGGGAGGGGAGGGGTGGGAGGTGGAAGGATGGGTTGGGGCATAGGCGTTAATGGTTTGTCGAGTGGGAGGAGTAAGGCGTATTGGTCGAGAGAGGTCTCGTGTGCGCCCTGACCACGCGCTTTCACGTTCGGCATTTCACGTCATGTCGCTTGACATTTCGACCCGGACAACCTGTCCCAATCCCACTCCCTACTTGCCGTCTCCCTCCCATTATTCCACCCACCCAATCCGCTGTCGAGAATGGTGAAAAAATTTTTATAAAACATAATAATTCTCCCCTGACCACCTCATTGCCCTCTTGGTGAACTCTTTACTTTTCCTGACTCGTGGTCCCACCGCCGAGTATAGGTATGTACGTGTGTGTGTACATACAAATGTGCGGTCATTTCGTTTCTTTTCTATGCATGGTATTTTTACGTTTTTTTGTGATATCGGTGAGGGTGGTAGGGTGAGCACGGTGAGGGGTGGATTCGTTCGTTTTTTCCGATCGTTTCTTTTTTTCAACGTTGTATCCATTCACCTAGAAATCCCATCCCTCCCATCCCCTCATCCTACCTACCTGGTCGATCCTTTACTTTCTTTTGTCGATTCGGAACTCGAAATACAGCGGTGCCGATTTTCGCGTCACTCTGACCGCCGCCCTCCACTCTGTGGATGCTCGGGCGTTTTACAAAGCGGACGAGCGATGAAGTGCGCTTCACCTTTGGGCGGTTTTTTTTCCTCTCTTCAACTGCTTCCACTTCCCGTTTGTGATTGATCGACTACGATCGTGTTCTCAGTCCCCAAGAGGCTGGTTTTATTTTTCTCCACCACGTTCATTAGCAACGAAGGGTTCGACTGGTATCGCCTCGCATAATATTGCCTTTCTTTCAAGTGGGATTCTTCAACTTTGATGCGGTTGACAAATCACGTTGCATTTTTTTCAAACGCTTGAGCAATGAACATTATGGAGACAAATGAACTGCTGGAATCACAGTTTCCTTCAATTTAGCGAGAGATAATCATGTTTTATTGTACGGTAGATTGATTTCGATATAGTTATTTTTAAGTGATTAGATAAATGTCTATTTCTCAGTTCTACAATCCTTGTCTTGTTGAGTCGTCAGTGACCTTCAACACTAGTTTCTAGCTATCATGTCATTTACGACGTATCTTGATTATTATTTGGGTCATCTGCCAGTTTAAGTAGATTATAGTGTAAGTGCGTACAATTGCTCTGGATTTTTATATGCACAAGACCCTATCATCATACACAATTTCTAATCCTATCTCAGAACAATTGTCCCCCTTTTCTTAATTCCATTCATAAATCCTTTTCTCTTTCTTCCTCTGCTTTTTCCCTCTTCTTCATTTAGAGAGAATTTTCCTCTCTATTACGGACTACAGCATCCTTTTGCTTCAAGTTACCAGCTCTTAATACCAACCAAACATTTCCCCATTTGGCTTCCTATTTATTGACGGTGTTTTCTCCATTCGCCTCCAACCCCATGACTCAAACGCTTAATTCTATTCTCGTCATCGTTTTACAGAACTCACGTGAATGCAACATGCAATGCTACACACCATGTTAATCTCTTTTACAGATGTTTTTAATACCTTCTCCCAAGGTCTCCTTCATCAGTTTCTTCCAATTGCTAGGTGCTTCTTCCGCAAGTGCTATTCTCCTTCAAATTCGTGTGCCGCTAAGTTCGTTTTACTGAAATTTACACTAATTCAATGAAATATTAGATGTATACCTTGGAAATAATATACGAATCTGATAATTCATCAGATTTCAAATTAATTAAACAAAAACATGTCAGTCCAATTCGATGTACATGCTTGGATTTAATATGTTTGTTTGTTCATGTAGTGGAGTTCAGTTGCTCCGAACTAATTTGGAACAAGGGCTGATCGGATTGTACTCTTCCTATGGATAAACGAAATCAATAGGAGCTTAAGAATCGGTGTACGCTTAGATGCTTGAGTTATAGTAGCAGTATATAGCTTTCGTTGTCATTGATTTGAGTGCAAATAAGTTGGCCGGTGGAGGAATGAGTCAAAATGCTAAGATATTGGCAGAGGCAATGCATCATCACCATGTAGATTTACAGCTCGGATAAATTTTGAGGCTAGAAATAAAAATTAAAAATTGAATATTTACCTTACTTTAAAGTTCCTGGCGCAATCCTGCTCGGCGTATGTGAGAGTAATCTGAGGAAGAGAGAAGGTGAAGCACAGAAGGGAAAACAACGAAAGACTGTATGTGGCTGGCTTGCCAAAGTACTTTCCGAAAAAATCACCAAGTACGCGCTTGCAAGGCTATTTGATATGAAGTTTTAATCGCCTATTGCTATAATTATACGAGGGACCCAATGTTGAGGTCTAATTGTGAGATGAGTCGAAACTGGAAACTGGCGGGAGAAATGTAATTTACTCGCGTAAAACTACGTATGTTATTGTAGAGCTCATTTGTGTGTCCGTTGTATTGCTATAGTGCGGTGCTATACAATCATTTATAACATTTTTGTTTCTTTCTGTATCTATGATGATGAGTGCTGACATTTAAAGCCATGGAAATCTGTAAAATATCACAATGGTTTTCAATTTCATCGTAAAAAAAACATGCATCCATCACTATCAACTCACAAAGGCCATTATTGTGACAATCCATTCTTTCATTCTTGTAAAATTAGGGAAACTCCTTGCAACTTATCCCTCTCCAAAAAAACCCTTGGTATTTTCTTCTCCTTCAATTTATCAAATTAACTTTGCGGTTTTTTTACCTTATATCGGTGTCAATTTTTCATTTTCAAATTTCATCATGGTTTTTTCATCATCAGCATCATACAACTCCTCATTAAGTAATGAAAATGCTACTTTAGTCGATATTTAATCGCGTCTACTTTGGATCCTTTTATTTCTAAATACACTAATTTCCATTTATTTTTCCTTATTGTTACGTTTATGTATGGTGCCCAGTCATCGTATGTCCCTACACCTATTAAAATGCACGATGCATATTAAACTTTCAAAATATGAAATTATGTTAAAATTATTTTTACAAATTAGAATCCAAATAATATATTTCCTTGCTTTTTATATCAAAATCATAAATTACCATAATAAGAGATATAAAAAGGAAATATACTTGATTTTATTGTTGATATTCATTAGATTACAAAAAATGGTTTAGATGGTCAGTTAAGTTAGAAAATAGTTTGTATGGAGTACCTATCTTTATAAGTGCGTAAAATTCTCCTTGACTATCGAAGATTTTATTTTGGGGCACCAGTTTATATTTATAATTTAATATAGATTTTCATTATCCTTGTAAGAATCCTTAGGAGATAATATAAGTGCCATAGTGAAAGAAAACTGGTACGATCGATTTGTAATGAGAATAGCAGCTATTAGTGCCGTCATTTGAAAAGGGGTGGCACTTTAAGTGGAATCGATGGATGTCCCCGATTGCAGTGGGATGGAACAAATTAAGGGCTCCAATAGAACGTGCCCCGTATTTCGCCCCTTGCGGCACAATTAGAAAAAGGCACATCCTTCCCTTGTACTCTCTGACGTAGAGCTTCGACCCAATTAAGTGAGTCAATGGAGCCCATCGTGCAACTGACATCTTCCGATTTCTGCAAGTGGCGCGCCTCAGCTCTTGTAAGGTTAATTATCTGATACAAGATTTCTATCACTGCCAATGTTGATTTTCACATCTCTGCAATCGGAAATTTATTGAGCTTGATATTTATAAAATCCCGCATACGTCTGTCCGTGACCATGAGAATATTTCCGGTCCAACATTTCTTGAACTCTAAAGATCGTATGAGATTTTTTCAACAAATGAAACTGGCATTACTGTCAAACCTTAATTTTTCTATATTTTTATTACTCATCGGGAAATAGATGAATACGTTAGACGTGAACTTGATAGGCTGCACATACTATACAAAATATCATTGCTCCACACACAAGTAGAAAAAAGTGTAAGTGAGGTTAGGTTCATTATATTAGGCTTAAACCATCCTATTGATGGCCCGTATAAATTTTCCCTCTTCACTCCCTTCTACAAAAATTCTAGTGACTCTTCGATTAGGTACTCTTTCTTGGGACTTTGTTTTCTTAGATGCAATAAATGTTTAGTATCCCAATAAAATTTAACAGAATCTACATCGGTTGTGCACGCAGCAAGCTACAGGGCTTCAAGTATGAGGAAGCACTGCGCTACAATTGATTAGAATGCTTAAGGAAGATACTGTTCCGTATTTGTTACGGGAAATATTTGGACACGTCGCTGGAGCCTCGAGATTCTAATTAATGGCGCAACGCTGGAGTCAAGGGAGTGAGGCAGAAACAGAAGCGTAAGGATACTCAGGCACTCCCACATGCATACTCAATCAAGGAGCGTTCAGACTGTCTTTCCTTGAGGGAATTATTAATCGAATTACTTATGATACACTAAAACGGTACAAATATTTCCGATATTAGTGTAGAAAAAATTATAAGTTCGCAACCACCACTAATGTATCTATATAGGTTTGGCAGATATAAATGTCAAAAATTTCGCAGCATTTACTGCAGGTGTTTCATCTGTCTGACAAATTTAAACGGTTAATACAAATCAATATCGCATTTTTTGGGCAATCCCCGCGTTGCCACATTTTTGTGTACGACCGTTTTGCCGGCATTCTAGTCGGTATCAACAGGTACTAGGTCTTAGGGCCTGATGTTGACGACTGGAATGTCGGCGAAACGGTCGTCTATAAAATTGCTACAACGTGGTGAGAACCCGAAAAATTGCAATATACAGGAAAACACGCAAGCCTTCGCAAAAAATCAATTTCATTTGTCATTTTTTCGTATCATTGAGTTTTGTGAGTACCGATTGAAACGTTTTCTTCAGTTTAGCAGAGTACAGTCCAATGTTACCATTTTGGCACAGATTTATGAAAATTCATAAAAAAATCTCTTATTCATCATTCATCATCTTTCACCTCTTTTATTGGTTTAATAGTTTTTCTTGGATAAAGTCTATGAGAATTTTTGAGTAAGTAAGACTTTTTGAAAATGAAACACATGACTAGCCAATTCTTAGGAAATTAGTTCTATATTTTCAAGTAACTCTCTTCGAAATCCTTCGTGAAGTAGCGACGAGTCTCACGCAATTACGCCCCAAGGTCTCGAAGAAGATACTCGTGTGGGGCCTAAGACATAAGTTTCGAGGAAACGACGAAGAATAGGAGGATGTATTTTAAATTAAACTTCATACCGATAGATGTGTCATCTGCAAAAAACTACAAGACTCATGTGATCTGAGTGTGACAAAAAATGCATCTTCATTGTTTTCAAATGTATCACGAATGACTATTTATTCAATTAAGGCAATTTGATCAATTACTTAACCTTTATATTCACGAATTCATGTATATAGAGTATCTTCTTCTCTTACCGCAATCATGCTTCTTTTGGCCAAATATAAAAATCTTGTCAACAGTAAACATTTCAATTTCATTCTCCTGAGTGTCCAATGTTCCCATTTAGGAACATGGTTGAAATAATATTTAAAAATTTTTGCTATTGTTTTCCTTTAGGATATATGTTAATAATAATAATAAATAAGAATGGCAAACAATATCAAAATAGGTTAATAAATTAATTCGGACTTTAATAAGTTAAGTGAAAGATTATCAAGTGGGTTTCGCATGAATTCCTTGCTTGAGTTCCGATTTTGAATCTTTGGAAAGATCACTTTGAATGTAATTACCAAGCGGAGCTAAGCCGTTGCTATTTAAGTCCCGTCGCGCTGAGATATATTTCGAACTTGAGGTTCCAAAATACGTATTTGATAAGTGCGACTTGATGCTTCATATGAAATGTTATTTTATGGAAACAGTTACCATTTCGTGAATGTGGAATCACCATATTTCATTTTTTATCTGTATAGGAAGACTTTCCAAACCTCCAGACTTATAGAAAATTTTAGTTTAAGTAATTAAATCTTAGTGTCAACGTCGGGACCTGTGGACCCTCTTATCCGGTGCAAAACCCGAGAAACATTTATCCAGAAAATCTTAGTGTTTGAGAATAGTGTGTTGAAATCCTGTGATAAACAAATATTTGCGAAGGTCAAATAATCAGAATAATCTATGTGTAATGTGTGCTACCCTAGGGTAATGTTTTAGAGCCTCGTCCTAACGGAGGTTAGCTTAACGCACACTCGAAAACAATTTGGCAGATATGTTACCGGACGTATTTAGGCCAAGTCCTTCTAATGTGCGTGGACAGGTTGTCATAGGTTATAATATTCATAATGAAGAGTGGAGCTTAATGGGCTACTGTGTTATCTTCATTGACTCTGAAATTATGTAGCAATTACCTTTCCTCAGACTATAACCTTGGCGTAGCGGATAAGTGGGACTTGCACCTTCCTATGACCCCAAGACTTAGACTGGTGGAAGGAATTACTATTGCTATCGGGAAAGCCACTCGTAGCGGATATGTCGAAGGATAGAACACCGACAATAGGTAGCCCCTCCATGGGGTCACATTGAGAACGCTAATGGGAAGTGGGGGTGAGAGTCCTTCCCAAATATAAAATGCTGAGAATGTGAAAGACATTTTAAGAGAAATAAGTCCTGCAACTACAGGATACCGCCCACAAGGGACGGTATCGTGCCTGCCAGTTGGGGAGGCAAGGCCTCCGCCGTCGTTATCACGCGAAATCTTTCCCCACCAATGTCAGCTCAGGACATAGATACCTTGAGAGATTAAAAATAAAATATTTTATCTTTTGAGGACTACCCAATGAAAGTTTGGAGAGTAAGGTATATTATTAGGTGGGAGATGACCAGTGCGGGTTCAAGGAGGGAAGGTCAACTCAGAGTGCAAATGAGGTGATGAGAACACTACACAATTCAATACTTTTAAAATATTACAATTTATATATAATTCTATATATTTCCGGCATTTTAAGCGAAAGATTTTCAACGGAGACTGAAATGCCATTTCGGAGAAAAATGAGAATTTTTAGGGTCATATAAATAATATGCATACCATGAGTGTGTCCCAATAATTGGGTTCCAAGTTATTAATTAAATTAAAGTTAATTTAACAAAATAAAATCAAACAAACTTTCTATCTGATAGGCATCTAGAGGCACGAGAGAGTGCACAAGTGTAACCAGAACAGTGAAATTGAAAGTCAAGCATTTACTTGCTTGGTACGATATGGAAAATTTTTAACTATGAATCCTTTGGGGGTTCGGTAGTTAAAAAAAAGGTTGGGGAATCCTGTGTAAATCTTATATCTATTGATGGTATACAAGTCATATTTTTTGGAATAAAAATGTCGTTCCGTGATTAGAAGGGAATGGGAACACCGACTTGAAAATCCCTCTATGCAATATCATAAATCTCCGCACTTCCGCAGTGCAGGGCATTTTTTAATTTTTTGACGAAACTTTTCGAGCTCGGAATAGAGGGTCTCAATAGTGCTGCATTTTCAACGTATGATCACGATGTCGCATCGTAGGGACATTATCAGATCTAAATATACGTTAAATGACAAGTACAAGGTTAAGTATTTTTTGGTTTATCTTTAATTCTTAATCCGAAAAGCCTGCTGAAATTACATACAGGTAATACTTATTTTAATCATTATTTCATCCAAATGATTTATAGCGGCCTTCTGACTAATCCGCCTCGTTAAAACGGGGCCAATATTAAATGTTCTCTAATGAAAAATCAATCGATTAATGTCAAAAGTTTCATATTTCGGTGATATACGAAAGCCGAAAAAATAGATGGCGTGGCATACTTATATTTAAACTGCGTTGCAAAGTAGGTACCTGGCATGAGGGATTGAAATATATATTTTCGAGGAAAACTTAGTATCCTCCAAAAATTAGTTTAATTATCAATCGTCTCCTCTTTCAGTACCTAAAAAAACCTTCTATTAATGCTTTCTTTGAAAAGGTTTAAGTACCTATTGTTTGATTACGGTGCTCGGAATATTAAGTTCGTGATCTGTTGAGTTGCATATAGCTTTTCCGTTTTTCAAACATTATCTCTTATTGCCATCCAGTTTGCAATAAATATCAAGTTTGAGTGATTCGAAATAGTTAACCAACCGAATTCCTTTCTGGAAAAATATGCATTGAGGATTTTAATCAAGGAATTTACGGTTTCATTTATCGTGTCATTAGAAATTACTGGATACATCTCCTCAATTTGCCCCGAAGCGCCAACGTTAAAACCATACATGCATTTTCCAGAAGTGCTTAAATACTTATTACGAGCTGCAAAAACGGAGGCAAGGGTATGTTTTTATTACTTTTCATGGAATTCTTAATTACTTAAACGCTACATTCAAGCCCGCAGCAGCAGTCTTACCCGTAGCCTCGTAATTTTAACGGAGGCATCTCCTTGAGCTTGCTTCTTCCTACGTTTACTTAGATTAAATAGTCCCTGCGAAAACAGCTCTTAGTTGGATATTTGCATACTAATACTGTGACCATAAATAGTATTTTACCTAACCATCCCGCCGAATTCACAACTTTCTCACTTCTAGGAACTCTTCGCATTCCAGAAGCGATGAGGGCTGATATTCTTTTATTGTTTGTATCAGCTACGAAGCAAGCAGTTGAATTCCATTGAAATAACGGTTGGCTGCGAATAATTTTCTTAGTTCCTTATGGGGTTATGCTGGAATGAAGTGGAGCGGAATCAACTGAAAGAATTAGAATCGCGTATTCTGCAAACATGAAATAGTGGTTGGTATTTTTGATTAAGCGTTAGAACTTTCTGCATATAAAACATCACTTTAACATTAAGTTCCTTTGCTTTACTTTGCAATTTTTCACAGAATTAACAGTAATAATAATAAAAATAAAAATAATTTTAATTGCGAAAATAGTAGGAACTTTTTCAACTTATTTCTTGTGCGTTATATTTGGTAATGTTTTATTGTGCAAATGTGATACCTTATGCCCAGGTTTAACATTTTCATTTACATTCATCTCTATGTTCCTTTGTCGCAAATCAATGATATTTTCTCTTACCCAGATAGCTTACATAACCTTTAGTTCGTCAATTTCTACGCAAAAAAATTTCCCAGCTAATATCCAGCAATCATTTGCATTTCTAGTGCCACTGATTCTCTGAAATCTCAGTGAGATGTAATAATTGCAAAGAGTAACGTTTTTATTATCAAAAAAACACCTTTATATATAAATATAAGGTTTTGTCAGTTCATAGGCATGCTATCAAAAATATGTTATGTGGCACCTCCAGATGTAGGGCCATAAACTAATGAACAGTGATTAACCTTTATTTTACCATGTTCGCTTTTGAGTGATTTATGTGAAAAATTATAACGAACTATGTTAAAATCTGTTTGATGAAATAGTTTTTAGACCAAATCATATGTATGCGACAAATACTGCAAGGAGGTGAGATCCAAGTGTCCTATAACTGAACTTTAGACCGGCAAATTTTCTATTGGACATATACGGTGAAAGTAATGTGAAATTTCAGCCTTTCTTCTCTCAGCCTCGAGTTAACATAGCTCTTATATCTTCAATAATAACTTTGAAACGAAGTGATTGCTTCAAAAGCTGTACAACGTGTCATTTTATTGCGAAATGCATCGTTGTAGGAACTTAAATGGAATATTAACTTGAAAATGGAGCGTTCATAAAAAATTGTCAGTCATTTCCTTGTACAGCTGTGGTCAAAATAGCGATAAACCTAGGAGTTTTATTGAAAGTTATATAAAGAAACTGATATATTCGGTAGTAACACTTTTATTCCAAAACTTCTCACCAGAAGGAACCATATGAGCTTGACTTTGATCATATTTACAGAAAATTGAAGGCTGGAGCTAATTGCGATATGTTGAATTCTGATCCTTTGTGTAAGGGTAATATGTTAGAACTATAACAAACGACATGCCTTATCTCATTCTCCATCAAATTTAAAATAACTATGCAAATTTGTGCCTGCCTTTTTTTATTTTGACAGGTATTTTTTGATTTCAGCTGACTGTATAAAACAATTTTGACACATAAAATAATAGAGAATAATATGAACGGATTATTTGAGATCTCGGCACAAACAAAGGCCCGCAAATAACAGCCGGTGTCAGTGAGAAAATAAACAAACAAGTGAAAGCAAATTATCTCTAATATAATAATGATTCGATTGCACTCTAAAGTAATTAAAAGGGAAAATATATGATACGACGCGAGGATAAAAGTACGTGAAATGCGTCCAGTTCTTTGTTACAGAGTAAATCATGCAATAAATCACTGATGTATGTACTGATGGTGAAGGTTGGTTAAGAGGAAAGAATACCGTGTGAAGATGTGAGGAGAGTTGTGACCCCGAGGATTGAAAGGTGTAAAAGGATTTGAGTTGGCGTTAAGGAGATAAAAAAAACGAAAAGCCACGGCTACTGGAGCGTTAGTGGAAGGAGCATAAAAGATTGGGTTTCTCCCGCGGTGCGGCGCTGTTGGCCGCTTCGCTGCAGGAGAGAAAACCTGTTGCTCCTTTCGCTTCCCTCATTCCTCCGAACTTACCATCCTGGGATCGCCTTGGGAGGTCAACGGAGACAATCATGCGTACTCCTTGGAGAATAACACTTTGGGTAAAAGAAAACTCACAGAAAATAAATAAATACAATTGTTCGAGTCTTAGCAATAAAGCAAGTCCCATAAATTGGCGGGCATTTTTCGGGTCGATATATTCTCCTTATTATAGCCGGACTGGAAATCTCTTCAGTTGTACGTTTTTTTCATTGATTTTAGTACTGAATAAGGTATTATATTAATGGCAATTCATTATTCCAAGTTATTCATAGTTGATAGGAATTGTTTTGAAACAATATGTGTGCAATGTGAAGAGCTTAATGAAGTGACTTTTCCCACATTTTCCATGCCGGTAACCATTGATTGCATTAAATCAGGCAAAATGAATACTTGAATGAAATGAATAGTATCCTTAGGATTTTGATTTTACAACGCATTTTGACTTCCTGACATCTTCAAAATCAAGGCTAATACGTGACACAAAAATTAATGATAAGGTTATAAATCTTGTACCGAAAGAAAACTGATGCTAAAACGCCTAGCAGAACTAAAAATCCTCCCGAAAAGTGCAGAATGTGTTTGATTCAATATCAGATGCTTCCTCTACATCAAGCCTTAATTTGTTCTACAGCAAACTCTTTCTGTGCCCTAGACTTTGTTGGAAAGCGAATCATTCAACTTAGGTGCTATGCCCAAGTGACGTCTATGTTGTCTATTTGATGTAGGCATAGGGTGACATGTTTGCTGCTGAGATCTGCAGCAGTAGAGATGCCGAGATCGAGCTAGTAATGACTCAATTGATTCATAAATCTGAAAAGGTATTGAAGAATACAGGAATAAAGAGGTGAAAGATTAAAGGGATTTGGGATGGGAAAATGGATTGGTGTTTCCGTGGAGTTAAAGATAAAGAAAACTTTCGGTAAATTCGGTGATGTGTGACTGAACTGCTTTTTACATGGCACGTTTTTGGTCGTATAAAAATCATTATGTTTTTCTGAATACGTAATGAATATGTTACGTATTATTTTCATCAGTGGTCGACGCAGAGAGCCGTGTATCACGCGCATCTGTGTAAAACGCGCAACTAACTCGGAAACGTCGGAAAAAATTGGCGGCTTTCTTCATTCTCCTAGCAAGATTTTTTGGGGACCATAGTGTTTCCCCAAATACCAAAAGTTTCTTAGAGCATTCTTACGTTTGTTAATCCACGATAAATTGAGAAATTAGTCGCTTATATTTCAAATAAAACTAGCTTTACGATGCATAGTGAGTACGGGTTGAGACTCCAGGCTCCGAGCTTTTGACTTTCTATAAACTATCGTAGGGATTTCCAGGAAAGGCAGAGAGATAATGAACTCGTGTAAAGTGCGCACCCTCGTTTCAACGACGATTTTTGGGAAAAAATGTGTGCCTGACACAAGGGTTTATACGGTATATTGATCCTTTCAAAATTTAACCTTTTTATGGTAAGGCTGATAATGATAAATTTATCCAATACAGATGAAATCGTATCTTTTTTGGACAAATTATTTACTCTTTTGTTAGCCAATATGGTATACATACCTCAAAAGGTAGATATTTATTCATGTTTATGAAATTTCAGAAATAATAATTTTTTGTCACAACCTCTCTTATTTTTAGTCCATCGTGGTCAAATATAGCACCATCATACCAGGCATTTCGAAGAGCCTGGTAGAAATCATTTGCAAGTAAGATAATGAAGAACATGGGATGAAACAGCAATGGGCAATAAATCAATAATATTGGTAATAGACTGTTTAAAATTTAAGCATGCTTTTCTCTCCACAGTTGTAAATTGGTAGAATCGCATATATTTTTCATCAAAGTAAAACTTTTGACAATGGAAAATAGTTGCTTGACAAATTTCTCCCTTCAACATAATAGAATGACATTAATGATATTAATAAATTCGGAAGAGAAGAAAACGTAAACGTTAGTTTTGAATTGAAAATCTCTCGCGTCAAGTTGTATAAATCAGTTCCATTGTCTTGCAATATATTTCCGATTTGTTAAATAATGGTCAACGCTTTGAAATGTAAAATGGTGGTTCTAACATTGCCGCTGGCAAGAACTCTTAATCGGAATTTCAAAATGGGGACCATTAAACTTAATTTATCACATTCACAGGTCTCTCAGACACAGCCATACAGGTATCGTTATTGGTGACTATTAAAAAGCAGTTTTAGCCAACAGAGGATTTGAGTCTATTGCGTTAATCCCGCTGAGCTTTGTATGCAGTTCGAACATCATCCGTCTTGCCTGCGAGCTGGTAGCAATTTTGCCCATTAGGGTTTAAATTGGTGATCATTAAATTGAACGACCTTTGTGCTGAGTAGCTGGCTCGGTTGATGAAGATATATGTGGGTGGTTCAATGTTTATAGTGGTCACCACAACTTTTAGTGTCATTGACCTAGCGCTTTAGCGTTCTTTGCATTCATTGAGAATTTTGCCGTTTCACAACGATGTTTCACATCAAAATGAGTAGTTTATAATTGTTAAGAAAGTTTTTCAGCGTTACCTACTTGGTCGGTATTTATTTATTGTGCAGTGACATAGATATTAATTTATCTTTTGGTGGGTTAAGTTATATTTTATAAATTATGTTCACCTGTTACTGAAGTGGATGAAAAATTTACTTCAGGTAAAAATGAGACATTGATGTGGTCACGTTCATTCTAAAAATACGTTTACGATTGTTTTGTATACCTTAAGCTACTTTGTTGGATTACTTTCAAATAATGTTAATATACATAGTGTTTCTACCCATTTTGTTTCTTCATGGAGGGAAGATTTTGCATTTCTCATTCAGTAGATTTTAGTGATTTAGTCTGTCTTTCTCTTTACTGGTGATAGAGATAATTTTCAATATTCTTGTAGACTTAAGTACCAAAGCTAAAACCAGATTAAACCTTCGGATGATAATGCACATTTGGATTAAATGTTTGATCATACAAGCGCATGCAAAAGCGTTTCATATTTGCATGATACTTTGTTGCTAATATTAATGTGGTTGGTATCTAATAATTTAAAAGCGTTGATAGCATAATTTACTTATTTATTGTCTTGGGAATCAGGTCGGTAAGCATCTCGTTCTGAACTGATAAGTGAGTAACATTGTCGCATTTAGAGATGATTTTGTATCAAATGCGAAGGTAGCCGGAGAAATTTGTCCAAAATTAAAAATTATTTCCTCCAAACTGTAGCTTCGCTGTCCATGGTATCCCTCCGGTTCATGATGTCACTATCATTTGTTCATGATATCTACATCATTTCAAATACACATCACAATGTCTTGATTTCAGTAGGAATCACAAAATGAGGAAGTATACATTATTCATCCAGCATTTCACTTATCAATGACTCGACTTCTAAAAAAATTTATTGAAGAAGGAAAATTCGTCTTAGAGGTAAACTGTTGAAATTTTCTGGACGATTCAGCCGAAAAACGAGTTTATTTTTCATATCATTTTTGCTGGCCCTTTTTTGGTGGTAGCATTTGCTGCGTCTGTTAGGCTTCTCTCTTGAAATGTAGCGATGTTTTCAGTACACTCGGTTTTTAGCAGATTAACAGGGCCGCTCAAGATACGCATATTTTCAAAATAAATTTTCACTCGCAATAGGCTTTTTTCATTTAACGATTTCACTTAATTCAATTTAATTCTCATGAGTATAAATCCGGGATATAAGTGTATATTTTACGTGATGTAAATTGTAGTAAAATTGTGCAAAGTATATAGTGAATACTCAGAAATTACCAAATACTTTTCCTTCAGCCGAGTATGCTACCTAAAATTCTGTCTTCCTAATATTCGTTTCTTTTTCGACAAAATTTCACTGCAATGAATTTCTTTTGTCAAATGCCTTTCCTAGCAAAAAATAATGCAAATATTGATGGTGTGCTTGATTTGGATATCATTCGTATAGTTAGCATTCATTTTCAATGAAAAATATTTAAAGGTTTAGATAAGTCCTGTATTGCAGCGACGATATGGCTACTGAGTATGAAGTCTGTAAGTACGAAGTATGGGTTAGTGCAGACAGAGAGGGAGAGAAAAATGGAGTGTTAGTGGTTGGCGTAAAGAGCACGGGGCATAATGCACTCGGCCGAGTGTGTTCCTCTCCCTCTCTCTCGGGCAGAACACGCAGAATCACTTTTCGTCCTCACATATCTCTACTCTGTTTACCCCTATGTCCCTCCACTCTCCCGCTCACATCATCCAACACCGTATATCCCATCCCAAGACTGAGGAGACTTCACTTCTCATAAGCATTCCATTTTTCTGCTCGACCCACTTTTCGGGAGACCCGTCCAGTGGGAAAATTAACTTTATTTCCAAGTCTAAAAAAATGAGGAAAGAAAAAATAAAGGTTTCCGCTACTCATTTCTATTGATGGCTGTTTTAGTCTTCCGTGGGAGGTTTTCCTTGTTCTGCGTTAAAAATCGGACGACTTGGAGTTGGACGCACGTCAACTTTCGTGGAGAGTTTTTGTGGCAATGAGACCACTACGGCTTCCCTTATTAGGATATACTCTACGCTGATATTGCATTTACAATTGATTGTCGCCAAAGTATTCATTCACTTATGACAAATTAATATCTTCGCAACATTCACCGAGGTCTTTTGTTTTCCAGCTATATCTTACCGACTGAATGGCATAAGCTTGCAGCCGTCCGTCTCGGAAAATATGATTTTACTAGTTTTGCCATCGATACAATCTTTCTTATGTTAAATGCACATACGTTGACGACTAAGTGAGAAATTTTTTATTAAACCTATGAATATTAGTGGATGAAATAGTCCGTTTATTTATTTATTTATTTATTTATTTTCACTGCCCCGAATACAGCACATTAGGCCATTTTACGTCGGGTGAACAACAGTAACAACGGACGAGACACAGACACCCATGTCCTGGGCAGATAATATTCTACCCAGGCGGGACTCGAACCCGCGACCCTCGGGTTAGCAGGCAAGGACTTTACCCCGCCGCCACCGGGGCCGACAAGTTAAGTAAATATAGCGTAGAAAAGTAGTGTAAACATAAATAATTCATGGCAAGGAGAGATGGAGCCATTTTGTACGTTACCTGGAGAAATTATACATTGATATCCCGAATTACGGTAACATATGGTACTAAGTATGTTGAATATGTCTACCCTCTTAAATCTGCGACATCCCTAGTTTCTTGATTTGGAAATGCATATAAGAGTTAGTTTAAAATTATAGATTGTCATTAATTAAAACCTATGAATGTAAACGGAAGCTGGGGAAAATGTTATTTCCCTCCTATTTTCATATTCCAACAGAAGTACTACAATTTCTGATATTTTCATGGTCATATTTGACTGCGAATGTAACAAGAGATCACATTATATCCTCCAAAACTGGCTATTTTATTTTAAATACAATAATTCAGTCAAAATGTTCGAGCATTTAAAAATTTTCAAAAGATTACTCTTATATTATTTTTATAGGTTACGTCAGAAAATGAAGTCGTTTGGGAAAACTAAATGCGAAAACAAATCCTTTCTCTGTTCCCAGCTTCTACTGTCAGGCAATCGATCGACAGTAATGGCAGAAACGGTCTCCGCTGTTGGCTGCCAACTCAAGATAACGTTATCCGTTTTATGCTATCCGTCTCTGCTTTTTCTTACTTTACTCATCTAGGGAGCATTTTGCTTTGATATGAATTAAGCAATTAATTACTTAATTTATTTATTATCTTTCATGGTGGTTGCCTCTTAACCAAAAACCGAAAAAACTTAAAATTAGTCGACAATTTTGATACCTGTAAATGAGCGGAGAATTTCGTGAGTTAGCATTTAACTTGAGGGTGAACTGGTACTGTCCTCAATTGTTCAAACCGATTTTCAGATGTTACAAAAGAGGAGGTCAATTTCATTCCACCTGGAAATAGGTACGGGAGTTAGGCTATACATTTTTATTTTATCGATGTTTTTATTTTAAAGAAAATAGTCCTCATACAGCAACATTTCCAATTTAAAATGAACTAGCAACAAAATTTAAAAGGACACAAAATAAGCAACAAGGAATACTTTTACTAAGATGTACTGCAAATAACGATTAACGATAACGATTATTTTATAGGTTCTATGTTTACTCTGCCGTAAAGAAATAAGTCACCTAAATGGAAAAATTTTCAGCAAATTACGTATGTATTGCATTCAATTATTCATTTTATATTTTTGTTAAACTAATAGTCTAAAATAAATAAAAATACTTAAAATAAAAATTCAGTTTTTCAATAACGGAGACAGATTTATATTTCAATGGCTTAACTATCGCATTCTGTTATGAATTATAATTCTACTCAAAACAAATTTTTTTAAATGAGCCTAGACAAAGTCTGACTAAGGCATAAGATTGATGGTTATCAACCTTTGAAAAATCCGTAAATAAACGTGTATTCACTCTTTTGCACGGGCAGCCACTCAGTTGATGTGTAACTCAATATTTACTGGGATTTAGTTTTTCTCCAAGAAATCCCTGCGCTATCACCAGGGTGTGTTAATGCCTATACTCGACTAATATCATTATCATTAATAATATTTAATTAATATATAATTAACAATATTTATTGTCATTATTACGTAATGAAAAAAGTTAGATGAATGATATCATAAAATTCTCTCGAGTTATGGGATGCTCATTTTTAATTCCTCAAAGCTGATGTCCGAAGGAAAACGATGGTAAGGTAATGTTTAGTGGTGCTGCTGCTCGATGCTACATCATACCCTTAATGCATTGATCAAAATGGTTTAATGCTCCAAGATTATTAGTTTATAACTGCTGTAAGGGACGCCAATGAAATTTGATTAGCTAATACCACGTAGTTTGAGGGTCTTGGTAATTGTTTTCTTAAATATCAATAGCCTAAACCCAGACAACGGGATGGTTGAAAATATCACAACCAAAACTGAAGACCACGTCATATTATTTTATTTAAATAGCTTATCAGGTATCACTCTGGAAGCCTCTTCATAGCGGATAGAGCGCACAAATTTATGCAATGTGCAAAGTGTGAATATTTTGATATATATGTCATTTTACGGTTGAGCCATATAAATGTATCTAAAACTTGAAATTTTTGACTTTCCCTTGTAAATTATATTTGAGTCAAAATCCATAGTTTTCATAATGCTTGTGTCATAATTTCCTTCTCTCTTTAAAGAATATTTCAATTTTATTTTTCTAAATTCGTTATTGCCAGCCGTGATTTTTTCACTTTCCAATTTTCATTTTTTTTCGTTTAAGCGTGTAAATTTTCTCAGTTAGAACATGCAATAGTTAATTTTATTGGTCTAAATTAATTAATTAGCATGATAAGTGTATGAAATATGCATTATTTTGAAATAATTATGTAAAAAATGTTATCTCACATGAGATATTTTTTCCTACTATTCCTATTGATTCCGGGAGCATTGCGGAGTGACCTTAGATTTGATTGAGTAACTTGGATAAAGTCATAATAAGTATGCGATAAAGGTGCGAAAACATGTTAATAGTCTTTCGGTTTTTCTTGTGCTCCATCATCCACCCTCTTGTATGAAATTCCTATGTTTTGGAATCCGTTACACTCTGATTTGGTTACCAATCTATTTTTGTGAACCAGTAGTACCCATAGTTCGTTTGTTCCCTTATTTAATTCTATTTCTCATATGCCGTGTATTTGCGAAACTTCATGCAGTTAATATAATGATATGTTTTATTTGACAAATCGCCAGTTCTAACTTCATAGGAAGTATATCCATTTAAGAAGCTAAGTTAAAAGCTTCAAAAGAAGAAAGCTTCTACGACAGATTAAAATACACGATCATTTCAGAACCTTGACATCAGATCAAAGGATAGCTCTGATGTAAAAGTAAAACTGCGGGGAATGGAATATCGGAGATAACAATATTTTCTCTTTAATGTTCAGTTGAATTTGCTTTTGCTTCTCGGAGTTATGTAAACCAGCTGTTTTGAAGCTCACTCAACGCCTTTTAGTCAAATTAAACGTTAAACTTGTGCATATATAGCAATTCTTTCTTGAAGAGTCTTACGTTTTTTTTTCGTTTAAGCGTGTAAATTTTCTCAGTTAGAACATGCAATAGTTAATTTTATTGGTCTAATACTATAATAATAAATATTTACTCTTCCCCCCGTGCTCTTAACCCTTTATTTTCCCCAGCCAACAACCTAGACTTTTTCTCGTCCACCGCAACCGGGGTTCGCTCTAAGGAAAGCAATCCTTACCCTCTCTTTCCCTCGCCCTTTTCTAAATCTCCGTTACCAAGTCTTTTTTTCCCTCAAGCATGGACCTGGTGCAGAAAAAAGTAAAATAACACGAGAGGGGAAATAAACCCATCTCCCTGGCCTTTTTTTTCCACGTCTTCGTTCCCCCCGATGAAGCCTCCTCCTGGATGGAGGAGAGGGGACTTGAGCTAACCGCTTTTCGTTTTCTCTCCCCGAGGCATGACGGGACGGTTGCTGAGGGAAGAGGTCACGTGGTGGGAGGATGCTGGAGTCGGGTGGAGATTCAACTGGGTGGTCTTTTATTGGGAGAGGGTATAAAGGAATGAGGTGGCTGGAGCGAGGTGCCTGTAGGGGGTAAGAGGGATAGTGATAAAATTGAAGACCTGGATGAGAGTGTAGAGGTGGGAACTGGGGTAAGGACGTGGAATAAGGTGTAGCTGAGAGGTGTGATTTATGCTAAAACGTTTATTTTTTCTTTTTTCTCCCTTCTAGCGAGGTAGGCAATTTTTCCATCTAAGAACGACGGAAAGGCCACGGCCAGGGCATGAAAGCGACTGTATGGATAAAGACGACAAAAATACGATGTACCCTTGTAAGGATTACGATACTCATGCAAAGGACGTTGTATGTACATGTATTTAAAGATGATTCAATGTGATGACTTAACTAATATTGCTTCAGTGCATCGTAACTACTTTACGTTTATTTTACAGATGCAAATGGTGATCAGATTATTATCAAGAATGTTTTTTAATAGTGACTGGAAAAACGCGTTTATCACCATCAGTGTTTCATTGTTAGAATTTGTCGACTACTGCATAAAATTATTTTTTGTTCATAGATTTGCCTATTACATCTTGGAAATACGTCTTTTTTATCGTGCTTTTTCATTTGACCCTGACCTTATCACTTGAACTTATCTCTTGCATTCTATATGGAATATTACTTAAAATTTTCCTTCGCCAATACGTCTAATTTATTTTAGGGGCTTTGTGGAATAAACTCCAAAAATGATTTCTCGCTTCGTTGATACTTCATTATTTTAGTTTAGCCGAGCGCGGTTTCTACGCATATGATAGCATAAGCGAATTCACAGTTTCTAGTTTTGTTTATCATCTGTTTTTCAGTGTTTAAAACAACAGAAAGGGCTAAAAATATTTCAAATACATGTATTTTAAATTTATTGTAAATTCTCTAAGTATTTTGTATTTAGAAATCGTTTCACATTTTTTACTTCAATTAGTACTTCAATCTACTTTAAGAAGTATTCCTGTACAACATGGATTCTTACAATACTTTTGAGTATTAGAATTAATGAATAAAAATGAACCTTATTAGAATTTCTTCGCATTAAAAAATGTTGACACAATTGACCATGTAGTGACTGACATTTTCTATCTTTACAGAAACTTATATACGGTTGAACTCCAAGGGAAGAGTAGAAAATATCTTCAGGTTTGAAGATAAAATATTGCAGACATCTTTTTGGTGTGTTAACTGGTTACATCACCGGGCCTTGCGCGCACCGGCGAGCAAACAATAGTAACCTGAATCATTCGTAGGGCATATTGTTGCATTTACTTTGTCTTTCCATTTTCCGTGGCAACCTTGCTAAAAATGAACCTATTGCTTGTATCTGTCGACCATACAGTCTTCTCACCACTCATTCAGGAAGAGTGAGGTAGACTAATGCGTATCGCATGTGGATATTTCACGCTCAATACGATTTCGTAAGATGAGCCCTTTGAAATAAGGGGCTCGCCTCCTCATATTTTTCCTTCCTCTGAGTTCCAAAAATTTCTTTCCGGTTAAGAAAAGAAAAGGAACGGTGTCTTCTCAGGTGGACCAGTTACAGGCAGAAACGTCGGTCTTGTCTAGGATTAAACGAGCGTTGAACGTGAGGGTAGGCTGCGTGTGAATTTTAATTTTCAGGCGGACTTTAATTTCATGGGAGAAAATAAGAGAATTGGTTATTTATGTTACAGGGTTTCTGCAAATATTTTTCAGACTAAATCTTTTTCACTTGCAAATTTTCGTGTCTGCAAAATAAACTGGGTTTCTATTTATTCTTTTCACATATACTCATTTTTTACCACTATAATTATGAACTCGAATGAAAAGGCTTGGCATAGAAAGTTCTTAATCTAGTTCCTGTGGATGCGCTACAGGATTTTCAACTCCAGTTTTAGTATCCTTGTCTAATTCTGAATCATGAGAATTAGATTCTCTTACAGCTTTTTGGAAATGAATTATTGCCGGTAGTCGGCCTATAATGTTCATATTTTATTTGAATCATAATCCAGCATTTCAAGTTTGAAGTATTGTATTTAATAATATTTTATAAATTTGTTATTTTGTAATTTGGTGATAGACCTGCAGAGCACTCAAGTGCCGCAGGCAGGAATATCTCAGGGCTACCCAATAGAGACAATTCCAGCTCTCTGTTATTGTGGAGAATGCCTGGGTGGGGCCCGCTGTACAACATTTTAATCTCGAAGGGAACTAATTAATGCATAGAAAAGAGACACTATTCTCGTCTCTTTAGAGAAGCGGTGGAAAAACACAAAAAAACCGAAGAACTACAATAGAGACAACGGCTACTCACTATTCGCTGCTTGGGAAACCCTTTTTCCAAAAAGACCCGCTGTGGACCAATGAGAGGTGGAATTAAGTAGAGGCGCTAAAAACCACAAGATGTAATCCTGACCCGACGAGTCATTTGGATATAAGGAAGCCATATATTTCATATTCGATATATATGGAATATATATCGAATATGAAATATTGTCCTCCAGATTTACGACGCGGCAGAAAAACCAGAAAAACGGAAGAATCAACCTCTATAATGTTTTTATTTGAATCGTGTGATCTCCTTATGATTTTATTAGGAACGCAACGAATTTAGTTATTCCGAAATACAAGAATTTTTTGTTTTTAAAATACTTCCGGCCAAATGACTTGGTTTAAATACATTGAATCGCAAATTTCTTATTTCAAGTGTTTTTTAGAGTATTTTTCCCAGCCCTATCCTCATATCCTCATCCACATATGCATACATGGACTTAAAAAAACGAAACTTGATAACAATTGTATGTGTCGAAATCTTGGTTGACAAACATAAGATGTGTGGATCACGCAAGGTGAAAAATCATGTCATTCGTTAATTTTATAAATTATTAAGAGTAATAACTGATCTTTGAATCCGCATGGATCCTAAAATTTCTTAAAAAGATTGAATGAGTCATTATTCCCCTGCAATTATTATCTTTGATCCAATTTCATTTTCAGGTCTGAAAACGGGTACGGTTATACGGTGTTAGCTATACTATGAATGACAGTGGCAAGTGAGCCTTTAAATATAATTAAAATAAACTTGCCTTATATTTTCCGGCTAAACTTGGCTAAACTGAGTGACTGATGAGAACCAGAATGAGATGAGCATACTATGATATAGTTTACCTCTTCATTTTGTTACTTTGGATAAAATCATTACATAAGTAGAAAAACGCCTAATTTTTTTATCAACTGACATCATCCGTTTTAGCGGATCCGAAGTAAACCTCTGCACTACTAAGTCTTTGAAATAATTACTCCGTCAAACAGGTACTTAAGAGTGAGGTTTATTACATTCAATGAATAAATGTGGATGAATATATTCATTACCTGGACCCCAAAAAACACAAGATATAAATACTTAATATACTAAACCATTTATATGTTCTCAATGTTAGGAACGCGCATAGATATAGACAAAATCTCGTGAAATATGTAAATGAAGCGCGCTATTGCATCATCAAACTTGGCGTGGTTTATATGCAGATGTGTTTTGAATTTTCATTTTCTGATGGAAAGGTGAAATTTCATTTTTCTTTAAGTACCAAAATTCTAGAAGAAGGTTTTGAAAAGCAACAAACTATTTTATTTTGATCCCAGTAAAAGGAAAGTTGATTTTTAATAGCCAGAGGAAAATATATGTAAGTTCTTATGTATGTAAGTCTTGTAAGATTTGAGTAATAATAAAGTCTTCTATGCTTATAAAAATTAAAATTTACACATTTGTCAATTTTTCTGGTATTTTCCACGTGAGGCTTTTAAAGCGGTATTCTCATCTTGGGATGGAAAACTTTTAATTTTTTCTCGTGTTCAAAATAAGTTGTCGAGTCCCTTTCTTACCTAAGGCCGATATGGTCGATAACGCTCATTAGTAACTATTATATTTTGCGTCATATTTATGTATCTACAGGGATAGAAACATGAAGAATGGCAGATATTTTAATGTGTTTGAGGCATAACTCATTAATCGTAAAGAATGATTAATTTATCTTCTTGTGTCATGGAGTTATTTATTAACTCCTTAATGGCATTTTTATAATTCATCTTTGTCTGTACCGTAAAACAACTCTCTGGAAATCCCTCTAATGATGATGGTTCACGTACGATTTTAGTTCACTTTTTATTATATTTATTAAACGACGCTCTAATGCGTGACATATTATTTGTTCCTCGTTCCGAGGAATACAGCCTTCAGTTCTTCCGTTATTACCATAGTGGATACTCCTTGGATTTGGCGAGGATTATGGGTAAATATGATGAATGATTGGGGCGATAAGTATCTTAGGAGCATACTTCAAAACTTGCAGTCATGCACTTTCGTTTGCTAGCTACTAGAGAAAACTTTACTTAGATACACTTTGCTTTCTTGAACTGAATGGTATTTTGCGGTTAATTTCCTTTTGCTCGTTTTCTTTTGCTAATCAAAAAGCATCCTTTTTCGTATAACATTTTGTTTAAACTACTTTCCGTCTTACACCTTGACTGTTACTCATCAAACAACTCTTCTTACTCGTCTCTCTCGATAAATTTCTATTATATATACCATCCCAATTTGGAAACTACTTTGTCTTATAAAAAATAATCCTTTTAAATATGTCTGCGCTCTCAGGCTTGTCTATTTACATATTTCCGCGTGCAATTACTGATTTATTTTGTTCAATATCTAGTTGGCCTGGAATCACTTATTATGTCCGGTTTGAGTCCTTTTTCAAGTATATATCAAAAATATGAATGATTGATAATAGAATAGTTCTCGAAATGCCAATAGTTAAACATTTTAACGAATTTCTCATAGAGACGTTATTTGGACTTATGGTGATATTTGGACTGTTGATCAGCGAAATGATGTTCTATATATGGCCTTAAGCATTTTAAAGTGCAATCCTGTGAATTTTCTTGAGAATTTTAGTAAAGTCTATTGACTGCCATAGGCTGAAATTGATTTCTAAACAACTCTTATATACGTGAGATATTATTATTATCTCGTTCTCTGGAATCCAGCCTTTGGTGTTTTTTTAACATAGCTGGTATCCATTGGATGTGGTGAAGATTATAGATAAATTTAATGAATGGTTGAAGTAAACTGGATAATTGCCGCAATTTAGAAAAAGATGCAAGAATTTGTGAGCTGTGTTTAGGAAATTTAGCTGAAAAAAGGAAGGAACCAGTACCAAAATACGACATGATGGTTATATCAGCTTGTACAACTTAGTTGACTTCCTAGCAATAGTGAAATGACGAAATAACAGTGACAATAGAACGTGTTTACTCTTAAATGCGTGGAAACGATAAAAGAAAAAATTCACTTGCGACTAGGGAAGAATAAATGCCGGCGTCCGGGACGCACCTCAATTTTGAGAAACAAAATTATGGTTTGAATCTTTATTTGGAAAGTAAAATACATAGGAAAATTATGTCGATAGCATCAAAACCTGGAATCAAGTATTGATAAAGATAATTGTCTCCGATTAATTTTTTTTTAAGTTCTTAATTTTTGCAAGAAAAAGAAAACAGAAAACGTACAATCCTCTTTGTATTAATACTCTGACTTTTAGAACTTTAACACTTGAAATATACTTTGTAATATATATAAAATAATAAACGGTTGAAAAGTCTTTCCGTTTTTTGTGAAAATTCATTGCTACTTTACCACGCATGGTTAAGCGTCCATTATCTGGTCCTCAAGTTTTATATACTAGTTAGTGCTTCAGGCTACTTTTGTGCTGATAGCCCTCCTTTAAGATTAGGAGAGAACTATGTACAACATATCCTTAGTCCGCGAAGACTTACTTTAAATTTGAGGGATTTATTTCTGGTAGTTAAACCGTGTTATCGACTCCGGGTATAATGCAGTTGTTGCCAGGATCAATTAAAATTGGCTCTGTGAAGATCTGGAGTTGTTCATAGACAGGCATTGTGTTAACTAGTGGGCGACCGTGTTCTCAAAACAGGACAGTTGAAGATGTTCTTGTTAACCCTTCAGACGATATGATTTGGGGCAAATCTCGAGCCGCAGGCTGGTTCTATTATCGATGTCATAGCTGCATTGGAATAGTCGTCGTGTTGAGAGAAGGGTGGTGGAACTTTTCTCTGTTGAAGGAGACGGCAAGCCATTGTGCGCATCTCCCCAGGTAGGGGTCTCCTCCTCTCTTCGGCCAAAAATACGCCAACTCCACGTGCCTTCCCTTTAAGCGCCTTTCCGCAACCATTTGCGCAAGGCCGACTTCGCAATCTCTCCTTAATCGCTCTCCGAACGATTCAATCATCTCAAACGATTTGAAGCCGACCATTAACGTGCTGCACTCCGTCGATATTTTTCATCGCCAAAAGGCGCAAAATTTTATCTAGATTCGATTCTATGCAAAAGCATGATGAAATTGGTAGTATCGGCAGGCTGTGTAAAAAGTTTTATCTTTTATAATAATTAAAAACCTTGTGTTATTATTACTTTTTTCTCAATTAAACCTAAGAAAATTTCCTGGGCCTTGATGTCTAGAGATTTAAAACCAACATTAATTGATATTCACGTACATAACCATGCCCTTCGTGTAGAAAGATCCACAAATGTGAGACTCGACCCCGTGATCCCATAGTTGGTAGGTGAGAAATTAATCTCTCTTCCATCGGAACCGATAATATGAGGCAGAAGTGTGTGAAAGGCGGTGAGTTATCACCAGCACGCACCGCACTATACACCAATAAAGTAATGGAAGCTACATAAATTATAGTACAGCGGGAAAAACATGCAAGGTCAGGAGGTGGAAATTAATCTACATACAGTGTATACGCTATAGACATTCCACAAGTGTAAGAGAAATTATTTATATTAATGCATTTTGAAACTGCATGAAACGGGCCGTGAGCACTAGGTAGCAGATAAGGATAGAAGCATTAGAGAGTAAATCAGCTAGTTAGCACACCACCTATCGATAAATCTGATTATAAGTAGTTTCGACAGTTGTGTGACTTTTAATAAAGTAAGTCATTGGCACCATTGAATTCTATGAGAACGAACGCTCAACTCATTGTAATTTTTGCAACCAGACTCACATCCTGACAAATATCACTCAAAACCTCCCATTTTCTCCCCTCTACTTCCCACGGTCGTCATTCGCCCTATAATATTAACCCCGCCTGGGGAAAACCCATTAGCACCTCACGCTCTACCATTTTGCGGTACATTTCTCTCTCCCCGCCGAAATTCTCCCCATCCTCCGGCTTAAAACTCCATCCCCCACCCCTTTCCTCTGGTCCCCGGCTTCCATGATTACCAAGCAGAGGCCTCGCCCTCCCGCAGGGCGGGCACCGCGGCCAGAATGCGAAAATTTCGCCGCCAGCGGAGAGCGAAGGACTGATGCGGGGGAAGAGAAGGGAGGAGACCGTGTCAAGTATGTATGAAGGGTGCAGGGCTCATGAGCGATTTGGTGCCGCAGCCACCAACCCAACGACCGCGTCTCAGAAAGTTCGATGTGGAGCGCTCAAAATAAGCGACAGTGATGTTCGGTGGCGACGTAAAGTCTGGCGTGCCTTCTCTATCCAACCGTAACAACATACACATAGTAGCGAGGCCGTGGCTGCACTAATGTAAATGAATTAATACATGGTCTAATATCGGCTTAGAAGTTGCATGCACCCTAGTCTGAGGCCTATGAACTAAAGTAGTTTGAGCGACGCTTCTTTTCTCATTCAGTAAAGTAAATTTAGCGACTCTGTAGATCTAGATATAGAATAGTTAGATATTTTAGAGATGGAATTAATGTTTCACCTTTATAATTCTAACGTAGCCTAAGCCACTTACCGTACAACTTTTTGAGACGAATCAGAATTGAGACGTATCAGAATACGGAGTGACTGTCCACTCTATAGAGATGCACTTTAGGAAAAACGAGGTACGCGTTATCGCACGTATAATTTTAGGGTGAGTATATTGTGTAATGTCTAAAATATTAAAAAATATCTTTATTGATCACGATAGTACTTCTTACAAAAATGCAAAAAATATTCTTTAGCTGAGAAAATGTTTTCAGTGAACGGCGTGGAATGAAATGAGCGAAGCAAAGGTCTTAAGTTAGTCTCTATACTTAATTAACGAAAATCGTATTCTTCGTATAGTCATGGATAATAGGAATTGTCTTTCTTGCTGCTGCGTATATTTAAATAATAAGATACCAATATTTGAATTGGATAAAAATTTTGCAATAACTTCCTTGATGTGACCACAAATGTGATGCTTAAATAAGAAAAGTGACAAATTTCTTTCTTTACTCACAATAATTCCAATTCGATATTATATAAGTAACATTATATTTTATTATTGTATTCAGGTATTCCGCTGACAATGAGAGAAAGGAAACTTAAAGTTAGAAAATGCTCACTTTTTGAAATGGAGGCTCAATACGGATTGCATAAAATTTAACACAATGAGCTATTTCATAGGAGGTTTAAACTATAAGTAAGAATGTAACTATTCATGCAAAAACACGAATAGAGGTAGAAAAGTATATTTACTCACATGACTACTGTATATCCTAAATACAATGCGATTTTTCTCTCAGCTTTGCGCATTCCCTGAGACGTCGCGGAGTTTTTGCCCTGATGATATGCAGCGTGATGGCAAATAACAATTATAAATATTTTTATCAATTCGTCCGAAACAATATTATTTTATAGCAATTCACATCGATAGTATTTTTATTAGAGTTATATATGCAACAACTTCCATTGCTAATGAAAAAGTAATATGGTTTCGGAGGTACTCTGTTCAAAAAATGGCGCATTCTAGTTCGTGTATCCTGTGTTAACTTAACTCAAAGTTTGGACTTAAGCCTCGATATCAACAATTACACGGATTGATACATCTCTCGGGAATTGTGCCAACAGGCATTCCAAAAGCCATAGGTTTATGACTTTCACTTTTCGAGCTGTAGATTATCGTCAGTGCACGTTCACTCCGGGATTTAGTGTTCGTCAACCACTTGTCCGCTTTGTGACTGTTTTCATTGGCGTGGATGAAGAAACAAATCGTCAGATGTGTTGTCATCTGGTTGTTTACTGCCACGGCACTTGGAGCAAATTGGACTCATTTTGGGTTGCATTCGAAACGAACAAATGGGACTATCAAGGGAAATGGACGATATCTGCCCGTCAGCGTTCTAGTTGACTGCTAGGCGTACACCAAACTCGTTATCGTGGAAGGCCTACGATTGTACTTTACGACCATCGCAATTTCGGTCAACAAGAATCACTGAATAGTTCCATAATGCCTCACAATTTTTTTACTGACATACGTACTGCAATATCCGTCGGTACTAACTCTTAGTATTATCTAAATACTAGGTTGTAACATTAAATCAATCCAATTAGTTGTATTGTGCTTTGGAAGTCACTGTTACAGGAACCATATTTTTTACTGTAAATACTCCGGCGATTTTAATATCATAGGCTAGGAAGATCGTATTTCATTTTTAATCTCTCCTGCAACATAACCTCAGCCTTAAAAGAATTTTTTCCCTCTTTCTTCTCCGGATGTAATCTACGATTAATTTAATGAAAGGAAATTTATCAATACGTAAGAATAGAAAATTTTGAAAATTCATTTGCTTATTATTCCATATTAGCTTTTCCAACAAAAATTGAAGACCATATTGTAATCCAAAAATTTAATCATTAAGGGGGTATTCAGAAGAGTCAAATCACTGAAGGTCTAAGAGATATACCCATTATAATAGGACTCCTTTGATGCAAGAGGTACCGTGATCATTGGCGGAAATAATGATTGATAAGCACATCCATTGTTTAATCATCGTTTAAAGTAAGTCATTGCTTGCTTACTAGTGCATAATTACAGAACACTTGAATGCTTATTGAGGTGTGTAAGCTTTAGGTTTCCTCTTGACGGAGATAACTGTGCTGTAGCAACCGTCATATGCATTACTGCTAATTGCATTGAATTACATTTCTTTTGACAATTCGTTACATTTATGTTTTTCAAGATAATATGACGTGTGCAAGTACATATAATCACAAATTCTCATTGATCTAATACTGATCAGTAATTGATTTAATATTTAACTCAGCTTAAATCTTATATATACTATGCTGTGATTAGTATGATAGTCACTATTATCCTATGATATCAATCATTGAAGTTTTTATTTATGATCAGTATTTATTTTTCCTCTCTTAGTCTTTATTTTCAGCTTTGCAACTCCTTTACACCCATTCAACCCTCTCAAAAACTGTTCCCCTGCTATAATATTATTTCTCACCTCTATCCCCTCGATCATATAATCAGAATCTTATTCCTAACAGATATTTTGCCGTTTACTTTTTCTGCTTTCTTCGTGTATCTTAACCATATTCTTTTTCATCTGCTCTGTTTTCAACTATTTTTTCAGCCAAAATTATTTTCTTCGTTATTTGGCCCACTCTTATATCATATTTTTCCCACATTTAAACCTAATCTCAAAACCACTTACAATTTAACGTCATAGTGTCTTTACCGTTTTTTTTTATATTTACGCCCGTTTGATGCCTGCTTTTATTTTCTCCTTAAAATGGAATGGATTAGATTTTTTTAAGGGGCCAATGTCCTTACAGGTTACATTATATAAATTAATATTCTCCTTTTAAGTTACGTACCCATTCATCTTAATTAAAGTGGACTTAATTGTTTCGCAAATTAATACTTATAATTGTCAAAAATTTTGATTCATTTCGTATATCCCTGTCATTTGCTGAAAGGTTAGCATGCACTGATATTAGGTTCAGAGTTTATGTCGTCGGTAGCTCTTTCCTTATAGGACCTCTCTCTGTATAAAATATGATTCAATGCGTTCCTAATATGGTTTTGAAGTTTTTCTTAAAAAAATTCCTGGGGATGAATTTTTTCCGAGCTTATTTAATCAAAATAATTTGACGTGTGACATATTTTGACCTCCAAATAATGAGGCGATAAAAGATTCATTTATATCCTATCGAACATGCCCCTGCAGCTTTAAAGCATTATTGTTCGGTAAAGAAGATAACACTCTTTCCACTCTCCAACGGAGCAATTTGCTTCACGTCGATGTCGGAGACGGTTAAAAAATCAAGGAAATCCTTCGTTTTGCAGGGCGACTTTACCTGAGGCCTGGCTTTCATCCATTCTTCTTCGAGAGCACATTTAAATTCCGTCCTGGGACGGCATCTCAAAAACCTTGGGAGTTTCGTACGTGGGAGACTGATCGATCGCCTGATAACGAGGTCACGACTTTGATTTCTGCGTTAGTTTACAATGTCGAAGGCGATGGAGGCTGGATTCATAATCGGTATTGAGAACATCTTTGAGCTTCGCCATCGGCATCGTGGAAAAGCGCCCAAGTCTTTCAAAAAGTGGAAGTGTGTGAATATGTCGCAAATGATGTATGTTATGAGATTTTTTCAGATCCATCCTTTTGTAAACACCTTTTTCTGAAGGAAATGAAAATCGTATGAAAAAACTGTAACTTCCACCTAAAATGTCGTTGAATATTGGGAACGCAGAAAATTTACTCTATGTTGCGACAGAAATGTTTATATATGATATAATAAATGGTGTAATACTTAAAACTCTTCTCCAATCAAAAAGGTATTAGCACACTGTAATTCGAGCAGCGGTGGTGCGTTGTAAATACCATATTATATTTATTACTGCACTAAATAAATGCTTTCCAAATAAGCGAGCAATCCTCTGTTGCTCTTTTATTTCACCACAGCTTGCAGGTTGGTGGAACAGTGTATCTACTGGAATGTTTTTAGAAGCCATTATAAGTGTTATGCGATCAAATGCTACCCGTGGTTCCTCCATAAATATCGTAAAAATCATACAAATGTTAATTAAATTTCGCTAAAAAGATAGTACTAAAGAGTCACACGTTCAAGGTTAAAATAAAGAAATTTGAACGGTGCTGGTAAACTATGATGCATAGTTTCATTTGTTAAAACAGCGGTCGTAGAGTAATTATGAGGGTTCTTAAATGTATTTCCCGAAATATTAAGTTTATGATGTTTGTTTAAGGTCATGATGAACGATAAAATTATTTAGCTTTCTCAACGGGCGGGCTTCTGAGGTGTTGCTTAGGTGACAGGAAAGGGTACACTTCATCAAAATTTCAATGAGGGAGGATGTTTCAAAATATGATACGTAGTCAAACCCAAAAATGCTATAGAAAATGGCCACGTATCTTAGACACTTGCTGTCTTCAATGTCATAGGCCTTTTAGGTCATTTTGCATAATGCTAGATTTATTGTGAAAGATAAGAAAATTTGTATCAGTGACAAAATAATTTGACAAATTTTACAAATGAATTTTTAAAATCCCGCCTCTTTTCGCAAGTCTAGCGACTATTAGATATTTTTATTATTGCTGTGGGATAATGTATCATGGTATATATTCTTTTTTGTAGATTGAATTAAATAAAAGAGATTAAATACGTAGGTACCCATCATTTACTTGCGTACGTTAAAAGTACCGTTACACTTAAGTCCCGCCCATCCGATCGCTCCCTATACACGCAGAATTCTCCCGAACGTTCCCAATTGTGGGCCGGAATACTTAAGCATAATCTCACTCTCACGGGAAATGAATACGAAATCATTGTGTAGGAAGTCGATAAGCCATTTCGATCCGCCTGATACTCTTGTGGTATTATCTATATCCCTTAAGGCACATCAGTTCCGCAAAGCTTTATTTTAAGCTCCCTGCAAAAATCATACACCTATTTATATTGTTGTAGCACCGTTGATTGAAGTCCAATATTCCTAGGCTTTATTGCAATGAGATTTAAGGTATCTAATTTCAACTAATATAGAAAATTTTCAAAGGTGACGACTTTCATGTGAGGAAGGAAGGTCGTATTTATTATCAGAGAACGTCTTTTTTGACCGCAAATAGTTATGAGCATTATTTTGGAGTAATAGTCAAATATTCAAGAATGTGTCTTAGCCATTTTTATTCAATCTTTCATCAAATCTATCTAACAACCCTGGGCTAAAAAATATTTTAATAACTAAAATATGGGAAACTAAGATAGCTAATAGTTGATTCACGTATTTACACACCTAAGAACTTCAAAGTTGCAATACATTTAACTTATTCTAAGCGTCTGGGAATATGACTGTTATTATATAATATGCAGCATATACCAGGAAAAAATAAGCATTTTAACAAAAACATTAAACGCTGTTGTAGGGCGAAAAACTAATTAGCGATATGATTTTGTGAATGGAGAAATACATATAATAAAATCAAGTTACTAAAATGCCTACGCAGAGAATGTGAAGCGATACATAGGTAAATATAATGAAGCCAGTAAATTGTTTCTATGCTGCAATAATAATATTGTAGTTATATTGCCATAAATGGGAGTTATTTACTTGAAAATGTCGCTCATATTTAAAAATTACATCCTACTAGATATCAGCTATCGTAATTATCCATAAGTATCCCTAGTCCTTTGTATGATACATTTTTCAGTGTTCTTCTTTTGCTCAAAGAAAATTATATGGCAGTAAAATTTTCCAATAGGTTTCATAATGGGCACATTTTATATGCCACTAAGGTCGTAGGTCAAGTTCTGCTCACAGAAGCCATTCATGACCTGGAGCTAGATAAAGCAATTAATGAAACTCTAATACCCTCAAATCTGCTCAATAACCAAACCGATTATTTCTCATTTTCTCTTTTTCTATGCTCTTCTTTCATATCGAACTTTAGTCAAATATTGTGGTTTAAATAAGAACATTTTTATATCCATTTAGAACTATCCATATCAATTTCACCAGCTTATTATAAGTGAAGCAATATGTTAAAAGGACAACACATATCTTGCGACTCGATTTCGAGAGACTTTTATTTTCTGAAAATCTATTCATTTAAAAATACTGTCTGTTACTCTTTTCAGTAAATATGTCCTTCAGGAATCAATAATTTTCCGTATATTGTTCTTTTCCGTCATCATCATGAATTATACGTATATTCCTGTTTTTGTCTTTTTCTGCCGATTACTTCAAAAGAGAGCCAAATCTCCATGAGTGAAGGTTTTTGGTTTAATTCATTTTTAAATGTAAATTCAACAAGGTTAACAGCCTGGTGGAAACTTACGTTTTATGCTAAGAATAGAAAAAAGGAATGAAATGCTACTTTTTACTTAAATTTTACTGGGGTTAGCTGAAGTTCGTAGAAGAGTCGGACGTTAGTATTAAATAATTAAATGAAATAATTTGTACCTTTGTCATTTTCTACAAGACGCGTTTTGCCGATTTACAGCGTCGTTAGGAACAAAGGCAGTATATGTTTATTTATTAATTCTTTGTTAATTGTTTCGTAATTGCGGCAGATAAGGATGGATTACAAGAGTTTTCGGAAGACGCGATTCAATAGAAAGAAGGCTCAAAGTCTGTTTTCAATGATAATATATTTATTTGTAAATATTTTTACATACTCAGGAAAATCCTTAAAAGTATTTAGATAGCATATGGTAGGCTGTGATTCCTCAACTCAAGGATTGTTTTAATCAATCTTTTTAACGCATTGTTTTTAATGAATTCCCAGCATGTGGAATAAGCAGTATCTCATGTCTTTAGGTTGACTATTTATCGTTGTTAGAGAATGAGGCTTTTTTTCAAAGGAGGAGCTGATTTAGAAGTATTAGGAATAATATCGGACGGTAGGAAGAAGGAATGAAAACGTGGGATATAAGTGCCGCATAGTTTATGAAAAATCTACTTGATTCCTTTGAATCCTCATAATAGGATTTAGTACCCACGTTTCCGCGTAGAGCGTGAGACTTGTCCGTGTGAGGCGAGAAAAATAATAATGTGCGCCAACACGTGTTTCTCATGCTTGACGCGGGTGAAGCGGCCGCTGTGTGCGCTATTAATGGAGAGGAGGGTGTTCGGGGGGATGGTGGGTGATGCGGTAGGTGAGCCATTCATGAAGAATTACCAACCAAGGTTAGATTGGCTGGCTGGCTATCTGGGGGAGCGACAGATGACCGAAAATGTTGTCGCCATTGATGACTATTTTACTGTTCTCGTAGCAATGATATAGATTACGAGGATTCGATATCGTGAATTGCGTTTCGGGTGGGTTATTACAAGAGATTAGGGTGCTAAATTAAAATTTGTCTCAAATCAGGAGCCCAATAATGCGTTCAGGAAATTCCATAAGTTCCGATGGTTTATTTAATTGTAAAGGAAAAAAATTATGAATTAAAATTATTTTAGAATAAATGATCAAAAAAGTGACATATTTTCGTCAAAAAAATGCACTCAGGTAGCTTTATCTTGCCATTTTAAAAAAAGGATTTAAAACTTTGTAAGGCATTCGATCCACACGGACTCCAGCCTTTGGCTTCGTAATTTTTCCCGATACAAGTTTTTAGAGTTTGGCTCGATGAATCAAAGACTTCTAAACAAATTAATGGTTTAGTCCGTTCAAGGATATAGTTCTCCTTTTAGGTCTATTCACTTAAGGCTCATGAAAAATTTCAAATTCCTCAACCTCTTCTATATCAAAGATTTCATCAGGTGCGAATATCTCAAATGATGTAAATTATATTCCGACAATATGTTTCTCTCAATCTGTAAACAGAGTTAAGTCAGAGGGTACAGAGTTTAGAAATTAGGATTGTAAGAGAGGAATTTATATCTCAGTTTGGACTGTATTATTGTGAAAATTGCAGATGTGCGAGCATAGATATAGGCATGGTAGAGTAAAAATGTTTTCTTGACCAAATATTTTTTTTAAATCGGTCGATTTTTCATCAATTTCAAATTATTGGAATCTAATGGAGTAGCATTACATCGCCTTACAATTATGCCTACATTATTAATAACCAGTCTATATCATAACATGTAATGCCTGGAAAGTGGGATCTCCTTTTAGGAAATAAGGAAATAAAGGAAAGGTAATTCAGCCTTTTCATGAAGAGAAAAGATAACGTGGATGCCCACCCAAATGATCTAAGTCTGCGGGCAACTGCTTTTCGTAGTATACCGCTAACCACCTCAAGAGATCGTGTATAGCAGCGCAGCATTATGCCATCTTGTCTGAGAAGATATTTGGTTTTAAACGAACACTAATGAACACATTCACATATAAACTCATAAAAGTTAACTTCTCTTGAAAAGGTGCCCCAAAAATTTCAGTTTTTGTCCCCAATAATCGTAAATTGATAACATAAAAACGTCTTTACTGGAACTAATTTGCCTCATTTGTGATATGAGCAGCAATCACGCGGTTACCTTTAAAACGTTTAGCCAAGATAATCACAACTTGTAAACTTTGACAATGGCCCTTTCATATTAGTGTATTCATAATTCTCACAGAAAATATATTAATAAACTCTCCTTTAATTTCATTTTCATGGTTGGATATTTTCCTGTCATTTTTCACGGCTCATAACTTTTATGTATGTAAATGTTATATATTTGAAGTGTAAAGCGGGAATTTCGGGTGTAATGAATGTTGTAGAAAGCTTAATTGATAAAACAAGTCCAATTATGGAGCCGCAAATCAAACTAGGTGTTTATCTGACCTTTATTCAGCTTCTACACTGTCCCATCGTTGGCGAAGAAGAAGATGCTGTCGGCTCTCGTTCTGTAACTTAGCTTTTATTTCATGTTTATAAGACCATTAAACGGAGTGTGCTGTAGTGAGCAAATATTTTGCGATAATATTACTAATGGTTTGTGGGAGTGACTTTTTGCTGTGGTAATATGCTTTTGATACCTAAATGAAACCAATGAGGCATTGTGTATTATCAACGTTTTCCGTCTTTAATATATCTTCATATGTTATGGAACTCGCAAAAGTTGATTATCAGACGTTTCCACAGACTCTGTATCTTACCACTGCAATCATGAACGAATGCGCCGGTAGCTAACAGCCCCACCACGGAGTCAACAAGTAGATGGGGAACTGGGAGGAAGAGAAGCCTTTGGGGGGTTGTTGGTCCCTAGTGAGGCACGGAAGCCGGATAGGCCAGGGGGTTTTCGGAAATTCGGTTCCTTCAGATCGTTGGAAAAGGGGTATCTGCGTTAAGATTAGTTCATTACTACGTGAGATGAGTCCCCGGCTGGCTGCTAATAGTTATTTACGGCATGTTCGCGAGAAAGGTGGGTGGAAAGGTTATCTCCACGTCGTTTAAAGCGGCGCCAGAATATGCTTTGGAGGATTACTCGAAATATAACCTTTGAATAAACGTGCTTTAACGCCCTATTTTTCTCCTTGTGAGTCTAAGTTCTTAGCTGAGAAATTTTATTTCTAAAAGTAAGGAGTTACTTTTTAAGCAATACCTAAATTCACATCAATTTTTCTGGTTGACTATTATTTTTGTTTGCATCCAAAATTCACCTAGCACTGCGGTCGAATAGACTTATAAAAGCGTCAAAATCTTTTTTATTTTAAACATGTACTTGATTATGAATTCCATAATCATAGAGCTCATGCGATTTACCTATAATAATTATATTTAGTTTTAATTGTATGTTTTTGTATACATCTATTATACGGTAACAGTAGAACTTGTAGGAAACCATTTTTATGTATCTAATTAAAATACAGATAATGATGGAAATAATGAGTCGGTAAAGGAGCAGAAATAATAATGAACAGTGAGTTAGGCGATTTATATAAATGATTATTAGTATAAGTGAATGAGGCTTCGAATTTTGCCTGAAAAGAAAAACTTGAGCAAATAATTTCATCTTCGTTGACGTAAATCTTAATTATGTATTAGTTTGTTCTATGTAGATTGACTATTCATTTCGGTGTTGCAAAAAGAGTTGTGCTGTATCTGTGTGGTATTTTATTGGTATTGCTAAGAGTTTATTGGCATTGTCAGGTGCAGAAATTTGGTACACGTTCTCAGTTGAAAATTTGTTTCTCAAAAATAAGAATGTAAGAGAGCATAGGTGAGGGGTGACTGCAGAACTTCCGAATCTTAAGAAAGAAAACCTCAGGATGGAAGGATAAACCCCGGAGTTCGATGATCCTTTTCCGACTGATATCTTCGTCTTATTGAACAAATATTTTGTAAGTCTGATAAACCAATATTTGGGTTTTTGAGTGGTAGTTTAACCTAGGGATTGTTGGGCTGGGTTAAGGGACAAAGATAACAAAGAGAGTATCTGATGCTTTCGAGATGGTAGGAAGTGAAGGTCCTAGTTGGTAGATGGGCAAAGTTCAGTTATGGCAATGAAGATGAGTTGAGATTAGGAGGGGCTGCGGCACAGACGCAAAAACTAAGTCGAGGAAAATGTAAGATGCGGAGTAGAAAAGCAGATTGAGTGAGTTTATCATCATATGCTGGAATTTATACTTGGAATAAAAAGGAAATGTATATGAACTTATTAGGTATTTGAGATAAAATTTCAGTGAGCTACTAGGTTGAATCGTATACATCTTTAAATATTGGAATCACGAGAATATACCTTTTTATATCGTGATTTTTAGTACAGAATTTCTTGTACAGGTCACCGCTCAATGGCGTCATATGATAGATTTTATATTTTCAAATGATTGTCAAATTTCCTATCACTGTTTATTTCTGTTATTTTATCCTTAATTGCATGTTACTAATGCTAAAATCAGTTACGTATTGTACCATATATCGATAACTTGATATGAATGCTACCTTTAGCGGTGAACAGAGCCCTAAATTGCTCTGGAGGAACTTTGTAATATTGCCATGTCCTTGGCAACATAAATATGGATGACGTTTCTCTAGTGGTATTGAAGGTCTCAGGGTCTTTACCGTTGCTAAGCCTTTTTCTCTGTTATTTTTGAAAATGTGAATGAATAGGAAGCTCATTGTCAGTCCGCTTTGCATCTAATGGAGATAATATTATAATGGATTAATGGAGGACATACGTTCCAGTAAACACTAGCAAAAATGTAATGAATCAGGTTTGTTTTTGTCACGGTATCCTAATTTATTTGGAAGAAGCGATTCTCTATTTGGCAATCTTTCCTCGGTATCGCTAATTTCCTAGTAAGGTAAGACTTAGATAAGCGTTATCAATTATTGATAAATTTATTACAGACATTGGGAAATTGGTCATAAATTGGAGAGCGTTACATGATGAAGTTGGTAACCTTTGATTAAAGCCTCTGATGATGATTTCCACGTCAACAGAGTGATACATTTTTATCTTTTCCTTCACCTTCTTCATGCACCGTCTTACTTGAAGTACTCTTCAAAGGCGGCTTTAATATATTATTCGAAAAAATAACTGATTATTCTGAAATTTTCTCAACACTCCCTGTCCTCCGGTCTATATTGGTAGTTCAGCTCATCACAAGAGTCAGTGCCCTTTACATCTCTCAAATACTATGCATCTATTCCCTTCAAATTCTCATCTTACCTGTACTTCTGATTCAGTTTATCTTAGGCCCCCTTGTGTATCTAATTATTTCTCTTCTCCTACTAACACTCTTTGGTAATTGAAACTAATTTACTGCCATTAATATTAGAGTCTCTTAGGGACAGATTACCCCATAATGGCACGCTCTGGTTATATTAAATATAAATTATTAAACCATATAGATTTAGTGATTTCTGTCTATTTTCAGTCCAACAATTGGTGGATATATTCCGTCTTTTCCGTTACAAAAAAATCGATGGAGTCGTTTCCGATGGTTCACTCTTTACCTCGACCATATTTGGTCCGTTGTATCTTAGAAGTCTTTTAAAGCATTGACATCTTCGAAACTTTTAAAAAATTCTGATAAATAACTTTTAAGATTATTTTTGTGTTAATTTTTACTAAAAGATGCTCTTATTCAAATTGAATGCAGAGTAGAAGTGTTTATATTTCTGACTAAGATAACATACCAGGAACTTGATTGTTTCAAACATAAGTCAAATCTCTCGGCAGTTATCTTTTACTTAATATTTTTCATTTTTATATCATATAACTCTTTATCAGCGGAAGGTTTGGCATTTCAGAATGGGGATAAGGTATACTGTGTGACTACTAACGCACAGAAATGGCTATGAAGCTGAGTATTTAGCATACATTTGTAAAGGTTTCAGTAGGAATAAATTTTATCCATGTATTTATAAAGGTAACTAATATTTCAAACAAATGTCAAAAATAAATAACTACTATCTTCTTATGTAGAGAAATAATCAAACTTTGGATTTGTTCAACAATGCCATAATTGTCGCTAGAATCTGCGAGTCGTCATCTATTGAGCTTTCTGTTAGGTTATTTACACCTTACCTTCGCCGGCCACTTCAGTTAATTTCATAAAATGACATTTATGAGATTCGTTTTTCAGATAAGTATCAAAACTGAATTTAGAATAATTTGATTTTTTTTTTCAAGATTATAACCCAATAAAAGTATGCAAACTATCATGCTCCTGTTGGTATTGATACATATTATGTTGAATTTTTTAGCAGTAGGAGATATTTTGAGATAAAAGGCCTCTTTTACATTGGATATATTTAAACTTGCACGTTATCATGTGTCTTGGACGCAAAAATATGATCTGAGACATAAAATATGTTGAGCGAGAAAGCCTAAGTGCCCAATTTTCCATCGATATTAAATCGCGCAAAAAATATGGAAAAGCGAGTCCACATAATTTGAGTAAAGGCAATCAACGGGTCTGTAGTTCTTTTCTACCCAGTGGAAATTATTTGATGAACCTAAATGACTTAATTTTTTAGTATCAAGTCTCATCAAGTCCTGCAAGTGTTAAGCGTATTTGCTTGCGTCATTAAACTTCAGAGTGATTTGAAGAGTGTTACCTTCTTCAGGTAGAATCCTAGCAGGAGTTTGGAAGCTCTTTGACCCTTGATGCATTGGAGGGGGGTGATGGCGGAATATGAAGGAAATAGGAAGGTGGCGTGAGAGGGAGAGAGAGATGGGCTCTCGATTATGGGACTCTCATTTCCCGGTTGACTCTTGGACTTCCGGCATATAGACCCCTCCCAGCGAGGTCGAGACTCTCCTATAACCTCCTCGCCTTCAGTCTGTTGCCAAAATCCTCCCCAGACACGCCAGCCCCTTAGTGATAATTGGGATTCCTAATTTATCCCCTTCTGTTCGGAGACAATTTCCGGTGCTGATGATCATTTTAGAGTCTTTTGAGATGCATTTTATTTTTTTCAAGAATTTCAACTCATATCATATCGCAATCCCCGCTCTCACGTGTGAGCCAAAAGTATATTCTCCAAAATTATTAATTATTATTATTCCTGATAAGGAAATAATAGACCATAACCTAGGTTTAAGTATCGATATTCGTGACTTCTACCATTTTTTTATACGTCATCTTGAGATTTGAGTTGGTTTTAAAGTAATAAAATACAAATTCTCTTGATTTTTACTTGCAGATTTCTATTTATCTATAGAATTTCTTCCTCAACGTCGGCATACATCAATTATCCTTTTGCCCTACCCGTCAAACCCATCTCATTCTTTCATTTTTACCAACATCCTTCGCTGTTTGAATTTTTTTTCTTCAGTTTACTTTCGTCCCTAGGTATCTCTTCCCTTTACTTACTCTGCTTCCCTTTCATCTCATTGACTGCTACGGGAATAACTTACTCGCTCGCCTATATTTCTGTCCATCACACCTTCTCTAGTCTCCCTCACAACCGCATCTCAAACTCCTTCGTCACATTTTAATTTTCTTAATTCTTTCTGTCATCCTCTGAAGAGATGGGAAAGGGTGATGGTGAAATGAAAATCATGTAGCGAAGAGAATTTTAGTGGGATAGAAATAGGCCGTGAGAAGGAAAGTTGAAGGACGGAGGAAATAGAAGGAGGATAAATTCAACGGACTGTAGGAGCGACATTTCAGTTATCATGACGTCACCTGCTGGTGATCACGTAAATCTGTTAGTGAAAAAAAAACATTCACTTAGATTGGGATTTTTCTACAAATCTTGTTATAATAAAAGAATTTGCTGTGAATCTCACAGTGATTTAGAAGTTGGATTAGACTTCATTTAAATTCTATATTTATATTAAGAAAACCACTCTATTACCAACCAATTATCATAATTCTTCCTTTATAATTGTAATGCTATAAATTATAGGTATTTCAGACGATACATATATTGTAATGTATTTCACACTCTGCGCATTTATATTAACCTAATTATGGTTAATTTTATTTGATTATAGACAATAATACATTAAGAAAAATTGCTTGAAAAAATTCGGTAAAAACTATGAACTAAAATATTTGGTTGAAATAAATGTGTAAGTCGAGAAAATTTAAGATTAAAGTAATAAAATAGTTCCACTCTAGAATGACGGGAAGAGTCATTTTGGTGTTGAAGGAATAAAATATATTATACATATGATAAATGTTTTCCAATCAATGCCAAATGCCCAAAACATATGGTAAGCTGTCATTGTCATGGGTGCAAGGATAGTGACAAACTAAATAATTTAATACTCAAAAGATTGAAGTTCATTAGATTTCCATAATCTCAGGTTTTTAGTCATCTCGTAATTTGACTCCATCCTTTTCTCTGATACCTGTAGCGCTCTATGTGTATTTAAGTATACATAATCTGTACGCAGATAATGCATGGAATGAAGTAGATACCATTTGTCACCTTATTTTAAGATTTAGTAATAATTAGGAATAGTAGGATTTTTTTACTGTAGGTGATGAAAAGTACCCTCTGTTTGAAATTTGCAGAATTACTCAAAATATTTTATCGCATTCATTTTACGTTTGCATTGGTATGGCCTCAAAATTGTTGTGAAAAAATTCATTAAGAACGTTTTATTTGCGATATTATAAGATAAATGCGAATCATTTGTGAACAACATTTAAGAATATAATCTTCCGAAAAGGACGTGATATTCGATCGATCCATAAATGGCCATTTATGGTCTCATGCGTGCCAAGTACTAATCAGCAGAGCTTAATTTAAGAAAGAAAATTTCGGCGAATTTCTCCCCTCTGAAAATTCTTTGTGCGGCACAGCAGTTAGCCAAAAAGTGTTCCTTATCATTATATTCCGCTCACCGTTCCTCATTATAACTTTCGAGGGATTTTCTCGATTTAGAATATGGCCCATTGTGCAAGGTTTAATCGGAGTCTTCCATCAGAAACTTTTCCTTTCGCCTAATTTTTGCTCTTCTCCCATATATTACTTTTTTTTCCACGTTGTAGGGAAAAGCATAATATTTTTTTAAACTTTTTCAGCTCAATATCACCGAAATCTGATTCTTAGAGACCAATATTAATTTAATAATTGTATGATGTTTTGATGAAATTTATATATCCGGTAGTATCTTCTAAAAAAGTAACAAAACCGACCTCTTCACAGGTCGATGTTTGATATCTTCTTTCTGTCTAAGCTATGTTAGAGCGTTTACGCCCTGAATTTTTTTCAACTGAGAACCGTGTTAATTAAATTTCCTAAAATTTATGAATATATGGGCCATATATTTCTTTACATATGTTTGTTATTCAGTAAGGAAAACGTATGGATATAGTAAGGAGGTAAAACAATTAATATAAAACAGTTTTTTATGAGAAGCGTGATCTTTCGGAGAACGTACAGTAGTGAAACCATTGTTTTGTACGGAGTCGGAGAAATACCTACTGAATGTGTGTCGGAAAACAGTTGAATCAACGACAGGCATCGAGACGATCGGTGGAAGGTTGAGATGGTGTGAAGGGAGAAATGGTATAAGAAAGTTGTAATAGGATCGACATTCAATACGTTATAAATGTTATTGAAGGACCAACTAGGATTTTTTGAAAACGTGGGTGTTTGAAATTATCGCGGCGGAGAATGATCAAATGGGCATTGCAATTATTTTGAGTGTTTTATCTGAAGAAACTACACAAAAGAACGATCTTAATTGTAAAGGTGTCGTTTCCAGGGTAGAACGATACCCAGAAAATATAGCTTTTACAGAACACATTTCTTTGTTCTTGCCGCAACTTTGTTTTTCCTTGTCCTGCTACTCTCTGAGCCATTGTTGTGAACCTACCCTAGTCCAAGAGTATTTCTTGCTTCTGTGGCTTAAGCTAGGAAAGTAAGTTTATTTTTCACTAATCTGAGACAAGAATTATTCTGCTTTCAAGCTAACAGGCTAGATGTCGCCAGCTAAGTCGACATTGTATACGTACTGCAATATCTATTAGTGTGTTACACGATAGTCAGTGTAAGTCTACTTTGTCTACACTTGAGTCAGAAGTAGAGATAGAAGACTAAGAATGACGTTGCTAATCTAGCCCCGTCTTGAAAACGTCAATCAAAGGCAAATAAATTCCAACGAGCGCGCAATGAAGAATTTCGGATTGCACTGTAAAATATTTGTTTGATTAAACGTATACACTCCCGTCTATGTCGAATAACGTAATGTTTAACATTTACATAATAAATGTTCCTAACTACTTAATTGCAAAACGTTTTCAAAGGTAATACATTTATAATGTTCAATTATTGATAGAAAACGACAAAATGATCTGATGATTGATCGATGATTTGATATAACAGTTAATTATGAGGCCATTGTAACATGCTGTTTCCATTAGGAAATCGTATTGCGTCAGATTATGACTTCCCGCCGTTCTGTTTCCCTGTATTTTAACCGACGCTTGAAATGTTTTAGGTGTTATTGAAAGCCTTTTGGATTTTAGGGCTGTGTGAGTGAAACATTAGTGAGATGTCATTAATTTTAGTAGTCAGTTCAGTTTTCAACTTTGTATAAGATACTCTACCATTCAATCATTTTCATACGACAGTGTTCCCTAAATACACCAGTGAACAAAAAAATTACATTGTCAATGTTAAATGGACAGTTGCACAATAAAATAAGGTAGTCAGATTGTAAAGTAAAATTGGTACATGACACTGAGTTTTGGCCTAGAAAAAACAATAGAAACACTTAGCGTCTATCTATCAAAATATTCTCTTTCTGGTCCAGTAAATGACTTAAGCTTTTGAGCCGTAGGCCTGAGAATGATGGATGAATGGGAATGACAGACTATTCATCAGAAGCTTTTTTCGTGCAACCACTGTAAAAATGGAAGGAGATTGGTTTGACAATGGTTTGAGAGCCAGAAGATCGATGAGAGAGATATCAGCAAAGATCACCACTTAATTTGCCTGGACACCATTGAATGGCCGTAATTATTCCGGTCTTCGATCGTTCTGCGTGAGGTGCTTGTTGGCTGGGGAAAATACTGGGAAGGTTTTGGTCGTGGATACCCAGAATACAATATGGGAACAGTTCTAAATAATAACTCTGCTGTCGTATGTATGGGTATTTCATGAAAATATTGACTATAAGGTGGATTCTAGATGTTTGAAACCCGATAATTATGCAAATTCCACACACCAGTCGAAGTCTTAAGAGGTAATGATGCCAAATGAGTAAGAAATTCAAGATGGCATAAAAGATGGGAATAGAGATTAACAAATGTTTTTCATGAAGCATTGGTGATAATGGATGATTTTGACGGTTGTTCTGATGTTTTTTATGTTAAGCAACACGAATCTTTGGCCAAACGCGATGTTGAATGTGTATTTTTGAGATAATATAAAATTTTACGGGAGACGGAAAAAAACATTAGATTAAAAAGCATTAGATATCACGCGTTTCATTCTTTTATTTTTTTCTTGCAATGAGTAGGAAGGTATTTGCGAGACGTCATGTGCAAGGGATCAAACTTCCTCAATACCACTGACTCTTGAGCTGTCAGTACCACCGTGCTCCGCCCGTCATTTTGCTAGGTATATCCATGTTGTAGGGAACTACCAGCGACCTCGAATTTCATCGATGCATACACATGAAAAAAGAGAAATAACATGTGAGCGAAGGTTTGTATCTTTGTTCGTGTTTACGCTTGCATGGTGTTAAAAAAGTCTTTATTAAGGTACTTTTTGCGTCAAGGAAACCTACCGACGTATTGTACCTACGATCATACACTGAATTTTTTGGCTCTTCTTTGACTGATTTTTACCAAAAGATAGTATTGACGTATAAAATTTGCTATTTAAAATGCAAACTATGCTAGTAGATCTGAATAACATAATTTAGTAAAGGTTCAATTCAATCGGAATCAAAATTTATAAAGTATTCTCCCTTTTTTGATCATTGTGTGTGTGAGGACCTATTGAATAACATATATATTTTTGATCAGTTCTGCAAACCTACGGTCAATTTTGAAGCTTATTTTTCTATGCATTTTTTTAGTACCATATAAGGCACATTAACTTAAAAAAAATTCATAACTCCCGGCTTCTCCTAAAGAAATTCGGCCTGCATGGCCGGCAGATCTTAATTTGGTTTTTGAAAAAATGTGATTCTTTGCTATGGTGGTACGTTTGCGCCTAAGTCATTATATTGCTTGACTCGGTATCATAAAAAATATGGGCAGTCTATTTTTAGTCAATTAGGAACTAAATTTTTCGTAAAAGTTCCTTGCGGACCATGTGCTTCTCAAAGGAAGTGTACCACCCACATTCATGTGACTACCATGAGTAACAGTTTTTTTTGCGTACTGTCCCTGCCATAACTCGACGGTACAAGTAAGTTAGTTTATGACCATTTCAAATCCGTCCGGGAATGGTTTTTCAAGCTTTTAGTCGTTGAATTCGGACGGATGTTGTTCACGCGCAATGGATGATGTAATTTTTCCCTGCATAGCGAAAACATCTTGGAATGTGATGATAGTGACATCATTTAATTTTCTCTAATTTCATTAGAAAATGAAGGAGCATAGCCTTGAAATGGTCTGAATGGTACTTAAATACGATGCAAGAAGGGAGAAAATTGCTAGACTAAGAACTACGTTTGTGATTACTTGTTGATATAATTTTTTCAAGTTAGTTTTACCTACTCCACTACCCAAACTCTCAACAATAGCTTCTTATAAACAGTGTCATCTTTACGCCGCGCCGCGGCGCGCCGGCGTAACAACTAGCAGGTAATAGTTATGGTGTAAAGTGAATGACGGTGATTATTATCAGCGATAGAGGGTTTTAGGTTGATAGTAATAGCACAACATGTTTATCCCGAGAGTACTCTCTCATTTCTGACTTTTTATTATGGAAGTCCATACATCGCATTCCGGGTCAGGTTCGGGCAAATTTTCTTCACTTACCGTAAATTTTCAACGGTGAAGGTGAGAGACAGTTTTTCTCGAATGATCCATACATGGCGTTTATTCAAATATTAACTTTTCATTGCAAAAAACGAAGCCGAAGTCGAGCAAGCTGGTAGTTTTTTTTTATTTAAGGAATGGATGGAATGGGAATTTTTTATCTGTCTGCAAGTTTTTCGGGTTGGCCTGCACGGGTGGCCACTTAACTAGGAAAGTCGGAGAATCAAGGAAAACGAGAAATTTCAACTTTTAATGGAATATTTCATAATATTTAATAGTCATATCATAGAAAACATGCTTCCACGAGACTTTAATTTACCTGTAAAAAGATGAAAGCCGAGCGTTGTTAGTCCAGTTAGACCATCAGCGGTGGGCGTTGCAGATGCCTTCAAGTAAATTTTTGCTTGAGTATGTTCTTGAAAGCCTTGTTTTCTATAATCTCAATTTATAAGAGAATCATTGATATCCAGATAATCGTTATATTTTATCTACGCAAAAAAGGAATTTCATTTTTGTCATACTAACTTGCGAATTAAAGAACGTTCTTAATGCATATTACGAACTAACTGCTGAATGACGCTAAATACCAGTGATAATGCTATTATTGTCTGAAATTTCCTCGAAGGAAAACAACACACCTTTTGACGAGAAATAAATTTCCTCAATTGATGATTCGGATGTTATTTGTGATTGAGCTTGGTGCAGTGACTGTCGTACGAAATTTCTGAAAAATACTGGATGTGCACACTAGGAAATTCCGCACGTTGCTACTTTGACGAACGCGACTATCACTGAAAGAATTTAAGTTCCATTCCTCGAGGGCAACGCCCATATTAATCTTCTCTACGGTTTTAATTTAAAGTGGAACATAATTTGAAAAAATTAAAATCCCCATTTTATGTAACTAGTACCAAGTATATTTTTTGTAATGAGCTTAATAATGTTTTCAGTTCTAAGCTAAGCGTTCTTTAGGTTGTCCCTGGCATTATGCCGCATGATTAAAGCGAGTTTCAAGAAAGTAGTATATGTTTAATAGTCTATTTTTCTGAATTAAATGTCTTGAAATAGCTCGAAACTGGTTGCGTAATATCTTTAAAATATAACTGAAAGTTAGCCGGGAAAACCGAGATAGTTCAGTTATGTAACTTGAGAGGCCATTCTTTACCTATGTCGGTTGCAAGCGACCTGCCCTGTCATTCCATTAGCGTTAAGGCCCATCGCGCAAATGGACCCCTTTAGCGATGAGCCGTAGATTCATTCCCATTGCCGCCTTTTTCCTGTCTTTCTCTCTCCTTTTCCTTCTTATTCCACCCCTATTTGACTGACATTGGACGCACGGTCGTCATAGCCGGCGGGCAGAAAGCTTTGTGGAGTCTACGGCATCGCATTTTCCACGCTTGACTTCCTTCGCTAACTCCTTCACAAAAATGTGCACAACAGAAGGCAGGGGCTTCTAAACGATTACAATGCGCACTTTGCTCTCTCTCCCGCCCGACCAAAGCATGGCTGCTCTCCCACTTCTCTTCGTTTCTCCTCTCCCATTTTACCGCAATATTGCTTCGGTTTCCACCTTTCCCGATGTAATTTTTGTTTCCTGGTGAGGTCTGAGTAGAGTAACGATTCTGGGTCATTCCCGTTGGGTTATGTTCCGCAGTTGGCCCCAAGAACTTTAACAGAACAGAGTGGCATTTCTAACTCAACCGTGAAGTACCCCGCGTACAAAATGGTAGCGAATAAAAATGAAAACCATTGCCATCGAAATTTACTGTGGGCCATGAGTCAGACCAAGGCTCACCTGGATAAGAGTATTTTCCATACCCAGCGTGTGGTTCCTTTACTTGGCGGAATTATAGCTTCGAGAAGTACCGAGAAAGTCGTTGATGGCTGAGGTAAAATATTCCTATGACCTATGAGAGGGGAAGCAATGAGCCATAATAAAAGCAGGGCCTTTATAGCTCAATGCGTATTTGTATTTGAAGCAAAAAAAGGTGTGCCAGAATAGGTCTTTTTGCAGAAAATCATCAAAGGACCGTGACAGTTTTAAGCCAATTCCAGAAAAATACGCCTTCCATTTACAAAAACCGCTGGGTACGTATGTATACTTGCCACAGCCTCAATAACAGGCATCTTTTACAATATCTCCGCGTTCCACAATCACAAAATTATTTTTTTCTCAAACTTAAGGATTCTTTGAGGTGTCCATGTCATATGCATATTTTGGAATTTCAATTATTTTCTCACAAATAATATCAGTAACCTTGTAATATGACTTTCGTTTTCAAGCTATTTTATTTTTGCATAAATTTCTTTGCTCATGTCACAGCCCCGAAGACTTCTTTGTACTTTTAATGCCTCTTATGCCTTCTACTCTGTGCTTGCTAGTCTAGTAAACTCAAACTTGCTGTATATTCACTGTTCCTTTTTTCAGGATTCATTCCGCGATGCATGTTTTAAGAAAACAACAATATTTCGCTGGTCCTCCTGCCAGCTTCATAAGGTTAAGGATGATGCTGGAAGGAGGACCAGTGAAATATTGTTATTTTCTTAAAACATACATCGCGAAATGAATCCCGAAAAAAGGAACAGTCAGCACTGCATTCGCGGAAACCTACGAGGTAATTGCTGTATATTTTTATGTTCTCTTAATCGGCATTCCTCCAAAAGTATGGAGATAATTTCCCGTCTCCTTTGAGCCTCCGTTCAAGGTAATCCTTATAATGACTGGTGTCACCTATTTTTTTACAATGTATATGCTTGCAGTAGCATAATCTTATATATTATACTACTTTGTGATATACAGCAATGCTCTTCCATAAAAGGAAACTTAAGGGCTTGTATGAAGCTATGCATGTCTTTCACTGGTGCAGCAAAAGGTGTGCAGTGCTTGCGCAGTTGGGTGAAAATTATGGTGATGTTTTCCATCCTACCATTGAGAATGCAACTTATTTACGTACCTACCCCCAAAGCAAAAGGCTACAAGGGAATACATGAATTTATGTATTTTATTCTTGGGCTGGTCGCTTATAAATCTATAGTTTGGCGGATTTCCCTTAATCGACGGCCTTTCTAGGATGAGAATATAATTTTTCTTGTACTTTTCTCCTCATTTCGAGTCAATTTGTAAGGTGAACAAAGGAATCGGTTTCTCCTTACCTTTTATCTCTTAACTTCATCTTCTTCCGTATATTTTTTATGTACTGGCTATTTAGAAAACTTTAGGCGCATGCTTTAGCTACTTTCAGGAGAGTACGCCTCATGAGATAATGCTTTCGGACTTGTGAAATGACCCGGCGATGAAAGCATAATGCGGGTGTGGAAGCCCAAGCTATCAAAAAAGGTTACTCCCCGCCACACCTATCGTGGCTTGAAATTGCTTCAATTTGTTTCGAGAAATGTGCCCCCCAGGTACCAAAGTGCATCCTTGTGAAGGCAAACTTGAAGTCGTTCAGCTTTAGCTGCGTCTGCATTTTCACCCCTGGGATTGTATAAGGCGATTTTTATAGTTTCCTTCTGGTTCTTTCACTGTTAAGAGGACTGGCGTTTGGCGAGTGACGTCATGGACGAGCAAAAATTTGCTTTCAAGAGAAAACCCAATTCAGCCTCTTAGGTTTTCCTTAAAATGACCGCGGAAGTAAATGCATTTTTTAAAGTTTAGTCCTTTACAGGAGTTGGGGCAAGAAATATCAAATTTATGGTTTAAATCGTCCTTCAGAAAAGTAATTTTTGAGGAATTCATTTAATACCATCAGTTAGAATCATGTCAGGGAGACAATACAAGTATTCAATAATTGTCAGCTACGTTAATTAACTAATGTGGTAAATCATAATTATTGAATTTCGTGAGCATCATTTTTTTCATTCCATATGTGCCCCTGTACTTTTACGTCTGGTAAACAGGATGAATGAACTCATCGTATGTAGCCATGAGCTACTATTATATCTATCCACAGTTTCCTTTGTTTTCATTCTCACATTTGTAAACTGAATGTAAGACATTTGGGCGACTAATTATTCTGCCGAAGCGCACTAAAAATAATTAACGTAAGAATCGGGTTCACCTATTTTCTTAATTCCATTTTCCAGCGCAAAATTGGTTCTTGTATCAATGAAATCAGAAAATACTGGAAAAATTTTATTCAAAATGAATGCTTTAAATGTTTTGTGACTAAATAAGTAGCACGAACACACTTGTATACTAGATAAATAAGACTAAATAGATGTCTCAGGAAAATATAAAGCGACCTTTAACATAGTTGGTGTTGTCGGCCGTTATTTGGTGGAAAGAGAAATAGAATAATAGAAAATCTATTGCATTTAAATGGAATTCTTGACCCAAACTCTTGAATGAAGGCTGATTTGCTTGTAGGAGTAACACATCCAGCAGCAACCGCATGATTTGATTTGCTCTTCTCTCTAAAAGGAAGGATTTGTGTGGTAGGAAAGGATAGAAAGGTTTTATAAATAGGGTACTTAAAGAACCACGATTCCATCATCTACGGCATTCAGACCATCTTCCATATTCCTGCCTGCTGCATTCTTCTTCAACGATGAAATATTTGCTTTGCATTATCCAATGGAATCCAAATTACAAGGCTACGATTGGAGACTAAAAACCGATTAATGAATTTGATGGAAGCCAACCAAATATTTATTAATACCTGTATGTATGGTTTAAAAAAAGCAGTATGGCAGTTCTTAAGTTACAGGAGAGACATTTTTTCATGGAAATCAAAATGAACCAGATTAGATATATGGGTTATGTACCAGTTGAAGAGGTATTTCGTTGCAAATTGGTGAAAATCCTCTAGATTTTTGACTTTCTGAGCCAAATCTACCACAAGTAATTTTTTCTTTATCCTTGCGCACATTCAGCCCTTCTTCATCCCATCTATAAATCCTGATCTCTTTCTTCCCCTTCCTCACTTGCCCGGCATCCTTTCTCACTCACAAACCTACCTATCGCATCTCTCTACCTCTTTCAGCCACCTACCTTGCCCCCACTAAACTCACCCAGAAGTGTTTTTCCTGCCCTACCGTACTAAGCACTTGATCGTTTGTGTTCCTTTCCGTCCATCGACCCTTCTTCATCCTTCTCTACCCCCACATTACGAATGTCATCAGCCTATTCTCGTCTTCTTTTCTCACAGTCCACGTTTCTACCCTACACATCGCTACTCTAAACATCCAGCTCTTCATGATTCACTCTCCTTAGACTCTTACCTAAGGTCCCCGTCATCAGCTCCCTTCGATCACTAAACGCTTCATCACCTAACTCTAACTCCTCTTCCTTATGTTTTGGTTCTTAGCTTTTTCAACTAGTGCACTTTCTTAGTAATTAAATTGCTGTACCTGCGCCAGTTGGCGGTGGTTGATATTACGAGAAGTAAAGAAATATGGGCTACTTCAGCTCAATCTGTGAGGCTGGGTGCTGTGAAATGGTTAGGAGAAGTATCGAGATTGTTGATTTAATATGGAGAGGTAAGATACTTAGTGAACAAGTGACAGAGATCTCCAAAGAAATTTGGGAGACTCTAGCATACTAGGCAATGCCAAAGCAGCTTTGATCCAACAGTAACATACATCGAGCGTATAAATCTTAACTAGCTATTTTGTGAAAATTTTCCTCTTTCTGAGGTCGATATTGATTTCCCCATAAAATATGCCAGCTTACTCAGGGAATTCTAAGTGAGATATCACTATATGCAAAATCGACCTTATTGACATTTTTGGCACATCAGTGGCGTCATAAGAAATGTTTTTCTTATGTTCTTGTAATATTAAAAAAAAAACAAATGCTTTTCTCACCTTTTTAAATGCGCCAAAATTGCAAACAAATATTTAAGTTTAGAGAACACTGAACAAGCGATTTACATGAATTCAATATGTCATTTTAAAGCCTCAACTCTCTTTGGTTTATTTAATATCTAAGTAATCAGATTGGCCATTGCTTTGTGGGTTAATATTAATATCTTTACATCTTTCTTGCCGCTGGTTTAATAAAAAATATCTTTCAAATATGGCTTCTTTAATGAGCAGTCTGGCTAAAATACATTAATTGCTGTCTCTCTTACAAATTTATCTACGGAATCCTTCGCAACCAGGCCGCGTGGACTGTGATGTGTGAGTGGGTTTGTTAAGGGCCGCCAGGATACAGTTTATGCCCAGAAAGAAAATCTATTCCCGAGTGGATTACATTTTTTTTTTAATCCAGGGATACGAGCGTCGATTAAAAAATCGTACCTTGCCCACTTCCAACTGACATAAAAATATTTCGCAGGGTTTCCCTCTCAAGGTTTGCGACGCAACCGCGTGAGAGCTTTTGAACAAGGGTGTGAACATCAATCTCCCTCGCAGTCATGCTGGAACAAAGTCGTCCGATCGTCGTGTGCCTGCGCTTGAAGCCTTTTTCGGATCAATTTCGCGGAATGACTAGCGAACGGCGTTTAAAAATAAAATACTATTTCGCTGCCTTTTCTTTCCCATGCTACATGCGAGAAGGCTTTCGAAATTTTCCCAGAGTGCATTTGTTTGTGCGGGATTGTGAATGGGCTGGAAACCATCCAGTGTGTGGGTGGAAAGGGAATCTGCTGTGATGCGTAAACAAAAGGAAAATACGGTGGCCGGTGAACTTGTCATTGGTAATCAATTACAGAGGACCGTTTGCGAGCCATCATGGATCTTTATTCCGCAATTGAATAATAGTTGCGTTTCAATGGGAAAAGTGCCCAGTGTCGTTGCATTTCGTCACGAGGTTTGGAGACTTGAGTGGAACAATCGTCGCACCATTTAATTAATAGCAGGAAGGTTTTAATAAATTCTTCATCAATTATTGCCGCTTTGTGGAAGCAGTCAAACATCACGCCATTGTGTTTCGCATTGATGCCGCTTCAGTATTTTCGTTACGTTTCTTTTATCATATCGAGTATTTTCTACTATAGACTAATATTACTTACTTGTAGTTGATGAGTGATCCATCATGCTCCATTATTAATTTTTAAACGTATGATTCACATGCTTTCTTACCTTGGCTCAATTTTTTTAATCCGTACAAATATTCACAAAATTCCGCAAAATTGCAAGTTTAAAATGAATCATCTGTTTGAAAACCATAAAAATTTCTCGTAAAAATAGATTGAATGTTATGTCTTCTGCCCCTACAAGGATTAAAGCATCTGAGAGTAAATTCATTCAAGGCTTTGTGAAGCTTTTATTTGATCTCACTTATTTTATTTCTTCGGTGATCCATTTTTTAATATGAACTCCCAATTTTTAAGTATCCTGTTGCTCTTAGTATTAACGCACGTTTGACGACAAAATTCATTAAAAATCCATTGCAAACTAATGTTACTCATTACCTTAATTATCCTGTGAAATGTAATGTGATCTTCATTATGAGCACACCGTTTTTTTATCAAATGGAATGTAAGATGCTAGCCTATTTAATCAGACTAACGCGGTCGGATTTCGCATTTGTCAGTCAAAGATCCTTCCTCTGCTCTGATTTTAATGGAGGGAATTCATTATAATCATTCCACTGATATGTATCTTATTCAATGTTCCTGAGAAATTCATGGATGGTACGATTGATTTTTCAGAGTTGAAGCGTAATCGTTAGTCACTGCCTGGAGGTTGATTTAAAACTTTGCAGCATTCATGTAGCTTTTATTTTAGAAAAGAGTCAAAATGTACACAGAACTTTATTTGTATTGGCTTCGTCTGTCAATTTTATCGCCTTGTGATCTTAATGTAGTAGGCACCTTTTTAGATGAAAGTGCTGCCTAATGCATAGACAAATATGACGAAGAAATCTAGGTATCACAAAGGTAAAGGAAACTCGCCTTGAATTATTTTAGCAGTGTGATGCAACCTTCTGACGTGATTGGTCGACAATTGGCAAATATAGATTTGTAACGCTGTTAGTATGAGTAAGTGTTGTGCCTGCACCCTTGCGTCTGTCTTACAGTAATCAGTCTTTTAATATATGTAATAAATATAACTTTCTTATTGAGTTGGTGTTTGAGGCAAGAGAATGTGCGCTAACTTGGGGTTAATTGATACGGAGAGCATTGGCGAGAATGACATGGCATGCGGTTGGGGAGAGGAAAGAAAGTTTGGGGCAGAAAATCGTGGAAGACTGAAGTAAAAAAGTTAATTTAGTGCTTTCAATAACAACTACTGGAAACGCTGAATTTATATTTCATCCACATGGAGGCTAAGTTGCCTCTTAGGAATACCTGTACTGAGGCAACCCTCATCAAAAGCATATACATTGCCAACATAAAACCTGATATGGTACATAATATTTAACATTATCATCTTATACATCATAAAAAAGGAATTGGATTAATAGTACAATAATGGTAGTGGCATAAATTTTACAAAGCAGCTCCAAGGTTAAGAAAAGAATAGTATGCAATATTTCATAAAATCTAGCAATATCTTCCTCAGCCAAAATCCAAAACTTTGACAACTGTAGAAATACTTAACAACTTTTCGTATTTTTTGTTGTATCAGGCATCATATTGTAATCTTTTGGACTCATGTAAACAAAAGATCGCTTACAAATGGCTGTTTGGCATGATTAATTGAGCATGTCCCCTTCTCAAATTAACTTAAGTGTGCTACTAGAGATAGTTGGCATATTGCCACTCATAATATAAAAAATGAGACACATATAGCTCTCGCAGAAATTCCTGGCGCAATTGAGGATTTTCACTCGGCGAAAACGATGCGTGTGGATACCTGTCCCTTAACCGAAAGTGTATGATTGTAATTGTTCAAAACATTTTTGTGAAAATAAAGAGCTACTCCGAGAAAGCAACTACCCATCTCAATCTCTTGTATTAATTTCAAACGCTGATGTGCTGAGTACATACCTGGTGGGGTCTCTCCTCCAGTGCAATTACGGCAGGGACCTCACCGATGGATCGGCTTAGGGGAGAACCGGTGGTGGAACGGGCGAAAGGAGAGGACATGTGGGAAGGAAAGGGAGGCAGTGGAATCGAACTCCATAGCGAAACGCACTTGACAAACACAAGCAAGGCCAATATGGAAGTGGTGAGAATCTCCCTTTAATCTTCCCTGTCTTTACCAGGGGCCCTATCTTTAGGTCCCATTGTGAAACGAGTCGAAACGGGCCGGTAGGGACTAGTGAGTTGTTCCACTTTTCTAAACGCTAGTGTTTGCGCGAATGGAAAATTTTAGTTTGTCTGACAACCCCTCCCCCCCGTCACGTTTTGCTGGTTGGTTGATATTTCATATTTCAAGGCTCTAAATTATCCGCGACCTCCTCTGTGTCAGGAAATTATTTTAATTGATACTAATTGATTTTTCCCATTTTGGCCAACATTTTGCTTGAATTTACCCTACTTTCGGATTGGCAGGGATCAGATCACAATGACTATACTGTGCAATGATTACACAATTATATTTTATATTGCAATGTTATGCGTGTATATATTCTTAACACGTGCTTTGTTTATTTGTAGATCTGTGCAATAAATGTTATTACAGGCTGCATATCCTTTTTATTACCTCCAATATTTTCTACTAGCTTCGCTGCTTTTTATAGTTTAATTCTTTTTATATCGTTAAAATCATCAGTACCCATATTGAAGAGAATATTTTGAATTTCTGCATTTTTTTAAATTCCTACGTCTTGTTGTACAAATCTTTATACCTCACAATGCAGTTAAACTGTGGAAGTCGTACGAATAAAAAATTGTAAAAAAGTACAAAGTATCTTCCTCATAATAGAACCTTGTGTTAACTGCTTCTACGAAGTGACGCCCGACGCATTCAATGCTATCAAAATCATCTTTTTCATTTCAGCTTTTTGGGGAAAATTTAAAGGAACGGCATTACTTAGTTGTAATTTATGACCTTAAGCGCTCTTTTCAATTCAGTGTTGTCTTTGGAATATCACATCAAAAGATTTCACGGTCATTATGGAAGTCGAATTAAATAATTTTTGGGGGATGGTTATCAGAGGAGACAGAAAAATCCGGCCGACAGATAAAATTGAGTCAGCTAGTTTCTCGATGCGCATTTTTTAGCATCGAGTAGAAGGTTTCACTGCATTAATCGATTTAGCCTCCCCGTTTTGAAGGATTTTTGAAAGTTTCGTAGCCCATGGCTCTAAAGGTTTCCTGTGAAGCGCCAAAAACGTTTGCGAGGGCTAATACCGAGAGCCGAAAGCCTTCTGAAGAGAGTAATACAAAGGACTCGTAGAGAGGAGGACGCTTGGCAAGCTAGAAGGATGAATAAAATGGAAGGGGGTATTGAACGGCGCAAATAGAGGTGGAAAATTGGAAGACCTCATGAGAGACTTGATGGCAGGAAAGGGTTGAGGAAATGAGAGACTTGGTGACAAAATAGAGAGATGAGAGTGATGAGGTTAGGTAACTTCTGAAAGGGGAAGTTTGAGTGGGGACTGTCCTTAAACACATCATTTGGCTACGCGCAGTACCCTTTATATTATAATCATAAAAGTTTTACCCTGAAAAATTGAGCTTAAAGAATACTTGAAAACTCATCCAACTTTTTAGCACTTTTCAGAAGATAACTGCCCCACTCAGCTCCATCAAGTTAATGCATATGGCATAAAGCTGGAAAAATCAACGTAAATATTGCTGCTTGGGTTCTTACCCCATATTTTAAGGGAGCTATCATTTCTATGCCATGGGTGCAAGCAGGAATACATCAGCGCAGATAAACAGGAATGAATGGAAAGATGTTCACAGGCGAAGCCTTCGCTAACCTGGCGGTAGGTAAAATTGTTTCGGTTTACAGTATCCTGAATCTAAATTAGTCGAGTATACTTATTGAATTCTCACAAAAGACTTTCGCTTTTAAAACGCAATGGTTTTTAACAAATAGTCATTAAAACTACGTAACTAGCGTAAGAATATAAATCAAAGATAAATCAAACATTATATAAAAGCAATCCCCAATTCGATTATCAAATTATTATAGGCTCCCGATATGTTTTTAGTGCTCTAACTACATGCGTATGCTTTGAATCAAACGGAAAGCAAGCACCATGTTATGTTGCGAGTTGAGCGGTGGCCTTGAGCGAATGGAAACGCCCTACTGTTACCGCACTGGCGAGCTCATCATCCGTTCATCTGGGCCAAAATCATAGTATAGTCGACAGGGGAACTTCGTTCAACAATCAATGGATTCCTCTGGCTCGTAATCAAACATTGGCAGTGGAATTTTACCCGCTGAATCAGCTCCCCCGGCCGCATCCCAATTCGTTAGAAAAGGAACCGGAGGCAGTCCCTGTGGGCCGACGATGGCCTCCTCCGGACGAAGGGAGTTTCAATGGCCTCACCCGCAAGAGAGAACAAACCATCTTTTTGACTCTTAATGAGCGCTGAACGCTGAGCGTCGACGGAAGATGGCTTCGCCGCGAGCGGACGGCACAAGGGCTTCGCCGCTCTCTTTAGCACTCGACCCCGTTCGCTTTTTGAGAGTCCCTTGGCTCACGTTCCGCCTCCGCCGTGTTATTCACCGCCACGGCCAGGGGAAACATCGCACCATCCCAATCACCCAGTTCCAGCCGATAATCGCAAATCGATTAATTCGGAATCCCGAAGCGTGGCCGCCATGGGGATGGGAGGGTCCTCCATTCCGGATCACGCCGCCCGTTTTTCCCAGATAATGACTGTTTCAACTGCTCAGACAAAAAAGCAATTGAGAAATCCCCTTTATGCCACCCATGGTGTTGACATCCTTGTGATAATGTGGCAAACCACTCTATTTCCCGAATCATGACTCTGTTGTTCATGGAGTGAGGAATTTACGTATTGTTTTATTTTTGGAAATTGGCAATTCAGGTAACATCCTATTTCGAGAGGGAAGCAAGGTGCGGCGTCTATGGTTGAGTGGAAATTCTATTCTCATTAACTAAGCATATTGTGTTCTCGCGATAATGAAGGAAATAAGTAGGTAACATGCGTCCACATTGTAAAAATGTTCACAGATCGTAGCAGAAATTTATGTTTTCTGGTCTCGGCGGTCTGCGCATCGTCGCGGTAAGGTTAAGTTTCGAGGTTTGATTCCCAGTCTAGATGTTGTTTTCCTTAAAACAAATTCTGTAATACCGTTCGCTACTCTTTGGGTGGAAATTTTTGAAATTATTCAAACCGGAGAAAGAATTCACAGGTTCTTTCATTTATGGCGTAGTGACAATAGATGGATATTATTCAATATTTTGATTTTTTTCTTCCCGGTCGATGCTGATAGTACGCATTTTCCTGTGATCCCAATTAGTCATTTTTGACTAGTAATGAGGTTTCCCATGCCATAAATTACCAGGAGTTGACAGAAAAACCCATGTTGACTGGGTTGACGAACGTAACTCAGACGGAGCTCGTCCCCGCAATCCTCGGATAACCAGGCGAGGACTTTATCACAGTAATGATGTGCTTCAATATATCTTTTTAAATTTGTCATCCATGGGATCTTTTTGTTAAATTAAGATGTAATTCCTTCGAAAAAATTAAACCTATTACCAATTGTAGACTCCAAATATTCTTTGGCCCGCTTCGACATGCAAAACTCCTCGGAACAAATTAATTATTTCGAAACGATTTCAAAATAATCGATCTGATACATTACCAGGACCATATTACTACTCCAATCTCGTTGAAGAGAATGGTGTGGTAGTGATGCCGATGCTTTTACATTATGGAGGGATCTGAGTTGAACTGGTCCAAGGTCATAGAGGGGAATTTTGCGCTAAGCAGTTATAGGATTGAGCAGCATGTCTCGCGTAAATTAGCTTTCCGGAGTGCTACAGATACCGATTACTTTTAAGATATCAATTCAAACTTTGAACTTGGTTCATTGTTGCATCAAAATATTTCCGATTCAAGCCATTCCTAACATTTGTTAGCAAATAAAAACAATTGGATTTGATCTACTTTTACTCTTAGCTCTGTCAATGTATCATCTACATCTACATCTACATACTACCCCGCAAGCCGCCTCAAAAGGCGTGTGGCGGGGGGTGTTAGGACACCAGCCGTCAACAAAAAAAAATCAAAGTTCCGCCTAGCATTTATTAAAGTCCTTAATTGTTCGGGGGAAAAACGAATTCCCATACCTATCCGTTCGGCAAAATATCTCCCTTAATTTATCGATTCTGTCGGACCTGGAAATATAATGTGGTTCTAATATGATGTTCTCCGTGTCGCTCTGAAAGATATTCATTCTCAATTGCTCAAGCAATCTAAGCCTAGCGCGTAGCCTCCGAGTCTCTAGCGGCTCCCACCCTAAATCTTTCAAAATCTGTGTAACGCTTTCTGTACGGCCGTAGCAGTTTTTCACGAATCGCGCAGCTTTCCTTTGTATTTTATCAAGTTCATGGACTAGGTCTTTCTCCGCCGGATCCCATATGCTCGCTGCATATTCAAGGTGTGGCCGGACGAGTGCGAAATAGCACCTGGATGTATGTGGAAATATAAAGTTTTTCAGTACCAATTACACACTATGAATAATTTCAGTTATTTTATGAAGAAAGACATTACAAAAATATATAAATATCAGAAGGAATAAAGCTGGTACATGATAAAAAAAACAGATTTGCAGAAAGATTTAAACAAGAGAAAGCATTTCCGTGAAATTAGCTCTTAAAACTTTTTTAATATATTAATTGCATGGAAAATCTTTGCGTGCATTATACCTTTTTTTTAAGAATATCATATGTGACCTTTTTAATGTAGATGCTACCACTTGCGAAGTGAATTTTTTTATTCTTTGTTTTTTTCGAGAAGAGCTTATCATGCTCCTCGCAAAACCATTTTATTTTTCTCGCTCATGTATGAAATGGTGAAACGTTGGTACTTGAACACTTCTTTCTCCTTTTTCTTAAACTGTAATATTCCATATCACGGGAGTGCGGCGTATTTATCATAATTTTAAAGGATATTATATTATCTAAGTTATTTTGGTTGTGAACATTACTCCCGAAATGAAAGTGCTAAGGTCATATCCAGCTATGAAATGTAAAATCTTTATAGTTTGAGCTACATGTACTTAAACATCACGCCGTTCCTTTTCAGAAAGGGCATCGTTGAATGACTTAAACTTTAGCGTTAAAACTTAACAACTTCCTTTTATTAAATTCTCAATACTTACGTATTTTTTCAAATCTTCTTTTGCTTCTGCTACATTCATGCAATACTTCATTAACGTTCCTCTTTTTTCAGAATTAAAATATTTCCCCCCATTACTTTAATTCTTCCTCCACTTTCACCCATGTGCATCTCAGTCTTCTATCTTCCTCTCACATCATTCACGCCACTAACGCATATTTTTTTGCCATTCGACTATCATCCGTTCCCTCAGCATGGCCATCTGTTATTTACATATTTTAATATTGTATTAATATATAGTTATTTTTTATGACATCCTTGCGGAAAGTAGCATGCAATCTATGTCGTAATACTGACGGCCACACACTCCTTTCCAATGTTCAATTTCCTAGTCCTGATTTTTTCTTTCTCTTTAATTTCCTGTGGCTCTCAAGCTGGTGATTTGGAAGGAAATCGGGTGGAGAGAGTAGTTAATGATGAGTTGTTGCGTATAATTGGAGAGGAGAGACAATTGGTAGATGAAGTTAAGAATAAAAAGATTATTTTTTTAGGGTAATTAATGAGAAATCACTGCTTGCTGAGGACTGCAATAAAGGGAATGAGAGAATGTACTAGAGAGGACAAGGAAAAAAAAGAGATTCGATGTTGTTTATACTTACAATTGGAGGACATAACGAGGAAACTAAGGTACTGGCATGGAGTTTTACCTGAGTGAACCTGCCACTAGCCAGAACGAGCCATGACAGAGAGAGAAAAATCCTGCGAATATTGAGATGCGTAATGATTAAAATGTTTTGCAATAAATTCATAATTCATTGCATTAATCAATTTCAATTATCGCCGAGTACTATAAATATGTATTAAGTAGCTTATGGACTGAATTTTTTGTTGTGAGCGGTCTTAAACGGCGCATTCGTTTCGTTTCATAACGTCGTATATTGAAAAGCATATTTTTGCTGTATACAATTGTGGCTTTCTTCCAAGAGTGAAATGAATGGTGCATATCACTATTTTTCTTTTTTTTCACACTAATGTGATTTTTACGGCACCGTACGATTATACTTTTCATCTTTTCTTTTCACAGAAATGCAATATATCACGTTTCCCGAGATTTTGGGAATCGACACCAATATATCTTTCAATTTCTCAATAACGCGCCTTGGAGGAGTAGCAATAAGGGATTCGAATGCTTCCGCTCGTTCAATTGATATTCAGTTTTATGAGACCTGTTTCGTAATATATATGGTATCTGACCTATCTAAAAGCCCTAAGGGTAAATTTATTTGTACTTTATATTTAATTTTTTCGAAGACCACGTTTTACTATTATCTAAATTAACCTAATCAAAATTAAGGGACTCGTTTTTGGAATGTCTCATGATGATGAGTATGCACAATATGTAAATCAAAACCAGTCTCTCAGGCAATTACAATTTTTCATTCATTTGCGCATAAAATTATATGTATCGTACCTATTGATTGTGGAAGCACTGAACCATCCACTATAGAGTTTGGACAATGTTTTAATAGTAAGTTCACTGTTTTATTTATTGTTTCCAAAGCAAAGATTCAGTCGTACGCATAACATTTAGTCGCCGACCCAGGTCAAATTACAGTGGAAATGTTCCAAATCTTTACTTGTACCTATGTTGAGATATCGTGATATTTGTAAAATCTCATAGTTCAAAACAAATGCAAACATTAGATTACTCAATAACTAAAGCTATATTATGCGACTCACTACTCTTAATTTCACTGATAGTATATTAGAAAGCTGTCCTGGCAACAGAGAAATTAAAATTAAGCATCTAATCATTTGCATTCATAAGCTTGGTGATAATTTTACTTTGGGAATAGTTAAAGACTGACTACTAAATCCTTGATGACTGCAATGATTTTTTTCAACTTCGATATTGCTTCGGTAATTTGGTAGCCTTACATATTGAAACTAATGAATGTACCGTCATATTTTCATAGAGGACCATATAACTTAGATCTAGAACATTTGGTTAAAAATGAATTTGAGTTGAACGGATTGAAGTTGTGAAGCACATGCAATTATCAAAATGAGATTTCTTGCGATTATATACAATAAATATCAATCGGTGATAGCAAAGCACTCTCCAAAGTAAGAACATGAACGCCCTGAGTAACATGAGCAAGTTTTTTTATTATTTTTTTTCACAAGGTCACAATTTTTACCCTAGTTTGGTTTACGCATGGCCTATAATCCAAATATTACGCGTAAATCTCTCTGTGAGCAACTTTACTCTCAGGGCATTTTATACCTCTACAAGTTCATCGTATGAACACTACTTGGAATTGAGGATACAGTGGACAGTATGTTTTTGGTTTGCAAGCGGACTTTGAGAACGATTTCTAGTGTTTTATTTGCTGCTTGTCAGCAAATAATAGAGCTTACTATTTTCTAATGTGTCAATCTCTCCGTAGGAGTCTTCGCCCCACTCTTCTGATTCCTACTTTTTTTAACGGGCCGTACAGATACTGAAAAATTGTCATAATTTACGGGGTTAAAACTTGCTTTCACATGCCTTTATCTGGAGATTGCTACAGTTGGAGCGACTGCGATAAGATGTCGGTAGATCATTTGAAATGGAGTAGGTTTTTTTCGTAATTTATTCGCTAATATGTTTAAGTATCCAATGAACGGACCGATCCAACCAACCAAACTGTTCTAGTTTGCAGGATAAAACTCGGACTCATGCCATACTTATACCGGACTGTGGAACGATAGGCCGACTGACATGGTCGGAATAAAGCAGCTCCCATTTATCCATTGATCGTGGCCGCACGCTGTCTTTCAACGAGTCCAGATACCGTGAAGTCATTTGTGTTCATGGCTCGCTTTACGGTGCACAACGGACATGAGGTTCGCCTAATGACACAGCGATAAAGACGTCACCGAGGGCTTAAGGGGTCGCGGTCGGTCCTCTCTGCAATCGAGGAAACACGGGAGTGCGCTTTGTCAAGGGCCGTTGCGGAGGGCGTCGAAGAGCATTCAACCGAATCGAGAGCGAGGGAGAGAGCAGGAGGAGGGGTAGTGGCAAGGGGGTCTTGTAGCCGGATGCATCGCCACACAATCCCGTCTTCGATCCGGCGTTGAAGGGGTCGAGGTTTTCGATAGGACGAGCCGCGAACAACGAGCGTCGGGCGGTACGCGTATTTCCGCTTGAGGGCGAGCAATGTGTTGTCGTGTGTCCATTAGGACGGTGCAAGGCAAAAGAATCCACAGTCGTCCGCACTCGTTTGTAATCACTTGACTTTGCATGCTTAAGAGTCGGGCGGAATCCACCAGGGCTTTTTATTTGCTCCGAATTCAGCTGATATTTAGCTGTGATATTGTTAAGCTATGCCTGTTTATTTGGAGTGTCCGTTTTAACCTCTTAATTTAACTAGAAGGAAGCTGTGATAAATGGATAGGCGCTGCTATTTCGACAAGGCAATGCTATTAGAAGTTGATGATGAGAATTTATGCCTCAAACATATAAGTTTACTAATCATTATAACACTAGGAGACCTCTCCCGTAGGTAATAGGAAGAAGAAAAAATTATGTTTATTGCTCAGGATTTACAAATCTATACAGTGTAACGGGTGAAATGCACATGGTGCGTACGTGTTCTCAGGATGAAGATGAGGTCAAAATGCCTTAACTGTAATTTTCATATTTCGTTCTTACTATAAGCTGTGGAGGCCCAAGATATGTTATCATTAAAAACCTATTACTTGGTTTCCAAGAAAATTTCTATTTTTTAAGTAGTGAAAAACTGGGCTATTCATACGACCTGTCATATACTCCAATATTTAAAAAAATACGACCATTTCTCTTGATACCCTTGTAAATCGTGATGATACTATATTTTTGATTAATCCAGAAACAATCCTGGTGTCATAGTGTGGCAGAAGTTTCACCGAGGTATTATGAGAGCATTGTGGTTTAAACTCGAAATAATGGAATTTGTGCCATTCAAATCTATTTCCGGCAATGGTAGCATAGCTTTTACCGGAGTATAATATTATAGCCAAGCCAACCGCATTCCAATACTCGCTATCAGTTTTAATTAGCCTCAGTACTTCTTGTCTGGGTTAAAATATCTACATACAATAAGTAGTCGAATAAAAAAGGAACAGAAGGGAATATTGAATGAGCGTTAGGTTTTGTTGAATGTCAGATAATCTCCTACCGGTGCTCTATACATTCAGGGGATTATCTACATCTAGCATATCCTTTTACGCCTCAGTATACGATCGACCCTTCTTTATCCCATTAATGAAACCCATTCTCTTTCTTCCCCTTCCCAATTTGCCCAATATCCTTCCCTCTATCACATTCTTGAGCTACCCATCGCCCCTCATTACATCCTCTAGTCCCCTACTCTGCTGATGCTGAATTTTATTTAGGTGTTTCCTTTCCTCGCCCACCATCTCAAGCCCTTCCTCATCAGTCTTTCTCTCCGTCCACCTCACCTCCTCCATACCCACATCTCAAATGCCTGCAGCCTATTTTCGTCTTCCTTTCAGTATGTCAACCTTTCTGCCCCGTAATACGCTACTCTCCATATCAAGCCTTTCACCAGCCATTTTTTAACATCCCTACACAAGGTTTCCGTCATCAGCCATCTTCCATTACTATAAGCCTCCTTAACTTACGCTATTCTTTTCCGTATGACTTTCTACTATGTCCGTTTTCTTTTAGCGTACTACCTAAGTACTTAAAATGGCCTACTTGCTCGAGTTTATATCCTCCAAATTTAATGACCAATTTCATATATGATGATTTTTGCTTTATTTGTCCTAGAAAATCTCATTTCCTTAGTTATCTTATGATTTATCTATTTCGATTTTTCCGCTTTGAATTTATAAAGCATTTACCAAAGAGTCCGGACAGTCCCTTCGAAGATCCACTAACCAACACCTGATCGGCCGCGAATCAAACCGACTTTATCAGATGCCCTCCTATTTTGAATCCCTTCTCAAGTTCTTCACATGCCTGTCTTACCATTTCCTCAGCATAAATTTTGAAAAGCAATGGCGACAACGGGCACCCTTGTCTTACCCCGCGACCTATAGTTAACCACCCTGATTCACCGTCAGCCATCCTCACCTGCGCTTTTTACGACATATATATAGGTATCAGATTAATATCCTATCTCGCCAATCTATTCCCATTTTCCCTAGTATTTTCGTCAATTCGTCTCAATTAACTCTGTCAAAACCTTTGCAAAATCAATAAAGTACGCAAAAACATCCTGTTGATACTCTATGTTTCTTTCTATTAGTGTTCTCTTCACCGCAATCACATCCCCAGTTGATCTGCCTGTCCTGACCCAAACTAATCAACGCCGAAATAGTGATTGGCCTTACTCTCCAGCCTTTTATTGATTATTTGAAGTAAAATTTTGGCTGTGTATGAAATCAAACTGATTGTTCTATAGTCCTCGAATTCGCCTTTTTCCTCTTCGGGATATGCACCAGAACTGTTTTCATGGTTTCCTCTGGACATACTCCTACGTATAAGTTCAAAAAAGCTTACCTTCTTTAATTTCCTAAATTATTTAATAGCTCCAAAGGTATGTTATTTAAACCTATAGCTTTTCTTGCCTTCATCTCCTTCATCGCTTATTCTATTTTACTGTCGTGTATCATGGGCCCGAGGTTATCTTCATTAAGTGTTCCCTCATCCTCTATAGGTAAAGAACTTGGTCTCTTATCGCTTTCATTTAGTTCCTCCTCATATTCTCTCCACCGATCTTGAAAATCTTCCTGCTCGATCAATATCTTATCTCCTCTATTCTTAACCTTTGGTACCGTGTGCCTTCCCTTACCTACCGATAGCAATTTTACTTTGGCATATAAGACACTTCCACTTCTTTTTGCAGTTTTTCCATTTTCTTGCATTGCCTGTTCCACTAATTTTCCTTCGCCCGTATGGTTATTCGCCGTAGTTAATATTTAACTCCTTATATTTTGCTTTACCTGTGTCGATGTTGACGTTTTTCCACTTCTCTCTTCAATTTTCCTAATCATTTCTTCCTTCTTCCTAGTTTCTACTGATTCTATTATTTTCTTGATCGCTCTTACAATGCCTTTTTATATAGTTTCCCATTTTTTCTCAACTTTTCCTATTTCCTTAGTTTTGCCTATGTTCTTTTCCACTATTTTTTAGTATTCCTTCCTTTCTTCATTCCAACGCTTCCAAGATCCCTCTCTTTATTCTCCTACTTTTATTAAGCATTTTAAATCTAACATTACAATTTATCATTGATAAACGCTGATCCGCGTCTACACGAGCCCCCGGAAAGCTTCGCGAGTTCTTGAAACTGTTCCTGAATCTAAGAAATGGATATATTTCGGAGATCCAGTTAATTTAGCGTGAAGGCAAAAGTTCATACTATATGCAAACGATTTTGCTCGATGAGTGTTGCTTCACTTTCAAGCTGCCGGAAAAGTCTCAGAAACATCCTATTTGAAGGCTGATATACGGGGACGCAGGCCTTCTCTAAAAAGTAAACAGAAATACTCCAGTTAACCCAATGGATCACAAAATGTTGCGGTAATATCGGCTTCACAACATATAAATTAACACCAAAAAACGTAAATGCCGAAGAAAATGTTTTTCTTCTTAATCTTACCTTTATCTATAAGAAGAATTATTTTGATGATTTACTACTAATCATTCAATAAAAATGATTAAAAATAAATATAGTCTTTGGAAAACTTTGAAATTGCTCTAGATTTGTAAAATTTCCTTCAACTGTCACCAATTAATACCTAATATCTCTAGTATTTTACCAAAAGTCTTGAAAAAAAATTTTCCTGAGTTTATGGAACATGACCTGGCGGCTAACCCATGAATGCCCAACCCTAAAATCTTGTTTTCAACAATTTAAATTTTTTGAGGTTAGTGGTCACGCTATTCTAGCAAGTAATGAGCGGCGGAATACCCTTACCTGAAGGGATAACGGTGCATTGCGTTCCATAAGCGGATGGAGTCCTAGGCTGGACTGTGCGCCACGCCCATTCTTCACCCTTTTCCACATTCCGTGTTTTCCCCCGGAGGAAGGCGCGAATGTGCAGGTTTGACGGGTTTCTCGACTCTACACAAGCAACCAAGGTATCTTATCACCCCGCGACGTCTCTTCGGAAAAAATAAATATGTAATGGGTTAGGGTCTCTTCTCGATTCCCTCATGCCTTTTTCCACCTATTGCCATCATGTTTTCTTCTCAACTCTTCTTTTTATTGGGATCTAGGTCGCGTAGCAAAGGCTAAAGAAGGAGCATCATTATGGGAATGTGCTCAAGCATAATGCTCTGTCGTAGCAATGAAGGGCTAAAAGAAATGCTAAGGAAGTTGGTCGGCCGGTGTGGAGTCCCTAGTTGAGGTCTAAATTGAAAAGAAAGTAAGTAACTCGAAAATCCGGAATTGTGATTGAGATAGTGGCTTCTAATATAATCAAGGTGTCACATTAATTACATCTGTTTCGGTCTAGTGCTACTACTTATCGGTTCCGTAGGATTTGTACTTACTCCTTGGTCATCTTATAAGCTACCGAATTAAGTAAGAATAAGTTGTTACCTACCGCCTAAGCCGTTGTAGTTTCTGAACATAATCAAATTAGCCGTTCACCCTTTCTCAGCCTGCTCAGTTACTCAGCAATAATGGAAATAGGGAATGGAAGTTATCCTAGTGATAAAAGGAAGGATTTTCCTAAATTTGTTAGTGAAAAAACTGATAATTTGCTATCTCCACTGACACATGGAGGTGGTTCATGAATGTGATAATTATTGTATTTCGTATTGTGCAGTTTTCCAATTTTCTTTCGAGTTACAAAGAGCTTTAGTAGATTTAAATTTTAATTCGGTTTGTTCCTATTTACAGTATATGGAAATTTTCAATGACGTTCTCTTAGTAAACATAGGCAATAAAACGTATAATGTATATGTTTATAAAAGTCTACTTCAGAAAAAATTACCATAATTAAATACAAGTATGTTTAGATATGCAAAATAGTCTACATTTAAGATAATAATGAGCTGTCAGAGTCAGTGTTACTTGGAATTAGTATCTTCGCCGATCGTTGTTAATACGATACGAGTGCTTTTCATGAATAAAATAGAGCCAAAATAAAAAAATATTGGGATTTATTCTTTTTCTGTATGGAAGACATTAAATAGTTCGCCTCTGGAATTCTAATTAAATTAGTTAAAACTACATGTCATTTTTGTCCTGAAATTTATTTCTATATTTAGACCATTCATTGTGATTAAGAGTAGAGAGAAAACAATCTCAGCCCTTCGAGTTGAACTAATTACTTTTGTCATAGAAAGTATCTATTTTCAATTCACTGCAAAATTTGCGGTGGAAAGTTTGACATCATTAAATAAAAACATACTATTGGTCTTTCTATGGTAATGCTGTGGCTTGTAAGTACTGTAAGCACAGGTGATACTGATTGGATAGTGCCCTCCGAAAAAAAAATTTCGCTGATGGGAATTGTTCTTACAAAAGGAGAGCAAAAGAAGAAAGTAATCCCATGTTGAACATTTTGGGACAGTCCCTGGAGGCACATTCATCGAGTTTTGTGGAATATAATAGAAAGGTCTCCAGGGCATTTAGAGACACACACAGAGAGGAAATTTTTTTCATCGATTTTTCGCGCTCATTTACGTAGTCGGTTCACTTAAGCAAACATTGCAATAATAAAATTGAAAAATTCGTATTTTTATCCCTTTAAAAGCACTAGGCTTTCTGGATTTGAAGAACGGCAAATTATCGTGAAAAATATTTTCAGCAATTTCATGTGAAGGATTTCTTGCGTTTAAAAATTTTTGAATTGAATTTGAATTGTTCTCTTTAGTTCAAAAATTCAAAGTCATTTGTGAAACCTGTACGTAGTTGTTCGAAAAATAGCCCAACTATCATTGGAGGTTGTTGTCTATATAGTCACTTCAATCTTCATAAAATCGCCTTTCATTATATTAAAAAAATATATACATGGTAGCGAGAAATAACTTCAAACATATTCCAATGCGTTCCGTTAAAGGAGGAGAAAAAGGCTACTTTACATCCTACCTCATAAATAATCCGCTGTGCAGCTTGAAATCAGGATGAGGCAGCATCCACTCGTATTAATTAATGTAAATATTTTTTCCATAGAAGTTAAAAATTTTATTCCCTGCAGAAATGTTAACGCTTTTTCCTCAATGCAATTCCCTTGCGAAAGAAAAGAGCCAAGAGAAGAAATATCACATCACTCCCGGAAGTGAATCTACATGGACGTAACTACTGAGGTGGGCCAGTGTACCGTATACATTTACGTTACCCTTATTAATATTCTCAGGTATAAAAACAATATAAGGCAACTTTTGCGAAAGTATATTGATGTTGGGTATGTGCATTCCAATCCCACGTGTGAGAAAACACACGTATGCGTAAACTCTTTAAAATATTTATGATTTTTCATGAATTTAGTGTACGATCGTTTTGTTAATAACTTGTCATGGCCACGGGTAAATAAATGGAGCCTTTTGCCAAGTATGCTACCGCGGGGTGGCTTCGATGAGACTGGTCTTTCGGATTTTCTTCTGCGTGAGTTTATCATGTTTCATGATATCTCACAAACGCTTCAGTTCTATCTTTAATTTCTCATTAGATTGAATCAGTTTTCTATTTTAGATTTTAGATCTTTCTCATTAGTTTGAATCAGATTAATTTCTCATTAGATTGAATTAGGTTAATTTCTCATTAGATTGAATCTCACCCATTCCGGGTGCCGAACTATTTTGGCGCGCTATTTGTTGTGAGTGGTGGAAAATACGTTTCTTGTTCCTTGAGATCTTATAACAATCGTCTCTGTTAATGGTGTTTAGAAAGTTTTTGATCACAATAACAGTCGTCTCTGTTAAAGGTGTTTGGATTGTTTTTTTATCACAATAGTCTCTCTGATCATTCTTGGGAAGTAGAATATTTCTTCAAAATTCTATTTTGCTGGTTCTCCCTTGGTTCTTCATTTCGAGCCACTCCAGGTGTGTTCAGCGATAGCACGGATCTGTCTTGTTAATTGTGTTCTTGTGTGTGTGTGTGTGTGTAAATGTTCTGTGTGCTAAAAGCAGAGAGTCGTGATCTCTCTTTTCTAAATGTATGCATGGTCGTATTTACCATTTATATTGCTTCTTGAATGTTATTGAGAAGTCTGTTTCTTGATCTGCAGAGTATATTTTCTGTCTTGGTGCTGCACAGGTCTCTTTTCTTCATATTATGTTTCTTGAGAACTCGTTGGCGGTTTTTGTTACATATTTTAGTGTGGGATATGCAGAACAAATTTGATTCACGATAAGTGGAAATTTTGGAGGTTGCTTTAAGAGCAATGGCCACTTTCTTTATCCTTTTCAGGCGTCTCTATGACGAGTTCTCTAAGTACACCATTTTTATGGAATGTCTTGAGTAGGTGGCCTTTCTCGACATCTTCCCGGGGAATTTACACTTGCTCTTCCTCTATTGAATATAATGCCCATTTTGTTGTTTGACTTACAGTGGTGGTTCTTATAGCCTGCATTTTGTTACGTGTTATTAACTACATATTAAATGTAGCATTATTATAAAATATTATACCTCAAATAATAATTTGATATCAAGGAAATAGTCTTCTTGTTAAGTTTTAAGATGTAAATCGTGTCTGGGGATGCTGAGGAACTTTTTCGTTTTATATTTTTGAAAACTCTTCCTCCGTGATAAACTAAACTTTCCTTTTTGGCACGATCATGTAACAAAAACAAATTTTCCGCTAGTTTTGAGAACATGATAAAAACATCCAATCTCTTCCAATTTCCCGACTCATTTCGTAAATCCATTTGTGACAAGTTGTTGCCCTTGACTCCAAAAGTTCTTCTTTATAACTGGGACTGCCGCGAAGCTCTTATTTTTTTATGCTCAGATATCACCATCTCCTTGCTATGCTTGCCTTCAAGCAGGAACTAATGCTGGAGAGAATGAGGCGAAAATCGATTATCTTTCAAACTGGCGCCTCGCTATTTTCCTACGGACAAAGTTATCGTAGCTTAAATCATGAAGACTACGAATTCATAGCAAAAACTAGTATATACGCGGAGAAGTTTCTCACATGCTATGAGATTGTATCATAATGACCTCATAGCGGCTGAATCATCAAGGGTCATCTCCCAAAAGATTTGGGAAACTTACTAGTTAATATTGTACGACGGTGCTGAATACTGTCGTGAAATTCGCTAATGGAATAATTTAAATCAGATTTTGAGTGATTTCATTTATTTTGAAATTATTAGAATTTTTAGAAACCAATTTTGGAGAAATGATTTTCCTATTCCGATTAAAAATTGGGGGATCATTTTTCCATTTATTAAGAAAAGTAATCTTATTAATTTTTCTTAATCTTAAACACGTATTATAAGGACTTTTTGAAAGTGTCATGATATTTTAATGGATAAAAATCAGGTTTAAGTATTTTAAGCGGCTGGTCGAACAATATTAGATCAGTGATGGTTTCCTCTGGTACAAACTATTTCAGTTCTCTTATTTATGTCTTAAGCCTGTTAAGTTTCATTGTAAGTCATGAGCACTCATTATGAGTGAATATTTTCTGAGCTCCTATTTTTATTATTCATTAATACGCATATATTACACAGTATATATTCTGAGTGGAATTCGCAAATCTTCTGTAGAATATCCTGCAAATAGACTTATAATGTATTATAATTATACTAATCTTATGGAAGAAAGTTTTTTTTTCAAAGAACCACGGATCTAGCCGCGCAGTATCTTCAACGGAGTCACCCGCTAATGATCACACAATCAGACGAAAGATGATGAATTTTATTGTTCTGCCAACAATTTGGGTAATTTTTCATAATTGGCTTGGAATTTCTGCCATAATTATTTCAGTTACTCCGTATACTTACATTTATCTACCCCGTGAACTCTTTGGGCTTAAAGGAAACTCGGAAGATTGTATTCGTAAGCATAGAGTGTGGTAAACACATGTTCTCGCTGTTTTGTGTGGTGTCATTACCCTCACCAGGCAGAAGAATGAACTCACAGAGGTCTCCCCGGCGGAGAGATTTTACCTCCTCTATAAATGCAAAACTCGGTCATTCCATTCCTTTTAAAAAGTTTAAACACTAGCGTGCTATTTTTTATCCCGTTTCCTCGTCGCTTTGTTTCCGAAATAATTCAGAAATCGGTATCCAGCGTCTCAATCGCCGATGGGAACGTAGTGTCCCCTTCAAAAGGCACCACGTTATGTGGGGTTTTTGCCCTCTTAAAAGGATGGCTTCGAATCGGCGACAAACGCTGGCCGAGTGTCATCGCGCTCCCAAACATCAGTCTCCTCTTTCCAGGACCCCCCTCGGATTCCTCGAGTTGGCCAGTCTCCAGGAGAAATGGGGGAAGGGACCTTTTATCTCACGGACTCATTTCTTTCCTCATCCCCCTTCTCTGTTGGAGGGAGAGGAAGGATAGGATTAGGATTTCCTCATTCTTCGTCCTCTAAGGTTCCCGCATCGCTTAACTCATTCTCGTTTGCTCTACCATCCGGGGAGATTTTTCCGTTGAAGTCTAGACACTGAACGACTGTTTTGCGTAAATATAATTCACCTGTCACTTCAAAGGCTGTGACAGAATATCCTGGATTCTTCATTATTTCAACACTTTTTTCACGAACAAAATACGCAGATGATTGATATGCTTCAAACTCTTATTGCTCATCACACATGTAATCGATCGCATTACGCAACTATTGACTGGGAACAGATGGAGTGTGATCTCCTAAACATAATTAATAGAAGTTACTTAAGGATACGCTTGTGAATTTATTATTTTCGGTTTTATTAAAGGTTATTGATAATATTCCAGATATGAATCATCATGTTTACTCTGTTTTGACGAAACTGGAGCATAATTTGTATGCACAAAATTCTGAAATATTTTGTGATATGTTTTTCATCTTAATATTTCCTTTGATACCCACCAAATGGTATGCAAACTACTTACTTAACGTACATAATTGTTTTCCGTATTTTGCTATAAAGTCAGGATGTACTGTACGGCACAAAATTGAGACCGAAAATTTATAGAAATATGATATATCAAAACGGAAACCGGTATTAAGTGACCGGTGACTTATGGTAGGCAATTGTCTTCATTTTAAACTGCCGATTTTAATTTGTGTTCAATTTTTGTCAAAAACACTAATAAGGATTCCCCAGTGCTATAGGCGTAAATAAATTCTCTTTTTCTTGGCGCGAGTGTAGATAAATTCTCTTTTTTTGGCCCATGAGTAAAAGTACTTCCATTCAAGACTTCGGGATACCATTATCATGCAGGCTTGTGCATTCATGAAATTGGGAAAAGTTCCGTCCCATCCTTCTCTTACTAATAAATATTTCCTTCTACCACTGCAGATTCTCTTATTTTGAGATTTACTCCGGTGCCCTTATAACTTGCAGCCAGTCGCATTCTGCGTAGTGATTAAGACGAGTTCGAGAGGAACTTTTGCATTGGTTTTCTTTCTTAAATTTAAGAGCCATTTGTAAAATTAATAAAATTGCTTTCATACTTCTCTTTGGGGGATCTGTCTAATAGGTTGGAATTTGCATTTATGGGAGACCTATTTTTAACTTTGCTTTTCAAGAATGACGTTAGGTAAAAAGAATATATATTCCATTCTTAGTTAAAGAATTTATTTATGACCATCCACGAAATGTCATGGTACGCATTCTTATGTATACGAGTTTATTTCAAAATGCCGATGAAAGCATATTTGACACGTATTAATCCGTGAACCGATCAAGTCCAGGCTCTACATTTATCACATAAACCGTCTTTCTTAGAAGAAAATGTGGAAGGTTTTATTACATTTAAAACTCATAGGCTTCTTCTTCGGAAACTTTTTGCAGCTAAGTTTCGTCGTACAAGGTCACCTAAGCCTCAATAGTATATATATCCTGTTGGGAATCTATTGCAGCGTTGATTCATTTCAACTTTTTCGGTAGCTTTTCCTAATGTTAGTTTTTTGTATTTTTCATGGTATTTTGCCGATTATGTATGTGAATCATTTTTCTCTGCTCCTGAGGCTAGTTACAGATGTTTGGTCCAGATTTAGAATAGAAACTTGGTTTTGTCTTAGCGGAAAATTTGCTTGTATTTTTTTCTATACGATAAGCTGGTTAGTTTTTTGGTATTCTTTCTCATTTTGATTACATCTTAAGATAAAACCATAATAAATTACTGCTATTTTGGAGACTATGGTGGTAGAAACATCTGAAGTAGTTATTCTTAGTTTTTAGTTTATAATGCGATTTTGAGTTTTACTTTTTTCATGGAGCTTTTCCTATTCCAACCTAGTTGTAAAAGACCATGTCCATGTTATTACACGCCCGGAGTAGTTTCAGAGCTCGTTCTGAAGCGGAGCATATCTTTAAATTTTTTATTCTCTCATCACAGTGACAAGATATGACTGAAGATTTTATTTTCATCAACTTATACTCTGTGGAAATCCTTAGATGGGGCACTTCATTTTCAGTAATTTATTTCTATTACCCCTGATATTCAGATCAACATACCGCCTCTGGGAAATCTGCATAGTCTACTCAAACTATTCCACCAACTCTGGTGTATATATTTTCTTCTTAGCAATCAAATAAATTTTCCAAGGTACCCATTGGTACATTTTTCCTTTGAAAGGATTTAATTCGTCCTTAAACTTTTTACATTTTATCATTCGCTCAAAGTGCCACAGGGTTGCATTATTTAATTTTACTTCCTATTTAAAACGACGTTATAAACCGGACAAAAATAGAGGGAGTGTACAAAAAAACTTCGGCTCGTTTGTGGACGAATAAAAAGTACACCCAAAGTTAGTGTAATTAATCATTTTAATGGCAGATAGATATTTAAAAAAATATTTTGGCTGCACTGGATTATGTACGAGAAACATTTGCAGTACATGCAGACCTTAAGTACTTTTACACTGTCAGTTATGAATTTTTGGGAAAGTTTCTATCAGGAACTTCATAATGGTCGAGAACGAAGGGGAAGACAAACGCAGTTAATCCACCTGGAAGGACCTCGGTCGCGACAGTTCTACGGTAAAATGCTGAGTTGGAAGAGAATCTCCCAATTCATGACTGTGGTAATGAAACATTGTAACAATTCCGTTAAGCCAGCTTTTAGTGGAGGAGTCCTTTGCTTACGAAATGGCTACTTTGAAGAGGTGTAAGGGTGTTGAATTAATAAAATGGCTCCATATTTCGATAACAGGATTCACAAGTCGGCAAATATTCACTGCATCTTCAAAATGTGTTACATTTTATTTACTTTAAATTTAAGTCATTTTAAGCTCTCGAAAAAAATTTTTAGATGGACTTGTCCTACATAAACAATACAAGAGACAAATGAGCTGACAAAATGAGCTAACAGTGCTTGTCAAGCATTGTCAGTTCATTTTGATGCAGTTTGATAGAGCTCATTCTTACTCAGGAGTTGTAAAATTTGCCGTAGAATACGCTGCAAACACAACTCCGTTCTTTCAAGTTAAATGCAGTCATATTGTACGCATTTCCTACCATGTGCCATCCTCTTCGCCCCGCTCGGTAGCCTGCTCATTTCTAATGAGTTGGCAGAGAAAACCTGTCATCTTCTTCTTCTACTTTACTGCGTCGAGGCAATAGAAAATTAATGATGATATTACAAGTCATAGTAATTTCAGCTCAGATAATGTCAATTTTGTTTGTAGAACATGCATTTATTGTTGAATTCATCTATCACATCCCTAAGAGATAAGTATATATTTCATTTCGACATTCGAGGCGCTCTGTTCATTAGTCAATGGAGGAGAGAAAGGACAGAAGATGTCATTTTCACCATTATGGCAGGAAACTAAAGCTAGTAAGGGAAGAAATCCTTGGGAAGAGTAGGGATGATCTATTCTTTTCGAAAGGTTCCGAAAGGAACTTTTTAACAGTTCCGACTAGAACAGTTGAAAGTCTCACACGAAGATTGAAAAACTAGACCTGAAGTGCTGTGCACCCAGGGTGAATTCTCAATCTTTAATTTAAGTCGAATTCTTAATCTCAATTAAATCTTAATACAGCCACTCATTCCCCTTATTTGTTATTTTAAAATTGTTAACGTTAAGACATTTATATATTTATAAAGTCCTTGGGTATTTTATTTCAGAAGTGAAAATTACCCATTGCAAAGAACGCAACATAATCTTAGAAATAAATTGGACCTTTAATTAAACCAAACAAAACTCTTTCGAAAGATGTTTTTTTTATATGGGATCTAAAGTGTACAATTTAATACCAGTGCATATAAAGGTCAGCGTTCAAACAAAATTCCTTATAATAGCAGCGGAATGGCTACTTACTCAGCCCAGTGTAGATACTTTATTTAATATTATTATGTGAAATTTCTTGTATTTATCCTGTTTGTCTCATCGTAAAACTATATTGTATCAATTATTCATTTTTTTAGAATTTTTAAATTAGCAATTGTTATTTTTCTTATGAAAATATGCAGCTATGCATTGCACTGAAGGTAGTCTCAACTCAGTTTTTTTTCTTAGAGGCTACTTTAAGCTTCCTATAATGTATGTATGAAATCTTTGTTTTTTTGTGTGAATGTTGCTTTGAGAAGCAATAAATTTTATTTTTATTATTAATTGATTTTCGGAACTCCCCAGATAAATCTTCACCTCACTGAATCGTTCTCCTCTCCGGGGTGTTCACAATAAAAATTTCTCCTCAAGTCTCCTCTTTTGTATTTTTTCTAAAGCCTTATAGACCGAATATCAAAGATATAAACAACATCGCCCATCGTCAATTTTTACGTTAGAGGATGCTGAAAAGAATTTTGGTCAATATTAATGGAGGAGGCTTGGTCGTGAATGCCCATATGGCGAAGAAGAAGAACCAGGGCTCATTAGAAGGATTATGTGACGGGCAGACGCGGCCCAATAAGCACAAAATATCACATCACCTATGAATTTTAAGTTTGCTTTAATCGAATCGAACGTGCGAACGGCAAAAGTAAGCCAGACTATGGCAAAGCCAGGCCAAATAAATCGCCTCCAAGTATCGCGTGGTAAGTCACCTCCTTTTCTCGCCTTCTTGGTTGACACAAATCAAACCAAACAAATTATTATTCTAGTCAATCACGCAATTGTTCTCACTTCCCAGTTAGCGTTCTCATAACATCTGAAAAGATAAATCTCGGCACCTTGCGTATATGAAACGAATAACAAGGACAAATCAAAGTGTGAGGTTGAGAACCAGTTTCTCATTTATTTGAGACAAATTTACTGCTTACTATTTGTATCTTGGTCATTTTCATAATATCCTGGAACCAAAAGCTTCCTATGGTGGCTATTTTTGCAGAATGTTTCAGTTAAAAGGATTAACTCTTATTTAAATCGGTGGAATACCCCTCAGATCTTGGGATATTCCAGCAGAGCTAAAACAAATAAATATACTTTAAACTATTTATTACAAATAGCTTACATAGAAAGTTGTGACGGATTGCTTATGACCACCAAAAATTATGAATTTAGTAATACACGAATCTTATTTTGCATTCAAACTTACAAAGTATTATACTCAGGTGTCTTTTTCATTTACTCTTTTATTTATTTCTGCCGCAAACCGCGTAGTTTGCATACTCCGATCATTTACCAAAGGTGGAATACCGTGGGTCGTATCGCATGGCAGTATCCTCGCATTACTTCAGTTTTCAGTATAAGTATTTTTAATGGGGTTGAATTTGAGTAGTAAGTAGTCGGTCCGACCATGTATTTAGGTTGAATAGGCCGTTTTGAGTTGCGATCGGTGTAACGTTGGAAGAGATAGCGGGAATGTAACCTTCATGAAATGGCATTGCGCGTTATTAAACCCCAACGGGTGTAAAAGCTATCGACGTAATGGTGGCATCGCTGGGGCGGAATGTTTTGAGTAGAGAGTGACTAGCAGCAAACATGAATCGCTGGGGAATTTTTTTTTTTAACCTCAGGGTTCTCAAATGGAAGCGCTTGTGGCTAATAATCATTCATTACGGTCTTCGTGCATTTTAGAGATTTTAGATTGCTGGTTTAGAGGCTCATCACACGCAGTGCAAAGAGGTAATTTACCAGTACACGTGAATGGATGTACTTTAACCTCTCGTGCTCCAGAATAAATTCTATTATGCTGCCATTTTTGTCGTTTGTGAATATTTGGCATATTTTTATGATCCCGGATTTAATTCAACCATAGAAATGGTAAATTAATAATATATTTACAGCAGTATTCACAATTATTCTGCTTTCGTCTTTATGCGTTAGGAGTACTGAACACTGTTATCAAACTTGACATTGCATTTTCAGCAAGTAACATCATTTTGTACTAGTTAACTCCATATTACATTATTAATCCATTGCTATTGTCCTTGAAGTTGATGAATAAATAATTGACCATGCGTAGTTCATTCCCTATTTCTTAACTGTTAATTGAATGTTCACTAGTTGCTCATTCTCTCTTCCTTACTTCTCACTACCATTAGGAAATGAATTCCTGGAATGAATTTTGTGGTCCTTTTTGGAGTTATGATTCTTGAAATAATACTTGAAGAGTAAAACTAGTTAAAACGTACTGTGTGATACCGATTCTAAATAGAATGAAATTGATTGGCACCGGAGCTGCCCATTGGTGAATCTTCGCAACGGGCGCGGTAGCGATAGCGCGAGAAGCGTTGCTATCTTCACCAGCGGTGGCTTAAGTTGCAATAGAGGCTTGCAATAAAATCGTACTAAAGAGGTGAATATAATGCATAATTGGATACAAAACATTAAAATATCGAAGGTCTTACGTTAAAACGATCAAGGTGTCTTAAAAATATGACACGGGACAAAACGAATTAAAACAGCTAATGATTCTGTGTCAAGATGAAAGGACGGGTTTATAGTATTTGGCAACGACGCTCGCTCTAACGCTACCAAACCTGTTTCGAGTGATAACTAATTTACTGTTCCAATGCATACAAAACCCAGAATCTATAATACCTTGAATAAAATCCGCATCGCACTGTTAGTTCGCAGTGGTAATAGTTACTGAATAACACAATTTAGAGCTTTAAAATAAGCCCAAGTTTCTCGATGCACCGCTATCCTCGGTTGAGAAAACGTTCCTTTAATAAGATTCTAAGAATTTCTTTTCCTTTCTGGTTTTGATTTAAGTTTTTAACTTAAATATTACATCACAAAAAGGCATTCCCTTTAATTCTAAAAATTATTCATCAATCAAACCAATAATTCTCCTGAACATTTTTTTTAAAGTAAGCGGTTCATAGAGGAAAAGTAAAAACATTTTTCACTATAGTCACGCTAAAAATTGCTCTAAAACATGAAAAGAATTGTCTATCATAATCTAATGTAGTTATTAGCAATAAAAACACTGTTGTAGCCAATTTTGCAATAAAATATTTTGTTCGCTTCCAATTTTAGCCATATATCGACTACCCATACTACAAAATCGGTTAGTTAGGACTTTTGATAGGTTTAAAGGTTAGCGTCCCGTTTTCCTTCAGATTTGCTTCATTGTGTTACTCATCATTTTGCCTTTCTTCTTGTTGATGGACTCGAGCTGTATCACTCAATCGATTAATTGGAGATCCCTCATTTGATGAACAAACCCGCGGCCCGATTATACAGTTGCGGGACATGTGCACCATGCTCCGACTGTAGACACTGATTCTGTTGTGGTCTCCTCTCTATCCGTTTCTCTCTCTTGATAATTCCTTTCTAATCTCTTCCCACTGCTCAGGGTATGTTTGTCCTGGCCACTTTGTTTTGTTTACCGATTTTTTTTCCTTCTCACAGTCCCATCTCCTCTCTTTTTAGCCCTCTAGTCCCATTATTCCCTACCCCTCCGTCTCTCTCTCTTTCTCCCTCTCTTCACAGCCCTTTCGTTCCTTTCCTGTCTCTCCGCTCCCTTTCTCATCCCTTTCTTCTCGCAGCCTTGGCCCGTCCTACCCGTAATTTTCCAGCGCGGCATTGCTTACAAAAGGAATCCCTACGTTCACAAAAGGTTGTTGGGAAAAAAGTGACGGCGAGTCCATGAATAAGGAGTCCTACCAATCCTCACGTGTGATTTCGCAATCACCACTCCTTAACTTTCCCCACCAACCCTTTTCGCCGCATTTGCCGTGTTTGGATACTTTCTTTCTTCTTCTGCCCCGCCTACCCTTACGCTTTTCCATTCTTTCGCCATCTTCTCCCCAGCTTGATTAGTTATGAAACTGGTTTCCTGGGAAGATTAGAAAGCCGATGAAACAAAAGCACCTTCCAGCTGATTTGCCTGTTTTTTTTACTTCAGTTTGAGTTTTGTAATCCTGGCGTAATGAAAAATCACAGAATCCTCCGTGGACGTATTATGTGTCGATTTCCCCAGTGTTAGATGCAGATCCTGGGGTCGTAATTTTCCCTCTGCCAACAGAACACATCCTGCTGATTAAAAAACTCTCTTCTTCTTTCATAGATTTAAATTGTCTTATGATTTTTGCGTGTCCACTCTCAGAGCAGTCTCAGAGGGAATGTTGAGTGAATGGTATGACTCTCAATTTGTAGTTAATATTGTTTGCTAACCACTTAAATTAGCCATTTACCTCTATGCTTGTTATATCCAATAACATATATTTCTATCATTTTCTCTTTTATCGACGAGAGCCATCTAAAACCATTGCATACTCGTGGTAAATTAGAAAATCTCGCTTTCTCCTTAATGTGTACAGCAAGTATTACAATGGAATTATATGAATCGAAATTCCTTTGTGTCTAAAAGTACAACAATGAGTTACGATAGTTCTTATAGATACCACATCGTAGCGTGGTAGGTTCATTCAATGGTTCATCATATACGGAAGTACTGCTCTAAAGTTTTCAAATTTTAATTCATTTACCCATGATAATCTCTCTACCAAAACACTGTGGAGACAAGTTTAGTGATTTTAATTGGAACGGAAAAGATTTAAAATACTCTTTTTCTTAAGAAACTACCATTTATTTTTAAAGTGTGTTAATTACGCGTTCATTTCTCCTCTTACGATTTTGAATAAAACCCGACGATGCAATTTTTGCTCTCAATACCAGTCAAATTACTCTGCAATCATTTTACTGACTTAGGTTCGTGACCAGATGGTAAGCATGGACAAATTATTCTTCAGAAGAATAATGGCGCGGAAATTATGTTGGTAAAATGAGATCGCGGTAATCCCTAGTAGCCCAGGGAAAGCAATTGTCTGCACCTACTATATTCGTGTGTGTTTGACGCGTCTTGGAGCCGGGTATGAATTGTCCCCTCTTTCTTTTAACAACAAAGAATATCCAGGGAAGGTAATCACCGCATGAAAGTGTCATAATCACGAATTTAAAACGACCACTTAATATTTACTGTAAAACACATTTAAAACGTGATTTTTATGAGCAAATTTTAAGCAATAATTGAAAATATAGAAATATGTTTCTCAAACTTTCTGAAAGAGGTGAGTGGTCTCTTAAGAGAAAGGCTTTCCATAATTGAGAAGATTTTATTTTACTCATAACAATCTTTTGGCTTCAGTTACGCAATCTATGAGAAAAAACCTATTTAAGGAGTTACATTTAAAAAATTTTAGGGAAGGTAATTACCGCGTGAAAATGTAATAATTACGACTTTAGGACTACCATTTAATATATTCTGTTAAAATAATTTAATACACTTAGTTATTCATTTCCAAACAATAATTGAAAATTTTTAAGTATGTTTCTCAATTTTTCTATTAGAGGTCAGAGGTCAGAGGTAAGTTTAAGGCTTTGCATGATTGATCAGATTTTATTTTACTCACATTAGCGTTATGGCTTAAGTTGTGCAGCATATGAGAAAAACCTTTTAAAGAAATTGTATATGCACTCAACAGTGTCTTGATGAGTAATCGCAAGTTACCACTTTGCTTGTACACCACATAGACAGTAACTCAGATGCAGAAAATAGATCTCCTCAGTTGAATGTCGAGATTTTATAATGAATCTCGGTTAAGCAACTTGGATCAAAAGTAGGGGGCAATTAGTCTTTGGAAATCGCGAGTTTACATTCAAAATAGTCCCATTAGATGCAGTCTCCTGTGTATGATCTAATTGATCCGCACTTAACGAGCATGGAGGTCTAAACGAAGAAACCTTCCCCTCATCTCTTTAACTTTTCCCAATTCTTCTAATTTCGCGTTTGCTTTTCTTCCACCTATTGAGTGGCAACTTAGGAAACCACCAGCATTTGTATCTGATAGATGTGAGATCAATCGTATGATACTTACAGGAGGTGTTTTAATGGCAACTACACGGAGAAAAAAGAGTAGCTAAAACTACCACAAAGATCCTGGGTGAAACCCTCTTGGGTAGAATAACGGGAATCATGGTTAAAATTACCAGAATCCTAGCTCGTGTTACCCGATCCTGTCAGGTATCGAGTTAGGTAGCGGCTGCTTGGTTAATTTTACCAGACAACCGCTTACATAATTCCCCAACGACGCAAGTGCCGCCGCGCCAAGTTGTTGCCGTGCCCAAACCCAAGGTCGGCGCGGCACGAGGACGAAAACTGATTCATTGTTGATCAGCCGTGACTGCTGGCCCGACGGTTTTGGACTCAGTAGCCTCAGTGGTATCTTGTCGGTAGAAGCAAGAGGACGGTGAGTCCATTATGACTGCTCCCGTTGATGTTATATTCATGGACTCGGAAGTCGATCGACTGCTGGAGCTCTGGAATCTTTCTTCCTTCAAAGGTGTTTTTAAAGGTACGTATTACTCACGCTCGGGTGCTGAAGTGATTTTTCTATAAATACCTGTCAACCTGCATACATTTCCTGCATCGAATATTGGTTTCCTCTGAAAATATTTGTTTCAAACATAATTCAAAATTAAACACGTATGTATAACTTTCTTTTTTTTTAAATGTTTGCTATGGTGAATTGTACATGTGTATTGTAAGTCACACCTCATTTGTGTTGTCTATGTATTGTATGAAAATGTGACAAATAGTAAATGTCAAATATATTACCACCGTATTACTTTGTATTATTACATCCACTGCTTTATATACATCCCTTGCAATGTATAACTCGGTAGATCACCTATGGAGTACAGATATACTGACTACAAACTATTTTAGCATTCCTAAAAAAAGTATTTCTTACTGGACAGGGATGTTACAATAGCCAGAAAGTGTAGTAATTCTAAACAAACTTGTAGTAATTCTAAACTGAAAGCGTGGTAGTTCTAGCCAGAAAGTGTAGCTGTTCTAACCAGAAAGTGTAATAATTCTAACAAGATTGGTTTAACTACACGGTGTAGTACTTTTAACCAGGAATCGAGTTGATTCATATTTTACTTCACTGTGTAGTAAACATTACCAGAATCCTAGTTATTCTAACTAGAATTTTTTTTCCGTGTACATCCGTCAGAGTGTGAGATAAATTCTCTCTGATCGTGTACATTGTTATTATTATTCTTCTTTAGTGTGGTTAGTCCATTTCTACTCTACTTTGGCGTATTAAAATATCTCTTTTCTTATCTTCTTCTCGACGCCGACCTTAATTTAAGTTTACTAGCTAACTAATCTTCTCACATGATTTAGCTAAAAATCTCTTACCCTTGCTATGAATTTTTCTTTTCAGATTTAAAAATAACCGTTTCCATGTTTGAAAAAGTAACTTCTTAAAATTGGAGAATATGCTGAAAGATATGGTTTTGGAATTCATTACACATTGCCTGTAGATTTACCATCCTATTATCAGTAATGTTGTTTGGACTACTCTTGCCTCTAGCAAACTATAGCTCTTGAATATCCACTAGAAGGATTTATTTCCTGAACATTTTAACTCCAGAGTAAATATCTGAAAGACAGTTATTATATGCAGTAAACATTAGGGTCACATTCAGATCACTGGGACCTTGGTACACGTGGTATTGAAAATGTTCTCAGGTTAAGACCTTGAGTAAGACTTTTTAATCGAGTATCACCAAATCCAATAATCAAACCACTTTCAATTAAATTGATATAAATTTTCCTCAATTCATATCGTAATTACGGTAGTAATCATTCAATTCGTTGATACATTTTTATTAATTGAATTTGTTCATGATGTTTTGTAATAATTAAATGGAATGAATTTATCCTGTGATCAGGAGTCGATTTGGTTTATTAACGGGACTTTTTTGCCCTACATTCATTGATGGGTCGTTAACGCGAGTGATGAGGCGATTTAGGACGTAAATCAGCAGGGAAAAGTTATCAAAATTGATGGCCTCTTATGCTTATTGCTCATACTCTACCATCAACAGAATCCTTCATTCAATATTATTCAATGATGAGTTTACCGGCATAAATTTTCCTGTATATCGACATCTCTTTCCATCATTGCCTTTGCGTTACCCACTCATAAACAGAAAATCTGAAAATCGGAGCATAAATTACCGCTATTACTTCAAATTTTCGCGCCTGCATGCATGACTACCATAATGAAGAACGATAGATAAGATTTGTTCATTGTTTAGGCTTTTTCAATTTAATTCATATACTTCATTATTTTTTCGTCCTTATTGATGAAAAATTATTAACAAACCAGCGTTTGCATATTCAAATATACCCTCTATTATTTTGTGAGCATATATCTTTGCACTACTGGCAAAAAAGGTATTTTAAGCTTAGCTTATGGCAATTTTTCTTCATTTGAATTCTGAACTGAATAATTAAATGGAAACTTATATATGTAAAATTTAATTACTTGCGCTATATGTTAGAAGAAAACGGGTAATATACTGCATGCATTGAAAAGGGCTTGGAAGTATTTCAGATACTCGTATTTGAAATTTGATTTATAATTATTATTAGGTTTTCATATTAAAAATATTCTTTGGAAAGCATTTTATGCGTGAAATGCATGTTTGAGTTCCGTGTATTGTTGTACTCGAAACATTCGCATTACTTTCTTCAAAAACCGAATTGCACTTTGTGACTTTTGCACCTTGTTATTTGAATATAGGTGATATGATGTGAATTTTTAAATAAGGTTTTGTAATAATTTCAGTACTAATTTAATTTAGTATTAATTTAATTATAGGATTTAATTAAAATAAAAGTAACTTTGTACTCAAATAGGTAGACATTTCCCTATTCATATCATCAGTTCACGCTGGGGCAGAACTCTAGATGGAGAGCGAGATATTCAGGGAGAAGTGAAACAAACATCTTGAACAGGGGATTTCCTTTGGTATTCTACATTACGCATCTAGCGACAATTCCTCTTTTATCATCAGAAAGAATTGCATCATAAGTGCTGCGAAAGTTGCCACGCAGGAGCTCTGACGTTTCTGAACACCAAACAATTTTCTTTCTAGCCAAATTTCTTCTTTTCTCTCTAGGGACATTCTCATAACTCTTAACAAAAGGCAGCCGCAATTGATCTATCTTCATAAATGTAAACCTTAAGGTGATTTTACTTAAAATTACTTTTTAAGTTTAGTGTATCAGGCGAAATTTTGTGGAAATGGAGTACAGATGCCATGCTATCACAAGAAAACATATTGTTCATTTCTACAGAGAGAACTCAGTGGAAAGTGAGCAACGTCTTTTATTGTGAGATAATGGCATTAAAATAATTTTGCAGTCCAATTTTTAATAGTAATTTTTTGTAGTTTAAACTTCTTGTAAAATTGCGGCAGTCATATAACAGGTAAAACTGAGAACTGCGTTTTGTTAATGAATTCCAATGGTCCCAATAGATTACTATATTCTTTGTCGGTAAACTCCTAATTATTTTTTGTTTGATGATGCCCATGGTTTTTTTGCATGCATGCTTTCATTCCGTTAATATTTTCCACCATTCTTGATTCTAAAAACATTTATTTATTTATTGCGTTTTCAAACTTAACTGTGCCCACAAACGGGACTCATGATGTAATGTGGGTTATGATTTTAAATTTAGGAGGTTTTGGGAAACCCTCGAGGCTGGTGATATGAAAGTAAAATTTCGCATTCAAAAGGGAGGGATTTATTTAGTCAGGGTACGTTTTTACCGCAGGCCGTACTCATGCTTGTAATAATTCCGGGGACCAGTTACGTTCTGCAGGAATAAAAATTGTAAAAATAGATTGTTTTAACTGAGAAGATATACTACGCGTAATTTGTCTTTGAAAATGCTTGAAGCATAATTTTACGAGTGTTACGAATTTTACAAGTACAGAAATTATGATCCTACAACCATTTACATAAATCGTACATCGAGGCAACCGGAAAAGGATTTATCAGCAAATTCTCTAAAAGGTTCCTTTTCAGATACTACAAAATTTTCCACTTAAGTAGAAGTATTCATGTATGACGTAAATTTTATTTAATCACTTTGTATTCTAAATGATTTTTTCCGATGGCTTCAATTACTCAAGTTTCATGCAATTCATGAACCCGTGTTTGTATTTAATACACATTACAGTGTTCATTTTTATCATGTTGTTGTTGTGAAATCTGAAGGACTTAGGGATTGGAATGTTTTAAGTATTTTTATTACTTTCAAATAAATGTATTTGTATTTTGAATTGCAAACACATCCTACGAAAGTATTAATATTTTATATTTTAAAGTTCATTTTTTCAAGTAATTTTCCCAGCTCCGATTCGGAGTAGAATAGCTATTTACTATTATAGCTATTAGGCGTTCAACGAGAAAATATATGTGATGACAGGGAATTTTGGTAATGGTATAAAGAAGACTCCTGCTGACTCAGAAATAGAGGAAAAAGGTGCATTTGTCTATAACCTGGATTTCGAGGCAAGAGGAGAATGAGCTGCAGGCGTTCGGAATGTGGATCGAGAGGAGGATCGAAAATTTCGGTGAACGGAACGGAAGATAAACTAAAAAGTGCTTTAAAACTTGGATAAGGAAATAAAACTTCTGAATGAGATTGGGGGGAGGCAGAGGAAGTGATTGAAAGAGGAAATGAGGGTCAATACCTTGCTGAAGACCATGGTAGAGTGGAGAAAAACTTGGGCAAGCGTGTATGAGGAAGGAGTAGAATTGGTTTAAGGACTGAATAATGAGAGGCGGAAAGAATGCTGAAATTAAGAGTGATATAAGTAGCTTGAGCTTTATTCGAGTAAATATTCAAAGAATTAAGTTTAGCATATCAGGCGATATTTTGTGGAATTGGCGTACAGATACTGACTTGAAAATAACATAGTTCATGTCGAAACCTTGGTCGGTCAAATAAAATCTGCGGAAAGCGAACAGAAAGTTTAATTGTGAGATCATGGCAAATATTCAAAGGATGTTCACTCACTACCGTTCAAATTTACCTTAACCCTTAGACTGCCTGTATAATCTAAGCGTTACAATGCGTTCTTCAATTACCTGCAGAAGGTCGGTGTGTCTAAAACAAAGGTAAAATAGTTTTATGATGAAACAATTTCTTGTTTTAAACTGGAAAATTATGTGTTGTCTACATTAGCCAATCAGTCTTTTAAATGTGTTCTTTGTTGCTAAGATTAGTCTGCAGGAAATACTGTGTCACCATCATAGAATGCGCTCGTAGAACAGAGAGCATCGACCCCAAAAACAATCTCGCATCCCGTGTTTAATCAGCGTTCCCTCTGATAAGTTGCGGTTCGTTTACATCGGCTATTGTGCGGAATTCGTTGTGAAGTTGTACCCGATTGCTTCATTTTGAAAGCAGACGCTTAAATTAACTCTTCATGGATACAATCGGATGCTAAATCTCATATCGGAAAGCATATCTTGGTCCACGGCCAGATAGAACTAGTTTCTGTGATTGGGGTTACATGGTGACATATCCACTGAACGCCTTAGGCTTAGATTTCGTTGGATTTTGAAATGTCGCTCTCGAAAAACAAATAAGGCGGACATATTGCATTATGGATTGTTTCCAACCGCCGCTTGCGGTGAAATTCCTCTGTAGTTCACTCTGGGTACCACTCTTTATCCTGTCGAAACTTGTACGGTGGGGCTTGTTGTTTCTATCCCTTGTCATTCCATGCTTTACGGTCTGCAGTGTAATTATAATTTACTATTTGGAGCACTTCCAAAATTCTCTCCGGCATTATACCGATTTTTCTTCTCATTGCTTTTTCCAGTGAATATCCTCGTACATTACATATACCAGATAGCGTACCTCGATACGATATTTGATCTTGGGAATTTTGTCCAACTTATTCTAAAACTAGTGGACTAAAACTAGTTAGATTATTTCTCATGCTTTATGTTCTAATATCCATTTGTGCTCCTGTGCTAAAATATTTTTTTGTTCTATATTATATATAAATTAAAATTATGTAAGGAGACTCGGGATATACGATCCCATGCATAGTATTTTAAAAAATGTCAAAATATTTACGTTTGCATTTGTATGTCTATAATTGCAATACTCCGGGTCATCATTCACATATGTAAATGGGGAAACTCTCCGCTGGGTCCATATGCATGTTTCTATCTTTCGCAGCGTTAAATTTTTAATTAATTCCTCATTTCAAACAATTTCCACTCGTAAGGCTGTGTCAAATGCACAGTCATCATTGCTTTTGTGTTAAAAATATCTTAGTATCTACGTAACACTTGTAGTTATATCTAATTATTGCTGCAAGTTTTTCAATTGTTCACCTGCTTTAACGAGCGGCATAGAGGAACATTTAGTGCCGTGTAATATTTCCGATTTAGACCACTTTATGATTTCATTATCTTCGCTATAAGCTTGCGTTGGTGAAAGAGCGAGTTGCATTTATTTCTTACTAATCACAAAAACATCAATCTGTTATAAATGGTGACTTTAATAATGACTTGTAAAACAAGGCTTTATATTCACAATTACCAACTTTGGTGTGTGATAAAGTTACTAATACTACTATGAAACTTGAACAGTGAGAGTAAAGCAACCTGCGAAGTGACAATTCCCTTCGTAAACATACTTTTCGTTAACCCATTGAAAGAAATTGTGGCTGAAGTTTAATTAAATTTGCTTTTAAATCTTCCTCCACCCTTTAAAAGGAGATATAATGTAAATATTTATTTAAAACATTTTTCGCAATAAAACTGGAAGCTTGGTGATAGATAACTTAAACTTAATGCTAGAAAGAAAGGACAGTGTTCAATGAAGCGTTCTGAAACCGAAGAATGACCCTAAAATTAACGCGCAGTTTACGAAATTTAAATCAGTAAGTTTCATATGTATTAGAGATTTAAAAAAAGTGTTACCACTGTTTCTAACAGATTGCGTGGATTGGAACTGTCTTATGCATTATCACAATACATTAATTAAACTTTGAATATAACTGACATAATCATTTTGTTTTTTGGCAGTTAATAATTCATAAATAAGTATACGCTTAGCAATTTATCGAATGATTGACTTAGGTATTACTGTATTTGTTAGAACCTTTGAAGTAGTGATTTTATCAACGATCGATTTCATTACTTGAACCGCAAATCGAGCCATGCCCCTACATTCAATCTGAAAGCGCATTAGCTACTACAAGTGTAAGGAATTCGTAAATAAACTTAACACGTTATATTAATTATGAATACTTCTTGATATTTTTTTTACAATGCATACATCATTTTAATATTGGCCGAAAAATGAAGAGAATCTTTTCTTTGTTTGCTAATTGCTATTGTAAGTCTCACAATGACCTAATGACTGCAAAAATCGTAGATTATCGGAAAAACGATGTGAAGTAAAATTGTAGTTTTCAATTTTTTGTCGTTTTAATACTCCATTTACGTATACATACGTAAGAGTGTAAGCTTAACTTAACTAGCTTAACTGTAGGTTGAGGAAGGGGAAAGTGAAAGAAAAGAAATTGTCATGGAAATAGAAAATAAAATTATTTTACTGGCACGTAAAAATTCATGGTTAATATCAGGTTGTAAATTTTACCCTGTTGCATAGACAGTGCAAAAATATATGGCGGAACGCTTATATGTTGCTGTGGTAAAGCAAGCTCCATTACATTCTATGTCTAAGGTATATTTTTAGCATGTAACAAACTGTTCATATGAGAGATTATTCATAATTGAGGTTAAATGTAGAGTGAAACTATAATTAACGCTCCACTCGTGGTATATCTAACTTCCTTGGTGGCCATTTAGAGCGGTACCCTACTTTTTGCACCTGAGCAGGGATACGGAAGGTCGCGGGGCGCGGGAGATGGCAGGGGTGGTGGAGGGTTGGCCGCTCGTATGGAGGTGGGTTAATACCCAGGAGGAGTCGCCGTGAGGATTTGCTCCGAGCTTAAGAGGCTTCTTTGGCTAACCACTCACACTGTCGCTACCACCGGTCCCGTCGCATCGATCCATTGCATGTGCCAACTATAGGAATGGACAGTCGAAGGGAATGCGAGTGGAAAACACAAGAGCATGATTCCAGATAAAAATTACTCGTTCCCCGAAAAACTGAGGACCGTGTATTTAAAATAAGATTTCTAGTTAACCCGTATATACTGATATACGGAAAAAAAATGATATTCAGTTCTCTCTTTAATTTTATCTCTCATGAATTGCAATGTCGACAGATAAGTGACGTGTGCTAAGGAATTGTCCTTGGAGGAATGCCAATACGAAAATAGTAGGAGGTTATTGAATTAAATTACTACTATTCTCATATGTGATTTTCACGGAAATCCCGATTTCTCTGGAAATTTAGGTTTTTGTGAGGAGGAAGTTAAAATCCAAAGGCGGAAGTCATAGAGTTCTTCCCTCATAATTAAATAAATGCTAAATTTCAGCCTTTGTAAGTATGCCGATAACTGAACTTTTCAGAACAAAGTTATCAGTGTAAATCATACATTTCTAGATTATGTCATGACAACGGAAATTTTTGCTACATAGTCAATTAATGTATCGGAAATCAAAAACTTTTAAGTAATGGTCTTCTAATATTTTTATTGTTTACGACCCGGGTTTCGTCGTAATGACATCTTTAGGTCCTTACCTGAAGACCTGAAGATGTCATTACGTGACGAAACCCGGATCGTAAACAATAAAAATATTAGTGGACCATTACTTAAAAGTTTTTGATTTCGTATATGTAGAGGTTCCTCAAAGTGAAGCCTGAATTTATTAGTTATATTAATTAATGTAATTTAATTTTGCTAGGTTTTACTTGCCGTCCTCCTATATTTCTAGGGCATAATGCTTTAGTCGCTGATTAAACCTTCTGTCTATTGACTCTTTATATCAGTTTAATAATGATTTTTGGTTCATATTATACTCATATAATTTGTTATGTGTATAATGTAAATTGTGTATTTATACTTATATTCCACCGTAGCAGGTTTGTACTTCGATGAATTCGTTCATTAAAATAATTTTCGTGCGTACTCGGAGTGGGAAATAATTTTAGTGCATCATTAGTACTTCCGATAACATGCTTATGAATGCTTTGATAATTTACATAGCCTGTAATAAGACATATTTTGAAATTTTAAGGTTGAAATGAACGTAGTAATACCAGATCATACTGGCAGCTGTTCGTTCTTCTGTCTATCCTTGCATGTGGGGCGAGTATTGAAACTGCCAATTTTATTTAATAGTGAAAAATAAGCGCATCTCATAACTCACCGCGTAGCACAAAGGGAATTACATTTTTTCATGGATAAAATCAATCTTAAAGGACATCAGAGTACTAGTGTTAAGGCACTGATCTCAATTCAATTCCATATGTCCTATCCAATACACCCTCTCGCATCACTCTGGTCCTCAATACGGAGGATATTGTTTTATGTATGAAATATGCTTTCACTAATGTGACGTCTAAGATATCTGGCTTATTAGTTCAATAGATACGCATTAATGAATATATATTGTCAGATTGTGGTCACAGCATTTTTTTTATGTATTTATTTTTTTTAATTTTTTTAACTGCCCCGAATACAGCACATTAGGCCATTTTACGTCGGGTGAACAACGGTAACAACGGACGAGACACAGACATTCATGTCCTGGGAAGATAATATTATACCCAAGCGGGACTCGATCCCTCGACCCTCGGATTAGCAGGCGAGGGCTTTACCCCGCCGCCACCGGGGCCGACATTTTTGATAACATCTTTAATTAAGTGTTGAATTTAAGGGGAATTTTAATATCTAATGTATACATCTCACTATGCGAGGCTACTTTAAGAAGACAATTGGCACTTATATCAATACCAAAGTACAAATTTAAAGAAGAGTAAATTTATGTATCTATGTAGGATTTTTTATGGAACCCGTTGAGTAATTCAATTCAGTATCATTTCTTCTTATTCCTCTTTTCTAGTCAAATGCCACTATTAAAAAGAAATCTGTGCTTAACTTGATTCAAAGAGCATATTTATGCTCGCCCACTGAGGTCCACGTCAAGTGAAGTGTGACATGACAGATGAAGTGAAAACTGGACCGACAAAGAATGAAGGCTAAAATCCTGAAGCGGGAAGTCAGTTTTGATGTTCTTGAGCTCATTAATTTGCAGGGAATAAAATCGTCCCCTGGTTGAAACGTGTTACACGTGCATGTTCCCTTCTCTCTAGGACCGTTGGCTTATTTTAGGAGCTGCCGGATTTAAGTCAGGCGTAGCCCTTCCAGGGGAAGTGCAAAAAAAGGATTTTCTCGTGGAAGCAAGCACATTATCACTTGGGTTTCCCCAAGCGCTTTGGCATGTCTAATAGACCGTACGTGTGGCTGTAATGGTAAGGGGCGGGAAGAGTGACGAAATGACCCTAGAACTATAAAGAACATTCATTGCGCTAAGAAACTGTATAAATTGGATATAAAATCAAATGAATGCGAATAATATTCATTATTTAAAAGTGGAGTAAATAAAGCGGAAAAGATTTTTTTCTTTTCACACAACAAAATGGGGCAAGAAATTATATTTGAAAAATGCCCCCTTTTCATACATCGGATATTCTCCTTTTGGTATTAGTTTTCAAGGATAGGACTCAAATAAAATCGTTTTGTAACTAATTATCAAATTTTGGTCTTAAACAAAAATATTTACTCAATTAAAAGGTTTTGGTTCAATGCTAGGCTTTGTATTTGGCAGCAATAAGGAGCTCCCAATTCAAGAAATTATTTTATATCCAGTATTTCTCTTCAGTAATGGAAAAGACTTGTTGGCCGGAATTTGTTTGAGAATTGAATGACTATGTTATTTTTGACGAAGGAGTTTCAATTTTATGTATTTTTACTAGATCTCTTCTGTAAAAGGAAATTTCAATAGTTTTTCATGGTAACAAAACATTTATTTTACTTTATAAATGATATACACAAATTTATATTGTACACGGCAAGTCGCATTTTTTTATAAAATTTAAGTAAAAATGTGACGCAATAAATTAATAATAACGTCGACATAAAACTTAAGTAGTTTTATAAGTGGTTTTTCATCTCGATTATGCGAAAAGATGGTTTAGGAAGCTTATAAGAAATATTATGCCGAAGGTCGGTACCAGTACAGTTATAGGAAATAAACATTGGATGGAGAAACTTAATTATTAACTTACTAATTACAAATAATGCTAGAAAAATATGTAAATTATTCGTCTTGTGGTTCAAGTAATTTACTTATTATGAATGCCAGCTTCATATGTGAAATTAACTCTTTTTCTTTTGTTGCGCGCTTCTTTTGTTGATTTGATTTTAAAATTTAAAATTGGCGTTGACCGTAGAGGATGGTAAAATCAAGTTTAATACAAGCTATACATTCATTCTTCATATTAATAGGTCAAGAACTGGAAAGTATTGTCATCCAAATATTAAAATCCATTTTTTACCATCTAATCCAATTGGAAATGTCACCCTCTAACCCCCTAAATTTTCCATAGTTTTCGGTAATAATCCACACATTGGACCGTAATTGAGAAAAGGTAAATCGTTCATGTGTGTGTGGATATACGAGAGTTTTTTTGTGTTGAATGTGGTTATAAAGACTGCATGTGAGTATGATGCATTGGTACCGAACGTAAAAAAAAGATTTAGCTAGTTTATTATTATGAGGTATAGAGCTTAATTTAGCAAACTAAAACAAACCAAGCCTATTTTAACAAACCTATTCTGTGAAGTCGTAGAAAAAAATTTTCTTTAGCATGAGAGACTCTTGATGTTAATTTAGTCGGTGTGGTAATGAAAGTTTTTTTGTAAAGGCGCAAATCTCAGAACAATTAAAGAAAATTTTGAAGAAAGTTGTTTTTAAGTGTTATATATTAATAATTATATTAACTGCTCTTATAATGTTTAGAACAGATGGCCTAGAAGTCCCGGAAGCGTGGAGGAAACAAATGGGATCACGAACCGCCTGAAAGCAAAATTAGATTGAAACCTTTTATCTTTGATTACTTTGAAAAAATCTAGCAATACAAATTTCTTGTAATACAGCAATTTACAATGCAATACAATGAAATGCATTACTTGCAATGCAATAAAATGAATTGAATTACAGCAATCCATGCAATACTTGCAATGTAGCTTTCTTGCAATACATACCCTTGAATAGAAATTATGGTTAGTGAAAACTCGGAAAAATAAATGAAACTAACATATTGTTTTTTTTGACGCGTGACAGCCTACTGAAAAATATATTTTGTGAGCAGTGGTAAATGAGAGTTACTCTTAAAGGGGATCCGGGTTGGAACACATCAGGAAAATTACGGATTATGTAAAATTGCATATATCGCGAATGAATTGCGTTAAGCAAAATGCGGAGTGAATGAAGTAATGGGCTGACGACAATAAATTTTCGGAATGACGATTGTTGATTTTAATGAAAACTAAATAAAACCAAGTGCAATTGGTTCACCACCGCAGTCGAACATCCCCGAAGTTAAGAAGTAGTAAGGTTTAACAGCACAAAAAATGTAATTTGTAGCACGGGTAGGAACTGATATCGCAGGCCGTATGAAAGTGAAAATATTTTCTGTAAGATTTTTGGATATTATGAGAAGAGAATCATATTTTGGCTGAAAGTGTATGGAACAATTTCTTCAGGTGGTGTGAAGTTTCGAAACATTGATGGTAGAAAAGATCACATAGAGTAGAAACAGATTAAAGGATGCATCAAAAGGAAGAGGAAAGGAAATAAATTCTGGCGCGAATATTCCCAAGCAAGTGAAAACGAACGCATAAGTGGCGTGTGTTTGGAAGGAAGACAAAGATGAGGAAGAAGACCTTGTCTCGCACACATCGGTCCGAGAAGAAATCCTTTAGCGCGTCTCTCAGGAGAAAGAATAGGAGCATGAGTCAGTTGGAAGATAGGCAAGGGAGGAGGGCAGTTGAAATCCCCTACCTTCTCCGACCGGTAGACTGAACAGAAATATAGATTCCCACTGGAATGGGAAATAGTGAGAGGAGGGGCACTTTCAGTGTGTGTTGGCGCGGGGAGGTTCAGAAGTGGGAGTGGTCGGGGTGAGCAAGGGACAGTATTTGTGTTCGTCCGAGTGACTTTGCCCGGTGTGGATTTCAAACTGATCCCCCTAGTTCCTGGGTTTCGTCGGTGGTGGAAGGCGGGAGTGGATGAGGAAAATTTTTCGGGAAAGCCCTCCCATTAGGGCAGTGTGAGGTTGCGATGCATAGAATGAGGTTTGCTATATTCTGAAGGAATCGGATTCCGATATTGGTCATCTGAACATTCGAAATATCATTTATATTTCATTCCAGTGCCATAGTAGATAATGCCCGAACATTTGAAATATCATTTATATTTAATTCCAAGTTGTGCAAAAAGTGACATAGTACATTATTCCCGTTGAATTTCAACAGTTAGGAGAAAGTAAATTAATTTCTACTTAGTATCAAACGAGTTCTAATTAAACGACATAAAAATTAATATTCACTGTCGCAGCCAATAACCAAAGATGTCGAGGTTGGGATGGAGAATACCTTAGTTCAAATCTCGAAGCAATTCTTTTACATTCGTCATAAGTAATAGGAAACAGCAAACAATAAGTGATTTTGGTATAATTTCTTATATGAAGTCCACAAAACGGTTTCTAAACAATAATTGTTGAAAATACCTCATTAAAGAGAGGAAACATGGGAATATTGGAGCTAAACTTGCATATAAGGGATAAAATTAGCCTGTGCAAAAAAGATGGTATAATTCTGTGTTCTCTCAATCATTCAATTCTAAGCATTCCTAGTAAATCATGAGTACATCTCATTCAAAAGAGTGAAAAACTGATCAATACACCGCATCTAATACTTTTATTTTGGAACAAAGTTGGTTTAAATAGTGCACACACTTCGATATAAGATCTTGCCATCAATATATTTAGGCTTTGAGAAACTTGTATGGCAGATTCTATTCGAATCTGTCAAGAGGTTTGATTTCAGTTTTAAAGAGTTTTAATGTAGTGTTCTCTAATACGTTGAATGCAATAGGCAATGCGTTTAGTTCAGTCTAGTACTCTGAATGTATTTCAGCGCCACACGTGCTGTGTACTTAAAACTATTCGTTACTATGTGTTCCACATACGATCTATGATCGTACTGTGAGATAAAGTGCAATATTCCCGATACTTTTTCAGTGCAACTAAATTTTAGCGATATAAAATTTATATCGCGGTGCGATGTTTAGATTTGAACATCGCTGAGCCCTGTCTTCATTATGTGATCCTAACATGTTCACAAGGGTGCCTTGGGATCTTTAATTTTCTTCAGAGCCTAAAGGGAAGTTGGATCGCTTTGGAAATAGTTCCGAGGGAGGACGACGAAGTGATTTTTTTGTCCCTTTGCATGGAATAGTAATAGGATAGCCATCACAGGGAATATCAACCCCTAACGTATTTCCCTCGACTCCACCGAGCTCTTGCTTGAGTCCACAGACGTGAGGATTTTGACCCCGTTCTCGGCCGGCTGCATTTCCCCTGGAGTTGACCCCAACGCTGCAATGCGTTTAAAGATTTAATGCTAGGTTCCCCAGCCTCCAAGCCTAAGGGATGTGAAACGAAAATATTCATGACGTCCGAGGAATATCAACCGCGTCGCTCAGATGGTCGAGGGCCTTGAAAAATTATGCGGCTTTGTGGGTAAAACTTAGCTTCTTTAATTGGTCATGAACCATTGAATTTCTGTGAGATTATAACTTGCCATTTTTTTTAATTTTCAGTTTCTTATTAATATATGAAAAATGATGAGAATGTAGAAATTTAAAAATCATAATTGAGGAACACAAGATTTATCACAAAATACCGTCCTGCCACACCTTACAAGGTTTTTCAGCCGGCTTCGTTGTGTTAACTTTACTAAATTTTTTGCGTCACGCCTATATTGTCTGCAAATTTACAAATAATTTCATATTAATATATCCATTTCTACTTTTCAATATCATTATGTGCCTCGTATTATTGAATTACGGTATAATACAAGGCACACCACATGCAATTCACTCAAGAAAACGTAAAGTGTCACACCTATCAAATGGCAAACTATTTTTCTTTAATATGAATATTGCATTTAATTTACATGTTACATTAATCTACAATTTATTTTACACAATTAAGGTAAAATTTATCAAATAGTCCGATAAGTTTTGAGAGTAATTTTTGAGACCGAAATCACGGAATCGTTACGTAAATTGTAATTCAAACTTAATATAGTTAGTATCAGCGCATTTTATCAGTTGTATCTGGAAAAATAATGTATATTTATTGTTTTCCTTTGATTTTCCGGCAATATACAACGATTAACATTTGGTAATTAGTATGTACACATCATTTTCATTTGGCTGTTTTTATTTAGTATCAATAATTTACGTTTTAATTATGTATCATAAATTTAACGAAGCTAATTAGAAACAATAATAGTTGACGTACGTTCACGCAATAATAACTACTCCGTTATCTGCTTTTCATAAAATTTCAACCTTTTACCGCAGTCCACGTAATTACTAAATAAAATTGTTTAAATTTTCAGCCAGGCTATTTGATGTGTAATGAAACTGGAGAGCCATTGAACATGCATTTTGTTTTAAATAGGAGAGTCATTGAACTTTGATGCATTTTGATTTTAAATACACAGCATGGAGCAAGAGTTATTTTCCAGCTGAAAAAATCATATTTTATGCCATCACCATTGGCTTCGAAAAACTCGCATCATTTACAGTTCTCATTATTAATTGAGAAAGGGTTAAAAATCTGAAGTAATATTCGGACATAATTGGGAACAATGAAATAAATTTTGAGCCTCACCGTATGAATTTTGGCCAAAATTTTGGAAAAGTTTTATTATGAAAACATGAAGTTTTAAGGAATAGCTTCGGTCTTTAAAAGTTCATCTACTAAAACAATGACTAATATCTCTTTCGATATATCTGGCTCTGCTCAAGGATGTTAAACATTATTGTAGTCTCTGGCGAATTTCAGCAGATATTGGCCACTTTTTAATTCTGAGGAAGTTTTCGTTGAGCTCGTTGCTTAAAGTTAATTATTTCAGCGATGTTTTCAGGTTTTTCGCGCTTTGCTCCTTGTTGTTTTACCGTATTTGAAAGAGAGTGATGTGAAGTACTTGAGCTACGGTAAGATCCCTATGACCTGAGAATTAAGTTGCTTCAAACGTTATGGTCCAGTATTACATAAGGTCTTCATCGATATGCCAAGTTACTTTAGCGTACTGTCGCTTTTAGTGGTGTGTTATATTTTTCTAATGTACATTTATAACTGTTACGAGTTTCATTTAAATCTATTTTAAGAGATTTGGTGATGCGCGTTGAACAGCTTGGGATTTCATAGATTAATTTTTCATGGAGATTAGTAATTTAAGATCCTTGCCCAAGTTGAGATTTGAATTTATGGCTTAAGGGTTGTCAACCTGCCACGATGGCGCCCCATCAGCTTTAATTAGCATGTTACCATGAGTGGTATTTTAGGTTTAACTAATAAATAGCCTTTTAATGTGTGAATGGAATTCTGTTAGAAGGAGAATTCATTGAGGCTTGATGTACGAGTCCAACTCGGAGCTGAATCGATTCCTGGTTATTGGGTGACTAGGAATTTGAAGTCATACTTTTGGAGTCTCAGTGCCTTGCAGGCTTGGTGTGAAACTTTTCTGAAGGACCGGGTGGAGGGTAGAGTTGATGTAGTTGGGTGCAGAGGGGGCGGAGGGAGGCGTGGAGTTGGGAGTGGTCGGGGGTAGTCATAGAGTGGCATATAAAAGTGGCGAGGGGAGAGAGGGCCCTCGTATACGTGCCGGAGTGTGTGTTTCCATCTTAATGGCATTACCAACTTATGGCGCTTCCTCCATCTCCCTTCCAGCACCACCCCTCACTATCCTTTTCCCACTCCACGCCTCCACCACCGCCCTCTCAATCCGTTCTGCCACCGCCCCCCCATTCGACATTACATTCCGTTCCTCTCCTCGTCAAAAGTCCTCAGGACCTCTAGACCCCCCCGTTCCCTCCCTCTTCCCTCCCACTCCCGTCATCACCTCTTCGTCCAAAAGAATCAATTTCCTCTTCACGTTTACTCTGTGCTTTATTTCGATCTGCACGCAATCGGTGACCTATTTGCTGACGTTTTGGTGCGGCCGAATGTTCGGATTTATTTGGACTCAGACATTCTGACGAACCTCTTTTCATGCCAAACTACACTACCCTACACCACCTCGCAGCAGAGCAAAAGAGCCTCCATTTCCTAGTTAAAATTTTTGAAAGTGGACTTAGGTAAATTTGTGTTTGCAGGTTGACTATATCCTACACTGCCACGAATCCTAATTTGAAACTTCTTTCATTTGCATATTTTGACCAATGCCTTTGAATTAATTCTAACGACTGCACAAACTTCTACTCAATGTTATGAAGTAGGCCACATCACTAAAAAAGTTGCACTAAATAAATTTCAGTTTTCCTCATTTACTATTTTTAGTTATTTTTAATAATACTTATAGCGTACTAAATTATTTTATCCATTTTTCAATGGGAATAATTACAATTGGGACTCTTAATTGCTTAACTGGAACTTTCAGGACTATAAATGGTAATCTCTTGAACTACGACGAAATTTTCCGATATTTTAACGGTGACGACCCAATACGCAAGTCGAAAAAAGGACAGGAGTAGTAGGCAGAGGCCATGAACACAAATCCCTCCTTGGGTTTGGAAATGGTGCTTTTTGTAAGGCTAAATGCTTATTTTATATCAATACCCTATACAAGTAATGCCCGGTCGAAGTCATATTATAATCAACATAACTTTCTGACCTAGAGATATAAGAGACTCCTCTACATGTATCCACGAAAAATCCTCTTCTAATATGCATATTCTTAGTATTCTAATAGGTGATCTAGATATCAACGATGTGAGATTACTACTACCCCAGAGTGGGAGAAATTCGTCACGAAGAAAATATTTAACTTGGCCGAGATTTGAATTGTCGTTTATATGTTTCCTATTTACACCACCAAACATTCAATACTGTTTTCGGAAAAAATCGTTCGGCATTATATAGGCTGGGTGGTTTGTATAGCAAAATCACTTGATCGGCTATTTGTAAATCCATGTTCGGGTCAAGTCAACTGGTCTTCTCGTTGAAAATTTCACCTTCGATGATGTATTCCCTCGCACCTGTAAGCGTGATTGCTTATTTCCTAATTATTACCAACGCAATGACTGGAAAATTTTTAGTCTTTCAATAAAATTAATGATCTTGCAGAATAAGTCACATGCCTTCCAGTCAAATGATTCCACAATTATGTATTGCCTCTTTGTTTTCTCGTTCACTCTGTCTTCGCTATACATAAACATAAATCGCTGGGTTAAGGGGGTCATTGTTTAATTTTGGAGGGTTTCCATGAATATCGACGATTTGGCCAATCAGGGATACAGGAAGAGGACACGCGCAGTGTTAATATTTGGTTGGCCATTTCATGGAGCTGCCTTAAAATAACGTCATTTGCAGGATTGAGTTTGTACTCATTTAAGTAGGTAAAAAAAGGAGTATTTTACAGGTGTAGAAAAGCCTGACGTGGTCATTAGCATATTCCTATCTAAAGACACCGATGGTTTTAACGGACGGGTGTAATATCAGGACAGTTTTACTCTGCCCTATATTACTTCCCTCAAGTTTCCCCTTTCTGGCGGCAAATTGCACTTTGATGAATGATTTGTCACAAAATTGTGGAGAGACGGATTGGTTGCTGTTAAATTGGTAATCGTTTTCTTCTGTAAGTGACTTATACGACTGTAAGCCAAGCTCTCAGTCTAAGCCGCGTAATTATTTTTTCATATTTTTTACCGCTCTTTTCGTATGGCATTGACGCGATTTCCGTGTTTTCTTTTATTTTGGTTGCAAATCCAACTTTGATGTTTCCGAGGGTGTTAAGGCTGTTTCGTGCTTTAGTAAGTGTTTATCAATATAATTTTGGAAAAAAAAGTGAAGATGGTTGGTTTATTAGCATTGCAATTATGTGAGATAATACGTTAATAATAGTTTTATATATATATATATATATATATATATACACGATGTGGATAGGATGGAGGAGATAGACACACAAAAAAAGAGACGATCACACTTACATAGCTAGCTTTCGGAACTAGTCCGTCTTCAAGGCGTATCACGGAACAAATGTCATTGACATTTGTTCCGTGATACGCCTTGAAGACGGACTAGTTCCGAAAGCTAGCTATGTAAGTGTGATCGTCTCTTTTTTTGTGTGTCTATCTCCTCCATCCTATCCACATCGTGTGTTCATCGCCGCATGGCTGACTCCAATCCATCAACGTATTTATATATATATATATATATATATATATATATATATATAATAGTATTCGTTTATTCACAAGAAAAATGGATCTGGATACTAGAAACCAGGCTAAGTGAATCCTTATAAACCGTACGATTGACTTTTGGTTCTTCTTTTTCCGTGAGGATAATATGAGATTTCTCTCTACGCTATCATGCGTGAAGAAGCGTTAGTGGTATGGAAAGCAGGAAGCTATCCATGCAACAGTATGCTCATGTAAACTATGTAAACAATTCTTACGTATTTAACCAAAGTACGTATTTGTCCCTAATCTATTAACGACGGGTATGTTTCTCCGAAATATTTTGGGGACAAAAGGTAGTGAAATATTATGCCTAGGTTTATACTTGGTGAATACAAAAAATAATCTTTAGCATTATCAATTTTTAAAAGATTTTTTTCGAAAAGAAATATTAAATATTTCTACTTTATATTATTTCATTGTTTTTATTATTAATTATTTTTTACTATTATCAAAACGCTTTGCAGTAGTATGGAATTTAAATTTGTAAGGCGTCAATTTTGTATAAATATTAAGACTATTAAAAATCATTTAGACCGTTGTATACTTACGTTCCATAACAAAAATGTGTGAATGAGAATGTAGTATGCGCGGTGAACGGGAAGAGAGACGAATAAAGGGATTCCTGGTACGGTGAAAGAGGAAAGCAAGCTTATGGAGAAGATTAGGAGGTGGAAGATTTGGTGGCTGAAAGAGGTTATTAGTGGCAAAGGCCTACTTTATGCCGCCATTTAGGGGAAAATCCTGGTCAAGGGGAAAGGGGGAGAAAAAGAGTAGGATTTATGAATGGAGTGAAGAATTATTGGACATATGCTAAGATTAAGACGGTAATATAATTGGTACAAAGAGCTCAATTAAAAATCTGGGGGCTGGCCAAATATGTCCAATAAAAAACTTCCTTCGCAGGTATATCATTAAGTAGTTAAATCCAATGACGAATGTATTACAGTGTTTATTTTGGGAGCAGTGAAAGTTAGTAAAAGCATTTGATCGCTATTGGATACTACAAAGGGCCACTTTACCAATGCGATTATAGGAACAGTATCTTTTGATTTATTATTCCGGATACCTCACTTTTTATTTTAACTATGCTTACTCTCGGTTTTCTGCCATTGGGTGTTATTTGTTGGAAGACTATCATCATTAATAGCTAATAGATAGATAGATACTCATATTTTTTTCAAGGAATACTTATAAAACCAACCAAGGTTTTGGCAACTCGAGCCTTTATCATTTTTTTTATTTGGGCCCTTGAGGTCTGAGGCCTTGTTATGAAGGTAATCGCTAAAGCTATCGCATATGGTTCCATCATACACTATTTCTGGCCACTCAGTTGTGTACAAAGGGAAGAGTACTCCACGTACAGACATCTTGCATTTAAACATATTTACATAGATTTCTGAAAATTTACCAATAATTTCGTTAAGAAACCATCAGTCACCTCGTTTCTACCAATTGGCTCCTAATACGATGAAATTTGTGCAATGTTCATCATTTAACATTTTTTCATCATTCGTGCAAGCTTTAACGTATGCAAGTACGTTATCTTTCCCAGGAATCACATATAGCACCGAAGCGACCCAATGACTCGTGCCGAGATCTGTTCAATTACGCCTGCGTCGCCGCTGCTGCTAATAGCCATGACTAATAGCAATGGCAACATCCAAGTTCCCTCACTTCCTCCACGACCGATTGAGCATCAGGACCTGGGATGTGTGCAGGGGCACGGGAGGGGATGGGGAATGTCTTGGTCGGAGATGGAATAGGTCAGTCTCAGGAGTGGTGCATGTGCTTCGACGTAAACAGTCCTGCGGCAAATCATGTCCCCGCCAACGATCGCTCGAGCCAGAGCCGCCGAGCCGTGACTCTTATTAACGTGTTCGACGCTCCCGCATGATGGAGGAGAAGGGCAAATGTGTGGGAAGACGCAGACTGACACTGCTTCCGCGAGCGCTACCCGGTGCAAGAAGGCAACTCTCCTCCCTCTCCCTCTCAGCGGCTGTTGTGTGGATGCCGAGTTGTCGGTCTCGACGGCACTCCATATCTGCCAAACAATCTGGCGCCGAGTTGGAAGTTTCCATTTTCCCACATCCACCCTCATAAAGAGTGTGGCTCTGAGACTGGATTTGCTGGGCGTGGGAGGGTGCTGGATGCACCTCGGCGGGGGTAGCGAGTCGCGGTGGGAGAGAGACTTACTTCTTCGATGGAAGGCGCATTGGATGGGGCGGAGGGATCTCGGGAGGCTGTTTGGAGTTGATAAAGCGCAGTATTCCTGGGCAAAGCGACAAAAGGAAGTCTGAAGCAGTAATTAGGGCTTCAGACTTCCCTTCGCTACTTCGCCGAACCGTGGAAGATGCACGGCTGTGGCAGCAAAAGGGCCACATATTGACTGCAAATGCTCCTTTCGAATGCATTACCGCAACGCTCTATCGTAGCAGAAAATTGCTGTCGCGTGATTTCCGTAACAGAGAGGTCCTGTAGCGTTACTCAATTGTCTTGTTGAATGCACATACGAGCCAAGTTTTTAGAAGTATTTTTTCATTAAACAAATTCTATGGTTACAGTACTTCAACTCACCACACTATTTGAACGTTATCATGCTATCATAACTTGTTAAGTGTAAATTCCAAGATGATTTCATTCAAGAACATAATGTTGCTAAGTAATATTACTCGTAAAAATTCCTATCCAATATTAATTATATTACAATTGACAAGGTATTTCTAAATATATTCTACCCAATTTTGAACTTTCTTGAAAAATACTGCCCAAATCTCAAAACATAACACAGAATTGCTAACTTCTCGTTGCGTCACAAATTATGAATGGTCATTCTAACGTAATCCGTCAAAAACTCAAATTCTTACAACGCGTTGCAGTCTTTTTCGCCAGTTCTTCCATTTGTTTTCCTCAATTTTCTGTCATAAATTTCTACTGGACTACCCACTTCATTGAACTATTTACTGTCGTTTTGGTTACTTAAAGCAAGTGAAAATATGGGGAACGTATTAATGAATTTCTTTCAGGCTTCACACCAGGTTACACAGTGTTTAACTGCCCGAGAGAACTTCATTAATACGATTCACCAGGAAAATTTAAAATCATGTATGGGGAACGTAGTTTGACAAGAGTAATATGATTGATGTACCTGGTTGTTTAATTTTATCTGACTCCAATATTATTTGTTTTATAATTTAAATAAATGTCTGATTAAATATCCCAGCTTTTAATTTCTGAAATTGAAAATAATAAATACCAATTTTCATACATAATTGATTTCTTTTATCACGACTATAAGCGTTTAATTTCTTTCAGAAGTAAGTTAGTTTCCTTTTTTGGAACTGAGATATTCAACCCCGAGTTTGAGATTTATTGTTCATAGCCTGAGTGAAATTTGTGAAATGGACTTTATGTGAAGCTTGTATCATTTCGTCACTAGTCAAACGTTAAACAAATCTATCACAAACAAAGTCATTGCCATGCTTGGTAACACCAAGAGGAAACTCATGCGGGGAAACAGGAGGCAAAAGAAAGTCCCGAGACCCCGCATCCCTGAATCAACGAATACTAAACGGTGACGAAAGTTAGGCACGATGTATTGGTATGCAATACGTCTTTGTTTTCACATATTTGAAAATACTTGATTTTTCTTGAACTAACGGCAAAGCTAGATATGCTACACGGCTTTCTCTGCAGGCATTATAATGCAAATATAATGACAACATTTGCAAAAGTAAAGTTAGAACTTAAAAATTCGACGATAACATGAAATGGCTGGAGTATAATTGCGTTAATCTTTTATTGCCGTCGAGCACATGGAAAAGTCATTGTAATACATAAAATTAGACCATATTTTTAATGATAAAAAACTTGCCTTTATTTTCTCCTTAAAAATATTTCAATGAACTTGAGAAAGCTTGCTTGTAATTAAATGATTAAGATTGATAATTTCTGATCCTGTTTTATCGTATCGACAGGGATTTTCTCTGATTAATTAGTTTTAGGCTGAATGTCCCATACTTTCATCCCGATGGCGATGCACCAACCAGATCCATTGCCATCCTGATTGCTTGAGATTTTTTAGAAGGATTTAATTAATTTATTACAATGGTCACGAGTCTTTGTTAGCGGGGTTGTTGAGTTTAATCTTTAAACAAGTATAAAAATTTGATAACATTGAATTTCTTCCCCATTAATATTTCATCATATTGAATTATTATAGACATACTAACTAAAATATAAGTTTCTAAAAAATGACTTAGCAAATTAAAAATCCCGGTTTGTACGAAACACAAAAGGTAATACGGTAGATGTATTCACCGAGCAAACTTAGGCTTCTCTGTTGACGAACAACTCCTTTGAAACTATTAAGTGAGTTAGCCATAATTATTACCATGGAGCTACATCTTAAGTGAAACGGATTATCTCCCACCGGTAGAACATTTACCCAGCGTTGTTGGTGAGTGAACTACAAGTGGTACATCCTGTCAGAGAAACTTAAAGCTCTTATCGTAAGCTGAGTATTCTTAAAAATGAATAGGCGCCGCATGTCGTTGATGTAAGCAAAAACGTTGTCTGCACCTCCTGCACTGTCGGTAATCGGAAGGAATAGGCGGCGAATACAGCATTTTTAGTACAAACTTGATGATTTACTGTCTGGGGCAGTGGATAGTTTCATTATGTTCACTCTGGTGAATACTGTCATATGAATCGTTTATTCGCCAACTATCCATCAACGTCATCTATAGATTTTCTGAATATTTGCACTAAGCACTCATATAGTATGATATTCAATTTCTCAAGATGTATAACACTGACAAATGTACGCAAACCCAGCATGAAAACAAAGAGAAACTTGAACTAAGAGGCTTTAAACTGCATCACTTAGCTTGGGAATTATGAAAACCTTGGTTGCTTGAGCCAAGAATCAGCGATAATGCGAGCCAAAATCGTGAATAATATCGAAAGCATTGAAAGAGTTTGATATCTTAATGAAAAATGTTGCAAGTAATGATGTAGAAATTAATGGGCATTGAAACAAAGGAGAGGGAAGTATTTTTTTGAAACATTAAAAAATCTCACAGAGCACCAACATTCCTTACGGGCTAATAAGTTATCAGAGAGAAAGTAATACTTAAATCAACTGATATACAACATCGCCTGCTGATGAATGAATCTAAGAAAGAATACAGAAGAAATGGTGTTAAATATCATCTTTTTTCTCATGCGACCTTTCTTGATTCGTGCAACCAGGATGGATACCAAATGGTTGCAAACCATTAATTTATAGTCGAAATTTTCTGTACGTTTACCACTACGAAACATTCATGTGCCTACAGTAACCTAAATTCTTGTGCCCGTCAAGGGATTTGCTCATTATAACAGGATTTTTTAAACCATTGGAAAGTATTGCTTCCTTTCTACTGACTTTTGTTTTGTTTCTACGTCCGATTTGAACTATGATATCATTTTCTTGCCTTTTATCTTTCTAGAGACGTTTTCCTCTCATGCCCGTCGTTATTTACGAACGTGACAGCGGCGTTATTAGCTATTTATGCAATTAGTGCAATCGTTTATTTGGCAAGCGTGCTCATCCCAGTAGACCAGTGGATAATATTGTCACGTATTCGTGTCGTGACCGCGCCGGTGAATACGAGCACGTGCAAGCAAAGGCGGCGCTTGCATAGGCCATATTCCCGCAGGAAAAATTCATAAATGAATCTGACCATACCATGTTCGTACCCACAAAGCTGTTATGTACCATTGCTTTGGCCATTTTATAACTGACCCCTGAGAAAAATGATAGTGTAGTCGCAGCTATACAATCCTCCTAATATTCCCTAATGAGAATCATGCCACTCACGTCCCTTAAAATTTCACAGTTTCTTCATATCTAAGCCTTTGAAAGTTACGTATTGCTGGAAAAACACGAAATATTTGGTGTTCTGCATTAAAAATTCTGAGGTTTGTCAAGCGTTTCGTAGGAAGGAACTTGGACAAAACAATGAATGAAAGTTGCTAATACGCTGTGAGCATTTGGGTCTCTTTACAGAGAGAGAGAAATTTGCTTATTGAAAAATGGAAATAATGGCAGCACGCTTTCGTACAAACTACAACCAGTGAACAAAGAGAATAAATCAGATCATGAGACATGGTTGGGAGCCATGAAAGACTCAAAGGCTAACTATTAGACCTATATTACTTGAAAAACTGTGATGAAGTGTGTCTTAGTTTGATAGAGATGATGTTATTTTGACTCCTGTCTGTATCTCTAGACCTGATAGAAGCTAAAAAAGTGGTTTGAACTACTAGTCTGATAGGTACAATTTTTTGCTTTCCACTTACTTTTAGTGTTTATATAAAAACTCGCCAACTAGCCCACTGCCTTGACTTACAGTTCACTTTTGACCTCATAGTTTTTCCTTTTTATTTCTCCTCCATTTATTCTTGTTACTCTTAACGACACAAAACTGGTCGGGCACTAGGTAAAATGGCCACTTGAAGCTAATTGCAAGAGAGAATTGTGGCCCAAATATCAGCCTCCTCGGTTGATAGCACACTTACTACTAGATCTGGTGATTTCGCCCTTACTACGCCTTCGATTTTAGTTAATGAACCAGTTTTAGGCAATTTTGCTGATTTTCAATGAAAGTATTTCACAGCTTGCAGACCTCTGCCTAGGTGTTCCTGGGAACATCACTTATTAACGGAAAATTTAGGTATAACACTATTTTCCAAGAGAAGAACGAAAAGTTTAAGAAAAATTGCAAAGTTGAAACATAAATATGCAGAATTATGTGAGAAAATGCGAATGTAGTGAACCCGTTAATTGCTTGGGCGAAAAAAAATGATTTATCGCTGTTCAATTGGATATACTCGAGTTGGAGAGTTTGCAGGCATGAGAGACCGAAAGAAGACATGTGATAACGTTACTGTAGAAATAATAAGAAAGGCGAAATGACGATTAAAAAGAATATGCAATTAGTCTCCAATATTGAAAAAGTATTATTTTCAAAGATTAAAAGTGTCTAGAATTTGGAAAATCTATATCCACACATTTCCACTTAGTTCTTTTTAAGTGTAAAAGCCCTGAAAGAGGACATTTCTTCCGTGTGAGAACTGCACAACTAATCGAGTCCATCTGGGTCTTATGTCTCGCCTATCGGTGTAAACGGCGGAGAGTGGACTTTCAACCCGGAGCACGTATGGGATGCTCATCGGAAATGGGACGAGAGCGCCCCCAAGCATTCATTGTTCGGCGGAAACCACGCGGTCGGTCCTCCGCCGCTATGGAATCGGGCAATTGGGGTCGGAACTTTAATTCGCTTCACCCTCGTCCGTGAGCACAGCGTCCAACCGCGCACTACTGTCTTAATCTGCGTCCGATGCATTTATCGCTCCGCAGTTTAATTTTTCCCGTTCACGGAGAGAAATTCTAAACGGCCTGCCCGGTACCTCATTTGCTCAAGTGGAACACAGTCATTGAGTGCGGTTTGAATCAATTGAAATGGAAGCTTGTACCGGGACCAAATATGTCTCCATTATGCGTCTTGCTCTCGTAATTCAAGCACATTTGTGTTAAATTAATCTATTTGCTCGGCTCGTTCATAAATCGTTGTTAATTCACACAAAATATTGTTATCATGATCGGACGATTAAATTCATGGAAATTTTAAGAAAGAAATATTAATTTATTGTTGAAGTTCTATTATTAATTAGGATTATGTCTTCTTGTTACATTATTAATGTAACATTACATTAGCCATTTATTCAATGTTACCATTAGCAGCAATGTCTTACCAGGTGACTGGAAAAAGGCCCAAGTAGTACTAATCTTCAAAGGAGGAGATAAAAATCTTGTTGAAAATTATAGACTGGTAAGCTTGACTCCCATAGTCTGCAAGTTGCTGGAAAAGATTGTCGCAAATTACCTTTGGGATTTATGGGAGCGCGAGAACTGGTTGTTCAATCGTCAACATGGATATAGAAAAGGCCACTCACCTGAAACACAACTGTTAGGTTTCTGTCATGAAATTGCCGACTCTATAGATGCGGGAATAGAATCAGACGCAGTAATAGTCGATCTGTCAAAAGCCTTTGATAGAGTTAATCACGAACGGCTGATGCTTAAGATGAGGCAGTTACCAATGCAAATAGATGGAAGAGTGATCTTGTGGATCAATGAATTCCTCAAAGGCAGGACACAAAGGGTTAAGGTAGGAGATGAATGCTCAGTGACAACGAGAGTAACGTCTGATGTTTCTCAAGGAAGCGTCCTTGGACCATTATTGTTTTTAGTTTACCTCAATGATCTCTCGGAAAATATAAACTCTAACATAAGGCTTTTCGCGGATGACAGCATTATTTATCGGAAGACTAAAAATCATGATTGATCATGAAGCCCTTTAGGATGACGTGAACAAATTAATGAATTGGGTATCGAGAAATGGGATGGATATAAATGTAAATAAATGCAAATATGTGAATTTCAGCAATAAAAAAAGACCGAAAATAGAAATTAGGAATTCTCCGGCAATTTAATTCCAAAAAATGATAGCTGTAAATACTTAGGAGTTCATTTAACTAAGAATTAAGGATGGGGTTTAAACATGGAACATGTTGTTAAAAAAGCTTTCAGAATGTTACATTGGGTAATGAGAAACCTCAAAGGGAGCAGCACGACCACTCAAGAGAAGGCCTATAAAACCCTGGTCCGACCAACGCTAGAGAACGCATCTCTTGTATGGGACCCACACAAGAAAGTAGAGGTGATGAACTTGGAGAAGGAGAAAAAAAAGAGGTTATGTATGTTCTAGGGAAACACAATAAAACAGAGAGCGTAACAGAAATGCTTAGTGCACTGGGATGGGAGAGTTTACAGGTGAGGAGGAAAAGAAGCAAGCTATGTGGGATGCACATAATAGTGAGTGAGGGAATAGCATGGCATGAATTTGCGAAGGACATAATGAAGCCAAAGTTTGTGGGAAAAAAATGAGCACCAGTTCAAGATAAATTGCAGATCACAAAGGACAAATGTTAAACGATTCTCCTTCTTGAACCATACGGGATTGGAACAACCTACCAGGAAAAATATTTTAGCCCATCCCAAAAAAATTATGTATTTTTCAACATAGGTTAAAGAAGTAGAAGGTTTCAAAGTATATTCTTTTACTCGGATATTTTTAATGTTACCACCAGGCCAATAGTCTACTTGTAACTTTCATTGTAATAATAATAATAATATCAATGTACACCCAAATATGACTATGTAATGCACAGAAATCACATAAGGTATGACAATTTCAATTTATTGCATTTAAACATATTTGCTTTGACAAAACTGCTCTTTCAATAATTATCATTGTTTCATATTTAATATACGTCTAAGACCTCAGTCCTCTTTCATTTTTTCTCTACAATTACAGACTATTTCTTTGATGTTGTACCATAAAATCTACCCTTTTTTAAATAACTTAACAAGTCTGCCCCCGTTGCATTGTGTTTCATGATATACTTAATTTGATATTTCTTTAATATTTTCTGATATTTTAAATAATTAATTTTAATATTTTATTCATTCTCTTTAATACTCGCGCATGCGTATAATTTCAGCGCTAATATGTAACATATATAAATATAAATAAATCAAGATACAGTCGCAGCTGATTATTAATAACATCAAATACCAATTTTCGACAACATGAAACTGGTATAGAACAAAATAATATTTATTGAACATAGCCTATACCCTATTTTTATACATGATTCATCGGTCAGGTGTCCGGCAGACTCAGGATAAGGAATAATGTATTACCCGTCGCTAAATCACATTTCGTCATCCTGCAGATTATACTGCATAAAAAACACAAATGTTCATAAGGACACCTACACATCAGGATGAACCACTATAAAGCTCTCGCACACCAATATTGGCAATGGATACGCATATTTTTACGCGTCCCAAGTAAGTAGGGGGAAAAGTTATTGTTATATGATTCAATGTTATTGAAATTGTGAAAAAGTGAAGCTTTTATGAAGTATCTAAAAATATTTACCGAAGATGCCTAGAAAATACTTCTGTTTACGTACTCGCCTTTGTATACATGTTTTCTTTCCCTACACATGGTTAACTGACGTTAGAAAACTTTACAGATAACAGTATGTAATTTACCCATTTTAATTATGTTTCCTCCAATCTAACTAGTATGGGCCGGGTCCCATCATATTACTTCACTGTGCCAGCCGTGCATTAATTATATTCAACGCACCGCAAAGAATATACATGCTATTTGGTTTGAATCATAGTTACGAGTGAATCAATAAAGCAAAAAGTCAGAATTCAGCTCAGGATTTTCCTTGTTATTTGCTAGAAAGGTTCTCTTAAGAACTGTGTCCCACGACTGAAATTGCTTCCAATTTCTATTCATATTTTTGGCTTTGAATTCACTACTTGCCGCAGCAACTTTTCACCGCATTCCAGTTTTTCCGTGTTGCAATGTCAGATTTTTATTTTATTATTAACGGGTCTACAGCAATTCTCCTTACATTTGGGACAGCATATAATTTTTCTTTAAAGAGAGTAACAATGAATCCGTTTATAGGGCTTTATCAATGTAGTTTATTTTTGTTTCGAAGTAGAAGGGCGAGAATAACTTTGTTAGGGTCATTAAAGTTTTTGAAAGTTAAATACAGCTATTGTTTCACATCCATAAGAGTAGCGCAGCATCCTGTAATGTAAGTCAATAAAAATCTTGCACATAACGTTTCTAAACAATATATCTGTGCAATATTCATAATTATTAAATCAAGATTTTAAAATTAATTTCCAGAAAATATGTACATATATTCGATGCAATACGTTAAAAATAATTATCTGTAAAACATTGTTTCGTGATCGTTTTAACAAAGTCATTGAGTACATAAAATTTATTTTCATAATAGAAGAACACATCGTCTAGTGATTGAAGGGTAATCCACTGAAAGGAAAGGGTAATTGGAGGAGCCATGTATTATTACTTGTAATATAATTTTAATTCCCTTGAGTTGTGGTTGCGAAAATGTAATTTAATGCACTTAATCGACTGTCGTTCTGTACTACGGACACCGCTATTGACGAGCGTTGCCCTATCAGTCTAGCTCCGGAAGCCTACCTTCTCACAAAGTTCTTACCCTTTTTCCACACCGCAGAGTCCGTTGAGGGATGCGGATCCGTTGTTATTCCATTAATTTTGTGCTACCTAGGCAAATAAGGTTAGCATGCGGGTTAATATGGTGTTATTTTTTAAATTATTACTCAGATTCCTTATCAAATTTAACAACATGTAATTATTTATTCCTCTTTACTGCACATGAATGCTTTAGAATTATTAATTTGGTGTCCAATTTACAAATCTCAAACATGTGTGACTTCAACTTATGTAAATATATAAACTGAAACCAGTTATGAAGTATTTAGTCCAGACACGGGAAAAAATTAAGACACCTAAGCAGTGGGAACAGATTGGAATTGAGAACAATGAGATACTACCAATTTGGTGGCAATACCATTCTAAACCAGATCAAATTATAAATAATGAGCGGGAAAAAATTTGAAACTTGGAAAACAAAGATTATAGATAAAAGGAGGATATCTACGATCCTTCGATGATGTTTCCCCGGCGAGTTCCAATTTGGGTTCTCTTTCCAGGCTGTCTGGTCCAAGTTGTCACGGACAACTCTCGAATAACACGATGCTACGGTGCACCATACGATGACTGCCAGGCACTAATATTCATCAATCAAACTAAACTTTCAAATATACCTCACAGCAGCTTAACTCAGCATATGTCCCCGTCAAAAGATCCATTAGCTCTCCTTCTATACGTCTCCCTTTCCACTTCCTTTGGTCAAAACTTCTCCTACTCCATTGTTAGAACATCGTTCCTCAAACTTCCCCCCCCCTTCCTAAGCGTGGCATACGTTGTTTTCAGAGCCTTACTGCACGTGATCAATTATATTCAGGTTTTTTATGTTATGGTATTAAAACTATTGTTTTAAGGTTATTTCCAGGTTATAAAACTTTGCCTATCAAAATTACGAGTACCAATTATGACATATTAAAACTGGGAACAAGTACTAACAGGTAATACATTACATTTGCTCTACAAACGAAATAATGCCGTCAACAAGTCTTTCGGAGCCTTCAAATAAAATCTCGCCTGTACTATGTTGACCAACATCTGATTCCTATGTCAACAAGTAATTGAAGTATGATCGTGGCCCCAAAGCCTTCAAAACATTGACCCTGCAAACGTGGAATTCGTACTTAGATATCCATCTTACAGGGTGATAAATAAAATCCTCTCTTAAATTATAAGTATGAACAAACATCAAAATATTAAAGTTTCACGCTACAAACTATAGCTCGTAACCCTTAATCAATCAGTTACCATTTAGTAAAGAATTGTTCAGTGAACCAACGAAATCAATAGAAGGCATTATGTCATCTGAAACTTTCCTAATGTTGTGTAGTTTCGGGGCTCAACAGGATATGTTCTTAATGCAATACGCAGTTCTGATTTCATATTTTTTCCTTATTTTTTCTGAATTAGTTTTGTTAAAATCTAGGTTAGCTATTTTTAGTTTTAATGGATTTAAGTTCAAGATACTCTGAATATTCCCGCCTCGGTGAAAAGTTGAACGGTTATAGTCAGGTTAAACTGTAAACAAACTCTTTCTTTTGTTTTAAAACTAAAACTTTTCGTGTTTTCATTGGTATATGTTCCTAAAACCAACTGAAATAGATGGGAGAACTAAAACATAGGTATCATTCATGTGTAGTTTCAATCATAAAATAAGCCACTTGGAGCCTTATTATTGTGAGTTTTATTAAATCAACCCTAATTCAGGTTGAAAGTCACAGAGGTCAAATATTGCCAATTTTTTTATTCCACTTATCTCAAAACGCTCATTTATTGCGAAATAATTGGCATTTAACTCCCTTCATGCACTAATTTTCAGTAGATTTTGAAGCTTGGAGAGCCTCATTGGACTTTCAAATTCCTTATTGTATTCTGAAAAGTTTTGTTTAGCAAACCATAGACGTAAAATATATGGCATAACGAGAGTATATTGGAAAATTTTTGATCAGGCTTGGTCGATCATTGACAAAGTAAGGAGGAATTGTTTACTAGAATTCAGAAGAAAGTCGTCTGAAGACGTGTATTTTGAGGGATATTTGAAAAAATAGAATCTGGCTGCTGACTCATTTAATTAGTGTATTGATATTATGCAACATGGTATTAAATACAGTTTGTTGGATATCGTCGTCAGTTTTTCAGTTTTAGGATTTCTCCATGGAAGTCTCAACATCCATCCCAAATGATGAGAACTTGAGATATAATGTGTAAGGTTGGGAAATAATTTGGTGCATTTGTGTTTCTCCATGTATTCCTTATGGAGCCTTTTCTTAGTTTGAGCACAATGAGATACTTACAACAATTTCGTTTTGCCCCAGGGTACGCCTATGGATTTATTAAAATTTAAGTCCAGTCTGGTACCTCCTGTGGTACTGTTCTGCAATTTCCCGCTGTATTCTTTCTCATTCATCACTTTCTGTTTGCTCTTGATAACGGCCATCAGCCTCCAACACGAATCTACAAAATAACCTACCCTTCTCTGTCCACGGTTTGCCATTTTCTAACTGCCAACAAATACCAATCTCTTTATGGCAAGATTGTCGTATTTTTGAGATATTGTTTAGTTAATGTAATCGTTTTGAGCATAAATGTTAGTAGAAGTTACTCAGTTAGGGTACTTAAACGAAACTTGGTGGTACATTATTACGCAAAAATTCTTTTATAAAAGCAACGTCAAATTGTACTCTTTTAATTAAGCTAACCACCGACCAAGATCTAAGCATTTATGTACAATTGTAAAGGCATTTTGTCATCTCTGGCCATGGATTATTGCCATTAAATTTAATGAAATAATCAAATAGTTACGTATTTTTTTTAAATTTTATGACAAGACAAATTTCAACGTTTATTTTCATTTGCAAAATTTGTATCGATACAACTTGAAATAGATGTATCACATCAAAAATTGTTATTGAGTATGTTAGCAAAAGAATTAATTTTTTCTATGGCAGGAATGAAAACTGGATTTTTCTTTGGAGTTGATGGTCATCTTTCAGGGTCAACCTCCGCCTTAATTGCCATTAACAGTATGACGGACGACACGGAATTGCAAGCTGTGCGAGATGTCCTCCCATCGCGACGTTATCTCGGTCCATCCAAATCCAGCTCTGTCCTTGCGTTCATTCTTTGTGCCCTCGCACTTCGTCCTTCTATACATTACTTCTTGTTCCCTTTTCGCAATTTCGTCCTACGTACTACGCTTCTCTGCCGTCACTCCCGCCAGAGAGACACGGAATCGAATGACCCTTGTCGCAGATTCCCTTGCTCTCACCCCAACTCCAATTTCTCTCTCCCTTTACTCCATTTTGATGGTTAAGACCTGGCACCTAATGACGCCTCGTAGATCTTTTGGGATGACCCATTCCAGCCGGATCCTCCACCAGTCCGCAGCTTTCGGGCTGGGACATGTTAAAACCTAACTCTATATTGAAATACACCCATTTCTTGATGTGAATGCTTTAATAAAAATATATCCGTGTCAGTCGGTTAACTTTGTTACTTTTCTCCGATTCATGAAATGAACTGTAATTTTCTCAGTGAACAAGTCCTGAGGTTGGACACTGACCGAAGCAATAACGATATTCATCTTACATAACATTTTTTCATGTATGGCGTGCAAATTTGTGTACTCACCTTATCATTCATATTTTAAAAAGGAAATCAATAATATATAATATTATAAGTTATTGTTCTCTAAACATTGATTCCTTATATGTTATCATGTTGCGATTATGAGAAAAGCTTTTCCTTAAAGGGTTTGATATTCTTTGTAATGGATTTTCATTAAATTAATAACTCTATGATAAATATATGGAGTTCTGTCAATTAAGGTATATCAACGAATACCCCATACCAATGTGTCGGAAAAAATCAATCTATCGGATGTACTGGTAAGGAGAGATATAACCCCCATCTGTGCCTTCGAGGTCCCTCGACCCGGTTCTCTCCTGGTTTCGTATATGCCAAGGACTCGCCCGGGGCAAAAAAAGAACTAACCCGCACGTCGGGGGTACAAGGTCTCGCTCACAGACCGTAGTCACAAGTCAGGGGTGGGGTGTGCCGAGATATGCTAACTCCAGAAGGGGATAGCTGTGGAACCGTACATACCAGACTATCCTCTCCTCTCCCCCCTTAGTTCCCTAATGGGCGGCGCCTACCCGAATGATTTGCGAGATTGCAGGGACCGGCCCTTTTAGCCGAGCTAGACCACAGGTTGCGCGGGGAACAATCCTTTCTACCCCACCTACACGAACGAGCCGGCGTACGTGTACTGAAGCTTGCCGTTTCTTCGCCCTTTCTCTTTGTCCGTGACTGGAAGGCCGCATGGTTCAGTATTGTCCCTTCCCCAGCCTCACCTAAAGCGTCGGTTTATATTTCAATAAGATATGGCCGTGTGAAGAGATTGCTTGCGTGAAATTCGGATTGAATGTTTAAAGGGCGTGTGGGGTTAATATACAGAAAATGGCGACCTTACGCGAGGACACTCTTTGCATGTAAGTAACACCATGACACTATCTCTTGGAAGATATTGGGAAGTGTCGGAGAGATTAAGAAGACGTGATTTCAGAAATATGGTCTGAAATTTGAGATTTTGGTAAAGAAGAAGCGATTGAGATGCATTTAATAGAGTCATCATCGTCAAAAATAAAGGTATCCCTCAGGGAACCCACTCTTTTACTCTAACAAGAAGGAAATCATTGCTTCCTTCATAGTACGTCTTTGACAAATCTGTGGGAAAATATCGATCGTTCTCTTACTATACGAGTAACTCAAGGATGCTGACTCCTAAATTAAGAGACTCTTGATCTTTTTACCGTTCAGGAAGAATGAGACATCCCTTTTCTCGGAAAATATAATGGAACGAATCTCTAAATATATTCCAGAATGAAAGGAACGCTCTTTTTCTGTCGGCAATTTGAACTCAGAGATGTTTTTCGTGAGCAGCTTAAAACGAAGTTGAAAAAAAATGGAGACAATTTTTGAGTTCTTAAATTGCGCGCATGGATAACAATCTGTCTTCAAAATTTGTCATTTTTCCTTCTTGGAGAGGATTGCCACTTAAAAAAAAAGCTTTTAACTCCTGATTCTGCATTTATTTACTTACAATCCCTTACGAGAAGTCGTGTTTTTTTAGGTCTTAGACAAATGCTCGCCTGGTATTATATCTGTGAGGTATGTGAAATAATGCCTCGTACTTATATTACACGCTTTATTAATTACTGTAATACAATCTTGAAATCTAATGTTTCGGTTGTTGCATGCGTACATAAATTGTATGACTTAACTTAAGGTGGTTGGTGCGCGCACCGTGTGTCATTGAGTGAACATTTTAATAATATTTCAAGGAAGTAGAAAATAATTTCTTGGATTACACTTCACTTACGTGCATTTACTTATTCGTATAAGACAACCATTCTTGAAGTAACATGAATTATGAAACACTTCAATCGAGAAGAATTGAGAAGATAATTATTGTTATGACTTGCATTTACGGTGCGGAATCTGAAATTTAAGCAGAACTAGTATGTAAATATGTTTTCTATTTGGCACATTTGGCACTTGATATTTTAGGAAGGATTATAATAATATAGACCGTATGTTTACGCGTTAAGGAGAATATCTGAACATACCTTATCGAAGTATTTCGAAATATGTTAAGTGCCATGAGTGAGATAACTTCAAATTGCCAATATTAATGTACTGTTATAATATATTTACTATTGTTAATACACTATTGTTAGTACTGGATTATTGTTCCAGGAGACTGGTTAAATGAGCGTTGGGGACTGATTTAATGAACATTACTCTTGAATTTAAGGGAAAATTACATATTTATATTTGATTTTCTGAAGGGGCTGTTGAAATTTACACGTGGTGGTTGTCAACTCTGTACAATCCATTATGTGCTATAGTACCTAGTAGACGGCCGAAAGATCTTTTTCTAAGGTGATGAAAGCTTTTACGGTTTATGTTCTGTTAAGAACTCATATGGTTCACTGGGAATGAATTACTCAAAATATCTTCGAAAGATATATATCGTTTCTTTGTATTTATACGTTTGCCTGAGTGGTGCCACTATTCAGATTTTGAATCTCTTTTTGGAAACTTGTATATGACATGTCCATAGAAATTAAAAAAGCTCTTTCTATGTAATTATCATTTTGCTTGTTATTTACTTTTTCACCTGCCTGGAAAATGTCATATATCGCGGGGGTTTTCCATTTGCTAAATCGTCAATTATGTACTGCAATTAAAAGAAAAGGAAGCTCAACACTATTTTTCCCACCTGTATCTCTCAGTATCTCCCTCTTTTAAGATTCGGTTCTTTGGAGTAATTTTGATTCGTATTGTAGAAATTCCATTTGTAAGATTTGAACTTTACTGTAAAATAGTTAAAAAGAGGTCGTAAATGAGCTGAAGAAAAGGATGACTAGCGGATTGATGATGACATATAATCGAATTTGAAAATTTTACAAAAAAGGATTTAGGGTTGTGGATTTTTTTAGGTGAAGTTAAGTGAACTTCGGAACATGTACTGAGTCAATGTAATGGAATGAACGTGGGGGGTCATATCTTTTTAATTACTGGGAATCCTCATATAGGGTTCAAATTCTCCCAACCGGAAATCAGAAATGATATGTTTAATTTATGCAATCAATTTTTATAGTCTTCGTTTTCGTTAAAAATGTACGTTTTCATTGACTGAATTACCAATTTTTCTCTGATTTCAATAACAACGTTTTGAAACCTAAGCATGAGTTTTGAACAGGAAATTTCCCTCGGACATTTTGCAGCTTATCTCAGCTTATAATGTTCAGTATTTTCGTATATGTATTTATTAATGTATATTTATATTATTTTTCGTATTTGTGAGGGGAACTCGTGTGGTAGTTGCAAATTTCGCTACTAGGGCGGCTGCGCTCGCTATCCACAACTATACCACACTGTACTTTTCCGACATTCCCATTTGACTATGAATTTCCTCTAATCACCTGCCATTGAGTACTGAATGACTCCTCTAATTTGTTCACATTGAGAGCCTGGGTATTGGATTACCTTAATGCAATTGGCTTGGAGCGCGCATCCTGCTTCCACTGTTCCCGTGTCGCGGCTCTCCCCTTCAAGGTTTCATATGATGAGCAGGTTTCGCATCCTTACCTATGCCTCTCTTTCCCTACCGATTCCAATTCGTTACTCGGCTTGTGAATTTGAGCCATTCAACTCCCTACTTCTGTCTCTTTTTCTACTTTGCTCGGCAAGAATGAATGATATTTCGTTGCGTCTCGGGGTAACATAATTTCAAAGATGCATCTGCGGAGAAAACTTATACATTGGTAAACAAGCTAGGAGATACCTACTTGTCTACATTGTGCTTTCATGACATGATTTACTCTTAACTTTTTCACTTAAAACTTCAATGATAAGCCCAGTAAATAACTTCTTCTGTGCCGAACATTAATGCACAAATGTACTTAAACGAAAACCAATTTCCTGCCGCTCTCACATCGATAACTTCTTGAAGAATTCCTTACTTTTAACTAACTAAGGCTGCGTAAAATTTTTAAAACTTTCAAACGAAAGTTGCACAACGACGGCTAAATCTTTGTTTCTTTCACCAAAAACAGGGTGTAACCTAGACAGTTCCATAAGCATAAGTTAAGGCAAAGCATAAAGAGGGTCTAATGATATCACATAAATGATCAGTACATATTCTTTGGTTCATTAATACCAATTTTAAGGCGGCATCAACTATCAGAGGTAAAATCACTATTGTCTCTATTTATTTTATCTCTTATTTGATTAATTTTTTCTTATTAATCACTCCTAAATCTGAGCAAAATGAGTTTTTACCAATTATTTTTCTTGGATAAAATTTCTGTCCTAATAAATTATAACAAGCGTAATAATTGATTGTTTTTTCCCTGAACTTAAATGCTGGTTGAAATGATTGATGACATTATTTTTTCAAAATTTCTTAATTGTCTTTTTTTTCAATCGTCCTTTTATTGACATTTAAGGCATGGTTAATAGAATTGCCTTTACTGCAAATCATTTTCCTTAATTTCACAATGTGTCGTATGTTAAGAAATACCAAGTAGAATACTTTATTTTTTACTGACTCGTGAAACTACATAAATGTGTTCCAAATCGCGCAACTCCTCAAATAGCTTTTTTTCTAGACAAAAAAAATATCCATTATGATACCCATTTTATTTCAAAGTGGTAACCATAGGTTCTTCATATCCTTAGATTCATCAATTCTTGGTCGGGTAGAACTTAATGAAAGAAATCATTTGCGTAATTTTGCTCTCGTATCAGGCGGATGTGACATACTTTAATAAATCCGGAAATCGCCTCGTATATGGTTGTAAGTGATGAAATTTTTTAAAAGAAATACTTGCAAAATCGCATAAATGCTATGAACATAGTTTCACATGTAATTTTGTATCATTAAATTTGTATCATTGTTGACGCATTAGATGAAAGAGATGGAGGCTTGACTTGATGGAATCTTTCCATCGTAAAAATTGAAGAAAAAACATTTTGTATCATTCATTTGTGGAAAGTGTTTTTCTTCACTTTCGTATCTTTACATAAATATTTATAATTATTTATCCTCCATTGTTTTTTTTTTCAGTCTTCAGTTTGCGCTAAGTTTCAATAAAGGCTATATAGTCTAGAAGGAATTACGCTACTAGGTAGAATTCCACGCGTTCCGCGAAATTTTGCTCAGCAATAAACTCTGCCTTTCTGTTATTCAGCCAAATTGAAGAATTTAATGTCTTTATTCAAGCTCTATCGCTGATGAAGTTCAAAATGCCTGCGCCTTTTCGTTGACTGGGTTTTTGCGAGAATGACGTCCGCTAGTGAATTTTTCCTCCACACTCCGAATCAAAGTGTCTCGCACCCTCCTCCTCAGCAGCGGTTGGGGGAAAAAAACAAACGTCGAGGGAAATAAACATCCATCCGGAAGTGGGATAGCAACTAAAATGGAGGAGTTGCAACTCTCCTTCCGCCTCGAATTCTTTCACCCCCAACTCCTTCCTCCTTAGGGTATTCTCCTCTTCCCTTTTTTCTGTGTTACCCATCTTCTTCAGCCCTCACCTACACCCTCACCCTCTTTCTCCTGACCTCAGCGGCTCATGGGGGATGCATCACCCTTTTAATGCCTGAGTGCTTGTCAGAGAAAAAAAGAAGTACACAGATGGTGGGTGAGAAGAAGCTGTCTCTTTGGCGGGACGTCGAGCTAGACGAGGTAGAGTAAATGAGTGTGCCCTTGTTCGTTTACGATCGGAAATTGGATGAGGAGTGATGGGCTGTTTATTTTCTAAAACTACATGAAACGGGGAAGAGTAGAAAGATACCCTGAGTGCGTTATAGTCACAGCACCATCCGTTAGTTAATTCAAGTATACATATCTGACTTTTTTCAATGAAACGTAGCATGGGATACTATTATCCGGTTATTAATATTACAGCACACCTGAATAATTTGCAGGTAATTACTGAGAAAATTTCGATCTCCTACTACATGAATTTATGTAAAATTAGATCCATTTGTTCAAATATTTCTAATTTTTTCCCGTATTCCTGGTAAATTTCAGTTTTGTTGATTATTATAACCGGAAAATGTTCACCCGCCTCGCGCCCGATGTATTCGCTCAAATGTAATGGAAAATGATAAAAAATATATGAATCAATCATATGGGCAAAGTGATTGTAACTATTGGAATTAGGGATTGTACACATAGGCAATTTCTCAGTCTCCATTGTTCAACGATTCTCATCCTAACGTATGGCTATAAAATACTGCGATAATAGTTTTATTGTTGTATTTTACCAATATATTCACCTCAACACTTTTTTTATTGATTCCATTTAATCTCTGATACAACAGTGACTGTTTTATTGATTCCATGCATTGAACGAACTCGATTTATGCCGGAATAGTTAATTTTTGGTGCGAAGATACCTGTAGCAAGAACATTTCATATTACCCTAAAAAGTGCATATTAAATTGTTTAAGACATCACCCTTGGGGATTGGACTCACTCAGGACATGGAAAATTGGCTCTACAGTTGTAGATAAAGTTATCTGACACTGAATAGTGATACACGGAATGTTTTATTTTTAAGCTTACCAAACAAAAAAAAACTGTTTTTCCAATATAGCTACAATGATTATGCTCCGTTTCAGGCAAACAAAACGACATTTATTTCAATAACATCCTCCGAACTGAGCCAACCTTTTTGTCCCCCTTTGTTTCTCTCACATCCATGCTTTGCAGTGAACGCGCTGTCTTTTCCTAAGGATCCTTAAGATATTCCATTAAGACTCCAGATTCGCCGATTCCATTCTCAGTCCACCTTTTACTCTTATATTTACATTCCTTTTAAGTTCTTTGACTCTCTTTCATTCTTAAAAGTGCAAAATGCTGACACTGCGCTGTGCCGGATATCAATCCCTCAATCCGTAGGGCCGGACTGATCTGTTGATAACAGTGCTAAGTCATTAAGTATCGTTTGGCTGAGTTGAACTCAGAAATCATGATTTAAATTTTTTGAACAATGAAAATTTCCTAAATTATCTACAAATGCAATGGTCAAAGTTTTTAGCCAGTAGAAATTGCACAATGTGTTATACATTTACACTGAGGGATGAACAATAAAATGCCTTCTGTAACAGATATTTTGCAGTGCAGTATATTGTGAAACTTGAGTTTTCATAACTACTAAGTGAGCCAGTGTCAGCAACTGATGTTTTCATATTTTTCTAGGTCAGAGAATTGCTCATTGTAAGCCGAATTCTTCTGTCGAATAATATAAATAGCTGTTGATTTCGTGCGTTTCAGGGATATGAAAAGTTGGAAATAAATTTCTTGTCTCTTCCACATTATACGGACCCTCGTCCCTAAAATTTTCTTCAATAGAAGCGCGTTCGCATTTTTCTCCTCCTTGAAGGAAATGAGCTCGAAGAGTGAGACGAGACCGACCCTTGTTTTTGAAGGAAAATAGCAGTGTGGGATTTCACCCGCGCTCCCTTCAACCCCAGGGGAACACTCACGTTGCAAGGGAGCTCTCCAGATGTTTCCTCAACGACGGCAAAGACGCCGCTACCACTTAAGAAGGATGCACTTTTGCGCTGTTTTTCTGGGCAAATAAAATCCCCCTAGGATCCCGTCTTTACGACCGATTCTCTTCTTTTGAGGAGTGCCGTGTCAGCCCAGCGGCCTCCCATCAGTCTGAGTGGCAAAAGTGTAAGACACAAAAGACGAGGAGTAGAAGGTTTTACTATTTTCCGTGAGCGAGCTCGAGTGACCCAACTTTCGGTCGCTCTTCCAGCCATTTAATGCCTTCTCTTCCCGGCCAACTACACATTATACTATCGTCGTGGTTTTCTATCAATTTCATTAGACTCAACTTTGAGGTGCACTGAGTTTTAGATCGTTTTCCAAAGTAATTGGAACTGACTTCAGCCTTATTTTATGTTGGTATAGATTTGAAGTATGATAAAGATGATAAAAGGTATAGGTTTGCCTTTCTTTATTTGCTCATCAACGAAAAGAATTCGAAGAAATTTTGTGGTGGCAAATATGATGGACTAAGGTGAAATACATAGACCACCAAGTCACAGGCAACCAAATATGGCCACATACAAGTATAATAATTCATACTTGCTGAAAGATCGCACGAAAAACAGTTGACAGGAGGTCGTAAATGAGAATAAGAAAAGGATGCCCAGCTGATTGATGATGACATATAGTCAAATTTATTCAGAAAAAAGGATTAAAGTTAGTCCGAATTTTGGAACATGTACTAAGTTAATCTAATGGAATGGATATGTGGGCAACAAGATGGAAGAATGATAGGAGATAATAATTTAAGAACACTCCTTTGAAAATATTACTTAACAATTTTAGGCTAGATATTTGTCCGTGGTGATGGATGTCCTATGTTCTGAAAGGGTGAAAAGAATATTTTGAGATGACAAGTTTCTTAGAGTATCGATGTAGGACAGCGCTGAGAAAAAATTGAATAAAACGAATGAGTAGTTTTAATGCTAAGGGTGAGTAAGGCGTAATATAGAGAATGTGTCCAAAGAGAATTTTTTGGAAAACGAATTCACTGATATAGGGCGGTAAAATGAGTCACTTACAGCCTTTGCCTTACAGGAAAGTTTGGTGGTATGATTGTGAAATAGACTTGGTTATAAAAAAATCACCCCAAAGTGGATGTGAGATTTCACATAATGGGCATTAGGGATCATTGGGTTACCTTTTATGACCTACTGAAACGGCTTAGCTAATCTTTTTAATTTGAAGACATTAATGTCCTCCTAGTCGCTTTATCTGGTAATGCCCATTTCATTGATTAGATTCCAATCGATGATTCAATCATTCTTGAAATACTATATGTTTTTGATTTTACTACTAAGTGTAAGGTCCCATTCATCGTTACATCCCATTTTTATTGGACATGCTAGTGTGGAACCTTATTTTTTTATTTTCTCTTTTCAGGTAATTATCCCGAGTGGTCACCTCCTGAGTTTTTTACTACCAAATTCTGCAAAATTTTCAATCAAACGCCAAAGTAAGTCTTTGAGTATACTATTATCTTCGAGATTTCTAGATCTTTTGAGTATTATTTACAGGTATTGGTTCAGTCTCGCAAAATATTTCATTCGTATTCTTATTGGCATCAATATACCTTGCAAAACGGTCTTTTGTCCGTACAGTGGAGAAGAAGGAGATGGTTAGTACAAACTCGTGTGATTGTGTTGCTGGCCATTTTTTATTTTTTTATCGTTCGCCGTTTTGCATTAGTCGCATCTTCTATATTATTTTGTGGGCCCTATTTGCGAAGGGGTAAAGTCTATGATTGCTAATTTGAGTGCCAGAGGTTCGAGTCCCACCTGGGTGGATTTTTTACCTTTCAAGTTGTTTTCACGTTAGTTTGTTTCGTCAGTCGTTCATGGATTAGCACGCTAGTTTGATGGACCTTCGAACTCTTTTCTAGTCTGTGGATATAAAAAATTTAAAGTCCACGGGCCGTTCAATATCAACCCGGACGATATTAATGAATTTAAGAAATGAAGATGGAGTTTTTCGGATTTTGCAATGTGTTTCCAATTGTTTGATGGTTTGTTACATTCTTGTATACGAAGACGATAACGCAAAAATCCGTCAATTTTGTCGTATCTATGTTGTCTTTTTTTTCCTCCATATTCCCTTTACACTAATTCCTCCTCCTTTCGCTGCTGTCCTAACAATTCATTCCACAATCCCTCTCGGTGACGCGCAAGGTTGGAAATAAATGTTTGTAGATAAATGAAACGAAGTTTTGATATTCAGGAAGTGTTTTAAATACATAAAGGATTAGCCATTCTAGCACTCAAATGGTTTCGTCTTACTATGCCAATGTTATTCTTCTCCATTGAAATCCTAATGGGAGAATAGTATCTGAAATAAAGTAGTTTTAAGAAGAGAAGAATAAAAAAAGACACGGTGAAATTACTAGAAGAAAAGTTCAAGTGAGTAGGCCTGGTATTGATGCACTTTTAAATTTCCAAAATAACTTCTAAAGATCATAATTGAAAAAAGGGTCCTACGAAGAAGTTATCTTCATTGGAATTATTCTCACTCCAGAGTTTCATCATCTTGCTCTCGGAACTTGGTAATTTCCTATTTCACGAACCACGTCAGAATATGATGCTCCTTGAGCTCTTTCTTTGCGATTCGTTTATCTATAATTATGGTAATTTTCGCGTATCCTGTACCCTTTGTTAGGTAACTATCCCCACGCTGATGAATGAAGAAAGTCCATTCTATTACAGGAGACTAGGTGGTAAAAAGGGCAAACACAAGATTTTCTCTCTTCACATTTACAAGTACGAATGTGAAACAGTTTCTTCATAGCATTTAATAGCTTACTTATCTTCTAATCAAATCTGGTGGGTCTATCAGGTTTATAACCTTTCCGGATTTTCATGCATGTGGTATGATGGACGTGATGCATAGTTAGATGCGCTGCTCTCTCCTTGCTCTTCAGTTTGGAGACTTGCAATTTGCCTCATTACCATTATTTTCGCAGCAGCATATAAACTACAGCCTATAGAGGAACTAATCACACTAGCGGACTAGCAGGGGTATATGACAGGCTCGGAGCTCTTTCAGTTCCTGGCGCTTCACTGGGTGGTAACGGAAACCGAGCAAGCATTGGACTACTTGTCCAAAACGTGCTAGTCGAGTTGCCTAGCATAAATTGCACTAGTACTTTTGTTCCTTTTCTATAGGCTTCTAACTCGCACGTAACCACTACCTTGCCATTTTCACTAGCATTCTGACAATACCTGAGCTTTTTCCTCGAAGAAATGAGGCCGAGGACGATCTACCTTTTATTTCAACTTTTTACCAAAATAGTCTAAAAGTGTAAAACTTCACGGCTTGGTGTGACCTCAGTAGAGTTGACATAAATTCCAAAAACCTTCCATCTTTATACTGAGCCAAAAAGACAACTTTTCTGCCTGCAAGCAGATTTAAATAAGAAAAAAAATTTAGACGGTCGCCCCTGTTATACATGATGGAGAACGTAGAAAGCAAATAGGTTAAGGGGAAATTGTACCAATTGAAGTGAGTGGGAGTGCACCATTAGTATCCGTGCATGTGGTGAATCTAAGTGGATGCGTGATGAACGGCTTGGTCTTTTTTTATCTCGTCCTCCATTCCGCCTTCTCTCTCTCTCTCCTCGAGCCCTCTACAAATTGGCGAAAGTCTGCGGGAGACTTCTTACTTCTCCTCTGGTCGCTTCTTCTCCGTTTCTTTCCATTGCCCCGCAACCATTGCCTTACCTTCCCCGCCCATCACCTGTTACCAATTATTCTCGAGCCCACTCGCCGTCGTAGAGAGAGAGAGAGACTCATGTGTGTGTGTGTCTCTCTCTCTGTCTCTTCCTACTCCTCCTCGTGGACGATCCAAAAACGAGCCAGTCGCTCGTGGTCTCTCTTTTTACTTTGCGAGTCTCAGAGAAATTCAATTATAGGGGGAGGGGGTCTGGTCGTTAGATTCACGTCGTCTCACTGCTGCGCCGTAGTAGCGGTATTCCAAAAATAGGGGCAAAATAAAAAATATACATGTGGAGCGGGACTCTCGGACTTTTTAGAAATTCCCGCGCCTCGTGGAGGAGTCTGAACGTATCAGTGTCCCAGAGGTCTCCGAGTGCTCGTGCATTGTTATATCACCAAAGCACTTGATGCATACGAATTGTGAAACGCACAGAAATATTCTGAGTGGCCATATATTGCAGCTAACTTTATCAAAAAACAAATAGTCACCTCTCTAATACCCTCAGTATTGTTAATGGGGAAGCTGTAGAATAATTTTTTTACCGAATGATACAAGCAAATTGGTCATTTATGTTATTTACATAATTCTGACTTCAAAGTATTATCACCGTAAGACTTATGGTATATATCTAAGTTAAGGTTGTAATAACTATCATCAGTTAATGTGGTCATTAAAAAAATGAATATAAAACAAAATTGGTGTAATTGTTTTCGGACGAAGTCTAAATCTTGATACTACGTCATCGGTAGCTTATTTCCGGGGTATTATTTATTTATTATATTTATCTTCACTATCCCGAATACAGCAGTGGGCCAATTTACGTCGGTTGAATAACAGTAACAACGGACGAGACAAAACATCCATGTCCTTGGCAGATAATATTCTACCCAGGGTTGACAATTCTGTAACGTTACGTCTGAATTTAATACATATAGGTATAATATTTTCCATAAGTTATATGAAAGGTTAGCCGTGGATTCTTTCAAGGATAAGATGCTAATTTTTAACCGATAAATACGGTGTATTTTGGTGCCCTCGGGTGTTGAACTGTTTTTATTATGTATTTCTTTTTGCAAAGAAAATGACGACTGTATTCTGTTGTACTCCTGAGCATGTTTCTCGTCGTTTCATCATTATCAATTATTCATTTTGAGTAACGTCTTAATGTTACAAATCGTTGTGGGCAGAGCAAGAGAGGTGGTAAAGGTCATCCTGAAATTGCGGAAGGTTGATTTTCCAAAGGATTGATACTTTTTTGTGCGGTTGAAGCATCGTTAGTTTTTATTTTGAATATACCAAATCTCACTTATCACGCCACAAGTACCCAAACCCTTATTCCTAATACTATGGAAGGGTCAAGTTTCTTTTGGCAGTCGCATATCGTGTCTCAGGAGCACCTAGAATTAACGAGGCATTAATTTACTCATCTGGAGAGGCGACTGCTGCCGTCCGTTTTATACTTAGAGCCTAATTGAAGAATACCTATCGTCTGAGCTTATAACGGCCATCGAAGTATTATTGATTTTCGCGGAGATTATCAATGCATCTTAGTACTTTTGGCTTATAGTCATATTAAAAACGTTAATTTTTGTTCAACATGATATTCATACCAATGAAATTCTAGGTTAATCAATGTTGTTGATACATGCAGCTCATTTAGAAGTCTTATTTCAACCTGTATGATTCGCAGAATTTTTACGCTGAGATATGAGAATAACGGAAAGAAGCTGTTTCATGCTTTATCCTTCAATTCATTTTAAACGCTTAAACTTTAACGCCATACCAGTTTCAATATCAAGATATATTCCACTGAAGAAAATATTTCAAATAATTACATTAAAATCAGACGTCAAGGGTGTTGGGAGAGAGATTCCACTCAGAAGAAACGGGCACCATAAAAGTCACTACCAAATATTAATCCCCATCGTTGTTCTTAAAGTACCATTACTTCATTTATTATCTTCAAAGTTACAAAAGCCCAAATGAAATATTTCGTCAATTTATGTAGGCGTTTATTGTCAATTCTTCACAATTGCGATTCAATTAAAAGGACAACTTGCCAGTCAATAAATTGGGCGTTGAACAAGGTACAGCTGGTGGAACTGCACCGAAGTACTCTCGGGGGACACGGTAAGCCTATCTCCGACAAGTGGTGCTGGTATTCAGTCTTCAAAGGCGGAAACCGTTCACGAAGCGTAATTACGTTCTAGCCTGAGGCAATGGGTCCATATAGCCGATGGAATTACTTGATCTTTGATCAAGCAAATTTAAGCCCAATAGAGACTTTATACGGAAGGAAACCATGCTTCTCATCAGTCACGTGAATGCATAGGTCTCTGTCCCTCATTGTAGATTTATGACCAATGAAGGGTTTTGATCTCTGATCAAACAACTTAAGGCCAGTTCAGACTCTTTAAGGGGAAGAAAACGATGACTCTCATCACCCAAGAGAATATACCTTCCTGTGGATTTGTCAGGAAAATTTTAGTACTCTCAAAGTGATCCCTTTCCGATCAATGTGCTTCTATCTATATTTTTACAACTTCTGAAAAGTGCTAAGTCTAATCTGTACTATTTATTTTTTAAATTAATTTAGTCCTATACACGCGTATTATCTTTCTAAATGTCGACCTACATAACACCGTGCTTAAATTTCCAACTTAGACCAAGATTTGTATAACTTTTTGATATGCTTTGTTTTATGGATTTTTTTGCTTCACTTTATTACAGCATATGCGCCTGTTTTCTTCAATGTCTCCTCAAATTTTTTTATCTCTAAAGTCTCTAAGCCATCCTTTTCTTTGACATGCCTACAACTCCTTTGCCACCTGGAAGATTATCTCCGGGAATCTTAATATTTCTCACTCTTTCATTCAAATTGACCATTTCAATCCAGTTTTCATCGGTACTAGAATTCTTTGACATTCCTTACATGGGCGTTCTTTCCACTTTTACTCTTAATTCTATCAAGGATTTTTGCGGAGATTATTTAATCCTATTCATGTCAAAATTAATAACTCAAGTACTTTCCTTGCCTGGGATTATATTTGCTTAAAACGTTACACTTGTGGTATAAAACGGTAAAATGTAATCGCATATTTGTAAACAATACACTAACAAAATAAAAATTTAAACGAATAAATTCGTTTTTAAATGGGAATGAGTTGAGAAAAGTAAGTAATATTAAGCCCCTCTGAGTTTGGTTCTGGTTCAACAAAATTTTTTCAATTTAAATAAAATTCGGTATTTTATGTTTCATGGTTTTTATTTTATTTGGAATGATATGTAAGATACCATGTTCTCGGTAGCAAACAAATTCTAAATCAATTAATAAAATTCAAATTATTGGTTATATTTCATTGTTTTGTATTTTTTGAAAAAGACATGCTTAAATATTTGCTTAAATTTGATTTTTGATGCGTAACTTGAGAGAACAGATTCGCACTTAACATGAAGCAGTTGAAATTAGTGATTCTACAAATTCATCCTATTTTTAAAGCCATTTTCGAGAAAGGGGTTGTGTTTCAAAATAAAATATTGTGGAATCATTTATTTCCAGTGTTTAATTTTAATTAAACAGTAAGCTTTTGGCTTTCATACGTCAAACATAAGCCTTTGTAATTATTTTTGAAATGAAGGATCATATACTTTCTCGGCCCACTTGAGGATACGAACGAAGTTTATGACTGAAAATGAATCAAATAAACGAAGGGGAATGGGTACTTTCTCTCTGGATAGTAACCATTTCTCAAAAGTAACCAAAATTTCTATATTGCTTCCTCCCAAGTAACTGCCTTGATTAGTTATAATTTTCGCACCCTCAATTTCATTGGTTCATCTTTTTTCCACTGAAGACACCTGTCATGCCAAAGGATTCAATCGCTCCGATCCGTCGTAGGACCACTGCTCACTCGCCGATGCGGCTCACAAGCAAATACTGTCCTTCTATGAGCGATTAGCGGCGGATTTAGTCCCCGGATCGGTACCGAAATTAACGGGCTAGCCGATATTTGCACGGAGACTAGAGCGTTTGCCCATTACCCCCTTAGGCTCTCAGCGCAGTCCGAGACTGGAGATTCCCCGGGACCGGCGCGCGTTTCGCCCCCTGGAGAGCGATAGAGGGAGAACGGAAGAGCGCTCAAGCAGAGAAGCGGACGGACACCTTTGCCTGGTCGTGCGACGGTGTTCTTAGGGTACGGGCAAGGGGTAAAGGGATGCGTCGCGGCCTGAATTTAGTGAATATCCCCAGGAGTTCATCTAGGAGGGATCGTCGGAACACCTGTGGCGGGCGTTGGAGCCATCTTACTTAAGAGACAAGGACGTACTACTCCGTTATCCCTTCTCTCTCTCCCTCCCTCTCTCTCTCTCTTATACGCTCCCTCTAAACGATCCCATTATAAAGGTTTTTTTCCGTCAACCACGCTCTCATTACATCGCCGCCTGCAGGCTATAATGTGGGCAAGCTAAGTATGCGCGTGATGCTTCAAAGCCGTATCAGGCCGAGATGCGTGCGTATTGCGAAAAAAATGACAAGAAGGGAGAGGGATGGACAGGATGGAAAGTATGCACCGCGGAACGGGCATGTCGCACATCCAAGATTTTTCAAAATGGGGTTGATAACGGTGCCTTTGTCGCGCAAGACGCCCTCGTCATCTCTCTGTTGAGTCTGCGGAGAGGAGTTTCCCCTCGTTTCTTGCCCGCGTTCGCAATTGAGTTTCGTCAAAGTTGCGTGAAGCGCCTTCCAGGATTTTTTTTCGCGTATCTTTTTCTACGGGAGTCCTTCATTATGTCAAGGGGGTCATTAAAGCGCGTAGCCTGTGCAAGAGACATCGTTCAGAGGTGAAACATCAAAGCAACCTCTCACGGAAAAAATGATGACGTTCATAAAGGACTCAAATTAACAATTCAGCTTAGACATTAAGTCTTTTGGTTTTCGCATCTAAAGTCTCGCAACTTTTGAAAAGAATAAGTTCCAACAGATGATACAAAGAATGACATGATTCAAAGATAATAAAGATTTATAATTTTAATTAAGCAGGTGATTCAACGTTAATAATTGGAGTAATTCAGTAATGTGTTTCAATTTCATACTACCGAGTTGTACTAGCAATCTTCCTCCAGTATCCACGACTCACTTGTAAGTCCTCTTATGCTAGTTATTTAAACTTGTTTAAAATTACAGCTGGTGACATAATAGTTCAGCAGTGTAAAAAAACTTCCAGTAAATCTCGATTGCACTAAATTCGCCCAATTAGGAAGCGTTTATTTTTATGGGTTGATTTTGGCTGGAAATAACATTCTCATTGACCGGGTCATTTTTCATACTATTGCGAATATGCGTCACTGTAAAAAGTAGCCAAATATTTGTGGAATACCATGGTTTGATCTTTTTTCTTGCTGCAGCTAGCTTCCATTGGGTGAACATTACAGAAAGCTCTGATTTTTACCCAAAATTGTCTCTTAAAAACATTTGAAAGGACTTTGACAAATGTTATCGAGGGGAAAATAAAAGAGATGGAAATCTAAAAATAATAGAGATAGAATTGTGACTGAATTGATAATGATTCGACCTGTTTCCACTTTAGCTTGTCTGTCGACTTGCGCATGATAAGAGGAACTTAACTATTCCTCATACTTTTATTGATCTTGACGTAGGTTTTGAAGTAGTACGCCATGTCCATACACCATTGAATCTATCTTTTTGACTTTTTAAAAATTTGATTAGTGTGGTTTAAGATTTGATATTTCATTACCTTTAAGAAGCTTATTCCCGAAATTCGTTTTCCAGTCTCATCAGCGTTCATCTTTGTCAACTTGATAGCAGTGTGATGCATTCTCTTGATTTGCCTAACTTTGAAAGAATTGCCAGGCTGTCATCTGCATTTTAGCAGATATATATATATACATGAGGTAAATTATTCAATTTTCCAACTATATTGCAAGCGCGCACAATTTTACAGTAATACTATATGTGTATTGCTATTCTGTTTTATTTCATGCAGTGAAAAACGAAGAAAGGAATGTGGTATTCAAAATGGTGAAATTTTTCATTACTTCGAGCCAACAGTTAGTATCAAATGCTTTATCATTCATATATGGCGACATTTCATATCTGATATCTCTCACCCATATTAATCCCCTTCTTTTGAATTCATTATTTCATTTAATTTTTCATGTCTGCATTAATTTATCATACCAGAAAACGCCCGGTAAATTAAAAGGCGTCTATTTCTGCGTGAGTTGCACACCTGTTCGTTGAAAATAAATCTCCTTTTAAAATTCATTATAAAACTGAGCAACGTATTCTTAAGACGACTTTGTTTACAGTAGCTGAGGCTAAGTTAATTGATGCTTTTGTCTGTAACTAATTCAAGCTTGTGGTTTCACATAATTTTTCTTCGCATTTTTCTGTATCAGATAAATTTATCAACTCAATTTTACATTGAAAGTACCATTTTTTAGTACAAAGCATGAGACTTATGAAAAGCAATAGCATTGCAAAAGGAATTCCAAAAGGCTCTTTGGATGTCATATTTCGTCTCTAGTTTTGTTGCATGAATTTATTCTTTTTTCAGGCGCCAGCACTTACAGTTGAAAAGTCTTGCTTAAAAAACCTTATTAACAGCAAATCTGGAATTCTCTTGATGAATCAAGAAAGAAACCGTTTCTGAATACTAGTGTAACATTGGAGGCTATTGTAATTTTATCGCTACTAATTAGTAAGTATTTGCGAACTAGTTTGTATGGAAGTGCAAACACCTTTACGTAGCATGGAAATGAGTGCATTTTGGAAGTGCTTATTATCATGTGTTAACCTCCACAAAATATACCCGTCAATATCCATTCAGAGTAATGTCACCCAATTAAAACTGACAAAAACCCGAAAGCGTCACCTGAAAATGCTCTCTGGTTAAAGCTAATAGAGTGATATAAAACAAAAAATTGCAATTTTGCTGAATGTTCCTATTTAATTTCGCACCGTCCTTTCATATTGAGTCACTGTCTGGTTTCCCGGTTGAATGTTTTTGGAGACGTTCATTATGAGATATCCACATTGAGGATATGTTAGCAGGTAGTTTAGGGAAGAATTTTCGGAGAGTTTATTGAAGGGAGGAGGAAAACAAAGCTACCGTTGATCTACTCATCTACATAAACACCTAATTACTACCATGCGATCCGCCGCATAGGCGTGTGACAGGGGGTGTTAGGACACCAGCCGTGTATAGATGTAAGGGATAAGGTTTTGGAAGGTGAAATGGTGACATGTATTATGGGAGTGCATATAGTGGCGGTCAGTTTTCATTGTGGTCCCTTATTGTGCGCGGAAAGAACGAGATTTTGTACCTATCGGAATGTATCTCTCATATTTAATTGCATCCGTCAGACCGAGAGATGCAGCATCGCGTCATGGGCTTGTAAAGAACATGGCATGTTCTTCACAAACCCATTGTGTATAAGGGTGTGTCCAATCCATCTGGATCTTCTGTTCTGTATAGTGTTCCATATGGTCATTTCCTCTTCAACTCTTCTGTGAACTTCATAATTTCTTATTTTTTCCGTCCATTTTATCTTCAGGACTTTCCTCCAGCACCAGGTTTCAAAGGCTTCTAGTTTTTCCTGGTAAGCTCTTCTTAAAGTTGTGAAACACTGTTTGTTCGCTCATGGTGGTTTTTGATGAAGCTTTTCTTAGTATTTTATTAATTTTTTTGGTTAAACCTTTGTGATCAGGGTCCCAATTGCTCGTGGTATACATGAGTGTGGCCTAATCAGAGCGAAGTAGCATCTATCTTTGACTTTTTCATCCGGGGACCCTCCTATTTTACACTTAAGAGAACCTTGTTTCTTTAATACTCTGATGCATATGTTTTGTGACCCCACGATACATCAGGTACTTTCAAAATATTGAACTTTATCTAAATGTTTTATGTTTACTCCACCCACAGTGTAGGTATGGTATTTGTGTGATGACTTTCGCAGGAAGTGAACTGTGGTGAATTTACTAAGATTTAATTCTAACCCCCACTCCTGGTACCACGAGTGAACGTTGTTAAGATCCAATGACAGAACTTCAAATCCCACGTTTTCTCTAATTTCATGATAGATAACTGTATCATCTGCAAATAATCTTCGTTTATTGCTATCTCGAAAACTAAGTTAATTTATTATACAACAAGCCGTAGGTCTTAATATTTCGACAAGACGTATGTCTTTTTCGAAAGAAGAATGATAATTAAGAGGGAAGGAAGGACGGAGCTGGATAGAAAGGAAGGAGGGGAGGGACAGTAGGGGAAAGACAATGGACAAGAGGGGAAGTGAGAAAAGTAGGAAGGGGCAGGAATCTGGTGTATAGATTTTATATCCTGTTGGAAAAACTTCGCAACCGCTTATATCCTCGGCAAGCCAGCTCTCTGTTCCCATTGCTATATCTGCGTTTTCAAATATATGTATACTAACTTCGGCACGTTTGTTCTTTGTGATACGTAAGTTTAATATTACTGCATTTATAGCGCATAGAGCTTGATGCATGTTAATGCTCGCTGTTTCATGTCATTCTGTGTGTTATCTTTTTAATGTTCTCTGAAACCACCGAGGGTAATTCTTTGAAGTAACGCAGTTTTCTTGAGAGCGCGTGTTGAAACTATTTTTGCTATGTTTTCGCGTTAAGAAACATTTATTTTTTGTGTTTCCCCTACGTTTTGTCGGCAATGAAGGTCTACGCCACTCGTATATACTTCGAGGCTGTTATCGAGTCTATGTTTTCGAATCCCACTGAATGACCTACTCTCTAGCCTAAAATATACCTCCAATGTTTAAAAATCCTGCGAGCCACCCGTCCCAAAAAAGACACCAAATAAACCACTGTTTAATGCCCCATCCAATGCAAAACGGGCAAAATTACGAGCGCCGCTTCTTGACGTGACAAAAACGGACGATGGCATTCGGTTTTATGTCGTCTTTCCGTCTAATGGGGAACGCTGTGGGTTGACGGGAGTATCAGCACCAGTTGTCAGCCGTTGATACCAAAAATGTTCTAAACAACGGTGAAGTACCCATTTGCTCTCATATTTTATGATGAAAATCTAAACAATTCACAAAAATAATAATATATATTTTTGCGAAGATTATATTAGTTTCGTTGTAAAGTAATTGAAAGTGGAATAGACATTTGTGAAATTAAACTTTTTATCATTTTAGAAAGCTCTTCTATGTTTGGTTGGTACTTATGAGGCGTAAAAGCAAAGTATGACTTTGCTAAGGTTTGCGTATTGTCCTCAGAAGGTTATTTAATGGTCAAGTACTCAATTTCGGAAAGAAGGAACAGTACAGAAAGAGAACTCCTAAGTTACGAATTAAACTATTAAGAAACTTGTCTTGTTAAAAATTAATTTAATTGTCGAGGTTCATAATACCTATATTTATAAGGATATATAACTTTTATAGTCAACCATGACATTAAGCGTAGCTTTCATTGCCGCAACGAGAAATACGTATCTCTACATACTCATTACTAAATTTAGCATAAACTTCTTCGTTGGGAGTTATTTTTTATGTATCTTAGCCGCAATTTCTACTTTTTTCTACTTTTTTCATTTATTAAGCCATCATGAATTGGAAATTAGCTCTCATGCTCCCATTATTTGCGATGACTTCTTTATATAGTAACCCATTTCATCAACTACCCTCTGTTCTAGTCTCTGACCTTAAAAAAATACTTACCGTGCTCACATATGCTACCCGCTACAATAACGTGCTTCACGATTTCTTCATCGAGTCTCGATTAGTCGAACCACAGAAAATACCTTCTCGTTGTGTTGCGCGGGAAACAGTATACTTGTTCTCAATGTAGTCTTTTTGGAACGGATAGAAAATTGAAATAGCACTAGTTGAATTGCATAAACGGACCATAGGAAATGCCAGTCTTTGCTTTGTTTTGAGGTATCTCGGTAAATTGCTAACTCTCATCTGCAGAACGTCGTAACTCTTGGCAGGGGAGGCTGTTTGTGACGTAGGTGCTGATAAGGTTGATAACCTTGCGTGCTGCATTCCTGCTTACAGCATTCCGTAATTTTGCTTGTGATAAAAAACCATAATCTCTTTACGTCTGCTCTTTTTCATTTCGCGACTCCAACAAGATATTCAACGACTATATTGCTAAACTCTTCACCACCCATGGGTTGTTGCTACTTATTCGTTCTCGTTCATACCATTCCTAATCTCCACGCATATCTCTTCGTACGCATTTGTGCGGTAATCTAAGCGGTTTTCCTGATCGTGCAATCTTTCCATGGCTCTCTACTGTCTGTCTTACACTACTGGCTGCACGAAGTCTTTTAAATGTTTACAGAGGTGCCCTCTAGGATGAGGCGTTTTTGTTTTTTCTCTTTTCCGTTGCTTTTCAGCGTTGAGGTACTATTTTTCTGTTAGTGAACGAAAGAGTTGTTTCAAAAGGTACAATACAACGCTTTGACGTGAAGTGACGTTAAAATTGATTAATTACTGGTCTACTAGAATGGTATAAATAGACGGTTGTTAATAACAGTATTAATTTTCCGAATTTAAAAATATTTTCCTAAGCATTTGAATTTCCATTCCTGGGTAAATTGAAGGCACCTGGACAAATCAGGCATTTTTTACGGAACTTGGTTTTTTATGGTATATTTTCATCCATTTCCAAGGATATACCTCCATTAATGGTGAATTTCGTATAAACCTCGATCAATACCCGATGAATGGTATTCATGGTGTGAATAGTGAATGCAGATCAGGTAAAATTATTGATTTTTTCACTTTAGTTGTAGAAACTTATTGATTTAAGAATCTTTGCATATTCTAAGTGCAAAATATTAAGGATATCCTCACAAAAAAGTTTCTTCTGGTTTGCTCCTCATTTTTAATAAACCGGCTCCTTCCTACCATACATTTTTATTTCATCATCAGTAACTATCTCCAGCACCAAGTTTCGAAAGCCTATATCCTTATACTCGAGATAACCGATGATTTTTATTCTGAGCCATACACATATGTGAATAGCGCAGCAGTTGTCATCAACATTTGAACCATTGAAAGTTCTTCCCTCCATGGAGGGATCTTTGGGAGGTATGAGTTCAATTGTTCTCACGAGAGAAGTTTAGTTCAACTGCAATTGTGGCTGCGAAGGGATCTCATTGGCCTTTGAGAAAGACGGCCGTTACCCTAGAGGGGAAATTAAAAAAAAAACTGCTGCTATAAAAGAAACTCGATAGTAATCTGGGAAGCGCTATTTTTAGCACTGTAAATGCCCACCAGTACCCAAACATAAATTTTAATGTTGAATTCCCTACACTTACTATCAGTTCACATTTATTTCATTATTTAAAGTAGTTATTGATTAATAACCCGGTGAAAGATAAATTGAAAGGCTTTTTAACCTTATGTTCTGTCATTTGGGGATTTTTAAGTTCATTTCATATTCCAAGGAACTTTCAACTTGCGTTTCGGAAGTTTTTAATCAACTTCCCTCGGTTAATCAGATAAATTTTATTTTTTAATGACCAGTTCATGTTACTGGTGTAATGTTCCGAGTGAAATTAAGTATATAAGAGGTGGTGGATGTTCTAGATCATTATTTATGATTATTTTACATTATTTGAGGACTTAAATTTTTTACATACTTTTCCCTGAGACTGCATTTTTAATGGCATCCGATGTATAGACAAAAATATCACTCGAGACATCTACTGACACTGAAGAGACTGCGACCTGGCCCCTTCGGACAAACAGCCCTTACAAACAGCTCTTATTAACAGGGTCAACCCAATTTCCTGCTGTTGGCTCGATGAGCTATTAAGGATTTCTAATCAGTAATAATTTTACATTTTTTTATTGTCAGTGTGATGATTGTGGCAAAAAATGTTGCAAATTGATTAATGAGAGCCAAAAATGTTTGTCATTCCTTTTAAAAGTTTCAAAAATATCAGCAACCGAGTAAAAATTAGGCCAAACTTGCATTTTACTATTCTTTAACCTTAATCTTAACCTACTTGTTAATGCTAATACCCTCTAGCGTATTTTCTGAAAGGTGCGAAATTTTGTGCCTTCATAAAAGTATGCTGTAAGAAATTAAATAGTAATTAGATGAAATTATACTACCCACAAACGCTAAACATGTATATACATATAAAATTATTTAACCTGCTTAGCCACAGTTATCAAATATGTATGCTTACTTTTTTCTAGAGCCTCTGGCGAATTGCGGTATTTACAACGCATCACTTTGAACTTTAAAAATAACCGCAAATCGGAAAATCACCGAGTCCAAGTAAGCTAGTTGAGAGTAGGAATTCGTTCAAAATCATCTTTTGAGTGAGATTATTGTGTCCTAGAAAATAGCAGCATTGTGGATACTGAGCGCTTAAAATTTATGTATAAAAAATCACTGCTATTATACGTATCGATACATATAATATGTATTCTAAGTACTGCTGAACCATTTTACTGCACACAACGGTACCTAACACTATAAGTCTCAACCGAGCCATTTTCTCCAAAGTTAGCCGATCCTCCTTTACAAGGACAAATTGTGCAATATTTGATATAAAAACAAATCCTTTTCTCCAAATACTGTGAAATTTACTTGGAATATTTTAACCGCGTAATCAAAAATTATTAAAAACAATAGTAACTGCATCAGATGCTCCAAATTAAAACAACATGCTATTACGCACCGAGCAGCGAGATAGTTTTTAATCAATTAGAAGTGCACATAATACGGGCGCCAACGCAATTTGTGTCACACCATTGCTAGAACCCTGAGAAACCATCTCCTGTGTGAAACAACCATTCACCCGGCCATCAGACCCAAACACGCACTAATTTGTGGAATTTGCTTTTTCATTTTTTGAGCTCGGTGTGTGGCATCAGAACGTTATCCAGTCGATTCCAAATTTTTACTAATTTTTTTACCGAATTGGGACCATGCACCGAAGAAGCCTTTTTACATTTCGAAAAGTCCAAATTTGTAATCACCCTAGCGATACATCCTCATTCCTACGTCTCATATCTATTATTTAGCATTATTAGTGAGTGCATGGAACAACATGACTGCACGTGAGGGACAAACGATTTCGGAGGAAATTGCCCAGTGCACTTGCCCTGTGACTCACTACTGTCGAATGTTGATCAAGCTTCCTAACGCACGTCTTTTGGACTCTTGATGGCGCAAAAATCATTAACTTCTGAAGGCCTAATGTCTGTGTAGCTGGATGATATTTTATATTATTTAGTATTAATAGTAAGTCCAATAATCTAAAAATGAATGAATAGGAGTATACTTTAGTAGAAATTTATACACACAATAACGATCTTGGGAAATCAATGAGGCGGAAAATAGTGAAAGTCAAAGCCGTTAAATTAACTGGAAACATCTGTTTGGGCCAACAGAAAGTTTAATTTCACATACCACGGCAATTCAGTTAAAAAGTTCTGTTGTTTGTCATTATTCCGTCCCCACCTGGTTTTCTTTTCAATTATTTTGAATTCTTATGAAGCCGCCTTGATATCGGAATTATATCGTTTGTAGCGCATGGGAAACTTTATTTGTGTAGACATATAATGTAGAGCAGTTTTTCGCGCCTTTGAAAGGATTCCACTAGAGGTCAAACACATTTAAGTTTAATCCATAGGCTTATTCTCCACGCCACTCATCACTCATTAATTTGCCGCGCACTGTTGTGGCTGATTTCCGGGAACGGCGTTGATGTAAATAAAGTAGTAAATAGTTCTAAAGAGAGCAAGCGTAAGGCTCTCATCTAGGTTTTTGGCTGTTAACAATGCAGAAATGTTAAAATTGCACGACTGGTGAAACCTAATTTATCCAAATTCGGTGAGGGTGAGTAAATTTAACGCACTGACGTAATGCTCTTCTTTACAAAACTGTCATTCAAACCGACTATGAAACCGTATGCATGCCTTACTTAAAAGTGAACTTACGCACGACCCAAAATATGACATTTTGCTCCTTGACGATGCTATGTTTGGGAACATTTTTGTCGTGATACGTCTTCATCAATTACAATTTTGTAATATCTAAATAATATGTCCACTATTTCCAATACCAAATTAGTTTGCATAAATTTTTTTCACTATGAAATCTCAAATTTCATTTTCATTGTGTTACTATAAATAAAATAAATTCTTAAATAGTTGTTGCGACTGATTCTTTTACTGAATGTGCGCGAGCATTGAATTGATAATGTGCCCACAAAAAGACCGCTCGAAATGTGTCCAAAACTATGTCATCGACAACACGAAGGTTTCCGTGGGTACGCTGCCAGCTTTCAAGCGAAAATTTGTGTCGTTAAAATTCCACGCCGCTCCGAATGCATCCGCCTTGCAAATAAAAAGGGCTTTAATCGCACACTTTGCGCTGTCGCTTGAAGCACTGCTTTCGGAGGGATACCGCCGCTTTTGGCCATGAAAATCCCCGACTATTGAACTAAGTATATTTTCCTCTTGGTCGAATTTGTTGGTGTACATTCTAGGTTAAGGTCACTTGTATATGTTTTATGTCTTTTCTCCGTGCCTTAAGTTTGTTTCTATTTTTATTTTAAATGTATTTGCGGTGATCCCTTTGTTCAAGTTTTATCGCGTTAACAGAAAGTCCGAACCCGCAAGTTTTGCACATTTGTGGCAACATAATAAAATTGTCTTGAGTAGAGGGATGGTTAGGAATAAAATCTTTTCTTATTACGTGACGTTTATCTGCGATGAGTGATAATTTTTATTCAAACAAATACTACCTTAAATACAGAAAGTAATACGATATTTTAAAATAAGTTAGCTTTACAGTAATAGCTGCAGTTCTGATACTTTTTCAAATCCCATTTTTCGAATTAGAGGGGTAAGACATGAAAAAATACATTTCATTAGTAGTATATTAGAAACCCTTTCCTTAAAATTTCACGTTAATTATTTAGTAGTATAGGATCGTCAAATGTTATGCGTCAGTCAATCAGTGTGGTGTCAGCCCGTCTCCTAATGGTAGCTAATTCATCCGCAAGCGATAAGTTTAATTCTTTTGTGCGGTTGCCCTCAATCATTCGGCAGAAATTCAATTTAATTCATTTATTATCGTGGGCCGGTCTGGCTCATGAGATATTTTACATAGATATTACATTGGGATATATTACAAAAAGGAGATACATAAATAAGAAAAGTGTACAAATAAAAACGAAAAAAGATGAAATTAAGTAATTATTACAAGAAATATACATTTAAAATCCCATTATGTGTGAATTCACCGGTATTCACCCTCAATGTGTATATACATTTCGCGCATTTTTATGACATCCTTCTTACGGTCATATTATTCCATTCATAACTATAATAGGTCGCACAGTTCGAAAATATATCAAAGGACAAAATTAAATGTATGCATTCTATTCCACTTCACGTTATTCTTACTGTTAGAGCAGCGCAATTAGTTATGCAGGAAACTGCCAGGCATCATTGAGAAGTAGCTTGTACATTTTGGACTTTAACACTGATTTAAGTTATTTCTGACGGTAATGAATTCCATATTCTAGCTTCTACAGTCACCATAAAAGATTTATTGAGGCGAGGAGTTCTGTGCTGGTGAAAATGATGTAAATATAGTGATTCCTTGTAAATATTGAATGAATATTTCTAGGCGTTGGCTGTGAAGTAGATGCTTTTCAAAAAGGGAATTCTAGGAAATTTTGAAGTATTTTGCAGAATTCCATGCTTAAGTTGCGGGAAATATTAATTTTCTAGGCTTGTGTGCTATGCAATGTCGATTTCGAAGAAATGTGTAGGTTAAATCTTCAGCGCCCATATGTGCTCAGCTTGGAAGAAGTTCTTCGTCACCGTTGCATTGCGTTGCACTTGAATAAACACCAGACTCCCAGGGGATGTGCCCACAGCCCTACAATACTCCCTGTCCCACTTCAAATGAGTCAATCCCGGCGCTGCACGTCCCCCATTCGTCTGTCTGCCTCCTCCCTCCACCTCATCTCATCCTTTCCCAATGGACCAACCCACTCCTCCTCCTCCTGCCTCTAACGGTCCTTCCCGTAACCCAGGGCAACCCGCTCGACAGGAAGTGTTAACTTCGATCGTCAGGTTCTGAGCGCGTCTTCTTTTCGTATTTCCCATCCCCCCCACACTCCCCAACGACGGTCGTCCTAACCCTTTCAACTCTTCCTGCATTTTTTTCCCTTTTTTCTGCCTTTCGAATGTTCTCTTCTTCCCCCCTTCCTTTTCCTTCCCTACCTCGTTTGTGTCTTTTTTTTACTCTTCAGTCCCATCTTTTCCTGTCTTTATTCCTGCCATGTTGCCCGTGACAGGTTTCCTCTACATGATCCAAGATTGAATTTTCCGTTTTTCTCACGTATTATAGTTTAAAACGAACATTTGAGCCCATTCAGCTGTTTTAGCATCAGTCAATATTGCTTTTATATTTTTAACGGGTGCGGCCGTCTGTTTGTGGGTTTTTAATGTTGCTTTCAACCAAGTACATGAAAGTTGTGAGGAAGCAATCCAATGGTTTAGATGTGTTTATATTTACCAGTTTTACCAGCGTCTTTAAGGAATAAGTCATTGAGGGAAGAATTCAATTAAGTTGAAAAATGGCTCACTTTCGTGCTTTCTCGTCGAAAACATATTTTAGTTAATTTTTAGTTTATTTATCTATCAGTTAGTATTTCTATTTGATGCCCATAATGAGCATCCCCTGCTTAAAGTTGAACTGCGTTTAAAATCTAAATTTGAGCTGTTTTTCAAACTTGGAGCTTTTTACGCCCAACTTATTAATTCCTGATACTATGGTCTAGCTTATCAAGTGTGAGTAAATTAATTAATACAGCGAGTTCAAACAATTTAATTATTATATTCCTCATTGAAATGACTTATTATGCAATGCTTTTTTATTCATCGATATGCTTTAATATACCTGTGTTTATGCTTACTTTGGCAAAATGTGTAATTTTTTATATTTTTAAATGTTTTCTTGAGCGGAGTAAAATTTACTGTTCGTCGGATTTCCACAGGCGGAAGTCGATTCACAGAATAGCACATGAATCTCACTCTGTTATTTCTACGCTTTTGAAATGGTGTGCAATGAGGCTTTGCACGTAATAAATGACCTGATTCATTAATTAAAATAACCAAAAACGACGGAAAAGTTCTACTACGTCAAAAGTGGTGACGTAATTTAGCCCCTGGTACATTTTTTGCAGTCCTCCGCACGGAATTTATAAAAGTAATGATATATCGCTCTTCAATTGAACGAATTCCTGCTTTTGTTTGAGACGTCACTTGACTGAATCCCTAAATAATGATTTCCAGTAAACATTAATACATTGGATTCCTACTTTTGTGCTTTTCGCAGTTTTCAAGCGACGCGATGTTTAACCTGTTAGCCACACAACTTATGCTGGGTTATAGCCTTAATTTCCACCTACTTTATCCCTCTTACTGGTATCATAGCTTTTCCATTATTATTTTTGCTCTTCTACCTATCTTTTTATATGGTCTTCAGTCATTTCAGTCAATAAATTTAGCATTAGAAGGCCTGCATTTTGGTAGTAATCGTGAACACTGAGTAATAGAGTTGGAAGGATGCGTACGAAGTCATTAATAGATTGGTAATACTATTGTATATAAATTTTACACATTATCTAGGCTAATAAAATAAGCAACCACAATGAGCAGATTGTTTTGTTACATTTCCTATACCGTTTATTCATTCAGCTAACCGTTTTATTCCTACCTAATTCTCTATTTTGATGTCCTTAAATTAACCCCTGGTCTACCTGTATCATTCTTTCTTTATTTCTTCCATCATTGTTTACAAGATGTTGTTGTGCCACAAATTATGTCTAATCAGTTTGTCTCATCTTCTTAGGTTTTTGATTAAACATAAAACATATAACACATTATCTTTCTAGCTCTTCTATAAGCTTCTTAATCTGCGATTCTCTTCGTCGTTATATCATCATTTTTCTTTCGTGCGTTCTAGCTTTGCTTTGTGTTAATAATTTCTTCTTCTGGGGATTTTGCACTTACAACATATTTTTCCCTCTTCAATATTTGTTAATCCTATTTGCCATATAACTGAATATTCCACTCTCATGGAAGTAAAAATTACAAGCAAATTCGTTTGTAATGCAACTTAATATCAATACTAATTGTGCTTTCAGTGAAGCATATATATATCAGGAGTATTTTGTTTGTGATATTTAGCCGTAAATTGTATTCACACTATCCAAAGCTATTTTATCGCACTATTTAGATTCCAACAAATAATCTCCTATGCTAATTGAAATATTACAAATTTTCTCTGATGCATAATCTTTTAAATTTTACTCAGTTTTATAACATTTGCCGTTCAACTTTGATCGGTTATGCCAATATTATATGCGCATCGAGCTCTTAAGTTTTTTATGTGAACATGTTCAATATTTTTGTATACAGTAAAGTTATGTATACAGTAAAGTATACAGTAAAAATATGTTCCACAGTTTGACACAGAAAAAGCTTTCGTGGTTGACCGTAAACCTTTTAGTACTGAAAAGCCTGGAATTTAGGAAAAAGTTTGAGCACGTAAAATTCCATTCCTTCCTTTGTGCTGACATGCAGAATTTTCTGAATTATGCCCCCTCAGAATTGAAGCCAATGTGAATGCAAAAAGTCATCCTCGCAACTAGTACTCGCGTGGACGTGCTACGAGCGTTAAACCTGCCAAATGAACTACACTCCGCTAACTTCGACCGATCTACCGAGCAGAGAGAGGTTCATTAGTCACTGGTATTTTTTTCACCCACAGTCAAAACGTCAAAACTTTGAAAACCAATAATTTTGACCGAAAATTCGGTGACCGAAATTTTGCGAAAAATTCTCGGGGAAAGAAAGAATCTCTGTGCGGTTAGGTGAAAATAAAAATAATAAAATTAATAATAGTGTTGAAAGAACGTAAATTTACGGATGAAAATATATTTCTCTATTTTTTCCTCTCATGGCAGAAATGCATTCGCAGCCGTTTTAAAAACCGGGTTAATAAACGGCCTCGAGGAAGCACTCGTAGAGAGTGCGAGAGAGGAAAGAAGAAGAGGGAGAGAGAGAGATGAAGTGTGGTGTTTGTATGTTTGGTCTGTGAGCCCGTCGCGGTGGTGGTGGTCGTGTTGAGGATGCGGGGAAACTCGGGCTGGAAGGCCCCGCAAGGAGTTCGGCGAAATGGCGGTGACGGGGCGGAGGACGGGCCGGTGGGGGGGTGTAAGGAGAAGAACCGGAAGGCGGGTCTTCCTCCCTTCTTCCCCCACTTGATGAATGCCTCGCCCCAGTAAATAACGCCGTTAGAGAGGGAGAGAGATCCCACCTCCCACTCTGCATCTACCCTGTTTTCTTTCCCTCCTCGCTTTGCCGCCAGAAAACGTCATCCTATTCATTGCTGTGGCGCCGAAATTTCAGCAGATGGAGCCAAAGGGAGGCCTTCATGTGCGCGAGGACGACTTAGGGAAAATAATTCTCGATTAAGGAGATATGAAACAAAAGAGAAGGTTGAAAGCCCGTTCACAATCGCGTAAGAACCAGACATAACTTATTCTTCGACTGAAATCATCCTTGTCTTCAAACCAACCAATTAGATTACGTCGTATTTTTTTTAAAGAACTCCACCTGAAACGGAAATTGAGTCTCGGATGTCAGACTTTCCGGTTCGATTCGGGGGTAACTTTCCTAACCAAGTCATCTCATTGTCAGGGAATATTTTGGAGTAGGTATAAAACTCACATTAGCAATCATCCTCTTCTTGACCTCACTAAACACTTTGTGCAATGTCTACTCATATTTACTCAGCTATCTGAGCGTCGATTATGTTATCCAGGGCGAAGTATCTGCTCTTTTTTCCGCTGTAACCATATCAGAAGGAATGGAGGGTAGGGAGAGCCACAGTCCTTGTTTAAGCTAGCTACAGTTAAAAGGCTACCATGCCGAATATAAAAATCCTTGGGGTCTGCTGCCTGTTTACGAATTTCGCTGACATTTTTCGAAAAGCGCTTTCATTCCATTATTCTTGCATTGCGGGTGACGAGAATACATCGAAGGATTAAGCTTGTTTTTACTAATCTAGCTAGTATGTGTAATTTCGTGCTTTTATATTGTATATTATGAGTGGAGATATCTCTGGTGTTCTTATGAGTCAGGTTCATATCGACAGACATTTCGGCAAGCGAATCTCATCTTAGGTGCCCTCGAATCCAACTTGGAATTCTTGATTTTGTATCCAATGAAGGGATTCTGGTTTGGAGTTGGTTGGGCTAGAGCTGTGTTGAAGTTGGATTCCAGGATCCGTAGGCTGGATTCTGAATCATGGATTCCAAGATTACGAGTCTCATATTGAAGCGTTCATGGAAATGAAAAATCTGAATCGGCGGAAACCACGAAAGATTTTTACTAGAGAAAGGCAGTGACTATAGACCTCATCGCCGTATTCCAGGGCGCAGGGAAAATTTCAATGAGAATACTTTTTCCTATTTGACCCATAGGATTTTTTTCTTTCGAATATCTAGCGTTTTCATGCGGTGTATTTTTGGTACAAATTAAGATCTGTACGAACCATTAACAATGCAGAGGAGCTTGAAGTGAAATCACCCATTGCTATCTTGATATCTCTTGGTAATACGAGTCGAAACGGGACGGCGAGTTATGCTGAGACGTTGCACGTCTTGAAGCGAGTCTGTCGGCATGAAAATATGTCCTTGGTGTAAAATGCAACGGTATTATTTGTATTGTAATGTTTTTGCGTGTATTGAATTTTCAAAATTTATTGTGATGCTGCCGTTCCATGAAAAACTATGCAAGACAATGGACTCATTGCGCTACTGGCCTCTTGGGGCTACTGGTTGGAAGTTAGGTGTACAATTCCGTCAATAAGTGATCCAGGGAATATCCAAAATGAGAATCTTTCTCTCGCATTCTAATTTTTCTCCGAGAATTGTTTTCGTTCCTACTATTCTGTATTCATGAACTTTATTCTTACGATTCATTTCACATGTAGCGGTCAGAAGCATTGACTGGTTTGACGGAAGTGTAACATAACAAATCAACACCAGTTTAGGTTGCCTAAGTGTAGACGAACTCAAAAGGAGGAGGAGAAACCAAATAGCTTTGACATGGTTGCTGTCGCACGCCAATAGTAGTGCAATAAAGGTAATGCAAGCGAGGGCATTTAGGCGATAAATAACGGCTCGAATGGCGACAAGCAATATTTGCACGTCAACCGATAACTAAACAGTTACGAGTGTAGAATGGCAATCATGCAGAGGGGAAAGAGCACTCGCTCGCCATATTTTGAAGAGAGAGGTTGCAGAATCCCTTCTCGAATAATGTTGACGGGACGCCCGAAAGAGTTGAAATTTCTTATTGTTCTGTGCAGTCTTTGGTGCTAGAAAGGGGATTGGTGTCCTGAAAAGCTAACATCTACCAAGGAAGAGAAAACGAAGGAACCGGTGGACATCCCGATAAACCCAACTGCGTCTCCTAATCCTGAGATCCTGATTCTGTGTATCGTATAGTCCGGAAAAGACGCCTGTTACTAGGATTAAGGATATTTTTATAATTCAATGGTATATTTATTTCAACCTGTTAAGTGCAATGTAGGCACTGTGAGATATACTTAACCTATTTCAGGAAGGGAGTCATTCATATTGATAGACTTGTTCTGGTATTACCTATTACTTTCTCTACTTAAATCTAATGGTAATGGTTGTTAATTTGGGAATTCTCAGTAACAAGAATAATTAATTTTAAATTTAGGCAAGAGCAAAGCCATTAAATTTCGTGCCAGTGTAAATCTTTTTAAAATATGTGCGAGAGTATTTTTATGTTCTTGACATTAAATGTTAAATAAGAATTTTTTGAGCCTGTCTAATGCTTTACCACCAACTAGCCAGGGCAAGCGAGGAAAGGCTAAGCGGAGTTTAGCGGATCATAAATTGTATTAGAAACGCACGGGCAGCAGTATTAAGCACGAACAACGTGGTGCATTATTTAGTGAAGTTCTATTTAGCAGCCGCATAAAGTCAGGTGTAAATATAATAAATTCAAAAAAAATATTACAGAAGAAAGATGGTGCAATACATCCGAAATACAATCATGGAAGCCCTGACTACTCGCAACGGTAGTATCAGGAACACTCCGCGTTCTTATTCAGTCCATTTCGGGGTAGAAATATGGCCGTTTCTGAATCATTCCAAGAGACGATACTCCTTTTGAAATCCTTTTTATATACTTTTACCTATTTTTACTTGAAGTTAGCAGCACATATGTACCCCACAAGGTTGGTTCTTCTCGGTCAGCTTAGAAAACTACTCTTAAGAATGAAAATACGATAGTAAATGTCCACACTGTTTAAAGAGCACCGAACATGGTTTGGACACATTACGTCATTGAGAATGACATTTATGTCAAGGTCCTTGAGAATGACATAAAGTGTCGAAACCATGGTCGGTGCTCATTAAACTGGAAATTTACTATCATTTTTTCATTCTTACCAGTATGGATATTGAATATTTCCACCAAGTTACGCCTGAAACTCTTTCAAACTACTCTTCTTCGTGAAGTGCCAACTCAATGACATAACCTGAGAGTTGAATCGGAGCAATTTCCTCTTTGAGTTACAATGTCAAGGAGAATTGTGACGAGGCCTAAGATCTATTACCTCATCAGTGACCATTCAGCTGACTTCACTCTCTATTAGGGACATTTGACTTTGAAATTCACGGGGAATAACTTGTAAATGAAATTGGTGTAGGTGTGTCCCATTTATGTACGTAAAATGTAAGGAAAATTGACTGGTAAGTTAATTACAATCATGCCTACGAATCATTTTAGCGTACTATTCTTAAAAATATAAACGATTTGGACGGCGGCATTAATTGCGAAGAGCATAGCTTTGATGTGGAGTTGTGAAGGCGTGATAATTTCTCGTTTCAGAAGCCAAAGTTAACCTCAGTAATGTGATGTGGATTTGTAAAGACGCCTTAAACGAATATTTTGTGTAATACAATAATTTAATCAGCCAAATATTTTAAATTTCTCCATCGAACTGACGAATATTAGATAAACATAGATTTAGGGTCCTGAGGACTTTTTTCTCATGTGTAATGAAATAATTGTCCTGCTGTCTGAAGGATAGAACGCCTCTCTTAAGGGCCGCTCCCCATACGCCCTAATGGTGTATCCCCTCATAAATCCAACGAATTTTTTCAATAAATAATCGTTTACCGTAATTTTTAAAATTATGAAGTATCTCTTAAGAAATTTTGTCTACTCTCACTGCATACCTTTCCTTAATCTGCATTAATACCTTTTATATTTCATTTTTTCATCTCAGGTCCGTGGTAATCCTTCTTTACTGTTCCTTCATGCTCTTTATCAATTGTCACAGAAAAATTTCCGCTCTCAGGATCGTCTTCCATGCATTCCACTTTTCTAAATACCTGCCTGTTCTCTTAATTTTAATCTTTCTAATGGAGAAAGGCGAAGCCGAAGTTAACCTCAGTAAGCTTATCTGTCTACTATGGCAACTATTTTCTTCTCCCTACTTATTAAACATAAGTGTAGGCGCGTGATAAAATTTACCTTTTGGATGACTTAAAGAATCCAGAATCCAGAAATATTATCTAGAATGGTTTTTTAATTTCCCGGCATATGATGTTGATGATGTATCCTCTAGTCTTCCACGAGGTCAGGTATTGGTTATCCGACGTTTCAATGCCCGCCTCCGCCATCGAGACGTCGGCCAACAATACCTGACGGAAAAGGATGGACCTGAAGGAAAACCCAAAAAGACTTCATTCAGTAATACATTCATGGTGCCGAAGAGCAATACGTTATAATTTCTGCTACTAATGGCCACATTTTACCCCCTCAGCCATAAATTTTTGTCTTAGAGTCATTGCTTTCGTGAAGTTACTCATGAATAATTCATGCAAACTCTCAAAATCGGACTACACATGCGCGTGCCGATATTCTGTGAATGCTTGAAATAGTTAAATCCTTATTCTGCGCACATGCGCTTCAATCAGTCCCAGTGACTTATATTCATTTTCTACTTTAGTAAAAACATGATTAAAGCTCGCTAAGTCTACCACCAGTTGCAATAGACAAAGAAAGTAAGAATAAAACACCTTAACTATAGCGTATTGGCGATATTGTGTTACAGAAACAGAAAAATTTTCAGATAGCTTCCATTACTCGAGCAGCTATTCTCAATAAAACACACGTCATTTCTATGGAATTGCTGCTGTGGTATTTCTATGTGTACTTTCTTGATCCAGAATGTATTCTCATATGTATGTTCCACTCTTCTCAAGTCTTCAACGATTTATGAGCTTTTCCCATTCCTATGACATCGAGACGTTAAATCTGATGAAATTTTTTTCTTGTATGCTGGCACGGTAAAATTTACTGACAATTATACCGGAGGACAAGAGCTCTTTTGAAAATATGACCAGGAAATGAATCGTCGTCAAATCTCATACGGTCAACTAAATGTGCAGCGTTCAGTATACGTCATACAAATGCATTCACATGAAATAAATCTGACCCGCAATTCAGTGGACGCACTAACGTGGGCAAATTTACAGCTCCGAGAATTTCGGAGGGAAGCCATATAAAAATCTAATCCTGCGGTGGAGAACCTTGGGCAAACATACGACACGCGGCCATGCGAATATTTCACGCCGCGACAACCGCAGCGGTTGGGAGCATTCCGGCAAGCGAGTTGGCGCGTCGGCCTTCCCGCAACGTGTTTACACGGCCTCGCGCCACGTGCTTTCCGTGGTAAGCCGGGAAGTTTTACGCGCCCCTTTTGAAGTCAACTGGGTCAAAGGTCTCTTCCTCCGTTCCCTTCTCGGTACGCTAACAAGTGCTCAAGAGTATCGGTACAAACATCTACCCGTTCCCCATTAATGACCGTGCATTTTAACTGCACTAAATGGGACGTCTTGCCTTCAGTAAGCGTGATCGTTGCTGCAATTTCAAATTTTGATTGCACTTCCGAATAGAAGAGACAAAGAATTACATACGGTCGGTGAGTGGCATAGTTCAGTGGGGGTGGCATAGCTGGCTGGCTGGCTGAAGGCGGCTCAACGAATCATCACAAGTGGCTGAGTAATATCGTACGTTGAGTGAAGCATTCAGCGATATACAAATAAAAGAAAAGTGGAAGTGAGGAATTCACAAAGCGTAGAAAACGTCGCAGAAGTTGTAATCAATTAAAATTTCTGAGAAAATACACCGAACAGTACACGATGGAAACTGATTCCCCTTGGCTAACCTGCAGGTAAAGAAACTAAAAAATGCAGCGATAAATGTCGATGCCTAACCAAAATACGACAGAATATGTACATTTTCTTCCAGGAATTTATTAGCCAATTAAATAAAATTCCATAATAATACCATAGGTGATTTAAAAACCAATCTGGAAAAAACATAAAGGAAACAGTGAGTGCATTTCCTTAATCCGTAGCTAAAATACTGGAATTATTTCTGTTTAAAGGCTTCAGACTTCTATACCTAGGGACGAGTTTCAACATACATGATAGTAAGAACCTAGATAAGCCATTGACCTATTTGTATAGACTCAAAAGTCCCTGAGGCTCATATGAAGGCCCTATTTTGCCAATGTTTGCACCCATGAGAATAGCATTGCCTTACATTATTCTCTTTTTTGCTTCTTTGCATTACTTGCAGGCATAATGCAGTTATAAATATTTAGGTTCTTATTATAAATATAGCAAATTTGACCTCACTATGGACACAAAATTCAGTTTAACAAGTGTTTTATGTCGTATTAATTATGAATTAGTTATACAAACCTCTCTGTACAAACGCTGTCATCCGCAGTAATCTAATTTATTATTGTGGCATACCTTGGTACACTTCGGAGACTACTTCAGTGGAAAGAATTATAAAAGTGACTTTGTAATTCTATGCAATTCAGCTTAGCAGTCACTCTCAAAGACACTTATCGATATAATTGCAGTATAAAATTGCGGTACTAGTGGGCATAGTTCCCTTCCCATTATGTGAAGATAAATACCGAGAGCTATCCATCCTAGAATTCAGGGAAAGAAATAGAAGAAAGATGCACGTGGCATGCCTACTTATTCTTTCGGCCTACTCCTCCCAGGTCAAGACCCGTCAAAAAATAAAACCCCCAGAGTCGAATGAATTTAAATGAGGGAATTAGAAATTCCGCAAATGAGCTCTTGCCGCCACCCCGGAGACAAAAGTGATGTGGATGGCAAAGAGTGGGAGAGAGCATGGGCATTCATGAGGAGAAAGAGGAAAAAAGAAAATCCTGCGGGAAAAAAATTGAAGCGTTGAATAAAGACGCGAGAGAATGAATGAATAAGAAGAAAAGCTCGAGTGAAAACGTTCGGAAACCGAAGCGAAAAAGGAATTCGCCGCTCGTATGCGGAGAAGGAGAGATTCCTCTGAAAGGGAAGAAAGCTGAGATTTCTCCGGCGGTGGTTAATTGAAGGGGAGGTCACAAAAGGAAGAAGTGACGAAAATTGGGTCGTGAGCAGTATTACGGAAGGATTAAAGTCGAACGTAAAGTTCTTGCAAAAGTTTCTGGCAAAGACCAGTGCGGCAGAGAGGGGAGATGGTAGTGGGTGCAATGAATGGAAAGAACCGAAGGAAAGAGTGGGGAAAAAACGAGAAAAAGTCAGAGAGAGAAACCAAACTAGTCTGCATATAAGGCGCAAGGCTCACCGCACATACAAGTCAAGTGGGTAAAATCATCCATCTCTATAGCCTATCAGGGACCCTTCTTGAGGCTTCATTGAGAAGCGAGTCGGAACGGTACGCCAGGTAGTGGTGTGTCATCGCACTTCTTGGAGTGCTTGCTTCTGTAAAAACAAAAAAAAAGGAAACATCTACTGCGCAGGAGGCCAGTGGGTCGGTACCTGTATCAAAACTCTACCCGATTGTTCCCGCTGGGGGGTGTAAGGGAAAGGGGAAAAGGCCGCGGTACGGACCGCCGGCACCCGACGATTACAGTCGGGTACGCCGCTTGAAACCACAACCCCTTGGAGTCCGACACCAAATTGGCGGATTGATGTCGAAACGCCAATGGGCTTCCGCCATCCCCAAGTTCTCGTAGTTGCTGGGTTCACCGTAGCACGAGTCGCCGTCAGTTTTCGCTCTCGCAAAAACTTACCGCACATCGATGAAAGACCGGAGGAGCCCGTTGCCCAAAGATTTGGGATTAGGTGTCTCCCGGCCAACTTTAGCGGTGGGAGCAGCGCGGTCAGTCGGCGTACTTCATTGGAGTAGTGTCCTCGGACCAGTTCTGGTCAAATATTGAATCACACTCCTCGGTAGGCCTCTCCCACCGAACTAAGGACCATGCTATAATTCATAAAATTGTTAGTCGTATTGCACTGCTAATGCGAGAACCTCATTTCCGCAATTGTCTCTGCCGCTGCCATTCCATACAAGAGTATATGTGGTCCATGTAGTTTCAGCGTGAGATGACTAACTCTTTTTCCATACCCACAATGTTTTAGAGTTTTCTTAATCCTATACCCTAAACATTCTTTCTCCCACGTTGCACAATAACTTGCAAATTTAGAAATCAGTGAGCTAAATATTGCCACCATCGGAGTGGAAGAATCTTTAGCGGGAGTTATGAGAACATAACTGACGGACGTTATTTAATGATGATTTAACTTAAAGCAGAGAATACTAGATTATGTAAAGTTCACAATGGAAAAATGATAATTGGCATAGATATTTGTATGTATTATCAATTACTCGGAATTCAGCACTCGTTACTCGTCATCATCGTAAGTCAACAATCCTGAGATTGGTTGGACGCTGCCCACCATTAATTTTCTTCTCAGCTAATCTCTTCATATTTAGTACATATTTCTACTCTTTCATATATTTCATCATTCTTTCAACATATCTCAAACGAGGCCTTCCTCTGCCATTCTTCCCGTTGACCTGTTCCTCGACGATTGTCTTCATCAGGCCAGCATGTCTCATGATGTGGCCGATTGAATTGTCTCGTCTTCTTCTTAGGGTTTTCAGAAGACTTCTCTATTTTCCCACTCTTCTGAGGACTTCGTCGTTTCTCAATTGTTTTATTGTTACTCACAAGGACATCAAATTCCTGAAAAGTCTCTCAATAACACACCTTTGGGGACGAATCCTTGATGATTATATTAGCAATAGCATAGTAGAAATTCTTGGACTGGGTTGAAATTCCATTGAAACTGGAGGATTTTTCTACGTTTTCTATGTAATTTGTGCTTGAGCGCTCACAATGGGCAGTGAGTGAATGAGAGTGACCGTGTGGGAGAATATTGGGAATCGAAAAGCTCTGAATTCTATATGGAACGTGGCGTCGTGTGGCGCGCGTGAACAAGGAAACAAAGGAAAGAGGCTGAAAATAGGTTCAAGGTGTTTGAGATAGACGGGTTTGAAGAACGTAGAAGATACGTTTGATTGAAATGTAATAAAATGCAAGATGGTACCTGGTATGGTGGGGAAACGAGTTTTAGGATGAAATAGGAGGCAAAGTTGGAGGTCGGAGGAGGCCATCATGGTCGCAGGGAAGCTGAAGGTCGTAAACATCATCTACGAAATACCGTGGCACGGATGTATTTCGTTGGTGTAGATGCCAAGCCACCACCATTGTGTGTGGCAAGGGCAGATTCCACACCACATATACAGAACTCATTGCAGTTCAATCAAAACCGCGCACGTTCCTCCGGTTGCTATGTGCAGGCCCAAAGCTGTCAGCAGAAAAGTGCGCTGTGACACCAGAAACTTGGTGCGTGCTACGTAGACCAACAAGCTAACTAGCAGTATACTTATAAAGAGACAACTACTGTTTAGTATAATTAAGACGATTGATTTATAGTACTGCTAGGTGCTAAATCATGCAGTGAGTGAGGGAAAAGTGTTGGGTAATCGAGGGAAGGGAAGAGAGAGAGAGTGAGTAAGCTTTATCGTAAGGATGGTCAGAGTTTGCTGGAGAATTAAATCCTACAACGAGGCAAGGGTTAGGCAGCTGTTATGTGTAGAATGTATATTACTTCTGTCATCGAAATTGAAAGTAAACGGGGGATCACCTCTAATGAAAAGTATTCATTTACTTTCATAATTTGACTAATTAGGGAAGATAAGTTTGCTCTTCATGGTGAATACTTGGGACGTGGAAGTTAATAGCTTTAGGTGCGGATTAAAACGTTCAGAGCTAGTGTTATAGTGTCAGGTTTAAACTTGGTACAATGAGTCAGTAATAACATTTTAAATAAAGTACTTGTAGGTTGCTACGGAATATTTATTCAACCGACCTAGGTTCCAGCAAACTTTTCCTTTACCTAGGTAAATATTCTTCGGCCGCTAGTGTAACTATCAAGACCCTGATAAAGGCGTAAGTTGCCGAAACGTAAATGGATTCGATTAATACTCTGAATATATTTACACTGACGTCTTTTATGGACATATCCAAAACGTATTTTGGTATGATTATTATATGCGCTTTTCTGTCTTTGAGTAAGACTTATACATCTACATCTACTTTATTTACATATTACTCTGCAAGCCATCACAATAGTGTTTGGCAGTGGGTGACTTATCGCCAAACAAGGATCGTAGAAACTTGGATCGTTATATTTAATGCGATTTAAATTCTTCATCTCAGCCAAAGTACTGACTTTAATTAAGTTTTATTGAAGTTTAGGGAAGAGAACATGCTTACTTTGTATTATGCATGTTCTCCTCCTTACTCTTCCCCAGTTATCCAGCATCTTTTCTCCTCTCTAACGGTCTTTAGTAAACCTCGCCTCATCACCTGTTCCAACAACCTACTCTGTCCCTAAACCTCGTATCTTATCTAGAAGTTTCCATTCTTCATTTGCCATTCTCGTTCATGGAGTAAGAAAAAGTGGATAGGAAGCTTAATTTTATTTTTAAGCTTAAGCTTATTATTTGAAACAATATATGCCGAGTAGACACCAAGTAGTCACAATAAATTTGATTTGAACTGAATGTGTAGCACTTTAAAAAGGACTCATGTAACGCCGTAGTAAGCTCGGCCGGAGTCGCATCCTACCTGCCTTTAGAGTAAAACGTGACATGAAACTTCCCAGAAATTGAATCTTGGGCGTACTTCTGAAGTTAAAGATGGAAGAAATTTGCAATTTTCTCTATAAAAAGAAAATAATACTGAAGAGCTTTTCTTCAATTTATCAAAAATTGGGAGCTAAATAAAAATACCATGTGTAATAGGTAAGGGATTTTTCCTTTACGGTTCTTGGCTACCATGGTTAATTTGGCTTGAAATGTCGTTGATTATGTGGCAGAGTTAAGCAATGAGGCCTTCTTTGAGTCCGAGTAGGGTTAATGCGCGTTTTTTGGCTTCTGTGAATAGAGGCCATGTGATGCAATGAGCGAATCTAGTCTTCCTTTTAATGTCATCAATAAGAGGGTATCATGGGCGGAGGATGTGATGCACAAGATGAGTACCAAAGGGACTATCCCACTCCACTTATAGTTCCGTTTGTAATAGGCTTATTGAGTCTCGCTGGATATCCACTAACCCGTGAAACGGACGCTGCTATTCTATCCTTCCAGACTCGTCGAACGAGCTTCCCTCTTTCCTTTGTATCTGCTTTTCCTCGACTGCAGCGCTTCCTACTCACCATCTTCGATACTCAACTCACATTCTCCGATGCTTGCCTTTGAAAGCCTCTGCTCCATTTGGCCCGTGAACAGCATGACCATTTAAATGTTCTAATGAAATGGTCTAATGGAAACTGCTTAAAATCTCGTATATGGGGAGATATTATGTTTGCATCAGAAATGGGTCACTCTTTAGTGCTACGTACACCAAATTCAATATACCGAGACCACTGGCGAAATATCGAGCTGGGAAAGCGGAGTTGCTAGCTCCGATCACTGCATAGGTGTATTATGTTATCATGGGTATCCACATACATGATATAACACTTAAATACTAGGCATTGTTGCGTGACAGGATTTCGTAAACAATTTATTTTGTTTCATCAATTTTCCCTGTGGCTGCTTTTAGAACTAGCCTGTCAAAACAAGGGACCCACCCTCTGGATTTATTATAGTTTGCTCTCTATCAATTCAATCAGTAAATTTATTCATATTGAAACGGAACGGTATTATACTTATTATGGAAGAGCTGTTTTATTGCCTAATGTCTCTTACTCGATTATAATCTCCTCTGGACTCTACGGGCTGTAGTGCATTAAAATTGTTGTTTTTGATTCTATTCTATTATATTATATCTCATCATGACAAGTTTTCCTTTGCTTTATAAAGGCTTGACATTTTTATATTGCAGTTACTTATTACCTATCGACTGGATATAATTCAGTGTAATTTTTTATGTATCTATGTATCTTTTAAGCACAATACGGGTTGAAAACTTGCTCATTTACCACCTTCCATTTAAAATTACGTCCTGACTAACTTTCTAATCCATATGTCAACACGTTATGATTCTATTCAAAATTCATTTTACTACGCAACAAGGCTAATATTTACTCTTTCTAAATGCATAAAGCACCATAATGCTTTGTCTCTCTTTGCATTATTCAAATAAACTCAGTATCCTCCAATGCGTGCTCGATACACGATTGGTGTTCTCATTTTCCGAAATGGTTGGTCCATCTTGCATTTTCAACGTTTCACTTACAATTCATAATCTTGAACTTCTTGTTTAGCATTGTTACACTGCTTAATTTTTCCCTTAAGTATCCCATTTTATTTAAATGCAACATGTCTTTCTTTTATTAAGGTTTTTAAAACCTTTTCTCTCTCTCGTTGCTTAGGTTTATTGTCTTTTATATCTCAGTGCATTTTGCCTGATTTTCTTGCGGGAGTTCTATACTGCATTTGAATTTTACGATTTTGTTTTTAATTCCTGAGGGTTGCATTGGAACAGTGCTAAACAGAAATTGAATGAGATATACTTCGTTACATTAGATGTTAAATAGCAATTAGGGTGTTATATAGAGGAGTGGAAGAGAGAAATTTTCTCTATTTTTTGATACTCCTTGAATTACTTAATTAGCATCTCATACGCCCTTTAGGTGCATCAATGTCCTGGTGTGTTTCGTAAATTTTAGAAATGATTCGAAAAACGGTTAATGTTATTTAACATTTAGTAATGGCGATATGACAACAAACGTAAAAATGGATTAACGCTGCTTAGTAAAACTTTCGCATCAGCCTCATGTCATCGCACAATTAGGAGCAACCAAGAACATCCAAGTGGTAAATGCTGTCATAATTTGGCGCGTCATTTGTGGGTGCTACAGAGCGCGAAGTCCTGAATAGAGCGAAACTTAAAAAATATGCAAATTAAACAAAAGATACAAGAGGACCAAATCATTTTCGTGGTAATTAATTTAAAATACAAATGGAAAGGTTAATCATATCAGGAAATTTTTTGCACTGATACTGGCAATGGGTTCAGTTGTACGCTAACCAAGAACTATGGATTTTTGTTGTATCTTCTATTAGATCAGCTGTACATGTTACCTCCTCGATTAAACTCAGCTTTGTACTGAACACTCTAAGTTCGACAACTCCTCAATATTTAGCAAATACCTGACAGGAATCCGTGTAATGCACGAGAGAAAAAGCGTTGAAGGGTACTGGATTGGATATTTGGAGAGGCGACCGACAGCTAAGGTCATTTGCGCCATAAGGGATAGATAAGGGAGGTAGGGTGGATACAAACCCCGCGTCGGAATTAGCCTGCTCTTAACGATAGGCGCCAAGGGGACACGATTTAACGTCTCATCCGACGGACGCAGTACTGTGCTTGAAGTGTCCTCCCGCAAGACTCACAAGTAAATCGGGTTACCTCTTAAAAACATCCTCCTCTGCAAGGATTGAACCCTGGCCGTCCGTATGGTTAGCCAGTACTCTAGCCACCACACCAACCCGATCCCCTTGAAAGGTACCGTAAAGGAGATAGAAAAATAGGTAGTCGTCTGCATCTTGTTAGACCTAATCTTGAATACGTCGCGCCGTAGGTACTTGAGGCGCAGCGTTAAGATTTAACTAATGAAAGACTGCGGAATTTGTTGCATTTAGCCTAAATATGTGAGGAAGTAGAACGAAGTGTGGAAATTTTATCAGAAGGAATGGGCTGGGAGCCACTGGTGATGTAACATCAAAAGTAAAAATGGAGTAATGTTGTTTAGTTAGAGCTATAGCTCGGGTAGATTACGTTGGGTTATGTTTCACAGGAATTATAGTAATGAATTTTTTACCATGGATAGCAAGGACATTGTATGTGATTAATCTTGGATACACTACTGGATACACTTTTTCAATTATGCCTAAATTTAGAAATAAAGTACAAAATTCTTTGTTGTAATTGCTTAGTAAATGGCTTGATATTACACTCTAAATCCCTATGCCATAGTATTTTAAACCACTTATCCTCTAAATTGCAGTTTAAATTGCATCCTTGGAGTACTGTGTTTAGAGTTCCCCAAAAACCTTAAGCCACTGCATTTTCCTTTTGTTGGAGGCAAAGGTGATCTTCCTCGCTAATTACTTCTTCACGCCTAGCAATCCTCTTTAGGGTAATCGCGAAGCGCGACTGTGAATTGTGATGGCACCCTTTATGGATAACGAGGGAAGCTTCAACGATGGAAGAGCCGGAATGGTTTCTTCCCTCCGCTCTCACACATCAAACCTCCTCTGACCACACACGCTGAAGCATTATATCCCGCTGAACAATTGGATCCTCTTTTTCCACGGGCGAAACTTCTTCTACCCCTACTTCAACCAACCCTCGTCCACTCACCCCCCTTTCCGGCCATTCATCTCCTTGAAGCGGAACCACCCGTTCAAATCCCACCCTGGCACTCCACACAGTCCCATTTGAACCCCTCCTCCCCCTTCCGTCCGATTTCCCAACAACGGGCGCCGTAATCCCCTCAGGGATTAAAGCGAATCCTCTTTCCATCACGGTTCTGCGTTTACTTAAGCGTGACGTGGAAGAATACTTCCTCTTTCGCTTTTTTTGCTAATATTCCTGGGATTCATCAAACAAATATTTAAGAGGCCCTCAAACTACGAGCAAACAGGGAGGCACCACCTGAATCTTGTCAGACCTCATCTTCAGTGTGCTGCAATCATTTGGAACGCACAGCGGAAAAAGATTGAACTCAACAAAAAGTAGAAGTATGCTTGTTTTGTGAAATACTGCGAAATGGAAAAAAAACTAGGTGAATGAAACTTGATAATGTCCAATATAATTTTGTAATGCAACGTTTTACGACGCTGCGGTTTTATCATCTGGTTCAATCATTACATAATGAAAACTTAATGATGATGCCTCTTCTTTGAGATGCTCTGTACAAAATAATTACTCAATGGACATGCCCACGTTCTATTCTCTTCATTTTACCATGACATACCATCGCATCTTGCCGCATATGTTGAATGTAAGGAAAATGAAATGTAACTAACATAGGAATCAGCATAGGCTCAGATTTCACAAATTAGGTGTCTCAAAAGCCACTAGAAAAATTATGTTCACCTGAGTTTTCAACTCGGCACGGCGTATGCTATATATACTGTCAGGATGAAAAAAATCTGTGTCCAATCAAGAGGAATGAATTGTTGAACGGTTTGGTATTAATATAGACTATTACCTTTAGTGCAGTATTCGCGAATACTATGGAAACTGTCCAAGACTCATTAAGAGGAATCGCGTTTGTCATCCCATTTCATTTTTTTGTTCCCTTCCTTTTTGTGACTGATGTCTTAATGCCCCTTGCCACTCGTTCTTGCGGCTGTTTACAACCGCTTTTTGTCTCCAAAATTTGTCCACAGGGAAGATCCGATAGGGTCGAGCGCACCATGTAAGTTGAAGTGTATATAACTTTTCAAATACATTTGCAATACTCCATGTATTGGATTGAATTTTAGGGAGGAGACCGACAGCTAAAGTCATTTGCACCATAGGGAACTGGTAAGTGAGGAAGCATGGACAGAAACCCGGTGTCGGCATTAGTATGCTCTTAACAATAGGCGCCAAGGAGACCACGGCTTAACGTCTCATCTGACAGACGGAATACTGTACTTGAAGTGCCCTACACAAGGTACTCAAGAAGGGATCGGATTTCCTCTGAAAAACATCTTCTCTGCAGGGACTTGAACCCTGGTCCCCCGAATTGTTAGCCAGTACTCTAGCCACCACACCCATCCGATCCCCGCAATACCCAATTGTGCGTTTGAAATATGCGACTGAACAAGAGCTACGCAAGCTATCATATTGGAGTAGTCATAGTGAGACTTGCCAGCGGTCGTTTGTACGATGAATGGCGTGAATAGGAGGAAAGGACGCGAAGAAGGGGTTTGTAAAGGAAGGAAATGGAGAGGAGGGGGCGTGGCAAAAAAAGCTGTTAGCATAATTGAACTTAACCTAAGAAGGGGGAAAGGTACCAACAAATCGTTAGACCTCTGAGTTTATCAACGGAACAAGGCTGATGTAGAATAATTCACTTGTATATTACGCAATTGATCAGAGAAACTCAAATACATAATTGGATTGAGATACTTAGAGAGAATTTGAGTTGATGAGCATGACGTACATTGCATTGTGACGCTGGCTAAAAGGCTTGCGACCTATGAGACCTGGGGTATCAAATTTGGATACGTACTGCTTACTCCCCGGTACTAAGCTATTTTGTAGGAAATGATTACTTCCAATAAAAGGTCCTTCTCTGCAACTCCCATCATATTTCACTACACTTCTCTTTACCCAAGAATTAATTTGCTGTATAGTTTATCTACGTACTTAGTTGAGGTGGGACGAAATTTGAAAACAGCATTAGGAATGCCATGTAATTTGGACCAGCGTGTAATTCAAACCAATAGCTCCACTTAGTATGTAATAAAGCGAGCAACACATTTGAGTGATGTCGTGAAGGTGTTCCTTTTAAACGGCTCCCCTCCGAATTTCAAGTCTGGCTCGAGTGCTTGGTCCCTTAAGGTGGAATGAGCAGATTTGTCCATTTTCTATTGAATTTTTATTCCTGGTGTGATAGTGGGCAACACATTTTCATTCTCTGCTTCAAATACAGATTTTGCTGTTCGTTTATTCTAAGCCATTGATATATACGCCTAGAAAGTCTCATTTGTGTGCCAAAAAATACTGCCGTGAAATTCTGTCATTTGTGATTTCGTTCTTCTTCGCGGTACTTGGAACATTTTAGAGCGTATATTTTGGCCCGGTGGTCCAAATTATCCTAGCATACGTTATTGGTGTCAATTTACAAATGAAAATACAGGTGGTGAGATGAAGGTTGTATTAAGGAAATGAAACAAACGTAATGAGTGACGCTTCAGAAGCAGTACATTCTGGAACGTGATCAAGATACATTTGAAATCTCTCATGAATTATTTAGAAATGCATTAATAAATTTTAAACAAAAAATACCAGCCAAAGTTTCTGTCTGTAAAGCATTTGAGTAGAAAATCAATACAAAGCGATGGGATTTGTTAGTTTTCAAGCATTCTAATGGTAGTGCGAAACTTGAGGATGAGGTCCTCATTACGACTAGATGGACCAAATTATTTGTCCTCGGTCCAAATAAAACGGAACTTAATTTTATAAAAATATTTTTTAACGCTACGCCTATCAAAAATAGTGTAATTTAAGCGTATCAAGGTCAAATTCTTTGGTTTTTGCTCTTCAAAAATGTATATCATATCTGTTGGGTATTAATGGAGTTAGCAATATGCAATCGAAGTTAGGTGGTCCAAATTACGCGAACTTCACCTACTCCATGCAAATGTTTTGGTTTTAAAAAATCGGGGCCAAAACAAGAAACATGAAGCCACCAAATATCACGTACATTTTAAACACATTAATCTTATCACCTGTTATTTAACTCTTTTTGATATTTATTCCGAAGTATTAATAGGTGGCCAGATTTGATTTATATTTATGCGTACTGGCATGAGTAGTATTTTTTGTTCCACTTCACGACTGTAGTTCCATCTTTATGATGGAATTAGTTAAATTCCAAAAGGTTTTCAACGTTTAAGAGTATTGACTTCTAATTTACCCTCAGATAAAAAGGGCACAGTCTAATCTTTGAGATTAATATGAAGATAATTCTGTTTTTCCGTGATTAGGTCACAATTTGGACGAAATCACGTTAGAACTCAAAACCGAAAATACATCCAGTTAATTATGTCTTTCATTTATCGATTGCTATTCATATTTTCTACTCCCGCTTTATTGTTGTGTGAGGACAACCCATGCCCCAGGCCCACTCCAGTCCAAGCTCGCGAGGTATTATGTACTTTGATTCCTCCACCAAAATTCAATTCTATCTATCTTGCTCTTTTCCTGCCTATCTCCATTTTCCACACTGCCAGCGCAGAGTCTTTTTTTCATTTTCCCGCAGGCCGCAGGTTCACTCGCGCCATCTTTCACTGTATCCTCAGCCGACGCTCGCCGAGGTTAATTTCCGAAAAACTAATTTCACGGTGGTGGTGTGTGTCGCCCTATCTCGCTCCCTCACGCGCTCTCTCAAATTCTTGACGTTTGTTTTTTCCGCTTTGCTCCCAAAAGGCATTTACGCCTTCGTTCTCATCCCAGCCCACCAACCACCACGTGGATCCCTCCCTCTACTGACTGGCTACCCCTCCTCATGGCCTATTTCCATCCTGGTCCCGTTCTCTAAGCACGGAGATTTTATATCATTATTATCTTAATACATCTTCATGGACACTGTGCAAGGAGGTAGTAGCAAATAGGTAGCAGTCGTTTGACATGTTGGTGTGGAAAAGAAGGCAAAGACGTTTCGATGGACGGAAAATAAATTGAACTAGGAAAAGATCTTAAATATGGCCATGGTGGATGAGGAGGATAAAAAGAGATTGAGTAAATTAGAAGGTTAAATATGGGGCTGGAAAAGGTAATGAGAAGCTGATGACCATGGCAGGGGGATAGATTACTAGTTACCGAGGGAAAGAAGTGTGGTAATAGATCTTATGCTCGTTTTACAAAATTATTTCAGTATTCAAAATCAAACTGAAATCATCACCGAAGGCTCGGAATCGAAATGGAAACTGAAATCAAATTTGATGCCTTAGAACCTGTGTTTGCACGATACCGATTACATTTCACATTGAATCTGTCCTGACATTCGACAAACAACCAAATGTAAATGAAGTGGACCATATTTTTTTCGCATAGTTACTCTGTTGTTTACAAACCATTATAAAAACCTTTGGAAAACCTGTTTTAGAGGTCTCAAGAGCAAATTATAAAGATGACAACTCTTACGATTCCTCTGAATAATAATTGGTAGATTCCAGTTCCGCTACCAGTATTCCCTCGAAGCGCTCGACTCACCTTCCTGCCTGTGATTGGTTCGAAAGTGGTCAAATATGTGCATGGTACTTATTTCTCTTTTCAGTAGAGATAATTTGATTCTGTCCATAAATCAGATGCGATTATACTCTATGCACGGTGCAATTTTAAGCGAACTGTGCTTAGTTCAGTTTTCAGTACCGAAGTAAGCATCGTGTTAAGCGGGGACAATGGATGTAGTGGATGAAAAAGAAGGACGTAAGCTAATCTGAAGAATTACTTATGGAAACAAGGAACTTCATGTGTAATGGGACATTTAAGGAACAAAGTTTATTGAAGATGTATTTATCAGTTGGCTACCTCGCATGGCGACAATACCAGAAGGGATGGTCTCCCGAGTTAGGCCAAAGGACAAATAACCAGAAAAAAACTAAGAAGAATTATGGGAGGACGAACGAATGGAAAGTAAAGTGTAAAGGATATGGTCGAGATGGGAAAAAGAACGATTGAGGGCTCCGGTTGGTCAATCTTGGAATTGAAATCCTGCAGGTGGAGATGATTTAATTTTTATCTCTTTCCCTAGTCATTAATTCCGCAAGGGGACATAATTCTCTCCATCTCTCCCCGCATCCTTTGCTTCATAAAAATTCTGCCAACCAACTAACGACGCCTTTTTCTCCTCTACTCGCCCACCCTCCTTCTCCTCTCCCCGTTCATACATCCATGTCCTGCCCTCAATGTGACGTGTCCCCAAATCACCCATCCAATCCCCCCTGTCCACCGCGGCGCATTGCCTGGTGGCGTCCGCTGTTTATCTCGTTCAAGGATGTCTTTATTTTTCCTTGTTTTACGACTTAACGTTTCGCTCTCATTGCTGGTGCGGTGTAGTAATCCCCGGGATATACGCCGCCGGCCTAATAATTCTGCCAAACACGCTTGCGGACCTCATCGTGGAGCTCGTGGTACTCATTCCCTCGTCTATAGTCGTCTATTGTGCCACTCACTGAAAAATGCAGGTAGTGGTAAATTGCCGGAAAAATACGCTTTCTGCATGAAATTAGAAAATTGTATCTCCTCGTTTCAAACGTATTTAATGACTTTAAGAGTCTGAAAATTGTAATGTTTCAACTATTTATTGTAATTGTAAAGAAATCCTCAATTTTTTTCATAAAATGGGAATATGAATCTTTGGGCTACGGTTATTTAATCATCTCACTTAAGAAAACTTACCAATTGTCTACTCTACGTCAATGCTCGTGTCAATTAAATTTATAATGTTTTATTCTTAGCGCTGGAGTGCTTATTCGCAACTATGAAACATCAAAGACAAATTGACATATGGTAGTCAAAAATAGCCGTAGAAGACGGCTATTTTTGACTACCAGATTTAAATAGAAGACGTATAAACAGATAATTTTGACACCAATATAATGCAGAGTTGTCGACGGTAGTAGTCAGAGCGAGCATTTTTTCTTGTGCCGCAGAGATGAGAAAATGTATGTATATGTTTCTTAAAAGCCCTAGCGAGTTTCATCTCCTCTGAGAAAGCCTCGTGTATTGTTCTTTAATCACGTCAGTTGCTCAACTTATCCCACGTGCCTATTCCGGCTCAGGGTGATGCTACAAAATTTCGCTTTAGAATTTACAATAATTTAGGTAATATCTTGCATCTCACCGTAAATTTTGAGTGCTGCAATTTTTTACCCCGTCTACTCCCGCGCATCATTTATCTCTGAAATAGGCAGTATTATTCAACCTCGTGGTTAATTTGATTACTTAAACCGCTGGCCCCGTCGAGCATTCTTTTCGTTCCTCCTCAAATTATCAGAGCGTGAATATTAGTTTTCTAGGAAGAGAAACCACATGCTCGGCTCCAATTGTAAGGATCATTGATCGGGAGGATATGGCTGCGGAAAAATGTCACTTAAAGTATTTTATTACCTTTGCAGATCCTCACTTGAAAACACATTTTCTGCAAATCAATCGATTCGTATATCTCCAGTTCCTGGAAGAGGCCAAGAACGAGAATTTGAGATACTGAGAATGGCCTTTGTTAAAGATTGCATAATTTAAGTGCAAACGATATACTATTTCTATATTGCAATGTCTTGAGGCTTTTGATGGGACATTAATTTTTTTATTTCTTGCTGTAATAACGTATTTTAGTGAGTTTAAAAAAATATTTTATGCCAATATAACTCATTGTATTAACTCACTCATCATATTAACGATAAAAAAATACACGTGAAATGTGTAACTAATATATTTTAAATATGATTACTCTAAAAATACATGTAAACCCAAATATTTTAAAGCACGGCGAAGGAATGAATATTTACGTGAAGTAGTATTTCATCCCTTGATTTCTAAATTTAGAAAATTCAGTGAATATTATGTTCCCAAAACTACATGTTACAGTCAGCTCTCTAGCATATAACTGTTAAAAGAGTACTTCATGATATTTTATGTAATTAAATAATAGATATATTGCATTGTTTAAATGATCACTTTAGTTTCGTTCTGAAAATATTTTACGATAATATATGACGAAAAGTTTGTAATTAGGCTGATGGAGAAGCATTCGAAATCTAATGGCCGTGGAAAAATAAATTGGTAATGCACTCCCCCACACTAGGGAGACGTATGCTTATATAAGTCCAATAAGAATCAGAATAAACTCGTTAGGTCGTAGCCATCCATCTTCCTTACGTCTTAATTAGAGGAGGTATACAGTTCGTCTGGTCTTCACTGTGATAAGGACGCAAATGAAAGGATTAAATCACCATCGCGATTACCGGTCGGTGCTTACGGCATTCGCCCGCCAATGCATCTCCATCCTCGAACGACAAAACGGGAGGCCTTGCTCTCCAACTTCCCTCCATCCTCACAAACCTCGTGGGTTTCTCCCTCGCCACCACCCTTGCATCTTTCGGCGGCTGACCACGCGATCGCAAGATTAACGGTCAGAAGTGGATTCCGGTCCCGACCTTTCCTTTAATCGCTCTTCAAGATATCGAGGCCGGAGGTTCCCGAGAGCAAGGTGGAGGGGGGAGACGAGAGGAGGAAATGCCTCGTACTTTATCGATCAGGCCGTGGACCCAGCCTCTTTTCCCATTCGAAATTAGCGCGGCACAGGCCCCAGAAGATTCAAGGGTCCGCCCCCATCGGGCCTGGGACCCCTAAAACTTTAACCCGGCCACCGAAAACCGCCCTTCTCTCTCCTCCCCTTTCCCTGAAGCACTACTTTTCTCCCGAATTCTCCTCTACCCATGTTTATCTTCTTTATCGAGTGTGTTCGATCGAGCCTTCGACCCTTTTGCGTTATCGAGACAGGGGTGCGAATGATACATTCCTACCATGCTTCCGCGTCAAAAGGCTGCGTACAGAGGCGTGCGATTAATACCATCTCACCGATGATTTTTATGTCTCCATTTCATTTATTTACGTGCTAGAAATGAAGCCTATTTCGTCATCGTTTCTCCTGTGTATATTTCAAAATAAAAATGAGTGTCTGTGAAGTCTTAAAGCGGCTTTTCACACGGAAGTTGGCTTCCATGAAGTGGCGAGCTGAACAGTGCCTTCATTTGTACCGCTCCGTTTACATATTATTTACATTTTTTTCCGAAATAAATGAATGGCAGAAATAAACAATTGGTATGATAATTTTAAAAGATAGTCAAGATTTCTTCCAAGATAATAGTGGAATGGATGTAATTTCAAACTATTTGTAAACACGTCCAACGCCGTTTATGGAAGGTAATCTCGAGACTGAAGATTCCATGAAGAGGATCTTTGATTGAATTGTAAGATATTTTGATGATTTTCTTTTTTTCTAAGCCACATCCGTATATTTCAACTGCGCCATCATCCTAAACTGACTGCAATTTCCACAATGTACGTTCAAGATATTTTTAAGCGCAAACATCTATTGATGTGACAATGAGTCGTTCTCCTGGAAATGTATGCATTGCTGAAATTTTGGATGCGCGCTTAAAGTAGTTTGACTATGGTTTTACCGAATGTATTCGCAATGCTGTTGGAAACTCAAAAAAAACCTCACAACTTTCCTTGTAATCGCAAAACGCGGACAATTGTTTTCCCTATCGACTACTACCGCCAAGTAAGTATGTGATTACGTATTGCATAACTTGCAAGAGTGCTGTCATAGAAGTAACTTTCATGCTTAAATCCACCTTGAACTCAGATGCAGTTTCGGTCGATTTTAATCGACCGCATGAATAATCAGCGGTGTATCTAACGGACCAGGGTTATGCCCACCGCGTGACCCATAATGGGACGAGAGCTACAGTGTTAAGGGACCGATAAATGTCCGCCACGTGTGGTCATCGAGATCCAAGGCACACATCGGTACATATACCTAGTCTTTCTTAAGATACGGCCTTTGTTTATATTGTAATGGCTTGTACGGTTTTGAATCAACAATCTTTATTGCTAATGTTCCCTTAGTCATGTTAATTTTTTGCTTATTAATATAAATAAATCAATTAGTCCAGGGTAATCAATTATGGCTGAAGGACCCAAGGGCTTTGAGTTCCTTTTTAATTACCGAGGTTTCTGAAAGGGCCAGAAATTTCTATTAGTATAGGGACCGACTATTAGCCCTCGCGTATGTTCACCCAAAGGTGACCTGGTTAACGAAAGCCTAACGCCTGGCCCTCGTCCATTTCCATTACGGAAACAAGAGAGTTCTTTTTTCACTCTATTGGCTAACTTCGATTCCCCATTAGTTCGGTATCCTCTCCTTCTCTCTCTCTTACTTGGGAGAATATTTACGCGACTTCCCGTATCTTTTTTCAGTCACCCACGTTATCGGAAATGCGAGGCGTATGGCTCTAATAACAGATAACGATTGCTGTTTATAAAATAAACTACATAGCTCATATTTTCCTCGTCACATTGAAGACAGCTATGGTATTTTGGCTGCATTCATGCTGAACCAATCTGTGGTCCGAAATAGCTACTTCTTCTGCTAGTTTTTATTATACCGACTGGTGCAAACTCAAGTGAAAAATATTGAGGCAATAATCATCATTGGTCGTTCAATCCTAAGATTGGTTGACTGCAGCCCTCCATCCTTCCCAATCTAATGCTAGTTCCCTTACCTCCTGGTATCTCTTCCTATATACTTTCTTCTTTATTTCGTCCATGAACTTATACCTGGGTCTTCCTTTGGGGATTTTTCCCTCTATTTTGCCTTCAATTATGTTCTTCACAAATATAACAATTATATTCGGAAATATTAATTTTTGGGCTGCAATATTGCGTACTGTTGACAGCAAAGCTTTTTTGTCCCAAAAATTAAGTTTACCGAAATAAGTGTGTCCTGGAGTTTCATAAATAAATGATACATCGTTCTTTTTCGGTACAGGTATCCGCTATGTAGGCCTTTTTGCTTAATTCCTTCCATTTTACCCTAACCATCCGTACCTCTTTAGGTCCAGTTGCACTTGTAAATGGCGGTTGGAGAAACCACAATGATTCTGATTTTTTAATTATCATTATTTCCAAACGGAAATTTTCAAAACTTTTATAACTCTTGTAACCTTCCAATATTTGCTTAAAATGGAAGTGGCTTGTTCCTTTTCTTAAGCATATTGTCCGCTGCATTGATGCAATATCCATTCCACTTTCGTGTGCTTATTTTTACAATATTCTGGATTTTTTAAATTATTTTATTTATTTATTATTTTTTTTATTATTATTTTTTTTTTGAAATTATCTTTTGAAAATGGAAACGTGGTAGTTTTCTCCACAACCACTTCCCGGAACGATTTAAAAATTTGATTGAATCCTTTTAAATTTCCATTTCTCGTAAGTATCAATTAAATATGGATCAATTACCATGGACATTTGAAACAAAATGAACCACTTAAAATATTAAATTGGAGATATATTCTAAGAAATTCTTTTCCCGTTAATTCCCGTGTAATGCCACATGAATGGCAGTTATTGTGTATCAAAATGGATACAGAATTTCGTTTTGAAGACCATCTGTCAGAGAATTATCGGATAGTGATAGTCAGAGATCGTGTTTTAATGAAATAAAATGAGTATCAAGATTAACCAACGGAGGTTCCACAGGCAACTGTAAAACTTTGGTTATATTTTCTTTCTGATTTGGCAAAAGTAACCTATTCATAGATTGAAAATAGGGTTAGAACTGCTTCTTAGCTAATTTCATAACACTTATGTGGGAAAATAGCTAATCAATCAAAATGGTGTATGGTACTGGGGATCATCAAGATTTTGGGAATGGAATATTTTCCCCCGACTCAACGAACCAGTGAGCTGAAAAGTGGGACGAATACAGCGGCTCTTTTTTATTACGGACGCATACGGCGTCACCTGTTATTAATTTTTTCTCTCCCATCTCTCTGCTATATTGCTCCAATTTCTGTTGTACTCATTATTCAACGGTTTCCTTTTTCTCTCGTTCGTTTGCATGCACGATTTTTTTTCAATTCTCACGAGTAGGGTTATTACATTGATTCCCCTATCCCATTCAATCCGTGGCCAATTGCCCGGTGAGATTTTGGGCGCGAGATAAACGTCAATCCTTTGAGGCATGAAAATTAGCCCTGAAGCCTTTTTGAAGGGCGGCAGGTGACTGGAAAAAATAATTAATAAATATCTGGCAAAGCACATTTTTTTAAACACACAGATGCTGTTGGGCGACAACATCTGCCGCTGGTAATAAAAGTTTCCCGCGCTGCATAATGGGACGGTATGAACGCTTGACCAGCTCTGTTAATCACTTGTTATTAATCCGCTCTGCTTGTGTTTTTACTCGCAAAACTGGAATACAAAATAAGGTTGGAAAAAGTGCCATCATCTGTCCACATCCCTTGTTCACACACAACAAAGACTGCTCGTTGTTAGTGACAGTGTAGGTAAAGATTTTCCACCGTATAAATTTACGTAAATTTACTGATGATATTACGGATCAAATTCCTTTATTCTAACTCCAGCCGGATCTCTAAAATTTCGCAGGAGTTTATTAAAGGGCGTCACTCAAAGACTTGACACAATCATTATGAATCGAAAGGGCACGAGGTGTGTACGTACTAATAACTCATCCCTTTTTTGCTTGGTCATTTAATGGGATAGTTTTTTAACACTTTAATATTTTTGGAAAACTTCCAGAGTGTGATGAGAATCAGTAGACCGATCTACATTTCTGTTTTGGGGAAAATTGAGCTCTAAAAATAAATTTAACGGCGCACATTTATTATTATTATTATTAGTTGCGTATAGACCCTTATTTATTGGATCATGCAAAGCATTATGACTCATTCTTAAGTTTCTTTCTTATCTTCCACACTTCTCTCATTCTTTCTCCGTGGATTCTCTTTCTCTTTTCCGTCCACTTTGTCCGTGGTTTCTTTGGGACTTCGTTACGTTCCACAGGTTATTGTTACGTTTGTTCGTTACGTTTGGGACTTGGCATTACGTTCCACTGGTGTATCTTATTTCTGTAGGTGATTCTGTTTTCCATTTCCTTAGGGTCTATTTTTGCTTTTTCTAGATCACCTCTGAATTGTGACAACCATGGTATTGTTGATTTGTCACCTTGTAAATATGTAATGACCTTTATGATGAGTCTTGTCGGTGGGAGTCTATTGATATGTCCGAAAAATTGCCGTCTTCTTTTTCTGATATCCGCCGCTAAGTTGGACATCTTCTCCGTAGTTTTTCTAGAGTGCAGTCTATACCCTTCTTCTGTTAATTTTGGGCCGAGAATTTTCCTCATGATTTTTCGCTCTTCCGTCAGTATGTTCTCCATATCTCTTTTTATATGAAGTGTAAGAGTTTCGCTTGAATATAAAACCTCTGGCTTGATTACAGTGTTGTAGTGCCTGATCTTTGTGTTTATGGCAATGCATTTCTTGTTATAGATATTGTATGTCTTGCCATATGCCCTCTTCATTTTCTGAAATCGAGTCTTCTGTGCTATCTTTTCTCCTCCTGTAGGTTCAAGGATCTCGCCCAGATATCTAAAATGTGTGACTCGATTTATCTTGCCGTATTTTGTGTTCAATACTTTGATGTCTAATATTTTGAGCAGAAGAATTCGGTCTTTTCGAACGAGATCTGTAGGCCGACTTTCTCTGCACATTCCTTGAGGACGTCTATTTGTTTGGCTGCTGTTTTTTCATTATCTGCGAGTATGGATATATCATCAGCGAAAGCTAGGCATGAAATCTCTACGTCATCTTTGGTCGTCCAAATCGTGTTGGTTTCCAATGTCCTTGGCTTTTCAGTTCTTTTTCCCACTCCTTGATCACTATGTCCAGGACTAAGTTGAAGAGGAGTGGAGATAGCCCATCTCCTTGGCGTACTCCTGGTTTGATCTGAAAAGTTTCAGAAATTTCACCCATAAATTTTACTTTCGAGATTGTATCTGTCAATGTCTGTTTAATCAATTGCAGTGTTTCTGCATCGAGTCCCTCTTCTTCTAAAATATTGAACAAAGATTGTCGGTCGATAGAATCGTACGCCTTCTTGAAGTCGACAGACGTGCATATGATCGGGGCATTCCTAATTGCTTTATATTTCAGTATTGCTTTCAGGTTGAAGATTTTTTCTGTACACGATCGACCAGGTCGGAAGCCTGCCTGGTACTCGCCAATTTTGTGTTCTAGTTGCTCTTGTACTCTTTGGAGAAGACGTGCTGAGAGAATTTTGTAGGAAACTTGTAAAAAGGGAAATTCCTCTGTAGTTATTCGTATTGTACTGTCTCCTTTCTTGTGTAGTGGATGGATAAGAGCGTATTTCCAGTCGTCTGGCAATTGTTCTGTTTGCCAGATATTCTCAATGATTTGTGTGAGTTCCTGTAGTGACTTTGGCCCGAGGTTTTTCAGTAACTCCGCAATGTTACCATCTTCACCAGAAGTCCTGTTATTTTTCTGTTTCTGTATGTGTCTGAGGACCTCTATCTGTGTTGGTGGTGGTGATTCTGGGTTTATGTCGGTGCAATTTTCTTTGGGAAATCTTGTGCTTGGTTCGGGGCAATTGAAAAGATCAGAGAAATACTGCGCTAGCACTAGACAGTTTTCCTGATTTGCCAGTGCTAATTTTCCGTCTTGTTTTCTGAAGCACAGATTTTGTGGTGTGTATCCTCGTATTTGTCCTGCGAAAGTTTGGTAAAAGTCTTTAATGTTGTAGTTGCAGAAGTTCTCTTCTATGGACTCCAGTTGGTCCTTCATATACTTCCTCTTAATTGCCTGAAAGTTTATGCGACCTGTTTTCTAGTCTCTTTAAACAGCTGTTGACTTTCCGGGGATTTTTTTCTGTTGTACTCCTGAAATGCTTGCTTGCGTCTTTCCAGTGCATTTTCGCATTCCGAGTCCCAACACGGATGTTTCGTATTCTTTTTCAGGGGGATTAGTCCCTGTGTTTTCTGAATGATTTTTGTGTAAAATTCTTCCCATGTGCTGGCCTGTTCTTTCTCCCATTATTCTTTAATGTCAGATTCTATGATCTTATTCGCGTCAAATATCTGAAAGTGGGTTTCCTTGCGGTGGATTCTTCTTGGGGTGAATTTAACTTTAATTCGTGTTAGGTAGTGGTCAGAGTCAACGTTTGCTCCTCTCCGGACTTGGACGTCATGGATTTCTCTTTGCACTGGATATGAGATCGCCACGTGGTCTATCTGGAATTCGCCCATCTCTTGAATAGGTGATCTCCAAGTCTTCTGTTTTCGAGGTGATTGTCTGAGAGATTGCCTGGACATGATCTTCAAGTTATTCTGTTGGCAGAGTTCGAATAGTCTTGTGCCATTCTTGTTGGTGAATTTGTGTGCAGGAATTTTGCCCACGGTTTTCTGGTAGATTTTTTTTCTGCCAATTTGTGAGTTGAAGTCGCCAAGTAGAATTTTGATGTCATTCTTTGGGGCCTTGGCCATCACCTTCTCTAGTGTTGCCCAGAATTTTTCTGTTGATTTGGGATATTTTTTGTTGCCTCCATTAGTTGGGGCATGTACATTGAACATAGTATATTTCTTATTAGCACACTGTATACGCATTGTCATCAGTCTGTTGTTTATGGGGGTCACTTCCTTGATGGATTGGTACTTTATGAGAGGCGCACATTTATAATTTATTTACTAATTTTTTAATTAATTAATTTATCATGTATTTAATTTTTGAAGCACCAAGGTTAATAAATACTTGCGTTACCAAGAAGCTAAAAAGCCTTAATAAACTTACCATTGCCTTTCTAATTACTTGTTTACCTCAATAATTATATAAATATATTATATTTTGCTTCATAAATGAATCAAAAGTGTTATTACATTCATAGTTATATTTCAAAATATTTATTTCATTTAAAAACATAGAATTGTTGAAATTTGTATGGGAAATTATTTGAAAGGCACTATTTTTTATTAGGTAGCTAATCCCAGATTTTTCTCATTTCAAATAGTTTTCTTTGATTTGTAAGCATAGGAAAAAGTTCTTTGCAATGAAGGCGGTCACTGTAATCTTTCGAAACACCGAAGGGGATTACCTAGCGACACGCTTCAGGAATGAGTGTGTCGGAAGACATTGGGGACACAAGTCATGTAAATGATTGTTGTTCGACAAAATGCAGCCGGTTTAAGTGGCATAAAGTTTAAAAGTTTGGTGAATTAGTTGCTTGCCGTTTCTGTTGCAATCGTGAGAGGAATCCTTCGTATTGGAAGAGGGCCTGAAGATCTGTGTGTGTCTGCCTCTCATTTTATCACTTTTGTCTTCCCGTAAGCTTAAAAGTGAATCCACGTTAACCTTGAACTACTCTGTTCTTCAATGTGTGTAACTTTCGTCATAAGCATATTATATGCGTAATCACTAGAGTATCCCTTATGAAAAAACATTCCAGTCTCATTGCTTTCTTATAAAGCTGCTGTTTAGCGTGAAATTATTAATTTATATTTTTTGCGTAATCTATTTCCATTTATTTAAAAATTAAATATTACCTATTCTTCAATTGCCTTGAAAGTCATGAAAATATTTTTTTCTCGTGCACCGCGGCTTCTTTGAATCCACTGCATCCGTTTTTTGCTATTTTTAATTTGCACTAGAAGTTGGAAGCCTGGATAGCTTTAAGGTCTGTGCCGAGAACATTTTCTCGAGAATATTTATTCCTTATTCACTACCGTTATATGTGGCATAAGTAATAACTTCTTTTACTTAGTTTTATTTCTTTGCACATAAAGTGTAACAGACCGCCGTCTGTGTCGTTTTGAAGCTTTTCTCTTCAAAATGTGAAATAGAAATTGTTTGTACCATTTGCATTGATTTTCTATTATCATCAAAATGATTGTCCGCATCAGCATATTAGTAGCCCAAAGAAGTTGAAACTACACTTATATTTTCCGCGAAAGATTTGAGATACTTGAAGCAATTGAGGAAAAATTCTGCGACAACAATCCAGCAAAATTCTTAACCAATAGTCGCTATCACGGTTTGCACGTTTGTGGTACTTAGCTCGCCAAATTGCAGGTTATGATAAGTTGACTGCCCTTTGCCAGCCTCTCCAAAACCCCGCCCCTCCTCCTCGCCTTTAAAATATAAATCACTCAGCCACCGCCTCTCAATAATTCCCTATAAAAAGGAGAAGCTTTCGAACTTTTATGCCAACTCAGCCCTCTCTTAACTTCTTCTCGCATATTTTCCCCTCTCTCCCGCCATAATGAATGCCGTATTCTTGCGTCTCAGAATACGCCATTTAATATGGGTGTTCCGCGGGAACCATGAATAAAACAGAGCGGCTCTTGCAACTGCGGCCACTTTTGCCTTGCGATATCGACGGAACTTCATCGATATTTATTAGTCTTGTGATGGTTCTATAAAGCACGGGCTTGTTGGAGAAAGGGAAGGTTTTTAAGTCTACTTAAAGTAAAACTGAAAATATTTCCAAAATAAGCTCGTGATTACTATCCGATTGTATATTGAAGAATGAAATAAACACGTTGCGGAGTTAAATTCATTTACCTGATTTCCAAATGTTTTTTTGTGGTGGATACCCTTTCAGTAACATAAAATAAATTTTGGTTGCAAGTATAATAAATAATAATAATAAATAAATTTATTTACAAATAGTTTACACGCTGTAATTTCCCTTTGGATGGGTTACAAAAAATTTACAACTAACTAGGAATATTTATACTTATTTTTTGGTCACAAATCATTCATAAATATAATCACAAATGAATTTATATATTTTCCTTCAAACAAAAATTACTTTTTTATATTATAATATAATAATAATTTAATTCCTTTTCAGAAATCACAGAGTGGTAGTAAATTAGATAACAATGGAACCATCGCATAAAATAATAATTTACTTGAATTACCTTTTCAACGGTATCTCAGTATAAGTGGCTCAAAACCCTTTAAGCTTGCTGTCGAAAGACTTTCTGCATAGATTAAACGAATTCTAAAGATAATATTAGAATTATACATTCAGGTACTAGCTGTTTTCTCTATTTGCGTTTTTTTCTTCTTTCTATTTCGATTTTTCTTCTCTTCAGGTTTCAATTCATTTCTCGAAGCGTCAAATTCGCTCCAAATTCCAGAACAATGGCTTCAAGTGAGAGCATGTTCATCAAGTTTACATTTTTCTTTAGGGTAACTAATTGATGGCTCAGTCAACGGCAAGAGCATTCTATCGAGTGTGGCGTTGTAATCGGCAGAAGCAGGGCTCCAAATGACGACAATAGGAGACTGCAGGCTTTAGAGGTATGAGTGTAGAGGATAATAGAAAAGGTTTGATCGCGGGAAGGAAGACAAACGTGGAAGTGCTTGGCTATGAAAGGCGGAATGCTATTTTTCCAAAATAATGTAAAACTTGGAGAGCTAATGCGCCGTATGCGACCGTATAATATGGTATTTAGACACCCCAGCCATTGTAATTTAGGGAACGACATGAATGAATAGCTCACGTTTGAAAATCAAGATCATGATAATTGCAATGCGAAACCCTTACCAAATTTTAATATCATGCAGTTAATTGTCTATACCGTTTTCTTCAATTACCATTCCTGTATAGCAAAAAAATAATATACATAAAATTAAAGTGGACCATTTAAAATTATTACTAGTAGGAACTTAGATATATCAGATGAGTACACCTGCAGGTTGATAATTTAAGATGTATATAATTCAATACAGAAATATTTTTGAAAAATTTAGCCCTGGTTAAAGTTTCTACCGTAAATTGGGAACCAAATTAATAAAACAATAATGGAACGAGGCACAAAAAAAGGAGTTGCAAAAGTTTTTCCGTCAAGTCTTGCATTGGTATGAAATTATTGGAAATAAATTAAGTCCGGTGGCACAAATAACCCATGGCGCAAATTCATTTAAAAACAGCACTTTTGAGAGGGAAAAACCATTGTAATGAAGTAATATTTTAAAAAAACATGCAGAAACTAAAGAATAAAATCTAATAAACTCAATTTTTCAGTTAAAATTTCAATTAATTGTTATAGAAACACTAATTTACATTCATGTACAAATAAATATAGCATATAAAAATCATCTTTGTAAATTATATCTCATTATCGTTTCACTGTATCAACTTTATCAATCACAAACACCTATCAGCAAGTAATAATATGACATATCAGTCTAGTATAGGTCATACTAAGTTATTTATATAACTTGTCATCAGGTTCCAAGTCTGATATCATAAATATTTAGTGCTTTCAAAGTCATACGTATACAATTTTACAGATTAGAAAAAATTTGAAACATAACCTCTACATCCATATTATTGAACTTTCTAAGAGTCATTTAATTTCTTTTTTAACTGCACTTATCTTAGTTAGATCTTTTAAGTTTAGAAAATTTGAAAAAGAATCAATGAATTTGATATAGACTTTTAGAGGCGACACGCTTAACTTCTTAGAATGTTTGCTACTATCGCGCGAGATTTATTTTGCGCACAAATATAAAAATAGCATTTGAGTTGAACAAAGGAATTGTTTTTATGATGAATTTATTCTCCTCTAAACTTCACTTTTACGTGTTCTTTCAATCTCCCCCGATTTCTCCCAAAATTATTGGTATTCTATTTTGTATAAGGATAAAAAATAACTTTCAGTAAACTTTAAATCAGAGTTCCAAGAAACAATTATGGCATAATCCTATTTTATTCCGCACCACTTTGCTTCGGTTCCCCTCAAAGTGGACTCAGTCGCTGCGGCGGGAGAAGGCGCTACTGGGACAAATTATGAGACGTCATTTAACTTTATCTCAACCTTTGAGGAAATTAACTTCTTTGAAATAAAAATTCCCGGAAATATATCAATGGATGAATTAAATCGAAATTGGTGACCCACCAAGACAACGAGCAATGCAAGCGCAATGAACAGCCAATGGAAAAGCTTCTTAATAACTATTCGTAATGAAAATAATTCCCCATTACTTGTTCCTTTTCGATAAAAAAATCGTCTTCAACTTCAAAAATTGTCAATTATGAAGAATATGTCCGCTTGAGAAGTTAGAGTTTCATAGAATGGGGAAAAATCTCTTATTTTTTAAATTGAAATGCGCAGGGCGCTATCTCCTAGTACGATTTAACGTTTCATCTAATTTTACATCCTTCCCATTTTAGTCTGTACATAACCAACTCTTCCACCCCCTTCCTCGTTTACCAAACATCCTCGCCTCTATCATGGCCTCAAGCAAGCCTCATAATCTCCCTCAAACCAAATACCTTGCCCCTTTCTCGTCTTATCCAAAAGTAAGGTCCTGAAGATGACGCTTAAGCGTTGAAACCCGGGTCGTGTGTTTTTAAGTTTGTAGCATTATAAATTTTATCATTAAATTCTCTGAAATATGGAACACCAAAAATTTACTAAGGTACTTGTATTATTTATCCAGAAGTTTACATATATATCCTACCAATTACTTCCTTGTGTGTTTTGATTTACGTCCACCGAACCTTCTCAACACTTACATCTCAAGATGAAATTTTCAATATTTTAAGTTAAAAATACAATACTTCCCAATTATATTGTTGTTCCAGTGCATTTTATTGATTTTCTAAGTTACATATGAAAAAAAGTGGCTTTGATGGAAATTAATATTATTCATTTATATATTTACATGTGCAGGGCCGTATCTACATCTATTATATTCCTTCGTTCCCATTTAGTCCATACCCTTCTTTATTCTACCCATGAAACCTGTTTTTTCTCGTCCCATTTCCTGCCTGCCCAATGTCCTTTCTTCCTATCACGGACTAGAGCAAAGAATCACACCTCATTGCCTCTTTCAGCCACCTATCCTGCCTCCCCCTATTGTCATTCAGAACGTTATTTCCCTCGCCAACCAAATACCACTTGCACTTCCTCTTTTTTCTTCCCTACCGCCCCTTCTCCATTCTCCTTCACATCCACGTCATAAAAGCCTACGGTATATTCTCATCGTACTTTCTCAGTCCATGTTTCTGCCCCATACAATGCCATTCTTTACATCACATCTTCACCAGCCTCTTCATTTTACCGAAGGCTGGTGTCAAATGTCAACTCTTCTATTCCCAAAATCTCCCTTCTCTGACGTTGTTATCCTGAAATCATTGATACAATACTTCTTCTTGCGTTATACCCAAGTAACTAAGTTTCCCTAATTGCTCTGCCTGTCTACCTTTATGACATGTATCGCTATTTTAGTCCTAGATAATCCTAATACCCTTTATACAATGAATTATCCTTATTCTCTATTTCTCACACTGCATTTCTATTGCATGTCTAAGTGTTTTCTATCCATTTGACGGTTGGGCAACCAAATCCTGGTTATTATTATCTACCTTATACCGGTCAAGGTAGGTTTGAAAGAAAGTAAACAAATAAATGTTCTCAAGTTTTGCTTCTATTTTCTTCTCGATTTCCAGGTATTGTTTCCTAATGGCAGAAACAGAAAGTACTCTAAGCCGTCAACATAGCGCGGAATCACAAGATGCGCTCGTTCTCGTTAAGACGCGGTTATAGATTCCATGGTTGCAAATAACTTGCCGATCACTCGCCATTATCATTTGCTTCATGGCTTTAAGGATTTGTAACAATGTTTAAGTATCAAATCTGGCGAATTTAAACCAAATTGTGAGTTAAAGAGACCGTGATCCATGACAGTAAGTACGATCATTTTATAATAATAAACTAAAGTAAACGTTTGCTCTATCCATGCGGTAATAACGTCTATAATGCATGTGATCGAAGATACATTGTATGTGCCTTCTGGAAGAATGACCGGTTTCCGGCAGATTCGCTTTTACGTTTCCCTCGTGCTCAACTAATACTCCGATTTTTGCTGGCTTTTTGTAAAGAAATATTAGAATGTAAGTTGAAGTCTGACGTGAATTGTCATCCATGAAAGGAATACGGTTTTACATATTCTAAAGGTAAGCAATGTTTTTTTCACGACTCATCTAAGTTCCACATCTAATTATCATCGTGAGAGTCTAGCGTGTTCACTTTTCTTCCCTGTTCTTTGAAAGCCCAATCAGCCTTGGGTTAGTTTATTCTAGAGCCGATTGAGGGTGCGTCAGCTGCTACAGATGATGATTCCAGCTTATACAGTCTTATTAAAAGCTGCGTATATAATACCGTACAGAACTTTATTGTATAATATATTTCATTGGTGTACTTAATTCTGTGGACACCCTATAGCAGTCCGCACTAAGGTCATTAAATGTACCACAAAACTTTGCGATACTTTGTAATTTTGAAATTCGATAACTATCGCATAAACTTCTGAATGAAATCCGGGATAGACAGTGCAGGTGGCTGAAGGATGTAATAAAGGGTGATGGGTTGCTGACGAGTGTAATAGAGGGAAGGATGTTGGGCAAACGGGGAAGGGGAAGAGAATATGTACAATGAAAAAGAAACTTCTTGTTTGGAAAAGGGTCTGATTAAACTAGTTGCCTCTTTAAGTAAAATTAGAAACATATATCTCCGGTTAAGAACGAGAAGCTATGAAATTACTTCACGCGATATAAACTAATAGTAGTCTAGATCGTAGATTTAGTCTAAATGCAAAATAAAGCATTTTACTTTCAAATGAAGGAACAGAACCCCTAGCCTCATATTTGTTTCATATAGCGCGGTTTTACAAAATTCGACGATTCCAGGAAACCTCTCCTCACGCTATGTGAGGGTTTACTGTGAATATTTTCTCTTTGCACCTAATCCAGGACATTTATCCTCCAGTCGCGGTATGTTGGAACAGCACGACGCTGAGAGAAACCCCGGCTACTTTTGGAATATATAATCTCCGGTCGCCAGAGGCAAATCGGTCAAAGGAGCAAGTAAAATTGAAACGAAATTTCCGTCTCGGGTAAAAGATCCCAAAAAAAAGGCATGAAAGGGAAACACGACGGTTCCTGCGAGAGGAGATGAAGAAGTTAGGGGACATAAACAAAAGGGCGGAGGAGAGCGGAACAACAATTTTGTTACAACCCCTAAGGAACGATTTCCCTTTTTAAAGGAATCCAGAGGAAATGGAGAGCGGGCGGGACAAATCTGAGGAAAAAATATTAATGTTCTACAAACAATGGGCATCAAGCTTTCTTCCCACTCAGTACGTAGCCCCCAAAAAAAATGATGAAACTCCACGCAGAGGACAGTATTCTATCGAACAAAAAATACAGACTGACTCTTAAGGGCGAGAATCTTTTTACTCGCAGAAGAAGTTTCTTTTACTCGCAGAGCTATATTCTGGTGGTGACTAATGAAACGTAAACCGAGAAAATGTTTTTCTAGTGCTTTTATTTTGATGATAAGACTAAAATAAGACATATTTTAGTTGCAGGGTTTGATCTCCTGCCGAGTACGCTGTAAGTTCGTACATTTATAAATATTATATTCCCTGAATATAAATGTAATTATAGAGTTAATGCATATCGCTTATTCCTCATTGTGTAAATATCACTACCTTTTCATGGAGGTGCCTTTAATTAGAGCACTCTATTATTATGAGGTGTCAAGGAAAATGTCAGTTTTACAGCCTAAATATGCCCATCTATTTTCTCAGGGCACACAAAATATTGGAATTTTCTCTCATTTATTTTCCATCGTGAACAGGGACGAATTTTTTTTCGCGCATTGCGTGTCTCGTCTGCTTTGAGATATATTTTGAATGAAACAAGAATATTGACACCTGATTTGCCTTATTCGTAACTTATTTTGACATCTCGATGAAAAGATGCCGAAGGAAATTTGATTCTGAAAGTCATCATTACTGAAGGTAGCTTCCTATGTTCTGTAGTTTATTCTAGCCTCATTATTCAATTCATCTTCTATATGTACACAAACACTCATCTTTTCAAGTAAAAAAATTCCTTCAGGTGGTTCTCGAACCCCCTGACCCCCGTTTGGTCGTCGTGTACTTACCTCACCTTTAATCCTCTTGGGTTGAATTTGTATTGAAGCCACTTTTACCCCAAAACTTTGCAATTATGCAAAATAAATTAATGATAATTTTGACTTTGGGTGTAGAGGTAGGTGTTACCTTACCGCCGCGTTGCCTACAGCAAAAATGTGTAATTAAATTTACTAACATACTAAGAACCATGGAATTAGAAAAATTTATTCTAGTTCAGTATTGAGCGTTTCCGTGCAATATTTTGAGTTTCGTACACATTTTCAGCTTGTTTAGAGAGATACCAAACTCCGATGTCCTGTAGGATGATTTGTTTAAAAACATGGCCTGGGTTGCCTAACGATCTGGCTAAAATGTTTAAGGGAAATGCGACGTCGACTGTATTTCCGGTCAGTTTATTAGCTGAACTTTTATTTCCGCCCCAGTCCATCCAGCAGTGCGTGTTTTATTTTTACCGCCGCCACCTGAACAGCTCTCGCACCCTTATTTGCGCCCTCCCGGGGCCAAAATCGAAATTTCCGGGCGTTGGAAGCGCCTCTTAATTAGAATGTGTCCTGTCCCTCTCGTCCTCCTAACCCTAGGGCCATCTCCCTCCCCTCCTATCCCCGCCTACTCGTCTACTTCCTCCCTTCTAGATTCATCTACTCCCCCGAAGTCCCCTTCCCTCCCTCTCTCTCGTCCTCAGGCCCAATCACGGATACCGGTCAGTCCCTGGTGACGAGATGGAAAAGAAGGGGTCATTAGCGATTCGCCGTTTAATGTGTGGCTGAATTTGCGGTCGTGGTGCATGAGCGATAACCATTGTTTCCCTTCCGCTCTTGCATTTTGTGAGCGATTTCCAATTGAAATCATACCAAATGTTCTTTTCCAATGTCGATGGGACACAAAAATGAAAACTAGTTATTTTTTCACTTTGTGTAAGATAAGGCATCATTCTAAAGAGTAATTTTATACTGAAACTTTGCTTCTGCAAGCCTTTTCTGCCAGAATATACAGCGGATTTTACTATGATGGATAATTTTTATTCAGAAGGGAATAGCACAAATAACTATCCATTTTCCACCTTAAAGAACCTCTTGTCACAAGTAATGAAATAAATTAACGCATTCTACAAATTTACTAATACAAGTACATTGTTTGTGTATCTGTAACCGCTCTTTAGTCGTTTTCAATGAACCCTGCAACCCTCTGAACCATTTTGCAACAATTTATTTATTTACCAGAAACAATTCTCTTAAGGAAGTCGACTGCAGATTAGTTCTCTATTCCCTTGGTCTCAAAAATCCCCCTTTTTTCTTTGTCAACGAGGCCCTCACTACTTCACACCTAAAATAAATGGCTACAGTAACTCCTTTAAAATAATTATGCCGCAAATGTAATAAAAGGCACAAGTACAAATACATAACGCCAAGCCGTCAAACATTATAAAATTCATATAGTTCAACCGGTAAGTACCTCGTGATAAAACATGATAATTTTATTGATGAATGAACTATTTTCCCCTAGGTAATATATATAGAGGATTTTTCCATTTCCAAAAATCGCCATTACTACGATCTGGAAGTAATTCATTTCATTTAGATGGCAGTCACTCGCTTACATTATTCGTCATGAGTTAATCTCTACTTGTGGTTTCGTGTGCGCACGTCGTTGAAGTTTTACTCGCTGTCGGTTGCAGAAATTTCATCCAGCATTGCAGCAATGGAAGTGCAAATGCAAGGAATTTAAGGACCTTTCTGGCTATGAAAGAAATTTCTCATTGGAGTCCATTTGTACCTTTAAAAATGCGTAAGGTCAAGACGTTAAAGATCGTTTTTAAGGGCCTTGTATATTGTTCTGCACTTGAATAATGTAGATTCGTAGTCTGTCGTATTCTTTCAAATTGTCTGGTAAAAACTTATGTGTAATGTTAGTTAGCGGAATGAAACTAAAGATCATGATCAAAGCTGTAATATTTGACATTGCTTTTTGTGAGGCTCTCCTTTTCTAGTTTTAAATTTAATTTTAAGTTAAAAACTCTACTCATGTAAGTCTACTCTACAATTTTATAAAACCATAGTCTTGTACGAGTTAATGCATTACTATGTACTTCCTATAAGCCCACTTATATTGAACCTCTCAGGGCTATTAGACGATTGATCTTTTGAACAGTTAAACAGTGAATGCCTCATATTACTAGTATTAGATTTAACGATAGTAGATAACGGTCTGAGAGCTTCCAGGAATCTTAAGGATATTCGAAATGCTTACTGCAACAACTTTTGTTATCTTGGAACCAATTTCGTGGGGTAATTGAAGTTGAGAAACATTTTAAATTGAAATTTACGGACATAACAATATTTCTGACTTAGTGTTAGTTTTGGAATTAAGAAGTTACCAAAACGTACGTGGTCGGCTGTATTGTTTTTTCTGTTATTTCCGCATCTTATCACACGAATTTCAATCATCCTAAATGATGCATTCAGCAAAAATCGGCTTTACTGGATCTCTTTCGAAATGTCTCCGCGGTCATCATGTTCTATAAATGACGGCATAAAGAGTTCACAGGTATAATTAAATATCAGGATAGAGTTCTTAAGATTTAAGGCCATTTAAAAGGCACTTGGAATGAATCGTAATTGGTCAAAAGAATGGCAAAAATGCCATAAAACTCTGTAATTTAATCTAAATATGTAAATGTGTAATTTGTATAAAGTGCCTTTATGGAGTATTTTAAGGTTTTTTCTGACTTTACATTTTCCATTCAAATATATAAGTCTATTAAATCGTGCTATTCCTTGTGTAGCTTGCTCATTCCAAAGCCATCTAAATGTTATCTATATTTTTTCATAACAATATTTTAAGCTCCTCTTTTTCCTGCGATTCAGCAGGATATCTCCCTTGAAAACTCTTGCAAATGTCTGAAGATATCATTAGATGAATGTTTAATTGGAGTATTTTCACAACGATTCCACAAAATTGTAATATAATGAGAATTTAATTTTATTCAAAAATTAAACGAGAGGAAACGCTGGTATTAACCTTGGCAACTTTTTTCATAGTATGAACATGCCTCAGTAATGCATCTTGCATCTCCGCATGATGCATTAGGTTTATAAGCTAATGGAACAAGAAAGCAACTGCAGTGGAAAAATGAATTTTGTAAATTTTCCATTGTACTAAAAATTTACGCGTATGTTTAACTTTTTGATGAAGAGTACTCCCCTAAAAACCGAACATTAATGTGTAATTAACATATATACATTTTATAGAATGCATTTCATTTTTGTCTTCTTTCAAGTTGAATATTTAATTTTTGATATTGTTACTTGTCTTACTCCACAGGTTAATGTATCAATTTCCATTTATTTTTTTATTGGCGTTCCTTGATAATGATGTTACTGCAGAATGTCATTGCGAATGTAAATTCACGTAAATAAATTGCTCATGATGTGTCGATTAATGCGTTTCACTCTTTCGTGCATGGGAGGAAATGCGGTATTGAAAGAATGACGGTGACATATGCTTTCTACTCTGTGACCAAATTGATTATCTCTTTAATGTCATTATATTTTTGGATATAGGTCATATGATTATATCTGAACAAAGAATAAATTACAGATAACGAAGCCATTTTTCACGATCGCGAATTACACAGCCTATTAATTTTACAAATAATCCAATAGATTAATCCAATTACCTCATTATCACCTCATTTCCACTAATTCACCGGAGTGACTTTCATTGCTGTTACATTTGAGTTTACTCAGTTCATATATTTAGTATTTTACTAATGATTAGAATGCAGTTGTTGCACAAAATATGCCATTAAAAGTTTGGAAAATTTTAATGACATACAAAGTTGTCAGTTGGCAAAAATGAATGAATGTTTAAATTCAATATTGGTTGAAGATTCATAATCGCTACTGATATTGGCTTACGCAATTAAATTTGAGATTGAACATAATCGTTGGCTCCGTATCATCTCCCCGGCAAATGTTCTCCAAATTAAACTCCCAATTCCACTGTTGCGGGCTACCCCACGCGGGTCAAACACGACACGGTCCGGTCGAAGCGACTTTCCCAAGACCTAGTTGACCACTGGAAAAACACCGGAGTAGGTTCAGGAATCAAGAAGAGTATATATTCTGGGGCTAAGGAGTTGAGTGGCAGTCTCTCGCCCGCCCGAAATACTGTGCTTTAGACCTTGAAAAAAAAGAACTCTTCTGCAAGTTTCAAGTTTTCATTAAATCGAGCAACGATACAACCGCCATATTGAAATATATAATTTATTGACGCAAACGATTCCAACGATGTTATCAACGTGAACAACAGCAGGCATTGATTATTGATTTCAACTATTGCATATGAATTTCATGGAGTAAAAAACTCCAAAGTTGTTTTTATAAGCTTTTGCGTTAACGCACTGGATTTTCTCTCTGCTGTCTGCATTGGACTAAATGAAATATTTCATTATTCCGTTAGACAAACCGTTTCTAGACGTCACCAAGCGAATTTTTTATGACGTAGTGCTTTGAATATACCAAACACAAGTGAATTTTTATTAGAAAAATATTTGAGATGCAGTAATTTTTTGACCCCGAATTTTGTTCCGAATGCTACAATAATTACTAACTTCTTCTAAGAATCGTTTTTTGTAAGGTGTCCAAATCATGTTTATTTATCTAAGTGTATTTTTATAAATTGGTGGCTTTTTGATTACATAATCTCTTTGTAAGGCTTTTTATAAGATTTTTATGGTCTACTTTCAAAAGGAGAAAATGAAACGAGTGCTCGTTTTATGGATTCATTGATAATTGAGCTTTTTAATACACTTCAGTAGCAAAATTATTTATATACTGCTTATATCTGTGATTTCAGTGATATTTATGCACAATTTTACGCATGGAATAGTTTTTTTACCTCAAGTAGTATTTGACACATAATACTAGTGGGAACAAATGATTAAAAACTGTCGACAGGTTAAAACATTCAATTGGTAGTATTCAAAAACATCATAAAGGATTTGGTCCGCAATTGCTGGGATAAGTTTTATGAAAGATAAATGAATGAAACAAATAATATCGATTGAGGCTGGTAGAAAACAATTAGCCTAAAGATGTTTTTTTTTCCAGGAAACCAAATAGATTAGAAAGAAATAATCGCTCACAGAAAAATGGTGACACACGTAATTGGAACCCTAATAGAGTTAAGATACAAGTACGAAGATGATTCCAACTACTTGACTTTTAGGTCAGGAAGTAACTAGGTAACGGTCTGAGAGCTTCCAGGAATCTTAAGGAGATTCGAAATGCTTACTGCAACAACTTTTGTTATCTTGGAACCAATTTCGTGGGGTAATTGAAGTTGAGAAACATTTTTAATTGAAATTTACGGAAAAAAAATTTCCTACTTTTCAGTCGTGACTATTTATCAGTTTCTAAAGGCAAAGCCTGATCTCTGCAGCCAAATATTGCTGTCCACTGCAACCCTCTTCCATTTCACATTCTGATACCCATTTACCCATTATAAGATTTGAGTTTAAATTGAACAATGTTTAAATCTCGTTATTTCTTCTGTATATTTCTTCCGCCGTCTTTCTTTCCCTCTCTTTCCTAGAAACTTCACTTCACAAAAATTCCAGTTAAAAATGGGTTGTGTTTTATCATACGCCAACTAATGTAAATTGCCTTTTTTCCAGTTTTCAATAGTCTTCTTTTTTTCTCCGATCTCCAGTAATACTTTTTCCGTATGTATTTATTCATCTGGTACGTTTCTTTCTTCACCTTATCCCCGTCTTTTTTTAGTCACGTAAACGACCAATACCTGCATTATTTTGCAGTCTTAAGAGTGTAAATATATAACACTCATAAGTATTCGTGAACCGCAGTCTTTTAATTAATTTCTCTCGGACGTGCTTTAAAATTGGAAAAATTGACGTAAATCTAAACGGTGTCTCGGTGGCTTGGTGTCATCTCATGGTATCGCTTCTCTAATCGTCATTAAATTAAAGCATCCTATGATACTTGTTGATTGCCTTCCGCATTAACGGCAATGACGAAATACGTTGACATTGGTCGCGTCTCAGTAGAACGATAGATTTTAAGTAAACCAGTAGTAGTTCTTTTTTTTATTTCATCATTTAATTACAAATGCTTGATGTTGAGTAAAGAATTTATGCTTCTTGTAATGGCGGTAAATTTTCCTTGGGAAAATGGTTATTTTCAGAGCACCTTATATAGGAGTTTCGATACGGCTCTTGTAACTTATCGGAAGTTTAATCCTTCGAGGTTGAATTATTTTTTAATTGGAAATGAGCGTACCATTTTTAGAAACCTCATTTACGTCATTTTTTCTTTTTATGATAACTATTGTTACTAAAACATGATTTTTCTCAATATTTAGGCGCGTTAGGCTCATTTATTTTATGTGTGCTAATAAATATTTGTCACGTTGCTCAATGATATCCCTATGTGACAGTCCACGATTTCCTACGGTGACGATCCTTTTTCATATCTTTACCACTCAATTTGTAATGGAGTTGCAAGGAGGAGTAATGTATTCAGTAATGCGAATGTCTGAATGAAATAATCTAGAAATAGGCGAGAGACGGGTATGTATGGCTAAAAATAATTTTGGAAAATCAATTCGGAGAAATTACAGTCCTTGAATGGCAAGGTATAATGCGCCCTTAAAGATCTTCATCAGGGTTTGTTTTTCTATGTAGCTTCATTCGAGCATCACCATCATTTTTAAAGGAAGTACCTCGTAAGGCCACGAAGTTAATTATTACGGTGTTTATTGAGTAATATTGAGGATTGGGTTGGGATGGTGGCTAAATAGAAGCCTTTCCAATCCCAGAACCCGGGGTTGAATCACAGCATTGACGGATATTTGTCCGTGTTTTTCCCAGCTCTACTCGATTTTTGTGCGGTGAGTGTAATATTCTGCTCATAGGATGAGCATTACTCCGTACCTTGGATGGGACGCTATTGCGTGCACACCTTTTACATATGGGTAGATTACTGCCGATCCCAATCCATTCTCTAAATAATCTAATTTATCATCGCTCTCTTCAACCGTCAGGGGTCCAACCAACGGTGATAATGAGCTTTGTTTTCGGTCGTTGTTTTAAATTAGGGCCCAACATGGGTATTCAGCTCTCACTTTCCATGTATAGTGGTTGCAAAACTTGGGGAAAGTTGCCTAGATCTGTAGCAAGCGTGGCGTAGAGGAAAACATAAGGAATGCAACTCTGCCATCGTAACTGCAATTTGAGAGGGAGGGATAATGTACGAAGAACATTTCACGAAATCGCTTTCGATTCCAACAGAGCTGCGTTATAATACGCTGATATTGTTCGCTACTGATTGGAGCAATCCACCCATAAACTGGAACAAGAGAGTTGATGAGAATATGTAAAGAGCCAATTCGTTAGAGGAATGGACTTAATCATCAAAAGGAGCTACCTACGCAATCCCAGCCGATACTATTTTCTGTACCACTACATATTTAAGGTTCCTCAATAGAATTTAAATCTGCAAGCACGATTCCATTTCTTAGCTTAGAACTCACTTTAGCGAAATATTAATTACATTTTAATTAGAGTGTCTTCTTAATTTTCTAGTGAGATTGTTAGAAGAAGGGAGAGTTTAAACCGACCTAAGAAGAATTTCCTTAAAAGTATTGGTTGCATGCACTTTTCTTTGTCGGGGGCACTATGTTGGATCTCTTCAATACGTGGCAGTCCATTCTCTTGAAGGAATGTTCTATGACCATTTTATTTCGGTAAGTCCAACTTCACCTCCTTTGATTGAGTGTTGATGTCAGTTTCGAGTAAACAATTTGGTGTGTCCCCTCCAAATTGATCTCTCAATCAATATTTGTGTATTAGCTCCCGATGGAAACGTTTGTGTTTGTCATAGAGTCTCTCTGGTGCATATTTAACCATTACAGTTAGTATTTATTCATGACTTCGTTGGGGAACACTCGGCAAGTCCCAACTGTAATAAAAACCCTCGTTAGCCATCCCAATGCTCATGTTTTCCTCCCCAAAACTCCCAGAATATAAGAGGGCACATGTTATCCTCACTGTCTGCTAAAGCAGAAGACTAGTCAAGTTTTTTTTCCTCTTATCGGCCACACGGCTCATACCTCCGGGGAGTGGCGGAAGTGCCCGCTTAGGTTTTCTGTTGTGAAATTCCCCGATGCAATAATTCATGAGACACGACGGTTACAACGCCTCTTTAGAACCGTGGATTCGTCAAAACATTGCCGGTTTATCAGGAAGAATACGATTGGGAGAGTATCAAAAAACGTATTCTCCAATGGTTACTCTTTTATTGCTGAGTAGAGAAGTGCCAAGCTGTTATAATTAATTTAGTTATCTTAATTAATATCAGTTAATATATTATAAATCGAAGTCAAAACCTAGCACTGATATATTACTTCTACAGTAGTAAAATTGCCTATTCAAGCTGTGCGCCACTGTGGACTTGAAAATGGAAACTTTGACATTAATCGTTCAAAGAGTGCTTCGAATTAGAATGAACCAATTATAGAATGGTCTGTTGTTGAATTAAAAAAATTTTCTGCTATATATGGTAAGAGGGCATAACTGCTGCTTATAGAACCAAGCACGTCACTTTCTTTATTGCAGAGTGTGATAACATTTCGTTGTATGTCAAACTATCGCCCCTATTCCCTTATTGAGCAGATGAGCTAATATCAGCAAGCTTAAAACACCATCGTCAGCAGAAAATTAGTATAATTAGTATTTCTGTTTTACGTACTTAGACGACAAAAAAGGAACAAAAATGAGATCCGATTTCCCTTCCGTATATGGTTCTATAATTACTGATACGTTCCGCTTCCCTGCAATTCTTCAAAAATCCTTATTTTTTCTCTATGATGCTCCCTTTGCATTCTCGCAATAATATTTGAAATGTTAAAGATATTATTACCCCTCGCTGTTGACTTATGCTGTGTACCTATGCGTATCAAACGGCTGACACTCTTGCTTTATCTTACCGTGAATGAAATATTGCAGACATTTGCGATCTCGGAAAAAAAGCTTCACCTGCATCAATCCCGTATACGATCTTTACTGATTTGGCGCCGTTTTTGTCCTTAAGTCTGGATTTATGATAAATATATCACACATTGAATTCTTTATAACATTGCAGCTCTTTGATCCAACATTTGATCGGAAGTATCTCAGCTATTTCGAATGCATTCGCTAAGTAAAAATGCGGAGGAGTAGACGCACAAACTCTGATATGCTTCTCTGTACACGAAAAAATCTGCAATTGAGATTTATAGTCATTATATTATTCCATTAATTAATTCTTATCTATAACCTACACTGTTTCCTGTTATCTTCAACTATTGATTTGACGTTTTACTCCGTAACCTGCGAGACTCGAGAGTTCAGTATTTAGAATTCGTATTGCTGGATACCCAGGTATTCATAGGAAAAACTCGCTAGGGCATGCGCTTTGATTCAAGGGGACCTTAAATCGGCTCGAATCACGCTACCGCAGCCAATGTCGGATCGCGACGGTTTTGTGAATGGCCGTCGAGGAATCTAACTAAGAATGGGGAGGACCTCCATAAAGGTCAGGCAGAAAATATGGGCATTGAGAGAGAAAGGATGGGATAGATGGTCGTCATGGGAATGGGATATGTAATTCAACGGGTATAAAAAGATCGGAGCGAAACGAATTGCTTTTATAGGGATAGAGACTGAGACAAAGCAAGCCAGATTTAATGTTACATAGAACATATTAATTTGAGAGAGTCTCTACAACAGTATATAGCGCAAAACTTCCCGCACTATAACTCTTACAGTGTGTTCTAACGATGCAATGACCTCGGGTTGGGAAAACTTAGTGATCTTCCATTTGGCTTGTGATAACGACTAGCAGTAATGACATATAGCTGCATCCTTGCTCCTAATCATTAATGTAGCTATACCTGACGAAGCCGTAAAATATTGCTCCTGGTCGCTAAAGCAGTCACGGAAAATATTTGTCCGCCAGATGAATTAGCGGTAGTTTTCCGCTTTGAGGTAAATACATATAGTAGTTATCTCGCAAATTTTTCACGGGTGATGCTGGGTCTTTTTATTTACTTCTCGTCGGGGTTGGATCGAGAAAGGGCGCGAGGGACGACCGCATCCCTAAAATCTCAGAAAAAGAAAATGCTAATCCAGAGGTATCTCTTACCGCTTAGAAACCATCTAAGCAGTCATTCACCTATCCTAAAAATACCTTACTTAATCAGTCAATGCATCTGCTTGACAGTTGCGTAAAAACTGCCCAAAAATTGTAATCGATCCTAATACCGTTATCATTAGCAGGAATGCGCCAGAAATCATTCGGTATCTATACCATATTCTTCATAAAGTCTGACATGTATGCATCTATACTTGAAATATTTTGGATATTGGGGAATTAAAAACTTGAATCTAGTTCTTTTGCTTGTGTATATGTTTTTGAGAGATAAAAAAAATATTTGTCCATTACTATATTATCAGTTTAGTCTAATTTATCGTTTTTACATAAACTCACCTCTTTTACAATGTTGGACGAAATGAGTCTCTTAGATTTGACTGTTGTTTTATAAAGCATCAAAGTTTACCTTAACTGACATACCCATAATTTAGAATAAGGAAAATTCTCAGAAAAACGTGTGGCATAGGACGTGACCTTACATTTGAATAGATAAATAGCCCCGAGTATAGGTTTTCCTGGGCAATAGCGTATACAACCAAACGGGTATAGTCAGAGAGCGGAAAGGAGCGGAAGGACACTGCAGGGGTAGTGAGAAATGGAGGGACGAAAGGTCGACGGAGATTTAGAAATCGGGTAAAATAATGGAAATTGATGAGGGAGAGGTAAGGAGGAGAGGAAGCTTGGTAAAGGGTGGTGTGCCGAAGGTGAAAATGGGATGAAATGGTTCAGAAAAATATGAGAAACTGGATTCCCAGAGTGAGGATGAGAAAAAAGGAGAATGGAGGAGAGTAACGGGGTGGGGAAATTGGAACTGTACCGGAGGGAGAGATGAGAGATACACCCCCTTGCGCATAACGGGCTGTATTCAAAATTTCCATTTTCATCCACTTCCACACACCGCTCGCTCTATGTATGCCCCCCCCCCCACGCCTCCAACCTCTGCCCCCTCCCCTTCTCATGCGATGCCTTACTTTGGGGACGGAGTGCGGAGTTCGGAGGACGAAGGCATTCATGGAGAGAGACGTTCGCCGGGAACCTCTAAGATGTCGATCCAGCCCCAATCCCACATCACCGTAACTGAATTCGCTCTCTCCCCCCCTCTCTCTCTCTGGAATATCTCGTCGTCCCGCCTTCAGCTTTTCCGACCCCGACTCCGTCTTCGTCTTCCGACCGGGGAAAGAGAGAGTTCGGCGGGGGTTGCATCGGAAGACGAAAGGAAGTGCAATAACCTTAGAAGAAAAATGACTCCGCACGAATGCGTACTGCCTGTCAGATGAATTTACGAGGAAAATTTTCTTCTCGGTTTAGCCAGTCAAAAGCTTGTGTTTCCATTAACCAGTCGTATTAAATCTAACCTCAAAAAGTTTTACTGCTGTCAGATTTGTGTTCTTATTAAATATATATACATTTTTCTAAAAAACAGAAAATTATAAATGCAAGACAATAATTCATTCTATCTATTTTTGGCGAAGATATTAAAAGGGGAGGTTCATTGTCCCAAAAACATGGCTATACTAAAAGAACGAACAATGAGAGAGGGGTAACTGAAATTATCTTTTATGTAGCCACGTGGTTACAGAATTCATGAAAATACTGCCTCAAAAATAGTAAAAACAATATTTTCTCACGAGAACGTATTCCAAATCTTTACCAACTATCCACGATAATTGGTAAATATTTGTTTCCAAATTAATGCAGTCCCCAATGAAATTCAAGGGGGTTCTATACTTCGACTAATAGATCGCTTCAGATCAATTTCTCGGTAGTGATAATATCTGGAATAACCATGATACCTGGAAACTTGCACTTTTCTTCAGTGGATTTTAAAACATTTTAGCTATACCGGGAATAATATTTCATTAGGTGGAAGCTTTCTTAATATAAACAGCAACATTTCCATTTTTCTGTGATATTCCGTGGTACGTTGCGAAATCAATGGAATTAGGAAGGAAGATTTTCAATCCACTTGAGGTGAAAACTGGACCTTCAAATATAGAAACAACTACTGAGGATGTTCTTTTATGTTAAGGACACAGCGAGGAAAGTATTTCAAGCCTGCATTGTTCTTTGTGCACGAGACTGGAGGAATAAGGGTGATCGACGATGAAGCCCGACGCATGATTTTAGTCACTGGTTCCTTCACAGTTTCCCAAGGAACCTCATTCTTAAACTCTACTAAGCAACGACTAAACTTTCGATGCCTTGGAAGTATAGCCTCATCAACATAACGAGTGAGCATTCTAAGGTTGAGTAATTTTTGCGGATCACGCAGAGTTTATTTTCTTTGAGTTTAATTATTATTATTCGCGGTTTATTTATTTCTATCGAGTAATTCCATTGCGTATTGTTTCATCATATATCATCTTCAATTTGCTTCTAATAGTGGTATTTAGGTTGGAGTATCTTCGTTTCATTACCGTAAAATGTACAGTGTACGTGGTTACTCAAAAGGATTTTTCATTCAGACTGCCCCAAATGCAACGACAAATCTTCGACCAGGAGACGACAATAGAATGTGAGTGTTAGGGTCAATGAAGGTACAGAACGCGATGAGATAGTTCGATAATCGATGGATCACTTTTTCGGAAGTTATTAGTCTTTTCTGCCAATAGTGAAGACATTTTTTGTGCATCTTGTAATTGAAAATCATTTTCAAATAAAGGTTTTTTTTTTAATTTTTCCTCAGTTTGATTGGCATCTTTAATTACTTTTTAGTAGAGATTAAAATATCAACAGGATGAAGTATTTGCGTATATATGCTAAGACTAAAGTCATATGTATTCGTTATTTCTAATTTTTATATGGTTTTATGCTTAACAAAAAAGGTAAGACAGACAATGATTAGGGTTATTTTACACATATAAAATGTGTGAAACTTAACCCAAAATCACCGAAGTGAAGTACTTTTGTACCTATTTCATTGCATTTACCTGTGTAAGATTGCTTTGAAAATGCGATAATTACTATTAATATCCGACATGTTTATAGTGCTTTATTCGAAACATTCAAAATATGCTCTTCTTTTCCGATAGTAGGCTAACTCTGATTCCAAACACAGGGCAAAAACTAAAATTCTGTTGAGTGGCATCCATGAATGCCTTCGACAACAAGAACCTCTTTGGTTAGCAACAACAAGCAAGAGAAGATTGAGATTATTTTTTATATATGGCGACTCTTTGATGAAGCTCTTCGTTTAAAGGTTCTTTTTTGTGGATTTTCTTCGTTCATATTTCAGCAAAAACGCAGGTGTATTTGAAGCTAACTGATGTGGATATATGTTCACGTTGAAATTATTTTATGTACATACCTATAGGAATTAAATATGTTTCATGGACAGCCAAAAAAGTTCAAACAGCGACCAAATACTCTTTGAATTCGACTGTAAGATAATCTGTCAAAACTTAAAACAATATTGAATTTTTTTTCTTTTAATAGATATTGATGTCGATGAACGTATGACCTTTCAACTGCTATCACCGTAAAAACCATGTTGTCCTGAAGGGACAAAATAGGAAGTGTGATTCTTCGCATGTTATGATTAATGAAAGGTGGATCTATTTTATAGAAGCGATGCTTTTTCAGCCTCCAAGGCTGTTCCCTATAGGAATATACAAAATAAAACAACAGATTTTTTTAAATCTCTTAACACCGACGCTTTCTAGCTCACCTGCAGGCGCAGGCTTTCAGCGATGTACACAACGCTCCAAGAATCGCTAAGCATACGGGCCAACATGAATGATTTCGTTCGTTATTTATGTGGCTTCTAGGATCTCAAAGAGGGGATATGACCTTCAGAGGATTACAGATCCGGCGCCGAGGTCGTTGCTAGGCACCCTGTGGATTAATGTCAACCCTTCCACAGCGAAAAGAGGACGGGTTTATGCTTCGGATTTGTACTGCAGTGCAAATTGCTCCTCGAATCTCCTTGGCTTGGAGTACTGAAAGAAGCGCATCATTCGGAAAGACTGAGAAGCATTAAATATGGGCCATTAGCGCACACGTTTCCTAATATGGATCTTTTTTACACCTTTTTTTTTGTTTTGCCGGACAATTCTGTTGGCCCGTATGTCCCTGGAATCCTGATAGGCTGCTAAGCCTGTCATCAGGTTTTCTAGGGGCCGGAACAACAGCTTGACATACATCCATGCCCTGGGTGGTGAAAAAAATCATTGAAAAAATCATATTAACCATGCTCAGCGTGAGAATTTCAATTTAATAATTGGCTTGAGCAATATCGTTTCTAATCTAACCAAATTTATTTAATTTATTCTGGAAATCTTACCTAGAAAGTTGAATTCACATGAGCTAAGTGTACATGAATGCTGAGTTCGTGTGATGCCAATTTCGTGAAACCTTCAGCGGTGAATTCAACATGATATATCTGTGATATATATGATAACTGAAAAACGGATTCCAAGCATGGTGCTCATAAATCTCGTCGTTCAATGTATGAGACTTATTCCCAATAAGTTCTCTAAATCATTATCATAGAATAGTAATATATTGGATCGTTTAATATCGTAGACCTCCAATAAAAAACTAGAATATTTGTATACACTTCAACCTTTCTCAGATTCTACTTATCTGCCTACTATTCTTTTTAAACCAAATTTCAGTCCATTGGCAAAATGAAGATAAGTGCACTGGCTTTGAATTACTAAGAGCTATATGTTAGCTTTACGGAAAGTACTTGAAATTTGAAGAATACTTATAAATCGTTCACTCTCAAATTGGATACGATATCATTCACACAATAGACATGATTTAATTATGTTTAAGATCCCCACTCTTTTTCTCAGTTAGTATTTCATATGGCAAATAGTGCTGCGTAGCAGACAGCTAAACTGTAATAAAAAAATGGAGTGATCAGCAGTGCGTTATCTTGAAGAAATGAGATGTAGTCATTTTGAGGGAACTAAATGCGTAGGAAGTCTCTTGCACGTCCCTTGTCATGCCCTTGCATGACTCCGAAGAGTGGGTAGTAAGAATAGCCACCGAAATCACTTCGTTCGTTGTGCTTTCAAAGTCGAGGTTTTGTTTTAATCATCGTTGCTTCAATGGCCTCCCAACCCTTTCTCCAGCGACTTCTTACCTCTTTTACCGCCTACATCTCCCATACATTGGCCCGAGATAGCCTTTTGTTGTCCTCCCAGGAATTAATTACCCAGGGTTGCCGGCAGAGACGGGATGGCCACAACAGTGTTGTATGCTCACTATCTCTTTCCCCCCTCAAGTCACAGCAACGTCGAAATTTTGAAAATACATAAGAGTGTAGTGGGCGGGTGGAATATGAGCTCCCTTTCACTTCTTTTATTCTGGGCTTGAGCCCTTGTTCCTTGTTTCATAATGCAAAATTATTTGCCATCCTCTTTCGTAGCTTTGACATTTACTCGTGAATTCAAGTCAAAATTTTACTTATGCCTTCCAACTCACGAAATGATACTGTTTTTCCTGAGGCATAAAAGTTGTTTTATGATTTTCGTGCGCATATGAGACCTCATGTTATTTAATGAGTTATGTTTTTCAGGTGAATATGACTTTTTTTATTTTAATCCTCATGTAATTAAAACAATCGTTTTGTATCAAATAATATGCCTGCGTAGTCATAAAATTGTTAAATGGATATTCAAAATATTTTTCTTGGGTCTGCAACAAGTCTCAAATATGACATCATTTGAAATGCTCAAACACAAAAAAAAACGTATTAATTGGGTCCCTCGATCTCCATGAGTTAATGAGAATTAATATTAAGTTTAAATAGTTCACATCCAATCCAATTATTTTATTTCTCACAGGTTTTTACCCATGCCACTGCATAAGGCTAAAATTACCTATCGTTGAATCCCATATAGCAATGGTCCTCCTGATTGGTTTATTGTGGGAGATTGAGAATTTTCATTTTTATATTAATTTATTTCTAAAAATTAGCACTACCTTTAATGTATTGAATATTTATTAACAAACATCAAGTAGGCATTGCAATTTTGTTTCAATACATACATGTAGAAATACACTTTAAGCTATGTTCTTAAGAGACTATGCAATTGCATGAAAATTATGCCCCCATCAGTTCATTATCGTAAATTGAATCATTACATTTCTATCATAAAATTTCTATCATAAAATTTCTATCAAATGGTGTATGACTATCCCGGTAAAAATAGTTCTCAAGTAAGAATATTTCCTGAACAGATGGTTTACCTCTTTAAAGTATTTTACCTAACGACAGGGATATTTCATTCATAATTTAGTTTAAAGTGAAAAAAAAAACTAATAATCCTCATATGTTTGTTGGTCCCTCAAAGGTTGGGCAGGGTATTGTCTTTAATATCATTTTATGAACTTTACATAATACAAACCAATATTTTTAAAATGTTCATCGTATTACTTATGAATATATCAATTTTTAGTCTCCAATATATATGATGAATAAAAATCCTGAGTAATACTGAATATGGTACAGTGTGTTAAAACACCTCGTGTGCCAGTCAATAAATCTGTGGAAGGTTACTGTATTTTTATTCATCATCAATATTGACAACTGCCCTTAAGTCAAGCCTGATACGGTTACATTTACTCAAATATTTACGATCAAATACTGATCAAAATGCAAAGTACAATTTAAATTTTTTTATAAACCATAGAAAAATGGTTAGAGCAAAAGTTAGTCGAATGAGCTGGGCCAATGTGTAACGTCACTAAGTTGCTTGTGTAATTTGTGATTTTTAGCAAAACTTTTTTTTAAGGTAAACTAAACTGAAATACTTCGGTTCACTGTGCTTAATACATAATAATTATGGAAATTTATCTCATTTGCTTATATTAATTATCTTGAGGAGCGGCATATTTGAGGAAAAATTGTATTAATTTATCTTGGAAGGAAACTCGGAGGAAAATTAGGAAAAATTATATTAATTTATCTTGAGGAACGGCATAGAAAATCCCAAAAATTGTACACTTTTTTAAGAAAATATTATGTAAAATAGTTCTAATTCTCTAGGATAAATGGTAAATTATTATACAAGAATAAATGATGGCATCAAAATTTTCCAGTTTGACTCTCAATATTATCCTCAATCGTCTAAAAGTTACCCTTACTCTCTATGTATTAAAAACGGTGGCAATTAATGTTTTAAATACTTTTAGCATGTTGCTGAGACACTTACTTGTGATATTATATTATATTATTATATATATATTATGTTTTCTTAATTTGATTATGAAAGTATCTAAATAACTTTTTTCAAGGATAACTTGTATTTAATTTATATTCATGGCTACGGTAAATCTATCTGCGATGCCAAATAACGTTGGGTTGGATGGGGATGTAGCCCGGTGATGGATTGGCATTTGCTATGTTTACTAAGTTACTTCTTTGGCATGAAGAGTCATTTTCACGTTAATTCCGTCCTATCGAGGACATTGTAACTTGAGCACATAAATGCCGAATCATGCTCGAATACCGTTAAGCAATTGATTGTAGGTAGGGAGCCTTGCTCAAGAGGCGCTAAAGGCGATGTTTAACGCGCCCCGAGAAATTGGTGATTAAATGAGGCTTGTTAATTTCATCTGCGTGCCCCCTCCCATCGTCCACGACTCCATTTAGTTGGAGAGGTCCCTACCGCTTAAAATTCGGTCAATTGGCTAATCCACTCTCTGCCCCCGCCTTCGCTTGGGCTCCCTGCCTTTACCCCTTATCTACCCCTTAATCTCTTTCTCCAAGCCTCGACCCCTCTGCGTCCTTACCCTATAAAGGTCCCGAATTCCCTCTTCTAGTCCCTCCCCCTGCTCTCCATCCACCTCTCCATACCTTTCCCCGGCTCGTCTCTTTTCTCAGTGGTCCATCCACTTCGGTTCCACTGCCTTCTTTTGGGGTCTTCCTTCCGTATCCGCTCTAGTCTCCAGTGTGACCCTAAAGAATTTTCTCATTCCCTTCTTTTCGTCGTCCACTGAGAATCCTTCAATCCCTTTCCGGCCATTCATCCCGGATACTTCTTCCCTGCCAAGATTGCTGGATTGATCCCTCCTTATTCAATCGTTTCTCGCGGCACAGTCTTCCACTATCTACGAATAGGGCAATGTGATTGAATACAGAGTGAATGTCCCTCAAAATTGCGTCATATTCAGGTAAAGTGATCTTTGGAATACGTCGAATCATGAAATTAGAATCCTTTAAAGTGTGCGTGTGTAAATGTAGTACATTAAACACTAATGTAGCGTAATACACCACTTAATGCATGATTTTTGGAAGTATTTCATAGTGAAGAGGAGCAGAGGTGTAGCTTATGAGTCAACACAAACCCCGCATTATCTTAAACCAGGTTTAATAAAATTTTTCGAAGTTTGAAAGATAGTTATTTGGTAAATCCTGAGATATAGCAGCCTCCTGAGAACAATGATGGAAGGACCAAGGAATAGGAAGAACAACTGATTGCAACAGAAGATTAAATGAATAAATTACTATGAGGGTGGCAATAATAAGTAGTGGTAAAGGAATTTGTTAGTTAATTAAAAAGAGAATGGAATACTTTTCCTGCTAATGGTGTTAGCGACATTCACAAAGTAGTTTATTTGTAAATAGCCATCCGGCAAAAATATAACTGCTCTCTTTGGATGTGTAGACCTTTTGCAAAAAAATATATACTGAAAGCTAATAACTGATATTCTAAGCTATTGGTAATTTAGAGATTACGAGAAATATATTGATCAGCAAAGTTAAAGGGCGTAGGATGGAGAATGCTGAGGAATTTTTCAGTAAGTATATCAGTTTCTACTAAATATTTGACTCATAAAATAACTTTTCCTCGGTATTTCAAGAGTATAGTTTCTTTGAAGTCGTTCGTTTCATTGACCAGAAATCAAAATGAGTCCCATTTAGTTTAAGAAAATTTTTGGAGGGGTCAATTGCAACCCAGAGTCGGACCGTGGCACAGTGGGCTGAAATGGAAAAAAGCTGGGCAAAATCAGATATGTTCTTTTTTCAGCCAGGAAGTTGAAACTTTACTTAGCCACTCTCAATTGGTTGTTGCATGTAGTGTCACATTTCATTTTCCGTAGTATTAACTTGTTCATAATTAGCAGCGCCTAATGTTCAGTGATATTCGTGAAAAACGCTCGTCCTAGATTTTCTCAGGAAGCCTCTGATATCAAATTATCACAGAATGACTAAAAATGTACAAATGGAATTAATTTTTTATGTTAAAACACTTGTCTGTCATAAAATGTAAATTGTTTCCGATTTGGTTGCCTCGTGAGAGTTATTCTTTTATTTCCATAGCTGCATTAAGCTGTCGTATAATCTGCTCTGTGACTAGGGTAAATCTTATCATAACATCTTATATGATGTCGAGAAAAATTATATAATGTGTACTACCGCATGTTGTCCCTGCCATTTGGCGATACCGTGGGTCGTGGGTAACGGAGCCGTGAGTTACATGTACACAACGAAGCGGAAATTGAAAGTTTTACTATTATTGGTTTAATTTTCTTTGGTTTCATACCCTGCTTGCTGTGGCATTTTTATAATTCACATTTAAAAAGCATCAGTGCATACTATATGATCTTGCTTATTTGAATCCCAACCCTGCGGAAAATTCATCAATCAAAACTTGTGGTCAGCAGAAATGGTATTCTCTTCATTTGCAGACAATATCAACTCTTCGAGTTCATGGTCTATGTGTCTGATGTTTACGAAAGCCGGTTTTATTTGAAGTGGAGAAGGAAGATGATCCAAATAAAATATTTTACTTTGTTGAATTTACAAATATACACCATATTCGGTAGCTGCTAGATCATGGCTAAAACCTTGATGGTGAAACTAGATCGTCATTTGCCTTTCTAAACGTTATAAATTAAATATTGTCAATAGATTAAACTGAAGAAATCGACAGATGAAACTGATGTTTATGGTATTCAGATCACATCAAAAGATTGCAATATAAGAGCATGTGAAAGCTGGAGGAAGGGAGAGAGCTGGGAATTATGGAAGAGATCCGCGGGAAATCGACCGTTATATTTTTTTAGATGTGGTTCGTGATCTGAATGATATATTTTTAGCCAATACTTCAGGGAATCCCGCAGATATTTCACAGGTTGAGCTTCTTGGGCATGCTATATATTCATGATTTCCTCGTTTTATATTGTATTTTGAACTTTAGAGTTTTTTCTGGGCATATCTCTTATTTGCGTGAAATTAGAGATGTAACTGATGTTTGGCAGTTCTTTCTTTCTTTTTGTAGATAAACAGGGTCGCTGGTGTTTGGGCAAACCTACAATTGGTCCAATTAGTCTTTAAACGTGTTTGAGGAAACGTTGTACCAAACCGTAAGGTACAAGTTGTTTTTTAAATGCAGTCATCAATTAAAATGTATCACTTCTTGTTACGTGCTGTATTAGTGCAAACATTGGTCCAGATTTTGTTTGAGTAGTATTTCCTGAATGACTAAGATCGAAAAATGTTTTCCAGTTGTGCATTTCATGCTGTGAATGCTTCAACACCTATGCTGTAATTTTCAAAGCAATCTATATATGTGCCTGAAATACAGAATTATTTTAGTTTATGATTTTCGTTTCGTTTGAATGGGTTACGTTTCTAAGGCCCGGCTGTTCCTGGAAGGGTGATCGAGACGATTTACCGTTTTCAAGTATGCCCTTATGAGCAATTAGGTATTATTTTATAATTTTAGAAAAACTAATGACCAGTACGTGCATTGAAGAGCTAAATACAGTAAACTATAAACTACCATGACATGTTAGCGCCTATCCAAAAGTAAGTAAATTTCAGCCTTGGAAGGGAAGAGAAAAGGAAAAAGGACAGGGGAAAAAGAGGTGTGAACTGTATGATTAGGATGTATCTAATGCCACTGCCTCACTGATTTTGTTAAAATCAGTAATGGTGTGTGGAAAAAGGAATTTTTGTCTCTATCAGTTCATCAAAATATCTCTATTTTAACTCACTTCCATGTGTTTGAGAGATTACGTAGGGTTCGAATAGTTTCTCTTGGTGTCGTACTGAAACCCCTCTGATTAGAATTTGTGTAGTAAACTATGTATAGCATGTGGCCTCCGAGTCTCTCAACGACACCTAACATAGTCCTATCATCAGCTGAGCTGCACTCTCTGTTCTCTCAAAGGAGTTTTTAACTTAGTGTTACGGTTTCCTGTGCTTTCTTTAGTTCACAAATGCATTTTTCCGACAAGGGTGCCAGATCCTCATGGAGCATCCGAGGTGTGGCCTACCCAAAGCAAAGTAGCATCCATCAATTCGACTGTTTCATTGCAGAACTTTTCCCTTCATAAATACTCGTTTATTTAATGCAGACCCGTAAATGTTTCGTATATGTTGAGGTGGTATACCTGTGTTGGAATTCGGCCCTAAAACTCTTCTGTCTCTCTCTCTTGTCCTGGCCTGCGCCTTCATCACACTGCTCGCACCCAACCCCTCTGTATCCTTTCTCACGTGTCGTTTGGAGCTCGGCCATACCCTGAGGCGAAGAGGGAGGGAGACAGAGAGAGTAGGGGGTCGAATGGAGGGACCTTTTGTGTACAACCTCCTGCCCAAATGGGGGTGGACGCTAGGGGGGATTTTGGGAGGGGGTGTTGAACCCTTTGGCCGCTCCCCACCCCTTCCTGCCTGTTCCTGTGTCGACTACTTTGCACTCACCCTTTACCCCCGTTACCCTTGATCGCACACGGAGCGCTAACACCCATCCACGCGTGGCTTTGTCCCATCCCCGCATCCTTTCAACCAAAGTCTTCTCCCGTCTCTCTCTCCCTCCTCTCTCTGGCTCCAAACACTGGTGGCCTATTTTCCTTTCCCTCCTCCTCTCATTCGCTCCCCCGATGTGACTTCGATTCGCGCGGCGCAGGATCTACGATACTATGATACATCGCTCCAAATTTACGAGGAATTGAATCACGGTAGGAAAAAAAAACGCAGCGGTATTTCTGTTTAATTTAGCTCTTAAAATTAGCCCTTAGCGGATTCCACCGCTCGTGTAAGTACATGTTTTACGACCCCACATTCTCCATCGTTACTGTAGTGTTACAGGCGGTAATTCTGTTTGGTGATTACATGAGGATGGCGGAGTACATGCGATACTGCGATATAACTAGGAGTGGGGAGCTGCTGTAACTCAATCAACCCGATTCATGACAACTTATGATGCAGGAGAGTTATAAAAAGGGTTACCAGAGGATTTCAGACAGAACAGAACCAAACTTGAAAAAAAGAAAACTTATTCGGATATGATTAGCCAAATGGAGTTTATATAATGGTATCCAGATTTTTTGCCCCGAAGTAAGTCCTCGCTTCGAGCGAAGGTGGTCCATAACCTTCCTAACCCATCCCATTCACTCGATCGATAGGGATGCGATCGCTGCAGGAGGCATTTGATGATACAATTCTTTCGTTTTACGATATTCTATGCGGAGTAACAATGGGGCATTATGCCTTTTGCTGCGTTACGTTGCCTGTATATCCACCATTTAATGTCTTACAATACCCTAGATGAATTTGATGAGCTGGACCATTTCTATTATCGCAGTGGCGTTTTTGGGGCCCGGATATCCACTGCAAATTTTAATTTATTTTTAAAATTGTCATTTTCTAGGAATTTATTTAATGGACAACAAAGATCATCGATGATCGATGAGGAAACACCGATGAAATGAGAATTCTGTGAGGAAAATTGAGGGTAACCTAATTTAAGAATCAATTCTAACTGTTTTGTGGAATTAAGGAGTATTGGGAAAGAACGATGCAGAAAAAGTAATTAATAGATGAACGGAGAGGTTATTACGCAATGAAAAATATATAAAGGGGTTTTGGAAATAAAGAAGAGTAAGAAAAAGTAGTATTTTCAGAGAATGAAAGGACTTAGGGTGGGGAGAGCTCAAAACTAATTCATCGCAATGATAGGAGAGTTTTCTTCCTGGGGTGATTAAATAACCAAGTGTATCTACTTTTATGACGTTCATAATAGCGACTTTATGATTTCATCACCTTCCCTCACCGCAACTGCTTTATTTTACCTTAGGTGGAGAGTGGTCACCAGTTGAGAATGGTGATCTTACCTATTTTATTTTTTTCACTTACTACTTGTATTAATGTCATTTCCAGGACCTGAGCATGTCCTCCCATAAGCAGTCTTGAGAATTTCAAGCTCAATGATATACCTCACCAGGGAATGATATGGATGCTATTTTTCCCTCTATATCAAACGAAGTCATTCATGATAGTCGACTTGCTGACTTTTTCCGTCACCAGGGTTAGTATACGATGCGTTGCAGTATTGAGAAGTTATCACAAGGTTGAGATCTCGGAAAATAAAAGAGATTCCTTCAATTTCTGCATCCTATATAGAAACTTAATTCTGAGAAAGTTTCCGAAATGCCTTTAAATTTTGGCTCTCCACTGATGTAACTCTTTTTGACATTTACATATTCTTTAATTATTTTCCTAATGGTTTATACATTGGCTGTGAGATTTTGACGTAATATTCTATCTGGTCATGTTTAAGAATTATTCAGAGGAGATCCCCGTACTTTCTTCAAATGAAAAAAACCTGAATTGGTGCTTACAAAGCCATTAAAATTACATTTCAACCCATCCTGATTCGTTACTCTCCGAAACTTGTGATGAGATCGTGGATGTTGCGATTATTTTTTAGGAAAAAAGGAAACCATTTTAGAATAAAGAAAGCTTAATTTTAAGAATGCCATACGGAAATCGCCATTACCAGATAGCTGCATTGTGGATCAGGATAGCCTCAGGTGTGTACGTGAGCCGAAACTCGTCGTGACTTTAAATATTTTCGCGAGAAATTATATTTCACTTTAATAACATTGAAGTAAATGGTATGAGAGGAAACGGTAAACCGGAAAATAGCGGCAAATGTGCTTAAAGAGTCTGCGAATAGAATTAATGAGTATAAGAATAAAAAGTGTGTATGAAGTAGTACGTGGGTGTAAAAGAAACGGAAGTGGTTTGCTAGGATAGAGAATTGTAGTAGAAATTATTAAATTGGAGCCATTTATTTGGTTTTACGGCTATATTAACTCTAGGACGTTGCTTCTCTTGAAGGATTTTGGCATGTTACTCATGGAAGCTGGTGCGAAATGATATGAACGGGATGATATTTGAACGAATTATTATATATCTTATTCCTCAGCCAGGTCCTTAAGCATCAAATGTATTTACTTTTCTTGCCTTCAGGCATGAGATACCTCCATAATAAAAAACCTCCAAGGTTTCTTAACGCTGGAATTAACTTCGCTAGGATATGCATTCAGTGAAACATCCAGAAACAATAGATGCTTTCTTGCGTGTATGATTCCTATGCGAGGAGTTCATTCCTCGAATTCACGCCGGAATTAGCGGAGAATCTGAGAAGTTCTCCCGTCGGAACTCAACCCCCAAGGTATAACGTACAAAATTTGTGTCGTGGAGAAGCTTTCCTTCCATCCTGGATATAAGCGACGAGATTCTTCTTGCGACAGACGAAAGAGCTCGTAGCTCCTTCCCATCCGGACGAAGAATTCCTTCCTCTTCGTCGCCACTTGCATTCGTCATCTTTTAATCAAAACTTTAATTTTCATTTTACATTACGCTCAATGACCCATTTTACGAAAGACTAAAATAGTATATTTGGCTTAAATTTGCACTGGAAAACCTGGTAAATACTAAAATTGCACTATTAAATACTGCTAAGATGCATTTCCACTGAATTTGTTCTAAAATCTTTGCTTGAAGACATAAAGGTTTCTCATAAATTTATCAGCGGATGGGATTGAGGATTTTTTTACCCAAATGAATGACACAAAACCACAGTAGTATTGGAAATAAATGGATAAAGGTTATACTTGGAAAAGAGAGCCCTAGAAAATGTTGTATGTTGAATGAAATGATATTTAACTTACAATCTTCACACAATTTTAATTTGAAATGATTTATACCCGTGATATTCATGCATCTTGACTACGTATTTTAGTTGCAATGTGTAGTATTTGGTAGTACTATATTAAATGAGGTTTTTAACTAACAAAATCAAACGTTCGTGTCATGTAATGGAGTTGCGCATTTCAATAATGAAGAAAGAACTTCATACGATCTACTATATTAAATGTAATTGACACTCGAGTTTGAACGTCGACGAGTCATATGAAACTTGACAATGCTTTAAGTATACCTGAATGTCTCAAAATGAAATTGTTATTCGGATTGGAGGAGGAGGAATGGAGTTTAGGAAAAAATGGCGAAAGTTAGTGGCAACGAGGAATTAAAAAGAGACCTGATGGCGAGCCATCTTTCGGTGAGAATGTGAGATTAGGAAATAAGAATATGGACCGTCAAAGCATCTACCAATCACCTGTTTTTGTACCCGAATGAAAATTAATTTACACCGTGATATTTTGTCTTTGGCATACCAATGCTTAGTTTAATATCTGTTAATAATGGCAGGAAGTTTAATCCTTTTGTGGCATGCGGAAAAATCTTTTAGGATTGAATGAACCTGATATAGTAGATTTGGATCGCGGAATATAGCCACGAGAGTTTTTTCTACTCAGCATTTCCAGAAAAGAAAAACTGACATTGTAATCCGTGTTCAGATCCAACCGCGCCTCAATGTTCGGGATATCGAGTGCATCACATATCGAGTGGATGTGGGCGCCGAACAGTAGATCGGAAGGTCCGAACACCGCCTGCACACCGAGACGAACTTGTTGGCAAGCTGTGGAAAAGAGCAAAAAGCCATTAAGTAATTAGTAAAAAAATAAAAACCCAAGATGCATGTATGTAATAGGAATTAATATATTTTTCAAACCTACCATTCATTATAAAGGATGAAGGTTAGTCATTATTTTTCCAAATCTGCTTGTTTTGTCAATAATAATGTTAATATTTTCTAAGAAACTCATATTGATTTCCTTACTTTGTATAAAAACCATTCATTTATATTAAATACGACGATTTATGACTTCCATATTCAGTGCAAATACGTAAATTTCCCATTTAAAATACTTAGGTTTAATGATGGTTAAGATGTAGGCCCTAACTAACTAGCATTCACACGATTTCTAGTCCACCATAGTACAAATGCTTGTGACCTCGGTTTTGAGAATGAGGAATCACTAGAGAAATGCTGGTATACTCGCTTTCCGCAGTCTGAGTAGAATTTACATTTCATATCTATGTAGAATGTTAACCCTTTGAGCAGGACGAACGATCATTTACGTCCTCGTTCCTCGTGGCCATCCAGAGTATGATCGTACATGCACGACTTTGATACTTGCGCTGAAGCAGTAAAGGCGTATGTTCACGCCTCCCTTTTCGATGCATTTTAAAATGTTGTTCCATCTATCCTGGTGGCTGGTGAGTCCAATTATCACTATAAATTGTCTCTGAAGAGTCATGCCACCTATTTAATTATTCTACTAACTACATTCAGCCTTGAGCACGTGCATATCACATGCATTCGGATCCATTTACGGAAGTTATTGCATTCAAATCTGGTCCCGTTCTAAGTTCATGTTTTTGTTCAAATTCCACAACATTTTAGATATACATACATACATACCCATCAAGCCGTTCCCTTCCGAGGTAGGCACAGTCAAAATGTTTCACTCATTAATACAAAAATGTACTGCTTTAATAATTTCCTACATACTACCTGAGGAGTTCATTCCTCGAATTCACGCCGGAATTACCGGAGAATCTGAGAGGTTCTCCCGTCGGAACTCAACCCCCAAGGTATAACGTACAAAATTTGTGTCGTGGAGAAGTTTTCCTTCCATCCTGGATATAGGCGACGAGCTTCTTCTTGCGACAGACAAAAAAGCTCGTAGCTCCTTCCCATCCGGACGTAGAATTCCTTCCTCTTCGTCGCCACTTGCATTCGTCATAAAATCCGCCGGTGAGAGGATGTCGTTATCCTCGCGTCTCAATGGGACTAGTTTTTCGATGCCTCTCTTTCGACTCCAACCCAGACATCCAGCGTCCGGCGAAAGATTTGAATACTGGGTCATTGGTTTCCCCGGGAGGTGTCTCGAGGGATTTGAGTCAGCGGGTCATCGTTCCCTTGGCTACGAGGTAGGTTTCTTCGAAAGCTATTGAACACATCCACGGGTGACTTTGAAAGTTCGTTTGTGGCTTGTCTGTCGAGAAGCATTGGGGGAATCACTGACCAATGCAGGAATTCATTTTAGTCGGGGTAGATGTTCAGTACCAGTGATCAGGGTTGAAAGAGGATGTTGAAAATACTGAGAAAATTTGTGTATTTGCGACATTATAATTGCAAAAGAAACTGAGGGATGGCAGTAAATTTTTAAGATTTTATCCCAACCAACTTGGCTGAAAAATACATCACCGTTTTGGTTTACATATATAATTTTCAAATTGTTGGAACTAAGGAATAAACGTAGAAGGCATTCTTAATAATATTTCTACATACATCATAAATACATACCCATCACGCCGTTCCATTCCGGGGTAGGCACAGTCAAAATGTTTCACTCATTAATTCATAATTGTACACCTAACTCTGCTTCAATAATCCTCCATTCTGACCTATCCTTGCAAACCTCTTTGCCTCATTTACCCCATACACTGTTTCATACACGCCCTCCTGTTTTTAAAACTCCTAATATTCCTCCTCCTAAGAATTTCCTCAACCACATTCAACCACAACTTTCTCGGCCTACCTCTACCTCTCACACCATTCATTCTACTCTCATATATCTGTTTCGTTATTCGACTCTCATCCATTCTCTCAACATGGCCTAACCAACCAAGCACACTCCTTTCATACACGTCCATTACTGGAGCATTTAATCCACATTCATTCATGACCCACTCATTCCTGACCCTATCCATCCTACTTTTGCCGCAAATACTCCTCAGATAACTCTTACCCACGGTGTTTAGTCTACTCTTATGTCTATCCTGACATATCCATGTTTCAATACCATATAACAAAGTGAGAAGAAGTACCTACACTTTTGTGCACGGCAATTTTCGCTTCCTTAGACAAGCACTCATCCCTTGATATACTCCACATGCTACCTACTACTTTCCTTCCAGCATTCGCACGTCTCTTTATCTCCTCATCTATTCTTCCATCTTTCGCATACATCTTACCTAAGTACACAAAATCATCCATCTGTTCAATTACTTCACTATTCGCCCTCATCCTACAATTATTCTCCCCATCCTCCTTATCAAAAACTACTACTTTTGTCTTGCACGCATTTACCTTCAATTCCATTCTCTCCGTTGATTCACAAAACTTATCTAGAAGCTTCTGTAATCCGTGTTGACTGTCTGAGATCAAAACAGCATCATCCGCATATAGAAGAACTCGCACGTTCACATTCCCAATCAAAACACCGTCGTTTTAACTACTTGCGTCTCAAACACATTTATCCATAAATACATTAAACAGCCATGGAGACATTACGCACCTTTGCTTTAATCCCCGATTTATTACAAACTAATCACTCAGAACCCCGTTACTCATACACTTGCCTTACTATTGTCATGCATCGCCATCATAACATTCAATAACTGCCCATTCACTCCATAGTCTCCCAAAACCTTCCACAACTTCTTTCTATTTACTCTGTCATATGCCTTCTCTAAATCGACAAACGCACAGTATACTTTCTTTCGGATACTCATACATTTTTCTATCACTTGCTGAAGTGCAAAAAGCTGGTCACTACATCCTCTCCCAGGCATAAACCCACTCTGCACACCTCATATTCTGTCGGAAGTAATATTCCTCACTCTTTCGATTATTATTTTACTGAACACTTTTCCCGGGATGCTCAATAAACTAACGGCCCGATAATTATTACATTCGGTCTTTCCTCCCTTCATTTGTACAATGGAACAATGATAGCATTCTTCCAATCCGCTGGAACAACAGAAACTTGTAAGCGTAAATTGTATAGTTCAAACAGCCTACAATTTAGTAATTTACACCCACACTTCAACATTTTACTGAATATCCCATCTATGCTTGCAGCCTTCCCATTTTTCAATATTCTCACAGCCGTTGTGACCTGATCTCACTGATATCCTTTTCCATCATCACATTCTTACATACCACTTCACAAGGCTCATCCTCAACGCCTGCAATATTATTGTACAATTCTTTAAAATACTCCCTCCAGCAGTCCCTGATATTGCTCTAGTCCCACATGAGCTCTCCACTTTTGTTCTTTACCGCATTCATTCCCTTACCTTAACCAATCTTATCCCTTTTTACCCACTTCCAAAACAGATTTTTATTATCTTCAAAATCACTCTGCATTTTGTTAGCTTCATCCGCACGCATTCTTTAATTGCTCTCTTTCACAACGATTTTCATTCATTCTTTTTCTTTCTGTAAATCTCACGTCTTAGTACGCTCTTCCTCAGATTTGGCAGCAATCATATTCTTGTACGCCTCTTTCTTTGCTCTGACTGCAATTTTCACTTCTTCATTCCACCAAGCATCACCTTTCATTCTTCCTACCACTCCTTTTCTACATACACTTTCAGCACATTCCACAATCACTCCTTTCAAACACTCCCACGCATCATTTACGTTCTCGTATCAGATATGCTCGTCCCATTCCCTCTGCTTCAACGAAAGAGCATTCTCAAGCATGCAACCGCATTCTTACCTCGCCATATTACAAGCACCATACCGCATTCTTACCTCGTTGTATAACAACCTTTCCACTTTTACTCTCAACTGCTTACCCGTAACATTCTTCCTTGGCCCCCACTTTCTGCCCAGATTCACTCTGGAGAGTACCAAATTTTGGTCTTTTCCACATTCAGCACCCCTCATCACTCGCGTGTCCCACACTAACTCTCTCAATCTCTCATCATACACAATAAAATCAATCATGTTTTTACAATCGCCCCTTTGCCAAGTATACATATGTATTATCTTATGTTTAAACCATGTATTCGACACAAACAATCCTTTTTCCAAGCACACACGCACCAAGTTTTCACTATTATCATTCACTCGGGGGTTACCAAATGGCCCAACCACTCTCGCAGATGCATCCCGCCACCCATTCATGTCACCTAGTAAAATTATTCTCTCACCAGGATCACAATCATTCAAAACCTCTCTCAGTTTTTCCCAAAATTCATCTTTCACACTGTCACTCTCTCCATCCACTGGTGCATGGCACGCCACAATCACAACTCTCCTAATACCTACTTTCATGCGAACCCAGAGCAATCTAGGGGATACTAACTCGAACTTCCTTACTGGCAACTTAGCTCACTCATTAAGAATGAGTCCTACACCTTGACTGCCGTGTACATTATCTTCAACCCCTGACCACAATGCCAGACTACCGCCATCTAATGTAACAGCATCCCGACCCTTACGCTTAGTTTCACATACACACAAAACATCCATTCGTCTCACTTTCATTTCATTCCGCAACTCATGCTCCTTTCCATACACTCCTCTCAAATTCCAAGTACCGAGAGTCCAGTTCTTTTCCATTCCGTATCTTGATGGGCCAACCTTATTCAGCTTCCGCCGCCCATCGTGGCTTCGGCTGTCAGAGGCAACATTTTGACGTTTAGCAGTAAGTTGTAATAGAGTATGCAAGGTTCGCCTTTGTATGCCTCCGCAGTACCCGCACCACGTGCAGCATTCCCTACTAACGGTTACGGCGCTCTAACGGTCAGTTTTGGCACATTTTCGCCAGTATGCCACAAGAGAAACCAAAGCATAGTAATACCCTACGCCCGCTTTCTCTATTCTGCACATGCTAGGATCCCTTCTGAAAGGACTACCTTGAGAGCCACCTTTCAGTTGCCCGCGACCCACCACTAGGAGGTATATGCGGTGTACTGACACACCGGGTCTCTAAAAATATTTCTAAAACATATGAATTTAGTTCCTTTTATTAAATGAACTAAGAATTTCGGGAGGGAGGGGTAGTTGCGGAGTCCAGAGGGCAAACCTCCAGGCTACTTCATCGGAGGAATACTTACGAATGGTGCAATCTTTCCGAAAAAGTAATGAATGCCATTTATTTAAAGAGCAAGCAATAATTTGCTCTTTTTACTGGAAATGCTGATAGAAGGGGATCTATGTACAGTTTTTTCTCGGGACAATGAAATATGCTATTATTATTTCTTACCCATTTCTTAGCCTTATTGCTGGAAAACCTCTCTTATACTGGGCAGAAATTTTGATGGGATCGGGACCATCAATTAAATTTATATGCATATGTCTTATTTTAATTTGTGTGTAATTTAAACTGTCCTCATTGAGTTACATGGAGGTAAAGTTATCATTTTCACTTCAATGTACCGCAAATAATATCGCAAAATGGCAAGATAAGCATACGCTGACCACTACCTAGTAACGATTTTTCTTTTTCATCACACCAGTCACATCAGTCATTTTGTTCCGTACACAAGCCTTGTCCCTTAATTTCCCTTCTCCTTTCGCTCAGAATTCATCCCTCTGTCATAGTGTTCGGTATCTCTTCGTCTCTCATTACCTCTCCCAATCAACTGCTTTTCCTTCCCCAAATATTCTCCAGTAGTTTCGTGTCCCGAGCCACCGTACAAATCCTTCCTCGCTAGTCTCCCGTTTCGTCTACCAGACTTCCACCATTATCCTCCGTACTCACATCTCAAACGACTGCATCCTATTTTTGCCTTCCTTTCTCAGAGCCCGTATTACCAGGAGCTAAAATTTGAGATGAATATGCAGTGATGGGGTTGATAGTGGGGGGAAACAGACATGACCCAGGAAACTATCGACCAATATCATTAACATCGATTACAGGCAAGATTCTCGAACATATCGTTGTTAGCAACATCATGACTTTTCTGGACAGTCGAAATCTCCTGCATAATTGTCAGCATGGGTTCCGGAAAGGTAGATCATGCGAAACACAGCTCGCGCTCTTTCTTCACGACGTTCTCAAATCTGGTGAATCGAAAAAACAAGTTGACGCACTATTTCTAGACTTTAAGAAAGCTTTCGACACGGTACCTCACAGAAAACTATTATACAAATTACAGTCATGCGGGTTAAACGAACAAGTAGTAAACTGGATACGTGACTTTCTGAGTGATCGTAAGCAAAAAGTAGTTCTTGACGGAATTAGCTCTGATATAGTTAAAGTGACATCAGGTGTCCCGCAAGGAAGCGTTATTGGCCCACTTTTGTTCATTATATATATAAACGACCTTTGCTCCCGAATTAGCAGTAAAATACGTTTGTTTGCCGACGACGCTGTCATATACCGCGAAATTAGTGATCAATCTGACTTTGAAATTCTGTCATCGGACTTAAACAACGTTCATGCGTGGAGCAAAGAGTGGGGACTAGAACTTAATCTGAGCAAATGCACGGCGGTGCATTTCTTGCGTAGGTCGTCCAACTATCCCCATGTATATGTTGTGGATGGCGTTAGCATAAATGCGACAGATGAAGTGAAATACCTGGGAGTTACGATAACTTCGAACCTATCGTGGGGGATACATATAAGAAATATTTGTGGCAGAGCCCTGAAGAAGATAGGATTTGTCAAGCGTGTTGTGGGAAGATTATCGGATGATAAAGTGAAAGAGAGGTGCTATTTCGCACTCGTCCGGCCACACCTTGAATATGCAGCGAGCATATGGGATCCGGCGGAGAAAGACCTAGTCCATGAACTTGATAAAATACAAAGGAAAGCTAAGTAAGAAAAGTATTAAACTCATCTAATTCAGATAGCAAATTTAATATGATCCAGAAGTGATGTGGTGGAATTTAAAGCATTATTCTCTCTTTTCTATATAAAGCCTATAACTGTCTTTTCTAATCAAATAAGAAAGCAACTCTCTAGCAACAAGCTATCAATCACACTGTCAACCGAATAAAGCAGATGCAATAATTTATGCTCAGCTTGAAACAGCATTGATATATCCTTTGGAAATGTTGCAATACATGTGTCAGCTAGAGTCAGTGTGATACGTTGGCGTAATTAGATAAAACATTAATCTTCTCATGAGGATTAAACTTCTAACTCCACTTCTATGACACGAGTTCAGAGTTCCTGTTGCGTGATTGGCCGCAAGGTCTACTCATTGAACTGCTAGCCGCATGTGTATGGCTATATAAGTATCAATTATATTACTAACTTTCAGCTGTGGGGAATTTTCTTTCAGTAATAGATGTTACGGGAATTCTAGCTGCATTTAAGTCATTCATTGTGAAATACGATATTTCCCTTGACACGAGTATTTTAAAATAATGAGGACATCATTGGAGATGCGACCTGTTTCACGTTGTTCTGGCCAAGTCATGACAGAATTGGTAGACTCCTTTTTTTAGTATTCGGCTTTTCTCGACATCTAGATGAGATGGCATTGCTTGAAAAAAATCGCCAGAATGCTGACTCGCTAACCTTTTCTGTAACCGCACCGATTCAAACGTATTTCTATTTTCGTAATGATATCCGCGCATCTCTCCTCCATGAATGAAAGGCTGCCTTCCCGAATGGAAAGTTGATGAATGGGAGGGAATGGAAAAAATGATAATAATAATAATAATATATCGGATGCACGAGAGAGATCTTTTTTGCCGGAATAGGCGGACGTGCTTGTCGCGAAATAATACCATTTCCTCGTTCTTGAAGGAGGAAAAACTTCTCACCTTTCACGTTGAGTCCTTTTAACGAGAAGGGGAGGAGCCGGGAGGCGGTCTGAATTAAGAACGGAACGTTTTGTGATGTTTGGCATTACCTGTGGGGTAATGAAAGGTTTTAGGGGGCGTAGTGGGAAGGGGGGCGCTAACCATTCAAACGTGGATCCCTTTGAAGGCGACGAGGTTTAAGATGTGATCGTGTGAGGTTTAGTCAGGCATATTCTCCTGTGTGACACATCTCTCCTCAGACTCCCACAGCCATCTCTCCATCATCACCCACTCAAACAAGACCAGACATGCATAGCCTTGCATCACCCGCTCTCCATTTCTTCTCTGCTTTTTTTATTTCCTTGCTCCGTGGCTTTCCCCGGACCGATTTTCCGGAGAGTTCAGGGGATATTGGAAGGGTCGTCAGCATGTCACCCTCAGCTCCGTACATATATATACCTACACGAACGTGTCTATCGGGTCATGATCACGCTCGGCGAGACTGTCTTCCTTATTTTGTCTCGGAGAACCGTGAGAAAAGCGAGATGGTGGAAAATTTGATCGGAGCGCATTGCTCAGTCCTTCGTTCTACCATCTCTTTTTAATGCGCCCTTTTCACGCACTTTGCTTCCCTAGGTAAATGCGTGATATTCGATAAAGAGATGTTACTATTCCCATATTTTGAAGTTATTCCAAATATGCTATTTCTAATGACTGGCCAGAGAAAATATTCATATTTCAATAAGTTCTGATACATATATTTAAGATTTCAGCTTTTGATTTCAATTCTTTGTTTTTCGGCATTCTATTGAGAAAATAGACTTGACCAGTGGAAATCAATGTGTCATATGTATGGGCATGCCCATCACACCAATTATTTTAGGTGTATGCGCAGTCAGAGAACTTTGGTATTGCTTCCAGAACAAAGAAACAGGCTCTTTTTTAATGATTCCTCTAAAATGCCCAATAGTTATTAACATAGTTTGATTCTTTTGCATTAGTGCATTGATTCGCACCACCTCTCCTATATTTAAGACTCCAAATATTCCTCATCTTAAGTATTCCTTCCACCGCATTATCCGTGTTTTTACTTCTCATACTCCTTCCTATTATATCATAGTATTGGCGTAGTAATTGGGGCCATTGAAAAGCGTTAAAAATGCTTTCAGTGGTTGAATTAAATGACGCATGAATTACTTTTTATGTAGCCTTTTAACAAAATTCCTAAAGAAAGAAGAAGAGACGCAAGGAACTTTATAGGTAATTTCATTTGCAGATGATTTTTTTTATTTTTTCTCCAACTGATTTAAAATTGCTGTTTGAAATATGAGAGTAGAATGACAAAGTTCCACTCGTGTGGGATTGGTCATTTGTAATTGGCAGGGGAATTTCCTAGATACATATTTCTTTTTTATGCATCATCTATGTAACATTTTGAGGGGGAATTTCCTGCTGAGATTCAAGGAGTTTCTCCCTTTTGTTGGAATGTTATTTTTTTAGAACGTTTACTAGGATTACAAGGGCTTCTGAGAAGTAGATTTACTTCTCTAACAAATATTTCCATCGAACGATAAATAATTGTAAAGTAAAATAAGATTTTTTCGTAGTAAGTAAGAAAACATTGTAATAGACGGTGGCTACTGAGGTGCTAGGTTTGAAAATCCTGTGATTCCAAACGCTGCAAGTCAGTGGTTGTATTAATTATGATCTTCTCATCTTTTCCCTTTCAGGCGCCATATTTACGGAGGACCAGAAAGACAGCAGTACCGAATTGGCATTCAAGTACGCTGTCTATCGCATAAACAAGGACAAAGACCTTCTCCCGAGAACAACTTTAGTATATGACATTAAATACGTACCCAAGGACGACAGCTTCCATGCCTCCAAAAAGGGTAAGTGTCATATTCTCAGACTATTGCTCAAGAGTTAGTGAAAATTACGCATTAAAATGAAACATGGTTCCCTCCATTTAATTATTGACATGACATCAGTGCCTCGAGTGTGAGTGGTTACGTTATTGTCTGTGTGGTTTTTTTTATAATCCATTACTACTCATTGTTAAAAACTTTTTATTAAAAAAAGGAAAGAATTTTGATGGTGAATTATAAACCAACTGGTGTTATCGCTGAGGCATTATCTCACGTCAGAGTCACAAGGTGCTGTGCAAAACAGATGTTTAGGGAAGCACTTGTAATGATGCAATTGAATGTAATTTAATGATGTAAAATATGAGGCCAGCTAAACATTATTTCATTTTTTGCTATGATATTCACGTGAAAATTTTACTTTATCGATTTATCCATTCGGCTCACAGTTATCCTTTACAAAATATTAAAGATTTTTTTAATAAAAAACTTGAGAATAATTCCTCAACAGTGGATTGAATGTTCAAACGTGTATTTTAGTTCATATGTATCAGGTATGTTACTGAGCCGGCTTTACAGAGTATTCGATTCTCCTATGCGTCTGCTGCCATACGCGGATCATTAATATCGTGTTATGAATGAGAATGGTAACTCTGGCTTTGACTTCATCCAAACCCAGATTGATTTCGATTAGTAAATTGATTGATTTCGAAAAGTTTTAAAATGAATTAGATACACCTTCAGAGTTATACCTGGCTCGCGATCCGCCATATTAAAGAAGATCCTGCTCTAGAAGACGTCTCTCATCTGATTCTCCGTTCATCACTGCTTCCATAAACTCATACCGGTTAAACGACCGAAGTAACTGTCTATGGCAATATTGCTCAATAGAAACTGAACAGGTCACCTTAACGACGGTCAATGATTGATATCTTCGCGTGAGTTAGCCTAGTTGAATAAGTATACTCTGCTAATATCAGACTGAACGAGTCAAGCATAAGGACTGAGCATTACTGGTGGGAAGGAAAAACATTTTCTTAAAGGACAAAGATACTGAGCATACATAAATACAATTGCTAAGGATGGATGATTACAGGTTTTTTTTCTCGTGATTTATTTTGATATCATCTAAAGCTTCAACTAAACCCGTATATATTTAGTAGAATATTGATGATTACAATAATTAACATTTTCCTGTGTTTTACTTGCTAAACCAATCAATTGAACCCATTAAAGCTTACATTTTTTTTCTCTTTTAGTGGGCAATATCTAATACTTAATCTATTGCTTTATCTAATCTAGTTGGCAATATCTAATATTTAATCTAATTTAATTTAGTGGGCAACATCTAATATTTATTTATTTCCAGCCTCCCAGGAATCCCTGAAATAAAATTTAGTTCCGAAAAAACTCACTTGTAAATTTCTTCCGCGGTATTAATTAGAGGGAGGATTGGGGTAAAACTGGGAATTTTTGTAGTAACGCCAAATTTTGGCAAATTTTGTAAAATAGAGGCGTTTTAAATTACTTTATTTGAAGACTTTTTCGGACTTTTTGACACTTCGAGCCTTTTTTTCTATTGGAATATTCCGGGGATTTTCATTCAAACTAGGTTCTTAAGCCATTTATCACCACCCGGCTTGGTTCTGAATGAACATTTGCAGGAATGAAACAACATTGATAACCACTTTTACTCAACTGGTTGCTTTCTACTTTAGGTATTTCTCATCCGGTATTCCGCGAATTTTAAGTCATCAAGAAGTTACAACTTAATGGACATCCAAAAAATACGTACTCATGTATCGGACAATTTTTCAAGGGAAAATCAATAGCTGCTCTGGGGTATTCTTGTTAATGTACAAATCTAGGTACGAGGTATACGCTTACTACGCAGATACTCCGTCCGTGAGCTAATAGTGTCTTCCACAAGGAATATGTCCAGAGTACATGACATATTCGGGACGACAAATCGAGCATTGAGAAAGATACATAACGTATGCATGTTACACGTATTATTTTTCTTTTCAAACAAGATACCCACGTAAAGTCCGTATTATTTCCTGGTGTGCCAAAGTGTCAATGGTATTATTTGACAGATACTAAAAGTAATTGTTTAAGATAAAAGGATAGGTGTCATCTGGAGCCAAACCGTCAGTGCATGCTTTGCTGTGAAAGCACCTCCATATGAAAAATTACTTAAAATGTATAAAATAAATAATGAAATCGTAAATATCAATAAAAATGTTGAAAAAACAATATATTAATTGACATTTGTCATATTTTAAGCTATCCGGGACTAGCCACGGAGTTACACTTTTACGGAGTCACCCGCAATGCACAAATTCTCTGTGGAAATTCAGACATTTGTCATTATGAAATTTTAGCCATAACGTTTTTGTCTTGAAAATATATGCAGTGGACGCATACACAAATGGATTACATTTTGTGTTCTCGAGGTAATTTTTTGTCACCTTGGTGATAAAATATGACAAATTAATTTTAGGCATGCCGCCTTTAAAATGTTATGCTGTGTGACATAATTATGATGCAAACGCAGTAGATGAATAATTTATTTTTGGAAAAACTTTAGTATATTGAAGAAAATACTCCAGGTGACTCCGACTAAACGGAAATTTCCGGTAAAAGGGTTCACATTCCAATCACGCATCATTTGAGTGGCTCTGAAGATAAAACATTCAATATCCCTTCCAGCGCCATTTACCTATAGCTGAGCAACATGCCATGCCAGTATAGCGACTAGGAATGGAGCGGGGTTACGGCTATGCTAGTATTGTCAAAATTATTTTTAAGAGCTTTTCCGTATCAGTAATTAATACTTAACGTTTTTCCTCTAATGCCTTTTAACCTATCTGGAAATACCTTAATTAATTTTTATATTAGGAGCTGATTGGTAGTTTATTGAACCTCTTTGACACTTTTTTCTTCCTATTGGAATCATGTTTTTGGTTCCTTTGAATCACCCATTAAAAATTTGATGAGTCATTCTGTCTCAGCTTTCTGTGATTGTAGAAAGCATACAAGGTACTTAAGTTTTCTTTCATTCAGTATCGTTCGTTTTTAAACTACCTATTTTCGAAAAATTACTGTCACTATTCAATGATAAATATATGTGAAAGAGAGACGTAAAGGTATAATGGAAGCCCAGGAATGTTTTTTGGAGGACGGAAATTTTAATTTGGTAGTGTTAAATATCATATCGTATGATCAAATTATAAAATTAATGGTTATACGTATAATAATGAAAATGTTGTGAACAATAAAATTTATACGTAACATATTCCTCCTTTAAATCAATATGTATTAATTTATTCCACTTATGAAAATTTTATATACCTATATTAATATCCTTATGACATTGACAAAATTATTTTCGCGCAAACATTGTACAGGTCCAGCGAGTCTTTTTTTTTAAATGGCGTGTGAATGATCCCGTTAGTGTAATTTTTACGATCCAGCGTGTTTTGGACTGAAATTAGACTTTTCGGGGTCGAATTTCATATTGCTTTGACGGCCTGAATAGGAATGGGCGAAAAGGGCTGAGCCTTTGTTGCCACAACGGTGATATCATCGGAAATCCACTTCTAATCCACGAGCATGCAGAATGTCACCACAAACCCCGGACATCGCTAGGATCGCCTTCCCGATCTCAACGGGCTGGAAATCACTGCTGTGATTCCCAGCAGAAAGAATATATTTACGTCGATCGATTGGTCGCCTGCTTGGGCCCAGGGGAATGCTGTGACAAGGATTCGTTTTTTTACGATGTTTACTTCTCGTTACTCTCTACCCGTGACGTTTTCTGAAAGTTTTTACTCACCACCTCCACTTGGAAAATTCTTGCTGTTCAGTAGTTTGCGCAGCCTTCATTCGGATGCAAATGTATCGGAAGTTTTGCATTTCGTATCCCATCATAATTTTTTGTGTGTTCCAGCCTCGTGGAAGATACGAATACATTGTTTCTGGAGCAGGTATGACATTTTTCCCGAGTTTTGACGTGTTGTCAGATTTTGAAGAAAACTTGGATATCAAACTATCCATGATCCCCACTCTTTTCCCGGCAGGCATTTCATTCTCTGCTTCATGCCTGTCGTGAAATTTTTAGACATGTCAGAGTTCATCTGCAGCTATCATGGTATCGACTTGTTTACTCACCCACTTAAATGTCCTTCTACATATGATGCTTGCATCTAAATAAAATTTAACGTAATTAGCTTTCTATGAGCATCATATCATGGGTTTATATTCGATATTTATTTATATAAGAACGATATTCATTGATTTTAAAATGCATTGCTAGCTGGTTACACATACAATGCAAACTATTTTTTCGGATTTCTATCCTAGCTTATAAATGGTTTTATGTCATCGTTTCCTTTGAATCTAGGGATCTAGTCATTTGAAGGGCTAGTGCTTACAATACTTTTTATTATCAGTTATTATGGATGAAGTGGATTGAAATGTGACGACGAGAATGTGCAGATCTTGTCCCTTTGAGAGTAAACGGATAATGGGGAAAAACAATCAGAGGTATATAATACAATCAAAGCTTCCTTGATTACACATGGGTGTTTTTATATGACATCTGTTAATCCCTTTGCAATTATAGGTGACAAATGGTTTTTGCATGCGCATGTTTTTTCGAAATAATTTTCGCGGATGAAATTTTTCCTGCGGTGGTTTTATACAGGTATCATCGCTAGAGGGAATCATTTCCTTACCCGTATCTTGCGCATGTTGTTATAAATGTTAACGATGAGAAGAAATGCGAGGTTTTTGGAACTATCGCTGAGAAGCCTGTTTTTCTGAAAAGCTATCACAGATGCACAGCGGGATTTTTAGGTGATCACATATTTTGCCGCTAGCGCGACTTAGGAGTTCCCAACACATCACCGGAAGCTATTGTCTTCCTTGTATTCCCGGAAGCCTACCGTATCTCGATGTGTACTAGTGGAAGTAAAATGCGAGTCGCTGTCGCCCCCTATGGGGCACCAAGACAATGGTACGTCTACTGCGGCTCTTCGATGGATATAGCGGTGTTATCGTACGTGCACTCGCGTTATAATTTCTCCATGTCAGTTTGGTATGTGTGTTTTGTTTTCCTCTGGGGCTCTAGTCTTATCTACGTAACAATTCACGAAAAGTTTCCGTTTGCAACCGCATTCACTATTTCTATAATTTATTTTTCTTCATTATTTTCTATCGCTTCCGAGATACCTGGAACATTGTAAAATGAATCGGTTTTTGGTAATGTAATAAATTACAAAAAATAAACTATTTAATGTAAGTAAATTTTAGGAAGAAAATGTCTTAGAGATAATGTTTCAATACGTCGTAGATACATTGTTGTTGCATGCGCAGTAATACCCACAAAAAATTCAGGTGCTGTCAGAGAGGTGGAAATGTAATAAAGTAAAACAGATGATAAAAAGTTAAGTTATATCATACGCAACAAATGAAGTGTTACCACTCACTATAATTTTTATGAAATATTTACTAAACATCACGCACTCCAAGTAAAAATTAAGGAAGTTTCTCTTTAATTTGATAGAATACTATCACTAACCCCGAAAAAATTATTGGCAATTTTCTGTGTATGGTAGTATGTTATTTATTTGATCAAGCAAGCAATTTATCGAAGTTAATGCGTAAATGAAATTACATGGGAAATTACAAGGAGAGGTAGATGGCGATAATTTGATTTGAAACATTTGCTGTACTTCTTTTTGTAGGGTGTAAACGATCTTTGTACACCCATATCCGCACGTTCTTTCCTAGGTATAAAAACTACCCAAAAATGGAATATTGCTGTTATTGATGATAAAATTTATTGATATAGATTTATAATGAACAGGCTGATTTTTTTGTTTGCTCCTGAGCTAATATTTCAAATGCGTGATTAAAAGTAGTTAAGTAACTTTGCGAAACTGAGAAAATCTGTCCTAACTGCCATCTTTCTTAAGTTAAAACTGCGAAAAGTAAACGAGATGCCTTTATTTTTGAAGAATCTCCTGCATTTATGATCCCAGAGAAATGGCGATGAAACGAGAATTTTATATAAGTTGGGATGTCGATAATATATTTAGATAGGAGAGTAGGAATCGTGACACTGATTCATTGGTAGTTTTTATTTGAATCTTTACTCAGGGAACACGACTATTTACGCTTTCATAATGTATGGCGACAATTTTTGCTGGCACTTCCACCCGCGTCTTAAGGTCACAGATGATGAATTTTGGCCTATTCTTAAGCATGTAGAAGCTTCTCTCCCATTGGCGTGTTTTTGAATAACCCTATCCCATGTTCTGTGCGAGAGGTATTCTCATGTTTGCTTAAAATTATGACATTCTATACAATCTCAATAGATTCTATAATTAACCAGTTATGCTCTACGATGGCTGATAGCTTAAAAATAAAAAGTAAGAATGAATGAATTGACGTACGGAATACCGTCTTAAACGGGCCTCGATGAGTTGTATTGCCTATATTTCTATAAGAAATGTATTTTTACTTATTACAGTTACAAGTTATTGAATCAGAACTTACTACCCCCGATGTATGACATGTTTTGGCAATTAACTTAGATCGAAGGCTTTCGAAGCAACTTTGTGCGCTGAGCACCATCTTTTGGTAAAGCTGCATTTGTAAGCGTTTCACCGACAACAATTTTTTCCTAAGCTGTATTAGACGTTTTCAGTTCTAAACGACCCGACGGCACCCTTCAACCTGGCATCTGTGCCAGAAGATGGGATTCAAGTCGTAAATACGAGTATAGAATTTGAACTTTTGTGCCATTTCTTAGGGACAGATTAGTTTGGCAAGGATGACGACGCTTACAAAAATTCGAATAGATAAGATTCCTACGAAGTAAATTTTGGCATTTCCGTCTCTGCGAATAGAGATTCGGTCTTTTTTCTCCCAACGCCCGATGCCTCATATCGAGATATTTCGATGACACTTGAGCTTGAAAACGAATTCATCCTATGCGTGGCATCGAGGACCTTTTGCTGTCTTCATTTCCATTTCTTTTTCGTCGTGGTGTTCCACTGCTCTGAAAAAGCGGGACTGATCGAGGCTGAACTGTTAGGAAGAGCGGCACATTGGGCAGGAGCAAAAAGACGAAGTTCAAGATGGGGGTTGGAAATCTCTCGGCCATTTCATTGCAATGTATGTATATGCAAGGGTCAACAGGATACGACGGAAAGCAGAATCTATAGAGACGAGAAAAGGGAAATGACCAAGACCTAAATTATGCAGAAGACCGGCGTTGGTTTTTGCGGAAGAAATATATGAAGGCCACTTTCACGGTTCAACCCTGGAGTAAATGTTATCGGAACAATACGTATGAGATTTCGAAAAAAACTAAATATTTTCAATAAGGATTTCTCCGGAGGTATATTCGCACACACAAATCCTGATAAGACTCCAGAACCTTCGCAGTGTTTCCGACAAATGTCCTAGGGAGGAATGAATCATATGCCCTTGCGTAGACTCGCGAGTACCTATCGTATTGAAATATTTTAATTCTCCTAACTCCATGAAACATTTCTCACAGGTCTTCATGTCAATAAGAAGTTTCAGCATTCGATATTTGTAATAAATTGTTTAATTTGCTCTTTTCTTACTTCAATTTAAACTTTTGAGACTTTTTTTATATCCATATTATTATAATAACGTTTAAATATTTGTGTAATAATACGAAGGACATAGTAATGATCTAGTTCCATCGGATGACGCATTTACGCACCGATCTAATGGTTTGTACGGCATTAATCATTGGTAATGAAAATATTCCTCAGCATGAAATTTGCAGCCCAGAGCTCACAAACTTCTGAAAAAATAGCAATCCTTGTACGGAGGACACTCAACTATTCCTGAGGAATCAGTTTTCACCAAAGAATTTCCAACAAGTAAATTAATATAAACAAACTGTTTGCTTATTCTATTATTAAAAATTTTAAGTTTCCAACTTGGGTTTCATCATCTGCATAAATTTCACAACTTGCGAGTTAAGCATCGGACTTTTCCTTGAAATTGATTGGAAAGCTACCCCGTAACGAGTATATTCATTGTGGGTACTTCTTAACAGGACTTTAAAGTGCAGTGCGTTGAACCCTTACGTTCGAACTTGGAGACCTCTAGTTACTAGTCATGAATATGGCACACAGACCCTAGACTAATGAGTTGAGAAAAGCTACGTAACCTCTCTCCATGAGTTGCAGAAAGAGAAAATGTCAGTGATAAAGCTCTCCCAGACTGGAGCGCAGTTCACAGAAAGTGCTGAATAACGGGTGTCTTTCATATGACGAAGAGCCATGCAAGCACTAGGGATTATGATCACAGACCATGTGACCATCCTGTGGTAAATAATTTTATTCGCTTTCGCGTTCCTTCGCAAACTTGTAGATATTTGAGGAAGGAACGCACAGATCATTCATTTAGCTCCGGTTTTACTCTGTTCAGTTAGCCTTAGCAGCAAATGAGGTATATTTTTCTGTTCCCTTGATTTTGACTGAAAGTTCTCGCTTTGTATACTATTTTTGTGTCTCGGTTAGCTCACGTCGCCTCAGTATTATCGATTGATCAGCGTATTATCTTCGATTTTTATGCCGAAGAACATTTTACTTGAGGTTATTAAATCGGACCCTAAAGTGTAGAGTCCAAACGAGAAATGTAATGGATAGGGAATGCGAGGTTTTGAATATGCTTGTGCGAAATCGCTCGTTTTATGAATTATTTGCCCCTGACTTTATGAAGGTACGGCGTAAAATATCACGAAGGTCATTATTTCAAATTCTTGATATTTATAAATTACCTCAAAGACTGCTAAGTATTTACATCGGCTTGAAACAGACCCTCGATGAAGGTAAAGGAGTGGGATAATTTGTTCCCAACAAACGGTCTAACGGTCAAAAGAATACTGCGATGATTATCAAATATACTCAGAAGTTTAAATGGCTGTAAAATGAAAGAAAACCGAATCAAATTTTAAGTTACATGCCGATATTGAGACCAAAATGTTTTGAGTTTAGTGTCACATCTGCCTAATGTATAAAAAAATACTATAATCGTCGGTTTAAGTCAAGTTTAAGTCATAAGTAAGTAAGAATCTTACCTTAATGTTTACGTTTCCAATGGCAAAGAAATTAATTCAGCAAAAACAATGCGTTATAATATTATGATAAACGACCAAAAAACGCGGCAAGTAGTATTTGTTTTGACTCAAGTAGTCTAGTGGTAACTTACGGAACGCATATTTCTCCAAAAACACCTTTTACGCACAATTGGACATAGGGTGTAACTTCATACCCACTGTAGGGCAGGCAGGTATTCTGGAGCATATTTTGAGCGTCATAAACGGAAATGTGGGATTCTTCATTGCTATGACTCTTAAGCCGGGGGACAACACCCTTAATAGAATGGTATATGCATACGCCTCCCGCGACAATAAGCAGGCTCTGGGTGTCGAGACGCCCAGAGCCTGTTTATTGTCATACTGTTTATTTGGTCGTTAGGCATGTCATCTGTGGAGATAAGACTCGCTTGTAATCCCTCACTAAATGCCACGCATCTCGCATTGCAGGACCATTGCGAGGACTTAAGAAACCCGCGCGACCCTGAATAAACCCTTGGGGGACTCTTCCACACGGCTATGACTCGTAGCCCACCCCACCAACTAAATACGCCCTCACTCGTTTTGCGTTCCCGTCGCAGTTCTGAGAACGCACCCTAGCCTGCGAGCCCACCCTACTAAAACCCCTACCCCCGTCTCCTTGGTAATGGAGCAAGTTGGACAACAGGCATGAATTGATGTCAAAACTCTCAAGATGGATGGGTTGCGTCCCTGGCTCCTTTCCTCAGAACCCTCTCTCTCCATTTCTTTGCTCCTATTCCTCAACCCGCCATCTCCTTCAACGCAACCCCATGAGGAGACGCTGAAAACCTCTCATCATTCTCTCACTCTCCCTCTTCTTACAAATCAATCCCAAACCGAACAACCCCGTTCCGAATCTCTTTCTCACTCGAAAATCTCGGAACCTTACCTCTCCTTTTCCAATCTCTCTATTTCAAACTTCTCTTCTCTCCGCCATTTCTATCTGTAATATGGCGGTCTCATTTTGTTCCGACGTCGATATGGCACTTAAGTGGTCCGCAACTTGGCTGGCGTGTTTTTACGTGTAGGTTTACCGCAGTTTTTGGGGACGGGGCATTTTAATCGAGAGGCACTTGAGTTCCAAATAAAGGAACCGGGAAAACCGTCGGAAAGATTTCTCAAACTCTCCTCTATATCTGTACACATTCCGTCACCGGTCAGTGCAATAGGATGGAAGATCGTCTTAATGCAGTTAAGTCATTGGTACTGTATTAGGATATATATTTATGGAATGAGGCTTAGTAAAAGTACTATTTTCCCTTGTTGCTAATACTGCTGGACGGCAATGTTATAACATTGAAACGGCCGAATTTTCCATTGGAATGAAGACGCCTTGATAGAGTCCTGGTCACTGCAAGGGAAAGATTCGGGGTTTGACTCACAGCCGGGTCAATTTTTTTTCGCATGTATATCTATTTGCATAGCTAACAGTCTAATATGTTGTGTTTATCGGGGAAGTACGCAAAATGTTCAAAGTATTCGATTGAAGATTGGGCATGAATATTTTGATATGATTTTACAGACAATGACTACTTTACTCTATTTGACTTCCATTTTATGCGTGTTTTTAACCCTAGCTTATTAATTTCTATCGCTAGTTTCATCAGTGTTTTACGAAAATTTGTGCTCGATGCGAAACTAGAAAAACTTCCGTATGACTCCGCTCAAAAGCAATACATGATAACGTAATAATTTCTGGATTCTTGGATATTTTAATTACTATGATGGTGTGATTTTATCTTTTGTTCATTGATGAAATAGTGGATCTAAAAATATTCAATATCCTTCCTTGATTGATAATTTTGATTCCTATTAGCCTCACTATGATAGTGAAAATATATAATGTTACCAAATATCAGATTACTGCGACAGTCTCATTTCGTCTCGACGTCGATATGTATGTCTCGAATCTCTTCATTTTGCGGACGGAACATTCCTAAAAGTGACTTATATTTTGCTATCCAAATATCCGGGAATACTGTCGAATAATTGTTGTTCAATATGTTTTCATTTTAGAAATCGGGCAAGTGCACTACTTGCACTGAATTGATTCGATAAACATGTCGACAATTAATTGTATATATGGATTTCATGGAAATGGATTTCTTTGACCCTTTCAGTACCACAGGTACATGTATGTACCTCTCGATCTTTTTCCTGTGCTCCCAAGCCCTTCTTTCGTAAATGAAAGAAAAATCCAGAGGTACTTTCCTGGCACATATTTCTAGCTGTCTAGTTGATGTCTCCTCAAAAGAGAACGCTGGGCACAAAAATTTCCATTTCATAATCCGAAGCTACTGTGAAAATTTTGGCCGACAAGCAACCCGTTTTTAAAAAATTTGCAGTCGACTTAGTATTTGAAAATATGTGTTCTCCTTTTCACATATCGTTTATTATGCATTAATATTTATTATAAATGGCAAATACATAAATTACTGTCATTTACATTACATAAAATACATTTCTGTCCATTATTTAAAAAAATGTGTAAAAAGGTATGTGAGTATAGCAATTGATTTCCTTGAATACTGTCGGTGTTGTAAGACGTAAGTAGTTACGTGAAACGAATTTCAGCGAAATATCTTGAGATTAAAATAGGGTGAGACCGGAAGGGTGAAAGTACGAATACCTATAGCATGTATTGCATCACAGATGGTCATAGTTAATTACGATTGCTTATATGGACAAATTCATTTAGTACTACATTTAATTAATGAAAACGTTAAAATAATTAAATATTGGTTTTTCACGCTAGTAACTAGCTAGTAACAGTAAGTACATTTTGATAAAATATGAAAATAAAATACTGTATAGTGAACTAATGAATGCATGCATTATCTGATGCAAAAAGCTATAACTTCGACGTAAGTTGTATTACGATTCCTTAGATGAGCATTTAAGAAAACCATAAAAGAGGTTATTTCTGTTGCAATGTTTTCCCTCTTTATACTTTTACCAACAACAATATTTCTCATTACTTGCTTCAAAATTAATCCATACCTTGACAATCAAATACCGCTGCACAAATTGTATGCTAGGAGAAATTTATCTGTTCTTCTAAATGAGGTCATTCTAATTATTTCCACTCTTCTAGTTCACACCAGCAATTTAAGTCACAATAATAATTTTTAAAGGAACTCGATCATTTTATATGCTTCGATTTTATCATGCTATGCAATTGTGGGTAAGCTGGTGTAAATATCAAAGGGGAAATGTATCAATGAACACATTTGAGTGGCCTTAGCAGCAAATACCGGATTTATTCACCGCTAACGGGGGTTAGGTCTCAATCGTTCTTAGTCTCTCCATAAAGGTACATTATCCCAGCCTTTCTAAAAATGGAAGCGGAGAACAAAACACAATCGCGTTCTTTATACCATTTTTTTTAGTAAAATAAGCATGTTATTTGCTGGAAAATGAGTGCATCAAAGGTATCCTGATCCTGATATTTAATGGGCTTAGTGGAAATCCTTATGAATCTGGCAAATGGATTTTTCAATTAATATTTCAAAACTTCGTCACTGACTAATGTTTTGGACCAAAGCGAAAGGTATACTTCTTTAAAATTAGAGGTTGTTATACTGAAATCTACCAAATGAATGTGATTAAATGCATCTGAAATATGTTTTTGGCGCTGGAAGTGGAATCAAACTATCTGATTTACTAAAGCCATGGAGGTTTTTTTTAATTCACGCGTATCTGGTCTATTATTTCTCTTAATATTTCCAAATAAATCAGACATTTTAATACTCCAATGAGGAGTCCAATTACTTGTAGTGAGATAAATTTCTCCATAAACTGGGTGTTTGTTAAATTGGATAGGTTGGACAACGTCCCTGGAAATTAGGACATTTTGGTCTAGTGGGGCTTTGTCTTTATTGTGATAAAACACTTAATACTTTAACACCTGCTTTAGTTTTTACGAAAAGGTTACGGAGAAATTTAATTAGTGGATGTCCATGATTCACGTAGACAAAACTAGGCCTCTTTTTGATCCCCCTCCCTCTATCGTGGACACTCGTAGACACCATGTGGACCTCCCCGGCCTTCCCTCTTGTCCACGTAGACATTTTTGGCGGATTATTAATTGATTGCCATGGACTATCTGTAATGCAAGGCTAATTTTAAGGAAAGGTAAGTGAATGAAAAACTACTCTTTTAGCTATGATAATCTAGACCATTGTCTACGTAGACATCCTCCAACCCTCTCCCCTCCAACTTGGACCTTCGTTGACAACCCTCGTACCCTCCCACCCTGTTTGGTGTCTACTTGAATTATGGATAGCCCCGTATGCGTGGTGCTAATTGCCTTGGTTGCTTATGCATCTATAAGAAATAATCCGTCTTTAACAGAAAGACGGATTTGAAGACGTATTAGTAGAAAGGAGTTGATATCTATTTTTTTATGATGCTTCAAACCATATTATGCTATCCAAGATACTAGGGTCTTTCAGCATAGACATAGTGCACTGTACGTCTGAGGCGTTATTCGAACCCGCGAAAGTTGGATTTTTAGTCCTGTGAGTAATCATCAACAATCATTTTTACTATGGCTCCCTCCCATCTGGGGTAGCGTATTTAACTCTCAATTATTGGGTCACCTCAACGAATATAATAAAAATCGGACAAGGTGCTGCGGGTGTTACTTGCGATAGTTTTATATAGTTGTCCTTAATAAATATATATTGAAAATCAAATTTTGCATGCATGAATTATCAAAAACCGTACCACCGTAACTTGGCCTTCTAGAAGAGCTCCATGAAGAACATACCCTTTGCTGAGAGAACCCTTTCCTGTGGGCTGTCCCTGACGAGGAATACGATATAGGGCAACAATTTGACAGTTATGGAGTGATTTGGTTGTTTTATTGTGTTTTATGCAGGTATTAGGTGCATTTGTACTACTTTTACCAGCGATTTTTCTTAATCGAGAATCTACTTCACGAGTTAAATACAGTTAATCTCTGCACGTGGTGCTAAGAGTTATCTTAGAAATTGAGTTAGAATATTTGCCTACTTGCAGCTGTTGAGTCTCTAAAGCTCAATGATTGCTATTGCCGTATTATTCTTGAAATAGGAGCCTTCAAACTTCAAACGTTATACCTCATACAATTGGTCCTCTTTCCTATGATGCCGAAGGCTAAATTAATAAATAGCTATCAAAGACATTGGAAACCTTTGGTATAGAAGAGATCACATTTCTCCAATTGAGCACGCGGAAGTATACCTAGACCTTTAAAGGAAATATTGTGCTATTTGAAAGTCTTCCCTAGAATTCTTAAGGAAATCCCAGGCCTCATTAGCAATCAAAGCTGTATGATTTTCTGAGGAGATATTTGGTTATGAATCAGAGTTGATCCATTGGCTGTGTAATGGTTTACTTTAAAAGTTAGGATCTCCATTGGGTCAGAGTAAAACAGCTGATTAGAGCATAAAGCCTAAATAGCATGGTGAAAGAGCAAATTCTTAGATGGGAAAGAGCTGCCTTAGAATATCAAACTGAATCCAATAAAACACACTTAACCCGAATAATATTTGTAAACTGCAAATTAAATGCAGGTTAAGGAGATACGATATATCTTTGTCCTAGTCTAAGAAAAGATTTTAAGGGCTTATAAGGTAATATATGTCATGAGCTTTAACTTGCCTTAAACCAGTATGAATTTATTGTAACTTTCTCCGGACTAAAGCTGCCAGGATTACCGTAGATTAATGTTAATACGCTTCTATGAACACTGGTTTTCCGTGTGGGACCAGCCGTCCTAAGTAACCTTTGCCATTAGGCTATAAAATTATGAATTTGGCCGGAGTGCTTTTAAGATTAACAAGGGGACCTGGAAACAACTACATAAAGAGTCATAGTGAAACATTTTTGTATAAATTTCGACTATAAGACGGGAATGTGTGTGGCAGATTCGGCCTATCTAAGCCTGAGCTCGAAAACAAAAAGACTAAAACCAATGACACGTCGAATGTCATCTGTAATTTTTGCGTTTTAAGACAAATACACCGTGATCTAGGAGTATTTTGATTAGATATTAGTGGAAAAGTTGTAGGTTGGAGTCCCACTGCAAATTGTGGTAAGTTGGAAAAATGCCATGCTAAAATGCATAGTATTTTTCCAATCTTCACGTCTTTTTATTTGAAGTATCTCAAAAACTCCTCTCAAAACTGGGATAATGAGTAATGATGTTTCTCTTGTTTAATCCTGGCACACGAAGTCACGTGATCAAAAATAATTCGGCTGTTTGAAGTTACTGCAAGGTATCACTTCTCTAGTCTACTTGAAATTCAACGTAAAACATGACATCGTGCTACCATTCGATATCTCTTCATTACCTGGAAACAATATTGTCATCAATTTATAAACAGAAACCCGAACTTCATGCTGAAATACGTCATATTTCAATTACTATTACCATTCAGCGACGGCATCCCCCTGGTTTTAAATCACTTAGTGTTTTCACCACGTAGTGTTGGGTTAATTATCTACATCTACATAATACCCCGCGATCCGCTGCATGGGCGTGTGGCAGGGGGTGTTAGATTACCAGCCGTGTAAAGGTGTAAGTTTTTTGAAGATGAAATGGTGACATGAATTGTAGGAGTGTATTTAGTGAGCTTAATTTTTATTGTGATCACTTGTTGTTGGCGGAAAGAACGAGTTATTGCACCTATCATTGTTCGGCATTGTATCTCTCTTATTTTATCGCATCTGTCAGACCTAGAGATGTAGTGAGGAGTCATGATAATATTCTCTATGTCACTCTGAAAATTTTTTAAGTGGAAGTGATTTTATAATACAGCATTTAATCCCAATATTAGAAAAGTTATGTATATTTAAAAATAAGTACATCGTATCAAATTATTTTATAAATATCATGCATGTCCTCCGCTTTTGATGGGATTTGATTTTTCTTTATCTTCAAAATTGCGAATAATAGAAGATATGTGCCGCCAAAAATATTTTTCCATATTTTAATATTCAACACGTGCTTCTGACATTACATTGATTCGATTTTATTCAATATCAAGGATTATTTAACTTAAGCTTTAAAACTGCTCTTTCTGTGAAGCTGCTTAAAAGGTTTTACCGTGGATAATGACTTCTTTCTCGCCAAGTCATTTTTTAAGTCTCTATATATTGTCTGTTCAAGCTTCGAGAAAGGACAAAAAATTAGTGCGTGCACACATGAAATTGGACAAGTAAAACCGGAGTTGTTTTCAAGATTCAAGCTCTGTGGGATACATTGCTGGATTGTCCAGTATCCTTGACCTACTACTGCTAATGAGGCTTTGTTTTCTTCTTTTATTAGACAGACCTTTCCCTCCGTAGAATTCCGTAATAGGCATCTGTCTATGTTCGCAGTGCCTCACAAAATGAGGTTTTGTCCCGAACCTTAATCTTGAAATTGACCATCTGTTCCTCGGGGTTCGTTTTCCTTCGAGTCTGTCCGCTTAGCCTGCCGACGGCCAGTTGGGCCGGCGAGGACATTGTGTGTACGCTGGCGAAAGCCAGCCGGATAGAGGGGCGGAGGGAAACCTTGGAGAACTGAGGATTGACAGGACGGTGGAAAGCATTGAGGAATGTTAGATGGAGAGCGAAAGAGAATGAGACAAGAGAGGGAGGGAGAGTGGGGGGGAGGAGAAGGGGACTAACTTGATTACGCCCGCCGCTCGCCTTTTGTTTGTGGCCGTAAAGTGTTTTCGAAGCTCGACGGTCGATTCGGACGGTCTCGGTATATAAGGGGTTGGCACAGAGGGGGGAAATGAGAGTCAAGGGGGTGAAGAGAGGGAGAAGCAGGAGGCTAATGCGGTCTTGGGAAGCGGTGTAAGGGAAGGGAGTTGCACACATTGGGGGGGGGTCGTAGAGAGGGGAAGGGGTGTGGTGGCTGAACAAACGCATTAACCAAGCCGCATTAACTTAAGAACGCGTGCCCGGGTCGAATTGTGGGCCGCTAGGCGGATACCCTATCGCCTTACATCCAAACCCCCGCTTCCCGTCTCGCATCTACCTCCCTCCAGCACTTCACCTCCAAGGACGCATTTCCATTTTTTCTCTCAATCTCGATCTATCCGGCATCGGAACGTCTGGACCACATGAACCACGACGAAGTCCAACTTGAACGATAATTTAACCTTCCATGGACGGAATTATGAAACATCAGCATGAAAAATTTCTGCTTCTATATAAGTTTCATTAATAGTGCTATTTAAGCATTTTTTTCAATTGCAATTTATTTATTTGATAATGACATTTGTTATGAAATGTGACATGTTTGTATTGTACATATTTAATAAAAAATTATACTTAGCATAATAATATTCACACAAGTAATACTTCAACATTACCTTTATAACGTATCTTTTTGTAAACTTTCCCAATTTTTTCTTCATATGACAGCTGAAACTATTTTCCACCAGGAACGCTATCGTCTGTTAACAGCCTCACATATTAATCTATTCAAATTTTTTGACAAACCGCCGAAAGAGACGCAACTTTTCACACACTTAATCCAAATCGTTACAATTCTGTCTAACACTGCAACTAAATGCAAAAGCCTCTTAGAAAACAGATATTTCAATGATTTTGAAACGTAAAAAATTTGACTCGCTCGTCCATAGAAGGTTAATTCGGTGTTCATATTTTTAAGGAAAAATGTTTGTTAACTGCTTCCGGTTACAAAGAATGGGTATTTTCCTCAGGTACATACTTAATGTAAGCTAACTAAACATTTTTACTCGATTTGTTAAGAATAGAAGTGAATATGGGAATTATTTGTTGACTTTCATTACCATACAAGATGATTTCCCACACAGTTGAAGCCGATTCTATTAATTTTATGAAGGTTGGTTTTTAGTGTGATTGACTAAATCACCTGGACATTAAAATTTCTTTGAAGGCTTCCGCGACTCATATACATGTTAATGTTGCTGTTTTCAGGTATTCTCGTCGCGTGTTTAGTTTTTCTGACTACAGTTGCTCCCCTCTTCCTGGGGGCGTCTTCAGGTCCGTTGGACATTTGAAATTATTATTTTGACGCCCTCAGGAAGAGGGGAGAAACTGTAGTCAGAAAAACTAAACACGCGACGAGAATACCTAAAAACAGCAACATTAACACCTGGACATTACTTTGGTAGATTAGGGTTTGTATCTCGTTTTTGTTATTTTTATTCGTCCGCGACGGTCTTCTTTACTTGGTGACGTGTTTATGAAATTGTAAATGAATGTGGCTGAAAAATTGGGTCCCTCTTAATTTAAGATATTTGGTCTATCCTATCATTACAGTGGCTTTATCAGGAAAGAAACGTCTCTTTGTAGTATCATGCAGAGTTAGGCATGTCATTTCTAGCATGAATTTTCGCGTTTCCTCTATCAATCTATCAGCCAGTGGAACACAAAAGCTAAAGATAAAATAGAAAAGCTAACTATATAGAAATAAAATAGAAAAACTAACAAAAATAGAAAAAAATCCGAAGAAATTCACCCACAAACCGATGGTGTAGCTGAAACTGGCTGATGGGACTGGCTGAAACACCTCTCATAAAATGATTTCGCCAACGAAGAATCACCTCCCTTTGGTGTTATGGCTATCGTTAAATTTATGATTTTGTGACTGAACATGGTTCAAAAAGTTATTAGCTCTTAATCATCGATCACTTTCGCTTCGAATCCCGTAACCTGGTGTGGGTTAGAAACTCAAGGACCGTGGCTCTCGTCAATTGACGTATGTGTTTTAGAAATGTTTAATTAGATCAAAGTCGTATGAATTAATCCACTGTTTTCATTTTTCACCTAGAATGGTTTTCCTAATTATTCACCAATATAATTTCAACACCGATCAATGATGAAAAAATTGCATAAAAGTGTAATTGTAAATACTTGATTGCCATATCCTTTAAATTGATTTTTTTTTACAAATATGACTTCGAGGGCAATCTTTTCCAGCATACACTTGCTTATTTTTTTATTAAATTTTATTTATTAACAGTTTTTATACATGTTCATTTGCAATTATTCGCACAGCAAGTATTTCTCTCAAATAATCGTAAAATGCTCAATATTTTACGAAATTATTAGACTTAATGACCTAGCTGCGAGGGTATCTAATGATAATGCTGGGTTCATCTTATCATGACAAGGGCTTATGAGGAAGACATCTCTTTCTTCTTTCTATGCTGCCTCGTAGCCGGGAGCATCTAGTTTCCATTCGTCCAAATAACTTTTATAATCGTGCTTAACTTAATAACCGTAATTTAAGTTGGCTAGGTGGTGTAACTGATCCTATAATATGAAATCCTGGGGTACAAGATCGTTATTTTTACCAGCAAACTTCCTCATGTTTTTCCTGAATATCAAAATTACAGAATTTTTGTCAATTTTCTAACTTGCCATCGTGATCTGGACTTGGTACCAGGTCATTTTTGTTACGTCAATACGATCAAAAAGTTGGTCGCTGTAAAGTGATAGATATAGGTATGTCCCATCGATGCACTTTGCTAAACTATAGACGGAATGTCAAAGTCATGTTAACTTTTGTACGCGGAGTCCTTGAGAAATTTGGTGAGCTTCAATTTCGATGGAAAGATGGTTTAACTGGCTAGCTTACCTTTACTCCTCTTGGGAGATCTGAGTTTGAATATTAATGAGTTCAAATGATATTTTAACGGTGACTTTTCTATTTTACCGTGGCTGCCGTCTCTCAAGTTCAGAGCCAGCTTTGGAAACTCTAGTTCTCTTGAAGATCGCCTCCCAGTATTCGGACGCTCTCTGCCTCTCAATTTCTTGAGACCGCGACCCAATTCCGAGGCAGCTGTAACACGAAAATCACGGTGAGGGAGGAAAACCACGCTGCTTCAAGCATACATGATCCGCTATTTATTTCTGTCTTATCTCATGCCATTGCAATTTCCATGTCTCATAACAGTTTCAATTGATTTTCAATTACATCTCTTAAAGTTCACTCACAATTATCCAGTCTCCATGAAGGTATGGACCTCATAAAAATATTTGGTAGCAGAAACACATCTATCCACTTCATAACGTATCAATCAATGGTTAATTGATTGGAATGTTTGATCTAATCTACTGTCGTAGAATATAATTTATAGTGGGGTTTTCAATGTATAATTGCTAATGCACATAATAATAATTCAATCAGAGTAAAAAAACCGGCCATTTCCTCAATACAACGATTTTGTCAAGCAATTAAAACTCCAAGAGGTCCATGGTGTGTCAGCCGTCTTGTCTAATTATGGAGTTCATAACTCCGTTCCATAAATTATGAAGCCATTTATAAAACTAACAAATTTATCAAATATTTATGCCACGTTTATTGAATGGTTTCCATGGATTATGAGTCTCGTAATTCTATGGAATACATATATCTTCCGGCAACTGGTCTTTAGCCGTGTTAACTTTTGTATGCGGATCCCGTGAGAAATTTGGTGAGCTTTAATTTAGATGGAAAGTTGGTTTAACTGGCTTGCTTACCTTTACTCCTCTTTGGAGTTCTGAGTTTGAATATTGATGAGTTTCAATTATATTTTAATGGTTACTTTTTGTTTTACCATGACTGACGTCTCTCAAATTCAGAGCCGGTCTTTATTCGGACGTTCTATGCCTCTCAATTACTTGAGACTGCTACCCAATAACGAGGCAGCTATGACGCGAAAATCACGGTGAGAGAGACAAACGACGCTGCTTCAAGCATACATGATCCGCTACTTATTTCTGTCTCATCCTATGTCATTGCAATTCCCTTGTATCGTCTTAGTTTTTTTGAATTTACACCTCTTACATTTAACTCGCAATTTACCAAAACATATTATCCGTATACGACAAAATATTAAGTAATCGTCCACGTAAATAAATTAAAACATTTGCACTTTTGGTGAAGTGAGTCATAAATATGTGGTATATATTGAAATGATTATCCATATTGAGTTATTGTTCTTCTGAAAAATATAAACCCCCTTTTTAGGTAGTTCTCAATGGGTTTTGGAGATACATTGTTAATTTCTAATCATATTCCTATGTGAAAACATCCTTTACCCCGAAGTATTTTCTCTTTATATCAGCATATTTCCTTCCTTCATACTTTCCACCTAGAATATCTGTTGTTATTCTCCCTATCTAAATAAATTGACCTTCATTTTTAGTTAATTTAGTCTTCATAGGTCGGCAGTGGCGGCGAACACGATGGATTTCGCCGCGGACCGTAGCGGTGGGCCCTTCAGAGGCCTGCGGTGAGAAAACAAATTACTGATAGGTGAGACGATAGCATTGGTAATGTTGTGATTACAAGTCATGGGAAAAAGCAACATTTTTTAATACCGAGTATTATTCATGCGATCTAATGAATGAATTGGTTAAAAAATTGGTTGGTAATATTGTTTATAAATCCCTATTTGATGGCAGTCGTTCCAATATACGTGAACAGCCTTATTGTTTGAACCTACTATAAACAATAGCCACGAAATGGAAAGTGGCATGATTGTGGCATCATGAATTAAAAACTAATCACTAACCTTAATATTTATCGAATGGCTGATTTAAGCCTTTCTCTGTTTAACGCTAGTAGAATAGTGATGCCATATTACCTTAAGGAAGGCAATTTCCGTTGGATACCAGTGCAGCTCTTCTCAAACCATAACAAGTTACATAGGTACATATGAAATATGTAATGGTTTGAGGAAAGCTACTCTGGTATCCAGCTTTAAAATTGCCCTTAAATTCTAAATATCTAAGCTGTATCGTAAAATTAATATGTATCTGCAAAATAAGAGCTTTTACGGAGACAGAGGATATTGCTAATCGCCTGAGAGGGTTTCATTTTTGAAAGGCAGAGGGCTTTCCCGCAACTTGGTCAGCTTTTGCCGTAATAGAATTCACTAAATGTGAATATTTGCGACCCCTGCAAACCATCATAGCACTCATGCTTTATAACGAAGTGTCCCCATTGGCTGATTTCTACCACTTCCGCCACCGATCTATAAAGCCTTCCTTACACATTGGAATGAGAGCTCGTAAGCGGTTAGAGAACCGCTCAGTAAGGTTGTAGTGGCCTTCTTTGTCATCCTGGCATTTTGTCCCTCAGGCGTGGGTGATGCTTAGATGTTAACAGTATACCTTGGCACCCCGGAGTTTGTGGCTGTATGTGATTCGCATCGTCGATCTGCGCGCAATAAAATCGCAATACAGTTCGTGAAATTGAACTTGTTTCATTTATCATAACTTGGGAAGACTCTCCCCACGCCCCACATGCACAAACTCACAACTTCCACAAATGGCAACCTATCACTCCTCCAAGCCACCAGAGACGACATTGCCTTCTAAAACTTTGGAGTAAACCAAAAAATCCTCTTGTGTTCCAGTTTCGATTGGCCATAAATGACACTAGTTAAAATTAGGGCCACATTCTTGTGTCCTATCCTGTTTACCATTAGCTCTGCCGAACGTCTGCTAGACTTCTATTGACAATATCTCCTATCTGCTTTCTATCTCTATAACTTAGCATTTACCACTTACGGAGAATTTTTACCAACTTATGGTCCCTTGCTCAACTTTTTCGTGCTAGAAATGATATCAGCATTTGCTATAAGATCACATTTAATGCCACGTTTAAATTTCATGCTGGTTCTTTAATCCATCCGTTAAATATGCTGCCACTCTCATTTTTAAGTTGCCAGTCCATTTACACGCGTCATTTTGAGGAGCAAGGTTAGATAATGATATCGTTGGGAAATCAAGTTATTTTTATGTTTGCCATTATTTTAGGTCCTTTATGATAACATCGAAAGTTAAAAATCGTTACTATTTTTTATTAGATAAATAGAGATGTTGGATTTAAAAAGAGGCGTGTGGCTAAAAATGTTCTTGAGGTACAAAAAGCAGATAGAGGGACGCCTCCGCCGTTTCAGGGAGTTCTGGGTATTGCGAGAATTTCCTCAGACTTCGGCGTGTATCATTACTGATGTGGGGAACAGACATCGCCATTTGTCTCGCAAACAATTTCTCAAGACGCTCGGAACCTTGACTCCTCTCTCAATCCCTTCTCCTCTTCCTTTTCTGGTTGTCGGTGTTTTGCCTGCTCGGGCTGAGAGATGCTTTGGCTTTCGTCCGACTTTCCTGTTCCGGCTGCAAGCGAATGCTCCGTCGTTCCGGGACTGCGATTGCTTTTCAAACCTCTCCGCCGTCGCTCATTCACTCACCTTGAAACCAACTAGGCGTGCTGCATTCCTTTTGTATCTGCTTCACTCGCGCTTTGCAGACCTGGATTATTTAATGTGGGATTATTTGATACTCTAACCGCCACCTATTGAACTAACCACCCATAATCTTCTAAAAGTGATTAACTTTATATCTCGAGGGTGAAATTCACTTAGCTTAGCAATGATAATTTCAATTTTACGTATATTTCAAATAGTTCGCGATATGCCTCTCAAGGTGTCACTAATCTCCTATCTCGTAAAATACATTGCCTCGTTCTTCGCTTGACATGTTTTCTGCACGCGAGTGTGCCAACCCCAGGCCTTATATCGATATGAAACTGGGTTCTCACCCCTTATACTTTAGATTTAATTTAATTATCTTTCAGCAATGTTTTTATCCCACTGATTTTGACGATCTATCCTTTAGTACACTAAGTACACTAACATTATCATTATCTTCCGAGTAAACAAAGGCTTATTAACAATGACGAACAAAAATTAGGCTTTCCTAAAGTTATCAAATAAAAATTACAATAAAACTTAACTACTAGGATGGAGCTCTTTTTTTATAAATGTAATATATGAACTTTCCGTATTTATTTACGGCTACGGCAATTGACTAGCCACTAAGGTCTTCAAGAATGCGTTAGCCTAAAACCAGACCCCTCCATAACAAGATCTGTACAAAGATAATTTTTATTATCCTGAAAAGCATTTGCCGTGTAAATTTTTGCTCCTCATGAAGGCAACAGGTGTCGTAAAAAAGCCGATTGCTGATGATTTTACTTTTTTAATGTAATTAGATGTTTGGTGATTAAAACATGATATACTTTTCCACACTTCTATTTAGTTCCTATGTGATTGGTTTCGACGTTTTTAAGCTATTTTCAAATGTTCCTCTTGAAAATGACGTAAAAACATCGAACTCGTTTGTAGTGGAATAAAATGAAAGTCTGGATAAGAGCAAAGTGTTTTAATCCCCATCAAGAAGTTATCATGTATAAGTCAGATTATATAAGATATCCGACGTAGAAAGTGTATTTTCCGTAAGAATTTTGCACCTGGATATTGAACGTGTCTTATTTCACCAGTGACGTAAATCCTTGAAGTAATATGTTACATAAGTATCTGTTTATCGGTTACGATCCGTTTTTGTAATCGTATTTCTCGTTTTATCCTTTCCATTTAAACTCTTTTAGAATGAAGAAGCCAAGACCAATTTCAATATAGATTGTAGCTGCCAGTGCCTCAATATATTTCATACGTACGATTGTAAGACGAGCTTAAAAAGAAGTATTCAGCTAGTGCTATGGTGGTGAGAGTAGAAAAAGGGCCAGGTTTTCCGTAGGGTTATTTTGGGTCCCTGTAAAATATTAAGTCATTTAATTACGCTGAACTATATTTGGCTTCAACATAGATAATAGTTCTTAAATAATCACCCGGTATATAAAAACTTATCCTAATTTTAGAGTTCTATGTAAAACTTTGTGGAAGTCATTCAAAGGCAATGCTTTTTTATTCAATCAGGTTACCAACTTGACTGATTCAAAACCCACCCCCTCTTTTCGGACGTGGTACCGGCTATGGATGAAATGAACAAAAATGTTATTCTCTAGTAGCAGCATAAGGAGAACAGTTTAGGGTACACAAATAGACAAATAGAAGATAAATCAATGCATGGACTCTTTGTATGTATTAATGTAATAAAGGTGTTAAAGGCGTCAGAAAATAGTGCGTAAAGACATAAAATATACGGAGTAAACACGTTGCGAGAATTGACAATAGAAATTACCAAATGAATGCTCCAGAAATTATGTACATATTTGGATGCAGATGAACTCAGGGGTATCCAGGCTAGAGATACAAAGATCGAGACTGAAAAAATGTATATAGGTATAAAATGTAAATGTCACTGAGCGATGGTGCTCAAGAGTGGGTTTACACCGGCAAGCTACTTCCTCAAGTTTCTTCTGCAAGAGCTTGTGGTGTATTTCACTCTGACGGAAAAGATTTACGAGTTAGTCCTGTGTTGCTGTTTACCCCTGCAACGGTATGCTTCCGCAAGTGACTTGCAGAAACTTTTGAAATATCTGCAAGTCAACTCGCAGAGCTGTTTTCACCTGCAATATACTTGGAAAGGCGCTTGCTGCGAGTGACTTATGCTCTTGGTGCCGATTATGTTAAATACTGTGATTACCTTTTGATTGAACTAATTGAATCTTTGTGTAAGCGCCTACTTCATGTTAACTTTTGGAACGCATTTTGAAATGAATGGTTTAATCAGGTCTCCCCCATTTTAAGCAAGGATCGCGAAACGAAGATTCATGTCACATCGTCACAGCTGTCGACTGATAATTCTGGCAAGTAAGGAGACCATAATTATTCTCTTCCCTCGGATTACTTTGATCCAGGAGGCTGGATAATTTGTCCCCTGTTAATCAAAACTCAGATAATTCCCAAATTTGCTCGAGGAAGTTCATACGGTGACACTATTGATTGTTTCCTTCAGCCGATACTTAAAGGTCACTGAGCGATGGCGCTAAAGTACGGAACGCTTACCTTCCGCTTTTGAGGGTGTCTCTAAAAATGCCTATTCGGCACAAAAGAAGAAAATCAGCCGGTTTTGGACTCTTTCATTCTTTAATAAATTTATGGTGGGATGCGTAATTTTATAATGGCGCTTCAGGGTTGACAAGGAAACCATTTATTAACCTTAACATTCCCGATAAACTTATATTGCATTTTGGTTGTCAAGCGAACTGAAGTTTCTAGTCTCCCTTTTTAAATGAAAAAAAGGAAAAAAATGTTTTCTTTTTCGTCTTTCCTAACTTAAGTTTCTTATATCCTCTTTTGATGGATGCATGGAAATGAACTTCTTCATACGGGATTTATGTGTGTACCTTGACTAGTTTAATTTCTTATTTCGCCATAGTGATTCAAGTGATTGATAAATATATTCAGCGACAGTTCTGTCATTCAAGTGAAAGCAGGATTGTAAAAAATGCAAGCTTGAGAAAAAAGTTTAGAGTGAATATAAATGGTCTGGCCAACAGGTCATTAATGAATAAAATTCATGAATATTAGGTTTAGCGGCCCGTGAAATGCAGTGAATTATTTTGTGTTACTTGATATTTCAATACATTTGCTGTGTTATGTGGCACGAATGATTCTATCCATGCTTTCAACTGGTTTCGTTAACCAAAAATACTCCGTGTACTTCATCCGTACGCCAGTATCTATAGGTAGCGAAAATTTAGTTTCTTTACCGGTCGCACCAATTGGCACCAATGCAAATTTTTAAGAGAAGGGAGGTAGGACGTATCCAAAGGTGAAGGAGAAATCATGGAAGGAGATGGAGGATGAATAATAAAAAACTGCCGAAATTTCACTCGCTTCCTTTAAAACCTACCGTACCTACCTACCGGTGAACTACTATAAAAATGATGTGATGAAGATAGATTGGACATATAATGAGCTGAATAATGAAAATGTCAACGACTACGAGAAAATTCAGCAGTAATACATTAGTAGAGGTGCTTCAATTTTTCTCTTAGGCTACTTTTACCATTGGACCGTTACACATTTCTAAAATAATCACAGTATGAATTATGATGTGGTTAAATATATTCCACATTCTCTTGTAAAATTTTACGTATGTCATGTGCTGGTTTATTAGGTTTTGCATTTGATAGTTGAATCATCCAATGTGACATTTGAATGATTATTGACTATTATGTCTAGTGAGATCTTTTGGAGCAGAGTTATACAGTTTAGTTAATATTCAAATAATATTAGTTGAATTTTGCCCATCGAATAATTTTCCGCGCTACAAGTTTTGTTGTCAAACCGTCTTCCTCATGTACAATCTACTCTATCAAATGATTTCTAATAATGTCGAAACACGCATTGCAGTAAAATTCAGTGGACAGCAATGAACTTTCTCTGCATATTTATTACTTTAAGTTAGAAGGTATAGTCTATTCCGTTGTCTCTCCATATTTGCATCCGTTTTCATAGGCCGATGGACTTTCAACTCGGAAACTTACTTTTCTGCGATGCGTGATGGGTTGCTCCCACGCTCTCTCCACCCAATTATTACGTTCAACTAGAATTTTTCATTCATTATCATTTTTCATACCTTTGAAAAATTTCGCGCCCATAATTCATCCTTACGAAAAATATTTCAGAAATCGTCACGAAAATGAACGAAATGGATCGCTCGTTAAACGCAGGGATGGGTACCGTCCGACACTTATTGTTTCTTCCTCCTCTGAAAGATACACAGATAGCTGCATCACTCGGAAAGATTGCCTCGATAATTGAATTTCGCCGCTCCGAGCCTTTATTAAATGAACTGCGAAATATCTCGCGTGGAAATAAAAAAAAATAAGGACTCTGGTAGGAAATAGAAGTGAGAGGGAGAGGAAAGGGAGAGTGAGGGAGAGAGAGAGAGGAAGTGTGGAGACAGGCGAAAGAGGTTGGGAAGCGGGGGGAGGAGAAGGAGAAGTGGGAGGCGGGGAAGGTTGTGTGGTGGGAGGGAAAGAGCCGTGAAAAATTGCGGAGCGTGAAATTCGGAAAATGCGGAGCTCATAGTGGAGTCCCATTAGCCTATTAAAACTTCGTAGTCGAACGAGCGCTGAGTGCTGCTGGCAGAAGCGTGCAGTGGGTATATTAAGTACACTAGGTACCACATAAAAGAATATCTAGGAGACACAAGGAAGAGATACTGTGATGGAGGAGGCGTCAGAGCCAAGCCATTTTTAAATATTTTTTAAACATTTTCAATTGAATTTTTATTTCATCTCATTTCTTGTGTGACATACCATAAATAAGATCGTTACTTGTCACTGTGAGATCGGCAATCGGAAAATATGTAACGTCAGCAGGTGGTATATACTCACCCATGGGTAAGTAAATGCCATTTTACATACATAAGGAGTGCATGTCAGGGCAAAGAGGAGACTTTTTTTTTCAGTTGAATTATTTTCTTCGCCTCATTTCTTTCGTCTCTTACCATAATTACGAGCTATTAAGATAGACACTGAAATAGGCACCTGAGCATTAGTAGCCTTAGCTGCACGTATTAGATAACCTATGGGTAAGAATATGTCATTCTAATCTCAAGAGTAGGAAATAACTCGCTTGACAGTCTTAAGTGTTTATATGAGTATAGTTCTATTCGATGCGTTCCCTGACCGGGTTATGTACAGTGAAAATGATAAACTCTATGTGATGGGCCTATAAAACTGGCTCTTCCTAAATTATTTACCTCATCATACCCTATTTATCTATAGCTAGATAATTATGAATAAAGGGCAAAGTAAAACATGCTTGGTCAAAGGAAGTAAAATACTTGCGAACAAAGAACCAGAATCTCCAGTGATAAGGATTAATAATGAATATGACGTTATTGTTATTTTATAGGCAGCACAATATGTTCCCCACCTCTCCACGGAACATTAAAACATTCTGATATATTGAACATATCTCATATAAATGATCAGTAGCTTTTTCCTCACATCAAAGGCATTAGATTTTAATACTGTACTAATTTTATGTATGTAGTCGGCGTGAGTAAGACGTGACTTAAGGCATCAGTTGAATCGGAGGTTGTTTCACTTCAAGCCTGTGTTACACCGAAAGGGCAGAGAAGAAAAACGAGGAGGTATTTCTTAGAGAGTCAAATGCATTGTTCGTTCTGCCAACGTTCATTAAAAATAAAACCGGAGTATATTTCCATTGAAATGTGTAGCTTGAATACCAGAGCGTTGATTAGGTTGGTATTCAAACCCCCCGAGATCATATGTCTGACTTCGAGGTTTTTCCAACCAACAAGGTCCCTATGTATGGCAATGTCGTAATTATGGGTGACTTTAGCATCAAAATTGAAAAAAACAGCGTATTTAGTGACCTTCTCTTGAATTTCATTCAAGGAAGCAATTTGAGTATTGTCCCTTCGTCGTACTCTTCATCCGAGAAGTACGACTGTGTTAACCTTATCTGTGTTGACGATCTCAAAAAAGTGTCGTCGTATGGACAAACATTTGATCATCCTATTTTCTTTGACGATTAGATGTCCATGACGTTGACCTCTGTCTTAAGATGTAAACTCCTATTTCATACCAAAACTGGTAACCTTTAGGGATTATAAGTCTTTTAACTAAGAACAATTCCGTAATCATCAGGATAAAATTAACTGGTATGTTGTTGATGAACTTGGTATAGTTAAAGAAAAAGCAAACATGCTGAGCACTACGATTCTAACTCTATACTCTAGATGCTCACACTCCTATAAGGAAAGTGTGAGTTTCTCACCCTCCAAAACCATGGTTTACAGCAGAAATTAAGGCAAAAATCAAAGAAATAAATGGCGCACGGGCTTTGCAAAGACGCTTCACGGACCTTGTGGTGTACACTGAATACAAATAACTACGAACGCAAGTGAAATAAATGATTCGTAGAATCAAAGGAGAACACTTCCAAAACGCCTTTGGATAACAGAAAGATTACAAAACGATGTGGAAGTTTATTCATGTGAAATACAGTCATATCACAAAATGTTATTAATGTTCACTTAGATATTTTCAAAAACATTTTCTCAATAAATGAACTGGCATTAAACGTCACGCATGCAAAACCTCTGTTTCGACCGATTTCCCTGGAAATCAGTTCTACTTCTCTCCCATACCTATATCTTCGGTCACGAAATCATGCAAAGCAATCACCAATAATGCAATAGGTTTTGACCAAATCAATATCGTACCTATGAAGAATGTACTTATAGTAATTCTTCTGGCCCATTAAACATATTCGGTACATTCCTTATAACAGCTAATTATCCCACAAACTGGAAGCATTCTTTTATCTACCCAATCCCGAAAATTTCTGTTCTCACGTGCTTTAAGTTCAGAAAAGCTTGTGTGAACTAAAATTAGCTATAATAATTACAACTTCCCGTATATTTTTTTAAATGCGACAGAAGTAAAAATAAATTTTACAAAACCCTTCATTTGAGTTAATTATAGTTTTGCTTGAAAAATTCCATGCGTGGCCTTAATCATAATGATTCTCTCTGTCTGACTTGAAAGTACTTCGCTATGAATATAAGCTCTATGTTTTCACTATATAGGCTTTGTTAATGATCCTGACTAAAATGGTGTTACTATGTTATTCATTATTTTGGGGTCATTCTTCCATGAATGTCCTGTCATTAAATAGTCTGACTGAAAAGATTTAAACTTAACACCCGAGCAGTCTGCTGTAAACAATCCCTCACGTTACTAGGTTGATTATTTCGGCGGCGCATGCACATCATTTTTTTACTGCAGAAAATTAGGTGATGGCCGGGTAAACCGGGTAAACGAAGAGTAATGTGATGGCGGAGACGGGCAAATGAGACATTTCTCGCGAACGTTAAGAAAATTGCGTGGCCGGCACGTTACTCGAGGATGCCTTGGGAGATCGGGGAGTAAAATGCAGTTGAGGCTTTAAAAGTGGTTACCTTCGCGCGGCCTCCCGTGGGATGGGGCGATGAAAACGTCTTCCCGAGTCACCTACGCGATTTCCACTCGCCCAATCTCCCACTCGTCCCCTGGCTTCTCATTCTCCATGCAGGCGTACCCTCCGACGGGGTGCATCCGTGACCCTGTTTCTCTTACCTTCTGCTCCTTCCCCATCTTGAAACGAACAAGCCGTCGTACCCCCAATTCCCTCCCGCAGTTGGCTATAGATAGGTAAATGTCTTTACCTCGGTGAGGATCTCCCGTTCCTCTCTTCCCTCATGACCCATATACGTACGACGGAAGGATATTCGGCAGACGACACGTTACCATTGAGGCGGTAGAACCCTCAAACAATGTTTGCTTCGATGGGCCATTTATAATTCCCTCATTGGAAAATACTGAATAGAAAATCATTTTGAATCAGTTTAGACGAACGAGTATATTCTTTCCATTTTTCGGAATTAGACCGCATCGTTTGTTTTTTTGAAAACGTTTCTCCTCATTATCCTATAGGAATCATTGACCTAAAGAAGCCTTCAGGATAGGGGGAGAAACGTCGGAATAACAACGATGCCGAATCCCGAAAAATGGAAAGAATACCTGCTCGCCGCGGAAACCTGAAACAGTACGATTGTAGTCTGTTTAGCGTGTGTTTCGTTGATTCAATTTTTTTCTCGAGGGTGTGAAACGCATTATATGATTTATAGGTGCTGCAAACTTACCGTTTTCCTCCATTACTACTTTTTAATCTATATCTGCGTTGAAAAAATTAAGTTTATAATTTCAATCTTGCAATAAACAACATGTGTACTTTACACTTTCATAATACTTCGGACTTCACTCCGTAAAACACGGGAGTTCTTCACATATTTATTTATCCCAACGACGTTAACAGGTTCTGGAGTGAATCATTTTTCCGTTTTACTCTTTGTATAATATTTTGCCTGATTTCATTAGTTACATTTTTTACTGAGTTCGTAAAAAAAGGTAAGTTAATTTTTACCCGTTAACCTTCAACTGCGTAATTTAACGTGAAGCAGATTTTTGTCTGCAGTAAAGGCGGGAGCACATAATCTACAAATTTTAATAGAGATGTAATACAACGATAATGCACTATTGAAAGGTTAGGAATTGAATAGAACCAATTAAATTATACTTAAAGCTTTACTCAATTTGCAGTGTTATAGGTAGTGATATCTCCCGTATTCCTGCTTCGAACTCATTCGCTCTTAGCACTGAAATGCTAAACAGCTGCCTCAGAAACATTTTTATATGCTAAATCTATTCGTTTCGTTTCCGTCATATTTATAAACTCATTATTACCTTTATTAAGGTATAATAAGTTGAGGCTATTTTGTGTTCATATTTGTAACACTATTTTTTGTTTTTCTCTAAAATGGGCACATTTCTTATCCTCTCCCTATAGTAAGAGTAAATTCCTACGTTTCACGGTTTAACGTTTCCAAAGGGAATTGTTGACTTTTTTATACAATCCTCCACAGTTTTAATCAGCAGAGTTTCTTGGAACTACGGACTCGAAGTCGTTAGCTAAATTCAAGAAATGGTCAAGCATCTAGCGTAATTTATCAGTGAATTAAACTTTCATTAGTCTAATGGATCCGGGACCAAGCCCCCTGAAATGAAATTTCCGCTAAATAATTCCATCAAAAAATGAGTTTGTTTTTATTGCTCGGAAATTCCATAAATGGAGCTAGTCATATTCCCTACGTCGAAGTTATTTCCGAGCTTTAGAAATAATGTTATTTTAACTGTACGCGCACTTTATGCATTTACCGAAAGACATTGTTTCGCAAATTTTGTATCTTTCGTATGCCCCTTTGATAATTATGTTTATAATTTTGAAAAAATGTGATCATTTTTATGCGTCTGATGTGCATTATTCATAACATATCTCCTTGCTTTGATCGTCTCTCAGGTGCCTGTTATTGGTATCTTATGCGTCAGTGAAATCCTTCCACCATCTCCGCTTCCAGCTAAAATCATCTCCAAGAAATGACTAATATACATAAATATGCATAAATGTATATCCAGAAAGTCAACCTCTTTTTTTCGAAAACACCGTTGAAGTTGAGGAGAAGCGGCGTAATCCAGTCGTCTGCCTCTGAGTCTTCACCGAACATTTTCCGGAAAAAACACACCTTTTTACCGCGAAGGACGTGAGCGAAGCTTGGTGAGCAAAAGGATGAGAAGACAAAAAATGTTTAATTTCTTTAAAAATTTTTCTCGGGCGCCTAAGGTGCGAGAGTGTGAGAGAATGAAGAAAGGATGGAGACAACTTCACTCTATACGAGCATCCTCCATCCTCTCTTTTTTTATGCCCAACAGTCCCACCCACCTACCTCGCTGAGACAAATGAGAGAGTCATTTAGCTAAGGGAGGAGAAGCTCGCCAAGACGCTATCGTCGCCACCAGCAGAACGCTTCCCTGAGACAGGGAAATAAGTCTCGGGGATGGTTTTTTTTTGTTTTCTATTCTTTTAACCGCCTCATCGTCTTCTTATTTCTTTCGGTATCGCCCGCTAGTCGGCGGACGGAACAAAAAGAAACACTCTTTTCCGCTCTAGTCTTCTTTTAAATTCTTATTCCGGGTAGGAGGAGGCTGAAAAGCTCACTACCTCTCCTTATTTCTATCGCTCTCTGTATGGCTTTCTCCACCACGAATACAAGGCACGAGGTGCCTAGCGAAGGCATATTTTAAGGCAATGGACCTCCTCCCGGAGATGAAATTTAAAAAAGGAAGACAGAAACCACTGGATTTAAAAAATCCGCCAGCGGGAAGTAACGTCTTATTCGCCAATTCCCGGGGACATAATAACCGAATCTGGCATCGTTTCTTAAGCTTTTTGTTCATCTCTCATCACTCAGGAATCCTGCGGTGACAAAGTGAATAAAGCCGGCAATCCATCTAGTACTCCAACCACGATGTATTTTTTTTACTTCCTCATGAACGAGTGATACTCCAGCTCGCGTATAAATTCGCTCTCATACATTAATTTTTTGCTTTTAAAATCTCTCCAAACGTCTGGAAGATCGTAGAAATAATTTACGCTAAACTTTTTACCTATATCGCTCAGGTTAAAGTGCTCAAATTTCAGTAATTCGTAATTGAAGATCGAACGATATTCTTATAAATGTAATTACTAATTTTCTGCCTACCACTGCTAGGGGCAATGATTTGTCTTGCGACCTAATCTTCCTGCATTCCTTCTAAAGCAAACGCAGATACATTGAAAATATACTCTTAAAGATGTTATCAAACTTATTTGATATATAATTGAATATTTTTAATCGTTGCATTAAAGGTTGATTTGGTACGCTTATACGCGCACGTGTGCATAGATGCCAAAAGGATGAAATTCACAATGAGAAAACCTTTTTTCGTAGCAAATTTTATCCCCTTCGTGTAAAGTTGAATGTGGTACCACTGGTAATACATTCAAATGAAAATTCCTACTTCATAAGGGATCCATATTATGTGGCTTTTATATATGATGAATTAACTGAATATAATGGGGAAGTGACAGTAAAAAATATTTATTCCGTCACTTTGATGCTCAGTCATATTTGCTGTCATTTCGAGTAAACTTTAGCTCTCCATCTTTTACTATAGAGTATCTTAAATTTTTCATGTTATGTCACGCCCGTGGTTTCATTATCCTATACGTTTATTTTATATAACGCTCAACAGTTTTCTTACTCTTTATTCCGTTATCTGGAAGCAGAGGCGTAGCATCGAATGGAGGGCAAGGGTGCATTGCCTCCCATAGAATGTTATGGAGGACCCCGTAGGAACTAAAATGTATGAAGAAAGGGGAGCAGAAGATGCATTCATTTAATACGGCTCTAAGTAGAAACGGAGCCACGGTTTCTTGAACGCCAAGAACCTTAATTTCGAGTGTGAAAATAACAAATTTTAGGATTTGAAAATAATGATTCTTAACTTTGATAAAATTTATTTGTTTCGAGAGACGGAAACTTATATGATCGGTACGGGTGCAAAAGTATTTGCATCCTCCTAAATTTTCAATGTCGTTACGCCTCTTGCCGGAAGAAAAATTTTTGAAAACGAAAAATAATAGAACGTTAAAAACTGTATTTATCTAATTTCATTTGTGACACTCATACAAATAATTTATTTATCAACTAACATAGACTATCGTTGCTTCTCCACTACGCATACAGATGGGCCTAGTCTAAGCCCACATGAAGAGGTTGGTGCACAAAATTCCCAAACTGAAATCTCCCTGGAGCTTGCTATTATTGATCATTTAATTTAACATAAATGGTAAACGGCCCGGGCGAAATTTCCCGTTCATAGCCATATCTCAGCTTGCCTAGTAAATATATCATTACTAAAATCGGAGAAAATTTGATACATTTGGAAATGAAGACTTATTTTTTAAACAAAAACGAAGCGTTTGATAAAAGGGGTAGCAAGAATCAAGCATTTAATTCATTCTGCCATCCGTAGTGAAAATTTCAACTCTATATACAGATTAAAAATAATTTATCAAAAGCAAACAAGCGAAATTTCTGCCCGAAATTTTATGCTTATCTAATAGAGTGAAATGAAGACTGCCCTCTTTGGAAGCCTTGGGCCCTAAGGCTTTTTATTTATAGCTCAAGCTTATACATTGCTAAGGTCGCGCAAAATGTTAGGTAAATTGATGCATTAGTTTTCGAAGAGAAGAGTCGGAGACATGCAGGCAAAGAGACTCAGCCACTTTTTTAATATTTGTAAAGATTTTGTTTCTATGCGTTTTCTACTGTCCTGCTATGAAACACATAGGCATATGGATGATTTGTTATAATTGATCCGGAATAATTCAAATAACTTCGCTGCATGTGATACTAATTTCCTGCACATAAGTAGATATCACGTAGGATTTGAGATGGCACCCAATATGGAATACACAACTATGACGGCGAGGGCTGAGGTTAAAGGGATTTGAAGTTGAGAGATTTGAAGGATTTGATGGAAAACTGTTGGTTGTGGAAAGAAATATTGAACCCCATATAAAATGACACTTTTGAAAACATTCCTTGCAATAAAATTCTCTTTGTATCAAGTGGTTTTATTCGTAAAATTATATTACTTATTAGACTGCTTTCCATATGTCGCGTTCTTGTCATGATTAACAGTCTCAATGTATTTTATATACCGCCATGGATTGATGTGTATTTTAAAATGTTAATTAGGTTAATTTTAAATATTTTCTTAATGTATTTTCCTTAATATTAAAAATTTTTAGGACTCCTGAATCTTATGAAACGACATACCCAATGCCACCAGCATCGTAGAGCTAATATCACCTTTAAATTCACCACAAAAATCAATGATTCTCCCAATACGGGAATGACCGACCGATGGTCATTAACTAAATTGCGGACTCCCGATTCGTAACTGTAAAAGGAGACCAAAAGACTCCCTTCCTCCCACCACCTAAAATCTGTAGTCTTCAGCAAATTAGCTCAGTGCGGCATTGAGAGATTTTTTTCTATTCCATCCTTGCTCCTCGATCAGCTCGTCCCGATGGAATAAGATTTCAAAATTGATTTTTTTAAAGAGTTTGGATGAGTATGGAGGCGTCAGTGCTTCCATGTAAAAAGACTGCTGCGAGTGAGGCGATTTTTTTTCGTGACTTTATGAACCCAGTTCTTTCTTTCACTCGTAAACCCTCCCTCATTCCTAGTATTTTGGTTTTCTTGCCGTTCATTTTTTTTCCGGAAGTGGATTGAGATGGGAATTTGGGGGCGTGGGAGTCGGCGCACGTGAAATATGGACCCGATGGAGGCCAGAAGAGAGGGAAACGGTCAAGTCGATGATGCCCAGGGAATTCCTCTGGATTCTTGGCAAGGAAACACCGCGGAATTCACCTCTCAGGTTTCTTTATAAGGACGAAAGGACTTTGCTAAAGATAATTGCCATGTATGACGAATCGATGTACTAACCAAGTTAAATGTAGTTTAAAATTACATCGGTTATTCGCATATGATCTTGATAATATAAGCGCAGTAATCCTACTTAAATTATATTTTCAATATCTTCCGACCAAAGTTTCAAAGCTGTGCAGTATTAATAATTTTATTTATTTATTTATTTATCTTCACTACCCCGAATACAGCACAATGGGCTAATTTACGCCGGGTGAATAACAGTAACAACGGACGAGACACAAACACCCATGTCCTGGGCAGATAATATTCTACCCAGGCGGGACTCGAACCCGCGACCTTAGGGTTAGCTGGCGAGGACTTTACCCCTCCGCCACCGGGGCCGACAATTACATTAACGTGATGTAAAGAAACCATGATTTGGAGATATCTAATGTATGTTATTTTGTGAATATACGTTTTTTACTCTACTCTCTGCATGACGTGACTAACTGGCACCATTATCTCTAATTTTTTAAATTCCTTTTATTATTCAAAAACCTAATTTTATGGATCATTTTGCCTTTATATTTTACGGAGAACTTTACATACACCTAGTCCCTGTACATATCACTTTATATTGATGATGAATAAAATTATGTGATGTATCTTCTCCTCTCCGATTCAGCCAACGCCGCTGTTTATACATTTAGTTTTCCTCGAAAAAACCCTGGAATCATCATGTCTTTCTTACCTGGGGGAGAAAGTGATGGCATTTAGACTGCCATTAACATCCCTAGTTGACTATTCTGAGTTTTTCAATAATATTTTCCTAGGTTTAACAATTACGACGTGTTTTATTCTGATAATTCACGTCGTGTGTTTATCCTTGCTAATGGCTGAACCCAATTGTACCCAATTACAAACAAATGGCCTATTTCGAATGTGCCGTTATATGAACTGAAGAATAAAGCACAGCTATTAATGACTCCATAATTTTCATTTCATTGGTACTCGTCACAGTGAAGTTAAATGTGTGGTAATACTGCTCCAAGCTTACACCTTTTGAAACACCAATATATTCGATAGAATAGTCCCCGAAATATGCATAGAACGCAACTACAGCTTTTAAAGCAAATGTATCCTTTATATGGAATCTATAAATTCATAAAAATTATATTACTCTAAAACTATTTCTTTTTAATCACTTTGTTAATTATATTCTCTAAAACCTTTATTTAAATGACCTGGCCTTCGTAGACGAGAGACTAGAGAGTTTTTTCTTTGCCGTGAATGTTCTCCCACGATTTTACCCCTCACAAAATGAACTTCTACGTTTCCTTTCAATTTTTAATTCATGAATATTTTTCAATTTTGATGGGCCTGTCCATTATCTATTTAATTTGCTTTCAATGATGATTTTCTAATTGAACAGCATTTTCAGTTTTCTTCCGATTTTTTTGGTTCACGTAAAATCTAAATAAATCATTTATTTTTATAAAGGCAGCATCTTAACCGTTAGCTAATACGCACTGAGACTTGTCTTATAGTGCCAATTTACACCACCTGCGTGAGTGCATGAACATTGCAAGGATGTTTTCTTGTATCACCGAAATTTCGTGTATTTTTCTTTCTTCTGAATCGCGCTTGAATATATTTTTATCTTAAGTAATGAAAGTAATTCAATCATAGTGATGAAGGAGCTATTCTCGTGCTCGAGTTACAACTTTGCACCAGTTTCTTCAAGTACATCGCTGAATTACCATAAAAACTATCCAGCCTTTTCTATTGTATGGATTCGCCATAGTCTGGTCAGTCGCTTTTCCGGCATGAAAAGATTTGAATACCAAGTAAAGCTAGTCTGTTTTTAATTCATTCGTACCTCATTCCACATTAACTCTGGTACAAATTTTATTTTAAGTTGTTCGTCTGCACAATCAAGGTTTAATTGGTTGGAGCGGGTGACGAGGGGGTAAAAGGTGCTTAAAGTGCCGGACAAAGGATTATAGTGCGAGCGAGGAAGGGAAATAAAGAGAAGAGACTTAGTAAATAGAATGAAGAAGGGTAGCTGATGACTAAATTTCTGTTAAGAGACAAGTACCAGTGGCTGTTTAAGATATTATGCATGGATATTCCCTCCTTAAATCCTTGCATAACTGGCATGTATCACTTCTAATAATAACAATAAGCATCTATTCAAACGCAACTGAAAACTTGTGAATCAAGGTATGATTTACAGAATCAAGAGGCTATTTCTTCATCTGTATTTACGTGATTTCTTATGCCATTCTACCTTCCTGTCGGAATATTTCCGCCAATCTAATGTAAAAGGTGTTTTGTTATAATCAATATAATGCTATAAAAATCTTAGTGTATGACTTAAATTGAGAATTAAAGCATGATGTAAGGTTTTTTCTGTGAATCAGATTATTTATTTGTGCGCATGGGTAGCGCTATGCATTTTTTCATAGTTACAAAAGCCCTCATTTACCGTCCCTATGTCCTCTCTCAAATGAATATGTGCAAAAAAAATAGTCCGTAACCCTACCGTACACCGTCCGCTAGTACGAATATAAAGCAAGGTTAAAAGGGAAATTTGTAATGGTATTTGCCTGCCGAAGTGCTTAAAATATTGCATTGTGTTTATTATTACTAATTTTATTATTAGGACAAATTTTTCCTGTTTTTCTTTACTTGCACTGACTTATGCATTGAATTATGTTCGTCTGAAATGTTAGCCATTGTGATTCAATCACTGCAAAGAAAAAAACAAACGCAACTTAAAATGATTCCCTAAAAACGGTTTAATAATTAGGTGCGCCTTTATTTGGGTATATGGCTAATATCACTGAAAAGCTGGTTTTAAATATTTTTGCATTGGTTCACCATTGACCAACTTCTAATTCGGCAAATCTATTCTTGCATAAAAAATCACATTTTTCGAAAACTTAAATACTTAAGGATTATTACATACCTAACTTTATTTTCGCATGAAAACTTTTCCAACCTAATATTCATATCACTTGACAATCTATTTGGTTTCGGAAAGTATTTCACTCATTTTCTAGTTAATGAAAAGTTGAATTAATCCATACCTCATTGAACCTAATGTCTCTAAAATATTTTGAAGCATTTTCTCTTAAGATAATCCGAGTTCAAAATATGATACCGTGCAAATGTATTCGGAGACCTGGTAATGGTAAACGAAGAAATAATTAAAACATAAAAAGGTTAACAGAGCCAGTGGGGAAGAGGCAAAGTCTTTTATGAATGGGGTGAAGAAGGGTCGCTAAAGGATGGTATCATGAAATGAGACATGGAACTGTGGATGTAAAATGTATTCCTACTTTTATTTTTACCGACATAAACTGGTATATCACCTCTGTTAATACGTAAAAAAGAAGCAGTGCGGCAAGATTTTGAAGTAATAATTTGTGAATCAAGATTAGTGAATGAATTATGACAAATTACAGTACAAAGACATTACTAGATGCTCCTTTTCATCTACTCTGTCTACTTATCCTATTCTACCTTACAGTTGGCAAGCTTCCTTCCGTTCCAAGGTTAAGAGCGTTGCGTTAATATCACCTTTAGTTGAAAAATGTCTCTCGACGGAGAATTTATAAATTTGAACCGCTTCCCTTGATTGCATTACTCGGATCATGTATAAAATTAATCATTTCCGTATCGCGTCGCAGTTGATGACTCAATCGCGGCAGTAGCGGTAAAACCACCGTCTCCCAAGGAGTGGTCTTTGATTCCAGGGGAATTGCCGACCGCACTCTCTCTTGCTATGAAGATGGAAAACCCAGACGTAGTTCGCGTCTCAACTCCTTCTCCTTTGCTTGCGCGCTCGCATGTAGACCAAATTACTAGGCGAAGGGAATCTCGCACAGGTGATTACGGTGTTTCCTCCCGCATCCCCTCCCCCTCTATGACCCACCCTCTTCAGCCACCCACCCCGTCCTTGCCCATACCACCAACCCTCCTTTCCCTCGCCCCCTCATAAACCCCATCCACAATTACCGACTCATCCCTTCTCGAGCAGTTTCTCACCCATTGTTAGGAAGCTTCGCGTCACGGTCGTAAAGTTTGGCGCAGTCATTAGTTGATGCAAGGAGAAATATTACTGCGGCAGTGACAACTGAAAGGAGCCATTTTACACGCTCCATCGCTTCCTAAGCTTTTGAGAAATAAAATAAAAATATCAGCCGTTATTTTCCGAATATATTTCATTCTTTTTACGATGAACCCTTCAACAAGTATATCCGCTTCCCATAGCTACGAAGCCTCTCATTTATTGAGGGCTAATGTTTATAATCTTATATTCAAGAAAAAAGCTGACAATAAATCTGGTGATCATTCATTTATGCTACAATGCGCATGTTTGCTTTTTGGCGTACTTATTTTGTAATTGTTTTTTATTAAAAATCCATTTATTTTGTACTTACTCTGATTCATAACGTACCTGATTATAAGGAACTTTGTCAATACCCCATTTTAGCGTCCTTTTTTAAATTTCCGCTAATATTTAAACTAAGTATTGCCCTTTTTTAGAATGTTCTAGATCATTATTATGTCCGTTTGTAGTGTGATTCTTATGCTTTATGTCTTATAAGTATAATTCATCTTAAAAATTATGAATGTATAAATGAAAGCCCAAATTATCTGATTCTTGACTAAATGGGGGTACCTGATGCCTGTCTTCTAAGAGAGTGTTTCTATTTCTGAATCATTTGAATGAAATATTACGCTTTAGCTAATAGCTCTCTTCATTATATTGGAATCAAAATTAAGATATTATTTAGCAAAGAAATAGTATGCGAAGGCAGATCATGTGCGTTATGAATGAAAGTGAGTTAATATCAGTATTGAATTTACCAGTTGATAAATTTCTTTTTTATTTTTATACTCTTTTATTTCGAATAAAGTCTAAATATACGTTTTATATCTCAGAATAAAAGAACTAGAGAGGAATTTAATCTCTTCGCTGGATACTTTTCCATTTGTCCATTAATTACTAATCTTCCGAAAAGGGTAGGTTGTAATGGAAGTCATTATTTTTACCAATGAAACTATCTATTAACCAAAAAAAGGTTTCTCTCTTCAACATATCAGTAATATTCACCTTAATTTATTCGTTTCATGAATTATTTGACTTTATCTTGAAGTGACCTCATTTCATGCGGAGTGATATGTTTTATAACAATGTCACCTTTTGCTATGTATTAATTAGTCAATGAGTGCCACAGAGACCGTTAACCAAGCTCATCATTTGGGATTTTCATATAAATCTGAAACTAGATGGGTGATAAATTGGATACGTCACGGCTATATATGTATCGCAGTTCAAAGTCATGGTAAAACTAAACGCAGTATTTATTGCCATTATGTCTAAATACTTTAAAATTTGACACTTGTATTTAAATATGTTCACGGAATGCAGGAGAAGATTTATGGTACTTACCGGCGAACCAAAGGCAGCCGGAACGTTTTACAATTTTTTTTAATGGCGTTATCCAATAATTAAGGTTATTTATAGTTTTTTCCCGCTTATACACCTGATTTGTGCATTAATTTGGAGTAAAAGTCAGCATTAATGGCGATTTGCTCCCAAAATCCCCATAAATAATATACCGTTAAAGAAAATTTAAGAGGATTTGTTATCAAAGTCTTCTTGTTCATTGCAGGCCACATCATTAGAAATAAGATAAATTAACGACTGGTAATTCATAATTCATGGCATTTATTAAAACCATTGCTCATCCCCAGCAAAATTCCTGAAAGTAAAAAAATGGAAATGCAAATTGTAGTCATCTTCTTAAAATTCGAACAGTTTTGTCGTGGAACGATTCCTGTAAATTTACTGACGCCCTCAAACCCACAGAATTCTGAGGAAAAAATTAATAAATGGAATTCGATAGCGGGATCCAAGATATAGACGAAATTTTGCAGGTAGCTAGTCCTGCGGTAGTGAGCTGAAAATCACGCTTCACTTGAGATAAATCATGTAATAGTTTGAACAAAAAAAATCCCGGCATATTCCCCTTAAACATAAATTATTGAATCATGCTAATTGCAGCAATAGACATATCTCGGGGTAAGGATAATTGCTGATGATCCTGGTGAATATCACTTGCTCGAGTTTCGTGATCGGCTAGTTTTTTCGTTTGATGCATTGTCATTAATTAGCACGCTATACATACCATAACGTTTATATCCTAAACACGCCAAAATTAAGTTATTCTATTTTTTTGCGTACAACAGCTGTCCCTTCATCTTTTTCCGTCAGTAAATGTTAGTGGTTTATCTTACCCCGCGACCATAATCCGTTTCTGAAAAAGGCTTGAGTTGATAGTAAAATTTTTGGTGAAAATATTTAAGCTAGTATTTTGTTCAAACCATTGGGCGTATAACAGAAAAAGGGGTGATTTGTAAATCACTATTGCATGACTACCTGCTTTCAAAATTTCGTCCCCATCCTGGACCAGACTAAGAAACAATCCCCTTATGAGCTAAGTAATTGAACAAATCTATAATAAAATTTGCTCTCTCGTTTAATAGTTATTACCTATTTAAAAAAACCAACATTTTTGACTTTGAACTCCTGGGAGTTGGCGCCATTCGTACGATAGGGAATACCTATCTGGTATTATGTACGAGATGCATCATGAGAAAATTCAAATCCCTCTATGGAATTAACAGCAGAACAGGATACCCGTGACGCTTAATTGGAGACCTAGTGATTTATGTGTATATCCTGAGCGTGTGGATCCGTTAAAATAATTGGATGCTGTACATTCACTCCAGTACAAGGTTCATTAGTCAGGAAAAAAGCGCCGTTGCTTTCCATTTTCTTCCAGCACTGCGTATAAGGCAATAAACTTCAAAGCAGGTCGAAAGAAGAGTTGACCAGCGCTGAGCAGCAAAAGAATTTTTAAATATGTGATTAGCTTTTTGGGGATGATTTTTTGTAGTAAATTCACAACAGATAAGTTAAATATTCAAGCCTCTCAGTTTGAAAAATTATACATTTTTAAGGAGGCATATCATTTTTACGAACCAACCAACAATTTTCAAGACATTCGGCCGTGGCTATTGCGTTTCTACTGAATAAGACCCGAAGGAAGGATGGAGATCATTATTCTCATGTGTTCCATTCCATTCATCGTCTTTTGTGTTCTCTGAAATACATTGATTTGTACCAAATTGCTCTGACGTACATTTTTTGAATGGAAAGCCCCCATTGTGGGTAATCGACAAATCTCGCCGTTCTGTAATCATAATCATGTTAAGGAATTACATAAGACCAAGGATTTTTGCTTTAAGAATGAGCATTTGTCAGTATTTTAATCATCATGTAAAACTAAATTGCACCATTAAAGGAATTGCGCACCCTCGCCTCCTCTGGTGGTTAGCGGGGCACGACGCAAGATGTGCGTCCCCCTCATGAGGGCGTCGGGTTCGCCTGTTGAGGAACGGCGACATCCGGCGGTCAAAACTTGATCCCCAAGTCCCCTCACGTCCGGCCATTCTGAATTCACGACGAGTCGCTTATGACCTGCGGTTAACGTCGTCCTACTCGGGACCCTTTATTCAACCTTCACACACACAAGCACCCCCTGCCCTACGCGTCCCCTTTTCGCAGCTCTTCTAACCTCTTCTTCCTTGTGCGGCCCAACTTCTTCTATGGGTTTCCCCCAGCCAAAAAAATGGACGGAAATCTTCACCCGTTTCTCACCAGTCGCCATGCTGCGGTCATTTTTTTCCCTTTCAGTTCGGTGTCCCGTCCCAGCGACCACTATCCCCGGGATCTGACCCACTTCCCATGACCGCGGTCAGGGATGCGACTCCGGACCGTGTGGTCATTAAAAAGAGGTGTGTCTCGGGGGCTGTTGAGGAAGTTCCACCATAAAATGAAATGTATGCTATTGTTTCATTTTCCTGCTATTTATTTAAAAAACAAAGCTCCTGCGTCTGGTTACGTTAAAAAAGTTACCATGTTTTCTCACAGATTATCTTTGTCTTAAAATAAAGTTTGAATTACGTGGGCTTGACGACGAAAACTCAGCTTAAGAGATGAATTATTTTTTCCTTCCAAGCATTTATGTTATATTTGCAAATGTGAAGCTAATATCGGAAATCTTAATCCAAAAATTTATCAAAGTAATTGCAAAATACTGATATTATTCATAGAATGGTTTTAAGATAAGGCCGTGAAATATACGGTGTATTTTGTCATCTCGTGTATATCAGTTTTACAATAGTTTAGTTTGCAGAAAAACGCATATATCATCTTTCTGTTAGCTGCAACCAAACCCTATCTTTTAAAATATTTGTTTCACCTACAAGGCGTAAATCTTTATGCACTTGAAGAAAATATTCGTTTAAACGGGGGAAGGATTGTGAGATGTGTTTAATATCGAATGTAAGTTTTGTAAAGAACGAACATCAAGAGCAGTTTTATTCCTAGGAATATGCCATAATAAAATTTACATTCTAATTCATCTAATTTTGCATTAGATTATGAGGCATTAGTAACTGACTGTGGTGTATATATTGATAGTGATCCATTTGTCGGCTTATTTGCATATCAATATACGGATCTGTCATTCCTGCTGCTGATGTTAAATTTTCTTCGTGGGAGCTAATATTCGTTACTAATGATATTTTTTTATTTTTTTAGACATAAGTGACGTGTAAAAACTCCTCAGCAAAGATATTTCCACTCACATAGGCAATAATGAACCTGATTATGTGAGGCCTGGGTACATTACGGATATCCTATAGTAATACTGGAGCTCTACGGCTAAACCAGACCCCTGGCTCCTACTATTTAGGTGGATTTTTCATCGTTTTAAACCAAATGATACATCTTATTTTAATTTGTTCCATATTTCTGGAACTTCTGCGGCTTTTTGCAATTCTATCCTATCAATAAATTCATGCATTAGGTAGTTCAGAATAATATTTTACTTCATTTCTTGCCAAGGATATCACCGCTGGATTCTTGGTAGGGTTCCTAACTCTCCTCCTTTGAGTGTTACAGGTCCTAGGAATTAAAGAGGTTAAGCAGACATGAATATAATTGACACAGCCTCAGTTAAAGACCATGGTAAACTACTGTCTGATGACTCCGCAACTTACTTTTTATAACCAATCACATGAGTTTGACGTGCCTCATTTGAAATATCAATTTCATCTGAATCGTTTGACATAGGAATCATGTAGGTTATGATTGTACAAAATGTATGAGATTATCCAAGGCACCTCTAATGTGCTGCTTACGAGCGGTTAATACCTTGAACTGGAATGCCCCCTCGTTGATAGTATTAATGATAGGCTTAAAATAACTCAGTTGTGAAAGCAACTCGTTGTAAATAGGCCAATCCTGGAGAATTTTTAAATATATTTCAGTGCTGTCATCTTGATGCACGCTAAGCACTACTTAGACCCAATATGATACTAATGAACGCTTAAGTGTCATGTGAAGGAGATTAGCATCTTTAGAGTTATACATTTTAGAGAGATAATTGTAATGAGAATCCACATAATAATTGTTTGAATATTTCATGAATCTGCCACGTTGGTGATGCTCAGGCGCCATTTTGACGATCACTGCCTTTGCAGTTCCTTCCATCACCTCATTAATATTTCTATAAACCTCCTTGCCACGATTTTTCACATGGGCTCTTCGCATTATTTTCATTGTAAAACGGGGGGAGTGTTTAAGGTGACTAGCGTGTTGTGTTTAAGCAGTGATAATGCCTAAGTTGGAATGAATGATTCACATACCTATCAATCAGCGTATCCCTCTTGAAATTGTTGCTTTGTCCATTGTTGCTGATGCCATAGTGTGGCTAATAGCAAAAAACCCTTAATACGAAGTTTCCTTAGCTTTCAGTTCCTTCGAGTCTCATAAGACTACCGCACTGGCGTATCTTTTATCTATATTTGCGGTGTGCTGTGTTTGAGACGCAAATACACGAAAGTAACATCTCCGTTTATCCAATATCACCTGAGTTAAATGTACGGATGGCTTTTGTAAGCAGTCACGCGTTGATTCAAAGACTTACCAACACCTGAGGGATAATAATCTTTTTATACACTCATTTGACTTGACCAGCATCTGTACGCTCATCATCCAATTGCCGTACAGATGTGTTTATCAGTTACACCCATACTCGATCTGCATTTGAATCAGGTCAAACGATTCTTTAAAGACATTGTGTTGATCGTCCATGTCAATCAAGAATGACGAGACCGTCAGTTCCTAAGGAAGAAAATGGCTTACCCTGATTATAAGCTGTGTTTAAACTCATATATGATGTATACTCGTGTCATCAATCCCTCGCGTGGTTGAACATGCAAGAAGGCTTCGTAAATACTAATGTCTCACATTGTAGACTGAAAATATTAAAATCTAGGTTGCATTACTTCTGCTGAAATCCGCGTATAACAAAGATTCGCTCGGCGTTCAACTGGCTAATACAGATGCCTATGTAAATTCTATAAATTGACTGCCTTGGAACGAAGATTATGAACTGCTAAATGAGACTGGCTCAAATGATTCTCTGTAATGCTTAGTTGAAAGTGCTGGGATCTTCAGCACAATGATAATACGAATTTTAATTATCATAAGTACTCTTTTCTGGAACTAACTTGAGTCAAGAAAGAAAATTTCCGCTTTCAAACACGTCCTATTACAGTAACATTGTTTTTTATGGACTCACCAAGTACAAATACCACGAAAATTCAATCAAGCTCTAAACCAAAACATTCGCTTTCATACTTTCTCGTTGTAGGTAGCCTTCACCATCATTAAACCCAGAATTAAGAACTTTTAAAAGCGCTGGTGTTTAAAATTACTTTTAAAATAAACATTCCAGTGCGTGAAAAACCTTAGTTTTTTGAATAATGCATGTGAGTAGTCACATTGGTCTGAAGTGCTATCACTTTCTCTAAATGCATTCAGTAATTATGTTTCTTCAAAAGCGCTTCTCGTGATATTTCTGGCGCAATACTTTTCATTGAAATATTTTTAAAAGTAGGCAATATTTAAGGTAAATAAATCAACGCTCTCAAAATGTGAACAAGTGGAAGAGTATTCGTAGAGTTTTTATTATGTGTACTGATTATATGACGTTGCTTTCGCAGAGCATTATGAAAACCATCTCCACGGCTGTTCGCATGAAATCGGAGGCATAACTTGGTTGGAACTCGTTGATATGACTGGTTTTTGCGGCGAGCGAATAATCGTGGAGTCTGCGGCGAGACCCGTTCGTGACCTAAGCGTAATTTTGGGGACGATAGGCCCGACGAAAAGACCGAAGGGAGCCGACGAAAGATCAACCAAGTCCAGGAGTTGCGGAATGGACTTTGGATTGCTTGGAAAGGGGTCGAGCGCAAGAGTTGATGGAAAGAATTGCCCCTAGGGTCCTTCTCGGATCTTCCGAAACCGAGCGAATGGATTTTGATGAAAAGCCACCTACATTGCATGCCCATGTCCAAATCAAATGACTCAATTATCGTTTTCTCTTTAGCCATGAGATAAATTAATTGCTTAAATATTCCACGTGTGTGCATGATCCCAAATGTGAAATTTTGATTTAAGAAATGAAGACCCAATTTTTCCCTGCTAATATTGCCGGAGTAGGGGTCGCGAATATAGAATATCAAGTGCTAATAAATACTGTTGCAGTGCAATAGTTTTTCTTCAATGGTTAAAGTAAATGAACATATAATAAGAATATGGCTCCAAGAAGTTCAGATTCTTAAATCAAATCTCAAACTTGATAAAAATCACGTTACTCTTCAGTGATTAAATGCATTATTCTAGCTGGTTAAATGATCACTTGGAATATTTATGCTCATCATTTTTCATTTGTACCTTGTGCAAATCAAATGAGTTCGTAGATTTCATATTTAAAATTCTTTAAGTGTCATGATATGTCGGACTAATTATTCCTTGAATAAGATACAATACATCAAATCTGACTTCACTAACTCGTCGTAATTATTACTTGTTATCATACTTTCATTTGTTGTAGGTAGCTGTCGTAATCATAAACTATGAATAATAAAACTCAGAAATTCTGCGGTATACCGATACGCCAGAAAAAAAAACTCTTATAAAATGTGTCTGCGTAAAAAGCCTTAGTTTTCTCGAGGTATGGATTTGAAAATTTAATTTTCTTCTGAGTTGTTGATCCTTTTCTGGAAAAATTAATTAATTACTGTTAGCAGTTTTAGTATAAATTAGGTTTATCGTGAATCGATGGCTAAGGTCATTTTGCACACTCCTGATCTGATCAGAAATTCACCACGTGCAGTTAGGAACAACAACGCTCGGATGAATCGGAAGATTACTCCTCCAAATTAGAGCCGAGCCCAACGATGACTATCTTCAATAACTGATCAGAAATCGTTGTTTCCTTTGCAGTACGCCTTGTCCCGACTAATCGGAATATTTTTATTTAAGAATCCACGTGAATAAGGCCATTTCTTATTCTTCCATACAATACAATGTGCTTAAGACTAAAAGTTCCAATACAAATTCAAATTCAAATATTTTGTATTTTGGGTTTTTATGCAAGTTTGGCCTACATGCTCATTCCTGTATTTACAAGCTTCATTTTAAATTACTCTCAGAAAGAAAGATTCTCTACAACTGACGGTTTCTTCGTTTTGTAAAGATTTGAACTCTTGATATTTTTCGACGTTAGACGAGCTTTCGCCAGCTCCGACTGATTCGATCAAACCCGTCGGAGGGCTGAAATGAAGTTTATTTCTTTGCCTCACGAAGTAGATTTCGCAAATTTCGTTTCCCAATCTGGACGTATGGCAGCTCTCTCCGTTCCCACTTCGTCTAGAAAATAAAGCTCCTGCTCTGCCCCGAAAATAATTGAAGTCCACTTACTTTGCTCTACGAGGAGTAGGATCACTGGTGGCATGCAACATGGAAGAGACCAAAAAAATACAAGATGCCTAGTGTCCCAAGAATGGAGAAAACTATCGGATCAAGAGCCTATTTAACTAGCAACGATAGCATGGAAGATAGAAAGCACATTACTCAAGAAAAGCATCATTTTACTTAGTTATGAAGATAAAATAGCCTTCAAAAAATAATATGGTAAGGAATAAATGTGTGGCGATTAAAATGGTGACAATATAGTGACCGGAGAGACCTTTAATCGGTACTTTACATCATATCCTTTACAGAAGTCTCAAGAATGGTTTGGGTGTGAATATGCAAAAAACACAGAATTGTTATAGAAATGACTTTATTGGACATATACTGAGTATATCAGAAAATCAGCGTATAGAAACTACATGTATCATCAATTATAATAGGAAAGTGAATGATGTGTAAGGAAAAGGGTACACCCAGAAATTCATGGGTGAATATGGTAAAAAAGTCTTGAGATCATGAGATCATATACGAAGCAGTGTAGGATTGTAGCTGAAGCGAAAAAGATATATACCTAAACATAGGGCATAATGGAGGACTTTTATTAAGACTGCCTGATTTCTAGCCTTATTGCAATAGTAATATTCTTCATGCAGGCATACTCTGCCAGGAAACGTTGAGTTGGTATGTATGTAGCTCAGTGATTATGAGTGGAAACACTTATCGAAAGAATTTCTGAGGAAGGACAAGTAAGAACTATACGAAGAAAATTATGAACAATATCAGAGTGACAAATAGTGATATGTAAATAAACGAGTATTTTGCAAAACAAAAACGTGTAGGTCTGCGGCAAAACATACCGAAACAAGCTCATGCTCGCAAAAGGACGCCAACCTTGCTTCATTCAAACAGACACGCTGGCACCGTCTACTCTCTCCAGCCGAACTTCTCCCGTTTTTTCCTTTATTTTTTTACGGCGCAACCCATTTCTTTACATTTCCGCTCTCAGTTTCCGGGAGCAGAAGATGGAGAGAGGAAAGGGAGTGTTGGGGGGACTGGATTGGCAGAAGTAATGCGGCAGTCCTTCCATCATCCGCCTTGAAGAAGTTCGGAGAGTGGGAATGGAATCTGGGGGCGGAAGCGAGGGACTGTGGGATCCAATTCAATCCGAGGAGCCTGTGAGAAATTTGAGCGAGCGGAGACGATGTGGATGGAGAAAGGAAGGAAGGAAGGAGTTAATTTTATTCGAAAAGGGGCGTTTTAAAAAAGTTCAACTCATGAAGAAGGCGTAACCCGTCGGGAATCCAAGCTACGTGAACTATGTCACCGAATCGATATTTGAAATGCGCTTCGGTTCAGCCAGGGTAACAAGATCATACTCAAGGTGCATATGTTCTCATCTGTTTTAGGAAAAAAAAACATGTATATATTTTTCAATCCATAATTCTTCCGTATTTCTCCACGGCAGGGAAAGATATCCTGGCCTCGTTTATGTCAGAAATGGAAATTTGATAGTATGAGTAATGGAGGCAAACGATACTTATTTATGTTTCAGCCATTGATAGTTAAAGTCCTGTCAATTTTTTTGTAGCATTTTTTTCATGCACAAAAGTTTTTTCTACATGTATTGAGTCTTTTTTTTAGTGGTGAGTATTAAGCCTATGTTTTTCTATTGTAAAGCAGCGTTAAGTGTTCGCTATTTAAAAATATTTAACTCAAAGTCTCACTTTTAAAAAAGGGAGACATATTTTGCGTGCCCCATTATTATTACTAGAAGCGACTTGGAACGCACTATTTTTTCTTCTTATTATTAAATTTCGAAGTATTTTTTTTAACAACGCCATGCCAAAAATGATTGAAAAATTTACGCTCTCCAAAATAATTATAATTTCTTACGTTGCTTTATTCTAATTATCCTGTATTTTTTCTTGAGAATTTGTTGATGAGAAATTTTTCTGTGAAATACGTGGAGAAAGTTTATGATAAAAGTATAATTAGTTCACTATCTGATTTTATTAGCCAGGAACCACTGCCGTTTACTTATCTGCTTCAGGTATTTGTTGGAAACCCCTAACTTAACATGAAGATACACAAGAAAATATGATGTCGAATGGTGTTGGAAATATTGAATATTGGAGCCTCGCAACATTTTAAAAAGTAATTGCCTGGCATATATGAAGTACATATGTTAGTAACCGACCGGCGAAATAACAGCATTGCTACCTACCATTATTTATGTTACCTCATTTATTTAAACTATACTATAAATTCAAGTGTGTAATGTACCAGTTTTACTACATAAAGAACATTGTAACAATTGATGCGTTGAATATTATCTACTATGGTCCCTTGGAAATTCTCTCGAGATATAGCCTCACTGTGTTGTGTGTGTGGAGTTGCCGGCTCAAAAAGGTTATTAAAAGTTATCAAATCGTCACCATGTGATGTATCTGAAAAGGTCAAGGGAGATGATGGATATTTTAGATTTCAATCTTTTGCCCATTGATAATTACTGCGCATAGTTTTTATCAGCAATTTCAGTGAGTAATAAAAAAGAGAAGGATGTGCCATCAGAATCCACAGCTGAGAAAAATTAGTAAAAATGAAGTACCCAGACACTACTACACTCAATAGGGTTGCAGGCAATTAAGTGCGTATGCCCCAAAATTATTCGACAATTTAAGAAATTGAATAACAAATTTGAATACTGTAAGGGAAGTTAATAGGACTAAATAATGGAGTTTGCAATAACTATAAGCATGTTCTATTAACAATTTTACATGGCCACCTGCTGTTAAGCTAAGAAAGGCATAGCAGGACCTAATATGTTCAATTATTATGACCAGAGACCATTTTTGCTTATACAATTTATCTTTGGTATAAGTCATATTTTATTTTATTATTATATTATTATATTAATTTGCAATATATTTATTACTTTGAATTGTAATGTTTTTATTCTGCATTTTAATTTTAAAACAAATGTTAATTAAATTTGAACTTTGAATTGGAAATAAAAACCTGTTCCAGAGATTGTCATATAGAGTAGTCATTGAATTAAGTTTCCTCTCCGAATGAATTTTTATATCGTTCAAAAATATTTACTCTGATCGTTGCTTATTATTCATTTATCGTATGAACATGATTTTTTATAATATTCACTATACTAGGTGAGTTCATTGAAACCTCTTCACCATTGTAACCAATTTGTTAAAGTAACTTTCGTCAGCAAGTAGTGGACACATCTTTCTTACTCTGTTAAAACTTAATATCTATCCACCAGCCGGTATTCACCAAAATATTCCGAATTTTATCCTCCGGCATGAAGCGAAAGTTTAATGATGAAAATTAAAGTGAAATAAAACATTAAACCGCCTGTAAAAATGGTTTTATTTTCTTTGATTCTTCTCAGTCTCTCATTTTATCCTCTAATTAATTATTCTTGCTAGTGGAACATTTATTCTGATCCAATACATGACAAAAACGCTCCTTACCTTGAAACCTCGGATGCATTTCGTTTCTGAGAAAGAGATATTTAACCATTCTGATAATACGGCAAATATGCAAAACTGTTGTAATGTAACGTAACAAAAATCAGAACTGGTTGATTATCAAGTGTTCCTTAAACTTTAATCTTAATTAGTCAATTTCCGAAAAGCAAATTTAACATTTAAATTTAAAAGAAAATTTATCCCTAATCCATCATTTTCAAAAGCTCACAACGTCAACGTAACTTAGAACCAAAGAGTACTTCACTATTCTAAAACTAAACTTGTTCTGTGCAAATCCGATTCTACTGTTTTTCAAATTCTTAACTACAATTTTTGTGCGCAAATTTATCTGAAATTTTAAAGATTGCTTCTTTCTGGTTAAAGCTCCTTCACTCTTAGTTATTTCAGCAACTGGCTCCGTAAAATTGTTACTGCGGAGAGGTTAAAACGAACTTATGAATTGGTCGGGTGAAAACTGCTTGGATAGCAACCATTCATCATTTTTCCATTCTATGGCCTTATTTATCAAGATGTCTTGGAAAATCTAACGAACGCGTTAGTGTCAAAACCTTGCAATGGTTGTAAAATTCATATAAACTTGACGGAAATCATCAATGAAAATGCATGATATATTATGGCAGAGAAATCTGCAATTCGGGTGCATACAAGTTATGATCGGTCACCGCGGATTGAGAATAAGGGACGAAATATGAAGGTATCGCGGTAAATGAAATATGTCGTTTCTCACGGCATAAATAACTTATTCATACGCCGCACGCATTCATTTTTCAAGGGCGTAAGCATTTCGTCGCCCTTTTCTGAATGGGTGAGGCCCGGGGACCTTTCCTCCTGAAAAGACGCGTTCAAGAGCGTCGTCGGCGTCCGGATGAAGAAAAAATAAAATTAGAATCACTGGCGGAGTGAATGGTCGATCCTGGGTCGGGACCAGGAGTTTATGGAACATTTTTCCGTCCCGTAATCTTCCCGGTATGTCCCCTCCCGAAATGTCGTAAAATGTATCAAAAGATATAACCCTTTAGGTGGCGTATGCTTTCGCACTAAATCCTTTTTCCCTCGATCCCTTTAACACTTGTCGTTAAAGGTTGAATGATTCTCCGCCCGAAGGGCCGAAACATTTGGTGACAGTTTGAGCAACGATTTTAGTCAGGCGTAAGATATCAAGAACTTACCCTGGAGTGCTTATATACATTTCCCTTTCATTTTATTCGAAGAAGGCAACAAAAGGGCCCAGGGATGAGGAACATTTTCCCGCAAAGTGTGGGGATTTGAAAAACCCTTAAAGAAAGCAGTCAAAGCTAATATCCAAGGGATCCAAGAAGGGCTTCCTTAAGGCTGTTCACATTCCATATATTATCGTTTATGCAGTTTGTTAGTGTTTTTTGCCATTTTGACTCAAGGATCCATCTCTTGTTATGTATCGTCATTACACCTGGTTTACCGAATATTTAAATGACAGTCCGTTTTTTGCGAGAATGTTACTGCCGTATCTGAGAAAAATAACGGGGTTTCGATGAATCCTACACTTCTCTGATTGTCTAGTCCTTAACAGCAGATTATTAAATGACACCATCGGAACGTAACTGACGTGCATCTCAATTATTAATCGCTTAGAGAAATTAATTTCCTTAATTACTAGAAATTATAGTCAGTTCACTACTCGTTGTTTGAGGCATGACTTATTGGTGCATACTAGTCATTATAATAACTGAATTGAACATAGTCATTTCGCATACCGTTGTTAAGTTTTATATGAAATTTTTGGAATATTAAATATTTCTTATATCAGTATTGATATAGTATGTTAATTAATGTCGCTATTCGAACAACTCTGGTGGTTCGTATGAACCTGATAGCCTAATAAACCACACACAACACAAACACAGCAGAACTTAGTAGACATACCCAGCTCTGGGTGGAGGATACCCACCTGGTGGGAATTGAACCCGCGACCTCAGCATTAGCCGGGGTTAGGACTTCACCCCACCGCCACTAGGACGGTAAAACTATTTAAAGTAAAAGGTTATTCAGCAATCACAAATTTATCTTACGTTTGCTGAAGTCAAATAAAATGCCATTCGACTGACTGGATATATTTTTCAAGATATGCTTTTGGGTCTATGTATTATAAAAAATACTTCGCTAGAAATGTTATATAAGATGGTAGACTTTTTTTACTAGAAACAGATTATTTTGAATATATTTATTTTCAAATTTGAGGATTTACCCGGAATAATGGCATACACAAGCGGAATTTCCACTGAATCCCATTCCTAACTTAATTTTTTATTCCAAAGGCATTTAATCAGAATAGTACCTCAAACCTTTAGTGCGCAAGTTTTAAGATGTATTGTTCATTAGAATTGCTAGGAAATAGATGGGTAAATTTTAAAGCATTTCTTTACTTTTATCCAAACGCAGATTTCCTCAGCATCATCTACTATCAGGTGGATTATTCTTTACCTCTGTTTAGGTATGGGTGAGATATATTTTCGTTTCGTCTGTTCGCGTGTCTCCGCAAAATAACAGCTAGTGTTTCTCGTAGAGAGTTTTTGAAGACGCTGGTACGGGAAGGTGTCATCTGAGCACAGGTTTTCCCGAAGGACTACCCGTCGAAGGAGCGCTCCTATTCCTAATAGAAAAGGTGAAGTGCCTACGTATGCCCGTCTTCATTCACATCCGGAAGGTATCTCTACACCCGCTCCTTTGGCTAAACCTGTAGCAGTATTTGGAATTCTAGAGTGACAGGTGGGACGTATGTCTTATTTTTCTCCCGTGAGGGTGGAAAAAGCGTGTATCTTGTTTTCCGCCTACGACTTGCAAAAGAATACTGAGGCGCGAAAAGGCTTACGTTTTTCCACTGATCAATCTTAAACCTATATTGTTGAGGATAAGACTTCCGCTTGCATTTTGAACTAAACCGATGCCGAAAATCGGCAGCATTTGGATGGACGTTTAATACACCAATGTTTCTGTCCTCTTCAAATTCTCTGCCCTTCCACTGCTGTATATTATGCACATGATTTTGTTTTTATATATTTAATACATTTGTCGTGGGAAAGAGGCCAAGTGAAATCAATAAAACTGATTTTTATTTATTAACTTTGTTTAAACGCAAATGATAGTAGTTCAGTTACATTTTCTTAGAAACTCCCCAACTACAAATTTCTAATTACAAAAATACAATAATAACTAGAGGATTCATAAGATCTGCCAAATAAAAGAAAAGACGAATGAAATAAATAAAATACAATAAATATAGACAAAAAAACAGTTTATATCTCTTCCCTAATCCTATCTCTGTATCTGAAGAGGTTTCAAAAATTTCTTTGGAAGATATTTGCACGGTTTTATTCCCATTTCAAAAATGAAAATTTTGTAGTTATTTATTTATAACCTAGATATAATCTTATGATGATGACGTTTTTACCAAAATTACTCTGCTAATCCATTCCTACATTTATTTTTGGAGTGCTTATTCTTAAAATTTTTCTAAAACTCTCATTGCTTTTAATTCCCTTCTATTTTCTAGCGAATTTCTATGTAGTATTTATCATCTTTAACTCTCTTATTTCCCTCAGTCTTCTCACTTCTGGAAGCCTTTTGAATCTTGTGCATTACGTGATTTCTGACGGATGTGTCTGCTTTTATTTTCTAAGTCAAAATTAAAATTTGTTAGATAAATAATCATAGAGTATAGATTTTTAATTGTCATCGACTTTCCCCATCAACTGACAATAAATGTCACAAATTTGTAGCTTGCATAACTTGCTTTCTGCCGGCCACCTAATGATAACAATATAGAGTCAATTTAAAATTTACCGCGTAAGCTTTCTGAAATAGTTAGGATAGATAATTTGAAATTGATGCCGGGCATCATTTATTATTTTAAGAACATTTATCCAAGTCGATTAATAATTACCTTAGTCTTTATTAACTATTTTTACACAATTTTCTTTGAACTTTAAGATACCTCAATACCTAATGCAAAGCTTGTAAATGTAATCGCCCTTGGTGAAGAAAAATGAGATTGAATGCGCGGACTGTGTTGATTCATTTACAATGAAATTTAAAATGAAGCGATTTTCCTTGCATTTCATTCAGCGTCCGAATAATTTATTTAAAAAATACGGGTTGTAACTCATGTGTCACCAAAGAATTCTTCAATTGCTTACGGAAGAAGTAGTTCGTAGCGTGATGGGCGCAATTATCTCAAGGTAAGCTGCATGAGTTGTATAAACCATATGGCATTAATCCGCTTTCCTCATTGGATCACACTCTGCAGGGCAATAGGTATGCCATAATTGAAAGTGTCAAATCACGTTATGAATTTCCTTTACTTCAAAAAGAGAACAATTTTTTTGTTATAAATTTTACAAAATAGTACACACTACTGTTAAATGATACTAAAATAAGAAGGTAGTTTGCAATTATTATTTCTACCTTCATTGAAAATTTGCCCAGCATGGTTGCAAATTTCGTCAAGTATACCATTGGAGTAATCTTCAAGTGAAAGTTTTTAATAATATTTTAGCAGAGGAATTGCTCTCACGGAATCAAAATGTATACGATTAATTTATTCCGATATAAAAATTTGCGGTCATTTCTTCATTTCTTAAATTCTTCTTTTGCTAATTAAACCCGCAACTAGGTTAGTCGTATGAAATTACCATAGAAATATCAATTACATTTCTATATAAATTTTTTTGATGCACTCCCCGATTTTTCACTCCCCCCCATAACTACAAAGAAACATCCTATGAAAACTCCCCGTTTTAAGTGAGACAAAGATGGTCATTAGAATAAAATTGCCCAACTTTTTCCTCTTTCCCTCGAAAAACCTATCTGATTGATTGTTTGTAGTCTACAAACTAGTCTGGCTCGTAGATCTAGCGACGTGAATCCATTGGTATTCATGATCATGCAAAAGGCATCTATCCGCAAGAGCAACACAAGAGGAATGGCTGCTCTCCTGCCATTAATATGGGGACATCGGAAAGATGAGGTGGTGAAGCGAACGGGATAACGCCCTTCAGACAGGCGTAAATCCAGACTAATCTCGATGACCGACCTCCGAGTCTGTGATGAATGCTGGAAGCTTTCGGAGGAACATAGAAGGTGACGACCAATAGATTTCGCTCACGATCCGAAAATCCCGACCCTCCCTCCCTTTGCTACCTATCGCTAACTTCCTTACTGCTGCCGTATCTCGGCTTCCGTCCCACCCCCTCCCCCCTCCCCCCTCATCCCCGTTGGTGGTCTCGAGGATATGTGGCCTCCGTCCCCAGGAAGAACAAAACACGAAACTTTCTTTCCCCACTACCTTACTCTCTCTCTATCTCCTGTCACCCAAAAGGGGCCCAAAAAACCCTTTCCCTTCCGCTTGGACTATCTTCCGTCGTATCTATTCGTTCGATAAACTGATTCACCTTCAAACCGAATGTCTCCCTTCGGTTCTTCCTCAAAGATTCCTGTCTCAGAGACTCGCCCACGCTATGAATCGCTCCTTGCATTCTTTGGGTTTTTTCATCCAAGAATGGTCTTTTTTTACCTAACTTCATACTTTCGCCCACAATTTTGGTTTGTCATAAAAGTTGTTACACCTTAAAGATGACCTTCCTTTTTAAAGCCCTCAAAAAACGAGAAGATAATCTTTGTCCTCGCAATCTGCTGGTGAGTAATGCTAAACTTTTAACAATGAGGAGAGTGCTCGCCAAAGAAGTGTGGGCTTGAAGGAGAATGTATAAAGGGTGAGAAGAGCGAAAAAGAAGATGAAAAGGGCGGAACAGGTGTGTATAGAGAGAAGATACAACTTTTGGAGTAGATTACGAGGCAGAGTAGGTAGCTGGAAGAGGTGAAGGGCTGATGAAGGATATGATTGAAGGAGGATTTTGGATAAGCAGTTGATGGAAAGGAATTGTTTACTTAGAAGAGAATACTTTTTATGGACTGAATGAAGAGAGATTGGACGTACGCTGACGTGGGAAAAGAAATGTTTCTAATGGATAGAGCTCTCTGCCTGTAAAAATCTCGCAAAACTGAACTCTCCACGATTTAAACCTGCCCTAACTAGCAGGTTATACTAAAATATTGATAAACCTTTGGAATAATCTGGAAACTATACTTTGGCACATCATGGGAATTTCTTTCTTATTTTACAGTATATTTGAATGACGGGACGGGTATTATTTAGGTTTAATGGGTTTGGCATATGGAGTTTTATATTGTGCGTCTGAGGGCAACAAACGGTTTTACCTCAAATTCGTAAAATCTTGATCGAGTTTTTGATTGATTTTAAATATTGAACATATTTATTAATAAGCCTTGACAAATATCTTCTGCTCTCATGGTGTTTGCTTGAAAAATATCGGAATATTTTTCATACAGAGGAATCACCCAGAAGTAGAAATGTCATATTCAAAAAACTCGACCGGCATCGACGTGACTGTGATGTATTAACTGGCCGGACAAGATATTGTAGGAGACGGATATGTGTCATATGCCTGAAACGTTTTGCTCAAGATTCTTATCCCATGAGGATGATACTTTTTATCTACATAAATTAGAGTCACTTCACTTTCGTAATGGATTGTATGGTGCGCGTCACAAGCAGTCAGCAAACATATCTCAAAATTAAGTCCGATCTCCTTTCTGCACAGGAGGACTGAATAATGCTGCGGTATAATAAAAATATGGCGGTAACCCTCGGAAAAATCTTATATTGGTGGCTAGCAGTTGCAAACACGATTGAAAAACGGTGTATTTTGGTTCAACTGAACATGCTTATTGTTTAACCCCAGAGTATACAGTTTATTCTCAAGTTGGGAATATTTTTATGGCTCGATTAACCGAGTCAATTCGGAATGCCGATACTATATGATCTCCTTGAGTTGTCCAAAAACACTTATTTACCATTTTATATCGTCGTAGAAGTTATTTCTTTCGTTTAAACAACGTTTTATAAAAAGTTCACTAAATACTTTATAAGGTGTAATTTTCTATAAGTGGCAAAAAGAATTTTGACGTAGATACAAGGTGAAACAATAGTCTAGCACAAATATTTAAATTAAATAAAAAGCGAATAGTGAGGGAAAAGTATAAATTCCGCAGCTCCCTAAGGTTCATTATTTTTTTAAATCCTGCAAAATAACGTAAAAATCACGATAATTATCTTTTTAAAATGCCACAGTTTTTAATTTCACCCATTAAAAATACCAAAATCCTTCTCTAGGCGAAGAATTTGATGAGATTTATGTCATAAATATTTTATCGTAACTCTCTCCATGCTGATTTAATATGTAAAATTTGCCTTAATTCTCCAAAATTTTCTCCTATTAGGTGAAACAACTTAGAGCTATTACCTTATGTAGAGTACCTTATGAGCGCCGCCTCCTAAACAAAAAAATTAAAGACGGTATTATGTCATAGTAGTGATCTTATTTCATCATTGCCTTTTGCTCATTCATTTCATATGGCGTCTGGCTTTCGTTTTCTCTCCCACTTTCAAGTTATCGTCTCTGTGGTTAGTGAGTGAAATATTTTCATGGCTGTTTTTAAGAAAAGATATCCGTACATACAACTTTATTAATGCATAATATGTTTACCAAACAAGATACAAACGTGGAGAATTCATTAGTGAAGAGACAAATATACTATTTCTTCCTTGTTCTTCAGATTGAAGGAAGTATTATTTTCCCTCTAAGACACCAGGAAGAATTAATTAAATTTTAATGTATTCATATTTCTTTTGATAGCGACAAAACAACCATTTTGTGATGGAAATGGAGGTTAAAGCATATAGAATTAATTTTTTGCGGTACCTTGCATCATCAGTTTAAAAAAATTAAGAATTGTTGAATAATTAAACAGAACGTAAGAAAGTGGCTTTTACAAACAGTGATTGAAATTCAAAGCAAGTCATCGAGCGATAATTTGGCCTGTCTTCACCTGTTTTGCCACTAAAAAGAAATAATTTGCATGTGCTTATTTCTCTCACTCGAACTGATTTTCAGATGATTAAAGGAGTTAAACAAAACTTCATATTTTTCTTTTGTTCCTCGGGTTGTTAAAAGTTTGAGAGGTTATATCATTCGTCAAGTAAACATAAATTCTCTCTTGATCTTCATATTGAAGGAGTCTTAGAAATTAGTTGATTTTTGATTGTGCTAGATATATTTTTCTTAGTTTAAGACATTTATCATAAAATCGACGCGATGGTGGAAGACTTCTGCTAAACGACTCATTATTGAGTTTTACAGGCGTCTGTTCTCAGCGAACAGAAAATTTCTTATCTTCTGTTTGCACCAAATTTTGCGTTTGACTGCATCATTCTTATGATGTTTAATAATGTATCATCTTTTTTCCTGAATTTCCCTCCTGGACAGATTGTCTGCTATTTACTCTATTACCCCGTGTGCATTATTACATTTCTACGCAAGTAACATAAAAGTAGTTAGCACTTCGCCCTCTGTGAATGTAAGTTAGTAGCAGGCCTAATAAATTGTATACCACGCCAAGGTTACTAGGGCTGGCGCAGGTTACCGGTAGTTTAAATGCTTGGATATTTGTGGGGAGGCGACCGACAGCTGAGGTAATTTGTACCATTGAGGACAGGAGACACGGAGAGATAATTAAGGAATAGAGGAATGGTGGAAAGAAACCCGGCGCCGATAATAGCCTGCTCTTAACGAACGGAGGCAATGGGACCACGGTTTAACGCCTCATCTAGCTGACGGAGAACATACCTCGAAGTGCCTTCCACAAGACACCCATATAGGGATTCGCAGAGAAATATTCGTCTTTATCGCGATTTTTACTCTGAGCGGCCGAGATGTAAGCCAACCCAGCCAACTCGAACCCAGCGTTTACTATGCGTGTGGACGAAAGTTAGTTGAATCGGTGGTTGACATACGTGGATGTAACAATTGGGGTCAAGCCGAAAGAAAGGGTAATTAATGTTCGCTTGGATAAATACCCCAGCAATTCCATTCTAAGGAGCAGGATTTTCTTTTAATTAACCCTTTGAGTTGATAGTTTTTTTCGTTAGCCCTGACCCCAGGAGTGAGTTTTCTTTAATAAAACTACATCCGATTACAATTTTCTAACCTTGAACTCAAGTTTCTTTAGTAATCAATCAATAAAAATAAGAAGATCGTGCATTAAAAAAGCAAAGCAAAATAAATGCAACAATTTTACAAGTAATATCTTAAATAAGATAAGTTACGTGAATCAACGGAGGGAATGGAATTGAAGGTAAATGCGTGCAAGACTAAAGTAGTAGTTTTTGATAAGGAGAATGGGGAGAAGAACTGTATGATGAGGGCGAATAATGAAGTAATTGAACAGGTGGATGACTTTGTGTACTTAGGTAAGATGTATGCGAAAGATGGAAGAATAGATGAGGAGATAAAGAGACGTGCGAATACTGGAAGGAAAGTGGCAGGTAGCATGTGGAGTATATCAAGGAATGAGTGCTTGTCTAAGGAAGCGAAAATTGCCGTGTACAAAAGTGTACTTCTTCTCACTTTGCTATATAGTAGTGAGACATGGGTATGTCAGGATAGACATAAGAGTAGACTAAACGCCGTGGGTTTGAGTTATCTGAGGAGTATTTGCAGCAGATGTAGGATGGATAGGGTCAGGAATGAGGGGGTCATGAATGAATGTGGGTTAAATGCTCCAGTAATGGACGTGTTTGAAAGAAGTGTGCTTGGTTGGTTTGGCCATGTTGAGAGAATGGATGAGAGTCGAATAACGAAACAGATATATGAGAGTAGAATGAATGGTGTGAGAGTTAGAGGTAGGCCGAGAAAGTTGTGGTTGAATGTGGTTGAGGAAATTCTTAGGAGGAGGAATATTAGGAGTTTTAAAAACAGGGGGGCGTGTATGCAACAATGCATGGGGGTAAATGAGGTGAAAGAGGTTTGCATGGATAATTCAGTATGGAGGAAATTATTGAAGCAGAGTTAGGTGTACAATTATGAATTAATGAGTGAAACATTTTGACTGTGCCTACCTCGGAAGGGAACGGCGTGATGGGTATGTATGTATGTATATCTTAAATGTTGTGGAATTTGAACAAAAACATGAACTTAGAACAGGACCAGATTTGAATGCAATAACTTCCGTAAATGGATCCGAATGCATGTGATATGCACGTTCTCAAGGCTGAACGTAGTTAGTAGAATAATTAAATAGATGGCATGACTCTTCAGAGACAATTTATAGTGATAATTGGACTCACCAGCCACCAGGATAGATGGAGCAACATTTTACAATGCATCTAAAAGAGAGGCGTGAATATGCGCCTTTACTGCTCCAGCGCAAGTATCAAAGTCGTACATGTACGATCATACTCTGGATGGCCACGAAGCACGAGGACGTAAATGATCGTTCGTCCTGCTCAAAGGGTTAACATTCTACAAAGATATGAAATGTGAATTCTACTCAGACTGCGGATAGCGAGTATATCAGCATTTCTCTAGTGATTCCTCATTCTTAAAACCGAGGTCACGAGCATTTGTACTATGTTGGACTAGAAATCGTGTGAATGCTAGTTAGAGCCTATATGTTAATCATCATTAAACCTAAGTATTTTAAATGGGACATTTACTTATTTCCACTGAATATGGAAGTCATAAATCGTCGTATTTAAATTAAATGAATGGTATTTATAATATAAATTACTATATACTACTATTACTATATTTATTATACATAAGTAAGGAAATAAATATGAGTTTCTTAGAAAATTTTAACATTATTATCGACAAATCAAGCAGATTTGGAAAAATAATGACTAACCTTCATCCTTTATAATGAATAGTAGGTTTGAAAAATATACTCATTTCTATCACATACATGCATCTTGGATTTTCATTTTTAACTACTTACTTAATGGCTTTTTGCTCTTTTCCACAGCTTGCCAGCAAGTTCGTCTGGGTGTGCAGGCGGTGTTCGGACCTTCAGATCCCCTGCTCGGCGCCCACATCCACTCAATATGTGATGCACTCGACATCCCGCACATTGAGGCGCGGTTGGATCTGGACACGGATTACAAGGTCAGTTTTTCTTCTCTGGAAATGCTGAGTAGAAAAAACTCTCGTGGCTGTATTTCGCGATCCAAATCTACTATATCAGGTTCATTCAATCCTAAAAGATTTTTCAGCATGCCACAAAAGAATTAAATTCCCTGCCATTATTAACAGATATTAAACTATGCATTGGTATGCCAAAGACAAAATATCACGGTGTAAATTAATTTTCATTCGGGTATAAAAACAGGTGATTGGTAGATGCTTTGACGGTCCATATTCTTATTTCCTAACCTCACATTCTCACCGAAATATGGCTCGCCATCAGGTCTCTTTTCCATTCCTCGTTGCCACTAACTTTCGCCATTTTTTCCTAAACTCCAATCCCCCTCCTCCAATCCGAATAACAATTTCATTTTGAGACATTCAGGTATACTTAAAGCATTGTCAAGTTTCATATGACTCGTCGACGTTCAAACTCGAGTGTCAATTACATTTAATATAGTAGATCGTATGAAGTTCTTTCTTAATTATTGAAATGCGCAACTCCATTACATAACACGAACGTTTGATTTTGTTAGTTAAAAACCTCATTTAATATAGTACTACCAAATACTACACATTGCAACTAAAATACGTACTCAAGATGCATGAATATCACGGGTATAAATCATTTCAAATTAAAATTGTGTGAAGATTGTAAGTTAAATATCATTTCATTCAACATACAACATTTTCTAGGGCTCTCATTTCCAAGTATAACCTTTATCCACGTATTTCGATTACTACTGTGGTTTTGTGTCATTCATTTGGGTAAAAAATCCTCTATCCCATCCGCTGATAAATTTATGAGAAACCTTTATGTCTTCAAGCAAAGATTTTAGAACAAATTCAGTGGAAATGCATCTTAGCAGTATTTAATAGTGCAATTTTAGTATTTACCAGGTTTTCCAGTGAAAATTTATGCCAAATATACTATTTAAGTCTTTCGTAAATTGGGTCATTGAGCGTAATGTAAAATGAAAATAAATGTTTTGATTGGAAAGGTTTTTGATTTCGCTTCGAACTCTACAGTTTTTGTCCCCGACTTATTCCTATGCAACGAAAAATCTTATTCATGTAATGTGACCCTCTGTTTTAATTTACTATTCTATCTATAATAATGGTCTTTATTGTTATTTTAGCCTTATATTTGATATGCCTGGAAATACTTAGGAAATTACATATTTTCTAGGAGTGCTAATACAGCATTTTCGTGATTAAATTTCCGATTGCCAAGTGAATTCTGACAAAAACGCTATTTACGAGATAAACTTCCTTACGGATTCATTTCATGTCACTCATCTACAGTAAGAGACCATTCTAACCTAAGTTATGTGTAATCTTATCTACGCATCCATTATTTCATCTAAGCATTGATAAATATAGCACGAACTGGTGATTTATCTTTCAAATTTTGTATTATCTACTTTTTTCCACAGGAATTTTCTATTAATCTCCACCCAACGCAACAACTGTTGAATATGGCCTTTCAGGACGTGATGACATTTCTCAATTGGACAAAAGTGGCAATAGTCTATGAAGAGGATTACGGTGAGTTTCCTTTAAACTTTGCATTGCTTTGAGAATATGTAACACTGCGTAGAAAATTTAATTTAGAAATATTTCTTGTCCTCGATAGAATACTTAGTAAATGTAGTAAATAGAGTGTAAATGATAAATTGCTGCTACAGGTGGCTACCAATTGCAGTAGGTCCATATATTATATAGGTATCGTCTAACTTAATTTTCAAGACTTAATTGAAAGTATTATGGAAAGAATAGATGTTTCAAAACTCCGAAATAAGGACACTAAGTACCGTAAATTGGGGTGAAGCCTGTTGAATTTTTGAGATTTTAAGTCTCCTATACTTTCTTTTCACTACCTTTATTTCATTTTATATTATATCCCATATTTACAATAGAATTTGTTTACTGAGGAATTTGAATCTATTAACAAATCGTTTCACGTTTTATTTGTAACATTACTACCACTGTAAGTTGAGAAAAAAGTTAGACTCGTACTAACTTCGCCTCGCGAAGCACATGAAGAAGATGCACCAACGTTTTTCTTTGTTGAAAACTCGTATGTATTTGCACATATTTCAACTTTATTCCATTAGTGTCATGATTGGACTCCTACAGACTCTGTGCCATTGTAAAATGACTTTCCAAACCTCTTTACTCATATAATTTTCCATAGCAAAAAGGTTTCTGAAAATTTTACAATCTTCAGTGCATATTTTGCTGGAGGTCACCTTAATATCTTCCCTAAGGTTTTCTGTCGCCAAGTCTTCTTTGGTAAGCAACTTAAATTAAAATACTCCCAAAAATGAGGCTCAATAACAAAATAAGGTTGCTTTAACCTAGGTCAGTGTAATAACTGTGAGTGAAAATTTACAACATAGCTTTCATGTTGTGATAATTTTATGCTTAATTTCCAAAAATCTCGCCTGTTAGAATAAATGTAATATTCTTTGGTGAGGCCGTGTTATCCAGAAAAAACAGTAACCAGAACGAAGGAAACATGTAATAAACATGAAATTTCGATTGACACTATTTTCTCCTCTAATATACTTTATAGACATTTGACGGAATTTAAAAAGCTGTAAACAATATATTTACGAATTTTCAACGAAGTAATGCCTTCAAGTAATATCTTGCACAAGTGAAAATAGTTACTCCGCGATATCCTTCACTAGGACGGCTCAACAACTGATTTTGTAATGATAGCGTGATGGCATTGTAAACTAAGTTAAAGTAATCAATTAGAGTTGAGACCGGAATCGAAGTTTAAACTAGTCCGTCACTTCGCTCCAAATTCGAAATTGCAGTGCTTGCACCATCTTCACCCTACTAACCGACTTCACACCAGTTTATGGTATTTGGAATTTACGTGCTTATATTGATAAGAGAAAGTTAAATAATTTAGGTATTCATCATGAGAAAATATACGACCCATAGGTACATTGAAACAGTTTTAAAGCCTTCTTTTTGGGGAATTCTTAAATACGATCTAAAAACTGTACTTTTGTAATGGTGACCTTAGACCAGGCCTTCTTTATGGGATATATTTCAATACATAAATGTCTTGAGTGATGCCGGATGTGGCACCATCATGGTATGCTCGTAGAATTTATTTGTGGCGCTCGAAGGTGTTCCCAACATTTTAACCAGTAAATTTTTTGCTGGGTAGAGCTACATGAAATCTTATTATAATATCAATGTTTGATGCTTACTAGGCTATTGGTGGCAATTTAATTAGAAAAACTGATTAAGCTTTAACAATGGCTGAATTAAATCACGCTGCACGCTATTTGTTTCTCCGGAGCGAAATAAATACGTTTTTTAAGAGAAGTGATTGATTTTGTTCTGCAGGTTCAACAAAATTTTTTTATTTTTTCACAGAATGAATAAAATTTCTAAGACGTTCAATGTTTAAAATTTGATAAGGACTAATATTGGGTTCATCTATTGATTGATCTGAGTAATTCCTTGAGTGTATAGTCATAAAACAATAAGTATTATGAGCTATGTATAGGAGAACACAGTGTTATAGCTAAAGTGGGTTCATGGGGTCCCTACCACACCTACATTTTGAGTTTCTCCACGAACAGGACTCTTCAGGAGGAATAAACATTTTTAAAAGTATTTATGAATTCCTTTATTCTTCAGTTTTAAGTGGTTAAACTGATTTATATACCATATTTATACATAAGAGTCTGAGGTTCCAAATTTTACAGTTTAAATACTTGTATTAGGTAAAAAGAGCTATTCATCGGCAAATGAAATCCTGTTTATGTCAATAGGTGTAGGGAAAGGATTATGATGAAAGTGATGAATTTGTCCACGAAAATAATAAATTAGCACCTTTGTGCTATCACTACAAATAAAGTCGTAAATGTCGTATTTCAACTTTCTTCGTTTGAGAAACCAGTTTGATTCATTGGCGACAGGTTTATTTACTTTATTCACTGTCACAATTTAACTCCGCTAGCCAATTCAAAAGTTATAATGGACCGCAAATCATTCTGAATGATCAACTTCATCCTTTATATTGTGAAACAATAGGCTTTCAACTAACAAAGTTCATATTTTATGTTATTTTAGCTGCTTCCCGAACGTAGCTGGATACATGCTCGTGCTACTCTTTATAGCATAAACTTTCAGGACAAAAATCAAATAAAATGAGAGAAGCTAAAAAAATTAGTTAAAAACTGGGCACTTAACATCAATTGTTGATGTTAAATCTACGATGAAATAATTTGGTTTCATGGGCTTCTCTTAATTATAATTTACATCAAAAATGTTCGTTTCACCTATATTGGCAACTGTTGGGCTTCTTTATATATGCCAATAAATTTATTGAATTATTCACCTTTAATTTACGTTTAATGTTCAATTCTAATGGTTATACCGTCACCTACTTTATATTTGGTTTGCAGTAAAGTAATTATTATTTTACTGAGAATTTCTGAATTCCATAAAAGTAATTTTTTCTTTCATTTACTTTGATTTTATGGAACAATATTAAATAGAAACTCTAAAATTTAGCTGTAATATAAAATGTTAAAATTATCACTTTAAAATATTTAAAGACACCTTTTAGAATCACGAATTGTTCAGAGCTATGCATAAGTGAATATCTTGTAGTGTTTAGTTTCATATTGAATGATTTAAGTGCTGTTTTATCTTTTCCAAAAGCTATTAAAGAGACATCAAGATCAGAGTTAAAAATCGACCATTTTTTTAGAGATATCTGCAAAATTGTAGTTCCTTGATGATGCTATTGTCCCATTAGTTTTTTCATATTAGTGTTTCATGTGCTCACATAAAAAAGGGTCTACTGTCCAATTCCATAACAGATATGTTTCCAGTTTAGCTATAGGAGTTAAGTTTATGTGTAGGTCATCCCCACTAACCGTAGAAATAAAACTGTAAATAATTAAAGGATAGTTTATTTATCACACATGCTTAATTATTATAATGCTATAGTGCTTAGGTTTAATTTCCATACCCTTTTGTAGGGGCTCTGAGATTTTAAAATCATTTTTATTCCCATAAGAATTATCAACATCGCTGTCATTCCGAAATATTTTTTATTTGTATGTAAATAGACTCAACCACCCATTGTGAGTGCATAAATATATATAGCTAAGTTAGTAAAATGCTAAATTTATAACGATTAAAGTTAGCTGGGGAATAAATCAGCAAAATAGATGCCAAGTTCTGTCTGCTATCACCTGAGAAATTATGGGACCCTAAGTTTGAGACTGTTCATCCAGTGCAAGCCCTGCCCAGTTTTATGGAGCAAAAAATGGAAATCAGCTTCTTTTTTAAATTGAACCCAACTAAAAATCTGCACTTAATTTACCTATTGTTACGCCCGTGGATGAAGTTACCGTAAAAATAGTAACATCATCAAAATAAATACGTCAAGGGCTCCAAAACCAAATACTTACAAAGGTTGACGCATTTTTTTTTAAATGTTAATGGCCGTCGGAATAACAAATATTCTTCTGATAACATGAGTATTTTACACGGTTACCTCCCTGGCGAAATTACTCTCTTTTTTTCCTTTATTATCCGAAAGCAAACTTTTAGTGTTGCCCGAAAAATATATAAGTACAATAATTCCATTTTAACTGTAACAAGTTAAATTTTAGCATGTAAATGGACTCTTTTGTGCACAGGATAGTTAGAACGTTCGATTAGTTCGAACATTGGATCTCATACAATCTGAACCAGTCGTGTGTTCAGTGGTGCATTTTGATCCTTCTATCCCGTGGGAGAATTGATGGCTAGGCCGCATGGGCAAGCTGCTTGCGTTGCTGTCCGCCCAGCTGAAGTAACGACCGAATCTCCACTGAATGCGTTCACGGGAGGAAAACAGAAGGATTGGCGGGCACACACACATTAAGACTCGCCCGAGAAAACGGGACATGGGACCTTCTCTGCAAGTCTAAGAGAAGACGACAGAAGCGTAGACTGCCGGGAAATTCGATGCGGTCCGGAGGCGGTTGTACGTGACCGCGAGGCTGGGAAGGGAGGCAGACGCATTCATTCGCATCGCAGGGTATCAGTATTCTCATTGGGTTGTCGTCTTGAGGAACGCACCTCGGGCTCCCGCGAAAGCGTCCGAAGAGTACGTGACCGGAACGTCGCGCGGGAATCCCTCGCCTTCGGCCAATCCCGGCATTCCGCAGAGTTGCGCGCAATATTTTCTCTTTCGGGATGAAGAAATAATTTCGCCTCCTGCAAGAACAAAGTGGACGAATCCTAGGCGTCGACACAAAACATCCAACTTCATCCAGCTGAAATTAATTTCCACCAAATCCATTACTTCTGGAGATAAATCTCATTCATTTATTTTATGTTTTCTCTGTTGTGACCTATAATATTTCTTCCAAGTATTTTTTCCATTTACGTTTCCCATAAAATCTTCAGCCACGCTCGAGTCTCGCAATACTCATGTAGGAGTGCAAATATACAACTTCCCTTGAGAAAATGTACTGGAAAAATAAACAAAAATCATAAATTCATTATAGAATATAAAAGACTTATTAAATGTGAACGATTTTTTTATTAGATAAATGTTTGGTAGAATTTAGGCTGCCGAAAACGTAGTGTTTCAAATATATCCTTGGTTTGGAAAAAGCTTTCTACACTTTTCCTAAATGCTACGTTTTGTGACTATCATTCAAATGTAAGTTTTAATTCTGTTAAACAATTACCATCTTTTTTTAGATCAATTCACTTCTCATCCTTTTCTTAGTTTTTGGCGACTCGATTATAAAACAAGGACCTTGAATAAAACGAGAACTTAAGATATGCGCGTTTCAATTATTGGTCCTATCAAGGTTATTTAAAAGTTATAGACATTTGTCATTATAAGTGCTTATGAGGCGTAGATAGCCCTTTATTTATATAATAATTGAAAATCCCTACATGACTACTTAACAAAACATATTCTTTCGAGTTTTTTTTTAATCTTCATCTAGAATCCCGTGCACTGGAAATGAGTATTTCCCGGCCAATAAATAGGGTATTATTTACTATATGATAGATTTGTTTATAAATACGAAATAGCCTTGAAACAAACCTAGTTTCAGAGATTTCAGCTAACACTTTTTGTTTTTTTATTAATTCGCACTTGTCATTTATAAAATCTCTTACACAGGCCAACTTCCCTTATAAAAACTTCGGGGAATTTTTTGTCTTTGCCTTTATATTCCTGTTTTTTTTTCAATTATAATTCTCTCTCACCAAAATAATCAATTAATTTACATTACGCCATCTAAATTTTATCCACTCTACATAACCCTCTTCGTGAGTTAATTTATTCTCCTTTTGCCGTGACCTCATTTTATTTATTTTTTCCATTTTTAGTTACTCTTTTGAGATTACTTCCGCGTTGTGATTCGTTTCTTCTGATGCGATATGGAGTTGATTTCACAGGTGGACGGCTTCCATCTATAGAGGCTTGGAAGCAAATATTGAACCCACATTTTCTGAGAATGTGGTCATTTTTTGGGCTCTCGAGTTTTTGAGTTTATAGTCCTCAGCCGTCGTTGACATTTGAATAATTGTTTGAATAAAAAATATCTTATCCATGTAAATTAAGCAATTTTTAATTAATTTTGCGTTACTCTTACATATCAAGAAACATTTTGTGTGTGGATATTTTAAATTGCCATACAGCATTGAAAATGCTTGAACATATCTTTTTCAAAGGACTCTTCTTTTGTTTTGGGTGTGGTATTTCCGATAATCTTTAAAGACTTATAAATAATGGCTGTTCGTTACAATTTTTATAATTTCTTTACTTATATTTCTATTTATTACGGAAAAAATGTCAAACTTTTCCTCATACGGTGTTTCATGGCATTAATATCATTGGGTGGTTTGTTATTATAGTGGATGGTTTGTCAAGTTCATATATCAAAAAAGTCTGTAAGATTGCTTCAGAAGACTCAGTTGGTAGTTTGGTCACTAATACGCCTAATATGATATGAAGTTCAGGTTTTTTGTTAAAATATTTTGTTGTTGGGATATTTCAAGTTCATTTTAATTTCCCTTAACCATCGAGGAACGTATGTAACGATTGCATGTAACATGAATTAATGTCAACCATAATTCTTTATTACACTTGACTAACTTTGGTTGGCGTTGCTGAAATGTCCCGCTAGATCTGCAATAATATCGGGAAAATAACTCAGCAATAGCTTCGGGACACGTGTGTATTTTTTTTATTTTTGTGGACATTTCTCTTGCATGAATGCCGGAGAGCAACTCACGAAAAAAAAGACCCTGGATAGATCAGGGTAAAAAAATTGTGCGGGCTACACAATGCTGAAGGATAAATGCATATCGAATGATTAATAGCAATCCTCTTCTATCATTCTTCGACACATGGGACCGTCCTCCACGAGAAGAGAGGAGAAGGAGGATAGTCCTCCCTCAGGATGAGGTCTTGCAGAGACGGGATGGGATAAAAATGTAGGAAAAAAAATTTTCTCCCTTACGACGGGACGGAATATATTTTTTTTGCCTGCACCCATCGCCCTGCAACATCCATCTGCCGATACAAGCGAGACGACGGCGAGCGACGGGAGGATAAGGGGAGCCCTTGTGGGTTTTTGTGCAACGACAAGGCCCGGGCAGGAGGAATGAAATGAGTACGGATCTCGCCAGCCGCCTCGATAAGAGAGGAATGGTATTGGCGCGTTGGGTTACTGGGACGGGTGTGTGGCAGGAGGAGGGCGGGATAAAATAAAATTACACCGCGGTGGGTCTTTTATTTCTTTTCTTTATTTTCACCCCATCCTCTTGAGCGACGTTAAGTCTCGCACTCTTTTCTTTGACCCGGTAAATAAGATGGATGTCTCCGAAAGCTGATGAATAAGCAAGGGCGCCTTTTGAAATGTATGTGTGCAGGGGATGTGAGGAAGCGAGGTAATTCCTCAGCGGGCATTAGCCGATGAGCGTTAATCCACATCCTCATCTAGAATTTGCATTTCCCGATTCCTTTTTTACCTAATTTATTAAACATCAGTTAATGGTCTCTTATATAATATGAATATTAGAATAACAGCTTAAAAAAATACTAGGAGTCTCTGAACTCAATTTGAGCTAAATTTCGAGTCATCAAAGATATTCTGTATTAAATTTATGTGGAATAAAGAGAAATTTTCTTATTAAATCGCAGACTTGTAGATAAACTTGCAATGTATTCGCTGAAACTACAATCCTCCCTATTATATAAACTACAGTTTTTGCAGATTTTTGTTATTTGTATACATTAAAATGCTCTGTTATATAATTTTTGCTGAAGAAAGGTAAAAAAAACTCCATTTATCAGAGGAATTCTTTTGAGCAGGATTAGTAATTACAAAAATGATTTAGGTGATAAGGATGTCTGATTTGAAAAGTTTGTTGAATTAGAAATTGGTTCGTTGATGTTAATTTATCTCGCCTTTAAAAAACATTTGCTACGGAGAAAAATGACATTTCTTGAATTTTTTTAATAGTCAAGGGATGGTGCAAATCCATTTCTGTTAAATATGGCGAAGAATCACTCATTCGCGTAATCAATATCTCTATTTCTATAAAAACAAAATTAAACTTCACATTCAAAGTGCAGTGCTCAATGTAGTGTAACAATAAGATGTCAAATTAATTTATAAAATAAAGTTTAGGTATAACACAAGTAAATGAACTAAGGCAAATAAACTTAGTCCTTTAGAAAGTCGTTGAAATAATTATTCCAATGTTTCTTCCCTTCCATGTCAGGAATTCACAGAGGTAAGTCCTGTTGAACGTATGAAAGGTTTTGCTCCACTCCTTTATATAATATTTTATATTGTGCATCATTAACCACGGGTAGATTATCAGAGCCCTAGAAAACCCTCTCCAGAAAAAAGTTTTACAAATGTAGAGGCTTTTTCACATTTGAATCTTTTATTTTTGTGCAAAATGTTATTTAATCTTACTAGTTTTATTAAAATTTTGATTGAGTAATACTTATACCCCTATACGACATAAATTTTTGAAAATGCCCTTTTTCACATTTAAAAATGATGAACGAATGGCTTCTTTGTTTGTTATCAATTGAATAGTGCACAACGCATTTGATGCCTGTCATTTTTCAAAATATGTTCTTTTTGTAGTTTGATGACCATCGCTAATGGCAACCTAAGAAGTGAATGAATATCAAAAAAACATTTTTGGTGCATATATTGGCATTGGTATTGTGATAACCTGTTTCCTTATTGACCTCTCACCCCATTCTTTTCTCTATTGTTCTTTGCACGCAATCCCTATAGATCTGTTTATGAAATATTGTTACACTGATTTCGATAGTTAATGTAATAGCATGTAAGATGGTAGAAATTGATACTTTTTATGCATAACTAGAGTGGAAGTTGAATGTCTTTCTTCAGTCAATTACCGAGATAATACAACATTTCATGAAATTTTTTTCAGGCTCAAACTTTAAAACGGTTCATCATTAATTAATTACGTCACGACGATAACAGTAACCAGTTATGCGCAAGACATATCTATTGTTGGAAAAGCAGTAATTATGCTTTTGGACATCGACTTAACAAATTTTCACTTTCTGGACCATGCATCTGGATCAGATGCCTGTCCACTATTGGGCTAATCAAAGCTTCACCGCTTATTCAGATATTGATTTAAATGTTAAAATGACTAAAGTGACTGCTCGATAGGAAAGGACTGAAACCACCACCATAGGGTCCAGTTATTGCTGATCATTCACTCGAAATGAGTTGTATATGGCCACCGCTGGGTTTCTGCTTTCATCGTTACCAATCATAACAACAAACCACTTGCGCAAGCCATCTCTTGTCCCGTTGAGTAGATAATACCTGGAGACATCGGCTTCGCAAATTGAGTCGTGAATTGCTCTATCGAGCTATTATTCCTCCTACGGTTGAATGGTACTACGTTGCTAGGGCGTTGCTCTCTATTATTTTCAGGAGATATCTTTTAACTGTTTAAGGCTGGTTGCAAGAAAATTTAGTTATGGAATCAATAGTTATGAGATCCATAATGTTATAGAACTCATAAATATATTCGGGTTGAAGGAACACCTCGATTAGTTACTCAACTTATTTACCAATAGTTATTAGCTTCGAATATTTGATCTAATCTTCCACCGTCGGATAAAAGTTACGAAAATTTAGTCTACGAATAATTGATAATGCAAATTATAATTAGTCAGTAAGAGTAAACAAACTGGTCACTTGTCTGAAAACAACTCTTTTATCAAGAAATTAAGTCTCCAAGCGGTTCATTGCGCATCCGCCATCTTGTCTACTTATGGAACTCATAACTCCATGCCATAAGTTATATTAGACCAATGAATTTATTGAATGTTTGTGCAACACTTATTGAATGGTTTCCATGGCTTATGGGTCCCATAACATTATGGAATACATATGTTACGTTCCTGCAACTGGCTATTAGTTGTTTAACGCCACTCGATAAAACAAGAGAGGTGATGCAGATAGTTTAAAATAGTGGCTCAGTTCGTTGGCAATTTAAAATATTGGCGTTCGGTGGCATTCGTTCCACCATGCATGTGTTTATGTATATATTGATGCGACGCCATTAACTTCCATTAGAAATACATATAAATTTCATTCTTCGTGCCATGGTGGAACTTTTTATCTTTTGTAAAATTTCCACTATAAATAATCGTAGCACGAAATTATTAGTCGAATTCTAAAAAAGATATTTTTTGCGGATATTGATATTTTTTCATAGAATGTTTTTTCGCGACATAATCGCAAATTCTTCGAGTAAATATATCGATTTTTCGTAAATTTTTGTGATTTGAATGTATCGCTCTCTCACCAATGCTGATGCTCACATTTCGTACACGTCCATTTACTCTATGTGCTAAATAAGTAATAGACTTACCTTAAGGTAATGAAAGAAACATGAATTGTCTTAGTAAGTGTTGCCGTCAATTTTGACGGCCTGGACACAAGAATTTTTAAATATGGTTATCAGTATTGACATTTAACTCTATTCATCCTATGTTAGTAAATTCCTAAAGACCTTTTGAAGACACTATTTTAGTGTTAACTAAAAATTAGATTTAACTGGTTCAAGGAATCGTTTTAGTTACCGTATAATAGAAATTTTATGAGAAATCCTACTTGTATCACCAGATGTCAGGTACTTTGGATTTCTATATCGTTTTGTTGAGATTGATCTTCAATATACTAAATAAAGTAATATTTTTATTATGTAGTCTTTGGAGGCAAGGTAAAAGCCTCTATATTTTTAAAAGAGCGAGATACTATTTACCAATGACATTTTTTCTCAAAATGAGGAATGGCGGTACTACAAAGAATATAACAAAAACAAAAGATTTGTCTCAGTAAAATTTTGCCGCCATTTTTGACTGCGTTGGCAACTGGTTTATAAATAAACATCACTGGTTTTTCGGAAGAAATACGCTAAAAAAACAAGAACACCATAAACAAATTCCTGCCACATAAATACTGAACCATTTCCTCCTCTTGGATAAAAGGCATAAAAATAATACAGAGACCGGGTTATCGCGATATAACTCTCTGCGGAATCGTTGTGCCGGAACTCTTTCGAATGTCGGAGCGGGCAAGGCCATCCGTGGGCTAATCCTGCCTCGCTCCCTCACCAGAGGTCCCCAACGCTGTTCCAACGTCATCCCACTTCTCCCTGGCACCCTCTTCTACGTACGGTGTAAATTTTCTAACGGTACTCCCTTTCTCTCTCTCCCAACAAAAACATTATCGCCGACTGTGGGGAATATAGCTTCTTTTTTTCTGTGCTTTTGTTTCGCATTTTGCGCCTTCTTTTTTTCGTGTAAATCTGCGACCGTCCGTTTTGCATGGATTCCCGGAGGTAAAAGAAACTTGATCGGAACGAAAAAATTCATAAAAACAGTATGTCGATGGAATATCGTTGCTGGGGTACCGAATGGAACACAAACTCGTATTCGAGGAAAAAAATAAGGTTCGAAAATAACTGATTTATGCTCTTTCTATATTGGGAATCTAGATAAAACGCATGTAGAAATATATTGAACTTTTTGTTATACTGAAAACTTTTAAAGTAAAAAAATATTAATAGCATCTACATAAATAACGTGACTGTTCAGTGAGAAAAAGGCCTGGCGGTAAATTTAAAACCTACACGTTGCACATAGTAAGGTATGAGTTATTTGACAGGACCATGCTACCAGTGTATTATTTTCTGGTCATTTAGCAAAGCGATAGATTTCTTTGAATAAAAATAATTATGGACTCCCATAGTCATTTACTGAGACATTGCTTTGTTTGAAAACCAATCATCCGAAATACAGACTGCAATTCAAGGTCAGCTGAGAACTGTTGAGAAATATCCTTCCCGTTTGTATTTTTTGAGATAGCATTTCATTGATGTAGACCAGTATAGGAGAACCAGGTTATCAGCATAGGAAATTTCCCCGGTAGTTGCCATATAGTGAAAGTAATGTATTGGATATTATATTGGGCTATGATGGTATTAGGCTATCAATGAAGAAAGACAGCATTTTAATGCAGAAGGAAACAAAAGAGCACAATATTGCCCGCATAGCCTGTTAGCTGTATGTTTGGCGAACCATTGTTACTTCAAACCGATTTTGTATCATTATTTTCGGCAAAATCCAGTGCCATTCTTAGTCACTCGTCATCCGTATAACTTACAGTGAATACACCAGAATACCCCCAGATGAATCATAAATCATACATAAGGTATATTTTTTAACTATATTCGTAAAAAAAACTATTAAAATGACGAGCAAAACTTTTAATCAAAGGAAAAATTAAATTTAAAGACTGGTTTACATTTAATGGATTGTTTCCGGGTTTCATGATAGATGTAAACTCCGTGAACTTCCCATTGATATTTACTTTTCATTTCCCTTATTCCAAGTTTCACAAATTCTAAGGGATTCTTGTAAATTGGCTGGTAGCCAACTAAAGAAAAAGAGATCTCAATTCCATGGCTCAATTAACTTGGCAACTACGTGGATTCTCTAGGCTTGAAGCTTAAACGCCACGTTTAGGAATGTGGTCTTAAAAATAAAATAAAACAGTAAGAGATCCTCAGCAAAAAAAGACCTATTAACAGACTTACAATTTTTAATTTTGGGCGAGGCAAATACCGCCAACTGTATTCGTGTCCGGGTTAATCTAAAAATATATTTGAAAAAAATCAAAGAGGAAAGCAACTTCACCCTCAATTTGCATATTTTTCTTTCTTATTTTTTTCCCTCCGCAAAAATCCCTCGGTGCCTCTTCTTCGCGCGAGTCTTCTCTCCCTTGACCCCGGAAATTTTCCTTTATTCCTTAATCTCTTCCCTCGTTATCGTCCCGCTTTCCTTTGTAGCGGTGTCAGTCTGTTTAAAAGCGGCCGTACCGAGAATAGCCTCGGCTTCTTCCTCTTTAAATACATCAATCTCTGCTCTAAACACCTCCCCTTCTTACTGTGTTCACTATATTTTAATTCATTTCCTCTATTTAGGGCAGCAAAAACCGATCCATGGGTGAGATTTGCACTCTTTAAACCCTCTTTTGGCTGCACTGAACAAGACATTTCGGCCCAATCGATGAAGCATGATTGCGGTGAATCCGCAATGGAATTGCACATCACTTTGGTGGCTGCCTTAAGCCTCAGGCTATTTTAATATGAATTTTTGGGCCGGTCTTTTAATTCGTAATACATTTAGAGATTTCAGACATCATTAAGCGCGAGTCAATTCCGTGACTAGGCTTATCCCAGGCATTACAAGATAACCGGAGTAAACTAATATTGATATGGCTGGTAAAAAAATTAAATACGATTCTTTGAAAAAAAATTCACTACACTATGCAAAACTATGCAAAATATGTAGCATAGAATTGTGTCAAAGGAGATTAATTCTTAAACTTTTTATGACAAATTTTAAGTCTATTTTGGTGATTACATGTACAATCTTCTGATAGTATTTTGCAATTGAATCACTTACCATTCATCCCTCCAATGTTGTCATTGTGAATCATTTTGTTGCATAATTAACTTTTTGAATTTCTAGCTTGCTTGTAATTTGACAATTGACTTTGGTTAATAATTGGAATGAAAATCCTATCAAACAATTGAGATAGGTATTTTCCTAAAGGTAATGGGATATTCATCTGACCAGTGTGAAGCTTACATGGTGTTTGAAACCATGAATCAATTCTAGATAATCATTTACCTGAAGGCATTTATAATTATTTCAATAATAAGTTATTTATACCGTTCCATTTATAAGCTTATAAGTATATTTATACCTTATATAAAGTTGAAAAGTTATAAAAGTATATATATAATTTTATATTAATGTGAAGTGGCTTGATTTAGAGCCTCATTTTGAAGTAGACAGAGAACTGTTGAGTTTTTCGCATACATCGTAGGATACTTAAAAATCAACTATATCATTTTGAAGGGTATTTTCATCAAGTAAATCTTTGTTACTTGACGTGATTTAAAATTGTAAAATCTTTACCCACTGAATGAATGTTTTTAACTTAGTTGAATTATAATTTTTTTCCCAAATTTAATTCGCTTTCATAGCCATGGTACATCAATGTTTTTGAGGAATCGCCACGCTTTTTACACTTTATAATCGAATATTGACGAACCACAACGTCCTGAAAGTCGGTATTGCTGAATTGTTGGAGGTCCATCCCTATTACGTTATCAGGACCCCAGGATTCGCGGAGGATATCCCAAGAGCTTTATGACTAAAGCCTTAAATGGTTCTGCGGTAAACTCAGGGGATATATCCCTTCAGTAGCGTGTTGCTCTGCAGACCACAACATTAAACAGCGTAATCCGAGTTATTTTTTTATCTCCTGACCCATTTGGAAATGAATCGGTTGGTACGAAAGTTTTCACCAATTTCTTTTTGTTATGCCCATTCCCCATCTCCATGATTAAGTTGTTTCGCATCCTCCCATTCATGGTCACGCTTCATGAAAAAATGGTTTCCCGGTCATAAATTCGGGCCGAGCGGCGATGTTTACTGCTCCGGGAGAACTGCGAAGATTTATTTTCGGCGCGAGAAAAGCTGACCACACTTTACGAAGATGACATTCAAAATCACCGGCAGAAGTACTTGAAGTCCCTGAGGACATTAATTTTTACGGATTCATATTTTGAATAGGAAGAAAGACAGCGCAGTCCGAAAAATAATGCGTCAAAGCATGTCGCTCCCATGTTGGAGTACGTTCTCGAAGCGAAGCCATGTGCGTCGTTCGTTCTTTTCCATTGAATCGGTTCTTCCGTTTTTAAATTTGTTTAAAGTCTTTGAAAGTCTATTCACCCGTTGCTCTTCCTCGTCGGGGTAATTTAGTCAACCGCTCTTACAAATATTGTATATTTATGATTAGATAAACTTATTAGGATAAGCGAAGGAAAAATTATTGTGAGTCATGCAAGTTCGGGACTGGAGTGAGTGAGTTCTATCGCTAATTCACGCATAGTTTTCAAATCAGTCATGGTAAAAAACGCTAAAAGTCTTAAAACTAAATTTCTCAGACTTAACTTCGTGGAGGTTTCATTTTTCTAAGTAAAGATAAAAAGCAAATGTACTAAGGAACCTATTTTAGCTACGTAACATGTTTATAAGAATGACCATTATTTTTCTTAGAAATTATATTAACCCGGTAAAACCAAGTTTGGAGTAATTAAATGGTGGACAAATAGTATTTCTATTTCTTTCATTAGATAATGAGTATTTTAAGCCAATATATAAAAATATGGCAGATGAACTAGCCTAAATTGGTGCTTTCAAGTCAATTTTAATCTGAATATAGTATTTTACAAAAGTTGCCTTGATTTATTGAATATCAGCAGGACTTGAGTGAAAATTTTCAAAATTATTTTCGGAAACCTCTTTTTTGAAATGTGAAAAAATTCATCGTTCATACTTCATGACCTTAATTTAATTTTTTCCTTGCATTACGTCGGGAAGAGCTATTTTCCAAATATAATCCAGCCCTGCCTTCCGATACTGACTTATTTCAATGTTTTCTGGAAAGGTTACGTCCTCTCAAACAGCAGTAGCGCCCGTCTTATATTCAGTCCTGTATTATACTTTCATGGCCATCGGCCAAGATGTATGTCTATCAATTCACATCAATTTTTGTAAATCTAATTCGTTCATAGTCATTCTACATGTCATTTTTATCATATAGGATGCTGATGCCGTATCCGATTCCATAATAACTAATAATATTTAAGCAAAATGATATCCTAGCTAAAGAAATATATGGTTATGTAAGTACATTTTTATGCCTATAAAACTTCACCAATAATGGGGACAGTAAATTGCATGTTAGTTTTACCACCTTCCTCAATTTTATCATAAAGTTAACTCAATATGTTTAGCTTCGTTGATTGCTGTTTTTGAGATAGAAAACAAAATGCTACTCTCACTACAGTTACGGTTAAGGGGGCAATCCCTTGCTTAGCATTTCTGAAATATTTTATTATAATGATGACAGCCGATAAAATTATCATATATATATTCAGGGCACTAGAATAATTCTGCATGGGAATAAGAACAAGTCAGTACCCGGTATAGTGAATCAGGAGGAGAAACTACTGGGGGGGGATTATAAGGAGGCAGAATAAGTGGTTGAAAAAGGTAATGAGGGGTGATTGGCTGCTTAAGGCCGAGATAGATGGAATATGCTGGATAAACTGAGATAAGGAAAATAAAGAACAGGTTTTATGGACGAAAGAAAGAGAAGTATGACGTTTGCTGAAAGTAAGAAAAAAATGTGTAGATTGATAGCCTCCAAAAATGTGTAAATAGATAGCCTCCAACTAATTCAACTACAAAACTTGATATTATTCCTCTCTTTCATGTGAACCTGCCTTAACCATTAGGTTACACCAATATAAATAATGGTAATCATTTATCGACTTAATTCTTTTCGAATCAATTAGGTGGAATTGAGATCGTTGAACTTGTATTCAAGACTGCTTGCATGTTAACCCTCCGGAGCATCTTTTTATTTATTGGTGTTGGCTAGACACTTTCGCTTAATGCTCTGGGGATGATGAGGTGAAAAAATACACCCCTACCCTCTGACAGATTGAGTACTGATCGCTTCCGCTTCGTGGAATATCCTCGGATGTGTACGGGCGTTATCATGCCTAACGCTGCCATACCCTTTTCCCTTGAGTGTTTTCCTATAGAACCGTTTTGCATAGCGCGGCATCATGTGCGCGAAGCGATTCTTGATAAAAAAGTGGTCGATAATTTCCATCGAACGCTTTGCCAAGAGGTTGTTTGCGCGGTATTTAATCGAAAATACATGCCGGCTTTTCCGTTCATGCCTCGGCTAAGTATTCTCCTTTTTGCATTCGGGCCGTGGATGGGGAAGTGCATGCCTTTGCGAACTCGAAACTCGATCGATGTCGCCCGAAACACGGCGTAACAAACAGTGGCTGTGCATCTGTGTGCTTTAATTAGCTGTCACTGGCGCTGCATTAATTGAGCTCGCCCGTTTATCGACATCTAGGCACATCATAGGCAGGTTCGGGATGATTTTGGACATCGCGGAGTGATTCAATGAGTAACTTAAAAATTATTCGTTGATTCACTGACTTCGGGGATGATGGAGTGGGAGTAAAAGAGGCGGGACAAAGAGCAATCGCGTTTGAAAGATCCAAAGAGAGAATTTTAAATTTCATGTTTGTATGCAGATTCACTCTGTCCTTTTTCTGTCTCTATTCCATATAAATCTATAAAGCTTCCTCTTCCATTTACACTTACCTTAACTGGTATATTACCATAGTAAAAATGGTATGAGTATTTCATTTATTAAATGTATACAGCGCGCTATCGGTTTATAGAGTAAAATATAATTCTAATTGTAATTTTGATTAGAAGTTAAATTCAATCGTTTTTTCTGAACAAGTTAGCCTACCTAAATTATCATTCATATGAAAATGAAAATGATTCCAAGAAAATGTTTTCCTAATGCCCCTATATACCAAATTTGTGGATACTGTATGTAAAGAGGTATAAATAGATCTTACTCACTTACTGCTAACGTTCTTATAATTCGTCACTCCTAATGTCCTTCAAAGTTAGTATGATGTTTTATGAAGCTGCCATGTCGCGTAGTCCGACTCGCATTCTGGCCAATTTGTTCAGATATTACATAAAAGGTTTCCTTTTGGTGGTATTTATTGTTGTATAAGGACTTCCTGAACCATTGCTGGTTCTTTTCGTGGAAGCATAAAATGTTTTTACCATGCATCTGCATCAAAACCTCCGACCGAAACTTCCACGTTGTTTGTCTTTTTTCCCATTTATCCAAGCCTACTTTATTCCAATAAAAGTCCGCGCATATCACCTAATTAAACGGTCTTTGGAAGAGCACCTAATTAAAGCTATGGTAGAATGGTCAATGCATTTCGCGCAGGTAAAGCGTGGTGAGCGCATGCTTTTGGTAACCACATATTGAATTCTGGTAATAGGTGATGGGTTGAGTATTGTGAGTGATCAAGCATTGTTTTGCTCATTAGTCAAGGGATAGCAGCCCACTAAAAGGTAATTTTTGGATAAAATTTTCAATCATGGGCACACTAATGTTGAAGATTTTAATGAAGAGAGTAGAACCGCTCATGTGACTGTTTACTAATTGGGATGAGTTTTGGCGCTAGGATGCAATGTGCAGAAATTCATGATTAGTTTGCTCATTAACATACAGTCAGGAGGGGTTTGAAAAAGAGGCTTCTGATCATATGCTTGGAGGAAATATTTGCCATTTTAAAGTAAATGCATGTTCTAGAAAGTAAAGGAAAGTTGACTTGGTATTTGGGTGTGGATTATAGGTTAAAGTAATACCACCAACATGGAAGAGAATTAGCTGAGATGGAAGGGGAAGTAAGCAGTGAATGAGATTCAGAAGTGACAGATAATTTATGTAAGACGCATAAGTAAGGAGCATTACGCTGAATTGAGTGCTGTAGTGGAGAATTTGGGCTAAAAGCGGACAGGAGGAGAGATAGGAGAAATTTCAGGTGACATAAACGGTGACAGAAGACGAAGTAGGCCTCAAGCTTCGTGCAAAGCGATTTTTTCGTAGGAAAATCTCCCTGATACAGTACCAAATGAATTTCAGAGTAATATAATTAGTCATCATGGCAAAGGCATCATGGCAAAGGCATCATGGCAAAGGCACCCTCTTCCCTGCTCTCTTTGACTTTTTTTCGCAAACATACTACCTGTCTACATTTGATTGCATTGTTTGCGTAATCATTTTCTTCCAGTATTTCTGACATTGAGACATTTAAAAAATTTCCCCATCCCCGTGGAGGCTTGATTTATCCTTACTCAACCTCCTGACTCACGCTTTTGCTGCCCCCTTCATTTTAGACCACTTTCTATTTTTCACCTCCTGCATCTCCTTACTCCAGCCATTAGACTGCACAGTGGGTAGTCCGCTGATTCTAATGCCTTGAATTTGATGGTTTTCCCCAGAATCCGAATTGGCTTAAAATAACATACTTAAGGATAAAAACAGGTGATACCTTCTCTTACTCTATTATAGGGAAATGGAATATTTCTTAAAATAAAGACTGAATGAATTTCTTTTATAAATGAAAGCTTAATACTCTAATAAACTAGCTGAGAGTTATTACAAGGAACTCAATTGAACCTGTTTATACATTCTACCTTTTCTCCAAGGTAAGGGTGATTTTTAAGTTACCGTAGAACTAGCCGAGAACTTAACCTTATCCAACTGTGGAGAAGCATGGGCGTGTGCAATATAACATTCCTCATTTTCATAACGATCGTTTAGTATCAGCAACTTTCCATTATTCTGAGGCAATAAGCAATTAGAGAATGCTAAGAGATACACATTAAGATTCTCTTGGTTCTAGAAAATTCTCTTCAAACGATATAATGTTATTCTTACATTCGTAGGAGTTTACTTGAGTGATCGTTAGCGGAAATATTTTTGCTGTTACACAATGAAGTTGGTGTTATGACGAATTGCATTCGCACGCATTTGACGTTTTCTAATTTACGGCTTAAAGGGTGGAATATGTAATTTTATCTTTATCATTTTATTAATATCGCGGCCTCCAATCTTTACTGCCATCCGAGAAATGATGAGGGTTAATTCGTGACATGTGACATTACTATTGACGTAACAACAGAGTAAGCGATAGTATTAATCCATCATAATTCAGTGACACTTTTGTCAACCGCTAATGCGTTGCTGAACGATGAAAGACATAAATACATCCCTGATCGATTGGCGAGTTTCTCCCGACGTTTCCCCAGTGGAGAGTTAGTGTTAACTTTCTGGGAGAACTTCTGAGGTGTTCCACATGAGTTACCGCGAGACAACCCTTTGGACAAGACGACGAATTTGTTCACCTTCTTCCCTTGGGACCTAGAAACAAATAAATAATTGAAACGAAAAGTTTACCCAGCGATACTAAAGGATATCATTTCTATGTCGGCTGTATGTACTTTACTAAACTTTCATTAAGAAATGCTACTTTTTTCTAATTAAGAACTAACCGTTCACAAATAAGTGTACCCTATGCTCCCTTTACACAATCCTACCTCTTACCATGTTGGTAATTTAAGATCAGAGGATTAAACTTTACTTTTTTCTCAAGAAACGAAAACTATTGAAATACTGAGAGTGCAATTCATTCATTTCATCAGATGTACCCTTAGGAAAAGTACATAGAGTACCGAGTTGTTGAAAGAGAGTAGTTGCCATTGTAACCATTATCAGTAATTTTTTTTTATTATTGGAAATAAGAGCATTGGGCAAGAGGAAAAGAGAACGTACTAATGTAGCCCATCCGACAAATGTCACGAGAGGTAAAATAATTTTCGCATTTCTGGTACACATGACATTCTTAATTGGCATGTAGTAAGTCATTAACCTTCCTCACTGATTAATCGCCGATGTTCTCACGCCCCCCAATCTGTATGAGTTTAACTCACTTTCTGTGCACTTAGAGTCGTTTTTAAGCAAATCTCGCGGCTTTCCATTGTATTTTTGTAAGTTTTAGGATTTTATCCTTCTGCACTGGGTCCAAAACTTTTGCGACGCCATGAACAAGTTGATCTCGAAAAGAGCGAAGAAAGAAAAGGGTTGATTTGGTGGCGGTAGTCCACAATGCTCATTCCGAAGGTTGTGAGTTCGATTACCGTTGGGGGATGGATGGCCAGCTTGGATGTGGCGAGGACATAATTTTAAGTATGTACGATATACCATCTTTCGAATGGCGTTATACCTCTGGCTTTCTAAGCGTCTTCTTTCGGTAGAAGGCTAATATCGGAACCGTATTTCTTTTCACTTCATCTTTTTGTTGCTCACCCCTCTTACGTATCCCCTGAAGGAGTTTTGTATTTGACTTACGCTCGAAGTCAAATTTTTATTTTCTTTCTATTACGGATTTCATCTTAATCATTATTATAAACCTTGATAATACCTCACTTGGATTGCGCAAGCCTTTTAACATGTAGAAAGATTGGCAATGCAAATTATTATATTTCCTAAGAGAAAATATATCCACAGGCAAACCGAAGCAGAACTCAACTTTTTATACGGTAAACTTGACAATATTCTTAATTTTTCCTAAAATTTTATATTCCTATTTTATGGTTAATATAAATCTTACTTCCGCCCCACTTCAATAAGCCATGCATCTGCCTACCTCTATTCTTCAAAGTATATATACCCTCACCAACCTACTTGACTGTTCTCAATGGCAAAAATTAAGAACATTTAATCTGGTCCCTAAAGTCGAAGAAAAAATGAGGCACATACTTTGTTTCTTTCACTTCCTCAACCGCGAACCTTCCTGCGGGTGGCAGGAGAAGTCTTATAATAAGGACAGTTTCCCTCAGCGGTTCAAGCTATTTAAGATAATTATCCTATTAATATAGACATTTGGTCCAGATAATAAATTTAAGGTTTCCCTTCATAACTCTTTAACGACTGGAAAACTTTTATTTAGCTATAAATAGGAATTACGACATGCACAAAAGTGGAGTACACAAGTTAAATGTGAAGACTGTGGAATGTTGTATATCGATAAAACAAACCGAAAGTTTATGTACGCTCAAGAAGTTATCTAAATAGAGATGTTAGTTTATTTTACAAATATTTGTAATTTTTTTATGATTGTTGCAATATTGACGCTGATATTTTACATTTTAATGACAAAAGACATAAGTTGCACATCTATGAGAAATTTGGGGTTTTTAATAGTCAGTAGAGTTGGGCTTTTTTTGTGGTTCAATACCTTCTTTAAAATGTTAGCCTCTCTACCCGTCCTGTTACCCCAACAAATTTTGTTTTTTTTTATGTTCATCTCAACCTGTTCCTATCTTATTTCTTATTCTGTTTCCCCCATTTGTACTTATTTCTGCACTTCACCTTGAATATTCACTCTCTTTATGACCTGTCCGTTACTCTCTCCCACACCATCCCCTTCCTCTCTCCCTTTCTTTTTCCTCATTTTACCCCCAATCTACTGCTTAAATATATATCAATGATAAAGTCTAACGCATCCGGTTTTGATGGCATTAGTGTAAATTTTATTAAAATGATTCTTCCGCTTGCATTACCTATGATATTAAATAATTACAATTGTTCCCTGAATTATTCTACTTTTCCCTCATTATGGAAATTTGCCTTAATTAGACCTATACAGAAAAATTCTAACCCAACAGATATGTCTCATTATCGCCCCATATCCATTATATGCGCCCAATCCAAACCTCTCGAGACATTTGTCTTTAATCACACCATTAAGCACCTTTCTCGCAATAACTTGTTAGATAATTATCAATCAGGTTTTCGCAAAGATCATAGCACGCAGTCCGCACTAATCAAAATTACTGATGATATTCATCACGCTATAGATAATAGAAAAATAGTCATACTCGTTCTATTTGACTTTAGTAAAGCTTTTAACTGTGTAAATCACGACATTCTCTTGGCACGATTACGCAAGCTGAAGTTCTCTAATGCCGTCCTAGCATGGTTTAAATCATACCTCTCTGATCGCCAACAGGCGGTGAAGGGTTTGGAAGGCGTTTGTTCTGATCCATCCCCATTGCCTAGCGGAGTACCTCAAGGGTCCATTCTAGGGCCATTGTTATTTAATATTTATGTCCATGAATTATCGAATGTGATTGCACCATTTTTACGCGGATGACCTACAAGTTTATGTAGAATGTTATTGTAATTGCATTGAGGAAACAGTTTCATTGCTTAATAAGGATATTCACGCTATATGTGCATGGGCATCGGCCAACGACCTAAAACTTAACTCTCAAAAAACGAAACCAATAATAATTGGAAGTCCTTCATTTATAAACTCTCTTGACTTTGATTGACTCCGTAAAATAACTGTTGAAGGAGTACAACTTGATTATGTTGATGAAGAGAACGATCTCGGTGTTGTTATAAATAGAACCTTGACTTGGAACTCACATGTTCATAGTATTTCTAATAAAGTTTTGAAAACACTTTATCAGCTGAAGCAATTCAGGCACCTAATACCTTTTCCGCTACGCCAAAAGCTGGTAACCTCTTTAGTTTTACCACATAGATTATTGCTCGCTGGTGTTCACGAATATATCATAAGAACAAATTGCCATTCTACAAAGATTACAGAATTCTTGTATACGATATATATATATGATATCTCACGCGATGAACATGTCAGCCCGTATTATGAGAAGTTAAATTGGTTAAAAATTGAACAAAGACGTATGCTGCAAATGGGTGCATTTATTTTTAAATTATTAAATGTAAAGATTCAGTTGTATTTATATGACCAATATGTATATAATAAGGACAAAAAAGCGAATGACTAGAAATAATTCGAATTTAATAATACCATGCCATAGAACAACTACTTATGATAAATCATTTTATATATCATCGCGTAAAATGTGGAATTCTCTTCCTCAGAATATAAAGACGTTGACATCAGTGTACGCATTCAAGAGAGCTCTGAAAGAGTATTTATGTTCTAAATATTAGTATATAAAATGTAACATTTACTTATTTCTTTGTTTTATTTTTTGTAAATTGTGTAATATTAGTGGCTGTTTATACAAAGCATTGTAAGTGTTATGCCTTTAATCTTTTTATGTAATTTTTCCAGAGACAATACCAACCTCTAATATTGTCTCCTGCATGTCATTATGTAGCCATTACTTTATTACTCTACGCTGTTTGTAAATATTATCAGCAGCTTAAAATATAAACAAATTTAAGTGCCATGTACTTGTGCTCCATGGGATTATATGGTCCCAGAGTAAATAAACTTTATCTTATCTTATCTTTCTTTTCTTCTTGCTCAGGGAAATATATACGTGCACGTTGATGGCAGGTTAATTATTTATGATAATGACACTACGTGTGGAAACCATGGCTGGTTGTAATGTATGTAATCTAGTAGGGAAATGAGTGTGAAAATTACAACAGATATCTTTTTTCCGCATCGTGATGGACCTAGAAAATACACTCGTCTTCTTAATTCATTATTGGTCGTTCAATCCTAGGATTGGTTATATTGGTTGACTGCAGCCCTCCACCTTATCCTATTTAATGCTAGTTCCTTTACCTCCTGCTAACTCTTCCTGAGTACCATTCTCTTTATTTGGTCCATGAACTTATTCCTTGGTCTTCCTCTTGGGGCTTTTCCCTCTATTTTGTTTTCAATTATGTTCTTCACAAATCCATTGTGCCTCAGGGTGTGACCAATGCATTAGGTTCTTCTTTTCTGTATGGTTTTCCATATTGTCCTTTTCTCTTCTACTCTTCTGTACACTTCATCATTTCTTATTTTGTCCGGACATTTTATCTTCAGCATGCTCCTCCAGCACCAGGTTTCGAAGGTTTCTATTCTTTTCTGGTCAGCTTTCCCCAGGGTCCATTTTTCCGATCCATAGAGTGTAACGCTTCACACAAATGTTTTCACATACTGTTCCCTAGTTTGTAGTCCTATCTTCTTTGACCACACTCCTCTTTTTATATCTATATAATTTCAAATTGATAATAATTCAATGCATATTCCAAGTGAAAAACCGTGGAAAAATCGGTTAGCTCCAAGTGTGGTGTATGTTTCAAGAGTTGCTTACCTTATAATTTCAACGGAAGGTAAATATCCTTGCTTTATATCAGCTAAGGTGTTTCCTCGTCCGTGCTGTTGAAGGTAAGTAAGAAACGAAAACGAGGAGGGAATATGGTGGATATTTCGGTTTGTCAGGCTGCAGTTTGATGACGCCATATCCTTTCCGTCCACCTGAATGGTACGTACCGACTGAATGAGTTAATATCCCTCCGGAGGTCGGAATGGACTCCCGACGTCACCACCGCGCCAACTTCCCGGCCCACCTCTCGCCAGCCAGCCCACTCAATCGCCTCGGAGGACCGCCTCTCGGCACGTCCTCCTCCCGCGCGCCCGCCGAAGGGAAGCAGCGGCGGCGGAGAGAAAGAGAGATGGGGGGCGGGGACGCCAGCCTCTTCCAGCCACCCACAACCCGACCCTTGATCCCCTCTCGCAAAACCCTTTTTCTCCACCGCTCTACTCCCTTACGCGCCAAAAACTTTCCCCCTTGAGCCCTTCTCCCGAACTAAGAAGGGCTTTTTCCCTCTCTTCTCTATCCCATCCCATAGTCGCTCCCCACATCCCTCCTCCACTTATCGATCCTCGCTCCGCTCCTCGCCGCTCCAAACCAATTGACCGATGTGCTCTCGGGACCCACCGTTCGAGTCTCCCTTATTTCCTTGACCTCATCTCTCTCCCTCTCCTTGCAACCCTATAACCCTTTTTATCCTTCCCTTCCCCCTCCTCTCCCCACTTGCCTAACCAGCTTCTACCGTAAAAAATCCTGCAATAACTCTTATATTACTCATCACCTCATTCGCGCTTAAACATATATCTATCGAGTTTTCCCTTGTTTATTTATTTCCGTATGTTACCTACCGGTTAAAATTTTGAGCGTTGCCTATTTAATTTTTTTCTGTTTCATAAGTACTTGCTGCGTTGAATATTATTTTAGGATTTTTTATTAATTTCACCCTCAAACAGAGAAAAATATTGGTTGTACTGTGTTTTCCTTAATAACATCGTCATAGTCCAATGATTCCTCGAATGGGAATAAAATTCTTACATGGTGTGTATATTATAAGTCATATATTTGCCTAAATTCAAAGGCACGTAATATTACGTTGGCAGTAGTTCTACCAGGAAGCCTTTTATTCATTTATTTGCTAAGAATACCTACCGGTTAAAGTTTTGAGTGCAGGCCATTTTATTTTTTTCTGCTTCAAAAGTACTAGTTGAGTTCAATATTATTTTAGGAATTTTTATTAATTTGACCCTCAAACAGAGAAAAATGTTTGTCACTGTCTTTTCCTTAATTACTTCATCATAGTAAAATTATTCCTCGAATGGAAATTAAAGTCTTGCATGCTAAGTATATTAAAAGTAAAATAATTGATAAAAAATAAAGGAATGTAATATTACGTAGCAAGTTGTTCTACAAGGAAGCCTTCTATTCATTTATTTGCCAAGGATATCTGCCAGTTGAAGTTCCTTGTGCTGGCTATTTTATTTTTCTTCTGCTTAATACGTGTTTGCAGTTTTTACTATTTTTTAGGAATAATTATTGTTCCACACTCAAACAGAGGAAATGGCTAGGTATAATGTCTTTTCTTAAATAGCTTCAACTCAGTCCAATTGTTCCTGGAACGGAAGTAAATTTTTTACTTGATACATACATTAATAATAATTATTATTTATTCATTCATTGCATAAACATTAAATGCATACATTACATTACCATTATGAAGGATTATGGATCCCTTTTTAGGCATTGCCTTTGTTTGGGATAACTTGTAAACAAATTAAATTTCGAATAGTTGAGAAATAAAAAAAGAAAAAAAAGAAGTTATACCACATACATTACAGAAATATAGTACATGTACATGTATATACATAGTATATAATAGTACATGAAAAAACATAACAATTTTTGTTTGATATCAACTTGTCGAGCATACCGTTAATATGAATGGTTGCTATACTATTTACAAAAACACATCTTGATTTTCTGCGTTGAGTAACCATCTTTGTATTCACAAAATATGTTAAACTAGTTGTACCTCTTATATCATCTGATAAAATAATAAATATTTTAGGCTCTAAATAGATAAATGAGCGTTTAAAAAAGGTCAAATTAGGCTTGGGCAAAATATAGAATTACGTGGATCTAAGATTATATTTATTGGCTTGTGATTCTGCCTTAGGTTTGTTTCCACTTCTGAGGTAGAACCCTCTCTATACTTACTAAACATAAATATGACGTACAGGTAACCGCACGGCAAGGTAAGTGCAAAAGTAACTGTAGATCCACAAATAAGGGAAAGGACGGTTCAAACTGACTCTTTCTATCGATCAGTCTCACCATTGTTTTTTGGAGAATCAGTTGCGGATTGGGCAAATTTGTATAGGCACCTCCCCAGTAGATTATCCCGTAATTTAATTTTGATTGCACTAAAGCATAATATATTGTTTTAATGAATTGCCGGGGATATTTATTTCGAAGGAAATAAAACTGCGTATGGACAAGTTTAAGTTCCCATGTTATGCGGTTTATTTGTTTATTCCACTTTAAATGCTGATCAACAGTCAATCGTAAATATTTGTATTCAGTAACACGTTCAATGTTTATACAATTATTACAAGAGATCCGATTGCATATCGGTTTGTGATCCATTAACTACCATTCAAAAGAAAATAAAAACATAAAAACACAAAAGTTTCGTCTTTTCACTCAACAATAATTTATTGTCTTCCATTCATATCCTAAGTATACATAGATCTGATTCCATTTTTAGTCTCACCTCTTCCCAGGATGAGCCTTCATGGATAAGTGCAATATCATCAGCGAAGGCTTTTTTATGAATATAAATAGTTTTTAAATTAATTTTCCGGTGTATTTACATTTACATAAATCATTTACTAAGATAAGGAACAGTATTGGGCCTAACACTGAGCCTTGAGGCACACCTTAACATATGGTTTCACGGTCACTGATACAATCATTTACCCAAACACACTGAGAGCGGGAATATAAATAACTCTTAAACCAATTCCATGGTATTCCACTGACACCAGTTCTACTTATGTTTTCCGTCAAAATATCATGATTTCTGGAAAAGAAAGCCTTTTTTTATATCTAGGAACAGGACTGCAACACGTTTATTGGTATATTAATTGCGTCGTATACATGTGTCATGAAGCTTTCTAAGGCATCTTCTGTTCCATTATGAACCCGTATTGCTGTCGCGATCGTGGTGAATGCTCCTTAATGAGACGCTAACGAAACAGGGACTGCTGTATTGGCTCAAGTAATCGAGAGCTAGCCTCTGGTACTACTTTGGATCAATTTTTATATTCAAGTCTTTCCCTTTTTCTCCCCGGCTTGCCTCCCTGTCCTATCCCACTCATACTTGTTTCTACTTGAAGTCTATACTTGTTTCGTGAGCCCTAACGCATTTGTTTTGTAGTTTGAAGAGGTGAGGGAGGACAGTTGTTGGCCCATAATGACAGGAGCTCATTTTGTCGAAGCCACTGCTAACGTATCGTGAGGTAAAACTCTCGGTCTGCCAGAAAATTGCTACGGCAAAGTTCCGAGGATTTTTTTCACAGGTTACTAAATGGGGTATGGAACCGGTGAGGGATAAAACGAAGTCAAAGTTCTCGGAAGCGGGGTTATTTGTGGCATTCGAACGTTTGAATATCATTATCGTCCGTAATGAGCATCTATTGGCTGGTTATAAAAACAACTCATATGAAACCAAAGGCTTTATTAAATATGCCAAAGGACTGCTTCCTTCATTATGAGGCGCATAAAGATTTATTAACTTAATGAGTTAGTTTCTTCTTAAATGACCTCATAACATTTTGGACTGTATAAAAACTGCTTGTGAGTTTTATGAGTAGCAACCAATTGTGTGCATGAGGTAATCATACTAATCAGCGGCGAGAGATGTGAGGTACATTTAGCGGATGTTGCAGAAGATATTTTGTGTCTAAAAAGTAGATTTATAAAATAATTTGCATAATAAACGAGTAGTTAATGTGATAAATCATGAAACAGACTTTCCCAAGATATTATGGATAATTAAATCCATTGCTATATTACACCGAAAATCACAAAACCCGGCCGAGTTTTGCACAGATCTGGGGATTATAATAAAGTAAACGCTGTAGATTTAAAACTGGCTGCTTGTAGATTTAAAACTGCGGAGGGAAGCATAGATACGGTAATATTTGAGACGTTGTAATGCATAGCTGTCCGAGGTACTGTTACTAGTATAGCCGTCCAGGGTACAAGCTACTGGCATAGCCGTCCAAGGTAAGATCCAAGGTACTGTTTCCAATCTTGAAATCCCTATCGCCATCGGCAATTTTATAGCATTCTCTAACTTATAGTTATAGGACGCTAATTCTATACTATACTGGGTAGTAAAAAAAGTGTCAAATATTTTGAGATGCGGTGGTACTCATCGAACGAAGACAAGCAAGTCTAATAAACATTAGCCCGGATATGCATACATTCTGAGATCTGAACACGTCTTCATAGGAGGTGCTCAACATATCGTTCATCCATGGCAACAAAAGTGAAGTCGTCTGTGCGTGTAGGTAGGACACCACAATACATACTAAGAGTTATGAGTGATTTTCCGCAAAATAACACACTTTTAGGTCTGAAACTACGGTACAACACAGCTTGTAGCAAACCACAGACCGAAAGCTAACAAACACTCAGTCTATTGTGTAATTGGAGTAATTTGAGTCAGAAAGAGGACAAAATATTCTGTTTCTCCTCTTGGTGGAGCCCCAATGCAACGCCTGACCTCATATCCGCGAATCTTGCAGTCCCTTCAAAGAGAAAGTGTACAGATCTCAGAAAGTATGCGTTTCCGAATTCATGTTTATTGGTTCATTGGACTATTTATCTTCTTTCCATGAGCACGATCAAATCTCAAAATATTTGACAACTTTTTTAATACCTGATATACCTATAACTAATCGAAAGTGCCGTAAGGGACATGAAAAGGAATAAGGAGTTGGGAGTAAATAACATACCTGCATAGTTTCTAAAGAGTATGAGCCAGAATGAAAGAGAAAAATTTGACTTAAATTCGTACGATTTATGAGGAATGAGTGTGGCCGGAGGACATCACGAAGAAAACACTAACTCCGATACCGAAGGGGAGCAAGAGAAATACTTGCGAGTTATATAAGACATTTAGCTAAATTTTCCACACCACCAAAGTACTTATCACAATCAGAATTAGAATCAGAATTATTAATAGAAGGTAGGGAAAACGAATATCTGAGGTACGACCAATTTGGATTTAAAAGAGAGAGAGAGAGAGAGAGAGACGGGAACGCGGGACGTTATAGGAAATATGAGGACGCTAGTAGAATGGAACCTATAAGATGGGCAGGATGGGTTCCATTGCTTTGTAAACCTCGAGAAGATGTTGGATAGTGTGGAGGCGAAATTAATGGGATTTCTGTAGAAAGAAGGGGTCGATTAGAGAGGGAGATGTCTCATTCGGATCCATTATCTGAATCAGACTGGTTTTTTAACGTGTATTCAGAAGAATGGTAAGAGAGGCATGGGGAGAGATGGGAGGAAGGAATAAAGGTAGGAGGGAAACTGATAAAGTCAATGAGATTTGCAGGTTATCAGGCATTTGTTTGTCAATCAACCAAGGTGTTACAGTTAATGAGGAATGCGTTATTGGTGCATAGAGCAAGTCGAGCAGTTTGAGTATCAAGGTAGTACCTTGGAGAATAATGGGTTTAGTAGCAAGGACTTAAAATGTAGAATTGTCAGGTCTAAAGACTCATTTTCAAAAAGGAAGGAATTAATGAGAGCCAAGTGTGAGTAGAGATGAAGAGAAAAGGCTGTTAAAAACTCTAATGCGAAGCGTAGCGCTGTATGAGTCGGAGACTTGGTCATTGCGAAGGGAGGATGTACATAGACTTGAGGCGTTTAAGATGTGGGTGTGGATAAGGATGGAGAGCGTGAGCTTGGTGACGAGAAAGACCAACGAAGAGGTATTGGATATGGTTGGAGAGGAGAGGAGAGAAAACAAGTGGCGGAGGCTTGGAAGGGGGCAGAAGTGATGGGTGGAGGACGTATTGAATGGAGAGGGAATGTTGAAGAGGCTAATAGAGTTGAGAACACTGGGGAAGCGTAGAAGAGGATATGAACTCTGGAGAAGGGAGACAATAGGAGAAATTTCAGAGGGGTCTAATTGCAGATCACACATTGGAGGAGGAACAATACGATATTACAAAATTTAGGACGTTGGAATAAGTGCTGTCCAAAAACTTACCATTCAGCTGGTAAAATAATCAACTTTCGAAAAATAATACCGTTAACTTCTTCGGGGTCATGTTTAATGCTTAAAGTGTAAATTTACCCACCTATCAATTTATTCTCGACTGATTAGTTATTTTAGTGCAGTTATATAGTGGCAAATAACGTGAAGGAATTCTATAGTGAATATTCGTGCCATTTGTAATACCTTCATCATTAAACATGAATCCATTAATAATTGATTGCCAGAACAGAATTCTTTGGACAAGGCAAATGATAGATATTGACTGGTGGAGAATACTTTCCTTAATATACACATGTTCGTATGTCATTTTTACCTCTTAATTATTGTGGAAGGCAGAATTCAATATATTTCTAATGGATTCGATTTTTCGATGAAGAAATTTTATCAAATATTTACTCAATTGGAATTCATTTTTTTTAATCATATTTCTAAGTAGTTTATTCATTCGATGATCTTCAATTGCTTCATTTATGTTAACTTATTTTACACTCTACATCGGTTATGGATTTTTAACCCTGTATTACTTATAATTGCTTGGCTGTACATCTTTCTTTATCTTGACGCTGCATGAGCAGTAAAATTGTCACACGTACGGAATAACATCTATTTTTTCATAGTTGATCCATTTCTCAATTTTCTCCTTTCTAAGTCACCAATCGACTTCCGTCTGAAACCCATATACCTTTACCACCTCAGCCCAAGTGGATTGAATGAGTCTTTTTCATCTCGATCAGTGGAAGTGTTTGGCATTCAGCCAACACTTGATGCAAATGTTATTTGTGAACCGAAAGTTATCACCACTCATGAATCATCAAAAATTCGTGTCAACTTTCCGGAGACTTTGCTTAGGCACGTTCGAAAAAAAAATATCTTCTTCCCTTCGAGCTGGATAATTTAATCAATGCTGATTTGTGATTTATCCCCATGAGATAATTTATTTTCAAAAGTTTATTCTTTTTCCAGAATTTCTACCTATTGGATGGATTGTTTCCCATTGCTTAACCAAATTGTTTTTTTTTACTTTTGAAGTTATCAGCTTCTGCTATGACGTAGTATACAGAAATTTAATTGACAGAAGTTTAAAACCATTAGTAGGATTATTTAAACGCTCGGAAATTGAAAATAATTGGATCGTTTGACTGTCTGAGTGGGTTTCATATTTGAAATTTAATGCTTATTGCTCCGATTACTTCATGAATAGTGAATCAGATATCACGCTATAAATCTGACTGTAATGTACACTCATAAACACCATTTGTGAAATAATTAAACTATTTGAACAAGTATTCGGTTATGAAAACAATCAAGATATGTAAACAGTTTCCAGCATTCGATTCATCACTAACTTCGGTCATATTTCAGTTATCCTCTTTATGGATTGAAATATTTTTCTAATTGCTCTTATTCATATTGTCATACTCCGGGGCGGTCATATATATCATTTGTTTCAATCAAAGTTCGAGAGCTATTGCATTTATGGAACCAGTTAGCCATTTATCATAATTTACATTTGATTATTTATTTCATAAAACATTACCGTAGGATAATGCCTGGTGGCAATGTCGTATTTATGGACCCATTTAGCCAGTGTCATTAAAATTTTTGTTTTCTTATTTATTTCACAAAACATTTCTAAGTCTCCCGGAGGTCTGCTTGGCGATTTTGAAAACATGAGGAGAATAGGAATATTTCCACCCGCTAAGCCTTTTTTGAACACGTGAATGCTTGTAGGGTTTAAAACTTTCTCGAGTAAGACGCACTCCTTATTTGCCGATTTCTTATAAAATATTAATCTAAATCACTTTTTAAACTTTATTTGTATGTCATTATTATTCTGTATTCGGCGAATATATTTTTTATCTATTTCTATAAGTACAGCCTTCATTGCCTTCTTTATCAGTTGCAGCTGAAAAGAGACGTAATTGCTTGACCTGGTCGAATGTGAAATAATATTTTCATTCGAGAGGGAGCTCCGTAGATTTTTTGTGTAATCGCGTTGATGACTCAAAAACTTTTCTGCAATCCCGATTTCCGTCTTAAAATAGATGTAGTGGCACAACTGGGATATGGAGTTATGGCTTAAAGTTTTCTGCAATTTTGTGTCTACCTGTACTTTGCAAGTATCTCAGAAAGCTTGCCAGCATTTACAGTTTTTGGAGAAACTTCCAAAATCATTTTCACAACTTTGTGCAACTCCTCATTCTGTATGGTACGCTACTGGCTCATATTCCACGTCCTCAAGACTAACCGACAACCAATATCCGTTGGAACATTGCCAAAAAAGAGGTCAATCGATCACGTACTCTTCTAAATCGAAGCATGCAGATGTAGAAAACTTCCATTTAGTTATAAATACGATTCATGCCAGGAGTAGCCTTTGAATTTGCTTGATTCTTTTTTACAAGGCGCATTACTAATTTCTTCATGTTTGTCGAAAGAATTTATTTTAAAAGTAAAATCCATTGTCAGCTAGCTTGGAGAATCTCGTATCATGTGATATTTTGTGTTGGTCCGTATGATATTATATAGCCTGCTAACATGCGTAAGGAACTAAGGCGGCTTGAAAGTTAAAAGGGGCACAAGTTGTTGAATCACTTATATATAAAATGCGCTTCTTCGATTCCAATACATAATGTGTAGCAAATTTAGTGCCTAGAGGCATTTATGAATGGATGCCATACTTAACGACAAAAATGTAATGTGACTAAAGTGGCTAACAGCATTTATGAATCAATGCAATACTTCACCATAAAAAGGTAATGTAATTCAAAGAATTAAGATTCAGGCATTGTTTTTTTTTCTTTTCTGCATTTTTTCTCGTGTCTTGAGGCATAACGGGATTGATCCAGCCTTGCATAGAAGATTCCAAAGAAGCACGTCAATGTGTGAAGAAGTTGTACATTTTTATCAATGTAAGGGTGTAATGTCTTCCTCCGAGTTCTCTATTCAGAATTTTATCTCAGAAAAAGAGCGTGAATTTAATATAACAGTTTTGGAAAATTACTATTGTAAAATTGTTTTAATTAAAGAAGTCATTATTGTTTAAATACGGGTGATAATAAATAAACAAATGATCAGTTTACCACAAAGATAAATAAATGAGCCATTTTCTACAACTAACTACGACCCGGGTTTCAATGTTTACCCATCATCATCAGGTAACAAATGATGCTTAGAGCGCACAATGTATAGTCATTGGCGGAGAGGGAGGAAAGGAAGGGGTGATAAGTTTAAACCCACCAAATATATTTCTAGTTTCGTAAACAATGGCTATTATTAAACGAATTATTATCAGGGAAAAGTCAGGTAAACGAATTATTTGTAATTATTAGGTAAATGCTCGAATTGTGCCATTAAATACAAAAATCCTTAAACATTATTCACATACTTCAACAGTCACATTAGCAACGTTTCTTCCTTTGTGTTCTCCATTCGGAATATTTATCTCAGATGAAGTGCGTGAATTTATCATAACATTGTTTTGGAAAGTAACTGTTGTAAAAGTGTTTAACCGAAAGAACTTTTAGGGATGTAGCGGACCTTGTACCCTTTAACCTAGCTATTGTTTTTTATGCAGACTATGTTTGTTTGTGAGTTTAGGTGTACTCTTCGCGAATCCTCCTATTCGTGTCCACCGAGGTACAGCGCCCATCCAATACTATGACAGAGCAAAAAGTTTTTGTCACCCATGTCGGACATGCTCTTTGACTACCGGAGTGATGAGGGTAATGTGTTAATTTAACTTCTCCCGAGAACTGCAGTAATCTTTGAGAAGTCGAGGACGTGTAATGCGAAAGTGCTTTCTCGCGGTTGACTTTTAGTGTGTTTTTCCTCGTCTATTCCAACCTTCGGCGCTCTCACTGCCAAATTTCGCCATATATATTCTCTTGGAAGTTTCAAACCGTCCAAAGAGCTTGCACTTCTGCTACCACAAATCTCCTTGACGGGCCCTTATTTATCCCTCAATTTCTGCTCGGAAATTTTCCCAAAAATAAGGTGAGCCTGAGATATAAAGCATTCAAGCTCACTACGGCTACAGAAAGCAAGAACAAGGTGTAAAATCGTTTGCAACCGATTGTACTCCATCCTATCGTCCAACTAAGCTTGATCTATTCAGCCAAATTAATTATCTTATAATATTTATTGCTCTAGTACTCTTGGAGTCAGGACTTGAAACTTTGTGATTCTTATAATTTGAAATTAAACTATTTTCCGCTATCCAACTCATTACGCTCCAAAATTATGGATAAAATAAGTCATTATTTATTAATTATTTTTTACAAATCAAGGTAGATTTTGACGGGAGTGAGATAAAATGCTTTAGGCAATTTTTTCTCCAGATAAAAAAAGTTACACTGGTTCAGACTTTTATATCCCTAAAAAAATCATTTTTTCATGCCACTGTGCACCCTTCTTGTCATGCCGTACATAAAACTATTCTTTTCTTTCCTCATCACCATTTTATGCCACTATAAAATATACTGCAGTTCAGTTTTGGCATTGTTTATCTCATGAATTCATATAAGTTAATTTTGCCAACAGTTTAGGAGAGAGTCTAAAACTTAACGTCATTGGCCGTGTGGATTACAATCCTCTATATGCTCTCTATGTATGCTCTCATATAAAGAATATGGCTTGCGACCTAGTACCATTACATCGAATTACTAGAACTGTTCTCAGTTTCACTTGTGAAGACTAAATATGGATAGCAATAAAAATGTTTACAAGGACTAAGAGAATTCAATATCAATTTTTGGTGTCTGAGTTAAATTCAATTTTACCGTCTCGTCTTGGAATAAATTTTTCATTTCACTCAAATCACTTCCGTTAAATTTGTGATTCTGATATATTATAATTATTTCACTCATTTATTTCACACGATTTTATTGAAAAGTATTGCATAAGATAGAATGCTACTCCTTATTTAATCTCCTAATTCTCGACAGTGTATGACTGGTTTGAGTGCCGGTGATAATACGTTGTCCTCCTCTGAGCTTTAGTTGACTATTCTCCTTCATTGGAAACTTTTTTTATTCCTGCGAACATATCTCTCCTCTGCTATAGCCCAGCGTCGATCCATCCGTTAGGCAATGAGTAATTAAACCTAGATTGTTAAATGGAGGGTTAATTACAGTGATCCATTATTTTCAATGAAATCTCTCACTGTTCTGGCGTAATCACCCCATTAATCACATCACCAGTGAGGACGTAATCCATTACTCGGTACTTTTTTACATTAATGGCTCTTGCTCGTGATTATTCGTTCACCTATCCACTTTTCATTAATTTCTTCTTCCTATTGTCGGATATGTGTTTAAATTTCGTTAAAGTTTGGAAATAGTCATGATCAAAACTGTGAAACTGCGATAATAATGACAGTAATGTAAATATTGTATTTGAAAAAAGAATTTATTACGTTGGTACAATTTATATTGACTAGGTCATTTCGAATCCGTACATGACCCAAAAGGAGTTCTCATCTTTATGCTAATGGGGAACTGACAGTGAAGGTAGCTTATTTAATAATGCTTTAAATGATATTAATTGTGCATTGTCTCTTAGCATATGTAGCCGTATAATGCATTTCACATGACAATTCCACTAATTACTATACGTCAAATCACTATCCTGTTCAACGATAAGACATCACTAAGTATTCAATTTCTAAATTAAAAGTAGACGACAGACTCCCAAGTGCCGTTTAGATGATTAATATAAACTTTTCGAAATGCATAGCTCCAGTGAATATAAAGTTTTGTTAATTACACAGATTCAGGGTACAGCTAAGTGTTTTCATTTCATTTTTACCTTAAAATAGAATTTCGTTTTTTAGATACCTGGGGATTCATAATTTAACACAGTTTTCGACTACTTTAAGTTATATTTTTAAACACTTGTCCCTATCCTAGTATTTCCAATTGGAATCAAGAACTTTTGCGGATGCCAGAGCCCTTGATGGGCGATAAAATCAGTCATCTTGCCAGCGTCAAAGAAATATATTTCTGTGAAATTACGCGGTTTATTAATACTATTAATGCCTAAAGACATAATAAATAAAGATAAACATGGGAACTGGCAAAATGTTCTGGTTGGATAGAGTTTATTGAAAAAATGTTCGAAGTAATGCCTGTGCCCATCAAATGAATTCTGGTAACGATATATCTCTGTCTCCACTCCACAGAACAACTCATCGCCTTTCTATCAAGCTGGAGAAAAACGTTACGTTACATGCAGCCAAGCCTATTGGTTGATTAAGGTTCCAAACGGAGCAAATCTCTGAGAATGAATGAGAAGTAGGCGGGGACGTTCCGCGGAATCTTCACCCCCCGCCCTCGATCTTCCTTTTCCTCTTGTTGCTCTCTCACTCAGTCTTTCTCTCCGTCTCCGTTTTCCCCTTTTCCATTTTCGCCGTCTCAGACGGGAGCACCTTGACAGGGCAATTAAGCGTTCGCTATTAGGCCTTAATGTTCCACATTCGACTCTCAAGGTGGAGAATTCTCGCCACCCCTACCAACTTCCGGATTTTAATGCGGCGCAGGAAAGGAAAGGACTTCTCTCTACCTTTTGGGGTGTCTCGTTCCATGGACCTTATTTTTAATCTATGTCCCCTAAAGTGCGTCTCTATATTGCATTAGTTACTTACTCTCAAGATATGTAATGGAATAAAGTTTTTTCTCGTACTTGCATGAATCCGTGCTGGTGCAGGAGATACTCATGAAAGTGACTCTGTTAACTACTGTAAACAAATTCACCATAAGGACATATAGCCATCATAACCGGGACATCATAATATGGTGTACATATATATTTTTAAAATGAATGCTTTCAAGCTAGTGGAAGGAAACTTCGTGAAATACATTAATTTCATAATAAAGGATAAGAAATTATAAATTATTTATCCCCTAACATAAATGTTATATTTTACCGACCCAGATTTCTTACTCCTCGTTTTCAAGTTTTCTGAGACGACGAAGCAACATCTGTATTATTTCTTTCTCGATTTTCCCATGAAATTTGAAATCGTTGAAAATGACCGCAAACTAATGAAATACGAGACAGCTAAAATACTAAAAAGTTGATAAATACAGTTCCTAATTCTTTTGTTTTCTTAGCGACATATCAGCGTGAATCGAATCCGAGCATTCTGTTACATGACAAATCTAGCAATTACGTTTTTAAAACCTTCTTACTACGGTTATACAGAGATGTAATTTTTTCCGTTGAACAATTTGCTGATGAATTAGAAACTGTACTAACGCCTATCCGAGGTAACTTGATTGCAATTGATGATACGAATATTAACATACTGTCCTCATTCAGTGGCTCAAATTTTTATTAAAATATAATGTGCTCCTTTGGTTTGTCTGGTTTAAGAGAAGCGTCAAAATACTAGTTAATAGATAAAATAATAGGCCTTAACTTATCAGTGATCTGTCAATCAAGAAGAAGAGGTCGATTTTCAATTTTTTAATCTAAATTTTGAAGAACGCGCCGAAACCACGAAAACGGGGCCACATTGCCTTGATCCACAAATAATAATTAAGATACTCAGCCAAACCTTTTAGCTATCTGTGTGTCATGAATTTCTTGGATAGTGCTTAACTAACATTCTAAGTACTAGATATATTCCTGATGGCAGAACTGTCGTGAGAGATGAAGCAATTATTCTCTCCTGAGTGTTACTGTAACATCGCCAGTGAATTAGCCCTAAATCTGTATCAAAATATCGAGGAGACAGTGGTAACTCACCCAAATTTAGTTTCTCTATTAATGCTGATTTAGATTAATTGGAAACTTGAAAATAAGAGTGACTTGTAATACATAAGGAAATGGAATACCGTTAATTGTTTCTTGTCATAACGAACTCACCCAACGTCGTCTCGATGTGATGCAATATTTGGTGCCACCAGAGCACGTATTTGCAAATTCGATGTTCACAGCTTCTGCTCCCAACCGCTAAATGGTAAATGTCACTTCATTCATATTCTTCCTATGTAATGAAAATGTTTTGCTCTGTTTAGCATGAAAAATAAAATTTCTCCTTCCCAACGTATGTTTTTTGCAAATTGGACAAGTTGGTGTTAAATGCCTGGATGGAGAAAACGTGGGGAAAAATGAAATTTGGTGAAGGGATGGTAAAAATTCGTCATATAAATTGTTTTACTGGTAGGAATACGGATACTGCGTATTTCATTCTTTTTGAGAAATATCTTTGCATCCGTGCGCATCTCTGCCTGTTAAGCCATTTGTGCTATCTTAATGCATGAAATGGGCGAAATTTAGTCATTCTAAGGTGACAATATTGGCTATATCCATCTCATGTACTGTCTTATGTGCTGCTGGGGAAGAGAGCAAATTTTAGTACAAACCCCCGCAAAAATTCTCTTTAAATGAAGATAGCTTGGAAATTTGACAGGCTTACTAAACTGATGGACTGTTAGAATACCCTTATTTGAATTTCGGTAAAGTCAAATGATGTTTTTACAAAGGAAACTGTTTAAGGCTAGACTTTGTGGAAGTTATCAATCACCGAATATTAAAATAACTTTGTGGACTCCACTTACGAGAATTTAATGTCAGTATCCTTCAAAACTTTGTGCCATCTTCAGGTCATAATGACACAAATATGACTTGAAGTTGACACAAAGTGTCAAAACTGAATTGTGACAATATATTCTCACATAAAGTAAAAAATGTTTTTATATTCTTCCGTGAAATTTTCATGGCGAAATGCATCCACTTTGGTGCTTGATGTAAATGTCATTTACAGGAATAAACTGCTTTTTAAAAGGCAAATTTTAAGATTAAATTGAATTGTATAGAGGTCCATCGTATTAATGGAGTTCTTATTAAAAAAATTACTCTATGAAAACAATTTAAGGCAAAATGCGTACATTCAACGTAAATGGACCGCAGTCGGATCTTATCATAGGGAAACGCGCTCTTTTAAACTCTATTCGTCGGATATACTCTAAAAAGGGTCTTCGTTTTCAGTACTTTAATTATTATTTCTCAATAACTGAGGCAAAAACATCTTTGGAGGTATTTTTAATACAAACAATAATGAGGAGTTTTGTAGGTATATGTTTTGACTCACTCGGCTAATTGGAAACCACATTTAACTCCCACGTTCATACTCACTCTTTAAAAATATTTCCTCTTTCTTTTAATAATATCTACAGTTTTTATCGCAATTTTTAATTAATTGAAAATAACAGTAATTTGTTTCAGTTGATATTCGGATTGAAACAATGAGCTTTGCTTGTGGTGAACGAATCCTTTGACATATCGAAGACGATATATCTTGGTTCAAGTCGCTTCTACCTTACGAAATGCCAGTTACGCCTCTCGAGGATATAATTTACATAAATGATTAAGTGGGAGCCACGCCTTTTGTGCCCTTGATAACGTGTAAAGGACCAACCTAAGACATGCTCAGGAAGTAGGAACAACGAAGCAGCCACGAAATCGAAATTGAATGAAAAAGCAAAGGATGCTGAGTGCCTACAGGTACAAATTTTAGGCAAATTACTCTTAACTCATCCTTAAGTTACTTGAGCTATTGATTATACTGGATTTTATCAAGCATTTTATTCTGGAAATACGGATAATTATTAATTTATGTGTATTAATTAAGTAAATATTAAGAATTCATTTCAAATAAGTAAGTGAATTCTGATTATAAGTGAGTCTTTGATGGAAAATATCGTAATTTGTGCGAAATATTTGTTAACTTCTCATGGGAATCAATTTTCGGGCAGACACTTGAACAGTCAAACTTGTATGAAAAAAATGTACGTGGCTGCCAGTACTTGATTATAAAGCAATACATGCGTCCAAATTTACTTACTTAAGACAGCTAAGATTCTTTAAGCCTAATTGATATAATATCGATGATGAGAATAAAAATTGATTGCCGTAATACAGAAGAAATAATATCACAGCAATGAGTATAAAGTGTCGATATTGAAAATCGACCCTTGCGGAAACGGACGGCAGATGGCTTTCAGCTATTTCACTTTTAACCATATCGACAAGCCCATGAAAGAACTCTTGATAAACGGTTATATTTCTTTCTCCCTGAAAGGGCTCGAAAGACACGGATCACTCATTTCCATGGTAACACGTTGGTCAACCTCATCGTTCCCTTTTTTCGCGTCCGTCCATCGCAGCTATCCGTGCGGTGACCGAATTCCCTCGCCTCCATTAAGCCGGCTTCCCGATTTCTTTTTTCTCTCTCCCCCTTATCTTTTTTTCAACGCCCGGGGGAAAACAATTTCCCGTTCACCCTACCCTGTCCAAAGTTCCACTCCTCTTTTGCACGCTCACAGACGCTTTGAGAGCGCGCTCTGAAAGACGAATCTCGGAAATTTCACTTCCCTACTTCCGCGCTCCCGTAGCTTTTCGTTCGAAGCAAAAAACGATGGCCGATACGATTACCCCGGCGTCCCTAGCTATCCTCCAATATTTTCCAGTCTCATTTTAGTGAATCTAGGAGATAAAAAATTTACTCATCCAAAACATTGAAACCCGTAAACTTCTCAACGTCGCCAAGTAGGTATTTGTCACGCGATTCGCCTAATAGAAAAATGTCTTTCAAAGTTTCGTTGAATTTATTTTGTATAGATAATAACTTTGTCAACGTTTATATAACTATGAACTTGTTCCTTCAATATAGAATAGAATACATCTTTATTATACTCTCGGCATCACCCTTGGAGCAAATACTCCATTACAAAAAAATGAAAAACTTGAAATACTTGGCTCAGCAAAAAATACAACGCAAAATTAACATCATTTATGCAGTCGATTATCGTAGTTCAGCCAAATTTGACAGCAAAAAGTACAACAAAAAATAAAAAAAAAGTTAAAATGGCTCATCGAAGAAATAGGAATACCGTTTGATAGTTGAGATACATCAGACGATTTTTATGGACAAAACGATATGAATGCAGTACATGAAAAACAAAGACAAAGGTACAATGATTAGATACAAAACAAAAATGAGGATGGATAAGGAAACAATATTACAATTTTCAGGCTGGAAATTATTAAGTACATTATGATATATTTTTTTCTGCATTGAGTTTATTCATAAATAACGTATTTTTAAATGTATTAATGAAACTCTTTATGTTTTAAGCTATCGGGCAGAGAACTCTAAAATTTGGAGGCAGTAATAGAGAACGACCTTTGATATATAGTAGTTCTAGGAATTGGATAACGTAAAGAACAGTTGTTTGTATGCAATGTCTTCTTGGTAGTTTTCGACCTGACCGTAAATATTTCTGTAAGGTAATTAGAATGTTCTCCTTAAAAATATTTAAGAGTAGGGTCCCTAATAAATATTTTCTGCGATTACTCAGATTCAGCCAGCCTAGGCAAGTTTTACAATGTGATACATGAGCGGGACGTTCTTAGATACAAATCCTACACAATAATTTAGTTGTCATTGTGATTTTTATCCAACTCTTTAGGTATTGCATTGAATACAAGGCTACATTAATCAAAGGTAGGGAATATCAGTGTGAAGATACACATTTTAGACGGGGAAATAGGGAGTAAGTGCTTATGAAGTTTTAACTGATTGAGACCTTATTAACCTTAATACAGATGTCATTTACATGTTGGTTCCAAGACAAATTCCTCAATGTATAGACCTACGGAATAGTAGGAAAAGTAACTTGGTGGAGTCAGAACAAAACTGAAGAATAAATCACTTGGGAATATTCCACACCTTTTTGATGCTTGAAAAAAACCAAGCAGTAACATTAAAAATGCGTAGAAAATCAATGGCTACTTTATTATTCCATTCAAGTTGTTTATAATAGTGAAAACAAGAACTAAACACCAATTTCTTCAGCGCACAAGAACAATGATGGTTGAAATGAAGTGAGCAAGGGAAACGAGTATTTACCTACCTACCATTGTGCCAGTGTGCAGTGTTGGCTGCCGAATGTTTTGTGCTAAGTTATCGAATGCTAATAACAGGCTGCACGCATTTGAGACGTGGGTGTGGAGAAGGATGGAGAAGGTGAGATGGACGGAAAGGAAGAATAACGAGGAAGCGCTTGAGATTGTGGGCGAGGATAGGAAACTTCTTAATGAAATCCGCGATCGGCAGGGTAGATGGCTGAAGGCTGTAACGAAGGGTTATGGGTTGCTCAAGAATGTGATAGAGTGAAGCATATTGGGCCGGCGGGACAGAGGAAGAAAGAGAATATGTTTCATGGACGGGATGAAGGGTAGATCGTGTGCAGAGTCGAAAAAAGATATACTAGAAGGAGATAGGCCCCTGAATGTATAGGAAATCGGGAGGATATTCTCTGACATTGAACAAAACCTACCTTTACCGGTAGAATACCTTTAAAAATCGAATTTGTACGGAAAACTGATATAAAAATAAAGGTATTTTATCGCAGATCATTTAAATAATTAAGTTGCCCATTAGTGACAACTTATTGAATAAAACGCTGCAACAATAGTCACGGGTGTGATCACTGGCATTTTTTAATACTTTATCGAACTCCAGCGCTCATCATTCCCGATTATTTTTTAAGTAGTGCGTAGAGTTTAAAGTAGATGGAAATCGAGTCCCCCGTTGAGTAGTTTAGTAAGCAGCGTAGTATAGCGAATGGTAAGCTACTCTTATCAAAGGTGATCTACTGGTAGGAAGTGAAGCCTGGTTTAAGTAGAAGTATAATTATCTAAATTAATCTTTTAAATTTGAAGAACCTATATGTACTTACTTTTTCTTCATCTCTGCATACGTCCTGGCTGTCCTCAACCTGTCTATAAACCCTATCTTCTTATATCCTCTTCCCTGCTTACCCTGCAGCCTCTCCATCACATCCTCAACCATCTTTTTGCCCCTCATTCATCTAAATCTTACCCACTGTGCCTCCTCTTTATCTCCTTCAGAAATTTCCTCTCATTGCTACAACATTTACTTTATTTCTCTATTTTTCTCCGCACCCACATTGTGAATTCCGGAAATCCATTTTCAGTCTTTCCTTTAAAATATACATGTCTGCGTCGCACAACGCTATTTAAATTATTTAGCTCCTCCCCAAAATTTTCTGTTCTATGCCTTTGGTTCGTGATTTTCTATGTACGACTTCAAGGAATGGTACGATCCATGGCGAAAACTCCTTGATCACGCGAAAAGGTATTCCTTCTGTTACTGGGAACTAGTTACGTTACCGTATCAATCTTCTACTTCCATCTAAAACTACCAATTCCAGGAAGTCACCTCCTACTATATTATGAGCTTTGACTAAATGATAGTTATGCATAGGAAATCAATTTGATGATTCAAATGGCAAGCTTAATACTGAAATAGTGTATGGATACTCCTAACTCAAGTGGTAAAATAATAATATTGGTTATCCTTCATCCATCATCACCTTTGCAGATAGACTTCATCTGTACGATGATTATAATCCAGTGCTATATCGAATATATATATAGTGATTTTTTATTGGCAGTCGCCATTTTTTGGCGCCGTTCTTTCCATCGTCAGCTCAACTCGCTGCCCTCATCCATTCCCATCCTGAAAGAAAAAACCTATTTCAATCGGCCATAGGGATTCGTTTTTCCCACGAGTTCATTCATACGTTCCCACTGGAATCCCTTCTCCCGGCTTTTCGCCCCTTATCGCCCATCCATCCTCGACGCTGGATCCTTCACTAATCTCTTCTCCCTTTCACTTGCCTTGCCACGGACTCTCGGTCTCTTCCATCCGTGTACAATTTTGGGAAGCCCCTCTGAAGACCCTTTGTCGGCAGGAATATGTGGACTATGCGTCTACCAGCACAACGGTTCTACGGATACTTAGCTGGACAATTAGCAGCTGAATGCTGGTTGTTGATTCCTGGTTATTCATGGAGCGATAAAATGAATCTGATACTCAAATATTATTGTTTCTGTTTGGATATTTCTTTGCCATTTCTGCTACCATACCCGCAATTTCTCTACTTATGCCGATAGAATGTAGGCTCTCGATCATTCTTTTACTTCCTTGGCTGTGTGGATAGCGCTAAAAGGGTTAGAACCTTAAACAAACATGGATATCTTTCTATTTTTTTCTCGATTTTAATATCAATTTCCAAGTTTTAATGTTTTTTTTTAAAGTTTGCCAACGATCACCGTGACCAAGAATATAATATTACCTTACCCCCTAGTATCTCTTCCTAAGTACTTTGCTCTTTATTTGGGCCATGAACTTATTCCGGGATCTTTCTCTGAGGATTTTTCCCTCCATTACACCTTCAGTTTCATTGAATATCCATCAAATAATGTTATACTCTGTTTAATAGATGGTAAAAAATAATTATTTTCTTTTGAGCATCTGTTACCTAAAATAACTCTATTTAAAAACAGAAAATTAAATTCATTTACAACAACCAGTAAAAAATAACACATTATCATAGCTACTTTTGTTGTAATTTCGTTCGGTTTATGGTAGTTACAACTTTATTAGGAATCCATTGTTGCCCTATCTCTTCAGAGTTCTGTGCTGACAGCACATATTCATGTTCTCATATGTAATGGCACAAGGCAAAATGTTTTAAATTTGTAGATACATTTCGAAATCCGGGGAGTTCAAACGAATGGTTAGGGAAATGTTAACTTGGTTTCTTGAGTGGGCTCCCAGCAAAGAGATTGATTGCGCCAGTTGCCCTTTACCCAAAGTCGCCTTTTAATATATCCGCATAAACTCTTTTCAATATATATAAAACCTTGCCAGTCAGAATAACTAAAAACGGATACTTTGCAACCAGAACCAAGAGATGTCCACAGCTGGTAATAGAAAATCTACCTGTTATTACTAACATTCTTTGCATTCTGCACCTATTACTTACTTATGCATATATTCTTATCACGCCATTCATTTTTTGAGTAGGAACAATTCCCAGAGCTAAATTCTCAGTATTAGGTCTGTAAAACCGGCTTTGTTTTTGTAATTAATGCCATACCCGATTGCCTGTTTCCCCTGATTAGCTTCAGTTACAAACATACATTCATGCCCTACTGTTTTAAGTCGCTCAATACTACTTTCCTCCAGAGATTTCTTATATCACTTGAGTAGTGTGTGCTCATTACATTCGCGGCCTACCCCACTCATTCGTATACCATAAATATGGTTATTTAATGCCTTCTCATCCATTTTATCGTCGTAACTAACCCAACGAATTTTATTTCAATAAACAAGTACGTATTGTACCCACCACATCCAAATCATATGCCATATACCATAAATATGGTTGTTTAATGCATTCTCATCCATTTTATCGTCGTAACTAACCCAACAAATTTTATTTTAATAAACGAGTATGTATTTTACATACCACATTCAATTCATTCCTCACCAAAACCTTTTTGCTTTCACCGCAAACATTTCTCAAGTACATGATGCCCACTGCATTTAGCCTACTATATAGCTTATTCTGTTCTCCCCTAACTTCAGGTGAGCCTTCCTGCCCATTATCCCATTCTGCACCCTCTAATCTCTTGAGCTTTCTATTCACTCCTTCCCTTTTCGTTAAATTATTCCACTTTCGTGTCTTGCTACTCGTATAAAATGTAGAAACTGCTAAAATCTTCATAAACCATGAGTTTCTTTGTTTGAAACTTCTTTCAGTTTATAATGCGTGGAATTCTGTTCTTCTATTTTTTGTAAAAGCGTCCTAATCCCTCGTTACTCTTCTGCTAATGGCGTTCAGGTCAGTTTAACATTTCCCTAATTCCTTCAACTTGTTTTTTATAACTTTCTTACCCTGTCTCACATCTTTTTTCAAGTTTAATAATGGTGTATTTTATCTTAGCTAGTCTTTGCTTCTCAGAAACATTTAGGCCCAAATGGCCGATATTAATAAGCCCGGTTAAATGTAACCACAATGATATAGCCTTTACGTTAACATAATTATAACTGGGAAACTCCTGGGTTGGGTTTATTATAATACATAAAATTATTGGTAATATAACGGAAGCTTTCTCGACAGGAGAGCAGGTTAGTATCGGCTTTTTGACAAGGAAATATTACAATAGATAGTGTAAAGCTTGGCCTTAGCTATTTATGCTGATTCAGTGATTAATATTTTACCTGAAAAACTGTCGATAGGTTTCACGGAAAACTCCTTCCCCTTTTTGTAAGTCTTACAGCCTTTTTTCTTCCTTTTTTATTTTACAGTTTACAGTTTTATTTTTATTTTACACACGTATTTTCAATACAAGAAATATATAAAAGGTAGTAAAAGAACAATAACGTAAAATTAATACAACTGTACAATATTCAAACAATTTTAAAACAACATGGTCCTGCTAAGCCATTCCTGGCTTAGCAGGACCATGTTGCCTTTTTCCATTTTACATTTGTTTTTTACTCATCAATTTTTAAGACATTTATGTGTATAGCAACCATTCCTTGGTTTTTCTCTTAAGGTCACCAATATATTTAAAATTTCTAAAATTATCGCACATATTATTGAATAATTTAGGTACATAAACACTCAATTGTCTGCTGCCCTTTTGTGTAAAAACTCTTAGTACTTCATATTTGTTTACTTTTCTAAGTTCAGTATTTAGCTGATGTATTCTTTTCTTTTTATATTTATCCTTGAAGTAGTTTTCTATGATTATAATATATTGCAATAACTTTTCAACTGGTAGAATGCTGTACTCTTTGAAATAATCATTATCTGCTATCTCTCCAGACTCTTGGAATGGATTGGAATGTATTATTTTTAATACCCTTTTTGATTAGATTTAATTATCCTTCCTCTTATAATACATAAAGCCATATTTTCATAACGATTTTTTTTGTTTTTGTGTTGTATCCTAATTTTAAATACGACATAAAAGAACAAAAGCAATGAAAAAAATTCTCCTGGGGAAAAAACCAAAATAGGGATCTGGTTGGTATGGTGGCTACAGTACTGGCTAACGATACGGGCGGGCAGGGTTCAAATCCCTGCAGAGGAGGATGTTTTTTCAGAGAAAAACTGTTACCTACTTGAATGTCTTGTGGATGGAACTTCAAGTACAGTACTCCGTCTGTCGGATGAGACGTTAAACCGTGGTCCCCTTGGCACCTTTCGTTAAGAGCAGGCTAACTCCGACGGCAGGTTTCTATCCACCCTTCCTCCCTTACCTATCCCCTATGGCGCAAACGACCTTAGCTGTCGGTCGCCTCCCCAAAAATCCAATTCTAATTTCAAAAGAAACCATGGATGATCATGAGTTTAGGTGAGCAGAAACTGGAGTACGTAGTGCAATGTCGTTACTAGGGTAGTACGCTGGAATAAAGTTGGCATGGTAGCGAAGATGTAGGAGGGAAAGAGCGCGTAGTGAGGGAAGCTTTCAGTAATAGAAAAGGACTGGAAAGGGACTCTCACGTTCTATATATTCTGCTAATATTGAGGCAAAAACATTTGTTTGTTGGGAACCGGAATAGGAAGATGCATCGAAGAAAAGAGCCAATGAAAGGAAATTATGAATATCACTCACTTTCAAAGCAGGAGAGCTCTGATGAAAGGCCATCTTACATATTGAGGTTGTATTTTTCTCAATGAGTTTATGGAAAATGTTAGGCCGCATGAGTATTTATAGATGAAAAGATGAAGGCCCGTGCTGAATGTATCATTCTACCTGTTAATTAATGAAAATCATCCTTTTTTACCAACATTTATAGCCCCTTCTCCGTAATTCAGCAGTAATTCATTACATAATTTTGAGAGAATGTTCCCTCACTACAACCAGTCCATTCTTCGTGCTAAAGTAAGTGACCTTGCGTACGTCTCAAAAAACCATTTATGGCATTAAATTACCGTCACGTCGGTACAATCTAGAAAATTGTCCAGTAAGCGGAACGCTTATACAAGATTTCATGAAAGAGGAAAACAACTATTTCGAAGCGTGGGTTTTAGCGTTCAAAGTACGATTATTTACAGTACTGACGAACACTAAACGTCTTCAGTGAGTCCTTTCTCCAAGGCAATTCAGGGATTCCTGAGGGCTCTAAACAAAGGGGTAGAAAGCAATTCTTACCGTTCTCTTGGTAAATGGATACAAGTTCTGCTAAAATTTATTTCAGTGAGATTTATTCTTTAGAAAAAAAAGTTTTTAAAAAATATTCAAGATTGTATTTTTTTAATGTCATAGAGGATATATATCATGAAATGATTCTTGGTTTATTAAAGAGATAATACTTAAGACACAAATGAAAGCCCTTTACTACTTCAAATTATAAGAGTAGACTTAAGTCTTAAGAGTATTTGACTTATGGCTCATTTTTTACAGTTAAAACAATTCTTCACTGATAAAGAGTTCCATACGGAATATTTGGAACTGAAATAATATTTTTGCCCTCCGTGAATCAACGTGCAAATCCAAAACGCTTCAGTGAGAGAAAGTTCATAAATAGGTAGGATAGTTTATGGGACATAAAGTTATGCATATTCTATGGTAAGGCATGGCAAGTACCGTTCAAACTCAAGGGAATAATAAGAGAGTTTTCTTACTTATTTCGGCCGAGAAAAACCTACCTTTGACTTCCGGTTTAGTCAGTAAATAAGTTAACTTTTTTGAGGTACATATTTCTGACTTTTTGGCTGTTAAAAAACATACGCATCTCTTATACGCATAAACATGCTAAAAATATTCGCCAAAGGTCGTTATATTAAGTCCTAAGTCCTCGCACTACTACCTACCAATGACTAATACCCTTGACCCAAGGTGCTTCCTCTTTGTGATATTTGCTAATTCAACAAAACTAATTTTGTTGCACAAATATCGCATAGACAATGCGAATCAAGGAGATTTTGTAATTGTTTTTCAACTCTATTTATTCCTATCACTGGTTATAGTAGGCGTATACTTTCAGTTGAGAAAGATGGCTGTGACTTATACTCGATGAGATTCGGTACTTGTTTATTAATGAAAAATATAAAAATAATCCAGAAAAGTGGTAGATGCAACTATTTCGAGGTAATTGTGGTTTTGGAGAAAATTAATGAGCGTTTATTGTTGCGCGATATCATAATTTAAACTTCTAAATTTATAGTATTTGATTCCATTGCAATCTGCTCTACAAACTTCCCGAAAACGAGATTTGAGATTCACCTAATTACGAGAGAACATTTTCATGTTCAGTATGTTCTCAAAATATTGCAGTAATTTCATTTCAAGGCTTTCGAGTTATTTCATGAATGAATGTCATATTCTGGCATTTATTGTGATGCAAAATAGATTGTTCTGTTTTTATTTGTCATTGAACTGTGAAAGCTAACGCTGAAGTAGAGAATGACCTTGCATTCTGTATAACATTGGGATCATTACCAGGTTAATGCTACAAAGCTTGTTTTCATTTACTATTCAGCGTAGCGTGAAAATTATGGCCTAGAGTTTATATTGCTGATTAATTAAATTACATTTCGTGCTGGTAGAATCATATTCTTGCATATTTCAACCGTTGAATTATTACGTTTGCCAATTTAATCACTACTATAAAGCTCTAAATATGTATCATTTCCGGTAAATTTACGAACATAGGTCAAACAAATATGAATCTCAACCGCCTGCTAATGGCGATTATCTACGCCCACCATTTTCTGCCCGAAGTATTATTGACGGCATTCCTCGAGAAATCTCCACGGCTCGTGGTCAACCGAAAATAGTGACTAAGTTTTTATGTTGCTGCATCATGAAAAACTAAAGTTCTACGAGTAAGTCTTTTCTTCCGAGGGAACTACAAATATTGCTGAAATGGAGGATTAAAGGGGAAACAAGTTCAGCTGCGTGAGTAATGTCCATGAGTGCTTCGTGGAAATATTCACGTACTCATTTTGTCCAGAACTCCTATCGCAATGTAGAAGCGGGACCGTAGCCAATCGGGGTTTATACAATGGTTGTATGAAATCCAAGTAACGAACGGTATCATCGGCTATAACTGCAATAATACCACGGCTAAGCTATCCGACGATCGGCGATTCATAATGGAAACGTACCGTGATGTTCCATTTTCTTTTTCCTTCTTGACTAAGAGCCCATATATTACGATGGGCATGTATTGGCATCTATTTTTGACCATTGTTTCCCACAGAGTTTTGAACACTTTTTCAGGGGCAGTTTGTTTTATATTTTTTAATAATAGAAATAATTTAATATTTATTATTAAAATTTAAATTATCCGAATAATACCAAAAAATATTGCATTATTTAGGAGATGAGGTGTTTTAGCTCAATAAGAAAATCATCGCTTTGGATAAGTGGAAAAGTATCTGTTTTAAGCGGTATGAAATAACTCGGGAGTATTGGTAATAAAATCTTTTATTTTTGCATCGACGCCGAATTTCATAAAGCTGTAATTGGTAGTTACAACCATTCGGTGAGGTAGAACATATGTTACACTTGAATTACTTCAGGATATGATTACTGAGACTTATGAGTTAAAAATTTATCCAAAAAGAGATGATGGAACATTGGTTATAGTACATATTTGTGTGAAATGAAACCATTAAGATTGGCGTTGCAAAAAAATTATCATGTAGGAGGTGACTTAAATAAGGGACTGGTGTTTATAAAATTCTTTCACATCACGGCTCGAGGGCAAATTATCCCATTTCTATTTCCTGTTACTTTTGGCTAAACGGGCGATTTCTAATGTTTGATTGGCAAAATGAATGCGTATCATTATTCGAATATTTATTAAGCGTTTCTGCGGTAACGCTGACGAAATCGTATTCCATTGCAGTGCAGTCGCTGAATCCAAATATTTTGTATCCTTAATTCGTAATCATTGTTCCATTTTGCTCCAATAAATACAGGAAATTGGAACGGTGAACTCTTTCCTCCGAAAGGCTGACACAACGCATTTTCATGCCTCTCGGTGCAAAAATATAGCTTCGAGTAATAACACTCTTTACTCCTTCATTTATTCATGTTAGCAAATTCTTCCCTTCTCCCTGTGCCAGATAAACAAATTTGCAATTCATCATCATTCGAACTTTAGCACGCCGGTATTTTGGTAGCGCCCGTCGAATCCCGGAAAATTATGCATCGTGCATAATTTTCCGTACTCTTCAATTTGGAAACTAAATATGTGGGCGAGGATTTATTCATTCGACACTAATCGATTTGTTTTATTATGTCCTTATTATTTTCTGAATACGTGATGGTGTTTTCCTCAAACCTCGATATGTAATTTATTACTTAATTTATATAAATCCTTTTTCGAGGAATGTCACATTAGTGTTTTTTATATTTTGATAAGTGTTAATGCCTTGTGATTAAAATGTAAAATATTGTGATTGATACGGTGCTAAGGCATCATAGTTAGTAGGGAAGGGTTTAAAATTGTTGCTTCGGGAAATAGGTCTCTAATATTTGGTGGAATGAGAAAATCTAAAAGGTACATTTATTTATTTCATATTCATAAATTAACTAAATTTCATATAATTTGGGCTAAGGAAATGCAGACCACTGGCTTATTTGGCCAGTCTTCATTGAGACATGGAACACGTCACAGGCATCAATTTTTAGGCTCAATAAAAGATCAAATTTACAAATATTTAATGTATAGCTGTTAGTTATAAATATTTTCATGCTGAGATATCTTATTTCCGTTCGTAAAAAATGGTTCGGACCACCCATGGCACTCTCATCAGTTATCAGTTTATTAGAGTTTCGTGTGTAAGTAAGACGAAGACTAAAATCCTAGTATGCGGAAGAGAGAAATTGAATGCTGAAGTCACCCTGAGAGAAGAAAAATTAGAGCAAGTGGAGTCCTTCATCTATCTCGGAAGTATCATCACGTTGGACGGAACACGCACAACGGACATCTAGAGGAGAATAGTCCAAGTCAAGAAGGCGTTCTTGGGAAGAAGACAACTACTGTGCTCAAAGACGATAGAACTACAAAACAGGAAACAGTATGTGAAAAAATTCGTGTGGAGCGTGGCACGTTATGGATCGAAAGTATGCACCATTGGAAAAGCTGACCATAATAGACTAGAAGCCTTCGAAACCTGGTGCTGGAGGAGGATTCTGAAGATAAAATGGATGCACAAAAAGAGAAATTATGAACTGTATAGAGGAGTAGAAAAGGAAAGAACCATATGGAACACCATACAGGCAATAAGAACCTGATTGACTGGACACACCCTGGGACACATTTGGTTTTTGAAGGACATAACTAAAGGTAAAATAGAGGGTAAAGTCCCCAGGGTAAGACCCAGAAATAAGTTTATTGACCAAATAAAGAGGAAAGTATATATATAGGAAGAGATACCGGGAGGTAATGGAACTAACACAAGATGGGGAAGGGCTGCAGTCAATCAATCTGAGAATTGGACGATCAATGAAATAGAGTTTCGCGTAACGATTTTATAAGAGCTGTCTTTAAGAAAAGATTGGCGAAAGGTTAAATTAAGAGCATGGTACTGAGTGAATCGGAAACCTAGTCATTGTGGACAGAATGTTCTTACACTGGAATCATTTTTTATTTATATTTGGGGTAGAATGGTGAGAACACGCTGGTAAACTTGGAATACGAACAAGAAAGGTGTGGTTTTGGGAAAGGAGGTTGGTTGCAGAGACTCCAAGAAGGCAGAATAGAAATATGGCGGGCATATTAAGAGACAATGGCTTGTTTAAGATGATGCGTAAAGGGGAGATGGCTGAGGAGGCGTAGAAATGGAAGGAAAAGGATGGGAAATATGGACGAATGGGGAAAGGGAGAGTGTTTCAAGAATTTAAGATATACCAAATAGTGTACCAGATATATTAAGGAAAGTTCAAACATGTCGGAGAAATGAGGATACTTGAGGAAAGACTATAAAAAGCTTCTAAAGCTTCATACTACACTTCGTGCCGCTGCATGGGCGTATGGCAGGGGGTATTAGGACACCATCCGTGTAAAGGTGTACAGGATGAGGTGTTGGAAGGTAAAATGGTGACTTGTATTCGAATCTATCTGTTTTGCAATATATCTCTCTTAATTTATCGCATCGGTGGGACCTAGATTTGTAGTGTAACGTCAAAATGATATTCTTTGAGTCGCTCTGAAACACACTTGTTTTGCATTTTTCAAGCAAACTAAGTCCAGCCTGCAGCCTCCGAGTCTCTAACGGCTCCCAACCTAACCCCTTTGAAAGCTGAAAAACATTAAATGTTCTCTCGTGGTTTTTAGCAAAGCATGCACCTTTTCTTTGTATGTTATTAATTTTTTTGGTTAAATATTTCTGTCTAGGATCCTAAATGCTCGCTGCGTATTCGAGGTGTGACTAACCTTTGTGTTTATATGTCCGAAAGTGATGAATACCTGTATTCATGTCGTATAATCATATCTTATGCCGTGTCTCGTTTGTAATGCCGTCTTTCTCAAGCATGATTTTTTTTCTTTTAAAATAAATCGAAATCCATGGCAATAGCCTGAAATTGACATTATTACGTACAGTACGTTGTCGATATGTATTAATTTCTCGGATTGAAGGCGATACTCTTTTCATCTCGGCTAGATGTGTTATCCAAGGCTATTAAAATGTTGAAAGTGTTGAACAAAAGATTTTTAGCCTGTTTTCGTGCCTAAGTACGTGCCTAAGTAAGTTATGCCTCATGTTGGCTCAAGTTAAACCGACCTTTTTATCCTTAATAACTATCTGTAATCTGTAATTACTCTTTTACAATATACATAAGTTTTAACTGACCCACTTTATCACAATACCTCTCCCACTTGGCCGTCGTTTTGTACCTTTCCCTACCAAGCAGAAGAGCCATGACCGAAGATTCTTTCCCATCGCAATTGAAATCATCTGCGCAATCTCATCAACCTAATTGGAATCAGTTTACCTCTCATGAAGTTTGCGTGGCATTCTCGGTGCGCAGAGGGAAAGTATGTGGGGGTTGATGGGAGAATTTACACCCCGGTGTGTAACTAGCCAACTCACCTGAGTCCATTGCCGAGGAAGCACAAACGTTGCACTCGGACGCAAGCTTTAATTCATGTGTGTTTAGTGCGATCGAGGTGCCACTCAGGTCCGCATTGCTATCCTGATATCGCCAATCAACTGGCGTTTAGAATCACGAAGAGTTTCGGATGGAGGGCTACATGCAAAGCCAGTTAGAGTATGGGGATGCATTCCCAAATTGAAATTGGAAATTAATCAATGTTAAGGAGCTTTTGAGGTAGTGAAGGGAGATCCCCCTGCACTACCTCCAAAGGAGTACCTTTTTCCCTTCCCACCCCACAATCTACCCGAACATGGAGGTTTGGGTAGATTGCGGGGTGGGACCTGTATGTACGGTAACCTGCCAATTATCTGACTATGACATACTCCTAGGATATCAGGGTTACAGAACTTATATAAATACCTACATTCTCAAGAAGGTAAACGGGAAATATTAGGATAAACCAAAAGAATGAGATTCAATGGGACAAAGAAGGGAAGGCTGATCTTATTTGAAAACGAAAGAGGAAAAACCCCTTATGAGTATGAGGGCTCAAAATAGAGCAAATAGAGTAATTTAATTACTTTTGTTGTGCGCCACAATAAATTGAATACACTAACAACGACGTTGGGAGTAGAATAGAATTAGCAAAGGAAGTATTTACAATTAGTTGCATAAGGAAGTTGATGACGGCGATCTTCTGTAAGAACGTAGTGAAGAGGTTGGTGAAGAGCTATTTACCTAAAGAGATTCACGTTGCGTAGGGCAGAAACGCGGATCCTAAAAAAATGTTGACGAGAGGAGATCACAGGTTTTTGGGATGGTAGTATTGAGGAGGATGTAGTAAGTGTGATGGACAGAAAGGTCCGATGCAACGATTATATATATTTAACCTTTATGATGAAAGTTAGGCACCAGCGTATTTCTTATGCCTTACTGAGGGAGCTGTTCTAGTCCTTTTTGTTCATTGGGACACCAGGTGGAGTTCAAATTTATTGAATTAATGTTTAAAACACCTTTAACGTAACATCTTGAGAGATTTATTGACGCAGCTCAACAGAAACCTTACATCTGTCATATCCCAACCAATAAACCTATTACATTTCTCCCGCTTAGGCATCATTCTGCGTTCTTTCGTGGTCTTCAGTATCCCCTCACATTTTTAATACATCTAAAATGCCATCTTATAACTTCTTCCGGCAGCTCCTCCTCCTCGTCCAGAACATATCTTCTTTCCAATGTTCTAAAGAACTTTGATTTCTGCTAATTGTAAAATACCCGTTTGCCTTGTGAAGGTAGTAAGCAATTGTGTAAGGTACTTACGTTATCTCTCCAAAATGAATCTATTGCTCAAATAATTGGTAGGAATCATGGTGAATATCTTCCTAAATCTCAAATCAATAATAATTTATTAAAATGAATATTGTCGCCAGCTGTTATTCTGAAATAATATTTCTCGGTATCAATATATAAACCATACAAATCATTTGTGACATATATTTATTGGAGTATTCTGAGGTAAGGAGGAGTTGTTGGGACAGCCTCAGTTTTTTTGCAGTTATATATTTTTTAAATAAACGGCTCCAGAGAAATCACTCTCATTCAATCTATTTAGTATTTCAGGTACGACAAAAGATTATTTAAATTTTCTTGGATAACTGAATTGATAGAAGTTCTTCGGTTATTTGCGATATTTTTCCGTTCAGTACAAAAGCAGTCTACGGGATTTCTTGGCCTTGCTCCAGCAGAATAGCTCCTGGTTTACATCCCGAGGAATTGAAGCTCCACTGACCCGCTTTCCATCTCAGTCGTCTCGGCTCTTTCGGCTGAATTCCCTCCCGTATCCAAACATCCTCATCTGAACACTGGAAAGGAGAGGAAGAAATTATTACAGTTAAATAATAGTAACAACCAAGATCAGAGGGACTTTCAGTGAATTGGAGTTGTTTATCTAGGATGAAAACGAAAGGAAATGCTGTATTTGGAGGAGAATTTGAAAGGAAACATGTAAGGGGAGAGATCAAGAGAACATGCTCATAACCTCAGTGTAATAGTTGTGGAATAAACAACTAAATACTTCGTCTTTTTAAGTATAGAGATCGATAAACTTGATTCATTTCTCCCAAGTAAATAAAATTGTTTCCTTACTTTTTTGCATACGACAGCAAATGTTCAAAACATCTCAGGTATTTATCCATAATATAATCCATATTTATAATCGTCAATCACTAAGATTTTAAATCGCACGTAAATAAATGATGAAAATTTAAAAAGCCACGAAATCCTAAACAGAATCTGAATGGTTTGACGTCACCGCACGATATCCCACCACATTTTATATGAATTTAAACAGATATCACCGATTAATGATGGTTCATTATTTCCATAAAAAATGGGGGAATTATTTTCCTTAAATTTAGATAAATTAGTTGTAATTCACATGAAACGTATTGAATTATCTGGATGCGAGATCGTTCCGTGTAGCGTCATTCGCCGGGTTTCCAATTACGTGGGGTTTTGACGCAGCTAAGCTAAATTTTATCAAGGATTGTATCCGTTAAATGACATTGCTTGATAATTTACTTCATGTTGTTAAACAATTAAAACCATAAGCCTGATGTCGGTTTTAATAGTTTTGTGAAAATGTGCAACTTCCCCATTTTTTTATCTACTACTTAACTGGATTGAATATTTGTTGCAAAGACAAAGCCGGACATATTAAATGCCAGCCGTGCCGGGTTGCGAATTAGATGCGAAGAGCCATGTTTAGACCATTTTTGTGAAAAAAAAATTATCTTCAACGATTAAATAAATGAATATCATCCTTACTATTGAGCGAATTAAAGGAGCAAGATACCTGAGTTTGAGATGCTCTATCGTCCAAACGAGGAAATCAATTTCAATGCAGTAAAATTCATAAGAGAGCGATTTTATTTCAACATTGGATTACGTACTTTAAAATCCTCTGCCCGTCACTATTTCTTGTACTTAATTTTTTCTCAAAAAAGTACCCGTTTTTTGCGCGTAAAATCCAGTTGTCCACCTTTGGAAGCTTGAGATATACATAATTTGAGTTCCAATAACTGGCAAGTTTGATATAAGAAAGCCAAATCTATTCTTAACTGTTTGCAGAATACAAATTGTTTATACCTCTAAAATTGTACAAGTTATTGTAGACAACGAAAACCTCTGCTAACTTAGAAACTAATGGCTCAATTGAAAATTGATTGAAACTGTTGTGTGCTCTATTATGTAAGAAATGCGGGTACTTAGATCATTTACAGCCAGTATCATTGGTATAGTAAATTTTGCCTGTTATTTATCGGCATGTTTCGCATAGCGAACCGGTAGTTCTGCTGCGGTGGAGTGAGGGGAAAGGAGCCTCGTGGTTGCCACTCACTCGCCAGTAGCGCTGTTCATTTAAATGTCCATTCACGCACGGTAAAAGTGCGTGTCTATACTAAGCATGTGTCTGCTTCAAAACATCTCGAGACAATCTCTTCAAGACATAATCCTTTTGCGTGGCGGCGATTCTTTTTACAGATATCAAGCTGATTCTTGGCAGTCATACACAGTTTGGTACACAGGATAACGTTTATTCGAACTTTTTTCTGCTTCACGTTGGAAGAAACAAATGTCACTCACAAAAATTTGGAATTCCGTCTCCGAGAAACCCGTTCTTGGACACATGATGCACCGATGGAGTGTACAGTGTTAATAACAAAATAATGCCCATTAGAAGCGAAAATTTTGAAGTAAGCAGTGCATGAATCATAGGCTGCCAGGGTAATGTGTAGTAAGTCAAGTATTTTTGATAATGAAGCCATATTCATGGAATTTTATGTGAAATGACGCACCGATCAAATTATGTAACAACCAAAAATTTATCCTTGAGAAGGTTTTACTATTCAAGTAATCGATATTTCACTGTAGATTTAGCATGGCCCTTGGGTCAATATGGTAAAATCTTCGCTCCAAGTTACGTGAAATGCACAAGGAAAGAGGGAACCTTTTTTTTATCACTGAGCCAGAATAAATGTAATCATGAGAATGGTGAATAGTAGAAGAATGCTCCGCTTACCATTACGTTTCGATGGTTTATTGCTATTTTTAGATTTTTTCCCTCTAGTAGACGTGAGGCAGGAGTCACCTCAAGCACTCCTCAGCCACGGATATCAGTTGCGGATTTACATTCGGAACGCGAACTGGTTGCCGTCGATAATTCATCGGCACTTCTATAGGCGATGGGGAACGGGGTGTCGGGAAGTGTTCGTTCGATTGAGAGAGGAGTGCCCACCACCCGCAACGGATTTCACACGCTCTGTCCCCCTTTCGCTCATCTCCCCTACGCTGTATCCGAGAAGGGAATGAAGGGGTGGCAGTTCCCCGAGGGAGAGGGTCTACAATGGGTGGACCATGTGGGACCCCTTCGGAGATAAAGCGGTGCGTGGAGCGTATAGGGGTGGGAAGAATTTATCTCGGGCAGCAACCCTTCACCCCCCAACCGTTCCAATTCGAGGGATAGAGAGGCCTCGTGGGCGTTTCAGGTAAATCCCGGTGCGTGTCAAATGCATCGTCCATGCGCGTCCGGCGATGCGGAGGGATTGTGCGAGCCAACGGATCTAACCTCCGTCCCCACCCATGGAATGGGTGTGCTCCGGCCTGCCCCAATGTTTTACCTCATTCTTCCTTTCCATCCATCTCCTTTCCTCTCTCATTCATCTTTCTACCCTAATGGAACACCTACTCTCCCTACCTTCTAATTTCTGCAAGCATTTTCCAGTCTTAACCCATAATGAAGAGTACATTCTCGCATGTCTCTCTTACCGTTCATTGCACTTTCTGTATTAATTCTACTGGCCTCTTTACATATTCATCGCCATATAAGAGAATATTCCGAATAAATGCTCTAGATACTGAATAAAAATCACAAGTTTGGTAAAAAGAAGGGTGATATGGAAGATAGATAATATGTACGCTTGTAAATTTAGTATGTATGAATGAGCAAATTAAGTTATTGGGAGATTGTAAATAAATGGATTTACGTATTGATATTTTGTATTTAAATTTTGTGACTTCCGTTAAACTTACCAATTTGATATGTTTAATTATCTTTTTTCTGTGCTTGAAATGAACTGATGTTAATGTCCGCCTTATGTATATTACAAAACTTTACCAATTTTACAATGCTATTTTTGATATCTCATTCAATGGTCTTCTAATGAAACTATGGTCAATACACACCATAAGCAATCCGCGATTGGCATTCAGCTCTTTTCGTCGCAGATGATTCGTAGCAACTTTTCCTGGCTTAATATTTGAGAAAAACTTTCTTTCACTTTATTCATCCTCAACTTTTATTACTAAGCTGTAATAAACCATCTTTTGTTCATTAATGCTTTACAAGAAGATACTGAAAACGGTCGGAAACAACTGTCATAACGCTCCATGTAATTGTTTTAACTTCTCTTTATTATTAATGCATAGGCTTCCGCAGGGTTTATTATGTACATTGTACGGTGTCGGTCCGGGCATTACTCTAAGATTGTCTTTAAAGAACAACTTTCAAGATCAGAACTTCTTTCTAATCACTTATTATAACCGCAATATATCAACGAGGTTGTACCTCATGATCCTCATGTACCCTCTATAAATTCTCGGAGCACAAGTCGCTAGTTTTTGTCTGCATCAATTGGAATCGATTTATTTTTCGGTAGCTAACTTTGCCGAACATCCTTGAGATAGCATTTTAATCAAATGATTAATGAAAAAAATCATCCCAAAATGATATTAAAATTTAGATTCATCGCATAAAAGTATAATTTTGTATTTTCTTAATTTCATTTTCGCTATTTCTTGGCATTGTATTCGATTGAAGCTATTTGCCAATACTTTTCAATTTTCTCTCTTATCTCATATCTGCTGCACTAATCCTCATTTAGTGCCTTTTTTAACAAGATTACGCGTAGAGTGTGAGGGTGTTTCGTTTATTTAGAATTTTTTTATATCGAATCTATCATACGAATTGAAAATATTGTCTTTCCCGCTTATAACTCTTTTCAGCATTATCACTCCCTATCCTCACGTACTTTTTAAGTTTTCAGTCATTTTTTTGCCAAACTAAGAGTTAAATAAAACTCTCCCCCCTGGCTACTCTACTTTAGAAGACTAAAGAAGGATGTAACCTTTTATATATTCGTTAGAATTTTTTTCGCAATTTCTCACGAAGCGTACAGATCCTTTCTCCTGGCAGCATTTTGCCTTTCTCTTCGTAGACAAGGAGATTTTTGTTAAAGTTGATTACTTACTGAAGCATCTAATTGCTACATTTGAGGCAATGAAATACTTAAATAAAACGTGTTTCTGATCTTTTGCCATTCAGACCACTGTCATCGATAAGAATTTAATTCATCAAAGTCATCAAGATGCCATTTAAAATGCTCTCGTTAGGATATATACAATTATATATTTTATTCACTGCTGCCAGCGGAATTCTAGTAAGACATTGTGGCTCAAAATTGGTTAGATTTTGATAGAATTTATTTCAACTCGGGATTTTGGCCAGATGCCCAAGAAACTACCCTCCGGGCTACCGCAATTACGACCAATTATGGGGACATTCGTGGTATAAAAAATAAGGAAATATCTCTGTAGGAGCAGGTTAATATTATCTTTTGAACTATAATTATTGGGGGAATCGTTGGCATTCAAAACAAGATTCCCTCCTAATCAAAATGAATATTCATCTCTAGCGAGTGTACTGGGAAATAATTTCCTTATCTCGTAAAGATTTGTCTCGCCATTTTATGCGTATAGTTATTATAAGTTTTATTGTTTAAAAAAGGTAGTAATTGTCGCTAATCGTTGGTTAGGTCAGCTAACAATCGAAGAGACTTGTGTTAAGTTTCCCTGTTTTTTATTGTTCCGATGTCGATACAAGACTGGCTTGTAGGGCCAAGGGTTTCAGTATTTGTACTGAGAGCGATCATTCTAGAATATACTATACAATTTCAGAAAAATGCCAGAACAATGTTCTAGAACAGTCGAAAAAGTGCGAGAAATAAGCATTAAAAATAGGAAACTCCGTGACCGGACATCGAACCTAGGCCGCCTGCCTGAAAGGCGAACGGGCTAGCCTGAGCCACCGGTCGGCCAGGTGGGAAGCGAAACTTGTTTCACTGGCGCGCGGACGGTGCGGAAACACACCAGTAGATGGGTTTGCTACTTATTAAATAAAGTACCTACATAAAGGTACAGGTAGGTAGAGATCATAATAATATTCCAGCCGGAAACCCAACGTATGCTATACCCACTCGGCTGCCGCAAACACGCCGTTTTATCAAATATGTATGTCATCAGTGAAATCGAAAAAGATAACTGTTTCAACACTAAATTTAATTAGCGCAGCAAATATGAGCATTAAATTGAGATTCCCTTATTATCAAATGGAACCAAGGTTACTTGCAAGCAGGAGGAAAAAATAGTTGTCACGTTAATTTTGGTGTTGCTTTGGAGAATACTCTCGTAAATATGTATGCCCATAATTTATTTAACAAAAAGATATATTTAAAAGAAAGATCTTTTGAATCTTCATCTCGCAATAAAAGTTACTTGAGCTCTCTTTTGTTTTTTCCCATCATCATTCGTACCCCCACATTACGGTCGCCGTCATTTTTCAATCTGTTCCCGCTCGCTTTTTCTGCTTCAGCCTCCTTTGACTGTTGATCGCCAGCGCTTGCATCCCTCCACTCTCATTCACTCTCCTCCATCTTACATTCTCTTCTTTTTTCCTTTCAGAGCATCTCCGTCTCTTCTCTCTTTTGGGATTAGCGAGGGCAATAATACCCTTTCTGCTGAGGAAAAGAGGACGGAGACTGTTTTAAATCTCCCCAAAGGAATACTCATGGAACATACAGCGTGGACAGTGGCGTAGATATAGCTCGAGCTGCCTCGACGCGGTCCGTCTATTGCCTCCTGCCCTATGGGGAATTCACATATGTTATATCTCTTCTTAAAATCCTTCTCACCTGACATACATAGCGACATTTAATGAACAAGGTATCATTGAATAGGTTTGTTTACCGGTTTCAGGCGGATGAGACTCACATTACATTAAATAATATAACGCAAGGGGGTTTAAAAAAAACACGAAAATTACAGAACGTGGTCGTTCTGTTCTTTGATTAATAGGATTCCAGATATTATGTTGGTATGTTATAAGAATTTTAATTCTTTCCTGATTTATGTGAGCATACCAAATTCAGAGAACAGTTACCGTATGAGTGTTTAGTTTACAACAAACCAGATTTACCATTCTGCCTTGGAGATACGTCGTGTATTTTACTTTCTACTAATGAAGGTTCTATCACAACTCTTTAGTGTAGCTTTCGGCGCCCTGTTTGCGAATTTAGGAGGAACAATTTGTCTTTTCTGACTTAAAACCATCAGATTCGTTGGGAAAGCTTGAAGCCACGCATCGTAAAATGTCAATTAAAACTGGACATAATAATATAAAAGAATTGATTGCTGAATAATTGTATTTATAATGTGACGATTTGAAAATAGTTGATATCTTATTAGCACAGGTAGTGATTATAATGGTTTGCATGGCGTAAGTTGTTTCGCGGACCATACATACTCCTCATTTTAGAATGTCATAAAAACCTTGTTAAGAACAATGCACAACACTGTTCCTGATGACTGTGACGATTGTTATCTCCCTGGAAGTCACCTACTTCACTTTTACAGAAATAGGAAATCCATTCGAATATCACCCTGAATTGAAACTATGAGCTTCAAATTCAAGAGAAACAAAATGGGCCCCAATTTACTCTCTGACCTTAATTTGATTTCCGCTTCATTTGATTTTGGAGAATTAATGATAGCAAAATGCTTTACGGCAAACTTGAGCCCGCCCTTCCCTTACGCAAGCGACGCTTGGGCGAAGCGAACACATTTGGACGCTCAGAAAAAAAACCTTCCCGCTGCCTTTAATCTCCGGGAACAACGCGAGAATTTTAATTACGTTTCAACGGCTCGACGAACTGTTATCGTAATTGTTAAAAATAAAAGTTCGGACGCAGAATTTATTTTTTCTCGGTAAAAATACATAAGTTATCATGCACCGCTGTGTGTGTATAAAAAAGGACGAGAGGTGTATATTAAAAAAACGGGAAAGCGGGAATCCTGTGATCCAGATAGCCGACAAGAGGAGAACGAAGGAAACGAGATTTTCGACAAACGCCACGCGGAACTCTGATATTTTAATTGAGATGAGTGGAAGGTCCTTGTTTGGGGAATTGAAACGTACAAAAAAATTCTTGGTCATCGCTTCTCTGCCTTTTTCACTCCATGACTTTCTCTGCCTTCATCCTCCTCCCCTTTCTGTTTCCCTTCCTCCTCTCATGCCCCAAACGATCCCGAAAGTATAAAAGCGTTTTTAAAGGGAGAGGGCTCCATTGAGTCCCGGTCGCAGTCGGAACAATATGAAGAAAGGGAAGCAACCTCCCTACGTTCCCTCTCATTGGAGTCGCTGGGGGTAGAGGGAAAGGGCTCTCTGCCCCGGGCGGATAGAATTTTCGGCATACTAATTTTTAAATACTGTTTAATAATAAGAGTAGTAGACCTATCCTAAAATTAAAACAACTGTTTTTACAAATGACTTTAGAACTTATAAAAACTATAATTACCTATCAAACTTACGTTGATTAAAAAACAGAAAATTGATTTGAATCATTTCATAAATGATTTTCCACATGAACACAAGAAAAGTGTATTTTAATTTGGCATTGTAATTTACTCGTTAAACAAATTTAGTAAGTTAAACGTATTTAAAATTGTGTCAAATTTCAAATCGTCACGAGCGGATAAATTCAATTTTTTAGTGGAGGATTAGTTTTTTACGGTTAGTCGGTATTAAGTACGAAATTAATTCATGTATGTATGTATCGGTTTTTAAATCCCTGCTTTGTCTTCCGATTCCCAATCTCAATTTTTTCGGACATCCACTGCTCATCTTTAAGACCTCTCTCAGTCATCTCTCTTTTAAATCCTTTCATCTAGCTCTCCCTCAGTTTTCTTCTTTTCATTTTCCCGAGAAGGGTCCACAGCAGGACTTGTGGTAGCCTCTCATTTTCCATTCATTGGACGTGTCCTTACCATTCCATCTGCTTTCCTCTTATTTCCTCGATAATATCATGCGGGCCATAATTTCTTTAATTGCATTGTTCCGGACTTTATCCCGTCAAGATATTCTTGCGTCTCTTCTCCTAAATCCATCTCCTCCGTCTTACAGAAAGAGAGTCTTGCATTTCTCATTTCCTCGTATTTCTTTTAAATTCATTTCTTCACCACTTGTCCTTGCCAACTTATGGTGCTGGTGATTGTTTTTCTATGGTAATTGTTACACTCATTTTTATCTCCATTTTTATGAATTGTTTTAATATATGAACTTTTCCGGTGTGATTCACCCTGGAACAGCTGTTCTTCCATTTTTTAAACCTTTACATACATTTCTCCCATCCAATTTTATTTTATTCTGGGGCAATTTGATTTTGTTTTAAGAGTCAACTTCTTTGCTAAGGAATCCATCTCTATCATCTTTTAGTAGCCTAGCGAAGTAGTCTTTCCACTCTCTGTACTGACTTGTGTTCTAATGTATTTCTTTTTGCTCTGTCTGCAAAACCTGATAAATTACCAGCTTTCCGAACTTTTAGTTCCACATATGTAACTCTCGAGCTGATTGCATTTATTTTCTTATGTCTCATTTCTTCCTCTATTTAATTTCCCTTCCAACTTGTGTACAGCGATTTCGGATGTTTGCCATAAAATTATGTTGTCTATTACCTATTTAATATTTCTTGAATATTGTGCCCCAAAAGTATTGCATTTTGTTATTGTGATGTATATTTTACGTGAAAAGAAGCCATTTGAAGTTTTCAGACAATATAGTTCATGTAAGGCGATCAATCGCTCTCTGCGGTCATTAGATCTCTCTTCCCAATATTTTCCTACCACATTGTTGTGTTCTTTTCTTCCTTCTCTGCTATTTAAATCACCAATGAAAATGGTTTCACTTTATGTACCAATTTTTACATTTTCTTCATTGGTTTGCTCTAAGAACTAGTCTTTGTCAATCGAAAGTTAGTCTTCATTTACTCCATAGAAGCCGATAATGGTTATTTTACGGCCCCAAATTCACATATTTAGTCCCATTAAACCCGCATTTATAGTCTCCACGATGATGCATATTTTCTGATGTTCCCTTCAGTGATCACGGATGTTCCTTGCTAGGCTCATTTTTCTTTTGCCCCACCACAGTGGTGTGGAAGGGATCATGACAACTCAAATTATCATATTCTTGCTCTTTCCTTTTTGTCTCACTTTTCACTGCTCTCATTCATTTATTTTTCCTTAGCTCGTAAGTTCATTAATTTTTTTGAGAGAGCAAAAATATTCCATGTTCAAAATATGTTGGTCCCTTTTCGTAGCTTAAGACATCGTGGTTTATCCATCCGATTCCGAGGCTTTGGATTATTGGGTTCTTTTAATATTTCACATTTTTATGAATATTTGAGGGATACTCCAATCCTTTAATATGGATAGTCAGGGATTTTCTGCGGAAGTTAATTCTCCTAGACAGGATGCTTTTACTACAGCTATAGAGTCCCATCTACCCTGACTGTTGTTTCGTGGGAGGGTTTTAATTTCCTTCCTACCACCCTTATTTGGGATGTGTTCCCTTCTCTGCCGCCTGGGGACGCGCTGTAGGGGATGCAAGCTGCCCCCAAGGACACAGCTAACAGCACAAATTATTTTATCGAGGGCTAAATCTCTTCATTTTTTCGGGTCTCCTCCAGCGTCTGAGTTGTGTATCGACAACAGTTTCTGTGGAACTCCTGTCTGCATATCTTGGTCGCAGATGTTGGATCAAATCGTGAATCAGCATTCTCGAGCAGAAGAAGTGAACAGGAGTTCCAGCGAAGGTTCTTACATAGAGCCGACGCTTAAGGACATCCATATGAAAAATAAAGAAACAGTGACGAGGAAGCCTTCAGTCAATTATTTAAGGGCAAGTTTACTTAAAGACAAAGGCATTTGAGCATGATATACAAATTAACTGTTTAAATAATCAAAGGTTTTTATATGTATACCAATCGAGATCCATACAAATATTACCAAAAAAATCTTGCAAGTTATAATCACATATAATATTTCTTATGCTAGGGTCCGTACTGCTTGTCGTAAGCCAAGCATTAGATTAGAACACGAAATTCAATGCTAAGGTACGAGGGTTTGCCAAAAGGTATTTCCCTACATTTTTTTCTCATTAATAAGTCATCATCATAAGTACTAACTCTAAAAAATGAAATCTACTCGTGTAAAATAATGATATTTTATCCACGCACTTTATTTTTCCGCATAATCTCCTTCAAGTTCTATTCCTTTTCTCCAGCAATTCACTAGGGCGTGCATGCCCTGCCGAGAACTGTCATCACTCTGGTTGTAGAGCCTGGTCTTCATGGCGCTGATCAACTCTATTTCGTCCAAAGTAGTAGAATGGAAAAGTCCTTAGTTCCATTATTCAAAATGGGTTATAAAAAAGAGAAATCATAAAATGTACTAACATTCTTTCACGTCTTTAGCTTGTGCCCGACAGGTGTCTGTGAGACTAATCTTGCAGTCTGGTCTCGGCAGAGCTCAAACTATTGGTGAAACCACTGTTCGAGTACAAGATACAGTAGCGTTGAGATAACCTGATAAGGCATTGCGACTGTTAGAGATGCGTATCTCGATGACCGTTTCAACGCCCTAATTACTGTTTTTTTGAGATTTCTAAAAAGTTTGGGCGTTACTTTTTGGGTAATCATCGTACCTTTTGCGTAAAGAACATGTATGTTAATCTTTGAGATAGGATAACCTAATGTTTTTAAATAATCCACTCGAAGGTAACCACAAGACTTAAGTTAGCTCTTATTAGATTAAATGAAGAGACAAAGCATAGTACTTCATAGTATACGTGGCACGCATAAGACGCTCAAGTTTTTTAGTGATCGAGACAATGAACCTGGTTCCAGGATCCCTTATGACAACGGGTGGTTTGCCTTTCGAAACGTTAAATATATTGCGTAATGCTGTAACTTACTCAGTAAAAAAGCTCTAAAATCATTATACAATTCTATTTTTTAAATTGTGAAAGAATATAATTATAGTTGAGGAAGAAAAAGAGGTCAGAGCTGCTGCAGAGGGAGAGTTTTCTTTTCTCTTCGAGGCCGAAATTACTCATGGATGGTAGAAATGCTAGTTCTGTTTAACGACACCGATTTTTATTGTATTTCTCTATTAGGAAAGCATCATTTTTATCCTATTAGCATGTTTCGGACTTAGTGCCATTCTCATTTTTCTCCTTCTTGATTCGCTAATCCTCATGCACCATGCACCACTTCCTTTTCTCAGTAAATATTTGCGACGATCACTCGCGCATTGCGTAATAATAATAATATGAGTTCTACAACTTCCGTTTTAGGTTTGATTAAGTTGAGGGAGCTCGTTCGCTCTCCTGCCAATCGAGATGTGGACATTTATCTGAGGCAAGCGGATCCCGACAACTACAGGCAGGTCCTCAAGGAAATTAAATCGCGGGAAATTTACAACTTGGTCGTGGACACGAAAGCGGAAAACATGCACCATTTCCTGCGAGGGGTAAGTCTCATTTTATGTACTCATGCTCTACAAATATTTTCCATAGTCTTTTCCATAGTTATGTCATTTAAAATGATAAGAGTTAGTTAAAATGATTCAGATACATACTTTTGAATCTTTATCACAAGTTGTGTAAAATAACATTTGTTCCTGAAGAAAATGGGCAGTATCAACAATATTATTTTGCTTTGTCACAAATAGTGGAAGATTAAAAATACTTTTTATGCATATTTTTATTAAAATCTGCACACAATTCAAAACCCCCCCTAGATATAGTAGCCGTTTGAAATAAGTGAACATTTAAATGATTGATGTGTGGTGTCATCACTTTAATTAATTCTTAACAAATATGTGTAATTTTCAGTTTATGAACCATTTCAATATTTCGCGCCCGTTTCTGTATTTCAAGTGATGTGTTTTAGTTTTTCGTTTCGAGTGTTGTCCTTCGGGAAGTGTTTCGAGAAGCAATGATAAATTGAGCGGTTGTTTAGCTAAATGTTTCATGAATTATATTGATTTTAAGTGTAGAAATAACTATAATACTAAACTAGTTTATGTGTGCTAGTAATAACTACAAAAATTAGTATTAATAATTAGAATGATGGAAAATGGCAAATTAAGGAATACAATTGCGGAAGTTAAGGAGGGATACGAATCAATTAATTTTCAGGTTTATACCCAAATTCGTGGTGTAATGAATAAATTGTGTGACACAGCAACACAATTAATTATTAAAAAATATTATATAAAAAGTAAGACATGAAATTCCTAGCAACGGATTCTGAAGCATTACATTTATCCGTAATGCATTAGTTGTACTGATACGTTTAGGCTAAATTGAAGATCAGTCTTTTAAGACGGGGCAGTTCTTTTTCTGACACCCCATATTAATCATGTAAAGGAAAACTTGCTAAACTCCGTGCATACATTCCTTTAAACTGGTGGATAAAAGCATAAGTAGACGTGTGAACTTTGATCATTTACTTTACAACGAAATCTTGCGTAAAATTAAGTGTAAAACGTTGTGACAAACACTGTTACGATTCAGAAAAAAGTATTTATATGTGTCATCTTGAAGACTATAATTATCGTATGAGGTTAGAATGATTCATTACCCAAAAAGCTTGGTCTTCGTTCGTTATCAACCTTGAGGGCATATATCCATGTTATTATATTCTAGAGCCATATCAGTCGTTGACTTTTTACTTCTTGCTTGCGTCTGCAACGGTGACACTTTACTTTGACGGGTAATTATTTAAAGCTTTTTTCACTATCTGTCATACCCAGTACTCGCACATGAATGATATAGATCCAATAAATTTCCAGTATCACTATATTTCACTCACAATAACAAATGAATAGAGAGAAAGTTTTTTTCTGCGCGAGTGATTTACTTGAGAATCTGGATGTTATATACAAAAAGCGTTTTCAGGCTTTTTCCTCCTTTTGCTGATCTCCTATTTTTTTCTGCTTCCACCTCAACTTTGTCACTCCGTTTAATGAAACGAGACAATCTGTGCCAGGAATTACATCTCGTAGCAATAAATTATTCAGACTTCTCCACGTTCTTGACTCTTATCAGTTTTCCAATTTTTCAAAGTCTAAATGCGTCCATGTAGTCGATGTCCGCGCCAAAAAAAGTTCCCCGTTAGACCTCTTCCCTCTCAAATGAATCACAACTCAGAAAACCTGGCGATATTCAGAAGGATATAAGCCGCGCTAACACTTATCGTTCGAAGACTTGACTCGAGCCGTCTTACAACTTGTGAATGTGGTTTGCTCAGCTTCAAAATTTAGGAAGCATCTCTCTTGCAAACAAGGGAGCACCGACAAATCATAAAATATTATTGAATCTTGAGAAAATCTCAAAAGGAAATCATTCGAGACAACACCGCATCAAATTTTGCAAAAATTATATTTGAATTTTAGTGAGAATTTTATTTTTGTTGCATAGCACGTTATAGCATACATTATCCAAACATATAGTGAGTTATAGAGAGAACTTCCTCGTTAGGTAACTAATATAAGCCAATCGAAAGAAAAATATTTCGGCAGTAATTCATTATTACTTTAAAATTATTTGCTAACATCATAGAAACACTTCTTTCACGAGGATTTAAACTACTTTTTCATTTTTATCTGATTTGACTCCGTTAAGCCTTCACTAGTTTTGAATAAAATATTTAAACTCGAACACATTTACACAACGCTTTCGTGAAATTCAACTTTTGCCAATCACATTTCTATTTCACTGCGTGAGTACATTGGTTTACCTGGCACTTTTGAATACTGAGCTGGAATATGGCTATTACGATGCTAGGTGGATTAACTTATTGTATTTCATTTCCTAGTGTTTATTATATTTTTTTTTTTACTTTATTGAACATTTTTATTGTTTGTTGGCACCAAAATTGTTTACTTAGCGTGTTAGATCAGCGTCAAAACCCTTTACTATTATTTAAAAGGTTGAAGTGACTACGTTTACACAGTTACCGTATTATATATGTACACAAAGAAATGAAAAATTTATATTACTCTAAAAAATTTTGTGATATTCGTAGACTTTTATTCAATATCTACCAGATTACACTTCGTAAATTAATAAGAATATATGATCTGCATAAACCTTTGATTCTCTGAAATCATTGGTAAAAGGTAGCAGATATACTGTACGCGCCCTACAGTAATATTATGCCTTAGATCCATGACTTTATTCATGAGTTATGCGTGTCAAGCTATCTAGCAACCCACTCATATTTTCCTGTGAGCCAGGGCCAATGTGCTAGTGTTTTCTTCTCAAAAATTAGCATTTAATGCGATTCCATTCCAATGAATTCACCCCTTATGCGTTAGTTCTGAACCTCGTTATTTATTTTCCCCTCGTAATCGAGACACTGTTCACTTATAATACACTTATACTTATATTATACACTTCATTTTTTAACGTTTAAAAAACGAAATAACTTTTTCGTGCAATTTTATTGATGTTTCGTCACATTAAAAGCCTGTCATCGTTCTACTAGTAGTGAAATGTGAGTGGTTGAGCGCAAGGGATTAATGAATTAATTCCAGTTTAACGCCCAATGGGATTGAAGCTGCTGTAACTCAAGGGAAGTAGGCATGGAGGAAAATAGATTTTCGCTGAGAATCTTCTTGGCGCGGCACCTATGTGCCGAACTTTTATGTCCAATCACAACTTTTCACACACACATATATATTTTGACAGGCGTCGACATTAAAGGAGACGGTCGTCAATTTTGGAGAGCTTCAATCATAAAGCTTGTTAGTTTATCTTCCCTGGTCCCTCCTACCAGTGCATTATGTTAGTCTTTCACGTGGCGTGGTAATAGGGTGTTAATATCTCGCGTAATGGCGAAGAGGTACAAGAATCTTTTCAGTATCCACGGAGGGTCCATGCTTTTTATTAGCCAGTCATAAAGGATACGATCATCCGGTGAGCGAAATACGATGAACCGGGTCACCCTTGGGAAAAGTTATTGAAAATCTGTCTCAAGTGTATTATGTGAGGAGGTGGATATCGATTGGCCTCAAAATGATGCCTGTTCCAGTGAATACGTACTTTACTGTAAAAGCTCACTGTGGAGGAGGTGCCGATAAACTATTACCCAACTATGCTGACTTACATAATGATTCTTTTCCCAAAAAATTGATGTTGCCCTATAAGTATTTCAAATAAAAATGTTTCCACAAAATACTCTCTGTTAGACTATCAATTTTTCCTCTCTTCAATTGTTGTTCCAATGTTGTTTCAATTGTCCCAAAGACTTCTTTATTTCTTACAGTGATTGAAATTTGATCAGTGCTATTATTGGCAAATGGTTCTACAAACACCTCAGAGAAATCGTTGCTTTTCCTTGAAACAAGTATAAGAAAACGATTCCTTCTGTTTCCTGATTTATTCCAATTTTAATATTGTTAATCTTAGAGTGAAATCATACTAGAAATTGAGATATATTCGAACCTTTGCCTAATGATATATTCACTTGTTTTAATTTCGGCATTGGAACATAGGCCATAAATATAAAGAAACATCGGGAAATAATTTCATATTTTTATGTTTTCTCTTTGATAGACGGTTTTCATTTGATTGGATGAGTAGTTTTGCCCGAGAGGAAAACCCGTATCGCATATTAAGAATCAGGTTTCGAGTTATAAAATCACTTTCGCTATATTAAGTTATAATATTCGTCGTTACAACTTGTAGCTGGACTCAGGTAATTGCTTAAAATTTTACTAAATTTACTGAATCCAAACGCGATAACAGCCAATACATTACCAGTAATATTTGTTAGGCATGGAATTAAAAAAATTATATAAAAAAATAAGAAAAATATATATCAAAATTAGGATGAATATACCCAACCTATAAATATTATTGAAAGAGTTCAATGATATATCTCACGGTACTTTACCTTATTAGGAAATGTTTGTCATAGGCCAAAATCTGATTGCTGCACTTTTCATATGGTTGCATTTTTTATTTGTATCAAATATTTCGTTTTCTATGCTCATTATAATTCTCAATAATGCCTAGCTTATTAGATCAGCAAGCCATGGTTTTTTTTCAAAGCATTAAAAATATGTTTTCTTCGTTCATCAGTATTATCTATTTAGAATCTACCCGAGTTTGGTTTCTCCATTAATATGTAGCTTAACGAACCTTTCTATCCAATGCATATGTATTTTTCCCAGTAACAACTTATTTGATCTCATAATACTATCGTACAGAAATATATAGTATAGTAACACTTTCTGTCCTCTCTGTGTGCAATTATTATACGAGCAAACATCTTTCTTTCAGATATTACAGCTCCAGATGAATGACTACAAGTACCACTACCTCTTCACCACATTCGTGAGTATTTCTTATTTTGTTTGTGTGTTTACCTTGTACGCGGTGATGTGCGTACTATTCGGCACTAGCTGTTACTTTACGCTAATAATTGCTATTCCATATTTACATTCGGTTTTTAATATAATTCTCACTGTTCATAACTAATCGGCTATTTTCATTTAATTCATACATCGGCAATTTCATAGATCTTTGCGCTTCCTTGTTTTATTATATTCCTAACCTTGATGCTCAAGTGTGGTTTGATTTGAACTTTGTTTTTCCGTCCCAATTATGTGCCATGTTCTCGAAAAACAAAGGCAAGTGTTTAGGGAAAATAAAGTCTGAAAAAATATTTTATCGGTTTACATTAATCATGAATATAATATAATAAAAATCAATTTACGCATGGATCTCTTGGAATCCTCATTTCGATTATATGTCGAGGCGCCTTTCTTGAATCTTACTCATCAATATGTCGTTCCTATACGACTATTTATAGTGTTATAGTGTTTTTCCCGCATTTTACTCAATTGCTTGATGTACTTCCAATGGTACAATATGAAGATGAATTGAAACTTGCGATTAAAGAAAGAAATAGCCGGTAACCACCCTACGGTGATAATGTATATTAGGCTTTTACGCCCTATCACTCACGCACAGTGCAGCGAGTTCCAATGGGAAACGACATCTTTTGTCCACTAGACAATTCGAAACCTTTTGTCACGGCAGTGAAATAAAGACAGATCTACGACAAATTTCATCTAATGGACGGGACATCTTATCAAAAGTAACTTAATGAAGATACGGCTGGGTAAAGGACGATGTCCATCACACTAAATGGCCCGAAGGAAGGAAGACGACAGACGCACCCCACCAGTTAGTGAGAACGGAATCAATGCCGACCTTCCGAGTTCCGTATGCCGCGGGGGCAAAGGAATGGGAAAATTCTCATCGGATGGAGGCAGTGCGGCGATCTCCCAAAGGAATGGGGTGGCTGAGGACTCGGCCTTTTGTGTTACACTTTGGGCTTTTAATGGAGCGAGCAAGGCGAGACGTACTGGGAAGTGCGTTTGCTCTCGGGTGTCTCTGGGTTGGGTGAACGAAGGGTTGAGGGGAGGTGGAGTTTTGCAGGCTGGCTGGACTCCCTCTGGCTATCAAGGACGCGTTTATCATAAAAGGAGAGCGGTTGATGTGAAATAAAAAAATAAAACCTTTTGTGGCCCGTTTTACTTACTGGTGTGGGAATTCGCTCTGGAGTTTCCATTCCATCCATTTTGAATGTCGCGTCCCCACGATTGAGGGGAACCACGTTGACTGAAATCGCTCCGAAAACATTTTCGAGCGACGTGACTTTCTGCGAGAGAATATGATGATGATGGTCAGAGACAGGGTTGCGTTTCAGGAGAATACGAGTTCAAAGATGATTGTCTCGGAAGAATTGGAAGACATCCCAGTGAGGGGAGAGTGGCGAAAGCAGAGAATGGAGGAATCGCAAAAATAATGTCTCCTCAGCTCGAAAAATGATGTTCCCCAATCTGGAAGAACATATCCTTTTCCATCCGACAGTTGAACGGTTTTGTTTAACAACACTGCCTGTCAATACATTGAGACAAATTATTATACCAGTTCCTCATGACAGTCCTGTCTTTTCTTTTGTTGAAGCATTAACGCTCAATAATAGTAACTAAAACTTTTCGAGAAAAAAAAGCTGGAAATTAATATTTCATTATTTTCATATCTAAGATAGCCGTTAGTTAGGCACAGCCTTTTCAGTAGAAGTTAACATATCCGTATATTCTGCTAGATATCAAAGCACTAAATTTTATTTATTAACCTTTGGCACATTTTGATAGAACTTTTGTAAAATGCGGTACCTTCCAAGAGTCAGCAAAAGCTTTATAATTTAGATTTCAAGGAAAATGGATAGATATGCATCAACAGAGACTGGTAATATTTAGTAATAATCGAACAATTTTTAATTTTTGTTGCATTTGGTTGCCAATAATTTCTCCTAAAATTGGAAATAATTCCATAAATTAAGAATTTTCCTTAGGTTTCAACAGCTTTGTCATATGCTCACTCAGAAATATGCCATAAGAGGGATGAAGTCCAATATCACTTTCGGAAGATGTTACGAATGCGGTTTAAAAATGTATTTAACAAAAGTACGAAACGCAGTTGTCAGGGCTAAAACATATTTTGTCAATAAAAATAAAATTTTAACTCATATATCCTTTGACGTATTTTGAACCCAATACATTTTTTGTAATTTTTTCAGAAAATTTAAGATTGAGTGGAACCGAGATATTCCAAGCAGAGAAGCGTTTATACAAAAAAAGTTGAGAGAGAAGTTCAACCAATTTTTTTTCATAATATCCATCATTAAAACTTGAGCTTTTTCCTGTCTCTGTTCCTTACATCTTAAGCATGGCCGAAGAAACTATCGAGGAAATTTCAAGTCTGCTTGTTTTTGTCCAGATATGACTCCGTCGCCTCTTTGGCACTCGCCCATCATACATCCGCAAATCTTCGGCAAACATTGAAACCTTGCCTCCGACTTTTTGGTGGCGGAGCAACGTTGCAACTGAAGAAGTAAGAAAAACCTTCCGAGCCGAACAAAAATGTTCAAAACTTCCTTGAGTTGTCAGTCAAAGGAATGAAAATGCGGTCTCAGTATCCAGAGCGATACCTTTGCAGATTCAATTGCGTAAACAACATGCTGCGTGATGCCAGCCCAAAAATTTCGAAACATTAATATCGATCTAATTATCACTTAAAGCCATACTTGTGTCTTGATTTATAAAAGGCACCATCACTGATCGTTCAATACTAAGATTGTTTTACTACATACTACGTCCTTCCCGGTATAATTCTAATTTCCCCATCCATGGCGATAGTCGGTCCCCGTGGCGGCGGGGTGAAGTCCTCACCTGCTAACCCGAGGGTTGCGGGTTCGAGTCTCGCCTGGATAGAATATTATCTACCCAGGACATGGGTGTTTGTGTATGTACTAAGTTGAGGGAAGAGGGGACGGTTCGGTCTCATCCAACCCAGGATAAATTAACAAATAAATAATCAAACAAAATTCTGTTAGCTCTTCTAATACTTCTAGCTTCTCATCATTTTTTCTATGTAATTATCCCTTGGTCAACCTCTTGGGACTTCCCCTATGTCTTTCCTTTAATTATATCCCTCTTGAACACAATTTGACTATTTGAATTTGAATACAACACAATTTATATAAGTACAGTCAATAATTATTATGCATAACAGGTGTTAAAGATTTCTAAAAATGCTATTGCAAGTACCGAGTAATCAACTAAAATATGTACCTCAAAGATACTCTTCAAAAAATTAAATAGTATTGCTGCTAATAAATGTATTTTTAATAACGTGTTGTCAGAATTCATTATGAATGCATAAAATAATTATTATTTTTAGGAAATTTTAAGAATTGATCCCGTAAGTAATTATCGCCCAAGTTTTGTAACGGAAGTAATAGATTTTTGCTACCTGTGTCACAAAATGTCCATCCAAAACATAGAGAACAATAAATTTTTTATCCCATGATTCAATAGTATTTTTTATGTTTCATTTATGTCAATAAATGCATTAAATTGCATTTTATTCTATTCACACTCTTTTTCACGTTACCTATTTTAATGGTTTGTTATGCCAACTGAGCCACCTTAATTTTGGGATTCAAAAAGTAGGGTAGTCAAAACAATCATAGTATGGTCGTACGCAGTAATTTGAAATTTATGCAACAAAGATTTAATTATGAAATTACCCTTCAACGGATTGTAATTGATATTTTAGTGTTTATTGGTGCATTATCTCTTTGCCTAAATTCCTTTTTTATACGGATAGACTGTCTTCATCTTCTTTTCAGGACATAGAAACATTCGATCTAGAGGACTTCAAGTACAACTTTGTGAACATGACTGCGTTTCGCATCGTGGACGCCGAAGAGGTGACCGTGAGAGAAGTGTTGAGGGACATGGAGAGATTCCAGCCAGTGGGCCACTCCATACTGAACAAGTCACGCATCATACAGGTACTTTTCAATAACAGGGAATGAATTCCTCGCAGGAATACGATTGACTGTTTAATTGTTTTGCGTCAAATGTTGAGCATGGGATGAGATTAACTGGAGATGAAAATTCCAATTTTGTTAGTACGAAATCTCTGTCAGCAATGCTTATGCTGTGTGAAGAGGGAAGAATATTCTAATATACCTCACTGCATCAGGCGCAAGCACTGAATTACGAGCATAGGAAACATTTAACTTTGAAAAATGGCCAATGTGAGGCCAAGGTTTTGCTGATGCCAACTACAGCTGTTGACGAGAACATTTTGTCCCCTAACGTCTCATGCACACTTTATTAGGATTCTATCAAAACATACACGCCTGTAAACGATGTAATTACGCAGAAATTAAACTATTTTCGCCAATAAAAAAGCGAAAATATTTTTCCCTTTCACTAGAGCTCCGAAATTCATGCCGATGTTTCATATATTTTGCTAAATTTTGCGGCGAATTTATTCTCCCCAGCCCATCCTTTAGTACTTAACCTCACTTAATATGTTATCTCACCGTTTAGTTGTTACATCTCTCCTTTTGGTAATAACACTGCTTCCATATAAAGAACCTATATTGCTGCTTGCACTTTTGTTTTCTTAAGGATTATTGTATACACTCAGTATATTCCAACGTTCCCAAAATATCCGCTTCTGCATTATGTGATTCACTCACTTTTCTTTTTAATGTTAAACTTACCACAAAACTCAATCAGAGTTTCTATATGATTACTCCTTTTCATTTTTATGAGTTATCTTAGTGATTTAAATGTCATTAACCAGTACTTCATCCTTAAATCGTTTGAAATTAACATCTTTTAACCGAATGATCGTTTATCTAACCCTAAAAGATTCTTATACCTACTTCACTTAAATTTCTTTCTTCCCATTGCATTTTTGTCGCGTACACGAAATAGGTGCATGATTACATGATTAAATGCGATAAAAAGACGCCCTTAGCCGAGTTTTTATCACTCTAATTTATGAAATCATTCAATACCTGAGCTGGATATGGAGCAAAGATCTGGTGAGATTAGTTGAAATTATCTCGAGAAAAATTCGGCCTGGACCAGGGATCGAACCACAAACTTAAGGTTTACCGGACCAATCCGCAGGCCACTACGCCATCCAGGCTCCTAATTCTCGAGGCAATTTTGGTGTATACAATTGAACACAGTCATTAACGTTTTTCAGTTATTATGATATGAAAATATTAGAGTGCTTTCAATTATGGCTTAATCATAATATTATCCTTTACTGATATTCGGCTGATTAGATTATTCTTAAATTTCGACAAACCTTATATCTATTTATACAGAAATCATATTTATTTGGATAGATACCTTAGCACATGGATTTATTTCTTGCTGCATATTCTTCTGTCTGAACATTTCAAATTTAGGAGTATGGAATGTGAACTAAATTCAGCTGCTTTACTTTACCTAGTAGTAGAGGATAGGTTTTAAGACTGATTTTCATGTATTTCAATAATTCAAATCGTTTCGCGTGACTATCTAGCTCTCTGTCGGCTCTTTTTAAATTTAACATTTGCTGGCTGGAAGAAATAGTGAGATTATAAGATTCCTTGAAAAATTCCGAGATAGGAGAATCACATACACAAACAGGAGACCCTTGAAATAATCACTTGCAAACTTCGTTGATCTCCTCATGTTTTGTTAACAATTTACTGATATTACCAATATTTCCAATTTTAATATGTTCTCCTTTGGTTCGATGTACAATCATTATCCTGGAAACTACGACGACATTTCGTATGTTCCCATCATCTTCAGTAAACGGTGTATCTCTCAAAGCATAGATACTGTCAAAATGGTAATGACAAAAAACTAAAATGATTACATTTTATTAATTTCACTGTGTTCATATATGACTCATTTCAAAATATTTATTACTTTTATCATATTATGTCATTAATTTAAGTCTAATATGCTACTTGATAGCGATACTACTGAGTCAACGTATTCGCGAAATATAAGACACATCACTGTTAATATGCCACACAATTCAAATCCACAATCGCGTGGAATAATAAAAGTTGCTTTTTCGGTAGTGGATAAACTCTTCCAGTCTTCTCAAAGTTATTCGAAACTATTGCAATGACGATTCGTAAATAAAATGAAAAAGTGAAAGATTTCTTTTTATTGTCTTAAATGGTAAATTGCGATTTACAGGACTAAATCAAAATATGAAGATGATTGTATAGATTATGATACGAGTTTTCGAGGACACCTCTCATCGCAGGAATGGTAACAGGAAAGAATCTTCACTGCACTTGACAGCCAAAATTTTGGAAAAAAAATGAAAAATACACTCCAGAGATGACGTGATACGTTAAAAATATGAAAAATGAAGATATTATCATTTTTCATCAGTGATTTCGTTTGCCATTGGTGATTCCGTGAGTTATCCTCAATGTGGTTATGTTCAAGCAAAAATTAAAGATGGGTAAAAACTTTAGAGAAGGAATCCTCCAAAATTGCATCACAAAAATAAGGCATTGGACTGAGTATAGCCATTAGAGATGGATATTAAGTTAAGATTTTTAATTTTTACGATGCATGGAAATACTGTTTGCTTTCCCAGCGCTGAAAAAGTAACACCTTGGGTGATGGATAAAAAATACTGGTGCAGAAGAGTAGGGAAACTTTTTGGCTATTGCCGTCCTACATGTAATAGTGAATGGTACAATACCTATAGAAAATTTAATCGCAAAAAATTAGCACGGCACCTAGTTATCGGCAAAAATATTTGGTCACCCGGTAATTTTACCATGGACCTTGCTTTTGTGCTTAAATGAGACACGCCAAGAGTCAATCTATGATGCAATGCGAGCATCCGAGCACAGATCTCCCACTCGGAAACGAAGTGGGATGGGAAAAAATAGGAGAGCCAATATGTGACTTGGAAGATAAAATGACTAATGGAAGTACAAATCGAGTAAAATAACTAGGGATTTCCCACGAATAACACATCACAGAAGCACTTTTCTTGTGCTCTTACATCTTGGGCGAGGACCAATTTAACTCTAACCACTAAGCAGCTTAAGAATTCAATGTCAACAGTACTTGAGTGCATTACAAAGCGCACAGTTTTCTGGTCCATTTCAAAATGACCAAAGAACTTAAAAAATGAACGCTTTTCCCATTGAGTATAAATCTTGTGCATTAATGACATGAATTTTTTATTGCTGAGTCTTTGGCACTTTTGTCGTAAACCTTTCGTGAAATAGATGGAAGGGAGTTAACTCCTAAGTGCGACGACATTTCGGTTCGGACCGACACGATTGCTTATGTTGATTTTCGGTCAACAAATAACTCACATCATGTTCTTACACAATGATTCAAAACTTTGCGCAATTTATGAAGTCACTTAGTTTTTCACTATTTATATTTCCTTAAGCGCAGATGTGGAGGAAACAGCGTGATGAACTGAATTTTTAATGAAGAAATAAGAGTGGAAAATTACAGTTACAATTTACTTAAAAGCTAATTCAAAGACTGCCGCAACAGTATTCTATTTTAATGTGATTGTAAATTTACGGGTTGATTTTGATGTGATGGTTGAAGTACTTGCTTCCCGCTGCAAAAGCTCGGCTTAAAATCCCTATTGTGACGAAGTTTTACTAAGAGTAATCTCGATCTCTTTTGTTCTATGTTTTTGAACTTCAAGGAAACGGAACGTTGCCTATCGAAGGTAAAGTATTACTGCATTTTCCTTGGTTTTTTGTTAAAAATTTAGCTACGGTTAAGGCCTGATTTTTCCTTCTCCCTTTTCTCCCTTTATTCCCAGAAGAATTCTAACTTTATCAAATTGTCATCGAATCCACATGAGGCTAATATCCTGTATCAGTCGTAATAAAAATAGAATTCCCCATATAATGCAGACTCCTTTTTCATCTGCATGGTATAAGGATCAATATCAAATTTTACAATGCTGAGAGACTACCTCGATGTTCAGGTACCGGCCAGGACATTGGCATAGTAACGCTGTTGCGAGTATCTTTGGCATAAAAATTACAATACTAAAATTGGAGTACTACCAGCTTTACTTTTACCATGGTAATACAACACAATCATTAGACCTAATAATGTGAAATCCCAGTTGGCGTGGACTATGGTAGCTTTATCTACCGGGGTAAACTATAATACCTTCGATCTCCTAGACCTGTTTTCTACCATTCGAAAAAAGGTTGCAACTTAGGTCATGTAATTAATTATCATCATTAGAGATGTACCGGAACTGATTGGCACAAATCAGCTGAGAAACAGATTTCACTGAGGGTGGGTCTATCGTTGATGCGCTTCCACATACACCGAAAAACTCCGGGAAAACCTCTTAAGTGACACTCAGAAACTTTACTCAAGCTCTCGGGAATACTTGGCTTTTCTTAGCACCTACGATACCTACGATACGACCTACGACGACGCCTATACGATATTGTGAGGTAATCTGACGCAAATATGACTCTCATTTAAGTTATGTTTCCCAAACTTTTTCGAGACCCCTTTGTTTCTAATAGCATGTTACCAACACCCCCAAACCGTAAGCTTTCGCGTCATAGACTGCATAACCAAATCATAAAATAGATAGAATTAAAGATAAGGTTTTAATATAGTATTTTATGCAAATCGAAAAGATATACATCCCATAACGTGAATATATGGTCAGGATTGAGTCAGGATTGAGTCAGGCCCTTGCCTTTCAACATGCCACTCCCTTGTTTATTCGCCTCCCTAGGTTTAATAAGCACCAACCATCCGCTTGGGGAAGGCTGCCACTTAGGCAACCATTTGTCTAAAACAAGGTGTATCCGATTGTAACGAGGCGCATTTGACCCGAGAATAATTGATTTTGGGCATAGTAAACGCGTTCGCTACAGGCAATTATCTCTTTCGTTGTATTAGCCTCTAGGCGTACTCTTATCTGATCGTTGATCAGGCGAGAGACTTATCTGCTAACTTTGTGTCCATTCTTTCCACGAATTGGATCACTGCATCCTCAACCTTTTAGACACTCACTTGACGACATTTTATTCTTAAGCATGTAAGCGTATTCTTAACTTAAAATATGTTGTTTTGTATTCGAACTGTAAAATTGCTTTATCATAACTTTTGAGAATTCAAATTTAATATTTCATAGGGTATATTTCTTTTACTCCTAAATGTGATTCAGAACCAAAGACCTCAGCATATTCTTTTGGCCGTATGTACCGAGCAGTGCGAAGTTTAAACCCAGGCCCTCTCCTTTAACAGTTAAGAATATTTCAATTACTCCCACTACACTACTAAAAGACCTAAAAAGGGTAAGTATTAGGAAAATTAGGTGCCTCATCATTATAATGTTAGTTACAAGAGTTAATGAACTATTATTTACAAAAAATTACTTATGTGAAAAAATTAACTTGAAACATTTTCCTATGAATAGAAAAGAGCAAAACACTCAGAAAGGTGGGTATATTCCTGAAACATTCCTGATACCAGCTCTGGACCATGCTGGTATTCTATTACTTATCATGAAAATTCGATATTTTATATCCACATTAGAGATGGGACAAAGTGAACTGAGCAGTTCAAATGGAACATTTCCGAGAAATGAACTAATCATTAAATGACTGGTTCACACAAACTACCTGTTCCACTCAGTAATTCAAAGTTAAAGCCAAGTGCTACATTGTATGATCCAAGCAGCGGAGGTTCGTAAATTGTGTTCATCAAGATCCTTCGAGTACGACGAGACGGCGAGACCAAGGCGCGCCATTTAGGGAAGGGAGCGTTGGAGCTACAAGCCCCTCGCGGAGGGCGGGGCTTACACTCGTTCTTGTGCTCCAATATAGAACCTGAAAAGCATGCCAGTGAAGTTCAGCGACGGAAACTGTTCAGTAAGAATCGCATGCGCAATAGAGTTCCGCTACAGTACACTGTTCAGAAAGAGACGTTTACATCATGTTCAACAGAGTTCAACCGCAGAGCTTCGCGTAAAGACTCGTCAATCAGCAGGGCGGTCAGCTAAGGTAGCGTACAGAAAATACTTGAATGTTAGCTCGATGCTATTGCGTTCGGAAATTGTTCACACATTATTTGCCAATACGCGAGATGGGTTGCGATTCTAAGGAAAATAAAAATGCAAAGCTGTTTTATTCACAAGCATTTCTGTGGACTTGTAACGTTCGATTAAGTGAAAATTTTAGTCCGAAAATGGGAAATTCATTCTTAAGTTTACAGTGGAATATTGAGTAAGACGGCGGAGACTAAACTATTCCACACAACAGGTATTTTAACACACGGAGGCCCGGAATTTTTTACCTCCGAGAAAGCCCGCACGGGTCATTTTGACCCGAAATATCTCTTTTGCCGTTATTGGAGTTTTTCTTTCCATTTTATGGTGAAACGTTATTAATGAAAGTTATAACACCATTATTAACAATAATTATAATGCAATAAATATTTTTGAACATTTTATTGAGTATTTTAATGGACATTTTATTGAACATCATTTGAATAATTAATATCACAATCAATGCACATTTTTGACAACGATGCAGTACAGTTACCACATACCGGCCTCTTGCACCTGTAGTACGAATCCATTGTCTTGTTTTTATTTCCCTTGCATTTAGACATCAGGCACTTTCTTCTTTTTTCATGAAGGGGATTTGAATCTACAATAATGCGCGAAATATTGCGCGATACCCTTGACTGTTTGTAAACCTCGCATAGTTCAGAGGCCAATTGTAACAGAAATTTGTGCCGAGGTATAATTTCACGGTAAAGCACACTTGCATTAATGACTGAGAGATCCAGCAAATTGTAAAACACCGATACTGGCCAGCGGCGTGTACAAGCTCGCACAGAGTACTTACGCGCCATTTGATCTAAACAGTCAACGCCCCTTTTGGTAACATTGTAAAATAGCACTGTTCTGGAAGTTTTTTTTGCCCTGCGGAAATGGAAACATAGGGGTGCATTGTACTCAATACCGGTAAATTCTTTTTCTTTCTACACTGATATGCAGTAAGCGTCATGTCAGCAGACTTTAGACCGGAAGTGGAATACATAGGAGCATCTGAATTTTTAAATATAGCTGGAACTTCTTTACGAGCACGATTCATTGTTCCCACTATACAAGTACTTTTTTATTTCAATTTGCTCGCAAGATCGTTTGACGTAAAATAATTGTCTGTCGTTAGGTTCCTGCCTTTATTGAGATAAGGCTCCATAAGCTTCATAATTATACTTTCGGCCAAAGGCTAGCCATGAGGACGAAGGTCACCTTTCCCAAGATAAGGTATTGCATTACAAATGTATTCACTATTAGCATCTGCTAGCACCCAGAATTTTATACCAAATTTTTCTGGTTTCTTCGGCATATATTGAATAACTGGACATCTGTATTTGCAAGAAAATAATTGTTCATCGCCAGTCAAATATTCTCCAGGGTCATAGCAAAGCATACTAATATTGATGAATTTGTCCCACAATTCAGATACCAGAGTGAATTTGTCATTTTTTAACCTCTCCAGCCAATAAGACTAACGGTCAAATCTGAGGTAAGTCATAATTTCTTTGAACCTGTTCTTAGACATAGTATTGCGAAAAAATGAAGGACCCCACGTAGTATTCCAGAGTAAATCTAAATCTAAGCACGGCTACCATATGCCCCTCGGGCGTAAAGCAGTGCAATGAACGCTTCTAGTTCTGAAAGTGAAACATACCAGTTTTCATCGCTAGTGATTCTACGGGCCTCGTCTTGCGTGCATGTCTGTAAGTGCTTTAGCATTACATCATAAAAAAGCAAACGCCAAGCACTAAGGGCATGACCATTCTCCACATACCATTTTGCATGAGGTGTTGGACCTGAAATTTCACTCACTATATTTTGAGCCGCCCTCCACCCGGAACCTTCTACTCCAATGTCGGACACCACCCACTTGACCGTTCCATTTTTTTATATAAGTCTCGCCCACCTTAGAATGAGCCAAATTACGCAGTCTTGAACTTTTTCCGCCACATTTTGGTTGTCCACCCGCACACACAGCATCTTCAACCACAGTTGATGCAGTCTCATCTTCATCTCTGCTCTGCTGTCTCTCTTTCCCACTTCGAGCAGTGACCATGGGAAACGGCCATACTCTGTGAGAACGAACCTTTTTCTAGCCAATCTCCATTCACGGCAAAATTGCAAAAATGACTGCTCACAGTTTAAATCTTCATCAGTTTTTACAAATGAGTTCTATTTCGTTTCGTTCCGAAATTGATTGTTGATTGGTCGGTACATCACTAACTGTTGTTACAGCCAGTCACGAAGAATGGAGGGTCAAAAATTCGCTATATAAGGACGGCATTGTCGTCGATATTTCTACGATCCAGAAAGGACACCGTCGAGCGATCACGCAGCACAGACCAAGGTCAGCGAAATCTCCTCCTTGAGACATCACCTGGCATCGAATGCTGACCCATGGCTCATCTCAAGGAGGAGAGTATTCGACATGGAGGCAGTGCTGTGGAAATCTGCAGCGAAGAGCCGATCGCCATGGAGCCCGGCATCACTGACAGGGCACCCTTACACCGTATGGGTGGTGCCCCGCCTGGAGAGATGCGGACCTCACTCTTAAGTAGAGAGGAAAGCGTCACTTACGAAGAATAATTTTTCAGGTCCATCAGCGGCGAGATAGGGACAGGGATTTGGAACAATTAAGCGGCCCGACCAGCGTTAGTCTATCTTTTGTAACCACTTTCCTAAGGGGTCGCTCCAGCCGGAGAAATACGACCCGAGGTTCCGGCCCAGAGAGAATGGTACCCGGTCTGGAGATCGGGTGTCGAGAAGACTTTGGCTGGTACACTCCAGATCCCCTGGGCCGCCCCCGACGAACTCGTTGGCCTGGCCTAGGGCCAAAAATACTCCCCTGGCCATTGCGCGTCGATGCACTCATCGGCAGGCCAGGGCCCGTTTACAGAGCACCGCCCCACGCAGACATCGCAGGGGTGGGCTAACGCAGAACCCACTTCTCACCTTCACCAGGCTGTTTCCGCTTTCCTGCGGGGAAGTGGTCCAATAGGTACACTTGGGTGGGGGGTGGGTTAGGATCAGTACTAGCTGATCTCGGTACCGTACGACCAGTCGCGGCACCCGGTTACAAAATATCTTCATTTTTTCATGAAATCCTTTAAAATAACCGTAATTTATCGTAATCGCTTCTATTAGTTTAACCCTTCTTCAGGTGACAAAATCGAAAAATGGTTATTTTAATGATTTTTATACATCACTTATAAAGGTTAGCCCCTTATTACAACGTCTTTGGCATATTTAAGGATATTTGTCTGGGACATGAATACCTTTGTATAGTTTTTATATGAACCTTTACTTACTTCATTGCGGAAACTTTTTATTCAATCCTAAACTGTTTTTTATTGAAATAAATTTGTAGATAAATTTTCGAATTCACATTTTGTAAATTAGTTTCTTATTATAGTTTAACGATTTTTGTAGTAATTCTATAAGAGTGAGCAAGTCGTGCACCATACTCTTTAGTTTTGGCAATTATGTTCCGTCGAAATTTATTATCATTAGTTTATGAGATTGCATTTGATTTTTTGTGGAGACGCATTTTATTTTATTATATTTTGGTTTATGTTAGTTTCAGTTCAACGGCGCTTTGGGTTATCGACTCGTGGAGGCTATCTTATTATTATTACACCTTAGTGGCATCGTCTGTCAAGCTTGATTTAGTAGTTTTCATTCTTTTACTTAAACCGGAGAACACTTGATTTTAATAAATATTTTTCACAATAGGTAATTTGTTAAATTTTCTTAGGTTAAACGTAAGTCATTTAACTCCCGTCTTAATTTCGTAGTATCCTAATTTGAGGCTTTAATTTTTGAAAAATATTAATATTTAAGCTGAAGAAATTGTTGGGGAATTTTCATGCACGTTTGTTTTAACTGAGCTAACTTAAATAGAAACTCGCTCGAACCACATTGTAAATTGTCCACAGAGAAAAGACATTCTTTGTCACCCTGACCACCTGATGAAAAAAATCATATATGTTTTTTGGTCATTCTTCTTCATGACATGTAGAATAAAAATTTAAATAAATGAAATTAAATCATATGACTAAAATATATTAAGAATGGATCTTACTATGCACATTCGTCTATTACTTTGTGTTGGCGTTTAAATGTACTTAATTAGCTTTGTTTTCTTAGCTATTGTAATTTTTTACTTGGCCCGTTAACGACATATTGCCTGGATACGAAAAGTTCTCATGTCTGTGTAATTTAATGATGTTCAGGTGCGCCGGCGTTTACCATTACGTATACTGCTAACGTCTTACGGAGACAATGACGGACTACGTCATGGAAGTCCCGCAACGGTACTGTTCAACAACATTGTACGGCCAGAAATCTGAAAGCCTTTTTAACCCAACATTCGCCGGAGAAGACTTGGATTTCACGATTTTTTCGATTACTCTGATCTTGTCTGAAAAATTGTTTTGATATTGATTGTTGAATACTAATTATGTCGGAAAGACAGGGATTGCCCAAGATTTCACGGAGAATGTCACTCTGTGTTTCCAAGTTTAGTGGGATGGGGAAAGAGTCAATGAAACTCCCCTTTCATATTTTATATAATTATATTTTCTTCTTCCATTACTTCATCTGCGATAAATTTTCCTTCCGTTCATTTATCGTGTATTTCTCCTGCTGATCGTGTAAGGTATTCCCCGTAATGATGAGGTTAATTTTAGTGCTATTAAAATAGCAACGTGGTGATCCAACGCAGTCTGACACAACTAAAGCATTTGTAAAAATGGTACAATACATAGCGAATTGATATACTGTAAAATAATCACTTCTCGGATATCGGAAAATGAAAATTATCGGTATCGATACCAGTATTGCATGAAAATTTACAATCCATTTTACCCGATATCGATTCATCAAGCATGCGCTTTAACAGAAACAGGATGTAACGATTTAATGTCGAAATAAGAGAGGTTATCCAATATTCTTCCTTTGTGCACCTGGAGGCTGATAAACCGCAAGTAATATTTTTCCGTCAAAAATGCGAATCCGTTTGAATTGGCCTATTGTCGAAAATGCCTCGTTATAATGATATAAATCGTGTTTTACAAGTTCGTCCTCGCTCACGTACGCGTATCAATGAATGTTTCTATTGCCCTCCCTTCCCTTCTCCAACATTGAAAAAAATGCGCCTGTGGCCCATTCTCTCCCAATTAGCTCATTTACATGGAGGTGTTGTACCCAAGATATGATCTACCTGCCATTTGACAAATTCTTAATGATTATTAAATACCACATCTTGTATTCTGCTTTTTCTCAGGCATTCTTAGAATATACTTTCGATTCTATTATAATCCTACATTAGAAAACTCACATAAAGAGGGTGGGGGAAGGAAATGAGAGATTTGGTTGAAAGTAATGGAAGGCGGGTATGAGGAAGGCCATGCCTATCTTAGGGAAGGTTAGCATTAAATGGAAAAAGACAGGCGGAGGGGAGAGGGAAACACAATGATTAAGGCAAGGTTTTGACGTAAGCCAAACATTGTACATGACATGACATAAGTAACATCAAAATGTCATTGACACCGGCGGTAAAATTGGGGTCATTAACATAGTTACAATTATTTTTTTCAGAATTTACGATCTCGTGATTACATGGAAATCTGGTTTCTTTCCCAAGTCCAGAATCTAAAATACCTCGTTTAAAATCAATCATTTAGTTACAGCCTAATTCCTGTTATTCAAACATTGAGAAACGTTACCGACAATAAAACAATTTTTGTCCGCCTTAATTCTTATTATAGGTCTTATTGCTATTAAGACAACATTTTTATGAAATATTGAGTTTCTGTGCGCTTATTTTCATGCCTTTGAAAGTAAAATGTCTTTGCTGTCCATAATTATCGTCGAGTTATGATACTACATGCCATATTTTATATATTTACTATCCCTTTCAGTCGAAAATTCAGCGAACTAACGGAATCATGGATGGAGTGTGAGATGTGGAGTGGCGATATATCGTGTATAAACCTGGACTTCGAGAAAAGGGGCCAGAATAGTAAATATGGTACCTAGTAAAAGAGTTGAAGAAGTTCGAATGAGGACAAACGAGATAGGGACATGGAGCGGAAGGAGTGTAAACTTTTGAAAGATATCAGCAGAATACAGAATTGGTAGTTAGACCACGTTATACGATGCGAAGACGTTTTGAAGTATATAATTGAGGTATAGATGCTAAATAAGCGGGTAAGGGAAGAAGAAAAATAGACTGTAAACTGAGTGAAGAAAAGTAGGATATATGCCAGAGTTTGAAGATATGCCGAGCAAAAATAAGAATCCATGTAAGGAGATAGTGGCCTACTCCTGTTAAATTCCACAAGATTTTTACACTCGTTCATCTGAATATCCTCTGAACCGGTACATCAAATTAATGATAATAATGGATCATCTCCAAGCTTTCTCGGCAAGCGTGCTCTGCGCGAAGTTATTTACAAGTGACTCCTCTTGGTTTGCCATCTACTGTCACAGCTTTTAGAGGGAGTCATTAGAGATTCCTTGGCTATGTATTTGGCCTAGATTGTCTGAAATTCAGCACCGGCGAATTTCGTTGTGATAAAGAGAATATAATTTTGACGCAGGATATCATCTCTGGGTGTGACAGAAGCTATAAAGACAAGTAGCTCGCCAAACGGATACAAAAATTGATTCTTTCCTTGCCCAATAAGTGACCGTAAAAGATACTGATTTCTGGTCAAAAACCTGTAATATACACTTGTCATAACACCTTTTCTTTACCACCTTCTTTACACCTTCATACGTCTGGTATTAACACCCGCTGTCACTCGCCCCTACGGTGGCTAGGAGGATAGAATTAATGTGTAGATTATGTCCCCATCCCATTCTCTGCCCTCTTCTCTGCTCTTTTCAACAGCTGTTTCTCCTCAAAAAGTCCTCCATTTGCATTTGTAGATCCTCTAGCAAAGCATGGCTGTTATATAACCCCCGGAGCCCAATTTTCGCTGCTTTCACTGTTTGCTAGTGGTAGTCATTTAACGTTGTGGCATTTTGTCGTAGTCTTGACAGTTTTAGACCATTTAATAATGCCCTTGTTATGGCGGAGAATCGTTTGATGAGATATTTGTCTATGCCTATAAGATGCGTGGGTTTGTGTCATGCCTGAATAGTGACTAAGTACATATAAAGTTTATAAATACCGGTATTCCCTTAAAAGAAATAGGTCAGTATTTTCCAAGAAATTTACACCAATGGTTCTAAATTAGGCGCAGAGGCCAGCCTTAATGAACCAGAAGCCAATTTTTGCTTCACCGTTTCCGTATTGCAGAAGTAGCCAGATTTGGAGATATAGAAACGCCTGAGGATATTACCATTATTTTTGGCTCTTAATTCGGCCGATTCATATGCAAGGGTCCCAAATGATGCTCCCAAACGCTCCTGAACGCGCTTCCAAAGGCCAAAATATATATATGAAAACAGAAGGGTTGTTTCCTGCATCTTACCCAAAAGAAACAATCACAATGCCACCTGGATTAAAGGCTAACCAATTGCATGTATACATTTCTTTGTATTATTTTGAATCAGATATCTAAGGAGGTCTTTTCAAGACCTTTATTTCCAATGTTCTATTGGAAAGGAACTTTGCCAGTAGGAAATAGTAAGAGTTGCCGTGTCCCTTTACACTTTTTCATGCATGCGGGAACTACTTGCGCCACTCGATCATGGATAAAAAATTAAGGAAACTTAATTAATGGGGGAAGCGTATAACGGTAGAACTTACCGAAGTTTTCAACCATGGTAAAAACATAGAAGAGCAAACGGTGCGTACTTGTTTGAATTTAAAAATGAGTTTAATATAAGGGAGGTATCATCATCATCAGCTAAAGGCAACCGATTCGTCATAATTCCTGCCTCCCTCAGCCATTGTCCGTAGCCTATGACCGTCATTATTTTTTTAACTTCCTTCATAATCTTTTTAAAAATTTATCATTGTTCTCCCCAGTCTTTCCCTTCCTGGTGTCTTTCCCTCCTAAATGTTTGTGACATATTTATTTCTCCAGCTATTTCTTTATTTATTTTTAAGAATAAAACCATGAGTGCACCATAAAGAGTGGTCTGTGAAGACTTAATTTCGATCAATAATCACCCCGTTAAATTATTTTATTTTACCTGACGCCTTACGAAACCTTTTCCTCAAGTGATTCACTTAAATGATGGAATGCACTGAACACATCGGAAAATGAACGCAAAAGGGTTGAAGTTAGAATCCTGATGAGCGATGGTAGACTAGACGTAACTTTAAAAAAAACTTAAACGGGGTCTGTGGGTTATTCAAGCCCCGTCAAGCGGGCAGAGTAACAAGGATCGAAAAAGAGTATACGTGGAGGCGCGAGATGAAGAAGGGAAAGACGTATTTGAGGGTGGAAGGAGGGGAGAGAGCATAAGGGTTTAGAGCGACCGAGCGGGAAAGAAGAGTGATGCTCGAGACCTGATGCCGCTTTCCCTGTCCTCCCATACTCGCCGCTCCGGTGGTAGCCCATTAGATGAAGCCTTTTCGAGATTGAGAGTATAACCCTCCCCTCATTTCATTAGAAAAAAAGGAAAAAAAGGAGAGATCGAAACTGTGACTTTACGACCGACTATCGGGCGCCATGGCTTCCTTTCGGTTAAGGCCGGGGTGGAGGCAGGGGTTTGGGGATGGGTGGGGAGGGGGCGATCCTTAGGGGGAGGCGACGAAGGGGGTGCGAAAATTGGGAGACTCGCGCCTGAGAAGAGGGTCAGAGAGGAGCGGGGAGGTTCATAGGGTGGGTGAGTGAGAGGGTGGTAGTTTTATAAGTGCGAGAGGGAGCACTCACGCGGGTGGAATAATTCATATCGGGCGATTCCGGGGTCCCTTACGTCATCCATCAGACACTCCCTTTCCGCTCTTCCTAACTCTAGCGCGAGATCGGCGGCCGGCACGTTAACTGTAGGTGTGTTGAAGACATTGGACATGGCGATAACGAGAGGGAAAGCGAATGAGGACCGCCTTTACTTATGTCGCTTTAAAAATATAATATATCCATATCTACGTACATTGATGTCGGGATCGCTGGTTAGGTGGTCACTCTGACCCCACAGTTTTTTTACTGAAGTCCTAAAATAATCACGGCACTGGTGGTGCCCGAAATTAATGCTATTTTCACACTTATTTAAATTCAAGAATAAATGTGAAGTTGAATGATAGATTGAAGAAGCCATATATAAACAATAGGTCCACGGACAACGAATTGTATATTTGACTCATTTGTTAAGAGACTGCCTTACTAAGTGGTAATTCGCATTAAATATTTTCTCCTTATTTGATCATTCTATTTATCCTTTGGCCTATCCCATAGGAACTCGTACCTCTGTTATTTATTCAAATATTCGTTGAGAGGATGCATCTTACCCTTCGATGAGGAATAATGCGGTAGAAAATACTCCAGATGGTGGAACTCGCACCCGATCGAGGCGATTTGACGTCAGGAGCCTCTCACTACAAGATAACTCTCACCCAAGGCAAAAGTCGCCTGCAAGGTGTTGCCTTGCAGGCGCGCAAGGTCCTTATATATTGGGTATAAGGACCTTGCAGGCGCGTAGGTACAGCCAGCGCTGATCGAAGTCTGTGAGGAAAGGCTAAACTATTCGCGTCACCTTCCGAGCATATCATCATTTCATTTCCTTTATTTTTCAACAATTTAACATCGATGTTCCGTCAGGCACATGCCTGTCGACGGGACATATGTAAAATTAAACATAATAATATAATTTTTTTCTGTTACCAACAAAATATAGCAGCTCAGGCTCATATACTTAAGAAAACATCAACAGAAATGCACCTTGCTAAAAGGATAACTGCAAAAATAACGGCAAAAAACAACAATAAGAGAAATGCACCTTGATAAAAATAGTCTATTACAATTCCATTAACATTTGTCTCTGTACAACCTTTTTTACATTTTTAATAATACATCTCAATCAAATTTTTACACATCTCCCCATGTTTACGATTTTTCAATTCAGTAATTAATTTCTGTAAAAATGTACTTATTACCTTGCTGGTTTCGTGGTGGTTTATTTATGGGCCGGGGGGAAGTTGTTATATTTGAGGAGCTGTTCTTTCTGCGAAGAGGTCTACTATTCATTCTCTGAACATTTCAAGTTGATTACATAAGATTTTAACAATTAATTGGGGCTAGCAATTAAGACCAATTTGAACGGTCGAGGTGTGATGCGTCGCGTTAACATGGCCAATATTGTTCACTCTGTGACTGGCAGATAGGTGCTAAGTGAGACAGCAGTAGCGGTTTTAAGACATGGGTAACGGGGTGTCACAGAAAGGGGAACGAATGAGAAATCCCATCTTCTTATTTATGCTACTTAAATTAAATATCCTTAAAGCTACTCAAAAAAATGGTGGGGTTATCGCTCATGAAGCTACTCTTCGTTGCTCGCCATTCATTGGTTTTTAATCCTAAGATTGGTGGACCGCAGCTCTGTATGCTCCCCTGTCTAATGATAGATCTCTTACCACGGGGTAATTTGCATTGAATATTTTCTGATTATTAGATCATTTCATTTATCTTCAGGCCTTCCCAAAGTAACTCGTACCTCTGTTATTCATTCAAAGATATTCCTCAGTAAACCATTGCACCTCATTGTAGGCCCAACTTGTCCTACCAAAAAATGCAGATGTTTGTGTTATTGTTCCGTTGCTTTATTTAAGTTATTTGATGAAAGGAAACAGTTTGTAACCATGAAAAACTTTCATCTTAAACTTATTTATAAGCAAGAAAAGATATTTTTGTTGAAATCCGGTGTTATAAACGCCCGTTAAAAGTGAGCGTTTAACGAAGTACGGTCAACCTAATCACGAATAAAACTATTTCTCAATTTCGATAGTTTTAGTATATTTATTCCTTCGCTCTGTACTTGATAGCATACTATTTTTTGGTATTTGTTCTGCTGAAGATATTACGCAAAAATCTTACCTATATATTTTCTCCCTTAATTCTTGCGTGTGATAATTGATATCCTCTTTTCAGATTTTTCCACGACTCAAAAATGACGACATCTTCTTTTTAGTGTTCTACGCTACTAAGCCTTTGACAGAACTCTAACGTGAAAATCTCTTTTAAAAATTCACCCCACACATTTTTCTTCTATCCATCCCCTAGAATAAAATGCTGCGCACACAACGGATAAGGTTTTGGGGACGTGAATTAAAAACATCTATATGTGTACTTGTACGTAGGATTTGATAACTGAAGTATTGTCCCGCATGGCGAAGAAGAGAGAAGGGTAGAAAGAGAGAAAGGAGAGATGAGGAAAAAACGAGAAATATGGGATGGAAAGAAAAGGCAACTCGCGGCTGTTTTCCGTGTAATGCACTTTACCACTCCCCGAGGCTATCAGTCCCGGTGCACAAATTACTGGGCGAAATCCAATCACAACTAGGCTATTCCACGCGTCAAGGAAATGCCTCGTTGCTCTTGAGATTGTCCATCAGCGGCGGCTCTCTTTCGAGAAATGGAACGACTTTCAGCGCTCAAGTTCAATAAAGAAAATAAATGCTTCATTTGTTTTTAAAGCAATGAGATTTTGAAATGTAGCAGTTTATTTTACAGTGGTGGGGAGGATTATCCGTGATCTCGAGCTAAAAGTAACAACAAGTTATTTGGGGAGAAAAACTTTTTCATCGGTCAGGTAGCTTTTCTCGAGACCGCTTTGAACGAGACACTTTACTGCATAGTCTGATATATGAATGGATTTGCAGTGAAAATTACGTCGTACAAAGTAGAGACTTGGAAGAATACATACGCGATTGGATTAACAAAAGATGTGAAAATATCCTCTGCCCCCATTCCGTGCTCGCGTTCTCACAATTTCTGGGCAAAAAAGAGCCTCTCGAAATACAGGCTTAACGACTTCCTGATGAAAAAACAAGGACAAATAAGCTTGAGTTGAGCAAGTATTGAAATAAAAAAACAAAAAGGGGCTTACAATAGACTCGATTTAAATTTAAGATTTCTGAACGATATTTTTTCGTATCTCACTTCAGCGATTTTTTACATCCATTCTTCATCTGCTTTCCATAACCTTGGAACTGAATTCATTCGATATCACCTTTAGTGGGCCAGTTTAATGATTTGTAAGCATAAGATTTCCCAAGCTGACAGTAATCAAGCAAATAGTGAAAAATGCCGTGATTATTTTCCGTTTGGCGACCGCATGCCTTATATAATCGAAAGTTTGACGCATTGCTTTGTGGAATTTCAGCAATTTTGGTAAAAAACGATGCTTTTCTACTTCCGCGCGATACTTTTATGTGAACCGTGGTTTGAGTAGCCGTAGAAAGTACTGTGGTGTCGAAACCGTGGTTGAAAATAAATTATCTTAAGGAAATACTAAATATTATTTTTCCGGATAGCTGAATTCAATTTTCAATTTTTTATCTTAGGTAAGAAAATATTGCTTATTCAAATGTATACACTATAAAAAGCGTTTCTTCCAAGTTTCTTCCAAAATTGGCATACCGTGACATAATGTTTGAATGCCTAAGTGTTTTAATCTGCTTTATGGTCAAGGCTGTTCTGTTCCCTTACGGCCAGCTGACAATACATGACGCCCATCGACTTGACCATGGCAATACTTCATTTATAAGATTTAAATACATAGGATTAGGCAATATCTCATTTCATCCATTGGCAAGGAGACTTCCCAGCTGTGGGTAAAATGTTGGCCAAATAACATTAATTCCAGCGATATTTCAAATGAAATGTGCATTCTGAATTTCAAATTTCCATCCATTTTAAAGATTGACAAATGAGAATGCATTTGTATACTGCAATCTTTGCCTCCGCAGATAAACTTTAATGTCTTGATGTGCTTCAAATACGTACGACTTCCCTTCCGGCGTTCGCTCGCCTTATTTATTCTCTTCACTTTTCCTTCCATATTTCGCAACCATTCCACTATAAGGACGAATTTGTAGACGTTTTTAATCATTTTATCCAGGATTGGGTAATAGCGTCGAGCTTAAGTTCACTATTTATCCTGAATGTATTAATTTAAAATAATAATGATCAAACCGACCTTATTTAGAACCAAATTATTACTAGGAAGTCTTTTCTTACATTTAGCACTTATACAGAACATGAACACCCAAGCCCTGGGTGGAAAAAAACTCACCCAGAAGGGACTTAAACCCGCGACCTCCTGGTAGTCAAGTTTAGCGTGCGAGGATTCTGCCACGCCGTCATGGAGGACGTAAAATTTAATAGCTCAACTTCAGATCAGTATTTTAAGAAAAATGGGACTTCAACTACTTTTGGATGAAAGTGAGTGTAAAACAAAAGTAGCTCACTGCTACTTTTGTGTTCAGGGCCATACCTTCAAATAGTGTTACTTTCTTCATCCCAGGGTACGTCCTACGCTCCTCCATAGTGTACCTACATTAAACATATTCATTTCTTCCCCTTCCCCGCTCACCCAAAAGCCTCTCTTCCATTACGATCATAAGCTGTCCATTTTATCCTCATTTCTTTCTCAATCTTTTAATTTGACCCTATTCATTCACCTCAAGAAGTTTCCTTTCCTCACCCAACATACCAAGCGTTTCCTCGTTTGTCTTCCCTCCCTTCCCCCGCACCTTCTTCTCCGTTCTTCTCCACTCCCAAATCTCAAACGCCTGCATCAAATTCTCGTCTTCCATTCTCAGAATCCATTTTTACCCGGTGAAATAATTACAAACCAAATGAGGTGATGATAAAAAATACCGATTTAATTTAAAGTTTTTTTAAGGTTATTTCTCTCTCTGGAAATCGGAAAGCCTAGTGACTCGTCGCCCTGTTCATTTAAATCTATCGAAGCAATGCTCGTCTAGCATTGAAGGAACAATAGTTCCCTCTCTACTTCTCGCATAACACTTCGCCGAATATCTTGCGAGAAGGCAGAGTATAAATTCTTTAAGCCCCCGAGCCTTCAATGAGGAACTTGGTCTAGTTCTCCCGAGTCTTACCCTCGCTTAAATTCCCTCCCAGCTGCCGGCAGATTCTCTTCGCCCGTCCAAGTTCGACCTCGATTCCGGCATTATAGAGATAACCTCTTGAATGTAAAATAAGGGAACTCGTAGAAGTTTGCCACCGAAACAAGAACTCCGCTTAAATAGGTAAACGAAACTGATATGTCCTAAGCCAGGAATATTTCCTTTCTATATCATTTAAATGACGAGAAAAGAGAATGATTTGGGTTGCATAAACGCTGCTGAACGCCTTATGAATCCTTTTTGCAGGTAGGTAGACAATTTTTTCTGAGCATAATATTTCACACTGTTAGATTTTTGTGGGAAATTCTTCGTGCTATGTGACGAGAAGAACATTGCTAGTTCGTATTAAAAGTATTTTTAAAACGAATGGTGGTTCATTGGGCATTCCTCCCGATAGTTTTCCTGAATATAATTGGTCTTCCCTAAAGTTAACTAAATGGCACACTCTATCTTTAGCAGTACATTTATTAGGCTATTCAAACAGTTGATTGGTAGGCTTTGGAACAGTTCTTATACTGACACTTCCATTTCTCAGATATCATCTCAACCATCTCTGGATGGATAGCCATCCGGTTTATCCTAAGTTCCTCATACCCTCTGCCCCTTACTGTGTTATCCAAATGCCTATTCTCTTTCTTCCTCTGACAGAGGATCCTCCTCCCAATCACCTTTGTCCACATGTCCTCGCCTCGCAAAATATCCTCCATCCATTTTTCGACGATCTCCAAACCTTGGCCTCCGACTTCCTTTTTTATCCCATCATATCCTTTGCCATCTTGTTTGTATTTATTACCACTCAGGTTATCCCCTCTATTCTACTCCAAAACTACATCTTAATTGCTTCCAGTCATGCACATTTCCTCACAGCATCAACCAAGTTTCCAAATTATACAGCTCAATTAGAGCTATGTCTCATATTAGAGTAATTATTATTAAATACCTTTCATTTTGTTATATTTTCTGGCCTTTAGCTAGTGCTTTTGATATGTTAGCCAAAATAAAACTGCTCTAACAAGACCAGCTATTATATAGGAAGGAGGTTTTTTTCTACCTTTATGTACCTGTTTGGTGGATTGTTTTTTTGACGAATATTAAAGCTTAATTTTCTTGGGTCAACATACTTTCAGATCTCTATTTTTCTCTACGAGCAAATACTACTTTTATTGGTGTAATACTAAGTAAAGAGGAAAAAACTCAGAATAAATGCTCACTCAACCGATGTTGAGGCCATGTTGGCTGTGAACCTTTCGCCAACCTTTTTGTGAGACGTTGATACATCAGAAGATTATCCCGCGTCACCAATTCCTCCACCACAAACGCGAAAATGAGCGAAGAGCGGAAATTTTTGGCAAGGACTTGAAAGAATCACTCGATAATGGGCACTCTTCGTGCCTCTCGGTGAGGGGTATTGTTGAGGGAGAACAGTTTTTTTGGTCAGTTTTTCATGGCTTGTCGCTCGTCTCCACCTCGGGTTTTTCAGTACTCCCGCGAGCCCTTAGATCGCTATTTTGTCCTTTTTTCCTTTCTTTTGGCCTGTAAAGGAAAACAATGCCCCTCTCGCCTGATACTTCACACACGCCTCGTCCATCCCCTGGTCTCCACAATCTTTGGCCCAGTTTGAAGCTCTTACGACATCCAAACGCCGACTTTCATTCGCGTCCAATCCGTGCAAACCCCTTTGGATCATACAAACTTTTCCCTCCGCCGCCCTCTCTAGCACTCTAACGGTGCTTAGCGCTTACCTCCGTTCTTTTGTCTTTGAGTTTTTTTTAATTCGCTCGAGTTGAGTTTCGCGCTGTCACATTTTCACAGTTTCCTCCCTCTTGGGGACTGGAGGAAGTGAACTTTCTTTCTTAGTATTTCAGGAAATCCCAGTACTTCTCGGTTTTATTTTTTATTCCAAGTTCTCTCCTGACTTTTTATGAAATGTATATGCATGTATGTCCCAGTATGGACCCTATTTAGGTGTCCAGGCTCTTGGAAAATCTGGAGATAAGAAACTCCGCTCTACAGCGATTAAAATCATCTATTATTAATGTCCTTGCCCTTGGGAACAAAGAGAAGTGGAGCACATAAAATACTTTGCTACATTCGAAGGAATGACGTCGAGTTATAAAGCTCTCAAGATACGGAACTCGAGTACGGCCTAGTGTGCTTCTTGGGAAACTCCCCATTGAATTTCAGGCATCGTCATTGTTCTGCAAAAGGAAAAGGTGGGACGATACCTCTTTGAGACAATATAAAGGTACACTCCCTATGGAACTCGTTGGGAATTTGATCTTCCACAGAATTGGCTGTCGATTTTCTCACAGCACGTGGTGTAATTTTGAACTCTTCTGACAAAAGTACGCCTTTAGTCCGCAGCTGTATGAGAGGATTATATGGTTCAATTAATCGTGATTATTGTTTCGAGAAAATTGCTCTAAATAATATAACTCTCTTGATACTTAAAACCATAGGGAAAGTTGATTGCAACAACTGGTATAAAAACGCGAGAGAGATTCAGTTATCCTTGGTTACGTAATTCTCTCAATTTTTTTAGTCAATGTCTTGAGATTTAATAGCTGCGCCCGAATATTGTATGGAGTATTACAGCCATATGAACCACTGGTAGGGAAAGAGTGGATGCTCATTTTTGACCGCTAGAAGGGGAGTAACTAAAATCATATTTAAATTCAAAAGGTCATCCGTGAATCGACATAAGATCGCTGTCGTTGGGGGTATTTTTTTAACTGCGACTTTAGTCACCGTAACTCTTCAAAGCAAATACATAATGAATGGAACGACAAAACTAGGAAGGAAACAGTGAAATTTCATTATTACTGTTGAATTGTTAAAAATGATAGAATGGATATTTATTGTCCATCTGAGTCATTAGTTCGATGTTCAATCCCCTTTCTATTTCTAGGAGACCAATAATTTTATTGCTCTAGTATCGGAATCTTGAATTAACTCTTGATGGTAACCCATTGAAACACATCATTTCAACCAAATGTTGAGGGCTTTGTGCTGTAATATGCACGTAATTCTAGTGAACTATGTCTCGCAGTCGTCAACTAGTTGTATCATCTTTAGTAGTGTATGTTAAGTATATACAGCTGCATATACGTTCTAGAGTTTAACCTTTTAGTCATTCCAGGATGAGAAAAAAATACTAAATGGTATATTTGTCAAAGAAAAATTAACATACTGTATATCGGTCTGGAAACTAGTAGTACTGCTGTGATTATCACGATATTGAAATAATGAGCCATTATGCTGCTTTTCTAGTAAAAGCAAAACTATATTTTTATAACTCAAATCGTCAAACGGTAGTTTTTCTAGTGATTCACTCAGTTAACATGGAAAACATGATGACGATGTTTATTAAATTGGAATAGATTCACGAGTTTGGAGATTACTCGTGTCTAGTACGTATTTGGCTCAAGGGGCTTAGGTGAGTGGTTGCGGAAAATTTGGCGCTACGAAAATTTACAGTGCGCAGTTTTTACTTCTTTACTTTTTGATATCCATACAGTGGAAATAGTAAGAGAGGAACTGGAAGAGTTAGATGTGATAATATAAGCAGGAGTACACCGAATCAAGTCGGTTATGTTTGCCTGCCAACAACAGTTGATCAGCCAAGCATCCGAGGGATTGCAAGCTTGGGTATATTATAAAATCATTGTAGAAAGTCACAAGGAGGACTTTTTCTACCTCCGTCGTAGGTTTAGGATCATGGTACTAGCTACAGAAAGCGGAAGAACCTTTCAGCAAGGAGAGGCTGATGACGAGGACCTTAAGGATGTATAGATAAGGATGGCGTACGTCCTTTAATGGAGAGTAGTGCTGCATGGCACGAAAAATTGGTCTCCCAATAAAGAGGAATCGAATAGGCTGTACTCGATAGAGAGGTGAAGGAAGACACCGAAAAGGAAGACAAACAAGGAAGTGCTCATCGTGGTAGGTGAAGAGAGTGAACTTCTGGAGGAGATAAAAAAATAAATTTCTAAATATAAGTAAACGTCATTAATGGTTTTCTCCATCTCACATATAAGCTATGAGGTTTATTTCAATAAATTAACAACTCAATTAACACAAATATTTTTCGAGATACTGTTCTTCTTGGCTGGATAGGGGAATTGATACTTTAATATCGTTGATTTGAGCTTTCATTCTTACTATTAGGATTCAACGTTTTTTCTCGGTGGACAAATTCTTTTGTAACAGCGTTATTACTTCCTATTCTTTCTTGTCAAATTTGGCGGTTTTCCAAGATCTCGTTGCCCTGTTAACATCACTCGAGGATGCAAATATTCAGTCGCATAGTACTAGATACTAGATGTTCCAAAAAAATGAACGCTTCCAAAACTAGTGGATCGAATGATTTTCCAGAATCAGGAAACAAGGTTTGAACTAACTGGCAAACTCTCAAAGACGTCCCAGCCACGTACAAGGGTATGTGCGGGAAAAAAAAGAAGAATTAACATCGTCGTGCTCATGACCCAGAAAGTTTCTTCACACGGGCAATTTTCTCCGGCCGGTGTGGTATCACACAGCCGTTGGATTTCAGACACTGGCGAAATTGGCGCCTTTTTTTCCTAAGGCCGCTCGCTTCATGAGTGAGATACGCGATGCCAATGAACGTAAATTTGCAACATCTTAACTCACACGTAACATGTTACCTACATGCATGCATACATGTGGTTTTAATCCCTGCTCCGTACGCCTCTTAGGTGAGAGAGCTTAATTTTACTTTATCTGAACAAGTCAGTGTAAGTCACTTCTTTTTTTCCGAGGACGGTTTATTCAAATTCACGAGCACGAGTTCTCTAAAGACTGAGGAAACGAAGTGGCAGTCGCGAGGAGTAATGGTGGGGGAAAGAGAGTAGGGTATTGGTGTCCTTGGCATGAAACGGGAAGGGATTGGGAGGACAGAATCTCTTGAATTATAAAAGCGAACCCGGCCTACCTTTGTACGAGGATAGGAGATCCCCTCCCACCTCACCCTCTTGCTCAAACCCTTATAAAAGGAACACCTTGACGCTTTAAAACTTCCTATCCCACCTTGCCTCTCTCTCTCCCATTGGCAGCTTCGGCGGCCCATTTTTCGCAACAACCTCATTTCCAACCCTAGCCGCAGCACTTTTCAGAGACAAAAGGTAGAAGGTGGTGGGGGTGGGTTAAAAGAAAGTTCATGTAGTCATCGATAATTTTTTTCTCCTCCGCTATATCGAAGCCTTATGATTGGTCATGTCCCGAGCACCGACAACTCTCCTCATCGTAATTTTTCATCGATCTTTTCCACGAGGTGGATGGTTGCAAATTACGATGGGTTCCTTTCATGAGCCACCTCATGTATGATTCTTCTTTGGTTTTTTCGTCTCTTATTTTTGAAACTACAATCTGCATTGTAATTCACATGCTCTCGGAGGTGTTCGGCATGTGTGGGTAACTGGGGTACGATGGGCTGAGTTAGAGACTATATGGTATAAATGTTTTTTCTCTTTGTACCCTGGAAATAATAAATTAGAGAGTTAAGAAAAACGCACAGCTAATAGGAGCTTATTGCGCTATTCTCCACGACTCTCATGCATCTTTAACGTTATGCAAGGGATCAAGTTGAAAAAATTGCTCTGGCGAATTTCTGCCTCTAATATTCTGAAAAGACTTTTGACGTCTAGCTGGTTAAGATTCCGTTGGAGCCCGGAGTTAATGGCGGGAATATTTAGTTTTTCTTTACATGAAAAATTATTAGCTTTTCTACATCTACATAATAGCTTACAAGCCGCCGCATGGTGTGTGGGAGGGGGTGTTAGGTCAAAAGCCGTGTAAAGATGTAAATTTTGGGGAGATGAAAATGTGACATGTATTATAGGAGTGTATTTAGTGGAGCTCAGTTTTATGTGGTCGCTTATTGTGCGCGGAAAGAACGAGTTTTTGTACCTATCTGTTCGGCAGTGTATCTCTCTTTTCTATCTGTTAGAACTAAAACTGAAGTGAGGATTCATGATAATATTCTCTGTGTCGCTCTGAAAAATATCAGTTCTGAATTTTTCAAGCAACCTAACCCTAGCGTGTAGCCTCCGAGTCTCTAGGAGCTCCCACCTTAGCCGCTCTAATAGTTGTGAGAGACAAAACGTACACTCGTAGCAGTTTTAAACGAAGCGCGCTGCTTTCCTTTGTATTTTATTATTATTTTTTGTTTAATCTTAATGACCAGGTTACCTAATGCACGCGGCGCCTTCGAGGTGTGGCCTAACCAGAGCGAAGTAAGATCTCTCTTTGACCTTTCATAGGTGACCTTCCCATTATACGTGTCATAAAACATAGTTTCTTTAATACTGTTCCACATATGTGTTGTACGTGTAATCCCCACGATGTATCAGAAGTTATTTAAACTTTTGAAGTTATTTAAAAAATAGAATTTTGAAATAAAATTGACATTGCAGAACGAAATGACGAACGCTGCCCTTGGCTAATCGTTTTATCAGTTAATGAGGAAGGTGACCAAAGACTGGGTTCGATGATCGAGATCGTAACTGTCAGAGATGTATTTCGAGGAGATCAAAGGGAGCTTTGTTTTGAGGCATTAGTTCATCATTTTGTCTGACCCACAAATTTCGCGTTGGCAAGGTTATCTTCCCACCAAAACGGACGTGAAATCGAATGATACACATTTTTAATAATGTTATTGAGCTAAATTTCTGTTGGAATTTAGTCGTAGCACTTGATGTATAATAAACGGAGATTGTTGCAGTGCCCAAATTGTTTTAAGGCCTTGTGTCCCATCTGCTTCCATCCCTTGCGTTCTTTCGAAGACGGAACTTTTCTGCATTAGCTCAGGTTTTTAGCAAAATAATTCTGACTCATGTACCGAGAATGTATTTTTTGGGATATGACCAAAGTTTATATCACTCTCCATTCCCAATACAAATGACTGAGAGCTATTGAAAGGTAAGGAATAATCAGAAGTAGTACCAAAAGTAAATGTATCCAATCTAAGTTCTGAATCAATTTATATTTTGCCCAAGCCCAATATGTCTCTTTTTAAACGCTATTTATTTAGGGCCAATATTATTTCTTAGATTGTCAGATGATACAAGAGGTACAATAAGTTTAATATCATTTTTGAACAGAGTAAAAAGATGGTTATTAGATGTAGAAAATCTAGATGTGTTTTTGTCAATAGTATGGTTAACACTCACTATTAACTTTATGCACGACAGATGGATATGAGACGAAAATTGTTATCTTTTTCATGTATCTATTTCTGTTACACATCTGGTCTCAGTTTATTCATTTCTCAATCATTGGAAATTTTAATTGTTTTTTAGGTATCCCAAGTACAGCCAATGCCTAAAATGGATTTCTAATTTATTACTTTTTTATTTGAAATGTTAAGGTGTGCATGTAAGGTTGATTCAATGGATTAATAAATTTATTATTATTAAAAATCAGGAAAGATGCAATCGTAAAATATTTTGACATCGTCATTCTCTCGGGCCGTTTGTATATAAATAATATGAATTGAAAACTTTGAGCCAGAAGCATGGCTCGTAGTTAATAGTCCTCTGAAAAACTCTATATAAATTGGATTATGTAAACAATGGAAAACAGGCATAAATACTACCTGCAAATGAAATGTTTTGGGGTGCATAAAAGGAGAAAAATGTGTTTCCATCGAGAAAAACAGCGAGCCCTTCTACGGTACCGCATAAAGAGGTTTATTTTTCATAACTGCCATCAGCGCAAATTAAAATGCTCTATGGCTATAGTTTCAGGACCTGACTAAGCTAGCTGTAACGTTAGCGAAACTGCTGTCCGTATATATGAATCAAGGCGGGAAAATCCCGAATAAACTGACCTCAACAAATCACCGCGGAAGCCTCTGTTCCAGCTCTAAGGCTTGTGCCTGCTCTTTCCGGACTTCTCCTTTCATTGGTGGAGCATTTCATGCAGGCTTGGTCCCACAACTACTTGAACCCAAGGCAGAAAGGGAATATCCCTGTCACACTTCCGCTATCTTTCATCCTTTTTTCGCTTTTTCATTAAGATTTTAGCCGTGAGGAAGAGGCTGGTGAAGAGCTTGATGTAAAGAGTGCTGTGGTATGGGGTAGAAACTTGGACCCTCAGAAAGGAGGACGAGAATAGGCTGCAGGCGTTTGAGATGTGAGTGTGTAGAAGGATGGAGAAGGTGAGGTGAACGGAGAGGAAGACTAACGAGGAAGTGTTTGAGATGGTGGGCGAGGAAAGGAAATTTCTTAATGAAATTAGAGATCAGCCGAGTAGGTGGCTGGAGGATGTAAAAAGGAGCGAAAAAGATAGGTTGCTCAAGAATGTGATCGACGGAAGGTTGTCGGGCAAGCAGGGAAGAGGAAGAAGGAGGATAGGTTTCATGGACAGGATGGAGAAGGGTAGATCGTATGGTGATACGAAATAGGTTATACTAGAGCGAGACTGGCCCCTGACTGTATAGAAAACTGGAAGGAGATTCTCTTGCATTCAACAAAACTTATCTTTACGGGTAGAATACTATTCAAATTAAAAAATAGGTCACGTACCACTTCAGAGGTACAAGAAACACAGGTTTGGAACTGCTGATGTAGGATTTGACGGAGAGCTGCTATCAGACAACTGGGGATGGCTGTGTTAGTATAATAATCAGGTGATCGTGATAGAGACCAACCAAAATGTGACCTATAATTGTACTGCACAGTTTTAGAGTTAGAAAAACGTAGCTAGGCAGTTGTAAAGAAAACGCTTTTCAGTGAGAGTCTATTCCCAACAAACTGGTACTACAAGGAGAGTTAGTGTCATTTTCAGTCCCTTTGATCGGAAATCTCCGTTTCCAACTTCAAAATCTGTTACATGGGAACTTTCTGTTGCTCCATTTTTATTAATCCAATTTATAACATGGGACTCTCCAATATATCTGCTGGTCTTGATTCACTTTATATGGGATCGTGAATATGGTCATGAAATGCTTCGTTGATGCTTTCCCTTGGTTTCAAAATGAATGAATTTGTGTTGTCATCGTGGCTTACTAATTGCTGTGCTCTCCCCTCCGCTCCTTCGCCAACATCTTCCATACGAGTCCATTCCTTGACGCAACGCTTCGCGCAGGTGGTTATCACCATGTTCCGCTGTCACTATACATATACGGAGTATGATGATGAAAAGGACGAAGGATAGTGTTGTGTTGTACTCGTTATCGACATTATCCGGCTGTTAACGAAGATTGCCTATGGGTCCGCATTTTTCCGTCACAGGCAATTATTGGAGTCCTGCACTTATCTAACTCTGTTATGGATTGAGATTCCACCAAAATCAGTGCCATTTCTGGGATTCTCTTCCGAGTCTTAAGGCAAAGTCCAGTTGGGCAGAACGTATCCGTTGACACTATCCAATCCGAGGCGTTGAAGATATTTCTCTCTTGATCGCTTAAATCTCTCACCTATCTCTCATCAGTAAAACTTATTACGCGGACAGTCATTGGAAGTTGTCTACATTTAACACCTTCGTATTTTTAAGTTGGGTTTTAGCACTTGAAATACGACGCTTAGTGGACGAACAATGAAGTGTCCATGAAATTCTCATTACGCAGGACTGGCTTAACTGGTCAGAGCATTCGGCGCGATATTGAATGGTCAAGTTTTGAATCCCAGCACAGAGCGATGATTGTTACGCAAAGAATCTCACACAATTGTGGGCAGCGATTGTTCCGGGTTTCCATCCGCGTGTATCCATTATTTCGGACAATATTTCGCCAACGTTCCAGTTGGCTTCCTCAGGTCCACTTCAGTGGACCTGAGGAAGCCAACTGGAACGTTGGCGAAATATTGTCCGAAATAATGGATACACGCGGATGGAAACCCGGAACAATCGCTGCCCACAGTCAGAATCTCCGCGGAAGCCTACTGGGAAATCTCACACAATTCTGTATAATGACCTTACTTTCTTTGATAAAATTAATTGGCGGTCCATTCCCCTAACTAACAAGCCAACCGAGCGATAATTAATGCAGGAAAACATTTTACTCATTTTTGCATAGAATCTACGAATATTATATTATCTGATGAAGTCTTTTAAGGTTTCCAGCCGGGTCAGTAAGGCTATTGCTGTCAGCGTTTCCTTGGCTTTCTCTGCCATCGTCATCAGAGATAATTATCCCTGGTGACAGAGAAAGCCGAAGATACTTTGACACCAATGGCCTTCCTGACCCGACAGGAAACCCGAGAAGACTTCATCAGTCATGTTTGAGGGATAAAACCAAACTCTTCATGATATTTTTTAAACATAACAGCTTACAATGAGACTTTGAACTAGGATTTCATTATTTTTCTCCCAATACTTTTATCAATATCTACTACCAATCATTAACAGCGCTTAGTACACATTTCCGGTGAAACTCCTATATTTCTTCCTCTTTGTTAGGGGAGGTATTATAGAACAGTATTGTAAATGATAGAACAACAATATGATACTCTCTATTTTTAGTCCAACTCGTACAACATGTGTTTCAACTGACAAGCAGTCGTCATCAGGTACTACACTTCTTCCACATTTCCAGACATAGAGAGATATATTCCCAACTCAAGGTGGTCGGGGGTCGAGAGGAAGGATTGAAAGGGAAGAAGTTTAACTTCATGATTAGGAAAGAATCCTTTATTCGTCCAAAGAGAGTGCGCCATGATAACGGTCCTACGTCAAACTAAGAAAGGATAAAAGAGAAGGGAGGCGAGAGAAAATGGGGGGAAGAGGTAAGGTTAAATTATGATGGCATCCAAAATATATGAGTGACCAACAAACTCATTCTCACTTAACATTTATACTTTCTCACTTTTTCTTTGAACTATTTTCCACTGTTCCGAAACATCTATACGTTGTCCTTTATTCAGGAAACGAAGAATTTCCACATTAAATGTGGAGTGCTGAGCTCCTTCCATTAAAGGTTTGGCAAAATAAGATTTGGGGCACTATTCACCAAACACCTTTTCTGTTCGGACACATGAGCCACACTTAAATAAACTTCCTCCCAGATGGTCCCACATACACTCCACCACATGAGTCACACTTAAGTTCGTATACACCTGATTTTTGCCTGGGGTTTTTTCCTGTCTTGTATTTCTATGCATATATGTTGTTATAAAGCACATTAAAACAAATAGTTTCTCTAACATTGATACGCCTGTAGTGTAGTTCATGATAGTGAAGTTTTACCTCTTGACAAATATTGTTAGAACTTTTTTATTCACCATTATTCGTAGCTTCATTCACATTTTTAGGGTACAAAGTATTCCCTGTTGTTGATTACTCGACCCCTGCCTCACATTTTTGTAGTGATTTGCGGGTATTATGTAGATGCAGCTGAATGAATTAAGTAAATTACTGTTCTAAACAATGTTTTCCGAGATTAAGGGAAAAGCTTCACCCCAATCGTATGTTTTCCAAACGGAGACGGACAAAGTGCGCAATCAAAAATAATTTTCCAGCGAGGCTTTCCATCCCGAGGCACTCACTCCACCTGAAAACGCTCACGGAAAAGTGTATCATCGCCTCTCGCCCGTTCCGAATCGAGAGTCGCCCCTTTTGCGCCAGACCGGAATCGCCGTTTTGTGTTTTCCTTATCGATTCCCGTCATCGAGTGAGTGACCCTTGGCGACGGCCCTCGAAAAATTGGTCGCTCTCCCCCTTTGCCTCGCCTCCATAATATCCATGCCTCACCGAACCCTCCCATCTGCGTTTCCCCCGAAAGTCAACCAGACCAGTCCGGCCGGGGGTATTATTTTTTCCACGCGGGATGAGATGAAGGGAAAGAGAATGGTTTAACGGGAGTATGAGTGCATGCGTGGATGTGAGGGTTGGAAAGTGGGGTTCGGTCGGGGGACGGAATGAATATGGGAAGGGTGGAGAGACGTTTAGGGGATGAGTGGGTGGTCCGGCCAGACTCTCGCATTTAAAGCCATTAAGGGATGATTTATTCACGGGTTTTCTTCCTTCCTTCTCGATTTTCCTCCCACCGTTGGGTGCTCATCATTTCCCTCCCGCCTAGTCTGCTTCCCTATCTTTCCAGCTTATCACTTCCTTCTCTCCCTTCTTTCATCGCCGTCTCCGGTCCTGTTCTACTTATTTTTTTATCTTCCGAAGCCATGTTTCTCTAAAACTTCCCTTAGTCTTTCCTCTTTCCCTTTATCCCATATCTTTCAAGGGGTCTTCCGCGAGATACTTTGCATAATAAACGGGTCACTTCTCTTTTCAACTCTTCCCGCTGCTCTCAACCTCCTAATCTTCTTACTACCATTGTTACCGTTCCATCAAATGAATGGTACGTAAATAGGCAGTCCTACCAACCATTTCTCTTTGGCGCGGGGGAGGGTCTTCTTTGCATTTCATCTACATCCTAATTCCACCCTGCCGGGGCCGCAGAGGTCTGCGGCGGGAGATGTCAGGGCTCCAGCCATATAAGAAGAGGGATTCGGGAAAAAGAGTGGGGAGTGTACGGAGGTGAATTACTTTTTCTTTGTGTGTCTTATCCTGGCGTCACGTATTGTTTGTTGCAATCACCAATGGTCGCAGAGTAAAGGATTGTTTTAGTCTCAGTTCGGAGGAGTTTCTCGATCATTTTGGGGCTCCTTTTAGATCTAAAGAAATATATATCTTCCGTGAACTATTGTCTTCTATCAAATAACTGTACCCTGCTCTTCACTTTCTTCAAAGTTTATGATAAGTGAACGATACTCGATGGAAGCGAAACGTTTAGTATCATCGATAGAGAAGTTATCAGCGGAGTTTTATTTCAATATTCGAGGCATAAGTACGCTGGAATGATTTGAGGAATGACTTATTTTGCATCAATCGCCAATTATTAATTTCCTTTTCAAATATTTGCATTATTTTCTCCCTTTACCTTACATAAAGGTTATTTTTATATCCTTCCTATCTCTATCTCAGTCACCATTCCCCCATCCACCATCCTTTACAATATATTTATACGTCTTGGTCCGTCCTGAATCCGCGTCAGCTTCTGTTTGCTCTCTCTTCTGTTTTGATTGCTCCTAGCATCCCGCAAGATTGGTTATTTTTGGGAGACGATCGATTGATGAATTCATTTAAGACACTGAGGATGAGTGGGTACATTGCTTATGGAAGAATCGTTAGGGGAATGTGGAAGTGTGGAAAGAAATCCAGTGTTATGCGTAAGTAAACTTTTAGTGTTCTACTCTGATGTCATCCCAAAGGCAGAATGATACTATAAGAGCTTTCAATAATCGACCCGAGATTGACATTGGAATTTCTCATGAAAAATCTCGAGGCTTGCCATCTAGCTGTTACCATCTCTCATCTCTTAGCAAAGAAAGAGGGAGAATTGAACAATTGTGTGAATTTCACAGTGGAAAAACCATTCACCTGAACTGGAAATCGAACCCACATGCCTTATTTCGCGCATATTGCTCTAACCTTCTTAAATCCCCCATATTTCACGCCTGGGACGCCGTAGCTTAACTGGTTACAGCACTCGGCGCGAAATCGAGGGATCTGGGTTCGATTCCCAGTCCAGGTGAATGGTTTTTCCACTGAGAATATCACACAAATGTGTGAATATTAGCGGGTGGCCCCGTTAAAGTTATTCCGCGGTTAGTTCCGTAAAGCTTTCACAAAGGGGGAGAGTTAAAGATACCGAAGGCAAGGAAACTAAAGGAAATTAGGAAGATAAATGAAAGGTGATTTGCCACATTGGAGTTAAAATTTAACCATTTTCTAATAGACCAAGCGAATTTATGTCTTGAGGACGGGTTTAATGTGATTCGATTAATTACCTGGCTACTTACATACATTGATAAAAAAACGACTGTGAAATTTAGTCGAAAGCAACAAACTTCTACCTTTCCACGATAATTCTGTCGTTGAACTTAAATTTACAAGGTGACAAATGCAAGAATGGGATAAACTCGTATAGAAACTATATATCTCTCCCAAATAAAAATACCTTGTTGGTGAAAGATATAAAGAAAAAGCTGATAAAAGGAAATACACCCAGAGGATGGAATGCTAATGTAGTATGGGACCAATTCTTGGTATTTTTAGCAATTAGCTAATAACTAAAGGAACTAAAGTCACAGCATGATATGCAATATATATGGCGCTTTTTTCGGGTCCTATGACATGAAAAAAATGTACATTAAAAACATATTCGTCGAAAAATATGCATATATTTTAATCTTATATATAATAATAAGCCAATATATTTTAAACAGTGCATGCATTTTGATGAATTGTTGTCGATCAGTCTCGACCGAACCCCATAAAGGTGGTTATATCACGAATTGTGAGTCGTGAAGTGTGCATTTTTATAACTTTAATATAAATTGAAAACAATTCTGGGACCACACTTCACTTAGGTACAAAAACTTTTACGTTTAATTAAAAACATTTTTTCTCAATTAAAGCAGTGTTATTACAGTAGGGAATTCGAACTTCAAGCAAAAACCGTGTAGGAATATATGTTTTTCTTCGAAACATACCTTTATATTTGATAAGAACCATAAAGATAGTATTTAAAGCATCTTTTCGCGTTTATGTGAAAATCTGACCATAGATAGTCGGATTATTTTGATAGAAATGTCAAGTGCAATTAAGGTGCTAAGCTAAGCTGAAATGGTTAAAAATTGCGAAGAAACCAAATCGGTAACATGCAACATTTTTGCTTTTATCTATACATATTACTGATGAGGATGCTTAAAAATTTCACGCAAATCTGTATCCAAACGAAGATTGCTCCAATCACCGTAATTACTCGAGGTAAGATAAGTGAATCCACTACAAAATCTCCGTTACTGTCGGGATTCATTTTCGGAACCTTAGGACCAGAAGCCTGTGCTCAAGCCACCCCATTATTAGCCTCCCCTACGATGTCCGACACTTCCTCATGTGTTTTTCCCCTTCGCCCTTATCACCCTCGCCATTCTTCCCCACGCCCAACCCCTTCCTTCCTCCCACTTTCCCCTGGCTCGGAAATTCGTTCGACCGTTTCACAGCCCGCTCATCTCCTCCCACACTTGTGGGTTTATCCCTCATTGATCGCGCGATTAATCACCCACTTCCCCCTCCCTCTCCCTCTCTCGCTCTCTCTCTCTCTCTCTCTCCTACCAATGCCCTCCGACCTCGCAAACACTTTCACATTCTATACTCCCCTCTCCTTTTCCCATTCTCTTTTCTTTTCTCCCTATCCTCTGCACCGCGAACGAATAATCAGGACGCGATGTTTTCGTATCAGCGGTGTAGAACAAGTTTCTCCGCTCTTGCGGTGGAAAAATAGCCCCGGAGAGGGAGAGAAATCTCGATCTCTTTTTCTGTTGCTTTTCGGGAAACTATCGGTGAGAGGTTGGTTGGACGCGTGAAAACATGCCGAGAAGAGGAAGGGAGTGTGGATTCGATTTGGTAGGCCTCGCGTGCGACGTTTGCTTTCGGGCGAGCGAGTCTAATGAATCCGTGCGTCACGCGTAACGAACGTCAGATTTTAAAGGGTGGAGGCCGTGCATATTCATTGGCATGAATATGATCTCTTTTGATTCGGACGCTCCATGATTAGTTCTAGTTACCAATGTAGGAGCTTCATTCAATAACCTGTCATTTTTTATTCATCTAACGAGCAACGTCACCGACTGACGATTCCGACGTTTCTATTTTGAGTTAATAATGGGCATGGGTCATAAAAATTATAAATACAGCCGTCATTTTGTAGGAAAATTAATATTTTATATAATAAATAACAATTGCATGTTGCTTTAGAAAAAGTCGGAAGTGGTCGCAGAATTAGTTATTTGTCACTCAGTTCTCTCTTTGTCTTTCAATGCATTCTTAAATTTCTGTCCTCTTAATTAGTCTGATTCAATACTTGTGATGCAAGTATTTTTATTATGAGGCCATATTTTCGTGACAAACACCCATGCATACTTTGATATGATACAGGCGAGACTAAAGCGCATTTATCTACGGCTGCTAATTACCGCCGCGTTTTGAAAGATTTACGGGAAACTGTCTTTCTTGCAAGTGATAGATATGTTTTTTGGACTAGTCATACACGTGGACTCGTTTCCGTTTTTTGCAATACTACCGACATTTTTCGGCCATTACCAGGCTTAAGAGGTATTTTTGTGATTTTGTATGCGAAATTTTGAACAGATTTAAAAACAAAGCATTACTTTTTCATCTATTTGTAGTTTTTTCTGCGTTTCATGGAATATACGTTGACGTATTAATAATGCTCTGGAATTGGAATTTGATACTCTGCATCCGAACGTAAAAATTCCGCATTGGGATGTATAGAATTGATGTTAAAAATATATGTGCTGTCTTCAGAAGTTTTTAACCACGCATAAATCTCACTCCATTTTCTCTTTTTAGCATGCTGCCTAGAAATAAAATTTCCATCGAAAATTGTACTGCACCAGTCGAAAAACTAGTGATATTTTATTATTTGGCATGCCCACAATTAATCATTTCCAGAAATCCGAGTATAATATATATTTTCTTGGAACGTGTCTACTTCAAAAAACTCTTCGCGTAAAACTTTGATAAAAATTAAATGGAAACATGCAACGGAAAAAGAACGTGCACGTTGGCGCGCTTCTCTTCTGGTCAGTATACGCCTTTATCTCCATCGATCCTTGTCGCTAGGCCATTCTCTCGTCATCTTTAATGGCAGCGTATGGGATACTAAACCTTTGGAGCCTATAACCGACTTTTACTCAGTCTCAAATCGGTATTTTCTACTCAAGACCGTTTTCCAAGCAACACTTCCTAATCGTCCTCCTTACGTCACACCCAAAATCGTTGGGCGGAATACATCCATGCCTGGATGGCACGGAAGTAATTGATGTGACTTCTTGCACATCTACTTACACACTCCCTTCCAAAAGCCTTGGCATTTCCAGTTTTTTTCGTAGATATAAGTCTCTGAAGCGAGGAAAAGAATGCGCGCGTTGGCACAGGCACTTAACCATACTTGTGTGTACTCTGTCGATCATCAAATGAGGAAAACAGTTGGAAAAATATTTGGGAGCGGCCGTATTTTCGACTGTGTTGATTAAGTTTACGTGTGGTGCAAATTTACCTTGTTTATGAGTGATTTTAAAGCACAATATCGAAAGAAAAACTTCTGAAGAGCTAGTTACCTTTGATGCCCACACGTTTTGAAGATACTTTAGACAATATTAAATCATTATCATTCAACAATTTTTTATGCAAGAATACGGTTTTTCTGGAGGTAGTTTGAGCAGCTTACATAGATTTCATTTCCAGTTTGGTTTCGTAAATGAAAATGTTTCACCATTCCAAATATACCAATACATCACTCACATACCGCAATTCAAGCCGAAAAAGAAGCCTTTCTCTTTGGGATTTGGTACGTGTAAGTGCCACAAAAAGATGTTATTCACAGTCTGAGGAATTGATAACCCCTAGATCTAGTCAGAAATCATGTATATTTTATGTTTTCTCAACTATATCAAAATAAAATAATTACTTACCGTAGTAATTTGTACAGAATCGTAAAAAAAACTTCAGTAGTAAAGGCTTTTTCACCGTATGGGATGAAAAATTAGTCAAGTGAAGACTTGAGTGGACATATATACTTTAATTATTTAGAATTTCAGTCGCATAAAGTTATATTTTTTTGTCATTAACATAGCAATCTTTTTATCATGCTCCTTATAGCTGGTAAATTATTTATAACTTTCGAATGTGGTCTCCATTATGACTACGGAAAAATCTCGGTCAAACTTCCTCCTAACAGAAAGGAGCAATTCGAAGAAACGTTTCTTTGTTGCCAATGGAGCATGACCATTAACTCACTAATTTAAGGCAGTCCGAGCGAGATAGTTCCCTAATCATGATAGAGACCATACTCGAATTATACATTTTAATTTCACCAGCTGTAGGACATATCAGTTAAATATTGCATTATTAATGGTGCTATAATATAGTTTTATGTGACAGAAATTGTAAGTAATTAAATGAAAAGATCTAAATAAGTCTTTAACTTGACCTATTTTTTGCGTGGTGTGTTTGAAACTCCTTCAAAACGGAAGGTTTTTTTTGTAATACTCGTGGTGACAATATGATACATTTTCAAATATAGTTGAGAAAACATACAAACTAAACGCTCTTAGTTTTTTTACGACAGTTAAGTGTTAGCAGTACCTCATTTTCTAAATAATGTCTCTCTGGAGTGCATATACGTACCGTTTCCCATGTAAAAGGGCTAGTATTTTTTGGCTAATAACTCCGAAAGTAATGTGATAAGGGGTTAAATTGTTGATGTCATTAGAAAGGTGAGATATTTTTCTATAAAATGAGACCGAATTCATTGATTTCTAAGTGAAATGATTTTCCACTCAAACTACCTTAAATGATCAACCGTTTTAGAAGCGTTAGGCAAAATTCTAGTACTTCGTCAAGTCAGTATTATTATCATTGTAGCAAAGAACAGCGATGGAAAATTTGTTACTTTTCCTGATAGGCAGACGCGGGTAGCGATGTAAAACTGTCTGGAATTTTACAGCACTACTCGCGTCTCTGCGGCTTTGTTCCCGCCGCTGCCGGACGAGAATGGGATGTCTTCTAAGTCTTTTCCGACGCCCGTATAGTTTAAACTTACCCGGATACCACTCACACCTTGAAGTCACCTCTTGTTTCCAGCCCTTCCAATCCCTCGTCGTCCCATTCACCTTCCCCTCATCGGCGTCGATAATGATGGTTGGATCCCTCGCTTCCTCGTCTTTTTATCTCACCTCACCAACAGCAAGTCAGAGGGCATAAAGGAATATTCTCCTCCCCTCGCCCCCTGATAACCTATTTCTAAGTTTCATTCGTTCGATATCCCATTTATCATCACTCAGTGCCTATTTTTTCCCATATCTCTCCTATATCTCGTAAGCTAGGAACCATTTGTAATATGTCCAAACCGTAAAAAATATATTTAGCATTCAGCGCAATTTTATTTTCGAAGAAAATATATTCAACGCCGCATCGTGCCTAGGACAAGTCTCAAAATTGCTGGGTTATTATTTTTCGAGGACGTCGCGGCTTGAATTAATTGCTTCACTTTTTTGTTCCCGTTTGGACTGATATTTTAACGAGTTTTTAAGGAATGATTTATCATTCATTTCCTTGTGTCGCTTTCTGTCATCAAGCTGGTGGGAGCGGTACTAGATGAATTTTTAGGTTAGAGCTGGTTGTATTTGTGAAAATAGATGGAAGGCTTTTGATATCTGTTAAGAAGGGTGAAGATACGTTCTTGGGAAATATATTAGCCGAGAGTCGTGAGAAAACAATACAATTGATTAGCGTGCCACTGTTACATATTTTCAAGGCTACAGAAAAACTATTTCCTCAGTAGTTCAGTCCTGGTGTACCTACTCTAAATTTGTCATATTATTTTCCTACCGTTCTTTAATTATTTTTCTTGATGACTATTCTAAATATATTTAAGAAATTCAAAATATATTCACAAAATTAATTTATTGACAGTTTCCTGTACATTTGTGTAAATGATGATCAGAAACGACATACTTTAACCCCATGTCCTCCCATTATTGTTTTTGAACTTCCAAAATACCTATATAAAGTAAAACTTTCACCATAAGGTAAAATTACTCTCATAAATCACCATTTTGAATTTCAGATACGTCTCGTTCGAGGAAAACTTACTGTAAGAGATTACTGCGTTCACGTTTTTTCATATTTTAAATAAATAAGATATTCTTCAGCTCCAACGGTATTTTTCACAAAAAACAAATCGTAATCATTGTGACCAAATTCCAATATTATAGTTATGGTGTCCAATGGGTCTTGGAAAAGAGCTTATGATCCTTTTATGTACATATCATTGCTCTAATTTTGCTTACAAATAGAGTGTGTATCAATAAATTGGTTGAAATACTGTCATCTTAATTCAAAATTTCATTTGATTCCTGTAAAAAATCCTATAAAAAGCGAGAAATTCATTCAAAATACTCTATATAATTATTAAGTAAATCTCGGCCTTCTTCAAGGTTAATTCATATTTCCAATCGATATTAAAATTCTATTACATCTATAGTTTCTAAAATATAAAGTAAAGTGATTGTTAATTTCGAAATAATTGCTTCCGCCAGCGAGTGCTAGATTCAAACATTAAGTTATCAACAACCTCAGTCAATTTGTGAGCAAAACATACCTTCAATCCCATGCCCTCCAGTAAATTACTTCGTTCGCCCTGTAAAATATTTTTGTGAGTTCTGATTTTTATTTATTTATAGCATGGTTATACAGTCACGCCGCCATCCGGAACTAGGATTCCTACCTTTATATGATTTGAAACCATCATTGTGGACTTTTAATGCGCTGCAATATCAACATTCAAATTTCTATTTAACAGCGGTCAAAATACTATTTTGTAACTTTTCAATTGATGCAAAGTATTCATTCACTGATTGTTGGCTGTGAAAGCCATTATATTTGAAATTATAGCCAGCAACATTATGCACAATAATTGTGCCATTGATATTTAGATGTGTTGCTCACTCACTATTACTCGCATCGATTTGCGTTGATTAACGCTTTCAAATTTGAGTACGAGCTTGTGCTTATTTATTTATATTTGTTCGTATTGATGGTATTGAGTAAATAATCATTGGATACCTTTTTCCGGTTGCCATTAATTAATTACTACAGTTTCACTGTCAGTATCCTAAATATATTACATAATGAAACAGTTGTTTAATCGGAAGTTTGTATGGCTAAGGGGAATGGTGGGAGAGTCTTGCACCCAAAATCATCACCGGTCATCATAAAAATTGTGTAATCAGTTATGTCATGATCGTTCTGATTAATGCATACATTATTTTGTTAAGTTCGTATGAATTTAAAAAGTGGGTCATGGATGGAACCTATAGCCAAGTAGGAAAAATTAATGTACATACAAGTTCTCTTGTTTTGTTAAAATTAATTCTTGCTCGGGAAAAGTAGAGGTTGTGATTACGTGGGGTCACTAATTATTTCATTCGGAGTCTTAAATATGCAATCAATACATCTCCAATAATAAGTCATCTCTATTGGCATGAAGTGAGCAACTGAACTCTTTTTTTTATTTCCATTACCTCTTATTCCATATTTGAAAATTATACTTCACATGCAAGCAAATGAGAATTATTTTCCTGTATTAATAATAGTTCGTGTGTCTTATTCCACTTAGAGGAAAACGATAAGGTGGAAAATGGTAATGAAAAATCCACACTGCATTATGAAATAAATACATGTCTGTTAAAAATTGAATTTTGTGCAAACAGGATCCAAAAGCTGATCAAAAATTGAATTAAGCCTGTGGAATTATAAAAAAAACAAAGAGGCAGCATGTGTGGAGGTGAGTTTCTTTTCTGAGCGCTCCCGAATTCCCCGTTAATAGTTCAAACGTTGGTGGTATTGCCGACCGAATTTCATCAATCTATCCCTGCGTTTCATATCCTCGATGCTTTTTTTTAGAAGTACGTTGCATCCATGGTACTGAAACTTTTAACTTCCCGCCTCGTATCCGTTCCGTGACCGTTGCTCCATGACTGCACCGGAGGCCCTTCATGCTTTTACTCATGCCATGACCGAGTTCTTTTAAAACCCAACCTCATGACCGTTCACCGAACTCGTTCTTTGCATTTTAAACTGCACCCTGCAACTTGGAGGTGACCTTATTGTCACTATTTTTTTCCAATTTACTCCGCAACACTGACCCTTCCAAACATTTTTGACCGCAATAAATGTAAATTTGTAATTAAAGGTGCCCTTCCTCCTTCTGATTGTAAGGGAAAGTATTCACTCGCTAATGTTTTCAGTTGTTTATCTCTGATTCGAATTTTGCAATGTAAGGAAGATTATGGCAAATGGAAATTTCACTATGCCATTCATTAAGTAATATAGGCATTGTTTGCCTTCTGACTATATCATCTCCCATTCAAGAAGAATCTGAGGGTTTAAGGACATTCTTTACTTTAAGTTTTTTATCAAAATTCATTAATTTGTTTTCATGTAATTGTGTGCATACATTCTCTATTTTTATATAAATGCAGCCTTTTAAAAATTTCATGTGTTTAAAATACCTGTTCATTAGTTTCTTGGTCTGTTGTTTAAGTTAACTAGCCACTACTTTCGCAAACAAATGCGTTATGAATGTAATCACCTTTCAAATGTATTTAAAATGCATCCATGTCCATGCGTTGATCCTTTAATATTTAATGAATATGTTACCACTCTTTGGTTTTCAGAGTAGGTTTTTGGTAAATGCGGTGCGCATGCTAGTGAATACGCAGTTGTACATTGTTTTCATGATAAAAGTATCCGATTGTAATGTCATTTTCGTCATGTTGAAGAACTTATGACGTCATCTGCAGTTATCGGTGTATTTTACTGTAAAAATTCAAATAATATTGAAGCTCCATTCCATCTGTTTAATAAAATGTGAATGTTTTATAAAAATTTTGCAATAATAAGTCTTTAAAAGAGTTCAGAGAGTTCTATATCCAGCATAATATGGTAAATATTAATATTGTTATACGCCTAAAATACAGGCACGTTTCACACTGTCGGCATTAGTTTTTTTCATCGCTATCTTGAATCGTTTCTAACTTATCTTCATCGAGTTAGAACTTACGTATATACACTTGACTCCTATGATTAACACTCGAGAACATTGAGACTGGCTACCAAATATGCCCTCACCTCTCAGTTCCAAGTCTGGAACAAATATCGGTTTATAGAGCCGAGTCTCGTCTAGTTTATGGGTTCTTCCCATTCAAAGTAGCCCACTCTTTCCTAACCAATCCATTTTAGTCTCCACACAGACTGTAAACTCCTCGTGATATCCCTCTTTCGTCAGGCACTAATACCTATCAAGAGACATTAACCGAAATATTTAACTTTTCATTGCATTTGAATGTTTTCTCCTAAGTAGGTACTAGGCGCTGATTCGCAATATGAAAAAAGTTTAATCGTTCGCCTACAACCAATTATTCAGGACACTTAGGTAGCGTGCATAGTATGAGAAGATGTAAATAATAGCAATGGAAGATACGACATCTTAGTTATTCATAGAAGAAATGGTAAATGAACTGCAAAAGAAGGGAAAACAGAAAGACCAGAAACTGCTTATGCTTATGAGCTTGAAGATAAAAATCAGTGTGACACATACAGAAGAAAGACTACTCATTTTATAAACGTTTATTTTGGAAAAAAACCCAAATCTTGATTAAAACCCGCAAAATAGGACTGCATAATGCTGATTAAATCACTCAGTAAAAGTTTCCAAAAGCTCGTCTATATCATTTTGAAAATATTTTAAAACCTCAAACTCCTATGCATTTGCCAATAACGTCATGTCTCAGTACATTCTTAGTTTTCTCATTTTATCGTGCATTTAAGATTATGAAATTGTATCATTCTTTGTTGATGTAACTCATTACATAGAATTTAAAAAATATTAAGTTATCCCGGTTATCCACCATAGATCGAGTAAACTGTGAAACACCTTGATAGCCAAAGGACGAAAGAGATTATAAATAAGCAGAAGGAAATTTAGAAAGCCCTATCCCTATAAATTTTAACCTACATTGAATTTTTATCTCCTTTTACTCTTCGAGATTTCTCAGGAGCTTGTTTTCCAATTACCTGAAAAATGATATCTTCTGACGATACCATTGATTTTACCATTGATTCCTTTGGGACATATTCCTCCATGCATTCTTCAACGGCGGCAAAAGGGGCGCTCTCCAAAAAAAGCACGGAATTTTTGTAAATAATAAAATTCTTGTGAAGGATTTTGTGAGTCAATGGAAAAAATGGCAATATTGTGAAAGTTTTGTAATTTCTCTTCTAGTGATCATTATGTTGATGATCATATAGCAGTTACTTTACTTTTAACTTTATAAATTAAATTAATCTCCAAACGATAAAAATTCATATTGTTTTCATTTCTTATGAGCAGTAATACGATTTATCTGGATTCGAACCTGAGGTTTTTGATGAGAAAAAGTAGCTTATTATCTACGATATTTAATGAAATTCATTATTTGAAAATTGTTCTATTTTGTTTCTCCGTAATTAAATTAAGGGTTTCTGAAAGACGTCTCATAGAAATATCGCAATTTTTGGCTCAACTTTTTACATCATGTAGGATATTTTGGCATGTGCGTAGATTGGATCGAGTCTGAAATTGATACAGAAATATGAGTATTGATAAAGGCAGAAGATTTTGAAACGCTTGATTTTTTCTTTTTATAGTGATTTATTCTCAATCCAAAGTAACTGAAGGTTTTAATCAACGCCGTGCTTTGATATTTGCGATTCTTTTTATCTTACCGGACAGGGTTTCTCAATATAAAGTCAACAAAATCTGTAACTTTCTCTTTCTTATCTGGGGAATCATATCGTGAGTTGAAGGTCTAGCTTTAAGTTTTTTCTTCCTGACCACCACATTTCCCTTTCCTTCGCAGTACTGCATTACACCCATCCTGTATTAACCCCATTTATGTGATGAATTACGTCGTTAGGTTCCCATATATCTCTCTGCGGTGTACGAATTCACGGAGAAAATGATCCACATAGTGATACATAAATTATTTTCGCTGCGAAATATTAAAGTAAGGATAATGAATTGTTTAGAATTTATCACCCACGACTATTGTACTTGTTTTTGCTAGACAGAGACCTCGATCCTCATTTAACTTGACCCAATTTAACGACTGGTTTACTTCGTTAAATATTCATTTCTCTAACCTTTTCTAGCTGTTTTTACCCGCGAGAGTAAATTGATAATTCAGGTTTCTTTAAAGTGACAGAAAAGAAGCTTCATCTCTACCCAAATAAATGTTCAATTTCGTTCCTCATTTCTGTGCTTTATAACCTGTCATCACCAGAATAGAAACAGGAATTTCAGTACTAAGTTTCTTTGTGGAATGAAATAAGTAGATTCAATAGGGATAGAAGGATTAACTTTGCAATTCCACATTGTAAAAGATTTATTTTAAATATTTAAATATTTTAAATAAATCTTTTACAATGTTTTACAATGCGCAAAGTTAATCCTTCTATCCCTGATATCAAGGAATTCCAGCGAGTGAGGTCTGAAACCATCGTTTGGATTCACCAGGATGCTTCAGAATTTACATTTGGGATTACAAATTTCCTTTCCGTAACAAATTCCAGTTGCATAGTGAGAAAGAAACCTTCAATTTTACTCCCTTAAAAGGGCCCTCTTTTACTTTGACTCCATACTATGAGTTGCTGGAGAATGTGGCGATGTAGCCTTAGTAATTTTCCCGCTTAGTAATGAAAACCTTTTTTGTGATCTTCATTGAACCTTTGGAATTTAATTAACTGATTCCAGCGGTAGTCAATGAAAGAGGAACGGGATTTGAGAGAATGATTTGATAGGTAGAAAAAACTATCTATTTTTTAAGAAGCGTCTATCACTGTGCACTGCACATAGCTGAATGTTATTTAAGTGCATCATTGCTCATTTTCCAGTTCCTATATTTTTTCACAACGTCTTTGAAAGTATCACCTTGCGGCATGAATTTTGAATTCACTTGTTCAACTTATCTCTCTCCATAACACACTCTCTTTCAAATAGGAAATTGCAAAATATTTGCCTTTTGTTTTGATAACTGAGTCAATTTGATTGTGCGGCAAAGTCAATTTTGTTTTTGGCTACTGGTCTATGCATTAAGATAGATAAGATAAAACCCATTCGTGTGGCGTTTTATCTCCCTTTTTAAGATAAGCAACATACCAGGACCGTTGAGGCTGAGTGTACACTGCTAACACCGTTGCTGTTTGTTTATTTACGAAAGTGGATGACACTGGCTTCAGATTGAGGAGTGAGTGAATATAAGACTTAGGACAACGTGTTTTTTAACAGTTTCAAATAGTAATTTCCTCAATACGAGTAATTTCTTCATCTCTTATTCATTCCTCCAGAGGAATAATTAAATATCAATCCAATCTTATATCGGCCCCCTGATATTTATTGATTAACATACTTGCGAAAGAATCATGTTACGAAATTATTCGACACGAAAAATCTGTAGCCGCACCAGGAGCTGAAGAGCCCAGCTAAAGTGCAGGCGGAACATTGTCCAGGAAAGGGGACTTCTTTGCGGGAAAACTTCAAAACAGAAGATTCAAGTATCACTAAATGCGTTCTTAAAAATTGGGAAACTCCTCATTACCAGATGTCTAGGAAAGACGCTAAATTTAATGCAATACGGGATAAGTAAGTTAAAAGTGTACCAGTCATGCACGTTGAGACTCGTAGACTCACACAGAGGAGAAATTCGTTCTTACCCCATATCTACTTAAAAAATTTCAATTCTGGAGGACTTTGGCCAGTTTTGTACCGCAGTGCTTGCCGCTGTCACTCTTTTTAACCTATATTTCTACTGACTTGAGAGAGGTCTCATCCGGGATATATTTGGGAACCAGCGAGATCCGGTTGGAGTAGCCAATGACGATTCGGGGTGGACGGTTGTAGGACGGGGAGTGCGGATGAGGTGCCCACTATCATTGCTTTTTAACGTGAGAGAAGGTTTCGGAGAAGGTAACGTTTCAGAAGAAATGGTAAGGAAAGCAAGGTTACAGTCGATTAAGAATGCGCTGGAGGTGCAGGGCGAGAGGCATGGGATGAATGTGAACCATGAGAAGGCAAAAGTGAGGAGATTCTCATGAAGCAATATGGCGAAGCTGAAAATAAATGTTGGTGAGCACAAAATAGAAAAATTCAAGCTTTTGACATATCTGGGAATTATTTTGGACGATAATTGGTTTAGTGGTAGAGACATATAATGTACAATTGCCATGGACAAAGAATCATTTAAAAGAGGAGGGATTAGTTAAGGGGGTTATCAATAAAGATGTAAAAAAAAGGCTGGTGAAGTGCTCTGGAATTAACAAATCTTTTTAAGTTATGTGTATAATATTTGTTAGATGACCGGTTTCGTCGAATAGTTGACATCATCAGGTGATGGGATGAAGCCAAAACATGATAGCCTGATGATGATGATAATATCGACTCTTCGACAAAACCGGTCGCTCAATAAATATTATACGTAAACTTACATAGGTTTGTTAATTTCTGAGCATTCAAGAAAAGTTTTACAAAGTTTAGGCTGAAACTATTGAATTTGGCTGTCTTCAATATGGAGCGTAGCGCTTAAGAAATCGGAGAAATGGTCATTGCGAAGGTAGGATGTGCGTAGACTAGAGCTGTTTGAGATATAAGTGATGAGTGGGATGGAGAGGGTGGAGTGGAGTGGAGTGGAGTGGGGTGGAGTGGAGTGGAGAAAGATGAGTGGGATGAGTGGGATGGAGAGGGTGATTTGGGTGATGAGAAAAACGAATGTGAAAATAATATACGTTGTTGGAGAGGAGAGGTAGTTGGTGGCGGAGGTTCAAAGGAGGCAGAAAAGATGGATGGAGGAAGTTTTGAAAAGAGAGGGAATGATGAAGAAGGAATAGAGGCGTAGGAGGGAACAGGGGAAGCGTGAAAGATGATAGGAATTCTGGACGAAATAATAATTGGGAGACAACATTACGACTTTTAGAGGAATCGGCAGATCACCCTTAGTTGGGAATTTGGAACTATTGCCAGGAATTAGGGCGTTAGGATAAATACTCTTCCAAAATCTATCAATCAGCTGGTATAATTCTGAAATAAATGAATTAGCTTGAAAGGTATATGCCATAGCCATTTAAACCCCATGAAGTAAACTTTTGACTCCTCAAGTTGATGTTTAATATCATTTTTAAAACCTTGATAATTATAATTATTGCACATACGAGATGTGTATGTTTTCGCTTATGCTCGTATAGAGAGAAACAATTATTCATTCCGGAAATTCAGGAATAAAATATGATATTATGATGATAATAAATAAATTATGAAGTATTGTAGGAACTTCTGATCAAATTTGGCTCAATAGGTGATCATTGGTCCTTGAATCACTACACTGGAAGTATTCAACGTCATGATTTGATTGACTTCGGCACATAAAAGAACAGCAGCATATTAATCACTATACCTGTCTCTAACTCTGTTTTAAGTAGAAAATATACATATTTTCTCTAAAATAAATTGCTATTTTTTTATCAAATCGTCGGACCGCAAAATACTATTATTCGTGGACAAAATGAATGACTACCAATCTTTATGGACACATGTCGTACTCCACGTTAAATATCTTTGGCAACTTGTTAAATCACTGACTACAAGAAGTTCTTGTTATGCCCGATCTGTCTTTATAAATGGTTTTGAAAATTTCTCCGTAAACAAAATTTTTACTAGTCAAAGTCTGAGGAAAATTGTGGTCTAACCCTTGAAAGATTCAAGATAGAGACCATTGTAGCACGCACCAGACGAACGAGTTGCTTCTTCTTCGCCTAGCGTTTGTCTTTTTTTTCTTAACCTTCTCAAAAGTCTCGCGCAAAAAGGTTGCGAATCGCATTTGGTAAAGTTTTTTCTTGCTCTGCGCCATCAAATTAATAATCTCTTACCGCGACACCGCAGCCTCCTGCCCTTATTCCAGAGACTTTCCAGAGAGTGCGCAAACTCATTCTCAGGGAAGATAAGCCAAGCTAGCCGCTGTCCCAACCATTTCCCCCACGCGGACGTAGGAACTAAGATGTCATTTGAGTCCAGGGAGGACGGGAAACTATTTTTTTCCCCGGAATTCATTCCTCTCCTGCACTACTTCAGATTAAAACTTTTGTCATGAAGAGGATGGTGTGGGAGGATCACCTTCATTCAGGAACAGAGAAGTACTTTCCTCTCGTCTTCTCGACATATTCAAAACGTTCCAAGTCTGGCGGTATTACTTAGAAAGCCGGACGCACCTCGTCTAACAGATACTTGGTCAACGTTTGCGTTTTTTTTCTTATCTTAGTACGGAATGAAGGGGAAGTTCTCAGTATGCTGGGTAAAAGTCCTTTCACGAGATCCTCACTTCAGTGGTAAAAAGCATTCTCATTTGAGTTTTAGATTGAAGGCTTCCTCGGAGTTCCAATCATTGTATGTCGTTCAATTCTAAGATTGACCTAAGACCCTCCATCCTTCCTCATAGTGCTTGGTTCATTATGTAGGATTTGATTTTCTCCCGGGCTGCGATTGAAGTAAAATTCTTCATCTCTACTCCATTTCTTAGCTCTATCTTCATCTTTATTGTCGTTACGATGAACAAGTCCATCGAAACGTCGGCCGAAAGAAGACTGATCCCCTTACCCTGACGTAAGCTCGAGAAAAATTCACTTCTAGCTCCCTTCCTTCCTGGTAGCCCTACTTTATGTATTCATTCTTCGTCCTTTTTATGCGTTTATTCTCAGGGGACTTTTGCCTCTATTTTTCCTTCAGTTACATTCTTCACGAATCCACTGTGCCTCAGAGTGTGACCAATCGTTCTGGTTCTTCATCTCTGAATCCATCATGTCATATACAGTTGGAATGCAGGTTTGCACCTTCCTCGGGTGTCAAAGTTCATTATCGTTGAATATTTTTATATTCCGGGCGTCTTCCCAAGTCTGTATAACATGGGCACAACAGTTTTTCTGGGGCGAATACCCAGGTCTTCACGTCGTAGATTCTAGACAACACCACAGGCCGCTCTTATATAAGTGCAATTTACTTGTAATAGCTGTTCTCCTATTGGTTTATTCATGGCGCTCATTCGTCCTTCCCTTTGTTATGCCTGTGGTATCATTCGGATGGAGTTGTAATTGAGTATGCTTACAATTGCGCCGTGTAAATGGTATTATCGCATTCAATAAAATAATCTATTTCGATTATGGCTACTGAAAAAAGAATGAGTTAGATACATATTCTCCATACGTCTCTCAGATATAACGACCAATCAAGGGCAAGCACAAAAAAAGATAGAGAGGACGTAAATGAAAATGTGAAAATTGTACCAGTGTTTATTTTCAAATATGGAAATCCAAAGGTTCCACAGAGTTAGTACCAATACGCTCTCTTATCTTCAGGGGCCTATTTTTTTATGCATGGTTTTTTTATGATACTTCATTATTGACCTACATATAAGACTAGACGGAATTCATTGGATTCAAAAACTATGATAACAATGCTTGCGTTTTTAACTTCCGACCTATCCTCGATATAACTGCATTCTTAAATCTTCGCGAACGATATGAGAATCATGGAAGTATAAGTTGCTTTATGCATAAAACGATGCATAGTAGGGGGCATTTCGAGGCTGTAATGAAATCGTGCGATGTGTTTGTGCTTAAAGTTTTAAAATTGAATCGTCAGTTGCATACATCTAAATCGGAGTAAGCCACACATTATATTGATTATAAGAATAGTTGCTTTCCACTTAAAAGATGGTGGACTGATGGGTGTGGGTTTAGTTGTGGATTTGATAAACCTCTCTTGCAATTATTTTTGGAAAATATTGCTGAATTCCTGCTTTCCTCAAGCATTATTATTGCTTCATGGATTTTCTCTCAGGTTGCATTTTCATATGATGATAAATAACACCAATAGCTGTTAGCGTCTGTGGGAAGGTATTTTGGTTTTCGTCGGTAATTCAAAACACTATTTTAGTCAGGCGTTTGTTTTACTAATAGGCTGCAGGCTTGATAATGGTTGGAAAGTTTAGGAATAGATCAGAAGTTTAGAAATAGAAAATTGAATATTGCAAGAGATGAAGTGTATCTCTGCTAAAAAATACTTGATATAAGCTCATGAAAACTTTATGAATGTGTGAAGCTCGAGTTACCGAGTAGATAAACAGTATTCAGAAAAAATATAAATATATGATGAGACCCAAAATAAAGTTATCTGAAAGAAATTTTAAATTAAACGTTATTTTATGTGCCATCGTCTTTTCCGTTTTTCTTGTGATATTCATTTCTGCTGTGTTTGATTTTAAATTATGGAAAGCGACATAAAAAAATAAGAAAAATGCTTTTTGCAGATTTCAAAATGGAGAGACAAAGTGAAGAAGTAATTTGAAGGACGACTGGGTTATAGAGGGAGCGTACAGAAGATGTTTGGATTAGAATAGTTGTTTTTACTGAGAAAATGGGAAAGATGCAATCGGCAGATTGCATTATGGATTGAAAAATTGAAGAAGGGGAAAATTGTCATATAATAAATGAACGTGATGAAATAATGATCAAGAGAACGATTTTATGCATCTCGGCCGAGTTTTTGCGTGAGGTGGAAGGCTAGATTTAAGCGATTAAAAGGCGGAGTCTTGGTAAGCGAGAATCGCAGTATTATCATCCATAATTTATAGTATTGCAGCAACACCATGTAAATCCAAGATCACAGATAGCATAAATATTGGCCATATGCAGTTGAAACACAGAACCTAAGACGTGTGCATGGTAAAGTAAGAGGGATAGGGTTGGGAATGAGTAAGTGAGAAAAGAATGAGGAATTTTATGCCTCAGTAATGGACATTTGTGAAAAAATTGAGAATCATAGGTTTGGCCACATATGCATGACAGTGGGAAAGTGATACGGATTAATGATGGGAGAGTGAACGATATGAGAGGAAGGGGTGCACCGGGAAATGTAAGGTCGAAATTGGTGAAAAAAAACTTTATCGGTGGAATATTTAACCAATATAATATCATTTGAATAGAAAAGCAATGGATGAATGCAACAGAATATAAGTGTTATACAGGAAAAGGAAGGAAGAGGAAAACAATAAGGGAGAGATCCTGTTTCTAAGGTGTAACGGCTATAGCTTTTATGCTTGAAGTTGCCTACCTCAAAAGGGGATGGCGTGATGGGTATGTATGCATGAAGCGCCGGAGATTATGAAAGAAAAATCCCATTTGTCAACCTTAGAGTTATTCTATTGGCTATTTGGTGGGTGGCCAACATATAAGGTCGTTTAATGGTAGGCTGGTAGGCATGTTAGGAAATGCATTGAATGGGAACTTTCAGGAGGGGTGGAAAAAAAACCCGACGAGGCGTCGGAACTTGTGCGGTCTTGACGAAAGGCATCCGTTGGAGTTCGAAGTTTCACATCCCAAACGACCGAAAAATAACTCTTCCTTGAAGTGCTATGATCATAGAACCGCACGATTTTTATTTATGGCATTCAAAAAGTAAATACACTAAATTGGAAATAGGTCACAAAGGAAGATCCCTGCAAAATATTCAGTTTTGTTCAGGGGAACCAAAAAGGGTGAACAGTGGACCAATATGAGTCTCCGTACTCAAAAGATCCTAAAGGTACTCATTTTGGGGGAGAAGTACAGGGTGCGGCGACTTCCTTTTTTCAAAACGCAATAAAACTCATGTTATGAATCTGAAATTTTTTATCTTTCTATAATGTAGGTGCATATCTAAAGTTTTGTTTTATACAGTTTTGAAAATCATATCACATCCACTGAATGAGCCGATTTCTGGTGTTTGTCATGACAATTACCAGCATAGCAGCGGGTATGTTGGCAATTTCTGCCAGGATGTTGGCCTTCAGGTTTTTTGTGGGTTTTTTTTGAAATCCCTTGATTATGTCAACCGTCTAAGGACCCTAAAAGACCTGAAGGCCAACATCCGGGCAGAAATTGCCAATATACCCCCTGCTATGCTGGTAGGTGCCATGACAAACGCCAGAAATCGGCTTATTCAGTGTATGAACAATGGGGGGACGTCACCTACCTGATATGATTTTCAAAACTGGGTAAAACTGAACTTTAGATATGTACCTACATTATAAAAAAATAAAAAAATTCTGATTTATAAAATGAGTTTTATTGCGTTTTAAGAAAAGGAAGTTATAATGCCGCACCCTGTGTTTAGAGTTGTATGTATAGAGTGGTACAGTTTTGTGCCATATTTTTATTTTATAACATATTTTATCATACATGTACTTATTTAATGATTTCAATCATTTCATTGTTTTAGCGGCGCATATACATCTACATCTACATAATACCCCGCAAGCCGCCTCAATAGGCGTGTGGCGGGGGGTGTTAGGACACCAGCCGTCAACGAAAAAAAATATTTAAATAAAATGAAAGTTCCGCCTAGCATTTATTGAAGTCCTTAATTATTCGGGGGAAAACGAATTCCCAAACCTATCCGTTCGGCAAAATATCTCTCTTAATTTATCGATTCTGTCGGACCTGGAAATATAGTGTGGTTCCAATATAATGTTCTCCGTGTCGCTCTGAAAGATATCCATTCTCAATTGCTCAAGCAATCTAAGCCTAGCGCGTAGCCTCCGAGTCTCTAGCGGCTCCCACCCTAAATCGTTCAAAATTTGTGTAACGCTTTCTGTACGGCCGTAGCAGTATTTGACGAATCGCTCAGCTTTCCTTTGTATTTTATTAAGTTCATGGACTAGGTCTTTCTCCGCCGGATCCCATATGCTCGCTGCATATTCAAAGTGTGGCCGGACGAGTGCGAAATAGCACCTCTCTTTCACTTTATCATCCGAAAGTCTTCCCACAACACGCTTGACAAATCCTAGCTTCTTCAGGGCTCTGCCACAAATATTTCTTATATGTGTCCCCCACGATAGGTTCGAAGTTATCGTAACTCCCAGGTATTTCACTTCATCTGTCGCATTTATGCTAACGCCATCCACAACATATACATGGGGATAGTTGGACGACCTACGCAAGAAATGCACCGCCGTGCATTTGCTCAGATTAAGTTCTAGTCAAATACTGACGAATTTTTAATTCCTGTAATAATGGGTTTGTTGCCTCATTCAGTTTTTATAAAATACTAGCTGGGGTACCCGGCTTCGCTCAGGGAGCTGATATGAGATTGTGTGGTAGTTGGAATAAAAGGATTAACTTTAATATATAATAGGTAAAAAAAATATTGAAAACATATCCTAAATATTTACAATACTTGTTTATAAACAACATTTTTCATTTTGTTATCTGGGGTAAATATGTACAAATTTTTCGAATTTCCTACTCGAGAGCAAGCTACGTATAGCTGACCGTGAGAGAAGCAGGAGTCTTTGATGTTGATGCCGCAATGTTTTAAAGTTTGTCCTTGCGCTTTGTTAATTGTAAAACTATAGGCTAATTTGATTGGAAATAGCAGTCTTTTAAATTGGAATGGCATTTCAGTAGAGATAAGTGGTATTCTGGGGATTAATACTGTGTGTCCTTTGTCCTTTCCATTACATAGTTTTGGTGAGTTGAGATTTCTGAGTAGTATGATCGGAGATCCAATTTTCAGTCGAAGTTAGTGTAATGGCATTCCTGGTACTTGCAAACAGTTTAGATATTCTGTAAGGAAGTTGACATTTCCTTCAACGTTTACCATCGTGTCGATCGATTTGTATTTTCTCTCTTCACCGGGAATTTTCTTTTTCTCGTTCGTTGGGAACGTGAACGTGCTTCACGCTCTTCGACTGTTTCGTATTTTCGCTGTTCTTTTTGTTTTCGCCGTTTTGCTTCAGAACTGGTAAGATCTCCTCCTCTTTTACGCTTGGACATTGTATACAATATATTTATAACTTTTTATTAACAAATACATTAAGTACACTTTACACACTTTTCACACTTTATATTCGTTTTATATTCAGTCACTGTATCACTTTGACTACTCACACTTAGCTGTTTGTTTTTATTCACTCACTGCACTACTTTGGAATTTCCACTTCTTTTTTGGTTCTTCCCTTCGTCACTGATAAGAAACTGGCGTTCGAACCCACGACGGATTTTGCTTTATGTACCCCTAACAATGGGTAGCCCCACCCATACCAAAAAGGCTTCGAATGGTCCACAATGTTCCAGAACATTCCACAACATTCGAGAGCGTTCTGAAATGTTCCACAATGATCTGGGATGTTCCGGGATGTTCCAGGATGTTCCCAAACATTTCAGAACATCCCGGAACATTCTGGAATGTTGTGGAAGGCTCTCTAATACTCTCGAATGTTCTAGACTGTTCTAGAAATTTCTAGAGGGCGAAACTTCCCGCCCTTATATCTTCAAAAGCACGCCCTTCAGGTAAAAACCGGAACCTTCTTCATGGATTTCTTCAGAGGGCTACTACAACACATAACTCCCTTAATCGTACCGGGACTCGTTTCTGAGTTTTAGCGGCACGCACATTGTACACTTATTTTTATAATATATATTGATTAATAAGTCCATTTTAATTTAAATATTTGCATATAAATCCACTTAATGAAGTAATTTCAGTTTTGTTGTTGCCACCCAAAGTATTTTCCTGCTGTAATACAGTCCATAAATTATTAAGACACGAGTGACTGTAGCCTAAGTTTAACTTAATTTCTTCTGCTCCTATTTTTTATTCAAACGAGCCCTATACAGAATTAATACCATAAATACCCGAAAACAACGTCTCCCCCTTCATCACTATACCGTAATCGAAAACCAGATGGTGCACCTGGCACAAGCTGTACGAATGTCAATTGTAGCCAAAGTCAGGTTAATCCTGACCCCCTGCCGGAGAGCCCTTCCAGCCCATTGATACAGTTTTTTAAATCAATTTTTCCACGAAGGACGTCGTCCTTGGGACGATGGGACGTTTAGAAGCCTCAGAATATGTCTTTTTTACTTTATTCTTCAAGTTTCCACGGCAGTCATCGATTTTAGCAATTTTTTTCCTGATTTATAAGCCTCCCTTGATTTTTTGTTTCTTTCTTTTGCTTTCTATTTTTTCCTCACCATACTAGCACGCCCTCCGGTACGAGAGCGCCTTGAGTAATATTGAAAATGGGCATTTCTTGGATTCGTAATATGCTCCGAATTCGTGGGAGGTGGGAGCGTTGCGGTGGGAACGGAATCCTGGGAAATGTTCCAAACAAAGTGATGGCTTCCTACATTTTTACCCCATTCTCCTCAAACTCCCCAACTCCAAACGGAATATTTCATCGATATTTTTTTTATATTTCGCGAGCGATTTCGAGATATGATGGGAGTTGAATTTTATGCCGATTGTTCAGCGGTACGAGAGGATTTCGGTTCTTTTTCTTTTTTTTGGTTTGGTGCTCCACGGGTTATAAGGCAAGTTTTTCCGGGAATGACCCGTAACCCTAGGAAGCTTAGGATGCCTCGCGGCAAGAGCATGGTCGTATCGCCCGGCGCGGTGGCATATTACACCGCTAATCGCTTTTCCATCTCTCCACAATACGATCCAGCTCGTTCGCCGCGAGAATGAGCATTGCGTCATATCTTTTTTCATGGCGGATGAGATTTTCATAGTTTGAGTGTCCTTCAAATTTTTCCTGCGCGTTCCCATCCGAATGAAAGTTCGGCCACTTGGGCGCCATCCTGCTTCACAAAGTCCACCATTGCGGGCGTGCTCAAATTTGATCGTGATTTTGAATAGGCGGGCGATGAATCTTCATTGCCAGAGTTGAAACGATTGACGTCAGCTGTTTGATGAACCAACTACTCGTGAATGAGGGGAATAAAAGTGGAATTGATATTATTTCCAAATGCATAGATCGAATGAACTGAACAATACTTCATAAAGGCATTCATATGTTTGAAAACTGCCTCTTGTGTTAGGAAGTAGCTATTACGATGGCGAATTTTCCCGGAGGGTATTCTGACGCCCAAAATTATCGCATATCATTCGATAAACTTTATGCCTTACCTCTCGATACACTGGTACCAACTGGAGTTTGGAAATCATTAGTATATTCCTCCCTAATAATTTAGACGATACCGTTATATAAGAGATTGATTTCAACGGTTTCTTTTAAATTTCCAATTTTAACTGATGAATATGTTCGTAGTCAAGATAAATTTTATTGTATACTTTTTTCGCGCCAATTGTGAGTTAACAATGCGAGTAGCAAATTGATGTCAACTTATTGTACGACCACGCAATTGATTTCATTATTTCAATTCATCGCCTAAAATCTCGCCTCAACTTTTAAAAAAGAAAGGCAGATGCTGAAAAGTAAAAGAACTTTGTTAAGATATTCGAATGCCCAGAAAAAGGGGCCATACTCATGAGAGAATGAGTTTCTGAGAACTCTGTCCCACTCGCTCCCCTCAGAGTTCACCTCAGAGTGGTTTTAATAGCTTTGCATATTAAATTTTGAATCATGCTTAGTTTCATCTTCAAATAAAAATGAGAAAATTGGTAATAATTTATTTTTATCACGCCCTTCATAGGCTAATAGCGTGGTCAAAGACTTCTTAGTAAACTTCCATACAAATTTTGGACCAATCCTCGATGAAAATATTTCAAATCTCAGAGATGAAGAAAATTACAAAACTTTTATCTCGAACTTACATTCTTAGTGTAATTTTGGGGTACTTCAGTGTTCATAGAAAATGAATTAAACTTGAAAATGGCTTTGAACATCAAAAACCTTGGTTGGAAATTGAGATGAAGAATTACACTATAGTCAACACAAATTTTACTTAATTTCATATTAAAATGTGATCTTGTTCTAACGTCAATAATTCATACATTGCGTATTTTCGAAATATGCGTAGGCTCGTTAAATTATACGTGACATTTTTCAATAATAATCATAATCTCGTATGCTCATAGTGAAATAATTACAAGCTTTCAGACCGTCATCCCCTTACTGTTATAATTGTTTATTTTTAAAATAAATTTGGAGTATATCTGAGTATGTATTTTTCTAACTGGGAGTTAAATAATTTATTGTGATAAATAAGCATGTGAGTACTGAGAAAGAATTATTCCAAATTTAGCAAAGGAATTGCCAAAGTCGTTCTTGGAAAATACATTTAATTGACGAAAAACTTAAAATGTTTTCGACCATTGTATCGCTATCTTTCTTCTCTATTTCTTTATTTACCTTTCATCCATTGGTTTGGTTTTTTTCAGGCTGAACCAGCACTGATGTATGACTCCGTGTACGTCTTTGCCATCGGACTTCAGACGCTGGAACAGAGTCACGCCCTCCAGCTATCAAACGTGTCTTGCGAGGAAGAACTGCCGTGGGATGGAGGGCTGAGTCTCATTAATTATATAAACTCTGTGAGTACCTCTGCCTACTGCACTTCATTTATCCTCCAAATCCTTCTATTCATTCCGCGATATATCCTTGAAAGCTTACAATTAACGTATTTGCTTTTGTTTTGACGAGGCTGCGTGTCGAAATCTTTCCGGGAAGTTCTTCCCTGCGACCAAAAAATCGCCTACATCGCCAGAAAATTTTCAAACCCTATCTTCCTAGGGCTCTCCCCATCGCATTTTAAAATCCATCGCGTCTCTCATTATGTTGAAGACTGCCTCCGTCAAATAGTAAGGCATAGAAACAAAATTAGGTAAAAACTTTCTTCGATGGCCGTAATTATTGGCGCCACTCTTCAAAAGAAAGGAAAATAATATTTTCTGTGTTGGTTTAACGGAAACATAAGTGACCAGCCACATCTTAACCAGAAAGCCTCTCTTCGGTGGTTTACAGGAATGTTAATTCCTTGCCAGTGACTACTTATAGACACACACTCAACCCAAAATGGGATCCTTCAAAGGGATAAAGTACTAAAGGACACAGGACTAAAGTTAAGGATGCCTGGGTTCTAACCGCGAACTCAATATCTTTGAATGGTTACGGGAATATAAATTCCACAACACGCCAATTCTAATAAATGAAATTAATATTATTTTCCTTTCTTGGCCAATAAATGCGACCATTGAGGAAAGTTATTACCTAATTTTGTGACATTACGAGGCCATGTAGCTCACGTTTCCTTGCTTTTAATTATGGCATGGGAGAATATGAATACACATCCACTCATGACTTTCGCAGTATTTAGTCTTCCTCTCGCTCATGTTCGTGTATAAACTACACGGTAAAAGTAATAATACTGACTAATAATATCAGATTATACAAAGGTTGTATTGGTTATGTACAATCAATTACTCCTGTTAAGTTCCTTGATGGCGTTAAGCTTCTTACTGTAAAAAATGGTTTTTGAATGACTTACAGTGCCAAAAATACCGCAGGGGACGACCTGCATCTACCCAATCCTCCAGCAAAGCTACTGTGCCTCCATCGCACTGGAGGTCGGAATTACGCACGCCTCAGAGCTAATACGGGGCCTGCACTCTCCTGTGTAAACTAAACTTTGAGCTGATCACCATATGCTAAACATTCTCTGTTTACTGAGTAACTTTACGATTATTTGTTCAAAAGAAAATCATCCTTCGACTTGAACTCGAAAAATTTTAAAGAGCAATAAGCTTCGTGAGCGAAAGTCAGTTGAAACAGCATGGAAATAAACTACAAGAGAGAGTACCCATACCGATATTCCTTTGAATAACACACTTGATTATTGGAAGGGACAGCGTGAATAGTGAAATAAAGGTGACTGCCGATAAACGTAGAATACATTTTATAATTTTCAAAATCAATTCATGATCGTGATGTGAAAAATACTTGTAAAATGTCTTTTCCATCGCAATTAATTTTTATTATCAGTGTAAAAACTTATTTAATATTTGTATTCATTTGCTACTAAATGACTTTTTGATAGTCAATTCGAAGTGGGATAATTTTCTGGCCTCGTAGTATTGATACATTACCTATTAGGTTTGGATGGTGTTTCACAGAGGAAAAATTTGATTGAAAGCAGACGACTCTATCCCGTTTGATTATTATTTACCATTCCCGGATTCTCATTGGCTTTTTGTGTTCACATAGAATATTATTCTGACGTTCAACTGCAAATTAATGTGTGGTATTAGGAAATATCTGTTCATTGTTCACATGTAAGTGGTGAATTGTAATCGTCATCTCATTTTTTAATAAATCTCTTTGTTAATTGAGAAGATATATTCCACCTACCACTGTGCCGTGATGGCAGTGATATGTCGAAGACCCATTGAGTTTGCAAGTAGACCTGTTGTGTAACGGAAGTAGCTAATATGCTTGATGTTTCTATCTAAAAGAAGACGGCCGAACAGGCGACAGTCAGTTTAATTTTCATTGATAAATTAGGCATGCCTCTTTTCGTAGCGTGAGTTTACCATGACACTTTACCATGGCCCCCAAGCTAAAGGGCAGTGCAACTGGAGCTCAAAGCCCGTTAACCTAAAGACCATCGTATACAACTAGGCCATCTTTCTGTAACAACGCCCTTTGAAGTAGTGCGTTTTAATAGCAGTCTTAATGAGTCCGGCAGTTATCTCAAACTGCATGATTGGAGAATGATTCTGATATTGATATTTTTGTATGAACTGAATGATTTGATTTTATGTTTTATATAATCTAATCTTTTATCGTTAGCAGTCATCAAACTGAAAATTGGCTTTCCGTATATTTCCTCTTCACTCTCCTATGAGCTAGCCTTTACATTCCTACATATTCTGAGAAATAATTCTTCCTATTTATTTCTCCCTCCAATTTTGTAAGCAAACATGATCATATTAGTTTCTTGTATGCCACAAATTATGCCAAATATCCAGTGTTCATATTTTCTATTAAGTGCTCATAGCAAATTCATATCCGAGATAGAAAGCTCTATCTCATTTTACCCTATCTTCCCAGTTCTAATACCTAAGAATGTATTTGTCGCATTTGCTTTTCGTAAAATAGCCCAAACTTTCATATCTTCACACCTAACGAAATCTGAACGGAATGTTCCAGATTGTTTCTCGCTTAGACCGCAATGGCTTCTATTCCTCCACTTGTTTGACCCCTATATACTTGCATTATGTTGTGTGAGTATATCATTGTGGTAATCATCATGTGGTATTACCGGAGTAACAAATATAAATTCAGCTGCTTTCTAGTATTCTTTACTGTTAGATACCCATACAATAAAAATCAGGTCTTTATCAATATTTTAACCATCTAATTAAATAATGTAATCCAATAATATTTTTTTGCATAGCAAATATGACGCGAAATAAGCATTTATATCATCACATCATTATTGATATTTTTTGTGAGTTTCCCTCAATAATTTTAATTTTGTGACTTTTAGTCTTCGTGAGGGTAGCTCAGGAAACTGACGGTAAACAAAGCATTTTCTTTCTCATCTATAATGCTACAGAATATGGTGTTTGCGCTGTGTTTCTGGAAGAAAACATTTTATTAAAAAATCTTTTGTTTCTAATTTCAAAAAGTTTTGTGAAAATTTATTATAACATCAAATTAGGAATCTAAAACATCTTTTTGCTTTAATTATTCCTCTGCTAGTTTTCAGGGGCCCCACTTGTATTAAGTGATAAGTTTTTTCTATGGAGCTATGTCACCATCAGTTGTTTCTATACATACGCTCATCTAAAGTCAAAGTTTGGCGTTATCAGTGTCACATTTTACGATATGATGTACCTTATGGTAAAGTATTTTACTATTGTAAATTTACGGTAAAGTAGTGGACCGGTTTCATGTCTTCAAAGCTCTGGAAGATAGAAATTGTAAATGTTGCGAGACATATATATCTGACATATATTATCTTTAATTACATATGCATATATTTTGCTCATGTCAATAATTACGAGAAAAAGCTGTTTTATTGTTCGAATAAGTTCCTTAGTAAATACATTGACAATTTATAGCCTTAGAACCCATCTTGATAATACAAAATTTCTGACGCATTAGAGCGAGATATCCCTACTCATAAAATTCGATGTAAATGGCCTGATTATAAAGAAATATATCTCATCTTTCCAGCGACTGCAAAATATCAACAAATAGCCATTACAATTTTCAATAAATCTGCCAAAAAATATCAGCGATTTTTCATTAAAAATTATATGCACTTTTAAGCCTCTTTATTTAGAAAAATGAGAAAATTTTAATGCATCAATCTCCTCGTGAACTAAATGATTAGTCTTTTGTTTGCCTTATAAACCATTTTTTTAAATTAATTACTCACAGCAGTGATATTTATACTGTTTTTAAGGCAATTTCACTGAATGGTGTTAGAAGTTAGTCGAGTTAAAACCTCGTACGCATAGTTAATTAACTACAGAGAATGGCATCTATTTAAAACAATGCTCTACGTCAAAAATGTTACATTATTTACTTCCGGATTTTTATCTCTGCTTAAATTTTTTAAAAATCGTTATACGGTCTCTGTTCTGACTGATGAAATATCTCGCTAGAACTGTCTTAATCAATCAATCAATTATAAAACCATTCCTTAAATCTTTTCCGCTACGTAGACAAACTTTCAGTTTTCATGGTATGAACGAGGATGATAATGCAAAAAGAAAATTTGCGTGATAAGATCAGGACCACCTTTCATCCCGACTGTTTACGTTAAAACAGAAAATGAATTCCTCCTTTGTTATTGACTTCTTTGAAAGAAAAATACGGCTTCCAATGATGATGGGTCTTAGCTATAGCAAGGACTGTACTCTGAACTTTACTATTGCCAGCAAATATGTATAACCAACAAAACTTCCAAATTAATCGAGAAATATATATTATAAAGTATCCCGTTTCCCTTCCAAAGGAGCCGGCTGCAACGCTATTTCATTACCATTTAATTTTCTCGAATAATTTTTATCATTTAAACAGTTTTTCGCGAAAACGATATCAAAATTACATGTGCAGTTAATGTTCTGGTTTTAAATAACGAGTAATTTCAAGATCTTTTGGCGAAAAAAGAAATTAGAAAAATATGATTTTGATACATGTTTTAAACCAAGGACACTTTTTAATAAGTTGCTGGAGAATGAATTGAATGAAATTAAAGTAATTTTACGGTGGACCCACCATTAACTCTGAAATCGTTACAAGAACGAGCTGGACAGTAATGGTGACATTTGGTCGCCTTGGGGTCAACGCGTTCTTGTTGCGAGTTATGAAACCGAGACTGCAGATGGTCCTGTCAATCACAGCCAACGTGTCGCGTAAAAGTCAAGACGCCGGGAGACTCAGGATAACTCCCTCTCTATCTAGTATTTGTTCGACCCGGAATATCGCAACGGAGACCTTTTTTCATCTTGGGGAGCCATCATCTCCTGCGTGTGGGTTAACTGAGGAGATCCAAGACTGATTCCACAGCTAGCACTTCGGCGAGCCTTGACAGCCGATCACGATGGGGGAGCCATTTAGCCGCACAGATGACGCGGTTTCTCCGCACGAGGTCGGCAGCGTCCCGCCTACCTCCCACGCGTCCAGCTCTGGAAGATGTTTGATTGGCTCGCCTTCTGGAAAGGACAATCGCTTCCGATTGGTTTTCCTCCATCCCTCATGTCGATAAATGAAAAAAGTGGCTTCGTGGAAAAGGAGCAACATTGGTTTACCACTCCGTCACTGCTCACATCCTTTAATCTTTCTCCTCTAGTATTATTAATTGCTTTCCCAACGCGGTAGAAATTACAATCGAGAAAAATGTCGTTTTCGAAATAACACTTCGACTAGTTTTGATCAAATTATCCAGTGTTGCTGTCTTCCGAAAATTTGCCGTGGAGCTTACTCATATTCTGCTTTTATGTCCCATTTCTGAACCCCAGAGTTCCTGTTTTCAACATGATGACGAGATATCTTTTGCGTCGTAGAGTGATGATTTTTCTCTTCAGGTAAAAAAAGTATAAATTTGAAAAGTAAGAAAGAAATGGATTTTGTGAACCAATAATAATTCCGGCTTCAGGAATTCATTGTCATTTTTAGGGCAACTTTGGCCTTGAAAATGGAAATGAATTTCTGAGAGACGACATAGAAATATACAACTGTTCATTTTTGTATCATGTGAGAATAGGCATTGTTTTGGTCTACGTTGTCATCCATCGAAAGGGATACTTTCACGTTAATCTATATCTCCTAAATCTTTACATATATTGTAGTTTCTTTAAAATAATATCATAATGTCATTGAAAACGTTATTCAGAGAAAATACTATCTTTTTCGCGTGATCTACACTAAGTTTTCTTCTCTATTTCTTATTTCCCTTAACAGCATTGTTCCAGAAATTCCCATCTTCAGCATCTGAGTGTCTATCACCCATCCTATACAACTATATCCGTCGTAAATCTTCTTCAGTTGAGTTCTTATCATTCTTTTCCATGCCCATCACGTCAGAGTTTGACTCTCTTTACGTTTATTCAAAGATTTTATGCCTTTTACCACGTTTTTTTGCCTCAAGCATTCGTAGCGTAGTCTTTAACTTTCTTCCCTCTTTCTATGGACTGAAGCAACAGGAACTCTCAAACTCAGGTACGGACTTCTACTTTCGGTAAGCAGACTAGGTTGGGCAATCCTTTTTAGGTGAAAGGACCGGATTATGCAATGTCAAAGGGATTTAAATTTTTGGGATAAAACATTTATGGCACAAATTCAAACGGAGAAAATCTTATTCCAAAGCCAAAGCAACCAACAAAACTAAAATTCCGAAACAGCATAACTTATAAATGGAGCACATGTACAATCAAATTACGCCCTGTGTCATATTGTCAAAAATTGACGAGCATTGACAAAGTGAAGCAAATAAATCTTCCATTCCAGCGTCCAAGTGGCAGTCCAAGTGGCGAGGCGGTAAACTAACAAAGGGGGCTAAAAACAAAGGGTAGAGTTTTTACGAGGGAGAACAAGTATTAACTCATTCTATAATTTTGATCGATGACGGTTCATCTGCTCACAAGTTCAAGGTGGGCAGATATCTGATGATCAGAACGCCTTTTTGTGGCACCTCTTTCCTTACTAATGAAAAAACAAGCAAGTATTTACATGAAAAAATTCACTACCCGGTACTTTTAGAAAGTCTGCAAAATATGCTATATGAGGACCTTCTCTCAAGGTGTTAAAGTAAGCGGAGATCGGAACACATCAGTGCGCTTAAACGCACACGAACGACGAAGAATTGAAAAATGCTCGCCGGCAAAATGCTTGGTAACCTGCCCGTTGATAGCGTTCTATGGGTATACAAAAGTCACGGTAAAATGTTTTCTGCATAGAAACTGAATTTATTTTTTAAAAATTATTTCAAATGTGAGTTTAATCCTTCATTCTTTTCATTTTCCATGTTTGACTTTTTTACCGACTGTCAACTAAAAAAAATATTCCGGTACGATTATCCAGTTCTGTTGATAGTTTTCCAACGTCAACTCTGCTCCTAGTCATTTATGAAGTTCATTGTGCAGAATCCAGGGTTTGAAAATAGTGGAAAGCACAAGCGCTTCAATGTTAAGTGATGGATAAGTTCCCAATTTTGTTGGATGAGTTATAAAAATAGTTTAAAATAATTTATTTAAAATATTGATAAACTATGAATAAACTATGAATATAAGATTGGTTTGAGACTACGACGAGTTCGTGGAAAAAGTTATTTGTATATTATCCTGTTCACATCGCTGGCTGAGACCAATATCTTCGCTCGGCAAGCAGGAGACTAGAACTATATTTATTGTCGGAGTGGTTGTTTTTCAACTGTTTAGTAACCCTTGAGGACGGTTTCTCAAGTGATGGCTTGAGTGTTTAACTCCCTATTGGTGAAGGCAATGGAAAACCACCTCATTAATAAATCATAATGAAAACGTGTAAATAACTTATAATAAATGGCTTATATAACAACTAGCTGCGATTGCGGTTGGGAAAGTAATTTAGAGCGGGAGGAACGAGGTGAGCCAAAAGGCTGACAATCGCTGATGAAATTATTGGTATGTCAGAGATTTGACGGTTATGACTAATTAGTTCTGTCGAAGTAGGTTCATCGAATTTAAAAGTTAGCAAACATGATGTCTTTGAGAATAAGACTAATGAATCTTAGAGGAACGGGCGATGTAAAGAAATTGAAAAGTTACAGAGCGTTGAAAACATTGTTAGCTGAGATTGAAATGTTGCAGAAAAATAAGAAATACAGTACCTCAAATTCCTGGACAAGTAAATAAAGGTAAGTAAAAGTTTTATTCGGGGGAGAAGGTATTCAGACCAGCCCTGATGGAATTTATAGGACACCTATCTGGTATAGTTTATGAGCCAGCTTGATTACATATAAATAAGAAATGAATATAAGAGCAGGTCAATATGGGCTCAAAACCATTAAACTGCAGGATCCAGCAATCAGTTACGAAACAGAATTTGGGAAAGGCAGAAGGAATAAACAGAATTCCTTAGTCTCTAATTACATCTTTCAAAATGTTTGGCAAGCTTATTTGTTGGACAATCTAAAACGAGGTGGAATTTTAATAAGTTTTTAGGTGGGTATTTTTCTAAGATAAATTTTATCTTGAGCCTTGCTACTTTTATTAAGTTCGTGTAATGTATTTTTCTGAGTCTGTGTCAAACTTCTCTGTCGACCCTTCACAAACTTTAGTATGCAGTGAAGTGTAGAATTAACTTCACTCTTAGAGGAACGGGCGATGTAAAGAAATTGAAAAGTTACAGAGCGTTGAAAACATTGTTAGCTGAGATTGAAATGTTGCAGAAAAATAAGAAATACAGTACCTTTTGTTACTCAGATTAATCCTTTTTCAGTTGTTCAATCTTTCTGTCTAGACGAGAAGAGCTTCGTAACTGTTTTAAGTGTCTGAGAATGGAGCAAAAATGAAGTACTTCTCGTGTTTGGCTCAGTGCTTTGATACAGATAGATGTTCATACCTTCTTGACTCTTTATTTAGGAATGTAGACATGGAACGATGCTAGTAACGCATTTTTGTTATCATAAGTGCCGTGTTAAATTTCTATCCTGTAGAAAAAAATCTGAGCATTAATCACGCCCGCGGTATTAGGGGATGGCAAAACGGACACGTGAAACTCACTTCGTCGCGCAAATCGCATTGCTCGCATAGGATGTGAAGATGAATTTATATGAGCAGCAATTTCTAGCCGAGCTCCGTGAGGCATTCAAATACGCGCTCCTGCGATTCGGTAGTTTACGAGCAACGCATCCTTCGACCTGGAAACAGTCTCCTCGACCGCATTTTCAGGCAAGGAGCGTGGAAACTCCTAACTTTAAGGTCATATGAACAGTACACTCGACTCCTCGTGCAGCTTTCCTCACACGAATAAAAAGAGCAACAAACTGAAAGCGCAACTACTCAGATTTGGATCCCATTGAATATGGCCAGCGTTTTAGGTATTACGAGTTTTCACCCGTGTCTTTGGGAGTCGGTGCATTGAAAAATAGAGGTAAGATTTGCTTTTTAATGCGAATGCCTATTTCAACTCTTAATGAGAAGCTGTACGGTCCGCCAAGTGCCTCACGAGTGCATTCTTCTTATCTCTCCGTTTAATTTCCACGAGTACGTCTAAGTCATTATTTCCCACTCAGAAAAGATGCGACATTTTAACGGAATGGTGACGATTTTTGTATTTTTTGGCGCCTCGCGTGGTATCTATGCTGAGAGATTGAGAGAGAGATATTTTAGCTTTTTTGCCACGCTTGAATCAGTTCCAGAGCTATTTACGCCCGATTCTTCCAGGAATATTATTCCTAGTCTTTTCAAGTCGAGTCAAACTGTTCATTTCGAGTTAAAATTGGAAGCCAATGCAAATTCTGTCATCTCCACCTATCTTAATGGTATTTCGGCAGTCTGTTGAAGAACATAGCGAGAGATATTCGTTCATTTCATACGTAGCGTAAGATTCCTTTAAAAAGGAAATACGACATTTTGGCTCCATCAGTAGATTGTGCCTCCGTATTTCGTGACTGACAATCAACAGATGAATACTCTTTCAAATTTTTGAAAAATTAGGATTTGGTCTAAAAATTGATGGATAAATGATTCCTATATCACAATTCCCGAAGTTATCAACATGAAAAGGTTGACAAATAGGATCATATTTGTAAATGCCTATGTAAGATGATCTCCTTATGTAAACTCTGGTGAATATTATGGTGTATCGGTGCTGATAATTGCTTGCATATGAGATGCTTAAGCAATTTTTCATCTCAGATGAGTTTTTTAATGCTAACGCTTTCTCTTTTTCTGCATCGATACCTCCAGTTATTTAGTTCATAGGAGTCATCGTCAAAAATTCGTTGCAAATTCAAAATTCCTAGGTCTGTATGCTGTAATATTTTTTTACTTATGCTAGATTTTACTAGTAATTTTTCCAAGCACTTCATTTTTCTGGGATAGGAATACTTTTTCTCTGCTCCAATAAGTCTTGGGCCATGTCTGCTAAAAGTTCACCCTCAAGCCCATCTCTTATCTCTTTTCAATGATGTATTTCTGCGAAATGCATCTCGAAGTGCGCACGACTTCAGCCAAGTTATCGATTTTTATCACGCAGACGAAATGGCTTATCGGTGTTCCCCAACCTACTTTTCTTCATAAAAGTGCCGTATTTCTGTTTTTCGTGACGATGAGCACTAGATTTTTACTTTACGTAAGTCTGGAGAATTCCAAAGTTCCCCAGGGACTCTCCATTCCCGTAATCGAGGGCTTTTTTAAGCTTCCGCCTTTCCCCTCGGAAAATCTGCCGCGTGCAACCCGAAGAATGTGGTTTCACTCACCCATCCGAGGGAGGTTAAGCACGTCGTCTTAAAAAAATGCTTCAATTCTCGCAACCATCCAGTGGCATCCATCAGAAAATTATTCACCCCACAACATTCTTCCCACTTCTATTAATACATTCGCTTAGCTTTTGCAGCGCGGTGCGTTCATTGATGACGGACGTTATTAATAGAGCTACAACTTTATTTGACGATTTGAATTTATTTGAGGAATTTTTTGATGCCCTTTTCAGGAATTTTTTAAACCTCTTTAGGAATTTTTTAAAGCCAATGTGATGAAAGCTTTTTCTGAGCTGTAAGAATAATTGCAAAGCATCCGAGACGTTTAAGGTATTGTAACTTTGAAGAAGTTGAGTGATTTAATATATTTGCTTCTTTTCTTATCTTTGCGCCCTAGTGCATTTCTCTACCCCACATTCTTCCTACTCCTCCATTAACTTTATTTAAAGCCCATCCACTACCATCTATCTGTCATCAAATATTTTTTTTACCCTTAATTGCCTTCTGAATCATGCAATTAAATGTCTCATAATCTAACTACAACATTACAATACACTTTCCACATCCAAATTTCCTTTATGCAACACTTTCAAACCGTGCTTTTCTATTTTCCTCTCCATCAGCTTTGTTTTCTTCGTCATTCTCTTTGCTCTTGTTCTCAAAAACCTTAAAATGCCAATCTTAGTTCTATACTGTCACAATCCATGCCATTTGTGCAATCTATTCTGGAGTTTTTTCCTGAGGTATTTGTAATAAAAATTATGCTTTCCACCAACGCCTTTTTCCGTCTTACCTTCCTACTGAAATTATCTAACTAGATTTTTCATCATGATGTCAGCATTTTAGTATCATCGAATGTTTTTTCCCATGCAATTTACTCAGGTACAGCTTAGCTAATGCCTGTAAAAATTGACATGCGAATACACCGTAAAATTCCGGATCATTCAAAGTTTTGAGTTGAGGCTCAGCATGGAGAATATGGAATCAACTATATTAAAGATATATATTCTTCACTCGATGTTTGAGAATACCATCGACAATTTCCATAGTAATTCTCAGAAAGAATGTGGCAATCGGAGCTACAGAATACATAATGGGTACATGGAAACATAATTCTTAATGTGAAAGATTTAAGAACTTTTAGGTGAATTGTTTGAGCAAAGATTTCTCGAGTTGCAAAGAAGGAATGGCTGGTAGTATTCAACAAAATTACCCTGTGAGTGAAACCCGAGAAATCTGCACTCAACATTTTGAATGGATTGACGAGTATGATGAGTTCTATCTAATTTATTGCCAAGGACTTTGAAATTGGGGTCTTCTAACACGTAGGAAATTTATTGGTATGGATGCATAATTGCATATATACTGAGCTCCCTCTTTAATGATATTTCCCTAACCATCTTTGAGTTAATATTGCTAATATTTTATTTGGAAGATAACTGTTATTTTCAATCAAAAATATAGCTTTAGCGTGCATAAGAATGTCTTTTATTCTAGGAAAACAGATAGTATGGGTATGAAGGTGCAGGATATGGTCTAAAATATTCCGGAAGGTCTGCATTGGTACCTCATCCAATGAAGATGAACGTACCTATTATTGAGGAACCTAAACGTAGTAGCCTTATCACATGATCAGAAAAGATAATTACAAGAATATTTTACTCATAATACGGGACAAAAATCAATTGACCTGTACATTATACGTTTTGTCCTTTCCTAATCCAAAATTACTTCGGTTTCGAAAAGTAAAGAAATTATGACGGTGTGGATTGGAGAATCTTCATAAGAAGCTATGTTGAAAAATATATTGTCGGCTTGATGAACATCGAAATGTACGTTCCATAGAAAAGAGTCGACTAAATTGGCGAAATAACGGTACAAATTGCATTCACTTGGAACGGTTGTGTGCGCAAATTTAACAATCGCATGGAGAACCGGGAAGCCATGTCTGCCCGGGAAAAAGGTAGGGCAATCCCGTTAACGTTCCCTCTTTCTATTATTTGCTTATTACCATTCATCAGTGGTCATTCAATCACAAGATTGGTGGACTGCAACCCTCCATATATCCGCCATTTCCCTTACACCAGGGTAGTTCTTTATGAATTTTTATCTTCATTTGATGTGTACTTATCCTTCTGTATTACTATCCTATAGGAATTTGGTCCGTTATTAGATATTTCCTTCGATTAATTCATCCTTAACCCATTGTACCCCCAATCCATCTGGTTCATCTTTTCTCTATAGTGATCTATATAATCGTATCTTCTTCAACTCTTCTGTGTACTTCTTTGTTTCTTATTTTGTCCGTCCATTTTATCTTCAACATTCTCCTTCAGCACCAGGTTTCGGATGCTTCTAATTTCTTGTGGTCTGCTTTTCCAATTTCTTCAGGTACCGTTTCATCATTACTAGGCCTTTCTTCTTACAGTTGCCTCCATGAATACCTTTTTAGCTCGGGCCATTCGCGTTAGGCATTCAATGCCCGCTGTACTTATTCCGTCCTCAGTAGGTAATGGTGCTTACGAGGTAGACGAAGGAGTCCACTGGCTCTAATTTATCTCCTCGTAGCGACATATCTGCATTTAGCTTCTCCATTCCACTTGATAGTATGATAGTCTTCTTCTTATTCATGAGTAATTCTACTTGATGTGTTGTCTCACAAAGCATAGGAAGATCTAGAATTGGGAGGTGACCAGTCAGAACTGTAGATGACCAAGCGCTAGTTTGCCTAGCGACGTGAGATATACAATGTTGAAAGTGTTGACGTGATTAACTGAAAGGTATGGGATAGATGTATATCATAAAAAGAAAATTTCAATGAGATTTTTAACGTGTATAGAGATGGGACTGGGAAAAACTCTTGAGAGGGAATGAAATGACGGAAGTTAACATATTTTTGGAGAGCATTTTGTAAAAGAATGTGTCGCAGCATAAGGTTAGCAATTGTTCCAAAAAGAGAGCTATCTTTTTATCAATGAAATGGAAGGTGTAGTTCGGTACTTCATTTACATGTACATTTGAGTACAGGTGACTTTTTACAAATATGGACTACACTGCGATATACTGCAAATGTCTACGGGCTAAAGATACATAGGCAAAACCCTCTACCTACCTACCAGATGAATATCCATCGGCAATAACTACAAAGTATGCCACCAATGTTAAATAAGCCGATATCAATATGCTTTTCAACTGAGTAAGTGCTGATAAACATCTTGTCTCATCAGAGAGAAGATATGATTACACTGGAGGCTTTTGAGATGTGAATGCGGCGATAAAACTACCAAAGAAAAACATCTGCATCTTGCAAGGCATTGCCTAAGGCAATTAACGAGTCTAGATATAATTAACTATTTACAGGCAAGAACTCCTATCAGGCTTAATAAAACGATCGATAACAGGTGAACAGAGGATAAATTACGAGTCGATTAATCCGTGAAAGCGTACGACATTAGCTTTGTTTGGTTAGGCCGTAGGCAAGTCGTTGGAAGAGCATTAGTCAAAAGTTTCACTGCCCTCAGGTAAAGGAGATTGTAGGCTATGCAATTATGAATTAGTCACAAGGGAAAGGCGCTCATTCTCCACGGAGCATTTTCACCTTGAAGTTTGGACCGGCTCCTTCCGGAAAATTGCAAAAGCGGCAGTTTGTAAGGCTGGAGACGCAACAGGTTCTTTCGACGCAGCGACAACCGAGTGAAACTGTGGCATCTCCCTCAGAACTACTATCGCCGCCACGTTTACGAATCACTTAAGGTCATTCAAGCGATTTCTGTTTGTATAGCGATTTATGTAGGAATTTGCATACATGTACCCAATTACAATATGTGTAGATAAAAGAGAAAAAATTCCATGTAACCGATTTAGTTGCCTGGCAATTTCATGTTTTTTTACACGTAGAAAATTTCGAAATAATTCTATGAGATTTTCACTTTTTTTCATAAACACGTAAATATGCGGTTTATAGTTTTATGGTGTTTCTAATAAATATCAAGGTAAAATTCCGAATAAAAAAACGTATTTATATGCAATTTTTGGTTAAATTTCGAATTCCGCAGCGTAAACCAAACAATACTTTAATACAGATAGAAATGTATTAATATAATTCAAGCATCATATCAATACCCACACATTGCAATTTCCAGCTTATAAATTGATGTATTCAAGTGGAGAGTATTCCAAGAATTTTTTCGACTTTCTTGAATAGTTGTTAAAATATTCACTCAACGATTCACGTTTCGCGCTCCAGCCACCTTAAGTGAATCGGGCATCATTGTACGTATTTAAGTAACGAAGATCTCGCTTTGCATCCCTGAGCCATCGTAAATGTTTACCCGCTTTCAATTTCTTAGAATATTTAAACAGATTTTTAATTTTTCCGATTTGCTATCTCCTACGCCTAGCCTAAGACCTTGTAATGGAGGAGTATCTGGAAGCTTAGGTCAAATAACAAAAAATGCAGCGCGAAGATTATAACTATGAAGAAAAACCCCATCAATTTAGACTGCACCATTAACTCAATGCCGCTGAGCGCGTGTTCACCTTCAAAGATGTGGGGAAAATAGTTGGGAACAAGCTTGATTTCGGTGGCCATATACTGGCAAATGAGTGGAAGGCCATATGTCTATTAGGTCTTCTACACCGCTTCGGAGATATCTGAAATGTTCATGCACTACAGCCCTACTTCTTATCCATTGTTCTTCTGTTACTTACCAATTCCTTCCCAATGTGGTCTATGTCGGCAGACTCAAACCATTCCACCCTTAACAGTATCTTTCCTCGCTGATATAGTGAAATACAGAATTCCAAATTTCCTCAATGCATCCACGGATGACGTACGATCCTCCCTCCTCAATTGTGGTCTCTCTCATCGCCGACCTAAATCTCATACAAATTTATTTGCACTACCTTTTATTCTTATATTGAAAGTCCCGAATCTACCTCATTCAGCAACGCTAGACCCTTCGCGTCCGACCAGAGCTAACTCATTACTCGACGTTCCAACTCCAAGATAACCACTAATTATGCGTTCACCCTTCTTCCGTCTCTCCTCCCATATAAATTCACTTCCTACTGATATCTATTCCTTTTCTCTATCGCCAAAACATTTCACTAACCTGGCCTCAACCCACCTTTCCTTAAATAAGCAGAGAACCTAGACAGTAACGAACTTAAACACCATCTCCAGGTCGTCTACGTCAAATTTGTTTTCTTTCTGTTGTTTATATGTACATTTCTTTTGTGTTTGTTACACGTACACTTAAATTAGCAATGCTGCTTCATATGGACTATCTGCTTTAAGTTAATTTAAATTAAAAGTTGCTTAACAGTGAGCCTATTTCCTGAATTATGTACAACGGTAGCGAGACTTGGTGGCTTCGGCTCGAAAGAAAAGTGCCAACATAAGTTAAGTTATATCTTTAGCTAACTCCTTCGTTAATTTCAGCTTCTGTTTTTCTTCTCTCTTTCATTCTCGCCGCAATCGGTAAGGACAGTAATATGTTTTCACTCAAATACAATAAAATAGCAGCATTTCATGTATTACCTGGAAAAAATGTACGAAATTAGCAATTGGAAAATGGAAAGTTACAGCATTTATCTTGGGAGAGTCTTAATTAATGGGTACAAAACAGAAAGAACTTATCACTGGTATTATATTGGTACAAAGCATGATGGCGCAGAAGAATTTTTTCAGCGAATAAGTGCATGTCCTAAAAGCTAGCACCGATCAATAAAGCCTCTATATTTGACTACTATGGGTCCCAAGGTCTAAAACCCTTTTTGCCACCTCCAAAATTCTCTGTAAATTATATTAAAATTCTTTTCTGTTATAATTCTCTCTCTTTTAATCTTAATGCAATTGGTCAGATGGGCTTCTTCGACCACTTGTGAGCACTATGAGAGAAATTTAGAGTAACTAATCCGGGATCATAAACGTAGTAGTGAATCGTTTTGTTCACACTTAACCGCTCTACTACGTTGACTACATTAACAATTGTAACACAGCCTACCATCTACTTCCACTCTTCCCTCCGCTTCAGTGTCTACCCTTCCCACACACAACTTCCCCTCCTTTACGATACGACTAGCGTAGATGACGACAAGTTTCGCTGACGCATTAAACTCCTTTGAGCCCAAACGTAGAACATATCATACCGCTATTTTTCCTATATCGGCTTAATTCAAGAAATTTTGTTTTAGTTATTTTCTCTTTCAGAGGAAATCTTGTCACCATTCTTCATCCTTTTTTGCATAATGCCATTTATTTTTCTGTTAAGCGTGGAAAAATACCACACCAATAAAAATATTAATCCAAAAGAATTGCTAAAGAAACAGAGCAAAAGCTGAGTTTTAGGGAAACCTAACATATAGATTGCTAGGACCATTATGGTCCGCGTTGATGATGCCAGTTTAATTTAAACAGTATAAAGGTTTCAGCTTTACGTACATTTAATTTGAACTCAAGAGTTCAGGTTTTGTAATTTAAAAAAGAAATTGGAGTACTTGACATCTGCATTACCTCTATTAGATCATATCCTCATCGGTATCTTTTTGAGAAAAGATTAACCCAAGTATTGTGGTACAATCCCAGGAGTGGCTTCTAAAACTAGAATCCTGAAAACCAATTTATAGGTATAAAAATAATTCCAGAAGCCGGAAAATATTTTCCATTCGCTAACTCGGGGACTGAAGAAAATGTTTATTTATTTTTTTCCTTTTGTTTAGTTTGAACTTAGGGCTATGCAGCCTTCTCTGTTACATTTGAAAATATAGAGGTCTGAGCAATTCTTGGGAGGGGGGAGGTCAAACCACGTCTGGTATCTACTAAACGTGAAACTAATAAAAATTAGACTCTCAGAACTATATGCACTCCCGCTACCAGTAAATGGCGCTATTTGGACATGGAATTTCCACTAGCTTGTCAGCAAGAAACATTATTTTAATCTGGGAAATCTTTTGGCTGGGAAGGTTGTTTAGAACAATGTTTTCTTTATATAAGCAATCGCCTTTATCTCTTTTTTGCGTCCATCATACATTTTTCTCCTCCTTCCCCTACCTCGCTTACCCTATGTTTTCTCCTCTCTCACGGCTTTTGGCAACCCTTCGCTTCTCATTTCTTCTTCCAGCTCCCTCTTCTACCTCTTCCCACTATCCTCCAGTAACCACCTGAAAATCTCCTAATAAGTTATTTTCCTTTTCAATCCCTAAATTGCGAAAGGTTTTTGAAATGGAAATGTAAAAATGAAAAAAAAACAAAACCATTCGAACTTTTTGTTCCTTTTTCTGCAAAGCCGACAGAGGTTACCGCGTAGCTTGGCATGATTAGATGCTGAAGGTTTCAGTGTCTCCGTATCCTTGAATCGGCTACCTTAGGTAGCCTATTAACAGTCATTCTATCGATGTAGTAGTTCATATTGAAGTCATTTTGTTTAAACTTAATTTTTTTAAACTTACTTTGAAATAATTTAATGTTGCTGAAAGATCTTAGATTTTCCCGGCGTATCTGGTGGATGTAGGTCGCTTGGATATTCCACCGGGTTAGCAGCTCCACATCCCTCAACATTTTGAAGAACAACTTGGTCTTCATCCTCAGGGGATCTGAATTCATTTGGAATGATAAAAGAAGGAAAAACAAATCATTCTTGGAAACTTTGGAAGCTAATGAGCTAACCCAGCGAAATACCCGAGGGACCTTTGTACACTTTTATATTGCTTTTTGCGTTAGTAAGCGTATGATAAAGAAATGTTACAATTTTCGACTTCGAGAAAATATTAACCAGCTAAAATATTTTGAATAAACAGTTAATGCCTTTTATAGCTAGGCATACGCTTTCCAGGGGTAAAAAGGAATTCAAATTTCTAGCCATTTCTAGTCATGCGTTATTAATGCGTAATCTTTGAGAAAATTGCCATAGTTTTTAAATTAATATGGCAGTTTAGGAATAAGGGTTAAAAATCAAGCACTTAAATTAATTTTAGCGTATCAGGCTATATTTTGTGGAAATGGGGTACAGATACCATAATCTCACAATAAAATTTTTTGTTCACTTTCCACAGAATTTTATTCACCAAGGTTTCGAATAGTTCGTATCGGAACCGTGGTCGGTTAAATAAAATTCTGTGGAAAGTGAACAAAACTTTTTGTGAGACCATAGCATCTCGAACACTTGATTAATATGAGAAAAATTTAGATAAAAGTCAAACTTGAGGAACGGAAAGAAGGAATAAAGCAAACTATTAATTTTTCCATGGTTGTAAAAATTATAGGACCGGAATAATAGTCGCTGGGAATGCTGGCACTTTGAAAAGCTTGTCAGTGTCAAAGTTTCGTCAGCTCAAAGGGTTAACTGCCGATGTATTCATTTCAGGTGGAGCTAAAAGGGTTAAGCGGACCAATCGAATTCAAGGAGGGTCGTCGTATTCAGTTCAAGCTGGACCTCCTCAAGCTGAAGCAGCACGCGCTGGTCAAGGTGGGAGAGTGGACGCCGGCCGGAGGGGTCAACGTCACCGACAGGGGGGCATTCTTCGACGCCGGCGCCATTAATGTCACCTTGGTCGTCATCACCATACTCGTGAGTGTCCCGTTCAGCTCGTTTTTATTACCCATGTCACGCTTTTGCTAACGATTCCGCGAAATAGGGCCGTAGGGAGCGAGAATGGTGTAAGCCAATATTGTCACTTTCTAAAAATTTTCTCTTAAAGTGAAGTCAATAACATAAAAACACATTTTCTTCATATAAAATTCCCCAGGCCTGTTCTTAAATAGACCTAAGTTTCTTCTCCTTCGCCAGTGACTTCAAAAGAGCTAATGAAACTTAATATTTTTTTTAAGTATCCCAGTGGTACTCTCCGGCAAAAGAAGCGTTGGTATTTGAAAACTACGACAAAGAGAATGCCTAAATAGGAAACGAAACAAACATGGGCCAAGAAAGTCGTAATATCTTGCAAATAAGTCGAAAATTTAAATCATAATTTCCGCTTTCTTGTGGAAAAAACTGTAAATTTAGAATTGTATACCACTCTCGCGCAAAACAGAATACACAGGTGAATTCTACTGAGAGCCTAACTAAATTGTTGCGGAATACCGACTTTAAAATACTTTTGCCCCGAACGCCTCATAACTTCCCAGATTTTTCCCGAATTCTAGCGAATTACGGCCATCACGTAACGGGGCCTTAATTACTTCCCTATTGATTCAAATTAATTATGAGTTAGAGTTCAATCCAGCGTTTGAAATGTTTACAAGGCCAATCAATATCAAGTAGGATTACCCCGGCCGGAAAGTGCAAAAAATGGCAACACTACTGATTTACGTGCTCGGAACTATTAAAGCAATAAGTTACAGAATCATTGTCAGAAAGCTTGATTTTATTTCCGGTGAAACCAAATAAACTTTTCTCTCTTCGCGTTAGTTGTATTCTTGTTGTATTCATTATACAGACTCTGGGGGAAGTGTCGCTTTGAGTCTTGTGTTGAAGTTACGTAATGTTCGCCTCATTTCAATGGTAATCATGACTTTTTATTCTACGATCGCTAAATATATTTCAGTTATAATCGCTATCACTTCAATATTGCCATTTCATGCTTCACACTGAGACAGTAATTAGTGAAAACTTTACCACTCCGTTTTATGTAAATAACCTGTAAAATTTGTTAATGGACTTCTAATCTACAAATCAATGCTGCGGGTGAAGTCACGGTTTTCAACAATGAATTTTTTTTCAGTGCCGGTAGCTAAGATTCATGATACAATTTATAACCTTAAATGGTGATACCTGAAAATGAAAAGCAATCGCAAAAAATAAATATTTTAATAACCTGTAATTGCATACCCTTAGATGTAAAAGTGTGAATGTGTGCATGGTATTCATTGGTCTGAGAATTGAACCATTTTTACTAACTTTTCTAAATATGTGTCTAGTCATTTTTCTATATTAAATATTTCACGCCCTTAATGATAACTACCACAACGTAACACTCAAGAGGCTACTTATGTATAATTGGATATGACCGTCCGTCATCATCGTAGCAGAAGATTATTTCACGCATATAGCATTAGCTAATCTATTTTTTGCTTGCAATATTTAAAAACAAATTGACTATATATCTTTTTCATATATATAGCAACATTTCAATATGGGTTTCTTAGTAATAACATGATTTGTTCGCAACTTGGAAATGCCTCTTACAGGATATCGTTGATAAGGACGCATTTCTTCAACTGAACGTTGGAGTCGTTTTAATGCGGCAATCAGTCTAAAATATTCATTAGATTTTTTATAAAGTATCTCTAATCTAAAAATATTGTAATATTTATTTCGTTGTTTCAACTGGTATTTTGCCCTTGAAATACCTTAAAATGTCTTTATGCGGTACATAATCTCATTCTTTCAAACTTTTAATTATTATACCCTCGCATAGAGGGAAATTTCGCCCTAATTAAATATACAATCAAAGATTTCGCTTTAATTTTAATTACACTTGAAATGCTGGAATTAGGTTTGAAAAATATAATTATTGACTGTGAACTGTTCCACGAAATTAATTGATGGTTTAAACGGCGGTATTTGATGTTCTTTTCAAGGTTATTTTATTCTTACGTGAAGCAGCTATTTTTTCATGGCCAAATTTAAACGACTAAGCGGACCCGTAAAGTAGTTACTTTACGTTCATTGCATAAATACGACAAGGAAAAACTTGTGGCCATTTCAGGAGTGTAAGTTAATGCTTGTGTATTTTTCGGGTTTTAGATTACTTGAATTAGTGCCAAGAAATATTAATTTTCCACGGGGTAAAATAAATGTCACGTAGAATCTGATCTATTACGCATCCCCTACTTGCAGTATGGTAAAATATAATAAGATCTAGAGATGACAAAATTTCAAGGAAGTGGGTAAAGCACACCTATTACATGAATACTACAGCAAGAATTATAAAGCAATCACAGTAGTTACATATGTTCACTAACCCTTGAACTTCATCTCAAATCATTATGCTGCTTGCTTCTACATTTCATTTAGAGCATCTTGGAAAAAAAATTGTATCACTAGACTCTAGTTCTCCCTCCGTGCTGCTTCTTGTAGTTCACATGTCGCTTATAAGTTCTTTTGGAATTAAATATTAATAAATTTGTTCAGGACGTTATCGATAGCGGAAAATTATTGAGCATCAAGCTATTTAAGGCTCTATAAATTTAAAATATTACTCAATTTCTATTCATTATATAAGTTATGATATTGCATCGTATTTTTGTTTCTTGAGGAACTGCAAACCATGCACGCCTCGAGTTCATGATGCCTATCAGAAAGATTTGCATAGGGTTTCAGGAGCATCCTGTTTACGTGCTTCTTGGTCATAAAAGTAGGAGGGGAGAAACTGGAAGATAAATATCATTTGACTTCCTGAATAGTACGTATGAGGATAATGGTATAATCACGAGCGCATTATAAGGACAATTACGTAAGCAAAGAATCCGTTTAGCAACTGTAGGAAGCTAATGCCATTTTTTTCTTTAAAAACAATAGAAATGATTGATGAAGAGTTTTTTTACGGAGCGTAGGCTAATACGGTGCAGAGAACATAGGTTGAAGAATTAGGACGAGAATAGGCTGCTAGCATTTGATATGTGGGCACTTAGGAAGAGGAAGAGACTGCTCTGGACGGAAGAGAAGGCGAACGAGGAAGTGACGCGGGAGGAGGGATAAATTCTGGAGCAGATTAGGAGGAGGCAGAGTAGAGGATTGGAGCAGGCAATGACGGTTGAAAGGTTGCTTAAGGCCTTGATAGTAATGAGGATACTGGAAAAGTTGGAGGTTAATAAAAATAGGATATTTGGTGTCTTCCGTTTAATACTAAATTAACCCGGAGATAGACCTAAAAATAATGATAAACTCTCGTGCTTTGTTGAAAAAAATAGCTGCTGATCACCTCTCAGTCAAAATTTAAGTTCATAAATCATGTTTACTTAAGTTCTACTGGAACACTTCTCACGATAAGTAGAGCGAATTATACACGTTCCATTTCTCGATGAAAGGTGGAGTTTGGTATTGATTCATCCGTGATCCAACAACATTTTTCGGGATTAATATTTCCCGGAAGCTACTTCATTTCCAAAATTGTCCGCATTTTTATTTTTACTCGTAAAAATATTCTTTTTCTCCACATTAAAGTAGTTTAGCGAAACAATGGTATGATGAAGTATATGATTTTCGTGGTTTCAATGTAAATATGTCACGCGCCCTTCAGATCGCCAGTTTATCTCTATAAAAACAAAGGTGAAGATAATATATTTTAATTTACTAATATTGCATGCATTCAGTGTATTAACACATTCAATTTATTCTATAATCTTCCATGTTTCAAACTACATGTGCTGATTTTGTGATTCTATAATTGTTTAATACCTAAAGCTAGCATTTTCTTTACCTACTTTTCACCTACAAAACTGATGCGAAAACTTCAGTCATTCCTTTCAATGAGATAAAAATAACATCACTTACAATTAGTATTACTAATTCATGTTATGATTGAAAAAAATAGGAACTTAACTGTGGCGTCTTCCCTTACCTTTTTGATTCCCTTTTGGCACCTCTCTTCCAAACCCAAAATATTATCACCTCTCTCCCTTATACGCACCTCGTTTCTCATCTGTTTCATACCATCTTCCCGAATCCCACGAACCCTTCGTGCGAGGAAACGCTGGTTTTCGGCGACTGGCCTCACCTGTTGTTGCGGTTCTCGGATGCGATAAAAATTGAATACTAAAATTGAACAAACCGTTCCCAATCCTTCCACCCCCACTTTTCCCCGATTCCTCCGCTCCCCAAAATAAACCCTTGAATATTCATTGCTTTGCATAAAAAAATTTCAATCACAAAAATTCGTACCACCCTCTCTCTCTCTCCTCTTCTTTACTCGTTTTTTCTTCTCGTTTTCATCGGCCGTTGTGTGGCGATAAAAAAATCTTAAATAAATAAAATTATATATATGCGCTGAGGTGAAATTGAACGACTTCGGGAAAAAATTGGAAATATAAAATTTGACGTTATTGTGAAAATTTTCTTCTCATGCATATGTATGTTCCGCGATTCTCCTTTCCTGGTCGTATAACGATGCAACTCGGTATAACACGTTTTATTCTATCGCGTTACTGCCGCTTGCAACTTCCAACGTTGCGACGCTGAAAATTTACCTTAAAATGCGTTCGATGGCGGAATTTCTATGGTTACTAAAACACCGTGTACCCGCTATTACCGTCTCGATATCGCCACTTGTTTTCCCACTACTTAAACCCACCGGTGCTGTGATGTTCCCCGCCTTATATGGAAAAATGCGTTCCTACTTCCACTCCGTTTACGCTTGAATAAAATCGTTTTTATTCTCCAATCTCCAACGTCTGAAATACACGTCCTTCAATCGCGCAACGATTTCCCTTCCCTTAGCAAACACCTTACGTGATGATGCACTACGAGAAGAACTACACGGGAAACGCGAGATTCCACGGATTCTGCGTCGATCTCTTGGAGCGCGTAGCGAAAGAAGTGGGCTTTGATTACATATTAGACTTGGTGCCGGACCGGAAATACGGCGCCCAGGATCCCGTCACGGGAGAGTGGAACGGCATGGTCCTGCAATTGATGAAGCACGTGCGTATTCACGAATACTAATGAGACCACCGCCATGCAAGGAATGACGAAAAATGATGTGATCACAGATCTCAGGAGGATTAATTTATCCGTTGAGAGGAAGATGGGGAATATATCACTGTTTCAGAAAATTAAACCTACTGTAAAGTCAACCCTAATTGCTGCTCTCTATTAGGAAAATACGAAAACCAGACTCAAACCATTTCAGTGCACGACGGAATGCAGGTGGAGGAACTATGAAGGTATATCGGTTGCTTTCCCGGCGTATGCTTCTTGCGTACATTGTTCAGCTTCTTCACCGGGTCAACTCAGCATTTCTGCCAGCTTTACAATAGAACACTCACGGACGCCACATGAAAGCGTCGGCAGACACGCTGATTTGGGCCCGGTAGAGTACATGGAAGGTCTTCACTAAGGCCACCTTTAAACTCATGATTCGTTTTTTCCCATTTTTTCAGCTATGGTTTCAATTATAACTGTCATAATCAAAATTACTGGATGGAAAGGAGGAATGCGGTATGAACTAAGAATAAATGGGAGTGACGTATATAATTTCCACAAAATCACCGCGTGCGGACAATAAATTATCGAAAAATGCATAATAAGGTTAGGCAATATTACTCACTAGTAAAATACGACTGCAACGTGTTGATTTTTCGACTCATTCTCCGAAAACTTACATTTATCGCTGTAGTTGACGCTAAGATTCACTTTTGGTCACCGATTGCCTGCTCAAGTTAAAGTGTACCTTTTCTATACACTGAAAATTAACATCTTATTTTTGGGGAGACCTAGAATTCGTGCGTAGCTAAAAATGTCTTGCACCATCTATCCCAGGGTATGAATTTTCTCAGGTGGGAGAGCGAACATCTTATGACGCCAATATTTAGAGAGCGCACTCGTTAATGTTTCATTACTGCCAACTTATTTAGTTGCTGGTGCAATGGAACTTAGCTAAAGAGTCCAAGCCTTGTGATTTTCATCCCTATTCATCTTCACATTTTGTTTTGAGAGCTATTCAAATACAGTAAATCCATATTTCAATAATTTTAATCCCTTAATAACTGAAAAGGTATGCCAGTAATGCTGCTGGGCTCCATTCTTTTAGATCTGTCACTTAAGATGTTATTTATACCTAAATGCCCAACTCATTCCTACGTCGCATATGGAATCATCTATCGACACTTCTCTGGGCAATATTGAAATTTCTCCATACACATTTATGATCATCACCTTTTTAAAATTTATGGTGTCAGGAAGTCAGAAACGTCATACTGGGATATTTTCGGTATTTTCCTTGTGTGCGTTTATATTTCTTTGGACAAACTTTACGTTTAACGATGCTTTAAAGATATTGTTGTAGAATTTTAACGAAACATATTTGGATGAGAATAGATATTAATCTGTGCGTCGGAATTTTGGTATCTCCTCAATCAACTGAAGTTCTCGAAACTAGTAATCTAATAGGTGGGGAGTATCAAAGACTTGGGCATCTTGATAATGGCAATGTCACTAGTACCACCGTTGAATGAAAAAAACAGGGAATCAAGCTCAATTTGTTTTCGAAAAACAAATCAGAATTAAGTGTTTCTAGAAACAAATGGACTTTTTATGTTATTTTTGCAAATTGCACAGAACCTGATCCTATAAATGAAAGTCGAGAAGATAATTTGGCAAATGGCTTTTAAACCTGGTGATTTAGTTCAACGAAAAGAAAGCGTTCTATCATTTAGAAGCACAGGTGCCTCATCTGTACAAATCAAATTTGTAGAATTCAAATTGAATTGGATCCACGAATTTCTCTCGTGAAAGGTTTGAAGAGAAGCGGATATTTATCGTCTATAAACGTGAAAATTGTTGTTCATAAACTAATAAAAAACGAATGGCCCACCTCGATCCATCTATTTTCATTATTTTTTATCGACGACTGAATGACAAACAAATGATTCGTACAAACGTCGTCTACTTTCCATTTCATAATTGATAGTCGTAATAGTTATGAATTCATACATCACCTACAGGCAACTTAGATAGCTTAGCACCATTGGTGTCTCAGCACTCTTATGTAAATTGTTGTAATCATTCATGAAACCTGAAATACTAGCGTTGAAATATTGGTAATTATTAAAATATATTTTCAATATTCATTTTCATGATAAACTAAAATTTCAGTTGGCTCTGAATTGAAATCTGAAACGGTAATGAGTAACATACTTTCGGCCCTTAATAATATTGAAAAAAAATTTATTTTCTTCCATAAGCATATGACTTATTGTTTAATTTAAAAAGTCGTTAATGACGCTCCTAATTTATTTTTTTACAATGTACTAATTATAATATGATGACAATTGGATACAGAGATACAATATTGCTATAACTTCTGGAGCCACGGTCCAAAAAGAACAATACTGGACAAACTTTGTTCCTCGTTGATATTAGCTGATGTCTATTCCTTTAAAGTTTATTATGCATGAAATAGACATTAACATTTGTTAGTTTTAATCTCACTGGTACTATAAAAGTGTATTTTTAAATTTCCACTTCTGATGCCTGCCTATTTGAATTTAAATGGTTCGAGGAGGATTTCCATGTCGTGTCTTAGGCGTAAATATTCCTTTGTTCCAGCGAGAGAACTTCAGTGAAAGAAAAAAGCGTGCCTAAAAGAAAGGAACACTAGGGAGGAGGCATTTTAAATAAAGATAACGCATAGAGTTTGAACTTGATGCTCAGACTGAAGATTAAAGTCACTCGGTGGTGTCCGATAGCGAGGGCTAGATAAGGAACTTTGACTGTGCGACCTCCCTACCGCCGCTTCCCCCCATTCTACGAAAGCGTCTCCCACTCGCTTCAACCACACACCCGCCCGCAGATAGCGTAAGCTCCAGAATTTGCATCATTATCCGCGATAAAGTTGTGACCGAGTGATCATCAAGAAGAAATTTCCTATTATTTTTTTGCCGCTTTAAAAGGAACCCGATAAGAGAAGCAACTCCCCCCGGAGCATTGGCCTTTAAGTGGCTGGAAAAACATGTGACCTCCCCACTCTCTTTTGTGTGTTAACCCTCCGAAGTAGCCCGCCAGTGTTTGCGCCTGAAGTCGAACTCGGGCTTCTCATAGCTGGAACTAAACCCTTCGGATAAGCATCTTTTACTGTCATACTTCGTTCTTTGAAATTAAAGTATTTTTTTTATTTCGCAGTTTAAACCATTATAGAACTGCGGCAGGTATAGCTAAAGAACTGAAACTTTACCGTTTTATGCTTAGGTTGAATGCATATTGTTGGATTAGGGGTAAAGAAAGGTATGAATTCCGCTCGAAGATTGTCTTTTGTTTTCAAAGGAATAAGGTGAACATATGCATCTGAAATGGAAATAAATCCTCAACATCATTTTTACCCATTTCAATAAAACTGTAAATATTGGGCTTTCTAATCTAATTAAAATCTAATCATTTGGCAGTATTTTACACTGTGTTTAATTCACTACTCGGTTTCGATGTTAATACGTCATCATCGGAGTTGAAAAATAACTCTAATTATTCTTGTATTTATTGATTTAGTAGAGCATCCTTACTCTGGTGTAGAATATGTTAATTATGATGACACTTGTTAGATCGACACCGATAAGCCAGTTTATCATAATGCAGAAAATTACAAAAGAGTTAATTCATTAATAAATCGTAAACCCGCAAAGTTACTTTGTTACTTTAAGTTATTCTCTATAATCATATTGTGATACTACTTTTTTGAACGCTAAATCCACTCTAACTAATTAATATATTCATTCGTCTTGGGATAGGCATTTTTCAGGATGAATGGTAACTTTTAATTTAGTTTAGGTCAAATAATTTGTCTAATTCTGCCAATGTCGATGGACTTCTCTGAGAAGAGTAATTTGCTAAGCTCTTTGACACACGTGATATTTAAAACGATCATAATCATAAATTAACAAGTGGGAAAATACTTTTTCCTTAAGACATAAATTGGGAAGTGAATCGCTGCATGGAAAGGCCAAAAAACATTCGACATATTATATAACCTCGTAGCTTGTTTTGTCTCAATAATTATTAGCCTCGAAAAGTATTGTGATAAAGTGGGTGAAAGGCTAGCGCACAATCCTTACTCTGTTACCTATAACAATAATCAGCGCTCTTTTACATCGTAAAGTTTCTGTTGCGCCGTGCGTCAGGCTGTGCGGACCGCCGCAAACGTTTTTGCATCCAACTTTTTATCCGATACGTAGATTCATAATCCCTTTCGTCCGAGATTATTTTGAAGTAATATGGTTCTTTTTTGTTGAAAAAGAAAGCCAGTCGCCAGTCGTTTCTTGCGCATTTGCTCCAGCTCTCAATGACTCCAACCTAATCCATCTTTCAAATCCTTTACAGTACCTTCCTGAACCCTTCCACCATTGAGCCACTGTCCTGATATATGTGTGTGTCGTTTGTATGTTTATCTGTTCACCAATTACAACCTCTTTAACACTTGTGTGCGTAGAAAAATGTGTTTCCCGTTAGAGTTAGAGGAGGAAAATGCTTATAATGTGGCTAGTATATACTTGTGTGTGTTTATGCGTGCCATAACTGTTGCTAGGAATAAAAAAAACCTATTTTCTCAAAGCATTTACTAGCATTACCCTATTCCATGTTCCAGTATTTACTTCTTCCTACGAGGAATTTCTAATTCTTCGTAGCAGGAAATGTCCATTATTTTAATTTATGATCTCATAGCTCTTTTAGCTGAGGCATTGAGTGCTGAATATTCAAAAACGTCCATATTTAGTTCTAGTCATAAGTGTTTTGGCATGTCTCTGTGTTAATCAATGATTAGTTGTTTTTAAAGATGATTAATGTCACATTTTGTCTAGAATCACCATGAATAAATCCTACTGCATATTACGCAAAATTTTCCCCTTTGATCCTAATGTTTTCCTTTAAAGTGTCCCCATGTAGTTTTCACTGTCAAAATAATGCCCCAAGGGTGGACTTTTTCGTATGATTATGTCCACTGCTTCTGGTCAGCTTCGTTGTTGTGGTAAGCTCTTCACCGCACGCTTTTTTTCCTTTCCCCGTTCTGCCCCACCGAATACTGTCACCATCACCAACCCTCTCCCGTCGTCCTTTCGTATTTGTTTATCCTTTTCCTCCTTCTGTAATGATTGACCACCGATGTATTCATGCGCAACCGTTTCACTCGACATCTTCACCCACGACAACTTACACCGAATCCGAAATTTTGATCACTGCTTTGCCTTACTACTCTCAAACCGTGTGACGACCACGCACAATCCATATGACAACGAAAACATGCAAAACTCGCGGTCATAACGTTCCTCGTACTTCTCCAATTTTTTCTTCTTTCATTCTATGCTTTTAAAACTCTCGCCCTACCAAATATTTTCCATCATTTTATTCAATATTTTTTTAATTCATTTTTCATCGTATAAAATATTTTTTTCGATGGTTTTAATATACTATCTGATTTCTATTCATGCAATGCGAACGACAATTAATGTTCCTGGTCGCATCGTCATCCTCATACTTTGAATGTTTCGAAATACTTCTCAACCTCTTTTTCTGGGACGTCAACATTTACGTCCATTATAAAAATGATCAATTATGATTTTACAATTTGAATTCCTATTTTTTTCGATGGTTTGTTTTATTGATGTCTCCCACGATGAATATGATTCTATTTTTGGATAAAAATTTGACTTCTTATTTATCGACCTCTTCCCATCGGCTTTCTTTGAACCAAAACCCTTAATTTCATTGTTTTCTTCCCACCCCTCCTCACTGGTCCCTTGAGGAACACTATTTATTTTTACTCTTCAATTTATTTTTCCGCTCTTTTGTCCTGAAAACTGTCTCCGATATCACTTTCCATTTTGTTTGTGGGCCATCTCCCTCTCTCTGGGTCCATCACGTCACCCACGGGGGCTGCGTACACTTTCATTTCTGCCTGCCTTCATCTCCTCCGCTATCCCCACTCTCTCGCCTCGGCAAACTCAATCCTCTCGCATTCCCTCCCACAATCCATCACTCTGTCTCTTCCGAATAAAAAATGAAATGCGGAAAAAATAATCTACGGAATGTGTTTATTATTTCTCTCCGTGGTCCCCCCATCTTAAAACTGTATTCCTTATCTTTTCCTCTCTGAGCTTACTCCTAACTCTTCCGGTTTGCCGATTTCGGATCTCTTTGATTAATGTATTATAATTTTTTTACCCCCACCCCGGCGATAATTCTATCCGCCCCTGAAATTTTAATCTGCTGATTTATGTATTGTTTCCTCGAATTCAATTGAAACCGTTGACACTAATTTATAAAATCTTCTCTCTCCTTGGAATCATTTTGTACGTTTGGAACATTACTTGCTCGGCTGAAAAATATGGCTAAAAACATTTCCTTAAAATTAAAATTAATGCTAAAAAATAAATTTCTACCATTCAAATTTCCAAAACGGCCTCCGTTATAAACCCTTGACTATTTGCTTTGCCAATAACATGCATGCACAATTTCGACCTTCCATTAATCGTAATATCCCAAATCTTAATTAAACGATATAAATTATGAATTTACCGTTTTCCTGTAATCAATTTTTATTTTCATTGATTACGCTTTCTTCTGTTAATAACGTGATATTTATTCTACCATACTGGTAAATTATCTATTTGTTCTTACAACCTACGTTTAATCATTCTGCTACCTTATTCGGGAGGACTTAACTTCCAATTCTCATTATTTACCCTGTTATTACATCACCTTTCTCGAACTTCGGTCCTACCTCTCTTCTGACAACATATCATCTTTTTTACGTCATAATTCCTTTCCCATCATCCTATTCCAATACTTTTGGTCGATCATAAATTTATTGCTAACTAAATGAGCCTTCCAATCAATCCTATCTCACTTATTATGTAAATTTTCATTTATTCAATGTTAATCAATGCACACCCTTGCCTTTTTTCATATAAACTGCTCACAACTCTCGACTGGTATGCTTGGTGATAACAATGGTCTCTGCTGCTAATCTATCAATCGTTGTCGATTTCATCAACTGCACGTCAATATATTGGGTTGGTTTACCTTAATGCTTTGCTCTATCAATTCACATATCTATTCGCTACAAAAATGCCCGCAATTTTTTTCTTCGGCTCCGCACTAATGATGCACCAATTGTTTTGCTGATATATTTTAACTTATTGTATCCTCGACGACCAATCATCGACACACAAAATCCAACCACATCTCTCCATCGGTGGTGAATGAATAACTGATCACAAACTTATTCAAACCCCTCGACTCTATCTCCGTTCTCTTTTTTGGACACTTCCTTCCTCTAAACCCTCTATTCAATCATTACTAACTTTCTTCGGAAATCACTCTTTTGTTAAACACTCATTTCAAAATTAATTTTGCCTCGGACTTTCTGTTATCTTCTATTTTCTTCGCTCTCTTCTGTGCTCCATTCCCTCTTCCTCACCCTTTCTTCTGAACCCACTTGATTATTGGAAAAAAATAACCCTCCCCTTGCACCCGTTGAGCGAACCAATCCCGTGGCGTCTCCATCTCACCTCACACTCTTCCCTTGGCGAACCACCGAAACCAATCTAACCTCTCTCTCTCTCTATCACTCTTCCTTGTTCTGTCTCACTCCGTTCCCTTCTTAATTAATTCCTGTGTTGTAACGTGGACTAATCCTTTCCGACACCCCATTTTGAATTCACTCCTCCTCATTTCCCTTCTTATTTCCTGCCTTCGTATTTTCGTATTTTTTCTGTTCCTTTTACCGTCTACCCATTGTTACCATAACCTATCCTTATCCAACTTTTTTTAACGTCCGGATTCCGAACCCCCCCCCCTCCTCAAACCTCACACCCTATACCCCTCGCTTTCGCCGTGCAAATAAAAAACCTCCAGGAAACGCCTTACGTCATGATCAAGCGCAACGCCAAGAAAGCAGGCGGCCGAGAGTGGAACCAAAATGGCGGCCAGGTGGACAACGGCTCCGCAGCCACGTGGTCGGATGGCGACGATGATGCGGACGAAGACCCGGAGGACGACGACAGGGAGTCCGGGAACGACCGATACGAGGGCTTCTGCATCGACCTCCTCCGGGAGATCGCCGGAATGGTAGGGTTCGAGTATCGGATCAAGCTGGTTCCGGACGGCAAGTACGGAGTGTATGACCTCGAGACCGGAGAGTGGAATGGAATAGTGAGACAGCTGATGGACAAGGTGAGGGCGGTGTTTCAGACGACCAGTACAGTCACAGAGTAATGTACGGAGAGGCCAAATTGATCGGCCTATACTTTTTTTACATATTAATAACACTTTGATTGAAATTTGCCATGAAAAACTCATTCGGCTTGACCGGGATTTGAACCCGGATCTCACAGTTGTGGGTCAGGTGTGTCAGCCACGTTCAAGTTGAGTGAATTTTTCATAGCGAATTTCTTTCCTTGGTGTATATGCACCCGTACGACTGACTTTGTTCCATATCAGTTGTATATGCAATGATTGAAAAAAATTACTTCGTGCATCCGCCATACCCTCATATAAATTTTCAAGGGCAAAGAAATTCATTGCGGTGCGATCAGTGGTTTATGAAGGATCTTAGGTAGTTTATGGAAGAGGTAAGAAATGAAAATTGTGTCATTAGTCCATTCCAAACCTAACAAAAAACTTTGAACAACATAAGAAGGCAATAATAGAAAGAATCCTGAAATTAAAGAAAATTCCAGGAAATCTGATGATAAGACGATTTTTAAAAGTGACCAATAATATCATAATCTCCATCCTGTTTATGGATAAAGACTATAAAATAGGATGAATATAAATCAATATATTTAGAGAACATGGCAAAACTATGCCATCATTCCCCTCGAAAGCACTCATTGAATCTTTTTTTTCATCACTGAACTTCTGTTTCAGTTCAACGTTTTTTCATTGCACTCAAAAGCGACAAAATTAGACGTGATACATACCTTGGACATGACTTTTAAGCGTTCAACTCTCTTTAAAAAGACATCTGTCACTCACACTTAGCCTCTATTTAAGGTGGTTGGACCGATTTTCGCACGTTTGTATAAGTTTGTACGTTGTATTTATGTTTCGTCAACGTGAAATTTTTCATACACGTACTCAAATAAGATGTATGATAAAAACGAAAATAATACATGTTACCTTTTTGGTTTCTTGCAAGTTAAATGCTACTCTAACTCGTAGCCTCCCGGTACTTGACACATATTTCGAAATGGCATATGTACAGTTTTTTCCTGAACGCGAAAACATACCTTTAATAATATTATATTGGCTCCTATTAAATATCAAGGCACCTTGCCGAATAAAAAATACGTATTCAAATACTTCTATCTTAAATTTCGGATTCCGCGCCGTATATCCAAGTCATAACAATGCTTTAATTGAGACGAAATTTTAAAAGTATAATTCTTAAATCATTTATATTACAATACTTATGACTATTTCCAACGTATTAGTTGGTGTACTTAATAGGAGTGTGGTCCAAGAATTTTTTCCGACTTGAATAGTAATAAAAATGTACACTCAGTGACTCAAAATTATTGCTCCAGCCACCTTAACTGTCGACGGGGAGGATTGAAACGTGCTAAGGAGATGGCGTATTGCGCAAAAATATATTACAGCCATTATTCCTTTTGGACCCTCTGTATGTACTCTGTGTTATGGTCCTTGGTGGATCATTGGAGGTGCCGCCGTGACGGCGCGACAGAAATAGTATTAGAATTACTGGTTCTTCATGATTATCTCGGTGGGACTAATATTATCGTGGTCCTCCCTAAAATTCTGAAGTCCATCTTTTTTCAAGACAATCCTTCAGTAATTTTTTCCTCTAAGTTCAACATAACTGAAGTTAATATTTGATAGTGTTAAGGTAGCTTTCGGAATTTAGTGCTTGCTGAGCATTGATTGGCTGAGGTTAGTGTTTCCCTCACGTTCAAAGGACCATAAACTAAGACAAGGCACAATAAATTTTAAAAGTCGAGCAATAGAATTATCAAAATGCTGCGTATTTCAAAATTTTCATCTCCATCAGCATGTCGCTGCCAAAGACTGCGTTTAACAGATGGAAACAATGAAGTTCAAGAATGAATGTAGTTGTCTGCCGATGGCTATCAAAGAATAACACGATTTTGTCTTGATCGGTTATCTGCTATTTACCACCTAATCACAGATTGCATTGAGAGCTGGAGTCAATTTAAAAGTAGGATTATGTTTTACCTGATACCATTATAAAAGTACCATATGTAATGCATTTCTCTAACTATATTGTTTGTGGATGAATTACATGGACTTTCAGAAAATACAGTTTTCTTGTTAAAAAAATTATATTATTGCCGTAAAATCTCTAGATGTTTTCACAAGACCAATGCAAACTAATGATAATACTGAGCATTTTTCTGATAGCTTATGGACAAAACTTATGGATATGGACTTAAGGATAGCTTATGGGGTTTATGTGTACAAGTTTCCAGTATTTGTGAAAAAAATTTATGTACTATTATATCCATGTAAAAAAACTATGGTTCCAATCTGCTCATTTGTCTTGCCTATGCTTTTCAGAATCCAAAGGAGCATCAAAAACATGAACACCCAATTTTTTTATACAACCACCATATATTTGTGAGATTTGCACGGATTCTCTGCTTTAATAGTTTTGTTATTCATTTAAAAATTACAAAGTTCTCCAAAAGAGAGTAGCAGAATATCTCTGATTTCCTGTATAAATATTTCAGGATCAACCATGTTAATTTCCCCAATTTATCATCGCGTTTGATGCATATTTTTTTAATTTGAGATACAAGTTGTCACATTTAATTGTTTAATTAATGAAACAAAAAGTTAGTCAAATCTAATCACCATTGTTTCAGCGCTTCAAATGCTATAGTCACAATTCATTCCAACGACACGTGATTTTAACGTTTAAAAAAATCAAATTTTAAGCTTAACAGTTACCAGAAAAATATTTATTTTGTTAAATATATTGCACAATTTGTTTTGATAGATTGACATTCTCTAAACTTTTAAGCAGGTGGCTCGATTGAAACTTAAGCCGTACCATTCCGAGCTCTTTAATCTAGAAACATTCAGGAAATTTCGAAATAAAAAACTAATTGTTAATACTAATTTTCTTTGATTTTAATTTTTGTGAGCTCTTTCGGTGCATTAAGATTCTCACTACGAGTGCATTGCAAGAGCATCCTCAATTCGGAGTAGTCTCTGCATGCATTAGTCGTTACCTTCCTCGGATCGATGCATTTATGGCGATAAATGAGGGTGCATGCTCGTTTCAAGGCCGTGACGCGAAAGGTTTGTAACACCCTGATTCGGAAATTGGAGCGCAACCACACAGCCAAAGGAGCTGGGTAATTGAGACTAATTCGTGCGATAAATTTTCCGGAGCGAAATCAGTCACATCCGTTCCTCTTTTTTGAATTCGGTTATTTTTTAAGAACATCTCATAAATTCCATTGATTCTTTAGCTATCCGCTATTTTCATTGAAAATTCTGAGATCGTATATGAGCCTATATCAGAATAAATAAACTTTGCCCAGGAGTTTTTTTTTTAATATTTCCTCTTTCTGAAAAGTTTGGCGCTGTCGGAGTTCCTGCTAGTTGTGAAGATCATAGTAATTGAATTTAAATAATTTAGAATGAATTAACTACTATTTCCTCTGACTTTTCTAATTATGTACATTCTGGTTTCTTTACCAACTAACTATCAAATTTAGATTTTTCGTGTTACACTATTTCACATTTTTTATCTTTCGTACTCTCCTCACTACAACTTCCTCTCAAAGCAATTACCGTGAACAATCTTTTTTTAAATTGCTCTTAGTTCAAAAATTCATTCTCCGTTTTCTGTGATCATTTTCATTAAAAATATCGAGACTGTGTGAGCCAATAACAGAATGAATAAGCTTAAACTTCCCAGGACTCTGTGATATTTTCTCTTTATAAAAGGTTAGCCAAGGTCGGATTTCCTGCTAGCGAAATAGATCACAGTAATTGATAAAATTTAAATGATTTAATTTGAATTAACTACAATTTCCTCTGACTTTCCTAGTTATGTACATTCTTTGGTATTTTCACTACTATTGGGTTAAGATTTTTGGTGTAATACTATTTCAAATTTTGTATCTTTCGTACGCAGCCATACTAACTCTCCTCACCGCAACTTCTTCTCGAAGCAATTACCGTGAACTATCTTTTCAATAAATTGCTCCGTGTTCAAAACTTCATTCGCCGTTTGCTGTGATTAACGCATTGAGGGAAAGGGGGCATCCGGATTCTTCCTAAATGAGCCCCATGTTCTCTTGTGAGCCTCGCTTGGAAGATTTACTCCTTCGCCTCCTTTACTTACCCTCGGCCATCCTTATTTTCTCTCACTCACTTCTTTAGAAAGCGGACCTTGCAGTCGGATCAATGACCATCAACTACGCACGGGAAAGTGTCATCGATTTCACCAAGCCATTCATGAACCTCGGAATCAGCATTCTCTTCAAGGTACGTCATCCACCTTTATTGCCTCACATTCGAACTGCCCACCAAAAGCGTTATGCCTGTCATGTTGGGTGAACATGGACCGTGCGCCTCCGTAGAAAAATGACCCTGTATACCTCCTAAATCTGAAACCAGGTCAATCAGGGTCGACAATAAAGTAAATAAATGGGGATGTTTTCCGCTCCAGCGTCCTCTCATCGTTTGAAATGTTTGTGGCCTGCGCTAGAGAAATATCTCGTTGTCCTCGCATAAATGCCAGTTCTCGGCTCCAATCCCTCGGGCCATCGACAGAGTGAGGTAGTTTTTCCAAGCATTCATGGGCGCACTTTCTTTGTGGGTACTCGCGCTGTAAAGCTGGAATATCATAGTTTTCCGATGATGATATACTCACTCAATCGCGACATCCAAATTGAACATTCTTTGAAAGCAAGGCCATTCTGGCCTATTTCAGCGGATCAGGTAAACGAGTGCAGTCAAGATAGGGTAAGGGAAATGACATTGCCGAGAGGTGTTTTTGCATTGCTTCATGTTCACCCACTCTCATACACTTACTTTTTATTAACATTGTCATTTTAGTTTTAAATCTTCAATAGAGTTCGTCATTCTGGCCGCGCGATATGCGGCCGACGATATGACGACGATATGATATGATGAATAATTTTGCTCACTTGTTAGCGTGCTCGAAAGACTAAAAATTATATTTTTATTACATAATTCTGTGTTTATGTGCATTATATTTTATACTAGCGTAGAGAGTTTTTTCTGCAGGTTAATATTCGAGCCAAATGGTTGTAATTATGTTATATGTATAAATTGTTTCCTTCCCGATGTATGCGGTGAGTGAATTCTTCTTGAATCTTCCACTAGCTGAGGTATTTGGTTGCCAATGCTTCGATGACTACCTTCATCACCTTCAGGACTCTGAGTATTGTAAAAAAATAGAAATCTACAATAAAAACTCTACGGCAAACATACAGGAAAATTTAACCTCGACAAGGACCACGCTCTGAACGAGACGTGGTAACCAGCGCTCAACAAACTTAAGGCGGGAAGAGGGTATAATTAGTGCCGGCCAATAAGAAGGCGCTTGACCCTAGCCGGAGGATATTTTAGGTATTCCAATTCTAATAGCCCAGAAGACTATAGCGTAAAAAGTCATCGAAACGTCGACAACCAAATATCTGACCTGGCAGAGGACAAGAGAATACATCACTGTAATGATGGTGTTTCTCGGATTGTGCCGCTGTCTCTCTTTCCAAGTTTAATTTAATTTTGACAACAATTTTAAACTTGGTGCGAACTAAAACCTCTGATATTTTGTCTTCATTTTTGCTAATGAGGGTTTTCATCTCGCGTGCTGAGTGAAGATGTATTTTATGCCTATATAATACATAAAGTAGTTTCGTTGTTTTTTGTTATTTTTATAATACCCAAGGTCATTGACAACTAATCAACTACTCAATGACATTTTCTGGTTGGTTTCTACGAGAAATGTGACTAAATTAATCATCTAACGCGCATCAGGTACAAAAAACAAATGTTTTTTTGCTAGCGTCTTTACTAAAGAATGGACTTAATCGTCGTCTTACGTTGATTCACCGATATGCACTGCTGGCATTCTCATTTAAATCACATTAGTCATACAATTGTCGTTTTTGGTGGTTTACTAAACATGTTTAATTCCACCCTTTGTAAAAGCTTTCGAGTTCACTAAAGTGAGCAATCTGATGCAACTTTACCAAATCCATTAGCTTTCCAGTCATTACAACTCTCCTCATCTGCGTAGTCACGGCGACAAAAATAGCAATTTTAATTAATGTTTCGGAATTTTCATGAAATTCACGAATCAGATTTGATCTAGGTTGATACCCTACTTTAATTTTTTTCAACACAAAATAATTAATATATTATGAAATGAGCGTTAAATCATTTTATGAGTCAAGGATTTGTGGATAGGACTCGAAAATATCTGTGAAGCCATCCTCTTATTAATCTCCGCAAATTTTCAGACACTAAATTTAAGCCCATGGAGGGAAAAATGGTTTTTCTATAGGAATTTCCATTTGCGTATGATATTTCCGATCGTGACATTACTTTCAAAAGTCCATAAAAATTTCCTCAGGCAGTTTTCTGATATTTTGAATGGAAATTAATGCTCAGTGTAGGCGGATTAATGATGGATTAACTACGGAATCCTCTCACCTAAGTGCATCTGCAACGATATTTCGTATTCCACCTCACTCAGGAAATCAATTATCTCTTTATCCCGAGCATTATTAATAAAAGAAACCAATCTTTTCGTTATTTTTAAAGTAGTGAACAGCATAAATCCCGTGGTACGAAAGCTCTGCTACACAATTTTGACAAATGCGGGAGAGTGCATCTAATAATTATTAGAGAAACCGTTCTTTTCTTTCGTCGAACCATCTTCGTCAATTAATATTTTCTCTAGACTTTTTAATTTTTGCGTGTAATGAAATAATAGACAATTTCATTAAACCCTAACCATTTTTAAATTGTACCTTGGTTGATGAACAAGTCGGCTATAGTCTTAATCCAGAATTACCCATCTCTGATTTTTTAATTTGTATGCATTAATTTCTTTTGATAATTCAATGTCATGTGACTCTTTTTGGTTATATTGCACTTGATTAAACTTTCATTCCAATTTTTAGGAATGATCTCTGCAGTGGGATACTTTGCTTTTACAAATCAACCTTTATTCAACTAACGTATATTGTTTTTTCTCCAGGTTTTAATGAAAAAAAATAATTTTCTCTTAGCTAAAGTTTTTTCTAGTTCTTTATCAGTTTTACTTAGCCTCAAAAGGTTAATGAGTGATTTCATTTAAATGTTTGGTACCGTAAAATGATTTGCTCATAAAAACGATTGGCATTTCAGCAGTTACCGTCAATCAAACCTATGCGCTCACAGGTTATTTTATAGACAATCCCGTCGATGAATTCGTTCTCTTATTTTAAATTATATTCCCACAGCTCTTTCTCATGGAAGCCGATAATAAACAATAAAGGTTCTCCATAAGTAATTTTTGACAGAAAAAGCTTAAGAAACTGAACTCTTTCAGCCAAATTCAGTTATTTAAAACATTCATTTCCCCAGGTTTGTTGGCTCTACCATTCCTCAAATGTCTCCGTCTCAATTCCCATTAATCTAATTATATAATACGTTGTTTATTTCTTAATTCTTCGGAATAAACTCTGGATGCATCGAAAATTAAAGGGGGATAGTGTGTGTTCATTACGACTTCATAGAGCGAAAAAAAGACAGCGGAGATAGTGCGCTAACGAGATTTTCTGGCTCGTTTTGACAATGAATAAATGAGTGAATTCAATCAGTCCGAGGCTATAAACATTTTGGCACTATTGTCACGACAGCACGATTTGTATTCTTGAAATGAAATTCTTAAACTTGGTTATTCCACAAGGTTTTTTTTTAAATCACCACCAAGTTTTCAACTTTTTCAATTGCTGGTAGAAGCTCCTAGAAACACTCTGCTGAAATATTTTCCACCCAAACGTTTTTGGAGAGATCGAAAAAAAATAAAATAATATTGTGGAGCACAATATATTACAAAGTAACAAAGCAAAAATATAATAATATAATAATAATTTTATTGCTCCTTTAAATATAATCCAAGATTACATAATCACTTTGCAAAAAAATATTTGGCAGGAGCTTTAGGTGACCCCTAAGGCATTGCCTACTGTCGGGGGCACCATCAGATCAGATGCAATACATATAGCAGAAAATAATCACTACAGAAGTGACAGTATAAAAGTTAATACAGAAAGAAAAAAATTTAACAATCAGAGTTTAGTCAGCTTAATAAAGATTGATATGATTGGTTATTTAATTTGTAGTGGCAAAGAATTGATACGAACTAGAGGTATAGCAAATTGAAATTATTACTAGAGTTTTATTTATGAACACAGGGATTCCTAAAGGTTGTTACAATAAAGTCTATAAATTATCATTTATCAAATTTGTTGTAGTCAACAGCCAAGTTTTAACCTGCTTCAGAAAAGATTTTACATACTTTATACATTTGATTGTTTGAGGCAAACTATTAAAAAATATGTGGATCAATATACCACAAAGTTATACTCGCAGTCCAATAGTTACTCCGGTTGACAGTAATTGATGCTGAAGTAAATTAAGGTCATAACAGACTATAAAACGTTTCACTATGTGGGAATTTTTCATGGGTAGAAATGGAACTTATAAGTAATGCCAAAATGAGTGACATTCCTCTTTATTTATTTCGTTCATAATTTAAGGTTAATCTTATGAACAAACAATGTACAAAGGAATATTTAAATTACTTTTTTTACGCCACCTGTGATATTTTTGCTGTCACGATCCGGGTTTTAGCAATAAAAACATCACTAGTGGAGTAAACAAAGTCATTTTTAATTATTTCGTGATAAATAACCTCCACCAAGTAAAGCCTACAACCATTGCCTTTGTTATGTGGAATGTTTGATTTTTGTCGACAGGACATGTTTTTCTGCGAGTAGCGCGAACGAAATTTTAGCTAAAATTTAAATCACATATCGCAGGGAACTGAATTAAACCACGAATACTGACATATTTGCATATATTAAGATAGATAAGGTATGGGAAGGAGGAGAAGTAAGAGGGAGCGTTCAGACTCGACAACGCGACGTCCCGTTTGAGGTTTGCCATGGCAAATACCCGCAATGCAACCTTGTCCCGTCCTTGCAACCCTTGATGCACTGGTGTTTGTCTTGAGCCGAGAGACAACCCCGCAGAACCAACGAATACGAGCGTAAGGTGGGTTTGCTGCAGTGGTAAACCTAAGGTTTGTAGAGCGAACCAGGTTACGCGCACATCGGGTATCACACAGGACAGGTAGGAAGTGCTTCTAACATAAGCAGTGTTGCCCGAGCAAATACTTACTAAGCTCTTGGTGGTTTCAGGCTTAATTTTATGGATTTTACTGATAGGGTAAGGTCTTTGCACCTTGACAATGACGCTAGAGACGAGGAATTGTGCAAATAATATCATTTATAATGTTAAACTTCATGGAATCAATTAATGTTCAAATGAAAAACTGTAAAGTAATGATTCCAAATTATTGTATTTAATAAGATGGGCAAAACTTTTTCTAGACATTTATTGGGAGCAACCACAATAGTGACTACAAACTTTAAATTTTACGGGTGAAAAATAAATGAAGTAGATTAGAAGATATAGAGGATTCCGATATTTTTAATAGTGCAAGCTATATTTGAAGAGGTTAGAATTCTGTCGAGAGAATATGTATTGGAAGAGAATAGAATTCGCTCGAGAGAATATTGTAAATGAATGTATGTACGCCTCCCACTCCCCATTCCAAACTTCCCACTCCGCCCTCCGCCTTCGCACTCTCTCCCTTGATCTCGGAGATATGTAACTATCTACATCTACATGTAATCCTGCAAACCACCTCAAGGGTGTGTAGCAGGAGGTGAATTATCACCAGCACGCACTATAGTTAGCAATATTAAAGTTAGCAAAACAACGACTAACAATACTTTGGAAGAACATGCAGACACTTTGTTTGTTTACGGCTATTGGAGTTTCACCCTTATTATACTAGCCGTAATAGCTCGCTTCTTTATTACTGCAAAAACTTGGCAAACGGGAACTTTGGGTAACTTGTCCTACACTATAGGCATGCTACCAATTCTACACTTTTGCACTAATATGTTTTACAACTACATATTAGATCAGAGATAAAATAGTCATGCAGAAATCATGTGATATGTAATGTCAATACAACGGAAAAATGACATTTTTAATCCTGACTCTTCTGCCGTATATTTCCTAAAAAATTTTTTCATGATCTGATCCAGCGTGGTATGTCGGATTTTAAAAATATCATTAACACCGTCAGAAAATAAATAATTTGGTTTGTAACGATAAACATGTTGGTAAAGGATCTTATGTTATAAGTAATATAAAGCTAGCCACTCTCCAGCAATCATCTGCACACAACCCTACTAGCCGCCGAATGGGTGTGTGGCCGGGGATGTTAGAACAGCAGCCTTTTAAAGATATAGGGGATAAGGTTTTGGGAGGTGAAATTGTGACGGGTATTATGAGAGTGTATTTAGTGGAGCTCATTTTTTATTATGGTCACTTACTGTGCGCAGAAGGATGAGTTTTTGTACCTATCTGTTCGGCAATGTATGTCTCTTAATCTTTTGCTTCTGTCAGACCTAGAGATGTAGAGTGGCGTCATGATAATATTCTATGTGTCGCTCTGAAACTCACCAGTTCCGAATTTATCAAGCAAGCTAAGCCTAGCGTGTAGCCTCCCAGTCTCAAGGGTAAATCAATCCCTCTTAAAGCTATCAAACACGATATGCTCGCTTGTAGCAGTTTTTTTAACGAAGCGTGCAGCTTTCCTTTGTATTTTATTTATTTTTTTTGTAAAATCTTTATCACCATGGTCCCAAATTCTCGCGATGTATTCAAAATATGGTCTAATTAGAGCAAAGATACAAGTCTCTTTTACATTTTCATCCGAGAACCTTCCTACTATACGCTTAACAAATCCTAGTTTCTTTAATGCTGTACCGCAGATTTTTTGTATGTGCGTTCCCTACGATATATCTGAAGTTAAAGTAATTCCAAGATATTTAACTTTATCTGAAATTTTATGCCTACTATACCCACAGTATAGATATGGCATTTATGTGATGTATTTCGCAAGAAGTGTTCTGTGGTGTATTTACTAAGATTTGATTCGGGGCCCCACTCCTGGCACCACGAAACGTTGTTAAGTTCCGATGAAAGAACTTCTAATTCCGCGTCTTCACTTGATACATGATCGTGTCGTTTACAAATAACCTTAATTTGCTGCTAACTCGAGAACTTAGGGCATTTATATAAACAGTGAATAAATAACGGCCGATCTTGCTTTCTCGTAGACCACCGGATATGACTCCAACCATATGAGAGATACAACCATCAATAACTACTTTTTGTTTTCGATCAGTTAGAAAGCCCCTTATCCAATTCACTATTTTTTATTAACTCCGCATGATTGGAAATTATACATGAGTTTTTGTGCGTAATCTTGACGGATTCTTTCTTTTAATCAAGGAATATCGCGTTTACTTCTATTCCGTTACCATTCGAGAAGAGTGCTCCCACTATGGGAGAGGGGAACGTCTCAACTCACCGTAACGATAACGACACGCATAAGTGATAGATTCGAGGCACTGGTAACGACTTATTGGCGGATAATTATTTCTTGCGATAGATTAGTCTCTAAGCATATTCATACCAGGACATGTATGTATTGCCACGATTAGGTAAGATCCGTGCATCCAGAACCCCCACGTTTCTTTCCACTCCCATACATTTGAGCATCTCCCACCGAAGGGGCGGTAGCCACCACTATCGGAACCACTTGTCTAAAATAAGGTTTCTGGGATTCCAACGAGGAGCATTTGACCCGAGAGTAATTGATTCGGTGCATTGGAAACGCATTCTCAACAGGTAATATTTCTTGCGGTGGACATATCTCATGGCTTACTCTTATCTGATCGCTGATCAGGCGGAAGACTGTCTGATGACTTGGCCTTCATCCTTTCGATGAATTGGATCACTGTATGCTGTTTCCTTTGTGGCGCACATTTGATGACCTACTTTTCAAGTCATTAACAAATCGTTAACTTTAAAAACATAGTGATTTTCAAAGTTTTTGGTACGGAGCTTGGAATTTTTGTATCGCAACCTCTTGAACTTTACAATGAGTTAGTTTTTCATAGGTAACATTTCTGTTTTCTTTTTCCTCCCGGTTATAATTCTGGGCGATTGAACTGATGACCGAAGCGCATTTGTATGGATCTATTTCTGAATAATGGAAAATTGAAACTCATAACCTCTCCTTTAACCACACAGAGAATTTTAAGTTCTCGAGAGAGCCAAAAGGGAAATTATCGACAAATAAATTGATAAATGGTTATGTATATATTCTTTAATCTTGTGTAGTTGCTAAGATATTTTTAGGGCTTGAGAGAAGAATATCAGCTGATAAAAACGACTATTTTAGATAGGAGTAATAAACCCTTGAGCAACTAGGTTACCAGATCGCATAGCAAGAAGGCTACCGCCCTCTGTGAGGCCAAATGAAATTAGGGGAGGCTTGTGGGCGCTGGAGATAGGGTCCTGGTCGAACGGTATCGTGTATACACGTCCGTCAAAAATTCTTAATACATTCAGCTTTATTTAGATAAAAATCCCGATTTGGTCATCCAGTCTATGATTGTAAATCTTACGGGGCGTTGGGTTGAAGTAAGTGGAACCAAGGAGTGGTGCCTCGAAAATGCTTAGAAAGCATTGTTTTAGATATTTCTTACTTACATCTTTAAAAAAACAAGTAAAAAAGACTTTTCGAAATTGACATTCTATATAATTCAATATCGTGAGTGTATAATATTCTGAAATATAAGCGTTATTTGTTTGTGTTGGCATGGCATGTATTCCAAATTATACTTAATAATAAGGGCTGCTCAAGGGTTACCTCTTTTAATCCGCTGTCATTAGAGAGAGAGGAAGAAAAATAGTATTGGCAATAGGGTCACCAGACGCTAGTACAGCAGCAGTTGCATTCTTACATTAGTCTCACTAGAAGTAAACTTTTATAACGAACTCATAAAAGGGATACCGAAAATAGGTGGATATGAAACGTAAGTTCTCATTATTAACCGTAGGCAATAAATTTTTTTAAATTCAGGAAAGTACCATTTTTTAATTAAGTCAGGACGCTTTTTACAAGCCGAAGTTAAGGATAACCCAGCTTTTTCAGGACATATGGCAACCGTTATCGCAAGGGACATCTTTCCCTCTCCTTAGACATCTCTAGCCGTACTCAGTTTCTCAGAAAAAGGAAATATCGTGCGCGAAGGAATCCACCTCGGTTAAATGGCTGTCCGCAGCTCCTCTCGTAGTGGTACGTTTCTGGAGGAGTTTCAAGTATAATATAGTAGCACGCGAGGAAAGGGAAACCTGTGGATTCCGCCATATGATGAGGACGAAAGGCTCCTTCATCTGATTGCTCCGGTGGGGATTAAAATGAAGGAATTCACGCGGCCGAACGGTCTACAGAACAGTTCGAAGCACTAAATTTTCCGCGACGTTTGCCACTTGGTCAAGGACTCAAATACCATTTTAGAAGCCTTGGCACTTCTCCCCGTGCTGTCTCCATTTCACCTACATGTGACTTCCAAGTCATTAATTCCGTTTTGCATCCGTAGATTTATCTCTCTGGGTAACTTGTTAAAACCACGAAAGACCGCTGCATGCCCATGTATCTCCCCTGTTTTCTCGTTTAAATATTTTTCTTAAAGCCATATTAGAAAACGTGAATGTGTTGAAAGAAACATGATAGGAGGAGCAGTAGGAGAGAAGAATTAGAGAGCATGTATGAAGCAATACGTGAATAAACGCCGAAGCAAAGATTTGTAATCATAAGTCAGCATGGAGATGAGAAAATCTTAAGCCAATTTTCTAGGCCAGACAGCAAGAATTAGGCTATTTTGATGAGCCCTACCCCTGAAGTCAACGGCGCGTGCCGTTCACTTCACATCGCGGCGTAAGAGTTATACACGTATCATAATAATTAAAGCAACTGTGGTTGCTCTCAGATATTAATTTGTTTTCTCTTAATGTTTCTACAAAACCGGCGACATTTTTATACGATTTTAAACCACAATTTTTCTCTTTTCCAATTTAGAGAGTTGATTTATTTTTGTTCAGATTATTTTCTTATCAATTTAGCGTAAAGGCATTTCCCAGCCAGAAGGTTAATATTTTACGAATAAAAAATTATTGCAGTATGCCGCAAGAGAAAACAGTAGGCTATAATAGTTGTAATTGCCAAGATAAATTGTTTATGTAAGGCATCGCGATTGTCTGTCCCTGTAAAAAGGAATTTCTATCGCTTCTGAAAAGCTTTATGATTAGTTATCTGATTTGAACGTTTTATAATTATTACACATATAAAACATATGTGTCACAGTATCAAAGAAACAAGGCTTTGTTTAACGTATAATAGGAAGGTCATTGGATGAAATAGTCAAAGAGAGATGCTACTTCGCTCTGGTTAGGTCACACTTCGAATACGCCGCGAGCATTTGGGACGCTGGTCAAATAGATTTAACCAAACAAATTAATAAAATACAAAGGAAAGCAGCGCGCTTCGTTAAAACCTGCTTCGAGTGTGCATATAGTGTCTCACAATTTTAGAGGGACAAAGGTGGGAGCCCCTATAGACTCGGAGGCTACACGCTAGGCTTAGGTTGATTGAAAAATTCAGAACTGATATTTTTCAGAGCGACACAGAGAATATTATCATGACTCTTCACTGCATCTCTAGGTCTGACAGACGCGATAAAATAAGAGAAATACACCGCCGAACAGAAAGGTACAAAAACTCGTACTCTCCGCGCACAGTAAGCGACCACAATAAAAACTGAGCTCCACTAAATACACTCCTATAATACATGTCACCATTTCATTTCCCAAAAACTTACATCTTTACGGCTGGTGACCTAACATCCCCTGCCACTCGCCCATGTGGCGGCTCACAGGGTATTATGCAGTTGTAGATGTAATTGCGGTAGTATTAGAAAAAAAGTTGAACATTAGCATACTTTATACCTGAATGGTTTATTTACCTACATGTTTTACTAATGAACTTGCATATGGAGTATCATCGCACAAAATATTTGTTATACTTCGGAGAAACCTATTTTTGCAATAATTTATCGATACATGAAAATTAATTGAGCGTTTAACTATAAAAATTTGATGATTGCGTCTTTCACATTGACTTTGAAAAGCAATTTAATAGCAAATTTGCATTGTCTGAGGGAGCTAATGTGGTTAATCTAGTTTATTTGATATCGATTCAAATTGGCGTGAGAAGGAAATATTTCAGAAGATAGTTATCTGGTCTTTTATGAAGTTTCCATGATTTATTCTGTACACCGTGCGGAATATTTCGTGATAAACAACTCATAATGTTTGGCACTTACTGGAGGAGATATGAATTTCAAGGTACTGGTAGAACCCAAAAGAGAAAAATTACAAATGAGCTCCCTCGATTTCAATTAAGGCTGCCCCACTGCCTATTACAGAAGATGATATTTTTGGAGTGTTGCTTCGTAGATATCCGCGGCGTTAAATGAAATGGAGCATTAGAAATCAATTCAACTTCATCAAAATGAATGTTACACCCGAACTATCTCCAGGAATTTCCAATATTGCGGGCATACTGAATCGCTTGTACTGGTCAGTTGCAGGTTCTGGTCTTGACTAAAGGCTGATCAGAGATCACAATGAGATCACCGAAGAAAAGCAGTGGCGTATCCACGGGGGAGGGGTCCATTGGGTCTGCCCTTTCACCCATTAATCCTTGAATTTATTTATGAAAGAGGAACTAAATGATAAAATCATATTTTTCAGTAAAGGATGTTGAGTTCGTTTTACTTTTTAGGTAAAACGTATAAAACAATTACCTTATTTTTCATTCGAACAGAAGTTTGTTCTACTGAAATATGAATATCTACTGTTACGCTGAACTTAAAATTGCACTTTTCATTGCCTTAATGCTCAAATGTTCTCCTTTATTTCAAAATATTTCTACCTCCCCACGTATAATCAACGTCAGGTCTCGACCCCGAAACAAAACCCTGACTTTCTTACTGCAACAAAAAGAATTTAAATAGAGAAGATGGTTACTGCTTAGCACGCCCTTGGAAGAGGATTTGGTGGGAAGATGAGAGCTAATTTTGGAATACGGAAGGGAGTAGAAGGCCTATATTAGCTAGGCCAAAATGGAGTCCCAGTACTTCGTCCTAAAGACCCCCTTTGTAATGCCGGCGGTACGATTATATTGAAAAAAATACCAACAGGATTAAAACCCGAGGATGGAGCAACAAAACATTGGGAGGTTTTACGACTGTACGGGAAAGCTTAATGCTTCTTCAAATGGCACAAAAAATGAAGGAATTCTCCCCCTGATCGAGCAAAAGTAATAACTATTGAGAATTTTAACCATAGACTTGAGCAAAATTTGCACAGCGCATATTACCATATGCTAGATTCAGAATGGATTCTTTAATAACTCAGTAAAAATTAAATATAACATACTCCCCCGAGCGCATAATCGACGCTCGTAATGACAACCGCAGGAAGGCTGCATGAAAGGTTGGCTTATTTGTATTCTGCCATCAAAAATTGACGTATATTATAGCGGAAAACATCTCCACCAAGAATAATGGTGCGGGATATTGTGAATACAATTGTGGGATTGCGATTTTAATTCGTGCTTTTTCGTATCTCTTTTGGTATCCCATTGTCATGCTGTTTCCTTCAAGCATCAAAATTTAAGGATTTGGCATTGTTAAAATGCTGTTGTATCGCATTCGTATTTTGTTCACCCTTTCAAAATTGAAATGTGGATCTGAAATATTTGTCATACAACTGATATAAGCCTCTTTCCTGGTCTATGGACCTTTGGTCCCTAAGGGACCCTTACGTGGAAGAGACCTTAAAATACAATCGGGAGGAAAGAATAAGAACTCTGCGGCGCTCAGAAATGCAGTACTTGTGCAGAGAATAAAATAGGCTCTATTTCGGTTGTTAGGCTTAAATTGAAACTCACGTGCGCCTTTGTATACATATATTCACCCGGGAGATCGATTTTTTCCACACACACAAAGTTGTTCTTCGAGGAAGGATGGTAGTCGCGGAAAGTGGGTACTTAAATACGGTAGAATAATTTTACTCATAATGATGAAACTTCTCTTGAGTGCATTAAAGCCAGTGATTGATCAAATATTTTTTTCAAAAAGAGTTTGGATAAAAGTTGGCTAGACTTACTAATTCAAATAAAATTTATTTTCATATATGAAAGGAAAAATTAGAGGGAAAAAAAGGCCAAGGGATGTGTACATAGGACAAATGAATAAGAAAATGCATAATAAGAACTGCCACGAAGTAAGGGAACTAGTATTAGTCAGGAAAGGATGGAGGGCTGAAACCAACCAGCGTAAGGATTGAACGGCCATTGATGTGAACTTCTTCGGGCTATCTTCTGTTTTGACTAAATTAATATGAAAAACAGAAAGGATTTGCTGCGATACATTTGACCTAATTCCAAGAACTAGCCTCGCAATGGAAACTATTAAAACAACGAAAGTGAACATCCCTTTACATTTTATCTTTTTTCTATTCTATATTGGGGTGAGGGATGCTTCAGTTTTTGAAAATGGTCCATTAAGATGATATATCTGGGGCTTTTCACAGCGATTGATTCAAATAAGGAATCAACCAAGGGTTCAAAAAAAACTTTGTTCTAATCCTTTTTAGATCGATCGGTGTGGAAAATCGCAAGATAAAACTTTGTTCTGATTTTATGTAGCTGTACACAGGGCATAAGATACGTCCTTTTACTTTTTGGATTTACGCCGCGTGGTTCCATTTTCGGGCAGCATTTCCTTTGCAAAGACTTAAGTCTCCCAGGTTTTTCGCCATGTTTGACCCTTTTTCTATAGCAAAGGTTTCGTCGGCGCGACAGTGGGCTTCTTCAGAATTGGGAAGTTAAGTCAGCGTCTTCAGGTTGGCCACTTTATTGACCTGAAGAAGCAGTCTCCAACGCCGGAAAAACTGCTGTCCCAGCATAATGAACAAATGGAGAGAAATGCCCCAGAAAGATCTACATATCTTCACGTTCATCACACTACGAAAACCTTCACTAGGACTTCTATATATTTGATCTGCTGTCCCGTTGCCTTATTTAACCGATTAAGACTAACCGAACCTGAACAAGCCTGTAGAATAGTAGGTGAACATTGATCTCTCCAAATTTGGTACTGCACTTGGGTACCAGATGATGAAAAACCCGGAAATCAGGTAATCAGTAATTATCCTTTTCCTCTCACATCAGATGCCATCATTATTCAACGCAATTAGCCCTCATTGAATTGAAACTTCTTGCGTCTTCACCTGTAACCCGAGTTATTTTGTTCATTTTTTTTATTCGATCAGCTTCAGCTATGGAAAAACAATTTCTCTAGCATATCATCCGTCAATCAGTTAATCAGGGCTGGTAACTGGGGAAGCATTCAATTAGTGATCGATTTTGGAGTGTTTCGGTTTTTACCTGGGGATTACGAAGTCATTTACTCAGTCGCAAAAATCCCCTAAAACCCGATCGTTTTCAACACCACTTTCCTGATAAACCTTTTGATGATGAATTATTTCCTCTTCCAATGAGGAGATTAACTGGAATGATGTTGATATGCCCTCGCTTCGATTTCATATCCAATAGGAGCTGATTTCGTATTGATTGGTCATGGGAGCAACTTACTCCGAGTTAAAAAGTAATGGATGGTTCAGTGTTAGAGGTAGGAAACTTCCTTTTTTCACTCCATTTAAGAACAATTGTGAAGGATGGCTTGATTCTTATATGTTTTTATTGAAAGAGAACTTCTAGTCGAAATTTAGATTATTTGCCTCTACGTGGCATCAGTTTTCGAGAGTACTGAGCACAAATAGTTTACGAGCGGTATATAAGGAACTTTAAACGCTTTTTCTCATAAAACACTCATTGATGGACTAGGCCCATTTTCATACAGAACCTCCCATATATTACAAGTACTGCTTCAAGGTATATAATCGAGGATTCTGATGGCCTACTATTCTTTCGCTTCTTTCTCGTGTCGCTCTTTGCTTCACCTCTCTTCTTACCCTTAAAAATTACCATACTTCTCCGACTTGCTCCAGCAATACTCCACTTTCTCTTCTGCCGTGGTCTTCGATATTATGTTACCTCCTAACCTATATTTTATGAATCATTTTCATAGGCCATATACTAGTTTTTTTCTATTCAATCGAAGCCTTGTTTTTGAAGTTATGAGTTGCCATATTATGCATCGAACACTCAGCAACCCCTTCACTCATTATACTTCTGTCTAATCCCTAACCAATATTACCTTAAGCAGGAATAATATAAAAACAGATACGAGACAGCGAAAGTCTCTCTCATTTTGGCTGTAATGTATCTGTTTTTACTTTATTCCTTTTTAATATAATGAGTTAAGCGCCCCTAATTTATTCACATCGTCTTATCATCAGGTAACGTCTGCGAAAGCTGTCTGAAGAAAAGAATTCTTTTTCGGGATATAAAAGCCGATGGTTATTCTTTTTCCAATGAAAATATTGTGTTTTCATGCTTTCATTAAATTTTAGAGAGAAATAACAGCAAATCATAATGATATTTAAGTGAATAAGTTTTTATTTAACATTAATGAAAATTTTCAAGTTTTCACTTGTCAATTTCCGGCCGAAATTTCCGATATTTAATCCAAACTTTAATTTCCTGCTACGTGTTTTCATTCGTAGGTAACGGGATATATATTGGTAAAGTTTCGGAACTCTAAAGAGGAAAAATTAATAATAATAGGAATAATATTTGAATAGTCATAATCAATTTAGCAATTTTGACGTTAACGTTTTGCATTTCAATGACAAAGAGCCTAAACTGGATTTCTGCGAGAAATTTGAAATTGTGAATAACCCGGATAATATTTGTAATGACGTAGTTTTTATGACTCGGTCACCTCTTCTCAATATCAGTCTCCCTTCAAGTCCTAAGATCCAGAAATCTTATTGTTTCTTGACCTTCAACTCCACATGTTCTTTTCTTTATCTGGTTCCCACCATTTTTTATTTGCTGTCACGTCACCTTGAATCCCCCCAACTCTGTATGTTCCCTCTTACCCTCTTCTCCGTCGTCACCAATAACCTCCCTTCTATCCTTTTTTGGCAAATATCATCGGAGTGTTAATAATTGTACATTAATAAATGAGATAAAGTGTCGAAACCATGGTTGGTTTTGATTAAAAACGGCGTGGAAATGACTATTCTTATTTTATTCTTACCATCATGGATTTAGAAAATTTCCAAAAAGTTACGTCTGAAACTCTCTCATACCTATACCTTGAAGAGGTATTAATTCGCAAATATGATAAGATATTCCTTTATTAATTGTTCAGAAAATTGAATTTTTATTACGAATGTGAATTTTATTTCAATTGATTGATATAATATTCTGTTCCTTTTTTGTGTGTGGATGTTTAATTCGTAGTTGCCGTGGTAAATAATCTTTAAGGCTTATTTATGACACTGAGGGCAGAGCGAAAGATGAGACATTTTTGCTGCAAAGAAAAAAGACCATACTAGCAAAAATACGAATTGTCTTGTTCAAGAGAGCAGACTAAACTTCGGCCTCATACTTTTTCCTCCCACTTTCAAGCGGGTCGCCACAGTCGAAGAAGAAGTTATCGCCCTGAGGCGAGAGCGCTCCTTGCGGGAGGAGGCCTTTTAAGTAGACCGCGAATGATAATGCATGCACTCACCTGGAAAAACTTGGGGTGGAAATCGCCACGAATTTAGATGTGTAAGGGGTGTACATAATAGCCCTTCGTGCGGTCGGCGAGCGGTGTCTTAATTTCCCGCCAATATCATCTTTCATCCTCTCCTCCCTCGACACTTTGCCGGCAAATGGGCTCAATGGAGCCGGGCACGGAGAGTGGAGAAGGAGTCGATTTACGTAATGTGTATTCAAAAAGCTATTAACCGCTCCTCACTTCCCCAACCCTTAAATCTCGAGGGCCTTCTTAGCCTTTTCCCGTCGTCGTTCCCTCTTATGCCGTCCCCGTCGACCCATAACCCCGCGGGACGGCGCCAGTCTTCCCCCCCCCCCCAACCGCTCGATAGGCTCCAGCTCCCTCCCTGCATGCATCGCCGCCTCCCATGCCAGCAATTATTAACACGGCCCCTCTCTCACTCTACCCATACCGTGGGCATATGCCCTCGTTTAACGGAGCGTCGTACCGTCTGCATCGTAAGGTGATGATCGTATGTATCGACTCCGTATTACACCGGAGTTTCCATCATCAACATCATCATCGGGAACTTTCCGTTCGATCGAGTTCGCTACTCTCATCGTAAGACAACTGCGCTTTTGCTTTCCATTCGTCAATCAGGCCCTGCGCACATTAAAATCATAGGATACATTTCGGAAACTTTTTATGCAGGGTGTTAGAACAGACCGGAACACATCAACGCACGCGGACCACGGTGAATGGCATTTGGCAAAACGTATAGTGACCCGCCGGTCGGCAGCTATCGGAAGATGCACACCAGTCGATACTAAAAGTTTCGAGTATAATTATGAAATTCGTCCAAAATTAGAATTGAAAGAACTAGTCTCCTTAATGAGAGTAATTACATAAAACAAATTATCTCAGGCTCAACTTTGTCCCAAGTAAGGGAAAATCAAAATAACATTTAACCTCAAATTAGCTAGTTCATAAGTACATTCGTGTGGAGCCCGAGGAACGGACACGTTTCTCCCATTAAATCGATGAGTTTATATCATATCTTGACGGGTATTAGCAAAAAGAATTGCATTTTGAGGCGCTGTTATTTAATACAAGTTCCGATGTTGTCAGCGAATTAATTCTATCTACCAATCGTACAGTTTCATCTGGTTACTTCCCTTGAGATTGGAATGACTTTTGGATTTCTTTTAATGACTTTTTTGTCCGACACATTATTTTTGCATCATTAAGAAGGCTACTTAGGATTCCGGTCTTAATCTTGCGAGAATATAAATGTGACAGATTTTATAAGTATCTCACTCAATTGCCTCTTTCACTATACAGGGGAAAAATATGACAAGTCAATGAAGTTAGCCACCTGGAAGTCGAGGAAATTTCTGTATCAAAAATATTGACGCTTGCTGGCCAAATACTAAGCAATCTTCTTCCCTTTATCTGCTTTTTTTAAGCACCGCACACTCCTCTGCAATATAACTCGCCAGGTATTTTTTTATTTCCCTCGTAAATTTCGGGAATCACGTTACTTTCTGGTGAATATTGAGGTGTATCGCCACCTCCTGTGTCCAATTATTAACACGACCGAACCGACATTAATTTCCGGAATGTTTGTTTGCTTTTTCTGCCGTATTGAAATCAATTGGCGAAATTGATTTATTTTAAGCAAAAATGAAGTAGTTTTACTTCTCACTGAGTGTGCTGATCATGGATTCTTTTCTCTATGACTCCGCTCAGAGATATGGATCGCAAAACCTGTCAGCCATGCGGTGTTACAAAAACCTTCGCTTCGACGTTTGTGTCCCATGTGGTCGTCGATGGATGGCCTTTGGATTCGACACTCATTGTGTATTCAGTCCGAGAGCGTTCCGTTAGATCATGCAAATGAGCCATCGGTCTCTATACAACCATCTTCATATGTTCCAATCAATTATCTCCAAAGACATTGCCGGAATCAATTCCACCCGACTACATGAAACCAGAGCCATCGCAAGATATCGATAGGACCCGGTCAAATTTCGCTATAAGACCGGGTTTCGTTCATGCAATCGACGGGGGAGATTGATTAGCCCGTAATGACTCAATGCACCGGCTTCTTTCGGGTGCTGACAATTTCTCTCCGTTTCCACCTTAATTTAGCAGAGCACGAGTGTAAAATTTCGTTGAGTGTGTATCTCATGTCGCGGGTAAAGTTCCTTATTTCAATTCAGAATTCTATCCCTGCGTACATCAAACAGTCCAAAGAGCCGTTAGATGGTATTATTTGAAAAACACGAATTCAACTAACCCGCAAGCACTTGCCCTAATAACTTATGTCAATTTTAAGAGAAAAAATATGTTAATTTTGCCCTCGAAAGCCAATGGCTTGCCACTGTGTAAATTGAATCGGCTGAGTTTTGTTTTGGTATTCAGCAGTAGACAGGTTGGCTAGCTCCCCAATTTTGAGGTTCCGAATGCCACATCGAGTGTAAACGTTTTGCTAATCCTTGCATTTAGGCCTAGGGGTAAGACGGTAGTATTAGTACCAAGAACTTACCCCTCAGTCTACTACTGCCGACAAGAGTTCATTTTTGTGAGCAGTTCCTTAAGTTCTAGAACGTCTTATATATTTACTAGTCGAAATATATCCATTCAAGGATCATCCTGTGCTCTTTCGCGGTCTTATTTCACTTATTAGGTTTCTCTGCCTTGAGGCCCGAAGAAACGGAACACTTATTGCCCCAGCATCCCTTTAGCTATGTACACAAGGCAATTTAGAGCTAATACGGGGAGGGGTCGGCAATAAGTACCTTTCACCGCGTTAACAACCAAATCACATGCGATCTGCTGGCAAGTCATGAAATCGCTTGCGATGGACTTGTTCTGGTAGGCAATAGATCACAATTTTTCAAGCGGTCTGAAAGCTAAGTTGTGGGCATTTCCGCCTTCATTTTTTCATGAATAAAGAAATATCCTTATGTGAAGATATTTCAAAATGGTAGTGTTGAATTTTATCCAACGAATCATCGTGTATATGCAACCAATTTTATGCTACTTGCGTGTTACTTTTTTTGAGTTTCCATACATAGATACATAATCAACGAGTACTTCCCGCTGGTGACAAGATAACTACAATAATGAGGATTACTAAATACTGGTCAAATTAATTTTGTATGTTGTTCTAATTATCGCTAATACAATTTGAACATGTATCTAATGTACAAAGCAGTCACTCACGCACGAAGTCACCGCCTATGGCTTCGTGGTGTACACATCAGTGCAATAATGCTCGCCATCGTTTGCCGTCATTCCATCTGACAGGGCCGGCCGCAAGACTGTCGGCCAACTGTGGCTAAATAAATGTTAGTGGGTGCCCAGGACTTGGGGAACTATTCATGCTTGCTCCGACTGCTTAGTAATCCTCCCGTTTCTTCAGTGGCTCAGCTCTGGGTCTCCCCACGACACGGATTTCAGCCCAATCCCTTACATATATAGGAGAGACCCTGAGTAATCCATTTTCGTCCAAGTCGAGCCCTCTCTCCTCCCATCCTCTTCCTACCCCTCGAACACCCCTTCGGACCACCTACCTTTCTCCCCCATGGGCCAATTACCCAACTCCACCTCCCTTCCTGGCGACCCACTCCAGAACTACTTGAAGAAACAAAAATAGAATGAGAGAGTGGCCCAAACTTTCTCTCTTTATCTCTCGTTAGGGATAAGTGATCAAAAGTATCAATGCTCCTGTATCGATGAGGTATTAAGGTGATACTGAATGAGCGGCATGTACTACCTTGCGACCCACCGCATGGGCGCAAGGCAGGGGGGTTATGATACCAGTCGTCTGAGGGCGTGAAGGAAACGTTTTTGGAGGTGAAATGATGAAGTGTATTTTGAGATTACTCTGAGTAGAGCTTTTTTATTACGATCACTTACTGTGCGTGAAAATAACGAATTTTTGTACCTATCTGTACGGCAAAAATCTCTCTAATTTTGGCGTTTCTCTCTGGCCAAATTATTTAGTGCATTGATTGATATCAGGGAGAGAAGGATTAACTTTGCAATTCCATATTGTAAAAGATTTATTTACGACCGGTTTCGCCGCAGTGCAGCATCATCAGGTACATGCATCTTCTTTTAAAAATGATTCTCTCGTGATATACTGCTATATATGATGCTACGTAAAATTCCCACTTGATATGTTAAGGGTCTATTTTCTCATGTATTCATATGACCCTCGACTAGAATAGCACTGTCGGTCGTGAAGGGGTCGGATCACAAAAAACGCGTGATTTTGAGCTATTTTACGAATGTTTATTTTTCAAAAAATTAATCGAACTAACGATATGTTGTGTTACATGTATCGAACATTACCCGTAGGAGATCTATGTATCGAACGTACGGATTTTATTTGATACGGATATTTTATTGGATCGAAGTAGAGGAGAGGAGGGTATTATGGAATACCATATGCATTTCTAAAAATAACTTTGCAGGTTTTTTAATAAAAATTCCCAAATTATCATTAGTACATACTATAACTAGTTGTAATGAACTGTCACTTGTGAAAAAAAATACTTTTTATTTGGTTGTTATGAAAAATTTGATTTTAAAAAAGTTACAAATGGAGGTTAATATGAAATAGTCGGGTAATATGAAATAGGTGGTTCAAACCATTGAAAAACTAATTTAACTTAACAAAACATAGTTATTTTTAGCTATAAAAACCATATTTTTAGGACAATGTCCTAGGCATTTCTGCTTCGAGTCTATTTACAAAAGTCGCATATATAATCTTCTGTCTCTGCTCCTGTACAGTCAATGTGAGCCCACAGAGAACAGCTCAAGCATTGAATCCAAATTTCCCCTCGTTGATCTTCGGAGAATTTTCCATTGCAGAAAATACATTCAGCGTCTTTGTATTATACTCAAAACCCATTTTATAACTTCGGTATATTTTTGCCAAGTTATATAGAATACTGTACTTTTACGTCGGGTATCATGGAATACCAAGTCGAATACCAATGTTAAAGTCACATGTGTACTAGTGGCTAAAAATTTTTGAAAACTTACCTGCAGAAACTCTTGAAAATCATAAAATACACCTCGTTCTGTAGCAAGTGATACGACGACAACAAGCGATCAACTCTCACTGAACTGCAACATAGAAGTCTTGCCTTAGTAGATCATAGTATCTCCACGTGAAACCAGCACCAAACAGAGCCGAAACCTCGGTATTCCGTATTACCCGACTATTCCATAATACCCTCCTCTCCTCTACATATAAGTGGTATCGGTAATTTTTTATCGATCGTTAAATCGCCTATTTTTTCTTCATCAGCAGCATCTCCACTGCCAAGTATCATCCCAGTTCGGGCTTTTTCCCTCACCTCCTTTACCTCCTTTCTCCCTTCCCCCGTCCTGAAATAAGATGCGACTGAAACTCGAGGCCGCTCCAGAGGCGACCAAAGCCATGACCCCTTCTTCCTCCCCCCCCCCCCACCTTGCCCTCCCAAGGTGCGTTTGAGGAAGTCCTATCTCCAGCCGAATGGGAGATGGAGTTTTCTTGCTCCCATCAGTTGAGAGGATAAGGGCCACCCGCTCTACTTAACTCAACCTCCTCCTCCCATTCCTCCTCTCCTTCCGTGGTCGACCCAATCCTTACATGGTCTTCCCTCTCCACCCCACTCCCCACCATTTTCATCTTTCTCCCCTCGGAATGGTGAATATCGCGCTATGCCCTGTTTACATTACTAGCTTTTAACCAGGTTAACTCTTAACCCTAGTAAAAGCTCGCCGTGTGAACTCAGGTTGGCAATGACCCTAGTCAACATAACTTCCACGCTGGAGTTACTAGGGTTGGCGCTGGTTACCATCATTTTTAACGCGTGTAAACGCAGGTTAGTTCGAATAGTAGTTAAGTGATCCAGTCCACTTGCAGCTTTTACTTGAAGGGTATAATGTATTAATCGAGTTTCTATTGTCATATTCCGTATCCATGCATCCGTGCCACGTTGCTTGATGTGTTTTAATGCATTCGTGAATGATGAACAGTATATTAAGATCAAAATTTACCTTAAAAGCGCAATCGAGGTCGGATCATGGGCAGAACTTGTCAGAAAAATTCATTAATTCCGCTGCATATATTGAGGGAAGGATTCTAAATGGAAGTTATTTACAAATATTGAATGTCAAGATAACATCTTGAATTGTTTTGATCTATCATAATAGAGTGCAAACGACATGATGTAATATTCTCAGGGTATCTTCTTGGTAAAGTATAGCATAGTGAGACGTCGTTCCATTAAGGAAATATACTCTCTCAATTTTTATCTTTCGATGCATAAAGTGATATTTAGACATGAAATGATAAGTGTAGGTACTATTAAATACTAATGAATGAGAAGTCTAACCGTGCGAAACATTTGCATGTTCAATCCTTTTTCTCGCCCATGCAAGTTCCGTGAATAAAGCTGAACATAGCCTAGGAAACCAACCTATCCACTTTCTTTCTTCCTTTCTGTTTGAACCTTAATTTGTATGTATTTGCCGCTGAGCGGTCTGAGTGAATGAACGAACGATTGTATGGCCAGAACGGCTCATTTCCTACTTGGGTTAGCGTACCCCGAAACGCCTGTTCTATATCTTTCACCACTGTCTGTGTGCTTGAGTTATTCTTTCATTTCGCCTTCTGTGTGTGTCATTCTCTCTCTGCCGGTGGGTGAAAAGCAGCCCTGGCGCCATTTATTGGCCGCTCTCGTGGGTCATGCCTTGGGGAGTGTTTGTTCCTATAAACTCCCCGCCGATTCCTGTGAATTCTCAGTAGAATGGGTAGCTTGGTGGTCTGAGCAATGGACGCGAAATTCTAAGGTCCGTGGTTCAATTCCCGGTCCAGTCGAATTTTTTTCTGCTTGGAATCGGCCATCATTACATCTTCACACCACGATTGTATTCGTCAATTTTGTGTTCCTATCCACTTTCTTTCTTCCTTTCTGTTTGAACCTTTATTTGTATATATTTGCCGCTGAGCGGTCTGAGTGAATGAACGAACGATTATATATAAATTTTGCTCTAGCTACCATAACTGGTCAAAGACAAGAGATCGACATTATGAGGTAAGATGCGGGGAAAATTCATCTAGACTGTGACAGAGGAGTTCAAAGAATGTTCAATACTCTACTTACGCGGTGAGCGATGTGGGAATATTTCTCGGGCTCTCCACCTAAGGCCACCGCTTAAAGGGACGCGACGACCGAAATGCACAGCCTAACCCTAACTAATGGAAAACTTGAGAATAATTCCCACATTATGAGAAACTATCCGTGTGAATCTAGATACTGCATCAGTCGGAAACACGGGTCATTGAAAACGCAGACCTGAAAAATTAGAAGCATTCAAAACCTGGGATTACCTAGATGAGGATACCAAAGATGAAATGGACGGTAAGAATGAGAAGTGAATTAGTCTGAAGAAGAGAAGAAGTAGATAGAACCAAACAGAACGCTACAGAGGAGAGAGAAACGAGATGGTCAAATTTTCCAAAAACATCGTTGAAGTTTGCTTTGAAAGTCTTGAATCTTAAAATTAGACGTATGCAAACAAAGCAAGGAGACTTCTCGAATCTCATCTTTCGCCATATTTGTTCTCATCTTCACAATATGATCGTTTCTTAATTTCATCGCAGAAGATGTCTCATAGTTCATGGAAAGTTAATTTATTTTTAGTCCCAACACATGTGGCTAAAACTAAGGCCTAATACGGCAGTGCGTCTATTGTGAGAGAAAAAGCGGAAAGTATTTTTTTATGAACTTTTCTACTTAATCATACTCCAAACTCGCTCTTTTTATTGTAGTGGCCATGTGGCCATGATGAAGAGAGAGGATGGAGAGGAGGTAAGAGTGCCATCGAGATGGAGAGAAACAGCAACACCAAACTACTATCTAGAGATGGAACTCGGCACACACCCCAAAGGCTAATAATAGTTAAGTAGTTAACAATCACCCATCACCCTGCCTTTGTTTTGATTGTTTTTCGAAGACATCCGAAATAAGTTCATGATGCCTTTTACATTAGTAATTCACTCATAACAATGCACCTGTACACACAACGATGCCCTGAGTGGTAAAAATCCACTTCGGCGGAACCCGAATCCGCGAACCATAGGTTAGAAGACTTAAGACTTTACCCAGCCGCCACCTCAAAAATATAAATTGTGACTTGAATAAAAAATACTTCGAATTCAAAATTAATTATTTAATGACCGCTAAAACAGAAATTGAGGTCTTATTTTGAGACGAGTAGAAACGGGACTGCAGGGAGTGAGTCTTCCCACTTCTCGAAGCGCTCTTGCTGGCAGCAATTAGAAAAAGTATCTGACTGGCCCTAAACCCAAAGCAATCTTCCTCCCATGGTTGGCATTATTTTGAAAGTTCATGTCCCAAAAATCGTCTACTATTCAGTGCCAGGATCTTTTGCGGGAGCTGTATTGCCCATATGCATTTGGACCGATTGAATCGGTCTCGGATTGCGCCAAAGGGGCAGTCTCTCCTCTTTTTTGCCTAAGTACGGTCGGTAACCCTGAGCTCGCAAACCCACATGAAAAAAGGTCGGGTCCACAACTAGGCCTTTGTCCTCGCCAGTCCTCTCATGTTCCCCTCCGGAGGAGGGGAGTTTCTCAAGAGGACCAGGAGGTCTGGATGTAAGTGTGTTGCCAGGGTGGGGGAAGAGGTCCTCCTTTAATCCTCATGATGTCCCTTTTCAAGATCCGGAACCGCCCGAGTGAAGCTGAAGCCGGGCACGCGTGGCTCGGGGAAATTTACGGTCCGATTGGGTTTAACCGGTAGAAATTACCGTCTGGCGATATTGGATGGGAGCCTCTGGTTTAAGTTTAATCTCTGGGTATACCTCACTCTCATCTCGAATTCACTCAAGGCGGCAGATTAATGCCGAGCGTAGGGTCACCCACTTCGGTTCCCTCTCGGCACTTGCCCCGACCGTTCCACATATAGTTGACAGCACTGGGAGAACATTGTCGCCAAACATGCGCTCCCTGTGAAAAAAGACGAAATGCTTCCCCGTCTAATGCTTTGAGTAAATCCTTCTCGGGTTTCCACCGAGGTTTAAAATTTACCGATGTTATCTTAATCTAATGACGGTAGACGAGTCTACCGCGTTTAATTTGTGAATACTACCGACTTTTACTTAGCCTGATGACAATGAAGGAGTCTAGCGGGTTATATTTGTGACTAGTGCCTACGTCATACTCTCATGACGATGGACAAGTCGACAGGGTTACATTTGCGAATTGTACCGTGACGTTTACTTACCCTGAAGACGTTGGACGAGTTGACTGGGCTAAATCTTTGAATATTACCGATATTTTTTCTTAACGTAATGACTATGGATGAGTTTTCCGGGTTAAATTTGTGAATGACACCGGCGTTTCAGCGGACGACTCGTCCATCGTCATAGGGTAAGAAACTGAACCCGGTATGGTAACCTGAGAGATTTTATTCTCACACTCCGTATATTATACTCAAGTATACGTAAGCAATATCTACCAAAACCACGCTAGATTTAAGCAAGTAACTTTAGAGAGTAATTTTAGTGTATTTTAAGACGTCTAGATGAGTAGCCAATGCTCTGAGAGGTAGTATAATAATTTTCCCGCGCCATTGGCAGCATCGCACTTCCGGCATTATGGAAATTGACATGGCAAGCGAATCTCCATAAGATCCCACTTTGTCAATAAAATGTGGAACTAACTTAGCTCATTTCTTCTGTTGGTTTAGTATTTGCAATTTTTGTTGTGTTCGAAAATAAACTCGCTTTTCTAGTCAACTAAAATTTCGCTTTTCCAATTGGATGTAGAAAAAGTTGGTTTTTGCCAACAGTAAGACTCACACTAGATGTAGATGCTGATAAGACTTTTTAGATGGGATTTTCTTAGAGCCGCTTTGTTGATGCCTCAACAGATATGGAAGGGGAAATAATTTAGGCCTAGAAATTCAGCCTTGGGGGAAGAAATAAATAAACTTGCTTGAGTATTCCATGAATCCTCTCAATGTGACGAGTATAATGCATGTGCCATTTAACGGTCATTACCACGCATGGATAGACGAAAAGTCTTAGGTTTTCCTGGCCAATATGGTGGATAAAAGTCTCACGAATATTCCATCGGATTAGCAGCTCCAAATCTCCCGGCATTTCGAAGAACGACTTCTTCAGGTGCTTTAAACTCGTTGGAATACCCGAGATATCTTTATTTACACATAGAAAGCTTGGAATGAAAACATCCTAACCAAAATCTTGCTTGAATACTGTTACATGATCCTTTAACCTAATCCAGAAATGCTTCGGGCATTATCGACCCTTTAATGGCTATGTTGAGGTTACCAAGTATATGAAAATTTCAATTGTTGTAAAAGGGCCAAGTTTGGCGATTTTGGAGCCTAAAAACTCAAATTTGATGTTAAATCAAGACGAATTGGAAAATCATATGCAATAATGAAAAACTGAATGCTTTCAGTCATCCGATAATTTAAGTTTCCAGCCTATATCATTAGTTTTAGTAATTTAAAAACGCAAAAAAACTTCTATAGTATATTCTAAAGTAAATAAGTATTGTACTTATTTATACTTCCACGAAGTGACGCCTGAAAGTATAAAGTTTATTCTACCCCATATTCAACGTTTTTCTTGCGAAAGTAAATACGGGCTTCTGAGGCACTTTAGTCTTTCTTAAATAGCCCATTGATATTTCTTTGTCTTGGGAAACAGATGTTCCAGATTTTATTACAAAAGGGGTTTGGTGGTCCGTAGCTATTAAAAAAAAATATTTTATAGACCCAGATAGATTATTCATCTCAAATAATGTCATTGAGGCTACAGCTTTGAAGGAAGATCTCACGTATCTTGACCGTGACCCATATCCAAACTGAAATGAGTTGCACCTAATCTTGATAATTTTGCCATAGATTGATGCATATTCTCACGATTTTTGCCATATTTATAACTTTTTAAAGCCATCTGCCACTCACTTATCCGCCGAATATTAGTAAAAAATTAAATGCACACCAAAGGATTGGTATTAACCATGAAAAATCAATTAGCCTAACCATGATCCATACTCTTAATTTATCCATGGACGATTTTGTGCACACTAGCAACCATTCATAAAGCAAAAAAATAATACTGCTGAAGATAAGCCTTATTTTTTATAAGGTATCCTATTACATACTACAATAACAACCCGTATCCGCCTAAAAGAAGGCAATAATCGCCAGTTGTATTCAGTTCTAACTCGGGCTGTATTAAAATAAAATGAGAAATTAATTTTTACCATCGTTTCAATTGTTTGTTGAAAAAAATTACGTTGACATGGCACGAAAATGTCTTCGCAAATCAATATCGATAATTATATGTTTATTTTACGATTGGAATACGTCCATCATGTCACTTCACTCATTATCATGTTATTCATAACATACTTTTAGCCACACAAATGCTGCTGGAGCTGAGCGCAGTTTTCCTTATACTATTATTTAATTTGCGACTTTAACCATTTAAGCTGCATTACCCAAGTTTAACAATAATAACAGTACAGAAATGGATCAATAATATCAGTAGCCGATGAAAGGCAACCGATGCCCTTCGGTGATTGGGCCGAAGTATGCTGGAATAGGGAGAAAGATGCATCATTCAACTGAATAAATGTTATAATTCAGCGAATAACTCAAAAAATAAAAAGTTGACCCCTGAAATAAAGATTTTGTAAAATATACTAACAAGCAGTCTATATTCGCTGCATTTGAGAAGGAAAAAAAATGTACCCCTGGGGGGACTCGAACCCCCAATCCCCGGTTTAGGAGACCGATGCCTTATCCATTAGGCCACAGGGGCTTGGTGATGGAGGGACGAAAATAAAGTATATGTTCTGCATTGAGTTTCTTCCATTTGGTATTATTGAGTTATTTTTTATATTTTGGTAACAATAATCTAATTAAACATTCATTTTCCTTTTGCAAGAGGAAAAGAGTACTTTTTTCTGACACCGCTCGTGTTCTCGACGATCTCAAGGGGCAATCCGCTCAGTTGTTTTAGCCGGGCATTGCTTTCATTCGTATTATTCCTGCAGGTGGTTTTATCTTACCATCAATGGCATTGATTGTTATTATTCTCTTCGTACTTGTTTGAATATTTATCGCGATTATAAAAGAACTTAATTTTTAGACTGGTGAACGGACGTTGACACTTGATGATTAAAAGTAGAAGCAAATGTTTGCGAAAACATTGCTTGAGAAACATAGAACTCACTCTACAGCAGAATTTGTCCCTTTGCATAGTAATATGCAAGTCATTATCACAAATACAACGCTACATATTTGCGATAATTATTTTATCTCCATTGCAATTTCATTATGATCACCTCTTTGCCGAGCTTGCACATTCTACATCCTCTCGCTTTTTTAAGGAATGAACTGCACTCATTAGCTAATAGTTATCATACTGTAGTTTATTTTGTTTCTGTAGGAAAATTTGAAATTATTATGTAGGCATTCACATTCCGGTAAACGGATTTAAGATGGCATTGCATGTCCCGCAATGCCTTATGCCTGATATGGTATCCTGTGACAAAGATCCATAAGAAGGATCTTTAAGAGCCGTCACTGCGCCACACGCATGAAAAGATTTATCGCATCTCCCTATTGCTTATTCTCGTAACCCGAATGAACTTCTTGTCGAGTAGAGACGAAAGTATAATTACCCATCATAGCGAAGTGATTTCCGGTGTTGCTGAGCTTCATGCGGTCCTTTATCGCCGTTCTGTGATATTTCTTGAGGGATGATGCCCGATTTTCCTACCAATCTGTGATGGCAGTTGGCCTAATTACGGGTTAGCTCTTTCAACCCCAGCAGACAAAAGCCTATTCGTCTCCACGAATAGAAACCTTATGGAGTCGACCTCGTCCGAATTACATATTATTGTTTTAAAGTTAGGAAAACATACGCCATATTCACCTGAATTTGAAAAAATAAAACAACCGGGATAAAAATCATTCTTATGTAAAAATGAAATAAGATTCATTAGCTCTGCTCCTTTCAAAAACGAATATCGATCTTTCATACTCGGGTCATCGACTAACGTACCCTTCCTTCACCGCAGAGAGGATAGAGTTTTCCGTCTTCAATGCACCTGGTGCGGGATACGGGGAAGTCACTCGTCGGAACGTGTCTGCCTTCATGAAGTATTTAATCGGATAAGAAGCCCAAAATGAGTTTATAACCTACCTGGTCACGTCGAAAGCCACATAAGCAAAATTATAAAACACACTTCCCTAATTTTCCAAACAATTCCAATGGCATTCATGGGTTCGGAGTTTCGAGGCCATTGGCTTTCGATAGGCTTACTTCCTCCGCTATTTTTTTCTACTTTTCCCCGCTCATGCCTTTTGCAACAGCCACCTTCTCAGTGTACCAAAATGCCGTCTTTATTCCGAAATGGTTTATGATGTAGGCTCCTGCTTGAGAGAGGATGAGCGTAGGGCATCGGCTTTTGAAATGCGGGTATTGAGAAGGATGGAAAAGAACGGAGGAGATTTGCGAAGAACGAATGAGGAGATTCATTTGGAAGGGAAGGAAAGGTGGCTGGTGAAAGAAATTGGATGGGGGCAGCAAAAGTAGATGAAGAAAAATTGGTAAAAGGTCGTACTGAGAAGCAACTATAGTTTGAAGAGCGTGATTATAGTGGTAACAACATAAGGTTAATGGGGGGAGAGATTAGTCTTGGACGGGATAATATGGAAGAAAAAACTCGTATATATTTTAAAGTGATTAAACATTGCAAAAAGAGATTGTTGAAAGGAACGAAGGAAACGCCGAGAGAGCGTGGCAAATGCATTAATGCTTCTTCTCGTTTTTAAGCAATGCACACAACGAAATATTTTCCTCAAGAATTCTAGTTTTGAATCCATTATGTATACGCATCAACGGTGGACATTAAGTGATTGCGTTTCATAGCGTATTTAAAATTAGAAAAAGTCATGTCATCCACTTCTCGGCGTCTCGGTGGCTTGACTCAGGTATTTCTTCCAAAGATTAAAATTTTCCCTGTGTATGACGCTAGTAAAGTCATCTCGCGTTTTCCACTGGGCTTCGTACGTTTTGATAGCTCACCTCCTAACTCCTATACGGTGTCGAGAGACTTACACTTACTGTTAGTCCGATAGACGGGTGACGTAACTGGGTGTAACAATAATTACGCACCAGGCCACGTGACTGCACGGGTAGTGGAAGACGTCTGTATCGCTTAGGCAGGATTAAACGAAGATTTTACTCATTTCAGCATTTAAATCAAAATAGCTCTGGTGACTATCACAGTAAATAAAAGTGATTCGTGATTATTTTGAATATTTCATGTCCTATGGTGTCATCAATGGTGATCCCTTGACTTCAGCGGTGTTTGCCGCGCGATTGTTTCCCACAAGAGTGCACAGTAAATGTGCGGTAATTTGTCGATTCATATTCTGACCGCCATATTATACGTGAGTTATTGAAATCGTCATTTGGGAAATAAGCTTCCACCTTAGGAGAAATTTGCAGCGATCCTCGACATCGTATTCCCCGGCCCAAAAGGTCCACCATACCGGTGGGCATGCCCAGCTGAATGCTTTCGTCTAATCTCTTCGAAACGTCGCGAAAATGAAATCATGGTTTTTTTTGTATTTGAGTTGAATTGTGGGCAAATTTTGATGATACCGAGACTGGCAGTTGTGATACTGCTAACCCTTTATGGACAACAATTTTTCTACTTAAGAAAAAAATGTTTCTTTCCAAATCTTAATCAAGGGAGATAATTTAAAGCACGCCCATCCGTTTTAAAAACATTTTTCTCAAAATAGCCTGTAATTTAGGTACGACCGTGCCGAAAACGTCCCAATGGGCTATAGTGAAATAACTTACATGGTTACTGATGCACAACAATTCTGGCGGTATGTGCCCAATTCGGTACACCTGACGTGAAAGAGTTAAGGAGTCACCCGTAAGTACACACAAGTGCGAGATCCCACAGAGAAATATTCATTCGCTTTGAGCCCCCCGCTGTCTTTTATTGCGGGTTACTCTATCAAGGTAGCATCGTGTCTTGATCCGTTATCCACAAAATTCTTCAAAGAGCGAACGCCTCATTGTTCAAAGTTTGGCTTTGTCCACTCGGTTGGCACTCGGCGCGAAATCGATGGATCTGGGTTCGAGTCCCGGTCGAGTCGAATGATTTCTTTCCTCTGTGGAATTTCGCAAGAGTTTTGAAAAAAATCCCAGGTTCCGACGGACAAGGAGTCGACCTTCTTCACGTTCCTCGACCCCCTCGCGCTGGACATATGGCTGTTCGTGGGCGCTGCGTTCCTCCTGGCCGGCTTCACACTCTTCGCCCTGGCCCGCTTCACGCCTTACGAGTGGCGGGACCCGAAGCCGTGGTTGGCGGACGTCGCGCCCGCCACGCGCGGCAAGCGGAAGAAGCGGCCGTGGGAGAGGAGGACCGCCGTCGCCCGGGTCCACCAGGCCTCGAGGGTGCGGCACCCGCCGTACGTCGTGGAGGAGGAGTTCGGAGTGCCCGACCCTTGCGGGAAAGCAGGTCTGCATCCGGGCGAGGGGGACGGAGGACCGGAGGGTGAGGGGCAGGGGGAAGAAGATGAGGCCGAAGAGGAGGAGGAGGAAGACACGGAGGAAGAGGACGAGATACAGGAGAGGAGATTGGTGAACCAGTTCACGCTGTCGAACAGCATCTGGTTCGTAACCGGGACGCTTCTCCGTCAGGGTTCCGGTGTGGACCCGAAGGTGAGATAAATCGACCTCCGGCAGCGACGCGATCTCTTCTGCCCGCTCCATCCGTCACTAACACAATCTGTCTTTCTTTTTCTCTCAGTTCTTCCCGCAGGTGATGCGCACGACAGAGGCGGATAATTTGGTGCATGATTTTTTTCCCGAAATGTCCCACTGGGCCGTATTTAGGCAAGAATCTAGTGAGCTCGTCCCCCCGTCCCCCGCGCGATACGAATGGAGTGTCGCACGTTCTATTTTAGAATTGCAATAAAAAATTTGTAAAAAGTGTCGTCATGAAAACATTGAACCATAAATTTTAATCATCATACTAGCTATGCGAATTCTGATTATTGTAACTCAAATATAATACTGTGAAAGCCCATGATATCAAGTAGAATCGATCAGTCAATCCCCATTCATGCTTAACATATTCATCATCTGCTCCAACATTCTGTCGTCAGGTGGTGAAGGCACCGATGAGCAGTTTAACTACCGTATTTTTTTAAACTATGCTTACACCTTTGTATATTTTAATCCGCATAAAATCACAGAATAACCGTATAGAAATGGGTATGACGACCTCCGTAACATTCTAATGGCCGAGCGCTGTTCTGATAGCACTACCCGGAACACGCTGAGTCATATGAAAAACTTTACCCATATGATATGGGCAGAATATACTTTAAAAGGCATTGAACAGAAAACAATGCATTATGTCCACACATCAATATCATTATGATAAACTGTGCTCTTAGTTAGTTTTTTGGTCGTAAAAGCGCTCTTCGAATCCATGGGATGCCAAACAATATACTCAGTCCTTTTATGATTGAGGAAGTCTTTTTCAAAATCTAGCATATTTTCCAAATGCTTCGACATGACTCAATATCTGGCATATCTCGAGGTCAGAAAGTCCCTGGCTACCGCGTGCAAAAGTAGTTGGGCGCATTTACTCGGAGGTGATGCCTTGGATGAAAATCTCACGAATAAAAAGACATTTTTCCTTAAAAAAGTGTTACGCTAAACAGCCTGAATCTTTACTGCGGGGTTGCAGTTAATGTTCTGTAATACAAACTGTCCTAATACAGAAGTTTAGTTACCATGGCAATACTGCGCCACAACAGGATGGAAAACAAATTACGAATTATTTTCTCGCAACTATCCTGATTCTTGCCTGGGCTCGGCCCTATATTTCCCTTATCAAACCTTTTAAACGTTTGTGCTTGACTTATAGGTCCACCATGCGGATTGCAGCGTCCAGAGGATGGTTCTCGAATGATATTTTTGGAGCTCTTAATCATATTTTTTATTTTTTCGTTCTGTTCTCTTTCATGATGCCCTCTTCAATCTTCTCCACCGCCCTCCTTATTTCTTCACCTGTTTCTGCACCTGGTTCGATGTGCATGTCCTTCTATCTCTAATCTCTGCTTGGTCACCCACTTTTCTCATCACCCTCAAATATCCCGAGTCTAAAACCGATTTGGATTAATTGAATACCCCATACTATTTGTTTATTTCTTCGGGATTTTTTTATTTACTTGTAATTAAACTTTCCAACTTGCGTGCTTAATTATTTCTTCAAATATAAATGTCTTCGCTCATCTTTCAATACTTTTCCCTTCTTGTTATCTCATAATACCGTTGATTGCATGCAATTCTGCACATCTTAACGCGTTGCCTGGAACGCTCCTTCATTTCTTGCTTTCTGCGTACTTCTCATCTCTTCTTTCTTGCGACTTCCCTCCGCGTCTCGTGATCTTTTTCCTTTTTTCTATACCAATTGCTGTACTTTGCTGGTCATCATGTGTCTTGTTAAAACCGTTTTCGGGAATGTTATCGTTATCATTCCATTAAACGTATTTTACGTTTAACCTCCATTTACATATTTCTTCCCCATCTTTGATTCATGGCTTACTTTCATATCACTCTTTCTCTTGCTTTATTTCTTGTTGCTATACTCTACGGTCTTATTTCATCCTATTGAATTGCATGAATGTTAATGATTTCTACGCTGACATCCTTAAATGTTCTTAAAAAATGCTACCTTGCGTTGCATGAAATGTCTCTTTTGGTTAATTTATTTTTCATACCCCACGTATAAACCATGAATTGCCAATATCTTTTTACTGTGAATTGGATCTTTTTTTATCCCCTCCCCGAAATGTTTTACAACATTTTTAACGCCTTTGCACGTTCAAATACCACGGTATTTTTTATTTATCAATGTTTCGCTCGGATTTCCTCGCTATCGTCTCGTTCCCGCAACCGCAATTCGTTCCGATAATACCTTCCTTTTTTTCATTTCTTGGTCCGCTATCATCCCGTCTCCTCTCGCATGGCTTTTTCCCTCTCTCGTCATTGCCGACGAAATAAAAAAATATCCCCTTCTTTTATCTCTTCATGCATGCTTAAACTTCCGAACGGCTTCCTCCGACGAAACGCCCTTCTTTCTCGCATTATACCACTGTCCGCAAAAATCCTCGTCGCCGTCTGAATAACATCCCCCGTTTTTATTTCGCGCGCCAAAAATCTCACTCAAAATAATAATATTATATACAAACTCACACGTCTGTTCCTGATCGCGATTTTTTTTCTGATAACTTCTTAACGCCCACCGTTCCTTATCCCTGCGTCCTGCGTCTTAAATATTCCTCAACGTATCACACATTTCCTCCTGTGATTCCCTTGGTTGGCAACCTTATCCTCCCATTCCATTCTCCGCCACCCGACACTCTTCGCGCGCGCCCCCACATGCCTTACTCACGAACCGTCCCAGGTGCCCACGTCCCAACCCACTCGCCTCTTCTCCTTCATGAACCCGTTAGCGGTGGAGATATGGCTGTACGTCTTGGCCGCTTACCTCCTCGTATCGCTCACAATGTTCGTGGTGGCCCGCTTCTCCCCATACGAGTGGCACAATCCACACCCCTGCCTCACCGAGAGCGACGTGGTGGAGAACCAATTCTCCCTCGCCAACTCGTTCTGGTTCACCATCGGCACTCTCATGCAGCAGGGTTCAGACCTTAATCCAAAGGTATTAGTGCCATCGGAAGGAGTTCATCCAACGTTCTCCCTCTTTCTCTGTGTGTTTGTCTCTCTCTCTCTCTCTGTATTACACGTGATGTGTATGTTTTGTTTTTTTTATTAACGCGACGTTTTTTTATTTTAATTTTTCATAGCGCTCCTCGCGCGCCTTCTTTGTATTTATTTTGTCTCCGTGAAGAAAGCTTGCGACGCTTCTTATGTGCTTTTTTTAATGCGTTAGCGGGAAAAATGATTCCTTTGATCTAATGATGCCGTTCTTAGCCCTTGATGAAACGACCGAACCGAAGAGAAATCAGTAATTTGGGCGAGGAAAGGAAATATCTCGCTTCGCGAAAGTATTTTCGAATTGCGTTTGATAAAATCGTCAGTATCAAGTAATTCCTAGCTTGAAGCATTTTTGCATCATTTAAAACATTTATTCGTAGCATTTAATCTATTGCACTCTCAACTTTATTCTCTATCATGAGTAGGAAGCCTATCTCTGCGAGGTCTACTCTGTCAATGATTCAATGAGTTCTGATACAAATTCAATGATTCAACATTAAATGATTTTTCAAAATGAGAATCCATTCCTTATAGATGATATTCATTGCCATTGTTCATTTCATATCTTAAGAATTTTATTTTGATTAAGTTCTGTTTATTTCAACCCTTAGGCGTTGAATAATCTTCTTTATATTTCATTGCGTTTTTTTACTCCTTCATTATTACCGTACATTTACCTCTGGAACGGATGAGTTATTTCAGTTGTTTTTCATGCACACTTCTGGCTTCCATTATTGAAACATAAGCAGTATATAACCTTCCTCTTTGTTCAGATTTGTTGCCTTCCTTATTTTTTATAAATATCTCTTCTAACCGGTATAATTACGAAAAAGAGCAATCATATTACTGTGATGGGAATGGCTTTTACCAAACTTGATTCTGTGTTGGTTTTCCAAAAATAAAATAACCTCCGTGGGGGTGTAAATGGAGTCTCATAGCTACGAAGAATCTCTTTCTGCTTCAATTAAGCAAACTTTTGAACTCGAATTATTTAAAAGTGCAATAGCAAGTTCACGTTCGTAACATTTGAGAAACAATTCGTGGATTCATGGGCTACAGGGGTATCTGTAGAGGCTTCTTTTGCGTTGACGTGTTACTCTAGGAAAGCAGCTTGTTCATAATTTAATGGACGTCACTATTTAATGCCGGAGTATGCACAAGTGATTCCCCTTTAGGTGTTAAAATTAGCAGAGAAATCATAGCTAGCAAATGCCTTTTATTTCCTAGGCGTAATATAATGCAACTTCACGCTCCACAGATGTAATTGCATAGCATCAAGCGAATGACTTCAAATAAAGCTCCTCACATCCACATTTTGCTTCTGTATGATTTTTCTTGTGACGAGAATGAGCAGTTAAATCATCATTACTTAAAGTGAATGGGTGCATGTTCATTCAGAAAGATGCAAATGTTCACGTTGATGTTATGGTTAAGAGTAGTGACTTTTTGTTTATCACTGTGTTCTTGCTATCTTGTCTGCGCTTTAACTTTTTTTCTCTTCTTAGAATGACGACGCATGGCTCACTTAACACAATTATGCATGTATGCTCAAGTAGATCGTAACAGCTATATCACACCTTATAGCCATAATTATTGCTTGAAGTAAACGCTGATAATTCTTTACGCGACGGTGATTCTCAACCGTAGAAGTTAACGTGAAACCTTTTCTCTCAGTGAAATCTTTGAATACGAAACGTATCAGTAAATGATTATTGAGATCACCATAGATGAATCAATATTGTTTTGTGCGATATCAATGTACCAAACTGTTTTCAGCCTTTGTTCAAGCAATGAGCACGTTTTTGCATTACCTTTGACTGTGACTGTTAGCAGCTCAAAATACTGAATGATAGGGTTTAGTGCACATGAATTGCCTGTCAATGAAAATCAGACATCTAAAAATCTTTATCTCCCGTAAAAGATACATGAAATACGCCTATGTTACGATGTCCTCCAAGTATAAAGACAGAATCAAATTGCGAACCGCCCACTACAGTGGTGATCATTCTATATTGCACCTTTCTTTGAGCAATACATATACAATGCATGTGCTTGGAAAAACGGTTCGGATAGCAACCCTGAAATGATCTGTCAAATGCAATGATGGCACTTTTTATGACCGCATGTTACTTGTAATCGTCGACCGCCGAAGCACACGGTGACGCTCTGACGTTAAAAACGCGGTACACGGTTTCAAGTACCGTGTGGAGATTCAATGTGTTTATATTGATTTTAACCTGCAGAAGTTTCACAAAGTAGAGCCGGAAACCTTTCAATTTAATGAAAAATTATATTTCTTGCGTATTATTTGCTTCGTCCTCACCGATTACGTAAGCCATTAAGACATATAATTTTGCTATCAGTTGAAATTTTGTTTTAATATTTTACTTAAAGCCCGAGTATTTGTCCCTCACTAAACGAATTCCCTTCTCGAAATCGAAAACGCTTCTCATTCGGGTACACCTAATCTTTAAACGTCCCTGCCATAAACCCTTTGGTTTCAACCTCCACTGTACATACTTATTTGCAACCAACACTCAATGGAATGTGAATTTTTGATTCGCTGCATGGAGACTCAGTAGCCGTCAACCAAAGGGAATATTCAGTAAGAGAAAAAAATACGACCTCGCTTCGGCATCTTGAGGTATACTTGCCAACCATTCTTTGAAATCAAAATTCGCTCTCTCTTTATTTTGTTGTTTATATCTTTAAAGTTGCCCGATTCCCCAATGATGAATATACTCATTTTGCATGAGATATTTTTTCAGAGCTTTTACGGAAACGTTTTATGATTCTATTTAAAAATGGCTGCTGGCTTTTTTGGACTTTTTTCGTCTTGTTTACAATCATGTTTTCTTTGTTGAATCTAATTTGGAATGCTCTCTTTTGTTTCACTTGATTAAATTATTCCATGTGTACATGTTCTTTCATATATATGTCGGAACAAGTGTTTCTTGGCCTCATCTTCATGTACAATTTAATTCTTTCTTTTGCATTTCATTTGCTCCGCTTATCTCAAGAGGAGTCATTATTTGGAATCTTTTCGCATTACTTCATCTCGTGAAAGAAGACCCTCGAGTATACGGGGTCCCGCAAAAAAAGGCCGTCTACACTTGGAAGCTCTGCCAAGTATGATATCTTTTGCATACTACTAAGGAGTCCATTTGCTCTGTCGTTAACCTGTTGATTCGTCTTCCTTTTTCCTTTTCTCGGAATCAGCTGGCCACCACGAATGACTCATTTGAAGGATATCCAACTCTCAAGTGATCAATATGTACGTATAGAGAGAGAGCGATCAGTGTGACGTTTTAATCACACCTACAAGTTTTCGCTGTGATATGCTCGGCGACTTTATGGTGCACACCGATGTTCTTATCATCAAAAATCCACATTTCCACAATCCTGTCCTTCAGTACAGAATTACACATCTATCAATGACTTCCTGTTTTTTTATTACTCGATCTTGTTTTTACTCTCTTAATACATCTTCTTACTCCTTTCGAATTATTTCGAAAGAAATTCAAATGGAGAAAACTATGCTTCCACCAATATATTTTATGTCTCCGTGAAGTTAAGATCACTCAAAAAATGCAAGATAAAAACTCGAGTTGTGGATTACTTTCTCACAACCGGCCACGGTACCTCCACCCAGGTAATATGCAATATTTTCAGGCAATAGTGAACATTCCAGTAGAATATTCCACCCCCTCATGCATAGTGGATGGTTTGACTCTGAGCAGTTTCTATCAACGATAACAAATAATTTTAATTGATTATGACAACGATATTTGGAACTAAAAATATTTTCTTGCATTTCAATGATCAGAAATTTATACCCTCGCATGCTCTTCCGTCCTACAATGGTGAATAATTTGGAATATAATCGAGAAATTTCATTATTTACGGATTAATAACTTCTGGAAAGTTGGAATACTGATTATTCAATTCCCTTTGTACTCTAGGAGGACTTTTCCCTCTGTGACTATATTTGTCAAATTAAAAGACCTTTGTTACAAGTAAACCCTGGATATAAACCCATTAACTGCTTCTATGTTAGAGTTTTTTCGTAGCTAGTTAATACAGACAGAAGATAATCAAGGTTAGGTACTCAGACTCCCTTAGGTATAGTTGTTTCCTTGCACGTTTTACCCCTATGTAGCCTAAATCATTTAGCAAGCACGGAGAATTGTTTGGTTGTTGTAGTAGCGAGTTGCCTTCAATTATCTCAAAAATTAGTTATAACATTAGGCACCCAGAAATATTTAATTGCATGAATAATTCCGGTGTAGTGTACTAAATCAATCTTAGATATAATGAATTGTGTCATGATATAATGAATATTTGTGAAATGTTACGTAATTTCCTCTCTAGCTTTTTTCGTCTGATTTATATATTGTGAATAATACTGAAAAATTATCCATCGACTTTAGCTTTGCACTATTTATTTATCAAAATTATAATCACTGATGAGAAAATGGTTCATTGACTGTCTAATAAAAATATTGACCTATTTCAAGTTAGTTCTTCTATATGTATCTTCAACTTTGTTTAACTATTCTCTGAGATCAACACTAGCCATCACTGTGAAATTCAAATTTCGTCATTGAGCTCACCTTCACCCGTTCTTTTCCAATTTGCTATTTTTGAAGCATCAAATGCATAGAATCAGTTTTCCTCTAAATGGGACACTTTGGGCAAAGTTTGACGCGTAGCAAATCAAAGACCAATGTCTCTCCGGAACGTGGCCTTAACCACTGTGCCCTCCCTGTGTTCCCCCTCATTCTTCCCCCCTCGCGCCCTCCTTCTCTACTTCCCGGCTAATTTTCGGGACGACGGGAACGTGGGCGACCCAGGCAACCTCCACCCGCATAGTCGGAGGGATTTGGTGGTTCTTCACCCTCATCATAATCTCGTCTTACACTGCCAACTTGGCGGCCTTCCTCACCGTCGAGCGAATGATTACCCCCATCGAGAACGCAGAGGACCTGGCCGGCCAAACGGAGATCTCGTACGGAACGCTGGACAGCGGCTCCACCATGACTTTCTTCCGGGTAAGTTTAGAAAGGTGTACCCACCACCTTTGAGAAAATATTTGTGCTTACATTTGCCTAACTAGGACACTGACACTCTTTACCCTTGGTAATATTCAATATGCACCGTCATTGATTAGTTCATCTTACGACTCAAAGTTATTTTATTTACATAATTTTATTGTAATTTCAATTTCCTCTCACCTTTGGACCACAAGAATTCAATTTTTATGCAGTAGATTATTGAGGCTTTGGTGTGTATATTGAAGACTTTTTCTCTATATGACTATAGCTCATTTCATGAAGCATTTTATTTTTCATGCGATTAATGCAGCAATCTTTCAGCTTAATACCCACGCTGATTAAATTTATTCATTTTTCATCGTTAAGTCTTATGGCATATATAATGATAATACCGGCCAGCACTTCGACTTACTAATAAATCTTCTCCTGGGCTTAAAAATATGATGGAACGTCCGAGAAATCTGGATATCATTTAAGATATTAAATAGGATACATACGCTGAACCAGCCCTAGTTAAGTTTAAATATTTTGGATCGTTTAATAGAGAGAAAAAACTATAAAAATTGTGCAGTGAAATACTTGACGGAGTTCATTGTGGAAAATGCGAATTTATAATTAGGATCATAGGAAAGCTCCAAGTTCACAACGCGATTATCAAATGTATACAATGATATTTATGAAGAATCCTCTCTCCTAAGAGACCCCCTGCTAACCCACACATTTATATGTTGGTTTACTATGAGATAAAAGGGCGCAGGTAAAGTGGAAGAAGGCAATGCTGTCGGTTGTTTCACTAATCACAGACTCATAATTATATACATCATGTTGATGCTTGTTAGTTAGCGATAATGTATAATGTTTTATCTAATTATCATGAAATGGTAGATGTGATAGTTTTGGAAGCCGTTAGCAGTTCATCTGAAGATTAAATAGGTCACCCCAATTGAGGTAATTTCTCCTCTAACCACGAAATAGCAACATTGCAAAACCAAGAAATTTTCCGTTCATACAAAACTTACTGAAATTCAGCAATTTGCCTATATTCCTTGAAAAATGCCTTGAAGTTAGTCTTTGACATCTGCAAATCTGTACATTATCTGTCTCTAAAATCTGGATGAAATGTATTTAGTGTCCCCAAAAATATTTCTTCCAAATAGAATACAGGGTAACTTTTTATTTGATTTATGTTACAAACTGTTTTAAACTGTTACTTTAATTCAGCTAATTTTATTTTAAATTTGCTAAATTTCTGCAAGTGTTCCTTGCCAAAAATTTTAAGCTTTCCACATTTGAAGTTGGTACAACTTCAGTTAAGGAAGCGTTGCTGAATTTCAGCAATTTTGGGGGAAAATATTTTACAGTGTAGGTGGTATTAAAAACATAAAGATTCTCGCAAAAATGTCTGATTTGACTGATGTGACGCCGACAGGTCCTTTTATATCCGGGTCTTACTTATAGTGTGCGCCTTAAATGACACATAAAAAGAACAATGTAACATATCATGGGAATTAGTTATTGCATTAATATTACATTTCTTTCAAAATTCTCGTCAATTCGTGCCTTTGATTATGTATTTTAAAGTGATATTGCAGTGTCTTCCTACAATCACAGGCTAAAAAAGTCCTTGATAAATATAACCAAAGCCTCAGAGGACGCCACCATTTTAGAACAAAATATCATTTTCTCCCCTGTCCAACAATTTTCATCTCGGATCTCTATTGATTGCATGGAAATATTTTACGAATGTCTTTTTTTTTAATTTCTACTTAAGTGGACATCACTTACTTCCGATTTCAAAAATTAATTCTAAATTAACAATACCAAATTAATACTTCGAGTCCATGGATTTGGCCTGGAGGATGAAAAGCCAAGGTGTAGATGATAATTGTTAAGCAGAGATTACCTCTATTCTATACCCGCTAAATTTATCTCCTGCTAGCTTATTGATCCTATGTTCTAAATAATAGACTATCCATATTTTTTGTGGACTGCTGATACATGTGCCCTTGTATCATATCATTGACATTGACTCCTACGAATATCCTAACAAGGGAATTGAAGCTAATACCCACTATATACAACAACGGCTTACCTTACAGGATTATTTGATGGAATTTTGGGAATTAATCAGAGCATCAGTTCTCTCAATGGGTATGAGTTTGCTTTTACCATCAGCGATACTTTGTTCGCAGAAAAAAATCGTGAGATACTTCTTTCCAATGAGACTGTCAGCGTAACGAGGAACTTCATTGCCTTTCAGAGTTAAATCAAAGAGGGTAAAATCTTTCATGTCACTCGTTTGGTTACTCGCTCTTTCAGTTTTTGCAAATCCCATATCTTCTTGGTGGCTTAATACGTGGGTGATGGCATGAAAGATTGCAAGGATGTGTAACATTTCTCAAGCTCCGAGTGATTTCCGCCCCAGAAATTTAAATCATGACGACTTGTTAATGGAGGTGGCAGGATTTTAAGCCTCGTTTATATTGGTCCAACTTCTTGTTTACTTGATACATTCGCACGAAAAGTATAGAGACTTCTCTGGAATTTTTTGCCAGCAGCAAATAATACCGGGACGAGAAGACTTAATCCTTTGATTAAAACATCCATTCCCCGTATTCCAGTTCAAAGATTACCTTTATGTTGCATTATATGCCCCTAGATGAACAAAATCCATATCGTAAATCAGCGCTCGGAAGTCATATGCAAGTAGTGGATCTAGATACACTCATCTCCTGCGTTAGTCCCAATTTTCACTCGCTGCATCGTAATTTTTTTCTTTCATCGCGCAAATTTCGACGCTTTTTGGACCTGAAAATATCAAAACAACGGCTCACTGCAGTTTTTCGGAGTTGAGTGATGAAGGAGATCCCAGCATCGAAATGTAGGTCGTGGGGCTGTCCCTCTGGACTCCTCCCGAGATTCGTGTTTCCTCATGGTCAGGAGGAGCGCGCAAGACGCCAGGATTTTCATAACCTTCCTTGGCCTTGCACCATTAATCATTCCCCGCGAGATAATCTTGAAGGATGGGAGAAAAATACCTCAACGTGGTAGGAGGACGCCGTGGCCAAGAGATCTTGGAAGGTTATCGTATTTGGCGAGCTATTGTGTTTACTGACGCGGTGATATGTCGGAGGGTTCTCAAATAATCAAGTCTTGCTTCATTCCTCGCTCCGTAACGTTATTTGTTACCGCGAAACTGGGACAATGTTTGAGCAAACTCACCACTAATTTCACAGGACGCCATGATAGATGGTTCAAGGAATGAAATTATTTTGACACACTCTATCTAGCGACGTTCTCAGATAAGGTGTTAAGGATTAGTCGACCTACTTGGCGAGGGTTTGGCGTCGAGGCCTTTCCAGTATGAGTTACTGCTGACAAGGAAATTCAATCTCAGGAAGGGAAAAAATGTCAAAAATTATCCGAAGACCTTTCTCGAGAATAATAAATTGGCAAGCGAAAGAATTAAGTCAAGAAACTCTGTATTTTAACGTCATGCATAACTATTTCCAAGCATAAATTTTAAGGGTGGCATCTGTTGATGATAGGGTATAAATAAGTATTTCCACATGCCGTGACAGCATTTCCCGCTTGATTAACATAGTGTACTGGGAACTCGAATTGCTTTCATGGATAATATCAATAATATCCTGGAAAAATATAAATAATACACCGAGGAAATTAAAAAGGCCCTTTTATTTTCTTATCCGTTGAGCGCAAGCCTTGGAATAATTTAGTTGTGTGGTGGATTTCCTGTTAAATCTTCCCCGAGAGTGGAACGTTGCAAACTTATGAATAGCCTATAAATGTAGGCTCCTATGCTGATCCATCGCTATTCTAATCAGCACCGAAAACTTCAGTTCGGCTGTCCTAATAAAACTCATGGTTAAGGGGCTATTATTTTTAGATAGCATGCTAGATCAATGTTGATATCTCCCGACGGCGCTGATATACCAGCAAAAAAATGATTTTTTTTCCAATAGGGATGATGCTTTTGGTAGGTATTGCGTCTTGATATCAGCTTCCTAACCCAAAGGCAAGGATTCGGTTCTGGACCCCGCAGTGGCGGAGATTTTTCGGAGAAATGCGAATGGGGCGCGCGCCATGTGGATACTTGTGTGAAAATTGTGTGGAAAAAATACTGAGCACATTTTCTTTCACCGTTGAATTCTTTGGTACGTTAATCACTGAAACATTACTGATTGCGATGCTAGGTTTCCTTCCACACTTTCACCATTCCTCAAATAATCATTTCCATGCCAAAATTCTCTACTCTACTTATTATCACGCGCCGCTCCTTCTCAGTTCTCGGTCGCCTCACCAAAATAACAATCAATCGATGAGGCAAGTATATTTCTTTCTCCAAACATGTGGTAAAATGAACCATATTCGCAAAATTTATTGTGGCACCATCAAACATAATAAATTGTCTGGGCCCAGGACCCTTCGTGTTCCATTGAAGATTTCAACTAATTTCTGAGAACGGCCGCTGGAATATGGACGAAACCTTTATATTGAAACTCAACGTATGCGGTGAACACCCGAGAATGAAGAAACACTACAACTGCTAGGATTTTGACCCCTCTCCGTTCATCGCGTTACTGCTATTTTATGAAATCTCATCCCTGTTTTCTAGTTACTCTCCTCTCTTTTTCTAGTTTTCTAGTCCCTACGCTTATCCCCTCCGCTAAGCATTTCCATTCTTCAGATACTGTTGAAAACCAAGATATGTAGATGCTTTTATTTCCTCGTAGTATTTATTTTATGTAACTTTCCTCTCTCGGTGATATCATATAAGTCCATTCTTACTTATGGTTCATCGGGATGTCTTTGTGAGATTTTATATAAAATAGAATACCATGTATACTTAAAATTTTGCCTTAAAGGGAAGGCTCATTTGAATTTTAAAACAAAATTTCTCTCTAATAATAATTCATATATGTTATTTGATAGATAACAAATTAGTAACGAATCGGTTAATCCTGGGTTGCGGACCCGCCGAATGGAAAAATGTTATTCTTGAGTGAGTAGTGTACAGGGAAAACCCATTTTCGAATTATATCTTCCTAAATTGGTTTTTCTAATGCATACATATCTACCCATCTCGCCGCTCCCTTTCTGGAAGGAACAATCGAAAACGCTTAATTCTCTCAGTGGCTCTGTTCCGATAAGTTGTACCATAGTAATCTATCATTGCATACCTCTTTTATTTATATTGTTCGCATACATTGCTTCACTCTCGCCCTCCATTCCTTAAGACTCCCAACGTTCCCTCTCTTAAGAGTGTCTTTCATCGCATTCCCGCACTGTCTTCCCTTCTTCCCACACCACTCACTATATTATAATACTTTCGCGGGAGGGACAACGATTCCTTCTTTCGTGCTGTCGCTATCATTATCCCTTACAAATATTGCTCTATTGAGTGGAAGCCCTCACAGCCACTTTACTTAAAATGCTCTCTATCCATAAAAACTACTGTTTGAAAGCAGGTGGCAAAGTTTGCAGAAAGGCTATTTCCTCATCACGTATTATGAGCTCCATTGAAAAATATAAACGCCAGCACACGCTTTATGAATAACCGTGATCGCGCCCCTGATTCGATATCCGGTTATCATCAATTCTCTCAACGTGGCCCTCATCAACTGAGCACCCTCCTTTCGTAATACATACCCAATCCCAGAATATCCATTCTACATTCTTCCATGATCCACTCATACTTAATAGGGCTCCAATTTTTACCGCAAAATCTTCTGAGATACAAATTGCCCACAGCATTTACCCAACTCTATTTATCCTGGCATACCCAACTTTCGCTGCCATACAATATGGTGGGAAGTAATACATGTTTTTTAACTCCAATTCCATGCAAACAAGCCGATTTTTCCCAGGGAACAAAATAGCCTCTCCCTGGCCCCGTATTCAGGAACAAAGAAAAATAAAAATTGAAACCCCCAGGTCGACTGTAAATGGAAAAATCGTTCAATGATAGAAGAAGAAATCAATTTTCGTTGGCATCTCCTATTGCGTGAGTGATTGTGAATGACTGACGCTGGAGCAATCCTCTCAGAGCGAGTAAATATGAGTAACAAGCAGTGTTGGTAAAAGTGCTGAGAAAAAGTAACTTGGCTCAATTACAGTTACTTTATAAAAAAAGTAATCAATTACAAGTACAAATTACAGTTTTTAAAAAGTAATCAGTAAAATTACTATTACAATTACTTCTTGTAAGATCGTCCACTTCATGGACCACGAATGGTGCAGTAGAAATGTGGAAAAATTGAGTCATAGAAACTTCTATAGCCTGAAATTTCACTAGCAATACATACAATTATAATTGCTGAAACAACACCAGGGGTGTCATGTTTTGTACCCATCATGAGTAGGCTACGACATAAGGGTGGCTGAACAAGGATCACTGTTACTTACTTACTGTTAGTGATTGAGCGACTCTGCTCTGCCTCGTCCTCGCTTGCCTTTGCTTCATCCCGTCTCTCTTTGTTTTCATGAATCTTTCCATTTTGACCTTCCTTTCTCTCTCTCTGTTCCCCCTTAAGTTTACAGCCTTGGACATCCATCTCCTTCCATCACTGATATGGCCGTAGACACTTTTTTCTTGATTACCCCAGACTATTACTGTGATAGTGACAATAAAAAAAACGATTCTCAAGGCTGGGGAAAGCTCTCACGGTGATTGGATGTAGAGTGAGTTTGGGAATAAAAAAATTCGACTCCAGATGAAGGGAAATACAAACTGACTCCACACTTACGAATATGACGTGTGTCGCAGTTTGGATCATAATGGAGCATGAGGCGATGAGAAAGATGGAGGCGAAAACAAATATACAGAAGAAGACAGAAAACGATGCTCAGGATTTTAGGGTATTTTCCGGAATCTTAAAATCCCAAGAAAATACTGAAAACATTGAAGAAGTCACGGCAGTTTTCATAAAGGTTAATAAAATTGTACTTATCACCATGAACAAAATGATTTGTTAATTTGGTGTAATAATGTTGGGTAAGGGGTTGGTTTAGTGGCTTGAGTAGGGGAAACCGGGGCATGTTTATACATATTTTGGTTAATGAGTTACACTTTTTTATTATTTGTTCTCACTTAAAGATGTGCACAGAAATTAAGTAGTCCTTTGAACTTAAGTTGAAAACTTGAATCTCATCAAATTTCAGCATCATTGGGAGAAAAAATATGATTGGCTCGTTTCAGGTGAGTATATTGGCTAAGTGCCTCTTCTCATGCAAACAACCTAAAGGGACGTTTTGCCAGAGTTCTCAGCCTCTGATGTATCTTACCGCTATAAATTTTATTTCACATTCAAATGGAAAGCAAGGGAAATGCGCTTGCTGCGAAATTCTTATGGAAATGATCAAAGAAGTAAGGCAATTATTTCAAGTCAACTGCCGCGTTTTACGGGCCACACGAACCTAAATAAAAATGGATTTGCACTGGGGGCAGTAACAGCATTATCTTAGCGAAGCGTTTTAGGCGATCATAAGGAAAAACATTCTATGAATTAATTTCAATACATCCAATTGCATTCTTGATCAACAAACAAGACTTGACACCGAATAGGATGGAATAAAAAGACGACTTGATACAATAAATAGAAAAGATGTGTCTACCATTTTTCGGGAACCAACTGAGTCGTTTTTTACAAGGAAGCTTCTCCTCCTATCTTGGAGGCGTCTTCTGTCAAAGATGCCTCCTGAATGATATAATAATAATAACTTTGTAATATTTCACGGTGTTTTATTACTAGTAAACAAGCCTGACCGGTTTCAATGCATACACATAATCATCAGAGGCAAAATACAGCGTACAACGTTGGTGGCTTGATATACAGGGTACCACACGGGGAAGGAAGTAAGGAGAAGGTTCTCCTAAAAATGCCATCTTCCACCAAAAATGCCTTCATGATAGGAGGAGAAACCTGTTACGACGTGACAGTTTCCTGAAAGAAGAATATGGAAAATCTACTGACTCGTCATGGAAAACTTCAGGAGAATAAAAAAAATAATTGCATTGACTTTGAATTGTCATGTGAGCAACGATATTAAGAAGAGGTTGGAGTTTGTGTTTGAAAGTAGTACGAGTAAATTTCTACATTTTTTTCAATTCTAAGTTATCTCATTAAGGCAGTTTGAGCGAAATATCGTTTTACCTAGAAACAATGAATCTGATCTCATTTTAATGAAATAAATGTTATTATTCCACAGATATCAAAATATCAACCACTTACCGAACTACTTTCCAATATTTTTATATATATAATACCGGCCCTTTTACATGGGAAATGATACGCATATGCACTCCAGAGAGACCTTATTTAAAAAATGAGGAATTTCTAACTCGTGGACCTCGTCAAAAATTAACAGTGCGTAGTTTGCATTCTTTCTCGGCTATTTTTGAAAATAAATCATATTGTCACCGCAGTAAATTTTTCAGGATTGCAAAAAAACCTTCCGTTTTGCACGAGTTTTAAACGTACCGTGTGAAAAAATAGAGTCAAATTATGGGCTTACGTTGTTATTTTTATTTAATTGCTTATAATTTCAGTCATACAAAAGCATTTAATTTCACCATTAATAATGCAACATTAAATGCATGCTTCCTAGAACTGTTAAATTTTAAGCGTATAATTCGAATATGGTCTCCATTGTGACCAGGGAATTATCTCCTTCAAACTACCTTCAATGATCCTCTACACAACACAACCGATTATCGCTCTCTTGATACGGAAGGTGCTGTTTTTTGAGAGGCGTGTGATCATAATAAATCGTCAAAAAAAATATTTTCACCGGAAATAGACGTGCTTAGCCTTCGTTTCCATTAACTGTGACAACGGTGCATTTCAGCGGTTTAAGACTTTCTGCTAATATAAGTTACCAGTCATTCGTTACCTTATCGAACGAAATTTCACTGTAACAACTGAGTCATACCGGAAATATTAATCTTATATTCGAATATATTTCCTTTACCTTTGTATGGGTATTGTAAATTTTAAGCCCATTATTTAGAAAGAGATGACGATCGAATTTCCGGCGCTCAGTCCTGAATATCTCGGAAGCTAAGCTGCGATCATCTTTCCATTCGTCGTCGCTCGTGTGCGCTTAAGTTAGCCCTGATGTGTTCCGATCGACGATGACATATAAACACCTTGAATGAGATGCTCCATTTTGGAGGGTATATTATCTCCGAATCCCAAACATGTGAATGGAAGAAGCAACCCTTTAAGTCGTGGAATTTTGAGAAGAGTTCACGAAAGAAAAATCTAAGAGGAATTCCGCGGACACCACGCTTTCATTGGGCTCTGGTCGCGAAATTGCAGAAATTCTGAGCATTTGAATGTATATACCATCTTTGAAGTGCGTTTTACGATCTGAGTTGAAACACAAATAATGTTTCCAGGCAAGTTTTACTGCAATTCAGTCTTGAAAGTGGAGATTTTAAAATGGGATCTCATGGAGATTAGTAAGCAGCATCAGATCACATAAAAAACAACAATTAGTACAAGAAAGTACATAAAAGCTTATAGTTGGAACTGTTTATGAGAAGCGAAGAGTCCTGGGATTTAAATAACAATAACAAATTGGAATCTGCCCACCTATATCTTAAAGTTATTAGCGAAATACTTCCGTGACTGAAATAAACATTCAATAGTTCCACACAAATGACGCTGCATTTGGTTGCCATGGTTGGACAAATGTGGTCATGAAAAATATATCTGGGGAATAATCCGCATATTTTGTATGATATTTTTTTTTCAATTGGTAACACATTTCATTAAGGAAAGCAAGACTTTTTTAAACCGAATAAATAAAAATGTGTAATTTAGAATATGTTTTAACTCTCACGGTCAGACCAGTGCCGCCTTAATGGATCCCTTTCCCCCAAAATTTTGTGTATGATGTAATTATTACGCCGATTACTTCGGAGTCGGAAAGAAAAAGAAACGAAACGATTAAGTGTCCGTATGTTTTGCGTGTGTGTGCGTGTGGGCTGGCGATTATGAAGGAGTGTGGTGAAGGAAGTAAGATGGCGGTGAAGAATTTGCGGAATCTCAAGGCCCAAGAGGAAGAGAGATGCAAAGAGGGAGGAGGAGGGGTAATCTCTTTCTCCCCCCCCCCTTCTCCCTTCCCCCAACACCCCTACATCCATCCCCTCTCCGTCGTCGCTGATGGAAATGACGGGTGCGCGGAGAAATGAGGAAGGGTTTGATATATGTATAGACAGAGAAAGAGGAATACCTTCCACCGAGCTCAAACCCTTGTGAAGTAAAAGACTGGGGAAAATGAATAAATGCAGTGGAGAGCAGGGCTGCCAACTCTTCCGTATTCTCCTAGAGATTCCAGTAGGGGCAGGGGGCGTTTGAAACCACAAGGAATGATTCCGCGCACGTAACCACGGAGTACTACCACGAGGGGTTCGAGATTTTGATGAATTCAAACTACTCGTAAAAAAATCTCACGCAGCCCCCAAAGTAAAGTTTTTCCGCGGGAATTTTCTGATGGAGTTGAATATTCCGATTAGAGATGCAATAAACAATATCATCATTGGTCGTTCAATCCTAAGATTGGTTGACTGCAGCCCTCCACCCTTCCCTCTCTAATGCTAGTTCCTTTACCTCCTTCTATCTTTCCTTATGTACTGTCTTCTTTATTTGGTCCATGAACTTATTCCTGGGTCTTCCTCTGGGGATTTTTCCCTCTATTTTATCTTCAATTATGTTCCTCACAAACCTTATGTGTCTCACGGTGTGTCCAATCCATCTCGTTCTTCTTTTCTGTATGGTGTTCCATATGGTCCTTTCCTCTTCTATTCTTCTGTACACTTCATCTTTTCTTATTTTGTCCGTTCATTGAATCTTCAGCTTCCTTCTCCAGCACCATGTTTCAAAGGCTACTATAGTGCTCGCAGAGTTTCTGTGCACTGGAGAGTTCCTCCAAGCCTAGCTGCCCATGGTAGATGAGCAGCGATTGGCTGCCGGCGTCCAATCCCGTAATCTGGTTCCTAGCTCAATGCGCGCCGCATACGAATACTGTTTTAATACTGACTTAAAGTTTTGTTTATTTATCGTGTAATCACGGTGACCTGCGCCGATGGAGATTACTTTCTAACCTCACTGCGATGACTATTGCAATCACTACAAGTTTTGACTCAATATCTGTCGTAGTTTCTCGTCCAGAGTATTTCTATTCTAAAGGCCCTCGCGTCGGCGAGGCATAGCGTTCGTTTTCGCCGATTCTTTTGGGTCGCCACTTACAGTATTCGTACGCGGCGCGCACTGAGTTAAGAACCGGTTTACGGGATTGGACGCCGACAACCAATCGCTGCCCATCTACCATGGGATGCTAGGCTTGGAGGAACTCTCCAGTGCACAGAAACTCTGCGAGCACTATAGTATGTTCTGGTCAGCTTTTACCATCGAATATACAATGCATCCGCGGCTTAAGTTATCCATCCGTGAGGCTAAAATTCACCAAAATCTCTAGCCGTTTGTCGTTGTATAAATCACGTGACTCGTTAGTTTTCTTACTCGGAATTATTCCAGGCGTATGCAAACACAACCCTAAAAGATTCGGACAAAACATTTTTAAACCTTCCGCCTTCCGGGTAGAGGCATTTTTATAATTTTAAAGGCGATTCCATAAAGAATCCACGTGTGTAGAGCAAATTCATTTTTTAAACGTCGTCGGAAATCATATTGTCGACCAATCGCATATTCTGTATGAATTCCTCTGCCTCTCATGATTTGGCCAGGGTATCCTTTCTTTGCTCAAATGCGGTCCCTTAACGAATTTTTCCCCAAGATCAGACTTGGCCCCATGGATTTCTTGTACCCAATTTAATAATCTTAATGTAATCTTAATTTAATTTAAAGAATTATGAATCAAAAACGATTTATAATTTTCCTAAAGGGGAATTCGTACTGATCAATAGTTACTTTTCCTGAGATTATACAAAGGTAGAATGTAGAAGGTAGAAAGAAATAATGGTACATGTCAAAATAAGAAAAGGATTATACACTCAAAGTACAAAATACAAACATCATTATGCACCCAGTCAATTTGAGCCTTATAGACGGTCATAGTGATTCCTCTCTACCATAATATATTTCAGATAACAGAAACAGCTTTTATTGCCTTTTGATAGTTAGGACGGAAGTAGCAATTTTACATGCTTAGGGAGCTGATTGTAAATAATGCTTACAAAGAGGAAAGGCGATTTATAATACGGCACTGTTGAATGGCACGAGAGATTAATATCCATTGTTGTTGGGTGTCAACATGTATAGCAGTTGCCTTTTGTTATGTTATGAGTAGAAAATTCCTCTATTATATACACATTAATGGAATTTTTAAGACGAAGTAAATTAAGAATTCCAGAGAGTTTTCATAGAGGTTTATAAGAGTCTCTGCTACTGATTTTACCAGTGATCCGTAAAAGCCTGATTTTGCGGGATAAATACATCATTGTGACCAATTTATGATCCCTATCAAATTAACCTTTATGTTAGATGTGGTTGGACAGTTCCAAAATACGTTGTTTTATCAACCGAGGTATCCAGGGAGAAACAAAATATCGGAAGACAAAAGCAACCTGAGCCAGTTTTGTGCTCAATTTTGATACATGCTCATGCCAGTTAAGACAACTGTCAATATGATCTGTATGTCAGATCAGAATTATTGTCAGAACGTTGCTGAAAGACTAGTTTTCGCAAGTTCACAGATCGCCCACTCCTCCAGAAATATTACTGATATTACTCCCTGTAAGAATTGGAGCATTATTTCCTATGCCTAATAACTTGAGTTCCGTTATTGTTTACTGGGATTTTCAAATTTTGTTCACGCGTGAATTACAACTGTCATCATGGAATGTGTAATTCGTTATCTACAAATCGTGATTTGTAATTATTGCTGCGTGTTGGTAAATGATTTCATTTGAATACGATTTAAACGCCTCAGCGGGGAAATGATTCGATGGTAATCAAATTTGTAGACTTTTTGCTGCACATTCAACGGTATAGTTACACCCATATGCTACCCCGCGGCTCGACTCCGAGGTATTTGGTAGGAATTGCTTGGACACAAGCCATGAATATGCAATTGAATAGAGAAAAGGGAGAAAAATTAGCAGAGAACAAAATTGAATTGTTTATTGATGATGTACTATAGTTTAGTTGATTTTGTTGAATTCACTATTGGTTCGTGGAAAGAAGAAATCTTCCCCCCCTCTCAGCATTGCTATTTAGCTCTCTTTCTTTGTCACTGTTATCAGTTGTAGACATATAGAACAGATTTAAAATGGAATCCTCCATGTCATGATGAAACTCGTATGATTGAATTTCAAAAACAATCCAAGCCTTTCGTGTAGCCTCCGAGTATCTTGTAGCTACTTACCTTAACCCTTTATCTGCGCTTTGTTTGCTCGAGGCAATTTTTAACGAAACTTGCGGCTGTTTCTTGTATTTTATTTCCCGTATAAAATCCCTCTGCACAGGGTTCCAAATACTGGTGGCGTATTCGAGATTCAACATAACCCGAGCAAATACTATCTCCTTTCATGTTTCATTCACAGACCGTCATACTAATCACTTGATGTAGCCTAGATTTTTTTATGTAGTGCTGCAGAGTTTTTCCTTCTTTAGCTATTATATTACGGTGATTAGAAGGAATTTGACTTCATCTGAAACCTACATATTTACTCCCTTTCCACCTTATTATTTGGCATTTATGTGATTTCATTCGTAAGAAGCGTACTACTATTTATTTACCAAGACCATAGTCGAACCCTTATTCAAAAACACCAATATTTGACGCTCATAAGATTAGACGAAGATCTGAGTCCGTATTTGTGGCAATGTTCCGGTAGATTGCCGCATCGTCAGTAATTTACAATTTAATTTTGCAGCCAACTCGACAGAGTTAATATGTTCACATAAATAGGGTATAACAGGGAGTCGAACATTCCCCTTGCGGGACGCAGAATTTCACCCTTACTAAGTTTGAATTAATGCTGTCGAGTTTTACTTTTTATTTGCTATGAGTTAGAAAGTCATGTATCCAGCACTCTATTTCTTTCGCTTGGTCCTTATGAATTTGCTTATCCTTATTTTGAATATTAGTTTTTTTTGTGAGGACCCCCATCCAATGCTTTTTTAAACCATAGAATAACGCGTCAACTTGCTTTTTCGCTTCACTTAATTTTAGGCTATTATGGAGGAAGAGTCCAAGCTGGGTATCGCAGGATCCACTTTTCCGGAAGCCATGCTGAATGCTGTAGAAGAAGATTCGATTATGCAGGAAAGTCATGATATTACTATCAATTATGTGCTCGATAATCTTGTGTGAAAGCAGAGTTAACGATATAAGCTGATGATTTCCTGGGTATAGTTTGCTTTATATACTAAATATTGGAGTGGCACTGGCCTATTACAGTTCTGTGGTACTTCTACTTTAGATAATGACTATTTAAATATGATTCCTAAAAATTGTGACATATCTCAGGATACTTTCTTGAGGCCGCGTGCAGGTGCCTCCTCCGGATTTGGGTTCTTACTACTTTTTATCGAGCTCCACAGTTCAATTATCCCCGCCCCTCTGTGCTCTATTGATAGGGATGCCTGCGTTGTACAATTTGTCTTTTTTTTCCATACGCTTTGAGAGAAGTAGTGAAAAGCATAAAATTTCCTGAGAAATCCCCTGCGTAAGAACAGAATGACTAATAGTTTTTATGATGTAATTACGAAAATACTATTTCTTCTTTGAATTTCGTGAAGAATTACTCATTAGTTTCTTATTTTATGGGTGTCGAGCAATATAGTTTTCTGCGAGAGTTAATTCCGTCGTTTTATTATCAGATATTGCGGAATTGTTAATTATATTGCCTGCATTTCTTTTCCTCCTAAGTACGTCGCCATCGTATCAGCTAAGTTCTCTGCTCTAACTTTTGAGTTTTTGAGAAATATACATATATTCATCCAGTCCTATACGTGGAATTTCCAATAAATACCTCCATGCTGCTTCTGTGCTTCCGTCTATTGTTCTAACCAGCTGGTAACGGTGAATTCCCAGCTGAGTCTTACACCGTCGACCTGATTTTTTTCGGAATCGCATCTGAGAATAAGGAAACTGTTCTTTTCGGTTTAAATGTAGATTCTAATTTTGATTTTAAGTTCGAATGAAATCTATCAGTATAACTTCGCGTTTCGAGCAAATCGACGTATTAAATAATGGCGGGGAGACTAAGAAATCTAATACTTTGTTTCATCTGGTTGGTTGGTTTCCTGCTCTCTTTAGAGAGTGAATTGAAATTAAATTGAGTAAAGAGAGATTCGGAAGCGCGAAGTTAGCCGTAATCAGGTACATCCTTCTCTGGCATCCGACCGGGTGAGGTTTTCCAAATCTACCGAGGGAAGACTTTTCCAGGCATAGGGGTAGCCTGGGAAGAGCAGGTGGGGCAGCTGAAACCCCATCCTAACGAAGTAAATAAATTAAATTGCTTGACAAAAAGTAGACATACGGTGTCCTCTATGATTTTAATTTTTATTTGACTTCATTTTTTCCACATTACTGAGGATTTTGACAATTTTTCTTGGCATTTGGTCAGGAGAAAGTAATTTAAAATGGCTGATGGTGAGACTTTTCATTCCAAATCTGTTTGACTGAGTCAGATAAGATGATTGCTGATGGGTTTCCTGCCCTCCCCCCTCACTCTTCCCAACATAAATCCTGACAACGCCCATGTTTCCAAGGCTGTTGGTCATAAACAGCTCTGAAGACGACATATAAGTCTTCCATCGAAACGTCGCGTCAGCAGAGATGGAGAACCTAACCCGCTCGGAAGTCCGAGATGAATGCACATCAGTTATTCGCCTGTAAAATATAAAACCTTCATCATGCCCTTAACATTATGTCCTAGAATGTCTGACTCCTGGAGCGGACTAAGCAGTTGGTAACCCTCTTGGAGAGGGACGGGTGGCCTTTTCGGCGGAAGAGGGGACTGCATGGGGGGAGAAATATCGCGGGCAGAAACTGGAGGAAGAAGGGTCGAGTCGGTCTTCGATTGAATTTTTTTCCAAACGCCCGTTTGCAGATAAGAATTCTTTCGACTCTCTTTCCCTCGGACCGTTCTGCGGAAATTTGTTTTTCTCCGCCTTCGGCTCGAATTCTTCGTGAGGGAGGCAGTTGGAGAAGAATTTGAATTTGAGCCCAGTGAGTCCGTCATGCTCCAGTGTGGTAAAGCAGTATAGGCAAGAAATTTTACCTCACATTCGTTTGGTCTCACATAGAATAGGGATGAGCGAAACTACTATTTTCTTACGAATATAGCCAATGGCACCAGACCCGACTTTGAGGAAACGATGGAATGCCATACCTATTAGAATAGCAAAAACTTTATAGCGTCCACTACCTTTTGAAGCAAGTTCAATAAAGCTTCCTATAACCTTACTTATCTTGCGTATAAAATTTAATTTATCATCGCCTATCTTTTGCAATAATATTACCTGATACAAAGGTCATCCAAATTGATCTCACTAATCAAAGTGGTGACATATTGTGTTGATTCACAGCAGTGATGAGCGAATGCCTAATGTATCAGTCCATGGATTCGCCCGTATTATTAATTGAGTTGCGTAAGGATTCTCAATGTCTATGTTGCAGCAGCAGCTGTTTATGACCTGTCTTAGTTTCCCTTACGTGCCAATACTGTTACTGGAAATGTAGCTACTTCTGCTTCATTGAGCATGCACTCTTCTCTCTCGCTTCCATTCAGATTACCGCGGTCATATACGACCAAAAGTGGACTATTGCCAATATTTCGTAATTAACATAAAAACTGCTTGAAATGTAAATATTTAAGAAAAGGCTACATAGGTACTTCATGTCAATACAGCTCAATTTTAAGTGAACTGGCCCAACGTGGGAAGGGATTTATTCCGTGTTCATTAATCAGGATGTATGCAGAATTTTTAAAATATTATTTAGCAGTTTTTTTTCTTTGACTGTGGAAATTTGCTTCATTTTATGAGAAGTGACACTAAAGAGCGAAACTTAACTGTTGAGCAAAAGCGAATACCTCTCGTTTTTTATGTCATTCGACGCTATTGGTTTCCGTTGTCGTATCATACAGCAAATTCTATCCAGTTTAACACCTACACGCTGTTAAACGACTCTAATGTCACCTTCCAAAAAAGTTGTTTCCTCAATCACCCCATGGGGTCATAATAGCAATATTCGTTCTTCAAACTTCTTTTTTTCCTTCAAGGGCTTATTACGGTCATGAAGTAGATGGCCGTGGCGCCTGAACTATTGGAGAAACTAATCGCTTGTTAATTTAATGTCACGGTTTACTTTCAGCCACAGTGTTTCCCCTCCGTTATACTGATAGCTTTCCATCGTTCCCTGCCTCGTATACTATTAGATTGTGCACTCCATTCCCGTGAACACCGCGCGATATCAACAGCGCTCTCATAAATATGTAGATTCGCATTTTTGTTCCTTGAGCCGGGCGGAAGAGAAGAGAGAGGTTCATCGCCGACGGAGTTCTCAAGAGTGTGAATTGAGTTGGCGCGAGAAAAATGTATGCCATGTGGCTAGTCAGAGCATGAAGAGAAAGAGAGCAGACGAGTTACGAAGAAGAATTTAGATAAGAAAAACTTAGGAAACTCAATTAATTGAGTCCGTGCTAGGGTTTTTACGCCAGAATTGAGCGCTTGACACTTTACCACTCTCTAGCACTTTAACAGGAGAAATATTGCGTGTAAATTCGGTTTTATTTCCTCTAAATCTCTTTCGCTTCTAAAGGCGTATGTATACGCCCCACAGGATCTGTGTAACCGATGCATGCGGAGTGAAAAAAGACAATCGTTAAAAAATACGCATTAAATAAGTTTAAAAATATTTCAAAGATTAAAAGAATACTTCTTCACTACACAAGTGCCCTTCGAACGTCCTAATAGCCAAATACGCTCGATGGTCTATCGATTGATGATGAAACAACGTGGGAACGCTAAAAGTACTTTGCCAGAATATTCAGCAGCAGGGGATAACCATATTCGAACACACTCCAGCAAAAGTGCATAATTTCTTATTTTTATACGATTAGCACAAATGAAAATGTTCCTTTCTCATAGTTTGTCGCAGGAGCTACAACGTAATCGATGTTTACCACTTTATAGTCTATCATCCAGAGAACATATTTGAGACTGCTCAGTTTTTATATGAAGCAACAGGTGTAATTTTAGCGCTGTTTAAAGAAGTAAAATATTTTCATGGACGATAGGAAATCAATGCATGTCAGTCTTCTGATACCATACGTCACACGCCTTCCGGATGTCGCGCACAGACGCCATAACGTTGTCGGCGCGTAGGGCTTTTGTGAAAATGAGAAATAAATACACGAAAAACTTCAAAATATTGAAGGAAAATAAAAATTACACGTACTGTATTCAATCCACTCAGAAAAACGTTAAAAATCGACGTTACTTTTACAAGGGTCTCAATGCAACGCTTTGGTCACCTGTGTTAACACGGGTGACGCAATTGCGTCGTTTCAAATTTAATAAGAGAGATTTATTCTTCCGCAGAAACTTCTTTTAAATCAGTCCGGTATGTCCGGCACGAGACTCAAATGGCGGTGATTTTGCTGAACGGTGCAACGCTGTTATCATGACCCTGAGTTGGTGCCGCTAGTGCGATGGTAGGGTCAAACAGCGTCTGGTGGTTATGTAGGGCGTGGGTGAAATTTTCCACGTGGCATACATAACGACTGCAATGTGCTGGCGTACCGATTTGGATGATAAATGGAAGCTTTCTTCTAGATCTGTGTAAAATTAGCGAGCCAAAAAAACAAACGTCATTTAATCACTGTTGGCGACAGTCGAATACGACATAGAATTTCATTCAAATCTCATCGGCAATTTTTGCTGTTCATATGAACCAAAAGTCAAAATGGTGCTCTAATTACAATTCTACACTTGTGTGCAGAAAATAATACAACTATACTCTTGCAATTAATATGGATTAAAAGCTTATCAGCTGTGGCTATTTTTGGATTTGATTTTAACACATAGAGATCGCTGAGTGTTCCTTTGTATGACATAGATAGATGAGTCATATGAAAGGACAGTTAGTAATCTCTTGTGTAGATGTCATTTCTTAAGAATCTGATGCATAAAATATGTGAAAACTAAGTATCCACATGGGTAAGTGTGCATAAAATAATTATGCCTTATATATAATGAAATGGGTTCAGTAACACTGTTAAAGGTGATCTATTGGTAAATGCAGGTATGGATGGAAAACAGTAAAAAATCTCATATAATTTTCAGACATGAGGCTTCTTCTTTCAAAGCTTCATTTTTCTACTGGACACACTTTCCACTTCCCTTCATCCCACCCCCAAAGCCCATATTCTCCATTGTCCCCTTCCTTGCTTTCGAATATCCTCCACTTAATCGTGGCCTTGAAAATTCTCTTCACCCTATATCATCTGTTCTAATTTAAGCCACTTAATCTTACCCAACAGTAATCTCTCCTCACCCACCATGCTGATCACTTCCTCGTTTGTTGTGTCCCTTTCCATTGCACTTCTCCTCCTCCTTTCCGTTGTTCCATTCTCCTCCACACTCAAATCTCAAATGCCTACAAACTATTCTCATGCTTTTCCTCCAAGTTTACATTTCTACACTTAAACATTACTCTTCACATTAGAATGTTATGCAGTGTTTTCTCCACAATCTTTCACAAGGTCCTTATAATCAAATCTCTCCAATTAATGAACACCTCTTTCGCTTTTGCAATTCTCCTTCCAGAAGCTTTTCTACTATAGGTGCTATTTCCTTTCTGTATGCATCACAAGCAATTAAACCTCTCTCTGTGCCAGATTGGGTTCTTTTGATTTTATGATCAACCACTCTCTCTTGGCTTAACCCATTTCTGCCCAGAAAAAATTTTGTTTGTGATTTTGACAATTTTTTATTAAACTCATTTGGTCACCTAAAGTACTCATGCAAAATATTTTGATGATTGGAACCTTGAATGACACAGTATTGACAAGTTGATTGCAACAAAGTTTAATGTTCCTCCTACAGAGCATCATGCACTCAGCACATCAGGGTGTAGCCATTTGGCTATGGTGGGTGGAAATGGGTTGATAAAATAAATGTCTTAGCATTTTTTCTCTTATGATTAATTTACATCTGGTGGAAGTTTAGGACACTCCATAGTTACTATAGAATTGGGGAAATAATACGGGGCAAATTATTTTCAAACAAATTAATAATATTAAAGTCGAGAGTAATTGGGATAGGACTATGTAATTTTTTTTATTTCTAACGCAAAATAGGAGAAAGCCTCAAAATGCAAAAGCCTTTGAACAATTCATTTAACCTCTCATGTGGGATGTGTTTTTCTTGACCACTTTGGGTTCAGGATGTGACTGCAGTGATGAGAAATTTGATACATAGTGATGAATCAACAGTATAATTAGGATGTTTTTACGGTCTTTCAATATCTCAGAACAGCATTTGATGATTTGACATTTTGAGTAAATTTGGAAAGTATCATGAAGGTACTCATAAAAATGCTACTAGATTGGCTAGATAAGAGAATCATTTTAAACTTTGATCTGGCCCAGGTTGTACTGGTGAGGGTAGCTAATGGAGAATCAGGGCAGAGAGAGTAATAAGGAAAGGATTGACGATAGGTTTTTTTCACATTTTCACTTTTGTCTTTTTGACATTTATGTGGAGAAAATTGTATAAGATGCATAGGAAAATCTAGTTGCGGGAATACAGTAAGAAGGTTGCTGTTAAGTCAGAGTAAAATATATATAAAAGGTATAAAACAGCCAATTATCCATGGGATTGCAGGCAGATAAAACCAGTAGAAAACAGTGCAGGAAAACTGAATCAAATAGTGCATGAAAACAAAAGTGTTTAGATTTTCTAGGATAAAGAAAGTGGCCCTGGTCATTTGGGCAGGGCATAGTAGCAAACACATTCAAAGGAGACTTTCACTGCTATCTATCACTCACTTCAACATCCCTTACCATGCAACGCAAACCACTAAAACTTGACATTGCGAGTGAATTGACTGCAAATGGTAGGTGGAGATGAGAGAAAATAACAACAACCTTAGCCAGTATGGTCAACTTCAAGCAGGAACATTTATATAACAAACAAGTATTACAATTGAAAACAAGTCCATAGGTGAAATACCGTAAACTTGATATATGGAAGATGAACACATGTCACCACTACAGCAGGTCCCTTCTCGTCCACGGTTAGTTTCAAAAGAGGCCGGGCCCAGCATAGAGACGATGTGGCTGGCGATTGAGGGGAGTCAACAGACCAACGCAGGAGTTGGGGGAGTAGGGGAATCCCTGTTGGGTCGTTGATTGGCAGTGGAAATGGTGCTAGCATTGTGTCGGTCAGAATAGAGTCACTATCACTTTCAGTATAAAAGTGAGCTGATAGTTCCATCGCGGACAGCGAATGCGAGACAGTGAATGGCGAGGCCAAATGCACGAGGGATAGTCACAAATGGCATTTTCGAGTTTTTGGCATTCGCAAGTTTTTTGACCATGAGTGGTTTTTCTGGCAGAGTGGTTTTTGCAAAGTGAGAGGGGAAAATTTTGGCACAACCACTACATTTGCCGTACATTTACTTTTTTCCTTCTCCAAATATTAGTTACTATAGGTAAGTCTTTATTAAGTTAGACACAATAGTGACAGTTTTGACACGGTAAAACAAACCAGGTGGTCCCACCCATCAATAAAGGTTTTTACGTGAAAAAAATTTAACATATTGAAAAAGAGAGAATCAATTGAATGAAGTAATTTTTCAATTTTTCAGGCAAAATATAGGTTGTCAAAAGTATGATGATCTGGGCCATTGTTGAGCATGAAAAGTGGAAATCACTCAGAATTTCCGTTTCTGATGTTGCTAAATAATAGAGAAAAACAGACAACAATCTGCTTATATTACTCATATTTGTATATCAAGTCTCAATTGGAAAATTTTATGAAAAGTTATATTATGTTACCTATCTTTCTTCATGGTGATGTTTTAACATCTAAAGAACACTTCCATAAAGATCTTATGCAACCCATGCTACTAGGCAGCATATTTATTTCTGAATTCATGAGAACAATTGAGTTATCTGTATAAAAATACATTCAGCTTTGGGAATTTGTTAAACAATAATTCAAAGAACTTGGATACTTTTTATTATCCCATTAATTGTACTTCTTGAGAATGTAATCACAGTGCAGAAAAGCCATCATGCAAGCAGAATTATTATTACATCGTGGATATTTTTCCATGGTCTAGATGTATAAATGGATTGTAAAAAGATAACTGATGTTATTTAGTAATTGAAGCTTTTCAATGCAACAGAAATTCATGGAACATGAGGACACATGTGTCACTGATGATATTTTCATGCAAACAAATTAAAGGTTGTATTTCATTATTTAGGCATGGTGAGTGCATGTGCTCAATGGGGATAAAAATAAAAATAATGGACAATATTAATTTTTGAACTCAATCAATATTCACCCATAGAGAAGAAAAGTTTTAGATATTCAGCATTTATCAATTCATGTTAATAGATGCCATGAATGTTAGAACCTGATTCATTTCCTGGCGATGTTGCAGATGGTATGAAAAAGAAAACCAGTGAATGCTAACATTTATTGCCACATAGAAAAATTTTGGGTCCCAACATTTTCACTATGAAGAGAATTAACTGCAATTTGCTTTCTCTTCCAATTTCATTAATATACAAGACTTCATTTTGAGACATTTCCCTCATCAACCAGCTCTCCATTCTTCTCCACACCCACTGTGCTAAAGCCTCCAGTTTGCATACTCTTCCACAAATATCATGTTTCTGAGCCATGTAGGTCCATGCTCCATATAATGGTTTTAACCATTTCTTTGTGTTTCCACCAGAACCGTGATTATTCAGTGAATTTGTTTGCCAGTGTGTCATAGAAGTATATCTAAATTGCTACAATTTTTCTCATCCACAGGACTCCATGATTGAAACATACAAAAAAATGTGGCGTTTCATGGAAAACAAGAAACCCTCTGTCTTTGTGTCAACGTATGAAGAAGGAATCCAGAGAGTTCTGGAGGGAAATTATGCTTTCTTAATGGAGTCAACAATGCTGGATTATATAGTTCAGAGAGACTGTAACCTAACTCAAATTGGAGGATTACTCGACTCAAAAGGCTATGGCATTGCTACACCCATGGGTTTGTATTTTAATGATGTTCATTATGCTACCTCCCAATTAGCTATCCCATATGTATTGGGATATTATTGGACCAATATTGTTTGCCAATTAGCAAATGTCGGCCCAATACTGCCAGTCAATATTGGGCAAATGTCGAAATGATAACATTTATTATATATTATATATATATTACATAAGCATTAATTCAGATTTAAATGGGCAAAAAGTTGCTCTAATGGAGTATCATTATGTGTTATGTAAAGTGCATATTTTGGTTTTGGTTGGTGGACCTTCACTGGCTTCTGCGATCTTACTGATATGGGGCCTATGTTGGCTCCTGATACTGGCCCTATAATGGCTCCAAATATTGGACCAATGTTGGCACCTACACAACAGCAATACCGGGCCGATGTTGCCAATGTAGAGCAAATATTGGACCAATATTCAGCCATTATTCATGGCTGCTTGGGCTATGATGAAAGCTACTTTCCATATTATCTCATCAAATTATTCTCTAGTTTTTCCTTTGTGTTTGCAAAGGTTAATCTGGATGTGATCAAGGTTTAACATGGAGAGCTTCAGTATCCAAATGTTTTTCAAATGAAGACGGTGCTTCTTCTCGGTTCAATAAGTTTTCTCCATCTTCCCTATGAAAAGAACTTGTATGGCATTTGTAGTCGAGCTGCATCAAGTAAAATTTGTTCCCAATTGAAAAAAGTAATATTTGGCAAAGATTATTCTGTTTTATTCATAAATGATTTTGATGCCAAAATCTAATTTTTTATCCTTGATATAGAGCTATGAGAATGATAGAAGTGAATTCATTGTAAACCACAAATCTGCATTCCCAATTGAATAAATGTGAATTATGTAGTCAGAATCCTATGGGTTAAGTACTCTGGCCTAGTTATTTGTCCCAATAGTTGTATCTCAATAATATGATAAAAGTTCCTGTGATTCTCTTATAGCATTGATAACAAATCTCTCTTCTGTCATGTCTGTCGAAAAAAATGATTGTGACTGTTTTCACAGGTTCACCTTGGCGTGACAAAATATCTCTTGCAATATTAGAATTGCAAGAGAAAGGAGAGATACAAATGCTTTATGACAAGTGGTGGAAAAATCCTGGAGACACGTGCACACGAAATGACAAGGGCAAGGAATCCAAAGCAAATGCTCTAGGTGTAGACAATATAGGTAATTACAAGCTGCGGTTATTTTTGTGTAGTCTCTGTAGTTTTTAAGTGCTCTACTTTCTCTTTGACGGTTATAATGTTAAAAGTTTCAACTTTTAATATTGAATCATCAATGAATATCCAGCACTTTTCTCAATGTTCTATTTTTGCTTCAGGTGGAGTCTTTGTTGTTCTACTGTGTGGCCTTGCTGTTGCAGTCATAGTTGCTATTTTTGAGTTTTGTTGGAACTCAAAAAGAAGTGCTCTACTTGAGCGAGTAAGTTTTAAAAAGTTATTAGATATAAGTTATTTAAGATAGGGTTATTATCCACCTCTCACTGTGTCCATTTACCAAGGACTCAGATTTTATGCTGATGTAAGCTGTAACCAACAATTGTATGTGGTATGAATGTTGCTGCTACCAAATAACCTTTGATTTCATCCAGAAAACCTCATCAATATGCATGCATTTACTGAAGTTCACTAGCAATTCTGGGGACAAGCCATTTTTCACTTATTTTTTCAATTGTCAATTGCAATGAAACTTTGTAGAAAAGTAGTTTATGCAGAACAGTTGAGATATGAGATAATAGTCATTGAGTTAAAGGTAGATCCAATAAACTTGCCTTAGGCTGGTCATCCACTGCAAAAGATAATGTGCGGCTACAAGCTCACGCGTCACAAGCATCAACAGGCGTCTACAAGATAAGCGGCTCTGAGCGCCAGGGGTCAAACACTGCAGGCTACTTCGCACTGTTTGTAATCAATCGTTGTTTCAAGCTGGTCGGTGTGTGTTTTAAAAGTGGATGCATAGGATATATATTTCCTGGAAAGCACCTATAGTTTGAAGCGTCGGATGGCTCAAAACAGACTAGCCTGTTGGGTTAGTCCAAGTTTGGAAAAGAGGAATTATTTGGGGGAATTTATCCATCCGCACAATGAATTAAAAGAAGACCCTGCTGAGCAACTGATAAATTAATCCGTTTCCACGACCATTGTAATAAGCGGAACACACAAATAGCAAACACACCATGAAGACTGGAGGTAGCACAAAACTAACCACTTGGAGGCGGCTACAGGCAGCAGATCCCATCCTGTGGGGGTCTACGCTGCACACGCATGTCTATTTGAAGCCGCCTGCTCAAAGTCACTAGCAGTGGACGAGATTACAATGGATTCATTTCCCTGGGATCTGCTGCGCATAACCACCTGCTGACTCTCGTGTTGCATGAGTGAGTAGACGCGCATTGTCACGTCCAGTGGACGGCCATCCCTATGCATATACTCAAGTGTTTTCTGACCTCATGTATAGTCCAACCCCAGATTTTAAGCCAAAATATTACAATTTTCCCATGACTAGAGGATACATTGTCCAACCTGGTAAATGTGTACTTGTGTTACAGCTGCTCAAAAAACTTTTGAATCTAGCAATAATCTGCCTTAGCAGCTGAATTACATCCACCTGTTCCTATCACCACACATTCTTATGTACATTTCACAATGGCAGTTGGGCTATTATTAGGGGTTTAGGAACATGTGATACCTAAGAGGTGTGTTGTATGCTTTCAGCCCTTTCTTAAAAACAGTGGCATTTCTTTCCCCAAAATATAATGAATTTTTCAGGCAGTTTCTCCTCTGTGCCATAACTTTTTCACAGCAAATTCCTCCAACAGCCTATAGGGTTAGGTGAAGAGATGAAAGTCCCTTTAGTGAGATCATGGGTGTACAAAATCGCTCAAGAACAAGGAGTTTCTCAGCCAAAAGGGCTGCTGAGGGAATTTGTAAACCATCATCTGAAAATTATGTTCTCTCTTGCATTATAATAACATGACATAATTTTCTGAGAATATTTCATGATTACCCAGCCCCATTCTTAATTCAGCCTTTTATTTAGAGCCTCAAAATATGTTCCACTTTGATTCTAATTGCAAAATGGAAAAGCAGACCCAAATTCCTAATTAATTATTAAATAAAATTTGTGTCAACTGAAGATGATTCAATAAACTCGTAGTTCCATGCATGGTTTTGGTGGATTCAGAGGTTGATATATTGTACTATGGTTTCATTTTATGGCCTGGGGAAAAATTGACCTCATAATTTTATGCTTAAGTTTGAGCTGTCAAAATTTTGACTTGTCTATAGCCCCAACACCATTTATTTAAGACCATAATTCAGTCTCATAAAGTTGGACTAAACACGTGTCTAAATGGTCGTTAACATCCATGTTTATTTTCCTACCCCACTAATCATAAAGATGGAGATGTAGATGGTGTATTCAATAAGCAGGAGGAAACAGTTGTTAATATACTTGGGAGTTAGTACATTCAAGTAATGAATGCAGTGGTGCAAAAAGAAAGAGATGAGCAGGAGTTTTGTAATTATGGCTATGGAGGAGAAATTACGATGTACAGAAAGCTGTGCAGCCTCTACAGAGAAACAATATAGTAATCACCAATACACAGTTCAGGCATCATCCTTGGTGTAGGAACTGTGGGAAGTAACTGGGAGACACAGATAGCCTATTCTACTGTTACAAAAATTCAGGAAAGGTGTGAAAAAATTACATACCTATCCAGGGGCTAATGCAGACTTGACTTGAGGCATTTGAAATGTGGGCTTGGAGCTGGATGGAAAGACTGAACTGGGTGATGAGGAAGATGAAGGAAGTAATTTCAGATATGGTTAGAGAGGACAGGAAGCTGGTGACTGAGGTTCAGAAAAGGCAAAAGGTACAGATGGAAGACATTTTGAAAGGTGAGGCCATGTTGAAGAGGATAATAGAAGGGAAAACATTTGGGAAGCATAGGAGAGCAAGAAAGAGGATTGGAATTCTGGATGAGCTAAAATGAGGTAGACATATATTTTTTCATATTCAGTATGGTTAATAATGTTGTTTGTTTCTACATTACATAATTGTTCACTCCTTAATGATCGTGTAACCTAGACATGCCAAAGGTGAGTGAATGATGTGAAAGGAAGGGGTAGACTGTCAAAGTCATGTGGTTGAGGAGATTCTAAAGAGAACAAATATTAGGAGTCTTAAGAATGGGAGAGTATGTATGAAGGAGAGCATGATTACAGCAAAAGTGAAAAAGGTTTGCTATGATGGGACAGTATGGAGGAAATGATTGAAATGGAGCAAATTATTTGTAGATAATGGAACTAGCCACACATCTTCTTTGACTCACAGAGGGAATGGCTTGACAGATATGTATAAATGCATGATTTGCTCAATTATGACAAAACTATTGAGGATAAATGAAGACATTGCAATTAACCCCTTCTCTTTAGTGAAAATTTCAAGCACTGACCAGCGCATTTTGGAGAAATTCACCACCTAACCATTATGAATCTAGTTACACTTTGTCTGATGTTTTGCACAGGAATCTGATATTTTCATGATCTATGTCATTCATCCCTGGTTAGCAATGCAAGCCACTGGTTTGTAATGAGATGGCTCAGAATAAATAATCATGTCATTCCTTCATTTTTCAGAAGTTATTTCATCATGTTCTGTATGTAAATCTCCCAACCATGAAATATACTGTATATACAACATATTTGCATTTGAACTTTATATTTGATCAGGATATATGTGTTTACTTTGAAGCATAAGCTTGAATAACTCTATTTAGGCGATCATTATAATCGTTTTTGAACCAAGTTTCTGTCCTTATTCACCGCCAGTAGTTTCCCAGAAGCTTTGAATTTTAATGCCCAGAGAAAGCTGTAGACATTCTCATCGTTGCGCAGAAATCCAAAAACATATCTGGCCACAATCAAAGAGTTTTCATCCATTACCCTTCCCTCTAGGGTGCAATAAATGGACTGTTTTACAAGATTTTATGAAAGTACATACATACCCATCATGCCGTTCCCTTCCAGGGTAGGAACAGTCAAAATGTTTCACTCATTAATACATAATTCTACACCTAACTCTGCTTCAATAATTTCCTCCATACTGATCTATCCTTGCAAACCTCTTTTGCCTCATTTACCCCCATACACTGTTTCATACATGCCCTCCTGTTTTTAAAACTCCTAATATTCCTCCTCCTAAGAATTTCCTCAACCTTCTCGGCCTACCTCTACCTCTCACACCATTCATTCTACTCTCACATATCTGTTTCGTTATTCGACTCTCATCCATTCTCTCTACATGGCCAACGAGGCACACTCCTTTCATACACGTCCATTACTGGAGCATTAAACCCACATTCATTCATGACCAACTCATTCCTGACCCTATCCATCCTACTTTTCCCGCAAATACTCCTCAGATAACTCATACCCACGGCGTTTAGTCTACTCTTATGTCTATCCTGACATACCCATGTTTCACTAACATATAACAAAGTGGGAAGAAGTACACTTTTGAACACGGCAATTTTCGCTTCCTTAGACAAGCACTCATTCCATGATATGCTCCACATGCTACCTACCACTACACATCCAGCATTCACACGTCTCTTTATCTCCTCATCTATTCTTCCATCTTACGCATACATCTTACCTAAGTACACAAAATCATCCACCTGTTCAATTACTTCACCATTTGCCCTCATCCTACAATTATTCTCCCCATTCTCCATATCAAAAACTACTACTTTAGTTTTGTACGCATTTACATTCAATTCCATTTTCTCCGTTGATTCACAAAACATATCTAGGAGCTTCTGTAATCCCTGTTGATGGTCTGAGATCAAAACGGCATCATCCGCATGCAGAAGAACTCACACATTTACATTTCCAATCAAAACACTGTCGATTTCACTACATGCGTCTCTAACACAATTATCCATAAATAAATTAAATAGCCATGGAGACATTACGCATCCTTGCTTTACACCCCAATTTATTGCAAACCAATCACTCAGAACCCTGTTAACCTTACACTTGCCTTACTATTTTCATACATCGCCATCATAACATTCAATAACTGCCCATTCACTCCATAGTCTCTCAAAACCTTCCACAACTTCTTTCTATTTACTCTGTCATATGCCTTCTCTAAATCCACATCGCACAGTACACTTTCTTTCGGACACTCATACATTTTTCTATCACTTGCTGAAGTGCAAAAAGCTGGTCACTACATCCTCTCCCAGGCATAAACCCACACTGCACACCCCATATTCTGTCGGAAGTAATATTCCTCACTCTTTCGATTAATATTTTACTGAACACCTTTCCCGGGATACTCCATAAACTAACGACTCGATAATTATTACATTCCGTCTTTCCTCCCTTCATTTGTACAATGGAACAATGATAGCATTCTTCAAATCTGCTGGAACAACAGAAACCTGTAAGCATAGATTGTATAGTTCAAACAGCCTACAAATTAGTAATTTACACCCACCCATTTTACTGAATATCCCAACTATGCTTGCAGCCTTCCCATTTTTCAATATTCTCACTGCCGTTGTGACCTGATCTCACTGATATCCTTTTCCATCATCACATTCTCACATACCACTTCACAAGGCTCATCCTCAACGCCTGCAATATTATTGTACAATTCTTCAAAATACTCCCTCCAGCAGTCCCTGATATTTCTCTCTCCCTCATGATCTCTCCACTTTTCTTCTTTACCGCATTCATTCCCCTACCTTCACCAATCTTAGCCCTTTTTACCCACTTCCAAAACAGCTTTTTATTACTTTCAAAATCACTCTGCATTTTGTTAGCTTCATCCGCATGCATTCTTTCTTTGCTCTCTTTCACAACGATTTTGCATTCATTCTTTTTCTTTCTGTACATCTCACATGCCTTAGTACGCTCTTCCTCAGATTTGGCAGCAATCATATCCTTGTACGTCTCTTTCTTTTCTCGGACTGCCATTTTCACTTCTTCATTCCACCAAGCATCACCTTTCATTCTTCCTACCCTCCTTTCCCGCATACACTTTCGGCACATTCTTCAATCACTCCTTTTAAACACTCCCACGCATCATTTACGTTCTCATTTCTGATATGCTCGTCCCATTCTCTCTGCTTCAACAATAGAGCATCCTCAAGCATGCAACCGTACCGCATTCTTACCTCGCTGTCTAGCAACCTTTCCACTTTTACCCTCAACTGCTTATGCGCAACATTCTTCCTTGGTACCTACTTTCTGCCCAGATTCACTTTGGAGAGTACCAAATAGTGATCTGTTCCACATTCAGCACCACTCTCGTGTCCCACACCAACTCCCTCAATCTCTCATCATGCACAACAAAATCAATCATGCTTTACAATCGCCCTTTTGCCAAGTATACATATGTATTCTCTTATGTTTAAACCATGTATTCGACACAAACAATCCTTTTTCCAAGCACACACTCACCAAGTTTTCACCATTATCATTCATTTGGGGGTCACCAAAAGGCCCAACCACTCTCTCAGATGCATCCCGCCTCACACTAACCCACCCATTCATGTCACCTAGTAAAATTATTCTCTCACCAGGATCACAATCATTCAAAACCTCTCTCAGTTTTTCCCAAAACTCATCTTCCTCACTATCTCTCTCACCATCCACTGGTGCATAGCATGCCACAATCACAACTCTCCTTATACCTACTTTAATGTGAACCCAGAGCAATCTAGGGGATACTAACTCGTACTTCCTTACTATCAACTTAGCTCTCTCATTAAGAATGAGTCCTACACCTTGACTGCCATGTACATTATCTTCAACTCCTGTCCGCAATGCCAGACTACTGCCATCTAATGTAACAGAATCCCGCCCCTTACGCTTAGTTTCACATACACACAAATCATCCATTCATCTCTGAAAGAATGGGATATTTTTCCATAAAGGTTTATCAATTTTAACTTAGCATGTAAAATATATGCCATAGATTTCTCAGATGACTTCTGATTTATCCAGATGAATACCTTCTCAGTTTTTTCTATTAATGATACCTGATGTAAATTATACCTTTAGTTTCACTACAGAATCTAGTTGTGTAGCGGAAGGTGAAGGTGAAATTGTTTATGTTGAATATCTCAATTCCTGGTTGTATATTTATTCCTTAATTTATCTCATTAATTTAGTTCCCATGATGAGTTATAGGGACTTCAATGTCCTGAATTATACATCACTGTAGTGGCCATGCATCTCGTCTCTAGTATTTCATGCTAGGCTCTCTCACAATGTTATCTTGCATGCGAAATGTTGTTTGAACAAATCCATTCGGGGTGAGGTTTACATAGTGGATAGAGTAATGACTTCTCATATTGGGGACTCAGGTTCAAATCCTCCCAGTGGAAGAGATTTTTCTGTAGACTCCTGATCCCTTATTGTATGCCATGTGAAGAGCACTTCAAGTGAAGAACTCTATCCTCAGATGAGGTTTAAATTGCACAACTGTTGTTGTCTTATCTTTTGGTAGGCTAATGTGTACCATCTCCAGGTTTCTCTCCATGCTTCTCCTTTTCCTCGAGGACCAACCTACCTGCAGTCAAAGGCACAAATGACCTTGACAGACCATATTCTCTCCAGATAGCCAATCAATCATCTATAGATATTTCTTGGTCTCACAGAATTAAAAGAATGGTGAAATATGGTGCTAATTGCGTCAGTCATAAAAATTTCCTTGCATTAGGTATATGCAGGGCTATTTTTCTGGAAAAAAAGGTGGCGAACTCAGTTGACCATAAGTTGTAATAAAATCCAAATGACCTTTTATTGATTTACATGAGTTTAGACAATTTACTTCGACCAAAAAAGTTGTCGGAATGCTGCTCCAAGGCGTACTGCCAAAAAAAAGCCCGGGGTATATGTAAAGATAAATCTTCCTCCCGTTACAAACAGAGACCAGTGTCAGCACCTCAGCAATCCCTCTGTGCTGAGATGGCTGAGGAGCTGTGCTTTGCTTTACGGTGTCGTGGCTCCAGGCAGAGGCCTGCCCTGAGGCGACACTGTTCCAAGTGTGTCCCGGGAGGGGGCCCGACGTATGTTCCAGCAGGACTGGATCTGCCACCCCCACACCACGCCCCTCCACCTCCACCCCCTCCCCCACCGCCCCCACCACCTGGCCACTCCATGCTACTGCACCACCACCACCACCATCACCAAATACTAGGCTCCCATGCAGCACCACTCTCCACCAATGGGCTGCGCTCTCAGGTCAGTATTCATGGAGTAATGAGTTGTTGGTGTTATTATTCATAGGATAATCTACCAGTTAAGGTCGATTAGAAAGGAAGGCAGTCAAAATTACCATGATTTTTACAGATGCAGGCCTTAATGTCCTGATGTGTTTTCTCTCTTCATCATAGCATATGTCCTACCCCTCTTCATTCTGTCCATTTAGACTATTCTTTTTCTTCCCCTTCCTTGTTTAATTGACACCCTCCCCTCCTTAACCCTTTCGCTGCGGTCAAACTGCAGAGACTTTCCAGCCCCTGTGCAGCGAAAGAGTGAACTATCAACTACGTCGACACAGAAAGAATGTCTCTCGTACAAAACTGCAACTCAATAGTCACTAAGGCTCCCAGGAAGGGATTAGTACAATATATAACAGTGAACTCGGCTAATGGCATTCGTAGAAAAAGAGAAAGTTCAGAGGCGTGGGTAGGAACATCCACTTGCCAACGAAACGTAGGAGCTATGTTCACAGCAGTCAACTGGGCAAATATAGCTACTATGTTCACAGCAGCGAAAGGGTTAATGTACTTCAGCATTCCTTATCCTCTCATTCCCCATTTCAACCACCCACTCTGCCTCATCCTTATCACATCCAGAAGTTCCCTCTCCTTTCCCTCCATATCAAGCACTTCCTCGTTTGTCTTCGTTTCCACCCATTGTGACGTCTCCATTCTCCTCCATATATGTAGAAATCATTCAGCTTATCATCATTCTCATTTCTCAGAGTCCATACGTTTCTGTACCATAAAACAGAACTGTCCATATTTACTCTTTAGCCAGGCTCTTCTTTACATCTAACCACATATTCTACGTCCTCCACATCACCTCCAGCAGTACCTCCTCCTCACCCACCGAAGTGAGCACTTCCTCAAGTGTCTTCCTTTCCTTTCCCCAGCACTTTCTCCATTCTCATTCATACCTGCATCTCAGATGCCTGCAGCCTTTTCTTGTCCTTTTTTCACAGAGGTTGAGGGAAATTATTTGTCTTCACATCCCACCATGATCAACCATTTTACAACTGAAGACTTGAGCCCAGCATCAAATATTTAACTTTTCAGCTGCAGAAATATTTGTTTTCACATGCACCGTGTGCCAAAGAAATTTCTGGAACAGGCAATAGAGTACTTTGTTTATATATAGGTAGTGTATAATAGGTTGTGGGCCCAGATGACTCATGCCTACCACTTCCTGCAAGTTGGTGTAAGCATTCATTTGATGTACATTTGGAAATGCAAATACCACTAACTGATTTGTTTCTTATGGAACTTCCATTGAATACAAGCTCCACATTTTCTTTCTCAGCTTTTCTTCCATTGATTTGTTGCCAAAAAGAATGTAAATGGCTTATTTTATCTCCATAAAATCTCACGTTGAAATTTGTGAACAACGTGGTCATGAAAATTGCCAGAGGAATTCATATCTTTCCTTGCTTATCCTGGAATGGGGGAGCCTAATCCAGAACAATAAGGAAAGTAGTATGTCAATTACTAATGATATATTTCATGGACCACATCACCAATGAAAATATCTCAAGAGAATTATATTCTTCTGAAAAGACTGTACTCATTTAAACTTCTCTCTGGAAGGTTGGGTCATAAAATTTTTGTGACTATATGAGAGAAGAAGAGATAGTCAATTCCAACAGTCACCCCAGGAAACACAGAAGTACTCATGATTCCTACAGTATAGGTTCTGCTGTGCTTAACATTCCTGCATTCACATGCCCTGCCTTGGACTGTGAGATAAACAGCATTATGATTTAAATAGCTTTTTGAGGGGCTACTAAGGGAGATCATTTTAATGAGATTATGATACTGAATTTCCATACAAAATATTTATGTATGTGCATTGTATTTACGTTTCAGAGCAACAAATTCAGGCAATAGTATGCATGAAATTACAATCCAGAAGCTGGAGTATATTTTTGGATATTCCACACTTTGAATGCGCATTACAAACTTTAACTCTTTGAACTTTTATACTCTTTAAATGCAGCAGATTCACATGTGAATTGGGAACTTGCTTTCTGAGAACGGATGTCGCAGAGTGTACCTCAAGCATTACAATGGTACATAATGCCCATTGTGTTATTCACCCAGAGAAACAGGCTTAAGGAAACAACTCTGCACTAAAGGGGTTAATCCTTTATACATGCCTTAATTAAAGATGGTTTGTCAGTGTAAATGACTAACACTTTTGACTGGCAAATGGAAGATCTGGGTTTGAGTCCAGGTTAAGTAACATGATTTTTCTGCGGCAAATTGTATCCCCTTTTGAGTGTATCTTTACACTAATGCACATGATACCATTAAATAATTGCATCATCAGAGATTTTGAAAAACATAATTTTCTTAGGTACCATGAAATGATCTCTCATTTCAATTTTTAAAATCACTGAATTTATCATCCACAAGCATTGACTGGATTCAATTTTATCAATGATACATGGAAATTCTGTTAAAGCTCCTAATGCCCTCATATCCATGCTCTCCACTTAGTAGACCTCTCCATTCTAGGGCTCCCCCTCTCAGGAAGTAGAGTCCCTATCCAACCAATGGGTAACCCTCCACATGTATATGTATACGCAAATAAAGCCCATTGCTGCTGCAAGGTTTTAGCTGGTTGAAATCATGATGCAATGTTTGGCCAGCTAGATGTAGGTTATTTGATATATAACCTCTTTACTTTTCTACAGTGCCCTTTGCTGTGAATAGCCTCTCATAAGTTTTACACCCTCATTAGTTTGCAGGTATATACTTTTTCAGTAGAGTTGATAGCTAAGGTTTGTTAGATAAGGTTTTACTCTGCATTTCTGGGTAGTCATAAGTTTCAACCAAAGTTCTAAACTGATTGACTTCTTGTTATCTCTTCCATTGCACTGGGCTCATTTCTCCTCAGAACCCTACATGCTACTAAAGTTTCACCTTTATTATTTCATTTCATATTTTAATCATGATAATATTCTCATAGTAAATTTGATTATTGATTCCTACGATAATCATACCCTAGTTTTTACCCAGAAAACTTTTTTTACAGAGAAGCAGCCTTGGTCTTCCAGGGGATCTGCTAGCACATAAGTCTACCCTGCACAGTGAGTTTGACACTTAAATTTGTGAAAATTCAGTCAATAACACAAAGAAGGAGTGAATGTTGCATCACCGGAACTGGATCTGAGCAGAAGTCGTGACCGTCCATCGACTTCTTCACATCGACTTCCAGTGTTGTATGAAGATAGTGTTTCATGATTCACCAAGAATTGTGAGGGGAATAAGTAGCATAATTCTTCAACCACAAGTTATTGTGGCAGCATTTTCCATGAGATAAATATCATATGTATCAATGTCAAGACATACTGAGGTCAGAAACATCTATCCTCCTCTACAGCTTCACCTTTTTTAATTACCATTGCTCAAAACAGTAAGCCATCACCGACTTGATTAGATGGTTGTATAGGAAATGACTGGAAAATTTTCAGCCAATTGAATGAATGAGTAGAAATGAATGTGATGTTTTAACTTTTCATATGCATTTTGTGCTAACATTACACACAGCCATTCAGAGGAAAAAACTATGACACAGTGGACATTTTATTCACAATGAACTGCAAGAGAAATGGAATGGGTATTATGGAGGAATTCAATTTATGAGATTGATTAGAATGTATTTCCAAATTGAATTAGCACTTCACAAAAACCATTCAAGTAGTAATATCTGTATAGATTAGTCTCAATCATGTTAGTTTAGGGACCCCTACTTAAATGACTTGCTCTTTCCTTAGTATGGAAGCAGAAAGTTGTTTGAACATGTGCTTTCTATTGCTGATTGTTGTCATGCCATGTGTCTGTCAAATCATTCTTGTACATGGTGTACTAAAATCTAATTGTTATATTATAAGCAATACAGTGTATCATAATTTTAAATATATACTCAGATTGTGTACAACTAAGTGATTTTCATGAAGCATCAAATGGTGTTTTGATATACAAAATAAAGAGAAATGCAAAACAAAGCAATCCATTGAATATTTTATGATTAAAGCAGTACCAGAAGGAGTAAGGAATGTAAATATGTCATATTAGATAACTAAATAATTCTCAATCTCAGAAATGCAAAGCTAAATTATATATCACATATTCACTTATGTTGAAAATTTACTAAGGCAGTAGTAGGGCAGCCAACCAACCTGCTTTTCCTAATCCATGTCATTTTTTATCCATTATGGCATGTACAAGCTGGGAGAAACAGATAAGTTCCAAGTAGTTAATATTTTGGTGAGAGAGAGATTCACGCATAGTACTAAAAACTCATATGCTTATCCAGGGGCTGATGCACACACAGACCATATTGTATTAGTGATGAAATGTTGCTTTACACTCAAAGAGATAAGAAGGGGAGGAGGGTACTTTTATTTATTTTTATTTTATCTTCACTGCCCCGAATACAGAGCATTTGGACAATTAATGTCTGGTGAATAACAGCAACAACAGATGAACACAAACACCCATGCCCTGAGTGATAGCAATTCCATTCAGGCGGGATTCAAACGTGTGACACTCAGGGTTAGCAAATGAGGACTTTACCCCATTACCACTATGATGCCAGAGGCATTTGTGGTACGGTCATGGTACGTGGAATATTAAGGCATTGACCAGGGCAGTGGAGGAGAAGTATTGAGAGCAGGTTGATAACATCATGGGTGCAGATCATGGAGTGAGATCAGAGGAAAATGATCAGGGAAGTTTGAAAAGCAGAGTTGTAGAGGCAGGGACTGGAACAGTAGGTTTAGTAAGTGCCACTCAAATTAGAATATTGTGGGTCAATGGTAAAGATGGGTAAATTATCGTAATTTTCATTTTAGGTAAATTATGGTATTTTCGAAAATTACCATAATTTTCTGGTAATTTTTAATTTTCTGCAATTGATAGCTAGTAAAGGATTTTATAGTAAATCCAGGAGCAATAGCAAGGGGTTAATGGCATGTTAACCATTACTATTGCTAAGGTAACTTATTAGAAATTTAAAAAATTTAAGAACAAATATGGCAGCCCACTCACAATTACACGTTCTATTGTTTGGTATGAGATATTTTCATTCAAACTGTAAATAATGATAGCCCCACAAATAAGTTATACATGTCTTTATTTATAATTAACATTGTATTAAATATACATAGACTTGGCTTAAAGTAATACGCTTTATTTTGCTATATTTGGAATAAATCAGTATGAAAAATATCTGAGACGGAGGTGAAAATTATGATAATTTTCAGGTGCTGAGGTAAATTATGATCAATACCATGGTAATTTCTGTAAATCACCTTGGTATTTTTCACAATGGCCCATCTCTAGTCAAGGAGAGAATGATGACAGAGATGCTGGAGAGAAGGAGATGGAAGAGTGCAAACTTAGAATTCTGCAAGAGGAATTATAAGAAACTCTACAACAGGTCCTGAAGAGATCAAGAAATCAAGAGAAGTGGGGTGGAGAGAACAGATCAATTTTTTAGAAAATTTTTCAAAGAGAGGGAAGACCAGATGCTCAGTATAGAAATGTAAAGCAATTGATGGCCAACAATAAGGAAAGGGGAATTGCGGTGATAATAGACAAGACGGAATTTGATTTTAGAGTAAAAGAAGATCCAGGAGAGGCAGAAGGAATATGTCTAAGAGCTCTATGGCAAGGAAATGCTGTGTATGTAGTAGGCTGGATATGGAAAGGGAAGATGATATAGACAGAGATGCCATCGGAGGACATTGACAGAGATGCCATCGGACTGAGGGTGAAAGGTGGAAATCCTTGAGGGTGAAATCGAAAGAACACTATGAGACATGAAAAGGGTTGAGGTGGTGGGAATAATAATAATAATATTTTATTTGCAATTAAACACAATACAGTGTAATAGTCCTCATCACAAACAAAATTGAAAAAAGAAAAAAAATGAATAAAATACCAAGTAACATACAGATATTCAAGCTTTTGCACTCCAAAAATTCGTTCAAAGAGTAGAATGCTTTGTTCACAAGCCATGAGTGGAGAGCCCGTTTAAACCATTGGTAAGGCCACATCTCTAGCCTCCTGGGGTAATTGATTGAAAAGGCATAGTTTCACTGAATCAAATGATTTTGAGGTAGTTGTAAGCCTACAGTGAGGCAATACCAAATTATTTTTACTCCTGGTATTGTGCTGATGGACATTAGCACCAGTTTTAAGAACATGGAGGTTTTCCTTAACATTACATAGACATTTAAATACATATTGGCCATACAATGTCATGATATCAAGCTTCTTAAAGAGAAGCTTACAATGTTCTCTTGAGCGGGAACTAGAAATGATCCTCACAGCTCTTTTCTGTATAAAACCAGTCTTTTGCTGTGGAGACATGACCCCATATCTCAATGCCATAGTTTAAATGACAGTAGAAAAAAGCAAAATAAACAGCTCTCAGATAGTGGAAATTAGCATTTTCAATTTCCTTAGCATATAAATGGCTTTTGAAAGTTTATCACGAGTGGAGGATGTGTGACTATTCCATTGCAGCCTGCAGTCAAGCTCAAAGCCTAGTATCTTGAACTTTTCAGGGTGATAGAAAGCTGGACTTAACCTACCAGCAGATTTTAGAAAGAGTGTCGGCCAAAATGGTAGAGGGAAACTTTATGCACTTATTCATATGATCTATGAGAATTGAGTGTGGCTTGAGGGCTTCACAAAGACATCACTAATTTCAATACCAAAAAAAGAGAAAAGCAAAAACTTGCTAGAACCTTTGGATATTAAGCTTAATATTCCACGTAGCCAACGTAATTTTTAGAATTATAAATGGAAGGCTGGAGAGCAAGGCTACTGAATACCAGGATGATGACCAGTTTGGATTCAGGAGAGGGACAGGAACGTGGTATGCTATACGAGTGATGATGAGAATAGTATAAATAGACATAGAATATGGTCAGAATGTTTTTGCTCGCTTTGTAAATTTTGACAGGCATTTAATACGATGGAATGGGCAAAATTAATGGAAGTGCTGAAGAAACTGGGGTGGATTGGAGGGAGATACATCTCATCCAGAATCTTTATATGAACCAGAGAGTGCAGGCTACGGAAGCCATCAGGGAATCACAATGGGTCATAACCGGATGGAGAGTGAGGCAGGGGTCCCTATTAATGCCATTGCTTTTTAATGTATATTTAGGAGAATTGATATGGGAGGCATTGGGAGAGATAGAGGTAGAAATAAAGGTAGGTGGGGATCTGATGAAGTCAGTGAGTTTTGCATATGATCAAGCATTGGCTTGTCAGCAAGCCAAGGGGTTACTTTTTTGAATGATTTTTCAAACTTCCAAGGGGTTACAGTCAATGATGAATGCATTAGACAAGTGGTTCCCTAAGTGGGCGCTACCACCCCCTAGAGGGCGGTGCTTTCATCTAAGGGGGCTGGAGGCTAGGCCCTTACCGAAAATACATGATCGGGGATGAGTAAACTATCTCTCTGTTGGATTTGTAATAAACAATAATTTAATCACAATGGTTTTAGCTTTATTGTTATAAACATTTTGCTTTGATCATGTTGTCCATGATTTTAAAGCTTATGGTTGGGGGCACTGGGTTAACCCTCAAACCATGACATCGGTCTCCCAGACCGCTACTCCTTAAACACTGTTGTCTTTTCCTCTTATCTTTTTGCATGCGGCCTTGTTCCTCTTAGTAGCTTCCTAACTTTGCTCAGAGAACATACTTCCAAAGCAACAAGAATCTGCAGGGCAAAGAAGTATTTTATTTTTTACTTTTCTGGAAAACCCGGTCTGACAGACAGATGTCACTGTAAACGTGATTTTTTTAAAACCCCAGCCCCTTCAAAGGTAAGGTAAAATAATATTTCTTTGTGAAAATGATGTAATTGTTAACTTTGTGAATATTTATTTTTATTGTTTTAATACCTTTTTGATGACAATATATCCTCATTAAGGTCATGGAATCAAAGCCTGGACCTTCAAGAAGATCATCTGTTGACCTGGGAAAACTCTCGGACTTTGCTGAAAAAAATCAGGAAATGTCTCTTAGAGTTCAACGATGAATCAGATGCGGCTAGTGAATCATAGTAGTCCGAGAGCAGCACAGACGCTGAAGAAATTTTTAGTGAACACAGCACGGATTCCTCAATTGCAGGCAATTCTGAGGAACAGCTCAGAGGAACATTATTGTGCAAAAGCCAGGACTGAAAGAGGCGGCATTATCCATCAGTGAAAATCGTTCAGTGGTTGAAGTTTTCAATTTGATTTTTGATAACAAAATTTGTGGTAGTGTGACACTGGAATTTACGAATGCCAAAATTGAAAGTGCAAGAACTCTTGTAAGCCGAAAGGATCATCCTGAATGTTGATATTATTGAATTGAAGGCATTCATTGGCCTTCTTTTGCTTACTTCGGTTTTGAAATCTAATAGGGAAAATGTCCAAAGACTTTTCCCGCAGGTCTTACCGGACGAGCGATTTTCTGATCAATAATGTCAAGCAAAAGATTTGAATTGTTAGTGCAATGCCTTCGCTTTGACGGTCCAAATACTCGCGAGTTTAGAAAGAAAACAGCCCTACTGCAGCCATCAGCTGGATATTTGATTGTTTTATTGAAAATTCTCAGAAATGTTTCTCTTTGGGTCCTGAAGTTTGTGTTGATGAAAACTTGATACCCTTTAGAGGCAGATGCTCTTCCAAAATGTACATGCCAAATAAACCTGCAAAATTTGGCATCAAAGTGATATGTTTAGTAGATGTCCAATACAGTTACTTGCACGACGCGTATTTTTATTGTGGTAAAGAATCTGATGGCACTGGACTACTTGCAACAGAGAGAAAACTCCAAAAACCTTCTTAGATTATTCTCAGAGTTTGTAAATCCATTTAAACAACAAACAGAAATGTGACAGCAGATAATTGGTTTTCATCTGTAGAGTTACTTGAGAAGCTGCGAAAGAGAGGACTGACCTACGTAGGTACCTTGAAGAAAAAAAAGAGAAATTCCACCTCAGTTCCTGCCTAAAAAAGAGAGAGTAACTGGATCCAATATGTATGGATTTGCAAAAGATAAAACTCTTCTCTCATATGTTCCAAAGAAGAAGAGAGCAGTATTGTTAGTCTCCTCCATACACTCAACAATTGAGCAGGATGTAAAAGGATTACCGGAGATAATTTCTTTCTATAATCGCACAAAAATCATGGACACATTGGACCAAAAGATTTCTATTTATAGCGGCATTAAGTGTGGGATGATTTTGCACATCAGAAAATAGTTAAAATCACAACTAATTAATTTCGATAATGAAAATTTACGTAAATGAGAAAGAAAAGATTACGGCACAAATCCCCCAAAGAACCTCAGCTAATAATTCAAAAACAGAAGAAGGAGAAAGATGGGTCAGAGATGACGGTCTTAGAGACTGATGTCACGGTTTGCATAACTTTTTTCATATCAAAGTTTGAGTTTTTAAGTATACATCTGAGAAACGCATAGAAAAAAATACAATTAAAGAACTTAAATAATGGAATTTTATGCAATTGAGGTGGAAAGGATTACAGCACACATCCCCGAAAAAAACATGGATAATTATTCAAAAACACAAGAAGAAGAAGAATATTTGCAAAATGGCAGTCTGAGAGACCGAGGTCACGGTTTACGTAACTATTTTCACGTCTTGGTTTGAGGGTTAAGGTTTGCATAGAAAAGGGGGCGGTGGCTCGAAAACGTTTGGAAAACACTGCATTAGAGGTAGAGTGCAAGAGGAATGGGACAAAGATAAACCATAATAAGGTGAAAGTAATGAGATTCTCATTGAGCAAGAAGGCAAGGCTGAACATATGGGTGGGAAGGCACAAAGTAGAGCATGTCAAGCAGTTTACATATCTGGGAAGTACTTTGGGGGATAATGTGTTTTGCGGTAGGGACATAATATGTAGAATTGCCATGGCTAAAGAAACATTTTCAGAAAGGAGGGAAATGATGGGGGGGTCTTGAGTAGAGACGTAAAGAAAAGGGGCTGGTGAAAACTGTACTTTAGAGCTTGACGCTGTTGGATAATTAGCCATTTTGAAATGAGGATATTCATAGATTTGAGGTGTTTGAGATGTGAGTGTGTTGGAAAATGGAGAGGGTGAGCCAGAAGGACAAATGAGGAGATAATTGATATACAAAGTTGGAAAGGAGTCTAGTGGCGGAGGTATGGAGGAGCTAAAAGAAATGAATGGAGATTCTTGAAAGAAAGGGAGAGTTGAAATGGATAATAGAGGGGAGAACACAGGGATAGCATGGAAAGAATTCAAAGCAAAATGAGAAGAGGGAGACAATATTTGGATTTTTTGAGGGATCTAATAGCAGATCACCTTAGGTGGAAAATTGGAGCAATGTGTCAGAAATTAGGACATCAGGATGAATACTGTCCAAAAAACCAACCAATCAGCTGAGAGAATACTAAAATGTAATGGCATGTATATCAGTGTTGGAAAATGCCTGTATTCATTTGGACAAGGGAAATTTGAAAATCTCCAAATTCCTATCACAGGGTGCATTATAAGCTGAGAGTTTCTTCTCCTTATAAGGGCAACTCTAGATAGCTATGGCTGACTAGTAAAGTAGAACATACCATTGGTCATAGCGGACTGTGAGCGCCGTAATAAGGTGGAAATTCCAAAGTTGACATTTGAGGACTTTGATTTCTTCTCTGTTCTGTTGATGATATTTTGGCATTTATATTATTAAGGTGCTTAACCCTCTTAGTGCAGATAAATCAGCTCTTGCATTTCGGGTGAAAAGTGCGGTGGGCCAATATATCAGCTCATGTGCAAATACTATGCAAATTCTGTGCAACTTTAGTACACTAATATAAATTTACAATTATTTTTGATGATGTAAAAATCTTTGATAATTTTTAGCTAATTCAATTTATATACAATAAAAAACTGCATATGGATACCTTAAATAATAACTTCATAATTTTGTCTTTCCTGGGATGATACATTTCAATAATTTACTCTCTGCATTTCTCACTTAGTACAGCTGGAAGATCAATCAATGGATGCCCATTAACTAATGCACAGTAGAGTTTGGTAAATTACTATAATTTACATTCGGGGTAAATTACTTTGGTAAAATAAAATTATTTTTAACATAACTATAATTTTTCAGTAATTTTAAGTTTTCAGTAATCAAAAGCTAATGAAGGATTTAATTGGAAAGCCAATAACAAGAGTTCAGGAAGAGCACATTTAAAACATTTCTATTTATGTATCTATTTAATGTACTAAACAAATAAAGTCAAAAGAAATATGGCATTATGCACACAATTTGGCTTTCTTATGAGGTGAAACTTGGTGCTGGTAACAAGAGAGGCATTCAAGGTTGGTGGAGGTCTCAGGAGATACTCAGATTAAAGGCAAAGGAAAGGACAGCTTTTCAGAAGCATGATCAGCTGGACTGGAGAGAATTTTCTACACGTTTGATGAAGAGCTCTTAAGACTTTAGAATGAATTAGAAAATCATAGAACTGCAAAATTTGCATTTTTATACATTTATCTATTAAACCCCTCCAGTCTGTGCAATGAAGCATATGCATCTATGTATACTGATCCATGCCTCAAGTGTATGTGTAACTCACCATTTGTATAAATCTTTTAATTTAGAATGTTTAAAGCTCACTTATCAGCATTTAGGAAGTGCCTGGGTAAATTAGTGATGCCTGCTTTCATTCTCATTATTGCTTCTCATGATGTGTTGGCATTTTTTCTTTATTCCCTTCTGTCCCGTTCAGAGAAATTCTTACTCTCAAGGCATCATGTGGCCTCAGATAGAGTTGCTTAAGCTCTCAGTTATAAGTGCTTCATCAGACTTTGTGCAAAATAAATGAAACTGGACTTCTGCAACCAAATAGTCATAGCCACATGTAACCTCATGAAGTTTATAAATACATCCTTTGCTATATTTTTATTGTATAATACCACAGAACCAGTGTATAATACAACTGGGGAAATTCTTTTGCCTTCCATCAACTTAAATTAATCAGACTTCTTGGCTTGCGAGCTAATTCCAAAGGAATACCTACTTGACCAATGACTCCGAGGGTAATGAAAGCTTATGAACCACTTTTGATAGACATCGATAACATAATTTTCCACCAAACTATATCTAGATCAGTCTTTTCATCACCTCATGACACACCAAATGCATATAGTCTATAGGGATGCATCACACTAAATCCAAATAGGGTATATCTTTCAAAATATGTAGTCACATGCACACGAAAACCTTCTTGCTCCTGCAAAATAAATCCATGAAAGGTTCTTTTTTCAACATGTCACCCCTTCCCAGAAAACAGACCCTATGATTGATGCAATCTCTCCCTACTTTTCATAGAGTGCATGTGAAGTATCCAGAGTGACTCTTCACCTGCATAAAAAATGCTTTTTTTGGAGCATCACAGCATATGCCTTGTTGGCTTCAATTTCAACAGGTATCACCCCAACTTCAGGCACATCTATGCCTTGGGAATTACACCTTTAGCTTTGCCCAAAAAATCCTTTAAGACAATATTTACATCTCTTGGCTTGTCATAACCATGATAAATACCTATCATGAAACAGCATGAGGACTCATATGGCAACAGATGTCCAAGAATTGCCCAAAATCGACTCCTGGAGCTTTTGGTAAGGGACAGACCATAAATACCCTCTAACATTTTCACTGTCCTGGGAATAGCACCCAACACTTTAACTGCATGCAAAATACCATCTTTAAACCCAAAATGAACATATTTGCAAGGAGGGACACATTTTGCAGTGAGAGAGACACCTGTTTTTAGTAGGGTCCTGGGATCAGCAGGAAGTGATGACAAAGCTGGGACCTTCTTTAAGAGAATAAGAAGATCTAATTAAGTAGAATGAGGAATGAGATTCTTTACTGCCCAATTACCCAAATCAGAAAAGTAATCCAAGGCACAAAATGAAATTTCAGGATTATCAGATTCAGTATCAGGTACAAAAATTTCCTCCGTTTCTTCCCCCGAGGAACAATACCAGGACTACCACGACTGGGTGGGGACCCTTCAGGGGTGAGTGGGAAGTTGGAGAATGTGAGGATGGAGAGGCTGGGATTAGATATTCTAGGGATTTGCAAGATCAAGTGGATGAGGGCAGATACTGAATGATATATTAGGGAATGACCAAAGAATTAAAGGTGCAGGCATCATACTGAAGAAAAAATGGGGCTGTATGTCAGTCTTGCAGTACAACGTTGGTTTGTTGGTGGGAAAAGGGAAAAGGAAAAAGCAGGAGTCCTTTAAAATGTGGTGCTGGAGAAGACTTTTAAAAATATCTTGGACGGAGAGGGTTACCAACCTGGAAGTATTACAAAGGATTGGGGAAGGAAAAACGTTTGTTAATTCTATTCGTAAAAAAAGAAACGCAATGATTGGACACCTTCTACGTCATTCGGAGTGGATGACAACTTTAATGGAAGGAGTGGTAGAGGGCCGCACTGGAAGAGGTAGACCAAGAAAAGAATACCTGGAAGAGACCATAGCGGGGAAAAGATACAGTGATATAAAGAGACTGGCTTTGGAAAGAAGGAATTTGAATGCCCACCAACCTTAGGGTTGAGGAGAAGAAGAAAGGAAGGGAATGGCTCCGAACCAGTTAGGAAAAGGGAAGGAAGGGGTATTTGGAAGGGTCTGGGTAGGGTCAGTTCAAAACTCAGTCACAATTTGTTTGACTGCGTAATGAACCAAGAAACCTGGATTTTGCTTTTTGGCAAGCCCCAAGTCCACTTCATGAGTGAAAGCAGTTCCGAGCCCAACCTGCCGGTGTGTGTACCTTCGTACCCTTAGGAAAATTAACCTCAGAATGGTCTGAAGTTTTCTGAAATCACCTCAGAAACTCTTGAGGTTTACCTGATGTAACTTCAGAAAACTTAGTGAATGTGAGGCATTTCTGAGGCCTGAGGTAACTGCAATGCGAGGTTTTCCTGAGGTTACCTCAGAATTTGAGGTTTTATCTTCCTGAAGTTATTGCCATGTGAGGTTTACCTGGGGTTACCTCAACATCCTGAGGTTTTTTCTTTCTGACGTTAATGGGATGTGAGGTTTACCTGATGTTACTTTCAGAATCTGAAGTTTTGTGTTCCTGAGGTTATTGCTGTCAGAGGTTTACCTGAGGTTAGCTCAAAATTCTGAGGTTTTGTACTCCTGGAGTTATTAAGGTCTGAGATGTATCTTCGGTTACCTCAAAAAACATTTGTTTTCCATACCTGACGTTTTTGCTAGTGAAGTTTACCTGAGGTAACATTTGGCATCCTGAAAGTACATGCCCCTAATGAATACATTCTGCTGGGTTTGAATTTGCACCTTAAGCAGTTACTCCTTAAAGCATACATGTGCTTTCATTTCTTTGTCTTTTTTATCACAGGAATTGAAAGAGAGGGGTGCGTTAGAAGTTGAAAAAGAATTAAAATAAATCAAAGATTTGGAAATACTGAAGGAAAAGTATATAGGTGGTTATTTATGCATCATTTTTTGATTAAAATAAATACTTTACTATGTTAAGAGGGGAGAAAACCATAACGCCGTGACGATAGTTTCCAATTTTTATTTTACATTTTGTACAAAATCGTGGCATATTTGGTCCCAAAAGGTACACTATTCCAAGACTTCTTGGAAAGGCTGGGAGGAAAATTTTCTCCCAGGTAGGCTCTTAAAATCATATTTCTACAATTCACCCTCCCCAAAATGTGGGCCAAAATCTGCTAGTGTAAATAAAAGAGGTTTTCAATTTAGAATCGTTAGTGAAATCCATGCCAAATACATGATATGTTGCCCAACTTCGGTAAACGGAGCAATCCCGCTGGTAAACCTCGAGCCTGTGTGTTGAAGTAAACACCAGAAGAGCTCCATCCAGAGGTAAACCCCACAGTAATCTCAGCTTTCAAGTGAGGTAAACCTCAGATTAGACTTTCAGTAAACTTCATGACATCTTAGATGAAACTTCAGGTAAACCTCACAGCCACCTCAGCTATCACCAGGTAAACCTCACAGACACGTTCTCCATAGCTTCAGAAAACCTCACAGACACATTCTCCTTAACTTCAGGAAAACCTCACACAAACCACGGCTATTACTTCAGGTAAACCTCATAATCACATCAAAAATACCTCTTGTTAACTTCAACAATACCACCGGTCTACCCCAGGAAAACTCCAGACTGGTTCGAATTTACCTCAGGATAGTCCTGAGGTCTTGTCTGGAGTTTCTTTGAAGTTTTTTTCAGAGATTTTCCTGTAGTAATTTTTTCTAAGGGTACATTTACCAGCAGTCATTCACACACCTATCATACGAACAGCAAAAGAAACCCGTTTCCTCGGGTCACTCCCAGCCACACAGGTAGGTTGGATCGCTGGAGCCTTGGAGCAAGTGACTCCAACCATTCGTAGGAGGCACAAGTGACTCTGTTACCATCGAGAACCATGAGGAGGTCGTACGAGCAGCCGCTTGCTCATTGAAGGCTCTTATCCTAAATGAATTGAGTCGATCCTTTCACGAGCTTCTCCCAATTTGCAGTACAATGAGAGGATTCTGGTGGTGAAACTGGAAGGAGAGCCCATGGACAGAGTGACAGTGCAGGATGAGGATAGTGCAGGGAAGATGTCTAGCCATAGAAGAAGTACATATGTATGAGTACATATGTACAAGTGGAATGCAGTGGTAGGAAAGGGGACCTGTGAAGGAAATTTTGGATTAGGAGAACGAAATGCCAAAGGAGGAAGATTGTGGAAGAGTTCTAATATAAGAATAATTTGTCACTAACACTCTCTTTGAGCGAAATTGGCATCGGAATTACCCATTAAAGATGCCAGGGGACATTGCCATGTTGCCAGAAACTGCATTGTCTACATAATTGTCAGAATCAGATACAAGAACCAAGAAAAGCAGTGCAAAAGCTACCATGATGCAGATATAAATATTGATCACAACCTAGTAATCATGTAGAGCCTCCTTTGATGCAAGCAATTGAAGGTGATAAAACATGAACCAAGATAGGATTAAAAAATCCAGTTGGAAAAGGTTGGCAGAAAACTAGAAAGAGGAGAAATGGGATGAGCTGAAGAGGACAGTCACAGAAGTAGCAGAAGAGTAACTGATGACCAAGAGAGCTTGCATAAAGTAGCCATTGATTATGGAGGAGATTATGAAACTGTTAGAAAAAAGATTAAAACACTAGAACACCAGAAATGAGGGTGAGGCAACCCTCCACAAGAACCCAGGTAGCATTCCAATGTTGGCCCAACATAGGCATATGTCGACTGTAGGTCGGCCCAACATCGGCAGCCAACATCGGCCCAGCGTCGTAATGATAACATTTAGCCGGGCTCCTGCCGACATAACATCCGATGTAGGCCCGACGTCAGGCTGACATTGGCCCAACATCAACCTGACACTGGCCCGACATCAAGCGGACATAGGCCTGGCATCAAGCCGACATAGGCCCAGCATAAGAATATATTAAATCCACATACCAACAAACTCAAACATGTTCGTTGAAATTATTCAGTCATGTGAGACCAGCGACCCCGTGTGTCAGTACACCGCATATACCTCCTAGGGGTGGGTCACGGGCAACAGTATGCTGGCTCTCAAGGTAGTCCTTTCAGAAGGGATCCTAGCTTGAGCAGAATGGAGAGAGCAGGCCTAGGGTATTACTATGATTTGGCTTCTCTTGTGGCATACAGGTCAAAATGTGCCAAAACTTACTGGTAGAGCGCCGTAACCGTTAGCAGGGAAAGCTGCATGTGGTGCGGGTACTGCAAAGGCTGATGACCTTGCACACTCTATTACAACTTACTGCTAAATGTCAAAAAGTTGCCTCGGACAGCCAAAGCCACGATGAGCGGCGGAAGCTGAATAAGGTTGGCCCATGAAGATACGGACTGGAAACGAACTGGACTCTCGGTACTTGGAATGTGAGAGGAGTGTATGGAAAGGAGCATGATTTGCCAAATGAAATGAAAGTGAGACAAATGGATGATTTCTGTGTATGTGAAACTAAGTGTAAGGGGCAGGATGCTGTTACATTAGATGGCAGTAGTCTGGCATTGTGGTCAGGAGTTGAAGATAATGTACATGGCAGTCAAGGTGTAGGACTCATTCTTAATGAGAGAGCTAAGTAGCTAGTAAGGAAGTACGAGTTAGTATCCCCTAGATTGCTCTGGGTTCACATTAAAGTAGGTATAAGGAGAGTTGTGATTGTGGCATGCTATGCACCAGTGGATGGTGAGAGAGATAGTGAGGAAGATGAGTTTTGGGAAAAACTGAGAGAGGTTTTGAATGAATGTGATCCTGGTGAGAGAATAATTTTACTAGGTGACATGAATGGGTGGGTTAGTGTGAGGCGGGATGCATCTGAGAGAGTGGTTGGGCCTTTTGGTGACCCCCAAATGAATGATAATGGTGAAAACTTGGTGAGTGTGTGCTTGGAAAAAGGATTGTTTGTGTCGAATACATGGTTTAAACATAAGAGAATACATATGTATACTTGGCAAAAGGGCGATTGTAAAGCATGATTGATTTTGTTGTGCATGATGAGAGATTGAGGGAGTTGGTGTGGGACACGAGAGTGGTGCTGAATGTGGAACAGATCACTATTTGGTACTCTCCAAAGTGAATCTGGGCAGAAAGTAGGTACCAAGGAAGAATGTTGCGCATAAGCAGTTGAGGGTAAAAGTGGAAAGGTTGCTAGACAGCGAGGTAAGAATGCGGTACAGTTACATGCTTGAGGATGCTCTATTGTTGAAGCAGAGAGAATGGGACGAGCATATAAGAAACGAGAACGTAAATGATGTGTGGGAGTGTTTAAAAGGAGTGATTGAAGAATGTGCCGAAAGTGTATGCGGAAAAGGAGAGGTAGGAAGAATGAAAGGTGATGCTTGGTGGAATGAAGAAGTGAAAATGGCAGTCCGAGAAAAGAAAGAGACGTACAAGGATATGATTGCTGCCAAATCTGAGGAAGAGCGTACTAAGGCATGTGAGATTTACAGAAAGAAAAAGAATGAATGCAAAATCGTTGTGAAAGAGATCAAAGAAAGAATGCATGCGGATGAAGCTAACAAAATGCTGAGTGATTTTGAAGGTAATAAAAAGCTGTTTTGGAAGTGGGTAAAAAGCTAAGATTGGTGAAGGTAGGGTAATGAATGCAGTAAAGAAGAAAAGTGGAGAGATGATGAGGGAGAGAGAAATATCAGGGACTGCTGGAGGGAGTATTTTGAAGAATTGTACAATAATATTGCAGGTGTTGAGGATGAGCCTTGTGAAGTGGTATGTGATGATGGAAAAGGATATCAGTGAGATCAGGTCACAACGGCAGTGAGAATATTGAAAAATGGGAAGGCTGCAAGCATAGTTGGGATATTCAGTAAAATGGGTGGGTGTAAATTACTAATTTGTAGGCTGTTTGAACTATACAATCTATGCTTACAGGTTTCTGTTGTTCCAGCAGATTTGAAGAATGCTATCATTGTTCCATTGTACAAATGAAGGGAGGAAAGACGGAATGTAATAATTATCGAGTCGTTAGTTTATGGAGTATCCCGGGAAAGGTGTTCAGTAAAATATTAATCGAAAGAGTGAGGAATATTACTTCCGAAAGAATATGGGGTGTGCAGTGTGGGTTTATGCCTGGGAGAGGATGTAGTGACCAGCTTTTTGCACTTCAGCAAGTGATAGAAAAATGTATGAGTGTCCGAAAGAAAGTGTACTGTGCGATGTGGATTTAGAGAAGGCATATGACAGAGTAAATAGAAAGAAGTTGTGGAAGGTTTTGAGAGACTATGGAGTGAATGGGCAGTTATTGAATGTTATGATGGCGATGTATGAAAATAGTAAGGCAAGTGTAAGGTTAACAGGGTTCTGAGTGATTGGTTTGCAATAAATTGGGGTGTAAAGCAAGGATGCGTAATGTCTCCATGGCTATTTAATTTATTTATGGATAATTGTGTTAGAGACGCATGTAGTGAAATCGACAGTGTTTTGATTGGAAATGTAAATGTGCGAGTTCTTCTGTATGTGGATGATGCCGTTTTGATCTCAGACCATCAACAGGGATTACAGAAGCTCCTAGATAAGTTTTGTGAATCAACGGAGAGAATGGAATTGAAGGTAAATGCGTGCAAAACTAAAGTAGTCATTTTTGATGTGGAGAATGGGGAGAATAATTGTAGGATGAGGGCAAATGGTGAAGTAATTGAATAGGTGGATGATTTTGTGTACTTAGGTAAGATGTATGCGTAAGATGGAAGAATAGATGAGGAGATAAAGAGACGTGTTAATGCTGGATGGAAAGTGGTAGGTAGCATGTGGAGCATATCATGGAATGAGTGCTTGTCTAAGGAAGCGAAAATTGCCGTGTTCAAAAGTGTACTTCTTCCCACTTTGCTATATGTTAGTGAAACATGGGTATGTCAGGATAGACATAAGAGTAGACTAAACGCCGTGGGTATGAGTTATCTGAGGAGTATTTGCGGGAAAAGTAGGATGGATAGGGTCAGGAATGAGTTGGTCATGAATGAATGTGGGTTTAATGCTCCAGTAATGGACGTGTATGAAAGGAGTGTGCCTCGTTGGCCATGTAGAGAGAATGGATGAGAGTCGAATAACGAAACAGATATGTGAGAGTAGAATGAATGGTGTGAGAGGTAGAGGCAGGCCGAGAAGGTTGAGGAAATTCTTAGGAGGAGGAATATTAGGAGTTTTAAAAACAGGAGGGCATGTATGAAACAGTGTATGGGGGTAAATGAGGCAAAAGAGGTTTGCAAGGATGGATCAGTATGGAGGAAATTATTGAAGCAGATTTAGGTGTATAATTATGTATTAATGAGTGAAACATTTTGACTGTGCCTACCCTGGAAGGGAACGGCGTGATGGGTATGAAAATGATGAAAGAAAGGTGAGACCAAATTCAGTGCACCAATGAAGACTATAATTGAGAAGTAGGCTGAATTAATTATTGTATCACTATTGAGAACATAATTCAGAGAGACCTGAAATACCTGGATAAAAGTTACCCGATGCAAAAAATTAGTGAAAAAAAAGGATTAATTAAAGAGAAGTGATTTGAAATAATTCATACTTATCTGCTGAATCAAAACATTCAACAGAGACCCACAGATATTAGAAACTGAATTACTATGTCTACTTAAGCATTTACAGGGTACCTTATAAGTGAAAGTTATATCAATGTAATGGAAAGTTAAAAAAATTGATTTATTAAACCAAAAGTGTAGTTCATAATCAAAATCATGAATATACATAAGTAGACATGTATAGTTATGGTCAAATTGTTATTATATTCATGAACAAAATAGGTCATTCTGAAAACAACAGAGCACATTTTCCCAAGAGCTTAAAGCTAAATCGGGTTGTAAGCTGAAAGGTATAATACTATTGCATACCTAGAGTTATTATAGGTTCATTAAGGAAAGCGTTCGGAAATAAAATGCTTACTTGGCAAAAACACAATTTATTGGCAATTCAAAAGGTTACAAATTTTTTTTACAAATTTTAATGAACCCTTCCATGCTGTTTGATGACTTACTAAATTATTTCTTAATTCCCATTGGCATAGCAGCCTCATTCCCCTTCACTGGGAAAAACTTCATTTGCTATGAAAAATCCTTTACTTGAGTCATCATATCAAAAAGTAAAATATCCAAGAGCACAATACAAAGACAATAAAGGCTAGCTTTATGTATCATGTATATTCCCTAATGAGGTTATATTTTGTACCAAAAATACCAATTTTCACTGCTGATAGTTGCATGCTCATGGTCTATAAATTAAGGTAGTATATGAATGATTTTTGGAAAAATTTTCAAAACCAACAACAGCAGCAATAAATAATCAGAAATGAAAGTAGAGGCCATAAAATACCCCAAGACATCATCACAGTAATTCTTTCTATCCCCCCCCTCATCAGAAATATGTATGACAAATCAAAGTTTCTGTATTTTCACATCAGTTGCCAAAAAATCCTCTCTCAGTCTCCGATGCAATCGAGACAAAATTTCAGCTAAGTGAGGTCTTAATCATACAACACCTTACCCAACAGGCATTTTTCCTTACATTCCTCTTCTTCTTACTTCACTCTCACCCCTCCACTGCACTCTTCTTCCCTCTCAATTTCAATTCTGCACGCCTCAGTCCAACTTCCACATATTTACTTATTTGAAGCTTTGACTTATAGGAAGCAGGATGTGCTGATGAGATCCTAACTAAAAATACAAGTTTGGATAAGTTTATAATAACCGTGAAAATGACGTTTATACAGTTTCTTAAATCGAGATGGAGAGTTAAATTTTCATGTATAGTATACAATGGAAAACTGACAAAAACTTACCTTTCTTCAGTAGTTCGGCGTTGTGCATTCACGCCGTCTTCCACCCAATTCAATTTGCGAAGGGAACTTCAGGATAAAAGCAATGCTCGTCCAACCTCGAATCGCAGAAATGGAAAAACTGACAATGGAATTTCAAAAATCACACCAGAGAACATTTGAACAGTATATTTAGGATGGTTTATTTCACGGTCGCACGTTGTGATCTTGTTGATAGCTGCTAAGCATGGCTAAGCACGTTCTAACTGATCTAACAAGGATTATATACACGCATTCTAATTATCATTTTTCTTTTGTTCGGCGGAGCACTACGGTAGTTGAAACCCACAATTTTCAAAACCCAAGGTTTTCATCCGAGTTTCCAGTTGAGGTTTTTAATTCCTTAAATGTTTAAGTTGCCATAAAGATTTTTCCGGGTACTTCCCCGAGGCTGCCGCGGCGATCTAAACCCCACTCATTTAAGTTAATTTTTTTTGGCGTGAGCACGGCTTATAAAATATTTGTATGCCGTTTTTTTTAACCATTTTAAAAATAAAACTCGAAAAAATAACGTGGGGCTCCCCCTCACAATTACCACCATCGTATATTTATTTATGTCAAAGATAAAAAAAGGGATCATAGTACAGGTAAGCAGAATTAATTAACATTCAGAGGGCACAAATTATGCCAAAAATACATCTATTGAGTGCTATTGGATACCGTAGCAGAGAAATGTTACATACTCCTTTGCTGTATATAATACACAGGGATTATCCTGGTAGAACTAGTTTCAGCACTAAGAAAAACAGTAGCAATAACCGCATATACCGAGGATGCATTCCGATGACGGCCCAACATCGGCATAACTCGGCTGTATAGCGCTGTATAGTTTATCCGGAATGTTATAAACCGATGTCGGCCCAATGTCGGTCTTACGTGGTATATGTCGGCCGACTTAAAAACGATGTCGGGCCGATGTATGATGCTCACGGACTATAGAGATCTATTTCTATTATCCTTGATGATGCTACTGGGGTAAGCTTAAGAATAAAGTCCATTTAGAATGCAAGAAGGCTAGGGAGATTTAGATAGAAAGTTGATGTGAAAAAGCATGGAATAAGTCCATGAAACCATGAAGAAAAGGAACAACTAAACATCATACAAGCTTGCGAAGAAAGGCACTGGAGATAGGAAAACGAAAGACAACAGCATCAGGGAATGGGAATACGTACCCAGACAGCACATGTATACACACAGTACACACGTATAGCACACATGCATAGCATGCACACTGTATACACATGTATATCACAGCGCTTGTATACAAATTGTATATCTCTTGTATAGTTACAAATTGTATACAGTTTTGCAATACAATTGTATTCCAACATGAAAATTCAAATTCATGGGTTTTCTTAGCACGGTACGGCGCCACTATCGCCGAATTTTCTATCCATGTGAGTGGGAATTTAACGCTTGTGGTTACTTTTCGTATTGGAGTGATTACCTGCAGTTTTGTGCAACTGTTTGTGAGACCGTGTTCCAGGATCTCATCTTTTCATCTGAAATATACAGGTAAGAGTTAGCTTGTACTGTTTCGTTGATGTTTATGTGTGTTTTAATTTTAGCTGTAATTGTACCTTTCGAGTCGTGGCTTATGAGACTTGTGCGCCTGTTGACAATGAGCTTGAAATTGAGCGTGGTTATTTCCTCGGGAATTACATAGGTTATAAACCATGTAATAAGTATCTCATTTTTTGACGTGTAATGATAATGGCACAGCGGGGGTAGCGTGGCATGGCCGAGACAGCTGTATTCTATTTGATGTAGCTCGCGGGTAATATTTTTCACTGAATGACTTCATTAAAAATTGAATATGAAGGATTTATGTTATTATTATTTAAGTATAAATTTGGAAGGTTAAGGTAAATGGACATAGTTGTAGGTGGACGCTGGTTAAGCATTATAGTCCAAAAATATTTACCCTCGTTATGGTGAAATTATATTTCATATTGTTTCGCTTATTGGGCGAGTACCAAGTAAAAGTCAAATCACGAAGACATCACATTTCAGAATGAATTGGCAAACTGGGCACATGATATAAAATATACTAAAGTAAATTGAAACGCCCGGGCAGTCTCTTGCTTAAGGAAAAGAACTTGGGAGATATGTTCCTCTAAACAAGTATATTCATCCCAAGATACCATGAAGGCAATACTAAATAGCTGGCCACAATTCCGTGCTTTCCTTCACCGCCTCTCGTCACCGACTGCTCCCTAGGGATGGGAAAAAATAACCGGTTTGTAGTCTTAGGTTGACCGGTTAACAATCGGTTATTTTTAGCACAGATTAACCTGAGTACTTTGTTATTTTTTGGCAAATCCGAAAAATAACTTGAGAGAAATAACCGGACGCCTGCACTCTCTCGGACAACGGTTGAACTACGTGCTGCTCCTATGCTCCGGTTTTCCTGCACAGGGTAACCTGAGTGGTCTGGGTACTCGGTTATTGCAAGAATCAAAGCAAAATAACCGGAAGCGTGCGATCTGTCGGAGAAAATTGGTACCATATGTTACTACTAAAAACCTGCTCGGATGAAAGAGGGTGCACGAATAGTACGAGGTTCATAAATTAATTATCAATTAATAAAGAGAGTTTGAAGAACGGTAATTCGATTTTAATTGAAAACTTTAAGTGAACGTTATAACTACTCAAGGACCCATGCATATAGGACGCTAAATTAATCATTAACATGAACCTTTTCACAGATAAGATTTCATTGTTACAATGAGACACTTTAAGGCTTCAATACTTTTGTGCATATATGTAAAGGTAAATTGTGATCAGTAGCAAGTACATGTCAGCTAAGGCCTCAGGGTCCAAGATTAATACTCCTTTTATATTATGCTTCCCTAGCCCCAAAAGAAACATTTAGGTTCAGGTCTATGCGCAGTAAAATATAATTTTTGGAAATGACAAAAATGGTGTACATCCTTTTACACAGTCAAAACGTGTGTAGCTTTAAATATAGTCAAGAGCATACATTTAACAACTACGACTCAACGTTACCTCTGACTGCCACCAAAGTAAATAGAAAAAGAAATAGACGTTATTAGGCTACATAATTCACTGTGCTTGAACTTTTTTATGAGTGAGGCAAGTACAAACATAAAGAACAATTAAATGTAGTTCTCAAAAACGCATCGCTGGAATTACCAGCAAATATAACAATCTGGTTGAGTCATAGTAGGAAAGAAGATGCTGTTATAAAATCGCGACTTTACCGTTTACTCATCATCCGTACAGTAACGTGTGCCTCCAGAAAACATTGGTTTCTTACAATAAAAAGAATTGCAATTAATATGAATTACAAGATAGAGAGCTTAGGCAAGGACTCGTTCCAGCGAATTCTTCTCGTTTAGAACGCAGATTAATATTTGACTACATGCATTAATGTAGTAATCCCCTTGTGGGACGTCGATTCCGTCAGAAACTTTCATGGTAATGAGTAATTTAGCGTCCTATATGCATGGGTCCTTGGGTAGATGTAACTTTCACTCAAAGTTTTCAATGAATTTTGAGTTACCGTTCTTCACTCTCTCTTTGCTAATTGATAATTAATTTTTTCAACTTCACACTATTCGCGCATCTTTCATCCGAGCAGCTGATTTTATTAGTAACAAATAGTACCAATTTTCTCCGACAGATCGCACGCTTCCGGTTATTTTCCTTGATTATTTCTTGCAATAACCTAGTACTCAGACCACTCAGGTGACTCAGGTTAACCTGCGCAGAAAAACCGGAACATAACCTGATTAACTGACCATAGGAGCATCACGTAGCGCACGAAGTTCAACCCTCACAGTAAGTATAGGGTATAGGGTAAGTATATATTTACTCTGAGGTTCAACCGTTGTCCGAGAGAGTGCCGGCGTGCGGTTATTTCTCTCAGGTTATTTTTCGGTTATGCCAAAAAATAACCGAGTACTCAGGTTAACCTGTGCTAAAAATAACCGGTTAACTTAAGACAAAAAACCTCTTATGAATAACCGGTTATTTTTGCCCATCCCTAATTTGCGGACAACCACCTCTCTTTTGTGCTCACGTTGTGCCTATCATCCGGCATTAAATCGTCTATGTGCCGATTAAGCCATCTTATGTGATGTGCCAAATAAGCGATAAGTCTCAATCATTTTTGCATGGTGATTGTTTTTCTGCGGCACTGAATGCCTTATCGCTACTCCTTGATTTTTTAGTGTTTTTACGGACTTTTGTTCCCCTATCTTCACCAAATGGTGAAGTCAATCCTGAAAACAACAGGCGATAAATTGTCATTTAATTAATATATTATTTTCTCTTAGCTCTGCGTGATGAATCCGGAGCGGGACAACCTGCTAGACGAGTCGCGCTTATCTGATGTTGCGGAAGGATGTTCGCGAACTGTCATCATTTCTGAAGAAGATTACTCTTCCCAAGTTATAGTGGACACTGCAGAAGGAGTTGACCCAAGCAATGATGAAGATTCCCTTGATTTCATGTCCAATGATGGAAGAACGTTTGTGGTGTTTGATGATGAAGGAAACGCTGCTGCTGTCCAGATTGATGGACTACTGCTTGAAAATGGAGGTACCTCTGTGAAGAAACTATTGAGTGATGAAACAGGCCATACTTTGGTGGTGAAAGTGAATGAAGATGGTGACTTGGAATTGGACCCTTCAATTCAGGCAATTGAAGCAGAGGTAACAGGAGATGAATGCATAGAAGAAACTCCTGGGACAGTAAATCAGAATTGGTTCACTAGACGTGAGGATAAGTCAAGTTTCCAAAATATGGGGCATTCTTGGAAGCAGGGAATGTGGAGTGCAGATGAAATTGAGATGCTGCAAATTAATATTGCAAACTACTGTGAGGAGCATGGCTTCAAGGACCCAAATGAAATTATATTTGATATGAGCAAAGACCAAAGGAAGGATTTTTATAGAGTTGTTGCAAATGGAATTAATCGACCTCTCTTTTCAGTGTATCGGAGGGTAGTAAGAATGTACGACAATAAAAATCATGTTGGGAAGTACAAATCTACAGAACTGCAGAGGCTACGTGAACTAAGACAAAAGCATGGAAGTGATTGGCAAAAAATTGGTTCTGCATTAGGCAGGTCTGCATCCTCCATTAGAGATAGATGCAGATTGATGAAAGAGAATTGTAACACAGGGAAATGGTTACCTGATGAAGAGGTTCGGTTAGCCCGTGCAGTCTATGATCTCGCTAATGCCATACCGGGAGAACAAGTTACCTCTGGTATCTCATGGTCTCAAGTTGCTGAGATTGTTGCTACTAGGTCAGAGAAACAATGTAGAACGAAATGGCTGAATTACCTCAACTGGAAGAATTCAGGTGGCTGGGAATGGACGAGAGATGATGATGTTAAATTAGTAGCAAGGCTCATGTGTGTGAATGTGTCTGAGGAAAATGACATTGATTGGAGTGAACTTGCTAAAGGGTGGTTGGCTGTGAGATCTCCCCAGTGGTTGCGAGGAAAGTGGTGGAATTTGAAGCGGCATTTGCGTGGCCATCAAAATCTTCCCTTTCGAGTCACCACAGGAACTCATTCTACTGCATCTCAAACTTTGGAGAAAGAGGATCCCAGAGTCCTGTCAGGATCAGCAGCAACTGTTCAAACCCCTTTAACATTGGGTGTAATGCCATCGACAATTGTCATAGGTTGTCCAGTTTCAGGACAAGCTGATTCAGTCAGCACAACTCAGGAAGTGTTCATTCATACTCTTCCGGTAGAGGCCTTGGCTAGCAATGAAAATGTTACTGTCCAAGTTAATCCGTCAGCTCAATTGATTATATCAAGTGCAGAAGCTACTTCTCTCCTTCAGCCGAGTACAGTGGATGAAACTGATGATCACCTTCTCACAAACCCAGCTAGTAATTCTATAATTTTTGAAGAAAAGGAGAGGAGAGGGTAGCTAAAGAGACACTAACATTAGAAGGTTCATCAATGAAATCATTTTGATGTTTTCATTGTTGTTTTGCTTGCAACTTTTGTTCCTGACTGGTGTACAAGGTTAATCTGCATTTCTGCTAGCAAGTCCATGGTGAATTTGTGTTGCTAGGAACGTCAGAGCAGCAATTGGAGGATAAAAGGGATGGTTAGAATATTTCCTGTTCAGGAAAAAAATCATTGTTTAGTTTCTATTGCAGTTTTGTCTTTTTGTTAGATAAAGTCTATTAATTGAGACCTCAATGAAATGTGAAGTTTCTTATGGTCTAAAAAAGTGGGCAATTTAATTTTTCAACTTATGTGTTTGTAAATATTTCGCCATCTTGAGGCTACATATTTAACAGCTGTGCATTGATATAGTACCACTTTGGGAGCATTTTCTCAAATGGCTTCAATTCATGGATGCTCATTGAATGAGATGAGGTGGTAAATGAACTTCATTATATTTTCTGGGTTTCTGCTCTAATCTTACATTGGCCAGTTGATAATTTGGGAAGGATTATTTGTTATTTTGTAACCATCGACTAAAACTGGGAAATCATGGCATCAGCTGAAAGCTGTAGCATGAATTTGATCAAATTATGTCTGAAGTTGTATTTTTTAGATTTTTTCTTCTCACGGACCGTGGGAATGGCTAGTGTGTAGGCATTTTCTGTTATGGTCAAAGAACTGGAACTGGTTGTGCAGTAACTTCAGTGGTGTCAACTCCTGGTGATCACACAACCTTTCTTTAAAGCCAACTCTTTCCCTAAAGCCTCCAAGAAAGTCACTGTGGAAGAAAACATGTGGGTAGCATAATTGGTAGCAGAGCATGGTTGAGGTCCTAGTGTGTGAGTACATCCTCCTAGTCAAAAAAGGTCTTGTAGTGTTTGTTCTTCTGGTCCTTTGTTCTCCTGTCCATGGTCCAACCTCTTGCCTCAAAAAAGCCCTGAAGGACCTCAGTGGCGAGAAGATTTTCCTTTCCCCTATCCTTGGGTCTCGTTTTTTGTTTTGTTTTTTTTTTAGAGTTGCTAGGAGGATGGTGACGAGTTTTCCGACTGGTACCTGTTGGATCTATGAGTTATCCAAAGAGGAGATAGTGCGACAGGTTCCTGATCTAAGCCTTGAGGAGAGCAGAAACTTAGACGAATTGCGAACGAGGCTGAAAGATTATGTTATGGAGACACGTGAAACAGGAGTGGACGCAAAGTTAAGCACTTGCCCGGAGGCAGACAAGTGTGACCTTGAAGTAGGAGCGTCCACAAGAGCGTTAATCAGTTCTTAGAAAGGGTCAAATTGTTTAGAGGAAGCAGGGAATTATCGAAGGATGTTATGTGGGACCTCATGCCGGAGATGCTCGGAAGCAAAGCTTTGGAATGGTTCCTCGTGAATAAATTTAGTTTTTTCATGGGCCGAATTTTTAGTTGAAGTTCAGAATACCTTTTTGCCAGCGGGATATGATATCCGTTTGAAATGTGAAATTTTTCTGAGAAGGCATCTCCTTTGAATGCACTTTGTGGAAGGAATGTGGAGTTTAATTGGGGCACAGAGCAAGAAGCAGCATTCGCGATTCTGACAAAGAGTATTATGTCACCCCCAGTTCTTAATAGGGCAGACTTTTCGAAGGAATTTATTTTATAGACTGATGCAAGTTCACTGGCGGTGGGGGCAGTCTTATATCAGGAGTCGGATGGTTTTAGACAACCCATCGCTTACGCGAGTCGTTCACTTTTTGGGCAGGAAAAGAATTATTGCGCTTACGAGCTGGAGTGTCTTGCAGTTTTGTTCGGGATTGAAAAGTTCCGGCAATATCTGGAACACGCCAAGTTGCTTCTATAAACGGCACAAAATCACCTCCTTAAGCTACATAAATCATGCCCTACCTTGAGAGACTCACCAACATATTCCCGAACTTTAATTAAAACCCCACGATGCACAGATGTGATGCAAATGGGCTGTGGATGTATGTGGAAGTTGGTGAGAGAATTTGATATACAATCCACTAGGTGACCATTCCTTCTTTATGCTAATCTACCATTTTAACTATCAACATTTTAGAAATGTGGTTGGTATCAGAGATGGCCGAAGATGATGGCACAGTATTTAATGTTGTGCCAGAAGGTTGGGTAAGGGAGATTGGAGGATATGCCTTCATCTTTTGGCCTCCTAGTAAGAGCCGAAAAATCTTGGATGCTATAAAAATAAAAATGACCCCTGATGATTCATGGTCAGCAACTAGCTGTGGACACATCCCCCCTTCTCAGTAAGTATTATCCTACAAATTTTTCAAGTTATTTGTATTCAGTCACTGTTTCATTGGGATTTACTTCTTTAAAAGTTGACTTGTATGTGAACTTTCCTTTTAAGCAATTTTACCTGAGCTTTCCGGGTTTCACTTTCATACTCACATGAAAAATTTATTGTGCTAAGTAATCGGTGGGTTGCTATTTTATATTTGCTTTTTGTTGATTATGCAGGTGATTTCAAGGAAGCATTAAGAGTTGAAGCATTGGTGATTCAGTTGCAGTCATGTCAGAAGGTATATAAAGTGATCAAAGATGCTGGGAAGAATTCCTGCAAAACATAAGTTACCTGGTGAAGATACCGAGGATGAGAATACACCTGGTCCATCAAAAAGAATTCCTCCGCCACCATCTATGAGAGATAGATCAGTAGAAAAGTTTGGATCACCTGGAAACCAGAGGTTGTAGAAGTGTTGAGTAAGCTATTATGTAGTGATTTGTGAAAGTAATGTTACACAACATAGTAAATAAAATTTGGTACTGATGGGATTCTAATGTTACAAATTATTGTCGTATGGTTATAGAAATTCTTTGAAGGGCTCTTACAGTTATGATGAAATCATAATTAAATATTCATTTCTTCTAGGTGTTGAGAAACGTGAAGAAATGCCTTATTGTTCTACTGAATATGCGAGTGAGTATCATATTGTAATTTAATCTAAGTACATATGTATCAGACTTGAAGAAAATAAGAATAGTGTGATGTGTGAAAGTGATGTTACATGCCATAGGTAATGAAATTTGGCTCTGATAAAATATATAGGATACTAATTGTTGTAATGTACTTTCCTATGGTTATAGAAAATATCTTTGAAGCAAAAGACTTGTGACTCGTGGAATGATATTATAATTAAATTTTCATTTTTTTCTAGGTGTTGAGAATCGTGAAATAATGCAGTCAGTTACTACAGAGGCAGAGAGTGAGTACCATATTGTATTTTTGATAGTTAAAAGAGTAGAATTTTCTTAAAGTATTATCCTTTGAAATTGAAAGATTTATTCTGGCTATTCTTACCAATGACATTGGTTTTCAGGTGTGAAGCAGGCGGATGTGGCTGATAGGCTGAATGAATTAGAGAAAGAGGTGGCAGACATCTAATCTGATGTGGCTACCATCTAGACAAGCACCAAGTTAATTTTGGAGCTTTTGAAGCAAGGACAACTGAGTGGAGTAGAAAAAAATGAAGTCTTCTCGTATGCACCACCAATACTAATGCCAGTCACATCAAGGGAGCAGCTATTGGAGATGGAGGCTATTTTGCAAGAAGACCTAGTCTTCAGGGAATACTTGGTCAGTGTTTACCTTTTTGCATATGTAGAAAACGTTCACTTAACTTTGGTACATCTGTTGACTCATGGTAACTAATGATACTTTTTTCTAGATTAATGTGATGGGAGAAATAGAGACCAGGGACCTTCGTCAATTTATTAGAAAAAATTTAAGTAAGGTGATGAAGAATTGTGTTGCAGCCAACTCACTTGGCTTGGCACAACAGATCATAAAAAGCAGTCCCTCAAGGGTTTGAAAACTATGGCAAACATGTTGACAGGTATTTTTTTTCTGTAATTTTTAAAGTATCATTTCATTTCAACTGGAAGTATTACTAATATTGTCTCTATCTGTGTAGATTCTGCCAGGAAGAAAGGGCTTTATGAGGACAAACTCTTCATCCGAGAAGTCTCCAATTAGCAGTAGGTACCAAAGTGGAAGAAGGAAAGACCAATTAATCCACAGAACTTTATGAATTTGATTTATTTTGTATCTTTCTGTATGTATTTGTTTTATGGATTCATTAATCGTCATTTATGGATTTGTTTTATGCATAAAAAAATTTATTCAAGAGCTTATAAGTGGAAAAGATAAGGCCTCAGTGGATAGACAGGGTAATGTTAAAGTAGTCACGTGTAGAGTTAAGTCGTTTGGTGCAAAGGTTGATCTAATATCCTTAAAAGAAATAATGCCACGAGACATTGAGTCCTCCATAACACTTAAGTGTGAACATCAGAGATCAACTCTCCGATATTCATATACCACAGTTTTGTACAAATGTTAGGGCACACTTAATTCTTCGGGTATTGTTGTGTTGGATGGAAATGCAATTTCAACTATTTTATACCATTACCAATGTTCTGCCTACTAATATATCTATCTTCAGTTTCTCAAATGTGGCTTAAGTGACATGGGGTGTCCCACAGGGGAGTCATACGTCCTCTTCTATTCCATTTGCACATTAACGATATTTTTGAAGCAGTAATGGTAAATTTGATTAAGATGGACATAGCCCTTGATTAGTGACCTCAGAATAGTTAAATAGAATATGAGAATGCTCTACAAATTAATACAGGTTATTTAGAGGTTGCATGAGGGATAAAATTTCTTGGGCCAGGGTGATAGAAGTTGATTTCAATGGGTTCAAGTGTCATCTAACAACTTCTTTCCCATCTTACAATATTGAATAATAAAGTTAAATGATGAGGGTACTTGGTAAACTTTTCTTATGATTATACATTCAGGAATCAGTGGAAGCTAATTTATTTAACTCCTACTTCCAAATAGTCTTCACAAAATACATCTGTGATGGTTGATCATTACCAGCAAATAGTCCAAATAAGTCACCAGCTCCTAAAGACCTATATCCCTAACATCTAAGACGAACTCCTTGACCATACAACAGTATGTTCAGTCATGAGACACTTCCACATGCAGAACTTCTAATTGAAGATGCAATATTTTCAGAGGGAGGATCTTGCAAAACTCAATTGAAACTATTTGTACATGATATTATAGTCTCCGGTGATGATAAAGTTCCAGCTGACACGATTTTTCTTGAAAAGCAATGAATCAAGTCTCGCTTAGAAAATTATTTAGTAAACTTAAATATTTTGGCTTAGATGCTGATGTAATATTCTGGATTAGAGAATTCCTGAGCAATCTCATACAGAAGGTAGTACAAGATCTACAATTGAGTCAGTCACTTCGCATGTCCCACAGGGGAGTTTCATAGGTCCACTTCTATTCTTCCTGTGTATAAATGATATTGGTGAAGTAGTAGACAGTAAGATGAAACTATTTGCTGATGCTATAATGTCCGTGGTAATCCATAGCAGTAATGATAAGGAAGCGCTAATGAAGGATGTCAAGGCAATTGAGGCATGGTGCAATGCATGGCAGCTAGAATTAAAGTTGAAAAAATGTGTTGTAATAACCTTCTGGTAAAGAAAAAACTCCTCGATATAGCTATTACATACAAATTACCCTGTTTATTCTGTAAAATACCTCTTGAGTACAACTAACTTATGATTTCTCCTGGAGCTAACATTCGAGAATAACTTGTGAAGCTAATTGGAATTTGTCAGAAGAGTACTTGGAAAATGGGATGATAAAGTCAGAAAAATCAGCAACATCTCCCTTGTTGGACATGCTGCTATTTGAAAATATGCTGCCAGTATTTGGGAAATAGGGGTTAAGAGTAGAGTCACAATTCTCTGAAATATGTTATGATTTCCAGATGTAATTTAGAATGAAATTGTGTGCTACAGGCTCATCACCTAAACCCTTTCCTGCCTCTCTTTGATTTGATGGTTAGCTTAAGATGTCAAATAGGAGAAAAGGTTTTATGGAGTACAGTAATCGCCATCGATGAAGGCTTGCCGCTGAGATTTCTGAGGAGTTCCTGAAGCAGGCGGTAGAGGACAATGACAAACAACTCTCTGAAATGGAGGAGGAAGCATTACCTTTGTCAACAGGGAGTGAATTGGAATCTGAGAGTCTCTTTTCTGAAGGACCCAATATTCCTGATGATGCTTCCATCCCAGAGTCCGACAGCAGTTTTGATGATTGGGAGGAGGGTGTAGAGCCACTGCCTTTTGATGCTCTTGATGTTAGAAAGTGGGCAGCTAGTGATTTGACCCATGTGAAGGTTTTGGATCTCCTCAAAATTTTGAGGAGACATCCTTGTTTTGGTGATGGTTTTGTGTTGGTTTTCTCCAGCTGATGCTAGAACTGTCCTAAACAGCCCTAGGGCAACTCCGATTAGGGTTATTGGTGGGGGTAGTTACTATCACTGGGATAAGAAGTTGATGAGTCATCTAAATAAGTACCCTCTGTTAAGAGTCAAGGAGAGGTTAAGCCTTCAGTGTGAATTGATGGTTTGGCTCTCACAAAAGTAGCAATAGCCAGCTTTGCCCAATCCTAATGGCATTCCAGGATTTTCCTGAAATTGAGGCCTATACCATGGCAATACTAAACCATCTGGGATAGTAGAGTACCTTGCTGATTTCACAGATGAGCTTAAGGAAATTCTGCCCACTGGAATGCATCACAATGTTAGGCATTACATTGTTGAAGTTAATGCATTCATTCTAGACACCCCTGCATACTCCTTTGCTTCACAGACTGCCTCACGCAGCATATTTTAGTTGCCGCAGATGCTCAACAAAAGGTGAATTTGTACGCTCTAATGTGGATTTCAATGAACTTCATGCTGCACTACACAGTGATGAAAGTTTCCGCAGGCAGGAGCAGGAAGAACACCATCAAAGTCATTCTCCTGTTGAGAAACTTCCTGGGGTGGATATGGTGAGGCACTTCCCTCATGATTTCATGCACCTTACTTTCCTTGGTGTAATGAGGAAGATGCTTTTTCTTTTTTTGATGGGACCCCTTATGGTGTGCTTACCTAGCATGTCGGTCTCCCAGTTAAGTGGAGTGTTAGAAAATATAGTGGGGTACATTCCGATGGAGTTTGCCAGGAAGCCAAGGTCCCTCAAGGAGGTGGAAAGCCACTGAATTAAGACTGCTAATGCTTTACACTGGACCCATAGTGCTTAGAGGATTTGTGTCTAATGATGTTTGTGTATATTTCCTTTGCTTCAATTATGCCATGAGATGTCTTGTAGGCGAGAGGTATGCTCATCTTAGGGATGAAGCTAGGCAATTATTGCATTACTTTGGGCTGAATTTCAAGACTTTGTATGGGCGCTAGAGTGTGTCCCACAATGTGCATGCACTAATTCATCTCTCTGATGATGACGAGTACTAGGGGAGTTTAGATAGGATTAGCTGCTTTAAATTTGAAGATAAAATGCAGGACTTAAAGTGCATGGTGCGCAAGTTTGAAAGACTTCTGCAGCAAATTGCTCGTCGTGAGGCAGAAATGGGACTGCGGGAGTTGAGGGGTGGCAGATACCACACCAAAGTTATGAGGAACCATGTGGAAGAACTACCCATGGGGCTAACAGAACCCATGTACTCAGAGGTTGCTCTTGCCAACTGCCTGGTTGCTGTCACGAGACCAGACAACTGCATTATCCTGCAGGAAGGGTCAGTTGCTTTCATATCAGTCACTGCCACCTTTCAGGGAACAATGTTTGTATATGGGCGAGCATTCTGTAAGTTGACAGAATTTTATGTGGCTCAAGGGAAATCCAGGAAAGTGGGAGTTGCTTGTGCATCCAAGCTATCTCGAATGCCAATGCTATGGCAAGTAACTGACATAGTAGGGAAAGCTGTGGCTATTCCTCTGAATAGGCAGGGAAAAGATAGGAGGAGAGGAGAAGAAGAGTTTTATTTTGAAGAAATTATACATGCCTATGTGTGACAATTTCATTGTGTTTTGTGGAAGTCTTATTGTATCTTGTGTTGTCTCTGATGGCATTGTTCTCATTGAGTATTGATCCACTCTTCTATGAATCAATGCATGTTTTCCCTTAGGATGTCTTGGGTCATTGTGGAATTTGGGCTGCTGAGCAATGGTAGGGAAGCATCATGTGGAAGCTCTATGCCTGCAGCTGTGGTTCCAAAGACATGGCTCTGTGAGAGTGAAGGGCAGACTTATTGCCGGTGGCCTTCTCAGATGAATGCCAACATAACCCTTTACGACCTGACCCTCACGATCGTGAGGGTTAATCAGAAAATTTTAAAAATTATTTAATGGGTAATTGACTGCTGTAAAATTTGTCTCACATAATTTTTTCAGTGCTAGTAGCATCCTATTTCAATGCATATATGCTGCTGTGTTACGATACTACTAGTTTATCAGCCATTTTCCAACTGTAGAAATTTTAACGCTGAAGCCCAAAATTCACATCTGTTGCAATTTCTTTAAATATTAATTTAAGATGATTGCTGCAATTTTAAATAACCTAAATAATAAATTTAAAATAAGTTGTGTAATTAGATGCCATCAAATATTGAAAACCTATAGTTTTTACATGCAAAATACTATGCACCACCACAGTTGTGATTGTTAGGCTTTAGTTAACACGTTCACTTATTTAACCATCGCGAATGTGTTGTTTCGGCTCTATTGAAGACCTAGGATGGATACAATTTTGAAGTTAAAATGTTTTTTACCTAATATTTATAAATGTTCCAGCAACATTTGAACATTTATAAATATTAGGTTACTGGAACATTTGAACAAAATACATAATTATTTTATATTTTTATTTGCGTTTTGTTTATTTTGCACAATGGTTTTTTGTGATTATATAGGTAGTTGTTAAGTCTTAAGGAAAAACTCAAAATTCATTATTTTTGGTTTTATTGTAAATAATTATGCTGACGAATGTATTCATCATTATTAGGAAAGACCAAATATAGTTACTTGCACAGATTGTACATATGAACTGCCGGTTTTATCTACTATCCCATCAGCAGATACGATGTAAACCTTGGCGGGGAACTTAGTAGGTCACCCAGCGAGGTTCAATACATTGTACCTGCAGGTGCTGATAGCCTAGCAGCTGAAATGATGTATTGAAACCTTGATGCATGACTTGTATAAGTCAACCACAACGATCGAGTACATTGTACCTGATGATAGCCTAGCAGCTGTAACGATGCATTGAAACTTTGATCGGTAACTTGTACAGATCAACTGCCAGGGTTTAAATACATTGTACCTGATGATGATCTAGCAGCTGAAACAATTTATTTGAGCCTTGATAGATGACCTATATAAGTCGACCAACAGGGATTTCAATTCACTGTAATTCGTTGTCTCGGGCGTGACTTCATGGAATCGACTTACCATAATGAAAAGTAAAGAAAACTTTGTAATTCTACATAAATATTTAATGTACAACCTAGGTTTCGATGTGGCACGTCATCATATGGTACAATTGCATAGAAGGTGAAGAATAAATAGTCACACAAAATGATTTCAAAAACAAAATTCCCAAAAACACAACGGTCTAAGGTGTGGGTTAAGGGGTGGAATTCCCAGGGGCGGAGTTTGGCCAAGGAGGTGGGGAATGGGTTTAAGAGCATAGAGTCGAGGAAGGAGAGGATTAAGAATTTACGTACTGGATCCATTCCTTCCCCCCCCCTTTTTGAAGACAATGTAAGTACGGAAATTCCTAATCCTCTCCTTCCTCCTTGACTCTATGCTCTTAAACCCATTCCCCACCTCCTTGGCCAAACTCCGTCCCTGGGAATTCCACCCCTTAACCCACACCTTGACCATTTTGGGATTTTCTTTTTGAAATCATTTTGTGTGTGACTATTTATTCTCCACCTTCTATGCAATTGTACCAGATGATGACGTGCCACGTCGAAACCTAGGTGGTACATTAAATATTTATGTGGAATTACATAGTTTTCTTTACTTTTCATCAATTCAGTGTACCTGATGGTGGTGGCCTAGTGAAGTGGTGGTGCAGCAAGTTAAATCTGTGAAGTCACCATTCTTTATTTTGCTTTTACCATGGAAAGTTTCCATTGAGTGCGTACCAAGTCATTAAGTTTCGCTTCTTCATAATGAAAAGAAGACATGACACATATAGTGATGAAAGTTTTCTACAGATGTTGGAGGAAACGAGTGATATTAGCAAATCAGAGGATATTGAGACAGATGAAACTTATCAACAATATCGTGACGATCCTGAATGCTCCGATAGCGACTGCAGTTTAGAAAAAGTAATTGGGCCTGAGAAAAAGAAGGCTGTTAATTTAGTAAGTTCAGGGGTTAGTGATATGTTGATTTGCACTTGCCCTTCTACTTCATCGGAAGGTGGAAAAGAACGGATAGAAGTTGAAAACTGTGAAAATGAAATAATGCCAAAGGTGTGCACAATTGAAATAGAAGATGGACAAGAACATGTGAATAGTGAAAAGAGTGAGACTGTTAATAAGCAGAAGAAATTTCCAGTTGAACGAGAAATTATTCAGCAGACGGGTGTTGAAAAGGATAAGAAAAAGATGAAATTAACCAAGAGAAATGCATCTAAGAAGCCTGCTGCTAAAAGTGGAAGAAAGCAAGAAAAGAAGAAAGATGGCAAGATGGAGAAGCCAAAACAGGAATGGAAGAAACAATTATTCACCAGCAAAATATTGAGTGAGTGAGGAATAAGCCACGCCCTGTTGGCCTCAAGGTATTTGTAACCACGGCTTCTTCTGGTTTAGTACTAGATTTTGTAGTTTACCCAGGGGAAACCACAGAACTCATACATTCAGATCTATGACTTGGCCCATCGGTGGTGATGACTTTTGTGAGAACTATTCCCCCAGCAAGTTTTTTTTTGACAGATACTTTACTTCCATTTCATTGTTAGAAAAGCTTGAATCAATGGGTCTTGAAGGTACAGGTACAATAATGGGAAATTGAATAAGTGGAGTAGAGGCAGACTCGGAAGATGACTCAGTTGGGGAAAGGACAATGTAATCAGTATGTTTCAAGCAATCAAAAGGCAGTGCTTGTTGAATGGCAAGATTCAAAGAAAGTGTTGATGGCCTCTACCACTTTTGGATCGATACCCTCTGAAACAGTAAAATGTTGGTCGAAGAAATAAAATGCATTTATTTATGTCCCATGCCCTCCTATCGTAAAAAACTATAACAAATGCATGGGTGGGGTTGACATTTTCAACCAGCAAATGGAGTGCTATCGCACTTTTTTCAGGACAAGAAAATGGATGTGGAAGGCCATTCTTCACTTTTTAGACTTTTCAATTGTAAGTTCTTGGATGTTATGCATTAGAGACGTGAAAGAAAATAAAGTTCCATGAAAACATCAACATGATTTTCGACTTGCAGTTTACAAATGGCTAGTTCATTCCTCTAAAGAATTAGATAGTGCTGTTGTAAGTGATTCGGAAGAATCTGATCCTGAAAAGCCGATAGTCAAAAGGTCTAAATTTTACAATCCACCCGTAAAAATGCCAGTATTAGATAAGAGATATGATGGCTATGGACATTGGCCAACGGTTGATGACATTGCAACACCAAGAGCTTGTCGTATGGAGGACTGAAAGAGCAGAAGCAAAGTCATGTGTAAAACTTATCTTTGTTTATCAAACCAAAAAAATTGTTTCAAGTTATTTTATCAAAAAAAGAAGATTTATATTCCTAACATGGCTCATTTTCATGTCAATCATGTAATCGAACATTATAATTATTATGCATGTAAGTTAGAATTTAATAAACATTATTATATTTAATTCCCATCAGTATATAATATTTTTCACTATGTGATTCAGGTGGCAATAAAAGCCTAAGCATCACAATCGTGATGGTTGAATCTCATGACTCAAACTCAAGAAAAGCCTGACCCTCACGATCGTGAGGGTGTAATTACAACCTAATTAGATAGGTAAAATTTTTTAAATTATTTTTCCCACTTCAATGGATGCCTGTTACATAAAATTAGTGAATTAAATAATAAATAACCTGGTCTGCAAAATGAGCAAACCATTGGAGGATTGGCAGACTTGGCATGTTGAGACTGCTTATGAAGAAACCTTCTGTAAGTTAACCCAATTATAACTGTCTTTAATCGGTACAGCACCTGCAAAAGCTATTGAAGTTCACATTATGTGTGTCTATTTGCCCTTATGATTACTGAGAAACTTGTTTAAGAATGTACCCAATTTGGCTATGCAAATACATTTAACTTCAGCTGATTATGCATTTGCACGAGAGGTCCTAAAAAAATGGGTCTGAAGTGGCAGAAATAGAGGACTTCATATGCACAAAAAAACGAGGTATGGCAGGGGTCAGCGTGCCCCGAAAAGGAAAGTTTACGGGAGTGATGAAGACACTATAGTGCTCGCAGAGTTTGTGTGCACTGGAGTTTTCCTTCAAGTCTAGCTACCCATGGTAGATGAGCAGCGATTGGCTGCCAGCGTTCAATCCCGTAATCCGGTTCTTAGCTCAATGCACGCCGCGTTCTAATACTGTTTTAATACTGACTTAAAGTTTTGTTTATTTATCGTGTAATCACGGTGACCTGTGCCAATGGGGGTTACTTTCTAACCTCACTGCGATGACTGTTGCAATCACTGCAAGTTTTGACTCAATATCTACAGTAGTTTCTCGTCCAGAGTATTTCTATTCTAAAGGCCCTCGCGTCGGCAAGGCATAGCGTTCGTTTTCGCCAATTCTTTTGGGTCGCCACTTACAGTATTCGTATGCGGCGCGCACTGAGTTAAGAACCGGTTTACGGGATTGGACGCCGGCAACCAATCGCTGCTCATCTACCATGGGCAGCTAGGCTTGGAGGAACTCTCCAGTGCACAGAAACTCTGCGAGCACTATAGGGTTTTAGCATTGGTGCTGACTGAACTCCCAGTCTTCTCCTCTAATGAAGGTACTTTTAGCTAAAATGTTGTTTAATTTGTGGTTGAATGAAATGGAGTTTAAATAATCTTCCTTTACTTTGCAGATGACATGAAATATGCAGATGGACAATTTCAAGGTATGTAGTGATCACAAAATGTTATCCTAATGATAACTACTGTGATATATGTTTCATTAGGACTAAATCATGTAATGTAACTATGTATTTTTCTATTCTCAAAAGCTGTGGCCAAACCTCTTATGAAAAAAGGTGACAGTCATGATATCAGTAATTATAGACCCATTTCTCTCTTATTTGTATTCTCCAAAATCCTTGAGAAACCTATTAAAGTTAGATTGGTAAAATTCTTTGAAGAAACAAACTTTTTTAGCCCAAGTTAATTTGGTTTTATATCTGGTAAAAGCACAGAAGATGCTCTACAAAATTTTTTGGGCAGTGCATGTGAGTCTATCAATCTCAACTGGTGAACTTCAATCGATATTTCTAAGGCTTTTGATTCTCTTGACCACAATATTATATTGTTTAAATTGTACTCTTCAGGAGTTCGTGGTACCTTTTTAGGTGGTTCAAAATTTATTTGATAAAAAGATGGTAGTGCGTTTTTATTAACCGTACATACAGCGCTTTCAATTCAATTTAATCAGGTTTCGGTCCTAGGCCCAATAAGGCAAAGTTACCACCTTTGATGACGACTTTGCACTGTGTAGTTCTGGTTCAACTTGGGATTCTCTAAAACAGCAATGCAATATGATAAAAATTACATGTGGTTGTGGTTTTACTATAATAAATTAAAAATGAGTGTACAGAAGACTAATTTCATGTGTTTTGTGTTTGCAATTGCTATAATATTGACTGGAATCTGCTTTACCATAAGGTTCATTGTGATACCAATAATTGTATAAACTGTGCAGCAGTGGACAGTTGTTTTAAGATACTTGGGAGTAACTTTAGACCATAACCTAAAGTTGCGGCATCATCTAGGCTTCGTCATAAAATATTTGTCGCTGAACGGCAAAATTTTACTGTGTTCAAAATAAATGTAATTCAGTTACTCTTCAGTTGTTATACAATGCATAGGTCAATTCAAAGCTTAGCTATGGAGTAACTTTCTGGGGTGGTGCCTACTTTACCTCAATAAAGTCAGCCTTCTTTGCTCAAAAAAGCATCATTTAAATTATTTGGAAAGAAGGCGATGCCATCCCAGTTTCCCCTTGTTTTGCAGTCTAAAGTTGGTTCCTCTTAAGACATTCTTATAAGAAGTGGCTTTATGATAAGCTGTGTATTGGGGGTGGCCATAGAAGGATGCAACATCAATTAAAAAAGGTTCAAAACACAATGTAAAAGATGATTTGTGCACCTTGGCCCTGATGTGTATTATAACTTACAACCTAATGTAAACAATCTCAAAAATGTATTCATTTTCTTGCAAAAAGTGAAGGTAGTATGGCTCTTCTCTTTCTTTTGAAAGAGTGGAACTACTTTTGATGTAATAGTAAGTATTTTGTATTCGCCATTGACATTATACAATATTTATATGCATAATGTTGCTATCAGCACAAAAAATCAAAAGAATTTTTGTTTTTCATAAATCTTATTACAATTACTAAATAATTATTCTCAAAGACTAAATTTATTGTCACATATTTTGCATCACATTGGTGCACCAATGTTTTTTCATGATAGCTCCAAACAGGGAAACCTTTAGAGCTACCTAAAGCTCACATGCAAAATTTATATATTTTGTAACTGTATTTCATCTGTATGAAAGGCATATGAGCAATTAATATCTACCTATTACACCCGTTTATCAAACTCTATCATTTCTAAATATCTAGGTGCAGTGATCTGCCACCTGGAAATGGAGTCCGTGACAGAGGACAGGGTGAAGGACAAGTTACTAAATTGGCTGAAGCAGGCCAGACGCCAGGAAGGCATTCGAACCATCAAAACAAGTAGCATAGGAAACGATTATGATGAAGAGATATATGGGAGAGACTGTATCAATGAATAAAAATATAAATTAAGTCAGTCTTGTGATTTGTTGACTCATAACCTAGTACTCCTGTGCATAAGATGCTGGCTGTGCTATGTATGATAGTATGTTTTTGAGTACAAAGCGGCCGGGTCGTATGGGTGGTTCGAAATCCCGCCGCCGGGGAAGTTCATGGGTCTAGTAGCACCATTTATTGGCTATATGGAAGTATACGATGATAATGCGCTCCGTCGGCATATTTCGGAAGTATATAATCTTTGTTTCCGAAGCTCTACCAGTTTGCCGAGCTGCACACGAGTTATACACGTACTCGGGTTCGCATGGGCACAGACTGTTGCATGGGAACGTGTGTATAACAGGAGTGTCACGCTATTTTACGATGAGCTGTGCTGTACTCTTTCCATTGTGATTCCATTCCTCTAATTCCATTTGTATTATAATCGTAATGCAAGAGAAATACAACTTTTAATACATTTGTATTTAAGGTAGTCCGAGCGAAAAATTGTAGAACTTAGAAATCCATGAATTTGTTCTCATTTTAAAGAAAAATATCTCACCTATCCGATAACAGCAAAAATTCTACCCCTTACCGCATTACTTTCGGAGATATTTGCCAAAAAATACCAGCCCTTTTACATGGGAAATGGTACGTGTGTGCACTCCAGAGAGACATTATTTACAAAATGAGGTATTTCTAACTCTAAGATGTGATAAAACAACTAACAGTCCGTATTTTGCATGTTTTCTCAACTATTTTTGAAAATTAATCATTGTCACCACAGTAGGTTCTTGGGTATCACAAAAAAACCTCCCGTTTTGAAGGGGTTTTAAACGCACCGCGCGAAAAAACTGAGTCAAGTTAAGGACTTATTTAGATATTTTCATTAAATTACTTACAATTTCTGTCATATAAAACTATATTATTCGTACATTTAGGATTGCGCGAGCGTTGTCGCTGGGTCGCATAATTTTCGCGCCGATGGCTTCAGGTAACCACAAGGTGAGAGAAAACTTATCTGGAAAACACCAATAGCTGCAAATATGTACTGCTACATGTATGCATGCATTTATGCATCAAGTTGCGGAAGCACTTTTTGGATTGACAGCAAGGATAATAGAGATAATATATCTTTATAGTCCGTGATTGACAGCTTTTTCCCCCAACGTACCATTTCGTCCTGTCGGTACTTAAATAATTGACGCACGATTGCGTCTGCTCTCAGGTCTCGGTCAGGCTGCCTCAGTGATCTTTATCAGAGTAGTCTAATTCCGTTGAAGGATTCCATGTAACATCTTTTTCTAGCCTCATGATTGTTTCACTAACGTTGTAAGTGCTGAGAAACTCGAATGAGACTCTACTGAACATATTTTATTTTACGCTTAGCAACTGGTGGTCGCCGATCAAAAATGGATGGGAACTCGCCTGTGGTTTTTACACAGACTTCCCATTTTGCTGCCAGTTTTCCTATTATGGAAGAAATCCGGCGGCAGGGTAAACTTTGTGATATAACTTTGAAGGTATGGTTACTTAATGGTTTAAGTCTGATCCGTTGCTATCGCAAAATGTGTTAACTGGTCGTATTAAGAATTATTTCCCCTGTATCAGGTCGGTGATCATTCATTCAGTGCTCATAGAATAGTCCTAGCAGCCGCTGTGCCATATTTCCATGCTATGTTTACTCATGATATGGTAGAAAGTAATCAGAAAGATATCACCATGAAAGGAATCGATGCTATGTGAGTTTTGCATGTTATGATAGCCACCGTTCTGATGGCTTGGTTGTTGCGTGCTGCAGGATCGCATTTGAAATTCGTGAGATGTAAGTCACCACTGACGGTTCACCTTATTTATTTTGTTGCAGTGCGTTGGAAGCATTAATTAATTTTGTGTATAGTGGACGAATTGCCATAGATCACCGAAACGTACAGTCTCTTATGGTTGGAGCCTCCTTTCTTCAGCTCACAGAAGTAAGAGATGCTTGTGCCGACTTCCTCAGTAAACGGTATGAATGGTAATAATTGAAGGTGTAATGTTAGACTAACCTTATATGTCAAATACCTCACTTATACTTCGTTTACTTCTAAACAGACTGCACCCTCAAAATGTCTTGGGTATCAAGTCTTTTGCGGACGCCTTGCTTAGCTTCGGATTGGTGAGAGCTGCTGATGACTTCATTCACGAACATTTTTCAGAGGTCGCGAAGGGGGATGAATTTTTATCCCTTGAACCAAATGCTCTGATAGAACTCATAAAACGTGATGATCTCCGTGTAACCTCAGAAGAGCAGGTAATGCCTAATTCTGTGTCAATGGCCGTGTGTCATGTACTTACGAGATAGTTCTCTCAAGTAATAGCATAGTTGTTTCTTGCGGTGTCTTTGACTTGCGAAACTTTTTGACCACAGTAATGTTTGCTCTCAATTCCCTCTCTTAAAGTCTTGTATCCTACCAGTTATGCTAATGAAAGATTTATTGGTGTACTCTTGTAACTTATTATTATATACTTAATGTTCTTGAACATATTTTGATGTCAAATATAATCTCCCCATTCCCACCATCTAACCATTCTGGCAATAATATTTGAAGACTGGATGTAAGTATGGCTGATAATGATTAATGCCATAACTACAACATGTAAAACAAAACCATTCTTTTGAGCTTGCTCTTGCAGACACTGTACTGTCTTAATTTGGCTGTCAAGCTTGATTGTATGAAACCAATTTTAGTTAGTGCCTGTAAAGACATTCTTTTCAGCATCACTGTGGGTATTCAAAAATCTGAGGTTAATTTGATACAGCTCTGAACTCCCGACTTATCTGCTGTTTTAAGTCATACTCAACTTAGTCATCTCTTCCTCTATTCAAGGTAAGACTCAGCCACTTCAAGTCCTCACTTTGGCGTCATTAATGATTTGCCCCATGCATTCCATTGTTTGTCTTCTTCAGTAAATATTCCAATTTATTCATCCCTCCATTGTTGTTTCCTTGATGCTTTTGTGTCGCAAAAGGTGTCCAATAAGTTTCTTTCTTCTTCTTCATCCCTGAGTTTATAATGCTTCCTTTATCTCCAACTTTCAAGGACATCTTCAGTGGTGATCATCTCTGTGCCCTTGGCCTTCATAATTTTTCTCATATAATTATGTCCATGTTTTCCAATCTTTGTTCAACTGCTGTTATCATCAACGTCTTATTGCATTGTCGGAGTTTACTCCCTGTATATTTATTAATGAAGTAGTAACAATTCCCAAGCATGTGTTGTGAGATGTGTTATGTATGAACTAGAAATACGAAACAATACACAATTGAAATGACCGTTCATTACCATTCTGGACAACAAAGGGTTGTTTATTTAAACATCTCTATGGTCGCCACAACGGACGGACTGGACTCTTGACCAGCTGTCCACCAATGAGTAACTTCCGTTTGAATAGATAACACTCCTCCCTCCTTATTCTTGAACACAATAACTATTAAGAAAAACAATACAAAATATCACTTTCACATAAACCAAACATTATAACAAGTCAATATTCCAGTAACACCAAAATTCCAATTAACAAACAACCTAAAATACATGATCATTGTATAACCTATTAATTACAAGACGGAGAACATTTTGTAGTTACAGATTTAATTTAATCACTGGTTTCCTAATCCGGATAGGATAGTGTCTTTGATTATTCGCTGTAGCTGTAGGTGATATAGCTATTGGAGTGGGTGAATTTTGTGGATCAGAACTATTAGGAGTACTGCTACCAGGCCGGTCAACTGTAGGTATTGGAATTGGTATGACTTCTGGCATTACAACAGCTGATTGCAATCCGATTAACTGGTCTATTTGCCTCTTCCAGTTGATTCCTGATTCTAATTGCACTATATAGGTTACAGGTCCTAGTCGCTTTACAATTTTGGCTTCAATCCATTTTTTCCTCCCCCTATAATCTCTTGCCAGTACTGGTTGACCTGTTACCAATTCTCTGGTTTTACTGCCTTGAGCACTAACTATCTGTGTACTTTGTCTGTCAGGTACTGTTTCTTTAACCCCAGGTCTTATTAAATCCAGTCTCGTCCTAAGCTGCCTTTTAAACATTAATTTGGCAGGACTCTCATTTGTAGTGGAGTGAGTAGCATTCCAATATGCCAATAAAAATCTACATAGAGCTATATTCACATCCTGGTTTTCCAGCTAAGCACATTTCAATCTTTTTTTAACTAACTTAACTGCATTTTCAGTTTGCCCATTAGTGTATGGATGATATGGTGGAGACAAAGTGTGTTTAATGTCATTTTTCTTCAAAAATCTTGAGAATTCCTCAGAAGTAAACGGTCGTCCATTATCGCTAACAATCCATTCTGGAATGCCAAACTGGGCAAACATGGTTCTCAATTTTTCCACAATTTGGTTAGTCGAAGTGGAGGGTACTGGTTCCACTTCCAGCCACTTACTGTACGCATCGAACACAATTAAATATAATTTATTTTTAAATGGGCCTAAGAAATCCATATGAATTCTTTGCCATACTCTAGCGGGAAGGTCCCATGTATGCAATTTACTTTTTGGTGGATTATCTCGCAGAGCTAGACATGTTGAGCAACTCTGCGTAATATCCTCAATATCCTTGTCAATAGAAGGCCACCACAAATAGGATCTTGCTACCGATTTCATTTTGGCAATGCCCAGGTGCCCAGCATGTGATTCTTTAAGCATTGACTTCATTAAGGACCGAGGTATGACTACTCTATAACCCCACATCAGCATTCCCTGTTCAATGGTTAATTCATTTTGTCTTTGAATATAAGAGTTTAGGTTATATTCTATTTTTTCTAAATTATTTTTATTTGGCCACCCATTGAGCACATAACCAAAAATTTTGACTAATTCTGTGTCTTTTTGTGTCTCAGCTCGTACCTCCTCTATAATTATAGGGATATCATTTTCTTCAATGCATTGCAAATATGTCCCGATATTTCTTAGATTCAAATTTTGATCCAGTATACCATCAGCTGAACTGTGTATTGGCAATCGGGATAACCCATGTGCATTTCCATGTCATTGAGATTTAATGTAACATATGTCGTAATCATATCCTGATAAAAACAAAGCATACCTCTGTAATCGACTGGTGGCAAAAGCAGGTAAACCCTTTTTAGGTCCAAAAATAGCTACAAGAGGTTTATGATCGGTACACAGCATAAATTTTCGGCCCCATAAATATTGATTAAATTTTTTTACTCCAAAGACAAGGCTTAGGGCTTCCTTATCAATTTGGGAATACATGCGTTCCGCACTATTCAATACCCTACTAGCAAAGGATATGGGTGTGTCTACACCATTCTTCTGTACCTGACTTAGTACCGATGCAATTCCACAAGGGGATGCATCACATGCTAATTTGAGGGGTAGACCAGGGTTATAATGAGCTAAAACTTGAACAGATGCTAACTTTTCCTTAATTATTTTAAAAGACCTTTCACAAGCAGAATTCCATTTAAACTCAACATTTTTCCTAAGTAACTCATACATTGGACTAAGTATTGTAGCAACATTTGGTACACATTTAGCATGATAATTCACTAACCCTAAAAAAGCTTTGAGCTGCATTATATCTCTTGGTCTGGGTGCTTCCACCATCTTTAACTTTACTCTCAATAGTACTTAATCCTTCCTTAGAAATGACAAAACCTAGGTACTCTAAACTATCACAAAAAAATTGACATTTATTCTTAGTTACCGTTAACCCTTTGTCGCTTAAGCATTCACAAACATGTTTTAACCGAGCGAAATGCTCCTCTGTATTTTCACCGGTAATAATTATATCATCAAGGAAACAGGCCACTCCTTTTATCCCTTGAAGTGTCTGTTCCGTGACTCTCTGAAAGATTCCCGGTACTGAAGATATCCCAAAACAAAGACAGATAAGAAAACAACCCCTTGTGGGTTTACCCTCAGACATACTTCTGGTTACCTCACTTAAATTGCTCACCTTTCCAGTATTAGGGATACTAATTACAACTTGAAATTCCTGCATTCAATCCCTACCCAGTAATGGGTTACAACCCTTAGCCACTGCATACAAATCTAACAATTTAACAACAGATTCATAATTTACATTAACTAGTAATTTTCCCACAGGTTTAATTCGCTCCTTGGTATACGAACTTAAAATTAAGTCAGTTGGATGTAAGTTTACATGACTCAGATTCTGATAATAAAAATTGTCAGATACCACTGATACACATGCACCGCTGTCAACCTCGAATTTTACCATTTTCCTTCTACTACCAAGTTAAGCATTTACATGCATAAATACATAGAAGATTCTCCTGCTGATAAAATACAATCTGGCTGTGCACTGCTTAGATCTTTCTAGTAGACTTTCAGTACCTGATAAAAATTTTATTATATTTTGATTACTGTCTAATGCTCTTCAATTTAGGAAACATTCTCATCCAATCCACATAACCGATGCTTTTTCTAATTTAACAAATCGAATGTATGTGGGCTGGTTTCTTAAATCCTCTAGTCCAATAGAAGTTTTCTGGAAGAATAAATTATTATTATAAGCCTTAGAGCCAAAGATGCTTCTCTCATTCTCCTATGTTCCATGTAACTAATGTAATTCCATCAGGAATGCTAATACATTTTATTCTGTCCTCCACTAGATGATTATTGCTAGAGTTTTCAATAAAGGTGCTATAAAGCTAATTGTTCTAGAGCCTTCAGATTTCTTGACTCTCTTCATCTTTAGGGTGGTTAATATTTCATTCTTTTCAAGTCCAATAGCATTTATCTTGTTGAATAAATGCCACTTATTCATTGGTTATGGCTTATTCATAATCCTTACTCCAGCATTCTTACAAAAATCTTGAGAATATGTAACAATTCTTAGAGCTTTTTTATCTGTTGTGTCATTTATTGCAGTGTAAAATTCTGTTCCTACAATTAGTACGGAATATTCTTTTTCATCTTCATTTTCAATTTTTTCCAACTCCAGTATCCTGATATTCAGTGCATGAAGTTCCCAAGGTGCTATTCCATCTTAAGCTTTTTCTTCATTATTTCCCAAAGAGATATGGTGTTGACCTTCTTCACATGAGTATTTCATTCAATCTCTTACGGTTCTCCTTGTATTACTAATAGTATTATTTCTTGTATTTTACGCAGCAGCTGTTATTCTTCTGTATTCATACTTTTTGTTTTGTTTACCTCTGTTGTACCTATTTTTTTCTTCTTTTTCCAATGGGTTCTGTGCTTCCAGCATAACCAATGTCTTCAACTTCTCCATTTTTCTTCTCCCTGACTATTGCTTCAGCAATTTCTTTTTTTTTACTTGCCATCATTCGCATTTTGGTTCTTTACAAGTTTTATCTTCTGTAGCTTTGTCTTGGGTGCTTTGATAGACTAACCTGGATTGTTTCCTCTTCGAGTAAATCTTTCTACCTGTGAATCTTCATTGGTATTTTTAGTTTCTCAACTTAGGTCAACATTCCAATATGACTGAATTGTGATCACTGTCGGCATGCATGTCAGGGTAGCTCTTGCAGTTTTATATATATGTACCTTTTGTCCTAAATGGTTGTTTCACTGGAATGAAATCAATTTGATATCTTCCTCTGTCACCTAGAATTTCCTATGTGTATCTTTGCAGATTATTGCCAAAAAATATTTTCCATTGGCTAGCCCATTTTAAATATGTACATAAATGTCTCTCTCTGTTATGAATAGGTCTCTTTTGCCCGGCCATAATTTTCAATAGTCTTTCTATCTCGGTATTTCTCAACAATCACGTACCATACTTCAGAAATCATTATGTTGTATATTTTTTCATATTTATTATCATTTCTGTTCTACTGTATTGGGATCTTATTGGTGTGGTGTTCATAGTACAGGGTCTCCTTGCAAAGGGCTTGGGACAGCTATAAGAATGTGGTTAAAACCTCAAATAGGTGTTTTAATTTGAACTAGGGTCGCTTTCTGTGTGCAGAGTTGTGTGGGACACATGGCAGTAAATGGCACAAAAATATTTTATCTATGAAAAACAGTATGTAAAAATGAAGTGAATTTTGGCTCTAAAGTACTATTACTTGGTACAGTGCCCCTGAAATGATTTTTTTTTCTCTTCCAATCAGAAAAACTGAATGTCATTGCCGTTATATTTCTTGAGTGACTTCTAAACATTAAATAATCAAGCCAAAAATTTTAGGATATTCTTTCTTCAACCCATAGCATATTTTGAGAGGTAGACATTGAAAGAATAAAAGGGGAGAAAAAATAAAAAATATGCCTCACCCTAATGTTCATATTGAACATTTTATCACCATTTTAATGATAGACTACTTCCTTTCTCTTCAACAAGGGAAAATGTATTTGTCTAAAATATATTGATACCCAGCTCTTGAAAAGGCAAATTAATGTTTTGTGTGCATAATTTTTTTTAGGTCTTTGAAGCAGTTATGAGCTGGGTTCAGAGAGATCCAGAAACAAGGAGTTCTACACTTCCTTCTCTCTTGGTCCATGTTCGTCTCCCACTGTTGTCTCCACGCTACTTAGCTGACCATGTGGCAAAACAAGAGTTAATTCATGGAAGTCATGAATGCAGGTGAGGCAATCTTTTTTCATTGTCTTGTAAAAAGGTACAGTGAAACTTTGCTAAACTTAAGGTTACAGTCTGCAATTGGGTTCAAGTCCCAGAATCATCATATTTTATGGTTAAACCATTAATATTACAATATGTTCCCCATATTTGTATTTAAAAACTAATTGTTGGGTTGGTAGCAACACATTTTCTGGGTCTTAGAGAAGGGTGCTTTTTAAATGACTGCTTTTGCACTAAAATGGGACTTCCCAGGATGATGTTGTCACATGCCACATTATTTACCCTTCCGGTATCCTCTCATAGTGTGGTGAAAATATGGTGTGAAGGAGTATCTTACTAAGCATATCTTTCTCATTTACTATAAGCTCAATATGGAAAGTGAGCTTAATACTATGGAACAACGAAGACACATGGTTCTGCATAGAATACAGTAGTTGAATGATAGTATCTATTAGAACTGTTATGCAAGATGGTGGAATCCATACTTTGTTGCTTGTCATTGTCTTGTGATACCTGTGAAAAATTTAAGGATGATAAGAGCAACTTCGGATCTCTGAACATTGCATATCATTTTACAAGGAGGAGTGAGCAGGAAAATATATTCATTGCCACTGGTAAAATGAGTGAATCTTGAGTAATGTAAAAAGTGGAACAAAAAGCATGAGGAATTTCTGTAGTGAAGTAAAGTTAGAGTTTGAGACAGCTTATTTATTTTTTATTTGGTTTTGATCTTTTCTGCATAAAATTTTGGAATTGATCCCCAAAGGCAGCCTTTTATGAATCACTTCCCCAGGTCAGCAAATCGCAGATTTGGGTAATGCATGGAAGTAAGCTAAGTTCAGCAAATTTTCACCATGCATTGTCAAAATGTTGTTACTGATACAGTATACAGTTTTTTTTAAAGCAACTTTCATTTTATTTGCTGTCCTGTCTTCTAGTTTAGTAAAGAGATTTTTATAGTTTCATGATGAAAAGTACCTGATTTCGATTATTTTTTTTAAATGTACAGGGATCTGGTTGATGAAGCAAGAGATTACCATCTCATTCCAGAGAGGAGGTCATTGGTGAAAGAAGCCCGTGTGTACCCTCGCTGTGGAAGCGCATTTGTTGACCACATTTTTGCTGTTGGAGGCCTTACAAAATCTGGTATTCTTTAAGTGTTGAGAGTGGCTTACAGAAAACCTTGAATATTTATCATATTACAATCCCTCTCCATTCGTATTTAATGCTGGCATGCTTCACTAATTTGTAATACCTGCAACTTTCTGGTGATATATGTGACGAGTTAATTTCATAGGGATCCTCCATGTTTAAAGTTCTGTATTTTGAAAGGCTTGAATCTGTCTGGCATCAATCAAGATTGATTGATGCCCACCTTAAAAGTTTACATGATAATCTTTTGGGTTGTTGGTTGCAGACAGAAGATATTATTATGTGCTCAAATGACAAGCACTGAAAAAGAACATAAGTTTTTTTATTAAATTGTGTAGTGATTGTTGTGTTGTCTTCTGTGGAATACACTTGCTTTAAAAGTTACTTGCTGGCTCTAAAACCTCCTCTTTTGTCTAGTAATGGAATTTGCATTTTTGAGCTTTTAGATGAAGGCTTAGGTTGTTTTTCATTATGACATTAAAAAGCAGTTTTGTAATTGGGTTAAATTTTCAATTCTTAAATGACTTATAGGAGTGCCTGTGGACAATGCATTAACCATAAATTGATGTGTAGGCTGAAAAAAGCATATTTGTAGTGGTGTATTTGATATATATGATATTGGTGCACATTTTTAGCATACCCTCCCACTTTTGTTCAGTTTCCACTCTTTGAACAGTATCCCTTGTGCAGACTGTTAACCCTCTGGACTTAGCCAAAGGATTTGCCAGAGGCACGCACGCTATGTGCACTCTGATGCTGTCTCGCTAATGATATCTGTGAGCCAACGATATTGAGACATCCATCGATATCCCGACTCAGTGTCTCCTGCCAGCAATTCCTGTCACCAAATTCCTGCCACCACATTCCCTCACCTGGTCCTCTCTTATTTAACTCGCAGTTAGCATCGGCAGACTACATGGGCGTTCTAAGGCAGAAAATCATGGCACAAAGGCAAAATCCTGCATTGCGCAATTGGAGACAAAAAACGGTTCCCTAAGCTCCAATTGAAACCCTACACAGCATGAGCATACTCATTCCACTACCTTCCTCCCCTCCAAGTGTACCAATTGCCTGTATTCCATTCACCCCCTCGCAAAATTTGACCCTTTGACTTTTATGAAATCTTCCCTCTGAGGCTACCAATCTCTTCTACTCCCTAGCTCACCCATTCCTCCTTCCAACTTACCAAAAAACCTCCCCTCCTACGGCATACCTGACTGCTCCCTCTTTTTTGCTGGCAATCGCCGTGGTGTGCACATGCCGAGCTGGTTGTTTGGCACTTTGTTAAAATTGGTGATTGATTGTTGAGTTTTAAACATCAGAACACAGGTTGGCTGACCCTTGCAATATTTTGTTTGTAATTCTTAAGCTGGTGAAATATATGTATATCATAGTTTTTTTAATAAACTTGTTTGTAACCGAGTACCTCCTGTTTCTCACTCATATTTTTGGAGAGAATTTGTTATAAGGGGATTTTTGGAGAGAGACCTCTACCACTCTCCTGATACTTCAAAATAAGTATTTGATGCTACCCATTCCAGTGTTGTTTTAATTATCCCAACTTAAAAGAAACACCTTTTTTCATGAGCAGGGAGATTTTACTTGTATTAAAAGTTGTATTGCTGGTGTTCCATTCAATCTTGACTTGTGTGCTATTTTATATGGCAACAAAGTCATTGTCATGAAGAAAAATTAATGAGATGATCCAAGTAATCCCAAATTCTTAATATTTAAACCTTGTTTTACTCGGGGCACATAATCACATACTCTGATGTATATATGAATATAAATTTGAAATTGTGTCATGTAAAGTGATGAATAGTATAGTATAGTAAAGTGGTCTTTATTATGATTTTCCTAAAAAGTAGCATCGTGCTGGAGACCATCAAAATTGATCATTTCCAAAATTTGGAAGGGAAGTGGGCATCTCTACCAGACAGCTGCTTTGAAATCATTTCATCCATTGCTTCATTTTATTTCAATTCCTTTTTGTGATATTTATCCATTCCACAATACCAATAGTATTCAACATATATCGAATTACCAACCTGAAAACATTAGGATTTTCTGCTTGCCTTCTGGCATTGCTAGAGTCATAAATCCTAGTCAAAGTACACTAATTGATATATGTATTGCATATTTTTTATCTGCTGTTGCTATTTATTACTCAGAATGATATGATGCCAAATATGACAATAACATGACTGCTTTATTCAAAATAATTGTGCTATAGTGTGCTATATAGCTATATTTACCTGGCTGACTATGATACAGCAGTTATGTCAGTGATAAATATTTGTTAAGGAAATTTGTCCATATTTGTTTTGGTTTTTGTCACTCTGTTTCAGTAGACATCCATGTTCCATGAATTATTTGCTTTGTTTTAACCCCAACCTTGGATATTAAGCACTTCTGTCATATCAGCATAACCTCAAATCAACTTATTATTAGAGATGGGACATTCGAATAGCCGAATTCTCGAATACCTCTAATAATGAGCTATTTGCACTATTCGATATTCAAGAACACAAATTAATAATTTCACCCTCTTGAATATATTACACGAATCGACTGTAATGTTTTTAAAATTTGCTGTCATCGGTTGGGTTTTAATGTTACAAAGCGTTTGGTCTACCATATTTGGCTGGTACAAATTCATTAATTAATATTTCAAACAAAATTTCATCTTTCAAGTTAAGTAAGTATAAATATATATGTAATCCATAATAACTTCAAGGGAATTACATGAAAAAGCAAATGAATGAATTTTCAAATGCTCTCGAGGTTGGTTGGTCATTTTTTTGATTCCTCGTTGCATGATGACACATTTTACACATTCAGTTTTTAAAATAATTGTGATTTCTTTATTTAATTAAAGGTTTGTGATTAACGTAGTAAAATACTAAAAATAATTACATATTTAAATCTTCCACATTCTTATAATCTTTATAAAAATACGCCCATGTAGTATTCGATATTCGAAAAAATATTAGATAATCAAACTCGACATTCGAATTCAAGAAAAATGCTATTCGACCCATCTCTATTTATTATCAAAGATATGTTTCATTGTCTGCTTTCACAGTCTGTCAATCCTCATATGGAAATATTTCTTGTTTTGATAGTCTATCAGTTTCCAGCCTAATGCTTATGTTCTGATTCCTTTTTATAGGCGATTCACTCAGTACAGTTGAATCATATGACCCCACTCTTGGCCGCTGGGCAATGAGTGTTCCAATGAGGATGCTAAGAAGTAGAGTTGGCGTCGGGGTGATGCGTGGTCAGCTGTATGCCTTTGGAGGTTACAATGGATCTGTGAGACTGTCGACTGTTGAAGCCTTCAATCCTGTTGAGGCCAGATGGAAACGAGTTCCTCCAATGCATTGCAAGCGAAGGTTATTAGTTTACTAGATGCAGTAGATCTGCCCTGGAATCTATTTACTAATTGCGTGCTTTTACCTATTCCAAAAACATAAAATGCTCTTGATGAAGATTGCTTTTGTTATTAGGTGTGGTGACTTCCCACTGAGGTCATTTGCTCCATTCACTATAAGAAGTTACTTTCAGTGCAGAAAGTTGATAAACTTGAGTTATAAACATGTCAAGATGAATCTATATATTAATTGCAATTAAATGAACTGCATAATAAAGGCTTTTCTTTTTTTATGCAATGATAAGTTAAATTAAAATTGGATAAAATTTAACCATAGGCTAATATATTATTAAAGCTTTAATAGTAATTATAATAATATTAAAGCCTTAATAAATTATTAAAGTCTTAAGCTTAAAAAATTCAGTTTTTGCTACCCAAAAATATGCTAGTGTAACTTAAAATGCTAATAATGTTTGCAAATTCCTGAACTTTTATGCATGTATTACTTAATTATTGAATTTAATGTGTTTCATATCTTTGTAAGATTCTTGGATAAATCTTCATTGAATTTTTTAATTAATGACCGGTTTCATCCAACAGCAGGCATCATCAGGTGGATGAAACAAGTTGGTCATTAAATAATTCTCTGAAAATTTTCCAAGATTTTATGTTTTTTGTAACAGTGAGATATCCCAAAGTTGAGTCTAACTCTACTGAATTCATCCTTAGATAGATTAAATTGTTGATTAACAGTGCGGTTGGTGCAGCCTCCTTGGATGACCGGCTTTACGTGTGTGGGGGTTACGATGGCATTGCCTCTCTGAACAGTGTCGAGTGCTATAGGCTGGAGGATGTGGAGGAGGGTGTGAGGCGGCCTGGAAAGGTGGGTGGGTGTGAGGGCCCAGAAAATGGCCCGGCGAGCACGAGGGTTGGCGCTGTGGCAAGGCGTGGGACAAGACGGAGGCGAGATGGGGAAGGAGATGAGGTGGCGCGCCAGTGGCAAGCAGATGATGGGGGCTGGGAGGAGGATGAGGAAGAAGAAGAGGATGGCAAGTGGGAAGCCGTGGCGCTCATGAGCAAGCATCGCAGTGCTGGGGGTGTGGTAGCATTCCAGGGCCACATTTACGCTCTAGGGGGACATGATGGGCTTAGCATCTTTGACTCGGTAAGGGATACTTATTGACTTTTTCAAATCTTGTTTTATGCCAAACATTTTTTCAATAGATCTGTGGGGAGATGTCTTTTCTCTCCATTGGTAACAAATATTGAAAAACTGCGAAAATAGGGAAAATTTCAGTGTAGGGACTGAAGTATGTTCGCATGAAAATCAAAAACTGAATTAAAATGAGAATTATGTAAAATCAAGAGTTAACTATTAAAATACCCTTTGCTTGCTGGCCAGACCTACATGTCGCTATTCAAAATTGAGTGTGACATAAAATGAAGGTGTATAAAATGTAGGTTTTACTGTAATTATAGAGAAGATGCAGTTAGTTATGAGCCAAATTCTGAAAAGTCACATGTTGCCTGTGAGGCATTTTTTTGGCAAATATTGATTCAGTAGAAATTGAGAGCAGTGATGTCTCATACATTTGTTGCATTCTACGTGACACTGAGTTTTGTTTCTCTTAATGAGGTCAAAGCACTCTTTCGCATCCAATAAAGTTGTTGAGTCTGTTGCCAAACCTCAATTTTGCCATCATAAGTCCTTGCCTATGTCTACTTGATATTGGAAATGACCATGTACCTGCAGGTGACATCATAGCTGACTGCATGATTGTGTTTGCCCATTAGGTAGGCAACTCTGTTGGTGTTGCATGGCTTACGTCGAATTTGAATAATGTAGTGTGCTGCAGATTTATCCTACTCAAAATATACCAGCGGGACAATAATGTAACTGTGAGAAGGGTGAGAGTGACGTCGTTGCCAAGGGCAACGTCATACATATGACGGAGGGTGATAGCAGCGATTATGTATCCGTGATAGCACTTTTTATCACCTTCACGCCGTCATAGCGTATCATGCTCAAAATTGATATTGATAGGGGTGATAGTCATCATAAGGTATCGGATATACGTGCGAATTCGTTGAATAAAAATTTATTTACAGTAGTTCATGCCCAATTTACTAACTTTGAGTTTAAGAATGACTTTCATAAAGCACTACCATTAATTATTACAGGAGAATAAATTGTCTCCTTTAAAAAAATTAATTCGATTATTTAATTATATTTTCACTGTTTAAAGCATTATAGAATTTTTTCTCACACACGAATTTAATATTAATTATAACAAATGTTTATTGTTAACAATTCACAATTGTTATTATTGTAACTTGGGTTACCTAGACAGTATGATAGCCATGAATGTACGCCTTCATTTTATAGACGGTTGGTTTATTGACATGTGTTAGTTTCGCTGTTTATATATTTGTTAGCTAAGACAACCATGAATGACTGTAAGAGTTGCGACGATAAAGTGTTCAGGTTGTTTTAGGATTTGCTGTTAATCCTATGCAATTTATGCACTCTACTGTGGCAATGTACTGTAGGTGGACATATAAAACTTCAGCTGCCGTTCAGTTGCACAGCCCACTCGGCTAACACTTTCAAAGGCACACTTGAATAACTCTGCGAATTATTTGATGGCTCATATGTGTGACAATTTCGAAAGAATTCCAATATAGAAAGGAACTTAAAAAAGTATAAAAGTTTGCATTATGTTAATACCTAGGTACCTTAGGTGTAAGGAATAACCAGCACATCATCTCATACATATAACATAAACGGAACTAATACCATTCATTGTGCATCGAAGTAATTTTCAATGAAATTAATAATGTGACAGAGAGGTTTGAATTCATAAGAAATCTGCGATGCATTTGCAAGACATAGGTAACCTTTTCTTACAAACAAAATCATAACGATAACAACTTGATTTTCACTTCCACTGTAATTAATATGATGTGTTAGGTGCGTTATAACATATTTAACACAATATTTAATTCCTAAACATACAAAAATGAATAATGCGGAGTACTTAAACTCTAGTGCCGCCGACATCATTTCAGCCACTCAACACACCACAATTGTTTACTTGGAATGTGCCGATGAGTTTCATTGGCTCTTCAGATTTTCTGTTGCTACCAACCTACAGGAAGCCCATGACCGTCATATGTGCTATCACGGTGCTATGATGGTGCTTTACATGATCGCTCGATGATGCCGACTGTCATAGGAGGCCATGATAGCTATCACCCACCGTCATCGCTCTCACAGTTATATAATCGCCCCGCAGATATCAGAGAGTCCGAAGTATTTCCCAAATTCATCCTTATTTTGTGGCTAATGAAAAATCAGGCGAATGTTTCTGTTGAGTGATATTTTAAGGTTATCTAGTGTGACTGAATAAATTATCTTAACTACCCTTAGTAATTCTAATTAATGTAGAATAGTCAAAATAAAAAAAAAGTATAGACTCTCTCTATGCGATCACATCATGAAAGTGCCAGATTGAGTCAAACTACCTCTGGAGGAATTTGTCATCGTTTTAATAGTCTTGTTAGTCATCTTTTTCCATTTGCTGAACTTCACTGCTTTTGCAGTCCTAGAATTGCTGTAATTATGATGTTTGTTCTGTGACTCTTCAGCACAATTTTTAATGACTTATCCTGTATAAAAAATTTTTTTTGGTCAGAAACAACTGTAGTTCAATCCATAGCTGTTAATCTGATGTCGTGTTTAATGTTTCTTTTAAATAAAATTCCATTTCATTGAAATGAACTTTTTGAAGGTGGAGAGATATGATCCATTGCGAGGTCAATGGAAGTCAGTAGCTCCAATGTCAACGCGAAGGTGTCGACTGGGTGCTGCTGCTCTCAATGGAAGAGTTTACGCTTGCGGAGGTTATGGAGGGTCAACTTTCTTGTCATCTGTTGAATCCTATGATCCACGCTCAGACAGGTAAACCTCTTCATTAACATCAAATATTAGTGTTGCAGTTTTTATCAAAGTTTTTTCTGCTTACGAATTCAGGGTAGGTAATTCTGAGCCCTTTAGATGGGCATTTTTTTCTTTAAGCTTTAAAAAATCCGCATGATTTATGAGCATTTTAAAAATTATGATTTGCCATGAGGGCTGCCAGTCATTTGTTTCAGAGATTGTACTTTATTTCTGTTGCTTTTTTTCAAATAGACAATTATTTTCTTCCTATAAATTGTTAATATTAACACATTGAGTTTTAATGGCATAACATTGAGTGCGGATGGCATAACATTGATGCCCAGCATAGGTCCCGCCAACAGTTGGGTGGCATCACTCTGATGCCATGCCGGCTTGTTTTTCAATCGCTTCCGACGTAACTCTGCTCAGTTCTGTCTTCTCTTGTGATGGTTTCCCACACATGCATGGGATTTAGCGACCTTGGAATGCTTTCCGTTTTCAAATGCACAGTTTATTTTTTTCAATATAGTTTACATTTATAGAGTACTTTTTTATTTGAATCGAATTTGTTTGAATCAGCTGAGGAAAATGTTGATAGTCCCAATGCCGAGAGCTGGCATCCTCCAGATGAAGATGATGAGACTGAGTCGTCTGATGACAGTTGAGATGACGTCAGTCGGGAAACTCTGGTAAAACAGCTGCCTGCTGAAGAGCATTGTGGGAGTGCTCTTCCAGCTCCAACGGCACTAACCCCTATTGTTTATGTGGACCACGTACCTGTTCACCATGAAATCCTTTTTACGAAAAATACAGGGCTCTCTGTGAGCAATCCTGGAAGTGATCCATTTGACTAATTTTGCTTATTAACAAATGATGTTTTATGACCTTGTCATCCAACAAACTAACCTGTATGCCAACGACTTTCTATAAAAACCTGTACCCTAGGGCTAGGATAAATGAGTATCAGGATTTCACTCGTAGGGAATTGGAGACATTTGTAGGTCTTATATAACTGATGGGGGTTGTGAGATTGCCATCCCTCCCAGATAATTGGAAAAGGTTGGAAAATATCTTCAATTTTCCTTGCTTTTACAGCACTATGTCCCAAGACAGATTTCAACTCATTTTAAGCTGCATGCATTTTAGCAGGAACCCTGGAGGAGGAGATCCAAAACCAAGTGATCCTTTGTATGACATTCGACCCCTTTTGAATGAATTTAATCAAAGAATGAAATTAGTTTATTATCCAGGCAAAGAGCTCTGCCTTGATGAGTCCATTTTGCTTTGGCAAGGAAGGTTATCTTTTCACTAGTATATACAAAACAAGCATCATAAACACGGCATAAAATTATGTATGCTTTCCGTGCATAATGGACGAGTCCAAGATATTTTAATTTACCCTGGGGCAAAGGATCCTGATGTAAGAGGGAGAGGACATGCAAACAAAGTCGTCCAAAAATTAATAGATAGATTTCTTTTCTGTGGGAACTGTATATACATGGACAATTATTATAGTTCAGTGGAATTATCTAGTTAGTCACTCAAAAAAGACACACCACTGGAACACTTAGGAGAAACGGAAGAAATAATCCTCCTCACGTGCTAAGTAAGACACTATAGAGTGGCGAATCAGTACTCCAATATACGTCTGATGGTATATGAGTGCTTAAGTGGACCAACAAACGAGATGTTCTCTTGGTGTCTTCGGAATTCAGTGGTGATCCATTACAAGTCAATTTGGGTGGAGGAAAAACCACCAGCAGACAACAAATGGTTATCAAGTACAATGCGTACATGGGGGGCGTGGATAGGGCCCCCGTGGATATCTCAATTGTCCGGTGCTCACTGACGATGATGCCAGGCATCAAAATCCGGACTATGCAATAAATTGACATGTGAACAGACCAGTGAAGTGTATAAGTTATTTTTACTTATTAACATGGAACTCCACAAAGCTGATCAGAGTGTCATTTCTTTTACCCATAATTTTTAACTAAGTCAGCATTGAAAACTACATTTGCCAGAATACGGCATTTTTTATCACTATAGCGTTAACATTTTTAATTTGGCGTGTAGTTACATGCTGTTCACATGGTTAGAGGAAATCTCATGATTGGTGCTACTTCCAATCAGTTCTAATGAGATAAAACAACATGCATTATGTAGTCAGGATCATGTCACTGGCATTCATAATTCAGATCGAGGCTTTCATTAGTCATTAAGTGACATTTTTTTACTCACTTGGCAAAACTTTTTGTGGCAGTGAACTGCCCACCACTGAAGTGATGGAATTCCATAATGGATATATCTGCCGCAAAATTATAAATCACCATAATGAAATGAGTTCAACAATATTGTAACATTTCTCGGTGGATGATGGGGATTTAATGTAATGGCCTATCTAAACTTGCATTTAAATTCATGCCTCTTATGGCTTCTCACTGTGATACTAATAGAATTTAAGTGGACTCATTGCATTGATCTTAAATACAATGAAGAGACTAGAAAATTATTGACTTATTTTGCGTCTTTATCAGCTCTCAATTTTATCCTGTAGGATTTTACATGCAGCCTCATTTTTGGTGTTGCCAACAATGTTGAATCAAGGTTTTGTTGTATTTGTGTAATTCTTGTTTCATTAATCAGCTCTTTTTCTTTTTCAAGCACACCTTTTATATCCTAAGTACTAATGTTCATTTTGTAGGGTCCATCTCTTGTTGGGCCAACCTTATACAGATTCTACCACTAATCATGGCTTTGGCGGTCAGAGGCTAATCTTCGGCTGTTAGTAGAGGTTTAGGAAAGAGTAGGCAAAATTACCAGCCTTTGCTGTACCCACATCTCATGCAGATTTCTCTACTTACTGTAATGGCATTCTACCTGTCAATTTAGACAAATTATTGCCATAATGCCACTGGGGAAGCCAAAGCTTTGACAGACTGGGATATGAGTGTTAATGTCATGGTCATTAATTTTTGTAGTAGTAAATCAAGCATTATGTCTTCAACAGTTTTATTATCAAGAGTACAACTAGTTTTGGCAGTTACGCCATCATCAGGTATTATACTGAGTTATCGGTGGTAAGAATACATTTATATAATTAATATTTCCTGTTTTGACATTTTTCCTTTTCTTTTTGTCCATATTGTTAACTCTGCTTCTGAGTATTTGCTGTCTTTGTGACTGTTACTGTTAACTTTGTAACTTTCAGTATCCAGGCCATGACCTTGGTTGCATATTCTCCTCAGGTCTTTTTCTCAAAGTCAGTTTTTAATTAGTGTCACTAACTGCCAAGGTTTTCTAAGAAAATTAAAGCTGTTACCCACAAGAACATTTGTTGCCTTGTTGTAATAACATCAGTTAAATTACCATATCTTCCATTTTTTTTATAGAGATGTGATTTTTGCTGCAATGAATTGACAAATAAATTTACTAAAAGTTTTATCCTGACACATTTTTTGATATCTCTGAAGTTAAGAGTGCCATTGTAATTTATTTGTTTTTGAGGAATTAAATTTAGATGAATATTTGAGAGCCATCTTGAAAATAAGATACTGTTAGCATTAATGATAGCAGAACCAGAACAATACATATCTTTTGCACTACTGTGAAAAGTTTCAAATCTCCTGAATCATTACTAGTCATTGAAATTGGGTGTTTTATTTGTGATTATAGTATACTTCTGGAAAAATGATTGTGTTGCCGTAGCTTGGTAGTTAAGGAGTTCCTACCCCATGTTGACAGAACAAAAAAATGCTTAAAATCACCTCCCATGGGTGATTTTAAGCATTTTTTTGCTTGAAACAAACATTACACATTCTGGTGCTTATTCTGTTCCAGGAGTTACGATCTCTCCTCCTGAAACACCCTGTATAAAGGTATTCTGACCACCCATAACTCAGTGTACCTAACAGTGCATAACTGACGAAACTAGTTGTACTCTTAACCCTTTCGCACCTAGCGATGGCTATAGCCGACGTGAATTATCCTATGCAAAAGAGCGAATGTTGGCTATAGCCGACAGAGATAAACCAACACAAATGACCTAATGTCAGCTATAGCCGACGCGATGGATGGGAAGTGACTGACACGGAAGCAATAATCCCAGGTATGCAGTAAGCCCCTGTGACCCAGCTTAGGGACAGTCTAGACCCTTTCCTCGGCAAGTGAGCGCGACCCTCCGCCTCATTAGTAGCCTTCCTTGCTGCATGTGTCCTTGGTTTATTTATTGTATTTGCAATGATTTATCAAAGCAGTTATTTTTTGCACTTTACAAAATATTTAACTTAGAAATGAATTATTTGTTATTTCCTGAGTCTTAGCAGATTTCAAACTAAATTCTAGCGTTGATACTAACAAAGTTCTTGTGCGGAACTCTAAAGTTTGTGTGTGCTTTTATAAATAAAATTTGTTGCTATTAACTCTAGAATTTCGTTCAAAATTATAAAATGCTCAGAATAACATTAGAAATTCATTTAAAAATATACATTTTTGGAGTATACAGCAATGGATTATTTAAATAAAACCACTGCCAATGGAACAAATTTACAGTGGCCTCCTGCCGAGTGAGGGGCTGCTAAGGGTTGGGGGATCGAGCCAAGTGCCCGGGAGAAGAGCATGGTGTCCCACTAAGTGGGATTCAAAAATGGGTGAAAGGCATACCTGAGCGATTCTTCGCCACGAGAGAGCTGTGTAGAGAGGATTAGAGAAAGCTCTCATGCTACTCGTAGCAGGGAAAGCTTTTCCCTTCGAGAGGCTTTGGTGTGAAAGGGTTAATAATAAAACTGTGTTAGACACAAAGTTTGATTTAATACAGTGACCTTCCACCAAGTGATACTACTCTTGAAACATTGACGGCAGGTGTGACGTCACGCGTATCACTTCCAAAATGGCGTGCAAAAAGCAGCGTTTGAAACAACATCATGTTTTTCATTGACTGTAGTTCAATAAATATGGGTCGCTCAGATGATAGGGAAGAATATGTAGAAAACATTTTTGGTTATCTATATGATGCATGAGTTAAAACAGCTGTAAAAAAACTTGCAAGTTCTCCATTTTCCTTTGCAGGTGGAGCCCAGTGAAGCCCATGAATGTCACCCGCTCCCGTGTCGCCCTTGTGTCAGGTGGGGGTTTTTTGTGGGCAGTTGGTGGCTATGATGGCGCTTCAAACTTGTCAACCATGGAAACTTACGACCCTCGTCTGAATGAGTGGACATTTGCCGCTTCAATGTGTGCGCACGAGGGAGGGGTTGGCGTGGGCATTCTCCCGATGACCTAAGTGTTTTTTAAACAAAATTTTTAATAACAAAAACAATTTTCAGTTGTAGGAGCAGCTCACTTATTTTAACATTCAAGCGGACCCTTAAGTCAACCCTTGTTTAATTTTGTATCCTTGCTTTTAGTTTTTGAAAGTGTGCCAAAGAGTTTTATTTTTAATGAAGTTGAGTTGTGGATGTCACAGCTTGATGTTTTTGTGCATTTAGTTTTAAAAGTGAAACATTCTTCTGGAATTGGAAAAGTTAAGTTTTCTGGTTGGGAAAGGTATTTGGTATGTCCAGTGGAAAGTTATATTATTTTGCATTGAGCTCCTGTTAAACATTACCCAGAGAGATAAAAAAGTAGTTTTGTCATTTTACATCATGCCAAAGGGTTATAGCTCTAGTAGACCACTGTCTTGCCTGTCACTGCCACCTAATTTGGTGCACAGTCTCCCTTGGTGCTTTGTACCTCTGTGGACAATTAATTTGAGACACTTAGGAGTCACTCAGATGGTAGCTTTGGGAAGTTTGGACGCTTCAGGGTTGAATTGTAATGTTGAAGATATGCTGAGAAAATACAAGAGAGGCTGGAGAATTAAAGGAGTAATGAAGAAATGCTGTAGAGGGGAATGTCATCTGTCTTATTGTTGTGAAAGGATATTTTTGTTAGATGTTGTATTGTCCTTCTGGAAGAGGTCCATTGGCTGCTTTCTGTTGAATAATTGCAAGCACTTGAATTATTCTATTCTTATCAGTCATATGCCTTTTTGGCCTCAACTATCTAGCAGCAAATTTGCATTTTGCTCATTGCGTCACGAAATGAGTCAACCAAATTATAAAGGTATACCATTAGTTGTGGGAGCGAATGGGTTATTTTCATGGTAGTGTAAATAAAATACATATATATATATATATATATATATATATATATATATATATATACATACATCATGCCAATGTCATGCCATGTATGGTTTGTCCTCAGTGCTACTGTATATATATATATATATATATGAAATGCTTTCTGTACCATTTAATGATCTCAGATTGGAACAGTGCATGGGAAAATGTTGTTCTGAATAGCCAGAAAGTACAATATATACACATTAGGATGATTTATTTCTAATTGCACTCAGCTCAGTTTGAGCATGAACAAAAATCTCTTCTTACCCAACTCTTCCGTAGGGTAGATTTCCAAACCAAAGTATCAAAACTTCCCAAATTGACCATCATTGCTACTCAAAGGTGTATCAGTTTCGTTGTTCATAGTAGTATCTGTTTAAATAAATAGATTATAACACTACTTGGCACCTGATAGTGTTTGTGAGAGAAGCATTATTAACTTTTCATAATGGCCACATGTTGGGGCCATCAACATTTCACTATCCATTTCATTAAAGAAGTATTCATCCAGATGATATTAAATGTGTCCCTCTCCCCTCCCTCTATTGTAGTCCAGTTGTCCCGTTGAGTTACCTTGAAAATAGTGTTGATTTGATTGTAAGTTAATAATATGGAGTGAATCTCACTTAAAGATCTTTTCCTAATCCGAAAGTTTTACCGAGGGATACCTCAAAATCAGGGGGCCTCATATGCGTGAAAATTTTATTCTATATATGTATATTGTGAGGAGAAGTTTGTATGGTTTGTCCTCAGTGCTACTGTAAACTGTCAATTATCCATGTTATGTGCTCAAAAGGCAGGACTTTTATTTTCATTTTATAGCGTCGACCAGCATTCCTTGCTTTGGCCATCCAAGTGTGGATTTTGGTGAAGCACTAAAGGATCTTCCATTTTTTACCAATCATTGACATATTTTTGTAACATTAATGTTATTAATCATAGGAAAGTGCTGTAATGAAAGAACCTTTCTTAAGTTTACTCCAAGTCATGGGTTTTTTTATATTCTAACATTATTGTTTTTCTATTAATTTTTTCTGTGTAACTAGTCAAATTACTCTTTGCTGATTAACAATTTGTGAATCATCTATATTCAAGCATTCCCAAATCCTATGATCGTAGGAGTATTATATTTCAGGTGGTTAATTAATGCATAATGGTTAAACCCCTTATTAAGTAATAGTCTTTATTAAAGCTAATTCAAGTTCTGTCTTTTGAGTTACCCAAATAACTTATTGGCAGATAGTCATTATTTATGAAATCTGTGATAACGATAATATATAGTCTTTGAGATGAGTTTTTGTATCAGATTCACAAGATCTAACCTTGTCAAAAATCTTATGGCTAATGGTTGAGGTTTTTATGTCTGATTGGTTCCTTTATCTCAAAGAAATGCATTTGTTTTTGCATAATACAGTTATGAGTTATTATGTTCAACTATCTTTCACACTAGTGCTTTTAAAAATGATAATTTTAGGTGTTTTTACATATTGTAAGATGTTGATGTTACAAGCCATTTGTGTAAATAATTTCCTTTCCATAATTGTGCTGGAAAGCTATGGTATTCCTTGTTAAGAGAAATACTGTTGGAACTTCATTGGGCATTAGCTCTTGTTCTTCATAATGTGAAAGCTTTGTTAAAATTAAATATAATTATAATAACCTCTAAATTAGCCTGTACAAATATTAATTTTGCAATAAATTTTATTAATGAACAAATTTCTTTTTTTGGCATCCCACCTCGTATAGGATGCAATGCTGTCATGTTATCTTTTAAAAAAAAATTCATATTATTTCATTTTCTTTTGACCATTTAGGTTGATAAATCTTCTCACTATATTTTAAAATGTACACAGGTCACATGTTTTTCTGTTGTTTGTGGATTCTGCAATGTCCTTGGGTAGGTGAATTTCAATTCACTACTCTCTGTGTAGTCCATCTATTCGCCATCTGCTCCAATCATATTGTCTGCTGACTTTTTACTATCTTAGTTCTTAAACCAACAGATAATGCACAGTTCCGGTAATTTGATATAAATTGTATGATAGAAATTCAACAGGATTTCCAATTTTGCCTCATGGTGTGAATCCACATAGGAAATAATGGCAACTCTGGTCCCAGATGGATATTGAAGTATACCTAATGTACAGTTTTTTAATAGTCATGATGTTTACGTGATCATGGGATGGGTTGTCCTTTATTTTCATTTTATTTTTCCCACCCCTGTGACGTTGCATTTGTCATGGCGGGACCTCCGCTGCCAACAATGCGGCGCTCCGAAGAGTGGAGTACAAGTCTCATTTGGTGACTTGAGGAGAGAAGGTCTGAGATTTCAGAGAGGAGAAGTCTGTCCGACATGTGGGCAGGAGTGGCCACTATGTCGTCAGGAGAGGTGTGAAGGGTGCTACATTCAAAGCAGGTACGCGAAAGATTTGTCACATCACTCCATGTTATTAATTTACAGCAATTATTTTTCTTGTGTTCATGATTAAAAGCCCTCCCCTTTTTAACGTTAATTTTTTTGTTCCGTCTATTTATTTATTGCTGGACGTGAATGGGGAATTAGGCCATCAGGGCACGAACATTTGGTGCCGAAACCCGGGAGTTATTGCTCCGCTCCGGTCCGTGGTGATGACTAGAGACGCTTTTGATTCCCAGTTAAAATCCCTTCGTTCAAAGCGCGATTATATCGTTAGCACAATCGCTGCGGCGAAATCACTAGCTGAAGAATTACAGGCTTTAGGAAGTGGCATCCTTGACTCTCCGAAATTAAGAATTTTTCGACTCGGAGCTGAAAAGCTGGACGAAGTATATCGTGAGTTTCAAGCGGCACAGATTGCTATTTGTGAATTTTGTCACGAGTGTAATAGGTCGGAGGTGAATTCTGTCGATAAAGACCTCTCCGTAAAAGTGGAGGAACATTTTTATTTTGCACTTTCTGTGCTTGATTATATTAAGGAATTAAGTTCCTCTCCTTCACCAGTTACCCCTGAAAATACTTCAATGCCTGTGCCACGATCTCGCCTTCCGGTTCTTGAGATTCCTCGATTCTCTGGGTCTTTAGTCGATCACAGTTCAGATTTAGTTCACAATCGGAACGACATCGCCCCCATTGAAAAGTTTGGATATTTAAAATCCGCTCTACCCGGGAATGCGTTGGCTTCGATTGAATCTGTGCCCTTTGGAGGGGCCTATTTCACGGCAGCTTGGAAGGAGCTGTGCGATTATTATAATAATCCTCGTATACCTCTTCAACCGCGGCCCTTGAGTTTCCGTGGTTTGTTTTTCGAGCACCAGCCTTCTCAACCGCGGGGGTTTCCCTCGTTAACCGCGGTCTACAAGCTGCCCAACGCGGCTGCCCGCAACACACAACATATTTACATGGTATCCAAATGTTTACCAACCTTTGCCGATCGCAGAATGTAATTTAATTTTGCGCTGTTGTCTTCTGCGGCTATTTAGTACTATTTTCCTTCAAAAATCAAAGTCTTTTACAAAAAACGCCAATTTCAAGCAATGATTTTCCCACACTGCGGAAATATAACATACTTTTAATAAAGCTTTTTACATCAAGCGAGAATTTACCCATGAACACTATCACTTAAATACTTAAATTCCTGGGGCTTAAGCAATGGTATCATGACGGAAATTTCTTTCACTGTTTCAAAACCGCACCCCCATCGAACGCGTCCCTTGCGCCAAACGTTGCCATACGGTAATGTGACACTACATTATTAACGTTTATATACGTCGTATCATATTGTATTAATAGTGGAATATGTGAAAGGAATCGTTTTTTAATTTAGAGTTCAGTTTTATAATATCATGTTATGTAATAATCGATACTTAAAAGCGAATTTCATCGAAAAAAACATGATAAACAAATGGAGTACCTAATTTAAAAGTTGAGATTCGCATCGACTGCTAATCTGACGCGGCTTAGTCATGTTTGCCTCACCGGAAGGCCTATTATCCCCACTGCGCTCTTTACTTTAGTATCTCCAGAGGGAAAAACCAAACTCAGGCTCCAGCTAACTTGGTTGAAACTTGAGTGTGCCTACTGAAGTCCCAGTTGTTTTCTGAGCGACGCCTTTTCGTTTAACATGAGATGTGATGGAGTCGAAGCGTAAATCAAGTGAGGAGAAAAGCAGTTTCGTAAAACGGGCGAGATATGTAATGAAACTGCATGAAAAATTGGAAGTGCTAGACTCGTGGAGAATCGTGCGCTTCTGTTGCCTGGTCGCTGGGAGTGAACGAATCCACTATTAGAACAATTAAAACATGTGAGTCGTCAATCCGAAATACTACTGAAATTGGAACTAGTGCAAGCGTAAAACTGTCCTACATACCACGTGATTGTAATACGGAAAAACAGAAAAAGCATTGAATATTTGGATTGAGTTTCAGACACAAAACAGAGTGCCATTAAGCACACTAATAATCCGTGAAAAAGCCATGCGAATATATAAACATTTCATATCATCTGGTGAAAGCAGTGGTAACAGAATTTACTGCAAGTAAAGCTTAGTTCGAGACTTATAAGAAGGAATATAATCTCCATAATGTGAATATTTTTGGTGAAGTCGCCTCGGCGGACCACATTGCTGCAAAGTAGTATCCTGATAATGTTAGGAAACTCATTGATTATTCAAGGGAGCAAGTCTTCAATGCCGATGAAACGACTTTTTTGGAAGAGAATGCCTTCGCGGACTTATCTCGAAGTCCCAAAAAACTGATCCAGCGTTCAAGGTCAGCAAAGACCGCATTACCCTTCTTATATGTTCTAATGCAGCTTGCGATTTTCGTGTGAAACCTATGCTGATTTACAGAACCCACACTGTCAGAAGGTAGAAATGATACCCTGATCGCTGCGACCACTGCTCGTAGAACCCACGAGCTGTCAGGGAAAATTTAAAAAAATCACCTGCATGAGTTTTGGCGGTCCAACCGAAAGGCGTGGATAAGTCGCAATATTTTCATGGACTGGTTTTAGAACTCTCTTGATGCTGAAGTCTAAAAAAAAATTGACTTTCAAAGTGCTTCTCGTTTTGGACAATGCTCCCGATCATCCTCGGGAACTCAAATCTGCTCATCCAAACAAAGTTTTATTCCTCCCGCCAAACACGACATCCCTCCTCCAGCCTCTAGATCAGGGTATCTACCTACAAAATTTATTATATCAGGCGAAACTTCTCTTTCATAATAGAAATGATGGAGAATAACAATTCTCTCTCTGTAATGGATCGCTAGAAAAAGTTCAGCAATGCCGAGTGCATAAATATAATTAAATAATCACTTGAAGAGCTGAGGCCATCAACATTGAATTCATACTGGCTGGAGGCAGATTATGATTTTCAAGGATTTCCCCAAATTGACGGTGAAGATAATCACATTGTTTCCGTTGCACGGAAACTAAAAGGGAAAGGGTTAGAAGACATGCAGCCAACGTATATAGTGAAGAACTTTTCGGATTACGTGAAGAGTTAAGTGTAGAGAAGCTGGAGAAACTTCTCGCTGCAGACAATGAGGAGTAAGAGGCTGAAGAAGAGGAGGAAGAAGAGCCTCCAACAGAAATAACATTGTCAAATGTCAACAAAATGCTTGATATGGCCACGGAATTATCAAATTTTGTCTTTGACATTGATCCCCAAATGGATCGTGGTTTGCTGTTCAAGAGAGGCTTAGATGAATTGCTGCATCCTTAGAAAGAACTACGAAGTAATCTAAGGAAAAAATGAGCCAGCCCACCATCTTGTCATTCTTCAGCAAAACAGGAAACGCTAAAGTAAAAAGTACAGAAGGACTGTCGTCAACAGAAAGCAAATCCTAATAAGTATAATTACATTTTCATTCATTAATTCTTTATTAACGATTTCCCACCATTTTAAAATATTATTAGGATTTAATGTACAACGTAAGTGTCTTTATGTTGGCAAATTACTTAGATCCTTCGCCCGGTACATTTTACGTTACAGGACAGCGATGGAGCGATTCCATTAATACAAAAGTTCTAGTACAGAGAGCTCTATTCGCTCTGCTCATCTTTTTCGAAGCAATTATCGGCGCTATCGGGATACCATAGAGAGATCGCGTCAAAAAGAGGGGGGAAACACGTTAATGTCCGTAAATATGTACGTGCGTTATTATAGTGAAAATAAAGTTATGCTGAATTTTACACACTGTATGGCTGCTCTTGAAACCTAACCCTTGATTCCCCATATACGTAATGGTTTGCCAATCGCGGTTTTGCCAACCGCGGGGTTTTTCAAAAACCTCAACCCCGCAGTTGACGAGGGAAACCTGTATTTTGGGGTTCATATACCTAGAGAAATTAATTGTATTCACTCCTCTTACCAACGACCCAATTACTGATCTGCAACATTTTACTAGCACCTTTTCAGAAATTTATGCGTCATTAAAGGCATTAAATATTCCTGATCTTGGCGACTTTATACTTTTTCGTCTGGCTGCACGTGCTGCTCGTTCAGATATAGTAACTCGTTTCGAAGATACATTAATCGGTGAAGAATTACCCACATTTATGCAACTTTTAACATTTGTAAAGAAACAACTGAAAGTTTTGCAATCCTCTCAGGGTATTATTTCGAAGCGAGCACTTACTTCCTCAAAGCCGAAATCTCCTTCACGTGCCAAGGTTACCATGACAGTGTGCGAGTGAGTGAGTTAGTCAGAGGAGAGTCACTTCAACAGGAGATCTACAACATACATAAAAGCTCTGATGAATCATAATAAATATGCGAAACGTTGGCAAAAGAGGAACAGATGCAACATGAATTAATGACCTAAAAGCTCCAGGAAAATAACTTTATATTAATAAAAAATGAGGTCACGAAAAAGAATCATCTAAGTATGTATTATTAATTCTTTAGTATTTACCTTCACACTAAGGTGGCCACACAAGATCCACACTTTTCATAACATTCTGGATTCGGTCGCGATAGATTCACACTCCTCGCACAGGAAAGTAACAGGTGAAGGTCCAAGACGCAGAGAATTGATCGGGAAGTTAGAGGAGAAGTTACGCTGGTTACGCGACAAAAGCATTCAGATTACATAAAAAAGAACTCCTCAGGATCAAATGACAGAGTAGAGAAAGAAGAGGCGGCAGCTTCGGGCCCGTAAAACATGTCTGATTGGAGGCTAAAGAAGAAACAAAGTAGCAAATATATTAGGATCATGCAAAAAATATACGCACATGAATAATGTGTATGGTTAAATAAGGAAAACGTCCTTGAAATGCATGTGGATATAGTCTTTAATTGTGTTCGCGAGTAAGTTATTAATTTTTTAAACGGTAATAATAATAGTTTTATCACTGATTATCAAATTTTTAGCGTCAGAGTATGCACTAATTAGTGTTAATAGCTTGAAACTGTAGAAAACCATACCAAAACCCCATTTAGGTAATGATGATTATTATGTAAAGAACACTTTGTATTTTTCCACAATTTATATATTCTGGTACCTGAGGATGACGCCTTTGCGTCGAAACTAGTTGTACGATTGAAAATAAATTGTGGAAAAATATGAAGTGTTCTTTACATCATGATTAACTTCCACGAAGTCACGCCTGAACTCACCAAGTATATTAATGGTGCTTATCATTGCTTTAAAGGTTACAATCATTTTTGTTAATTAATTACAAACGCATAGCTTTATTAATTATTTAAATACCAGCTTTATTAATTATTTAAACTGTTAACGACACCAACTTCGCTTTCTGTATTACGGCCATTAGGCTTTGGTAACATATGAGGAGACAAAATGACCCCTTATCAGTCGGAGGTGAAGGGAGAATGCCGGCGGTTATAGTGATAAATCATTACGTTGTCAATTGACGTCGAAATTTGGGTTTTAGATTCCTTCTCGACTTCTTACGTTTGAAGCGTAACCATATGAAATAAGTAAACGCTTAGAGAATTATGACAAAATTAATGCACATATGAAATATCATCAACTTTTCAAGGCCGCATTACAATATTATTACAGGCATTGGGAAGTAATTTTCCAACATACAACTCGGGGCATTAAGTAACGCATCGTATAAATTGACTTTATTACACTGCTACAGATGAATAATTAGTCCTTGATTCCCAGATAATACCTACACTCCCAATATTTTAGCATTAGCAAATTTTCCAAATCGCAAAAATGATAGGCACCGATGATAGATCTGATAGGTACTCGTAGTTGGCCGGCCACGCTACAACATAACTTCCAACCAGGGATAGAAAAACTTCGTAATATCCTCTCACCGCTGGGAAGCAGTACTAGGGGTCCCCTCCCCTCTGCCATAGATTCCGACAAGAAGGTCGCGGTGACGCACAATCGTCCGTCGCCGGATAGTGGTTTCAACGGCCGAAAATCCTCACGCATTCAACAAAACCCCTTTTTTCAATGTGAACCACCTGGTTGGCATAAGGCGAAGGGCATTCACGGATGCTCAACTCCTTGTTTTCGGGGGCTGTAAATAATCCTTCGAACAAACCGATGATCTGATAATGCCGAGGCGTTTGCGGAGACAAGTCAACGAGTCGTCCTTTAAAATTTAGCAGTGGATTCCGAGGGTAATAACCCGAGCTTTATCACCGGTCACTCACATGACTTGGCACTTCTCCGGCGGAAAAAGAAGGAAAGGTTCACGTAAAGCCTCGTGACGATGAAACTGAAAGACCTTCAAAAAAAGGAACCTTTCCGTGCACTCTGCAATCGTTGAGGATCTCATGATTCACATTCGAAGATCATCAGCAATGACACTGAGGCCGTAAATTATAGTCATTAAAACAAGGAGAAAATTACTCGTGAGATAAATGTTCGAGTGATTGTTACACGTAATAACTGACGTCAGCGTAATCAGTCAAAACATTCAATTCACAAGTGTAGGCAGCTGTTTTCATTTACAAGTACGAAATACCGTGCAGGCCATCACTTGGGTGAGCGGCACGGGGTGATTCCACAACATGACTGCACCACTCACTCCAGTTCAAATCAGAACCGCTCACCTTCCCCCGGCCAATAGGCGCAGGCCAAAAGCAGGCAGGACAACAGATCGCGGTAAGACTAGAAAACAGGAGAGCGCTGAGCAAACTAAAAAAATACCATGCACACTAGTTATGATACAACTGATGAATAGTATTATTAATGCGATTAATTAATAGTGCTACAAGGTAATAAATCAAGCCGGAAATTTCATTTTGGGTGAGTTGTTAATGTGATGTTTAGTTATTTAGCAGGGGTACAAAAGCTATTCTACCTGGTGAGGGTCAAATTTTCATAGAACTGATACATCGCCACTATTATGATCCCATATCGTGCGTGGAAAAAAATGACATTCTAAATCTTTCGGTTCTGCAGTCTCTTTCCATAATTGTATGTCTGTGATCGTTTCTACTATAATAGTTTGGCTCTAGCAAAATATGTTGAACGTCCGGCAAAAAATAGTGTACATTAATCTTTCGTAAAAGATTAAATCTATATTTTTCCCTCCGACCAGATAGAGGTTCTCACCCTATTTCCTTCAACAATTCAGTGATACTGCTAAGTCAATCGAAGCAATTTTTAACAAATCTTGCTCCCCTCCGCCGTATTCGATCTATTTCTGAGTATATTCCTACCTCGTAAGGGTCCCATACGCTAGCGGCGTGCTCCAAATGAGGTCTCACGAACGAAAATAGCATCGCTCCTACAATTTATCGTAACAGTTTCCTAATATTCCTTTTTAAAATCCCAATTACTGCAATCCCTATATGCCTGTCCGCAGATTTCCCATATCGTATGCTTCCCCCAGGACAAGTTCTGAGTGAGGGTCATATCCTAGCTCAGTTTCATACATCACGAGCAGGAATTCATTCCCTTCAAAAGAATCGCTGTTATATTATCCGATGATAGCGGATTTGCAGCACGCAATTATATCAATACCTTAATTCGCTTTCCCATTTTTACCAATGAGTAAACACAAAAAAAAATTTATATCCCGCGCAAATTCACATTTTTAAGGAAATCAATTGGATGAATTTCGTTCCTGGTGATCTCAAATGACATCTCCCTAGCAAATGCCGTCATTAATGATCCCTTTCAGCCCACTCCCATTGGAATTCGTGGCAGATTTGAAGGAAAATTGACTCCGTGCTTAGGAGTCAGTTTTCGTCCGGAAGAGATACTGCGTTGTCACACCACATTATCAGTCTGTTGACTTGTGAAACTGCATTTCGCTGTGCTCCCTCGAGCTTAAATGCTATATTAATGCTTTTCTCTAGCGTTCGTAGCATACCTGTAGACGTGTACATATTGGTGAAGCCCTTTCGACAATTTTTTTGTAAATGTAGATATTAATCGTTGTAGTTTCGTTAACTTTATTGTGGTACTTTATAGTGCATTTTGGTGATAAATAACCCCCTACCACAGACCCTGGAGGCACCTTGCAGGGTAATATGTAAATATATAGATGAATGTATACCTACCTATTACGTGCATTTGCAGATGAAAGCCCTGACGTGTGACTTTGAACGTCTTAAACATGCCGTTAAAAGGACTTTTTTAATTCTTATATTTACTCATTACTATGCCCATATTTATTTATTTATTTATTTATTTATCTTCACTACCCCGAATACAGCACAATTGGCCAATTTACGTCGGGTGAATAACAGTAACAACGTACGAGACACAGACACCCATGTCCTGGGCAGAAAATATTTTACCCAGGCGGGACTCGAACCCGCGACCCTAGGGTTGGCAGGCGAGGACTTTACCCCGCCGCCACCGGGGCCGACATATATTTTTATAATGCTAATTGGCGACACTGTCACTATCCTTTTCTATTTTGAAGGCAAAGAAATGTAAGGGCACTTTGGGTCAGTTCAGTCGACTTTCAGCTCATGGACAGTTTTTTTTTCCTTTTTGAGGACTGAGAATTTTTTTCCTGTGATCTAGTAACGTAAACGTAATTTATTTCTCACAAAAGAAATTTCAATACACTTCATAAAAGGGTGGAAACTCTCTGCCAGCTCCGTAGACACTGCCTCTGCCTCCACGGGAATCTCGAGGTCCGCTTCCTCTGCTCCACTCTAGAATTCATTGTCAGTCCCGACCGCCTGACGACTCCCCTCCTCGGCAAGGCTATCCTTTTCTACTCCCATGTGACCTCCCGTGACGAGGTTGTGCGTCAGCTCATGACAAGTGGGGCCTGAAAAGGCGCACCTTACCCGTTACGCAGCGTCCCCTCTGAAAAACCAATGCCATTACAGTACAGGTCAGATGTCTTCGACATGAACGGTGCATTCTTTCTTTCTATGCAGATATTCGAGTCGGTATATGGTTGGGGACACTTTCTTCTTGACTCGGTATGGACCTTCAAATTTTGGTTCCATGTTTTTCAGCCCGGGACTCATATGGCATCCGATAAGATGTGGTTAAGTTTCCACAGGGGGGGGGGGCAGTCTCAAACTTCACGTCCCTTCTCCTCGAAACGGCTCGTTCGGTCCCCAAAGCTCCCTCACCAAGTTTAAAGTAGCATGGGAGAAACCAGTAGTCTCTTGTTTGGCTGATCTCAAGGCAAACATAAAATGGGGAATACCCTCATCCCATGTTCTTTGGTCGCCACGACAATACATTGCGATCATGTACTTCAGCGTCTGTATGTTCCTTACCGTGGGCTTCGCGCGGGGATGAAAGGGTGCGATATGCGCAAGCTGTATTCCGTAGGCCTCACAAGCACGCTGCAATATTCTCGAACGGAACTGGGGGCCGTTATCACACGGCAATATTACTGGACACCCCAAATGGTTAATGAATTGCAAAGGAGCTGTTTAGTTAAAACTTCTGCCCTAACAGAGTGCAATGGAATAGGTATCAATCGGCCAGTGCGTGCTAGTGTCTAGGAAAACCAATACGTATTTATGTGTAGGTTTGTCGGCTCTCGAGGGGCCCAACAAGTTTGGCCTTGGCACCAGTCTCTCCTTCGTGGTGTCCGTGATGATATATTTGACCGTCAACTATAACGTAGGTATTCTAGATTTGATTCTGGCTGGTTCTCCAAGCTCTTGTTCAATTCTAAATACCAAGGATAGTCGACCTTTTTCCCCTGCAATTCAGGAGTTCCGGTAAAATAGATGTGTGAAAGCGCGTCTCGGACGACTTTCGATTTACCTTTGCTATAGGTGATTACGAAATTTTATTGCTAGAGTTGCGTGACCTCGAACCTCGAGGTAGAATAGCCTCGAACGGATTCAATACGCTTGAGATCACCTTCGAGTTTCCCGTTACCTACCATGTATCCACCTAAGGAATTTCAGCTTTTCCATAAAGAAGCTACACTTTTGGTGATTGACTTTCAATCCGGCCTCTCGGAGCAGAGCAAAGACGCAACGAAGCATTTTCTCGTGGTCCTCATGTTTTACTGACAGTTACAATGTCATCCAAATACGTAAAACAGTACAGTTCTAACTCTGCCCCGATCACCGTATCCATCAATCTTTGAAAGGTTGCCCCAACTCTATGTAATCCGAGCGGCATTACACGGAACTAAAAAAGGCCCTGGCCCAGGATGATGGACGCGGTTTTGTCCCTCCCGTCACTACTTCCTGGTATTCGCGTCCTCGCCGTTCGAAGTTTCCCTGGGTTCGAGGCTAGCAGCCGGAATTTTTTTCGCTGCTTTTTACTCCTTTTTTAACTGCTTCAAATTACGTCTTATTTGTTCTTTATACCCAAGAAATCGAAGCTCTATTTGGGAATGAGACAATCCTACCTCTTTTTTTTGGGACCAAATTACCTCTCCCACCATAGACCACCATAGACTTGGCGTGGAAACGATCGGCGCGCCGCCACAATGACTTTCGAGGAATCAATCAGTCGAATGCCGTATTCGCGTGAGATTGGAGCAGGATGACGGTGGAGTGTTTGGTTGGGAAGGATTTACTGAAGGTAATCGCGTCTTTTATGAATATTCATCTTTGTCGTGAATGTAATTTCGTAGAAACGGAAATATTTTAAGAGAGACGTATTACGAATCGATATTTATTCTTTTCTTTACCACTTCTTCTGAACGCGATTCGAGAGCAAACTTCTATTGTCCCTGTTTTTGCCGTACAAGAGAGATAGGATTGTATTATCACAATAGATGGTCATTGCATCGTGTCTTACAATAATTCTTATCGTCAATTTGCCTCGTTGATTCTCAGGGAGCCCCAGCAGGAGAACGATGACCTGCTATCTCTCAGCCCAGAGGTGAATATACGTGGATCTTGCGGGATTGCAGCCGTGGTAAGTCAGAAAAAGGGGAATGGGAGCACAATACTTTTAGTGGGAGATGAATTTGTATATTGGTCATTATATGAGTAATGAGGGAAATTCTCATGGTGGTCGCGCAACGCAAACTGGAGGCAGAAAGGGATATTACTCCTAATTATGTAAATTTTACCTGGTCAAGCATTAAATTAAAACTTCATGGCATTCGGAGCGACTTTACTGTTCCGACCACATTTTGAAAGCCCTAACGAATGTTTTTATTAATCGTCGGTTGGGTAGCACCGATGAACCTGGATAATTTTCCGATCCCGACAAAGTGATTTATTGACCAGTTTTGGGAAGGGTGTAATTCCTTTTTGGACCCGTGGACTCTTCACTCATACCTGATTACCGTTTTAACAGCAAAATTTTGTCTTTAATTTGACCATAGTTTTGACTCTCCTGATAAATTATCCGTATTCTTTTTTATTTTTGTCCGTTGTAACCGGCATTTCCTTTTCTTCCTGACCTTAAAAAGTCATTCATCATACCATAGCCTTGGTTTACATGTTTAAATCTTCGACTTGAACCCGAGTATTATTTTTTTCTTAGTATTCTTGTTCTCCAAGGTCTTCAGGAAACTCGCATGTCTTTTTTTCAATGATCGTTATTACCATAACAGGCTACGATTCGAGTACCTATATGCCCCTCATAGACTCAGAATTACACCTTTTCGTCTTTTCTTCAATCTTAGAGTGTGATTTCCAGCTTTGTAGGTAATGATTCCTTAACTAACAAATTCTTCTTCTCATGCGGCTACCGAAGTGCTCGACTCCCGGAACATGTCACTTCTAGTTGGAACATTGTGTGGCCATGATTTCTTCAATCATTTCTTTCTCGTTTTTCGAGAGCCCTCAAAAGTCTAGTCAAATCTCTCCTTTAGATGCCAGCTATAAATAAAACAGCCTTTGCTACCATCCTTACCTCTACACCTCCTACACTGTATATTACGACGCATTACGCAAGTCTTTTATCATCTTGTCCTTTTTACTCGTGTCTTTTCCTACGTGTCCTCCATGCTCCCACCCTCTCAAGACCCGAGTTGAGCCATTACTTGATCTCAATCCTTCCGCAATTAATTCCTAGCCTCAAGGAGAGCCCTGTTGAATCACATCTCCTTCGTACTTGGACATTCGGACGAGTCAGTGCCATTTGACTCTGCACGAGAGTGCCAATATTGCTCGGAAAACTCATCATTTGTGAAATAGTTTGGGATGATCGTCCCACTCCTCACCTCCTCCCACCAACGTTGTGGTTCACGTGCAAAGCCATGAAGTTTCGCCTTTCCTGGCAACTTTGGAGGGTTTTTTGTTAATCCACTGCTTCGACCTTTTTATTCGATCCGTGTGTGACCTGGCCCGTGTAGCTACAGAAATGCCTTCAATTTGTCAATGTAGCAAGTGCACTGATCACTTATCAACCTCATATCAGCAGTGCAATTAAGTTAGCAGTCACACACAGAGAATATACGAACAAATAGATGAGAGGACACGTTAGTGTGTAGTAGTCTAACCGAAGTCTTCCATTATCTGTTTGATGTAAGTCATTCTGGGTCGACCTCTACAATTTTTTCCGGGACTGCTACCCTCTATTATCGTTCTTAGCAAGTTTTTCTGTCGTATGATGTGTCCAATCCATTCATCTCTCCTTCGTTTCATGCTCTCCCAAAGTGTAGCATGTTCAATTATTTTCTAGAAGACTTCGTTGTTGGAGATCTTATCTGTCAAACAAATTTTCAGTATTCTTCTAACCATAATTGAAATGCTTCCAGCCTTTTTCGCTCAGCTTTCCTAATAGTCCAGGTTTCCGAGCAATACATTAGGATACTCCACACACATACACTTTAAGCAATCTTTTCCTGAGGCTTAGACTAATATTGCTAGATGTTAGGTACCTCTTCTTGTTGAATGCTACTTTTGCCATATTCATTCTGTTAATTATTTCTCGTTTGCTTCTCCCATCAGCTGTTATTTTACTGCCTAGGTATGTAAATTCTTGTACACTCTCCAGTACCCCATGAATGGAAACTCTCGTAACTGCATCACAGTTTTTCCCCACTGAGAATTTTGGTCTTCTTTTTGTTTAGTTTTGTGTTATATCGACCATTGAGTATAGTTTCCGTTTGATTTAGCATGAGTGTAAGCTCATCTTCGTTTCTAGCAGTCACGGCTATATCATCAGCAAAACGTAGCATATCCACTTGTATTCCCTGAATCTTTATGCCCGTCTCATTTCCTTACTGGTCTTCCCAAGATGCTCTCACTTCATCTAGCCCTTTTTGAATATACAAATTGAATAGCTGCGTCGATAGACAGCAACCCTGCCTCACCCCTTTTCCAATTGAAGCCTCTCCCCTGCAGACTCCACATCTAATCACAGATTTCTCTTCTTTGTACTACCCCCAGATAATGTGTCTGTCTTTTGGGCTACCCCCACCTCATGTAATATTCTGAAGAGTTTTTTCCATTGCACGTTGTCAAAGGCTTTCTCAATATCCACGAAGGCTATAAATGTTTCTTCACCTTTTTGCAGTCATATCTTTTTAGGGTGAGTCTCAATGCCAGTATCGCTTCTCTTGTGCCTCTTCCACGTCTGAACCCAAACTGGTCTTCTGTTAATTGTTCCTCTATCTTCTTTTCTATCCTACGCAAAATGATGTTATTCAATATTTTTGAGGCATTAGATAAAATACTAATCATGTGATACTGCTCACATTCATTTGTTGAAGCCTTCTTGGGTAAGGGAACCAATTCACATTTCTGGAAGTCCATGGGGAGTATACCCTTATCGTATATGGCCCAAGTCAATCTATAGAGTGCCTTATTTTGTTCTTCACCCAATCCTTTTAAGATTTCTGCTGGAATTCCATCCGCTCCCACTGCCCTTTTTTCTTTCATTTTCTTTGAGGTCACATCAAATTCCTCCCTTATTATTCCATTGTCACTCTCTACAATGCTACCTATTTTAAACTCTGTTTCTAACATTTGTTCGATGGTTTTGTATTCATCTACATTTCCTTTATATACCTAGTTTTCCAATGTAATCTTCCCAAACAGTTACCAGTTCTTGGTGGTCGTACACATATTTTCCTTCTTTATTTTTTAGCCCATTGTATCTGGGACAATGATGATTCCCCAGTGAATTTTAATGCCTCAATATATGCAGTGAAATAAACTTTTTCTTCCAAGTTCTGCCCATGACCTGTCCTCGCTTGCGCTTTTAAGGTAAATTTTGAATTTTAAATATGGTCCATCATTCACTCATGCATTTTAATACATTAAGCAACTTTGCACTGACATATGGAATATGACAAGATAAACTCTCATAATATATTGCACGCTTCAAGTAAAAGCTAGAGGTGGACTGGATTAATTAACTACTATTCTAACTAACCTGCATTCACACGAGTTAAAAATGATGGTAACCAGCGCCAACCCTAGTAACTCCAGTCTGGTTAAAATGTTGACTACGGTTAGTGCCAACCTGCATTTACTTGGCAAACTTCTACTAGGGTTAGAGATAACCTGGTTAGAAAGCTAGTAATGTAAACAGGGCATCAGCCACTTTCTGAATTCGGTCCTGTTTTGAGTGAGTCGCTTCACTTCATTCATGCTCTTTCTGTGCCTGGCTGTCAATCTCTCCACATAATATTCCCACTCCAGCCTTGGTCGTCCCCTTCGTCATCTTCCTTCTGGTCTTGCCTCCATCACCACTCTTGGCTTTCTTTCCTCATTCTTCCTAACCATATGACCATACCATCTAAAAAGTTTTCTTTCCATCGATTCCACTATCGGGTCTTGCTGGAATTGGGCTCTGATTGTAGTATTTCTCACTTGATCTCTTTTAGTGAGTCCTGCTGCTCATCTTAGGTATCTCATCTCACAGCTTTGGAATCTACTCCTGTGCTTGTCTAGTTGGGTTAGGCTATCTGTTCGATACAACAGTACTGGCTGGAAAATGGTTTTGTATACCTTCATCTTTGTCTTTACCAATATTTCCCTCTAGCCCACAATTGATCTGCTAAGCTGACAATACACCTAGTTTGCTTTATGGATTCTGTGGCTAATGTCAGTGTCTGACCTTCCATCACTTGTAATTTGTGCCCCAGGTATACTTATATACCCCATGAATTTGTAAACATGTTCTAGATCTTGCTCTTCCCACATAATATTCAGCCTTTCCTGCACCTCATTTTTTGACACTGCCATAGCCTTGCTTTTCCCTACATTCATTCTCATTCCATGATCTCTAATTGCATTTGTCCATTCATCCACTGCTGTTTGCAATTCTCTCTTATTCTTAGCAATCAATACAATGTCTCTGCATATACCAGTGACTGAACATATATAGGCCTTAACCTCTAATTTCCTATCTTGCACCTTGGTGTTCTTCTTTTACATTGTTTATGTATCTGGTACATCAAAATGATGAATGGTAGAGGACTAAGGCTGTCTCCTTGTTAGACACCTTTCCTCTTAGCAAACTCTGTCGACATTTTCTCAGCTATTCTTACCACCCCTTTCACATTAATGTATAGACTTGTAGCTGATGGTTGGTTAGGTCAGCTAGCGATTGATGAGACTTGTGTTAAGTTTCACTGTTGTTTATTGTTCTGATGTCGATACAAGACTGGCTCGTAGGGCCAAGGGCTTCAGTATTTATACTTAGAGTGACCATTCTAGAATATGCTATACACTGGAAAAATGCCAGAACAATGTTCTAGAATAGTCAAAAAAGTGCAAGAAAAAAGCATTAACAAATAGTTAACTCTGGGACCAGGAATCAAACCCAGGCTTGACAGGCGAGCATGCTAGCCCTGAGCCACCATGTCGGTCGGCCAGGTAGGAAGCAAGAGCACTACTTGTTTCGCTGGTGCGCAGGAGGTGTGGAGGTGCACCGGTAGATGGGGTTGCCACAGACTTTTAATTCTTTCAGTTAAGTCTGCAGATACCCCTATTTTTTGCAGTGCTTCTCATAATCTGCATCTTGGAACAGTGTCAAAAGCTCCCTGTAAATGTAAAAATGTAAAAAATGTATAAGGCCAGACAGACTGATCCATTTCTGTTGATATATTTATCCAAAACTTGGCATACTGTAAAATGTGTTTCTGGGTAAGGTGATTTTTCTGAAGGCACATTGTTCCTCTTCTAGGTCTTCCTCAACTTTCTGAGTCTTATTTCAAGAATTCTGGTGTACACCTTAAAAGCAACGGAGGACAGTCATATGGGCCTATAGTTGCTGTATTGCATAGTATTTCCCTTCTTGTAGATTGCTAAAATATTCAGTTCCCGATTAGTAAGGATTTTTTTACTTTCCATTATCTTCTACATGTCTCCCACATCCAATCAATCGCTGCATTTCTTCCAAACTTAATCATTTCCAGCGCCATGCCATCAGCGCCTGCAACTTTACCAAGTTTTATCCTTTTTATTGAATCCTCCACTTCGATGTGTGTTATTTCTTCCCCATTCTATCCTCCTATTTGTGGGTTTGGTTTAACTTCCATTATTTCTACTTGCTCCTGGTGTCCAAAAGTTACAGCAAAGTGATTATGCTATACTCTCAACACCTCTCTCATCAGTCGCTATCTTCCCTGTTTCATCTGCTACACTTATTACTCTTTTTCTTAACTTTTCTTTTCGGCTTTTCACCGTTTGCCAAATTCTGTGTTAATGATGATAGTTTTCTTCCTTTTCATTTCCAAGCTCATCCCAACATTCTTTCTGTGCTTGTCTCACTGCTTGCTTTGACTCATTTCTCTTCTGTACGTACTCTCTCCAAGCCTCTTCTGTTATATCTTTAATCCAAGGTTTCCAAGTAAACTTTTGATCCTTAATTTTTCCTTTACCATGATCATTCCACCACTTCATCCTTTTCACCTCCATCTTTGTTATTTGTACTCCACAGAGTTCTCTGGTATTATTTAAATGGGTTTCTTTCAATACCCTCCAGCCTGATTCCATTTGATCTCCATCACTTTCAAAACTTGTTACTTCAATTTTCTTTTGTAACTCTGCTGTTACTAGGTCTCGATATTCAATTATTTTTGTTCATCTCTCAGCTGTCCAACCTTCAACCTCTCATAAGGCAATTCCTTTCCAGGCTTCACAGGGCGCAGCCACAGCTTTATGATTAGTGGTCTATGTTCTGTGCTTAGTTCAGTACGTCTGTGTACACATAATCATTTGCAGCATACCTCATACTTCTTGTGTAGGAGAAATAATCTATCACACTTCTTGCTCCTCTGTTCTCAGACTCAAAAGTGATTATATGCGTTACACGCTAGCTGGTTTATGCTGACTCCTGGTTTTATGCTATGAGGGAAAAAAGTGTTGCCAGTCAGCAGATGGTTATCTATGCAAAAATCAATCATCTTCTCTCTGTTTGAAAACTTGCTCTCCACCATGCTGCCCAATTGATCCATGTCCTCATTCTAGGTTTCTCCCTATTCTGGAGTTCCAATCTCCCATTATCACAGCATGTCTGGTCTGTTCTCTTTGCCTTGTCCATGGTTTCCTGCAACTGAGTGTGGAAATGATCCTTCTCAAACTGTTCAGCGTCTTGTGTTGGGGCATATACCTGAATCAATGATATTTTCTCCTGCATTTCCAGATTCACTTTTATTATTCTTGATTCATTGGCTCCCATTCCATAACTCTGTCTCTATATCTACCCTCTATTACTATGCCCACTCCTTCTTTTGCTCTGTTGCAGTGTTCTACCCCAGAGTAATGTTAGGGAATATGGCAGGGAAAAATGAGCAACGTCGAAAATGATGATGAACGATATAAAAACGTGTTATTATTCAGCAAGAAAACTTTGTACAAACAGGCATGGAGAACAAGTACAACAATTGCACATCGTAATAGAAAACAAGTTTACAAAACAGCCATGTGTGGCACTGCACTCTGAGGCACACTATTCAAATCGGAAGGCAGCCATTGGATTAATACCAAAATACAAAATGTATTTTAACACACCCACTTAAGCCAATGGCTGCGAACACAAAAAATTATACTCTCATGAAGTGGAATCAAGAATTATAATCATATTGACATAGTTAACCCTTTGATACGTTTAAAGAATGCACTTCATATAGTATACCAAAAAAAAACATTATTAACACAAACCCATTCCTTGAGCACAGAACACATGTTTAGGCTTTGGTAATGGTTTAGTTAAAATGTCAGCAATCATCTCCTGGGTTGAGAGGTAGCACAGAGATATTACCTTCTCCTCCACCTTTTCCCTGATGATGTGATGCTTATTATTTATGTGCTTAGTACACTTATGATGTACAGGATTTTTTGCTATTTTCTGTGAACTCTAACTATCATTAAACAAGTTAATTGCTCTTGTACCAAACATCAACACATTTTTCAAATCAGCTTTACCTTTCACAAGTTCAATTTTTATTGGTCAAGGCCAGAACCAAACAATTCAAACATCAACCCTTTCAAGAAGACAGCCTCTTTGGCAGCTTCTGACAAGGCAATATATTCTGCCTCTGTGGAAGAAGTAGCCAATGTATTTTGCTTGTGAGCTTCCCATGTAACAGCAGCATTAGCAAGTTTAAAGACATAGCCAGTATATGACTTGCCATCACTGTCATCATTGGCAAAACTTGCATCGGAAAAACCATTAAATCTGACCCAGTCTTCTTAAATACAAGCCCTTGACTGATTGTACCTTTCAAATACCTAAGTACCCTTTTGGCTGCAACCCAATGCTCTTCACCATGGCAAGAATTGAATTGGGTTAAATATGATAATGCATAGGGAATATCAGGCCTCCTGCAAACACTTAAATACATTAGTGAGCCAATCAGTTGCCGATAAGGCTTGTCACAAACATTTTTAGCCCTGGACAATTCAACATTTAAATCTAGTGGAGTACCCACAGGATTTGCATCTGACATCCCAAACTTAACCAACACATCTTGGATGAATTGAATTTGCGAAATTTTTAAGACATTCTGTTCTACATCCCTCTCAATTTTCATTCCAAGAACCTGAGCAGCTGGTCCAAGGTCTTTCATCTTAAAATTTTGTCTCAACACATCCTTCAGCATGCACACTTCCTCTGCATAGTTGTAGAAAACAAAAAAATCATCAACGTATAGTGCGACTAAAATCGCAGTGTTGTCGACCCTTTTCTTGTACAGACAAGCCTCGTGATGACTATTGTTGTAGCCTAATCCTGTCAGTACTGTGTGAGCTTTACTGTGCCAAACATTTGAGGCTTGTTTAAGGCCATAAATAGCCCTTTTTAAAAGACAAACATGGTCCTCCTTTCCTTTCACTGTGAAACCCTCTGGTTGACACATAAATATTTCCTCTTCCAATTCCCCATTAAAAACGCAGTTTCAATATCTAAATGGTCAATTTGCAGTTTCAGTTCAACTGCTAAGGCAAACAACAATCTTAATGAACCATGCCTGAAAACTGGGGAAAAAGTCTCAAAAAAGTCAATTCCAAACTGTTGCGTGAAACCCTTTGCAACCATCCTTGCTTTATACTTAATAACATCCCCATTTGCATCACGCTTAGACTTAAACACCCACTTGTTCCGTACAATATTTTTGCCCTTTGGTTTAGGAACTAGCACCCAGGCCTCATTAGCCATCATGGAATCAATTTCACTCTGCATAGCAGCGTGCCATTCCTCACTATAAGCTGATGCTAATGCTTTGTTCACAGTACCTGGTTCAATTGGGTCAGAACGGGTGTAGTACATTACATGGTCAGGGTATTCCTTAGCCCTTCTCTCCCGCTGGGGGTAGCGACGCTCTCCCTCATCATGCTGATGTGGAATTCCACGACAATCAGCATCAGGTACATCTCGTTGCTCAATCCCCACCTGCTGCTCATCTGGTTCTGGAACTTGAACTGGAATTGAAACATTACATGGAGGATATTGTAGATTGTCACTATCATCTGTTAGGGTTGGAGTAGTTTTATCCCTTGTCATCTGTTGATTAAGAGCTTTCGGGGTACCAAAAGAAGACTCATTAAAAATTACATCCCTTGCAGTGACCAATTCATGAGTGACTGGATGAAGGAGCCTGTATGCCTTCTTCTCATCTGAATAACCAACAAACACCATCTTCTCACTTTTGGGGTCTAGTTTTCGCCTCAACTGATCTGGGACATGTACATTGGCATCACACCCAAAAACTTTAAAATGTTTGAGGTCTACCTTCTCTCCACTCCACATTTCTTCTAGTGTGGCATTGGGTACCTTCCGTGCAGGAGATCTGTTGACAAGATATGCTGCTGCGTTGACAGCTTCTGCCCACATCCTTTTGTCACATCCAGCCCCTCGCATCATGGAGAGTGCACATTCATTCAGTGTCCTGTTCATCCGCTCCACTACTCCATTTTGTTCCAGAGTGTACTTAACGGTCAGCTGATGCTTGATACCATGCTCTTTGAAAAATTCATCAAACAATTTGTTACATTATTCTCCCCCATTTTCAGAGCGTATAACCTTGACCTTCCTTTCACACTCAACTTCTACATAGTTTATGAAATTTTTAAAGATTGCTCTCACCTCACTTTTCGTTTTCAAAAAGAAAACAAAAACCTTCCGAGTGTGGTCATCTATGATGGTTAGAAAATACCTGGCTCCTCCCCAAGACTCCACAGGCATAGGTCCACACAAATCGCTGTGAAGCAGGTCCAGTTTGTTCTTGGCTCAGTGTTTGGTAGGCTTGAAAGGCAGTCGAAATTGTTTCCCTTCTATACATGGAACACAGAGCTGTATATCACCTGAAAAATCAATGCCAGTAACCAAACCATTCTTTAGCAGATTCATCCCTACCTGATTAAGGTGTCCCAACCTTTTATACCACAATTCTCTGGAATTAGAACCTTCTACACAGAAATTAGCAATTTCATTTACATAAAACATTGAGTTTGAGGAATTTGGTTTTTCAGCATATTTATTTAGCAATTTAAAATAAATATTTATTCATCAATTTAAAGCATAAAGTCCATTGAACTCTTCAACCAACAATTGCACATCACCCTTAAATTCAAAGTCATTATCAAGGAACACTTTGCAGCCATGGTGGTCAAAAACAACAACATGACCCTTCTTAACAATCCTATTCACTGAGAGCAAGTTTGCTACGAGGTCAGGCACATACATAACATCTGATACTTCACTAACAACATTATTACATAAAGGAACATCACCACCTCTTTGCCTTATTGGCATTCTTCTTGGCATCAACTTGCCTCCACTGTAAAGTTTACAAGCATTTGCTACAGTGATTTCATGCCCAGCCTCGTTTGAAGCATCAAACCTTGACATCCAGTCCTTTCTACCAGTCATATGTCTTGAGGCTGCTGAGTCAGTGTACCAGTTGTCAGCTTATTGAACATTGACCTCAAGTGCTGTGAGCAGAGCCCTGCCCTTCTTCTTTTCTTCTTTCTTCTCCGATGGTTTGGCATCTGCTTGAGGCATTGGTTTTTGGTGTAGATTTCGGCAGTCTTGCTTCCAGTGTCCAGGCTTACGGCAGTTCCAGCAGTACGGTTTCTTGGGCTTTTGACTTTTGTGTCCACTATTACTGGTTTACAAGGCCGTTTCTGAGTTGGCTCCACGTCTGTCTTCCTGTAATAACTTACACTTCACAAAGTCACTAGTCAGTTCTGCACCTGAATTTTCTAGCGCCATGATCATTGGTTCATAGTCGTCTGGGAGGCCTTGCAGAAGCAGGGCACCTAAAAATTCATCGTCAAGAGGTTTCTTGACTGCTGCTAGCCGCGGTGATAACCCTAAAACTGCAGTTACATATTCTTCCATAGTCTTAAATTGCTCACGTCTCGTAGAGCACCATTGCCGAAGAATTTTTGTGTGACGGTTGGCACCCTTTTCTTCAAATGCGGTTTGGAGAGTGTCCCAGGCTTCCTTGGCCATTTCAGTTTGCATAACTAACGGAAAAACACTCTTCTCCACCATAAGATTTTTTGTTTTACACAGGGCACGTTCATCTTTTCGCTGCTTAACGGTCTCTGAAATAGTATCACCATCATCGTAACCAGAAATGCACTTCCACAGATCGTCATGCATGAGATAGTTTTTCATTTGGAAATGCCAGTCAATGTAGTTTTCTCTCCCTCTCAGTTTCTCAAAACTGTAGAGAGAACCAGTGCTCTTTTCGGCCATGAGGTACAGTCACTAATTGTACACTTATTATAAACGAAAAAAAATATCGCTCTAGTTAGAGAGCGTTTACATTTGTCAGAGGCTGGGCCCATAACCTGTTAGGGAATATGGCAGGGAAAAATGAGCGACGTCGAAAGTGATGATGAACGATATAAAAACATGTTATTATTCAGCAAGAAAACTTTGTACAAACAGGCATGGAGAACAAGTACAACAATTGCACATCGTAATAGAAAACAAGTTTACAAAACAGCCACGTGTGGCACTGCACTCTGAGGCACACTATTCAAATCGGAAGGCAGCCATTGGATTAATACCAAAATACCAAATGTATTTTAACAAGTAAAACATGTGATATCTTTCAACGCTACTTCTCCAAACACTTTCTTTTTCATCTCGCTTATACCCAGAATCATCAGTTTGTATCTTTTCATCCTTCCTCTTTTCCAGCAAGTGATGTTATGTTCCGTGTACCAAAAATCTTGTCCTTTCACTCCCTCAGTCGATTCCTGTTAATCCATCCGGCTCTCTCTCTATTTAATTTTGAATAATTTGTTTCACTCAAGTGGGTTATTGGCTCTTCCAAGCTAGCCGGTCAGAGGTGCTGCCTCCAGAGCCTAACGGCTGGCTGTTTTCTGTCAGGGTTGTCTCCCTTAGCCTTCAAAGATCCCTCTTTAAACCACAAGGCAATGGCCTCTGTCCTGTTATACTTCTGTCAATCAGGTGGCCTCTTCCGCCAGTTCAGCTGTACCAAAGTCCATCTTCTCTGTCTTTACTGCCGTTGGGGGCTTCACCATGACTCTGGCTAGGGACCCTTATGGGGTGGTACCAGTCAGGTCAGATGGACCCTGGTTTTTTTTACTAGGTTGTTACTCTTCTGACTCCTCCTTCCTATCAATTAAAAGACAGGCCCTGGGTTTTCCACCAGTATAGTGGAGTTGTGTTGTTGAGACTAGGTGAAAAACCAAGGATGGCCATGACGATGGTGTACTTCACTGGGAAGTTTTGTAGAATCTTAGTGGCATGCTTTATTCTTTTCTTAGTGCCAAGTTCTCAGCTTTCTATTCCACAGCCCTCAGAATCATTGCGATGATAATTATTGGGCAGGCTCAATTCTTCAGTGCACAGCACTTAGAGCCTCAAGGCTTCTTAGCATTTCTCTGCATCAATATTTCTGGTACAAAAAATGTTAATCTGACATGGCCTACTATTTTTGCTTAGGAATCGAAAGTTGTAAAACTTTTTTTATTATCTCCTTTGGGCATTGTTATGGTATTGATGATGGAGTCAATGGGGAAAGGAGGAATAATGTGGGTTTGTGCAGGAGTTTGAATGGAATGTTTTTGTTATAATTCAAGTAAAGTGAGTGATTCATTATACTGCCTTTCACTGCTTCCTATCTAACAGCAATTTGAGCATGGTATTCCTTGATGGTGGTGCTTTCAAAAAATAAGAGCAACTATTTGTGTTTAAAAATATCATGTTGGTATCCTGCTTGTTGATTGGCGGTTTTTATACTTGTTTACATTGTTCAGCTGTCCATCATATATGGAGAAAGTTGTTGAGATTGATACCCATTGTCTTGCTATTATAATATGTTGTTCTCCATGCACTTATTTTTGTCCATCATCATCATTGGTCGTTCAATCCCAAGATTGGTTGACTGTGGCCCTACATCCTTCCCTATCTAACGCTAGTTCCCTTACTTCCTGGTAGCTCTTCCAATGTGAATCCCCCTTTATTTGATCCATGAACTTATTCCTGGGTCTTCCTGAGGGGACTTTCCCTCTGTATTTCCTTCAAAGTTCTTAACCCTTCAACACCAAGAAAAATTTTTTTGTCCAATCTTCATGATTTTTATATATGACTATTTAGAGCACTTAAATATTAATATTACAAAATTTTGGCTAAATCGGATTCAATGGCCAAGTTATGGGGCATGACCATATGGTCACACTAGGCAGTTAAGTGGTCAATTTATTTCCAAATGAAAAAGTTTTCTTTTATTATTTGGAGGTTTATTCATATTACACAAAAGTATGTAGAGCAATATAATTTTGAATTATAAGTTTTATTAATATTTATTAAATTGTTTTAAATCAGATGCACAGAAATTTTAATATTTCATTCAATAGGAACTCTTCGAAATACAAGAGAATACCCAATAAAACTCTGGGTGCATTATGAAGCAACAGAATTTGGAAAAACACTACAGAACATGGTGAAATTATAAAAGCAATTAAGCAAAATAAAAGTCAAACAGAATACAATTACAATAAATGTTAAACACAAAGCAATTTTAAAATAGCATAGGAAATAAATTGAAAAAGCTTCTAAATTACTGAATGAATTATCTCTTATCGAGGTGTTATTTTGTGTGAAATTCAATAAAGCGTGACCATATAGTCACACCTGTGACAAACTACTATAACATATCTACCCTATCAAATACATATAAAATAATATATAAATACATTAAAATGAACCTACGTATACCAATATCATTAATTAAAATACATACATTTACTTAAAGTATTTTAGTAAGACCATACTTACACAAGTCAAAAATCCATGAGGAGTAGCTTCAATGGCACCAGAATGGTCTCATGAGCTTGGCAGCACCAAACGTTATGATAGTGGTCTGGAAACTGCCATTAGTACTTCCAAAAACCCTTGGCGGAAATGTAAAACCGTGTAGATAAAACGGCGGCCCTATGACATGTAATTGTTTCGAGATTACGAAGTAAGTTCTTTCCATAACCATATGGTCATGCTAGACATTAAAGGGTTAACAAACGCATTGTGTCTCATGGTGTGTCCAATCCATCTTTTTCTTCTTTTCTGTTTAGATTTCCATATGGCTCCTTCCTCCTCTACTCCTCTGTAAATTTAATTATTTTTAATTTTGCCTGTCCATCTTATCTTCTGCATCCTCCTCCGGCACCAGGTTTGGAAGGCTTCTAGTCTGTTCAGGTCTGCTTCTCCACTGGTCCATGCTTCCAATCCATAGAGTGCCACACTCCACATGATTGTTTTCACTTTTTCCTACCTTGTAGTCCTATCTTCTCTGAACACGGCAGCTGTGTTTTTACCATGAATACTTTCTTAGCGTAGGATATTCTCCTATTGATGTCTGTTGTACTTCTTTCATTCCATGTGATGGTACTTACTCTGATTTCTCGCATCTTAATGTGACTTCTGATTTCAGTTTTTCTCTTCAGTATACTTGGTTCACAACATTTATAAACCTTTAAAGATCATCAAATTTCCCTTTTTTGACCGAGATGTCATCTGCAAAGTGGATCATGTTTATTTCTTCTGTTTATCTTGATTCTGTTCAGTCCAATTTCTTTTAAGTCTCAAATAGCCTCCTCCAAACGTATGTTGAACTTTGGTAGTATGAGGTTGTATCCTTGTCCTGCTTCTTTGTTAATTTTAGCTTTATTCATCTTCCATCTCTTGATTGTATTGTGGAAACTTGCTTTTTGTGTAGCTTCTGTTGCTGTAATCGAGTTCAAGTTAACCATCAGCTGGAACATTTCGTTCCACTCAACAATGTTAAAGGCTTTCTCCAGGTCTGTGAATGCCACCTATAGTGGCTAATGCACATGCGTTGTTTTCTCTGCCATTACCCTCAGGCAGAGTATGGCCTCTCTGCTACCTCTGTTCTTCCTAAATCCAAATTGGTTTTCCAAGAGTTTGTCTTTCATTTTCCTTTCAATCCTTTGACCTATAATATGCGTTATCATTTTGGATGCATGTTACACTAGACTCGAGGTTCAGTGCTCCTCACATTTCTCAGTCCTTGTCTTCTTTGGCATCATGATCATTACACTCCTTTGAAAGTCCTCTGGGAGTCTTCTACTTTGGTATGTATCTTTGATTATTTCACCTAGGTTGTCCTTGCCTTTACTTCCTAGTGCTTTGATGATTATTCTGCTAATGTCGTCTGCTCCATGGGCTTTTTCTTGAAGTCTTTTATTGCTCTATCATATTTGTTCCTCAGGCCCCAGGCTTCCTCATCAACATCCCACTTGTCCTTCATCAGGTTTTTTTCCAGTGGCTTCAGCCCTTGGTAGAGTTATTCAATGAATTGCATCCATATATTCCCAGTGTCTTCATCCTATATCAGTATATTCCTATTAGCATCCCTGATGTTCTTAGTTCTTGTTTTTCTCTCTTTAATGTGTTTCTTCACTAGCTTATAAATTGTTTTGGTGTTCCTCTTCTTCGTGCTTTTGTTAACTTCCTCACAGCAGAATTTGATCTGATTCTCCCTTGCTTTCTTGAATTCTCGATTGACTTTGTTCCTTAGCATCTTGCAGAGGGTGGCTTTAACATCGCTTCTGGGGTTGTATTTTCTTCTTTCATCTGTTAGTTTCCTAATCTTCATCATTATCTGTGGATTCTTCGTTTAGGACCTCTTGCTCACCAGTTGCTCCTCTTCTACTTCTGTGATTGTCCTCTTCTGCTCATCCCATTTTCTTCAGTGCCCATTTCTCCTTCATTTTTTAGTTTCTCAACAATGCCTGTGTCAAATCTTTCTCTGTGCCCTTCCTCTACCAGTATTTTTGTGTCACATGTGGGTTCAAGTTTTATCTTCTTAATCATGACCTCATTCCTGCAAAAATCCCTGTGCTTCAAGGCATACTTTAAACCTGCAAACACTTCTGTCAGGATTGAGTTTCATCTTAAGTATCCATGCAGACCGAATGAATTTTCTGTCTACAGACCCATCTACTATTTCCCATGTTCACATGTTTTTTAACTTTTGAAATTCATCTTTCATTACTGCCCCCCCGTTGCAACTGTGCTGTTCATTCTAGGCTAAGGCAACAGAGTTTGGATACTGATCTCTAGGTTCTCTAGATTAACGCACTAAAAAGCTCAAACAATTACAAACCTTCTTTTATCTGAGCCTAATCACTCTTCTGATGGTTGGGACTCTCATTTATTTTATCTCCCATGCTTTCCACCTCTCCTGAATCTCTTGTGCTAATATCAGGTAAGACAGCATCCATATCCAGTAGAATAGGGGTGGCAGAAGCCAGTGCGAGATCTATCATCTTGTGGTTCACTTACTTCTTCATCAACATCAGAGATTTTGCTTGCATCAGTTTCCTCCACTGTATTTGGGTTAGGTACTGGTCATGGGCTCCTGTCATATTCCTCATGATGCCTAATTAATGGGAATTTGGTCACATCAAATTCATCAGTCCTTACAATTACAGACCTTCAAAAAGACCAGAGTGGAAGCCCCCTTAACTCCCTCAGTATCACCAAGTAATGCACATACCTCAGCTCTTGGATCTAGCATACCTCCTCCTTCAAGTAGAGTCCAAGTCTGGCATCCCAAGAATTATAGCTTCGTCAACCCCTTCCACACTTCTTGATAGGATTCCATAGATGAGCAGGGATGTCATTCATGGCTCGGCTGGGGCACAGATTGTGGGTGATGCAAGCAGTGTTGACAGCATCATCCCAAAAGTTCTTTTGTATATTGGAGTCAAACTTATGGCATCTGGCCGTCTCCATTGGGGTATAAATGAATCTCTTTGCACCTCTGTTCTGCTGCTGGCATCTGGGGCTCGACTTCAAATGTTCTATACCATTCTTCTATAAGTACTCCTAAGGCTAACTGCAGCAAAATTCTAATCCATTATCTATCCTAAGTCTCTTAATTTTACCCTTATGCAAAGTCACAGAATTTGGAATGTATAGAACTCAACAAAAGCTTCACTTTTCTGCTCAAGAAATGGTATATTAACGTACCTCAAGTAGTCATCCAAGAATGTCAGGATAAACCTAGCTCCTCCCCTGGATGGAGGAATAATGGGACCCATGATGTCACTGTGTATGAGACCAGGTAGCTCATCAGCCCCACTTTCACTCCTCATGGGGAATTTCATCTTTCATAACTTCCTTTACATGAATATATTACAGACACTATCCCCCTACTGTGTTAGCTCTTGGATGGCTAGCAAAGGCATCTTGGAAGGCTTCTTAATACATCTGCCTTCAACCATCGTAATACATCTGCACAATCTTGGCGATATGTCCCATATTGCCTCCTACTCGCTGGAGCCTCGTTTCACTTGTGAGGTGGCTATTGGACCTTGCATGAGCTGCTGGGCTGGCCACCAAACCGTGACTTCTGCTGTCCCTTGCAGAAGTGGGCAAGGGCATGGACATCCTCTTCCAACCTTTCTGGTGGACTTACCACCAGTAGGACTTACTACGTTGCAACCTTTAAGAGGGCCACTTGCTTTAAATTCTCTTCCTCTGCCATGCACTAGGATATTAGTATTTTTATTTATTTTCTAGCTAAATTCTTGAACAATGACCTTAGCAGATCATAGAAATTTCCTGCTATGCCTGACTTTTTGTTTGCAAAACGGATCATGTTTATTTCTTCTCTTCTTACCTGAACTACTTTCAATCCAATTTCTGTACTTCTTCTATTGCCTCCTCCAAGTATATGCTTGACATTACTGCAACAGAGGTTGCATCTTTGTTGAACTTCTTTTTTAATTTTGGCTTATATTTTTCTACATTTTTATACTCACTGTAGTGACTTACTTTGTGTATAGCTGGTAGATAATTATTCCATTGATGTAATCCATTCAGTGTTTTTTTATTCTGCCTGAATGTTAGTTCCATTGAACATTTTCAGAGGCTTTCTCCAAGTCTACAAAAGCTGCATAAGCTGGCTTGTTCAATTCTACTGTTTTCTCTACTAGGTATGATCCTGCCTATGAAAGTACTGGTTTTTAACCTACAAGTATTTTTAAGCATCGATTGTTCCATACCGTTAGTACAAACACTATATTATTGATGAATTGGCATTTGTGACCGATTATTTTTGTTTATTAGTAGTAGATTTATTTAAAAATGACTTAATTAGCCTGGTATATTTGTAAACTAGGGTAACTAATAGTGCTGTAGGCAAAGAATCATCACTGTTTGGTAGTACTGTTTGGCAAAAATCATCACCAATAATTTTTAATTAACATTTGGTGGTTTGTTAGCTGTGAATTTCTGTTACTTTAGAACTTGCATAATAACTTGTTCAATCATGGATAATACCATACTGCATAATACCATATTGGTCAATTCAAATTACTTAATGATAGAAGTTCATCACTATCCATCCTGGAATGTGCTGCGCTTTAATGTATTCCACAGCACCATTTAATATTTCTCAGGTTGCTGGACATAGTCCCAGTTAAGAATGCAGTGAATAATCATGTGTCTGTTCGCTCTTGATATCAAATTGAAGAATTATAATGCTTGGTTTCGTTGAATTTTAATTATGAGCAATGTGGTAGATATAGGCAATACAATGGAATAGTTCAGTTTTTACCAAACTATGGTCAAAACCTGGCACTATCTCCTAGCTAGTCACACAAACATATTTCATGAAAATTATTTGGAAATACGTGGTTAAAATTCGTGAAGTTTTTCTATTTCGTACAGCTAAGATTTGGTATACAGTGAAAACTGTCTTTAGCGGAATCTCTTGGGGCCATTATTTTATTCTGGATATGACAAGTTTCCACTTAACCCAGGGTCGGACATTTCAAAAAAGACCTTGAAAGCCATATCATGCCCATTACATGTATCGCCTTGGGTTCTTTCCAACGGGCTATGTGCGCTGATCTGATTTAATCTGTTTAGCACAAAGCGTGTTCCAACATCCCGCACCGTAGTTCGTCTGCACTCATCTGCGCTTGCAGACGAAATTTGTTATGGTGGGGAAATATGTAGCAGAAGAAAAAGGAATTCCTCAATTTCAAAGGTAACTGTGATAATACCTTGAGAAAAATAATAAATAATTTGGCTTTTTATCTTTCTGAAAGGTAATTTTGGCCACTTTTGAAGGGAAATGGAACATCTTCTTCCCTGAATATTATGGAAAAATGCAAATTATGAGGAGCTCGAATGCTCCAAATAAAATTAAATTTTAACTCAGATCATTGGAATAAATAGGCCTCAGTTCTGAGCTCTTTTCAAGAGTATTTCCATCTCTAACTATTAGATAATTAACGTCAATTACGCAAGATTGCCTTGGAGGGCTCATAGACAGAAATTAAACAAAGGAAGCTAGGAGAGGTAATTAATTTCTGTGAACCAACTTGAATCCATTTTTAAGACATCTTGACCAAGGTGAAAAGTTATTATCATCTACCCTTTCATAAAATTAAATATAAAATAACAACTGTTAAATTATCTTAAGAAATCTTCTCATCATCGTCATCTGGTGTTCTGCCTGCTGGCAGGTCCCGTACACCACTGCTGTCTCCATCCCCTTCTGTCCCGAGCTTCCTTCTTTGTTTCATCATAGCTTTTGCTCTTCACCTGATTCACCGATTTAATTCTTCTCCTTCCTCTTTTTCTCTCCTTCAATTGAATCCTCAAGTGCCACAGTTATTATACTTTTCCCTCTCAATACATGGCCCAACCAGTTTCCTTTCCTTTACCTTATTTCTTTTAGGAGTGATCTTCCTTCTTTTACTTTGCTCAAAACCTCCTCATTTCTCATCTTATCTACCCATCTTACTTTCTCCATCCTTCTCCACACCCACATTTCATAAGCTTTTATTCTATTCCTTTCCCTCTTACCTAATGTCCACGTTTCACATCCATACATGAAAACGCTCCATGAATAAAATTTAGCTAGTCTCTTTCTCAGCTCCAGATCCAGGCTTTTATTGCATAGCAAGTTTTTCTTCTGGCTGAAGGCCTCTTTTGCCATTGCTATCCTTGCTTTTATTTCTGCAATACTTCTCCAGTCGTCTGTCACCATCGTTCCTAGATACTGGTAGCTTTTCACTTTTCCTGTTACACCTTCATTTATTTTCACATTCGTATGATTTTCACAGTTTACTGGCATCACCTTGTCTTTCCTAGGTTTATCTTCATCCCATATTCCTTCATCCCTTCTTCAAAAATCTTTATCAACCTTTGAAGTGATTGCATATCAGCTGCTAATATTACCATGTCATCTGCGAATCTTATTCTTCGTATCTTCCTACCTCCAATGCTGACTCCTTCCTCTCACTCATCAAAAGATTTATGGATCATGTCCTCAACATATATATTGAACAAGGTTGGCCACATACAGCATCCCTGTCTTACTCCTCTACCAAGATCCACCCATTCTGTCATATCCTCATTTATTTTTAATGGACCTTTTTGCCTCATATAATTCTCTAATGAGTTTTCTCTCCTTCCATACCAACCCCTTCTCTTTTAGAATTTCCAACATTTTATTCCATTCAACCCGATCAAAAGCCTTTTCCAGATCAATAAAACAAAGTGCAATTCCTTTTCGTCTCTCTATATACCTTTCTCCAGTTATTCTTAACAGGCCAATGGCATCCCTTATTCCTTTCCCTTTCCAGAAACCAAATTGTTCCTCCCCTACATTTTCTTCCATTACTCTTATTCATCTCCTGTTCAATACTCTCAACATTATTTTGGTTGCGTGCGTAATTAGGCTTATCGTTTTATATTCATTACATTTCCGTGTACCAGGCTTCTTAGGAATTCTTCTATCACCATGAAATTGTCCTTTGTGAAGAAAATTTTTCATCATCAGGAACATGTGGCTGGGCCTAGCTTGGTGTGTATGTGGTCTTGTGAAAATTATTAGACATACAGTAACTTTAGTCAGGCCAAATTAAATGGCCGCAGGGTAATAGAATAATAGCAACTGAACAGGGTTTTGAGACCATGAGGGGCATCCATGGATGTATAGGAGCAATCGATGGGACCCATATCCAAATCAAACAGCCCCAGGAACATCCCAGGGATTACTGTAACAGGAGATTTTTTTTCTATAATTCTCCAGGGTGTTGTAGACAATAAGATGAAATTCGTAAATGTGGTGTGTGGAGAGCCAGGATCTCTTCATGATGCAAGGGTTCTTAGGAGGTCAGAGATTTTCAGGTTAGCAGAAGAGGAACCCAAAGAATTATTTCCCAGTGGGAGATTTATCATTGGAGATTCTGCCTACCCTTCCTTACCGTGGCTAGTACCTCCCTTTAAAGACAATGATGCCCTTTCTCCCCAGCAACTGGAGTTCAATTTTCTTCACTCATCCACAAGGATGATGGTCAAGAAAGCATCTGGACTTCTCAAAGGTCGCTTTCGGTGTTGAAATCTTTGGAAATTTCCAATCACCAAATTATGACAATAGTAGCTTTAAGCTGCTGTTTGTTACACAATATGTGCTTAGAGGAAGGGGAGGTTGAAGATTTCATTGTTGACGAGGATAATGAAGCAATGGGTACCTATTGAGGGGCATGCTGATGGAGAGTATGATCATAAATTTCCCTCAGTGAATTAGTCAACACTTAAAGAAAACCTTTAACATGGTATGACAATTTTAAGTCTTAGAATAATTACAGACTGAGGCTACCAAAAATAACCATAAATAATTATATAACTCTACTTTCAACAGGGGTCACTACTTCTATTTCTAGCACATTTTTTTTATACTGAGGAAACAGGGCTATACTTAATATTATGAAGCATTCACCAGAAAAACCTTAACCTGTCGTGAGCCATGGCATAATGATATCCAACATCTCCAACATATTAAAATTTTATTTTTTGGTGAGAAGGGCCTGAAGAAGCCTTTTCCCTCTCCACCTGCATTCTTCCCTGTGCCTTTCCCTTTTATCATCTTCCTTCCTCTGTTGGTACATTTTGTTTTCTAGCACCATACCCTCCCACATCTCAAATTTTTTTGGCAGATTTCCATTCTCTCTTTCTGAATGTTTAATAAGTCCTCATTAGCTGCACCTTGCCTATCATCCTTTTCCTGAGACCTTTTCAAGTGGTGAAGCCACTGGTGCACCAGCTCAGCTCTAGTTCTGGCAGCCCTACTACCTGTGCCATGGGGAGGTTTCTTTTTTGTGACCTCCACTGAATTCTTCCTTGTGCTTTCCTCTCTCTCTACATGGCTGGCAAGCACTTCCATGTTTGATGATGAGGAAGGTCCAGGCTGAGATAGAGAGAAAATGTCACTCTGAGATGAAGAGGAGGGCCTCGGCTCAATTAGCACTGCAAATGACCTCTGAGGGCAATTTGGGGCATTGACAATGGTGGTGGCATTGCCCTTAAGTGATGATCCTCCCACATAGGATGAACATACATTGCTTCTATAAGCAAATATTTCATTGAAGTGGTCAAAATATTTGAAATGCAATGGTGCTCTTCCAGAGGCATGGGGGCCCATATTATCCACACAGTTTATATATTTTATCAACATGTTGTTGAATTTGTTCCTTGCTTGGGAGGCAGTCACCTTTAAAATAACAAAAAGTAATGAGGAATATAATTTGACTGGAAGAAGCGTTATTTGTATATAGCTGTTAAATTTAATAACCTTATGGCCAAGATCACCCATCTCCACTGACAGATTCTCCCAAAATTTGGGCCTCTTCTTAACTGAATTCATTTCGTTAGATCTTGCTTCATAAGCAGATATTAAAGACTGTACAGCAGGCTCTGGCCAATCAAATTCTGCTAAATAAGATATTTCATCAACATTTTAGGTAATTATGCAAATACTCAGGATTAATATAGTACACCACAGCTTGGAAAATTCTCTAAGTTCCCACTATGACGACAGTATGTCATTACAGGCGATTTTTATGTAGAAAGTATGGGCTTATCATGATAATTAAGTGGTATGAAAGGCATTATCAACGAATGGAAGTGTGTGAAAAATATGAACTCTTACTGTCAGAAAAATGTTGACTTTTCTGGGACACCTGGGCTGTCTCTGTCTTTCCCCTTGCTTGGTCTCCTTCCACATTGGTCACTTTTTCAACAAACAGCACATTTGTATTTTCTTCTAGAAAGATTTCTTTCTTCCCAAAAAAAAGCACGGATACCCTACCAATTCGCCCATTTCTCCTGTTCCTCTGCAGTGCCGGCACATATACTTATTTTCGCTTTTCTGCATGTAAAGACAGATACAAAGTAAATTCTTAAGACGGAAGTGAACTATCACAAATATTTAAGTACACCAATGAAAATAACCTGCCAATTCAATTGTAATTTGGCATTAAAATCAACTGTAGTTAACGGAATGCATTGAATGTTCAATTGAATTTCTTAATTGAATATTTCCAACGTGGTATCCATAAAAGTAATTAAATCCATTTTGAATCAATAGATTATAACATTTTGCTCACTTGTTCCATTTCGAATTTTGTAGGTGAGGTAATGCGAGAGAAACTCAATGAGTTTTCTGGGGAGGGGGGGTAGTCCAAGAGGTGCTGGAGTATTATGGGAGAGTAAGTCCAAAGAAGGCGAGAGGTCAATAATCTTTCCATGCGGGTAATCCGAGAGGTGCAGAGGTCAAACCAACGAGCAGAGCAATGTCCAAGAGAAGCAGAGGTCAAAATAAAGTAAAAAGCCAAGTCGCACGAAAATTCACCTTCCTTTCCCAAAACACTCCAAAGACAATTGAATGACTGAATCAATTGTTTTTAAGGGGAGAGCAGAGACAATAGGATTTTGCGTTGGGAAGCAATTCAAGAAATATCCTCAGATTCAAGGTGGAATACCAATTTTCCCGCTGATTGTCATTTTCGCGTGCTGTCTACGTTGCAAGAATTTTACAGACTTTCCTTATTATTTTGCATATTTAATTTATCTTCTTGCGCCAATAATTAATACCCCTGTATATATTTCACGTATCGTAAGCGGAACTAAAAGTCTTTTTGAACTACCAAATTTTGCCGCTGGTCGCTCCGCCATCTGTAAACACTTCGGCACAGCCTGTTCCAATCGTCTGCTTCAATGTGTGCTCGTGTGTTTCCATCTGTTGCAATGTGAGCTAATCTGCGCAGCGTGATTGGAAAGCACTCCTTAATGGTTGGTTTGACTCAAATTCTACATATAGATGAAATTATTAGGAAATAATAAAACAGTATGGCATTGTGGTAAATTTTTTTGAATATATTAACTTAAAAATCAATCTATAAATACACATATAATCTTTAATTTTTGTCGGTTTTTCCTTTTTTCATTCAATACAGTTCCTGTACAATAGGACCTACCTCTTTCAAACTCTTTCTAAATGTTGTCCTTCTTCATTGCTTCGTAAACTTGCGTCTTTCTACACTTTAACCTCTCTTGTATCTGCTTCATGGAAAGCTTTTCTCATTCAAAGCACTGGATCTATTCCAGTTTATTTTTCAGTGTTATTACATTTTGTGGCATTGTGGAAATCAATCAGCAGTTGCCCTAAGGTCCCTAACATTCTCTGGTGTGGTCTCACCCTGTCAGCAGCATGTAGGAAAATGATTCGATTTCAGTTGCAAGCAAGGCTATGCAACAATGTTTATGTACTCTCTGCATAGAGAGGAGAGGGTTCTATGAGTTGGAGGGGAGGTAAGTGTGCGAGCATGGGTTGGTGCACTAGTCAAGGAAGAGAAAGGGGGTGATGGATTGGTAGAAGCCCATGACAGGGTACGGGGAGTGCTGTTGAAAATTTAGCACAATGTCTATGAAACAGAACCTACAGCAAAATACTAGCCACTGGGGGAGGGTTAACATTAGGATTAGGGAGACGTGTAAGTGTTTTGGTCAAGGTCAATGCCACATTGTCTTGATTCCCTCCCTTGAAAAGATGTCAGTCAATAATGAGGTAGACCTTAGTGTGCTAACAACATCTCTGACTGGTTCTGTTCTTAGGGTTTTTTTCTCCGGGGAGGGCATTAAAAAATATTTAAGGGTTTTACTTATGGTAAAAATTGTGCATGGATTTTTTTTACAATTCCTCTTAACCTAGGTTTACATGCCCAGGAATGGATTCTGTTCCTGCATTTGACTGTTTTTGTTTCGGGGTGGGTATCCAAGGACCAGTTCATTTGCAAACTATAGTTTGCAAATGAACTGGTCCTTGGATTGAACGGATGGACCGTGGACTGACTTCTACAGAACGACCAGTCCTTTCATTCCTTTCGGTCCCTCCATCCTCTCAGTCACTTGTTCCTTTCGGTCACTGGTCCCTTTCAGTCCCTCGTTCCTTTCGGCCCATCATTCCTTTCAGTCCATCATTCTTTTTGGTCTTCAGATGGAAAACAGGTTTACGTCTTTTTCTCTAAATTCGAGAAAATTAATTTTTTAAATATCAATATACATCTCAAGATTGCGCATAGATCCTGAAGTTAAAAAAATAAAAAATAAATTAAAAATGTTGAGTATAAAAATTTGGTGATGTATTTGTATTCAAACACTTCTTTTTTTTACAAACACTTTTACATGTACATGCATGTACTATACAATGTAAAACTTTTCGATAATGTTCAGGAATTAACAAAAGCTTTGTAAGTTTTACGTAGAATATTTATTGGACAGCCCAATAAATATTCTACGTAAAATTTACAAAGCTTTTGTTAATTCCTGAACATTATAGAAAAGTTTCACAAAGTTAATGCTGAAACTATTGAACTTATTTTACTTCCCAAAACTAAAGAAAACTAGTCAATATTTCATATCGGTATTTTTTTTGTACACACAAAGGGCCTAAAGTTCTCCAGGAATCCTTTTATCCAATCTTTTTTACTTTTGAAAGCAATGTCATTATTTTGATATAAAGTAATACTCTAATGATTGCATTATAACTACTGGTGAATGACAATGTAACGACTAGTTTATTTAGTGTCATTCTCTTTGTTGACTTTTGTATATTGACAAGATATTGTGCCATTTTGTCATGACTTAAGGTTTGCTGCCCCGCCAACTGGTCCTTGCAGCCGAGCAGGGTACTTGAATGGGCTCTTTGTCTCCGCCAAGCACCCGTTTCGGCCACGGCTAGTGTGCTCTGTTGCTCAAATGGTGCAGAATATTTTATGTTCTAATTAGGGAATATAATTTATTTTCCTCCCAAAACTTCTAGGGTCTTTGTTCCTCCCTAAAAGATTGTGTGTGGGGTTAGCGTCAGCTTAGACATTTTATGACAACTGTGCCATGAGAGAGTTTATCTTGTGCATTATGTGGGGAAATTATTTTCAGGGCATGTCTATGTCCAGATGAATCAAATGCACTTTTGTCTGTTGGAGATAATGGAGGTCCACTTTTTTTCTGTTCTCTGTAAATTTTTTCTACCAGGGCCTTCATTACCATGGAAGCAGGAATGGTGGAAGGAAAGTGTGTACTTTAAATTGCAGTCCAACAATAATATTGCACTTCTCATTGACTGTTTCTTCCTCTGACTCAGTGACTCTTCCTTGAGTAAGTATACGCAGTTTGTGTTGGCAATTTTTTTACTGCCCTGAGTTTGTTTTTGTTCCCGCCTTTTTGTCATTGTTCCACCTCAGTCTGGTTTTTATGTAAGACGTCTAAGACGTAAGATGGCATTAGTTACCAACATATATCCTTTACCGCTGGTATCAGACTTTTATTTACCTTAGACTGCGTGACCAAAACTAATACCTTGCTCATCATCCAACCTTCCCCAATCTTCATATTGTGACCCACCCACAAGCTGCCCTTAGGCCTTCCACTGATGATGTGCACTCTTGGCCCACTTGAAGGTTTATATTTCGACATCACTGCTCTCATCGGCATGGCTTCTGACACCCCATCCACCTCTGTCTCCTTTGCAAGTGCATTCTTATTACCCTTTTTCTTCCAATACACTCTTACAGTTATCACGGTGGTGGGTGGGTGACCAGAGGGTATCCAATAGAAGCAGAAAAGTGTGTCCAATTCCAGTGATCTCCATACTTAAGGTTCCCTCTGCAACACAGGAGCCCATGTGCCCCCAATTCATTTCTCTCCAAGCACAGCTCAAGGGACTACGGTTCACTTCCTGGGAGGTTTACCTAGCCCTCTCAAATTTACTTGAGCTTCAAATGTTGCCAAGATTTCATACACAGTATGCACCTCTTACTTTCCCAGATTGGTTGCTTAATATGATATTGTGTCTTTTCAAACAGGATAATGCTACTTACTCTTTTGTGAGTGATCTCTACAAACCATTTCATATTCATGGCTTTCTGTGAATTACCTCTAAAATGTTCAAATATTGGATATTTCCATTCAGGATCACATCCCTGATTGAAATTGATCCGGTAGGGTTGGTAGTCCTAGTGCACAAGAGTTTAATCAGTTGTCCTATTCCATTCCATTATTCAATATCAAATTTGTTGATTGAATGAACATTTAGCATGAAAACTACCTTCAAGACCATTTCTGCTCCTATTGAAAGAGACAAGGAAATGTGCCATCCCTATGACAAATTTTAGCCACCAATTAACATTACTGATTGTAGAGAACCTTGTGATTATGAACTCAAAAAGCTTATAACTCCTGTATAAAATTAGGCATTCAGTTTTCATACTTAGGACAGAGATACAGGAATTCAATTAGGTGCTGCATGTGCTCAATGTGCTGGTTAATGCTGGTTCCACTTGACCTAGAAGCTATTTGCTACTCATATGATTATTCAAACTACTTTTTTATTATTAATTCTTAAGTTGGATGTTGAATACTGATTCTTGTCATTAAATCTTGAGGAAGTTTGCAATACTATTACTTAAGGACAGTGGCCATTAAAGTTTTTTTTTACAGTCTCTAAATATCCATTTATTTCAACACATCCCAGTAATTAGTATTATCAAAATTCAATTTATTTTCCTTAACAGTTGAATGCTTGTGTACCAGGTGGTTGTGCTGTTCAAGTATTTTTACTTTCAGTACTGGTACCTCCATCAATACAGATTTCTTATAGTACCCAGTATAAGAAAAATAGAAAAAAATGTTATGTCTGCACCAAATACCTGTAGTTTTGCCCATCCCTATTATCTACCATTACACTCAGGCAGCATGTGGCTTCCTGGTGCCTCGCTGTTCTTCATAAGTCTGAATTTGTTTACTGAGAAGTTGTCTTCAATTTTCTTTTCTATCCTTTGGCTTACAATTAGCAGGAATATTTTTTGATGCATGTCATATCAGACTTAAGGTGCTCCTCACATTACCCCATTATATCTTTTTTGGTATCAAAATCACTACAATCCACTGTAAGTTCTCTGGTAGTCTGTCTGGTCTTCTTCAGAAGTAGGACGTTGTCCATCTGCCAAGGAATGGGTAACTGGGAAGAAGGGGAAGAGTTAGGAGAAGAGTAACCTTGGGAATATACTCGATATCCTCTGAGCAATATAGTGTAACATCCAAGAAAAATTTTGAGGGACTGTTTCCTTATTTTAACAGAGTAGTTGCTTTTTCAACCTGAATGTCCTCTTTACCTGAGCTAATCTTTGCTTGATGTCTGTCATACTTTTTCCATTCATTTTATTCGGCTTAAAAGGTGAGTGAAGGATTCCATCTCTTCAAGCACTTCTAGTTGTGGAATAACTGTCTTCAGCTTCTCTCTTCCATATATATGAACAAGGCTTCACTTTTTCTTCCTGCTTCATGGTGGGTCCTTCTTGTACTTAATATTCTGTGTTCAAGGATGCTTGCTGGTATGCTAGCTTTTACACAGCAACTGTGATGTCCTCAGACAGCCTAAGCCCTTTGTTTCCATCTCCATCCACCTTAAATCCTTTTGTTCCCACTTCTTGAGCTTAGAGGACCTATAGAGTTGGACTTGCAATGTATAGCCTCTTCGAATGTCTTTATCTCACAGTTTTTTTGCAAATAATCAGCTAAGTCTGTGGCAAGGTTGGTTACATTTTGCAGGCTTTAGAACCCCTGCTGACTCATGCGTTCCTTTTATTCCTTATGATGATTCTTGTCTCTCTGTCTGATTTTTTTATTATCTGCTATTCTCCATCCTGAATGTGATGTTCTTATCATGCCCCTGAATGAAAAATCTCTTCCTCTGTTCTATAAACAATCTTAAACTTGATGTGATTTTCTTCTACTGATGGAGAGCTTCAATCTTTTTCCTTAACCAGAGAACTGACTAATTTCTTTAGAAATCAGTGACTTTAGGCATCAGTGACTTTAGGCAACAAAACATTAATTTTCCCCCAACAATTTTGTCTTAACTCTGCCAACTACATCTGATTGAACCAGCACTGGTGCTTTTTGTGTTCTTTTCTCATCAAATCTCTCAGGAAATTTGTAATTTTTCAACTTTCCCAAGATTCAGCTGTCATTCTCCTATTTATATCCTTAGAAAAAACAGAGGTTTATAAAATGCCATACAATGTGCTATTCCACACTTTTCTCCTAATGTATATTCAACATCTGGTTTTGGTGAAAATTGTGCATCTCAAGTCTGTACATACTGTAAACCTTAAAGCCTCCTCTCTGTGCTTATCCTTTGTCATTTAATATGGTGACCTGATGGCTGTTAAAGCTGGCATGGAACATCTGATCATTCAGAGCTTTTATTAACACAGATGATATGGAAGGTCTGATGCATTTAGAACATCAGTCACTATAACAGTGGTACCTCTAAATTTTCCTTTAGTTGCATCTTGAGTGTTCCAGATCCATGGACTTTTTCTGATGCTCCATTTGAAACTTCCGCCTCATCTATGACCTCAATAAAATTGCCAAACAATTTTACTCAGGGATACACATGATTGGTGGAACCTGAATGAAGACACCATCACTTCCCTTTAACCTCTGCTTATCACATGTGGCATTATATAATTCTTTAATATCACCATATTTATTTATTTGCTTTCCTTTTCTCTTCTGCTTTTGGACATCTCTTATCTTTCTGCACATTTCTACGTAAATTCTCACTTCTTGGTTTACAGCTGTTTTTAGCTATGCAGAATCATCCTTAATGACAGTTGTTTTGAGTATTGTCACTTCCTTGTTGGCCTCTAAGATTATTTATCCTATTCTGAACATGTTTTAATTCATCCCTAAAGTGCTGTTGTCTCTAATACATGCTAGGATAATGATTTTTGATCTCTGCCAACTGCTGTAACTTCATTGGAACATATCATCACCGCAAATTGTTCAATATTTCACAGTCCATATGCAGAAAGGTCTGCTCTGTCTAATGGGATTAGCCATGTCTGGATTTTAACATGCCAATTCTTCTTTTCCTTGGAGAAGAAAAAGCACCCTAAGGGTGTGTCTGGCCAGGGAGGAGAAATATTGGCATTATGTAATCCAGAAATGGGTAATACCAAAGGATAAAACAGTCTGTTACTCTATCCAATCCTCTTTTTCTGTTTTTCTTTTTCTCTTGAAGATCACATCATTACTGCTTTTACACTTAAATCCTCTTCTTTCTTCCCAAAGCTTCTGACAAAACCCTCAGTGTCATCCAGAAGCAAGATTCATACATTGCAAAAGGAAAAAGGATTAACATTGCAAATCTTTTATTATTGTTGCTCACTCCCCCATGGATGACCACCCAGGAAATGGAAAAATTACCTACTTAACTCTCTCTTGGTTAAAGAAAAACTTTTGCCAAAATGGAGACATCTATGAGAATTAGCTTGGTATGTGGGATTTACCTGGTGTGCAAGGTCAACTATTTCCTCTAATCTTTTGCAGTCACAGTATTTTGGATATCATCTAAATTAACTTCTCACATGATGAATGGGAAGGACGGAGCCTTCGGAACTATCTGCCATTAAACTTATGTTTAGTTCCTTGTCACTGCTACTTGGATCTATTGCTTCCCAGCATTGGTTTTATATTGGAGATTCCGTGGCTGTAACTGAATGGCAAAGGTAGCAATCTTCTGCTAAGTTTAGACTGAAGTTGGCACATCTAAATACAGCCATTTTCACTTATACACTACAATAACACTGCTTTAGTAGCATGTAAAATTCCAACATAGGGCCTCTGATCAATTTTGTATTTTAATAGTTAGCTGACCTTGCTCTTGCATCCATATGACAAGAGTGCCTTATTAATGAACATTGACTGTGTTACAGCTATTAATTTCCTTTTTTCTCCCTTTTCCATTTTAATTGTCGTTTAAGGTTGGGATGACTTATGTTTTTCTTATGATCTAGCCAGTGGTGTAGCTACAGTTTGAGCCCCTTGAGGCAATCCTCGATCACTCTACCAATATTTCTGAACATGTTAACTCATTTCAATATAAAATTTAAACGACAAGTAGTGAAACATTGATCAGCCATGGAGAGATTACGTAGATTGTCAAGATTGTATTTCCTTTGCTGACCTCAGTTAACTGTCCTGATTATTTATGATGGTTCATGGTAAACTATTATAAAAGGTAACTGATGTGGATAAACCTTACGTTTAATAATAATTTCAGTACCAATTTTTTAATAGAACTTTAAAAAATGATGCCAATTTCACAAAGGCCTTCATTTTAAAATGGAATATTTTTTCGGAGAGGAATGAATATGTGAAATTTTTATTTCTATGCACAAGAATCATCATTCTGTTAAATTAACCAATTAGTTTTATTTTTGATCACTAACAAAAGCCAAAAATTGTACCACCCAGGCCAGACTTTTCTATATTAGACACGCCTCTGGGTAAAACTTCCTTCACTCACATTTTTATATTGATTTATTTTCAGATGTTTAATACTACAGAGGACCTCACTTTAATCAGAAGATATTCCTGTCAGGATCATTGCTGGGATGAGTGCCTATATACCTACCACATCACTCCTGCAAGATGACTCTTCTCCATGCTGTCATAAAGTGCCGGGATTCCAGCAATCTGCAGATGCACAGACCAGAAACCAAATTGTGGACCATTCAGGATGAATTTTCTGAAAAATCTCCTACAATGTCAACTCTACTCCATGTATGGCAGCTACTGGGTGTTCAGTGTGATGTGGAGTATAAGTTCCTCATAGCAGAGAGAAAAGGGAAAACCCTATTCTCTTATCCAGGAGGGACTTGTACTCCATATCATTCTAAGTACCCAGCAGCTACCATACATGATGGAGTTCAATTTTTTTAAAAACTTGTATCAATTAAGTATATAAAATAAAAATTTACTAAGACCCTACCCAAATTTTAATTACCAAAGTTTCAACGTTGAACAGAAAACCCTAAAAATTGAGTTGGACTTATAGTAGTTTTTACAGCAAATTTTGGCCCAAATTTTGAAAATTTTTGAAAAATTTAGCCAATTTTTGTTCCAAAATGCTAGTTTTTTTGAAATTTTATTTAATTTTTTTAATTTTTCTGAAATTTATTTACTGGATTTACTGGACTGAGCAAGTTGAAAAATTATTCTAAGTCCAGAACGTAAACATTAGAGGTAATGTAAATAGCTAATGTATGAAACTAACACAATAAATGAAACTGTTTGAGATCAACAAGTTTATTTGGAGAAAAATGTCAGGTTGCAATCATAGTAGCAAAATATTTTCCCAAAGCATTGACAAAAATTATATTGTACACACTTCACAAAATCAAATTACAATTTGGCGACTGTATAAAGAGCATCAAAGATCAGGCAAACATTTCTGGGAGACAACAATTCACTTTCTCAAACTTTTTGACAATAATTCCAATGTTTGCAGTCCACAGAGCTTTGATGATATAGAGCTGGAGCCAGTGGCATAGATGGAGATTTGTGCTTTGATGATAATGTGTATGCACATTATAATAAGCTGATTCTGCACCTGAAAAATAGAAAATTATTATAATATCAAAAAAAATGTAATCTTTGTTTTTATGGTTATAATGTATTTTAATGTTAATTTTTATCAAGCACCTGAAATGTAACAATTGTATCTTGATAAACTAAGATACTCCTGGACATTATTTCATGGAAAAATAGTGTTGTAATGACAAATATTCCATGAGCACTTATTTGAAAAATTAGCAGTAACACCTTCAATAAATCTCATTGAAATGGATTACTTAAAAATAATGTATTTAACAAATCAGAATTCAAAGACTTTCTGGCCTCCATTTAACTCCTAATAATTTATGGCTGGGTGTAGCAATGTCGAACCCAACGACAGATTAGTATGCAGCTTTAAACCAATCAGGGAATGTGATCTGCACCTTTGCTTAGTCTATGGCAGGAGCCTAATCACCTCTTAAGTTAGTGTTTACTTAATTATAGCAGGAAAAATTGTTCATTTGATGACAAAGCAACCAAAGGCCTGCAGTTAGTGATCCTTTATGTGTGAGAAGATACTATGGCATTTGGCTTCAGACCTAGTCATCTGCAAGATCTTAATTTAACTCTAGCAACACAAGTCATCTGACATTTATGGATTGATTTTAGCACCTATGTTTTACAATCAACTCAAAAAATGTGGTCAACATTTAATTAATCTTAAAAAATACTGGTAACACCAGATTGAAATCCTAAGTTTTACATTCATAGTGGTTTGACAAAAAATGCTATGGATATTTAAGAGGTAATTTGGACTGAACAAGACATTTCTGGTTATACCAACTTCAACTATTATGCATGTTATATCTATTTTGAAGCAAAGCTTAGTTAGGAGGCCGAATGTTTTAAGGCAATGATATTAGTATCCAAAGGATGTTGGACCAAGATGTTAGGTAGACCAAGAAAGTCAACAAGAAAAATTCAAATTGATGGAATAAATGTTAACAAAATTTATTTCCCTTCAATTGACATCCATAACATATTTAATGGACAAAAAATGCACATGTGCATTTGTTGTAACTCTGCACTCAATCTCGTATCATAATTGGGAGGATATTCCTTGATTCAGAGCAATTTTAATAATACGGTGAATGCATGCCTTGCCCAGCATAATCCACACAAGTGCAAATCATCAAACTGCCATGGGTCCAATTCCAGTAACTGAATGAAAGTACTGCAGATTTCTTTATTTATTGAAAATTTGAATAGACTAAATAAAAGAAGACTTGAAATAGCCTTTTTATTCCTTCTTATCCTCAAGAGAAAAATTTATGTCTTCTTGCCTATTAGCCCATTTAAATTCAACTTTATGTATAGCTCATTCTAAAGCTCGTGGCCCACAATATGCAGAACGTTGACGAGTGGAGGGGAGGGTGCACTTTGGGGAGGAAACTTGGAGGGGAAGGCAAGCCTGCGAATTCAAGGGCGAATGGTCCTTTCTCCCAAAACCCCCAGCGAGCACAGTTCACGAAAATAGACTCATCCAGGTCAAAAAAGAGTTTCTGCGCATGGGCCACGAGCTTTCAAACGAGCTGTAGATGTATGGTCTAGCATATGGGCTTTTTATGAGCTATTTGCATAAAAACGACTATATAAGAACTTTCAGTCTCTATACAAGTCTTAAGAATTTTGAAAAGAGTTCATTCAAGCAAATGATTGAACTTTTTAGCTCATTCCCGAAGATACTAAAATGAGAATAAATGACCCAAAAGGTAATATATTATGGTAAGTTAACACCGAAATGAATTTCTTGTTTAAAATTATTCCTTGACTCCAAATAGGGCATTGAAAATATAAAAGCTAACCATATCATTACAGTCCAAACACCAAGAAGAGGCTTCATAGCTTAATATACTAAAGGGTTCCACACCACTCAAACCCCATAGAGAACCTTTAAGAGCAATTTTATTCCTCCTAAGTATTGCCATGTGTTACCTTCACCAAAGGAAAAAGCAAGGACTGCCCCATTGAAATAGTGTTGGTGTAAAAAATATGCAAAATTATAATGAATATGCTAAGCTCTTATTAATTTTATTGAATACTTCAAAATTTACATTGGTAAAAAGAATTTTATTTATTTCACTCAAAACACAGCATTATTTTGAAGTCTCCCTGAAAAAGAAATTCCACACCTAGAAATTTACATTGTAGGACTAACAAAATTAAATTTAGTTTTTAACCTCTCCATTTATCATTCATTAGGCAATTTTTTACTGTTAAAAAAAATAGAAGCAGCCTGTTTAACATGTCATTTCAAGTTCTAGAGAACTACAAATTGTAAAACCTAATGTAAAGTTTATGCATGGATATGACAAACATCATGGGTAGAGACATGATATTATACAATGTGGGTTTAGTTTCTCTGGGAATTTTTCTCCCTCTGGATCTTTCTGCATCGAAATATCAAGATATGCAAATTACAATGAAACTACACAAATCTAATACAGGGACACCAACTCGTGGACAATATTCTAATCCTGTTCTCAGTTATACAGAAGTCTTTTAGACAGACCCTCTCGCAATTCAGACACTCCCACAAAAAGACAATGCCGCTGCCTATGGATTCAGACACCCTTTGAAAGATTGTTCCCTAGATGGAAATCTTTTAGGTGAGCAATATCAGATACTTTGGTCATTCCAAGTAAATTGTTTTAGGATATTTAGAAAATCCTTATCCTTTAAGAATGGGAAGCCTAGGTAGAAGATAAAGTATGGTGATCAGTGACAAGTGATGGGGATTTTCTCAGAATTCTTGATCCTGCAATGCACAGTAATGTTATCTTGGCATGACCTGATGGTGCATTGTCCATGAACAAGGGAGCAGAAGGGACACTTTTTTAGATTGTTTTCCTCTCAAAGCAAGTTTTTCCCGAACAAGTCTAACAAACAATAGCACACACCACTACAGAGGAAATTCTCCTTGTTAATTCCATGGTGCCATTAGAGTCATAAACATTGAGGATACTTAGTGTTCTAGAACCTATTCGACCATGCCCAAGAATACAAGCCTTGCACTCCAGAAGTTGGTGCAGGAGAGAGAAAGAGCTAGAGAAAGGTGATATACTGAAATTGACTGGGCTTGTGTGTGTGAGACTAATTGCAAACAATGAAATATGTGAAGGAAGTGGTTCCTAACAATAATTGTACTCTTTTGGAGCAGTTTTAGGAAGTGAAAAATTTGCCTGTATCAGGCTTCTTAACACAACTAAGCCCTGGAAATTGCCACAGAACTTATAATTGAGGTGTTCAAGGCCTCAAACAGGTGGCTCCAAAAATTTAGAGGACAACATGCTGAAAGCAGTGGGGGAGTCAGCTGTAGTAGGTCAAGATGATGTTACTGCCAGGGCTGAGAGATTTCCTGAATCGCTGGAAAATTTCACACCCAAGGATATTAAAATGCAGATGAATTGGGATTGTTTTAAAGGGCTTTGCATAAAATAACTTTGGCCTTAAAATCTGAATGTTGCTCAGGTTGGATATCATTGAAAGAGTGACAGGCACTGCTGTGTTCAAGCAGGGCTGGAGCTTCTTCGGCTATTAGCAATTGGAAAAGCAGAAAACCCATCGTGCTTTAAAGGTTTAAGAACATTTTTGTTATTTGAAAAGACATTAAGAAAGCATGGATAAAATCCAAAATAGTGTCCAAATGGCTAATGATGCTAGGTAAAAAAAAAATGACTAAGAGTAATAAATACTTTACAATGCATTGACAATGTCCCATGTCACCCTACAGTGAAGTAATTAAATGAAACTCATTTTTCCCATCCAAACTGATCAAGTGTCCTGCACCCTCTAGATCAGGGTTCATGAGGAGCTTCAATATTAACTACAGACAGCTCTTTTTATAGCATAAGGTAGCAAGAATTACAGTCTACTTTCTCAGTACATTGAGGAAGTCAAACATTCTCAATTCTTTTGGATTGATCAACTGGTCAAAAACATTAAAAACATCAACAATAAGTAGTTGCTGTATCACACTGGGATTTCCCAACAATGATAATAGCGGAGGGACACAATGGCCTTAGGGTGTTAGGAAATGTATTGCCAGATCCCACTTAAAGCATTTACTAGATCATTGACTCAAACTTGATCTCTATGGATAATAAGGCAGACATACTCATTGTCAAGAATATCAGCAATGGAGAACAGGTAAGTTTGTGACTAATGATAGTGATCTGATGCCTCGATTGAACAGTTAACAGAATACATGTGCTGAAGCATATGTGTAAAAACAAGCAGATTATACATTGTAAAATAACGGTTACTAAGAGCTTACCTTGATTTACAGGTGAAGAGGTGAGATGAGTTTGGGCTAAAAAAATTAGCCAACAAAAATGTGCGACTTTTTTAAACCTGAATAATGCATTAAAATGAGTAACATACTGGATTGGTCACTATTTTATTTGACAAGTCTTACCACATTTTTATTACATAACACTTGTCTGTGTTAGTCTGTTCGTAACAAATTTTGCAATAGATTTAAACCTAACTTCCCGATGAGCTCAAGACTAAACTTGAAGCATAGCTCATAAGTGGATGGCAATGCAATAATATTAATAATAATAAATATAAATACAGTAGATTCCATTTAATTGGGCCACCGGTTATTAGGGGCAGCTGCTTAATTAGGGCAAGTCCTGATGAACAGAACCCAATTGAAGAATATCCCTGAGTTTTCTCGGCTTAATTGGGACAGCAAGCTGTTTAATTGGGCCATGCATTGGCCACATCGACTACCCTCACAAGGAATTGCAATTTTTTCATACCAGGAAACTTGTTTTTTAATTCTAATATTTTCATTTAATCTTATTTTCCATATGGGAACCTATTCCTGCCTTTAAAGCTCTTAGAACAGCCTGTAGGGAATCCGGATTCCATTTCTGGGGTGCCAAAAAACCTATGGTAGCTCAGTTAATGCAGCATCAGGATAAACAGAAGAATGGAGTCTCAATGGAAAGCAAGATACTCCCCTAAAACACAAGCATCAAGGTAAGGATCCAGATGTCAAGGACACTTTAAATCAGTGGTTTTCCATAGCGAGTGAAAGAGGGGTTTGCATCAGTGGTCCCAATTTAAAAAAAAAGTCTGAGGAACTAGCTTTGAAACTTGGTCTGTATGATTTTAAGCCAACAGATAGATGGCTGTCTCGATGGAAGGCCAGAAACAAAATAAAATTCAAGAGAAAAAATAGTGCTGATGTTGTGAGTGCAGAGGAGTGGAATTCGAACTGCCCTTTACTGACGTAGTCTGACTGCCCACGTTACTCCAGAATTTTGGTGCGTTTTCATTCCTACGTTTGTTTATGCATAATTAACGTGATACTTTTCTTAATTCCAGTCACTTCATTGAGGCAAAGTGCGCCAGTCCCAATGTGTCCCTTTTTAATGGAATCTATTGTATAATACTAAATAATAATGTCAAAAATATAATAAGTAAGTAAGTAAGTAAGTAGTTTATTGGTCCCGGAGACATAAAAAACATATGTATGGGACAAGTCAAGGAGAAGAAAAAAAAAAACAGGAAAAGGAAACAATACATAAATACAAATCCTCGCCTCCAAAGGAGAACACAATACATAAATACAATCACTTATTCAAGAACTCATCGACTGAGTAAAAAACATTGTTCAATAGAAGTTCTTTCAATTTCTTTTTAAAAACAGGAATACTACGGGTCTGTTTGATCTCACTAGGGAGACTGTTGTACAACATGCATCCTGCATATGACGGTTGCCTTGTGAAGGACACTAAATTGTGAGACACCACTTTAAAATCACCATGTGAGACACCACTTTAAAATCACCATTTCTTCTGGTATTGTATGAATGAACATCGTTGTTCAAGGGCAATCCAAGAGCCAGATGATGCTCTTTAACATACATAATTGTATAGAAAATATATATACATGGGAATGTTAAGATGTTAAGTTCTTTAAAATATAACCTGCAGCTAGTGCGTTTATTTACGCCAACCAAAATTCTTATGGCCCACTTCTGTAATTTAAACAGTCTTGTTGTTCGCTGGGACCCCATGCACAGACTCCATATTTTAGTCGACTAAAAACACAAGCATAATACACAGAGAGAGCAACACTTAAGCTAGTGATCGGAGTTATTCTACGTAGTAGGTAACAGCTCCTTGCTACTCGTGAACATAAAAAATCAATATGTGATTCCCAGTTCAGGGTATCATCGATGTACACACCTAAAAATTTTGTAACAGAAGACAAAGCAATAGATTTACTGTCTAATTTCAACAAGGGGGAAGAAATCAATTTGTTTTGATACATGTGAAAAAGCATAAATGAGGATTTTTTTCTAATATATCCTTATAGGTTACTACCCCTACAACCGTATGTGTTTTGCCAGGAAGTCTGCATTTAGTTTGGGGTTACTGGGGGTCTTATTCACTTTGGGTGAGACGATCCAAAAATATTTTCCTAAGAGTAGCAGAGATGAACAATGACCATCTGGCTTAATTCCCTACACACTACTAAGGGTCACTTCTATTTAACAAACATGATAGATAAAAAAATTTCTTTTTCTGTGTCTTCTACATAATTTAGTTCACTACAACAAAACATTTTTCTGGATTTTGAAAAACTAGTATTAAGTGGACTAATAAGCACTATGATGACAAAACATGATATTGGGAGATGAAAAACCAGACCTAGTCTTTGAAACAGAAGCCATAAAAAATTGCTCTTTCATATACCTAAGTGTGATACTTTCTCAAGATGCAAAATATGAAAATGATACTGTATAATCGACAACAAGGAAATACAATTTTCTTGATGTAGTATGGTCGCTTGGAATGTTTGAGAACAAATCCTTTGTAACCCTTCTGAAAAGGGTAAGAGCAACAAACCTGCAATAAACTGGAAAAAGGAAGTCAAGGAAGCCATGGAAGTATTACAGTTCCATCAAAGTGATTGAAAATAATTATTTAAATAAAAAAAATTACACCTCATTTTTAAAACCGACTAAAAATTTAGCAAACTGGACTAAAAAACAAAATTATTTCTCCTAGCCCCATACAGATTTCTTACTCCACACAGATCACCCCAAAAATTTGTTATTGTGGATTTTAATAGCTATGAAAAGACTTGTAAGATTTAAAACGAAGAACTTAAGGAACATGCAATAGATAATTGATGCACAAATAGCTAACCTAAGTCGCTAACAATTTTATTGTACTGAAAATGATATGAACTGTTGTGTGAGTTTTCTCTACTAACAGCTAATCCCTACACTCTTCACTATTATCTATTGAACTATTCACACTAATTTGTCTTTCATAGGACAGTAGCAAGGAAAGTGAAAATACTCACCCCTCATAATGAGACAGATTCAGAACTAAAATTCTTACATAGAATACTGCTAATGTTTAGAATATAAAGAAAAGACTAGTTTATTCTAAACAAGAACTGGAAGAATTCTCTGACAAAGCCCTGAAAAATGGCTTGCTTGTTAAGAACGAGAGAAATTTAAAGCAATGCTGCCCCACTCCTGTCTTTCCTTCAAAAGGCTCACAGAATAAGCACAAAGTAATGTCAAATACAGGTAATTCAGAAGCCTATCTCTATCCAGGCTCTATCGGTGATGTTAACTCATTGATTGGATAAAAAGATAGATTTGCTTTACCTTTAATACTTATACTTATTCACTTTTTGATTTGACAAGTTAACCACTTAAATATTTCTACGCTGCTGCTGTTTATGTGAGCTACAATTTTGTGCCAAATGCAACAAAATCAGTTTCTTAGCGAGAAGACTTATCACATCTTATAAAATCATGTGCACAACTGACCCCATCTAGTGGAAAACACATGAATCCACACTATTTGAGGGTTCACTGTAATCCTGTTTTCAACAAAAATTAATGGTCTACTTTCTCCGAGTATTTTTTCTTACATTGAGGTTCATTAAGAGAAAATTTTTAGTCCAACCAATTGCTATTTTCTGAGTATGCAGTCATTGAAAACCTTATGGAGTTTTTGGAAAAATGCATCGAGTGTTGAGCAAACTGTAGATAATTGAGCGTGGTTGACAAGACAAATGATTTAATAAAAAACCAAGGGTGAAAATCCAAACAATCTGAAACGAGCCTATGAATGCACCTCTCCCTACAAGTTGCATCAACGGAACACAAAGGAGCGAATACTCGTTAATATGTACTTCAGCACAGCATTTGAATAAATTAAAGTGCTATATGAAGCAAAACTACAATTTAGCCAAATTCCAAGTTGATCCACTGTTTGCAAAAAGGCATATTAAAGTCCAGCCCGCATTTGCGATATCCTAATTGGGGCTTAACCTCCCTATGCACCCCAATAGACATTTTCTGAAATTCCCTAAATATTCCCATTCCCATAATAGGAATATTTAGCCATTTAGTACCTAAAACAATTGTAAAATTAAGCCTCAAGTTTTAAACTATAATATCCCATACTTAAAACTAATTTTTTCACGAAATCATTGAAGTATTACTGGTATTACCTAACTTATTTTTTGAGTGGGCCTCTTTTCTTCAAAAGTTTTTTGAAATTAAAGAGATTCCGACTTACTCCCTATATAATGTAAACTTAGAAAAAATGGCAAGTCACATAGAAAAAGTTGCTTTATCAGCACATTGTTTCATTGAAGATTTTTGACTGGTCTGAAAGTTGACTGACCAGCTTTTCTATTGTACCTAGAGTGATGCTGATCGTCTCTCTCGCTCACTCAACCTCGCTAACCATAACTAACTGGATCACATAAGCTCCAACACTAAATCACTTTAAAGGTTTAACTTTTCATTATGCGATCACTTTCAGGGACTACAATAGAACCTCAAAAAATTATCCATACAAAACTTCTGACACAATTAAAAAATTACTCCTAATATTTCTAGGCATTTAGAATCCTCCAGCCACACTCCCATCATGACAATCGCGAAATATAGAAAATATTTGAAGTAAAATTAATACAGACAAGAAAATTCATTGTCGTAAATGGTGGCGGAAAACTAAGATGGCCCAAGGTCCAAGACTATAGTTAGATATAATATTAGCGTGCGCAAAATTGTTGTGTTCGGGATGGAGTCTTTAGAAATTTCTTAGAATTTTGTGAAAACAAGCTTTTCAGAGCATAAAGCCAGTTCAGAAGGGTAAAAGTAGTAATGCATTATTTAGTTTCAAATTAACGATTAACTGAGTTAAGTACTCCCAATGGTAAAAGCTGCTACGGAACACCATAAATGACATGTTGTGCATAAGAATGCTGTGGAGAAAGAAAAAATACAAGACATCCAATAGAGCTACTATGTGCGATGGCCAAAATGAGTAAAAATGATCAAGAGCCCAATTGAAATGGCTAAATTTTCGACAGAAATGAAACTGACATTGCTGAACTGAATAATACACTTCACATACCCTAAAAACACCATCGCATATCACACAAAGCAAAATAGCCAGAGGATAATAAATTGGCAACGATATAAATTAACATATGTACATTATTTAAGAAATTTGTTTAGTCCATTATGTTGAATCAAGATCGTTAATTTCTTGTGGCATCTCCGAAAGGATAGAATACTAGAGATGTGAATAATAATAATAATAAATTTTATTAGACATTAAGCAATGTATAATAACATGGCTTTTCCCAGTACTGTACATATACTTAACCTTTGAAAAGAATGTTAATGCAACATAAACAGGACTCTCGCAACTTTTACATCCATTGGTAGCCACGGAAGCAGGTCAGCAATAGTCTTCACTAACTAATTTAACCAATTCGACACTAACATTCACTAATTCAACTAATTAGACTAAAAAACTTCCGAAGTTATAAAACATTATTTCAACAACTGCAATGCTATCAAAAATTGAAAAAAGTACTTGGTTAAAGAAATTTTTAATTGCAATGTACTGAATAAATCTTAGGTTTAACACGTCCAACTTAACTATACGTAGAGATCGAGTATATTTGAGCGTTAGCCATGCACACCTTTCAACTATCCGAAATTTTCGACACCTTAACACAAAGTTACTCGCAATGGCTTGGGGAGGGTAAAAATTAGTAGACAAAAAGACGGCCTAGTTTGATAGACAGACTAATACAATTACTCCCATTGGAATCTCCATTAGGTCGTAGGGATGGGGTAAATACAGACGAGCGATGACAAAAATATCTCCTCCTCGTTTTCATAATAATTGGTAAATAACTCACTTTGGCTGCTGGTCACATTTCTAGAGCGAAGATTCCGAGTGATGTTTTCTTCTCCGACAGCTCCGAAGAAGAGGATGTCTCCATGTATTGCAGTCAACCTGGGGCACAGCCAGGCAGAGTTGTCGCTGAAAAGGAAATATGGGTAAAGTATGTATCGACAAGCAATGAATCAATCACAGTTGTAGTTTTGAAAAAACTTTTAGGCAGGATAGGAACTAAAATAGACATTAAAGAAAAGCGATAATTTTCAAAAAGCTCGAAAGACACCCGAATTTGATTATTCTGGAAGGCGACTGGCAACAGCTCATTTGAGCCATGAAGGATAGGAGGGTGAGATGGTTTAAGATCGGATATTTAAAGAATGGAGGGGGAGTAGTGAGACTTCATTTGCCTAATCCTCGGGAGACGCCAAGGTGCTCAAAACTCAACGCCAAAGCATTAGATAGTAGAATTGTGGTAGCGAACTGCGGCAGTAGCCTGTGCGGTACGCGATGTTGGTAAAGGAAAGGGGCGTGTGGAGGGGGTTAGTTAAACAGAAGACGACTGCACATGTTAGGAAACTGTCTACATAACTACATTTCTTCGAAGGGAGACAACATTTCGCGGTAATTATATTTTTGTTCACCGTCAACAAACAAATCTGGATCAATACGCTGACAATGTACGTATCTCATAGGAAAAGCCCATCTGAACAATTGGATTAAGAGCCAACGAGCTAAAAAGTTCATGAGAATACTGGATTAAGCATTTTGAATTAAGCAACTAAGGTCTGCTCCCTTGAGATCCCTCTAGTAAAATGTAAAGACCCGTGCAGAGTCAATTCTTAGATAAATGAATTCCCCCGAAAATCTTCTGCGTACTTTCCACCCTGTTTCGCTACCACTGAACTACACTAGAACACCACACGTCACATGGAGGGATCGATATTTCAAAAAAAAATCCACCGTAAGGGATGTAACTCGGGCACTGTGAAGGGAGCTAATACTTAAGCCTCCGTAAGATCCTAATTTACCCTTGAAACTTTATGAAATAACATAATTTAACTTTTAGAAAATAATTTGCTCAGAACGCACGGCGTAGTATTTGCTACTTACAAAATTTGACTGTCTAAAAATCTGCGAAGACATCTATATAATTCACGATGACTGACATCGCAGGCACTATTCACCCCGACTAAATCGTGAATTCATCCCTCACCTCAGCGTCGGTCGTCTTGAAGTATCTTCAAGGAGTTGAGTGCGACGCTCGTACGAAGCTTTCCGCGGTGCACGAGATGAGAATGCTCCATGACTTCAGATTTCCACCGTGCCCGTTGCTATCCGTTGAAAGTAGTACCAGCAGCAGTCTAGTAGTTTTCAAACTTCAGTGCAGCCTTCTTTAACGCTGTGGATGATTACATCGACGCTCAGCATCTGTGATCCTTAGCTGGTTAGGATTTCACTAGCTGCCTGCAGAACACTATAAACAAAAATCCAGAAAAAACTAAAAGAGTAGGATTTTTCAAAATTTTATTTTTAAGACAATGCGCGATGATTAAAACCAAACTAGCCCACACAATTTTAAGAATTGTAGGAATAAATTAAGATTCAGAATATTCATTCCTTCTCGCAAAAAGTAGTTTTAATAATTGAACAAATTTACGTAAGAATAAAATAACCCCACGAAATGGTAAGAAATTTCGCGATTGTATCTTTACGAGATTAAAAAACGGTAACATAAGTTGCAGAAAGGCTCATTATCGGTAGGTTCGTCCAAAGAGCCAAAACACGGCGAGAGACTGCCACCACAATCCTTAGTCCCGGTATTTATACCCTGCCAGCTTCTAGATTTTTCTCCGATGCTCCCGGGTGAAGCAGGGCAATGGGGATCGCTTCGACTGATATTTGACGCGCTGGACAGCCCGCAACAGCCACATCAAAACCAACAACCCTAGCAGAATTTAAGATCTCATTAGGTTATCACGGGAAAGTGCTTTTTAAGAGTAGTTAAACTAAAGGCAAGTTGTTCAATATGGTCAATAAAATGATAAAATCTATAATTCAACGGACTGACTCGTCACCATGAAAAGTGAAAATATCTCACAGAGTATCGGAAAACAAGTTACCACGCACAACGGCCGGAGGATTTGGACACAATAATAATAATTTCCGTGATTGAATGGCCAGCTCACTGACATTCCTATCTCTACGTGAGACTACTCGAGACAATATTTTCCCCCGGCAACTAATCACGAACAAAGGAGGCAGTCAAATTGGGCTAGAAAAAAATACCAAATATGACACCGCGTACTCTCGGCATTTCCAAGAAACTAGAACGCAGACGCGAAAACATGGACGTAACCAAGCATTCCGACAGCACCCGACCCCAGGGCAAGTATCTAAACCGGGCCAGTTAACCACATTCCCAGATGATGATAGAAGACTCAAATCGAAACACACGATCCGTTGAATGACCCCAGTCTTCAATAACATCAAACGCCGGGATAGTATCGGATCGCTCTTCGACGAATAAATTGACGAGAGATCTATTTAACCATCCACACACGCTAGTTCAGCTCAAGAAATAAAAATATTCGCGCAGTCAACGGTAAATTAAGCGAATCCAAACTCAAGAGTGAGAATTATTGTCCGTTGACGTATTGGAGCTTGCATTGAGAATTCTATTTCTTCGCCCTCGGAAATTCTAGACGAGTTTCACCTTGCTAACGAGGAAAGTCATCAAAGATGTGAATAGCCTGTAATTTGGTACGATTGGAAGTAAATAAAGGATAACACAATACCTCTTTATGACTGGAGACTCTGACTTCTTTTCCTCGATTGATAGCTAGAGAAACTTACATGCCCTGGACGAATTTGCTCTTCCAGTAGAAACGTCCGTATTTGTTGGTCTCGGAGATTCAAGTGACCGACCACTTGTCTCATTGCTACGAGGAAGGTGAAGAAGAGAGCCTTCTTTTCAAACTGTCTCCTCCATTGGTCGGAGTCCAATTTCTAACGGGGGATACGATTGGTTGGTAGGAGTACAGCGTCGTCTGCTTCTTTGTACGTCAGCGTTATTTAACAGATGGGTGAATATTGGAACATGCCGAGTGGAAATGGTGTGGGCAGGTGAGGGGAATGAGTGGATTTGGAGTGGGAAAGGGGGGTAGCAGTCAAAATGTTCCAACGACCTCAAACGATCGACTGTAGTCCAATTGGATTGGATTTTTGGGGAGGCGACCGAGCTAAGGTCATTTGCGCCATAGGGTATAGGTAAGGGAGGAAGGGTGGAGAGAAACCCCGCGTCAGCATCAGCCTGCTCTTAACGAAAGGGGACCACGGATTAACGTCTCATCTGACAGACGGATTGCAGTACTAGAAGTGCCCTCCACAAGACACTCAAGTGGGGATCGGGTTTCCTCAGAAAAACGTCCTCCTCTGCAGGGACTTGAACCCTGGCCGCCCGTATGGTTAGCCAGTAGTTCGAGAAAAGTGGCGATTTATCACAAGAATCTGTGAGCGAATTTAAAGTTCTGCCTGCATTCAAGTCAAAATAGTTCTACACAAATATTTCACACATTACTTCTCGTATGACGCGCAGCAGATTTTTCAAATTTTTCTTAGCTATTTTTGGGAACATAACGCGAGTTCTGCACGCTTAGATAAGGTATATTTCGCCCGGAAAGATTTCTTGAGCTCAAGTCTCACCCTGCAAGCCACCTCAAGGGTATGAGGCAGGGGGTGTGTTGTCAGCAACATGCAATATGATGTACCAGTAACTTTCACCAGCATGCACTGAATTATGGGTTTGCTATCAATGCTGCAGAAATTAACTGTATAAATGCACAATGCAACTGCGTCAAAGAGATACAAGATTCACGTAGGGATCGTGCGAAATGTGATGATAGCGCTGCGTGGCAGATTAAGAAACAGGCATTAGGGACCAAATCACTAATCAGCTACACTACTTGTCGACTAATCTACTTCAATGTCTAATTGGCAGCCGTTATCGTCAGTTATCTATCACGGGTAAAACGACATTTTAAACCTGCCTCTTTTGCAGTCTATTTCCCTAATTTTATGCCCATGATCTGATATATCGCAATATGTCGGATTTCGTAAGATATTAATAACTTCGCGATAAATGGACTTGGTTTTGAATTTACATAAGATTAAGTTTAATTTTTAATCGACGCGACGGTCTGAAAGCGACTCCCCTCCCAGTTGTTGCAAGAGGTCAGAAACACACCAACGAGACTATCATAACGGCCTTTCACGTAGTATCTCACCGATTTTATTTGTCCGCATTCTGACACTGTTTTTAACCCTACTTCATGAGGATTCCAAATACTGGCAGCGTAGGTATTACAAGTGGCGTCTAACATGGGAGAAGTTGTCCATCACTTTCACATACGCCAAATACTCTTTTAACAAATTCCAATTTACGATTAACTTGACCGGTAATTTTCCGAATCATTTTTCCCCACGAGATTCATTAGTTAGTTTAACTATGAAATGTTTGACTGATTCTACGACCTCTGATTGGCTATGCCGTATCCAATAGTTGTAAAGAGGAGAGCTTTTTCCTTCTCCATCAAATCATTTAAAAATGAGAAAAAAATAAAGGTCGACAAATTTTCTTATTCGACTTAAATTATCTCCTTTTTCAATCTAATTCAGTTTCACATCGCGGTTGTTGACAAAGATTTTGATGAAAATAAATTTACTCCAAGTTCATCCTGAAAATTACCAAAAAAGATACGATAAAATAAGATTGGTACTATCCCAAGGGCATCAAATGCAGATGTTCATTGCAACACATTTTTTTTTCAAATTTAATTCTAGCTGCCACGCATGGCATCACGTTCGAATTGCCTTGAGGTTCTTCGTTAGCGCTTCCTCATCATTATTGCTACGGATTTCTCTGTGCAACACTGCGTCGCGGCAGGTCGTCTGCAAATAGTCGAAACTTAAGAGGGCGCAGGACATGGGTCTAAATTTTATATAAAGATACTGAACTTAGTTTTAAGTAGATCTCTTTCAAATTTTTTGTGCGTAACAAAAACCAAATTCCCGAGGTTCCGTGCAAGCTACTTTGATACTTTTTTATTGTCTATAATTTTTCTTTATTACATTAGGAGAACTATGCAGCGACGCAAAAATTCCTCCTGATAAATACCAGGAGGTGACCCTTTGGTCCGCTCCGTCTCTCCTTGCCCTCTTCCGCAATGAGGGCACAATCCGCCGGACGTTAGAACTCCCTATTAATAAAATTCCCACCCTCCCTGCCCGGCTAACCTCGGGAGCAGCGTCCCTCGAGTCAGAAGGTGCGCTCACGTCCTCGACAACAGGCGTCACGGGGCCATCCTCCGACAGACCGCGAAGCTGTTGCGTACAGAGATAGGGGCAGCCTCCACTCCCACCTCTCGCGATTCGACCGCACCGTTTCCCCCGACCCTGGGGCACCACTATACACTCCGGCTTCGAGATGGGCCTCGTCCCCAGGCTCAGGCGTTGCGCCGCCACCCCTTCGACCGCCTCACCTGCATTTGCACCCGAGCGCGCCCGGGGCACCACCTTGGTACTGTGGAGGGTCTTGGAGGAAGCGCTACGGTCCCCGGCGCCCGAGACGCCCGCACAATTCGTCATACTCGAGCGAATCTCTGAAACCATCCTCTCCAGCTCGGCGACGCGGGTCTCCAGGAGGTCGCTCTTCGCCTTGCTGTTGAGGTTAGCTGCAGTCCCGCGTTTAGCCATACTTTGTTACTGGCTTTACAAAACTACGATATTTTTTGTCTGGGTATCTCAAGAAGTCAAATGGCGAAGGTATCCTACACGGAAATCTAAACAAAACTGCGGTTGTGATGTCAATGGAAACGTTTAGATGAGCAGGTGAACTCTCGCAGTATTGGGTGGAGGAAAAGATTAGGGGGAAAATAGAATGTAATGTAGGAAAAGTTGGACGGATATTGTTAATGATGAGAGGTTAGAAAATCACCAATAATGCACAAGTAATTTCTTTTTTGCTCTCCGATGATTCATATTGGTCCGTATGTCCCTGGAATCCCAATAAGCTCTAAGCCTGTCATCAGGTTTTCCAGGGACCGGGCTAACAGAAATGACATACACCCATGCCCTGGATGGTGAAAACCCACCCAGGCGGGACTCAAACCTGCGACCCCAGGAATAGCAGCGCTGAGTAATAGATAAATATTAATTTATTAAATTAAATTAAAAAAAATAATTAAGTAATACTAGATAAATAAATTAATAACGTATTAAAAAACAAAGAGCGGAACATGAACAGAAGAACACAACAGTATAACAGAATAATTTAAGGATAAAAGGAAAGAAAAAGCTAGGAGCATCTACTTACCTGGTTCACTTCTCCGTGACGACACACCAGGGGCTAGGAGGACAGATTAAGTCGCTGGTTTTCCGGATTCACACGCACAATGATAATTTTAAACACCGATAGATATACACCAGAGATCATTAAACTACAGCCACAATCAATGCTAACAAAACACTGAGATTTTCCCTGTCACTCGAGATCTGAATTATCCCAGATTTCAATTTCATAATTATCTGTGTGACTCAGGAACTTGTGACAGATAAATGCACCTATGTTCACACATTTTACACAATTGATAGATTATATTCGGCCATGCTGATTTGTTAGGTAACTACGTTAGCATATTGAGCTTTTCTGATGCAATTTCCCCCAAGGTTTGTAAAAACGAACTGTTTCTCTGTGGGGACTGGGTCCGAGATTCGTAATTTTGAAAATTTTGTATTTTCGAATAGTGAATTTTTGTATTTAAGAATATTTATAATTTCAAATACGTATTTAACATAGACTTTTCGTCGGGAACAACCGTTTAGCTTCATAAAATTGGAAGTTCACATTATCAAGTTTCTACTGTATTTTTGTAATATTAGTTTTGGCCAATCAAATTACCTCAATTTTAAACACATTAATTTTAAGGGCTACCCTGTATTGTATGTACAGTTATCTCTACAACCATATACACTCAGTCATATTGGCAGTTACATATTAAATATAATTTTAAAAATAATTTTAAAACCAGTCCTCTGTTTGTACGATTTTGAACTTGAATGGCCATTTGAAAAATCTGAAAGAAATCATGGTAATAGGTGATGCTTATACACACCAATCTAAAACATACAGCTCTTTTGAAGAACTTCATAACAGGGTTCTACTGTACTTATTTGGTTCAGACTGAAATGACTTGTTTCTTACATGTACCCTTCTGCCCATTATGAACCAGCACTATTAGCATTTCTGGCCTTCAAAGGAGATGACTAAGGCAGGAAAACGAAAAGGTATACTTAAATATGTCTCTAAAATACACTCAAAGATCACTTAAAATATTTCCCCGAAGTAAATACTTGTCAGAAAATAATGCCAACATTAGTGGCAAACTTATAAATAGAGCTATTTCTTTAGTTGATGCTAAAACTCACATGAAATATATATTGGAAGAATTTATATATGACTCAGTGAATTCTTGGATTAACTCCATGGACAAATGAAGGGCAAATGACCGAGCGATTTGAAAGAAACGCACCAAAGTTAAACAAAAACAAAAAAGATTTTATTTGAAAATTTCAATTTCAGTAGTTGAAAAACACTACATAGACTTTTGCAAATGTATTGAGAGAGTGGATGAAGATGAGGATGGGGACGAAGAAGATGAGTGCGCAGCCATTCCTGGGGTGTGGGCTGACATGGAGGGAGATGATGTAGACGTGTGGTGGCCAGAAGGCACAGCGCCACTGCTTGTCGAGGACGCCTTGAACACCAGGGGGTTTGACACTCTGAATATGCTGGGTAGCATTGTAGCAAGGATGCTGAAAACCTCCTCAGATATACCCTAAAACAAAAATTTAAATAGGACTTTACTTGGGGATGAGTTTCCCTGGGAGATAATTCCATAAAAAAACACTCTACAGGCACCAGAAGTAGATGTTCAATTTCTGGGGGTTCCTCCACATTTTCCTGTCTTTACATCTACTTTGAAGCAACAATGTAATACTGTACATAATAGTAAAACACCAATAGAAACTTTGCGTTTCCTTTGGTGAATCTGCAAATAAAACATAAGAACAGGCCAATCTGGATCATTCCTCGTCTAAGGCTAAGTGAATGTCCTTTCAGCACAGCTACAAAGACTGGGAATAGGCATGGGCAGGGCCAAAAAATAATTATATTTAACCATTAAAATAAATTAAAGCAAAACTTGTGCCCTGAAAATAGTACCAACATAATTCTCCAGGTATTTCACTATACTTCACTGTTTATTTGAATTAGTAATTTGCAAATTAAAGAAAACCTGATGTTATTAGTGCAGTATTTCTGTAAATTGGTGGGCAATATTTCTATAACCATATACACCTTGGTAAATATTATCACCAACTATTGTTAATTTCTTTACAGGGTAAAAAAAGGCTGGAGAAAACTAATATGGAGCATGGCACTGAACAAGCTGGAGGCTAGGTCACTGCGAAGGGAGGACTTGAGGCATTTGAAATGCGTACGTGGAGAAGGGTGGAGAGGGTGAGCTGGGTGGTGAGAGGGATGACCAAGGAGGCATTGGGCATGGTTGGAGAGTAGAGGATCAAGTGACAGAGGCTTGGAGGAGGCAGAGGAGATGGATGGAGGATGTTTTGAAAAGAGAGGGAAAGTTGAAGAGTAATAGAAGGGAGAACATTTGGGTAGCATGGCAGAAGAAGGAAGAGGATAGGGATTCTAGATTAAATAAGAAGATAATGATGATGATATGAGGAATTTAAGAGGGATCTAATAGTTGATCAGCAATACAAGGAAAGACAGAAGAATATACTAGATATTAGGGCATCAGGATAAGAAATGTCTAAAAACCTACCAATCAGCTGGTAGGATACTCAAATACCAAAAAAATTATTAATTAACATTTAGTGCTGAGTAATCCGTGAATATCCACAAGAAATAATTCCTTAGACTGAAATACTTTACCATTCATTTTGGATGGCATTAAAAAACACATTATTTATGCCTCCTTACACATCTCCTGCGAAATGACCAGTGTTGGTAAAAGTACTGAGAAAAAGTAACTGGGCTCAATTAGAGTTACTTTATAAAAAAAAGTAATCAATTACAAGTACAAATTACAGTTTTTAAAAAGTAATCAGTAAAATTACAGTTACAATTACAATTACTTCTTGCAAGATCGTCCACTTTATAGACCACCCAGCAACTGTTGAATGGTGCAGTAGATATGTGGAAAAATTGAGTCATAGAAATTGCTATAGCCTGCAATTTCACTAGCAATACATACAATTATAATTGCTGAAACAACACGAGGGGTGTCATGTTTTGTACCCATCAGGAGTAGGCTACAACATAAGGGTGGCTGAACCCAAACAGGCAAACTCAGGGATTCGAAGTTGTCTGTAGACCTAGGTAAGTCAGTGAATAAGTAAATGCGATGAAGTAAATTATGCCACCAATGCTACTTGACAATTCACGCAATTGCGAGATACGCCCTGGAATGCTTCCCTGTTCAAGCTTGTATAGCGGCCAGTGAAGCTGCCTGAAAATAATTAAAGTTTACATGGGAGCAAGTGAAGTAATCGTCAATTACAGGCAAGTAACGATTATGATGAAAGTAACCATTCCTCTTTCACCGTAAGAAGTAAAGTACAAGTAAAAATTACATTTCATAAAAAGTATTTGTTACAGGTACAAATTACTGCAAAAGTAATCGTTACAAGTAATCTGATTACTTTTACTCGATTACTTACCAACACTGGAAATGACACAGTAAAACGACATGGAACTCATCCTTGGAAAATTATGGGTACTTTTCCTTTGATGAGTTCTTGCCAAACTCATTAATTCAGAGATTATTAACACTATCTTTGATAATGGAATAATTACAAGCACTATAGTAGATAAAAATCAGTGGCAGTTTACTATGGAAAAATTATCAGGAATGATTATTAGACTAAGGTAAAAATCTGATATGGTCTTCTAGCTTTTTATGTCCAAATAATGCCCATTTTTTTTCAAGAAATTAACATGAAAATAAACCAAACAAGTTTTTCATCGCCATATCACTAAGAAATCACAGAGCTTGAATCAAGCATTACTTAAGAAATAACATGGATTAGTCAGAAATATTTTAATTTTGACTTACCACATATTTACTAATCCTTCAGTTATTGCAAACAGTACTTTAGAAGATTAATTAACCCTACATAAAGATTTGACTAGCAATAATGTCCACATCCATAGAGTGAGTATGGACAATTCGTCACAAAATGTATCACTTTTTTCAATGGAAAAGTACCATTTCCTTCAAATGAAAATGTTTGTCATAGTATAGGTTATATGTTCCCTAATGTAAATAAATTAATTATTAGACATGAAAATTCTTTCATATTTTATAATCCCATTAAATTTCCATCTATGTACTTCTGAATTTTCCTGAATTTCCACCCTGCTATCATCCAACTACCATACATACACAGGTATAAGCAGACCTCATGTTTAGTCTGATCCCTGATTATTCAGAAAAAAGTGTAGTTTCTCATGGTTCGCATACAGTTGAACCAGAGAAATGTGCCCTTGAATAATACCATCTCAATAAAATGGAACCTACTAAAAATAAAACTTTTCTAACAAAATCATGTCTACCTTCACTGAACACCATTTGTGTTCTGGCATATATTTTAGAACATATCGTATTTAGGCTAATATTAGATGATAAGGAATATGTGATATCTCAGAAGTTCATTTTTCACTTTCCACCATCTTTAAAGAAGAGGCATTTCTACATTTATTCAACAGATAATGAATTTTCCAGGCAGTTGCTATTCTGTGCCACTACTTCCTCAAAACACATGACACCAACAGCATGTAGGACTAGGAGACAAGCACAAAGGTCACTAGTGTGTTTGTGGGTGCATGAAACTGACCAGGTTCAAGGTGTGTCTCTGCCCCAAAGGCAGTGTAGGATATGATTAAACCATCATCTGAGAAGTGTCCACTCTCTCGTGCCACATTCCAAAAATGCCACAATTTTCTGATGCTAGATCATGAACCCCATACCCGGTCCGTCCTCTGCTATGAAAGATTGCCGCCAGATGTTAGCCACTTTTGATTCTAATTACAAAATGCAAAAACCAGGCTCACAGCACAAACAAATCATTATATAAAAGAAACAAATGTCAACTGTGACAATGTAATTATTTCATTGTTTCACATATGGTTTTGGCGGATTAGGAGATTGGCATTGCACTGTGGTGGTGCATTGAGGCAAGGGAAAGATAAACCTGATTTTTTAGATAAAAAAATAATGTCTTCAAAAGACTGACTCATGTTTAGACCAACCTCCCAATATTTAGACCAAAAATGTGGTCCAGTAAAACTCTTTGATACCATATGACAATACTTTTATCAAGCAGGATTTCAAATATTACCCCGAAACAGCTGAACACAATATGTATACATAGTAGTGCCAAATAATGGTATTTTTGGCCCATCCCTTACAGAGAACAGCAACTTCGCCAGTGAATTGCAGCTCAAGACAATTAAACTGAAGGGGATAGCATCAATGCATACAAAATAAAAATTGACGTTTTAAAAAACCAGACTACCTTTCACAGCCAACCAGTAAGTTTTATGTAGGCAGTGAAAGTGAAGCATAAAATGTAAAATAAAAAGCGCTGAAAAATTAGGTAAACCTTTTAACAAGTATATGTAACCCAAGTGGAAAGTGGTATTAAGCAGCAGCATCAACGATGCTCCAAATATAGAGTGAAAGGCCACCTCTTGCTATGAATTCTTCCTTTGCTGCTCCCATCTTTAGCCACAGTCTGACTACAAAATAACAATTAAGCACAGAAACAATAAGGAAAAGGCATTACAACTTAGGAAGAAAGCTAAATAAGGTGCTTGCCTTGGGGACAAGGAACTGCAGATTTTTTATTTGAGAGCCACCCCAGGAAGCCATTTCTATCATAAATCCTTTCACACACTTAAGCACCAACTCAGCTCTCCTTGTACACCATGCCACAGTCATGTCCTGGAAGAAGAGATACGACTTTACAGCTTATAGCTTGAAGGGAACGTTACATAGAGTACATTTTTATATTGCCAAGAATAAACTTACTTCCGACATGTCATGCATCAGCAAAACAGGTAATGTTAGAGTGGTCACATCATACATACATGCCATTTTCAGAATATTCCTTATTCCAAGAATGGCAGGATGTCTAGAATTTATGTCACCTGTACAGAAAAACAAAAAAATAATTAATAATATGAGAAAAACATAATGATAACAAATACAATAAAAAATTAACTAATGTACATGATAAAAATAATAATGTAATTAAAGGGAGCAGCACATCTTTCAAAATCTTCACCAGGGAAGAATTCCACACAGTTGGAGGGCGAAATTAGGAGGGTTTCACCCAGGGGAGTGCATCTGCATGTTAATTTCATGGTAGGCTATTTGCTCCCCTGTTAGAAGTTCAACACGCTGATCCCAGAGGCACTGCAGTCGCCGAGGGATGCAAATACTTCAAATTTAGGCCGCCAGGTAGCGTCACATGGAAATTTGAATTTCCCTGCCACCCCTGGTCCCTGCTTTCCTTTTCCTCAATCCAATTACAATTTATCCGAAATCTCGTCAAATAAAACATTACGTTAAACCAAAGTGAAAAGTGCGATACATTTTTGGGATCAACGAGAAAGTTCCATAGGGTTAATAATAAGACAAAAATTAGGCACTCTTACATTTATTGACATCAAATCAAAAACTCAATGCTTTACAAGGATAATACAAACCACAACCATAATGTTTTTTTGCAATACCCTGACTAATGCTGCGATACAAATCATGTTCATACCCTAGGAAACAGTAATCACCATAAGCAGTCGCTATGTTCAAAGATGATATTTTTGGTGAATTCTCCGAGATGTACGATGAGCTAGACGCATAGCTAACGGACGGGACTCCCTCCCCCAATCGCCATGAGCCTTCCTCGAAGTGAGCTACCGCTGTCCCACGGCATGCCCCGGCGACCGGCCAGCGAGGGACCGCGTTGGGGTAGACAAAAGGGGCACACGTGCGGTTTATTGCCCTCGGTAATTCCTGGAAATGCACTAGCACGGTCTCCCTTGGAAGGAAAAAAAGGACATGATGGCCAATTCGAATATTTGAAATACATCGCAGGATATCACTTTTAATGCACATTTGAATACGCTGATGACAGTAAATAAATTAAATAGAAATAAAGTAATCAAAAATTAACGAAAAGCAACAGAAATGTTCGTCAGTAACTGTAGTTTATGCATGCATTGGTTTTGCAGTCTCACTCTCGAAACATGCTCAAAACATGCACTCAGGCTAATTATTACCACTCTGAGCAAAATGATCAAGCATCGTAATTTGTTAAAAAATATTAAATGATTTGCATAACTATTGTGCTAGTAAAACATTCGATAACGTACCTTTCTTCATCCAAAGAGTGAGCATGCAATGAATTATCCTTTCCGCGCTGTCTGAAGTGGGACCCGCCAATTCCTTTTTGCCGTGATATCCTTACACCGCCATACACACGAAGCACTCCTCCCATCCGCCTTTTCAGGAGTACTCGACGAAATTTCGGAAGACTGCCCCCACCCGCCCCCAACCCACCCCTATGGTGTCTACATCTATTAGGCAAATGGCGAACTGCGTCATTAACTTTTGACACTAGTAGCACCTCTGGGAACTGCGCGTTGAACTTCTTCCTTGTCAGATTCGAAACACCCTACCACATTTCCCCATTACAGATTCCCTGGCCTGGTTTCACCACACCGATCACATAAGTGAATGATCAACAATGATTGATGTTTTATATATCATACTAAGTGTTTTGAGTGGCACTCGCATATCAGTGGTGTTCATAAGTCCATTGAAGACAAAAAATGCTTAGGATGACCATCAACTGACACAACCCTGAAAATTTGACACAAAATTGAGAAATCTTTGGTGAAATTTATTTCCTGGCCATCCTCCTAGGCAATGCATACTACTATGACATTTGGAATTAGCTAAGGGAGGATGAGCAGCAAAAATTACTGGACCTGTGACACAAAGCAAGCTGTCTCCAGAGTTAAAACAGGGTATCTCACACTTTCACAAAAATGATTGAGTGTTTGGAGGCTAAAAAATTGACAGATGTCCCACAGCCTCCTCACTTGTACGTTAAAGCACTCCTTGACATTCTAATGTCCCCAAAAATTCAGTTTAAGATGCAACTGGGCAATTATTATACCCCAAGGAAGATATTTGTAAGGAACTGTATGAAGCCATCATTACACTTCTCTAGCCTTCAACTAAAGGACATTCAGAATCCTTTTAACATGAGTTAGGAGCAGTCAGATCAATGTATAAGGTCATACAAGGATTACATCCAAAGAAATCTATGCCAACTCCAGATGTAATAAGTCTTACATTTTTTATTACTCAAGTCTTGGAATATAGCCTTGTAAAATTGACAAAATTAGAATACAAATTATAAAATATAGTTAAGAGCCAAAAACTAACAAAAATGCTAATTTAATAATCTCGTATTTGTGGTCAACCATAGCTAAGTTTTAATTTTTTAACCAAAGTATTAACCAATCTTCAAATGACTCTGGTTTCATAGCATTACCAATAAAAAAACCACATCAAATGATAAGAATATAAAGATTACCAAGAAGAAAAACAAAAGACCAGGCTCTATATAAAATTTCACGATATTAAATATCCACAAATGAAGATTAGACTCAGCTGATTTAAAAGGGGAAATCACTCACAAATATCTAAAATCCGAGACTCATCCCGTGCAAATTGTTACTACAGGTTATCTACCATTTAAGGAAAGTTTGAAATTGAAGAGAGTAAAATTCTCCAACACTTTAACTGGTGTAAGCCTCAAACTTGTTCCAAAAAATGTTGTTCCAGAAAGGAATTCTTCATATGAAAATAAAAAGTGTACCTAGCATAAAAATACTGAGACTTGCATACGCATGCCATATACTAAAGACATAGACCAATCAATGATAAACTTTTAAAAGATAACATTTGAATTTTCAGTCATGGTCCAGCTGACTGAATTCAACCTAAGCATTTACATTCTAGCGATCCTTTAAAGTCCCTTTCATTCAGTTCAACCCATTTCCTGGCTGGAAACAAAGTTCCCTTTCATGCAACAAAAGTGAAGGTACCTGATAAATTAAATTTTTTTACTCCTTTATGATCGCAACTCAACTTCTACCTCATTGAGCGTATTCCATTGTTGCATACCTGCAACAAAAGTCAATTGATGTTTGCACTATTTAATCAGCAACACACTAGTCAGCTCCAATTTGGATTGCAGATGAAAATAGCTTATTTTACTTTCAATCAACTCTTGTAGAAAATCAAATAGATTAAAAAACAACACAAAATATCCCCACTTCTTCCTGGTGTTGCAGCTTCATTTTCTCTTCCACTGTTGAAAATTTTCCGAAATTCAAATTATGTCTCTCATGACACATCAGAATTTAGTCTTATTATTTTTGTCTCTGTACAAATCAGTCAATTATATGCAGGAGGAAACAGCCTACACCAAGAAAAAAATTAGAATGGTCCTAGACTAATAAGTGTTGCTAGTGTTATTGCCTTAAAAATGTTTCCACATCATTTTCTCACAAAGACATTCACAAAGCCACATGGACTACTCCAAATGGATAAACGAAAAACAAAATTAACCAAACACTCATTGAAACAAGACACAAAAGCTCTGTTCCAGATGTGAGGAGTATGAGAGAGTCAGGGAGTGGAACTGACCACTACCTTGTGGTGGTACAAATTAGACAAAGACAGGGCACTCAAAAGAGGGAATAAGCAACAAGCTGAAAAGACATATGAAGTAGAAAAACTGTCAAACAGCGAGGTGATAAGGGAATTTGTAATAGAGATATCCAATAAATTTTGGGCTCAGACCAATGAAGAGGAAGAAAATGATGAAAATGGGAATGTGGACAAAGAATGGGCAGAGATAAAAAACAGTATGAGAGAAGCTATGGATGAGGTGTTAGGTTGTAAAAAGCATGCCATGACTAAGAAGACCCTGTTTAGTGAGAAATGTCAACAGTTGGTGAAGTAAAGAAAAGTTATAAATGATTAACACCAATTCATAGGAAGAAAGAAAACTATAGGATAGTAAACAGGCAGGTCAATAAAACATTAAGAGCTGCCAGAAGAAAATTAGTTTCAGATCAAGTGAGGAAAGCAGAAGAGGATAGGACAAAGAACAACTCAAGGGAATTTTACAGATCTGTAAGGTTCTTTCGAAAAGGATTCTCTCCAAAAAGCTTTGGAATCAAAAATAGCACTGAAAATGTAACATGCAAAGCTAATGAAGTCCTAAAAACATGGAAAAGTTATTTTAAAGACTTATTAAACATAGAAGATAACATCATGACAATATCGGAATCAGTAAATTCATGATGTATAGCCAATAGTGGACGATGATACTTACAAAGAAGATTCGTAAGAAGTGCAAATAGTTACTGAAAGACAATCAGGCTCTCTGAAAGGATGGTATAATAGCTGAGGTGTTGAAGAATGGGAGATCAAGGCTGTTTCAAAATTTTTTTCGACTAATTAGGATAACATGGGAAACAGAAGAAATACCCAAAGAATGGAAAAGAGCAATCATTATCCCAATATATAAAAAGGGTGATATACTGGATTTTAATAACTATACGGGTATATCCTTAATAAGCACAACTTATAAAGTACTATTAAAGGTAAAACACAACAGACTAAAAGTATATACAGAAGAAGGAGACAAACATCAGGCTACAGAAGCAATAAGTCTACTATAGACCAACTATTCACACTAAAACAAGCATTGTCAAAATATTGGGAGTATAATAAAGAAACTCACTTTCTTTTTATTTATTTTAAAAAGGTGTTTGACTCGATTTATTTAAGTATTCTACTGGTAAGGGTAGGATTTGTTGAATGTCAGGGAATATATGGGAAAATGTAGGCACTTCTAAAAAATCATGGAATATCCAAGAAACTAATAAATGTTGTAACAATACACATAAAAGGATCAGAGAGTATGGTTAGAATAAATAACGAGTAATCAGAGGAATTGGGCATTGCAACAGGAGTGAGACATGGTGATGGTGTGCCTCATATACTCTTCAACCTGGCACTGGAAGAAATCTTGAGAAGAACAAAAGGACTACTGCCTGGCCTGAAGATATGGATAAAACTTAATAAATTAGCTTTTGCAGGTGAAATGGTTTTGATGGCAGAAAGTAAAGATGACCTAAAGCATCTTGCAGAAGAACTGGTAACCCAAGCCAGACTAGTAGGACTGTTTGCAAGAGAAGGAAATGAAGTACCAGGGAGTAGGAAGAAAATAAAATGAAGAGAATGATCCGCTAAGAGTCTTAATACAAAATCTTTGAAAGATGTACAGAATGCAAATATCTGGGGGTAATCATTATTCATGAAAATAAAAAAGAAATAGAATCAAGATAAAGGAATGCTAATAAAAGCTACTGGGCTCTGCAAAAACTTCTCAAATGCAAAATATTATCCAGAAAAACAAAGTTAAATATTTACAAGACTGTTACATAACCAGTTTCCCTCTACTGCTCAGAAATATAGGCTTTAAGCAAATACATGGAAAGGAAACTGATTACACTTGAAAATAAAGTTCTGAGAACAGTAATGGGACCATTAAAGGGTGGTTACCAGCCAATTTTACAGATGAGCAGAGGAAACAATATTGAAAGAAGTTTTAATGGGAGGACCTGAAGGAAAAAGACCCTGAGAAGACCAAGACTGAGGTGGTGAGGCAAAGTCCAAAAAGACAAGACAGAACGAATGCTCAACAGTGGCAGTGGAAGACAGAGAAAGATGGCGTAAAATTGCTGGTGAGGCCAAAATCCTATTATGCTTTGAGTGGCCAAGGAACCAATTAGTAGTGGTACACAAAGCAGTCAATTCCAATGCAGAAATACACTTACCTGATCTAAGAGTAGAATCTGCTACTACCAAGTGGAATACCACATGAACCTGAGACAAATTGGAATGCTTGGTCACATACACATCTCCTGTCTGAAGAAGGCCTTTATTTACTCCACTAGTGTCACCTCCTTTAGCACCCTGGGGATAAAAAAAGGTTTTATTTTCTGATTATACAGAAATTAAGTCACTAAGGAGAAGTATAGGTATATATCAATATATCACCAACCAATTCATACAAAAATAAGTAAAGTTAGGCAACAAAAGGATAAATTTAAGACTGGCTAAAATGTCATTTGATTGCTTGATAGATTTGATAGATGTAACACATTATTGGATACAACTGAACAGTGCAAATGCTTCAAAAGTTGATGAAATCACCTTGAATCAGGAGTATTTGATTTAAGTCACTAGCAAAGTGGCAGATTCCACACTGAAAGAATTGGGAGAATTTAAAAAACACTTAGTAATATTCCACAAAGATTTATTTTTATTTTCCCAACCGGTTTCAACGCTGACGCGTCATTATCAAGGGTACAATTCTCCAAAAATTTTACCCTTGATAATGACGCGTCAGCGTTGAAACCGGTTGGGAAAATAAAAATAAATCTTTGTGGAATATTACTAAGTGTTTTTTAAATTCTCCCACGTTATGTTATTCCACCAAGTAGAGCCGTCAACAGTTGAAATACTGAAAGAATTGACTGACTCAAATCTGCAGTATTCACCAAATCAGGATTAGAACTGTCAATATTTAATCCATGCAAAAGCTATTATGTTTCATATACGTACTTAAAAGAGGCCACACGATTCAATTCCCTTCAAAAACTTTGACAAAAATCAATTCTATATTAATTGAATAGTTTTGAGGAGTACGATTATATCACGCAACACAAATGTTTTTGTCTCTATGTAAACATTACTCTCTCTGAAAGGCCAGGGGATACAATGCCATTTTTAATGGATGACCCTTATCTCCCAGCAAACAAGAGGTTAAACTACAATGCAACAGTAGGAAACGCATCCTTTACAAAAATATGGGATGAAGGCTACTGAGTAATCATTTTCACAGACACATTGTACTTTTTTGACATATAATTTTGACTCAGTGATTAAGCAAATCATAGCACTGGTGAGGCTTTCAATACTTAAACAATAATACCTTGCAAGTGGGTATAAAGCCAGAGTGGACGGCAAAAATGAATGTGTGACTAGCAAAATGACAACTTTAGCTACCATTTTCATGGTTCTTCATGCATAGAGCTTAAATGATCCCCTAAAAAAAAACAAGTGCTGGGTCACCTTTGCAAAAGAATTGCGCGTGTTAGACCCGAGTTGAGGAGAGATCGTTCTTTTTTCCTGTTGCATGATAATGCACCAGCACATACCGCAGCAATTAACACTCAATTTTTGGCCAATAAATTGGTCCTGTGCTCAGCCACCACGACTACTTCCTGTTCCCCAAATTAAAGATGGACTTGAAAGGGAACCATTTGGCATCAATAGACGAGAAACAAGAAGCCGTGACAATAAAGTTAAACAGTATTTCAAAAGAGGAGTTTTTGAAAGGCATGAAAAGGCTGAAAGACCGTGCCAAATGTGTATAACTTCTAATGGAGACTATTTTGAATAAAACATTTGTTGAAAAAATGTTTGTATTTTTTTGCATCTTTCATAGTCACAGTCTTAAAACTTATGGGACACACTGTGTATGGCAACAATGATTGTGTAATACAGGTTTAACGGATTTTTTCCAGCAAAAAACATATGCCTATACACTAAGAATGTCTATATTATTTCAGGAGTGCATCTCACATGGACAGATGTGTTAGCTGCCGCATTCTGCTCCCTCCATGCAACAGCTTCTTTGACGGTGCCCCTGATTTTTTCCATCTGCTCCTCAACAGGAATGAAGTGAAACTCCGTTGACATCTGGCACACCTCGGTGAATTCTGCCTTTCCAAGAAGGGTAGCAGGATATCAGTTTAATGAGTGACCTTTTATCAAATGAGTGATCCTAAATAACCCAATAGCCCAAGGATTGAATGTTTTTCATTCCTTATTATCAAGAATAATTTTTTTTTAAGTTGCTTACAAGGGTGACCTCAACATTTATTACATTAAAGTGATTAAGTTACAACTAAACTTCTGAAACTATATCCATAATAAATCCCTAATATGGAGAATGAACTCATTGACAGGATAAAAACTGATTCTCACAACATTATTGAGAAGGCATACACATAGCCTTACCTTTGTTAATACCAGTATAGCCAGCTACACTGTTGTCAGTCAATAGCACAATACCATGAAGATCATTAGAATAAAGACTGAGAGCAGTTTGCAGACGTTCTGGACAACCCCTGAAATGAGAAACACCGAATGTATCAAGGCACCCAACAGCACCTGGCATTGTGAGATGAATCTGGAAACGGCGAATGAAAACAAATATTTGATAGTCATACGTTTTTTCCAAAAGCATCCTTTAGACAAACTAGCTATAAAAATGCCAAAAGCCCCTTGCATGACTAAACTTGCAGTAGGCATATTAGACCTTTCTATATTTTGTAATTAAAATGGCCATTCAGAAACAAATGGTAGAGTGGAGCATGCTGAAATAATATGTATTATTTTTACTATGTTCAGACCTTTCTCAAGGCAATTTTTTTCTGTATGCAAAATTGTTTGCTATATTATTTTAATAATACATAGCATATACTATTTGAGGTTAGAAATAATTATTTACGTCAGAATTTAAATTTTAAATCACTAACAATCTCATTTTTCAATTATGCACACAGTCCTATGGCTGACCTTTTTCTATTTACTGATTTTAACTAAAGAAATTTTTAACACCTACCCTAATCATATAGCAGTAATACCTCATAATTATACATTGTCAATGGGATATCATGTGACAACAGATAATCACAAAAGTCAGCTTTTTTCGCCATTTACACTTAGCATTAGGAATAAAAACCAGTGTGATAGCATACAGGATATGGTGGGTGCAGCTTTAACCAGCAACCAGATTTGCATAACAGGATAATTACCCTCAACAAACATGTCAAGCATTGCATGAAGACTTGAAGGAGAGACACACATGGAGTAGGATACGTAATGTCAATGGTATAATTACTGATGGCTGATTATTTCACACTTTAAAAATGAAAAAATTGATAGGTGACTCAGAAATCTGAAAAGCAGAGCTAAATGAAAATTGATTCACTGCTAACAGAATTCTTTGTAAAAATATCACTAATCAGTCAAATCAAATTCACCTATGGCAAATACTGAGAATGATTCTCTAACATGCAACTGTTTACTCACTTATTGAATAAATGAAATATTGCTTTAATCTTATAGTGAAATTCCCAAAGCTGAAGTCATGGGTATATCCAGGGGGAGGCAGCAAATTCCCTCAATCTAGTACATAAAAGGAAGTACTTGAGAAATGAGTATAAATAAGATGTGCTCAGGGAAAGTTAACTCAGCTCAAAATTAGTCTCGGAAACCCATAATGGTAACACATTAGTCAACGTGTTCATTGTATCAAAATTACAAATGTGTAACATATCTTCTATGCATTCCATATCATGCCCCCAACATAAATCCTGGCTATGCCCATGCCTGAAATTATGCCACCAGCTACAATTATGTAACTTTCCTAGCAGGCATCATCTGATTGGCATAAATTCCTGATAAGTACACTTGAATGTTGGGCCCCTTCAGACACTGGCTTACAAAAGTTCCCAATACCTTGGTAAGTTTTATATGTACTGCACTAATGGCAAGAACATACAATGACCATCTGTATATTTCCATTCTTTTTTCAGGAAACAACAAATTTCTAACCAATTTAAACATGCTTAAACACACAGACTGTGTAAATATAAAGAAAATACATTACAGAGGGAGTTACTTTACAACATAAAAGCATGAAACTCACCTATAATCACTGCGACAAAAATGTAAAATGGGAGCAGCAAGAATTCGGATGTTATGCATCTGTTTCATTTGAGAGCCGAGGTGAATGGTGAAGCTTTCCTCAAGAAGAGAAGGGTGATTTTTATCCCGATCTTTTAGGTCAACAAGCAGTTCCTCATCTTCCACTTCCAACTCACTCCTCTCTTCGTCACCTTCTCCCCAGAGAGAATCTTCTTTGTGGCAGTTATCCATATCCTGATCAGAAGTGCCAGTGGATACGGAATTCCTTCAATAATAAATAAAAATCATCATTCATGAACCACATGAAGCAAGGTGTTATAAATTACTCATGGTACCATACTGTTGTTATTGCACATTAGATCAGTAGCCTCCACAAATACACACCCAGCCTGGGTGAATTTCATTCAATAAATATAAATTAAATATTAATGATTTATCATTTTGTGATTTCCAAACATTTAGATCATCATCGAACATCGTTTTGACGTTCAATGGTATCAGGCTCAACTATGTGGAAGTTGATATTCACAAATGAAAAAACGACTTCGTTTCCTTCCACTGATTTAACACACAGACTGTGTAAATATAAAGAAAATACATTACAGAGGGAGTTACTTTACAACATAAAAGCATGAAACTCACCTATAATCACTGCGACAAAAATGTAAAATGGGAGCAGCAAGAATTCGGATGTTATGCATCTGTTTCATTTTTAAGTACCAAGTACCAAGAAAATAAATCAGTGGAAGGAAACGAAGTCGTTTTTTCATCGTTTTGACGTGAGTTATACAATACTTTGGATCTTTGTGGTTAGCAACACCAAAACAGCATGGACATTATTACTATGCACCTAACCATCTCTTGATTTTCCACAAAGTTAACCCTACAACTTAAACTGATGTTGAATTTCAATTTTAGCACTACATTTGAAATGTCCATGCAAAAAAGCAATACTATTTTTTTAATTACATAAACTTTACAGTAGCAGGATTCACTAAAATATCTGAGAACTCAAATTCAAAATGAAATAAAATAATTAGAACTCATCAATTATCTTTTAGATCACAAGATGGTGGAAATGTACCATATATTTCATTTAAACATTATGAATGCAAAAAAGTATACGTTTTGTGCTTTTTAGTTATGTTTTTTGATCAACTCTGATTTTGGAGTAACTCTTGTGCATGGTGAGAGGGTCAACAATTAACTGGAACTGAATTGAGAGATCACATGTTTGTCTGCACAGAGACTTTAATTTATTTTAGCATACTTAATCAACTACTGCTTCAACAAGAAGCAAGGGCTCCAATCTTAAATGTGAGTCAGCAACTGAAAAACAAGTCAGTCAAGTACAGCAAGTAAGCATTGAACATACAGATATTTTAACTTGGTTATTTGGGTGGGAGGCCAGCCATTGAGGTCACTCACGCTATTCAGGACAGTAGGGTAGGTTGGAAAGGGACAGATTATCTAGGGAATGGAGGAAGTTTGTAGAGTTCCAATTCATCAATTTATGGTTTGTGTAATTGGTATTTAAAATTAATCAATAAGTATTAGTTTTTTATTAATCAAATAGGTAACAACTTTAGAGCATTCATCAAGCATTAAATTGAAATGTACTTATCAACTATATGTAAAAAGAAATTGAGCCAGCATTAAAAAAAGTATAACGAATCTGGTCACATTCTAACTACAGTAAAACTTGACCATTGAATCTCTTTATTTCCTAAAACTCTTGAAACAGAAATGATGGAAAAGTCCCCAGCCATACACAATGTATTATAATACGGAAAACCACTCTACTTAGAACCTCTTTTATTCATAATCCTTAATACATATATAGAATGGGTAACCTGACCCCATGGTAAGCCATTACCTCGCTACTTCAAAATAGCAATTTTTTTTCATGATGAAACTTCCAAAATAGAGCTTTTCGAAGTGATAGTATTCCAATTCCAAATAAAAAGGAGGTTTGGGAGGCTTTAAGAACTTTGGAGTGTTTTTTCCTAAACAGTAGTGATCATTTAAGCCTCCTTAATAAAGTGGAGAAAGCTGTAGGAGTAGAATATATTTCAAAAATGAAAGAGAGAGATATTGCAACAAATTTTGACAAAATGTTAACATAAGGGCCATGATAAATAAACTGAATATTTTCCATATTCCCATATTTATTTTGATGAGTACTCCCATATTCCTTTTAACCAAGTTAATATGTATAATGCCATATCCTGAACATATATTTATTATGTCATATAATTTTGGCACTGTGCAGTTTTGCATTGGAATGATCATTATGTAGAAATGTCTGCATTAAACATCACCAGTTAATAACAGACTTTAAAGCCACATAAGGTTTTCATACTAGTGTTCCTCTGCATCATTGTTGTAATTTGAGTACTTGGTAATCGTAAAGTTAATTTTTTCTTTGGTCAACAACATTTACTCACGCATTCAGATGGCTAATTTTTTTGTTGAAAAGTATTGAGTAGTGCCATTGCTAGATAATGACTCTATTGTTTTGCCAAACTTATTCAAATCTCCATTTAAAAATGCCAGTCCGTCTAACCTCTTTAATGTGACCCTCTCTATATGGAAGTGCCAAAATTTCGGTCCCTTCAGTTTCGATTTACAGAGGTTTTACTATAGTATGGAAAAAAGAAAAGCATTTCGAGCAGGTAAGAGTTAGTAAACAGGGAAGAGTCTTCTTCCAAAAAATACTAAGCCCTCAGAAGTTCAACTCCTTTCATTTCTCAGAAAGATTTCACCCTCTTTAAAATTTCTTTCACCTTCAGAAAGCACACAGCTAGTTTTTAAAAAATGCCAACAATTTATTCCTATGCAGCAGATGAGGAGGTAGTTGGGGGTGACGGTGATAGGTCATCAGGAGCAAGAGGTGGAGGGCAAGATGTCACACCTGAAGTCACCAACACTTGTTGTTCAGGTTCATGGCTCGATTTACTTTTGTCCACCCTCTTGAAAAACCGATCTAATAATTTCTGGGAACCGGCTGTCTTCCTTACGTTATAAATGAGACGATAACAAGTCATTGCGCCATGAATGGCTGCCACAACCTTGCTATACCGTTCAATATTTGGGTCCTGACCTTCAAACAATGACTAAGCTTCATCAATTAAACAAAACCCTTTTGCCATTAAATTCATCTGGAAACACTTCAGTGATGGCCTGGATGAGTGACCTGGAACAACGTCAAGTAACAGGAGGATATTAAAGGTTATATCCTTCTCCCAGCAAAATTGTTCAACTTCCGGGATGAAACTGTGAGAAAGCCAGCCTTGAAAAATGGTCATTTTGACCCAGCCTTTGGCATTACTCTTGCAAACAACAGGAAGGCAGCACTTGGCAATATTTTTAGGACTCTCGGGTTCTCTGAATGGTAGACTAGAAGAGGTTTCAGCTTCAGATCCCCCGCAGCGTAACCACCAAGCAAGAGAGTATCTTTCACAGCTTTAAATCCAGGCATGGACTTTTCTTGTTTACTTATGTACGATCGGTTCAGCACCCATTTCCAATATAAACCAGTCTTGACTACATTGAATATTTGCTGCGGTATAAAGCCACCTTCCTAAATAATTTTCTTAAGCTTTTCAGGGAACTCTTGGGCAGCTACGGAATCAGCGCTCGCTACTTCACCATTAATCTTCACATTATGGAGGTTGGCTAGAGCCTTAAATCAGTGAAACCAACCATGGCTGGCATTAAACGATGCTCCACATGATGATTCACCAAATTTGGCTTTCAGGTCAACAAAAAGATTTTTGGCCTTCTCTTGGATCAAAAGTACACTTATTGGCACATGACGCTGATGCTGATCGAGTATCCATACCATGAGTAGTTGTTCAATCTTCTCGATCGCTTTATCACGTTTCTTTGAAATGATACTGGCCTTCATTGGAACAGGACTTATCAAATGTTCCATTATTTAATCTCTATTCTTGAGAATTGTGGCAATGGTGGAGTGGTTCATGTTGTACGAATGAGCGATATCGGCCACTTTCTCACCAAGCTGCACTCTCTGTATTATTTTAATCTTGGTTTCCATTATGATGGCTTGTCGCTTCTTAGTACTACCTTCGTCAACACTGTTCTTACGCTTTACACCCAACATGTTGTAGCCCTGGTGTTAAAATTAATTGCACAATACAGTGACAATATAGAAGCTACAACCTGAAGAGCAAAAATAATTTTGGGAAAAACTCACTAGCTCGCATGCGAATATAGCACACAATGCTCGGAAGTGAACTGTGCTGAAAGTATTTCAAGATAAAAAAATGCTAGTCTTCCTTCGATACTAAGTAAATATCAACTGAATAGCTGACCAAACATCCGGAAAGCAGCGTATCAAGAATATACTCAATGTTACAAATAGCAGCGAGAGACAAATTATTCATGATAAATTATAACACAACAATAGTAATATCCACACTTTAATGTACTACTTCAACACCGACCATGGTTTCGACATACTATGTCATTACCAAGGTATTATAGACAAATTATTGTTGGGAGGGTCGTATATCTCCACCCACGGTTGCATATTCTCTTCCACTTCCCCGCTGAGCAAGTTAACCTGTGATAGATTGCGCCTGTGGAAATTCTACGCTTTAAAAAGTAAACCTTTCTGAACAATTTGTAACAATTTTGTCTTGATTGGAGCATTCTTTTCTTTATCACAATCAATGTAATTCGTGCTTCTCTATGGCCCATCAGTAGTCACTTACTTTGTCACTCTTTCTATAAAGCAACATTTATTTTCGGACTCGTCTCCCCGAAGTATAATATGGTTAAAATTCGTCGCGAAAACGATGGGTAGTCCCATTTCGTGAGTTCCTGGACGCCGCACAGCCAGCTGCAACGGCCAAATAACTTACACGGTGGCGCCAAATTTGAAATTCCGGCACACGTTTGAATTTTTCAATTGGACATGTATGTTCGTATCTATGGAAGTTCATAAGTCGGATGTTCATTAGTTGAGGACTTCCTGTATTAGCTTATTGTATAACCTAATACCTACATATATCAATTTTTTTAGATGCTCATAATAAAGAGTGTTCTATCAAAATTATGGAGTGTAATGCAGTATTAAATTTTTTAAAACCAAGTTTAACCCTTGGAGTGCCAGATGGTCCTCAGGATAAGTATATAACATGCCACAAGAGGATCTATCAGCCATGTTCTAAATAAATTTTAGCATCAATATTTTTTCCTAAATGAAAAATCAGTAGAAAGGGCATATTTCAACTGTATAACATTTCCAATGAGTTTGAGATTACACAAACAACTAAGCCTTAAAATATAACCAATAAATTTTTGATAAATATAAAACTTAAGTTATATTTTGATCAGAAAAAGGCCTGGAATTTTCTGTTTGTGCCCAATCAAGGAGACTGGCACTAAATGGGTGAAACCAGATCAATTTTTGTAGTTTTGATGCATGAGTACCTAGAACATCTTAGGGTTAAATTATGTAATTTTTCTCTATATCTGACCAAAGAAGTTACTAAATCTTGCCTAATCACTGGAAAGAGAAGCCAATGCCTATCTTAGGCAAGCCTCTGGCTAACATTTGGTCCCAGTAAGGGAACGAGTCACCCACCTCAAGAGTATTCCATTCGTTTGGCCTCGACTCAGTGACATAATCATTCCCCTGAGACGCTCCTTCTGCACGGTCTGCAACGTCTCCATGCGGCTGGCCCAACCTCCATGGAGCAAGTGTTGCTCCTCAAAGTGGGAGCAGATAAGGTGGGAGACGAGGCTAGCCTCTGACTGGGATGGAGACTTTGGCCCTTCAATGAGACCACTCTCATCTTCTAGAAGGGTCACCTCTCGGCCCTCCTCCTCAGCTTCCACTGCCCGAGACATTTCATCTGCTTGTCTAAAGAGGGGAAAAAATACAAATGGAAGTATTCACCATGATTCAACTGAAAAGTCCAACTGCAGCATTAAATACACCTTAACTGAGAACATGAGTAATGACCCTGCAAAATTAGGAAAATTTTTCTACAGTACCAAGTGGTTAAATCTCACACCAATACATATCTTTTTTGGCAGGATTGAAACATATATCTATATTTTTTAGATTTCGTCGTTGTACCTACGGTAATAAGCATGAGAGGAAAGATAGTTTTGGTTCAAATGCTTCTACAATGCTCTGACATTGAACACTGCACTTCTTTCACTGATAGAAGTCTTCATCCGAAATCTTCCATCGCCAGATTGTATCTCCCTCGCAGTGTAGGTGGTAGAGGTCTGTTGAGCCTGGAGTGTCTACATAACAGAGTTGTCTTGGGTACAGTTTGCCGTGTGTTCAACAGCACGGACCCCCTGCTCACTCTCGTAAGGGAGCACAAAGGTGCCAGGGTGGGGGCATTCCTCTTCCAGGCAGCGGACGAAATCGGTCTGGACCTTGACCTGTCATGCGACGGTAACAACAGTAGCACGTCAATTGTGTCACTGAGGGCAGACGTCTTAAAGCTCGAGGTCAAAAAGGCTGAGCAGAAGACCTTGATCAAGACACATACCGATAAGCCCATGCATTGATGGTTCTACTGAAACATGGAAAAACATGGGCTATCGAAGGAGCTGACGTTTGCCTTCCTTCGTTCCGCTGATCTCAGGTCCGAAACAGAGGGTTTCGTTCTCGCGTGCCAGGATGGTGTCATAAACACACTTGTGTACCGCCGAATTATATTCAAGGCGGAGGTGGCGGACACGAGATGCAGAGCGTGCCGAGCCAAGCCGGAGACTTTGAGCCACCTTCTCTCCGGCTGCAGTTATTACGTGCAGTCAGCGTATTTAGCTCGGCACAACGCAGCTCTGCGGGTGTTGTATTTCCACCTCCGACATCATTACGGCATCGACGAAGTATATGTGCTGCCTATGCCCCTGGAGATATTGAGTCCGTCGTGGAGAACGACAAAATAAAAATCTTGTGGAATTACACATTCCCCACCACCAGGCAGTTGGAGGCGAACAAGCCTGACATCGTCCTCCTCAACCGCCTAACGCGTTCCATGTTCGTAATTGAGTTTTCAGCTCCGGCCGATACGAACTTGGACTCGAAAGAGACGGAAAAACGGACGAAATATCAAGACCTGCTGTTCGAACTTCGGCAGATGTACCCGGGACACTCAGTATAACTAGTAGTCCTAGTCATAGGTGTGCTCGGTGGAATCAAGGGCTCGCTGATACAGAGCATCAAGTGTATTCCTGCTTGCGTGGCACAGGCGGAATCTCTTGCAGCCCGCATGCAGAAGGCCGTCCTCTTGGGGTCGCTCCGTCTGCTTCGTGCGCACGACCTGAACGCAGCGTAGCCACTGATCACATATGGTTTCGGAAGTGGCTACGAACTCTGCACCGCCCCTCTCGAGTTCTCGGCCATTATGACGGCAACGAAACCCGATGTTAGCCGGGGACTCGGAGGGGAAAGTTACAGAAGTAACAAGAAAAAAATAATAATAATGTATATTGCTCCAAAATATGAAATACAGAAAAAAATACAAAGAATACAATATTAAGATATTTGGAGCTTTAGGTAACCTATAAGGCGAACCTGTGTTTAGGTTACCATCAATTAGAACTACGACCATGCATTGTTACATATAGAACAAGAAAAAAATATACATACCAAAATTCCAAATGAATTCCTTTTAACAAGTATGTTTACAAAAATAAATAATTTTAGTTAGCAAAATATGTCTTCAATTTTTTCATAAGTAAATAGCCAGTTTTTACTTCTTTTAAAAAAGAAGCAAGATTAGGTGCACATTTGTACTCAGAAGGTAATATATTAAATATTTTTGGCCCAATATATAAAAAACTTCGCCTGTACAGAGACAATTTGGGCCTTGGCAAGGGTGTCAATATACTGCGAAAATTCCATAAACCTGGCCTATTTGAGACTGGAATTTTAGCACCACTCCTCAGAAAAAACAATCTAAGTACTTAGTACACGTACAAATGCCTAAGTGGGAGGAATTTCAAATGTTGAAATAGCAGAAAGGATGGTTCATGACGATTCTTATTGAGCATTATCCTGATATGCCTCTTTTGCAAGATAATAGCTGGCTTAATAGAGTTCAAATAAGCTCCTCCCCATGCAATCAAGCCATAAGTTAATTTAGAGTTTATTAATGCATTGTCATATAACCTCAAACTTTCAAATGGACATTTGTTACGGAGCAGATAAAATTTTGCTCACGTATACCGCAACACTTTTGTTAGAGAAGCTGTGTGTTGCGTCCACTTAAAACCTTGGTCTACAGTTATACCGAGATAAGTTATGCTGCTGCCACGTTCAACAGGAGCACAACATGCTGCTGACATTACAACAGGAGCACAAAATGAATCAGGATTGCAGGTTACATCATGACATATTAGATCCCAATCAAATGTGAAACGATTACAAACATTAAAACATACTTATTTCGTTTTATACACACTCATAATGAGCTTGTTTGAATTAAACCATTTTCTTAAATAGTTTAGATCAGCTTGCATACTATTTCTAACTTGTTCCCAAGTTATCTCATCGGAAGAATCTAATGAGTTATCTCATCGTAAGGCAAAATCGTCAGCAAATGCTGTCACAAGACCTTAAATTTTAAAGTCACACAGGTCATTTACATATATCAAGAATACAATTGGACCAAGCAATGAGCAGTGCAGCTAGAAATCCTGAGTATTTCTGCCTGATCCACACCTGGAAGGGGATCGGGTTGGTGTGGTGACTAGAGTACTGGCCAACCATACGGACAGCCAGGGTTCAAATCCCTTCAGAGGAGGAAAGTTTTTCAGAGGAAACCCGATCCCTACATGAGTGTCTTTTGGAGGGCACTACAAGTACAGTACTCCGTCTGTTGGATGAGACGTTAAACCATGGTCACCTTGACGCTTTCCGTTAAGAGCAGGCTAATGCCGACACCGGGTTTCTATCCACCCTTCCTCCCTTACCTGTCCCCTATGGCACAAATGACCTTAGCTGCCGGTCGCCTCCCCAAATATTTAATCCAATCCACACCTGGAACTGTAATTCCTCAGTGACCAGGAATCTACCCTGCATAACGTTCTATTCTATATTATACTCCTCACCATTCATTCCTCAACCTACTCACACAAAGTCCCTTGTCATTAATCCTCGATGATGATTTAATAGCTCATTCGCCAAAGTAATTTCACTCTTACACCATTACATAACATAAAATAATACTGTCAGGAGGGCAAAATAATTCATAAAAATTATAGACCTGACATCCAGTGCAGCTATTTCTTCATCTCTCTGGGCGGCAAGACGCTGAAGAGCTCTGGCGTGGGCATTTTCACACTTGAGGACTGTGCTCAGAGATGGTGAATGAACCAATGAGTGATAAGCAGCAGCAAATGTGACATCATCCACTTCGTCTACACCAACGCTATTATCTTCGGATGACCACTCTATAGAAGGATGTTCAACATTTTTCAGCTCCTTTTTGTACTTTCCATGAGTTAGTTTCCCATACTCCAATGTTTCCTGAAAAATTGGCATATTTTAACGATGCAACATACCATCACTACAGCATACGCTTGATAACCAGCAGAGTTTTATTTAATACTATCAAATTACATAAACTTAAGGACAGTAGTACAAACAACCAGCCATGAAGAATCTAAAGGAGTGAGGTGCTACAACTTGGTAGGGTGATTATGAGAAGATCAAGTGGCTTAAACCCCACATTGCAATAAATGAAGCATTATCATAATGAGTATTAAATTATACAACAAAACATTGCTCAGAAATTTAACCATGTGACGGTCAAAATTGCTTAATAGCCTCAAGGATATTGAATCTGACTTTCGCACGAAATTTTGCTGTAGAATAAAAACCATTTACTATTCACTCAATTGATTTGACATAACTTTCTGGCCAAGGTTTTCATTGATCATTCTCAAACCTTGACCACCACTGCCTCTGGAAGTGAGCATATCACAACTCCTCCATTTCATCTTTAGCACTTAAAATTAAGCAACACCGCAAGATGATGGACATACCTCCCTGAATGCTGCTTCCCAGGCTTTAACAATTTCATTTTCTAAAGATATATCACCTTCTTTCACCTCTTCCAAATAATTTTCCGCGACGTCATCATACAATCTCAACGTTTCCTTCTCTACGAACGCTCTCAGAGCAGGATAAATATCTGCAGGCAAAGAAGAAAAAAGTTAGTTGTAAAAGGCCGAAGTACTTGAACCACTACTACAAATTTATTTTACCAAACTCAACACGAGAACATACGACCTTGTTTCATAGATAATCATCAACTCTCACAAAAGTAAAACAAGACAATAAGAAAAAATACCTCTTTCAGTGTAGCATGGCAGTTTGAACATAGATATGATTCGACTAGTTAGTTCCTTTGTACATCCTCCGAAAGGTATTTCAATAGGGATTTCAATTTTTGACTGGTGTTTACTTGTCAAGGCGGGTATCAAATAAGTGAATACAACCTGTCTCGTATTTGACTCCGGAGCACTCATAGTTATTCCACAGCACGAACTGCAGTTTTAATTTACACATTCACTACCTCATCGTGAACTAAGCTTTCATACACAAGTTTAGAGTAATGTATAAACTAAAAAAAGTACTCCCCCCAGGTTGATACGGTTGATACACCCACCATTACAAAGCCACATTTCGCTCTTCATTTATCTCTCACCTCCCGGAACTTGTACCGCTAAATTCAAACTACGATAAGAGAAAGCCGAAAAGAAGGATACAGTTATAGCCATGTACCGAGATCCAGAGGTAGTCTTCACCTTTTACCAAATCAATTACAGCCATATATAAATATGATTTTTACCAATAGAAAATTTCTATTTTTTACAATTAAGGGTAAACCCAATCGTAAATGCCATAGCTATACCGTGATGGCAACAGGAGGACGAACTCTTGTTTAACGATTGTATACCCTACGGCTGTTATTTACGTATTTTCCCCAGCAGGTGTAGTTTGATCACTTAGTCACGCTATTTGTTTTAATTTCACTCAAATTCACTGGAGCTCGTTTCAAGATTTGCTCATAACCCCGATTTTCTTGGGCCTCTGTTTAGGTTCCCTCACATTTTTACCCCTCTGTATACGGTTATTGTCACTGGCGAACATCATTTCCTTCTTTTTCCTAGATATTTACACATTTCCATGCATAAAAGCTTCCAGTTAGATGCATGGATCATCCAACTTCATTCAAATTCTACTTATCTTTATCCATCTGCAGCTTATGACTATTGTTGTTTTTTGTTTTCTTATGCTTGATCATTGGGCGACCGCCTACTTTGATGGAAACAATTTCTGCTAGAACGAAGGTGTGAAGTATTTGTAGACTCGGGTCGAATTTGAGTGAGGGATCATCCAATAAATTTCTAGTGCTCTTTCCGCTCTTTTCATGAGGTAGAGAGCATATGCAAAATGACTTTAGCTATCTAAGCATGTTAACCCTCAATCTAGGGTCTAGGAGACGCGTGCATCTTTGTGTATGATTCGCACTAAGTAGTTACTTTGTAATGAGAGGCTCTCTTTATAATGAGAGATGCGGAAATGCCGTTATTACGAGTAAGAGTAAGAGTAAGTGGGCCATAACTTTTATGCACCTACTAAAAATCTCTCATTTTCACATTGCTAAACAATTACGATAGGTTTGAGTAAACGAGAAGGAATACAGTTTTTTGGTTCTTTCATGTGTCTCAATATTGAAAATGGCGAGCATTTTAACTGAGAGCGAATAAAAAGTAAGTAATATTCACATATTCACGAATTTTTGTGAGTGCCGTTTAGAAAAAAATTAAAACTCGAACATAATATTGACAAAAAGCGGAATATTTTTACACAACTTTGTCCTAAAAGCTAGAACGGATATTATACGAGAATTTTACAGCATAATAAGGCAAAGCAAGAAAGTGTGAATTAATTCATGGCGCAGGGTCTGCAGGACTCGAGCTTGTGGTGCTATTAGTGCATCTGCATGAAGTGCGCTTTAATTGAGTTAATTATTCTAATAACTCGACTACTTGTTATTTTTCTTAAAATTTTGGCCTTAATGACAGATTATCGAGCAATGTGCTGCCTCTCAACTGACCAGGATTAAATTATCGTCAATATATGCAGAGTTTGTTAGCCCCTATCGATAATCTCATCACTTAAGGTAGGCGAGAATACAATGCAATTGAGGCAATGGGGAAGCCTACCTCACTCATATGATTACCCATTCCAATCATAAATACGCTAATGCACGGGCATCTGATTCAGGAAAATATTCCCAAGCAAGACCTATCCCAATTACTCCTCATTTTTGCAGAACTTTCATTCATTAGTCTGGCTATAAATATCTAATATCAAAGACAATATCAAACTGAGTAATATTTGATCAAAAACGTTCTAGTCTTTTGCTAAAGGGTGGAAATACAATATCGGGCTACTGAGCGTAAAAAGTGGGTCTCCATTGGCATCTTTCTACGTTAATTAGTTCACTCGAAATCATTTTTACGAAAAAATGCTTGGAAAATTTTTTTATTATTAAACTATATAAATATATGTAATGTTAAATACTTCCCCACAGTGCATAGAATTCCTCACGAAGTTTCATATACCATTTCATAGCACACATATCGAGCTAAAGTGTATTATATCGGCGAATTGAATGTATAATTAACCACAAGTGTTATCATCAATATTATTTCTTTCAGCAAATAAAATCAATCGATTTTTTCTGCGCCGCCTTGTCGCATCAATGTACTGGAAACTTTCACTGTAGGGATGTGATCATTGTATCTAGCAGATTTCTAGAATTATTTATTAGCTCATAGAATATAACCAAAAGGAGGCCCTGTTTGACTGCTGATTCCCCAATAACAAAGTAATATTGGCTAGTATATGCGGGTAATTTCTCTAGGTAATGGGATTAATCAATCAAAGGGCAATATCAGTTTCGAAGGAAATCCTAAACTATAGAGTAATATATCAATGTAAATCAATAGCCAAAGAGTCGCTATCCTATACATTCCATTTCCGAGTCGGAATCCTGTCACAGACTAACAAAATATAGTATAAAATACCATATTGTATATTTGGAGCTCATTTTTACTGGATCAGGACCAGTTGAATGACTATGAACATTTACAACTAAATTTTAACTATGAAGTTATGGATCCGAACTCATTCAGATTAATATTCGACTAATTGTTGCATAGAAAGCATGTACAATATTTACTGCACGCCGCAACTTTATAACAATGACCAACATACTATAGAATACGATGCAATTACAGGAAATCACCACATAAAAAAGTTAATGACACTAACTCCTTTCATGGCCGATTATCAATATGCTGAAATTTAGCAAGGTCGTTTCGCCAGCGATCATTTAAATTCGTTTCTGTGGAAAAAAAACCCTATGGGAGCTGGGTTTCATTTTTTAACGAAGCGGTAGGAAGTTCCTCAAAATTTTTTTCCCGGCTTCAAATCGAAAAAAACCCGTTATGTTTTACGTAACGTAACACCCATCATTCCCCGCCCCATTCTGCGCTGTGGTTAACGTCCAATCGACATGGGTGTCGCTGCAACCCGAGGCGTATAATCTTTTTCTTTCGCTGTAGTGGGCGTCTTATTCCATTCGGACTGACCGAGTCCTTGGTTGTGGCGGCCGGGTTAATAATCAAGAGTTATCTAATTCCCCACGTGAAACCTCCACGAGTCCTCCAACCGGAAAATGATGGAGCAATAAAATTAAGATGACAACACCCTCCAGCAGCAAAAAATAGCACCTCTGACTCGTGGAGAAAATCTTCAACCGAGTGCTACTCCACAGTTGCGTTTCATTTACCTAAGACAACGCTCGCGACAAACCGATTCTCCGACGAATATATTTCAAAATATTTCCTTCTAAGTTACTTAATATAAATCGAAAACTTCGTACCATAATATAAAATATGGCGGCAAGCGATTTGACAGGTCTCGTTTCCAGGCAACATTTGTTAGAATCGATCAAGGTGTTGACCGGACGTTCCGATGTCGTCCTGTGCGAAGATATCGATGCTCACCGAGCTACCACCGGCGTAGAAGGATTCCTTTCCATGGTCCTCCGGGTCAAAGTCTGCTACCACTTCCAGGACGACCAAGAGATTAGACGCAAGACGTTCGTGGTCAAGCGCTTTCCTCAGACGGAGATGCTCATCGAGTTTTCGCAGCGAAGCGGCATCTTCACCCGCGAGGGGACGTTCCTGGACAAGGTAGTGTCGATCATGAAGAAGCTGTCCAACGGAAAAGTGGACATTCCCCTCCCGGAGTGCTACCACATCGTCTACGGCGGCAACGACGATGCCATCGTCATGGAGGACCTTTCGGAAGGCGGCTACCGAACCCCCAGTCCTTCCTACTTCTCCGAGGGCCTGGATCTCAGTCACTGCACGGTGGCTATGCGGAGACTTGGTTCACTACATGGTCTCGCTGTGGCAGCGGAGAGGTCGCTCCCGCCGGAGATCGGCGGTTGGCTCCATGCCTTTCCACCGTTCTGCCAGGAGGTTTGCTTCTACGAGGCTCCACCGGGAGTGCCCCCCAGCCCCCTCACCGGGATGACCTCGAACGCCATCGAGACCGTCCTGTTGCTGTCCAAGAACATCGAGGGGCTCCCGAAAGAGGCGGAGGCTTCCGGTAAGTTGGAGCACGTCTTGGGAGGACTGTGGCAGACCCTCTGTCGGCTGGTCAAGCCGAATCCCGGCAGCCCGAACGTCCCCTGCCACGGAGACTGCTGGATGAACAACATGATGTTCCGCTACGAGGGATCCGGTGCGGAGAGGGCAGCGGACGTGAAATTCATCGACCTGCAAGTGACGAGGTACTGTCATCCGGCGATAGACATACTGTACTTCATGTACCTGAGTACGAGGAGGTCCTTCAGGGATAACAACCTAGACGAGCTGCTTACGGAGTACCATCGCTCGATGCTGGAGACCCTTGCGGAGGTGAACGGCGGTGCTCCGCCCCTGTCGCTGGACCAGCTGCGGAAGGACGTCCACGGGGAGTACAAGCCGTTCGGCGTGATCATCGGGGTCGTGATGACTCCTTTCTTCATGCTGGGAGAGGACTTCGTCAAGACGGATCCCGACCAGTTGGCTCCAGAAGCTCTGGACAACATGCTGAAGACGGGCAACGCGGGCGCGGTCCGCAATCGCTACGCTGAAGATCCCAAATTCAGGTCCAGGATGGAGGAAGTGATTAGGGAATTGGTCGAATTGGCTTTCCCGCACGGTTTGAATTCTGCAGAACCATCCCCACTCCTCCAGTAAGGGACTTGGAAAGTTTAAATGGCATGAGTAACCTGAAATAAGTGAAAATTTCATAAAATTTTAGAATATGCCTGCCCATAAATTTTCTTAATAAACCAGCTAACTTATAGATTAACTGTGAAAATTAAATTCAGAAATTTTAAATACCGGACACGCCCGGGAAAGAGAAAAAATTCCATAAAGTGAAATGAGTAAATTCAGATACTACTAATTGTGAGTGAGTACTACTTATTCACTATAACCCGCTCGCTTATTCAATATCGAGAGAGGTTCTCATCCTGGTTGACTATATTTCTCCAAATTAAAAACGGGAAGAAAGGTTTGATGAAAAATGATTAGTGAAAACGGATTCGCGGCCTCATGCAGGGTTTTAGTGCTGTGTTGAAAGATAACCTGTGTTAAGTTCGCTATTATTTTCTTCGTTCGTCAATTGTATACATTTAGGGTTTTGAATGAGTGATAATTTTGACGGCTTTGGAACAAGGGCTCAAATTTTGAAAGTGGACTCTCTTAGTGACAGAGAAAATTAGCCTTTTGAAAACTTTGCTAATATTCATAACAATCAATTTCACACTATAACATGGCCCAGTCAATCCTTGCCATCAACCACGGTGTCATAAAACTTATAAAGTTATAACACAAGTGTTAAATTTATGAGAAGATCAACTATTCCGAATTACTTTCATTGTAAAAGCTGACTTTTATGTAGTTAAAGAAATAGGTATAATAAAAACTAATTGTGCGAACGAAATCATGTCTAAGCTAAATTAAGCCTGTGATTAGGGTATTACGTTGCAAGTAAGTGAAAGTGGATACCATTTCGGTAACAATAAATGTTTCCATTATATTCATTGTTTTTGTTGAAAACTGTCAGAGGAAAGTTTCCCGCATTATTCATTCTATATTTTGAATATTTCCAATGCAAGAGCAACCAACGATGTTAATAAATGTAGTAAGGGTAACGGAAATTTAATTGAATGTGAGATCGCGGAGTTATCCCTGAGACTCTTACTTAGAAAGTCAAATAGTGGTTAGATATGGGCATACCTAGGAGAACAAATGATCTCATGTTTCTCGATGAAAGAGTACGTCGAATTGTGTTCTTAACAGTCCGTAGAAGGATAGGAATGTGAGACGGCTAGATAGCAATACGAGCGAAGAGCTGTTGAACATTTGAAACAGTTTCACACATTTCTTCGCGAAAACAGTGAAATACAAGAGTGTCTATTTTCTTTGTACGTGCACGGATGCCATTATTTATTCGCTCAGAATTCGTAATCTCCCCAATAAAATACTTTAAACCGACCTAAATCTAACTTTATGCCATCATTAACTGTCCCGAAATGCCTCCTCCGCTAGATTTAGGAATACCTTCATACCCGCACACCAGAGTTCATTTATTTTCATTCCACATTCCCATGCCTAGATTATCACTCATTAAGCGTACGATTTTCTTTGTCTCTCCTCCCGAATTCCGATCATGTCTATTTATTTTAACTCTCCCATAGTAACTCTACCATGGTGACTAAAGTTCATTTTCCGAAAATACATATCTACCTATCTAGAAAACATTGTTTGTTCTCTAGAAACTTTGAGTTATTGTACATTCATATATTTTATTTTACCAACTTACACAAACCGTTGGAATATTTACAGACACACACGTGACTCAACTATCGATGACTTATCAGCATCATGTCTCTCAGGAAAGTTGTTCAAGGATTATCATATTGTTCTCATATCTCTTTTCTTATATTCTCATATCTCATTCAGGCAAGTTTTTCAATGATTTGCGTAATAGTTTTTATAATGAGATTTTTTTATTTGTACTTTTCCTTCTTTCTTCTTTCTGCTGTCATCTTTTCAGTTGACTTATGAATATTTATCTTCCATTATCTATGCTAGTTATTAAAGCATTTGGAATTGACGGGGTACCTATGTTTAAAATAAATTTAAAAACTAAAACTAATCAAATTCAACGCATTGGGACACCACAGAATAAAACGATTGGCGGAGATTTAATTGACCGCATAGAATTTTTAAAGGTAATTGTAACGTCCATACTTCACAGTCATGCTATTTTATTATCGTAACTATTCTGCAAATGAAGAATAGTGGAAGGTATTCGCCCTCTCTTATGATACCCAAATATTCCTTCAATATTTAAGGGGATTTTTAATTGGCTCATTCAAGACGCTTGGCAACAGCAACTGATAATACGCTTTCACAATTTACAGCAATGTCATCATGTTATCTAGCTAGCGTGACGGTTCTGTGAATGAAGACTGCCAAAGATACTCGCGCTCTTGTATGTGATCCTCAAATTCCTTTATTACTTCCCATATGGCGGCTCCAGCAAAAAGCTCAACCAGCATTCCTGCTGCATTCATCACGAGCCTCACATCCGCTGTTGTTGGGGGATGGGGAGGAGGGGAGTTCCACGAAACGGGTCCATTTGATGCTCCGTTCCTTTTATTTTATTTCTTCCAAAACCAAAGGGGAGGCGGCGACAACGAATGCCATTCCTCCCCAATGCCCTCGAAACAAAAACACTTAGTCGACGGCGGGGAAGATGACGCATTTTGTCAACCATTATACGCACCTTCATATGATGAAGCGCTTTCAATTCACTTCTACGTAAACTTTGTTTAAACATTCTTGGTAAATCAAATTATCAGTTTTATAAATATGATATTTAACTAGAAAAGTATGTTTGACGTCTTTAACTAAAATCCAAACAAATCAATTGTCATGCACCATACAAGTCAGGATAGACCTAAAGGAAATGAAAATGTTAGAGAAAGAAATAGAAAAACGAAATGAAGTTATTACTTTAAGTTTTTGCAGACGAAAATGAAAAGAGAAAAGATGAGGGACATGGCTAGAAGAAAGAACAGAGGACAGGCAAAAAAATACTGGTAGAATAGAAATATAATGGAACGGAATTAGTAGCCCAAACGGAATTAGTAGCCCAAACGGAATTAGTAGCCGTATGCGCCAAAAATAGAAAGAAAAAGATATGCACTCGTTTATCAAAGATGATTGAAGTTTCTCCACGAATGTGAATACCACTGTACTCTCCCACTTATGATCCCATTCCTTTTTAGTCTAAGGCAGTGGTTCCCAAACTATGGGTCGCGACCCACTGGTGGGTCGCGGGAGCAATTTTGGTGGGTCGCGCAGGGAAGGTGCCTTTTAAAGTAAAAATTAAATCTTAAATAATTACCCAAAAATTCTCTTCAAATATGTTCTAACGATAAACTAACAATAAGAAACGCTAAAAATAATAAAAAGAACATAGACTATATAGTCAGTCGAAACTATTTATGTGAAAGCGAAGAGACTTCGCTAGCTTCGCTATGTTGTACGGGTCTGTTGTCTTTTGTCCCGCCGGCGCCGGGTAATATTGGATCGCGAAAAATATTCCAGGTTGGAGGTGGGTCCCAGGACAGAAAAGTTTGGGAGCCGCTGGTCTAAGGGTTTCAGTCTTAACAATGTGGAATTTCATTTTTTTAACTGAGAGAGAAGAAACGTTTAATCTTTCCGCTAGAATTAAATTATTTCAGGTACATGGCACGACTCGTTCCAATGCATTCCAGCAACAAAAACAGTATCCTCTCTGAACCTTTGAGCCTTTGCGTTGGAAAAAGTGGTCCGATCGATCGAAAAGAATCGAAAAAAAACCATCCATCCCATATAAGTGCTTATTCCTTGTGGAGCATAAAAAAATAACTCAAATTTTAGCCTTATGCATGCATTCAATTAACTAATGGTTACGTCAGTTAAATAAAACAATAATTTTGTGGCACTAGCATAAAGGTATTTACTTAATGACTTTTGCAGCTGCTGAAATATGAATAAACTTTTAAACATTTGTGTCTAGGAGTATGTTAATTCACTAGATTTCTCCCATGCCCGCCTTCGCTGCGGTGGAGAGTAACGCCTGTCAGACGCATCGGGGATCGGTGTCGGGGACGCCAGGCGATTGGAGAGGAGGAGAAATGAGGAGAGAGAGCCCCGTCTCCTTCTCACTTCTCCATTCCATTCCTTTCCTCCGCGATCAAGGTCACTCACGGTGTCTTTTCGCTCCCTTCCCATCCACCCTCGGCTTGCGGTCTCGGTGACTCGGTTGCGTAGCAGCGCTCACCACTCCGCGAAGTTAAATGGACACGTAAAAGGATGCCTCTGGGAAAATGTGGAGCACGAATGTCATCAGAGGTGGGTTGGAACTGCGATTGCGTGTCGCGCGGAGAGTGCGCAGAGGGCGAAGGAGCCACAGTCCAACGGCCGCCGCGACGCGTCTGTTATGGACGGGCCCCGTGTGCAAGACGGGGCTCGAACGCAGTTTTAATTACGTCGTGGATTCTTGTCCTAGGGGGTCGAGGATCAAATAATCACTGAGAGGTTTTGAAAGGAAAATTAAAGTTTATTTAAATCAAGCATTTGATTATTTAATGAAAGATACCAAAATGTGCGTCTAGGATAGCCCAACAAGAACATTACCACGTCCCGGGAAGGAGTGAAGTTGTGGGTACAGGCACGGATGGATGCGGCGATGTTCTTATACTAATCCCTTGGCCCTTGTCCCAGATCCTATTTCTTTTGTTTTCGCTCCCACGGATGACATGCCATTATATGCCTCTTATACTCCTCAAATAATCTCCTTCACTCGTCCGGAAATTCTATCTTCTTCAACGCCTCCCCACTGATCTCCCTTCTATTACCCTCCTCAGCACTTCCTCTCTATTCCAATTGCTTCCATAAATCTCTTCCGCTTTCTCCGAACCTCCGCCTTTAGCTTCCTCTCCTCTCCAACCATATCAAATGCTTCTCCGTACGCATAAAGAATTAACGCAGACTGAAATCAGACGAATTCCGACGGGAGTATCTCAGTGAGATAATCTTTCAATCCTAATCTGGCAGAGTGGCCGAGCGGTCTAAGGCCCTGGATTATAGCACCAGTCTCTCCGGAGGCGTGGGTTCGAACCTCACCGCTGCCATAACTTTTAATCGCCTCGAGAGTGTTGGGCTAATTACACCCCAGCTAACGTTCAGATCGCAATAACGCCGAAGGAATTCAGTCGCACCAAAGGATTTTGTTCTGCTCCCCAACGCACAATTTACAGTAGTTCGGTTTTTATTCATCGAAACTATGAGAAAAAAAGTCAAGAAATCTCTTTTCATAGGTAGTACAGCTAACAAGACAAATACTAAGCGAGGGCGCCCCTGTGTTCAACAGCCTTAACAAATTTTGTGGACAATAGTTTTACATAACCATGTGTACGAAAATTATTTTTAAAAACCTAGAGATTTCATTAGCAAATTTGCTTAGTGATTATATTTTGTTCCATTCCTTTATGATTAACAACATATAACGTGTAAAATATGTTTATTCTTTGCTAATCAACCGTGTGATGAACCTTTGGTGAAAACGCTTATGAAAAACTGCTACAGTTAGAAAGAAAAAATGGACAAGGAATAAAACTGTTTTTGTTTAGTTATGACATTAACTTTTGAGAACACAAAAATGGTTCCCCTTAGATTCGTTAGTTCTCCTTACACTTACAGTTCGGCGAAACAATTATTTCCTGAATCATGGATTACTTCCCTGAATGATTAAATATTTCATGCGAAGGATGTTGACCATGTGGGAAAAGAATAGTGTACCTCACTTCGGAAAGATTTCGTGATTATTTTTACACAATTGAAGGCTCACAAACATGATTTCTTGACGTTCAATTTTCAATGATTTCCCCTGTAAGTTAGTTTTCGGTTATCGTTAAACCTTAAGCTAACGTGGAGGCATATTGATTTAAACGGTTGCTTGTATCGGTTCATAAACTTTTACATTGATAAGGCTAAGGAGATACTCTATCAAAGGAGGAAAATTGATAAAATAATAGAGATATAGAGAAGTTAGAAATATAGAAAAATGCTGCTTCCTTTTCCTATCGTAACCACTTGCGTCAGAGAAGGATTGGAGTGATTTAAACGCCTTAGTTAAACCTGTATATATTTTTTTTAACTGCGCCTCTTACAACTCGGTTCAAACCTTTAATACCGTGTCACTACTAAACAAAATCAGCTCTTAATGGAGAGGTTGCAATTTAGATTCGATAATACCATGCACAAACACAAGAGAAGGTGTCTAGACCCTCGTAGAGTAGAGAGTGACTTTTTTCCTATTGCGATATCCGATGAATAAATAACGAAAGGACCGTCGTGATTACACGTTTCCTTTCCCGGGCAGAGCAATGGACTTCCCGCAGTTAGTGTGATTGCGAGGGATTACGGAGAACTATTTGCAGGCATTAGCCGGCGCGGGGTTAACCGTCACATAGCGACGACATCTAGCACATCGACGAGCGTATGAAATGCGAATGGGAATAGATTAACTTCAATGGTATGAAACGACGAATATAATTCGGCAGTTGACACTGCGGGAGAGAGATGCAGGTAGAAATATGATTGAAAATCTAAGCAAATATGTACTTCATGATTTTCATATTTCATCCGCAAAACCATTTATCATGTCAGAAAGCCTTTGGAAAGCTATTTTTACTGTTTAGTCAAACTAAATGCTAACAATGGAGCCTTTAAAAACGCCAAAATAAGCAATGTAATCAAATCAAATATGGGCATGGGGGAAGTCGGCAGTTTTCACGACGCATAACGATTTTACCACGTGGAACTAAAGTAAAGAAAATATTCCACCCCTATCAGAAATTCCTGGAATGTACGCGCAAATAATAACACACGCAAAGAGCTCAGCAAAATTGATATGACAAAAAGAACAGTACACCAACTGAGAATGACGTCTTCTGTACTGAATCGATAGGATAAACATTGCCTACTTACTCTTGCGCCTAGCACAACGTGCGTTAAAGAGTGTATTCTACCTTACCATTTATCATATTCTAAGAGTAGTAGGAAGAACAGTATACTATCTCTAATTCTTTGATCATATCCACTGCAACGCACAATGAGCGGGACGGGGAATAATACAAGGTGATCAAAAATTTTGGCAGCGGTGGGATTCGAACCCACGCCTCCGAAGAGACTGGTGCCTTAAACCAGCGCCTTAGACCGCTCGGCCACGCTACCAACGGAGGATTGTAATTTTCGTCATGGAGCTCAACCCGCAATTGCATAATCTTCATTTCGCATCAGTGCAACGTTCTTCAATGCATCAAACGAGATGACGGGTGGGGTTTTTGGACAGTCACATTTTATACTTCCTATTTCTGGTTGAATCTTTGATTTTTCGTCAGACGAATATCATTTCCCGCTATTAAGTCTCTCTTTTTAAGTTCCTCATCCACTTTAGTGAGGGAGTATTGTTCATAATGTAATCCTGAGGACTCTAGTTGTAATGAAGGGAGTGAGGTAATCTAATCCGGAACTAATTGAGAAACAGTTTAAACATGACATATACGATAACGCCGAAAAATATTCGCCAGAAGCAACGCTCAATACGAGAAAAAGAGAATATTTTTTTCGCTGAATTATGAAATTTATTTTGGAGGAGCGCAGAAGTAGTAATTTCCCTTAATTAGAAATTGTAATCGTATAATTCGACAAAAGAATATTTCCCCAATCACTGACTACTCTCATGAACGAGTAACTATCATATAGTGAAAAAGTTTCCTTGAAGGGGAAACCGGAACAAACTGAAAAAGCAGTCGAAATATGACGTGAAAATGCCGAATAAGATTCTCTTGAATCAACGATCAATGCGATTAGATTAGATCGGATTGACTTTGATGGGAGTAGGTCAAATAACAACACTTTTCGAATTTCAAACTGGTAGCGTGGCGGTCTAAGGCGCTGGATAAAGGCACCAGTCTCTTCGGAGGCGTGGGTTCGAATCCCGCCACTGCCATTAATTTTGATCGTCCCAGGAGTGAGTTCACTCCAGCTAACACGTAATTCCTTTCCAGACAAGGGATTTTTTTCCATGCCAGAGCATATTATATGCTGTTCATTTGAATTCATTAAAAAAAAGCCCAGCCTCTTTTAAAATGCAGTTTAAATAAATAGACAATAATCGGTCATAAACATAATGATAATGACAACACAAAATGATAGTGTAGAAGAGATTTTGAAGTTAAAAATTGTGTGCAGTTCAATAATGACTCCCTATCAGCAGATGTAAGAGTATGGTAAATAACAAGGTGGGAAGAATCACGTTGGAGTGAGATGGATGATGCACGTATTGAGGCAAAATATTGAATGGAATTGGGTTTTGAATCAAGGGCCAAAAAGTAGGAAAATTATATTAATAAATAATTTTGCTTTGGGAATATAGTGTATGCGGGAGCATTTGTCCGAGCAAATACTAGACTAGTTGAAACAATTGTAGATACATGCGCTCGGCAGTAATCATAATATTTATTACATTTTGGATCAATATTTACTAATAACAGGAACATTTACAGCCTGACTCATTGAGCTCAAAAGGCAAAGCATGAAAAATATAAAACGGCCATAGGCATTATTAAATCATTCATAGAATTAATCAAAATGACAAGACGATAGATGGGCCTGTCACAACGAAACTACCTCACATCATCCAAATAAGCAATAAAATAAACGCAAGCGGCTGAAAATCCGATTTTATATGCGTTCATAGATAACTAAAGCGTTATAAAGGAAGTAAATACATTTTTCAGACACAGGAAATGTTTTCATCCAGACCTCACGCAAGAGGAGATATGTGAGGGACCCCATTAGGATAAAAGTAAGCAATTGGGAGTTACTCTTTCTGGAAAGAGTTCGATCATGGGTTGGGCTCTTTAGAGAAAAGGGTATGCTTAAGTATGAAGAAAGATTGTAGTTGGGTGGATTGGAAGGCAAAAAAGAGTAAAATGTAGCATGGGACGGAAGGGAATACGTGTGGAAATTCGAAGAAGCAATAGATAGAAAAAATGGATTACAGATTAATAGCATAGATTGGACTCGTAAGGGATAAAGGCATACGTAATCATAAAGAAGGCATTTTTGATAAAACAGATTAGCCTTTGGAAAAAATCAATTTTGGGGAAATCCAACAGGACCTGAAAGTAGATAAAATAAACATAACAAAAGACAAAATGATATTTAACGGGGAGACACCAGAAGATTGGAAAAATGAAGGAGAGTCAGTAATGTTACAGAGATTTTGGTAGGAGTATAATAATTCGGAGGACATCATTGACTGAAATGGAAAATAGAGTCCAAGGTGCAGAATTTTGCGTGAAAAAAATGTTAAACAACTTCCCTCGAAAAATGAACTGTCTCATTTCTGGGAGAAAACGTCCAAAGGCTTACCGTTATTGGTAGAACTTGGGAGACCGCCGCTAGCATATGAGACCCTTACGACGTAGGTCTAGTTTCACATATAGACCGAATACAGCGGAGAGCAGCAACATTAGTGAAAAATTGTTACGATACGCATAGTAGTGTTTCTGAAATCTTAAGGGATTTAAGATGCGAGCCTCTATCTGATCGAAGGGAAAATATAGATAAAATCATTGACGAAAGTTTGATGTACTTTTTTTTGCCGGACGTTCAACATATTCTCCACGAGCCAAACTATTATGGTAGAAATGTTCACAGGCATAAATAAAGGAAGTAGACAGTAAAACGACTAGATGTAAAAATGTAATTTTTATCTACATACGGTAAGGACCATAATAGTTGCGATGGATCAGTTCCGGGAACTTTAGCTCTCACTGGGTAAAATACGTTTCGCACTTTTTTATATATCTGAACATCATTATTAGCTACTATCCCCGCATGAAATATCCGACAAGATATAGCTCCTGCAAGAGTTAGTACCTTATATTACGATACATCAGTCACATTAATAATTCTAACCAGTAGTTGTAAATAGTATACCGTATGGTAGCATGTTCGTTTACGTAGCATTATCCTAGTTTTTGAACGGACCGAGTATTGTCATTCTGACTGCTTTTGGCGGGCTCCCGGCATCCGTACGCGATTCTGACTTTAGCTGGGGTGTTGCATGCCTGGTGTTGAATCACCCCGTGCCACACGCCCCAGTGGTGGCTTGCACGATATTTAATAGATGTAGATGTAGAAAACTCACTAATAAACATTTCACTCGAAACGACGAACTCGCCAACGAACATCGTCGGTAGCTACCGAATGAAAAGTGACGTAGTAGGGCATTTTTGAGAAAAGGATTAGCCTTTGGAAAAATTTAACCACCGCCCACCATTTTACTATGTTTTGAAAGCTTAAGTCATTCGTGCATTGTATATCACTTTGGAGATAACGATACCGGAGAACACTCATTGCTTTGATACTTTAAAGATACAGATACCGCCCGCCAAATTTATGACCGTCGTTATCTCTGCGCACGCGTATTACGCGAACTGGTTGGCACATTCCTTCTCACTCTGTCGACTGCCAAGTGTTCGATTTCGTATGGCTTCTTTGGAGAACGGACTTGATCGCATTTCTGCTACGAAAGCCGTAAATCACTTCCCTTCCAAACATATTTTGGCTGAGTATTTCACAATGTGGACCAGGAACACTCGTCATTGGTTTAGTATGACAATTCGTTTCAAGAGTTGATTGCTAATTGTTACTATTGATATTTAAGTATCCCCAATTTGTGGATTTCAGTTTTCATAGAAGTATAAGAATTCTTGTCTAGTTTCATGGGTGATGCACGGTTTAAATTTTACGCAACTAACTTATCTTCAGGTAGGAGTCAAATTTCAAATCAGGGTTAAGAAATCAGTTCAATTTACTAATGTTTTCAACATTAGAGTCAAACTACCGAATAGGAAAAACATGAAATGTTCCACGCAGTGTAGAAAAATGAATAAAAGTATAGTTGTAAGATCACAAAGGAGGTGCTTCCCATTTGGAGTATTCGTTTTTTGACAATAGTTTAAATCCTGTGTTGAGAGCCATAAGCGATGGGATCCTTAAGCAAAATTTTAACACGTTAAGCTTGAGAAAGAGTCGAAAAATTAATAAAAAATGATTTTCAGTACTATTTTTTCATCCGAAGTCAAACTCATTGATACACTATCACATAAAATTAGAACTCGAGACCCAGATATTTATTGGCAAGTTTTTCGACGGAGATTAATCGATTACATTGCCAAGGTATCTTCAAACCTCACTAAAAATTTAAGACCATTATATGAAGTCTATATTTAGATCCTCTTATGTATTTGCCTGCTCCTCATGTCGTCCATATTCCTGTCATCTTCCTTTCTCCACTACTCCCTCTCCCTCTGCTACTTACTCAAATGTGACGTCGCTAAGTTAGGCAAATAAAAAGTTAATTAAAAGGATAGCAGGTAGATGCAAAGAGAAAATAAAAAAGCGCTGTACTACGTCACTGTAAATGCCACACCTAAAACACGAGTCAAATTTTTGGTATCCTTATAAAACGAGGTTAAAATTGGAAATAGATTACACGCAGCATTGAACAACAGTGTAGTAGTTTGTTGAGTCAATCAATGAATAGATAACACAACGTGGTTTAAAAAATATTACATCTCCAAAGTAAACTCATGCGAGTAACTTCTCCAAAGATATGTTAAACATATTTAATACCCTTTAATACACTGTTTGGTTTGATTGCATGCTAGAGGGAGAGAGATCGCAGGACGGACAGGTTTAAAGTGTAATTTCTTCGCTACGAAACAGACCACATTTGCCATGATCGATGCCACTATAAGCGTTAATTTTTACATTAAGTACCGTTGGTTTCATGATATTTCTTATGCTATTTCATTTTTTGTTTACATTTAAATATCTGCATGGAATGCTAGTCAATTTAGTTTTTATAAGAGATATTTTGTAATAATTATCGCGTATTTGTTTGAATAACTCCAACAAATGATCTCCACTAGAATAGCTCACTACAGTACGATAGTGTTTAACTGTTTACGCATCCCTGGAGTAGAATTTCTAGATTTCTAGAGCTTGGCTTGGACTCCTGTCTTCGGGGCCACTCTTTCCACAATGATCAATTCTCCAAAACATTTATCGCTATGCTCCTGATTGAAGTTTTAAATTGTCTTTTCTCAGTGTCCAGAGCTAATTTGATTGCTCGGGTCTGCTCAGAGCCCCATAACCTATCTCCCCTTGTCATGGATGCTTCCTCAGCCAATCCGAACGCACACCTTATGTCTTTTCTGCTAAACCTCCGAGATTCTCCCCGAAAACAAGAACTATTGCACCTGTCCCCTTCATAATTCTTTCCCCGCCTTCGCATATATCCCTGCCTTTCAATGCCAGGGAAATCTCATTACGTGTGCCTTACACTGATAAATCTTGATCCCATCAAATCTCCCATGGATTAAGAGAATCTTAGGCATTTGGGAAAAGGTAAAAAATAATATGGACTTCTTACATCCACTTCCTCAGCCAAAACTCGGTATGATTCAATTTCATCCTTCCCAACCTCAAACCATGGTAGGAGTTTGGGAACCACTTTCCACTTGCTGAGCCTGTCTAAAAATTGTATCATCACTGGCTACACTTTGATATCATGTGGTGTATATGTGACTTCCATGTTCAAAGCAACTTGAGACCTTTTATTCATACTACAAAGATATTTAACTTAACCGCAAACGTCACATTCTGATTTGGCATTCTAGGAAGGTTGTCCTCAGTTGGAGGCAAACGTTTTCAGCCAGGAAATCATGTGTTATCAGTCCGAAAGCCTCCCTACTCTACGAAGGAAGGAAATAGCGGTCACATTAGGGCATGCATGTACAGTTCCTTCCTTTAAAATTTCATTTCTAGTGAAAACAATAATATAGTTTGCCTAAAAAATGGGCTCGAAAAAACCCAAGCGAACCCGGCTATGAGTCCTTAGTTCGAGCGAGCACTCATAGAGCATATTTCATTTGTTATGACGTAATAAAAAACGAAAAAAACGGCCCAGTAAAAATTTAATCCTGATTATAACAATTTTTTTACAAGCGAGATACATTTATATCCCAATTAACACGTTCGCGGAGGTAATATAACCTTCAAAGTTCTTTAGTCACTACCTCGTTATAGAGTAATACTCTACCGACTTGAAGCTTCAACAAATTAAGTCAATGATCCTTTCTAAAAGCCTCATCAAAACAAGCAGAGCGAAGATTTAATTGGACATTTGGAAAATATATTCTTGCATAATTTCAGAGGCGTGATTATCAAGGAAGGAAATCAAGAAGTCCAAGAAAAGAGGTATTCCCTCAGAAGTAGAGTTTACTGACAGATAGCAACAAGAGATTGGAATAGAAGCCACGATTCACTCGAGCATAAATATGCAGCATGCTTTCACATGGCCGTAGACAATGATAGAGTAGGGGTGAGAGCATTGGAAGTAATGGAAATCTTCATTTAGCAGTTAAATTGAAATTTGGTCCAGCTGTTGAACCATAACGGTTGTTCGCTGAGGACGAGTATAGTAGCAAAGACTTAAAAAAGAGTATTGTGCCAAGAGTATTGAGCCAACAAAAGACGCGTTCAGCTACAGGAGGGAGCTGATGATGGGTGAGCTTTTTTAAAAATGTACAGAGAAGGTTTACGAAGAGTTAAATGTAGAGGGGAGCGTAGCATAGTGCAGAAACGTGAGCTCTAAGAAAAGGGGATGAGAATAGGCTGCAGATATTTGATATGCGGGTGCTGAGGAGAATAGAGGAAGTGCGATGGGAAAATGAAATGCTTCGTAGGCAAGGTGAGGAGAGGAGAAGATTAGGAGGAGGCAGAGTAGACGGTTAGAACAAATGATTAGGGGTAAAGGGTTTTTTTAGGCTACGATTGAGGGGAGGATGTTGGGTAACCGGGGAATGGGAAGAAAATAATGGGCTTTATGGAAGGGATTAAAAGAGAAAGCGTATGCTAAGATTGAGAAAGAAACCATGTAAGGAGACTTAGGCTTTCGCCTGCGAAAACTTGTTACTCTTTTCCATTAAAACCTACCGTAATAGGTAGATTATCTTATTTGATCAGAAGAGAAAAACGTATTCCAAACCAAAAATATATCAAAAGGGAAAAAGAAAGTTAATTCAATGGGAAAAATTGCCGCAAAAAGCCAAAGAGGCACTCAAGGCACCGCATGTTCGTTTTTTGAAGCCGTTTCCTGACTTCGCCGCTAGTATTTGGAGCCTCGTCACCAAGATTTCAGGAAATAGCCTCATTTAGCCAATTGATATTCGTGAGAAGATTTAGTTTAGGGAGTACTGAGGTTCTTTTCGAGCAAGTATTATTATCAGTTTTACCGGAATTGTTATTTGTATATTTGGTGTTGAAAATCCACCAGCGAACAGGATATTTTTCAATTTTTTTGGAAATATGCCGGGGTCATGCACATGGGAGTTCACCGTGCAATTTTTGACGGGTGGTCAAACAAACAAAAATAGAGGAACAAATAGGTTACTGACAGGAAAATTTCGGGGATAGCCACGGAAAACCAATCTCCAACTTGACGACTGTTCATGTTGAATGCTGAAAATTGCTTTAACCCGTTGAAGATGTCCTTAGTTTTGACAGACTTGTATTTGTTCAAAAACTATATCATTGATCGGTAATTCTCAAAATATTGTAATGATGTTTCTTTTAATATATGTTTACAGTAAGAAAATTCTCAATCTTCGCTAAAAACCTTATCCGTATTCATCCAAATTTCCATTCCTTATTATCTTGAGAGTGGTTTATCTCTTATTTCGCAATCAAACGTGAGGTACCTACTATCGTATTTCCCTTCAGACTTTCCTGATTATTTCAGAGCCGAAACTATTCCTTTAACACCGGCCTACGAGTGAGAAATAGCCCAGAAAATTTGCAACGGAATTGGAAACTCTCTTTGGGTCTACTTGATGGAATTGTTCCATTGTGACATATTAAAAATAAACTTTGCAATAGCCACATTAATTTATCTGCATACCTAGGGGTAAAAATCGATTGCGAAATCTGTCGTGCGAATAAATATGCGTGGAAATTGTTAAGTTTAATTTTTCATTGTGTTACGATGGAATACATCACATATAGTATGAGAGATGCTATAATAATGGCTCATTTAGGACAAAAGTAGATAGCTGCATGAAGTTAAAGGATGAAGCACATCAATCCTCGGCTTTATGATTGCTGATGGCTATAGTGCATTGGTGGGATTTACTTGCGGAAAATCTTTCTGCACGAGATATTCTGCGAGCCAAGGGGAGAGGGAATAACATATTTTTTAAGAGACCCAGCACCGGATACAAGTCGCTGCGGCGGCTGGGAGACGTCATGAGGAGAAAGACAGTCGAGCTTCGTGAAACGGAAAAGACGCCCGTCTCCCCGCCTAGCACTCCAAGAAGAGCGACGCGCCCATAAGATAAGGAGGACACGATAGCAGTGCCACTAGCGGCTCGTATCGTGGAGCGCCGATTGCACACGCTCTGTTACTTTGCGGGAGAAATCATGGGCGAAGAGGTGGAAAGACCCGCCGTCGAAGAGTTCATCAAGTACGATGTGATCAAGGAGTGCCTGAGGAAACACGCGGGTCGGAACATCATCGATATGTCGCCTCTGGATGACCTGGTGTTCGAACCAGCGACCCGCAGGGTCGAGGGATCGACCTCGTCCGTTTACAGGTTCAAGGTGGGCTTCAGAGCCGAGGGGAAGAACGTCGCCCATACCAAATCCTTCATGTTGAAGCGTCTGCCGCAGTCCGCCGTTCAGCAGGAGATCGTGCAGACGGCTGGGCTCTTCCGGAGGGAGGTGTTCTTCTTCGACAAGGCCCTGCCTTACATGAAGACCATTGGAGGTAAGCGCATGTCACCTCCAGTACCTGATGGCTACCACGCCGTCTCCGATGGCCATGAGAACCTAATCGTCATGGAGGACCCGTTCGACGAGGGTTTCCAGTCCCCGCGGTCCCCCATGAACAACTCGGATCTCCTGGAGCACTGCCTGATGGTCATGCGGAAGCTGGGTCAACTTCACGCTTTCTCCTACGGTGCCGAGAGGACGATGACCAAGAAGTCGAGGGGCTGGCTTGGAATGGACCCCACCCTGGAGGAAGATCTGCTCCTCTACGAAACAGCGGAGGGGGACGAGAGGCAACCTAGCCACGCCTACGGTATGCTGCTGGCGAGCATCAACCTCGCAATCGAATTGGCTGGCGAGGTCAGTGAACGGGCGGAGGCGGCTGCTTCCTCAGGAGAGCTTGCTGGAATCCTTGAAGGCGCCTGGTCCACCGTCTGCCAGTTGGTTCGCGTCAACCCGAATGCCACCAATGTCCTATGCCACGGAGACTGCTGGATGAACAACGTGATATTCAGGTACAACAAGACTGGTGGCAAGGAATCCCTCGTCGACGCAAAGTTCATGGATTTCCAGCTGTCCCGCTACGGTCACCCCTGCCTGGACATCGTCTACTTCCTCTATTTGAGCACCAGCAAGACCATTCGCAAGAAGTACATGAACGAAATACTGCTGGCCTACTACAATTCCCTTGTGGACACACTCGGTTTCCTGGGGAAGGGATCACCGCCCATCACCTTAGCGGAGTTGAGGCACGACATGCTCTTCAAATACAAACCGTTCGGGATAATAATGGCCTTCGTGCTGAAGCCTATTCTGTCCCTTGACCCCCAGTTTGTCTCCAGCCGCGAGGTCCAGAACGGCGACGAGGGAGGAGAAGGTGAAGAACCGAGTAAACCAGATAGTTTCCATCTGTTCAAAGAGTGCTATGAAACTTATCCCAATTACAAAAAGGGCCTAATTGAAGTTTTAGAAGAAGTTTTCGAATTGCTGATTCCAACTGGTGCTCAATAGCCGAAGGAACTGATATGTTTCTCCCATTAGAAGTTCGCGGTAAGGACCGATTTTTTTACGTAATTGTTTCGGTGAGTTTTTGAAGAGTGATAATAGATTCAGAGCTAACGAGACAACTCGTGTATTTTTTCCGCACGATGAAAAATATTACATAAACTTCTTAAAAATACAATTTTGTTTGGAACAGTATCCATCCTACAGCTGCACATTTCCTGTTTTGAAAAATAAAATCTAAATTGTGGAACACAAATTTTTACATGAGTGCGTTGATTACCAAATTACCACTGTTTAGTGATTTATTTTTGATAAATTTTGTTGAGTGCATGTATCAGTTCATAAATCATGAAAGCAAGGATTCCCAAAGTACAGTTTTATTCTTACTATGTGGTCATTATCAATAGGTACGTTCTCTTATAAATGGAACCCATTTAGAAGGCTAATCTTTGACTTGTAGCCTGCAGTAGCTAGCCGAAGAATAGCACTATACCACGGAGCTTAGCAAAATTATTTTATAGTTTCGCAAAAAAATCACCTGATTTATGCTGAGGTGAAAAGAAAGGAGATTATTTTCACTAGTCATATTGACGAAGAGAGGCTACAGTTCACTTAGATTTGACAGCGGTTACTTAAAATCTAGGAAGTTCTGATAAAAAGACCACTGTGCGGTAAATTTGATGTGATATGGCTCTCATATTTATCTACTTTTGTGTGTTTTTTCTCTGAGGATCAAAGTAACTTTTTGTTCATAAAGGAGCGGGCCCTCAGAAGAAGATAAGGCAATGATAAGAGTTGGAAACCAATTCCTCCGATCAAGTGGCCTCAATATCAATTCAATATCACCGTCAATAGTAAATCGATTTCTGGAAAGTGGTTCCTACTGAAATGAACTCAGTCATTCATTGGAGACTGACATAGCATATTTGGTAACTTCTTGAGAATAAATAAAATGGTTAGTAACGAGACATTACTCCACTGTAAAAGAGTGCTGACAGTAAACAATTCTAACTATTTGGAAATTTCTAAAATTTTACATTTCGACAAAATACTTCCATATATATTGAGCCAAATGATTTATTTTACAATGGTGTGCGAGAAAAAATATGACACTGATTGCGACAAACTATTTTTCAACCGTGAGGGTAACTCAATGTTCTAAAGGGATAAAATCGATACTATAAACTCAATTCCTCATGAGCTGTATTCTGAAGCATATTCAGCTCTGGATATTAATCACGAATATCTAACATAAAATAGATAGTAGGTGCTTGAGTTTGTTTGAGTTAGAGCGAGGGAATTAGTGATAATGCGCTCACAAGATAATTAGATAAAGATAGTGGACTTAAAATGGGTCCCTAAGAATGTTGGTTAGGTAATGGCAATTTCTAACTGTTTATATAATTTGAAAGAATGGTATTTCTTAAAAAAAAATACATAATAAGTCACTGAATGATCATTCAGATTTCAGCCAAACCTTGGACAAAATAAAAATAATCAAGCCATCTTCGCAATAAATATTGGTTAAAGAGCATTCGAGGTTCCGCAAAGAAAATTTCTAAATTCATTTTTATCCAGAATTTATAGTTTTAGTTTCCACCGTGTGGCACCGAAAGTATTGGACAAGCCATTTAATCTATTTTTGAATTTCATCTGAGGGTTTTTCGTGACAGTCAGATCGTTTCCGCATTTCTGGATAGGGGATACAAGTGAAATGGGGATATCTCATTAAATGTTCTCAAATGAAAGTGGTCTAATGAGATGTAATCCAGATAGTGTGTAAACTACCCGTCCCCTGGAGAAAGGGAAGCCAGCACCGCGTCATAAACTGATTCGTAAAAGCGATAGACTAGGAGAAGCAGGACACAGGATGCATGGAATGAGCACGTTGTAGGCTAGATGGAGAAATGGAAAAAGGTTTGAAGAGTGTTTCGCCCCCTCATTCGCCGATTGGCCCACACTAAGTCATGTGACGGAAGCTTCCGTTCCCGTTTGATGTGACTAGCAGAAAGATGTTTGAAATCGATACTTTAACTCGGCTTTAAATGTATTGTATTTTTGAAAATGTAAACGTGTTATTTACAAGTATTTCTTGGGATGCCGAAGCGCACCTATGTACTTCGATGTAACCTTGAAATCGGTGACGTAGCCAGGGATAGAGGGGTCGTGGGGTCCGGATCTTCTTCGAAAGTTGTAATTTATTTTTTTTAAAGGCAACAAAGGAGAAATTTATAAATTTTTAACTGAGAATATCGATTGCATTTATTCTTTATTTTGAACAACTTTTTCACTTTATACATTCATAATTTTCATACCAAAAATGCTCCATCAATTTTCCATGTCTAATATTTATTTTTTTCCATCTGCCTCTATTACTATATGCCCTCCCTTCATTCAGATTTCCTATCTCCTGCATATCAAACCCGAGTAATCCCCGTTAATCCTAGGGGAAATGGACCGCAAAAATGGGGAAGTTTAAAATGGAATATTTTTCGATCTATGAAAGATCATTATACTGGCTTCTAAAACCGTTTAGTAAGGGTTTTGAAAAGGTTGTGTAGCTAATTATTTCATTAGCTCTCTAAAATCTACTTGTGCTTATTAACTATTCAATGCTCTCGGCACGTTCCTTTATAACTGTTGTTTCTGAGCAATTGTATATTTGCAAAATATGCTAATGCTTACGGTTTCAAAAGCATTAGTTGCACATAGTATAGTGAATTTTGATGTAATTTTACCTCCTTGATGATATTTACAGGTTTTTTCAAATGCATAAATAGTCGCAGTTTCATCAACTTTTGAAAATATGTTGTGAAATATATGGGTATTAATTCCACCCCATCAAATATCACTGAGGTGGCTTACAGGATACTACGAAAAATTCTTTCCCTCGCATAGTTAGTTTCGGAATATATAGTGCAACTGTCATATAGGAATTTTCTCCGGCGAATGAAACGACATTTCGTATAGACCGCACCGTCCGGGAAGGGCTGTACAGTGGCGGACCTTGATAATGACTGCACGTCCGGTCCGTTCAAAACAGGTTCAGTAGTAGGATGCTTACACTGTTGTGAGGACAAAATGACTTTTTCCATCAGGATTTATCCACGGTACAACATGCTTCAACGCAACGCCGTCATCATCTGATGAGTACATGCATTAAAACATGTTGTACCGTATGTAAATCCTGGTGGAAAAAATAATTTTGTTTTTACCACAGTGACAATGCATTTCCACATTTTTAAGCCTGAAAACATCGAACATAGGATGTGTATTGTTTAATTTCAGCGGGAACCACGGGAAAAGAGACCTATGGAACCCTTTGGTGATACCATAAAATGCCTCAAAACGTTATTTAAAAAGGCTTTTATGAAAGCCTTTCAAATACATCTTATTCCTCAGATGACTCTCGTCAAGGATCTCTGGTGTGGACGTTCAATTGGCCGACGAATTTCTTGGGCTTTCAGCATTGTTTTCAGCGTTATCTCCGGATAACTTCACACAAAATTTAGTGTATAAACGCGATATGGCAGTAGCCTTGAAGGTCAGTGGCATGTGATACTACCGTGGGTGTCCATGGCACTCGGGTTCGATAGTGGTAGTAACTGACAGAGGTTAGCACTTGTACGGGAAATAGACAGGCTTCTGTTTTTCCTGCCAGTGGCATATCGATTGTGCGATAATATCGGATGCGATCGCATCCGGTAAAAATCTAGCTCACATGACTGCAAACGGGGATTAAAAATTTATGCAACGAATAAATTACTTGGAGGACTCATTGTTGCATGTGTCAATACTAATTTGTACTTGGGAATGTTATAAATGCTTAACAACAAAAAGGCAATTTTTGTGACTTTTGTATTATTAGATAATAATAATTGTCATACTTGATTGCCAGTGATAATCCACAATTAATATACTTTTTCAAATTTTCTGTCCACGAACGCCTGTGGGACTCGAACAGATCGGTGTGCGATAACAACCCTGATAAAAAATTCTCTATAGTTTCCTTATAAATACTTCTACAGAATTTCTTAAAAGTTCTGTAGACATTCCTTAAACTATTGAAACGCCATTTTACGGAATTCCCTACGATGTTCTGCAGAATACCTTAGGATGTTCTGCAGAATACCTTAGAATGTACTGCAGAATACCTTAGGACGTTCTGCGGAATTCCTTAGGACGTTCTAAAGAAGCCCTTTGACGAAGCCCTAGAACTCCTTACAAGCTCAAGGAAACCTCACATATTTCCGTAGTGTTGCTGAAGTTCAACAGAACAGTTTGTTAGGAGTTATTTTGCTCTGCAGAAAATAACTCTACAGAACATGTGTTCTGTAGAGTTATTAGAGTAGAGTGTAGAGTCAGGGTCTCATGTTCTGAACAGATCCTTAGAAAAGGAACTAATTCTGAAGAAAAAGAGACAATTTCTGTAGAATTCCTGACGTTCTACAGAACAGCTTCTAAGGAATTTTTAGCAGGGAATGATTGCTAAATTTGGGCAATTTTCGAAATTACCATATTCACTGTTTACCTCCTTCATTACTACTTTAGTAAAATCCTGAAGTTATGTGTAAGGAGAACGATGCCCCGCAAGAAGCGATACGATTTGAGATAGCCCTACTCTCGCCACTGCAATCGAAGTCAACTTTCATGTCAGTCAAGCCGGCTTAATGAGTTGGCACGCGCGACAATCGCATCGAGCTTGCTATTCTAGCCATCGCTTTCGCTCTCTTCCCACTGTCGTAGTGTTATCAAAACCCGCGCGCGTGGCCCCGCCCACTTTCATCCGGGTGTGTGCCGGGATTCCGATGGTCGCAGGATTTCCACCCGACCGACCGCCACTGGCCTTTATCTTTCTCCATTTTCCCCTATATTCCTTTCCTTCCTCTAAGCCCCCTCACTCATTAACCCCACCTTTCCCCTGGTCTCCCACCTTTTGGTCCCATGATGCAACGTAATGCCTCGCCTGTGCACCGCTTCCGGAGTGGAACTCCATCCTCATAGGCGAAGGTTTAAAAAGGCGAGTGACGTGGATTCTATAATCGAAATTTTACGCGGTCTACGGACTCTTTCTGCACTTCTGCTGTTGCCTCGCCCACGCCCGGTCGAATCTCGTAGTCGCTGGTTAGTTTAAAATGTACCCTTCATCTTTAAAATAGCCGAAGTTAATCCTAGCCGATCTAATCATTAGACGACATCAAAAAGGTTTAAAGAATCTTGATATGAAACGGTAGATTAGGTCATGAGAGTAATATTGGGGAAATAGACAGCAGATTGAACGGGTTTGAAATGCCACTTCCCCCGTGATTTCAATTTGTGGCCGTAATAGCTGTCACTGTCATTAGATGTGAAATTCTCTCGGTATTCCCACCGGGTTAAATTTTGACTGCTGCCAACGTTTCGATGGATAACACTTCCATCGTCATCAGGGTAACGAAACGTTGGCAGCAGCCAAGAATTTAACCTGGTTGGAATCCCGAGAGAATTTCACACTATATTCGCCGGGAAAGTACAAAATTATTCACTATCATTAGGTTTTTCGATAGGTAGTATAATTTAGTATTTTCATTTGGTCTCTAACAATTGTGTCGTTACTTGCTACGAAGAGCTAACAGCATATCTCGCATTATTACTGCATAGCCCATGTATTTCTGCACTCTTACGTAGTTGCAAAATATTTTAACTGTCATGGTTTACATTATGTTGTTAGTATATAAAATGCAGTGTAGGTAATTTTAATTTCACCTCCTGATAGATATTTGCCAGTTTTCGTTTAATTATTCAACATAGCAGTTTCATTACCTTTCGTCAAATGTAGTGAAGTGCATATTGATTAAAGTTTATCCCTTGCACCACACCCTTCAGGTGGCTTGTAGGATACTACGTAGGTATTATCCAGCGAGTATTTAATAGTCCACTTGTGATGGCCATCTAAGAGTTATCTTCATTCCATTATATTGTCCGGAGTTGGAGCTAAAATTTTTATTAATATTTTCTTTTGAAAATGTTCAAATTTCCACATAGTGAATTGATTGGCCGTGGTAATAATTACATTTCCCAAGACAAATCTCGTAGCAGATGCAAAATGCCTGATTTTCGGATGAGAGGTGTCTATTAAAAAAAGAAATACTTCACAAGCAAAAACTAGCTTTTTCCCTTGTATTTACTTTTGACTACTTTGGGTGCGATGCACGTGCCAAGTAATTTCATGTTATTTGCATTGAGTTTTATTATTTTAACCAATCAACTCAACTCACAGACACATATTAATGTAAAAATAGATTTTATTTATATCACTAAAAATCTTGTTGGTATTTTTTATTTATTTTTTTTATTTTTTTATTTAATCCTCACTACCCCGAATACAGCACAATGTGCCAATTTACGTCGGGTGAATAACAGTAACAACATACGAGACACAAACACCCATGTCCTGGGCAGAAAATATTTTACCCAGGCGGGACTCGAACCCGCGACCCTCGGTTTGGCAGGCGAGGACTTTACCCCGGCGCCACCGGATGTGTTTTAAATTAGAAATCCAAGTGTTGGGTGAAGAAACTTGCCCTCCACGACAACTCAATTGTTTTTCTCTTCTTAATTTAATATAACATTTTTATAATTAATTTAATACTTCAACAATTTTGACACGTAGCCTTATGGAAATGGACATATATTTCGAAATAATTCGATTCTATTTGTTCTGAGTTTCCCCTTAAAATCGAAAAAGTTCATTTATCACAATAATAAAGGTGGCTAGCAAATATCAAGGTATCATGCATTTAAGGTAGTCTGAGCGAAATATCATTTTACTTAGAAATCAATGAATTTGGTCTCATTTTAAAGAAAAGTATCTCACCCTTCTAATGACAACAAAAATTCAACCCCTTTTCATATTACTTTCCGAAACATTTGCCAAAAAATACTAGCCCTTTTACTTGGGAAATGGCACGTGTATGCACTCCAGAGAGACATTATTTACAAAATGAGGAATATCTACCAGTTAGATGTCGTGAAAAATCAGCAGCGTGTAGTTTGTATGTTTTCCCAACTATTTATGAAAATTAATCATACTGTCACCGCAATAAGTTCTTGGGTATCACAAAAAACCTTCCGTTTTGAAGGTGTTTCAAACGCACCGCGCGAAAAAAATTAGTCAAGTTATAGACTAATTGAGATATTTTCATTTAATTACTTCCCATTTCAGTCATATAAATCTATATTATTCTACCATGAATAATGCAACAGTTATTTCATGTGTTCTACAGCTGGTGAAATTAAAACGTATAATTCGAATATGGTCTCTATTATGACTAGGGAACTACTACCTTAAGTATGACTTTTGCGTGAATTTTTAATTCCGCGCCGTAAATCATTGAATGTACATTGCCACGAGCTTCACGGCTTAGCATATGGCAGGAATTTTGTTTCAAGTCTGTTTAGCGCAAATTAGATTTTCAAATGGAAAAGAAAGGTATAATGAATGCAACTATGGATAGCAAGAGCAGTCATTAGAGGCACCAAAACAATTAGGACTCTGCAGAACAGACGATGAACAAGTACTTGGGACGAAGGGTCTGCATGTAGAGGTAACTGCCCTTCTACCTCATAAATTTCTTCCAATAGGGATCATCGAAGGTCGAATCAAAGATCTTTCAACAGCAGCTTCCGGTGAAGCTGAGTAAAAGAGATGACGGCCTATGGGAGGGAGAGTAGGTGTTGGATAGATTGCTTCCCATCTCGACGGCACAGGTTCCTGGCACATTGATGGAAATTTTTCAATGGATTCGAAACACTGCTAGCTTCGCTTCGTTTCCTGCTCGGGAGCAATGGGGAGAGAAAGTAGGGCTTTCAGGGTAAAATGTTTACTTCTCCTGTCGGATGAGACTGAAAATTGAGCATATTTTGCCACCTTTCGTAATGAGGATAATGTCGATTCCGAGTTCCTCTCTACTCATTTTCCATTCCCAAATAGCCCTTCCTGTACTAACCTCACGATGGTGCAAATCACCGTAGTTGTCGATCGTCTTTCAAAAATATCTAGCAGCGAACTTGATTTATAGTAAGGCCAGCGGTGAAAGCTCATTGAAACTAAATGATCCCAGAAGAGTCTAGAGACATAAACCTAAGTATTGCAAGAATTCAAGGTTGCCTCAAAATCCTCACATGACAATTAAAAATCAAAGGATAAATACCTTGATTTTAAGAGATTTTCGAAAGGATTCCGTACAAAAATTAAAAATTCTAAATCTGTTACCAGAAAATAACTATCGGAAAATAACTATCGGAAATTTGAAAGAAGAACACATCATTGAGAGCAGTCCAATTCTTAGGGTTACTGCGCATTCTTAAAGGGTCTAAGGACATACATATATAGTGGTATTCAACGCCAGATTCATCGTTCAGGATTGCGTCTACAAGCTACCAAAATACCGACTGCATTCAACGAATTACGAATAGTAATTGAACGAAAAATATCATCTTGGAATATCTAAAACCAAGTCAAACAGATATGAGGTTCATATGGTTGCTCTCCGCTGACCATACCCAGCTGTTTGATAACCACCCTTTTTGAAGGGGGGAGGCATACAGAAGCACTTAACACTCCCTTTGCGCAATTCCCTTGAGATGCAACTACTGGCGATATTAGTTCATAGAATGGAAGCCCATTCCGGTACTCAAGCCATTTGGAAATAGCTTATGAGAGAGCTTTCAGGTGGAATCTTCCTCTATTATTGAGTACCGTTGTAAAATATAGGTGAGGCTGCCTTAGAAACAAAGCAGCGGACAATTGCAGCACCTAATTTCTCCAAGAAGGTGAGTAAACTAGAAAATAAGGCTCATCTATACCTTTCCGATTCACTTTACTTCTGGTCTAACCGAAACTAATGATATAATTAAACTCATGCACGTTAAGTTGGAGCTACCCACGTGGGTAGCTCATCCCATCCCGAGATGTGAAGATTTTTCATGAAAAAAATATTCAATTGGACGAAATTCTCTGATCTTCCAGTTTCCGAGAGCACCATTAGACTTTTTTGCTAATAAATCATTTAAGTTCAAGGTGTGCTATCATCAAACTACATGCTATGAGGAATCGCCAAGATTTAATATCCACGCTGCTCTAACGCAACAAAGTTGGGTTCATCCTTTCGCTACCGTGACGAATCGAGTACTATTAAATTTCCGCTACGCCATAAAGTTGGTCGCGGACATGAAGCAATAGTTCACATGAATACCACTGTGAATTCACAATGTATTAAGACGGCTCAGGAGTCGAACCTGACCGGTAATCGGTGATTTAACTTAAGCTCTATTGCCGCGTAAATTAAGTGATTTTCTTGCATAGCAGCACCTAATTTTTCCTTCGAAGCGAAGCAGCGGACAATTGGAGCACCTAATTTTTCCAAGAAGGTAAGTACACTGGGAAATAAGGCTCATCTATGCCTTTCCGATTCGCTTTACTTCTTCTCTAACCGAAACTAATCATATAATTAAACTCTTGCACGTTAAGTTGGACCTACCCACCCAAAGTTGGAGCTATCCATAATCACGTAGACACCAAACAGGGGCGGGGGTACGAGGGTAGTCAACGAAGGTCCACGATGGGGAGGAGGGGGTTGGAGGGATGTCTACGTAGACAATGGTCGTAGTAAATAACATATTATGATAGCTACAAGAGTAGTTTTTCTTTTACTTAACTTTCCTTAAAATCAGCCTAAAATTACAGATAGTCTATGACAATTAATTAATAACCCATTCATAGCTTTTCCAGCAAAATAAGAAAAGTCTACGAGGACAAAAGGGAACAGGGGGTCCAGATGAAATCTACGAGTGTCCACGATGGGGAGTCGGGGGGTCAAAAAGTGGCCTATTTTTGTCTACGTGGATTTTGACCAGCCCCATAATCACCACATATTGTGATTATATCCTGCCCAGATAGCCGCTGAGTGGTTAGCGTTAGTGACTTTGTTGCATCAGTATGTGTTCGTTTCCTAGATTAGAGAAGAGAAGAGAAATTGAACCAAGATACACTGCCATAGGGAACTACTGAAGCCACTAATATGGAAAATTGGCCATGGTGCATGGATCAGTTGTGCTTTAAATACGCTAAAAACAAAGCTATTAATGGCTGTATAATCTACTGAAACGATTTACCTAGAAATGTAAATAATGGAAATAATTAACTATCAAGAACTGCATTATCCAGAAAATGTATTCATAGGTATATAGATCACGATAGCCATCTTAGGTTAATCATTAAAAAAAAAGAACAGCCTCCACTTTCGTGTATCAAGTAGTGTATACGACCTTACTTAACCTATGGTTCACTCGGATAGGAGTTCAGCTTAGATCTTGAATCCTAATAACAATAATTTGCAGCATGAGCTCTTCATGGGACTCGTTCTTTTTTTCAACAGCCACTGCTCAATCACATACTTTTAATACTCCTGATTTAGGTGGTTGAAGCAAATTTTATTTCGCCACAGATTTTCGTATTTAGTTTGCGTTAGTTAGCATATTTGCTCTCATTGGAGCATCGTTGTATGAAAAGAAAAAATGCATCAAACCAATTTTTTTAACGTGCTCTCAATGACCCACGATTACCGTTTCAGCCATTTTAAGGTGGTTGGAGCGGTAACCGTGGGTCATTGACAGCACATTTTGATAACATTTCAAGAACGCCGAGAAAAATTCTTGGATAATACTCGAAAAAACTGCAACTATTCATACGGTTAAATAACCATACATGTGGTATAATAAATTATGCAAGAATTATATCTTAAAATTTTAGTCATCTTTTAAACAATTATGACTTGGATTAACGGCGAGGAATTCGAAATTGATGCGAAAATCAAACTTAAATGCGTATTTTTAATTCGGCATGATACCTTGATATTTGCTAGCCATCTTTATAATTATGATAAATGTATTAATTTGCTTTCAAGAGAAACTCTGTACATACATAATCGAATTATTTCGAAGTGTATGTCCACTGCCATTAGACTACTAGTTAAATTATCATTAAACTACCAAGAAACCAAATCGATTACATGAAATTTTTTTTTACTTGTAACTACGCATATAATCTACCATAAAGTAAGCGAAGACGCGGACTTTGAAGTTCTGTCATCTGACCTCAACAACGTTCATTCGTGGTGCCAGGCATGTTTAGAACTAAATATTAGTAAATGCACCACAGTTAACTTCCAGCGAAAGTCATCACACAAATACCATACTTATACTGTGGGTGGAGTAAACATAAATTCTTAAGATACAGTAAAATATCGTGTATATCGTGGGGAACACACATAAGAAACGTATGTGGCACAGCAATAAAGAAACTAGGTTTTGTTAAGGGTGTAATAGGAAGGTCCGCGGATGAAAAAGTAAAAAGAGATGCTACTTCGCTCTAGTTAGGTCACTCCTCGAATACGCCGCGAGCATTTGGGACCCTGGTCATAATGATTTAATCAAAAATGTTAATAAAATACAAAGAAAAGCTGCGCGCTTTGATAAAAACTGCTGCGAGCCAGCATAAAGTGTTTCACAGATTTTAGAGGGTATAAGGTGGGAGCCCTTAGAGAGTCGGATGCTAAACGCTAGGCATGGCTTGCTTGAGAGATTCAGAACTGGTGTGTTTCAGAATGGCACACAGAATATTATCATGACGCCTCACTACATCTCTAGGTCTGACAGAAGCGATAAAATAAGAGAGATACACTGCCAAACAGGTACAACAACTCGTTCTTTCCGCGCACAATAATTGTATGTCAATAGTGCATGATTAGTGATCTTCACCCCCAGCCACACACCCTCGTGGTGGCTCGCAGGGTATTACGTAGATGTAGAGGTAGAATAAGCGACCACAGTAAAAACTGAGCTTCACTAATTATACTCCCAAAATACACGTCACCATTTCACCTCCCAAAAACTTATACTCTTTACACGGCTGGTGTCGTAACAACGCTGCCACACGCCCAAGCGGCGGTTCGCAGGGTAGTATGTAGCTGTAGATTTATACATATTGTTTATAAAAATACTATGCAAGGGATGACTCAAATCTGTTCAAAAATCAAAATCGCCCGAACCGCCTCCACAAGAAGAATACAGAATAATGCAAGCAATTCGGAAGCCAACGTTCAGTCATTTCTCACCAAACACAATTAACGACTAAAGATATGGTGAGAAACTTCAAATTACAGCAACAGTATGTCAGCGCAATATCGAATATTTCATGTGCGTTATTTCATACCACATCCACCAAAAATATTCAGGCATCATGAGAATTTCCTGAGATCACGACCCGTGCTACTCCCTGTAAAGTTGACATAGCAACAGGGAAGAACTATAGATGATAGCGTTGGCAACTTAACCGAAATTAACTTTGAGATGGCCGGGCTGCATCGTTGACTAATTTTTGTTTAAATTTCATGACCCTGAAAATATTCATATTCACTTGTCTGAGTAGAATTTTACTTTTCCACCTGTTTTTTAAATCAAACCTGAATTTAAATGGGTTTCAGGGAGGTATTGGATGTTCCGAGGCGAAAAATCTATTTTCCCATGTCTGCAAAAACGTCATTTTTGCACAATAAAGCTCGTGGAAGACACCCATTTTTTACAAAATAATACATCAGAAACAAAGCAACCAAAACTTGTCTGTTTTTGAAATATTAGGGAATCATATTAATTTTTGCAGGAAAATACTAGGAATTATCTGTAAATGGTAAACTATTGTCGGTTATTGAGGACATTAATGGAAAAAACATTGTAATCATAAAAAATATATCTTTCTTGACTTTCGATACATATCAGGCAAGGCAAGATAAAAGCGATTTGGAGCGGATAAACGAAAAGACGATGTCCTGTTAGTTTTGACTCACGCTGCTGCGTCATCGACGGTTTCACCCGCCAGCCCATCGATACTGGAGGGTGGTAGAACAAACAAGATCACTCTTTTCCAAAGGTTTCACGTGAATACGCCTATTCCCATTCTTTAGCTATTTTTGACGTCATTAGGAACGCCGGAGCGTTTTGTCAGGAATGGAGTACGCAACTTTATCTGTTGATTGAGTATTTTATATTTGAATTTTAACAGAATAAATGCCCGAATTATTACCCAAAATCGATGCTGTGTTCCGGATTCACTGAGTCCCCTTTTTGGCCGAATTGTCTTATTTCGTTAGCTAAACATTCACTCGTATTATGAACACTGGTTCTTATATCCAATGTAGGAAATGTAGCGCGCGGAAGAATGTGTGTTGTGCCGCGGTACCAGGTTTCCCTCCTTCGAGTGAAACTAGGTAAATGCAACACAAAAGAATAGGGTTCTTGCCCTTGACATCGAGATGAATGAGAAATAAGAACACTCAGGGAAGGCCAGTAGGTTAAAAACGGGTGTTATTAGAACAAACGCACTATATTAACACAGAGCAGAGGTGTTACGTGAGAGAGAGAGAGAGAGATGGACCGGAGAAGGAATAGAGTCTTACCCGATGGAGACACTTGCGACGGTTTCGAAGGGCGGAAGGGTCTTAAGCGGGAGACAGTGGACCCAAGACTGGAACTCCCAAGATGTGAATAATGGTCGCGAGCGACCGTTTATATCCCCAACTTCTGGCCTGTTGGGGAAGTTCTATTTATTGCAATAATAATTATAATAGTTTCTAAAATGACTTGTGATGGGACGGGGGATGACTTTACATTAGAGATGACACGCGCCTCAGCAAAACAAGAGAGATGAAAATCCTTACTGAAAAACAAGGGAAGAAAACACTCTCTCTCTTTCCACGAACTCCAAGAATTCCAAATGTTCACCACTCGGTTTCGGGTCACAACATGTGCGCTTCCCGATACCAAATGAGTTTAAACTTCAGGTGTTGTACAAGTAACGTGAAAATTACCGGCCTATCCTATCTCATAGTTTTTCGATTTCTTTGAAGGAAAAACCTTTTAATATGGTAAATGACGGTATCAAGAGTATAAAGAACAGTTTATGATGTCTTGGAAAAGATCTATTCATCCTTTTATGGATCTCTCTGGTCAATTAGCCACTTCACAAGTCACACTTCGAAAGTCTTAGATGTCCTCTACCCAGCATCTTAATTCCTAAAACCTTTTCCAATCTTTATGAATGCAACAATGATGTGGTACGCTGTCACGCTTATTGGTACAAAGATATATACGAAATAGTGGAATTTGCTATGAAATAAGTGATTTGACTTGATCTGATTTTATTTGATTTGTCTCCCAATAGCCGGTCAAGTGTGTGTTAGCCTGTTACGCCATGCAATTGGGAAGTACGGGTAAAAATCGCAGTAAAGTAATATGATTTATAATTCATAGGGGTTTTCACCCACTCAGATGTCTATCCGTTAGTCATGCTCTTTTTGAAAATGATTCAAGTGATATTTCAAAACATATATTCACTTCAAATTATTCGCAGTCACGAGCGTGGTTGCTCGCGGTCGCTCGATATTTCACTCAAGTGAGGAAATAACCAGAGAAACAATAAAAATCATAACATTTATTTTACTTAGCCTGACATTTTTCTGGATATACAGCAAAAACAGGAGTGAAAATGGGCAACCCAGGATAATGAATTCTTCTAAAAAATCCTCCCAGGATATTGCAGGGGATGTTCTGCAGCTTGTATGAAAAGGTATTACTACATAATTTAGCGAGATTAAAAAAAATAGTGTATCCTTATGCGAAATATATCAAATATCATTCTTTTTCCTTTTTTGGTGGTAAACAGACAAACATGTAAGCAAAGCTAAAGAATCAGGTTTGCATTACGTAAAATGAGTGATGAACTAAATGAATAGTGTCAAATATTAAACTTATTTTCAACCAAATATACATTTAAGCAATGAAACCCTTATTTAGGAGAATTCGCACACCAGTTTAAAAACAGCACCCAATTTAATAACAGTCCAGCATCATTTTCAATCAAAACCATATTTTTTTATTTTCTGAGAAATGTAATCGCACATTCGACAGAACAAATTTTATGGGGCATTTGAAAGAAAATTTTCAGTGTAAAGTACTTGAACGATTATAAAAATCTTCGTTTATTTTTCATTTGACGTCCCCGGAATTCGATAATAAACATTTCTGTTGCCTGTCTTTAACGTGCTTTCACACCCTCAGTTTCACGTTGAATTGTGCACTTATGTTTAGTGTTACTCCTCATTTTTTTAAATAAATATTGGAATTTAAAATTTGTTCACCCGATAAATCAACAGGCATTTTATGGGAAAGGGTGCCTACATACAGAGCGAACAGGTGGCCAGATGGGATCAGTGTCAACTTGTAACTGAACCCGACCCATTGTTCCCGATTCGAACTCGCGATTCTTCTTGCTGTCAGCGAAAGCTTCTAAGGATAAATGTAAGTATTGGACCACTGAAAAGTAGGCAGTTATTCCTGATGGATTTGTTACAGAGTTGAGCACCTTTTTTATGTAAGTATATGGTAAGTATTTCTATGGTAACTTAATGAATAATCAAACTTCCTCAGACTGTCTGAAATAGTTTCACTAAAATAAATGAGACCAAAATGACGTCCTTAGCAGGGAAGGATTAAGGCTAGGTTTCGAAAACCTTAGCTTTGAGTGGATTCATAAAGCACACCACAGAAGAAAGTCTAAACGTAAGAAAATGTTGCCATATAATCCCATGTTTCCGATTATGTTATTGATACTGTTGACTCAACATTTCGGGTTTTAAACTCACTCAAATTTGGCTTTAGCGATCCATACAATCAACCCAGGTTCACCAGGTTGGCGAATAAAAACCGGAGATCCTTTCACCACATGCTGGACCTTGCGAACAATATGCCAAATAAATTTACAATTAGCTTAGTTTCTAAAAAGTTTTCGCTGCTATTCAAGTAAAGGAGACGCTCATTAGCTTTATTGTTAGCTTAGATGAGGTGTCTGTCTTTACTAACGTGCCACTAACTAACGTCAATAAAATGCTGTAAAATATTGTCGACAGCGACATGGTAAAATTGTTCCATCACGTATTGATATCGACCTATTTTAAATATGAGGTCGACTTCTAAGCAGGCTGTAGGACTAGCAATGGGTGACTAGCCAATGCCCCTATATTTATAACCATTGTCCATAGTCATTGATAACTTGTTTACAGAAAATTTCGAGGAGAGAGCACACTCGACGGCTTCTCTACGACCAAGGGGGCCGATTTTATAACTTGACTTACGTTTGAAAGTTAGGGATCCGTTCACTTTCGATGGAGCTCACTTCATTTGAGTGAAGTATTTCGAGCGATTTTATATGGGTGATCGTAGAGCAGACCGTCGAATTGCCGCAATTACAACAAGCTCACACTCCAAGATTAAATTGAGTTAATCAAATAATGGAACAATCTTTGCTAATGATAATAAAGAAAATAAATCCACAAAAACACTTGGTTGAGGAGGCACAATTTAATCAATACTAAATAATAAAACATGATACATCACATACAGACATATTATCAAGCTTTCACTTTGGCGAAAATCACCCGACTTCCAAAGAAAACAAATTTTAAAATGTCACTAACTTTCTGCCCTGAATTTTCCATTCCATCACCAAGCTTCTTTTTGTAGTCAGTAATCGCTGTTTTCCACGAAATTTCCACGAAAAACAACACTTCAAACACACTGACTAACATAACGCACCTTAAGTCCAAATTGCCAATAACTACACACTTATTGCAGAAATATCACCATAGACATCCGTGCAATCTATCACAGATGATGTATAATAATTTCTATCACTGAAAGCCACTGAACACCATTCAACATTCGTCTCAACTACATAAGGATATGATTGTATAAAACAATAAGTCCAACCAGAATTAAAAAACTCAGATAAGTTGACAAAATAATCATCACCCTTTTACTTGGACGAAAACGAGAACATAAATTAGCCTCAAGCAAAAGAATAAGCCTTGTCATGGCCAAATATTCAAATGCCTACTGCTAATTAATTAGTTATTAGCCGTAGGCATTAGCGTATTATCACTTACCTTAAACGTAGCTGGGTTCATTATTGTGACAAAAACCCATTTTGTACGCAATATTGCTATGTAATGCAAATGTGACTCTTGGTATGACAAGTTACTGAATATATTAAGAAACACTTCAATATTTATCCTTTATCAAGGACGTAACAAACCACACTTACTACTCAAAAGCCTAAGTCCTAACATCATTTCAATCCTAAGTCACTAACTAAAATTCTAAGTCACTAATATCATTTCAATTGACATAGAATCCAAATCTCAAGTAAGACATTTGATGGAAGAACGTAATAGTTGCTGCTATCAGTCAGACCGACAACATTCAACAATCTCCGACATTTTCTACGCAATTGTAAGCCTTAAAGCACAATACCTGTCACAAAACACAAACTCTAGAGATGAAGCATAGCTCTTAAAAACCTTTATATGTTAATACATCACCACGAGCACAAACGCAATCCATCACAGCGCATAAGTAACATTTGTAAGCACTGGTATGCCACAATAAACACTAACGCTTAAACACACGATACACCTTTTCACTATCCTCACCAATTATGACACCCATGTCCTAGCAGAACTGAGATTAACTTCCCACTGTAATGATAAGTGAAAAGAAAGCGCTACAATAGGATCATTTGCAATAATTGGATAGTGTAATTCATCAAAACAAAACGCGTCATTGAAATACTTTTCCACTATATAACTGAGCAGCAATCTGGGCCACCAATTGTAATTGAAGATACGAACGGTGTGTTATATTTCATATAGAGTCCGTAAAGCATTCCAAACGACGATAGCTCTTCAAATATCAATCAATTAAGAAACCAAAACAAACCCTTCTTCGATCAAGAATGGCCGCTTCGACAGGTATTTTGTCGTCGAAGCCGAGGATTCGAGCGTGAGGTAAAATACGTTCGAACGTGAGTTACAAAATAGGCATCCGCAATTGTTTTTTAAATATCACCCATTATTCAGCGGGAATGACTCTTTTACGCTCGAGCGTTAAGTTACAAAATCGGCCCCAAGGTCTATCTTCCGGTACCTGGAATATACCTTCCTCATTTAGTCCAATGGATCTGAGCTTTCAAGCTGTTTTTGAGTCACACGAATAACAGCGTCCGAACATCCAGTTTACAATGGAAACAGAAAAACTGGTTGATTCCCTCTCTCGATATCCTCGTCCACTGGAAGAATAATGGAAGGTTTGGCCACAGCGTTTACCGCAAGCGAACACACTCAGATCTCAATTTGAATGGCTGCAGTCATCACCACCCCTCTCATCGAGCAGTTGATCTATCCACCTTGGTACATCGTGCCAAGGGAATGTCCAATGCAAAGAGTCTTCCTAATGAGTTGTGGGTTCTAAAGAAGGCATTTCAGCCCAATTCATACAGCGAGCGTCATATTTCTTCGGAAATAAGTAGAACTTGGTCTATCTTCCGGTACGTGGAGGGAAACGCTGAAGACGAAGTACTGTCCGTTGAAACGATGTATTTTTTACCAATTTAACCCGGTGGAATTGTCGAGAGTAATGTAACTTCAGCATTTGTCGGCAAATATTAAGGTAGTTTGAACAAAATGCCATTTCACCTAGAAATCAATGAATTTGGACTTATTTTAAAGAAACCTACCGCACCCTTCCAAAGGTTCCAAAGTATCGGCCACTTACCGCACAACTATCCGAGATTTTTGACGAATAATACTTGCCCTTTTCCATGGAAAATGGCAATTGTATGCTCTAAAGAGAGATATTATTTGAAAAATAAGGAATTTCTTACACCTAGATCTGGTCAAAAAATTAACAGTGCGTAGTTTTGTATGCTTTCTCCACTATTTTTGAAAATAAATCATGTCGTTACTCCAGTATTTTTTTCAGAATTTCAAAAATACTTCCGTTGTGAAGGAGTTTTAAAAAAGCCGCCTGTAAAAATTAAGTAAAACAAAAGACATATACATTTCTTTTTATTTAATTACGGTGAATTGCAGTCATTTAAATGTATATTATTGCATGCAATATTTAATTCATGCTTTTTAGAGCTGCTAAAATTTAAATCAAATATGTACTCCATTATGACTATGGAACTATCTCGCTCAAACTACCTTAAAATCTTACTCAAGGAAATACCATGTTTCAATGGCGCATTGACCCAGGCTGTCAGAGGAACGATTATTTTAGTGAGATAAGTCAACTAAAAACGTTTGTATTTAATTATAAGTGATCCACGAAGAAATGCACTAGATCAATAGGGAGAGGCTTAATATTAATTTAATAATTTATTGTGGATATCTCGTATTCGCCAATTCTCAATGACTGCCAGGATGCCCCAGCAAATGAGGAATGAATGAAAAATGAAGGAATGAATACCAAATAAAAAGCTATTATTAAAAAAAACATATTTCTTTAATATTCATTTTATTTTTGACTTTTTTATGACTGAATATTGTATTGTCACCAGAAATGAACCTATGTGCAATATTTCAGATATCTAGCTAGTCAGAAAGGTAGTTAAAAATTGATTACAAAATTTGACCCTGACTCACAAGTGAAGTTAAATAAAAGCTATTAAAAATAGTAGAAAATGGGTGAAGGGAAAATCCTACGTGGTGAGTGTTCGAAGTCAATCTGAGATTTATTTATAGAACAATGAGTCTCACGAAGTCAAAGAATTCACGTGATGATAAAGTCTCAACTCCGACTCCTACTGTCATACATCCACTACGCTCGAGTAGAAAGATGTTCATCGGGACATGATACTTGAGCTAAGCTTAACTAAATACCATTAGAATTTCCGGCAAGTTCTTTGGAGGAGCTTTTGACTCCGAGCAATCGGCGGTCTGTAATTTTACGCGGATATTATCGCGGCTATTGCATTTCAACCAGCAACCCATTGCGAGCACCGAACATCTGCAAGCCCAGCCAACAATGATGACTCGGACGATCAACCAAGGCCACGAGCGATAAAGAGAATCGCTGAGAGACTTACTAGAACCACAATAAAATGCCCCACTCCGCCTGAAAGCAGAAGCTGGGAAGGCGACTCGACCCTACACTAGAGGTGACGGATTTCATTGGAGCTATCCAGTTAACTCTCGGATTCTGAGTGATGATGCCCCACTCGACTTAAGAAGCATATGTTCTTTAACACACATCGTCTCTAAAAGTAACTAAATGAGGTATTATAAACTCTCATAATCCTGCCATAGGATTGAAGAATGGAAAAAATTAATGTAAGTTGCCGTGCAACTCTTTCACATACCTTTAAGCACATATATTTGTTTATTAATTAATAAGCGTGCCTCGGCGTTAGAATTTTGTTTGCAGCACTCGCTTATGGCAAGCTGATATTTTTTCAAAGTTCTTAAAATAAAATGGCAAAACCTTTACTCGTTGAAGATTGAAGCTTTTAATAATGGAGGAGTCTAGATTAGAGAATGAGGAATGTCGCTGTGGGAATGGCCGGCATCAAAAGTTTTGGCTTCACTATTTTTCGGCACTGCTTTTATTTGTTTAACAACAAATTAGATTCCATCATCCCATGGTAATTATAAAAGATACTTTTAAAGTCATGACAGTGAAAATAGTTACGACGTTTATCGTATTTCCTTACGATATCTTGTAAAAGAGCCAAGTTTTACGTATTTTGAAGTATATGGAACTGAGCAGCCAAGCTCAGTTACATATACTTCAAAATTTTACGACATGACACACCTAACAGTGATGTATGATTATGCTGAGTCAAACAAATATTTACAATAATAATTCACTTCATATCAGTCAAAGCCTGAGTTTTCGCCGTTCGAGTGCTAAACCAAATATTTCAGAATGACTGAAAATATAGTAATGCTGAACCTAATGAGTCATCACAATTGGATTGCTAGGCTTTCAGAAGTCTGCTTGAAGGTGTATTCAAGGATACGAGATTAAAATTCGCGAACAAAAAGAAAGTTACGAGACTTTTCAAAATATAGAGTATATTCAGGCATTATGCAATGGCAATAGATTGCTAATTTTTCATCACAACCTAGTGATTATCATCATGCATTAAGAGTAATAACGCTACCGTACGCACCAAATACTGGAAAAATTGCGAATAAATGTCAGTTTTTCCCTACGATAATCGTGACGTCCATTCTGTGCGTTACAGACTTTTTCCCCGGCAATTTTTATTTCGACGAAAATGGGTACGGATGCTGAGTCGCCCGACCTTTCGGTCGGTTTTTCATCTCTCCATCACTTGAAGGCTCATTGAACGTTGCTTCTCACGGTGCAATGCAAACTCCGGGGTCTTCCTGCCGTTGCAACCGGATTTCTCAACTAATGAGTGTCCTCAGTTTTAATATCCAATAGTTTCTATGAACGAGTGCCAGCTTGGATTCGTTCCGAAACTGAATGCGGATTGGTCGATACATCACAGATGGTTTTCTCAGCCAATCACGATAATTGGAGGGACACCAATTTACTTTATAAGGACGGCATTTTCGTTGACATCTCCACGATCCAGCAAGGACACCGTTGAACGATTACCCAGCACAGATGAAGGTCAACGATATCCCATCCAGGGGGGTGTTTCAGAGTGTAATCGGATTGGCGGCATCGGAACCGGATTCAATCCGAGTCGATCGGATGCCTATCCTACGCTCGTCTTCCTTGCGCTTCACACTTCCCCGTCACCCTTACAGCAAGGGGTGACGCCCCAGCTGGAGGGATACGGACCACACTCTTGAGAGGAAAGCGCCACTTACGAAGAGCCTACAACGGTAGCCTATCTTTCGTAACCACTTTCCGAAGGGATCGATCCAGCCGGAGAAATTCGACCCGAGGTTCCGGCCCAGAGAGAATGGCACCCGGTCTGGAGATCGGGTGTCGAGAAGACTTCAGCTGGCAACCTCCAGATCCCCTATGCCGTCCCCGACGCACTCGTTGGGCTGGCCTAAGGCCTAAAATCACACCCCTGGCCATTGCACGCCAATGCACTCATCGGCAGGCCAGGGCCCGTTTACAAAACACCTTCCCACGCAGACATCGAAGGGGTGGGCTAACGCAGAACCCACTTCTCACCTTCACCAGGCTGTTTCCGCTTTCCTGCGGGGAAGTGGTCCAATAGGTACACATGGGTGGGGGGGTTTGGGTTAGGATCACTCCATGCTGGTCTCGGTACCGTACGACCAGCCGCGACATCGCGTAGCTAAATATCACAATTTTTTTCACATTGGATACTGTGAAAAAATAGGATTTGGTCATCATCGCTTTCACTGGTTCCAGCCTTCTTCAGGCGACGAAACCGAGAAACGATCAATAGAAATAATGACATATTAATTTGCAATGGGCCTTAGTTCACCACGTATTCGGCCTATTTTACGATATTGTCCGAGGACAGGAACACTTTTGAAATTATCATTTTACAAGCCTATGGTTAATTTGTAAGGCCTGATTCATAAGGGTTCACCATGATAACTTTACGTTATTGATTTCCAATTATTAAACGTAAACTCGTCATTGTTGACTAAGTATTTCATGATGTTCAGAGTTTGATTTAGGTATATTGTTATAGTAAATTGATTGCGTAGTCAATATTTGTGGCCGATTATCGTAATTAAAGCTCGAGTCTTTAAATTTCTTAGTGTACCTCTGGTCTTACTCTATTGAGGTAATATATCCGTTATTTTCTAACAGAAAGGTTATTTTTATTATTAAACTATATTTCACAAAGTGAATATTTATTTATAAAAGGTCATATAAGAGTGTCGAACACAGCTTTCCGATGCATATTTATCCTATACAAGTTTTTTTAAAATAACTTGTAATAGAGTTGCCTTCTTTTCAGTTATCGTGTGATTTTCCCGCTCATGGTACGAAAAATTCTCCTAAGTTTTTTGACTGCGGCTAAGAAAAAAACGAGTTGCAATTTTACTTCTTCCGCCTTACTTTAAGACCGATAGCATTCCGGTTCTAATCAGATTCTTGCTTCAGATAAGTTAAAATGATAGTTAATCATAAATTTACCTTTAAACATTTGTGTCACGGACATTGCATAATTGAGTTTCTTCATTGACTGTTATGTCTTAAACCGACTGAAGCATTCGCGAAAAATGAGACACAGGATGTGCAATAAGCCGGAAACTATAGAATCAAATTACGAGTTCCGATATTAGCAGTGTATGGTAATAAAATACCAATACTTAGCGATAGTCAAAGGAATACCAGCCTGGTCCCGAGCTGGAATCACGAAATTTTCACGAATGGGGAACACATTACAGAATGCATTACTCTTTGTAATTCATAGAAAAAAATTTCAAGTAAAATTACTTTCTCTTTGATAAAATATTTCTATTTATACGAGTTTATGATCCTTAAGAACTCCTTATAAGCTAACATTTTTCCTTTTGGTCCTGAAATGTCTTAGTGAGTACTGAAACTTAAAGAAAAGAGACATAAGGATGGGTCCTTTTGTTTACCGATTATTTCCATCATGCTTCTCTCGGATAGTACTTAGTCCTCTCAATTGTGAAAGTGAGATGTTCGGGGTTTTATCTTTTGCTCAGCTCGGCAAGAAATCACGGTGTCGCGATTCCGTTCGTCTAAATAGTGAAGACAAAGTTAACAGATAGTCTCTCGCTAGATCAGAGATCAGATAAGCGTGGGCTAAGAAGCTAAGCCACCGCAAGAAGTAATTACCCCTTGTGAATACGTTACCTATGCACCGAATACTCTCGAGTCAATTGCACCCCATTTGAATCATCCTCTAAGAACTTATGGCGAAATATTGACTAGGCGCTTGTGCGAACAGCGGACGATGTATAATTCGTTGGATACAGAGAATTAGTAACCGCGCTTATGACTTAGAAATGAGTTTGAGCGCACAGAGAGGCAACTGTCGTAGAATATCACTAATAGTCATTTCCATCTGGCGTAACGTTTCAATAAAATGACGTCTCGCTTACTATGATGTAGTGACATTGCTTTGCGCGCGCGTGATTAATTCAGCGACGCGTGAAAAAAAACTATGAGCTGACAAATACATTTCTTTGCCAAGGTGACGATTTATTTTCAGATTACACAAAATATTTTCTCCACGGGAATGAAAATTTTAACCATGTATATCAACATTATTTTCATAAAAAATAGTTTAGTGTGATGAGCTCTGAGATTCATTTCGGGTTGTGATCATAGTTTGGTAGAAACTTCGGACTATTCCTCTGTATCGCCACTGTTACATCAACTACGTAGCTCTTCATAAAGTTATAATCGACACGTAGTATATATAATTCTTAAATTAGGTAAAAATGTGAACGCACGCCTAATTAGCCATAGCTATACAATGCGCAATTGTATCCATCGACTTCAGAGAAGCTTAAAGATGTTTCTCAGATAGAGATTCAATAAGAATTGGCCAGGGAAATTCAGGAAGCCTTGTATTGAAGTCGACGCCGGTCACGGAGCGAGAGACACCTTCCTCTCCGTGCAGGTCTTAACACGAAAACAGGGGAAGTCCCCGAGAGAGGAGGATGGGGAAGGGAGGGAAAGTACTGTTTCCCGTGGCGATTGGCTTAGATATCCCAGTATTGCTAGTTCACGATTCACACCGAAGTTATTGGGGGCCTAACTAGCATTCAGGGGATTCAGGGTATAACAATGATCCACTGGAGCAACCGCGGCCAAGCGATTCGCGTGCCAAGCGATGAGGGAGTCAGATCCTGGCATTTTGTGACTTACGGCAGTTACTTCGATGGCTAAGAGTCACGAGAAGGCTATGCTGGCACAATGTTAAGGGTAAATTTTTAGCTGCTTGCGTGAAAGTTAACAAAATATAAGCTGCTAACCAAATAACCTACTTCCTAGTGAGCATCTTAATTTATATTACAATAATAAAAATAACGTTAATACGTTGGTTACGTATTGTGCTTCAAGCTGCTGTAAATAAAACCTAAGTAAGGCAGCTCGCTGTGCATATTTTAGGATGACCCTTTAGTGTTATCGTTGGCTAATAACAACGTGGTGAAATTTCATCAAACAATTTTATTATAAGGTGACCTACTAGGTATAGTAGGTTGTTAATAAGTTGCCGTGACTCTCCTATTATTTCCTGGGCAAGGTTGAACTGTGTCTTTCCATGATTTCTCTCGTCATTGACAAATACTTCCTCTCTCTTTCTATCGTTTACCTTCTTCTCTGCATTATGGGACATTAACTCTAAATACTTCTTTCTTTCAATGAACTGGTTGAACGAGTTCAAAACCATAGACGTGAACTGAGTGAAGCGGAGATCATTTAATCTAGATTCTTAAACGACGAACAATTAATTCGACGCAGCTTTAACCTCGATAAATTTCCTTGACAGTCGCCCGTGGATTCCCCGACCAAAACATCCTTCCCCATCCACAGCGCGCCCTTTAACGTCCACAGCTCTGCTTCCTTCCCAATCGACCCCTTCCGCTCAGCCACAAACAGAAGTGATAATACGACAACGATGACAAAAAAACACGACAAAGCGGAGGATAGTGACGCATTTCCCTAGAGCGCTGACATTTCCTCTCATTCTTTCTTCCTCTTGACCCCCCGGTCGACACCTCACTCTCGCTCGTGGAAATGGTTCCACGCGACGGCTCAATGGATTAAGAACACTAACAGTAGTTGGATTCCGCACTTAACATGCGCGGGGTAGGTAGAAGAGGATAATGCGGGAGTTGACGTTTAATTTTTTTCCGCCATCCGTCTGTATTTTTTTTGTCGCCGTCCCAATTTCGCTGAGGATCCCCTGCTGTTGTGGCGACGAATATGAGACCGTTTAACGAAAGTTTTTTTTGTCGCTCTCCCTGTTATCTCCTCACTCCCTTCTGCCCTCGTTCGTTTATCCGGCTAGCTAAGCCGAGCCGACAATTGAGGGATTCCCTTCAAGTTGTTTCTGGGAATTGGCCTCTGCTCCTATGTAACCACCGCATATTTTCCGTCGCCCAGGAATGAAGTCCTCCGCTGTGACTCATTGCCGTCGGCGCGAATACGACACCGCGTGAACGCTGAACGAGCGGTGCGACGGGGTAAAAGCTCCGACACGGGACGTAGAGCGCGCGCCCTCCGGGCCGTGCAGACGCCGGGCGTCCTCGGCGTCACACAACCTGTTTTCCAGTCCACTCCAAGTCACTGCGCGGATCGGCGGCGACTGTGATGCGCGGTGCTGCCACACGCAAGGGGACCGCTGCTTGACGAGAGAGGTGCAAGTTGCGACAGTATTCCTCCTAACCCGTTCCCTCAATCGAGGGAACACCGAGATTTCTTCGTTCCGCGACCATTCCTCGCATATTCTCGAGAGTTACCAGCAAAAACAGAGTGGATAAACTGTGCTGAAAGTGTACTAGCAGAGTACTGAAAGTGATCGTGAGATAAGAGTAACGTCGCCAGCTACTTATATTTCCATCGCTTATGAAGTTAGCATTCATCTTACAAAACTTTGTGCAACAGTTACCATCAGCTACCGTGCAACCAGGATTGAGGAGCTTTTTTCAGGTTTGTACAAGAACGTGAGAGCTCGCTGAGATCGCCCTCTCATATGTGAATTTCACCAAATAAAGCGTGATCGTGGAATAAATTATTCCGCCGTTGGCTTCGGAGCTCACATTGAAACACCAGAATCGGATTTACCCACGCTAGAGTAAATTTTTTAGCCGTTAAATACATCCAAAAATTCTCTAAGTTTTTCGTATTCACACGAACGAGTGCTACCATCAGGATAGTCTTTTCATTCACCAGAATTCCCTAAAAAAACCGTGATGAAGATGTAAACCAGAAAGACAATGACTAAATAGTCCCCATCGCATCAGTAAACATCGGACATCAACAAACCTGACCCAATATTTACAGCCGAAAATATGTTAAAGTGACATTGAAATGTCCCTCTCGTGGTTCGAACAAGAAAGAACGTGAGTTGCCATTACTTCATCCCAGGTCCACGACATATTTGCCTCCGAGACATTTTCAGTGAATTTTTATAACCGTATAGCGGGATTGTGCCCACGTTGGTGTTCATATGGCCTCTTCAATCGGTATACTCAGGTCTGATTCATAGAAAACAGGTGGTGCTCGAGAGTGAATCATGAAAGTTTCGAAGGAAATCCGACCCAAATGAGCGGAAAGAGTCCCCTGAGGAATCGGATTCACTCTGACGAGGAGCCAGTCTTCCAGTAGAAGAATATAACAACGCTTTGCTCAACTCAAAATTTTGGAGCACGCCTCAGGTTTGACAAATGTACAGGGTGTATCAGAAAGAATGACCTGATTTTGAAACTTTATATTTATTGATGGAAATATACTAAAAAACTGTCCAATTTCAAAATACTCACTAGATCTAGAAGTTTCAGCTGTAGTACTACAAATGTTCTTTATGTTCACCAGTTGCAGAACGGACTACATTCAGATTTCGATGGACCATTCGATTGATTCGATTGCCACATTTTCTTCTGCGAGTTCCCCCTGTTCTGTAGTTATAACACTCTAAAATCTGGTCATATTTTCTGATACAAGCTATATATTAACTGGTGAGGAATATGAGTACCCCTTAGGAAAATATTAGTTGTGGCTTCCATCTGCATTTTTTCTCAATTTTTGGATAGAGCTCTCGAAGCTATTTTTGCGTTTACCAAATACTCAGAATTATCATATATTTTTATACTAAAATATCGTCTTCAATATGTGAATATGATAATTTAAGAGGAAGCTAACGCTATAAATTAAGAGCAGGTTACTTAATGCAGAAGAATTTAGATTTTGAGTTCATGTGGACTGAAGCCACCTCGAGTCATATGAAGGTGAGTAATTGGAAACTAGAAAAATAGGGAAATGTCGTCAGACGAAATCATGAAGCAAACACGCAATTTGCATGATTCACTGCTATGAAGATATCCGTTCAATTATTTAAGAGTAACTTTGAACATATTAACTTCTTTGTAAAATGTTAAGTTCTACATTAATTCTTGTGCGAAAATTAAGAGTGCACTATTTACAGTCACAAAGCATGCATTTTTCCCACCTCTAATTAACAACCAGCTAAACTCTGGATAAAAAGAGGTCGTCAGAAGTGTGTAAATTATGAAGTAAGCACTCACCGCTATGAGACGTCCGTTCAATTAATTAAGAGTATCTTAGAAAATGCTAACTTCTTCAAAGAAAATACTTATCTTATTCTCCACAAGTTAAGTCAACTTGTGATAAACTGTCATCACTTCCTTTCTCCCATTATCTCTAGCGCTCTCAGTGGCAAAATATCAGCAGGATCCTTATTCAATATTAAAATAAAATAAAAAAGCATTAGAAATTCTGACGAAGCGACCAAATATACATCTTGAATAATTTTGAACCTCAGAAAATTGAGAATTGGATGGGGGCCTTTCCATTGTCGCAGGTGGGACAGTCGGACTCTGTTTTTAGTTAAATTAAATAGTGTTAATATTTTAAATATTATTTAAATATAGTATGCTCTGGTCCAACTCAAAAATTTATATTATGCTAGCATGATTGTTATCGTCATGTCACGGGTGGGAGAGAGTAAAAACGTGAAATTAGAGGTACCTAGCATTGTTTTTTGGGAAATCGGAGTAGTATGGGCGGCAATTAAAGTAATGCTGTTAAATTTTATGAATTAAGATTTCCCTAATGTTAATAGAGGCCAAGAAAAAGGCGAAACTATTGTAGTTTTTATTTTAATTGCACTTAACTTCTGTCACGGGTGGGACATAGTTAAGCGATGATTTTGTAGGCTATTCTTGGCTTCTTTCTAACGTCGTTTTGCGTAAATTGCTTGTTGCAAGTCTGAATTATCATTTTTATAATGTTTCCAGGAAACCTTAGAAAAATTCTCAGAATTATCATTTACGTTTATCATAAAACAATTACTTTATTATTTGAATATTGATAATTTAAGAGGAAGCTAACACAGTAAATTAGGAGCAGGTTACTCAATGCGGTAGAATTTCGATTTTGAGTTCATGTGGACTGAAGCCACCTCGAGTCATAGAAAGGTGAGTAATTGGAAACTAGAAAAATATGGAAATGTCGTCAGACGTGAGGAAATCATGAAACAAACACGCAATTTGCACGATTCACTGCTATGAGATATCCGTTCAATTATTTAAGAGTAACTTTGAACATATTACCTTCTTTGTAAAATGTCAAGTTCTGCATTATTTCTGGAGCGAAAATTAAGTGTGCACTATTTACAGTCACTTAGCATGAATTTTTCCCACTTCTAATTCACAACCAGTAAAACTCCGGATATCAGTAGTCCTGAAAGATGAAGAATTGTCTATGGAGATTACAATCGAGAAACAGCGGTATCATAAACAAAAAATATATTTTGATGGCCCGTACTTTATTCCTTCCGCTATTCGGGAAGACCTTCCAGACCCCTCCGCGACGGATCCCTCCATTGGCCCAGTCGAGTTCACCCAATTCCCCGGACCCATTCCGTTTAGAGTCACCATCCATCATCACCACTCCGTACATCTCCGCCACCTCCCTCGCGCTCCGTGCATCCTCTCCATAAAACATCCCGTCGCCCCCGCCGTTAATTCCCGTGATTTTTCGGATCCAAAGAGGGGGAGAGTTGGAGAGGGGGTCTGTCGCCTAGACAAGCCGTGCCCCAGCTGAGCATGGAAAGGAAGTCGACGACACGAGGACTATTCTTATCCCTTTCTGAGAATGAATCTAGTGCCCGCTCATTAAAAACAGGGTTCCTAAATCCGTTCTTCGACATTCTTCTGCTCATAGTAAGACGGGGTTTTACCATCGCTGGACGAATCCGTGGAACTCATAACGTCCCGGGCGAAGGACTATCGAAAAATAACACCGGTTCCCAATCTTCCTGAGACTATAACACACTTTTCCGGCCAATTTCTGCTTGGATTGTGTCGTGAATAGTTGGTCCAAGTATAGCATTCATGCATGCTTACAGTATTTCCGCCCTCGTTCAACTTTCTTATCGTGGCCCTAATCATCCAAGAACGCTCAACCCGATTTTGGAATCAATTCCAAGTCGGAGTACTGTTTTTTAGGATCAATTCACAACCCTGTATTGACTTACTGGTACTTACCACCCAGTTGATTCTTAGGCTAGGCAGCAAATAGCTGGACGAAAAGAACTATTAATATCTGCGCCCAATACCTACTTCCTTCATTGTTCGACTTTTTTCAAGTGCCCCTAAATGTTTCAACAGGTATCCTTGCGGGTACTCCTATACGGCATTTGGAGGCACTGTTTCCAAGGGAAGGGAAGGCCACCCTGGGATGAAGTGCCCAAGAGGAAACCTGGGTTTCTGCCGCTGTTGCCTTGACTGCACCTCCCTGATTCGCTGTGGGAAGAAACACGGATTGCCCGAAGAAGGTGAGAATAACATGATCCAGTGTAGTAGTTGCAAACGTAAAACCACGGCCATTGCTTTTTTTAACTCTAATGAGTGTTGCGTCGTCTGGGGCAGAAACGTGGACTCGGAGAGAGGAAGACGGGAATAGGACGTAGGCGCTCGAGATGTGGGTGTGGAGCAAAATGCAGGTGTGGCAAAATGCAGGAAAGAAAGACTAACAAGGAAGTGCTTAATATGGTGGGTGAAGAGAAGGAAATCCTACAGAAAGTTATAAGGAGACAGAGTGGGTGTTTGGAGGAAGTAACAAGGGCCAAAGGATTGCTTATAATATCGTGATAGTTAAGAAAACGTTTTATGGACGGGATGAAGAGAGGTAGGACCTATGCTGAAATATAGAAAGAAATGTTTCGGTAGTTGGAGATCTGCGCTTGAAAAATTAGGCGGATTTCAACTCTCTTGCATTTAAACCAGTCTTAACCGATAAATTACCCTAATAATAATTTGGATAAGACTTTCCTAGTTTCACCTCCGTGATTTTTAAGTACTTAGCGCATTTGGCACCCGACACAAGAACAGATTCAAGAATCAACTTGCATTTGTAGTAATTAGGGAATACGACCGATGGGTCGTGACAGCTGAGCTCATTTGTTTCATTTAAGGACAGGAGGGAGTTTGATGTAGAGGAAGAATGAGATTTAATTACACGGGGATTTGAACAAATCACCTTTCTTAGTGACTTTGTGGTATGGGAAGTCCGCGTAAAATGGGCAACAAAATTCGACTGCATTTAGTTAACTGCATAATTGCCCGACAAAAACTATGTATTTTCCTGACAAACTATACCCAATGAAGATGACACTGGTACGTTAATATTTCACCATCGTTTATAGGCATTGCATTTAAAAATAGTTGCATAAAATTTAAGCTACGTGGGCCAACTTAGACCAAGGTCGTGTCATTCGGTCCAACTAGTCAAATAATTTGGACCCGAACCCTAAATTCGGAACTGCAACAAGAATGCTTGAAAAATAACTTGTCCCGTTTTATTTTATCTTTTTTACAGTAAATGACTAATAAACAATTACTTTGGTTGATTTATTCGTCAAACACTTCATTGATATGTTTCAAAATGTAATGTGTGTACTTTCAACAATGTATGTTGATCCCACTCCGGATTTTACTGCTTCTCAAGCATCTCTCAAATTACTTTTGTTTCAAATTCAATAGTTTCGGCCTCATATGTGTAAATTTTTTTCCATAATTTCCAGAAATAGACAAAAACTTTAAGTTTTACCTAGAATATTTATTGGACTTATCTCTTATCCCTGTCTCCCTCCCCCGCGTTACACACCGAACTCATCCCAACCCCTACCCTACTTTTATCGTCTTACGGTCCCAAGTCTTTCCCTCTGCCACCAATATTTGAATATATATACCTGAGAGATCTATGTTATGTACCCGATGATGTCGACTGTTCGATGACAATGGTCGTCCAATAAATATTGTACATAAAACTTCAAAAGTTTTTGTTAATCCCTGAGCATTACTTTTGTTCCATTTCCTGTAGGTACCCTTCATTTTTTTCGCCACTAGTATTTTCATTGTACACCAACACCCTTGACACATGCCCAGGTAATTTGGATCGGGCCAAAATACATGATCTATGTTGGTCCGAACTACACGGGGGGAAAAACCCTGATGGTTGAATTTCACAGAAGCATATTTAGGTGCACTAGAATTTCTACGCTTCTATCTCGATGAATCAGGATTAACGAACAGCAGTTCCTGTCTTTCAATCCGTTGAAGTATTTTTTAGTCCTCTATTAAACTATGAGAAAAATGGCGTAAAGGACGGACGGTTCCGTTCATTCCACCTTTAAGGATCATGATTTCGTACTTAACTTGAAATTTTGAGGAATTACGATTGAGAGGAAATGACAACGTATAAAGGACGCTGTACACGATACATTTCATTGTGCAAATGAATGCATGAACTTTTTCATGAGGAAAATCTCACTGTACAAATCGGAAAATTGTATGATTGAGTGACTAAACGGGAAATAGAGCCTGCTCTAATTCCATTCACTTTCTTATGAGATCTATGATACTTTCGTTTGTATATACAATAAAATGTACCATGTAAAGTGGCCGTAAAATGTGTCACTAGCTTTAGTGAATGCATATTAAAGCTATCGGTCCGATTCACGACCTGGTACAAATTACTCGGACTTCCTAGTACCACTAACAGTAAGGGGTTTTGAAGGTTTACCTACATTAAATATTTCGGATAACTTGGGGAAGAGATGACGAGTGGAAATAAATTAGGCGTCGACATTTACCATCAACAAATTTAATGTGCCAGGTTTGACGTCCCATCCAAGATACACTTAAAGTGCTCTACACATTTCAGATTGATTCGATAATTCTGCAATAAGACACTATACTTGAATATACTCCCGACGTTAGCTCCCTTTGTACTCTATTAATCGTATCTCCTACCTAAATAGATCTTGTTTGTCGAATGAAAATAGAAATTAATAGAATAGAATAAACCTTTATTATACTCTGGGACAGGTTCCATAGAGTAACAATAAGATGCAATGAAAATGTAGCGAGGAAATTAACAAATAAACAAATGATTGTGTTCAAATCATAAAATAAACGGAGCTTAATAATTAAGAAAAAGAAAAACAACTACCCTCGGTGAAAGACAATAACTGTACATGTGTATGCGATGCGACAATAACCGTACATACGTATGAGGTTTTAAACAACATTTTACAGTGTTAAAAACGAAAAATATGAATGTACCATTAAACAAAAACAGTTTTTATCTAGAAAAAGCTAGATATGAGAATCTAATACTGAAAATGCTAAACTATTCGGGAAAAAATTCTTTAAATAAAATTAAATGCAATTTAGATTGAAAATTTTCCAACGAACGAGATAACTCAAATCAATTGGAATAGAATTCCAGAGTTGTGAGGAGGCCAAGACAAACGACTTATGAAAGGTAGTGGCTCGGTGGGTCGGAAGTAGATGGTTACTAGATTCTGTTCTAGTAACCATTGTATGGTAAGTAGTTCTTTTAGGAAACATATTAATTAGGTAGGAAAATTCGTTGCTGGCAAAAATAGAAAGAAGGAATGTTCTAAGTAAGTATTTACGACTTGAGCTGGTATTCAACCAACCAAGTTTTTCATTATAAGGAGACGCTGTAGCTTAAGGTTCTGCTCAGCCGTAAAAATATTATATACGAGACAACGGTTATCAAAATTAGGAAAGATTAGTGATTTAACGAGCAGTTGGTGGGTAGGTAACGGCAGTAGGTTTTTATTCACCTTAAGTTGGTAAAGCGTACTATTGATTTTGTTTGAAACATTAAAAATATTATTGTTCCATGACAGGTTGTCATTGAGGATTATACCGAGGTTGCGCACAGTTTTGGAATGGGACAGCTCAATATCCCCTACTTTGATTTTGGGAACGACGTTAGGGTCGAACTTACTTATTATTTCTGAACTCCCGAGTAGGATAGTTTGAGTTAATAGAAGCATTACCTCACGCTGCTCTCTAAGATATGACCATACTTGATTCCACATCCTACAAATGGACATCCTGTCAGGAAAACGTGAAGATTTCCAGAAACATTCTTTTTTCCTCAATGAGTACCTTATTACGTACCCTGTGATGGTCATGAACATTAATTATTTTAATTATTTACCTATTTCCATGTGAGATGTTAACAATTAATCCATTTCGCAACGTATCCTTCACCTATGATAAAGTCAATTGTTAGTATAATACGTTCCTTCTCATTCCAGAATCTCCTTCTTGGCTTCCAGTATTTCCTCTACAATGTTTTTTATTTACTTGGAATGATTGTGCTAACTAATTACTACGGATTACGCGTTCTTATTAGCTTAAAAGCATGATTATTTCGGCAGAAATAGATCTTCACCAAAATGAGAGGCTTCGAAAAGAATTGAATTAAATCAGAAAGGTGGAGTACACTATTAAAATAAATAGCAATGGTTCACAATCGAACTAGATTTTTTGGATAACTAATCTTCAATTTTACTAAAAATCAGAGTTTAACAGTAATCTAGATGAATCATCAGTACTCAACTTCAAACCACTGAAATACCGCAAAAATTATAGAAAGTAAGATAACAAATTTATGATCTCTCCAAAAAACAAATTAGGCATAGGGTTTCTGCTCCTTCCTTTCATCACTTAATCTGTTGGCCTTCATTTGGACTGAGGAACGATGCTTATAATCTTAATGTGGGGCGCATACTGCATCATCTCCCACCATCCCAAGTCTGTGATATCTGACATGTTTAACTTGGGCGTGAAATGAGTGTCTGGGTGGAAAATACGATTGCTCTTCCGTTTACGTGTAAAGCTCAAATTCAAACAATATATTTTTACTACGCCAATAAATACGGCTGATATTATACTCTGTGTTCGAACGAAAGTGTTGTGCCCCTCTTAGAGAACATGCAAAGTTTGTGAAATCTGAACCTCAAGAGGTAACACTGGAATTCAGTGAACGAGGTAATTACAAGATGATACCTGGGATGTCACTGTCGACTTTGTTCGCAAAAAATATCCCCATCCACCTCCTTGCACCTGGAGACGAAGTGCAGCTAATGAGTGACAGTGACTTTGAAAAACTGGAGGTGAACAATAGTAGCGTGAGTGAAGCTATATCAACCCCTCTACCTATCGAAGCGGAAAAAATAATTTTGGTTGCATATGAAAATTGGGTTCGATTAATAAACTAACGGAGGAGCTTAGAAGGAATTACTTACGTATCACTGCTTCACTTGGATACTCGGCGCACGGTGCAAGCGCAGGCCACCCGCATAACTCCCCAACTTTTCAAGGCGGACGCGCGCGTAGCAGGGCATTATGTTCGTCCTATCTTTTATGTGTTCGACGAAATAACCCACAAATTTTATTTTTGTCATTGAAAGATAAGGACTTAAGTTAGAGTAAAATATATTTTTCAACATAAAAAGGAATTGTCAAACATCGCTTTATTTAAGCGCCAAAAGTAGCTACATTTTCATCTTTCCGTTTTTGTTGCTTCATTGTGCCGTGGTTGCGTGCAAAAAATTAAAATGTATGCTCTTAAAGTACATTCCTGAGTCCTTACTGTTCGAAAAATTTAAGTTTGACCATATTTTATTATTTATTTAGGAGTTATTAGGCCCTAAACATGGATCAAAATTAAAAAAATAGGAAAAATTGAAGTCATATAGTAGCTCAGAGTATAAGTCTAGGAAGCCAAACGTCAATAGAAGACACAGATAAATGTCCTTTTTACGAAAATGCCATTATATTTAAAATATGACCGCTAGATCATCATTTATTGGAGATAGAGTTCGGAGCTGCGGCGCGCCAATTTGCGCTAATTTGTGATATTTGAAGTGCCATAACATTAACCATTATGATTAAAGAAGACTAATATTTGGCAAATCGTCATTCCTTATTGTATTCTTTATATGTGCCAAAAATCGTGAAAATCGGAAATTGTCGAGCCACGGCTTTGGATGAGTTTGCGTGGAATCGCCCAGAAGTAAAAGTAACGTTAGCAACAATAATGTGTGCTTTTCGCTGAATTCCATCAAACACTGCTTGGTACCTTGATACACGCTTGGTACATTTTGACTAAAATTGGAGAATAACGATTTTTGTAACATAGTCTTATCACCATCCTTTCTCATCAAAAATCAAAGCTTCTTACTTTAGGCAAAAACAACTCGATTTGAGATCATCTCGTACATTTCACTCTACCATTCGGAATAGTATTGTACTATCAACGAGGTGAACAATGGAATCAAATTCAATTTAACCCTTGTCGTATCCTCTTCCATTTAATCATATCTATCTACGAAACTACATATTACTACTACTACTACATAAACTACACTACATAAACTATCCGTCTTCTTAATCTAATCTTCTCTTTTGGAATAAGACTCTCATGAAACAGAAAATGCTGAATGAAAAGCAGAATAATGTTGGTAACAGGATAAAAGAAAGGCCATTTCCCACTTCCCGGATATCCACGACTCACAATCACGCAACGAACTAGTCACATTAAAATTCCCAGAAATCTGCGATAGATCGTCTTAATTTAATAAAATGGAATTATACATTTTTCTCAAAGCTGACGCCAGTTGATCAGTAGATAAGTTCTCGAATCCGACGGCAATCTCAATGCCTGAAGAATATTTCTACACAAAATGATACCTTCCCCAACGCACAGTTGGGGCGAACGCTACCTGAGGTGGACAAAAGTAAATAATGATAATTCAGAGTTGAAATAGGACTCCAATTATATTCTTATATGTTTTTGATGTCACTGATGACTACTCTTTTATCAAAATAAGTGAAAACGTCATAAAATTATTGTGCATACTGTAAAAAGAGTGTATTCATTCGCTCGGTTGAGATATTGCGCGCTGGACAGAGGAAATAAGCACGAGTGGGGAGGGGAGGGGGAAGGACGCGAACACTAAATTTATGTTATTTAACGTTCTGACTGGTTTCAAATGAAAAATTATTTATTTTTTATTTTATTGTGAGTATATCGTACTATATTTTAATAGTAAACAAACTTATATCGTCCGAAAGATGAGTGCAAAAAGGTAGTTTTCGATAATTATCTATTGTATTAAAATACTTTTTTTTACACACTCCTTAAAATACTTATTTATAAGTAATAAGTAATAATACGATGAAAGATACACAAAAAAGCTACAATTTATTGCGTAGTCGAAGCGTCGCCACGTTTCTATTTTTACTATAGTTCTTATTCAGCTTCTGCCATATGTGGGTGATTATTCTATTTGATCCCATTTAATTGGATATGCCTAGTCGTTTTTATTATCTGCTATGCACAGTTTAAAGGCCTTAATGACAACCTGCTGATTAGGGCAGGAACTCCCTCCTCTCCTACAACCATAGTTATATTTCCACTATTTCTTCACAAGATCTCCTCCCTAAGCTCCTAATACTACGAATAGTGGAAGTGAAACATGGTGGCAGTTCAGGAGAAGACCTTTTACGAGGAAAAGTTCATTCCCGACGCACTGGCTCCGCTCGAGGAAGTTAAGCAATCTCCGCCTTTGATTTCCTCGGTTCCAAAGGAAGAAAACCTTCATTTCCAACATCATAATTCTTAATCTGTCATCCAAACCAACTTTCCAGCTTAATTTAGCCCTTAACCCAATTGTTTATATGGGCTTCCTTGATGTGTATCAATCAATATTAGTGTAATTTGATCAAGTTTTGTTTGAGTCATACATATAGTATTGAAACGCGCTTCTAAAACTTTCCAGTCCTCTCAAGTTGAGTTGGATGGAGCGTTAATTGGGTCTTCAAGCGCTCACTTTAGTATTTTTGCAAGAAAGACGAGAAAAAAATCTTGAACCACATTCTACTTCCAAGTTTATTTGTCTATGCAGTGATTTTCACCATGCAGTCAGTAAAATTATATTCTTAATTTCTTAACCAAGGATTTTAATTACTAGATGTTCCGGTTCCATATGCGATATTTAGACGAAATTTTACAAAAATAAGTTTTTTCTCACGTTGGACTCGGCCTGGCAGCCTTATATTTTTCAGCAAAAATTAATAAGAAATGTATTTAGGACTCTGTCTTTGCCGTTACTCAGTGGAACTCCTTCATGATTGATGAAAAAACAAGTACTATGATTTCACAATTTATTTAAGGCAACCCAACCCAATCAGCGCGCTTCATTAAAAACTGCTACGAGCGTACATATAGTGTCTCACAACTTTTAGAGGAATTAAGGTGGGATCCCCTAGAGACTCGGAGGCTACACGCTAGACCTAGGATGCTTGATAAATTCAAAACTGATATTTTTCAGAGCGAAATAGAGAATATTATCATGACTCCTCACGACATCTCTAGGTCTGACAGATGCGATAAAATTAGAGAGATACACTACCGAACAGATAGGTACAAGAACTCGTTCTTTCCGCGAACAATAAGCGGCCACAATAAAAATTGAGCTCCACTAAATACACTCCTATAATATATGTCACCATTCCATCTCCAAAAACTTACACCTTTACACGGCTGGAGACCTAACACCCCCTGCCACACGCCCATGCGGCAGCTCGCAGGGTATAATGTATCTTGTGATGATGGCATTATGTCAAAACCTTGGTCGTGTTGCTTTAAATAGAGCGTGGACTCATAACCAAGTTTTTGTTTTTTCATTCATCAGAACTTTATTTCACGTTTAAAAGAAAATCTGCGCATAAGCTATCTAAGAATTACGATATAAATCTCATTTGCCATTGGGCTACGTGTTAAAAGTGCAATGAATCGCCAAAAAATCTACTCTGTATGAAGAGGTTTTTGCGCCTTAATCTTAAGATATCTCTACTGAGAACACGCATGCAAAGTTTCACGCCAATCTAAACACAAGCATAAATCGCGGTAACCGCCTTAAATGCAGTAATGCCGTCAGTGTTCCTCACCATGTGCTGCCTTCTCCCCATGGCTTCGCTGCCACTCGTACCTTTCACACCATAACCTCATTCTGCGTGGAGATGACTGCCACCCAGTTTCGCTATTAAAAATGCCTATCCTTCTCCTTGTTTCACTCGTTCCTCCCTGGTATTCTTCTCACTCATAACGACCTTTTGCATCAGTTCTCTCATCTCTTCTCTCTCTCAAAGTTTTCACGGGCTTCCGTCCGAGTGCGTCCATGTTGGCCTACATCAGTGTTTCCCAAACTTTTTCGAGCCACCGCCACCTTTGTTCCACAAACCTTTACCCAGCACACACAGCCATAAGTTTTAACGCCATGGACTACATGAACAAAGAAAGATGTTTATAAAAATAAAGCTAAAACAATTGTTACTAAATTATTGTCAATTTCAAATCCAATTGAGAGATGGTTTACTCATCCCCGGACATGTATATTCCCTAAGATGAAAGCATCGCCCTCCAGGGGGCGGAGGCGCCCACTTTGGGAACCACTGGCCTACATGGACGCACTCACCCGAACGGAAACCCAAGAAAACTTGGATAAACTCATTCGCCGGGAAAGCACCACATTCTACTTTTGCATCTTATTTCCCATAATTGCTTTTTTCTTCCATACGTATATGTTCTCTGTTTCCCCATGACTCCCACAACCAACTTCCTCTCCTACCAGAACATGCCTAGGACATCGTTTTCTTTATTTTAATTTATAGCCATCCTCATCAGTTATTCTCCCCATTCTCCTTATCAAAAACTACTACTTTAGTCTTGCACGCATTACCCTCAATTCCATTCTCTCTGTTGATTCACAAAACTTATCTAGGAGCTTCTGTAAGCCCGTGAAGTAATTGAACAAGTGGATGATTTTGTGTACTTAGGTAAGATGTTTACGAAAGATGGACGGATAGATGAGGAGATAAAGAAACGTGCAAATGCTGGAAGGAAAGTGGTAGGTAGCATGTGGAGCATATCAAAGAATGAGTGCCTGTCTAAGGAAGCGAAAATCGCCGTGTACAAAAGTGTACTTCTCCCCACATTGTTGTATGGTAGTGAAACATGAGTATGTCAGGATACACATAAGAGTAGATGAAACGCCGTGGGTATGAGTTATCTGAGGAGTGTTTGCGGCAAAAGTAGGATGTATAGGGTCAGGAATGAATGGGTAATAAATGAATGCGGGTTAGATGCTCCAGTAATGGACAGATATGAAAGGAGTGTGCTTCGTTGGTTTGACCATGTTGAGAGAATGGATGAGAGTCGAATAACGAAACAGATACATAAGAATCAAATTAATGATGCGAGAGGGAGACGTAGACCGAGAATGTTGTGGTTGAGTGTGGTAGAAGAAATTCTTAGGAGGAGGAATATTAGGAGTCTTAAAAACAGGAGGGCACGTATGAAGCAGTGTATGGGAGTGAATGAGACAAAAGAGTTTTGCAAGGATAGGTCAGTACGGAGGAAATTATTGAAGCAGAGTTAGGTGTACAAATATATATTTAGAGTGATACTCGGTGAATGTGCCTACCCCGGAAGGGAACGGCGTGATTGGTATGTATGTATGTATGTATGTACATCCATCCTCTCATATGCCCCCTCGTCATTTCCCTTCTCTCGATCAAAGGACATTCAAAAAAGAAGGGAATTGATGAGGGAGGGGGTCTGAGTTGAGAGGCGTAAGGAATATTGTTGAAAACTAGAATGTGGAGCGAGGCGCTGGACGGGTCGAAAACTTGATCGAGGCGAAGGGAGGACATAGTAAACTGAGGGTGGTCGAAACGTGGGTTGGAAGAAGACTGGAGGGGTTGATCAAGGTGGTGAGAAAAAGGAACGAGGAAGTATTGAATATGGTAGAGGATGTTTCGAACGATATCTAACAATCAGCAGTTAGAATTCATTCGTTGGTCGTTCAATCCTAAGATTGGTTAACGGCAGCCCTCCACCCTTCCCTACCTAATGTCTCTTCCTATGAACTTTCCTCTTTATTTGGTCCATGAACTTCCTTGGTCTTCCTCTTGGGACTTTTCCCTCTATTTTACCTTCAATTCTGTTCTTCACCAGCCCGTCGTGTCTCAGGGTGCGTCCAATCCATCATGTTCACATTTTTATAAGGTATTCAATGTAGTCCCATCCACCTCTACTCTTCTGAAGAGTAGAATAGAAATCTTCTGGTAGAATATTCTAATGAAAAAGACGGTCCGCTATCCTCATCCAAACCGACTTTACAAACGCCTTCATCCATTCATTTTCCTTGAGAATCAAATTTCGAGACCACATTCGGCTCGGCACCACTTATTTTTTACGCCATTACTCATGTTTCCTGGCGTTATCTCTCGCCCATAAAAGAATGCTAAACCTTATTTTCCCATAAAATCGTTTGTTTTCCGCTAATTTTCGTCGATTAATTCTTCTATGACATCAATCTACCATCTTTTTCTGTATCTGATAAGTTTTTGGAATCCATTCGAATATTTTCCTCTCCTGACGTTTTAAGGTCTAACACCACGATGAATGTATCCACATAAGTAAACGAGTTCAAACTTGCGGAAACATACTGAGGGAATTATATCAGAGGCAACAAACGGGTATTTTTTTGACGAATAATTAAGACAGCCAGTTTAACTGGCCTAGCAGCAAGAGCTATGATTTTTTGACGATGACGACACTTAAGCTCAATAAGTGACTATAATAGGGATGGGTCAAGTGTCTGAATGGGTCTAAACCTCTGAATGAATGCATTTTGCTCATTCCTAGTCCTTAGTAATTGATAATCGAGTGCCCAAATGATATCTAGGTACCCGGAAAATTACATGAGTACTCGGATGAATACCTGGGTACTCAAATGAATACTTGGAGACGACAATAACAGCAACGGCGTTACCAATATGGGTGCACATTGATAACGCCGTTGCTATGCTAATAACATTGCGGATACACGATTGAGAAACTTCAAGAAGGTGAGATAATATGTATCCGCCTCTATCTTATATGACCGGCGAGTCACCTCAAGCACGGGTGAGAGGTATCTTTGGCCTAGGACGTTAATTTCCTACAGTCCAGTCCCCGAGTATTTACTCGGTCACTGTGGTCGAATGCCATGGCCAATGGCGTGGTACTCAGTATTTGCCTGCGTATTCCATTTGGGTACTCGTGTTCAGTGGTACTCACCTTGGTATTCGAGTCTTCAACGTGGCACTCAGGTACTCGCCAATGCAATTCGACAGGGAATCCACGTATTCCTACGAATACTCAAGTACTCGCGCGGGTACCCGGGTATTCATTCGGGTATTCGATTACCTCTGAATGAATACATTTTGCCAATCCCTAGCCCATAAAAGAAACTGAGCTCCTCTCTTAGCTCGTTCAAATTGCGCCTCACCTCCTGAAATCTTTTACTCTGCATCTTTATACGGATGGTGTCCCAACACCCACTACCATACGCCCATGCAGCGGAGTGTGTCACAGAGTGGTATGTAGAAGTAGATGTAAAGTAAACGGCGTGATGAGAATATTTGCCCATTCGCGCAAGTTGATACACTTTTGACGGAATATCAGTCCACAGGTCCACTTAACACATTGGGAATGCACCGCATAGACAGGCATGGACTCAATCGTGAAAGCAAACTATTAATTATGGCACTATGACGACCTCATACGCTATCTACCTAGCTATCTACGCTATATATGCCATACCTATACTGTGGGTGGAGTAAACGTAAAATCTTCAGATACAGTAAAATATCTTGGAATTACTTTAACATCTGATATATCGTGGGGATTACACATACAAAACATATGTGGCGCAGCATTTAAGAAACTAGGTTTTGTTAAACGTATAATAGGAAGGTTCTCGGATGAAAAAGTTAAAGAGAGATGCTTCTTCGCTCTGGTTAGCCCAAAAAAATTAATAAAATACCAAGGAAAGCAGCGCGTTTCGTTAAAAACTGCTACGAGCGTACATATAGTGTCTCACAACTTTTGGAGGGATTAAGGTGGGAGCTCCTAGAGACTTGGAGGCTATACGCTAGGCTTAGGTTGCTTGATAAATTCAGAACTGATATTTTTCAGAGCGATATAGAGAATATTATCATGACTCCTGACTACATCTCTAGGTCTGACAGATGCGATAAAATAAGAGAGATACACTTCCGAACAGATAGGCACAAGAACTCGTTCTTTCCGCGAACAATAAGTGATCACAATAAAAATTAAGCTCTCTAAATACACTCCTATAATTTATGTCACCATTTTATCTCCAAAAAACTTACACCTTTACACGGCTGGTGACCTAACACCCCCTGCCATACAACCATGCGGCGGCTCACGGGGTATTATGTAGATGTAGATGTAGATCCCTTCTAGTTTAATTAATGTATTCAACTCTTCAGTCACCTTAAAACCTCCTTTTTTTCGAAAATTATTATAGTGCCTTTATCTTTCATACCTGTACTTTCCAGTAACCGTGATACTCTCTCCCTCCTTATAATATATATTACCATGCCCTGGATGGAGAGAAAAAGGATGTCAGTGTCCAATTCAGCCCAAGTTACATTAATATAAATCAGGGTATTATCAACATTAAGTTTTTACTCGGCCTCTTGTTTCACTAATATCTACCTTTTCAGGAGTAGATCGATATTTTTTTAATGGAAGCTATGTACTCCATTGGACGACATTTCGCAAAATTATGACGTTATATCAAATAATATTAGGAAAACTGTAGAACTATAACTTTAACCAAACATGAGAAATACTTATAGCTGATACTACCAGGTTAATGGCTTCAACGTTTCTTATTGTGAACTGTGGTATGTAATTTTCTTAAATGTTGTAATGCACTATGAATTTGCAACTCGAAGTCAAAAAAGAGTGAATTTACGATAGAGCCCTAATCATGCACAATACATTTTGCAAAACGATGGATGATGGACTAAATAACAGAAGACCTTAAAAAACAAGGCCTATAATCTCGCGATAAAACAAATGTTACGGGAACATTATTTTAAAATAATACAAATCCGTTCCACACGAATCACCCCTTTCTATCGGCAGGAGACGAAATAAAAAAAAGTGGGATATATGGGAAGAAGACCGCCGCCAGAATTTGCTCAATTTTTAATGAATTACGATTATAGGGCCACAGTTTAAAAGGGATTAAGACAACTCCAGAAAATGCGTTTTGAGATAACCCTGCCGCAGCATTCTCGAGCTTTTACCGCCAATATAAATTGATTATTATGGCTAATCTACCGGTTGAGAAAGATTAAAATGGGAGATATAAAACATTCTCTAGATTTTCTCGGACCTACACCTCTATATACGTACAAAATTTCTCTCTTCATGCCAGAACTCGTCTTCCCTTTCTTCCTCCAATTCAGAACACCTATTCCATTCCTTCCCCTTCACCGCTGGCCCACCATCGTTCCCTCTATCACGACCTTCACCCCTCGTTTGCTCTATCTACCTCTTAGTTTACCTCCCCTAATCTCATACCTTCCTCGTTTGTCTTCCTTTCCGCTAACCTCCATTCTCATCCGTCTCCATACTTCTTCGCACCGGCAACTCGTACGCCTGTCGCCTTTTCTTATTTTCCCATCTCACAATCAGATTCCACGTCCGTGTTGGTAGCGAACATAAAAACCCCGATCTTACTATTCAGCGCTTAAGATACAAAGCAATTGGGCAAAATACTAAACATATCAGGCATAAAATTATGGGAAACTTTGCTTAAAGTTCACTCTTTTCAAGAAAGCTGTGATCAATCACGGGGAGTGATATGAAAACCTAATAACATTTTAATCATGCAATTTTTCTTCGCCTTTGAATTCTCGTGACGTAAGTTACTTATAATTTATAACCATGGTGTTGCAGTGGAGAGATGGTGGACACTTAAGGTTTCCATACACTTTCCTCGCAAGCTCGGAGTACCATGCAATTTTTATCGAAAGGGTACCACTGTCAGTTCTAAATGCCTCCCCTTCACCACCTAATGGATTCTCTATGAAATATTTTTTAATTCTGGCGAATGTACATTTGCATTTTCCAAAAAATTCACTCCCATTAGCGTCCCTTCAGAGGGACTGAGTAGACAGAACATTCAGAGATGAATATGAAATATTTATATATAATGTATTATGTATATATATAAAACTTAGCCCCACCCAGTGGATAGACATTAATGTAGCCACCTTGCTGATGAGACCACTCTCCAAATGCAAAATGCAAGTCTGTGATAATCTCGTCGTTCGCATCTCCCATAGTGTAACTTTTATTCGCTCTCGGATGGATGGAGGACTGCATAACACCGAGCGAGGCAAGAGGATTATAAACGCAAGGTCAACCTAGGCCGTGGTGGAGTCGATAATGAGCCAGATTTGGATTATTTGCTGCGTTGCGCAACGCAAAATCAAGTTACTCCCTTCGGAGAGTCGCGACCTTTCGACCGCTCGCGTTGCCATCGACGTAAAGAAAACCAAAACACAGAGCCATGACTACCGATGGTTGTGTTTGAGCCCACTCGAAGTGATTCCTAGCGCGTAAGTTAAGGTAGTGCGACCGAGATAGGTCATAATAGCGACCATATTCGAATTATGAGTCGAATTTAACCAGGTGTGGGATACATCAATTAAATATTGCATTATAAATGGTGCAATAATATAGTTTTATATGAAAGAAATAATAAGTTATTAAATGAACATATCTAAATAAGTCTTTAACTTGACTAATTTTTTTCGCGCGGTGCGTTTGAGAATCCTTCAAAACGGAAGGTTTTTCGTGATACCCAAGAACCTACTGCGGTGATAATACGATTAATTTTCAAATATAGTTGAGAAAACATATAAACTACACGCTGTTAGTTTTTTACGAAATCAAAAAGTTAGAAATACCTCATTTTGTAAATAACGTCTCTCTGAAGTGTAGATACGTACCGTTTCCCATGTAAAAGGGCTGGTATTTTTTGGCAAAAATTTCCAAAAGTAATGTGGTAAGGGGTTAAAGTGTTGGTGCCATTAGAAGGGTGAGATATATTTATCTTTAAAATGAGACCAAATTCATTGATTTCTAAGTAAAATGATTTTTCGCTCAAACTAACTTAAGGTAGTGCGAACGATAATAGTTCCCTAATCATAATAGAGACCATATTCGATATATACGTTTTAATTTCACCAACTGTGGCCCAGGTGGCGACGGGGTAAAGTCCTCGCTTGCCTATCCCAGGGTCGCGGGTTCGAGTCCCGCCTGAGTGATTTTTCACCACTTAGGACATGGTTGTTAAATATCCTACTTGCATGGCAATAGTGCATGTTTGGTGATCTTCACCCCCTGCCACACACCCTCGTGGTGGCTCGCAGGGTGTCACGTAGACGTAGATGAACTGTGAGACACATGATTTAAATATTGCATAACTAATGGTGCAATAAAATAGTTTTATATGACAGAAATTGTAATTAATCAAATGAAAATATCTAAATAAGTGTTTAACTTAGCTCATTTAGTTTCACGCGGTACGTTTGAAACTCAATCAAAACGGAAGGTTAATTGTGATCCCGAAGAATTTACTGCGATAACAATATGATTACTTTTCAAAAATAGTTGAGAAAACACACAAAGTACACGCTGTTGATTTTTTGACGAGATCTAAGTGTAGGAAATGCCCCATTTTTAATATAAGGTCTCTCTGGAATACACGTACCATTTCCGATTTAGTAGGGCTGGTATTTTTTGGTAAATATCTCGGAAGGTAATGTGGTAAGGGGTTGAATTTTTTATGTCAATAAAAGGGTATTATATTTTTCTTTGAAATGAGACCAAATTCATTGATTTATAGGTAAAATGATAGTTCAAACTACCTTAAAAGCCACGAGGTAAAATCACGAAGGTTCCCGATTTTGATGCATTCAAACCACCCGTAAAAATCTCACATAGCCCTTCCGGGTTTGTTTTTATCGCGGAGATTTTGTTGACGGGGTGGAATATCACGATTAGAGACACAACAAACAATATATCAGGCACTTAAGTTATCCTGTAGTGCGGGTAAACCTCACTAAAATCTCCAGCCGTTCGTTTTTCTACCGTGTGTCTCCTCTATGTTACGCGCTCGAAATTATTCCGAGCGTTTTCATACACAACCCTCCAGAGGTGGGATCACGGTTCCTTCTCTCGCGCTGTCGTTATCGTTATCCAAAATTGAAACATCTTGAGGAGGGCAATTACAGCAGTCTAAAAACCCACTACGTTAATTAAATCGACTTATGAAAATAAAACTAGATATGAAACGTAACGAATGCCATTAGGGTAAGACTAGAATGAAACAACTAATAGTGTAAAAGGCAGAAATGAAAAACTTTGCAATTATCCACAGTATAAATTTTACTACGACCCGGGTTTCGATGTTTTTACATCATCATCAGGTGAGGATAACCACCTATACCCACCATTATCACCAGGTTAAGATGATGATGTAAAAACATCGAAACCTGGGTCGTAGTAAAATTTATAATGTGGATAATTGCAAAACTTTTCATTTATGCATCATGCTGAAATTCCGCACAATATCGCAAGAATTTTCGAACTTCAAATTTTGAACTTACGGAAAGGCTATCTTGTATAAATTACGTATATAGGGATGGTGTTAACACGGAATACAGTTTGACTTGTACCAATATAGCGATAGTATCCTAGGGGCCTAGTTTCTTTCTCTGAGACACATACGAAGCTGAAATCACCTAAGGATGTTCTGAAGCATACGCCAGAAATAGAACACAGGACCGTCAGGGCAGCATCGGAATAATCTTTCGAAAGACCAGCACGTAAAATAAACAATTTTCTTGGTAGTTGAGTAAAGAATGCACTGGATGAAATCAACAACGATGTCAAGTGAAATGAGGAATACAAAGCTCTGAGAATAAGTGGTTAAAATAATCACGTGTTCATTCATTTTTTGACTCTATCAAGACTTGACTTGTTGTAAATGGGAGAAAACGCGACACACTACTTTGAGATCATACCGTTGGAACAACAAGCAGAAATGAAATGCATCTTTGCGTTAATATCCTTAGAAATCCTCGGCCATCAATTTTATTCACGGCGATGGTTAATAAATTTTAAATACACATTTTTTCCAAATAAAACCAGTCCCAGATATAAATTTGAATTTTATGGACAATGGATCTTGTTCAATCTTTTCAATCGTCGATACCAAGGGCCCTTGTCCCGAGCCGATGGCTTGCCGACGCTTCACCATTGGTTCATTACGATGCCCACGCCTACTTAATCAAAGATATGAATCTATTACATCCTCTCCTCCACCACAGCATTCCACACTATGGAACGGATATCAGCCACATTTTATCTGTCAGCTTTGATTGGCCGGTCATGTACTGACGTGTTATCGAACCACGTGCTCCCATGAATAGCCGATTAAAGTGGAAACGCGTGGAAGAATATGTTGAAGAGGACATCGTACAAGTAACATCCGTCGGACTCAAGTGAAAATGATCGCTGTATCCTGTCCTTGAACCCAATGTTGCTCTTCCCTACTCCAGAAAATAAGAATCGACCTTCAAATTGATGGGTATATCTCCCCATATAGGCGCAGCACGCACAAAACGGCGATTTAGATGCACAGTACGCAAATCACCTAAGAAAATAAAACATTTATTTCAATTACCTTCGATTGCGTTTCTTCCTTGAGAAAAAGAAAATTGAAGGCAAAGCAACGATTCAAGACCTTCATTTGTGTTGAGCTACTCAGGAAAATTTCACTCTCGGAGAACAATTCCACCGCCAAGGAGATCAAATCTTTAAAAAATATTATTAAAGGCAATATTTAAGTTAGCTTCAAGGGAAACCAAAGTAAGTTAGTTCGCAAAAATTCAACATTGTCAGCAGTTTTTAATGTATAATTCATAGAAAAATGTTCCTCACTGTTTCAGTCCGTTTAATGACAAGCAGGCAAAGATTTGTTCATGTTTTAAATTGAATGCGTATCTTAGTCCCTTACTTTCATATTTAAAACAACTGTCGGTTATAAGTACGTATCTCATACATTAGTCGTAGCATGACGCCAGTTTCAGTGTTACATTCGTTCACCGCATCAATTCTTGTGAAGTTTTCAGTTCATAGTTTATACACCAGACAGCAAGCGTGTACCAACGATGCATTCTTATAGGCTGTCAATTAGATCCTTTCCCTCTTGCTCGTATTAACAGTAATCAAAAACGAATTCAAAGACAATTTATTAAATATGTACGATAAAGTGAGTTACCTATTTTTTCCTACGGACGATTTATTCCCTACATTGTTTTGGATGCTCTAGTAAGATACATCAGTGCTTCCAAGGCCAATTGTTCAGATCCTGAAAGGATGGAAAACCAGAAGAAGGATATACGAAGAGGAGAAAGGATTAATTCCAGTTGTGGACAATGACATTCTCTCGAAACGACCTCGCAGGGCGTTCGTAGTTCAGCGTCCATTCGCGCTCAAATAAGGATCGGAATGCCAACCTTGAAAGCACTTTTGTGTTCAACCAGATAATCCAAAGCAATGCAGGGGGAAAACGATTCATTGAAAAAAACTCCTCACATTATATGCGTCCACAAGGTTTGTCTCCGGATGTCCACAAGGTGTCCACAAGGTATGTATGTCTCCGGAAACTAGAACAGTGGTCGCGGAATTGATAACCCAATAGGGTTGGTTACGATGGATCGTTAATTATGTGATTTTCTACCTCAAAAATTTTCTGCCTCATTTTCTCTCTTAAATTCAGCATGCTCTGTGTCTGGCATACTACCATGCATAACGATCTACAGTATCCTCTCGCATTCTAATGTTTCCTCTATTCGCCTGTTCAGCCTACTCCCAATCTCTTCCTCTAGCTTCCACCCCTCACTTCAATACTTCGTCCATTTTTTTGGTCCATACCCGCATGTAAATCGCCCGCAATATATTCTTATTGTCTCTCCCAAAGACCAGATTGGCTATCATACAGTTCCACGATTGAAATCAAAATCGTCACTGATCTTGTGTAAAAAAATCTTAGACTTCCTGTCACATTATCCCTTCCTCTAGGTGACCACCTCATTTGAAAACGAAAATCTCTTTGACGCATTCTTCTAATTATAATCATTTTCTTTCAAATGCAACAGAAATAAAAGCGACTCACCTGAACCAGTTCACGTCCTGATTATCATATACAGACTACTTCTTCTTCCTCAAAAATCTCATTACTTTCCTTTTCTTGCAATTCGTCTTCATTCCTTCTACTACACCGCACCGCACTAAAAGCGTGTCCAAAATTGTTTCCAACCCTTAACTGGCTGCAGTTGACTGATGCTAGGTAACGCATGAAGAAATACACTTCACCTCCGATTATCTGCGGGGTATTTACCGTGAAATAACGGTCCCTAATTGCGAGCCTATAGAAGGATACCCTACAGCAGTACTCTTTCCGACTGTTGGAGAGAAAAACTAAGTTATCTTTGGAGCTAGTTCTTTAGATTTGGCTAATGCCGACGACAGGTTTCTCCTTCCTGTGTCAAATAAACCCCTTTCTGTTAAATGGCGCCGATTCCTCAAATGTTGGTAGGCTCCGGGGTACTCTTTGGAAGAAATAAGAGACACGCAAAATATATGACCCGCAAGATTGAAAATTTTAGATCTTCCATCTATTACTCATTTAACATCTCCCAATTTTATTTCCCAAGATATAGGAGAAGGAAATTAGACTTTGTGAATGGAAGTGAGCTATTAGAAGACTTTCCTGATGATGCTGTATTTGAAAAGCAGATAGTGATATGAGGGCAACGTTATATAAGAACCTGGGAAGGGAAATAACATATTGAACTGTCCATGGTGTTATAAATCAATAGGTTGAAAACTTATTATCTAAATAAATCGATTGTTAAGTTGCTGTAAGGTGCTCTTCTTTGCTTTAATTTCTAGAATACGTAGAGAATACAGGCAAAAATTAGAAGCACGTGTATTTCTGGAATTAATATATTAATCAGAGTTAGGACAGTTTTGGATCCATGTATAATTTTTGACTGCTTTTAACTAACCGCATGGTCTCTTTTAACCTCTATAGTTCCACTCAGTATATTTCCTACCTCTCATCATTCCGTCTATTTAGCCATACTTCTCCCCTACCACTTTAATTACCACATCCTCCTGTGTTTCACTACCGCAAGCATTCTCTTGCCACTAAACACCTGCTCCATCCAATTACTCCGCTTTCTCGTAATGTCCTCCGGCAGACTTCCCTCCACACATAAAATTCCCAGGCTCTTCTCTGATTATCTCCTCCGTCCGACGCATTTTCTCCATAATCACCTCCATCACCTCAAACGCATTTAGACTCTTCTCATTCTCTTTTCTCTGTGTTCAGGTTTCTCACCGTCGCGGATTACCGTATCTTGCAGTACAAGAGGCCATCATTTTCAAATTGGTCTCACAAACTTTTTATTGACACCGCAACAAAAGGGCCCGATAATTAGCTCTCTAGGGCATAGTCAGGGAGGCACATGGGAGACAGCTGCCTTCCCCGAATGTAAGTAAATAAATTAAAGTATTTGACAAGAAAGTATAAATAAATCGTGCAAAGGGAATGTTAACTTTGATTTCAGAATTAGTTTTTGGATCCCTTATACATGTCAACACATTGATCAACCTGTATGATGAATCAAAATGTAAAACGCGTAAAGTCTTTTTCGTGTATTTCATATCCTGCCCTTCCCACCAACATATATCCTGGCTACGGCGATGTGAGCCCTCATCTAAAGGCCACTTTATACGGTACATTTTATTGTACAAACGAATGTATGAATTCCTTCATGAGGAAAATTGTACCGGGTAAAGCGGCATTTTGTATGATTGTCTGAATGACTGAACAGGAAATAGAACCTGCTCTAATTCCAATAATTTTCTTGCACAATCTATGATACATTCTGTGTGCAATAAAATGTCCTTAATAGTGAAAGCCTCCTTTAATAACCCTGACCATTTAGTAACATCCAGGAAACTATGACCGTTTTCCTTCATAACAGAACTCAAAGTAATTAAATTAACTTTATTCTGGGTTTCCATGTGAAGATTCCACCTGAGGATTGGTAAATTTTTGGACCGCCCTTATCCTATCATCCAAAATTCTGGCTCATCGTTCCGCTTTTCTTCCTACAGATGTTCCGCCATTAGATTCCTCTTAAATTCCTCATATCGTCCACCTCTTCTTATTTCGTCCAGCATTCCTATCCTCTTCCTTCCTCTTCCATGCTTCCCCGATGTTCTCCCCTCTATTACTCTACTCAAAATGTCCTCTCCTTTCAAAACGTCCTCCATCCATCTCATCTGCCTACTTCGAACCTCCACTACCGGCTTCCTCTCTTCTCCGACCACATCAAATACATCTTCGTTCGGCGTCATCGCCACCCCTCTAATCTTCTCCAATCTCCTCCAAACCTACATCTCAACGCCTCATGTCTACGTGCCTCCCGTCGCAATCGCCAAGTTTCCGACCCATACAGAGCCGCGCTCCATTTTTCAGTTTTCACCAATCTTTTATATATGTCTCTCCTCGGACACCCCTCATCATCTCCCTTCTCGTTTTGAATGTTTCATTTGCCGAAGCAATACAATACCTGATGTTCCTATCACTTATTACATTCTCCCCTATAATACTACCTCAATACGACAAGGCTTAACCCGCTCTTTTTTGTGCCCTCCCACCCTTATTTTCAGTTCCGGCTTCTTTTTTTCTATAAAATCTCATAACTTTCGTATTCTTGTTTATTCTATATAACGTATTTTTGTTTCTAGGCGACTAGTTGAAAAAATTCAGAAGTTCGCGGATACATGCCGCTGACAGAAAATCCTCACATTTCATTCCTGCTTATAGATTGTTTATTTGGAGGGACGACCGACAATCTATGTCGTTTACGCCAAAACTGATAGATGGATGAGACAGTAAGAGAGGGATTCTATGGAGAGCGGAGGAAGGATGAACAAAGACCCTGCGTCGGTGCTTTTCATCTCTTAGCGGAAGACGCATGGTGTTCCACAGTCACGACCCACGGCCCACCCGACGGACAGAGTACGACACAAGGGCTCGGAATCATGATCTCTGGTCATTGTTAACCGAAAAATGGCATAACCTTTACGTTAACTTTATGCTAACGCGAGAGTTAAGGTTTTGTGAATAAAAACAGCCACTAGTTAAGTGTTTAGTCCATGAAAGCGTTATCTGTGGGAAAACGCAACTAAATTGTAATCATAATAGGAAAGTATTTCACCCGAGTTCACAAAACCAAAAAAAAGAACAGCACCAAAGTGCTAGGAATGTCAAGGATAACCTATGTCAAGTACCGGATTTTAGAGTAATTGCCACCGGATGTGAAGCCAATTACGTATCCATCACACAAACCACTTCCCCAAATCATTCGCAAAATACTTAGTTAATCTCAATATGAAATACCAACTCGCAACAAATCTCTCATAATTGAAGAATCAACTCCGAGATGGGAACTCTGTGTGTTCTACCCGCCACACCAATCATACCCACATCTCATCTACATAAATAGTGTTCCATATGAATCCAAGGTTTGTGAAGAACATAATTGAAGACAAAATTGAGGGAAAAGTTCATGGACCAAATAAAGAGGAAAGCATATAGTAAGAGATGCCAGGAGGTAAGTGACCTAGAATTTGATCATAAAGGGTGGAGGGGTGCAGCCAACCAATCCTAGGATTGAACAACCAATGATTATAACAAATCCAAGCGGCCAGATAAAATTTTCCGGCGAACATTTCAAATTTGGTTCAGCAGCGATTGTCCCATATTTTAGGGTATGATTAAATATATCCTTAAATGATCTCAGCGTTTCAGATGACTGGAAATCAGCTGCAGTGGTCCCAATTCATGAACAAGGTAATAAAATCTAAATTAGTGACTAAAGGCCCATAGCCTAACATCTGTGACGTGCAATATTATGTAAAAATTAATTCTGATTATATTCGTCGGTTTTGGGTAACATACAAATGGCTGGATTAAAATCAGCATGGATTTGAGTCGTGATTCTCCCGCGAAACACAGATAAACTAGTAACTAGAAGTTACTAGACACAGTGGAAACTTTAGACGTTGTAGTAGTGGATAAAATTAACATATACCTCTCCAAGGCTTTTGACATAATTCCACCTGATATGATTAAATGGAAACTAGCCAGCATAGCAAAGGGTAAAAGGTTGGTATGCTGGGTGATCGACTATCTTAAAAATAGGAAGCAAAGAGTTAAAATAGGAGAGGGCAACTCGGATAAGGTTAACGTCACATTTGGAGTACCACAAGAAAGCGTTTTAGACCCGCTAATGTTTTTAGTATTCACATATGACCTGTAAATGGCATTCAATCAGATATGAAACTGTTCGCAGATGACTGCATACTTTATGGAGAAATGTTATCATGATCGCATAATACTTCAAAGCGATCCCGGTTAAAATAATTAATTTGGATAATGTAAATAAAATTAGTGTATACGCTACGAAGTGTTAATACGCATCCTTTTACGAGACAGAGTTTGGCTTGAGACGTGAAATTTAAAATAATGGATAAATAATGGTACCAAGATCCAATAGTTTCAAATATCTGTAGGTTATTTTGACTAACGACTTAAGGCGGAGACATCACGAAGAATAAATAACAGCGAAAGCATTTTAAAAATTGCATTTCACTGTACGGATTCCGAGGAAAAGTAATAAGATCACAAATAAGTGTATAAAGCAGCAGTCAGGCCATTAATGGACTAGTTCTAGGAAACTTAAAAAAGTGTGATATAGTAGCATCCATGTAAAAAAATTGAGTTGGGAATAATTTAAAGATTTACATCTTCATATTACCCTGCAAGCCACCTCAAGGGTATTTGGCAGAGGGTGAATTATCACCAAAATGCACTACAGAGTAGAAATTACCTTCACAAGCATGCACCACACTACACGCATGCTACAAATACTACAGAAACTATTGAATTAATATATAATGCAACTACGAAAACGGGATATGAGAGTCATACAAGGGACATGCAAAACATGGTTTTAGCACTACGCTATAGATTCAGAAACATGCATTAGGGAGCACATCAATTAATCAGCTACTCTACCTGTCAACTACTTACTTCAAAGTCTAAAAACAGCCATTGTGGTCTCTTATCGATCGCAGGAAAAACGACATTTTAAGCCTGTCCGTTCCTAAGTCTATTTCCCTAACTTTATTCTCATGATCTGATTAACTGTAGTAAGTATGTTGGAGTTCACAAGATATTAATGACTTCCTCGGAGAATAAATTAGCTTTTAAAAGATTGAGTCTAATTTTAAATCGACGATCTGAAAGCGATTCCCATCCCAGTTGTTGCAAGAGGTCAGTAACCCTAACGAGACTATCATAAAGGTTTTTTACGTATCTTGCTGATCTTCTCTGCACGCTATCCATCTCTGTTTTTAAGCCTACATCATGAGTATCTCAGACACTGGGAGGAGTCTTACAAGGGAAAATAGCTGATTTCTATGACCTTATCGTACACTTTCCATGTACTCTTTTCTCATATCCCAATTTACGATTACTTTGTTCAGTTTTTTCCCGAATATGTTTGCTACACGAGTGATCATTATTTAATTTAATTTTTAGGTGTTTTACTGCTCCAGCAGTCTATAATTGGGTGTGATATATGAAATAGGTTTTTCGATGGGAGTTTTTTCCTTTCTAGAAGAAATTAGCTAATAAATACATATGTGCAAATCATTAATCTCAATTCAAGGATTAAAAGAAATGACCAGATGACTTGGAAAGCAGAATAGACTTGGGAGAAATGACTACATGTTTAAAATAAAATCAAGGCGACAAAAAAGGGATAATTGGTAAACACTCTTTTATAAACTCGGCAATAGAGGAGAGGGATAGTATCTCACCTGAAGAAGTTCTAGACCCTTTCACGACAAGGCTTCAGGGATTCGAAAAGAGACCTCGGAGGAGGAAACATAAATATAATCCACATTTTGCCACAACCACCAGGCAGAAGCCTATTGTAATACTGCATGAAAAAAATAAAAATTTAGCAAATCTTGATTTATAATGGTAATGCGCAGCTCATCACCCTATTGGTGAAATGTAATTCTGGATCTTCCGCGTGTTTTCCTAGCCGCAGAAGGGGAAAATACGGGCTATGGCAGGGGGGAGAGGAGGTGGAGTGATGAGAACTTTTTACACCGCAGAACGCGCGACAGTGGCTGGTCGACGGCAGTGGCGGGAAATTGCGTCACCAGAGGCCCCCGTCCTGGCGCGGCAAAGGGGAGGGGGTAGAGGGAGGGAGGAAGCAGAAAAAGGCTAGCTTCCCGTGAAATGGTTAAGGGATAGCATGTTCGGGGCCCGGGAGTATGCGTTATGCACAAGTGGGAGGAGGCCTGGAGAGGAGGTAGGGGAAGGGTTGGCTGGTTGAGGGAGACGAGGAACGCTCGACGTTGTGGGAGGGGGTGCTCGCTTCTCGGCGACGCGGGGAGTGAGGAGGGGATAGGAGAGGGAGAGTGGTGGGAGAAGGGATGGCTGCGGTTGGTGATCGACAGTCGTTCGTCGACTGCTCGGTCGCCCTAGGGAGCTCGGAAGCGAGAGGCGATCTTCGGAAGCCTACGCCGGGATGGCCGGTTGAGGATTTACGTCGACCGCGTGTGGCGCGTACGCGAGATCAAAGACTTAATTAAAACGTGAAGTGTTGCCATCGCCCAATTTCTTTTCCCCGCAGAGGCGGTGGCGGAGGACATGGAGCCCAAAGAGTCGAAGACGTCCGAGGACAAGGATGAGGAGGACGTCCCCAAAATGGAAGGTTACTTGGAGAAGAAGGGCAAATCGGTGAGTATCACACGTTGTTTACGCCTAATGGGGGCTTCACCCGGCCGCGGAAACGGCGGACATGTGACTTCCTGGGTGGTCCGTTCTGAAATCGCGTTCTAGTATAGGTTTATTTAAGCTGTCTTAAATGATTTCTTAATCTTACCTGTATCGCATTGTGCTCGGGATCGCTCTGCTAACTCATTATTCGCGATGTTGCCACTAGAACATGAATGACGGAAGTAAACATTAGATATGGTTATTCCAAAAATCGGCCGGGTTTGGTTTCCGATGCGTTCGAACATCGCACTCTTTGAGTTTCCTATGCATTTGTGAAATATGCAATTTGTTTAAGTAATGTAGAGCATGAATTTTGAGAATTATTTTACATATCTTATCAGTCAACTCTTGAATTGTCATTTGACTTACCTCTTAAGTAATCATTAACTACAAAAACATGTCCGGGTGAATATAAACTCGTAGTGATTAGTTACAAGTCCACCCCGGTAGATTAATTTGTTGTTTACTCTGTTAATTCCCTTTCGTAGTCTTACAATTTTGCCGGATGTTGGGCGATATGGTAGCAGAATTGATATGCTACTTGCAGGCAAAATAGAAGCCAGTCTGCAGATCTGCAGAAGATGGTACCGTTGTAGATTGTGACTCTATTCCAATCTCTATCGTCCCCAACTGCCATAGGAGTCTGTGCTTCCACGTTTAATGTAAGTGCAGCTTTCTGGCGACCTATTGCTAGAGAAGAAACGTCCATGTTAAAGCCACCTTCGTTGAAAACTAATGGTGTCCAGAGATGTACAAACTCGTGAAAAATTATGAAAAATACATGTGACAGTAGTCGGGATTACATCCTCCACGATTACCAACTGTTGCTAATCCACCTAGGTTATGGTCATGGCTGTGACGTCAAAATTTCGTCACTCTCGCAGCATGGCAGTTTTGTATCCTAGCATTAGGATGGCATTGTCTGGTTGCCCGTTTATAATTTGTATTTCACTTCATATCTTTTCAACATACCATGTCGAGCGATGCGTATTGTCAGTCTATTGCCTTAAAGTGGCTTGCGATTTTGGCCAAGTATCCAGCCTCCAGGATTCCCAACTGTTGTTCACTGACGTCGATAACTGTCAAGGCTGTTACATCCAAATGTTTTCACTGTAGAGTCAGTTCCACATTTAGTTTACAGCATGGGCTATCAATGGAGATCCGCCTTCTGCGTAAATCTCCTTCAGGACAGAGGAGCTACGTTGCCCTTGGCAGCATAAGAAAACACTTTTTACGATTGTCGTATAATGACGATTCCCAACTGTCAGGGGCGATCCCAGGAATTTATTTCGGGGGTGGGGGGGGGGGGGGGGGAGACTACCGTTAAATTATGGCAATTTTCAGTCATTCTAAAATACTATAAAACTGTAACGTCATTATATCCATAAAATAATGAGCATAATAATAACTGTTATACTTTTCAGATCATTGATCGGAGTGGTTGATGTTGTATTTGATAACTACGTCTAGTGTTAAAATTATTTTGTAAAACCCAAAATTTTCGGGGGGGATGTATCCCCTTTACCCCCCCCCCCCGAAATCACCGACGGCGATAATTGTCAAAGCTATATGGACATCTGAATGTTTTCACCGTACTTCGTTTCGCATGTAATTGACTGCATTAGCTCTGTATGGAGGTCCGCTTTCTGAATAAATCTCCATTAGGCAGAGGTGCGACGTTTCCATTAGCAGCAGAAAACACCGCTCGCTACGATTACCAAATGTGCCATATCTGCACATTTGAAATACCATTCCTTCGAGTAACTTAATTAAAATTCGCTTGCCCGAAGTATGGCAACTACGTTCCTAATAAGGCCCATACATCTCATACTGTCAACGAAATGTGGAACGCTCTATAGATCCGTGACAATTTCGAATCACCTAGACATGTGGCCCCTTCCATGAATCCCACGTCAGTGCGTGACTTCGCAAATTTTCCTCAATAGTTGTCAAAGCCATTTATCCGAGTTTTCAGTTTTCTAGAAGCGATATTCTTTTACATATTTCGCGATCGTCAAAATTAGCTTTCAATATCTCGGTGATACTGTTAACTTCCGTCTAAGATCTTATTTGCTTCAAGTCCAGGCAGTTGTCCTTCGGCCCCCCTGCCATACGCCGTCTTGGCGGCTATCTCTGCAGTTATTGGTGGTGGGCAGTGAGCGAGAAAGTCATTTCAATCTACCGTCTCCGCAAATTGAGCTGTGAGGCTAGAGAGTCGCGATTTGATGAGTGGCGACTCCCTCCAATCAGGAAGCACTTGGCTTGAAAGAGTCTTCAAGCACACTGCTCACTTGCTTCGCGTAATTGATCGATGGAGCCTTTTGGCACTCTGTCTCCACATTGCTCCAAAAAGTAGAAGTTGACTCTTTTTCTCTATTTTTTATCTAGAGCTTAAGAGGGTCGACCCCCTACGAGTCGTCAATGGCAAATTTTAGGAACATTGTTGGCAAGAATTAAAAATTGCCGAGGTAAATTAAGTTGATGGTGAATTAAATTTGAGCGTTGATATGTGAATTATTTATATAGTTTTTTTTATGATCTGTCCTAATGATTTGATAAGATGAGATACATAGTCTTCCTACAAATGGATAACGCCTCTGTTGATTTTAGTGACAAAGAGACTGGCTCAGTAATTATGACTGATTGATAAAACTGGGTGAACAGTCTGCTGCAAAACATAACGAACCAAGGAAAGCCGCCTATCTGTGATAAACATTGAAAATTATACTAATGAATCACAGATGATATATCGTGGGATTACACATACAAAACATATGTGGCACAGCATTAAAAAACTAGGTTTTGTTAAACGTATAATAGGAAGGTCCTCGGATGAACAAGTCAAAGAGAGATGCTACTTCGCCCTGGTTAGGCCATACCTCGAATACGCCGCGAGTATTTGGGACCGTGGTCATAAAGATTTAACCAAAAATTAATAAAATACAAAGGAAAGCAGCGCACTTCGTTAAAAAACTGCTACGAGCGTACGTATAGTGTCTCACAACTTTTAGAGGGATTAAGGTGGGAGCCCCTAGAGACTCGGTGGCTACACGCTAGGCTTAGGCTGCTTGAGAAATTCAGGACTGATATTTGTCAGAACGACACACAGAATATTATCATGACTCCTCACTACATCTCTAGGTCTGACAGATGCGATAAAATAAGAGAGATACACTGCCGAACAGATAGGTACAAAAGCTCGTTCTTTCCGCGCACGATAAGTGATCACAATAAAACTTGAGCTCCATTAAATACACTCCTATAATACAATACTCCATTTCATCTCCCAAAAACTTACCTCTTTACACGGCTGGTGACCTAACACCCCCTGCCATACGCCCATGCGGCGGCTCGCAGGGTATTATGTTGATGCAGGTGTCTTTGACCTTTTTTTTTGCACCTCTGAGATTTTTAAACTCATCATTTTGAAAGTTAAACCTGTGACTATAGTGTCCAGTAAATAGCCATTTCAGTGCTAGAAGCATTTGATTGCTGCTCGCTTTTTTCCAGCCAACAAATGTGGTGAGCGACTACAATATTATCCTCGTGTGGTTTCGCTGAGAGAGACAGAACGGGAGAACCAGGGCACCGAGGCATATAACAGAGTCGGGGACTCCTTTTTGGTAATATAACTAAAGCTTTGACAATCGGTGGGTGCTCCTTAACGAGGTTGGCAATTGAAGTCGCCAAGAGACTTCCGTACTTGAAAAAAGTCTCGCAGAAACAGTAGGATTTGAGAGTTACTGTGTGGAGATTTTATTTTGCCTAATAATTACAACCATTCCAATGCTTCAACTCCGATGCTAACCCTTATACCTCCACTCTGCTTAATAATCTCTCTTGTAATGGTTTACTACGCCTGGCTGCAAACATCAACACCTCGACAGTAGGGTATCACGCTTATCTGATAATACCATTGTTAGCAGAAGCGTGAACAGCTGCACATAGTATCCCGCACACCTCTGGAGGTGAGTATGGGAGGGGATTTCTAGAAACCTGCGATAAAGAAAGAGGGAATGCCAGAGAAATCGAGGATGCGAGGGGTGATATGTTTTGATGCGTCAGTAACTTCATGAGTGCATTGTGAATGGTGTGGGTGGGAAGTAAAGAATTATACTTAACTCCAAATTCTGCAGTATTTTCTGCCGCTTTTGTCGGGCCAACAAATGTGATAAGCGGCTGGAATATTATTCTTGTGTGGTTACGCTCAGAAACACAGACAAGAAGATCCAGGGCACCGAGAAACTTAACAGTGTCGGGAACCCCTATTTGGTTATGATTCGATAAAATACGTTATCTTTATTTTTCATTAATTCCAATTAGTTTGACTGGACTTATGTCGTTTATTTTCTATGTCATCCGGAAAAATGACATAATTTTCCGTATCTTGCATCCTCACTGTGAATCATTTCGCCCCCTACCCTACAGTTGCCTCCCATATAAGGGCCCTGGGCAGAAGCCCTGCGTGACGCCTCGAATGGTTTGTTGGTTTATAAGAGAGGCGACTATCGACATATGTCCGCTTCGCCGCATAGGATCAGTGAATACGTCGATTATGGAGGAAATAATGTGGAATTTCATTGATTGCTTAGAACTCGAGCAATTTGAATATTTAAGAAATCCAAATTTCGAATAGGTTGAGGGTCACCAGCAGCCGAGTTGTTTGAATAATATGATGGATTCGTCAATGGAGAACCGGATGTGAATGTCACGTTCCTACGAAGAGAATGGAGTACTTAAAGTCTGGTTCTGTTATGATCGTGTACCTACTGAGATTGGGTAAAACGTATAGTGTAGCGTGCCAGATCTCCTCGGTAAGCCAACTGAACCGTATTTTTTAAATTACCGTTTTTAATCTGACTAACTTGGTGACGTAAACGGATGAAGGTGGATCATGCCCATGAAAAAGCTTTGCAAAAGGTTTTCTCGGGGATATGTTTCCGATGAGGGCACTATCATTTATTTTAAATATAATGGTTCAATAATTGAACACATTTAAGGTGTAACAATTTAACTGAAATCGGCAATTTACCGCGAGCAGGAAATTTCAATTACATGATATTGATTTTTGTGTTAGGATACAAAGTGACAGCACGCAAATATCCATGAATGACGCTCAAGGTAATCCTGTGTGGATAATAGGGTTAGCCGACCAACAGGGTGCAGTCATCGAACTTATTGTGAGACTTAAATGTTTGCGGAAAAATTGAAATTAACTCCTAGTGTAAAAGGTGATACAGCATGGGATTTATTTTGACATTAGAACCCTAAATGATGGCTTATTAACATCCATGTATTACGCATGGGGTAATCCTCCGAGGTTAGTTTTCGGGTTTTTCAATTAGTGGACATTTATGCTGGTATCTGCATGCATCGAAGTATGACGAAAAACGGGGAAATGAGAGATGAAAAAAGCTAAGAAATGTAAAAGTGTGACAGGCACAGGTACACGGCAGTATGTGAATGTTGGTAGTGGCAAGGTTTTTTTACCCCTTCTCGTAATCGTTCTTCATGGACGTAAAACACTGAATTTTAGACGCTATAAGTGAGAGAACAGTAAATCTGTGGGTAATAGGTCATTTTGCACAGTGTTTTTTACAGAACGAAGTATAGCTCTTGCAGAATACGCTGAGAAAAGACGACTTTTACGAGAACGACGGGGAACGACAGTCTGTTGGTAAACTAAGAAAAACCATTAGTCGCAACATCAACAAGAAGTGGAGCGCAATGCAAATTGGTAACTGAAGAATGGAGACATTTGTAGCTTAAACGCTTATGAATAGGTATGAGAAGGATGAAGAAAGTGCTCTGCTTAGAGAGAAAACTAATAATTAAGTGCTTGTGAATGGAGGAATTTCAATGGAAAGGTGGACTTTCGAAAATGACAGAAAATAATGACTCAGGAAGGAGAGTAGGAATCATGAATACACAAATTCGTACAGCTCAGAGGGAGTTCAATGCGTAAGGAAATACCATGCCACCAACATAAGCGCTCATTCACGCCAAAACAGTACTGCGACCTCGCTGTATTTCTGAGATGACTTTTGAACGAAGGTCGACGTACTTACGGTTTTTAGTATCTACTACCTCTGAAACAAATCCTCAGGTATTGTTGACCAACGTTAAGTCACCTACTTGCTAAAATCTGAATGGATGAAATGGGTAATAAATGAACATGGCAAAAATTTGACTATATGGACTAAAAGCTAGTTAAATTTATCTTCATCTACATCTACATATTACCCTGCGAGCCGCATAGGCGTAAGGCCGGGGGTGTTGTCATGATAATATTCTCTATGTCGCTCTGAAAAATATCATTTCTGAATTTATCAAGCAACGTAAGCCTAGCGTGTAGCCTCCGAGTCTCTAGGGGCTCTCACCTTAATCCCTCTAAAAGTTGTGAGACACTATAGAACATACAGCTCGAAGCAGTTTTAACGAAGCGCGCTGCTTTCCTTTGTATTTTGTTAATCTTTTTGGTTAAATCTATTTGACCAGGGTTCCAAATGCTCGCGGCGTATTCAAGGTGTGGCCTAACCAGAGCGAAGTGAATCTTCTGCTGTTGGAGATTAAAAGGGGAGAGGTGGAGGATAGGAGGTTGACGCGAAGATTTTGAAGGAGGCAGCGAAAGTGGGTGCGTCGTCAGAGGTAAAGAGTCTGATAGTGAGGGGGATGTTGGGGAAGTATGCGAGGAAGAGGAAAAGATAGAGGAAGTTGGACGGTGTAGAGGAAGTCTGAAGACTCGAAGACAAGAAAAGGGATTTGATTTAAGAAAAATCTTGTTTTTCAACGGATACCTAAGAGAAGAAGAGAATATTATTGTCAGGACTGTCTGATCATTTAACATACCGCCGTCTTAGCCACCGCAGACGTCTTACCACGCCAGCCTTCAAGGGGAAGGGAACGGGGAAAGGAATAATAAGGGTGAGATGACAAAAGTAAACTAGATGTTATCGGAGAGTCTCATTGCCAGTTTCTGTTAATGTTAAATTCACTAATGGTACGTGGAAAGTAGGAATTTTTTACCTATCACTTCAGCAGAGCACCTTCCTTATTTTGTTGCTTCCATCAGTTCTAGAGATGCAGCACGGGGTCAAAATTATGCTCTCTGAGTCACTTCGACACTCAACTGATCTAAATGCTTAGAGGGTTTCGAGGAATCTAACCCTAGCTTGTAGTCTCCAAGTCTCCTGCGGTTAATTAGTTAATATATCCGTATTAGTGACTAAAACCTGTAAAAGGGCCAATAGAGAAACACACCACAAACTGATTTCTTTGATCAATAAACACAGCCGACAGACCCAAGAAGTGATATAGCGATAACTCTCCAATAAATATTGAGGTAGGTACTGTAAAGGCGTTACATGCTCTTCGGAAAAACCTGTTAAACGAGTCCTGCTGACGCTGCTGGTGATTTTGGTTAACTTTGATGGTTCTTTCATTTTCTTACTGCTACTGTATTCACAGCTCGTATTTGGAGAAAGATCATTTCGTCCACGTACGCCATTTCTTTTTATCCGATGGAGCGCCTGCAAATCTTTCATTAAAATCCGTAAAATATCCGAAATAGTTAAAAGAATTTTCTTGTACTTTTTCCTCTTCGGAGTTAACGGGGGATCACAAGGTTTCGAAATTCAGACTAATCACGTTCGCAGTCCAGAATCGCCATTCTTCAGTACCGGAATCGTGAGCAAACAACAGTGAGTAAATACAGCTTTAAAGCTCCCCTGTTGATATTTGTATCGCTTCTGCCGAACTTGAGTCATCATAATCACGTCCTTATCTCTCAAGCTGGAGCAACGATCCGTGCCCTCGGAACAGTTTCGTCGAAGCCGCGAATGTTGGTAAACCGAAGGGACGAGTGACTTTTCTACGGCAGTCAGTGGAATTATCATGCGTGGGAGTTCTTGAATGTACAGTGGAAATGAAACTAAGTGGCGGGCGGAAAGGAGAGGACAGCATATGGCAGTCAATGCTACCGACACAGCCAGCATTTATCTTGAGGTGACTGGAGCGGTAATCGTGGGTCACTGTGCTCGGATTTGTGTATTTTGTCTATAAAGTCGAACTAAAACCCCATGACCACATTTCATTTTAGTACATATGGCTTTCGTTATCATGGTCAGTCGTAATGACTATCAATGTCAAAAAGGAGACGAGGATTATCTATGAGCGTTTGATATGTGAGTAAGGAGAAGGATGGTATGAGGTGAGGAAGATGAACGAGGAAGTGCTTGGTGTAGTTGGTGAGGAGAGGGAACTCCCGAATGATATCAGGAGGAGGCAGCGTAGGTGACTGGAAGAGGCAATGAGGGACGAAGGGTTGCATTAGGTCGTGATCGAGGGAAGGATGCTGGGTATAAGCAGGCCAATGGACTTAGTGGGCGGGATGAGGAGAGGAAGAAGAGAACAGAATATAAATATATAGTTCTTGGACATCCTGTCGTGTGGAACATGCAGTTGATATAGCAAAAGAAGCTCTGTGAAAAACTTTACAATTAACCTTGTTCAAACAACATGAAATTAAAAAATATTCCAGATATTATTGCAGTACAAAAAAGTCTGAAACAAATATAATGAAAGAATTAACAAAGAAAATTATCAAGTTAAGTTACTACAATAAGTACTAAAATACAAGAATATTATTATACTAAAATACAAGAATTAAATTATAACCTTTGAAAGAACAGTGTGGTCTAGAGTATCATCCAAACCACTGAATCAATTACTTGTTGACGACCAATATACTTATTAATATTACAAGGTAATATTTATACGTAAAAAGAGAGTTCGAGAGTATTCATCATTATTGTACATCAGGTAGGACGTGTACTGGAGTGAAGAAGGTAAAACGGGTAAGCTGATTGACAAATAAATTCAATTTGTAAAAAAAATTAATGATAAAATGCCTGTAAAATCGGGGGAGATTTACCCTTTTCCTTTGAAACATGTAACAACCGGTAGATGACCTTTTTAATGATTTTGAGATAACATAAATGCTCGCCAAGTCGTTCCCTTTTGGGGTATCCACATTCGAAAAAGTAAAATTTTCGGTATTAGGCCACAAAAGCTGACTCTAACGAGTTCCTCCTTACTCTCCTATCCCTTTATTCTTCTTTTCTTTCAGTTACACTCATGCATTGATTCATCCAAGCCACCTCCTTAATTTTCGTGTTATTTCATATAATCGGAGTATTTTTTTCTCCACATTCACTCATGATTTTACCGGTCTAACCCTTCCTCTTGCGATTCACTGCTCTGTCGTAAGTCTCTGCTTCGTTATTCAATTCTCGTCTATTCTATAGACAAGGCATAACCATACAGTATGCTCCTTTCGTACATGTCCAATGCCGCATCATCAATGCCACGTTCTTTAATCACCCTCTCCTTCCTGAATCCATTCCTTCTAGCGAGAAATTCCACGAAGGAAAAATCATTTTCCGTGACTGATAATAGAACTAAGATCCCTCGATATCGCGCCGAGTGCTATAGCTTGTTAAGCTACCGAGGCGTCCTGCGGTGTGGATTTTTGGGTGGAATTTCGTACCAATGAGCTGTTGCGGGTGATTCCGTGCTGGTAATACCCTGGCTAGTTCCGTTATCCTTAAAGTTCATGTATTCCTTCTAATTTTACCGCAAACACATCTAATTTAATTAGAAATTGGTCGAAATGAAAACCACTCGATGTTTTACTGTCCACTTTTTTCATAAAATTCAAACGTTACTACTCGTTTTTCGGCACTTAAATTGGCCATCATCATCTACATCTACATAATACCCTGCGAGCCACCACGAGGGTGTGTGGCAGGGGGTGAAGATCACCAAACATGCACTATTGCCATGCAAGTAGGATATTTAAGGGAGACATGCTAGAGAACAGGGTCACATGCAGCTTGATGGTTAGTATCTTCATAATAAGAAAGGGATTATTGGTTGTTATTACATGCATCATGCACTACAGACTACTCTAACTATATTTCACCTACCTATCCCTTTGCTACGCTGCCTATTGTTCTCTCTTATGGTACGCGGGAAAAATGACAGTTTAAATCTATCGGTACGACAATCTATCTCTCTAATCTTGTTAATCTGATCAAACCTGGCATAATACGCAGGGGTTCTTAATATACTATATTTAACGTCATCTGTGAACAAATCGGTTTTGAATGTACTGAAAAGGTTTAACCTAAATTTTAACCTGCAGATCAGGTAATTCAAATCAGGTACAGAGTAAAAATTCCAGTATTGCCATGGGTATGGATATATACATCACATATAAATACCCATGGCAAAACTGGAATTTTTACTTTGTACCTGATGTTGGCTAGTTAAAGTGCCGAAACACGTGTAGTAACGTTTGAATATTATGAAAAAGGTGGACAGTACAACATCGAGTGTTTTTCATTTCGAATATGCAGTTCCACAATATCTCGCCCGAAACTGTTGACTTGAATAGAAGTAGGTATTTCTTCTGAGATAACTTATACCCGTGGTCGTAGCCTAGGGGAGGCTGGGGGGAGGGGGGCGGCTGCCCCCCCTTGACAAGACATTTCATACCAAATCTGTTATACGGATCCGGGAAGGATGATGTCCTCCCCCACTGGCGTATGTCTACAGCTACGGATAGGTGTCCTGCCCCCTCCCAGCATAAATCCTGGCTACGCCCATGCTTATACCCATAGCATTAATTATACTCACTAGCATATCCGACACACCTAAGTCTCGCTTCCATACATTTAAGGAAGTCCGAGCGAGATAGTTCCCTAGTCATAATAGAGACCATATTCGAATTATACGTTTTAATTTCACCAGCTGTGGACACACGAATTAAATATTGCATTATTAATGGTGCAATAAAATAGTTTTATAGGGCAGAAATTATAAGTAATAAAATGAAAATATGTAAATAAGTCTTTAACTTGACCATTTTTTTCGCGCGGTACGCTTGAAACTCCTTCAAAACGGAAGGCTTATTGCGATCCCGAAGAATTTACTGCGGTGACAATACGATTAATTTTCAAAAATAGTTGAGAAAACACACAAACTACACACTTGATTTTTTTACGAGATCTAAGTGTTAGAAATTCCTTATTTCGTAAATAATTCCTCTTTGGAGTGCATAGATGTACCATTTCCCATGTAAAAGGGATATATTTTTGGGCAAATATCTCCGAAAGTAATATGGTAAGGGGTTGAATTTTTGGTGTCATTAGAAGGGTGAGATATTTGTCTTTAAAATGAGGCCAAATTCATTGATTTCTAGGTAAAATGATATTTCGCTCGAACTACTTTAAGTAGAGAGAAAGGTCACATTTTTCTTAAAACAATGAGAATTTGGTGATATGATATCCATTGAATATCTCGGAGGCGTCTATTAAAGAAGATTTGGTCGATTCTGTAGCCTGGGTTTATGTTTTTCAAGGGACGAAGCGAGAATAGGAAGGCCACTTGTGGATCCCCACTCTTCCAATACCCTCGCGGGGCCGACACAGCCCCTCCGCTCCACTCAGCCTCCGGCCACCTGTCACTCCCGCGTAACGAAACTCCCGTCTTCCGCCCCCTCCCTCCCTGCCCCCATCTCCCTCCCCCTCTCCTTCCCTCCCCCAAACCACTGACGGATCTCTCCCACGCCCCCCCATTCCCCCTCCCCGACCTCGTACCTCCCTTCCACCATCCCCTCCAATCCCTGACACGTCTTCCCTTCCTCACCCCAATAAGTCCCGCATGTGTACCACAGAGCGTGGACCACACAAGGTCCACGTCCAAGATGTTGCGATGTTAAGGAGTTGTGAGCGATTTTTGTCTGCCAACAGATTTGTGTAAAACTTTGCGTGCGTGCTCTTCTTACTAACATTTATTGATACATACATACGTACCAGTCACGCCGTTCCCTTCCGGGGTTGGCAAAGTTACTAAGTTTCACTTAAAATACATATATGTACACCTAACTCTGCTTAGTCCAGTTTGTATCGCTGAGTCCGTATCTTGATGGGCCAACCTTATTCAGCATCCTCCGCCCATCGTGGCTTCGGCCGTCCGAGGCTACTTGATGACTCTTATGAGTAAGTTGTAATAGAGTATGCAAGGTTACCAGCCTGTGCAGTACCCGCACCACGTGCAGCTTTCCCTGCTAACGGTTACGGCGCTCTACCGGTCAGTTTTGGCACATTTTCGCCAGTATGCCACAAGAGAAACCAAGGTATAATAATACCCTAGGCCCGCTTTCAGTATACTACCCAAGCTAGGATCACTTCTGAAAGGACTAGATTGAGAGCCAGCATACCGTTGCCCGCGACCCACCACTAGGAGTCGTATATGCGGTGTACTGACACACCGGGTCTCATCTATTGATAAAAGTGAGAAAAAATATTTTATACCGATTTGGAGATTTTGCAAGTCTATTCTTTTTTATCCAGTATAGTCTTATTTAACTTAACTAGTAAGAAATATTTTGTTCATCATATTTCGATAAGATATATATATTCAAATGCCCTCCTGAGTTTCATTACATCAAGTGGTATTAACGAATAACGGTCGCGAACGAATATCGAGTCAAGATTCGAGAAAAATTTTTAAAAATTATTTTCATCTTTATTTCGAATATCGCGCCGGATAGTCAGCTCTTAAAATATCTCAACCATGTCAAAAATTTAAACTTTAATTCTTATATCGTTTCCATCACTGCATTTATGGTGAGCTCCACCGCATGCACGGATTTGTTATAATGAACTGTGGTCCTAGAATTTCTTTCAAGCTAGATAATTCTTAAAATGTGCGTTTCATTAACCTCTAATACCACTTCTGCCTCCTATAGGAGTCTTTCCACATGGAAGTTACCTCTTATGTCAGTAGACTTTGAAGTCGCTCGTAGTTAGATATGACAACGCGGATTATTATGTCAGTGGGGGTCGATAGAGGACGGACGCTAGCTTCTATTTTGCCTGCAAGTTCCACAAAGGTTCTAGGATTACATCGCATTGTTCTCGGTGGAATCAGGGTCATATGCCTGCGAGCGTGTATTAAATACGTCAGAAACAATTAAATTTTCAGATGGAAGACTTTTCGTATGGCTTTACGAAACTTAACTTGTGAATGCTTGCTATGGTAATGGATTACTTAGTAAAAATACTCGTAGATCTTCTTGTCTCGAAAAATTATTTTAAAAATAATTGTGATATTTAAGGCATTTTAAAGTTGCACTTATATAAATCTATGAAATATGTATTCCCAAGTTCCACGCAAGCCTTTTTAAAACGATGAATGTGGTGTGGAAGCACATTTGTTTTCGAAGTATTGTAATGTAGAACATTTCCATGTTTTAAATTAGCTCCCGTCATCCTTATAGTCGATAATCCGCCAGTAGCGAGTAAACACAGTGATGCCCTACAAGTGGCAAAGACATCGCTACACTCGCCACTTCCATTAAGTCAGCCTTTTACGCAGAGAGGGTGATACTTCTTTGCGATGATAAATGAAGGGTTACAAGCTGGCTATTTGCCAGGAGGTATCATTCATAAAAACACTAAGCATAGATAATTTTCTGTGATCAATCCTTATCATATCCAACTTGAATACAAAATAATAACAATCGGTGAAAAACATGAAACATGAAAAACATTAAATAAAACGAGGTAAATCAAGGTTCCGGCGCGAGTGCGTAAATGAGGAAAACAAAATCTAAATTCTAACATGTTTTAAAAAACTCTGCTTTCACTGATAGCATGCGTTACCTATCGAAAACCAATATTATGGCACACAAAATGCTAATAAGTCCTTGAATATATTTTTGAACAATATAATTGAACAATTTTCTTTAATCCTAAACCCAGACTGTAGAGCAATTTCTGTGGAATTACCGCATTTTGACTTCAATTTTCGCCGTAATTGGCCAATATCTCAAAACAATAAGACAGTTATAAGAACCTACTTTGTTTTCAATTAATTTACCAGGAGTTTTCGCTTCTTAATAAGTTTTCCATTAAATGGCATTTATGTTAGATAGAAAAAACTATCATCCAGATAGTAAGTTCTGTTTTCCTCGTGTTTCTTCCATTCTTCCGTTGTATTTTGTAGTTCAATTTGCGAGAGAAATAGCGCGGGAAAGTTACATTTAGTTGCTCATATCAGATTGAGGGTACATTTTTCCATAAGTATCCGGAAAATTACTAAAATGACATTTATGTCCTTCCTCGGTGGAATCAGCTCAATGCATAAATAATTCTGTGACTTTTACGTAAAAAACCTGTGTAAAGCCGCGTTTCTGTCTATAAAATACCATTCTATTATAAGAGGTACATCCAGAAAGTAAGTTCTGTTTGCATATATTGTCACCGCAGCGTAGCAATCACAGCTTCGAACATTAGCGGATCTTACCCTAACATATTGAGAAGGAGTTGACGCCAATATGAGTTGGCTGTCTGTTGTGTACTCATCGTGGTGCTTGTTTGAAATGGCGAATAAAATTGAAAATCCCGCCGCTGAAGGATGCTCACCAGCGGTATTGTTTTGATTCATGACAATGACCGGTGACTGCGCATGTGACACAACAAAATTTACAGAACTTTGTTTGGGAACAATTCAACCACCCTCTATACAGCCCGGACCTCGCTCCTACTGAATTGTCTTTTTTGCACCTGAAATTGAGCGTTGGTGGCTAGAGGTTCAACAATGATACGAGATCAATGAACATGTTGTTACTTGGTTGACATTATAGGCGGCACCTTTTTATGACGAGGGAATACAAAAGCTTGTGCCCCGATATGACATGTGCCTACAAAATAGTGAGAGTTGTGTGGAAAATAGTTTCAGGTCTGAAGATTATTTCCCGATACATTTTTTTCTGAATATATTTATTTTTTTCTTTTATTTATTACATTGAAATTGCAATTAAACATTGTCTGGTGGCAATACAAAATTAGTTTTGGTGGAAATAATAATAATGAAGTTTTAAAAAATACGTATACCTACATAAAACATCAAACACTTCTAGTTTTTTACGTGTAATATTTTTTAAATATTTACATCCCTTGGTAATGGTTTTGTGAGTTCTTCTCTATGCTTTTTTTCTTTGACCTGTTTAACGAATAATGTCAATGAATACACTTCATTTTCCCACAATTTTTATTTTTCCTCCACTACCTAGGTTTCGACCCTCAGGTCATCATCGGGTGACTACCTGATGACCTGAGTGTCGAAACCTAGGTAGTGGAGGAAAAATAAAAATTGTGGAAAAATAAAGTGTATTCATTGGTATTATAATGAATCGTTTCCACCAAGTAACGGCCGACAACACCAACTGTCAAACGAACTTACTTTCTGGATGTACCTAGTATTTGTGAATTAAAAAATATTGTCCTCGCAGTCCGATGTTGAAGCAAGCATAACTCTCAACCCTAGACCACGTCTCCTACTCCACGCAGCGGCATTCATTTTCAAGGCTGATCCCCCGCTTGCTCCCGAGCGAACGCGGGTGGGATGCATCATGTGGAAGGGGACGGGCGGGCGGAGCAAGGCTATTCGGTCTACGAGTCTTTTATCACCGCGGTGGCGGCTGCTGTCACAGGAAGTATGTACAAACACACGCACCCGCAGTGAATCTGGCCGAGCGAACCGACTGACGCGTCGCGGGGAAGGGAAATCATCCCCCAAGAGGGTTTTGGCGAAGATTTCAGCGGGCGGGCGACCTCGCGCGGCGTGGCAGGCGTCGTCGTGTCAGCGGGTCCGCTATCTCAGTGCCGCTGTGACAATCTACAAACGTCTCTTTCCGGACTCTTTGAGGAAAGCAGAATCGAGTCGAGATTGTGTATTTCAAAACAAAGGACGGGAGTAAACAGTGTAGGAGTCATCCCATCCCGTATTCCGGGCTTCAGAGCCGCGATCTTGGGCAGTTGCTCCCGCTACAGCTACCAAATTATTTCTCAGCACCGACTCCAGCTCCGCTCAGGCCTCGGTCTTAATTTTCGTTCCAATAATTGATATTAATATTTTCATTGAAAAATTTCCCTGGGTTTTCCTACATTTATACAGAATCTGACTCCTCTGTTGACTAGCTTGTACGAATTTCATTTAAAATGATTCAATTTCTTTTAAAATGATTCCAGTGAATTACAACGTACAATCCTTAGTCGGAAGAAATCGATAGATTTAGACATACGTGCTTGGTAATTTAATACAAATGTGAGGATAGCATTATGGCTCAATTAGAAGTACTCTAGAAATTCTCTGTCCATAACATATGATCAGGAATGAAATTCATCTTATTACAAAGTGGCATAGATAGACGCATTATTGATTTGGTTATCTTAATGATCATGGTTGGAATCCAATCAATAAATTTGTTTGTTTTCTGCTCCGATTCCGGCAAAAGTTGGTGTACCGAGTGACTCCTACTCCTGCTCCAACGCTCTGTTCTATGGGGAATGAAGGCAAATCTTGGAATCCAAAAGTAATAAGAATTTTTGGATAAGGAAAGCAAAACTGTTCACAAAAGTAAGAGGGTACTAGCTACACTAGGTAAAGGAGTACTACTGTATGGGTTTGTACTTTATCAGTAAATGGGCATAGCAAAGGCATGGGAGGAGATTTACGATAGCGGAAAAAGTGGTCATCATTGGTAGGGGGCTGATGACGGGGACCTCAGGGATGGATGTTAAAGAATAGGCTGGCGAAGAGTTTAATTGGGAGGGTAGCGTTATATGATGTAGAAACGTGTACTCATAGAAAGGAAGCCGAGATTAGGGTTCTTCAGGAGGAGATCAGCAGGAGGTTGAGTACGTGGTTGGAACGGTATTTACTCCTTCGCTAGGCAGAGAGCCAGCAATATCCAGCGCTCAAAATAAAAATAAATAACAGACGAAATTAGCTATAATAATGATATTAACTCTTCATGCTCTAAGTACCCGTATTTCTTACGTTATAGAGCACACAACAGTCTCAATCAATTTTCAATTGAGCCATTAGTTTCGATGTTAGCGGAGGTTTGCGTTGTCTACAATAACTTGTTCAATTTTAGAGACATAAATTTTTTTTTCTGCAAAACGTTACGAATAAATTTGGCTTTCTTTAATCAAAGTTTCAAGTTATTAGAATGAAAATTACGGGTATCCCAAGCGCTCAAAGTTGGACACCTGGATTTTACGCGCAAAAAACGGGTACTTTTTGAGAAAAAATCAAGTGCAGGAAATACTAACGGGCAGAAAGTTTTTAAAAGTACATCATCCTACGTAGAAACGAACAAGCTCTCTTATAAATTTTATTGCATTTAAATTGGTTACCTCGTTTGGACGATAGAGCATCTCAAAATCAGGTATCTTGCTTTTTTCACAGACAGTACAGGGCGATGGACGGCTGAAGACTGTAATAGAAGAGAGAATGTTGGGGAAGGGGAAGAAATAGACTGGACTACATGGACGGGATAAAGAGGAGGCAGGACGTGTGCTGTGATGAAGAAAGAAACGTTTTGGGTAGATAGGGGTCAACGCCTGTTTATATCCAGAGGAATTTCACTCTCTCCTGTTGAAACCTTCATTAATCGGCTTTGTACTTAAATAATCCATTTAAGGTGTTTGAACTATTCTATTCTCGTATTCGCTTTGGAACGAAAGAAACGATATGTTAATGATGGATGTCACTAATTTTTTTTAAGTTCTGATGAGGCATTGATCCACTGCTGCCGCGTAACATCTCATTTCGTCACTACGTTCCTACATCCTTCCGTTTCTTTTTCCTCAAAAATGTGGAAACGGATGAGTTGATCGGGGTATAGTGAGATAATCTCATGTCTTTTTCCTCGTAGTGTGAACAGGAACCAGGAAAATAGTTTTAAGTTTTCCTCAACTAGCCATTAAATGCAACATTGAAGAGTTAATACAAAAATCCTCGAATTTTGATGAATAGGTGTTCACATTTTTCAATGTAAAAGTATATCACAATTTCTCGAAAGTTATGATGATTAGAAAGACGCATGAAAACGAAGGCATTACTGGTATTCCAACTTCCGAAATGCGACCTCGCTATTTGTCAGAATAGCGACCAAATATGCTAATTCTACCCAAGGTCTGGCCATCTTTTTCCATTTTCACCTTTCCTAATTGCCATTTAAAAATGTAGGAAGGTACATTTTTACGATCAACCACATAATTGACTATGGCTTCCCTCAATTTTGTCTGCGTTTTCTGTCTTGTGTAGCTTATCACATGCAGTAATTTTCAAAATTAAGCAAGAAATTGCGTCATACTTTCCAAAGTAGTTTTCTTAAAATGATAAAATCTTATGCCACCAAAAAGAGATCCCAGACCGTGAACATCATGACTGCCACAAAGCATTAGAAGAGAGGAAACTTTAGAGCGAGCCAGTATATTTGGTCTTTATATGCCAAATGCCAAGAATTATACCAAAAATATTTCAATTCAGAAATCGGAAACATTTTATGGAAATCGAAGTTTTTATCGTGGTCATTATGTATTTGAACAAATTATATAAACAAAACTTTCAGTCGCGGAGGAAACTTTATGGAAGTTCCTAATGTTCATGATTAAAAAGGAATTTGGTTTAAATCCACTCCTATTTAATATACTGTCACCCATGCAAATTCATGTACCTTTGAAATGGCGCCTAGTTGCCGAAACATGGGTCACTTTTGATTTAACTAGTGTGCATTTAATCAAGTTTCTTTTCAATCATTCTCAAACCGTAAAAATACCAGAAAACTCTTGAAAGAAGCGTACTCTAGGGACAGGGCTTAGGGTCCGAGTCAGTATTTTGTCTTAGTAATTAATGTCATACTTGTATTCTAAATACTGTGTTAATAACATTAGCCAATAATAATGGTTATTCAGATGATTAGAATGCCAATGGAATTTATAATTGACAAATACTTCGAATATGATAGCATTTTTTTGTATCAATAACCACTCTTATTTATGTAAACGTGATATTTTTCATAATAGACGCGTTAATATGTTTAGTCGACTCTTTTCAAAGACCTAACGATGTAGAATAGTGTCATATGTAAAATTAACTATCGGACTAATAAGGGTTAACAAGGCTGAGCGAAAACAGAGTTGTAGGATTCAAAGGGTAAGTCAACTTCTTGACGTATTTTGCATCTAAAATGATAGAATGATGATGTACTGTGGGTAAAGGTTGCAAGGGTGAGAGAATCCTAGAATCTGTTTAAAAATTCCATCACTTGTGTTTGAAGCGTAAAACCTCGAAAACCGAGATGCTATTTTAGGAAATTGAACTATTAATTCAAGCTTATCCTTTTCTTATTGTCGATGTGAAGATATTTGGTAACAACGAGGTTTTATTGATCATTATTACGTTAGCATCCCAGAAGATTGCCATTTTTCTGGCTTCAGTCTGGGAGTTGAATGTCGATTTTATAGGTCTTCTATATTCGGCAAAACTGTTACTGAATCTCCACTCCTTCTTCGGTTAAATATGTATTGGATGCTATCTGATCATAACAAAGGTAATATTATGCTTTTAAAAAATTGTCATAGTTATTACAGCAATAGCGAATGAGCTCATGTTCTCTCCTGAATCATTACTGACCTTCACCCATGCTCTTGTTTTTCTTTCCTCCCTCTTTGTGTGGACGATTCTTTTCGGTCAACTCGAAACTTGTCGCAAAACGCGATCAATATTATTTTTCTTGAGAAGTAGAACATTTATTGGACTAACTCAACGTATGTAGATGCATACATCTCGTGAGGACCATGCCGGACAACTAATGAGAAATGAATTGCACCCATGCATGACATAACTGACAAAAATTTCCGGCAGACTCAGGAGAGAGTAGCAGAAGGCTAAGTAGAAATAGTATAAGAACATTGAGTACTTCAACTTCAAGAATGAGCGCTCACAAAATTTATACAGGCGTGTGTTTGAAGACGCTGCGAAATTAACGAGTTTTTATGATGTAATTTACTCAGTGTTTGTAATTTCGTAAAACTTTCCCTCGGTGAATTCACTGTTCTTATGGATTTAATTTTTATTTAGACGTCCTCGTCAAATTTTACGCGCCCATAAACCTGTGTTACGTCAAACTGCTTCATCCCGCACCTCTGGTGTGGTAATTGGACTTTATATCTCCCCCTTCTGACATTTTAAGTGATTTTCACATTGCGCGTTCAAAAAAAGCAGTGGCAAACTTCCTGAATGCGACTCTTTATTATATTATTTACGCCCCAATTATATTTTTTAAGTATTTCCGTCGGTTACGTGACTCTTTCACTTTGCAGAGCTATTCTAAATCCGAGGCATGCGTGCGTAAACGGGGAAAACCCAAAAATGCATAAAGCCCTGAGGAAGTTACGGTTTTACGTTCTAATATGTAGGTACTGTAAACAGAAAATATTATTATTATATTAGCTACTACCCTTTTTACGGATCTTAGATCAAAGTTGAGTTCAGATGGCATCTGGCGAAAGGTAAGTCTGATTTTTGTGATAAATGGACCACGCGACGAGGCCATCGCGCGCAATTTGTCCGAAAAATTCGGAGTAGTGCGTGGCTTTTTTTGTAAAAAGTTTCTATGCTCCATTTTGTGAATAAATTATTGCTATACCGAAACTATTTTACAATTAATGCTCATGTTTTTGGCGTTTTAACGGTCCGAATGGTCCATTCAAAGTGGTCGATTGCGCATGAATGTGATAGCATCGATATTCCCTGGTGCTCTCGATCGTACGGTTCTACCGATGCATTTCTTTCATCTAAGGCACGGATCATGCTAGAGATAGATTTTTCAGATGAATGAATGACGGGTGAGCGAGGGAAAAGAAGAATTAGAATTCCGGACGGTTTTATGGGAAGTATAATGAGATTTTCTAGGACAAAGAAGGTGAGGCTGCTGATTAAAGTGGAGGACACAGACTCGAGTAACTGGGGCACTTTAATTTCTTAGGTAGTACGCTAGAAGAAAACGGCCATGGTAGCGAAGACATACGGAAGAGAGTAGCGCTAGCTAAGGAGGCGTTCAGTAATAGAAGGGAGCTGATTACGGGGACATTGGGTAAGGATATGAAGAAGAGGGTGATACAGAGATTTGTATGAAGGGTAGCGTTGTTTGGGGCATAAACGTGGACCCTCCGAAAGGAGGACGAGAATAGGCTGCAGGCATTTGAACTGTGGGTGTGGAGGAGGATGGAGAAGGCGAGGCAGACGAAAAGGGAGTCTAACGAGGAAGTGCTTGAGATGGTGGGCGAGGAAAGGAAACTTCTGAATGAAATCCGGGATTGGCAGGGTAGATGGCTGAAGGATGTAATAAAGGGTGATGGGTTGCTGAAGAATGTGACAGAGGGAAGGATGCTGGGCAAGCAGGGATGGGAAGAAAGAGAGTAGGTTTCGTGGACGGGATGAAGAAGGGTAGATCGTATGCAGAGGCGAAAAAGGATATACTAGAGCGAGATCGGCCCAAGAAAGTGTAGGAAACCGAGAGGAGATTCTCTGACATTCTACAATATCTATCTCTACCGCTAGAATATTAAAAAAAAAAAGTGGCCGCGAATAGCTTAAAAGGCATTCAACATTGAAAACTAGACATTTTTGTGTAGAAAGAATTAGAAAAACCCCGCCAGTTTTTGGAAACTCGAGTGATACTTCATGTACTTATCTATATTTAAAATGATTATAATGCTGCACGTGTGCTATTGATGAATTGGAGATTAATAAGTCTACTTGGAATAAACATCACAATTATTGGTTTCACGTCCTTGAAGTTTCGACGGTTGGTATTCAGTTGAAATTAAATACTTTGTAATCATCTAAAGCTTAATATATTATTTGTGCGACGCGTTCCGTCGACTTACGGCATCTCCGAGTGCAAAATTCAGACTATATTTGTTAGCTCTCTCGATCCACTTACTACCTGATAGAAAACTGCGCGTTCCACTCGCTTTCCATTTCCGGAGAGTGTCAGTCTCCGCTGAGTGCGTTTTTTCCGAAGTCGATGTCAAATATCCTGATTATCTCAATATTATGGGCATAGTTGATTCATAATATTGAAGTTGAAACCTAGAAAATGGCACAATCGGTGGAATTCTCGATGGTGCAGTTCAAGAGATAATGTAATTCCGTTAATTCTTTTAATAAATTGCTAAACATGTAGAGTTGATTGTGTGTAGTTTCATATGAGTACCCGCCTTGGCTTTAGCTTACAGTGCTTATGCGGTGATTTGAGCCGTAATTCCTTGTTTCGTTCAATGACGCTCCAGAAACACAGAATTCGTTTAGGCACTCGAGAAATGGGTCGTGTTTCCGTTCTCAATACAAAAATTCCAAACGAAATCAACATTTTACATCAGTGTTTTCTTTGAATCAGTGGCTAAAATAAACTTTTATTTCATGTACTTATGACAGGAATAGCTTTCCCAGTTTTCGAGATGCTACGCTTCAAACTCGGGTTTCTCAGTGTTGAAACGGGCAGTAGTGACAAAACTCTTTCCAGCTAAACGAGCTCTTTTGAATAGTTCTAATTCAAAGAGGAAGAACCTATCTTTACACTCGTTGAGAGATACCTTTCTTTAACGGTATCAAAAACTGAATGAGAGCATCATGTAAAAGCGATGAAAACGCCACTAATCATTGTGTAATCGGAAAATGAACTTCGTCGTGTAGTGGAGTGCTGACTTCCATTCTTCACTAAAAAGTGAACTATGAAAATCAGTTGTGCCACAAAGTCCAAGTTTAATAGGTTATACGACAATTAAAATAGAAGGAAAAGACTATTAAAATATAAGGATTTTCGCCGAAGTAAGAAACTTTTTAAATGAAATGAATAGATTTTCCGCCACCCTACGGCCGACGCCTATTGAAAGAGCGAAGTTCCTTCAAAATCAACAGCAACGCCCAACAGGTGGAATCGAACCACTCTGACGTTAGTCAGCTACAGGTTTGAAGCCTGCACCCCGGACCACCGAAGCTCAGTTGGGCATTTATTTTGCAGGGTAATTTTGTGTATCTATACCACTTAACACCACGGCATATAGTGTTCGCGAAAAGTAAATGAAAGTTCTTCATTAACTAATATAAAAATGTGAAAATATATATTTGATATGCACAGTGGCTAATATTCATTTTTTTCCGAATTATGGTTATTCAGTATAATTAACATTCATATGTTTTTACTCTATACTTCAATCATACTCATTACTTAAAATAGGATGACAAAAAACCACGTTTGAAGCCTTTTTGTAGTTTTTTTTTCGATAGCGTGATGGATGTCAACGGACTGGATTCCATATGCGAAAAGAAATAAAGCTTAATTTAGCGAACTAATATCTATATTCACTTTTTTCCCTAAAACTTAACTCTAGGTATTCGCTGATAAAACCTAGTCTAATCTCAGTTACAGCCAAAGAATTTTTTCCTTCGAGAGAATTACTCATATTTTTATACTAGTATCTTAATGCATTGTTGTGGGACAAATACTTCCCCTTACCGCATACATCTTTGGGAGACGCGGAATTGAACGGAATACTTCACGCGATGGTTATGAATTGTTTTGTTACTCGTCCTTTGTCATGTTATGCATCCAACATTCATTGAACAAAGGTACTTTTGAATTCCTTCATTTTGTTTTTACATTTCTTTGCCTCCGCTATAATGGTGTGTGGTGATTGTCACCCTTTGCGTGACTCGTTCCCGATCTGTCAAGTAGACCTCTTACGTTTTGGACAATTCAGTGCCGATGCAATGATTTCGTCGTTCTAGAAGAATGTTGCGGTTTCGAAAATATCCTTGAAATTTTTCTATCTTAAAGATGTGACATTAGCCATCTTTGTGAATAAAACTCAATTTTATAGTTCTTTTTCTTGAAAATAGACTCTTAGAAATATTTTTTTTTTTAAATAAACGCGTGACTCATTCCTTTGTTTGGTTGGTTTTAATGTGGGTTGGCCAACGAGATGATTCAGGTCATTTGCGCCATTATACATTTGATGGTAGGTTGACAAGGGTCTTTTTGTTTGAAGAATTGCGGAAATGTGGAAAAAAAACTGGTGCCGGCTTTAAAACAAGCCATTATGACTGGCGTCTTCGGGCTAATAAACGACGTCAAATGAACGACGCATCTTCCATTTAGTGTTCTCCGTAAAACTCCACCCGATCAGGATTCCACGGGAAATTTGCTACACTTCTGGTATTCGAACTCATGCCCTCGGGGTCAGAAGTCAGTACTCGAGCCACCAAACTGATCCTCTCGTATCTTGGCTACTTTGGAAATGTAAGCCCTTAAAACACACTTTTATTTTCTAAGAGAGTTCTAAATGTTCAGGGCAAACGACAGGATAACGGTAACTAAAATAAAAGCAGCCCCGAAAAACTCATTCGTGAAACTCTCGAATACGGTAATAACAATCATTGGGAGGAAGATGACGAAAGGGTTAACTAACTATTGTAGCTAGCCGTAATAATTATTTGTAAAAGTCTTGGGAAAAAATATATTCTTGCAGTAATAAAGTATCTAAGCGAATATATTTGTGATCAAACTTCATAGATTTTCAGAGGTTTAAAACTATTTTTTGACTAGCACAACCTACAAGAAATAAAAACTACCAAATCGAAAGGTTTAAACTTTTATCGATAACTAAATAAAAATCTGATTAGAGCTTACGATTTTGCGGAAACAATTTTCCTTACCGTAATAATTCGCGTGCCAAATTAAGACAAAAATATTAGCAATTGCGGCTGCAAAGTCTGTTTCAAATCTAATTTTCGCTCCCTGGAAAAAAAAGAATATTTATTTTGTCAGTTTTGTCAATCCATTTATTTGCCTGTTTCGGTAGACTGCCGCTGATAACGAAGTAAGGAAAAAGCCATGAGTAGGGAAAACGGAACAAAGAAATTGTAATATTAAAGGCGAGCTTTTGAAGCCCTCTGGAATATTCAGAATAATGGTGGAAATGATTATTCTCACAAATTCAATGGAAAAAATGTCGAATTTCCCTGGAGAAGGCGAGTTTTTGATGACTGGGAATGAAGTAATGCTTGGCCTTGAGCAATCGAAGTAAGCTGAGCGTTATAAGGCCTCGGAAGATATGTGGAGGTCAGTTAACTAAGACGAAGGTATGTAATGAGTTTGAATGGTGGAAAAAAGCATAAGTGTGACGCCGCTTCGTGAGCAATCATACTCCGCAATGAATGAGATGATTATGATTTTAGATATTTCAGTACCTTCTTTGCCAATTGCCCAGATATATGTATACATTTTTTTAACTGCCTATTATAGAGAGCTGAGCGCCCAAAATGTCCGATTTACAAGACTCCGTCATTTGAGTAGTTTATTAAAAATGACTTTTGGAATCCGATTGATTGCTTGAAAAATTAGTACGAATCCGAAGATAGTTTCATATATTATCAGAAGTTCGTTCCCATTCCTTGCCTATAAAGTCCAGACTTGTGTTTGGTAATTAAACATTTTTATTTACATTCTTTCCTTGGCCTTGCGGAAACAAAATTTCCCCTGTTATTGTCTCTTATATTCTGACTGACTGAATGTAGGGTCTATTGACGTTTTTAAGCAATTCGAAATACTAAATAGATATTTCATTATGTTGAGGAGGTACTGGAAAATAAAAGACGCGATCAGAGTGGATTGAGGCTATTATATTAGGTAAATACAATTTAAGATGTTACTGTGAATCAAACCGTACTCATTTTCATTGCACGCGGGGAGTACACTACTTCGTAAGCGGGCCGTGATATTTGTTCAACTAAAATATCTTCCAGATTGTAATCAAGGTATACATCCAATCGAAAGATAGACTATTCATTTTGCTTATTGAAAAATCATGCTTAACGATGTGACAAAACACTCTTCGCCTACTTAAGGACATAATGAGTATATCGATGCTGAATATCAAAAAAGAGAAGCCCAATTTGCCGCACATACCGTCAATATCTTATTCTTAATTAGAGATATTTTATAGGAAAAATCTTAGCCTAGTGTTCCAGAATGGTCCTAGAAAAAAATAAAAACAAAAGCTTGAAAAAATCCACTATTCAGCGCCAAAATGTCGGCACTAATTTATGTAAAGGTTGACAAATTCTTACTGATTGAATTTTAAGTTACAAATACCGTTCAAGGTTTGCTCAATGGAAAACCGATGCTATAAATAAGTTCACATCACAATTATCTGCACTCGATTATAATTAAGGGCCGCCTACCTCAAGAAGAAAATCAAATTCCTCTGAACCATAATACGCTACATATTTGGTCTTGTTTCCAGGAGAATAGTACTCGAAGAGCAATTCTGTTGTGTAAAGACTGTCTTTCGCGATCACATGGCGTCGCGAGAAAAATTCCAAACCAACAAGTGACGTATTACTTCCTGCCCACAGCGGAATTCGAACACAGAACTGAAGCCCAACATTCGCCTTTTCCTTGAGTCTCGGCAGCTGCTCGAAACGATAAAAAAAGTCCTTGCAGCTGGGAAATGGAGTGCCACGAGCAATTCTCTCCTCGCAGTCTCATGAAAACAAGCGCATCAGTGAAATGCAATTTTTATATTGTTCTCTTCCGTATTTTTGGTCTTCCCTAAGAATGGGTTGAAATTGTGCTCGTGTCTTCGTCCAAACATTATGTTACCATGGTTAGTACCATGTATGTTACGGTTAGCAATTTGTCGTTCTTTTAGGCTTTTCAGGCATCTTTGGTACTGCGAGTATCCTTTGGTTTTTGCAGATAGCCCAATCCGTCGGCATTCTTGGCGTTTCATCAGCTTTGTATGACTGTACAACAGCTTACAAAATATCCGTTTCCCGTTGCGGGCCACGGAGCCTCTACATCATAATTGGGTAAGCAGTCGGGTGCATTGCTCACCGTGGGATATATTGCTGGAAGAAGTCGGAATTTTTGAAAGGTGAAAATTTGACGTCACGACCTCGATAAAGCCAGGCTACAGCGTTCAGAACTCAGTGGAATTTCGAATCGAGAACTGCTCCTCATCTTACAATTAGTAGCTGTTTCTCCTTCCTTCCTACCCCCTGTGGATGATTCTTTTCATTTAAGTCTAAATTTGTCACAGAGTATGATCAGTACTCATCGTTTTCTTGATGAATAATTGGCCTAACCCTTCGTACATGTCTCTTCTAAGGGTAATTCAAAACTATTTGCACATGCAGAATAATGAGAAAATGCGGGAAAAAATTCCTGGCAGTCAGACCAGCTGCGAATAGAGTAGCAAAAGATGCGACAAAACACTTGAACATCAAGAAGAAATGCACAGAAAACTCGTGCACTTTCATGTTGGAAGGTTAAGTGTTTTACGAGTTTTTTTTTAACAGTAACGAGTTTAGTAACGTGGGCGTCATTTTATTTATGTAGTTAATTGACAGGGAAAGGCCTTATTACACGGTCTGTCGTAGACTGAAGAGTACGTTTAGTTCCGAAATTCTTGCCGTTGGTCGATATGGACACAGCCCTGACTGTCATCATTTTCCAGGAGATTTCCAAAGAAAACCATTCCACATACGCCATTACAGTGCACTTTCATGTTGGAAGGCTAAGTATTTTGCGAGTTTTTTTAAACAGTATTGGGCCTTTACAAAAAATATATTTGAAAAATAAGAGTTAACGCACAGAAAACGCGTGTACTTTTATGTAAGAAGGCTAAGTATTTTGTGAGTTTTTATGATAGTATTAGGTGAGTACCAATGATTTAACATGCCACGGATGTGAGGTCACCTCCTCGATACTGTAGCGGTCGATCAATTTCTAGTCCTTCCTAAATAAGGTCGGAGTTAAATTGTTGTGATGGACACCGGTCCAATCCCGTGGGCCCGAATTAGAGTATTGGCCTCTTCAAGTTATCCATCTGGCAGAACTATGGTCTCTTCAACGAATTTCTCGGTGAGGAGGCTGATGTCGAGTTTCCCTTCATACTTCTCCCATTCCCCCTATGGGCGGCTTAGGACCACGGGTGACCAAGCGCTGTCTGCTTAGTTTTCAGGTAACGAAGAATAAATTAAACGATTTATTTAAGTTAAAATACCAGCATTCGAAAACCTCGACGGTGGCAGCACTTGGCAGAGGAAGTAAAGCATGTTTAGCATAAAAAATAATACGATATTTAATGATTATTATACTGATGAACCGCGATGGCGTATTGACTCGTGTAGCTTTGAGTTATTTATATAATCTCTTCATTAGCGTTTTACCCAGCAGCAAATTAAGTAGAGCAGGCAAGGTGGAAAGAAACCCGGCATTAGCCTACTCTATAAACAAAAGTAGATGAGGGGACTACGGTTGAACATCACATCCGACGGACCTAGTGCTACATTTTAAGTGCCACACAAAATCAAAAAGATTGAGACCCACTGAGAATTTTTTGCGACTGCCGGTATTCGAACCCTCACCCTCAAGGTGGGATGCCAGAACTCTAGTCTCCTCCAATTATGCTTACATAAGAGACATCCCCATGAGCGGGAGGTGTCTCGGGATTCCCACCGGGTCCGGTGTTTACCAACTTCTGACGTTTCGACGAATGACACTCCCATCATTTCCAGAGGGTTGATATGCTGTTATGAGCCTTCAGAGTCAACGCCCTGAAGACGATGGAAATGGAATCATCGGTACCAGCCACACGAATGACTCAGTGGGAATCCCGAGAACACCTCACTTCCTTCGCCGGGGAAGCACCTTATCCTTCATCCCCAAGACCGTTACTCTGGCGGTGTAGTGACTCTTTTGGTGTTACAGTGCATTAAAGAGGTGGGCGTCATTTTATTGTTGTAGTTAAAAGACGGGGAAAGAGGATTATACGGTCTGTCGTGGACAGAAGACCACGTTCAGTTCCGAAAATCTTGTCGTTGGTCGATATGGACGCAGCTCGAACAGTCATCATTTACCAGGAGATCTCATTCCACGTACGCCATGCTGTCGCATAAATGGCGGGCTTTCCAATTAAAAAATGAAATGAATTATTCGTGATCATTGCTGATAACAGATTGATAACTAAAAGCGTCATAGCGTCATCATTCATGCTGCTGCCTAATGCTCCATTGCAGGTCGAACCTATCTGCGTGAAATAAAGCGTAATTTGCCTACTGATGGTAATTGGATATAAAACCGCAATGTGTCTGAAAATGCAACAAAAATGGCGACTTAACAAAAGCTCGTGATCAGTCGCCATATTTTACGCACGCCAATCTTGTAACGAGTAACTGTGATTCATGATTTTATCAAAAAACTCTGAACACTTCGATAAAAAGGAGATCTTATCCATTAACTGCCCTGGTTGAAGCTCAAGTCAAAAACACGTCACCAAATTCTCGAAACAAACTCTGACTCTGGATCATGATGCTTGTTGCAGAAAATATAAACCGTGGCATTTCTTCGTGATATATTTTGAGGAGGAAAATTCTGTTGAATTCTCCGTTTTATACTTCCGGGAAATGGTCAATGCTTCTGCAAAACTATTCGATGTGAATGAACCATTTCACTTATTCTTTCAAAAGTGAAAATGAACGTTGTAATTCTACTGACACTTTTAATTTGTCCCTGGAGGTTTCGTCTATGACAAAATTTTCGGGAACTGCTACCATTAGGTAAACATGCATGCGTTTCAAAACATGATTCGTGTTAGAGAAAGTGACTTAAATGGTTGGAGATGGGAAAGAATTGAATACATAATGCGATCTTCTTCACCAAGAGATAATTCGGTGGAATAATGACAATCTTTTTCTTTCCTATTTCCCAATCTTTGACATTGCAATTCCTCTTGTCCATGTAGGGCAGAAAGAAACTTTCTCTTTTAAACTACTTGGTCTTTCCCCCCTCCTCCCTTCTGAAGCCAATCTCTGGACCTTTTATCGCACCACTAGTGCCTAAATTACACCCCCCTCGCAAACGAGGCCCATGATCTACATCTATATACTACCCTGCGAGACGCCACATGGGCGTGTGGCAAGGGGTGTTGGTTCACCAGCCGTGTAAAGTCGTTAAGTTTTGGGAGGTGAAATGGTGACGTGTATTTTAGGAGTTTATGTAGTGGAGCTCATTTTTTATTGTGGTCGCTTATTGTGCGTGGAAAGAACGAGTTTTTGTACCCGTCTGTTCGGCAATGTATCTCTCGCTTTATTTTATCGCTTCTGTTAGACCTAGAGATGTAGTGAGGCGTCATGATAATATTCTCTGTGTCGCTCTGAAAAATATCAGTTCTGAAGTTATCAAGCAACCTAAACCTAGCGTATAGCCTCCGAGTGTATAGGGGCTCCCACCTTAATCTCTCTAAAATTGTGAAACACTAAATGTTCGCTTGTAGCAGTTTTTAACGAAGCGCGCTGCTTTTCTTTGTATTGTATTAGTTTTTTTGGTTAAATCTTTATGACCAGGGTCCCAAATGCTCGCGGCGTATTCGAGGTGTGGTCTAACCAGTGAGAAGTAGCATCCCCCTTTGACTTTTTCATCCGAGGACCTTCCTATTCTACGCTAAGCAAAACCAGAGTTTCTTTAATGCCTTGCCGCATATAATGTCGTTGCATTGACTTAATTGCAGCGGTAACTCATAATTCAGTTATTGGCGAAACCAGTAATGCCAAATAATCAGTGTATATTAACTGTCCATTGGGTATCTCTCTACAAAGTAACGGCGGAAAACAAAAATTTCATTGATTTTTCTCTCGATTTTTCCAGCGATTGGTCTCCAGCTGGCGAAGGTACTGGTTCGTCTTGGAGGGAAGGCGGCTTACTTACTACGAGAGCCAGCCCCATCCCACCGTGGAACTTCCGCCCTCCTGCAAAGGCTCCCTCACTATCGCCCCCGCGACGTCCGTGACTACCTCCAAGCAGCCTTCCAGCAACGGCGCCGGACACCAACCTAGTTACCAGGAGATTTACATCCTTAATTCCTCGAGGTTGGTCACTTTGGTAAGTACGAAAAATGGGTAGGCAATGAAAGTGAGCACGCTATTTCATAGCTAGGACTTTTATTTGAAGTTGATCTAGCTGTGAAGGCGGGTTTAGATGGAAGTAGGAATGTGGTGCGGAGGCTTCCACGGTGCGTAGACTGCCTCTCGGTTGTTCGCCGCGTCGCTTTTTTTAGACAACAGTTTCGCCTGCATTCCTGCAGGCATCTTCAGGTCGGAGGCCTGTTGCCGTAAATTCAACTGAAAAGATTTTATTTTCCGTAATTACGATATAGTGGAAAAGGAAGGAGAAACTTGACAAAACATTAACAAAAAAGAGATTTAAAAAATGCGATTGCGGTTTAATGACAGCCTTACGTATAGGCCTGTTAGTTGGCGCTATTTCTGCTACTGGTGCCAAGTTTTCAATTGGTACTAATTATTTTTCGTTCTGGCCGTTTCTGTATAAAAGAGAGCATTGGGTAGGCTATCAAGCAATCCAATTATCCGAGAAATGTCAACTGGAAGGACGGATATCACCTCCACAATACAAAGGGACACGCAGAAACGTCCAGCTCGAAATAGTTGGCGACAAGGGGGAAAATGGGAGCACCTGAACGATGCAGCCGTAATGGAAGAAGAAATACTCGAAATAATCTTTTGCAAATGATGGTACCCTGCTCCTTACAATGTATCGTTCTTAGGCTCGGCATACGTCCTAGCTCACATCATCCCATCCTTAAAACCTATTCTTTTTCATCCCCTCCCCACAGGGTTACCATTAGGGTGAGGTAATATTCAGGACATTGCTACATTGCAATAATTTTATAATGATGACATATTTGTTTTATTAGGTATTAATAATTTTTATATTCGAATAAGAAGTAAACTAAGCCTTGTCCACCTGTTCTAATTGACAAAATAGTTACAGTGTAATATATCCTGAAAAACCTACTCTATTAAATTGAACACGCTATTTTTATTGGTCAAAATTCCGGACTATCTCGCAACCCTGTCTCCCCCTCCTATCCAACATCCGCCCCTCTATCACGGTCGTCACCACTACTTAACGCCTCATTACTTATTGCAACCATTTACATATCTATCCGCGAATGGCTTCACTGGTTACTTATCTATCCTCGAATTACTTCACTGGACGCTGAATGGAAATGCTATTTATGTTGCGAGAACTTTGGTATTTTTCTCAGTACACCTACATATGCGGTTTTCATTAGTTTTTGCTATCGGTCTCCAGTCTTAAATCCTTATCCCAAATGTCGCTCGCGGAACTACATAGGTGAAGGAAATGGCTGCTGTGTTCTAATCGGACATGATTTCGGCAGGTAACGAATTTCATGTACAAATGAAAGTGGGTGGGGCTTGATGAGTCAGTCAGGTTTGTAAAATAACCGAACTGCAGTCTGACAAACGCCAAAGGGATTGCTGCCATTGTTTGCCTCATCGCGTAATTAATGGGAGAAATATTGTACGAACGGCAATCATACTAAATGAGAACCATGAGAATTTATGGAAGAGAGGATAGAAGGTCAATATTATAATACGAATAACAGTGGTCACATTAGGATACTATAACTATCGAATTCGCACATTAGGCCTGATGATATAAAGTAATTTGCTGTATGCTATAGGTGAGAGTCATATCCAACATTTTTGTCTAAGGTGATATTCAGATATTAGCAGATTTCTAGTCTCATAAGTGCCGACTATGAATCCCTCATAGGCGCTGTGTTGAGATGTGGAAAGAATATTCGTGACTTCGTGATGAAGCGTATGTTTCGGTGAGTCGTATGGTTCCGGAAACTGGATAACTACTTACGGAGGATAAAGAAGGGAATTTGGAGTCACCTTTTAAGTTGATTCCAGGAGGGATAGGAAATGCTCGATGGAGAGCTTTGTGAGGAGAAAGTGAGACAGAAGAGGGGACATTGTCGAAGTGAAAATGGAGTTGCTTCCGGAAATCCGGCAAGGACTGTGTAAAGTCATTTAAGACGATGACATAATGGAGACGGGGGCTTAATTTGTAAAGCATTAACCAACTACGAAAAAAATATTTTGTGAGCTTGTAAGTATCATGAGTGTGTACTTAATGAGTTCCATTATTTTATGATGGCTGATTCAGACGGTTAAAAATGAATACTATTCAACCAGATAGACTATAAAAAGGAAATAAACTACGACCGAAAGAGGCTGACAGACGTTTTAGAAGATGTACACTGTTCTTAACTCCAATATGTATTTGATAAGCCTAGTGTCGCCATGTTTGTCCAGTGATATGTCAAGGAAGAAAGGATATCCTACTTGTTTGAAATACAGTAATTAAATGTTTTAGTTTTAATTTGGCCTATCTTTTGACTTTGACATATTTTTGATAATTTTTGCAATGCTCTTAGGGGTGATGTACCCAGAGCAAAATAAAGTATTCTTATTCTTATCCAATTTATTCAAATTAGTCATGCCATGTTTTTCTAAAATACATTCACGTTATAAAGCAACATTTCGTGTATTATTACCCGGTGTGGTGTGCTATTCAATCTGATCCATCCCCCCCCTTCACCCCCTCTTCCCCCCCCCCAAAAGCCAAGTCCTAGTTACGCCACTGCTTGGTGACACAATCCCGTGGCATAGGAAAACTTTCGCAGTGGAATTTCCGGTAGTTACATGGATTAAGTGTACTCTTACCATGTATATTTTAAAGAGCATATTAGTTTAATGGTAGCTGTCTTTTAACCTATGATCCAACTCCTTGATTAAAAAGTCGACTAAACCCGGGAATACATTTCGAATTCAAAGCTCCGAAGGACATAAAGAGGAGCTGTATAAGTCAAGTAAACGCTGGTTTAAATGAAATGCAAAGGGCGGGACGATACCTAAGTGAATGAAATTAATCGTGGGTCGAATGATGCAGGACGCAAATTGATTTAAATCGACAATTCAGTCTCAACGTGGGGGATTTCTGGGACGAGTTATTGATCGAATCTGATTGGAGACTACGCATCGGTGCCACCGCGTTTTTTTCTTCGAAATGCAATGTAATCGAAAAGCTTACAATATACTTTGACTGCACACCTCTATTTCTTTTATAATATGAAATGTATGGGAGCTAATATAAGTCCTCCAAAAATACTAAATTTCTGTCGATCCTGAAACCTTGTATACTCAGATAGGTGTTATGGATTCTTAGGATGATAAAGCATGGTACATTTTAGGGACCAATGAAATGTTATGCCAGCGCTTTGTCTCAAAATGCTATTTCAGGGATCTAATGTAACTATTTACCATTTAAAAGCTCCATTCTACGATAATGTGCAGAGGTAACGGATAACTTTTGAAATTTGAAACAACATTTTAGACGCTTAACTTTTTGTTTCTTTCCCATCATTGCATTTTGTGCTACTATAACAAATTTTTTTCTAATGCCGTTCGCTTTACTTGATTCTTACCATCGTAGAAAACTTCGGCAATATCTTCCCAGATTTGCATATATTTGCTTTCGGCAATATCTATCGTCTATGCTAGATAAACTCCTTGGTTACAGCCTCCCTAGTCATTTTGCAGGTTATCACAAGACTTTATTTCACATTATGCTTTCCAGCTCCAGCGACCAGGCCGTTGCGTCACTTCCGTTGAAATCAGCAATTTTGTCTAAAGCAATTAAATAAATTTTCTAACAGCTCCTATACTCAGATGGTTCTTTGTATACATTTTAATGGTCTTGTTGTTTGTCATATATTTGTTATATACTGAAAAATATCGCTTTTTTGTATTTTTCGCGAAATTAGCATTTGCGTAAGAGATAATACACCATTTCATCGTGTAATTCAACCTATTTTGATTTTAATCCTTTCACTGCGACTCTCAGAGACATTCGAACGAAGTAATATTTTTATCCGTAGACTGTGGAGTACAGATTTACCACTCTAGCTCAAAAAATATCCCCCCCCCCCACATCCTACAGAGGTAGAGTATATCCCCATAGGTATTGCATCAGTCGTGATAATTTCAAAAAACATACCATCTTAGACTTAGCTTACTCAATGACACTACAGAGGATTTACATTGATATTGCACTTACTGCTTTAACCCTTTGAGTGCGTCATGACGTGATATCACGTCATGGGTACCGTGAATGTTCCAGCTTTGATTAGGGGGCCTAGTGAAAGTTCCCCAGTGAAAGCTGGAACACTCACAGTACCCTTGACGTGATATCACGTCATGCCGCACTCAAAGGCTTAAAACATACAAGATGCTATACTTCTAAATTCAACTAGTACTTGAAATCTATTTGTGGAGAATTGGCGTAAACTTAGAGTGGAACATAATTTCAGTTTACGCGGTGATAGGGTTTAATCAACAAATGTAGGTAATTTTAAGTTCTATTTTAAAAACAATATATCGTAAAGTGTGGATTTTGCTGACGTTTTGAGGTAAAGGTCCTGTTTTTTCTCAGTAATAACAAGAAAATAAAAATCCAATTAATTCATGGTGGAACTTCCTTAACACTTAGACCCCATAGATTAACAGATTCAATTACTTTTTTACATGGAATGTATTTGGAGGCACTATGAAGACGCTAATGGAAAGAAACTTCGAATTTGAGCAGGATGATTTTACTTGCTTTTTAGAATTCGAGAGGGTATTTGATTTGGTGAACTGAGCGAAACCAATTGAAGTTCTGAAGAAATGACGAGTCGATTGGAGGAACACACGTCTCATTCAAAGTCATCACATGAACCACGTTAGGGTAGCTGATGGAGATTCGGAATGGCCCGTGATAGGACGGGAAGTGCGACAGGGATGTGCACTATGGCCGTTGATTTTTAACGTGTATTCCGAAGAAATGGTAAGGCAGCCATAGGGATATATGGAGGTGGGAATAAAGGTGGGAGGGGATCTGATAAAATCAGTGATTTTGCAAGTAATCAAGTATTGGCTTCTCAGTCTGCTAAGTGGACTCGGTGAATGATGAATGCTTCTGAGGTACCGTGGAAAAGCATGGGATGAAAATACACCATAAGAAGACGAAAGTGATGGAACTCTCCGGAAGTAAAAAGGCGGGACCGAACATAAGGGTCTGAGGGCACGAAACGGCGCAAGTCGACAAGTACTTGGGTAGTATTATAGAGTAGAATAGGTTAAGTGGTAGGGACATAAGATTAAGAATCGCAATGGGTAAAGAAACATCTTCTCTGAGGAGAAAACTGACGATGAGGGGTCCGAGACGAGACGTAAAGAAAAGGCTGGTAAAAACCAATTTAGAGCGTGGCGCTGTAAGTTAGCATGGGTCGAAGATTTGGTCATTGCGAAGGGAGGATATACGTAGACTTGAGGCGTTTGGTATGTGACTGTGGAGAAGGATGGAAAGTGTGAGCTGGGTGGCAAGAAAGACGAACAAGGAGGTGTTGGACATGGTTGGAAAGGAAAGGTAGCTAGTGGCGGAGGGTCGGGGGAGGCAGAATAGATGGATGGAAGACCTATTGAAAAGAGGGAATGTTGAAGAGGATAATAATGGGAAAAACACTGTGGAGCGTGGAAGATTATATGAATTCGAGCGGTGTAAGAATAGGAAGACCATATGAGGAATGTAAGAACCTCCCACTCAGCTGGTAGAATACTCAAACGAAAAAAAATGATTGATATAGATCTAGACATCGCGGCGGAATGGATTCATAATGAAACCACACGCTTTATGACCATCGCTGATATGCCTTTGGTGAAAAAGTAGCAGTTTTACTTTCTTGCTTTACCTTTATATTTTGGTGTATTTATCGCTGCCATACGATTAAAAAAATTTCTCTTAAAAACTATATGAAGCCGAAAATGTTAAAGCAATTCAAAATCAACCGTCAAATACTCATGAATATTTAAGGTAAATGAGTTTATGTGGTATCATTCGAATCCGCACGATTAGAATCAATGGTTAATCACCTTCCCTTGACAAGTTCTCATTTGGCAACTCATTTCTTATCTCGTCTGGCTCGCTCACTTTCAATAGCTCTTCGGTTTAAGAGCCCGAGAAGTTACAATAGATTTCTGGTTGGCGTGGGGTGTTACGGCAAAGAGCTTTTGTTTCCGTTTGCTCGGGTCGTTTCCGAGGGCAATCAATGGGAAGGGAATGCATGGGTGGAGGGAACAAGCACTGTGGGATAATGATCCTCAGGTCTCTTTAACCGTGAGAATGGTCTGCATACTAAAGCGTCGCCATCCGTCTAGCCTCATACGATTGCGTAAGCGCACAGGTTGCGGGTGAAATTATGTCCGCCTGGCTTAGCGGAACCCTCTCGCAACGCTGTTCGCGTGGATGTGGCATCTTTCGTACCTGCCTCCAATTCCGAAAGCCCTTTGTCAAATTCTTTTTGTCGATTGTCGAATACCTGAAGCGACGAACGTGCAATGCCATCGTTGATGTACAACTGAGATCACTTCACGCGTATTGCCTACGATAACTGAACGTATATACATGCTTGAAAAGATTTTAACACTGTCGAAAGAGAAGTTCTTTTGACAGCGCTAGTTATCTGATATCTAATGATAAAAATGGAACGTTGGCTACCTCTTAAGTTTGTGACTCTTCTACCCCAAAAATACAGAACGAACTGAGCTGTAATGTTGCATGATACAAGCATAAATGCTTAGGAGTGAAATATGACTATTCCGCTCTCTTTAGCTAAAAGGCAGTGACTGACGAAAATTCATATTTTAAGATTAGAGTTGATTTAAATTTTTTTCATCTTTGAGGATTTCAAAAAACCAAACAAAAAAAGCCGTATCAGTAGCGGTTTTTAGGATATAATGTTTTGGTTTTACCGTCTCTACTGCATAATTGTCTGTTTTGTAAGTCTGAAAGCAGTAACTACGAGTTTTAAGTCAAATAACTGTAACTACAAACATTTAAATAAATTATGGGTTGAAAATAAGAATGTCTTTGTTTAATTCCTTCCCAAAAAATATAGTGGATGTAAATAAAAAAATTTAATATATGCTTACTAAATAGTTGGCAATGACTGAAAACAAAACTGTGCAGTTTCACAGAACCACCAGTGATGCAGTTTCTATATTTTAGATTGGCAAGGCAGTATTGGCATAACCTTTAGTCTTAGACCCGTTAAGGTGGGTTTATGCATAACGAGGTAAAAATCACCTGAATCATTAAATATTCAGGGCCCAACCTACCTCCACAATTGCTATTTTCAGCTCAGCACACTTTCTATCTCTCCCAACCACCTACTTTACCTCCTAATCTCACCTAGAAGTTTATTCTCCCAACCAAGTACTTCTTCATTCATCTTCCATTCCATCCATCGCATCTTCCCCATTCTCAATAAACGAATCTTGAACACACCCACATTTCTGCCCCATACAATGCTTCACTTGTTGCTCATTAATCAAGGGAAATAATTTGTCATTAATTGAAACAATAAAGGAGCTCAAATTAGCATTTTATACTAAATTCGTTGCAAACTGTTATAATAGGCAATCTTTAAAAAGTCAGTTGATGACAGCTGCATTCATAAAAAGTTACTAATTTAATATACGTTAAAAGCATCCCCATGCATGCTTCAGTCTACATTAGACACCTACGAGATGATCTACCTTTTAATTTACTAATGACCTTGGGTTACAGTTGCCTCCCCTAATAAAAAGGATATACACTTAATTATGTCTTGTTCGATTGAAAAAAATGCTTTAGGTAACTGAATTGAGACCTGTCTATGGATAAGTACTACTTTATATAAACATTTTCCAGAATAAATATTGCCAATTAACACACAATTACCAAAAAGAAGGCTGTAACTTTTAAGCCTTTTCAAAAATTTTCTTCGTTATATATTCCTAGTACATCTGATGATTTAAAGTCAGTTGTCAATAATATTGTCATGAATATGACGAAGCTCTGGTGAAATCAGCCATGGAAATTTGAGGATACAGCCATGAAACTGTAATGGGGATGGCTACTAAACTCCTCCTTTTCTATATTAGATGTATCATTCCTTTCTTTAAATAATATTTATGTATATTGAGCTTGTATATGACATTTCACGTTTTCTGATTCCCAATCTCCATGCTTTGGTCTTACCAGAAATGGTAAGAGTTGATATTTAAGAAATATGTCACAGTCATTCCAGAATCCTTCCTCCTATCCTTGTTGTCTCATTTCCTTCTGTACCCTTTCTATGCAGCTATTCCTAGGCCTGCCTCTCTGTCATCTTCCCATTGAGTACCGCAACCAAATTTATTTTGGGAGTCTTTCATTTCCCACATGTTGCATGTGTCTCTACCATCTTAATTGCTGTGTTTTTAATTCATCTACAGTAGTATTGTTCACATCCATAATATATCTACAATCCTTTGGTCTTATCCATAGCCATTACATGTTTTGGTTTTGTTTACAGAGAACCAAGGATGCTGAACATCACACGTCATGGGTGAAGGCTCTGGTGGCATCTACTAAACTCCCAGTGAAATCTCAGCCCACAAATGGTTCCAAATCCCCTAAATCTACAGGAACTACCAATCTCTTTCCTCTTCAACCATCTACAAAGTATTTCCGCTACTCAATGACCAACTTATCAGCTCCAGAGGAAATAAGGGTGAGATCCAGGAGGATTTCTCTCTTGACTGATACTTACTTCATATTATGATCCCATTCTCTCATATGTACATGTCACTGGTGATATTTCTCGTTGAGTATTTAGTATTGTATAGAAATCATCACTGTTATTTAACTTCTGAAAAATATATCTAGTATTTGGATTTAAATAGGATTTTTTATGAAATTGTGTATTCCGCTTGAAACTTTGTTTCTGTGTTATCAATACTCACTATGCATGAAAAATGAATTTTTGAACAGTACTTAGTGATGTGCAGTAATATATTCAGCTTCATAAGGCTATAATTAATAAATAAAGCATTGCTACAAAATTTAGCCTCCATGTCTGCATACTGATTTTTAAATATGGTTTGAGAATATGTGCATGTTATTAAATTTATGGATTCAAGAGTTTTAGTGTAGGCGATTATTGTATGCTGCTCTGAGGGTTAACATGATTGAAGTTAGTTCAGCTCCATCATAGTGCACATTTAACCTAATAGTTTTCAAGAAAGCTCCTTTATCACCTTAGAATATGTAACATTGTTACAAAAACTTATAGTAACATTAAGAGTGTTTCTGAATTAGTGGTAATTAATTTAGAAGGCAACAAAGTACTGCTGCACTTGTAGACTTGCCATTATTGTAAGGTGTAGTAAAAGAGTTATTTGGTTACATTAATTTCAACCTTTCAGGCAATTAAATTTGTGTGTTATTATTCTTACTATGAGAGAGAAAGTAGGATTAACTGTTTGAGTAGACCCCATACTAAATGAGATAGCCTTATACCGTAATGCCTGTAAAGATGTTGCTCACCTAAGCCAATCATTGACCACAGCAAGCAGTACACAGAGAAATGAAAACAACATACTGCCCTTAATTATATTCTGATAAGTATTACAAACCATGGAATTGGTACGAAGGCTCCTGCGGTGATTTATTGAGGTCAGTTTATTTGGATTTTTCCCACGTTGCTTCATTTTAACAGACAACAGTTTCGCTAGCTGTAATGTTAGTAAAACTGTTGTCCGTTAAAATGAAGGATTGCAGGAAAAACCCGAATGAACTGACCTCTATAACAAACCATGTTTCAATGCTTTTGTTCCACCCTCTGGTACTTCTTCAAAAACTGCTTTCAAGTGCACTTGATATTAGCACTTAAGTATTGAAACGTGTGTCATAATTGTAATCTAAATAAAAAAATGTTGATCCACCAATCGACACAAGAAACAATCTATGTCTGTACTTTAAAGTGAAAGTAACCAGTTATCAAGTACAAAAGGGGCAAACAATGAACTTTTGAGCATTAGCACTGAATTCCATTCTGCACTATGAAAAAAATTCTGTTTCAAAAAAATTACACATTACCATCTGTCTCCATCCAAATTTACGAAATAAAATTCAGAAACACACTGCCTAATTCAGATTTTAAATCTAATAAAAAACAATGAGTGATGTATCACTCCAAGTATGAGAAGTACTATAAATTGATTAAAATCTCTTCATTCATTCCAGACACCAAGGCCAAAGAATGGAGCCCACACCATGGATGCTAGGAGTTGTAGTTTATACCAAAGAAAAAGTGGTAGTTTGGATGATATGCTTGATAGATATGATGATATGACCAAAGAATCAGGAAAAGAGGCGGCATCCTCTGATTCAGATGACGAGGAAAATGAGGATCCCAAGAGCAAAGTGGTTTCTCCTGACACAGAGGATCACCAGATCTCACAAAGTCTCTTGGGTTATAAATTACCAATGATTGAGCATGAGCTCCCACCGGCAAGACTGTGTGAAAGCAAAGAGAAAGACCTAGTCCAGAGGAAAGAGCGTTTGGAAGAAATGAGTGCCCCGGCCGTTGAGAACTGGGACAAAATACATCCCAGCCCTAATGTTGATGAGAACTATGCGGCAGAACTTGACTTGAGTAGGTATATAGAACTCACTGGACATAGCAGTGGGAAACAAAGTGAAACCCATGAGGGGAAGGTTAAGGCTCGAAGATTTTTGACATCCCTTGTGTCTAAGGAATCAAAAATATTTGAGGGGATTTGCAAACCAGACAAGGCACCAAAAAAAGAAAGACAGTCTGTGGCATTGGACCAAATGGGAACAACCATTCCATCGCCAGTGGAGAAAAATGAAAAGCCAAAAGTTAAGCATAAGCATACATCAACTCAACTTGAGGTAAAGGAGAGACTAAATGATGCCCAAAGAGTACAAAAAGTGATGAGTGTTAACGAGGCTAGTCATTCTGGGTCATCAGTTAGGAATTCATTAATGAAAAGAACATCAGAATTTAGGACAGCCAGGAGGATAAAAAGGAACAAAGACAAAAAAACAAGTGAAACTGATGAGGTAGCCTCAAAGGAAGCATCGCATGTGCCATCTTTCAGCAGACAGAATAGTCGAAAAGAGAAAGCAATGACAGTTGCACCTTTACTAGAAGAAAATGACCCCAAGAAAAAGAGAAAGAGGATGGGTTTTTTGTCAAAAATGCTCAGAGGGAAGAAATCAGATGGCCAGGAAGAGGTGGCCGAGAGATATGACATTCTACAGGACCTGCCTTTTGATGGTATGGAGAGCTCTCCTCGTAAATATGGAATCACTCATGACAGTGATGTTACTGAAGATGAATTGTCGCCTCGTGCAAATCCAGTAGTGGTGCCACCTCATTTGAGCTTTGGGTTAAAGCTATTTCCTGGTGATGATGCTGAGTTAAAAAGGAAGCTGGAATCCAGAATGGCTCGAATAGAATCAGAAATGGTAAGAGTTGGTATATAAGAAATACGTCTAATTTTTATTGTTGTTGGATAAGTAAGAGTTTTTCATAATTAATAATATTTTCCCATAATCTACCATATAATTCCCAGATCCAAGGACATTTTCATGAATACTCTTCATTTATTTAGAATCATCATGTTTATACATTCCTTTATGGCTAGTTTTTCAAAACTAGCCATATATTTCTAAAGCAAATGGTGGAAAATAATGTATATATTCGTGATAAACAACATATTTTTTTCTGAATTATCATATACCCACAAATTTCCCCAGAAGCTTCCATGAAGACGTGAACTGAGTGAATATGTAGTTATAAGCACGACCTTATGTGATAATATGTAGTTATAAGACAACATTATGAACCTAATATTAATCCTATAGATCAGGCTCTACTACTAAATCTTTGAAATAAGAATTGAACTGTCATCACCAATCCTAAATCATTTATGTATTTTTTATCTAGTTAGCCTCAAATTTATCCGAAATTATTGGTACACTTCAGCCCAAATTTTACAAAAACATAGGAGATTCCCTAATTTTTCTAATATTTCTGACAAGATAACCACATTGATCACAAATCAAAATGTATATAACTTGTAACTGCTGACAAAAAGCAATTGTAGATATGCCTCCAAAGCGATAGATAATAATTATAAATAATTTTTTTTCCAATTTAGGCATCCACTTTGGCAAATCAAAATCTTCCAGAGTCAACTCAATCCAGAAGAATTGGTGAAGATAATGCACTATCTGTTGAAGGTAAAAATGGAATTTATCATAGATAGTTGATTAACTAACCAGATAATTCTTTCCAGTGTTTGCTGGATTAAAGTCAGAATACGAAGGTTTGACATTAGAGTTTAAGTTCAGTTGATGCATGGCTAATTTTAACAAAATCATTAAAGTTATGTTAAATTTAACTCTATAATCGTTTAACATATTGAGAAATGGTTTCATTGAATTCGGCAAAAAAAATTTGCTATCTAGCAAAGAATGGAAAAGTCGTAAGCATAGTTGGCTTTTGGAAAATTATGGTTAATGATTATGTACTATCATTGACTGAGAAAATTCTTGGGCTTGATTCTTTCAATGGAGTCATTATATAATAAGCTAAACTCTGAACATATTTAACTGCTTACTTCTTGATGGAAGTACGTCGTATTTTCTTGGGGATGAGATGAGTCCTTATGGTCCTGCTGCCATATTTTTATTTAGGAATAGGAATTTCAATAGATTCATGCTAGATATCGTGGAAGTTCGTCATATTAAAACAGAAACAACAATTGCACTATTCCACAAGGTGTTTTAATGCATATGATGCGTTTCAACTCACAGAGCCATCATCAGGTACAAGACATATATTTGGTTGAGAGCACATCACATTTATACATTTTACAAGTTTGAGAAAAAAGGGGGGGTGTGAAGAACAGAAATAAGGTGGGGAAGTGGCGGATAAACTGAAAAACCAAAGGTAGGAGGGGGAAACCAGTGAATCCTCGGGGTTGAGGGGAAAGAAAAGCAAGCATGGTCATTAGAAAGGGAAAGGTGGGAAGTAGTCAGCACCAAGGAGAGGAGGGGGGATAAGGAACGGTTAACTGGGAACAGAGCAATCATAGAAAGGGTAGGGGTTTGAGGAAGGGATTACTGGCAGACAGGGGCGCAATAACCCCCTGAATCGTGGGGGGGGGGGCAAACTCCTTGAAAAATCTGTATAAACTAGCTAAGAGAGGGGTGGGGGGAGGGGAAGAGAGTCAGCAAATAAATTTTCACGCAAATGGGTCTGAGAGTCTGCAAATTTCAACCCACTAAGGGATGAAGGTCCAAATAATTTTGCAAATCGGGCAGTGTCCATTAAAAAGTGAGCCACAACCTCTGATTTCTGGGGGGGGGACAATCGTGCTTCCCCCCCCGTTGTTGCCCCTTTATCCCCAAGGATTCACTGGTTTCCCCCTCCTGCCCTTGGTTTTTCCATTTATCCTCCACTTCCCCACCTTATTTCTGTTCCTCACCCCCCCCCTTTTTCCTCAAGCTTGTAAAATGTGTAAATGTGATGTTCTCTCTACCAAATATGACTTGTACCTGTTGATGGCTCTGTGAGCTGACACGCGTCGTACACATTAAAATACCTAACGGAATAGTGCAATTGTTGTTTCTGTTTTAATTTGGAATTTTGTGAAATTGCCATATCTTTATTTAGACATAGGAATTTCGTTAAATTGATGTTAACCAAGACTTTAGGTATGATATACATGTTACGTTAATTGAGTGTTTTCAATGAGGTTATTTAATGAGAAATGATAAATCAAACTCTTATTACATAGCCCTCTATGTTGACAAGGGCAATGGCATGAAAAACCTTTTTGTTTCAAGTTTTATTTTACTTATAGAAAAAATGAATGAGAAAAAATTTAAAAAATGACATAGTAGTTTTATTCAATGAATTAGTGAATAAAATCATTAATATATTAGTGTCCATAGCAATTCTTGACCACTTAATAACAGTTGTGTAACTACTAAATGTCTTATCTCTTCATAAGATAAAAGCACAACTTAAGTGTATCTAAGCTCCTCATATCATCAAAGACTTCCCTTTGGCATTATTGAGATTTCTCATGTTATCTCCTTATCAAATATATTTTGATGATGGAAATGCTATCATTCAGGTTCAAAGTCTTATAGAAGAAATCTGAGAAACTATCATGTGTGTGCCTTTCGTTGTGTGGCTCCCTTACTTATCACATTGATAGTGGGTGTAAAAAGTGTATAATCAAAGAGAATAAAAAAATCTGGCAGTCATTTAGATTAGGAAAAAAACTCTGTGAATATTGAGCCCATGGACTTTGAGGTAAGATTACAGTGTGCCACAGTAGATGAGTTAATTAGGAATCATTTGTCTAATCATGGATTAAAAAATGTTCATCTGAGTAAAGTACATGACCTTTAATTGCCAAGAAAATATTTTGCTAGAATTAACTTTCAAATCCTGAGATAAATGAATAAAATGAATTGGCAGTTGCATTTCTCTTTTATGTAGTAAATAGAAGAGTACTTATCCCATACTAAGGCCATCATTAGGTGAAATGTTATTTAGTGTCACCTTATTTTGTCAACTTATTTTTTCTGACAAAGAAGTGAATATGAGTAAGAGTAATCATTGAGTGAGAGCTAAAATACTAATCCAAAACAGGAGTAAGTACAGATCATGGGCATGCCACTTTCACTGATTGTTCTTTACAAATGTATTAGAAGCAAACCATAGTTATTCATAATGATTAGCTAGCAGAGTGCATAGGCTTTATAGCATGTGCCTGCTCTTATACTTGGGAGTATTCAACTGATATTTTATTTTAGAAAGCTTTCCAAATAGGGCCTCAATAACTAGAATATCATTTGCTCAATGGAAAAGCTTTAAATTTAATTTATTAAGTAAGAAATTGTGGCAAGGATGAATGATAAACATCTGACACATACTTTTGGCTAAATTTGACACTTTTCATTGGTTGAAAAAGACAAAGGAAATGGAGATTCATTGGATCCCAACAATGATTTTCACAGACCAAGCTTCAACCTTGTTTGAACCTGCATTTTATCTCACTTCAACATTAATAATTAATGCTAGATACCTTTTACTGCATTTATAGAACATCATTAATAGTTGCATCTTATGAACAATGAGCCTTATTTTATTATTAAATGTGATTTAACACAACCAAAACTCTGGAGCACTCATTTTTTTGCCATTGAGTTTTCTCTTTTTGAAAGGAATGCAAAAGAAATGATGAAACATAAATGCAACACTTCATCAATTAGACAAAAGAAGTATAAAAGAAATTCTCTGTCTAATTATATAATTGGTTCTTACCCTTTTTTGATCCCTATCCTGTAACCATTCTATTAATGGCTGTTGTCCATATACCACCTGTCACATGCCCTTTCAGTGGTAGAGAGTGTGTGGTAATACGTAGAAATGTAGTAAGATCTTCAGAATGTATTAAGTATGAACATACATCTATTTTAGATGCTGGAAAAATGGGTGAGAATCGGAAATCCTTTGAAGAAACTGTGAGCAGCCCACCTCCGACACTGCCCCCCAGGCTGATCAAATTAACACCCCCAACCCCTCCTGTGCACACTGGACTGCAAGAAGACATCAGTTTTTGTGAAAGGACCCCTGGATTCTCACAGGAGTTGGAGCTGGGCATTGCATCAAAAGACCTGAATGGTATGACCAACACTGCTGAATCAAACCAAAGGAGAGGAATCAATGATGTTATTCTGTGTGAGAGGAATGAAAGTGGGTGGCAAGCCTCTATACAAAACATGAGCGAACTAAATTGTGATGTGACAATTTCTGAAACCACACATCCTGGAGAATTAAGTGGCAATGCAGATAAAAGTGGGTCAGAATGGGAAAGTGATGTTTTAAGAACATTGTTGAAGGTGAGTGATGTGGGGGTGGATACTGATTGTGGTGCCAGTTCTAAGAGTGCTAAGGACCCTCCATCACGTTTGTCATGGGAGAACCAAAGGGAATGTGATGGTAATGGTGCTTCAAGTGTTCAAACAGTACGGCCAGTGGCCATTGAGCCAGGTATGAGGACCAGTGGCCATGTTGATGAACTCAGCCTCTTACTGAGTGAATTAGACAGGATGAATTCCTCACCTCTTAATCTGGATGTTTCAAAGTCCAACCATAGGCCAGTTTCTGAAGAAGTTAAGGTATGTATTCTAGCTGAGAAGCTAAGAACTCAGTAATTATACACTGAGTACAACTTTTAGTTTGGAACATTCCTGGCTTCATAACAATATGTAGTAAAAATTGTAAATTTATCAGGTCTATCAGCTAATATAACAGATATAATTGCATTAAATTGTTCTACTAGTGTTAAATTGAGAGAATTCATAGAGGCAAAAAAAGCTAAGCCATAACATAAATTTCAGAAATATTTCAGCATCAGCATTTAACATGTTCGCTGCCTCTGAAATTTTAATGGTTTGCTGTAGGAGCTGAATATTCAATTATTTAATTTAAATTTTTACTGTAATAATACGATGAAAATATATGAAAAAAACACTGATCTGATGAAGCCAAGAACTTCACTTAGTGCCTCTTCTAAGGGACAGTCACTACCAAAATTAACGACAATCGCTTCAAAGGGAAAAACCCCTACAGCTGCGATAATATATGCGTCGATGGCCTGTGGGGTAAGTACTCCTTGAGGCACATGTGCATCAGCGGTAGCAAATGTGTTAACCAATAAATTATTTTTCACATTTTGCTTGAAAAAAATGTGTTGAAAGTAACTATCAATACTTGAGGATGTTAATTGATACCACCACAGGCAAATTTTTCTCTCTCAGAGTCCCCAAGTTGTCTTTTGCCACAACAACAATGTTCACGTACATTTTGGGTCAAAGATGAAAGTAAAATTAAACATAAAGCAAAATTTTGAAAAACATAAGCTGGGAACAGATAAAATGCCAGGCAATGGAAACCAAAAGCAACTAAGAGTGCAAAAGCAAAGTTATTGATGTATGCATCAGTGTTAATATTGTGCTTGCAAGATTTCTCTGGTCTTTCGTGATCCTGTCAATCTGATCTGACTTTCAGAAATTCACTCATGGCTATCACTCATAACTACGGATTGTTGGTAATTCAAATAAAAAATGGAAATTCCTTCACCAGAAGTGACTATGCTGGGAAATTAAGAAGAGGAGGGTTCTAGAAATGAAATTTAGCTAACCACTGCATATAGTTACTGTATATTGGCTCTTAACCTTTTCCATGTGCACATGTTAGCACAGTTATGGGGTAACAAGTACTTCTGTACAAAGCATTGAAATTTTTGCTGTTTAGAGGTCCCTTAACATTTTATGACTAGTTTTTGGATATAAATCATACGCATGTTCACATCACCGAATTAGTACTCAAAAAGGATTCTCTGTATTGTGGGTTCATAATTTGACATCAAACAATGTAACATTTTCTTTTAAAATTTACATTGAAGATAAAGAAATTGGTAGATTTTGTAAGAAATTAATAATAAGTAGTGAAAAGTCAGAAGACTCATAATAAAAGAATCGTAACATGTAAAAGACCGTAACATGCACATATAAGGGTGGAGGTATACTTAATGAAGAATTCCTTAAGGCAGAGCAGTTGGTGTACCTATAGGGTATTTGGAATAAAATCATACTTATAATTGAAAGAATCTTAAGGATAGTTGTACGAGTCAAGAAAGCACATATTTTTAAATTGGAAGATAACTGGAGTGGGAAATGCTTCAAGTTCACACTTTAAGAAAAGATATGTTCACATTCCACTGGGGAAGACAAATTTTACTGTTGCAATTCCTGAATGTTCTTCTCATCTTAGAATTCCTGAATGTTCGTGTTCATAATTAATAAAAATTTTATTAGTATGAAGAGCAAAGTTTCTATCAGCAAATTCCCTTCTCATAAGGAATGCATAAGGAAATCAATGTGTTGAGTATATTTTCTTTGCTCGCAGTCTTTTTTTTGTATGAATAATTAATTTATAAATACTGGGAATACTAAGTCAAGACCAAAGCCCAGTGAAAAGTAGTGTAATTTTTCATTATTTCACGTGAATTTTGTTTCCTTTGAAATTTTAGACAAAACATCCATAAAAATTCTCAAATTACTGGTTTTCGGTGAACCATCCCTCTGACGACCAACAGAATTGTTAAACCCGTGGCTCATATGAATGTATGGGGAAAGTAAAGGCCTACTATGAATTAGTTTGGAATGTCAAGCACCTTTCACCATAAGCGAAGCATTTTTGAGAAAATCACTCTTCTTAAATGGACAATGACACAGAATTTAATTGGATGAGATATTATCAAACAAGCAGGTAGCAGGTGATATTTTGTAGGAGTTCCAGTATAGGGTTACAAATGATTCAGTTTTGTAATTAAGTTTGAATTCACTTGATTGAATCATAGTAAGTTCATGTAATCAGGTTTTTCGTTACATGTACAATTCATAGAAATTTCAATATAAAGGGATTTTTGTCTGAACAGGAAATTCTAATATTATAATAATGGTTCCTACTGTATGGAATTTTCTAATTTTTCCATACAAAGACATAATAGTCAAACAAACACAAATTATAAAACTTACAACTTCGTGTGTTGTAAAATGTAGGTATATCTCTGGATATAATTGTTATCATTCTATACATAAAATCCAAATCCCTCATGCTTGATGGATGTGTTACCCAAGTATTAATATTTTCTCTAAATCTTTTAGATAATAGAAAAGTCTTATGTATTTTATTCATCAGGGAAGACAGCTTCGCATTGCACAGAAAGGAGGTCATTGTAGAAAGGAGATAAACATAATTTTTATGGACACCATGAACCAGCCATGATATCGCCTTTATGGCATTTTCTTGCTAAGTGGAAAATGAAAATTTGTCAAATTGAACTCCTCAGAGTTCAAAGATTGGCTATAATCTTGTGGACAGAGGCTAAATAAACCTGATTTAACTGCTTCATGGTACTGTAAGCCTGGCATTCATGAACGTGCAGTTCCTTTGAAGCACAATCCAGGTTGACAAATTATTTGGTGGCTTAACTTGCTGATGGACTTGACATAATATCTAGAGATTCAAGTTCGAGTCCCAGTCAAGGTAGATGGATTTTACTTAATGGGAAGTTAGAACTTTAACCCTCTCTGGGCGGCAGGCTGGTGTATCAGCTTTTACATCTCAGGCGAAAAGTGCAGTGGCCTGACATATCAGCTCATGCACAAACATTGTTCAACTTTAGAACACTAATATAATTACAATTATTTTTTAGATGATGAAAAAGTCATTTATGATTATTACCTAATTCACTTTATACACAATAAAAAAACCGCTTATGGATATTTTGATAACAATAACTTCAAAATTTTTTTTCTTAAAATGATAAGTTTCACTACCCAGACAACACAGGATATGTATTACATCTGTATCACATGAATAATACAGAGGAAATACATCACCAAATACATATGTATAAGTTGTAATACAATTGTATTACATCTGTATATGTGATGTAAATGTGCTTCAAAAGTCCCTCAGGATGTATGTATACATATGTATTACAAATTGGAAATCTGAATACCCTTACATGAAATATACATATGTATGTTCAGGCTCATATACATGAATTATACATATTGATATTCAGGCCCAATACGCGAAGTTTACATGTTGAAATATTTGTTCAATAAATTCCCAAGCAACTCATTCACGAACAGGAATCTGTTGGAGCTTGCTTCCACCTGGGCACAACACAATAAATCGCAAACTGATGCGGGATGGAAATGGATTTCCACCGACACCACACCGTCGAGCTATGTCTACCCGAATGCACTCGCACCGGATACCGTGAATGTACGACATATGAAATATGCAAATACATAATATTATACAAGGATATATAATATTATACACAGATATATAAAACAAATATATTATCGTAAAATGACGATAATCAAAGCGACGCTATCAGCGGATTCAAAGCACTTGAGAACAAAAAACGCAAGAACGCAGGAGATGGCAAGCCAAACACGTTGAGGTTGAACACGAAGTCAACGAAAATGCGGAAGAAGGAGCTTATATATGAACTTCAAAATTCCTGAATACAGAGGATACCCGATAGATGGCGTTCCAAGGCTTCACCATCATGTCCCTCGAGCGCAAGGAATCACGACGTTTAAATCATGATATCATCATTAAAAAATGAACATTACGCGAAGTCCTTGGCTTACATGTGATTCCGGCAAAAATCAAGCATCAAACCTTATATAAATATAGACATTAATAGAAAACAGGTGACGACCGGAAGCTAATCCATTCGTCAACGATAACTAGATGCAATATGAACCATGTTTTGTATTTTTCATGTATGGACAACCAAATTTCAATATGTATATTTTGTTTAGGGAGCTCCAAATATACATATGTAATACATTTGTATTACATATGTATTACAAATTCACATATATAAGGCCGCCATCTTCACTATACGTGCTCACTTCGACTTTTGAGTGACATATGTGCAAACTTTCGAGGATATTAATTTGATGGCAGAAAGATCATTGGAATAAGAAAAACTGGCGTAAGCGTTCAACCAAATTATTTCTGGAAAAAACTTAAATGAGCGTTTCACGGGGCGCAAGTAAGTAAACATCTCAAAAATACAGGAAGTATACATATGTATTTTTTTTGTATTTTTGACCACTCTTACATATGTATCTAAACTCAGAACATCCAGAAAAAATACAAATGTATTCTGCGTGTAATACGTTCCACTTTTACATATGTATGAATACAGAGGAAATACATGAAATAATACATAAGTATTACAGATGTAATACAACACATTAATACATATGTATGCGACCCGTTAAAATACAACAGAAATACATATGTATGCCCAAATGTGTGTTATAGGGGTAAATTACCCTCTGCCTTTCTCGTTAGTACCGCCGGTAGGAGTCAGCATTTAGAGTGATAAAACTCAAACTTTAATGGAAAGTTAAACTTAATTGATCATGCCTCCATTTTAAAAACTCATTTTTTCGATATTTTCATTGTTCAAAAAATTTGTTTCCTCTTATGTGCTAGAGGCCTCTTTTAAGTTTCTTCCTCAATTATAAAAAGCCACTTGCATAGGTCCTTGGGCAATCAAAATATCCATCCATAGTGTCTTCAGTTGTTGGTCACCATCTAAAATAACCTAATAACCAGTCAGAACTAAACTTGAGAATTTGCTGCATGTTTTAATAACCACTCCATACAACTGTAGAAGATTACTTAACTGACACTTTTTTCTTTTCATACAGAAGCCATCAGCCTTTGAGGTGGACTACATAACTGCTTACCCTATCCGTCGAAGGCGCAACTCTGATCCTGACTATGACATACCCAGACCTCATCGAATACCACACATTCAACCGACAAAAGAAGAAAGTAGAGTGGAAGCTCCACCCGCCAGCATGCAGCAATCAGACAGAAGATCTTCTGGGAGGGAGAACACAGACAGTATAGTGATAGAAGCAACTCGCTTTTTTGGTCCTGGGATGGATTTTAGTTTCAACGAGAAGAAGTACTCAGAAATGAAGAACAGTGAAGATCTGTGGGATTATCCTTACAATTGCAAAAACCAGGAGCTGGATTTTACTAAGTCTGATTATATGTATAGTGGTGAATGTGAGAGACTCAAAGATTCAAGTGACAGTGACTTTCAAACAAATACAGCAAAAGAACCCTTGGTTGGAAGTTTAGCTCAGGCAAATGGGAACAAGGGAGAGTCAGAGGCTCAGGGAACAAACTCTGCCAATCAGGAAGAAGATGCTGTCCTTAGACCCAAAACAAGATTAGACATTGTGGATTATGGTGACAATGACAAAGTAGTTCTAAGGAGCTCAAGTATGGACCGGGCATGCAGAAAGGAGAGATCTCGTGAGATTTATGAGGCAGATCTAACCGATCAGTTTAAGCTGAATGACTTACTGGAAGGGCTCTCAATTTCAAGGTAATTGCAACAGAATGTTCTCATTGAATATGTTATAATTAAATAGCATGCTCTATTCTCGCTATAAACATTACTCAAGCTGATGATTTTAAAAATTTAACCTTAACAGGTAGTGTGGCTACGTTAAGTTCTTTTTGTGAAAATTTATCTTTGTATGTCACCTGAAAAATATGGAATTTAAAAAAAAATTCAGGAAGGTGTGGAAGGGTATACTTCTCTCCTGTGTAGTCAATATATAACTTTTTGAACATGACTTGATCAGTTCTGCTTACTAATTTATTCATTCGAAATACGGGCAGATACCCAGTAATACACGACTTTCAATACAAAATTTTAAATTAATAATGCTATTATGTTCTACAAATATATAAAATTTCAATCAAAATTACAAAATTTTAGCATTAGAATAATTACAAGTTCATCATAATGATTTCTTTAACCCTTAACTACTTTCATGGTTTTTGGTGACATACATACTTTAGAATTGCTCATATACAACAACCGTCACCCACACTGTCTCCAGTTGAACTGGCTCGCTCCCCCCTCTCCTAGGATAACATTGTAGCCAAGGTTGCTGTGAGTGGCCGTTTTACCACGACAGCAAAAAAAATATTCCCTCGGATCAAAAAAGACCTGACGATATCAGTTGAGGGTTAAAATATTTTAAACCTACCAGTGACAAATGGAAAAATGTACAGTTAAAGGAAGCATATTTGCCTCTTTAATTAATCCAGCCAAAGGGCCATTTCATGTATAGGTTCTATTATAAAAACCCTGTGAAATGGCATGGTGTTGTAAGTTTTAATGTCCTGAGCTCGGAGAGATAGTAATTTTAAAAAGCTTGGGCATGATAAATTATGGATGTTCTCAAGTTCTTGGCTTCAATATTCTGTTACCACCGGGCCAATTGCCCACTTGTAACATTATTGATATAATAATAATAATAAACCCCACTGTATGTGAATAATGATGAACCAAGGCCACATTTCCTTGCACACATTCTTTCAAATAAACGCAGACATATCTAACCTGTTTTTTGGCACACGTAGTGGGGACTGCAAGCATTAGTCACTGATTGGTAGAGCTAAACTTGTCCCATATCATCAATTACATTAGGAGGGTCCACAGAGAAAATATATCTGTACAGATATTTCAAATAATAAATAAAAGCAACTACAATGAGTGAATCAAATTTTAGTGTAAAACATTTTAGCAGGATTAGTGCCAACTCTTCAGAGACTTCATTGATCCATGAATGACTCCTAGTATAGCCTGAAAAACATTCTTTGATTCATTATTTCTTATGATTCTGAATTCTCTTATTTCCCTTGCCATATTTTTAAGGAGCATAAGTGATGCATATGGAAAATGAATGAGGAAATCACAATGTTGCTTTAAAGGCTGTTTCAGTGGGTATTAAGGTAAAACTGGGAGAAATTTTTTAACTAGGTGTCTGAACACAAAAGGTGTTTGGCGAACAGTGATCCAAAATCTTATTTCGCCAAACATTTAATGGAAGAATCCCACCACTCCACATTTAACCTGAAAATCCTCTGTTTCCTGGACAAAGGACACTATCTAGATGTGTTGGAGCAGTGGGAAATAGTAAAAAGAAAACGAAAGAAAATGATCCTGTTAAATGAGAATGAATTTGTTTGTCATTCCCCGATTTTGGACACTGTTGTAACTTAACCTTGCCTCCTCCAACAAACCACCCTCCCCCCCTTTCCATTTTCTTCAACCCGTCTTTCTTTAGCCTTCCTCAGTGTGACGCAGGTCTGGAGTGTTGACGTAATTTGTTTGGACGAACAAAGGATCATATCCCAATTATGATTTTAGCCTTCCCCTCCTATCCTTACTCCTTACCCCCACCACAACTGCCCCTCCCCCACTACTGTGTTTTGGCTAATGTATCTCTCAATATATATGCTCATGTTTGGTTGTGTGAAAGATTAGTCATACCTGATGATGACCGCAACTCAGTCAAAACACGTGTAGTACGATTTTCTAATAAAAGGTAGACACTGCAATATCTTTTGTGTATCATTAAGCATCTAGTAGGATTACTAGGGCACTTAATGATTTATAATAAGAAAAAATGAAAACATATTAGATAATTTGATCTTCACCTGATATATTTGTACCATTTTTTTACCTATAACCAGTATTTTTTTTCTTCTTCACAGCCAATTAGGTGTTGCAGGTGAATCAGAAGCAGTAGGAAATGGCGGATGTTCAGATGACCATACCATGCATGATCATACAGCTACCATGGATCTTTCCTCAAATGGTATGTATCATGTCAGTATCAAGAGATTAATGCAGGTGGGTCTGTAGTCCCATCACTGAGTGATGACTCAATGTCACATGGAAGAAACCAGGAAATTGGGATAAAATTTAGTAATCACTCAATCTCTTGAGAAACTGGAAAAAGCCTGAAACGTTATTTATTTGGGCTATAATTCTTATTTTTGAATTGATGGATGGGATAATTTCTTCTAAATTTTGTCATCAGCGGTAGCTTGATGAATGACACATGCACTAGTCAACAATTGCATACAAAAATGGCTGTGGCATCATGGTGTTGAAAGTCCCACTGAAGACAAAGAATGGTCGTTATGAGGTGACTGGTGGTATAATATTGCAATGTATAATGGTACCTACCATAAAATTAAATATTAACCCAAGGGCTATTGGGTTATATTAACCCTATGGAAAATCTTTCAGCTGAAAGGTACATTTTTCACTATGATCAGCTATCTTTATGTCTCGTGATGAGGGTAAATATAAATACCTGAGTAACATTGAAAGAAGAAGACAAAACAGTCTTCAGAATTTTTTGCCACATGAACTGACAAGCTGATTGTCTTTGATGTTCCAAAAGATATACATATATAATCGGTAAGTCATTGTAGGAGCAGATGGTTTAGCCTATTCAAATAGTCACTGAAAGAGAAGACCATTATCATCCTGCCTATCACAGAAAGTAAAACGGTAAGTGGTACTCACAAAAGCTACGGAGGGTTGTACCTCACTCAGGTGGGTGTGTTGGTTTATTGTGTAACTGGAAGTATGAAAGATGTACATTTAAAAATTCAAGGGAAGAGACATACCCTGCCAAAGTAATAGGTAAAAAAATCGTTTCCTACCATGTACCATGACATTATAACATAAACAGCATAGTGCTAACTTAAGACATTGTTAACATAAAATTCACCTCTGCCCTTTTACACTCTTTATTCCTATCCATGAGTAGTGTCCTAACACCCCCAGCCTCTCTCTTCTGTGGCATCTCGCTTGGTAGTAGGAACCTGTATGTAGTTTCTGTGGAAATGCAAAATGTTGTCATGTCAGCACTAAGTTAATGAGTCACCATATTTAATGTCCTGCACATCACTGAATATTTATGGTGAGATTTAGATCCCTAGCATCACCTGAAGGAAATCCAAGTAGCTTTGTGAATGAGGAAATAGTCTCAGTCTTTATTCTGTGCAATATTTTCATGGAGGAGAAAAAAATTTCATAAGGTGGAGTTAGCCAAGTTATATTTGCTTTTTCTCAGCTTTCTTGTGGATGTTTTTACAGTGCATGCCATGTAAGTTTAGCAAAACTGGAGGTAAAAAGAGTATTTAATAAAAAAGGCAACATTTGGGGTATAAATTCACTGTATTTGTTAGTGAACATTCTCCATAGCCAATGCTTAAAAGAGGAGAGCTCAATTTCATGATAGCCTTATTCCAATAAATTGAACCTCCTTTAAAAAATTGCCTTAATATGTAACTTGACTAAGTCTAAAAAAAAAGTATTTATCCACCAAAAAAAACAAATTTCACAACTTATAGCTTATATAGTGACAAAAGCAAAACATTTGCAGTTTTCCACTGCTAGTATTCAATCATGACAAAACCAATTTTGTCAAAGATCCTGGGAAACCCAAATCCATCATTTAAATGGGGATAAGAAACCAAGAGGTTGTAAAAGACATCCAAAATGAAATGTGGCTGCTTCTGCGAGCAGCATTTTTGTCCCCATATACTGTATACAAGGCTGGGTATCTATCTCTCACTTGGATTAAAGGAGTTACTGGGGCTTACTGCAATAGAAACCTCTACAGATGGTTTGATATGGCAATATTTGAGGATTGGCGTGCTAATATCTCCTTCCCTAAGATGAAATATCTTCCAACCATTGAAGTTTTGGGTGGAGACAATTTGTTGAGCCATTTATCTAAAAAAATTATAAAAATATGCAATGAGTTCAACGTTCAGTTTGTACTTCTCCCTCAAATGTACCTCATTTGTGACAGCCTTTGGCATTTTTTGCCAGGCCCTTTGGCCAATGTGGCAATTTTCAGACCCCTTAAGGCAGCCCCGAGAAAATGCCTTGACAGCTGGAAAAAGTGGAATGCTGGCATTTTACCAAAAGTTGAACTTGCATGAATGCTAAAATAACATTTGATTAGACCGTCTCTGGAGGACAATAGTCATGCGGGGATTAGAGCTGCAGGAATTATGCCTTTTACTCAGAGGTAATGTTTGACAAAATCCTGTATTTCAAGAGTGATGAAGAAGACCAGGAATGAGAGGAATCCTGGATGAATGCATCTGCACACATTCTGTAAGATGCCTGGCTTCTCAAATCGTGAATTAAAGGGTTGGGGAAAAAGAACTATAGTCTCAGCATATATATACTGGGTAACTTTTTATTCCTATGACTAACTTTTTCCTTTGAACTTAATTCCTATTTCACCTCTGTTGTTTTGAACTCAACATGAGGAGGTGAGTTCAGCAAATTCTCAATGTAGTACCTTTGGAGATTCTTCAGATGGTTCAACCCAATTAGTAGTATTCTTGTCTCATATTGAAGCTGCTGAATTAGATTTTCTTTTTGTAAACTTAAAATAATATTTATAATCTAGAGCTGGTGAAACTCATATCTTCTGTAATTCATGAATCCACTTTTTAAATGAAATATGTATTGTATTTTATATTATTTCATTAGTTAATTATTTTGTATTTTATTCTTATTTACATAATTTATTTAGTGATCCCATTGAAATTTTTATTCTTATAGCTGCATATTTAAGTATAAATTTTAAAATGTATGTATATTTTGTATTAAAATCACTATTTTTGAGTATTTGGTATTCTGTATTTCAAATGTAATTTTTAGAGTATTTTGCCCAGCCCTGAAAAGTTTACGGTATTTATTGTGTCGGCAATTCTACCTGATGGTTATTGGTGTGAGGTACAGCCCATGAGTATCTGAGAGTTTTAATTAGCTGATTTTGATGAAGTTGGAGAAAGTCAGCTGGGTAGAAAGGAAAACAAATGAATATATGCAGAATAATATGAGGATAAAATATAAATTGGGGAAAGACTGGAAAGTTCACTGAAGGCTAATTAACCCTTCAAGCCCTGAGGAAATTAACATTTTTTACTCTCTTGGTAAAGTGGTATTTAATAATACATATCTCTGCAAATAATTATTCAACATTTCAAAAAGATTTGTGCTTTCTTAAGGAAAGTAATATCTTTTAGTTTTCAGAAACATACATATTTAATTTTCCCTCAATCAACAGCAACTTACAAAGTGTGTTAAAAATAAAACTGATCATCTCTACCAAATATTAATGTTTGGGTAAGATAATTCGATAATTAAATTTTTAGAACAAAATTATGTGCTGCGAGTTTTATTTACTAAGTATGATATCCAAATTGTCATTGAGTTTGTCTTTAGCTAAATTAAGGGCTAATCTTGATTCAGCCTTCAGTGAAAGGGCTCTCAAAGGTATTACGTGACAGATAGCTGCCCAATATGGAATCTTTATAAGTGGAGAAAAGAGTGTAGTTTTTCAGTCCATATTTTGAATGGCCATTCGTTTTTTTGCAAGATATCCATCATGAGCAGTTTGAAGCAATAGAGGGGAGAGTCAAAGGTGTCTCTCTCGGGGAATGCCCTAAAAAACAAATTCTTCCCAAAAAATACGAGTGAGTCAGACAGGAGGAAATCGGGAACAATCAAGTATATTAAATTACCACCAAATTAAAGATAATATATTTCAGCAGCTTAACACGTACAAACAAGTAAGGGTCAGCCAACCTGTGTTCTGACGTGTAAGTTTCAAATTCAAACACCAACTATATGAGACAGCAGACAGCAAGAGTAGAACCTCTCAAAACCACGGTCTATCTCAAAGAGACCGATTAGCGATTTCCGTTGAAGGAGGGGAAGTTCAGACGGTGGGAAAGTGGATAGGGTAGGCAGTCGAAAACGAGGCAATTTGTTACCTCGGAGGAGAAGTTTCAGCAAGGTCGAAAAGAGAAAGTTGCGGATGGAGTAAGGGGGAACAGGTAATTGGCAGTCTTGGAGGGGAGGTAGTTTTATGGAATGGGAACCCATGCGGTGTAGGAATGCGATTGGAGAAAGGAACTACTTTTCGTCTCCGATCGCGGATTCCTGGTATGAGGCCGTTTTGCCCAGGACTGATGCCATATCACATCCTCGTATTCTTCCGTCTCCAACTGCTATATAAACGAGAGTAGGTCCTCGGGAGGGCGGGCCGGAACACCAAGGGCCAGAAGACACCGAGGGCAGAAGACGCTGAGTTCGCGAAGACGGCTGGAGTTTCGCGAACGTCGTTGGCGCGACAGATGTCGTTAGCGCGTCAGTGGCGGGGCGCGCCTCAGGCAAGTCCTTCGGCTAAGTCCAGAGGATAAATAGTCCGCAGAGGATAAATTGTCCAAAGAGGGATAAATGGGGGGGGGGCGTGTATGCCCAAAAAATGCTACAAGTTGTAAGTGAATGATTTTAGGATAAAAGTAATGATTCAGTGCTGCTCAAGTTGTTTGGCTTACTAAGCTCATGTCAGGAATTAGTCTCATGGAATATGCATACGTTGCATGCTTCCTCAGAAAGTCTTAGGTCTTATAAAGAGGATCTCTGCTATTAGGTGTGTATCAGTCAAAATATATATCTCCCTATAGTTTTAAAGACAATAGCAGACTTCACTGGCAAAATTTCTGATGTTTCAACTTAAAATTGGTTGCTAATTTAAGAATAATAACCAAGCAGCATTCAAATATCCAATATTAGGAGCAAATTTGTTCATAGAGAATTAAACGAGATAAAATCACTCTCACTGTTTGTGGTGGAACAGTATTTTTCCAAGCAAAGACTTTTAAAAGGTACAAATGTCTTCCATTTTAATTTTTTTATAGAAATTTGCACCCATGGTTTACTGAATCAAGAAGCATCATCTAAATCCAGTGAGGACTTACACACTGTCTACACACCAGAAATTCCAGAACAAAAAGATGAAAATTTCATTAGTCCTAATGATTCTGAATCAGTCAGAAATGAAGAATTAGACACACTACCTCATTCCACATCTGCCTCGGCCATGGAAGAATGGTAGGTACCACATGAGAAATCGGTACCAAAATCTTTCCAAATTTTACACTAAAAACCTGCATGGCTGTCATTCACCACTTAAGCGAATCCTTTCTAACAAGTTTTTCTTCTTGGGATAGTGTGAGTTTTACTTGATCAAATACTAAGCCATTACTTAACTCATAGAGTGGTAGCTTTGAAACTATTTTTATTGCCAGAGTATGAATGCCGAAGAGATTTTGTGGCATTGTATTCAGGCATGAAAAAATGGTATCCAGTTTATCATAGGTAAAATGCACATCAATTATGTTTTTAACTAAACTTTAAATATAATGAGCATTAACAATTTGTCGAAGATACATTCAGTAATTAACTTACTTGCATGGATTGCTGGGGATGACATGGAGGGCTAACCTTAATTTTGGACTGAAAAATCTCTGTTGATGTCAACTGATCTCCACAATCACTAATGAATGACCTTTATAGAGAAGAAGAAAGATATCTCCTGCATCGAGTGTACATTAATGTTACATATAGGACAAAGGAATAATAAATAATCATGTTGCTTCTATAGATGTGTGCTTTTTTGTGAGCTGAACATAAGCCAAACTTGAACCGTTATACATATGATTTATATTTATTGATCATTCAAAAAGCTTAGTGTGGATAAAACTTTCATACCTATCACCCAAAAATGCCTGTCTATAGGAAACAAAATTCACCCAATGGAAAAACGAACTATCTTTATTGAAAATGTACTTCACTTTCTTTTACAGGGCTGCGCTTGAAAATTCTGTAGATGAACATGAGGATGAAGTTGTCCTGCGCTCAAAAGTAGATAGCTCTTCAAGAGAAGACAGTAGAGCATTCCGACTGAGTTTTGCCACAACAGAAACTCTATTAGTGGAGGAAGAAGTTTTAGTGGCAACTCTAAAAACAACGACTACCACCACAACTTTACTACCAATGGAGGATGGTAGCACACAAGAATCCAGAGAAAATGTGGAAGAATTTGTGGAAGAAATTGTTCTTGACATGGACCAATTGTCAGATGACCGATTTGATTCCATGCAAGTTCACAGTTGTGTACAGACTTAAGGCCGAAATTATCCGTAAAAATCTGGGAACAACTAATATTCCCTTTGTAAAATTTGTAGAAATGTAAATAGGTTCGCTTAATAAAAGTTAATTTGACCTTCCAAGTTAGTAAAATTGTACTGAAACCTGTCCTTTGGTCATTGAAAATCCCATACCAAGTCTCTTAATACTTCTTTAGAAAATATAATAGACTATACATCGACCGGGTCAAAACATTGTGAATGAGGCTCTTCGTTGCACCATAATTAGGGGGGTTTGGGGTAAAGTTGGGATTTCTTTCACATTTTATTAGGAAAGGGGATACGGAATTGGCCCCAAAATTTATTATCGCCATTAAATAGTACTATTCTTATTTGGAACAATCTCAACGAAAACAAAGTTGTATGTAGCACCTTAATGGAGGAAATAATTTTTAAAGTTATGTACATAATAATTAGATGATGAACGTTCGCTGGACAGGATCCGTCAATTTTCTTTGACCCCTGAAGTTGTTGAAAAATGGCAGTTTTTCAACAACATTGGAGGAAATCACGTTCAGAAAATGCTAACTATTTGAGGTTACAGACATTCTCACACTCCATGAAAATGAAGGGTTTCTCAAGGAATGGGCATTTAGTTACCATGTAGAAATCTGGATTGATTACAAATGCATGGAGACCTAGGACTGATTTCTCACAAGTTGACAAGGTAAGTTCACTAAGGAATACCTAGAAATATTTTGAGACTCTCCATGAATGTAAGAACGGTGGCTAGATATGTTACTGATGGTTACACATATGACGCCTTATTACGGGGTATTGTGACAACATAGAGTGCTACCAGTGCTACTTAATACCTCATTTTGAAGATGAAGAATCGGATTCTTAAAATTTGAAATTTTCGTTGATATGCGGTCTCGACCTTGATGGATGCATTCCGATTCGCAGCTTTCAGTTGGATTTTAGTCTTTCTTTTGTTTCGACTGATAATTACGTCACGTAGGGGTCACGTTAATTCAGGACCAACGTTCTGCAGACAAATTTGTAGTGATAGAGGAATATTGTAGTAAAAATGGGTGATTCTCCTAGGAGCAGGAGTATCACAATTGTGAATGAAGATCCATCGCGACTTATTTTGGTGACCGAGTCGGTGGTAAAGCGCTTGAAGGGAGCTTGCCAAACCAAGCCCAAAGAAGTACCAGATAATCTTCACGCTGTTTCTACCGGCCCTGACACTAAACCTAAACAGGGTGGTTCGCTAACCGCCCGGGAAGAACAACTCCTGGAAATCGAAAGTTACTGGATGGAGCGACTGCAGAGTATGGAAGATAACCACACCAGAATCAACCAGTTGGGTGAACGAGATTTCGAGCGTTCTTTGGGAAACTACGAACGTAAATTCGGTAGCACCACCGCTGCCGCCCCCAAGTGCCAATTAAATATCAAAGAGATAATAGACTGCTACAAAGATAATCCAGATCAAACCTTGAAATGTAATAAGGAAATTAAAGCGTTCTCTGAGTGCTTGGATGGTCTATATGTTCAAGATTGCCGTTAAGCAATTACCATTGTGTCCATGGAACTTAGCAGTAGCTTAAATTTCGATTAGCCGAGCCTAACCATTTGGTGGATTTGAATACCCAAGTTTAATTATGTTTACATCATCAAATCTACTTGTACTATCCTGTACATAAGTTGAAATGGCATAATAATAGAATATTATTTGTACTTGCTACTCTGAATGTATCATTTTTGGCGGAGAAACCAGTTGTATTTCTCTTGAAGGCAAGGGGATGGGATTTGATTCTCCAGTTTCATTGCAGTTCCAGTCATCTTTTAACTGACATCGTTTCAGCGGTGATAATTGAAATTAAAAACATATTATGAACGAGATTACCATTGCCTCATTTCACTGTTTACCGTTTGACACTACACATTGCTATTGGCTTTGAATATAGTGGTCTCATATTTCACAGGTGTGGGTTTTGTTGCCGTGTTTCGCGGTTATTTCTGTGACTACTCTGTGAAAGAAGGTTCTCGCATTGATTAAATATGAATGGCAGTAAACGTCGCTTTGACCAGGTAAGACCTGGCAAACAATAACTTTACACCTATGATGTCCTTCCAAATGTGGGCGATTGCTGTCTTATAATGGCATCATTAAGGAGTGACTTAGAACTGTTTGTTTGTCTTATGTACTTTGTCAGATAAGAAAGTACTAATTAATGACTTCTGTTTTGAGTCCAACAAGGTGTACTGAGCTTGTGAGAATGAGGAATGAGTATTGTGCAATTTTATATATCCAAAGTGGAAAGTTTTTTTACTCAAATATATAACGTTATGTACCGTAATGTCGCATAAACTTGGCTTATTGAAAAATATTAAATCACTCTTATTGAAATATTTCTTAAAATAATATTGAAATTACTTCTTGTCTCATTTTCCTTTATTATCACTCAACTGAGAGAATTGTGTTAGGAAATAGACTAATGAAACTGCTAGGGAGTGGATTTTTACATACCGGCTGATCATCAGAGTCCTCTCAGGTCTTAGTTTTGAGTTAGGTATTGATTGCATTATCATTTTTATATTACATGCTATTCACTTAAAAGGAATATTTCTCCATTTTTATTATCTTGGTTTTTCACCTTCATTTAAAGTCACACTCACTGACTCACCTCTTTCCAGAAGTTTAATGATTAGGGATTGAAGAAAAATTGCTGAAAAGGAAACTGTGAGTATGAAAAGTTTTGAATTAGTTTGAAAAAAATGAAATCATCCCCTTTGGTCATTATGTGGATATATTTCATCCTTGGCAGACAGCTTGATTGTACAACAGTTGAGTATTATGTCACAAATTATGTTAGCCACCTCCAGTGCATGTGCCATGGGTGATTCTACATCAGGCATGCAATACTCATCCTGGTACTATGTCAAACATCACACTCTCCTGACTGCTAAGTGCTGGCCTAAAGCAGCCAGAAGAGTTATTCAGGACCAAACCATGTACTGGGAGAGTGCTGCATTGATTAACATGGTGTTTAGGTTTAAGATACTTCTACCAATTAGTATTTATGATACTATTGATTTGTTAATGCAATGATATACTAAATCATGGGGGAAGTAAAATCATGCAGGAAATTTGAAGGGGTTAAGGTGCTAGTAATTATAACTACAAAATCTAGTCTACCTAGCGAGGGTGAGAATGTCTCGGATAAGGTCTATTACAACTATAATTCCTGGTGAAAAAGTGTATTCGAAATCTCTCATATCTGTAAATTTTACCCTTATGTTAAGACTGTGATTGTTTCTACCATAATACGTTGGCTTTGGCAAGACAGGTTGATTTACCTGAGCATAACTGCAGTTAGTACATATTACTTTCCTAGTTTTATTTAACATCCCAAAACATTCCACTCAGAAAGTAGAATAAGTGAGCTTGAAAGTAAGAAAAGACTTCAATTTTCATTCTTTTTCTTGTTTTCTCCCTTCCTTTGTGCCCAATATCTTAATGCCATCTGCTGAATGCCCTTGCAGTGGCTGATATGGTATTCTGAAGAAGTAGAACATTGTTCCATGTTGAAACAACTACTTTGGCATTTGGTAAATATGCAGACAGCAGAGTTGAATCAGAGCATGTCTTTTTTATGAATAAAAATATGGTATTACTCATGTAATTGAGGTGAAAGTGCAACCTAATGCATCCCATCACTTCAGTTTTTCATTTCTTCCAGCTGTCATGATTTGACTTATTATGTCTTTAGTTCTGATGATGTAGAAGGCTTAAATTATACACTTCTTGGTGAGACCATCAGTTTTTATGCTGTACTACCTAGTTCCAAGGAAGTTTTGAATACCGACCAAACAAATCACAAATGTGGGATATTGAATTGGTGTCACCTAGATATGAGGCAGAAACCTATGATTTGCTACTGAAAACTAAAATGACTGTTCAATTACTCCAGGGGAATTATGTGCCTAGATTGGAAAATCTATCACACACAGCACAATGTACTGACCTTACAAGTGCAGGTCATGGTGGTGCTGGGGTTGAGTCCTCTCCTGTTTACAATTGGTGACAGGTTCAAACCTTGTCTGGGGATGTTTTTCACCCACTAAGGTATGACTGAGTTTGATTGCCTTTATACATATTTTACAGCCTTCTAGTCAAAATCATTTCCACCTTCCCTCATGACACACTTATTGCAGAGATTTGACATCTCTATTTTAGTTATAAGTCCAGAAACATCACAATATTGAACATCCTTTTCCTTTCCCATTCTCTCTTTCCTCTTTTTTCCTTTTCTTCTCATGCTTCCACCACTTTTTTTTTCTCCCCGTGCAATTCTTTCACCTGAGCACTAACCCCCTAACAGACGGAACGCTTACTCTTTAACTCGTGTAACATTCTTCAGTAGCGATCTCAAGTTTAAAATGAGTTCACAGTCTGAAAGATTCCCATTCAGTGGATGCTGTTGTCATCGTAGATATTCTACTGGTAAGTGTCATCTGACTCACCATCCTATCCTTCCCCAGCCTTAACACCTTGTTGCTATTGGCTAATTACGTATATTTGCGACCATTTCAATGAGGAAAAATCATTTTCTTTGATCCTGAATTGAACTGATATCCCTCGGTCTATACCAAATGCTTAAGCCTGTGAAGCGACTGGAATTCCTCTGCCCAGTTGGGTTAAAATTAGCTTGATTGTCATGACTGTGGGATAAATAATGCCTCAGAATCAGTGGTAGTGTTGGCTTGGCAACTCCATCCATGAGGCTGTAGGAGGTCCATGAGATTTCGATAATAATTGTTTATTCACTGCAGGTAAGTTTTTCATAGTATAGTCAATAATAGATACATAAGAAAACAGGGTTGCAAATTAAAAAAGAAAATACACGAATTCAGAGATCACTTGTGTGGAACATTCAGGCAAGTAATGAAGTAAACAGATATATGAAGACAATTATTTTATGATGGTATCATTATATAATCATGGACTTATAATAAATAAGGCACCGTAGAAAGAAGAAAAGGTGGCATCATATAATTTTTAGGTAATTTGGTGACTTTACCTGGCATAGTGTATAAAATTCATCCACTGAGATTTAGGATTAATTAGCGGGAATACTTGAAGCTTATGCTCGAACATATTGGCACCCTGGTGGTATGTTCCCTTGTCGCATAAATTTGATGATCTAGCCTGAATGTGGATATCACATTTTGAGTGTGTATTATGTTGATGGGCATCATAATTTGCTCATTAATATTTGCATACACACATAAAGAGCAGCTAGGGGCTTACTTTTCAGCTCATGGAAATGAGGCCTGCAGGACTCTGTTAAAGGTAAGTTAAAGATCTCTCTTATGGCCTACTTCTGAATTGGAAGTACTTTTTGGCTAAGGTTTAACTATCACAGAAAATAATGCATTGTGATAGATGAGATTGAAAGTTAGAGAAGAAGATTTTATTGCTTGTTCTTAATTGCAAATATCTTACCTGAAAGAGAGTTTTATTCAGTTTGGATCTTAAGCTGTCTATATAAGAGGTCCATTTTAAGGAAGAACATAACATAATGGATGATCCTCCTGGAATCAGAGATATTCAACAGGGAAGTGCCTTGGACACATGCCAGTGAAGAGCTACATGTTTACACTGATGCAACACCTAATCAAGCCGGTGTAGTGGTTCCAGTGTGGGAAATTACCCAATCCTTCCTCATCCTAACATTGTCAGGAATCAACACATATGAGATATATGCAGCATTGGAAGGCTTAGGCAAAGTTATGGATCTACTTGAAAATTTTAACCTTAACAATGTAGTAATAAATATGTTTCTAGACTCCCAAGTGGCCATACATGCGCAAAGGACAGGGAGAACCCTTCCATCAAAATTATGTGCTGATTGAAATGTATATGACTTTGTTAATAAAGCACGTTCAGTCACACACAGTGACCTGGACGTGGGTTCCTACAGCTGCAAACCCGGCCAACGGGCCCTCGTGGGCCGTGTGTTAATTCCTTTTGTGTGCACCGGCCATATTGGCTTAAACCACATATAAGGATTGATGTGCAGCCGCGCCTGGGTCAGTTGCATCTGGATTGAGTGAAGTTGGGTGGGAACCTGCATTCTGAATCTGAACACTCAGGACATTGACTATCATCAAAATCAATAGCCTAATTATTGTGTGACCGATGATGATGGATCCCTAACAAGGTTTATGCTTACAGTTTTTGTACATTTATTGAATACTGATTGTTTTGAAACCAATTTTCCTGACATAATTTTGTTGAAAATCGATTTTTTGCATGGAACATTCAGACAGAAGTTTGCTCTTTTAGTTATATTCATTCATGTGCCTTCTTTTGTGTTTAAATACTTATGCAGGTGTGCTATTGTCAAGTTATCCATATGAAGATATCACTATATCATAGAGTTATCATGAAGAACTTCAGTCATTTAATCTACTGTAGTACTATAATTTTGTTTTTTTTATTGGTGAGAATATTAAACGCCCATGCCAAAATTTCAAGAGACAGAGGGAAGACCCCATTCGCTCATCCTTGCTTATTTTCCCCCGTACTAAATAACATTCAGTAGTGGCTCAGTTGCTCTAATGCTTGTGAAAAACCTTCCATTTCTTGTATCTTTCTATCTATCCAACCTGAAAATATTTAGTTAATTTTCTCATATTGTTCTCAAATCCTCCTTGAATTACTTACAATCTGTTATTATCTCCCCTACAAAATGACTACTCTCCTGTAAGTCTGAAATTTTGGTTAAAAAAGTTAGATGTTCCTTTCCCTTGTGAACCTTGATGAGCCAAAATACTGCAATACTGTATTTTCCTCTTTGGTATAGAGCTCAGTTGGAGCTAGTTTCAAAGTAGAAATACATTTAGTATTTTCAGCATTCCTAATTTGAAGGGAATGCAACACTGTCTAATGTATGTAATATCTTACCAACTGAAACCAATGCAATGTCTTTGCTTGTGATTTCAACCCTCAGTCTTTGGGTTTCCTGGGCAGCTTGTTAGGTACCTACTACCATTTCCCATTTAACCATTATTCTTTTAAGAGATTAAAACATTGATGACTTATGTGGCAAATGCTTCCAGAACAGTCAATGGTGCATTTAAGCTGAGGAAAGTAAGGATGTTAGGCTACTCTCCCCTTTTTGAAATAAATCTGGGCTACAAAATCTTGATCGCATGACACTTCTTTAATTTTTTAAATGAATATATTCCCCTGACTTGTTAGTTATAATTACATATTGCCTTCAGAGTGATTCTTTTCCTCTCCATTTTTCCCACTTTCAAGGTAAAGTTGTTGCCTTCCCTAAGAATATGGCTTAGTCCAAGTTTCAAAGCATACGAAAAAACTATTCTACTCCTCAAGTTTCATGTGCATATTAAAACCTATTGTCCAAAGTTTAGCCCTGTATACCTTCATTGCATCATGTCTTGTTTAATAAAGTCCTGTGGCTGTGCATATCTCATTATCAATGAACCCATCTCCAGCAAAAGTTTATAGCCTTATTTGAATGATATTCACTCTCAGCATCGTGTCCTATAAGTGCTCCCTCTGGCATTCTTTGTAACTATCTCATCAATTACATTCTTATGATGATTTAATCCTTCATTTTCTTCATTTGATGCCTTATTCATTCAAACTTCCAAATAATTTGCATGACCTTGCTCTATCATTACATAATCAAAAAGCATTTCATTCTGTCTTACATATATGGGGTAACATTTTTCCTCTCCCAAGGCCAGAAATGTAATGAGGTGGTAAGACTTAGCATTCCAATGAGAGTTAAACTGAGGTAAGTAATGATGTTTCTTCCTGGTGTGGCCTTTGACTTTGGATATGTTGAAGAGTAAGAGGTATGGAGAGGAGTCCACAAAACATTTGGAACTCAGGCAGACAGGTACAAAAATACATGTGATCCTATTGGGCTGATTGTATGGTGGATTGGTGACATTCGAAATTGCTCTAGAGACTTGCTATTAAACATATCATAGCCATCATCCCAGGCAAACTTTAGCTGGCCAATTGCCTATTGTACACTGGCTGCAATATGACTTGATCTGCAAGGTTGTGTCATGCTCAGTAGCAGAGGGACAAAGGTCCACATGGATGTTGTCACTGAAAATCCTAACCTAGCAGCAGAGATAAAGACAGAAACCGGCAATTTACCATGGTTTATGTAATATCAATCCAGTGGTGTATGCAGCTAGTGCAAAGGGCATTTATATTTGCTTTTGAGCGAAAAGTGCAGTGGGTCATAATATTAGCTCTTGCATTATCTCATGCTGAAATAATATCATTTATTTCTCAGATGATGTAAAAGAAAAGGGTAATTATTAACTAATTTAATTTCTATCCAATTTAGAAAACTGCATATGCACATCTATAATAATGTCTTCATATTTTTTTCCCTAGGTGAGACATTTTATTAAATAACCCTTTGCATTTCTTGCTGTTACCGCTGGCAGAAGGCAGTACTAAGAGGATTAAGACAGTGCTAAGTAGTCTCTTTCGGACGGGCTTTCGTTTTCTGGTTTGTTCACTTCTTTGGCTAGAGTTTCTGCTTTCATTGCAGGCAGTGTCGTCTGGAGTATTCTGTGTTTTTAACTGGATGTGAGGTTGGTGAGGAGAAGATATATTACAGAGGGCAGCGAGAAGAGATGAATTCATGTGATAGGCCTGTTTGAGATGAGGTGTAATCATTGAGGAGATAAAAATATTCAAACATAACAAGCATGGGCATAGCCAGGATTTATGTTGGGGGGGGGGGGGGGGGGGGGGGGGGGGACAGCCGTCCATAGTTGTAGATATATGTAGGAGGGGGGGAACGGGACATCATCCTGTCCGGCTCCGTATAACATCTTTGGTAAGAACTTTCTCGTCCAGGGGGGGCAGCTGATCCCCCCTTCCTCTCCCACACGACGCCCATGATCACAGGTGAAATATGTGAAATTGCCACAAGAAAAATTTGACCTGGACCTGGAAGTTGACCTATGGTATTCGGGACCAATGTGCAGACTACTATGCTATCTAGGTTTCCTAGTTCTCATGGCATTTTGGCAGATCTCTAAGTATCCCTTGCAACTGCAAATTGAGGAGATAGTTTAAGAAATGGGATCATGTGATACATGCAAGATAAAATGGAAGTTATTGTGGTTAGTATCAAGGGGATTGTATACCTCAGCCCAAACAGCCTTTTATTTCTGGGTTTTGCCGCAGCCTAGGAGAGATTTTGCCTTTGCCCTGAATTCCCTAACCTAGACATCAGTGCCACTGATGCCACAATGGAAAGTGTATTGCAAGGGTTCACGAGGATGTTCTCTGTGACGTTACTATATACAATCCGAATAAATGTGCAGATGTAAAAGAAATAATATTGTATGAATGATGGCTAGAGATGGGTAAATTACTGTAATTTTCAATCCTCAAGGAACATAAGAGATGTTACCGGAACTGCAATCTGTCACAGTCCCATTTCGTCAAACATATGTGGGAAGAGAACCACGAGAGCGACTTCATACCGGAGATACTACACTTTGAGATAAGAGGGAGGAAGATGGACAAAAAGAAGGAGCTAGAAATAAGGAGGAATATGAGTAAATGTAAATTACTCAACGACATCCTTTTTGAAAGAATTTCCCCCCTCCTACAAATCTCTCTAAACCTCACGGAAAGACGAAAACCCAGATCCCTCCCGCCCAACTTCCCATCCTGTTCCCATTTCATTTTCTTCACCTCAGTTCCCTTCCACTAGCTCTTGTTAATCCCTCCTTTTTTCCCCTTTCAACACTTCCAATTACCACCTCTTTATCCTTCTACTTTTATTAGGCATTTTGAATCTAATCTTTGAATTCTCCTGGTAGGGCCACCAATGCCAGATATATTGAAGGTTAGGATACAAATGAATGGTAGTCTGCGCAGCATCTGTTACTCAGTGAGGTGGCTGCAAAAGGAATCTGACCCCAGTAGGACAGCATCATACATGGTGCCCTTTAAAAAACACTATTGAGAAGGCAACTGAATACTCACTAAAATATAAAAAAACTTGAAGTTATAGACAGTCTTATATAGAAATAATGCCTGGCAACTATGGGACTTGGCCCAATGGGCCGAGTGTCATTCCTGGCAGCAGAGGGAGCAAGGCCCCCTCTGGTCATCATCACACAAAATGCTTCTTGCCCAGAAGTAGAGGCAAATGCTGAATCAGAGGAAAAGAAGATGTAGAGGAGGAATGCAACTATCAGTATAGGCACTTGGAATGCTAGGACTATGCTAAGGGTGGGCAAGGTACAGAACGTAAAGAAAGAAATGGAGAGGGTGGGTATAGACATCATGAATCTATGAGAAGTAAGATGGAAAGATAGTGGAGACTTCAGAGCGGAGTGCACTTCTATCAAAAATCATCACACCCAATGGCATATCAGCAATGTGGGTGGCATAAGCATATTGTCCTCAGAAAATGTCTAATATCTTTGAATTACCTTAGCTTATATATAGATATGTATATAGATATATTATAGATATATCATTGAGAACACATAAAAAACATGTGGCACAGTATTAAAGAAACAAGGATTTATCAACTGTATATTAGGAAGGTGCGTTTGGTAATTGAAGGGAGCTGATGATGGGAACATTGGGCAAGGATGTGAAGAAGAGGCTGGTGAAGAGCTTGATGTGGAGCATAGCGTTGTATGGTGCAGGATTGTGGACCCTCAGAAAGGAGGTCGAGGATAGGCGTGGAAGTGAAGAGCAATTTAATAACTTAGGTAGCACGCTAGAAGAAAACAGGCATCGTAACAAAGACATAGAAAAGAATAGCACTAGCTAAGGAGGCGTTTAGTAATAGAAGGGACCTGATAATGGGGACATTGGGTAAGGATGTGAAGAGACCTGATAGTTTAGTAATAGCTAGATAGATAGTTTAGTAATAGCTAGATAGATAGTTTAGAAGGGACCTGATAATGGGGACATTGGGTAAGAATGTGAAGAGAGGCTGGTGAAGAGCTTGTTATGGAGCTTGTATGGTGAGCTTGGGAGCTTGTATGCAGAAACATGGACCCCCTGAAATGAGGACTAGAATAGGCTGCAGGCATTTGAGATGTGGGTGTGGAAAAGAATGGAGAAGGTGAGGTGAGAAGGAAGAGTAACATGGAAGTGCTTGAGATGGAGGGCAAGGAAAGGAAGCTTCTCAATGAAATCTGGGATAGGCATGGTAGATGGCTGAAGGATGTAATAAAGGGCAATGGGTTGCTCAAGAGTATGATAGAGGGAAGGATGTTGGGCAAGCCGGGAAGGGGAAGAAAGAGAATAGGTTTTATGGATGGGATAAAGATGGCAGATCGTACGCTGAGGTGAAAAAGGATACTCTAGAGCGAGATAGGCCCCTGAAAGTGTATAAAACCAGGAGGAGATCCTCTGGCATTCAATAAAAACTACCTTTACTGGTAGGATACTTAAATAAAATAGAAAGGTCCTCGAATGAGAAAGTAAAAGAGGTGTTACTTTGATCTGGTAAGGCCACACCTCAAATATGCCACGAGAAATTGGGACCCTGAGTAGAATGAATTAATAAAAAAATTAATAATGTACAAAGGAAACTGGGCCGCTTTGTAAAAACTGTAACAAGTAAATATATAGTGTTTCTCAGCTTATAGAGGGATTAGGTTTAGAGCCACTAGAGACTTGGAGGCTTCCTGTTAAATTATTTTGCTTGAGGATTTCAGAACAGGTGTGTTTCAGAGTGACATAGAGAATATTATTTTAATGCCACACTACATCTCTAGATCCAACAGAAGTGATAAAATAAGAGATATACATTACCAAACTGATTCATACAAAAAATAATTATTTCTGATGGTATGGAGATGTGTAAATTTCCTTAATTTTCAATTGAGGTAAATTACCATGGTAAATTACAGCAATTTTGAAAATTACCAAAATTTTCCAGTAAATTTTAATTTTCCTCTATTAATAGCTAATAGGGGATTTAATAGGAAAGCAATAGAAAGGGGTTAAGTGAATTTCATCCATTACTATCGCTACATCAATGTTTTAGAAAAGAAAAAGAAAATTTAAAAACAAGCATAGCAGCCCAAATGCAATTTGGATTTCTTTTGTTGGGTAAGAGAAATTTTTGTTCAAACCATCAAAACAATAGCCCCACAAATATTACACAAGTAAAAGTATTCCACTAATGAGTTGTACATGCCTTAATTTACAATAAAAATTGTTTGAAATATGTATAGACTTGCCTTAAAATGATATTTTTGGAATATTCAGTACCTATGAAAAATATCTGAGATGGAAGTGAATATTACCAACAATTACAGCAATTTTCAGGCGCTGGATGCTGTAAACTATGTAAATTACCACGGTAATTTACGAAAATTACCATGGTAATTATCAGAATGGCCCATCTCTAGGTAGGCATATTAAGTTCAACCAAAATTAGAAAACCATTAGTCCTTAAATAAGAATTATAATAAAGATGCAGAATAGATGTAAGTGGAAGAGCGTGAACTCAGAGCTCAGCAAGAAGAAATACAGGGAATTAAACAACAGACACCAAAGAGAAACAAATAAAGCAAGAGAAGCATGGTGCAGAGAATAGATTGACTTCTTATATATCTTTCAAAAAGAGGGAATATCAGATGCTTGCTTAAGAAAGTAAAGCAATTGACAGTTGGCAGCCAAGGAAGAGGAATTGCAGTGATAACAAGACAAGTAAGCTGATCTTAGGGCCAAAATATATCCAGGAGAGGTGGAAGGAAAGTGTAAAAGAGTTCTATGGTTAGGAAATAAGGCCCAGAAGGTTCGATATAAAAAGAGAAGATGACATTGACAGCGATGGTATTTGACCAGATACCCTTGATGGTGAAATCAAAAGAGCACTACAAGTCATGAAAGGAATAAGGCAGTGGGAATAATAACATACTTGCAGAGTTTTTAAAGAGTTGGGGCTAGAACAGAAGAGGGAAACTTTTTGCACTAATTCATAGGATTTGTGTGGAGGGAGCGTGGCCAGAGGACATTAAGAAGAAAAACTAATTCCAATCCCGAAGAAGAGAAAGGAAAAAACTTGAGAGGACCATAGGACAATTAGTTTAATTTCCCATACGGCTAAAGTAATCCCTAGGATTATAAATAGAAGGCTGGAGGGCAAGGCTAATGAATACCTGGATGACGACCAGTTTGGATTTATGAGAGGTATTGGAATGTGGGACACAACAGGAATGATGAGGACATAATTGGAAATAACCTAGACTATGGGATGGATATGTTTGTTTGCTTTGTGGACTTTGATAAGGCTTTTGATAGGGTGGAGAGGGTGAAATTAATGGAAGTGCTGAAGAAATTCGGGGCAATTGGAGGGACAGATGTCTCATTTGCAGTCTTTATATAAACCAATAGGCACAGGTTATTGTACCCGATGAAAAATTGGAATGGGCCGTGATAGGACGGGAAGTGCAGCAGGGGTGCCCACTATCACCTTTGCTTTTCAACATATATTCAGAAGTGGTAAAGGAGAGATGGAGGTGGGAATAAAGGTAGGAGGGGATTTGATAAAGTCAGTGAGATTTTCAGATGACCAAGCATTGGTTTGTCAGTCAGCCTAGGGGTTCATCTACATCTACATACTACCCCGTGAGCTGACACATGGGCGTGTGGCAGGGGGTGTCAGGTCACCAGCCATGTAAAGATGTAAGGGATAAGGTTTTGGGGGAGAAATGGTGACGTGTATTATGGAATTTGGGTTATGATCAATGATGAAAGCAGGATTGTGAGAGGTATGTGATGATCATAGGAAGATGAATGTGATGAGTGTCTCTTGAAGCAGGAAGGTTGGGCTTTATATTAGGGTGGGAGAGCATAAAATAGGGCAGGTCTGGCAGTTTACGAATTTCCATGCTTAAGTTTTTAAAGAGGAGGGAAGTGATGGTCTGAGTAGAGACAATAAAAAGGCTGGTGAAAACTCCAAATTGGAGTATAGCACTGTATGGGCGGGAGACTTGGTCATTGCTATGGGAGGATATTCGTGGACTTGAGGCATTTGACATGTGGGTGTGGAGAAGGATGGAGAAGGTGAGCTGAGTGATGAGATGGATGAACGGGGAGGAATTGGATATTATTGTAGAGGAGAGGAAGCTCTTGGCAGAGGTTTGAAGAAGGCAGAGGTTTGAAGAAGGCAGAGGAGATGGATGGAGGAGGTTTTGAATCGAGAGGGAATGCTGAAGAGGATAATAGAGGCGAGAGCACATGGGAAGCATGGAAGAGAATGGAAATTCTGCACAAAAAAAGAAGAGGAAGATGATATGAGGAATTTAAGAGGGATCTAGTGGTGTATCATGAGTATAAAGGAATACAGAACAATATTCCAGTAATAAGTACTGTCCAAAAACAGAACAGGTTTAGCAGTTTACATGTCTGGGTAGAGCTTAGGAGTAAAATGGGTTTAGTGGTGAGGACATCAGATGTAGAAATACCCTGGCTAAAGAGACTTTTTCAAGGAGAAAGGAATTAATGAGTGGGTCCCTGTGGAGAGACTTAAAGAAAGGACTGGTGAAAGCCATAATCTGGAACATGGCACTTTATGGGTTGAAAACTTGATCCTTGCAGAGAGAATGTACATGTAGACTGGAGACTTTTGAAATGTGGTTTTGAGAAAGAATGGGAAGGGTACAAATTAAGAGGTGTTTGAGATGATGGGAGAGGAAAGGAAGTTAATGGTGGAGGTTAGGAGAAAGCAAAAAGATGGATGGAAGACATTTTGAGAGGCAATGACATGTTGAATTGTGGTTGATGGAGAGAAAAACTTCCAGGGAGGGTGGAGGTAGGTAAAAATTTTGGACTAATTTAGGTGAGGAAAAGGCAGTGAGAATCTTAAAAGAGACCTGACTGTGAAGAATTTATTTAAGGGAAAACAAGAAGATATTTAAAGTTTAACAAATCAGGTGATACCTTGTGGAAAGTGGTTATAAATATCATGATCTAAAAAAATAACAAAAATTTATTAAATTTCTGTTTATTTTAATAAATACTTCTGTTATTTTCTGTTTAATTTCATCAATTTCTGTCAAGTTACCAACTGGTTTCGGCTGTTAAGCCATCATCATGTCCTGAGGTACCTGATGATGGCGGACAGCTGAAGCCAGTTGGTAAATTGTAAATAAATTGTGGAAGTCACAAATGTTCTGTCGATCATTATGATGTACTACTATGTGGAAGCTTCCACTAAGTAAAGCTTTGATTTTTGGTTATTTTCTATTTAGAGGAGGATCAGTTATTGCATGGTTACTAATATAACTGTGCCTCTAAGTTGTATGCACATCTGTCATGGATCTTATGTTTATCTCCACTGGTGGGAACTTCAGATATCCAGATGATATTCTTGCTAGATTACCTGGATATGCTGTAAATTTTATGGATAGCATGAAAGGTATTTAGTAAAATTATCTGTAAATTGAATGAAAATCATCTACACCATGTCAGCAAATAGAATACCTGAATGAATCTATGAGAGATTTTCAGGAGAATACTAATGCCTAATAGAGTGGGGAGAACTCCATAACACATCAGATGGGGTGTAACTATGTGAACCTACTGGCGTGATTTGTATGGAGCTGCTAGGAACATTGGCACTGGGTTTCCTTCTACCATTTCCACTTCTGAAGTTGGTAGTTCAACCTATAAGCTATAAACCTATAAAGCAGTGGGATGAAATTTAAAAGGCTGGCCAAAATTCCGATGATGCATTTCTAAGGTCCCAGGGTTCAAAATTTACATGGCTACTCTTCTATGGTCACTGCTTCCGATGCTACATGAAATTTTATATAGCTCTCAATCATAACAAATTAGCAACAGCTCAAAGTTGAACTAATTTCGCAAAGAAAAGCCACCTATGATTTTCTCTAAAATCCTCCCGTTAGATAAGCTGTTAATGAACCTCATGTCGGAAACAAATGAAAAAGTGTGTACCTGTTTTGTTTCCTAAAAAAACCTCACTGTCTTTAGATTAAATAAACTTATGTGACTTTTGAAAAGTTATTATTTGCCTTCTCCGTGTGACAAAATCGCAGACACAGATTTGGGTCGTTTTTTCTACTCAATAAACAGTCAAATATTTTATTCATACGCCGATATACGGCCAGTTATTCAGACATGATATTCTACTAAAACTTTTAGACAGTCGATCAAGTGATAAATTTGCCATCTATTTGCGTCACCGAAAATAAAGAAGCTTGTTCGATCGTTAGACTAGTCAGTCCGGCACCCGAGTGCTATCCGCTGTGCTTAAGACATCTTCATTGATGCACTTTATTTTTACATGTATTCTACCGGTAAAGGTAGGTTTTGTTCAATGCCAAAGAATCTCCTCCCGGTTTTCTATACATTCAGGGGCCTATCTCCCTCTTGTACATCCTTTTTCGCCTCTGCATACGATCTACCCTTCTTCATCCCGTCCACGAAACCTATTCTCTTTCTTCCCATCCCTGCTTGCCCAGCATCCTTCCCTCTGTCACATTCTTCAGCAACCCATCACCCTTTATTACATCCTTCAGCCATCTACCCTGCCTATTTCGGATTTAATTCAAAAGTTTCCTTTCTTCGCCCACCATCTCAAGCGCTTCCTCGTTAGTCTTCCTTTCGGTCCACCTCACCTTCTCCACACCCACATCTCAAATGCCTGCAGCCTATTCTCGTCCTTACTCAGGGTCCGCGTTTCTGCCCCATACAACGCTACGCTCCATATCAAGCTCTTCATCAGCCTCGAGGCTATATCCTTATAAAGGTATCTATTAAGGGTCGGCCTATAAGGATAGAAGATCTTCTTCACATCCTTATACCCAATGTTTGAACGAATGTTCGAATGTTTTAACCGCAAGCGCGATATTTTTTAATGGCGAACACATAAATTGATTTAAACTTTTCCGGTTCATGGGAGAGATTCTGTCAGGCGCTCTGGAGATTTAGCCCCAGTACTATTGGATCGCGCCAACATTTCTTCTTCACTACCGATGACATCGCTAGGATGTGAAAGGTATTTAGGATTTTTATAAATACCATTTGGTTGCGGGGGCATAGGTATCAGCTAACCTGCATCAAATGATAAAAATACGTCCTATTCGCCTACTTCTCACGTCCTGACGTATTCTCCGGTGGACAAGTTTTAGATGCTCGCTGCACGACTATCGCTCCACGAATATCGCATTTGGGGGATTGCCTGAGTGTTTTTGTACAAGCGATTGCGACTTGGTTCTGAATGGATATGCTCAGTAGTCTCCGCACTCCAGAGCATTGCGGGCGCATGAGCAGTGACGAACATGAGTGTGAAGAATAAGCGTATTCTAGCTTCTTTATTGAGTGAGGGAGAAGACGACAACAATATTACACAGCAAGTCTTTTTTCTTTGAGAAAAGTTAAGCATCAGATTTATAAATGAAGAAATGAGGAGGGATACTCTCCCCGTCAACTGATCGGAAATAATTTTCGGAAAGATAGCTAGAAGGAATAAGCAAGACTGTTACTTCTACCTTGAGCGCTCGGGAAAAAGCTAATGCCAATGCGTTTGCCTTCTCAATCACCGGAAGAAATAATAAGTAAAACAGACCAGATCCTCAAAAAATAGTTTCCCGAATTTTGCGGGTGCTATATAGGTCCTTTAGCGGTTTCCGCACATATATGCGCATATATATGGTTGATGGCAACTATAAATTCATGTATTTTGATGTTGGCTCCTTTGGAAAGGAAGGAAATGGTGGAATTTTTGCCTGATAATTTAATGGGGAAAATTGCTACTGGAACCTTGCTTCCTTCTCCACGCAAGCTCTCAAATTCTGACATAGTGCTTTTTTGACTGCAAGTCGATTATGAGCGTTCAGACTTATATACCAGCATGGTGAAGTCATGACCAAGAGCTGATGCAACCGCTGACGAGTTAAAAGTTATTTTCAATAACAGGTCGTGCTCTTCGAGTTTCCGGAAGCCCTCTTCTATTCTTAGCCAAAACTTTCAGACTTTCTTACACTCCAATACATGAGAGATTCTTTTGCAATTACAGGAGAGGGCAGTGTAGCGAGGCAAACCCATCATGTTAGCTGAATAGACAAGACCTAATTCCCTCTGATAGGTAAACTGTTTTTGCAGAATAATGCATGAATTATGCAATTCACACATTATTTGAATTTATGGAGTATTTTGGGAAATTAACCTAATCCGTACAAAAATACCTCAGAATCGTGGTAAGGCGTCCAAGAAAAAATGGAAAGATTTGACTTCGCATGAGAAATTGTATCATTGGCGTTGTAGAACGAGCATTAAAAAGGATGAATACGACTTTTTTATTATTCTTGATTATATTCTTTTTTATTATTTATACTGGAGAGTAATAATTATCAACTGTATTTCCATCAATATATAATGATCAAACGTGAAGTTTATAATTTCTTATTTATACTACGCCGTCTAAAGGTAGATAACGAGTTGTCCAGGGAATTGCTTATGGGGCTGCTGATAAAAGTAATATGACGCTGAAATAGTGTAAATAGACTCTTTTGAACTGTTTCCGGGTATGAAACAAAGCTCTGATCACTAATATATTTCCTTACCAGTCCCGAATTTGCTATTCATCGAGCACTGAATTTGCATTCGTAAAGCCAATGGTGCGACTCTATTTCCATCAATATATAATGATCAAACGTGAAGTTTATTATTTCTCATTTATACTACACCGTCTAAACATGGGTAACGAGTTTGTCTCGGGAATTGCTTATGGGACTTCTGATAAACGTAATATGATGCTGAAATTGTGTAAATATATCATTGTTAACTGTTTACGAGAGTGAAACAAAGCTGTGGCCACAAATATATTTCCTTTCGAGTCTCGAGTTTGCAATTCATCGAGCATTGAATTTGCATTCGTAAAGCCAATGGAGCGATGCTTGAACTACATAGTATTTAATGGAAACTCGTATTTCCACTCCTGCTAGAGGAACCCCATAGCAGTGAGATATCTACTACGATAGAAAATGAAAACTTCGTTGTCGTTCTGGCAAGACGGGAAAGCCATTCAATAAAACAATCCGCAATTCATTAGAAGGAATATCTCCGCAAGACTTCTCAAATTCCTCTCAAGGTTACGGTATAAGCTAAAGATTCATAAAATATTTTGACTCAGCTGCTGTGAAGGAACGGCATTGCATTCATTTATAAATTGAGCAGGGCAGGAATTATTCACATTTATAACATCCTTAAAATGTTGAAAAATGAAAATATCTATCAGTCGAAAAATTCCGTAATATGATGACACAACAATCGTAAACCAGGAAATCGAAAAGACTTGAACATTGTACATCATGTTTGAACTCTCTTGGCCTTCTTACATTTCTGCAACCTTTCTCAAAATACTGTATTTCACGAGTGAGTCCCGTCCGAGAGGATGGCGGAAACCGCGCAATACTGAATGCTCTCTCAATTTTTTTGTCCTCCTTTGATGAAAAATTCAGCTTCGTTGAACTCCATGCCATGATTTCACTGGATTCCCTGGCGAATAGTCGCAATCGACTGCGATTCTGATGTCACTCCGGACTGTCTACTACAATTGCTCAGTGGTCGGCGCCTCCGACACGGGCGATCGTCGCGTGTTGGAAAACGGTTAATATTCAATAAAACACGTAGAGACTGTCGGGATCATCACCGAGCGAGAGGGAACGTAGGGGAAGGCGAGGAGGGGAAATGAAAGACAGCAGCATAACACGGCGGTTGTCTGAAAGTTGGTAATTAAAAGTATTCAGCTATGGATATGCCAACCATTCATTCGCTAAAACCGATTATTGGGAAATGGGCCATAGAAAGGGGGGCAAAAAAATAGACCAAATCCCAAAATCATCCACTGAGCATCTGTCATTAACTTTTTCAAGGGCTGTTCCATTAGGTTCCATTCCAAGGGCATCTATAATTAACTTTTTCAATTTCCGTCAAATACCAGAGAGTTAAATCCTCAAATTCCCGACATGATTTCACATAGCGCAGGTTTTATCGATTGCCTCAATGGTCACCTCCTTTAATAACAATTTTTTCTAACATTTCTTCTTTCTTCTTGAAGTTGGCGTGAACCTACCTTTGCTCACCGCGATGATCAACGTCCTTATGCTTGCATCGAGCGCGGGCCTCGCTAACTAAGAGGGGGTTTAAATTTACGTCATATATTGTTTCTCGGCAGAGAGCTCTGTATTACGCCGGCGAGCGCCATTGAGCTCTCGCGCTCTGCCGAATGAGAGCAGATTTTGGACATCTCTGATGCATTGATTTTTAGTTTTTTGCCGCTTCGTTGGCCGTGAACTCTGGACCTGACTTGAATCCATGTGTGCAATCCTCGTTCCTCTCTCCCCCAGGAGACTGAGAAATTACCCAAGGGTGAAACTGACATCGGATGACATTAATCCAGTCCTAATTAAGTATGCCGAAGGATCCACTTTTTAACATCTCATCTGACGGATGAAAATAGTGGATACTGCACTTGGAGCACTTCTCGAGCCGCGAGGGCGTGGTTGTGGGCGGGGATCAGGATAAAATGGGTATTAATCCAAGTTGAGATGGGGCAAATGATCAGTGGCAGTAATTACATGGCGTGGCGACCGACGGCAGGGGTCATTTGCACCTTGCATGATGAGTGGGTGACGGACGGATTATTATGGGACTGGTGGGAGCGCTGGGTGAAAATCGGCATTTGTTTTAGCTGACGACTTTATTGTGTGGCAGTGAAACTTGAGCATGCCACGAAATAGCATAAGAGTAGATTAAATGCGGTGGAAATGGGGTATCTGAGAAGTGCTTGCGTTTTAAGCAGAAATATTAGTGTTAGGAGTGATATGTTGATGAAATTATGTGGAATTCATGAAAGAAGCGTGCTTCGTTGATCTGGCCTTGTCGAGAAAATGGATGAGAGTGGAATAACGAAGCAGATTTATGAAAAAAGAGTAAATTGTTTCAGAGGAAAGAGTAGGCCGATAAATTCATGGGTAAATGAGGTGGAAAAGTCAACGTTTCAACTTATTGTTGTTGAAAGCAATAAGTTTACTTTACTTTGAAAATACTCTTTCGAGAAGGAATCTCGTAAGTATCAAGAAAAGGTGGGCTTGCATGAAGCAATGGACGAGTGTAACTGAAGCAAAAGTGGTATGCAAGGACAGGGAAGAATGGAGGAAACTATTAACACTTTGAGTGCTGGGCTTAAAATTGAAGGTCCTCTCAGAAAAACTGAGGATTTGACATTCTTATCTTGATTGTGAAAGAAGACTATCTAAATTTTGGTAAATGGACTTTTATGTACAATCATAGTTTATTTTTGCACTTTTTCGTCACATTTATGTCCCAGAAAGACTGCAGCCATACCATAAAGTCCTGCTGCCGTTCAATAATGATATTCCATGGATGTCCTAGCATGTCCATCGTCCTTCTCTGAAAATATGGGAGGACGTACTATTACGTCCATAGCGCTCAAATGTTAACAATTAAAGCAGATTCAGTCAGCATCACAGGCCTATAGCCGATAATTAAAATTCTCTGAATATCCTAAACTCGGAAGATAATGCTGTGATGGAACAGATGGTATGAATGTGCCCTCGACAAAAACCTCCAAATGGTCCATAGTTTCGCGTCCAAACCGACGGATGGTGCACATAACTTGGAGTACTACACACATCTACCCAAATAGGGATTGAGAGGACCTTGAAAAGTCCATGCCTCCATAGAAAAATTGAAACCGAATCTTCCACTTGGAAAACAGTACTTTGTCCACCCCCCTCTATCGTTGGTTAGTCTAAAAATTGAATGGACCTATTGATTTATTCGGAAACCATTTTGTACCTGAGATATTACCCGAGAATTCAGTTAAAGAAAAATGTTTTCTGTGGAACTAGCGAAAGGTACCCGTTGAAACTCAACGGGCGTGAAAAACACTGAATTTATTATATACGAAAGCCAAAAAACCTGAAGAATGCTGAGCGGTCTTTTTTGAGTCGTGTTCTGAGTGAATGAACTTAATTGCTTCCCTTGTGTACATAAATATACATATTTGCATTCAATGACTTATTTCTGTTGCAATATTCATTTTTGATATGGGCGTTGAGTATCTTCAAGCAGGATTGGAGAGTAGGGGCACAATCCAACAGTTGAAAATGTCAAACGGATCATTTGCAGCAGCAGCCATGTTTACTTGACCAATTAATCCTCCGTTACCTGGACTGCGTCTTAGGCGTAAAGGGTAGCCATAATCATTGGTTTCGTTTTTTAAATCAAAAATATATGTTGATTCTTGGGACAATTGTCGATTTTCATGCATGGATGGCGTTCATTGAGCAGAATACCTCGTTCTTCTTACGGGTAAGATGCATGTAGTGACGTTATTATAGTTTCCGCCATATTATAACAGATTCAAGTTTCAAAATATACGGGTCAATATTTGAACCGGACATATAGCTGGGTACCCTTCCGTGGTTGGGTTAGGATGAGATTTGTGCGGTTCTTAGTGTAGCCCGAGAAACACCACGGGAAGGTGACCGACTTAGTTTCCAATTTTTCTTTTATTTATTTAAGTAATTGCTCACATACAGCATTTCTGCCAGTTTACAGTATTGCAGTAACAATAAACACGTAATGTAGACGTAGACAAACAAATAAAACAAAGAGTGCACGATAAAAATATGCAAACAAACCAATAAAGCATAGGTGGAAAGGGAGGAAAGAGGGAGTGGTTTAGTTATTTCCCGAGAAGTGGGACATGGCAAGATTGATGAATGAGTTGGAAGAGAGCAAAAAGGGATCAATGGAATGAGGCAGAGAATTGAGAAGTGAGGAGAGGCGGTAGTGAAGGGAACGCTTGATAAGGGATAGTCTAGGGATAGGCATATGGAGTAATGAGTGCGTACGTGTGGATCGACAAGGAACTCGGAAATCAATGGAGGAAAGCAATTCAGGACAATCAATATTTGAGTTAAGAATGTTGTAAATAAACTTTTAATCGGTTTTTATTCTTTGATTGGAGGGATTGGGGATGGATAGAGAAGATAGGATCGAATCAGTAGGCATGTTTCGTAAGTGGGAAACTCTGTATTTTACTATTTTAGCAAAGAGACTAGTTACGCTGTTAAGAGTGGCGAGATTAGTTGGAGCAGCGATCGACCATATGGGTGAGCAATATGCTGTGAGTGGAAGAACAAATGCTGTAAACCAGGGTTGAAATTTGCTATGAACAAATCATTTGACTTGACCGGGATTCGTGCCCGGATCTCCCAATTGCCGGTCAGGTGTGTTAGCCAGTTACACCACCAAGCCATTTCCTTCAAGGCGAATTTCGAGGGGGGTTTATGCGAACTAGATATGCACCCGTGCGAGTGACTTCGTACCACATCATTTGTTAAATGCAATGTTTGGAAAAATGCTGTAAAGTATGATTGTAGGGCTTGGGGGTTAGTGATTTCCGTGACGCGGTAAAGGAGACCTAAGATGGACATGGCTTTGCTTTTAATCAATTGAATATGGTCCAAGTAAGTTAGTTTACTATCTGTTAAAATACCCAGATCCTTCACTGAAGAAACACGATTAAGAGGCTCAGAATTAATAGTATAATTAAAATTAAGAGGATTTTTTTTGAGAGAGATGGAAATGGTTTTGCTTTTAGTGGAGTTTAAATTCAGCTTCCAGGTATTGCACCATTTAGCGGTCATATCTAAAGCATTATGAAGGTCTTGGCAGTCTGAGGTACTATAAATTTGTTTGAAAATCTTGCAGTCATCAGCATAAAGAAGGGTACGAGCTTGGGGAGGAAGAACAAGGGAGGCCATGTTGTCAGTGAAGAGGTTAAAAAGATATGGCCCCAGGACACTACCCTGAGGAACACCGGATGTTACCGGGGACCAGGGGGAAGAGGTGCCTGAAAGTATAACCCGCTGAGTTCTATCACTGAGAAAAGATTTGAGTAGATCAAGAAAATTGCCGTGTACGTTAAACCGCTGACTAAGCTTGTGAAAAAGAAGGGTGTGGTCGAGAGAGTCGAAAGCTTTAGAGAAGTCAAGAAAGATGGCATCAAGTTGTGTATTCTTCGCTATTGCGCTGACAGCATGGTGTTGAAATACAGAAAGATTAGTCAGACATGAACGACCTGGAAGGAAGTCATGTTGGTTATTGGACAGGAGAGGAGATGTAAAGTAATATAGTCTGTTGAGGATAATCCTCTCAGTGACAGAGGATAGAATTGGAAGCGGTGAAATTGGTCGATAGTTAAGAACGTCGCATTTAGGGCCAGTTTTATGTATAGGAATAATGTTTGCCATTTTCCATTGGATAGGAAAGACCCCGAGTGAAAAGCAGCGATTCAATAGGAGGCTCAGCGGGGTCGCGAGGGAGGAGGCGCAGTTATGTACCAAGATAGGACTGAGACCATCGGGACCAGGGGAACGGTGTAGAGGGATTTTGAAAAGAAATTGAAATACCTCCTGGGGATCGGTCTCTATGCGGGATAGGCAGTGGGTTGTACTTGATGTGAGGGGATGGTCATTGGTAGAAGGGAGATTGGATAGGGGGATTAAACAATCGGAAAAAAATTTCATAAACAAGCAAGATCTATCCGAGCCCACAGCACTAGTAGTTTTGTAAGTCACTGTGTCCGGAATTCGGGGACGATTACGACGGCGGTTCACAAAGGACCAGAATTTTTTGGGGGTGGAGGTAATACATGAGCACACACCCACTCCTTCTGGTCACGGCGGATGAGAGCCTTTGAATGTCGACGCAGCTCAGTGAAAGTGCGCCGAGTGTGTTCATTCGGGGTAGTCTTATACAAGTACCATGCTCGATTCTTGTTTCCAAGAGTATGTACGGTGTCGGACTTAAACCAGTTGGGGAATTTCTTTGTTCGAGATTTCACAAAAGGGACAAAATCCTTAATGACACTCAACGACGGCGTACAAAAAATCCACTCCTTCTTCGGGGGGCAAAGAGGAGAGAACGCACCAGGGGATTAGGTCAAGGGAACGGTTAACGTCCTCCCAGCAAACCTTAGACCAGGCGGGAAAGGGTTTTGGAGGGGTGGGTGGAACCCCGTGGCGCTTCTGGGGGCTACGAAAATTGAAGGTAGCATCGAGGGACTCGTGGTCCGAGTCAAAGATATTCCTCCCGGGGGAGATTGCGTCAGGGTGAACAGTAGAAAGGAGGAAGTCCAGCGTTGCCGCGTTTCGGGTCCCTTCGGTGCTAAATTGGGATAAGCGCAGTGCGTGTATAAAATTTTCCATGAAATACTCATTATGGGCGTCGGATGGATACCCACTCGTTAGGGACTACCAGCGAATGGACAAATTAAAATCACCGAGAAGGATGACATGACCAAGATTGATAGCTCTCATCACAGACTCGAGACAGTTATCCAATACCGTAAAATCACTGGCGGGAGGGCGGTAGAAACAGCCAACAAAAATGTCCTTTTTCTTTGAATGTTTACCGGAGGGTAGAGTAACTTCACACTATTTCACAATCTGTCTCAAGGTCCACGCGGCGTTTAGATGTGTAGGTGGAATTAATGGCCAATAGTACTCCACCACCTCTGGAAAGTCTGTCTCTGCGATAAATACAATGTGATGTAGAGAAAGATATTTCACCATCATGAACGGAAGGGTTTAGCCATGTTTCACAGAGAGCGATAATATCTAGTTTCGATAGCTCATGGGCATGTGAATCACAAGTAGACAGCTTGTTCTTAATGCTTCTCACATTCAGGTAATAAATGTGCACTTGGGGGTAGGAGGGAGGACCGGGATTGATGTTTACGTCACCTGAGAGGAGAACAAGTAGCAGAATAACGGTTTCACTGCGAGGGTACACTGTGGCGGTTGACGGTGAGGGCCGGGGGTGTCGCCGGGATAGGAGGGATGGAGCGCCGGAGCGATGGAGGCCGGAGAGGGACAGACCGCACGATGCAAATGTGGAAAAGGGATATCTTCTTTCACTGAGTATTTCTGGATGCTCAGAGGATAAGGTGGGTTCACATGACAAAACTGCACAAACACGAAGATAAATATTCACCAGCAATAGCACAGAAACAACAGAAAAAGTAAAAATTGCGGGAGCACGAGATACACGTGTCCTACCACTGGCGGCCATCATTTCCATTTCTTGATATGAGTATCCTTTTTTGGTAATTTTGTGTAAGATTTTTTATTAATTTTTTCGTTTGATGCTTATATACACTGGTCATCATTAAAGCATTGGTATCAGCTCATTAGAAAATAAACTTAAACATTATATTTACGTCTTTCCCTCAGGAGTGTTGAATGTATACTTATTGTAAATATGCATTGAATTTATCGATTACCCTCCTAAGCAATCCATCATGGGGCCCTTAGGACTCTGCGCCCGTTGGGGCCCATGGGACTCTAGGTCCTTCTTATACAGATATTCTCTCAACATGATATCATGGGCCTGCAGGAAAAAATGTTATTTAAAGAAGCGTGAATATCTTTTGAAATTCAAATCTTTGGTTGCCAAGGAAATATGATATTTTTGATTTCAGAGAAAATGTGAGATTTTTCTGCTAAAAACACGAATTTCACACGAATACGAAACACAATAGAATATCCATTGAAAGAATCAGAATTTTCATTTATTCATCCATCCGATAAAAAAATTCCAGCTCTCTATCTTGAGTGAAAGTACTTTAAAAAAGCAAAAAATGAAACCACTGCACCGAACCCAATGATTAGCATGGACCACCAGCATGCACTCGTACAAAGACTATTTACAATTGTGTGAAACGCACAGTGGAAAAATCTTTCACCTGGACTGGGAATGGAACTCAGATCCCTCCATTTTGCACCGAGTGCTCTAACCATTTAAGCTGGCATATTCTTCCACTGTGAACCTCATGGAGCAAGCAGTGTTGCATGACTATTTCCATTTTTAGAATGATTCATTCCATTGAGTAATGTCAAGGAGTTGGTTTTAGGACATGCGAAATATTTGTTTTAAAAGATAATAATTTGAGTTCATGGAATCTGGCAACTCCAATTATCGATTATGTTTTGAGGGGAACTGAAACTTCTATCTTTCATCTTCTCCCACTCCCCTCTTTTAGTCTACGTAGGAGATGGGGGTGACACCAGGAGTAAGAGACAATTTTCATGCGGTACTTATTCTTCTTCTTCTTAGCTTTAATCCCAATTATTTGGGGTCAGCTTTTTGGACTTTCAGCTCCCAGCGTGCTCTATTCAAATCCATGTCCTCTTTGGCACCAATCTCCAACATATCCTTCTTCGCACACTCCATCCATGCTTTCATTGGCCTTCCTCTGCTCTTCCTTCCCTCTATCTTCAGGTTCATTACTCTTTTCCCCAGATATTCACCGTCTCGTCTAACAACAAGGCCATTCCACCTCAACCTGCACTCTTTCACCTTTTCTGTTATAGGTGCAATTCGCAAACTCCCTCTGATGTGGTCATTCCTAATCCTGTCAGCTCTGCTAACCCCACTCATCCATCTCAGCATGCGCATTTCACTTGCATGTAATACAGGCGAAGTAAAAGTTACATCGGGTGTTCCCCAGGGAAGCGTGGTAGGCCCAATTTCATTTCTTCTGTACGTAAACGACTTGAATAGTGTAGTAAAAAATAGCAAGCTCCGTCTTTTTGCCGATGATGCAGTAGTGTATAAGGAAATTAGAAATGAAGAGGACGGACAGTGTTCAGCTAAGGATTTAGATGCGATTGATGATTGGTGTGATAGATGGCAGCTAGAATTAAATTTGAAGAAATGCGCGATTATGAATTTTTGGAAAAAGAATGGCTTTCCCCGGAATAATTATTGCATCAAAGAAAACAAAATATGTAACGTAGAATCAATTAAATACTTAGGCGTCACCATCAGTGAAGACATGTCATGGGGGAAACACATCAGGGAAATAGCTAGTGTAGCAAACCGTAGATTAGGATTCGTAAAAAGGGTTCTAGGCAAATGCGATGAGAGAGTCCGAGGAAGAAGCTATTTTACACTTGTCAGGCCTCATTTAGAATATGCCTCTAGTGTATAGGATCCCTACGAGGAAGGTATGATAAAAGAATTAGAGCGCGTGCAAAGGAGATCTGCTAGGTTTGTTAAAGGCCGTTATGATAATTGTATAAGTGTTACGAGTTTAATAGAAGAACTAGAATGGGAATTACTATCAGAACGCAGGTTAAAATTTAGGTTAAACCTTTTAAGTAAATTCGAAACCGATTTGTTCACAGATGACGTTAGATATATATTAAGAACCCCTGCGTATTATGCTAGGTTTGACCATATTCACAAGATTAGAGAGATAGATTGTCGTACCGATAGATTTAAAATGTCATTTTTCCCGCGTACCATAAGAGAGAACAATAGGCAACGTAGCAAAAGGGATAGGTAGGTGAAATATAGTTAGAATAGTCTGTAGTGCATGATGCATGTAATAACTACCAATAATCCCTTCCTTATTATGTAGATTTTAACCTGTACTACACTGTAGTAACTAATATTTTGTTGTAATAACTACTGCAATTACTTGTAATAACTAATAATCTACTGTAGTAACTAATAAACTATGACCCTATTTTCTAGCATGTCTACCTTATATATCCTACTTGCATGGCAATAGTGCATGTTCGGTGATCTTCACCCCCTGCCACACACCCTCGTGGTGGCTCGCTGGGTATTACGTAGATGTAGATGTAGATGTAATACTCTCTCATGTGTATTCTTAGTAGCCCAACACTCAGCTCCATAGAGTAACACCGGTCTAATGATGGTCTTGTATATCTGGCCCTTCAACCTAGGTGGCATCCTTCTGTCACAGGTCACACCTGTCAATGACCTCCATTTTTTTATTTTCCTGCGGTACTTATCGTTAGGAAATTACAGCATCTTTTCATACTGCGTGCCAAATCAAATTTATAAGAAAAATACTGGTTTTCATGTAATATGTTTGTATTAAGGATGAGTCAAATCCAAATGTCGATTCTCGATTCCACCGATTCTCAGGATTAGACTGGGTATCGAGAATTCTCAGGATTAGAATCGGTATCCCCTAAAGTCGATTCCGATTCCATCAATTTCAGATGGATAAATATTCAACTCAAATTTCATTTATCACAGCATATTTGTCTCAGTAATTTTGGGTGTAGGCTATCAATTTGTACTTTTTATCTACCTCAGTAAGCTGAGGATAATTTGCCATTTGTTAATAAATATACTTTTTGAGCGACTTAATTGTCTTTGTAATTTTATTTCAGCCAATACTTGAATTTAAATAATAGTCATACGCTACTGGTATATCAATATCCCACCTGTTATTAGGAATAATAATCGATGGAATCGGAATCGAAAATCGGGAATCGATTTGAAAGAATTGGAATCGAAAAAAGTAGAATCGACTCATGCCTAATTTATATATCTCTCAACTGTTAAACGTATACAAATTGACCAGTATCCTTTCGTACCATTGGAACAAAGTTATTTTTAATTTGAAAAAAAAAAAGAAATGATTGAATAAGTGGACGATTTTGCACCTTGATCGAATGTGTTTGAAAGATGGAAGGAAACATGAAGACATAAAAACAATACGAAAGCTGGAAAAATAGTCTGTTATTGTACAGCACGTCAGGAAATGGGGTCTTGTCTAGGGTTGCGAAAATCGCTGCACAGGTACAAGAGTGTTCTGCTCCCGACTTCATTTTTTGACAGTGAAACTTGGATATGCAAGGATAACTATGTAGATTAAATGCATTGGAAATGAGGCGTTTGAGAAGTGTTTGCGGTAAAAGTAAGACGGGTATGATTAGGAATATTTGGGTCATGAAGGAATGTGGATTTGGTACTCATATATACCATGAGTTAATGTGGTGCTAAATAACCTCAATAGGAATATTTGGAGTGCAAAAAATAGGAGCGCGAGTATGAAGCAAGATATATGATTGTAAAAGAAGCGTAAGGGCTATGCAAAGACGGTTTATTTGGGACTAATTGTTAATGAATTTCCAGTTTCCCAAGCTTGAGAGAAATAAATTGGCTCTTTAACTGCGCCTATGTCGAAAGGGAATGTCATGGTGGGTATATATGCATGCAGGTGAAAACATTTCTTTGCAAATAGATTTATTACACAGGTAATAAATACTATTCATCTTGGCGTACTTCCTGCCTTCTATCGTGACAGCAAAGGGAAGTTATTTAGGTCATGTCTCATGTTTCGGCGTGTCATGATTGGATGCAGGAAGTACGCCGAATTGGTAGACGAAATGGTGTACGGCACGGGTTGAAAGAGCGATGTCTATAATTAGCTTCCTAGTCCATGAAAACCTATGCTGCGAAGGAGAGCGCATTCATCTCATACGGTACTGTTGGCATTTGTTCAAACACGCCTGCTGCTCTCACGATACTCTTCATTCATATGTTTCATCTCCGCCAATCTCGTGATTTTAACATCCTCTATTGGGGTAAACAGCGTACGATGTGAACACTCACGCTATTATTTTTAAAAATCTCAATGTCGAATGTGGCGCAGACTTTGTGTGGGAAAGGTTACATTTTCCGCGACCTTTTCCACCTTAAGTCACAAAATACGGTCCCTCGACTCTCGGATGGTGAAGAAAGACAACCTCTAGAAAGCACAGATTCACGACGGAGCTACTATCGTGTGTCGCGGGGAACAGAATTTATGTAGAGAGAAAATAACTTTTACTGGGAATGTCGGAGCTCTCACTAAAAGGCGGGTCGCCACCTCAGCCAGATGCCCCTAGATTTCCACATGGCTGAATGTTTCTGAGAGGACCTTGAACTCTCAATATCCCCTTCGACGCATTGCAGGATACAGGGAGCTTGTCATTAATGCCCTGCTAACGAGTACGGTCTATTTCTTCGGCCGGAGTTCGGGAGCTTGGAGTCATTTATGTGGCCGAATGCATATCATTGACAATCCTTATGAGGCCTTAGCTAAATATAACCAGTAAATAAAATTTTATTATTATCACCGCCAACTTGGTTGAAAATCGATAACACTTGCAGGCCTTATAGGAAGCGATGAATCGCGCGGACTTCAAGAATACTTGAAGAAAAAGGAATTCATGGTATTCGGAAGAGAGAAATTGAAGGTAAATATTGCATCTTGAGGAATTAAATCAGAAAAATAAAAATAATTCCTCGGGAGTATTATCAATTGTGATGGAAGAAAGACAACGAACATTCAGAGTGGAATAGCTCAAGCTATGAGACCGTTAATGAGGAGGAGACCGCTTTCATGTTCAAGGAGGATGTGCATTTAGAAAGAAGGAAATAGCTCGAGAAAATCTTCGTTTGGAATGCGGCAGTCTATTGGTCAGAAACTCGGACCATCGCTAAAGATGACCAGAAAAGAAAAAAAGCATTCGAGACTTGGTGTAGGAGACGGATACTGAAAATAAAATGGACCGATTAAATGAAGTTCACAGAAGAGATAAGGAAGAAAAGCAAAAATGGAGCGTAATAAGGCAAGGAAGAACCTTGTGGATTGGGCACACCCTGAGGCAGTATGAATTCGTCAAGAAGATAATAACCGAGGGAGTAGTAGAAGACATGATTCACAAGGAAGACTAAGGGATAACTGCAAGGGTCAAATTAAGAGGGATATGGGAAATAGGATATACCATAATGGATTTGAATTGGAAATGAATAGGGAAGAATAGAGAGAATCTGTAACGAACAGCTGCAATGGCTTTATTGCAGTATGTTCAATCATCATCTAATGCAAAAAAATTATAAAACCTCACATTTTACTAGGCGATGACGCTGCTTAAACCTATATTTGCAGTCAGTCATGTTGTTATTTCCAGTTGATAGTTTTAGTTTTTTCACAATAATACTTTGTATAATGATTTGGTTCTTTTCAGGCGTAAAATGTTAGTGAAGTCTTCGCGGGTTTTCCTTCAGGCAAGGTATTTGTTACCTGACGTTCCGATGGCTACCTCCGCCATCGTCCACAGTACAGAATGATGGAGGTAGCCATCGAAACGTCGGACAACAAATACCTTATCTGGAGGAAAACACGCGAAGATCTCAATATTTTATTAAATTGTTTATAAAATTATATTATTGTTCTTATCAATAAAGAATTTTATACCATTATCCAAAATCTTTTACGCAAAATTCGTGTTATTTTTTAACTAAGGGAAATTGCAGTGGAATAAACGAAATATCCTGTGAAAGAGGGTGAGAATAGATTTGAGGGTTTAGAAATTCAAGTTTGGAGATTAATGGAAGAGGATAAGTAGTGTAGAGAGGTAGATGAACGAGGAGGTGTTGAACATGGTAGAGGAAGATAGAAGGTTGGTGAATTCAAAGAAGGAAGAAGATATATCAGGAGGGAGTAATGAAAACCAACAGGTTGAGGACTGTGCTGAATAGTGTTGGAGAAATTTTATGAACGCTGCGAATATGGGTGGAAAATATGAGGTGTTCTAAATTGGAATATTGTAATACGCACCATATTTCCTGGTCCATAGGACATACTGTTAATTTGGATTTAGATTTTGAGAAAAAGATACTATCAGCATCAGTTAATATAAAAAAGTAATAGGAAGAAAATGGAATAGTTGACTGCCACAAATATCTTTTTTATTGAAGCTATTCGGAGTAGAATCCTAAACACCCATGAATGAAAAACAACCATGATGGAGAGCGCATCTTTACCTCGCTGATACAATTCAATCTTTGATATAGGTGGAGAGATGGCCTCCTCCGACGGAAACGTTCAATCGGATGCATGGAAAAGTGGATTTAACATCGGCCTATATGACGCTAGCCAATTCTAGATTTCATTATCTGGTGAAAATATTCTTTCGTTTCATGGGCAGGGAAATGCAGTTCATCGTGGTTCGTTGCAGAATTGAACTACATAGAATAGGTGCTTGGTAGGAGCTGTCTTTGAATCTACCAATACTCACAGATAGATGCCCTTGAGCAAATGTAATTCAGAATCCATCCCGAGATTTTAGCTGATTTGAGAAAAAATCGTTATTTTCGTGACAGCTAATTTTCCTAAACTCTGGGTTAACAGCATAGGTAACTCTGGGTTAACTAAACTCTGGGTAACACTAAACTCTGGGTTAACAGCTATATTTATGTTGTGAAAGAGCGGAAAAGTATTCGTCTCATACTCAATTGCGGCCTGCTCAATCTCCCATGTACGTATCGCGTTAACATTATTATGAATCATACGTCATCCACACAACCCACTAAATTTCATTAAGAAGTTTTTCTGCCTTCAATCATTATGAGTCCCTCGAGAAAACCTTTCTTCATTGTGTATCCCGTTTCTGAATACATACCTGTTTCCCCTAAAAATTTCCTGTCTCTCCAGAGGGACACTAAGCTTTTTTTACTCCAAGAGCGGAATTGCAAATCTCATGATGTGTGACTTACCTTTTCGTGGAAGCCTTATCCCACCAGGTAGCTCACATTACGATGAAATGCTCATATGTGTGTTCGTTTGACGTGGCTAGTAATGTACGCCTACGAGAGGGATGAAATCGTTTTCCTCTTCTTTCTCATTTCTCTCATCGGATTTTCCGATTGGACTATTAGCAAGACTCAAAACTTCCCCACTCCATTTTGCGGAAAACATCAATCGACGTGAAGCGTAGGTGGATAGGGTTGGTAGAGTGACTGGAGTGAGTGACTTCCGGGCTTCCCATCAGAGGGGCGTGGCTTCGACGTTAATCTAATCTTAACCCGGGTATTGGTGGACAAAAAGGAAAAAAAACTGGTAAAAACTCCCTTTATCTTAAACTATTTAATGAGATGGAAAAGGGCTACCTTTCAATAATTTTATGCTTGATTTTTTAAATTTTTTTGTATTTTTCGTGAATATATATTCTCAATACGAGTAACGGGAAAATTCCAGGGTTTAAATTTTCATAAAGCTATTTTTAGGTTGTGAAAAATGGAGTCAATATTTATCACTACACATTTAAATAAGTTCATATCGATTTGTTTGAACTCTCGGCTAAGGCGATGTTTCAATATTCACAGGTAGAAGACATATTTACACAGCAACGATAAAGAAAAAAGCATGTGAAAACGAACGAATTTGACTTTGTGGTTCAAATTCTCATTTCTAGAATCCGGCGCGGTGACGTTAAGGCCAGAGATACACATATCCCAAAACATGGCGCTTTTTCGCAAGTATATTATAGCATATGGTCCTTCCGTAACTCTACTAGTTTTAAGTTTTTCATTCATGCTACTTCATAATGATGATTTGTTCATAGTTCTTTGAACGTTGGATTTCGCGGTTATTATGAATTATAAATATTGCCTTGGGCATGTAAGGTTCATTAAAAGGAAAGCGTTTATCCAACACCACAACTGATAGTAAATTACATAAAAAGAAAAGCCTACAGCAACAAAGTTATCACATAGGTAGATATTAACGTTTTCAAAGTAAGTGCATAAAACATTCTAAAACGCTCACGTTACTCACAATAGAATGCCATCACTCCACGGTCAGAAGGTTACTTTTGCACACCTGAAGTCTCAGGTTTGACTTAAAATCATTCACGTATACTTTCCAAAGAAATACATGTCAAATTTATTTTTACAGCTTGTAAACTAATTCTATTGCAGAATTAACTTTAAAACGACGGTTGTTCAAACTATGAAGACGTGACATATAAAAAGAAATATTTTTTGTATTTTACAATTAAAATTTGTAAACTATTCAAAAATGTATATGATAATAAAAAACAAATTCGATTGTTTGCTAAGAGAATCCCTCAGCAACCCGTGCCATTGTCGTAGGACATCTGAAGGAAAACGCGCGGCAGGAGTCAAAGGAGAAATAAATATTATTGGCTGCAAATTTTCTAAAAGTTATGTTTATTGATATTTTTAAATTATAATTATGAATAAGTGAATATAATTGAAATTGACATTTTCAACATAGTTATTTAAATCAGTAGTTTCTGAGATATTACGTTTCAAACTCGGGTTACATAATTTTGAAACGGACAGTAAGTAGTTACTGTTTTGTACCACCAAAGTATTATTTTTGTCTATCGTACCATAAGGGACGGTGGAGCAGGCAATTAGAGAGAGCTGTGGCCCCTAGTTCGTCCAGATGACATAATCTCCCTTGTGTTTATATTCACTCATTTACGTATTATAGCCGTTTAAGGTAGGTTTAGCTGAAAGGGCTGAAAGTCATGGAAATTCTTCCCCATTTTCTACACTTTCAGGGCCCCATCTTCTTCTAGTAATTCTTTTTTCGCCGCAGCTTGCGGTCTATCAATAGTCATAACGTCCATAAAACCTATCATTTTTCTACACTCCCCGCTTCCCCAACATCCCTCCCTTAATCACAGTCATAAGCAACCATTGGCCCCTTGCCACTTCCTCCAGCCACCAGCTCTGCCCATCCTAGATTCCACTCAGAAGTTTCCTTTTCTCGCCCATTATACGTGGCTCTTCCTCGTTTGTCCTCCTTCCCACCCATCGCACCTTCTCAATCCTTCCTAAACACCCACATCTCGAAAGCTTTCCGCCAATTCTCATGCTCCTGTCTCAGGGTCCTCGTTTCCACCGCATATTACGCTACACTCCTAGTTAAACTCTTCACCGTCCTCTTCTTTACATCCATTCCCAAGTCCTACGTCATCAGCTTCCTTCTGTTACTAAACGTTTCTCTACTTTTCGCTTTCTCCTTTTGTCTTTTCAACCATGCCCCCATTAAAAAGTACTACCCAAGTAATTAAAATTCTCTACTTGCTCCAGTTTTTGTCGTTCTATTTTTATGGGCAGCGTAGCTTTCTTTGTCCAATTGAATCTCATTACTTTCGTTTTCTAATGATTTTTATTCATTCCCTATATCCCGCGCTGAAATTTTAAAGCATATACTAAAGGTAAAGTGTATTTATATATATATTTTTTCAAATCATTCACCTTCACAAATTTTTGTTGGGACATGAACGCTGAAGCTCAAACTCATTGGGACTCGCCGGGACCCCGTCACCGGTTTCCGAATGGAGCCATCTATCAAATCAAACACTTTTTTTCATCGTCGCGGAGCCCTTTTGCACTCTGGATGCGCTGCCAGGCGCTCTTGTGTGCCGAATTCATACATCACCGACGGCGGACCCGTTGGGCCATTTTGGATGGCGGAGGAGGTCGGAAATTCGGCGTGCTTCTCATTTCAATGCGCTCGAACAAAGGACGACTGGACATCACCGGGATAAATATGAGTCGGAATGATCCATCCCCAATATTTTCTCGGCCTTTAAGGCTCCTCCAAACTGGCGCGATAAATATCGCACAGGGTTACGATAGCAACCCATAAAGATAGGTAGGCAGTGTGCTGCAATACAACGGACGAAGCAATGTCATTGAAGTGCTCTTCACAGAGCACTAAGACAGGAATCTGGTCTGAAATAGTGGCCGCCTCAGCGGCGAATCGAACACCGACCCTCAGGGTGGACAGTCAATGATAGAGCCATCGTATTATTACAAAAATTATGCATGTTCACTCACACTTCTTAACTTATTTACTCAAACTATCTTACTAAAAATTACTTAATTATAAATTATAAATTATAATTAACTTATAAATAATTTGGAATGGATTATTGATCAATACGCTCGAGAAGAATGACGTGTTATGGTACATTCTAAGAATGACTGATCGAGATTGACGAAAATTTTCAGTTACATCGCTAAATTAGAGGTGACAAAATGAGTTGAAACAAGTGAAAGAAGTTGGCATCCATCCAGAAAATAAGTAGAATAGAGAGATTTTTCGAAGGAATTAATGGATTTTAGCAAATGGCTGGGTAAAAATGCTTAAAATACGTCGCCAAAATAAGTTGTTGAGGGAATACCACTGCGGAATAAAGGAAAACTTTTTGAAGAACATGACAAAAAACAACCAAGCAAATCAATCGTTTCCCTCGGTGCTCAGTTGGCCAAACTTGAAATGAAGGCGAAGCATTAACTCAGAATTAATAAAATAATTAAGAATTAGTAGCCATGTTATCATAGATAATTGAACAGGTTCATCAGATATTCACTAACGTATAACTGTACGAATGAAATGCTCATTGTATAGTCGTCAGGTCGGCGAGGTTGTAGGATAGGGCGATATACTGGGAGAAGTGGGGTAATACTATGTACGAAAGAGATAGACCAACTGAGGACCAAATTCTTCTTCTCTTTTCATCGTGAAGACTGCAGTTTAAGGATGAGAATCAATTGCCCTGATAGGCCAGACACATCTCCACCTACAAAGTACCTTATAAGCTATCTACAGGGTCTGAGGCAAGGAATTGCTTCACCAGGAACTCATCAGGACCCCTGGCTATGTAAAATTGCTAGTCCAGTCCCAGAGGTAAACTTTCCCAAGAAAGACTAGAGAGCGAAAATAATTCAAGCCAAATCTAATTCCTTGAATCATAACATGAGGTGCGGTCATCTATGAGTGAGAGCCATCGTTGAACGAATTGAAAGCATCAATCGAGCGATAAATATCGCCTCACGTCACGAAGCGTATCGCTCTACCGAGTCATTATCGGAGAAATTGATCTCGTCGGTGAATCTTTTCTATTCCCACCGGCAGATAGCTCTCGGGTGTTGGATTCAGCAAATTTTTTTCTTTCGGTGGAGTCAGATGCGTTTGAGGTGTGGTTCGGAGAAGAATGGAAAGGGTGAGCTGGGTGGCGAGAAGGACGAACAAGAAGGTATTGGATTTGGTTTGAGAGGAAAGGAAGCTAGCGGCCAAGGTTCCGAGAAGGCAGAGGAGATGGATAGAGGATGTGTTGAAAAGAAAAGGGATTTTTGAAGAGAGCACAAGAGGGAGAACATTCTGGGAAGCGTGGAAAAGGAAGAAAAAGGATAGGAATTCTGGACGAAATAGGAAGAGGGAGACGATATGAGGAATTTAGGAGGTATCTAATAGCGGAACATCCATTGGAAGGAAAACGGAACGATGTGCCAGGATTTGGGATGTTAGGGTAAGGGCTGCCCAAAAACCTATCAATCGACTGGTGAAATTCTCTAATGAATGGATTCAAATATTCCTCTAACCAGGCATTTTTTAACCAGGGATAGATTAAAGCAAGGCTTGATCAGCTTATTTTCTCTTTCACGCTTGTGACTACGTGTAAATAAATGTTTCAACGCTGAAAATGGTGAGAAAACGCTTAAACCTTCGCCGGGACTTATTTTTGGAGTTTCTTTAATCTCGAATGCCTGTTACTGTCACCCGGATAAGAAGTTATTTACCGGCAACTTCGCTGGGGACATCGCACTCCCAACATTCAACTTCCTATAAATCGCTGGTCATCCGAAGGGTGGGTTCTTCAGGGGACATGCAAGTATTACGTGAGACGATTTAGGGGAATGGGTTTGGGCTCTTCTCACAAAAGGGGGATATGGTGGTCCGATATAGTCTTACGCATGATTTTATTTACGGGCAAATATCTGTTTGTATCACTTTTTTATAATAGTAGGTCGAAAAATTGTAGTTTTTTTGCATTGTAAATAACGCTTAGTTTTTCGTATGGGAGGCTTTGACTTCCTCGGATAACCGATGGTGAACTATCAGTTAAGATTTTGCAGATCACTGATTTTGAGTCTACCGGGACTAGTTACAGAATTACTTTATGGAGTCACCCGCAATGCACATCATTGTGCAAAATTCCACAGAGTAAAAAATCATCCGCCTTGGCCGGCTCTCGAATCCAGATCCCTCAATTTCCAGGCGAGAGCTTTAGCCTGTTAAGTAATCTACCAGCTATAAAGACGATGCCTCGGTAACTTAACTGGCCATAGCAGTCTGACGGAAATCGAGGGACCTTAGTTCGAGTCTCAGTCAAGGCGGATGAATTTTCCTGTGTAGAATTTCGCACAATTACTGCAGATTAGAAAAACAGTTATTTTTGCTGGGTCTGGGTTCACATGTGGCAGATATATTCGCATGCTAGCAGAGGATTTTGGCGATGAATCAGTTTTAACAAAGGTAAAAATTCAAACCTTATATATTACGTGGCGAGCACTAATAATTTTCAACAATACTGCTTGGCGTATCCCCAACATGCAATGATTAAAAATTATTCCAACGCTACAAAACTGAGGAAATCATTAGCTCTTGATAGTTTCGAATTTATTTTTAAAGCCTCCCAATGACCAAAGTACGCGATCTACCGTTTCATGAGCCGATTTGCGCCCTGCCGTCTGCAGAATTGTTTTGTTTTGGCAGACGTCAAACGTTGATCTCACTGCCATGCCTTTTCTATGTTGCGCCAAGTATTCCAATGGATCTGTTTCCTTGCCAAAAACATCGTTCAATGCTTATGCTCCAAAAATCTATTGAAACATACGTAAGGTTAAGGTGGAAATGGGAGAGGGGTTTCCTAATGAAAGGTTACGTTGCCTTACATAAGGGAAAAGAGGTCATGCCTGCATTTACACATGTTCATTAGGGAAGAGCGAAATGCGCTTATATCCTTGGATATCCAACGGGTGTTGTGGAAAAATCGGGCGCCCAGTCTAGAACGTGAGACAAAAAGGATGTTTTGAATGAAAAGAATGCACCACATGGTGGTGCAAAAACCAGTAATGTCTTGCGACATTTCCTGTTGCATGGGGATGAAAACCAATCAATTCCTTCGGTTCACCGGCACCTTTAACTTTTTATCGCATTTTTTGTGTTTTCGAAACCGAAAAAAATAATCAAATCAAATGCTTAAGAACACTAGACGTGACTGCTGACGTCTGCGCACGCTGGCTGAGGCTGGGAACCACCACCAGATGCTCATTGGCGGTTTCGGGCATTTTGCCTCGCGAAAGAATTATTAAACACTGAGCCTCCACTGATGAACAAGTTCTGCATCACGAGCTCTTAGGAAGGCTTTGTTAGTGCGAAAGTCTAACCAATTGAACAATATGTAGCTAATTCAGAATATTTAGGCAATATCGCATGGAATTATCGTTATCCATCCATGAAAGAAGCCACTATCAAAGGCACAGGCGCTTATCGAACACTGTTCGTGATTCCTGTGAGTATTACCGGACGCCGCCAAGCAACCGACCCACAAACTTACCATTCGCGCTGCTGACACATTGGAAATTCTATTACGATTTTGAATACTTCACATATTTATTTATCCACCCAGATCACTACTAATAATATTTTGGCGGGCGACACGCGGCATGAGTACACTTTCGCAGATCGATTATAAAGAGTCCGGAACAGTGTATACACTCTGTTAACTATTCTTCACCATGTTCAATTACCTATTTTAGTCATAGAAGCCGGACGGTTACGTGAATAGCTTCAGGAAAGCAATAATAGAGGTGCTTTGTGGGTTTCCTGCCCGAAAACTCCGGAATTTCAAACTAAATCCGCTGCGGTAAACATTTGATATATTGAAAAACTTCCCTTTGAATCACGTTTCTAGGCTGGGCGTCCGTAATTTCCACAACAAGTAGAATTCAAGGGAAACAGTGAATTTAGCTATCTCCTTACGCCCATTACTCCGCAATTACGTTATCCTTTGGCTCCTAATGAGTTTTTTTGAGTCACTTTAAGGTTTTCGCCGTTCTCTAACCCAATGGCTATTTTTATCCGGCTAAAAATATTAATTGAAGGAAATAATTAGTAAAATCAGTGGGAAAAATATTTCACATTGGACTGTAATGGAATTTAACGAGAGGTATGAGGATGATAAGAAAAATTTTCAGATAATAAATAGAGAATTGAATAAAAAAACCCATGCGCCATTAAATAAATTTCGGAATTGTGAATGCTTAAGAAGACCAACCGTGTACAGCAGCGAATTAAGTTTCGATAAATGGAGCCTGGTGGTTTAGCATTATTAATGAGTCTCTGGATACAATATTATATAATTTTAACAATAATAATGAGTCTCTGGATAATATAACAACAATATAAACAACAACAATAATAATAATAATATAAACAACAATAATAATGAGTCTCTGGATACAATATTATATAATTTTAACCATTTTTGAGGTTTGGTTTTAACATTATTGAAACCGTTAAATTTTTTTTCGTTTTATTGGCATTGCGTTTTGCCGTGAATCCGGTAGTATTCTCCTCAATTAGAAATCTTAAATTCATTATCTCAATAAAGATTCCAGCATGTTGACCTCGAAACGGAAGCTATATGCACACATATCACGCTGTAATCTTTCGGTGTAGACATTGTCGAAAAATTTCACTCTCGGTGTTAGGCCTAGAAAACCTACGCCGTCTTCAGTTTTCTCCAAACCTCTCAACCAAAACACTGGCATTTTCGTGAAACACCCTGTAGTGGAAAATGACTAGAGGCGCTAGGCACACCAAAGTAAACCCGGGCGATCTATCAGTTCTCTTTGATCATCACTGGTAATTCCATCATTATCATCATTGGTCTTTCAATCTATAGACTGGTCGACTACAACCCTGCGCCCTCTATTATTTAATCTTGGTTCCTTTATATAAAAAAAGTAAAGCCCGAAACCATCGAATTGATCACTGTTTTCCTCACTTCCTGGTAGATCTTCCTATGTAATTCCCTCTTTTTTTGGCCATTGTTCATTCATGGGTCTTCCTCTTGGAACTTTTCCCTATTTTTCCTTCAGTTATGCAAACTCATTGTGCCTCAGGGTGTGTCCCATCCATCTGGTTCTTCTTTTCTGTATGGTGTCCCATATGGTTTTTTCCTCTTCTGTAAATTTAGTCATTTTTTATATTTTCCGTCCATTTTATCTTCAGCATCCTCCTCCTGCACCAGGTTTTGAAGGCTTCTAGACCGTTCTGGTCTATTTTTACCATGGTTCATGTTTCCGATCCGTAGAGTGCCAGGCTCCACATACTGTTTTCTCATACTGTTTTCTCATGCTGTTTCGTGGTTTGTATTGCTATCTTCTTTGAACTTTGCTGTTTTCTTTTCACCAGGAATGATTTCTTAGCTTGAGCTATCCTCCGCTTGATATCCGTTTTACTTCTTCCGTCCCATGTGATGGTACTTCCGTGATAGGTGAAGGAATCCTTTTGCTCTAATTCGTACCTTCTTACTGTGAATTTTGCATTCAGCTTCGCTCTTCCGCAAACTAGGATTTTTGTCTGGGTCTTATTTATTTTCTTGTTGCATTCTTGATGAACTACGCTGGGGGTAATTCTGTATATTTATGTAAAAATAAAGCCTTTACTTAAATAAAGTAAAAATTTCATATGGATCCATGAAAGATACCTCACAGTTCTTATTCTATCTGCAACAATGGGAGGACATACGTTAGCTAACTAAACTATCAACCGCCTGTAACAACTCAAATCCAATAAATTTGAACTACTAGCCGCATCGTAGCCATGAGTGCAGTGAAACAAAATTAGAATAGGCGACGTCATTGTCAGCTATAGAAATAATAGTTTCATCTATCCCTTTCCGTGGAATAGAACAGTGCGCAATGTCGCGCCTGCGGCACGATCACGAACCTAACATGTTGTTATTGACAGTTAATTGTACGAAACTGTTGCGGTTGTATCCGTTTCGCTCTGACAACACTTTATTCTGCTACTATCCCTCTGTAATAAACATGGCTCGTCATTCGAGGGGTGGATGTCAAAAGCGCCTATAACAAAGACTTGCGTAACGTATTAATGGGATCTCAAGTGATGCAGGGATATCGCAATTTATTTTTGTATTGTTGTGCGGCACGATGTGTATATATCGCGCCAGAGTGCGGGGGAAGCTTAAATCCAGAGAACATCTGACTTGAGTTATCGCCCCGTTTTCAAAGCTCCCTCTCAGCAATCGGGCACTTCACCCGGATTGGAGAGAAGGCTATTTTTACGCACATATTTTTGACCGCCCGTATTAACCCCCGAGCGTATCGCTCCAAGTCAGAAACAGGGCCCTCGTTGCGACCTTGGGGCTTTGACGCGATGACCCTCTTTAGGCTTTGACCTGGGCTGAGTCTGTTTTCTCTCAAGTCTGAAGAGGACCAATAAATAAGCGAATTACTTGTTTAGAGAAAGAAAGGATGATGCATACTGGTGTCCTGTTGTCCTGAGCTAAAGGATGCAACATTGGTAGCGAAACTACTAATGGGGGACTGCATAATTTTTAAAAAGCTGCTTTAGAGTGAATTTCATATTCTTCAAGTCGTGACACGGTAAAACGACTAAAATGCCATTTATGGTATGAGTGGGAAATGACATGAAATTCGATGAATTTCTCCTCATTGCAATAAAAAAATAACTGATCATTTCATTTATCCTGAAATATCGTGGAAGATTACTCGGGTTTTCCACCCTGCCCTGAGGACGATGGACAACTCGTTCGTCGAAACGTCGGCAGAAATGGAGAGCCTGACCCGGTGGAAACCCGAGTTACCTTCAAATACGCCGGGAAAGCTTACGATCATTCTTCATACTGAAATATCATCCCCACTACTGATGTATATAATCTTTGCTACTGATCGAGATATTTCCACAAAGAAATATCGTCCATTTCCCATGTGAAATGGTACGGGTGTACACAACGGAGTGCATATTATATTCGTTTTTTTTTAAACGTTCTACAACGCTATCCATTGCCCAACCGCCATTGCTCTCTATTCATCCTCATGCCTGGTAACTGCATTTCTCATATTGCATTTTCTATACCTTCTCTCGAACTAATTCTGAGCCATAAAATCAATGGTTGGCGAGTTTACTTTGTGGAAGTTGGTTATCATCTTTAAAATGGAAACACTTAGTTCTTTTCCACCAATATATTAAAAACAATTCGACCGGTTTCGGCCTTTTCAGGCCATTATCGCGATTACATTTGGCATTACCAAGGCATTGTAATCTTGATAATGGCCTAAAAAGGCCGAAACTAGTCGAATTATTTTTAATTTATTGGTGGAAAAGAACTAAGTGTTTTCATTTTAAAGATAATACTGGGCCTTCCTCTTTTTTATGCCTTGTGGATTTCACATTAAAATTTGCTTCGGTTATCTATCGTTCATGTTACGTTGTATGTGACCATAACACACAAACTGTTTTTTAAAATGTTTATACTGTTGTGTGGGTGTCTCCCATTAAATATCTTATTCTCTCATTCGTGATTCTTCCCGTCTGGATATAACCGCAGATCGTCTCGCGTAATCCATCTCCGTAACATTTAGCATTTGTTGTTTTATCCTTCATCTGCCATACCTCACTCCCATATGCGATAATGCTCCTTGCAGTTGAAATATATATTCTCATTTTATTAGCTTTGGATATACTTGGGTCCCATAGAATGCTATTCAACATGGATATTGCCCCTTCTCCTTGCAAATTTCTTCCTTTAATTGCATCATCAGGGTTCCATTTGGAATTACTTTAACACCCAAGTAGTTGCATCCTTGGCAGTATTGTATTACATGTCCATCTTCCAGAACTCTGCTCTCTCGTGCTCCTCCAATGCTCGTTATATGTATACAACAGAGTTAGGTCATAAAAATGAGGACTTAATGACGCATATCTTTCGTCAGAAATGTGTTCAAAGTTCAACAGTGGTTTTCGTCCATTCTCAACTTTTTAAACAGTTGAGAAAAAGATGGTGCTAAATTTTTTCAGTATCACAAAATAAATCTTCGGTTGAGAAAGCATTTTCAGCGCTCGGCGTGAAAAAATGATTCATGTGAGAACCCCTCCCAGTAGTCCCCACCCGGATATCTTATCAGGGGACTATTTTACCTCCGGAATATTTAACTGGGAGGAGTGCCATCAGGTCATATATATAGTTAGAATGCGGTGCCTCTAGGGAGACTAATGTGGTGACGTACTGCGATGTGGAAGGCAACGGGGAAAGCAGAATTCCGGCCGATTCCTTGAAGTTCACTCTCGCCCGAAGTTGTGGCTGTTGATGCCGGTCTGATCTTCTTGATCTGCGCCTAGTGGGATCAAATTCGGGTAGCGTGGAATAGTTGGTTGGCAAGCCAGGAAAATGTTTTCCGTCGATTTGGTCCCGAACCTGCGACCCTCGGAACGGGAGTCGAACACGCTACCACAGGCCCAAACCGGACCCATGTACATCGACTCAACCGCGGCCCCGATTTAAAATATATTCGTCGAATTATTAGCATATTTTCTATTTTAACCATTTTTTTACTAGATAAGGCATATCATCAGTGAAACCATAATTTTTCAAACAAAGAAAGCAAAAGGATTGAAAGTATTTGTTCTTAATAGCAACGAACGGTGGAACCTTCTTCAATGTGCAGTTCCTCCAGTCAGTAGAAAAACAACGCTGTTTCACGAAAAAAGTTCTTGTGCGAAATTCCATAGAGAACAAATCATCCGCCTTGATCGGGATTCGAACCCGGATCCCCCGATTTCCACAATTTCGCACAATCGTGCATTGCGGGTGACTCCGTAAAAGTGGAACTGAGTGGCGAGTCCCGGATACCTTAAAATCTGTAAAAAAAAAGTTGTTGTTGAACGACCCGTGGCGTGAACACACTATGCCGCTGGGAATATGGCGTGTGACGTCACGGAACGGTATTTTGGCCAGTGAAAATGCGCTTTATTTAAGGTTCATGTGGTTATATCACATCTGATGGGAATAATCGTTTGAATTTCCTTTTAAGAAGAGAACGAACTGGTATGATTTGGGCCTCCCTTGTCGAAATACGCGTAGAGATAAACGATACCGTGCAGTGATGTCATGTCATTGAGTTGCCGTCTTGATTACATGCCTTTTGAAAATTTGTGTCCACTTTTCAAAGACTACTATTGATGCTTGTAGATGATCCATTAACACATAATTAATATATCCCAGTTAGTAGAAAAACTTTTTATCGTGCACTCTATTGAGTTTGTGGAATACATTTGTATGGGTTATTGGATCCTTGAATAGGCGTGCCCATGGATACTACAGAGTTCATGGGCGTGCCCATGAGTATACATAATGGATTCAAATGTTAGGAATCATTGCCTAGGCTACGTGTTGCCTAAATTTCCACTTTTAGTTCACCCAGTCCTTGACGCTACTTAGAAAAAAAGTCTTCTCAGTCGACTCGTAAATGGTCGTTGTTGATTGTTGTTAACGTGAGACTGTGGTAAATATTCAATAACGATTGAAGAGGTATGAACTACCTGATGCTGTGAATAATAGCTGGCTATTTTTTAGACCTAACTGTTACTTTATAAATGCTAGGTAGGAAATATCTACTACAGGAAGTGTGTAAGAGGCATATGAAACTTCTTCGTGAGCCTTTTCTCTGTTGTGTTGATCTTTTACTGTTAATTTACAGCTACATTTTTCTGTATATAACCTGTTGAGAGCCTTAGGAATCAGAAGGTATGATCTAGATAGATTGATGTGGATGTTAATGTGTAACTTACTATTCATATGTGGCCTCAGAGTAGGTTCAGCAATCTCTCCTTTATTTGCTATTGCTTTTTGATTCTTCCACTCTTCAGAGTAGGAAGTGGCTTACAACAAAGGCTAATATGATAGTTATTGGGGCAATTTCTTAGCGATAGATGATATTATCTGATCTTAGTTTTGAAATTCTTATAGTACTTGTATCCGTTTTCTAATTCATTCCACTTTTTTTACCTCGTATTATTATTAAATTGCCGTAGAACGATGTTCACGAAGTGCTGAGAATTAATTGTGCATTTGTATAATTGAATTTTGAGAGAAATTAAATATATCTGTAGACCGAAAATATTGAAAAAGTGTGTAATTACATCCCGCGTGTAGTACTACATTTTTTATCCACTGCATTATGATTACTGGTAAGTAAAGCCGGTAAGACGTGATATATACGATCTGTAGACTGTATTTACATTTGAACTGCCGTATTTCATTACTAGACGGCGCCACAATCGACAAAGTTGTTTGTTTACGGAATTATAGGCAACAGTTTTTGGCGACGAGTCAACAATTCATATGCATATTCATGGGCATGCCTATAATTTCTTCAGCGGTACGGAGTGTTGTCTTCGTTTCCTATAATCCTCTTCCTAAAATTAAACTCCCATGAAACTGATCTTTTGCCTACATTCATTAGATAGGATAAAAAGTAGTTGCGCAAATATTTATGTGGTTATATACTTTTAATTCGATATTTTCATATTGATCTTATTCAGCCTATGATTCTGCGTTTTGACCGGAACTTAAAAACTCATCTATTGCTGGTAGACGCTCAGGAATTTAAGAATTCCCTTTTCTTGGAAAATCACCATAAATTAAGGTCAGAAATCGAGTATCATATGCATTAAATATCATTTTACACATTTATCCGCCAATTATTACTTCTGAGTGGTTATTCTACAATGATTTACAAGACTAGTTATGGTATGATTTGGACCACCCGTATCGTATATGGCATTATTATTGTTTTTATATCTTGGACTACAGAGACCCGTGCACGTAGTTTTAAGACCAATGATGCAGTACGAGTTACGTAAATAAAACTATTACTTTCTTTATCAGAATTAATAATATAGAACATTTGGCTTATTATATTGTGATATTTTTTTATTTTTCATTAGTTCCAGTAAAGAAATACAATAGAGACATCGGATAATAAATTTTATTTTTAGGGTAACTACATTCTACTTATTCATCAACGACGCGCCGTTTCCCCATGCCGGCTTATATGCTGCTATTGTCAAATATTGGTAAGGTTTTGCCAAGTGTTAATTATATAATGGATTTTCGTATTCAAATAAGTAAAATCGCAAAATAAATATTTTATTCGAAAATATGTTATTAGATTGAGTAATTTTTAAATACCAAAGACGAGGCTTTAAAATAATGTAACCAAAAGTAACGAAAAGGATCTCGATCGTTTTTTAAATACAATCATTATATTGTTAATATTGTCAATGATTCTATGATCTGTATGGATTTACATTCATAGTTTCATTTATAAATGTACATCTGTACATCATCGAAGCTATTACAGTTATTAGAAGAAGTATGTACTATATTAAGGTTAATAATTTTTGTTTGATAAATTAAGTTGAGGTCGAATAGTTAATTTTTAGTTGTAAATATAATTTAAAGCTAAATGATTAGTGATTCCAAAGGAAAAACTTGCATATGAGGTTAGAATATAATTATAATATTAAGGAGTTAACGAAATAAAAGTTGTCTATTATAAATAATAAATATTATATTAATATATATTACATTATAATATTGAGTTAAGGAAATAAATATTATCGAATGGCAAACTCGAATCTCTTTTGAAAAGTAATAGTGGTAATCTTTATGTGTCTATACAATTTTTATTCGGAATGAATGCTGCGGTAATTTTCCAAATTCATCATGCATTCTATTCAATTTATATGATAAGTTTTGAACTAAAGTCACATTATTCCGTTTCATTTTGGAAGGGATAATAGGAGAGATACTGGTAAAAGACGTTATAGCCGCCTCGCGTCGTTTTTGGTCGAGCAATTTATCAATGAAGGCACTTCATAACCGTTAAACGCGCATACAATTCAAGTTATAAAGGAGTTTTAGTTCCAGATCGCCACTCCCGAGGGATTTCTCGTAGATTATCATCCCAGTGGAGGAGAGACTGTTGGGTCCTCTTTGGGAAACGAGAGAGCGGGCATGTTTTAACTCTTCCTCCCCTTGCTCCGATATCTATCTTGGATACACCCCCTCAAGTTCCCCACTCCCTCCCCCCCTCCCAATGGACTGGATTCCGCGCTGGCATTACGCCAAGCTGACCATGTCGCGTACACGAGACTCAATCGAAAAATCAATTGCCGGTTAAAAATTATGTGCTTTAACCACGCACCCCGGAGAGAGGTAACCCTCTCCTCACCGGCCTTGATAGAAATGGCGAGAACCCAAGTGGGGGGGGAGGGGGAGGGAAACGAGAGAGTTGGGGGTGCGGGTACTGGGTGGCGCCCGGCGCTTAAGCGTAGTAAAGGGGGGGGGGCGGGAGGGAGTCCAGAGATATCTGGGGAACTGGCAGCGGAGCCGGATTAGGTCGCCGTGAGGAACATTATTTCAGTCCGCTCGAGGTAACTGTAAAACTAAAGAGAAAACCGCCACTATTAACCCGGTGGGGGAGGGGGTCGGGCGGGAGGAGGAGAATGGGGGTGGGGTGGGAAAGAGGGTGTGGGGAAGGACGATGGGGAATAAAACACGTTTCGTGGACTCTGCCAAAAATGCGAGTGCGCCATTGAATTAGGGTGACCGAACCTTTCGTGATAAGCGCCTCCCTGGACAATAGCTCCAAAGCACTAATGTGTGGAAAGGTGCCATGATTTTAAAAATATCGTTTGACTGATTTTAAAAGTACCGTTTTCGAAACTGGGTGCGTTAGACTAAGAGTTGTACTACTAGTTGAAGGATTGGAGAAGAGACTGAGAGACGGTAATAGGAGATCCGGGTTCGAAATCCGGCCTAGTCAAACTGTTTTTAATTGGGGATTTTTTGACGTATTGATTATTAATTAATAAAATAGAATATTACGGGTAAATGCCATTGATAAGTGACCATCAGTGGGTCACTAAACGTCGGGCCAAACCTATACCTCACGCGGAATTTTCCCGTAATACTCTATTTCATTAATCAACATGAGCCGCGAAAGCTACAAGAAAGAAAAAGTATTGAATGTTGCCTTAAAGCCGTGGAAGATATCGAGTAAAATATTAAATGAAGCCCTTACTCATTTCTACAAATACTAAACCTCATGAGTTTTTACGAAGAACTTTTACAAATAGGTTGATTCTTGCCGAATTAAATTGAATTGTTATTTGGTCTACTTGCTGTGAAACTTGGGTATGCCAGGATAAGCACAAGTGTAACCAAAATGCATAAGGCATAAGTTATCTCAGAGCTGTTTGAGGAACAATGAGGAGGAATAGGGTAAGGAATGAGTGGGTAATAAAAGAATGAAGGTAATTTTAATTTCAAAAGATCAGTTTTTCTGTAAATGATAAGAGACCATAATAACCACCAATGAGACTTGTAACTAGGTTTTTCGATAGGTAGTGTTGCTAGTTAATTGAATTATCACAACATCCTGATCTCCTATATGGTACAAACAGTAGGCCAAGCATTTGTGGTTTTTGTACGTAACGCTAGCATGGCAATACGGGCTAAGTTATACCTCAAGCTATTCTTCAAGTGTCGCATTGCTTTGCTCAACATTTATTTCAACAGTCAGTGCCTAAAATTGGATTTAATATCTGAGGAACAATAAAATACATATATCTATCTATCTAAAATTGGGGGTCACCCCCAAATACACTTCGGTCGAGACAATCTGTTAAAATCTCTATCATACAAAATAAACAACATTTTTCCCATTAGCACTCCTCTCATTTTGTTCTTTGTGCCTGATAATGATATAGTACATCGATACCTTGGTCGAATACAAATTATTGAAGTGGAAAATTGCCTTTACTCCCATTCATTATGATGAATTCTTTCCACCACATCAAGCCTGACACTTCTTTTTTTTCATGTTTGTGTTATAACCCTTGTGTGCCTGTCTGTGCATTTGCATGGTTGTAAAAACGATTATAGAAAGTAGCACGGCTTTATTGTTACGTGTATTTGAGAAATTTTACCTCCAGACAATTTTTAACGGATTTTTCCATCAGTAGTTGAAGTTACATTAACTTTAGTAGTGCATTATGTAATGCATGTTGGAGGTAACTCACCCTCCATCCCACACTCTTGAGTGCGCTCGCAGGGCATTATGTAGATGAAGTTTTGATGAACGCTTATGAAAAGAGATGGATAATAGTCGAATAACTGAACAGACACATGGTAGCGGAGTGAATGACGTGAGACGATGAACTGAACCAGGAAAACCATTGGTGAACGTGGAAGAAAACCCTCATAATAGGATGCATTAAAGGAGTGCCTTTAATAAGATAACAGGATGCATTAAAGGAGTGCCTTTAAGGAGTGTCTTAAGACTAGGCGGGCGTGTATAAAGGCAATGTTTCAGAGAAACGGAAGCAAATTAATTATGCACGCATAGGACAGTATGGAGGACATAATTAAAACAGAGCCTACTTGGTCCAACACCCAGAATTAAACTATTTTGACAGCACCATCCCCGGAAGGAATGGAGTCTTAAGTACGAGTTTATGTATCTATGTACTCTCTTTGGTTTGTAAAACTTCTTCGTAGATATGCATAGAATGATCACATAGTGCTAGTACACTTTGAAGGTAGATTTATTTTTCTGCGGCGTAACATGTTCAGGACCCGCGCATGTTTTCTCTGACGGAACACGTGGCGGAATATTTTATTCGTTGAAACGCAAACTTAGTATTCGACTAGCCTACATAATTTCCAAGAATAATTTGATTTCCTCCTGACCTCGCAAAGGTCATATCCCTGACTACATCAATAGAAAGTACAATATTGTAATAGATGGATGTAATTTTTGTTAGCGAAGGAGAAAGAGGGCGAGAGTGTGGATTTAAAATATGCTGATGAATAAATGAAAGTAAGGCATGTTAAACAAGAAATACCTTTAGTGAAAATACCTTAAGAGGTAGGATTTCGATATTTGAAAAACAAATATCGTTTTAAACCGATAAAATTGTTTTTTGTTTCTTCAAACTATAGTATTTTCTGCGGGAGATAGCCTGGAGAAGCTTTAAAATGCAGCTAGTTGCCGAATTACAAAAAAATGTCAGGTTTAACACTCCCTGATTTGATGAATCCTTTAAAAAAATAGCTTTTTCTTAATTACAACCTATACGTACTCTGACTGACATCAGAATGGCTATTAAGAGCTAGGAAACTATTTCTATACATCAAAGATATTTTTGAAAACGCGGCATGTAGCCAGAGGTAGAGATTAGGGCATATTACCCGGCACGCAATGGAATAAACGCATGCAAATCCTTACCCATCGCAAAACCCATCGCATGCAATATCTTACTGCTGTTGCTAAATGTTTCATCATTCTTCAAAACAGGCCTTAAGAAGCTGAGAGCCCCAAGTAATTTTAAGTTGTTGGTATTTACCACTACAAGGCAAAATTTTATTCGCTTTCTGATTGGATATATCATTTAAAAGTTATGTTCAACTATAATCTATCGCGTTTTATGACTGACATCAGAATTGTTGCGTAAAGCGGGGAAACTTTTGCTTTTCATTTCCCAACTTTCAATATCTTTTGCAAGATTCGCTTCATGTAGCCTCAAGCAGTGATTAGGGTATACTGCTCTGCGTGTAATGAAAAAATAAGTTCCTTCGATTTCCCCATCGCCCACGAGATCTTACTACTGTTTACCCGCATGGAGTCCAATAAGTAGGGATATTTTGCTGCTGTTTACGCGTTCAAAGGACAGAGCGCGCACATGTATCGGTAAGATTGGATATGGCCACGTCTAAGGGTCGGGTGCGTCCGCATGTACCCTGCTCGGATTGATAAGGTATGGGGTGAGGCTTTTGTCAGGTGGGAAGGGGTGAAGGTCCGGGAGGGTTGGAGGAGGGGGTAGTCAAAGGGAAGAGTGGCGAGGGGGGTGGGCGAGAGTATGGAGGGGAGGAAATGGGACGGGTGCCTTTCCGGGCATTAAGTAAACACTTTCACGGAATTTCCTCTTCAGCAACGGCCCCTACGGCGCGCGCTTTTCGGGTAAATGCTGATGCGCTACTGGCGTGCTTTCTCCGGATAAATGTTTGTTTTAACAATGAGGTGTAACGGTATTTTTTTCCGCTTTCGCGGAAAAATATTATGTTCCTGGGTCCTAGATCGTATAAGAGCACCTTTTTCGTGAAGCGCGTTATCGTAGGAGAGGGGGGGGGGAGAAATGTGAAAGCTTCATCCGGAGGTGGGGTGGAGGGCAGGGGGTGAGAGTGGGGGAGTCCCATTGGATTCGAGTAGGTGGGAGGCCAAGGCGGGGGGAGAGGAGGGGGAGTAGGTGATGACCCTCGAATGTGGAATCAATTCCGAGAAGGACGCCTTAGCGAAAGGTAACCTTTTTCTGGAAGAAGGGTTCGGGAATCCTTTGCCGAGCGAGCAAGGGTAGTGGGCGGAAATGTCGGAGTAGACGGGGCATCATGGCCTCATCCTTTCCGACTGAATGACTTTGCAGTTACATTTTACGCAGTTAAATACATTTAATTAAGGCCTATTATACGGATTCTGCGGGCTTGTTAAAAAAATTCAACTCATCACAAAATTGCTAACGTTTCGATTATATTTTTTAATCTTCCGTAGGGTATATATCTAGGGATGTACGATGTTATGCGAGAATCGATGCTCGGATATCGAAATAACCTCGGAATTAGCAGCGAACCAAGAATCATTTTGAAATAAAGTATCAATCCCACTCGATTAAGAATTTAAAAGAACCAGGAATGGAAGGTAATGAATCTTTCATTATAATTTCGTCATTTAAATTTCTAAAAGATGACGTAAAATTGTACCGCCAATTGTGAAAACTAAAGCGTTAGTCTTCTGGTAAACATTTATAGATGTTATACTTATATCTACAATAACCTACTGATTGGGGCGATTATATGAAGTACGATTTCATTTTAAATGGTTCAGATTTTTAAGCTATCCGAGACTTGCCACTGAGTTCCACTTTTACGGAGTCACCCGCATGATTTCCGGCCGAGTGCTTTAGCCAGTTAAGGACGCCTCGGAAATTGAGGGATTCGGGTTCGAATCCCGGTCAAGGCGGATGAATTTTTCTCTGTGGAATTTCGCACAATTTAAATGGTTTGTCAGATATGTGGCTTTGTCGGTTTATTTCACAAAATTTACACAAAGACTGCGTAGAACCACTAGGAATCTCTTTTTTAGACAAATTTAGAACGCCTTTATAACTGAGACAGTCGTCATTTAACAAATGGAAAATGCGTAATCAAAAAAATACAATATTGCAACACAGGAATACGCAGTCCTTGGCTTCAAGGATATTCAGGACTAGGGTCACTCTGTGAAACCAATCCGCACTCGCACCCTCCGAGATCTCTTACCAATATCGCTGGCTGATACAGCCAGCAGAGCTTTGATTCGAGTGAAATATGTAATTCTTCGTATCGACACCAGTATACTCGATGCTGGTATCAAGTCAAAAGTTTTGATACCAGCATCGTAGCAGTAATATTGAAACATTCCGACGGATCTTTTAAGAGTTTGAAAGAAATTGATGTTCTGTTGCATCCTCCACATAGTTAAAATTCCTCTTCTTTCAAATTAAATTCACTTGTTGATGACAAAAGTGCTAAAATTAACTGTAGCAATAGTCATGGATGTGACTAAAAAATCACTCAAGTTACCAACATTAGGTTTACAATTTTGAAATCTTCATCAGAGTGTATCTTTAATAAGTTGAAGAAACTGGTGTCTTGATTTTCCCATCTGGTTAGTATTTACTGGGGCATATGTTTCGTTTTTTCGATAAATGATGAAGTATACCGAAGAGTAGAAGAGAAAAGAACCATATGGAATACCAAACAGTAAAGAAGAACAAGATAGATTGTACACACCCTGAGACACAATGGGTTTGTGAAGAACATAATTGAAGGCAAAATTGAGGGAAAAGTCCCCTGAGGAAGACCAAGGAATAAGTTCATGGACCAAATAAAGAGGTTCAGAAAGTTCATAGTAAGAGATACCAGGAGGTAAGGGAATTAGCATTAGATAATTAAAGGTGGAGGCCTGCGGTCAACCAATCTTAGGATTGAACGACCAATGATGATGTTTCAATGCCAATTCATCCATTGTAGTCAAAGATATCATTATCCTAAGTGCCTAGTTGCGTTTTTTCAGAAAAGTTGATTATATTGGAAAATATAATCATTAAGGAAAAATGAAGGGTATAAATATATGGATTGCAAGAAGTAAAGACTTGATTCTTTCAGTCACCCGAGAGCAAAAATTTCAACTCTACGACCACGGTGCAAGTAATTTAAACAGCGCAAAAAATGGAAATCTCTGCACTGATTCCAATGTTTTTCCGTGGGAGTAAAAACAGGAAATCTGGTTTGGGAGTACCAAAATTAATTGAGTTTATCTACAAAATTCGAGGGCTCACTTCTCAGTTCTTGATGCCTGACACTGTTGAACCGTATCAGAGTCAGGACCTCCTCTTACTGAATGAATCCTTCCTCACAATTTTCCATTGGTATTAGCCTTTCCCTGAGGATTGAGCTTTGTAGGAACTCTGCAAGGTGAAGTAGGTCATGACTTCTTTTTAGGTACGTCTAAATAGAAACCTCCTCCAGAAAAATTTGCGTCAACACTGGTTCCGATGTCACTGCATCATCTGCAGAGAAAATGCAGCATTTTACCCGGAAGCATTCTGATAGACTTATATCCCAAAAGTACGTTTCACTTGAAGACGATGCAGTAACGTTGAAACTTTGGCCGTAAAAAAAAGAAATGCGAGTTATTTATTGAGCAAATTTTTTTAATTTATTCAGAATTGTGCTTCATTCCCCAATAATTATATTCATCCTGCTATCTGAAAACTACGAGAGGGATTATGTTACCCTCGCGTTCTGCGAGATCATTATGAATAGAAATTCCTTGACCGCAGCTGAAAAATTTGAAATTAAAACCACAAACCATTTCCTTGAAGTCAAATTGAACTAGAGAGCATAAAAACTATGTGTATCCATGCTCATTGTCAGTTTAAACCTAATGATGATACTGGTATCGACATCCATTAAAGAAATAAATTAAAAAAATAAAATAGCAAAGAGGAAATTTCGAAAAGATTGCTCAAATTTAAAACTTTGCCAATGGGCATTCCGCTATGAGTTATCTGAAATGGCTGATGTTATTCAATCAATTCAGGTCACCATTATATTTCATAACACGCAACGAAGCATCGTAACTTAAAATTCAATGGACAATCGCAAAATATCATATTTACTTCAACTTATTTATGATCAAATCACTAGGCAGGAGTAGGCTGACTTGCTTAAATTCTTCGTCAATATTAAAATATTTAGTTTCAATTTTCAAGTGGCATAAATTAATCAGTCTTATGACTTTAGACGCAATAGATGTAAATAAATGTTAACTAAAGGTTAGCTGGGATAAATATCTAATGGCTAGATTATCTCTACACTTCTAAGGTATCCATATTGCCAATTTTCCATCTAATTTTTGCATCGTCATGGTTAGCTAGCATGGTAAAGATTAATTATACCATTTATATCTGCTTCTAAATTCCCAAAGAAGTTAGAAACCACGTTAAGTACGCAACATATCCTAAAAAACTTGATTAAAATTAACTACCTCATACCAAAACACGGGTGTGTTTTTTTGCTGCTGGAGTGACGGAAATGGAGGCAGGATTAGGCCGGCAGGAATTATTTGGAAGTCATCTACTTCTTATCACTTTATTTTCGAGTTAGATAGTATTATTTAACTATATAAATGTATACCCTGGCTTTCCATTTATTATTTTCTAAACCTAGTTGTAGTTGTCATGGAAACTGTGAAAAATATTGACATTTTGTCGAATTTCCCTTGCAAATATTGTTAGGACCTTTACTTACTATCTGCAGTGCAGTCGACGGTGTCTTAATCCAGTTGCGTCCTCCTTCGATGAAGCTTTGGTGCGTCAGCATAGAGGAACTATTGAGTAAAGCGTCAGGAGACGGAGTTAAGAAGGAGAACGTTATAATCCAATTTCGTTCACGCCAAAGGCAAAGTGTTTACTTGCTTAACTGCGTCTTTCATTTTCTTCCGTCACTCGTCTTGGTGGTCGTCTCAGAATAGGATTATCAACTTTTTTCTCTTACTTTCTCGAAAGGAGTAAGAATAAGGAGAAAAAATAATTTACCCGAAGGCTTCGTTGTGCATCGTTTAACGGGCGAGTGCAGAACTCACGGTGTGGTTATTAATAGCTCATGGAACGTGAAATACGTTGAATGAAATTTTCTCGTCGGGGGAAAAAAAAGAAAGGCCTTTTCTTTAACCCACGTTTGATGTGGTGTTCTCGAAAAATTTCCTCTACGACAGGTTAAATGCCCTTAATTTTTTTATGGCACTCCTGATTCCTTTTATTATTCATATGATTGCGATTGTCTTATTTCTCTTTCTTTCAAAGTATCCTACTGTATGGGAGAACACTGTGGGGTAATTCATCTCATAAGGTGGACGTTTTGCTTTTGCAAAAGAGATGCATAAGAGTGATGACTGGCTCTTCCTACAAAGAATATTGCAAACCATTGTTTACCAATCTTAAAATAATGACAGTGATCAACTTATACATCTATTGTCTCTTAATCTATGTAAAAAAACATTTGGCTTCTCTAAACTCAAGCTAATCAACTCCAAGTGTCCCAGTACCTTGTCTAATAAAATTATTTTTAACATTAATACGCGGAAAAGATTGACGAGAAACACAGAACTATTGTTAATCACAAATTTCCGTACTTCTGTGTACGGTAGATCTTTTTATGTAACTTCTTGTAGGCTATGGAATGCCTAACCGAAAGAAATAAGGGAATCAACGAATGAAGATTTGTTCATGAAACGCCTGTACGCACACATAATGTGTAATCCCCATGCAAATCAATGAAATATAAAATGTATTGCATTATGATTTATCGCAGATGAGTGAATCAGTTAATTTTGTTTATATATATTACTTATGTGTATTTAATATTTGTATATCACAAGACCTCATTTTTGTTTGTTCGTTTTTTATCTTTGTAATTACTGAAATGTATTTAACTGTTAACAGCTGGTGCTTCTGCTTATGTTTACTACTAATGTACAATACAAACGAGGCTGTTGATAATTGTTTGTTTTATAATCTGTAAATGTTCCAGGGGACAGAATGTCCCAGAACTTAAATAAATATCTATCTATCTATCTATCTAAACTTTAAAAACAATATTCACAACTATAGTTAATATATATAATACAAGGAGTAATAAAAAAAATATATTCCATATGATAGATTATCAAAATCAATTTACAGCCATGAGACTGTGGGTATCAAGTTATTTAACCAACTTCCTTCCCATTTAAAAAATGAATGTATTCCGTTGAATGTATATGAGAAAAACATTTATAACTGGTTGGTTCTACACCCATTTTATTATCTTGTGGAGTTTTTGGACTGCAATGATGTTGCATCAATGTAACGTGTGTACAGGGTGTTAGTATGTACAGTGTACAAAATTCTATTTAATAATGAATTTAACTAATGAAAATTTATTTATGAATTAATTTAATCATTGACTTTGTCTATTTCTAATGTATTGGCCTAATGACAATAAAATTTATTATTATTATTGAAATTCTGATTTTATCTGTAACCTGTTTGCGAAATTTAACTTGTGTCTAATATATTTAATAAGGCATTCATACCCATTTTTCTGTTAAGAAAAAATATAATCCATTAATGCTATTTACCTATCCTTTAGGGCAGGGGTGGCCAACCAAAATGACCTTGCGGGCCACTTTGGAAATGCATCATAACTCCGCGGGCCGCATATAAAATTTTTTCACCATTTTAGATTTTGACCCACTATAGATATTTTTTTGGAGTGAAAGATTGAAACATAATGAGTTATTATTATTGTGTTAAAGTTATTGTATTAAAATGTGATGAATCTTGCGGGCAGGAAAAATGTTCAAGGCGGGCCGCGGGTTGGCCACCCCTGCTTTGAGGGATGTACTGGATATGATAGTCAATTCTTAAATTAATTTCTTGAGGAGATCAAATCTACCGAAACTTGCCGTCAACTGATAAAAAGAGCTAATTTTAAGTTTGGGTTTTATCAAACGGGTCCTTCCGGATTTAAACTCAGAACTCCCGAAGAGCAACTAACCTCTGTTTCACATACATGTTGAGTTTCAAATTTCGTCGTTTACTCTTCTACGAATAATACTTCTGGGCATAACGAAGAAAAAGTGTATTTTGTGTATGAGGAACTCGGTTACAGACCTGTGAGCAAGCAAAGGAATTTTTTTATTTGCTTAAATGAATGTTGGATAAAAGGAAAGGGTATGAAATATAAACGGATTTATGATGGGACAAAGAGATAAGGGATGTATGCTGACTGAAGAAAGATATCGTGTAAGGAATTGAGTGCCTGAGGATACAGCGAAAAAATTATTGTGAGCAATCAATTTCATCCATATGTCCTTTTTCTCAATGTAAACCTTCCTAATAGTAGATTGCCTCTAATAATAATATTGAATAAGTTTTAAAGATCCAGAATTATACCTTGTTCTTATTGCCTCAATATAAATAACCAAATATAACAGAGATTTATCTCCACCCACTGGGCTATCTCCTAGTGATACTTATTTTTTTGGACTGACGACCCGTCCTTAATGGCGTATAACGACACCAGCGGTGGTTACCCTCCCTAAATAACCAACCAATCTGTTGAGAATTTGAAAAAAAGGTAAATTAAAAGGTGAAAGGTAAAAATAAGGATGAAAAATAAAAAGGATGATAGAAATAGGTGGCGAATTAAGAAAGGTCCCGGATATACATATTGGAGGTTTGCATCATCAGAGGGCGCTCTGGTGGTGTGGCTCTGTTAAAAAAGGAACGTACCTCGGGTAAAAAAGTTAGCTTTCTGCAAGTTACTTCACCAAGAGCACGGCTGAGGTGTTTAAAAGAAACAATAAAAACCATTAGTATTGGGTCAGGACCTACTTGGAAGTCGAAGGCCTCTCAATGGACAGAAATATTTATTATGACGAATAGAATAGATTTTGATAGACATAGAACATTAGGTAGTTCCTAGAAATATTCATATTCCCGAACCATAGGCCGATCCGGGGGCTATAATCTTCTCCCCGAACAACATTTTCAAGGCAGGGAATAAGCGACAAAAGAGAATTTCACTGCCGCTCAGATAGTGGGTTTGAGAATTCCATCGTCCTACTTTATTAAAGCATACATTCGGAGCTATTTTACAGCAGTGCAAGAGGAAGACAGACGGCTGTAGAACGGAATAGAATGGAATCCACGTTTGGAGACTATCACCTACAAAGATGCGATATTCAGAACTGGAAAGAATAAATCATAATGGACACTCCGAGACGAAAAGAAGATAAACTTTTTAGCACATTTAGCGACACAATCGTCGGTTGAAAACTGTAAGGACCATTTTACATTAGGCACCTAATTTCGTAATTTGATGAGCAGAAATTGCGAGTGTAAGCACGAAATTACAGCAGGGGCTATTTTTCCCGTCTATCGTTTATCAATTTGCGCATGAATTCTAGCAATATAACGATTAACTCGGCGCCATTTTCAATGCGCATTTATACATGCATTTAATTAAGCAACTAAGTTCCTCATGACAAACGGCCTAAGCGGAAAATGAATTAGAAGAAATTCAGAAGAGGAACTAGAATGGTACAAGTCTGGCAATTGATGAAGAAAGTCAAAGTCAAAAATGATTTAGGAATGAAGCGTTTGGCCGAAGGGGAGTGGAGAACTGCCGTAATCCAATCTTTGGATCGATCGACGACGGATGGTGATGATACTGACTATGTGATATTGCGCATTCATAAATTAACTATTAGCATTCTGAATTATAGATTTGGCATTATGTAGCACATATACATTATGAATGCAGCGCTTTATAGCGTATTGGTGGAAACCGCAATGAATGTTACAAATAATTGTGAATTATTCATGGGACATGTTTAAATTGCATGTCATTCATTAGAGAGAAGTAAATTCTAATGGTGAAAGTTGTGGTTCCTCTCTTCAAATCTGTATGAGGTGATCTGTAGTAGTAGTTCGACACTGGATAAGTCGTTCAGTATCCAACGAAAGGAATGATCAGTATAAAATGCCGTTTTTAAAATTCCATCTGGCGATTTCGAAGTGGATGCCTGTTAATTCCCTCGTTCCTATGCACTGTATGACATCGTGTGTTTGTCCGCGACTCTACGTTCTGTTACGTAAGACTGATTTACCAGGTTCAGCGAGACGAACGATCTCTGAAACTCCATAATAATCTGAAAGTAATGTTCACGCACATCATGAAAATCTGTCACACCGGTGCAAATACATACGGAGACGCAATGGGGTATTGCATAAAAGCGTACTGCATGAATACGACCCAACTTAAATTGTACTGGAATCTTTAGTAGATTAATAAGGTGGACTTTTTACAGTTGTAATTTATACCGTGATTTTCGCAAATGCTGAAAACATGACCATATTTTATGTCAAACAGATAGGTTAAACTTTGTACCTTATGTGGTTTATTTAGTCGGGGAAAACCTTCTAAGGAGCATTGTTTCCCTACCTGGGGCACATCTTCTTCGACGTGGGATGACATCGTCACCTTCAACCCTGTGTTGGTGCTCGTGGAGATTGGTGCGGGGCTTTCACAGGGTGACGGCGGGTTCATTGTTGTGCGCAGAAAACAATATTGAGGATATAGAGCTATCAGACGGCAGGCAGCGGGAGGGTGGAAAGGGGGGCAAGGATACAAGGATAACACTTGGGTTGACACTGCGCATGCGTTCCCCTCCCACCCCAAACCCTTCAGGGTAAGGGAGGGGATGGCCGCTTGGTTGACCCGGGGGGAGGAGGAATTGGGGATCGGTGCGGAGAATTACGTTTCGGCGCTGGAACTCGGGAAGGGGACGGAATTGGACGCGGTGGAGGGGTGAAGAGAGGAGACAGGTCGCGAGTCTGTCCAAGTTTATCGCGGCAGTAGTGCGCGCTCTTGGCTCCTCGTGTGCGGTTCGTCCAGCCTTCATCCCTTGGGGTAGTGTGCCGCGTATCTCGCTCACGTGTTTCGCGCCCGTCTCTCTCCGGAAAAAGGGTTTATTTCGTCGAAGAGGAAGTTATCTGTGGTACCTTTTCCTCCCGTACCTTCGTGAATAGTAGAAGTATTCCGCGTCCTTTTTTTTCCTTACATCGGTAGTCCGATAACAGATCGCGCCCAGTTGTCACAGCGGACTCCTTTCCCAGACATTCAAAAAATCTCCCCCCCTCCTACCGAGGACAAGAAAGTCCACTCCACTGGATTCCTTCGGGTGCAGGAAGAGCGGGCGAACTCGAGAGATAAAGGGGGCGGGGTCCAAGCGTCTTTCGATCAGAGGGTTCGTCCCTAGTGACGCATCGGATTTTTGGATTCAGTGGGAGTCGAGTACTGAGGTTCAAAAAGTAGAAAAAAAATAATTTTTACTAGTGAGAGGACAGAAGGAGAAGAAAACTGTGTTGGTCGAGAGAAGATTCATCGTACAGTGCAAGTTTCGTGAAGTTCCGAATTCTCTCCCTCACTTTTTTTGTTTTTCCCTTCCCTTGAAAGTTTATTTTTTACTTTCTTCAGGAGAAGATTGGACGGCTCACAGATTTCTCGCGTCGCCTTTCGGCGGATGGAAAGACTCGATAGGCGCCTGACCTCCTTCACCAAGAGGCACTGGTAACAGCGTGAAAAAAGTTGTCCGTAGATCCCGCGTTAGGTCAACTGGATTAGTTTTGGACTCGTGAATCTTACCTGCTGGTGTGCAGATACGCTGAACTCTTTTCGTATGCACGCTGAGCTTCTCGGACTAAGTTCCAGTGAATATTTTCTTTTATTCGCGTTTTCCTTATTCTGCTGGAGATTCTTCGTGTGAATATCGTATTAAGTCCTCAAATCCTTCAAGCTTTTCACCAGTCCGAAGGTGTTTTCATCTGCTGTCCTGCAACTTGCAGACTGAAATAATAATTCATTTCCAAAAACATTTCAGAAAATTAGTCTGCGAAGGCCGGTTTGTATATAAGTTGTGTCAGAAATGTAATAGTCTGTGAACTTCAAATTAATTTTTTCTCGTGTGGGTGCTGAGGTTCAAGAAGTCATATCTGACCGTGACTGTATTTTGGGCGTGAGTATAACGGGAGTACCTAATTCTCCTTTGTTTGGACTTAATCCGCAAGATCATCAGTGAGGAAAGTCTCATCGATAATCGTCAATGCCAAAGAATACTCTCTTATGAAGACCCAACCTTCAGTGTGATTGGCTATGCAGCAAGGAACTTGGTGAGTAAAATTTTAGTATTAGGCGTGTTAACTTATATGAGCTGTCTGTCGAGTTGTATGTGGTGTTTACGATTGACTTTTGTTCATCGGTGTGACAATTTATTGTGGTAAACCGATTTCCCTGACGATACAATTTTAGTTGAGGCATAAGTGTGCAATTTGTATTCGTAAGGCTGAGTAAATACCCTCATCTAATTGGTATTGGTTTTCGTTCTGTGATTACCGTGTTTAGTGATTAATTGCTCAGTTATAGAATTTCTTTTTCAACTTTCATACCTGGGTACATTGAAAGGCGAAGTCTCGTTAATGTATTAGATCGAAGATTGGCTGTGAGTACGTCGGAGAACATGAAATTGATGACAATCTGCTAGTTATCCAAGTAACTTGTCATTAGAATCGATATTTAATACGTAATCGCTTTAGATTCTTGATTATTGGTTTAAATGAATTTTTTGTTTCTTATTTGTTGGTTTTCTCATTATCGTGTGTTGCTAGTATTCCTTATGTACTTCAAAATCCCTTTTTGAACGCTGGGATTTCCTGAATATATGTAGAATCATTCCATAACTTGATATACCGCAGAATTCAACGCGTATTTGATGATTTGAGGACGGTTTACGTCTTCATTTTGTTGTCGGCAGCGAGTAGTAATCAGGCAGTTACGTGACCTGTCATCTACGTGCTGGTTGTGATCATCGAAGATTTTCCTGATTTGTTAATCGCTAGATAAACTGATTGGTTAAATGCCATCTCGCCTTATGGCTCTTTGGACGGACTGCTAAACGATAGGGTACAGTCTCCTTCAACAATTTATTTTCGACTTATGCTTGATTAAAGTTTAGGAAGACCATAGTGTGATTGAAAATACGTGACGATGAAAGCGATTTGAAATAGAAATTCAAATAAATTTTATATTTGGAACTAGTAAGAGATTTCAAAAGTGGATATGTTAACGAGTTTATCATCATAGAAAACGGTAAGTGGTGTTTGGTTGCCGAGTGACGTTTACTCTTGACTATAATCATATTGGACTAACTAGTCATCGAGTTGCTTATTTCTTGACAAATGAAGGTTACATTATACTTTTAACACTTAAAATTTTGTATGCCAGTCCTCGTGAGATTTTTGTTGTGTGGTGTGTTTATACTTGTTATGTTGAAGCTTACATTGGTCAGTGGTAGCTTATTCATGAGAAATTATGGGTTAATTTGTAGGAAATTTACCCTATCCCTCTGAGTTTTCGACGAAATAAGGATGAGCTGTCTAGAGTCGAGATAACGGTGACTGATTTGAAACACATATTGATGGAAGCTTGACGGCGTCATGAAGGGTCTTCCCGCCTTTTTACCCTTCTTCATTGCCTTTCCTCGTCTTTCGATCGGTGTACATTTTCATGATGAAGGTAAAGTTTCATTTAGCTTTGAAATGGGTATTGTAATGATTATATATGTGTATGATTTTCATTTTTGTGAAACACTAGAGTCCAAGATAACGAAATGGAGGGATTAACAAGAATTAAATAACAACTCTGCTGTTAACTCTGGAATTGACGGAACGAGTAAACTGGTTGGTGATGCAATGAAGTGAATAATTTTGTTAGGCCACGCAACGCTTGGTTTTAATCAGTCCCATGGTTTGTACTAAAACAGCGGTGTTACTTTTGTTTTTAATGGACAAAGCTCGAATTGACGCCGAGGCATTCGTTACGTTGTGTTTTTGCTTACTTGTTGCCCATATTGTTCGACTCGAACCATCGATGCCTTTCGAGCGTTTAATTCGCTTGGAAATGTAACTTGATTTTTCGTTTCATAAGGTAATAGTTTTCATAGTATGCATATTGGTTTAAATTCCATATTAGAAAAAAATTCAATCCACTATCAGGTTGTATACTGTGAATCAAGTGATGAACGCTATCAAAAAGATTGATCATTAATTTTAGAGACGTAATATTTTCGAAATTATAACACCATCATATTTAATTAAAATAGGACCTAGTGGGATAGTTTGGTGAGCTGCTTGCCAATCAAGAGACTAATCTTTGAAATCCGTCTGTGCGGTAAACGGGCGTTTTAATGTGATTGATTCGTGGAACTTTTTTCCCGAGCTGACGCTAGCCATCGTTGCTCGTGCATATCAAATTACGAGCACTTCCATCTTGAAAAATTCTAATTTATGGCCTTCGAAAGCCTGCCATTTCTGTCGCTACAAGAGCTACTCTCTAGATTACATTTTGGAATCAGGAAAAGCTTTTTATTTTCACTTTCTTGAGTTTATTCGCTCTTTTAATAACAGAATTCATCTTTTAGGGGTGTTGATGACTTTCATGTTTCCCTCTGAATTTCTGAAAGTAAGAGTGATGAACAGAGAAGAGATCCTTGATCCGTTGGAGATGTATGTAGAGTTTCGTCATTACTGCTATTATAAAAATGTTGAAAGCCTATGCAAATGAAACAGTTTTTGTGTCTGCTTGGTATCTTTCTGGTTTATCTACAGAAAAAATCTCCAACCTTGAATCATGCATTTCACTCGCCGTCAAGGTTATTACATTAGTTAGCAATTCTCAGGGCCATGGTTCTTTTAACGATAACTTGTCATGAGCATAATTAGCAATTAAAAAATTGTAATTTAATCGCGCTGGTTACAATCAATAATTTCTCGGTCGCTTGTATGATTTTCATTCCAATAGCTAGGCCTACACTCTTTTCCTTTATGCATACAGGTTAAATGCGTGACAAATATGAATGCTTGATTAGATCTATTCACCTTTGTGGAGATAGTAGTATTTTTTAGTTATTTGGATCGGCAGCCACAGAGCATCGTCGGAGCAGCTGTATTACTTTGCGCCGAAATTTGGGTGCAAAGAGTGAAAGGTAATTTTATATTGCTTTTTATCGCTCTTTGGCCTTTAACTTTATTTTATGTGCTCTGAAGCTGTCTCAATGACGTCGATCCATATTTTCCTAATCACAGGTTGATTTTCAATCGAAGTTATTCATATGATCTCTTTAAATTATGCGGTGCAGGTTTGATGAAGGAGAGTATTTTTTTGATATGCTATAGTTCAATTCAGTCCTTATTAAATTATAACTGCCACTTTAAAAAACCATTTATGTATTTCGTTCTGGCCAGGATAACTATCAAACAGACAACTTGGCTGTTAACAGTTAAGCTTCTTTAGCATAGGCATGTCATCTTTTTTTGTGCGCATATTGATTGGCTCCAGATGCTCGTCGAATTCTCATTGCTTACGCGGTAATTAGCTTCTTGAGTACATAAAATCTTAGTACGCCATGACAACTAGCTGGATATATGTAGGGAAAACCGGTATCTGGTTAGAATAATTTGGATTAGAATAATAGGGGCTGGGGAGATGGAGAGTTTGTGGATGTTGCTAAAGGTGAAAAAGGGACTCTTTGTTCGGACCAATAATGCATGCGAACAAGCATTGATATCTGGAATTTTATATTTTTAACATTGCATTTCAGAGCGTAAACACTTCTCTGGGCAGTTGCAGACGTGCAGTTACGACTGCAAGAAAAATATCCCCTTCTCTATTTCCACGCCGTCTTCCGTGCGACTTGCAGGCATTGGTGCTGCATATAAATGCGCGATCAATGAATTGCCTATTCTGAAACAGCCTTTAGGTTGGTGGGCATTATCGATAAAGAGTGGGGATTTTCGGTGGTGAAAGAAAGGGAGAAAACTAAGTGGAGATGAAAAAGGTTATTGCGTTGAACGAGAGGCGATTGCGCCGTTTACATTAAGTTTTCAAAGTTTACGCTTTATCATGAGGTAGTTTCCTGAAACAGCCCCAAACCTACTTCCACTCGGAAGACACTCATTAGCGTAATGAATCACCTAGCTGAGAAATTTTGCGAATTACTTTTTTTTGCATCTCGCAATAGAAACCTGTGTGGCAGGGGGTGTTAGGTCACCAGCCGTGTAAAGGTGTAAGTTTTTTGGAGATGAAATGGTGACATGTATTATAGGAGTGTATTCACTGGAGCTCAACTTTTAATGTGGTAGTTTATTGTTCGCAGAATGAACGAGTTTTTGTACCGATCTGTTCGGCTTTGTCTCTCTTATTTTATCGCATTTGTCAGACCTAGAGGTGTAGTGAGGTGTCATGATAATATTCTCTCTGTCGCTCTGAAAAATATCAGTCCTGAATTTTCTCCAGCAACCTAAGTCTAGCGTGTAGCCTCTGAGTCTCTAGGGGCTCCCACCTTAATCCCTCTAAAAGTTGTGAGACACTATATGCACGCTCGTAGCAGTTTTTAACGAAGCGCGCTACTTTCCTTTGTATTATATTAATTTTTTTGGTTAAATCTATTTAACCAGGGTCCCAAATGCTCGCGGCGTATTCGAGGTGTGGCCTTACCAGAGCGAAGTAGCGTCCCTCTTTGACTTTTTCATCCGAGGACTTTCCTATTATATGTTTAACAAAACCTAGTTTCTTTAATGCTGCGCCACATTTGTTCTGTATGTGTAATCCCCACTATATATCAGCTGTTAAGTTAATTCAAAGATATTTGACTCTATGCAAACCGTAAATTACTTCTTTGATGACTAATTTGAAGCTGTGAATTTAAGCCGTAATGATTTTCTCTCCTTGAGGTAGTGCAAGTTGACAAGCAGCGCATTTTGTTTTTTTGTTACTCGGCTGACTAAGCAATATTTCTTCAAATCATAGCATTTGTTCACTGTTCCACAAGAGAACTTGTTGGATGATCTACTTAGCGTTTTTTTTACCGTTGAATCTAAATGAAAGTGGAAAGATAAAGTCTACGTTGAACATTCTACAGTTTTCCTATATATTTATTCGTTCAATTAGAAACCACTAAATAAAATTGCGGTCAACCTTTTTTTGCCGCAGCTTTCTTTAGAAGTTTTTTTGCTCTTGTCAATAAAATTATTAAAGTAAAATGGAATATTCATACGGATGATGAACAGCTTTTACGAAATGTTGATAACCATCTTGCTTTTTTAATGCGGGGATCGTATAGGTTTATCATCATTGCATTATGATCAACTCACGAACGTTTTACTAAGCTTCAACTCGTTCACGTCTACTCTGTGTTATTTAGGTGCATCAAATATGTCAAGAGTATTTAACCTTGTGTATTCATGTGCCCTCTATCTTATAATTAACATAAATATGTCTTTTAATAATCTCTAGTTTTATTCTTTCTGAAGTGTGTCCCGTTTGTGCATCATTTCTTATTCGATGTGCAAGATTTCAACGGCACTTGTGTTTTTTATTGTGCAAGTCAAGACTGTCTCATTGATTACATAGATGTCTCACTCCTTGCTGAATCAAGCCCTGAACGTATAATTACTGTAATATAGTTTTTGGGCAATATCCTTTATGACTCATTCATGGTGGATTTATTTACACTCTTACACTGGATTGAGGAGAGCAGAAAAAGATGATCCCTCTGATTGAGGAGGCTGAATGAAGAATGGGTAGGCGAGTGGGATTTTCTGCCCGCACAAATTCGTTTCCATCGTCGTGGGCGTTTTGCCAATCTAATTAGGTTACTGGAAATTTGAATCCCGAAAATATTTGCCCACTGTTTTATTCATCTCCCTTACGGTCCATTCTGGCTCCGCGGTAAGTTGACAATTTAGTATTTTTCTTCCTTTTGATGTACATAATTTTAATCTCCTTTCATGAGGCTTAATTCTTTCCTCTGCCGCATCCTTTAATATCCCGTTACCTCCTAATACGTCTCTTATCCATTTATGTCTCCATCGAACTTCTTAAAAAATTTGCTTCCAATCTTTTTCTTCCCTATCGCCTAACTAACCTTTTTTATCGGATGAGTCTTCCGACTGGCTTGCCTTCTCCTTTCTTCTTCCGGAAAACATCCTAAAATCCTTGATCGCACGCATATCCTCAATCGTCATCAGAAAAGCCTCGCAACCATAAAATACTATTCCCTTTGTTAAAGGTGTTCAGATCTTTTCTATGTAAATCTGCTTTTCTTCATAGACTTTCTCACCAATTCCCTTATTTTTGTGCAAGCTTCCTTGCCTGTGGTAGGTACTTCTTTTCTTCGTGGCCTTACGAATAAACAGGTATTCATTAGAAAATCTCTTTTAGCCCCGACTCTTCCACTAGCAGCAATGAGAGTGTAAATAATAAAAAAAATAATAACCACGACACCTAATGAGACTCAATCTCAATACACTTCGGGCAGTGTTGGGCATCCGACAGTCTGATGAATCTGTCACACGAGAGAAAATTGCCGCCCGTCGTGGTTGACGGAGTATTCTGGAGTTGATGGCGTAGACGTGCTCGGATAATTTTGTTGATTATGACCTTGGCTTATATGTCATCAGCACTACAACAACACGCAGTCATGAAGCTCTCTCGCGATTGTTAAGCCTTTGATTCCGCTTTATCCCCCGCGGAATCTTTAAAGAGAACTCTTTACCCGAGTAATCCTCAATTTTATGCCCATGCAAGAATCCGAATGGGATTGCTGTGAGTGACATCAGGGCGTCGCATAATTTCTACAGATTCTGAGGGAAGAGGAGGAGTGGTAATTCGGAGTTATCTTTAACTGACAAAAATTACGATAACCGTACGATTTTACTGTTTATATCAAGGAAATAATTAAAAAATTCTCATATTTTTGTTGTAAATACTTTCATCTCTCTCATATTTTATGGCCGGTGGCTTCGTTTGTTCACAAATCAGCTCAATAAATATTAAATCGATGTGGATCGTCAGAACTATGGATACTTTAGTGCATTGTTTTCCAAACCTTTTCGAGCCACCGCCCCCTTTTCTCCACAAACCTTTACCCAGCGCCCAAGACCATAAGCTTTATACAGTAAGTCCTCGGTTTACGTCGGAGATGTGTGTTGAAGAAGAGTGATGTAAGTTGAAACAACATAAAACAGATCCAGATATTCGTGACCACTTTAATCCCAAGATAAATCAAGGCGTTCATTTAAAAATTCGTTTTTTGGCTTTATTCAGGAAAAATTAGCTATTTCAGATAGGATGATTACGTCTCAGTTAAACAAAAACGTAAGCATATGCACATACGGTCTATTTTATTAGCATTAAACAGGAAAACATTTCCGACGAACCTTGTTAGCATGTCATTAATATCGAATCAGACGTAAATCGAAATGACGTTTACCGAGGATTTATTGTAGTCATGTACTACATAAACAAAGCAAGATGTTTATAAAAATAAAACTAAAGCAATTGTGATTCAACTTTTGTTTATTTCAAATCCAATAGAGGGATAGTTAATTCATCTCCGAACACGTATATTCGGTGAGGGCCCAGCATCCAACGCCCCCTGACGCCCCCTTAAACCCGAATCACACGATACTTGACCTTGTACAAGTCCGAGGATGCTAGCTAGTACTGGATTTCTAGTACGAAACCTAGCATGCTTGAAATCTTCCTAGGGGCTATCACACGATACTTGACTTGCACAATGTCTGTTTAGTATATCAAGTACAGTCGCGGAAGGAGTTTGACGACCAAAATGGATGATTTCAAACGACGACGACGGCTTTTAGCCGCTGCAGCTCCTCAACCTCAATTGCCTCAGGTACCCAAGCCATTGTATCTTATTGTGAGATTTGGGTTGTTTATTTGATCGCAGGAAATGGTAATTGTCAGGAGGGACTATGGAGGCGCTGACATCAAAAATTTACGACCGCATTGCAAAGAGCAAAGGTGATTGGTCGGCGACTACTAGGTCCTACTAGGAGCAAGTATCAAACTAGTACCGCAGCAATTACGAAAACTAGGATACCAGCTAGTGTGTTAGCGATCATGCAGGATTTCCAGTATGCTTGGACTGTATCACACGATACTTGACCTTGCACAAGTCCTAGTATGCTAGCTAGCATCCTCGCACTTGTACAAGGCCAAGTATCGTGTGATTCAGGCTTTAGATGAAAGCACCGCCCTCCAGGGGTCGGTAGTACCCACTTTGGGAATCACTGCTTTAGAGCAACTACCTCGTTGATTAAATATATTTTCTCCATAGCACGTTCGCTGTGATGGAAATCAACTTTTTGCAAATTCCTCATCAATATCGGAGTTTTATCTGTGCACGACTGGCCTTGAACTTTCCCCGTCTGAAAAATTATTTCCAATCAATTTGAAACTCACACTCTTCTTATCTCTCAAAATGAATGATGTCCATTCCTCATTTCCCTTCCCAGCTCTTCTTATCTTGTAGTTTTTCTCATGCTCTTCTGTATCATTGTTCAATGCCTCTTCCCCACTTACCATTATTCTCTGTTTTTGATTCCTCTCAACGTATCGCTCATAATTGGTTCATACACCGCCCGCTTGTTTTTCTGCCTCTCATGAAGTCTCTCAGCGAATTTTCTGTCTTTCCTTCCATATTCAAGTCGACCCTTAGTTCATCTACCTCCTCATTTTTCCATGCCCATACATCTTTAGCCTCCTCCCTACTTTGTCCAAATGCATTATTATAAGATCGGCGAATGAATTTTATCGTGGCTTTGATACTTGTAAGGCGTCATTTTCTTACAAATAGATCTCAGTGATATTTTTCACCTGAATTAACTTATTTAGAAATCTAACTTCGAGCAAAAATATTGTTATTAAGATACCGCGTCACTTTAAAACGGAGAAGGCCATTTTTCCGTGGTTGCCAGTGACAATAATATTACTTCAGTGGTGCAAATGCAGTTTAACCGGTTTCCTTGCTTTCCACCTTATATCAGCCATTGAAGTAGCGGTAAAATGATATATGCACTTTGGGGTTTTAACGATCCTACTTATAAAAGGTTTGGGCAACCTAACGAGCCACGCAAAGCCATTTGTGCACCAAAGAGAATTTTATGAAGGGATATCAAGTTTAACATCACGCAAGGTATTATATTAATTTTCAAATCCAGACATAGGTACTTGGTTTACTAATTGGTTCGAACAAAAAGAATTATTGTTTTAATAAGTAATTCCTTAAGATAAATTTACATATCTATGCTTGCTTCCATTTTTAATAGAAAGACGACGACCGTTAATTTTTATAGAAATCGTGCCTTATTTCCTCCTAAGCACATTTAGAATTCCGATATCATGTTTTCAAGCTAATGAAGCTCACGCTACATAGCATAAAAATTCGAAACGGGTTTGGGTATTTTAAAAATAGTTGCCCCTCTCGTGTTGTTTAGCTTGTCGGCGAGTGTCAGTCACATTAGAGCAGAGAGCTAGTCTTATTTCCTTGCGTCACTTTCGGCCTCCATAATACGTCTCGTTAATAAAAATGCTCTGCACGGCTTGCAATTGAAGATCTGGCGGAATCACTTAGATTTGAACTTGGGACTCCCCGCACCTGTACAGCTGTCACCATAAACACTAATAAAATCATCTATACTTGCATAGCGATCACGAAATTCTCTCTCAGGGCAGGCGCTGTGAAAGATGGTTAGTTCATAGTGATAAGTCTGTAAAGTTAATTGTGCTGTAATAGTTTCCTTGATACTGCCCTATCCTTACTTACATCCTTCGCTTTTGTTAAGGCCGCTTTAAACTACATTGCATTGTACAAACGAATGAATGAACTCTTTCATCAGGAAAATTGTACCGTGTAAATCGGCAAATTGTGTGATTGTCTGAGTGACTGAACGGGAAATATTATCTACTCTAATTCCATTCATTTCTTGTACAGTCTGAGATACATTCGTTTGCACAGTAAAATGTACCGTGTAAAGTGGCCTTTACGCTCATAATTTGATTTAGATACTCCCGGCTGTTCTATTGACTCCTTGTGTTATACTTCTCTTAAGAGTATCTGCCACCACATTCAGCCATGGCTCACTCGGTCTATCCCTTCCTACCACACTTACAACTCCTCTTTCATTATGTCATTCGACTCTCATTCACTCTGTCAACATGGCCAAACTGTCTTACATACCTTTCCTTTATCGGAACATCCATTTGCCGTTCTTTCGTAGCCCACTGTTTGGTAACCAAATCATTCATTCGTACTCATTTTCATTAGGTTATTTCAATAACTCTCCATTGCATTTAATGAAATTTTAGATTTTTTCAGTACATATATGGCCTTTCTAGAGTTGAAGTGATGCAGAATTTTTTTCATTTCTCATCCAGAGTTGGATAAAAACGAAACTGAAAACCTGGCTATATTTTTGAAATGCACGATGCGTAATGAGGGCTCAATCAAGCTGAAGTCAGAAAGTGGTTATCGGAAAGGAGATCGCATAAGAAGCAAACCTGTGAATGATCAGGAATAAAAAAAAATCAAGTAGAACCAAATTACCTTTGTGGAGTTTGTGAACTCGTAGCCAACGAAGGCTTCCATTGAATCGATCATGTGTCCGTGCTTCAATCGATCTGCTTAAAATATCGCATTCCAGGCATTATTTCAGACCACATAAATCCAATTGGGACTGGCTGTAGCTGTCTCCTGCGGGATAGAGGTAATTGACATGTATATGTGTATGTTCGAAAAGGGAATGGACCGGAAATCCGCAATATGACTGTCTGATGAACTTGCGAGGCTTAGCTGTCCCGGTGACATTAACAGCGTGATACAAAACGTACAATTTCCGTGCATAGATAAATTTCACCATAAAAGGAACTTTTGTGTGGCACAGGTCACAAATAATATGCTTGCAAACAGCTCAGAGGGTATAATCATACTGCTGTATACATCATTTCGTGTCTGCGTAGCGACGCTTCCTTTTCATTCGATTTCTGCATTGAACATTGACACAGCTATCGCGAATCACCCTTAATAAACGTTCGACACTCCCGAAGGTTAATGAAAGGGTGATTAATAAAGGTTAAAAAAAGGATAAAAATTAAAATACAATAGCATTTCATGATCATAAAAAAGTTATGAATATTATGATTAAATACAAGTACAAATACAAGCAAAAATACTAATAAATATAATTCGATTATTTTGAGTAAAATATTTGGTGGTCAGTACACTGAGGGAAACAATAAAAAATAAATTGTGCCTCTTTAGAACTGTGAGACATTTCTGGATAATTTGACGTGATTTGGCAAGCAATCTATAATTTACAAGAGGAGATATAGAATGATTTTTCACATTTTGTTGTGCGGTATTTGCTAAAGAAATAGAAACAGCTTTTATTGTTCTGGGAATAACCCTTGGAACATAATTTAAAATTAACAAATACAAATAAGAAAATAACAGACACTAATAACAAATATCGCTAAATTTGTGCGAGTCAACAATACGGTTTTCAGGACACTGAGGGAAATAAACTCTAGGATTACATGTGAAGTTGAACTTTGAATTGAAGAGCTCTAAGAGCGTTATTCTCAAAGGCCAAACAGCGCTGCGGCATTTTGTTGCGCAATAAATGTTCCCGTTGGAAACCAAACTATTGAATGCAATCTTAAACGATATGTTTTTGTATCTGCTGACTAAAAATATTTTCCGTTTTATAATTATAGGATTCATGAAGTGTACCATCACAGGGAAAGGCTTGTAATACCCTGATTTGACAAACATTTGTACCAAGTAATCCTTTATAAGCATCTAAATGTAGTTATAATCTTAATTAACAATTAAACAGTAACGCTCGTGGTGGGTTTATAACTAGGTGACGTAGGGTTGTCTGGCAGGCGAGGCGTGTCTCTGACATGCCGTCTACCGCATCCGTTTGAAGATTTAGTCCACGTTTAGGCTGCGGCGAGTCAACCATTAGACGCGTCGAGACGGAGGACGATCTGGCAACGCTGCTTTTTTTCTCGTCTGGAAACGTGACAGCCTTCCCTGCGCCGCAGCCTAGGAACTTTATTTTCCTCCCGTGTAGGTTTCAGTGTCGCAACATTGGCAGCCAGAAGATAGAGTTTCAATTCTTGGTATTCCGTAATGTGATTCCGATTGCTCCAAAGGTGTGGTTTCCACTGTTTTAAGACTCCAGTGGGTCAGGAGGTAAAGAAATACCGGGATATCGAGTTTCTCGGCGAGGAGCCAGAGAAGGCAGGCAAGTATGAAATACGAGATATTTATTCAGAACGCATTTTATCTCTTGGTAGAAGAGTGAATAATATTTAATCTCCGGAGAATTTCTGGTGGAATAGGATCGTTGATGAAATTTTCAAAATGCCATGTGAAATATTTTACCGCTTCGTCCTAGCTTTATCACTTTCTGGATTCATATGGAGGCTTCAACGCCTCTTGAAAACGTCCCCAGAGCGGGAATTAATTAACGAAAATACGCGCGGTATGTGGAAAGGAAAAGACGTTTGGTTTCCAATGGTGAAGTACATGATAATTATGTGATTAAAAGAATAAATATGATTTAAAAAATCGCCCGAATTTCTTAATTTTCAACTTGGTTCAAGAAAGTTTTCATATCGCTTTTATATGACCGGTTTACAGCTCACGTTTTGCCTCAATGATGTGAACACGGTAAAGTCTCGACCATCCGAGGGAATGCGGGAATTCGGAATACCTTGGATGACGAATCAAAAACTCTGATAATACGGAAGGCATATGGACGAGTATAGACTTCGAAAACATGAGATATTTTTATATTTCTCCGAACATAACTTGTTTGACATGGTTGGGACAAAATATTTCCTGGAAAAGCCTCCCACTAGGTGTTTGAACAGATGGCTCAGTCCTGACTTTCGTTTGCATGAGATAAATTCGTTCGACACAGCCGTAACATGAGGATCTAAATCTTGGACAATTCGAAGAATCAGTAATTCGTGCATGGGTAATAATCGAGACTTTGCCGTATCATTGCATCTTACATTTAAGAAGGGGTTAGATGTTGGGGTGGCTGGACTGAAGTGAACCCTGTTTTTCCTTGAAAAATTATCCATCCAATATGGTCATAAACCTATGAATGTATTATCAATGAATCCATGACTCTATGAATAATAAAATTCTGTGAAAGGAATTAAATGCAATTTTAATTTTTCTGGGTTAATCATCACTCTATCACGTATACTCTTTACCTAATTACTCTTTTTTCGGCGTATTAACTGCTCGACTGATCTTTCAATATGGCCAGTGACGCATTTTAATAGCTTCAATACATTCAATACTGGAAGTTTGGCATGGGGCAGAAACGTGGACTTCAAGAAAGGAAGACGAGAATAGGCTTCGGGCGTTCGAACTGTGGGTGTGAGGAAGGATGGAGAGGGTTCGGCGGACAGGAATGGATGACTAACGAAGAAGCGCTTAGAATGGTGGGGGGGGGGCGGGGGGGGGGGGGGGAAAGGAGACTTTTGAATGAGATTAAGAGAAAGTTAAGTTGACGATTGGGAGAGGTAATAAGAGGCGAATGCTTACTAAAGGCTGTAACAGAGGGGAGGATGTAAGGTAAGTGGGGTAGAAAAAGAAATAGAAGTTTAATTGACGAAAATTTATCGGTTAGAACGTATGCTGGGATAGTGAAAGAAATATTATTTGTAGTTAGGGCCCTGCTCATGTAAAAAAACCAGAATATACACTCACTTCCATGAAAACTTGCCCTAGGCCCTAGGCGGAATTTTACCTTATAAAATTTAATCTTCCCTTGTGCATTAATTACGCATGTTTCCACCCACCTTTTTTCTTTGTCACCTTTATCTATTATCTATTTTTTTATTTATATTTATTATATATATATTATATATATTATATTTAACTATTATCTATTATCAACTTTAGACTTGTGTTATTCATCTGTTTTTTAATCGATTTTTACGTTGCCGTTGCCGCAGGAAAACGATACCAAAATGCACGCTCTTACTTCACAGCGGTGGGATTATTCAATTTGAAGCTCCCAGGGGACAGAGACCAAGCCAGGACAAACTTGAGCGGGTAAATTAATGCTTGATGAAACAATACTAACGCGCCGCATAGTTGTCGAGAACAATGAGCAGCTTAATGAGTTTGGCCTGCGCCATGGTTTGTTTAGGACTAAACTCAATTATTCACCGACGTAGTACTATGATGATGCTTGCTTCTGTGATTGCTCTATGGATTTCAATCTTGGACTTCTGGGAGACGGGGAAATTTTCATGTCGAAAGAAACTTGGAATATAACTTAGTTCAATGGAATGGAATAAGAGTACGTAATATGAGATGTTTAGAACTTCGAAAAAGGCCTGTTTTTTATAATAGGAAGAGAAGGTATTTTTCAGAAGAGGAAATTCCGTGTTGTGAAAGCAGGATTCGACCCCGCGGGAGGAGAAGGAAGAGACAAGCTGGGCCACATCTAGTTCATCTACATCTATATGCTTCCCTGCGTGCGGTCGTTTTAAGGCGAGTGGCAGCGGGGGCAACGACACCAGCCAGGAAAGTGGAGGGAATAGGAAAATGGCGTTGGGGAAGGGAGATGTGAATCGCACGATAGCGATGCGTTTTATGCTTGTGTCACGCTGTTTTTGTTGTAATCACCTTTAGTGTGAGGAAAGGAAAAAAATATACTGATCCATTAGTTCGGCAGCACAGTATCTCTGTTTTATTTATCACTCCTATCAGTTCCAGAGATATAGCGCGGGGTGACAATACTAACTAATAATTACACAGGCCAACAAGGATATGCCTGTTTGATGCGAAGAGACATTTCTGACGTAATTTATTGCGCTGAATCCGAATCTACTCACAAAAATTGCCTATTACGTCAGGATGTTGAGATATTCCAACGTTAAAGGGTCAAAATGGCAATTTTTAGGTCTTTTTGAGGTTAAATATCTCAGAAGCTAAAGGTGATAGTGTAATTCTGCGAACGAATTCAAACTCTGCGTTGAAAAATGCATGGAAATAATATGCCACTATTTCTCTCAATAAAAATGCCACTATTTCCCATATATACCTCTGTTCATACATTTATGTTTGAATTGCAACAGCAATGATAATGATGGCTCTTCATAGGTACATTAAAAAATTAACGTATGTTATAAACATACGGTTTAATAGCCCTAAATGTGATGTATTTATTAAATTTCTATACACTTCGCTTAGCTTGGCTACGTCACTTTTTTATTGCTCGCAATTTCTAGCTATGTGAATCACCTATGTAATTTCCCGCTTTTTTATTGGATTCGTAGTCTACAATGGCAGCACTTTCAAAATAAAAATTATGGCTTTTATCAATAGAATGCTGAGCAAGAGCACAGGGTACTATTTCTTTCGATATGCTTGTCCTATCTCTAGATTTCCTATTATTTCAATATTGCTCTGTTTCTCCAATATTGATGTAATCACAATTTTTGCAAATTTAATATTGGAGGTCAATATAAGGAGACTTGAAATAAAATATTACCCAGATTTTCTTATCGAATATTGCCTGATCGGAAATACTTCAAGTTATGCATTGCGTGTAGCGTCCGAATCTCCAACGGCGACCTACACAGCCCTGTCTTCAGCTCTGTGGCAGTATTCAGCTTCAGCCTATTTGGTAGCGGTAGTTTTTAACAAAGTGTGTGATTTTCTTAGATATTTTATATATTTCACGACTTAACTTTTCCTGTGGAGGGTCCCAAATTCTCGGAGCGTATTAGTGATGAGGCGTAAGAGAGAGCAAACTAGCGTCTCAATTTTACTATTTCACCGGAGTTCTTTCCAACTTTTTCCTTGATTAATCCTGGTTTCTTGAATGTAGCTCCGCAATGTTTCGTATGTGTTTCCTTTTGTTTGCGTTCAAAATTTCTAACAATTAAGAATTCGAGAATATGATGGGTATGTTAACGATGTTGGATAGTAGTTTCCTGGGTGTGTTTGGCTCCTTTTTATAAATACTGGAGCGACATTGGCTGTTCTCGAGGCTTTCGGAACTTAAATTTTGGGTAATGTAAACGTAAAATATGATCTCTGGAAATTGTGCTGAGTGAGGGGCTAATTGCTTGAGCACGTGTGCATGTATCTCATTTGTACCTTGGGACTTATTAAATTTTATCGAGCGTAATGGGCTAGCGAACACATTTTCAAAAACAGGGTTAAAAAGTTCTTTACGCTATTACATGCGCAATAACTTGTTTTATTCCTCAAAGGAACTGTATTTTTTATGACCGTATGAACAAAAAGTCGATTATTTTAATCGAGTGCGTAATGGCAAGAACAGAGGATGTGGTGTAGCGACGTCTCAGGTCATACCGTCCGAAGGACCGAGCCTGGGTACAGTTTTTTCCATGCCATTGATCCGTACGTACATATCGCTTATACTAAAAACGCCCGAGCTATATCCCTCATTGTTGGAAATGATAGTATTTTATATCAATGATCAGCAAGTGCATCGAAAATCTATCCTAAACAAATTATTCTTAACTCCGAAGGGGAGTAAGAGATTCGTGGTTTAAACGCAAGCATCGCGATATGAATGTCTCAGTCATCCATTCTATTTTGTCGGGTACAGCATTGATTGACAGATCAGAAAAAAAACTATTCTACCCATGAGCACACACAACCCTCAGAGTAATTGTAGTGATTGTTGCAACTTTTTAACGTACCTCGCTGGATTGATCATATAGTTTTCCTATTTTTGATATGAGGAAATGTTACTCTTTCCTAAACACAGTAGAGGAGAGAGAAAGTCATGTTTATGATAAAATTTCGTTGTAATTGCAACGAAAATTTCAAATGAAAATAAATATGTCCATGTTAAGGGTATCTCAACCTATGTTCGATTTTTAATTGTAAGTGCAATGTAAACATTTATTTCTTGCGGAGAGACTTCAATTTGAATTTAACGACTCCAGATTTTTCAAGTTGGCCATTAAGGCGCAGCGATTAGTGCAGAAGAAATATGATATTTTGAAGCTAAAAGATAGCACTTTAATGGCACTGATTTGTGGTTCGCTTTACAGCATGAGTATTAAAACCATACTAATTATTAACTATTTGTTTCAAGAATCTTGTTACTCGAGTTGGAGTATTGTAATTTTCAAAATATATAAACGCACACAAAATATATATATACACACACAGAGGCCGTAATGGAACAAGTTCTCCAAGAATACAACATGAAAATAAGATAGACGCAGACTAAAAGTCTAGAATGCGGAAGAAAGAAGCTGAATGTAGAAGTCACCCTGAGAGGAGAGAAATTAGGGCAAGTGGATTCCTTCACCTATCTCGGAAGTACATACCATCACGTGGGATGGAAGATGTACTACGGACATCAAGCGGAGAATAGCCCAAGCTAAGAAGGCGTTCATGGAAAATAAGACAACTGCAATGCTCAAAGGTGATAGGACTACAAACCAGGGAACAGTATGTGAAAACATTCGCGTGGAGCGTACCACCCTATGGATCGCAATCATGGACCATTGGAAAAGCTGACCAGAGCAGACTGGAAGCCTTCGAATCGTGGTGCTAGAGGAGTATGCTGAAGATAAAATGGACGGAAAAAGTAAGAAATGATGAATTGTACAGAAGGGTAGAAGAGGAAAGGACCATATGGGACACCATACAGAAAAGAACCTGATGGATTGGACACACCCTGAGAGAGAATGGGTCTGTGAAGAACATTGTTAAACTAGAGGGTTAAAGGTAAACTAGAGGGAAAAGTCCCCAAAGGAAGATCCAGGAATAGGTTTATGGACCAAATAAAGTACAATTTATATAAGTAATGGTAGCGGGCGTGACTTCGTGGAAATCCTTCATAGTAGGAGCGTCTGAAGAAATTGCAACAGGTAAAACCTCATGTGGAAACAGCGAAGTTGTCATTTCTTCAGACGCTCCTTCAAATAAAGTACATCGGAAGAGATACCAGGAGGTAAGGGAAGTAGTATTAGATACGGTAGGATGGTGGGCTGCAGTCAACCAATCTTAGGATTGAACGACCGATGATGATGATACGCAGGCCGATGTAAATTTGCGTCGTTTCGTGTTAGTGAAGTAGCCAACTCATCGTATCCGTGCAGGATATCGAGAAATTGGCCGCTTTCCCGTAGTAAACGTGACAACGGTAAAAAAGCAATGCATATAAGTTTCCTGTCAATAAATGCAGAAATTAACATACATACATACCAATCACGCCGTTCCCTTCCGGGGTAGACACAGTCAAAATGTTTCACTCATTAATACATAATTGTACACCTAACTCGGCTTCAATAATTTCCTCCATACTGACCTATCCTTGCGAACCTCTTTTGCCTCATTTACCCCCTACACTGCTTCATACACGCCCTCCTGTTTTTAAGACTCTTAATATTCCTCCTTCTAAGAATTTCCTCAGCCACATTCAACCAAAACTTTATCGGCCTACCTCTCCCTCTCGCACCGTTCATTTCACTCTCATATATCTGTTTCGTTATTCGACTCTCATCCATTCTCTCAACATGGCCAAACCAACGAAGCACACTCCTTTCATAAATGTCCATTATTGGAGCATCTAACCAACATTCATTTATTTTCCACTTATTTCTGACCCTATCCATCTTACTTTTGCCGCAAATACTCCTCAGATAACTCTTACCCACGGCGTTTAGTCTACTCTTATGTCTATCCTGACATTCCCATGTTTCATTACCATACAACAAAAAGGTTTAAATTCGTTTGCTAGTGACTGGAAACGATATGTCTATTTTGGATATCTGTACTACGCTTCAAACCCAGGTAATAATTTTAAAACAAGTGACACCACCTGGTAGTTCAGCTCCTTAACATTGCCCTCTTCTGCGTTATCACCAGCTTAATGCGCGGATTTGCTTCTTGTTTTATGTTCAAGGCTGATTCGTGCGTTTACAAGCAACTCGGTCTCAAGCGCTTCACTTTGGAATTCGGAGCAACAGAATCGCCATTGAGTCACAACTGTGCACTTCAAACAGAAACATGATACCATAACCAAATGTTAATGGAGTTCTTAGCTGATTTTGTAGCATTCTATATTTTAAAGGAAAAAAACTTCAATCAGCAATAAATGAGCATTAAATAAGCTTCTTAGCCAAGTGAGATAGGACCTTCATTTATGATCTAGTGATCTGTTTTTCGAGGAGCCGATCATTTATTTCAATCAATTAAGTAAATATTTAGAATATATGTTGGTTTTAGTGGGTTCGATAAAGTCTTAAAAGGACCTTCCTGATGCATAAAAATTAAATATATCCCCAAAAAACGCAGTCAAACGCAATATTTTGGTATAAGTGGGCGGTAGTACCCACACTGAAATGGTTACTTGGGGTATGACTAGTTATTTCATCCGTCCTGCGCCCAATGAAATATTCTTTCGCGGCGCTCACGAATTCTTACCATATTTCACTCTTTGATATTAATACATGAATTCAGTGGCTCATTAAATAAACGATATTTTGTGTTTTTCATACTCTGTTGACCATATGCTGTGGTATAGATTCAATAATTGTAAGGGATAAAATTTAGTTCAATACACTATTGTTTGTATTCCATCAAGTGCTATTATTATTTAACGGTTAACATAATAGCTAATTATAATGTTCACCGTCGGTTTTATAAATATCGACATCTGAATCATGTATGGCATTGTCTTTAGAGAATACACTTTCAAAGAAGAGAGCTAATTGCGTTGGCTTGGCGGTACTTTTAGGGAGACTATATTTTCGCTATTGTGCGTCAAAGAGTTCACAGTTCAAGGATTAACCTGATGCTCTATAACACTAGATTAATATGATTAAGGGTTTCCTACTAATTCCCTGCACCGAGCTTTAGTAGTTTTGTAGTGCTGTAAGCAGAAATTATTTTCTTTGTATTTAAGCGTTTGGCTATGCGGTATTCTTTAGTCTTTGAGTTCCGTCGTTATGTTACCATATTCGGTGATATTTTTGAGAATTCTGTGAACAATGTTGTGGCGTGGGTTGCTGATTATTTGGTAATTAAGGAACCTACGACTCGGTACATTTGCTCCATAAAGGGTTGATTACTGATTACTAAAAAATTATTTCTGGCAATTGGGGAGGGTTAGTGAGGGTTGGTCTTTATTGTTAATAATACTATGAAAAATTATCAAGAATCCGCTTTGTAGGGACTGATTCTATGCATGGAGTGCTGCACGAGAAGTATTCTTAAAATAGCTCCGATGTTACTATTGGTATCTATCTAATAAAACTCCGCCACCTGCCAGGACTGGAACCCGTGCTCCTGAAATGATCGTTATAGAAGCCATGATACAAATCCGTGAGGCAAAATTGAGCGGACTCGTTGGTACATACCCATCACGCCGTTCCCTTTCGGGGTAGGCGCAGTCAAAATGTTTCACTCATTAATACATAATTGTACATCTAACTCTGCTTCAATAATTTCCTCCATACTGACCTATCCTTGCAGACCTCTTTTGCCTCATTACCCCCATACACTGTTTCATACACGCCCTCCTGTTGTTAAGACTCCTAATATTCCTCCTCCTAATAATATCCTCAACCACATTCAACCACAACTTTCTCGGTCTACCTCTACCTCTCACACCATTCATTCTACTCTCATACATCTGTTTCGTTATTCGACTCTCATTCTTTCTCTCAACATGGCCAAACCGACGAAGCACACTCCTTTCATACACGTCCATTACTGGAGCATTTAACCCACATTCATTCATGACCCACTCATTCCTGACCCTATCTATCCTACTTTTCCCGCAAATACTCCTCAGATAACTCATATCCACGGCGTTTAGTCTACTAGTCTATCCTGACATACCCATGTTTCGCTGCCATATAGCAAAGTGGGAAGAAGTACGCTTTTGTACACGGCAATTTTCGCTTCCTTAAACAAGCACTCATTCCTTGATATGCTCCACATGCCTACCACTTTACTTCCAGCATTTGAACGTCTCTTTATCTCCTCATCTATTCTTCCATCTTTCGCATACTTACCCAAGTACTCAAAATCATCCACCTGTTCAATTACTTCACCATTCGCCCTCATCCTACAGTTATTCTCCCCATTCTCCTTATCAAAAACTATTACTTTAGTCTTGCACGCATTTACCTTCAATTCCATTCTCTCCGATTCACAAAACTTAATCTAGGAGTTTCGGTAATCCCAGTTGACTATCTGAGATCAAAACAACATCATCCGCATACAGAAGAACTCGCACGTGTACATTTCCAATCAAAACACCGTCGTTTTCACTACATGCGTCTCTAACACATTTATCCATATATACATTAAACATCCATGGAGACCATACGCATCCTTGCTTTACACCCCGATTTATTTCAAACCAATCACTCAGAACCCCGTTAACTCTCACACTTGCCTTACTATTGTCATACATCGCCATCATAACATTCAACAACTGCCCATTCACTCCATAGTCTCTCAAAACCTTCCACAACTTCTTTCTATTTACTCTGTCATATGCCTTCTCTAAGTCGACAAACGCACAGTACACTTTCTTTCGGACACTCATCCATTTTTCTATCGCTGAAGTACAAAAAGCTGGTCACTACATCCTCTCCCAGGCATAAACCCACACTGCACACCCCATATTCTGTCGGAAGTAATATTCCTCACTCTTTCGATTAATATTTTACTGAAAACTTTTCCCGGGATACTCAATAAACTAATGACCCGATAATTATTAAATTCGGACTTTCCTCCCTTCCCTTTGTACAATGGAACGATGATAGCATTCTTCCAATCCGCTGGAACAACAGAAACCTGTAAGCATAAATTGTATAGTTCACGCAGCCTACAAATTAGTAATTTACACCCACACTTCAACATTTCACTGGATATCCCATCTAAGCCTGCAGCCTTCCCATTTTTCAATATTCTCACGGCCATTATGACTTCCTTCTCACTGATATCCTTTTCCATCCTCACATTCTCACATCACAAGGCTCATCCTCAACGCCTGCAATTTTATTGTACAATTCTTCAAAATACCCCCTCCAGCAGTCCCTTATAATGCTCTCGTCCCACATGAGCTCTCCACTTTTCTTCTTTACCGCATTCATTCCCCTACCTTCACCAATGTTAGCCCTTTTTACCCACTTCCAAAACAGCTTTTTATTACCTTCAAAATCACTCTGCATTTTTTTAGCTTCATCCGCACGCATTCTTTCTTTGCTGTCTTTCACAACGATTTTGCATTCATTCTTTTTCTTTCTGTAAATCTCACATGCCTTAGTACGCTCTTCTTCAGAGTTGGCAGCAATCATATTCTTGTACGCCTCTTTCGTTTCTCTGACTGCAATTTTCACTTCTTCATTCCACCAAGCATCACCTTTCATTCATCCTACCACTCCTTTTCCACTGACACTCAGCACATTCTACAAACACTCCTTTTAAACACTCCCACGCATCATTTACATTCTCGTTTCTGATATGCTCGTCCCATTCTCTCTACTTCAACGATAGAGCATCCTCAAGCATGCAACCATACCGCATTCTTACCTCGCTGTCTAGCAACCTTTCCACTTTTACTCTCAACTGCTTACGCGCAACATTCTTCAATGGCACCCACTTTCTGCCCAGATTTACTTTGGAGAGTATCAAATAGTGGTCTGTTCCACATTCAGCACCCCTCATCACTCGCGTGTCCCGCACTAACTCTCTCAATCTCTCATCATGCACAATAAAATCAATCATGCTTTTACAATCACCCCCTTTCCAAGTATACATATGTATTCTCTTATGTTTAAACCATGTATTCGACACTATAAATCCTTTTTCCAAGCACACACCAAGTTTTCACCATTTTCATTCACTCGGGGGTCACCAAAAGGCCCAACCACTCTCTCAGATGCATCCCGCCTCACACCAACCCACCCATTCATGTCACTCTTTGGTAATATACTAAAACTATGATGAGCTTAAATTTATCGTTTTTGTCTCCACTTCGTGAATGTCTGCGGTCATAGGGTATATTAGCTATGTATATTTGTATTAATTAATTAAATGTCGCCTATTTGACGATATCGGTGGAAAATTAAATTAATTAAGAAGTTAAAATATAGACGGATTATTTTTCTTTGGGAATACGCCATAATGATCATATGAAAACTGAATGTTGGAAGGCAAATACATACAAAGGATGAATTTCCCGATTTTATCGAGGATTTCTGATGAGAACGAGTGTTGATTGTAAGGGAACATCTCTTTTTAGCTAAGCCCGTGCGGCTCGCGCCGATTATTTGCGATGATTCCACTTTTATTGATAAGATTCCTGTGCAATATTCTAATCATTATGCGGTGGCGGCTAAATAATCGACGGATGTTAATTTTCGAGGGATAACTTTTCTTGGGCTGTAGCTGGACCCTAACATGACTGTATATCAGTTACTCTGTCGGTGAAGTCTTCAAGGGTTTGCCACCAAGTCAGGAATGGAGTTTCCAGCATTTTGATGGCAGACTGAAATCATTGATGTGGATTTTAGACTCGTTCATACGCCGAAGAAAAAACGATAACGGGTTCCCTTTTTACCATCACAAGTTTTGCGTGGGATGAAAAATACTTCACTGATGAATGTTTCTTTTTGTGGCGAAGATATCATGTGAAGATATAAATAAGCATTTAATCATATTTATTTTTGAGAAAATGCTCTCCAAATTTTACAAGATATTGAGATTACTGGTGGAATCTCAGTTGTTCCAATTATTTTTTTTAACCAAACAGCGCTGAAACTTGAGGTTATTCAGGTACTTGATTATGGGATGAGTTCTCACCCAATTATTTAATATGCATTCTCTTACTACCCACATATGAATTATTTTATACCACCATATTAAAATCACTTAATGAAACCGTTATTTAAATATCAATAAGTAAAGTAGGCATCGATACGCACTGTTAGTTGCGAACAAGCATAGCAAATAAACTTTGCCTGGCCTTTCGCTGAGAGAACTGGTGTAACTAATAAAAAACTCTCTACTTGTACATAACCTAGCTGAAAGAATATATGATACCTAATTGCTCGTGGGAACTAGACATTTTGAACCTATCAGCAAAGCTGTCTAATTTCCTGATTCATAGTGTAATCGACCGTATTAAGCCAAGGTCTTCAAAATTTTATGTACTTCGTCGAAAATATCTACCCGGAACGCAATTAGAAACTTAATTACATATCTCAATTTATGATCTGATTTTTGTTCCCTTTAAGTAGTTGTATTAGGCTTATGACACGAATAAAGCGATCGTAACACTCATTTACACACCTTTTACGATCTCTGTCTTCGTTTTACATGTTCTAATTTGGCTTTTAAGACCTAACCTTAAGGATCTCAATTACTAGCGGCGTATTCTAATGGAGGCCTAACGAGAGCCGAGCATCCAAGTTACTTTATCGTCGTACTCGAAGCACACTCTGTAAATGAGTCTTTACCTACGGCCATTTATTTCCAATGCATGAAGGCGGCTGAGGGGCTAATTTAATTACTCCCACTAATTTCGCATAGAAAAAATTAATTATTTCCTGATAACTGTGAAAATAATGATTCCCCGTAACAAACTTATATTATGGCATTATCAAATATGTAAAAGTCAGTCCTTTACATCCTTTATGCCTTTCATTTTACGTAAATATAAAATTTTGGCCTCTTCCGGAATCGTAGTTCTGTTAGAGTGCCACAAAAAGTGTTGCCATAATGCCCATGTTATTCAAAATAAGATTTAGGAAAGAAAAACTCAGTGTAAATGATTTTGTTGCATTTGTAGACTAGGGAACGTTAAAAATCTAATAGGTATGTGGATTAAATATTTTCCACGAGCTAATGAACAAACATATTTCTATGTGCAAATTGTTACATCCCAAGGCTCGTCTTAAAATCGACTTAATTAGTTTTTATGTTCATCGGAGAGAGGTGATAGGTATGCTAAACTGGGAGAGAGAAATGGCATGAGGTGGAACACGTTTTGCCATTGAAAATAAGAGCAGTAACTGCTCATCATAGCCTACGCTGAAAATAATAAAGTATAACGAAATCTTTCAGGGACGATAATGAATAATAAATGTTAAGTAGATATTTCATAGGTATGTATTTGACGAGAAAAGCTGGATTATTGCTATTTTAAATAAAAAAATGTATGTGAGGAAAATGACTTAAAAAGCCATCCTCTTGTGCGCTTATTTTTAAATCCATTCGATTTGCGGCATCCTTCTCCAACATCAGGTACGAGGGCTTCTAATCTTTTCTGGTCTGCTGTTCTATTTGCTTCCAAATGGTTGATGCTTCCGAAACATGGCGTTACGCTCCACACAAATGTTTTCACATGCCATTACCTCGTTCGTACCTATCTTTTCTGAATATTGATGTTGCATTTTCACCACAAATGCTTGTTTTGCATGGGCTAACCATCGCTTGATGTGCCTTATACTTGTTCGGTCCCACGTGATGGTACCTCTGAGAAAGGTGAAGGAATCCTTTGCACTGATTTATCTTCTTTCTGTATTATTATTGGTGTGATTTTGGGAATTATTATTCGTGTGATCTTGAGAATAATTTAACTCTATGCGGGACCATTTTCTCCATGCGCTGAGAGCATTTCAATCGGTTTAAACAGGCCTAATTAGTCTAAGGTTTTTTTCCTTTTTAAATAGTCCAGGACACGATCAGGATATCTGCTTAATGGTACGTCTCATATCGTGTCCGTGAGCGCATTTTGTATGGAATCTTATCTAATTCACTTGGAAGAGTTTTTATAAGGAGCGTAAAGTAGAGTGATCTCATAAATACGAAGCATCTGTTGTGTGATGCATCATATCACTGTAAAATTCTTCTGGACGTATGTTTCCTGCTTGATATTTGAATAGATACAGAGTAATTGAAAGGTTAGTACTCAGCTTTTCGTTTTTTAAATATCCTAATTGGATACACATCACATTACCAGGATTTCAATTTCTCTTGTATGGCCAAAAAGTACGTGTTTTTAGAGATTTACGAGTGTTAGTTTGAATCTAGGGAAATGAGATATAGTTCATGGGTACCAATAAATTATTTGTTTCAAGAATATCTGCACAAATAAAAGTGAAGTTATTAATTGTGTCTAAAATGTGTTTAATTGTGTGTAAATAACTTACATAAATTTTAACTTACACAAGACCTTCAGATACTGCTAAAACTAAACGTTCTTGCGACTGTTATTTTGCAGCTTTAGTTCCATGGCGTTCTAAGGATACATGCATACATTTTTTGGAAGGAGAGTAAGTAATATAAAAAGCATCTGTATCTAACAACGACGAAAATAATTGTGAATGAGAACAGTATTGAAGGATCTGGTAACAGTTGCTCAATTGATATGGAACCCCAGTGTATTCGATAGTAACTCTCGTGAGTAAAATTGAAATCAGTTGGAATTTACCGTTCCCTGGAAAAAAATCTTTAAATTTTTAATAGACATGGCGTAGAAAGTCGTCTCTTTTACCTTAACATCCCAGTGGAAAAAGTAAACATTTCTGGTATGCAAGCGAGCCTTCCACGCTGGGTTTGAGTTATTTTTTTGGTATCGGACGGATGAATCGGATAAGCGTTTGAAATTTTAAAGCCTTAGGCTCAAGCCTCAGAGACTGAGAATACGTGTCAATCAAAGGCTGGGTGAATCGTCCATTTCGGCTGCTGCGTATGACTTTTCCATGAATGCTTTCAACTGACTTATCCCCCTTTAAGTTGCTTTTGATTCCGTGATGTCTGTACAAATCGCACTGATAAGTTTTAAGATAATTGAGGGCTAACGTTCTTAGTTATTTGTTTTCAGTAGGGGAGAGGGGGGCTAGTTGATAGACATTTTAGTTTTTTAATTTTTAAATTTTTTTTAGAATATATCTACTCAATCAAACTTATGACATAATGTTAGCATGATGCATTCTTAATATTTAGATGATTATTTTCTAGGCTATTATTTAACCACCGACTACACATTCGTCTTTTTTCAATGATGTGCACAGTGTATCAACATATCCCCGTTTGGGGCAAGTTGATACTTAGAGGGGGCAAGTTGATACGTCATTAAATTACATGGCAAAAACAAACTTAAACACAACATTTAACAATGGAACGTGTTTTATTTAATTAGTTCAAATTTTAAACAAATAAAAGTGTTGAAACTTATGATAAATTCAATATTAAAAAATAAATTTTACTAGAAAAATATTAAAAATTACTTAACTTTGCCTGTGATATAAATTTTTGGCGGCGGCTGGGTAAAAAAATATTTTTACTACGTTGAGAAAATCTTTAGACGCCCCCCTCCTGACTGACTGAAATACTGATACCCCCAGTTTTTAGGGAAATTGACATTATTTGCCACAGCATATTTGAAAGCCAACATACGAATATTTTTAGCTGGTAAGTGATAATAAATATCAGAACAACGTAAAATATAGGATGTTAGCCTTTCTTCGTGTTCTGTTGTTCAAACGAGCAAACACGACGCAGGTTAACCTGACTTCTAGAGGTATTCCGTTCAACGAGTCTCTCTATCAGTGTCTTTTGGCTCTATAACATCTTTTCTTGGAGTGCATAAATATTCAATTAAAGCATCTTTTGAGTAGGTACCTATTCAGTTATAAAATATATATTATAATGAGATAAAAATAGCTATCGAAATTAGTAATGTTACTTTCTCTGAATCTCCACTGAGTATTTAAAAACATATACATTTGTTACAATGACACCGAATTATTAAATTTTTAATAGTAACTTGTCGACGCTGCTTTTAATCTGCTACTTTCTGTATTAAGAAATAAATGTAATGGTGCATTTATACCGCGAGGCATATAATAGTGAAACATATCATAGTAGGCAACTGTGCAGCAATCTACGGAATGCTGGCTCAATTAGTGATTATCTTGGCTCAAATCCAATTATTGCATTTTCAGCAGGCTACCAAAATTAGCATACATATCATGGTGTTTTTTTAACGAACTTATCTTTCTGTTTCCCAAAGAGACGTTTTTGTTAGGATTCCTCCAATATTACCCGATTATTGAATCATAACAGTATCGGGGGTGGTGTGAAAAGCCGCATTGAAATGAAAAAAACTTGAATTAAGAATCAGTCTCAGAGTAGTGATAGAAAAATTTCGTATGAACATAAATTACCCTCATTTTTAGTCTATTTATGATTAAACTGGAGTTTAAATCCCAACCATTGCAACTTATAATTTTCCCGTGCGGTCACTTGGGATTTAAATTTAATAGGCTTAAAATAAACTTCTGCGACGAAGTCTTTGGCTTTTCAGACTAGGGTAAAATGAAAAAAAAAGCTTTTAGCTCAGCTAACAGCGCTTTTAAGTATCTCTATAGTCATTCTCTACCGAGGACCTTTCGTGGTTTCATTGCTATTATAATAAAAATTAAAACGTATTGTCCTGTTAAATACGGCACTAATCTCATTGTAGGTACTCACAAACTTCGAAATAACTCCCTGACTACACTTCATTCATAACAAATCTGATATGAAATTACCGAGCGCATCAAGGAAGGATGAGAAGAATTTATTCTAATATAAGTATAAAATTGTAATGTTTATAATTGGCCATCATATAAGGGCATAATACTTGCTTGAATAAACTTGAGAAGCTTCCTCACAAAAATATTCCTCATAAATCTGATTGTAATCATTTAAAAATATCTTTATAACTGGATACATATATTTCCTTATCTTTGTATGCTCAGTTTTTATATGGTCACAAAACTTTCTTGCGCTGAGTGGAATGAATCGACCATTTTGTAATCTAAAGCACTAACTTGAAAGCGTATATAAAAATATTCTACTCACACAACCTCAACCCGCATGAATGGATAAAAAGGAACCGAAGAAAGGGGTAGCGTTGATTGACTGCTTCGGAATCTTTGCCGTTTTTTCTGGAATTAGAAGTTTACAAAACGCAATAAGAAATCCCTTCCCATCGCTAGTGGTCAGCGTTTGAGGATTGTATCTGGTAGAATTAGCCTCAAGACTTACATTCGTGCCAAATTTGAATTGTCTTGTTCCTTTAGAAGTTATTCAATCAAGCGCAACACGCTGACCGTAGGGTATTTATAGTTGTGTTAGTGTATGCTGAGGTTTACAAGTCTAAAAGATTCGGTAACATCTTGCCATCTTCAGGTTATGTCCTCTGTGGTGGGCGAGGTCGCGTAGGATACGTATTATTGCGTAAAGAGTCATACAAAGGTGGAAAATAGGCAAAGTGAAAACACCGTATCTCATCCACTCGTCTGGGAAGATACAACTCTCCACGGACACAGACTTGTTAGCGCAAGTCATTTTAGGTTGTTTTCATTAGTTAGGAGAGGAAAGTCTGCGGGAATTACGAAACTGTTTTTGCGAGCATATTGGGAAAGATATTTATTTTCTCGCCTCATCTCTCGGCAATTGAGCTTATTTTGAACTCGGGAATGCCGCTATGCGGAGGCCAGGAAAGTTTCTTCATTAAGGCTTCACGGCACTCTGACAAGAGCCAACCAGTATATTTTCTTCAAACTACGCTTAATTTTTTTCTCATCCTTAGTGGTAAATTTCCATTTATCGCTAGTTTCTTGTTTAATTGCTCTCCGGTAAGTAGGACGGATGCCTTCGCAACAGACTGCAGGGGCGAATTTATAACGCGGTAATGGAGTCAGAGTTGAGTCACTGCCGATTTCGAGCCTGTCGGCTCTCCTTTTGAGTATCAATCACCAGTATTTGTCGCCATAATTTGCTTAAATTGATTGCCACAGTTTCGAATACTTGTTTTTGCTAGACAAAATGATGCTAGTTATTTGGTGCTAAATGTGGAGTAAATTTTATTTGAAAACTACGAACAGAATCAGTACGATTTATTACTTTATTGAGCCAGAGCCGTCATAATAGCGGTCATAAAATTTTAAGACCGGTTGACAAAAAATGAGCGCCAACATCGGAAGCGTACGTTAACTTTGAAGTTTCAATGAATAACTGGAAATTGTCTAATAAAAGTTTTCAAAATATTGTAAAAAGTAGCGCGAAATCCATTTTGAGATACGCCAAAAGTAGTCAGGGTTCCACCGAATTAGAATCACCTCGAAATGAGTGCAGTGGCTTATTCATTTGTTCTAGTGATTGTTGCCAGTCAGTTATTCATGATATGCATCAATGAAATTATACAAGTCTGTAAGGTAGAACCAATCCAGGATAACCTAGGAAAGATTTTATAGTTATTTTGATGGTGAAACAAATATCATTGCAGAGGTGTTCTCATTCTCCCGAGGATATACTCCATTGAGATGTACAAGTGAAAGATCATAGACGGCCATTACGAGTGGAGTGCGGAATTTTGTGTCGACCTTTCATGTTAAGAGGACTTTTCAAGATATACTTTCGAGTTTAAGAAGTTTAATTGAATTCATCGGTCAATTCATTCATAAACCTTATCAAATTGGTCCAATTGAAGCGCACAAAAATTTGGTCCCGAACTTTTTTTGTAATAATCAGTTTCTTTTAGTGAAAATAAATTTTGAAGACTTATGCGAGAAAAATGAAGGATGTATTTAATTTTTTTTTAATTTCTCTTTTGAATTCGAACAGTTATATTACCTTGGCATTCTACAGTGTGTTTATTTTGAAATTAGTGGTCCTTTCATTGTGGCCTACGGCATCAGAATGCAAGAGGCCTACAGAAAAAGAGACGAATTAGTTCATTTTTATGACTGAGAGCTCCATTGGAACTGCACCGCAAGATTTAAGTTTGTAATTGCGCGTCCTAAATCTTATGGAAAAAATCTTATTCCAGTGAAAAATTTTTTCATTCGCGTTTTTATACGCCTACGCATGTCAACTGAAGTCAATTTTATTCATGGGAATCGGTTTTATCGATCAATAAATAGAACAGGGGATCTATCTTCTCAACAGCTACTGAGAGGATTTTACGGAAAATTTTCCAAGGGAACGTTTTTAATTATATTTACACATAGATGCAAAATTAACTTCACTTGGAAACACATAAATGTGTATATGACCGAGAGGAGTAAAGTTACATTTTTTTCGGTTCTTTCACAATGCAGTGTTGGTACGACCGAGTAACCAGCGATCAAAGCTGCCTCTCACTCCGTATGCGTAAACAAATCCTATCCAATTTTTTCCGATCTTTTCAGTGGCTTTCATGCTGTTGCAAGGACTGCGAGCTTCCCACCGAATAACACCAAGCTTTGATTCGGTGATGGATGGGATTTTAACTCAGAGGAAGCACAGAGGAACCGTCATTGCATGGTTTGTTTCAAGTCATGTAGGGTTGGCATTTCCGTAAACGAAAATGTTCACTTGGCCTCGGAGCTAGTCTTATCTAACTGAAAAGTTCACTTATGCGCCTTACCTAAACGAAAAATGATTGCTTAAGAACGTAATATTAAAAGAGATGCAAATTGCATGAAGAAAAGTAGCGAATAAGAGACCCCAGCACATTATTGATGACGCTTTGCCATCCAATTCGTCGCTGTGAATGTGGCCGCGAGAAGTGGTGACTGCGAGGTTTCGGATTGGTAACATTGCCTCATAACTATTTATGCAAGGGAAATATCCCCTTAACTGTCTTTAGTGGAGTACCTGCCTCAATTCCAGGTGTCTGCTGGTGAACTGCTCTTATTGCAACAATTTAATAGCTCGAATTAAATTATCAGGTCACCAATAGCGAACTATCACGTAATTACAGTTTTCGCAATATGATACGTGAATACCATTCGTTATTAATCTATATAGGTACGGTGGAAAATTACCCTGAAGGTCAAGGTAACTTGGAAAAATACACTACCTGCCGAATTTTGTCAAATTGGTGTACTTTTTATGGTTGAAATTGAAGAAGTATAAAATTTTTGAAACTTTTTTCAACATTGATAGCTGTAAGAGACTATCTTACGGGCGAATTTTATTAAATAATTATAAACACTCTTTTTGGCCTCTCAAATTATATAATTCTGCGTTGCCTTGAATCAGATCCTATTTTCTGAACGCCGATTTAATATGCTCTTGGTTTTTGACAATGGTTCTTTGAGGGCGAACAGATGGTACTTAGTCTTTTATTTTTTTGTTGAAGAGACTAAACTGTATCTATATATTCGGCATCACATTCAGAGACATTTTCAGTTTAAGTTATAAGTTGTCTTTAAGCTCTAGATAACTTTTTTAGAATTTTATGAGGATTGGTGGATGGAGTCACAAACTCATGCCGAAGGATCACGAAGGATCTCAAGGCATTGTTCCCTTTTTTATTCCATGTGTTACTAAGATAAGACGTCACGGAGATTGCAGGGTTCCGCAGCAATTCGATGATGCGGATGTGGTGGCTTTTGAGTTTGGATGCCTAAGGAGAATACTGTAACTTCCAGCTTTTCCTGCCGTGACGTGAGGGAATAGTTGAGCCCGTGCTCCATGCGCGGCCCGACTACGTAGTGAGCCACTTCCCCTTGCTGGAATAGGACCTCGGTAATGGCTCTATGCCCCGGAGCCTCCACTTATATCCGTGGATTCGCCTCCGACAAAGCCGTTTTATCCTCTCATCCACTATTACAAGTTCCGCCCACAATCTTACCGTTAGCGTTTCCTGTTGTAAACCTCGACGTACAAAATATCAGAGATAATATCTTTTATAAGAAAACACATGCGCGTGACTGTGTACCGTTTCAATTGTGCCATTTTTTTCGTCGAGATTACATTTTTTGAAACGATACAATGACGAGGATTTAAAAAAATAGATCTACGGACATATTTCCGATGATAATCGTTTTGCGCATGACTTTTTAAACCATTGTTACACACGAAGAAAAAAGCATGAGTTATATTTTTGTATTTTAGAATGGAATGAAGAGAGATTGAAGCTTATCTTATGTCTAGCTAAAGAATGGAATAGTCCACAGAGACAATGGCTCACAAGTGTGAAGAATGAGCAAATGTATTTGTACTGTCATCCAAATCGACCTATTCTGGTTGGTCACATCGTATATAAATTATTAATATTTTGGATGAATATTTGTAAAATATCATTCCTAAGTTTTTTCTGTAAACCACTACACATATTTGGGTGAAATTAGACTAATGAGTCGTAGTATCCCGACAAGACATTTGGACATGATATTGGTGTGTGATATTTCTACAAAGGAAAGAATAATCTTCAATCTCGACGCAGGTCCTAATGTAGAAACGTCATTCCGCGGTGAAATTTGATGATCTTGATGCTAATGTGCCAGCATTGAAACTTGAATCGTGATCATAGCTTAATATATTTTAGGAAAATTGCACGTGGCGTTTACCCTAGTCATAGTTGTACAATATACTTCAACAAATAAAAATTTCCTGTTGTCCAAAAACCTGCATGTCACGTCAGCATACGTGGGTACATAGTGTGGTTGACGAATACTTACTGAGCGGATGGCGAGTGTCAGGATCTACAAACGTGCTCTAACGCTTACGTGTCTCCAGGGTAAGTTAATTGGGTTAGACGAATTATGGCACTTATGAGTCCATAGGCAACATTTTTACTGGCATTTCTTAAGTGTGGTCAGATCTCTCCCATAGTCTTTAAGCTAACACATGTCATTACCCTGAAATTCGTTTGAAATTTTCATAATGAATGCGGATTCAAATTACGGGCTTAAGAGCATTAATTAAGCATACAGCATTAATTATCATCTGCTCTGTACAGCCCACTACTCTTGAATACATGAAAGTTCCATGTTTCGAAAATATTTGCTCTTTAATCGAGTTATAATGAAAATGAATTGATTTCTTTGAATAGAGTACGATGTAACGCGTTTGTGAATGAAATTCTCATCCTGTGTTAATATCGAGGCCAATATGAACATAAATTAATCTGGGTCTTGCAAAGAAATGATCCTTGTATTCCTCACACATGAAAGATTTTATTTTAGGCTTGTACGTATAAAAGAAAAAAACAACACGTTTTCATATTAGATTCGCCAAAGAAACTGCGATTGAATTACACTTTGTGCATTAATAAGAGTTATCGATTGGAATTCTGTTGACCATCCCACTGAATAATTTTTCATTTATTCACTTTCAAATGGAATTTAAAGTATCATTAATAAGTAATTAGTCGGTCTAAAGCAGATATTAGTATTGTTTGAGTTAATTATGAATTTGAAATGCCTATGCCCTATAATAATTAGTATGAGCCGTAGTCTCTGCGTGTAATGATGCGGGAAAACTAAGTCTTCTGGCTCCTAGGAAGAGATTTCGGCCGTCCAGATTAGATGTCTATAATATATGCGATGAATAGTATCCGTAGAGACGAAATGTCCAATCTAGGAGGAGACCATTTTTAAAAATCAGCCTTCTCTTGACGATGAAATTATTAGTTATGACCTGAATCTATTATAAATACGAATTTTTTTAGTATCGCGGTTAATCTAGGAATGCTAAAAAAATGCCATAGGGTGTGATTTTTTTCCTCCTGAGATTCTTCTCTCTTCGTTAAGCACAATTTAAAATGCCGATCGTTTTGCCCATAATATACCGCTGTCTATTAATTTTTTATATCCCATTCCCTTTCAATGCCTCCTTCACCTAATTCTCTGCTCTCCCAAAAACATCTTTTAAAGCAAATCAAATGACTGTGGCGTTACGTTGTGGAGGAATGAGAAGGAATAACTCATAATAAAAACGGTGTTCAGTTCCACTGTTTTAATGCTGTCTACCGGTTTCGACGTATATGGCGACATTTTCAGGACAAACAGAAGGGAAAATTTCAAATGCGAACCTTTTTATACTAACTCAAGTAAGATGGGTGGGGGAAGGGGAAGCGTTGGAGAGGAAGGGATGAGTATTGGAAGTTTACAGCTTTAGAGAAGGGCAATGAAGCGGAAGGAAGGTCAGATAATGATGACATCAAGAGGGGGAGGGAGGGTTAGTAAGACGGAAGTTGGATTTTAAAACATTGGCCAAAATCTAAGAACGTTAAAACCCCGTCATATCATTTAAAATAGTAAAATCAGATGAAAGAGAAAATTTAGCGATTCCCACTATTTTTAAAACATCCAGTTCAATACCTTTGTCATATAAATGTAAAAATACTATACCCAACGCTTCATCTGCCTGTCGTGTGTACAGTTTAATGTGTGGCTCTATATTTTCTCGTGTAAAAACAAAAATAATAACATCAGGCATCAAAAACGGTCATTTCAACTTATCAACATTCTGGTGTAATGTGCAAAGATCAAATTCTCAGTCAACATTACGCTCACTTAAATACTACTTCAGCCTTTAATTGTGGTTAGCCTTCACCAGGCATAATAACATAGAGTCGTCGGGTTCACCTTATTAATGTAATTTTTTACTATCCTTTCTCAAAAACCTCAATTCTGTTCTTGTTAATTCCCCTAAAATGCTCCTGAATCATAGAATTTCAGGCTGCGTATCTACTAATGATTTCTCTGGGCCTATTGTTTTTGTCCCTTGTCTGCATCTCTATCGTATAAATAAATGGCTCTTTTCAGGACACATTAATTCCATTGAGTACCTGGGAACTAAACCCATTTTCTTTCTAAACATTTGCCGAATAAGTGAGTGTTTCGTCTTCTTGTGATTTATGTCCACCCTCTTTGATGTTCTTCCTTTCCCTCGAAAATCTCATTACTTTAGTGCTCTGAGGATTTATCACTCCGATGGATATAAAAGGGATCCTTCTCTCTCTGTCTGCACCTTTTACTTTATTTCTTTATGTTCCGTACCTTTTAATTGAGACGTAATCCCCTTCTCAGGAATCATCCCTTTTTCGCGCTCTCAACCCGCTGCACAACACGCTGTAAGTCTTTCCCAAGGTCCTCGTTCAGTTCAAGAGAACGTGACAAAAAGTAGGAGAGGCACATCAAATTAGTAGTCCTGTAAGTCATAATTTAATTGATCTCGACCTTCCGATTTCGAAAGAAAAATATGAAAGGGAAATACTGCTTAAAATTTCCTTTCTATTATCACTAATCTACGTTGAACTCTTGGTATTTTGAAAATGTTGTTACATTGGAGTGGCCTTCCTATCCTACAACCTCGTTATGGAATTGTTAACAATAACTACCGGTTAAATCAAATTCATGCATGCATGGATTCTTACAAAAAATATCCCGCATACGCCACCATGTCTTTGTCACGCCGAATATCTCAGTTATCAGTATTCATGTTCCAAGAACAGCCATATTTTTCACCATCATTTTACTTCAGAATAGAACGTCTTGTGAGGTGTGCTAAATAACTAATACAAAGTATTAATTTGTGCCCACGTAGTAATATAGCCTTCAAACATTTCATATCTAGTATCGAATAAAATAAAATTAATGGTTGGTAACTTGTGGAAAATTGTCACGGACATCAGGACATGACAAAAAAATATCTTAGTGTATTCCACACTTAAAAGTTTATTGCCGACCCAGGTTTCGACTATACCTGAAGTGCTTCATATTGAAGGAAAAGAGGCCAAATTGGACGTACTCGAACAATTTGTAATTGTGAATGCTGCTACCAACAAAAATGTTTAACTTCTTAAAGAATGTGTTTTTCCTTCCTATTCCCCTCTATTATCTATATCATTCCCCTTCCCCACAATCCACCTCCAATTGACCGAACGTGACCGTGACTCACGTCTCTAACGTTAATTAAAAACATTCACTTCTCCGCCCCCGTATCTTCTCTATACATTGACTCGCATATGATGTAACTGTACCTTGATATTGATTGCTGTGCAGTCGAAACCTGGGTCGCCAATAAACTTTTAAGTATGGAAGATACTAAGATATTTTTTCGCCACGTCGAAATTTTAATAAAATTTGAAAAAAATAATAAAATTTTTGAGCGGAAATAAGTATTCGGAGTTGCCTTAAAACCTTTTGCATAGTCAGTGTTTTTTCCGAAAAAGACGTGGCCTTCGAATCTAAAGCTCTCTAGTACTTGCATGTTAGTATTCCTTCCACGTCCCCGTTCCTTTTATTGGACCATTAGACCCAAGTGCATTCCAACCCCCTTGTGCAACATCTCATGTGCTTTCTGATTCTATTCCTCGATTATTCACGAATGCCTTTCCAAAATTTTTTTTCCTGCCGTTTATTGGCTGAACGAATTGCCAGACATTCAGGACTGTTAAACTGTGAACAGCAGTCCTCAAGAACCATTTTACGCAATTTTAGCTCTCTGCTTGTTTTGACCTTCTTTGAGCAAATCACCTCTTAAAGCCCCTGAGGGAAGGAAGTGATTTGAAATTTAAACTCGTTAAAGGTGATTGTTTTTATGTTTGGACGCCAGAGAAACTGTATGTTTTGAAACTTTTGAAACTGAGACTTTGAATGTCCTCAATTCACCTCATGCCCGTACGAAGTCGCCATGTGATATCTCTCATTTCATTTCTTGAGGAGTTAGCTGAACAACAGACTGTGTGGTGGCTGCGTGTGTGTAAGATCAGTTTCTGAGAGGAAGGTTGCGAGCCTACTATCTTCCGATATTTTCAAATTAACGCAGACAACGTGATTTCAAGAGTTCTATAGATCTATAAGGGAACAGTGGGCTGCAATCATATCCTCTGGATGCTCTGTGAGCCTCTTATGTTTCTCCAGCGTCATCTTTGAAAGCGTCACTCCCGGTGCATATAGTGATTTTGTGGTAAGTTGCCATATTTGTCAATGCTTAGTGCCAAAAATTAGTGGACACAATGTTCGGTTTCCAATCTAATCACAATCAACCAGGTACTTCCGTACGAACCGCTGAAGAGGCATGCGGCATGGGGTGTGATGACACCTGCCATGTAAAGAGGAACGAATTGGGAAAAGGGAGAGGACTAAATGTATATTGTATTCTAATAGAGTGCAGGAATATAACGCTCTGTTTTTGTTCTAGTCACCGATGGAACTTTTATACCCTTCAGTGCGGCAGTGTCTCTTTATTTTTTCACTTCTAGCACTTTCTGAGCCATCGTGGAGTCGGAATAATATCCTCCGTCCATTACTGACGATAGTATGAATTTTTTAAGCAGTTTAAGCTTATCATGCAGCCTTCGAGACTGAAGCAACTCCCAGCCTACTGATGGGTGAAGAATCACTAATAGAATATATTTGCGTTGCAATTGTTAATTACAAAGGAATAAATATTGGTTACCAGCTTTGCAAGGAAGAGGTTAAAGAAGACACCCCGCGATAAAGGAAATCAAAGGAAGTGCTTTTCATGGGCCTGCCATTTATTTAGAAGAATACCTGTGATGATGAAATTTAAGCGTAAGAAGTTTTCTTCTTCCCACTATATTAAATAGTAGCTTGGGTGTGATTTGATTGCTATAGGAGAGGAACACAGTGAGTACGGGATATATGAGAAGTTTTTTTATAAAAACAGAAGGGACGAGGGTAGGCATTGGTGTGTGATGAAAGAATTGGGTATGATTGCTCCGCTTATGGACACCAATGAAAGTTAAGTAGATGATTTGGTTCTAAGGTCTGTCCATGTTGAAAGAACAAATTAATGAGAATGAAATTCATTGCCTCGTTCTTCTCATTGTGAATTCTGTGAGAGGAAAGGGTAGACCGAGTGTGTCATGTTTTAATGTGGTGGAGGGTACTCAAACGGAAAGGAATACTAGGCGTCTTTAGGTACTTCGTTGTGATTTTATCAATTGATTTAAATGGAGTTGTGGGGAAAACTAAATTAGATAATGATAAGTCTATCACTTCTAAATTACATAATGGTACTTATATCGTATTGTACTCGTAATTATATCATCGTAGTACTACATAATTAGAATTACGTATTTACATAATCGCATAAACCTGACATTATTTAGAAGTACGTTCAAATTACCACAAGAAAAATCGACCTAGACCGGGAATCGAACCATGGACCTTTGGTATGCCGGACCAATGCAAAGACCACTACGCTATCCATGTTTCATAATTCTCGTGGTGATTTTTGTGTATACAAGGGAAGTAGATCTTAGGCCCTTGCGGTCCATCCATCCAGATGCATCCATCTAAGAATTACGAAGCCGGGTCAGCGTAGTGGTCAGCGCATTGGTCCGGCAAACCAAAGTTCCGTGGTTCGATTCTCGGTGCAGGCCGATTTTTCTCGTGGCAATTTCTAAATCTACATCTACATAATACCCTGCGATCCGCCGCATGGGCGTGTGGCTGGGGGTGTTAGGTCCCCAGCCGTGTAAAAATATAAGTTTTTGGGAGGTGAAATGGTGACATGCTTTATGGGAGTGTATTTATTGGAGCTCAGTTTTTATTGTGATCGCATATTGTGCACGGAAAGATCGAGTTTTTGTACCTATCTGTTCGGTAGCGTATCTCTCTTATTTTATCGCATCTGTCAGACCTAGAGATATATAGAGAGAGGTCTACACCTACATACTACCCCGCGACCCGCCGCATGGGCGTGTGGCAGGGGGTGGTAGGTCACAAGCCGTGTGAGGATGTAAACTTTTTGGAGGTGAAATTGTGACATGTGCTATGTGAGTGTATTTAGACGGGCTCAGTTTTTATTGTTGTCACTTATTGTGCGCGGAAAGAACGAGTTTTTGTACCTATCTGTTCGTCAGAGTACCTCTCTTATTTTATCGCATCTGTCAGACCTAGAGATGTAGTGAGGCGTCATGATAATCTTCTCTGTGTCGCTCTGAAAACATTTCAACGTATTTCACCTACTATTTTAGAATATTTTCACTTTAGGAGTAAAACAAAACTAAATTATATAATTTATTTAAATTTTGGATATACCTCATGATCGGCGAGGTACTGCTAATTATAATTAACCGTTTTCACACTACGTTTTATTTTAAGCAACAAAATATAGATACCTGATTTCTTGTAACTAATGAGTTATGTTCAAGACACCTCCAATAACTGCATATTAAGAGGTAAGACTCCAATTACTGCATATAAGGAGATATTTGAGGCGAACCTCGCAAATTCTGGATGGTTGACCCCAAATTAATTTTTAGCGAGCAAATATGAAATTAAACGAAAGCGTAAAAACACGCAGCCAAGTTCAAAAGACGGCTTTACTCCATGAATCAATTGAAATGATATTTTTTTTAACTTTTAATAAATCGATGTATATCATTAAATTGCAGGATGCATTAAATTCAGAAAATGACTAAAATTTTATATAGTTGATTAATTAGCGTGTATCAAAAAGATTGACCTGGTTTTAGAGTGTTATAATTACAGAACGGGGGGCATTCAGAGAAAAAAAATGTGTTTCGATCGAATGGGCCTGGCTAAAAGTTTCAGAGGATTGACACTAGATACCAGTCCATGCGTCGGCTCTGTCAGTCTGAAGCAAGATGCAAGAAGCCGCTCAAACGAAGGAAATAAATATATCAATCAATATAAAGTCTCATAATCAGGTCATTCTTTTTTATGCACTTTGTAGGTGGATTTGGTGGCCGCTGATATTTGCAGTTTATTAAATGTGTGCAGTTGGCTATGAATTAGCTTAAAAATAGGGGGGCGTGTATGAATTATGCAATGTATTAGGGTAACTGGAGAAAAACTGACACAGAAGAATAGAGCGGTAAGGATGAAATTATGAAAGCAGAGTCAGCTTTATAGAACAATCAATGAGAATCGGACTTTATGACTGTGTCTCCGTACTCTAAATTGGTATTTGCAGACCCCAGTGGCGGTGGGTTTAAGTCCTTGCTTGCCAACTATAGTGTCGTGAGTTTGAATCCCGCCTGCGAATGATTTCCAACTTTCAGGGCATGGTTGTGTGCGTTCCACCGTTTAAGAGTTGAATGTAAGGGAGAACTTGATAACCCTGATTTGAAAAATTGGTAAGGCGAAATGGCTTCTGATAACAGCATGCCGCCAAGTTCAACGTTTTACTTCAAGGACCATTTAATGATATTTTTCAAAATTTATAACCCTCAGAAAAGATAGCGTGAAAAGATTGCGTGTCGGAAACTATGGCTTAAACTCTAGACGGAGTAGTAATCGGAAGAAAAGGAAGGAAGGTTGATGGAGAGACGAAGTGAGTAAAATGTACGCGGCATTCAACTTCCGCGAATAAAGCATGGAGCTATTTACATGCAATATTAAATATTTATAAACTATATAAAAAATGCAATTCCGCAGCCCTTAAGTGTATCATGTTGTTTGTCCTTAGCTTAGGAAAATTATGCCATATATCGTTTGAAAATACATGATTCTCTAAAAAAAATTATGCATATCAGTGTATGCCCTCGAAATTTTTAAATTAACTTTTCAAGTTTTATTTAATTTCAGGCGCTCTATCAAAGTAGGAAAACCTTTAGTTATTGAAGGTAATTGTGGAATTGTGAGACACCCCACAATTGAAAGGAAAAATTTTAGCTGCAAAAAAGGAGGAGCTCAGAGAACACTTGGTTAGAACGACCAAATTTGAACTAAAATACTGAACTTTATAGATGCAATTCGGTGGAACCCTACGGTGCGATAGCACAGTGGTTTGTTGAAATAATCAAAATGTTCATTCAGCCATATTGAATGGATCTCTTGTACTGATTTTACGCAGGAGACATAGATGAGATTAGCAGTATTGTCACGGTACTGAGTGATAGTGGGTGGGAAAATGCTAATTGGTAATTATGTCTAATAAAGTACGGACAGTTTCTTGAAATTATGGAGAATATGCATTCGATAGCCTTCTTAGAGAGATCATTTTTTGGGAATAAACAAACTTTACATTCGTGCGTCAAGACGACGTCTACTGATTTCTTTAATCTTTGGTCTTACATTAACTCGAACAAAAAACGTCAAAACGGAATACGCCAATTTTGGAGCCTTTAACAGAAAGATTTAATTCGCGTAGTAAATAAAGAGAAGCTTCCGTTTCACTGAAAACTGCTACGATCGATTGGAAAGTGCTACACAGCTGATGAAAGGATTTATAAAGGAGCCGTTAGAGGCTCGGAAGCTTTCATTATTTGAGAAGTTCAGATGACGAGTTTCAATACGACAAGGAGAATATTATTTTGACCACGCACTGTATTTTCAGAACTGAAATAAGCGACAAAATTAAAGTGATAGACAGCCTAATTGATCGGAACAAAAATTCATTCTTTCTAGGAATTAATCATGATTCCAAATCCGAACATATGATTTATGGTTCACTAGTATTTTTCGGGTTCGCTCCGCGTTGAACCATTTTTGTGTACGACCGTTTTGCCGGCTTCATCAGGTCCTAATGAAGGTTAGGCCGACTAGAATGCCGGCTAAATAGTCGTCCACAAAAATGGTTCAACGCTGATAGAACCCGAAAAAATACCAATAAACAAGAAAATCGCGGAAGCCTTCGTAACATAAAGTTTATTGGCTGCAGGATGGTACATACATTGCCGACCTGGCGGCGCGTATTGGATTTTGCTGTGAGCCCTTGAGAAGAATCATTCTAGTGAAATAAGCTTTTTGAAAAGTACCCACCCAAATTGACGTATAATTGTGAAAAAATTGGTTGAAATTCCGCGTGAATTGCAGCTTTGTAAAGTACCTATATTAGTCAGCAACTCTTATCTTTAATTTTGTGGAAGGCCTTTTCTTTAAACGCACTTCCCTTTGGGAATAAGACAGCTTTGGGAAAGATCAAGTGTGGTTTTTCAGTCCTGGAGATTGGTGAGGTGTAATATCTGGACGGAAATAAGAGCAAAAGACGTGCCGGACACCCCCGGTTGCTGTCTTCGTGAAGCGGGAGCAGCCGGGGTCGAATATCGATTATTACAAACCCATTTTGCGTGGGTAGCTTGTGAGGGGGGGTGGAAGTGGGTTGCGGAAATTTCTTGCATAGAGGTGTATGGAATAAGAACAGAGGAAATAAGAGTCGGAGTACATATTAGTTTATCGCCAGGTGTGTACCCGCGGATGGGGAAGAGGTAGGTGGTACTCAGAAAGTTCCATTAGCGCACAACAATCTGGCGGAATTAAATTCGAAAGATGGATGTATACATTGGGTGGGAAGAATATTGCCTGCGTCGAAAAGACTCGATGGAAATGCTCGGATCTCATGTTGGAATATTTCAATTAAAGTCAATCCTTCCTAGAGCGCAGATCGCCTTCGGAATAAATCTTTGTAAGTTGATGAAATACAATTGAGTTCATGTTTTCAGGATCTCGAGGTACCGTTTCACCCGAAGCCCCAGTGTGTGTGATTTCTCTTATTGTTGACGCAGAAATCTCTTCATTAATTTGCTAATAAATGCTTTTACCAAGAGAATTGTTTTGGAAGTCATATCTTCAAATATAAAAAGAGCAAGCTGAAACTCTCTGGTAGCAAACGGAAAGAATCAACGCTTGCAAAAATAAATACACATGGTTATCCGAGTTTTGTTTGTAAGCAACTGCGATTTCAATATTCCTTATCCTGTTTTTTTTAAAATTATTATGGCGAAAGGGCTGGGTCGAAACCAACTCATAGAAACTGGTCGCAAATTTTAAGTTGAATGTTACTTTGCGCCATTATTATAACTAATGATCATCACAAAAAGAGTCTTACAGACTCTTGAAGACTAGTGATTGGTGATAATATGCAATGACGTTCATTGGATCTAATTACCAATCCTTTGATGTCCTGAAATTCCTGAATCAACTCCGCGAAAATACTCGGAAAACCTTGTACCATCATTTGAAGGAAAACTTCGGCAGTAGTCTGGAAAGAAAATCCGCCTCTGCTTTTACGTCTTGAAATTGGACTCCAAGGAGTACAGACAGTCTCAAGTTGACGAATATCTCTCCAAATGCTTAAGGGTCATACCGAAATATGTTTGCGTAAAGTTAAGAAAAATAATTTTAGTGCAATAGTTATATTTTAAACTAGTGTATTGAAATCTTGAGTAAGTAATAAGTATTCGGCTCGGTGTTCGGTCTAGTTCAGTGGTTGTTGGTGATAAGTTTTTCAAGTTTCGAACTCATAATGCAAACAGTTACTCTAGTTACTGGTAGGAAACATTTACGGGTCTAAAAATTCGTATTAGCCCCAGTGTATGTCCGAAAAATGGTTGCGCTCCTTGCCTCGCGGAAATAAACTTTTATAAATGTTCGTTTGGCATTTTTTATTGGCCAATTTTATGATATTCTATTGATTAACCGGCCATTGGGAACAGGAACTCGCTCGTTTGAAAATTACTTTACCTCAAAGGGTTAATTACTCTATGGATGCTGATTCTGATTCTATTGATGCTACTCAGTGTGGCATTTATTTGTTACCGATAAAGCTCCATTTATGGGAATGTACAATATCTGTAATGGAGTTCATGCTATATTGCTAATGGGCTAAGCTAAGTGGAAATATTTTCAGGATCTTCAGGCCCTTTCACACCGTGTCACCCTCTCAACTTTTTATTTCTGTGTCCTAAAGCGGGTGTGTCAATTTCACCTTCTTGCGGCGAGTAGAAAAAAATGCTCTCATGTCGTAAATGGATGCGGTAAGCACTATGTGGGATTCCATTGTTCAAAGAGGAATATCATAACTGAACTTCATCAAAGCATTGTTTTAGATACTTATTTCTACTTATTAGATTGTAGTAGATGGTGCCTATTTTAATTGCTCTCGCTCCACTGTAACACCTTAAATAATAATGTTCAGATAACGACTGACATACGATTGAAACACCAACCGTGAATCTGAGTCACGTTCACGATTTCTGTTAACGAACGGCTGTCAACTAAGACTTGAGGCGCTAATTGTCACCCATCTTCGTAAATCTTGGCTGAAGAGTCTCACGTAAACTCTCGCCGCAATAAAGGTTTAAATTTTGGAAATATCCTCATGTATTTCGATATTAGTGCGTGCCACACAGTGGACGGTAATAATTACTCTGCTTTGATCTACACGATATTAGTTTTAGCCATTCGAACAATGGATTAATTTACAGATAGTGCTATAAGACTCGGTCTTTAGCTCGAGACAAGTCAGTGGTCGAGTGCTTGAAGTTGATTGGATTATTTTCGGCGAAAAAGATTAGTTCCGCTTAGGGAACACGTGTGAAAACGACCCTTTTCGCGCTGTGCGGGTGACATGGTTTTCCATTTCATTATTGGAGTAATTACTCGGAAAATGTGATAAATTTAAGTCTTACAAATGGACAACCGTACTCAATGCACGACTGAGCGTGCGCTGGGGTCAACCGTGAATCTGTGGGTTTGGGACTTGTTGAAATTTGAAGTTGCCGGGGGACATAAACGATGAACGCTTTCACGAAAAATGCTTTCTTGTTGTAGCACGAGAAAATATAGTTGAATTTCTCTTTGACGCCTCCAATCTCAGTCCCAATCTCAGACAGGCCTTCAGTTATTTTAGGAACGGCTTATTTTTGAAAATATTGTTGACAATGGAGGGACTATCATCGGAATAAATACATTCTAAACAGTGGGTTGATAAATATCTATAAACATATACCGATAATTCCAATTATTATTAATGGTCTCACTCCGGATGTTCTTTTCAATAAGTACTGATAAGCCTCTTACTCTCAGTCTTATGATTGTTCATTTTTTTCCATTATCGATTTATTAATTCATCTCTATGATCCAGTTTTGTTATACCTTTGCTGCTCTCTCATTTTGATTTCTTCCTCATACCAATATTTTGTTTTACATTAATCTTCAATGTAAATGTATGTAAAGATGTACATTTTTTCACGGAAAAGAGCAGCTCTAATTAACGCCCGCGATTGCATATGCTACTACACAATCGTCCTAATTTCTCATATTTTTTCCATCCATAAAGTTCAAATTCCTCGCTGTAGGTAACGTTGAATCTACTGAATTATTCATCGAGCCACATTTCCTCAAAGTATTGTTGCATAAAAGGGCAAATGGGTGAAGATATCATTCGGATAGAATGCCCCCCTCGCCTATGGTACTTGGCTCACTATATATTTACGTGCTTCATCCGTCATTGGCGAATACTTTTATGGGATATGGAGAAAATAGCTTGATAGTTTATGGGATCCTCTATCGTCATTTCCGGGGCTGCGTGTAAAAATTTTACCCTCTTCGTATTCGCCCGACCCTCGGATGTCTTCATTTTCCCTAATAGCAACTGTGCTAAGGGCGCAGGCACGTTCGATGAACAAAAGGGGGCGTGTCTCCCGCACTAACACACTCCCTGCAGAAGTGGAAGGCTCTACTCTCTTCCTTGTCCTTAAGAGAGGGGAGCATCCTGACCTTTGAAACTCCGTCGTTTCCACGGCCGTATCAAATGTCTATTAGCTTCCTCCTCTTGCTTTCCCGGCCCGTGGGGAAAAGGTCTTAAACTTTTTGCTCTATCATCTTACGCAGCCATTAAGGGCGACCGCATCCTGAGGACTCTCATGGCTGGAGAGTTAATAGATGGACGGCGGACATGGCGATGCGGTAAACTTACGCAAAAAAAGGCGCGGGCGTTGCTTTACGCCTGCCTTGCTCGCGTCGTCACTTCGACGTATTACCACGGTGCTGTATAGCTTCCACTGAATTGGTAATGACGGAGTGGTCGACATTGTCAGCAAACAAGAAGCGTGTAAGTAACATTTGGAGTGAGTTGTAAGAAATTAAAAAGCTGATTTTAAAGTTAAAAAAGTAACCTGAAGATGTTGCGTTGCCTCTAAATTATGATCTCGATCAATAAAATAGATTAAGAAAGTTACAGTGCTAGTGATTCTCATTTAAGGTGAAAGATTTTCTTATCATTAAGCCAGAAATTGGAGACTAAAAAAATTGCATAGGAATAAGTTTCCTTATTGCATCTTAAAATAACGTTAAGGGGATACAATGATTAATTTAGTGTTCTTAGCAATTTTGGAATTTTAATGAGTCGAGACCTGTTTTTTTTGCAAAAGAAACATACGCCCATGTGACGCCTGGATTTGATTTACAATATGTATTTGTATAATGACTATATCGTGCAATGCATAGAGATGTAAGGAAAACATTCATTCCTGTTAAAAGCAATCACTCTAGCTTCACGTCTACGCATGGTGTTTGCTGGCTGATCTGTTTTGCTGGTAGTGGATTGAAGTGGGTCCTTCCACCAATGTTTAATGAAAGGGGGCACAGCTTCACACTAAAATAGCTACAAACAATTTAAAAAGACGTATTTTAAGTTCATTAGAAAAGTAATATTTCTATTTAAGCTTTTTCGGTGGCAAATATTCAGTATTTTCGCCTTTTGTTTCTGCCATCGCAAATTATATTTTTCGATATAATGCAATGAAACTGATGAGCCCGTCATCTTCGGTGAATTTCTTTTTCTTTAAGAGTCATCTGCGGAACTAATGATTCGTGCTTTATTAAATTTACATCCCCAAATATGTAGGGCTTGGTTGAAAAATAAATATAACATCAAACCTTTTCTTGTTGTCCTAAATTGAAACTTGGTGAAAACGCTCTCAATTTTATGATTTTTGGAACCTCGATGATTTAGGGACCCAACTGCTCACAAATTCTAGAGATTCTGGTGATATTCTATGGAACAGAAACATAACTAACTAATCGCAAAGCGAGCAAATTCCACGAGTACCTAGGAATCCTAGGTCGTAATAAATTTGTACTTGTGGAATTTGGTCGTTTTGTGATTCGTCCACCCAAATACTCATTAACAACCGCCTAAAATCGGACCAGATATTATGTAGATAATCTGCAGCCGGAATCCATTATTAGACTTTTCTGGGAAATTATTTGAAAAGAAATGTGAATGGCTTATGTCATCACGTATGCCCGCCATCAAGTTCTCATTAGATAATGTTGATTAGTTTTTGTACTCTGTTACAAATGGTGACATTCTAACACTTTATTCCACTGTGTATTGACTTACGGATTCACAATGCTTTTTTTCTGAAGGTAACCTTAGACAATTTGTCTCTTAGTTGTGAAATTACGCCATCCCCACACTTTACGATTCAAGAAATATGTCGTCTTTTTAAAAAAATCGATAATTTCTGAATTTTAATACGAGGGAGCGAGAGAAGTACGGCTTGCTCGGTGACGTTCAAAAGACTGGCGTTTGTAATCGCACACCATCGCATTCGACAATGAACGGCAAAGGCTGGAGCGCTTGCTTCGCCTTCGCGTGTAAATGCTTTGCCATAGTGCCAACGGGGACGCTTTGATGTTTTCCTTGGGTAGATGTCGGCTCTTTGGGAACTCCCGGCTGATGTCGCAGCGTGAGAGCTGATATCGCATATTGACAGTTTAAAAGATACTCATTGGCTTCCTTGTTTGCGTGCGTGAGCGACAAAGAGAGATGAATTGGTCCATCAGTTTTGGTTGACGGGGACTCTAAGGAAACAAATAAAAGAAAGAAAACAAGGGCCTGACGATGTACACCGCTGTGTGGAGTCGAGGGGTGACATGTTTGACGTGTAGAGGCATCCGCGTGTAAAATTCATTGTCCATTGGCTCATTGAGTTGGGAAGTTAAATGAAGCAAGCCGCTCGTATCTTCAAAGATCGGTGTATCTAGTTTTGGAATAATTGCCGTGAGTGCTAATGTTATGTCCACGAAATAATTTATTTTTGAAAAGTGAAAAGTGCTCAGAGCCAGTGATAATAAAAACCTCTTGAGTAGGAGCTCTTGAATTTGGCGTAGAAATGTGCTCAGTATCACCTATAAACTTAAGGTGATCTATGATGAGTCCTTCCGAAAAACGTCAGAAAGACTGTCACCTGAAGGTGAGAGTTTTTATCGAAACCGGTTGTGATTAAATAAGTATAATTTTGGAACGAGCGAAGTTTTTCTTCTTAAGTTGAATATTCATTTAGGAGTGTAACATTGACGCCTCAAATCACTGCATGCTTAAGAATGTTAGTATTGAATTATATGTCCTTAACGGTAAACAGAATTTAAAATGTGATCGGTATGTGAGCCATTACCGTGGTTTGATTGTGGTAGTTATAGTTTGTCTATTGGCATACCTACTTAGTATTTTTGGCGTTACTCTGTGGTATGTACTACAATTCTCTTATGAAATGAGGTAAACTTAGTAATCCCTGTGATAGAATATTTTCTTAACTTCTCTACCTAGATTTAGACTTTAAAATTAATTGTCTCAGCTGTATAAATCGAAACCATGATCGACGTATGAAGTATAAATTATCTTCTGGACTGCAAAAAATTTTACCCATCTAAAAAATTGGTTCTGAGGTAATTACTGAATTTAATCCACAACACTGCATGGTTTTATGAAAATGTGTTCATTGATGTCGTTATTTTTTGCATCCTTCTCGGCAGTGGCTGGATGGAATCAAAGAGTGTCTGCAATTTACGGAAACAAAGGCCTTTATCTATCTTCTCGTCGCATTTTTGGCTCAATTATGAGATTTGAAAAAAATGAATGGTATTTAAAAAAAAGCGAGTGCGAAGCAGAGAGGCTACCAGATGGAATTTCTTTCCTTATTTCACAGAACGGTAGGAATCCTCTCCAACCTCGCCGACTCTTTTGTGCCATCTGTACTGCTTAGTCGCCTAATATTAATTAAGAGTGGGTACTTCACCCGTGCCTAATACGCTCTCATCATATTGCAGTGGCCTAGTTCGCACTCCACGTTTTAAGGAGCAAAAGAAAAACATGAAAGAGGTTAAGTCTAGATGTGAATCCCATTAAAGGGGCGTAAAAGTGCTAAAATATGGCCCAAAAAATTTGCTCAAGAGGGAAACATTGAAAAAAAATCAAATACAGTGTAAGAGAAGAGAGACTCTTTAAGTTTTAACGGATTAAATCATGGCGTGCCGACAAAGTTTTCTCTCTCTGTCTCTCTCCTGGACTTCAAGAATTGTCTTTTGAAAAGCGCACTCGACGAATGGAGTTATCATGCAAAACGATAATTAACTGGGATATCACGGTCTGTGTGTGAGAATTCGTTCTCCAATTAATGTTATTCTTATTAGAGATTCTCAAACTTAAACAACCTACCCATCACACCGTTTCCTTTGGAGGTTGGTAGGCCTTGTCTAAAGAGCTTATTTCTCGACTTATAACTGCAAACTTGGGAAACTTTCTTCTATTTATATAATTTCTTTCATACTAACCTATCCTCTATATCTTCCAATGCTTCTGCTTCATTCATGGTCTACTTTATGCTCGTTTTTCTATTATAGGTTCTAACATTCCTCTTGATAAAAGTCTGATCCGCTACATTCAAACACGGCTTTCTTGGTCTACCTCTTCCTCTCACGACATTCACCTCTCTTTGATATAAACATCTAATTCTTTTGAAAAGCGCACTCGACGAATGGAGCTTTCGTGCAGAATGATAATTAACTGGGATATCACGGTCTGTGTTTGAGAATTTGTTCTTCAATTAATGTAATTCGGTTAGACGGTTTAGACCTTGTGGAATGAATTGCAGAGGAATGTGTATTCCCTTGCCCCCTCCTCCCCCCGCCCCGCAAAAGAAGAACTTTAAATTATCAAATTATCACGTACGGAGACAAAAAAAGAAAACGGCCTACAAAAAACAGTGATGACTCACGCAAAATGTTTCCTCCTCCTGTCGCCGTTTTCACTTCCACGTGGATGAAATATTTACGTGACGCGACGCGAGGGCGGCGCTGGGTGCGTGCCCCGGTCGGTCGCAGTTGACGAGGCCGTTGAATCCAACCCTTCCGCCATTTCCCTTTCCCCTTTAGGGCCTTCCACTCTCTCCACGCGCGATAAACTTTCATGCAGGGATAAACAAAGCAGAACCGGCGCGCGGAGAGAAGCGCAGCGTGGGGGTGGGGCGAGGGAAGGGTCAGAAGGACCAAAAAGGGCCAGCCCTTTTTGGTCCTTCTTTCAGTGCGATTATTTATTGAATACATTTAATTACCCCCATTGACCCCACTACCACCCCACCCCTATATCGTTGGGAATCGTCCTTAGCTCTCAGACTTATTAAGGCTTCTCCTGTCCGATAGGAGGGCGTTTTATTTATTTTTCTCTTAATTACGGCTTTAGCACACTTCACTCACTTCTGCTCGTTTTTCTCCCGGTTAATTTCTTATTAGTAATTCTCATACGTAAACACACATGGCCATCACGCCGTCTCCTTTGGAGGCAGGTAGGCCTTGTCAAAAGAGCTTATTTCTCGGCTTTTGACTTGTGAAAATTTCTTCCATTTTAATAATTTCTTTCGTACTACCCAATCTTTTATATCTTCCCATGCCTCTGCTGCATTCATGCTTTATTAATGATAATTTATTAAAAGTAACTCTGTAACTTCCACAAAATCTTTCTAATAATACAGCACAACAAGTTTTACTCGTTGTGACATCATTTGGTACAGTGCCCTGCAATGATGCCCTAACGGCTGAAACCGATTGTGCAGTATTATCGAAAAGATTTTGTGGAATTTACTGAGATATTTTAAAAACACTTTATCAATGGAATTAAATTTCACATGGCTACGCCTAGCAATATTCATTTGATCAATACACTGTGTCCAATTTCTCTCTGGAATGCACTTAAAAACAATTATAAAATATTCAAGGCAACGACTACCAGTAATTCGACGGAAGTTTGTGATTTTTAATGCTCGGAAACTTGTTTTGAGGCATTAATCAATGCAAGAATATTATTGCTTTGTATTTTAGTTCACCCGAGACTACCTTTTCTCATCGCTATTTTTAGTATGTAAGAGATATGAGTAAGGTCCTCGCGAAGAAAATCTTTCATAATGCTATTTCCAGATAATTACAGTAGGAATCTTCTTTTTCTCCTCTATCCTGGCATACCCGAGTTTCACTCCCATGCAAAGAAGTGTAGAGGACTATACTTTTGCACTCTGCTTATTTCGCTTCCTTAGTCGAACACTAGTTCTTATATGCTCCACGCACTGACTACAGCTAAACGTCCTGCATCCGCGAGTCGTCACGAAATATATAGATATCTCTCGAGTTAGTAGTTAATTAAGATTATTTACAGACGATACTGTTATTTACAGTGAAAAAAGAGAAGACGCGGACGTCAAAGTTCTGTCATCGGACCTTAACTAGGTACGTTCATTCGTGGTGCCAGGAGGGGGGGCTAGAATTAAATATCAGCAAATACACCACAGTTCACTTCCTGCAAGTGTCATCACACAAATGCCGTACATATACTGTGGGTGGAGTACAAATAAAATATTTTGATACAGTCAGGTAATTTGGAATTGCCGTATCTTCTAATATACCGTGGGGAACATGCATACAAAACGTATGCGGCACAGAGTTATAGAAAATAGGTTTTGTTAAACGTATAATAGGAAGATCCTTGGAAGAAGATGTAAAAGAGAGATGCTACTTCGCTCTATTAGGCCAGACCTCGAATACTCCGCGAGCGTTTGGTGCCTTGGTCATAAAGATATAAAAAAATAACAAAATACAAAGAAAAGCAGCGCGCTTCGTTAAAAACTGCTACGAGCGAACATATAGTGTTTCAGAACTTTTTAAGGGATTAAGGTGAGAGCCCCTAGAGACTCAGAGGCTACACGCAAGGCTTAGGTTGCTTGAGAAATTCAGAACTGGTGTGTTTCAGAGCAACATTGAGAGTATTATCATGACGCCTCACTGCATCTCTAGGTCTGACAGAAGCGATAAAATAAGAGAGATACATTGCCGGACAGATAGGTACAAAGACTCGTTCTTTCCGAGCATAATTAGCGACCACAATAAAAATTGAGCTCCACTTAATACACTCCCATAATATACGTCTCCATTTAACCTCCCAAAAACCTTATCCCTTTCATCTTTACATGCCTGGTGTAACTATACCCCCTGCCACACCCCATGTGGCGGATCGCAGGGTAGTATGTAGATGTAGATATCCGTGTTGCCCGATATGATTATAATGGATAATGTCCGTAAGAATCGCAGAAAGCCTTTAGTGTTTCGTGTGAGGATTAGGTTCCCTGACTTGCCCCGGGCTATTTAAGGTGCGTGCAATGCATTGTGGGTAAACGAGTTAATTTTACGGACGGTGCGAGGGGAATTGGTCTCTAGCTCGAGACAAAGAACAGGTCGAGTACTTAAAATTGATTTGATTATTGTTGGCGAAAGCGATTAGTTCCGCTCCGGGCTAATTAACGAAAAAGGTTCTCTGTGCGTGTGATTCTGTTTCCCTCTTCAAAGAGAAATTTGGTGTATTATGTAGGTAAACCGATCCCCCCCTAATGAACAAACGTGCTAACATAATTTTAACACTCAGGCTCGTGGTAATTAGCGTGGGATTTGGAAAGGAGTCTCAAGGGATTCAAACGGTTTCATCATCTACACTTTCGGTTAGAGGCGGGTACATTGGAAATCATCATTAGCACTTGTGTAATCGGAGAGCTCAAATTAGCATAATATGTAAATCGATTATGCGTCGGAAAGTTGGACTCGCGCGCTTCAGCCCGCATTTACACAGGTACTTCCCTCTGCGCAATTATTTTTTAAGGATGGGTTTATTCAGATGCAAAAATATTGTTTATAGGCGTGGAAAAATTGCTATTTTCATTGATTTCCATATCAGTAACCTAAATTTATTACATATTTCACCTCGTTTACATGCATGGTTTTTTCATGGTCACCATACATTCGTATGAATATTAAAATTTTTTGACCTGGTGATGACATTAATCGTCGAAACCATGGTCGTAAGTCATTAAATTCATTGTGGAAAAACAAAGTTTACCATATTCATTCAAAATGTTTAGCAAATTCCAAGTATCGGTGGAAACCACCAACTAAATATAAAAACTTTGATTTCGGCGTTGACTATTTAATCAAAGTTTAAGTGATCAATTTAAAACCTATTTAATACGATGCGTTAGGTGCGTAGGACTTCAGACGTCCAAGTACCCATTACGAATACCGTAATTCTATCTATGTTGCCAGAAGAAGATGCGACGACGATATTCTAGACTGTTATCTTTGCGAACTAAACTTGTATTAACCACCTAAAATCCGTCATCATGGTTATATAATTTACTCTGGTATTTCGGAAAACCACATCGACGTAAGAAAAGTGATGTTCTTGCCTTGATGGCGGTGGGGTCTAATCCTCGCCAGCAAAACTTCACCCAATAAATAGCTCATTAACATGAGGAGCACTTTTTCGTTAATGAAGTGTTATTGTCATGACACTTCTTGTCTTACTTAGCCATCCTCAAGTGACTGTAGGCAGCGACAATAAAGTATCCCGTGGAAAAGCGCCATTTTTATTATGATAACATTTTCGCCATGATTTCTATTTTTCTTCTATTCTTCTATTTTTAGTCTTCCTTACTGTTTTTAATGCTTATGCCTCTGCTCTTGGAGGCATTGATTCATCTTCCACAGCTCCCAAAGATTTTACTTTTGGCCTTCTCCCTCGTCATTTGCTCTTTACCAGAGCATGTTCAATGATTTTGATATCATTAATTACAGTGCTGCATTTGTAATTATAGTACGTTCATTTAATTATTGGTTGTTTGGAGTTGTTATGTACTTTATTACTGTTCCTCGTGACGCTCAATGGTAGGTAAATTTTCGTTTTCCCAACTTTTTTACTAATATTTGTATAATTACCTGGCTGTATGTTTCTTTGTTTTGTGTTACAAAGCCCTGATGATGCCAAAATATTTGGCGATACGTTGGCTGTGAGTTAATTATGTTAATGACCAAATATTCAAGAATATTATTATTATGTATATTTGATTGGTCGAGAAAGTTATAATTGATCATTAATTACGTCACTTCTTCACAACGAGTAAATCAAGCGTCTCTCAAACTATTGCACTGCCCTATTCATACATTCTTTTTCAACATATTGTTGGTATTTCTTTTCCACAATTCGTTATAAAGAATAAGGTCGGATCGCCTTGTTCATGTATTAATGGGCATTGGTCCTTATACAACCTCCGCCGCCCATCATGGTTTTGGCTATCCAAAGTTACTGTTCAACATTTTGCAGTAAGGACGAATAATTATATTTATGCGAGGTTACCAGCCTTTGAAGTACCTGCGCCACGTGCAGCTTTCCCTTTAAACGGTAACGGCGCTCAACCGGTCAATTTTGGCACATTGCCTTCTGTAAGCCACGAGAGAAACCGAGGTCTAGTAACACTGGCTTTCACTTATTTACTCGAGTTAGGATCCTATTTGAAAGGACTCTCTTTGTAGCCAGCATGCCATTCCTTGTGACCCGCCATTGGATACGGTGTAGTGAAGGGTGTTGTAAGTTAATTGTGAACATTTTCAAAATCGTAATCATTTCTCTGCGTATATTTATTTATATGGCAGAAATATCACATACAGCATGAAGCCATTTTATAGTGAACGTATAACAAACAAAATAGGACACAAACGTAAAAACGTAACAAGAAGGAGGTAACAAATAATAATCCAACATGGAGAGATAGTAGAAATTACTTTGTTTGGGAATGACACATGGCTAGGTTACCGAAGAATGAATGAGGGAGCACTTGGTAAGTGATAATCTGGGAGTAGGGATGTGGAGCAATGAATTAGTCCTGATGTGTCGGGAGGGTATTCTGAAATTTATCAAGGACAAGGTCGGAGCAGTCAATGGTTAAGTTCAGTGTGCTATGGATAAGTTTTAGATCAGTTTCAAGGAAGATATCATCAAGTTTATTTACAGAGAGTGAGGACAGGACATCATCAGAGGGTAGGTTGTGGAGATTTGGCACTCTATTTTTAACAATAAACGCGAAGAAGTTAGTGATGTGTTGCAGGGATTTAACATTAGTTGGGGGTGACATCGATCATCTAGGGGAACAGTAGGAGAGAAGAGGAAGAACAATAGATGAGAAATATGTCTGTAATGTACTGGGATCTTTAATTTCAGTGTACTGGTATAGTAGGCCTAACAGGGACATGGCTTTACTATTTATGGCATGGATGGTCTAACATTGAGAATCAGGTTATGGCGACCACGAAAGGAAACGGCCTGTGTGTGCCGTATCGAAGATGAGTATCTGTCCTTTCTGCGTGTAGCATTAATAATTTTCCTGACGAAGATGATTTTGAAAGCAGAAATATATGTTCGGGAGCATAATTTTTACTCCTACGATTTTGTCGTATAACGCAGATATTTACGTTCCGACTTATTCAACTTCAACAAAAAATTACACGTTGAATCCGTGGGTCAGTTAGTAGCCTACCGCCACTCTGTTGTAATGGAATCGGCAAATATATGGACACGCATCCTCTTGCCTGTCTATCTCAATTAACTTCTCATTCCCTTTGTGCCATCACAACTCCACAATTCTGCATTTCCATACTAACAAACGCGTGTAAACTCATTTGCTTCGTTTCATTCCTCCTTCGACGCTCCGGAAGTTAAAATGGAACCCTTGTTGATTTTGAACTTTCAATTGTCCTCATTTTATTACTTGCCGCCGCCGCCGGCGAAATGAGAACAAACTTCGTGCATTATCATTATTAGTCATTACAGAATTGTAATTGCTATTTCTCTCTCTGTCTTATGAAAACATACGATAGCCTCAGAGACATTGCGCATGCGCTTTCTATTCTCAGTTGTATTGCTCATTGGCCTCTCTCGGCTCCAATCACGTGCCCACGATACATCGCCTATTTCAGTTTACGAAAGTTTGACGTGGACTATTATTTGCCGGACGTTTAACATAGTTTGCTAGAGCGAAATTATTATAGTAGAAACGATTACAGGAATAAGATTAAGGAAATAGACTGCAGAACCGATAGATTTAAAATGTAATTTTTTTCACGTACAATAAGGGACCATAACAGTTGCGATAGATCAGTTCTAGGATACTGACTTGGTTAAATAGGTTTTTCAGTAGTGCTAAATATCTTAGCATGATTATTAGCTACTTACCTCGCATGTAATCTCCGGCTTGATATACTCTTGCATGATTTAGTACCTTGTAGTGCTATTTATCTGTCGTATTAATTGTACTCACTAGTCGTTGTATCTTGAGTAGTGTGCTGCATGGTTGCGTGTTCTCCTACGTATTACTCTCCTAGTTTCTGTTGTAGATGCGCACTGTTGTCCTGACTGCTTTTGGCCTGCGCCTGGCATCCGGGGGAACGCGGGGTGCGCGGTTCTGATTTAAACTGGGATGAGTGCTGCATGCCTGGTCTGGAATCACCCCGTGCCACACCCTAGTGGTGGCTTGCACATCACTTCGTAGATGTAGATGTCAGTTGTTTAAAGAGCAGTTTAAGTGTTCTGTATTTTCTCTAAAAACTCCTCATTGTACGTCAACATACCTTTGCATCGTTTAAGACAGTAGAGTTCGATTTGTCCCTCCTTATACGTTTCAAGCACTTGTTGAAACGCGAAGAGCCGATCCATGTAGCCTTTTCTCGGAAAAACCGATGATTACTGTGCGCTCCAGGTTTTGTATGTTGTTAGCCTCCCTCATCTTGTTTTATTCTTCTCCTTTGTCCCGATACACCCAAAAAGATTGTTTTATAAGTCTTTTTATATTTATACCCAATGTCAAGGGTAGAAGTATTTAAGTCCTCAAGGGTAGAAGTAAGTAAAAGTCGAATGGTTCATTCAAAAATGCATAACCACGTGTTTATGTTCCGCACCAAAACATTACCACACATTTCACCTTTCTTAGTCATTCCTCTATTAAATTTTTTAAAACTGATAGTAATTCTCATTATTTCCAATGCCTCTCTTTGAACTTAAGTCTTTTACTTAGCTGTAATTTTCAGGTTATATTATTATTGAGCCATAATATGACTCAATTTCATGCTCTACGCTACTATTGTACGAATTTTGTAAATACTCCACACTCAGTGACTTGTCACTCATTACGATTAGTTTTCCATTTTTATTTTTTCCTGCTTTTTTTCCTTCGTTCTCTCAATGCACTGGCATTTTACCAATGCTCAAAAGACTTCTTGCTGCTTTCGTAAACGGCTCGATTTTTCTCAACCTCAGCCACAGTCATTGTTTCCTTAGTTTCTTTCACGGCATTCTTGCATTGCTTCTTTTCACTTTGTACGCCCGCGTAACTTTTATCGCTCATTTTCACTGGTTCTCGCATTTAGCTGGATTCGTTCTCCAATACAGCTCTTTCTTTTATACTCATCGGAATTTTTCCCTTTTTTTCGTTCCATCTTGTATATCGTCTTTTGGCACACTAAACAACGGTATATTTCCAGCACATTCTGGAGTGATTTCTTTCAAAATTATTCACATGCATTCGCCTTGCTCCCTTTTCACGCTGAAATTCTATCCCTATCCCCCCTCGCACCCTGACGTACACCTTATCCTCTTGAAGAAGACTCGTGCAAAATTTCCTCCACGACTGCGTCGCACACAATTAGTAATGTAGGACGCGAAGCAGGTCACTCGCGAGTCTTTACGGGATACTCAAGAATTCTTTCATGATCCATGATAAAACGTCCCCTGACGCTTCATAGGACCTACAGCCTCTTTGAGAGAAGGGTGGATATTATTATGCGGTATTATCACAAAAGCAGTGAGCAGTTTTCCTCCACTCTACGGGTAGTGTGGCCCCGAAGGTTTTTAATGGTCTCCTCTTAGGCGAGCCGTTTCCGCGCGAATATTTCACTCAGGGTGGCCCCTTGAGGGGAGGAGGGCTATGGAATATGGAGCCATTTATGTGAAATGCTAATAAGTAAGTCATGCTTCACTCGCACAATGACGCCACTGAAGTGTCGCGCGCACGAGATACAGGACATGGGTGGGGGGACTGGGAAATGCTAATACATTTCGTTTACCACTGTTACGGATATGTGCAGACGAGGCGGTGCGCGCACCGTGGAACAAAACAGAAAAAAATAAACGTGAAAGAAAAGGGAAAAAATGAACAAGCAAACATTAAAAAAACGTATAAAGAGAGAGCTTCGCCTCGAAACTTGGAAGATTTAGTGGATTACGGGTAACGTGTTGGGGATAATATATTTTGCTCGCGGGGGAGAGAGAGAAAAAACAGAGGATGGCGAGTGGGAATATTATCCCGTTCGGGAGGAGTGTGTGCGCTGCATGCTCTTGTCGTTGTTTTTTGAGTATTAGGGAAAATGGTGTCGAGGAGGAGGGGTGGGGGAGATGGACGCAGCATCTTCAACCGCCGTCATCAATCAGGGGCCTCATTTAATTTCGGCTGAGAAAACACGCTTTTCATCCAAAAAGCAGGCCTCGCGAAATTCTCTCTCTCTTGCCACGCGAGAAATTTTGCCGTAGATAAGGAATGCGGTGAGAGCCCCAAGCACGGCATTTCTCTCTCTCTCCATCTCTCTCCCTTTCTCTCTCTCTCTCACTCCGCCTCCTCTCTCCTCATCCCCAGTTCCCATGGTTACCAAATAATCTCGCGCGGTAATGATGACGCCGCCCGCGGTTTAAGCCTTTTAGCTGGGACGTTGTGGAGGGACTTGCTGAGAATGGTTCAGGGTGGCCGGGGCAGGGGGGAGAGATGGGAGGGGGGGTTAAGGAGGGGGACGGGTGGGGTGTTGGGTGGTTTAGAATGGGTTTTTTGTGGGGTGAAGAGGAGGGGAGGGGATGGAGAGGGATTTTTGTGACCCTGGGGACTCAGTGGGCGGGCGGTAGTGACATCAGAGATATCCCCTTGCACGCGCGCGTGTTTGGAGACTGTGTCGTGCGCGCTGTCGCCATGTTGTTGTTACAAGAGCGCCTCTTCTTCCTCCTCCCTCCTCCCCCCCCCCTCATCGAGTCGAGAGGCCTGCGTTCCCGATTTTTCATCGCTCCAGCACTCTTTCGTGGGATTCTCTTTCGGTGTGTTGCAGTGGGTGTGTCGTGGGTTTGCCATTTTGGGGGGGCGGAGTAGAGGGGTGGGATGTGAGTTTGGGAGAGCAGAAGTTGGGGCCTCATGGTAGTGGGGGGGATTTTTTGGGATTAGTTTTCGGAGATGGGCTTGTCTCGACCACGTGCTCATCATCATCATCATCATTATGATCTCCGTCGCAGTGTGTGTGTACGAATGTTTTTCGTTTTTCCGCCGAGTTAAGCCCTCTCGTCTGCTTTCCACTCGCGATCTCGACCGGTGTGTCAGTTGAGAGGAATCTCAGCGAAAACAACCATTGTTTCGACGATGTAAAAAGTTTGTCCGAAACACTCGAAAACTGGGAAAAACATATTGTCTTGACGACGATAAGAGATGGAAACTTTTAGTGCGGCCATATCTATGCGATTATAGTTATCGTTTAACGTTGATTCTTGCCCGGAGGCATAAAGTCCTTCAGGGACGTGAATGGCCAAGATGATTAGGATACTAGATACATATCTCCAATGAACGTTTGGAGATTTGATGGGTATATTAATTAGCCTTTCCCTCTCTGGTATATGATTTTTTTTAAATCAACAAAACAAACTAAATATTCGGATATTTTTCAAAGTTCCTTTTTAAGGTATTCTTCGCCAAAATTGCTCCGCTAGTCCCCATTTCTTTCCTGAACCTAAGCCGGTCATCACATTAGTAGTTATGTGCTCTACTCTCGAATATTTTATTTCTACTAACAGTAAGACTTTCACCCGAGACAAAGGGTAGAATGGAGATAGCGCGGTGGACTGAAAGGAAGACGAAAGAGAAAGTGCTCGGGTGAAGAGAGGAAACTCTAGTTGAGATAAGATAAAGTCTGAGTGTGTGGTTGGAGCAGTTAATGAGAGGCCGAGCACGATACTGAAAGCTGTGACTGAGGGGAGGATGTTGGGTAAGTGGGGAAAAGGAAGAAAGAGAATAGGCTTTATGGATGGGAAGAAGAGATGCCGCCGTAGCATACGTGGCTCAGGATTGTTATTGGCATGAAGTGAGGTGGTTTGAGGAATTGAGAACGGAAAGAGTCAAAGAGATATAATGGAAAACCGAAGCTCGGAAAGATTTGTTTCAGTTTATATTTCGATCGATTCCTAGTGTTAAGGGCGGCTGATTTGGTTTCACTGTGAAAAAGAAAGGCTCGCACTTGTTCAAAAACGGGTCACATCCAAATTGCCTCACTGTGTTTAGTCTGCTGACGAATCCATGCAAGTTTCCGGGTTATGCGAGATATTATTTTCGTTTCTCACCACACCCTTGTTATACATTGATTTTCCCTCTATTTTTCTTTCACTTTTCATCTTCAGAGTCCCATTGTGCCTCAGGGTATGTCCAATCCATCTGGTTCTTCTTTTCTGTAGTGTGTTCCATATGGTCCTTTCCTCTTCTACTGTTCTGCAAACTTCGTCATTTCTAGCTTTATCCATCCATTTGACCTTCAGAATTACCTACAGCATCAGGTTTCGAAGGCTTGTAGCTTTACCAATACACTAGCCACCGATCCATAGAGAGTCACGCTCCACGCAAATGTTTTCACATACTGTTTTCTAGTTCGTCTTTGAACACAGCAGTTGTTTTTAACCGTGGACGCTTTCTTAGCTTGGGCTATTTTTCGCTCGATATCCGTTGTACTTCTTCCGTCCCACGTGATGGTACTTCCGAGATAGGTGAAGGAATCCACTTGCCCTAATTTCTCACCTCTCAGAGTGATTTCTGCATCCAGCTCTTCTCTTGAGCATACTCGGAATTCCGCATAATTTCTCATTCTCTCTATTTGGTCGATATATTTATCCTTTAGCTCTCTGCTGGCTCTTCTCCCTTCAATTTCCTTTCACTTATATTCTTCGCAAACCCATTGTTTTATCCAACTGAATTTTCTCTTCTGTATAGTGTTACGCATGGTTCTTTCCTCCTCTACCCTTCTGTACCGTGCCGCTTCAGTTTGTATTAATCATCCATTTGATCTTCAGTATTTTTCTCCAGAACGAAGCTGCAAATACTTCTTATATTTTCTGGTATGCTTTTTCAGTGGTCTGTGTGCATGATACATAGAGTGCACACACGCACACGAGTACACTCCACACGGATGCTTGCATATAGTATTTCCTCTTTCGTGATGCTGTCTTCTTTGAACCCATCAGTTACCTTTACCTCTCTGCGTTGGTATATCAACGATAGCTATCGTTGATATACCTATATATAGTCAATGAGTGAATTATTCTCAAGATTACTGGCTGAAGAGCCTTCTCTTATAGCCTGGTTTTCTTTTCTTCCTGGTTTTCATGTCTGCAGAAGCACGCCCATGAAATTCGAAGAATTTGCAAGTGGAATTAAATTGGCCTGAATCGATAATCGAACCACGAACCTTTGGATTGCTGGGTCAATGTGCACACCATTTTTCCCTTTGGCCAGGTTATGGATACTTCATCGGAATTGGTCTTGACCACTTCATGTGAATACATTTAGCTCTTGAATAACGAGTTGTGCATGAAAAAAACATGCATTTTATCGAGCATTTTACGCAAAATGAGAACTCACTTTGTACATTCTACACTATTTTATTTCACCGACCATGGTTTCGACAGTATCTGTCATTATCCGACAATATCTGTGGGTCATTCCACCACAATTCGACCAGAAAATTGGCAAAATTGACCCTTGAGGTAACCGATTTCGACCAAATTTGGCAAATCGTCTTCATTTGATTACAAAATGAAAACCCCAAAGCCATTTTGTAATCCATTCAACGGTTTACGAGATATTGCAATGTTGTAAAACAAGAATTTTACAAAAGCGTCGTCGCATTTGACGGCATATCTCCGGAAATAAGGAAGATAAAAATGCATACAATGACTTATTTTAAAGGTATGAAATTGAGAAAGATAATTAATGGATTATTACATAAAATTTAAACAATTAAATAAAGTTTATAACAAATTCAAATGTTCAAATTGATTTTTGACGATGTAGCAATGCCTTCGATTTTCCTCATTTTTTTATATGTTGTAGATACAACCCTCCTCTACAAGTTAAAAAAAATTGGTAGGGGTAATATTTCATTTAAGAAAGAAAAAAATTTTTTAGTGAAGGCGTAACGCCGGTCTCCCGCCGCGGCGGCGTCCCGCTCTCGCGCCGAACGTTCAGTAGTCGGTTCTCCAGATCTCATCAGCGCGCTTGCTTTTCCATCTTCTTTTCACCAATTTTAACTGTATACCGACCCTTTGATTCCCTTTACCCATATCATTCGCTATTTGCTTCCCACTGAAGTGACCGTCGCTATAGAATCCAGGATTATCGACAACATGCTTAACAGCGGGGGCGACCGTGGGCCCACCAGCGGCCGTGCTCGGAGAACAATAGACAAACCTCGCCCCGTGTTAGACCTCCAATGCTACTTTCCTCTCTTCCCTTATATCATTCTCCTCACATAACCTTTATTATGTTCCTCCTAGTCCATCACTCGGGCACTTTCTTTGAAATGTTGCATAGAAATGCCATTCAGCATCACCGTCGATATCTTCTTAGTGATGCAACTGATTCATCATGTTGTAGCGGTTCTTCTATTAAGCCACAGCACCGTCGGAATAGTAAATTATTCTACTTAGATAATGTACTCTTCTTCGAAGAAAAGTTATCAGTTTCGCTTGAAAGGTATAGAATGCACTCACGTTATGTTCCATACAGTCTGAAATAATAACCAAATTGAAAGGTGCGACTTTATCGCAGGTATTACTGCTGTAACACGCAAATGGATGTACTGTAGTCTGATCGTTACACCAATGGGCCCCTTGTACAGCATCTTGGTGAAGAAAAGAATAATTCTCAGACAAATCGGCCACAACGACAACTTTACGCAATTTCAGATTGTCACTGACATTTTAAATAAAATATAGTTTGCATGCAAGCGATGTAGTCATGCCTTCTTACTTTGGTGGTATTCTCAGCGAAAGTCTCACAAAAAATATTTACGTCCTTGACCTGTGTGGTTAACGCAAAATGATTTTCCTGAGTCCATTGCTTGAAACGAACCTCATCCGTACTTTTTTCCCTGATGTACTCTGAAATAATTTCTGTCATTCAGTCTCTACTCCCACATTTTCTGACGACATCATCACCGTTTTCGCCCTCTTCTCGTGGCAGTGTTTCTGGGTACTCACTCATGACGCACTTTTCTAACGGAGGGCGACGGAGTGAGAATTTCAGGCAATCCCGATAAGTTTAGAAAAATTTTTTCTCCGTTATCCGAATTTATTTGCCCTAATCCAGCCCCGAGGTATTGTAACTTGTAATTCTGGTGGATCATGCAGACACATATGGTGTGAGTGCCAGGTTCACCAGCCAACACGCACTCAGGAGGCTTCAAATCTGCAAATTTGGAGAAACCAATCTTTAAATTAGGATTTCTCTCTTAAAAGGCTTCATAGGCTTCCCTCAAATTGCAAAGAATTAACCTTTTCTGCTTTACTACGCGCACGTTTCCCTCCTTTACACTCTTTTTTGCCCGCCATTTCTCTACTAATATCTGGTTCACGGCAGAACTCAATCAGTTTCAGTTTAGTGTCATTTGAGAGGTATTTGTTTCGTCTTGCGTTCGCAGAGCACAGATTTCCTTACTCAGATACGTATTTTTTCATCTTTTTGATAAAATACGTCGATGTTTGAAACTCCTGCTTTATCTTTGAAACACTCCAAGATTTAGGTAGGACAGATAGGATTAAAAATTTTTCACTCATTTTCGTAGCGTTTAGGAACTTATCCTTCAGCTTCATAATCATTTCCTTGCCATCTTGGTGGAAGAGATCTTCTTGTTCAGGAATGTCTTCTTGAATATTCACCTCCCCACCAGTAACCTTTTGAAGAGATAATCTCAAAGCAGCGGTTGCCACTTTTAATTTCTTCGCCAGATATTTGCTTGTCCTCTGCAATTTCTTTTTGTTGTTACAGGTGTTTGATCCAAGGATTTTAACGTCTTGTTCAGTTTTCCCAAGAGAATGTTTTTTCATGGAATGTACTGACATTAATTGGTTTCATCAGTCCCGCTATCTTTCATAGAACTAACTGATGACTCTTATTAAGAACCTTGAGATTTAATAGCGAATGTAGCACTGGTTGAAGGCCCTTCTGCACCATAAACCCTACTCTGGTAATCGTCATTTGTGGCGACCATTTGACCTCTGACTGACTTTCTGGCTCATGTTGAGAGCAACCTGGATTGTTCTTTTCGGCAACATTTTCTGGCTTGTTGAATTTTTTCACACCCACTTTACATTGAACACAGAGCTTCTACCCTCTATTACAACAGGCACTGTGTCATGGTAGAAATTGTGGAACTCGCTTGTTATTGTCCATAAATTAATCGAGCGAATGTTTCTATGCAAATTCAAGGGATTGCAGCACCGCTCTTGACGAACCTCCTAGAAGAGTAAATAATCCTTACAATGACGGTTGCACACACTGAGTACAGCATCCACACCACTTCTCAATTCGATCAACTCAATTTCACGAGTAGAATAGCTCCGAAAACTCCTCAATACTGTTACACTCGAACATTTCTGGTGTAAAGCATCAGCAACTGAACATATCATAATCAACCACTGCAGACCAAGAAATGTTTACTCTCACTGAAACACGCGCTCTCTAAAAATGAGACCAAGGAGAGTTTTGAAACGTCACTGACGGAGGATGGAAGGCAACTGACGAATTTCTTCAAATGCGATAGTTAGCGAGGGAAAAAAAGCCATGGTAGCTCTTCGCATTTACCGTTGTTTTTTTATCAGGGGTTAATATGTGAATGGGTGAGGGTGGGCGACGGCTACTGGGCGCAATAGTTGTAAAAATGTTTCTCAGAACAAAATAAAGGTTATGTGAGGAGAATGAGATAGGGGAAGAGAGGAAAGTAGCATTGGAGGTCTAACACGGGGCGAGGTTTGTCTATTGTTCTCCGAGCACGGCCGCTGGTGGGCCCACGGTCGCCCCCGCTGTTAAGCATGTTGTCGCTAATCCTAGATTCTAAAGCGACGGTCACTTCAATGGTAAGCAAATAGCGAATGATATGGGTAAAGGGAATCAAAGGGTCTGTATACAGTTAAAATTGGTGAAAAGAAGATGGAAAAGCAAGCGCGCTGATGAGATCTGGAGAACCGACTACTGAACGTTCGGCGCGAGAGCCGGACGCCGCGCCGCCGCGGCGGGAGACCGGCGTTACGCCTTCACTAAAAAAATTTTTCTTTCTTAAATGAAATATTACCCCTACCAATTTTTTTAACTTGTAGAGGAGGGTTGTATCTACAACATATAAAAAAATGAGGAAAATCGAAGGCATTGCTACATCGTCAAAAATCAATTTGAACATTTGAATTTGTTATAAACTTTATTTAATTGTTTAAATTTTATGTAATAATCCATTAATTATCTTTCTCAATTTCATACCTTTAAAATAAGTCATTGTATGCATTTTTATCTTCCTTATTTCCGGAGATATGCCGTCAAATGCGACGACGCTTTTGTAAAATTCTTGTTTTACAACATTGCAATATCTCGTAAACCGTTGAATGGATTACAAAATGGCTTTGGGGTTTTCATTTTGTAATCCAATGAAGACGATTTGCCAAATTTGGTCGAAATTGGTTACCCCAAGGGTAATCACCTGGTCGAATTGTGGTGGAATGTGGTGGCTGTCTTATTGATACTGCATTAGTGTCGCCAAAGGTAGAGCAAACACGGAAAGGGTAGGAATTTGCCAGGGACTAGTTCAGAAACATCTTCATCAGTATACCACCGGAGAAACCAAAACCTATTATTACCCAAGGCCCGCTAACTCTTCTACTCGAGCTGGTATCACTTCTAATAGGAATATCTTGAGGGCCAGCATACCGTTGCCCGTGAATAACCTTTGGGAGGTAAATACCGTTCTTCCTTCCTCGAGAAAGAATGGTTTTATGGGTATTATGTACAGTGGCGGAAGAAATTAACGCAAAATTTTTCGCGCGCCAGAATGCGGCATTTTCGGGAACTTCTAGGAGCAGTACACACTCGAAAGACTGGCAACACTGAGGAAAACATCGTCTACCGCAAATATTTGAAATCCGCAATGGAACTCACATTTGTCGGAGCCTAGAACTTAGTCATCAATCGCCTCATTTTTGAGCTTTCGTCTCATACTATTTGCACATTCAGTCGCAGCGCATCGCTGTTTGTTTCAGCATGGTTCTTACGTCGAATGATATCATTTATACAGAAAGACAGACTATAATAAATATTCCATATCCCACCCAATTCAGTATACTATATGCTAAAATCTTCATCTTCTACCACCAAGGGATATTTATTGTGGTCGACTTTCCAAGGATCTTTTTGAATGGTGCGTACTGTGTCTGTTTCAACGAAATAATATAAATCGAGATTTATCCGCATCAAATGTCGATTAAAAAAAGATTTAATTAAAATAAGTATTGTCTAAGTAATGTAATTTTTCACGATTTTCCATTTGTAGATCGACGAAGTTCCTTAAACGGATATTTATTAAATTCAAAACGGATATTGATTAATGCATCATTCTTGACCCAATATAAATCCGTCTTTAGTTCGTCATAATGGGATTGAACTATGAAAACATACGTAAACATATATAATTTCACGAAATAAAAATAAATGTGCTCGCATCGATACCGAATAATCTAGGCATATTTTCCCGATATTTCTTTCATCTTATCACAGGAAGCTTGGTGACGAGCTGTCCACTGTTAAGTTTTATCTAGTAAATATAGGATATACGAATAAACATTCAGAAAAGTTTACCCAAATTAGGTGTAGTTATGGATAAACAACTCTATTACGTCTGATTGCATACTATCTTACATGCTTAGCTATAAATTCGCCGCACATATAAAATTAACAAAAAGCCTTTTAAATGAGTTCAGTTAGGAGTAAAATATCATTAATGAGATAAATTAATAGGTAACGGTTAATGTTGTAGCTGTCAGATGTATTTGGATAGCTAAAGAGTGGTCCGTGTTCGATTTTTAATGAACGCAAATGAGGGTTTATATAAATTTCCTCATATTGGCGATATGAATGAATGTAGTGTGTAGCTGCAATGACTGGCTGATAATATGAAATTTTTAAATACAAAATAGATAAAATTTGCCGAATAAAAATAATTTTACTCGACCAGAAATAGAATGAAAAACTCAAAAATGTCTCGACCAGGGGTGGGATCAGGGTTCTTTTCTTCTTATGGTCGTTATTGTCACCCAAAAGGCAAGCCGCATTGGTAGGGCAATGCATAAGGTCCTGGGAGCGCACTCCATTGCTATGTATCACCCGATCTTTCTTGATGACGATCACGTTTTAGAAATCATGAGCGTACTCAAACAATGTTATTATGAAGAACCATGATTGCGATTCAGGTTTGCCACCCAGTAACAACTACTGAGCTTTCTTATGACAAGGCGAATTTATGATGATGTTTCATATCCTTTCGGTGAATTTATTTGCGTCCGAATGCGTTACTGTGAACTAAGTTACTTTGAAAATGAGTGGTGGTATTGTCTACGAACGTTTAAAATAACTAAAGGATAGGAAAAAGCATACTACTCTCCCGGGAATACAAACAGAAAGAAGTAGTTCTCGGATTTCACCTCATCAGCCCAGACCATTCCAATCAAACGCCATAAGTTCCCCTCATGCATGGGTTTGGAGGCCAGCTACCTTAAGTCGGTGTTAAAGCAACGAGCAATCTTGGAGGACTCTTGAGGATCCCTAGAGTTTTCCCCGTGTCTATACAAAGCTTCACCAATACTAATCCATTCAAAATCGGAATGTATGAAGGGCGCATTATATTGATTTGGGAAATAATATGCCTTTAATAAGAGCTTACTTTCCCCTGGTGTTGCGGGGGATAGGATACCTTTTCTGCCATAGATAATGTTTTGAACGCCAGGCGTTTAACTCACAGGAAAGAAGTGGTATTTGACTTCTCTTATGCCCTTAAAAGTATTCGACGGGGGCTTCCAATTTTTTCGAAGCGCGACGAGCCTTTTCTTTCTGGTGCAGCAAGTATTTGAAACCTGTGTGTTATTCACAACAACAAACCACCCCGACCATCACCACCCGGAACTTGGCCAAGGTTTACTGATGACTACTTCATTGAGACGAGCGTCGATAGACGAACAAGCAGAGCGGACAGCGCAAGCAGACATACTGTTCAAAGTTTTAGCGGCCTCTCCCAAAATTCTTGGAGGAAAAAAAGATCTTATTAGCCTTTAAGTATGCCTCATTTTTCTCCCAGGCGGAGGAATCGGATAGTAGGTTTGTAAAAGTCAAAAACATCTGTCGAAAAATTACCCGAAGAGGTGTTGCGCCTTCGACTTTCACTCACTGAACTTTTATTTGGTGTTTAAAAGTTAAAAAAAACAATTTCTAACTACTATCAAACGAAATTCATTAAATTCATATCCGCTATAATAAGAACTATGTTTAATCCAATGTATATCAATATTCATTATTCGTCCGCAACTAGGAATACTTACGAGTTCACAAATGTCAAAATTCTAGGCGGTGGTTCAAAATCAATCATGTAACATAGATGGATTGGGCTATACGGAGCGCAGCGTTTATTATGAGAAAAATGCGAGAAACAAACGTTTTTCGCAAACGAAACAATCCCAAATTAAGATACATTGAGGAAAATCGTGGAGGAAGAATGGGAAATGAACCCAGTAAGATGATACCAAAATGTGGGCAACTCCATGTCACAAAGACTTGGTCAGGAAATCGAGAGTGGAGGGGGATTGACTGATTATTAGGCTAATAAACATCCACATTCTTTATGCAAATACCAGCATATTTCTCGATGTTCCTTTGCTGTGATTATGTGCACACATAGCTCAAATTGAGGATATTATTTTTAAATTCACTCGTTCTAAATAAAGCATTATAGTGTCCATTTTCAACATCCGTTAAAATACATTACCACTATGAAATGAAATTTATAACCTTGTAAAAAGTCTGTTAATATCTTCATGTGGGGGCACTCACAACTTTAACTTCCATTGAAGCAATAATATTGCGACGCATTTGAATAGGAATAGATGCTTTAGCAACGTAGCAGTCGTATAATCTTTGATGGTGCACATTCCTAATTTGCACTCCATTGACTACTCAGCGGATTTATGAGGAGTATACAAATGACCATAGGGAAAATATCTAATTACTGCTTAGTCACTACATGGAAAAGATGATTTTGAGTATTTTATCACTTTCACAGGGGAAGATAGGCGATGCATTTTTGTCGGAGTATTACTAAGGCGTGGGTATAAAAATGCTCCTCATAAAATTTAACTGCGTAATTTTAGCCAAACATTTTTCACTGCGTTTTCACGGTATTTGAAGCTTCTCCAGCATTGTTTTCTAGGTTTGCTATGAGCAATACATTAACCGTGTAGTTAAACAGTTCAACTTAGAAGATGGAGAATAATACTTAGAGGATAAGGTAAATTAATGAATCACTCAAATACCATTTAACATGTTATGTTATATGTTAAATGTTAAATGGTATTTGAGTGATTCATTAATTTACCTTATCCTCTAAGTATTATTCTCCATCTTCTAAGTTGAACTGTTTAACTACACGGTTAATGTATTGCTCATAGCAAACCTAGAAAACAATGCTGGAAAAGCTTCAAATACCGTTTTCAAGATGTTTTGAAGAAAATTCCACACTTGTTTGGTCTCTCACTCAGATAAGTAATCGGTATTTACAAGTTCGGCAGATAGAACTAAACTCTAATTCCTAATAAAAATAATTGCCCTCTTTACTAAATCATTTCAAAGTAATGTAAAGGTGAATGTAGCATCAGGTAAGGTCACTAAATCGAGTAACTGACACAACCAGAGATCCGGTCTATTCCCTCCTTCATGAATAGCTTTTCATTGAGTGGTAAATTGGCAAATGAGTGGGTATGAGCATTATACGACCGGTGGGACGTAGACATCAAGTGGGGCCGAGTACCCGAGAATGGGAAGTAAACGTCTCATTCAACGACCAAGAAGACCGCTCTGATTCTTTTACAAAGCCCGAATATGCGTAAAACTCACACACTCATGGTTGAGGTCAATATCCATTCCCTGGGCCTTCCGTGGATTCCTGCAAAGTTTTGGCTGCAATAAAGTCACATCGCGTAGATTAATTATAAAGGCACCAAAAGAGGCCACGCCAGGATTTGAACCCCGGGCATTCTTGGCCGCAGACGAACACTCTCCCTCTAGGCTACTTCATCGATCAAGCGAAATCCGCGTCCAGTGGTTCTTACTATACAACGAAAAAAGGGAATTCTAATGTTTCCTTTAAAAACTGGACCAAATAAAATGTTCTGGATTTTTGAAAGTAGTTTTCAGAAAGTAAATAATAATACGTTAGAAGTAATTAAGAAATTTAAGTGTTTGAGATGACCTGTATGCACGAGGGCGGAAACTTACGTAGGGTTTCAAGGTATTGGAAATTCTCGTAAAGAAAACTTTTCTCCACATGGAAACCATTCTATTCAACCAGATTTCCCATACTTTTACTTGAAATTCACAGGATATTACGCCAAAGTGTTGATTGTAATGCATCATATTTCTCGGAAGTAGTTTGAGGTCTATTAAAATGATGTTCATCCACAGCTATTCCCTGCACGAGGAAATACGTTTTATTGTCAGTGAATTTGATCTGGAGAGTAAAAAATTATTATGTCCCAACAAATAATGCTTTCATCGTATTGTTTCTTAAGTTTCAATCAAGAAATTTTTTGAACGGTCCAAAGCTAAAAAAAATATGGTAAGCATCTCTACATAATCAACTACGACTTCGGAACCTCGACTGGGTGCGGGTTGAAGCAAGCTCATCACGTTTACAACTCCTAGACGATCTCGCGAACCTAAACCTTATTAGTATGACTATTTACATGACGTGTAAAATCGTTATCCATTCATAGAGAGTTTGAATATTCCCGGTTTCCATATGCTGTCTCATTGTTGTCAAGTTGTCGAAGGAAAAGCGATTTCAATTAGTTCCCGTGTACGCCGCATTTAAACGCCAATGAGTTTTGCGTTAATTTTTTCCGCCACTGTACCTATAAAATATACTTTCTGCTTTTAGTTATTTATCGAGAATACTTGTTTCACGTCGTATTTGCCATTTTCTCACCTGAACTTGGAAAAAGTTTCTTTACTGTTAAATGCGGACTTTATCGGCGAGAAAATCCTCCTCTTGCCACGCTTCCCAGTGACAGCAGTAATTATTTCGGAAGTCGTGAAATTCAAAGGAGCGCATTTTCCCCCGGAGCCGAGACCAAAGCCCAGGTTTCTTTAAAACGCTTATAGAGAAGCCAAGAACTCCGTCAGTTGTTTGTCCACGCCCTGGCGAGGTTACATAATCTCAAGCCTTGGCAGCCACACTCGACGCCTTGTTGAGGTCATTGGCATTCTGGGACGTCCCAGAATCCTCTTTGTGTGTGTTTCTGCCAGTAGCGTAGATTGTAAACAAGAAACTCGTGCGTATAAATAGATGCTTTCGAGGAGGTCGAATCGCAGAATGAAAAATAAGCTTGTTTTTGATATTTGCTACGCTTGCAGAAACTTAAAAAGAGTCCTCTATCTAATAACGTCGATGTCAACCTTTCTGCAATTCTTTTTAATTACATTTCGCTATATGGAAATAAAATTGTTATAAAGCGAGGGTACAAAGCCGTCTTCGAGTTCGAGTTAGCATTATATTTATGGTAAAAATGATAATAATTCACCTTTGATGAGCTTTTTTTTTAGGTTCTTGTTCTAATGGTAAAACTATTTAAGTCTAGACTTTTCTATATGTATGATTTCTCAGGGATTTAATGTTCATTATAGGAACATGAATATTTCTTCTACCAACCCTCGAAAAACCGTAAAAAATACACTAACCATGCCATTATCAAACTCAACCAACATGTAATTCTATTCTACGTCTTCGTTATTCAACGTACGTTTATTATACAAAAATAAATAGTTCTATTATTTGAGCAAAAACCTAAAAAAATCAAGGAAAATAAATGTACGCAGAAAGGTGTAGAATAACGTATAATAATAATGTATAAATAAAATATAACAATATAAATATGTAGAAAAGATAAATAATAATGTTGCCTTTCTTCTGAGTGAAATTAGGACTACTAAGTTCTTTCTTTGGTTTTACTCTCTCTCACTCATATGTCCATGAATTGCTGACGTGTCGAATCGTGTGTTTCAAATAAACTCTTCCTATAGTCGAAATATTTAGAACTTTTAGAATATAGACAATTTATTCGGTAACTATTCGGTGTTCCATCATATAAATATTTTATGGTAGCTTTTGCTATTCCATGTAAAAACACATAAAACCTGGGTCATGTTATAAGCGTTTTAATGTGTTGCTGAAACATGTACTATTACATATGTTTCTATGTTCAAGTCGTAATAATTGAGGCAATGATTATTCTTTGTTTTCCTATCTCAGTGAATGGCATGTTTATCTGACTTAAAATATATCACAACATTTTCTACATTACTCAAGCCTTTTATTGAAACATTTATGTTTCATGGATGGTCGCTAGCTCATTAGTATAGTTGACTTCAGTAGACGGTCGATACTCCAAATAACCTACTTAGCCAGTTTTATTTAATTAAACAGTGAAGTAAAATACATCAAATGTAAAAAATACTCCATTCACGGTGATTGTGCGAAGTGGAAGCATCCGTTTTTGTAGATCCGTTGGCATGGGAAACAGTATGCCTTCCGTCTGCATTGTGAATGCAGATCCCCCCTATCTCTGGTCAACTTATAACTTCTACATGACCGAAAGTTTACCTTTTTTTGAAGATTTATGTTAGCTTTGTTAAGATTCATAATGTCACTGTCTTAGATTGCACAAGAAATTTCGAAAAGAGCATTTTCACATCTTATTGTAATAATAATAATAATATGTATTTATTGTTCAACAACTTTGCATCCTTTGGAACACATTACAGTTTATCAAAAGAAACTCTGTGGCAAAGAAACATAATTTTTTTAGGACACTACTGTTTACAAATATGTACAGATTATTACAAAAATTAAGCATATAAAGAACAGATATACTCACACATATGAACAATCATATATAAATTCATACAATAATATTTACAATTAGTATGATGCGTATTTGCAAGATTTAGAGGGGTATTTAGAGAAATCAACAAAGGAATAAAGTATACAAGGAAATTCGGACTGCACTACAATAATATTTTTAATACAAGAATGATAACTTTTCAGATTTAAATTTGTTGTACATTGTTTGATTTAATAATGTTGTCAGGAATACCATTCCATATTCTTAAGGCGGAATTTTTAGTGGATAACTGATACACATTAGTTTTACACCTTGGAATTTTAAATCGTCTTCCTCCACGAGTACGTGGTCTGGTTTCTAATAATATACTTAATTAAAAAAATAATCCGGGGTTTTAGTCGATAATATTTTGTAGATGAAGACATAATTAAAATATTTTTCTATGTTCCAGTTTCATCCACTTCAATTTAACGTAGTAAGGAGGTATATGTTCGTAAACATCCGCATTACATGCATATCTGACTCTGGCATTGAACAAGATTTGTAATTTTTTTGTAACTGCGTAGCTCAACAAATCAAACCAACAAATTCAAGGGAACAATAATCGATGTGAAGAATAAAAAGTTGATTGATGAGTTCTTTACGCAGCTCAAAAAGTAAGGGGACTCCCGGGTTAGAACCGGGGACCTCTCGATCTGCAGTAAAATGCTCTATGTATTCTATACTCTCGATCTGCTATAATATGCTGAATTATTAACATGCAATCCGAAGTCGAATGCTCTACCACTGAGCTATACCCCCGCTCTATTTATTCTACGCCGAGAATATGCTTAATTACTAATATGTAATCCAGATATAATAAAATAGGTTCATTTTACGCTTCTTTCCACGTATTAAGTGGTTCCAACGTAAATTGACCATATTGTACTTCGATTTATATCCTGTCCTAAATAGTCCTAAAAAGAAAGTGTCATTTTCTTGCTATAACTTATGTATTCACTCATTGCAGGGGACTTTTTTATCTTGTTCAATTTAATAATTACGGGAATATGGTGTTAAACACGGGTATGAGTCAAACATGTGTAATGAGGTTAATTTCAACCTCTTAAGTAATGGTTCCTACGATTTGAGTTTTTGGTCGTAAAGGAATGACTCAACATTCCGTTTCCAGCTATTTCGTTGAGGTTTCCTGACATCATGGTGGATATATTATGACGGAAGACAATTAGTAAAAGGATAAATAATACACAATAAATATAATTAAAACAACATACGTATGTCTGAAAATTGCATGATTTGCCTTTGAAAAACGTAGAATGTTCGTCGCTCATTAATCATGGTATCTCATTAAACATGGTGAAACATATTTGATGGCCTGCCCATTGTTCTTAAGGTTGGTTGTGTAGAAGACAATAAAAAATACTGACACAGCTGCAGTGCTGGAAGAAGCTAAAAGAAAGCCATCTTCAAAAATCTACAATCAGAATCGGATGACGCAATAATTGACTGTCTTACACCGATGTTTGATGAGAAACACAGTTTGCTTCAAATCAAATTGTTTTCATGTGCATATAGAATTTCTAGCATAATTACACATAAAAGATTATTCTTTACAATTTTGATATAACTGTGAAACATCGTTATTATATAATTTTACTTGAAAGTTTATGTGTCTGTGAATACAATGTCTAATATTCTGTCTAATGAAACATCGGTGGGCCAACCGGCAGGACCAGTTATTTAGACTCAGGGTTGCACCCACCATGCCCCACCAAGTCCCACCTCGACTTTGACGGTGAAAGCGTATTCTAAAAATTTCCGTTTTTTTGTAAAATTGGTGAAAAAAACCCTACTTTCACAGATGCCATGCGCTATTTGTTTAAAACCAAAATTCAGGTATAAAATAAGCCTATTGTTTCGACTGAAGCGCCATATTAGTAAAATTATAACATTTATACTTCATTTATTGCAGTTATTAGGTAATAACCTAAAAGATTTGGGTTGTTAGACGCGTCTATTTCACTTATAATCAATTTCTTGGGAGTTTCGGCTTCTTCGAAACAGTTTTCTGCGGAAATGTTGTGTTGATAAGATAGATAAGCACTATTTTTCCCTCTGGTTTTCCCGCTCTCTCAGTTAAAACCATTTAGATAGATGGACAGGGCACTGCGACTACAAAATGCAGTCTGACTGCCTAAATAACAGTGTTGATTATTTCTGCACTATCCTTACTTATCTTTGGATAGCTCAACGGAATGGACTAATTTGCGGTTGTAAAGCAAAAATATCGTGAGCTCCACTCATAACACACACACACATTATACAATTCACCATTTCTCCTAAACCCTCATTCTTTACACTGCTAGTGTCCTAACACACTTCCTGCCACAGGCCCATGTGACGGCTCGGAGGATTTAAGTGTAGATGAATATTCATAATCTGTTCGAAATATATGGCAAGTAACTCTTGAAACTTCTGCTCTATGGTAGTGAGATCTGGACAATTGGAAAGAGAGAGAAGGAAAGGAAGAAGGCATTTGAAGTGTGGTGCTATCGTAAAATGCTGAAAATATCCTTGGTGGCAAGAGTCATGAACGGGGATGTGTTTAAGAGGATAAGGGAAAGACGGTGTCTACTCAGAATGCTAAATGAGAGAAGGAACACCTGGATTGGACATATTCTCCTACACGAAAGCTTGGTTAAGACCATACTAGTAGGTACAATAGAAAAAAAAACCAGAAGGGCAGACCTAGACTGGACTACATGGGACAGTTGATGAAAGAACTAGGTTGCCAATCGTACAGAGAAGTGAAAAGATTGGCCCAAGATCGGATGAAGTGGAAGACTGTTGCAGACCAATCCAAGGATAGTAACCAGAGAAGAACTCTTGAAACACACATTGGCTATCAATCGACTCGATTTCTTCATATTCACCGGGAATGCGGATTATTACTAATTTAAATAAATGAAAAATACCCCTTAGGAGAATCCTTATTATCAGGGTAAAATCATGCTGATTTGTAGTAAGTCATTTATCATTGGTTGTTCAATCCGAAGATTGGTTGACTGCAGCCCACCACCCTTCTCTATCTATTACTACTTCCCTTACCTCCTGGTATCTCTTCCTGTGTACTTTCTTATTTATTTGGTCCATGAATTTATTCCTTGGTCTTCCCTTAGGGACTTTTCCATCTATGTTGCCTTCAATTATGTTCTTCACGGACCCTTAGTGTCTCAGGGTGTGTCCAATCCATCTTGTTCTTCTTTTGTTTGATGGTGTTCCAAATGTCCTCCCCTCTTCTGCATACTTCATCATTTCTTATTCTGTCCGTCCATTTTATCTTTAGCGTTCTCTACCAGAACCAGATTTCAAAGGTTTCTATTCTTTTCTGGTCAGATTTTCCAATGGTCATGCTTCCAATCCATAGAGTGCTACGCTCCGCACAAATGCTTTCGCATATTGTTTCCTGGTTTGTAGTCCTGTCTTCTTCGAGGACAGCAGTTGTCATTTTTCCCATGAACGCCGTCGTAGCTTGGGGTATTATCCAATTGATGTCCGTTGTACTTCTTCCGTTCCACGTGATGATACTTCCGAGATATGTGAAGGAATCCACTTGCTCTAATAAATCTCCTCTGAGGGTGACTTCTACAATTAGCTTCTCTCTTCCGCATACTAGTATTTTAGTCTTCGTCTTATTTATTTTCATTTTGTAGTTGTGTTCATCTTATTTATTTTCATGCTGTAGTAAGTATTTGATAAAAAATATCGTAAATTGCAAAATTAGTGCAAAGTTAGCGCATAAGAAAATTTCGGGGTTAGCAAAGATGATGGACTGGATACACCCGCGTAACAGCTTTCAGTATTGACCACCAAAGCAAGCAACCTCTTCATATACCTCATTTGTTTAAACTGTAAAACTTCACGTTCAATTTTTGAGAAAAAGAGCGTGGTAAATTAACATTAGGTTGGCCGGAATAAGGGACAAGTTATTCTATAACTATCAAGGGTAATGATCAAATGGCAATGTTTCCCTTTAGGGTGCCTCCACCTTAGTAGTCCAACGTTACACTACAAGGAAGCAGCATTTTGCTGGTGTTGGTCCATCCCGGGTGTTTTATTACCCGGTACCCGCTATATCAGGTGGACATTCCCGGTTTCGCCACCTGGGGAGGCGTCCGATAGAAGACCAACAAAGCTCTTAAGCCGTGTACACTCGGGGACATTTATTGCGCAAGATTTAACCTGAAATCCTGCGCTCGGCCATGTCAGGTAGAAATGGCGGCAACCGATGGCGAGCCACATTTCACCGCTGTGCACACACGAAGCCACTGGCAGTGACCGAATCGCGAAAAGAGTTTTGCGGTGGTGACTGCTTTGCGCATGAAATGGGTGAGGTTCTGAGTTTTAGTTTTAATGAAAAATAATAGTAAAAGTTTGAACAACTTATTTCAATAGAGTCAATAGATCAGTGTCCATGTTATTATCAGGTTTACTGGTATGAAGCTAATTCGTTGACGTGTGTATGTATCTGAGCGTAATTCAGCTGGAGAATATTAATGATTGCGCATAAAAGTATAAAAATTAATTAAATTCTCGCTGATAAGTTGGATTAATATTCAACTTTTTCATTTCAAAATTTTCCTCCTCAAAAAGTTTTATTTCCTTAATAACAATCAAAGGAGGAAGTACTCCCAACTTTGCTGAAGAATCGCCTAAAAATTAACGGGTTCTAATCCATAAGAACGAGAAAACTGCGAGCTACACTTATCAAATGCTAGCAGTTTGAATACATGAATGATTGTATAATTGAATTATATGGTAGTTTAAACACAGTGTACAGAGAAATTTACTACTTGCTAATTACTGGCCAGCTCTGGTAACTGAAATGTCGTCGTATGTGTATCTCTACGCCCTTCCTCCATTGTCCACATAACCCTGCCCAAGCAAACCTACGCTCCTATTCCCAATGGCCCAAATGACCCCAGTTGTCGAATCTCACCCTAATTACCTACCACCTAAATGCGCACATTCAATTAAGTTATTTCCCCGCTTTGAATCCAAATCCCTAAATTACGAATTGGAAGATTCCGTTCCATTAGGGTGCGAAAAATTTTTCACAAATTCCTTTCGGTTTCGGAAATATTTCCGAAATATGACTCGACGGGAGGAAACCATGATTTAATACCTCTCAGTCACTCAGACCCTTGACTTAATTTTTATATTTCAGACTTCCCTTTTTCTCAGTCATTTCTGGAATTTCTCTGAGAAATCGCGCACCTTTCCTCTTTCTTTTGAAATCGTATCCATGATCACTGTGAATAAATTAAGGCGCCAGCCCTTCTTAAAGCTATGTCTCTCAATTCTCCCATCTTGAGACATTGATATGGACGCGATTGAATTCGTTATCGAGGCGAACAACGTGGAATAATAAAAAAGCGTAAAATTAAAACAGAGAAATGAAAAAAGGGAAAATGAGAATTGAGTCCACAAATTAAAAGGAAGGGAGAATCATTCGACCGTTCTCCTGAAATTAAAGATTATTCGGATGGAAAATTCACTGTGAATTGAAAACTCTTGGAATTTTTACAAGAGAGTTTTTATTCTCTATCTATGACAAGCCTGAAGATGACGTCCCGTGATGAAATCTAGATAATGAATAAAAACTAAACTGAGGAATGGAAGAGTATCTAAACTCTCCACCCCTGGCGAAACATCTCTTAGGCCTTGTCAGCACTCTTTTCATTTTACGCGACATTAGCTTTGGCTTTTACTGTGTGGATATCATGTTTGAAATTCGTTTTCAAAGGATGTTTTCGTTGAGAGTTTTACTAAATCAGTTTTAAAACTGTTAATTTTCGCTCATTTGCCTGATGAAAAAACCATTTTGTGGTATCTATTTATAAAAATCTTTCATCAGAAGGAACTGATTTAGTGAATGATTTTCAGAAAAAAATTACGAAATCATTTGTCATTAGCACATATAGTCTTGAAGTAGAGTAAAAACCCATATTAAAGCAAACAAAAATCGCTCTTGCCCCTGAAGATGGCTCTATGAGTTCAAATGCGCAGTAGTATTATAACATCTCTGGAAAAGAGCGAATTGTGTTTGATTTAATACAGTTTTCCGTGACATTTTGCGGAGGTTAAGTGGCATCAAGAAGCAATTTTTTACGTGGACCATGGCTGCATGTTTGGTAACGCAATACTCTGATCAAAGCTTTTGAATCACGCCTCTGACACGGGAGGTTTAATGATAAAAATTAAATCTTGTTATGTTATGTGTTATGAGAAAGCCGAAGAGTTTGTCAATTTATTTTTTGCATTTTAGCATGAATAAGCCATGATAAATTAGTCCCCATACAGAAAGAGTTCAGTTTCGCGAGAGTAAAATAATGGTTTAAAGCAGGGGTGCCCAACTTTTCTGTCTATAAGATCTACTTATTATATTAAAAGTGTGTCGCGATCGACTTATTGTCATAGGCGTAGTCTAAGGGGGAAGAAGGGGTGGCAAATGCATACTATGTTTATACACTGTGTTTCAGCATAAGGTGCATTCCAGCGAGGTATGGGTAGATAAGTAAAATATATGTTCAAAACTATTTTTTATTTTTAAATCACTTATTAAGTTTTCGAGATATAGACTCCTTAAAAAAATAAATTTCCAGACCCAACTTTTGATAGCAGCATTCCGTACGTGCGGTACCTAAAAAATTCGATTTTCCGACACTTTTTCGAGATAGATTTTTACTAACATAAAATGCAATTTTATTTTTTTATCAACTGCAATGTATAAGTTGTTGTACTATTTGTTCGTAAATATACAAAAGTTATTATAAAAATGCACAGTATGGCTGATAATTTGATTACAATATTTCACTTTCTCGTTTTTTTTGGGCCAAGAAAATTTATCATGAGAGAATAATATGACTTACTTTTTGCTAATTTATCAATAGCTCGCTAAGTACACCTCGTACTGAAATATAGATATACGGCTTATCTACCTACGTAAAAAAACATCAACAGTAATTATTTAAAGGGCCAAAAAACTCACGTCCAGGGGAATTAAAAGAACATGGATAATTATTAACAATATTTATTAATTCAAAGTAGCCACAGATAAATACAGATTTAGAATTTACTTTGTTCCCTTAACATTAATGGGAAGACTGAGTTTGCATGTCTCTAACCAAGGAATCATAATCAGGTGTATATCCTGACAAAGATAATAATAATGAGTCTTCTGTATGGGAATCAGTCAGGACAGAACGTTGTTTAGTCTTCGCTGGCTTCAAGTATGAAAATGCCGATTCGCTAAGGTATGTAGATCCGAAAAAAGAATAGATATATTCGCTACATTTGGTGACACTGGGATATTTATCTCGGTTGACATATTTCCAAAAATCTTCTTCAGATTTTCTGGCTTGTAAGTTTAAGTCAGTTTGTAAAATTATAATTTCATTTTCTAATGCCTTTTGATCCATATGAAATATGTATGAAATTTTTTGGCTAATGCGTTTCACACTTAAATCTTTTTTAAAAGGAAGAGATATAAATTCCACCATTTCTTTAATTTTTTCAAAATCCTGGAATCTTATCTCAAAATCTTCAATTACTTTTTGGATTTCCGCGACGTATTTGTCGATCTTATACTTAATATTTTTATGTTTTTGTAGGTTATCCGCCATATTTGGAAAATGATTCAGATTATTTTGTTGCAGATCTTCTATTAGCAAAATAAATTTTGTTTTATACGCGTCCATGCAGCTGATCATATCAATTACTGTTTTATTTTTACCTTGTAATTCTAAATTTAAATGACTTAATATTTAAGTAAAATCGGTAAGAAATGCCAAGTCACTAAGCCAAGTTTCATCATTAAAATTTTCACAGTTTCCATCTTGTTCGTGAATAAAATCTATAATTTCAGGCAATAAATCACGAAATCGCTGCAGAAATTTACCTCTGCTCAGGCATCTGACATCGGTATGTAGTAATAATTCAGGTTGGCCTTCATCGAGCTGCAGTTGGAACCGACGCCGTTTGAGGGAACTTCCTCGAATTGAATTAACAATTATAAATGCTATGTCCATTACCTCTTTTGTGTTTAGTCTCTTACTAGCTAACACTTGCTGGTGAATTATGCAGTGATAGCTCAAAAAGGCTGGGAATTCATCTTCAGTTTGACATAGGGCTATAAATCCATTTTTGCAACCTATCATTGCAGCTGCGCCATCCGTTGTTATTGAGACTAATTTGAAAAGTGGTACTTTCAAATCATATAGCAAGTTTTTAAAGGATTTGAATATGTCGACACCTCTAGTCCTTTCCCTCAAAGAAATCATACCCAACAATTCTTCTTTAGTTGTAAAATCCTTAAAAATCATACGAACGAAAACAAGTAATTGTGCTGTATCACTTATATCTGTCGATTCATCACACTGAATGGAAAAACAAGAACATCTATTAATATCATTAATTAACTGCTCTTTTACATTCCCACTCATCATTTCAATTCGTCGCACCACTGTGTTTCGAGACAATTGTAGATCTTGAATTGCAGCAACAATTTCACTCTTGTTCTTAAAATCGTTAAAAAGTGAATCTGACATTTCCAAAAATATTTCCTTTACAAATTCACCGTCGGAAAATGGCTTGCATTTTTTTGCTAAGAGATAGCTTACTTTGAATGATGCAGTAGTTACTGCTTGTGACTTCAACCTTGGCTTTTTAAAAACGCTTTTTTGATTTGTTGATCGAGTTTTAAGATCCCTAACTTTATGTTTTCTTAGTTCAGAATTTGGTGGATAATCTGTTTGATACTTGTTATGTAAAGCTAAAAAATGTCTCTCCAGATTACCCTTCTTAGCAATGGCTACCGAGGTAAGGCATATTAAACAACAGCATTTATCATTCACCATTGTAAAAAAGTAATCGAGCTCCCATTCTTCATTGAAGTGATAAGTTTTAGATTTATTCGGTTTACTACTCATGTTCATGGGTATACTAGAATGCAAAGAAATATGACAATTTAAAGAATAAATATTGAATTAAATATTTTCCTAGAAAATTCAAAAACTCGTGAACTGCGGCAATTATCTCCGTTACATTGAGAGAAATAATAACAATCCTGCATACTACAATCGGGGACAACAATACAAGTATATTAAAATCTAATATAGATATATTCGAATTTACAAGAAGTATGTTAAAGTTACAATATATTTATTACGGTTTACAATACTGACCTCTTACTTTAGATAGAATTACTGTTATTCCTAATATATTTGTAATACTGTCCCTTATTTTTCTCCCAGTGTAATGACCGCAGTTTAGAGATCTGTTGCCGAGAATGCTCACTTATCAAGTAAATAGATAGGTAAGAAAAGCAATTTAATTTAAAACAAAGAAAATGTACTTACATTTTAAACAGAAGAAAAATTGAAATCCAACGTGGTCACCGAGGATAAATAATATTGCTTAATAATGACACAGTTAATACAAAAGAAAAGAAGCTACCGTATGGCACTACCAAATATTCAAGCTGACTGACTGTGTTCTTCGATGAGTCGAGTTGTAACTGTTGCGTTCGCGCGTTGTGTCCGGTGACAATGTAACACATAAGTCAAAATGTATTGATCTGGGTGAGCGGAGATAACAGTGTCTGGCTGTCAGAATTCTAGGTATTCATGAACTTGGCAGGTTCCCAGAATACATTCAACTATTACTACAAAGTTTTGTCTTCTATAATCGCTTCAAAGTCACGGGAGTACACGGAATTCTACCCCAGACATTGCAAGAGATCAACGATCGACCAAAATTGGCCTCGCGATCGACCGGTCGATCGCGATCGACTTGTTGGCCACCCCTGGTTTAAAGGAATTTGATGTCCCGAACTTATACGTAGCTTAATTTAATGTTTTGCAGTAGTTTGTAGAATAGTTAGAAATAGATTAACAATGCGCTTTATGGTTGATACGAGGGGGGGCCTAAAAATAGCCGGAAACCATTAAAAAAAATTTTTTTTTCGAGTTACAAACTTTAGTCACCTTCGAAGTACTCTATTAATACTAATAAATGGATTCAAACGTTTTTTCCACTGCGCATAACACCTTTTGTACTAGTCCTTTCTGATGCCTTGCTGCGCCGCCTTCGATTTTCTTTTCACCTCCGGATTGTCTGAAAAACGTTTTCCTTTCAACTCACTTTTCATCGGGGAGAACAAAAAGAAATCAAAAGATGCTAGATTCAGTGAGGAGGGCAGGAGAGAAAGCGTTGTCATGCGGTTTTTCGCCAAAAAATCAGGCACAGAAATGGCTGTGTGAGCTGGAGGGGTGTCATAGTGGAAGAACCAATCCCCACTCCGATACAAATCGGGCAGTTTCAACCAAACAATCTCGCGTAACCGCCTCAAAACAATCAGGTAGAGGGCTTTGCCCATTTGATGCTCAGGGACGTACATGGAGTGAATAGTGCCCAGTGATGAGCAAATCAATGAGCGTTTTTATCAGTTCTGGACGTGGAAGGGCTTTGAATGTCTTCGATGGGCATATCGACGCGTTTGTATCATAAATACCATTCATAAACTTTAGTAATAAATTAACTACAACAATAAAATATATTTTTTTCATAATTTTCTGAGATGGCATGTTTTGAGAGATTCAAGGTCAAAGGACACAGTAAGTGACCTTGAAACTTTAATCTGTCATAAGAAGGTTATTTAGGGTATCGATTCCTTACCTTTTCAACGGTGTTTAAGTTGTCACTCTACTACAATTAGGAAAAAGTTACAGCCATTTTTATGTATGTGAGTTTGTCATTTTTTATGAAAATTTTTATTTTTATTATGTCTGTATATTGGCCAATTTTCAAAATAAAAATCTGAAAATCGGCAGAATTACATATCTTGTCATATGTGTATATCATACCAAATTTCAGCAATATCCGAACTGGTGAGGTGCAAAACTTGTTTATTTGGATTGACCTGACATGGAATCTCTCATTTTCAAGGCGTTTTCTCTATAAGCCTTAGACAATATATATGTATATCGCGTATGATGCACTTCTACCAGGCAGAAAACAAAATTTTAACGCCACACTCTGTTCTCGAAAATCAGCAGTTTCAAAGAATGGAAGGAGTCGAAAAAGCTGTCTCAAAAAAGCTGTCACAGGGGCTCGCTACAGTAGACTCAAGCGACGTTGCTTGGTATACTGACTCAGGAGGGGTTATTTAACACCCATCTAGTGGAAGGAGTCCGAACAACAAAACCGACGCGCGCAGTAAATTCGATCCGGTTACTTTTGGATCCCCCCTCCTATATGCATTCTTTGTATTATTATTAAATTACTATATTTTCTCTGTAGTTTTGGTTGAATGATATTTCTTTTTTTTAGCCAACGTTTCGCATTTTTATCAATGCATCCTCAGGGCTACATTTAAAATTACTGAGGGATAATACAGAGCAATTCAACTTATTCCAGTTTAAATTTTAGCTTGTTAATTTGGACACTAAATCACAAAGTGGGATGTGTAGCATACACAAATGTGCTTTCATATGACCTCAGAGAGAGTTGTAAATTTTTAAAATACATTTTTTTTCGTTTTACGTTTTATATCGTTGTTATTAATTCTTAGTTTATCGTGGTGTAGTATAGGTTTTTTACAAAAAAAATCTAAATGATGAGCAAAAAATAAATTCAATTAAAGCTGTTTTAGAACATTGCAATTTAAAATTTGCTGCTCAATTCGGCGATGCCTTTTTTGCAGGTTGTTTCCTGTTTTTTAAATTTGAATTCTTAAAATCAACTATTTTTGTGAGTTCACTATTTTTGATTTTTTTTACCGAATTAACAAGCTAAAATGTGAACTTAAGAAAGTTGAATTGTTCAATAAAATACCAAAATTAATTTTAATGTAGCCTTGAGGATGCGTTAGTAAAAATTCGAATGTTTGGGCATGGGAAGTGAAATAATTATTTTTCAGCATAAACTCCATAGAAAATGACGGTTTATTGTGAGATCATGGCATCTGTACCCCATTTCCACAAAATATCGCCAGATACGCTAAACTTAATCCATAGAAAAAGTTTTAGCATTAAAAGAGAGAGAGAGAAGAGAAGATGAGTCACCTGGATTCTTTATATTTATCTCCTGTCTTTCGCCCTTGAGGCAGCATGCTATGCACCGCGTCTGTGTGCATACGGGGTCTTTTAGTTAGACAGTGCGATATAGTCTTAGCTTTGGGAGCACGGAAAATCTGTATTTTTTCACATTTGCCCACCTTGTCTCATGTTTCCCTCCCGGTAGTCCCCACCCGAAGACCTTATTTGGAGGACTATTTTACCTCCGCAATCCTTTAACGCAAGGAATGCCAATCACCTTATAAATTGGTGAATGCAAGGCTGGAAGGAACACTGATGTGGTAGTTTTTCGTTGCCTTCCTCATCGCTGTGATCCAACCGACGTCGAGTGCTTTACTCACGCCAGACGCTTTGGCAGTTGATACCGGTCGTATCTGCTTGATCTTAGCCATCAAGTGCCTTCTACCGAGACCGTACCTCTCAATGGATATGCAGTTTTGGTGCAGAAAATTCTCGTTTTCTTTATCCAGAACAAGATTCAATGATCCAGCCATATATTTTTCCTAGAATGAGAAAAAAATCTGCGATATATCAAGAGCTAAACACGCTACCTCAGAGCCGTCCCCACATCGTAAATCTAAATGTACTTTTACTTAATCTACTTATTTCTAACCATATTTCCGGATTTCTTTCTGTACTTCTTTCGCGGCGCAAGCTTTCTTTGGTTTTCAATTAAAAATTTTGTCACATATGTGGAACGCCGGTAAAATTCCCGCTGTGTATAAAATACCTGTGAGGATACTCGTATCCTTTAAAACCGAGAGGAAAAAGTATTTAGAGTATGTGGGGTGAGTCCGAAATCCCTAATCAGCGGATAAAAATGGTCATACACTCGAACGTTGCTGCGAAATTGTGAACCCAACGCGACTTTGGAATGTAAACTGGCTCTATAGAAGTACTCCCTATTGTTCCTGATGCATAAATTCATGATTATAACCAGTCACTGAAAAACACTTTGATAGTGATCTCGCAGTATAGTGCGTGCTTTTCTGCGCAAAATTACTTATGTAGACTAGGTTGGTCTGTGATGAAACGTTGCTGGTCGTTTTATGGCCTCAAAGCATTAGGGATACGATGCATGAAACAACTGAAGTATTTAGACGATGATTATATAATCGAAGAACACTTATCCTAATGATTTATAACTGTAATTATCCCCTTGTATTTTTATCGAAAACTCTTTTTCTGGCATTATATTTGTCTAGTCAGACGCTTGGAATGTAAACTGGCACTAATGAAGTACACCTTATTTCAGTTCCTGATGCACTTATTAATGTGAATCAGGAACAATAGGGAATATTTTTTATTTACAACAAAACTTGACTGAACATGGAATCGGTAAAAGTTTTACTGGTTCGGTCGGAGGGCGACCTAACCAGGAAAATATTGAATCTCAAAGGGAATTATCTTCGCGATGAGTTCGATGGGATTTTAACGAATCAGGCAATATATTTAGGAAATTGGTTACAGGTATCATGATCTCAAAAAATAGGACTTTTTCATATTATCACACAACTTCAATTATCACACACCGACCTAGGTTTCGACAATGCTATGTCATTTTCGACAATACTATGTCATTTGTATCTTGAAAATGAAATAGTATTTTCGGAACTCAGGTCGGTGTGTGAATATAAAAATTAAGTGGAAACATAAATAAGTTTTTGAGATGATGATATTTAGATTGAACTTTCTAGTTAGGTAATGATTTTTTCGATTGAAGAACGACGCGAGATAAATGTAAATGCAATGGGTTACGAAACAGATTAATTGAATAATTCATCACATAAGGTGAAAGTTCAGTGGATTTTTAAATGCATATAATAACTACTGAAGAAATATTCGGAATAATAGAAGCGAAGGAACATGCAAATATTTTTTGCCAAGTTCTGATGAGTATCTCATTTTTAAGGTAAACGCCCTTTATCCACAGCGCAAAATTTTCCGCCAACCGGCGGTGTAGCGGTGGCGCTGATTCGCATCACAATGGCGTGATTTTTTTTCGCAAACGGAAAAATTCTTCAAGAGTTCTGGGCGACCAAACCGACGTTCGATATGGTGTTGTGGAATCGGGGAGATATTTTTTTCTGAAAACTTCTCGAATTATTGGATACAGGGAGATTTATTGTGAGGGGACAAAAAAAAAAGAATATCTGCTCTCCATTCCGAATAATCGGCGTTGATATTTTTAGATCCCCTCGACCCGACCCGCGATCGAATCCTTTCTGGGTTTTGCAAAAAGTCTGCTCCTGTGTGTGCATTCTTTCTCCCTCTCTCTCTCTCTTCTCCTCTCCCTTTTTATACCTTTATTTTTTTCACAACCCAATTGAACGTTTTTGAAATGTGCCCGATTGTGAAAACGTCGTCGTAGTCACCAAACCCCTAATTTTTTATTTTATTTTTATTTTCGTTCGACACAAAAATTCAACATGACGAATCACCGTAGTCGTATGATAGGAAAAAAATGTTTTTCCAAACTTTTCCGCCAAAAGGGCGGATAAAAGCGTTTTATTTGCTCCAGGCGGCGTGGAGTGCGAGGAAGGGAGAATGAGGGGGAGGGTAAGTAAAGCGTGTGGCTAGCTAAGAGAGAGAGAGAGAGAGAGAAAAGGCTAGTGCGAGAGAGTCAGAGAGCGAAGAGAGAGGGAGAGAGAGAGAGAGATAGGGATGACATCTCGCTATGGTGTTTGTAAACACGGGGACAGCTACTCATGAATATTTAATCCAGAGGGGCGACGGTCGAGGGAGGACCAAGGAATTGGACGGTGCCCTTCTCGAGTGGGCGTCAGGGTTCTGGAGAGTTGATTTTAGGACGAGCCTGAACCCTAGAGAGGGATAGGGTCGAAGGGTGCCGAACTTGGCTGGACTAATTCTCAGACATTTGACTAACGTAGCTTCGGAGGATGGTTGGAGCAGCGCGTTACATTTGAGACATTTGAGGGACCATTCTAGCTACACGAAGCCAGAGGCGTTTTGAGACTAGTGGGAATCAGCGGGATTTGGTGGCCAGCGAGACACGTTTCGCAAAACATTCGATTCTGTAATGTATTGCGGATAATTTTTAAAATGGACGATAATTTGCCATATAAACTCCTGATTGATGTGAACATTAAGATTTTTGGCACTTACAAAGGAACTATTTATTCTCCCAGACCCCAATCAAATCAAAGTGTACCTTAGAGTTGAGGCAGTAGACAAACATAAACGACGTCGCCCTAAGGCCAAGAGATAGGAGAAGATACTGAGGTAGGAGAAGATACTGAGATGCGCAAGTCGGGAGAGTGACGGAAGACAAATCCATTGAGACTTCACCAAAAGAAATGAAAGAACCTTAATAAATGCGATGTGCTGACAATGAATCTAAACCAAGTTACTCTGCAAATGGCTTCATTTCTATGTTAACGTGGTTGAATTTGAGATTTCTATTCATTCTGCTCTGTTTTTACTGGGCGATAACAGTGGTAATGTTCTTTTTCATTGCTGTTCATAATAATTGCAAGGTGCAAGATATTGTGACTGAAAAATCCTCTGGTAGGTGATTAGGATGTTTATAGAGATAATTCGAATGAAGTCATTGCAACATACACTGCTTAAAACTGAAATAATATTGGCGAACACAATTATTGAAATCATTTCTCTAGGCACCAGGGTTGAAATTCGCCATGAAAAAAATCATTTGACTTGACCGGGATTCGAACCCGGATCTCCCAATTGCCGGTCAGGTGTGTTAGCCAGTTGAAATTTGTCAATTTCGTCGTTTTAACAACGACAATGTTGGGTTTACCCACCGCGACCGTGGCTTTGTAAGCACGACGTCGCTCCTTGTGCTACAATGTAGACTTGAGGCGTGAACACCTTGTTCGCATAAACCCCCCTCGGAATTCGCTTTGAAGGAAGATGGCTTGGTGGTGTAACTGGCTAAACTATTTAAACAAAAGCATATATTGCGACGAAAAAAAACTTAGCAATTTTAACTGGCGAATCCGAGGAGGAAACTGATTCAAATCTAAGCCAATCAAACGTAACAACAAAAAGAATTATATCCCTAAATATTGCAGGAGTGAGTAATCCAAAAAAATTAGGTGTAGTGAAATTAAAATTTTTGGAAATGGGGGCGGAAATAATCCTCCTCCAAGAAGTGAGGGAGGGACTGAAACTAGACGATGAAAATTGGGTAGGCATTCCAAATCACGGTACCTCTCCTCTCGGGACGGCAATTCTTATCAGAAAAGGAATAAAAGTAAAAAAATTCGAAGTCATGAATCAGGGAGGATTATTGTGATAATGATAGGAGTCATTCATTTCATAAACGCCTACGCCCCCTCAGGGTGTGAAAAGAGGAGGGAAAGGGATGACTTTTTTGGTGAAACCATTCTCCCTCATGTAATTGGGTTTGCGGGAAACGCTATCCTTGGGCGGGATTTAAATGCTATTTACCGTAGAGAGGATAACGATGCAAATAGAAGTAAAATAAATTACCTACCCCGTACCTCGCTAAAAGCATTAATAAATAGTATTAAAGCCACAGATGTGGCAATAAAAAATGAGAGCACTAGTATACAATTTACAAGAATAGGTAATACTTCACGAAACAGAATAGACTACTTAAGTCTCCCGATCGCTGCGAAAAAACAGATATTTTGAAACTATGCAAATGGCCATTTCTGACCATTATGCATTAATTCTAGACCTAGATTTATCCCGAAGCACCTTTCATTCGAAGCATGGGAATACCCAGATAAAAAAGAAAACAAATAACTGGAGGTTAGACACCAATATTTTAGGAGAAGATGAAATCGTCGACAAAATTAGATTAGAAATAGATAGGCAAATGAATAATAAAACAATCGAAACCGATACCATCTATTGGTGGGAGAACATCTTCAAAGGAAATGTGATTAGAAGAATTAAAAAGTTAACAAAAGAGTACTATGAATACCAAAATCAAACCATCTCGTTATACAGAAAAGCCCTCAAAGAAATGATGGAATCGAATGAAATCCAATTGACTTCAGCGAAAAGGTAAGGGATTAAAAAAAAAAACTATCCTGCGACACGAATTGAAAAAGTACGCCCCCCGTTCATGGCAGAAGGAGGGAGATGTTGATAAATGGGACCTGGTTACGCTAGCAACACTGAAGAAAACCGTTGAAAGAGCAGGAGGTGGGGAAGTTGAGGGATTAGAGGAATCCGATGACGGGAAGTCGACAAAAGAAGAACACCTATTAGACGAGGCCAAGTCACATTTTGAAAACCGCTATGCGCAGTATGGACAGTGGAGGAGGACGCCCCCCCTCTCTCTACTCTCCCTCAAGTTAGTGCTGAGGCTAAACAGAGATTCATAGCAGAGATAAACGACAACGACCTAGATAGAATAAAAAATAAGTTGAAGAAAGGTAAAGCACCAGGGAACGACGGTCTCCCATATGAATTTTACCTAACGTACTGGGATAGCATTAAACCTGCTCTTGCGTTAGTATTCAATGAAATCACGAAAAAGGGTAGGATGACGGATAACATGAAATCGGCGATAATAACCCTCGTCCCCAAAGTGAAAAGCCCAAAAAAAATTCAAGACTTTAGACCAATCTCCTCACTGAACGCCGATTATAAGATTTATGCCTACTGTAAAACGTGCAAAATAGAAGAATTCAAGTGAAGCCAAATGATTTTTTCATGGCGAATTTCAACCCTGGTGTATATGCACTCGTGCGAGTGAATTTGTACGACATCATTTGTTTATGCAATAATTGGACATTTCTCTGGAGCTTTTACTGTTAAACCATCGGGCTCTAAAATATAAAATACAAAAAATGTGAAATCCACAATTTAAAAACGTTCACATCAGAGATAATACAATCTGCAGCTGAGCAGCGATCAGACTTGTGGTTAAGTTTTGTAGACCAGGGAATCTCAACCAGTAAAATATACCCGTGCCCCTCAATCATGGGTTCTTTAGTCGGACTTATGGGAAATGGTGACCACTACTCTGCAAAATGTAATCTTTTGTCGATTATCTAAAATCAATAGAAGTTTTATTAAATTTAAATTATTAAAATTAAATTTAATGGCGTTAAGTAAACACTGAAATACGCAGATTTAAAGTAGTTCTTGAACATAAGTATTGTTTTAATTTGCGGAATTACATTATAGTTTCATTCATATCGTTAAGGGGGTATGGTAATCTGATCTATGGGGAAAGGTGAATCCCAGTAGAAAGTGAGGAGAACATTGCCCTACACGCATACATAAACTCTTTTTTTAAATATTACTTTCTGAATGCATAGTGCTATTCTAGCATCAGAATTCAGGAAAGGATGAATGAAATATCTTCTAGAAAGTTTACCCTACGAATTTTGTCCGTCATCGGGGCCTACCCGACCGTGGTGCAATGAGACGTCTCATCTTGGGGAGTCAAGTTACATTTCCATTTTCGTACCACCCAAGGAAGTGTGGCAAGGGGTGATAGAACGCCTGTCTTAAGGATGGGTGCAGTGAAGGGCATCGGATGAAGATGAGGGGAAAGTGAAATGTGCTTTGAAGGATTAGAGTTTCGTCTCAGCTTTGATGTTAAAATCAGTGTAGAGCGTGAAGAAATAATTATTTATGCTTCCCAATCTACGGAATAATCGTAAACAACGTCGATTTAAAGGAATTTAGGGCGAAATTTAATCTTTTCCTTCATGAACTTGGCGAGTCACTTGTTTTTTTTACTGTAGATTAGCCCTTAACATGGGAGGTAGACCGTCAGCTGTCTTCCCATATATTTATATTGTTCTGTCATTTTGCCTCCAAGCATGTACGGTTCTATCTCTCGCAAGGAATAGAATTTATCTTCCATCACTCTCTCGACATGCGCAAATCAGTACGTATTTTCCCCTATCTCTTGGCTTTAGGGTGACACCGCTTATGTTTGTCTCCTGCCTCAACTTCGAGTTTCATTTTTCAATCCTAAAGTGCGCTGTATGCGATCATATTATTGCCAATTTTTATTCTAGACAGTCCTTATATTTGTGTTTATTTCAGTTCTTTATACGCTATAGCATTATACGTCATGAAGGGTCATTTCAATATTAAACCACTGTTAATAAATTATTCATATTCGATTTCTGAAAAACTTGCTTTATTGCTAAAATTATAATAAAAACGGTCAATAGAAATTTGCCAATGAATTCGAAGTGTATAATTAGTAAAAAGTAGTAATTTAGGCTTTGCTTCTCAGAAAAAAATGGCTCATTAAATTATTGAGTCAACTTATGGACGCCAAGAGCTTTCACACGTTGAATGAAATAGAATACAAAGGACTTGTGAAGAAAATTGAGCAAATTATAGGGAGGTACATGTCAACAATTTAAGCGCGGGACAGTGTAATTTATCTCTCTCTCATCGGTCACTATTCGTGTTCGAGGCTAATGGAAGTGTATCTGCTCTACTTACAATTCGTTTATACATCTGGGCACGGTACCGTCTGACCTGTTGTCCGTAAGTATAGAAAAAGTGCTAATGAGGTTTGAAGAAACAAAGTCAAATGGCAAATGGTTGTTTACACTTAGAGAAACGTGATGTTGTGCAATGCAGTATAGCAATGATAACATTAAAAAGTTGATTGTCATTTGAGAAAGAGTTTGTCAGGAATAAATTCAAAATGTCGCTTTGCATTGTTCTCAGTTCGAAATCGTAAAAGTGCTTGCCGGAAAAATAAGGATGCTTCATAGATTTTGATGAAGAGCAAGAAAATACCGACGAAATTTTGAGAGAAAATGAAGAACATGGATATTTAGGAATTAGTGACGTTAAGTCATTGAAATACAAACAGAAAAATAATTGGGTTCATTTCACTCTCTTTCCCTTGTGGATGCAGAATAAAAATTAAATTATTTATGTTAATAATATGATTCTTTGGAATTATCTTCAGCTAGTAGCTTTTGATTTAGAGTTAAATTTTGGAGGAATATTTCAAATCGCGGATGGCTTGAAAGAATTGTGTTATCAGCGTCTTAAACATCTACACATTTTCAGTTGACCATGAATCGTTTGCATACTTATTTTCGGTCTTAACCACCTAATTCTTTATCTTCAAGCTAGCACCATGCATTCAATCGATGGCGGTTTTCATGAGGACTCTGTAGCACTCAAAAGACTTCGTAATTAGTGCTTAAAAGGGTAAGACGCTCATAGTAGAATACTATAATCAATCATCAATTTTTTTCGAAGTAAAAGCACCCATTCAGCAGTCATTCGGTTGTCTCATTGGATATTTCGGCGACTGAAACTTTACAGATTCAACGTATTCCTCGAATCCGACACTCCATTTGGAATCGTAAGAATTCTAATTCGACGCGATTATCCCGCGGACAAAGACACACCCGATCTCTCAGTCATGCGATAATGGACTTTATTCACCGCGTTCTGCGATTCGAACAAGGAGGCCGTGTTGAGGAGGAGTGGGTTTGTGGCTTTCGCTATTAATCCTGTGGGGGTGCGTGCCGTGATACCCGTCTGTCTCGAGGGGTCTCTTTTCAAGCGTGCTTCCGTGGCATTTCGTTCGATCGCTCGTCAAAACCGCGCGTCAGCGACTGTAGTTTGCTTCCAAGAACGACCTAAATGAAGCGTGGTAGGAGGAATAATCCGATTCCCTAATGATATGGTGTTCACCGTCTTGATGAACAATAACTAGCAGTTCCCGAAAAGTGTTTGCGGTATAAAAATAGTACCCGTATTTGACGTCACTTAGCTGACGTAGCATTGGCGTTCGATATCATGTCTCGATCATTGTCTTGATGAGTATTAGCTAGTAATAACTGTCCAGTTTTTATGGTAAAAAAAATAGTGCGTCATCGTGGCTATTGTCACCTAGGTGTCTTAGAAACAAGTATGCTTTGCATTTAAGTATACTTGTAATCCAACTTACCATCTATGGAGCAGGGTTATATTGAAAAACTTACGCCCAAAAATGTGTTCGAGAACATACTATTAAAGGGAACTTTAATAGCATGTATTCGTTACGTTAAAAGTACTTAATTGTATTTTACATGCGTTGCAAGACTGAGTTCAGACATTCATGCAATCGTAGAGACGGCATAAATTTGAAAATGGAATCAGTAATACCTGTTTCCTGTAAGCAGTCGTTAGCAGTTATCCGAAATGAGTTATACATAATATTAAACTGAAGGATATATCTGTTAAAAAAGTAAAACTATCCCTCCTGTGTTAAGGGCAACATTGGCGACCGCAAAATATATAAAATTTTTCACACCCCGCGTACGTGTCTGATCCCCTTGTTGTATGTTCTTTGTATATACATCGGAAAGTTATAGATGGGAAAAGTATCTATGACGGCTTCAAAAAATCCCTTGAAGTTTATGATTGACTTGCAAAGATATCTTCTAAATTTTATCCTACAACCTTACTGTTATTCTGTGCAAGTACTTGAATTCGATTTGTGACGCTAATGGAATTATCTGAAGGACATTTTGCATATCCTGGTAATCTTGAATTATGTTTGTTCCCACCTGAGGTCGAGTTTGGGGACTTACGGCTTGTGTGGTGATAACAGCCACTCAGTTGAAGCAATCTTATCTAAGCTTCGCGCGACGTTGTCCTACCGTTTCGGACTTGAAGCCCGTTAAACCAGCCTAGGTCAAGGAAAAGATATCAAATTTTGGATTCAAATCAGGTAGGTACTCTAGCTAATGGTTTGGGTTATCTTCCCCTAAAGTAAAACGGAACTTCCATTACTCTGCACCATTTTTGACCCTCCGTTACATGGTCGCTTTGAACTCGCCTAGGATTCACAATCAAAGACGTGTTAACAAATGATTGGTAGGACTTCGGAATTCCCTGCCTGTAATTTTGCCGGTCAGAAGAGACCTTCTATAACATATACTTATCAAAAATAAGTCTTCCTATTTGAAGTTCATTCTAAACCCCTGGTAAATTCTTTCCTCTTTGCAATCCACCCGAAGTTACTCTCCTTCATCCAACAGGCTCTCGCAAAAGTATCTGGCGATATGTACTCGACAAATTTTGGGACATCGGCTATGGAACTTTCAATACCCTCCGCAACGGGGTTGGTATATTGTTTAATGTGGACGATCAGAACACCTTTCTAATTACTACCAATACAGAACTTCCATAAGTGTGATAATTTTATAATTTTCAATGTCTGAGAAAAAGAAGAACTATATGTGATTTATCTTACTTATATTATTTACTTAATACTGGAGAATATAGTGAATTAATTGGCAAAATTAATTTTGTAGTGCCTTGTAATTTTGCAAGGTTAAAAAGAAAATTCAAGTTGGGCTTGGTAAAAATCAAATTACTGTGATAACTCACCACTGAACATAATGTGCCGAATTTTTAACGACTACTGTGGTAATATTGATTTATGTCAACGAAGATGTCTCTTTTTTAAATTGATAATTGTTATAGTTTCTTGATGTGTTTCGAGATTTCTGTATAATTTAATTGATTTCACTGTTTTGTATTTTTTGCTTGCTCTGTAATTATTTTTTTGAGCGAACGTTTAACTCTATAAATAAATAAATAAGCGCATCTGATTCACTAGAGGCATATGACTCACTACGCAAATTCCAGAAAAATAAGTCATTTTTGAAGAAAAATATTTTTTTAAAATTATAATGTCTTGAGGCCGTATTATAGCAGCTAGAGCAATAATTTTATCGCCATTAGACTCTTCTGGACAAGACGCATAATTTACGACTCACTTCCGTCCCATTTCGCATCGTCTCACTTTTAGACCTCAAAACAGGGCTAGGGCAAAACAGGGAAGTAGTCTGGCTTCCCTTTTTCTCTCCCTCTCGTTGCGTCCCCTTCCCCCCTCCGTAATTTCCTTTCACGTACTCCACTTCTTCTCTCCTTTCCGCGTAGGTATGGGTCTGTAACCTTCTTGAGAGCTATATTCAACATCCCACCCTCGATTAGATGATGGTCAGTAAAACCCTGGAGAATGAAAATTGGATAGGAAATGGAGGACTGGAGATAAAAAGCATCAAATTAAAGCCGATGATCTTAGCCGATGTGGTAATCGTAGTCTATGACAATCAGACACTTCAAGGAATGATGCAAAGTTTAGAGGAAGGAATGGAAGACTATGAAATTAAAATAAATGTTGCGGAAACTAAAGTTATGAGAGTGAATGATGGAGGAAATGTGAATGTTATCGCAGATGAGGTAAGAATAGAGCAGATTAGAAGATATAGATACCTGGTGAGCATGCTGACGGCAGATTGGAAGAGTGAGGTAGACATAAAGTCAAGAATAGCTATGTGAAATGAAGCATTTAATGAGAAGAGAAATGTGTTGTGCAGCGGTATGGACCTAGAACTGAGGAAGAGACTGGTGAAATGTTACGTGTGGAGTTATGTTGTATGGGTGCGACAATTGTCTTAATTGAGCGAATTTAGAACTCTACAGTCCTCTCTTACAATTAACTCATTTGACGAACACAAACATACATGTCTTGGGCAGTGGATAATCTACACAGGCGGGATTCGAACCCACGACCTCGATTAGCGGACGAGGACTTGACCCCGCCGCCACCGGGTCCGACATGATGATATGGTGATCATAGCCGATGACAACCAGGCACTTCAAGGAAAGATAAAAAGTTTAGAGGAAGGAATGTAAGAGTATGGAATTAAAATGAATGTTGCGAAAACGGAAGTTAGGAGATTGAATGATGTAGTGCCATGCATTGCAGTAATATGGGCTCTTTATAATTTGTTTTAAGAGGAACAGGCAGTTTAGACAGCGGACATGTTTAGAAATGGCGTGTTTCATAGCCTACGTTATCTTGAGAAAACGGCTGAGGATTAAATAAACGAACTGATATTTGAAAGGGGAATGTTGAGGGTGAATAGGGTGAATTTGTTTTCAATCGTTAGAAAATGGCTGAGATGATATGAACCTTTTAACCGCAATAACTTGCTTAAAGCAGTGTTAGGTATTGACAGGGGAAATGCACTGTGAGCTGGTTACCACTATCTTAGTGCTCGAATACCATCTGGTACTTGGAAATCTTGCCTCCACTTTCACATAATTATTTCCAGATAATTCTTTTTCATAACCTTTTTTTAACATAATTATTATGTTTTTCCTCTAGAGTGAAGTTATGTGAATAATTCATTTCTTTCTCATCTACCAACTTTTCGCATGCTCATTGATGCTTAATCAGCTCAATGGTACATTAGAAATTAATTTTGCATGCCACTGAGCAATTCAACCAACTGAAGTTTGAAAGAAATGAATTAATTATTTTTCGATCTAAACTTCAGAGGAAAAAAATATAAAAATCATTTCCCTCTTGAACATCATATTTTCCAACCAACCTAAAGGCCTTCCATAAAATCCTTTTTTGTTTTCTTCTCTTTGATAACTGTACTTTCTCTCATCCAGCTCTTCATTTGACTGTTAGCAGTGGATCTAGTAGTATGGTAGACTATTAATCTGTATCGGTTTTGATAAACCACATATAATTCGCTATGTTACTTAATGAGCATAGGCATAGTATGCTTATATTGTTTAACAGACGTCATGTTTGTGTCGTTGATATCAGTTCTGTACTCCCTACTTTTGTTTGACTGGCTTGTGAAAGATCAGCTTAGTTATCGCCACAGTTCACTTTCTGCGAAAGTCGTCACACAAATGCCATACCTATACTGTGGGTGAAGTAAGCATAAAATATTCAGATGCAGTAAAATACTTTGGAGTTACCTTAATTGCTGATAAATTGTGAAGAACACACATAAAAAACATATACGGCACTGCATTAAAGAAACTAGGTTTTGTTAAGCGTATAATAGGAAGTTCGTTGGGTGAAACAGTTAAAAAGAGATCTTCGCTACCCAGGTCATAAAGATGTAATCAAAAAAATTAATAACATTCAAAGAAAATCAGCACGTTTTGTTAAACACGGTTACGAGCAAACATATAGTGTCTCACAACTTTTAGAGGGATTAATTTGGGATCTCCTTGAGACTCGGAGGCTGTACGCTAGGCATAGGTTGCTTTAGAAATTCAAAACTATTGTGTTTCAGAGCGACACAGAGAATATTATCATGACACTTTACTACACCTCTAGGCGTGATAGAAGCGATAAAATAAGAGAGATACATTGCCGAACAGATAGGTACAAGAACTTGTTCTTTCCATGCACAATAAGCGTATGTGTGTATGTCAGTTAGATGTCTGACTATATATCTGGGTGGGATCTAGTAGTCCCTGACATAAATCTAATGAATTGGATCCTTATAGGTCTACATTTCTATTTTTGATATTCCTTAATTTGGATAATGCATCCGTGATGAAACACTTTTAAAATTCCAAAACTAAAAGCCAATTCAATTAGGAAAATGTATCATTGATAAAGTCGCAATCTTGTGACACACTATATACAAGGTTAAAATATTAATCTTGTTAATGATAGAATTTTTTCCAGGCCCTCTTATTGTGTCATTTTTGGGCTGCTGAAAATAAGTTTTTTTTTCATCGTAGCTGAGGCAGTTTTAATGTACGTGGGAAACATAAGGGTGAACCAGTCTCCGCTCGTCATCGTAGTATAATCCCGTGTATTTCGACTGGACATTTTTATAGTGCTTTGGCAGTCCGTCGGTCCTTGGGGGCTCCCTGCCTTTTACCGATCGCTTTCGGTCCCAAAAAGAGTTTCATAATTCAAGGGAGGCATGCAAGAGAGGGCTTTGCCATTTTGAATAATCCACTAATCCGCCGCCGACCCCGAAAAAAGTCTACCTCGTTTTCCCCCCTGGACCTATTTCTTGGAAATGGATTTCACTAGTATGATCCCCGTAATTATAATTTCGCCAAGAATACACGAATAAATTATTCAGGTGTGTCATAATTTCTTCTCGCACACACTCGGTTGACCTTGCCTCGTGATATTTAGAAATAATGAATGTGGATTCTCGTGACATCCCAGAGGAAATGTACCTTGGCTCGGACCGCGATGATGAGGTGCCCTAATGACTCTAAAGCTCCATTGTTCGATCCTAATGATTCATTATTAAAAATCCATTAGCTGGCGACTTTAATTCACCTCGAACTTTTAAGGGTACCGCTTTCCACGTTGGTCATTTAATTAGCACGAGAGCAGGTCAAATACAGGTAGACAGCGCCCAGTTCCACTAGCGTGTCTTAATTTAAATGGAGTATGCATAAATGATAAGAAATGTTTTTTTTTCATATATTATATATATAGACTCGATTTTAGACGTAGGTACTATTAATTGAATGAAAATAAATGCGCTGTTTAAAAAAATAGTCTCGAGTACCTGTTATAAAAATCAAGCCAATTCTTGGATTTCTGTGGAGGTATATTGGAAAAGTAGTGCGTTGGGTGTTCTTAATTTAAGGTTAGGAAGTCTTTCTTTATCCTGAAAATATTCAAAATTATTTCGTACTCAACAAATACTCGTCATGAGTGTTTGCATCGTTAAAAACTGCTACAAACATATAGTGTTACACAACTGTTGGAGGGATTAAGGTGGGAGCCCGTAGAGACTCAGGGACATCCCCTCTTAGTCCTTATGCGGGTTTAAATGATGAGTAATGGGTCAATAGGCAAACGCTACTAGACTAAGGTTCCATTCAAAGATACGAGCTACGGATTTACATTGGCATGAAATTGCGAGTATATAATCCGTTTGTCAAAAAATTACAATTTTCCTCTCATGCATGTTTACTTCTATACACAAATAAAGTATCCTCATTTTGCAATTAGAAGTTGAGAGGAAATGACAGTGCGGTGACTCTTGTCCACTTGCTAAATATTTTGCGTAGTGTTTTGCTGCGTAACGAATGTCACGAAATTGTTATCTCATGTTTGCTGTGGCCTCACAATCTGGAAAAAAAATTCTTCCCCTTACAACATTTATTAATTACTCAAAACATTTGATGTTTTCTGTATTATTTTTGTTCCTCCATGGGGAAGGTAAATATTAGAATATAAGACGAAATAGCAAACGTGTTATAAATTGATATTTGTCCTATGACTGATGTTACTCGGATTTTGCGGAAAATCTTCACTATTGCAATTAAAGTATTATTGAATCATATTGCGACAAAGAAGCTAAGAAAGTGCTAGCATTTCACAGCTAAATACTAATTGTTATAAATACACTACTAATCATGTTTTTAACAGAGTTTACTCATTTACAGACAAATAGTGTGTTTTACAATACTAATTTAAATGTTTTGCTGGATGTAAAAGTAAACACATTTGAGGTAAAAGAGTTAAAATTCTAGATGTTTAACAAAAATATTATCCCTACGTCATGCTTGTATATATAGTAAAAGATCGATGATCCGGAATACGCGGGACCAGACGCGTTCCGGAATTACGATATTTCCGGTGTATGGATCACTTTCCTTGAAATATGCAACACTGCAACACGGTAGGTAGATTAACGGAAAGAGCGTGAGCGACTCTACGGAAATGATGCAATGATGGATGAGGGGGCAAGTAATGAGAAAAACTAAAGTACTATCATAAACTCTTTATGACGTAAAACATTTAAAAAAGTTCTTCGTTCGTAAATGACGAATCGTGAAGGCAATCTAGATGAGGCCACCTGTAAATGGAAGAAAAATGGCACTTAACTTTACAATCCGGGTAGAACATCAATATTTCGCTTGCCCATATTTTTCAACATGCCCCTATCGTAAATTCCAAGTCGCTTTAATGACTACTAGCGTAAACATATCGGAGGTTTTGGTAATTAACAATCCCACTTCGAATACAATACTAGGAATATCAACAGTTTGAATTCTTAAATTTAATGTTAACAGTCGCTGTGAATCCTACGAGGTGGGGAAATCGCGGGTATTTTGGAAAAACTACTTGGCATGAACTTGATAAATTATTAATACGTTCTGAAGTGGCATAAATCCCAAAAAAATTGAAATGTTTGCTTTCCATCACGTCTTATGGATCTTTATTGGCCCTGGGCGGAGTGACGCACATTATCCGTGGCAGCAACACACGAATGTTGGTGATGCTGTCTTCTTCAAGAGGTCTGAGAGCTTCACCTGTTTCCACTGGCTACGTCTCTTTCATTAGATTGTTCTTTATCCTATACAGCTGAAATATCTCCATATCGTTGGAAGAGGTTCTCTGTTCCAAGTACTTAATCAGTTTTTCCGCATGTGTATTTGCATCAGAATTCGTTATTTTTTCCTCGTCTGAGCTGCAATTACTTGCCATCCCATCTTCATCGATGTTTTCAATAATTGATGAACCCGTTACGGCATCCAAAATCTTACCATCGGTGAGGCATTGATACACAGGTGCATCACTGTCACATTCATTCCACTATTTTATCTATTCCTCGCTCATATTGGCAGCAACTCTTTAACAAAATTTACGAAATGGGAAAATTTATCACCTGGAGGCGGAAACCATGAAATTCCTGTGGGCCGTCAGTTTCCTCGCAGTGGTTTTGAAACTCCGGCAGCACGTTACTTCAGCACCTTTTCAAATTCTTGGGTGTAACCTGCCTCACGCTTCAGCAATGCACCATACAACATTTTTCATAGTAAATTATTTTTTAAATTCTTGGTAGCTGAAGGGACTTCCACGATGGATAATTTTTTTCATGATTTCACTTCGTTAGTGACACTTGAGGCTGTTTATTATCCCTTGATCAAATGGCTGGATGAGGGATGTGCAGTTAGGTGGTAAGAATGACACTGTTTCATCATTCTCGATGAGTTTTTGCGGGGGATGCACGAGGCAGTTGTCCAACAGCAATACATTTTGTTAATTTTCCGGCAGCCCTATACTCTTGAAAATTTTCCGAACCTCAGGCAAAAAATGACGATGAAACCATTCTTCAAATAATTACTGCGTTATCCTCGCTCGTTTATTTGCCTTGTAAATCACAGGAAACTGCCAGATCCCCTTAAACACGCGTGGTTTTTACGCACCATACCACCACACGCGGCACTTTTTCCGATAACCATGAGTCCGCATTTATGGCTTCCGGCAGCATTAACATAAACCGTGATTGTGAGTCTTGCCATAGATTCTTTAGCTCCGGTCGCAGTCTTCTCGTCACTGCAAACAAGTTTTTCGAGGAAGACAGCACCAGAGCTAACCAGTCTCATCCATGTTGTAAATCTGATCCGGTGTAAGATTGTTCTTCCATCAACTTTGCCAGCTCGTACATACTCTTTGGTAGCATCATGATCTGCTGACAATTTTTCTCCGTTAACTTTCAGATACCGAATGCCATGCCGATATTTAAACTTCTGTAGCCACGCTGTTGTATACTCGTACGGTGAGGTGATAATAAGTTGCGTGTGGAAATATTTACCTTTTTCCATTATGATTCCGCCAGAAATTAGGATGCCTTCACTTAGTTGCTGCCGTAACCACTCATACACCGTCTTGTCCAGTTTATTGTTATTTGGCTCACGTAAATTTCTTCTTTTGGAAATACCGGCCAACGATTTAGACTCTGCAACGAATAGCAAAAGTTTCTCTCTGTCCCTTGATGTCATAAATGGTCGATTGCCCGACCACATACTCCTGACGAAGCTGTGGAACACAGACACCTCGGTTCAATTTTGGCAGTAACTCCATTTTTTGTTGAAGGAAGAGAGTTTTTCTTTCACTTGGAGCCTACTACTGCTTCCTTGACCCAAGTCTATTTCTGGAGTTTTCACTGTACGACTCAACCTGCTCAACGCTATCTGAAAGCAACCAGCAAACAACTGATTCTGAAATGAACCGAGTTCCATTGAGTTCACGAGAACCCTTTTCAAATATGTATTTTGGGGGCTGAGAGGCCAGCATAAAATTTGTGGGGGTGAGGGTCTTTACAGGGTAATACATTGAGTAATTTTGACGTGCGTTGCGCACGTCTTAGAGTGGGAGGTGGGGTGGAGCTGGGTGTCCTCAGGTCGTTCTCCTGGGAAGTCCGCATGACTCAGTCTGAAAAAGGCCCTCTAGGCTATGGGCTTTGCCGCAGAAGTCGCCCGCCATATATATTCATGCGCCCGCCCATGAAGATGAAAGTCATAGAATTTCTCTCCAAGATGATTGTAGCACAATGAATGAAAACGGTAGGTAATCGTATTTACGGGAAGGGAATAAACAGTGGTATTCACGTGCCACCCATTTTTCATAAAACCGCCAATCCCGTATCTTACATTGTGAGTAACTTTGGACGTGCGGCGCGCACAATATAAACTTTAAGACCTCTTTCACACTAGGCGAATTTTGGACGCGCGGTTTACGCGCGGAATCCGCGCGATCGAGCAACGCGTGGAGCTGGATTTGGATAAGAAAGAGAATTGTTATTTTCATATTTTAATTGTAAAAAAATATTGAAAATGGTTTCCAAATTGAGATAAATTGCAGTCACGCTTACCAAATTGTTTTCTTTCAGCTTCACTTTTGTTTTCAAAATCTTCATCCAATATGACGCAAATCTCACGACATGCATATCTTGTTGCAATTCTGTCCATTTACTCTTCTAATACTTATCCCACAGCACAGGACTCTTTGGGACAAGACCGATAAACAATTCTACGTCGTTCAGGCTCCAGGCGGTCGCCACGAGTTCTCGAGGGGGCACGGTTGGTTCGCGGTCGCCGCCCGGTGGCCGCGCGAACTTTGGACGCGCAGAAACAAGTGTGAAAGGTCGCATGCCCTCCAATGCCCAATAAAAGTACGCGGATTCCGCGCGAAAACCACGCGTCCAAAATTCGCCTAGTGTGAGAGAGGCCTAACTCACCTTCATTCCTCTCGCAAGGAAGTCGCGGAAGCTCGCGAAATGGACGTCGTATGTTGATGCCGTAATTACTGTTGCGTAGAATCACCTGTAGAAGCATTCCAAATCACGGAATAAGATATTCTACGGATGAAAAGGGCGAATTCATTGGCTGGCTCTCGGAGGATTGACATGAAGTCACACAGGCTCCAAAGCGGCAATTTTACCGCTTATATAACTACATTTTTGGCGGCGCAACTTAAAAAATAAAAAATTCGCTCAATTCTGGAAAACCTTCCGTTGTTTAGATGCTTCCGTTATTTAGATTTCCGGATTATCGATCTTCTACTGTAGTTAGCTTAGTATATAGTTTAAAAAAAATATTTTATGCGTTGAGGTCCGTTGTTGCCCCGACAAAGCAAAGATATGAAAGAACATGATCGAGCATAGTCGGTTGTAACAACCGTCGGTTGCAATAATAATTTGAAATATTATAAGATTAATGAATGAACTAAGATCCTGGGGAATGAGATAGCGGCAAAATGTAGCCAGGTAACATTAGCGAGTACAAAAAAAAACGATTTGTGCGTGAACATTGGCGGAAATATTAATAAGTTTTGTCAAAAATTACCATTTTCAATAAATTGATAAATGCCATTCATTCATCCCTTACTTGTTTGAATAAAAAACTAAAGTCACTTTTACCACAAAGCATATATTTGCATAATTTTTACAAAAGAATGGTTTTATAAGTAGGTATTTTGAATGCTTATTTCTTACCGTTCATTCATATTAAGCGAAATAAGGCATAAAAAGTTTCCTAGGGTTTATACATATCACTAACGAGGTTCTAATTAGCAATCATAATGTGCCCCTAAGAATTTATAATCCTAAAAAAGACTCATACCGTGCCTTTCGTTCATAAACTTTGTAGTATGCCGAAACTTTTAAATTAGGCGTATCGATTTCATAATTTGACTAATTACGAAGTATCTCTTTGTGCCATTGGATTACCTGTCCCTCAGTAAATGCGAAAAGGCTTGTAATCACATAAAAATAGTTTTTACTTGAGCCTGATTGAGTGGCATCAACTCTTAAACTCGCACCCTATTGATATTTTTATAAATGAGGAACCTGTTTATTAATAAAACAGTCATCGTTGGTCGTTCAATCCTAATATTGGTTAACAGAAGCTCAACACCCTTCCCTATCAAGTGCTAGTCATATATGTATGTTTAGAATATAGGTTTTTATCTAGGATGGAGACTAATGTTGTGGTTTCCCCGTTGCCTTCCTCATCACAGCACTCCTTCCGAATCCGTAAACTTCACTTTCGCCAGAAGCTGTGGCTGTTGATACCGGTTCGAACTTCCTGATCTGTGCCATCAATGCCTTCGGCGGAGACTGCTGCCTCTCAGTAGTGGGGTCAAAGTCGGGTAGCATGCAAAAGTTCGTTAACAAGGCAGGAAAATTATTCCCGTCGCTTGATCTGGAAACTGCGACCCTCGGAATGGGAGTCGAACTCCCTACAACTCGTCCAGTAAAATGATGACATTGTTAAAGGCAAATACTTGCGTTGTTAATGCGTATACTAAATTTTAACATCTTCCTGAATGATTTAACTCCATCAGTCTTTGCTCAGCCATTGGGTCTTCTCAGAAGCTGTGGAAAGGACATATCGCAAGGGCAAGGGATCATATTTTGCTCGGAGAATTTTTATTCTCCAATAATGTGCATTTTCTCTGTCATCAGGTATCTGGAATAATCACAGGTTTTTAAAAGTTTTCATCATCCAAATTACCCTTTCATCTGACACATTGAGATGCATGTTTGGGGAATAGTATGCGTGAGAATTAAATCGAAATATTACGATGGAGGATTAGATTTTTGGTAAATTTTGTACTTAGAGAGCAGCAGCATGTGAACATGAGGGGAATGTAAATTGAAAATGATGTTACATATTGCGAATATAGCCATGAATTTTGAAAGTTTTATAATTTACCCCCTGTTTTCCTGCTTCTTAACTAAATATTTGTATCATCCGAGGCCCTCAGAAATCCGGGAAACACACCCTTTAACGAAATGCGATGAAACCACCTCGCTGAATTCTTGTAAAATAAACATTAATCATAGTATAAATGAAGCGCCCGAGGTTGGATCATAAATAGCATCTCGGGTATCCAAGGCCACACATATAACGAACACCATTCATCTCCATTTATTACGATCAGGAATCTTAGCGGAATTAGGTAACTTTTCCACTGACGGATTCTTTTCTTCTCCATAACTTTTTTAAAATTCGTCTCGCTTGGGTTTTGGCTTTCTATACGAAAAACATTAAGACTTCAACCCAACAATTTCCGAAAAAATAATGACTTTTTGGAAAGTACTGTAACAATTTTGTTAAGCCTGGAGAAGAATTGGCGTAACTTTGAGAGACAACTATCAATTGGGCCATTTTCTGACACTCAATTTTCATCTCTGCTGAGATGTAAAACGTCAGTGTTTATCCTTAATATTGGCAATTTCAAAGTTTTACCATCATTTACTTTTGGGTGAATGTCGAAGAACATGTAATTCTTCAAAGGTGTAACGAGAAAGTTTTTTGCCTCATGAACATGGGGTCGCAAATCCTACGTTACCAAGATATGACAATACAAATATTGTATCAGAATAATTTTGCCGTTACAGTGGGAATGCCAAAAATAATTGGGTTGCGCTAACATCTGCAAAGCAAAACCTATCAAAGCTTACTTTTAGAATAGTATATTCCTCTTCCTGTCATATTGTCTTTACCTATTGCTTTTAGTCAACAAAATGGTAAACAAATGGCAAATATATTCTTCTTAAAAATTGATTTTTACCATTGTACTTTAATGATGCAGAAAAATTCTGAAAACCAAAACATTTAGCAACTGTCATTTTATACCTATTTTTGGCCAAATTACCTTCCTAACTAAATTTCAAGTGGAGTGGAGGCATTTCGTGATAGTGTTATATAAGTTCATCGATTTGAAGCTTTTCAAATGTATGAAAATGGTATTAATGTGCCGTAAAAGACAAAATCACTGATAGAAAGCTCAATAATTAACTTGTAAATTAATTGAAAGGTGAATAAATGACACTGAAACCGGCTTGGTCTTTTCATGGGCTAATAAAATGAAACAATCAGGCGGAAATGAAGTTCTTAAGCGGCTATTATAGCCTTGGATGGATTATTATTCGCGTCCATTTTAATCCTTTGTTTAAAATAATTATTGAATTCATCAATGTTGCATTGTGGTTCCTTCATTCATATAAAATCAACGTTTGTAGATAATATAGTTTTTCTAAATTATTTAGCTTTAACGAATGTAATTGATTGTTTTTGACTGTTTTTAGTAGAAAAAGGTAACCCATGATGAAGAAGCCCACTCGAAAATTTCTACAGTGTATAGAGTTTATTTTAGAGAGGCTATAGAGAGGCTATTTTAAAAAACATGATATTTATTCGGCTTCAGTGAAGGGCTTCAGTCTGGCTCAGATGGGTTCAATTTTCCCACCTCTCCGGGGAAAGGATAATAATCATCTAACAAAATGGATTGATTCTCAGGTTTGATAGCTCGATAAATGAATTGTTACATTTTCCTTCGGGAAAAATACATAATTATTTCATCCTCTCCTCTTTTAGATGTAAGTCTTCTACTTGGCCATTCCGCACCATACAAAACTGAAATTCTTTCCAGCACGCAATAAAATGTAGCTATTTATTCAACTGTTTTACGCCCTATTATTTGCTTATTATGGGTTTATAACGCGCTGGTGTGTTGTCACAAACTCTCCCTGAACAGGATTCTGGGGAATAGTTTTCCTCATTAGAGGAAAAAAGGCGTGAAATTGACTAGGTTTGACACGTTCCTAATACGTTTGTATAACTAATAAATTAAATTCTTTGAAATGAAATTATGTCTGTGTTTTTAAGCTTCCCGTTGTGCTGTCAAAGTAGGAAAAAATCTTTCTTTGATGGGAAAAGGAAGAGCATATAGGTGTGTATGGTACGTTTTAGTTCGAAAAGATTTGAGCATTAGGAATTAGTTTGTTAAATCCGGCATTACAGTGGGACTGTTGGAAAACTTGGGAAATAGAAATATAGAATTAGTATTTCAGAAGAGTTCCGACTGAAAAACCATATTTTCATAAAGATAATATATTTAGGGAAATTATTATTATGTGTTAGGGACACTACCTGTCAAGACAGGTTTAGAGGAGAATATAGGTGCAGATTTATCTATATACCGTCACAATTTCTTTCTTCATCACACCATACGCCCTTTCTCTCTTCATCCCGTCCATATAACCTATTATTTTCTCTTTCCTTCCTCGTTTAGCTAACATCATTTCCTCTGTTGCGGATCGCTAACATCATTTCAGCGTCCTTTTGTCCCACTTTACCTGCTCCAACCACCTACTCTGCCTCCTTCAGATCTTCACTGATCTTCCTCCCTCTCCTTACCCATCATAGCAAGCAAGTCCTCTTTAATATTTAACCCGATTCACCCACGATTTACACGATTCAGCAATACAGGTATTTTTGAATATGTTCCATGCCTTTACTTAATTAATAGAAGAGCTCTAAAAAGCGTGATAGTGACGTAGTCGAGAGAGTACGCATCTGTTTCTCATTTTGTGGTTTTGGATTCAAATCCAAGTGATTTCTCAGGGTAGTCTCCAGTGAGATCAGATTAAGTGTTCCTTTTTAGCGACAAATATTCCTGCGTAATCAGATGTGGGATTGTAATAGGACCCGTCCTCCATCTTCTTACTGTGTGCACATTTTCTTCCACATAATCATGCCTTGGTTTGTTGAAACACGTCGTGCCATTCAATAAATCAGTGAAAGATCAATGAGTGATGTTTTATTTATCATGACAAATTGTAAAAATAAATGTTTTGGGAACGAAATCATCGCCTGCCGTAAGGTGCTAATTAATTCCAGAAGTTCTGTCAAGTATCTCTAAAATATTAGGGAAGGAAATATTTCTATGTTCATCTATTCGTACTCATCTGGCCGCTTCTTTCAGGAGTAGGCTTAGTCAAAAACATTTATGTGAGATGTCTGTAAGGCTGACTTTTATAATTTCCTTCTTACGGCCTTTTTTGCATGCCTCTTTTGGCTCAGTTACACTTTATTTTGCTTGATGCACGCCCTCTTTTCTCAAGACTCCTAATATTTCTTCTGTTAAGAGTATGTTTTACTACATCCATTAGTGACTTCCTCGGTCACGTCGTTCATCACTTAAAGCTATTCACTTTTCTGGCATTAATCTTCTAGGTTATTCGACTCTCGTCCATACTCCCGATATGGCCTAACTAACGAAACAACTATTTCGTAAAATTAAAGCAAATAATTAAATATTTTTATTTTTACATCCGCCACTTCGAGGACACCTTCATTAGTTAGATGGCAAGGATCGCATACGACAGTAAACTTGCTGTTACTTATGCAATTTTCGTGAGGCGCAATTTGTATCCTCATTTTTGCAATGCTTTGAGTTTTATCCACTTTCATTTTTTTCCTAGTATGACAGAAAACAAAATGTCCAAATATGCATCGACAGGACATTCGAAATCATAAAAAAATCTGCATTAGCGTTTCTGCGGTTAATTGAAATGCAATCACTTAATGAATAATTTCAGTTCCGTATGCAGCATCACTTTGTAATGCTACGTGGAGCTATCCACTTAGTTTTCCTCGATTTCAGTACGCAGAGGTAGCATATTAATTTATTTATTAATATCGTTAAAAAACAGGGAAGGCCAATTAAATTCGACAAATAAAAGCAGTAGACTGGTCAGCTAAAAAATTATGAAAGTAGCAATGAATAATGAACATGTAGGACGTAAAAGGATTAAAGTGGTGGAAATACGCAAAATTTGGAGGAGAGTGGAGTGCGTAGACACATGATGGATGTCCAGGATAGAATTCAGGGACACTTTCCATCACACTATTTCGCGTACAAGTGGATGTGAAGATATAAGACCTTTTAGGGAGAGGATGGGGGTAGATGGGAACCCTAAGGGTCTCCAAAGGATCCCTTGAAGTGGGGAGGGACAGAAGAACGGTTGATTTTGAGTATTTTTTTGCTTTTTTCATGCAAAACTTGCTGGTTTGACGCTCCTCTGTAAATGGAGTGCTATTCCAACAATTGAAAATTGTGGTGTGGCTGCAATTCAAGCGAATTTTATCCTAATTGAATTAAACTTGTACATTTTTTCAGTTCAAATTTTCAGTTCTCAATAAAACTTTCCTCGGCTTATTATCGTACCTTTCTGTTTCCTAGATTTGATGGTAATTTTTATCGTATTAGATGGTAATTTTTATCGTATCGTATCGTATTAGGGTCAACTCGTTGCGATAATACGTAACTCGTGCTTATACAGCATTCCCTGCATTCTGTGGTATGTGCAGTGGAAATGTGAACAGGGCACAGAACACAGCACATTCTGACAACTTGGGGAACTATTCGGTAGCCTCCTCGCCAGGGGCTATTGAACCGTTCTCAGGCTGGTTGAGTTATTAAACTCCAAGAGACCACTATTTTTGCAAAATTTGCGATCCCAAGGGTCGTTGGAAGGTCGCTTCGTAAATGTTAATGTCCCACGTTCCGAGCTGCGCGGCGAAGAGGAAAAAAAGCAACAATGAGACTATCTCGGACACACATCCGACCGCCAAAACGAACGCGCTTATTACACACGCTACACCTCCAAAGCCACCGAGGCTCCGGATTCCCTGCGACCGCCGTCTCACCCACCCAGTGGACTGAGGTCGCACACTCCGCGAAGCTTTAAACCAAGTCCCGTCATATCTCACGTAAAAGATAACTCGCGACTTTAATTTTGCCGAGTTGCATTTTTTTTTCGTTCTCTCTCCCTCCATCTCTTTCTCTCTCCTCGCGCAGCACATAATGAAGGTCTACCGTTAACGTCCGTTGTCAGCAGAAACCCTTCCGCCGTCCAAATTGAGAAAGATCCAGCAGGCCATGCTCGCGAGTCGGGAGAGGAGGGAGAGTCCTCGTTAGGAGTTCGCCATTGTGGAGGGGATTGCGGAGTTGCTCCTCGGTCGTAATTCCCCTCCTCGAAATGACGAGGAGGATAGCGAAACTACCACCAGATTCAAGTTATTTGTGCAGGATTCTGGGACCATATAATGTTTCGAAACCTAGCTCGCGTTGACGCAGTGTAGCGCAATCATCTGCCTCCACGAATTACCGTGCAAGCCACCACCAAGGGAGTGTGGCACGGGATGATTCCTCACCAGGCGTGCAGTACTCGTCCCAGTCCAAATCAGGGCCTCGCCCGTTCCCCCAGTCGCAAGGCGGAGGCAAAAAAGTAGTCAGTATTACGATGCTCGGTCCATCCAGAAACTAGGAGATTGCTACGTGGACAAACATGCTAACATGCTGTACACTCGATAATATACAACTAATGGTTATTATTATTACATACATACCGATCACGTCGTTCTCTTTCGGGGTAGGTACAGTGACAAAGTTTCACTCATGAATACATATCTGTACACTTAACTCTCCTTCAATAATTTCCTTCATACTGACCTATCCTTGCAAACCTCTTTTGCCTCATTTACCCCTTACACTGCTTCATACACGCCCTCCTGTTTTAAAGACTCCTAATATTCTTCCTCCTATGAATTTCCTCAACCACATTCAGCTACAACTTTTTCGGCCTACCTCTAGCACCATTCATTTCACTCTTATATATCTGTTTCGTTATTCGACTCTCATCCATTCTCTCAACAGGACCAAGCCGACGAAGCACACTCCTTTTATATATTTTTATTATTATTAATGTTATAAAAAATGAAAATACCAAAATATACTGAATCATGCGTGATACAAATGCAATATTATGTCGGACAATTCGGTTAGGGTAAGTTGTTAATAATGATGCCATGCTACTAAATCAAGTACCTCGTCTACCTGGAGGGTTATGTTTCATCCGCTCGAGATATTCCCGGGCACGTAACTAAAGAATCACGAAGTCAAATTACGAAGGAAATCACGAACTATTCAAGATTTTGTATTGTTTGAACCATTTGTAAAAATCTCACACGGGCTTCTCCGTCGATTTTTTCTCGCGGTAATATTGTAAATGGATTTTGACATTCCGATTAGCGACAAAATAAACAACATATCAGACGCTTAAGATAGCCATTAGTTATAGCGGTAGGACTCTCCAAATTCTCCAACCGTTCGTTGTTGTACCACGTGTCTCCTTAGTAACATGATCGAGATAATCTCTAGCGGTTGAAACACAATCCTCCTGGTAAGGGTGGGAGTTTCACCCCCCGAGTAATATTGATTACGGGAAAAATAAGTGCATAGCTAAGCTAATGAACCGTTACTTAATGAAAAACCATGTTATAACTTATTTTTAATAAATCTTTATACTATGGAATAATTATCTAGGCAAGATAATGTGGTCAAAAATGCCCTTTGTGCTTCTGTGTTTGAAAGGCATTGTTGCTGTGGTTGGCATTCGTAAAAGCTGTTTCCCAATATTTAGGTCATAGTGACCCCACAAGATCACAAACGCCAGAGAATTGCATTTTCTTTTTTCCCCTCGAAACACATCCAAAAAAAAAAATTTTTTTATTTCAAAAGCGTTGGGGTTTCTTTGTCTTGCTTTATTCGGCATAGGCCTTCTGGCATTAACTCTGGCTCCATAATATACTTGCAGGCTGGAGAACTCGATGATACTTCATACAATTCCAAAATTACTCGACTCCAATCCTCGACTGTATCTCAGTCCCGTAAAATCTATTAATTCCTATCAAGATGATCTGAATGTTAGAGCATATAGATTAATCAAATAGTCTTCCGAGCATATACGTTAAACATTTGTATTTCCCTATCAACTTTCACGAAAATTATTCGCAGAAAAGGCAAAAAAAATATTGCAACTATTAATGTGGAGTTTAATTTTCCACTTAATTTCTTATCCCTTACGATGCAAACTTTAACTAAGTTTATTTTTGCTAGAATACCATGGTGCGCGCATTTTTGGTTGGCCTATAGAACGCGAGTCTTGATACAGTAGAATTTTCATGCCTTTCCATTTTGATGGAGGGAGAACGCTTGGTTCATAGCAGGCGTAAAGTCTTTTATCGCCCCGCGAAATTTGAGATAACTTTGTTGGAGTCATATGACACGAATGTCACTCGTCCGTGTCTGAATGTAATAATATTCTTACAATTGTTTCCGCATTAAACCGTATTCGCCAATCCCGTAAATACCATTAAGCTTACGCCCCGAAATTCCATTAATAATTGGAAATGTTATGAGCCGTATTTTAAATGGGTTTGGGTTGAGTAATTGAATTTAGTTCTGGAATTTTCCCTCAAAAAAAGGAATATATAAGGATATTAAACTGGAAAACATTCAAATATGAACTCTTTTCGAAATCCAATTTCATATTTGAATGTCACTGTGTCAATGGTATGCTCGATTACGCCTGCTACGGTCATTGCATAAAATCTCACGATTGATCAAAGCGTGGTAGAGAATTTTTAAGTACCGAAACATTTTGAAGACCTTAGCGAAGATTGAACACATCCGTCAAATAACGAGGAGAAATAAGGATTAATTGAAGAATGAAGAGGGTTGTGGGAAAGAGAATAGGTTGGCAACCTGTCTCGGACCAATCTGTGCAGTAATGACTGGTGATAATTATGATGACTTCAGCATTTGAATCTGGACATATTTACATATTTTGATGAGCAAAAACTAAACAGGTTATTTTTGCTTAGTCGCCAGGTTGAGAAAATAGACGCGACATCTCACAGGCTCTGGCATGACTATTAGAGTCAAGACAAAGACTAAGTTGTAGATTTTTATTTATTCAGTTTCGAGTGATAAGAAATTAAGAGGAAAATTCAACTCCACATTACAAGTTGCAAAATATTTTCCCTTCCTGAGAACAGCGATCCTTTCTCCTTATCTTCCAGCGTCTTCGCTAACCTAGCCATATGCCATTGCCAAAAAGAAGTAAATAGTACTATCCCCCTATATTGGATCATTTTGTGTTTCTTTCTTGTTATGCTTTAGTTTGTGTCCTATTTTGGTTGTTATACGTTAGCTATAAATCGGCTTCAGTCTGTATGTGATCCTTTTCTCAAAGATATAAATAAATAAATATATTCTGCTTTCAAGGATGAAATGGATTACTAAGTGAAAATAAAAATTAAGGCACAAATTATGCTGATTATTCCACTTAATATATATTTTAAAAGACCTTATTTGTCCAGTCAAAGGTACCGAATGCAGCGCCATTTGTACCGAACTACCGCACTTTGACTTCAATTACTGCAGTAATTCGCTTAAAACTTTAAAAAATACGTGGTGAGAAGAAAATATTTTAATTTTATTCGATATCTACGATTTTTGCTTCTTATAAACCCTCTTAATGAGAAGCTTGAGTGTGTTTTCTCGATCAAATTTACGTTTTTTTTGTCATGAGCAATCTCCATAACAGATGTTAAAATTTCAACTTTCAAGGCTGAATTACGATACAGCTAGCCTGGAAGCCCATTTTGTTTTAATATAAGCTTATAAAACGCACTTCAGAAATGTCACATACAAGTTTTCAGAAAATCTGAACCAAGTGAGGCCACCTGAAGACCTGCCATCGTCTTGAGGGTTTGCTAGTACTGGTAGTGTGCTAGGAAGTTTGTATTCAATTTAACTAATTTCGTTCTTGATTGATACGAATCTCAAAACACTCGATGGATAATAGGATAGGGATGCTACATCGACATCGATGTATCGGACTACTCGATTTTTTTGGCCGAGACATCGAAAAAATTGAGAAGTAAAATAATCCGATTAAAATTGAGTGAGTGGTACTTTTAAAAACATCGAAAAATTGACTATTCGATGTTTTTTAGTCGATGTGGCATCTCTACACCGAACATTTAGGGATGCCAGTCGGCATCGATTATCGGACTACTCGATGTTATTTGTTCGATATATCGAATAGCAAAATAATCCCATGACAATTGAGTGAGTGGTGAGTACTTTTATAAACATCGAAAAATCGACTACTCGATTTTTTTAGTCGATTATATGAAAAGTCATCGTAAGATTTTCATTTGCTCTAGAAATCTGCGCATTTCGCCTTATGACAATGATTTTGCTTTTCAATTGTTCATCAGACCATACGGACTTAAACACAGATTGGGAGAAGAGTTAATGTGCACATATAACAAACAATTTGGAAAATCCATTGAGGTAGATGGAGGGGGCACTATGTCATCAAACTGTAGCTTGACTATCGGAATAACGATCATATTGCTAATCCCTGCTCCTTCTTTACACTCATTTGGATAGCGTGAGGGAATAGACAACTTAGCGGATATTCTGCAAAAATATGTCAGCGCCATCTGTTTAAAATGTAAGACAAGTAAATCTTGAAACAATGTATCAGTTTCTTTGTGCAATGGATTCATCACGATTTTAGCAAAATTTTCAACTGAAATGCAGATTATTTTCAATTCCAATTAAAAAAAAAATAAGTTGAATGTATATTAAATAAGTTTATGCATGCTGATTTCTAGTGTTATCGAGAAAAAATATTGCAAAAATGCTAAATAAGTGCGTTAGTCCGTAGTCTGCGTAAAGAAAAATCGGGGTTAACTAAGATGGCGGACTGGTCACGCCCACGGGGGATCGAGTTGGCGTGGTGGCTAGAGTACTGGCTAACCATACAGACGGCCAGGGTTCAAATCCCTGCAGAGGAGGATGTTTTTCAGATGAAACCCGATCCCTACTTGAGTGTCTTTTGGAGGGCACTTCAAGTACAGTACTGTCGTATGAGACGTTAGTCCATGGTCCCCTTGTTGCCTATCGTTAAGAGCAGGCTAATGCCGACGCCAGGTTTCTATCCACCCTTCCTCCCTTACCTGTCCCTTATGGCGCAAATGACCTTAGCTGTCGGTCGCCTCCCCAAATATCCAATCAAATCCTGGTCGCGCCCATTCAATCCAATCCTGATCGCGTCGTTACAGCTTGTTGTATTGCCAACCATAAACAGCGCCCTCTCTATCTACCTAAGAGGAAAAATCCTATCCACGATTGTTGTTGTTTGTGTGTTGAATTTTAGTTAAGGCGTCGAAGACGTAGATATGAGTCTGTTAATTACACTTGAATGACAATGTAACTTTTGTAAGTACTTATTTTAAACCAATTACGCACAGTCTCTCATCCAGTGATATCAAATTATCAAATCCTAACCAAACTACTTTCCGAGAGTTTCGACGAAAAATACCGGTCCTTTTACATGGGGAATGGTAGGTTACGCTCTCCAGAGAGACCTTATTTTAAAAAAGTAAGGCATGTTTAACACCTAGATTCGTCAAAAAATTAACAGGGAGTAGTTTGTATGTTTTCTCGACTAATTTTGAAAATAAATCATATTGTCACCGCAGTTATTTTTTCAGAATCGCAAAAATCCTTCGATTTTGAAAGTTTTTTTTAACCTACCGCGTGAAAAAAGTCAAATCATAGACTCGTGTGGATATTTTGATTTATTTACTTAGAATTTATCTCATTTAAAAGAATATTATTGCACCCTTAATAATGTTATATCTAACCCATGCTTCCTACAGCTGCTTAAATTAAAACTTGTATTTCGAATAGGGTCTCCATTATGATTAGGGAACTATCTCGCTCATACTACCTTAAGCCGAATAAGTCAGACAAAGCAATCCCAACGCTTATAAAATAAAATAAAATCATTCGTTTGGGTTATTTCGAGGGGAAAATATAAAAAACAATTCTTTGACATTTGTTATCTTGAATAAATACCGTCTGCTGTGTGCCCAAATGACTGCTGTGAGCCCATAGAACGCTAGCTGCTGTCCGAATGCCAAACGCTTCGCAAGCGCTCATCCTTCCATTCAATGTCTTTCGTGTACGGTAATGTGCGCCAGTGTGTTCAAATAAGCACTAATTTTAACTTCTTGATTGGTAAACTTCCAGAGGTTTCGAAGCATCATTGCAGATTCTCTAAGAGGTACGGTGGAAAACGAAAGAACGCTTCTTCATTGGAATTTGGTGTAAAACCTGGGATAATTTATCTTTTTTTCAATGCATGGGAGTGTTTTATAGCACATACCTACAGTTTTGGAAGTGGGCTCTGGCGACAAATTTTATTCTTGGATTTATTTTTAACCTTCATGATGTAGAGCTCAGTCAAAACCCTTTACCACGCTTCATTTTCATGGCCACGCATCAGAATTAATGATACTCTGGGTTCATTAGGCTCATGTTCATGGCCGTCCACGTCACATAATTACGAGCCCTGGGAACGATGAATGTATTATCCAGTCGTCGTCAACCTAAACATCCTTTTAGTTTTCCCCACTGTTGTTTAAACCTTGTATAAGTCTCTGATAAGATGAGTTTTCTTTCTCATGTTCAACTTAAAATATCGACCATCTCGACATTGTGAAGTTCATGTATTGTACCGGATTGCTGACTTTTATCTAGTCTTCGCAAATAGGTTAAATTATCAAAAATAGTATCTACTTGACAACTTCTGGAATATTTATATCAGATTATACCACAATTGGGTAACTATTAAAACATTGGGGAAGGGAATTTATCCTTGGCTTGCCCCGTGTGAATTATAAATACGGAGAATTGCGGGGGTGGTTGTATCGCAATCACTATCTTAGTCCTTTTAATAGGGCGTAACACTTTTTCACATGTAATCATAAAGTTGTCGTTTTAATCTATTTTAAATAATCATTCCTTTGAGCCGTTTTTTCTACTTCATTCTCTTTTTTGCTTGCATCGTATATTTTTATATACTCGGTGTAAAAACTTCTAAGAGTTTACAATTGATAAAATATTTCTGACATCCCGAAATCAGGTCCGTGTTAATTTTAGGTACTGATTACTTGGAACATTACTGTAAAAATTTGAATCATGCTCGTATCTGGTTTACAAAGGGTGGCATTATTTTGATCGTACACCATAGATATAACTAATAAATGGGATAAAATCGGAGAGATACCCACTCGAGGAACAAAAAAATCCTCTCACGCGTGATCCGTGATTACAACGAAAGCAGAGCGAGACGTTAAAACACTTCTCAAGCATACGTTTTCATATTTAAAGCATATTTTCAACGTCATCTACTCCTTTCTTTCCAATTCCCTGTTCTCTATTCCCTCCTATTACATGGCTCGTGTCCCAGACCTCTGGGGCGGCTCGCGGGGTACTCTACAGATTTAGATACGCATTTGATAATTTTTAAATCCTTCGCATCTCTTACCTCCTCTGACTCTAAACTAGTCTTCAATCCCGTAAATCGTAATAAAAGAACCCCATCTAACTATTATATCCTACTCCATCCTCGCCTAATATATATTAAAAAACCGAGCCTTTAATTTCATTTTTCTGTTCACGCAGACGCTTCGACGTAAAATTTCTGCCCGAGGCTCGGCGAGCGTCGATACTCGCAAGTTCTCCTTTTAAGATCGTCTTATCAATGCTTATTTCACCTTACATAAGTTTCATGAGGATATATACGTGTGAAGAAGATCATTCAAATTCAAGCTCTCGCCGGAGGGAGCTTTTTGTGACTCCGCAGAGTGCTTTTAAGGGAAGGGAGAGTGAGAAATATTTCGAGGCACATTTCATCGAATATTACGTTTCCATTTGAAGGAAGATCTCCTTCCTCGACTCAATATATGATTTATATATTCTCGTATTCAGAAACGAACGGAACACTGTTGATGTCTTTTGACGGTTTCAGTGCATTATGAGGCGAGTTTTCATAATGCCTGGTTAAATATTTTATGGTTATGAATACCAAAGCCAACTCGTACTTACACCTACAACGATCACCTGTCCCAATTTACAGTCAGCCTCCGAACTCTCGGCAAAAATAAGAGAATAACTAGGCACTCATTAGAGCCAGGGACAAGAAATTTGTCACGCGTCGACTCATTCAATATTTATCCGAAATGGTTAGAACTGAGGACTAGCTTCAAAAACATGTTAAATTAAGTTTATTGTTTTTCAATAACTTTCAACAACTACAACTTAAAAACGTCGAATTTACATTTCATCCACATGAAAGCGAGGTTGCCTCTAAGGTTATCTGTACTGAGGCAACGCGCATCAAAAATATATACACTGCCAACATATAACATGATGAGGTACGTAATATTTTACATTCATCTACATCTACGTCATACCCTGCAAGCCAACCAAAGGGCGTGTGGTGGGGGTGCTTCCCCACCAGACATGCATAAATTGTACGGCGGAACACTGAAACTACATTGAAACCAGCGTACCACACATGCAACGGTCCAATTACAAATCTACTATCCAAGAATACAAAAATAATCTTATGCGTCATTAAAATGTCATAGAATTAATTATACAATAATGATAGTGCCATTAACTTTTCAAAGTAGTACTAAGTTAAAGAAAAGGATTATATGTAATATTTCAGAAAAATTGCACTATTGGTAAATTTTTTCATGCAAATAACCCTGTCCTGAAAGGCTTTTGCTTCTGACCGCCGATATATTGTCCCCCTGGAAGTACTTGGAAGTAATCCTGTTCCTCAATTTGCTCTAATTTAAGTTTCATTGCCAATTAGTTAAAAAAAATCACGCTAATTAAAGGGAAAGTATAAGTAAACCAAACGTAAAAACGAGGGTTGGTTATCGGTCACTTTCACTTTTTGGAACGAGTGATGACTCTGTCGCGAGGCGAAGGCAACATGTGATCACTTTTTTTCAGGAAATTCACCCGCAAAGGTTCGAGAAAATATCGCGGGATCTTGCAAAATTGATGAAAATCGCCCGTCGGCGGTACAAAAAAAAGATGTTGCAAATTTATTGATTTTTTTGGCCGTTTTGAAACTACGAAAAATGAAATTGGCTTATTTTATTTCTCGTTGGAGAATCTACGTGACTTAGAACTTTTTGTTTTTACTACAATGGCACATATATGCCAGTGATATAGTCCATGTATTTGTTATTACCATTAGACTATGGATTTTTGCTGCGACCTGGAATGTGATATGTGCCATTTCGATTTCTAGTACCGTAAGTATAGAAAAATGGTACTGCTCTTATCGCTACATCCAAGTTCCTTATAGTACCGATGCAACTTTGTTTTATTTGGGCTCTCCTATCCATTTTGCAGTATTTTAATTGGGGCTGCATGATAAAAAAATAAAAAAATGTGGATTTAATGCACGGTTATTGGACTCGTACGAATGGAGTACCTACTCCGTTCGTTAGTTCAAGTTGAGGGAGGGAAAGAATCATTGAGTATGTTGGTTAAAAAGAATCGAATTGTACAAAAAGATGGCCATGATAGTTACGCGGGAAAGTGTCGTAGAAGGCTCTTCAGAGGAAACACATTTAGACTTTTTTTTAAAATTACTCCGCTTTCTCCCAATATCGAGTCAGCCGGGACCTCTATATTTCTATGTGAATTACAGAGATTTGGAGTTCCTGTTAATTTATCCCTAGCTATGCTTAATTTTTCCTTTTTCTGCTTTTTACATTTTAATATATTTCGCCTAAATACTAAGGAACGTATACGCCGATATCTCTGGAGGAGTTACCTATTGACAAGAACACTTACTCAATTCACATATATAATTTCTTTCGTGCCGTTCCTTTCAGGAGAGGGAGAATCGAAAAGAGCTTAGTACACGACGTTAGACCTATATATTTGGATCTGCTTTTATTATATTCCCCACCCACATCCTGGGACCCCTCTTTCACTTCTTCCACATTCATGAATTATTTGACAATAGAATTCATAGATGAGATATTTACAGTGGAACTATGTCACATCTAGACTAATAATGAAACCAATGTTCCTCGATATTGGGCTGAATGATTTCACCAAATATGCAAAATTTAAATAATTCAACTCGGCTATTTGCCCGCGCGACGCGGATGAACAAGTCTGTCTTTGCTCAAAGCATGCGGCGTGACGTCGATGCATCTCAGTTGAAAGCGTTGCGTAGTAGCATATAAACTTCCTACACTGGTGTTTACCAAATTGCGTGACTCAGCTGCAGCTACTGGCGACGCTCGCGTCGTTTGTTCAATGAAAGGCCATGTAAGAGGAACAACTTGCAGATCGCTGTTGTAAACAATGCATGTAAGAATAGAACAGCCATTTATACTCCTTTGAGTAAACATTTTTTGTAGCTAATATGTGGAATAACATCCATCCACCTAGAACGAATAAGTGGTGGAAGTACAACCTTTACATACTTTCCGATCTATGGAACGTGCAATATTCAGTCTTTTAGATCCCTGCCCCATCCGTGACCAATCGTGATCCGTGGGTTTTTTTGCAGTTTTCTTTCACATTTCATCCACCCATTACTTCAAGTATGAAAAACTCGACGAATTTCAACATATTCATTCATATCCATAATGTGATAATTTTATGTTCAATATTTTAGATCCCTGTCTATCCGTGTTCCAACAATTAAAGCATTTTATGGATGGTAAATCTTTCAACTGTTATCCATCTACTACAGTGATGATGAAAATATCTATGGAGTTTAATCCTCTCATGTTTTCCGATCAATAGGTTGTACATTGTTCAATATTTTGTATCCCTATCAATCCATGACTTCTCTTGCTTACTTCTACAGGCATCTGGTTGAAGTGACGGGTTTAGTTTTTGCTTTCCATTCCAAGTTTCTTGGTCATACTACGTTGCAATACAAGCAGCGGTGGAGAAGTTTCAGTAAAGTATTGAGCCACGTCTTGTGAAAAGTGGGAAGCCCTTTAAGTGGAGGACTCGACGCATAGAGTATAGTACGCTGAACTCCCAGAAACCATTTTTGAAAGGAAGATCATGCTGACGCCAGATTTCTTTCTGCTTTTCCTCCTATTCCCTAATCATCATTTCTTGTCATGCGCTTAAGGTGGGTGGTGCGAACTTTGTTTACGTACCGGTCTGCGTGAAACTTTGCATGCGTGTTTTCATCAGGGATATATGTCCTCATAAAAGTACAAAATCCCATTCTACTCATTTTATGGAAATTCAATACTATTTTAAAACCTAGCCGTACGGAAGATAATATATACATATTTTATAGCAATTCTATGACATTTATATGCAACTCCTTCTAAATGTGAAGGAAAACATTTCAAATTATCGTTATGGCTGCTAAAAAACATCAAGGTATCCGAATTTGGAAAAAAAATTGAATAGCTATTATTTTCGCATAAAATTTCAAACAGTGAGCCGAGAAAGCCTTTAAAAATATTTTCGTTAGGGGAAAATTTTATGATAAAATTCTTGTATAGTTTACATTACTGCGTGTATATGGTGAGGAGGAGATGTACTCAAATCAAATTTAGACCCTGAATATTCTGAGACTTAGTTGAAAACTTTTTGCGCTTAGTGATGCAATCAATTAGTGATCCAGTCACCAATATGTGTATGCTATTTTTCCAATTGTCGGTCGCTCCATTTCTTAAACAATTTGAAGTAAGCGTTACTTCAGCCGTAGGAGCCGGAGCCGTAAACTCTTTATAAAAATTGTTATCAAGGGGAAATTTTATGATATAATCCTTGTATCATTTACATTACTGCATGTATACCGAGTTCCAATGCGTAAAGATATGTACTCAAATAAAATTTAGTCAATTACCGATCCTGGCATCATAAATGTTCATGTTTCTTCTCCAATGGTCGGTCGCTCCGTTGCTTAAGCAAAATGCTTTAATCTACTTTTGTTCCACCCACATCTCCCAAGCATGCATTACCTTTCAAATCCTCCTGATATGTATGTTTATTCTCACATCTTTGTCCCAGTTAATTCAATGTATTCCCCATGTTCGGGAAATGTTATCTGGTAGGGCGAGGGTGCTCGCTGTTGGGAAATTTCCACGGGAGGAGATTTTGACAGATAATTCTCTCGAGTTTAACGCACGGCGGTGGCGTGAGATAAAGGGTTAAGGATGTTTCCCCGTGCTCGCTGAGGAAAACAACCTCGACGGTCCGGGCCGTCTAATTTCGAGGCGGCCCTTTTCCCATCTCTGCTTTACGAGACCTTTTCCCATATGCGTTTACGCGCCCGAGCGACCGGGCTCGTTTTAGAAATACCCTTCCGGAAACGTGGGAGGGGAAAAGTTATTGACGGGTTTTGAGCTCCAATCCCTGTGGCCGTCCCTCTTTTCATTTTCACACCTCTCTTGCTCTGTTCATCCATACGACCTCAGAATTCTCATCCTATGCTCATTCTTCCTCGACCAGTTACCGTCCTCACAATACGTCCCCATAATGCGAATTGTTTCGTATCCTAGGAGATTCATATCATAGTCACCTGCTAGTGCCCACTGGAGTCTGTCGGCGAGTCATAAAAGAACAGGCATGAACACCCGACTTTCGATTGCCATGAAATCTGAAAAGACAACGATATTTAAGGGTGTGTGACACGAAGTGATTCCACACCAGGTATGAAGGCCTCCTCCCAGCTGATCTCCGCACGTTTCCTCGGAATGCCAGGCTCTGGTAATACCAGAAACTAGGAGAGTGCTACGTAGACGAACATGCTACCATGCAGTACACTACTTAAGATACGACTACTGGTTATAATTACTGCGACAAATAAATAGTTCTACCAGGTACTAAGTCAAGAGTTTTATCATGCCGGAAATTGCATGCTAGGAAGTAACTAATGATGATGTTGAGATATTTAGCCCAAGTGCAAATACCTATTCAACCTAGAACTGATCTATCGTAAATATTATTATCCTTTACTGTACGTGGAAAGAATGACATTTTAAATCAATCGGTTTCGCAGCCTTATTTCATTAATCTTATGCATGTGATCGTTTCTACCATAATAGTTTGGCTTTAGCAAAATATGTTTAACGTCCGGCAAAAATAAATTAATTTTCATCGTCGTATTTGGCAGGAGTGAAGTATCCTCATACGTAATCATTACGGCATAAGTTTTGTTGTAAGATATTTCGTTGTGGTTAGTGGCTTCTGAGAAACCAACTTTATCTTTTTTCCAATACGAGTGCGATCCTTGATCGACCTTTGGGGCTGAATATCTAGGCCTCCTAAAATATAACCACTATTACCTTATGAATTACGGAGGTTGGGTAGCATGGAGGTCTGCTCCTTAGCCCGGCTTGTAGTTTCATTCCTGAGCCAGTTTTAATTTTTCTTACGGTTACAGTTTGGTCGAATAATCTACATCCACACTCTACCCTGCAAGCCACATTATGGGCGTGCGGCAGGGGGTGATAGGACACCAGTCGTGTAAAGGTGTATAGGATGAAGTTTTGGAGGCGAAAGCGTGAAGTGTATTATGGAAGTGTTCAGAGTGGAGCTCCGGTTTTCTTATAGTCACTTATTGTGTGTGGAAAGAATGGATTTTGTACCTATCTGTTCAGCAATGTATCTCTCTTATTTTATCGTATCTGTCGGATTAGAGAATAATTTTATAATAGGTACTTGGAATGTAAGAACGCTCTTAAAACCTGGGAAACTCGAAGAAGTCAATATTGTGATCGAAAAAGCAGAAATGGAAATCTTAGGGGTCTGTGAAACGAGATGGTCAGGCAAAGGACATTTTATGTCTTGAGAATTCAGAATAATCCATAGTGGAAACACTAAGCCAGGAAGAAACAGAGTAGCAATAATCTTGAGGAAAAAATGGAAAAATAATGTTAGTAACACATACCATCTCAATGACAGAATCATTATGATTAAATTAAAGGCCCATCTCGTAGACCTGTGAATCATAACAGTATACCTACCAACAACTAATAGCAAAGATGAGGAAGTAGAACAAATATATGATAAAATTGAGGAACTAATAAACTTAGTGGGAAGAAAAAGATAATCTAAGCATGTTGGGTAATTTTAATGCATCCGTAGGGGATAATTACTGCCAAAAACTGACTGGTAAATTTGGATTAGGGCAAAATAATACCAGAGGAGAAAGACTGCTCGAGTTCTGCCAACAATATGAAATGATAGTTTCCAATACATTCTTAGAAGTCCCCAAAAGAAGAAGATACACATGGAGAGCACCAGGGGACATAAGAAGACATTAAATAGACTATATCCTAGTGAAACAAAGATATAGAAACCAGATAAAGTCTAGTCATTCATATCCAGGATTTGATGTGGACAGCAACCATGTACTGGTGATGGCATAATGCAAAATTAGGTTTAAAAAAATGCCAAAGAAATTGTGCTTAGATATGTTGAAAGATGAGGTGGTAGCTCAAGAGCTGGCAGATACGACTGATAAACTCATTGGAGAAAAAGAAGGATGGGAACACATGAGAAAATGCATCTCAACTGCGGCACAAAAAATATTAGGAAAAAGAAAAATAGAACCAAGAAAACCATGGATGACTGTAGAAATATTAAACCTCATTGAAGAGAGAAACAAGAATAGAAGGAAAGATTTTGGAGAGTACAAAAAGTTAAAGAACCAAATTACACAACAATGTCGGGAGGAAAAAGAAAAATGGATGAAAGAAAGAAGTGAAGACATTGAAGAGGATTTTATGAGCGGGAGATTGGACAAGGTATATAAAAAAATCAAGACCCTGCAACCCAAACAAAGAACTAAATCGAATGTTATTAAAGACAAAAAGGGAAATATACTTTTTGCAAATGAAAATGTTGGTGAAAGATGGAAAGAATACCAAGAGGAGTTGTACAATGGAATAAATATACAGAATAGCAACGAATATATTGAAGGAGAGAGAGACACAGACATAGACAGATTGGGCCCTTCAATATCCTTCGAAGGATTCAATTTTGCTCTGAAAAACCTGAAAGACAATAAAGCAGCAGGCCTAGATAATATACCTGGAGAGGTATTGAAGCAATTGGGAGAGAGGGCTAAGGATGGGCTGTTCAAGGTGATTGGCGAATGTTATGAAACGGTATATACATGGGGATTTTACGAAGAGCAAAACAATTACAATCCCTAAGATAGGGGATGAAAACGAATGCTCAAACTATAGAACCATTTCCATTCTTTCTCACACATAAAAAATTCTGCTGAATATAATGAAAAACCGGCTAAAAGGGAAAATTGAACAATATTTGGGAGAAGACCAGTTTGGATTCAGGGCAGGAAAAGGAACCGGAGAAGCATATTTAGCACTACGACAAATATTAGAGAGAAGGATAGAAATAAATAGGAAGACATATGTGGCCTTTATAGACTTGGAAAAGGCCTTTGATAAAGTGGACTGGAGACTTCTCTTTTATAAATTGACGAAAATCGATCTAGATTGGAAAGATAGAAGAGTAATTTTAAATATGTACATGTCTCAGAAAACAGAAAGAGACATAAATGGATGCAGAAAAGAGGCCAAAATAAGAAAAGGAGTAAGACAAGGATGCCCTCTATCACCCTATCTATTTAACATATTCATAGAAGAAGCAATTGAAAGAATGAAAGAAAAGACCAAGGGAATTAAAGTGAACGGGAAAAACATCCACAGTATCCGCTTTGCGGATAATAGAGCAGTAATTGTCCATATCCATATACTGATCCATACACTCTCCAAAATCTTAGAAGAGTATAAGATAAATATAAACAAGAAGAAAACCAAAATAATAGTAGTTAGTAAGAGGTAGGAAAATGCCATTACGAATATTAAATTAGGAAATGAAATTCTGGAAAAGGTTGACACCTTCTGCTTCCCAGGGAGTATTATAAACAATGATAATACATGTGATACTGAGATTAGGAGAAGAATAGCCTTGGCTAAACAAGCGTTCCAAAATAAGAAGAACTTATTACTTAATACCCACATCAGTTTTGAGACTCGGAATAAGTTCATAAAAATATTTGTTTTGAGCGTTTTGTTATATGGATGCGAAACGTGGACAATCATGAAATTGGATAGAATCAGGCTTGAAACAATGGAAATGTGGGCCTGGGAAAAATTAACAAAAACAAGGTGGGAAGGTAGGAAAAGCAATCAACAGGTGCTAGAAGAATTAAATGAAAACAGATGCCTTTTAAAAACAATTGGACAAAGGAGAGCAAAACTGATTGGACTTGTAATAACGAATAATCAGTTCCCGACCAACATATTCGAAGGCAAAGTGGTGGGGAAGATAACAAGAGGTCGACTCAGGACAACATACTTAAGAGAGCGTTGCACATGAGATGGGAATGACATCATACGCCCAGCTGATAGAAACAGCGTAGAACAGGGACACGTGGCTGTTACGACAAGGCACTGCCTTTAGAACTTGATGACGGTGTCGGACCTAGTAATGTAGTGTGACGTCAAAATAGTATTTTCTGTCTCCCTGATTCACACCTGTTTTGAATTTCTGCAGCAAAATGAGTCAAGCGTGCAGCGTCCGAGTCTCTAGTGGCTCCCAACATAATTCCTCTATAAGCGAGAAACATTATACGTTCGCTCATTGTAGTTTTTATCGAAGTGCGCAACTTTTCTTTGTATGTTATTATCTTTTTTGGTTAAATCTTTATGACCAGGGTCCCAAATTCTCGCTGCGTATTCAATGTGTGGACAAACCAGAGTGAAGTACCACCTTTCTTTTAACTTTTTCGTCCGAGGACCCTCCTATTAAACGCCTGATAAATCCTTGTTTGTTTCTTTAATGCTGTGCCGCATATATTTAGGCGTATGAGTGTTCTCTCCGATGTATCTGAATTTAAGGTAATTCTAAGGGATTTGGCATTTCATGCGGAATTTATATGAACTCCTCCCTCAGTGTAGACATGAAGTTGAGGTGATGACTTCCGAAAGAAGAGTACTCTGGTACATTTTCCAAATTTTTTTTCGACCCCCACACTTGGCACCACGAATCATCACATCAAATTGAATTAAAGAGTCTGATTTTTAAGCAGAATACCAGTCTTTTGTAAAGTTCCAAAAATATCTGGCTCCTACCGCTGTGCCAAACAATCCGCCATTTTACATTTAATTTACTCTAATTTACTTTTTAAAAAGTAATCATTGAAGTACAAAGCAAATAAATGTGTACATGTAGTAATACAATGTTGATTTGAAACTTAACCAAGCAGAAAGAAAAAAGAATCTAAATTTTTTTGCATCCACTCATGTACTCCAAGAATGCTATTTGTACCTCTATCCTAAGTAGGAAACTTACCATAAGATGGTAAAGATATACATACATGCCCAGATGTTAGGTGCAGGGGTTCCAAGCACTTGAGTAGCTTCTTCCTGGAATAAGGAAAGGAAACATTCAGCCATATTACATGGGAAATGGTACGAGTAAGTGCTCCAGAGAGAATTTATTAAAATAAATTAGGTAGTTCTGATACGTTGATCTTGTCAGTAATATAACTGTAGAAAATCTTGCATATTTCCTCGACTGTTCAAAAACTTCAATTAATCACCGCATACATTTGAACAGATTCGCAAGACAACCTTTTGATTTGAAGACCTGTTCCTCGAACAGCGTGAAAAAAATGACCCAAATCAAAGGCCTAGCTAGTACAATTAGATAATTTTTTCGAATTTCTATCTTAAAAAACAACATTTTTTTCGCCGTTAATGTAAAATGTTTACCTCATGCTTTTTACAACCGATGAAATAAATGAATAAAATTCGAAAATGGTCTCCGTAATGTCTGGAGAAAAATCTCGCTCATAGTACCTCAAGGTAATTTCTGTGTATTTCATCAGTCTCATGAAAGCACCTATTAGAGCGCGAAACGTAGGGAGCACATATTCCTTCGCTGAACTTGAGTATGAGCCAATAAACACTCACATTAGAGTTATAAACATGAAAATTAGATATGGGTCTCACGTTAATATTATTTTCAAGTAATGTTTTCTCTCTTAAAAAGATATTTTTCTCTTACTGCTCGCCACTGCGTAATTAGCACCCAGTGGAATTCGGTAAGAACATGGTGGAATGCGCAAAAAAATTTTACTGTCATTGCCGCTTTTTGTCTCTCTCTATATATTCTGACACCATTCTCCCGCCGCGTTCTCACTCCACGCTTGATGGAGGACGTCGGGTGTGTGTATCTCACTGTATTTCGTCCTTCTCGCTTTTATCCGTTACCCTTTTCGACCGTGTGCGGTTCGTGTGTGCTGAGCTCGGTGGCCACCCCTCGGTTGCCATCACCCCTGCCGACGTCGAACCCTTTTATAAAAGGGAGGTTTTATTTATCGTTTGTCCGGACACCTTTCCAGTTCCGTTTGTGTTTACACTCCGCTTGGGGTCTGAAAAGGGGGCTTTAGGAAGAGGCTTCTTTATTTTCTGGCCGATTCCCCGGGGTGAAAGTTGGGTCTTTGGGATATCGCGCTGTGTCTGTAATGTACGATATCACCATGGTCGACCGTGGGATGACTCACCGGCCTGGAATCCGGATGGTGGCCAGTTCGTATCTTGTATTGGACGGTTCTTTAAAGCACAGTTCCTAAGTACAACGCGTCGATGAAGGGAGCTCCTGGAACGACACTGCTGAAACGACACTGAAACTGATTTTTACGGTGTTCATTTATTGTCGCCATTGAATATTCAGTTGCTGGGAAATATGGTATAACACTTATCTATTTTATGGGAATCCATTATTTTTTTTAGATGTGAGATATTCAGACAGCATGACGTGTTAATTCGATATTCGGCTATCGCGTAATCCATGGCTAGGGTAATATTATTGTCATTCATCATCGTACTGCACTTAGCGTGTAGCAGTAAATGTGGCTTTCCATTTGGGAGCTATTTTAAATAGTAATTTTTCTGTAACTAGAGAGTGTATTGCTATCTCAAATCGTATCGCTGCATGAAGGGCATAGCTTTGCGTAAACATTACTTCCGAGTTTTCCCAAACAAATGAATTAAAGAAGTAATCGATTTACATGGCACTTTCTAAAATCTCATGAATCTGGCGATAACTGATTTCGAACATCACTGTTCGAGTCCAACAGGTATTCGTGGATTTGATACAGCTGTGAAAATTAAATTAAATGTGCATTATTATAGCGTAGTAAGCATCAAAATTGCTAATATTATAATAATTAGCTTTGTTCAATACTATAACTGTCAGAAAGTGTACACTGGCATTAGGTAATCTTTTAATTGTGTTTCAACGTTTAAAACATATCCAAATGAACATAAATTTGCAGCTACGAGTCATCAACCTGGTTATTTATTCGTTTTTTACATATTTTATCCCAACATGCAGTCATTTGACCAAGATTTCACCGGATACGATGAGATTACATAGCCGAATCGATACGCTACTGGCAGGCAAAATAGAAACCATTCTATTTTCCTTGCCGCGGTCGATTACTACCATCCTTCTACCTTGCCTACACATTCTCACGTGCTTACAATAGATTCTCTTGCAAGTGACTTGTAAGATTACTGTCTTGGAATAAATTCCATGAGTTAAACCGTCTGTACGATGCGTGGAATGAATGCCAAATGACTCAACAATTGGTGTAAATAGGACGTAAATAGTGTATACATTAAACACGAAGAAGCGTTGAAAGCTAGAGAAAGGCGACTTTGATGTATGTATTTTCCTTCCAGTTCATTTTATTTGCACTGCCGGTACATTCAAGCTATTTCGACATGCTTTTAGATTTCCTAATGCATTTAAATATTCAGAATCTTGTTTCTCCAGATCCCAAGGAAAGAAGGTAGCTGCAGAGGCCCTGCAAAAACTTCCAACTTCTTTCTCTCTTCCTCGCTTCTCTTCGTCATTCCGAAATCCCTTTCAGGTGTTTTCGTGCAAGTGTCTTTTCCTTGACCCCGTCAACGAAAATCCCTTTCACTATCTAATCATACGATCTCCCCTACCTGCCCACATACCTCTTCTTCTCTCGTTCACTCTATTCCTTTTCTTTCCCCTCTCCTTTCATTCCGTCACTCCTCAACATCCTCTCGAATTTCTTTTCCGGAATAAAAATGAAAATACTCTCAAGGGAAGGGAAAAAATAAACTGCGTCCAATCTATGTGTATCTATGGCACGCGAGGTCGTTCACCTCGTTACTCGTTTGAACCTCATACTAGAGCCGATAAGCCTGCCAATCTCAGATTTTTCCGGCGCTTCAAAGCTAATGAGGGGTTTTTTATTCTCAGGAACCAAGCGAGAAAAATAAAACCTGCATGACTTAAAAGTGTTCAGTGCTTAAAAGTGTTCAGTATGAGTATAAAGTTAGTGAATTTTAACATTAATTTCGGCTTGGAAGATTCTATGAATTTTGTTGACATTTTATGAAAAATTCTAGTGTGCTCACTTATAAAGCAAAATCAGTATTATTATTTTAATATGAGCATTTTAAGTTTAATATTTCGGCTTTGAAATAGTTCAACAACATTTTCTTTAAATAGGTCTTCATGAAAACAAGATATAAAATTGTACGTTAGAGTTAACCTTCAACGGATAGTCGTTTTTCGATCTTAAAATGAGAACTCTCTGGTATCAGGCTATGCAAATTAAAAGGCCTAAGCTTCCACCCATGGATCACTATATATACCTTGTTAACATTTCACTTAGTTCAGGTAAAAGAACGTGGAATTTTTCAAGGATTATAGGCGTTCCCGGTGGGTGATATTCAAATAACATCTTTGGATGGATTTTGCTGTATAGCGATAATGTTGGTGCATAAAAAACTCTTAAATTGCCCTGTAAATTTTCAGAAATCTGCTATCAAATTCTCACTGTTTTCATGTCGGCGGTATGTATAATTGTGACCTTTTCCGATCGTCTAGTACGGAGGATTTAATGTCATGAAGTTCCATTCGATGCTTCGTGTGAGAATGTGTTTTACATTTCACGTAGGAGTCTCTCTCCTTATTTGGCCACAATTTGGAGGTCACCGTGTCATTTTTCCGAACCTCCGACGAAGTGTTTAACGGCGAAGCACCTGGCGATCTTAGTTATGAGTGGCAGGAGTAACTGATGCGCAAAACCATGTTTAATCCTTATTTGCCGCGTACATTTATAAATGGCCTAACTAAAGGCTTTTTCCAGACTCTTTTCCCTTTCCCCACAAAATGCATTGGTGTTACGATTTGCGAGCTTAATCCATTCTTGACCGTAGTTCATGTACTGAATAGTTCCTCATCTCGAAATCCAGTTTTCCATTTAACTCGAATCAGTCGACCCTCGCATCAATCGAACTTTGATGAAAACTTCGTATCTCGAAACTTAGTGCCAAATTTTAATCATGAGAAATCAATTCGTTCCCGTATTGAACATATGGAAAGCATTATACCTACATGAATCGTGTTTCTGTGCCATACAATACGTTTTACTAAATTGTTAATTACAGTAAATTAACGATGATGCGCTTATTTAAAAAATCGCCTCATTTCGTATCTGAGGAACTGAACGTAACACGACAAAAAGCTCTTTCATGTTAAACGGTTCATATGTCCGCTGTACCAGGGTCGTTCGATTTGAGATATCCATAGTTCTATTGACATGAGACTTCGCATGTATTTCCATCTCACGGTCGCCGTTAATATGATGCTAACTGAGCATTTACTGCCGTAGCACATCCGAGGAAATCTGCGAATCTGCAAGTAGTCATTTTTAATGCAAATACCTAGATCAATCAATAAAAGCCATGCTTATGGTGAATACACCAAAATATTCACATGAATGGCTGACTTGTTTACGTTTCGAAGACCTGTATCAAAGGAAGAATGCCATTGATATTAAGCGACCTTGTCACTAAAATTCCCCTTTCCAACTTGCTTAACTATCCTAAATCGCGCAAATGACCACATTTTTCGGTCGCCTCCAATATTTAACCAAATAAAAACCGTTATCTTTACTCTATTTTTGCAGTGCTAATTGTTAACTCGGTTGAAATCTACTGGACTTGGCAACTCAAATGTCTCAATTGGTATAATTCCCTTTCGACCCTCCCTGTGCCCGAGCGATACTTCGCCACCGCTCACGTATCACATGATTCACGCATATCGCAATCAATCGATACATATGTATATCATCGCAGTGTCACACCCGGACCCACCCTCGGGCGTGCAAACCCCTTCGGCTCTCCCTCCGCCGCCGATTCGAGGCTTACGCTTGACCGCCGGTAGCTTTGAGGCGGCGAATATATCCGCCGCACACTCCCCCCCCCCAGCGCCCCCGCCCACCTGCTCACCACGCACAAACACGCCCCGTCGACTCCTGCCCGTTCGTTGGGTCCGATTTTCCGGATTCGTAGCGCAACCCACGCACTCGGATTCTGTCGGCGTTTGCCCGTTTGCAGGATTTCCGCACGGCGCGCCTGCAATGAGAGCTATTTGTTCAACACGAAATTTTTGGCATTCGCCGAAAAAAAATGACCACTTGGCATGTGTTTCGGAGGCACCGTTTCCCGGTGATTTCGGCAAATATCTGAAAACGGAGGAGGCAATTTAAAATAAAATCCCAATTGTTTGTTCTATTTTTATACAAACTGGCAGAATTTTTGTGAAAACTAAAGGGGAAAAACTGCTTAAATAATATTATATTAAAATATAAATAAATGTGTTATGTACTCGGCAGTCTACCAAAAATGAAAATGCGTAGGTAGCTCCAGAGTTTGGCCAATTTTTAGTGACGGTTTTCCAGCTTTTACATGCACTTGAAAAACCTTCGCTCCATTCTATTGGTATCATAACTGTAGCTTATTGCCGATGAAAAATATACTCTCATGATATGCCACTCTTAAGGAATTTATTTTATTTAGTTGTGTACACTATTAATTGAAATTGCTTGTTGTCATATTCTTCCACTTTGGGTACTATCCAAATTTCTAACTTAAAATGACTTACAATGGTCGCTTTTCAGACAAAGTTTCCTCTATAAAAAGTAAAAGCAGTTATTATGGAGGATTGGTCTCGGTAAATAATTACATATTGGAACAAATTTTCATCCCCTGAATTAAAAATTCTTAATGGCTAAATACTTGTAACGTCATAGACTATTATTATTTCCTGGCAATTTGATTAGCTCACCTTAACTGTAGAATTTCATGGAGTTATATGCAAAGCTAATGATTTAATTTTTATCCATCTTACCTTATCTCACACACTTTTTCTTCTTTCGAAAAAATCTAGAAGTCTTGAGAGTGTGTTTTCCTCACTTTTGTGCATTTTAACTCCTACAAATTACGGCTCCAGAAAATACATTTCATGGATATCAGATTATTTTTCATGGGTAATATTGGCAGAAAAATTCCGTTATAGGCTTTCTGTTGAATAGATGCCATGTTTTCGGGTTGTGCTATTTAAAATTTCCCCAAGTGATTTCAAGCAATGTCTACAAAGAGTTATATCTAATGTGTTATTATATCTATTACGCATATATCTTCGCTAGTCATTTATTTCACAAATTATTCCTTATTTTTCCACTTCACTGAAACTTCATATTTGGAACATGGTCATTTAAGGTAGTCAATTTTTGACGGTAACCGCGGCAGAGAAAATACTGTTCATATTAAAGGAGGATAGAAACCAAATAACTAAGTGAATCTCTCATGGAGAAGTATTTCAATAGCTATATTGTAAAAGGAGTTATTTTTAAAATTGTGTCAAATAGATAAAGGAAATTAATTAGAAACATTGATGGACTCAACGGCTTATTTTAAACTGCTATCGGAGGAGAAATCAAGCAATTTGAATATCAAGAAAGATCGAAGTTATTATTATTTGGCTAATCTACACATAAAGTTGGGTGTATAATGTGGATGTAAGAGAGCAAGAGTCGTCTAGATTTGTACAGGCGCAGGCCTCAAATGATTTATTTCTCCATCCCAGGCTACCTCAAACCTCTCTTCATTCTGTCCATAAAGCCTATTCTCTTCCCACCCCTCCCCACTTACTTAACATCCTCCCCTCTATCACAGCCTTCAGCAACCCTTCGCCCCTCAATATCTACTCCAACCAACTACACTGCATACTTCTCTAATCTCCTCTCCTAATCCACCATACCTAACACTTCGTCTTTTTTCCGCCTTCCTCACTCATCCAATCTTCACCACACCCACATATCAAACGCCTATGGCCTATTCCCGTTCTGTGTTCATAGGGTTTAAGAGTTAGCATCATGCAGCGCTACACTCCATACAAAGCTCTTTGCCCAACTATTATTTGAATTCTTGTCTCTCCATACATTCTCCAATATGTGACTCGATATTAAAAGACCGCATTTGAAATTAATCGTTTTTGTAAAATATCTAATGCTGAGGGTGAAAAAGGTCAATATTTCAGACGAAGTCATTTGCGTGCTAGGAATTGAACGCCAGGATAGTTTTACAGAAAGGACTTAAGATAAATTTATATTTAATGGAAAAATAAATGATCATTGCTTTGGTGAGAATGGAAAATATGAATTGGCTATGGATCGAGGAAGAATTTCTGAAATTCGGATGATACATTATCATCGCAGATTATAAATATTTATCACCTACTACTAGATAGCACATTCCCTATGTGTTGCTCAGGAGAAGAACATACTGATTCAACTTTGAGATGAAGAAGTTTAGTCGTTAAAGAAGGTGCAAGCTGGTAAATAGTCCTTCAAAACATGTAAATATTATTCGCCAATTGCAATAAGATACCTCCCATATGTATAGCACTGGTTACAATTGAGCCAACCATGAAATGAAACGTTTTTATCATAAAATTCAACGGAGAGGTTGAATTGCCATAAGATCTCGGTCGGTTGAATACAACCTTTCTCTTCCCACCTACGTTCTGCGGAGCAAGCTGAGGTCATTGAGTTCAGATTCTCCATAAACTTGAGCTTAAACAAAGAAATCCAATGAACATGGGAACAACTCCAATGGCTCTCGTGTTCATTGGATTTCTTCGAGTCCAAACAAATCAATCGCCGGATCGTTAGTATCCTTTCTTTAAAAAGAATTAAGAAAGACCAACGGCTATTGATTGCGAGTTTCAGTATTTATGTTGAAATTTATCGCCGAGGCTATTAAATGGGAGTACCCGTCGCTCTTATTTTATTGGCGCAGAGAATTCGAGCCATAAACCAACAAAAAACTGTTATCGCACCGAGGTCAAACTTTCTGTGGTGCCTTTAGGCAAATCCTGAAACAAGAATAGAATAAACTTCATAATGGTTGAATATTCCGCATTTCCGTGTTTTAAAAACTCATGCCCGATTACGTTAAAAACCGTAAGATCTCAGTACTGGCCATCTTTGACCGACAGCAGCACGTACAGGCTTGAGTTACGATAGCAAGTGAAGGATTAGCATGAGCGAATGCTCATCGGTTAGATCGTCACGTTTGATGGTGGTGATCGAGACACGGGAGGCGTGCGAATTTGTGCTTTAACAAGTTACGTCAGGCCTTTCCACCTCAATTGGCCTGCAAATGGGAGGTTTTAATTAATATGTTGGCATGAGTAGTACTTATCCACTCGTTCAAAATTCCTGAGTATAGAGACTTTAATTGGTGGTTTTCACCGTGGTTGTGATTATCAACTAACGTTACATGTGGAGGGAGTAGAAGGGCAGTATCTGTTCTCTTGAAAAAGGCATGCTTACGCACTTGGTTACGATGCGTGTTAAAGCCTATCATTAATTCACCTATAAACATTTAACCAAAAATTTACCATCCACGACGTCACAGATAGCGGTAATATGATTAGCTGCCGGTCTGCTTTAATTAACTACTCGTGTGCAGAGCTGGCTTTAAAGGTTTTTGGGTGGACGATGACGAGTGAAAAACCTTAGATCTTTTTAAGTGGATCACTATTCTCTAACAATGTTTGCATCATCAAAATGAAAAGGAATTGAGAAACTCATTTCGATAGGATTGTATGGACTGGGCAAAACTGCGAGGCGAGGAATATTAGCAATCGATAGACCCACACGTGCTGATGCCTTCATGTGAGAATCAGTCGCTATCAGTGGCTATCAAACCATCGGAGACCTGAACCCCCATCAAGGGTTATGCAATAGTGGAACATTAATAGTGACATTCTGCGTACATAAAAACTGGCATGAATAATTTGGACATTATGTATTAATGTATAATTAGGGCATTAGGGCAATATCCTTACAGTTGGGTCAATAATAAATTTAGATTCGAATCAATATTGGAAATGAGTATTGTACTTTTCCACAGTTATTTATTGCAGGCGTACAACGCGTTTCGCAACTTGCTGCATTTTTAGGTACAATTGTTTATTTTTTATTTATAGATTGTTACGGTGGTGACCTTTTTTTAGATATTTTTTCTTGGATATTTATGGCAGGAATGCGATTTTTTATCTGCAATCAAGCTTTGAAAATTGGTTGCAAGAAACATAGAGTGAGTTGCTTGAAGGTTAATTCGGAAGCCGAAGTGGTATTGCCTACGCTAAAGTTTGGAAACGGGCGTAAGCCAGAATTGTATCGCACCTTGCTGCAGAAATTGTATCGCACCTTGATTAAGTGTCTTTAGAAAATTCCTCGTAGATTTCAACGCTCCATCAGATGATACCCAGGTTTTCTGCTTTTTTAAAATATTCTGTGTAGATTCTTCAATGAAATGTGATGTAAAAATGGCCCTTTGTAACATCTTTCATTTGATATCCGAAGGGTTTGAACGTCGCTGAGTTATTATGGATGGTATTTTTTGGACTTAAGAACGCTTGATAATGACGATGTAGCGTTGGATCCGGTCTGGCAGGAAATAAAACCCCTGTAATATTACAAACTATTCATTTATTCATCGAGAGATCACTTCACGAAGTAAAGCCTCCAGCAGTTTAAGTTATTCGTATTGATTAGCTAAAAAATGAAATCTTAATCTTTGCACTTGCAATTGCATGAGATAATATCTTAATTCATTATCATTGAGCATGTAAAAGTGTCTGGAATATGACAAAATTTGATATAATGTTAACAAAAATATGATTAGTAGTATTTTCTGGGTTGCATGATTTACTCATGAAAGTTATGTAATTACATCCATGTTGCCTGTCATTCGTAAAACGAAAATTTAGGGTATTTTCTCACGCATACTTCCTAAATATTGCCGGCAACTCAATGCGTAAAAAAATCAAGTTTAACTGATCATCAAGTTCAGTATGTGTATGTAATTTCATGATCTTGTACAAAATCAGGTCAAAATATCATTACCTTGTGAAATTTATCGTGAACAACGTTTATCACGGACATATGTTCTATTGTATAGGATGAGAAGGTTAAGCATATGTCCAAAATTCATCATCTTGTATTACTTAAATAGGTCATGAAGAAGTGTATTGACTATGATAAAACAATATAAAGTCTACCAAAAATCGGTTCATCCAATGTTATTATGGTTAATCATATAGTCAAAACTGTAAAATTGGGTTAAAAGTGTAAAAAACTTCGGAAATGAAATTCTTGCGCGCAGCTGCGTAGGATGATTTCTATGACGTGATTTTAAAGGAGGCAATCTGGTACAAAATATGCATATAAAAATGGTATGATATGAATGGCTGTTTGCAGAAAAATGCCGCGAGTTTGAGGAAATCGGATGTTCCTGGGAGGGAAAATGATTTCTTCCTTGCAGTATTAATGCCCGCGCCTTCTTTGAATGGCAACATATCCTTAGAAAAATTTAATTTATCACCGTATATGACTTCAGTTTTACTATTGTAGTGCATCAACCATGCCCCCCTCCTCTTGTCTGGTGAGTCATAGTGCGCTGCATATCCTTCCCCGATTTCCTACTCTGTATGCACATGTTCAGTCGCGAAGGAATAGCTAAGTTACCAATGCGTTAAAAGAAACGGCAATGCGACGTAGGATACATGCATATGCACAATGCTCCGGCTTCGAGAAATGCTCTTTTTTGTTTTCTTTTTTTTCCGGAAAAGAAAGGCCTTCTATCCATTTTTCATTCTCGTGTTTTCATCTCTCTTTTCCCGCGTCAGCGCTCGAGAGAGAGAGAGAGAGAGAGAGAAAGGAGAGCTATGTAACAGCGCTATTTTTTACTCCCCTCCCCCACACTCTCTCCTCTTTAGCTCCTTTTCAAACGCCTCGGCATAGTTGTTCAAATATTCAAAGAAGACGAAAACTTCTGCGCTGGTATTCTGAAATATCTGAGGCTCCAGAGGTGCGAAATGGCTTATCGCTTTAAAAAAAAGATAATACCTCCCTTCGTTGCATAACGGGGGCAACATTCCCTCTCTCTTCTCCCACCTTTCTCTCAATCTCCCTTCAACCCATCTCACTCTCTTTCCCCTCACTTCCCTCTCTTTCTCTCAAAAAAGGATGAATAGCGGATTACGTGCCGTGGATCGGAGGAAAGATTTGAGTAGGTTTTTATCATCCTCTAGGGCTTTTTGCCGGGGAATAGAAATTCTCTTCTTTGGCGGGAGAGATACGTACCTGCCTCTCCGGTGTTATTTCCACTGAAGGAATTCCGAGACTCGGGTGGTATCCTCCCTCGCTCGCTATTGGCTCCCCTCGCGAGGGCCCTCACTCAAGAGGTTGGCCCATTGGTCCAAAGACGGTGGCTGTTTATTTCAAGGAGAGTTTGAAATCTCCTCTTCCCCTCCATTCTAAATTTATGCTTCGGATGCAAATGCCGCGAGATTTACCTCGGTCCTGCTGTATCTCGGATGAATCCGTTTCCGTTATCGCGTCATGGAAGGAAAAAAAATATTACGCTCAGGTCCTTTGGGAATATGCATGGGCGCGTTCAGTGTCCGGCGTTCTGTCAACGCCGCGGATATGCAGCCAATCAAATCACTTGTTGGGAATCTGGAATGTTTGCCGTTGTAGCCCGTGTGCAAGTTAATTGGTTGCCTAGTCGTGACGTGGACGCTATCTGAAAAATTACTAGAAGGACTCCGTTAAGGTTTTTCAGATATGCAAGGTAATAAAGGACCCTTCAAGTAAATATACAACTTTTTATAGATAAATGCGCACACCTAAATTTAAGTGCTAACTATTCCATTCGTACCTTAAGGTTTTTTGAAAGAGATTTTTCCATAGTCATTATATAGATGGCATTAGAATTAAATCTTGAATTGATTCTAAAATAGAATCAGGTGGAATCATGGAGTAAATATTGTAACAGGTAATCGAAACTTGGTCTTTAAAATAACTAAACCTCTCAATACTTAACTAAATATACATGGGAAAGTCGTGAATTCGACATTTTTATTCACGCCGTACGCTGAGAAACAGGCGAATAATTTTTTACTGTTTTGCTTAAATTAATTTGAGGGGATTTATTAAAAAAATTGTTTAGCAGGCATCCAAACTACACTGTTAAATTACTAAAGAGATCTAGACGTCATAGTGATACCATTTATAAAAAAATTACATGGTTTTTGTAAATGTTAGATGGTTAGTGGCTTGTATTTTGTTTTTATTGGAAAACATAAGATATTTTTCAATATGTTGAGAATTAAGTTATCAAATTTATTGTGAAGTGTTATTTCCCTCAAACTTCCTCGAAGAATATTTAATTGCGAAAGATTATTCTTGAGTTACACATGGCATACTGATAGGTGAAAGTCCAACTATGAAGAGCTCTTTCTCTTCTTGAACTTGAGCTAAAAGTTTCCATCATCAAAGGGTGTGTTACGCCCTTATTTCTTTATCTTTTAGCCCAACCGAAAAGCTTTGAATCGGTTCAGTGGTTACTTTTTTTGCCATTTTAGATCGCTTGCACCAAGATTTTGGGTTGATGTTTCGATTATTGGGCAGTTGATAGAAAGTAAAACCAATTAAAACATTTTTAAAACAGCAAGCAACAACAAAAGATATTCTTTATATCCCAAATTTGTAAGTTTTTGCCCAAAAACAAAAGCAATGAACTCAGTGCAGGAAATTGTTTTTTATCTTAACTCAGTAGCTTGAATGGATAATAAGGTAAGACTTCTATTGTCGGATTGCTTTAAGATTTCTAAGTTTAATTCACAGATTCAATTTCCCTATACAATTGAACGATATATCTTAAATATTTTTGGCTCCAAAATAGTACAATGCTTCTCAATTTCAACATTGTAAACTTACTTGTTTTCGTGGGAGTTTCGGCATGGCCATTATACTGGAGCTTATGCCTTAGACCTTAAGGACCTAGGTTTTAATGCCAACTTAAGAGATACTGCGAGATTTTAGCAGGTGTATTTTTCATCCTGTTTTCAATGTGAAATGTTTCTGTTCAAATTATCAAAATTATTTTTGCATTTTTAACTTTACATGATGCGGTTTCTATTAGTTGTATAGTAGAGTTTCAATTATTTTCTTGTTAAAATTCAACGGTTAACCATTCGTAGTATATAGCTGCTTTCTCCGTAACCCCGTCAACTGTTCACTTGAATAAACAAGGCTAAATATATAGAAATCGACACAATTACATCAACTGAATCGTTTCTTCAACATGACATTTGGTCAAGGCCGAGAAACGAGTGTGCACATGGGTGGACCGATTTTTGCTTTTTATATAATATCCAATAAGCCCGTGCGTTGAAAAGTAGCCTTTTGGGGTGTTGGTTCGCCGTATCTGTTTTCAGCGAAATCAAAATGTTCCCAATTCCTCTTCTTACATGTGATTTAATGTTGCACATTCGCCGATAAAAGTGGTATTTGGCCGAGTTCAAATATCTCGCCGCAGTGAATGTAACCCTAACCCCGTCAATAAATATATGAAGTTATTAATTCGCTGAATCTTGCCGCCATGAAGCGTTGTTTTAAACGAATCATACGTCTAGGCAACCTGTGTATGTCAACCAATAGAGGTAGGCAATTCGTGTTACCTCTAATATGCGCGCTAAATTAGGCATACAAAATATGCATTTTAATTACGATTCACACGTTCACGACTGTAAATATACCATTTCATTTCATATTTACGCTAGTACGCCGGGAAGGGCGTGGGTTGAGAACCTTATGTCTGCGAGACCGTTTCATAATTTCATAGTTGGCAATTCTAATGAATTATAACCAAAGACGCACAAATTCTTTCTACCCTCTCTCCGCTTCTTTTGTCTATCCCTCCTTATCATTGGTAGTTTTCAGCATCCCCTACCGCCAGCCTCTGAGCCCAACGATCTAGTATGCTGATATATATCTATAGCCGCCAGCTAATCAGCTATTCGTCATTTTTGATTTTCAAACTTCCTGTAAAGATTACATATCCTTGCTATCTGAGGAGAAATTATCTTACCTTACAAAAGTGCGCATATTTGCGTAATTCCCTCTAAAAAAATATGCCTCAACTGGGACTCAATCCAAGAGCCTTCAGTGTGGCGCCGAGCGAATTAGCCAGTTAAACCACAGAGGTGGAGAACTCCATCCTTCAAAAGGGATGTTAGAATGAGAAGTCCATATTTATTTTTCTCAATAGAAGGCATATGCAGATTCCAGAATTCTCCACTTTTCCCTATTTCTATACATACAAATATACCCATCCCGCCGTTCCCTTCCGGAGTGGGCACAGTCAAAATGTTTCACTCATTAATACATAGTTGTACACCTAACTCTGCTTCAATAATTTCCTCCATACTGACCTAACCTTGCAAACCTCTTTTACCTCATTTACCCCCATACACTGTTTCGTACACGCCCTCCTGTTTTTGAAACTCCTAACATTCCTCCTAAGAATTTCCTCAACCACAACTTTCTCGGCCTACCTCTACCTCTCACACCATTCCTTCTACTCTCATATATCTGCTTCGTTATTCGACTCTCACCCAATCTCTCAACATGACCAAACCAACGAAGCACACTCCTTTCATACATGTCCATTACTGGAGCATTTAACCCACATTCATTCATGACCCACTCATTCCTGACCCTATCCATCCTACTTTTGCCGCACATACTCCTCAGATAACTCATACCCACGGCGTTTAGTCTACTCTTATGTCTATCTTGGCATACCCATGTTTCACTGCCATACAGCAAAGTGTGAAGAGGTACACTTTTGTACACGGCAATTTTCGCTTCCTTAGACAAGCACTCATTCCTTGATATGCTCCACATGCTACCTACCACTTTCCTTCCAGCATTCGCACGTCTCTTTATCTCCTCATCTATTCTTCCATCTTTCGGATACATCTTACCCAAGTACACAAAATCATCTACCTGTTCAATTACTTCACCATTCGCCCTCATCCTACAGTTATTCTCCCCATTCTCCTCATCAAAAACTACTTCTTTAGTCTTGCACGCATTTACCTTCAATTCCATTCTCTCCGATTCACAAAACTTAATCTAGGAGTTTCTGTAATCCCTGTTGACTGTCTGAGATCAAAACAACATCATCCGCATACAGAAGAACTCGCACGAGTACATTTCCCATCAAAACACCGTCGTTTTCACTACATGCGTCTCTAACACATTTATCCATAGATACATTAAACATCCATGGAGACCTTACGCATCCTTGCTTTACACCCCGATTTATTACAAACCAATCACTCAGAACCCCGTTAACTCTCACACTTGCCTTACTATTGTCATACATCGCCATCATAGCATTCAATAACTGCCCATTCACTCCATAGTCTCTCAAAACCTTCCACAACTTCTTTCTATTTACTCTGTCATATGCCTTCTCTAAGTCGACAAACGCACAGTACACTTTCTTTCGGACACTCATACATTTTTCTATCTCTTGCTGAATTGCAAAAAGCTGGTCGCTAGATCCTCTCCCAGGCATAAACCCACTCTGCACACCCCATATTCCGTCGGAAGTAATATTCCTCCACTCTTTCGATTAATATTTTACTGAACACTTTTCCCGGTATACTCAGTAAACTAATGGCCCGATAATTATTAAATTCGGACTTTCCTCCCTTCCCTTTGTACAATGGAACGATGATAGCATTCTTCCAATCCGCTGGAACAACAGAAACCTGTAAGCATAAATTGTATAGTTCACGCAGCCTACAAATTAGTAATTTACACCCACACTTCAACATTTCACTGGATATCCCATCTAAGCCTGCAGCCTTCCCATTTTTCAATATTCTCACAGCCATTATGACCTTCTTCTCACTGATATCATTTTCCATCCTCACATTGTCACATCACAAGGCCTTTCCTCAACGCCTGCAATTTTATTGTACAATTCTTCAAAATACCCCCTCCAGCAGTCCCTGATAATGCTCTCGTCCCACATGAGCTCTCTACTTTTGTTCTTTACCGCATTCATTCCCCTACCTTCACCAATCTTAGCCCTTTTTACCCACTTCCAAAACTGCTTTTTATTACCTTCAAAATCACTCTGCATTTTGTTAGCTTCATCCGCATGCATTCTTTCTTTGATCTCTTTCACAACGATTTTGCATTCATTCTTTTTCTTTCTGTAAATCTCACATGCCTTAGTACGCTCTTCTTCAGAGTTGGCAGCAATCATATTCTTGTTGTATCTCTTTCGTTTCTCTGACTGCAATTTTCACTTCTTTATTCCACCAAGCATCACCTTTCATTCATCCTACAACTCCTTTTCCACTGACACATTCAGCACATTCCACAATCACTCCTTTTAAACACTCCCATGCATCATTTACGTTCTCGTTTCTGATATGCTCGTCCCATTCTCTCTGCTTCAACGATAGAGCATCCTCAAGCATGCAACCATACCGCATTCTTACCTCGCTGTCTAGCAACCTTTCCACTTTTACTCTCAACTGCTTACGCGCAACATTCTTCCTTGGTACCCACTTTCTGCCCAGATTCACTTTGGAGAGTATCAAATAGTGGTCTGTTCCACATTTAGCACCCCTCATCACTCGCGTGTCCTACACTAACTCTCTCAATCTCTCATCATGCGCAATAAAATCAATCATGCTTTTACAATCGCCTCTTTGCCAAGTATACATATGTATTCTCTTATGTTTAAATCATCTGTTCGACACAAACAATCCTTTTCCCAAGCACACACTCACCAAGTTTTCACCATTATCTACTCGGGGGTCACCAAAAGGCCCAACCACTCTCTCAGATGCATCCCGCCGCACACCAACCCACCCATTCATGTCACCTAGTATGATTATTCTCTCACCAGGATCACAATCATTCAAAACCTCTCTCAGTTTTTCCCAAAACTCATCTTCCACACTATCTCTCTCTCCATCCACTGGTGCATAGCACGCCACAATCATAACTATCTTAATACCTACTTTCATGCGAACCCAGAGCAATCTAGGGGATACTAAATCGTACTTCCTTACTAGCAACTTAACTCTCTCATTAAGAATGAGTCTTACAACTTGACTGCCGTGTACATTATCTTCAACTCCTGACCACAATGCCAGACTACCGCCATCTAATGTAACAGCATCCCGACCCTTCCTCTTAGTTTCACATACACTGAAAACATCCATTCGTCTCACTTTCATTTCATTCAGCAACTCATGCTCCTTTCCATACACTCCTCTCACATTCCATGTACCGAGAGTCCAGTTCGTTTCCAGTCCGTATCTTGATGGGCCAACCTTATTTAGCTTCCGCCGCCCATCGTGGCTTCGGCTGTCCGAGGCAACATTTTGACGTTTAGCAGTACGTTGTCATGGAGTATGCAAGGTTACCAGCCTTCGCAGTACCTGCACCACGTGCAGCTTTCCCTGCTAACGGTTACGGCGCTCTACCGGTCAGTTTTGGCACATTTTCGCCAGTATGCCACAAGAGAAACTAAAGCATATTAATACCTTAGGCCCGCTTTCCCTATTCTGCTCAAGCTAGGATCCTTTCTGAAAGGACTGCCTTGAGAGCCAGCATACTGGGCCAGTTTACGTTTAGCGTATCAGGCGATATTTTGTGGAAATGGAGTACAGATGCCTTGACCTCACAAAAAGTTTTTGTTCACTTTCCTCAGAATTTTATTCACTGACCAAGGTTTCGACATGAGGTATGTCACTTTTAGGGAAATTGACATAGCTTTTTCTAGGAAACCTTGAAAATGACATAGCTCATGTCTAAGCCTTGGTCGCTGAATAAAATTCTGTGAAAAACGAAGAAAAACTTTTATTGTGAGATCATTGCATCAGATCTGAACTTGTTTTTCAAAGCCTTCGGGGGAATTCCAATTCCTGCAAGGGTGCCCGTATGGAGAGGACTGACGGGTACAGTACTACGTCATTCAAAGGGGTTGTTAGAGTGTGTTATCCCTTTCTCATCCATTAAGAGGAGGCTTATGCCGATCCTAGAATATCTCCACCCTTCCCCATTTCTATAGTAAATTTTCTTTTGACAATCTATTCAGATATTTTAGATTATGCAAATTACCTATGTTACCCAAATGGCGGCAAAGTAGGGATCGGGACGCAAAAATTCAAAGCATTGAAAGAAAACATAAAAAAATTGAAAACTTGTTAGCTTTAAATATTGCCGAAATATGTATTCAGTGCGAAAAGTTCCGCCTTTGGCATATGGCTCCCGCTCAGGCACCCATTTTGGACTTTCCGCTTTGGTAATCTCTGATCGCCCTTACGCTCCCTTTCAAACTTTGAAAATCCTCTCTCTTTACCAATCCGCAGTCCATGATCCGGATGACTGGGAGCTCTTTTCACCAACTGGTAGTAGTGATACGAGCCATTCTAGAATGGCAATTAAAGCATCGGTCTGTGGATCTTCACGGAAGATGAATGGAGAGTGCGATTCGTGATTGGAATATTTCACTCATCGTTGAATGTTGAACAAGCTCCGTGAAAATGCTCATGTGTTTGCCCCCGCCCATGAAAGTTAGCTGTGTAGAACATCATCACGACCTTTCACCCTGCCAATCAGTGCCGGGTGACTTTTAACCTATTCGCCGTCACCATCACAAATGCTGCCTTTCTTTCCATTCAGTCGGTGACAGGTCGGATTCCCATTATTCGGATTATTTGGCTTTTCCTCCTGATATCTCGATTAGCTGAGATGAAGTTAAACATACAAATATTTGACTTATATGACTACTTTAAAAATTGAGAATGACTCGTGGGATAAGAGAAGTTAAGGGTAAAGAGGGAATCAGCAACAGGAAACAGTAATACAATTAATCATCTCAAGCGATAAACAGAACAATTTGTTCGAACAGTGTCATGTAATTTCAACGCCTTTCTCTCAGTTTTTCATTTTCTGCCAAGAAGCTGATAAATAAATGTTTTGAACTATACCCTGTTAAACTTATTTTTCTAAATGGCTCATTTACTCAAGGAAAATTTTTAAGGGTTCAAGGGGACGAGAAAATCTGAGCCTTTAACTTGCGATACGTGTTTGAGGAAGAGATTGGAAAGGGGGTGAGATGAGCAGGAGGAAAGACAAACGGGGAAGTGCTTGATATGGTGGGCGAGGAGAGGAAAATCGTGGATGAGATAAGGAGGAAGCTTAGTTCGGGTTGCAGGAGTTAATGACGGGCGATGAGCTATTAAGGCTATGATGGAGAGGAGGATGCTGGGTAAGCTGGGAAGGGGACGAAAGAGAATAGGTTTTATAGACGGGACGATTAAGGATGGGACGTGTGCAAATATGAAGAAGTATGTATTCTTGGTACGCTGGTCCCTGCACGTATGAAAATGTAGAGTATTTTTGCTTAGTTCGACTTAAAACTGCCTGAAACGGTAGATTACTTGATGATAATCAATAATAATTTTAAAAATTGGGAATAGGTCCGGAAAGAAGAAAGTTTAAGTGAAGTTAGTTAATGATTGGCAGGAAATGGAATTCATCATTTTTATCTCTACCCGGTTATGGTTGTAATGAGCTGGCATAGATATTTTGAATTTTGAGTAAGCCATGGGTGCAGAGTTTCTCTATGTTCTTGAATAATAATTTAGCATGATGAAAATAGTGTGGCAATCTAACTGAAAATGTAGTCGAATATGGAAATACATTAGAATAAAATGCGGATTAGCTTTGTGGAATATTGAAGTGCTTTAAAAGATAGTTCTTCTTGAAATATAGGTGATCACACTTTAATTAGTTTTCACAAGACTTTCTACTCAACGCATCGACCGATTTCAGCACATTTACATCATTCTCAAATAATAAAACAAATTTCTGCTTTGATTTAGTGATCAAGTCTCGTTTATATAATTGAACACAATATTTTATTAGATTTAGAAAAAGGTCTTCTCTTGAAAAATCTGCGAAGGTGATGAAAAGGATAAAGGTTTTTGCATGAATAACTATAAGTGTTGTTCGCGTTACACTACGAATTTGATTAAAACCGGTGAGTTTCAGACTCCAATTTATGCCCAATCATTGAGTAAGTAGTGAACCAATTTTTAGAGAGTCATTTTAAATAGTAAGTTAAATTTGATTCTCTTGTGAAGAAATGATTATATTTATCTTTAATTTTTGGTGTGGGAGAAATCTGTTGAAAAGTATGCATATAAAAGTATTGGACCCTGAATTAGAATATCAACACTGAATGAAGCCAATTCTATTACTTGTATTTCCTGTTCGCAATGGTTTGGAGTCAAGACTGGTAACGTCAAACAAGGTGATAAATATCGACTCGATTCCAAATATTTTGCGTGTTCTCACCACTTTTTATGCCCTACACGATAGGCATAGGGATAAGGTCAGAGGGGTGAGCGAATAGAAGAAAGTGGATTTTTTTCTCTCTCCATTGAAAGTTGTGCGCCGTTAAAGTTTACCCAAAAATCATCGTGAAAAAGGGCTAATCTTCTTGCACGCGAGATATATGGGCTCGATAACGCATCTATTGCGCTTAATTTTTTTTTTCAATACAGCCCTAACTCTCCCAAGTCTTCCCGACCCCGTTAAACTCACCTTCTCGCAGCCAGCGCCTCAACTCATTCTCTTCTCATCTCGAACATCAACCCTTTCATCACGTGCTCCAGTCTCACCGAACCACCCACTCACCCAAACCCTGCAGCGGGGTCTCGCAGACCACCGAGTAAAACTTCTCCCTCCTCGAAAGAGTTCCGGGTCGATTCATCACCGGCATTTTCAGCGCTCCGTCCGTTGGAACACAGAACACTTGAGCGCTCATGAACATAACACAATCCACTCGCCACATTCTTACCGTCCCGTTCTTCCACTCCGCCTCCTTACACGGCCCCGTCATTACTTTCCTCGGCCGCTAGGATCGCGGCCGCAGCGACACCTCCCTCATGCTTTCTCCTCCCAACTCCTCTTCCCGCCATCATTTTCCCGCCACGCCCGTGAATCCGACGCCATAATGCTATTTTGAGCGTCGTTAGCAACCTCAACAATGAGCTCGGCGTCTGCCCCATTAAACGAGTATCACACGTAATATCTCGAAACTTTCCCGCATTAGGTCTACTTCTGCCTCTTCCTCTTCCATTCTCCCTGGCGTGGAGGCGCGATGATATCCTTCAAAAGGGCAACATAAAAGCTTAGCAAAGTACGTTCTCGCGTCGCGGGGAAAATCTTTTGACGAATCCGGGGTGAATTACCGTATTTTCCGACTTTGTCGTCACATATTTAGAAATCCATATGCGTCTCTTTGGTTCGAAGGATTATGAGCAGTGCTGAGGATTAGACTTTTGCTATTAAGCGTCGGTTTACGTTTCCATTGCTTTCAAAGCGGTAAATTATGTATGCTCTGTCGGCAATGTAGCCGTAGGGCTGTTGTTGTGTAGCAAGCACCATGTAGATGTTGTTTCATTCAGCAATTACGTCAAAGAACCTGAAAAGGAGGATTCGTAGAAATTAAGATTTACTTCATTTGAAGCCGCGTTCGTTGCGTTTGAGCAGCTACTGCGTAATCGAAAATTTGCTTTCGCAGTAAACGGAAATTTGCTGCGCTCTAACTCTTACAGTCATCGAGGTATGAGCATCATTAACTCCAAAGATGATTTAATGGCCTCGCAATGCTTCAAATTTCTGTAGTTGGTGTAATTTTTAAGTTTTCAACCGTGGAAATGTGAACAAAATTAATTTTGATCGCATAATAAGTTGTGTATTGTGCATTGTTCGTAATGCTAGAGGGCTGCTTTATCACCAACTCCTGGAGAGCTTTAATTACAATTCTAGTCTAACCGGAAGAGGTAGTTGTATTATTGGATTATGATCGCAAGAGTTACATAGCTGAAGAATAAATGTTTTAGTACATAAGTTCTTCATACTTTACTTTTAAAATGAAAAAAAAAAACTATCTCGTAGTTTTAGTAAAAATGACCAAAAAATACTCAATTTGAGATGTACCTAGTTAAACAATCAAGTTTTTTAATCGCTATAATGAATTTTTTCTTGTATATGAAATGATACATAATCATAGAAGAATGAAAGCATTAATAAGAGAGAAAATTATACAGGTGCGGTGGCTATTTTGATACTATTTACAGTAAAAGTTGACACATTTTCCACCTGAAATGAATAAAAATGTATTGTAGAACGGCATATTGGCAGAATGCTGTTAACTGCGTCACTTTACGAATAGAATTAGCATTGAATCACCTCAAATCTGGGTTACTTAATTCACTATCCGGAGCAAAAGGCACCTTTGGTATTTTTGGAGAAAAAATAGTAACCAGTCGCTTTAATGAATCATGATAGACCAGGCATGTTTGAAAAATTGAGTATGAACGTAAACTTGAATCAGAAATGTGTGAATACTCTTACCATATTTAGACGAAGTCTCGCTCTCTTAATAAATTCCAAGTGAATGAAGCATAGGATTTTTTTCGTTTCGCAAGGGAGAGTGAAGACAAGTTCTGCATATTTCACTTGAAAACTCAGCGCAAGTGTATCTCAAAATTCACATGGTCCTGGAGTATGGTCGCAGTAATATGCCGAATTGAGAGGAGGAATTCATCAAAATGTTCACCGGCATTTCTCATAAAAATCAGCATTTCGTTGAGATATTTCTCTTAGTTTTTGAATTAATTCGCATAAATATTTCATTTCGTTGGGTGCGTGTTGCTGTTATGAAAAACACGGGAAAGGAAATCTCGTATGAGTGAATGATCACGAGTATGCTCAACTTCTGCTCTCTCACATTTTAAAAAGTTGACTTTTGTTCGAGCGCCCTCGAAAATCTTTGAGTGTGATATTCAAGCTCCCCTCATTTCTTTACACTCGCTTTATTTAAAAAAAAATCGCATATTGCTCCTTTGCTTAAACGCGGAATCCACATTTACTGTGTCTTTTCCACGATATCTGTCAAATAATCACCAACGAGACGGAACGTCCATATCACGTATTCAACTATGGCATAGCCTCATAATTCAAATTTCTGGTAGTGGACGAATATTTTCCTATGGATACTGAGGATATTGGAACTTCTGTCTGGGTAAAAAGCATGACAATTTCAACATCACTCAGAGTATTTATCATGTAATACTCTGGATTCAGTGTGTAATGTAAAAAGTTTTAATCTTTTTCGATTTAAGTTATTTAACTAATACAAAAGCAGAGTGTATGTAAATTATGAAGGCAATTTTCCAGCATCACACATCGATTTATAAAACTCCTATCCAAATTTTTCGAATGGCATTTTTAAATATAAGTTTTAGTATATTTATTAATTTGAGGGATAATAATTATGCATGAGGTCTAACCATTATGTTTCTGTCAAATATGTAGTTGCATCCCTGTTGAACGAAGAAAACACTATATAAATTTAAACATTTTCTTAGTTTTCCGTTTAATGCCATGTTTTCACGATGCATGCCCTCGTGCGGGTAGGTGCACGTTCACAATCGCTATTTAAATTGCACCGTGTTAACGCCCAAAATTATGCAAAGGCATTAACGCTTTGCCCAAAAATAGCTTCTGTTCAAATTCGGAGCATTAGTCCACGCACTTTCCAACCACTTGCCGCGGGTACGTGCATCGTGTGAACTTGTCTTAAATATGATATTGAAGAAAGGGGAGCTTAATATTCAGTTTTTTCTTAAACACCCGCTTTTGTTTTCTCTCCCATCTGGTCAATATATATTTAAATTAAATGAGAATTTCTTATTCTCGGATAGATACATTCAAAATTGATTCACTTGACTAATCTCCAGAGTCGTATTATCTAAAGATTGTATCTAGTGTTAAGATCCGTGCTAGGGATGTAGCCTAAATGTGCTTGATTTATTCATTACCCTTAATTGTACTAGATAATTAATACAATAGATTAATGTAAATTTCTAATGTCCTAACGCAAGGAAGGAAGGAACTATAATTGATTTGTAGACTGCACTAATAATTGACTTTATACAATTTTATCCACTGAATCGACCTAAAAATGAATCTTGTTTTCGTTCCAGGATGTTCATGCTCACCTGAATTGTCACCACACCTATTAAACATCAGGTGAGTGTATGACTTAATACTTTTTTTTAAGTATTTGAGATACTTAATGTAAATAATATCGTCAAGCGCTATTATTTGCATATATTCCTTAACCCTCATATTTTGCTATGAATCCTGTGCAGTGTTTTTCTCGTTTGAGTGGCATTAGTGACTATTAACGATTTCCGTTTTCCGACTGATAAGTGAAACGTCGTATAACCTTTGAATGGTGTAACGATGGGATTATCAAATATCAGATGCATTTACATATAACGCGACAAATGTGTTGTTTCTTAAAATATGGATTTAAAAGGGTACATTTGAAGTCCCTGAGCCTGGTATCAGCTGATTTGTTTTTCAAGATATTCAACTGAAAGGTCAGAGTGATAAGGAAATTTCGGGTGTTGCGACTCTTATTTTTATCAGCGTCGACTTCACAGCATGTTATTTCCTCCAATAAACGAGAAAACTTTGTTCTAGGCCTAGTGTATTTTGCATTGCTGAAACAATATATATTTAGGCAAAAGCATTCCACCAAAGAAATAAATGTATCATTGTTTTTATAATAAAAAAAATCGCGGTGAATATTTATGTTAATTTTCGTACATATAAATTCTCGAGTTTGGCTCAAAGGCCATTACCACGTGGTGCATTGTTTGATGTTACTGTTGCGAATTTAAACCGATGCTCATAAATAACTGAGGTTAATTCGTAAATTATTTAAATTTTATTCATATAATTCAAAGAAGTTCTCGTAATTAAAGGCACCAGGCTTTAAATATCGTTGAAAATACATTATAGAGAAAAAAATTAATCTATGACTTTGAAAATGTGAAATTTTAATCAACGGGGAAATATTCAATAAAGCTGTAAATATTTTAAAATGAATTCCATTCATAATTTTGGTTTGAAACCGAGACTTTGAGAGGAGAAGCAAAATATATTATCCCAGCCCCAAAAGGACCTGGAGACTCAAAGTATTGTTTCCCGGTTAGGTTAAAGCCCCTCACGACGCTCGTGATTGCATTTGAAATTTAGAATGACCCTTTTCATTATAACCTTTGAGCATTGAAAAAATGTTTGAACTAAGTTGAATAATTTCCTTTTTTGTGACTCGTTTACTACCCCAGATATTCTACGATCGCAGCACGGTGCTATATTTGTTAAGTAAAATCCTCCTGGGGATGAACGTCCGCCATAAGTCTCTTTGCAAACATCCCTTCTATTTCAATTAGCTTGTAGACTTTGATTTCCTCAATTCAGACCTCCTTTGCGCTTATGATTTGCGTAAGAGGATTAAGTACTACAATCGTTTTGAAATTTGGAATTCATCTCCCCGCACCAAATGAAAGGAATATCCCATCATTGGCATCAGCCTGGCTACACAGCGAAGTCATTAACTGATCGTTTGGTTTTTAAGCTCAGAAACGCATGAGAATTAGCTTTTACGTACTCATCATTGCAAACTTCTGATAAACAGGACATCAAAACTCGAAATGCTTGTAAAGAAATTCTATTTAAAACAACCCATGCGGAGTAGTGAACGGCATGAAACGGCTAATACGATTAGCTTCTTCAAAACTTCAAAACAAAACTCATCATTGCAAACTGCTGATAAACAGGGCATCAAAACTCAAAATGAAAGCAAAAATCCTAATTCTAGCAATATATACGTGGTACTGAATGCTAAAAGACCACTACATAATTTGATTTTATTCCTTTAGAAATCAACGGCGACTTGCATATCGTATAAACAGTACTAGTAATGAAGTAAATCTGTATAAGAAAACACTTACTTTTGAAGTCACTGTGAAACTCGTTAGAGTGCAGTAATAATCATTCTGACGAGGAAATATAATTAAAATATTCACGGGAAATGCTCATAAATGAGAGGCGGTTACACACACGTATCTTACCAGTCGTATTATTAAATCCTTGAATGCTAGAGGTGAATATACGTCCTAAATGATTCAATGGTAATCTCCGATTAAGCCGATCTCGGGCTTAACTCAACGGAACTTCTCTATCCATTCCATGAAATGGTAAAATGAATTATAAAAATTTCATATTATTATTTTATTTCCAGCTATGGTTTTTCCACCGAACGCCCATATTAGGGGTTTTTAATTCGGCTAGTTTTATCGATTTTACCAAATACTGAGTGGAAAGTAAATGAAGTGTGGATTGGTACAGTTTAAAGGCCAAAGATTCTTGCCACTGCGGAGGGGAAATTTTTTCTAAGTCACCAGCTACAATTATCCTTTTTCAAAGGAATCATATTGTAGCATCTTAACAAGAAAATAAACAAATCATTTCAAAAAACGCCCCTTCTCTGAATCTCCTCATTGGACCTACTATTTTAACGTTATTAAGTGTTTCAGTCCTTTCTCTATCTAAAATATATTCTATTTCAATCTCAAAGATTATCTATCAGTCTCGAAGTTATTATTGCCTTTATAGATTCCAGACAGTTAACTTCCTTATAGCAGATATATTCGCAAACATATTTAAATACTCTTATTACACTATACAGTTAAACCTCTGTTCACGGACACCTCTGACACTGAAAGAGGACGGTATTCAATTCCCCGGCAGAAGGATATGCGTTTGTATAAAGATCGAACCTCTAGTATACGGACACTCCCACTTACGGACATGGACACCATGTTGGGCACAATTTTTCTCTTATATGGATACCATCGCCATGGGTTGTCTGACCCATCTCTCAAAAATGGAAAGTTTTTTCCTAAAAAAATAGCGTTTATGAATAGCTGGGGGAAAGAGGACAGCGAAAATGGTCAAACCTGTGAAGATACAAGAATGCGCCTATGGAGGAATGAACGAAAGGGAGTCCTGGAATGCATTCTTGGATATGCTAATCCCAAACGAAAGAGTACCTCGGCCAGACGCGCGTAAGACCCTCGAGCAAGCGGTTGCCTATGATTCGTACACAGCAGTCTACAGAGAACACAACTCGCCGAAGGGGAATAAACAAAAGGTGTCCTGGAATGAATTCTTGGAAATGCTAATCCCAAACGAAGGAGCACCTCACGGAGGCCTCGGCCCCGAGGGTAGCGGGACACGGCCTCGAAGGAGGCCTCGGTAAGACACGCGTAGGATGACCGCTGCCATCGAGAAATTGGCTGCCTATGATTCTTACGCAGCCAATTACCAGCCGTCTTCTACTGTTGGATGTAGAACTCTAAGGGCTTTCGACAGATCATGCACTTTTAGTACCTTTGGAGCCTCTCCAACTGTGGCACCTTGCCGTCACTTGTGCGTTGTGACAGTTCATAGTGTTTTCCGTGCTAGGGGGCATCTCGATTTTATTACGTGATGCCGAAGGGTAAAAATATTTTCTTATGAGAGAAAGTGCAGGTGTTGGAACATACGGATAAAAAAAAGTGTGGTGTCCGTAAATTAGCGGTTCATTTTGGTGGGAGTAAAACTCAAATCGCTGATATTCTGAAGCAGAAGGAGACCATCATGAAGTTGTGGACGAAAAATCATAATGATAACGGTAAACAAGTGATTCCTTCGGGAAACAAAGTGGACACTGTTCTTTTTGAATGGTTCACGAAAGTGAGGGCAAATATTTTGCGCCTCCGGACCACTTTTACAAGAAAAAGCGCTTGAAGTTGCAGTGGCACTGGGAATAGAGAACTTTAAGGCCTCAAATGGGTTGCTGGAAAAATTCCGTTTAATACATAATATCGTGTTTAAAGCTGTGTGCGGGGAGGCTGCCGAGGTGTGCAAAGAAGGTGATACGGAGTGGATTGAAAGGTTACCTGTTCTGCTAGAAAACTTCGAACCCAGGGACATCTACAATGCGGATGAAACAGGATTGTTTTTTAGAGCCTTACCTAACAAAGCCCTGGCCCTAAAATCTGAAAAATGCTTTGGAGGGAAGGCGTCTAAGGAGAGGCTGACGGTTTTACTTGGCGCAAATATGGAAGGTGATTTTCTGAGACCGCTGGTGTTAGGAAAAGCTGAAAACCCAAGGTGCTTCAAAGGAGTGAGTAAAGATTAACTACCCTTTACGTGGAAATCAAACAAGAAGGCTTGGATGACTACGGAGATAATGACAGATTGGTTGCAAAAACTCGATAAAAAAATGGGACAGAAAAAAAGAAAGATTTTGATATTTCGTGACAATGCTCCTTGCCCCGATTTATTGTTAAAAAATATCAAATTAATTTTTTTCCCTCCAAACACTACAAGTGTATTACAACCAATTGACCAAGGCATCATTAAAAATTTCAAAGTTCTCTACAGCGAGTTCATTTTAAAAAGAATGCTATTTAAAGTTGACCACGGGCATTCCCACACATGTGGGGAAGTCGATTCCTATTCATGATACAATATTTTGGATTGATTGAGCGATCAAAAACATAAAAAGTTCTACAGTGTGTAATTGTTTTGTTAAATCGGGGTTCTGTAAAATTGAATTATCACCAGAGGTGGAAGATGTTACAGACAGATTTCAATTTTGAAGAAGAATTTGTTACAAAAAGAAATAAACCAAAACAAATGATTTCTTTACGCCTAAGTGGGCTATGTATTTGTTTGTATACATATTAAAGGCTTGCAGTTAGACATTTTGTTAAATGATGCTGGCGAAAGTGCTGAATATGTGAGCATTGATTCAAATTTGTTGACCGTGGACCACGAGGTTGACATGAAAGAAATTATTAAAAGCACTCTTGATGAAGGAGACGACGAAATCAGTGAAAGTGATGACAGTGAGCCTGAGTCTATAGTGGAAGAGATGCTTGTGGTATCGTATGCCGGTGCGTTGCATCAAATTGAGCTGTTAAAAAAATTTTTCATTTCAAAAGGCAACAGCGAGGAATTAAGTATCCTTATAGATGTACAGTTAAATTTTTGAAAAAGAATTTGTTACAAAAAGAAGCAAACCAAAATAAATGATTTCTTTACGCCTAAGTGAGCGTATTAAAATGTGCAAATGCTTCGAGAATTTTAAATATATGTGAGTAAATGCATTACGTTATTTTATTATTTTCAATTTATTTTTAATTATTCAGAAGTAGTATTTGAAATAAAAGGATCTCTTAACTCTCTCTCAGCTGCCTTAAATTCCTACAGTATAATATTTGCGTGGTCAAATAAAGCGTAAAATGACGTTTTCTTTGGGTCACCTCCAACTTACGGACACCTCTCACTTACGGACACATTTTCTAGGACCGTTACCGTCCATAAGTGAGAGGTTTACATTATATTTTCCACTGCTCAACGTTGTCTGATATAAGAAATTGAGCTATTTCCACCTCAGCTCTTGTGAAGTTCTAGCTGTTAAAAACCCTTTCACCCTTTTTAAAACATCTCTTATCCATTATATTGTTATTTCTTCAGTATATATCTACTGTGTTATGTTTATAACATTCTCAGCTTACTACAAGGTCTTATCGATACAAGGTTTTGCCCCAGATAGCTTATTAAAAACATTTAAATTATTTATCAAGATTAATTAATCCTAAGACTGATTTCGTACAGATCGGCACTCAATTTCCATTTTAGGTTTCATAAATCGATTCCTTATTTTCATATTCATCATGATTTGGTTCATGCAATAGATTATGTATCTTTTTTCGGAATTATTTCATTCCAAAAGTGATTACAGAATCTTAGAATATCTCAGAATATGTCCAATAAGTGTCTTTTTCCTGCGAAAAATTTTTGTTACGTATTGTTTACTCCATATTGGCTATTCTTCATTGACAAATTTCTGCTTTTATTTTTAATGTTCTTTGATAACTTAACAGTATATTGATAAACATTGACCAGAATGGCTAAAAGGTTGCGGCTCGTCGCGTCAGGTGGCGTGAGCGTTAAATCTCACATTATAGTCTATTTGTTCTCATGGTGACGTAAACTTTTAAATTAGTCGTCCCATTTTAAATGCTCTTTCATAAAATTCTTAAATGCTACTTACAGGTGGGGTAAATTTTCTCCAGTAAAGTGGTAAATTGATATCATCTCACGAAAATTCCTTTAGACGCGTGTTTGTTTGGCAGGAAAAATAATCTGAACATAACTTTTAGCAGAAAAGCCCTAAATAAAAGTACGTTAGTAGTACTATTTTCAAGGATTCTTTTAAAATAGCCAAAAATATTTTTCGACTTGCTGCTAATATATTTAAAGACCTTTCATTAATAGAGCATGTTAGTGGTTGAAATATAGTAGCTGGCCGTCTACGAACTACGAACGTCTACAAACGTCTGCTGAAAACTATTATAGAAGAATTAACATTCTGCTTTGCGTATTTATAACGCTAAACTGTGATAAGAAAAAGAATGGAATATTTTCATTGATTTACAAAACATAATTTTTTCTCCGTGATTATCGGCGTGTGTTTGGTGGTTTCTTTCACAGGTCTTAAGTTAGCTTCTTTGTGTCGCACTTGATCGCCTGTTCGTGAGTCAAGTCAAAATTTTATCTGGATTCCTTGTGAAGGCAGAAATCTCCTTCTATTCATCGAGCGGGCTCTGTGGGTGGGGAGTTTGCCTCGTGTTCAATTCGCGGGGCTGGACGATTTTAACATTTGACGGTGTCGCAACTGCGCAATTTTTCGTCCATTCACACGCGTTCGTCGCTTAAACATTTGGTTTTTCCTCGTCGGAAGTGGATTGCTGCTCGTGACGTGCGGTGAAAGACACTCTAGACTTAGGGCTTCCAGTCACGGCTGTGACATTTTCGAGTGTGGCCAACGTGGGGAGTGGTGTAGCTAGTTCAAACTTTCGATGCTGGACTTATATACTTCTTTGTTACGCCTTTTTAGTCCTTGCACCGTAAACACACTCGTGAACGTTGGATTGCCTGCACACAAGGAGGAAAAAAATCAGTTCTTTGGGAAGTATACGCTGTAGGAGTTCTGGTTGTATCGTGTGTGTGTCCGGGATAGGTTCCACACACACCGTGAGGAGTTTAGGTAGCGTGATACGGCTTGATTATCGGATTCCATTGAATTCTCTGGAAGGCTAAATGCGAGCGCTGTCGAGTGGCCCTGAATAACATTCCGATAGAGGGTGCAGGAAAAATCCGCTCGAGTTACAACTTCCACTGCCGTAACGGGTTAGAGTGAACATCATAGTGAAGTGGACCAAAAATATCAAAATCGACATCTGAAATTTAGATACCACATGTATACCTCGCTTCCATTTAAATCCAAGTTGCTAGCGTTGTTCACAGCGTTAAATATTAATTATTGCTTTATTACGCTGGGCATTTAAGGAAAGGAAAATCGATTGATTTTGGATACACAGTGCAACCTCTATTTAGCGGCCACCATCGGTCCCATGAGGTTATTACAGTTTCCAGAGATGACCGCCAAAGAGAGGGAAAATTAAATTGCTTATATGCATGGGAAAGTTATTCCGTTACCGAAAAATTCAGCCTCATAGAGATTTAACCGCTTAAGGCAGGAGGCCGCGGACGCAGGTTTCATGGTTAGCGCTATTTTGGAGTGTCTCATTATGAAATGAGATATATCGGGCGTGATCTGGAAGAATTTTGTCCTAATTAAGACATAAATGTCAATTTGACCCTGGTAAAATGTATTTTTTGTGGCCTTAGTTCCAATGTACTACATCGTGTCGATTTAGTTTTGTTTTGATTGACCACATTCTGATATGGTGATGATGCTGTACCTCAAAATCTAGTTTACAATCAATTTATTTTATCTGTGGCAATATTAATTTCTGAATTCCATATCCGAGAATATTGCAATTATTTTGCAATTCTGTGAACATGGTAAGAGTCAAATCCCGTACTTTCTGTTTGGTGTCTCTCTACGATAAAGAATCAACGCGAGTGAGGCTAGACGCTATTTCATCGTTAGTTTATTCGAATATATCACGAGTATTTTACGGATTATATTACCTAGGGTTGTATTACCTAGGTATTACCATTTATAATATGATCTGAAATCAAAAGTGTTTTCAGAATTTCGACTGTTCTCTTTAATAACTCTTAAAAATGGATGCAATTGGAAGGGTGAATAACCGTTATTCCTACATTTATTTAGTTTATATCTTAGAAAAGTGATGAGTTTCGATCAACTATGTAGCATCTGATAACATAAAAAACGTCGAATATATTACGGAAGAGTGGATATTTGCCATTCTAATATCTCTCACATTCGATCGCCTCGTGTTGATCAGTTCATTTGTCAGAGTTCATAGGAACTGACCATTTTAGCATGCTTCCGTCCTTTTCTATCATTATGTTTTATTTTCACCCCGGTCACGTTCAATGGCCTATTATTAATTGTTTTCTCCTCGTGTGCGTTGATTGGCCTTCTCTCGGTTCAAGTAACTTTCAATTCGCTTTCAGATACATATTTTTGGGATTCATCAAACAGATTTTATTTAACTCTTACTGGAAAACGCTATTAAACACTGATGTTCTTACATTGATTTAATAACCTGGTAGCAACTGTCTACAGCTACGAAAAAATTTTTATTTATTTTTTCATAATTTGTGCTTACTATTACGTGTTCATCGTTCTGCCGTGCGTATAAAAGACGTAGACGAAATTAGTAAGGTGCAACGAAAGATGTTAAGCTACATATGTATGCCATCCGTTTAATCACCGACTTTGCTCATGAAATACTAAGAAACCTGTTTTCATATCGAATGCTGTGTTTAGGTAATTTTTAGTCTGCAATAGTATGTAATTAAAGAAGGAAATAAGAATATTATCATTTTTGAATAAATACTCTAAATTACTGAATTTTGAATAAGTTTACTAGATATTTGAAAGAAAATATAAAAACATATTTAAAACGTTTTAAAGTATTAAAATTAAAAAGGTTTTTTTTGAATAACAATTACATTCATAAATTGTTTGTACATCTTGAATACCTACTTCGGAAACATTCATTTATCTTTTTCCAACCTCCACCATCTGTCTGCCGGATTTGTTGGAAGTAAACCATTAGACGCTGGTGCATTTTTCTTGAAGTTATTTATTTTAGCGGTGCCAACAAGCTTTAGATGTTGTTCAATTGTTCGTTTGATCATGTCTCGGAATCAACAAATAGCTGCTAACAGTTTACGGTTTAATAAATGTTACCGCTTTTATTGATTGGTCATATCATGTCAATAGGCCAGCCAGAGCGATTTTATTTCCTAAAATACAGGTAAATATTTCTATCAAAAACGCAGTGATAGAATCGAATACTTGCGTAAGCAGCGTGAGAATATAATACGGTGTAATTAAGAGACTAAAATTTTTTCTGCTGTAGTAATTTTATGAAAAGTAATTGTTAATTGTGTTTTATTGAATGGATTGTTCTATAATTGCTTCAGAAAACTGGGACAATGAAGAGAAGTATTAAGAATTATGAAGAGAAATATTAAGGCTTCAGTTGGAACAAAGAATGATTTGAGTTTTCGCTGACCATATTTTTGGCTAACTTAACTTTTACAGGAGCGACCCTAAATATTTTATTCTGGAATTGCTCATAACGGACACTAATTTCATCTCTTTCAAAGAAGTTACGTCTAGAGTTCTCCGGCCGGGGGACAAAAATCGGTATTCGTCGAGGCAATGACGTCACCACTTCATTATTGACGAGTTACGACCTGGTTCAAGCCTTACTTGATTTATGCCTCTCTATTTTTTCATGTTTTAACAGAAAATAATGATTCCCGCCCACTTGGTTGTTAAGGAATATCTCCGTATTTATATGAAGTAAAAGTTACATTATTTTAATTTGGATCAATCACGACGGGACATTTATAAGATGAAAATCAATATTTTTCGACACTTTCCATTCTTTCGGTTTATTTAATACAGAAGTCATTTACATTATACCTATGTGATTACGATCGCTGGGAAATGAAAATATTACGCAAATTGTGAGTTTTTGCCTTCAAAAATTTTTTAAACCTTTAATAGAATCGAGGAATTAATAACTGAGCTAATAGCCTTAAACATTTATCAAATAAAAATAAGTGAAACTAAAATACGGGAAGAAAGGGAAATTACAAGCATGTATCCATTAGCTGGTGAAACACTGAGGTGAATTTCTTCTTTCTACGAAAATGCGATTTTATGTGTGACCTAATTAACGGCTCTATTGGATTCACAGTTCGGAGCTGGGTCGTGTCATTTTGCCCTCCATTGAGATGTTTGAATTAACATCTGTTTGCCATTTATTACTATTGAGAGTTAATAGTTTGGAAAGAGTCTTACAGTGTCGTTATACTCCTGTTTACCAAAAACCGAGAATCTTGGCCGATCGACTATGATCATATTTGAGTTCGCGTGGAATCAATCTATGCCCATTTAAAACAAAATTAGATATTTTTATCCAATTAAAAGCGTTTCTCTAGTTTGATATTCTGTTTTTCAGGAAGGTTGTCCTTCTGCATTGGCAATTATATACTTTTTATCTTTTGTGTCTGGAGTGATCCTTGCGATCAGCTATGCAGAACATAATCGGACTATAAATACTTGTGAGTATGGCTGTGTTGCGAGCTCTTGAACATAATTTAAGGAGTTTTCGCTATTTGCAGTGAATGATTGACTTATTGAGCTAAAAGTCCATATTATAATTTCGATAGACAAAATCCGTATATACATCAGCGAAGTTCAGTGAGTTGATGGTAATCGTCCTAATTGAAATGTCCGAGCGAAACAAGCTACTTGCCTATTCCTTACATTCTGCATAGAAATATATATAGAGGTTAGAGAGGCGGTAGCTTCTTGTGAAAAGGCTAACGCTGCTGATAGCGAGGCCTAGGTTGGGATCCACATGACGATTGGAGGCCACACACTCTCCTTTGATTACTTGAAAAATTCAGTGCAGGTGGTTTCCAGGATAACATCTTCTTGCCTTCCAGGTTTAGTCACGTTGCCTGTTCCGGCTTCCCCATTGTAGTCTCGGTCTCCCAATACTTCTCCTCCAACTCTAGCTAAAGTTTAATACGCTAAAACCTGTTCAAGAATCCTTTCGAGAGGCATGCGTTCAAAATGATTCCATCTTTCTTTAAAATTTGTTTATACGTCTGTCACTGGTTGCGCTTGTGATTTCTGGCTTATTTCGTCAATTATTATGTGGTTCAGACTTGTATAGCCCTTAGAAGACCAAAGAAATTTAATTTTAGATGTTGTGATCAGTCTGCAGTCTCTTTTTATGGGTGCCCTAGCTTCTGATCCGTATAATAATATGGGTGCAGCCATAATTGAGTAAATATTTTGAGTTTCTTTGGCAGTTTTTCCATTCAGTGTTATTCTTATAGTCTCACATATTCTTAGGTATTTGGCAGTTTTATTTATAATGTCTTTATCCTTTTTTAAGAGGTATTCCATCTCAAATATTTAAAATAAGATACCTGTTTTAAGATGTTATTTTCAATCTTTATTTTTGATCGGACTGGGTATTTTCCTGGAAATGTCATTTTCTTGGTTTTTTGGACAGACATTTCCAAGTTATAATGTGTACATACAATATTTAATATATGGTCAGACAATTATAACTAGTCTTACATTTTTTAAATGGTGTCAATTTTCAATCTGGGGTATCATATTGGATATTATTTTAATATCGCACAATATTTATGCAACTGTAAACCGATGAAATAATTGAAGTACTCTGGCGAATTGATAGGTGGAGACATTTCTTTTTTTTTCTCTCTTGCCTTAGGTAACTATCAAAAAAACGCGGCGTAACTCTAGCGTATGACAGATTTTTGACATACAATCCGCCATTATCATTTACATTCAGGTTCAAGAAGAGAGAATTACGTCATCAAACATTAGACTGATTAATGAGATAAAAACCATATTGGTGATCCATGCTCTTTCCTTACGTTCCTTTCCATAATACGACGGATTAGTAAAAGATATTGTATACTAAGTATTTAAGTGATGATTTCTAGTCTTAGGAATAAGATGATTTAAAGCAAGAATAACCATCATATTTAAGAATAGATCATATTTAAGAAATTGAAGACAAGTAACTCTACAAGTTAAAGATTCAGTCTTTACTTTGTGAAAAAGCGATACTTGAAATGAGAACTCAATCTGTACATACCACACTATTTTATTTTCACTGACTAGAGATGGGCAACATCGTTCAATACAATGACCGAGTCTTGAATCGGTCGTTCAATCTAAAGAATCGATTCTTGGATCTCGTTCTCGTTCAATTTTTTTCATTATAGTGGTTCATTGAAATAAATTTTAACTTTAATTTAAACAAATAGTGAAACCTGTATTTAGCGGCCAACAGCAGGCCTTTGAAATAACTCCCGCAAGAGAGAAAGTGTCCGCTGATTGGAGGTAAAATTTTAATTGATAATATCATAAATTCATTTTCCGAAAATTTTTATCGCATACAGATGAGATCGCCCTAGTGAGGTGGCCTCTGAGGCAGGTTTCACTATGCAGTGCTTCTGTAAGCATGCCTTAAAAACTACTGCTGACGAAAAAAGTGTTTTGCCCACATTTGTTGCTGAAACATGTACGACTTCTAAAAATGGTGAAAAACCTACAAAACAGTTAGAGTCATATCACTCGCTATAAAAAATGGTATGCACCGCCGAAAATAACCGAGAAATCGAGTCTTTGAATTATACACCATCTTTTTGAGTGTGTAAAAAATGCATCGAAGTATATAAAAAAATGGAGGAGCTAAAATCTGCTAATGCAAGTTTTGGTGGATGAAGTACAGCGCTTTCATCGAAATATTCGTAGGCTACTGTTCCTGAAAGTTGCGGAAGCATACGCCTAAAATGCAGCGAAAATCTTTTGGAACATTTTTTCAATGCTATTCTTTTGAAAAAAGTTTCTGCTCCGTCATTAATGGAACAAACTCAAAAATGTTAAAAAAATATTTCTGGTAAAATTTATAATTTTGATTAAATATTTGCCTCAGTAGGTTTGCAGATAAAGGAATTATGAATTTATTTATTCAAAGATCGAGGAAATTTTTTAGAAGTTTGCTAACAAACGCAAACGGACAAGATTTTAATAATCAAGAATTCATTATTCCACCGCGATCACTAATTCCTTGAGTATAATTTGATTCTCAGGCCAGCGACTCCTCAAGGAATCACTGAATCCGAGTCCTCATTTGAATCTGAGTCCTAATCTGAATCCGAGTCCTCAACTGAATCTGAATCCGAATCCTAATCTGAATCCGAGTCCTCAACTGAATCTGAATCCTAATCTGAATCCGAGTCCTCAACTGAATCTGAATCCGAGTCCTTAACTGAATCTGAATCCGAATCCTAATCTGAATCCGAGTCCTTAACTGAATCTGAATCCTAATCCGAATCTGACTCCTCGAGGACTCATGAGTCCTCCCTCTCCGCGGGCTCTACGAGAACACAGGTCCCCCTCCCTCAGACTTCAAATTTCAAGAGTGGGGGGACTCGTTTCTTCCTGTCGTTCACTTGATTCTCTGCTTTGCCGAGTGGTGCGCCCATTTCCATTCCCAAACTTCCAAGGGTGGGGGTACTCGTGGCCTCGCCTGTCAGTTAGTTCCCATCTTTGCCGGGTGTTGCGCCTATTTTCATTATGATTCGTAAGGAACGACGGTTCATTGCCGCGAACGACTCCGTTCGTCAACTCACTTCAAAGAGTCGTTCGAATTGATTCGTTCGTTCGCGACCGACCCATCTCTATCACTGACAATATCTGTCATTATCAAGGTACAATCGCAATTTTTAGCTGCCCATAAATACCAAACTGAGTGTGGATGGGGGAGACGAGGGAGAGTAGGTGGGGAAAATTTGGCAGGGGAAGAAAAGGGTGGTTGAAAGGAGAATGTTGATATTAGAAGGTAAAATGACGTCTTGAGATTGTACAAAATCTTGAGATCATGTAAAAACATTGCACTAAAAATTGAGGTTGGACCATGATAATGGAAATAAAATTGAGTAGAATGTACAAAATCAGTTCTCATTTATCAAGTAACTCTTGAGACATACTGGTGCCTTGGTGCTGTGGGTTCTAATTGTTTTCACTATATTTATCCGGAAATTCGGATTATAATTCTTTTAAGGTAGTGCGAGGGAGTGAGTTTCCTAATCATTATAGGGGCCATATTCGATATATACGTTTAGATTTCACCAGCTGTGAGAACACGAATTAAATATGGCATTATTAATGGTGCAATATTATAGTTTTTCATGGCAGAAATTGTAAGTAATCAAATGAAAATAACTAAACAAGTCTTTAACTTGACTCTTTTTCTCGCGCGGTACGTTTTAAACTCCATCAAAACGGTAGGCTTATTGTGATTCCGAAGAATTTACTGCGGTGACATTGATTGATTTTTAAAAATAGTTGAGAAAACATACAAACTACACACTATTGATTTTTGACGAGATCTTGGTGTTAGAAATCCCTCATTTGTTAAATAAGGTCTCTCTGGAGTGCATACACGTACCATTGCCTATGTAAAGGTGCTGGTACTTTCTGGCAAATAACTCGGAATGTAATATGGTAAGTAGTTGATTTTTTTATGTCAATGGAAGGGTGATATATTTTTCTTTAAAGTGAGACCAAATTCATTGACTTCTAGGTAAAATGATATTTCGCTCAAACTACCTTAAATGAATAAAAATATGTTTGGAAAATCCGTGTCAAAGAAGTAAATAAATGATGATTTTATTGTATACTATCAATGGAAAATATCGTAAAATTGCATTAAATAGCGCCCGTCAGGCCATAAGCGGTAAAGAAAATTCGGGATTAACAAAGATGGCAGATAGGTCATGCCCAACGTGAGTAAAGCTCTCTTTACACACCTTGGGCCACGCCCACTTTACTGCGTCTAGCTTTGGCCACGATAGCTAGCGCCCTCTCAATCTACCTCAATGGTCCTTGCCCTTTTCATTATTCCGATTCTCTTCACTTTAGATGGCTGGTTTACTTGCACCATCGGTTTTCCCGCTCTTTAGAGACTGAATTTTAGCTGTAGAGATGACCGTTGATATATGTATTAATGGAATGGTGCTACATTTTCAACAAACATATAGTTTTTTGTATGTTCATGTACCAGCTGCATTAATGTTGTTCTGCTGCTTTCTAATAAATCACTGACGTGATGGTGTGCTGCAAAACTTTGAGATAGTTACGTTTTGAATGATACTACTTCGGAAACCATTAAGTGTTACTCTAATGTATTCAAGTTTCGAGCTTTTTTATTCCGCGTTTGAGATTCTATAATTACTGCTGCTGCAATATGGAATTCAACCCCGGAATGCTAGACGCCATGACATATGACGGTCGCGACAATGCAGACGTCTGTAGCTGAAACGCTGGAAACTATCTCATGCCGCGCATTAATCTTTATCGCGCACAAATGACGGTTGACGTCCTTCAAAAGCAGACCGCGCCACGCAGTCGGAATACTCTTCAATCTCCTTCCCCCTCCTTCCTTCTCCACCAAGCTTGGAACGCTTTTCCGACAAATAACTAGGTCATTTTGATGCATTTGAATGTAGTTCGGTGGGGGGTATGGAAAAAAAGACTGTCTCTCTCTCCCTCTCGGGTGTAGGAAACAAGTGAGCAGCGGGAAGCGATTGGGAAGGCAGCAGAATGTCCATTACGGATACGAGTAGAGGTGAAGAGGATGCTAGCTATGTTGTGGGAGGGGAGAAGTAGTTGTTTGAAGGGCTATGGGGGAAAATCCAGCCAAATGAGAGAGAGAGAGAGAGAGATGGGGAAGAGATGGAGATATGTGGACCAGGGGCTGAAAGAGATGAGAGGGTGTGGGAGGGGGTTGGAGAATGGCGGTGAAGCAGAGGAGTCAGAGACGCAAAATATGCTTTGAGTGGAAATGAAGCCGATGCTGGGTCACATGACTGCGCGTTGCACCAAGGGATGCCGTGCGTGGATGGGGTAGGTGGATAGGAAAAGGGTTGGTAGGCACATGTATGTGAGAGCTGCGGTTTGATTAAATCCCACGGGTTTAGTTGTTCCCAGTTGATTGACCACCTAATCACATTGTTGGCATGGGGAAAAGCGATTGCCTTAACGACTGGGGGCGGACCATGAGTGGGGGGATGTGAAATCACTTAGGGGTACCTACTGCAAGCGGTGCAGATTAATTGCGGTGCTTTACGTATATATATCTAAATTACCGTCGTTGTGAAATTATGTTCGTATATAGCGTCGCTGGCGCAGAAGAATGCGGGGCGTATCACTGTGATGAGACTAATTACGTCACTACATTTTGTCATTAATGTGCTACCCCGTCAAGTACAGGTCCATTTGCTTGCATCGCTTTCATTTCTGTACAAATGAAAATGGTTGCTAACTGCATGAACTGAGTGGAATGGTATATCGAAATCTTAAAAAAACTAACGTAATAAACGGTTCACCTCTTTTTTACTTAATGGGTGTGGAGTATGATATAATTTTAAAAATAAATATATTGTATTCCCATATGAAAAACATCCTTTAGATTATGGCATTCCATTACTCCATCGTCATAACAAAAATAACATTTTTGTTATGACAGTGGAGTAGCAAAGTTTAATTATAACTTTTCTCTAATCTGCTTATGTTTGTTAATGAATACAATCATTCTAAAGTAATTTATTCAAAAATTTCCGGAGGTTAATCTGCTTTGAGAAGAATGCTTAATGACTTCAAAATTATTAATTCTCTTATAAAATATTTTATCAAACAAAGCAGACCAACAAACATGAGAGGAAAATCATTCAGTATCCTTTCAACAACTTTGGGGAGTACTTTGTGGTCGACCAACGCAGGAAAGGAAATGTTTTCTTTTCGAATATTACATGCAAAAAAATCAACCCATTTATTTATGTGGATGGAATAATTTTACCTGGCTCATGGAATTGGAGCGAAAATTTTAAAGTACATTTCATCGTAAAAGTAAGGAAGCAAGCAATATCCGCCATTCTTCTCCCGCTTGCCGGCAAGTCGCGCCTCACAAATATATTTTCAAAATTTTCGCTCTTGGTGGTTTCTACGAGCTTAATTTGGTGTTTATTTTCCTGCTTTCAGGAGAATGTTTCTAGAAATTAAACATGTTTTGTTGATTCACATAGCACATATTGGGAGTCGAGGGCACTATCCTACTTTTGGTGAATTAGGTTGTATATTGCACGATAAATCAAATAAAAAATATAAGTAGTCTTAAAAAATGGTGGCTCTGTTTAGAATTCAAATTTGTCTTCGTACGGTGACAGCGCGCTCAGCCGGACCAAAATGCCATGGATAAAGGCTTGAATATTAGTCTCTATTATTAAAGTGGATGTTTGTATCCATCTGCGCACTATTTTACCGTCCTAATATTTATTCACCGGTAACAATCGAACGTAGCAGAGTTAGACTTACTAGAATTTCTACAATAAATAAAAAGTATTGACAATAAAATTTGCGTGAAACGTTGTAAAATAATTCTTCCTGCGTAGTAATGATATAATCTCTGATGGTCTAATACGATACAATGTGATAGCGAAAAAGTTTGCTCGGTATAATGCGTCACATTACAATTTACGATGTAAAGTCATGCATTACAACGCTTCTCACGTGTTGTTACAAATCTCGTACTTTGAAATAAATAGCGTCTTCTGCTATGTGATATTAAAGTGTAAATGTCGCTCAGCCAGCACAAATGTCGCAGCGGCGATAGGCTCATGAGGAGATATTTTATTAGTAATATTTGTTGTGTAAAACGTGTATATTTGTACATTTGCCTAATGTATGTTATCCTCTAAAATAACAAATCTTAGAACACGCTAAAATTTGGATGATGGCTTTTAAAAAATTCTACGGGCTTACAAAAAAGAAGTAGTTGAAAATCAAAATGTTTATTTACCTGCCTGTAATTATACATTTTCACTTTAATTATTGAATAGGATTATTTATATTGGAGAATGATCTATTGTCGCTAGGATACAGGTGGTGTCTGTATCACATTGCTGTGTGTATTTTTCTTTTGCTGGAATTGGAATGAAATAAAAATTAAATAATAGTTGTTGCTATTTTATTTATTTTTTAGTATGCACTGTTTTGCAATAATAAAATGATGGCTGATCAATGATTTGAAGCAGCTTATTTTCTCTTAAATTGGCTCTAATACCAGCATATACATGACAATGTAAAAGTCACTGAAAAAATTATTTAGGAAAGTGCAACAGAATTTTGAGTCCCTAGTTTACTGGCCTTCTATTTGCGCTTTTTGTATCTCTCCACTAAGTAATCAGTTCCTGGCCTTAAGTTATTACGGATCTGCAAATGCTCTTCTCACTTCAGTGGACTCGAAGTTTCGATCAAATCACATGCGTGCTGGAGAGACAAGGATCGGGAACAATTTCTCTACAATGCATGAATGTTTCCCTCTTGTTACGGCAAACGGACTGTAGGGGGGTTAGGTATGTGTGATGCCTTATTATCAGAGGACTGGTTTCCCTTCCCGAGAGCCCGCGTTCGAACCGAGCTAGTTTTTAAGCTGAACCCGAATTCCGACTTGAGTGCCATGCGGAGGGCACTTGAAGTTTACTGCTCTGCCCGTCATCAGACTGAGGATAAATTAGGTTGGGTGATCTAGTGCCCACTCCGGGATTCTCGACATCCATTATCTGTAAAATGACGCTCTAACCAGCATAGTTGCCTCTAATAAAGCGCCGAAAATGAACTCAAATGCTGACAGTTGCCCAAAACATTCGAGTGTCGAACAAAGCCATTATAGGCGTAACATCGTGGGACAGAATTTTTCCAAAAACGAATAAAATATTTCTGCCCAAGACTTTTGCGGTGCGGAGTTGCTTCGGTTCGTTGGACTTTCGGGTTTTCGGTACCGCTGAATTTTTTTTTTCTGTTTGAGCCTGGTGCTGATGCTTATTGTCCATTGCAAGATGCTTCTAAAGATCATGATCTGAAGCACTTTTTTATCAGCTTCATGGAGGCCTCAGCTCCGCTTCATACTGCTCTAAAATTTGAACACAGCGGAGCTATGAAGTCTTGCCACCCAATTCAAAAAAAAATATGCTTAATACTTTCGATTTCGGTTATTATAATACACATCACTAACAATGTTCCCGAGTCTCGTGGCAACTGCCAACTGGGGCCATTATACTGGCCGCGTTGCTATAAATCACTTAGGATTATCGACCCTATGGTTACATGACAAAAAGTATTATTTTGTGAATGGATCCAAGAGACTTTGGGTGGGACTGCCTGCTTTGTAGTATAGTGGAAAGACTGTCCTCACCTTCAATCTCTAGCATAGTGTTCCACCCAGTAGGTATTTTCATCTTACGGAGGATGAATGTTTGTGTATGTAAAGAAAGTAATTGTATGGATTAATTGTAGGTAGGTATGAATGGACTCTCAAGTCCTGAATACACTCTCGAATAAAGACAAAATAAGCATAATATCACCGCTTCTCCTGCCCACTTTAGTACTGCAGGCGTGAATCATATTTTTTTAATTTTTTTATTTGAACTTTATATTTGAACTATGCGAATGAATAAAAGCTGTTTTTAGTGTATTTTTCACCTTTCAGAGCATTGTAGTTTTGGATGTAAATGACTGTATTGCAGGAAAGGACCATCCAATCCTGATTTCGCTCTTATATACATAAAATATATGAGCGAAACCAGGATTGACCTCATAAATGCAAGCGTTTCTGAAAATTTCCACCCTTACCCTTCAATGTTGCATTTTTCCACGAGTAATAAGTTTAATTCACGAACAGTTCCTACCTACTACGTATTATTTAGTGGCTTGATAAATGAAGTAAAGCGACGAAACTAATCGTGATATTAACTTCTTTCTTGTTGGAAACGCAATGTATGTTTTTTATCTTCATCATGGATCAGTTCCACCTCTTCAGGGAATTGTAAATTTATACCAACTGAAGTAATGTAGGCGTAAATTTAGGTAAAGTGGATGGTAGTTAATGCTGTTTTTCACGAGGAAAGAGAACGGTTTGGGCAGTTGTGCTATCGGAATGTAGGAAATCGCACGAGGGAGGCTACATATATATATATATATATATATATATATATATATATATATATATATATATATATATATATATATATATATATATATATATATATATATATATAGAAGGAGGATGCCCGAAGCGTTTTGGCTTACCTCTGAAAAATAAAATAAAATGGAGGAGTGGTAAGGTAATCTCTTCCTTCTTCCTTTTCGCACAATATTCTCTCTTGTGCGCAGGGTTTGGTGCACTTAAAAACCCGCCGAGAGTGCTAATCCATTACGGGCGAAATGTCTTCAGGAGGGACGCGAAACACCCCTTACTTCTTCCGCACGCGGTGGGAAAACCGCTCCCTCCCTCCCTTGCGCGCAGGGCTCGTCGGGGAAATTTCATCCTCGCGCAATGTTGCGGGGCTCTTGCGTTTTTTTGTCGACTTAACCGCCTCTCTTGCTTTTATTGGCCGTCTCCCGCGCGGGCATTGTCCGAAAGAAGCAATACGGAGAGCTTCCCCTCTCTCTTCTCACTCTCGCCCCGTGAAATTATGTCGAGAGTTAAACCCACTTTTCATCCAAAGTTTTAACTTAGTTTCTTCTGCTTGGAGTGGGAATATTGTTCTTTTTGATCGTATTCATTACTGCGGTATATTATCCCCGAGTATTAGGCAAATTTCTCTCCTTAATTTAATGAATCCTTGGCCCCGCTCCTCGTTAGAAACGCACTCACTGCATACATGATTCTCGAGGATAATCCCCCTCCTTTAAAATACAAATTTTAAAGCCCCAAACTATTACGAAGGTTTTGAAAATAGAGGATACGAGAAGAAGAATGGCTGACAATGTTGAATGAACTCATTATGCTATTATAAATTGGAATGTAATACGAATTTGTTTCTATTATTACATATGCACTAAATGGCACGTACCATTTTTTCGGGCGGAGGCATTTAACTAATGGAAATTGCAATAGAAATTTTAGGTCCATTAAGCTCTACACCGAGGCAAGCAGAATAATTTTGAATGTTCAAATGAAGTATATGAAAATAATTAATATAAACGATAGCTCTCGAATATTATTTCGCGAATCACCATAAGGGTCACCGAAGTAAAAACACCATTGGTGTTTGATTCTTACGCCGATGTGTTGAAACTAATCGTACAATAATTTGTTCTGGTGAAAATGTGCATTGTGTTTTTTCTTCAGTAGTAATGAATTTCGCTAAAGTTCATTGTGAGACCATAAAAATATGCCATTAATGCCCTTTAAAATTTCGGCATTAGGTGCAATAAAAGGTTATATCATTGGTATTGGCAATAACTATATTTGCGCTCACAAGTATGAGGCTATATTTTTCCTATTTCTATCATTTCTACGGATCCCACATAACTCAAGATATTTGATACCTCGGAGTTTTGAATTGAAGGAACTGATAAAAAAATCGACGAATAAAATAAAGTTTTGGAGAAATATTTTAAACGGTTTAAGCTGTTAGAACAAAGTCTTCAGTACTGCTCAGCGCTTAAGTGTACTTGACTTGTGAAATAGAAATTCAGCTTACGGTGACATCAGCTAAGATTTGAGGAGACGAAAAAAATTGTGAGGCGTAGCTAATGGTTGAGAAAACAATGCTATTTCGTGTGTTGCCCGAAATGAGAGACTTAAGATCAAGGAAAATATTTGTTTTAACTTGAAGAGTATAGAACAAAGGTAAATTACTATTCTTTGCTATGCTATCAAATGCTATTCTTACGGGTGATTAGTTTTATTTTCTCTTTCTATGCAAAACCGAATTTGCCCAAATTTCTGAAAGCATATACGTTCTCTGCGATAGTATAAAATTCATCTCGAGTAAGATTTTCAAACTCCAACTCTAAGTCTAACTAACTCTCTCATTTTCAACTTAAATATTTAATAAAATAGTGTCACTCACCGATCGGCATACAGTAACATGTCATTATTACTCGACCCAGAAATAAATCTAAATGAGACTCCGATATATATCAGAAGAAATACGTACCTTCTAAGTTCTTAAATTAGCTCTAATGTCCTTGTGTATTAGTTATAATCCTGCTTTCTAATCGTTTAGCCGCGCCTTCTTATGAAGCATAATATTGTGAAACGATTTTCTCCCAATGTTGTGGTACATACTCGGCGGTGGTTTAAATGAAAACCTTAGAAGTGCGGTGAAGTTCCAAACGCCGCTCAAATTATTTGGCCCATTTATCGAGGGTCTTTGCTGAGGGATGAGATTGTCCTGTAGATAGATACATATGTCCTGTGTGATAGATACATACAAAAGATATTTGTATGTATCTATCACATTGCGAAATAAAGAATAGTAAGAATAAAGGTTTTCATTTGAACAAACCTAGTATTAATAGTCGTAGGAACTAAAAAGCGCAATGGCGCAACTGTGGCAAAAGCACGATTTCAAGTCGTATGTAATGAAAAAATTGGACACTGCATTCCAGCATAATGCTACTGCCCAGTCGCCGATATTATTATCATTCATTCCACCACATTCCACATCTCTGGTTTTCCTGAGAGCGTTTAAAATTATTTTTCCATCGCTCAGGTGATGCTTTCCTTTTAGCGAAAGCTATTAATCATTCCCGATTGATTTGTTATAGGCCAGTACATATTTTTCTTATAGATTTATATGAAAATCGCCTTCAACAACACTCTTGGTCGCCAGGAAGACGGTTCACCAAAATATGTAATTTCGTGCAATTTTACGAGAATTTACTCCCTAAAGCCTTCAGTTCCCATAGCGTTGTGCTTCGATGGTAAAGCCAACCATTTTATTGTGTAGCATTGTAGGAGTGCATTTTTGTAGTGATAATTTACAATATTTACTCGGTACACAAAGATTTGGGGTGTAGTGAAGTACTTTTATCGCAACTCTATAGGCAGTCGCGATTGGTTCCGAAGACAACTTATTCATGCAAACCTCCTTCAAAGCTTTTACCTGCATCTAGTAGCGCGTAATCATTATTTTCATCCAGTCACAGGTCTGCACTTAGCTATTATAGATGACAGAATAATGCGTACCCATAATGCTCGTTTGCAAGTACGTATACGTTAATTAGTTAACAACAATCCTGTTTTATTACATTTAGTGCCAATTTTGTATTAGGATATCAATTATCAGTGAAACGATTTTTTTCTCCTTTATGAGGCATGGATTTGAATCGTCTCCGAACCAAAATAGAGTGCACGGGCGCGTTTGCATTCCATGGAGTCCATTTGCAGAATGTTTCGATGGTAAAACCAACGATCATTTCGCAGCGCTGCATCGGGCAAATTTGTTTCTTTTGTGGTGGTGCTTCACAAAGTTTACTCGGCGTATAGACCGTGGGAGAGTACTGGACTACCAATATCTCAACTCTCCGAGTCCTCTCCGGGCTGAATTAATCGTTAGCGACTGGCCCCAAAGACACTTGATTCATTGAGATAAACGGAGGCTCCGATTCGCTAGAATTAATGAGTGACTCTCTCCGCAAAGTTTCCTGACAGAGAGGCTTTCGCTCTCTCGGTCCAATCATGGAGGCCAGCGGTTTTGGGGATTGATGGTGCTATTTAGTCACTTGCCGCAGGGAGCGGGAATCTCTCGTTGGGTCAACAATCGGAATGCCCTCTCTCAAATCGATGCCGAGATTTTTGCTTTAGAAAAAATAGGCGCAGGGCACTGAGATTGACCGGCTAATGAAAATACCATTGAGTAACTTGAATAATGCTTATTCAAGGCACTTTCGATTCCGGAATTTGTGTTGATGGTGCGACACTTGTCCTGCGTCCTTTTTTTTCATTCGACAGCAAAGTTAACGGGTGATGGTGTAATTAGGATGATTAATATCCCTTTTTGTAAAATCCAACGGACCAATTTTTTTGCTGTTGGCCCTTATATTGAAAAACGATTAAGCACATGTGGTCGATTCTTAATTTACGATTTACTCTTTCTCTCATGCCCATTTTGTCGCGTATCTGTGATAAAATGTTCATATATAGTCACTTTGCCTCCCTAAAGCGTTGACATAAGTCAAATGTTAATGGTTTTGATGAAAATTATCTACAACTTAATGTACCTTTAAAAAGCGATCATATCAATTTTTTTTTTAAGGTTGTACAGTTCTTGGACTCTGCATTACCTTCAGAGAAAACTCTCCAAAAATGTCGCCGAAACTAATTTTTTCGCAGTTTTTCTGCCTTCATATCCCTATGTGAAATGTAGAATACTTCTTCATTCGTTGATTAATTCTACATGCAATGGAGAAAAATCATTTTTATTATAGTGTATTACTCGGATAATCTACTTTATGAAATAGCCGGCGTTCATGCCAGGTACCCGAGGTGAGTACGCTGTTATTTTCGAGGGGACCCATGTTAATTTAGCTTTTTGGGATAAAAAATGTAAATTACTGGTCAAGGTAATATTTCGGGGTGGTTTTGCATAAAAAATAAGTCTATATAGTTTTCCCTCTAATACCTGAAGCTTATGCAAGGAAATAAAAAATAATTTTAGAAAGTGTCTCTCCCCACATGAAACGTTTAAGGTCAAGAAACCGTTATGATTAATTATAACACGCGAAATTGGTCATGGATGATTACCCAATATGTTTTTGTTCGCATAGGGTCTTGAATATTAATCATGAAAAAAATTTCAGCGTTGATTCGACCCCTTCTTCGGCTCTGGATGAATGCCAATGTAAATTTGTAAAAGTGACTAGGACATCGCAAAAGCAATAGCAGCAGGCAATAAACTGGTGGAAGGGTGCCGATTTGGACGGACTTAGGGAGCCTTAGCGGGTAATATGCGACGCATGCATGGCAGCCCATTTAGGAAGGCCTTCCTTATCGCGACTACAATAATTCTATGAAAACACAATAGGTGACTGAACCCATTCATAGGCAATGATACATTGATTGCATGACGCTTTGGTTGGTTTCACGTCACCCATTATATTAGCGGCTTTTACACCCGCATTTTTATAGAGTGTGGCGGAACCAGAGAAGGTGCTCTGGTGTGGCTGATCTTCTTCATGATACTCTGTGGTTGCTTTTTGTAGTTTTCGTTCTCTAAATCGTGCTTTACTTAAGAATTGATGTGATAAAATGTATTTTTAAGGCATTTTGATCGTACAGTTTTTATAGAAACTATTATTTTACACGCTTTAACACCCGTTGAAACCATTGCATTTTGTTAAGTTTGCGACAAAATGCCTTTCATTCAGCGCTCTCGGAATATTTTTTCGAGCCTCTCTGATCTATGGACAGCGTGAGCATGGGACAAATAATTTATTTCTGTCGCTCAGTAAAGTCCGTTTAACACGAATTGGTACTTACGAGAGATTGTTATGGGAAATGAAGCCAGAGAATACACATGACACCAAAATATCAAAAATTGCGGGAGAATAGTGATTTATTGAAGTAAAAATTGCTAATTTAATTCGTTAATCACGATGGCTAATACTTCAGGGAATTTTTTAAAAATATTCCTGCCGAGATATTATATTATGGTAGCACAGGGATATTAATTTTTATTTTCCCAGAAAAATCATTATAGTACCGCTTCTAATTGCACTATTTTTGGTATATTGACTTTGCAGCCAAACCATTGCATCCAGAGCCAGAGAATTGGATTCAATATTGCTGGTCCAATCATCGTTGCCGACCGCGTATTTAAAGGGATTTGATAACTTTGCAATCCTGCTGTATGGCTATAACTATTTCCTCCTTTGATATTTAGTTTTGTATGCTGTATCCGTTGAGGCGGAAATAAACAGGGGAATAGAGCTATTGGTCATTGTGTAGTCACAGTGGGATTTGTGTATGCATTAGAATCGAGCTGAATTATTCTTTTGGTCAGAATGAAAGGGATGGAATTTCCGAGTTTGATGTAACAGATTGGTTTCAGTTTGCCTTGGATTTACGTCGGGAATAGTTGGGAAACGGTGTCTAATAGGATGTCCAGTCCCTCCCACTCCCTCTTTTTTCCTTCTTTGTGAATATAACTTTCCAGCCACTGGTTTTTGCTGTGCGTATCCGAACGTCCTCGCAGATTTTTTTTATTCCTGCTCCTGCTGCCTTTTCCTTTCACCATCGCAAGGACTGCTGCTTAAAAGTAAATATTTTCTTCCAAGAAATATTGTTATGGTCTTCTGAATCCAGTTATTTTTTTCTCATGATTTATCTAGCATTCAAAACCCTGCAGATTTCCTGAGAACAATGAGCAGATATTTTACTAAGCAATACTCACATCTAACTAATTGCTGTGTTATTCATTCCCAGCAAGACGTACTGTCATAGATACTATGTTAAATACAACTCGTCAACACTTGTGGTTTACTGGCGCCAATTTCATTTAAAAAAACAATAAACTCATCAAATTCTACTTCCAATATATAATGAAAATATTTTAATAATAGAAAATCACAAGAAGTTATAAAACTCCATTAAAGCTTCATAATATGCCTCGCACTTAATTTACATCAAAATAAAAGTGTTTAATGTAATTTATCGCCTACCAAACTTGTTCTATGTAAAGCTATGCACATTGACGTGTTGTATTTCGTTTAACACCCTGTACATTAGCTAAAACGTTGTCCTCTCGAAGAGTACATGTTTCATTATTAGAGTACATTGTCTAATTATTTTTTATACAAATGAAATGACCTGAAATAACAACTGGCTTTGCATTATAATATTGAGCCCTGGATGCTGGCCTATGTTTCCTTAGGCCCGCTATATAGCTGGAATGGTTTCGTCAAAGTTCTCATTTTTTTAATCATTTGACTCCAGTCTTCAAAGAAGAGAAATAGCTCCAAGGATCATTAATTTACTACTAGTATTTTTTTCAACTACCTATCCGGATGTCGCAAGACTTTAAACAATTGAATTGGGTCATGACATGAAAACTTTGATCTAGAATCACGGAAAAGTTCTCTAGTTGCTCTGATTAAACAGATGAAAAAAATTGCCCCAGGCTCATCGCTGAGGTACGTTACCTACTTTGTGCTGCTTAAATGTTTAAAGCTCCTTTGAGGTTTTTTCCTCTATAAATTATATCTTGAGAAACTCGTGGGTGTTACTGCTGTACGAAAAAATACCCCAATTTAATGCATAGCTCCAGGACATGCATTTTTAAATGAAAGATTGATTATTAGACCATGAGTAAAAACTTGTTTTCCACTGCAGCATTTAAATCGTCCTCTAATAGCTCTTTTCACTGATAGATGTACGTTCTTGTATTAAATTGGCTTTTTTCCATCACGAAATCAGTCTGTATCATGATCAATAATTTGAAAGGGATGCAATGAGAACAGTTATCGTGTATCAACGCATGTTAGTTCAGCGGAGAAAATGTTTGCTAAGAATAAGCGTGTTATTCTAATTTGATTAAATGAACAGTGTTATGTTTGGTAACGTTCAAGAAGGGAGAAGTTGCTCAAGTAAATTGGTAATCTTGCATTAGCGATGTTTAGTGCAGCCACACGTTATCTCTGTTTCTTTTAGGAAGTTAAATATTTGAAAATTTTCACCAGTTAGTCAAGAAATCCTAAGAATGGCTTGCCCCTAATATTCACTCTTTAAATTCCCGTAGTGATAGTTACGTAATATCCTGAATCTTCTTGTCTCACGTTCATTTTGTCAAGCTAGAATCTTATTTAATCCCCGCTTGTTCTCTTAGCACGTTTCCTTTCTACTTTACCTTGTGTGATCATCAATACGAGTTTGTTGTGTCTTAATTGGCCAATATTTTTATAACCGTTTCCTTAGAGATCGATTCATTATAATTATTTTGGTATTGAACAAAGGTTTGAATAAAAATAAGTCCTATGAAATAAAACACTAGTCTTTCCTTTTTTTGGATTGAAGAACTGATAAATGAGATCCCCGTAGTAAGGTTTTTGTTTTAAGAATAGGATAGAGAGAGTTTTACGGAGATGTTGGATGAATTCTATTAGGATAGAGTGAAACAGAAGGACTGATCGACAAACTATGTGAAATACTCAATAGAGTTTTACCGGTATGCCCGCCTGATCTATCGTGACAATAATAATAGATTGTGGATCTAATTATTGCAGAAATGACCAATTTTACAACATGCTCTTGTAAATGTGGATAATAACGTTCTGAAGACAAAGACGTGTGAACATTATTTTTTAAAAAGAAGAAAACTTGATTCATTGAATGGTTCATCAGCGGTAGTTTTTTTGCTCATCCGTCGTAGTTCGAAATTACTTAATAAAAACAATCTTGAATTTTATATGGCATTGAAATATGTCTTAAGGATCAGTACCTCTAAAATAAATGTCATGATAAATGTAGATTATCATCAATGACATATGTATGACATGACAACTGTGTTGTCAATTAAGAATATGTTCTGTATGACATTATAATTTGTTACTTCTATTTACGATGATACAGAATCACGATTGTAAACAGTTTCTATTTGCTAAGTTACCATTTGGAAAGATAATTCGTAACCTAACTCAAAATAAACATAATTTTTAACTTTAGCAAAATGATAAGGGTTTTCCCCTGTAAAATCATTGCTGGGTTTCAGCGCTATGTAAATGATGCCCCTTTTTCCGTATGGGGGAACATTTGTGGATACTGTGAGGAACATTGGAGTCTCAGGAGAAAAAATTAAACAACAAAAAGGGTATCCTTATTTGAGCAGCATTCGAAATAGAATGGAGGAGGGCAGGTACTTGGTGGGAGGCTTTCAGCAGCATCAGAGATAGGTACCCTCAGGAGGGACGTTATAGGCCCCCACCCGAAACGGGAGATACAGTTGAGAGAGGAAAAATAAATCGGTTTAAGCGGCCGTGAGGAGCATTGTGTTGCTTGGAAGCGCTGACTCAAGAGAGGTTAGGATTTACGTAGATTAGATGCATTCGTGATGTGGTTGGGAAATAGGTTGGAAAAAGTGATTTGGGCCGGCTGGAGAAGCAAAGGGAGCATTTCATTTGCTGGAATAGGGTTTGAGTGGAATCAGGTTGATGGCGCCATTACCAGAGGGAGTTTTATTTAGAAGATATTCAAGGTTCATGGTGCTCGATATCTGTGGTCCTCACCATTAACGTTACCCTGTGGCATCATCATGATAACAGTCATACTAGAACATACTTGTGATTCCCATTCGCTCCGATAAGTCTGCAATGCCGCCAGTTAGTTCACATCAGTCCCTAGCTTCGGTAGCGACAGGGTTTCGCCCTGGACTGCTAGCTCTTAGGTCGCGGGTTCGAGTACTGCCTGTATGGGATTTCTACCACTCATGGCGTGGACGTATGTGGTCTTCAACTGAGAGGGGAAGATTAAGGACATTCATACATCATTCTAACGAGGAAACATAAAGATGTGTTATACCCATTTCAAAATATGAATCTCATGGGTCCTGTACATACGGGTCGATATATTGTTTCAAGGTGGTTGGAGCGATTTTTGCCTATGCACAGATATGAGTGTGACTTAACTTACGTGTTTTCATTAAGTGATTTATATTAATAGATATAATTAACATTTTACTAAATTGTTTGTTTCTTTTGAAAATTAAATACTCTTATTCGTCAAGCACATCCATCAATTCGTTCCGGTCAAAATTATTTCAATGTCTCCTCAACTCCATATGCTCAAATGATAATATCTGGTCCAAATGCAGTTTAAGATTGTAGCATAATATGTAAACCGATACGCATTATATTCAAGCTCTGGTATTGTTATATGTGTTATATTTCATGTTAAATTACGTTTGGTTGATATGAAATATTTTTTAGATAAGGGCAATGTTCAGTTAATCCAGTTCTGTAGTTTATTATTTGCTATTTTAGTGTCATTATTTATTAAGGTGCCCCTAAAGGCCTAAATCCTAGAATTCAGAATGTAATGTTATCAGCCATTATTTACATATGTTTTTGTATTGCCTGCTTGAACCTAGGGGTCATAAGATCCCGGGTTCTAAATAAAGTTATTACACGAATTCTTGTGGTAGGTGACGGCGATATTACGTAATTATCCGGTTACCTATGCTCAGTTTTCCTCTAAACACAAAATAATACAGTTTATATTCTTATGATATTTTCCAACGAGCAGAAAGTGCCACACCGAGTCAGAGATTTGAGGCAACGCATTACGATGTAATTATTGTTTTAATTTCGAATAGGGCGAAGGAAACCCAAGTCAAAACGTGCTTCAATTAAGGCAAAAATTATAAATGTAATTATTGTACTCTGTACTGCATGTATGGCAAATTTCTCCACAAAAACATATTTTCTTGAATGCGGTATTCAAATTACTTGAAAAGTAATTAAAAATGTCCATTCAATCACTATCAGTTACCGCTCCAGCCATTGTAAGGCTATTTTACTAAAACGGCTTATATGTCCATAAGACATGCAAAATCTAGAAATCAATGCGTTCATTCAATTCTCGTTGCAGAAACTATCAATCAATTAAATTTATTGCTATATTTACTTGAGAGTTTACTTTGTACTTACCGCTTAAATAAAATAAACAGTTTACTCCACTGTTTCATGAATCGCAATTCGTAACGGGTTGAACACTCACGCGTTATTTTCCGGTGAATTTAATTTTCACTCTTGACTCTTCACTGTTGAACTAGCTGGCAACCCGTTAAAAATGACGAGCGAAATACTCAGTGAAGAAAATTTATTAGTATAAATTTTCCTCTTACTGAATTTTGTAGATTATTCCACTGCTATAGAATAATATTTGGAGAGAATAGAAGCAGTTACTAATGTGTAACAAGTACAAATATGTGTACTAATCGGCAACATTGTTGACGCGAGCTCCGTGGTTAATATGGAAATTTAAATATTGGGCTCATGAGTTCGAGTTAAGGCGTCTTTATTTTTTGAATTTACAATTTTCCTGAGTCAAAAATAGTAATTCCGGTTCTTTCAGATATATGTGATGCCGTGAAAAATAACTATCAAGCCAGTCCGTTCAGCTGTTTTCTTTTTCGCTTCCTCTTTCGTTTCGCTCTCCTCGGTCACAGGTCTTTATCTATATTAATTTTTCCTATAGATGTCCTACGTCAAGGTTTTAGGATTGATATCATATAAACTTCTTACTTACTACTTTACCACATATTTGTACTCTTGAAAATTTTTTTTCATCTTCATTTCCTTTATTTTTTAATCGTGTTCGACTGCGCAAGGATTTGGCACGGGAAAAAATGTTATTTTCCCTTGAAAATAATTCGAGAGCGTTGCATTCTGAAAGGCTTCTGCGAGGTTAAAGTATGTATTATGCATATAAAGAGTTGGTTTATTCAAGCGTGCTTCATACATTGATTAATTTCCTAAAGTTTTTAATCACTTATTTCGCCTAATTAAATCGAATTTAACAGAATTGGAGTATCAATTACTTTATAAATGAGTCATCATTAGATGGATGAAAAATTTATTTAGTAATTCTGGTAATAAATAATTCTCGTTATTAATTTATGCGTAAGACGATAAATTATATTCAACGGTGGGTGTTTACACCTAAAATTTGAAGCCTTACCAGTAAAGTGGTAGGTTTTAGAAGGGATTAGTTTTTGCCGGAATTTATTTACTCAAACTATGTGCATCTCATAGCTACCGATTATATAGCTAAATGTATGTTTAATCGGCCACTACTTGAGGGACACGGATGCACAGCTATTATTGTTGGCTTAAACATAAGAATATAGAACAGTTTATGCTGGCTGCATTTTTGTTGAGAGTTTAATAAAATGAATGCTTTTTTCAAAAGAATCATCTCTTATTTTAACGGAGTCGGGCATTCGTGCTCACTGCGTGATTTACCTGGCGAAAGAAACAATTCAATTACGGAGACAGATTTCGAGACAAATGAAGATAGGGAAATGGCTTTTACTGCTTTAGCAGAGTCAGTTGAATTACGGTGAGGATCATTAATTCGAGAAGTCGGCGGAAGAAAAATATTTATGTATGCACATAATGGTATTAATTTTAAGAATGCACGAACCTAATTAAAGCAATGGTTAATTTTTCTATTCATACAAACTTCTCAAGCCTAGTAATTTGAGCAGTCCTGTACTTTTAACGTCTTAATTTCGATTGTTAATCCCTCCATCTGTCAGACAGAGTGGTCGGATTGCTTTACTTTGGAGAACAGAGTAAGGCAGATTTAGAACAGAGTAAGGCAGGCCTGGAAGCATGGTTTCTTTATTGGCCAAAAAAATCCACACCTCTAATAAACAATTATATATTTAATTTACATATTTCCCCAATGATTTAAACACCCGAAAGTGTTGAATGGCGTAGTTCCAAAAATTAGGCCATAGATTTTTCCTTTCTGCGATGATAACGCAGAATTACCGGATGTGCGGCACAAATGAGGTTCATATGTGGTGAATGGTGAAGCATGGAAGCGAATATTGTTATCATCGTGTTTTATGTAGTATGGTATAAAACTCTATATACTTACTAGATAAAAAGTAAAAATACTGATGTTGAAATGATAGTGCGGCAGTCAAGAAAAGGACGTGATGTGGCTCAATCCCATATCCTGAAAGGTTGAATTGGTTATCATGTGGTCACTTCGGAATGCAACATGTCACAGATGCCATGCAACACTACCGGTCAATTAGCCTCCAACGGAAACAAAAACCATCATGTTACAACCATCATATTACATTTAGTGGCAGGTTTAATTATGATGAATGACTTATTCTACCTAACTTGCTGTGATATCCCGTGTTTTATGAATATCATTGGGGAAGTTAAAATTAAACAATAAGCGTTTCGTTATTCTTTGTCCTTACTTGGTCTTAGTGGAAAAAATATTCTCATTTTTTTACTGTTTGCTTAATTTTTATTTTGATTATATACCATTGGATTATATTTGGATTAGATTTTCGGGCGTGTCCAAAGGTGCGTTTCCTAACAGCAAAAATCCATCTACAAAATTGTAGACTCCACTGTAATTTAAATTATATACTAAATCAGTGTTAGGGACTAATGGTGAGGAGAATTACTATTAAATCTAAGGTGGCTACCTTGGGATTTTGGAGGAGGTATTATCTCTAGCTTGTGATAATTTTGTTTAAAATTCTGAGATGAGGCATGGTACGATTTATTTGTTTTTAACTTTAATTTTTTAGGATAAATACGTATAATAAATTCACTCGTAAATAACTAAATTCACCGCGGAGTAAAACGTTCCATGACTTTTTATCCATCCTTTGAGTTCTGGCACCTCTATTGAAGATGTTTTGACAAAAGCGCTGCTAATAGGAAATTTCCAATCATATTTGCAAATAATATATCTAAGAACTCTGAACTCTCTTCATGCTCTAATGCAGTGTATTATCGTTTGAATTTTCAGGTTTTCATTCGCTGCTGTGAGTTTTCGCTCTAAATAGAGTTTTAGTGACTTCAATTTATGCTGTCAGCCGATCGCACAAGTTTCCTGGTAGGGTTTACTTGGTCGTGTTTAATATTTAGGAGAAGTACTAACGTTTAGTTCGATAGTCATTCCTATGACTAAAGACACTTCGCAGAATAAATATTAATATGATAACCCCTACTCAATGCCTCAACTTCTGGTACCATTAATGATGAGTCTCGTGGGATGTGACTCGATGACAATTAAATAAATCATAGGACTTCCATTCGCAATTGGGTCAAGGTGTTGCGCACATAATTAAGGCTTAGCGACGCAAAAGCGGACAATTTCCATTTTTAACCAGCCTTGCGAGAGGACGAAGCCCCAATAAAAAAAACCGCTGACCCTGCGGTCGAAAATTAGATTTCAACTCACGTGACGATCAGAAGACTGCAAAGAGACGAAAGGGGGCGGTGGGAATCGGATAAATCTCAATGATTTCGCACTCTTTCACGAGCGCGGAGAGGGCTGTGAAGGACGTTGCAGCCCTCGATTGCCGTCGACGCGGGGAGCAAGTGGGTCATCTCCCATTTCTAAGGCGCACGGCGAAAGATTCAGCGAATGCGTTCAATCGAAACTGTAAAGGTCGTTTAAACGTTTAGAGTTAGAAAGCGTCAATGATGAAAAGGGCAACTTTTTACTGCGCTCATAGAAGAACAGGCTTCGAATGAGAAAGCAGTACGTTGAAATATTCGTGTATGAGCGTGGTTTTCTATAGATCGACCATTGAAAAAGCTGATCAGAATTGACTAGAAGCATTCGAAACTTCGTGTTGGAGGAAAGTGCTGAAGATCAGTTGAACGGATAAAATAAAAAAGTAAGGCGGAGATGTATTCAGAAGAATTGAAAAGGACCAAATGGAGCACTATAGAGAAAATAAGAACGAGCTGAATATGACACAATCTTTGGGTTTTAAAGAATGTAAGTGAGGAAATAATGACTGGAAAAGTCACAAGAGGAAGACTAAATGATATATACGGAGAAAAAGTGAAGATGAAAATGATTTAGAAGAACCACCTGAAAATAATTGAACTACATAAGATAGAGAAGGATATGAGTATTCAACTAATCTTAGGATTGATTAACCTATGAATTTACTTAATGTTGCAGTTTGATAATCAGAAATTGCGAAAACGCGGGCACGGAATTAGAACAGGGCCTGTTTTCAATTTAGTTAGCTTATGAAGTATTGGGATACTAGCGCAAGCCACAGTTAGAATTTGTAGTAGTCACTTGCAAGTGCAGATGAGTTCACAATTCTTGAGGAAATTCAATTCACCTTGACTGAAATTTGAGCCCCTGTCCCTAGATATCGCACCGAGTGCAGTTTACTTATGTAGACCTTCTGCTCCCATGTGCATGCTCGAGACTGTCAGCAATCTGATGTCATATACGTATTTTAAAGCGTCACAATTTTCGTTGTTCTTGTAGAAGTGCCTCGTTTTGATCGACCCAGCGACGGATCAAGTCGATTGCCTGGAGTCCACTGCTAGCAGCGGACGTATCTCCAAGTCTCTTGCTTGGTGTAACCATTATTAAACGTGACGCGATGCGAGGAAGTATTCAAACCACGTCTGTTACTCTGTTGAATACCTTAGCTGAGGCTAGGTGCTAGTTTGGGGGGGGGGGAGGAGGCTACCCCCCCCAATACCTGCTTCGGTATTAATATGGGCTTCGTGTGTCTTCGTATCAGAGAAGGGTCGCTCTAGGTCACCCGCGTAATGCCAAAGTACGCATTAGCCCTTTTCACACGATACCAAATACCAGTACTAATTTCAGGATGCACCCTTGTGTGGTGGATTTATAGCTACGTTATTCTGTGTTCCAAGAAGTCTTGGGATTCCTCGCACTTTTCCCATGGGTTCCACAAATTGCTCTGTTTGTTAATTTTTATTAGTCCCTATCAAGCCTCTAAATAGTGTGTACTGGGTTAGTGCCTGTTTCGCCCCAGAATATTGGGTGTCAGATACCTGGTTTATGTCGGGCGATACATTCTCACGGGTGCCGACGTGTCTGGAGAGGAGGAGAGCACATTAACGGCGTCACGACTGATGAGGGTTGAGGAGAAATAACCTGTTATTGTTTCAGTCAAAGAGATTTCTTACAATTGCTGCCAATGGCGCGTTCAGAGACCCGAAATTATGATAAACTCTCCTGGAATATCTCGGGCTAATCCGACGATTAAGTAACGGCCCCGATATATCGGTTGTACCTGTGATATTCCGGGCGATGCGCTCCTAAGTGATAAATTTAATCGCAACGGCAGTCGGTTGCAGGTCTCAGGCGTTAGAGGTTTACCCGACGAATATCGTCCGAGACACATGATATGCCGAATCTTGTTCGATATTGTTACGTTTTGCGAGAGTATAGAAACAAAAAAGTATTTTCATTGTGCCCATTGGATTTTTGAAATATATTTTTTTTGCTGGATGTGTTCCCAAAATCCTATGATCCCGAAACTTTTGCCACTGCTTAATATCGTTACGCGTGTTTCTTAACCAAATTGCTTGATAACAGTCATGATCGTTATGGTACTCGATGAGAGATTTTATTTCGTAACTGATGAGGTATTAGTTCGCCACTCGCTGCCAAGTGCTGGCTTCAGACCAATGTTTTCAGCATTTACCTCTTTGCTTTCTTCCCTTTGTGAAATCAGTGCCACCACTGCCTCCTTGCGGCCATCGGTGATTTCTCGTCGTGAAATTAACATTAGATCGATATTTTACGGTAATTGTTAGGATGGCCTATTGCTATGGATTGGTTAATTGGATTTAATAGTAGACATGCGTTACGATATCAATGAAAATACTGATTCTTCGCAATACCAATCATCGTGTGAATCCTTTTAGGATTCTCAAATCATACTGAATTCTCTACTCAATTCAAGTACGGGCTAGCTTGCTAGGTATTGAACCGGGTCAAGTTTAGCGTGATGCTCGATGAAGTTATTGCATCTTGCTTTGCATATTGCTTCATTGCATCTCAAATGCAATGAAGCATTGCATAAGCATCCATTTCGACCGTGGCGTGATTAGACCAATTTTGGATCGAAATATGAATTTATGAGTAAGGATAATGTTCTGCTTACCATAAAACTGGAGGTCGCACACATATATAATGGAGGTATCAGAAAAAAAACATTCAATTTTTCCCAATTATTTTCATCGCTGTGAATTATTTTATTTGTAGGTAAGGAATTCATCACATTTGCCATAGGTAAATTAGAATTGATCACTCCAAGGTTATACGCCGAATTTGACATATCGTAATGATTAAGAAATACAAAGTCGTATTCAGTCCTATCGTAAGGGATAAACTTTGGAAGTATTATTTACGAGGAGATCTACCATTTATGGAAGAAAGGAGAATGTTTGGGATTAGTTTAAGTCATATCTGTCGTACATTTTCCTGTCCGTCTTCCGCAATCACTCCATTCTCCCACACCTCCATATCTCAAAAGCCTGATGCCATTTCTCGTCTTTCTTCAAGTCCAGGTTTCTGTACCGTATTTCGCTTCGCTCCTCGATAAACTTCTTGGTTCGTTAATTGGTAAATGCTCCCCTTGAGGTCAGTTGTGTCTTAAATGAAATATTACTTTGTTTAATAAGGGAAGGGTTATCGGAGGAATACAGGAAGGATGGAGAGAAACTTGGCGTTGGATTTTACTTACAGCATACGATATATATGAAAAACCATACAGAATTAAAGGTCCAGATGGATTGGACACACCCTCAGATACGATGGGTTTGTAGAGAGCATAATTGATGATGAATGGCGGGGAAAGTCCCTTTAGGAATAAGTTTTACCTAGGAATAAGTTCATGAACCAAATAAAGAAAACATTAAATAGGTAATGTTACCAGAAGGTAAGGGAACTACCATTAGATAGGAAAGGGTGGAGGGCTACAGTCAACCAATCCTAGGATTGAACGACCAATGATGATGATACGATAGGTGCGATAGGATAGATAGGTAGTTTAACATCCCACCCAACGAGCTGGGTATTTATCTTGATTTTCTTTGTACATTTCACAGTACTTTTTATCTTGATTTTCTTTATAAATTTCACAGTACTGGTACATTATTAGGGATTGATACTCTACAGGAATTTGCCACTGTCCTAATTTGAACCCTGGCCCTGGGAACGGGAATCTTGTAATCTACCAATATTATCGACCCCATCTATTCCCGTGAAAGAGTTGCGGCGCTTCATTAAAGGGACTTAGGTTTTAACAAAGGAATAGAAGGAGGTCACCTGATGTAAAAGTGAAAGAAGTTGTACTAGTTACGCCATATCTCGAGAGTGCTGTTGGCATTTGTAACCTACGCAAAAAGATTCACAACGCAAAATGAAATACAAAGGAAAGCCGCTCGCTAAGTGAAGTCGCAGCGAGCAGAGCGTGTATCAGAGCTGGTGTAAGACTCGTGAGTCTTGGGGACTATGCTGGAAGACTCGTGAGTCATGGGGACCACAAGCTGAGCTTTTTTGATAGAAAAACTATGATTTAACAAATTTTATGGTGACTAAGAGTCTATGGAGAGGAGTATTATATGCACTTTATCTTTAGAATCGGTAGAAGTGAAAAAATTAGGGACCATATCAAGTGGATCACACTTTGCGTGCTGAGCTTTAAATTGAAGGTCCTCTCAGAAAAAATGAGGATTTTACACACATACCTGAATTGTGAAAGTAGAATCTCTTAAATCTAGGTTAATTAACTTTTATTTACTATTAAAATTTATTTTGGCCCTCTGTGGTCATATGTACGTCTACCAGAAAGACTGCAGCACCAATACATCCAGCTGTCGTTCAATAATGATATTCCATTGACGTCCTAGTACGTTCCTCGTCCTTCTCAGATAACACAGGTGGACAAACCATTGCATTCTTAGCACTCTAAGTGATAAATAATAAAATTCCTTATTTCCACGTGGCATTAGCGCTACAAAAAAACGTAGCGGGTCACCAAAGCTGTCATAGCCAGTTAACATATAGGGGTAGCAAAACTTGTTCGAACTCTACTTCGCTAAACATTACTTCAGGGAGGAAGCAGATGGGAGAATACAGAACATGGCAGTAAACGCAGCCTACATGACTGCAATTAACTGGGGAGATCGAGGAAGTGATGGCAGCGCGTTGCTTGAAAATATATACGATAAAAAACAAAGTTGGACCAAAATACTCTCATATTGTTGACAATGTATCTGAAGAACCAATCTAAACAATTTGATTAGGGGCGATAGAGAGCATTTTTGCTTACGTGCATTAAAAATTTTGCATTTTGAAGTTATTGAAGGTTTGCGATCATGGGATCCCTAGGCCCTATTCCATTTTGTTCAGAAATGAAAAAACTTTGTAAGTTTTACGTAGAATATTTATTGAACGACCGGTTTCGTCGAATAGTCGACATTATCAGATGATCAGGTAAATAAATCTTCTATATCTTCTCAATCTTCCAATAAATATTCTACGTAAAGTTTATGTTAATTTATGAACATTGTGGAAAATATTTACAAAATTTAGGCTGAAACTGATGAAACTAATCGATTCTGATAAATAAATGGAGTCCTCCACTGAAGAAAGAAATATGTCCATGTTTCGCTACCACTGTAAGTTACATGGTCGTCCTTATCCCTCCCCTCCATTTTACTCATTCCCTCCCTTCTTCAAGCCCGGTGTCCCCTGCCGCACGCTATCCAGTTGCGGCTTGTAGAGTAATATGCAGATGTAGATGTATTCGGGAAGGATTCAACCGTCCTTACTCTGCCCAGCGGACTTTCATTTATAGCGGCCCGCGATCGACCGCTGTCGTTCGGTACTTTTTGCCGTGAGATCGACCGCGGAATTGCGGTGTGCTCCGATTCGCGGATCCTAGCCCACAACCGAATGTCCCTTCGCACCGTTTTGTTGATCCGAGTGCCTTTTGGATCGCTCTTTCGCCAAAGCTAACGCTGATCGCATATTCGAGGTCGTTTAAACCGCGTTCGGGCACTGTATATGTTCCTCCCGGGCGTGGAGATTCATCGATCAGCTGGCAATTGTTGCCGAATCGAGGGCACGACTAATTGTCCGCGTTAAATATATTTAACAGGTTCGTAGCTTGAGGATGAAAATCCGATCCGCTGCGGGCTATAAATATTCTAAACGGCACCTCTACCTCACCCTGTGCTAGTGGAGTAGGTTATCTTCGATCGACCCACATTGCATTGAGTAATGAGAGAAATATAGGGAAAAAGAAGACTATTTCGCTAATTGGAACACGGAGGAAATAATTTTTGAAAAGTCTGCTGAAATAAAAGTCTACCTTTGAAAAATTGCCGAGGATATTGCCTGAAGGATCGAAGTTATACACGTATTACGACTTTTCTTAATGGCTTCAATACTACATACCAACGGCTATGAACACTGTTATGGTAATAATGTGCCAGAAATATATGAAATGGTGAAACCTTCATTTGTAAGCATTTGATTAGGCATAAACAACCTTTCATTTGAAAAAAATATTGTGGAAAGTAATTAAACTAATACTGTTATATTATTCAGAACTCAGTCCGATCTTAATGGGCCAATCTAACAGTTACTTTCCGAAGAACCCACTCCATCTTTAAATGCTAGTAAAGTAAAAGTATTCAAAATACCCGACTTAATTTTAAGAATGACGATCATATTTTTGCTCTCTTGACCATTATCTCAGAGCCTTAATAATATGGACGAATATTTACTTTATATATTTATCTCCAAATATGGATTTGACCCTCGAAAATATTGATATCTGGTATTAAAATATTGTTGCCTTATAAGAAATCCGCAGCAATGCTTACTTATGTTGTATTATGCTATTGTTGTATTAAATCGCTGTACGCAGTTGCAATATAAACTCGATGAGAAAAAGTTGTGGTTGGTTTGTTATTTTTTTGCGGCGCTATTGCGGGCAGCCTCCCCACAGACCTTTGAGGCTGACTAAGGCTTCTGAAAATTTGTAATACTTATTTGTACTTAAATTTGTGGAGTAATAAATGTATAATTATTATATGGAGCAAAAATAAGTTATGACGACCGTTGTTTTTGTGCCTTGGAATTACTTTAGGCTATAAATTGCTATATGTGGGTTTCTGCAGGACACTGAAAATCACCAAATCGGAGAGATTGACCATTTGTTTTATGATGGTGCCGGGAAAATGTAACCATTTGTGTCATTTGGTATTAGACAGAAGAATAAAATTATTTGCCGTTGTTTTATTGTAATCATATTTAAGTATGATTACGAAAAGAACAATTACAGCAATGATTATGTGTATATGTCAATTGTTATGAATTTTATAGCAAAATTTTACGAATAATCATATTTAAAAAATTTTAATGATTAATATGGCTAATGTGTACGTTGACTCACTTATGCATTGTATCCTTTCTGGGTATGCTCAAATCTCCTGCTTCGAGGACCGTTGGTGAAAATAACTTATGACCACCGTTATTTTTGTGACTTGGAATTACTTTAGGCTACTAGATGTGGGTTTTTGCTGGATGAAATGCAGATACTGTACAATTTTTCATGGATTCAATATGTTATAAAGTTTCATGAGGAATGCATGGTGGGAATAGGCTTGACAACCGAGGACATACGCTCCCCTACAGCACTTTAGACATGTAGAGTTAATCAAAACGTCATCGTAGAATAACGTTTTTTTATTTTTTCAGAGAGAGAAAACCAATTTTTCAGATTGCTTCGGACGTGGATGTGATTCAGGAAAAAAAATATTGATATCAAATTGGCAACTTCTCTGCGCCAAAGCGTTTGCATATTTAAAGGAACTCCCGGTTTTTATTATTAATTTTGGCTGTCCTTTGCAGGAATTTCTGTGATTCAGAAATAAAGAATTGAACCGGAATGCAAAGTGCGCATTGCGTGGCGAAAGATGTCTGTTTACTGGCTGATTTTTGCGCTATTTCCTCTTTCTTTTTTTTTGGACGCCTAAAATTGCCGTCGAAGTGAAAGAGCTCCCTCGATTCGAATACATTCTCGTCCCGAGATGTTTGATCAGAAACTTGCATCGTGTCTCTCGGCGCTCTTGAGAAGCGAAGAAACTCATTCGGAGAGAAAAGTGGGTGGCGTAGCTCGCAGCGTGGCTGTGCAAGACTTTTATTCTTCAAAGAGAGGGAAAGAGTATCCATTTCCATTAATGGAAAAGATAGAAGCAAAGAATGTCGTCAGATATCCAAAAGGCGCACTCAGAACCGCGACAGCGTTTTAAAATTACGGTCGTCAATGCTTGAAAAAAGATAAGACATTTACAATTTTTGAGATAAGACGTCGCCCACTCATTGTGGTCACTGCTAAAAGGTGAAAAGAAACAAAAAATAGGACACGTATAGGTTGTAAAGGAAACTTAAAATAATTGGTAATGTAATCAGTAATTCCTACTGATTATTATACCCAATGTATGATTAATTTAACTAAAATAACGAACGGAAAACTGTGAGCAATACTTCACCAAATTGTTGCCAACTTATGCAAAAATTCCTATTAAACATGGCCAATAGAAGTTCAATTTCCAGTCAGTAAACGTGATTTATAGCTCCAATTTCGTGCTCTGAATTCGTCTTATGTGAGAAAAAGGATATTTGCAGTTGAAACTGAATTGATCAATTAGGCTGAACTACGCGAAAAATTTATTTTGGAATGTCATCGTGCTGAAAGGGAAGCTCGAATTGAATTCTTCAACATTGCTTCGTATCATTGTAGGTGATGGTGGCTTTAAAATCTCGTCATGCCTCTGTACTAATCGTTAAATTCGTTGTTCTCAGCGTTATCAACGCGAGCATCTAATAATAGTGCGACGCGACTCGAATCAATCTTCAGTGTACTGGAGCAATTATAAGGCTCTTAGAGTCTTTACGAAAAAACCTTCCTCCATTATTCATTTTGCGCGCCAATTATACCTACAACATCACGTCATGTTCAATAATCGAGAACTTGTGCATCATTTACGAGTATAAAATAGCTTTTTGGGGATTAAATTTACCCCAGGATGTCTGTTATTAAACGTATGGGGTCGAGAAAGACATCCAAGTAGCTTGTTTGTATCGTTTGTCGTTTTGGTGTAATTTAGTGGAAAGAGTATAGTCAATGCGAATCCGTTTTAAATGGAGCTAATCTGTTCTACTCCCGTTGTAATATATGATGAATATCTGATAGAAAATCATTCGTAATATGGAACTCTCCTACTATAATTCCCTTTATTATTATTCGTTTTCCATTACAACATAAAGTGTCCATGCATTAACTGCTCAAATAGCATTCCATTAATCCCAGGTAAAATGAGTGGGAATCAAGGTTTAAAATTTTATCAATTAATGTTGTCGTATACCTACATCACCCGGTAAAGCATCGCCACGATTTTTCGTATTTACGGAGAAAAGTTGCATCACAAAGTTCACTGTTTTACTTTTCACTTAATGAAGTTAATTTGCAGTTTTTGTTTTGTAACAACAAACAAAAATATGCATGTGAATTCTATAAATTGGTTATATGAAGCTGGGCTCACGATAGTAATTACGGGCTTAATGCGAACAAAAGACACGTAAGTTCATGAATTAATGGTCGATTAGAGTTAGCAATTAGGCGATTTTTCAAAAGCGTAGCGATTTCATGCTCCCACTCTGCTCAGTCCCTAAAATACAAACCTTACTGAAATAATTCATATTGGCGATTCCAAAATCACGACGCAATTATGAGCTAGTATTTCCTACATTATCTCTCCATTAATAATTTACGATCCCTCAAATTCAATTATTGTTTTGGATTACCCAATAGCTTGTTAATTGTATAATCCATTAATGGTCGTTTCTTTGAAAGTACATTTTGGATTTCCATCTGACACAAGAGTCAAGTGTTCAATGAAATTATCAGAGAGAGTTAACTATTGCACAAAAATCGTCTGATAGTGCTGTTATTCAGAGATTGTTAAAACTACTTTTACTTCCCATTACGACTAACATAATATTTTTTAATTATTAATTTTTATTTCATAGTGATAATAGTGGTACTGTTGAGCGCCCTTCAACGGTCTCTGCTTAATCACTGTCTGTAACTGTCAGGCATGAGAAGCAGTATTCGAAAAATTAGGAGTGTCTACCCTGCAAATTCGTCTTTAAAATTGCTAAAGATTAAAGCATCATTTATGATTTACCATCATTGAGACTATTGTTCGGACAGTCAATTTTTGAGTAGGAGGATCATTCCTCCGGAGGTAATTTTCTATAAAATTGCTAAAAAATGAAAGTTTCACCCATGTGTAGCCTCCATTGGCAACTTTTCCTGCGTTTTTAATTACAATGTATATTTAAATTTAATATTTCACTGAACTTTAAATTTTTATCTGTTTTAGAGATTATATTTTAGATTACGACAATGATTTGAATACCACGTCTGAGTCGCAGGAATGGGAGTTTTTGATGAATAAAAGAGGTGATGGATGCCGCTGATGCAGAAATAAAAATTTGCAATTATCCACAAAATAAATTTTACTGTGACCTAGGTTTCGATGATTTTACATCATCAACAGGTAATTTCACGCTGTTTGACGGATTTCTGTGTAACTTCTTCGCACTATACTATTCAAAGGAGCTTATTGTATACCAAGCCAGGATATTTTTAGGAGATTAGAGGACCTAGGTTTCGATGATTTTACGTAATCATCAGGTGAAAATGTAAAAACATTGAAACCTAGGTCGCAGTAAAATTTATTTCTGTGGATAATTGTAAATTTTTATTTCTGCATCATGCATAAATTCTACTTAATATCGCAAGAATCTTCTGATTTTATTTGGATGCTGATGAGCTTAAGAATAGATGAGATGAGTGATGAGAGCTGCGTGAAAATGTCCATCAAAGCCTTCCAATTATTTGGCTATATGTTGAAAGGCCATGTATTATCTAGAGAAAAATTATAGTTTTGGAAAGGAAGAATTCAGAATTTGGGCGTGAAAATATCCTGGCTAGGTATACGATAAGCTCCTGAGAATATAATAGTGCGAAGAAGTTACACAGAAATCCGTCGAACAGCGTGAAATCACCATACTGTAGGCTTCATAGAAGGATGCATAATTTCCTATATTCCTTATCCTCCCCACAAATTGTGGTGTCTAAAAATTACCCCGGAGTCCGTATTTAACGCAAGTTCCCTCCATCTTGTTTCTTAATAACACCGACAAACTTCGCTTGCATGTTTGGGATCCAAGATGAGTGGGAACTCACCGAAGTCCAAGGTCTTAACTCGGCTGGCTTGCAATTCAAATACATTAAAACTAGAGAACGGAGGGAGTTATCATGGACTGTTGAGCACTTTCGGCTCAAAGCTTCCAAACGCGCCACGGAAGTTCCTTTGTCCTACAAAAAAAATTAGAAACAATTTGCAACTTTCCTCAAAAGTATTAGGAAAATAATTTACCTAGGTCCGCATAGTTAGGCGACAGTTAATTACTTGTAGTATCTACAATTATAATTAGCCGTAGATAATGTGAAATGGGTTATTTTGGTAATTACATGCGACATATGTAGTAGTTTTGGAAATAGAGACTATTAAACTTCTCGCCTATATATCTTATGGGAATTCGTTGCGAATTCACCGTTTTTATAAATTAGTAGGCATTATTACCTAGTTCAACGATTAGGTCTCAATGCAATCTTTACATTCCTCTTCATTCCCATCCTCTATTGTATTTTATTTTGTAGCAGCGGAGTTTTGTTTCTTTTCTCGACCAAAACCTCGTTAGTAACTTTCTTAAAGACTCTCGTTCATGAAATTTGTTATTTAATTATATCAATCTTATTTATTTTTGAAACAAAGGACCTCTAGCCCCTTTATTAATCAGTCACTCTGCGTATTCTTTTGTTTATCATTTACTGTGTAATTACCGTCCCTGATAAAATGACTGACATTCAAGCTGCTTTGAATTTCCCTCATAATAGTATAGAATGGGGAAAAATCCACGCAAAAATTTCGCTCTACACACTTTGCCGAGCTTGAGGAGTGTTTTCTCAATTGGTTATTTTCCGTTCCTACGTTCTGCTCCACATGCTATCCACGATGTTGCCTTTATCGTGTTACTCATATAAGTCTCCAATACATCAGTTTTTATCTACTTGCTTGAGCGTATCTTACAAAGACGTAGCGAAACCACAGTCTTTGCTCACTCACCAGATTGTTTATCTATCCTCAAAATTATCTGACGTCTAATTAACTTGGAGAATATTATTAAGCAATAATGATTGACGATAGAAGCAAAACATTTGCAGTTTTCCACTAATGAAAGATTGAAAACAAATAATCTCGATTTAACTACACCCTCTTAAAATGTTAAAGATTGGGAGGATAATGTAAAATAATGAAATTGACGTCGTATTAAGTTTTTCATTAGGGGGAAACTGCCAGAGAGAACTGAAAACTGCTTATGCTATTAGGGAACGGTTTCTGCTCTTTTCTCATAAATCTGTATTTTATATATTTTTTTAACTTAATCATTTTTATGCGCTTTCGGGTAATAGAGTTGAGCAAAAAATATATTACGATACTTTTGTGAATTATAGTTTTTAATTGTATTGATATAAAAACGTCAAATAAAATTCAAATAAAAATTCGTCCTCGTTCAAATAAAATTATTGCATTTAAAATCTCGTGAATATGTACATTATTTACTTATATAAACGTCAAAGGGTGACATAGGTGATAAATTTACCCCCTATTTGCTCTTTAAATGCCATTTTACCAAAATATCATCATTATTGGATAGTACACATTATGACACTTAGGTGACACGAAAGCGTATTTATACTGGTCTATTTGAAAATTCCATCGCAAACACCTTCACCTCAAAGTGAAATTTATTGTGTATTCGGGATTAAAGAGTTCGAAGGCTCTCCTTCGTGGGAGGAATAGCACCATAAACACACAACGACTCCAGTGAGGCAGCAAAACACTCCCTGTGTAAGCTGAACCAACCCTCAAGATTTATTACTTGAGACCCTCTTGCAGCTTTACGGGATGAGAAAGGGGAGGCATTAAATCAAGAAGAGTTTTAAGAAGCTTATGCTGGGACAATGCGTTGTAAATATTTACATGCTTTGGGTCCAAATATATTGGGTTCCGGACGCTGAAAGCAAGGCCTCAGGCTTGTTGGATAAGAGAGCGAAAAACCTTCGGCGTTGAATCTTCATTAAATGTGCTTCTGTAATGTTCCCTTAAAATTACTCTTGAGCAAACTTATATAGTCCACTTTACTGCCTTCTTTTTTTTTCAGTTTTATGTGACTGAATCTTATTTACGTGGTGGATTTCGTTTAAGGAAATATTTTACGAGAAAACGCACGATTCTGATGCCATTTTGCGCGGGACTTTTGCTCCAAAATTCGCATGTTTGTTTTTTGAACGTTATCTGTGTGCAATATTAATTTAAATAACCATCACCTCAAAAGGATTAAAAAGATAACGCTGGCAAAATAATTTTTAGGCATTGACTCGGAATTGAACGGGAGTGATGATTTGACGACTGTACAGGAGGAATCTTATTTCTGGAGGAGAACTTAACATGGGGTTTACCCCCCCTTAGCCACGCAGCTATGGCAACGCAAACATTTTGTCAGAAGAATGTTGTGTTTACCATGAAAACGCAGAAAACAGTAGGGTACAGTAACGGATCAGAAATAAATATTGTTTAAGTTTCTTTTAAGACTTGTATCTTTATTTATAGTCTATCGCTAGGTAACTAACAGCACATTGTGAAGGTTTCATCGGGGCGTACCAAAATGCTGTACACCCATGCCCCCGGTCCTAGTCCCCGTTCAAATTTTCATTGCATTGAAAGAATGCTCTACAAGTAATTATGCAATTTATTGCTTAAGGGTGGAAGGATTAATTATTTCAATCATTTTATTGAAAAATAAGCCCAAAATATGTGATCGACAATGTATCAATGGTAATAGTCCCTGCTTGTGGACTCTGTGGTCGCTAGATTGTTGACTTTCCTTAGCTCACGAAAAGGTCTCCATCCCGGCTTCTGTGGTAAAATCTCTTTGATGCGTGCATTAAGAAATACATAGTCTTAAATTGATCAAGGAGATTTTTTTGGTAAATTAATGACAGTTCCTTGCATGGAAAATAGCCGTTGATTTTTGTGCTCATGTGACTGCATCGCTTAAGATGCTTTCTCTCTGCCAAAAATAACAATATGAAAATAATGTTGCCGATAGGAAAATGTTAAAATTGAATGATTGAAAGTACTTAAATCTGCTAAATTTTACCTGTGCAATGTTATATGCATATCTTGAATAAAAATAAATTTTAAAAGTAATAATTGTGAAAAGAAAATCACGATAATCATGATCAGAAAGGAAAAGCAATGGCAGGTTCCATAGTTCTTTAGTCAGGCGACCGGTTTCGATAAAAGGTATCACTCTCTTACTCTGATCTTACTCCACCTTCCCTCCCCCACCAACCCACCCCCTCTCCCTCCAACCCTCATTGGGTCGCTTACATGACGCTGCTGCCCAATCCCCCTTAACTTCCTCTCCACCCCTTCCACTTCTTCCTAACACCCCTTCTGACTCTTGCCATATATTGAAAATGATCCTGTACTAAGTGCATGATGATGATGATACCTTGTGTCGAAACCGGTCGCCTGATTAAATAATTGTGGAACCTGCAATTGCTTTTCCTTTCTGATCATCATGAAGGAGTTCCATCATGTTTCGCCTGACACTATTGAATTTACGATAATCATCATAAAATTAAGCATAGTTACCTTCAATCACTGAGAGTAAAGAAAAGTATGTCTTAACTCCAACCTCGACATATTTTACCTCTTTTATGTTCGTACACGCATTGGATTCATGCGCTATTGTAATCATTCAAACGATCTATGCAAAACACTAAGTAAAGAATTAGTAAAGAAGCAAAACAGGGATTCTCCAATCACATTATCCGTTCAGCATATTTAACTGAGTAAGTGATCAGGACAATGGAAACAGAAAGAAAAGGAATGAAAGCGAATGCACAACTGATACATTGCATGTGAATTGTTGATGATAGAGCTATCATGGCAGAAACTGAAAAGGATATGAATAAAACATGAGCAACTTTGACAACTGCCATGACTAAATGGAAATTTAGAATCGGTGCCCATAAAGCCAAGTCTTTAGTAGTAAGGAAAATGGAAAAATAATACACACGTGATAACTGGATCCTCAAAAGTTGATCGCGTAGAGAAATTTTGTTGCCATTGAAGAATGATTACTCTAGACAACAGATGTAACTGTGAAATAAGAAGGGTAGCGTTAGCCAAAAAAGCTCTTAAAACAAATATTACATGCTAGCATACAAACATTTAGATGAAGAAGCAAACGAAACACATGTCCAAAATTTGGTCTACAGCATGTTAATTTAAGGCATTGAGAATTGGACAATCGGTGAAAGGGAAAGAGAAACACTAGGACCGGTAGAGAAGTGGATAGTGAGTAGAATGACGCGTTAGGTATGGATAAACAAGCAAAATGAGTGGGGAAGTATTACAGGAGATCGGTGAATATAGAAGATTATTGGAACCTATGGAAAGACTAAAGGTTACAGACATTTGTTAGTCATATGGTTAGTCAGGTCAGGAAGGCCATACTCTGCCTGAGAGTAACGGTAGAGAAAACAATGTAAGTGAATTAATCATTGTATGTTTAAATTAACCATTAACTGGAGAAATTCTTCGACTATGTTGATTGTAACCAAATGTTTGTGCTTTAGAATTATTTGCAATGGATTACAACGAAAGAAGAAAAATGTATCAAACATTCAAGGTGCAAGTGGTCGTGAATGCGAATGATAGACGGAAGAAAAATATAAGCTAAAATTAACAAAGGAGTGAGACAAGAATGCAACCTCTCACCAGCACTCTTCAACATATACATGAATGAAGCAATAATGGAAACATGATAAATAAAGTTGAACGGAATAAAAATTAACGGAGAAAAAATAAACGCGTTCTGCGTCGGAAATAATATCTTAGTCATAGCAGGAAATTGAGGTGATCTTCAAAGGTCACTAAACGCAATGTACTAAGTTCACCAAAAACACAACTTAAAAATAAATATGATAAAGACTTGACTCCTAATACGTGGAAAAGAAAAGCTGAATGTAGATGTCACCCTGAAAGGAGAGAAATCAGAGCAAGTGGATTCTTTCACTTTTCTCGGAAATGCCATTACCTGGGACGGGAGAAGTACAATGGAGATCAAGCGAAGAATAACCAAAGCTAAGAACATCATTTAATGAAGTGAAAACGATCGTCACTCATAACATGAATCAGTTACGGAAAATCCGTGCTCATCGTTAGGATATGTAGAATAGAATTCCGTTTAATGTGGCCGATTCACGCCTGGCATTAACTTACATTTAAGAAAATAACTTAAAGATACTGGCGATACAGAGTCTGAATAATATGGAGTGGTTTTTTAGGACGAGACATATGTAAAGGCGATGCTGTAACACTGTAGTATTTCCTCCAAAAGGCTCGCAGAATACAAATGATCGTATGCAATATGGAAGCCGCCACCGATATAACAGAGCAAAAGACAATACACTTTTTTGAAAAATAATGATCATGGTAACTGTTATGGATTACGATCTTATTTAGTCATAATTAGGCTTTAAGTCTATAAGTTTACTACTTAAACATTTTTCCGAATCGTTAACACCACTTAGAAAATCATGTGGGCGAATGATCCACATTTGTTCTCCAATCGCGGAGTATTAAACCGCGTCTTACTGAGAATAACTATTGCGACTTCCGAATCTGTTGGACGACTATGATCGCGTTTTGTGGAACCTTGCTATTTAGGGTTTACTGTAATGACCTCCTAACCATTTTACGGTGAAACAAACTTAAGTTATTTATCTTAGAAAAATGGTACAAAACGATTTGCGCCCTGAATCATATATTTATTTTGGAAAAATGTCGAAAAGTAGGAGATTGAGCGATTGATATTTTCACGTCATTGAGTATTGAGATATTTTTCATTAGAATGAGTCTAAATTAATTTAATTTTACTGGTAATGTTATGTTGCTCGAATTGCCTTCAAATAAATACATTTTAATAATCATGGTAAAATTTGTCATTGAAATTGGCATAATTTTCTACATTATATTTTTATCCTTTGACCATCCTTCCTTCGTTGAGCCGTTGATCAACAAAGAGGAGATCAATGCTCCACAAAAATGAATGCACTGACGTGTATGACAATTCTTAAGGGAAAATCAGTATCTTCTCTGGAGCAAATAGTATACAACTACTTCCACGGGATAAAGAAAATATTCCTCCTGAGATTTTTCGATGTCAAGAATGTCACTGATTCAATTATGTTATTTATTTCAACCCTGGCATTCTGTTGAACAATCGTGAGCTAGTCTAGGGTAACGCATGTCACGTGTAACTTTATATAAGGTCCTCGCGAGCTACGCCGCTGCTCTCACCCAGGTCTAATATTGTCCACGGTAAGGAATGTGTCCTTATACTTTACATTGAAGAGGAAAAATTATGGATTAAGAAAGACTCGTAGCTTCTGCAGGTTGCACGCGTTATTTTATTTCCACGCAAGCGACCCACGTCAAGTCCCTATCATTTGCTGATGTACCAAAGCGCCAATGGAATCATTCAAGAGATACGAGTAATAAAATATCTAAGATAGAAGGGCAGGTGCCAGCAGAAGTCAAACTAACTGCACATGTTTCGTAATGCAAGTACTTCCATGCATTTAATATCTGCGTTTACTGCAGGACTTGAGAAAAACCGTGAGTGTCAATGAAAAATTCTCCGTACTTCAATATTAACTAATGTCTATCAATATGGAATCATAGTCTTTGCATTTGACATCAATAGGTTTGCTCTAGTAATTAAATTTTATTTCATAGGATGATTTGAAATTTCATAATCCATGTTAAAGAATGAGTGATCAAAAATGAAAAAAATATATATTTGTGTAGTCGCACGTGAATTATCTTTCAGCATCAATCTCGTATTGGATTGAATGAATCCGTATGATCGCAGTTACCTACAAAATTTGCAATTACTTGCAAATTTGCTATTATTGTCTGATGTGTTTGTACTCTTTCGAGGTATTTCATGCGCTAAACATTTCCACGCAAAAATTAAAATTCCATATTCACATAATTGATGTAAATGGCTGGAACATATGTAAGAATGACAGAAGTTTCTGAAAGTTTTCTCTGAAAAGTTACCAGAGCTCCGTGAAAGGGTTTGATTTTTTTTCATATATGGACAGTTTTTTTTCATTTAAAATATTAACATTAATCGTTAAAGGTTGAGGCTAATATTATCTCAGAAGACATTCCAACTGCAGCTACATCGCAAACATTAATACCCTTTATAATTACAGTACAGGTAATATCAAATAGTTACTGTTTATTTACAAAGATAGGACTCTAAAATTTGGAATTTTTTCTTAATGGAAAACCATAATTAAAAGGGACAATGTTATTATATGTTAAAACGGTTTTTGAACGTCCGTAGCAGTTATGGATCTTCACTATAGAAAACAGAGGAATATAAGAAAAAAATCCCTGTCATACACGATGAAACTATAACATTTGAATCCCATTTAGATAATAATTGAATGTATTTGCCAAGTATGTTATATTTATATTAAGATACTGAATATTGGTTTTCAAACTTAAAGCGATGTGTTTTCAACGACAGGCTTTCAACGTACGCTTCTGATGGGCCTAATATCCCCATTCAAGACGAAACTTGGAATGGAAAAATTAAAATTTTTCGAAACCCCAATATAATTAAACATTTTACTTATTTAAGTTGATTATTAAATAACTTCCGATTCGTCATTAATCAAAAATTGGATTCTTTTTACTAACCTAATACTTCTACTCCATTGTCTGAATGATTATGATTTATTCAAACTTATTTAATCCTATTTCCTTCCATTTCTCTTCTCTACCCGTCTCTTTCCTAAGATCTTCCTAAATTAATTTTATGTCGTTCGGAATATGCTTTCATTGAGGCTAAAGCTACTCATTATTCCCATTTTATCTGTTATGGGTATTCTATCCCTTAATTTGCTAATAAACCCCTGCTAAAACAAAGCCGTCGGTCGTCAAGGGTACGGTTTAGCAAAAACGCAACATTTTCAGCTATTATATCAATATTTTATAAAAGATTTCATGTTTTCGAAGAGTAAACGAAATTAATGAAAGATCGAGATCTTAATAATACACCCTTTTGTTTAACTTTCGCCTCGAACTAGCACACACCAAATATTTCTAATCGACTTAGACATTAGAATGAAATACTGTAAGGGAAGAAAATAAACTCAATACGTCCATGTATGGGAGTATGCAATCAGACAGACGGACAGAGATTCATTACTTGTTATTTTAATGAATTGTGTTGTTTACTTGATGACGCTTTTAAACGAGTAAACTAAACTGAAAGTTAATCAAAATTCGTGAAAAAGTTGCTAGTATCCTTTGATGTGATTTTGAAGTATTTAAGTGTTGTTGATTTGGGAATTTACCTGTCTCAAACCGTAAAAATTATAAATTAAAAAGCTGCATCTTCGAAGAACCCGAAAAATTCTAATTTATCTAAAATATTTTGTTGTAACAGCGACAGCGATAAAAAAATGATTGGGGTTGAGTTATTTCCCTACATTTGTTTCATGCACAAATATTTTATTAAAATGTACAAGGAACAATTTGAAAGTATCGAAGATATTTTTCTTCTTAAAATAGTTTATCTTTATATTTTACCCTTATTCAAATCCTTTATAAAAACGTTTATTTAAATAAATCCTGTGATATTGAAGAAAAATCTGTTCAACTAAATAGTAGCTCTCATTCTTAGTTTTTAGTTTAAATTTGAAACATTTGCATGAGAATACTTCGGATTTTTTAAAGACTACAAAAAGAAATATTTTAGACTGAAAAAAAATCATGGACTTTTATCCGCACACTATACATGAGTTATCTCAGCTTTGGTTCTGCGTTTTACTTTATTAAAAACCAATTTTTAATCAATTGATGTATTGATAATGTCTCACTCTCATTTTGAATTTATTTTGGATAAATTATATAGTATTTGATTACTTCTCCAGTCTAAACTTCGTTCTTCACAGACATGCTCTCTTATGTAATTAATATATTGCCTGGGTCATGGGTTCGAGACCCACTTGAGTGGATATAACACCCTGCAGTGAAGGGTATTTCGTGTTCGATTTAAATTGAAATGCAAACTGCCTCGATAAGGAGGCTATAGAAGCTATTGACTGTGCTACGGAAAATAAATAAATATGCCTCCTGGGATGAAATCTCTGAATTTACTCAATAATTTGAAAGGTGGAACGACGTCATAATTAGCTAGACAAATATTGATTCTCGAGCCAGAATTCAATGTCGAAATTTAAAAAAGCAGTGCCGTAATCCTCTCATGTGGCGCCGGCAGGACTTTCGTAATTTTGGTGTTATGTGATCCGCTAAGCATGTGAATTATTGCGTAGCATCCGGTATGTGAAAACAGTGAAATTCATGCTCAAAGCTTTATCAAATATTTAAGAGTCGCATAAATATTTTATTTGTTTCATTTATGTACTCAGGTGATCGATTTTCGATTTAAATATGTGGGGATTTAACATGGAAGCAATAGGCGTTAACATGGCGAGTTCACAGCAATTTTGGGGAAGTGTGCCGTATCATAAGTTGTGAATTACTTTAAATTAGTGTGTAAGTTGCCAGCTGTTAGCTATTTTAAACATTCTTTACCCGTATTAGAAGGCTCTTGCCTCAGTTAAATACGTACTTTTCTTTGAATTAACCTTTTTTTTGGTGCCTAAAATTTTTTGTGATTGAATTGGTGTTGTTTGAGTTTTAACCATTTCCGGTCCTGTGATTCCAAATGGAATCACGTCGCTTTCCTGCGTCGAGCGTCGATTTTTTCATATGTAATTCATATAGAAGATGATGTAATCTACGTAAGGTGAAAATATGTGGTGAGATAAAATAAATTTATGAATTAATGAAAATCATTTGGAAAGGGTTTAGGGATCTTTTCGTAGATACTGGAGTCGTTATTCTTTAAAATGTTGGTATCATTAAAAATAGCTGTGTAAGTGCAGGATCAAATCTGCATATTCTCACTGATCTTATTCTTCCTTCTGATTATTCGCTGCTATTTGAAAAAAAATTAATTTTCATTCGGTCCCATAAAAGTGTAGTTAACTAATATTAGACGAAATGGCTTCGCACAAATTCAATATTACATTTAAACATGGATCTACGATAACCATACCAGCGTCTTTATGTAAGGCCTAGGGTATGATTTGATGCTTTTACCATCCAATGAAATTCCGGACTACTGTGGGTTACTAAGGCGCGCAATGATTCATCGTTTGATTAATGCGTTTTTTGAATCATTCTTGATCGGTTCGACTCAACCTTCGGAGAAATGTCCTGGTTTAGCACCCGAATCACTCTGGCATCAGAAATGAATTCTCGTAATGCGTCCAAAAGAAAAGTTTCGACCCAGTGATGTCCTAGATTCGCAATCCGTCGACTGCTTGAATTCCATCCTTTTCGGCGGGAGCGTTTTGCCTCCGTCTTCGCTCCATGTGATGTACTTTTTTTTAGACGTCAACATGAGGGGGTCATCAAAAGTGAAGCGTTCGATCGCTCTCACTACGCTACCTTTCATAACGCCCACATCGCTTTACTATCTCTTCCAACTTTCATGGCACGGAATGGCATCGATGCGGCAGTTGAAAGGTCCACAGAATACTCAATTTGGAAGGAATGCAGACACATCCAGGATCCGTATAGTTTATTTGAATGACAAAAAGGTGGCGAAACACAGTCAATTATCTTTACTAACTCTTTATATATGCAAATCTCAAGCTTTTTACGTTTGAAACTCAGCGCTCTTGTCCCTCTATAAACTTAATGTGTGGTTTTGGTCCTTTTAACAGAATGAAGGTATCCAAGGGGAATGACTTATAAAAATGCATTTCTTTAAATAATTCCAGAGATGCATTAAAATGCTTAAGGGTATGCGTTTAAGCAAATGAGCCCTATAGTTTGGCTCCAAATCCATCTTCCTCTCAGTCACCACCGCAAGAAAAACAGAGCAAAAACAGAGGTGTTACTTACTTGCGCTAAAAGGTGCGTAACTTTGCGATGACTCCACGATTCTAGCCATCATCTTCAATATGGTTCGCAGTACTTTTTTGGAAATTGTCTCCATCTATTTTCCGCTCGTAGGAATAAATTCAACGGAAGGGGTGTCTACTCGAAGCTTTTGAAAATGTTCGTGCGGGGGCGTCGGTTGAGGAGTGGGGTCCGTGTCCAGCACTCTATCATCCTCATGAGCTCTTTCGCCTCCTATCCTTCTTTTATGAGTGCATCGGTGTCGCTCATAAACCAAAAAAATATCATAAACCACGAGTCAAGACTTCGAAAGTCTTATTGTCGGTCATAAATTTTTGGGAAAGGAACACCAAGCACTCAAATTGAATGCTTTCTAAAATTTTTAACATGCATCCTTCTCTGATGTCCGGAAAAAATGACTTCTTTTCAACTTGTCCGGCTCCGGAAGCTTTTTTTTATGAAGTTGAAGGTCCGCGTCATTGACTGGGCCGCGTTAGTGTCCTACGTCATCCTAAAATATATCGAAGAGAATTTATCACGACCGTCGCATGATGTATTGAGTTACGCAGTATGTCTATGTCAAAGAGCTTTTGAAGGATGTTGGCTCTGCCAGTGTGAACAAATAAATAAATCAACCATGGTTTTACACTCGAACTATCCATGCACTTTTATTCATGCATGCTTATGTATCACACTCTCTAGTCGCTTCTCTCAAATCTCTGTCCGAAATCAGAAAAAACGACATAGTGTGACCTAATAACTTTTGATGCAATTTGGAGTATTGTTTCCCAAATGGATGTGATTATTTATTTTTAAAAAATCAATTTCAAATTATTCATTGCTCAATATGCTGTGATTTTTTCCAGTTTAATGAAGTCGATTGTCATTTCTGCTAGTTTTATTCAAATTATTAAATAATTACATTAAAATATTAGCATAAACTGTATATTATCATAAACATAGCGAAAACATTTACCTGTCTTTCTACCTTCACCAAGTATTACCAACATTTTTAAGCCTCAGAGATTGACATAGCTTGACTTGAGCTTTATTTTTCCAAGTAACATAATAAACTTTCAGTCTCAACTCTAAAATAAGTCGTAAAAATGTTAAGACGAAGAATTGGTAATCTCAAACTGTTTAGGCTCAGCATCGGAAGACATGAAGTTGAGAGGCATTGAATTAAAGGTTATTTTAAGATATAGTTATTCCCCGAATAAAATTAACTCTAAATGTAGCACACGACAGAATCGCGCATAGAGTTAGAGTAACTCAAGGATGAAGTGAGAGGATATCAGAAGACCATCCGTAGAAAAGGAACACGCGGTAGGAAAATATTTATTCCGACGGCATAATTTTTTATCGATGGGCCCGGTTTTATGATCTCTACTTCAACATTTTCAGGCTGTAAAAACCAAAGTTAATGCGTTCACACTTTGATAGGCTTTAGACAACTGACAAGCTTACGCAGTAAACAAAACACTAACCATCTGCATGCATCAAATTTACGAAAACACAGTGGTGATTTGATGTTTAAGGTTCCTGAAAAAAGTGATTCATAGCCTAAATGATATGTAATGAAGAACTGAAAAGAGAGTTTTGTACCGTTGGATGGGACATTTACTGATATGATGCGTACTCCCAGTATGTAGAGATATAAAAGAGAAAATGGTATTTGGCAAGACCTAAGATAGTATGGTCTGATGATCCCTATCTTGGCGTTTAGGTAATCATAGAGGTGGTTAGATAAAATGAAAGTGACATGAATATGCGAACGATTGAATTATCCTCTCATTTTAAAATCTGCAGTGTAAACAAAGGATAGAGAGTTCGAGCTTTTTGGCATTTTTTCACCCTGTGCATGCGCTGATGCATCACTGCCCTCTTGATGACAAGCTGAGTAGCTTTTCGGGTTCCAATATGGTGTATGAACCACAATAGAACTCTGAAAATAATATTTCCTACAATATTACATCTAAAAATAGAATGGAAATTCGCCCGGTTGAGAATAGCATATAATTAACATCAAAAGTGAAGTTACAGTAAAGCCAGGAACAAAGAATATTTACACTTTATTACACGTAATATTTAACTCGAAGTTTGTCATTTCGTCCATTATCTTGATTGATCGCTTGATTTATTTGCTTCGGATGTAGTTCCGTTTTTGGCACTTAGCCACTCAGACCTAATGGTCCATTGTGCCAAAAACATTCATGAGTCTCAACCCCCGCAGCCCAATGTCCTTACCAAAGACCATGATGCCCCGAATTGTTGGGTCTCCGAATCTTTAATGCGCCCGAGTCCCTGCGAATGGTAGGCATTCGAATAGCTGAGTGGTTTACTCAATCTTTAATTTGTCACGTTATATTTTGGGTCACCCAAGACGCGTGGTGTAAAAGGTACAATTTAATAGGTTAATGTAAGGATGTGATAATATTATATTTCTACCCGTTCTTAGTACTTTTGTGTGAATAAAAGCGTGCTGTGTAGTGTGTGAATAATCACTTGCACCTGATGATGTTGCCTATGCGACGAAACCTATTGACTAAGAATAATCTGCGATAAGTACCAAGTAATTTTGAAATATATGCATATAAATTCACATTTACATTCTACGGTGCTCTCTACGATGAATCAAATCGTAAAGATTTTCGTTTTATCTTGTTTATTTATTTAATTTTTAATTTGCCTACGCTACCACATAATACAAGTATTATTGACGCATTAATCACGCATTAAATTGTGCATCTATTTTCTACTCCAGATGATGTATTTTAGAAATAATTCAATGATCTTTAGGAATAGGCATCAAATGGTTTCTCACTCAATGGTTTATTCTCGTTCTCCAGAGGTCAACTCGCTGCAACATTTTGGCGGACTATTTTAATTTAACCGGCGACCTGGGTCGCAGATTCTCCCAGGTTATTTATGAAAAAAAAATCTGTTGCATCACACACTTTCACCCATTAACTCAGCTAATTTGCATTTACGAGTGCTCACTCCCATCCTGCTTGTGAAAGGCATCGAATTGGTAGACCATCCAAACGGTTTGAATCCAGGCTCATGGCAATCGACAAAGCTTTGGTGCTTTGTTGAATTAATTAAATCCCCATATCGTTGCGTAGAATAACATTTAGCCGATAACAAGGAATGAAAAGGTATGGAATGGCTAATTGTAGTGGACTAATCTTCGGTTCTATGGCTCTTGACTAATTAAACCTAGAAAATCTAGAAAATCATATAAGAAAAAAATCAACAGATCATGTCTTGAACTGTTTGAAAAAAAGAGGCAAGAACTGTGATATTTTGTTTTTCACACTAGCTTCGATGTTAAAATTCAATAAAGTCTTACAATATTTTAAAGTTGTATTATTTCCACGCTGTCCATTATCGTTTATCTCTCAAATAAAATTCGCTGGGCGCAAATGGCTAAGATTCTGTCAGTTCGATCCCTACCTCAAGTATCTGAGGACTATGCAGTGTAACTGCTAGTGATTAATGTGAAAATATACATTCTTGTATTTGACTGTTCAAGATGAATCTCCATACAGTTGTTGTCGATTCCATACATTTCAGAGGGAATATTTGTGACAGTGAGTTTAATATTTGTAATGAAAACTAATTCATCATGAGAAGCTTGAACAATGTATTCCAAACTTCTCAAGTCTTTTATCTTTACGCATTGAATGTGACTATAATGAGATGCTTATCTCGCTGGTGGGATTTGGATCGGTGGGATTCGAACTTACTCCCCGCCGTTTGAAAGCTATGACTCTGAAAAACGCGTAGTATTCGGTGTTCGTTGATGACATTTTTCCGAACCAAAATTTTAATTAAAAGGCGATAACTCCTAGGTTCCTTTCCATTCGACAAAATGTGCAAAACTCTTCGCTCGTTAATGGGTTTTAAAATGGAGAAGGGAAGAGGAGGCCGTTGGAATTGCATCCCCCGGCCGTAAACCTTGATGAGGAATTAATCAACATGACAGCGAACGGGGGTGTGTTCCGGGGATATCACGGTCGCCACGATGCCATGTCCTTACTGGGAACCGCGTCATTTCCTCCTGCGATGACAGCGCGGCTATTGGATTATTATTGTACTACGTCCCCTATCCTAGAGATGGCGAGCTAGTCGCGAGCGTCGCTCACAGGCCGCTCGTGCGATAACGGCTGCGGTGTGGGTTTTAAGCCTTTCTCAGCGGCAATCACGAAACGTGACTCATGCCCTCCGAATGACCGACGTGGCGGGTGGGTGGAATTGCCTCTGCGGCCTGCATGATGACCTCTAACCCCCACGTGCCCCTGATGTCCTACGGACCACAGTTAAAAAAAAGGGGGCCGCGAGAAACTTTGGAACCCTTAAAAAAAGTTTATGGGCGAAATTAATTGAATCGCCGCAGAAGTTGGCTTAATTAAAAGGAATGCAAGAGTTAATAATGAAAATCTAATGAAAAAATATGACTGTTTTGGCTTGAGCACCAGGTGAGGACTTCATTATGTACTCAATCACTAGAATGGATTTTTTTCGGTGGGAAGGAATGTGGTTGTTTAAAATCAAAATTCGCCTCTCACTTTGCGTCCTAAGTTTCCTTTGATTAACCCGTCAAACGAAAGAATCATGGCAGTGGTGGCAGAATTGACTTAATCGTTTTGATTATTTGACGATGCAGCTATCTCAAATTTGCATTCTAAACCTAACGTAAAATTTCAAGGGCCCTAGAGGAAAGTTTTTACGTTTTGTCTCGATGAAAAAATGACTTACGTCATTTATTGTTTGAATAGTATTTTCTAATCATTCAAGTGGATTTGAATGCCAAGTACCAAGGGACCGCGGTTTGCTCGGTATACATACATACCAATCACGCCGTTCCTTTCCGGGGTAGGCAGAGTCACTAAGTTTCACTCATGAATACATATTTGTACACCTATCTCTGCTTCGATAGTTTCCTCCATACTGACCTATCCTTGCAAACTTTTGCTTTATTTTCCCCCATACACTGCTTCATACACGCCCTCCTGTTTTAAAGACTCATAATATTCCTCCTAAGAATTTCCTCAACCACAACTCGGTATGCTATATGCTATATTTATTTTTCAATTCAATATAAACGTAAATTGTAAGATACAACAGTAAAAATCTCTTTATGTATTGCATATAAAATATCTCATTATCAATGGCCTAAAAAGGTTTACTCGAAAATTAAAATTTACTGGCAGGCAGCTAGCCTGCTCACTCCGTGCGCAGGGGTGTTACCCGCCCCAGAGCTTTCAGCTCCGGGGCTCTTGGAGCAAGTGTCGTAGTCTAAAAATAAATTTGGTGAAAATTTTTTTTCATTCATTGTTCTCCTTTGTTGTTTTTAAAGCCATTTGAATAGGAGAGCACTGTGGGTTTCTTTTGTTTCAACCTTTACACTCTTCCACTCTCCCTTTTGGCCTTCCTCCCTTGTCACTGTGTTTCCCAGCATCTGGTTGTTGCAACCACACACCCAAAAATGATCCCTCCCCTTTCCCAGCCAGCCTCGATGGCCCTCCACTGCCTGAATGGTGAGGAGTTGATGAAGTACTTCAAATTGGCTTTAGGGCCTAAATCCATGATAACTTTATCCTCAAAGCTGGTCAGGAAGTGGAAAACCCCAAGAAAAAACACTGGCCCTAATGCTTCTGGGCCTGGAGAGATCTCATTTCTCAGTCTGACTACCAGTGGACTTAAATGCAATATAGTTTACATGCTTAACCCCTATACTGTTTCACCTGGGACAATCTTCCGTCCTCTGGCTTTTGAGAAGGGCTCTCATGCAATGATGCTCCTCTTTCTACTTGCAACTGAAAATGGTGGTCCTGGCACCCGCTGTGCCTATGACCATAATATGCACATCAATCCTCCATCTTGCCTGGTAGATTGAAGCCCAAAGTCTCTATGGAACTTTATCTACCAGCTCTTCTAAACCAATATAATTGGACAGAAAACAATCATAAAGTGGTACACTAACTAAATACACTCCTTTTAATTCATGTATCCATTACATCTCCAAATAACTTACACCTTTGCACGGATGGTGACCTAACACCCCATGCCACGCGCCCAAGCTATAGTCGTGAGTTGTGCTGCAAAGTGCGTTCAGTAGAGTTCTCTGAGAGCTACCTATTCCACTTTGCAGCACTCAAATAGCTCTCGAGTACAGCGAGATATAAGGGTTTTATAATTTACATACACTTTTTGCATAGGAAAAATGAGGACAGACAGACACGCTGTAGAAATAATTATATTAGATAGAAGGATTATTGGATTGCAATCGTCTGCGAAAATGATAGTCGCGTCGTTTCGGAAGTCTTCCGCGGAGTATGTGGAGACGTGAAACAAATGAATAAATCAACAGAGCGTCGTTACGGAGCCAAAGGAAAATAACTGAATTAGCCGTTCACGTATTAGTGATGGGTGGTTTGGCTGTCTCTCTGCATAATGCAGATTATTCGCGGATACAGGGCCTGTATCTCTTACCGAAAAACCATATATTGATAGGTTAAGCGGATATTCAGTTTCGATAGTCATTACATGGTGCATACGGATATAGAATTACTTCTCGCTGTGTAGTGTGAGAGAAAAATTCTCACGTCAGTAAGACACTTTCTTGGTAAAAACTGCTTCCATTATTGGAGCTGTTTACATAGCAGTCCGTTGTCATGATAGTCGTATTGTGATAATAGCTTCGTTTTCATCGTAACAGATAAACGTTAGTCGTCATTAAATCCCTATGTAATTGGTAGTTTCTAAGCCAACTGCGCGCTTTTACGGTATTTAAGCTTGGCCCAATGGATTCGTCATACCCGAAATCCTAAAACATCCCACTCAAAAGAATAGGTTCGGTAGTTTTCGGGGAAACAATTGCATACCCATACTTACGCGTAAATGCAAATATCCATTACTTCGGTTGCCAAGGAGATATGCTATTGTTGGAATCTGAGAAAAATTATATATTTTCATTGAAAATGTAATTTACAACAAAAAACGAGGTGTGTAACAAAATCGAGTTCAAGAATTTAATTTTTCATTCTTTTTTCCATCCTACAGTGAAAAGTCGAAACTTATGCCTTTATTGTAAGTTGGTTAAATTTCGATTACAAGATTTAACAAACTGCCCATTCTATTAAAACGTTAAGTAAAGGCGTTATTATTAAATTATCATCACTATTCAAATCGAATATATATTGTCACCGGAATTGGGTTTATTGACAAAATTTCAGAATTCTACGTCATCGTAAATTAGGTTTCATTTCAATGACAGGATTTGACCCTGAAAAACGGGTGAATCTCAATGAAACTTAAAAAAAGCAAGAAAATAACTTCTGCTCTGATTCCAATGCTTTTATTATGGGAGTACTATAGGCCCTTGCGGCCATGGGGTCTTTGGTTCTAATGATTCCACGTACCGTAAAGCCCATATGTACTGACTCTCAGGAGAAACGGTTCGGCTCTCCTCAAGAAAATATTCACATACTTATATCCACATAAATAAAGATATTGCCTGATAAATGAATTAAAATTTCTGTTTATTTGGGAGGCCAAGGAACATTTATCACATCGTTATCACCAAACTTGTCAATTGTGTTCTTCCGCCGAATCCAGTTCATTTAATTCATTTGCGTATTAATTTAGTCTCATTTAAATAGGCAAGTTTTGCCTTCATTACATTGGCTCATCGCATGTCCTTGTTCATGACGTCTGTTTTAGCGCTCTCGTGTGTATTGTCATGAAACACCACGTTCTCTTTTTTCTTCTTGTCTTCTGATACTTGTTTTCCATTGACAAAACAGTACGCTAGTCACTACATGCATCCGATACCCTCTCTACTCACATGATTGTGAGGCCGCAAAATACATGACTACAAAAGCCTTAAAGCTAGCGTTCTAATTACTTGTAAACTCGCATTTTGCATATTTTTGGAAGAATATGATTTTCGCTTCAACGTTTTTCCTTCATTCTTGCGCTGGTAGTAATCTTCAAAGAGAAAAAACGATATTTAAAAATAAATTTTGTGTGTGGGATACCTATGGGTTTAATTAATTTTCTGATTGTTTTGTATGCAAGCAAAATAAAAATAAGTCTGTCGTTAATTATCAGTGGGCGGAGATGTTGGAAATCATCATTTATTTTTCGTGTATATTGAATTTTCTGTCTCCCATTCTATTTTTAGGTTGCAACACGATTACGAGCGTTTACGATTAAATGAGCTCCAATTCTGAAATTTCTGTATATTCCATCATTTTTTCCTGTTAACCTAGTTTTTATATAGTCTTGTTGCATTGCTGATATGAAAATTATTTTTTGTGTATTTTTGAAATTGTGAAAAAGACCTAAACTATAAAAGCGATAAACAATAATGTCTTATCGTAATATTCCACCAAAGTGTCTCTCTCCTGTTACTATTGTGAAAGATGCATCAACAGATGAGATAATTTCTTCTTTTTTGTACTTTGTATCTAATTTATTCGAATGGAAAGTCATGTCGCGTCTGAAATGATGTAAAGTTTCTTGGTTCTCTGCAAGGAACATTCATTTTTAAGGTTTTTTTCCCATTTCCATTTCCATTCCTGATACTCTACTGCTTGTAATGTACATCAAGGGTAATAATTTGTTGTGAATGGTCGTTGTTTGTGAAGGCGCGTTAACTTTGTAATATTAGAGCCTAAAGTCAAAAAAGTAATTTAACCCAATTCCGCCCAGAAAAAGTTATTATTATTACAATTTTGATGAATTTGTGGTATTTTGCTCATTTTCACCTGAAGTACTCATACGAAATATTTTGGTAATCGTGATCTTGAACGACGCGGTGTTGACAAGTTGATTGCAATGAAGTTCGTGGTACCTCCTTCAGAGCGTCATACACCCAGCGCGTCAGAGTGCAGCCTTATGGCTGCGGTGGGCGGAAATGGGTTAATCTGATATGTATTGGGATTTAAAATAAACACGTCTGCTAACCAAATATTTGATTTTCTCTTCTCCTCTAGGAACAGGAATGGGAAGACTAAAGGGAGTGGTTTTCTTCATTCTGCAAATGCTGATTTCTTCGGCGTGCGCAAAAATTGGTGAGTGCTCTCCATTTACAAACATACTGGGCAGAGTTTGAAAATCGAGACTGGAGCCCAAAAGAAACAACTTTTTATGTGAACCAAAATAATTTATAAAAAAGTTGAGAAACTATCTTAAAATACTTTGACAAAGGTCACTATATGCATTCCGAGGGAGGGTCCCTCATTCGGCTGGGTCCTTCTCATGTACTTATTAAAAATATTCTGGTCACTCCCGCAGAGGTACGCCAATGCTCTCTTTCTTTACATATTTTTACTTTGGATATTTTTGTTCGTACCACCCTCAGTTGAATGAATCTGTTTCGCGAGTTATTCACTGTAAAATCAACTGCGAAGATATGCTTTTAATTTATATCGTGTATTGGCCTATAAAAATGTACCCTATGTTGCCATCCATCGTTACCATTGTTTTTATCGCATAAATCCGGCGAGGTGGAATATTTGTGCTTAATTTTTTCTATATTTTAAATATGTGAACTGACTTTCAGCTCAACAATAATTACGCCACATCGCAACATCACCTCATTAAAAATCATGAGTGACATTTTACGACTATTGCCTGGCAATTCCAGTCAACATGAGTGGGCATCCAAAAATCTACCCAGTCGTTTTTTTGCCTTTAGCGCTTAATCGTAGCAACACACAAGGCCATAATGAAACGATGGCGAATGAATGGGTTCCCAGTCTTTTGATTTTTATTAAATATTATTTGAAATCATGTTTCGATTATTTTCTTACCGGTCACAGCTAAATTTGTTCGTATATAATTCATACCGCTCTCTAATTGAGTCATTTGGATCGGCTGAAGGAAAATGATGAGAAAATAGTATTTTTGCCCAGAAAAGCATAGCTCATGTGGAGAATGGTGTTGTCTAAAATACTGCATGTAATTTTAAATTCACGCAGTCCCAGTTATCGGTTTACAATAACTCAGGAGAATGCCAGCGGCGTATTGCTCCCATCATGAAAAAGAAGTGTGCAGCGTAGTACCTTCATCACCGAGTTCTATTTTTCTTTAAGTCATTTTTCAAAAGATTGTAGTACGAATCTTTTCAGTCTTTAAGGTATGGAGGTAGCGTAGAATGGGCCACACCCTGGAATTTTGATAAATAGGAACCGAGGTAAGAGTACACAATATGAGAAGAAAGTAGTATAAATGCAAAAGTTGTAAGCAAATTGCAAAATAATTCCGTTGACAAATACTGAAATACAGATTCAATATTTCAATGAAGGAATCAGAAATGATTGGAAGGGAAGAAAGGCAAGGCAAAATTATCAGGTAACTGGAAAAGAATAATCGGTGGAAAATTAAAAATAAAAAGTCTACAGGCTCCCGCAAACGTAACTACTTACATGTTATTATTTCTAGGACATACATTTCATACAAGAAATTGAACGCTTGTTATTTTTATATATAATAGTCCAAATCTTATATCATTTCCTCCAGTTTCCAATGTTACTAAATAGTCGCATGAACATTTTAGGGAATCTGACCTATAACCATGAATGAAGCGGTTTTTGCAATTACCATTTATGAGAGAAATCGAAGCGAGGTATAGAATGGTAGAGAAATACTTAACAGTGAAGAAAGAGTTGATAGTTACTGGCTGCTACCATTGGATTGATAATTACTTAAAGATAAAATTTGGCCAATTATTCTTTAACTGTCTTGACCTGTTGAAAAATCTCCAAGCTTCACTTTAACTGCCACATAGCCTACCGCCGACGAATCTCCACAGCAAGCAAATGGCTTGACGAAAAAGCATTGATCAAGCAATTATATTGCACCTCATTTTTGTCCATTTCAAATGAGTGACCGATTTTGTTATTCCTCGCGGTGTCTTTTCTCTATTGGTAGTTGGCTGTTTATTATAGCTAGCAAGAATCACAAGAAGGCGAAAGTTATGAGATTGTTTAGAAGTAAGAATGTGGAGCTGAACATGAGCTGAGGGCAAAATCCAGAGGAAGTGCATCAGTTAATGGATATAAGTAGCATTTCAAGGAGAGTGGGTTTAGTGATAGGGATATAAGAAAAGTAATTGGATCTGATTAACGGAGTATTTTTAAGAGAGGGGCGTTGATGTTTGGAAAGAAAAGTAAAGAAAATCTGGTGAAGATGAATGTGGAACGAGACACTGTTGGAAATTTAGTTATTGCGAAGGGAGGATGAACGTAGACTTGAGGCTTTCAGTTGTGAGTTAGCTAATGGGTGGAGAGAGTGAGATGGGTTGGGAAGACGATAAGCGAGAAGACATTGGAAACGGCTGGTGAGGAGAGGAAGCTGGTGGCTGAGGGATAAAGAACCTAGAAGGTATGGATGGAGGCCGTATTGGAACGAAAGAACATGTTGAAGAGGGTAATGGAGGAGAGAACTCTGGGGTAGTGTGGAAGAAGAAGAAAGAAATCCTCAGTCTAGAAGGATATTGGGACGAAAGAAGAATTGAATTAAAGAAAGATCATTTGGCGGGACATCCAAAGTAGGAAAAGCGAGACGATGCACCAGAAATTGGGACGTTGGGACAAGAAAACCTATCTAACTAACAGCTGGTAGAACACTCAAATGAATGAACTGTACACCTTCAGTTCCCAATTATATCTTTATTATTTTTTGACAGCGTTCGGAATAAAGCGGCCGTATTAATTTTATGAATGATATTTGTATTATTTTATTAACGGAGGAAATTGAATACTTTGATAATGGAACTAATGTAACTGTCGATATGAAATAGCTGTGAATATTTTAACAAAATATAATCTTTGTACATATCATTGGTGATTATCGAAAATAAGTACTTAGTAGGTAATTTTGGTTTTTAACTTTTGGAATTTACTGAAAGCTGTGAAATAATTTGCAATCAAATGGAATGAATTCAAATGTATTAACGATTTATTTATCATTTGAGAGGTGTGTATGTGTGTTATTTCAATGCTTTTGAAAGCAGCTGCCATTAATGTAATTACATTGGTAATCTTTTTTATTCATTGGAATAACTGTTAATGCTCAGTTGATTCTATATTATACTAATGTCGCATTCAAAGACTTGTGATGTAAATGCATTTGAAATATTGGAAAGTTTGAATCAAAAACTTGTGGTCAAAAATGCAGCTATGGTCACGAGCAATTTATAGTTCGCTTACCCACATTTTAATATTTAGACGGAAGCAGAATTTGAAGGGAGGCTCATCGGCATTGTTGTTTTATTACCAATGAACAATGAAATTCAGATTAATGCATAATATTCGAAATGGAATAATTCTAGAGTGATATTTTGGAGGCCGAGCAAAAATCGGTGAAAAGGAGAAAGGGGAACTTATCCGGACAATTTAGTAGATACGATGACTTTATGACAGTCGTCAAAGATAACAGGTGATCAAGCCGAAGTTCGTCGAAAGTCCCCAGAGGGGATAACCGTAACAAATAATGACAGGTGTCAAAGTGAAGTTACAAGAAGACTTGAAAGGATAATCTATAAATGAAACGGGTGAGAGAGTTGTGAATTCTCAGCAGACGTAGATGTTTTTGTAATAAGAGTTGATTGCGTCACTTACTGGCATCTGATGGGCTTTGGTTCAAAAGTGGTCGTGTAACATGTTTTATAAATAAAAATACAATATGTTTTCCGCAGTATCCTTGGAATTCATAAATATTAATGATACAGAGCACTCTCATGTGCTTTAGATAATTTAAGTATGGGGGAGATATTAAAAAAAATATTCCATATAATAAATCGAGCAATAGCCAAAGTACTGCGTTTGGTCGCTTGCCTGGTATAACCGTAACTTAATCGACACTTTAGCTACCTCGGCGAATGATATTTTTTGCGTCGTTTTCTTTCGAAACGAGTGTAAGTTGTAAATGTTCTCTAAAGAAATTGCCATTGTTTAAGGTGTAATTTTGTAAAAAGAATTATTTATCTCCTCAAATGCGCTGCCAACTGAGTGGCGAAATCTTGTTCAATTTACAATTTCTTCTTTAGATATTCCAGGAAATATATATTTGAACATTTATATCCTTCAATTATTCAGAAGACCAGAAACCACTCAGAAGAAAGAAATTTAACATTTAAAAATAGAATACCATGAAAGGATACCAGGAGGGTGTGGCATCAGATAATGTGGACGAATAATATTATTAGTTTATATGAAACCATTTATGTCCCTAATATTGAATTAAATATGGTATTTAACCGCTTAGTTTAGCATTTCCTCTAGATAGCATTGATATTTTTCACGTCGACGAGCATTTTTCTCCTCATTTAAAATATAATTATAGTATTATATATAGTTATATTATGAGAAGTTTATTGTATGGGCCGCCTGAAATATACCACGGTTTCGAAATAATCAAGCCTTTGCTTTGCGGTTGTTAAAATTTGATTTTAGGGTTAGACACATGCCATGCTTTTACGCCGCGATATGTCAATTCATTTTTCAGACCAGTTGATGAGTGTCTACAATATTAGGCATGGTTTGGGAGCCGATATCGACTTGCAGGCTACATGATACGCTGAGATTACTTGAAATATTAAAAAAAAGGCGTATGCTCTAGAAAATATCTATTTCTCCTCGAACTATACCTCAAGAACTGGTAGAAATGACGAGATTAGAGAAGTACGAGAATGACGTGTCGGGTCATTGAGGCTGGTAGTGAGGGTATTATGTCATCAGACTGTAGCCTGAGAACCGAAATAACAACCATATTTTATATCCTTGCACTCTCCTTTCTTTTATTTGGATAGCACGACGGAATTGAGGAATTAGCGGATGTAAGCAAGACTATCGTACATCTGTTTGAAATTTAAGGCAAGTATCTCATGAAAAAGTATTGGCAACTTAGTGCTTTGGATTCTATTCGATTTCACCGTACTATTCACCAGGATCGCGGATTATCATTAATTGAAATAAGTAAAATGCCTTATTTTAGGAGAATGCACGGTAAATAAGTAAATGCATGCTGATTGATACATAGTAATCGATGAAAAGATAGAAAAAATTCTTAATTATTGGGTCACCCTGTAAGCGCTAAAGGAAAATTGGGGCTATAAAATATAGCGGGCAGGCCACGCCCACGTTATATCTTCTAGCCTTGGCCACAATATCAAGCTTTCAATCTACCTCAATGTGTTGAGTCTACAAGCCATTCTTCTTATGCGCCGATGATGCCTACTACAAAAACAGAGGGAGACACCAAGGCACCATGTGAAAATAAGTAAGACGAAAATTAAAATCCTAGTATGCGGAAGAGAGAAGCCGAATGTAGAAGTCACACTGAGAGGAGAGAAATTAGAGCAAGTGCATTCCTTCACCTATCTCGGAAGTACCATCACGTGGGACGTAAGAAGTACAACCGACATCAAGCGGAGAATAGCCCAATCTAAGTAGGTGTTCATGAGAAAAAGACAACTGCTGTGCCCGCAGAAGGTAAGACTACAAACAATGAAACAGTATGTGCAAACATTCGTGTTGAGCGTAGCACTATGAATCGGAAGCATGGACCATTGGAAAAGCTTACCAGAATAGACTAGAAGCTCATGCAACCTGGTTCTGGAGGAGGATGCTGAAGATAAAATGGACGGAAAAAATAAGAAATGGTGAAGTGCACGAAGAGTAGAAGAGGAAAGGACCGTATTTATTTATCTTTTTTTTATTTATCTTTACTACCCCGAATACGGCACAATGGGCCAGTTTACGTCGGGTGAATATCAACGTACGAGACACAAACACCCATATCCTGGGCAGAAAATATTCTACCTAGGCGGGACTCGAACCCGCAACCCTCGGGTTGGCAGGCGAGGACTTTACCCCGCCACCACCGGGGCCGACAACACCACACAGAAAAGAAGAACGAGATGAATTGGACACACCTTGAGGCACAATGTATTCGTGAGGAACATAATTGAAGGTAAAGTAGAGAGAATAATCCCCAGAGGAAGACCCATGATTCAGTTCATGGACCCAATAAAAAGAAAAGTACATAGGAAGAGATACCAGGAGGTAAGGGAACTAGATAGAGAGGTAAGTAGTAAGGGAATATGAACTTAGGGAAGGGTTGAGGGCTGCCGTCAACCAATCTTAGGATTGAAAGATCAATGTATGTTGACGAAGGCACTCCTTTGATATACAGTTAACTTCTGTGTCCTTCCTTTCCCAGTTCCTTTTCCCCATTCACTGTCATTTAATGGCAGGTTTACTATCACCCCACCTTCCACTCGCCAAATCGGAGGCTCACTGGGTAGCATGCAGAAGTATTGATCCTTGATATTTCATATCCAGCTTAAAGAGCAAATTAACGCGCTATTAGTCACTTAATTGTTTAATTTCACCTTAGCTATTTTGGTAATCCATCCTAATGTGGCACATTGAACTCGAGATAAAATAATAACGCCTACCAGCTTTGGAAACTAACACAAAATTGAATTTTCGTCATCGTAAACCAATTACTGAAGGGGAGACGGGCAAAAAAAGTCAGAGAATCTCGCCTTATATACTTTCGAAAAACTTTTCAGGCCGATCCTACGCTTTTGCTTCGCTGTCATTACCATCGCGATTTTTTTCCAAATAAAATATAATTAGGGAGGTTGTCACGTACAGCCAGGCTTTTCCCGTCCTCCCGGTAACTTCTCACCCTCTTTTACACCGTCACTAGAGGCAATTTCTTCCCCCTTTTCCTCGTCTTTTTTCCCTTGTTCATTTTTGATATTTCTGGAGTTTTTATCCTCAAGTCGGATCCTCGACGATGATCGGGAAAAGGATATACTTCGCGACAGGGATCGGAGGTGAGGTGACAGAAACAGGGAAGACTCAGGCTGTGGCTCTTAATTGTTTTATCTTACTTTAGAATGTCCATGCCCCTCTATCAGACTTATATGTGTATATGGATAATTGTGCTACCTTTCCATTAGTGCATTAAGGTTTTAAGGCTAATCTAATGAATTCAATGACCACTTCTAATCGATACTGACTCCAATGACAATTTTCACCCAAGATCGTATTGCGTCACGTATATATAGCTACATCCATGGGTCACCTAAGACTGCGGACTCCATGGCGTCTTCCCAGAAGAACCGGGATTGTTCCTTCTCCATTCTTTCCATAATCCTCTTCCTTTTCCTGCATACTTAATCATCAGAAATGGCGGAAACGATCTTCAGAAGCCGCGTAAGGGTGGTCCTTATTTGTAGATAAAAGATAGATTTTTTCCTTACTTAATTCTGGGACAACCTTAAACTTTCTGCTCTTGGAGTGGAAAATACACTTGTAAAATTTTATTGTAATTGGTTGAGGAATAGATGTGCTGCATCTCACGTAGAGTTTTGAAATTCCTTCATACTTTGCAGTATGGTGGATATTCCTGTCGGTTACGTACCACTCGGCGTTTTTAATTGCTTTTCTGCTAATACCTACGACTTACTGTACATTTTTAATGTTCCATCTCAAATATTTTCAATTCCTGTCGCGTAGTTTCCTAGGTACAACACTGAGAGGGATCACATTCTATCCAAGTCGACGGTCGCGCCCTCTTATATCAACGCGGGAATCCACAGTCGTCCACAGAAGTCCTCAGTCGTGTCTATCGTTTGTCTTCGTAGTATTTTTGCAAGAAATTGAACGTGTAACTTGTTTTGGCTGGTACTAATGATTATTTTACGTATATACTTTCATTCAATATTGGTCGTTCAATCCTCAGACTGATTGTCTGCAGCTCTCCGCCCTGCCCTATCTAATGCCATGTCCCTTACATCCTGGTAGCTCTTCTTATGTACTTTTCTCTTTATTTTGCCCATGAACTTATTCTTTGGTACTCTGGGGACTTTCAAAGGTGTGAATTAATATAAAATACTTAATTTTACTTACATGAGTTACCGTACCGTCAAAAAAAATGTGTATCATATTCATTTCATTCCCCACACCATTTATAACTGACATTTATGGTTAATGGTAGTAAATAATTGGTTAATAAATCGGTTATCCTCCTAAATTTACTCATCATTGATAGTTCAGTCCTAAGATTGGTTGACTACAGCCCTCTACCCTTGTCTATCTAATACTAGTTCCCTTACCTCCTGGTATCTCTTCCTATGTACTTTCTCTTTCTTTTGTTCATGAACTTTTTCCTAGGGACTCTGGGAACTTTTTCGTCTATTTCGTATATACATTGTCACTGCCATATTTTGGGCGAAACATCCAAAACTTGATAAGTACTCGGGCTAGCTTATGCCAGAGCAACATTAGAAATTTAATTTTGGTTCGTTGTTATTTTTCTCTGCAGCTGTTTGACATTGTCGCACGTCTCCCCGAACAATAACTACTTCCATCGCTGTGTAGGCAGTGATGTAATATTTCCACGGTGCCAATACTCAGAATTTGCGGAAACATTTCCTATTCAGGCGCGTTAGAAAACAGTACATATAATTTATGCGCTATGGGTTTATTATTACTTAGCTGAGGGTTATCAGCGGTTTACAAAATCATAAATGATTGAAGACGATGAAATGAAATGTCTCTCATTAAGAATGTTAAATTATATAAAATAATATCGGTAATATTTAATTAAACAATTTTTTAACGCATTTAGGTAATCAGCACTAGTTCATTTGACAGAAAATGGCAAAAGGCTCGTTTATTTTACCTCCAACCATCTAATTGTACCTGGCGGAATTGCGGGTATCATATTTTAACTTCATTGTATAGAGTCTACTACAGATTCCCTTTGCCAAATAATCGTCTTTTGACAAAAAATTCGTCCTAAGATTTATGCGGATGAGTGCTGAGATCACTTTTCTCAGGAGTATCTTCAGTCGAGATTGCCTCTCTATTGAATGCAACATTGAGTGACATGACTTCTTATCGATTTAAATTTCACTCCTTTTTCAAATTTTACTATTGTTATGATGACTGGTTGGCGTGGCTAAAAGAATGCCAAGAGCAGAGTAAATTATTTTGTACTTAGTTCCATACTTTCAGCTCAGGGGAAGGGAAGAAAAATAAATTCACGATGAATGACAAAGGTCAAAAGGTCGAGGTGAAGCTTGTTTTATGAAACCAATTGACGAACGCTTTCAGCCGGTCCACCTAATCTCCATTCAGAGCGGCAAGCTCAATAGTGACATTATGTAAGCGAAAGAGCGTCACACATGCCCGTGATATATTAAAATAAACTACCGTCAAACATCTGCGTGTAACACTATAATGATGTTATGTTACCCCCTATTTGATGATTTCTGTTCGTCTTTACCCATAACACGAATCCAAATGAATTGAATGTTGATTGAATTATACTAAATCGTATTTTCATTCGATTGTGAATCACAGGAGCATTGTGAAACTCTTCGCCTGTCACAATTATTTTTTTAAAATCCTTGATTATAATATTGGTAAAACTGCATGGAATCTCAAACTATGATTTAAAGTTAAGTGCTCAAAGTTACGTTATTCCTAGTCATCTGCGTTACTCTCGCTCGGTGACGTTACAATCCGAGCACTAAAATGTCGGTTTTATGAAGGTGATGCGACATTTACCCTACTTTGACGAGAGTGCCTGGTTGTTTCTCCTATTATTGGCTGAATGAGATAGAAGGCCGTTTATTGTCAGAAAGGCATTTCCGCAGGGTGCGTTCCCTTGCGTAATGACGTTGGTTAATGTACACACCAGCCTTGTTCTCTCTAATTAAAAAGTCATCCTTAATTTCTTTATTTGCGTCGGCTGTTACTCTCATGATTGGTGTAACTGCTTTTCATTCATTTAAACCAGCGTTTGAAGCTTTATTTTCTCTTCGCTGTTATGATTCTTATTCTTCATAGTTAATTGCTTGAATGCGGGATTGTTTTTATAAAATAAAGCAATTCGTGAATTTTGGTGCCGCACCTGTTATCTGCTCTTTCTATAAATATATCTCTACAGTCAATAATTATAGCCTGTTTTATGTAAACTACCGATACTTGTGAAGAGTTGGCAATATTTTATTCCTTCATCTCTTTTACATAAATAATTTTCTGAATATAATTCGATGTTCATTTTTTCTGGTGAGCTATCAGTTACTCCATAGCTTTTTTAATTTAACCAATACTCTTATACTTTTTAATTAAATTTTTTAAATTATAGTTAAAACTTGTGGTTAATGCTGAAATGTCCACGAATTAGAATGTGTTAAGGAAAAACCTAATGTCTTTTCCTTTATGTAAATGTAATGCCCTTTATTTCAAGTAATTATAAATGCATATTTATATTGTATAAACATGTTATAAATTATGAAATGTTACCGATTAATGCATGCTGCTTTGGGAATAGACAATGTGATCGCGCAATTGAAAATGTCCGCATTTATTTGGAAGAATGTTGCAATACTTTTCCTTATTTTCTCCATTCGATTGTGTGTGCCGCTATGGCAGCTATCACAGTGTTCCTCCAAGCGTTCTTATACGAAGGTAAAGCACTCGTATCGAGGAACCAAAGCCTTAACAAGCCAGGCTCGCGTGATAAGGAGTAATTTCAAGGATCCAAATGAACGAAAATACTTTCACGTCACGACTGAACGTGGAGAGGTTTTTCGACGAATTTCCCTCCCACTTTAAGCTACTCTGTGCTCAGAAAATTAGGGAAACGGGGTTATGGCCACAAATAATTGTTTTAAATGTGAGAAAGGAGAAACTACGCCGCGTCTCGGTGGCGCCTCAGGAGAAGCGTCACTAGGAGTATTTTTCCATTATTTAACTCACTGTTTCCCAGATTTTTCACTTCGCTTCGCTAATTCTAAATTCTTAACGGAACACCTAGTTTACCTTGCGGATCGAAGACCATTTATTTGATGTTTCAGCGTCATTCGACTGTTTCAGGGTTTCACGGAATACCTATTTAATTGTCTAAACTGTTTCCGCAGAGCATAGTTCACTTTAACTTCATGTCGATTTCCACCGGGCTGGATTTATTTACGTGAGGAAATGAGGCAAAACGGGTGGAGATTGAGTCCGTGTGGAGGTATAATTGAATTTTTTGAGAGCTGTGGAGATAATAATCATTGGACATAGCTGGTATATTGTAAATAATCTGAAAAACACTACACTATAAAATATTGAAAGTTTAAGTTAGTGGTGAACGTTTGACTAGGATAGCCGTATTAGCAGGCAGTGGTCCACTATATGTTGCCCAACGATTTCACGTTTATTTATTACCTACTGATTCCAGGTAAATAAGTTAAACAATTTTTTTCGTTTACTTTTAACAAAATGAGATCAGTTAATTTTTAAGTCAGGCTGGCTTCATATCTTGATTTTAATTTGGCCACCTGATTCTCTACTTGAAATCTTAAATTCTATAAGGAGTGTGGAGAATATTAGCTTACCGGGGATAGGCCCAGTACGCTAATATTCTCCACACTCCTTTTCCTTGTCCTTGTTCACCTATTTCGTTTCAGTTGCACAAATTCAGTGCTTCATACATATCTTGTTAAGACTCCAAATTTTCGACTAGCATATTTGACTCGATTAACAAAATTCCATGATAAAATGAAGATAAATTCCATGATGATTATTATAATTGACCACATAAGTTGGGCATCTATTGAAGGAGTTAGTGCTTCGTATTAAAGCATCTAGTGAAATTTTTCCCCGAGTGAAAAAAAATCTCCCAGCCACTCTACTGGGTTTATTGTTTCAATCATAAAATCCTTTGTAGGTCATTTTTAAGCTAATTATAACGACATCAAATCATTCTTTGCATTGCGAATGCCATCACTTTGAAATCCTCCTTTCTTATGATGATGGCTATCTATCTTTCTTCTTTACAATACCGTCTTGTTAGTATTATGGTCACTAAGAAATGAATAGCCTGTCCGTAGAATTTTTTATTGCCTCAATTATGCATAGACTTTTTTTATCTATCGTTCCTCAGTACAATCAACTGCACGTGTTCCTTACCATCCAGATGACCCCCGACCTCTGTATCTTGATGATTAATAATAGGGCTTTCCGGTATCTTTGTTATTTGAAGATCGCCCTCATGAGAGACCTAGATTTCTTTATTCTTTCAGGGTCCTCCTCTCGATACAACTTCTTCTACCTTTCCAGCATTTGTCCTTCTTTCTGTTCATCTCCCCCTCCCACCCCTGCTACCCTCTTTCCTCCGAGGACTGTTCCAATTAAAGTGTCGCCGGCCGGGTTAATCCAGTCTCTTGCTCGAATCTGAATCTCTTTTTCGCGCTCACAAGAAAACCAATCTTTGTGAAATAATTGCCTCGACCCCTTACTTTCCTCCCCGACGCTCCTCTTTACTTGTAACCGAGGTCGACCTTTTCCTCGCGAAAACTATTCGTGAAACCTCCTCAATTTTCGCCGTATTGTCTCTTTTTTTGTATGCACCACAAATTGAAATCTGCCTCGATTAATTTGCGTCCGTCTCTTTTGCCCAAAGTGTTTCCACTTTCCCTCCTCCATTTCGTGTTTATTCTGTATTATTAATATTGGGAATTTCTGTTTTCTCTCTCGTGTTAGTTAATTATTTTATGTCGACGGGCTATTTTCTGAGCGGGTTACCATGTAGTTTTTTTTTCCTTTGGCTCAATGAGTTCCCTTATCAGTCGAGCCCGGCGTTCCTTTTTTACGTTCTGATTTATTTCATCGATTTCCTACTGTTCTTGATTTTTCTCTCGTTTGTCAGACACCACGTGTACGAACAAGCTTGTTTCTAAAGTCTTTCTGTCTCTTTCAATCGCCATTGTTTTAAAACATGGAGGCTGGTTAGTGACGTATTTTCATTACTTTGTTATTTACTGTAATTTGGTGCAATTAATTCAAGAAAATCAAATTATACATGAAATAAGGCAGAAATTTGATTAATACCATTAACGGGCGTAGATATGACGTTCTTTTCCGTTTCTGAGGTGTTGTGGTAATGAAAAATTGTGACTGCTGTGCGTGAACCCTTTTAAGTAATAATAATTATAAAGCCTATTTCACAATATCATATACTTTTACAGTGACATTAATCCTGAATATAGGGAATATAAGTACCCTTTTATAGAGACTCTGTTTAGGGGTTTCCGACTCTCTCAATTAACAAAAATAATTTGAATAGGTTGCAACATAAGTAACAATAACATTGTATTTGTGCTGGTATGGTTACAAAACTGCTAGTAAACAAATAAGTAGAGAGAATCAAACTTAGTAACTATTTCTATATCAATAATGAAATAACATACCAAACAAAGATAATATACACTGGTGTGAGCTATACCATTTCACACATAGTTAAAATAAGTTTGTCAATCGTCAACTTCTGGCAAAGTTCTTTCTCTACTGATAGGTTCCGAAGGGCAGTAAAGTTTTCTACCTAGGGTGCTTAGTTGAAAACGATTTTTATCTTCAAAACGATATACCTGCTTTGCGTATCAACTTATTGCTCCCTTCTGCGTCTTCATCCAGTAGACCCAATGTAGTTCTCCGACGGGTTGCTGAGAATACCAGTGCATCATAATACCTTTGCTGTACAAATTCGCTTACACTTTCGTGTCCTTTTAAAGTTGATGCACTAATGTTGGCAGCGTTGCCTACCGCGCGCTACCGCGTTATGGTAGTGATGGTCGAGGGGAGAGTTTCAGACCTCATTTTCACTCTACCCGTGTTTACGTATTACTCAACTACGGGTTAACTATTAAAGATATTGACTTCGGGTTTTCTTTATTTGATTTTAAAGATATCATTCCAAAAGACGATGCAAAAGAAACATTTTTATCTGTCTGGGTTAGGGAGGAAACTTACCTGAACTTTGGGTAACAAAAATTCACCCCTCAGCCAGAAATTTGAGAAACGAAGACGGTCAACCTCTAGCGACATCTTTCTTTATACGATACATAAAGAACATCCATCATTACTCGTTTTTGAGGGCTCTGCGAAAAAGTTGTAGGAAGTGGAGGGTGTGAGGTCTTTCGTCTTATGCACACGGACACTTTTGTAATCTACTCCCTTGATCACTCTAGTCAGACTTCTTAGGGGCCAATCAAGTATTACGTAAGACATTTTTGGTGGAGGGGTCATCTTACATTCGCTTAAGAAGATGGGGGGGCGGTTGGAATATTATACTAGAATTGAGAAAGAAGGGCGACTCAACGTTACTTGAGAGGCAGCTGAAGGAGTTCCTCAGGGGGGAAACAAATTCGTTACGGCACGGTTCGCCTCCATAGTGTCGGAAAATAGTTAGATTTTTAGCGAGCAAGGGTCCACCGTTTTAACGATTGCGACCTTAAAAACAAGTAATGATGAATGTTCTTTACGTATCGTATATAAAAAAGATGTCGCCAGAGGTTAACCGTCTTCGATTTTCAAACTTCTGGCTAAGAAATGAGTTTTTGTTACCCAAAGTTCAGGTAAGTGTCCTCACTAATCCATTAAGATAAAAACGTTTTTTTTGCATCGTATTTTGGAATAATATCTTTCAAACCAAATAAAGAAAACCCAAAGTCAATATCTTTAATAGTTAACCCGTAGTTGAGTGATACGTAAACACGGGTAGAAAGAAAATGAGGCCTGAAACGCTCGTCTCGGCCTTCACTACCATAAAGCCTTAACAGACCTACTACACGAATATATAATTATTTTATTTCTCTCTCATATGTCAAAGTTTAGCGTTTTATCAATGCAATCATCTTTTTATCAATCATGAGGGCTTCACTAAAATTATTTAGGTTAGGTTGTAAATTACTTTTGTGTCCAAAATTAAAAAAAACTAAAATGTAAATTAATCTTAAATGTAGACCTGATGTTGCATCTTTTATTGCCCAACTTTGTCGAATGAGAGTGAGAAAATAATTTTTCATAACTTCAACTGGATGAGAAAAGAATAATAATATTATCTCAAAAAATTACTGTCACTAAAATCACCGACCACGTGTGAATTGGATTTCAGTGAACTACTTGACCTCATTTCGAGTATCTGTGTGCATTTTAGTTCGTTAATACCATACGACATTATGTCATATTGAAACGTTTCTTCAAAAGGATTTTCTCTTCTATCCTAAGCGGAGGATAAATCAGCAAATTCGGACAACAATGGGTTATCCACTTGTTTGAGTTGAGGATGTTCCGTGCCCTTTCCCACCAACTGATGGACCAATCCTGCCCCCTCCTCCTATACCCCCGTTATCATATCCTCAGACTTGACAAGAAGGTCATCTCAAATAACGAGAGCTGGGCGAAGCCCACGTAGCACATAATGAAGACTTTTTTTCATCGCTCTATTCTCCTCTCTTTGAATGTCGAAGGTACTCTTGCCATTCTCATAGATAATTTATCAAAACTCAACCCTATAAGGGTAATTTTTTCGAAATTTTGAAATCCGTTCTTCGGAAAAATTCCATGCGCCCCTAACTCCTCATCTATGAAAACTCCAAAGAATTTCTTTTCAGAAAATTTGCAAACACCACTCCATGAGAAAATCTCCGCGGTTATGCATTCCTCATTGATTAAAAAAGAATGCCAGGCCGAGGCTTCAATGGAACGCAAGCGAAAAAGATGGGTACGTGCTAGTTAAGAGAAATCGTTTGTGATTGAATTCGGCATTTTCATCGAATCATTGTAGACTTTTGAACTCCGGAAATCAGTGGAAGGGAAATTCACATTTCTATCTTGACGGATAGAAAAAATTGAAATGATTTTGTATTTTATTCGATAGTTTTTGCCGATAAAGAGAATACATATCCCGGATAACACTCATTCTGTACCCAATCCTCTTAGGATATTATACATAAAGACCAAGACTCATTCAACGCAGAAATATATTCTTCCTTAGTTGTTATTAAATTGACTTGGAAATCAAAGTCATAACAATTTGAAAACGAGTGAATTCGTCGTATTTAACCACTCTTAAAATAAATTATTTTGCGTATTAATATGCTGCTAAACTTAATATGTCGTATTTTACTATAATGTTTAGAATGAGGAGTCGTCCAGGTATGAACAAAGAGTTGTTTGCGGTTGGAGAAGACGACGAGGGGTTGAGAAATTAGCTGTTCATGATAGAAAGTGGGATTTTGTTTTAATGATTATAAAGGTCAAGCGTGAAATGAATCGGCTTCATCAGCATGGAATTAATTGAGTGCACGAAGGGAGAGGGAATAGCTAAAATACACATGATTGAAGAGTGGGTTGGAATTCTGTGGCAGAGGAAGTAGATTAGTTGGTTGGCTGATTTTGGGACGGCGACCGATGGCCGAGGGAAGTTGTGAGCCCAAGGGTTTTATTGGAAAATATTGGAGAGAAACCCGGTTTCGTTATCTGCCTTCTCTTATTAAATGCGTCAGTGGGTACGCAGCTTAACCTCCTACCTGGCAGGGTAAAGGGCCATTACATGCTTACTTCGGTGCTTAAAGTCAAACTGATTTTAGCCCACTTTTTTTAATTCTGTGTTAAGGGTGAATTGGTAGTAGTATAAAAATTGAATCGGGTGATAAGTAAAAAACAAGTTCGAAGTTAATTTTCCCTTCGCATTTTTGGATTGAACGTCCAATCACAGTAAAAATGAAATAAACCTGCTCATAATCGGGCAGTAAGAAGTTCGTCATCGGTATCTGATGTAAGAATCGTTTTCAAAAACCTGGACTGATCGCTGAAATAATTACAATAATCATTTCTTCATCCGATTCTTGGATCCAAATACCAATCACAGTAAAAATGAATACTGGAAGGCCAAAATAGTATCGTGTTAAGGTTGTTATCGTATCCTGTGAAAGAGTAAAGTTTGAATATTATCTATTTTTCATTAGAGTCTTGTATATAACGTCCATCTACAGACAAGCTGGCTGACAGTTAATAGTTGAGCGAGAATATCGGTGGTGGATTATGAACCTTACCAAAACAACACTTGGAGGCATTGTGATTACTGTAATGGAGGAAATAGGCTGGATAACTGGTGCAAGTGATTACTGCAGCTTGCTGAGAAAGCTTTGTTAACAATCTCAAAACAATAATGGGTAGTCTATTTTGGATTTGCTTTCTCGCGAGAAAGCGGAGGAAAATTGGCCTCTCTTCTAATTTGGGGTATTTTTCATCGCCATACCCAGTTAAAGATCTACTTTAGGTCTGCACTAAACGTCAAGATAACCGAGTTGGAATAGCGCTATCTTCTTTTCAATGAAACGGAATTTTATTTGGTAAAATTCATTTTCAACTTTATTAATGTAATTCAAAGTTTTTTATCGCCTCATCAGTACTTATACAGTGGAACGTGGATAATTCGAAATTCTTTAATTCGAAATCTTCTTTAATTTTAATTTACTCTCTGGTCCCTAGACATTTGTATATAAACAATGTAAAATAATCGTGGTTGATTAGAAATTTATCTTGGATAATTCGAACTTTTTCTAACATGATACAGGCACCGTCGAACAACGTTGAGTAAGGAATTCATCACCAGCGACGTAAAATAAGCAACTAGCTTGCTTCAAACTAACGACAAAAAATAATTAAACGCTGTGCACACTTTAACCTATGTTATTAGGTTGGCTAGTAGGATCCCGACCGTTTCCTTTCTCCACATTGTTTGTTTTTCAAAACACTGACTTCCCGGAATCAGGTTGTGCAGCGTTGGAATGCGGCCAGGGTCCGGTGTCCGTACGCCACTGCGCGACTTTCAAGGTCACTGTACTCCCCACTGTACTGAGGAGTTTGCCTCTAAGCTAGGGAAAAATGATTTTAATGCTAGCACTGGATGGCTAGACGGGTTTAAAGAGCGGAATAAGATTTCTTTCCAATTTTCCAATTTGTGGTGAAAGTTAATCAGCGTGAAACTTAAAAAAATCTTAAAAAAGCAGAGCAATGGAAGAAAGACTTGAAAGAAATAATTCAGGATAGAGAGCCCGAAAACATTATCAATATTGATGAGACGAATCTATTCTTTAAGTGCACTCCTGACAAAACCCTTGCATTTAAAGATGAAAAATGCCATGGAGGTAAGCTAAGTAAGGAAAGAGTTACGTCGTTGGCTGGGACAAACATGGATGGCTCGGAAAAGCTGCTTTTATTGATGGTTGGCAAGTCAGCTAACCCTTTGTGTTTAAAAAACGCTAAATCGAAACCAGTGGAGTATGTGAATAGCGCAAGAGCTTGGATGACAAGTGACCTTTTTGAGAAGTGGCTCTTAAATCTTGACAAAAAGTTTAAAAAAGAAAAACGAAAAGATATTGTTCTTATTGATAACTGCACTGCACACAGAACTATACCACTCATGGAATACGTGACATTGATCTATTTCCCCGCCAACATGACTTCAGTTATTCAGCCAATGGACCAGGGAATAATTAAGAATCAGAAACATTTTTACAGGCGCCTATTGGTCGAGAATATTCTCACAGAAGATAGCAATGCCCTAAAAATAAAACTTGCTGCAAGCCTCTCGTATGTGTAAACAGGCGTGGGACAAAGTAACGCCAGAAACAATAAAGAACCGTTTTAGGAAAGCCGGATTTGTTTCTCGGGATGAAACCGAGGGAGAAAGTTCCGATGAAACTCAATCAGAAGCTGTGCCCTCTTTAGTCGATGGCTGGGAGGGCGTCATTTCTGAGCCTGTGATTTCTTTCGAGGACTTCATCAATGTAGATGAAAATGTTGCTGTTTGTGGAGAGATTACTGACGCCAAAAACATCGCTGATGTACTCAACAAGGGGAAACAAGATGGCGACGAAGTATCTGGTGATGAAGACGCCGAGTCTCCAATGGAAGAGGAAAGATCTGTTCCGAGTGCGGCCGAAGCATCAAGCCATATTTAAGGCGATTTTTTGAAAGTCAAAGTGATGTTAGTGAATCTATTTTTCAATAATTACATCAATTAGAGTCATTTGTTATGACAGAGAGACTTAACACTTGGAAACGAGTGAGAGATTTCTGACTTTTTTAAAATAAATTCATTATCCTGTTAGAGTATTTTATTGGTCAAAATGTCGTACATTATATACGTAGTTTGAATGGAATTTGATCATACTCCATTTTCTATTGGTTAAGTACATTACCTACTACAATAATCCTCTGTGTAATTTTCAAAATGGCGTTATCAGTGCATATATTGTAGAACTTATGTTTTTCAATGAATTTTGTTGCAATGTGGTTTAAATTAGTCGATATTTTGTAGAATTAAGGTTTTACTTCATTTAAGTTTTCTTTTTAATTTATAACTGGTATTTTGTATATGCTTTCTGGAAAACTTTTGTAATTTGAATTTTTGGATGATTCGAACTTAGTCACTGGTCCCTTAGGGTTCGAATTATCCAAGTTCCACTGTACTAAATTTTATTTTCCAAAGGTCACTGCTCTTGGCGTGTCAAGAGTGATAGCTGGCAGATCCTGTGAGCTTGAAATTTTGAATCGAAAAAGCCAGATTTATTCAACACAGTCTACCTAAGCTCCTGTTTGTTCGTTCACGCCCGCATTAATATAGTCTTCAATTATATAGGCTCGAAGATATTAATGAAGTAAAAGCATCCACATATGGATCAAGGTGGTGTGGAATTGCGAAGAGAAATCCGAACTCAGAAAAATAAGAGAAGAGTTACTGCATTGAAAGACATTTTTGAGGCAATCGGAACTGACGCCGTAGAGTGGTCCAAGATGAAAAAATGGTCAAAATTGATACCTTTTCATTTCCACTTGTATACAAAATTTTAAGTTGCGGTTCTGTCCAGCTGAATCCAAGTTGAAGTTATTTCTGCTGTAGCTTTAATGTTATAGGTATTACAAATTCAATATTTTATAAATGGAATTTAAATAAATGGAGATTTAACTTTTTTGGCTGATATTAAGAATTTTCGATCTGCAGAACCCAAATTCGAATTTTTTTGCTTCACCTCTGAATATTATAGTTTTTAATATGAAAACTTAAAAAAAAACACTTGTAACCAATTATAATTGAAGAATTATCAATATTCTTACAATTTCGGCTGACATAATCCAAAATGTAAGTTACTATTTCGGTGTGTCTGAATATTATAGCTACTTGTGGAGTAATAGTTTAAGGGAGTTAAAGAATAATGAAATGCGACGCATTGTAATTAAAATTTAATGGAGAATCCTGAATACCTCAGGAGCGCAAAATCCGAATTTTCAGTTTTTTTTGTTGTCTCTAATTGTTATTGTTTTCACGAGAGTAATTAAAAAATGATTTTAACTAATCATTATTAAGGAGTGATCGTTGTTTCGAATTTTTCTGGCCCTAGAATTAATTTTAAAGTTTTTTTAACTGACACTGAATGTTATTGTTTGTACGAGAGAAATTGTTTGAAAAATCAAAAAATACACAATGTTTATACTCTTGTAATTGGATTATACGAAAATGCAACCATTGGGTTATTCTGCGCTGTGAGATTTTAGGAAATGATTCCTAGATATCATCACTTCATTAAACCATTTGAACCCGCGTCCTTCAGTGTAGCCTTTTCGCGCGTAGACTACCAGGAATGAAAACTAAAGGAAATTTTAACTCACTTTGAAACTAAATATTTAATCTTTTACTGTTTCTCTCGGAACCATTATTAGTAGCAATAAGAAAACATAATTTTTTCCACCCTCTTATTATTTGTTGTCGAGGAGAACAACCAAAGGCATTAAACATTATCCTTGGACTATTCATCAGTCTCATTTTCTCTCTACGATTCATCCAGAATGAGAAGACTCCTTAACTCAGAAGATAAGTTCACGATTTTTTCCTCTGGACGCATGGAATGATAGAAATGAAGGGATTGGCTAAAATATCCCCTGAATAAATTCTCGTTTTTAGTCTTTCTTGAAGTTTTCCGCGTGTGAAGCTCCCGGAATCTTCGGATATCTGTTTTTCCCAGATTCCATAGCCTCTTATTTTGACTGACTAGTTGGATGAATGAAGAAGAACATCATTGGCAATGATTTCTGCGTGCTTGAGTCAGTCTCTTCATCTTCAGTAGGACGGGAGGTATTTAGTACCATCCGTAATGTTGTAAATTAAAATCCATATCTGTAGCAAACAAAATTCTTTGAACACGGCATTATTTATGTCTAAACAATTTGTCAATGCCATCAAAATCACCGAAAAACAATAGATAAGATTCTCCTAGATCCCTCAAAGAAATTTATAATGGCTTCAGGTGGATATAGTTGTTTCTAAAAGTGTGAACATAAAAGTTATATATTCTTGACATTTCGATTAGTATTTACCTTGCCGTAAAGCGAATTACCTCCAAATATTCGCGACAGACACGGAAATAAAAATTTTGCATAATCATGACGGTGTACTTAGCAGTGGTTTCAGCAGTTATCTTCGCATCACCGAAAATACGATTTTCCATTTTTCCGCCATTGATTACCCAAGAGCCTTGTTTAGGAAAGTCTACGTTGACCTCCATACTCATTCTAAACGAGGGCTGTGTTATTTATACATTCTTTCAGTCACCATTTTCCTCTGCAATTTCACTTACGCGTCAGCTGCCAGGGTATTTGTGAACAAGTGTCTTAAAACAGGCCTTTAAACAGTCCTCTATCTTAACGGGCGCGGTCGCGACTGAGTGCAGGATTTTCCTTTGTATTCTACAATCTTTTAATACATGTCGAAATAATCGAGGGGCAAAACAGCGCTAAGCACGATATTACTGTATTTATTTCAGTATACTAGTAGAGAGATTCCTTTGAGTTTCATTATGTTTACTGTGGTAAAAAAATTAAAATATACTTAATAATTGTGTTATGATGCCTAAAGGTATCGGTTCACGTTCTTTAATTGTTAAACCAAATCTTCTTCCGAGAGCTTTCTTCTGTAAGGGTCGACGCACAGTGGGCTGAAATCGAAAAAAGCTGGCCAAAATTCATATCTCCTATGTTTTTATGAATAGAGCAATGAAATTTTCACAACATGTTGGTTAGGTCTCAAATTTAAATCTAATGATTTGAGCCCGTAAACTAGACAGGGACCATTTAAAGACAAAATGGCGGAAAGCAAGAAATCCAATTTACAAGCAATCACACGGACGGTCAATTAAAATTTCTTTTCCCTGAAGTAGTATATTTTAAACAAGTAAAAACAACTATCATTCACAAGTGGATATCGATTTTTGACACATACTCCTTACCCCATAGAGTATCGATGCAGATAACGATGTAATATCGATACCAAAGCTAATGCAAACTATGCAACACTTGTAATGCAAACTATATGATGTACTTATAAAATTAGCATAAGAATTTCTTTAAAATGTGAACGATGGATTGAATTTTGATTAAACTCGGAATAACAAGAAAGAATGCGCTTTTAAAAATTTTATCTATATAGTTTGTCAGTAAATATTTACTCATAAAATCTCTTCATCTGAGTCCGAGTCTACATCCTCACTATCCTCTGAATCTGTTGACTGCTTGAAAGTAGTGGATCCGAACTTAATAGCAATCTTTGAAAAATGTCCTCAAATTCTTCTTTCCTAGACATATTCCTCGAGTGCTGCTCCCTGAACCTTTTGATGTCCTTGTGCCTGGATTCCAGAGCTTCTTTCGAGAGTTGCCCAATGAGAAGTACTGGGAAGTTTTGTAATGGATGCTCCATGAAATAGCATCTTGTGTAGTGTTAGTGGTATGAAATACCAAGGGTATAATCTCACAACGGATAGCAGTGAAGAAGTAGTACTCGGTAAAAGCCTCACCTCTAATGAGAATTCCACTGGAAAGAGCTTTCGAAATGGTAGAAATTCTTTGAATTAGCTCCTCATCGATTCCTAAAATGGAAAATAAAACACTAAAATAGTAAAGTTCTGGCAGTCTGCAGCAGTATTCCGACTTCAAGCTGATGCGAGAAGCCGTATAATTGAGAAGGGCTTGAAGGTTCACCTCACATTTTGTTTCTGCAATTGATATTCCTTCTGGATAGGCTGCACTCTTTTCAAAACTTACTCTCTCATAGCTAGGATATAACCTGTGCCCTCTCCTTTTGGCAGTTGGACGTAGTGTTTTGTACTGTTGTTTTGTTAGGTTACAATTTATGATTAATGATAGAGCCTCCGCTAGCGTCAACTCCTACTGAGGGACAGCTTTTGCCCTCCACTTTGACAGGATCCGCTTCCCCCTCGTTGGGGTTGTTGTCGTTATCTCTGTTATAATGTTGACTGCCGCATTGTCTCCAGCTGCATACTTGAGGTAAACGATAAATTCGCGGCCGCAGTTGTCTCCCTCAATTCTGTTGTTTTCCTTCACTTAGATCTGGCACTAGACCCTTTAAAGGTTTTTCCAGTCTTCCCAAATCTGAAAATGAAATTGAGACTGGAATGGAATAGCAATAATTGTTTTAGAATGTGCGGAGGATTCAGAATAATAACATTTTAAATTTTCAACAACAATTCGGTTCTAACCCGAGTCAGAAGTTCCAGGGAGATTTTGACATATATCAATAGGAAAAATTATATTCTTCAGCAACCACGCTTGAAATGTTTTTCAATTCTGCTTTTAGTCCTGCTGCAGGAATCCCAACGACGAAAGTATGGAATGAAAAAATACTTATCCATGAACTGTGCCATTACTTAATATTCATTGGAATCTATTGGCATCTTAAATTTTCCGCACAGATATTGCAGCGCTCCTGACTTCTTTGACTAAACAGACTGTCCCGCAACTGTCAGCATAATGTCATGCATTTCTTTGCGAGGAACTATTGCAGGATTAATCTTCTTCTTTGTGTCGGCGAAAAGAATGTAAACATAAAAACCATTGATAATCAAGTGAAAAAAATAAATGTAAATTTTTTTTTCTTTATGCGACAAGACAACTTACCTGAGATCCAATGTTGCTCTGAAGCACGCTGTCTTCGTTCTCTAATACTCTCCTGAGAGATAGCTTACTCCGTAACAACTCCTCGTTCCCGTGTCGATGAGCCGAAAACACTCGAGTACTTCCACTCACGAGTGGGAGACACGAAAATGAGTGGGAGACAAAATTTTTTAAACCAATAGCAAATGCACATATTTGGAAAAGCCCTCAAATTATTTTGGGGAACCTGGACACATACGTTTCTGAGAGAAACGATGCCCCAGGGTACATAAACCGATTTACTTGCAAAGAGGTGATGAAGTTATTAGCGGCATATTCAAAAATATTCTAGGACATTTAAATGTATTATAGAGCAAAGTGCCGTACAGAGAACTAAAACTTGAGTGCGGGAGAGGGATCTTACTTCAGACAAAAGGCTGGGGAAATATCTCAGGGTCGCCGAGGATTAGCACGGTCGGCACGGGTATGACCACGCTCACTCATGAGTATTGTGGCTAACCTTTTTGGAAGGGCAAAGCGACCGCTGCAGGGAAGGATCTGCATTTTATTGAATACAAGAAAACATGCTGCTGTATCATACGCCTAATTTATGAGGCAGCAAAGTGCCCAGTCAGGAGCCGCGAAGGTTCTTGCCACGGAAATTAGAGAACTCTCTCTCTATTCTTTTTCTGTAATATTTATTTTCTATTATTATTTCGTGGTTCTTTCAGAACGAAAATGTTTTTCGGACATCATTCTAACCCTTGGTCCAAATCATGGAGAAAGAAATAAAATTCTGAGTACAGGTTAGCAGCAACAAAATAGAATATTCATTACGCTAATTTCGGCGCCGAACGGTTGCCCCGCTTCGCAGTAAACATTTAGTTTAAAATGGAGCGGGGGCAAGTTGGGGCAAGGTTTTTTTGTTTTTAAAACGTTGTAGAGATATTGTACTTTATGTGGCATAAGTATCTCAGTGTCGTTATGTGTCGTTCCTGAAGTTTTTGTTAACATTATGAGAAAATCAGGCAAAAAACAGGGTATTTTAATTGTTTAATAATTATCCACACAAATTTATTTTAAATATAAAACGATCGCTTATTGTCTTTTAAAAAGGTGCCTACTTATAATTAATACTTTTAAATAACCATCTTTGCTCTTAGATGGCTATACAAGCAAAGAGAATACACAAGATTTCGCGAAATTTCAGCTTTGTAGGATTTTGACAATTTTTCGTCAAATTTAACGGACTCTACTGATCTAAAAAAAGGCCCAAAAATTAAAATTTTTTTTATTTTTTATAGCACAGATGTTATTAATGTAAACTGAAATATTGCAGGGTTTCAATTTATAAGTAAAAAGTTTGAATTTTGGCCAGCTTTTTTCGATTTCAGCCCACTGTGCGACGGTGCTTGCACGACAGATGTGTGTACCCCGAATTACCCATGCTGGAAGTGCTCCGCAGAATTCTGAGAGCATTTTAATGACCATGCTAGTGGTCTATATATTGTGGGCCTAATACTGTAGAATATAAATTCAGCTTCCTGAATGTCATCGTGGAAAGTCGAAAAAATAACCGCTCAGCTCTTGCCAATTTGGAACCACTGTGCGCCGTTGTGGATTTTCATCTCCATTTGAAATCGAAATCATCAACCGGGGCTGAGTTAGAAAATATTGTGGAACATCCATTTCGTGGCTCTTCCCAACTACACTAATACCGTGCAGTATTCTTAGATTTACCCAAGGACTAAATTTAAAATTATTAATTTATCCGTGACGCCCCAATATCAAAGAAAATGATTGAAACCTCGAATTTTCATTTCCTACAGACCTTAACAATCATTAATACGAGTCAACGACTGTCTTAATCGTATTTCTCAGTGATAATTCAAATGTGAAATAAATATTTAAAAAACTGGATGGAGATTAACGCTATTTCCTTGATTTGTCGCGGTGAAGCTGCACTAGGAATCGTTTATATATAGTTGAAGAAGTGCTTTGATCAATTAAGTTTCTCTCCACCAGGAAAGAATATTCTCTTCCGGAAGGATATTGGCAGGCCACTTTCACTTTTTTTAAATGTTGGCCATGAAAGTTTTTAATCGCTTGTGTCAAAGGTCTTTGCTGAGGTAGAGGTGGGGAAAAAAATAACCCGTGTCCGTAACCATTTCCTGCGATAAGCCTCTGATCTGAAAATACCGTGACCTTTGACTTTTCCGTTTGATTTCCTACGATTAAGCTCCTACGCGCGGCATGAAATTTGAAAACGACTTACCGGATGTCAGCGAGGCAGGTGAGGTCACTGCTAACCTTTTACTTGACCTAATGGTTGTAGAATTCACGCACCGGAACGGAAAGGGGCTGAATTTACTGACATCTATCCTCAGATGTTTGCAAATAAGACCTGTGTCCAAAGGAAATCAGAAATCATAGGCACATTTCGGTCGGGTGTTATTCAAACATCCCTCGGCTTCTAGCTTTCCTGTCAGTTGTCGGCAGTTGGACCCGCGGCGATATCACTCCTCAAAGAGAACCATATGAAGCTCTTGTTTACAGTCCACCTCTGTTACATCTGTTTCAACGCTGTAACTTCCTAACCAATGCACGAATTTTAGCTAAGTGTGGCCAACTAGTTCTACAGGACCTAGAGGGGTAAATTTGCTATAATTAATAGATAAAGCGGGCCCGAAAATTGGTCTTTCTTGACCCTCTATGGATGAGCGAGTCAGATTTGATACGTTCAAATCTGACTCGCTCATTGAATCATTGATATATCTGCTTTCTGAGAGGTTTTTCCGGGTAGTTACTGCGCTAGACAGAATTGTAACGCTTCGGATTAAGTGTTCGTAGAAAGTTGCGTCTCTTTCGGCGGTTTGTCACACAATTTGAATAGATGAATATGTGACGCTATTCACTGACGACGGCTTGCCTGGTGGAGCTCTGAAATAAATAAATTTAGCTGTCATGTGTAGAAAAATTAGGGAAAGTTTAAAAAAAGATACGTTCTGAAGGTAATGTAAAGTATACCTTGTGTAAGTATTATTATGTAAAGTATTATTTTAAGTTAAATATATAATACGAATACCTACGTGAAATTTCAAAATAAATGTTATCATCAAATCAATTGCAATTTTTTTAATGCTTAAATATGACTTAAACTAATATTGTAGCAGTATTATTTTCATTCTGATATTTCATAATTCTGTCCGTGGAGGGTTAATCAACTTTTACTTCCGTAAGCTTTGCATTGGCTTTAATACTGTGGTTATGTTTTTTGCTTATCTAATTTAATTGCACTCATAGCGGCATAGGCTTGGAACTTTTTAGTTGCCTGAGAGAACAATGTTAACAATTCTTTCTGTCAATTTCAGTTCGTAGATATAACTTTTTTCATGAAGTGTGAGTTTTTAGCTCCAAAAGCGTTAATATTTGCAAAATTTCAACTATAGAATTTTTATATACCTACTCGATCGCCACAGAATTGGCTTAGTATTGCGAACACTTATGCCTGAGGCACTTACATCTCACATTTTATGATCAGTATGCGAGAATGGCTGTGGAATTTGGGCCGGGATATTTTTGTCTCCAACCTCTCCCTGTGTGATTAATGACCACTACATAAGATTTGCATTATGTACTTCATATCGAGGGAACTCGATTATTCCTGTGCACTATTTTTATGTTATTTTCTCCTTCCATTGAAATTCAACGGACACCTTTTGGATTCATCCGACTCTTACTCGTGTCAATGCGATATGTTAACTCAGAAAGACAGAGTTTTGAGCCACTGAACGAATGGTCTGGAATTAAATTTTGCGTAGTAATTAGAGAACAAAGTCAAATTTCTGTGATCTCCATACTGCTTTCATCATTTATGGAGTGCCAAAGGCACAGTTAAGGGCACATGAAGTGTCCCCTTTTCCGTTGGTACATACATTTCATTCTTCGATGGATTTATTAATTGGTAATCGCCGTCCTTACCGGTTACACAGACTCAAAGCCCGAATCCAGCGGTTTTTATTGCTCCATTAATTTGTCCAGCGATTCCATTTAATTGTGGTATGAATCTTGAATCATCGCAGTCGCTGCGTATGCGCTAAATGGCAATAAAACCGTAAGAAAACATACAGCGAGCCGTATAAAATAAAACTTGATCTGATTTTTTTGCGAAGGAATTACAAATTTAAGATTTCCGGCCGAGTGCTTTAGCCAGTTAAGCTACCGAGGCGTCCTCTTCCCCTGTGGATTTTTGTGACCTTTACGGGACTAGATGTTCTCGACTGCCGGACATAAATCGAGGGATCCGGGTTCGAATCCCGGTCAAGGCGGATGATTTTTTTCTCTGTGGAAATTCGCACATGTGTGCATTGCGGATGACTCCGTAAAAGTGGAACACCGCGGCTAGTCCCAGATAGCTTGAAATTTGACAAATTTAAGAGGTAAAATTGCTCATGCTGTTTGGCGAGAGGGCTGATTATCGGTATAGCATCCATTTGAGTGTATGATTTTTTTCCGCGGCCCTTCAAAGGCTTTGATGAACATTAGATAATTCACTCTTATTCAGTCTTATTCTGATTAATTAAAACTTGAGTGAAAGATTGTCTCTCAGGTATTCCACCAGGATGGCAGTTCCATATCTCCCGACGCTTCGAAGAACCACTTGTTCCGGTTCTTGAGATATAGGAGTTCAAAACCCCTGTGGATGAAGAACAAGACGTTCTTCAATACATCGAGAGAATTGGAATAGCTAACCCGGCAGAATACCATAGGGACCATTATTCACCAGATATGGCAGGAAAATCTTAGCTGAAAGTGCCGCACTTATTAGAACTGAAAGCGAGCATCAAGAACAAGCATGAATAAAGACGCCAATAATAAGGAGTTATATATATTTTATGAACTTTTATGGTAGAAATTTCACTATGTATGAGGAAAGTGCTATGAACTGAGAATGAATTTTCTGACTTGTCTTTGTTTGGGTTTTGTTATTAATTGGCGCGATGAAATGCTTTATAGTATCCCCTTCTTCTATGTGGTATTGGCAGCTCTAAGCTTATAACAGTGGCATATGACGGCGAATTTATTAAAGGTTTACTGATGTTCAAGCACAATTGATGGTGGTATGTTTTAGAATAAGGTTATGGAATACCTACGAGGTTTCCGGTTTAGCCATCAAAATGGTTCAAGGATTCATAGTACGATTTTCCCTGAAGTTTTTCTCCGTCAATTGCATATCGTGCAATACGTCAATAAGCTTATCTCTTCTTCTCGGAGGCTTTTATTGCATTTGCTTCCTTCAGATCATCGCTGGTCAAATAAAGTCGGGGGTGGTAGCCTGTGGTTATTTTGCCTTAAAACTTCCCCCCTCCAGGACGAATTCACGTTCTCCACCCATTAAATCATCAACATTCTTTGATAGTACTCCTTTGCTCAGAATCAGTAACAATCCAGAGTCTAGTGGCATGAAAAGCATGCTCCAAATGCATGTAAACGCAAAGGTCTTCTTAAATTCCCGGGTTCATTACAAGCTGTCAGCAGACAGGATTTGATAAGAAAAAATGACTGAAATTAGCTCGCTCGAATGACTTCAGAGGGAATGGGAGGGAATTTGTTGACGCAAAACGCTGCTTTGCTGTGACACGGGGGGGATTAGTGGAAGGGAGGTCGGGCCTGCGGCAATCACGATGTCACGAACTGTGTTCATTCGTTCGCTGACAGAGAAGGTTTTCTGCCGCGTGATCTGCAAGTCTGGTAATTGGATATTCCAACATCAGAGTATCAGGAGGGCTAGGACCTGCGGGTAGGCAGGGTTTTCAGGGTTTAAGACTCGAGTACCGCAGGGAGCAGTCAGCGATAATAATCCGAAATTGCGAGCAATCCAAGAGGAAAATTAATCCATTAAAAGAGAGGACTCTGAGTGCATGGTGTGTGGAAGAATTTTTGCAATGTTTCCGACTCATTTTCCAATTAAAAGCGCCTTCGGAGGTAGCCTCAGTTTTCGTTTCCTTATTCTTTTCCCCTGGGAGAGGAAGACGATTTAATCCGTGTTCCACCGCTGGAATTTCTCTCGGCGTCTTCCGTGTGTGCGAGTGGAGAGGGAGGGGTGGGCTTCCGTTCAGCCGCCACATCTTCCCGCGAAGCCCATTCCGTATTCGTTGGCTGAGCCGTTAATGCGGTGAGTTGATGGGAAAGGAAGTGTACGGTGCCGGGTGGTAAGAAGAGAAATGAAAAATTTATGCGGGATTAAGCGAGGAAAAATAATAAATTTCAACTCCCATATGCCCCGAAATGTACGGAAAGCGCCCAGCCATTTTGAGAGCTTGCCCTCATGTATGTTTATTTTCTGTCTTTTCTGCCTACCTGTGAAATTTCTTCGGTTCTTTTGGAAATGAATTTTGACAGAGCACTAAATTATTACCCAATATGAAACTCTTATTTGATGAAATCCTTCAATGTACATATGATGTATTTATTAAAATTTTTCTCGAGCGTAAAAAACTTACAAACTCTGCAAATATGTAATTTTAAGGTAGTTTTCCGGCGTGCATTTTTACGGAAATAAGTCTAGAATTTCAACGGAGTTTGTAATTTCCTCTCGAACTGGAGATTATCCTAATACTTGGGAATCTGAAAGCCCGTCGCGTGATTTAGCCTCAAAATTTGATTTCCTGATAACGGAATCATAGCGCGACAAGCATCTCATCTGCATTTCAGTCCGCGGTCGTTGTTCAAGATAATTACATTTTCGTAATGACTAATTCCTTGCATTGCATTTATAAATATGTATCTTGATCAGCGAAAAAATTAATCATTAGTGGGTAGGATTTCATCAGAATTGATTACTTCATTTAACCGTTACTTATATATATCGTTACTTTGTATCCGTGAAATTAGTGTGTAAGCGATGTTAATTTTAGAAGAATGTTATCTTTTGTTCCTGGTTTTTAATTTAAAAAATTAATTTCAGTAAAATGTGTATCTTTGTTTTTGATTCGCTGAGAGACCTGTATTCTCTATTAGTTATAAAAAAGATAAAACGGTTTTAAAAGAAGTTATACATTGTGAAACTATACACTCGAAGCATAGATCACTAATGACAGTGGGCATGATAAGAGAGAAGTTGAAATGTATAAGAGCTTGTGGTATGGATTTGCTCTATCATTCAATTTTTGCCCCGGCCCCGGCAAAAATTGATCAAGTTTTCTACTCTCGTGTATATGATTGACGAGGTATAACTCATGTTTATGCTTTCTCGTACGTGTAGACATCGACGCAAAGCTTAAAATTATTTGAATTACAGCAGTGGTAACCATGATCTGAGGATGTTATCGAGTGATATTATATAAAGTTTACTATAATAAATATTAGGTTCCTTTTCGCGCACACGACTATGACTTTAGGGACACCTAGTCAATGAGGAATATTAGGTTTTTTGTGAAGAAATGGGCGTTACTCGTTATATTTTAGAACGTTGTCCAGGTATATTTACGTTGGAGTGCTAGTCATTGCTTAGAAAGATATCCATGCCTTCTCCCGGTATGTGTTAGGCTTTATTTGCCTCTTCTCCTTTGCTTTTAAAGACGGAAAATGAAAGTCGCCGCGGGACACTATCCAGTTCTCATAAAAACCGCGTGAGGGCACCATTTCATTTGTTTTTTTCTTATTTTCGGACGTGACTCAAACACCGAAAATAATGAACCTGGCCCCCAATGGGGTGCCAAAAGTCAAACATAAACTTTTCGCCTTTTTTATTTCCCTCGGATTTTATTTTTCCTTGACTCTCTCGCAGGAAAAGGGGTCCGAAAGGTATTAATTTTCTCTCCCCTTGCCCCTGGTCGGAGGAATTTCGTTCGATTTTTCCCTCTCTAGCTCGCAGATAAAGCCGTGCCCTCCTTCTACCTCAATCCTTTATTTCCCTCCCTGCTTTTCCCCTTTATGCGATCAACCCTGTGATCTGCCTTGCCAGCATCGAAACCTCGATAGGTGGTTTCCTAGCAGTATCGAGTTGGATTTTGATGCTCCATGATTTAGTAATCGATGTTTTGTCTCCGATACTTTTATTCTGTCGATGGTTTTCAGGTCAGTGATTTTCCTACGAATCAATTTCTATGTATTGCCGTTAGAGTATTTATTTCACGAATTTTCAGCGTGAAGCTTACATTGTCACTAACATGATTAGTAAACGATTGGATATAAATCCTTCAATGGAAAAAAGATTATTTATAACAAAACATTGATGTTGAGGTCGAAATCGTTATAGACGATTCGTTATCTATTCGTCCGTGATTCTGGATCGTTGATTACACTTTTGTATTATGAACATGGTGCTCATTTAATGCAGTGTAGATACGCTCTTATTGAGTCTTGAATGACCAAAAAAAGGCTGTTGATATTATAATAGTCAGTTATTTTCAATTAAAATCCAATTTAAGTTATGCATCATTTGTTTTCCTCATAAATATAAAAAAATAAGCGCTCTCTTATGCAGAAAATATTGGAAAGTCGTATTTGAAATATAGTTAGAGGGAGTATTGGAAACAATGATGGCCTTAATTTTTATTTATTTCGTAGATTTAATATATAAATATGTATTCAACAAGTAATCTATGCATTTCTTTTATTATGATGGTGATAAACACATAAACTTTTTCTTCGGTACTCCAAAAATGTCCTCTCTCCTTCGTAAAAAGTCATAAGTTATTTTAAAATGTTGCTTCTTTTGTATCAATATAATTACCACCTTTCGAAGAGATTTTTCCGAGGAAATTGTGATGCCTACTTTTAGTGCTAAGTGGTATCTTGTTTATCATAAACCTTAATACACCGCCCGTCGGTTGGGACGTACGCAGCGGATGTCTGTAAATTTTTTTATAGAGGAAGATAATGGGAAAGTCGGATTTCTCTTTTCAATTCCACCATTTCTCATAATTTTATTAACTATACCTGTCAGACCACTCATTACTCATAATCAGCTTTCGTACTTAAATCTGTTATTTCCTTTTCTTCAGCTCTCTACTACAGTCTCCCATATGATAACCGTTTCCATCCTTCGTCAGTCTTCATTTTAGCACGCTTCATAACTTGTGTTTCTTTGTTATTCTTATTTATTCGCGATTCACCTAATTCACTTTTTTCGATTACTGCTTTCAAGAGGCTCTTATGTTGCAAATTGTGTTCAATAAGCTTATCCCTCCTTCTTCCCAAAGTTTTCAGTGGACATATTCTCATTCCTAGTCTTTGTAGAACCAATTCTCTTTGCCCATTAAATCATCGTCATTCTTCGTCAGCACCAGGATTACACTACATCCTATTTTCTTAGCTCTTAGCATCTTAAATAACCCGTAGAATAAAACCCGAAACCTTTTCAATGTTAACGAGAAAAAGTTATGTCAGCGAATGCCCATTGTAAATGAGTGTTGCACATAATTCGCAGAAACGGAAATTCAGAGGAAATATAATTTATCATTTCATATATGCCTTCAATGCGCTATACTTATTCTTAAGAAGTTGAAATGATTTCAGAAATTCATCGCTTACCCAATACTCCCCAATGACTCACAGATGAAAATATCATATATCTGAGCTTAAAAAGTTTACACTGTCGCGACATCGATGGAATTGTTACCGATGCTTAGAGATCGATTTTTTTGTGAACCTTCGTCGATGATGTACCAATGGTCTACCGATGGTTTTCTTTCGCCGCTCGTCCCCAATGCAATGGGATCACCGCCGCTGCCGCAGATATTTCTGTCGTGCCCCGAGGGGGCTGGCCGATGGAGGGCATTCCCTCGGCGTTCGCCTTTCGCGTTTACTTTGTGGCCACACGAATATCGATTCCGCTCTCCTGCCTCCCCACAACGGCCTTCCCCCTTGTGTTATCTCCCCTTGAGCATTCTTTGCGAAGAGTAGGAATTCCTTTTTTTCTTCCCCTTTTGCGAGGATTGGAGGCACAGGGTGTTGTGGGAAGTGGCCGAGGGAGTGGGTCAGGGTTGTGGGTCCCCGGGGGATAAGGGAATGGGCTAGGGTGTCAGTCGGGTGGAACTATTATTCATTTCCTCCCAAACATTTTAACCCTTTCGGTGTTAACTCCCTTTTCCTATAAAAAGGTGGTGATTGAACCTCTAAATCATGGGTAGGTCATTTAATTCCTCGGGAATACGCAGTTATAATTGAAATCTCGCGAAGGTATTTTTTGTGGAAAGTGTGCTTGTGCTTTGGTTGCGATACTTCTATAAATATGAGAAATTAAGCTTCCTAAATGTATATTTAAATTCGTGGGCAGGTTTCCATCAGATTTCTCAGATGTTCTTAAATTTTCGGGTTCTTCTTCCGCGTATGTTGGTGGGGAAGAATACGGTTTAGTCAGCAGTCTTGTTGGCGTCCTCACCAACCTGACCGAAGGAAGCCAGCGGAGCAGCTAACGAAACTGTGGTCTTCCCCATCACCAAATGTAGACAACGAGCCAAAAAATGCTATGTAAATGTTAATATATTCAAACATCATCTGTAAAATATTCAAAGGTTATTGATTGTAACTTGGGAGATTTCAGCATTTTTGAGAAAAATATTTCTATCGCTGCCTGATTCTTACTCTGAAATTTATTTGGTCGTACGTGGTTTTGATGCTATTATGCCATCCTCAAGAAAAAAATTTTCAAATTCCATATATATCGCCTCTCAAAGGGGTTGTATATGTGGCTGTAATAATTATTTGGTATTTTGATGAAAATGACGCTAGCTCTAGTGTGAAGATTCTGAGATCTGAAATCGAAAAGCGAAGATTTTACTTGATGGCATACTTGATAATGATCGACAAAATGTTTGTGACTTTACGTTTAAACGATAGTATGTCAGTACTTAGATCTCTTTTTTCAGAATAGCGCTATTTAAGTTTTTCTTCGATTGCTCTAACTTTTTTTATATCGCAGAGGATGTTATTTCTGGACGCTTGCCTAGAGTTGCTTCATATAACATCTCGCAATTACTTCCCTTCTTTTTAGTCAATGTCAATACTCTTGCCACACGCCCGTTCAATAGTTCATAGGGTATTATCAAGCAACATATTGATGAGTGTACTACTAGTTTTCAACTCCGTGAAAGCCTTACTTCTTTGAGTACAGTCTGCAATCAATTCACTTTTTATCTTTTGTTCGACTGCTGCAGTCTTAATTAGACACTAAAGAGAATTTTCCGCCGGAAAAAATCTTCAAGGGGTTTTTCACTCTTACATCGTGTGAAGTAATGCTGAGGTAACACTGTGAGCGGTTCAGGGCAGATCTACAGACGATGTAAGAATGAATTTAAGTGCGAGGGATTAAGTGGCTTCCTATTTCTTTTCAGAGTCTTCACCACTTTTCTGCTCTACTGATTAAGCAGTAGTATTTTTGTGTGTTACCCCAATTACAGAGATTATCAAGCGCCCAGCAATGTTTAATACAGTAAATATTTAAAAAAAATCACGAACAGCTGGCATCTTGACTGTGGTGCCGTAACTTTTAATTAAATCAAAACAATTTACACAATACACAAAAAAAGAACAATAGATACCTCGAACATCTATTTTAATCCTTTTGAAATACGTAAAGGGACAGGAAATATAAACTCGAATGTAGTATTGTAGGACATTTGCGTAATCTTTTCTTAATAGTTTTCAAAAATAAAAAGAATAGATCTGATTGAATTATGCTCCTTTTGTTTTTATTGCTGCCGATGAAGCTTTTAATCAAGTATATCTCTGCGTACATTTTTGCTTAAGAGAAAAAGTGGAAAAAACTGAGAAGAGAAACTGGCTGAAGTCGGCCGGCGATTAGGCATATATGCACTTGAGTTAAAAGTCAGCATTCATTTCGCTTCAGGTAAAATCTATATTTACTCTAGTTGTGAAAATATTGTATGATACTTCCATAGTTTTTTGATCCTCGCAAATCAACATCAGCCCTAATGACCTGAGGAATTTTTCGTTGTACGTATTTTCAGCTATTGCGAAATCTATTCCTACATCAAGTATTTATGAAGTACATGCGTCTTATTGCATCAGGTATGATGACCAGCAATAATTATTGCACACCAAAACCTTTTCAAACATACCATCTTCAATTATTTACGGTTCCCGCGTTGAATGGAATAAGATATTTGATTGAAAAATGTTACCCAAAACCCCTATTTAAATTTTTTGAGAATGTCGAGGCATTCGTTATTTTTATTTTATTACAAAGAGAACTATAAAAACAAAAATTAAGCTGAAATTTGAAAATATAATGCTTAAAGTTAACAAAAGACCAAGAAAGAGCATAGATGTGATCATTAGAGTGGTTTGTAAGTTTGTAAGAGCGCATCAGGAGAAAATCATATTGCTCAAAGCCGGCTGGGAAGTATTTTAAAATATTACTTACTTCCGTACAAGCCAAGCGTATTAAATATCATTAAATAAATTTTAACTTAGTTGCCGTGAAGCTTTAATTATAATAACTATCCTCTAATATTAATTCCATTTTCATATTTGAGTAGGGAATGAAAAATATTCCGATCGAACTTCGAAGGCTAATGGCATTGAGAATTAAAGGTTAAGTCCCAACTTCGTAGCTTCGAGAAATTTTAAGCCCTATCAGTAAAGCATAATGAAGGCAAGTGTAATAAGATCAAAGGTGAAAAAATGTCCCGATAAAAGGTGATCTTTCTGCTCAATAGCGTTCTTAGTATTCAGCCATATATACCGGGTGCAGCTATCTCATAACTACTGCTAACGGGGAACGTACCTGTAAAAGAGTCCTGTAAAATGAACATTGTCATGAATTCTTTAACGATTGTTAAAATACCAACCACCTCTCGTTCTTTCACGTTTAAAAAATACGCAATTCTAATGAGTTACTACCACTGGCTCATCAGAAAATAAACACTTTATATGAGACATGCGATTACGAAGGGCTGATGGCCAACGATTATTTACAAATTTACATTTTTCCCTTCGATATTTCTCTGAGAGTTTTGTGTACTTCAACTATTCGAGATCTTTGTGGTGAACAATACCCTTGTGATAAGCCAAAAGTATCCGTGCATTTGAAATGTGAAAAGTTTGAATTGATGGATTAAGTCAGGCGTATCGAGACCGTAAATCTGCATAATTTTTTCCAAACATACTCCTCACTCTTACGTAAACCTCGTGGCCTGAATGAAAGGGATGGATGGTACTTTTTTCTGAGACGAAACCTCTAGTATTTTTGTCGCTTTTGTAATTCGAAAAGTTCTGACAAATCGACTCAGGCATGCGTATGGAGATCGCCGATTTAAAATGCCTCGTGTGCAGGAGATCTTTTTGTCTTCACTCCGGGAAAATTCTGACCACGGTTCTGGGTCAGAAGGGGTGGTAAGGGTTGGGATGGTGGGGGGGAGGGTAGGGGCAGGTTATGGCGGTGTCGGCTGCCCTTCCGTCCTCTTTAAAACCACACCCCCATTTGCCCCTCCCCGCCACGCGGATCTCCCCCTCCGCTCGTTCTCTGCCCGCCACCCGGCTCGCATCCCCACGCTCCACATCCGATACCGCGGCGCCTCTCCTGCGATCGAGAGCATTACACACGCCGCCGCTGGGAGCGCGGGGCGTAATATACTCTCTGCACTTCCGCGGTGCGGCCCCGCGTTGAGGCCTTGTGAAGAGACGGAGACGGTAGTAGGTACATCAACATCACGGGAGCGCAGACCTTTTTGCTCCGGGGCCATTTTCATGGATTTTTACCTTTTGCGGACCGTTCGACACCTAAATTACTTTTCCGCAGGGAGGGCATGAATGAATGAAATTTATGGAATCAATTCCCGGTTTTATTGCTCTGTGGATCCTCAGAAGTCGATCACAATCTTTTCCAGGAACTAGTCCGACTTTTGAGTCGAATTTCTCCAAATGCACTATTCCCTTCTAAGTGAAGCCTAAAATGTGATAGATTATTACAAACGGATAGAGTCAGGAATTAATGGGTAATAAATAAATGTGGGTTAGATGCTCTAGTAATGGACATATAAGAAAGGAGTTTGCTTCGTTGGTTTGGCCATGTTGAGCGAATGAATGAGTCGAATAACGAAACAGATATAGCTATAAGAGTGAAATGAATGGTGCGAGAGGGAGAGGTAGGCCTAGAAAGTTGTGGTTGAATGTGGTTGAGGAAATTCTTAGGAGGAGGAATATTAGGAGTCTTAAAATCAGGAGGGCGTGTATCAAGCAGTGTATGGGGGTAAATAAGGAATAAGAGGTGTGCAAGTATAGGTCAGTATGGAGGAAATTATTGAAGTAGAGTTAGGTGTACAAATGTGTATTTGTGAGTGAAACTCAGTGACTGTGCCTTCCCCGAAAGGGAACGGCGTGATTGGTCTGTATGTATGTGTCTAGTGATGGCAGGTAACAAGACACTAGAAAATAGCAGAGGCATTAGCACGTGAGTTGCTAGCGGGTAATGCCGCTTCAGTCGAATGCTAAATCATTTTTACAATATGTGATATTATATTGAAGTATTATCCCCCAACAAGCGTATTGTATTTCTTTTCTTTCTTTCTTTCTTTCTCAGAAATTTAAACCTAGTTTTAACCTAACCAGAAAAATTCTCCAACGATGGTCTTTCGCTGGCCACATAAGTGATTTTCTGTATTTAAGTGTAATATTCATAAATAATGTATCTCGAGTATTATCGTGTTCAGTAGAGACGTAAATTCCATCTGTAATAGTTATAAGAGAACTTAACCCTAATTAATGAAGAGACTAATAAAGCACAGTCAAGCAAAGAATTGCTTAATATTGGAGAAAGTCGAAAATTTACTATGATAAATTGTGATCATGGTTTATAGCAGATTAAAAAAAAATATTCCACCACAAATTCAGAGAGAAACTCCCTCATGACAGTTGATTGCGGAAAACGTTTGTATATAAGATATTAAAAAAGTTTATCTCGGACATGTGTTAAATAATTAACGATAATAGAATCAATCTATCTCCGATCACCAAATTTCATCATTTTTTTGTTCCAGACACATCATGTTGTATTTTAACTCGTCGTATATATAACTACCAAATTTTCATAATTATTTAACAACTCACATTATTTTTACTTAAATTAAAGTTAAATTTAACGAAAATATTAGAAGCAAGAATTAATGCAATACACCAGTAGCTACATCAATTTGTTCACAAAGACCTATTTTGTAGTAATATTGTGCACCAAATAGTAATGATCTTATATTAGACGTCACGACGAAAAGTACGACAAAAAAACACTTTCCTTAACATTTATATCAAATACCATAGTCTTTAAGAATTTTTATATTATTGGTAAAAATTGGAAAAGACAAGAAGCTTTCGAAATATGGTGCTGAAAGAGGATGCTGAAGATAAAATGGACGGATAAATGTGAAATCAAGTTTTTTGATGAGTAAAGGACCTTATGGAACACTATACAGAATAGAAGAACCAGATAGATTGAACACACCCTGAGACGCAATGTGTTTGTGAAGAACATAATTGAAGTTCAAATGGAGGGAAAAGTCTCCAGAGGAACACCCAGGAATAAGTGTATAGACCAAACAAAGAGGAAAGTATATGAGAAGAGCTACCATTGGGTAAGGGACCTAGCATTTGACAGGTTAGGATAGAAGGGTGCAGTCAGCCGATCTTGGGATTGAACTACCTGTGAATGAATGAATGCTAGAAATATGTCGTTAATAACATGGTCCTTTCAAACATGTATCGGTTTGGCGGCAACATTGTTGCAATTAGCATCTGTGTGATTATAAAATACAGCGGAACTAAATAAGAATGTACAAATGCTATAACTCGGGAATCAACTAGTAGTAGGTTGTGACTCACCTCCGCTAGAACTTCGAGCGTATGACTCTTATTTAAATTAGAATTTGTCTTGTTTTATATGTTGAGATGTTGTAACAAGCTAGCTTAAATTATTTTTTTTGGAATGCCAGTAGCTGTGTTGGCTTAGATAAAATTACTTTCTTTCGAAATTTAGACCTGGTTTCATGGATTAGTTCTGTCAATATTCACTTTATTCGAGATCATTTATCGATATCAGTGCATGCAGTCACTAAATACTTATTCTTTAAAGGTTTGTGCAGGGTATGGAATAATGATGATCAAATGATCAAAAAGAATCATCTCCCAAAAATTGGAGAGAATATATGCATGATCATAGCTCTGTGAGGTAGAAGAGTCACAATTATTGGAAACATTTTCTGAGAAAAGTTGAATGCGTAGCAGTAAATATGAATGTGGACGAATACAGGGAAAAACAGGATGGAACACATCACGTGTAGGACGTTATAAAATGTGTAGTTGTGTAGAAGTGAAGCGACTTACTGTTAAAAATTGTGAGTTACGTCGATATAAAGCGGCTGGCTGGTATTAGAATGGAGTTTGAGGCAAATCTATCTTCGGATTGAGGACTGCCGACTATTATAGCGTAGATATACTGATACATTGTTCGAGGGATGACCGCTTGATCGGCTCGCAAATTATGAGATATAAATAAAAAAACCGTAGTTGATCGTGTTATCTTCGAGTCTCTTAAAGACTCTGCATCTAGTCGTTCTAATAGTTTTCTCGCGCTTTATGTTCGGTCGTGTGTAAAAAGGGAGTTGCAAGAAATTCGTGCCTCCAAACGTCTGGAAGCTGGGGCTGCTGGAAGTGAAAATCTCGCCTCTCTCTAATTGGCACCTTACGGTCGACCTCCTCCGGAGCATTGTTTACAGACTTTGCTGCAGTGTTCATTAACGCTATTTCATCATTTAAGAACAGCCACCGCGTGGTGAAAAGCGTGCTGCTTTTACTCCGCTGAAATTGATTTATCGACGAAAGAGCCGGGATGTGTTCGAGTCTAGATAGTCGCTTCTATGTTGCTTCAATTATTGTTTATTCACTTATTTACGCAGCTGCAATGTTAATGGATTATATGGAAGTACTTAATTGGAATGTTTGGTTTTGTGGTCTGCTGCAAAAAATTCAAAGAATCTCTGTGATATTGCTATATCAATCTTTCTTTTTTGTATCAAAGTATTGTCCATATACCAGTGTAATTTAGACGGTTACTATTAATCGGAGTATATTCGGAGTATAATTCGGATTGGTTAAGCACTGCGGAAATTACACGACTTTCTTATGTTTAAATCGCACACGCTGGGGTTTATTAGTAGATCAACTGCTTTGAGGAAAAGGGTAATGTACTATTCTCGTCCGTGTATTAAGTGTAAAGCTGATTAATGAAGAATTTCACGAAAAACACATTTAGTGAAACTTTGTATCAATCTTATTATTAGTCTATAATATAGTACATTTAGTATATTTAAGATTTTTCAGGAGTGTTTACTTTAAGGATCATTTTATCCTTTAAGAAATAGTTTTTCTCTGAGAATCCGAATCCTTTTTCTTGATAGCTAACAGCCACAATCCGTAATCTCGACATTTCCCAGCAGACTCTACAGCTGAAAGGAAAAGGGATTTCAATAAAGTAGGAGTCTGTATTTCGTGTTTGGGAAATGCTTTCCTTTGTATCCCTAATATGATTCGCGGAACACCGTATTAAGCATTATTTAGCCAAATCCCACTTTCCCACAATAACTCGATACTCACGAGACACTGTCGAAAAGCGTTTCGGAATTCAATGGAACTCGGATAGAGCCACTGGTGTGAAAGGGGGAGTGTCGAACAAATGAAACTCAAAAGAGTTTTGGGAATGGAATGTTTCGATTTTGAAAGGGCCACGAAAAATGGAATACCAACACTTGTTCATCTCAGAACTCCAAAAACTCGCTCATAGAATATATGAGGTTACGATTTATCAATAAAATAATATTCACCGCCAATATTTGTACATAAAATTTACTTTCCATTCAATATAATGTGATTCTTCCTTTCCCTTTTATTGCGATATCAAGTTCAGCATTAAAGGCGAATTTTACTGATGGCTATAAAAGTACAAGCGAAAACTTTTACGAGCTCACTGCGTTGAAAGTTTATTCGTGAACGAGGACCGTGTCATATTTTATTGTGAGTTCTTTATCTTAATGGACTTTTTACCCCTGACCCTTCGTTTAGTAATGGTTTGTTTGTGTACCTAGCTTTCATACTGGGGAATAGGTGCAGAATTTTTTTATTCCAAACGAAGGCAAACAATTACCTGTAGTAAAATTTGGGAAATTTCATCTGTAAATAATTATATAATTGTAGAACACGTTTCAGTTAGCTTTGATAGTTATAATTTCTCTCTAAATTATTATTAAAATCTGGCTTTTTATTGCTAGAATCGCTGTCCTCGTCTCTCCAATGTTTTATAGAATATATTAAAATGTCACCACTATGGATTTGTTGTATCTGTATTAATTAGAAAGTTTGTTGTAATTTATGAGAAACTAAAGTTACATTTTACGTCGGAGCAACAAGGAACAGTAAGTAGTAATATATGAGATCCGTCTGCCCCGGAATTTTGTAATTTTGGATTTACGATGCTTTGCAGCACCGCTTTGAAGGTTCTTAGATGCGAGTACCGCGAGAGACTCTGATCGAGTGTAGTGCCGGATTCCTGTTACCGCAAATTGAATTTTAGGACTAACGAGAGACAATTTACATATGATTAGCGTCGTCTATGACACGGTGAAACATCTATACCCTAGCATGTTTACTAAACCAGGTTAATGCGAGTGAACTCCACTTATGCATTCATTATTGTATCTCTCTTCACCATAAATCTGTCTTCAATCTAATTCAATCTGCTTCCGCATGTTATTTTTTTTGTCCCTGAAATACCCTTATATTTTAATTATGAGATTAGTTTGTCACTCACTTAGTCGTAAGTTTCACATTTGAAGTAAAGCATGTTTAAGGGCATGGTTGGTGTATATGACTAACCAATTTAATACTTGAACGATGTTACCATCCTTGACCTTTTGAACAATAGAGTTTGGAAGTCTCACCGTAGCATTACCGTTAGTTCGATTAATAATCTGTCACCATTTCTACATCTACATCTACATAATACCCCACGATCCGCCGCATGGGCGTGTGGCAGGGGGTGCTAGGTCACCAGCTGTTAAGTTTTTTTTTGGAGATGAAATGGTGACATCTATTATATGAGTGTATTTAGTGGAGCTGAATTTTTATTGTGGTCGCTTATTGGTCGCGGAAATAACGAGTTTTTGTACCTATCTGTTCGGCAGTGTATCTCTCTAATTTTATTGCATCTGTCAGACCTAGAGATGTAGTCAGGAGTCATGATAATAATCTCTATGTCGCTCTGAAAAATACCAGTTTTGAATTTATCAAGCAACCAAGGTCTAGCGTGTAGTCTCCGAGTCTGTAGGGGCTCCCACCTTAATCCCTCTAAAAGTTTTGTGACACTAAATGTACGCTCGTAGCAGTTTTTAACGAAGTGCGCTGCTTTCCTTTGCATTTTATTAATTGTTTTGGTTAAATCTATTTGACCAGGATCCCAAATGCTCGCGGCGTATTTGAGGTGTGGACTAACCAGAGCGAAATAGTATCTCTCTTTGACTTTTTCATCCGAAGACCTTCCTATTATACGTTTAACAAAACCTAGTTTCTCTAATGCTGTACCACACATGTTCTGTATATGTAATCCCCACGAGATATCAGAAGTTAAGGTAAGTCCAAGATATTTGACTGTATCTGAAGATTTTATGTTTACTCCACCCATAATATAGGCATGGCATTTTTGTGATGATTTTCGCAGGAAGTGAACTGTGGTGCATTTGCTGATATTTAATTCTAACCCCCACTTCTGGCATCACGAATGAACGTTGTTAAGGTTAATGACAGAGTTTCAAAGTCAAGTCAGCGTCTTCGCTCATTTCACGGTAGATAACTGTAGAATCACCATTATAGAATATACATTGGAAAATGCCAATGATTGTGATTTACCATATTGGTTACTCGTATGATATATGATCTACCAATTACATCCCTGGTAGCATTGGTGAATAAATTCATCCTCTAACCGTTATTGCTGAAAAAAATATCCCCTTAGATTTATCGGAGCTATATAGACCCCAATTTGAATAATTAAACTTATCGTTGATGAAAAACTGATAAGACAAAATAAATTTAAGGAAATTTGTTTTAGATTTTGCATTCAACTAATTTAAACGCTGGTTTCATGCTTTAGGTCGTTCTTACATGTCGGTTAACGCTATTGAATGAGTTCGGGGAAAAATTTGTGGGAAGAGGTCAGTCATTTTACCTTCGGTTTCTGCCATTTAAGGATCGGCCAATAAATCCTCTCCATTATTTTGCCAGTCATTTTTAACAGAACTTCCTGGGACATTGAAAATGGATGTGAGAGTTTTGACTCGCAAGTGAGACACGAATTATCTCTATAATTCCCCTTTTTAGTCATAAAATCTGCATCAGTCCTCACTTTATCCCGGAGCATAATCTCTCCTTTCGTCTCCTGAGTTCATTTGAAAGAGATACGCTGCCGTAGGTGGTTATCATTTTTATAATTGTTTTATCTTAAAAAGGACAATCATCATTTTAAACATTTTGGTGGATTTAATAATATAACTCGCGTTGGAAATCTTGTGTTGCTAGAAATTGTACTCCTATCATCACTGAGGTCGGATGCTAAAGAAATAGTTGCCCTATACTTATTTCGTCGTACAAAATGTATATTTTGCTCTTAAATTGATATCGAGGTCGTTTTTGTTACATTATTCCTTTAACAAAGGTCAGGTTTTTTAACAGCAAAGTGAAATTCCATTTTTTTCTCGAGCTTCGTTTAACTATTGCAATGATTATTCCAATTGGACTGGAAGGAGGACAAAGACGATATCCGCATCGTACGGAAGTCACTATTTTTATTTGCCCTACAATATGAGCTAAATCTAAAAGGCACTCTAAAAATTAGGACCCAGCGCGCGGTCTGCTTTTGGAGATTTTGTTTGATCTGCATGCACAATTTTCATCTGCAACTCGAAAGAGCTTCAGGCAAAACGACCTGGCTCAGAATCTTTATGTTTTTCACTCAACCTCTCGCGCTAACACGCTCTAATTCGTCCCTGCATGTGATCCGTTAATCCAAATCGTGTGAGGAGAGACTCTTGAATTGTAAATTGTTTAAACGTGTGATTTTCAATTTCGTCGGGATTCTGCTGTTGTGACCATATGTTCTCAAAAACAGTAGTACTCGACAATGACACTGTTCGAAACTCTGAATTTAGTATAATTTAAATGCTAAATAATAAAAAAATATTCCGAAGAAACTTACAAGCATGCTCCCTTTGTAAATAGCTTCGTAAAACCTTTGTAAAAAACCTTTATGCAGTCCTGCTGATGTGATAGAGGCCTGATTTACTTGTGAGATCCTTCCATTTAAATCCCTGGTTCTTTGTGCAGTTTTTCTTATGGTGTATGTCAGCTGACACTCAAGAATGAGCACACTTTAATATACCATTTCTCGATGGTGATAAAATGGACGATTTGTGTTTTTTCTCTTATTTAGTTCACGAAATGAAGAATACACTTCAGTGCCCGCTTGGGATACCAGAGTATCCCAAGGTCATATATTTTAGAATTTCCGCTTTGAAATACAATGTAGCCTTCTCACCATTTCCATACCTTCCAGGCAAAGCTTTCTTATTCATTCGCTGTCGCTTCAACCCTCATACTTTCTATACACCGTCAGTGTCTCGTAGCAAAGTCAATGGGGACACCTGAGTATCCCACGCCACCTCTTACGTGACAGTTTTGTACAGTCAACATGAAACTTTCCTATTCGTTGGTATTAGGTAAGTTTACCACCAATTGTTGTTTTTTTCCTGATGATCACTTTTGAAAATCTTGTAGGACATCAATTATTGATATATTTTCAATATTTACCTAATTGTATTTATTTTTCTCTAACAATTATCTCGTAGCAAACGCATTGGAGCACCTGAGTATCATACGTGATATTTTTTCACTGACTTCTTTCACCGTCAAGATTTACAGTCCATTATTGCCAGATTAGTGTATGGTTCATGGCGAACGCGTAAAGAAATGGTGTTCTAAGTATTATAGATGAGTATCCCTAGATCATTAACCTGTATCTGTAATCAGAATTTTTTCAGCATTTATTAAATGATTGTATTTTATATAGCAAATTATCAGAATTTTCAAAGTTTTAAACTATCTAAGTGAAATCGAAGTAGTGGGATTCTATGATATCCCATACGATCACTCACGTTACCAATAAGAACGCGAGCAGTCTGGTGTTAATCTAAAATACATCGCATTGTTTACAAGCTCTTCCTAGCGAATGATAAAGAATATCTTTTTTAAATAAGGTCCACCTAAACCGTTTGGAAGATGCTTCATGAGGTCACCTCAAAGGAGGGCAACTTCTCAAGCTCCAAGGAGACTTGCATGCTCGTGGTCGGTAGACTAGTCTGTTTCCTCTTGCCACCTGCACTTTTCCCACGCCATGTGATCAATAACATCTCACCGCAGGGATTTTAGCTTCGTAGAGATCAGAGGCAACACCTAGATTTCCTTCCATGTAGACGTGTGTTCTCTCCTTAGACGTCGAGGTTGCCTTATCAACGAATGTTCATCATTCGTATTAATACAGTTGTATTATGAAACATGGCATAATCTTTGTTTGGTTCATTATTTATCCAATGACTTAATTATGTTTTCGTCTAGATATTAATATTAATAAGGTAGTCTACCGGCTAGGTTAGGTTCAAACGGAAGAATTTCAGAAAAAAGTCCTCTGGATTTATCCGTGTGCAGGTCCCTACTTACACAGTTTCTTTATGCGCCTCGCCGTCCGCCTTACGTTTCTTCTCCCCATCCGGAAGACCTCTCCTCTTTCTCCACCTTAGGGATCTTTCAAGTATTACGTAAGACAATTTATGCCATTATTGACCCCACTCCATCCAATATGTGTATGACCTCCCATATGTAAAGCCCTGGTTACACGATACATTAACCCGTACGAGTTAATGTAAGAATGCATGAACGCGTGAATGAACGCGAAAATTCACCGTGTAACCACGCCAACTTGTACGAATGCATGAATAGGAAAATAGAACCTGCTCTATTTGGTTCATGCATTCGTACATGGACTGGTACATGAACACGTACGGGTTAATGTATCGTGTAACCAGGCCTTTAGTCAATGTAAGATTTTCCCAACCCCCCTCCCTCTCAGTCTTACGTAAAACGTTAGATATGTGAACCTACTCTTCGTTAAATGCTCGCTTCGGTTGAGCATGGAGACAATGTAGCTAGCCGGTCAGGTGTCAGAATAGGAGCACTGGTAAGCTTACGAAAAATACGCCATTAATGAGCGGATGCTAAATTTCATTCGGGAACGATACAATGTTTCAAGACGGACAAATATGTTAGATAAATTGTCACCAGACTCCCTGCCTCCTACATAAGACAATGCAAGATAATCCCAACCCCTCTGACTCCCAAAAACGTCTTACGTAGCACAAGAATGGCCCCTTACCCGCTTAACCGATACCTCCCCCTCCATCACGGCCTTAAGAAACCATTCGCCCCTCATTACCACTTTCAGCTAGAGATGGGACAAAATGAACTGAGCTGTTCAAATGGAACAGTTCCGAGAAATGAACTGATCAGTAAAAGAACGGTTCACTCATACTACCAGTTCCGCAGAGTAATTTCAAGTTAGAGCCAAGTGCTACATTGTATGAATGAAGCAGCGGACGGCCGTACATTGTGTTTAACAAGTTCCTTCGAGTACGACAAGACGGCGAGACTAGAGGCGCGCCATTTAGGGGTGGAGGGTGTAGGAGCCACAATCCACCCATACATTAGATAACGCTCCTCGCAGAGGGCGGGGCCTACACTCGTCCTTGAGCACCAAGAAAGAGCCTGAACCGAATGCCCATTAGATTTCAGCTACGGAACATAATTCAGAAAGAACAGCATGCTCAATAGGGTTCAGCTACGGTACACGCTTCACAACGAACAGCATGCTCAATAAAGTTCAATTACGGCTCGCTGTTCAGAAAGATCAACATGCTCAATAGAGTTCCCCTACGGCACGCTGTTCAGAAAGAACAGCATGTTCGATAGAGTTCAACTACGGTAGACGGTTCACAAAGAACCGCATGCTCAATAGAGTTCAGCTACCATACAATGCTCAGGAAGAGGCGGTGAAAATAATGTTCAATGAAGTTCAACTGTAGAGCTTCTCGCGAAGATTCGCCGAACAGCAGGGCGTTCAGCTAAGGTAGCGTTCGGAAAAAAACTTGAATAGGTATGTTAGCTCGATGCAATTCCGATCGAAAATTGTCCATGCCCTCTTCGCCAATACGTTCGATGGGTTATGATTCTAAGGAAAATGAAAATGCAACGCTGTTTTATTTACATGAAATTCTGTCGACACATAACGTTCAATTAAGAAAATTAGGTTCTTAAGTTTGGAGTCGAATATTTAGTTAGACAGTGGAACCGCGCTACGAAATTATTCCATACTACAGGTATTTTAAGCATTCTAATACCTTATCCATTCATCGAAAGCATCAATCAACCTGGATAACAAATAACAAAAAGCTATTCATCCTCGTGTATTTCGCTAAATGAAGCTATCAATCCTTGAATACTTCCTCATATTAATACAAAAGTTTGCTGAACTTTTTTTTTTAATTAAATTAGTTAAAAGTTTGCGACTATGATAAAACTCGAAACCAAGAGATTGAGTATTCATACGCGGAGTGATGTATGCCTGGAGTTTGCATCACGAACGTCCGAGCATATGTATTTTCTCAGTTAAAATAGCCCCAACAGCGGCACCGTATTTCATATTGACATTTCAGTGGAGCACAAATCGCCGCAAGTGTCATTTCTACTGATTATCATCTATTTATTTGCGGTAAATGGCAGTTATCATATTTTCCTCAATTTTTGCGTCATTAATTTTTAAACCGATGAATTTTACATTGCTTGGAGCCATTATTTCCAATCAATTTCAAATGTTAAATTCAATTATCTAATAAAATGACAGGTTGATAAAGAATACATGGATTGCAGAAGCAATTGGAGATGATGTTCATCAAATACTATTTATCATTACAATTAAGTCATAAATTTTTTTATTTAATTATTGTAAGGTACTAAAATTTGCTTATTATGGGTGTTCACTTAGGACCTGAAGCAGATGGAGTGAATGGAAGTCTCCATTTAGCTTCAATTTCGAAATATACACATGGTCATCATATGCTATTGTGATAAATATAACTTCATAAATCCGGCCCCACCCCACATTTACAATGCAATGACTGTTCTTTTGGATATGTTCTTTTGAATTGCTCTGATCACTGTACTGTATTAAAATGCACTGTCCTCCAAAAAGAACAGTATGGCACACCTCTACTTTCAGCTACCTCCATAACCTCCTCTTAATCTCATCCGGAAGTTTCTTTTCCTCACCAACCTTACCAAGAACTTCTTCGTTTTTCTTCCTTTCAGTCCATCGCACTTTCTCTATTCTTCGCCGCGTCCACATCTCGCACGCCTGCAGCATATTCTCGTCTTCTTGTAGTCCACGTATTTTTCTTACCTCAACGCTACACTCCATTGTCTAAATGTAAGCCGTCATATTTTCACACATTAATGAAATAAAGTTATATGCATATTGAGTGGTTGCGTTATTTTTATCACGACTTTAATTTGAGATATATTTGTGGTACACTTCATCTGCACTGAGAGAACAGGTTTGGATGCTACACCCTAAACTCTTTTGGGCGGGGAGGTTTGGATGCGCCATCAAGAATGATATGACGTCAGAACTAATTATTTGGCTGTGAGAACCAAAGGCAAAGAGTATCACACCAAAAACGTCTAGTCGACGTCCTTTGGATGGGAGACACAAAGTTGTAGGTGGTGCAGTCTACCGATTTAGGTGCGAAATCAAAATCTATAGTTGCGCGCTCTGGTGGCAGTCTCAGGAAGCTCTAGCACCCGCCATTCCGTCTTCAGCCGTGCAAGCCGTCGACACGTGTGGACTTGTTCTGGGCGAAACAGGCGAACTTCGTTGTGACCCTTCTGCCGCGTCTTCTTCACTGTTTTCCTGCTACTCGAAGAGACATGGACGAGGGGACGAAGGAATTCCTATTGAAGGCTGAACTTGGAGCCTAAATCCAGGTGTTCGTTAGTAAGTTGCACTAAAATTGCGCGGCCATTACGTGTTAATTCTGATGCCTACACTACCAGCCATTGCTTATGCGTTCCCTTTCAGATTCCCATTGTTATCTCTATGTGCTTATTACAAACAAAATTCTCTCTGAGATCATATTTTGTATTATGTTATGATTGTATTCTAATAATATTTTTATGTTGTTGACATAAAATTCTTGATAATTGTGTTAATTTGTAATGTTTTGAAATATTTTGTGCATTTTTTGTAATATGTTGACGAATTATGTGATAATAGATACCTATCATAACAACCACAGAGCCAAGTTTTATCGTTTTTCTAGTTGCACCGTCCTACTACCCTATTTCCAAAGGGGTAGAAAAAGAAAAATATTAGGGCAGTGGGGTTTAAGGGGGGAGGGAGTGGTAGGGGCACATGTCTTTGGGCTGGTCATCTAAAGTTTTCATTCGGTATCCAAACGTTTTTCTGATGAGCCACCCAGCACTTTGGTTCTCACACTTAAAGTACTCGTCCATCTTCCTTTGGATGCAGCACCCAAAGGAGTAGGTGGCACATCCAACTCCTCATCACCAATTCCGTTTGGATGACACATCCAAATGTACGGGCAAGTCCTTTCCTTCACCTCAGGTTTGGTTGTGACATCCAAACCTACGATAATCATATCCAAAGTGTTTTCTCAGTGTGAGATTTCTATGATAATAAAAGAATAGGAACCAGTGCCCGCTCCGTCCAATGTCAACTGTTAGAATGAATTTCAAATATACTATGGACATTCAATCTAAAAATTTAAGGCTAAACTAAAAGGCTGAAGAACTATATCAGTATAAATATTGAAACTTTTAGAAAAGTATTGTTTCATCAAGAATATTCTTGTTACGTTTAGGCAGGGTTCAACGTCTAGATAGCGTTACTCGGAATGTGATACTGGTAGTTAGTTAACTTGATGTCAACAGAATGTTATAGTTCAATATATAACCTAAGGATATCATTTTTTTACGTCGGCATTACTGATGGATGAACATATAAGTGTCATTTAAAGACAAAAATATGTAAAATGGAAACTTGAAGCTTTCACGTGGTGGAAGGACGTCATAATAAAAAAGATAAAACTTTGTAACTTTCACAATTTATTGAGCATTGGCGACCGGTTTCGGTTGTCACGCCATCATCAGGTACAACCCTCTCTAGTCAGTTCTTTACATACCTTACATAGGATCTTGGTAAGCATTCAGTTTGGAGGGGGGGAGGTTGGTTCGGAGGGTTGCATACTATTTGGGATAAGGAGAAGGTGAGCTGTGGGATGAATCGCATGGTATGAGAAGGAAATTTGAAGGTACAGGGTGTTCTGCTGGTAAAGTAATACGCAACAGAGGGGACGGGTTCGGGAATACAACGTCGTTAAGTTGGCATTGGGTATCTTCAAGGTTTAGCAGCCGTTGCTCCAAGGCATCAAAAGGTAGGCTAAAGGCCCCAATTTACAAAAATATGTATTACCATATTGTATTTAGCCGGGCGTAGCAAGTTCAAAAATCTAATATTGACGCAGAAGCCGATTTCGAGGTAATGTATTGAAGAGAACATAGTGCAAGGTGACTAAATCAGTTCCGCGGAATATTTTTTGCTTCCAGTTATATTGGTGGTTGAAAGCAGCAATGGAACGGACATTTAGAATATTAGTTACAAGAGAACTTAGAAATTGAGTTGTTACAAGAATGAAGATGATCAATTGAATACTACATTTAAATGGCAAATGTGCATGTTTAAAAATGTAAGGACTATGGTTTATCTTGCAGGAAACTTGGGTCTTAACTGTTGAGAAGGTAGGGGGTAGGGAGAGCAGTTGCACAAGAAAAAATTGCATTTTACTAGTTGAAGAAAACTGACATCGGCGACTTCTCTTAGTTGTTTAGAATAGTTTGTGAAATATATGGTGTGTTGCATAACATGGAAGGAAACCAAGATATAAGGGAGCGCAAATAAGATTAGGCTAGAGAAGTTGCAGTGGCTGCTTTAGAGGAGGACAATGAGAGTATGGTCAACATAAAAGAATACGGGTATAATCTACTTGGAAATGACTGGGGAAGAAAGGATGTTGCTCTGGAGATTATGTGGAGATGTAGGATTGGTGATTGAGTATGCTACTACAGGAAACAGTAAGGCTGTTGTGGAGAGGACATTTTTAAGTAGATGGGCAAAGAGAGTGATAAATTAGCCAATTTATTCGAGGTTGATAAGGAGTAGGATGTGTGGCTAGAATGTGATGAGTTGGGATAGTTCGCTCGAGATAGTGATAGAGGAAAGGGTGTTATGTAAAATTGGACGAGGAGGAAAGAGAATAGGCTTATAAATAAAAGAAAGAATTACGGAAGGTGGATAGGACTATCCAAACATCTGGAGAAATGTCTTTCTTTTTTAATGAAATCTTCCCTGAACTGGTAGATTGCTTCAGTGTTAAGTAATTGTGGGAGAATATACTACACGCTAAAGCAAGTGATTTGCTCATTTGCACTTTTTATCTAAGTTATACCAGCAGAGAAAATAGGTCTGTCACGCATGAAGATATCGGGTACCTTAGTTATAATTTGCGGTAGCATATACAGTACGCCTTTAGCACCTCAAGATATGGTTTTAAATATTATCTATATCAAGCGTGATTAAATTTATGTCATATCTTACGTTCAATTTTCAATATTTATAAAATATTAACTGCCATTCTGATTTTTGAAATATCCCACTTTTAGTCAATGCCTCAAGAAGATTTATATTTTCTTACGCTGTGCATAAAGCTCTATTTTTTTCTCCGACTTTAAATGTAGATAATAATATTATTATTATTGAAGTAGGTCTCCAATGCCATCCGCGAATTTCTCATTAGTTACACCAGTGAGTTGCAGCGTGACTTCAAACGCGATCGAATAGCCGCACCTAAAGCCGAGGGTAAGAAGCGGGTACTTGCACTAAGGTCTCCCCCGTGCCACCGAGGTGAAAAGATCCTTCTACTGTGACCCCCGTCGCGTCGCCACGAATCGTACCCTCATATACCATTAAAACAGCTCCCTGACCCCTGCGTCTCCGTTGTGGCGGTGGGAAAGGTGGATAATGGCCGTTCGTAGCATGTATATGCCAACGAGCTCAGGTGCATTTTCTGCGGCCGCGGAAGAGCCTCTTCAACCTGTTGGTTTGCCTCGGAGAAAAAAAAGAGGAGAGAAAGGCTTGGGAAGTGGATATGTGTGGGGAGAGAAGACCACAGAGCCCTCGCCGAGTGTTTAAGAGGTCAACGCGGGAGGTCAAGGCGGTATTAGCGCCAAGCGTGCTGGAGAGAATTGTTAACGTTATGGCTGCATGCGGGTGGCACTAGAGGCGATTCCAAGGAGATTAACAGGTCTTTCCCGGATATTATTTTGATCTCGACCTGTGCCTTGAGCACCATCATCAGTCGTCAATAAGGTGACTGGTATGTCACTGCCCCCCCTCTCCCCTCTTCCGTCAATGAACCTCTTTGCTCCGTCCCATGCCCTGTTTTAACGCCTTTAACCTCCATCCACATAATACCCCGTCAGCCACTTTAAAAGTGCGTGGAAAGTGTTAAGTTTTCCACCAACATGCTCGGCCCAATATCATAGAAAATATGAGGAAACGGCGGCTATCATGTAGGATGGTAGTAGACTTCCATCATTAAATAATTTAGCAATGACCCTCAAATAACTGCCAAGAGGTGAATTTCACCTGCATGCACAATAAAATTTGCCACCAATTTAATGGAAAAATGTGAATTATAGTAATAAAATTACAAGAGTGCTCAAAGGTACAAAACTGTACACAGGAAATACGCAATACGTGCGCCCTTAACATATCGGGAAACAAGCTTTATAGACTGAATGCAAATTATTATTCTTTTGCTAACTAGTTCCTTAGATTTAATTTATTTATTTCATTGAAAAGTAAAGCACATAAAAAGGCGTGCGTTCAAGATGTGGGATGCTAAGTTATAGCTCTCACGAGTGTTAATTCATGCAGGGAAAGTAATGAAATATCCAGCTTGTATTTTTAGGGAGTCAGTTCTTTTGTTCGACGCTCAAATTTGACTGCCGCATTTGCTACGCAAATTGAGTTTAATTCACATCTGCAGGCGTGTCGGTTTTTCCATTAAATAAGCGCTGTCGCATTTTTGGCTTGGTGTAATATCGCAAGATACTATTTCCCATCGCAATTTAAATTTCCATCGAAATTTGAATAGCTTTTCCACAAATACATCGCAAGTGACAATTCACACTACGCCTACCTAGTGCGTGCAAATTCAGTGAATTTCCGAGGGGATGCACGAATGTATTCATATCGTTGGTAAATTTTATTAAAGCTTCTAAATTACACGTCATTCCTTTTCCGGGTTTGCAGATCCGGGCTGTACATATTCCCAAACCTCCGTGTTTTTCCAATTTGATTAGTTTGGACGAGGCTTTTAAAAACATTCTAAGGCATGAAAAAAACAAATAGTACCGGGTTGAAACAATCTTGGAAAAAACTACGCTGCCGCGCGAGGCAACTACTAGTAAGTGCCTCCCTGTGGACGGTAGTCCAGCTTTTTAAGAAAAAGAAATGCCGGAATATTCCCTGATATCGAAACCATTAAGCCCTTTCCGCAAAAATATCCAATTCGTCCAATGAAACTATTTTTTTCAAATATTTGTAGTTTATCATTTTAAATGTATTAATTTGTTGTTTGTTTCACCGTACGCCGCATATTCCTATTTATTTACCACACGAAAGCTTGAAGGTTTGTTTCTAATTTTCATCTTGCCTGATCCCTGCAATCATTTCTTACGCCCGGTTTTACCGACCTGCTGTTGATATATGGCCTTTGCATGTTTATTTTAAATGTAGTATTAGGGAATAGCATTTGAAAAAAACAGCGTGGCGGTGATGGTAAATGAGTTCAGATGGGATAGTGTTGAAAAAGAAAGGAGAATCGTCATACTAGGAGAAATGTTTTTCCAAAGTTTTCAGACCGGTCTAAGAAAATGGAAAGTTCAGTAAATCACCTATATGTAGAATGCTAGGACTTTATAATAAATGATTTATTAAAGCACGTGCGTAAAATCAGTTTTAATGTATAAGCCAGAGATTTATCTTGCTGAATGGATCTAATCCTCAAATATCCACCCGCTTACAGTCGATGAGTGAATTTATGTGGCATTTAAATTACAGATGAAGGCCTATAGTTTACAGGGGTGTTACTTATGAGCCGATACTAATTTAATTTTCAATATGGATAATGAATACTTACGCAATATCTAAATATACGATCTTGATTTAATAGCTATAATATCCGTTTTTGATGAGAATGTAAGATAAATGTACGATTATGAAAACTGTTATCTGCCCACCTGATACCTTAAGAAGGAAGAGAAGCAAAGAGCCCAATCCGGTAAGTTTTCAACCGCACGTAGATGGAATTTATTCTTTTCTTGGAGGAAGTTCCGGAGTTGGGATAGTGTGAGTACCTGAAAATAGTGAGATTTGAGAAGCTAGGATCCTGCTCCATGGATCTCGGAGAATTAATATACGTGCATATTCTTTACATTTATTTTCACAAACAGATTATTTCACACTGATGAATTCTTACCCCTTGATTTGATTTGGAGAAGGCATCCGAGGTGGGAAATAAATCTACTCTGATGGACAATGAAATGACGTGTAATGGTGTAGGGTCAAGTTGAATAAAAATCAATATAAAACAGTTTTCTCTTTATTCCTATTGCGTTTATTAAAATGAGGGTGGTTCTCGTATCGAGATTGGATTAAATGGAGGGAATCAAGTGTCCTCCAGGATTTTACTGACGCTGACCTCAGTCTTAATACTTCATCTTTTTGTTGGGCAGGACTTCTGAAATTCAAAGACTACGCAATGATAGATTTAATTGACTTAAAATGCTTCCAAAATTTATAGCATCTTGGCTTCTACGTCAATTAAAGTGGCCTGGAAATGTCTAAATTATTTCATCTCCAAACCCATATTTAAACATATGCTTAAATGTTATTCATAAAATATTATTGGTGCGCGGTGAGTCATTCCTTGATGCGATTGTTATGTAAATTCCTTATTATCCGTGTCCTCATAATTTGGAAAATCTTTCATAAGGCTCTGTTATAAACGCACACTTTTTTGTCGTTTACGCATTAACATTGACTCACAGGGCGATGTTCCAAAATGATGGATAAGCTCAAGCCGCTTTATCATTACTTTAATGCTGAGTCACCTCAAGTTACTTTCAGGATAGTACAGCCGTTAGAATTCCTCGCTTTCTTTTTTACGATTACATTTTGGCCCAATTGCAAAACAAATTCTCACTACATTGGCGGTGGATATTTTTGCCACCAACTTTTCCATCTTTTCAGAGGAATATGCGGGTTTAAGAGAGAAAGCAGTAGTTGTTCTTGCGCCAACCTGATTAATTTATTGCATAATAAGTTATACTTCTAACAGTATTTCAACTTTTGTCATTTTTCGAAGGCGATCAAATCCTTAATGCTGACTTTTCAACGCTCTTGTGCCTTATCAAAGCTGCTGGAAAAACAAATTGGAAGTTATGCTATTTGCTATTCAATTGCCGATTCCGCAAGCTTATTCGCAGCAACACCTTAGAGCGTGAAAGTCGAAAGGTAATCTAATACAGTGACATAATCTCTCTTTCCGTCGTTTACTAACCATTTTTATCTCTGTGTTTTTTAAAGTAAGTGTCCCAATAGTAAATTTTACCATTTTTGATAAATTTATGGAGAAACCTCCCAAATACACTCAACCAAAAAGCCGATTTGGTCACTGCAGGCTTTATTTATACTGGTATAACCATAGTTAGGCCAATGTGACCTTGTGGGCAGTGGTAGGTTGGTTCTAGCCAGATGTTGATCAATGACCGGCATAAAGATACGTAGGAATGACGGTGTGAATACTGTAATTCGAAAATTGTTTTTTTAAGAAGTTGTTAAAGAATAAAAAAATGTAATTGCTTAAAGTTTTTTGACAGAAAGAGGAAGATGCATGGGAATAAATATTTGCTTGGCCCCTAAGGTACACCTGTTTTCCGCTACTGTTATATATAGGAACTATAATTATGAAAATGATATTTATAGTAATGATGATACTTTAATTATGATGATATTTTCAGTTATTGAGGAACCATAATTGAAAAAAATATTGGAAGTATGTAAAATATTCCCTGACAAAGGCTCTTTGTCGTAAATAATAATTGAAATTCATTATTTTGAAGTAGGTCATAATGAATGCCTAATCAAAATACATTTTTAGCATTAAAAATCATTTCCTCATTGATATGAAGTGAATTAAATTATGTTTCCTTATCAGTCCTCTTCGACCCATGCTAAAATACTAAGTTTCGGCCCATCAATAGGATTTTCTAGTATGTTTTCTATTTTGTAGAATCGGAAAGACAGTTAAATTGCACTATCCTTTAATTAAAAAGGCATCTTTGAGAAAGCTCGAGATTTGGTTCAAGCAATAATTAAACTTTTTCGTGAATCAAAAGAGTCATTTCTTGATAGTAAATCTGCGTATTTACTTCTTCGGAGATGAAAGTTTTTACGAGTTTATCAAAATACAACAAAAGTTCTACTAAGGAAATGGTTCCAGGCTTGGCTTGTGGAAGTAATTTCTACTATTTTTATATAGGATTCCTTTTTCTTCCTCCGCATGAGTGAAGACAAAGTGTGGGGAGAGGCACATAGCCTCTGGGTAAGATAATTATGGCTTCGTCGATATCCCACCGCCGTCGAAATAATCTGTTTTGAGTGGAGGGTCGGCGCTGGAAACTGGAACTTGTGTAGTTCCGCCGCAACAGCTTGCACCGACTGGTGGTCTTCGATTGCCTTCTTCCCATTAGTAAGGTTGTTAGGATGGTGCCCGTGGTGATGCAGCTTGTAGTGGCTTTGCCTTCCCTTCGTCTTGAATTGCGTCAGAGTGGAGGACTCTGATGTTGTGCGGTCCGGGTGATCCCGAAGCGTACGATCCAATCTAGCGGACAAAACGTTCATGACCGCAGGACTTCAGCCAGCCCTCCCTCCCTCCAACAGCCTCCGTTATGCCTTTATACCTGCGTCAATGCCTTTGGAGGAGATCATGATTTGCGCCCAAGGAGAAGTTTGCAAACTTGCTTCGCCCATAAAAATTTAAGAACACAGAACTACTCCTGCATTCTCTGCTGGTCACTAAAACAAAGCTATGATGAATTTTAAATCGGTGGTTTCGGTGATGACGGGGCTAAGTTCTTGTCTGCACAGGTTTACGTGTGGAATTCTTATATTTTAGCGCTAAGTTTAAAGCCTTTGTAGCCTGTTTCGATACTTGACCTAATAAGTCCTCATGACTGTTTTCAACATACTAACGTATTATCTTGAGATAATTTTCTATTTATTTGCAGGATATTTTCTTTTTTCAAAATTTAATGAGATATAAATGTGGCACGAAAGAGTTCGGAATGCTAGAAAAAAATCTGATGGAGGTAATTATTTTTATATCATTGAATTTCCAGTAGGACGAAATCGTGAAAATATTGAAAAAATCATCATTTTATCTCATTTTGCAAACTTATTGAGTTCATGATAAATCGTCCCCATAACTACAAATATTGATTGTTTAAGTTGTGATTCCATGCATCTCCAATTTTTTCAAAGGTTTTAAATTATTACTAGATACATCGTGGAATTATAAAGTTAGAAGTTAGTAATATTTGTTGTCACTAGTCTTAAAGAGCCGGAATTAATTTTTTTCATTATTTCTTAGTGGTAATGTTGGTAATAAGCTGGATCGGGCGGCATTAAGAGACGTATTTTTTTACAGAATACGAAGCACGAGGAGAAATAACTTGTAAATATATTGGATTCATGAACTTAGTACCATTCATTCATTGACACTAAGCTCAACCCCTAGAATATTCAGTAGGCGGTCGAAGGGTTCATCGAGGACCATATAGGTGTCATCTGCATTATTTGGTCCGGAGTTGGAGAAGTACAACTTAGATGAATGGTATGTCAACGATGTGTTAAGTCTGTAACACGCTGTTTTTCTTATAACGACAGGTGGAGAGTTGGAGGAAGAAATTAAACTTATCATCAGTTCAGTAGTGTAACTCACTTTTTCTGTCACTTCAATTAGTTCGAGAGCTATAACGAAGGGTGAAAATAATATCTTGCGAGTAGTACTCAAAATTACTCGATCAGATTTTTTCTAGTTACCTAAGCTTAACATATATCCGTCGAATCTTAAATGGCTTTTTGCCATTTGAGACTCTACTTTTGAGATTTTTGCCATCAGCTGTGGAACGTTGTATATTCGGTCATAGCTGTTTTGAACAGTTTATGCGGATTTCCTACGTATTTTTTTTTGCCTAGCTTATCAAATCTTTCTAGCCGGCATCAGCCTTCCAAAGTCGAATCCCTATCGGAAATTCATCTTGAAGGTACGCGTTTTCAGCCAGATAGTGTTCCCCTGCCAAGCTCTTGGTTAAGGTACGACAACTGTTGCCAGGAAGAACGCTGTCATGCGTGAAGAAGTGGAATCGCGTCATCGGGTTCATCTGAGGCATTAACCCATAAGGAGGGATACACATGCATGATGTTCGATGTCATCTCCTACATCTTCATGGATCGATTGCCAGGCTGCTCGGAATCCTTAGTAGGGTCTCTTGAATCCATCTTGCTTCCAGACATCGAGAGGGTTTAGAATGTCGCTAGGGGAACTCATACTTGCTGCGACAGGTTAAAGATCGTGAAGCAATGTAGTTCTATCCCACCGTAGCGATGTTGTTTGTTAACTAGCTATAACAGTTGATATGCTATAACAGTTTGTAGCAATTTTTGTATTTGGAATAATATGAAGTTAACTTCATATATATTAAAAGTAAATGCCTCCGACTTTAAATGTACTTATTTCACATGCACTCTTAATCTGCAACCTCTATTTAAACCGAAACAGCATTATGTACACAAATGTTTATCGAACTAATTAGATGATATTTTAAATTTTGCACGGTGCACTTTACTTTCATTAGCTTGAGTTAGCTGACATTTTTCCACAAATGAAAATTATCTCAGCTAATTTGGAACTTATTGTTGAAAACAATTTTTTGAAAGACTCATTTTATTGCTGAAGTCACTTCTTCGTGATGCGTATCATTAACTGATTTTTAGTGAAAACCTCCCAAGGATTTCGATGAAGTTAAACTTCCATTAAGGAAAGATGTTCGTCTTTGCTGTCAAGTTCAGCGGCAAGTTAACTTAGTGTCCCAAAGTAATAAGACCCAAGTTCTGTTTAAGTTTTCAACGGTGAGCAGGTTTCTTTCCATTTCTTCTTCCGGGATTCGACGGGGCGTGGATGCGTCTTCGGGTAAAAGGATGGTGGATACCTGATGACGCCTCCAAGATGGGAGGAGAAACGTTGTCAGATAAACAACGACGCGGCCGAATTGCGGAAATGGAAAGAATAATAATAAGAAGCCTTTTTTTTGTCAACAAGTCGCAATTAAGCAAAACTCTATCTATAATTAAGCATCAACGGTGGCATATAAACAACAGTTCAACTAATTACACGACGCCATGATGAATACATTAGCATATAGAAAATTCAAAACAGCAAAAAATAGTTTAAAAAACAAAGGATGATCAATTGGCATGTTTTAATGAGCAGACCATGTAGCTTTTTAGCATAGCCTTCTGTAAATATGCTGACTTTTCTGCATGTACTTGTCTCGAAGGCAAAAATGTTCCTGTTCTCGAGTTTTTTCTTGATCAGGGAGGTGAATGGGGTCAACTGACTCTCGTGTAATAGAACAATTGTTTGGAAGGCTTAAACGTACATGTAACTTTACATGGACGCATGCGTTCCGGACCATTTTCTAGTCATCTATCTCAAACCTTTCCACGCTGTCGTTGTGAACTGACGACAATCACTTCGGTGATGCTGATGCAGGCGTTGAGGAAAAATCTGAGAACATTTCTGCTAAGGATTAGGTATTCTGTGAAATTATCACCAAACCCAGGAAAAGAACATCTTATACCAAACTAGACTTGACTGAAACTGTTATGATTGCTGAGATATATAATGTGAGTGAAAGGGCTTTGAAAAATACAACAGCAACTGTGCTTCACACACCTTTATAAGGTAGAATTTTATCACCTGAGCAATTTAGCGACATAAAATTTACTTAGATTGTGGACTAGAGCAAAATAAGGCAAGTGATACAAATTGTTGCTCAGAATTAAAAACTGCAAAGATCTACACATGAAGATCCAATCACATAAAGGCCTATACGTTTATGGTCGAAAGGATAAGACTAATACTCACGCTGGCATCTTTTCAGAAGAGCACTTATCACTTGTGGCTCAACGTAATGCTCATTACGTTGGTCACATAACACCACCCTCTGCCTCTATACATAGGACCTCGGCTGTTTTCATTGCATAATGAACCATCTCAAAAGTGGCTTCGATAAGTCTGATGCTCTTGTTTGGTACGCAGCAATGAACAAGAAAACCGATTCAAGGGGATATTTAACTTTTGCATATCAACAAACTGCCATTCCGCAGTCTTCAGGCATATTTGCGGCAGTTGTTTAATCTCCCATTATTACACACGTGCCATATATTCAGAAGTATCTGACTTTCAAAATTTTTCTTTCATTTAAACCAAAAAAAATGTGAAGTATCTTTTCAAAGTACAGAAGCGCTCATAAAACTAAAAAAGAACCTGAGGTACTTGGTCTCTTTTCAACCATCGCTGACCAGGTGAGCGAAAAGATACATAATCTCAAAACTGTTCTGAATTTGTCCTATTTTCAGCTCCAGAGGCCCTGTCCACTCCAAGGCGATTAAAACTGGCATATTGAGGCTTGATTGTCAGTTTTTACTGCAAGTGGTATTTTATTACCCAAAAAATGGTCGCAATAACCGATCCAAAATAAATAAATTTTAGTGTTTTCAGTCGAAATTTTGAAACTTTGAGGCAAAAATTCTCACATAAGATATTATAGGATTTGTAAAAGAAATTGATATGTGTAATGTTCATTTAGATGGGCCACTTCTGTCGGGTATTACATTTCGCTCAGAGAAAAAAGTGGCAAAACGACATACCCAATTAATCATGAGTGTATGTGTACTGGAAATACAGACAATGCTTTCTTTGCCACTTTCTATTGAATGTCACAAGTCATCAGTGGTTTGCGTTAAATACTTGAAATATCTCTCCCTGCAGAGGAGGATGTTTTTCAGAGGTAACCCGATCCCTACTTGAGTGTCTTGTTGAGGTCACTTCTAGTTCAGTACTCCGTCTGTCGGATGAGACGTTAAACTGTTGTCCCCTTGGCGCCTTTCGTTAAGAGCAGGATAATGCTGACGCCAGGTTTCTATCCACCCTTCCTCCCTTACCCATCTCCTATGGCGCAAATGACCTTAACTGACGGTCGCCTCCTCAAAAATCCTTGAAATATCTCTGATTATTAGTTCATGCATCTTCTGTTGACGCAGCCCTTAATAGATCAGCTATGTTTTTTGCATACCTTCTACCCTACGCAGAAACATCTCCATTTTATCATGTAAAGGGTCAAAAATTTCTATATTACAATAAATAAGAACTAAATTAAAAAAATCGTAAATCCGATAGCCGCCCCTTTAAATTTAATTTGATTCCTCGACAGATTTTTTTCTCCGTCTATGAAACTGCACATAGTCTTTTAATCAGATTAGTGTCCGTTGAATATTATTTTTGTATGGTCGACTTGCGCTGTTCATGAGAGGTTTCAATCAAGGTAATTACTATTGCTCAAACGCCATATAATCAAACATCACCAGGATGCGTATTGTTTTATAAATATATTTTGCATCTGTTTAATTATATGCCCTCACCTTGTAAAGCCTACTCCTTTTAGATATTTTCTATTTTCTCTCGCGCCCTCTTAGTTATCTGCTCGTCGCTGTTCTCAAGAAAATTCCTATGCAAATGAACTCGTACGGAGATAGGTGCAGTTAATAATTACTGTCTTTTCGCTAACTTACCTATACTCATATTTGCGCTGGCAAAGTAATTTTTTATGCATACTCTACAATTGGCTGAAAAATGGTATTATTTTTAATTCTCGATGTTCGTCCAGCCTAATAAAATGTTATATGATCTTTGTTATCTTGGAATAGGCTGACCATCATATTTTTCATCTGGCATTCTGAATGATCCTCCTTGATTAACGTCAAATGTAATTTCATTACTCATTATTAATAAACTCATTTCTTTTTTGAGTTTTAATTTATTTTAAATTAAAAAATTTAAATTGAAAATTGTACTTCAAATTTAATTAATATTTCATGAAAATATGAAATAATTCCTTCTGTATGAGTCTTCAAAAAAGCAGGCTTAACTAAATTTAACACCATAAAGTCCTGGCACCACAATCGGAATTTGCTTCCGTTACCCTCCAACTTCTCTTTCAAGTGTCATGCTACCGATAGTAGTGTTATAATTGTGTTTCCTACCAATCGGTATGGATTGCTCTTTTGGAAAATCATGCGGATATTGATAAAAATACATTGCAGTATATATATTAAGTACATAAGTAAAGCATTCAAGCAAAACTCCTACGAAATGCCTTACGTCGTGGTGAGTTATAAAAATCATGTCTAATGGGGCCAAATTATATTCACGTGTAAGGCGCTAAGGACCCCATGGGGAAATACTAGATGGTTTTAGGTAATAAGGTTCGCGTTTCAAGTCTGCCTGCATCAGTACGGATCGCATTAAAATCATGAGAAAATGAAAAAGTTCAACCTAAATAGGAATCGGGAGTTCCCTCGGCGATTCCTCTCCCCAGTCGACTTCGGGTCGAGAGATTTTAACAAGCTTTCGTCTTCTGCTCTCGCAATCAGATTACGCTTTTATGACCCAACTCTCTCTCTCTCCCTCTACACGTCACGAAGCAGCACTACTATCACGAGGCTCGGGAACCCCCCCCCCCCGCCCTCCTTCCTCCTTGGTCCAGATCCCGAAACAAGCTCCTTTCCCTAATGAGTCACATATTTCCACTCTGCCGTCGGCGTTACGCAAGACTACTTCATCGAACTCTTTGCCCTTGACCTCGCGGTACTCCAGGACGCGTCAGCATCTTCCCTCTACTCCCGAGTCTGCCATCGCAGGGATCTTCATACCCTTTTCCCCCATACCCTAGCCCCCCTATACCCTCTCCTTCCTCTTCCTCCCAGTTCCTCCTCCTCCTCATCCACAACCCGCTTGACGTAAGCCAGCGCCTCAACACATTCCCCCCCCTCAACGCCCCCACATCTCGCCATCCGAGACGTGAGTCGGGCATGAGCGTGTGTTTCTGTGTGGATGAAGGTGGATGGTTTAGAGCCGAGGAAATTCGAGGAGCCTCTGAACGGTTGAAGAAGGAGGTAGGAAGGAAGAGGATGCGAAGAAACTCGAGTGTGGGTCGGCAATCCGGAGGGAAATAGGCGTCGGGATTCACGAGAGGCGTTGAAAGTTTCAATGGAGGTTGGATCGTGCAACGGATTGTTAGAAATTTTCCCTTCTTTCTATTGTTCGCATCCTTCGTGAAAATATTGCAATTTCCAATGGCTTTCAATATTAATTCTATTGATTTATGTAAAGTAGAGTAAATTTATTGCTTTAAAAAACGATAACTTGAAACGGTGAATTTACATTTCATCCCCATGAAAGCTAGGTTTCCTCTAAGGAATACCTGTGCTAAGGCAACTCTCATCAAAAACATATACATTGATAGCATAAAACATGATATGATACATAATATTTTCCATAATCATCTTATACATCATCAAAAAGGAATTTAATTAATAATACAATAATGATAGTGCCATCAACATTACAAAATAGCTATAAGTTTAAGAAAAGTATAATATATGTATAATATTTCAGAGAAATCTAACAATATCCTTCTCAAGCCAATATCCAAAACTTGGTCAACTTTAGAAATACTTTACAACTTTTCGTATTTTTATTGTATCAGGCAACATATTATAAACTATTGGACCCATATAAACGAAGGATCGCTTGAAAATGGTTAAGTTTGGCTTGATTGATTGAACGTGTCCCCTTTTCAAATTAAACTTAAGTGTGCTGCCAGAAACAGTTGGCATATTACCGCTCATATTATAAAATTATTGTATTGCCTTGAGAAATACAAGTGCTGTAATGGGTGAAATTTCACGCGTATGATTTTAAGTATATTTCAATTAAAAAATTGCAGATGTAAAAAAATTTTCCCATGAGCCATATCTCTCAGTTTTTATCTTGTATGAAATATTTATTTTAACTGGTATGCCTTCCATTTACAAACACCGAGAAAATATTTGTAAATGTTATTAATTACATTTTTCTGAGTATAATTTGATTGCATGTGAACATTCATTGATGTTTACGTAGTTTACTCGTTGAGCCTATATCGTCTTTAGAGCTGAATTATCATGTTTTCAACGCTATTCATACGTCTAACGGAAGAAATTTAATTTTTTATTCCATTCCACAAAGCAATTAGCTCCACACAATCGACGTACATTCAATTCTCAGCCTAATTAGAATTGTATCTATCGTATCGTTATAATTAGATTGCAACTCGCCAAGTGGAGTCAAGCGTGCATTTGATCGTGGCTGTTAAATTGATTTGATTAATTTAACAGGATTACGGAAATGAAATCCCTTTTGAAGGAAAGAATGCAGGATCTGCATTAGCTGATTCCATGACTGAAAGTAGTTTTGTTATATTTTTATTCATACGTCATGGTTCGTTAAAACATGTAGTGCTTTCTACGAGTGATTTACAATTGATGAAATTAATTATATTTCCGGAACCCTATGAAGCGCCTGCCATTACGTATAGCAATAATGAATTTTCCGTTCTCGCTGGGAGTTCTTTTCTTAGTATAAGGTGGTACAATGTGAAAGAAATACTGCTTCTAAGTTACCAATCACGCCTTTCCCCACTGGATGGTGTGAGAAGAAGATTACTTTAAATTTTATCTTGGCCTTCATTTGTAAAATTTTGCGCCTTCTCTTTAAAATTCCATGAAGAGGTATTTCAAATCTTACTTTTCCCAAAACATTCTTTGGATTCTACCCACAAGAGGTTTGGTCAATTCTTTCCATTTATTTAACATTATTTTGCTTCAATCTGATACATTTACTACTTTGAATTTATTTGATGAAATAATATTGCTTAACACTCGTGGAGAATTTCATGTGTGATAGCTGTCGTTGTATACATAACATTTTAGCATCCCATGTTGGATACCGAATTAAGTTTTGATTTTTTTTCAAACCTCAGAGGGAATCATACGGGGACTTTTCAGTTTGATCATAGAGATGTAACATACCTATGGCTCAAGCTATATCTGAATAATTACAGTGCCATCAGAGTTTACGTGGTTCTTGTGACATATTCCCAAAACACTAGGCGTTTTGGTGGCATGGTTGACCGAATGAGGTCAGGAGTCCCTCAAGTAGGAGTCGGGAAATTTCCATCGGGAGATGTTTAAAGAATGATAAATTTTATGATAATGACTCAAGATAGCTGATATCGGCGTGGAACAAGGAGGACAAAGCCGTTTGAGAGGTTTAAGTACCCCTACAGTCGCGAAAAAATAGATCAAGTCGAGAGTATGCATGTGTAAAACCTTCGCTCACCTCCCTGAAAAGGGTTTTGAGGCGGCTAAAAAAATTACTGGACACTTCGTTTACCGTTGAATATCTTGGTGGCAGAATTGTGTAGACGAGAAGATTTATCTGACCCCATCTGCTAAAGGAAAACGCCCATATCTCTCTGTAACCTAAAAAGAATTGGTTGAATACCGTGACCAAGCGGATGGAGTAAAAAAATATTAGTTTCTTATTAGTTTTTCATGACATCAACTTTTATTTAGCTGATGGATTATTTCTTGTTGTTTAGGCATGTCGTTTAGCGTTGTGTTTTCTCTGATTGTCCAATCTCACATTTATGTACTGCCGTTATATTTACATATTGATGTTTGATTTGAATAATATTTGTTTTTGCTCTGAGTAATTTCCCAATCTATTTTTTATGGCGAAGGTATAAAATAATAAATTTTTACTCAACAAATGTTTCAGCCTATGAATGTAGCGCTTGGTTACAATTTAAAAGAATATTTCCATGATGAGCAAGATATTTGAAACGGAATATTTTTACTCAAGTTGCAAATGGACGATCTTTCCTGGACAGCCCTCTTCCTCCTTTCTTATCCGCGCACGTACATTCTCTGATCGCTACATTTATTCTTATACTCAGGGGCACAACAAATTTCCTGGCAGAACGGTAAATGGTGTATTTGGAGACATTGCAAAGAATAGGAACGAATGTGAGATGCGTGCCTTGGTCTAAAAAATGGATATGTGAAAACGGAGAACGCCAAAGACTGTGAAATCTCATGGAGGTCGGCATTGTACTGATCCAAGAGGTGAATAGGTGAATATCTGATGAGAATCGGGAATTTCGGCACTGAGTTGTGGTCGTTTTCTTTTGACCTCACTCGGAGACCAGCAGATTCCAAGAGAACACGATTTTACTCCTTGGATCCTTTCCTTATCTTAAATGTAAACGAGTGCATATTCTTATGATCGTGATTGTGGAGGACGCGTTTGGGAATCAAAGTACGATATCGACTTATTTCTCCCACAAAGGCTCCTGGCAGAGGTCAGCGCGTGGAAAAAGGCGGTGGCTCTCGAACCCATGGGGTTCTCAGTACATTTATCCCCTCCGACGAACGGATTACTGCTCCTGAAGATTGGAATAGAACCCAATTTTTGGTATAGATGGCCAGTTCCATTGCCTCCACACCTACCCTTTTCCATAGAATGATCCATCCGAACGATTAAAATATATTTTTTAGTTATTAATTTAGATAAGTATAAAATAAATAAATCAGCACGTTAAATATCAACATCTACATAATACACCTCGAGCCGCCGCATGAGCGTGTGGAAAGGGGAGTTAGGACACCAGCCGTGTAAAGATGTAAGACATAAGGTTTTGGAAGGTGAAATGGTGACGTGTATTGATTGGAGCGTAGTTTTTATTGTGGTCGCTTATTGTGCGCGGGAAAGTGTTTGTACCTATCTGTTTGGCAATGTGTCTCTCTTATTTAACCGTTTCTGTCAGACCTAGAGTTGTAGTGAGGCGTCATGATAATATTATGTGTCGCTCTGAAACACACCCGTTATAAATTTCCCAAGCAACCTAAGCCTAGCATGTAGCCTCCGAGTCTCTATGGGCTCCCACCTTAATCCCGGTAAAAGTTGTGAAATGCTACATGTACGCTCGTAGCAGCTTTTTAGCGAAGCGCGCAGATTTTTTTTGTTTTATTATTTTTTTGGTTAAATCTTTATGACCAGGGTCCCAAATGCTCGCGCGAACTTGATGTGTGGCCTAACCAGGGCAAAGTAGCATCTCTCTTTTACTTTTTCATCCGAAGATCTTCCTATTATATGCTTAGCAAAACCTAGATTATTTTATGCTTATGCCACGTATGTTTTATGTCTTACCCACGATATCCCAGAAGTTAAGGTAATTCCTTGATATTTCACTGTATATGAAGATTTTATGTTTACTCCACATATGTAAATATAATTCTGTTGAAACTTCTCCCAGACAAATTAGACATATTTATGAAAATGACTAAGCATAGCCCCTTACTAATTGGAACCAAAGTCGAATGAGGTATTGTTGAAGTCGAAAATTTCTAATGGATACTGCCGCGAAAGCAAAGTCTTATGCGACATCAGACCCTAAATGTTCAGTCTTTGCGTGATTACGTGCATACGAGCGATTCGATTTATTCACACTACTATCACTCTGGGGATATTCTGAGACCGTGCGCTTGATGATGTCAGATTGTGACTCAACTGCGTACAAATAATGCGAAATTATTCACAAAACTGCGTAAATAATTCTCAATGGAGATATTTTATCGAGCACTTAGATGCAATCGTTAGAGTAACTAAAATAGAAGTATACATTTAATTATTGGTTCCTTAATATATAATGATGTGTGTTCCCCACTGAAAGTCTTATTGCTAAATTCCCAAACCAAGGATACAGACTTCTTTCCTATACGTCTTGTACTAAAGTAATCAACATACATTCTTTCATGATCCAGTTATTCCTTACACCCTCCAGCCCGCTCTGCCGAAAGAACTTCACAGGTACCCCATTCCAGGTGTATACAGACTCTTTAAAATCTTTTTCTTGACTGTGATTCCTCAGAATATATTTACCCGTTGCGTGGGGACATACTAGCGTTTCATCGCAAATTTCCGTCAGTGCTGAGTTTTAACCATGGCTTCTAAGATGGGAGGGTGGTGGGCGTTGAATCAAGTACGCCAACTCCTAGTGAGTTATTCAAACCTATGGAGAGAGAGCCGTTGTGGGTGGATGCTCAAAAAGAAGGCGAGTGGTGGTGGGAGGAAGGTGACGCGGGAGAGTGAAGATGAGGAATAGAAAGTAGATGGCAGTTGTGGGGGTGGAGTGGAGGCGGAGGACAAGAGAGAGAGATGGGAGAGAGGTCGGATCCGTCCCAGTGGAGAGGGCCCGCCAATGTCACTGCCGCCCCAACATATTCCCTTTGTGTCCAAACCTTGCTTTGATCCCTGAGCGTGTAATGCTTTGCACTACGCCCTGGTCCCACGTAATTGGCCTCTTCCTCCTCCCCACTCAGCCCCCCCACCCCATATATCCCCACCTGTCCAAACCCCCCCCACCCCCATTCCATTTCGCTCTGCGTTTGGCTCGCGCGAGACAAGAAAAGTCCTTTCGCCACACTCGACTCTCCAACTCACGAGAAACTTGTAACACCTCTCAGGGATGTTGAAGGCACACTGGGGTGCCGGGATTCCTTCTAGGATTGGAGAATGCAAGGAGGGAGGGGGGGTTGAAATGGCGAATCTCACATTTCAGCAGCGTACCAATGATTCTCATTATTACTATGGAAATCTACCGGTTAGAGTGGGATTTCATGAAAGAAAGAAAATATTCCATAGAATTTTTATCGGCACAAACGCATCTACACAATTTATTTCCTTATCTCAGCTTGCATCTTACCGTGTTTTAAGCATTCCCATAAACTACTATCTCCTACTAACTCAAAACCTGTTTTCACAATATCGTCCCATCTGCCTTCTCTGCCCCTTTCTTACTCCGACTCATGCTTCCCCTCCGAACTCGCGTTACTTAGCACCTCCTTATCTGAATTCCTTTCCGTCAACAGTACTTTCTCCATTGACGAACTAATTCATAATTAAATTATACTGATCACATGTCACATAGATGGTAGTAATTAGAAACATGTCTACAATGTTTTTTCACCACTGAGCAATTATAATGTTTACCAAGAATTTCTTTTGTGAGACCAATTTTTTGCCGGTACTGAACTAGATATTCAAGGATAAAAAAACAAAGATAAGTTACTAAATGTGTAACGTAACGGTTAAGTTTTTGAAAGGCGATGGAGGCAAGAAAGCATATAAAGTGCAAAAGAGGAAAAGAGACAGGAAAAACTTTGAGCTATATATGAGGAATGTGAGACAGATTCTATGGAGGACATGTTATACGCCGGAAAGTGAAAATATGCCCCGGAAATGAGGAATTAGGGTTGGGAACCGTACTATTGTTTTGCTATTACTTTTTTGTTTCTTTTTAATTACTGTTTTCAGTCTACATACGGTCTATAAAATGATCTCGATAGTTTGATAATGCAAACTCAATATGCATTTGGTTATTTTAAATTCTACCACCAATTGGTTATATCGATTTCCTAGTTTTTATCGACGAATAATTATTTATTGTTGTAACAATTTCACTGTTGAGGTTATTAGCCAGAATTAATTTTCAGCTAAACAGTGTTTACCGCTGACGTGTCGGTATATTCTTAAACTATATTCAGGGCACTTGCATTGCATAAAATGGCTGATTGACAATAGCATTCGAATTCATTCATAATCGCAGACAACGTTTAAGAACAACCAAAGTTACGGCATTTAACTAAATAAACTTGCCGAAGCGCAACAAATTAAGAAAAAACACATCATTATTTCGAGACCCGCGTGATTTCTCTGTTTCTGATTCTTCACTTCAAAGATGTCCTGTTTATTGACTTGAAATTTGTCCGTGAGTTTCTTCAGTTAAATATTGTGGTTTCTGTCGTTTTACAACCCAGGATTATTGTTGCTAGAATTTGAAATGTAATTGTTGAAAGGAATTGTTATGTAATATGGCTGCTCGGAGAAGGTTAAAGCCTTAACAGAAACTTCAGCAAAGTTTGTTCAGTTAAATATTAATTTTGACCAAAATCTTCAATAAAATATTTAAAAAAATATAGTTTTAATATCCGGTTCTAGGAACGACAAGTATGTTATCTATAAGGGGTGTTCTTGCTGGTTAAATGAGTCAACTTGCGACTTTGGTTATTTTGACTTGCGCTAAGTGTTATTTGCGTGCGTTAGTAACTTTATTCGCTTTCAAAAGTCATTTCCCTTGGCCGGGATTCGAACCCGAATTTTACATCAGACGCCTATACTGCGCTACAGTTTTGGCTGAAGATGAGAATATCTACTTCCTGTTAGTGCCCAATAGAAATCGCACTAAATTGTGATAGCTAGGAGGTATAACTGGCATTTTCACCTTTACCGGCATTTGAGATAGCCGGGATTGAATATAAATGATAGCAAATGATTTGTTCATGGCGAGTGTCATGCCTTGGTGGATATGCGTGTTAGGCCTTGGTGCATAAAAATTCAGGCTTGATTATATTGTCTAAAATTACTTATGCGCGCAAATTATAGTTAATGATTAAAGAATTTCGTCATTTTCCACCTGGTAAATCCCTTTGCAACAGTACGCGTGATTCTTCACCATGTCCTCCGTGTATTTCGCAGTAAGTTGGACATTACGCAGATTTTATCGTTAGAAGGGTCGATAAAAGGGGAAGGGGATTTTTACCTATTCGGAATAAGTTAAGAATGACATTCTCACCACAACCCCAATCGCTTAAGTTATTTTTATATTTGTTTTTACCGTTGGCGGCGGGGTAATTCCGTCACCTGTTAATCCTCAGGTTTGCGGGTTCGAGTCCCACTTGATAGAATTTTTCACCATCCAGGACACCGTTGTGCATAGAGTGCATGCTTTTGCTACATGTTGATTGTCCCGATTTAAAACGGTGTATGAGCTATTTTCGGTGGCTTTGGCATGCGTGTAAATGAAATTGTTAATGAGTTTCATAGTTGTTTTCGAACTAATAACTATCAATCCCATGGTGAAATGCTTGAGCGACGTGCCGTAATGCATTTTTATCCGTTGGACCGCGGAGACGGACTTCTGAGGGATGTGGCGCGGTGGATTGAGGATGAGGGCATCGGATGGCTTCTGAGGGGGGGAGGAGTGTGGCGGAGACTGGTTCGGGAATTCGGGCGCTAGACGCGCTCGGAATTTCCACGGAGTCCAAACGGAGAGAGACGGCACGGGTGGACCAGTGGAGTCAATTCTAAAGGCCGCCCTCTCTCCGTCGTCCCGAGCGACAGAATTTCCGGGAAACTCGTGGCAAACACCTCGTCTCCGAGTTTGCGTTGTTTACCGAGTGGAGGATGTGTATCCCTGATGAACTCATCACGGCGGAACGCTAAATAATTCAGTACAAAGTAGAAAGCAGTACTTTCGACTGTGCAGACTAGAGCCTGCAACAAAAGCCACGCTCCCTTCTCCTCCAGAATAGGAAGTATTTTCAAAGTATGATTCTCCTGCCCACTTGGAAGAGGGAAAAAAAGTTGTGCGGTGTCCGAGGGTACATTAGCATACCGTTGTTAGCTTTGGTGAATTTGACTTCATTTACATCAGTTCATTCTTAATTTTCTTTCCAAGAAGAATGAGGAAGAAAAGTGCCTGAGGAGTAAAGAACGTGGAGAAGAACAATAAAAATTGATTTTGTGCTGGAAATGCTTAAAAAAAGTAACGTACTCTGAATGATAGAGGCCCTGAGGTTATTTTGCAGCTACGTAAAATACATCCAAATATGCCATTGTGTGAAGTCAAAGTACTTTTCTCCTAAAATCATTTATTAGCCTGAAACAATTATCTTTAAAATTTTAAGTATCTCATTATTTTTATATCAATATCCTCTAAACTATTCATCGAATGAAAAACATTAAAGGAGTAAATCGTAATGAATTGCTATTTGAAGCTGCATTGTCTATGCTATTTCTAATTTCTTGCTCACTCTGAAGAATTTTTTTGCTGAAATATTCACATTCGCGAATTGCCAGGCAAATCAAACTCAGAAACAATAACCATGCGTTTAAGTCTACGGTAAAGTGCATGTAAATAACTGGGAAATAAATCCACTCTTTTGGATAGCACTGTTTTTGCAGTGAGGAAATATAGATATGCGAGTAAAATTATGCTAAGGTGCGGGAGACGGTATCGTATTAACCAGCCCGGGGAGAATTCACGGTCGCTGACGCGAAGGACAAAACGAGTTTGAAAAAAAATGCTCGCTGGAATATGGGACAGCGATAAACTCTGGCCGTTCGCAGCTCGATAATTACAAAACGAACACTTGTATGTGAATCGACTGGAACGCGAGTTAAGTCTTATTTACTGCGTTCATACAAAACGTATAAAAAATATAACCTCTAATGGGTGACTTTTTTTTATTTGAAAAATTTCGGGGTTTCTTGTTTCGTTTTACTTCGTTCATATCTACAGCTGAGGCTCAGAAAGCATGCGGCATATTCTTGAAATTCGGTTGCATTCGGTCGGATAAGTCCGGATAAGTCCGGGGGTCGAATTTTCCTCTGGGTCGGCAGTTGCAGTTCTTCGCTACCCTGATATTAATTTCCCGCTTGGGAAGTTGTGCTGTTAATCTCTCCTAAAGTCTCCTAATCAAAATTTTCCCCCTTAAGGCTCGTCAATTATTCTCTCATTCGACTCACAAAGCTCTTCGACAACCTACCCCATTATCTCGTAAACCACCCAATCAATTGCCCATCCTACGCCGATGCGTTCTTGTGACCTTTTGGGGCTGTAAAATCATAAACGAATTTCTCCTGCGTGCTTCGCATTGTTTCTCTGTGGCACATTACTCTGCCATTTCCCGTTTTGAGACTGGAGAAAGGGAACTTGGCGTTAGAAATCCAGCGTCGTTCTATTTCAGCACTCGGAAAATTTGGCATTTCATGGCGCGCGTCCAATATTTTTTGAGAAGTGGAAGCCGTAGTATTTCGATTCGCTCTGTAATTTGTAAATTCGTCTTTGAACTGACACCGAAGGTGGCAAAGCGACGACTTTGCTCTTCTGGGTCTAATTGAGACAAATCGTTTTTTTGTTAAAAATGACCAGCATTATACTCACAGAGGGAAGGTTCTCATTTCTTATTGCTATGTTTGCAATTTAACTTATAGATGAAGAATTAGATGAAGAATCTATTACGTTTTTATATGATATCACAAGCTGTCAATGCACGTGTAGTCGAAACACGTGTAGCAAGAGGTGAAATAAAAATTAGTAGACAGTACGAAATCGTTTGAGCTTCATTACTCATGATAATTATGCTTACTCGGAGAGTAAATATATAGCTTTTTTCCTCCAACAAATACTCAAGTATCGTTACTCATAGTTAAGCAGGAGAATGCCAAGATACGTGCATGTGCGCAAATTTTAATTACATGAGTGATGCGTCATGATATAATTTATGATCTCGTATTTTCTGTGCTGTTAGTAAGCCCAGAAATGGCTCTAAATTGAATTAAAACCACTGCCAATTCTCACGGGACAGTGAGATTGATGGCGTCTCCTAATTCTTGAACAAACCTATTTTTTCACTCGTGTGAATAGATTGTGTTAAAAAAATGTCTGTTTTGAGTTAAATATAATAAATCTAATAATTAAATGCGATTTATAAACCTACTTAGCGAGTGACTTTCACTCCAGTTAAACAGCCAGAAACTTGAAGTTTCTCATCCAATTTTATTAAAATAGTGCTGGAAAGTGTTAATATCTTTTTAAGACGGTTTTTAAGAAGTTTTTTCGGACTTTTTAGGTTTATTTTAACTGATTACAGTCATATAGGTTTTCTTTGTGACGTTCCAAGTAAAAAGCCATAACCTTCAATTCATCCTGTTGTATACAGGTCAAGATTAAATACTGATATACAAGAATGATGGTGGAGACACTTCATTGACTGACTCTTGATTGAAATAGTTTGAAGTTGGAGTGTAGGCCCTTAAGTATTTAGAGCATTTAGTTGATTTTGCCGAGTTCTCGATGTTGTTAAAACTCAGTTTCACTCATTTAATGCATCTCGCTAGATTCAAGTAATTATCTATTTGCTAAGATATCCTATCATTTTTGGTGTGTGTCTAATACAACGTTCGACCAGCAACATCAGCAACGTAATGGATTCCATAGATTTCATGCAATATTATTTTTATCTGATATTTTAACAATACAAGGCAGGTCGTAAAACTAACTCTGACGCTGCGATTCTCGTGGGAAAAGTTACTTTAAATTATTTTATTTATCATAGCGTTCGTGGCGTACCTTCAGCCAGCATTTATCGAAGGAAAAACGTCAATTCTTAACCTCCCTCCTGCACGCTTGCCTAACATAATTTAGTTTACCTACGGCCTTCAATCTCAATTTTCCTGGTGTAACTTCCTTCGTGTATTTTTCCATACTTATGACGGATTTTTAGCGCAGGAGGCATGCAGTTTTAGTATACAGCCTTTAGAAATTTATGCCAAGCGATGGCACATCATACAGACTTTGGTTAACTAATTGCATGATACTTATTAGACTGCTCTTGGATGGATGACTTTAAGGTAATTTTGCGTGTTTAGTATGCGCTCTCATGGCAATTATGCTGGCCAAATATTATGTTCCCAACGTTGCGATTGAGCCGCCAAACCAGCTCTTTATACATTTACGAACTACGAGAGATGTTTAAGTAAGGTATTTGGGTGGAGTGTCAAGGAAGAGCAGCTGCTCATAGTCATTGCTTCATGAAATTGTGAAATGTTATCCATTTATGTATATGTTGAAGTATTGTTTGTCATAAATTGTATTTTTTGTGAAATATCGGGCGAATTAAAAATGTTAACAAAATATTCTGTTATAAATTTTTCAAATCATTTAGGATAAGGAAAATTCAACGGTGAAACATGTTAAAAATATGTCATATAAACTTTTGTCAAATGGTAATTTTTCTTAGAGTTCCGTCGTTTAACAAGTATTTTCCTGTTATTCCTTCACGTATCGTATATTTTTTCTCGTCTGTTATAAATAAAAATTGCAAAGAAGAAATCATTCCTCCTACGGTACTATTAATATCCAGATATAATGATGTATTGAAGAAAAGGTCCAATTAACCAAAATTAATCCAAGCATTTTCATTTATTTATCATTTTAAAAATTATTATTTTTCATGTCGGATACGGGCTAATGTGACATTGTAATGCAGATTTATACCAAATACTGCAACTTAAAATTCCTGCGATACGAACAAGCATTCAAGAATCAAGAATATCTTAGAAGGAATGCAGCCTTTGGTTGAAAGCAACTGTTAATTTGGTCGAGAGGCTCTTGAAGTGCAACAAAGAAGAGGAACACAAAAGGGAATTTAAGCCATCTATCGGGAAATTCATGGGCAAATTCGATCGCGGATTCTCTCAAAGTGAGAAATATTGGGAGAGCATGTTTAAATCAAAGCAAATGTATGCAAATATGAAGCGTTGTGGAAGAGAATGAAGAAGGAGCGTGCGTTTTCTTTCCTGTTCGGCTCGGTGTGTCGAACGTGTCCTCCGTGGAAGATAAAAGCACTCCTGAATTCACGGAGAGCCTTTCTCTTCGATCAGTTTTTGTTTGTATTTGTTTTTTTTTATATTTAGCGAGAGCGCATTCTGAAAATCCACGTCGGTTGAAAAGTTTAAACTCACCATTCAGTCCTCTTCTCTCTTACTGGTTGGATTTTAAAGCCGGAGATATCTCTCTCTGTCCGTGCAGGAGTGGCTCAAGACCGACAGCTTAGTGGCTCACTCCCGGATCTCCCCGTGCCTCATCCCAACCCCCACCACCCAACTCATCCCCTCCCGACGGATTCATTGGCAGTCCGCATCAGGAGGCTAAGCTGTTGCGCGCCCTGGATGTGTGTCAAGCAGTCGGCGGGGGTACGGACGAAAGGCTTTAAGCCGAGTGCAGGCTCGAGTGTAGCTACGTTCAGTCTTGCCCATATCAAGTGCGACACGGCTCTCCGTCCTACTTGAAGGAACGAGGATTTTGGCTCGAAAGGCTAGACTTTGACATGGGTGGTCGTATTTTAAAGGACAAGGATATAAGTTCAGGCATACTTGAATGACTAAGCGGCTTCCACGGTGTTACTCTTTTAAATGCACGCTCGAACCGAGCGGAGAATCAAACTCGGGGCTGTCGAGCTCCCTCTAATCCCCTCTCTCGATACGGCCTCCAATGGGCCACTTGATTGAATTGGTATCCGTTTATCGGCTCCTGAAGCTACAGGTTTGATTCAATTGGAATGTCAAGATTTTTAAAGCCACACTTTTGATTGCGTTTTTCCTCATGGAAATTATTTGAGTCTCAACGGAAAGTCGGAGATGATGAAGCTATGGTAACCATAATGATGAGTGGTATATCAAGGGCTAAAAAAGCATGGTAGTGGAGGCAATGTTCATAATTTTGCAGGTAAGTAATGGCGATAGGGTTCTTTAAAATATCTCCCAGGACAGGGAGATTACTGAAACATTCGTGAAACTTCATACATATTGCTGAATATAATTGTTATTTTCATTCTCGTACTTTCAAGAAGATGGATCTGGTGCGTATAAAATGTTTACGCTATTGATAAGGAAGGTTAAGGAAGGCGTTTATGTAATGTGCTCCGCTTAATAGTGCGCGACTAAATATGTACAACGCCTGCTGTTAATATTTTAATAGATCATTTCGGACAATGTACGAAAAATAATCTTTTTTTGACATTAGCAGAAGAAGAGTATTGTCGCTTCGTGTTGTTTTCACTTTATTGTATTGTCACTTTCATGGGTGGGGAAAAATAAGCTCTTGTTACTACTTGTATTTAACGGGCTAAAAGTCTGCCTTTGGAAAGTATGTTTGATTGAATACAAATGAAAAATACTTATGAAAATTGGGAGGCAAGTTAACCTATGTACTGTGAAATTGTCTATAAAAACAGCGAGCATACAGTTATTTTTTTAGCTCCTCAGATGAAGAGATCTTGATAAGGAAGTGATTTTCGATACTTTCGATTTTCCGACACTTCCGATTTTTCGAAGTGATTTCTGACAATGTCAACGGGACATTTGTGAAAGCAGGGAGAGGATTCGGACGCCGACCAAAAATTCCGTAGTTCATCTCCAACGTAGCCTATGTTAAGTCTCTAGAACTCCAAGGGTTGCGCTTCTCTTAACTGCTGAACTTTGTGAGAGACTGCGGGAGGCACAGCGAAAGCAGCTGCATGAATTATGCATGCTTCTGGACCAAGTAACCTCATTTAACAAAACCAAACTTAGGGGTGGCTCAATATGGAAGAGAAAAAAGATAAAATTTCTATTCAGAATATGTGGAATGGACGTTTATTTTTTTCAATTCCTAAATTCGCAACGTATGTAAAAAGCCAAGTTAAGGCAATGAAAATAGAAAAAATTCGTTATTTTTTTATTTCGTTTTCGCTTGCGAATATTTGCTATTTCTGGTAGTTTTAAGATAGTAAGTGCAGCAGTGAAAATATTACACTATAGTCATAGTTTACGCAGAACTTCATGGAGTATTGACATATTATTATATGTTTAGCTTATACTGCAAGACGATCTGCAACATTTATATGTAATCACGCGGTTAGGTTAGCATGAAAGTGAGAAATTTTTATGCCAAATTTTCCGCCTAAAGTTGTCAAAGAATTTATGTACTTTAATTCTCCCTCCAATATGTTCACAAAGTGAAACTTTATTGCGTCCTCTTGAGTTCTTTAAAGCCACTGACGACTTTAGGTTGTGGTAATCTAACTGTGCTCCTGTACCCTTGGAGATCCACGCAAGATGCCCATTGATACCAGGGACTGCGGTTATATTATTTTGTATTCGTGAATACTTTCATCTAAATACACATATAATACATTTTATGATTAGTTCTACTAATACTAATAATAAAGTTTACTAATAGATTAGTAAAAGATAGTGATAGGAAAATATTTTCAGATTATATACCAAATGCTTTTTGTGAGTACGTACCTACCTATGCAATGTTGTTTTCTATGAGCAATGGTCTCATAACAGAGTTTAACAGCCGATTACCTACTCGTTAGAGTTTGCAAGTAACTGTTTTAAGGGAACGAGATATTTTGACGACTCAATGTTCTTTGAATGTCTCGCTCTCTTTATAGCTTTCTCTTGCATAGAAATTGGCATTAACCTTAGAATCATGCATCATACCTGACGCAGGACAAGACAGTGAATTAAGCAAAGACGAAGAGAATTCCTACGTACTTTTGGTCTCAGAGCACAGGGTTAAGTGTCACTAGTATACATTTTCAGTCGTCCAATTGGAATTTATTACTTACACACTCGATAATCAGTGATTTTCATTGATTTTAGCGGTATCGTGATGTTTCACCTTAGCTCCCGTGAAGAAATACTTTCGCCAAATGCATTGAAATAAATGCTATATTATTGAGAATATTTCTCGTGACTGCCAGGTTCATAGGGTTAATTATCGCAAAAAGAGACTTCCCTCTCCTGTATCAACATGCGATGAGTTTCCCCTTTCTGTGGCTTTTTCATCCGTTGAGTGTAACGCGAATTCATGTTCATCTCCAGCAACCGCTAGTTACAGTTTTTTCTGAGAATTATTACATTTTTATTTTATGTTTGACCTAAAAGTAGGCAAAAATATTATGCATAAAACTGGCTGATGAGGTGAACTCCTCAATCTAGGCCAGTTTAACTTTGAATACAATTTAAAATAGAAAATTTAATATCAATTTATATATGCGCTTTCCTGGTGATTGAATGGTGTGAATGCTATGTGTGTATGCATTACATACATGTATGCATACATCACCTGTTATATTCTAATTACATGCGTATATGCTGCTTACTTTCATGTCACTAACACTTGAAGCAGCTCCGCTAAATGCGATTGGCAATGTAGAAAATAGGAAAACTGTGAAATATATGTTCACGGTGCGTTTATGGGTGCGTAAATAAAATATTTCTTGTTTTTATCTCTATACGGAAATTCAGTATGCACGAATTTGTACTTTGATAACCAGCCATTATCCAAACTTTGGTTTTAGTAAGACTTATAGGCTACGGCAGCTTTGTTGCTTGGAATGTTTTACGCCGATTCTTGGAGCTGTTGAGGTAGTCCAACCGAAATATCATTTAACCTTGAATAACTTGATCTATGAATTTGGTCTCATTTTTAAGAAATGTACCTGATTCTTACAAAGATACCAAAATATCTGCTCCTTACCGAACTATTTCCCGACATTTTTGACTAAAATATCCGGCCCTTTTACATGGGAAAAGTAATGTGTATGCACTCCAGAGAGACCTTATTTTAAAAATTGGGCATTTTTTTACTCCTAGGTATCGTCAAAAAGTTGACAGTGTGTAGTATGTACGTTTTCCCGACTATATTTGAAAGCAAATCATATAGACACCGCCAAAAGTTTTCAGAATCGCACAATACCTTTGTATAAGAGTTAAACGCGCCGCGTGAAAAAAATGAGGCAAATTAGTCTCTTGTTCATATTTTTATTTCATCATTTAGAATTTCATTCACGTTCAATTATGTTATCGAACCATTAATAATGCCGTATTCAATTCATGTTTCCTTCAGCTGCTGAAATTATAACGCAAATATCTCACTCAAAATACATTAATAGAATTAATTTTCATTAATTGTATCACTTTTACTTAGTGCACAATATCTTAGTTCTTTTCCGTCTATTTTTGTACTTGGTGTGCATGATACATATAAGCATTTTTATTAAGCCTTAATTTCTGAATTTGAGAAGAAGGACAATAGTTTTCTTTCCTCCCAATTGATCAAAAACATTAATGTATGAAGTAGCTTGCGTGAAGTTAAATAGAGCCTCAAATGTATTGTTTGACGGATGTCTATCCATTGTCGAGGAAGAATTGAAAAGTTCAACCGAATTCAGTGAAAAATTAGTGAAGCCAGCTTTCTCTGAAGACTCTTGGAAGAAGCTTTGATGCTGGATTTCCTAGCGAAAACAAGATTTTTTATCTAAGTGTAAGCCGTTCCTCACAGTGAAACTTAGTTTTCTAGAATCATGGGTTTTCTTTGAGAGCCGTCATCAAGCAAATGCTGAATGGCTCGCGAAACAATTATAATATAAGGAGCCTGCTCTTGGCTTAGCGGTCCAAAATTGAATCGTCGTGAGCTCCAAAGGGTTTTAGATTGCGTTCGCCAGATAATCTTGCGGAGAACCGTGTAGAATGCCGTATGCTAAAGGGATCTCTTTTCTTTATTTTTGCACGGAAAATACAGGGTGATATTTTGTCTGAAAAGGTTGCTAAGGCAAAGGTCTTTCTTTGATTAAATCCCTCGAGAAAGATAATAATGTATTGAGAGAATGCTTGGTTGATTTCACGGTGGATACAGCGAGAAAAATCTTCCTCTAGAAAACTCATTACTTAGACCTATCTTTCTTCAACGAAACCACTGTTCTGAAATTATTGACATCACAGAGTAGCCATCTCGTGCACCTCGAGATTCTAAATTAAAGCATTTTTACCGTGTGGAAGAAAACACAAATTATAAACAAAATTCATAGCTGATGAACAATTTTTATTTGATTCTCATTATTAATTTATTTCTCCTGAAATAAATTCATGATAGGAGGAGACCATTAATATAAACGAAACATTTCTTTCGAAAAATCGTAATTCTTATACTATTATGACTTGAATGCCCAGTTTTGGTTCAAAATAATGTGGCAGCCATACTCTTGTAATCGTGTAGTTCATGTAATTACCTTGGTCTTTAGCTATGTCTGTGCATGAACCAAAAAGTTTTTCAGGCGAGGAAAGCCGTTTTATGACGTCGATATCATATTTTGAGCGCTAAATACTTTAATTGCTTTCATTCGATATGGATTATATTTTTCACGCATAATTCTACGTTTCTGAGCGATCTGATATGGCATTAGTGACACGAAATGTGGAGGTCCGCATGTTAAGAGAGAGTTTGACTCCGTGACGATTTTTGCGGCATGAGCAAAATGACAGGGGAATATATATATTTTTTACTGTAGACGACGATTTCATGGTCGAAAATTGTAACCAAATGCGCAGGAGTCATAAGGGTGCATTACGTATTGGTAGCCTGTGCTATGAAGGGACCTTTGACTGCTCTGAGTATCTATTTCGGACCCTTGCAAACCTTGGAAAAAATATTCTCAATGGATGAACTCTCAGCCTCTCAATTTTCTGTATTGTACCCGCTCCTACCAATTATGCCTGCTCCAGGTCTTTTGTATTGCTTTCAGCACATATAATCCCCTCAGAGATATTCTGAAATATTCTGTCGCTTCTCTATTATCTCTCCTGTAGCTATGTTGATTAGTTCATATACCTGCACCATGTGTCTTTCAGATAATCCTTTCCAACACAACTATCATCTATTATTTATGCTGTGATACATCATTAGATATATTCTCTATATGTAGGTTGCTTCTTTTCTTATGCAGTGTGTAGTGGTAAAGTATCCAGATAATGATTAGTATTCAAATAACTCAAGAATTCCACGTTAGGGCGATATATTATTAAAATAATGGCTTCGTTAATCGTTTGTTCAATTTCTCAAACATTCTATTGCTCGATTTTCCGCTTATGAAGATGTTATTTCGTATCCGAAGCATTGAAGAGTGGTTGAATTGATCTATATTCTTCTGTCGCTATTAAATAAAGTGATATATTTCCTCCTCAAGGTAACAGGCTTATGCCCACTTAATTTTGATTTTAGATGCAAAATCAGAAAATTAAGTCATTATTTCAAGTGATGTTCATATAATCCTAATAAGAGTTATGAGTAGGTTAAAAGCAGAGTATTCTATCTTCGAAAATAATTACTCTGATGCTAATTTGTCTACAGTTCCATCTGTTATCTAAAAATGGCTTTAAAATTCATGTGTACTGCTCGATCATCGGATGAACTGCTATCCATTGTCAATTTCAAATTGCGTACTCGATGTACCCATTCACACTCGTTGCTCCATACGCCTATTCCTGAGCTATTACTAAACAAGATTATCTTTTATTCCACATATTCTATCTGGACGCCACTGAACGTCCATCCTCGAATAAATCGATTCTCTCTCTCAATCACCTAATATTTTCGACGGCAAAGCTATATCCTTCTCTTCAAAATATAACTCTACCTATTGTCTCTTTTTCAATGCAAGGCGATGTAATGCTACTCTATTTTTGTTGCATTTAACGAGTGTGTGTTCCTTATTTTATGTTTGATAAATTTACTAGTTGAAATTGGAATGGTTTAGTGTATTTTGACTACTTTTGAATGAATAAATAAACGTAAAACTCGACGGTAAAACATTAATCCACACTTAATCCACTTCTGCATTACCCTATGCTTATTTATTTATGCTTAAGACGAGCTTGTTGCTCAACGGATGCTGTACGACAGCATGGAGCAAACGGGAGTTGCTTAACCCTAGTTCGGATGGGGAATCCATTGGAAAGTCTCCATTATTGCCGAGATTCAAACTCAGGTGAACGAGATGAAAATCCATTCTCTTAGCCCCCAGGCCAACTCGATCACCACCTCTCGTGAAAAATCTATGGAGTCAAACTTTTAGTGATTCCACATTAGTTTAGGTCTCATGGTTTGAATAATGACCTAAAGATTTGCTCTGTAAAATTAATAGGGACTTGAACGGTGATAATCACCACACCGATCCCGATGCTTTATCTCTGAGCACGTTTGAAGACTATATTTATTGGTGTATTGAATGTTTACAAACTTAGCCGGCAAAAAATATCGCGCCAAGGTTTCAATGTTTATACATCATCATCGGAAGCTAAAAATAATATAACAATTTTATATTCTATTCTGCAAATCAATTGGGGAAGAATGGGAATAGAGATTCGGAGCAGAAAGAATGGGGATACACGTTTATTTTGCGACAGCTGGGAGGATGATGAAACTTGCGGAGATAAGGTACTCGACGAGATTAACGCCAGAGTGACGATTTCCTTTTATATTCCGACCTATTATAAAGAAATGATCCCGCCAATTCCCTAATTCTCACGACTGTTGCAAAATAAACAGCACTTCATAACCTGTGCATCTTGAAGTTTTTCTTCTCCGTGGTATAAAAGTTTCCATGCGCAAATGTATGTTGTGGTTGAATGCCACAAAGTCTCAAAGGAACGTGCTTCATCTCAGCGTGTGAAGACGACGAAGGTCAATGCCTAGTCGGAAGATGACATTTTCCTCTTCTCATCTCCCGCCATCTCTGGGTTTCCCTGCAGCCACATTCCTGATCCCCCAACCACCCACACTCCCCGTAACTTCCATTCCTCCCTTATATCTTATATATATATATATATATATATATATATATACACACACACACATACCCTAGGATTCATCTCTCTCGCGTTTCTCTTGACAACCCCATGAAACAGTTTCCCATCTTCCCCGTCAATTCCTTCGAATCATCCGCTTTGGCTCTTCATTTCTTCCCGAGACCAATTTCCACGTCCTTCCGTCGACCTCTCGCTCAAACCACTCCTCTTCCAGAAATAATTCTTTTGCGGTTTCTTCCACCGTTGCTAATGGTAGGAAATCACCGAGAAAACGATGAGAACATCCACCAAGACTTAAGCTGTGAACGAAAGAGTGTCAGTCGAGTGAAAGAGCGAAGATGATAATTTTAATTGGGCTCATACTAATTACGCAGAAATTCTTCCAACTCTCATTAGCCTTGGTGAAATATAGAAAATGCAGCTGATAATTAAATGGTTCGGATATGAATCAAGTCCATGTAAATTGCCATGGGGAAAAATCATTTGAATCGTGAATCGTGCCGCAGACGCTTACTATACATGACTAATTAGAAGAACTAGACGCCTCTTGCTTGATTACTTGATAAAATTTTCACTGACTTAAGAAACTTACTGATATTCCCTTTCGGTCCATAAAACTCAATTCTGGAGACAGATTGGAGTATCTCTCAGCTGTGTTAGTTAATGCACACGAACTTGTTTAACACAAGTTTTCAACAAAAATAGATTGTTTCCTTGTTAAAAAAGATTTTTGCATAGAATTATCATGTACTATATTTAAGTTGCCACAAAATACACTTGCTAGGTGTCAATGTAAGTTGAAAAGATAATTTATGGTGACTCTAAAATAAACAATTCCTAGAAAATGTTCACTGGAGCCAGGAGTAGAACCTGGTATGCCCTTGCTCCTATCTCCAGTGTACACCAAACAATGACCATCGCAAAGACTTCAAGTGGAAGTCATTTCACCGACACTATACCTACACTGTGGTTGGATTACACATGAAGTCTTGAGATAAAGTCAATACCTTGGAAATATCCTAACTTCAGACATATGGCGGGAAACACACATCCAAAACATATGCGGCCTTACATATACAGAGTTAAAGAAACTAAGATTTATTAAGTGTATAATTGGAGGGGCCTCGGATGAAAAATTGAAAGAGAGGTACCGATTTGATCTGGTTAGACCACACCGTGAATACGACGCCAGTATTTGGGACCAAGGGCAGAAAGATTAAACCCAAAAAATAAATAAAATACAAAAGAAAGCTACGTGTGTAGTTCAAAATGGCTGAGAGGAAGCAAATTGTGTTTCACAGATTTCAGAGGGATTTGGTTGGGAGCCACTGGAGTCGAAGGTTACACGCTAGGCTAAGTAAGTTTGAGAAATTCAGAACGGATGTGTTTCAGAGCTTCCCAGAGGATATGATTTTGACAGAACACTAAATATCTATGTCCGACAGAAGCGATAACATAAGAGAGACGCATTGCCGACCAGAAAGGTGGAAAAATTCGTTCCTTTCTCGCACCATAAGTGACCATGATAAAAACTGAGCCCAATTCCAAACATTCCTATAAGACTCTTCACCATTTCATCTCCCAAAAGCTTATCCTTTACACTGTAACACTGTTGGTGTCCTAACTCTCCCTGAGACACACCTTAGTGGCCGCTCGATGGGTAGTATGTAGATGCAGATGAAGAGTGCTATGAATCATAATGATAACCTAAGAATTTGGACCGATGAATTGGAGCGTTACCTCGATTCATTTACTCGGAGTTTGCGTGCATTTTCAAATTATTCAGTGACTAAGATAGAGAGGTTTCAATGCACAAGTGCATAAGTTCCGGAGATGTGTAATTTCCATCAGGACCGTCTGGAAGTAATGAGAACTTAAGAATAAAATGGGAATGTCCATGATAAAACACAACTTTGTTCCAATCCACACAATATTTATTATAAATACGACCCGGGTTTCAGCAACTTCGTGCCATCATCAGATCTAATCAGACCTGTTGTTTTTAATTGTGGATATTACCATAGAGTAAATATACTCTCTGATATTACTCACTTCCACAAAGTTAAACCGGAGACGATTACTTATGTTAAAAAAGCGAATGGTTTAAAGCTCTACTCGGATGATTTCCCAGACTTACCTTCGCAAAGAAGGTTCGATAATTTATAACAGGGAACTATTGCCTGTGCACATTTAGTCTGGCCTCAGAAACCATAGGAAAATGTGTGTGGCACGAAACATTTTCCTTTTTCTTTTAGTCTTGAACATCTCTTCTTTGAATTTCCTCCCTAATTTCCTCTCTTCTCTTACCATATACAGCAACTTTGTGTTTGCCTTCGTCTCCACAAAGGTTATTTTCTCGATTCTTTTCTATACCTACGTTTCAAAGAGCTCATCTTCTTTCCTCAAAGGCCAAGCTTCGGGCCATGAAAACTGCTTCCCATATCTAAGTTTTACCAAATATCTTCCCTATGCTGATTGCAGGATTTAGCCCGCCATAGGTAACTCCATGTTGTTATCAATTTATTTTCCTTGCCCCGCGTAATTCATCACTTTTGACCCCACTGCTGAAACTATTTATTTCAAACTATTGCTGTTGTTCGTAGACTATTTCATCTACTCTAATTACTCATCCGCCGGCATTATTATTTATCTGAATCTTTCCCTTGATAATCCAAAAAACTTCCTTTCCTTTCACGGCGATTCATAGCCAGGAAGGCAGTTTAACGAGGGTTTGTTTTAGCTAATATGTTACGAAAAATTGATTTGTGCCCTAAGATATGATTAATTGTTAATTATTTTCATTGAGAGCTTTGTTGACTGGGATAAAGCTCTCGTAAGACTCCAGGCAGGACTTCAGGGCTGCAGGGCTGGGCTTATGACGTTTCAACAACGTGTGTACGAATTCACGAAAGGGATGTGATATGACAGGCATGGGGAAACAAAGGGAAAATGGAAAGATTTTGGGAAAGGACGAAAAATGTCATATTTCAACATGAAAGAAGTTTGTTGGAACGGGGAATTTAACTCAGGATTTCCGGCTTTATCTATTGTGTGCGGCATCCTCTTACCTTTCTCATCACCCTTATTTTCGTCTCTCATACGTTCTTAAAGCCTTTCCTACATTCTTACCAGCAATCGAAGGCAAGTTATATCTCTATAGACAATGCCTCTATATGACTGTGTGTATGCAAGTAATTAATAATAGCTATAAGAAGATAATGAGCATGCCCAATGTAGTACATAGTACATACTTGTTGAGTATGAACTAGTCAATTAGTCCGTAAATATTAGTTCTAATCGGGTGATTTATTCTCTCTGTCTCCATTGATTAATGTTATTTTCTGGTTAGTACTCTAGGTCCATTCATTAATGATTCATAAATATTTCTCATTTTTCGATGTTTTGCCTATGTTTTATACTTCTTCAGAAATTAATTAGGATAATGCTATAGCGTTTGAACCTATGCCTCCAAAATGAAAATAATAGAAACAATAAAAACATGATCTTGCCGAATGAGTGAGAAGTAAAAATCTCCGTACATGAGCGATCTAATTGTAATTTTTATCTATGCGGACATAGTTTTAACGCGTCTCATGGCAATTTATTTGCAAGAATAAGCTCTCTTGCGTTCGCAGTCTCTTAGAAAAATTTCCCAGAAGTATTATAATATCATGAGAGTGTATGTTTGTATGTCTTCAAAGAGTAATAAATACTTAACTTGCACAATTTGTTTCATATTTAATTATCACTATAATTTTATAAAAAATTTTTGTTGTCTCTATCGCTCTTACCACCTGGCCAATGGCCTACTATTGATGAATTTTGTAAGTAATAAATAACTTACGAAATAATTAAGTGAACCATTTTATGAATGTAGAAATCAATGTTACTCTGTCTCTATGCATGGTCCCCGAGGAAATATATTGAGTTCGTTTTATCCGCTTTCTGTCTTCTTTTCCTTTGAATAGTTTCATTGCAAATAGAAAGTCGAGACAAATGCCAAGCGATCGGAAATACAATAAGTATTCTTAATCCGGAATGCAAATTCTGTCGGTTTGAAATCGTGAGAAATATGATAACATTGTGATGAAATTGCACACATTTTGCGTTCTATTTCAAACCGTCCTATAGACGACCGACAGCACTCTGGAAGATGAGTCTCATAAGCAACACTAGGGAATAAAGGCCCGTGACGGATCATTTGGGAATAATGATTAGGGTTTGCCTAAAGGAAAGCATATCCTGAGCAATCAAAAATCAATTTACGACTCGCGTACGATAGACAAAGGCGTGAAAAATGACTGAATGAATGAATACCATATAGGAAATTGGGCAGTAGAATTAAGTTTTTGTCCGGTACCCAAATTTTGGTGAAGAAGAATCGGCATTGTAATGGGTTTAACTTAAAAAAATACAGTACTTTATTATTTTGGCATTTAAAACTATTATGATTTTCTATTGAAAGTTCCGTCTTGCGTGGGTTAAATGGGACTATCATGAATGATTGGTGACGGCCAGCCATTGAAAATGTATAGCCCTGTGTTAGAAAACCAATGTTAAGAGCCTTTAACAGTGTAATTAAAAAGTACATTAGGTTATACTATCGGCACAGAGTTCAATACGATAAAATGTTTGTTATGCATGACGGGGATTTTTCCATTAAATGTGTAAATAAGCAAATACTTGCTGCATGAGTCAAATCCAGGACATGAAAATAAAAATGATGGAAATATTCATGTGAATGTGGGCGGGTAAAGAAATGTATTTTGAAATTAAATGAAGGCACTCGCATTTTCGCAATACAAAAATACAGGCTACGTATCTCTCACTTTCTCTCGCCAATAGGCTCAACGCCTTTTTTTTCTCTTTCTCTTCCACTCTTTCACTCCCTTGACAATCTCCTCCTTCCACTTCCTATTTCCTCCTCCTACTTCCCCAGCCCTATCCGCATCTCGGGGGAGATTCGTGGAGCTTTTGTTCTTCCCGGCAGCCTTTCATAAAGCCGCCGCCTCCGGGGGATGCTGCCCCTCCCACCGCCCCTCCACGCAAGCACGCTGTGCACCCCCGAGCCCCTTTCCTTCCCGGCAAGCCTTGCGCAAGTTCAGCCTTCTAACCCTCCTCTCCATTCATCCACGCCCACCTACTACCTACATTCTATCCCTTCCCTCCTCTCCCTCTGGCCGCCAGTTCCATTTCGTCTTAACCGTTCTTGCTCCTCCTTTCGCTTTTCTCTTTCACTTTCTCTACCTCCCTTCTTCCTCTCTCTTCATTTTTTCATGAACAAACCCGTCGCCTCCTCTTGCGTACTCTTTTGTGCCTGAATAAAACGCGTCCTCCGAGGTCGAACGTCGCCCCAGAAAACACGCGGCAAAGTGTAGGTTTTCCGCTGGATGCCATTTTCCAGGCCCTGCGCTATTAAATGGATGCTTATTGCGTTGGGTGCGGCTAAATATATATCTACATATTTTCGTTATTTCTTGACTTTCAGCGGCGCTGGCTTAGGTTTCAGAAACTTGGCGTGCAATGTTTACGGTGTTGCGTCCGAGAAATTCGACTCAAGAGAGAAGTGTTTCCTTTTAAATTGTGTTGCCAGTATCTCATTGTATATTTTGTGTATGAGAAGAAATGTAACGTTGGGAATTTTATGATAGCTGTAGATTTATTATTACGATATTTTCATCAGGAAATAATTAAATATTTTGAAAGAGTTGAATTTGACAACATAAGGCAATGCTCTCCTCAATTATTTCCTTTTTATGAATCCAAGTGGCGCAAAGGCTGTACAGATCGTGTGAAAAAGTAAAGGTTCGATTGAGGTTACCTTATCCACCTGATATTTAGCCCAAGATGCGCCATATTTTCTTATATAGAAAGTTCGTGGAACATTTAAGAATAGATATCTCTAATACATGTTCCTGTATTTCTGCAATCCGCATAGCTGACATATATCTGGAGTGCCTATCAATTGACTAAGAGTTCGAGGTATGTACATTTTGATGTGCATGACCCTAATTTCTACTTTCATAAGCTCTATGTAACAGGCTTTTATTATATTAGTCAACAATGCTTCAGGGAAAAAGACCATTTCGTTGATATCATGTGGTAACAGTGGCCCAGAGTTTTTCCTTCGAAATATCCTCAATTTCGAGTGAAAGAAGAGGGCAAAAAAGTGTGTAGGAGTTGGATCGACCTCTTTGGGACCTAATATTGAAAAGTTTTTTCTCCGTCTGTGGTGGATAAGAAATATATTACAGTTATTCATAGAGTATTGACGCAACTGGTGAACTAGCTATTGAAGATACCATAAAGTACCTTTTTATTCAAAGCATTTTTACTCTTTTTGACGTACTCAAAAGATTTTTTCAGTTTTATCATTATGCAATTTTATCAATTGTATCAGTCCGGCCATTATTTAAGCTTCAAAAACACAAAAGAACCTATCTCGATGAATCTGTGTTAGTAAATTACATTAAGTTGCCCCATTCAAGTTTGTTTCGTGTTTGCTACACCCAGAGGCTCTGTTTGGTGGCAGTTTATTCGTCAACTTGACTTAAATAAAACTGTTTTCCTATTTTTCAACCTTCACCTCAATATACTTTATTAACCTTGTGTTTCCTGAAATAGCTTTTTATTTGAATCTCATTTTTCTTACATTCAGATGTCTAAAGTTGGAGAATTTTTATGGTCGCCCAAAAAAAGTTTCATTTTTGTATTCCTTCCATTTTTTATTTGTTAATATCCGTCTTTTATTACACTTAATACACGAAATATTTTTATGTATTTTGAATATTTTTGCTGTCTTTGAGAGGCGATCTCCAGTGATAATTTTGCGTAAGTCCTTTTCCATCCGGAGCATTGAAGAGTTTTAATGAGTGTGGCATTTTCCTGCTATGAGTATTGTGTTAAGGTGTAGTCGTTGAATGAGGAAGTCATGTTTATTAAACAAAGTTTTTCGAGTTAGAAATTTAATCAACCGTCCATAAAAACTTTGACGGTTTATTCTGGTTTCCGGGGGAATTTTAGTAATTGAGTGTAGAGTTATTGGACTCGCTATACTTTTATTCAGTACTGCAGTTTGGAGTATTGCATCGTCGTTGAGATTCTAGCGCTCAAGGTTGCAAGGTTACCCTACTAGTTGTGTGCCTTGTTCGAACTACCTTAGCCTCTATGAGTGATTACTGACCCACTTACTATCCAATACACCATATAAGTCATAAATTCTTTAATCCTTCGAATATTTGGTCGTATATTTCCTTGCCATTGCCAAATAAAAAACATGGCGCGTCTCAGAAATAAAATTTTAACCACGCAAAATGATAAGTGGTAAATCACCCGCTCTTTACTCTCTCCTTAAACATGGATATTATTCAGATTTCTATTTACAAAAAAATGCCTTTCTCGTGGACTCAAACTCAGAACTACGAGTTGTAAACCCAGCAAAGTAAGCCGCAATGCAAACGAGATCCATTATCTTCCCGTATAGTTGAGCGAAGCTCCAATTACATTGCATTGCTTCTCCGTAAAACCTCACCTTAATGTCGGAGCCCCTCTTTCATCTGCCGGTCGGTTTAACGGAGCGACACGGGCGCATCACCTGTCTGCAGTTGTTTTGAAAGTGGAATTCAATCCCACCTGCCAGCCTGCTGGGCCAGCCGGCGACTGCATTACTTTGGCTCGGCTAATGTAGTCCGGATTTTTCCTTTGAGACTTAGCGAAGTGTGTTCTGTTTCGCTTTGAACTTCTTTCACACATTTGTTTTATCCTTTGCCCTTTGTCTAAAACCGTACTCTGTGAAGTAAGTGGACTAATGATTACGGTGGTCAGCCGCTTTTATCTGTCGGAAATCCATTACGCAGGCCATAGAGAAAAGACGTCTTGCTTTTCCCTTCTGTAATGGAAATGGTGCCAAAATAAAATGTTCCTACCTTTTAGGACTCTCCGAAATAAGCCTGCTTAATCCAACGTAAAAGCTTCAAATAAGTACTTAGAGCGTAAATTTTTCTTTTGCAAACCATGAAATGAGAAGGGTTTGTAATGCACAAATCAATATCTTTAATGCATCCATGTATCTAATGCTTGTCGCAATGCGTCACTGTTTATCCGCTTTGACATTTTGAGTAATTTTGCAATAGAGGGAATAATTTTGTCTATAATACGCTTTTTTTAATCAACGGTAGAAATTCCGAATGTCGATATGCATAACAACAAAGGTGGTGACACTGATAAAAGAGATGCCATGGAAATTGATGTTAATCTCGTTAACCCTTTACTCATCAAAATGACATTGCAGCTCTCTAATACCGCTATCTGATTTTTCATGTGGACTATCTGCTATAAAAATGCTTGTCATTGTATTGGAAAGAGCTCGTGTTTCATCCTCTTCCGACAAAAAACTCTCATTAATAATTCAGTGGAAGTTTATGAATCCTCGCATTAATTTTGCGAGCGAATTGAAATTATTTAATTAATAGCCATTTTTCTGCATTAGATGCATATATTTTTCTATCATGTATTTATAACTCGCAGTTGTAGCTTTGTATTCATTTTATAATGATGCATTTTTTTCTTTCAACATCCTCAATCCTTACACCTTGTCCATTTTGACGTCATTGCCCGAATCGATGACGTATCCCTCTAACGGGGATAAAAAAGTAATTTAGGCTTATTTTTACGCCAATTTAAAAAAAAAGGTTGCATTCTTGACGTACCTATTTCATGGTGTTTTAAATCTACGTAATGCTTAATCATTTAAAACTTCCCTAACTTTATTCTCGTCAGGTTGATTGGTGAGGCTGTACGATACTTATCGCTGGCGTTTAGCTCAGCAGAGTTGTATTCTAAGAACGAACACCGTATATCACTGCGTTAATTTTCATAACGAAATAATCACCTGCGTACAGCTCATTATATTGATAGTTTTTTTCTATCACTTGAAAAAAATCGGATGGTTACGGAAACTTTTTCTTTTCTCCTACGGTGCCGCACTGGATACTGCATATGCGTGGGCGCTGAACTTGAGTCAAACTCGAAGAATTCAACAAAATACTTCCTCGTGCACTTACCCGATCGAGAATGTCTCCTGTTGGTACTCTGGTTTGTGTATTGTAAGTTAAAAGGTTCTGCGTTTAGGATTTGGGTTACTAAATACTCAATTTATGTGTTAAAGGTAGTTTTAGCGAAATAGTATCCTAGTCATAACTGAGACTATATTCGAATTATACGTTTCAATTTCATGAATTGAATACCGCGTTATAAATGGTGCAATAGAATACTTTAACAGGACTGAAATTCTAATAAATTAAGTAGAAATTTCTTTGTAGGTGTTAAACTTGACTCTTTTCTTTCGTGTGGTACGTTTAAATTCCCTCGCAACTTAAGGCTTTTTTTTGATCCTGAAAAAATTACTGCGGTGACAATATGATTAACGTTCAATAATAGTTAAGAACACATACAAACTACCCGCTTTTAGTTCTTTGTTTTAAATAAGGTCTTTCTGGAGTGCATACACGTACCATTTCCCATTTAAAATGGCGGCTACATTTTGGCAAATACCTCGAAAAGTATTGGGGTAATGGGCTGATATTTTGATATCTCTGTATGGGTGAAATGTTTTTCGTTAAAATGAGATCAAATTCATTTATTTATAGGTGAAATGATATTTCACTCAACCTACTTTAAAACAATGAAAGATGAAAGAAAATATTTCTGTGACTCTGATTACTGACGTAGTGACTATAATTGATAAAAACGTATTCATTGGAGCTGTTCGAAATTCAGCCGTTATTCTGAACCATTATGTACTGCCTTCAGCAATGAAAAGTAAGACACACCTTAACTCAATTTAACGCTGAGGGTATAAAGATTTGGGGTGAATTTCCATTCATCCCGAATTTTCATTGAAAATCTCGACCTGAAGACATCATTATAGAATGATTATTTTTATCGAAGTGTAATTAAATACTTGAACTTCGCTACTACTTCGCTATCATCTAACTAACTCATCTTGTTATAGGAAAGCCATTAACCAGCGAAATTCATCGAACCAACTAAAGAAGTACTCACCCTGTGGAGAAAAATAGGGTACGGAGACATGCGCTTGGCTACGCAAATTAGAAAACACGTATGTAGTCCAAGTTGGCATATTCTTGAACTTGTTGAAAGTGAACAAGAATTTTAACGTTTCATTATGTTCATCATATTTGGAGAGTCAAAGTCCAAGCGCTGTTTTTGAAGGTAAAACGTGCTGAGGTGTTTTCCTCTGGAGAGGTGAATCCCGTAAATCTGGAGGATCCAAAGGGATTACGCTCGCAAAATCACGGGAATTCTCATTCGCATGCCGATATTCCCTGCTGGTTCTCTGGTAGTTGCTAGTAAACTGCTAAGCGCTCAGAGTTTTGAAACTCCCCCCTTAAATTTCCCACATCCCTCGGCTACCTCGCTCGGTTCCGTCTTTCTCCTTCTCTTCTTCCTTCTGGACTCTCTCAAGGCATGCTCAGGGTCCTTTCTCCAAGCTACTCCTTCCGAATTCTCTCGTCGGCCCACGCAAGGGCCGATTTTCTCTCTCGCACACCTCTACTCCCCTCCCCCCCCGCCCCCCGCCCTCCCCTCTGGAATCGCCCCAACTTCCTTTCAATGACCCATCTTCCTCTGCTTAATTATCTTCTTACTCCTCTCCCTTTCCTCGCGAACACCCTTTAATGACCACGTAAACCCAACCTAAAGCGGTTGCAATTTGCTTTGGAAGCCCAGCGAACAACAATCTCTTGACGGTTTATGTCTTATCCAACTTTATACTCTCCTTCCAAATGATTTATCGCCTTTAAGTATACTCGCATATTGTGCCGATATTTACTCATCATTTTACCTTAACTTATTCTTGTTACGGCCCAGTTAATCACATTAGTATTCAGGCATTTCCTTTAATATACGATGTTGGACTATATTTGGATTATTTCCTCCTTAAATACTGACGGTGTAATCAAGATATATTCACTTATGCACTCCGTATTACCTTCGGGACAATGGTGAAGGGCAACTTAAGATTTTTCGTCCAGAATTGTGAGGCAATCGACGGGTTTAATATGAGAGGATCGGAACAATATTTATTATGTAACCAACTAATTGCCATATTATAAATTCTGTAGGCATTTAGGTTGAAAATAATCACTATAGCCTCAGATTCATCCATTTGATGCTACTGAAGGTATGAGAGGATTAAGTATTAAATTTTTCTTAGTAGGCATATATTAGTAATATATTTTTAATGCGGCTATACATGTTGGTATGAATTTTGGTATGCACCTCTGAACGTAGGAAATAAAGTAGAAATAGCGCTGAATTCACTGTTTCAGTTGAATTCTTATCATATAATTTATTATAATAATTTTTATGTGATTGATAAATTCTTGTGGCGGTTGATTGTATTTTTAACTTAAAAATGAAAAGAAACTTCTACAATCCAATCGGATTATACGTAAAAATTAGATTTAATTAAAATTGAGACAAGTAAAATTATTAGGGCTGTAAATTTATATTGAATTTTTTTTCTTAATCCTTTGGTACAGAATAAAATTATAGGATTTGAGTTCTGCTCTCCGATTCTTTGATACTTATCCGTGAATCTGTTAATGTTCAATGTCTGCAGTCAATTTCAGAGATTGGTACCGATAAGCCATTAGGAAATAATAATAATAATCAAAGACGAAATCCGGATTCCCAGGCACCGACTTGAGGGATTTTAAAGAGGTAAATATTATTCCTCGCACAAAAGAATGAGCGAAAATAATCGAGGAGTGAAGCGACGGTGGAAACGAGAATTTTTTGGTGCAGCTTTCGTGGATGCAGGCTATTGAATCAAAATCTTAATCATTGTTATGGGAAGAGAGTTGGATGAACTACTCCGGAAAGATTAAACATTTAATTCAATCAAACTCCAATTCGGCGTCGCTCCGGCAAACAACCTTGCCCGTAGATTGCGCTACCCGTGGTGGTAGAGGGAGGGCATGGGATTGGATGTGGACACAGTTCATCCCTCGGCTTTCTCTGTTCTCAGTTTTCTTCGCCTCTCACGTCTCCTTGACGCTTTCCCCATTACACGACCACCCCTTCCCGGCCGGCCGGCCCTGCCCCCCAGCCCCGTCCCTCTCCGCTGCCCCTGTCGTCGTTTGATGTCTCCGCGGACTCTGAGGCCCCTTCTCCTTCCGCGGTAAATTCGATTTTCCCTCGTCCTCTCTCTCTTTCCCACCCACTCCCCCATCAGGCCGTGTCCGTCCATCGTGTTGGTACCCTTCCTTAAGTCTCCCTCACCTTCTCCTCCTCCCCCCTTCCTTCTGTGACCCCTTCACCTGACCCCCCCTCCTCCCCTGTGAACCACCTATTTCATCCAGTCTTTTCTCCAGCCTGCCCCTCCCCTCACCTTCATCCCTTGTCAAAGTCGCCCTCGACGTCCTCCTGACACCACTCTCTCTCACCCGCCCAACCAACTTTCATCTCATTCTCCCGTCCAACTATTAGTTTCCATTCTGTGCTTGGTCCATTTACTCCTATACCAATATATGTAGTTCGGAGGGTTAGGGGGGAAGGGTGACTTAAACTTGTGTGGGGTAGGATCAAGTTCATGTAGGGGTTATGGTGCTGATTTTTCATATCTTAAGGACTAGGATTGAATAGTGAGGTTAGGGAGCGTATTGATTCAGTTGTCACAAAAATGAAAAATCATCGTAATTTTCCACGCATTTTCTATCATTTTTCGGAACCTACCGGTTTTGAAGGTAAACAGGTGGTGGCGTTAAAAGTAAGTCCACCCCTTGATAATGATGTGAAACCGTTTAATCCGGTCAGGTCTGGGAAATAATTCTGAGGGTGGTAGTAAGTTTCCAAGTATTTCCTATCGCCGTGATAAGTGTCTTCCCTAAATTTGCTGAGGTAAGAAGAGGAGAGAAAGGAACCGGAACATTCAGAGAAAGAGAGAGTAGTAGGTAAATTCGTCTCAACTTTCCAACAGGGTCGGGAGTTCAAGTCCCGGCGTTTCAGTGGCTGACTCCGCCATCGATTTCAAAATGTTTGTTGCCACATCTTCGATTTTTCCGTAGTATATACCTTAAAGTCACGGTCAAGATGTCTTTCACTAGGTATTGTAGGGAAGGAAATATGCACCAAACTTTTTTTCTGAGCATTCTTTCATTTATTGATAATAGATTTCCAACGTTGGCTGAGTCTCTAATCAGCCTGTCTCAATTCCGTTTGTCCAGGCACTTTTGAACGGCATTCGAGTCTATCAGTATCCGTTGGCTTTAACCATCAGCCATGAGATTCTTGAACTACTGACGCGGTGAGAAACTCGTGAAGAATTCAGTCATACAATCCCCGGGAAAGTGCCAGATCCTTCCTAGAGGGTGATTTTCGCATGGTGGCAACGATTTACCTTCCCTTACCAGGAGCCAGGGTTCTAATTCTGGAATTGGCGGAGATTTTTTTGGAAAATCCTATAAATCTTCTTAGGCGCAATGTGAAGAAAACAGCAAGCGAAATACTTAGATTGAATGTTAAAATGTCGACCCCTAGTCGTGTTTTATTATTAGTTGGCCTATGCCAAAGTCGGGTTTTCACTCGACTATTCCTTCAAGTAATTCTAGGATTAAAAAAAAAACTAGGAATACTCTGGTGGTATAGTGTGGATGTTCAACTGTATGGACATTTATCTACCTAAGCATGTTTTTTTGCCTGATGCTATGTAAATTATAATACCTATGGTAAAAACTAAAAGTTGGAAGCATAAAAAGGATGGTTTTGCTTGCTTCATGTATTTTGAAAAGGCGTTTGACCGAGTAAATTGAGAAAAAATAATTCATATACTCGGGTGAATTGGAATCGATTGGAGAGACAGGAATCTAATTCGAAGCTTATAAATGGCCCAAAGGGCGCTTTTGAGGGTCGCTGATGGTAAATCGGGGGAAGAAGGGGGCAGATATTGATCACGGAGTAAGGGAAGGGTACTTATTGTCGCCTATACATTTATAATGAAGATATTTTAAGAAAGACGTGAGAAAAACTAGATGTTGTAGAACTAAATTAATGAAGGAGGGCAGCTGATAAAGTTGATAGCATGCGCGAAAGGTCAGATGTTTGCTAGTCGACCTTAAAATGTGTTACAAGCTTTAATAGATGCTTAAGAATTTTATTCGAGCCATGCAGAATGAAGATAAATCATTAAAAAATAAAAGGAATGAGATTTTCTTAATCAAAAAAGTTATGCAGGTCATAAAAATAGGACACACACTGGAGCAATTAGAGCATTTTAACTGCTGGGGTATAACGCTAGAAGAAAATACAAAAAGAGTCCTAGAAAAGACAAAAGGAGGAGAATAGCGTTAGGTAAAGAGGCGTTAATTAATATTAAGGAGCTGATGACAGGGACCTTGTATAAGGGTGCAAACGAGAAGAAGAGCTTGATTTGTCGTGTAGCGTTGTATTTGGAAGCAACCTGGACCCTTGAAAAGGCATGGTAGCTGGCCGGAGAATGTAATAAGGGGAGATGGGTTGTTCAAGACTGATCGAGGGAAAGATGTTGAGCAAGTGGGAAAGATGAAGAAAGAGAAAGGGTTATTTTGATTGGGTGAAGAAGATCGTGTGCTGAAGCAAAAAGAAAATACTAGAGGTAGGGAGGGCCTTGAAAGTGTGGAAAATATGAAGGAGTCCCTCTTACTTTCCACGAAGCCTTACTTAAAACGGTGGAATACTTCAGAGAAATAAATGAATCACTTTGGTAACTGCCCTCCTTATCCTTGCTGTTCCTCTTTTCTTTATTTTCCCTCTTCAAACCATCAGACACATTTGAACCCCACTTTATCCTACTCCTGTCCTCCCTATTCCTTCAACTTCGTAATATGCGGGCGCTTTTGCTCATTTTCCTACCTGCTGATGATGCAATAAATTGGAACTTAGATCGTTATTAAAGTTATAACTTAGTGGAAAAGTGCAAATCTTTTATCCATCCGTGATTGGAATAACTGCTGACCTGTTATCATTTGTGTGTATGGCTTCAGATGGTTATTATTTTCCCAAATCACAACAACTACTTCATATTTATACTTTGCTTCTTCGTCCGAAAACCTTTGCAGTATCGTTTTGGAACTAAGTTCTTCTTGAATGTACTTTATTCGCTGCTGTTGTTATCATGCATCCCGATTGTCATTTATCGCTACCTTTAGTGTATTTGAAACACTTACCACTGTCTTCCCATGTCGCCATTAAGGCTCATTGAGTAGTCGTCATTTGAGGACCGAGTAACTCGTCAAATTCCTTTATTTTCTTGTGGATTCCCGGCACGGGACAGGCTGTCGTATCACAAACCCGCTTTACCTGTTGAAGCGGTGGCCGTTGTTTGCGCTTCTAGGGGATGTTTTGTGTGCATGGTAGATGTAATGCACCGACTGGTGTTGAAATAAAGACGACTGGATGGAGGAGATGGTGCCCACGATTGGACGCTGCGGGAGGTATATTGCGATGCGAGAAAGGAGAGCATTTTTCGTAAGAAAGTAGTAAACTCAATTAGGCGAGGCAATGAGAACAAAACCTCAAGCCTCTCGGCAGTGACTATCCGGTTTATTAGCTCGACGCTCATCTCGAAGATGAGGGTACGTTCATGATTGCGAAATGGGAATTCAGGAAGATGTAACGGTGCTCTCAATATAGTCTTCCTTGAATGGGACGATAAACTGCGGAACCTTACGCAAAATGGCAGTAGCTGATGCTATAATTTAGCTATAATTTACCTATAATTAGTCCACGAAATACGATTCAGTGGAACTAGCAGTAGAGGAAGTTTTTAAACTCATGTTTCATGTCACGCTACAGTATGTTGTTGGTATTGTAATTTGTTTACGTTAAATACTGCCTAAATATTATAATATGCCTATTACCACTACATGGGTAGGGTATATTGATTTTATCACAGCAGAAATGTAACGCATGGAAGGAGAGTTGGCAGGTATGGAAAAGTATACATAGAAATGATCAGCATCACCTTACAAATCAATCTAGTTATGTCCGTCTGTCTGTCTGTCTTTTCGCCCGACAACTGCCGTAAAAGTCGAGATATCGAGCTGAAATTTGGGTCATAAGCCTCTAGTAGTCCACAGACGGCACAGTTCTAAAATGGGTTGGATCGGATCAAAACGATGTGTTTTTAATTACAAAATTGAAAGTGGTGTAGGGTATTTATACTTCGGCAAAAATAATTTCTTTACTAATTTTGACAGTTCTTATTCATCATTGTTGTAAAACACCACACACGATAATGTGAAGCATTCGATGAAAGTGTCATCAGTCTGTTTCTCTCTCGGTTTGTTTCATGAAATAATGGTAGAATCTCTTTATTTTTAGGCTATTTTCTGCCCAACTTATTTTTTCCCACTAAATAAAGAAAATTTCGACGTACCAACCAAACGTGTCCAGAAAAAAATATTTTTTACAAGCTGTTTTAAAATTATCCCTCTCACAATGCATGGCATTGTTAAATTGTGACTGAGGTGCAATTTGCGTCAAACTCAAATATTGTGACTGTTTAATCATGTGCGTAAAAACTAAAAAAACGCTCAAAAAATAAATAAAATTGGAAGTGGTATGCGTTATAATAGTAGCAATTAATAATAAGCAAAGTTGTAGGTGCTGTACTGGAAGCGGAAAAAATCAAAAAACAACGCACTTAGCCGTAGTATCATATATAACAAAGTTATGATATAACATTGCGGTTTTTCGTGCCAGTAAAGATCCCGCAGCCAGGAGGGAAAACACCCACTGATTTCCGCGAAATTATAAAACGATCTTTGGAAGAGTCCTCCACATGAGGTCGAAATGAGGTGAAAAGAAAAGAATTTATTGTTGAGGAGTTCGTGGAAGATGATAAATTAGGGTCCGGGGAACTCAGGTGCGCGGGAGAAGCTTTTCTGTCCCGTTTGTTGATGGAGGAGGAAAAAGCTGATAAGAATAGTAAATATTTGTTTCATAAGGCAATTCGGAGAAATACTTAATGAAAATTCCTCTTAGGTTTATAAAATTCACCCGCTCGCTCAGGAGTACCTACGGTGAAAAGGAGGGGATTTACTGTCTGCGTAAGCACTTGGTTATATCTTTTCCTTGCTTCAGAAAAAAAAGAAAGAAGAGATATATTTGGAGCTAGGAAAGAGCTTAGTTTCTTCACAGGTCAAGGAGTGAATTTAAATTTCAGTAGACAACGTAAACAATTCCGGAGGAGACATCATAGAAGTAAATTGCAATCGAGAGCTGAGGAAGGTGTGCATCACGGCTGGAGTTCCTGGAGTTTGATGAGCATGCTTTTTATACATTGAGAAGGCAAAAATCGGAACATTAAAAATTATGGTAGGCTGATTAAGAGTGTGCTTGGTTACAGCTTAAGGGAATGCGATGGTCGAATTATGGAATAAATACCATAATTAGTCTTATAAATGGAAGAAATTTATCTTAAAAATTTCAACTCACAGCCACCCAATCAATCTAGGAAGTCATAATTACGTCTCAATTTATGAATAACATAAATTTGCTGTGTTACTTTTGTGATGGGATTAGTGAAAGATTTCTAATGAATGCTTACAGACGTAGAAAACAGAGTTTTCAAACCAATGTCAATTACATCAGTAAATCTTTACCTTTAGTTAAAAATGACTATTAGTCCTAGTATAAAGCATCTTGCTAGCGTGCGAAGTGGATCCGAAGACATCGAAGTTCCGATCTATACGTGCCAGTACGATCCTGTTGCTCGTGTGTTTTTACGCGCGGAAGGCTCAAATTAAGCATTCACTAAACCTAGCAGAAGACCCAAAAGGACTTGTCTGAAAAATGCGTTCGGCATTTTTCCTGGGAAATAGCTCATCCAAAAGAAAGATACATGAATGAATGTCGTTGAACCCAGATTTTTCAGGCAAAAAATATCATCCAAGATTAGCGCTCAACAGGCACAACGTTACGAAGAATGGCGAGCGTAATTCGATAATCGGATTAAACAGTCCTCTTCAACCAAGTGGATACCCTCCCGTTGCAGACAAGAGTCAGCTTATACGCGCAATTAGAGAAGCATTAACATTAGCTTTTTTTGTGACAATCTGTCCGACAGCGAACGAAAAATGTGACGCTTTCACATCGCAAAAAGCTTTACAGGCTATATTCACTGAAGAGTAGCCGGAAGTGTACACAACTAATGAATGTCAGTTTTAACTATGGTTTTTAATGAAAGGTACTTGTCTTTCAGATGGGAAAGATGTCCAATTTACACGGAGATGCGCTCTTTCCTTTTGTATTTTCGTAAAATTGATACTGCCGTACAAATTTCCGTTAGACTATGAAATTGCGGTAGTGAACAAGTTCTGTTTAAGCTCTTATTAACTTGACGTTAATTTCTCTCGAGACAGATATTGTGAAAGTTTATTACTGCATAGTAACAAATACTTAATTTTAAGATCTCATCTGATGGTTATTATATGGTCATTGTAGTTTTTCTACAGACGTTTAGGTTGCCATTAGGCAATGACGGGAAAAATGCGATTTCTATTTTGCTGAAACTTTTTTTTAAGACCTGAGAAACCGAGAACCTTTTTAAAAAGTGTTTTACCGGTTAAGATAGGTTTTATCGAATGTCAGAGAATCTCCTCCTATTTTCTAGTTTTTCTGGGGCCTATCTCGCTCTTGTATATCCTTTTCGCCTCAGCATACGATCTAACCTTCTTCGTCCCGTCCATGAAAACTTATTCTCTTTCTTCCCCTTCCCACTTGCCCAACATCCCGCTATCACACTCTTGAGCTAGCCATCGCCACTCATTATATCCTCCAACCATCTACTCTGCCGATCTCGAATTTAATTAAGAAATTTCCTTTCCTCGCCCACCATCTCAAGCATTTCCTCGTTAGTCCTCCTCTCCGTCCACCTCACATTCTCCATCCATCTCTACACTCACATCTTAAATGCCTTCAGCCTATTTTTGTTCGTTGAGAGGATTAAAGGCCAAATTGATGAAATGGATTAAATATTAGATCATGCAGTCGTGTATTCTAGGTGTCTTTTTTGTATTTTGCCTTTGGAGAATTTGCTTATGATCTTTTGTTTTTGATAATATTTTATTTATCTGTTGTGGCATGTGACGGGATAAATATACTGAAATATCTTAGAGAGGACTAAGGATTATTACAGCATGACACGTAAAAGGAATTAAAAGGTGAAATGGATGAATTATATGTTGAGAAACAGGAAGTTTTAAAACATTACGGCATCATTATAAAAATTGCTTGACTGGTAGAGGCTGATAACCAAATTTCAGTTCGAGTAAATAATTAAAAAATGGAGTTCAGCCAATCATCCTTTTCACTGATTTCTATTTTTTGCGAGTAGTAATTGAAATTCACACAAAATTTATCGAAAAATCTTCCGTCATGGCTGTTTTCTCAGTGCCGGAAAAGACTACTTTGATAAGCTCTAGTTACATGTAACGATATCGTAAGTATTTTTCCTTACTTCCATGTGTTTTTTGAAATTAGGTAAAATTACTTAGAGTTTATCATTTATTCTTTTTATCTAGTTAACAATTTTAGTCGAATAGTAAATTTAGGTGGATAACAATTCGATTGACCAATTATCCATTGCCATTAACCGTAAATATCAGTAATAAATGGTGTCTGAAATGAATTTAGTATGATGCACATTTCTTATGATGATACGATAACGCATGTAATTAAAACAAAGTAGTTGATATTAATTCATGCCTTTGCCTATATTATGTCGTTTGTGTTTCCATTGTCCGTTTTCAATTTCCGAAGAGTACTATTATGTCTTGGTACTATTTTAGGGCTTCTCCCCTCACCTTCCATATCGAGTATATTTTTGCAATGAAAGACTAAATTTGTACTCATTTTACATAGAATATTTTTTAATGAGACGCAACAAATTATTTTTTCACGTTTATTTCCCTTGTGAATATTTTTCTGCATGCTCTTCCGTACTACGGCCTCCGCAGCAATGCGTGTGTTTATACACCAGCGTTGCGTGAGGGTATTTGTTTATCATTTGTCATCTCGTTGGCACATCTCTAGAGAGATGTGCCTAGAATACTATTACAAAGAGAGACTCTTTGCTTGTTTACCGTGCGCTCGACGTTATTTGTATGGTGCATGAGTAACGTAATGAGATGAAAATTAGTAATTAGTCGAATGTGGTGCCGCAGTGGGTTAGTACAGCGAAACTTTCCGTGGAGTGTTGTTGAACATTTGCGAAATATTTTTGTTCTAGATCAACCATCAAGTGAAGGCAAAATTTTGTGGAACCCACGCTATGAATAGCACCTTATGAGTGATTCACTTGACTCAATATCATCAAATGTGAATGCTCTTGAAAATTGAGCTATTTTCTTCCACTTCCACCATAATCATCATTGTCGTCATACATTTTCTACCAAATGAATGACAATGCCGTGGATATTCCTGTCTGATATACATATATCTTGGAAATCTTTTTAAAATATTTTACGGAATAAATTATGAGTAGAGTGGTGCAGAAACGAAATCTGAAGAATTCACTCCAGGAGAATGGCAACGATCTTTTTCTCTTGTGAGACCTCACTTGAAGTACGCCGCCAGCATATGGGACCCCGTACAAAGTAGGCCTAGTTTCAGAAACAAGTCGAATACAGCGGTGAGTAGCAAAATTTGTTTTTAGTATTTACGATAAACATAGCAGTGTTACTGAATTGTTGAAGGGTTAAACTGGGAGCCGATAACCGATCGAAGGGAAAACATAGGTTGAATCTTTGACGGAAGTTTGAGGTAAGTACTCTTATTTTTTCAGGACGTTCAACATATTTGGCAATAGCAAAATAATTGCGAAAGGAACGATCACTGGGGCCAGATAGAGACAATAATAGTTGAGATAGATCAGTTCGTTGAAACTCCGATCATTGCTTGGTAGACTTTGTGTATGTGCTTAATAATTTGCCATAATTATTAACAACTCACCCCTTTAGAAATATCCGGCATTATTTGATATCCCGTAGTACTATTTATAAATCGTGTTAATATAAATAGTTGTATCATAACTTGTACAATAAATGTTAGGGTGTTCGTCTACTTATCTCTCTCCTAGTTTTCATACTCACCGCACAATGTTCTCCTGACTGCTATTTGGTACACACGCATTTGGTAGTGGTCCGGGGGAACGTGTTAGGTTCTGGTTTGGACTGGGAGGAGTGCTGCATACCTGATGTGAAATCACCCCGTGCCACACACCCTGGTGGTAGCTTGCCTTGTACTTCGTAGATGTAGATAAAGGACTACAGAAATGCGGTCTACAAGAGTGATGAACAGCAACTTACTCTTCGATTGAAAGAGAAACATTAAGTTAAGGCAGCAAAAAAGATAAACGACTTTGTCAGATGGTCAAGACAACGGAGAAGGTACAAGGACGCACACGTCCGTAGAATGACGGAAAGGAGAGTAACCCACATCGCAAGAGGTAACGTCCCCCGCGGAACGAGACCATTAGGAAGACCACCAAAAAGATGAAAAGTTAGCTGCCAGTTCTCCCTTGCTCAAGGACAATTTCTAGATGACTCTCCCAATTCATATCGGAATAAAATAAAAAAAAATGATACATTCGCATTTTTCCATTTTCAGGTTTTCCACCCATCATAGAGTATTATTATACAATACCTGTAATACATTATATAGGTAGAAGATAGTTGAGAAAATTGACAAAAACTAATAGATTTAGCTCTTTTAAAGTGAATATTTAAATCTGATGGATTTTCCAAGGGAAAAAAGGCAGCATTATAGTCCCGGTATCATATTTATCTACTTACAATGTCCACCCTCGATAGGTTGATTATACCCTGTACTGGTGGTTGATAGTTTGTAATTGCTACTAATATTTCAATCCTCTTAAATGTTCCGCAAGATTTTATTTTTGATCGCTTTATTTTTGACGTATTACCATGAAGAATTGCCATTAAATAGTACTCTCTTAACCCGCGCATGCATTTTCGTCAGCATAGCAGTCGTAATGAAGGCAGAAATGGCATTTGCGACCGGTAAATAGATTTATTCGGCATATGTACGTGTGCAATACACCATGATGAGGTCATCATGACGTAGTACATCATAAATATATGGTACCAATTAAAAATTTACAAAGCTTTCTTTAGCGCCTTGAAATTCCTCCATATCACGTCTGAAATTTGTCACTTTGTGATCAAAGCTCTCTCTTTCAAAGTTCCTCTATCAGCTGCATCAGCTTACTGATTTCTCTGCTTTACGTCATCCATCTAATTTTTCTGCATCCTAATTTCATTTATATGACCCCTTTATTCATGTAACCTATCCAACGTTTCCTCATAACTTCATCAACACATGACGAAAATCGCTGGATACCGACAAAATGACATTCGGCAACATCACCACGGGATACACTGATTTTCATTCGGTGATTTTGCATGTCCACTCAGCCGCTAGTGAACTTTTTCCAGTGTGAGCTACCATTAGTGTTCACTTTAGTTCAGTTAGTCGATTAAAAATGAATTGAAGCATTGGTGCTGGCGTCGTTACCGGTTTTATTGTAATTTATAGTTGGGACCGAAGAGAAGATGATGGTAAACACAATATTTGGTAGTTTTCCTCTCCACCTAGCTTAAAATTCCTATCCTTTTCCACACCCACATTATGTATGTATACAGTCGATTCGAAAGAATGCTACGTTTCATCAATAGCAGAAGAAAAAGGTGTGGCCGTCAAAAAGGGATGGCTAACATGAGTGTAAATGAGTAAAGCTTAAAAGTGTTGGAAATTTTTATCGTATGTGGAGTGGACCGTGAATGGTCCAATGGAGCCAATCGTCCATAAATATGGATATTGAGGAAAGATGATGAAAAAAGGGCTTAATCTGGTGTGAAGGAGTGGATGAGTATATTTAAAAGGTTTGAATCAGGATGAAGTTCGATGTTCCGCAACAACTTATCAATAATTTCGTCCCAATTCCATTCATAAAAAATGAAATAAATTTACTCGGTGATTGAATTGATCGAAATGAATAAACCTACGGATAACAACCAAACTTTACTTTATTCCAATACAAGGAGCCCCTTTATAACTGAAGATAATGTGATGACCTCCTAAATATTTTGAAAATATGAACTTGGATGTTTAATAGAGGCGAATGGTGGTCCAAAAATATGGGGATATGAGTACAAAGAGTCCGACGTGATTTATCAAATTAGAATTAATGGTATTGTCAGTAACTTGGTGGATTTCCTTCATAAATAAATGACAAATTCCTGAAAACTACCTTCCTCCTCTCATTTTCGACTGTTTAAGCAATGTGTTTTACTATGTCTGTACTTGATAATATCGCGCGGCGATGAAATCCGGGTCGTAAGAACGTAATCAATATTTTGTGGAAAACTAAGTTATTCATCATTTCATTGTGAGTAATCCAGCATTATCTGAGAAAAGTTTTAAAAAAGCAGGAACTATATATGCTACATGAGGTGATGAGATGGTTACAGAATTGAGAAATACGTACTAGAATGCTTGTAAGGCCTGGTAAATGTAATACCAACGTTTAAATTCAATCTTGTGTGACTTTTAGGGTAATTTCAGAACCTTTCAGTTTTTTTTAAGTTATCCAATATACAGCAGTGAATTTTACAAAAAATAATCAAACTATTGCTTTATAAACTTTGCATATACTTGGACGCCGAGTACAAACTATTCAACCACAACAGCGTTGCGGGATTTACCGGAAACAATTCCGCTTTCCGTTATCCAGGCATTTATCGCTTGCGGTCTCTTCATCAATTTTATCCGAAGTCGGCATTGATATTTTAAGTATTGCAATTCCCCAGCAAAGCCTCAATTCTTTTTATTTAGATACCTCCACGCTTTCGCATTTTTCCCGATCACGACGCTCGGACAAGAACGACCGTTTTGCGGTGGCCACGCCGAGTCCCTGAGAATGCGGTAAGGTTCCATCCTGATTGCATGGCGGAATTCCCGTCCTCTGCCTTAGGGGTCCTCCCCTTTTGGCGCTTCGGGGAGATCCCGTGTTTAGAATCGGAACCGAGGGGTCGGCGTGGAGGGAGGGGGGGGGGTTGAGGAGAAACTGGCCCCGGCGCCAAGTCTCGGGGTATCCCACCGGGACCTGTTCCGTGAGATTAGACCGGACCCGGATTTCCTGGGGAAGAGATAGGGACAGGTGGACTCGCAGGTCTACACCCAAGGATTTGCGAAGGGTTACCGGGAGGACGGGCTGGCAGAGAAAGGGAGGTTCACCTCTGGATTGGCTGTGGATGAAAAGGGACGCCCGGGGTGGGTCACATACACCGGGCGACGGGTTTTTAGGGGACAAACGCGGAAAAGGTCAGGCTTGTGTCCTCTTCCAAAAGAGGTAATCACGTGAGGCACTGGTTGATTAAAGCCGTTGGATCGGTTTAAGACCATAGTTTTAACGTGTCGATTTCTATCAAGTATCGGCCAATGAGCAAAGAGAATCGCCGAGGGACACGTAAATGGAATAGTGGCACTTAGAAGCCAACAACAAGATCGCAAAAGGGTTTGAAGGCTTTCATCAAAAAGTTAGAAGGCAAAATAAAAATCAACTCGAACCTGAAAGGTTCTATACACGTATGGTGAATGAATTGAACTATACATTATAAACAACTAGGACTCTTAGCCAAAAATGAGTATGTTTAAGGCAAAAGACTTTGGAGATATATTGTTTTGATGAATTTTCACTCCCTAGTCAGTTGGTATCTCCAACTTCCGTTTAATGATTGAAAATATTTGAGGTGTCTCAACGAGTCGCCGTTCCAGACGTTTCCAGTGAGTAATTCTAAATACAGACTGAAAAACCTAGACGGCGCGCAGAGAAATTCATAGGGTTTACTAGCTTCCCTGTGTCGTAAAAGGAAAACTGATATTCCTTACTAGGATTGATCGTCTTAGTGATCTTGGAATATTTTGGAGAACCATTCCATTTATTACTTGCATTTAGTTTCATTCACGCTTTGAGAAATAAGATGAAGTGTAGGCTCTAATAGAATTTCTTTAAATTTGACATCGGTGAGTTTCAAATCAAAGTGTCCGATGTTGGAAATGATTCTTGCCGTATTTCAGCTGGAATTGTGAGTAGTAGTTGAATGAAATTAACAACAAAAAAGATTGGAGTATGGTTAGTTCTCCTTATCATAAGAACTTCGAAGAAAAGCACTGTGATTATCGTCAATAAAAGTTTACTCACAAAAATGCTCGAAATTAATATAAGAATGAAGTGTCTTCCTTTACTTCATGATCATTGGCTATTTATGTGGCTATTTTTTATGATTGATTGCGCAACAAAAAGAAATTCAATTCCGATAATGTATATTTATTAAAAACTCTAAATATTCGTTGATTATGACGGTTTTATGGGCTATCTAAATAGTGATCGCTCGAGTTTATCTATTCTGTCAGCAGAAAAAAATCACTTAACATAGGAAAATGCTGCGCTAATCTAGCTAAAAATGTACATTGGATAATGCGGATCATTGTAAATCGGTCCTTGGACAATCGAGAATCCACTGTGTCTACATTGAAATTCTGGATATAATCTAAGTTTCCCTTAAAAGTAGGAGATTCATTACCGTTTATCTCTTCATCATGCTCCAACTTCTGCTCCTCATTCCCGGAATCTTCCGAAAATATTTCGTGTATTTTGCGCGTACTCTCTGATAGTAGACGACAAAAGTAAAATGTTATGAAATTCTCACAAGACCTCCAAAAATTAAATTACGATGACTAGCAGCTGGTTACTAAACACCTGAGTCACCCTACTGATAATATGCTTCAGATAATGCAGAACTGTGTCTACGTAGAATTATAGGTCGTGATCCGAGTTTTCATTTGCAGGAACGGAATATTTGATATCTTTTACCCGTTCATCATGTTGAAATTCAGACTCATAACCCAGGAATCTTCGAAAATATTTCTTTTATTTAATGGATAGGTACACTCTTAAACCGTCTAGATTGACGAAAAAGCCAATCATATAGAAATTAGACATTCTGATGACTAAATATGAAATTTCCGTGCATACACGGTGTAATAATGCTTTGATGATCTTATTGATTATGTTATTCACATAATGTGGAACCGTGGTAAACTGGAACTAGAATGATTTCGAATGAATTTCAAACATAAATATTGATCTATATTTTATTTATCTCTGTAGTTGCTCACTGTTTATCTTATCAATCATGTTAACATTTCTATGCCCCATTGCTGGAATCTTCTAAAGGTATTTCGTTCAACTGATGGCTACTCACTTCCAGCTCGGCCTGCCGAAAAAGTCGGGGAAGCATAGCTGGGAGCAGTTGGTGACGATGTGTCTCAGTGATGATGATGTATTTACAGTCAAAATTGCACTTATATACCATTTTTCCTATTTGTGAAACATTGTACGCGGTTCAAGCCATCAACACGGAGTATCATTTGAAATATCCTTAAACCTGTCCATCCCATCCGTGAATAGGATAAATAACTAAACGTGAAGCTGGAATTTAATATTAGTTTCAGCTGGCGTGAAGGATGGTTTTTGGAAAGAAGTATCCATTATATCGGCAAAATCATAACACGCCTAAATTTCCCAGTATGTTCTCATTTAAGATGTTGAAAATATTTCCGCTATACGACGGTTGCTCACTTATATCGGCTAGGTTGACGGAAAATGTAGGGTAAGCAGATGAAGGCTTGGTCTGTGGGGAGTTCAGAGTCGAGGGCATTAGGGGACAGTAGAGGAGGCTCTCCCTGTGGAAGCCTCCTCTGGCGAGTCCGATGAGAGTCGCCGGGATTACTTCGCTGGCGATCCCAACTGCGCGCTGGGCTGCGATGGGCTCTGGAGCGGTTCTTTGAGCTCGGCATGGGCAGGCGGCGTTCATATTGCAAGCTGAGGATTTTGTCCGAAGGCATTAAATATTGCGGAGGGTTTAGTGGCGGAAAGAGGCCTCTCGCGGTCCGGGTGGGACCCGGGTGGATCGACGGTTGGTCCATCCTCGGACCCGCGTTTCCACACCTGGGTAATCAGGGATCATCCTGAAGCATAAACACGAGCCCTCTGCTCTCGCTCGTCGTGAGCGGGCAAAGTAAAATGTCCTTTTTTGTGAAGTTTGTGTAATATTTTAAATTCAAATGGGGAACGTGGTGTACCTGAGCTCATGAATAATTCGAATATCAATACAAATTTGCGAATTATTGATCCAATATTTACCCCTGCGCCGTATTCAATCAAAATCGGATCAAAACATGTGGCTCAAATTTAAGAAAGAATGGAGAAATGAAAGGTTAGTGCTATAGGATCCAATATTGTGTTCAAAAGTAGTATGTATCAAAAGAATAGTAAGTTACTATACTGAATAACACATTAAATGTTGCTCTTTTATTCCAAATTATTATTAATAGTTGCCACAAAAATAGAACCAAAATGAGTTTCTTTTAATGTTAAACATAACAGATGATGTTGACGATTTAACTGATTTTTATGTACAATCAAATGGCGTTTCTAGTGTTAAAAAAAGAAAGTACTACGATCGGTGAGATACTACTCCAATACGACACACTGCTATAGTTTTTTTTTTTGCTTTTTGTAATTATCTGAGTACTATCAATGATGAAAATCCAAAATTCTCATTCTACATTAGCATTCTGATTCTACTTATTATTGATAATAATTGCGTAGTTTTGTATATTTCACCAGTTTGCTTGCATATTATATGTATAAAAATCTCTATTTTGATTTCTGAACAGTAACTGATGTGACTACAATGGACTTAAACGTGTGGCTGCGTCAGTAAAAAACGAGTGTAAATGACAGCATTGTTTATGCAATTTTTTAGTTTTTAATACTTTACGGTCTTTTTGTATTTACTGCTCCTCCTTAACGTTTGATTGTCCAAACCGATGTGATGTGTTTTTTCCGGAAGCAGGGAAATGCCCTAACTTGAATGTCGTTTTACCTGAGTAATTACCCTTCTGCGTGAATTACGTTCTCCCACTCACAAGTCCTGAAACAATATTATTTATTTCTGGGAAATGTCACACATTTGCACCGATGCCTTCTCAAGAGTTGAATAACATGAATTTAAAAAAATGTTCCCTTGACAAAGATTGTAAGCACCGAAACCCCTCACATTTAAAATTTACCAGGGGAAAACAACTTACAGTTTTAATTTGTCTGCGGGTGATTAAAAAAAATGGATCATTTTTGTGGAAACGTCGGGAAGTGTAACACAAAAATGAATGAAATTTGTCAGTTTTTTAATAAGATTGTCTATTTAGTTCCTATAAATTGTTCCATGGAATACAATCTACCTAAATGAGTCAATTTCACCTACATGCACACAAGCGTTTTGCACACGGACATCTTCAAATTGATCGAAAGATGTCGAAATTGGAACTCTGCATTACGGTTGATTGCCAGAGATTGTTGCTGTTCCACTCGGTCCTTAGTGGTGTAATGAGAGCGAGTCATTTCGGCCCTGAAAAGGTTTCAAGTCTCCTGTTGTCGGATGGTTGCCTCCGCGGGAAAGGCAACAGCGTTCGGGATGCTGTCGGAGGGAAGTGGTTGTGAGGGCCCTTGTTTTCTCTCAAATTTTCCAAGATTCTGCCCCTTCCCGACCGGCCCCCACTGCGCGGACAGCCTCCCGTTGTTAGGGCGAGTATTCTCGAGCGGGATGAATCCTAAATTACGAACTATTGTTGGGAGGAAAAGAGGCAAGTCCTGCTCTCTCCCTCATATCTCTCTCGCTCAGCCTTCAATTCTCCTCATGCCATTCACTCCCTACGAAACATTCCTGCGTTCATTCTCCACGATCCTAGTAGTTTTTTTTCATAATCCTCCCCCCCATTCATTTCCATTATATTTAACAGCCCTTCACGGTCCATTCAGCTCCACCGCGCGTTCGCTTCCCCTTTCTCCACCACTCACCCGCCTTGCTCGACGCTAACATCTACAAGCACCCTCTGCCCCTTTCCTCCGCGTTTCCATCCCATCCGACCACTCCTCCCCTTTTCCACTTTCTCTCCCACCCCCAAGCCCCGCCCCCCCACCCCTCGGGGGCCTTCCCGCTGTTACGAATCACCTGTAACCACCGAAGGAGACTCGGTTCCATGTGTTTCCCTTCCCTTCAGGCCAATTCACTTACGGCCTCCTCCCGAGTTATATGCAAATTTCTCTTTCCCTGCCCGACGCACAGCCAACACACCCACAGCGAATCCTTACCCCGTCTTCGCGGCCCCCAGGGAGTCTCACTAGAAGGCACACGGACTCGGGAGTTTGTAAGGCACTCGTGTAGTTGTGCATTGCAAAATTATAACATAAACGCGCAGAAACAAGGGACGGGGTCGCGACAAGCGTGCGTAAATACCACTGCGCGAAGAAGATGCGTGATCCTGCTTAATGATTTTTGTTTCGCCCTCGGTAGTGCAATGTTGTGGCTGCTACACTCTTACAATCTGTTAACGAGTGTGAAGCCGAAGCCGAGAAGGGTGAGCGGCGATTAATTCGTAGAAAAATCATGTACCTAAAGCTCAAGCAAATGAAGAGCTCTAAATTTAATATTGTGACGCTTATGTTAATACTCGATGCGAATTTTGATGAGAAGGGGTGGATAGGAAAACCCTTCTCCAATCTGAATGATGAATGAGGCTATGAATTATGCTATAAGCTGGAAATACCATGTCACTTATATCTTAATGTCGGGAATGCATGTGTTGATAAACAATTTATGTGTTATACGTCCGCATAATGTTATAATATTGAATTAATGTCAATATTCTAGTGCTCATATTATATATTCACCTAGCCTTGCTTGTAAAATTAATTTATGTATTGTTGAAAAGTTTTTTGCCTGTTCCTTTTACAAATAATGATGAAACTTAAATAAAGAGGGACTACGTTTTACCTTGTAATTGCTGCCTACAATTCTACATTTAGGGTGTTAAAAAATCCCCTCTCTCATAAAAATATTATAATAATTATATTTAATTTAATTAATCATTTAATTGAAGTATAATTTATGCGGCATTCATCCCATCTGAGCTGCTCATTTTCTTTCTCAAACGCGAGCACACGTCCGATAAGGATCTGTCAGTCCTTGAGAACATTCTATGGGCATGCAATTTAATTTAGTAGTTCAAATATTCCATTTCAAAAGTCATGTACCGGTCACAGAATGGCATTGCATCTATTTTATCCACGTGAATCGAAGTAGAAGTGTAAACACTTTGTTACTCTTATTTATTTGAAGGAGCCAATTCTCCAAAACTTGTCCTTAATTTTTACTCTGCTGAATTTTTGCATGAGCAAATCTTTTGAAGATGTCCTTCATCAAATTTTCCATGTTACCATGACTCATGCACTATTAAATTGGCGCGATAGGTGTTTACATGCGGTAGGAATTGAAAGGCATAACATTTTTAGCAATTAATAATCAAATCTTGTGCGAATGGACATTTCTTTCAGCACATTGCGTCGGATCCTGAAATCAATGGAAACTTGGGGTCGAGCCAGAGGTGGGTTCTTTCAGTTGCAATTTCTTTATGAATTTCTATAAGAACACACGCGAGAGAAGTTCAAACTGGAGAAATGACATATTTCAGACTAAGAATTTGTTTAAATAATATTTTCAGAGTTTAATATGGAATGATTTTCGTAGTTTAGCGTCAATTGAGTGCTTAATCAATTAGGGCATTTTCCCTAAAAAGTTTCTAAATCGTTTTAGGTTTTAAGACATATGGCACCGAAATAGAAAAGACTCCAACAATGTTTACGTTAAGAATTTTTCGTCTTTGCTTGACATTACATATTTACTGTGATATGAGTATAGGTTTTACCGGCTTAGACCATATTATTTACCGTCGAGCATCATCAACATAGCAAATCTCTTTCGTCCGATATCATATATCACAATATCATCTAATTTCATAGTTTTTTGACGCAAAAATATTTTCCATTCTCTCCCATACTCCGCATAGATATTTTTAAAGGTAGTTCATATGGTTGAAGTGGTATTGGAGAGAAAGTATTGTGGGTACCACGTAAGCTAAGAATAATAAAGAAATTTTAGAGGTTGATCAGGCCCTGTGTGCTTTAGAATGTAGGGCATTTACACTGATAACCATTTACAGGTTGAAATCAATAATGAAAATGACTTTGTAACTTTTCACAGATATTTTTATTCGCACGACCGGTTTCGTTGCACAGGCAACATCTTCAGGTTTGTTATTATTGTTGATTATTAACGATGTTAACATTATTGATTTCATAATGGATTTTCACAAAGTTACGCCCGAAACCATCGAATTTGACATTTACAGGTTGATTATATTATTGAAATTAAATGATTTACATATTCTTGTTGTTAAAAAGAAATGTTTATCGCATAATATGTCTAATCGTGATGAATATAATTAAGTCTTTATTGTGAGATCGATAGAGTTCGAATGATGATTTTCACTTCCCTCCGTCTGAACTACTATACTCAGGGTGGGTCTTTGTGAGCTTCGAAAAATTTTCTTTGGGTGTTATTTTGAGATAGAATATTAATTCACTAAGGTAAATATTTAGACGAGATAGATTTGGAGGAACTTGGCAACATATGAGTCATCTTGAACTGGCCAAAAAATGTACTTCTCATTTTTTTGTAAGTAACTGTGGGAGAGTAGAAAGTTTTTCTTTGTGATAATGGGTACTCTTCACTTTCAATAAATCATGTCTATCAAGCGATAGGACATAGAAAACCAATTTACTCCCTTCCATGCTTCACGAGCACAGAAAGGAAAATTTCCCCAGTAGATTGATGAGTTCACATTTTTAAGTCTTCAATTTCGACAGTCAATTTTTGAGATTTCATCCGTACGATATGATCATAAAAAAACCTGAAGGGTCTTAATTTTATCCCATTATCGAGTACCCTGGGATGTCCCCTGCCCATAAAAAAGTTGTACTTTGGCCTGCTACGTTCATGAGAACTTAATTAATAGTCCTTTATCATTTTTTTTTCTGATCTATACGAGATACTTTCAACGCGTTCCTAAAGGAGTGAAAGCAGTATAATTTACACCTGAAACTTAAAGGTAATTGGTTGTAAGTGGAAATGATGAAATGTCATATTAGTGTTCAGAAAATCTCATTTACTTAAAACGATTATCATTCTTACATTTAGTTTGCTAGGTCATGAATGTATGAAATTTATAATGGAAAAATTTCGCCTGGGCATTAACTTGGTCATTTCTGTAGCGGGTGGAACCTATTATACTCCTACTGTTATAGTACAAATCTGCATCAATGCGGGATCCTGAAAGTAAATTCTAATGTGTATGGCATGAGAGGAATATATACCAGGCGCTCACGGTGTGAAATGCTCTGTCACGCTGCTATTTAATTTAGGTACACTGAATACCGTTCTAAGTGATGATAAATAGAGTACGAGGAAGTTACTTGAAGTGCACTACTGGCTATGAAAATCATTACACTCCGTCGATACATACACTGCATTCATACACCGCGGGGACCATTTTCCATTGTTAAGGAAATCTTACGTGCAAATGCTTGCGCCCAATTTGCTAATATAATGCAAAATTCATAAGTTTCTAATGCGCTGTGTAAAATCAGACGAGAAATATTTACAAATTATAGGAAAAAAGCATCGATAAATATTACTATTAACGTGATTGACGACATAAATGATAGCTACCCTGATCATTCGCGGAAAAATGGCATGTAAAATCTGTTAGTCCCGCCACCTATCTCTCTAATTGTGATTGACCGGTGACCCTAACATTATATCATGGGGTTCTTAACATTTTAATGTTGATTTCACGGAGTTGCTACTCATTTCGAATCCACTCAGAATACTTAGCCTGTTCTATCCTATCTAAGTGTATCTACACCGTGATATCAATTCCCATTCCAAAAAAAATAGGAAACATGCTTTCTCTGAACAAACTAGCAATGAGATCCAGCAAATCTATTTGCATTGGCGTAAGGTACGTAATGTAGGTTTGGTTGAAATACTAAAGTGAAATTCGCTTTTACACAATTTTGAGCTGGCTTACACAGGACGATTTATTATGTAAGAACATAATAAATAAGATTTCATCATAATTTTGGAACCAAGGAACATAATTGACTCATGTAGTTTTCTTTTCTCCATGTATGACAATTAATACATCTTCCCGTAAACCAATTCCGATAGAATTAGAGTTCATAACCATCGCTATTAATTAAGAGTAACTTGTATAATTATGAAATCCTGTAGAAATAAATATAATATCAAGAAGAAAGGCCGGGAAAACGAAGGCCTTACTGTGTTAAACAGCTTTCCCTTAATAGTAATTCGCTTTTCTTATAAAGAGGTAGGAATTGACAATTGTCTCAGAATTGACGGAGTCAAATTTGTGCCGTCGCGGAGTATTTGGCGTAATTGTTAAATAAAGCACTTGAGAAACAGTGGATTTGTTCTCGATGTCTGATCACATCAATATCTTTCTTAAAGCTGAAATCGCCGTACATTTGTGTACTTACTGTGAATTGTTACTTCCCCTCGCCTTTCCCTTCTAAAGACACTTTTTCATACTAGCTCTTTGCCTTGGGCTAATTTACGAGGTTTTATTTCCAGCACAACGGCTTTCTTCCTATGGCCTACGGCCATAACTTCTCTTCCTCCACTGTTTCACTCGTTTTTATCCCCCTTCTTCTCCTCCATAGAGCATATCTCATCCCCCCTGCCGAGTTCTTATTGTTGGTATTAACGCCCTTCTTATCTTTGAAGCCCTGAACTCCGCCTTAACTAACTACTATCAATCTTTTTTCGCCGTCCTCTCCTCTACCCTTACGGTCCCCTACATCTTTCTTACTCGCACTATCCGCAGTTTATTTCCTCCTTATTAAATTCCCTGGGCGCCATCACCACGGTAACCAAATGGAAGTTGCCAGAAATTTTTCTCATAAGAAAAGCTTTTTTCCCTCCGTGGTGGAACAGATCTGATTCATGGTGAACGATTGTCCTTTTTTTCCTTATTCTCCTTCTTGTGGGACTTCTTATTCTTCGAATTAAAGATTCCTTATGGTAAAAAGTTTCCGCTTCCATGCGCTCTCCGACATTAAGTCTCTCGCTACGAGAGAAAAGGCTGGCGAGGAGAAAGGAGAGAGGAGTTTTTGGACGAATGATTTGGGAGTGGTGCCAGAAAATCTGTCCACTTCGTCTGCGCGAAAGCTGCGATATATATTATTCCATTCGGGAAGCTGTTTGCATTAATTACTGCCCGAAAGAATACCATAATATTTTCCGAAGTCTTGAGCCCGGTGGCAAAAAATAACGAATCCCGTCAAGTGTTTCAGAAAAAATCCCGGTGGGTAATTAATGAAAAGCGTATGTCAGGGCGGACATTTTTTTTCAAAGAGCGTCGAGGGATTGTTCCCCCTTTGCTCCGCGGGAAATGTTCAATTTTTGGGAGAAATATATGTAACTGGGGATTGGGATTTTGTGGCGGCCAGAACACTGGCTTCCTGTTATAAGGACTTGGGTTTGAATTTCGGTAGTGGCGGAATTTTTCGGTGGAACTCCGATTCCATCTCGGATGCTACATGGAGAATAGTTGCCCTCTTGGCAAGTGACGGGTGTGTTTCACTTCCGTCGGCTACAAATGCCTCTAGAAAATAGATTGATGAACCAGGCGGGAATAGGAAATATGCGTAGCTGAAGAGGATAGTGGGTTGAAGTGACAGTCTTCTGTTGTGGATACTTTAGTGTGGTGGCTAGAGATAAGCTTCCCATACGTCGAGGCCGGGTTCGAATCCTAGCGTTGGCAGAAACTTCACAAATGAAAATATAAGCACGATTTTTCTCACTAATTTTTTATTCTGGTTCAATATTTTTCTACACATCAGTGCCATCATCAGGTACAAATATTTAAAACTTTTCGAGCACTTTATGATGACAACTATGTGTAGAAACAAGTTGAACCAGAGTAAAATGTAAGAGAAGTAAGCAATGTTATATTTTCATCAGTGAAAATCAACTTCCACATACCTGAGCATGAAGCCATGGTATATATTTTTGTTATATGGTTTTTTCGGTGGGATTCAAACCCATGCTTGGGTACTATGTGAAGAACAATTCAAGTGCAATGCTCTCTTGTTCCGATGGAATTTTAAACATTGAACACCTTGGCGCCTTTAGTTAAGAGTTGATTTGTGCCGACAGAGGGTTTTTCTCCAATCCTCCTCTCATTTCCATACCCTCCAACTCGCCTATAACAGTTTACGAAACGACCAGATTTGCCGGTCAGGTCCCCAAAGAACCAAGACACTTAACTATTTCATACTAGTGATGCCGTGCGTAAGATTTTCGACAGATTCACTTTGGCCATTTGTGCTGCATGAGGTTGTTAGGCCATCACACATGAAGTTCCTTATATTCCTCAACACCGGCGTGAAAACCAGCTACACAGCTCAAGGTTGTAGTCAGGGGTTGAATTTAGCTGGCGTGCTCTTACAGTTGAACAAGCTGCCCCAACTACTTGCTGTTTTGAAAAAAATATGCTGTTAATTAGCATATGTTTAAGGAGGCAATGCATGCAGTACAGTATCCAAATACTTATATACTCTTGTGAGATCGAAACAGTACTTGTACATTGCGGGCATTAGAAAATTTTAATAGTGTTCCAACCGCTCTGGTAACACGTGAAACTATGACAAAACCAGAGACTCAGTAAAGTAGTATTTTAAAATCATTCAAATGAATTTTAATAAATATTTCCTGGCATTTTCAAATAAATAGGCTGGAAAAATCTCTTTGGTTCCTGGTAGATTTTTACGATATTTTGAGTCTATCGCATGTTATCTCAGACTTTTAAAAGACATTTTCACCCGAAGTATCTCTTATAACATTCATCCCATAATTCCTAATCCCTTCATACTAAGGTATATATCTTCTTTCCTTTAATCCCTCCAAGCATTCGTATTATTGTCCGCCATATATCAAAGGTTCGGATAACTCCTTGTGAGTATGCATTTTCCCTAGTATCCGTTCCACCTCCTACGGGATTACTTTAACGTCTCCCGCTCTCTTCTCCAGCCATAATCCACAGTTCTTGGTTTGTTTTCCTCTCCATTCTGATGACTTTATCCATTCGTCTTCATTCTAGCGCATCCCAACCCTCCAGTCGACGCTTGACCTCTTTCCTCGAAAAGCATACCGCTGCACCAATCAAATATACGATCCAATTCAATCTACTTACAGGTCGTATATTTGTGTCTGCATTGAGGGCAAGGCCTCGATCCACTGCACTTAGAACATAATGTTTGGCTTGATTAGATTCAAATTTTTATTAACTTTATTCATAAAAACTTTCTCAGTGATAAAATTGTCGATGCGTGTTAATTTTTTCCAACGCTGCGGAATGTGTGCCCGAGTCTTGCATTGGTGAGACTCGAGCATTTCGTATTTTTGGTTCTTTTTTTTAAGTATTAAGGTAAAGGTAGTCTTAACGGTTCCTTTATTGAATGTCAGAGTAATCCCAACTTTCTACACTTATAGGACCCCATCTACCTCTAGTACTTCATCTTTCGCCGCTGGATAAGATGTGCCCTTCTTCATCCCTTCCTTTGTACCTAATGTGTTTCTTCCCTTCCCTGCTTGCCCAGCGTTCTTCCCTCTATCACAGTTTTGAGTGACCCATCCTCTCATATGACTTCATCCAGCAACCTACCCGGCAATTCCCGGACTTCAGTCGGAAGTTTTCTTTCCTCGCCCACCGTACCAAGAACTTCTTCGTTCGTAACCCTTTCCGTCCACTGCATCTTCTCCATCCTTTTCTACTCCCACATCTCAAACGCTTGCAGCCCATTCAATTCCTCCTCTCTTAGGGCCTACTTCTCTGCCCCATGAAACGCTACATTCCACATCAATCTCTTTACCTTTCTCTTCTCTGTATCCTTACCCTAGACTACCGTTAATTGCTCCCCTCTATTACTAAATGCTTCCTCGAATAACGCTTATAAAAGGCTTCCTTGAAATAAAAACGTTGTTACCTAAATGAGGTACTCGTTCACCTGCACTAGAATACACATTTTTATCAACAAATTTAGCGTCGCACGGCTTGATTCATCAGGCTTGATGTGATGGATAGCATTCGGCCGAATAAAAATTTATCTAAGTGGAAAATTGCCTTTACTCTAATTCTTTAGGTATTGCCTAATAAACTGTTGACGCATATTTTCGCTCAGAACAATTTTATCGCAATCAAACGGATGAACTACTCCGTGCGTAATCGATGGAATGGAGGATTAGTTCGAGTTCATGGGTATAATTGTCTCCAGATCCAAACGCAAATGCTTCCGCTACAGCCTGGTTATCGAAGAACGGAAATTGAACGCTGACGGAAATGGGCTGAGATAATAAACAGATGTACGTATAATTTCATGAAAATCCGGGAGAAATCTGTTATTACGCATTTCAGCGCCAATGAGCAGGTTGATCTTTTTCTGCTACGTCCTCCTCTCTCTTTTTTAGTTTCTTTTTTATGCTTTTACGAGTGGTTATGAAACAAGAATCATGCTTTGGAGGCATGATTTGCACTCTACAATTTCAGCACTTTTTATCTATCCTCAACACTGGTACTATAACTAGATAATCTATCCCAACTTATTAGCAGCATTGAAAAATTATGAAATTTAGTGTTAATTTTTTAATGACTTTGAAGATGAATTATTGTGGAAGAATTATACAGTTTTTCGATGCTCAGTTTTCATTTTAGATGCGTGCTATTGAGACTTCCCACCGCCTGTATTGACCACCTTTTGGTGAATTAAGTACCGCGAAATGCTTGAAAAGACTGGAGAAAATGGTCCCTTTACAGACCATTTACAAAAGTTTAAGAAATCGCTTTAAAGAACTTTCATGGACTCCACTGTGTTGTTTTATTGCTAGTCGATCAAAAAGCGCAATGCTATATTTAGTAATGTGAAATCCAACTTTGATGCTTGACATCCGTTTTCACCCTGTAGTTTACCTACACCGACCATTGCTGAAGAATTCTTCTGTAATAGGAGGGATAATCAACAGGCATAAAGGAAAAATTGCAACGTGTTATAAAAAGTGCAAAACATAGTTTGGCACGAGTTTATAGAAATAGCGTTCCATTAAGTTTTGTTTATCTCCCTCCTCTCTGGTAAATAATTTCAACTGGAATGACTACGTTCTTGGGTTGGCCATCAAGTTAAGTGCCGGTACTTCTAATAACTGCCGAAGAAGTCATTCAGTCAACAATTTGAACGGCGCTGGTTGTGAAGGGTTCCGCGAAGTAGTTCAGATGGCAGTATAATTGTTTTGGGATCTATTCTGCGTGGATCCAATTTCGAGCACAACAATTTCGGTAGCAATACCTTCATCAAGTCTGAAGTAAACCTAAAGTTCCTCGAGTCTGAAGAATTGCTTAAGTCCTGAAGAATGTAGATGCGATGCCACCGAAGCTGTTTTCTACGGAAGTTGAACTACGCGGAAGATATCTCGAAAAAAGTTCTCTAGACTTTGAATGACACATTAAAACTAGTGCTTACACCTGCTCTGAGCGAACAGAAGCCCTTTCCTAGCAACTTTATCTTCCTTTCTAAAAATAAAAGATTCCCATTAAATGCTATTTCTTCATATCTTTTGATATTCTCGAGCACGATTCCTCATAATCCCTGTGAGTCTGTTTTTCTGTCGCTCGATACGAGCAAATCCGTCCATTCCGCTTTTCCCAACTGGCTCTTATTCGCTCGTTCGTGTTATCTCGGACGATGGTGGGTGAAACAGGGTGCCGACCCATGGGGTCGTTCCCAGGGGTGGCGTTGAGAAATTCCCCTGAGGGTTTACGCGTGCGTGAGCAAAATTATTTGTAGAACTAACTCTGACGTGTGGACTACATTTTGTAAACCACCCCCACAGTGGTCTGGTTTTGAGAAAAAAGGGGAAATTGGCTTATCCTGAAGTGGTTAGTAAAGAGAATTTTAACATATCGAAACCTGGGATGAAGCCGGTGTAGTTTTTAGGTTTAAAGGTCTCCTGTACTCAACTTCCATATTTTTCAACAAAATATTTGCTGCGGAAACTTAATCAATCATATAATCATTTCATGTCTGAATATTAGCAATACAACCAACATTAGTTTAGAAAAAAAAAGAGTTAAGTCTGCACTACCTTCATCCCGCGGAGTGGGGTGAGGATGATTCTCCAAAGTTTTTGCTGAAAACTCGTAGAAATTGTCTAATATTGCAATCCTGTCCCATTAGTTCCCTGCTTGGATATCGCCTACAAATTTTGTACACTCAGGAAACACGTTACTAACCCTCTATGCTTGCTAGATTTTCGATAGTGAAACGTTGGACACTTCTCAAATCAATTGCTATTGTCACTAAATCCATTAGTGGTGATCGCATTGATTGACTCTTCAAGGTTTTCTGAGGGATAATCTTTTATTCACCGGACACGGGCGTAATTTCTTTAGGGGGTTTAAGAGTACTGCGGATTCCATTTTATAGCCTTGTAGAGCAATTTGAGACCAATGGTTTATTATTAATTTTGTATTTTCCCTTAAATGTCCTACTTGATCAAATTAATTTAACAATATCATCGTGATAGATTAAGCAAAGTAGCGTAAAAATTGTGTTCCTGTAAACTTTATATTACCGAATTTGTAAAACAATGAAGTTTTCCTCCCTTCAAAGTATTAGGGGGGCATCTGCCACCCTCATTTTACCTATTTTACCCATTTTGCCTATTCCTTCGGCCACCAAGTTTTCCTGGTAAGTCAGCGGCATTTAGAAAAGCAGTAACTAGAGCGAAGTAAACATTTAATAAATATAAAGCTTCGACGCACCATATTTACTCCTTAAAGTGCTTCTTTTACTCATTTTCGAGGAGAAAAATTCTTGTAAAATGTATTGACATTTACGTTTCCTCCACGGATTAATGGTGACAACATTGAAGATAAAGATAATATAACCAACTGGAGGTGAAACTTGGATTCATAGTTTAATCACTGTCTGGTTTTGCCCTCTCGTGTCTAGTACAAGAACCAACCGTCGTCTCCTACTACCCTTTTTGATTAGTCCACCGATCCTTCCAAATTCGAAATATTCGTTTTTATGCTGGAACTTCTTCCGGAGCAGCTGCGTTAGTCAAATTTCATTGACAAGTTTCTTCTCCGTTACAGGAGGTGTCTTTGGGTTGAAGTGATGTCGGTCCGAATGTTGTAGGATTATATAGGCAGGATATTGACACCAAAGTTCCTACTCAAGTCGGTCCTGCATTTCAATTGGCTGAAATGTTGAAGTCTTTTCCATGTCGTGGCCAGCGAGTACCCGTCCTCCTCTTTTTAAGTTTTCCGAGTTTTTCATTGTGTCAATTGCCTCTCGTATTACTCTCAGGAAAATATCTGCTTCCCTCAGCGATCGCCTTGGTGTTTTCTAAGTGAATGCTGTATTCCGACCAGGTATACTCTGCGATGGCTTAGAGTTGGAAGTACTTCATCTTTATAGGCCTCTCGTGCTCTTTCCGTGCACTGGAACCGCTCTGCGTGTCTGACCGATATACTCTTTATTATAGGAGCACTTATCTTCGTAGACTCCTTCATACAATTGTGGTGAGAGGCGATCTTTAGACTTCGAAAAGCTTTGTCCCATGTCTTTCTCTCTGCCCTGCACCTAGTTGTCACATTATACTTTTTCCGAATCCTGAATATTCTATCAGATATGCCTGCTACGAATGGTATACAAGCAATGGATTCGGGTTCCTCCTGCTCAAATCCTGGTGCCCATCCTCAAGGCGCCTCTCTGTCTCGAAGGTCCTTCTAAGGATCAATCTTCTATAGGTGCCATTCTTCTTCAAGGCTGCCATCAGATGTTCCTTCTCCTTGGACAATGATTCCTAGTCCGAGATGATGAAGACACGGTGTATAAGGGTGCTCAAGAGTGAGATGGATTGTGGTTAAATTCCGCACTTCTGAGATGGATTGTGGTTAAATTCCGCACAGAGATACCGGTCTGTGTGTGTTCCCTTCCGGTAGACTGAGAGCACTATTGTCCCGTTCCTCTTCTTCCTCAGAAGATCGGGAAACGACAGCTAGCCTTGTTGTTCTGTCTCCATGTTGGAATTTGATTGAGGCATGTTAATTATTGAAGTGGTCCAAGAATGACTGGAGATCTTCATTTCCATGGTTGGTTCTTTCTTAACACACGCATTAGGGCATCGTAGTCTCAAATAAGGGACAAAATATTTCAAGTTTATATTTATAGTACCACAAAACTTAAATTACCCATAGTATTTACTTTTTTCGACTCGATAACCATAGTAGCGTAGTATTTTTTATTGGATTATCCTTAGTCGTCACAAAATGTACTCTAGCAAACAGGTAAAGGCTCTTTGCTATCCTGTTCATAATTCACCTGTCCCCGGTGAATTATATTTAACAATTAATTCTTAAAAACCCCATTTATTTAAATAATTAATCCCATTTTACCATTTGGTAAGTCTTGCCCCCCCCCTATGTTTTCTATTTGCACTTACTCCGGTGATTATATTCTCTATCTATTATCTATAATTATATTCTCTATCTCTTACTTCAGCTAATCATTACACCTTCGGTCACCCTCCACTTACCGCATCCTTTTCTGAATGCCCTCACACGGTTTTCTTACCGGCTCTTCCTTTTTTACAGACTTGAGTATTTCCAAAGTTTTCCAAGTTTTCTATCACTCAATGAAACACATCACCGTTATTATTATTATTAACCTAAACCAAACATTAAAAGCCACCGGTCCGCACTCGGACTAATTTGGCCACGCTGTGAATTCATAAAATGCCAGATTTCGTGTTGGAGCAAATTGTGCTTGAATGTGTTGCTCGAATTTTATTTAATTAAATTTCTTTAAATTGCCAATCTAAAAATGAATATTTTCTGTGAAATTTCTGTCTTGATATTTTAATGAATACTTGACCAAATTTTTAATGACTCAATTAAGCCGAGCAAAATTTTGCATTGGTTCTCATCTACGGAAAATATTTATTTTTTCAAGGAGCTGTCGATGCTGAGGCACCAAAAAAACGCTTGTCGCACTAGATGTCGTCTCTCACACGCGTGAGAGCCGAGCATTCGCGTTGCTGTCCGTGTAAACCCTGGAATTAAAAAAGCGCACCGTTCCAGTTTTCCCTCTTGGCTTCGTTTTTCATTCCTCACGATTGGAGAGGCGATGGATCCGTTATTCGTCCTTCGCCTCACACGAGTTGAGTGGCGATACATTCGTCCACGTGTATGCCCCAGAGAGCCCCTTAGCTGCTTATGATGGGCTGTGATGAATAGGCCAATCAGGGGTGAATCGAATCAGTAGTGGTGACCTTAGGATTTTTTCCTATAATTGAGATGTTTTCGGTGGAAAAACGGTCTCCCAAATGGCAGACTAGTTGTAACATGACCTTCATTTTTGAAATTTTCTGCTCAATGACAGAGAAAGGGGATCGTTGACATGTTGAGGGTTAACGAGATGTTGAAGAGGGTGATTAAGGGGGAGATCCGTATAGGCATTGAAGGGGATGCTTGTAAGCTTGAACGGCGTGAATGAGACAGTATGAGTTTAAATCGGATAACATATTTTAAAAATAATAATTTGAAGGGAAAGTTTCCCTACTATCCTGGCATATTGGTAGCGGAAAGTAACGGTAGTTGCGCGATTGCCTATTTTTGTGGAAGAGCCCTTTGCCTGCTAACTAGCTCAGGATAGACTGGTAAGGATTTGCCCAATTTTGAAGACCATGGTTACCAAGGTCGCAAGTTTCTAAGCGCATAAATATCATCATGGAAAGGAAAAATGATTAATTATTAAGTAGATTTTGGCCTAGTTCAGCTAAGTAACGCTCAATTGAGTCGACTGTCAACTGACCTGCTATTAGAGACATTCTCCTGGAATATCGTGATACTTTTCCATCGTGTAAAACGTTGATAAATCTATATATTTTTAAAACTTAGAAATACAGTGGCAGGGGAATGTGTCCAAATTTTTTCTGGCCCTGGGCCGATGTTCGTTGGATTTAAGGAAACGCATTTATTACACCTGACTTAGGTATTATCTTGGTAGGATTTATTCTGGTTGATGAAAGTCTTTTGACTACAAAATATGATTTTTGAAGTGTATAGTGAGAAATTTAAGATACTCGATTAGTATCAACTTAAAGCCTTGAAATACTTGGCGCTTATGCATTAAGTTTTTTGTATACTAATAGTTTCATTGAAATGTCGAAGAAAAATCGAATAAATTTTTCTCAAATAAAAGTTTCATGACCCAGTTGAAATGTCAGTGGGATTTAATTGTGATAGATGTGTACACTTGTAAAAATACTTCTTGCTTTAATTTAAAAATTTTTCTTTTCAGGTAAGGACATCATTTCCGCTACAAACTCTAAGCGGAAAGTACATAATGATGCTTAAGGGTGTAAGGTATGCTTCTTATATTGTTTGAGCTTCATTTGACAAATAATATTGTGTGGTTAAGATGTAATTCAGAAATTCAATGCAAATCAACTCCCATAGGAGCTGGTGCAATTATTTTGTGCAAAAAATAATTTCATTGTGTCTAATCATCCCTACATTTTTAAATATATGGAACATTTTCAGAAAATTATATCTCCGAATTTGATATTGTAAAAGTAATAGACATCAAGCAACTTCCTGATTCCCCAGAGGTTTTATAGCAATTTAGGGCATATGTCCTACTAAATGAAGTTTCTCGCTTAACGAAGAAATTACATTAAAAATCGCGTACAGCTGGCTTATATGCTTAGTGCGTTACATCAGATTTCGATGAAATAGTTTTCTTGCAGAATATATGCAAACATTGACACTAAAAAGTCCTAATTAAATTCATAAGATACCCATTTACAGCTTATCATCACGGGAAAGTTGTTTTTTTGCCGCCAATAAATTATTCAAAATAATCATCTCCGTGCGAAATTCCACAAAGAAAAAAATCATCCGCCTTGACCCGAAATCGGGATTTGAACCCGGATCTCTCAATTTCTGTCGAGTGCTTTAGCCAGTTAAGCTATCAAAGGCGTCCTATTCTCCTGTGGATTTTAGTGGCATTTACGGGACCAGATGTTCTCGACTGCCGGACATACAATGTAACAACCAGTCGCTACTGAGCGCTGAGCGTCACTGCCCACGAGGAAAGATCGTACTTTGAACACAGAGAGGCGTTCACTCTATTTGACACATTTTAAGCTAAAGTAAAGGTCACTAAAAGTTAAGTCCGTAAAGGTAACTAAAATCAACAGGGCAAGAAGACGTCTTTATAGCTTAACTGGCTAAAGCACTCGGCCGGAAATCGAGAAATCCGGGTTCGAATCCAGATTTCGGGTCAAGGCGGATGATTTTTTTTCTCTGGCTTGCTTAACTGGCTAAAGCACTCGGCCGGAAATCCGGATCCGGATTCGAATCCCGGTCAAGGCGGATGATTTTTTCTCTGTGGAATTTCGCACAGTTTTGCATTGCGGGTGACTCCGTGGCTAGTCCAGGATAGCTTAAAATCTGATAATCGTCTTCCTTTGTCCTACTGGAAAGAGTGCATTATCCTCATTATTAAGGGCGAAAGGTAGAAGGATATGATTGATGCGAACAATATTTTACAATTGTGTTCAGTTATGGACTTCTCTCATAGCTAACGTTTCACCAACTTTTTTTGCATTATCAGGTCATTGAGACTAGTAACATTGAAACATCAATTGTTCAACTGAATACTCTTGCTAATCTGAATGTCCTGATGATGCTAAAAATATTGATGAAGCGTTGACTATGAGAGAAATCCGTAAGTGACCACTGATTAAAACTCTTTTTTCATGTACATATTATAAATGGTCGACAATGTTAAAATTGAGTACTATAAGAAATGATTAATTCTCGACCAGACTTAGGCGTAGTTCATCAATACATTCTTCCCGGATTTTTAATTGCCTACCCTCTTAAGGCTAACCCTCCCGAGAACATTCTTAAGATCTGAAAATCGAATATCTGGCTAACTTTATTTAATTTATTTCTTAGCAGGCTTTTAAAAACTCGAAACATCACTTTGGAACGTTAATGATGGCGTTTTATCGTTAAAAAGTACATAAAACAGCTAATCAAACCCTACTGTTAATGAAAGATACTCGGTCTGTTAAGGTAATGGAAAAATTTCATTTAGGTCGATTAATAATGTGCATTCCGCTTTACACAACCAATATGCTTGCCTTTTACCCTTCATTCATTTATATCCTCGCCTCAATATACTCACCGTCTAAAAATTTGTGTCCTTATTCTTTTACGTCTATCTCGCAAAGATTGTAATGTAAATAATTTTTCTATGCCATAAAATTTATATATCATTATGTTGGTTTCTCTACAACTGTTTACTATTGACTTTTCTCACGCACATATAAATTTGCTTGAGGTTTTAAATTAAAATCATATTCGCTTTAAATTTGTCTCATGGACCTTGTATTATTATAAAATCATTAACATCGACTAACTAAATAGTAATAGGCTCATTTCTTGGGAATGCCCTATTAAGTTTCTATTATGCTCGACTATTTTTTCTCTTTTCTTATTACTTCATTTAAAAATTTGGTGATGAATGTTTAACCAAAATTTTAATTAACGTTTGTTTGAAATTTTTACAATATTTGATTGTCTCTATGTGGATTTTATTTGCAAATTTTCACTCGCTCACGCTTTAACCGCAAAAAATGCTCGTGGAATTTCTGCGTACGGTAAATCAACCCTGGCGGCCGTTTCCGGGGACCCCATTCCTTCCTCGAATGGTTGATTTGGAATTCCCCGGGCACATATTAGTGGACACCGGTTAGCCGCTGAAACAGCGACCAACATAGGATCAGCCTCACCCCGTGAGCGTCATTGACCACTCAATGAATGCAGGCAATCGATACAATGGCGTTTACCTGCATGCCTTTTAAGATTTTGGCTATGAAAAGTGGGTATTATTTAAAATTTAAAACATTCGGGCCGGAAAAGCTTATTGAATTGTGGTAGGAATATCGATGTTGCATTTTTTATTACTCCACGCATGTATCCAGTCATTTTTTTCCGAATTCATTTTATATTTAGATTTTATCCGTCACTAGTTCTATTATTCTTCGGAGTGTGCATAAATATGACCATCATCGTTTTGAGTCATGTTTTGACCCACTTTCTAGCATCTTGCAAAACCTTTCAATGATATACATATAGACTTCGGATTCGTGAAATTAAATTGGGCGTTCATCGCGAAAATATGAGTGATATCACATTATCACTGCGATTGAAAGCCCATCGCAATCTACAATATATGCATGCATTTATTATCAGTAAGACATTTTTAATTGCACTTCTAATATGCAGTTTATGTTTACTCTAAATAAACTTCAACTGAAGGGATGGAGTGTGTTACTTATCCATTAAAAGTTGCTAAAAGTTTTGGCACTAGTAACCGGTAACGCCTATAAAAACAAAGTTTAATTTCTGATCATGGAATAACATGTCACCAATGGAGAATAATTCTGAATCGGGAAACATATTACTAATAAGTACGCGTTAAACCCTTAGCGAATGGCCAAACAGTAAGTAACAAAGCTGGAACTGAGAGTAGTAGTCGTAATATTCAATTGAGGCCACCAGAAGTGTTTGGAAAATTTTAAGCACTCCAACGCTAACGGTATCAATGAGGGGTTTAAGAAATACAATGGAAGAGAGAAACAATTCCAGACTCATTTTACTGATTACAGAATGGCTTTAAAATAGTATTTTAAATACTTCACCCGAAATTTAGTTTCCACATTTGAGTAATTTTTCTCCATTCCATGGCATTGTATGAAAGTGCCCAATCACAAACGTTTGAATAAAAAAATTTAAATTACGGATATCTTAATAAAAAAGGCTGGAAATTACAATTTATATGCTGTCATTATCATGTTCGTTTAATTCTTATATACATATTATTCTTTAAAGACATAGTAAAGTCTTTTTTGTGGGGTTCCTGCTAATCGTAAGTATTCTATAATAAGTATTGTAAGGACGTTTCTTTGGGTGCCTATAGTATGATAATGAAGTTTATATTAACCAGCATGGAAATCACTCTCTAAGGTTGACAGATCGGTGCATATGATCTCTTTCAGAAACCAAATCCTAAGTGAAATCCGTTGTTTCATCACGTAAGTGGATGTGTAAATCACGGGGCACCCTACTGGGCACGTATGCATGGTGGAACGGGCTCGCAGATGAAAGCGTTTCTGTCATCGATCCTCGCAGGCAGAAAGAAGACTCTCCCAAAATGCCCGATATACGGATTTCAGATTCCACTCGCGTCAGCTTTCCTGTTACCACTTAACTTCGTTCAACCCCACCCGCACTCATTCAACCCTCATCTTATTTTCAGAGCCCACATCTCCCCTTCACCTTTCCGTCATTCGCTCGAAAACTTCCTTTTTATCTCATCCTCCCTCCTTTCTCATGGGGAACCTTCTCGTTCTCTTTCGCCCCTAAACTTTCCTCTACAACAGACATTTTACAGTGCTGCCACTCTTTCCTAATATCTTCTAGCATACGAAAAAGTGCTTGGAATTTGTAGTTCCTTGAAACATTCGACTGCCTCACCACCTGCGATGGCTCGTGGCAGTGTGTCGGTGGAGCTTTCCTAATATCACGGAATATTCGCAAAGTTGTGTGAAAAATCTTGAGTATATTCCTGTGCATAATTATTGAGCGAGTCATACTGCTTCATGTGCATTTATGGAATGTCTGGCGCTACTTCTACGTTTACTAAAAGTAAATATTAAAAAATTTCTTTTGAACAGTATTTATGCTATGCTTGTACTCATACTTTTCAACTGCTCGTTAAGTTTAATTTATTCGCTTAATTGTCCATGCGGAATAAGCCATCTGTAACGCAGCTATATGTGTAGTTTTCAAGTGTAAGTTGTGATTAAAATATTTGAATTTTCTCGATTAGAGCTTTAAAAAGATTTTATTATCTCATTAAAAAGTATTTTTATGCCATAAATTGATTGAATCGGGATTTTTGTTCATGTCTTCAAGTGTTAGCCTAGTTCAAGTGTCATTATTATTTCTGGAAGGTATTAAATAACGGAGAAAAGCCTATATTGTCAAATCTACGTAACCAATTATATTTATGGTTGTAAAAATTCTGATAATTCTTACTTTGTGTTACAGTCATTTAGGGATAATTCTGAACGAGATTTTCTTTGATAGCTTGTTGCTGAAATAATTTTTTTATTCTTTTAGACTTTTTCGTGGTTTAATTACGGGATGCAGTAGTAGGTGTCTTTTATTTGTGAGTTCTTTTTTTCATTCTGAATGAAGTTCCGAGGAATTCTTAAATTTAGAGGCATACGCATGGAATTTTTATATAATATTGAGCTCGAGTAGACGAGATTTCCCTCGAACTAGAGTTGAATCTATAAATATCTATCTTTTTAGAGCAAAATTAAGGAGCATAATACGAAACAAACAATTATACTCTCTAAATTGGATAACTTCATATAAATATAGCTACCTTTTTAGAGCGAAATTAAGGAGCATAATACGAAACAAACTATTTATGCTCCCCTTATTGGATAACTTCATATTTTCTACCCACAGATATATGTCACTACTCCGTTAGTTTCGCGCAGTTATTCTTTCGCAATTTTGTAGGTAGTTTAAAGCCCGAAGTTGAACAAATGAAGTGAAGTGGTGAAAGTTTACTCGTACGATTTTTAAAAAGTGATTTAAATTTATGCTGTGTGATCTAGTAACCATTTTACAGGAGTTATTTCTAATCCAGAAGTTCTAGGTAACTGCTTATGGATTTTGAGTGCGGGGACCAAGAGACCGTCCTTATTCATCTCCTTATCATTTCTGCTATCCATTTCGACGTCCCATTCTTCGCAATTTCTTTCTCCACTTTCACTCTCCTCCCACCCGCATCTCCCGTCTCTTTTCAAAATTCTGCTCGCTGCCTTATTTTCCTTTTGTCTCGCGTGTTCTTATATAAATCACCTCGTTCATTTTTCCAAATCAACTTCACCACCTCATCCTCTTTTACGTTCCGCCCGCCTCCCACACCTTTGTTGTCTGGCTGCCATTCCCTTTTATTTATCTTCATTAAGGAGCTTCACCCTTTCGCATCTTCGTTATTATCCTTTCATCATCATCCACCCGAGTCTTCTGTGCGATCCTTCCGAATACCTGCCCTTCTCCTTTAGTTTCGTGCAGTTTTTCTTTCGTAATCCGGTAGGCATTTTAAAGACCGAAGTTGAACAAATAAAGTCTTTCCGTAATGATGCTCCCGCTCAAAGAATTTTCGACCTCTCGCCCATTAAATACAATCCCCGGAATTAGGGAAGGACGAGCATCAACTATTCAACTCGTAACTTTTTAAAAATATTTTAATGCGATCACAACATAGGTGTTGTTAAATGACAGAAACTTTTTCTTCGAAACACGGATATATATATATACTTTAAAAATTGTAATTCTTTCAAAGAGGATTCAGAGAAAAATATCTCGTCCTACTTTTCATTAAAAGTAATAGGTATCAGGAATAGATAGGTAGTAAATATGCAGTGATTTCGGCATTCACCGTGGTTCACCGCCTATATTTGGGTCAGAATTCACCTTGCATATTGTTCAGGGTGGTGCTTTCCGCAGCGTGTTGCAAGGGTCGAGGTATGCATGCATATTGCAATACAAAGTCATCGATCGCGATCATGCCATCTTTTTTGCTTCAGCTGCTGCGAATTCAGCGTGGGATAAAGAGTTCCTCATTAACTTGCGGAATTGGCGCAGCCTGAAATGGGTCGATACGCCTCACCTATGCCCCAAGTATACACTAAAACACCGCTATATGACGTGAATGGTGTAGATGGAACAGGACAATGCCATAACTTCAGCTCTTTTATTTGAGAAAAATGTGTCTGCAATCATCACATATTTAGTGGTAATGTTGCATTCCTTGCAATAGTTTGAAACACTTCAAAATTCTACTTGTAAGATTTTATCACTACAGATGGAGTGATTTAAATAAGATATGTGCAACTATATAGTACTTAATTTAGTCAAGAATCGCTTCTACCGTGTCAAATTGAAAACAAACTCGCCAAACGCAGTCGTATTTATTCATGTTATTAACGCTATTTTCCACCACTGGGGCATACACATTGATGTTTTTATTAAAAGCCTTTACCTATTTTTCTAATCCATGCGCAGCAATTCTAAAATCATTCTAATCAAGTTTTATGCCCTAAAGATTAAGAAAAATTAATTTTAGTTATTTTATCCTCTTGAAGGATGAAAAATATGAAGTATCGTTAACTTATTATCATTGGAAAACGATTCAATTAAACGATCTACTTTATTTTAAAAAAATTGAAAAGCAAGGAATAACCAGATCATAGGTTAAATAAATTAAAATATCCAAGTTGTAGCGAACAAATTAGTTTTCATGTAGGGATTTTAACACCAATGCCAAATGATTTGTGATTGAAGTATGGCATCTTCTTTAGTTGTTGTGGTTTAAGTTTCAGTTTTATTTTTTGATTAGGTAAAATAATGGGCCTAATTTCATAACAACACGTAACATTTTATGAATTTGTTTAAATGAATGGGACGCTTGTTATTATATGCTAACAAAAAGGTGTTGTGTCTGAGGAAGATAAATTGATGAATCAGTGGCCCCTTACTGGTACGTGATCCATGATTAAATCGGTGTTTACAATTTCTAAAACTTATTTGACTATCAACTCAGCATTAAAATTATTTTTATACGATAGGCAACACTTGCATGTTTACTTTAAGATGCATTGCAAATCATATGAGTGATAAAATATTCTTGGACAAGGCAAAGGTTTAGCCTTAGTCCTGGCAAACATTTTCCATCTCTTAACTTTTCGCATATCTACATATGCTACATGTGCTAGCTACTACTAGAGTGTGTGGCACGCGGTGATATCACACCAGGCCTGCAGCACTCGCCTCAGTCCAAATCAGAACCTCGCACGTTCCCTATACTCCTTACATATATTTCTGCTGTCAGGAATATGTAACACCTTATTCATCGGTATTTTTCGGGTTGAACTTGCCTGGTCATCACCCGACTACGAAATAAATTTTAACGGGAGCAAGGCCATCGCCAAGGAAAATAAGTACTTCCCTCGGTTGATACGTATGGCGAACGAAATCGCTAAGAATCCAATGAACTACAACAGCGAAGATTGCTATCCGCTCTCCGCTACTTTTAAACGGATTTTCAACAATCCAACACCGCCCGACTCCTCAGCCCATCATAGCGCTCCTGAATAGATCCCAACGAGCAATAAACGGACCAGAGCCTATATAGTGGCAGACAATTCTCCTGTTCATCAGGACCTCATGAAGCCGACTATTATGCGGGCGAAACGGTCGTTCATAAAAATGATTAAAGCGGGGAGAACCTGAAAAATACCGATTTAAAAGAAAACCGCGGAAGCCTTCGAAGCGTGTAATACCTTATATTAACATAAGATAGATTACCTCTGTTCCTACAATTTATTCGCATGGTTCAAGTAGGTATAAAAGACATTCTGAGTGACATTAAATATAATAAATAACTTTTATAATTCGCTCGAATTGCAAAATATTTTCCTAAAAACACTAATAAATTGGGCAAATATAGGATTTCATGTAGAAATCCTGTTCTGGCGTCGAGAATTAATTTTCAAAGGCAGAGGCTGGTACTACAGCGAACTTTTCATTTACATCCTCAATGAAATCATAGATAGTTTGTGTTATTTATATCCTAAAGAAATAATCCATTTATTTAAATGAAGAGAGAGAGTAAGCTATTGTCATTGTCATTAAATTACCAAACAAAATATTTAGCTACACACTCGTGGAAACACAATGTCGGATTTATCAATGATTCCGAAAGCACACATTTCCTTATATATGTCTACAATTACACCCATCACTCCGCTAGATTCTTCTATTTTTCGTGGAAGGGAGACGAATTAAAATTCGCCAAGGCTGAGGACGGAACCTCTCGGTTTAGGTATCGCGAGCGATTGAAGAGGGGTGGCAGGCTCCTCAAGTGGCCAGCCGATGCTGACTCGACGATGTGCCGAGCCAAAAGTGTTTAAGGGGGATCAGGGGGGGCTGCCCACTTGGAGGAAGTGAGGAGCGGAAGTGGTGGGCGGTGTAGCTTCAAAAAGAAACTGCACGTCGTGATTTCGGAGGGGGAGACTCTGGGACGATGTTGAGGATGGCGAGCAATAAGATATTGAAATGGCTCGTGGCATTAATATGGATGGGCCAAGGGGCAAATGGGGCGTTTGTGAGGGGAGGAGAGATTCCTTCAGGGGCCGGAAGGGACGAGAGAAAACGGTTTTATAAAAAGGCGTAGGAAAGGGGGGGTAAAAAAGGTCGAGAGAATTAAAAAAAAGAATGAAGTCGCGCGCCGCCGGCTGTATAATAAACGTTCGTTGCGGGGGTGAAGTGAGGGGTGGGTTATATTTTTTTGGGAGTGAATAGGGTTTTTGGGACAGGGGTGGACGAAGGGGAAAACGTTTTGCGCGTTGTTGGTCGGTTGGAAGTGGGTGGGCTTATGGGGTTTTATGCGAGAGGTAGAGGGCACATCGCTTTTCATAGTAGAATAATCGATTATGGGAAATCGATCGATATAGGGGAGTGGGAAGAGAGTTGGACAAGTTGGTTGGGAGGGGGGGGTGCAGCATCCTCACGCTCTCCTGTGTTCGTTGTCGGTCCGGCGAGATACGCCCCCTCCAAACAACTCACTCAAACTGACTGACGTGCTCGTCACCAACTACTAGCCCTCTCTACTCCTTCGTCGCTCTCTGTCGCCCAACTTCCGTCGGAGATAGGGTGGTGCGATGCCGCGGTACACAATTATTCTGTATAAGCGATAATGACCTTTCAAAATCTGCGATAATTCGCGATGGGGTGGTGCGATATGAAATTAATTCGTATAGCCGATATTGATCATTCAAAATCTGCGATGCTTCGCGATAGGATGGTGCGATGCTGCGATACAAAATTCATTCGTAAATGCGATATTGATCATTCGAAATTTGCGATACTTCGCATTGTGATATCATAATTACCGGTCGAATTTAATTAAAGAAAATTGGCAATTGTCTACAATATAAACTTTTATGCTTTATCTTTTCCACAATATAAACTTCTGATGATTATGTAGTACATCGAAACCGGTCGCATAAAAGTTTATACTGCGGTCAATTTACTAATTTTCTTTAATTTAATTATGATATTCCACCAGATCACGCCTGAAACAACTCTTTTTATCATTACTGGTCGTTCAATCCGAAGACAAGTGGACTTCCCTATAATGCTATTCTACTTCCTGGTAGTTCTTTTTATGCGCTTTCTTCTTATGCGCTTTCTTCTTTATTTGTCCTATTTATTTATTCCTTGGTTTACTCTTAGGACTAGTCCTTTACTTTCCCTTCAATTATATTCTTCACAAACCCATTGTGACTCTGGGTATACCCAATGGGACCTGGTTGTTCTTTTCTCTGGTATGTTCAAAATAAGGTACTTTCCAATTTTACTCTCCTATATACTCATTACTAATTTTATCCGTTCAATTGATCCTCCTCCAATACCAGGTTTCAAATGCTTCTTCTCTTTTATGGTCTTCTTTTCCAATGGTCAATGTTTCCGAACTATGGAGTACCACGCTTCACACGAGTATCTTCACGTACTGCTTCCTCGTTTTAGCTTCTCAGCTTAGAAGCAATAGTAGTACGATAAGCAATGCTTGTGATAGATTCGATATAATGCAATATTTGAGGTAGTGCAGTTTATCTTGCCCAAAGTCCGCCAAAGTTTTGTGGCGGAGGTATTCAAGTGGAATCCCTAACCCGACTTGAGCTGGGTGTGGAAGGTACTTCAAGTACAGAATTCCCTCGAATGGATGGGATGTGAAACTGGTCCTCTTGGCGCCTTTCGTCACCGGTAAGCTAATGCCAACACTGGGCTACTCTCCACCCTTCTATCAGGCCTTATAAAATCCAGCCTTCCATCAGGCCTTATAAAATCCACCCTCCTGTAAGGCACCATAACACCCGTCCTCTACTTACCTATTAATGCTTCATGGCACAGATGACCTTGCCAATGAGTCATCTCTCTGAATTACCTTCCAACGAAGGTCTCCTTTCTTTTGAATGGTTGTGATACATCATCAATCAAAATGATGCAACGAATCTTCTGGGATATGCTACCTTACATTTCAATATAATTTGATCGGCGCATCTTGCGATATATCCAATACACCCCAAGCCTTGTGACTATTTTATGACCATTTACGACTAGTGATGTTACTGTATAGTTTCTATGTAAATATATTATTAATATTAAAAGAAAATAATATTATCGGTCATAAAATTCACCCATCTTTTACTACAGAAGAGTCTCATAACTGATCATTATTTGGAAATGAAAATTTTACTGAATATCTTTCACAAAGCTACCCCTCCTTAAAGTACATACAACTTTGTGACATTCAGATTTTCCTCTATCATGGTGTATAATTTGACGTGAGTCACAAAGTCACCGTTTTCTTAAATTGGTATTTCTTAGGTAGGTCCATTGTGATATCCTCGACTATTAAAACTGGAATTCGGTCTCATAAAAAAGAAAATAATGTAAAAATTTAATATCTGATGTAGTGAGTCATGACTGAAACCATTCGGTCGGTATTCTCTACTACTACTAAGTGCAATTTACACAGAGGAAAAATCATTTCCCTTTAGCCGAGCCCTTGAACAGCGCTTGTTTGTTCCTTTAAAACCCCAAAAAAATATCCCTAGGGAAAGAGTATGCCTCGGTTGGTTAACAAGGTAAAGCACTCTGCCGAAAATCAAGCAGTCCGCATAAGAGTTCCGGTCAAGGCGAATGGAATTCGAACTGGTGTGCACTTGCGGGTGACTCAGTAAAAGTAATACCATTGCTAGTCCGGTATCCTCAAAAAATTTAGCATTTACCACTGCTGAAAGTTCGCATACCTCTTGCAGGTTGGTAGAGGAGCAGTTTGGAGTAACTTAGGAATAAAATTGAAAGGGCTTGTCAAGTGCATTCAAACAGAAGCATAAGTTTTAGAAATGTAGGCTTCTGTTTCCCGGAACTTCCCAGATAAATTATACGTTGATTGATTGGGGTGGATTGGCCGGTTTGACATGAAGTGACGAGGGAAGACTTGAAATAAGGTCTATAAAGGTCGATTTTAAAAAGGGGAATGTAGAAAAGACTTGGTAGGAGGGCAGTTCTTATAGGCGGTTAACGCTGTGTGTATTTTAATGAAGGCATTCCGAGAGTATGATACTTGCTAACAATGCCATTAATGAAGTCGTTTACCGCGCAACCTACCAAGCGCGCTTACAACAGTTGGTGTATTTTTCTTTTGTTTGCTTGATAATTAGGTACCGTGCCGAGCTCCGACAAAGATTATCAACGCGGCAGTATTCTTTCTTTAATTCAGTCTCCGCTTAGGTAACTGAATTAAATTCTCTGGGAGGAAAATATTACGCATGCTGTGTTGATAGGCGTTTTGAACTACTCATTCCTTCCTCGGCGTTGTTGCTTACTGCTCGCAAACTCATGCATGCAACATTTTTTTTGCCCTCATATACTTGTAAACAGGGTATATTTTCCTAGAATAAAACAGAGGTCGCACATTTGTGATTACAAGTTAAGGAGCAGGACAAATTGTAGACGAACAAAGCGTGGGATATGCTCATTCTTGATTAATTTTTCTTATCTTGTACATCTCAAAGCACGAGTTGTTTACAGTTGTGAGCTCATGTTGTTCTTACACTTGAAATGTGATTTAGATATCACCATCTCTTCAAAGAAAATGACCTAGCTTTTACTTTCTGTTATCTAAATTGCTAGTCTGTCTGCTTCTGTTTCCGCAGCATGTAATTTGCGTGTCTGTTTGAGATAGGGATTTGGATTTCGACGGAACTTGCCGGTATGGTTGACTTATGAACATAGGTCTTCTAGATGAGACTATAAGTATAATGGGCCCCTAGGAAGTCGAAAATCTAGTTCCAGAAATAAATTGAGAACTGTGGAGAGCATCTACATCTGTAATTTTTGTTTGAGGAACTCAGACGTGTGACCGACTTATTTAAATGATTAAGTTGGAATCTCTAACAGGCCACTTAGAATATACAGGTTCAACCATTTCTTTAAGTTTAGAACACACTGTTCTCAGAAAATGTTCAGTATCGTTCAGCAAAATCTGACGTATGGAACCCTAATTTATATTTAAAAATCGTTTTTAAAACATAATTTTTTCGCGAACAACAAAGGAACGTAATAGCTGCGACGGATTTTTTCATGGATTACTCGCGAGGTAGACATGGCTCTTTAATCGTGTTTTAAAACTTATTTCTATCACAATTATCTCCATTTACTAAATATTCCCGCATGTTTAGTTCCTACATATACTAGTGCGTTGTAGTATCCACTCATCAGAGTCGTAAATAGTACATGTCAGTACTTGTATAATAACCCATGTACTGAGTCTGAGCATATGTATCAGTGTGGGATTCACTAAGTGCTAGGGAGCGAACGGGGATTGATCTGGAACTGGGACGAGTATTACATGCCTGGTGTGGAATCTCTACGCGCTGAGAACCCTGAGGGTTTACGTATATGTAAATGAAAAGCATATTCCTTTCAATCAGTGCCGTTATTGTGGATTATAATAATTAGAAGATGATTGAAATTGATATATTGCCATTTATGCGTTTTTGTTCATCAAGACCCTACTGTCAAAATACTCTACAATATCCGCTCCATTGTTTTTGTGATTCCTTCGCACATGAGTGAACTTCTGTTATTTGCTTTACTCTCACTTTCCCAGTACACCGTGCTGTATCTGACTTTATCTGATATTTACTCTTATCCAAATAATACCAACTTTCACTTCCATAAAATAAGATGGAATGAGGCACACGATTTCACACATCGTTATTTTTATTTTCTCCATTCATGGTATATAGGAGGATTTATTGTATTCATAAATAAAATGGTCTTCCCGATCTCAGCGGAAATAAGGGTTATGAGGTTCCTCTCTAACACGTTTTGGCCATTTTCCCAATGATGCCTGTTCGTGTTAATGTGATTGTGTTTTATGGCCATAATACCTCAATAAATGAAAGTCTGAGTTGATAGAATTTATTGCAGTCATCTTTGTGAAAAATATGGGAATGGCGAAGATGCTGACTGTGTTGACTTATAGGAAGTTCTGCTAGCAGTTTGAAAAGTTAAATGTTCAATCACACTTCATCATTAGATCTTATGTATTTGTGAAAGCTATGTAAGGGCCTAGTTACGTAGTAGTTTTATTTTTATTTTCCTCTATGAAATAAGAGTAATTATTGGAATGAGCGTAAGGTGATTCACAAATAAATGGTCGACGATATGAATTGATAATTTTCGTATGCAAGTCATAAATTATAGCGAAAGATATACTTAAAATTATACATTCGTATGTCAACCTATGGTATGATTTTTTGTGATTTCTATTACTTAATTGATTCTAGAAATTTCGTTTTATTTGATAAATTACATCCAATGGCGTAGAATTGTGTGTCAAAATTCAGTTCCCAGTTTTATTCCATTCACATATTACTGATTACTTTTGAAGCTATTAGTAGTTTTATTGAAATCAAACCCATTTCATTAGCGGTTATGTACTAGTGAGATCAGTTTTGCATACGAATTTCTTTATAAAGAAGGCGTTAACTTTATAATTTTTATGGAACTAAGTACTCCAATGGGCTTCAAGCTTGCACAAAGGATACGCCAAGCACAGTTTCACTGTAAATGGAATAAATTGGACCTCGTGCGAAGAGTTCCTTTTGCATGATGGTGAACGGTTTCTTTTTTTCATATCTCATAATGTAAGATTCTAAGAGTATATACTATTCAAAACAATGTCTCTCCATTAGCCTCTGCTAGCTGATTACTCCACGTAACCACGGAAGCGAGTGGCTTTTGTGTGTTGGGCGGCTTTTGTCAAGTTAAATATTTAGCGGAGCATAAAGTTGACTGATGTACCCAGCGTGAGGACCGAAACCTCAACTTTCTAGAGTGCGCTAATTTACTTGCGGAATAAGTTTTTGGCGAGCGAGTAGGCGGCTGTAAGGGTTGGCTTGGGAGAAGAGATTACTTTGAGGAATCTAAACCAGAACTTATACCGTAAGCGTAAGTTCTCGGGGCTTTAATAAATCTTCATTCATGAGGGAGAGGGGGTAGAGTCCATGGGGTGAATTAGCACTAAGGGACAAGTCGCGGAATTCCATCAAGGTAGGGTGCATGCCAGGGTACGTGGGTGGGAACACCTCCATGCCGTGCCAGCCCACAACCATGCTATTAAAGGATGGCGGGATTTCGATCCATGAACTTGTCCAAACCTCAAGGTCGATTGAGTTGGGAGATTTTTTTTTTATTCGTTTAACTCGTGCCAAAGTCGGATCAACAGACTTCGCTCCAACTCACAAAAGGAAAATGGACGGAGATGAATCATTTTGTTAGGGATTGGAAGGGTCAAGGGGAGCAGAGTAAAGGGTGTCTCACTCCTTCCCAACCCGGGGAAGTTATCTAATCCACTCAATCTTTAAGCCGCGAACCTGTGCATGTGTACCCGTTCCACCTCTCTAAACTCTGTCCCCTCTTTTGGCTCGAGTGGCTTGAATTTTTCTTTCCGCGACGCATAAATATTGTCGGTTTCAGCATCAAGGTTATCTTTGTACCCATTTTCGGCCTAAAACGATCTTGAATGCGACTCATGTCATTATTTCCCTTAGTGAGCTTATTTCTACTTATTTAGTTAATCCCAGTCGTTGGGCAAGGGCTTTTAGTGCCTCAACAATCGTCGCCGTACTTCATGTACAAATATGCCTGCATATACGAATCACTCTAGAAGCCAACTGAAGCGTGTACGGCACGGGGTGAATTCGCACCAGACTTTTTAGGGTCTTCAACCGCCCACTCCTCCGGCCACTGGGTGCGGACTGGATAGCAATCAGAGGAAGTATACCTGGCTATACAATAGACCAGGGGAACGCTTTGTTGACAGTTATACTTACATGGAGCATTAAAATTAAAGAATTAATAAGGGATAGTATCACAAATGCTACTATTTGACGGATACTACGTGATAATAATTCGAACAAAGCGAAATAATGCAGGATATTCCCAGCGGAGTAGGTCTTAGTAATAGTCAATAGTTACTAAACACAGGTATCAAGTATAGTCTACCTGGTCCGGGTGATTAATTTCAAAGGAAATAAAGATCGTTGCTATTGTGGGCCCTTAGGATGGAAAAACCGATTTCCGCATAGCCATTGACGTTATGCAACGCTGGGATCTATTCAAAATAGGACGAGTGATCTTCCTATTGCTTTTTTCCGTGTTGGAAAGCGTCTGGAAAGAAGTGCGGAATAATAATCTAAGGCATCGAGACACGCTAAAACTCAAGTACCTAACACTACAAGTAGAAGAAGCACACTTCGGTAATATGTTGAACATGTTCAGATCCATTTCACTGATGAACTGTTTTTTATGATGGGATGGGTTGCATAATTTCCTCTTCATTATACAGGAGAGCAATTTCCAGAACTAGCCTGAGTGACTTGAATAAAATTCCTCGGAATCCAATTAATTTCTGAGAGTAAAAAATAAGTGTGACCAGTTTTATGTCACGCTTGCTGATATTCTATTCAAAATAGGGTTCCAAGCGAATGGTTGTTTTTGCTTTATAGAAAACGAGGATAAAAACGAGTTGAAATATTTTCGGTAGAAAATAGTATTTTCTCGACACGCGTTGGGCCAACTAATTAACTTTGGCAAATGAGACGCTCATCCTCCGTATGAAATTCCATCGTTGGTTGATCATTGCGGATGCGTCTGGTAATTGAGTTCATTTGCGCCAGAATGGGTGAAAGTGTATTCTAACTTATTTAGACACTATATTACTTGTAGGGCGGGCAGATATTCGGCGTCATCATTAGCCCAGTCTTTTAGAATTTAAATTTGCATTCTGTCGCATAATTTCTGGACGAAAATTATTATCATTAAGAAATAATAATTTCCTCGTTTACTCTTTTGGTTTTGGCATTAAGCCTGTTCCGGCTTCTCATTGCCATCCCATCCTTGGTTTTTCGACACTTCTTCTACCCAATGGCATATACTCCAAAACCTGCTTTGATATCTTTCGTTAGCCATTCGTTGTATATGCACTTTCCATCTATTTTTGCACCCCACTAACTTATTTGAATAATGAGGTTTAAAACGAATTGATTTCATATAAGTATATTAAGTTAACTGGTAAAATAAAAACTATTAAAAATTGGCGTACATGGGCATTGGTATATGAAATGAGATGATTCCAGATAGGTGTATCGGATTCGATTAACCTGACATTTAAGGGTTAATGCAACCGTGCCCAGGAGTAGTTAAACATCACATCCACAGTACGTTGTATAGTAAAAAAAGAGTCCTCCACCTACCTTCTATGTAGAAGTTAAGCCATAAACTTCTGTTTTAATCGCAATTTTAGCGATGGACAAAATGGAAGCCAGTGTTAGAGCTTCCACTTCAGTTATTTTAAGAACATGGGTATATAAGGAATTTTAACTATAAAAATCTCAATTGAATACTAAACATAAAGCAGCACAAGCATTTTCAATAATATACTACAGTATCCCTTACGAAAAATATTACCAGGCCGTCTACAACAACTACATAAATGCCTTATTATACCGAGCCACAGAACCAGAAAAGCGTTCAAGATTAATACGACCGGCCCCGGCCGCTAAGGAAAGAGATAGATTATTTAAATATATTCATACATTGAGGTGTCAAAATAAGGAAAATCAAGAAGACCAACGGAGTGCAAGCGTAATGGGGCATTTTCTGAAGTGATCCTCCGAAAGATGTGGGAACTCTGAACCTTGAGGGGATAATTTGCATCAAATTAAAATGTTTATTACCCCCCAGTGGGCTAGATTCCGAATTGCATGCATAAGTATGCGCAATGTTTCAATAAGTAGAGCAGAATACTATATGTCATGGGAAATACTCCGCCATGTGGTTGATTTTCTCCACTGAGCAGCACCTACATCTAGTTTCACGTGATGACATTTCGTCGACATCAAAATAATATCTTTAAATAGTGTCATATTCTCCATTGAAATTATTCAGGAAGAAGAACGCTATGTTAAGATACCGGCAGCATTGTATACTGCTCATCAATGTTAAAATAAATTGATCAATTTTTTGACAATACTGTAACAAAATATAAATAATCAGTATTATATAATTTTCACTCTTCGCAAACCGTTATGTGCCATAATATCTGTGTCTTACACTTTTTGTTTGTAGTAGATAGTTTGGGGTGTTTACTCGTTGGTTTGCTCTCATATTCCTCTGTATTAATACAATAAATAGTTCTAGCGCACGTCTCAGCGTACTTCCTGCACAATTCTTTCGTCTATGTTTATTTATGCATTGCAAAATGCGTGAATACTCGTTCTCTCGCACAATCATATGTATAGCACATAGTGTTAGGCATATGAGTGTAAATTCACCTTCCCCACAGAATACGCAGCCACACAACTTTGAGTTGGTCAGCTGGGTACTATTTTGATGAACATTTCCTAAAAAATTATTTTCTCCCCATGCTGTAGCCCATGGTTTCATCGCTTTCTTTTACGCTTAAAAAAATCCAAAAATTTGGAAAGTATCCCCGATCTACACTACTCTCCGTGGCGAGAAAGGTGCACACTGACCCAACCCCCTAAAATTCCTCCGTAACGGCTTTAACGAAAGATTCAAGACTTGGGGCCACCTCTGTCCCCTCGCCAATGCGTCTACTTCATCTAGGATTCCACACTATACCCAACTCTCACCCCACCTTAAGCCTTATCCACACCCACCTCTCAACCACCCCATTAACTACCTCCCCCAACCTCCAACCCCATGTCTCGCCCCACCCATTGAAGCCCCCTCTCGCCCCCCCCCTCAGCACGCTCTCCAGGCCTCTTGTAAATAAATTAGCAAACAGATGGTAAGTGCCGCGAATGTGGTCGAGTCGGGCGGGCGCCAGTGGGGGTGTATGTGGGTAGGAGAGGGAATTTTCGGAAGCACACGCAGCCAAAAGGGATGGATGATGGTGTTTCGGTTATGTGGCGGAGGGAGGGGAAGGGGTATTCGAGTCCTTAAAGGTCCGGGGAGAAGGGTTTGTTGGGGTGGGGGCGTACCCTGAGAGGCCTTTTTGAACGGGGGGTGGGTTGAAGGTGGTTCAAGGGGGTAGAGTCGCTTTAGGCATCGCGTGAGAGAGCGCCTGCGGCGTTAGAGTTGGCGTGCTGACGGCGCCGATGCTGTATTATGGAGATGGGAGGAGGGTATGGAATGGTAAGGGTTGGGCAGTGGGGAGGGTGGAGGCGACCCCTTCTGCATGGATAGAGGTTGGGAGGACTTTGAGAGGGGAGGGAGTTGTAGAGGTTAAAGAATTCCGGTGTGTCGAAAAGCGAGACTAGGTGTCGGGTGTGGAGTTGTGAAAAAAGGACCCGGAGGTGGACGGGGAACGCAGGTGTATAAATTAGCCATTTCCCCATTTCAATATTATACCCGCGTGCATATATATAGGGGCGTGGTGGTCTAATGTCAACTGTCCCAGGTTTGACATGGCGGAAAAAAGAATTTGTAATAAAAGAAATGGCTTCGTGCTATTCGACATAAAATTTTTTGGTAATTTGACCGGTTTCTAGACTTTCTAATGGCTGCATTTATTTAGCGCGTCTAATTCGAGTAATCTTTGCTGGTGTTTCGCAGAATTGGCGCCCTGGGATACTTAGGAATTTATATATTTGATACACTCTGTAGAATACTCATATAGTAGCTGTAGGCGAGGGTAAGGGAACGGAGAGATGTGAAGAGAAGGACTAAGCATTTTTGATAATTGCCGTTTAAACTGTTCGCATTAACAATTAACTCTGCGCTGAGTAGTGTGTACGTGGTAGCCTCAATGAGTGCAACCTTTTGTGGGCTTACCCCAGGAGTTAATTCTTGATGGTTTAGGACAGGGGTGGCCAACCAAAATGATCTTGCGGGCAACTTTGGAAATGCATCATAACTCCGCGGGCCGCATATAAAATTATTTATCCCCATATTAGATTAATACCCACTATAGACATTATTTTGAAGTGAAAAATTGAATCATAATGAGTTATTATTATCGTGTTAAAGTTATTGTATTAAAGTGTGATGAATCTCGCGGGCCGGAAAAATGCTCAAGGCGGGCCGCGGGTTGGCCACCCCTGGTTGAGGAGTTTGCAATAAAGATTCAAAAGTAGCAGTAATACGTTTGAATCACCATAAAAATATTGGTGGCAAAAATGTTTCTGATCCATGGGTGGCAACTTTTGTTAACGGATGACCAAGGAGTATGTGAGGAGAACTAGTTGAGGAGACAATGGCCTTGATCACATGGCTTATTTAGAGAGAATTTGGGATTTCTCGACACGGAAGATGACGAGGGTATGACGATAAGTCAGGGATTTAACTTCCAATTTTCAGATAATTTTTACCTTATGACCTCTTTTTATAATTTTATTTGACCCACCAAAGCTGTTTGGAATTCCTTTACTTTTGTCTGAAGGATTTGTTGAAATAGAAATATATATTTTTCTCAGAGAAAAAAAATAATATTAGTAAGGTTCCAATTGATAAAACACATTCAACTAGTGATATTTCGTACTGAATATTTTATGATCAACCTAATGGCATTTTCTTAAGCGGATTACCTTAAGGCGGGCTATGGATAGTGGTAAAAAAGCTCGGCGCATTGAAAACTGGGAGGATATTCGTGAAGGATGAAGTTGTGAAAAAATATATCGTTGGAAGGAGAGGAGCTTTAATTTGCGGTACCCTGAGGCAAAATTACAGGGGAACGCGGTAGACATAGATAGCCGAAATTGACTTTATCAGGTTTCAACCGTTTGCTGACCTTACTATCATATTATTCCTGTGATCTTCCAAGCACCTCACTGTTCTACGAATACAAAATGAAGAAGTCTAATCTAATCGGAATGAATCCGGGCAGAGCGGTCTAGACGAAGGTAGTATAGCAACCTTCTGATGAAGTTCCCTCTCCAAACTTCCCAAAAAACATTTGTTGCATAAATGATTTGTTTGCGTGTTAGATCATATTCCCTCACAAGTAGAACACACACTGCAGGATCAAGCAAACGTAATTTGATCACGCTCTCTGTCTACTTTTAGTATAAAATGCTGAATATTCACTGAGAGACATTAGTTTATACATCCATTCCTTGGTAAATTGCGTTTTTGTGCTTCAACTCATAAAGTGTTAAAGATAGCTATTTTTAAAATCTGCTATTTCCAGAAATGGTCAAATTTTAGTTATTTTTATACTCCTTAATTACCCGACGATAAGGGAGACAAGTTTTTTAAATAAAAATTTTGTCAAATCAAATAGACGACTTATTGTCACGAAAACATATTTTCTTATAAGTGAGACTGGTATAAGTGAGAGTTTCTTATAAGTGGAGACAACCTGGTAACATTCTAAAGTGGAACATAGTAATATTCCACGTAAAGTTTTACTGAACAACTTTGTTTTTATCAAAATTTCCGGTTTCTATTTAAAATGCTCACGTAAAGATGATGGGCATGATGGTGTAGATTCAAATTTCGGTTCCAGTTTCTAAAGAGTGTTCCCTTCTTTCCTTGTGTATCTTTGCTAATTCCCTCCAGCTCCTCATGTAGAGTCATGTAGACATTTTATTTCCGTTGGAATCTTGTTTTCTTCTTTTGAAAATACTCTTTTCCAGCGAAATTTACTAGTCAGCATTCACTGACAAGCCACCCGTTTGGAATTTACACATAATATGTGAACAGGGAGGTTAAATTGACAGTAATTGGACAGACTTTTTGACCTTGGCGAATGACTGGAAGATTAATTTGACTTTTGAAATGTCTTTTAAACTTCCAAAAATTGAAAAACTTTAGATAAAAAAGATGGACATTGAAACATTGATTTGTGTCTCATTACAATGGAAAGGTCTTGAAACTTATTCTAAAAATATATTTATTTTTAAATAAGTTTCACTGTTTCAATCGTAATGTAGTAGAAGTTGGTCATAATGAAAACAAAAGTCGCGTTATTCCACAATTTTCCAATTTGTACGTCCCTAAACGCTGGTACTGTTTCTGTACTGGTAATAATAAAAAAATGTGGAAAAGTGCGATTGTTGATCTCATTTATTATTAAACATGATTTTTTCACAATTTTAAAAAACTGTTACATTCAAGGTCGTTGTTGTCTGTATTTATCTACAAAACAAGTCGATTTTATTGTTTAAATTTAACGAGCGTTTAAACAAAAATAAATCGTCTATTTTCAGAGAAAAACAAGATAGGCACAGGCACAATTAATGCTGTTTAGATCTCGTTGTTACTGTACGCCGCACTTTGCTTTCCGATAGCCCGAGCGTGTCTCATAGAGGCTTGGAAAAAATCTACCCTGGAACCCAAAGGGACTATACATACTATTATGAGGAAGTACTGTCTCGAAAGGCAGAGCAACCAGTACGAAGCGCACTAGGTGCAAATCATATCGGTAATCATTAAGACGCTCCTGCCTCAAAGCAGAACGACTGTATGCTCTGCGAAGATATATGGTATAAAACAGTACAGCTTGGTATTGTTTTTCACATTTATAATTTTTATTATATTCCCGCGTTTTGACGTTTTAGCATGATCATCAGACCTACTTAGTGATGTGACACTGAGACGCGTGGCTGATGGCTATTACGTAAAGAGTAAAGCTGGTTTCAGGTTTTATTAAACATTTATTTTCAGAATCTATCCATTGAAAGAAATGCCATCTTGCACGCGAAAATATGAAACGGAATCTGGACACTTGTATCATATCATTGCCCTCCACAAGATTCAACAATGTTAGCATGTATTTAATTTCGTCGAATTAACTTTCCTCTTACCTATCCATTCCTAAAATGTCCTGTTGCTTCTACGTATTAGTATTGGGGAGAACTGCATGCAAAACTTGATATGCTAGAGTTTCAATCTCATTCACCTTTCCCTGTGTCCATAAACTCGTTTGAATAGTCTATGTTTTGTGGCTCTTTAATGGCTGTTTCATACAACAAATCGTGAATACTTGGTACTAGTAATCTCCAAAATCTTAACCAATTCTCAAATATACCATTTGGCTGCTATAATTTTACAATGAGATGATCTGCAGCCATCACAAATGTCAGGACAAGAAATCGGCTTCCTTACCAAGCATATGAGAATGTCAGCTGTGTCTGGCCTTATTTCAAAGAGAATCTCTCCTGCCAAACCAAGGTTTGGCTGATCATTGATTGAGCGTGACAGGCATGGAATCTCGTCTGCTGGGCTTGAATGGTATCGCGTGATACCTTCGAGTGATGGCAGAGGAATGGCAACCCAGTTTTCTGATCAAACAGTTAGAGTCCGGGGAGGCTAAGGTTAGAATTTGGGGGTGTACTGAGAGCTCTGTGAATAATACTCAGCAGTATGATTTCTTTATATGCGAGAGAAGCCGAAGATGGCTCAGGGCAAGGAAATGACCCTTCGACTTTAAGTGCAATGTCAATAACCTAGTGGCTTAATACGCGGTAAGCTGGCCGGTCTACTCTCAAACTAGTTTTAGGTTCATGGGCTTTAGTAGAATATTTCTCCACTCCATTAAATAAAATTCATTATTGCCAGAATTAACGTTGTGTATATAGTCCTCGGGAAGTTATTTTCTCTTAATTTTTTCTTTTTTATCTCCATACTGTTGAAAAAGGTACGAAACTATAATGTATTAATATTTGAAGAAGTATGTGTCCCGATTGTTGCATTGCTCGAAGAAACAACAAAAATATGACTGTCATGTTCCTAATAAAAGAAATTGTTTTCAACAGGTTTCTGCTTCACGTTTAAACAGTTTATTGACGGTATTTGCTATTCAATGAGACGTTATATTGTATATTGGGATTTTTTTAAATAATTTTTGTTTAGTCAGAGCATATCTAGTTAAATTTTTGTGTTAAATAAGGGTGTTTATTAATTTATATATTGATCGTATTTCATAAAATATTATAAATACAGTTGAATACGGCAGGCAAAATGAATACCATATTTGTTTTGTTTCCACTTTTGTGTAAAATTTCCTATAGAGACAGCATCTGATTTCATTGTGCTGGTTAACCTTACCCGCATATTATGAAGCACTGTTTACTTGATTTTAACAGACAACGAGAGTTATGTGCCAAGAAATATTGAATCAGAAATTATAAAAAACTGAGTTTGAAAGCCATTTAGTTAAATCCTTCATTATCAGCACGAGAGAAAGACCTTTGGCGTGGTGGGGATTGTTAAATTTTTGTTACTTAAAATGTCAGCGGATCTGTGATCCGTATATTTTTTACTTGAAAGTAATTCATAACGTTGATAATTGTTTGAATATACAGAGTTGCTGTATTGGAATTGGTGAATATTCTTTCAATATGTAGGAGAAATCCTACATTATAATTAATTATTGACTTCATTATTCATAATATTGTCCAAATTAAATGGGAATTTGACATTTAAGTGTCCAATAAATTTTGGTGCTCAAATCCATTCAAATGTTTACGAAATAGCATTATAAGCCTTCTTTCGAAAAGGCCTTTGAGCAACTCAAGTGAAGTGTAGATTCAGTTTCAAGTACTTCATTGAAGTAATGAAGAACCTCTTGGCACAATAGATAAATGGTCAAATGCTTTGGTAATCGATATGAACCGATGCAGTTTAAGCGTCTGTTGGACTGTACGTTCAGCTTTAGTCAGCGGAATAAAAGGCTTTCCCAAATGAATTATTAGGTTTTTCTTTTCTCCCAAAACCGAATCAATGGGCCGCCGACCGTTTGCTATTTCCGGCAACGCCCAATAATGAAATAGTAATGTGTGCGACGTGGAACGCGATCTTACTTTTTTATTCCAATCCATTTCGTGCGAGTGGTTAAATGATGCATATGTCTTGCGGAAATATGGGAAAGGAAAATGAGTTTACGCAACGTCCCCAGAGTAAAAAGTTTTCATTTCTTATGAGAAGAACGGCATGAAGGACGATATCTTTTCTTGAATGAGTTCCGAGCATTCGAAAGAGCGATATTGAGATATTATGAAGAAGTATTTTTATGTTAAGTAAAAAAGTAGGTAAGCTCTTTAAAAAAAACAGAAAAATATTTTTTATGTCAGTAAAATAGATGAATATTTTGTGAAAAATGAATTACGATGAACACAATGTAAGGTTTGGGCTATGCTGGACATGATACCAGAACCCATAATCAATACTTATTTCGTTAATGGGGACAGCTCAGTTAACAAACCGCGTGTAATGTATTTACGAATTTATCTGCCAGTGGAGCGGAAGTAAATCGTTTTTCCCATCACTTTCGGTATTATTTTTTGTTACATAAATTAAATTGAGGAAAAATAAGCTACTGTAAATTCATTCGTGTTACACTTCCCAATGGTAACAAACTTGTATCATTGTTGGGGGCAATACTGGCAGAAATGAAGCATATATAAAATGCCATTCCTTGTTTTCAAATTCTTTTCTGCTGATAACCACTCTTATCTCAATAGGAATAACGTCATTGGTAAAAAAAATGTATGCTTAATATTGTGTATTGAGGCATGGCGTGTTTGTAAACTGATTTATTTAGTAGTTTTTGTAGCCCTGATGATTGGTGTGACGTGAATGGACCATTGAAAACTTAGTCATGAGTTAAACATTTTCAGACTACTAACTTGCAATTGTTACTTTGGTGAATAAAAGTATGAATGTTTACCATTTTTGAGCATAATATTTCGGGTTAGACTAGCTCTATGGGGCTAGAAACAATTAAAAAGCCTGAAATTTGACGGCAAAGCTAACTATGTTAGGATAATATGTGCCATTATTACATTCTATCACTTGAATTCATGATACAGAGGAAATATTTTAAAATCCCCATTAAAGTACTTAAATTGACCGGAAACAACACTCCGATATTTCAATGGCAGAATTACTCAATTGACTGGTGGCGGTCATTATACTCTCATAAAATGTCTGAAATAATATTACACAAAATGGAATTCACTATGCGGCGGTCAAAAAAAGAATTGAAATTTTATGTACTAACACTTTTTATCACTACAATGGAAATTTATGGAAATGTAAATAAAGTTTCACGACTGCAATGGACTTTTAATGCATCAAACTTTTAATAAATCAATGAATTAGTGAAGATATTATTTGATACATCAGTTTTCGTCTTCTCTCCCCCATTTCCTCCTCCTTGTTTTATTAAGTCATCCCTATCTGTGATAAAATTTCAATACATACAAAATGTATCCTAGTATATACTAATGCATGTACTTGTCAGACTTTCATTAGTTCTTTCTCAATTCACCAAACCAATTAGGAAGTTCGAGTACGGGATTTCCGTCTCATAGGAACCCTGGTTCGAGTCCCTTAAACGGGTACAGTTTTGCATTGGAATCACCATCCTGCCTAGGATGTTACATATAGAGGACTTTTTGAGGAGTACTCTGTCCATTGTATGATATTTTTAACAGTTGACCTCTCCTCGTCTTATGTCAATGTCTTCCTCATATCAGCAACTAACACTTCCTTCACAAAGTTTTATTTTTTGGTTAAAATAGTTTTTCCCTGAGACATCACTTGTCATAAAATTTAACTACATTCTATTTATTAAACTAACTCCACACCATCTGTTTACTCAATAGATGTACCCCTCAGCAATGCTTTTATGTTTACTTCTACGCGTTATCCGGCAAGTACCGCGTATACACTCTCTGCCTTTTAAGAATACGAGAGAGGGTCAATAAAGGTTACACTGTTTTGAAGGGTAATCGGTGTTTGCGGACTCTAAAATTTATCTATCATGTTTCTTGGGAAATATTTGAATCAACTATTTAACTTCCGGTTGCAATTTTATTTTATACTACAGATACTATACTTATAAAAATTCAGTCAGAGACAATTGATCAATTGAAAACGTAACAATCTCCTCAACATTTAAGTTCACCATAAAGCTGGGTGATTAAGATACTGGATGAATTCTCGTCTTTTCACTTTTTTGCGAATACATACTTCAAATAGGACATATCGGCAAATAGTTCCAGTAAAATCTCTGAAAACTGCCAGAAGATTTAGAAATTTAGTACATATTTAAGCTAATCATATTCTCTTACTATACTCCGGTGTCAAACACCGGATTACCTCCTACCCAAAACCCATTCATTTCATATATTGATTACGGATTACATCAGAACGATTGTTAAATGCTGCTGGAATATTTTAATTATTTTTTGCATATTTGGATAAAGGTTTGCTTTGATCAATACAAGATTCTCAGGGTTTATACTAACCGTTTTGTAAAGATGGTACTACTGTAGTTACAAAACCTCGGGGGAGAAGTTATCTTCACACTGTGAAAGAAAATGATTTTGCGAGTCAAACCCCGAAGCCAGTAGATGAAAATATTCATTCGAATATACTCGAACATCGTAGCAAGAGTTAAAAAATACAAGCGGAAGAGACCAGCTATTTTTCAAAGAGGTCACTCGGTGACTACCTTTGGTCCAAGGCGGGGGCTATTTGATAAATTTCATTGTGATACGTCCTGTCGTTTCAGAGACATATCACGATCAGTCTCTGAATGTGCTGCTCTTTGACTGTTATAAATATAGATTGTGCCTAGCATATGCCCACCCATTTGTCTCTTTCAGTATTTGAATCTCATCTGTTATTTCTCAACACGGAAACAAACAGCGAAGAAATATGAAGGACCGCTCGCAAGAAAAGAACTGACAAGAAAATGAGGACGCTGACTACAGATATATGCACTGAAATTACCCTCTACAAGCTTAAAAAATTTGAATAAATGGCTGTGGGAAGATTATTTGAGACATTCGTTTGGTTTTAAAATTTCCCCTACACAAAACTCGCAGTATACGTTAAATTACAAATAACGGAAAGACTAATTATTGGACCTTGGTCCTCGAATAAGTGTTGTCTGAGTTGTATAATCATAGATTTAACCTGAAATCTGCATACGGATTAATCATTTTCGTCGTGCGAATCTAATATTGTTTATTCCTTTGTGCTACCTTAATGTAGCTAAAACAGCGAAGAAATATGAAGGACCGCCTTCAAGAAAGGAACGGAAAGGTGAAATAATGAAGGAAGTGTGGAGTTGGAGAGGTTTGAGCTAAGTGTTGGAGAGGGAGAAGGACTTGAGAGAGATTGAGATAGGGTGAGAGAGGTGAGAGAGAGAGAGACTAGCTCAGAATGATTCAATCAAAAATTTTTGGCGAGAGAATGAGAATGGGAAATGGGTTGGAAAAGGAAGTGAGGGGTTGTTAAGAGAGGAGAGAGGATGAACCGTAGTTCAGGGTTCCCTCGGGTGAGGGAAGGCTGTCTTCCTATTTAAATGAAATGATGGAAATTAAATGTTCGCCACTTGTTTCCAAAATTGTGCTCCTGCCATCCCCCTCTCCTTCTCTCCCGAGACCATATCTTTCTTCTCCCCCGGAAGAAAAAAATGAGGGGAAAAAACAAAGTGGAAAAAACTCTTACCCTGACCCTAGGTTTCCCTTTTAGAACCCTCACACCCCTCCCAATCCTAAACTTTCAGTCCGCCCACACACCCTCTTCTCTCGCTCTTCCCCGCCAAATTGTTTTTGAATTGAATCACTCAACTACAGATTCCCTCAACCTCCCCTCATTCGCTTTCGCTACTCATTCTGCTCCGAGCACTCTTTCCATTTTCCACGTCGCGCGTCGTATTTGAATACCTCCTTGGATGATACTATCACGTTTATCTATATTTGTATGCCACGAGTATGTGAACGGAGATGCTGCAAATTGGTAGTTTGTAGTCTACTGAAGGTCGGGCTATTTATCAGATAGGTCATGTAGAGACTCATCACATTCGAAAGACTTCGAAACACGGATAAAACATTTCTGGTGAGAGGATGATGGAAGATAATACAGTGAAGTAAATAGTGGGTATAATGTGGCTTCTAAATTTAAACCCAGGTGGGGACGGGGTACATTTCTTGCATGCTAATCCGAGGGTCACGGTTTCGAGTCCCGCCTGAGTTTTCCACCACTCATGCGGGACTCGATTTTGTGTGACAGACATGGCAGGCATGGGTGATACTGTTTCGTCCGTTGTTAATATTAGTCACCCGATGTAAAAATGCATAGTAGCTTTTTCATAAAGCAATTAATGTGCAGTTTTCGGGATTGTGTAAACAAATTAATAAATAAACGATTGAAGGTCTAGAAAATGCAGGCAATATTGTGTGGTAATCAAATGTGAATGCGAACGGTTGATGCGAAAGGTGTGAAATTTCCCGTAAATGGAATAGCTTTTAGTATGATCTTCATACTGACGCAGTATTTCTTTTTACGCATTCATAATATCAGGATATTATTTGGTTAACACGAAGAACTTTTTTCTAACCACACGATAGAAATGCAAGTCTGATAGTAGCAACGATGAAGAAAGAGATGATGGTTGAATGCACAATGGTTTAGTGATGGGATCGATCCTTATGAGATCTATTAAGTTATGGACTTCCCCACTAATGTCGGGTTGCATGAGTTATCGCATTCAAAACTTATCCCCAAATAGTTATTGCTTCAAATATCTGGTCTAATTTTCTGTCACTGGGTAATATTCGTGAATCTATATCTACTGTGTGAGGGTAGTCACCGAAGCACATTATCTACTCTCAAGAACCGATGATGAAAGGAACTGTCAAAGGACAAGACATTTTATTAAGTAATTTAACATCCTTGAAGTTGATTACTGCACATCCGTCCTATAAGCTACTTATAGGACTTACAAGCATTTAACTCTGTTCCATCAAGAAAAATAACTTATGAGACCATTTGTGACACCGATCAATTGAACAAGTGTTTCTGCAAAGCATATTGAACGAGTTCTTAGACGTATGGATTTCATGACTCATTTGGAGACACATGTGCTGCTTCTGCAATAAGTCATTAGAGAGTCATGCTGACACACTCTAAGTGTGGTGAATTTTTATGGAGGCCCAGGTTGCTGGAGTATCGAGCGTGAATGGCTAAAATTAAGAAATAGGATGCGTAAAAATTACACAAAATTATCAGGCAGACAAAAACTTCTCCAGCAATAACTTAAAACTGCAAGTTCTGTAGCAATCCAGAACTACGCTATTGCGGCGGCTCGCAGGGTACTGTGTAGATGAATAAGTGAAGTTGAAGGCGATCGTTGGTAAGAATGACTGAGAATACTATATAATAATGTCACCCTCTCAGTAATTCTCTGAAATATTTTGATTATCATCTTTAAATTCAGTGAATTTTTATTACAATAAATTGCAGAACGAAAAGGCATCGCGCGTTATATGAAGACGGGAATGTTTATCGTTCAATCAGCAAAAACTATCGTAATAGATTGTACAAAAACGGATGACGCTTGTAAAATAAGGGAAAAAAGTGCATGTAAAGCATATAGAGTACATGTAAAGCACTTTATTGATGGGGAGATAAACAAATTACATATATGTATCGTATTCAGTTATTTGTTGCATGTAAATGCATATCGTTGATATCCTAGATATACTAGGTGAAGTTATGTATAATTCTCAACTTTTGTGATAATGAATTTAACTATGTTGAAGCAGGTATATCGATATATATGATATGACGGTATCATGGACAAGAAAGGGAGAATGTAAAATCACTGAAATTACTATTTGACTTAATAACAACTTCTTTTGTAATCATCATTGCTATATTGATATACGGAAAATATATTTGTAATGAGGTAAATGATGAAGATATTTTACTTCTTATTACTTATAATACTTAAATATTGATTAAAAGGGCTATACATAATTAATGGACGTTGACTGTTCTAGTTACATATTTTAAGTCGAGATATTTTTACTGTTGCCGTAAATAACGTCATTCGTGTAGCCCAATCAATAGTACATAAAGTACTCATATTCATGCAGTATCAAGATTAAGAACTACATAATCAAGAGGCAAAAAATGTCAGAATAAAAATTATAATTGTTTCAACAGAATAGTTGTCATTCCCATTCATATTGAACAATATCTTATCTTAAGAAAATGAATTCGTCTGACAGTGAAAATTATAGGGTTGCATTTGATAAACGTCGTATATATGACATCGCAGGTTACATACGCAGCTATAGTAGATAAGCGACTATTTTCAATTTAGTAAAAAGTCGCAGTTGTCGTGCCATATAATATCTCTGTAATGATTTTTAAGGCGTAATAAATTAAGCGAAAATATAGGAAAAATTAAATTAAAAAAATTAAATAAACCTTGTAAGTTGATCATTTGGGAAGCTTGATTCATTTCCGCTTTTTAGAGAAGATGGGTACTTCTTTACGAGAACACAGTATTCATACGGAATGGCCTTACAGTTGAAGGCCGCAGAAGATCCTGGTGTAGACCTGCGCGGCAAGGGGTTAGATAGAGTTGGAGGGAGTGAAGGGAAAGAACTGAGGAGTAGTTTGCAACGAGAGAGAGTTTGACAGGGGAATCAAGCTACTTCGTGGAATAAGCAAGAACGAAAGGTTATTAGATAACTGGCTAAAATCACCCATTGTCGCGACTGTACTTAGGAATCCAATCTTGAGGTCTTATCGCGAAACAAGTCGAAATGAGACGGTAGTTTTTTGTCAGTCATCCCAATGTTCGAAGCGCTGGTGTTGGCAGAAATCAGAAAAGCTTTACGGAGATAAACCTTCCTTTCCATTTTTGCAGCACTCGCTCAGCTGCCCATTTTTCAAAATCATTCACTCTACAACGCCAAGAACATTTACGAGAGCTAAACTATTAAGGAAAGTTGCTGTTGTTTGAATATCCCTTCCGACAGACAAGGGATTTAGGAGCTCTCACGCAGCACCTAAAGGCCGGGTAACACGGCATGATTTCCTTGCGATCCCGTCGAGCGCGATCGATGACCTTCACTCCAATATCGAGCACAACTCCATGAAAGAGAGTACGACCACCCCTCAACAGCATCGCTTCGACGTCATTCGTGTCGTGTCGTGCGACCAATCTCCGCCAAAACAATAAACCCAGGTGTTACCCGTAGCGAGAGGCCAAACCTTTTCCTCAGCAACTGAATTTGGGCCTCCCAACTCATTATCACCCACCTTCAGAGCACAAAATCCGCCGACAACTCACTGTAATAGAATTGGTTTTTCTAAACAAATATTTGTTGTACACTTCAAAAATTCATTCTTGGAATTGGTTTCCCGGTGTTTTCGTGAGCGTTTGCAGCATTTAAGTGAAATTCTTGGGCTAAAAATAAAGGTCTGCTTTATCATTACCGAACTTATACCGAGCCTAACTAATGCCAAACTCCTACATTTGATAAACGTAAAAAATACGCACAACCAGTTAATATTAACGCTATGATTTCTTTTTCAATTTATAAACTGCTTAGCAAAATAGTTGGAACAGTTTTCAGAGCCTATATCTTTTGAGCCTTTCGCAACTTTATGATTAAAAAAGCCATTTCAATGGCAACCAGCTGTCTGAATACACATGGTGTGAGAGATGCTGCTAATGGGCTGGGGTTGCAGCCTCGTGGATGAGGAAACGAAAAGCTGTCCGCTGACTTGGTTGCCAAGTCGGAAGTATGGAATACCTTAAGATTCACCGTCATGGGTCACGTGATGAATCGAGGCCGTTGAGGTAGATATAGAGGGCAGCCTAGAAATGACAGATGTGCTCTGGGTTAACGAATGGTGATATGGTTGACAGCTAAAAAAAGTGACGCAATTTCACCATGGGCACACTAAATGACCATTAGAAGGATTACATTAAATTAAAAACAAAAGGGGAGGTTCGAGTACGCTGACACTCTTATAAAGCCATGCTGAAAGTGAAAAGTAAGTTAGTACTCAATGTGTAGGTAAATGGCTGCAAATTAGACAGTAGAGAATAATATTAGGGAGTTCATTTGGTTATTTGTTATATTGTATGGTTTTGTTTGGAAATAAACATATTTTGACTTTGGCTTGAAGATGTGGGGAGTGTGAGCTAGGCAACTTTAAAATACATATTTTTGTCAGTTTGCTGTCTCAAATATGGCTAACTATTATGTCCTATGTTACTAGGTGCTACGTGGGCGTGGCCCGCCATCTTTGTCTACCCCGATTTTCCTTTCGCGCTAACGGGCACATGCGCAAATTTTGCTACTTAGCTATGTTTTTCATCGAAAACTTTGTAGAAATCAGCACACATTCTTTAATATATTAACACATTTTTATATTTATTAAAATAAACAATAACCCGTACTACCGGTGAGAGCTATGGTAAAATCGAGTATAATCCATAGCACGAAGTAATTAGTTTATATCTCTACAGTTACTTGCCTTTAATATCAAACAGGCTGTGGATATTATTACTTGACGTCCACTAGTTCGTCCATTCCGTCGTGCTATTCCAAGGAAAGTATGGAAAGAGGAAGGATAACATGCATGGTAGGGATGCCACATACTAAAAAACATCGAGTAGTCGATTTTTCGATGATTATAAAAGTATTCAGCACTCATTCAATTTCCATCGGCAAAAAACATCGACATGGCGCAAATGACCTTAGCCGTCGGTCGCTTCCCCAATTATCCAATCCAATCCATAAAACATCAATGCATCGAATAACTATCGTCTTCTTATTTGAGGTTTTGCGTCATCTATCAGACATATTTCCATTTCAAATTTGCTTGCGATTTGAAAAATTCCACAGAGCTCAGATCTGATATTAATCTAAATAATAATACGCGAATATTTTTCCATTGCATTTATTCTTGGCAAATAGATAGTTAATCACTCTTTTCTTCTGTGTCGTTTAAATGACAATATATTTTATTGACGGGCTTGCTGCCATTTGACCAAATATTGCCTCACAATTTGCAAAGGTCACAATAAGAAAAATATAAAAGTGTTTAATACAAATATGGCCACATAATAAAATTTCAATCAATGCTAATTAATACATGTATTACGTGGTTGAGATTAACATTGATCAGGGTTCTGTGATTGTTGAATACGCTCGTGGACGACCGAGAGAAGAGGATGTCTTAACTTCAGTAGACGCGTCGAAGGGTCGTCGAGCGGAAGTCACGAAGGATACGGCAAACGAGAGAACACACTGTCGATAGCAACATAGCACTCGACAGGGTCGATAGGAAATCCTGCCGTTTTAAGGCGAAGAGATCCTCTACTTGGTCAACTGGTCGCTTTTTTAGTGGAGTATTTTAAACATGAATTTCTTAAATATAAGGGGATCGGTATTTCGACAAAGAGTCATAGCCATTGCCAATATCCGAACTCAGGCCCTCGTAACGGAAAGCTAGAATTCTAGCCTCCAAAAAATCCCATATTCTCAAGGTAAATCGCTTAAGTATGTTTTTGGCAAGTGATGCATTTAAAACATAAATGTGTTACATATTTAGGTATCGGTATTACGACAAAGACTCTCAGCCATTGCCGAGATTCGAACTCAGTCCCGCGTAACAGGAAGCTAGGATTCTAACCTCCAAAAAGTTTCAATTTGTCCAGGTAAATTGGCAAGTGCATGATGTTACAGCTATGATCTAATGTGTCATGTATTCATAAGAAACATTAAACTTTTTCTCCACTGATTCAGAGTTCATACTTAAATAATTTGCTAGAGTCAGAATTGTAGCGGAAGAAGGATTACACTGTTTTACTTTCAAATTTGTAGTTATCGAAGTACAGTACGACATAATGATATTTTGACTGAGAAGCCCGCTCGTTAACAGCCTGTCACCGGTGACCTGCACGCATTTCGTGTTCTTCGCTTGGAAAATTGCTTTCCAAAATATGATTTTACTCAGATTTACTACAACTGAACGTAAAAGGTCATAAGAATGGTCATAAGTAAACAGTTTCTTAATCATCTTACTCGATTCACGTCACGATTTTTGCGTGCTGTCCTTCAGTTACTTGGAAAACGCGGGTTAAGGTTAATAAATTCAGATTTTAAGGTTAAGGTTCGACAGCCAAGGTCGCTGGTAGGACGAGAAATGACCTCAGGGTGTTGATAAGGCTTCCTTTCTCATTATCATGGAAAATGAACGCGAGTGCGTGAGAATGTCGAGTAATTTTCACGCTTCATTCCAACTTCTTATTAAACCTGAAACCCATGGTGTCGATATACAATACGGTTCTGCGCTATGATTTTTTTTCTCTTTTCTTGCAGCCTTGAGTGCATGCATACCCGCCTAATTACTTAAACGAACATTTTTTCAGTGTTGCAAATTTCCACGCCTTTGAGAAATGATTTTCGTCCCGTGGTGTTTTCTGAATTTCCAGTCAAAGAGGCCGTCAACGCGATTAGGATGACATGGATTGGAATCAACTAGCAATCTGAAATGTAACGTGAAAATTTGTGACAGATCAAAATGTATAAATCCTTACTAATAATAAAAAATGTAATGGTGCCTCTCTGCTACTCCATCACGCAAAGGCTACTGGAGTCATTGAGCTGAAATTTGGCATGTAGATAGAAAATATATGTTTGTAACATAGGCTATATAAAAAAATCCCTCAGAGCCCCCGAAGGCCCCTCCTGGCGGTTCATGCTAAGCATTGGGTTCGGTGCAGTGGTTTCATTTTTTGCATTTTAGAAGTACTTTCACTCAAGATAGAGGGCTAAGATTTTTCATCGGATAGTAAAATAGATGAACTTTCCAATTATTTCCGTCATTTTTATTTGATTCTTCTTATTTGTCTGAAAATCATGTTTTTAACTGAAAAATCTCACATTTTTCTTAGCAATCGACAATAGCCTATTTCCTTGACAACTACCTATAGATTTAATTTTCAAAGGATATTCACTCCTCTAGCATTTAAATATCACAAACTCCTCAAATGACCAAGCTGACAGTATTCTTCAAGCTTTGTGATTTTCTTATTGAATAAGTTCTATGTTTTTCACACCCGATGAATTTTAACGGGTATCTTCCACTAGTAATTTATAATTTTAAGCCTGCATCATTGAAAAGCGGTGGTAGCCACTATCCAATCATCTGTTTCAGTGACTCTCTTACCAGTTCTCCTGTTCTTAAGACTCCAGATATTTCTCCCCCAAAGAGCCTCTTCCGCCAAGTTGGCCCGTCACTTTCGCGTTTACCCCTTGATCTCACAATGCTCACTCCTCATTTATGAATATGATTCTTCACTATTCGATTTATATCCATTATCTCAGCATGGTGAAACTAAAAAAGCGCGCTTTTTGATTAATTCGTCTCCATTGTAGAAGCATTTTATTTAGCATTCTTCCATGACTACCTCATTCTCAGACCTATCCCTTCTGCTGTCACACAAAAACCTCATATACGAAAAATTACTACAGGAATGTATATATAGCTTAATCAACGAGATTTGAAATTGAAGCTATTCTGCAGAAGAGTGGAGTGCTATGTGTTCGACAGCTATGTTTTCCTAAAAGAAATTAGGTTCACCTAATTTGATAAGTTTTTATGAGCAGTACATAATGATGTTCGATCAGATTCATAAAATTAATAATTAAGGAATTAATATATAAAATGAGATGTTGTTGAAAGATACTTTCTTAAGGCGGGAACGTGAGGAATTTATTTGCCTTCAAATTAGTGCCTCGTATTGAAGAATATTTCCTCTTTTTGATAGCTTCAACATACATTCTCACAACTTAAAGCGAAATCATACGGACTCCATCACAAGAACCGGTGAAGCATTGATTAAACGAATAGTTTCACTAAAATATACAAACTTCCTTACCAATTTTTAATAGCTAATTAGGCATAAAAAATCTTTTGTAACTATTTTTGAAACAAATTTAACAGACATTCATTGTAGTCGGCTTCCCTTACTGGCAACAGTACACACGTACATTTGATTACAGATCTGCTTGTTTATCTAGTGATTCTTTTACTTTTCGATAGCCCATGATTTGAATTAGTTCAATCAAATTTTGAACAACATTATTAACATATACGTGAGACTAGCTCATTTTTCTTGATTACTCTGTTATCAAACGAACTTAAGTAAATCGACGATAACATTAGCATGCTTAAAGATATATATGACTACAACATAATGATTTGGAAAAACAAATACATATGCAGGACCATTGCCCAGCTTGTGCCCGTGATAGCATATGTAGCGCATCATATTGTTGCTAAAAACAAAACACGGTTCACAGTCGTGTGACTTGACGCCATCTATTCTCTCACCTTATCTATGCCCACAGATAACGTCTCTGTTCGTTCAGTATGTTTTTCTCGCAAAAAAATATTCTGAGGTTTCCAATAATCTTTTAGTACTTACGTTGCCAAAAAGATGGGGCAGGTCAATAGCTATGAGGTATAGGGAAAGGTTTAAGGCGGAGTTAGCGCGATCAATATCCACTTCTAATGGCCCGTAAGCGATGGGATACTACCCAGCTCTATTCCTCGAGGTGTGGATATCTCCAGGCTTCTGGGGATAGTAAATAAGTAATTTATGCGAAATCGATGGAGACTTGCCCCGTTCAAAAAAGATAAAATACATCTATTCCCTCCCGATAAATCATCGAAATAAAGATCATGGCATACTTCGCGTCAGATTTCTTGAGACAATAAAAATAGTTTGACGAAACTGCCGATCTCTTTATGTATTCGTTCCAGCGTTAAGAGGATATTATCAGAGGGAGGCACGAAACTTGCCTCGTGCATCGTCACGGCGACTTTATATTACAACTTTCCATCGAATGGTACGTGCGTAAAGCTTGATGCCCCACATCTTGGTGATTTGTGCACGGAATATAGACATATTCCTTGGCTATTATTCTAACGTTTTTGAAAAGAGACATGTTTGATGCTGTACGTGCCGTTAATAAGATCGCAAATTTAGACCGATGCACCGTACTTCCAGTCTCAGGAGGTGCTAGCTTAGTGAGGGGTTATAACAGAGGATAGAGAGGAAGATAAGGAGGAGAGGATTGAGATGTCATTACCTTGCAAAAGTCTTATTATCCGCAAAGAGAATTGCAAGACAATGACCTTTCAATACTCTCCTCCTTATTAGTCCAATTATCCGCATAGAGAACGGTGGTATAGTAATATTTTCATATTATGATTGAAGTAATGCACGCAGTGTAGCCAAAAGTAAACAAATATAAAGTGTTGTAACGAATTCGTCGGCATTTACCATTTTTACAAAATGGATCCTTCCTCTTGTAGGCAATGACCATTTTTTTATAAATTGGCTATAGTAGTCGTCTGCCCCCTACCACTTAATCTTGCAGACTCCCAGTATGTCCTCCCCTAGCCTCTCCATCTCAATCGTTCTGCAGCTTATCGCTCACCCCTAAAAATCTCACGTTTCATGGTACAATCTTGCACTCGTCCTTTCTGACTGATGTACCCCTCCCAGTATTCCCCACCCGGACATCCGATTGGGGGACTATTTTACCTCTAGAAGATTTCGACGGGAGGAATGCAATCACGTCGTACATCTTCAAGGGAGACAAATTTGGTGGTTTCAACCTTGCCTTCGACATTGCAGTACTTCGGCCGATTCCGTGACCTTCACTCTCGCCCGAAGCTGTGGCTGTTGATGCCGGTCTAATATCTTTGATCTATACAATCTATGCCTTCCGCTGAGACTGCTGCTTCTCAGTAGTGGGATCAATTTGGGTAACGTGAAAAATTTGGTTACCGACATCCAGAAAAAATATTTTCTGTCACTCGATATCGAACCTACAGACCTCAGAACGGTAGTCGAACACGCTATCGCTACGTTACCGAAACCGGACCCCTAAAGGGTTACGGATATGATAGTGGTGAGAATTTTAGGTAAGTTGGGAAGGGAAAGAAAGAAAATTAGTTTCATAGACGAAATGAAGAAGGGTAAGAAGTACACTGAAATGAAAAAAAGAAATATCGGTTGACAGAACCCTGCAAATGTCTCTTTTAAGACAATCACCTATTAATCTCCATGGTTACTATCCTTAAACGGTAGATACCTAACAATAAATATCACATCGGGGTCTCCGTATGTTATGCGCGGGAATTCTATGCCCGACCGAAATGGACACCAGTCGTCTCGTTCAAGTATGTCACCAACACCATGAAATTTTTGTATCATGTGACAATATATATTTTTCCTAAGTGCTGATTGGACTGTTTTCTGAGCGTTTGCCGTAGTTTTACACCCAATCGCAAGATACCTCATGTATGGGTATTATTCACTCAATAAATCACGCAATGGATCATCTGTATACCGTTACTTGATCGTTTTTCATGTGATAACCTAATATTAGGCCAATATGAAAGACTCATCCTCTTCATAAAAACTACGTCCCTGACCTGGTGTATATATTTTAACATTTCAGTTGTAAGGAAAGATCACTGTTGGTGCAAATCAGTCAAAGAAATTTATATTGACCTTTGCCCTGCTGCTCTCAAAATTATTGTTGTGAAAATTAGTTATGAAATCAACTTTCCTCCACGCCTATCCGATACGACTTATTTTCCTCAATTGCGACGATGGGCGCTCTCACCAAGTTTTAGTGAAGTCAAAGGAACATTTATTTTCCTAATTTTGTTATCTGAATGTTCCAAATCTGAACAAGGAGTTCCATGATTTAGCACCAAAACATTTTAATGGGCTTGGGAAAATTTCATCTTGAAAATGTTTTAGTTAGGCAGTTTGTAGACGTTAGATTGAACAAACTTGTTGGCGTTTCATACATAGATTTTGGACCAGGATAAAGAAAAAAATGATATGCATGAAGGACCTTTGAGGAAGATCTTGGCTGAGTAGGATTGGGGGTTTCAGGAAACAACGTCGGTTGGAATTTGCAATATGAGTGAAGGGATTTTTTTAGGCAGAGATAGAAGGGAAAATATTATGAAAGCTGAAAAAAGGTAAAATTCATAGGCATGTTTGAACGGAATAAACTAAAATAGGAGTATGCGCAGCTGGAGAGAGATACCTTTTTATGAATAAACGCTCGAATGTGATAAGAAGAATTTAGAGGAAATGACTTAACTTCATCCTACCCAACCTTTAGCTGTGTGAATCCCCTCCGGACGTATGTATTGTAGAACAAGTGAACTCACTAATAAACTGTGCCGCTTCTCACCTTTTGCTTCTCATTATTCTGACCTAAGCAGTTCCCGGTGCGCATCTAGAATCCCTAAAAATTAATCATGAAGACGTCGAGATTGGTCCCAGTTGGGAACAAACACTGGGTAATACACGTAAAGGTTAAGTAGGGGGAGAAGGGATGAGAGGAGTTGAAATGAGTAATCATTTAGTAAGTGGTTTAGGTTGGGGCTAATGTGGTGGCTAATTTATGAGGTGCTCGTCCTGAGGGCCCGAGTTCAAATACTTGAGGCGACGAATATATAGGATATTAGGTTATTTGGAATCCATAGGATATTAGGTTATTTGCGGACTCTTTGGTGTCTTTCAAAAAGGCTAATTATATTCAATACCTTGTTTTTCTCTTCTGTTCCTCTAACTCTTTATACTTTCGTTATAACTATAACTGTCTAAGATTAATAACTAGGTTTCTTAAAATACTTAGTCGAAACCTTATAATTGCCTGGTCATAATATTTCTGTCGCCTTCAATGATAAAATGCATTCTAAAGAAAAAAAGAACTTCCCAAAAGTCATTTACGTGTTTCTCTAGTTAGGTGGTAGGGAGACACACAACATCATATAATTTCTATATTAAGAATGTGCTCGAAATTTTGAATTTTCATTAAGCCAGATTATGTCATATATTAATGGGATTAATAGATAATATTTCAGCAGTTGCGTTGCTACAGTCAGCTATATCATTTGGTGAGATCACGCTAAGTAGAAGAGAGCATCTTTGAGTTTCCTTCTCACCTCTCAATGAAATAGTCATGTTTGGAGGCAGGCTAGTTTTCGATCGGATTGCGATTTTTCTCCAGGTGAATTCGTGAAGAAATTTACATGCTTAGCCAAAATATCAGAACGTTGTTGACAATAACGTTGTTACAAATCCACCAGCTTATCACTAATGCTAAGGCATGTCATTCTTTCGCGTAAATAAACGGACAACGTCGGATGAAACTATAGGAATTTCTCAAGAAAAATGGTGGTAAAAACATTTAAATTATGTGTTTGATGGTGAATATGTAAATATATAGGACAATAAGACAAAATTGACATCTTGATCAATAAATCTAAATATTTGTCGAGAAATTAAGTCCATGTCTCATCGATTCAAGCTACTATATTATCTTGTCGAAAATATATATTATAAAGTCGGAAAAGTAAAACACTGTACCGTACGTCCACACTTACTACCATGTTTTTTATTATTTGGCCCGTAAATCTATTCTGGGTACAAACTCGGTCCATTGATGAATTTTTCCGAAAATCAGACATGGCCAAATCATGTCTCGTACGCCAAAGCCGTTAATAATTGCTTCACGCTTCACCTCGTGGAAGTTGTTTATTATTTATTGCAAAAATGCTGAAAGTACTTTTCTACTGAATCTTTATTCGTTCATTACGTTTCACGTCTCTTGAGATGTCATGTGACGATGAAGGGCGTCGCACGAATACAGGTTCAGTGGTTGAGTGCCTTGTGCATTTTGATAGTATGATAAAATTATGATGTCATATTAATATTGTTAGATTATAGCAGAAACAACAAATGCACTTTTCCGCAGGATATTTTAATCAGTACGATGCGTTTCAGCTCACAGAGCCATCATCAGGTACAAAACCTATGTTGGCTCTGTGAGCTGAAACGCGTCGTACTCATCAAAATATCATGTGGAATAGTGCCATTGTTGTACTTCCACAATACTATGTCGCCTGAATCTGTTGAAGAAATACTGTTAGAATTGATCGAGATATAAATGGTACATGAAGGCGATTATTAAACGTGCTAAAGTTTAAAATTGTTTTATTTGTCGATCTAAAATCTACCTAAAGAACGAAAGAGATTAAATATTACAGGCGTTCTGAAACGCAGACAAGGATGAGGGTGGAAAACAACGTGGATGTGAAGATGGCCGGAGAAGTCTTGCGGGGAATCGGTGGAGGAAAGGAGGAAGTTGAAGCAAGTCGAAGGAAGGTGTCGCCGCGTCCGAGAGGAGTAGAAGGGAGCGAAGTGGTAACTTATCTCGTAAAGCGAAATGGGACTTCGAATGAGAGTACATTCCGCGAGGGAAAGCGGTGGGGCGGAAAGCGAATGGATATTCAAGGGAAAACGCGTGGCAACAAGCCATTTGCAGAAGTCAAACCGCCGCGTTGATGGGCGTCGAGTTTCACAGTCAGTCCCCCACTCTCTCCCGCTTCGAAAGGGGACTCCGAAGTCGTCGTTGATGGCGATGACGGTTTACCTCCGCGTCTTGTCTCCGAGAAATGGAGAAAAATTGCCCCAGCCAGCCTTCTGCGCCCAATCTCCTCGCGCGACGGTTTATTTTTTTTTATTTTTACGAGGAGGAAATCTTCGCGTTAAGGGGGAATATTTTATTCCCCGATACGATAAATTTTGGCTTAATAAAAATGGAAATTTTCGAGCAGGTTGTTAAGATATATGATGTTATGTGTGTCTCGACCGCCTCCCTAGAGAAATACTTGGATGACTTATGTAAAGAAATTTTTTCTTTGAAATGAAATTCGTTACTGAAGGCTGCCTAAATATTCCATGTTATAAGTATTCACGAAATGATTTTAGCGAAAACCTAGGTGTAGAAGACAATTTATTTATGAGTTTTTGGATGTTTAAATTCTACGATCTCAATGAGCTGTAGTTCTATATCGAATTGTCTTAATATTATTACTTGATAAATCTAAAGCTCAGTAAAGGGATTTAAAAATAAAAACAGTTCAGAAGAATAAAACCGAAAAAATTACGTTCCTTTATCTTGTTCGACTTTATTGAAACTTTGGAGAAATTTATCCACGAGAAACATAGTCACCAAAGGAACCGTCCATTGTGGAACAGAGTCATAAAAGGAAAATTTCGCCTCTACCTATGAAGAATTCTCAAGAAAAACAATCAGGAAAAAAAGGCTTTACGGAAACTCTGCGATGTAGAGGAAAGCCGTTTTTAATGCGTTGACTCGAGACGTGAGAGCAATCGTTGAAGGAATAAAAGTCTGAAAGGACTTTTGAATAGTCATTGGATACCTCCTGTGAACAATAATATTGAAGCAAGAGTTGTGATAAAATGCAGCAGTTGGGTTCGAAAAATGGAATAGAGAGCGGTTTATTGCCAATCATCGAAACTATATCTATCGATGATGACCCAAGTTAATCGGTATCAGCATCGTCTTAAAATAATAACCCCCTGGCGCGCAGCTTGATTCTCCTGTCTTCGACAAGAGAAGCACCGTTGCCGGGGGTGGCTAATGTCTTTCGAAGATGTTCTCAGCACCCTCGTTCACGGGATGATCCCATTGAGTAAATATGAGGCCGATTAAAGTATCATGGGTCTCTTCTCAACTTGTGCGTAGCCTGACAAGCATTTAAGAAAGGAAATTCTCGAAAAGCACGCATCCAAAGTAAAAAAAGCGCTAAGAAACGTCTTGAACACAACGCAGATTATTAAGGGTATGACTAAGGACAGTGGGGGTGAAATTAATTTGTAATCACTCAGTGACCCAGTTTATAATTAATCTTTGAAATAATTTGTATGATTTGTCAAAAAATACTTAAATACTGTCTTAATTTACTGGTAACTTAATTTAATGCCATGATAACATCTGAATGTAGCAGGCTTTTTGCACATAAAAGAAAAATTAATCTAACTTTATTTTTTAGAGCTTGTCATTTCAAAGAGAATAATTTCTAACCACGTAGGAAACTTAGGAACAGTTGGAGTGATAACATTAACAACATTTTTTTGCGTCAATTATTCGTTTTTCAATGAGGAAGTAGATGCATTAAAAGGTCGGGATTGTGAAGGAGATGTTTAGGGAAATAAATTTTTAAACAATAAACCTCCTTAAAACTTACATAAAGCATGATTATTCCAACTGTAAATTTATTATAATTTCTCTAGCTCTCGTTGTTGAAACTCCTTCATGGTGATGAGTAAAAGAAACCTGGCATTCTCATGGAAGTCTCTGAAGCGTTGCTGTATTTAGTTTGCCACTAAATCGCTACATCTTCTGTAAGGGGACTAATTTTAGTGTTTGCTCCTTCCTCTGAAAATAGAATTTTTCCACTTCTCTAATCATGTATCTATCCGCAAAAAACCCTGCTGAAAACATAGAATTATTAAAAAATGTACCATCTTTGAATAGAGTATTAAAAATTTGTCTTCGTTCCTTCATTTTACTCACGTTTCCCAAAACATCTATTTATTTCTCCATTTCCTTCGCTAGCTCTTCCATTTATTCCATCGTATTATCTTTTGTGCGAAAGTATCTTATGTCATTCGTTAAAATTTTGTATGGTGTGAGTTTTAAACCACGCTGGATGATCCTCATTCCGAGTGCTTTCAAAATGTGAAAAAGTTCAGTCAGCCATAATTTAATATGTTTAAGTTAAAAAAATTTTGCGATATAAGAGGGAATATTATTTGAAAATCATTTGCGCAAGTTTTAGTAAGGATTGAAATATTTTTTAATTCTACTTCTTATACATTAGGCATTTTTAGACTAAGTCCGGTAAAATCTTAGAAGTACGTTTACACCAACTTTTTAAATTCGGATTATTAACCTGCTCTACATCAGTGAATGGGAACTCTTAAAAAACTCACAAAATTTGCCTACTTATTTCGATATCAAAATATTTCAAGTGTTTGTGAGGGGTAGCTACAAGAAATGTTATAAAGATAAGCGGGAAAAATAAATAGTTAGATTTTTTATAGTATTGATTAATATTTTTGTGAACTTTCAAACTACGTTGATAATGAATAAGCTCCTTTAATATTATCCACAGCTCTATTACTATTGTTGAAACTTGTTTTTCATAGGAATGAAGGGCTAAAGCTAAGGTTACTTGTGTCTTCTTGATCTATTCCTCAAGGCAAAAAATAAAGATAAATTATACCGTGCTAATATATGTGGTGCCTATATACAGTACTGTTAAGAATATGATATTACCCTTGATGTTCTTATTGTACCTTTGTATATGCTTAGAATGTTTGATGAATAGTAGTTTTTTACGTAGCAATTACTACCTGACTTGTGTATTTCAGAGCGACACAGAGAATATTATCATGACGTCTCACTACATTTTTAGGTGTGACAGAAGCGAAAAAATGAGAGAGATGCATAGCCGAACTTTCGTAAGAACAAATGGAAAGTAGCTGTATTGGTAGCTAAAAATTCTAAAATAGTACTGATTATGCTTTTGTATCATGATTATCCTAATAATTATAATAACTTCATGATAAAATCCTAATAATATACAATTAATAGTTAGTGTTGCGTTATCGTAAAATGGGTTACTAAATTAAGGAGTAAGCTACTTGATATTGAATTGACTTGATTGTTGAAAACATCGCAGAAGTTAGTTGAAAATTTAATTTTGCAGATAATAAAAGAGTAGATGCATGAGCACATAAGAGGAGTGGAGTTAATATACCTTTTTATTCATAATTAATGATTTCTCAAATAATCCCTCTTTAAATGGTCACACCTTTTGCCTCTCTTCATACGCCTATGACTCGCATTCTTCTCCTCTTTTGCTCATCCAAAATCTCTCCTCAACCTCTTAAAATAGTGTAATTCTTTCAAAGCCTGCGTGCGGAATTAAACAAAGATTTAATATGCAAATATTTTCAATAGATTCAGGAGAGATATTGTGGGAGTTCGTCATATTATAACAGAAACAACAATTTCACTTTTCCACAAGACATTTTAATGCGTATGACAGGTCACAGAGTGCGTTTCAGGTCACAGAGCCATCATCAGGTACAAGAGTCTTGTACCTGAGTCTCTAATAAAATAATATGTAAATGGTTAAAATGAACTTTTAAACCGACCCTAAAGTTTAGCTATGCTGGAAAGAACTCACAATTTTTCATTGAAAAATTTTTCTGAGTGCTACTTAAGAAACACAATGTGTAAGGCAAGAATTTATTTATTCATGAAGCGTTTTCTCTACGTCAGGTCTTCCTCAGTATTGCTTTTGATGATGACTGTATCAAGATCTAAGTCTTATTATTCATAGAAGCCGTCAGCATGCATGCTGACGGCTTCCCGCTGGCTTGTTTCAAATTCTCTAGTCCAACTCTAGAATGATGGGTTTCCTTAAAAGTGTGAAAGGGATTACGCTTTTAGGGAGGGCGTTTGTCCACTGCGGAGAGAAATCTGGGATTCGGTGGGCTCAGAGCAGTTGGGTGTGAGGGAGAGAGTTATAGAGGCCTCGGCTTTGGGGTTTGCAATGGGCGTCACACGCCTTCCCGAGGTGAAGGCCGGGCGAGGAAACGGTTTCCCCAAACTTTCGGTTGAGAAGATGGAGGCGAGGAAGTAAGAGAAGGCTCTCTTCTACCACTCCTCTTGCCAGAGGATAGGAATTGATGCGAGGAAGAAGTTGGAGAGAAAACGCGGAAGGGTTGGGGAAGGGAACCGTGAGGGAAGGATGTGGAAGTGCGCGGGAATTCTTGGGTTCCTGTGGAAAGATGGCGAAAGTGGCGGGAGATTTCGCTCGTGGAAGATGTGAGCGGTCGGGAGTTGGGAACGGTAGGAAAAAAAGTGCAATAATTCTCGCCAACACTCACGGAGTGGTGAATCAGTGGAGTATTGGTGGATTTAATATAGAACGTTGCCCATGCCTGTTGCAAGCAGTGCAATTTTTGCCGACAAGAGTTTGCTCGTGTAACGAATGTGTTCTACTTATTAGTCAAATAAGAATAAATCTCATAGTTTCCAAGTGTTTGCTCAAGAAAAGCAGTAGATTTGAGCGTTGATCTAGGTTGGGGGACTTGTACCCTCAGACGTACGTGTTCAGTAGTTTTTGGGTGTACAGAGTGAAATGGTGTATCAAAAGAATGTTGGAATTTAGCGCTAGACTCAACAAAATTTGGATGTAACTGAATGAGGGGAACATATACGGGGCGAGATAGTATATAAAAATTAGATTCTTTTGGGCAAGAGGTACAGACGTGTACATATTAGGAGAAATATGGAGTCATTGTCATTATAATATACATAACAGCCTATATCTAGGGTAAAATATGATTAAAAAGTTAGGAACTTCTCTGAGAGTATTTTCCGCAGTGCTCATAATCAACGGATCAAATGAAAATGGGTAGAAACTGCCCTAAAACCCACCAATATTTATATTAGATCTTGAATGAAATAATTACCACCATGACTATCATTAATGCACTTCACACCAGCCTGTTCGGTAGGAATCAATGGTACTATCCTGGACGACACACATTAGTGTTATTGGGAGGGTAGGAAGAGGGCAAAAAGACCGTCGCTAACAATAGCCTGCCGTTGATGGTACGTAATAGAGACTACTGATTTGGTAGTGCGTTTACTCGTACCGCTCATTGGTCTAAAGTATGAAAAGGTATTCAAGGAAAATTTGTATGATTCGGACTTAACGTGAGAATTCAAGACTCAGACCTCCATGCCCATACGACCTCTAACTATCTGCTTCCTAGTAATTTGCACTTTTTAGAGAAGTTTTCTAAATGGGTGTGGCAATGTCACTTAAAGTGGGATGTGGCCGTTTTAGGGACTCGGCCTCGAATTTTACGTAAATACCTCTGATTGAACAAGGAACATTACGTTATCGTTGTCGTAGCGACTTTCCCCATCTTCTAGAAAGAGCCCCAAGTCGAGTTTCTGATGTTCACGATGTTGTCTCTACCGTGATATCCCCCTACTAGTCAATTTTCAGACATTTCAACATTAAATGATTCCGATGCGTTTTTAAATAATTCTTTGTGCCTTTTTTTGAGTATAAGTCGGCATTAGAAATTTTACTTGTAATTCCAGTATTAAGCGCTGAATGTGCACAGAAAGCAAATGATTATTGCCGGCGAAAGGCATTTTTTTAATAGCTGTGATTTCTGTTTGTTGCAAAATTCAGCGCTCTGTGATATCAGATTTGCCAGATTTGTGGCGGGGAAGTTTTAGCCTAGGCCAAAAATGGTCACAAATCTCTGTGGACCCCCATTCGGACGTTCCAAATGTATTGCTCCAACTCATATTAATATTAGCTTCAAAGTCATAAATTAAATCAAACGAGATCGTTATTATTTCTATCGTGTGGTTTGTCTCATAAATGCAGAATTCTTGTTTTTTCCACCTGCCATTCGTGACTTCGTTATTACCAACCGGTTACATCGTTATCAGATTTTTTAAAATATGCAAACAATGAAAAGATTTTAGCCTGTATCTTTCGTTTGGTATACTTTCAAGTTCATATTCACATTTTCTCAAACCTTACAGAGATTATAGACACCCTCACTCAATTCACCGTCAAGTCGAAGGAATTCTTTATCAACCATCGGCAAGCCTGCCGGAATCTGCGAGTATATTCTATTGTACTTGGTGAATGGGGTCTGTAGTTTGTGTAAGGCCATGAAGAGGTTTGTGCAAAAACAATTACGCTAACAGCTAGTGGTGATAATGCTACAGTGTTGCTAATCTAGTCGGTGGAAATGGATACTTTTTCACAGACTTTATGAAAGTGGAAAGCTAAATTTGTTTGAACCTATGTTATTCTGAGTAAGATCTATGAAAAAATTTCGAGTCCAGAGAAAGTGAAGAGTTGAGACTTATCCTCGGATTGACATGCACAAAGGGAATTCGAAATTTTGACGAAAGATATGTTGTGGCATGAGGGTGAATGGCCAGAGGCCGAATGAGTTACGTGAGACGCTGAGGCGATAACGTGGGCGTGAGTTGTTGCCTGTGGCTTAAGTCGTAAGAATGTCAAATCCGAAGATGGAAGAGGGAGAGTGAGTTTCGAGGGAGCAAAGCTCCTTGAGATTCCCGGAAAACACTGGGCGCAAAGGCCTGGACTGGGGAGAAAAGATTAGCGAGGGCATTAATATGGAGCGTGGCGTTGTGTGGTTCGAAAGCTTGGCCTTTGAGGAAAGAGAATGGACGTAGATTGGAGCCTCTTGAGGCGTGGGCTTGCAGGTGGAAGGTTAAAGTAAGTTGGAGGGAGGGGGATGAGCTGAGCCTCTGAGAGATAAGATGGGGCGCGGTGAGATAGGACGTTCTTGGGGGAGAAAATTCATAGAAGACTGCAAGTTGATTGAGGAAATATTGAGAGTTGCCGTGATATGAGAGGGGATGTCTGACGGAGAGTATAAAGACGCAGCTGAGGAAGAAGGCTTCTGGATGGGATCCTTTGATAATATAAAGGTAGTGAAAATTACCGAGTGTCGATAAAGGGAATGGTGCGTGATAAGTTAGCGCTTTTGTTTTTTTTGTCTTTGAAAAGAAATCAAATCCTTCAGGGTGATATCTTATAGGTTAATTTGGACGAGAGTTAGATTTTAAGAAAAAATACATTATAATTTCTCAGAGATGTCTTTATTTCAACTTTAACGAGTAGTATAATTCATTAAAAAGATCGTATTTACCTGCCTCCATGTTAAAATATTGAAAAAGAAGATAATGTTACCAATTATAAATAGTACTTTTGATCCTCGAATTCCACCTTAGAATATTGGTATTAGTAAATATTTCAATACGAGATTGGTTTAAATGGTATTTTATTAACTATTGTAAATTAGGACAATTTACGTTTATATAATAGCTTTTGTATGTGTGGGACTATATTAGTTTATTAAAATATATGCCTTATATTTCTCCAATACCTTTAACTACAGAAAGATAGGGGCTCCATTTTTCCCTCTCATGAAAATATTGCGTGCTTACTCAAATCGAAATAATAGCTTTCAAAACAGGGAAATATATTGCATTTTACTCTACATATTTCGACAACTGTCTCATGTGTTATCGTTGGCAATATGCCATCTATTCTTCGATTTCCTACCGAAGTTATTTTACGGAGTAGCACTCAAGGTGTCATTCCTATTCAAGGACTTGGATCTCGTTACTTTTAAGTAATTCTCTGGGAAAGGGAAGTGCATGCCAACTTCGATCGCTGTGGGAAGCGCCCCTATCCTAATTTGTACTCACGCGATAAAAGTGGTGTAATTCATCTTCCAGTGACTTCACTGTCGCGTGCCACGCAATGTCATCGATGTTGGGCCAGCTGTTATCAACCGCTGAGTCGTGACACGATGATGTGTCGTGAAATGATGACAGGTGATTCCCCAAGTGATTCCGATAAAATCAGTACCCTTTACGAGTGGTTGGCGATTATCCCTCCAAAGGAAGCAGCGATGATATTCATTCTGTCTTCCATCGTTCTCACGGAATAATACGATCCGAGTTTATGCTCCGATATATTATCTGCACGCGTACAGATAAAATCTAGTATGAATAGTGTTGAAGAAAAAATCGGAAAACTAAATTTCTAATTATAAAATACCTTGTTTTAATTTAAACGGAAGCTCGCATTACCTTTAAAATTTAGAGTTTTGTCGTCATTGATCTTTCACCTACCTTAGTAAATCGAGTGCCTTTGCTATGGCCAACATTATTATCCTACATACTTGGGATGAAATTCCTAGACACTAAATAAATACGATCCAAAAATTCGTGCAGAGGAGATTATCAAAGATATGTGAATTGGAAAACACTTCAAAATTGAAATCAGATATATCTTCTTTAGAAATTTCCTCATTTTTTCTCTAAAATAGCCCATGACGAATTTGTAATAAGTTACTATAATCAACCTATATATGATGATGTAATGAATGATTTTGCAGTTCTGAAAAGTATTCGGTGTCTCATAACATTTTTGATAGTTTGATAACAGTTATTTCAAGCAATAATATGATATCTGAGAACCGATCTACGACATAATCGCAGTTTTATTTGAGCTCTTATAAAGCCGCATAAAGACTAATTACTTACATCTCTGATCCTTAACGAAGCCGAAATATCAGGGTCTTTATTGTATTTCCTTATACTACAAAGTCGTCGAATAAATCATTCGACTTTTTGCTCGAATATCTTTTTGGTCTCAAAATCGATCCTTAAACAAATGTTTCTGGTAATTAGGCCTAGCTAAATAAATATCTAGTTCCTTAAACGTCTAGATATTTTAGCTGGTCAAAATCGTCTGCACCGTTTTAAGGGAAAAAATACCTACCGTGCTTGTCGTTACTAGTATTAGAGTAAAGAATTACATTCTACTTTTCATCTCGTTATAGATTACCTATCTGAGAATGATCAAAAGGTAATGTTACATGTCTGAGAAAACTTGGCATACTTATGTTAACTCAGAGATCAAAATATAGAATATCATATTACTACTCAGTCGCTATCTTCTAATGAAGATATTCATGAGGAAATAATGGGAGAATTGTGTTTTCCTTATATTAAAAAGGGAATTGACGGCTCAGGTATAGGGAACTATCATTATTAACGTGATTTACCGGTAACAGGTAGGCGTCAATAGAAGGGGGAAAATATCTTATAGATTTATACATACGCAGGACCCTTCCTACCTGGAGTATTTCTTTCTGAATCCCAGCGTACCTCCTACACTTCTTCATCCCGTATATGAAACCTATTCTCTTTCTTCACCTTGCCCGTTTGGCTCACATCCTCCCCTCTATCACAGACTTAAGCAACCCTGTATCCCTCTGTACCTCTAACAACCACCTACTTCGCATCTTCCTAATAATATCCTGAAGTTTTATTATCCTCAACCTCTTTACCAAGCATTTGTTCTTTTTCTTTCCCGTCCTCCTTACCTTCTCATTCCTCCTCCACGCTCATTTCTTGAACGCCTGAAATCTCTTCTTGATTTTCTATTTCGGTCTGTACGTTTTAATAATGATAGTTTGATGGGATAGATAATAGATAGAATATTCCTTATACCTGAGCCATCAGTTCTCTGTTTAATATGAGAAAAAATCTCTCCATACTCAGTCCTACCTTTCTGTCCCATAGAACGCAAAAGCCAATATCAAACTCTTCACAATTCACGTGCTTCCTATCCAGCTCCTCACTGAAAGCTTCTTTCGCTTGCGCTATTCTCCTCTTAATATATTTGCTACAATGCTCATTTTTTACAAACGAACTTCCCAAGTACCTAATAAATTTTCTATACCTGCTTCAGTTTGAAGTCTCTTGCTTCTATGATAAGCCTCGATTCCCTTGCCTTGTTAAAATTAATTGATTTCGACTTTGTTATGATTCGTCAGTAGTTCCCAGTAAAAAATTCTACTGCATCTACCTAAGCTGACAAATGTTTCGATGATCGACCCAACAACGTCTGATACGATAGGGGAGATAAATATGTGTTGACACCAATTCATTACGGATGCCATAGCTCTGATGGCAACTGACCACTTGGTTAACTATGCGATATTAAAGGAAACGTATTACTTAAACTTCACACGAAATAAGTTGAAAAATATTTTGAAAGTAACCAGTCAAATTGAAAAATACTTTTGATATACATGTTACAAAGATTAATTATAATTACAGCAATAATACCTTTTATTAATTTCAATTATGAACTAGAGTTAAAATTGATTCCATGCGAGAACTAAGAATACCCACTAAGTTTCAGTTCCTTGAGCCCCTCCCTTCTACTGGCAGGAATAGAGCTTACAAGAAGTTTTAAATCAATTGGAGCTCAAGCATGCAGTGAAAGAACGGTTACTTCACCCTAAATAGGAGGTCTTTGAACTCTCACAAAGGTTCAGAATTTTATACACTTTAAAGCTTTTATTTCCAATTTGCGTCACGAACTATCCTTAGAAATTAGATATATGCTTGCCTCATGTAGAATCGCGAAAAAGATACTTGAAGCGGAAAGGAAACGGGCAATTATGCCATTATATGGAGGTTGATTCCTTTTTTCGGGTTTTCCGCCGCGTTGGTTCATGTTGAGGACAATATTTCGCCGGCTGTCCTGCTGGCTTCCTGAGGTCTATGTAACCATGGTAACATGAGGAAGCCAGCAGGACAGCCGGCGAAATATTGTCCTCAACATGAACCAACGCGGCGGAAAACCCGAGAAAAGGAATCAACCTCCATCTAAGACCCGCGGAAGCCTTCATCAGAACTTAAGTCATTATATTCTTAATCAAATGTTCCTGATTATCAAGACTAGTTTAATAAATTCTCAGTCCCTTTAACGTCGAGATATTTTGGGAACAAGTTGTAATTTTGATTAAATTTCTCTTGAAAACAGCTGGGTTTTGGTGTTGACAAACCCATGCATAAAGTTTTTCCCCTTACACCATATGCCTAATTATATCTCTAGCCTTAGTGTATCCCACGGTAAACCTTATCCATAATTTCTGATTTTTTATATCTTCCATTTACCGAAGCTCGTCAATTAAATGCATTTAAAAATTCAATAAAGAGCCCCTGACAAAAAATTATCACAAGTTTTGGACAACATTTCATGGGGTAAATTAAAAGAATCACTCAGTTAAGCAAATTATTAGCAGCCTTAATAAGGAGGAAAAATATTACTCGTGATTATGGATTGACTGCAATGGTTACTTAGTACAATATATGATAGTGGTGCATCAGTACACTTTATTTCAGGCAAGGATCTATTCCCAAGGCGAGGTGTGTTAGAGAAATGATACGTTACGGGCAGCAAATGTTAACACAGTGAAACAGTAGAACAAGCTGTTGTAGAGCGCACGTTATCTAAGCCGTGTGCGACACTTGTGACCTGAGATAATGTATTAAAAGTGGGAGGAGCAGAATGCACGTCACAGGATCGGTTAAGCGAGTCAGAAAGACTTATTGGGGGTGCTTTTAAGTCTCGGTTGCTCTATGAAGGGGCAATGCTGGGAGTACACGCGAATAGAAAATGCGGCGAGATAGCTACAAGTAGGCAACTTACGCCAAGGGGTCGAGAACCTCTTTGTTGCGTGACGCTTCTAATTCATTTGTTTTCCGTCTGACCTCCGCGAAAGGCGAGAGACAGTTCGATATTTAATTTTCGTTTACTCCAATTTACGATTCCTCAAAATGAAATTTTAAACGCTCCTCCCTCGGCATTTACCTTCGTACCTCGTGTTACTTGTGATATATTTGCTCTGAATATAATTATCTTGCAAGATAGCGTCAACCATTGCTTGGAATTTAGTTTGTGCATGGAGTTTTATATGCGAGAGTCCATACCGAAGGATAAATAGAAATTGTGTTGCGGAAAATTTATTGTGCTTTAGTGTTCTTGAGTGCATTCGAGGGGAGACTAAATGGAAATTAAACCGGAATTGCTGTATTTATTCAGGGCTATAATAATGACATTTCCCTGAAAACTGTGTTAACAATGCAGTTAATGACTCTAATTGCTGTTACGTGTCGCTTATTTTCTATAGAACTGTACTATTGTTAATATCGAGAGTATTAATGGCAACAGCGTGAAACTTAACATATACTAGGCAGTATAAAAGATAAATTTCTAGTTGAACTAAAGACAAAAAGTAATAATTTAGTAAATTTGATTGATAGATTATACCTTCTTCCTCTTCTTTACTTGTATTTCATGCATCTTTGTCAGTGCGAAGCGTGTACCACCACTTAATCCATATGCTTACAACAGCATAAATATACAAAAATGCAATCTAATCATGAACATTCTCCTTAATCAAAGTATAAAATATTCATTTAAAATAAAATCCTTGAAGAATTGAACTTTTTTAGCTTCAATTGGGTATTTTCCAAAATTTTAGTTGTATGAATATGGATCTTAATTAGTTACTTTCACTCTTGAAAATATACGAAGTGAAAATATTTTTGAAATTCATTTAATATTCACGGAGATATATAAGATTAAAACAGTCGGAATTTGATATTTTTTCAAATCTGATTGGTGTGACGTCATTTTAGCGGCGCGAAAGAGAAAAGACGTTATAGCTCGGGAAGAGCGGTAGAAGAGACCACATTTGAAGAAGATATTTTATAGTAATAATGGGGTACAGTGGTTTTGCTAAAACCACATCAGAAAATTTACTCAGAGAGGATATGTGAACGGTAGCGTTTTTATGAAGAAGGACGACCGATTAAATTCTGCCAAAATATTTGGAGCAGAAGTTCATAAAATGCAAGTACATAATTTACTTGCTGAGACCTCATTTTATGTTGCTTATTATTTTGTATACATATCACTTCGGGTACTGTTATTCACTATTTAGGTAGGTTTGCTTCTTAATAAAATAACATTTATCGTTTTAAACACGTGAAAATTTCCTGTAACTGTAGCTGAGGACATCGTGTTGTGAAATACACCATATTTTTCCCACGTTTATTGGTGTTTCATTTTATATTGTTACGACTATTGTAATGTTGTCTCATTTTTATTTGTAGACTTGGCCCCCGTATTTCAAGTTATATTCAGGGTAAATCGGCCGTCGTTATTAAAGCGTATATCTGAAGTTCATCTAAATTGTCAACAATGGCATTTAATTTTTAATTAACATCCACAGTAACTTACGACACTTGTGTTCTTAAATTTCAGTGAAATGTTCTTCACTTAAAGTGTTGTTCATAAATTACCTGTGGAGGAGGTCTAGAAGTGTATTCAATGCCTTTGAACTGCCAACGAATGGATTTTTTTCCCTCATTCATGGATTTTCTGTGTTAATTTGATGTTATTTATTTAAAAGAGCTTCTCGTGAGTTATGGTGATAATGATATAGGATATGTCCGAATGAAAAGAGATGGACCACTGTACACAGCTATTGCAAAAATATGCCTAAAACACAAAATGAGCAGTAAAATATGCTTAGTACAAATAAATATCGAGGCTTCCGGTTGTTATTTAGTCGGACAACCTATTATCGACACATGCATGAATGTGTCGAGTCTTCCGGTAACTGTATTGAATTTAATTGCATATACGTACTTAAAAAGATTTCTTTATATGTATGTAATCACGATGTTTGTCATAAGTTTGTGCATACATTACAATGGTCTTCACAACGGTAGAATTTAGTTTTGCTGCGGATGAAATCCTGGCGTGCCGCTCGAAACAGCAGATTTTTTCTTCTTTCGTCGTTTGAAAGATGAATAAATTTCTTGTTCGTTGTTTTTACCGATGTATTTGAATTTGCATAAAATAAAATCTATATCCCTTAGCTCTCATTGCAAAGGCACATGAAAAAACTGGAAAATATCCTTATGGAATTCTACCATGCTTGATTCCACTGTAAGTATGAGAAAACATTTGGGTCCGCATAGAAACAGCAAAAATGAGTCACAGGTCATTCGGTTGTTTTTGGAGCGTGCTCGGGAACATTTGTAACCTTCTACTTTCTTTAGTTTTTAAAAACAAAATTAGAATCATTTGATGAGAAAATTGTTAACAGATCGAATAGAATCAGAATATAGAGAGATTGAACTACGTGGAAAATACCCAATTGCATACGCGTACATTTACAAGCCGTAAGGATACTAATTGCAACAAAAGGTAGATATTTTACTTCTTATTATCATTTATTATTATCATTATATATTATTATCAAACTATGAATTATGTAGGAGCATCTAAGTTGGCAATATTGTGACCCATCCTAACCTTTTCCTCTTTATTTTTCTCTCTATAGCCTTGCTGTGAACGCATCCTAGTCCAGAATTGTTATTGCCGTGTTTGGCTCTCGTTAAAGAAATATGGATGCCGTTTCAATAGATCACTTATGGGTTAAAAGCGAGTAACTCGAGCAGTATCGAGCATCATGTTAGGGTTATCTCCTCCTCGACCCACAGCAAATGTAACTTCATTTTATCGTAATCCGCTGTTCAGTACTTATCGTATACAACGGATATCGATAGCAAGGGTGAGACTTATATGAAGATATACGCGTGATTTTGTAGTTTCTCGAGTATGATGTCTTCAGCTTTTTTCCGATAAAAGACTTGGAAAGAATAGGAACGCTAATACCATAGAACGTGCAAGACTATAGTCCCAAAATTTCCCGATTGCTCATCCATTTGGTCAACAATGAGGAATCACCTCACTGTAATGGGATTTTTCCATGCATTACGCCCCGAAGTAAAGCCAATTTTCCTCTTTATGCCTTTGTTCTATTATGGGAGGTAGGGACGGAATTCGCTTGCCCTGCTAATGGAGAGATCTTTGGCCTGATAAGGAGTCTACTGTGTTCTAAAATACCAAGAAATCCTCTAAGCACCTTAAGCCGACATCGAGGAGAATCTACTAAGGATACGATACCAAAATAAGTATTGGCTCGGGCGTGTACATCATACATGCGGTATAAGTGATGAACCTTGATGACATTCATTTTATTCGAGGGAAGGGTATGGGAACCATTATTTACTCCTCGATTACAAGAGTTAGCGGGAAATAAATCTAACGGATTCGGGGAACCCTCTGAAGTAAAATTTGAATCTAATCCCAATGAATCAATGTTACAATTTATGGAAATCGAGTCTTAAATGAGGAAATGAAAGCAAAGTTGAGCTTGCTCTGAATAAAGTTCTTCTTTCGATAACTGCGTTACTACTTAAGCAATATAATTTCCGCTGTCTTGATTACCTTGTATTTACATTGTGATATAGGTCCTCGAAATAGGAATACATAAATGAGACCATTGTTACATATAATCAGCCTCTATCTAGAAAATTATATGCATTTTAGGTGGAAGAAAATATTGATTTATTGGTGAAAAATGTTAGTTGCTGCCTTATGGTTAGCTAATAGTCGGTGAAAAACTGAAAATCCCATTCCCGCTTCCTCATCTTTTTCATCGCTACTGTAACGCCACTTCAGCATGAATGGAACCTTTTATTTTTAACCCGTCTATTACAAATATTCGCTTATTATTACTATGAAGATTTTTAAAACTGTGAATAACTCTTTGGAATTTATTCTACTCTGTTAAATATTGATCGACCTCTTGAATTGACCGGATACAACTGCGGACTACACGGTTTTTTTACGGCTACTCTAACTCAGGCATTCTACAGATGACCAACATTGTTTCATATATGTCTTCCCTTTCATCTGAGCGACCCCAATTCTTAAACTAAGGAGAATTGAAAATATGCTACCGTGTCCAAACCCTTCTTTTTGCGCGCCATTTTGGAAGTTAGTCGCGTGGCGTCACAACTGCCGTTCACCAATGAGATACCGGCGATATGTGTGAATATTACTGTTCACTTACTGTTCATTTACCTTAATCCTCGTGCTCGTTCATTGTAACACTGCTTTTGAGTTTCAATAAGTATGTAAGTATTTTGGTGTTCATCATTTTCTAATATTTGAACGACATCTGTTTCATCAGCATGGAAAAGGGATGCGCTCGGGCTGAGTCTGATAATCTGTCTGAAGCCGACGCTCGAATAATGATGGAGTACTTCTAATAAGTGGCGACGAGCGCGTATATACCGATGCACAAAATGATAAAGGAATTCGTTAAATATTTAGTAATTGACACCAGAAAATTAATATATCAATTGTTTACAATAATTTCAGTCTCAGTATTCCACATTTGTAGCAGTGTAATGCCCTGTGTGACTACTCGTAATGTTTTCACTCTGAATCTTTATTGCGATTCCATGAGGAGAGATTACATCGATAGTACAGTAGTACGTGTGCGATTGCAAAGATCTTAGAATGTTTGCTTTGTGAAGTACGACTTATTCCCGGAATATGAAGTGACGTACAAATATTTTGAGGCAAGTCTTGTAATCCAAGAGAGTTTAAAAGGGAGACATTCCGAGACCCATGTTGAGGACCTTACAATGGAATATCTTTTCTGAAACTGGAGAGAATTGTAGAAAAATTTTCACAGCTTCCTCTCCCAGTGCACGATAAAATTGCAGCTATAGAATATCATTCCGCTTTATTACATTGCATACGTACTTATTACATTATGCGTGGACAAGTGCTCCAAATTAGAACAGGAGCTATCTTCTGGCTACGAGTTCATGTATTTGCGCAATGAATGTATACACGCTAAAACTTTAATGGTGAATTGGTGCAAAAAAATGGTGTTTGTGCACCTAATCGCGCGGGTATACGCATGATGTAAAAAGGGCTTTACACTCAATGAGTCATCTTTTACCGTAGTGGTTTGGATTGTGGTATTTTATACATATTTATTTACTTTTTATTTCATACATATATATTTACTTTTGGGCGGCATGAGTTCGAGGCTCTCCAGTGAAATTACTTTCGGTCGAATATGTTTCGTAAGAAACGTAATACGTACGTGTAATACGGTAAGTACATAATTTTTTAGCTTTCAACCTATTACCTGGCTCTTCAATGAAACCTTTATGTAGTCTACATCTACATATTACCCTACAGACTATCTCTAGGGTATCTGGAAAGGGCAGGGGCAGGAGAGATTCAAGCTGTAATCATCGGAGTAGGAAGTCAGCGTTCTATCCATTTTACCAACCATATACCAAGTTAAATGGTGGTGTGTTATTCCACTTATTTTTAAGCTGTATCTGTCCGAATTCAGTTAAACTAAAATATAAGCCTAGGAAATTGAGAAGCAATGCCAATGAGGCGTGACGGGCAATCATTTAATCCCGCTGAATATTATATTCTTCTTTTCAACAATATAATTACCCTCCTGGAAAACCTAGAGTTTACCTCTAATTTGCAATGAGACACCTATTTGCCATCCTAAAATATTAAATACCATGCAAAAAAAGATGATAGTCTGGTATTATTCCATTATTTACAAAAGTTTAGTTGCAGTTAGCCAATGAGACAAGGAACGTTAGATCAAAACTTGAAATAGAAGAGGACAAAGGATTGAAAAAGCCAATAGTAGAAATAAAACAAGTTCTCTTATATTTAAATTTTATCACTTTCTCATAAAATATCTTAAATATATCAGGCTAACTGATAAAATCTTGTTTCAAGAATAAAATGATGGACTATTATTGCCTACATCTGTGTGCGACGAAGGCAGAATGATTTGATAATCGTGCGCATGGAGTGTCTCTCCGTAAAAATTTATGAAGTAATAAAACGAACAATTTCCCAAAAATATAAAATTTTCTACCGACCCGAGTTACATTGTTAATACATCATTACCTGATTTTTAGCATGTATTTTATCAAGTTTTATTTCGTCATTATGCGCAAATTACACCCGATTTTGTCAGAATTTTCGGATTTTTACTTTCTGTAGGAAACTGGCAAATGGTCCAATCGATTAGAAGCGAGAAATAAAAATGAGATGGATTAAAAAAGTGTGAGAAGAAGCAAGTAAGCTTGAGTTTATTACTTTCGATTCATTCAAAAAAATGATTTTTAAATGACTGTAACGTCGGCCTTGTACATCCTCACTCTTTAAATCCAAACGCATATAAAGCTATACGTCGATTATTGGAGATAAAATATTCCCTGTTCAGAAAGGAAAAATTATTTTAGGTTTAGTAACTATTCAACGTATGTCATAAAATTTTCACTCTAAGCATACCGGTGCGTTGCATATTAACTAGAGCTTACTTTTAAATTCCATATTCGTTTCCATTTGCAACCAATAGAAGGAACAAATGCATGCATACCTATATTCAATTAGTATATTCGCGGAATAAGAAGTATTTCATGTATTCATATCACTTACGTTAGGTATCATAATAAGGCAGGTGGGTTTCAATTGCTGAAATATCAGACCATTGTATCACTATCACTACAGCATCCTCTAATTCGGTTAATTCGACTACATGTAATATTGTTAATTCGAACATATGTAATGATTGTTCACTGTAATGTATAAGTGGCCACGTTTATGCAGATAATATCGCATCCTTGTGGAATGAAATTCCTAGTAATTCCAGTTAGTAAAATAACTTCGCGTTTTTTTTCAAAAGATCTCAAATGCACGACCATTTTCGCGTTAAATCTGGTGATGTTGCTAATGCGATAAAATTGACCTCACGTTAAATTAATACTATTCTGGGATTATTATTCAGGTAATGTATCAGTTAAGGTTGGTTTAAATGAAGAAAAGTGAAAATATTCCTAATTTTTGCTGGCGCAGACCAACTCAATTTCTTTCTGTATCTCCACAAAACATTTTTTTCTTTTCATCGTAACAGTAATACCAATTCTATTTCTTCATTTTGCTCGTATACCCAACTGCCTCCGTTCTATCACGACCTCCGAAATTCTCACGCTCTTAAATTACCTGCTACCGCCTCCATATCTATTCCACAAATTTCCTCTTCTCACCCTCATGTAAAGCACTTCCTCGTTTGTATTATTTTCCAATCATTACCCTGTCTTCATTCTCTCTCCAACTTGCACCTCAAATGTCTGGTGCCTGTTCCTTTCTTTCTTTCTGTGAGTACATAATTCTACACCGTTCGACGCAGCACGCCAAAATCTACCCAACCAAGAGGCTGGCGAAGGGCTAATGCTTTATCTACTGATCGTGAATTTTTGCTCAGATGAGCCTAAGACGTCAAATTCCAAGCAAATCGTTTTATTTATGTATAGAATGTTATCCCACATGGGTCTACAGAAACCCTTTGAAGAACGCAGCAACTATGCTGAATTACATGAAACGTCAAAACCTTCTGTTTCAACAGTGAAGGTCGTGTTTGAGAACGTGTGAAATATGGAACAATATGGCATAAAAAAGAGGTGGGAAAAGCGAAAGCAGAAGGATAAAGGCAGTAGAGGGAGAAGAAGAGAAACTAAGCTCGAGGTAATTTGAAGTGAAAGGGAGAAGAGAAAGTTGGGCGTGGGGGAGGTTGGGCGGGGGAAGGGAAGGAGGTGGGGTGGGGTCGGAGTGGCCATGTGCAGAAATTGGGAGGGGAGTCATGGCAACCGGTAGAAAGTTTGATGATGAGGAGGAGGAAGAGTGAGTGTGGAGAAGAACAGGACGAAGTTGTTGGATGTGAAGAGAGCGAGCGAGTGGCGTAGTTGTAGGACTGCGTAGGGCGGTGGAGGGGAAGACTTTTAGCGGGGACGAGATTAAGGAGAGAGGAGAATGGAGAGGGGATGAGGAAAGTGGGTGGCATAAAGATGAAGGGATTAGGAAGATAAAGGAAAGGGATATGATGGGCCCCCACGTATCATTTACGTCCCCTGCCTTGAGAAACATAACGGAAGCTAAAACAAATGTGAATAATTCATGAATTAACTATATAAAGCTTGGAAGCTAACGAGAGTCTACCATAAGAGAGGAAAATAAGAGAAAATAATTTTTAGAGAGGATTTTTGAGGATGAGGTTTATTCGTAAAGGGTTTTGCTCAATGATGGTCCTGTTTTCCAGGAATATCTCTATTTAGGCGGCGGATTTCTGATGATTTCGGTTGGATTAGCACCATTTCTCTTCAAAATTTTGAAATCCGAGCTTTGGGATGAATATAAAACATACTTTGTAAATTGTTATTTTTTTGAAAAATTGGGCAATAAAAGTCGCATGTAATTGCCGGGATATATGATAGGGTACATGGTGGGGAAGAATATTTGGTTGTTCTTAATTGGAGAGCTTTCCACTAATCTCCTCCATTTATTTCTGGTGTTTTTTGGAATCCTATGGCGGAAAACGTCGAGTATTTCTGATCCTTAAAATGCTGGCGAGTACATTTCATGGAACGCTGATATTAGTCTAAGAAATGCTATTTAAGGTTTCACTTGAATTTTGAACTGACCAGGCATGCAATTTACAGTTTCCCCAGGGTATTCGTAAACCTGTTTTGGCAGCACCTGGAACAAAATATGATATTGGAGGATTATCGAAGAAAATACACCTTTGAAAGTAAACATTTGTAATTAACTTTTATAGCTAGAAATGCAGCGATTCCGGTTTAGTGGTCTCAGCTGAGAGAGAAAATTCACTATATGGTAAACTTTAGCGCCAATTAATGTCGTTTAATGGGATCTTTTCTTTTATATCATTTTTAATTCTTATCTAACATAAGAAGTATGATAAATATGCTAGCGATAACTTATGTTAAATTAGGTCATCCATATTAAATAAATTTTTCACGTTAGTTAACATTGTTTTAAGTCTGAATAATCACTCGTATATCAGTACTATTGGGGATCAATATTGTCTTTTGTAATTTGTTCTTTAGCACACTTCGCTATACTTACAACTAAATTAGAATTTAATTACGCCATTACATAGTTCACTGCTATTATCTTCATGGCGGTATTTTATAAGTTTATTACAAAAATGAGTAGTGGCCCATAATAATATTAGTAGTACTATTTTACCTCATTGAAAAATTCAGAATAGCGAGAGAATAGTAGAATATAAATTTAAGCCAAGATATCCAAATCAGCTGTAATAAATGAAGGGGTAAGCAAGAATCCCGCGCCACAAAGCCCATGATAAGACGGAAGTGTAACATAATGCTCAGGAAATACGGTAGCTATCTTTTCATCTTCTCGGAATAGTGCTCAATTTATGAAGTGCGAGGCAGAATGTAAATGAATAGCTCCTAAAACAGAGTTAAACACCGTGGCGCAATGCGTATAGTGACGGTCACATCGGAATGACTACTCCTGCAAAACACGCAAGTCCCTCACCCAGACGTAAAACAGACGACTATTGACGCAGGAGTCCACCTTACATCAAGTCAGGATACAGGCATAAAATACCGTACTCAGCCATATACTGGCCATGACTCCGCCGGCTCTGGTGGTTCGCTTTTCCAGGATAAAAAGCCCATAAAGTCACGCGTCCTATTTCAAGCTAAGTTGTTGTATGATGATAGGCCGAATGAGTTTTTTCTGCCCTCGGGGATTATATGTTGGGCAGAGTGGTCCGTTGGACGAAGTGGAGTTTGACATTAGGCGCAGCGAGGAGTGAAGTCCAATTGGTGTCTGTGGATCGGCTACAGAGAGACAAGTCTTTACGTGAAAAAAGCTGTATATGACTTCGGAGACGCATTTTCTTCTCCTTTTTCCTAGCACGTTTAATTACACACATGATTTTCTAGTGATTTCAAATTTAAATAAATTTCGATGTTAGCTCTGATAGAACAGCTGTTAAACTTGCACAACTCTATTACTTACTATTAAAGTTTTGTGACGTATATAGTGTTGAAGATATATATGTTGAAGAATACTGTGCCTATTACTTGAAACAGTATGTATTTTTCTTTCTTCCTTGTTTATGTTACTTTTTCCTGCAAATTTACATCTGCCGCTTTGAGATTCGTGAAAGAAAATGTGTTTTTTGTTGTTTACATAAAATTTTGTGCAGCGGAAACTTTTGTCAGTTGTGACGGCTGAAATTATTTTAAATTTCAGGAACCGCAAAATCCTAAGAACCATACATGCACTAGCAGAATTACATTTTTCGTTTAAGGTTACTCACCGCAGGCACTGGTGTTGTTTATATTCAAAGCTTCATTGTCCAAGAGGCGACTCCAGTGAGTTTTAAGGGATGAAATCTCTCTTTTGTCATGGGTGGGTCTTAAGTGGAAATCGGCCGTACAGAATCCTCAACTCAAGATGTTATCGCCGGCTAGGTTTTGCCAAGGAATCTGGTGAAAAGAGACAACATTGAAAAGAACACGAATCTGATAGGATACCTGAGAGAAGAGACGTATTAAAATTATAAAGCAAAACTGAGTTAATTAGCTTTGTGAAAAGGAACGATGATTTTGGAATAGTTTGGTTTCTTGAATAAGGTTGGAGATATATATGTTATATACCTATACATATATGACAAGGTAGAGGAAAAGAGATCCTGGGAACTGTTGAGGAAAAGCTAAAAGTTAGGCATGATTTTTATCAAGAAATTATGCTTCCTTAAGGCTAAAATTAGATTTTATAAATTTCAATGAGTTGGGAATTTGACAGGAGACTTAGGTCGTAGGAAAGAAAGTTTGGTGATCTTGGACGAGGACAAAGTGTTGTGGAGGAAATGCCGAAATATTTAATTCTCATTGTTTTAAAATTGAAAGTTTTTTTATGTTAAAACTGAGTAATGAATAGAAAAGGTAAATCGGCCTACGACAGAAAAGGTTTGTGTAGTATGTCTTATAAATCACGTGAAAATAAGGAATTCAAATATCGGTTAAGGATGTGCTTTTATCGTTTTTTATTTAACAGGGTGTTCAGGGACGTGGAAAACCGGGAAACCTGGAGTTTGTTCTGGAAAACTCAGAAAAACCCAGGAATTTACTCGGCGGCTGATTTTTATTTGGGCAGAGAGAGAGGTTTAAACCGCGAAGTCAGTCGCACGGGAGCATATACACCAAGGGTTGAAAATTGAATATAAAAAAAACACTTGACTCTAACGGCATTCGAAGCCGTACCTCCCATTTTCCGATGAGGTATATTAGCCACCATGCACCACCAAGCCATCTTCCTTCAAGGCGAATTTCAAGTGGGTTTTATGCGAACTAGATATTCGCGTGGCAAGTCCACATTGTGGCAATTGAGACGATGGTCGTGCGTACAGAGCCACTGTCGCGGTGGATAAACACAAATGTTTGTTTATATGACGAAGAACTTGACGAATTTCCAATCATTTCATGTACCAATGATATATTACGAAGACACTGTGAGACGTGAACATCTAGTTCGAATAAATCTCCCTCGAAATTGGTCTTGTAGGAAGATAGCTCGGTGGTGTAACTGGCTAACACACCTGACCGACAATAGGGAGATCTGGGTTTCAATTCTGATCAAGTAAAAAGATTTTTGAGAAGGCAAATTTCAGCCCTCTAAGTATTTCCTTCCATAACGTAATCTGTTGTCAATAGTTTATTGTTGTCAAAGAAATAATTATTTTTTTTCAACGATGCCATACCTTACTGCCGAATGAGGTAAAAGTGAGACAAGGGTATCTATGTGTTCTGGTATAAATAATGAATATTTACGCAGAGCATGTCATCAAGAATTCTTGATATATGCCCTTGGCCTTCCTTCACGAATTGTATAACATGTTCGGGTCCTTGAGTGGCCTTTGAAACTAACGTGGTCATGAAATGCTTTGGTTAATGTTTTGCTGATTCATCTCACTAAATTACACCCTTTTGTTATTTATGCGGCTGATGCTACTGATACAAAATAAAAATTATCAAAAAATATTTTTAAAAAGCGCTTTTATTTAACAAAAAATGCACCAAATTTCATTCAAATAACCCCATTTCTAGGGGTTGAAAAAATTGTCTTCGATGGGACGCTCAGCTACATTTTTACTCCGTCGGGTTGATACAAAAGTTTACAATATTGCATACACTACAGGATCAAAAAGCTATTTTAAAAAAACACGTCTTTTATATTCATTTTATTTTCGACTTTTTTATGACTGAATATTATATTGTCACCAAAAATGAACCAAATGCAAATGTGCAAAATTTCAGATCTCTAGCTAGTCAGGAAGGTAGTTAAAAATTGATTACAAAATTTGATCCTGACACACAGGACCCTGACACAAGTGAAGTTAAATAAAAGCAATTAAAAATTAAGAGCATTAAGTCAGTTAAGAACATGCTCATTGAACTTGATATTGATAATAATCGCCTAGGTCAACGTTGGATGATGCTTTTGGAGATAAAAATGGGCATCAAAATTTGAAGAGATTTATCGGAATTAAGTGTATTCTCTTCCATGCAGCGCCAGCCTTGAGAGAGGTTTCTCAGGTAACTTCTATTTTTTTGTTGAAAATGTAATGGAAATATCTCTGGCTGCCCTTCGTATTTTTATGATTCAATAAAGGTGGCGGGTGATGTTAGATCTGTTGCCTTCCCAATTCAATGAGGTCACAGCTACCATAGTGATCACACTAAGTACAGTTATTTCGTAGTATAGAATAGGGAAGCGAGGATGCCATCAAGAGAGAATGAATAGAAAAAGATGATCGTGCAAAAATTTCAAGAGTTAAAAGAAAAATATAAAATTTTACAAAAATGGCTATACTTTTGTTGCTGGGGTTGAAGCGGAAGTGAAATATTTGACAAATCAAACCATTGACTAATTTCACTTGTGTGCTTTTTTCATCAAACTAGTTTTATTCTAATTTCTTATGTTACAATTGCATCAGACTCATTTTGATTTTCAGAGTCCCTTGTCAAGAGTTTTATGATCTGACTTTCCATTCAATTATCATGTCTTATTCTTTCTATTTTTATTAGAAATCAAACTTTCTCTTTAATTCATGTACCATTAGTTCTCTTTTATGTAACTTTAAGTTGGCCTAAACATTTTTGGCGTCTCTCATCCCAACAAAATATGCAGATTTTTGGAAATTCAAGAAAAAATTTCGAAAAACAAAGTAAATCATAGGTATTAAAATCTAAGTCAGTCAAAGCCAATCCCCTTGAAAAATTCAATAATATGCCTGGAAAACCTGGATAACTCGGGGAAAAAAGTCAGTGAAATTTTCTGGAAACCCTGTTTATGTACGCTACTGGTTAGAGGTAGCTTTATGAAAGTGACTATTGCAGTCGCATGCCTACCTCTAGTATTTCCTCATTTATATCTGCATGAGAATCTACCCTAAATCTGAATGAGATATCCCGTATCGCATTCCGTACTTCAAACCTGTTCTCTTTTTGTTTGTTTTTCCTGCTTGCCCAGCATCAATTCATCTATCAGAGTGTTGAGTCAACCATTACCTCTTATTCCATCTTCCAGCCACCAACCATGCCTCCCTCTTCATAATTTTTCTTTCCTCGCTCACCGTTATTCTAATATTTCTTCGTTTTTTTGTTTTCCTGTCCGCAGAACCTTATCTCTCCTTATACAAACCCTCATCTAGAATTCTTATAACCTACTACGCCCATTTTTATTCTAGCATACAACCCAAATAACTTAAGTTTTCTTCTTTATCCAGGTCATACCCTCCTTCATCCATGACCTGTTGCAATTTCTTTGTAATGCAGAATCTCATCACTTTTGTTTTCCTCTTATTTTTCCTTTCGTGTTTCCCGCTCTTGAATTCTAATGCATCTACGAAAGCTTGCATTTGCTCCAGCTGAGACTCAACTAATCAACGCGTTGATCGTCTGCGAACCTGACTGGCTTCAGCAACTGGTCTCCTACTTTTATTTTCACATTTAGCCCTCCTTTCTGCCTCTCTTACCGTTTGCAGAGCATATATATTATGTATTACAAATCTTAGGAAACAACGGGCTCCCTTGCCTACACCGCCACCTACAACTGCCCACCTCATTCATTCATTCCTCTTCATCATTAGATTTATCTTTCTATTCTGTGTCCTGTGGGCTGTAAGCAATTATCCGATGAATCCCTTATCTCACCAATCTAGTCATATTTTCCGAGTACCTGCATCTGTCCGATGAAGATATTGCATAAGGTTTTCACGTGATGACGACCGTGGAGGACTTGCCTCCCCCGCTGCCGGGTACGACAACCTCCCTAGTGGGTAATGTCGATTTTCAGCGTGATTATAGTTGTGCTTCCCTCTACCATCTCCAACATAATTTTTACATTACACCATCATGTGAATTATCTTTTGTATCTGGCTCCTACCCTTCGACCTATCCATGCGTGACCTTACCGATAGTAGCTCCTCCGGTCAGTCCAGTTCGAGTAGTCGTTGGAACGAGCAAACTGCGTCAGGGTTGGTAATCCTAAGCTTGTTGAGTAAAAATAAGACCACAGGGGGAGGAGATATTAAATTAATCGTAAAAACTTTCATTGTAGAAGACATTGACTAACGAGCGTGGAATAAACTTCATTGTATGTAAATGATTGACTATGTCTCACAATAACAGCCGATTATTTGATTTTGTCATTAATAAGTCAAAGTTCGTTACATAACCATTATTTTGTTTGGATAAATTTTGATTATTTCCTTGGTCATATTAATACGTTGGAACCTTTTACTTCAACCATAAATATAACAGATTCCTTTCAACGTGCTAAAGATAAGTTTAACCAGTTTTCTTAAAAGTAATCAGAAGCATTTGAACTTTTATTTTATCCATTGTTACATGAAACACATCCGCCGTCAACGAGGAGCTGATTTTCTGTATTTTCTTAATCCCGAGTGACTTAACATTCTCCAGGGATAAAAGAAGCATAAAAAGAAAAGGGGCAAAGAGCCGACTTTAAAGTGCAGAATAATAAAATCTTTATTTCTTATATTACGCGAAACTGCTTCGTGATATCGTGGACGATGATATAATTTAAATTTATACTCTGTTCTATCCACTGCTGACTGGAAATTACTGAAGACAAGGCCGTTAGTGATTTATTGTTGTGTTGATAAAAAATTAAATATGTTGGAAAAAGATGAATAAAAAACAACCGGCTAAAAAATCAATCAAAGAGCAGAGCTTTCTCATTTCCAATCAATCATGGAAAGTTTTTTTCGACATTGTAATTCGACAAAAACAATTTCCTTGGGCATCCACTTTCCAATCACCTTGACAATTTTTTTGTTGATTTCCCTGACGTTGACACGCCCCTGCTGTATGGAGTTTTAGACCTCAGCATGAATACCCTAATCGTGGAAGTTTCATTTTCCATTAATTTCGTGTATTACCTCTTTAAATAAACAAACCTTATTGACGGCTCCCATATCACCATTGATGAAATACTTATACTGCGTATACCTTATTTGGCCCAATGAAATCCCGAGAATAGTATCCAAAGAGTGTGCTTGAGATGTTTTTCTTCTAAAAATCGGCGTAAAAATCAGTTGTCCTTAATGCACTAGGATATGTCTACATGGCCAGGACCAGTTCTTTACTTAACACCTTCAAGTGGATGCTTTCTTAATTCAACTTCCCCCACAAACGTTACTGTATCGGAGTGGAAGAAATTGTATTTAGATTTTCTCACTTTAATGTGCGTTCCTGATACAGTGGATGAAAGATAAAACTTGAAAAGTAATATGGTGATGAAGTGATAATGTAGTAGATTAGCAAAACGTAGTAGAATAAATGCTTGTAATATGTACCTCACTCCATTCCGGCATCTTACCTTCCATGCTCGAGATCGCGTAATAGCGGAGGACAAAAAGGTTAAGACCGCAGTTCGATATTTATCGGCTTTTGATAATGGTAAAGTTATCAAAATCATAGTCGAGGGTTGAAGCCCTAGCTTTCTGTGGTATTTGTCTCATCTGGCTCGGAAAACATTAGGGGTTAATTAATTAATTAATTAGTTGTCTCTTATCCGCTGTAGTCACAATTTATAAATGTTCTACACTTAGATTCGACTTAACTGTACCCTCAGTGATCAATTTCACAGTAGAAAACGTTGATTAGTGGTGGTTATGTCTGTAACTGGAATACATGTATAATCTTGTAGGAAACCATGTATATTTTGCATTTCCCTCCTAGCCTCGTACGTTATTTATAACTAAAGAGTGTGTCAGATTGTCAGATAGCTAGAGCTGTTGCTTTTTATGCCCAAGTTCTGGGTTAGATTTTCCTAATTGTTTGAGATTTTTATATTGAATTCTAATTTCTTCTTGGGTGCAAATGTCGGACCCGACCTTAAAACTCTGGGCATATTGGCGTGGGTATTCCTGTAGATAACGTAAATTTCGTCGCCCGGTCTCTCTTCACCACGTTTGCGTTTGTTTATCGCTCGTTCAATTTCCAAATTAAACCACGAATCCGCAGTGGTGTCTATCACCTTAGCTGCCGGTCACGCCCGTCCATGCCACCACAGATAGCGGGTTGACTGACTAGATGCTTTGGAGAGAGGTGCTATTGAGTAGTGGCGCTCTCGAAGCCAGAGAGCAGTATTTATCATAAAAAATACCCTCGAAAAAAAAACTGTATTCCTAAGTCATTTCCGTCGATATTTTTGGAAGAAATTTTTCTGCTGCATCTCGACCAGTATCTGCAATACATAACGTAACTGTGCGTCTTAAAATATCATCATCATCATTGTCAGACTGCTGTTTAGCAGGTACTCAGTAGCCTCGCCTCCAGATAACACTTGTCCTGTGCCTTCCTCTTCATCCCCGCGTAGCCTGTCTCCTCTTCTATATCATCCGTCATTTTCTTTCTTCTTCTTCCGCGTTTCCCCTTTCCTTCCACCATGCCTTCTAATACATCCTTGTCGGCCCCGGTGGCGGCGGGGTAAAGTCCTCGCCTGCCAACCCTAGGGTCGCGGGTTCGAGTCCCGCCTGGGTAAAATATTTTCTGCCCAGGACATGGATGTCTGTGTCTCGTACGTTGTTACTGTTATTCACCCGACGTAAATTGGCCAATTGTGCTGTATTCGGGGTAGTGAAGGTAAATAAAAATAAATAAATAAAATACCTCCTTCATCAAACAATCTCTTCTTACTGTATGTCCCAGCCAGTTTTGCTTCCTTGTTTGAATTTTCTTCACCAGTCCTCTATTTTCCCCCACTCTGGTCAATACCTATTCATTTCTCACTCTGTCTGCTCAACTAATATTCAGCATTCTTCTCAATATTCACGTCTCCAATGCCTCAACTCGTTATAAATCCTTTTCCAAAACCGTCCATGTCTCACAACCATACAGTAAGACGCTCCAAACATAACACTTTGCCAACCTTTTCCTAAGCCAAATATTTATTTTGTTTCACAATTTTTCTTATGATAAAAGCGCCTCTGAACATTGAAATTCTAGCTTTAATCTCCTTGTCACATTTCCAGTCCTGAGTAATTTCCGTCCCCAGATACTTATATCTTGTCACTTGTCCCAGTCGTTCCCATCCCATGGGACTCTTATCTCTTCTTCTGTACCTACTTTCATCACTTTAGTTCTGTCTTTATTTGCCGTTAGTCCATATTCTTTTTTCATGTTATTGAGATGTTCTAACATGATCTTCAGTTCTTCCTCATTTTTCGCAAACAATATATATGAGATGGCAAATTTTTATCCACGCTATAGTATAATACCTAACACGCATTCAATGAATCATTGTTATCCTTATTTTCATTAAAATTGGTATTCATTTATCTGTAAATATGGTCGACAATAAACTGTTTTGTGTATATATATATTGTGTTTTCATTTTATTAAAATGACTTCTCTGCACCTCCATCTAGGTTCAAAATCGGGCCACCATCACTTGGCTACAGAATTTTTTCAAAATAATAGTTTTTAGTTAGTTCTATAAAGATTAACATCTTACAGGAAGTTTTATATTAAAATGTGGAAGGCAGATGCTTTCCACACTGAGATTTTTCTTATTATCTACGTGAAAATTTACTTTACACTAGTTTGGAAAAAATTCGCTAAATAAAGGACGCCAAGATTTTGATATTATATTTCTTGTAGTCTGATTGCGTACCGTTGCCCTGACTGCTTTGGCCTGTGCCTGGCATTCCGGGGAACGCGCGCGGTTCTGATTGGACTGGGATGAGTCCTGCATGCCTGGTGTGGAATCACCCCGTGCCATACACCCTAGTGGTGGCTTGCACGGTATTTCGTAGATGTAGATGTAGAAGAGTAGAGAAGAGTAGTATGTGATAGTTCTACTCACACCCTCGGTGTAAGAAGTATTTTATTTAAAGGAAGTCGAGGAAGTAGTGTTGTATTCCTTACCGTGGATCTCAAAATTTTATGTAACACGCCATACTACTCAGTATCGTGTGAGCTTCACTATCACCTCTCAAAGCCCGCCTTTATTTTTTTTCTCTGGGTCTTGAGGAGGTGGGTGCCCTTTGATGGTAGGGTGCTATCCTCAGCTGTGGTGAAAGTAGTTCCTGGACGAAATTGGAAAATTATTGCGGATCCGACCGCTTTCGTTCTCCCCAAGGGCCGGCAGGGGGGGGACATCAGGGTGGCAGAAGTGGGAGGAAGGCAGCAAGGGAGGGGTGAATTTACGGCTGGTTGGCAACGCCGATGGGACGGGAGAACGCGTTTGGGGACGAGGAGGAGTGTGAGGCAGTGGGTAGTTGGGGGAGTGTGGGCCTTTGCCCCATCGTGGGGGATGATGGGGTGGGTGAGGAGAGGAGGATCCCCCGTGACGGGAGAGTGGCACTCGGGGCGGGAAGGGGGGGGGCGGGCCCCGCCCTTGTACCGCCCCCTCCCCCCGTCTCTCCCACACTGCGCGCCCGCTCCGTGCCTTGAGCGGCGTCGACAGGCGCTTCCCTAAAGCATCGGCGTCGCCCGATTAATCCATCGATCGAGATTGGATGGGGATTTGACGTGTAGTGGGAATCGGTGAAGGGCGGAGGGTGAGCGGAGCGCGACTGGTTTTCTCGTCCGAGGGGAGAGGAGAATCGGCGGGGGCATTCTTCTTTCGCCCGCCTTCTTCTACTTATTTTTTTCATTCTCTTCTCTCTCTCATTCTTCTTCTCCTTTCTCGGCCGCCGTGAGGGAGGGAGAGAGCGTTAGAGAAGCGGTTGGGAGATGATGAGGTTGCTTTTAGGAGGAATGGATATTTTTATTTATTCTTTTTCCCGAAAGGTTTTTGGGCTTGGTGCGAGGATACAAGGGGAACGGGGAGGGATGTGGGTTGAAAGTCCGGCAGGGGAGGGATCCGTGGATGTCATGTATTTGGCGAAGTATTCACACTAAAAGGAGTGAGAGAGAGAGAGAGAGTGAGGGTAAGGAAGAGGGTTTAGGAAAATAAAAAAATAAATTTCTTCTCCAAGATGTCAGTTGAGATTTGTAAAGTATACGGCTGAACTCATCTTGTTCTTTAGGATGAATATGAATATAAAAATGGCTTTTTCGTGAGTCTGTTTTCTCGCTGGAATTTTTTACTCCTTGCTGCTTTCAATTATTTCTTACGAAAAAGTTAATTGTAGAGCTTTTCGCCGATTTGGTCACTTGTTTTCTAGCTTTGTACAGAAACTACGAGAAATTATCTTGCCATAAACCTCATGAGTTTGCCAGAAATGTAAATCTTTCGAGGTAATACTCAGCGGTTTCACAAGCAGCATTTTTCCAGCCTTTTTACAATAACCTCCATTTAGCTTTCACTTTGCTAAACGTCATAAAAGTTCACTATTCAATTGTATGCTTATGCTTTTCTTTTTTGGAAATAAAGAATAATCAAAGTTATCCTAAACTCGATAATGGCAAAAGCAGCATCTTTTCATTTCCCACAATTGCAAGTATGTTAAGGCGTAAATGTCTTTCCAGATATACGAACTCGGAATAAATCTACATTTGTTGGATATAATCGATTTCTAAGTGGTTTTAGTGAATATTGTATTGTCACAAGATAAAATTATTGTAATTTGTAACACATTGTAAGCATATCAAAGTTCATTTCATCCGCATTGCGATAATCAATTGCCGAATTAATTAATTTATACGCAAGCGCATTTCCGAGTAAGCTGAAGTATGAATCCGAGGTTTGCCTTTAAAGCACTCTGAGAACCAAGATGCACACGAGACGATGAAGAGAAATTTGCTATAGAATATTACAACTAATCGTATAATATAATAAAAATTTAAAATAATAATTCAGTCTCTTACATCATTCAAATTCCATACTTACCAAAGTCTTAAAGCCTTTTACTCCACTTCATAGATATCGTCTGTAATTTGCTCTTGGAGATTATATTTACTCCAGCACAAATTGTAAGATGTGACTTGGTTGGGACTAAAAGTTGTAATTCAGCTAATCCATTAGCTTGAAGCTGGAACGTTAATTCCTGAAAGCGATAACTTTCTCAGGACTTAGGAGCTTCTGGGGCTTAAGCCTGTGAGCTTTAGAACGACGCTTTTGAGGCGAATGTTTTTCAGAATCGCTGACTAACTTTCATAGGCGTATCCTTACGAAATCGTTTATTCAAACCCAAGAACTGCGATCCATGCAGCAGAACATACCCGTTGGAAATTCAATCGTCTCTTTCGTTCATTTGCATTGCTCGTTGAAATGCCCCTTATCTCAAATCATGCCCATGTGAAGGCAGGAGGAAACTTTTAATTAGCAATCTAAAGTAAAAAAAAGGTATCATTAGCCACCTCATATAACTTCGTGAGGGATAAAATCTGAGAACTTTTCCACCGAAGATATTTTAGTCAATGAACCATATGCTCCTGGGTCTACTAGGGACGAATGCTTACCCCTTTTGTTGATTTGATCTCACAGTTTTTAGGGAGAGTAATCCGTAATTCTATATAATTTTAGATCTTTAAATGGGCATACATTTACCGTGAAATATCATTTGAAATGTTTGAATGAAATTATGACGCAATCAATATTTTCGTACCCGTATAAGTTAATTCGAATTTCACGAGTAAATTTCCATCTCGTTGAATTTCATTTGCCCAATGTCTTCCTCCAAATCTGAAAAAATCTTATTGTTAGTTTTGGGAAAGGATAATTTCAAGCTAAATTGGTCATAAATTTTCATCAGCAATGGTAAATTGAGCTTACATAATGACCTACTGGCTTTTGTGGCTGAAACTAATGGTAAATTTTAAAAACTAAGAGGATTTGTTTAGTCAAATTTATTTTAATGTAAGCATATACATATGTGTGACTACACATATGCAAGTGTAATACATTCAATGATTATGTATTTAAAAATGGTACGGACAACATTTGATTGTCCGAATATAGCATTTAAATACATTTGTATTGGAGCATCAGCACACTCGGCTCAAGAAAAAACTTGCTCGTGCGAAAAGTGACATTTTTCTTTTCGATTTGAAATCCGATTGCGGAGCACATCACCCCGTTTCCGTTTCAGGAGAAAAAAAATGTTTCAAGTGTGAGGACATGAGACCCATCTTTCCACTCGACATGCTTCTTCCGAGAGGGGAAAAGGGAAGGGCATCGGTTCGTTCACGCCTCGCTTCTTTCGTAAGGGACGGCGAAGTTTTACGCTCTTGTGGTGTCCCTTTTTATATCGAGGGGTACGCAACGTGTGCGACAATGATCGAGGGGGAGGAGCGTTGTGGAAGGGGAAATGGGTGGGAGAGGGTGGCGGAGAAGGAAATTGGAAGGTGAGCTGGCGAAATGCATCGTTTGCCGACTCTCTCCCTCTCCGTATGAGGCCCTTCGTCCGCCCCTGTGGCCGACCGTCTAGGGAGGATCAGGGCCACAAGGATGAATGGCCCAACTTGTAGGTGTGAAGGATAGATGGCGGTGGGAAACATCGAGACGGAGATAAATGGGGGAAGGAGTAAGTGGAATGATGAGTAGGCTCAGGGGAAAAAAAGAAGTATGTTAAGGAACTTTTATTCCGCCACCTTTCTTGCCCGAATTTTCTTTCTCCTCATCATTAAAACTTTGCCACACTTCGCTTTTACTGTTTTAAACCTTCACCACGAGGAATTTTGTCTCGTATTCCATACACTTTAATTCAGATAATCATCCGGCGGATACGTACACATTAAAGTCACATGTCTTACAGGACTTAACTGTGAATTTGGAATTTGGGGTACACGATGGTTTATCGTCGAACCTCGGAAAGGTGATTGCTCTAGAGGTAAAATTTGAAATGAAACAAGTGGGTTGTAGGAAATAGTTCTTAAAAGAATAATTAAAGCTCGACTGGAATGTAATTCTGTGGAAATACACCGTCACCAAAATTGATGAAAATGATAAAATATATTGTTTTTATGTCTGCTTGGAGGTAGTCTATGCTCTAATCTAAAGAAGAAGATGCACGAGGAAGAAGTGTTTTGGGGGTGAAAATATTCGTTTCAATATAGGCTTGCAGTGTTTTATTCGACTTAAAAGCCATGATTTTATCCTCAGACATTCTTTAATCCATAATAACCATTATCCATATTCCCGCGAAGTGACGCCTGAGGGTGTAAAGTTTACTCAGACATTATGTTCAGCGATCACGGAATAGTATGCCTTTTTTGGCATTTGAATCTCTCGGAACGATATTACATTTTAAGATTACTAGGTTTGGAAGTTTACCATATTACTCGCGGATACCTTTAATGTAAGCTTAATTTTATGAGACCTCGATAAAGAGGTGAAATTCGTTCGAGAAGGTAAACTAATGACGAAATCCATGGGGCTGCTCTCATAAGCGCGTTTGCTAGACCCGTGCAACACACCCTATTGGTGGCTTGCACGGAATGTCGTAGATGTAGATGCGAATTTCTTCTTCTCGATGATATTGCCTCGAAGAGTCTGTACAGGCGTTATTAATGGGAACATGCTCAAATCATGCTTTGATACATGGCTAGCTATTTGTTTTTGGATATTTTATGTTTATGTGTATATGACAGGTATATTTGATGGATTATTGTAACCGCGCAACAGTAATTTATCGACTTACTTTCCTTGGTTCCCATTAATTTAGTTTTTTAGAGTTGCTGAGAAAAAATTGCAGTACATTTTTATTTAAAATGGCTGGACATTTTTATTTAAAACCTCCCCTACACTGCGCTAGTCAAAACTGGTTGTCTATTGGACACTCTGAGTATGTTAAAAATGTTGACATGGTGTACATTTTGAAGGTTGAGACTTTTGTTTAAGGTACGAGCCATTTAATTTTTTATCAACTTAAAAACTGTTCTTTACGCTGAACCTATAGTCTGCGCCTGAACGTTTGTTTAAAGACGTTGGAAATGCCAAAGGTGTAATGATATTCTGCTCTCTTCATGAAAACGAACGACGAAAATTTTACCTACGCTAAATGATCGGTTTTCAGGAAGAATTGTAATGAGTATCGGAGATGTTATTTTTCATATATATCTTATCATAATACGCTGTAGATAAATGTTTAAATTAATTTTATATGGGATAGTATATACCTATGTAGAAAGGCTTCTCGGGATTCCATCCGGGCTGGAAGGACCATGACCGACGTTTTGGCTGCTTATTCTGCAGCCGTCCTCAGGGAAGTGAAATGCCGATGGTTGGAAGTATCCCTTTATATGTAGTGTTAGGGAAGGGCAGGTGCGAAGCTGTTTTCCCGCGCTTTCATCTGATAGGTCCGCGTTTTCTCTATGGACTTCAGTACTAGTTTCCAAGTGTTGGTGAGGTGGAAACTGCTGTCTCTGTTGACTTTTTTCTTCTCTAGTCGGATTTTGACGGCTTCTTTCACCAAACGGTCCCAATAACCGTTGGCCCGGCAAAGTATAGGCTGCAGAGTAAGCAGCCGAAAAGTCGGTCATGGACCTTCCAACCCGGATGGAATCCCGAGAAGCCTTTCTACATTCTATTCACCGGGAAAATCTGAAATCTTTCAGTATATACCTAATACTCGTGAATAGTTAAAAATTTCTCTCATATAGCGAAGCATTTCGAATTTTTCGCTCAGTTTATTTGCGAGGATAGCTATTGGAGTATTTATAAGCTATGGAGTTTTGAAATGTCGTGATTCATTAACATCTGGAAATATTACCTATGTTGAATTCAGCTATTTAGGCACAATTTCATACAAATTAAAACATCCAGCTTTTTTCCTCAGATTTTTCGCAAAATATCCTTTACTGATGTTGTAGCAAACAAAAATGCCTGGTACCTTGCTAACAAAAGGATTCATAGGTCACAAATACATCATGTCCAGGCACGGTAATCGAACTTAAGAATATATACATCAAGAAAAATAGATTGGAATATTACACCTCCATTAAAGAAATGGTCCAACACATATACCATTCATCTAAAGCTCCCTAGTTGCCATGCTTTCTTTGCCACGAAATGTCAATGAAATGCTTACCTTATGCTTTTCCATTCCAGGTAAAGTTTTGAATTCGAGATGAACCATATACTTTGACTTTGGACCAAAAATAGTAAAGTAAATTCTGTCATTACAACCGCGATAGCAAGTCAAAACATTTCAATAATATTTGGGACTATTTTTATCATGTATTTGTATTAAAAACAAATAATTCCGTGTAAATAATTACAATGACTTGCTGTTAGTAATAATGTCTGAGACTTTAAATCAACACAAGAAGTATATCATGTTAGTTTATAGTGTTTTTAGAAATAAATATTTCGTTTATGAAAGTAAAATATCTCCAAAATCTAATTAATTACTCTTAAAATTATTGGGAAAAATTAGTGGGCTATATAAGTTCTTCAGTCAGATAAATGAATATGTATTCAACATGGTAGCCCCTTCAAAGATCATTCCAGATCGCTTATTACTAGAATATTTTTACGCCATCTTCCTGTCTATTATGAATACGACTGCGATATCCGATGATGCGTGTTGATAATGTTTCTATCGTATGATATTTAGTTGTCAAACAGTATTTACATTTCATCATTTCTTCTTTAATCATGCATGAAAACTTAGTTCCTTGGAGGTTGCTTATTTATTATTGTGCAAAGAAATGGGCAATATAATAATTGTTACGATCTATTGCAACTTTATGATAATCTAGATTAATAACATATGTGTTAAATAATCCCAGGAAAATCGACTTGAGCGTGGATTGAACGGGCATTGCTATCCATCAGCCAGATTTGATAGCCGGTTACGAGCAAGTCCTAAACTCAAACTGAATCTCCGATACGGATTAATTGATCTACTATTAGATGTCCTTCTAGATTTTCCATGACGCACTCACCATTATAAGCTAAGCTGGCAGGATGGTAACCTTAATTTTGCCACTGTCGAGTGATGGACTTAAAGAGCCATAATTCATTTGCGAATCGCTCCATTTTTTTCGTGTCAAATTTCCGCATGCTAGTGAATTGTCTTGCACTCGCACGCGTGACTGCTTACCAATTTCATTCGCGCCATTCAGAAAGATTCATTTCAGTTTAATTCATCAACTTGAGTGAAGGGTCGTAAAATTACTGGAATGAAATTACTGGGCACGGAAGTTCACTCGGCTGCGACAGCTCTTTTTATGTGCAGAAGATCGCTGAGACAAGAGCTTTTTTTCGCGGGCTCAGTCATCGATTCCTATTTCGTTCAGGAACATAAAATTTTCATCCGAGGCCTGGAATTGAGAGATGACAAATTCCGCATTCATCATTTTTTCAGAGTTCCCAACGCGAGAGCGTGACCCTCTTGTCCTGTCTGCCTGTGCGGAGAGCCGGGAGGGGTGAAAAAATATAAATATCCAGTCCAACGAACAAATTCGGCGATGCCACCGTCACGGTCACCCAATCGACTCGAGGGTTCTCTCAGCCTACATGAAGAGAGGGCGCTGAATAGTATAGCTTCAGCAAAACTTCATGGCGTTGACCAGCATGGCAAGGAGGGAATATATTGAAAGGATGCAAAGGAAGAGGGAAAGTTAAAGAGAAAGTATGAGAAGGAGTCAAAATATTTCGCATAGAAGCATGACACACGCATAAGTAAGGCAAGTGGTTAAGATAGGCAAGTGGTTAAATATCCCGTCGCCGTGACTCAACCAAGGGACCCGATCTCGATGTCTCATTGTGCGACTATTCGGGACAGGACGGCGGATAGTGGTGAGTCATTTTAATTCTCGAAGCCCTTGCGTGGGTAACAATCAGTAAGGTTTTCTGACGGATCCTACACACTAACCAAACTTCCTCTCCAGTTCAAGACTTTTGAAAGTTTCGTGGCCCATATCCCAAAATAGTCCATGGTCTAGCGCGAGAAAATTTTCTACATCTACAAACTACCCTGCGAGCCGCCGTATGTGAGTGTGCAATGGGGTATTAGGACACTAGCCGTTTAAAGACACAGGGGATAAGAGTTTTAGAGGTGAGTAGTGACGTGTATTATGGCAGTATATTTACTGGACCTCAGTTTTTATTTTGATCGCTTATGTTGCGCGGAAAGAACGAGTTCTTGTATCTATCTCTTCGCCAATGTATCTCTCTTATTTTATTGCTTCTGCCAGATCTATAGATGTAGTAGGGCGTCATGATAATATTCTCTGTGTCGCTCTGAAACACATCAGTTCTGAATTTCTCAAGTAGATAAGCTAAGGGTAGCGTGCAGCGTCCAAGTCTCTAGGGGCTCCCACTTTAATCCCTCTAAAACTTGTTAAACTCTGTATTTTCACTCGTAGCAGTTTTAAACGAATTGTGTTGCTTTTCTTTATATTTTTTAAATTTTTTTGGTTAAATATTTATGACCAGGGTCACAAATGCTCGCTGCGTATTCGAGGTGTGGCCTAACCAGAGCAAAGTAACATCTCTCTTTGACTTTTTCATCCGAGGAACTTCCTATTTTTCGTTTAACAAAACCTAGTTTCTTTAATGCTGTGCCGCATGTTTTGTATGTGTGTTCCCCACGCTATATCAGAAGTTAAGGTAATTCCAAGGTATTAAACTGTACCTGAAGATATTATGTTTACTCCACCCATAGTATAGGTATGGCATGGTATTTGTGTGATAACTTTCGCAGGATTTTGCGAGAGATACACAGAACCGAGAGCATCCGCCGTGATTTGGCGTCTTGAAAAGGGCATGAATGTTTCGTAGGCTTAAGCAGCTCTCGCCGGTGAGTAGCGTGACGTCATAATTGGAGGAAGGACGTGACGTCATACTAGTGGCTTTGGTTCTTTGGCTTCATGCTATTTGCGTTTGCACCACCATGGACGGACTCGACCATAATCCCCGTAGCCGCATTTAAAACAATTATTGTGCATTGCTGCAAATTGAAAATAAAATAGAGCAGAGAGTATAATCTCATTAAAAATATTGACAACCTGTAAAGCTGACCTCGTGTGAGGTTCCCTTTAAAAATACCATACGATATTTATTTTGCCGCATAACATGTTACTCAAATCATACTTAAAGCTGAAAAAGCGACACAAGAATGAAAGTTTTTGAAAGAGATGTTCTAACAATATTAAATTAAAGAATTTTAAAATTATATTTTGGTTGCAAATCATAAAAAGTGCGTAATAATATAATATATGCGTAAGTAGAAACATATAAATGTACGTAAAGATGTATATATGCTATTCATGCAAAAAATGACATTTTTATCCGCCTGTATGTGTATTACCGTTGAATACTCTAAACATAAAAGTACGCATTTTCTTTAGCATTAATGCTGTATTTGGTTCCTCTTGATAATTAATTTTTTTACCTGAATGAACTCTGTAAACCTTTCAATGAGTTTCAATTATTCTTAGTAGGTCGTCCACTTTAAAACTAACGTTATGGCTTCCTGTGCTGCCATTTGAGATTATAGTCCTCGATTACGACTTTGTTGACTTGACGAATAGCCATATTTGATTGTAAATTTTTACTACACCCCAGGGATAAAACACACGACCCGGGTTTCAATACGTGCTTGTTCCTTTCCCTCTCCCCTATTCTTGAGTCAGTTATATATTGATATCTGCCACCTCCCTCTCTTTCTCCCCCCTCGTCTCCTTTTCTTCCGCCCCCATCTTTTTCCTTTCTTCCGCTCCACCATCCATCCTTTAGTCCCCCAATATAAAAGAGAGTTACTGACCTTTGATTACACCTTATGATGATACTAATGTATCAAAAGCCGGGTCATGTTTTTGTGTGTTTTATCCCTGTGATGTATTAAAAGTAACAATTAAATGTGGCTTTGTAAATATACTACATAGTTTGAAGAATGTCTTCTCGGGTCTTCCACCGGGATAAGTTTTTTACTGCCGACGTTTCGGAGTCCGACTCGTACTCCATTCTCAAGGCAAACTTATCCGGGTGGAACACCCGAGAAGACTTCCTCCATATTATTCGCCGGGAAAAAACTAAATCATACTTCACATACCACATATTTACCAAAGATATTGTGGTTTTTGGCTTGACGGATAAAAGGAACCTTGTCCGTAATAACTTTTTTGTCCTCCATAGTGTAACGGTCAGATTTTCCTCCCGCTCGAGTTAGTTTTTCCCGGTTATTTTCTCGTTTAAACTACAATCCGTGGATCGACTCGAGGTGAACGTTGTTATTTATATATTTTTGAACTATGTGCGTGCGTGTTCCCATGCGTGTGTAGAGTGTGATAGCGTCGAATAGTCCGCCATCCTGCAATGGCGAGGGCGGACGCGTTCCCAAGGAAACGAAAACAAGTGACCGTCGAAATCCCCTGTGGACCTATATAATGGAAGGATTGCAAGTGCTCACTCTCTCTGGCTGTCCCTCTCGCGCTACACCGATTCGATCTCCGACTCTCTTTGAGTGTTGCTCTTGGGAAGCCTAGCTCCCAGAAGTATCACTTTCTTTTGTGCACATTCGCGTTGAAGTATTGCGACTCGTAGCTATTCGCGTTCGATCGGGTGACCCGACCAGCAAGGCCGTACCCGGGCTTCCTACCATCGCAAAGTTTCCGCAACGCGAGAAGACGTTTGGTGGTATCGGCCAGGCAGTTCAGGAGAGGCGCCCTTGTGGCGCCTTCCAATAACGAGCTAACAACCCCGGAGTGCTGCGCGTTCCGGAAGCAAGGGACACCACGCTTTGAGGACAAAAACTCTTCCAGCCCTCCCCCATTATCGTGGTGAAATTGTATGTGTGGGTAAATGCGAAAGCCAAGCAGGTACTTAGAGAGCCTAAAGAGCGACTTAACATTGACACGGGATTTTTTTCTGGTTCATGCTTTTCTATTCAGTGCTTCATCTCTGTGATCGGCCGTCGGGCCATGAGCCGAGGGATTAACCGACCGAAGTGGCTCGAAATCAGAGACTTTTAACATAGGAATATCGATGACCGTGTAACAAATTGATGATATCGTAAACATTGTGAATTGCAATTGTTCATTCATGTCTTTTCTTGCGCGAGAGTTCTCTTTTTTGGATCCAGTTTTCTTTTGAAGGTGTTTATTGAATGTTTTGTGTGGGGTTATTTAGGTACAGTACCGTGGAAATGGGTGGAGAGTAAATTCTTCTCTCTTAAATGGTATGTACAATTGCGCCTGTCAGGCGATCGACAGAGTAAAGTTAAAAATGTGAATAGCTTTACTTAAGGAGGCATTAAGCAATAGACGGGAGCTGTAGACGGGGACCTTGGGTAAGGATGTGAAGAAGAGGAAGGAAGACTAACGAGGAAGAGCTTGAGATGGTGGGTGAGGAAAGGAAACTTCTGAATGAAATCCGGGATAGGCAGTGTAGGTGGCTGGAGGATGTAATTAGGGGTGATGAGCTTCTCAAGAATGTGATGGGGGAAGGATGTTGGGCAAGCGGGGAAGGGAAAGAAAGAGAATAGGTTTCATGGACAGGATGAAGAAGGGTAGATCGTATGCCGAGGCGAAAAAGGAAATTATAGAGCTATTTAGGTCCCTAAAAGGTCTTCATAGTTACGGTATACGTATTTTTATGCCTGAAAACTGTGACATTACCAGATATGAAGTGACTGAAACCTCGGTAAAATGGGACGTTCGTGATAAAATTTATGCTAATTTGAGCAGTAACTGTATTATTTGATAGAATTTCCAAAAGTGGTATTATTTATCTACGGCAGCTTTTTATAGTACGTGCATGTAAAGAACCGAGTTCAAATTTCGTTACTTGTTTTGTGACTGAACTACTCTTACCGTCCGACTTTTAATTCCTCTGGGTCCTCATGGAACACTTTCACGGATCAATGACACTATTTTTAACTATTTTTTCGGTTTTGACAACTATCGCCGTTCAATTGTCGCTGTGCATAACTCCAAGGTCAGTGTATGTAAATGGAGACATTTAAACGGGCACATTTCCGTGTCTGATGGGAAAAATTTTCTCGCCGGGCGGGAAACCATTACAGTCCCTTCAAAACATGACTGTCCGGTACAAATTGGAACGTATGGTTTTCTTATTTTAAGCTATCTACTGGAATGTTTTCTTCCCATTGTTATCTCGATTGGTAAAGACAGCGTAGTTTCATGCTCTTTTGCTTATAGCGTTTCCTTGGGATACTAACTAATATTATATGTAAGGCCAATTTTGTGATAGTGATTTCACGCCAGATTGGCTCCTGATGTGCGAATATGAAATTGAGTGGCGCCGGGTAGATTACTCTTTGTACTTTTAATTAATTCATAACATTCTTGTTCAGCTCTCATACAGCTTGAAATGATTTTGTTTCCTGTATGCGTTAGTTTCCCGCTGTACCCCTTATTTAATCCTGTTAGCTACACCAACCAGCAAAATCTTATCCCGTGCTAGGCATATTTGTCGACATAGTAGTCTCGTAGTTTCATGTTTAGGCCGTTCATTGTTTCCTCCTTGCTGCTTGTGGTTCTCGCTGAGTGACAAAGGCAACGTTTGACCTTGACATAGGATCATTATTTCATGCCTGGTTGGGAATCACCCCGTGTCAAACGTCCTGGAGTTGGCAAGCACGGTATTTCGTAGATGCAAATGAAGATGTGCCTAAAGACGTCACACGTTGTATTCAAATGAATCCTTTTATGAGCGTAGATTTTTTTCTCTTTTTTTTCCTGAAGTTTCTGATATAAATTACAGTGTGCAACTTTGCGCGAGGCCTCGAGGTAGTACACAATTTTCACAGTTCATTCCCAGACGACCCTTGTTACGCATAAACGAGAGCAGCCAAGTTCTGCGACAACTATTAAATTCGTTCGTGACCGAGTGAGGCGGCAACTGGCGACACACTCTGTCGACTCTTCTGCGCCTCTTCACCCGTCGGCGGTCCGAGAAAGTTGACGCCGGGGTCCGCCCCGATGTTTTGGAGGTTTCTCGGGGGAGAGTTGATGGGTGGGTCAGGTCAGTACGTGAGACCTTCCCTTTTTTTCCCCCGGCGTCCCTCTTCGGAACTCGGCGCTTCGGCGAGATGAGGAGCAGGGGAGGAAAAAAATCGGGATTAGAAATGATCGAAGAAAAAAGCGAGGGAGAAGGCGTAGGGGAAAAAATGGCACATGTCTGAGAGGCTTTTATGAAAAATGGCCTGGGGACGTGGTGGGGATGTTGGGTGTGTGTCTGGATGAAGGATGCGGAGCAGAGGCGAGGGAGAAAGTAGGTGAAAATAAATAAAGCACTAAGCACGTGAGGAAAGAGAGTAACGTTAAGCTGCGTGAAAAATGGGAAAATTGGACAATGATGGGGTATCTTGCTAAATCTCAAGTAAAAGCGCCTGAACTAAGGGCATTGGCTAAAGGAGCCAGTAAGCGATGCATTAGGCTGTTCTATCCACAAAATCCTGCAGTGGCCGAACGTAGCCTCGATCATGGGTATAGCCCTCGCAAAAGTTCATGACGCAAGGAAGTGGACGATTTTTGGTGGTAGAACTTTGAAAATTCTGTGGAAAGTGGAAGAAGGGGTTGTTAGAGTGGAGAGCCTGTCAGAAAACCTTCATTATTGCTGCCTCAAGTAGTGGAATGACTTGTTACCACCTTTATGTCCCCTCAAGAGTAGTTTCACCATGAGACCTTAAGATTCGGTCATCTGAAAAGTAAGAGTGACGGGTAATTTTAACCTTTTGCCTTGCGTGTGTGTTTCGTGCTATCTTTGTGGAGTTGAATTACTCCCCTGCTTTACTCTCCCTTTTGGTGCTTCCGTATCTTCCCCTCAGTCTTTCCCCTTCAATCCCTTACTTCAACCTCCCATAACTGCCGTACAGGTAAGCTTCAAGAATACAAAGGATGACATGTTTGCTTTTTTCCCTTTTTTTATTCATTCCTTCAACATGAATAATTTCTACCGCACCTGACCTGAGACAACATCATGCTTCAGGAATTTTCGCGCGAGTGATACTGACATCCATAGTACCCAGTTACACTGCTATTTAAATGATTACTGAGGTTTTGTCGTGATAGAGGCTTTGGAAACAAGAATAAGCTGAGATAAACAATAGCATCAAACTCAGTATCTTTCACCTGAGCCAAGCATGGGGACAAATTTTCGAGAAAAATGGGCGGGTAGGCTAGCGCGTCGAGTCAACCAATCTTATTAGGATAACCAGATCGAGTATAGTACGAAGAGAATTCTTGATTCTATATTGTTAGAATAAATCTTATGACAAGCTAGGGATATAATTTCGATCGTCCATTATAGCTATCTCAGTCGATACTAAAAAGTTGGTAATTTTAGCTTGACCTTGTCGTATTTGAAACATTTTTCTGTGCTATTTTAACACACTTTTTTCTTTTCCACTGAATACAGAGTTTGATTTTCCCTTTCAGTTAACAACAAATATTTTCCTCTCCACTGCAAAGGTCGAATATATCTCCATAAGCTCAGTATCTATGGCGTTAATTTTAGTGTGATGATAAGACTGTTTATAACACTACCAGCTTCTGAATGGAACATTATAAAATGTTATTATTTTAGTTAGGAAAAAGTAGTTTATATATCACTATGGATATTTTACACACAGCGTGCATAATAGTCAAAATTTGGTAATGCAGGGTAAGGGTGAATAACTTCCGTAGTATTTCTTGTTCGCTATTGGAAACCAAGGCTTTCATCTATCGCTGCAGGCGTCCAATTTTAGCACTATTTTTATAAGTAAATATCAAATGGAAGAAAAGTAGGTGCCTTATCCTAATCAAATCGATGGGCTCTAAACAAATCTGACCGTCGTTGGCCTGGAAACAGCAATGCTGGAAGGGGTAACCTTTCGCGTTAAAATCCCATTGCGCTATGGATGTGCATGCCAATAAGTAGCTATTTTTTCATCGCTGGTGACATCGATTGCATAATATATGGATTTAGTTTGAAGTTTATTCTCCAGTAGGAGGTGTGAATGGAAATTAATAATAGTCGAATTAAAAAAATGCAACAGAAGCTATTCATAGCTAATATTTAGATTATGCTGGAGCTGATAAGATAAAAAAATAAAATTCTGAAAGAGTCTATCCAAAGGATTTGATACCACCCATGTGTGAAATCACTGCGTAATACTTTAAAAGTTCACCTTATGCTAAACTGCGTATTTTCTAAATAACGTTATTGGCGTATAGACGACGATCAGATCCGTTACCAGCATGTCAAATCCATAATATGAATTTCAATAGCAGCATTAATAATTCAGTTGAAATATTTTTTGAAAATTTAACAGAGGATAAAAAGAATTGAATAATGTATTCTCTATAAATATCAATTTAAATATCAAAGAAGAACTTAAAAGCTGACACGCGTCGAAATATAGGTCGGTAAATCGTTATAAAACAATGTGGTTCTGTGAGTTTTAATCTTAATAAAAGATCCAATTATTCCACATTGTAACAACTTCGATTTTTTGTGGTAAATGACTTGAAGATGCATTCTCTTTTTGTAAAGCCGTGGCACTAAAATTGTCGTATGTAAAATGTTTTTAAACCTCATTCCTCATGTGATTTATCCTCTTCATTTCATCTTTCTGAGCTTAAAGAAGAAAATGGTCCCGGTTTACGATGACTTTTCGTAACAACCAATGAGGAACGTGCTTAAGATTAAGTCCTCTCATATAAGTATCGTAATGCACGAAAATTTCCCCACAAAGTCAAATATATTGTAAATATGCAGATACGTCTGCCACCAGCACTTCAAAATGCCTTTATTAGTACATGAAAATTTAAAATTCGTAAGTCACATAATCTAAAACCAATTCTACATGGCTCGACGACATTGCACGATATTACGTCTCTGTTCTAAGCATATCTCGACGGGAAGCGAATGCCACTCGTATTCCACATGGGAGCTAAAAACACTTATTTTTATGTAATATATTTAGAATAGCCAAATTAAAAAATGAACTGATATGAATGTATATGATGATATTCATAGCTGCTTTCCAAACTAGAAACTTCCATAAAATGTACTTAAATTACGAAAAGGTATTTGGTTTTCATAATTTTGATTGATTTTCTTCTTTCTTGTTCAAGAAGTTCTTTCGCTTTTCATGGCTTCTGACTTGAGTATTGATTCGTCAACCAGCAATTGACTACTCTTGCCGCATACTAAATTGCCTTACTAACATTATGTCCCCACGTTCTCGACTAGTTCCCATCAGAATACCACTGAAAAGACCAAAGCTTTGCTATACTATCGGCCAGCTTTAACAATTCGGTTCATGCGAGGATCTTCTTCAAGGTAGTCATTATCATAGAATCACCTTTTCATTGGAGCCATTAATCGCAGCCAGCGTTGCGTCTATAATGTGTTTAATATCCGCTGCCTCAAAAGGCGCCGCTGGTTTTTGCTCTATATAAATTTTAATTATGAAAATCCATAATTCTTTTAGCTCCTTATTTTCAGCGGCTGCTCAACATTCTTTTCTGTGTCTTGTTTGTCTTTTTAATTCCAGTATGTCATATGAATCAGTGTCATTCAAATCCTGAATGGTGAGTTTCAAAGGTGACATTCCCCTCTGTCTTGGCCTTATAATTCTTTTCGACCGTCCAAAGAGCCATTCCAAGTTTTCGAAGGATTAGAAAGTTTCTAGTCTCTCCGAGTCAGCAGTGAAACTCCTCTTTCCATTGATTTTCTACCTGTTTTATGCCAAAAATTTGTTTAAGCAACAAACTCCAGAAGAAGATATCTTCTAAATAATGAAAATGAAAACTTTGTTTGATTCCACCAATTTATTTTTAAGGTTCCACTACTTAAAACACTGCTGCGTCGAAACTAGACGTACCTTAAAAATAAATTGATGGAGTCAAACAAAGTTGTCATTTTCATTATTCATAATAAACTGTCCCTACTTCTCCCCCATACAACGAAACACTTCCATGCTATTGAGATGAGGCTGACAAGGAATTAATTCTTCGAATTTAAGATTGTTCTGTTCAATATGAGCAGGTTATTATCTCGTGCTGAATGAACTTTTCGCCTCGTTTATCCTTTGCACAATCTCTCTGCTAATTCTCTCTCTATAACGAATATACGTGAAAGGTAGAGAATGATGAGTAAATGCAAATATACGGAATGCAAGCATACGTAAATCTGCGTCCTAATCTATTTCCTTGCTAATTGAGGCACTAATGTTATCATGGCTCTAATTTGAAGATGCCGTGTTGACAGAACCCCACCGTTTGACTTGGCCCATTTCCATACGCGACAATTCATCCCCGCTGAACTTCAGAGGAGCAGCGCCTTGAAGTGGATGAACAGATGGAAATCGATTGAGACTGTGATGTAAGAGGGACGACAGATTTGCTTCCAACGAAATGAGGTGAGCAGTTCTTCAGCACCTCTTGAGGTATGCGATTTAGATGCTGAGTTTTTTCTGTGACCGTTGGAAGAACGTGATTAGCAAAATTTATGCTACAGGTTTCTGCAACTAATGAACAGCAAGTTAGGTCTGCGTTTGATAAAGCTGTTCTTCACAATAAAAAAAATTCCAGCTATGATGAGTTTTTTTATGGCATATTATGTATAGGCATAGAGAATACAAATGTTGGTAGGGTTTTATTAGCTGAGCATTTTCAAATTAAATAACAATTGGAATAAGGACTAGGGTAGCTGTAGAATATGTAAAAATGAATGAAAATAACAAATTTTAATAATTTTCAGTAGGTACATAACTAGTTCTGCAAAATTTTTTAATCTGGCGTTCGAAATGTAAGGGGCGATGAGGCTAATGGTTTGAATGTAAAGGCGTTTTGGTTCACAATTAAGTTTTCAAGTTTTTACTAAGAAACTGTTTCTCAATTCTTGAACATGTATATTTTAATAATAGCTTTCATTTAAAAAAGAAACTTATCCATATGTAAAATGGATACATACGGTATATTTATTTAAAAACTGCGGCTAGACTTAGTTATTGGATGAAGATTTGAGGAATTTACCTCTTTTATAAATAAATTGGTATTTAATTCGCCAAAACGGCAATAACAAGGTTATATAATTAACCAAAACTTCAGAAATTCATGAACGTAGATTTTATTTTTAATCCGATTAATTTTATAAAATGCCCTCATTTTCCGAAATATAGTATATTTTATGGTAACGAGCAACATGATTCCAATGATCAAGACAACATTTAAAAAAATAATCAAGCATAATTCGATGTAACTCATGTGCCTTTTAAAAATAGTCAGATTTTTAATGGCTAAACGGCAAATATTTCTTGGGACAAAGTTGTATAGTAGGTGCGATGTGATGTATTAATTTTTTAGGCGATTTTGATGAAAAAAGAAGAATGCAGGACTCCCTGGTGGTAGTGCTACTGCTTTTTAAATTCTCCATCATATTCTGTAAATTATCTAAATGGCGCTCAAACGAGCGGAATCGAAAGTAATCCATTACATCTTTCCGTGTAGTATTTTGTATTTTTGTGAAATCTTGATTATAATTGCTACTCTGACTTTAAACCAAAACATGTAGCATTTCCATGGTAATGGCGCCCCCGCTTTTTTAAAATCTCCATTTTATTATTTTTTTAATAGCTAAACGGCTCTCACTTCCGGAACATGCGTCGCTGCGAGGGGCGTAAGGTGGGGTTGGATTTGAAAGGGAGGAAGGGTGAAATATATAACAGGGTGGAGTGTGTTCGGTGCTTGACTGGTTCGGGAACGAAAGGGGGTTGGAGAGTTGGGTGCGGGAGCATGGCGGGGGTGATAGGGGTGGCGGAGAGGGTTTTGGAGTCATTGGGGGCTGAGGTAAGCTGAGGGGATGGATGGGAGGGAGGTAGGGAGGGGAGGAGGCTGAGCAGTGTCGTAAGGCCAGGACGTGATCTGAATGTCTCATGAGGCGGGAGGGGAGGTATATAAAGACGGATGTGCCAGTGTGGGAATTGGGACGGGGGTCCATGTACCTCTTTTTTCTCCTCTGCGCCCATCTTTCCCTACGTCGTCTACTCCCTTTGCTTCGCAGTTCAACCCTGTCTCTCACTTCCTCCACTCCTTTATCCTCTCTCCCTCTCGCTCCCCCCATTCCCCTTCTCTCCTCCGTAGCAAGATTCGTGTCCCGCCTGAATCCTTAATTCTGGTACACTAATTCGCCATGAACCTGTACGCAAAATTCAGAAGCATGTGTTACTGAAGACCAAATCAAACGAGACTTGAGCCAGCATAAGGCTTGGTAAATATTTTTTATTTAATACGTGATATAGAATACCCACCCAAATATAACTTGAGTCGTCATACAGGGTTTCATGTGCTAATTGAAATTTTACTTGCAAGGATGTGGTATATTTATTCATATTCTGCCCGCCATATTGTTCAATTAGGAAATTTATGGTAGCTGTCGACTATTGGAGCTGTCGAGGAAATGAAACCTATCGTTGAATTTATTGCCACAAAAGCTGATGTAAAAAAGAGAAGATCGCTCAGTGACGGTGGGTGTTAAGATGATTCCTCGACAGTTATTAGATCCTTCTGGTAGCAAGCAGCAAAAAATAAAATGGCTTCAATTGTGAAATCAAATTGCTGAGTGAGTAAGATAGAGAATATGCTTGTCAGCCAACATTCTTAATCAGTAACAAACGATACTGGAGCGGCATTTTCCATCTGTACTGGATGTGGTTTGTTGCTACACGGATTATAATGAGTCTTGCTGTACACCAGTTACTCTACTATTCCTCTCCTTCAATCATTGCTACTCTTCCTTAATTCTTCCATAATCCTTTGTAGCTTCTTCGTAAAACTTTTTCGTTGAACTCTGGTCCTAGGTTTTAGCCGTTTGCACTCTTCATACTTGAATCCTCCCACGCAGTTTCTTGTACGTCATCTTCAGTGAGATTGATGGGCTAGAACTGAAGTTGCAATACTTGTAAACTATGAATTTACGTGTGATTGGGGCATTGCAGGGTCACTAATCACAATCCCGAGAGATGGAGTGCATAGGCTCTCTGCATTTTACTTATGCCTTGCGTTAAATTCCCTTATTATCATTCTGAATTATTCCATTTTCTATAATGGTGGTCCGTTGAAAGTTACGACCTTAGATATGCATCTTATTTAATTACTCAGAGCTTTCCATTCTCCATTACTGTCTATGATGGCTATTTTGAGAGGTGACGACAACCAAGGTCATGCGATAAGGATGATAGGGAAGGGTCGTGGGGAAAGGTTTATCTCTGGGTTGGAGAGATATCCGGCGTCGGTATTAGCAAACTCTTCACAGAAGGTGACAAGGGCGGCATCATTAAACGCCCTGTACGACGAACTGAGTATCTGCATTTGAAGTGCTCTCCCGCACAGCGCCCAAGAAGGGATCGCGATTCCTGTGAAAGTTTTCCATCACTTCGGGGACTCATTCCGAGGCACTCAGGATGGAGAGGCGGTTGTGTTACTCCAGCACTTTCCCTGTTTCTCCTATCTATCTTCCTTTCTCGTTTATTTCTCTCTGTCTTTCCTCCTTTTCGTTCGCTTAGATCCGCTTCCCGCGTGAATGATTCAACGTGGTTTCTCCGTATAATTGATTACGTTTACAGTTTAAGTCACTAGCTGTATATGTACGGAAAATATATTATATCATATATACGAACGACAAAATCACATCTTTCCGCGCCTTTTTTTGTGAATTAAACTTGAAATTACACGGCGATAAGTGAGAGAAAGGGTGCAAGTACATGGGAAATGGTATTGTTTCATAAAAAATAAACGACGTTTAATCGGTGATAAAAATATGACACCAATATAACTAAACGATGAAATTATTGCTAATTTCATTCATTTCAAAATACGTGTATTCAAGGAAACAGATATGTAGTCCGTTCCAAGAATTCAGATTTTTAAAATTTAAAACATAATCTTTACTTCTATATGCATGATTTTTTTTTACTGAATAATGTTTCCTAAAAAATTTGGACCTTTGTTATAAAAGTCATTGAATTTTTTGATATTCTGAACAAAATGATGGATTTCTCAGTATTTTTTCTAGGTTGCTCGGTCACGGTGTAATCTCCATAATACCCCTTATTTTAATGCAAATGCAAAAGTAGCGCACTCTCGCGAAATGTGAAACCTTGATTTATCCTTTTTTCTCTCTCTCTCCCTCCATCCTCTATTTTTAACTTGAACATTCTGTTCTCTTTCTCTCTCTGAGAGACCCCGACCGCATCTGTATCCATTCTCGATCTAATCTTTCCGCCTCATCGCAGTCCGTTCACGTGAGCTGCTCCAGCGTCGGGACGCAAACATCCAGCGCGGCGGCCTCAGAGGCGGCGGTGGCGGAGGGCTGAGGCATTCAGCGGGGGCTTCCAATGCAATTGAAAAGGAACGCAAAGGGAGGGTCAGCGCTGCAATGCACGTCGCAGTCGTTTATAAATGGGACGCCGCGTTGTTTAGCCGCGGAGGTGGCGTGGATTAAAGCAAAACGTGGAGGGATTTACGCTTTAGAAAAGAAAGATTATGTTGCGGACTCCTTGGATTCGCAGCCGTATAATGAAAATACGCTGTGGGGCGTGATGCATTTCAGGTGGGAGCGGCTCCTTTAAGACGCGGCGGCACTGGAAAATACTCCATTTTTCTCTCCATTTGGATTTTTTTCTTTTGAAGATTTCGTGTCTGAAGTAATAATTGAGAAAAATAGACTGCAATGGTGGAAGATGGATGGTTCAACATGGAAACATGGGAAAAATAAAATCGGAGTTGAAGGAGTAATTAGGATTGACGACCGGCAGCTGAGCTCTTTAGTGTCTCTAACGATACGTGGGTTGGATATTTCTGGTGAGATTTGTTGATCAAATGAGGATAGCTGAGAGATGTCCGGCGTTGGGAACCAGCTCTCTAATAAAGACAAAAAAGGATCAATATCTTAACATCCCTTCTGATGGATGAAATGATCTTCTTGGAGTACCAAAATCAAACAAATCAGAGATGAGATTTGACTGACAATTTTTCTCTACTGCCGGGTTCTTAGAGTTGGCCCTCGGAATGAGAATGCCCTAAGCCCCATTTATGAAGTCAAATGGAAAGAAGACAACATTTAAAAACAAGCCCAGTACTAGAATATTTTATAAAACAATTTTTGAAGAGGCCAAACATTTGGTGAAAGTGAGGTATTCAAGCGAAAAACCGTTAAAATAAAAGGTCTGCTCAAGAAAGATCCTAATAGGAAGTGTATTAGGTGCCGTGGAAAGATTAAATAAGGCAGACAATAATGGAAGCGTTGAAAACGAGGAGTTATATAAAGTAACGTAATAAAAAAGGAGTACTAAGCGTGAATGCAGGTACATTTTGAAAAATAACTAATCATTGATGTCGTGTTAAAGATCAATCCGTATTTTTGATTATTTCACATTTAAGTTTTATTTAAAGGGAAAGAGATATTTTGGTGCCAAATCTACCAGCAAAAACACGCATGAAAATTATTTAACAGCAATCTATTTTCAACGACTCTAAACTACAAGCTTTTCTTCTATTTATGTAGTTATTATTAGCATAAGTTACATAGTCAATATTTTCCCTAGTAATCTCTCACGCTGTAATTTAAACTGTTCATTGCACTGAATTTCTCTACAATTATCTATCCTTTTAAATTTTCCAAGTGATAATGTATTTCCAACTCTGATGGTGGGCTTCTAATCAATTTCTGTTGCCGTATCGTAGATTTTAATTAAAATTTTTTTTCGACGAATTTCGTTTGTAGTGAGAGCGAACGGATTTCGCTTTCATCCATAAATCTTGAACTTTTTCGAAAATAACCTCTCTTTAGTAACACATGTTTCTCACTGAAAGAAACTTCTCTAAATAATTTTAAACATTACCGCTTTACTTTCTGAACAGTCGGCAATTGATCACCCCATAAACCACTCAAAATCCTGTTGGTTTAATCCGAAGCGTCCCTAATATATTAAACGTCGCATTACGCAGTAATTTATTATTTACCATACATTTTTCATCAAAAAACGCTATTTTATGAAAGAGAAAATTAGCAATTTTATCGCTGCAATGGCTTTTCATTCATTTCAGATTATATATTAAAGCATTAAATTTATTTTTTCTTACTTTTCAACTTTCTCAGATTAATAAATTAGCTAGAACAATACTGTATAATTTTGGAGTACCTGTGTTATGTATCATTGGGGAAATCATTGCGTTTTTACATTAATCAATAATATAATTATGCTTTGAAATCATTCACATGATATTTATGTGAATTATTTGCAAGCATTTTTTAAGAAGTAGTCTAAATGATATCTTTCTTTATATGGATTAATTACATATCACGTATTGTAAAAAAAATTGTTATATTTTGATAAAAAAAATTTGTTTTTTAAATAAAAAATGGAATTGTTTGCTAAATATAAATGAAAAAGTATTAAAAATACTTCTCTTGGATAGGCATATGATTTATTTTACGTCCATGATTAATACTTGACTCTATTCCCCTTATGGCTTAATTCATACGTAATCTGCACTGATGATATTTTTAATTGAGGTTTCCTCAAAAACATCTTCCGCCTGTTTATATATATATTTATATATAAGAAAAAGGTTTTACTCCATAGTGAAAATGTACATAAGTACTTCAGGGTTAACACTTTATTTAGTTATGTTGAGAAATATTCACTTGGACGTAGCCAGCATATCATTTGAATATGCTGTACACCCATCAAAATGAAATCATCCATATTTAAACCATACTTTTTACCAATTTTACCAACCAACCAAACTATATTATTACCAAAAGGAAATTAATGATGGTGTAAAATATACTACTTAACTATGTGCTTTTTGTTCTGTTAAATATTGGTTCTAATAAAAATTCTAATATTTTCGCTAACAATTTCATACACATTTTCAAATGGCTGAGGATTGAGCTCAGAAGTACTTTAATGTGCAGTATTTGACATGATGCACCTTTGTGATCAAGAGAATTTCAGTTTACGCTCGTAATGACGTATAAACGTATTTTCCACATAATATTTTCCACGTTCATATGAAGACTTATAATGGTCCTTTATTTGGGAAAGAATCTGCTGCCTGGAGCCGGGTTATTTTATATCCTGGGATGCAGATGACACGACCGTCACATGTGGCGTCAGGTTGCCTAAGCACGGCGATTTTCACCACGCGGCGCGCCATGGCTGCCTGCTGTGGTGGTATTCATTCCACAATTAACTGCTTTGAGAGGGAAGATGTATGGCCTGGACTTAATGCGGACAGTGGAGGGATTTACGGGAAAGTTGGTGACCGCCGATCAAGGGCATGAAGCCTGTGAACCTTTTCTAAAACTTTTCATTTGCGTCAGAGCACGTTGGAAATGGACATATGATTCCCTTTCTCCCGAAATCGAAAGATTTATGAACGTAATTTACGCCGTTTCATAGTTGGATTTAAACTCGTAGTATCGCTCAGTTGGCTAAACTGCTCTATTTATTCCACTACGGAGAATTTCAGGGACATGACTCAGCTTAGAGCCTTTCCGACGCTGGACTAACTCGCAATTAACCACGGGAAACTGGTCATAGCTGAACGTAATTGTTATAAATACGAGAAACCAATAGAGCAAAGGCTGATGGTGGTTTTCACCCTTTTCATTACGAAAACATTTTTATCCGAAACTAGGCTAGTGGTTGGAGATAACTTCATGATCAATGATAAGCTTTCATGTTCTGCATTCTTTAAAAGCCAACGTCTTTAATTCAATTCCGTTATTCAAGCATTTATAGTACATGGTGGAATGCTATTAGGTTCAGCATTTTTAAGTCTATTAAAAATTGGATATTTAATCGAGAAAAGTGACATTTTCGATCGTGAAACGAGATTAGTTAGGATACGTTTATCTCATATGTACACTTGCGTGATTTTGTAAAGGCAATTACGCGGCTACTGTCGATATCCCCACAATTAGTAAATTATGATTTTTTTGTGCTAAGCAATTTGTTCAAAATTTCATGGTTTCCAAAGAATTGTTCAACCGAATACAGCGACATAATTAGTGCGTGTATTTTTCATTGTTACGTGTTAGGTGGGTAGGACCTAGCGTTATGACTAAAGCAGGGGAAAAAGAGGATTATATGAAAGTTCCACTGAGGAGGTTTTATAATATCGTGCCAGGGAAAATGTTTCTCTTCAACTTTATTCAGTGGCACACGCGAGTTTTTCGAACGCGATTAAGACAGAGATTTTAGTGTAACAATGGAAATTTTTCTTTAATATTCGAAAAGCCTTAGTATGGCGATGTGAATCGTGCGTTTCTCTCCAAGTAGGTCAGTTACTACAAGAACAGTTCTTCTGTCTTATGCAGAGATTTTAATGGCCATAATTCGGACGGGAAACATTTCCCAAACTGGGTCTATATGAAATTAATTCATCGTAAGAGCCAAGTAGAGCAGCTCCTCTGTTGGTGCAGGACTGTTTGAACAGTCCATGCTTTTATTCTGCTAATGTAACGTCACCAATTTCCAGCTGCACTATTCATCGTAGCCATTTCAGGAATGGCTATTACCATTCATTGAGGCTTATCATGGCGAGCGACGTTATCAAAGAAGGAATTTCGTCAGCATGTCGATTTTATAAAAATTGACTAGGTATGTTCTGTTCTGATTCCGAAACATTCCGTCAAATATTAGATATGCTGTCATAAGGTTATAATAATGATTATTTTTTATTTTTATGCCGTTTCCTTCTATATGTCTTCTTATGGTTACCAAATTTGCGGAAGAATAAAAAATACTAGTATAATTGTGAGATTCTAACCTTGAATAATGAACTTAGAGGGAATATTCGTATTTTAACATTGTAAATTAACGCGTATGACAAAATTTAAAAAAAATCATTAATTTGCATAAATTAAATTAAAACCCATCCTTTAACTTTTCAAATTGCTTGCAAAAATGATTGCGTAAAAATTTGCTGATATTGCTAATTCTGGATTTTAAGATTTGAGAATTGAATGAATTACTTGGAAAAAGGTCAAAATTATGTTATTAACCGTCGATATCATTTTTCCATTACCTATAGCTGTTCCCATTGCCATTAGCCTTAGTCATTAGATTATGCCATATCATAAAAATAACATGCGGACGTCTTCTATAAAATTTGTTACTAAAAACAAGAAAGACTGTAAAAGAAGAGAAAAGGTGTCCTTCCTAGTAAAAAAAGTAAAATTCTCGAAGAAAATTTTTCTGTAGCAAGTGGCTCTTCAAAATAATAGTCATGGAAGGCCTAACTCGGTGCTATGCCGTAGAAGTTCTACTTAATATCAGCCATCGTGAAAGACAACGATCTTTCAGAAACATTTCTCAATGATAAAAGTACATCATTTCATGGTAGTTTTAATTCAAGAGCTGAATTTTATTGCTTTCTATCACTTTTGTTTAATTAAAGCCGACAGCTAAAGTACTGTACAGTCTCTATGATTTTCCCAATGTGGTAATGAGGTCTCCGTTGGCTTTCTTTCCATTTTATTAACATTTTTAGTGGATTCTAAAATATGAACTACCCATTTTGTGTTCCTGATTAGATTTCCCCCTAAAATGCAGTAGCTGTGGGTGATCGGGTGAGTTATTATTTTTTCATTGTCCTGAAAATGTAGATAAGTTTAATTTGATTTTGGGCTAGGTGTTTACATCTTAGCAATTTAGGAATGTGGGATACGTGTAGGAGAGGAAATTGCATTGTAAATGAGTATTTTTTGTTACGGAAATATGTTGAAAAGTTTAGGAAAAGAAAGATGAAAGAAAGGTATCATAAAACAGGTCAATGTCAACAGATGCAGGTGAGGTATCGTGGAAGTTCGTCATATTAAAACAAAAACAACAAGTGCACTATTCCTCAGGTTATTTATTACGTACGACGCGTTTCAACTCACAGAGCCATCATCAGGTACAAGACAATCTGTTAGAGAGCACATCACATATATATATATTTTACAAGTAAGGGAAAAAAGGGGGGACGAGGAACAGAAATCAGGTTGGGAAGAGGCGGGTAAACGGAAAAACCAAGGGTAGGAGGGTGGATTCACTGGTTTTCCCCTCCTACCGTTGGTTTTTTCGTTAACTCGCCTTCGTTTCCAACCTTATTTCTGTTCCTCATCCCCCTCTTTTTCTTAAACTTGTAAAATATATGTATATGACGTGTTCTCTAACGTATTATCGTCTACCTGATGATGGCTCTGTGAGTTGAAACAGTCGCGCGTAATAAATAGCCTGTGGAATATTGCACTTGATGTTTCTATTGTAATAAAACAGGTAAAAATTTGTTTAAACATTTCTTGATATTTTCAAAACAAAAGCTTTGAAATATTGTAAATTTTCAATAAAATGGCTGAAAAAATCAATTTTAATAGTAACGTAGTTTTTCAAGAACTTCGTGAAGCTTGTTTTTCTAACGCTCAATTTTTTTCCACGCCCCTATCTTGCGACCGCGTTTAAGTATCCGCTAAAAGTGTGTTGATGGCCTGAAATAACTTCGCTTCTCCTAATGTCGGGCGAAGTTTGTCTCCGGAGAACGCGCGCACACCTAAAGGCCGAGAAGGAGAAGAGAGGGAGAGCTTTGTTCCGCGTCCAAATGAGGCGGTGGGATTCTCGGAGATTCTGCGTCGGTTTTCGTACACGGTTTCAAGTTACCCACATCTTCAAGACCGAGGGAGAGATTCTTCTGGCGTGGGTCCCTTAATGACGAAACGGGGACTGGAAGCGGGGCACCCCCCGTGATGTGGCGGGCACTCCTTCTTCCCCAACTCAAGCCCTCTCCCCCGGGAACTAAAGACAGGAAGAGTGAAAGAAGATGCGAGAGGTGGTGCTGAAGCAATGGAGACGACGGCGTGAGTACGGCGGGGGGTTGCGGGGCGAGGGGTTGCGGGGCGAGGAGGGGGGACGGGGTAAGGTTGGATTAGAGACATCCCTTATCTCGCGTCTGCTTGGAGACAGTATGGCGTCTAATCTTCCGGGCGGTCTCCTTACCGTGGAAGATTTCGTTCCGAGGGATTCAAACACGTTCACGAGGTGGGAGACAACCGCCTAGAGAGCTTGAGGGAAGTGTTGGTCGTTTATAAGGGTAGAGACGAGAAAACGGCAGCAAGTCTTCCTTTCACATCCCAGGAGCGCGTTCTCAGCTACTGCTGCAATTGCAATCGCAAGTGAGCCTACTTAAAAAAAACACGGCCTGCTTTCACGCACCGACGCCAGGTCCTTATGCCTCGTTCCCCACGTTGAACAATTCCTTTCGGGTACATGGAAAACCTTCTCGTGTGCTTCGTAATGCGTCCTAATCTTCTTTCGCCACATCTCCTTCACATCCACTATCTCGGTGGAAACGTTTGCTCAGCCTCCCCAGAACAACAAGACAAGGATTAGGAGTAAATTGGAGTAATGGAGGCTGTTGAAGCGTTTATTTCTTCTTCTTTTTTTAAAGGAACCCCACTTTCCTTTCAATGCCTTAAGCCTTGAGGGTTTAGTCTTACAAGGGGTGGGGGAAATTTACAACTCTCGCCTCAAACTGAGCGTTATTTGCTTTTCTCTGGTTTTCCTGCCATTTATTTCGTGCGAGAGCTCCACTTCAACGGTTGCTGAGGATTGGAGTACAATGAAGGTGCTCAATTTAGATCGTGTCACCTTATTCAGCCAATTATTTTGCTATCCCTAAAGCTGTGCGTTATATGTGCATGAATTTGTAGCATTGAAAATATGATTTCACGAATTTTTATTGCCATACTGAAGCTGCAGGTAAACGTCCATCTGTTTTTAATTATAATAACTTTAACATATGCCATTTTTTATTGGAAAATATGCTCTTAGAACCATAATTGATGGATGAAAAATGCTTATGTATATAATTGATATACTAGATAAAATATGTAAGTATATTTGTTTTTAAAAACGTCTTTTATTCAATATATAGAATTTAAAATATCTCATAAAACTTACCAAGACCTAGGAAATTAAAGCAAAAAAATTGTAACAATTCTGTGAGACAATTCTATGAGCTAAAAAGTCAAAAAAGATATGCTCCTAAACTAAAGAATTCAAATACCTAGAATGACAGTTTTGGTGGTACTGCAAGGTAGCGAGATGTAAATTGCCTAAAAAGGAAGACAAAGTAGCATTAAGTCAAATGAAGTGAAATCCTCGGATATAGTAAGTTTGCCTGCTAAAAAGTATAATAAGAAACTAAATAATACGGAGACATCAAAATATTAAAAATCAGAAGAAATTATGACTGAATGAAAAACTAAATCACGCAACCTTTTAGGACAAATGGAGCAAAATCTACTCTAAGGATTGCTTTTGGATGCGCCTAGGCTGAGACGGTTTCATTATCGGGCCAGGCAGGCTAACCCATGAAGTGAAGAAGAAAAAGATACATTAGAACGATTTCCGTTTCGATGAAATAAAATACTATTTGTCGATCAATACAGGTTATATTTAATTTTGGTTGCCAAGCGTAGAACTAAATTATCGTCATACGAGGCTGATATAAAAACACAGTTTAACGTTCCATCCGAGATGCTGGCCGCCACCGCCGATGATAGTGTTCTGTGTGTGTATCGAAGCGAATGTAATTCGGAGCATGATGCGATCTTCACGTGCCAACGTGGTGCGACCTCTTTTAATTCTCCACGAGTGTTGGCATGTTACACCAAAGCGTCTCTGGCTAGGAGGAGGCACTATGCTCAACAAACATCTCAATCAACGCCGTGCTGACTTCAATAGGACGGCAGATATCTCACAGTGCCACCTACGTTCTAACGCACCATGTTATTGACTTGTGTGCTCATCCGCCTGAAGGAATTTGGAGGACATGAATGCCACCGCTATGAATGTGGAGCCGCATCCATGACGCATTGAGGTGTGTTGAAACACCCGAATTTGGTGCTATATGCGGTAGAAACCGTGAGCGTGGACTCGAAAGTTGGTTTTGTGAATTACGTTAGTGCTTCATCAAAAATCGCCTAATATGTAGATATGATGTAAATATGATGATATGATAAGGATGAGTATCGTAAATCTTGGAAATAACGCGAAATGTTTTTGGTGCACGAATCAGCACCGTCGTTCATAATTATGAAAGGTATTTGCCTGCTACTGGTATCCTCATCTTGCGCAAACTACTTGGTGTGGTCTCTACTGATACTCTCAAACTAACATACTTTGCCAAAATAAACTCACATTTAACTTATGAAGTTATATTCTGGGTAAACGATAGTTAATCTTTCAATGCGTTCTCCCTTCAGAAGAACGGCAATTAAGGTTATGTGTAGGATACTCTAACTCATGGCAAACTCTACGTTCAAAACTTGAAAATTTTTCATATATAACACTGCCACTCTTGTGAAAAAATTCCCAAAATTATTTCCCGCCAACTCCAGCTACCATCAATATGACACCCTAAGAAAAAAATTGCATCCATAAACTGGGGTGTAGATTCTCTGTTTTCCAAAAGTGTCCTTTTTGCAGCATCGATCATTTTTGACAAGCTGCCTGATAAAATGAAAACTATCTCTTCCCTTAATACATTTAAAAGAGACCTAAAACAATTACCTACTTCTCAACTGTTTTTATTCAGGGAATGACTTTCTAAATGAGGTAAATGCCTAAGTATGTTTTGTAATTTTATTATATTTTAAAGACTGGCATTTATTATGACTATGACTGTACTCTATGTCTGTATTGGCCAATGGAATGAAAAATTATTATTATTTCAAGGGATACAAATATCTGTTTGATAAAACGTACACAAAACAATTGAAATCATTTTAGTAATGAAAATACATTGGAATAATTTTAGTCATGAAAATACATAGCGTAAATTTATTTAATAATTTCACGTATAAAAACTTATTCAATAATCTTTAAATCATGTTAATGCGGAGAAACCTCGATAGCATATGTATATTATGTTATGCTGATGACCGTATTTTCGATGTGAAAAGCATACAATTTAGTATATTGAAATTTAGCCACCATTGGCTTAGTCAGTAAATGTCAATTTAACTAACTTAAACACTTATTTTCGAGATTATGAAAACACCATTCCGGTCCTCACCATATATTTGAATTTAAAAATACTAGTAACCTTTTTTAGATGGTTTAGATAAAATTTGCCAAGGTCAGGGAAGCAATAGTGTTACTTATGGACCTCCACTTCATTTGGTTTATCACTCGGGATGATAATATTTATTCAACTCATAGGTTATTGATTGTATATAACTGAGTCATCGGGCGGTTTAATTAGCTGTTTCATATTTAAACAAAATTGAGTATTGATTTTACGTTAATAACAAGCAAAAAATATGTCGTTATTTTGAAATTCTTTTTAGAATTTTCGATTTTAATAGCCATTTGAATGAAACACAGATCCAATTTAAGATTTTGAATGACTTAAATATGCATATTTTAAGTGACTCGCGGAAATTGAATGCTTGCTTTCTTTTAGTTTCATTTTAATTTTAGATGCCTAGCGATCTGTAAGAAATTTTCATTTCGATCGACGTATCGTTTCGCGATTTCATACCAATGACGATAGATTAACATGATTTCGTTTCCATCCTATTTCGGCCGCCCTTTGTGGAAGTCCCTATTCCTCCCTTATTTTCCGATTCTTTGCCGGCTAATTACTTTTCCTTTGCTTTCTCGGCCGTGGCGTGCCGATAAGTTCCGTCGCGTGACCATGCCCTCCCGAGAGAAGAAAATCAATGCTTCCCAAATGAGATTGAATTTTATTTTCTCCAACTCGCCGGCCCAGCGTTCTCCACCCAGCACCACGCCAACGGGGAAAAAGTATTCTCCCTCATCACTATGATTTAAATCAGTTTTGAGCGGTACAACGACCATCAGACGTAGCAACAGATAAATGCGCCCGCCTTCCCTTAGGAGCAGAGTCGATACCTAACATGCACCCTTGGCCAAGAAGGAGGATAAAATACCCTTATCCTTTCCTTCCATCGCGTCACGTGATTAGATTCGCCAGTGGATCGGAGAATACCGTTATATTGTTAAATTTTCATAAAAAAATCTTTCCCACTCCATTCTCCTGCCCCCACCTTTTTAATGCCCCGGCGATTTTCCCTGCGGCCTTGAAACGGACAGCATCTCACAATAGAGGCGAAGCGGAGAAATTCCTTTTCTCGTAATTCGTCCGCCGGAACCACGCGAATGCGGTTCGTGTTGATTTTTATATTCACGGCGATAAAATCTCATTCCTCGACCCCATGGAAACTCTTCCGTTAATTTCAGATCTCAGAGGCATAAGTTATTTCTCAAAATTTTGCTACAAAGCAAAAACTGCTTGGAAATAAAGTGTTTCTTATTACTGTGCAACGCATGACATTACACGTAATTTTTGACGTTATTTGAAAATAGTAACCTAAATAAACTTGGATGAAATATGACGGATCATATATTGAATGCAGTAGGGCTTGGATGGCACTAATCGGTGTGAACATGTAATTAGGGTCGTAAAGGTAGTATATGGTTACGATATGAATGCATTAGTACTAGTTTCAATTTAAATATTGTAAAATTAGTGTAAATTACGCATTCTCGGTCACAAGTAATACATTTTACGTTCTACAATTTTTAATGCCATTTTTTTCCACGGAAATTCCAATAACCTCGAACTGCGCCCACTTCGGCAGTAATTTTTTTAAGAAGAACCATCATTTCGTATTTTAGGGTGCTACTTTGGCATAAAAATGTTCATTATCTCGTAAGACTGAAATAATAATTATCAAATTTTTTCACTTGTCTCTGCATATGTATTCAGCGTAGTGAGTAAAATTTTACATGAGAGGGCGTTGTTAATGTACTCGTAATATTCTTATGGTATCATCACCTGATGATTTCGGAATGTATAGTTTGAATACACGATGGATAGACGGTTTATCCATGTAAGAATTTCTTCCAAGCTTTTTACTATTAACTGGAATTGGAATTGAAAATTTACCGGTAGTGTCAAATCATTTGAAAACGTTAATCCCTAGGGTACTTTTCTCATATACCTCTTAGCTATTTAAGTATTACGTGACGCGTTTATTCATTGGGTTTTCATTACATCGTACTGAGTAGAGGAGATTATTGGTCTGAGCAGAGTTGACGTAAGATTCTAGTTACGCTAGAGTTTGTTTTTAGTGTTTTAAGCATATGATATGCTAGAGGGAACGACTACTTAAAGAAAATACACTTTGCTTACGCGCTTATTCGAAATAATCACATTTTGAATAATTGGAGAGCATGACATGCCAGCGAAAATGCCAACTTGGTGGAGTTATGCTTTGTGGCAAATCCACAGCTATTCGGAAGACATTTTAGCTATAAGAACATGTTACTCTACACACTCAGCCACCAACATTTTTTATGTCGGCTTGTGACATACGTTTATTTCATCCGGTGCCAAAAAAAGCCTGACTTATCCAGTGCTCAGTTTTATTATCAGTGTCCCTGCTTTATCAAAATAATTTCCATTGAAAAGTTAATCCATGCGCACGCTTCCAAATATCTATGGCCTACATTAAATAGAAATGGATGTAGGGGAGGAGGTAATTCATTTAGCATTACGAAGTTTTACTCGGGGTCGAGAGGGTTTAACATGTGGTCAAAATCGACTTTATTCATACTGAAAGGCACCTTTTATGAAGGACTATCAGTTGAATGCATAGCTATATCCTTTAATATATGGAGACATATCTATCCGAGTACTAATCAACTTCTAAATCCTATTGTAAGTATTTTTGACTAACGGCCAATATTCCTTACTTAATTGTAAGTAGTATGATACTAGATAATATAACATTATAGCACTAAAAGTTTATTACTATTTTGTTTCTCTACAATTCTGAGAAAGACCACCGGTGATTATATTATCGTTTACTCAGCCAGGTGGCAAAGATAAGGCAAATGCTTCTCTACATCCTCCCAATTATTATTTGACTGAAGGGAGATTATGAGAATGCCTTTTTCTCGAGAACTATAAAAAAGCATGAGGACCTTTGATATAAAAATGATGAATCTCGTGAAACCCCAAAGAAAGTTATGATTGCACGAATTTTTTGCATTCAAGTTACCGCCGTCTTTGTTCGGAGTTTTTGATGGTGGAATTTGTTAAGGTGCGAATCTTTGTTTTATTTTTTCTACTGTACGTTGACTGTGCATGGTCCCTCCACCTTTCACTCCCGTATTCCGTGCTCCAGCTCGGGCTCTGCTGATACTATCAGTCAGCGGCGTCACCATCGACAGAAATGCTTAACACGAACATAGCACTCACGCAATCCTATACCTACCACTTCTGTTTTCTCGACTTTATCTTCATGAGAGTGTTGTAAACCACAGCGTACTCGCAACATGAATTCCTCGATGACTTGGCCACTGCTTGAAACTTAGCCTCAATCAAATTCAGCCATTCGCCCCTTAACAATATGATCATCGAAAAAACGCGACCAATTTACTTAATTGCGCCTTATTTAGTAATATTATTGATCATTTTCTTAATCGCCCCATGTTTATCTCTTCAAACAGCTTACGGTATCGCAAAATCTTTTTTGGGGCGAAAATCAGGTTTGGATCGAAAAAATGAATTTGGCTCCCTATAAATATGCAAACGCGGCCAGTTATCCGGTGTAGTAATTTTGTTGGAAGATTTTCGAACCTAACCCTTTATTGCTCTGCTCTGGTGGCTAACTCACAGGTTGTTGATCATAGCAATCCTTCGCACAAAGAACTCTACATTTTCCCTATCTGACCATATCTTTCTTGGGAAGCAAGGGTCAATATTTTATTTCACATTCAATGAATGATGGCTTTTTTCAAACCATTTCGAAGACATTTACCTCCGGAATATGAGTGTTATCGGGTATTCAACGTAGTTATTTTCGTCTTATTCATTCTCGATAAACCGTCAGCCGGGAAATATGTTAAGTAAACCACTTAATTGACTTATTTCCTGTGTCAATTTGCACGCATGCGATCACTGCTGGTGAATTGGGGAAAGTCAGCCGTTAACAATTGTTTATACTATATATTTGTTCTTGTAGCGCTGAATTTTAGCGGTATGTTGCAGCTACGATATTCAAGAAAATTTAAGTTTTTTCGCTTAATAGTTGTGTATTGATTTATGAGTAGATAAAGGGTCACTGATGTGGCTATTGACAATACTTGTGCTATTATAGGGCTTGCGGATCGCGTAATTCTTCCTTCTCCCTCATGATATATATATCTATATATTTTAGCCTGTAATTGGCATGGTCTGGAAGTTTGGCACAGAGTTGTAGAATAACATTTTTGTCTTCCGGGGTCGCCATATTATATTTCAAAATTCGATAGTGTTCAACTCTCTCCATGAAATAGAAAATCAAACAATATGGAAGCATTTTGTTTAAAAATCAATTATAATCCTATTATGTAATTGAATTACGAGATGTTTGGCCCAGTGAAGCATCAGGATATTTTTGTACTGCATCTCAATTCCAGGCAGGGAGGTGTGCATTTATTTTATGGAAGAATTTCTATTTCACGGAGTTTCATTTTTTTGTCTATATCACAGAAAACAAGTGTTTATCATCATAAAAATATATAATTGTAATTGTAAATTGGATTAAAGTGGTATAAAATGAAATTTTATTAATTTTTTAAATAATCCTTTCTAGGTGAGGCTTTTTTGGCGTATGCACACTAAATGGAAAATAATAAAAATGAGGATTTCGGCGTCAGACCCATTTCGGAGATATTCATAATGTAGAAATGTTTTGGTGAATTAATCGTTGCCAGGTCTGGTTGAATAACAGAACGTAACATAAACTTTGACTTTGACTCTCGTCTGCCAGACAATACGAGTGAATTATTTAGCAGAACATCGTGATAAAAATATGTAATTCTCCGATGCTAACTTACAAAATGTGATGCTGGAGGACGTGCTGGGCTCTTAATTTAGAAACGACAGTAAGTTCACTTATTAATTACATAGGTTACAAACTAGAAAATGGTATCATCTCCCATTTAAACTGTGATAACTTACTTTTAGGACTGTAAATTCCTATTGCAGCATTTTTACTCAGAATTATTTTCCTACTCTAGAAAAAAATAGATAGCCTCACTTAAACAATGGCAATGTAGTAACATAAAGTTTGTAAAGGCGCAAGGGAAAGATGATAAACTCTGAATGTGAAGAGAGAACTGAGGCTTACTTTATTTCAAAATGGTACGGAAAGCGGAAGAAAAAAGACGTAATAAAACCAAAGAAAATCGAAAATGATAGTGGCTAAATTTCAGCACCGTAAGGTTTCAAACTCTAATTTTGTTTGGAAAAAATACATGGGGGTCAACATACTCGTATACAAATAGTTTTTTATGGACTATTTTCGTTGAGTGAAAGTGCGGTTTTGTGTCTCTGTCTTTTCTATTGGTTTGATACTTTTGTATAGTTTTTTCATATGAAAAAATGTGTTCAGTAGGTTAAGGTAGGTAGATGGGGTAACGATAACTTCTGTAATACTTTTTTTTAGCTGCAGACCCATACCTCTTAAAACAATGGCTTTCTTTCATGCATAGAATCTTTGTTGGCTTCACAGGGTTTGGTTTTACCCGCGGTTGTTGAAATCGTCCCATAACAGAATTATGGACACTACTTCATATGAAAGATGATGAAATTTACCCATAAATGGATGGAAATTACGCCGAAATACGAGGGGACAGCATGTCTTCTCTCGTAAAAAAATCATTTCAGCATTTCCTCCGGCTGGTATTCGGAAACGAGTTTCCTGAACCCTTTCCCACGACTTAACCAAGCTGTCAAAACATAGGACTCTCGCCATTGAATCGACTCTCTTACAAGATCGGCACAGGATGGTCGGTCACTCATCTCATCGGCTGTGTGGCAAAATCGCTTATAGTTTTCCCCCCTCGCTTGTGCGACGGTTATCCGATTAGGGACGAAGTGTTTACGAAATGTATCCCTTGAGGGGTGAAGGAGCTTGGCCGTGTTCGGCAGGGCATTAATATCCGAATTGGCGGTTGGCCACAGAGAGCGGCTGCCTCGGAGAAATATAAGGGGCGTGCCTTGTGGGGGGGAGGGTTGCGGGGAAGGAGCGGAGATGAGGAAGCCAGAACCGGCATATGCACTGGTCACGCGTGCGACGAATTTTCGGGTCAGTTTGGGAGTGGAAGATCGAGATTAGATACGGCGACAAGGCAGCTTTAAGAATCGACTGGTTTGTGGGAAATACAAGCCCTTCGTAAACGTGCCTCCCCTTCTCTCCGCATCCCTCCCTACCTCCCGAAAGAGAAAAGATATGTGAAGGGCGATTTACTCGGGGGTAACTGAAAAGGGGGAAAAAAGTTTCTTACACGATTCTTTCGATTCGTTACTCGAAGGGTTGGAGCGAGTTGGGAAAAGGTCGCGAATCAGCGTACTTCATGACAAAGAGCATTTGGAGTCCATGCTTATCAATATAAAAGCAGCGATAGGGGCGCAATTTTGGCGAAAGTTATGTCTTCTCGAGATCGGGATTGAGCTTGCTGCTGTGGTGAGTTTCATAGTTTAGTTCCTGAAATGACTCGCCGACTCTCTTGTGCTGAGAACTCTTCAAAAGGTTATGTTACAATTTGTTTTTGTTGGTTTGTGTCTATTGTTAAGAGTGCTCCAAAACTTCGATCATATGCGCGCACTTTTATTCGAAAATAATCTGTATTAAACTTGGTTTAGCCATATAATGCCATCTCCTATCTTCCAAGACGTCGTTACCTCAAGTAACATAAAAATCTGATCTTGAGTGCTTGGGTGCGCCTCCTTCCTCCCTACCCTTATGCTTATCCTAGCTTTAAATTACTTTAAAAATGTACAGAATTGTTATGAACTACAGTGCGTTTGTGATTCATAATTTGATTATTTTATGACACCATACACTTTTTGACAAAATCAGCTCATGAATGATTATGATACAGAATGCCTATACTAAGTACGGGTAAATACGACAAAGAAAATAGAGAATATGGGGAAGACATTAAGTCACTGTTGTGATTGATAGATCCCAACCAAGACGTACAGGTTGCCGACTCAGATATCTAGTCACATTTCCTTGAATAAACAAGGAATCAAACAATTGACACATGGTCTACTTACTGTTGCGCTAAATGGAAATATGGATAGCGCAAAATTTAATCTCTAGCAATACCGTAATCTTTATGTGAAGTAGTTATAATAAACTGTACCGCCGTTGTCCTTTGCTGGATCATATTATTGGAAAAATTTTTTAAATGTTTTAAAATTAGAAGTTTTCTCTCGTTTGTAAATGTAAAAGAAAGGTTTCACCGTTGTCATTTCCACTGCTATGATTTTATTCCTCTACTTAACAAGATAGTCAGTCATTTATCGTTAATTTTAATAAATTTACCGTTGCAAATCGAAAACTTTTTACGCATCGAGCCTGTAAATCACGTTCTGGAAGATATTTAGTTTAGAGTATCTGGCAATATTTTGTGGAAATGTACCACATATATCATGATCTCATGAAAAGGTTTTTGTTCACTTTCCACAGAAATAATTTCATTTTCCAACCTGGTTTATTTACCGACGTATATCATTTTAAGGTTTTTGTAAAAACCTTAAATAACCTTGAATATGACATAGCTTATGTCGAAATCAGGTCGGAAAATAAAATTATTTCTGTGGAAAGTAAATAAAAACCTTCTCATTTTGAGATGATTTCTGGAAGAAAACTTTATTGCCTCCACTGACAGATTAAGAAAAATTTTAATTATCCGTTATTCTCCACTTCTCTCTTGCAGAGAAGGACTTAAATAGGCTATGTATGTTAGACCAAAACCTGCAAAACTTTTTAATTGTCCAATTTATTTGAATTCATTCCATTAATCCTTTATTTGCATTTGTTTGGCATTTTTATTGTGGCAGTTAACACTACTAATGTTGCTGCCCTTAAATAAGTTGACGTTGCTCGTGCTGTTTGCGGGTCGAGAATTTGGAAAGGATTTGAAAATAATGTTTACCAACATTGTGAAGTATTTCAGTTTGTATCCCCTTCTGATCACCAATGTAAAGGTTAGCAACGCGCAGTAGCCCTAAATTTTGATTTGGATACATTTGCTCTGAATTTCTTCTCCGTTCAGTGGCAAATGCTTTGGCATTTGTGTCCCTCGTTTTCGGCCTCATGAATGGTCTATCCTATTTTATTGTGGTTACATGTCTTTGTAAGAGTTCTTGATTATCATTGAGTATGAAACAGTCAAAAGTTGAGGTTAAATGTAATTATATCATCACTTGCATCGGCGATCACCTTACTCTTATTCATGCCTTCAATTGCTTTAACCCCAAATTTTAATATGATATTTATGCTTTTCCCGGATCCACCATTTAAAATAGGATTGTGTAAAGCCTGTGCTTCCCTTTACTTTATGGGTAATCGAGAACTTTCGAAATGATAGACCAAAACTCTTGGAGAGTTTAGATATTAAAACTTTAGATTACATCCCATCCTATAAAAATGTTGCCATTTTCAATTTAATGGCTCATAAAACTGAGATTTTCGCAAACGTGTTATTTTATAGCGGTAGTTACCATTGGGTAAAGATAAGTGTGGCTTAAAATAACTAGGCCAAAAAGGTAAATATGATAGCGATGCGCTTTTCAAAAATGTCAAAATTTGTAATAAAATAGCCATTTGTTTTTAACTTTTAGATGACGTAAAAGGGTTGGTCGTTTATTTGCATATTTTGTAGACTTCATTGATTTTACATAATTTGGCAAGAAAAAAGTACCGCCAAACCAGTGTAAGATCTTAGAATGCTTCATAAATGATTCACCAGAAAAAACACCTTGATCCATTCAAATTCGGAGAGTTTTTGGCATTTTGTTGCGATGTAATTACGGAAAGTAAAATTGAATTAGGCATTTTTATGTGCTAGCTGTTAGAGGTCCGTGATAAATCAGTTCTTCGTTTGATATTTATGCCGAAGGGAGTAGCAGTCTCTTCCTATTCGAGCAGAATTTATATGATAGATATTGGTTAAAATCAAATTCCTTTGCGAATGACTAAACGTTTAAAAGTTAGCTTTTGATTGTGTTGAGCTTTATTAATGCTCCACTTAGAATTTAAAATAGCTTTCAGGAAATGAAACAAAACTACCTTCGAAACAATTAAGAATAGATAGTTTATTTAAAAACAGTACGCTCTTGCTTTGGGTGAATAATTTCCCTTGCATGCCTCCATTACTATCTGTGGCGATCAAAGCTTATTCATAATTCAAGGAGTAGATCAGTAGTGCTTAAGGCGATCGGTCTGGTTTTTTTTATCTAAGTAAACACCATTTAAGACAATTAAAAGAAGTTAACTAGGCATTGAAAGGTAATTTTCCGTTTATCAATTATATTTAAATTTAGAGAAGAACACACGACACGAATGCACTCACGATAAAACAACAACTAATCCATTTACTCAGGAGAGTAAAGATAATTCAATTTTGAAAATTCATTGATTCAAGTGATACATCGTACATATCGATATCTTTTAGATATGCTTGTGATATCTTTATCTGTGAACTATATTGAAAATATAATAGATGGGAGGTTACAGTGTATTTTTCGTAAGCGCAGAGTAAACAAAGGAAGATACTGGATATGCACAGAAGTATAGGTTCCAAGTTTATCATTGCACGGCAAGAAATGAACATTTGGAAATATGGAAAGGAAAGGTCACATGGCATGTCGGATGAGAAAGATCACATGGATGCATAGGATCAGAAAGAGGTATTTGTATACAATATAGGAGTATAGAAGAAGAGATGCTTGCGGAGCTCTGTCAGCAAGACTAGGTCCAGATGCATAGGCAACACTTTGAGAGCTGCTTAATTTCTACATAAATGGATACATTCCCATAACTGTTCCCTTTTGGGGTAGGAATAGCTAAAGAATATTGCTATTTCCGTTATTTCTGCAAATTCTGCACCCTTTTAGTAATCTTACCACAATGTCCGATGCTTGCAAACCATTTCCGCTTTATTTACATTCATTCCTTTTGCTCACATAACAAAGATTCCTTGATATTCCTCCTCTTTCATATCTTCAATATATTAATCCATGACTTTTGCGATCTTCCACATATTTTCACGCCATTCACTCAAGTATCATATATTGGCTTTGTTATTCAACTATCTGCTGTGATCAAAGAAGACAGAAATACAAATCAGGCAACAGTATGTGAAAACATTCGTGTGGAGCATGGCAATCTATAGATCAGAAGCATGGACCATTGGAAAAGCTGGCAAGAAAACAATAGAAGCCTTTGAAAAATGGTGCTGGAGGAGGATGCTGAAGATAAAATGGACGAGTGAAATATGAAATGATAAAGTGTACAGAAGAGTAGAAGAGGAAAGGACCATATGGAACACTACACAGGAAAAAAGAACCTAATGGATTGGTCACACCCTGGGTTAGTGAAGAACTTAATTGAAGGTTAAATAGAGATTCCGTAGAAGTCCTTGGAAGAAGACTCAGGAATAAGTACATGGACTAAATAAAGAAGCCAGTACATAGGGAAAGATACCGGGAAGTATGGGAGCTATGAAAAGAGAATTTACTTTGTATTTTCCGCACTTTTATTTTTTCCAGCCATGGTTTCGACAATTTTTGTCATTACCAAGGTACAGTATCACTTTTCAGTATACCAAACTGAGGGTGGGTGGGGAAGACGAGGGAGAAAGGGTGGGGGAAAATTGGGGAGGGGAAGAAAAGGTTGGTTGAAAGGAGAATGACGTCAATGGGGAGGGGTAGGGGTTAAACACACAATGGCCCGGTTGAGTATATGACGTAAGCAACAAAGAACGAACATTAAAAGTTGATTGACATCAGTGGCGAATGCACGTCAAAGTGAGGTCAAAAGTGAAGTCACAGTAAAACAGTGTGGAAAGTAAAAAGTGAGTTTTCTTTTCATGTGTCGCTTTTCCACAAAGTAAAGCCTGAAACTTTAACTTGTATTGTAATAGATATAGCATTAGATAGGGAAGGGTGGAGGGCTGCAGTCAACCAATCTTAGGATCGAACGACCAATGATGATGATTCTACTTTCTCCCATTGTCATGACGCGGCCAAACTATTGAATCACTCTTTTTTATAAACTTCCTATGCCAACTAACTAACTAGGGAAAACACAGGGGTCAGGTTAGTATGGAGTGGTAGGATTGAATGAAAGAAGTTAGATTTGAAGGCTGGGATTAAGAGTGCTTACGCTATAAAAATCATTTAGAGATAAACATAGAGGGCCAATCCCTGCCACAATAGAAGCACCAGTTTCCGCGGGATCCTTGAATTTCGACGTCGCCTCACCAGTCCCGGTTTTGGAGAATTAATGCTTCAATTCGTTCCCAAAGCTTTTGCCGCTGCTTGCTAGTGTCAGGCGATAATTTTTAGTTGATTTCTGACGTAAAATTATTTTTTAGTATGGATGCCTTAAACTTAAAGAGAAAAAATATGCTTTTAATTTGAGTTACGTAGTTTACATTACAAACTTGATGAATTCCACATAAAGTATTATTAATGATGACCCAGGTTTCGTCGCTGTCATCCTCAGGTGGTACTGATGTCGCTCAGCTACGATACCTAGGTCGTCATTAAAAATCTTCTATGTGAATTTACAAAGTTTGTAGTTTTATACATAAATTTATGCCATAAAGTTTTGCATGAAACCATAACCCTCACTGAGTAAAGCATGTTAGTTTTTTTTATTTTTCCAAGGATGAAAACCCTTGGGATAAGCCTTTGGTTACGATGGTGCACAAGCAAAATAGAGGTAATACTCATATCACGGTTGAATTTGCGAAATAAGGTTTCTGAGTGAATAAAATATTGGTTCCTGCAATTGATCGATCAATTTGGCGATCGATCGTTCCTGCGATTGATCGCCAAATTACTTCACGTACTCCTGAAGCCTTCTCGTTGGATGTCGTTAAATTTTCAGGATGCCGTTTTTTCAGTGAAGTTGTCATTCTTTGGTCATCGAGAATTTTACGTGGTTTTGTCATGCACATGCCATATTTCAGTAAACGTAACTTAGCTGTTGAGGTGTAACGTTATTATATTTATTTCTCTGAACATTACTTACTTCGATTACGTTGTGGCTCAAGGTTCCTTGTAAGTTATATAAATTGAATATATTTTTTGAATTGTTTCTCGATGGTCTTCGTATTTTAAATAATATTAAAAGATTTAAATCAGCCAGTTCTTTCGATCATTCCCTGAAGTTTAGTGGAGGGTTAAGGCAGAACTACGTATACACTCATTGTGCTCCGATGGTATTTGAAGCGCGACGACACCCTGTCTTGTTGTTAGCAATTAAGCTGCCTCGAAATATTTTATCAGGCTCCTCTGTCAAGCTAAAGCCCGCCCCATGAATCATGTACCATTGAGATGACACTAATCGAACGTAAAACCCTTTTCACGAGTAACCTTTTGCCCTCACGTTTATCCTTTTACGCCGAACACTCTTCCCTTTCCAGCTTTTCGGGTGTTTTTACCATCCGCTCATGATGGCTCTCCCCACACTGTCCCCGCATCAGCTTTTGTGCCCCGCGATTTATCCACAGCCATGGCAATGCGGCAGAAAAGGGAAACGATGCGCTCAACCTCTTAAACCTACTCTCACCCTTTCATACGTTAAACCTTCATTAATATCTGCTCGACGCAATGCAGAGATACGTGGTGAGCCGTGAGTGTTTTGACAACCGCCGCAGAGTTTACATAGCATACACATGGTATTGCAATTCATGACGAGTTCTTTGAAAATTTTGTTTGACTTGGTGTCAGAAAATGCAGAATATGGGCATTTAATACATTGGAAGTAGGTGATTATAGTAACTGATTCCAAAAAGGATAACATGCTGTTTTCAAACTTTTTTAACCATAGAAATTTTGTCAATCAGTTTTCATAAATTTCAGAATTTTTTTATCCAAGTCAAAATTAAAGTGATTAATTGTACTAATTGTTATACATATACTTTCTGGCATAAACAGATTTCTTTTACTGTCGCACGCTTAGGGTTTTATGGCTCACTGTAAACGTTGAATAATTTAATCTAAAGCTAGTTGGAGTTAATACATTTATCAAGTATTTTAGATAGAAAATGTCCGCTATTATATTCGTAGATTTAGTGGTAAGTCTAGGTTTTCATTTTCGTATGATGTTGCCACATAATAATAATTTGAAATTTTGATTTTATTACGAAGGTATGTATTTTGTTGACGAAACATGGAATAATTAGGAAAGTGATGCTATTGTGCTCGGGTATGGTCAGTAATTAGTACACTGCGGGCAATAAAGTCTGCGCAGTAAGATTAATGATGCAAGCTAAACAAAACACAAAAAATTCCGCTAATTGGAATGAAAAGCCGCCACAAGTGAACGCGAGAGAGTTCAGTAGAACTAGGATGGAAGCCGCTAGAGACTGTGGTGCTACAGGTACTGGACTGAGATCATTTGAAAATTCCAAGTCATACGCATTTCAGGATGGAATGGAGGATTTGATTTTAACCACGATGCAAGCATTATGAGAGCTAGTAGAAACGGAAAAGTGTTGAAGACACAACTAATATGTAAAAAATTCGTCATTTCCTCACCCCATTAGTGACTACAACCGAGGGCGAGGAAATTGGCATCCCGATAGCATAGTATTTAATTTATTCCTCTCTCTATTCCTATTCATTCATCCCTCATCCATTTTCATTCATCTAGGGTTACGAGAATAGATGTATAAAGATGTATCAATGTTGGCCACGAACTTTGCTCCAGAACTCTTTGAGTTGCTCCAACAAAGATCGACAAGTATTTTCAAAGTGATCCATCGACTCGGTTAAAATTACGTACGAAGATAATATCACCTCGTTGAATGGAAATTAGCCTTACCGAGAGCATGAGACGCGAATATCATATCTGAGCAGGACTTCTCCTACTTCGATACTGCGGCTTCTCTGGTAACGGTGACGAACCCCACGCCCCCTATTCACCTCGGGCAAACCATCTCGTCGTTCCCAACGCCCTCTTCTCACCCCATGCCATTTTCCTGGTTGAAATCGTCTTCGTCTCCCCTCATCCCTTTCCCTGACTCCACACCCCCTCCTCCGCGTCAAACTTCTGCCTCCGGCGGAGTCTGTCCTCCTACCCTTTGCAAACTTTTTGAACTCCATTCCATCACTCGGGGAGGTAGGCAAAGTTGAAAAGCAGATTATTATCTCCTGGGAACATCTGTTGAATCTTCCGTCTTTTGTAAGGTGTCCCTGCTTGTGCTGCCGCACTGCCTGCTCCGTCTCCTCTCCGCGTAGGCGCCGCACCCCTCTAGAATCTCGACCCCCCCCCGCCTCTCCACTCCCTTGTCGGTCTATTTACTTGCGCCCAAACTACAGAACCCCCATATGAAAACCAACACGTGTCTCTTATGCGGCCCAGGTTACACGCTTCCCGTCCATAAGAGGTTTTTTCCATGCCACCAGCGCAAGCACCCGGTTAGCACATCCTTGGGCAACTTTTTAACAGTTCGTTTGCGTGGTTGAGGAGGGCGCCCCATTTCATTGCCCCGTGGTCAATTTTGGGTTTATTTCCGGACTTCTCGACGCTTGTTAAGACCAGTTCTCGTCCGGAGAAATCCCCTACCTTTCGCTTCCAGCGCCTATTCTCCGTTCGGGAAGCAATGGGAGAGAGAGAGAGAATCGACTTGAACGAGGACCGATTAGGGCAGTTTCCTCACCGTGGGGCCCGGGTAATGATGCGGGGAGACTTCTGGTGTCGCGACTTTGAGGGGTCGTATTCAGTGCATGCTCACTAGGGGAGGGGGAGCATTCTTGCCAACTTCGGTAGAATTTGACGAGGCGTATACCTTTTTATCATAGCCAAAGAGGTCACGAAATGATCGCTCACTCACTGGCTGCTTTTACACCTTACTCAGTTTTGTCACTTAGTCATCAGAGAGAAAAACTACGGGGATTTGGCAGCGTATTTTTGTGCAGGAGAAACATAATTCCCTGTGTTCAACCTCAACTTCGCTATTATTACTGCAAATCGAGCATTTTGTTATTTTATAATCAGTTAAACTTATATAAACATCCAACAACATATATAAACAGCTCACATTTCTGATGTTAAATATGCACTATTTTGTTCCAAACGTCTCTTATTTTTACCAAGCGATATTTCGAGTCTTCATTGCCTCATAAATGGTGGTTACAAATTTTAATGCATATTTGTAATAAATGTTTTATTTCGACTGACAGGTTTAAGTGTGAAGGGTCTACAGAATACTATTCTTGTTTATCTTACTCTATTATGCACATAATAAAAAGAAGCGTTGATAGAGTCCTCACCTGACGATAAAAGGTATTCTAACAGTAGATTTGTATGTGCACTTAAAATTTAACATGTCAATCAAGCCTCAAAGTTTTCATCGCAACCGTATTATTCCAACAATTATTTTTCCAAAACGCTCAGAAACGACCGGTTTCGTTGAATAGTGTACATGATGATATCCAGCATTCGACGAAACCGCTCGTCTAATAAAAATTCAACGAAAAACTTAGTTTCGTTAATTCCTGATCATTGTGGAAAAGTTTTACGAAGTTAAGACAGAAACAATTGAATTAATTTAGATTTTAACCATATTTTTTACCAAGTAATTTATAAGTGCTTTCTGAGTTTGTTTTAGCGTGAAACCAAATTTGTTTAAAAATCCATATTTTATTATGATATCATTTCGAAAACATGTATCTGCCTTACATTTCAATGTGAAGTCGTTTTTGGGGCGCACAGTATGTACGCACATACGAAGGATAAATTCACATCTTGCTCTAATTAAGCATATTCGTTACATATTAAGTTTATTATTTCGTGACTCTTGTAATTTTGGACACTTTTACTTGCCGATGGTATACGAGTAAATTTCGAACGTGGCTGTATGAGTCAAAGAGATGATAGGCTACCCATTTGAATGAAGGAAAAAGATTTTTGGGACATGTAAGATTATTGACTGGTAAGACAATAATGAGCCTCAGTAAACAGCTCGAAGAAAAAAAAAGATTAAAGGTAAAAGAGGTTTTGAATGCTCGAATAATAGTTGATCATCGCAATGAAGTCGGAAGAATTGAAGGTAAAAGCTGAAAGTTTTAAGAATGAAGTACCGAGGATAAGGCTGGAGGTAAACTAGACAGTTATAGAGCGGAAAAAGGTTTTGTGTTGAGCAGGGAAAAAAATTATTAAGGGGTATAGAAAGAGTGAGAAAATTTTTGTTATACCGTTATGCAAGAAGATTGCTGAAGGTGGTTCAGGAAGGAAGATGGTGGAGAAAAGGAGAAATTAGACGGATAGTAATAATGAAGATGGATGAAATGAAAAAGGAAAGTCGGTTGATGAAGGCTCGAGGGACGGAATGGAGAAGAATGACCGGACTATATCTCGGAGAAACCTCCGATTCCGTTGGAAGTGCTTAATGATGACCTGATTTTTCATCATTTCGAATGTCTACTTAGATTGATCAGTCTCAATTTTTTCAAACAAACCGCAGCTTAACTGGAGACTCCACCAGTCGAACTTTCGCTACTCCAAACTGTTACCAATATTGAATGGCGGTGAGCAATGCCTTGGATCTTAAAAGTGGACTCCCGTCTTCACTCAAGGATACCGGTGGATAACTTTTTACATTATTAGTCTTAAACGCGCGGTCATTCCCATTGCATTTGCTAGTTTTCTGAGGATATTTGTTTCCTAAACTCTTCGTGGTTTTTGATTTATTTCTCGTTAAAGTTAGCCGTGGACTTCCTAAGCTCGGATCTGGAGAGAAATGAAGTGCCTATAATGGACTACTCCTTGAAAGACCCTGACCCTTATAAGCTGAAGAAGAAACGTAATAATAACGAAGAAAGTGCTTAGTAGGACTATTAGTGATTCCTAAGGAAATTAAATTCGTTGATTGCAAAAGGCAAATATTATTGGGCATAAAAACTTATTTCGGGGCTACGCCTAAAAATGTTATTTCCATAAAAATTAGGAAAGATATTAATTTTTGTCCATTTGTTACCAAAACGTTTATGCGACTACTCATCTGTATATTAAAGATTCTAAATTTATGAAAAACGTTATGACATGCTCAAATATAACCCGTTGTCATGAGTCTTTTAGCTGAGATAGTTTAACTATCTTTTAACTCTGTCAAAAATGTTATGCTTAAAAGCTGTCAGACTGAGATAATGAGTTTAGTACGAGCTTATTTGATGCAGTAGCTCTCGTAATTAATGCATGCGTGAATAGTTAGCGTTTATTTTTCCAAGGGATTAAAATTAAAACAACAAGGCACTGGCATCCATTAAGCTGCTTCATTTTTCTCCGTAGAGTACGTAAACTCTTTTTCACTCAAAGGAATATGTTGAGCGATGGAAATATTCCGCAGTCTTGCTATTTCATCCAAGCGCCATAAAATATTGGCCGTCGTGGAATAAGCGATAAACCTCTATGTTACTCGGTGTATATTTATCGCCTCCTATCTGATATTCTCGTGTGGCCCCCTTTATGTTCCTATCGATTTACGCGCTCTCCATTTCATGGCTAAAACATCAAAGAAGTCGTCCATAAAATTCGGAAGGTTAAGTTTTGAAGTTTGATTGACGGGCCTTTCACGCATCGAGTATATATGTGTTTTAGAAGACCACTTGATTGACAGATAGTTCTTGAGGACTGGCGCAACGGAAATTCTCATTTACTCTTGTAACCGATAAATTGAGCACTTTGGAACACAACTTAAGAGCTCCCGTGATGCTTAAAAAAATATTCTCGCTTGTATCGCTGTGTAAAGGAATTATTGATCCGGAATGGCCGAGAACAACATAAAAAAATCACGGGTTCATATACTGGAGTGATACAAGCTTTATTTTCTGCGATTACTTTTCATCGCTGCGAAAAGTAGATACCTTATTTACTCACGGTGTTTCTTCTGCTAAGTGACTCATATGCCAAATGGTTTACATATTTAAAGCTTTCAGGAAAACATATCCTTTGTTGTCTACGATCGACAGAATCATACCTTTCTACGCCTTTTTGTTTTCAAGTGAGACTTAAATTACGTGGCGCAAAATGCGAGAACGGGTGGAGCATTGCGAAAACGAGAATTCTTTTTCTTATTCAAGGAAATGCGGAACTGGCCGCGCAATAACTTTAACGGTGTCAACCGCCGGTGGTCACACAATTGTGGGAAATTCACTTTGGAAAAATCACGCAATTATATTTTTCTCTCTAAAATAAATGACTTTGTCGCAAAAACTGTTTAAAAGCAGTGACAACGTCCAGAGAATTGATTAAAAATAAATAAGGGCTTATTTTAATCTTTTTCTTTCAATTAGCAGCAAATAACTGCGGTAATCGAAAAACAAAATGGGGCAATAATCCTGTAATGAAACTGCAGTCGGCTCTTGTCAAGGGAAAAAGTGCTCATTGAAAACTGATCGAGTAATCGACGTATATGTTACCTTGATTTCTTTTTACAACTAAGGTTTTTCATCAGTTAGTGTAGTATTTTATTAACACACACGTTGTAAGCTGCAATTTAATGTTTTCGTTGGCAGTCGCATTAGAGCTTACCTACTTATCATTTGCTATTCATACCCACAAGCGTCTGGCTTTTAATCTCTGATTAGATATTTTCGCACAGTATAAAATCAAAGTGTATGCGTTTATACTCCAAGAATTTTTGCGTCAACTAACCGGCATACTGATTTAACGTTCGGTCAACATTAAGTCAACAAAAATGCTACGTCCACTGGATGTTAAAATTGAACCATTAATTTTAATACTGGGAAAATATGTATATTAAATTTAGTTATATGGAGAGTATCGTATAAATCAGTCATGACAGGATTTTAAATATGGACTGGCCATCTTAAATAATGAAACCATAGGATTATTCTGCATATAAATTTTATGAAAAAATAATTAATCGTGTATACAAAAGTGTCACTCAAGAGTTTTATAGAAAACGATATTACTTATTACGATATTAAAACTTATTATTCCATTTCAGCAAAATGGTAAACATATTTAATAATCCATATGCAAATACGAAGATATTCCAATATGTAAGTAATAGCGTAAACCCAATTGACGATATAAGTTTTTCGTTAGGACGAGCGAAACGAACGAAATGCACGAGAATTGGAATTACTCTTGACTTTTTTTGGAATAGTGATCCAAAATATCTAAGCATAAACATTTTCTGGTTATAATCTAAGTTCTAATTAAAGCTATTTTGCCAGAGTTATCTCAATAAATTTTCAATTTAATTAATCTAAAGATTTGTTTTGAATCACAAATGATTGCATTAACTCAGAAGAAGATCTTACGATCTAATTTGGTACTTCAATGAGTATAATTTGCTCTAAGGTAACGATGGATACGATCAATGAAAATAATTATCATGACGCCTCACTACATTTCTAGGTCTGACAGAAGCGATAAAATAAGAGAGATACTCTGCCGGACAAATAGGTACAAAAACTTTTCGCGCACAATAAGCGACCACAATAAAAACTGAGCTCCTTTATATACTCTCCCATAGAACATGTCACCATTTCACCTCCAAAAATCTTATATCTTTACACGGCTGGTGACCTACCATACCCTGCCACACGCCCATGCGGCACCTCGCGGGGTAGTATGTAGATGTAGACAAGTTGCCATGACCTCTAGGTTATTGACCAAATTTGCGTGGTTGATTCGTTTTCACTACATTATTAACCGTGTTCAATTGTTTCGCAAAATATATATTCATTACCTAGTTACAGTGGAGTAAGTGATATAGCCTTTCTTAAACTTGCCTTATGTTTGTCTTCGATATCTCCGGACCCACAAATTGAAATGTATTGAATTTTTGACGTCATAGAATTATGCGCTGTTTAATTCTTTTTCAAATGAGCCTTTAATGCTTGGAGATAGGATTTTATGTTCAATGTAATCGAAGACAAAACAATACAAGTTTGTAAAGTAATTGAGAGTGGTACATAATGCTGTAACTCCGAAAATTTCTGCAAATTTGGACAAAATTGTAGTGGTCTAGGTTATTTTATACATTTTTTTCCTTGTCTTGGCTCGGAATATCGTATATTATCAATTAAAATGCGGAATTTGCGGTTTTAAATTAGCTGAAAAGAGATTGTTTTCAGATTGCTGAAAAGAGATTGTATTAAAAAAATTTAAAACGAAATTTCAATTGGTTAACAATCATTTCATCTATATCAATTTGCTCTAAATACTTGGCCAAAATATTCAGTGGAAATGGAATTGAAAGGGTGTTTTTTTATTACATTTGGTCACTGACTGCAATGAGACAATCCTAGAATAACATAACATATCCTTGATCTTCAAATACGTTTCCCATCTCTTAATACAACAAAAAAACTCATCACCATAACGGTTTTCGGTAATGCAGGTGTTCCATTCGTGTCTCTATTGTTTAGATGTATTTAATTTATCTTCTAATTTAATCAATTTTACTCATACCTAGTTTTACTTACAACTTTGATTTGCTTTTTGTTGCATTATCTCATTTATCTTTTTCTTCGAAGTTTTTCTTTTATTCACCTTAGTTTTACTAATGTAAATATGCACATCTCGGCATTTTTTATGTGCTCCCACGATGGCTATGCTATGTGAAACAGATTTAGGTTACTACTTGGCAAATATAATCCCTGCATTTCAATACTTTCTCGACCCTGTTTTCATCTTGCTTACGTAAATAGTGACGTGGGTGTTTAGACGGCTATGATAATTGGGGGCTCCCTTGCGCGAGGCAACAGTAGGTACTCCGACGAATTTCAGTATCACCCCTACGAATCCTAGTCCAGTGATGTATAGCTTTACTGCATGGGAACTAACATTTTCATCAAGGCTGGTCTTTATTATTCCTGCTGCCTGCAATTCTCTCCTGTTACCGCTGCCTCACCCTCAACCATTAAAAATAGCGTAGTGACTAAGGAAAGGGATATAGGAAAATGGGATGTGCCCCGCTATTCAATCGTAAAGCAAATTAAACACTTTTTATGAGTAATGATATTTTTATTAGAGGTACTCCGCGCTAAGAAGGAGCGTTGGAATTGAAAATACAGCTTTCAGTCCATCTGGTCATAGTGTGTTAAATCTAAAATTCGTAGTGCGTGTGCGGCTAAGTTTCGAGTCTTTAGGATAAGATATTAGATGTAATCACGCAATGATAAAGAAATTTTTTCCGTATTTATAAATCCACAGATCTCTGTAATAAAGTGAATCGATGACACGTAAAACTAAGTTCACAAGAGTTCGTCGAGTTTAAAAAAAATTCTTGTGATGAGAAGTTTTGCAGCATGTGGAGTTTATTTTAGAGGATTCTTAATGAATCCGCTGTTCCAAGAGTTGGCAGACTTAAGTACATTTTTTGTGAAGTTTTTACTCCTTCGGACGAACTAAAAAGAAAGGACTACTCGTCGTCTCAGTTTTAAGCCGGCTACCATTTCATGTTCATTAATACTTTCTAAATATGAAATTTCAATTTTGCTTCTCAAAGATTTTTCTACAGACGCAAAATTTAATTGCGTTCTAAATCTCATATTTTACATGACTGTTTCTCAAACTGAGAAATAATTTTATACTATATCTGGAGGTCATTTCTATGAAGTGACAGGTGCTGCAAACGACACACTAATTTTGAGATTATATAGTGTAACCTCTCGATTTTTGCTGTACGTGGGGAAATTTCCATTAGAAATGTGAATCGTTTTGAGGAAACACTTGTAAACAGCACTACGCGGGTTTGCTTTATTTGGCTACTTTAGTCAGCCATAAGTCGGATAAGTATATTTATCGGAAAAAAATACACTTTCGCATGAAAAAATGCAAAAAAACTAGTGTGGCTAAGTTGGAGACATGGCCATTGATTTGATGTTAATACGTCCGCGTTAAAAAGGTAAATTCTTTGTCTCTTGCGTTGTGGGTGATCGTTTATTATTAAATGTCTTCAATTCTCGAATCGATCTTACCATTCCCATCTTTGGTTTGGCATTCCTATTCAATGACTACTTAAATGCCATTGCAGAAAAGGCACATTCTCCTGTATTTTCTCTGAGATTATCACAGAGTGTCGACTAGAATCCTATAGTTAATTTGAAAATTTAGCTCTAATTATTTCTCTAAAAATATTTTAACAATTTATTTTTCATACTACTTGACAAGACATTTTGTTTGCCGCTAAAATCATTGTGATTTCACATTGTAGCGTCGAAACACTCGGCAATTGTTTACTCTCGAACCGAATTTGCCTTCAAGTAGCAGCAAACCCTCACCCTTGCAAGGCGCAAACTAAAAAGTATGGTTTGTTTGCCGCTAAAATCATTGTGATTTCACATTGTAGCGTCGAAACACTCGGCAATTGTTTTCTCTCGAACCGAATTTGCCTTCAAGTAGCAGCAAACCCTCATCCTTGCAAGGCGCAAACTAAAAAGTATGGTATTATCCTTGTTGTGTATTCGATAGAACAACACAGCATTCATTTCAGGAGTGTTATTGTACACGTATTTATAGAATCGGAATTTATCAATCTTCAATTGTTTCAACGTAGTCAATCGTGGTCACTCATTGTCGCCTTAAATGTAACGACGTATCATCTGGTAAGACATAAAAAGGTCCTTCGTCGAATTAGGCGCTATGCGATCATCTAATGCTTCCAAAAGAACCACTGCAAATTTACACCTCTCTATCTCCGTAATGCCAACCCTCCTTCCTGCTTTGGTCCATAGTTCGACAGAACGCCATGAGTTCATCTCTTTCCCCATCTCCGCCGAGGAAGTAAACGTCAATCAGGTTCGACGGCTTCTGGGAAGGCATACATCGAGAGTCAGGGATGCCGGAGGGATAGACTCGATCGCTCTCCGAGCGTGTTCACCTGAGGAGTTACCGAAAAGTAAGGCTCTCGTGGTGCTGGAAGCGAAACACACGCTTCCAAGGATTATGAGGGAAACGGGAGAGGGTGGAGGGTTTCGGTTGTAAACTAAGATTGGTTTGATGCGGAATTGATGTCTGGGAGTTTTGAATAAGGAAGGGGCGGTGAGATTGAGGAGGTATAGAGAAGAGATTTGGCTGAGGAAAGTGATTCTTGTTGTCTTCGGCATTGAGTCGAGCATTATTCGGAAGAACGGAAAGGTTTAGAATGGAAGAAGATTGCCACGAAACCAAAGTTAGAGGAGAGGTTTTAATCGAGAATGGAGAGATGAAATTAGTTTTCGCATACTCTCTCCTTGCGATGTATTGAAACTATATTGAGGGCGAAAATGAAATGCGTGCCGATGAAATCCGGAGTGCTCGATATAGTGGCGCCTCACTTTTACCGCTTCTTTACTGGTTTTCATTAAGTTTCCTGCCGATGTGTTCCAGGGTGGAAACTTTCCTCGCGTCTCTGAATCTTTGAAGTGCCACGGATCGCGCCAACTTCTGCTATTCTCTATCGCCCTTTGCTACCGTGAGGAACCAACCTCCTGCAATGAATGATAAACCTAATTGGTGAAAGGTTCCCCCGAAAGAACGGGTTCACAAGATACGAGGCCTCAGAACTCTTCGGAAAGTTCATATTTGCATCTTGTTCGCAAACGCAAATATCATGAAAGTGATTCCAAAACTGTGTTCTGCGCGACCAAGGGCAGAGATCACGGATGGCTGTGAAGAGGTAAAGGTGAGAAGGTGTGTTACTGCGCAGAGCATGAATATATCGAGTCCAACTTTGTGGCTTGAAGGACCATGAATAAAATCCGTGAGAAATCCCGCAGATATTTCGGAAGGTTTCAATTTTCCCTCAGAAATTGCACCGAAAATGATTAATTATTCACTTTAGTCGAAAGTTTCCTCTTTCTCTCCCGTGTTAAAAGTTGGGAAATTCCCCGACTGGGATTCTTCATTGATTGCTAGTCCTTGGAGGGTCTGAAGGAAGGAATTGTTTGCTGAGGAAAGGAGAAGTCAGGGATCCATTTGGCACGGTGACTGGAGCATTTATTTTCAACACAAGTTTTTTTTTTTAAACCCTACGGTGTGCTTGGAGATTCCTGTGTGGGAACCTTAGCCGTCGGTACTTGAGTTTTTCGCGGAAAGCATCTCAATAGCAGCAATTCGTCAGTCCAGTAGGGTGTTGACATTTTGACCTTTTTTGTCCGCCTCCAAGGTAATTCAGCAACAACAAATGGCTTTAGATTTATTTGGGTCGAAATTTGACTCAATTCTGAGAGAATATGGAATCAGTATGTTCTGTAATTGATCTAGAACTTTTATTTCTGCTAGAGAGTGGTGGATATACATTAAAAATTCTCTGTATAAAACTTATCGAGTATGGGCAACATTCAGGTAGGCGTAACACTTTTCCGTTTTGTTTACATCTTTTTTGACTTGACTGAATCAGTAAAATGATCCAGTTAATTCCATCACCGCGATTGTTGCTTGGCATTTAATGAGCATTGATTTCAATTTGACATATTAATTTCAGAAATGTATTTATTAGTTTGTTACAAATAACAAACTAAGTCATTTCATTCAGGATATTACCATACTCGACATATGGAAATATACGGTCTCTTTATGGTCACTCAAGATACTACTTTATTCATGAACCACCTCATTCTGGGACAATATATCTCGATGGACTCGCTACAAATTTTTCTTAGTTTTTTCCTGTTAGTTTTTTTTTCGTGCTGCTCCGAGGACTTAAATAAAAGCGGAATTTTTTATTTGAGTAGAGGCAATCAAAGCAATTTATTGTAAATAAAGATCTGTTTCATGGCTGTATTTCTTGGAGAAAGGCTTACAAGTGGATAAAATCCCTTTAAATGCAGAGTTTTCATTTCTGCTGGATTTCCACAAGGTTTAAATAGCTCTATGTATTTTTATTTATTTTATTTATTGACAATTAGAACAGGTGACGAAGAACAAAGTAGGTATGATAGAATGAAATCGTTATTGTAATGTTTTCCATGTCAAGATCAATTATTCTTATCTGTGATTGAAAATTAATGTATGCTATTCAATCGCTTATTCCGTTAATTTATGGAACTTGTAGCTCTGATAGAACATGGATTCATGAGAAGCAAAATTGAATTCCTTCTTTGGCAATAGGTTTTTTTAAAAACAGCACTCTGTGACAAAAATATTCCCAATAGTGTTTGGTGCCTCAGAATTTTAAATGGCATTTTCCCTTGCATGATTTTACCCGGATGAATGATGGCCTGAAAGATAGAGATGATTCAATCAACTTACAGCATTAAATCACCTCTAGCTTTCAGAGTTACTGATATTATAGATACCTGTATAATTGATTACCACGCGTGGTACAGTAATGAGTTAAAAGTTTAAAATGCTGATCTTAAAATCACTTGAGCTTTAAATTTGCGCCTTCAAGTGAGAGAAAAATGCTTGTAGCAACATTTGAGCTTAAAGGTTCTGCCAGCCTTCTGCGAGGAATTGCTGATATAATGGAAGACTTAATGAAAACGTTGATATAATTGAAAACGTTCAAGGGAATAAAAAAAAGAAATTTGGTTGGGCTGGAGAGCGAAATACTTACACTGATTCAAAACATTATTGTTCGTGAAACACTGCGTTTAATATAAGTAATTCTCCTTTTTTGCCAATACGTTTTTAATTCTAAAGTGCATGATACATTAAGTTTATGAATGACGAATGACGAGCGTATTGGAATTGCAGAAAGAAAGGAGATTCTCCATTTCGACTGCAACTCACGTGGAACTTGGGTGCTGGGCGTCTCTCTCGATATGTATATTTTTTCTTCCGTACGTTGTCCCTTGTATCACTCGTTTGGAAGGGAAAAACATAAGACAACTTCGAAAGCGGAATGGATTTTGATTCATTCGCTGCAATTCCAGCAAAAGATTTCCCCGAGGATTTTTGAAGGACACTTTACGAAGATAGCACCGTATAAATAGATGAGGGTAGGAAGTGGAAGACTGCTGCATTCTTCTTCCTCGTCTTCCGCCTTAGCAATTTACGGGTCCCCTCCCACGTATAAGCGCCTCTTGTTTCCCGAAATCATAAGGTATCCGAGAGAAACAAAAAAGAAAACGTGGAGACACGAAGCTATAAATTTCGAGTAGGTATTTAAACGGCTTCATTCCCGGGAAAAGGGAAGAAATAGGCCCTGAAGTGGTGGTTTTCATTGAAAGTCCCGTGAGAGTGATTCATTGGCCTTTTAGCCTTTTCAGATAATGGGACTTGGGATAAGGATTCAACTTCTAGACTGAATTCGACAATATTTCTCGATGGGACTTTATGCGTGAACTGGTAAAAAAAATGTACCGAAGGATAGGTGCCCTCATCCATCTCCTTCTTAATGAGATGCACATCACAGGTTATTCGAAAATGGGATCGGATTTATCGGATTGTTTCATGGTCGATTAGGGTGAGTGAATCATTTTATACTTTTGATTGATGCTTTTATCGGAATTGATTCTAATATCTCATGAGTACTAAGTAATGAGGAATTTTGTACGTAGGAATTTTTAGGCACGGTCGACTCAGGAGGAAGAAATGTGCTGCATTGAAATGCGTGTGGATAACATGCTCTGATTTACCTCCGTGCAATTTTCAATCTATTTTAATGCTTAAAGGCAATTTCTCTCGGCGACAAAAAATAAAAAGTGAAAGGCCTTAATTTATCCCTTCGCGATATAAGACGAATAGCTAGAAGATATTTTGTTCCTGTTAAAGGGAAAGCTGATACATTTGCTTTTCCTTCTGTTTTTGACAACGGGAGGGAGACTGTAAATATGTAGCGAGATCAGTAACCGTTAAGGAAAAAAGATTTTTACACGGCTTTCAGGAATTTTTTCAACCCAACTTTCTGCTTAGTATAGGAAAACGAAGTGAAATATTTCATGCCTCATTTTTATTCTTTCTGTCTATGATACGCTCTTATTACAGACCTTTGCAGGGGAAGATGATCCATGATGCGTCATGTGCACGTTTATACTTCTAATTTTAAAATGTGTAGATAAGAACAAATTTTTACTTTGGTGATTCAAAATTTTGGCGAAAGCCATTAATTGTATTTATAAATAATAACTACATTAAACTATAATGAAAAATAAGTTTTATTTTACCTCCTAACTGAAATGCTCTTGGAAATATTAAATGAAATTGAGTTTATTCCCCAATACATGCACAGATTAGAATGTAAATTCCTTAGTGATACTAAATTTAGAAAACTTGGGAGATCAAATTTGGAGGGAAATAAAAGATAGTACAATTATTCTCGATTCGATTCACGAGATAAATTAGGGGGACGAGACTTGTTTCCGCAGAAATTTTGCGCAGATACTTTTCATACGTTTCCTTAATTCCTTTTTCATACGCGGACACTAGTCGACCAATATCCATGACCTACCTATTTTTCTGTTAATTTAGCGGCAGCCCATATATCGATTATGCGGTAGCCTATTACCGCAATTACGTTACCGAGCTTGCAAAGTTAATCCCTGCAGTCAATGGCTGTGCAACTCATTAACTTGCACGGATATGAAGTGAATATCAACTCATTCCTACATCATCCGTTCGTGGCAAACGCACTTGAATTCTTTATGAGATTCCCTGGAGGAACGAGAAACATTTCCAGCACTTTGTGCAATCCCACTCCCCTCGAAGTCCTCCCATGTGCCGATGGAAATGATTAGAAACTAACGCAAGCTAGAGTGATCGGTGCTTGGAATCTCATTAAAAATATAAAAAACATATCTATCGATAGGATTAAGGGATAGGAGAGGAAATTGCCGTTCTTGGAGCGCCGAGCGCGTCTGGAAAAGGAAAAAAAAATAATAATGGCACCTCTAACCCTCCGCGAGGGAGGTCTGAAATATGAGTCTAGAGAGAGAGGATGCGGAATGAAGGCTGAGAGAACTTATAATTAATGGCCGCAGAGAACTTTTGCGAGGAGCATCCGAAGGAAACGATCCGTCGGGGCGGTGCGTACCTAGTGCGTAAACTGCTCTGGGTTGAGGTGCCTCTGTCCAGAATGACGAATTCTCTTGCCAAATTATTTTGGCACCCTGAGTACTGCTTTTGAGAAAATATATATTTTCAAACAACGCTTCTATGGTTCGGACTAATGCGTTGGCTTGAGCATTGTGTCTTCATTCCGAAAGGACCTGGGTGGAGTCCCGGCAGGGACATAGTATTTACCCCCTCGTAGCGCCAAATCAAGAATTTAGCATGTTATTCATGTTATTTCAAGTTCATTTTGCGGAAAGAAAGAGCATGGAAATTTTTTTTGTCGCTCATATATATGAGATGTTTACTTCTATTTGATTATATTATGAGCCAACTGCTTTACTAATACTATTATCTTTTCATGACCAATAGGAATTATGTGTCCCCATGTAATGTCTTCTAGGAAATATGTACATGTCTAAATTTTAAATGCTGTAGTAAAATATTTATGGCAACCTCATGCGCAAAACGTACGGAAACGTAAACTTATTTTACTTTTAAAATAATATCCCTAAAATCGATGTTGGAAAGGTAAAAAGATTGAGTGGAGTTTTCTCGTTTTCTATGAGGAGATTTTTTCATGCGCATTTTTGTTTTTCTAAAGATTAAATTATCTACGGTTGTTTTTTTTTCATAGTGGATTAACGCTGCGGAAAAATTATGTGCAATGCTTATTTGAAGTATATTATCAGCAACAATAGTCATCAATTCGAAGTTTACAATCCTACCACTCAGTCTCTACTTTGTACTACTTTCTAAACACACTGCGTGCTACTTCCTAAGTTATTATCCTAACCTAATCCGTGATGTGCCTGACGTATGAAATTATTTGTTTTATTATTTCTTCTGTTTTGATGATCGTGATTGAAAAATGAATTTTATAAGCCATATATTATTAATTTTAGCATAATTATCCTTAAAAACATCCATAAAGGGGGACATGCTGTATCCTTATATTTGAAAGATACGATTTCATTAAAGTTGAAAAGACGTTAGTAAGCATCATTCACGGAATTTTTAGCTAAAATAAATGACAAGAGGACAGGAGTATCTTTGAGATATTGCTTTGGAAATACTACGTATAGAAATCACTGAACATATTCCACACAAATATAAACTCCAGAACAAGGAGCCTAGGTGGTATAATCAAGAAGTAATGCGGAAGCTCAGGAGACGGAGGCAATTACACAACTCATATTAAATTTTTGAAATGTTAGATAACAAAAAAGGACAACACTCGCGGTGAGGGAAATTTACTTCACTCAACGCTCAAAATCAAAGAAAATTATTCATTTTTTACGGAACATAGTGAAAAAAAATCCGAGCTGAATGAATAGTGGAAAACCACAAGTCATTCTTGTCTTTCGAGAGAGAGGTCCGGGGAAAACCTTCGACAACAATGTCTTTATTCTACAAAAACGTCGAAATAGTGTCCAACGACAATGAAAAAAAAATTTATTAAACCACTACTTCGAAATTGTGTACGACACAGTACATAATTCAAACATTGCTTAATGAACCGATGGCTGACATCATTATTCGACTTGATGGAATACCTTAACACTTATGTTTGATTAAATGCAGCCATGAAGTCCTGAGGGAATACCTTTAGGCGAGCTCAAAGAGTTAGTACCACAGATTACACCATTCTTAGATATCATATTTAGCAAGTCGTATACCGAAGGCAAGGTACCCCAAGACAAGTCGCACGAAGATTTAAAAAAGGGAACAGGTATGACCCAGGAAATCACCTCTCTGTCTATGCCTCTATGTCTAAGATCGCCTTTTTCCAAGATTCTCAAGCCTATTGTTGTTAGCTATATTTTGGTCTTCAAAAGCAATTGAAACTTCTTTTATGACAGTCAGCGTGGCTTCCGGAAGGGTAGATTCCCCAAAACACAAGTTGTGCTCTTCCTTCATGAAATACGTAAATTAGGTTAATCTAAAAAGGAATTTGACGTGTCATTCTTTCATTTCAAGAAAGCATTCGACAAGGTCCCTCACAAAAAACTGGTACTCGAATTGTAATCACGCGTAGTAAATAAAAAATAGCGAATTGGATACGTGACTTTCTAAGTTATCGCCAACAATAAGTAATTATTGACGGTTTAGCTCTGATAAGGTTACAGTGGCATCGCGTGTACCATAAGAAATCGTGATCGGCTCTCTTTTATTTATTATTTTAATGAATGACGTAAGCTCTCGCGTTAGCAGTAAACTAAGATTATTTGAGGACGATGTAGTCATATACTGCGAAATTAGCTAAGGAGTGAACTTAGAAGTTATATTATCGGACCCAGTCGACGTTCATTCATCGTGCCTGAGGTGGGGACTGGAACTACATCTTAATAAACCTCCCGCAACGTACTTTTCTTGTGGAAATTATACACACCCACGCCGTGGTGGTTTAAAATAAAGGCTTCGGATAAAGTCAAATACCGTAGAATTACCTTAACTTCAGACATATCATGGGAATCACACATACAAAACAGATGCGGTACAACAATTAAGAAAGTAGGATTTTTTAAGCGTACACAAGGAAGGTTCTCGGTAGATAAAGTGAAGGACAGATGCAACTTCACACTGGTTGGGTCTCACCTTTAATACGCTAAGAGCATTTGGGACCCCGGACAGAAAGAGTCAATCATTAAAAAATATACAAAAGTAAGCTGCGTGCTTCATTAAAAACTTCTACGAGCTAATATACAGTGTTTCATAGCTTGTAGAGGGTTCAGGGTCGAAGCCGCTAGATATTCAGATGCTAAACGCTACGCATAGTTTGCTTGGGAATTTCAAAAAAGGTGTGTTTTAGAGCGGCACAGAGAAAATCATTTTGACGCCGTAGAACATGTTAAATTCCGACAGAAGCGAAAAAATAAGATGGAGACATTACCGCACATTTAGTTACAGAATTGTTCTTTCCACGCATAATAATGGCTATAATAAAAACTGAGGGCCACTCGAAAAACACCGGAGATATATTTCACCATTTCACCTCCCAAAACCTTATCCTCCTTTCCACTTCTACACGGCTGGTGTCCTAAGACCACGCCCATGCGGCTGATCGGGGGTTAGTATGTAGATGTGTATCTTTACCCAAACGCTAATACATGATTATGGCATGCAACCTAAAGAATAAGAAGAATATTATTCGCCCAAATAATTTAGATTTGCATTTTTTAATAATTTTATTCGCCAAGATAAATACTCTCATGACTATTAAGAATAATAGTGAGGAATATTATCAATGAATTAATGAAAGGTACGGCGGTATTCATCTGGTAATTAGGCCTTGCGGCTCTTGTAGTATCCCACGGTTCTCCCTTTGTTTAGTGCAAGTGCTACTATGTGTAAAAACAATAGAAGTGGTAAAATTGCTGGAGTAAACTTCGTGGAATAGGGAAAAAGTAATGGGCTCACTAAGCGTAAATGATAGAGGAGAGCTGTTGAATGGCCATGCAGAAAATTAACAAAAGGTTATAGGGGGACATGCTGTACCCAGCGGATGAAACTGTAAGATATTGCGGTGGCAAACTCCATTTTCCATCTGCATGTTGCGTGAGACCTGAAAAAATTAGGCTCACCGAAATATTCTCGAAGTGCAAGGGATATTAATTAGCTCTAAAGGAAAATATGGCCGCCAGGCGCATGAAGTCTTGCACGGGCGCGGAGAGGGAAATAATCGTGAGGAATGGTACGGCTGGAAAAATGGAAAGACTCGTCCTCGGAATAATCCAACAGAGAGATTTCAGTTCTAAAATGTTACGCGGGTCATAGTAATTTTAACCGGTGGATTACTGTAAAATATGTTAGTTAAGTGAATCATGATGTGTGGAAATAAATATTAAAATGGCTCCTTAATACTTAAGTTAACTTCTGCTAGCGCATTTCTGTCAACCGTACGCCTTTTTCGCTCTTTATTATGGGTTTGTGAGATTATTCGTCATTATTTCACTCCCTTTTTGTCTTTTTTGGTGCGGTTTAGAATATATTTGCTTCGATATATTTTCAGCGGTGCTCTTGATTATGATAGTCGACTTTTTTATGTACATTTATATCAATTATAGTTTAACTTTCGGGATAGGCAGAGCCAAAAGAGCTTAACACTTGGCGTTAGACTTAAAAAAACGGGCTCTGTTTTATTAATTCCCTCCTTTCAACTCCATTCTTGAATACTTATTTTTACCTCTGCTACAATCACGTTTTGCTACATACACAACCTCTGTACTAAAGATACATAATTTTCTCTTACTTTAGAATGCCCTCTCCTGCCAACAACTTTCGCATTCTTCCCCGACCTCTCGTGTCATGTCCTCTATCATAAGTGTAAGTCATTAATTCACGTGGCCAAACCAGCGAAGCGCACTCTTTCTCCTTAACAGAGCAACCATTCCACACTCGACCGAAGAATTCATTTAGCGTAGTCCACTAATTCCTAACCTATTCCTGCTTTTACCGTCAAAGTTTCTCGGTTAAAGCATATTCACTGCATTTGGTCAACTCTTGTTCTTATCCTGACATACAAATGTTTTGCTTCTACGTAGTTTTATGGAAATAACCCCGCTTTCGTAAAACGCCTATTTTGGTCGTCAATTTTACTTGTTAAATGAAATTATTTTAATATTTAATATGCAATAACAATTAATAAATGATCTAAAATTAAGTTAATGCTCTAATCCCTAGCCTATTTTGTTTTTATCCACTCATCCTTTTTTTCTTTTGTTTAAGGTATTATGATTTTTTGATCAGTGATATTTTTTTAAATTAGTCTTTATTAGTTAATGACTAATTTGATTGGATGAAAGGTATGGAACATCCAGATTTTCGGGGAAGATAGGAAACACTTAATCATTGGAAATAACCTGCGGCAATTGCTATTAAAAATGAACGTGTACGTGAACTAGCACGTATTTTTTTAACGGACGAACTTGATACCGGAAAAAAGAATTCTCTAGTTTCATCATTGATATCGAATATATTAGACATATTCTGATGGTTGTCACTTGCTCTATTCATCGATTATGTTTACGTTTAAGCAGTTTAAGGTAGGCTGCTCAGCTCACCACTAAAATCACTGCTTTGAGTATGTGTTAACGACGACGTAAAAAATATTATTATCAGCTCCTGCCATACGTTTATCGTTTACTGATTCTTCAGAATCATGCTATTTTAGGCGGTATTTAGTGGAGATGATGGCACTGTATTTTGTAGAATTACTGCGTTATTACTAATTATTAATAACTACTCATTATGTTTCATGCATCATTAGACGTACCGCAGGAAAGACTATCTATTTTTCTTGTAATCTACGGAAAGGATGAGGATTTGAATAATAAATTTTTTACTGACCCCATCTTTGAATACTCCCTTCCTTACATTATTGAACCCATGAGTTCAGTATACTTTCCACCACACGTCATACAAAATTCCTTATTTTATCTTCTTCTTCCGGCTGCCTATCCCTTTTCTGTCTATCGAAGTCATCGTAGACCGTGTACCTTGAGCTAGCCTCCCCTGGATTTTGTCGATCACCTCGAGCGATTTCTTTTGCTCTCCCGCCGCGCCAAGCATTCTTCGAACGTCTACCTCTCTGACCCTCGAAATTTCTCCATCCTTCCCTGAAACTATCTCTCAAACGACCGCAATCTCTTCTCTCCCTTGATTAAAGTTCAGCCCTCGGATCTACAAAGCACCGCCCTTATCCTCGATGTTCTCAATTATTTACGCTCAACTTCGCTACCCTTTGCCTATGTCATAAATACTCTCTCTCACTCTCTCTCTGCTTTGCACTTTTCTCGCAAAAAACTCCTTGTATCCGTGGAACTAAAAGGCTGAGAGCCATTTTGTTTCCGCTGATAATGGTGTTAGTCGATTTTTGAATTGATTTTGTATTCTCCAAGTAAAAGTCTCAGCGCAGCAATATGTATTAGCCTGCAGTTTTTATGAGGAGAATTTAAATTTACCAAAATATTGAAAATATATCTTAAAAATAAATTTTAATGACATCTTCCAGAAGTATAATAAGTAAAAAGGTTACCCCTAATTCTCTACTTTTAGAAGTTTCTTTTAATAATTCTCATCGAGCAGTTGTTTTCAGTTTTTTAATATTGAAATGGATTTATTTCGTTTGCAAATATTTCCTTTTCTTACTACCTCATGCATAATTTTCCATAAAGAAGAATAATTCTTCATATATTTACCAACTAGTTTGTACTTTGTTATACATTTTAGTACGTTCTAGAATATCAAAGAGCCAAATGTGCTCATCTGCACTTGCATTATTCCATGTAGAAAATGTTACCGCAATTTTATCATCGTTAGTGTAAAAACTCAAAATGAATGAAGTAATTTACCCTCTAAACGTCACGGCTGGAAAATTTTCTCGCCTGATCGCCTACATCGGTTGCGCTATAAAAAGCGGGGAAATCAATAAAACTTTTAAAATGCCATTCGTACCAATGGAGTCGCTTTAAGGTTGAACATTTCGGCCAACCGAAGCGGGTTAAACAATTGTGTTTAATGTGCTGTTACACCCAGCGGATCCCCTCGCAGACCCAGTCATGCTTGATGCATTGAATGCGCTCGCAGTCAACTGCGCGAGTCACGCGCGACCGGTGAAACGAGCCGCCTCGGCCCGCGACCACCCCTCGCGACGACTGATGGCTGTAGGCTTGAACTGATTGCCCGCCTCCGTGCGAAAACATTGGTTTCCAAACCGTGTTATGCGGGTTCGCACGATTCCCGCAAAGGCCTGCCGGGGTTTTTCTGACTTCTCGGTATTAGTGAATGCGTGGTTGTGCACCCTGCGGCAGCTTTGGGAACCTCGGTAAACAGACGTGGTAAGCTACAATGAGATCAACAGCTGGGAACGCCTTTCTCGCCATACGCGATCGTCGGCTGTTTTGCTGACACGTATCCATCACCGTTATGCCTGGCAGAGATGACGTGGCGGTTTGTGAAACCGAAGGTTAGCCAAACAGACGCCAGTTTAGCATCAGGGAAGGTATGTTTACGACAGAATAATTGTCACCTCTTATGTTTTTCACCACTATGTTCTCCAGCCAACATAGTGTTAGGAATGAATGTGCTAGAAGAGAATTTGGGCTAAATGCTCCTGGAAAGGGCATATATGAAACGAGTGTGCTATGTTGGTTTGTTTATTGGGAGAGAATGATTAAGAGTAGAACATCGGAAATGATTAATAATAAAGTGAATGGTGTATGAGAATGAGGTAGGCTAAAAAGTGATGGGTAAATTTGGAGTATGAGACTCTATAGAGTAATGATAGGATCATTTAGGCTGCTATTCTGAATGAAATAGGGTTAGCGCTATCTGCCAAAATTAGCTTAAGTTACCCATTTGTTTAAAAAATAACACGGCCTTCTTCGGAACAAAAGCGTAACAAAAGCTATTTCTGGCTGATAGCGTTAACACTTTTTCATTCAGAATAGTGGCCTAAGAGTAGCCTAGCGTTAATGAAGGGATACATGAATGTAAAATTAGTGAAAGAGGTATGCTGAAGTGAGGATTTGCAAAGGGAATCATTGAAAGAGAGACAGTTATCTGGTCGCAACAGCATTAAGGAAGTTCTAAGTTTGTCTATTCCTAAAGGGATTGGCGGATTGGGAATGTGTGCACATTTTATGAAGCAAATCCGCCTGTCAGGAATGAATTTCTCAATCAAAATAATATACCATTTTTTTATAATTTTCTGACTTTAAGCGCTCTTACGCGACTTTTCTATTATAACGATCTCACTTAGTGTGTATTACTAATTCCCCATGATTTCCAACTTCCCCACTTTTACGTGAGTTCATTTCTGGGAACGCAGCTAAGCAGGTGTGATTAATTGGAAGTTTTTTTTCACTAAAAAGAGCTTCTGTTTTAAAAAGCTGAATCTCTTTTGTGGAAACATTTCTTCGTTATTAGAAGAAAAAACCTTTCCCAGCGCTACGTTTATGGCAATTAGTGAGTATTTATACGACCTTTTCCGATGAAAAATCAATATTATTCTAAAGGTCGTATGTTTTCGCGATGATGATCGCGTAGATTTTATTCTAACGGTGTTGCCACAAAAATATAAATAAACTTTAATAATATTTTTTAAAAAGTAGATGACGCAGGTAATTTTTCTGAACGAGCTATGGCTACATATTTAATCGAAGTCTTGTGCAATGTATTTTATATGATCGTCATTTTCTCTATTTCTATAAGCCGATTTTTTTACAGCATTGAGATGTATTCGGCACAGTGTGAGGTGTACAGACTGATGACTTGGCGCATAGTTAAGTCATTGAATGGGAATACTGGAATGGCAATCTTTAAGTCAGGGTCAAAATTTCCGGGCATTTTCGATCATTTTGGCATAGTTTATAGTTCTACTATGTTCATCAATTCGGAATACCAAAGACAGTTTCTGAAGAGGATACTAACTAGAACGAAGATACAATCCATAAGGTAGTTTTGTCCTCTATTTACCTTGATTTCTCGTCTTTCCTCTTACATCTATGTATCCATTCATCCTCTCCAATATATCGTTATAAATATTTTCAACGGTGGAAATAAATACTATAGGAAAAAAGTAGCAATTTCGGCGTAGTTGTCAAATTAGTTACAGCTTTACTCCCGCTACATGAGGTCCTTTCGGGTCTTAGTCCGAGCGAGAAGTTTCATAGTTCATGGAACTTCTGAAACCTTTCACCCATTGAAGATTAGAAGAAAATGTACAACCCACCCACCGGAAAACCCCAATGTCTTATTATGGGAGGGAACAATGAATAGTTTACACGCTTGATCAGACTTGATCATGAGAAATATAAGATTTTTCCTGCTAGGCAAGCCTCAGAGAAAATAGTACGCTTGTTTTAATTTTTTGTTTTCTGTAAAAGTACACTTTCAATCCATTTCACCATTACTCTCCTTATAGCTGAAATATTCAGAAAATAAAGTATAACCAATGAATACATTTTTTTACTTAATCATTCAATAATACTCGATTTTCTTCAGCCAACATTTAATCCCCTCCACTCCATCTACGTCTGTTCAGTGAGAGCTGGGGGTGTCAAGCGTGACAGGTGATATTCACGATGAAGAACTGTTTGAATTATCCTATCCTATGTACGTCATTTTGAAGACTCTCCTCACTGATTCCCATAGGCTAACTATTTTTAAAGTTGACAGTGTCTCGCAATAATTTTCGAGTTAATGACATTGCCCCACACAACTCTTAATATACCAACTATTCATGCTAAAAAAGAGTACATTCTTATCGCACTTCATTTCAGCCTTAGTTAAAACCCTACTTCTGCAATAATGAAAGAAATAACTTGGTTTTCTTTCACTGATTAATTTTCTTTGTACAGTATGTTTCGACACAACAATATGATCATCAGGTATATGGCCTTTGTAAGGTCGTCATAAGGTACCTGGCTGCTGTTGTTGAAACATATTTTACCATGAAAATTAATCTGTGAAAAAAACCAAGTTATTTTTCCATTGGTGAAAATCAACTTTGAGTTGCTGTTGTTGTTGTTGCAACAACAAAGTTGAGCCTGAAGCTATGAAACTCTACTTCTGTATTGCACGATGTGTATTTCCTCCGCTTATTTCACCTTACATTCCCCCTTACATTATAACCACATATGGCCTTTGTAAGTAACGCTTAAGCCACCATGAAGATACCTAGTTAATATTGAAACGCCGCACAGTGGGCTGAAATTGAAAAAAGCTGGCCAAAACCTCTAAAACGTTGTTTTTTTTGGTCCGGAAGTTGAAACCTCGCAGTAATATTCTCAAATAGTTTGTGCATGACATGCCGTATTTATTTTTTTCCTGTACTCGCACATTAACTATATATATGTGGTCAAAGTTGAACAAATTTCGCAAAAAAACGCCCACCTTCGATTTTCTCTGTGAATTTCCAAAATTAACCTCTTTCTGTACTTTAATGGATTAACTTATGGAAAAACTTTTTAAACCATTTATATAACACAGTTTTTTCTCTTTTATTTAATGGTTTTTTAAAGATTTAATTTTATTATTTACCATAGACACACAACAAAATGGTGGAGCCTATTTTCAGTCAAATTTTTACATATTTGTTGAGAAAAAGTAGTTGGTGCCGCCTGGTTACGCTAAATAACTCATACCACGTCATTTTTCAAAGCTTCCAGATTGTGAATCTAAAGAAAAACCTTGCGCATATTTGCGACCCCGAATATTAGATCGTTTTTTAGAGCGCGCGGTCGCGTCCGGTTCTGCCCGCCGGCGACGGGGAGTACCTACGATGATGCGGCAAGTGTGTGGATACGATATGGCCACATTCACTTTCCTATAGTGATCATCGATATATAGAGATTTCAAAGAGCCACCATAATGAATTTTTTAATAAACCATGCAACAAATGATACTCGTGATCATATCGCGGGACACCGCAAGAGGTATCATGAAATACTTCTTTCTTTGAATGCACTCCTGAAACAATCACGGGGTTTTCACATATATCCTGCACTTCGCCTTCGGAAGGATACGTGCATCTCTGTTTGACAGACAAACTCCTTTTCAAAGGCACCAGGCGTCAGCTGGCGTCTAATGACATCAACTCCCCAACCTCTAACAACTTCTAGGCCTGCCAAAGTGTTTTATGACTGTTAAGCCCTTCGTGCGGTTTGTTGCGGATATTTTCGGAAGTATATTCTCTTTTCTTCAACACAATGCACGTGCACATTTAGTTGTTTTTCTGGAGTGATTTCAAACATTTCTGCTTGCTTGTACACGCTGTTATCCTTGAAACCTAAGTGCTTCGGCTTTTTACTCGTGTGTGTTTCAGTTTCCGATATCCAACTATAATTTTTTCTGGTGGCATTAGTGGTGATATTTCATTTTATTTTCTATTTTCGTGGCAATGTTAAGGTATGTGTTGCACAATCATTTGTTAAATTCATGGTTTTAAAGGTTTAGCAAACTTTTGATTAAAATACGATTAAATTCTTTATCAGGTTCCGTAACGAAATTATCAGTATTAGTGCCTTTTTCATTTTACATCTCCAGAGTCGAACCAAACATTGCAATTTTGGGTCGTCGGTATTCGCTTTAATTCTTTTTATAATTTCAATTTATATTCCGGCTTTCTTTAGGGTTTTATAAATGCTTGCCCAAAAAATTCCTTCCGACGATATGTCACGTTTACAGCTACATAATACTTTATTGAAGTATGTACATCAATCCTCATATGCGAAAAAAGATATTTATTGAAATATATCACTAGAAAGTTGCGTTTGGATTCAAATAATGAACTTTTTAAGGCACTGAGTATATACTTCAATCGCAAAGTTTTTGGAAAGCACGTGAAGAAGTGGGATGAGTGTTCTAGACGCAACAAGATATTTCTGAAGCGTCACGATTAATGGCTGAAGACGGTTGTTGAATTTCCGGAATGCTTACTCGAATGTTTGCCGAGTACATCTACTCCTTCCTGTAAGTTTATATGTATAATTGAGTCACTTTATAGTCCTTGTACAGCGGTATATATTTTTTATCTTACCTTAGCCAGTACAGGTGGACGTCCCGAAATATGTTTCCATGGTTCCAGCGAAAGATAAAAAAGAATGCAAACAAAAAACTTGAGATATTCTTATTCCGCGGCAACTCTTTCAATTGCAGGATCAATACTGAACTAAATACTAATACTAAACCTCTCAAAAAAGCGCGTGGAAGGCACAGACCCCTCACTATTGTGAGACCGGAAATCTAAGCTGCAAAATTCTTTCAGAGAAAAAAATGGAATTGATTGTGGATTTCCCGCGACCGGGAAACGGGACAACTAAATATGGGAACACGACTGGGCGATTCTTTGACAATCCCAAGCTATCTTCAGCAATAACAAGGTTTGGAGAAAATATTGCCTTCAAGAATTACTCTTTTCTGTTTCAGAGTATTATTCATTAAAATAATTTGTCATTTTATTTGTAAGTGCATCTGATAGATCGCGATTTATGCTATAAAAATGACGTTAGCCTCATTACAAGGTTCTCCATTATATCGAAGGCAATTTCGTGTGGTCTCTGTATTAAAGAGGAAAAATTTAGGAGTTACTGCCAGGAGACAGCAAAAAAATTGGTGAAATTATAACTTGGTGAAATAATAAATTGGTGAGGTATTACATGCCATAGATATTGCATATTATTATCTTCAAAGTACTTATTCACGGAGCTGATATTGCAAAACACTCGATTCTTCCGTTGTGACAACTCTCAGAAGAAGCAATAGAGGCTGGTAATAAGGACATAAGAAACTTTCGTGAACGTTTCACAAGAACATTTCTCAATTGGCTACCAATCGGGACATATTTCGAAGATAACTTCTCACATCAGATCCTGTAATTTCGAACTCCTCACTAGTTCCACTGGAGAAAACATCGAGCTTGCCGAAAGAGGTAATGGATCTATTGTTACCGAGTGAAAAAAATTTACGGAGCTATGTTAGTGAAGATAAAAAAGCTTCTGATAGTAGATAAAAAGGAAGGAAGCAAATGGCATTTATTGCTTTAAAATATATCCTGAAGTTTTTGGAGAATGTTGAAAGTATTAACTGTGTTCATTTGTTTAGATTAGTTGTTCATGTCTGGATCAAATATCATTTACTACCAGAGACTGATTCAGCGTGATTATAATCTAATGCATTACAGATAAGAGTTTAAATTTTAAGAATAAATACATGTAAATGAATGTGATCATATGATCTGTAACGATAGTTATTAGGTAGTTCTTTCGTTCAACTCATTATACCGCATTAGAGTAATAGATATCAAAAGCACTCTTCCACTCAGCACCAGAATTCTTGACAGTAGTATACTTTGGAGGTTAACATAAATATTCAAAATGATTTAAATACTATTAGACTTAAATCAGCATATTTAATTAATATGAAAATAGATCTTGCTATATTTACCAATTAAAATGTAGTTTCTACAGCAGGCAAAATATGATCGCCCGAAATAGACCGCACGAAGGGCTCCGCAGGGTCGTAAAACGACCCTCTTTGGCATGCCTTGAAGTTGTTAGAGTTTGGGGAGTTGATGTCATTAGACGCCAGCTGACGCCTGGTGCCTTTGAAAAGGAGTTTGTCTGTCAAACAGAGATGCACATATCCTTCCGAAGGCGAAGTGCAGGATATATGTGAAAACCCCGTGATTGTTTCAGGAGTGCATTCAAAGAAAGAAGTATTTCATGATACCTCTTGCGGTGTCCCGCGATATGATCACGAGTATCATTTGTTGCATGGTTTATTAAAAAATTCATTATGGTGGCTCTTTGAAATCTCTATATATCGATGATCACTATAGGAAAGTGAATGTGGCCATATCGTATCCACACACTTGCCGCATCATCGTAGGTACTCCCCGTCGCCGGCGGGCAGAACCGGACGCGACCGCGCGCTCTAAAAAACGATCTAATATTCGGGGTCGCAAATATGCGCAAGGTTTTTCTTTAGATTCACAATCTGGAAGCTTTGAAAAATGACGTGGTATGAGTTATTTAGCGTAACCAGGCGGCACCAACTACTTTTTCTCAACAAATATGTAAAAATTTGACTGAAAATAGGCTCCACCATTTTGTTGTGTGTCTATGGTAAATAATAAAATTAAATCTTTAAAAAACCATTAAATAAAAGAGAAAAAACTGTGTTATATAAATGGTTTAAAAAGTTTTTCCATAAGTTAATCCATTAAAGTACAGAAAGAGGTTAATTTTGGAAATTCACAGAGAAAATCGAAGGTGGGCGTTTTTTTGCGAAATTTGTTCAACTTTGACCACATATATATAGTTAATGTGCGAGTACAGGAAAAAAATAAATACGGCATGTCATGCACAAACTATTTGAAAATATTACTGCGAGGTTTCAACTTCCGGACCAAAAAAAAGCGTTTAAGAGGTTTTGGCTAGCTTTTTTCAATTTCAGCCCACTGTGCGCCGCCTATATTGGAAAATGTGCGGCAGTATATTGAGGTCGTTGGGGTCATAAGAAGTTCTGATCCTTTGAGGGCACTGGGCCATCAACGTAGACACTATGGCTGTTTAGGATGGTCTTAAAGGCATTTCCTGCCCAAATATTAATGCGCATGGTGTTTATGGCGCACCCTCCTCTGATCAAGTCAGTACTCCCGTGCATTGTTTCCGTCTTCAGCTATGCTAAGCCTTCCTCCCAGCCATCTCCTATCCTTGATATTAACTTTCCATAGCCTAGCGTACGTAGTAGGCATCTTTCTATTTATTAGAACCCATTAGCTTGGAACGCTCCCACGCTTTATTCTGCTTTCCATTAATATATATGGTTTTGTATCGAAACTGCTTTCTTTCAATTTCAATCCGCCCATCCATTTCCTTCTCTCCAATATGTGCTTACATTTTAAACTCCTTCAATCACTGCTGATATTCTTATTTTAATTGTGAGACTTCGGACCAGCACACTACAGCAGCCTGCTGAAAATGTATTTCGGTTTTAAATAGGATTTTTCAAATCCCATTTTACATTTTTCTTTAACGATACCAAAAATCGTCAAATTATGGCCATAGCCGGGTGATAGATTGCAAAGAAATTCTTCTTAGCTTTATCGCTCGAAAGTCGTTTTTTTTGCCACACCATAACATTCACCACTTCTATGGAAGAGGTGAAATTCCAGAGCCAAAAACCTTATCTCAAAAGAAATTCATGTCCTTGTAAGTGATATTCCATTTTTTAATGCTATGTAAAAAGTATTTCCTCGAGGAGTTCAAAAATATTACATGCGTATTTCTTAGAACCAATAGATATTCATTAGTTACATTTGAGGAACAGGGGACGACGAGACTCAAGTTTTTCTCACATTTGCAATTTCAGCCGCTCAAAACACTTTACTGGGTGCAGAAAAGATATTCTGAAAAAAATTGACTCGATTACTTAAAATTTAGAGGTCGATCAAGAGGCTTATATGTGATGACCTTCAATTTTCCTTATCGGAGGAAACAATTGTAATTTTTAGGGGTAACGCTCCAATTTGTAGGTCTCTTTAGGCCAAAATTTACTCAATATTTTCGTATGCGCTACTATTTTCCATGCATAAAATATTTATATAGGGAATACCGCGGAATAATGGGGACGCGTTCCCCGCACACAACATCGCGCCGGATGCGCGCAGGCCGCAGTGTCAGTCAGCTGTCTTTCTGTACCCCTCATAGCCCTACTCCCTCCGCGTGCATTCCCGAACTATAGTTGAGGTAGGCTTGAGTAACACTGAGCTACTGTTAGTTAAATATCCAAAGCTGCTATTTTTACAGCTCCGACTTGAGTAAGTTTTGAACAAAAAAGGGAAATCAAATCTCCCATAACTTTATTAAAACGAGTTTTTAACTCTTGACTTTCTTATTCGCTTTGTCTTCGCCTCAGGGTGGATTTACCCTGGCAAGTTACCTCAACTTTCTTCTGCATGGGGTTGCGAGGAATCCAACTATGAGTTTAAAATTTGCGTGAGTTGACTGCATAGACAAATTGATTGATGTCTACATGGATAACTATTCGCCTCTGCTAGTGACGTATCTAAATTTTGAAAGTTCTTAAAGTAAACTTTCCGAGCCGTTTACGCGTGAAATTTAAGTCATCGTCGCTTGCTGTAAGTAGTTTGCGCTAAAAACTTGCCAATGTAAATCCACTTTAATGTTTGTATGTTTTCTCCAAAATCATCACATCTAACCATTTAAACAGGCATTTTAATATAAATGGTGCCTGCGATTCTTTAAAGCCCGTACACCAATAATTTTTCTATCAGTTAAAATTCAACGGACAACGTCTTCCTGTAATATGTTAGGAAAATATGAGAATTTTGACCGGAATATTAAATGATGAATGAGCAGTTTAAAAATCATTCCAGTAATAAAAAAAGCATGCAGCAGAGGCTGTTGAGCTCTTGAAAAATATCGCGTGAGGATGAACTGAGAAAGTAAGTGCTGAGCTCGGAAGAGGTCAATTGCTGGCAAGCTACGTAGAATGTGATGGAAAAAAAGTGACGAAAATCACAGAGGCATGTAACAAGGCGAAAGAGTGAAGAATGCAGGACACTACGATGCCCTGCTTTTGAGGCAATCGAACTTAGTACATCCTTATTGGATGGATCGTTTTTATGCTTTTCAAGAGCGCTGGTAGGAATGTTGCCTTAAAAAAAATGAAATTAATACATTACATAGGTGCACGTGCCACGCTAGTTCACGAGTGAACACCTTAATTCCTCCAGACCTATGCCGATGTACTGCTAGAATTTGCAGTAATTTTAGTAACCTCCACCTATGTATCATATAGCATAATAATTTATTTATCCACGGAAGCTGCCACAGTTAGGAAAAATATAGACATTTTCACAGATATTGTGTGAAATCATAAAGAATAGTATTGTAATTCCTGCATTTCTAGGCAACTATCAGTGTAGTAATTGAAGGAATCCAGCCAAGGATTCCAAATGTTATGGCAAAGTTCTAACAAAAGAACTATTTATTTTCACCATGTGATAAACTAGAATGACGGTATATACTCATGCATTCAGCAATGTTTTACTGCATAAAGCCAAGAAAACTACTGCGAAGGTTACAAGAAGAATAAAGGTGGATACGCCTCAAAGCAGATAAAATAGGGATTTAATTGTTTTATATTCACTTATTCATAAACTTAAAGAGAGTCAGTAAATTTTTGTTCCTCTTAGTAAGTAAAAAATCACGTATATGTGGCACCGAACTCGTTAGATTCCATTGTGGTCTCTAGAGGGCGCGCCCGGCGACACGGGTGGCACTTGCTCACACTCGGGATCGTATCTTGGAAACTACTACGCAGAAACTGAAAAAAGTCGAGAGAAAATATGTCATAAACTCAATGAGTCTTTGGTAATTACGGAAAAGAAATAAAAAACGCCGAGTGCTCCGTAATCATTACGAATTCCTGAAAAACAAGAAAAAATGGCTAAATCTCTTAACTTAAGGTGGAATACGACACCTTTCCCCTTCTTCAATGTCAGTAATGTTTCATATTTTATATTTTGTTACCCAATGGCATACGTTTCCGAAAAAAATTCGAGATTTTGAAAAATTCGGACTACCTTAATATTCTCGTGAAGGATGTTGGACAAACGGAAGGAAAACAAAGAGAATGGATGGGATGGGATGAATAAGGGTGAAGAGCTCGCGGATAAAAAGAAAGAAATAGGCACAACATGAAAATAAGACCCTATACGTGTGGAAATATGAAGGATGTTAATGGCTTAAAATTAAAATCTTGCTTCAACCAAATTAATGAAGGTTGGCGAACTTAAGAACCGCTCCCGCCAATTCTGAGACTGCCTTACTCGGTCGTGCGTTTTCATAGGCAATGCATTATGGAAATACATTGCAACTACCACAATATTTCGTACCAGCTATGAAGAGAGCCACACAAAGGTTACAGAGAGCTACTTATCCCGATCTCGCGCCTTTCGCTGGAGACTGACGGCCGTAACTAAGGACACTGTCGGTTTTGGAGGTCGATTTTCGGGAACAGTGGAGAGGGTAGTGAGAACCAGAGCTAGTGCTTCCCTAGTTTTAACGATAGGGACCAGGAGTCTACAGCTATAGTTTTATTTCCACGAATCAGACTCTCAGTTTAAGATATTTCTAGCGAGATTTTAATTCACGTACAATTCTATGAATTTGCCCTCATCTTAAAGATAAAGGCCTCATATTTTCCATGGAAATTAAGTAACAGCCGCTTGCCACACTTTATGAGATACTTGCCAAAATTACTAGCGAATTCACATAGGAAATGGTACGGGTATGCATTTCACAGAAATACTGTATTTGAAAAAATACAAATTTCTAACGCATAGGTGTTGTCTGAAATTTCAAAATGTGTACATTTTATTCTTTAACAACATTAAAAAATGACTCTCCGTATTAATTTTTCAATCCAAGACCGTCCGACTCCTCAGCAAGTCAGAGTGCTCCGGACTAGATCCCAACGGACGTCTAACGGACCAGAACCCTATATATAGCGACTCACAATTCTCCTGTTCATCAGGACCTGATGAAACCAACTGAAATTCCGGCAAATTGGTCACCCACAAAAATGGGGCAATGTGGGGAGAACCCGAAAAATATCAAAAAGTGGAAATTATGAGTCAAGTTAAATCCTTAACCATGAGTTCAAACCTTACACATTCACGCGCAGTTTACGTAATTCATAATATTTACTTAATGCTTCATCAAGTTGTTTAAATGGAAAAAAAATTGAATTTGGTCCAAATAATGGCTAAGGAAAAATGTCGCTCAAACTGGCTTTAGTGTTCGACGTATACTTTCTATGCAGGAGAGGTATTTCCAAACTGCTCTCATACTACAGTCCTTTGAAAACAGAAAATTGCTGCCAGGGTAGTAATACTGACCATGGCCTCTGGAATAGGAAGCATTACACACCTCCTGAATCTATTTTTATATCTGTATGCATTTATTTCAGGGTAAATGTAGAATTATCGTGGTTCAGTTTAATTTGATAAAAAGATTCGTATTGATATTTTTTTTATCCAATCCACTGTCAATGGATGACTGACAGCGGGTGCTGCTTTTGTTTTATTGAGACGCCGTGTTTTTTCTCTCCTTTTAATTGATTTACATCGATTTTGATTGCAGCTCTCGAAACGCTGTTTGCGTGGGGATTTCGCTGGGCCGGGCGGAAGGGATGGGGGATTCAATTAGACATGCGTACCGAGCACTTGGGAGACGAGCGTCGATGGGCCATCGGATTGGATTGCGGCCACCGGCTAGCAGGGGAAGAGGAAGGATCAGAAGTGCGAGGAGTGCAAGCAAGTAGGGTTTCGAATCTGAATCGCGGATTATACCGATAGCTTTTATTTAGAATTACCGAGTTCCCAATATTTTGGACCTTGATGCTGGAGTGGAACAAGCTGATGCATATGTGAACGTGAAGCTAAGGTGAAAACGTTTGGATAACATAAAATTATAAAGAAAATTCGAAGAAATTTGAACCACAAAAAATTAATTTCATTAAAGTGTTATGACGATAAAATGGACGGAGAGAATTGACGAGGAATGTATTTCAGATAAATTGGAGGGAAAAAATTTATAGAAAAACTACGCAAAAAAGGTAAATATTTTGCTGGTATTCTGAGACGCAACAGCATATCGAAAAATAATGGACTCCATCTCTGAGAGGAAGAGCATTGCTGAGGAAAACTGAGGGTGAAAGATATAATTAGACTGCAATATTTGGATACATGAGACATTACAACTGAGGGCCGAAAAGATGATGAGCTGTAGAGCGGCCATATGATAATCTTCAAGTTGATGATTTCTACCAATGAATTCAACCTTTACAGGCGTAACCTGGTGGAAGTCCATTATTGAATTAATTATGAAAATTTCAACTATGTTTCAATCCACAGAGGTTTTCATTGGGACAACTAGTATCAACGCCTCTGCGTCATCTTCAGGAACCTTCAGCTGAAGCTCAATGGCAGTCTGGAATATTGGTACAACTAGTTTCAACACTACTGTATCAAGTACTTGAAGATGACGCAGTAGCATTGAAACTAGTTGTACCAATAAGAAAATCCAATGTTCAGAATCATAGTTGGTATTGTCATTATTAACTCAACACGAACAATCTTTGGATTCTTAGGGTACCGAGCCTGGTAAATTGTGTACATCGAAAATTCCCTCTATTTTCATAAGTTATGACAATTTTAGAGATGGTCATTTATTTGCTTCATTTCATCCAGTCTCACCGGCAGCATTGAGGCGAAAACATCGGCCGTTAATACAGAAGAAGATACAAAGGAATAGGTGTTACCTATATCTCTCTTTCTCCTTCTACGTGAACGGAATATTTTTATCGACTTGGATAGTGTCTGTTTGTTTACATAAAAGATCTGAAGAAAGCTAAAAATAACCCAGAGAGTGGAAAGTATTGCCAAGGGGAGAAACGCTGCTATGTTATGACGCAAAGTGAATTGTCACGCAACAAGAGCTCTTAATATATAGGATGACCTGAATCTCTTGCCCAGGGTGCTTTGCGGGGTCGTTTTGCGGCTGATTGATGGCAACATTATGGCTTTGTTTTATTTTCCTTGGAATTTTTTTGTAAACAGTTGGTGCTTTCCATTCGCTCTGTTGCGCAGATCACTTCAAAACAATAGCATATCTCTGTTCCATTGGTTTCACACCCTGCGCTCTGGATAGTGCAATTTGTTTCATATGTAATAATAATAAAAGTACTCGGGTAACCGCATTATTGCTACTTGTTTGCTCTTGTATTGAATATCAGTAAGGTGTAAAGCATGCAAGTGCGATATTTTTATAATGTGGGTGTGATATGTTTTTTCTACATAATTTGTACACATTTTTTTTACTGTTTAAGGAGCGTCCTGCAGCGTTTAGTGTCCCCCTTCGGAAATCTATGTGCCAGCAGGTTGCCGAACGTTTCGCCTGCTCACATCGATCCATTCATTGGCGTTCGTGCATGCCGCTGCATTTCGACCCGCGCATATTCCATCAATTTGGATCTAATATAATATTTCCATTGTTTTAGGGAGGAGCAATTTAACCGGTCCAGGAGCAATTTAACCGATCAGCATTTCTCGGGATTCGTTAACGGGAGGTCGCGAGCACTCACGGGACTTCCGACAGAGCCGCCCGGATACATACTACTGTACTGCACAGAAGGGGTTTGTCGAGGTCGAGGAAATGGGACTTGTTAGGGGTGCGGAGGAGGTGTGGGTGGACGAAAAGAGGGTGGGGGATTGTGGGGGGGGTCCCAGACCGTCCCCTCCCGCGCGATTGGTTGACGCATTAAGTGAGGGATCGCCGATTACATTCAAGTCCGATCACGCAGATGTCGCCCGTGAGTTCGGAATCCTAACGAAGGGAAAGTCCAATGGACCGCATTTGATTTAATGAATCTGTTTTCTCTCGTCGCGAGCTGTCGTTATCCGTGCTGCGTAGCCTGGGACATTTCGGAGTGCGGCGCGGAGGGGTGTCTATAGCGATCCGGGTTCATTTTTTTCACTCATTCTCCCCCTCGACCGACGTTGGAGGTCGGCCATGCCTCGCAGCACGCACGGGAGTTTGAGCCCAGGATCTTATTATTAATATTATTATTTGGAGGTCCAATGGTCAGGGCTGATTTTTGATTGACAGGGAAGCGAATAAAAGTAGGGCTATAAGGTACTTCTGTCTCGGCGTTATTATTTTGCTGCAAAACCTGTATATTTCTGGATAAGCAAAAGTCCAGACTTAATTCAATGGGATGGGATACCTGAGAAGTCTTTAGCAGCAAAATAAGGAAAGCGCTGAATAGTTAGAAATAAGTGGGTGATGTAAGAATGTGATTTAGAAGATCCAGTAATCGACATATATGAAAGGAGGGCGCATTTTTGGTTGGGCCGTGACGAGAAAATGCATTAGATTGGAATAAATAAACAGATTGATGATGGAAGTTAGGAAGATGGACGAAAACGAGTTAAGGGTGTGGGGTGGAATGATAGACCGCAAAAGTCAAGAGTGACTGCAGTAGAAGAGGCTCTGAAGAGGAGGAATACCAGGAGTACTTTTTTAATTATTTACAGATACTCACACTTTCGAACACATCACAACAAAGGTCTTTTACATCGGATGATTAACAATTAACAATTAACAATAGACGAACAATAACACCAATGTTCTGAGTGCTGAAAAACCACCCAGGCGGGACTCGAGCCCGCAACCCTCAGGCTGACAATCGAGGACTTAACCCCGCCACCACCGGGGCCGACAAAGGTGTTAAGAGTAGATGAGCTTGTGTAAAGAAAACTTTTCTCATTACACAACGTCTTCCCAACTGAAACGTAATGCTTAATTTCATGCCACCCTCGCCTCATACTTGCCTATCGTATATTTAGAATATTTCTGTATTTATTTTTACTGTTGTTTTAATTTATTGTTATTGAATCAAATGTAAAGGCCTTAGTTGCTGTTTTTGGAGTTTTAATAAATAAAAAAAAAACCGTGAGCGTAATGGAAGCAAAGAAGGTATGCAAGAATATCGCACTCTGGAGAAATATATTAACAGAAAGCCAATTTTTATAGGCATACTTCAATATCTACGTTATTAGAGATTACATTTTCCTAAAGGGTTCATTGGATTTGATATTTGGGGAGGCAACCGACTGCCAAGGTCATTTGTGCCATAGGGAACAGGTAAGGGAGGAAGGGTGAATAGAAACCCGGCGTCGGCATTAGCGTGCCCCTAACAAAAGGCGCCGAGGGGACGACGGTTTAACGTCTCATCCGACAGACGGAGCACTGCACTGGAAGTGCCCTCCACAAGACACTCGTGTATGGATCGTCCTCTGAAAAACTTTCCTTCTCTGCATAGATTTGAACCCTGGCCGTCCGTATGGTTAGCCAGTACTCTAGCCACCACACCAACCCGATCCCCTAAAGGATTCATATATGAACATATTTTTACTAATTTTCTCTTACCCCTCTATAAAGCATTTTTATTTTTAAATGCCTGTGTGGGCCGTAGAGACAAAAATATTGTAAAAACTATGCTCCGTATGTGTGCAACCATATCCGATACCGCACAGAATTTTTGGTAACTTACTATCGGGCGGAAAGAGTATCGGAACTCCCCAGTAGCAGTATAAAACATAGCATTATGATGCTTTCCCAGCAGCTAATAGCAACTTCGCATCTCTAGTCATAAAGGACACTTTGTAAGGTGTTACTATCAGGTGTTACCTCACGAGACGGCAGCGGAGGCGGCGTTCAGTTTTTCGTCGTATTCCCGTCTTGGAAGAGTGTAGTACGCTTGATGGAGTATCAGTGCCAATGATTGAATATTTTGTCATGCTTCTAAACGATTGCCATGTCGCTGTTTATTTTCATATATTGTAATAAAATATTGTCAAAAATGCTGGTATGTGTTGCTTTAACAAGAATAATTATGTTTAATAATTATATTTTACTAGGATTCCCTGCCCGTAGAAGTATGTTCAAATTGATGAGAATTTTAATTGTAGTTCTCTCCTCACCTCAGTTTTCGTCCTAATCTTCTTTATTTTGTCCGTAAAACCCATTCTTATTTTTCCTTTCCCGCATATCCAACATATTCTCCTTTATCATGGACTTAGCAAGCCTTCGATCTCATAACCTCCTCTAGCTACCAAATTTACCTCCTCCTTGTATGCTATCTCATGTTTCATTATAAAGTAAAAAACTTAAGATTGACAACCTAAAAGTTACATTTTGACAAAAAGCTCTCTTCTGATGACCCGCTGTCAATGTGGTGTGGCATAAAAGCTGACCTTGACAAGGTTTACTTATCTTGCTGACGACGCCATCAAAGTCCGATCGACGTAATATGCTCCGTTGAGTAACAATCACTAAGTTTCGTGCATTACCTTTCGTTACCATCACGAGATGAAATTTCGACCGTAACTTAACCCCAACCTAAGAAACAAGTCTCCGTAAGAGGCTTTAATGTCACCTAAACGTTAAAAGATCCATGGAGTCGTTTGCCTTCCTCAAATGGTCACACCATTCTTCTCACCTTACAACCCAAATGACTGTACTTCTCTAAATTACTCTTAAAGAATGAATGTTATCGAGTCTTATAGCTTTCCCTTGATATATATTTCCCGTTGTGCCTTCTGTAATTCGTTCTATATCATCCCTGGCGCAGGTTTTCCTTTTCTATTGAGCTTGTCAATTTTCATGCAGTTTTGCTGGCCTTTTTCTATTATATAGTTCTTTTACGTCTTATTTCCTAACTATCTGAACCTCTTTCCGTTTGGTCAATATCCCCCTCTCTCGTCATGGATTTTTGGTATCGCTAGCCTGCTCTTAATATTCGTGAACATCTTCTAAGCGTATTACGCGCCCACTTTCTCATTCTTTCCTAAATTTTCCATTCTGTTGCATTGCCTCCTCCGCAAATTCTCTTCATGTCTTGTCCAAGTTAAGTGTTCAATTTCTTGTACCTCCTGGTTGCTATTCAGGTGGAGTTTAACCACTTCCTTCTCTGTAAGTGATTCCTAATAATTTCTAAGGTGGTAATTGGCTTTATAAAAGCTATCGTTTCCATTCGTTGTGTTTTTTCTCCTCCACCGATCTCGTAGTGATCGTTTTCATGTTCTCCCGTCTCTCATCAACTGTTCCCTTTCTGTCTTGTCTGGAGCTCATTCAACTAGATATTGGCATCCTGTATTTTAAAATCTAACCTCAAATTTCTCCAATAATAGATTTTTTATCTAAATCCACCTTCGCCTCAGGAAAATTGTGCGTACTTTTCACCCCGTTCCTAAATCCCGGCATGAACATTATATTTGATACATCACTATCTCTTCACGCCTGCAGTAGTGTCTTAACCGATGTGCCATTCATAAATATAGTATACCTTATGTATATTTCAATTTGATTTATCACCGCGGTCATTTCTGGTATTTAACCCGTACCCTCGATCCTTCGTCTACCGCCATATTCCTATAATCCATCGCCATTGGGGTCTGCTTAATGGGGACATCTGTGGTAATCCCATTCAAGTGGGGAATTTGTATTTATCCTATTCATTTGTTTGTTCAAGCCATCTATCTCCTCTTCCTTATAGTTTTTATAGGCATGTACACACATACCACTTCTTGGACTTCTCACTGTTAATATCGAATAAGTTTGTCTCACATATTTTACTCTCTTTGTGGTACCTAATGCTTGTTTTATTGTATATTGTTTTTAGTTCCGAAATTTTTACTTTTTACTTTGGAATTCTCACTGTTAAACTTTGAATAAGTTTGTCTCACATTTTTGCATTCTCTTTGCGGTTCTCAATGCTTGTTTTATTGTATATTGTTTCCAGAGCCAAAATATCTCAGTACCTGCTTGCGAAGTAGTTCCGAACTTGTTACTTTGGATTTCCTACTGTTCATATTGAATACGTTTTTCTCACATTTTTCTACTCTTTGTGGTTCTTAATGCTTATTTTGTTGCTTACTGATTTTGAAAATGTTTGTAATGCTCTTAGGGGTGATGTATCCAGAGCAAAATAAAGTACTTATTTATTTTATTTATTTATTTTATCTTCACTACCCCGAATACAGCACGATGTGCCAATTTACGTCGGGTGAATAACAGTAACAACGGACGAGACACAAACACCCATGTCCTGGGCAGATAATATTTTACCCAGGCGGGACTCGAACCCGCGACCCTAGGATTAGGAGGCGAGGACTTTACTCCGCCGCCACCGGGGCCGACGATGAGTATTCTTATTCTTGCCACAACAAAGGTCGTCGCTTAAGATGCCAAATATTCCGAATAGCCCGTTCGTATATAACTATCATGTATTTAAACCAGTAATATCCTGCAGCTCACCTGTTTCATTTTTACTACCAAGTTTTACATTAAATATAATAAAGTATTCTATCGATCGGAAGCAGGGACAATTAGAAAAGCTGACCAGAAAAGACTAGAATCCTTCGAAACCTGGTGTTGGAGGAGGATGCTGAATATACTATGGACGGAGATAATAAGAAATGATGAAGTGTACAGCAGAGTAGAGGAGGAAAGGACCATACGGAGCATCATACAGAAAAGAAGAACCAGATTGATTGGACACACCCTGAGACACAATTGGTTTGTGAAGAACATAATTGAAGACAAAAGAGGGAAAAGTTCCAAGAGTAAGACCCTTGAATGAGGTCATGGACCAAATAGAGAGAAAAGTATATAGGAAGATATACCACGAGGTCAAGGAACCATCATTCGATAGGGAAGGGTGGATGGCTGCAGTCAACCAATTCTAGGATTGAAGAACCAATTATGACAAAAATAACCCGCGTTGGCCTTCGCCTCCTACGCTATGAATTAGTATATTACTATCATTCAATTAGTCCTCGCTATGCTATCACCTCACTTAGAATAAAAAGAGGAAAGGAATGTAATTTTACGGAGGAGAGAATGATGACTGAAATACATGGTAGGAGATCAATAAAAAGGAGGCAGTGGAATAGTTCACCCTCGGGATATTTCGGATTGGAATGTGGCTAAAAAGCAAATAATGAGAGAGAGACTAAAGAATGGCATTTGTGATTGGGACCCTCAACGCACAAAAGAAACATATTAATTAAAACTTCACTGTGGACCTCTACGTTGTTTGGCTCGAAGGCTTAGGAATTCGCTTAGGTAGGTTTATTTTTAAATTTTGCCACGAAAAAATATGAGCGAGTTTTAAAAATCAGCAATTAGCTTCCTCGATCAGGTATCTAGTAATAGTTTCCAAACTACTCTGGAACAATTAATGGTTAACCGCCATTATTTTCGCTCGTGGCGAGAGTATATTTTAATTTGATCGCCGCAATAGCCAATGGTTCATGAGATTCATTAACTTATATAAAACAATTTTTTAACAACTTTTGACCTATGCCGTGTTCAACTTATTTTTAAGTGTACATATTCAGATAACGGCTCTGAGAGCTTAAAATATATTCATTGGCACTACTTCATTGGTTCCACTTGACGTTTCTACCCAAAGATAAACTATAAGTCGACCATTTAAATCCCAAATGAAAAAACGACTTCGTTTTCTTCCACTGATTTATTTCTTTGGTACAACATGTTTCGACACATAGAGGTCATTTTCAAGTACAAAAAATTTTAAAATTCAAGCAAATATATACCTGGAAGGGTCTTGGGGGAGGTTGGAGAGGGGTGGAAGAATGGGTGTTAGGAGGGGGGGGGAAGGGGAAACCCGGAGAGAGGTGAGGGGTGGCGGTTATGGTGAGAATTAGGGAAAACCCTTAGGAGGACCGTGTTGGTGAGAAAGGTGGGGGCGGGGGATGGAAGGTAGAGGGAGGGGTGGGTTAACTTGGAAAGGGTCGTTAAGGTGGAGGTGGGTTATCAGCGGGTGTGGAGTTGGGCGGGAGGGATCTGGGTGTTCGTCTTTCGGTGAGGTTTAGAGAGACTTGTAGGAGGGGGGAAATTCTTTCAAAAAGGATGTCGTTTAGTAATTTACATTTACTCATGTTCCTCCTTATTTCTAGCTCCTCCTTTTTGTCCATCTTCCTCCCTTTTATCTCAAAGTGTAGTATCTCCGGTTTGAAGTCGCTCTCGTTTGAAGTAATAATGGAAAAGGAAAAGATTCGATGGTGTAAATTGCCATATTATGGCATGATCTCTGAAAAAATAGGAAACCTCTTTCCAAAACAACAGTATAGAGTGACATTTTATAACGGTGAAAACCTCAAAAAATTCCTGGGTAACACAAAAGACCAAGTGCAACCTTTTGAAAGAAGTGGCATTTACAAATTAAAGTGCAACGACTGTGGTGCTGCATACGTTGGGCAGACAGGGCGTACATTCGAGAGAAGAATCGAGGAACATAAGAGATGTTACCGGAACTGCAATCTGTCGCAGTCCCATTTCGCCAAACATCTCTGGGAAGAGAACCACGAGAGCGACTTCAAACCGGAGATACTACACTTTGAGATAAAAGGGAGGAAGATGGACAAAAAGGAGGAGCTAGAAATAAGGAGGAACATGAGTAAATGTAAATTACTAAACGACATCCTTTTTGAAAGAATTTCCCCCCTCCTACAAGTCTCTCTAAACCTCACCGAAAGACGAACACCCAGATCCCTCCCGCCCAACTCCACACCCGCTGATAACCCACCTCCACCTTAACGACCCTTTCCAAGTTAACCCACCCCTCCCTCTACCTTCCATCCCCCGCCCCCACCTTTCTCACCAACACGGTCCTCCTAAGGGTTTTCCCTAATTCTCACCATAACCGCCACCCCTCACCTCTCTCCGGGTTTCCCCTTCCCCCCCCCTCCTAACACCCATTCTTCCACCCCTCTCCAACCTCCCCCAAGACCCTTCCAGGTATATATTTGCTTGAATTTTAAAATTTTTTGTACTTGAAAATGACCTCTATGTGTCGAAACATGTTGTACCAAAGAAATAAATCAGTGGAAGAAAACGAAGTCGTTTTTTCATTTGTGAATATCAACTTCCACATAGTTGAGCCTGATACCATTGAACGACCATTTAAATATTCAAACTGGACTGGACCAGAGTCATATCGGTCTGTTTAGCGCTTTGAAAGTTCTCTTGATAATTCTTTATGATCGCAGTAAAATGATACTTTTATCCTTCAAATATCTCTGTAAAGCAAGGCATTTCACTAGGTAATGGAAGAATGATTATGAGTTCTGATCAAAACATTACAGGAGTATTATATGTCAAAATTATCAAGTTTTCATCAACACGCATTCTTGTTTGTCTGTCTGTTTGTCGGTTCGGAACAAACTTTGCAATCGATTTTAAACTAACTTCCCGATGAGTTAGAGACTTGATACTTTAAACATAGCACAGAACTGGATGGTAATGCAGTAATATACAATAAAAAGATGTAATATTAATGTAATCTATTTATTATATGATTCTCTTTCACCGCATTTAGAACCCCATGGATGCATGCCGTTTTTAAACACGTTCATTATAAGAACACAGCAGCGTATTGTCCGCTATCCCCTACAAATCACTACATCGTATTTTGAAGGAAATTTGCTCGATTCAATGTATAAAACATGACTGAACGTGATTTCTGAACCACGTGTAAATGTGTGTTACTGACCACGTTCCAAGTAGCCACCCTTTAGATGATTCCTGGCGGAAGAAATAAGGAGAAATTATTCGAAATTTAACGAAATCGCCGAGGGAAGCGGAAACGGATTCCGGATTGGTGCTCTGGGTGGAATTTGAGAGGTACGCGATTCAACTCTGTCGGGAGGCCCATCAATCAAATCATGCCCGGGGAGGGCGGCGGGAGCTACCCCCAACCCCATCCTCAATATCCTCCCCCCTTCCCCCAACTCCCCCCGAGGGTCCATGGTCTTCCTTCGCCGTCTCATTTTTTTCCTTCCCTCTCGGCCTAAACTTTCCGATGCGATTTATTTTCCCAGTCTCGATTTCCGAAAATGCCCAATTCTTCCACGCCTTTCATCTTCCATTCGACTCAGTCCGCGATTTTTTTTCATCGCTTTAGCCAAAAAAAAATCACTTCGTGGAATATTTCCGACTTCCTGAGTCCTTCCCGCGTCATTTAATTTCCTTCCAAAAGCTGACTCGGAACGTCATTCATTGACAAAAAAAAATGCAGGGGTTGATGTTCTTTCAAAAAAGGAGGCTTTTTATTTAAATTTTGTTTTAAAACCGTCAGCGTGCCGTTTTCTGACGATTTTTATCTCAGATAGGGTCGATGGATTAAATTAGGAACTTGGACGAAAAATATACGATTAAAACCGCTTGAACCGTTTTAAAAGAACGCTCACTAATCACATAGCAGAGTTTTTTTTGTGCAACCCTGGCTTCATTTTCACCGGATGGGATCGGAAGAATTGTGAGTACTATCCGAACTAATCGAGGGACGGACTTGACAGTACTAGAGTTGTTTCAATGGACGCGTGCTAATCACAATAAAACTTGCATATGGCCTTGATTGATATACGAGTGGATAGAAAGGTTCGTGAATGCCATCACATTATTGCATACTGGCGGCAACGCGAAAGTAAGTGCGTTGAAATGAACAGCAATGGATCTGAGCTTACTGAATTACTTCGACATTAGGTTGCAAACTTAATTCTTCATGAGGCACTGAGTATTCGAACGCTGTTGCGGCGTTACCTACTCCATTGATTTATCATGCTCTTAAAGTAGCATAAACATCGAATCTTTCGCAATAATACTCTGTATTATGCGAGCAAGCTTTACTATTATAAGCTATGTCGATGATTAGAGTAGCTTCGGCATGGTTTAAGAAACATAGTTAAGGGAAGGCCATGTTGATCGAGGTTGAGGGGGAGATATAAGGTCATGAAAATTATTCAGTTACATATTCTTTAATAATAATATAAATATATAAAAATTACATTCTTATAGAATATTCAATGCTTAATATTTTGTGTATCACATTCGAGGAATCTGTATTATTGGCTTAAAGAAATAGGATTAATCAAGTAACAGTCTTAACACATTCATAGATTGGTGAACAAAATATTTTTAAGGAACTACGAGGTGTGTTCAAAAAATACCCGGAATGTTTAAATTTCGCGCGTTTGGAGAGTCCCACTGTCAAAAAAAAATGTTTATTGTGTTGGTATACATGCCCCTGAAGTATGACACAATTTTCAGCTGTATTCATTGTTTACTTTATCTGTGGCAACCGCTAAGGTTAGACGTGTTTTCATGAGCTCGGCGATTTTCGATTGTTAAAAAAAATGGATCAAAGAATTTGTATTAAGTTTTGCGTAAAAAATGAAATAAAGTGTAACAAAGTTTCGTCACCTGTTATAACTCTTTTGAGCAAATCTGAGTCGACGTTGACTTCATTTAGTGATTCCTGAGCAACTTCCATTCGCCGCTGTTTTTGTTCAAAATTCAACAATTTTGGGACAAATTTTGCTGCCACGCGTTTCATACCCAAAATGTTCGCAAAAATGTCATGACATGAGCCAATCGATATGCCAACATCATCAGCGACTTCTCTGATTGTGATTCGGCGATCATTCATAACCACTGCTTTCACTTTTTCCACGTTTTCATTGGTTGTTGATGTGCTGGGGCGTCCGGGGCGTTCGTCATCTTCAACGTCTTCACGGCCATCTTGGAAACGCTTATACCACTCGTAAACACTTGTTTTTTTCATAGCAGACTCACCATAGGCCTTTGTTAACATTTCGCCCACTTTGTTACACTTTATTTCATTTTTTACGCAAAACTTAATACAAATTCTTTGATCCATTTTTTTTAACAATCGAAAATCGCCGAGCTCATGAAAACACGTCTAACCTTAGCGGTTTCCACAGATAAAGTAAACAATGAATACAGCTGAAAATTGTGTCATACTTTAGGGGCATGTATACGAACACAATAAACATTTTTTTTTGACAGTGGGACTCTCCAAACGCGCGAAATTTAAACATTCCGGGTATTTTTTGAACACACCTCGTATATATAGGGTATAAAATCAAATGCGTTCTCCTAGGTTCACGACCTATTTCCTTTTTTGTTCTCTCGTCTTGAGGAAGCTTTGAATATTTTTCTGCAGTACATTTGATCACTAGTTTAATTCATTTTCCTTCCATAACTAATATTTGAAGTGGGAGATAAATTCAATGATAGTGACGTTGAATATTCTCTGATATAAAAAAACTTTTCTTGCTAAAATCTGCATTTAACTCGTTATAATATTATGAAATTATGAAATAATTCGGTGTGTAGACTATAATAATCATTTTATAACGGAATAATTACTATGTAATGTATAGTTGTGACTCGTTAAAACCTGGGTTAGAGATATAAAACTCAGGTGTTGAGAAGCATGGTGAGTTTATACTTTGCTATTACAATGGAGCAAGCCTATAAATTTAAGTCTGAAACAAGATTTTTACGTAATTCATTTATATCCTCTCACATCTACATCAACGAATCATAATTACTCAAACCCCTCTCATGCAGGTCCATGATACGGTTCTATGCATTTTAATTGTTCGGTTTTAGGTCGAGTAATCTCTGTTGCGTCAAACCACTGATATTGTAAATTTCAACTTTTCATCTCCGGAACCCTCAATTTTCGAAGCGGTAACAATGCGCTTTAGCAGTTTAAAAAAATGCCTACTTTAATCGTGGAGTTTATGGTCCCAAATTACTGCGCACTCTATTACAATTCGACCACCGCATATTATTCCCTTTTTCTGAACGATCTCCACGGATAAACCGAAATGAAGTTTCGGTAAGAGGACAATTAAAATCATCAACTCTCCGCATCGGCCACGAGTGGTAGCGGCGGTGAGAGAGAGATGAGGCGAGCACATGGAAATTAGCGAGCAAAGCAGCGCAAAGCAGAGCCGATGCAAAAATATCAAGCAGGCGCAGTCATTCTTCTGCAAGCTGGCGGACCCTCCCTCTCACCCCCTTCCCCTCCTCCCATGGCTCTACATAATTCAATTCCCACTCCACTCTGTTAAAATCCCAAACGTCCGTTTTTGATGCATGAATCAGTCCGGCGTTTCCCCAGGACTGATTGGAATTCGCGTGCGAGTATGTTCGAGTGGCCGAAATGATAGTGTTCCATTCAGACCGCGGATTCCGACGGTGAGGGAGAAGAACGGGGTGGATGCTCTTGTGAATTCGTTGGGGCGATCCCGGGCAGCATTGGATCCAGGAAGTTAGCATCGATGCAGTCGTCCCGGCAGAGCCAGAGTCGAGTGCGAAGGTTTTACATCACTCCCATTTTTTTATTTATTTCCTGAAAAGCTTGACTCGGCGCGGATAAAAATATTATATTTCGTTTTAGAACGATTTCGCAGGTGAGTAAAGGGGCTTAAGTCCCTATTGGTGGCATTGCAGAATCACTGCGATGGCTATTGGTTGAAGGCAAGTATAAAAAAATACAACTTGAAGGTAATTAGATTTCCAAATTATAGAGATAAACTCGACAGGTTGCGGCAATGTTGAGCTTCAGCACTAAACGTCGTTGTTAAATAGTATTTATTGTGCCTGTCTGCATGTTAATTTTAAAAAGAATTGGTTAGTTAAAGGAGGCATTAAAATGAAGGCACCACTCATGACAAATGATCAAGTAAGGGATGCATAGATTACATAAAGAGTCGCTAGAAGGTGTAAGGTGCATTTATATATGAGAGATGTAAATGACAGAATTCGAGGACAGAAATGCGGAAAAGAAAGTAGCCAAGGCTTACGTGCGTTTCATTGGCAATTAAGTAATAATTTAACCGTATTAAAAATGATTAATATTTTTAGAGATGTAAAACATAGGATGGGGAAGTGCTGAAGGGCTGAAGAATAGAAAAACGAACTAGTGCTCGATTTAGCTTGGGCTAATATATTACGGTGGAGGAAAAGAGGACTATAAGGATACGTTATTGGGGATATATTTGCGGGTGATAGGATGTTGGCAGCTATGGATATTGGGTATTCCGACAGAACGATGGAAAAAATAGTATTTTTGAGAGAATATGTGGAGAGAAGATGGATGCCAATAAGGAATAACGGAATATGTGTAGTTAGTATATTCATTTTCACGAAAATATTTCTCTTCGGATAAACAACGATCAATGTATTACAATAGACTAACCTCAAAAACACCGTAGATTAGTTATTGACAGAAGCAGGAGAAAATGATTACCATAATGAGAAGAAAAATTAAGAGATGTGAGGAATGTAATCACGAACTTCTCATGAAAGGAAAGAATCGAGAGAGGATTTTGGAAAGCTCTACGAAAATAGGGCAATCTATAAATCAGAGTGCGAAATGTAGGCCGAAGCCTTTTGCGGTCACCAGCGGGAATGTGGAGAAGTGGCTGCATCCTCTCAATGGACGTCCTTGCCTCTTCATTGTCGCTGACATTCATACTGACATCATGGTTTTACTCGCTGCATAAAACTTACAACCAGAAATTCCAGCGTATTTTATTAAAATAATTCATTATTACTGCCTGATTTTAATGGCCTTGTAAAAAAGACAGATGTTCTGCATATGCTCCCTTCGATGGAAGCAGAATTCATCCTGTTGTTAATTTCTCAATTAAACGAATGTGAGGTCAAGTATTACTAAATATTCCAAACATATTTTAGGCCTTTTCCGAAATTGCTTAACGCATAGTTCACTGCCAATCAAGTCATCTTGGTCCCCAGGCAGACGAGTAGAATCCTCGCTTGAAGCTTTAGAAGCAGTTCTACGACGGAACAAACATAATATGTCCATCGTCTCCTTAAATATACGAAAAGTGGCATCCGGAATCATAATGTTGGTAGATGATTGAAATCGATTGCGTATCTATAAGGCTTCCCATTCTTGTCCGACAATTTAGAAAGCTATATTTTTTACAAAACCTTATTGCTTATGAATAAAATAATTCATATGTGTAATAATACGGCGAACAATGCTTATGCGTTGATTCCTAGGGGCTGTTAACGATAATGAGATATCACCCACTATATTTCACCACAGCCCACTTAGTATTTATGCGCAAAAAGACAAGTTATAATGCCTTTTTACTTAAGGTTACTGTACATTTAATATTATTATACGAGCACACAACCTACGATCTTCAACTGTTGACTATAAAATTAACTGCTACTAAAATTATTTGAAAATAAATTTTATATCTCCAAAAGGCTAAATTTCCCCATTCTACGAGGAATGCCATAAAACCTCTCCGATTCTCAGCGTCTCAACGATTCTAATGCTTATTTGTCGAAACTAATGCTGCCAATGAAATTATACCTATTTCAGAGTGCCTTTCATTGGACCAAAATTCTTCCAACGAGGGCAAAGATATTTCTATTCCAGTGCAAGGATAACTGAAAATGTGGGTTCATTAAGGTTACAAGTATGAAATATTTAAAATGTATGTATCTATCAAAGAACTATTTGCTATCAAATACTTTAGCAGTATATCCAAATTTGAAAACCCGCAAGCATAAAGCGAGTTTGTCTATTCTTCCACAAAAGAATGAATAAATATCACCTAAATATACGTGCTAACGATAACGCAGTATCCGTTTGAAAGCTTTTTCCTTTCCATTTGCCATCTATACCCATATTATCACACACACTCTAACTTGTTATAAATTGAACATAACGAGACTGCATTTTCATTCACTCGGTTTCTGCACCATGCATCTAGAGAATATGACCTCAGCGGTCACGTGACTTTGACTTCATGTCCGCCAAATGCGCTCTAGGTACAAACAGAAGATGCCTCGACTTGCCTAGTTCGAAAAAAACCCTTTACTCATGGTTTTTTTTGACGCTTACTCTTACTGTTCAGTAGGAAAATTCTTTCCTAAAGCTGAATATAATTAATAATGCTACCTGAAATCACAATTATTTTCTTTATACGAATATATATATATATATATATATATATATATATATATATATATATACATAAATGTTCATACAGAAAGGTAGAAAGAAAGTGGATAGGAACACAAAATTTACAAACACAACGGTGGTGTGAAGATGAAATGATGGCCGATTCCAAGCAGAAAAAATTCGACTGGACCGGGAATCGAACCACGGACCTTCCTATCCACTTTCTTTCTACCTTTCTGTATGAACATTTATGTGAGTATTTGCCGCTGAGCGGTCTGAGTGAATGAACGAACGAGTGTATAGTGAAGGGTGTTTTTCCACGCGCTTGTTTTCCTAGTGGTCCAGTTTCTTGTCCAATTTGGAGATAGGTGAGCTTATTTACGAAAGATGTGTATTAGATTGAAGAATTTAATCTCTAATATTTTCTTTCCATCATCTGTCGACAATAAGGAAGTGTAAAACAATAAGGTATGAAACCATTGAATTGGAGCAATAAAAAGTTCCTTATCGTTGATCTCAGGGCGGTTAATTTAGATATGTTTACAGTTGTAGCGTATATTTCTACAAAGATAAAGGATTTAAACAGGCGATTTATCGAGGATGCCAATGACACTAGCAGGTACCCTAGTAAATTCTACTGAGACCAAGAAGCAATTTCCAGTAGCTCGCTGAAGCCATTTCTTCGTGATTTCCCAAGCACCCTCATTATCCCTCCCAAATCATCCTCTAGGGTGTAAAAAGCATTGTCAATCACCAACACCGGTGCTCCCCAAAGTAGGCTCTGCCAGTTGCGGCGAAATGTCCTCGTCACCAGCGAAAGTAACGTTGAAGAAAAATCTCTAAAAGTTTACATCCTCAACGCAATTTGGAGCGTGAAAGCCCCGACGTTTTTACGACACCACGTGACTTTTATTAACTTAGGATTGTCCTCGGGAGTCCGGGGAAGCGGTTTTAAGGGCTGAGGAATGAGGCTTCGCCGTGGATGGCAAGGACGAGAAGGGAAGTGGCGGGGTCTGGCGGTTTAATTTCCCCCGCGTTCTTTTTACGGACTCTTTATTTAATTCCCTCCACTTACATAAATAAAGTCTGACGTCCCGAAATCCTCTTCTCCACCAACCTTGGTTACTCTCGAGGTATAAGAACGTATATTTGCTGCTATGGCACAGGAATTGACTTTGGCTAGACCCTTTCTATCTACGTGATGAGGATTAAGGATAGTTGACGATGGAGTGCATTTTCATTAACATGCCCTCAAAGACATAATACTTGCAAGGCATCTCAAGGAACGCGTAAATCACCTTTAAAAGGCTCTTCAGTTACGGACGCTAATCAGTTTCAAATTAGAGCTTAACAATTTGATCTCTGACGTGTGCCACTGAAGGGATAGATTTGAACGATTTACATTTATTCAAACAATTAAACAGTCAGCTCTGCTGTAGTAATTGAATCATAAATAATGACGGAGAAAAGCCTGTAATACTTCATATTTTAATACACAGATTCTCAGCTTGAAATCCTGCAGAGTCTTACTTCCTAGCCTGAACTGATTGTGAATAATTTGTCATGGAGGAGATACAAAAAGGGTAGAATGTGTATGAAAGTCATATGACGATGGGAACAGTGGGTTACAGCTGGTAGAGGAAAGGATTTTGGGTAAATGCTTGGTAGGAAGGAGATGTGCATTTAGGCTGATGTGGAGGAAGAAGTCTGGTTAAAGACCTATTTATACGACGCTAATAGGCATCGTGTATGCATATCAATTTGAACGGATATGCGATAATTTTTTCACAAAAGTTGTCCTCCTAATTTTTCATTAACTTTTCGGGATCAAATTTGGTATAAGAGAGGCCAACTGGTGAGAAAATAGATGGTCGTGTAATACTTCATACTGAATACGAAAATATTTCTTTCATTGGTTGTTCAATCCTAAGATTGGTTGACTTCAGCCCTCCACCCTTCCCTATCTAATGCTAGTTCCCTTACCTCCTGGTATCTCTTTCTGTGTACTTTCCTCTTTATTTGGTCCATGAACTTATTCCATGCTCTTCCTCTGGGGACTTTTCCCTCTATTTTGCCTTCAATTATGTTCTTCACAAACCCATTTCTTTCTTTTGGTGGGGTGAATGAGGTTTATGAAAAAAGAAGAACGCGATGTCCAGTCCATCGGATTATTCTTTTTTCTATGATGTTCCAAATGGTTCTCTCCTGGTGGTCTCCTGGTGTATACATATCAATTTGTACGAATGTGCGATTATCTTTTCACAAAAAGTTACTCCCAATCCTCTATCAACTTGTACCAGGACACGTTTTTTTGCTTAAACTAGGCATAAGAGAGACCAACTGGTGAGAAAATAGATAGCCCTTTATTGAAAATCTTATGCACCCCAAAAATTGAAAAGGTATTTAAGAGTTGGTAGGATAGCAACAATGATGACATACATCAGACCAGGTAAAATAACTGTAAAAGCCACTAAAGGCTTGTATGTATGTTGACAACTAGTCCCATCATAAAGGCAGGCATTTTTTTCTCGAAAAATATGTTTCAAAAGTGGGAGGGGGTCTTATACGGGGAGGATAAGCCAGAGGGGGTACCCATACTGATGTTTAAAGTTATGTAACACGACTATTCGAAATTCTAAGCGCGATCAAACTCATCGCAAAACAAATTTGAACTTCATTCCGAGTTTACATACTCAAAGCTTCGCACATTCTTTCCAAACTCGCTGGGCACTTCCCTGAGGGCTCTGCCACCTGTTTTATATTTTTCCTGGAATTTGAGCCTCAAAAGTGGGGGGGGGGTCTAAAATATAGGGGGGTCTTATATTCAGATAAGTACAGTAATCATCTTTTGAATTACCCAGAGGAATAAAGGGTATGATGACAGAAGGTGCAGGTGGGAGAGGGGATAGGGTGGGTGGAGGGGAGTTGGTGGATGTAGGGTGGGGAGAAAGAGCTTATGTAAGGTGGACTTGGGGCACGAAATGAAACTCACGGCTGGGGACAGCAGTGTTGGAAAGGTTTTTTGCGAAATGAGAAGGTAAGGAATGGTTATGTCCAAGGACAACGGGACGTCTGAAGAAGGGATTCGTTTTCCATTATCTTTCAATTTAATAAATAAATTTTCCCCAGGGGGCTGACGAGCCGATGGGTTTTTCATTGTTTAGATGGCTTGCAACGAGTAACCACGCTGAGCGAGGAATTGGACGGGGGGCATTGTGTCGACCGCCTGCCACGAGTAACCATGCTAATTCGAATATTGGACGACGATTATCGACGGAAAGTTTTTTTCTGTGTTTTGTGGGAGTTAATAGTGAGGGGGAAACAGCATCGACAGGTTGCGAGAGTAAGCAGGGACACGGGGTGTCGCCACGACGCACGAGGTGCCGTGTAGTACAGCAGAGAAGGTCCGGACGCGTCAGAGGAGAGGAGGTGCATGCACGGAGCTTTGCGTGAATTTATGTAAATTTCTGTGCTGTGTGGAAGTGATGGGCATAGTGTGTCGCAGGGTAGTTTATAAATGTTGATATCTTATGCAAAGGGTGTTTATTTGTGCTCTGTTTGGGTAATTTAGAGTGTTGTTTTTGTCGTGTGTGGTAAAATACTGAGAAGTGAAACTGGAAACAGGTTTAATTGTTAATTGTACTGTGGTATGAAGAGTGTAATGCAATAAATTAACATCTGTGAGATGGTGTCCAGCAGAAGAGTGCGGGTTACTCTTTTCTTTCCTTACATTTATCATCAGAGGAGAATGATAAGCCAGAGGCCAGAAACCAACCCAATGTACTGCTCATAACGATGCGCAAAGTATTACACTACCCGTGACTTCCAGTTCCTATGTAACTTTTTGAATGATCTATTAGCACTGTGTTTTATGTGCCCTTAGGGTCCAGCCATGCTGTGTGACTAAGCTACTATGTGTGATTTTAACCCTTATCCGGGCAAGGTGGGTCCAATGGGCTTAGTGTCATATATTAAAACTCATAAAATGAGGACTTACAATTCAGTAACTTTGAATTTTCATGACTTTGTCAACACTTCAATATTTCACCAGAAAAACTCAAATATTTTGGAAAATAAAACTTAGTTGGTGTTCTATAATAAATTGAAACTTTTTCAAACTTAACCAGGCAAGCCTGGTCCTTCGGACCTCGTTCGCTCGGAACTTAGTCCGTTACGTTTTCCTCCATCATTTATGAAGTTTTTCAACATCACAACGTTTAATTGTAGCTAACATAGACGTGACATGTCTCCTTTGAATGTTAGTAACAACACTTTGTAGGTAGAGTGTAATTCCAAGTAAATACAATGACTATAAGGTCGCTTTCTTCATTTTTCAGTGTGTATAGTAAGGTGCACCCCAAAGCGAGAGAATTATAGACTCAACTGACGAGTTCTTACATTTTATCCACAAAATTCAACAAATGTTTACATAGAAATAGTGAGTAATTCTCATGACGATGGGTTTCATTTATGTTGAAATATTGGGATTTGGATCTGCTTCGCCTCAAAAGCCACTGTTGTTGTGAATACTTCTGAAACAAAGTAGTAGAAAAAAAGCGGGTATAAATAGGATCTTCTCCTTGTGTGATGGTTTCTCCTGCTCAACTACCAGTCTGTACGTGAAGACATTCACTCGTGGATTATAGCTGAAAGTACATCGAAATTTATACCATAAAACTTCCCAAAGGTGTGTTTCTGCTGCAAACGATCTACACGGCAGTCGCGTAGTTTGTAAAGTTTCTTTTTCGAACTCATATATAGAATACACCAGGAATTTTCGCAAGCAGAGGCAAAGATGCAACACCTGTGAAAAACCAGAGTGCAATGAACACAGTGAAGTGAACCGTGTGTGTAAGAAGTGTAATAAAACTAGAGAACCACAGAATGTATAGCTGATAACTGAATTTCGTATAAGTTTTACGATTGCAATTCCATTATTTACGTTCAATATCTGTCATCAATTGCAATTCAAAGGATTTTAAGTGATGCAATTTTATGTTTTTTTGTTAAATTTTGTATTGATTTAATATAATCTCCTTAGAATAAATGTTAAATGAAACTGGCCTTTAATTAGGTATTTCTGTTGAGAATGCTTAGGTCTTGTTATGACAATAGAACGAGTATTCTCTCCTTAATTGTCTTTATATGTATAGAATTCTTCTGTACGTGTGTATGTCACTGAACTCCTCCTAAATGACTGCACCGATTTCGATGAAATATTTTGTTTATTTGAGTGGGGCCCTGGATGGTTTAGATTTACAAATGGACCCGGTAGGTGGCGCTGCGATCGGGTTCTAGAACATTTTTTGACTACATTTTTGTGGCGACCGTAAATTGGGCCATCATCTTCTATATTGTTGCCAAGGAGGCCTTGCTGATTTTTTGATGTTTATGTAACTAAGTCAGAGGACTGAGATAGTAGTGGACATTGATAAAGGCTCTAATAAATTGATTTGATAAACGTGGAGATCTCCTCACTTACCCATCTCCACATTCGTGACCCCGACAAGGAGAATAAATTGTCAACTTTAGGTGAAAATGGTTTTGCCGCGCGACGACGAGCTTCAACGCTTACGTGAAGAAAACGCCCAGCTCCATCAGCAACTAAATGATTCTGATTCAAGACGCAGCCACACAGACACCGAGCAGAACCCGCCTGCGGTTCGCCGCGTCGCCGTGAAACTACCACCATTTTGGCCCGAGAAACCGAGTCTTTGGTTTTCACTGGCGGAATCTCAGTTCGTGCTGTCGGAGATCACAAGCGAGGTAACGAAGTTCCATTACGTTGCCTCACATTTAGATTCTCGCGTGGCCTGTGAGGTTGAGGACATAATCACGAATCCTTCGTCTCAGAATACTTATTCGATTCTACCATTGAAGCTTATAGAACGTATGTCAGCCTCTGAGGAGCAGCGCGTTCACCAAGTCTGTCTTATCTGCAAAGTCTGTCGGTCAAGGCCAAGTCAAGTCTGCCAAGACTGTCGGACAAGGACCGCGGCGATCGCAAGCCTTCCCAATTCTTGTGGCATCTTCGCTCCCTCGCCGGAACGACCGCTCTTCCGGATAACCTCTTCCGGCAACTGTGGCTGAGGCGATTGCCCCCGCACGTCCAAGGAATCCTGACTGCTCAGGCGGAGTTACCCCTAGACAAGCTGTCGGAGCTCACTGACAAGATCATTGAGGTGTCAACTCATATGGCTGTCCATGCCGTTCCTCCCAACAGCATATCGACGGATGATAAGCTGTACCTAGCCATCGAGGGTTTGTCAAGACAAGTCGCGGAGCTGTCGGTTTCACAAGGTCATCGTTCCCGGTCGCGCGATTGTCGGTGGTCAAAATCGAGAAGCCCGTCGCCCTCTCGAGGTGGTAGATGGTGTTGGTACCATAACTCCAAAATTTCACCCCCACCCTCTCCCCCAATATATTTAAAAGGAAAAAAAATCATAAGTTTATGAATAATTTACCGTTAAAACCTTCTGAGAAGTTCATGAATAATTGAACATCTGAGAATAATTTATAGTTATGTTTGTGTACCATAGGTAGCGCTAATGTCAAATTCTATGTTATTCGACGTACACATCAACACATGCGCAAGTCGTCGCACTTGCGTCGTAGCTCGGCGTTGTTTTTACGAAACGAAAAGATTGAAATAACAAACTCAATGTCATATGTCACTTAGTATGTAGTTTATTGAAAATACGAATATCGAAAAAACGCTTGCTGAACCCGCTAATAGCTGGCAAGCCAAAGTTTGGGCAGGACAACGTCTGTCGGGTTCGCTAGTTGTAAATAAACTTTAAAGTAAAAAAGTTGTAATTTCTATTATTAATTAATATAAATGCATAATACTTTCGAGTGAGAAAAGTACCGCATTACATACGATCAACAAAAATTAATAATATGGGTCCAATAGGCCCGGCTTGCCCGGATACGTCATTCCTTTAAGGTGCCCAGATAAGGGTTAAACTTGTGCGACTAAGTCTCGAATTGAGGAAGCTACAGCCTACATAAGCATATCTAATTTGCTGTCGCGATGCAACACAAGCTTCTAGTCTCATAAACGATGGCAGTTTTAGATCTATCCACATGGCACTTTGTTATCAGCTCCTGCATATCCCAAAAACAATTTTTAAGGATAGTGTCGTGGTGTGTATATTTTCCAGAAAAAACCAAGGCTCTTAGTTGTATTCAAGCTCCAGTGGAGCTCTTTTCCTCTGGTAATTTCTTAAGTCAACTAGAAGATACTCGTTAATTTTCTGCCAATATTAACCTAATAACGTACTGCTCTTGAGTATAAGTAGAATAAAATCTTATGTTGAATCGAAATTATGGAATTATACTAACGAAAAGTATTCAGAAAACTACGAGAGGTGTGGTAACCAATGTGTTGCCTTTACCTTCCAGCCTCTAAGTCATGATGCAAATGCGATGTCCGCCTTAGCATGGCCGGGCTAACGCGATTTTCCAAATTTGGGTCGCAATGGCAATGCATCGGCCCACATTTTTCCGAGCTTCTTTTTATCATTCCAAATTCAAGCTTCGCACACAACCGTCCAAATCCGCCTACAGTTGGTCCATCGCCCCTTGCTCCCGCTTTCCTACTCCAATTCGTCCCCTCAATTGAACGGCATTCCAGAACAGGAGCCAATCGGAATCAATCCTCTTCTTTTTCACTCTATCTCTCTCCGGGTCCACGATTCAAATTCGATTCAAGGGCCAGGCTGAGCTAAAGAACGGAGCAGGAGTTTGGAAGATATTTTGCGAATCCGTGTGTGTTTAGGTGCGTCGGGTGACGCTGACTGCGGTGCTGTAATTCGGCCCGACTTGTTATTTCGATGCGAGCCAATAAGTCAGTCGTTGAAAAACTCATGGGCGGGGGGAGGGGAGGGAAAACACCGACCCATACCTATCCCAGACCCTCCCAGGCCTTCCCCTAGCTCTCTACTCCTCTCTACCCTCGGGCCAGTGTTTTTGTTGCTTCAGATTGATTCGCGGTTTTTTTTCTTTATTCAACTCGAGAGAGTAACGCCATTAAGCGCGGGTTCACTCGGTGTTGCGTCATTTTTTTCAGTTATTTTTTTATCTGAACGGCGTCAAAAAAATACCGTTAACGTCGCCGGAAAACTCTTCTCGACGCCGTTGAAGCGTGCCCGACTTTTTAGGAGCTGAATACAGTTTGTACAAAAGCTCGGCTGATTCCTGGAATTCGGATGAAATTATTTTTGATTTCACCTTCGCCAGCGCGAGGGTATCTAAATGTATGTTTTTTTGTGTGTGCGATGCTGGGCCCTCTCAATTTCCCTCTTCCGAGACTCCGGCGATATTTTCGGGATGAACGTTGGGAATTCCGATGCGATTTGAAAAGGAAAATGTGAACTCAATAGCACTTTAAAGGTCGTATCCAATTTCCATTTTGAAGCAGAAAACAAGGGTTATGATTATACTTAAATTCATCCCATCTGTCAATACCTATTTGATGCAAAAAAGTCTTTTCAGTGGTCTTGTAAATGGCTCAAATTTAATGTATCCGGAAACGACTTCACTAATAGCCTCCTGTAAATTTTATTTTAAATTAGGCTAGATACCGTGTCTACAGTGAAAAAAAATCACTTAAATTTAACCTTCCTTTTCGCATACTAGTATATTTAATTACCACGATTTAGCCTAGTTATCGTGTCGTCAGTGAAGAAAAATTTACTAAAATTCAACCTTCCATGTAGCATGCTAGTATAGTTAATTATCACGATCAATCCTATATACATAGACTTGAAAATTAATTTTGATAAGTTTTTCATGACACTGTTATAAGAAATGTGAATACTTCAGCGATGGTACAATGCTAATTATTCGTTACTTTTTCTTTTTGCAGGGTACTTCTGGCATATAACTGATATCCATTACGATGTCAACTACACCATCAATGGAGACAGCAGACGAAGTGAGTAGATATGATGGTTAAAAAAATTTTGAGAGTAATTCAATAATTACAATCAAGTTTATATTTAGTTTGAGTATGAAATGTATCGTTAAATTGAAGCAAGTATTCTTTTTGAAATATTTTTAATGGAATTAGTACCCAAAATCTTATGCGATAACTTTTTCTGTTAATAGAGCCCTTCAAAAACTTATTGCTGCCGATTGCAGACTTAAGTTTATTTGATTGTCATTCATTATAGGAGAAAGATTTTAAAGAGTGAAAAATGGGCTCAAATCCCAAACTTTGCTGGAAAATTTTATACGTGTATGGATCGTATGATGAAAATTATGATTTGTGTGCCTAGTTGGTAAAATGGGATGGGAATAATATTCAGTAATGTTAAATTAATTTAATTTGGATTGTTTTTGGATTACTAGTAATTCAGTTAATTATAATTAATCGGCAATCTAAGATTTTCAAAAGCTCTGCATTACCTCAGGGTAATAAATGTATCTGTTTTTCTAAAACCGGCCGAGGCACAAGGCATCGGTGATAAGCATTATATAGCTCTCGGCGCTACTTATATCCCCGTATTTATTCAATCCCCCAATATTAATTTAGAATATTGAAAGGTTACCTTATTTTTCGAATGAAATTGTTTTCTTCGGTTCGTGTTTGATAAGCTATTTCATATTAATGATGAATTTCCTTTCTTTGCCTCTCGTGATCTATTGACAGCCATAAAATTAAGGAGATTTAATTTGAAATTACATCATACCGGTAATTCAAATCCAATTACTATACATTGTGTGTCACCAATCATAATAGAAAAAAGGGCATCTTCTGGAAAGCCTTCGTAGCTTAGCAGGGTCTTATTATGTGTCTTTTTAGGGACATTTCAATCAGCTGGGATTCGTGAAGGGAGCTCGAAGCTTCCTCAGCAGAGTATCTCTTTTCAGCCATTCTTCATGGGCTGGATGAGCTATTTATTTGGGCCACTTTGAAACAAAACATGAAATTTATTAATTGTTCAAATCGGTATGTTACAATTAAATTTAAACCATAGAGGATGTGAAAATATTCCTTTGACTTTTGTGGGATTCAAGTTATGCATATAAATAAATGAAAATGTTCTGTACCTAAACGATTGAGGATATTTAAAATATTCCTTTGACTTTTTTGGATCCAATTCCTCTACATAAATGAATTAACTAACTAACTGATGTGGTACGACAACATGGAATCAATTTATCCTCGAACATGTGTATATAACGATGATGAACCTAATGTTTATCGAACTGGCCATTGTATTTTTACCAGGCGGTACTAAAAACGTGGAAAAAAATATCAAACATGTCATTCTACCACAAAATGTGTTAAAGCCAATCCTTAAAGCAATCTCTGCATACTTACAGTATTACCTCCATAGCAAAGTCCTTATATATATTACCTTCCTTCGTGGAGTTTAAAACTGCGATTATTTCCCCATCTATTTCACTCCTTTCGGAAATATTCTCCTTTATTTTCCACTTAAATTGGGTCTTACCAATCTTCGCACCGTATAATGGTTTCACCTGTCTCCTTTTGATACATCCGACCAAGTCCCATTCCATCTCTTATTCTGTATTTCTGTCCGCAAGACATAATACAGGCCATCCTAATCCGTACATCAAACAAATCCAACCTACGCTTTTCGTCTTACCTCATCGACCAACCATTAGAAATATACAACGCAATCTCATGAGCCGTACGTAATGATCATGATAGATCATAAAATATTTTTTATTATAAAGACAAGACTCTTTCGATGAAATTCAATTTATTGGTCTATGTCAAGACACCTATGCTTAAGTATTTTCCTCCATATCGTTCTTTCCTTGCGATCCAAAATAGTTTTGATCACTTTTACATGTACCGTAAACCATTGCAAAATATGGCATACATCGCATCAATCCAGTTATAATTCTAGTCCTTTTTAAATATGTTAAGCTATCATGATAGTGATTTTTATTTCTTTATAAAATATCACTTATGAGAATGGATAATTTATTAAGTTAGCGAGCATAAGTAATTCTAAATGTATAATCGAGTATGTTTTGTTTTAATTTTGGACTTGAGATATCATTACTTTGAATAAATCAAAACAAACCAATGGCAGCTTAGGCTCGGGAATTACCGTTTCGGCAATGTAATAAAGAGATGGTGCAGAAACGAGAAATTTTAATCGTCACAATGAAAATCCGAATTTGAATTTCCTTAATGCATGGGGGGAAATACCAAAAGTAGAACAGTTTCCAGGAGAATTAAAGCCTCTAAATTCCCTGCACTGATTTTTCATTGGTATTTCGTGAATTAAACTTGTACATCTTCATTTGTGGGATTGAGTGCTCAAAATTTGCTCTTGGCTGCCTACACGAGTTAGGACATTCGCTGTATTAATGTAACACGCTCAGCTAGAGCTGTTGATTTGAGGGAAAAATTCCCATGATGAAATTGGAATCCCCCAAATATTAAAAAAAATGTGAGTAGCGTTGAAACCCTGGGTAAATTTTCATCGGCTATACCATCTTAGGTCCTGCAGTACAATGTGCGTCAAAATGCGTTTCCATGCGAAGTTCTGGGGCAAATATTTTTTTTTTAAAGATGAGAAAATAGTGCATCTTGATTTTCTAGATGGATGTAGTTATTAGTTTATTATTATTAGTTTATATTATAATTAGTAGTAGATAGTAGTAGAGTGTAGGTAGAGACGTATCAAATTCGAATGGGTGGTAAATATGTTCCTTGGTCCCCATAATACGCTCTATAAGGATGATCTGGACACTATAAATTCAATAGGTATTTTACTGTAATAAGGTAATGATGTTCGACCGACGATTCTTGTCATACATCCTCGGGTGCCACATTTGTGTGATCAAATGAAATTAACGTCGCAAAAGAGTAGACTATAGGAGAGTAACGTATTTATTTTTGAACGCTTTCCAGAATGGTGAGAAAAAAGATACAAAAATGTTCATTAAGTTGCTCGTAAAAATTTCCGTTCGAAGTTGACCTTAAGACACCCCAAAGATAGATAAAAATATAATCATAGTCATGAGCCATTTAAAAAGAGGAATAACTTAGAACGCGATTATAGCTCAGGAAAGTGGTTATTTATTCCATTTTTAGTACTTTTTATGAGGTTGCTAGATAGTAATATTTTATAACCATATATTTTAATACTAAAAGGTCACTATTGAAATATTCATGAGTATTGAAATTGAGAATTGAAATATTGGAGTATTGAAATTTTCATGAGAAGTTCTCAATACATTTTTTTCTGCTAATTTAGTACATTCCAATTGTATTTTTCTATTTTGCCATTGAAGCGGTTCAACAAAAGCGTGTCATATTGTTGCTGCCTGGTATTTTGATCCGTTGCACTGGAATTTTGTTTTCTGTAACGCCAACGGTAGAGATCAAAGGAGTTACCTATTTAGTACAAATATTCCGGCACCAGTAATTTTGATCGTTGATGGTTAACTTTGTGGAAGTTATTAAGATACTTGCTGACTAAATATACTTCTAATGTACTAGTCCAAACTTTTTTATCTGTTATCTACAAGCGGTTTGGATTTATGTTCACGTCATACTCAAGTAGTACAGTTTTTTATTCAATATACATCTTCAGGCACGAAACTGTCTTTTATTTACATTGCAAAATGGATGGCTGGTGTAAGTGAAAAGTAATCTACTTTTCATATTAATTTACAGCATTTTATCTTACCTCATCGCACATTTTTAATAATGCACTGTGTTTGGAGACCAAAAGGTAGTTTAAAATTTACGGAACATATAAATTTAGTGATCAGCTCACAGTTGAGAACATGTTGGAAGGGGAAAGAGTTAATTGGAAAATGCTCAAAGCGTTTTCCAGAGTCAATAAAACGTGTATTGTCATTGAAGTACCTTTAAAACTTTTTATAAAACAATTACTCTCCCTCATTCCATGTGTGGAGCTTTATGAATCAATTCATTCCTGCATCCGTGAAATTTAATAACTTTTCTACATGTGGGATGAGGGAGAATAATTGTTTTGATAAAAATGTTTACGTCGGTGTTCTGTTGGAAATATTCCCGAATGTTGACTCAGGAGTACACTTTTGAGCATTCTCCAAACATCATTCCTTCTTTGTAATTATTTGTAACTGGGTGCTGAAAAAGTTATGTGTACGTTGTTACAGTTCGGCTAAATTATGTAAAAAAAATAATTTCGGCAAATTTCTGAATGGAAGATTTAACCTTTACGATAGAAGTCGGTTGTTTTTTGCCTGTTGATGCAACGATGTTACGCTTGTGTTGTGGCCAAGTTATGCGTGTTTCATTCTTATCATTATGGGGTCCTATTCTAAATTCTCATCTTTAGAGCCGTTTTATTTATGTTGATTTTCATAATTATTACGTACTCTAACTCACTGAAAGAACTTAGGTTTTCCCAGTGTATCTGCTGGAAAAATGTTTCTCGGGTATTCTACGGGTAAGCAGGCCCATGAATCCCGACGTTTCGGAGAACGACTTGCTCTCCATCTTTAGGGGTTCTGTTCTGAATTTACATATCTTATCTGGTGGACAACCCGAGAAATATCCATATAGAGTCACTGTTTGTGGCTAAGTTAGAAAAGTAGATAACAAAATTTTTCATTTACATACAGAGCTACGGTGTATTGTAAAATTGGCACTTTTATTATAGTTGGGGCTACTTAATCTATTGCTCTCTAAGTTTTTGTGATTGAATTTCTACCTTGCTTGGGCAATTAAATTTGTAGTACAAAGTTTATACCGTTTTGTGCCGGTTATTTTTCGTTACTGTCGTGCAAGTATGTTGGTTTAACAGCTTTATGTCCCGCTACGTAGATATCTCAAGATTCAAACCCCATTTCATGAAATTAGTTAATATGACACCCAATATTTTCAATCGTTTCTAGATATTTTCAATTTGACTCTATTTTTTCTGATTCCGCACGAGCGTCTCAAAGGTTCACATTGTCCTAGTTTATATCATAATTTAGAGCACTAAACATTATGCTCTCAAACACTATTATCTTATTCTCAAGGAAACAGAATGGCAAGATCATATGTTATTCTCAAACGATACACGAACCACTGAAAATTGAGCATCCAAACACGACCCAGGAATGAATGATCACCATCATTATCAGATGATTTGGTCTTGTTAACTTTTATGTTTATATTGATCAGTGTGGTGAAGTTAGGCGAAGTTAAAATGTCGTATCAGATCGTGAGACGGAACTGATATTCTAGGTACGAATCATGTTTCCTGGTTTAAAGCGAAGTAGGTATTTGTAGGGTGTTATAACTTTTCTTCTTGCAATACTTTTTTAAAACTTGACACGTTGAAAAGGAATACTTATCCCTTAGAAATTCGCCTACACTGTTTATTATATAAATTATGTTGAAATGATAATGTTATTTGTATTTCCTGATCACTTCTTATATTTATTTAATTTGGAAGACGCTACATAATGTTTTGTCACTCCAGTTCAAGGAATATGCTTATTGCTCTTAATTGCCTATTTATTCTCAATTCAACATTCTTTGTATCCTCAGCAATCGGTTAGATAACTGTTTAGGCCTATTGGCCTAGGATAGTCATTATAGCTTCACCTTCACTTGCGGTCGAATATACGCAGTGCCACCTCTGGTATTTGAGGAACTCAATGTATTTAAATACTGAATCCGTCGTAGATAATTCTGTATCCAAGGCTGCCATCCCCTATTGCAGTTTACATTTAAACCTACGATTGCATTGTAATAGTTCATGGTAGTTATGTCTGAGCAATGGTGTATTCTCTCCAAGTATCATCTCATATATTTCAATGATTCGTTTTTTCCGCCCCCAGTGTGTTGGAGGCCGGAGCACGGAGGCGGGAACGGGGGCGGATTACGTCGGCCGGCCGGCAAGTACGGTGACTACAGCTGCGACTCCCCGTGGCGACTCGTGGAATCTGCCGCGAGGGCCATGAAAAGCCTGCACGGCGACAACATCGAATTCGTGCTGTGGACTGGGTGAGTGATTTCAAGGCTTTGAATTCTATTAAATGCTATTCTGGTGATAAAGGTATTAACGTTGATTGTGGGTTACAATAAATGCTTACTGGCAACGGTGGGTCTCGAAGCATTCCTTATAGTAGGGATGGGACAAAATTAACTGAGCTGAAAAGAGTTCAGCTACGGTACTACTTAGAAAGAGTCGTTGAACAGCATGTTCAAAAGAACTCAGCTCCAGATATTCTTAAATATTCGTACACCAGCAGGGTGAGAAGCGTTCATCTATGGAAACATTGGTAAGAAACTTAAGTTGGTATACTAAGGGTTGAAATTTGTCTTGAAATAATCATTTGACTTGACCGGAATTCGAAGCCGAATTTCTCAATTGCCGGTCAGATGCGTTAGCCAGTTCATGGCAATTGGGGAGGAGGGTCCGGGTTCGAATCCCGGTCAAGTCAGTGATTTTTAAAGGAAAATTTCATCCCTTGGTGTGAGTAACTCTTGAGAGTGACTTCGTACCTTATCATTAATATATACATTAAATGATTGGAACTTTGAGTAGTTACATAAGCCTGGTGCTATTCCAATCGGCATTTATCCATGCATTCTCCTTCTATACGTGGGAAGGGTTACGATTCAAAGTAAAATAAAAATGCGACGCTTTGTTAATCTCATGAACTTCTGTGGACACGTAAAGTTCAATTAAGGGAAAATTTAAGTTCGACACGGGAGATGCATTCTTGAATTAGCCGAATACTGAGTAAGACGAAGAAAGCTATTAATGCCATAGTACACCAGGGTTGAAATTTGCTGTGAAAAAATCATTTGACTTGACCGGGATTCAAACCCGGATCTCCCAATTGCCGGTCAGGTGTGTTAGCCAGTTACACCACCAAGCCATCTTCCTTCAAGGCGAATTTAGTGGCGAAGCCATAGTACAGGTATAATAAGCATTCTTATGTTTTATCTGTTCATCGAACGTGAACAACAAATGGTGAAAAGTCACTCATGCTTTGCTTAAAGAACTAATCAATGATATTAATTTTTCCGCAATTTAATAAAAACTTCAACTGAATGGCGGAAATAATAAAAATTAATAACGAGAGGGTGAGTTTTCATACCCGGAGTGATATGTGACTGGTTTTTGCACCGCGAAAAAGCGAGCGTACATATTTTCTTAGTAATTATTACCCTTGCAGTCTCTCTGTATTATATATTGGCGTTAAAGTAAAGATAACACCTCCGTAAGAATCATTTCTATGGACAATTAACTAAATGTTTTGTGTTATGAGGTACCTTTGATATTAATTTGCTAATGTTTTGGGTCATTTACTTTTCGACTGATTATTTGGAGCGTTCATTTCCAATTATTTTCTGTGTTGAAGTTGAATAGTCTACTGAAAATGACAGGTGGATAAAGAATACAAAGTTGATTAACGGTTCAAATTGGAGATGGTGTTCATAAAAGTTTTTAAAATGTCCATTTTATTAGTATTACTTTTATTTGAATGTTAAAAGTCATTGAATGGAGCTTGAAATAGCTGGAGTGAATGAAATTCTCTCTTTTGCTTCATTGTACGAGTATATGTATGATCATTATATGCCATTATGATAATTCGTACACCATAAAACTTCTTCGCACATTTTGAATTCTGTGACAGTTATATCAGTTCCTCTGTTTTCTTCTGATTTCTGAATATTATCAAAATGAAGTGTTATGTAAAAAGAGGAGTATGGTAAACTTCTGTCACACAATATTTGCTGCGAGATAAAAAAAAAGCATATCTCCTGCTCGGATGATTCTTGAAGGTTATTTGAAATGCCTACCATTTTAAGGGGAAATCGCTGACCTTACGATAGGATGTACACTCTCGTGGCTTATTTTAGCGTGGAAGTTTACTTTTCGCATCATAATACATACCTTAACCTTTGTCGCAACGATATTTTTACCTCATATTTCAAGAGTGTTAGCTGGAAATATTTTTATCTGTCACCTAACAGTGGCACCATAAGTCGACACTTATCCCCCGGGAAAATAACTGCTTGAGGAGTTAAAATTCAACATGCAGAGAGGTGCAATTTACTGGCAGAATTCGTGAACTTGTTGTCGAGTGGCTAAAGTGATTGATAATGGAGGAAGGTCTAGAATGCTATGCCTTGGTTTTACTGTTAAACGAGCGATTAACGGTAGAAATTGTTGCAAATAACAGGGACTTCGTTTCCTGCCGATTTACAATGGATTCAGTTCGGAAGATTGTATCGAGTTTTCCTTTTTATGCGTCATCGCCTTAGAGGAAGCTTTTGGCAGCCAGTCTCTTTTATTATCTACGAGGTGATGTAGTACCCACTGTTTGCCTGGTGAAAGGAAGTCGTTGCAAGACGGGGTGGGATACCTGAGCTGTTTTCTGGAATTACAGCCTCTTTCATTTTCATTCGACGGTGTAAAGCGAGGAAAATTAATCCCTTTTGTAAGTGGAGAGGTTTATTACAAAGCTGTTAATCTTTGTCTTTCATTTGCGCAGACCGGAATCAGTCAGGAAAACACTGGGCGCTGCAGCAGTTTTCCTTCCTCCCCGCCCCTGCGTTTTATTTCTCCCGAGTTCTTGTTTTATTTTCATCATTTCGCACAATGCTTCCTCACTGGTCCCTTCCAATTCCGAATTCATCTCCTGACGTTTGTATTAATTCTCTTTTACGTCCTAACAAAGAGGAATGCGCGCTGTAAGCAAACAAATTCCGCCCCCGAAAATATTTGGATGCAGCGCTCTGAGGGATGCATGGACGCAATCAAATTCATTTATTTTTCTTTCTGGCGAATCTTCATACTCCATTTTTATCCGCGGATCCCCGAAAGTAATGCTAGGCTTGGGACTGCGATTCGTCGGAAAGGAAAGAAATTGCACTCCATCAGAAGATTTTTATGGAGTATACTTCGAATAGCATCCGCAGAGAAATGTGTTCCAGCGGCGTTGTGTGGATGCTTCCTTACGCCAGTTGATTCAGACGGTCATTTCCTTTTGGCGTCATTGTGGTGTAAATTCTACTCCGCCTCGGCGTTTTCTTGGGTCGTTAAACCCGCTCGTATGTTAGCCGTCTACTCACCACAGTCACAGCAGATTGAGAAGTCCTAATATAGTTACTCTCTTTTGACTTCTCAGCATACAATTTCTCTAAAAAGTAGCTTTAGAAGTTAATTTTCCAGCCGCAGAATAATTCATGTGCTGTTGTCTTTTCCAAGTCAAGGGATATATTCATGGCTGAAAAATATTTGGAAAAATTTGGAAAAAAGTTTGGAAAAGATTTGGAAGAATTTGGAAAAAAAAGATAAATAGGAATTATTCATGGCTTGGAAAAGGATGAAGGAGGAGCAATTGGACATAGTCGGGAAGGATAGGAAGGTAGAGGCGGAGGTATGGAGAAGGCATAAGAGATGGAAGTAGGACATTTTTAGGGAACCCTGACGATGCTAGTGAAAGGAAGAAAATCGAGGAAGCGTGGAAGAGGAAGGAAGAGGATAGGAATCCTGCATGAGACAAGAAGAGGAATAATTCGTTTTATGAATTCAGGAGGGATCTAATTGCGGGTCATCTGTAGAAAAAGAAACGGAAAAATGTGTCAGAACTTCAGACGATATGATGAAGTCTGTCCAAAATCTTAGTAATCAGCAGGTAGAATCTTCAGTGATGATCTGTGAAGGATTGTCAATAGGCTCACTTGAATTTCTAATTAGAGGGAAACGTATTAATATTTGATGAATTTTCCCTGCCAGAGTTGTTTCAGGAATAGAATTTGATTACTAGAATACCGTAATTACGATGAGTTGGAATCGTTTCTTTAATAATGTCAATAACCTTAAATCTGTAACATGAGGGAAACGTATTAACTTTGGATGAATATTTCCTGTCAGAGTTGTTTGAGGAAAATAATTAGTTGATTAGAAAACAATAATTTGGAGGCTGGAATCGTTTCTATAAACATATTTCTGTTAATTTAAAATGCTTGAGGTCCGCATTCCACTCTGGGAATTTCGAGGAGAAATTTCTCAGCACACGTAAAACTAGATTGCGTATATTATAGAAAATGGAAATTACTCGATTAGCCTGACTAAATACATGGTTAAATATGTATAGTAGTAATCGAAGAATATTTTCAATGAATGACGTTTACTTCTTTGAGAACTATCAAATTGAATCAGGCATTGAGTAAGAGGGCATTTGCTCTGATATTTGGACTCAGAAGGGAATAAGTGAGGAAAGAATAGAATTTTGCCAGTCACTAATTCCTAAATAGTGACATGAATCTACAAGCTCGTTAACGCCAGCGTGTGAGTGAGAAAAGTGGATTCAAGTTTATTATTAGAATTCGAAGCCTAAATCGTAAATTTGGATCAGTACTATTATATCAGCGAGCGTAATAATGTTTTTCAGGTCTCGCACGACAAAAAAGTGAAAGACTGCTGAAGTCCCTACTTTCTGTTGGTTCTTTGAAGGAGCATGTTAAACAAGGTCATCCAAACGAGAGTAAGCCGTGACCTCGTATAACTATGTCGATGGCTATATTTACTTGAAAAGTATTTTATAACATGCAATTTAAATATAATTTCATTATTTAAATATTTGTATTTAAAATAATAAGCTATTGCAAACATTCGACCTTTTCACTAGGATTGCAGATGCTCGATTTGAGTACTAACATTGCATAGGAATATTATACAGTATTATTTCGACACATGATGAGATGTCAGTCAGTAGGAAAGATCAGGTTTATATTCTGAAAACTAAATAAGATATGAGGATTAATGGACAATGAAAGTGCACCGTGACTTATTAAAATAAATGAAATACGAATGAATATATATTAACAGCCTGATTAATTCCATCGTACGAAAGAAAAATACCTTTCAGATTTGAAGGTGATCTTTGATTAGTTTATTATGACGCTGCTCTTTATAGAACCTTGCATTTTCCTTTCCAAATTTCCCGTACATTTCAACTAATAATTCAACTCGAAATTCTGGCTGGTGATTTCCTGCCGCGTTTCAGGTTAGATTATAGAGAAGTATTTATATTCATGGCTAAATATTTTTTATTTCACCTTAAAATAGACGAAAAAAACAACATCAAGGAAAAGGCTACAGAGAAAAGCTACGGCTGAGTAAGTTTTTTTTTCATGAGAATTAGAAGATGACCACCACTTCTGTTCTTCTCTAATGAGACTTTCCGGAAAAAGAAGTTCAAAATAAATATAAGAGCTGCAGAGTCTAAACTAGAAAACGGGAGTAATTTAGCTAATTGGGAAACATTTTGGACAAAAATGGGGGAAGTTTGGAGAAACTTGGAGGAATATCACGTTGGCAAAAGAGGCAACTCCTAACAAGAAAAAAAGGCAAAGGTAGGTTGTTAAGAAAAGGCTAGTGAAGAGCGCAACATTCGTTATATGGATGCGAAGCGTGGACCCAGCAGGTGGAGGCGTTTGAGATCTAGGCGGGAAAATTACCAAGAAAGTTCAATGGAAGGAAAGGGAGGAGAACGAAGAAGCTCTTGGCATGGCAAGCGGATAAAGTAAAATATGGCCAAGATAAGGGGAAGAAATAGAAGTAAGTGGGTGGAACAATTCATCAAGGAGGCGAGGGATGATGGAATCTGTTTTTGGAATGAGAATCGTGGTAAATCGGAGTAGAGGGATCACTAGGATACGATGGAGTGAGGTAATACATATTATAATGTGAAGAGACGGCAGGGTGACTTTTGAAGACAATAAAGTGAAGAAACAATTTATAAAAAACTTATTTCAACCGATAGAATGCAGTTAGTATATCTAAAAGGAATTCCTTAACGCCTCCAAATGACACCCGTTAACAATAGTTCTCCATTTTCCTGGTTTGATTCTTTTTGTTTTCTGATTTCAGGTGGAGTGCTTATACTGATGACAAAACTCAGAAACTCGCATCCAATATCAATAGAGAAGGCATCGTTCTGCGTGCCACCTGCTCTCCGTCATTCAACCCTCTTTACAAACGTATTCCCCTTGAGTTACCTCAAGTTTACCCTCTCGATTTCACGTCCCTCTCCAAGGAACAACCTAATTTCGGCTGCTAAAGTGCCCAACGTATCCCTCGATCATACGTTTCGACTAGCGCAATAATGATCAATATTCTTAGAGCTAGGTTTCCAATTTACCCGAGACCCTTTAAAAAGGTGACAATATTTCTTTTATAAGATAACTTAATCATATATACTGAGTCCGCCGTATGAAAATTTGCGTGACAGCATTGCTTTAAAATAAAAAAAATGTTTATAGTTAGATTTCATTTCATTTCTTTAGTTCTCCTATTTATTCAGATTATTTATAATACAGAAATAGTCATTTATAAAAACCTTTGCCACAAAAAGTAGAATATCATTTTCATAGATTCGGTTTAGCTCCAACACACTCATCAACATGGGACTGTGAATTCGAAGACATTAACTTGCCTTTCATTGGTGTATTCGTATTAACCGGCTTTTTATTTCGGTGGCTCGGGTTTTATTCCTATTATGTTGGGACTGATGGTATTTGACGTCTGATACTTGAATAGGGGTTACGTGATGAGCAGTTTAGGGACAGACTACGTCTGACAGATAAACTGGGACGTAAAACTGAGGTTCTCTCAGCGCCATTCGTTTAGACTCAAATAATATCGACGCCAGAATATTCTAAACCCTTCCACCGCTTCACAGATAAATACAAAAATCTACATAGAACATTAAAAAACCTAAACCTAGAACCTAGAACTACATAGAACACTAAAAGGGACTGTTAATCATATTCGATTCATTTGCCAAATACGTTTAGTATATTATAACGTGAACGGTGCGGAGTTCTTCATTGTGACTTAATCGCTAAAGTAACGCAGTAAAAACACCATGATAATGTTGATTAGTAACTCAATGTGAGTGTTTTGACAATTTTACCTGTTCTGATCATCAGGGTGATAACTTGTTTTGTGAAGGCTTCAGCTAGTTTGCGTATTTTGCAAATTTTCAGCATTGGACTCTTAGTAATCTGTCACCAAAAGGGAAGCAAAGGAGTGGAAACGTCGAACAATGGAACCAACCACCTGAAAGGTAACCGAAATGCACAACTATCAAGTTTGTATAAGGTTTGTTTCAAGGCGTATTGGCTACAGTAGTGTTTGAGCTTTAGAGTAATGAATTTTGCAGTTCAATTATTATAATAGTGCGCGCATAATTCAGCACTGAAATAGAATCCTTGCAGTTTACTCTGCCGAAAGCGGAGGCGATTAGTGAAACAGTCTGATTAAAAAGTATTTGCATTAAGCGCAATTAATTATTTTCAATTCAGGGCAGTAAATTCTCCCCTTTTATGTAAGTTCATCTCAGACTAATATTGTAAGATATTATTTATTGTAACAGTTACCAAGCCATTCTTTGATTCCTCATTCATTATTAATATTAACATTACTTTTTGAGTATTTGAAAATAGTTTTAGCTTGTTTTTTCAGGCTTTTCACTTAGCAGACGATTATTCATTTGCTTTGACTTTACGAGAATAACAAGGTATGGAGCAGTAGATTGACGGTAGAATTTAGGGGGAAGGTTTTTCGGGAAATGGCGAGAGGTAGGAACAAATGTCGGGGCCAGAAAATAGCCTGTTCCCATCGAAAGGCGTGAAAGAGGCGCAAAGTGCTATATTTCATCAAGCGGATGCAAGAGCGACCCTGAAGTCATTCATCTCGTCTCAAAGCCAGGCACGCACTTCCCTCGTGACGTCGTGCCTGGCAATCACAGCGTTCTAATTACAAGCAAGACGGGAATGGGGGGGAAGGATTACTTTTTCCCGGTGCAGCTTTAAAGAGGAAGGAAGGTTGGCGTGTGTCAGTAACCCTCGATTCATTCCCTCTCGTTGTGCAAAAGTGCCAGATAAAAGAGGTATCTCGTCACCTCTCTTTCTTTCTCCATCCGCCCCATCCTTTGTGATTCGCGTTTGGGAGAGCCGCTTCCCGAAGAAATTCGCGAGGTCCCCAAAAACGCCGGCGTCTGGCTCACCACCGCGCCTCCGACCCGTCTCCCTCGCTCTCCGTAGCCCTCGCGAATCCTAATGTCTTCTTCTTCCTTCACCCTCCAGGAGATAAGCCTCCTTTCCTCAGTGGCTTTCACTTTCTCTTCCTCTTCGCCAGCTCGCGTATATTTTTTTACTTTAATCCCGAATCGGACTTCTTATAGGCGAGAGTTTTTATTTTGTTACTTTCCCTTCCCCTAATCCTGTTCTCCATGCTAACAAGAGTTTTATATTCCATGCATAAACTTGAATTAGCAATTGAATAGGCGGCATAAAAAACCTTTACGCGGGGTACAGTGCATGCACATACAGGTGGGATAATAGGGGAAAAAGGTAAAAAAAATATGAAAAAGAAATTTATTTTTCTGCGTTGTTTGCATGCAAATTTGGATATACTTCTGTTTCAGTGAGAGGCGACTGAATATGAATTTGACCTTGCAATAATCTTTTGAGCTAAATCTGGCCGGAACTGTGTTTCCTAAAATGTCTTCATCCAAGGTAAATGATGGTATTCGGGATTCACGTTGCGTGCCAACACTCTTTTATCTTTCGTTTTTTTCCAAATCAGCCACGTAGTTGATGTTTATTTATCAGTCCATATGGATTCTTTGGCCTCAAGAAAGATTTGACAAAAATATGTGAATAAGTTCTATAGGAGAGGAATATTAAGACAGAAATTGTATAAAAAATCTGCCTTTCGAACATCAATTTGTTTGTCTATGTTCACATTTGCTGTAATTAATGATGAGGATTTGGTCTTTTTAAGGACATCAACAATTTTGTGTAATTGTATTGAAAGTTTGCCATTGAATGAGATAGCATTTACATTTCAAAATTCGGATAAAGGAGATATCGTTCTTTGTATCACCTTGTGGAAATAGTTATTATTATGAACCTATACCAAAATTTTTTGGCAAATCGTATTTTCTTGCTTTTGCTTTGGGGAGCAAACACAAGACCTTCCGAAAGGTCATTCGCGATTGGAGAAATTCTTATTCACATCCATTGTCAGATTATTGTTTAAAGCATAAGATGCAACATCAGGCATCACTTTGTGAAAGTTTGTTATGTTCATGATGAACAATAAAACTTTCACTATTTTCACGCTTTTTTATTATTTACCAACCAGGTTTCAACGGTGTTTTTATCAAGGCAACAACCTTGGTGACACTATGTGTTGAATCCTGGTCGGTGAATAATAAAAAAGTGTGAAAATAGTAAAAGTTTTATTGTTCATCATAAACATTGTTTAAAGTGGTTAAATGAGTGTAAAAATCCTCTGGACTTTAATCTACATCAGTAAAGACCCTCTACCTTAGATAATAATTCATAGCCTTCAGCATTTTTGTAATCTTCATTACTAGTTCCAGCATATTACCTTGCCTCTTACCAATCTTTTTCATAAATTTTCTCCTTTTTGAAAAATATTTTCCATTAGCCCTCTTACTCTCATCTGAGACCCTTGAAGCCGCTTTTCCTTGTTCTAAACTCAGAGTCCTTGTTACATCTTTTTTATCTCCTGCCCATTAACACCTTTCCCAGCCCTTTAATCCTCCTTTGTCTTATTTCCTCGAGCATTTTCCTCTTCCCACCCGCCACGCACAGCGCCTTCCTCATTCGTGTACCTCTTCATCCATCGCGACCTCTACTTCCTCCTCTCCACCCAGAATTCACTCTGGAACGATGAGAAACTATCCTAAGATTATGTTTGACTGCAACAATTAAGGTTAAAAAGTTGGCAGTGCGTCAATGCTTGATTGATGAACTGGAAGAATATTGTACGAGAATTTTATGAAATAATTCAGCGAATACGCTAACATTCAGATTCCATCGACAATATTTGATGTCATTTGTGTATGGCGGTTAAGGGATGTGCTAAGATTAAGTGTTCCCTTAGAAAATTTCCTGGTGTTATAGGATAAGTAATCCACTCTGTTTCTTCATGTAAAAAATTAAAATAGAAAACTTTTTGAGCTTGCAATACTGGGTTTAACCCATGTATTTGATATCTTATGAATATCTTATTTATTCGAGTATAAAGTATCAATACAAAAATAATTATTTCGCTAATAAATTATGAGAAGAAAGTTATTGAAACCAAAGGTTTTCTTACTCTTGTGGAACTATTTTTTGACGAAATTTATTTCTCAGAAGGATTCTTTTTTACTTTTTATCCATTTTTATTTGATAATTAGAAATAATGATATGATTAGGCAGAAGAGCTGCTTCTAACATTGAGTTTCTCAAGAAGTTATTTAACCATGACCAAAATAATCACAGTGGGTACCTATAGAATGGGAGATTCCAGCAGCATATTCTGGCTGTCTGTGCCAGATCTGATAGCTGTCATAGAGGAATGGATGTTGGTTAAACTGGGAAGGTAATGAACAAGAGAATAGCCTCGGGACGGGATAATGATAAATAGGACGTATGCTGAGCTGACGAATGAAATCGCGGTATGAGATTATGGCCTGAGAGATGACTCTAATCGATCTGGGGTAGAGGATTTTTTCTGTAGGTATAGATAGAAATCCAAAGGATACATGATCCCATTTGATCCCTATTTTAAGCTTTAATCTATAGGTAATAAATTAGAAATATGTGTTTCCTCAACCGCGAATAAACTTTCGGGCGGAGACTGAAATAAACACTACCAACGCTATGATACGTATTATGTAAAGATACCACGGCAACGAAAGCGTTGCGTCGCGTGAAGGTTCAAGTCAGTGTCAAATGGCGATTTGTGAATCTCCTGGGCAAAAAATCGGCAGGTCGGTACTTAAAAATTTTAGCGCAGATTTTCTCTACACATTATTGTAATCAGGCTATGCATACATTTATGGAAATAAAAAAAGAAAATTCTAGAAACAACAGCATTAAAACAAAATGCCATCTACGAACTTTGTCCTAGTCTACCATTCACGAGAAAAAAAAAGAAAAATTTGAAAAGGCTTTCTCTCCTCGCTTCTCTCGGAGATTGTGAACACATCACTGCGCTCGGAAAAGCTTTTATCTTTTACCTTCTCCCAGATTCTAAACAACGGTTTTTTTTAGCTAAAGTTTTGAATTAATTTTTTGTACCATGCCGTTCACGGCAAGTCGGAAGGAGAGCACTCAATTTACTAAATTGGCCTACTATGGAACTTCTGTTTCAGCCCCATAGAACGTTGCATCATATGTGACCGTTCTCCCATAAATGTTCAAGGAAAATGAGCAAAAAGCTTTCCTTTTATTATGATATAAAGTAGAGACACGATCCTCCGTTGCGAGGATTTTTCAATGTATTTTATTGAAGGATTCGATCCTATGAAAGAGGTATTTGGTTATATGCTATTCCAAATATATCTTCGTTTACTCTGGAAAAGGATTAATAACTAGTTGTCTTTCAGCATCACGGCAGTTTATGCTGTCATTTAAATTCAACTATGCTATGTTAGATAAATGAAATCATTGCCCATACTACAATGGCTCCCTTGGATATATTCGATAAAACGCATGTGGAGAATCAGAGAACTGCCACTTTGGTTATTTTATTCATCTATACTTAAACTCGAATATCGAGTTTGCGTTTTATTGGACGAATAAACGTGTTATTTTGTTAATGAAAATGGAATATGAACGGTGCTCACTATCTCTCGCTTCACTTTTTAGATGTGCAATGTCCAAAACTCATCTCAACATGCCACATTTTTAATCCCTCGGGATGAATCACCATATTGCACTGCAGTCTTTTGATTTTTGATCGACTTAGATTATGATTGGGTTGGGTCCATCTATCTTCTTTGCGTTTACAAATGTAAAAAAAACACCTCTCTATCTCTTGAAAATTCTCGAAGACCCTATGGATTGAAATGGAAACCTATGGAGAAAGGGAACCACTGATCCAATTCTCGTTGTTATTTCTGTGACGCGAAGACATAATGGAGCTGGAATTATAGAAAGCCTCAGTCGCTGATAACACCTCATTTATCTTCGATCGATTTCAATGGGAGCTTTTAAATTAAAAGCCACTAACCGAAGTAACTTCTGCCTTGCTAGTTCCTACCGCATTTATTGTGATTCAGGGCACAATTTTCATTCGTTTATTTGGGAATAGTTTATTAAAATAACTTACATGGGACTTGATGAGTATAAAGTGTTGATACCTGGTAAAATGTTTTGTTTTTTGAAGGGTATTGTAAAAAGTTACATTTATTAAATCCCAAAAAAAAGGAATTGTATTACTTAAATTTCGATTAAATTTGTGATCTGATGGAAGAAGTTTTTATTTAAGTATACCATAGTTTTCTATTGTTTTTGTTAAAGTAAAATGAATATTACCGACCCAATATGGCCCTGGAAACAGCATGAATTTTTAGAAACCGTAGCTATAATGACTGATTAAACTTCAATTTAAAACGTGCAATGGAAACGCTGAGGAAATAATAATATCTTTTTTAGTTTATAAATACCGTTTCAATCTATTGCATACAATTTACAAAAGCTCAAAAACATTAAATCAATTTAAAGGAAGATTTCATTGTTGACTTGACTTACGTGAGCATCTGATCCATGAAAAATAGAGGCTTTTAAATTAAGCTCAACCAAGAATTGTTGCGATCTAAAGCTAATTGCTCATTTTACCCAATGCCCCCGGGGATCACCGTAATAACTAGTCTCTTACATTTCTCATGTTTGGACATCAGTACTCGAATGGAAAGGGTGGATGAGAGATCTGCTCATTGGAACGAGGAAATACTAGAAGAGACTTGGAATATATGCTGACGGGTGGATGGAAATGAAGGCACTCTATTCTGTCCTCTAAGAATGCAACTCTCTTTATGCACTTGAGTAAGCAACTGCTAGGCTGTAATCTTGGAGATTAACGAGAGCAAAAGCTTGCAATTCCTTAATGCAACTCCAAATAACTGCATGAAGGATAAAAATTATCCAAGGATGCCTGCCGGTGGAATTATGTAATGTCCGGAAAACTTAACTGTTCATCTTCTCTCTTTTTTCTAATACACTTCGTCAGTTTCTTACTCGTACGATTTGGGTCACATGAAATAACTTTTAACTAGTAAACGTTCCCTCATCGCAAATTAACATAATAAGGGGAAATGTTTACGTCTCTGAGTAAAATGCCCATTTTTTTTCGTCAACTGATTACACATCTATTGTTTGTAACGTGAATGAAAGCAATTGTTAATAGTGAGAAGATATAGCAGTTTTTACTCTGTAAATTGTCTTTAAACTCTGTAAAATTAAAAATAGATATGTGGACCTTAAAATTTATGAGTTTTATTAAAAATGCTTTCAGTTGAATGTAGCCTATGCCGGATATAATAGCAATTAAGTGAAAGTTTAAAAAAGCCGTTCATAAACGTCGGGAATTGATTTATTACCGAATTAACCAAACTATAGAATGCACATCTAAGTCCTGACATTTTTTCAATATATAATTTTCGCTCTCCTTTCCCCTCTTCTATAATTTTGGTCTCCGTTTCTCTTCTCCTCAGATTTTGCCTCTAAACGTAATAATTATCCCTTTAATGCAGCCATTTTGAAAGAGTTACAGAGTTCAAATCGGAGGTCTGCGAGGGAGGGGAGGGTTTGTTCTTCCATATAGATTTCTAGGGTCCTGATCCAAGAGGGCGGGTCCGCTTACCTAACCTATTCGCTGTAAATTCAACTGTCTCATGGCATTTGGTCAAAAAATTGTATTAGATTTGATAAAGTTTCACCCAACAAAGGCAGGGTTTTCCCCTAATATGTTCTCAAGGCTTAATTCATTGCCTTGGAAATATAGTTTGAAATCGTTTGTAAATTTATGGATTTCCTCGAAAAGAAAGATCTTCCAAGAATAGAAGGGAAGGCGGTCCAAATCCATTGGTTCATTAGTCACTGTGAAGCTTCAAATATTTGCAGAAAAAAGGAAGTTTTAAAGATGTTGGTCGTTGGTGTTCAGAATTGTAGAAGCTTACCGCAAAATTACCGACTCCCAGACTATAAAACTCGTTTTTTAACTCTGCTTCATAAATACCTTTGGACTCTCGGAAAAAAGATACGCATCGCTCCGAATATTGGCCCTCGGCCCTAGCCTCAACAAATCATCATTAGTATTTCAAACCTCTGATATGTGGGCTGTAACCCTCTTTTCACCCATTGCTCATGCTTTTTTCCTTTGCTAACCAGCATTTCTTCTTTTCTGATGGCCGTTTAAAATAGATATCCATAAAAAACGTAATCTAAAATGACCACAAGTTAAGGAAGGAGAGATTTTCCATTTATTTGTATCATTGTTTTTAATCCGCAGATTGGCTGACTGCAGCTTTTCGTTCTTCCCTATTTAGTTTAAGTTCTCTCTTTACCTTTGGTTTTCATATGTTTGGTTATCCATTGGCTTTCCTATTGGGACATTTCTCAATATCGCTTCTTCAATTTCATGTCTTAGAATCCTATTATACCCAAGAGTGTGTCCAGTCCAACGGGTTTTCCTATCCTGTGCAAAATGTGGTACTGTACACTAATACTCATAAGGATAATTTTTTATTTATAATTTTTTTTCTGCCATTTGATCTTCAGCATACGCTACCAATACACTTGGCATTAAAAGCTTGAAATATTTTGTGGCGTGATTTGCATTGAATGCCATCTAGTAGTTGCTATTCTATCACGAACGCTTTCTTAGCTTATTCTGTTTTTCTCTTGACACCCAATGTACTCATTTTGACCCGCGCGATAGTGCTAACGAGGTGGGCGAAGGAATCCAATTGCTCCAAAGCTCATTTTGCCATTTCAATTCTCTAAGCGCGACTTCTGCATTCGGCCTTCCTCTCCCGTTTACACGGAATTCGATCTCTTTTCGTGTTATATTATTGAATCATTTGGTTCATATGTGATTGGCAATACTTAAAAATATCACGATTCTCTGCTCTGATTGTGATGCCACTTGCGAAGTGGAGCATGTTTATTACTTCACTGATTACCTTAATTCCTTTCAATACAACAATGCGTGCTCATCTTATTGCCTCATCTATGATTCATAGTCGGTATTATTAAATTTACGCTGTGAACACTAAATATTGTTGCAATCGCTCAATTTACCGTAGTGCCATTGTTAGATGTTCTTCTGTTTAAAAACGGAGTTTTAGTAAATTTTCCGGCTTTTAGTCATGGTACAGTGATTTACGAACCTGTCCCTTTTTCCGATTTTTGAACTTATTGGTTCAAGAGCACTACCTTCCCGAACACTTAAGTCAAATGGACCTAGATATTGGATATTCCTCTTTTCTATATGATCTGCCTAAATATCGTGTTGAGAGCCTTAGTATCATCAGTTTTGAATTTGAAAAGTTTATCTTTTTTCATTACTCTGGGATAAGCATTGCTTCATTTGTTGAGTGCTTGACAAGCTAGGATCCTTTTAATAACGGCTGAAAAATGTGGAACTATTGGAAATCTACTTATAAGACGTATTTTCTGCAATTGTTTGCATTGTCTTCACCTGCATGTAGTCCAACATGGCTACTTCTAATTCTTTATAATTCAGAGAAAGAAACTCCTTTTCTTAGAATGTAGCCAAGAGCGCAAAAAAACAATGACTATATGCGAATAGAGCCATGATTAAAATATCATATTTCTGATAGTTGAAATTACATTGTATTTGATCATTAAAATCAAACTATTAGGGTCACAATTATTAACACTGACATAGTAAGGCTTACTCTTTAAAAAATCATGGCCTTAAAGCATTCTATTCCGAATTTTATCCACTGGCAACAAAGTCGACAGCACCTCTATGTATCTGTAATGAACGTTATGGTTAATTTTGTGTGAATTCTTTTTTTAATCTAAATTTTAAAGCTGATTATTTTTTATTTATTCAGTAGTGACCTAAAAAAACTCCTCATTTTCATCCGTTCAATCAAATAAATAGCTTTACTGAATCTTAATAATAGCCTTTTTCCAAAAGTGGCTACTTAGCAAATAAAGTTACAAAAAGCGTTGGTTAAGAATCGCGAGGGTCAGCTATTGAAAAAAGTCACTGAGTCTATCGTACGATTGTGAATGGCTTGCGGAGTTTGTAATACATACTTCTTTCTTCATTCAATGTTTATGACACTGTTTCTATATTTGCTTGCAGCGGATTTTGTGAGCGCATAATATGTAAGCTTTGCGTGTAGCATTGCAATTAAGTTCGCTATCTAATAAAATAAATACGCTTGTGTCTCTTCTTCGTGAACGAAAAAACTTGAGGATTAGTGGAAGAGAGATTTCAGAGTAGAAAATTGAAAGGTATTGCACCTGAGTGTATTGTATCAGTCCCTTTCAGAGAAAGGATTCATAGAATCAGCTATAGCGGGGACTATGTGAAGGGTAACGAGTTACAACCATTGAAGGACTTGTTTTGCTAAGTTAAAAAATGAAACGGTAAAATAGTCTAAATTAATTAATTGTTTTGAAACGAATCCTCACTTTCATTCATCTAAGTCTATTTTTAGTTTTATGCATGATATGTTTGATTTATGTGAGTCTTTCCGAATGAATTTTCTCTGGCTACTCGATTCAAGGCATGTGATGACACGCGGTTAAAATTGTCGAACCGGCCATCTAGCGCTCACCTCGAGGAATCCTCTTACCATTTGGATCTTGCCTACGGAACAGCGTGGTGTCTCGTCTATGCCAAACTAGGTCTCGAGTTATTCACTATTCAACCTTGGCAAACACTGGCAGGTATGCCCCTCGCGTGAAGCCTTTCCCGAGCGACTATCCAGCTTTTGATATCTATGACACTAATGTAATGAATGAACTATCCTTTGAATCACGCATCTCTTCTGTTAGATTTTTTAGACGCTCCTCTGATTTAGCCGTTTGGAATAAGTTTTAAGCATCATTACTTTAGTTTGAATGTCATATAACTTTTTAAACACATGTACCAAGAAAATTTATGGGAGAGGCTTTGTGTGAAAGCATTTTTTGACTGTAAATGTTTTTGGTAAAAATCAGTAGGTCCATATTATTTGTGCTGGTTCATTTTTGTGACTAAAATTTTATAGAAGCTGATTTTGTCATTAAATACCTCTGTTGAAATTTTTAATGACAAAATGGAAGAATGACAAATATCAATAATGTTTTTAATGAACCAGCGCTTAAAAACATATGCATTGGCTCATTGGTTTTGAAGAGTTATCAACATAAAAAGCAAAGTTTCTCTGTGTGTCTGTCCGCAAAGTCGTTTCTTATAAGGAAATACCCGTATTGAGTTCATTTTATTCGCTTTCAATCTTTTTTTCTTTTTAATTATTTATTTCTTAACGAAAGGAAATGTAACAAAGATTGTTACAAATTAGTGAAGATTATTATGTCATGCTTGAGCTAGGGGTATTGCTGATACATAATACGAAACGTACTTTTCTTGCGCAATGTAAAATTCTTCTTTAGCGAAATGATATGAAGGTAGCTTTCTACACATTTAATAAATTTCAGTCATTATTGATTGGGTGGGATTTAATTAAATATCTTAAAAATAATTAAAATGGACTATGACGCACAAATATTACAAAATCCTTAGTGAAATTAACAAGAGCTTTCATAAAGTCAAAAACATACTCTTCAGCGTATGTCATTCGCGAGATTTATGAAATATTGTTTTTGGCGAAATCATTTCCGCTGGCTAGGGGCTCTGATGTTTAAATTTAAACATGAGAATTTTTAATGTTATTTGAATTGTGCCAGATTTTATCGGCCACTAATATCACGAAACAAAGGTGAATTTGGTGGCGTAGGTGGCGAAAGGATAGGAAGTTACGTTTAGCTTATCTAACGAATAAAAAATACCACTAAGTATTGGCTCAGTCATTGAAATCAGTGATAAGTCATTAGGAAAGTGCATTTTTTCTAACAGTTTTACCTATGCCATGAAGTTATAACAACTTCTTAAAGTGTGGCATTCGTTTTTTTATCATCGACCGAGGGAATTCTTCAAAGCCTTTAGTCTGAATTTGATTTATATGAACCTAAACGACGTTTTCATTTGCAATGATTGATTGCATTGATTCGTCCGTCGCAGATATAAATTATCGGGCTATTTTTTTTACAATTTTCACGAGGGTCCAAATGGAGAGTGATGACATCTGAGAGCTATCTTTCTTAAGGTTTATTGGGAAGAATTCCTTCCCGCCTGGAGAAGGGCCGAGAAGGTCATGCCCCCTGGTCGAAGGACCCAACGTCCCGAGGAAATAAAGGGCACTCGAAATCTCCCCCTCGGGCTTTCCTCTTCCACCACACCTCCGGCGAAGGAATGGGAAACGCGGGGGTCTCTCTCCACACCGCCCTTAATCTTCGGTATTAGCGCGCCGAGAAGAGTCAAGCCAGGAGTCGATAACTCCACCCCTTTCCTCTCTCTCTCTCTCGCTCTCCGCAAACGAACAATCGACGCATTCGCCGTGAGATGGCTCACAATCCGACGGGAAGGAGTCTCAAGGAGTCTACACTCGCCGGTTAATTTCTCTGATGAGCGAGCGCATTGGCTCGCTCTAACCCGGCCTTTTCCACAGGAACAGAGTTGGATGGCGGGCACCGTTGACTGAGTACTTCTTCGCGAAACTAGCAAACTAACTTATCCTCCTCTCCTAGAGGATGTTTGTCTCAATTGTTCTTCCCTCGCCCCTGGGAGGGTAGAAAAATAAAAGATTAAGAAAGGGAGAACCTTCCCTTTTTTTCGTTCGGAAGCCCTGTCCCCAGAGTCGCACGTGAAATTTTAGGCCCGCCTTCATCGTCGAAAAGGATGAGGGCGCTAACTACGTTTAAAAAAATGTCGTACTCATACGTCTCGGTCTAAAACTTTTCCCTCTGAAGTGACAGAGTAATCCCGCAGGCGAAGCATGCAGCAAAAAAGCATCTAGGAAATATTCAGGAGACGATAAGTTCGACGTTCCGATAAAGTTCTGTAGGAACCCATAATTTTAACTTTTTATTGCTAAGCAGTTGCTAAGCAGCCGAGAACGTCAAATGCTTTTTTTGAAATATGTTAAAATTTTATCTTAACGGGCTATGGCTTAAAAAAACGCATTTCTGAAGCACTCTTTCTCCGTTTCCCTCATAAATTGGGAATACTTTCCTTGGATCATTGAGCACGAAACATGAGCCCAAAAATTGAAAGAAAACTGGATACTGGGAAAACCTACCACCATTGTTAATTTGGATTAATTTCCATGGGTTAAAGATGGAATGGGGGTTGTCGCTTCAGCGTGTCATAATTAGGTTTTTTTGCCATAAAAGTGAAATTCCAGAGCTATTTATCAGTGCAAAAATTGAATGACATATAGTAAATTTAATTCTAACATAAATGAGAAATTCAAAGTAGTTATGTTGGATAAAACTAAGAATGAAGGATAAGATAACATATTTTGGCGCAAAAATTATTTTCATTCAACCAGTAAAATATATCAAAATAAAATGCAATGCTAATTGTATACACTTAAGATATAAAGGAATGGATATCATTTGATTCTCTCTATCAGAGATGGGACAGAATGAAGTGAGTAGTTGAAACTGTGCAGTTCCGAAAAAATGAACTGATTAGTAAATGAACGGCTCACACTAACTGCCTGTTTCGTAAGGATTTATATTTATAGTTTCAGCCAAGTGCTACATTGTATCAGCGATGCAGCGGCTGGCCGTAAATTGTGTTCAAGTTCCTTTGAGTGCGAACAGATGGCGAGACTAGAGGCGTACCATTTAGAGGAGGAGGAGAAGGTGTCGGAGCCACAATCCACCCATCCATTTCATAACACCCCCCGCGGAGGGCGGATCTTCCATTCGTCCTTGAGCCCACAAGAAAGAACCTGAACAACACGCTCCATAGACTTCAGCTGCAGTACACTGTTCAGAAAGATTCTCGGAACAGCATTTTCAGTAGAGTTCAGCTACGGCACGCTGTACAGAACCGCGGAACAACATGCTCAATAGAGTTCATTGATTTCAGCTATGGTACGCTGTTCAGAAAGAGGCGTTGAACATCATGTTCAAATTGAACATGTTCAATAGAGGTACAGAGCTTTTCGTAAAGAATCGTTGAACAGCAGGGCGTTCAGGAATGGTAGCGTTCGGAAAATCTGGGATGTTAGGTCGATGTTATTCCGATCGGAAATTATCCAGTCTTCGCTAATACGTGGGATGTGCTACGATTCAAAGGAATATAAAAAATAACACAATTTCATTCACATTCTGTGAATGCATAACGTTGAATTAAGTGAACATTTTAGTTCGTCATGGAAAATGCATTATTACGATTAGAGTCGAATATTGAGTAAGACAGAGGAAACTCAAAACGCTCAAGTATTCTGCAACCGATATGGCTGGTGACGTTTTTGCTTACTCTTTCGTTGGTATAGATTTTAATTACCCATAATGTGGAATTATCGGTAAGGGTTGTGCACTCGTACACGTCATTGTGTTACTTAAGTTAATTATACTTAACTAGTTTGATTCACTGGGTAGATACCATTACTAACGCTGGAGTAACTTATAAGTAGGTAGAGTGGGTAGATAGTGTGAGTAGTTAAGGGAAATTGAAGGTTAAAAGTGGTAAGTGTTAAGTGAATAGAATATAGAAATAATGGTACTTTGGAGGTACTCATTACGAGATATAGAAGTAGGGAGTTACCTGGGCCATAGAGTGACTTAGTGCCGAGAATGAGGCGCTAGTAAGTGGACATGTAATGGGCTATTTAAGACTAAGATGACCGTTTAAATACTCGTTATGAGATATATTTTCTTCACAAGCATTAATTACCATGTCCTCTACGTCTCCGGAAATCTACAGGCATCGTTATCAGCATTCCTTACTGTGACTGTAAAGGGAGCTTGCCTTTGAGTTCCCCAGAACCTAATCACGTCCGAAAGTGCAAAAAGTAGATTTTTATTGCAGTGAAGTTTGCGCTTATAACAGGAATTAAAATTCTGGGATATTAGAAACCTCCTGTCGTGCGAAGAGCTCTCCTGAGGTTCTTGCGAAATCCCGTCTCACACGATGCTGGATGCAGATCATATAATCCATGCAATCACATAATGCATAGTTTTATGTCCTGTTTTATATCAAAGATAATTTCCTCGAAATAAGAAAACTTGCGGTGCGGCTTCTTTTGTGATTGCGGGGATTGCCAAGAGGATTCAACCTCAGCGAAGACGTCAGCGAATTTGTGTAATTTGAGCTCAATTCCGTGGGGACGCCAAGTGGTATGACACCTGGCCTAAAACTGTGGACGTTTGCCAATTCAGCGAATCCATCGCTTTTATTGCTAAGCGGTGTACGAGATATTTTTTGTTGGCTATTGGATACTGTAATTTAAATCAATCCATAAATTCATGCAGCATGGTACCAAAAAAACTGTTCAGATATTTTAACTGTCCGCGAATTTCTCCGCCAGAAAATTATATTACAGCGGCGACAAGGGGGTGTAGATAGTTATGATTTCAAAAGTTAAGACGTCAAAGCGACCGCACGTAATTCTCACTCGCAATTATTAAATCAAATAGCTCAGTGAGTATGAAAGCAACATTTGTCTTTAATCAGCATGCAGGGTTTTTGTAATCATATAGTAATAAATAAAGTAAACACGCCGGAGAATTCTCTGTGGCATTACTTGATCCTGGGTATCTAGCCTGCAGGCGAGCATAATCTCACTTGCACTTCACAAGTTGCGAGTGCCTGGCCTGAGGTGCTCATGGCATTCGCGTTCAGCGAGCAAGAAAATCTTCATAGCAACTGAATGATAATGATGCATACGTAGGGATGGATAAATGGATGAATACAGTTGTCATCACTTGGTAGTAACTGAAGAATAAGCCTAAGTTCTGGTGCTGTAATTTTCCACTTCACTGAATTAAATATCATGTTTGACGCATTCGATAAGTGATGAGAATGGTATTTTAGAGTCTTCTCTGTTGTTATTTTTCTATCAGGATTCTGCTAGGCTATAATTTTCTCTACCCACTTCATAACTTCATCTTTGGGTGGGTTATGTTTCACTGGGGTCAACATAATAATAATAATTTTTTCAAAGGCATTCTGCAACGGGGAATATTATAACGCCGATTTCCTCATATTTTCCTCATTTCCTTCTCGTTTTCGTTTATAGTATATTACTTTGAGAGGAAATGAAATCTTATTAGTTATTTATTATCGCCAACTCTTCATTCTACTAAAACTTTTGCTCTGCTTACTCCCTGGTTTGTATGATATAATCTATCCCGACTATTTTCTTTAAATATATGCCTCGAAAGGTTCATAGGAATTGGGAACTTTCGAAAGCAGTGGTTACGGAGACATTATCCAGAGCAACACTGCGTACGAAAAGTAGTTGAAACTCAGGAGATCTCTCTCACTTTAAAATAGAGAAATGCTTCCTTGGACACTACGTAAAACAACAAGGAGTCACTGATTGCAATGCTACCCGGCGTTGAATGGGTTGCAAACCAAGCAGTAAGGGATTAATTGGCCGTTATTGAAGGATTTTTTGGGCAGGCTTCCGGGAAGAAATTAAAATTGTTATGAATCGAATGCTAGACAAAAGCGGTTTATTCATGATCGAGAGAGAGAAGTAGCTTTGAAATTAGAGGGAGCCGGAAGATGTGTACAGAGTTAATTTTATGTAGCCATCGAGTACTTTATGCTAGCACAAAGCGGAGTGTACCTTGAGTTGAAGAAAATTACGGCTACTTAAGGGAGAAGAAAATACAGCTAACGGGTCTACTTGATATGATTACTGCTAATCCTGGTCAAAAGACTATGGTGCACGTAAAATAGGCGTGATTTTGTCTGGGCCAAGGATTTTGCCATAAATTGAGATGGAATGAAAAAATCGCTGAAATGGGCTGGAAATCTCTAAAATCTGCGCCAAATACTTCAACCCATTAGTTCCATCTAGGAATCTGGGTTTATATCCCAGAGCAGGCGAATGATAATCTCTTAGCACATTTCGTCCTATAACGTAACGTCTTTTCCAAAGCACATCCCCATGAGGGTACGTGCCAGATGGAAAACAAGTATTTAAGCCTTTATATACACTTTCTTTATCGGTAATTAAAAATTTATCAGGGTTCAGACCACGTTTATTCACTGCTTCGGCAGAGGTCTACAACTTATTTTCCATTTCGACGACTGCAATTTTTCCCCCCTTGTTTTCTTCTCAACTCAGTTCCTTCATTCAGATCATTCTCTCTCTCTCCCGCGAAGTTTCCGCGTTAAATCCTCGCCTATCATCTTCCTCTTGCCTCATTTAATCCTCACGCTTCATTTAAGGGCACAGGAGTAGCCTCCTAATTCGTCTTTTTATCAACGCACTTTGCCCCTCGAGTATGAACCTATTCAATGCCCCTGTCTCTCTCTCAGTCCCGTCGTGTTCCCACGGCAGTTCCCTCTTCATCGATCTCGTGCCGAAGGATTCTTCTCATTTCCGCTCCCTTTCTCCTCTCACCTCCTTCTTCTTCTTCCGAACCACTGAGCAAATATTTGACCGACTTCCCTTTTCATCCGCCGTGGGTTTCGAAATGAATGCAAGTTTGGAAACTCTTGTGAGGGCAGCAGTCTTCCTTCGCCCGCGAATTCTTGGCCGTAAATTGTTTCCTGGAACCTACCTGGTTATAACTGTCTTCAAGATAAAAGCGATGTTTCGAAAGGAATCCTCCTTTCCCACATGATAGTTTAATTTTTAACTGCTTTGTGCATTTCTCCACTAAAGACTTCCACTTGCCCGAAGAGGAGGATCACAGTACCTACTGAAACAGCTCAGGTGACCGCAGAAAAAATGTACATTTACTCACAGAGTAATTAACATGTTGCATGAATAGTACTAATTAGTAATGCTACCAGTAGCTGGGGTCCTTATGAGGTTGGCATAAACTCCGAGAATGATCGCGTGCTTCGAAGATCGGCAAGATCTGTCTACGACCGTCACGATAAGTGCATCTGTGGAAAAAGCCTTCTGCACCGACAAGAATGTGAATCGCTTTCAGACCGACGCGACGGTTATAATTTAGACTCTTAGCTAAGCTCTGAGCTAATGCATTTTTTTTACAACGTCCAAAACATTTTCTGTATCCGATATACTGCTTCAGATTATGTGAATGAATTTAGGAAAGTAGACTACAAAACAAACAGATGGAATATTCCATAGTTTCTTTGAACGATAAGGGACCGTAGTTGCTAGCCCCAAAACTTATTAAAAAATTTTCGATAGATATTGGACCTTATCAGAATTAATTTAAAATGCACGACTCTAAATCTGCTGTGTAATACTAACGGCATCTCCCGCATACGTCTTGTGCAATACTGGTATCTCTGTGCTCCTCTGTTGTTGAAAAATACATTAATATTCATAACTTCTAAAATTACGATAGGTCATAATCTATCGAACGGCTGTGAATTTTAACCCCCCCCGATAGGTATTTTTTCGGATTTATAAGTGCACTATTAGTCATATTTTTTAGAACTTAATTATGCTATTAGGATTTGCTGCTTTCCCGGCGTAAGAGTTTCTCAAAGTTTTCGCGGGTTTCCGCCCAGGTGAGTGGGTCCATTTCACCTCTACCCTGAGGACAATGCTCGAGTCGAACATCGAAACGTCGCGTCGGCCAACATGGACCCACTCACCCGGACGGAAGCCCGAGTAAACTTTCATTAGGCTAGTATGTACTTGTAGCGTATCCTAGAGAAAGCTCACCATGTCACGAACCCATTAATTGGTACACATGGTGTTTGGCGGATGTATAATATTTACAAGTTTTGATCTAATTTATTTTCTGAAGCTGGCTTTTGGTTTTTTTCCGTGAGTAGAGAGCGGAAGGAGAGCAATTTTAATCATACCCGTTTTGCAATGAATTTCTCACATTTTTCGATCATCTGTGTTCTAAAGATGCACTAGGTATGTGTGTTACATAGTATGTACCGTGACATAAGGTAGAGGATATGCCCTTAAAAGTGGAATTTTAGTTTCCTTGAATTATGGATAACATTCGTTACTTTTTACTTTAACAAGTTGGACTCAAGCTCAATGTCAAGTCAAATTGTACGAGTATATGCCCATGTAATGTCATAGGAGAAATGGAGAGTGGTGGTTTCCCAATAGAATAACGGAAAGTAATTGAATAGGTAGTGAAAGGACAGAGAAAGCATCCAATGCATATGAAACCGGGCTTAAATCAAACAAATTGGAGTGACATTTTGAAGGCCAGCTGGTACGCTGATAATTACGGAGAAATAAATTGAATGAAATTTCTGCTCTCTGTTTAAATCGGTTTACAGCAAAAGTTAGGAGACATTCGACTGAAATCATTTTATTATTTACTATCAATATCATCCCGGATCATGGGAATATGGTCCTGACTTTTGTTCAAATGATTCCCAAACGAAGTTGCTCTGATATAATCAGACGTCAAATCGAGTGAAAGTAAAGAATTCAGGCAGTATTCGCATTTTAGGCTGGGAAATCCGGTGTTCTAATTTTCGCCCAATTTTGGTTGCTTGCAAGCAATAGTAATTTCCATTATTTATTTAATTTTGGGAGGCTAGGAGGTGTGTTTTGTGAGCGTCAACAATGAATGATCTCGGATAAATGGAAAATTTTTAATAATTATCCTCCATTCCTCACTAGTCCAACTCGCGGACATTTATAACTAAAGATCATCAGTAGTTTCTTCACGGAGTATCTGAGTTGATATCTTTCTAGAGCGACCAGCTTATGAGACAAAAATTTCCATTTTTTACTAGTCCCTCTTATATTAATTCAGTATCTTCAATTAATCCTTAATGAGTTATCATAACAGCCCCATAATTAGCTGTAACAGCAAAAAAAATTTTTGATGGTGGTTTAGTATTATATTCGATACACTACCGGTTGGCCAGTCACTAGTTACTTTACTTAACAATAACACCTTAGCCTTATTCGATTTAAGATCGCTCATCTAGGAGCTGCTTCAATGTTCGTTAAACATCCTCTCATAGGTTGCGTAATTATCTATTCGCAAGTCACACGGAATTAGTAGATTATGTCCCGTAAAGATGAGGTTGATGAACTAATGAAGAGGATTTAATCATTGCTATTTAACTGCCTGAGGAAGACTGTGAAAACTGTTGAAGTCTGTGCAACTTTAACCAGAGCCCAAACGTATTCATAAGTCCCTCAATTCAACTAATAGTCTGCTGTTTGTGAGCTGTCATAAAGTAATCCAATCATCTTTATCCCAGCTAATGATGAGAATCCCGACGAAAAGGTTCGTCTTCATTAACACGCGCGAGTGGTAGTTAATCTATTGAAAGAAATTTGAGTGGACCGAAAGAATAGTGCTGGCACTAACTTTGTGGAAGTTCTGGATCTCCATCCTCAAAAGAGAAACAACACTCGGTCATTTTCGCACTAACGTAAATCGACGATGTTTTCGGCACGTTGTGCCAACATCAGTTTGCGTAAATATGAGTGGATTTCTATTGCCAACAGACTATTCCTCTTGAACGGTAATCGTCGAATTAGGATACAAATCTTGTGACTATTATGTAGAGAGATATCCCATTGTTCTCAAGATTGCTAGTAGTTCCATTATTAGCTAGACTTCTGTGGCTCGTGATAAACCATAGCAGAGTTGTGTGATACTGATAAATGCCATGGTTTTTCATCATCTTGAAAATATTATTGAGGTGAGTCCTTGTCAAACATGAAATCAGGCGGACAGAAACGAAACCAGCTAACATAAGAATCTATCTGCTCTAAAGGAATGTAATTGAAACGATACCAGCAGGAGAAGAGCTAATTCCAAAGTGTTAGAGAGCACTAATGGAAGGGAACGTATGTGGCCATTTTAATAGAACCGTTTGTCAAGACCCCGGTGTCTAGAACTCGAGAATTATTGAGTAAGATTTATATCTAAAGGATTTCTTTCCATCCAAGATCATTTGTATTCGAGTTTTAGATGATAACGGTGAAAAGGGTACAATGAACCAACTGGAAAATAAGTATTTACACTTTTCTCACTGGAATGATGAAGTAGAAGTCCGTTATTGAAATTTCAGGTTCACGGAAGTGATTTCCAGTGTGTAATCTCAAAGGGGGAAAATTTAGTAACGGCCATGGTACTGTCACAGCCCGCTGATGCCCTCGCCAAGTGGACAAGTTGATATTTCCAAAACCTTCTTATCCATTCTACTTCGAATGCAGTACTGACTGATGGTTAAGGAAATGTGATTTACAGTGACATGGGTTTAACTAAATTTTATGGCGCATCATGGTGTTCACGAGCCTACTTATGAAATTTCAATTGCAATTTTCCGTATTTTATCTAAACCAATGTTGTGAAAAGTCAGTTTTGGATCGCCCTATTCAACAGTAGACAACGTATTTCGTTTGCCATCAAAATTAGCGCGCTAGTGAATCGAAGTCACGAAATGTTCAGTGAAAGTTTTCTTCCAAGCCCTGAATTTTACGACTGCTGACGCGGGTCCTCAAACTTCGTCTCTCCTTTGCGTAGCGTCTTCAGAAGGATATGTTCGTTTTTTAGCCGTACACCTAATCAAAAGTGTCGTTGCCTAATCCGTTGCAACTGTCAATTCGATTTAATGACGCATTCATAACAAAAAGGCTCTCAAGGAAATCAGAATGGGGTAATGCATGGAGTAATCAATAAATGTTGGGACACAGAGGATCATTTTGGAAGTGAGGTTGCTAGCAAAGAGAGGGAGAGAACGAGAGAAATTTTAAAATTCAGCAAAAATGTAATTTTTATAACGTGGGCTAAAGGTTTAAAATGTAATTTTCATTGCAAATAAATTTTACATCAGGAAGTGAGAATGCGCTAATGCATATTTTATATAACATCTAGAATCTAGGCTTCTTCAATTTAAGAAAGTACACTACGATATGACTAAATGCGGCTGCAGTCAATGGCTTTCCATCCCGAAAGGGTATCATGCATGTTAATTATGGCTCTCCATTCGGAAGCCTTGTGATTGGATCAAAGGTAATTCATATCACTTGCCTCTAAAGTAACTAGAAAGTAGTTCATACTTACTCTCTAGGCGTACATTTACCAAAAGAGCTGTTTTTTGTACTGTTATTTTAAGTAATAATGTCTGGATACCTACTGAATGAAAAAAAGGAGACTCTGAGGTTTAATTGAGGGAATTGAGGATGAATAAGCACCCCTTAGTCAATCAGATTGAGAACTCTCCAACTTCATCTAAAATATCGACTCCATTATGTGTCTCAATGCTGAATCTTTTTTGCTATTCATAGCTGTTTATTACATTATTACTTTTTAACATTGTTTTGGCAACTTGAGAGACTCTTAAAATACGTACTTTTTAGGATGGATTTCGCTATTATTTTATGTTTCTTTCAAGGGAGAATTGAGGCCTTGCGAATTTTGCGAAAATGCGAAAAAATATACCTATAGCAAGTTTTGTGGGAGAATATTATTGAGAATCTCGGCGGAACTTTTGTGAAATTATCCTTATTGCGTGCCTTGGTAAATCTCTGTTTCTAATTTCAAACGTTCTTTGTAATGGGTATATTTCTTTTCATTCAAGAGTACGAATTCTATGCTTTATTTCCACATTTCAGATGAATGATAGAGGGCTAATTGGGAAGGAAAGCTTTGGATAAATGTGGTCACTACTGTGGAGGAAAACGCAGAAAATGGAGTCGCCTAGAGACCAAGGCGAGCAAAATGTTTTAACAGCCCACATTTGGGGTCGTAAATCACTTATCGTGTTCAATTAATTTGAATTCCCATTAGGTCTATGAGCTCTTACTCCTTCTCACCATGAGAAGAAGAGAAGGGGTAGTGAATTCGAGTAACCAATGTAAATGAAGCCAATTAAATGCAACGCGTTACAAATGGTGATCGAGTTCTCGCCCCGGATGAAATCAAGGAGCACTTAATTTAGTCGAAAAGTTGGTCTTCTGCCACAAACGCTATTCAGGCGCGTGGACATTTTTGATTCCAGGAATCGGTTTAAAATCCGCTTTTGGCAGCGAGTGGGTTAATTTGAAGGAGATGCAATATCGTGCTTGCCGAAGTTTGAGACCGTATAAATTCCCGCGTTCGGGGTCGAAGTTTTGATTTTGGAGTCTCGTTCCTTCGGGACAGTTCCACGGGAACGTAAAGTGGAAGTCCACTTGAACGTTATTACCTCGCTTTAAGAACTCGTTTCAAGTTAAACGCGGCTTCATTCCGATGCCAAGTCCCCAAGTTTCGTGAAATATTGACACGAAATTATCCGATTATGTCAATTCCTGTAAATGTGGTTCAGTACCATTAAATGTAATTATATACATGAAACTTACCCTAATTTCGGTTAGCTGAATAAAATTTGGTAATAATTGTTTGCTGGGTTTGTGTTTTGCCTACGGTGTTTTTTATTTTTTTCTATCTCAACCCATTTGTTAGTGTCAGACAACGGATTTTGCGTTGACGGGAGGAAGAGCTAGCAATACCTTTGAATATTTGTATAATGTTACTAAATCATCCAATTCATCGGATGATCATGTCGGCTTTTATTGTTCCATTAGTTTAAGAAACTCAAGTGTTATTTTTACCCCATTGGGTAGTCGCTAAGAATATTTCAAAGGATATCAGTGACACTCATACTACGGCAAATGCCATAATTTTAGAGAAGAAATAAGGAAATTGATATGCCCAATGTAATTAATTTACACACAAAATTCGGTTTTCAACTTCTGGACAAAAGGCAGTGCGAAATAATTGTTGAGTTCAACCATTCATAACCATAATTGATGAAATATTGCTTTAAGTGTCCTATGACATTATTAGTAGTTCCCAAGTCTTGGATGTTTAAGTTTAGCTTAAGTGGTTAAAGCTCTATAAACAAATTTATCTATCACCATCGCAGTTTTTTATGTTATAGAGATTTTTTCCTTGTATACTGTGTAATGTGCTTTTGACTCGAAGAATTTTACCCTGTTTGCTGTTGCAATGAAGTTATTGATCGTTTGGTGCTTATGCATTGCAAGGATTAGGTCAGGAATTCCTTAAAAAGAGTGAAAAGCTCTCAAGTTTTCTCAAGTTCCTTCATCGATGATAACGTTGCGACCGGTCCCTATAGTCATCAGGAATTCTGTAAACCATTGATGTCGTGGTTGTGACGCAACAGTACCTTATCTTTGACACTTTGGATCCAAGGAACCCTGATGTTGATGTGCGAGACGCCTTTTGGAATGTAGGCATCAATGCAGAAACTTACCTGGTGAAAAAATTGAAACATTTGCAATTAGTAGATTCCCCGAGATAACTTAAAGCCATGCACCCTCAAAAAGAGGTTTGAAGAGATGGATTGATTTTTGCAGTGGAAATTGGAATCTCCTTCTATTTTACCACATGGGTAACAGAATCAAGCGATACATATACCAATGACTGAATACTGGTAGCCATTGAACAGCTAAAAATTTCCAAGTAATTTCATTGAAGGCATCAGAAATTAGGAGACAGACATAAAGAGAATTTTTTTTTAAACATTCAATGCTTGTAATAAGCTTAATCATTCAAAAATATTGATTGATAGATTAAATTACTGCTTGAGAGGATCTTTTCAAAACGTTTTAAGTGGATTATTCATTGAAAGGAGATAATTCATGAACAAATACACTTGATTTACTAATCATCTCCTGAGGTTTTTAACTTAAAGTGCTCTACTGTTGGCCAATTTAATGCTGGTAAATTTTACGTTGTTGGTGAATACGTAGAAAAAGTTAGGGATCTGCGCTTAGATAAAGTGTAATCAGATGGCTTCATAGGATAAATCTACTTTAATCCCAAAATATCAGTCAGTAAGCTAAATATGATGTGGTTTTCTCCGAATGGCTAATTCACTGTAGCATATAAAGCATGGTACTACAAAAAATGTAAATTTTGCCTGGTCTAAACGATCTAATATGCGTGGTGAGTAATTATCGAGGAAAGATGGACACTCAATCTAGGGGGGCAACCGAAGATTTGGTGATTTTAATCGCCATTCCCTTTATTAACATTTTTTTAAAGTTACCGACAATTTTGCACACACTTAGAAAATACTGTCAAATAAATTGTAATGAATGGGATACGATAGTTGTTTAGCAAAATTTTAAAAATCTTGTATTTTCTAGTCAAATACGATCAGATTAATATTAATTCTTTGACGCAAATGCTTTCAGTAAAAATAATTATTTTGCGAACTAGTGTAATGGCGAGTGTATTAAATACAGCAGATTGATACTTTCAATAAAATTAAGACATCCTTGAGCGATCATGCGTCGGCCCCGGCGTCGGCCCCGGTGTCGGCGGGGTAAAGTCCTCGCCTTCTAACCCGAGGGTCGCGGGTTAGACTCCCGCCTGGGTAAGATTATTCAATGTCCAGGACATGGGTGTTTGTGTTCGTCTAATGATATATTATAACGCTTGTAATTGGGGAAACCTGTAAGTGTTAAAGAAATTATTATTATTATTATCATGCAGTTGGAAACCATCAATTTTCTCCATATATAATATGTTCTCATTAAATAGCAACTTCAGTTTCATGTTATCTTTCTCATTATCAAACTACATTGAATAATTGTGCTCCGGTAAGCATTTGATGATGAGCAAATTAAGCCTAAATGCCATGGCAGGAAGTTGGGATGTTCATGGGGATGAACATATTTATTTTTATGATAAATGTAATCGGCTTTGCTCAAAAGGGACTACTTATTTTTTCTTGAAAATATTTTCTATCGATTTTTTATATATTTTGTGAGGGACTAAGGATTGATCCCAATCAAGCTATAGACGAAACACTTGAACCGTGTGAGTAGAAATGCAAGAGACGAGCTTAAGTCGTGATGTAATTTATTTTAGAAGGGAAAAGGGATGGAAGAAGTGTACGGAAATCACTACGATCCATCATTATCATTCTAAGAATGGTTTGCTACTTCTTAGCAATCAACACTCCTCTCAGCCTACCACTTCATCCTTAGTACTCTTCCCACGTCTTTGCATCCTCTTTCCTGACTTCTTTTCATTCCTCTTATCTCATTTCGTTCATTTCTTCTTCCGTTACAGTTTTCAGTTGGGTACAACGCCTCAAAATGTGTAATAAGTTTGTTTCCTCTCCGTCTTCCAGATATCATTTTGCAGATACGGGCCATTTAGAGGGAATTTTTCCCTGGGGCTCCAATATCTGCGTTTCTATTCGTTGACCCTGAGTAGATTATCCAGTAGATTCCGCTGCTGTATTTCCTTACTTCGGATACTGTCATTTCTCCGAAACCTATGACTTGCTAATGTTATAATAATAAAATATACTTTTATCTCAAATTTCATATTTTTAGGTGATCCGCAGACTCGAAGCAGGGCCACGTGAATTCGAAAGAGTTGCCCTTTACACCAGCGATTTCGATAAAATTTGCCGGACGTATATTCCATTTTACTATATTGTTGACCTTGCCCCATTGTTTGGCGATATATTCATCCGTCATCCAGCTGCAGGAGTATAAAAAAACTGAGCTTTCTGTAAAACTTTTGTTTTGTCTTCGAAATCTTTGAATTGAAAAAAACTTAAAACAAAGTGCTCATGTTCATTTCAAGTAGAAAGTAGCAGTGCATAACTTAATGACGTCATATATTCAAGATTTTATATTTTTATGCATGAATCTTCGTTCTAAATACTTTAAATGCGATAATTTTTCAAAATTTTTCAATAAAGGAACCCCATCAATATTGCACATTTTGGTCAAAATAATTATCGACTGTTGTGCTCTCTCTCGAGTGGTCACACCCAGAGCTACAAATTTGGTTTACCTCCCGAATATTTTACTCCAGTCTTACACGACAGCTTCTATTGCAAAGCATATGAGTGACAAATTTCGATGACATACTTCACCTTGGAAGGGTATGGCAATGGTTTCGCGTTGTCTACCATCTCGCTGTGCTACAACCACATTTGAATGTCTCGTTATGCCAACCGGTCTCCATCTTGGCTCGTACGAAGGAGCGTTGTTGCCCTTTCCCTTGGTAATTGCCTTCTATTGTTTTACATAAACTATTTGCTATGGTAGGATATCATCCCAAGGTTGTCGAGATTTTTTCGAGCCATCGTGACTAATGGTGGACCACCTACACTCTGTAGGTGATGCCGCTTTTTGTCCCCAACTGCCTGTTACATGAGTGATCTCGCTTATTTCGCATTAAGCCTTATGATATTTAGATCGACCCATCATCCGCAACCTGGTTGAAGTTGTTAGTTTCTGCAAGTTCTCCCGAGGCTTGCTGTGGGCCAACTCTTGATCGATCCTTCAACACGTCAATTACCTGTGCATTTATGTTCAAACTGATCAGATAGTTCTTATCTCAACTTGACGAGGTGAGTACTCATGTTCAAGCTAAATTTGACTGCCTATCCTAAAACCCTTTGGAAACGCACTTCACTCCGTCCTGCAACCTAACCTCACATTTAGCAATTAATGAATCATGTGATACCATAATGCTCTTTTATCTTGGAATCCCATGGCCTTTACAGTGGTATATCACGCTTAGAAAATAGCAGTAATCTGATGAAACTATCATGGGTACTTTAAAAGGGGACATTTTCGAAAAATAATAAGATGAGCCTGAATAAAACCGTTAAAGATTTGTCTGAAAATTTTTAACCAGCAAAACGTTTTGTTCGTCTATTCCATTAATTTCCTCGTTGTGGAAAAAAATGGTGCTCAGAATGCGTGAAAAGGAAGATAATTCTGTAAAATGCGGGTTGCTTGAAACAATCCCGGTTTAAAAAAGAAGGATAAGTCCTTCCCACATGCGCCGCTCGCGCTAATAAGCATTTGGAGGCATCCACTATGGAAGTACCTTGTTACAGCAATCGCCTGAAAATGGCGTCAAGAGACAAGCCAGGAGCCAAACATTCGTTTTCGTTCGAGGAAATCCCATTTAATTTCTTCCTTCCCTCAGCTCGACCTACCATCTACTTTTTTCCTCGCAATTTATCGGACTCATCTCATTATTTTCGTTTTTAGTCACTCTCGTTTCAGCCTCCACTTCACAAAGTGGGGGAGACAAGGGGAGGTGGGTTGGTCTTTTGCCCTTTTATTCCCGAAATATTATCCTACCATTATCGCAGCTCAACGTTCCGACGCCCGTGCTTGTTACATAGCTTTTTACGAAAAGATAATAAAAAATCTCGCCTCTTTCTTCTCCTTCTCATCTCATTTTCTCTTTCTCTTTTCACTTTTTCGCGTTCCGACTTTTGTTAAACCGTATCCTTTTCGTCTACCCCGCCATCGTCACCCTCTCTCTCTCTCCTCCCTCGTAATAATTTTGATAATTACTTTTTTTTTAAATTTCATTTCCTCCATTTCGTTCAGTTTTCCGCTTCCACAGCACCTCCTTCCACTCACCATCCCCCCTCTGTTCTCATTCTCTCAGTCTCCAAAATCCAACAATTATTTCAGTTTCCCTTCCACGTCCTTCCACCCTTCCCCTCTTTGGCAATTCCTTCTTGCACTGCCTTTGAGTTACCCTTAGCATACATTTTTTTTCGTTCGGCCGCGAGTCAAAGGGCCACCGTCTCATTATTTGTGGATGCAGAGGAATGAGAAAAAAGAGAGCTAAAGCTGATTAATTGATTATTTATAATAACTAATGGAGCATCTGTGAGGATTTTCGGGACTTCCCCTTTCGATTTTTATCATAGGTGCCATAGACTGTCTTTAATTTTTTTGTTTCCATTCCACTTCAGCGACTGGTGTTGTTTTGTATCATTCTTAAATCTCAAAGGTAAATGATTGTTATTACTTTACTCCAAATTTTCAGGAGCTGAGCTTTCAGCATTAATTGCCTATTCCCATTATCTCCAATGAGGATATAGTAGTTGTCCCCGAGTTATAACTCAGGATTGGTAGAGGGAAGTACTAGTTGAGATTGATAAAACTAAGCAATAACAAGAGTCGAAGTGCCAGGGTAATTACCCAAAACGTTGAATCTTGTGAATAACTTTGAGTCTTGAATAATTAATTCTAACTAATGATGATTCACGTAGGAATAGGCGGGCCCAGAGAGGAATTAAAATTAGGATTTGAGGATGACGAAGTTTCGGTGGGCTTTAAAGTAAATGGCGTAACTCCATTTTAAATCTTGGTTAGCTCATCTGCATTGCAAAGGAGGCAGCTGTCACGAAATTTGATTTTCTGATTGATTTATTCCCTCCATTTTATTCCGCCTATATTAAAAAGGAATGAATTATATATTCTGTAATGAGTCCAATAATATAAGTGAAAAATCTCCCTCTACTTTTATCCATTCGCAAAATTTTATTCGACAAATTTTTAGCAATATTTATTCGTTTCTCGATGTGTATTGAAAATTAATAACCAATGGTGGCACACCAATTATCTTGATTGAATCAGTTCAGGTATTAAGCATTATCCTTTATTTAAATCAATTACGTGGAACTGATTGTGAGTGATTTAAGAATCGCAGAAAAATTTTGATGATTTTGATACAAAAATAAAACGGAATCATTAATGGAAGATGGCTTTCCTTAAATCTCCGGTGAACTTCAGGAAAGAGTTCCCGTAATTGTTTTCGGGGAAATTTTGAATCGAAGAACTTCTGCTCGTTCAAAATTTATCTTTAAAGAGTCTTTGCTAGGGTGAAATAATGTTTTATTCCACCAAATCGAGTGAAATATTGAAGGTCAACTCCATGTAGCTGTAGTCAGAAGAGTAGCATCTCCGTTCCCACTTCTTCTCTGCCATCCTCCTTGCTGCTCCATTTCCCACGCGACTCTTAGCTGATCACTTCTGTTTGCTTTCTTTTCCCCTCTTCCTCTTTCAACTGTCTTCCGGACTCGTTTCCTCCTCTTCCTCCCTAAATGGTTCTCCACCGTATGCCTTTCCCCTCGTTCTGTTTACTCAAATAGGGTGAATAGTGGGATGGAAAGGAGCAGGTATGTATCGCTAACACAGTATCGGCACATCGATTCAAATGAGCAATTCCGCAATTCTAAAAATAATCTGGTCACAAATTATTCCCCATAGAAAAATTTTACTTTTATAGTTATGTGGCGATTCTAATTAGAATAGCCTTAAATAAAATTCAATATATCTCTCGAAGGACCTTAGCTTTCTACAGGTTTTACAGTAAGAAATTTCAGCGCATTTTTACGGCCTGATGGAAATCTAATTTCTTGCGATTGTTGACTGACTGCATATTTCATTGGCATGAGCGCAAAATGATAATATAAAACATTAATGTTCAAAGGAAAATTTCTAATAATACATTTGAGTAATTGCTTTGTAGAAAACTTCCCAAGAGATATTTACAAATGAATCTATCTATCGCTGTGTATTTAATTCTGTCATTTTCTCATGGAACGTTTGTAATATACTTAAATATTTAGGAAATACAATGATTTATTCCAGATAATGCGATGGTATCTTTTGAGTTTAGAGTCCGTTGCTCTAGGTTACTTTAAGTAATTGATATGCAAGGACAGCATTTACATTGTGTTTGTGCTCCCGATTTCTTGGCGATTGACAGTCTAACATTCGCGCTATTAAACCAGCAACATTCTGTACTGATATTCCGAGAATTGCACTTGCGTTAAGGTGCCCACGGTTTAATGATGATTGTCGGTTGGATGGGATGGTAAATTCATAAAAGACCGCAATACCTAAGGGAGTTACGGTAATTGATGGTTTGGAGGGGGTTAATGTAATAAGGGTGCATATAATAAACGAAAGTTAGTGTTTATACCTCTTTGAATAATTCATGTCTGCAATTCTTCCTAAGTATATAACATAAACTTCTTTAGAGAAGACTAACGGAAATAATGATTCAAGCGAGACGTAATCGCTAGAAAATTCATTCAGCGGATATTGTCGTAATTTCCATTTAATTTACTTAGTAATCAGAACGTCTTACTCAAGAACAGGTTTCCTTGAAGATTATATTTAACATACTCCGGGTAAAACACATCCTTGGATTAACGTGACGTCAAAAAGCGAAATATTTGAACAGATGACGGGAAAAATTACTGCTTACAACTTAGTAAGAATCAATTTATTTAATGATTTCTTTTTATCTAAGGACAATCAACGTTACTTGTGAGAACTCTTAAGAATCCATAAGACTACGAATTTCTGTAGTATTTCGAGTTATTGTATTAGTTGACGAATGATAGTGCTCCTTCAATGATATTACTACGGCTGAATATTTCATCAGGTTAATAAAAATAATAAGCAGTTGAAATTGCCAGCTGAACCGTATCGTCACATTCTTTAAATTATACAATGGCATTGCAAACTCTCTTATACTCCGTTTTCTTAAGTATGGCTGAATTTGAGTGCCTTATTGTGCATGCTTAATTTGAAAAATCCAGTCTCTTTTTATGTTCTAGATATTTCATTTTTCATCGAGAAATAGTTTGACTTAGAAATGCGAATGCTTCGACCGATTAAAAGAATATAACCCTCACTGAATGCTATACTATATTGGAACAGATATACAGAACTGAAAGTTTTGGAGAAATGGTTATGGGATCAGAATTTCCCTTGTTTTTTATACAAGATGGTTAATTTGTTGTGAAATGTGTTTAATTAGGAATTTAAATAAACTTTTTTCTGAGAGTATTTCGCATTTTTGACGAAACTCTCTTTTTTCTGATACCGATACACGGCTCAATGCTGTTCTGGTATCGCGTATCGCATCCGATCCGACGAAGGTAGATTCTCGTCAACATCGCACACCCCAATACCCGAGGATCCTCTTGCGTCTTTTTAAGTCTTTCTTTTTCTCTCCCTCTTTCACTCTCCCTCTTTACCAACTCCCTTATAGCCAACTTTCCTCCCCTCCTTCGCCAACCCCCACTGCATCCCCTTCCGCCCTCCGTCGTCTTAATAACTCCCAGAGGACTCGAGGAGGAGGATCCTCCACTCGCATCCTCGCTCATATTCCACCCACTAACGCTCCAGCTTCAATCCTCGTCCCCTGTCCCTCTCCTCCTCCGCCTTTCAAGAATCTCCCGCCCTTGCTGTACGGCACGGGAGGCTCTCGGAGAGGGTGGATACGAGGTCGAAAAACCCTAAACGGAACGGGAGAAGGGGCGAGAGGAGGAGGCTGCCTGCTCATTGATTGGTTGTCGGGAGTCCTTCCGTTCCCCGTTCCTGTGGAAACCCCCCCCCTCCACCCCAATGCTGCTACTGTGGGAGATGAGAGGATGTCCCTCAGCAGATAGGATCCACGTTATTATTTCACGCAGTTTCGCCAAAACTTTCGGTGCGTGGCGAGCGAGCGGGGGTCGCTCGGTGGGAGTAAAATGGGACCCCGAGAGAGTTTGGTGAGCTGCGGCCGTGGCGGCGTCATTTGACTCTCGTGCGCCCTCTTCCCATCGTGCCCGCGTGGAAAAAACAGTTGAGCGCGTAGCTTTTCGGTCCTCCCATTCCATTCCATTCTATATACCTAACTAAAACCCCTACCGTATTTCCCAGAGCTTCCAGGAGTGTTGGGGGATTTTCGGAGAGTGGCTTTGAGAATCGAAGTGTAGGGAGTGAACTCATGGAATTATTGAAGCCATAGGCGACGACCTCGACGTTGTTTCTCGAGCCTAATTTTTTTTCCTGTTTTTATTTATTTATTTTTTGTTTCTGGAGGTAGGGGGAGGATGATTTTAGGGAGTCAGAAGTTATCAATTTGGCGAAACTTAGGCATTCAGTTGGTCGCAGTTTTATGTACGGCTCGGAGAGGGCGTGAACAAACATATTAGAGCGGCCTCGCCCAGTAGAGAACGTTCTACGAGGGGAAATGTCGGTTCAGGAAAACCAATTAAATTTTGTCAAACTTGTTCTGTGATGCTCGTCTAATGATCTAGGCAACCTGGATGCTTAATGATCCACTAACTTGGGTCGTTAGGGAGCAACTGCTGCCGCTTCTTTGAAGGAATTCGATTACTTGAGGTTTTAATGACGCCTATACGTCAATTGAGGTCTTACCTAGAACATATCTAACGTGCTAAGGTGATTCACGATATTTAAAGGCAAAAATATAGCATGCCTTTTAGCAGAAGATCACGAGACTAAGGAGATACAAACATCGTTTCATTACATAGTTTACCCAAGGTAACTAAAACAGCACGCTATTCTACTCACCTTGCATATATCCTACTATGATGACATCCATTCTTACACGAAAACTTAAATACATGTGCTGTGCTATGTCATTTGTACCCAGTTTACAAGTTACACTGAACTATAAATGTCTGCTGAAAGGTTCTTAACGACTTTTTCCATCATGTGTCACGGAATATAATGGAAATCACATTGAGAGGCGATTTTATAGAAAACGTCGGGTTTGGTCATACTGAGCAAATGAATACATACATACGTACCAATCACGCCGTTCCCTTCCGGGGTAGGCACAGTCACAAAGTTTCACTCATAAATACATATCTGTACAACTAACTCCGTTTCAATAATTTCCTCCATACTGACCTATCCTTGCAAACCTCTTTTGCCTCATTTACCCCCATACACTGTTTCATACACGCCCTCCTGTTTTTAAGACTCCTAATATTCCTCCTACTAAGAATTTCTTCTTCCACATTCAACCACAAATTTCTCGGTCTATCTCTACCTCTCGTACTATTCATTTGACTGTTATATATCTGTTTTGTTATTCGACTCTCATCCATTCCCTCAACATGGCCACACCAACGAAGCACACTCCTTTCATGTACGTCCATTAATGAATAAATAAATGTGAGGGATGCATTTCTCGATGAGCACGTGCTTCAAGATAAATTTGAATGCCGAGATTATCATGCGCAAATTCGGTTCAGATTGCCCGGGAGAAGAATATTAGAGCTGTGACTAATGCAACATAAACTCCAATATTTCTATCTGATTTGCTCCTTCCAATCTGTGGACATCTTCCATGGTGATTTCTGGTAGATATATTTAAAAAAAAATGGGTGATTTTTGCTATAAATGTTGAGCGCTTTAAAATGTTTAGCATATTTTGAAATATGTACTACCATCCCTTTTAGATTATCCGGGATCATTGAAGCTGGTTGAAAAATAAATAATTCTACATGCGAAGCTTTGAATTTTATTTTTAAGCAAGCAATAGGCACTTGACTTTTAAAAGAGCTACACAAAATCTTCCTTGATATCTTCGACAAATTTATCAGACAACTCCGACTTAGACAACCTTCAATGCAGCGTACCTTTCTATGAGTTAAGGAATTTGCGAAAGAAAACGTTGCTAATCGTCTTCAATCTCACCGTTTAAAAGTTCCAATAACCTGAATTGAATGTTGGGGGTTCCGACTCTTCAATTGTACCCCATATTTCCAGTCACTATGTCAGCTGTCGATTATATATTTAAATTTTTATCACTTTTCAGCTGATGGTAAGATGCATTTTTAGGACTTTGTTCCATGAATATCCTTAATAGATACTGTTAGATTGACTATGAAGTAAATCCAAGCCCGATTATCAATTATTTTATTCCCTTAGAGATCCTTTGCCTAGGGTCCCTGGTCGAAATGTACTGACTTGCATCGAAATAGATTCTTGGTACTTCCAAGTATGAACTCCCAGAGGGCATGTATTTCCTTCGGAACGCATTGCGGAATTATTTTCATGATAGTCCTTCGAAACTTCTTACTTGGCCCTTATTCTTCTTAGCCACCGGGGAAATACCCTTGCTATCCTTGTGACAGGCTTTGTGTCAGTCGAAAATGTCACCCGAAACGAGACCTTTTGCTTTGGTAAGGGAGAGAGGAGCCTTTGCAAGAATCTGTTTCGTCTCAAACTCCCATCCACCTCACTCACTTAACAAGATCCGCTTACACTCCAAACAATGCCATTAAAAGACGACTCCATCCGAGCCTTGAACCGGAAATGCCTCTCTACCTCCCGTTTTACCTCAAATCCGAACCTTCTCTCTCTTTCTTTTCATCTAATCCTGCTCTTAGTGCATTAGGCACTCAATCTTTTCTGTCGCGTTTTCTAAATTACGAGAAAACGTCGCCATCGGCGTCTTTGTGACGGCCTCTTCACGCGGCCGTCTTTCCCTGGTACCTCCTCGTTGCTCGCCCCGGACGATTTCATTGCTACACAGCGGGGGTTCAAGACCAAGACTGCTACTCATGCGCGTCTTGTTTTATGAAGGGATTGCTTTTGCAGCTTGGGCGCTAGGTGAAGCTGAGGGTATCAGCCATCGTAATACTTTACCTTAATTTGAATGTGGACGATTCGGGTTGGAAGAAAAATGTGGCTCCAATGTTATCTTTCATTTGAGAAATGAAAATAAGTAAACCTCGGAATGAAGGTTCTCCGTAAGGTCAGAGTAATATTTGTGTTACGCTGAAGATATGGTTTATTTCCCTCATTTGTCCTCCATTGTCGTCGTGTATTCTTAAATTCTTGCTTTTGCTCCTTAGTTCAACAGCGAGCGTATTTTAAGTTCCCTACGAGCATTTCTTGGATTGGAGGGAGGCGCTTTGCTATTCTAAATATCTTCTAAAATAATCAGTAAAAAATGGAAAAGGGGTCTTTAGTTGGCTAATGGCTATGACATGAAAGTTATACTTTAATAATAATGTGGCATGTAAGTTTCTCACTTGGAAATTGCATTCTTATATGGCGCATTATTATTGATCGAGTCACTTTTTTGTTGGTTGATTGTAATTTTAGATTACGACCCAAGGACTCATATTTTCCGCTAAGCAATTATGCGATCGGTATTGATTAGGATCATTTTGGAAAGAAGAAATGATACTGAGGAATAAATGGTCTCATAATTGGCCTTAGCTTTCAACACCAAGGGGTCCATAGTTTGAGGCAGCAACGCAAAATCATTGTGAATTATTTATTTGTTGGTAAGGAGAGAAGTGCATTTAGGCATTCAGCACATCATTATGAGAGCAATTGACTGTTAGCCTAAGTTTTGATAGAAGATGGTAGAAATATCATAGATACTAGCGCAATCCCTAATCTCCTAACATTCATTTTATTCAATTCGGCATCCGTTATGTCTCTCTCTATCACATCCATAAAGCCTATTCTCTCTCCACTCCTTACACAATATCCTCCCTTCCGTCATAGCCGTCCTCATTCATTAGTTCCACATTATCTTACTTAGTGTACCATTTTAATTCTCCTTCACAACTCCAAAAACTTTCAGGTTACTCCACGCAATTGGGCCACTTAATTATGAAAAATTCATGCTTTCCTAACCGACACATATTAAAAGAGCTGCTTCAATGGATTGACCACGTGGAGAAAATTGAGTTTCTACGAGGAACGAAGCAGATTTATTACATGTAAGAGCAGTGCTTGGTAGAAAAATAAAGGGATATTGTTCCCGAAAAAATCTTGGAATGTAGCGTGTGTAGAAATTAGTAGAATGCGCAGGATTTAAGAGATGCATCGTGTTACGACGGTGAGAAGAATGCATGGACAGTACTCCGGGGAAGAATTAGTCGAGCTTAATGCGCTTCCCCCGCCAACATCCGCTCAGTTTATGGGCTTCAACTGTATCTGCCCACCTCTAACCCAACGGCATTAAAGATAAGATCTTTATTGTCTTGTTCCAACCACCAATTCTGCATTATCCGTATCTCCTCCGGGGATCGCCCACCGTGCCGAGCAATTCCTCCTCCGTCTTTTCTCCTTCCACTACGCCTTATACAAACTCCTCCGAGCCCAAATCTTCAACGCATGCAGTATATTTTCCACCCTTTTTTCCTAGAAACCACGTTTCTGCGTCATACAACGCGCCTTTCAACTTCAAGTTAGTAGGGACTTTGCGACGACAGGTTTAGGATGACACTAAATTAAAAATAGTGCTCGAGAGAAATTTGTGGTACATACCTTCCAGACTTTGAATGAGAAATGAAAATAAATATTGGAAGAACAAAAATTATGAGTTCATAATGAAAAGTGGGAAAATTATGAGACTGAAAGATGGAGAAAATGTGAATATTATGACAAATGTGGGAAGAATAGAGCTGGTAAGAAGGTACTGATATCTGCGGAGCATGCAGACGGAAGATTGGAAGAGTGAGGTAGAGATTAAGTAAAGAATAGCTATGGGAAATGAAGCTTTTAATAAGAAGGTAAATGTATTATGCAGCAGTATGTACCTAGAACTGAGGAAAAGTCTGGTGAAATGTTTTGTGTGGAGTGTTATGCTGCATGGATGCGAAATGTGGACCTTGGGAAGAAGAGGGAAGGATAAGATCAACGCTTTTGAGATGTGGGTGTGAAGAAGGCTAGAGAGAGTGAAATTGTTGACTAGAGTAAGAAATGAGGAGGTGCTGGAAAGAGTTAGAGAGAAAAGAACGCTGCTGAAAACAATACGGAAGAGAAAGAGAATCTGGATCGGACATATTTTAAGAGGAAAAGGGGATTTTAAAGACAGCATACGAGGGAAGTGTGGAGGGATAAAGGAGAAGAGGAAGAAGAAGGCTGAAAATGACAGACGAAGTGAAGATAAAAAGAAGTTACAAGGAAACCAAGGAAGAGGTCCGGGAGAGGACAAATTGGAGACAGCTTTGGTGCTCGGGACCTGGCCGTAGGCAGAATACCAGTTGATGATGACCATCCAGAAATTCAGCCACGATTCTAGTCAAATATTTACTACGTATACTTTACCTGTTTTTATTTTCATATACAGTGCTGAGTATGTAGAATACTCATTTTTGCGATATAACTATGAATGTAATTGCATGTCGTGTTTCAAAGGTGGACCATAGATCTAAAAAAACGGATGCGCGTGGTCTCTTTCCTCGCTGGTTTAATTTGCCGCAGGCACGGCCTAAATCGACCAGATGTTAGCCGTGATATCTGAATTGCGACTAAATTCAACGTATTGACTCTAATTTTACAGTTGACAAGAATAAAAGCTTGTGTCCAAAATATTCTCGGATATTCATTATCAGGCTCTTAACAATGGGCATATTATTTGCTGTTTGTTCCTTGTCTCTCAGTAATATTCTCTGTAAAAAAATAAGTCCAATTGTGGACTCGTGTGTTATTTTCCCTCTTGGTGTACGGGAATCATATGAATATCGGGAAATGTTTTTCTGGAAACGATCTCAATCTCAATGTTCAATAAAGTGTCACATTTTTCATTTTTAGACTTGAAAACGAGATAGTATTCATTGAAACAAGCAGAAATAATATTATGAATCTTGCTAAAATATTATTCATATCTTTTACGAACATTTTTGTTTCCACTGAGGGAAAACTCTTTATACAAATCAGAGCTAAACTCAAAGAAAACCAGACAAGGGAAAATGATGAGACAAGAGAGTAGAAATAGCAAATAAGATTTTCATCGGAATATATTCCCCCATTTGTTTTCTTTAAATCACTTCAGTTTCGACACGCTAATGTCCCCGTAAAAGATTAGTTCGTTGTTTGGGTTATATTAAGTGGGCGGAGTATTGAGGAGGCAATTTCCATGGAGTGTGAAAGGGGGAGGGAGGGAACGGACTGAAATTTCCACGGCTGAACACCGCCGGAAGAAAGGGACCATCGATCTCATTCGAAGGTTATTGGTGACTGGGGAAGATGAATGACCCGCTGTGCTCCGTAAGGTGCTGCATGAGCATTACTACCCAGAGCATCTCAGTCCAAGTTACCTCCATGCTATTTTCATTGGCATCCTTGAGCCATCGTCACCTGTCATCGATCTTGAACTCTATGACGGTGACATCGAGTTACTCTCATGCCTCTCTTACTCTTCCTTCTATGTAAGTGTCAAAAATCAAAGGCAGAGATGGGTCCCCTTGCCTTACCCCGCTACCTCCGGCTGCCCTCCCCCATTCACCGTCAGCCACCCTCACCTGTGCCCTTTGGATCCTATGGAAGTTTCGAATTAGTCTCCTGCCTCGGCAAACTATTCCAATTTTCGCGAGTATCTGAATTAATTTCACCCAATTTTCTCTGTATAAGGCCTTTTCGAAATCTACAGAGCAAGCAAAGACATCCTGATTATGATTTGTATTCCTTTCAATGAGTGTTCTCATCATCACAATTGCACCACGGGTTGACCTTCCGTTCCGCAACCCAAATTGGTCATCGCCCAAGTAGTAATTTGCCTCACTTTCCAACATTTCATTTATAATTCTTAGCAAAACTTTGGTTACGTGTCTTATCAAGCTGATTGTTATATATTCATCGCATCTGACGCTAAATTTTTCCTCGGAAAAGGATTCAGGACTTTTTTCACGGAGTCACATCATTGTCATACTCCTTTATCGTAGATCCCAGGAATAGGTTCAAAGACAAATAATCCTACAAACTGTATGCTAAACCCGAAAATTCCTATATTTGAATCCTGGAATTACACGCATGCTGGTAACAACTTGAAATTTATCTGCATTATGTCGATATATTAAAATGGAGAAGACCAAGCTAAGTTATAGTTAAAACCATAGCCGCTTCTTTTGAATCAATTTTACCCGTATATTACTTCATACCCGCCCTACTGCTCTTAAGACTCCTAATATTCCTTTGGTTTAGTCTCTAACACCAAATTTACGCATGACTTCTCCTCGCCCGTCTTTTATGCCTCCAGTTCTTTCGGTTTCTTTATTCCATTCCCAATCGTCTCTCATCATTGCCGAACCAACAACCCTCACTCCATTTAGAGCAGTCGCAAAAGCTTCTGTCGCTGCGCCGTGGACGATTTTGGGACATGAACCTCAAAAATTTTGAAACCCTGCCTGGCGGGGGACGGCAAAAGGCTTTAAATTGTGAAGCATCAGTGAGCATACCTTTTCTAGTTGCTGCCAACCTTAGCGCCTCGGTAAATTCCATGAGTCACAGCTACCCGACGTCCGGTTTGCTGAGTTTTATTCGCACTACCACTCCTTGCACGTGACAAGGAAGTGCATGGGTAAAGCATGGCATTGATGAATCAAAACCACTTGACAATTAGCCTTATGTTTGTGTGTGACTAGCAAAGTAGTTTGGCTCCCCTACCTCGTTCTCCGCCTTCCCCTTCCCTACCTTCCCCTCCGTCCGTTCACTTCACTCTCTCCACTTACCTTTCCCCTCCGCCGCGCAGAAGTGCGCCAGGTTCTTTTACTTTTTCCATGTACAAGTGAAATACCGAAGTATCCAACCCTCGTTCTTCTTTCTTACCGAAGTATCCAACCCTCGTTATCCACTTACTCCTAATTTTATACTGCCTACTTTTTCCGCTAACATCAATAACCCGTTTCTACTGCGTATAGTTCATCCTGTTTTATTGCTTACCCTGACATAACTTTATTTTTCTGCCGTTTAGTTGATAGCAGAATAGTTGCAGCAAGGAGAATTTAGTCATTACAATTATATTCATTTATTGTTGTATATGTTTATTTTTTTATTTATAACGGATGACACGAAATAAGTAATCGTGTTCGTTCCGCAATATTAACTCTTGTTTTCATTTTTGTGAATTAGGAGTATTATTTGACGAGTGCAGTGTTAACTATTCAGATCATTGAATAACTAGAAATTGATCATAAAATGATGGAATTAATATGAATTGTGACCAAAATTCCTTTATGTTTTGGCATATTTGATGCGTATTTTGCTTTTTGCTCCACCGAGTAAACATCTAACAGACTGCTGCTAAAGGTAGTGTAAAACCGTGCATTATTGGCGACAATTACCAGGTAGATGAATAAGAGAAAGATTAATGTCTATTTTTTTCTTATATAATTAGTTTACTGCGTTCGGGTGGGTAATTTAAATTGTACAAAGGCACCTTAAGCGTATTGGCTGTATAATTAGACCAGATGATCGTGTTTGAATACTCTTCTGTTAAAGCTGACATGAGGTGAAGGCTTATTACTACTTTTCATATTTATCTTTTAATTAATACGACTTGAATAATTTTAGACATTTAGTTTTGCTGTAGTTTTTGCTGATAATCGGTTAAATGATAATTCGAATTTATGTATGATATTTACGTAAAAAGGATTGTGAAAATTCTCATCCAGAAGTTTATGAAACACTTGTCATCATTATTGGACTCCTCTCATTTAATGATACTGCGATACCAGTTCATCGGAGGGCAGTAAATGAAATAACGTTTTAATATTGAGTCCTTGTGTAAAAGTGCAAAAGTTGGTCCTTTTCATAATTCAGCTTTATCCGACAAAACGGGTGTACATAACTTTGGTTTTTTGAGCTCAACTATTATTCATACCTACACCTTCAGTGCAAAACTAAAATATATATAAATTCTTTGATAGTATCACAGAGTATATGATAGTATATAGAATATATAAACGCGAATATTAAACATTTCAAAGTGTTCAGGGAATTTTAATTTTTCATTAACTTGAGTTTTTCAGTTGTTGTTAGAGATTTTTATTTCAATGATTAAGAATGAGGAATGTGAAAGGTAGGTATTGTTGATTGTAATACCACGTTCATCTAATAAAATGAAGGTTTAAAATGCTGAATATTTTGGTGAAACAGCGAATGCCAAAAATTTGCGGCCTTTCTATATGGCTTTTCTTCATTCTATGGTACATGGCTTTTTTATACGACGATGACCAATTATCTACATGGGGAAACATTTTCAGCAATTTTTGAGTCGACTGTCAGTTTGACCCATAATATACCCGTCGTTTCCGGAAAAAACTCCCCGCAGCCGCTTTTCATGTCAACATTAACTATTTCAACGATTTTCCAGTATTGGCAAAAATATTTACTCTGAACCGCAGGAACTCAGAAAATATATTATTTTGTAACATTAGAGTAAATATGTTTTGATACACTACCACTGAGTTAAGACGTGCTTCTGGTGCTTATGATGTTTGAGATGAATGGATTTAATATTGTGGAAAATTCCATGATATGATAATTATGATGTTGTCTTTTTGCTGAACTAAGTGTGGAAGTGCGTCATCTCTAATAAATAGATAGTCTTTATTTCTTTCGTATAGCTTTAAATATTAATGTGCGTTGCATCAAATTTCTAAGGAATAGATCAAAAAAGTAACAGCAAACTGAAGGCTCCCTGCTAATTTTCAGCGAGTATAATTGTTTAAGACGACCAGAATAGAGTGGATTTTGAAATCTGGTAATTGAGGAGACTACTTTTGGTCAGAAAAATTGGAAAAGGAGTTGGATAATTACAAAAGAGCGGAATAAGAACACTATGCTTCGACTAAATCAAATAAATTCATGATGGAGAGGGAAAACCACGAGAAAAGATGATTTTGTTTGAAATATATCATTCATCATCATATCAGGGTGAGTTCAATCCTAAGATTGGGTGAAGAAATTTCCATGAGAACAATTCGGCCTGGACCGGGAATCAAACCACGGACCTTTGGTTTGCCGGACCAATGCGCAGACCAATACGCTATCCAGGCTTCCTAATTCCCATGGCAATTTTGGTGGATACAAGGAAACTATATCTTTGATTGATCAATTAGATCTAGATTCACCCACCATGCTTGAATTTCTAAGATTGGGTGACTGCTGCCCTCCACCCTTACCCGGGTAAGGCTAGTTCCCTTACCCCATGTTATTTCTTCCTTTGTACTTTCCCCTTTATTTGGTCAATGAACTTTTTCCTGTGTCTTCCCGTGAGACTTTTCCCTGTATTTTTCCTTCAATCATGTTCTTCACGAACCCATTATCTTAGGGTGTGTCCAATTCATCTTTTCTTATTTTCTGTACAGTGATCCACATGGTCCTTTCCTCTTCTACTCATCTATACATTTCATCATTTCTTTTTTTCCGTCTATTTTATCTTCAGATTCCTCCTCCAGCCCCAGGTTTTCATGGCTTATTGCCTGTTCTGGTTTGCTTTTCCAACGGTCCATGCTTCCGATCCATTTGAGTGCCAAGCTCTACACGAATGTTTTCACATACTGTTTCCTTGTTTCTTGCCCTATTTTATTTGACCGCAACAGTTGTCCTTATACCATGAAGTATAGAGGAGGAGAAAATAAAAGAAAATGCCTCAAGGGGTAGACTGACAAAATAACAAGAAGAATTAACTTCAGGTCTAGGAAAGACAATTCTCGAAAATGTAATGATAGGGATTATTTGAGTATTCTTGTCGTAGTTGTGCTGTTAGGGAAGTTGTCATGTTGCTTGGTTGTGTATTAATTCTCAGCATATTGAGGTCCCCGAAAATTACTATATTTAATAAATAATTGGCTTAAAATTATTGATGTTCGCCAAATTCATCAATTGAAGCGTTTTCTACTCAAACTCACGTCATTGTAAATAACTAAATTAACTGGAATTAAAATCTTGGTTAAAGTATTGTGTTTTTTCCTCTAATTTCTAACAAGCCAATTGAACAATAGTGAAGCCAAGACATTTCAAAAGGGGGATAAAAATCCTAATTTATGGCCAGTGGAAGAATGGAAGTCTGAGAGAAAATTGGAAACGGTGACTGCTTAAGAAAATTGTTCATAGTGAGATTGTGAGTCTCAAGGATGGAGGATTCTTGAGCAGTTGATGAGAATGTATGAGACGTTTTTCATGGAAATTAATGGAGGTTGTTTTTCAATTACGAAGAGGCACTCTTCATTTTATCAAGTCCATCTGAGTGAGTGATAAAATGTTTTGCATCCCCTCTACGGCTTCCTCGGCTGTCCTAAAGACCAGGGATAACCTCAGATATTTTTCTGAGAGAAAGTAAAGTAGAAGTTCAACAAACGACATTTTCGTTTCACAAAACAAATGAATGTAAAACATTTCTTCTCGTACATGTATGCGTTTTTTGGTGGGTTACACTCAACGTAGAGTTAGAAGGTCAATCATGGCTTAGAAAACAATTGTATGCTAAAGAAATAAATACTTACTTTAACGTAAATGGATAAATAAGAATTTCACCAAATTTAAGATCAACATAATTATTTCACCGAACTTTAGATTTGAAACACTAGTGTTTTTTAAAGTAGTAATGCTGCAATGGATGGGGCAACGGAGTAAAAATACGTTTTACTATCGATTTGTATCTTTTCTTTGTCTACTAAGAAACATTCTGCGGGAATATTATAGAATTATTGCTCAAGTACTGTGAGGGAAGATTATTTCATCAAGATATTTTTTCTTCGCCCATTACACCTGTCACATCTCGTCTCGGGGTTCTTTATTTTTCAATTTGCGCCTGGCATCCTCATCCAATACTGTCAAATTTATTCATGATTAGGATTTAAAAAAAGGCCAGACGCCTCCCACGATAAGGTTTCAGCCCGTCCGAGGGTCGTTGTTGTCTATTATTATTTTTTCGTTCCGCCTTGCTTCCACTCGGGATCATGCAAAAACGTGACTGATCTGCGGCTTTCGTCGTCTTTTGCACCGTAATGGGGCGGCAGTGCCAATAAATTGAGCACGTGGAAGAGGAAGAGAGAGGAAATAAGCCGGGAGACAGCCAGCGCGCAATTAAGTTATAAGCTGGGGGCAGGGAGGGAGGTTGGATATGCTTTCACTAGGACACTCCCGTCACTCTTACCCCTGCAGTGGAGAGAAAAAAAAGCAGCGGCGGACTCCTGGACCGACGCGTTGGCGGGAGGAGCGGGCGGAGAAGCGGGGGAAAGTGGCTCGGTAAGAACCGGGAAAGGGGAGGAGGAGGAGGAGGGTGAAAAGGAGAGCCGAGGGTTGGAAAGAGTGAGCGTTAGAGCGCGAATGAGGATGTGACTCAGTGAGAGAGTAATGAAAATGAAAATGGAAGGTGGCAGATAAAAGAGACGGGATGGAAGCGGCCAGGGGAAGCGCAGCACTAGTGGAGGAATGATGTCCTTGAGCTTCGCCGGGAGAAGGAAGTAGGAGAGTGAAAGTAGGTGCGCTCGTGGGGGAGGGTGGGGCGAGGGATTGTGGGGGGGGGGAAGGGCTAATGGAGGGGGAGGCGTGAGTAAAGAGTTTTCGGAGTGCTCTAGCTCTAGGGGGAGGAGAGGGGGAAGAGAGCCAAGAGCGGGAAGGAAGTGGAGAAGGGTGTGGAATTGAACTTGGTGGACTGCTAAGGTTGAACTACGTGACAAGTACCTACGGCTTGACCGTAACTCTTTGTTGAAGCATTCGCAGCTAACGTTTAAAACAAGCGAGTTATCTCCGCATTAGGCCGCACCAGATTTGCCCAATGTTACATGCCCGCCGCTGGTCAACTTTTCAAAGGATATTTCATGACCGTTGCCACTAATCGATACAAAATTAAATTGAAAATTAATGCTGGTCATAAAAGTGGGACAAAACTGGAGTAGGCGGAGCATTTTTGACTACTTGAGGAATACGCTTAAAGAAAATTAGTATTGGTAAAGGAATAAGGATGAGAATAGTGTTATCTAAGGAAGCGTTTAGTAATAGAAGGGAGCTGATGACGTTGATCGTGGGTAAGAATTCAAAGTAGGTGAAGAGTTTGAAATGGAGTGCAGCGTTGTGTGGGGCGAAAACGTGGACGCTGAGGAAAGAGAACGTGAATAGGGTGCAGACATTTGAGATGTGGTTGTGAAGAAGAATGGAGAAGGCTTGGTGGATGGGAAAGAAGACCAACGAGGAAGTGGTAAATATGGTGGGGTGGAAAGGAAACTTTGAAATGAAGACTAGAATAGGCAGGGTAGATTGCTGGAGGGATTAATGAGGGGGATAAGTTCCTCAACACTATAATGGGAGGAAGAATGCTGGACAAGGAAAGGGAAGAAAGAAAATAGGTCGTAACAACGGGATGAAGAAGGATGAATCGTATGATGAGGTGAAAGAGGAAATCTTTGAGGTATATAGGACCCTAGAAGTGGAAGAAATCGGGAGGAAATTCTCTGACTTTCAACAAAACCTCCTTTCAAACAGTAGAATACTCAAACGAATGAATTTCATTAATTATCGCTGTGTGAATGATCCAATTTATTGTATTTTCTACGATATTCTCCGTACAGATATCGCGATTCTTCATATTAAGGAATTACTGTTGGATTTAATTGACAGCTGTTCAGTAAGGAAGGGTTGTGTAGTCGATAGAACATTATAATACGTGGAACATTTTGAAGCGTGGTTGATGGAAAAGGTGCTTGTTGCATAAAAAGTCGCCTTGACATCGTCTGCAATGGTTAAATTTCTAGCATGACTGGCATTAAGATAAGGTGCAAAGTCAATCATCAATCAAAATCAATAATCAATGAATAACGTCAAATTTTCAGACTTTTTTACCCGGAATGAACTCGGCGTGAAGGGTAAACGTGCGCAGTAATTAGCTGGTTGTAAGGTTGGAAGGAATAACTGTTTTGGAAAAGAGGGAGGGCGGAGAAGAACCTGGCGTAAGAATTATCCTGCTATGAAAGGATGAACATTAGAAAAATGATATTTGGACTTGTCGGATTAATTCTTTAGGTTTGAAAAAGTTATTGGATTGACATATTTGAAGCTATCCGGGACTAGCCACAGAGTTCCACTTTTACGGTGTCACTCGCAATGCACAACTGTGCGAAACTCCACAGAGAAAAATACCATCCGCCTTGACCGGGATATCATCTGTTCCCGTCATCTGACATCTGGTCCCGTAAAGGTCACTAAAATCCACAGGGGACGAGGACGCTTAACTGGCTAAGCACTCGGCCGGAAATCGAGGGATACGGGTTCGAATGATTTTTTTCTCTGTGGAATTTCGCATTATTGGATAGAGTTGAGAATATTGATGGAAGGGTTTTGAAGGAGCTGATCTCGGCGGTTATGTTTGGTGGAAACAAAAAAGTGGTTGGTTTCTCTCAGGATAAAGATACTTTTATTTCAAGGTGAAGGTAATTTTAAATCAAAAAGACAGAGATTAAAGGAGATTCATATCATTCTATAGCTGAGAATTGAGTTGTAGGAAAAAATGCAGATTCCAAGACAAGCGTATAACGATCAAAATGGGCTGCTTGTAGAGCATTTTAATTTATTGTGCGAGTGAAAATGGGGAAAGTTAGAAAAAATAAGGATAATAGCGCAAACGTGCCTATTTGATTATAAGGAAAGAAATGAAGGCAGGAACTCAGCTCATAGATTATAGGTAAAGGTCGGTGAAAAGTTTTGTACCCAGGCAAAGGACTGTGGCAGCATGTCACAAACTAAAGAACCAGAGGAATTAAACCGCTTGGCGGAAAAGTAGGCTTAGGTAAAGATGTCATAATAATGATAACACAGGCAAATGAATCGTTAAGTAAAAGAAGTAATGGCATAAAACTCTGAGGAAAGACGTTAAGGAAAGGTATGTGAAAAGTTTGAAATGAAGCTTTGCCCTGCATGGACGGAATACGTAAACTCTGGTGAGATGGGATAAGAAGTAATTTGAAGGGCTGTGAAATGTGGGCGCAGAGAAGAATGGAAGAAGTTCGTTTGACGGAAAGGAAAACAGACCAAGTTTTGGGAATGGTGGGCACGCATGCGTAGTTTCTGAAGAAGATGAATTGAAGGATGAAACGACTACGAAGTGAAGGAATGTGGGGAGCCGTTTTTGGAGGTGGAATTCCAAGAAAGCTGGAAATGAGGGGAAAATAATGGACATGTTTACTGGAATAAAGACTGGGTGAACGTATTCTTAGTTTAAGAGATGAAAAAGGAAGGAAAATATGCCTCCAGCCGAAAAGACCACCCACAAATATGCTAATGGGTAGAATGGTTAGAATCATTAGCAACTACCAATCAAAAAATTTCTTTTCTGCAACTGTCCACTCCATTCTACCTTCAGCTAACCGCTCTCCTCCTTTGTACAGCTCCATCTAATCGTCCCTAGTATTTTAACCCTTGTATCTCAGCCTCGATTTTCTTCGGTAACACCTTTTATATGTCATATCTGCTATTGCTTTTAGGAGACTCCCGTCTTAAAATCAGTCAAGTGAGTTTGAATATGGCAATTGTCGAGGATTTTGTCTAGCAGTTTTATTCATGCTCAAAGTTTTCAAATTTAGCGTTAAATGGTTTTCAAGGCTACGATGGTAGTACCACGGAAGTTTTACCAATGCGTCATATTCAACGTTTGTAATGAATGTAAAAAATATCTGGAGAAAAGTTAATTTAATATCATGAATGTTTAGCATGATGGAAAACCTGTTGTACCTGCTTTTTCCCATGAAAATGATTAAAAATGTGTGTGGCCTGCGTAGTCAACTACAGCGGTGAATCCAGTAAGTTTACCCGCTCTGTTTTTCAGAGTTCTCAGAGCTAAGAACTTTGTACATATCTTTTTGGATTAACTATTCGGAAGACATTTTGTTGGCATTTCTAGGTAGACGGAGAGAGAATATTTTAAGATCATTTAGAGGTATACAATTAATTAAAATAATAAGTCATTGTCTTCAACTCTCCAAGATTGAAACTGGTGCGGAACTTTTTCAATGGACTTATTAGAAAAAAAGAGTGCCGAAACGGCAATAACTTTATCTCTATGCCAACTTCGTTCACTTGAGTGCAATACAGTGGTTAAAGTTTTTCAGCGGCTGTGTCAAACTAGTTACCCAAGGGTAATATGTTAGTTGAGATTCTGTCTTATTTCATTTTGGATTCAATAAAGGAAAGCTGTTTTCCATATCCAAATTTGCTCATTGCACATTCGGTAGAAGATAAGGAAAATCCATTATTGAGAAATGGCCTTTTTTTCAATATTTGCAATTATTATTATTTTCAATATTTGATCTGGAAATTGAAAATGAATTCAGAAAATAAAAATTACGAGGGTATTTGTTCAGTTTAACTCAGAGGTTGTTATCGCAACGACTCTAGATAAGAGATGAAGGATCAGGAAATATAATAAATATACCGTGAATCACTACGACTAAAAATTATTCGCCATATAATGCTATATTTGTATCCTTCTTGATAACTGAGAGGCGGAAACAAATGACACAATGTCTGATGCGCCGTCACAGTTTCGGATTTGAAGTTGGAGGAAAATATTTTTAGCAGAAAAATCTCACAAGTTCTCCTTCGGTTTGTTCCTGAGAGTGGAGTAATGGTGATGAGAAATTAATCTAAAAGAGAGTGAGGCCGGAGGATAAGGTGAGAAGAGAGTTTTTTTTTAAGCCTAGTAATATACAGCCATTAGTCCATAGATTGGTTCACCGCTGTTCGTCGGGTCTGCCATATCACTCCAAAAATCCTCATTTCGGCGAAGTTAATGATTTGATATGTTAATTCAAAACCCTTGTTATCATTCTTTGGACTTATACTTCCATCAGAGCAGTGAATGGGGGATTTCAAGCATCTGAATATGTCTAATGTGTCGGTTGAAAAGAAAATATACACTTACTGAAAGAGAATTATACATATTTGCGTGAGAATCTCTAGTAATGGGTATATCTTACAGGACCGTTCCTCATTGAATTCACAATTTAGAGAGAATGGAAGTGGATGCAACAGTTAAAAAGGCATAAGATAGCGGAGGGAACCTTATGAGAGGAAGTGGAAGTTATCAAAAATCAAGAGTGAATGTGGTAAAAGCGATACTAAAAATTAGGAATACTTGTAGTCTTAAAAAAATAGAACGTGTATGACGCAAAGCATGAGTGCAAGGGAAGCGAAATTGGTTCGAAAATATGGGGGATTTGGAGAGTGTTATGAAAAGGAAGCCATTTCTTAGGCTAACGATAACTGCAAAATTTTTTGGCTTTCCCAATTCCAAGGGAGTGACATGAGAGTTATTTATGAATGATTGTTTGTATATATTATACTGCAGCTATTTCTCATGCAAGGTATTGCAAGATATTATGTGGATTTAATTTACTTGTCATGCTACGTAAATTTGCTGCAGATCTTAGTAGCCTTTATTTTTACTTTTGGTGCAACTTTATATAGCTTGGTATAATTTTTGCTTAGTAAAAACTATTTCCCGCGTATTTTCTTCGACAATTCGTGATGCAAGAACATATTTTTGGTGGAATGCTTTTGTGCTGAGTCAGCAGTGTTAAGCGCATTAAGTAAGGAGTCACGTTTACGCCAGGTTTAAAGGGAGTGTCCATTTGAAGATGATTTTTGCTCATGAGTCGTGAAACTCCGGCGTAACTTTCCAGGCTCACCAGAGGAACTTTGCCGTCAGCGTTGAGCAATTACAGTCTGCTCTTAGCGGTGGATTTGGTGGTAGATTTGGCGGTGTATTTGTCAAGTAATAGAGCAAAGTGGCAGAGTCATTCGTCATTGGGTGTGGAATCATCCGTATTAGTAATGGAGGAGTTCATTGCACTCCTGGGTAAATTAATGGCATGTCCACGGAGGTCAGCGTCTCTCTAAATTCCCTACGTATTGCTATTTGATGCATTCTATGAAGTTAAAAAAAACGGGAATTTATCGATGAAACTTGTACCTAAATTGACAATCATGCGCAATTCTCTATGGAAGGAAAATGAATCGCTCTCGACATGATATTCTTAAAGAGATTTCTAAAAGTAATGGAAATTTCTTTTCAACCAACTCAGACATATCTGGGACTAATAATGTCGGGTTCTCTGTGAAAATTTAGAGCTATTGGTTTGAATACCTTCTCAGGCTATACATTGTTTCTAGTGATGCATGTTATTATCACCCCATAACCCTAGTAGGTGAATTCACTAAACCCACTGATGTTTTTAGTACTTTGGGTTCTCCTGATATAGAGACATCTTTGATCGATATTGCTCTTAACTGTTGGCTTTTCCTCCTCTCCATAGCTCGTGAGCGACAGTGGTGTTAGATCCACGCCTTTCTTTTAGGCCACTGGCTAAAGCAATCCCGTCATGAAATGTCTCATTTTCAGCATGGTAAAATGGGGAAACAGTGTAGAGATTCAGGAATACGGAAATATATTTCAGTTGCTCTACTGATCATAGACGCTGAAGGATAATGGGACTGAATGAATAATGGCAACAGGGCATATCAATGTTTACTGCACTTTTCCTCGCGAGGCATGTACCCACGCAAGTACCTGGCTCAAATAGAGACTATGTTACGGTCACACACGATACCGATAGTTTAAATTAAAAATGTACGTATTGCCACTTCTTTATATTAAAACAATGACTATTAATACACTTCTTATTGATTCAGGTTTGCAAAAAAAATGCTTTTGTCCATAATCAAATTATGATGTAAAAAACGTTAAATATCCGTCATCAATGGAAAGGGTAGGTACTGAACTTCCGTTGCTAAAATTTTTATCGAGTCTATGACGGCTTAGTTAATTATAGTAGTTTGAATCAATATCGTTGGTCCTCCACAAAAAGAAATTTTGAAAATGTTACTATATATCTGAAAAAGCTTGGCTTTTTTGGAATCTAGATTGAATGGGTCTCGAGCGCGGAGATACTTCTCAATACAGCCAGGCATTCATATAATTGACATTAGTAGTTAACTCATGCACTGGTTACGCTGTTCCTGATCCGTATGTATCTAATTAATATTTCAAAGAGGATAATAGACTAAGCCACTTGATTCGATAGCACGGGGTGATATTGAAGCCCGTGCAATATTTTATTCAGAGGCATTAGTGTGAGAGTAGTCGTAGATACATGAGGATTTGCTTGAATATATGTGAGTGTAGAATAATTTCCTGAACACTACTATTTTTATTATGATTATCAACCGGTCAATGTAAATTTTACCGTCAGTTAGTAAAAATCCTCAAGATTTTCACCTGCTTAGGGCCATTTCGACGAGTATCAAAAACAACTTTTTTCTTCATCCATGCTTGAGCTTATACCTCGTCTTCCCGTTCGTGGAGCCTGAACTCAAACCGTTTTATGATAGAGATCTAAGTTCAAGTGGAGTAACCCTCTTTGAGAATCAATTGTACTAGGATCAAATTATCATAGTGACCTGATTTTGGGGAATTTCTTTCAGCTTGCAAAGAGAGAGAAAAAGCTAAAGAAAAGCTGAATGTGCCGAGCGGTGGATGGAACCGAATGTGAAGGAACGAGGGCTTAGATTGTGGTTCGGGTGGGAAGGAGGGATGGGGGAATGGGTTTCTTCCATCCGAGGGTTGGAGTGAATGTGGCCGATGGGGTTTCAGGTGATAGGGAGTGGGAGTGATTTAAAGAGATGGCGGAGCCGATTGGCCGGAGAAATGTTTGAGTGGGAATGGTCTCAGGGTCACAGTAGACGGAAGTGGGTTACCTTGTTGCCTTTGCCTTGGGTTTTGCTTTCAATTTTCCTTCGCTTTCCACCGTCGTGTGAAAGTTTTTTTCTCCCGATTAAATAAACCTGAGAACGCGGTGATCTTCGATTTTTAACCCTCCATAGTTTGCACCCACATTCTTTTAGATTGAGGGGATGAAAAAAAGTTGGAAAAATATAGATGCATAACTTACAGAGTGCGTTGCATGAATCGCTCATTCCAAACAATCTGGTGCTAAACCGTGATTTAAATGTAAGGCTGATGAATATCAAATTGACAGAGACAATCGCCAATGGAAATGTTTTGCAAAGCATTGGCTTAAAATATTGGTTACTAAAAACTACACAATGACAGTTGCAAACGTTTTAGACAGTTCAAATGGAGAAGTACTTCGTCTTTTATGAAATATAATGGTCTTGGGATAACATTTATTGGATAAGTATCAAATGGGAAAATTACTGCGTAAGATATAGGAGAGTATACATTAGGAAAGGATTTTTCATGATTAAGTATTTGGTATTTTCAAGACATTCCCTCACTCATGCATCTTCTTCACTTAGGCACATTTATGAAATGGATTATCTTATCAAAGTAAGTATCACTACAAGGCAAAAAACGAAAAAATCTCGGGTTTGTTATTTTTTAACTCGGGTTTTCCTGAACTTAGGATCTAAGCCGTGTGTCTTTGGATACCTGTACTTAAATCCTCATGGTTCGATTATATGCACCCCTTATATTCGTGGGAAACTGCAGAAGACGAGGCTAAACTAACAGAGGAAGAAACTTGTTCCATTTTAGCTAGAATGTGCGAGTTGTTCACGCCTTAAGGCTCAATTCAAGATGAGAAAACTTTCATCTGCCAATCCGACCACAGGATGAAGATTTTTTGAGCGAGAAACATATTCGACGGAGTTCTTAAATAAAGCACTCTGGTTGAAGTAATGAAACCATTCATTTTTCAGTTGATATCGTAGGTATTTTCGCCATAACCAAGGAATAATTTCCGCGAAGAAGGGGATTAATGAGAGGGGCTCTGCAAAGCGATGGAAGGAAAAGATTGGTGAAAATTCTAATATGGACCGTGGCGTTGTATGGGTCGTAAACTTGGTCATTGCGGAGTGATGATATACGTAACTGGAGGATTGTAAGATATGGGCCTAGTGAGAGATGGTGAGCTGAATGTAGAGGAAAATAAAATTTTAGATATGGTGGGAAAAGAAAGATTGTGGTGGAGTATCTGAGAGGTAAGCGAGCAAAGGTAATCGAAAATAATTTGGAGAGTTATACCCTATCCTACGAATTTAATATAACTAAAATAGTCAAAATGACGCAATTTTTCCAACTTTTTTTCATGAATACATGCTATTTGGATTTCCTTTAGGCTGCTATCACTAGTTATTTTTAGGGTGATTTATCAGTTGAGGTAGGTTAAAAATTATGGAGGGTAAATTTTATCCAGATTCATGCCGGCAAAGCCACTAAAATCTCGCACGATTAATATCTTCATGTCGTCAGAAATTCTACCCCTCCTCCATTCCTGAGGACTTATCTATTCCCTGCTCACACCCGTATTCCCGGCTAATCATGATCTTCAGCAACCCATCGCCTCTCATTACCTGTATCAACCACTTACTTCCCTATTCCTTATTTTCTCAATCACTTCTTCTCTCCTCACATGCTATAACGTGCGCTTCCTCGTTTTCACTTATCCTTTTCCGTTCGTTCTACTGTCTAAATTCTCCACCACTTTCAATTATCAAACTCTTGAAACCTCTTCTCGTCCTCTTTCCTCAGAATCCACGTTTCCGCACCATAAAACGGTACACTCCTATTTACATATGTCACCAAATTTAAATTCTTTCACAGTGAAATCTTGAACAAGGCTAAATTTACCTTAATAGTGGTTGGAAAAATAACTGTTGGTTTTTCATCGGTATCAATGCTATTATTGTTTTAATTAGCATTTTTGTAGTATTGCCTCGTGGTACAAGAGGGTAGGAAGGGATGATATGTGAGTAGATACATCGGGAAGGGAATTTTAAGACTAGGTGTCAATCTTTAGCTAGAAGCCTATTATCAAAGAGGGGTGAAGAGGGTAAAAGAGTGAAACCACGGACCAAGGAACCAAAATTTTTCCGTGGGTACCTCCTGTCAGGGCCTCTTGCCACGATTGTCACGGTTATGAGTTGGTTTCTTATGTAAAACCATGAATATTGCCGTGAATGGGGCAGGCCATATGTGTTAGACGTTTCTAGTAGTATCTTTCATGCAAAGTAATCTACGGTCTCTTTTGTAAAATATTAATTTACGTAACTTAAAGCCAGTGAGAAAAAAAATTCATATCGGAAAAATTTCATTTACCTCTGGTTACACATTTACGGAATCTCAAATTGTAATTTTCCGGTATGACATTTAGGTACTATAGGCATTATTAGGCATAGTATGCTTCATTTTAGATACAATTTTTTGGTACGAGAAATAATATGCTCCAAATCTATGATAAATCAGTGGGAACTCTGATCACTGCATCTTATATACCCACCATAATTGATCATTGAACCTGTGACAGCAATATATAGTGAAAGGCCAATATTTATTCATTCGCGTATCAAGGGATTAATATTTCCGCGTATTTCCATGTGTTAACTTAATGGAGAGTGTAAAGATACACTCACAATGGGTACCAATAAATAGTATTGCGGCTTTAAAGGCGGTCCTAAAAGAATCAATAGACTGCGATTCTGTTCCTGTGGACTTCTTTAATCTTAAGGAAATTCATCCTTGGTGAATACTTTACGAGATTGAGCTATCTTCCCTTATTAAATAAAAATCCTTTCATCGCATCTTATGCCAATAGGATAAAACTTGCAGGAACGATAGGGAAGACGAAAAAATATAGATATTAGAAAGGCCTGGAATAGGAGATTTCTATAAGGATATTGGATAAAAGCCAGGAAGTTAGCAGAAGGGATTTTTTTGCGGGGAATTGTGATGCTGGAGACGAGAATATAAAAGAGAGTGTTAGGTAATTGCTGACGTGAGGGGAACGGAATATGAAATTTAGACGTCATGCTATGGGACTGAAAATATGAATTGGTGAAAAAGGCTATTTTTAAGACGAAAAGTGAGATATCTTGATGACGCTTAGAGGCACATAATTTATTTCCATAGTTTACAATGGGCTGCGACATTCCCTATCAAATGTTGATTTTTTTCATCACATATTTATTACAAAGGTTGCAATCATCAAAAATGAAACCTTACAAATAAAACGCAGGTACATAAAGCATATAAGCGGATAATACATTGATGAACTTATACGATTCTGTAGGTTGTCATACGATCCTTAATAAAACATTGAAAACTTCAAAACCTGATTAAATCGATACGGGTTGTAGAATTTTTTTACGAAGCATGGTATTTTTACTGCTTCTCTTATAATGCACTTGCGTTATTTGAAATTTGTATGAAATGTGACAGATATGTGTAATGGCTGAAGCTGGAAATGCAGGTCCTCATTAGTGTTGGATTAAGTCGCTGATATATGTGAACTAGTTTTTCATATTATGTGAATTTTCAAAAAAACTCCTCGATATAGCAATAATAATTATAAGATGAATGTATTATAATTAACTAATGGTTAGATTGAACCCAAAACTATGATTAATCATAGATTTATTTTCATGATTCCGAAACTGAAAAGATTATGCGGCTCTTGATCCCATGCGCTTACATGATTTTTCAAAGAATTTATCCACGGGTGGAATACTCCGGTGAATTATCAAAATCGACTCATCCGTGCTTATAAAATAGCCGATTGAAAAATACAGGTGGGGGTTCAGTGGATGCTATTTCCTGTTAAGATAACAAAAACTGGTGGAGAGGACATTCTGCTTGAAATCCTCGTTATTTTGAGCATAAAGACATAAAGAAACGGACAAGGTACTTTTAGACCAGTAAGAAAATAAAGAGCAAATATAGGTGATATATCATAGACGATTTTTTTAAATGGATCCAGAAAATTCACTAACAGGGGTAACAATAACTGTCCCAACAAAATAAAAAGCAAGGAAACAACTTAATGTATCAGGTCTGCATTCATAAATAGGGGTGAAAATTATTTTAAAGCCGCACCTGCAGGAGTATATAATTCACTACCTTTCAATGTCAGGTAGTTTATGAATAAGAGAACAAAACTTATAAACAGATGTCAATATGAGGATGAAGTGTGTATGATTTCTTCCTATGCATGACGTAAATTGTTATTCAATGAATGTTTTTTCTACGAAGTGGTATTTATATATCTGCAGTACTTCGTTCTCGCCACCTGGTGAAACCATGCTTCAAGATTATTTAAAATGAAATTAACGAAATATTGGGAAGTAGGTTGAGGAAAGTGGACCGTTAAAGGGCCGACACAAGACGCGTGATTCTTTGGTTATTCAATTTGTACTCCGGATCCCGGCTCGGTGTGGGGTTGAAGAGGGGTTGGAAAAAGGGATGGTTTGGAGGAAGACGCGACGACAGGAAAGACAAAGGGAGATCAAGAGTGAGACGGTAGGGGGATCAGAGGATCGGGAGATCGAGGAGGGCGCAGTCGATGGGATACGAAGGAGCGAGGGATATTGAAGAACGCTTCGTCGAGTGAAGAAAGCGGGGATGAAGGCGGAAAACATGAGAGGTGATTACTTCAGGAGAAAAGTGAGGGCGAATGCCGCCCAGGTGAGCAAATGGGAGGATATAAGGGAGCTCCGAGCGAGAAGGCGCTCAATTTCAGCCCTCAAAGTCCTTTCCGTTGCGCGGAGATGGAAAGAGTTTTCGGTTCTTCTACGTCTTGATATATCGAATACTTTATGTGATATCCATTATACGCTTTACACATTGAATATAATTCCTACACTAATATCCTCACAAACCACTTTAAAGGGGTACTTTGACTCGTATGCGCGGACCTCTCTGGCAGCTGAGTCCATGTGGGATGGTTATGTGTTCCCTATCGACCAAGGTTCCAACTTTAGGGAAAATAGACTGGCTACCATTTTAATTGCAAGTATCATTTAAATTATGTGATTATATCGCATAGCGTCCGGTGTTACCCCGATCACGTAACCGTGAGAGGTGGTTAATACTTTGCGTGCTGGGCTTAAAATTCAAGGTTCTTTCAGAAAAACAGAGGAACAACTACCTGGATTGTGAAAGAAGACTTTTAAATGTAGATTACTGAGTTTTTATTTACCATTAAAATTCATTTTGGCTATTTGTGGTCATAGGTATATCAAACAAAAAGACTGCAGCCATACCATTACGAACAGCTGCCTTTCAATAATCATATTCCATGGAAGTTCTAGTACGTCCATCGTCCTCCTCAGAAAATATACAAGAACGTACCATTACGTCCATAGCAATCAAAGTGTTAAAAATCTGACATAAAAGTAAATTTATTGCTGGACCTATTGCTATGAATATAGATGCGTAGTTTATAATTTGAAATCTTTTTCTAGAGATTACATAAATGAAAATTTTATTACTCCTTTTGCTGGCCAATATAAAAAAAATATTATTGTACCTAATATGTTTATGGCCGCATTTATGTAGTTTAAAATAAATAATTAATGAAACCCCAATATGCGTAATGGAACTGGAGAAGCGCGGTAAACAGACGCGTTGTTTGCCAAAATACGCCGATTTACAAAATTGCCATATCCATTTCTTGCTTTCATTAATCTTCTTTCTGATAAACAACACGTTATGGCTAAGCAGAACGGTTTCCTTCGAGTCGCATGTCGATGCACAGCAAGTCATTACTACACTCATCGCTTTCATATCAGTCAAATTCCACTTTTGAAGATCCCCAAGGTATTGAAATGTGATAGCTATTAATTAGGAAATTCTTATTGATCGATTCAGGGTAAAATGGAGTTCCAGAGGGTAGTTTATGATTGGTGACGACTTAAAACGTGAATGGTGATTACCGTCCATGAATTCGGTATAATATTATCCGCCTGCCGAAGGTCGGTCGGCAATCTCCGTTGGTCTTAAGAGGGAAATAAAACAAAATGTATGAATTCCAGAAAATTTATTGGTAAACACAGACCGATTACAAAACTTGAATGTCAATTTTAAGGAATTGTCCATTTTAAATTACGCGCTGGTATTGAAACCTTTCAGGGTTCATAAATAAATTGTGTAAAGATACATAAAAAGTATATTTTATCACTCGTAGGTGAACTCAAAGCTCCACTAAGTGCGCTCGCGAACAATTGAAGATGTTTGTCATCTTCGCTGCATAGACATGCAAACGTACCAGGGACCGTCAGCGTGCATTATTTAAATCGGGGATCGGCAGCGTGCATTTTTTAAACAACGGTTAACACTATATTCCAGCTAGTTATACTGCGCTAATTTTGGAGGGATAGGAATGGATTAATACGAATATTATTACCTTCTAAACGTGAAGGTTTTACTGGCTCGTAAAGCGCAGGTATTGGCGTCAGCCGTGAACTCTCAGCGTCAAAGTTGCGATAAGTTTGAAATTGACGCGTACAGATGATAAAAAAATTATCAATTGATAACTGTTCCCAGAATTCACGGCTGAAGTATATGCTGCGCAGGCATATCACAGAGTGATCAATAATTTATTTTAGTATTTAAGTAAACATGTGAACGGTAGGCCTCTCCTGGACGAAAATATCGTAATTCATTCTAATCGTTCTTTCATGGGGGCGTATTAGAAGTTTATTAACTGGTCAATTAAATGTTTTATAATAAAGTGAGTATGCAAAATTTAATCGACCATTTTCGCGTGTCAAAACTCTTTTTTCTTCCCTAACCTCACGGAAAAGAATTCATCCACATCCTGATTCAAAATTATCGTGAAAAATTTGGGAATACCTGTGCTACTCATGTGGCGCGACTCGAAGAAAAATTACCCCATTTTTTCTTCCTCTAAGTAGTCAGTGATTAGCTCGATTAGACCATAATCACTGTTCGTATATCAGGAATTAGTTCGCATCAAGAGATGATAGTAATATTAGATAAACGTTTCGAAATCGAATATATTAAAAAGACTGCCTTAACTATACGTTACTGATCAATACTGAGGTTAGAAGTATAACAAAATATCTCCTTTTATGAAATGACGACATTGATGAAATACAATCACTGCATTTACAAATTATATGGTTTTCAACCCTTGTTGTATATGCACCCCTGCGAGTAACTTCTTATAATATCATTTGTAAATGTATTGATTGGAAATCCCTACCACATCAGTTTGCGTTTAGCTTATAAATGACGAGAACGTGAAAAAAGGAACGGTGATTCTACCGCAAGATGCTATATTACAGTATTGTATTGGTCAAAACAAGCGGAGGTGCGAAGGGGTAGGAAAATGTAAACCAATACCGCTTTTGAAAGGCCACCTCGAAGGTAACCGTGCAAAAAACTGTTATGGGGCAGCAGCCCTTCTCATCCTTTATCCTTAATCGCGCCCTTTCGACATCGCGTTGTGAAAGTAAAGAGAGGAAGAAAACCTTAAGCGTCTCTCGCCATCTTCTTATATCCCCTAGTGAACTCCTCTCCAACCGATCACAACTTCCCAGATCTTCCCATCCAACCCTTCTATCTCTATAAAAAAATACGTCCCCCTTTTAGCCCTCCCACCCACTCCCCCCACAGCCTTGATTACTTCCTCTGTCGGCACAGATTACCACTCCCGTTGAGCTCCCAGAGGCGTGGGGTGGTCCATCGACTAATTGTATTTTTACGACCACTCGCAACTCTCGTTCCTTCACTCCCCAGCCCTCTCTTATCCGACTCTGTTCTCTCCTTTTGCCTTGCCGTCCGTCCGTTCCTCTGACTCAAGGAGATACTCACGCAATGGCAAGGGTCAAAGCAAATATGGAACGGAAAATAACGTATATTTCGTCTCCAGTATTTGGCAAATTGCATGTTCACTTTATCGATTTTATAGAAAGTCTCATGCGTCAACTTGTGGAAAAATCTCGCTTAAAGCGTGTTAAGTTAAATACATGATTACATTCCACATCCGTAATTTTTAATGAGAGACCATGGTCTTGGCATAAATTATCCTTGAAAGTGGTGAATATGTGCCGAACCCAATGTCAGTTTTTAGATACCTATTTAAAATTTGGGATATAACTTAATTATATATTTAGCATGTTTGTTTCGATGTTATGGGAATATCTCGTTTCAGTTTTCTCTGGGTATTTATACTCGGTTTGCAGGTGGTTTCCAGCTGTTATTTTATTTCCCTATTGTCAATGCGGTTGAAATTGTTTCTCTTCTTCTCTTCTTCTATAGCCTATGTATGTCATAAAATTGTAAACTTTGCCCCTTTTTCTTTTTTAAATAAACTTTTTCATCGCCCCTCAGTATGTTCCCCAGTATTTGTTGCAGCTTTATTCTTTCCTGATATGTTGATGAGGTTACTGTTTCTTGCTAATTCTACGGTTTCGTATTTGCTAGGCATAACGATACTTACACATGTCCTTTATCCTTGTTTTGGTATTTACGATAAAAAAATCGCTTTATTAGTTAATAAAAATACAGCTACTATTGATGATAAGCCTGTGAAATTGAAAAGCAAGAGTTATTCACTACATGCATTGTACAGAGTTGAGTCGAATGCTATTTTTATGTGATGCTTTTCCATTTTCAATGTCGAATTCAAACTTTTAGAGAAAATTGGTATGAGCGAGTATCTAGCATAAATATATATTATTGACAATATAGATTTATGCTAGATACTCGATCTATCGAGTGACGAAACATTTATGGTAGATGAGGGAATAAGTGGATGGTTTGAGTTGAAAGTTCAGACAAAGATGGTATTGAGTTAAATTGAAAGATAACACACTAAAGGTAGATAAACACAGAAGACTTGAGAGCAAGAGAAGGTGTATGAAGTAATGGATAAATGTTAGGGAGTGCGGAATAGAAGATATTGTTTAAAAAGTAAGAGTTCCCTAGGCCAAACACCAATACTTACTGGTAAAAATAACTTTTCAATGTGTGCCGTGGTGAATTTGAATTCCAGGATGTGAATTAATGTATATATTTAAATTTTTGAAGCCTGAGGAGCCGATTATTTCGCCAATCCTATCATACCATCGTGTTTTTGACTTTAATAGCCGCTTATATTTGTATATAACGGCAGAGATTAAAGCATTAATCTAGCCTAAAAAGGTGTCTTCGTTTTATTTATGTTCAATTCCCGAGAATAAATACCTGTGTCAATATTTCAAATAAATATCACTTGTTTGTAGGATAATGATTTTATACATACTCTCGTCTTTAGCTCGATAGAACGCCGTTTAATTTTCTGGGAAAATAATATGAAAATATTTTGGAGGATTTTTGGCGTTATCGGGTTAGCTTTTTCGGAAAATAACACAATGAAATAAAATTGAATTTCATATGCGGTGAAATCTTTTGAACAGAGTATTAATCCTCTTAGTTGATATTTTGAATACTTTGAGGTTATATTATGATTTAAAAACTTAATCGTATAGAAATATAGGTTGTGCAATTTAATACCTTTTTAATTTTAACACTTTCTGCCTACAAATGCTAATGTTTGTATTCTTCAGTGCTTATATTGCATATGCGTACTATGATTTAATTGAATGTTTTATCTTGATTCATTATGTTTCTCTTGGTTAGTCTCTGTCACCCCTCACCTCTTGTAGTCATTTTTAATTTTCTTGTCCCAGCTACGCTTTGGATTTTATGCCTACACCATCGAGATCTTCATAGAGTTCCGGGAAAGGCTGTGCTCTAAGAGAGTTTTAAACGTGGTGGCACTGTTGCTGCTTCGATCTCTTCCACAGTTCTAATTTGTCACCAGAATTCGAACTTACAACGGGGAATCGGCAGTTGAAAATCGCTTCCTCGTTGGGAGAAAAAAGTCGGAAACGCATCCTAGTCCTCTGCCAGTACAAGTTAAAAACACTCCGAGAAAAGTTCCGTGCTTGATGCTTAGGTCTTAGTTCAAGCATAATCTCTTCTCTAGATCCATTTGAAATAAATATTTCTTGAAAGTTCCGGTTGCTTTACTTCCAGCTTATGCGAGTTTTACGCATCCCTGGATCTTAAAAACCATTAGGCAATAATAGGTTTGAGCACAGTTTGTAAGAGTCAGTTTTTTCTTTTAATTTCTGTTATTTGTTTCACTCGTTAATCTGATCAAATTGTGGCTAGATTAACTGTGCAGCATATCCGAAATAATTTCACAGTGGTTAACTTAATGGCTAACTTTGTTGGCGGTGCTCACATGTGAAATGCTTTTCCAGTAGCTCTTTTAGTATTGGTAATTGCTTCTGATCCGTCGACGTTTCATGCCCTCGGTTAACGAGTCGTTCAAATATACCATTCTCGGAGAATAAAGTACCTTAATTAACCATTTGTTGAATACCATTTGTCTCTAGTTCAGTTAATGTTTAATGCAGCGAGAGATAATTGCTGGTGTCTAGACTGCGAGGGAAGCATGAAAGAATTACGAAATAAAATGCAATGACGTTGGAAACCATTCGATGAAACCAGAATAAGAATTAAAACTGGGTCTTTGCGTGAATTTAATAGGAAATTCACTCGATCAGGCATGTTATTGTACGATTATGTCTGATATGTAAAATATTCGATCATTACTTATTAAAATCAGATAACAATGATATTTATAAAATACTTCATATCCCATTGAGAAAACTCTGCGAGGAAAATTTAAAAACGCAATTTTAAAAATTATTGCAAAGGAATATCTTTACAAAATGTTTAATGCTTTTCCGGTGAATTCTTTACGTAAATTCTTCTCGGGAATTCCTCGGGGATAAATCTGTAAACAGTTCCGGCGTTTCAACGGACGATTCGTCCGTCATCATCAAAGTGAGTAAATTGTTTACAAATTCTCCTGGTGGAATTCTCGAGACCAATTTGCGCAATGGTTTTACTGTGTACATGATGGACTGCCATTGTACATGATGGACTGCCATTGTAAATGAAAACTTGCAGGAATCAATTTACTGACTAGGTTTCCATATTGTGTTTCCAGTTACACCAATTATATAAAGGGGGTAAATATTTGTTAAGCTGCTGCCCATGCTGAAAAAGATTAAGACCTGTTTCCTGGTTGAATAATAGTTGCCGGAATACTGAAAGGGAATGTGATCCCTTTCAAAAAGTTATTGTTTTACTTCACCTATGGCCTAAGAAATACCAGGCCTTATTGGATGATGTGAAAGGTCTAAATATTGGTGAAATTATCCCTCTTCGTTTAACAGCGTTCCCTTATTTTAGGAAGATTAATTTAAATTATGCAATTTCCGTATACGAACGTAGTGATGAAGTATAAATATGATGTAACCAACAAAACTTTGTTACCATTCATGCATTTTTTTTGCATTACTTATTTGAAGAAAATATGAAGTATGAGACTTAGATCACAAAAAAGAAGGCATTATTTGGGTAAAAAAACCAATAGAATGTTTTTTTAATTCTACTCGCATTATATTGGACAACTCTAACCGTTTGAGTACTCATGGATATTGTCTGCGTAGCACAAAGAAGATCTACTGACGTTTGTAAATGGATGGGATATTGCCAAATAAAGTGTTTAGAAACTGAAATTCTTTGGTGATACTTCATATTATTTCATGAGTAGATGTTCGAGAATTTATTTCATGATTGATATCATTCAGTGAAACAGGAAATTTTTAAAAAGGTCTTCCTTCTATGTACTATATTTTTGGCATCCTATACGCTGTGTGATTTGGAATTTGGAATCTATATTTCGACATCATGACGCAAAAATGTGTTAGAAAGGATGAGTTGATATTGTAGATGCTTTGCAATCAAATTTCAAAGAATTTCAATGGAGGAAAATAAAAATGATACAGAATTTCTTAACACCAACAAAAAAAGACTAATAGAGGTCTGCATATAAATGGTGACACACAGTAGCTACGTTATTCGTTCAAAGGCTCTCATTCATTTAAATGTTTAGTCGTCATTTGTTACATATTTATTTTTATTTTCATTCATTGTACGACTGAGAGCATTTTTTGGATGATATAATTATAATTCCCTAGATCAGTAGTGCTATTATTTTTGGAAAAGTATCCATTTCGTTGAAAGGTTTCTTTTGCGTAATTAGTGAAGAATTATGCTCTTTGTCGTAGAAATATATGCCGTGAGAACTTCTATGGGAACAAGTACGTCCATTGCATTTTCTTTTATTAGAACTTGGTAATTTTAATTAACACTTAGTTTTATGTTGGATAACTTGGAATCTTTGGAAGGATGGCTACAGTCTGCAACTTTGAAATTGAAAGACCAATGATGGGTTATTTGAAAATAGTTAGTGTTAATGAAAAACGTTCATTCGCAACTCACAAGAGGTGAAATGATAATGATGAGAAATAATTATTTTTATACTGACGCAACACTGTTTGCCAATATTAAACATTCTTGGCTTTTAATGCTAGAAACTAAGTAAGTCCGTTTGTATGGGAATCCTCAATTCGTAACGTAGTAGATCTATTAAGTAGGTTAATCATTTTGATTTCAAAAGAAACTTATTTTGGCTTATAGATTCAATTATTAGGAATCAATATTGTGAAATAATTAACTAGAGGTTGTATTTTCTAAGTTTTTCATGGAAGCAGCTAAAAAGAATTTCATTTGAAGGATTATATTTGCGCTTTAAATACTACGTTCAGATGAGTGAAACAATATTCTCCAGGGAGCTGTATTATATGTTTCTAGTAAGTGCGGTGCGGTGAGGTTGAGCAGTTCTTATATTTGAAGCTAGTGTTTAAATGGCATGATTACTTCCATTGGGCACACACGCTCTATGCTCGAGTGTAATATTGCCCATCCAGGACGAAGCTACCCTATCGTGAAGGAAATATTGCCAGTGGGTGGACCAACGTCAATATTACTTGACTCTGTCCTGTGATTGCTCCAAATGTGAATGTACCAGACGGAGGCCACTGTAGCCTGAAGGGCTATGTCCTTGAAGTCCATATGTTATTGAGCGGTGATCGATTAGTGCTTTGAATTTTATCAAACATGCTAGCCAGACGGCAGATTCCAGTCTCATGCATATTCCATATAGATCTAACATTCCATCCAAATTAGCCCTCAGATAAGTTTCTTCATGACCTTTTCTTTCTAAACTTAAATACCGTTTGAAATTAAAATGGTTACACATTTTTATTGGATTTTATTTTAATAACCTCTGCATTACCTGTGTTGTTTACGAAATTGGAGATAAATCCTTTGAATTCTGGAGTTTTAGTCTTGTCTTAATTTATACGAGTGGAATCAAGTGCTGTCGCATATTTTGACAAATGCATATAGATATCTGGCCAATCTTTGACATGTATCATAGAAGCTGTCTTGAAATGTAGCAGACTCCTCAATTTGTCACATATTCTATCAAAGTATGATGTGAAATGACAAACGACTTCACTGTTTTGGGTTTGACTTAGAGGAATTTCTTATAACTTCTTCGTCGTCATAAATTAAAGCGTTGAAGATGAATGGGGATGTCACTACTTCAAATTACTCCAGGTTTGTATCGAATAAGATATTACTTCGAGCCATTACATAATGATTCAGAAAGTAATATTTTGATATTATTTATCAAAATTATTTCAATTATGTTGAAAGTTGTATCTATCTCTTTTTAGTTTATCAGCAATTACTTGGTGTTTTTAGTAGTGGATTGAGTAGGAGAGTAACGTGGTGAAGTATGGTCATCTTGAGCTATTACAGCGCGATGCTTAAGTATGATATCTGGTATCGTGGCAATAATTTCATTTGATTGTTTCTGATACTTCGTACTGGGCACCACGAGTTTTTCCTCTGTCTATCACCTGGATTCGCGTAGCCTCAAGAATACATGTCAGACACATAACCTTCATAGATATATGGTCCTTGACGCATCTCTGCCCTGACGTATGATAGTATCTTCTGTGTTGTCAATGGCTACTCCTCTAAAATGTAAAAAATGGAATACTCGACTAACTTATGTCCTTTGCCGGTTATATGCTATATGTTTTTACATTTAAGGGTTTCATTAGCTGGTGAAGGCCACTGGCACTTCCCAGAATGTAGTAGTACTTTTCTCTCTCCTCAATTTTTCCGAAAGCTAAATGCTTATTTTTTGAGCCGTTTGTCACTCTTCATAATCCAGTGGATTCTTAACATTTATAATATTTATTTTTCCTGTAAAGCTAATTTTTTTACTGTGAATATTTTGCTGAGTCTTCAAAAGCAATATTTTTCGTTCTCCGCCGAGAGTTTGTACGCTTACCAGCCCTTGAATATTGCATTGGAGATTAAAAAGACCTTGGAAGGATCATTAGTTTTTTAAAATCCAGTATACATTTTACCACTGTGGTTGATGCCATTTCTTTTTTGGCAATCTTCTCAGGATGGTAAGTTATTGAAAATCAATTTTATTACTGGTTTCCAGTTTTCCTGTTTTCTTTTATGAATCAATATTATTTTCTGATCCAAATCAATTAGTTCTTAATACAGTCGGACAGGGTGTAAATGTTCACTGGGCTGTTTCCAAGGAGTATTTCTTGGTTTGCTTACAAATCGTCTTTTTTGGAAAAAAAAGTCAAGGAATATATACGTATAAACATTTCACATGCATAGGTATAAACACACCCTTCATAAATTCATGGTTCCTGACGTATTCTTAACCGTTTTGTATGTTACAATCTTCTCTATTGCTTAATTGCTGCCTCTCTAAAATGTAAAAAAATCTAATCGACTTATATCTCTCGGCTTAGCCTTGAATTACTAAAACTAGTTTAGTTGCTATTATCATAGATTATTATGCAATCCGTGTCTTTCCTCTTCTTTGTCACTTGTAAATTTGTAGAAAAACTAATATTTCTTGTATTCTATTACTCTAACTAATTTTCACATAGTTATGAAGGTTTTATTTTCTTCCTAGCACTAACTAAATGAACCTATTTATTCATTTGTTTATTTCTATATTTTAAGGTTGACACTCAATCCTGCAGATTTTGAACTTGTAGGTTACTTCAATTATTGTCTAGTTAAAACTTTCGTTGTTAAAAATTGCCTAGTCAACTCCAAAGAGGCTCGATAAGATTTTTAATATGATCTCGTGAATTCAAACATGACCACCTCCCATGGAGTGCAAAATGCTAGCAAGAATAATGATATACCTACGTGTTATATTTGCGTTATAATAATATAAGAGTGTTATTAAAATATGCATTAGGTTTTTTCGACCTTTGTTTTCATATGCTAACGAGTTACCGCTCGCGAATGAGAGTCACCATCATGGTTATTCAGCCCATGATATTTCTTTAGCAAGTTCGGTGCTAAATACTATATTAAGCATTATTCTTTCTAAATTTTATTGGTTTCTCATCTTGAACCTTCGCTCCCTGCATATGTTTTCATCTTCTGCTCTGCATGACTTTTAGCGCGGATGGAAGTATTACTATGCAAAGTGCGTAGGCTGACTAAATTTTTTAAGAACAATGGTTTTTAGAACACGGGGAATCTGATATATGTATATAGGACAAATAATAAGTTTCCACCCCTTCCGTTTCATTTTCTTTTAATAATTTGGCAAATATCACTCGCTAGATCAAGTGTTCATTATGAACGCGGGAGAAAAATATATTTTCCGACTTTAGACTGCCTTCGTCCATTTCTAAATCTACATCTACATAATACCTTGCGTGCCTGGGCGTGTGGTAGGGGGTGTTAGGTCACCAGCCGTGTAAAGATGTAAGTTTTTGGGAGGTGAAATGGTGACATGTATTACAGGAGTATATTTAGTGGAGCTCAGTTTTTATTGTGATCGTTTACTGTGCGCGGAAAGAACGAGTTTTTGTACCTATCTGTTCGGCAGTGTATCTCTCTTATTTTATCGCATCTGTCAGACCTAGAGATGATGTGTGAGGTCTTGATAATATTTTCTGTGTCGCTGTAAAAAACCGCTCTGAATTTCTTAAGCAAACTAAGCCTAGCATCTAGCCTCCGAGTCTCAAGGGGCTCCCACATTTATCCCTCTAAAAGTTGTTAGACACTATATGTACGCTCTTAGCACTTTTTAACGAAACGCGCTGCTTTCCTTTGTGTTTTATTAATTTTTTAGTTAAATCTTAACGACCAAAGTCCCAAATACTCATGGCGTGTTCGAGGAATGGCCTAACCAGAGCGAAGTAGCATCTCCCTTTCACTTTTTCATCCAAGTACCTTTCTATCATACGCTTAAATTAACCTAGTTTGTTTAATGATGTGCCGCATTTGATTGTATATAGCGAAGTGAAACCACTCCGCTCTACCTGATTGAACAAAGTGATAGCAAGTTTATTTCATCCCCTTTATTTCAGCCATAAGGGTGACCTTGAGGTCCGGATCCTTACATAATGCATTTAATACAATAATATAAAAGCAGCCCCTGAGGAGGAAGTTATGTCAGGTCTTTTTAAAACCTAGATTGATGAAATCTATCATCCTTAAGCTTGGACTACTTAAAAAAATGGGTTGGTAATATAAAACGTTTCTTTTGTACGTTGTTAACCACCTTCTCCCTCGCTTATTCTCAACTTACGTAGACCTCCCCCGAAACGAAATCCTGACTACGCCCCGTAATGCCCTGTTCTATTACGGTGGTAAAAAATATGCTGTATTTATTGGAGAATTATTTACATCTTTGGCAGCTCGCCTAGTGACTCTTAAAAGTAAATATGGTCTATTCCGTATTACCTATATGCAGTATGGGGAAATGTTGGCAACGATAAGATTTTCTGAACGTCTGAAGGTTTAAATTTCAAATGTAGGCGTGAATGTTTTTTTATTAAAATATACTAAATTAATGGAGAGATTTATCAAAAGTATCCTATTCCTGAATTAAAACGTCGAGTAAGATGAACAGAAACACCAACAAGTGAGTCATAATACCTAAATATTTGCTTGGTCATGTCTTTGAAGGTTTTTTATGTGGGAGCGATAGTGTAATAGATGGAAACAAAGGAGTGTAGGAGTGGGCAGTGTAGGTGAATTAAACGGTTAGTGAGGGACAAAGAGTTACTGAGTGTTGTGATAGAAGGGAGGATACTGGTAGAGCGAGCAATGGTATGAAAAAAATAGGTTCATGGACGGGATGAAGAGAGCTATGAGGAAAAGAGACGGCGAAAGAAATTTTGCTGGAAAATAGACTTCGTTTGTACCTGTAAAAAATCTAGATTTTTACTCTCTTCCATTTTTATCGACATGAAGCGGTGTATTGCCCCTATAAAAGTTTACAGTAATAAATTGGTATAAAGAATTTTCAAGTGGCATGATCCCGATTTAAAGCGTCCAGTAGGATAAATTAAAACACCTGAACGTGATGCGTTATTCATAAACTTGTCCGGAAATGTTTCTGAGACCAATGAATCGTGGTGAATGCGGGGAATTAATGTACCTGGGTGCTTGAATTCTTCCATCTGTAGTTATTAAACGTGATCTTAAAAGAGACAGTCATCATCTACTTTTATTTCTAGTATAGTAGGTACCTAATGAACCGATCATAATTTAACCATGGTCAAATAATGTCAAGAGATTGTGGTGGGTCAGGATTATCTCATATGCGGTTCTGTGGGGATAAAAATCCCTCCAAATAGTTCTTGTTATAAGAAATGTGAGTTTTAAGGTATACTTACGTATAAAACCCGTGGATTGACTCGTGGTTGTCCTCTGAGCATCAATAGACTGTAATTTTAGTCCTGAGGGCTTCTCAAGCCTTAGAAAAATCGATAGGATAGTTGTTTTAAGCAGCTAGTCTAGAGGATAACGTACATAATATAGGTCTATTCTGCAGACCTTTCCTTCCTTGTTTCCTTCGGAAAAGAATATAATTTTTTTCCTCCGTTCTGGAGAGAAAACTTGAAGGTACATGGAATGGTTTATTTTATGAATACCAAATCGTATATTTACCGAAATTATGTTCCGAAGCGACCTATTCTTTAAGTAAAACGCCATGAAGGATAATTTTAAAACATTTCACCGTGATTCACCTTTCCTTTCGTCATTTTTTTATACCGTTAGATCGTACCGCGTGCGGGAAAAAACTTTTCTTGAATGCTTTAATTCTACGCTCGGTGACTATTGATCTTAAGCTAAAAAAAAGACTGCAGTCACGAAATCGAGGGGAAAACCGTCAGATTTATAAAAAATGCAGCACTCGTTGCCAATGGAAATGAGTTATGTGCTTTTCAATAAAGACGTTATTGATGTGACGTGATTGATCGCGTAGGGAAAATGAGGAATGACGTGAGCGACCGTGACAGTGCGTACGGGTGATGTGACGGCATCCCGAATTATACCCCTGAATAAAAGTCCTCGAATGATTTTTTTGCATTGCGCGACAATCACGCGTGGATAATATTTGTCAGAAAATATTTTCGTGCCTGTCCGTCACGTCTGATTTAGTCCGATACGATTTTCGTAAAAAAAATTCGAGGCGAGGAAGAGGAGGATTCAGGATTCCATCTGTAGTGTAACGCCCGATTTTTTCTGGATATCAGTTTTTCGTCGCTGATATCAAAGAAGCTTCATGTGAAAATGAAAATTTTGTTTTTCGTTGTGCCTCAAGTCATGTTCGTCTCATCTCTCCCCCGTACATCCATCGCATCAGTCTTGTCTTTGCGTCCTGCAGTTAGGTACAGTCATGGACATACCCTAAAAAACGTCATACTTAATTAATGAACCTGAGTAACTTGCGTGGAAAATTTCCGTGGCTCTCCGCGCTTGTCAAGCGGAATATATGATTAATAAAATGAGTGATGAAGTCCTTTTTGCTTCAATGATTTCATGTTGAATGAAAGATGGAGATTCCATTTGCAACAAAGCATCGGAGAATAATACATTACCATCGTTCATGTCTGTCTGCTCATGTGAACGTTGATCAACATTTACGCTGGTTTGATTTGTGTCAACCTCGTAGTAAGGCACTTTCTAAAAATAATCGGAAGATGGGAGGAAAACTAGTTTCCGTACCATACTCGCTCTTCTTTTCTGCCAGACTCATGATCAGCGAAATATTCCATTGTTGATTTCAGCTGTTGATATCCAGAGTGGGGGAATCCATGACCCCCTGGTCTTCAGACGAACGGTGAATTGTTCAGCGTACTAAAATGCATGAACCGTGTATTACTTAATATTTCTTTGGTTCTCATGTATATATGGGTGGTATTATTTTCAAATATTCTTGAACCTGGAATCTTGAGTGAGATTACCGGAGTCATTTGAGGATGACGGTTATCGTAGGTTGAGAGGACGGGATTAGTTTACGATTAAGGAGTAATTGAGGGAAATAGTGAATAATATTGGTAGCAAGAGAGACAGAGTATAGCATGAGATAACAGATGAATGTATTTTTGATTGAATGGAGGTGGGATAGTTATAAAGAAACTCAAGGGGGTAATATGTATTAATTCGAAGCAGTGAAGTGATGGTTGATAGTACCGTCGTGATGTCATAATTTTGAATATTCTACCGGCTGATTTGCATAATTTTGGACAGCACTTATCATAACGTCCCAATGCCTAGCATATCATTTCGTTTTCCCTCCGATATATAATCTACCATCAGATCCTTCTAAATATCCTTATATCGTCTCCTTCTTCTTGTTTCCTCCAAAATTTCTATCCTCTTTCTCGCACCCTCGGTGTTCACCCCTCTATTACCCTCTTCAACATTCCCTCTCTTTTTAAAACGTCCTCCATCTACATCTTCTGCCTGCTTTGAACCTTTACTATCCGTCTTCTTTCCTCTCCAACTGTATCCAATTCTTCCTCGTCCGTCCTGCTCCAGGGAATCGGGCTGGTGTGGTGGCTAGAGTACTCGCCTTTCACACGGGCGGCCAGTGTTCAAATCCCTGCGGATGTTTTTCTGAGGGAACCCGATCCCTACTTGAGTGTCTTGTGGAGGGCACTTCAAGTACAGTGCTCCGTCTGTCGGATGAGATGTTAACCCGTGGTCTCCTTGGCGCCTTTTGTTAAAAGCAGGTTAATGCCGACGCGCCAGGTTACTACCCACCCTTCCTCCCTTACCTATCCTCTATGACGCAAATGACCTTAGCCGACGGTCGCCTCCCCAAATATCCAATCCAATCCGTCCATTCTCGACACCCTGTTGATCCTCTCCATCCCTCTCCACACCCACATCTCGAACTCGTCAAGTCTACATGTATTCTCACTTAGCAAGCATCAAGCCTTCGACGTATATAGCGCCACGCTCCATTTTAGAGTTTTCATCTGCTTTTCATTTACGCCTACATTCTGTTAAAATGCATCTAGCCTTGGTTATTCTACACTTTATGTTCTTACAACTAAACCCACTCAACTCTTGTATACCTCCGAGGTGCGTAAGGTGCTCGACTTGCTCTATTTGGTGATCTCCCACCGTTTCTCTCAACCCCACTTCTTTTCCTGCCGCCTTTTTGCTTCTATAGATTTATTGAAACAGTTTTTTAGGAGAGTGTTGTGAATGCATCAGCCATAACTTGAGGTATTTTTGCTTTTCGTTTACAGGGATAGCATTGCCCATGTCAACGATGACTACTTAAGCCAGGAGAAGGTGCTGATGGTGATGCAGAACCTGACGGATCTCCTCCGCCACACCTTCTCCTCCCAGTTCGTGTTCCCCGTGCTCGGCAATCATGACTTCTACCCGCAGAACCAGCTCCCTCCTCGCAGGCACCCAATGTACAAGAGAGTGGCCGACATGTGGAGGCACTGGCTGCCCACCGAAGCTATTGACTCGTTCGAAAAAGGTAAGGGATTTCTCTGGAAGCAGCTAAAGTGATAATTTCCATTGCATTATCCTACTTTTAATGAATAATTTTGAGAATTCAGTTCCGGTTTAATGAAAGCTAGTGTCTTACTGCGAATATACTTGCCCAAAAGTAGAGCTAAAGAGTTGAATTAAATAATTAAAACTATCGAGTGACAAATGGAACTTGAACACGGTATACATTGGTCAAATTTATCTGAATGCCACTGGTAAAGCAATATTTGTAACAAGGCGACTGCAAGTCAGAAATTGCTCAGAGGAAAAATTGTTCACCTTGACCGAACCGATGAAATCTCGGCGAGTAGCTCTTTGGCGTGATATCGAGGGCATTCGGGTTCTGGTCGAGGACAAATATTTTTCTTTCTGGAATACCACACTTGTGTGCACTTGCGGGTGGCTACTTAAGGGTAATACAGAGGCTAGTAGAATCCTCAAAATTTGTCATAACGAATGTAGATAATTAGGTCCAATCAGACACCACTTCCGGTGAGTGACTAACAACAACGAGTATTCTTATACATTACTGTTGCAAGCCAAAACTTCATGTATGACACTTTCAATATTTTAAACGTTTGAAAAGGAAAAATTTACCATCAGCTAATTCGAAAAATACGTTTCATGGAAAAAATATGGCCATAGGATACCGGCTTGAGTTTTCTCAGAGTGAGAGTTACGTGAAGGAAATTATTAATTTACGTTTGTTTCGTATTTTCTATAGTACACACTGTGTGGTAAAATTTAGAATTAGTATTTTCATAGCTTCATATGAATGTTAGTGCAGAGTCAGTTACCCTTTTATTATCTACAAATCAGAGTTATAGTCGGATTCCCTATCTTTGACTAGACAACACATCCGATATAAACACATTCAAATTAAAATAAAGAAGAAAACTCAAAAATTTATGAAGAATAAGAATGTTGATTGAATTTTGGGGTGGCGTCCGACGGCTGATGCCATTTGTACCATAGGGGACAGGTAAGGGGGGAAGGTTCGATAGAAACCTAGCGTCGGCATCAGCCTGCTTTTAACGAAAGGTGCCAAGGGGACCACGGTTTAACGTCTCATCCGACATAATGAGTACTGTACTTGAAGTGCCCTCCACAAGACACTCAAATAGGGATCGGGTTTCCTCTAAATAATATCCTCCGGTCGAGAACAAAGATTTTTTTCTCTAGAATACCACACTTGTGTGCACTTGCGGGTGGCTCCTTAAGGGTAGGGAGTTGAACCCTGGCCGACCGTATGGTTAGCAAGTACTCTAGCCACCACACTAACCCGATCCTCGGAATAAGAATTAAGTAGGTAATCATTTTAGATTATGGAAATCATTGAAAATCGACGATAACCATCATATCCACCTCATCACGAATTCTCGTGTTGAAACCTTTGTCCTGATTCAACATATTCGTTCAAATTATAAAAATAACCAAAATATACCCTTATGCTTCTTGTGTTTTTATGTATTATATAGATATTTCGATTATCATCATCGTAGTGGAATAGTAAACAGTGTTACAATTCAGTGAGCACTCAGTGTTATTTATGATTTATAAAAATAGGGAGAATATGGCTTGAAAATTAATGTTGATATACTTTGGAACAAATAATTGCAATACCAAGAACAGGCAACTAAGAATTTGAAAATATCCACGATAAACGTACGAACAAAATGATATCACATTCCAGTAGACTATCAAAACATGCCTAACAAAGCACTTGCTACAATTGCCTACAGATTGTATAGATCATCAATTTATTACAGGATCATTCTCTTCTTTCCTCATTAATCTTTTCCCATTTCGTATCCACGTATAATTATAGTCTTTTTTTCTTCTCCTCGAGCGGCCGCAGGGAGTCTCCTCCTAGCTGTGCTCAGGCCTTCGTTGTGTAGACCTCTGTGTCCGTTGCCATTCCCAGGTACCGAGTTGAAAAGGTCCTTTTTATGCGTCGTTTTAGCAGCATTTCATCTTTGATATTTCTTTGGACGAATTTGACTACTATATACCCGCGACCCATTCCCTTCACGTCGCTTTCCTACGCGGTGGCACGTGTCAATCATAACGTCAAGGGCAGACCTTCGCTCTTCACTTCCTCTAAAGTTTTTTTTAAATTTGCTTCCTCATGAATCCCGATAAAATCAAGGATATTTGAGCGAATATTCTTCTCGTTGTCTTCTAACCTTTCCTCTAATGGTAACGCATACTCTTTTAAAACCACATTTTTTTGTCTGAGAGTCGCCATCACTTTTATGTTCTTACTGATTTTTGCACTATTATCTTGAAGAACCTTCTTGTTGTCGTCTATTTTAGAGGGTACAAACTCGATTGATAACTGCTAAAAATCGTTTTCTATCCCTATTTGCCTCTTCTAACATCAAAGTTACCGGTGAAATACTTGCACTGCCTAATTCTGCAGAGGAAATGGCCACCATACTTTGCCGCCTTTCCTCAGAACACGGCGGGCAACGCCAAAGTTGATTATCTGTGCTAATGAACTCTTTATCCTCCTCGGACATCTTGACACAGTTTTAATAACATTGGGTCTTACTCTCACTACACGCAATTTCAAGTTGTCGCTTTTGAACAGTTTACTAACACACCACACAATCTGCCATTTCTTTATTTTTTCTGTGAGACAGTTGGAGGACAAAAGCTGCACACACTTTCGCGCTCTATTGAATTTGACACTTCACTGGAACTTCTGCCTTTTGATAATGGAGCACCGGTATAACACTTAGAGAAATATTGCCAAGTGAAGCCTTGACGCTGTAGGTTTTTTTAAGAATCTAAAGTCGCTTTTTTTCTATATTTCTTGTTTTCGATGGTAAGTATCTCAATTTAATCTTTAAAAAAAAATTGTGGTTTCTGTTCCATTCGGTCGATTTGTCTCAAGATAATTTTATTCTATATGTTTTTCTGTTGCTTGTGTTATTACTCGGCAAAAACTGGTTGGTTTTCCTTAGTTATCGTTTTATGATGCACAATGTGAAGTATATGCGCAACGTGTTTGTCCTGAGTAGTAGATAAAATTATTTTTTGCTAATCAAGGCGGGGATAATGTAACTTCATCCGAGTTGAAGATCAAATATGACACACTAAGGAATTTCAATGTCGTAATAATTAAATTAATACGTTGCGAGAACGGCACGATGACATTCACGAATGTTTCCTGAGACAAAGTGAGGTTTTCCGTAGATTTAAAAAATCAAGATCTGTTGACACTGTGTGGGAATAGAGTGTAATGAATGTATGCCCCAAGTAAACATTTATCTTTCAAATTATTCGTAGATATCTTTACTGGCGGAGTACTTCATTGTTAAGGGTTCAAATCCAACAGTAAGATATTTAATTATTCAGTGGTTACCTTCTGGAATCCTATTCCCACCATTACTTAACTTCCTTCGATTGAGAATTTATAACTATTTCACAGCATTCATTGTTTTAACTGTGAAACCATGAAAGTTGGGTATGCTTTTCGTTTTTCCGTGCTAACTCTGAGAAAGAAGGCAAAGTTTTTCCTAGCTCTTTCTGCTTTTTTATTTAGCACAAGTCCTCTCCATCACTTGTGCCGACTGTCACCTCTGGATTCTTTCGAATCCAGATGTTTCCCATCATCCCACAGGCTCCGTCCCTCACCATTCTTGCTCCCCTCTACCCCCAACGGCAATCTCTCTAATTATTCCAGTTTTTCCCCGCAGTCCCAAGCTTTCTGAAGGTCGCGTGGATTTGCCGTTTTCAGCCGGATCCATCCCTAATTGGGAATGAGCAGGTGGTGAAGAGAGGAGTTTTGACAGCCCGTCTACTCGTTCCTTTTAACGCCCTCTTCCCGGTTCTTTCGCTTGGTGACATAATGAGCACATTGCACGCTGGATAGCCCCCTGTCGTAATCGGGCTTGGATGTGATGATGACGGCTATATTGGGTTTGGAAACGCTAATCCAACGGTATCGCGAAAATATCAATAAACCAAGATATCCCGGAGCTTCGTACTACCTCGCGAGCCGACACAAGGATATGTTAGGACAGGAATCCTGAAGGAGGCATGGAATCAGGAAAATGAGTCGTAATGACGAAAATTAAAATGCACATATTTTAACATGTTTCCCAAAGGCTTCGCTCTGTTGTTATTTATAACCACGAATGTTAGAATTTTTATCTTTGCCGAACCCATCTGTTCGACAGTTTAGCTCTCGTATTGCCGCATCAAAAATATCCTAGGATGTGGTGCGGAGTCTAAATTCACTCGATCTGAATTTTTACAATTGTCCTAGCTTAGCGTGTATCCTCCTAGACACAACCTCCCTTCATCCAAGTCCTAATAGTTGCGTTACACTTCCTGTATGCTAATGCACATTTTCATCAATGCGTGTGGCTTGGATTGAAAAATCCTAATTCCCAATTAAATGAGACTAATTTCAATGCAAAGAAGTAGAACTGAAATTACTTGGCTCGCAGTCGTGCGCGTAAACTCAGATACACACGAAGGAGGTGAAAAACTTGATTGAGATTCGAACGTAAGAGTTCGAAAGCAATATAAGTACTTGGCGTTAGGAAATGTCAATAGTGCGCCAGATTGTTAATCTCAAGTCCCATTTATAAAAAAAAGCAATAGAAGTACTTCTGCGTTAGAAAATGTCTGCGCCGGATTGTTTACTCTCAGGTCCCATTTATTACAAATATTAAGAACTGTATTGCTCATTAAGATCTGCACTAAATGATAGTATGTTTTACTGAGATGTGTCATTTCCTTACCATTTTTTATGATGCTTGGTCCTACTCAGACACTTGTGGCGATAGGGTGCTAAGCTTAAATTATTTTTTAATCTCCTTTGTCTTATATTAACTTATTTAATAACCAGAACTTGTTTTTAATTTTCTCAAATACGAATGAAAAACCTTTCTACTCGAGTTAGTGACGGAAAATTTATTCAACCTATGCGGTTTTAAACCTAATTTGGTTTTGCACGTCGCTGTAATACTAAATGAAATCAGCCTCCATTCCTGCGCCATGAACTCAGTCGCAGAAGTGTAACCCGGTGTTTTTTTTTATTCTGGTCCAACGGCGTTCGCTTGCTCTTGCATTTTTACCGCATTGCCCACTGCAGTATGCCAGTTTTATGAATCTTTTTTTCTGTTCATTACATACCAAGAGCTGTGAGGGTCATTTTTCAGATTCCTCCATTTAAATAAATAACCATGAGGTTGTTAAAGGATTTGGCGGCCGCGGAGTTAATATACACCATTTAGTGGAGCGCTGTTTCTCTGAAGAGTGATAGTATTCACTTGTAGAGTACACTGCGATGGCAGACTTTGATTACCTCGTTAATTAATCGCATAATCTCTGCTGAATTATCATTAAATATTCCTCTCTTCCGGTTATAGTCTTATTGCTTGTGCGAGTATGAAAAAGGTAGTATGAAACGTTTTCGAAATATATATACATTTTAGTTTTATTTAATCACTTTTCCTCGATAAGCAGTGAGCTTTGATCAGCTTTGGAATTAAATTTCACGTGTAACGACGTGAAATCATTGCCATAAAACTTTAAAGGATCAGTAGTTTTCTGAGTTACAGCAATAGTGGTGTTGATTCCTTTGTGGTAGGATTACAATTAAGTTGAGAGGTAGCGTTCGCTTGGTATCTCTGATGAAAATTGGTTTAAAAATGTCGAGCAGTTTGAAAGAATTAAGTTCTAATCCTTCCATATCTTCCTGAATCTGGTCAAATTTTCCAGTTTTTTTGAAATACTCTAATGTAATATTACTAGTAAAATCCATTGTCCTCTATTTTGGTTATACACAAACAATCTAGCTGCATAGGCTACATCAATAGTTGAACGTTGAAAATATACAAACACAAGTTAATGTTTCAGACTTAGCTCTGTGTAAAAGTGATCCTTGAAATAAAATATTAATTTGTAATTTCCATATTGGCTTATTGATACCGGCGATGGTTTCGACAAGTTATGCTATATACAAGGTTACCTTGATTATGTCAAGATAATGATGTCATTGGTCGGAAAAAACTGTTTGGAAACTACAAAGTAATATTTTTTATGATTATGCAAATTTATTTCATTTAATCTCCGTGAATTTTATGTTCGAATGTTAAGACTGAAGCAATATACAACCGTTTAATTTGTTTCATGTCCCTCACTATGGGATGGGAAGTAGGTAATGGTTTGAATGAAGAATGTGAGATTGCTTCTGCGGAGCAATGAGATTTTATTTGGCTGTCATTAATACGGAGATAACATTTTTAGGCTTCCAAAACGAGTATAATGTAGAGAACCATTCAACCGGGCTGTTCCACATGCCCTACGGAGCGTAAAACTTCATCACACGTCACGTTTTGTTCAGGGTAGGCTAAGCTCAGAACCAGGTTTCTTCCCAGACTCCCTCTATTAACCCGCACGAAATCAGTGTGCTGACCAATCCATAATGGCTTAAACTACCTCAGCTTTCACTCACGTCCATTAATAACTTCTGGTGCGATCTTTCACTTTTCGTCGTAGTATGAGGAGAAACTCGGGCCCGATATTTTAAGGTTATCTATCGGTTACGAAAGGTTGACAGAGAGTAAAGATCCTCTTGTTATTTATGCGTACCTACGCGTACAATTTTATACGTCTCAGCTCTGTCTTTTTTCATCTCGTTCATAGAACCTATTCTCTTCCATCCCCTTTAACGCCTTATCAAAAACCCTCCCCATCATACCGGCCGCTAGCAGACCTCCGTTCCTGATTAGGGGCTGTCCATAATCCACGTAGACAAAAATAAGCCTCCTTTTGACCCACCCACTCCTCATCGTGGACACTTGTAGACTTCATCCGAACCTCCCCATCCCCCCTGTTGTCCACACAGACTCTTCTTTTTTGCGTAAAAAGCTGTGAAACGGAAACGAAATAAATTGATTGTCATGGAACATCTGTAATTTAAGGCTGATTTTAAGGAAAGGTAAGTAAAAGATAAACTGTTCTTGTATCTTTGATAATATGTCATTTATCTGTCATCTATAAACTGTAAAACTAGAAACGCGTCATGTTGACCATTGTCTACGTAGACATTCCTCAAACCCCTGAATATGGACCTTCGTTGACAACCCTCGCACCTGCCCACACCTGTTTGGTGTCTGATTGGACTATGGACATCCCCTTAACAGTTCTAACCTCCTACGCACTCTGTCTCTTTCTAATATCCCCAAGAAGTCCCCTCTCTTCACCCTCCAAATCAAACAATTCCTCGTTTATCTTCCTTGAAACCACTGCTTTTTCACAATTTCTCTCCACAACCACCTCTCAAACGCTTTCAGTCTGTTTTAGTCTTTCCTTTTCAGTTCAGGATCCTCGATATTCCATATTAAACTTCCCATGGAAGAAGCCTGTATAGGCCTGGGGGAGAAGTGTGCCCAGTTAAAAAATTTATTTATTTTTAATTTTTTAATTTTAGGAATGACTGGGTCATGATTTAGCATGTAATGAGAGCTTCAATAAGGGGTAATATTTGAAAGTAGTTACGAGGCTGATCTGGTTTAGGAGGAGGAATAAGTAGATGGGTGAAACTGTGTGCGGAAATATAGGAGGAGACTCAAATAAGAACTTCCTAATGATCGAATGTGATTACAGTGAAGAATAATGAAAGAAAAGGGTATTGGAGAACAGATGGCAATGAAAATGAACAATTTATACCTTTCCAAATCAGTTTTATGCTCCAACAACAACCCCTAGTGACTGTTTTATCCAGAAATGAGTCTCAAATTGGTTTTATTACTATTTGATGGACAATTTGAGCTTAACAAGCATTAAGATTCTCTTTTGTTAATTATAAGATAAGATGGCAGAGTTTTTTACTACATGGATATGTGTACATTATTGTCGATATAATATTTATAATTGTTAGTATTTTATCCTTTTAATTACGATTAGATACTAGATTTCTCCCGTGCAAATACTTATCATAAAAAAGCAGTCAACTGTTTTTTTGCTTAAAAAGGCCTACAATACTATCAGTTATTCAGTATCGGTTCGAAATTCGACTCTAGTAGCTTAATATCTCTGTTACAATTTCAACTTTTCCTATATTATTTGTATTTTACTTGATGTGGCGAGTTTCTCTATTATCCACTTTGTTAGCGACAGCGACTATACTCTTCACTGCCTGATGTATTACGCTTATGCCTTTCCCTAAGTATGACGTAATTCAACGTACGTCATTGTATTTCATGGGGCTAAATAACTCTATTGTTTCCATTACGTGTACTTTCAAATTGGATTTCTAAGAAATCACGAATAATGAGAGGAAAAATCAATAGTATCAAATGTTGTTCAGGGTAAATATTTGCTGAATTATCTCTGGATCAGTGTTCGTATAATACCGTATCCAATCACGGAATTATTTTAGTGTTCCAGGAACTATTATCCTCGAGCGTTTCGCAGAAATAATTCTTGTCCCAAACTGCTAATCGTCTCATTCAAATTTTATTACCTCCGCGCGACATATTTATTTAAAATACCAGTGTTGTCATTGTCCTATTTTGATGATTTTTATCAACACCAAATTATGCTGTTTATTTTTTTATGACCGATTCTTAAATTTTCACCTGCTTATTTCGCTCACATTAGCATTATATAACCAACTCAGTTCAAAATAATTTCCGCGGACCGTCTCAAATAATTAATCTTTTCCGTGAAAGGTCTATCACGTCACACGCCTCGAAAAAGAAGTAAATGAGGCCGAAGAATTCATCAGGAAATATCCCCTTACTTTTTCATTCTCTCCCCGACCTGTTTTCCCTAATCTCCAAGCTCCGAACACCATCCCTTCCCTCACTTTTTCCCCATAGGCCCTCCTTTGGCGGCCATTTCATCTTGCCCCGGCGATGAGAAAGCACATCGTTCACCCAGTTCATTTCCAATTTTGCGCAACCTCTACCTGCCTACACCATCCACTCGAGAAGTTGAATCCCCTCCATCCTCGGGAGTCTCGAGGCTTAGAAGAAAAGAGTGAATCAGGTTGCCGGAGGAAAGAATAAAGATAAAACACCCTTTGGAAAATAGTTACCTTGCGGAAATAAGGTGGCGGTATAGTAAATTACGTGTGGATTACTCCAAGCGTGTCCGATGGAGCTTATTTATAGCACTAAACGCTTTTTTTGGTTCATTGCCAAACTGTAACATTTACATCTTTTTTGTTAATAGCCTGGCGAGATCTGTGAGATAGTGGGCAAAATAGGAAAAGTAATTTAAGTTAATGCATGATAAATGCTTGAATTTTTCAAATTTGATATCCGCCTTCAGCCATATACAGTAAAAATAGAACTTTGTATGGTTTTTATTCTATGTGGTAAAAGTAGGTAGGAATGGTGGGCTCACAGAAAGTGAGCTTTCAAAGAAAATACTGATGCCAATAAGTCAATAAGAAACTCAGAAATTCTGATAAATGTGTGATAAACCCATCTTTCAACAGCGAAAAACTTATCCATTGCAACAAATTTTACTTTCTCCATCATTCCTCGACCAAATATGTTTTCTATTCCACGACAACCTATGCCACCCAGCCTTGCGGGGATTAAGTACCTATCCCGCGAGGGATTAAGAACCTATTTTCAGTTTTAATGGTTTGACGGATAAAGGCATGACTTTTTTCCGCGATAAGAGAATTGATTCAATGTTTTATTAATTAAACCAAAAGAAATCGCTTTTTCAAACATATGCCATTTATAAAATATTGATCTCTCTGATTTATGGCTACGGATATTACTGATAAGCCATTGACATGCAGGAGTAACACTCTAAATAAGGTCATGTGTTCCGATAAATACCGATGTGCTACCGTTTATTGAGTGCTTGAAATTTCATTTAATTGACATTCTAATTACTGTACTATAATATAACCTCTCAAAGAAAAGTATAGTGGTCACATTTTAATTTGGAGAGAGTTAACAGATGCTTCTCTCCCTGTAACAGGATTTGTCTTATTTAATTTTTTTGTTGACACGTGCAAACGAATGCCACCCTTATGAATTACAGGATTATTCAACGAAAGCTTGTTTAAAAAATTAATATTTCTGCAAATTTTGAAAGTGACTGAAATTTACCATTGCCCGAAAATCCTGGTGGACATTGCTTATTATGTTAGCCTACCCTTTTCTTTATTTTTCGAACACTTTCAATTTTTTTGTATTTAATTTCTCTCCGTAAATCATTTAGGCCCTGGTTTTTTAAATATCTAGGTTTCGTTGTAGATATCTTTGCCTTTAGTGCACACTTATCTTTGCGTTACCCATGCCGAGTATTTTGGTATACCAACTCTAAAATTAGATAAATTCCATACTATGCTTATCATTATGTCTCACTACTGATGTCATAAGATTAATGGAAATAATATAACACGGAAGAAAAAAATGGGAAAGAATTCTTAATTAGAATCGCTAATACCGCGAGCTATTTCTGGAATATTAGAAGGCTATGAGTTAATATGATGGATTAATTCCAATTCGTCTTCTGTGAGATAAAATGGAAATGCGATGGAAAGTAAATAGAAATACCATGAAACTCCATTCTTTACAGCGAGAAGAATACATATTGTATAGAATAAATCGTTCATTAAAAAGTAATGGAGATAGAAATATGATAATATAGAGCATAAATAAGTTCATTCGCATTCATTGAGCGTGAGTAATAAAATTGTATCGTTTAAAAAATTTGAATTAGTAAGAGTTTTGGAATGAATTTATAATTTTTCCAAAATTCTTATATTTTCTTGGTTTACCTATGTACCTCTATTGTGTGTATATTTTATCACTAGTCGTTTTCTCAATGTAAAGGCCATTCCAGTCGACCATTGCCACTTTGGACCAAGGCATCACTTGGATACGTAAGTTGTATCTTAATAAATGACATGTTTCCGATTTGCGGAGCAGGCATTATATTCACTCCTCGCAAGTTGTATTTTCTGTCTCTCTTTCATGAATCCATCCGGTCCGACAATGGACGTGAACGGGGAAAAGGACGTGTATTACTAAATTCTACTTCGAGTACTGCTAACATTAGCTGATTAAAAGACTGAAAAACTCGTTTTTTTGAAGGAATCATTAATTAACCCTATGCTTTAAACCAAGGAAATGTGCTCTTTCCGCACTTTAATGTACTAGGAGATGTTCTGGGAACTTCGTTTTCCGTGGACGCATTGTTATAATAAAATTACCGCTCTTGTAGCATAGTTTAGTCGCATTTGATGGCAACCATTTTATGCTCCGGCGTTATTGATTATGATTTCAAATGATAGTAATATCATTTTTTTTAAATACTTACATAACTGAGTGCTGTCATGAGCCTGAAAGCAAAATATGACAATAATATACCGAAATTCATCAAAACTACTGTGCTCCGCAGGAAAGGATGTCGTAAAAGTTAACCAGCTGACAAATCTGGTAAAATAGCTACATAAAGTAGTCCGAAAAGGGTTTAACACTACCTGTTATTTGTAAACGCTCTTGTAGCTTGGAAGGTGTAGCAAAGCTTAATAACCTTTCAGTGGGCGCGTAAAATTTTGTTACACGATTAGTCGCGCGGGCCACACCGGTGGCCCAGATTCAATTTTTGTATAGCCTTAAATTTTCAATTATTTTGTAAAATAATTTTACAAGCAATAAATTTAGACTATTGTCTATCGTTTATTTAGGTTTTTTTTCACAATGGAACATATTTATAATTATTAGTGGAACAAAACCCAAAGTCATTGAAAAATCGTAAATATATTGATCATCGAACATCCATTGTGACAAAATTTATAGAACAAATCCAACAACTATAATATGACTGATTATAATACTATAATGTATAAATACCATATAAATAATATAAAATATAATAATGCCGACAGAAAAAGGTTACAGAGTTATTTCCGTGGGCCACCTTGGTGGCCCAGTCACGCAGGCTTCCTTTCGCTTTTCTATTTAATACTAACCAAGCGTTAATTTGTTACAAATGACCATGTTAGACTTTTGAGGATATAATAATGTGCAGCTACTGAAACTTAAAAGTATACAATGCCATCCTATGAGAAGCGGCACTCAAATGAAACATTGTGGGCCATCCCTGTGCCTACTGAAGGGTTAAGATACCTCGTGGGAGGATAAACTCTATTTTCGCCCAAGGGTCACCGAGTGTTTAAACGATGTTTCTCTGAGAAATCACTTAAATAATCTAAGTTGCAATTTATACTGTTAAATTTATATTATGATATAGTGCTTTGAATTCCACTGAAATGACATCTTCAGCAACCATTAAATCCACCGGCTCTTATCCACCGGAATACACTTAATTATTTAGTGCGTAAATTATTTCATGCCTATGGCTTATTACTGATACACGTCGTCATTTATCGGTGAGATAGGTATTTTTTCAAACTTCATACATTTTATTATGAGATTTATCTTTTGATATAATTAAATTTATGGTGAGTCGATCTCGTTATCCTGAAGAATATAAGCGTTATATTTATCCATCAAATCATCAGCGGAGATAATATCTTAATCCCAGCCATATGAAGTATACACTTTTATACTCTGCTGGCCGGTGCAAGTTTTATTGACACAGTGTGTTATGGAATGGAGAGGATTTGGTAGAGGGATAAGAAGGAAAGAGACATCAGTATTGAAGTCTTGCTCTTGGAAAACCGGATGATTTATGGATTTCTTCTGAATTTTTAAGTTGTTAATTAAGCTTTTATTGCTTGCTATTGTAGGAGAATGCGGTTCGGTAGGAGAGATGCTATCATATTTGCCTTCTTGAAACTACGTCTACTACGAAACTAGTTCTACGTCTGAATTTTGTTAGCCACTTCAACTTTGTGAGTGACTTCGAAGTCTGCCCTGATTTTAAAAATAGCTATTGTAAAAGCTTTGTTAAATTTTTCATATCTAGAATAAGTGTTTAGTGTGGTGCATGGGTTTCCTTGCTAAGCTTTTTGTTTGTGAATGAAAATCTTTCCAAACTGCAAGCTCTACCAAATTTTTCGAAAATTTGACGACTATTTGCATTCTTTTATGTTTTGCATCGACAGGAGGCTACTACACCATTGAGCAGAAGGGCAGAAGGTTTCGTTTGGTGGCCCTCAACACAAATCTCTACTACCGGGCCAACCACCAAACATCGAGGGCTGGTCGTGGTTTCCGGAGAGTGACGACAGCGAAAAGGGGCCGGCCCTGGGAGGAGGGCTCGGCCACTGAGGAAAGCTCTGCTGCCCCTGACGAAGAAGAGGACGACGAAGACGACCCAGCTGGACAGTGGCGCTGGCTCGAGGGCGTCCTCGAGAAGTCTATGAGGAACCGGGAGACGGTGAGCGACTCATACAAAATAAACTATTATTAAATGAAATCCTAAAATCCGGTCCTAAAATTAGGCGAGGCGAAAAAAAAGCTGACTCACTGCAATGTTGAGAAGGATTTTAAATGGGTTCTCTCTACGAACTATTATTCAAACTAAGATCATTACAAAAATTGGAGCAAATGGGTGATCTCCCTTAGATCAGGCAGGAATTTTGTGCCTTCATTCATTGTCGTTCAATCCTAAAATTGGTTTACTGCAGCCTTCCACCCTTCCCTACCAAATGCTAGTTCCCCTACCTCCTGGTTTCTCTTCCTATGTAATTTCCTCTTTATTTGGTCCACGAACTTATTCCTGGATCTTCCTCTGGGGACTTTTCCCTCTATTTTACCTTCAGTTATGTTCCTCACAATGCACCTATGGACGGAATTAATTTCGCCATCATTCGGACGACTTCATCATCCCACAAGGAAGCGTAATTGGCTTGTTGTTGCTTTATAGTTGTTTTAATAGCATAAAGTTTCCTATCAGCGCCAAAAATAGACTGTTTTCCGAAGATGCAATCCTCCACGAAGAAACTGTTGCTGAAGCGGACTTTGAGAATAATCATTAGATCGAGTAACAGAGTCACTGGTCGTTGTCATTAGTGAGGGCGAGAACCTAATCTTAGCTAATGTTCTGTAATAAAGTGTTTGCGAGGGAAATGTCAATAACGCCTTACGTATATTAAGTAGGAGAAGTCACCGTAAGATTTCGAATAAGTTATTACTTGAACGTAGCTATGAAACATTTGCGGTGTTATTAAAATGATTCTTAAATATACGTATTTAAGAAATGGTTGGAACATCCTCGAGCGACTAAGTGAAGGCGAGTTGTCACCTCACTAATAAGGCCATAAAGAGAGACAACCTTGACTTAAATAAATTGAAATTTCAGACTAAGCGACCTTAAGGACGACTGAGAGGATATTATCTTTAGTTTTTTTGCTACCTAGCTATGTTCCTCAATATGGTGCGCAAAACTGACAGTTGCAGCCCCTGACTTGCATAAGCGCTAGGTTTTTTTTTTTACCCAATCGTATTTTTTTATTCATATTGAAAAAAATAAATTTGTACTTTACCTTCCGCGTATTTTCGCAGAGAAAAAAGGATTTTTACTATAAAATGTTTATCCGTTTCAATTAACCTTTTCACGTTCACGTCACTCATCCCTACCCGTTTTGTCAATCAAGTCTAGGAAGCATGTTCTTGGGAGGTAGGATTGACTAAAAAAATCGCAGCATCTTTCTCGACCCAATTCCACACTGTCAGTCGGAGGGATGTCAAGTCAAACCGCACCACTGCATGCGCACTTAACACTCGTCCTCGCGCAGAATTTCAATTGAAAACTCCATGCAACGTTTTCGACAATTCAGTTTGCCTTTGATAAATTAAATCAACGCGGTCGAGAATAAATTGACTCCCGTGAAATCCGGATTATCCAGATTTGTTGGATAAAATACGATATATTTCCGGGATAAGACCTGGAAATAGTTGCTAAGGTTTATCGTTCCAGGTTTTTATGGCAATTTTATCTCGAAAATTACTCGATTTTTGAGCTCCCGTTATTAGCCTATTTATGTAGGCGCTCTTATCGCATGTGATAAGAAAAACATCGTGGCTTTGATTTTGACTGGACGATTATTTGGTATTCCGTAATGGCGTAAATTAATTCTTACTTAGCATGAGATGGTAGCTGAACAATTACATTTTTTCTAACATTACCAGTGTGTTTTACTGGAGGTAATAAATTCCAGTACTTCGTCAGTTTTCACCTGGTGTCAGGTTGATAAATTTTACGTTGAACTTTCAGAAGGATGATTGAATGTTAAACAGTGTACGTGAACCCGAGTGAGAATTCTAATTTCTTTTCCAGTATTCCAATAGTGAATTATCAAAATTTTGATGCTATAGAAGTGGCGGACAGTGTGAATTCGATATCGCGTATTAAGGCCTACCTAAGGCACCCGTTTTTCCGTGATACTCTCTGCAAGTTTTTTCGCACCCGATTTTTGGTACAACAACAGAGTAATCCTTGAATGAAAGTTCAAAACGGGTGCTTTGACGAAAATCCGATTGATGGCTTTGCATGTGAGTTTGTACGATACTGGAGAAATACTCAGTTTAGACATATTTTCGCTCTAGCTTACGTTCTACATCTACGCTCTAACATCCGTCTGTCGTACAATGTGCACCCCTCTATTGCTATTACATTTTACTTATCCGAACCGAATGTATCTTTTCCGTTTAAAGTCCACGTTTGCTTCGACAGTTTGTGATCTCACGCGGATTCTTTTTACGAAGGACTGAAGGTGAGGATCGCGGGACCTTTGACAGTCAACTCTATAAGGTTTTAAGGTTTGGTTACAAAATGTCTAATGTCTCATTATTAATTGTTGAATCGCGGTTACATGAAAAATCATTCTCTACATACATGTCTCTAATCTTCTAAGGATAAATGAGGACCCCAGAAGTCAAGGGGTCTAAGTAAAAAAACCATTGTTTAGAGAAAACTTAAGTCAAAGTTGAAAATGTTTGGTTCAACCCACTAAGTAGTTAAGAGGCATTACCCTAGATAGCAGCACCTGTCAAGAAAATCACTTGGATCCCTTTACCACCTAAAAGATTAATATTTTCACATCCCATTCCTGTATCTAACTTATTTTTTTCAAAAATGTCACTTAGACCCCTTGACTTCTGGGGTCCACAAATATAATGTTATTTGGGTGTAATGATTATTTTTATGGTAACCTACCGGTTAGGATTGGCTCAAATATGTCAGGTAAAATATTTTTCGATTGTTGCAGATTGTCTCCATAATCAACCTCCTCTTTCGTCTCAGCAACCTATTCTTCTTCCAGTCCATTCAACTTATTCCATTTCTTCCCCGGCTTCGCTTACCCTTTGCCCTTTCCTGTTCCACGACCTTTAGCAACCCATCATTTCCTATTCCTACCATGCACTCTGTCTTCCTCTAATCTTCACTAGAAGCTCTCTCTCCTCGCCCACCATACCGACCACAGACTGGTTTAGTTTCCTTCCCGTTTATCGCACTTTGTTCATTTGCCTCCCTCCCACACATCGAACGCTTTAACCAATTCTCGTCTTCTTTTTCCCATTTCTACATTTTTGTCCCATGCAACGCTGCGCTCCATTCACCTCGATCTGGTAGATGATTTCAGTTATGAGTCTTGTATGAAATTTAATCCTTTTAATCATCAATGTGGAATTTTCGATCCTCCTTGAGGCTGTGAGTGGCTCTGCAAAGGAAGTACTGCGGGTGGTCATCCGAAAACTTTACCACAATTAGAAATTGTCGGCGGCCTCTCGTAATTAAAATTTCCGTGAAAATATACCTACCTTTAATTACTCTTTTGGCTCTACTTCCCAATTTGCGCAGATTTCCTTTTGTGCCCCCACTTGAATTCCAAATTATCTAGCTGTTCTAACGTCCTTATTTCGGAAACATTTTCACATCTTTTCCTAGTGAATGCCCCAGCCTGACGAAGGCTACTCGTGTTTTTGCAGTGCGTGTCCATTTCTATTTGCATTACGTGTGGATACTTTCCCGTTAACCAATCGTTGTAAGTTAATATGACCTCAGGAATGGGGAATTATCCTTGCACCCTTTGAATGAAACCCTTTTTATTTTCTCCAGCCAGAGAAATAATGTTCTACTATCAAAATGCTCGATCAAGTGGTTAAATACAATTTAGTTGTCTGTTACACGTAAGAAACTACACAGCTAAACAGTTTCCAACCTTTAAAAAAGTTTGACTACGAATAAAAAGAAAATATCATGCTGAAAATTGAATAGTAAATTCAATGGGTTTCTGTAAATTGCTATTCTACTGCTTACTTGTAAGTTTATCCGTCTTGCTGCTAGGAGCTGGATTTTGTTTCGAATTTTAATAACTGTCATACTTTTTTTTCAAAGGAGGTTTTGGTATGTTATTTTGAGAGCCAAGATAAAACTGAGCTCGGATGTACCCTCTATTCATCACCCTCTCTGAAAGACGGAGTACTGGAATCGAAGTGCGCTCTCAAAGCTTGCAAATAGTAGCAGGGATTTTTACTGAAAAATGTCTAACTCTATCAGGATCCTAACTTCGGCTCCAGGGAATTGATGGCGTCTGTTACCAAATCCGGCGATCATATTGAGACAAGAGGCCGGAATACCTCGTCTGTTTCGCATAATACTACGCAGCTTAACAGTTGCCATCCTTGTAAAAAGGTTGACTGCGAATAAAAAGAAAATATCATGCTGATCACCTAGCGTGAACAATCCTTCACCGCCTCCTCTGTCTATACCGGAGTCATTGGAAATATATCCCATTAATAAATTATCAGTCCTCTGCTGAAAAAGTAACCTTTAACGAGATGTTTTGCCCTTAAAGAAAGAAAATTATTAACTTGTTCTCAAAATTATTTTTTGATGGAAATGAATTATATTCACTTTCATTTGAAAGTTATATTCCCATTTTTATTTTTCCAAGCAGGGAAAAGTGCAGAGTCATAACGTATCGAAGTAGTACGGAAGTAAGTCGGGAAAAGTACAGAATATACCTTTCTACGGTGATGTTTAGTGATCGATATGCTCAAAGCTACCTGAGAAATTTGACTACTGAAATAACGCTTTTGTACTAGCAGTTCCAAAGATAGTTTTATTAATTAATTGCTATTTTAGAATTAAGTTGTCTGTCATCAATTGTCATCTGTAATTGGTTTTTGATATCCTCGAATATTAGATTTACATAGACATACATTTATTATTGTTATTAAGTGAGAAACCATCGATAAATAATTTAATTACAAATGGTCCGCTCCTAGCATTAACCTTTGAAACTGGACTCTTTGCATTGAGGTGAAGGAACCGGAATGTCCTTTTTTGCATGATGATCATTCTTCTTGTTTATTGAAATTAATCTCATAACTATAAATTCTGCTAAATCAACATGCTTTATTAGCCTATAAGTACTGAATAGATATTAGTTTTTGTATGTCATTTCAAGTTTCTCCATTGATAAACTATTCCATTTCATAATTTCATCCTAAATAAAAGTTATGAGTCATCAGTATCGATATGAATTGCATAGTAAGCCAGTATCGCCAACTTCTACATCTGTGATGAAAATAATATTGAAAAAATTTCCTATACCGATGAATATTTAAAATATTACTAGTTGTGATTACATTTACTCATTCAATGTACGACATTAACCGATCGGCTAATCTACCGACAGTTTACACAACCGGAACTCTCACGAAATACTAACGTCTCATGAGATGGTGTCAAAAAGATATTACAGTAACAGTGTTTTCATAAATCATTACTGGCAGAATGAGGGCAAAAGTAAACGGAAAATGTTTAGTCAAAGCACGTCATTAGATTCCCAATAAGGCAAGCGAGTGTTACGTAATGTTTGAGGAATCTTCTCCGCTCAGCAAGTGAGTGCTTTATGCGATAATTTTGATATAGTTATGATAAATTTCTTACATAAATTTAAAGTTAAGTGTTACGTTTCTACCAATACATGTTTCCAACAATAAAATAAATGCATATCAATGCCAAGGGGTATGCGTGAGGATAATAGAGCAAGGTACCTGTGAGAAACAAGTTTCTGAAGTAACAAGTACTCATTTTCCATATTTCTGGCTTTCACTTTTTTGCCACTCATTTCCTTCTGGCCACTTGACACAGTACTTTTATTGCATGTACAAACAAATGGATGAACTCATTTACGAAGACAGGTGCATCGTGTAAAGCGGAAAGTTGTATGAATGTCTGAATAACTGTACGTGAAATAGATCCCGCTATGATGCTATTCATTTTCTTGCAATTTCTAAGATGCATTCGTTGTTGCGATAAATATACCGTTCAAAGCAGCCTTTAGAGCTAAAAAAAATTTGAAGAAATTAAGTAGGAGTGGAGGGAAATATTAAGTATGGTGAAAAGCGGATTTAAAGAAAAAATTGAGATGAATCTTAAGCATGTGAAGATTGCGATACTCGAAATGTATATTGTTCTCTTTTTGGATGCCGAAAACCATATATATCTGTGAAAAGGACGTCCGAACGCCCAGAAAAGATAAAGAACTTAAGTTAATTCTGTAGCAGTATATTTGCTGAGTTTTGTCACAAATTTAACAGTAATTATATTGCACGTGGAGAAGAAAAATATTTATTTCAAAACTTATTAATAATTATAAAACATTAAAAACAAATCTTTATCTTCCCTTACGTATCCGGTATCATTAATCAGTTTTCTAATTATTGCCAATGTTTGAATATGATGATATAAAACAATAAAGACACGAAACGATCTTTTTTCTCACTGAAATTAAAACTTGAATATAAATAAACAGAATTAAATTATAAGTACGTTGTAGTGCATCAGAGATTTTTGGTCGTAGGAATAGTCTTAGATATTATATTTTCATCGGAAAAAATTTCCTTATTTCTCTCCTCACAGTTGAAATCCAAATGCTGCTAAAAATAGTTACTGCCAAACGCTCCACAGTTAGTGATAAATATTTCTTAGCTCACTCCTCTTTAAACAAATATTTTCTATGTTAATTGGGCTTTCATTCCCTGCCAACAGAAATCACAACGGGCATTTAGATATCTAACGCTTGCTCGTCCAAATGTTATGCATTTTTTACTGCTCTTAATATTACGTATACTTCCTCACAAGACTCGCATCATGCCTTCCCTTTTGTTTAAAAATTACGAAGCTAATAAAATTAAACGACTGTGTAATAACCGTGATAATAAAGGATACTCTAGAATATGCCCTGCTAGACTGTACCGTGTGGGTCGTTATTGACCCGGTTTGTCGTTCTCCGTTTAGTTTCAGTGCTATTTTTTCTTCTTTTACATTAAAAGTTAATCCAGGTCATTCAGTACCACCAACATAAATAGCCACGGGAAAACAGAGAAATTTTGAATGACTATTTGAATAATTTATGTTTGTGTGCGGTGAACCAATGTAAATCAATACTCACTTTTTTCGAGTCTGTTAAATGAAGAAGAATAGAGTCCGTAAATAATACTATTGATTTGCCAAGTTTTCTAAGGTGATTTTGTTTTTGTCTTATCTGAAAAAAAACAATAAACCAAGCTGAGTGAACATTCGCAGGAAATTCGTATAATATTGATAGGTACTTGAAGCCAAAAGAGTCGTGCGGCGACTCATGCGCAAAAACTTTCCCTACTCGAAAATACTTTATTCAACCACGCAGTGTGCTTTATTTATAAAAATAGATATTGTTATATGAGGAAACATGCTTATAAATGGGGAAATATTGAGTTCGAATGTATTGGGAATTGAATAAAATTGATAACGTTTCTGTCCTGTATCTGAAATATTACCTTTATGACAACAATTGTTGGATTATCAATTGAATAGCTTTGAATCGGTTAACTTTAACATTTCACCTTCATCGCTGTGGAAAGCTTTTATAAATAAGGCATTAAAAATTTCAAGGAGAACAGTTAGAATCCTTAGCATGATATGATGAAAATAAGTAAACTTTGTATAGTCCAAACAACATTTTTGTGTGGACTAAACAAAGTATATCAATTTCCATCAAAATTCAGTTCCACAAAGTCACGCCTGAAGCAGTTCAGTTTACCATGATATGTTTATAAGGTTGTGTTAATCCTATTAGTAAAAAAACACTCCCCATGTAACCTGGCACTTCAATCCTTGATATTTAAGATCCTTCTACCTACTGCATAAACCTTTATGAAGTTTTAATTACAACTGAACAATGGTCACAAATTATCTATCTAATCATAAAATAGAGAAAAATTCAAGTTTGAATTTTTTAAAGCGTTATTATCTATTGTTTTCGAAGACAAAAACATCGATTTCCAGCTCGATTCAAACGAATGGGATATGTCTCTCCGTCGGAGGGAACACACACTCGACCGCTTCCGTTTCCTAGGCGAGAATTCCAGAGCATAACAGTAAATATCCATCTTCAGAGTCGCGGATGGTACAATTCTTTTGATTCTGGAGCTTTGTGCTGCACTTAAAAAAAATGAAGAAAGAAAAAAGAGTGATGATTTTTTTTCTACCTCCCATCTCTCCCATTTCTCCTCAGGCAGCGACGGCATGAGGCAATTTCACGATGGATTCAATCGCTTTCAAGCATCCTTTTCTTTTCACGGAGCATTGTCTGCGCACCGGGATGACTCTCCCTCCGAACCTACCTCCGCCTCCCCACCCCTTAAACCGACTGCTGCGTCATCCGAGGCACGACTAAAGGCACGCATCCTCAAGCACCATTCGCTCAATCCAATCTGCAATTGACGGTGGGGAGAGAGGGGAGGAGCAAGTGGGAGGGTGGGGAAGAGACAAGAGGCAGTAGTCGCAGCAGTGGAAAGCACGGGGAATCCCGTTCCAATGGAGGCACCGGAGTTGGGACGGCGGCTGTTTCACGCACTAACAATCAAAAAAGCTTCCCCCCCACCCATTCCGCCTCCTGCCGCCCCTCATTCCCCGCCTCCCCAAATCCTTACCCTTATCCTCCCCATGGGCCGATTCGGCGCCATCCAGTTCCACTTTGTTCCGTTCCCCTCGGCCATTGCTTTTAATTCGCGGTGTGCGGACTCCCCCCCTCATTTCCCCGTCTTCCTCAACTGCCTTCCCCCTCCCGACCTTCCTATTCGATTGCTGAAAGCGGGCCGTGAGAGGGAGGGAGAAACGTTGGGGTGGGACGGGAGGGGGAGTAGAGAGACTGACTGTATACACTCTCCCCAAATGCACGGTCACACAAAAAGCTGTCCTTCACGGACCATTCCCCGGTTTGCGTTCATTCCAGCGCTCGCAGACAATTGTCCCTGTCGCCCGAAGCGAACTCCTTCTTCGTCCCGGACCGGCAGCGTGGTGAGAGAGAGGGAGAGAAATGGAGGTTTGGAGACTTGCGAACCAGCGGAAAAGTTCTGGCTGCGTAAATATATGCTCCTCTCTCTCTCTCTCTCTCTCTCTCTCTCTCTATCTATCTCTTAGTTTTGCGTGACGGCAAATGGCAAATTAGAGTCGAGAGGGGAGAAGAGGACTTGAGCGAGCAAGCAAACAAAGACATCAGAGACATCCAGCCCGCGCGCCGGTTATTTATATCCCCGGCGGTGGTTCCTCACCTTCGAAATGATCAAATTCTCGCTGAATAAATTTGAATTGGCTGCGATCATTTGTTGCCAATAAATACGCATATATCCGCGAGCAGTAGGCAGTGTTGTGCGCTATTTTGGCGTTTAAGTTTAGAAAACTAACAGAAGTAAAAATAGCCAATAAATATTGACATTCACCGTGAAAGAAAACATTGGACCTGAGAGAATCATAACTGGGAGCTCCCAATTGCCGTTCATGTGTGTATTATGTTTGCAAGCGGTGTATTTGCACCATTTTATGCTATAATTCATAGCAAAAAATGGTGTTGGACAAACAGAACTGCAACAAAATTTGAACCAGGTTGAAGTTTTCACTGTACTATATACATTTATGTTCAATTTAACCGAGTTCTTCCCCAAATTAATGTAAAAGGTAGGGTAGGATGTTTTTAACAGCAACTTGGCAAATGGTACTGTGGCACATTTTCATGCCACTGTGTGGTGAAACGTTTTGTGTCATAGCATAGCTAATTCACATAAAATCTCGGCATTAAGCGAACAGTTCCACTACTTGGACAGGGTCAGGTTAAAATGTTCGATGTTATTTTTGAACGTTTCGTCATGCTTCCTCTGATGTATATATGGGGTATAATGCGTCTCCCCTCATCGTGGAGATATACTGTGGACCTGAAAATTCCACATTGGTGAAACTCTTCACCGCTGAAAATAATTTTAAGCTAATACTATTTCATTAGTCACGAATCGCAATGAACATTACAGGCAGTGACAAGCATGAATTTCATATCCATGTAAAATAAGCAGTGTTCTTGTTTATATGCTTCTTGTGTGCTTGCTACCGTTTGCATCCTAAGGACGTCCAGGTAAGCTCGAAAGGTGAAATATTCCATGAATTCACGTTTTCTGATGGACATTTTTGAACTTTGTAATGATTAGATTATATATTTTTTGAAGAACATTATCGGATTCGGGATTGAGGTGTGTTTCTTTCCGTTTTAAAATTATTTTCAATGGGGGTTTTTGATTAAAATGTTCAGATTACTTTTGCCTGAAGAGAGCGAGATTAGCTTAAACCAACAGTGTCTTCTCTGAGTCAACTGCAGAAGTTTTAATTTCATTGGTACAAGAACACTGGCTTTATATGGGTCCTCAGACCTGAACTATTTAAAGTATACGTTTGATGATCATTTCGAGACTTCCTGTATCCGTGACTGAGAGAGAACTCTCAAACACACCAGGTGTGCACTGGGTTTTAAATTACATTCAAAGTCAAGTGGAAGTTCTTATATCACAGATAATGATTATTGTATAATTATGGTTAGATATAGGAACATGGTTAATATTATGCTATAATCATCATTTCGGGATATTGAAAACATTTATTTTTGGTACGTTAAATTTTAGCTGAAGTATTGAGTGCATTCGCAGAAAATGAAATTAGGGCAAATAAAATCTCCTGCTAATGCTGTTAGCAATCCAACTTTTTGACATTTGAATCTTTAGTTGCAAGGGATATACGCTATTTTCCGTTTGAATAAATTCTCCTCAGTACTGTCCTATATTATTCAGCGTTGAGACGTGTTACTTATTTCACCTGACTAATAATTAAATAGAGATAAAGGCTAAACGACTTGTTTTTCGATTCTTCTTGGCTGGTTTAATTTAATATACGGACATTTAAGGTAGTTATTTGTATTACCTTTAAGCTAAGTTTGGAGTTTTTATGGTACCGAGAAGACGCCAAAATATTGAAAAATTAGTAATTTTCTGGATCCGGCTGTAGTTAGCCCCTACCCGCTAGCAAATTATTCGGACAAGAATTGTCTTCTATGCTCAGAATATTGGATCGTTGGGACTGATGATCAAATTTTTACTTTACAGCGGAATATGATTCTAGTTTTGGCTCAGAAAAGGGAGGGCAATTCTGGATGCGATTATGGATATAAGAACCGTAAAAAAATAAACAAAGAGTATGATCAAGCTGTTGTTGCTTCAAATGAGGATTTAAAAAATGGAATTTGATAGAGTAAGTGGGGTAAAATAATGCAGATGCTCGAGAAATAGGTTTAAATTGGCGAGATAAAGGACTCACTCGTAACTTATGTATGCCCTAGATGACACAGGTGAGGGCACCTGACGTTGACTCTGCAAAGCAGTCTAAGGTCATCTGGTAAGGTAATGGCGGCCATTGGTGCAATTTTGGATGCGATTATAAGGATGAGAACACTTAAAAAAATAAAAGAGTATGCTTTTTAGTGTTTTTGCCGAGAAAGTAATAGGTGAGGTGTGGGAGGGCAGAACGCAGGGATAAAATTAGGCCTATTGATTACGTCAGTTGGATTTGATGACGACAATGTCTTGGAAGGGGATCATTGAATGCATCACTAGCTCAAGTAGAAACATTAGAAGATCAGCGCGAGAGTCAAGAAATCAAGGTAAATCATAAGAAATTAAGAAACTGAAAACCGGAACCTTGAGAAAGAAGTAAATAAAAAGCAGGTGAAGAGCATGCTTTGAGAGATTATCGTTGTATGTGGCAGAAACGTGGACTCGAAGCAAGAAATAAGAGAATATGCCGCAGGATTTCGAGAGGTGAGTGTTAATTAGAATGGAGTGCGCTGGTGCGCTGGACGAAAAGACACCCACGTGGAAGTGCTTTTTTTGCAGCTAGGCATTTCATCCAAAATTTGTCCTCTCCCAACAAACCATAGAATATATGAACATTGAGATTGGAGGAAGAGTTGAGAGACACCCATCTTCAGCCTACTACTCTTTAAGATGTGTGTCAAGAGGAAAACAGTTAAGCGAACTGGCACGCGCACGGACAGATTTATCAAGTCTTTTAAAGCCACTCCACGAAGGATCGATTTTCCATTAAAAAATTCGTCAATGACAGAAGTTCGAACTCAGCCCTTCAGGATGAGATAATAGTGATCAAAGATCATCTAACTCTACAAAAATCGATGATTTCAAAAAATTTTCATCCTATTTTTATGATTCATTTCATGCAAAATGTCCGTGGGTACCGAAAATAACAAGCTCCAAGCGTCAACTCCATTTCAAAAACCAGAGATATTGAATTAATAGGGAAAGTGATGCCAGATATTGAAATAGCTCTTCAAGTTTACGTCATTGTGTGACACAGTGGATGAGATTTTTTAGGGGGTAGGACGCTTTGAAAGGTTGGAAAAATAACGATCCAATAAATGTATGCGAATTTCCTCATCAAAATACAGCGATCATGATATTGTTCCACTCTTCCATTGAGCGGTTTTCACCCGCGAGTTTCTGTACAAACGAGTACGAAGCCAAGGGAAATACAGTAACGAATCGACCGGCCATGGCACACGGTGCGTGTGGTGAGAAATGAATTTATGTATATTTTTTCTCCTTCTGCGTGCACACAAATGAGTAAATCTCGTTTGGTAAACTCGCCAACGCATCGTCGACATGTTTACATGCAGACACTCAAAAAAGTACGATTCAATGACTCACTCGCTTTTTCTCTCCCGTAAATTTACATCGCTCGAGATGGTATCATCAGCCGTTGGGAGTTCAATCAATTATATTACCGGAATTAAATGGACAGCCGGGGAAAAAAATTAAATAAAACTCACTTTTTTATGTCCGGATTGAACTCAGTGGAATTGAAAAAAGAGGATATCCGGGCGAGTTAGCAGGGACAGAGCACGGAATCACCGTGAAAAAGCAAATTATACGAATCATTCCGCTCTAATTAAATAAATATCACTCTCTTCCGTGGAGAGTAGCCGATGCGCGAAGCAGATGAATTCAGAATGCAAAAGAAGCGTTTAAAAAGTCTCCCCCTATCGGTGGTTTGCCTCGCTCGATGGTGTCCGCGTCCACGTCGATATTTTAAAAATTACTCATTTTAATTTGTTTCATAATATATTTCGCTCCCCGCTAAGCACTTTCCATCTTTAAACCGCATTTGTCATGTCATTAATTTATTATATGCCCTAATTTTTTGTTCGTAATTACCTTTTGTAAACATATATTACACCAACAAAAGAGCTCTTTTTCATATGTTCCTTAAGCCTTGCAAAATATATACTCTATCAGTTAGCTTCCTCTTGCGTAAAGTATGACCAGTTCATTATAAATAGTTACGTTAAATAACAAAACATGAACCCTTAAATTTGAACTGCTAATGTCCGGATGTCCTTTCCTACCAATGAACTCAGATCAGAACATTAACTCATCCTCTCTAATATCCGGAATTAATTTTGAAATTTTAGTCAGAAAATGTCTTTCAGCCGATCGTAAAAGCACTAATTGTAGTCCTCAATGCATTAACAAAACTTATCAAACTACTGTTTTTGAGCTAATGCATGTACGTTTTAAGTCTAGTGAATCATAATCAATGACGATCAGAGCCCAAAAGTTACATGAATTCATCTAAGCTTCAAAATACCTTTGTAAATTGAACCTTGTTCACTCTCACATTCATAACAACGTCCTGGATAGTTCGAAATCTCTATAGATTCAGAAAGTTAAAGAAATGCAAAGTTAATAGTCTAGGAAAAAGAAGAAATAAGAAAATGGTAACAAAACATATTGGTTGAAAATAGATTTTTAGAAAATATTATAGGTGAATGTTTTTTCAAGAAGTTTTCTTCGACTTTTCCAGTGTAATTTAGTGTCAATACTGAAACTTTTATGGCCATATGAACTCAAATTATTTGGAGATTCTGTATGCGTCATCAAAAAATTCAGACAAAATCCTCAGTTTATCCAAAGCTCTTCGTTGTTGAATGTGCCCGTAATCGTATCGCCTATAAATGTAGTGTAACACTGCTGGGATTGATCCGTTTTGAAAAAATAGCTTGGCGGAGATACCCAATGGTTACCCGATACCATGGGTTTCATTTACTTTTTCCATTAAATTAACCAGATCCTATTGCTTGATTGACGAAATAATTATTAGAGCTTTATATAAATATAGATTTTTTATTGGTTGGAATTAAACGGACTTCTTTGGTACCCTAGATTAGACGTTTACGTGTAGCTGTAATTGGGGTTGGCACCCTAAAATAAATGACGGTTTCAAAGGACATATTATCATTTCGAAGGTACCTGGTGCTGGAAAGATATCTTTGTCTTTGATTAAAATTTTTATCTTTGCTTTTATTCTCGATGATAGCTTAATTTTGACACTTACAAGATGTTATGGATTATTTTATTTATTTATGAATCTGTAATCGGCAAATCAAGGTTTTCCCATTGATACCTGCGCTATTTCTCTTGCATTATCAACCAATATCGAATAAATTACCTCGTTCGTCCCGTAGATGGAATAATTACATGGCATAAGCAATGTGACACAACACTGTTCATTTGAACGGAAGTTCATATATTTTAACATTATTAATCAGTTCCATAATTTAATACATTCTGATCTATGAGATAGCAAAGCCTGGATTTTAGTTTTGTTTTCAAGGATTAAACAAGGGTGAACAGTTCTCTTGAATTTATTGTTAAAAACTTGAAATTTAATGTTAGAATTATTTAGTTAACAGTGGTGTAATCGTTTGAAGTGTGGCTATATAGCTGTTAGCTGCAAGAAACAGGTATTAAAATTTTACCGAGCAAGAAATATAAAATGAATAGAAAGCCAATTAATATAGAATTCGAGGTCAAAGCTTTTTATCTGTCAGTGGATAAAGGAATGAGAAAACCTTTCGGCGTGAATACGCCTATGATCAATATATTCTCGATTTTGAAAATACTTGTTCCATTTAATTAACGAACCCCAAAAAAAACTCTCAAATTCCACATTTATTTTGCTAGTTATTTGTTTGTGTATTCATTGATCAAACCTCTCACAATTGAATCATAACTTCAATGTATTATAAATATTTTAATCTGGAGGTTTTAGTTCTATGATTCCATTAAAACTTTTCTTATTACTTTTGTGGATCTCAGCGCAGCATGTATGGAAAATTGATACCATTTCTAAGTATCTTGAACTCGATTGCACTGTCCATGGACTCACGTTAATATTTTAATCTCAAAGGAGTTGTGTTTAAAAAATCTAAGTCAATTTGTTTTTTTTTTATTTACACACGTTGGAATATACTAGCTCTGATGAAGGTAAAATAAAATTTCAAACGCTGGCTAGAGGTAATTAAATTATTTAATTGGTGATCCACCCTCCTGGAGAATTGTGTGTACATTAAAACGGTCAAAATATGCTCGCATTAGACGTATTTTCAAACAATCCATCATAAATCTTCTAATTAGGCCGTTTTGCATAAATTGTGGCGTGTCTCGACGGTTACACTGACATTTTTACGGTATTGTTTCCGCTATAAATCTATCATATAAGAAGCAACTTGACAGGCTCCTAATATTTTCGTAGAAGGCAGATTATATCCTATCTGACAATAGCGTTACATTTCAGGAGAGACCTAAAACTACTCTTTTTTATGAATGTTATAAGGAACAATCCGTTTTGTGGTGCTCACTACCTTAAGATATAATTACTGAACCACATTTTATAAAGTGGTGAAAACAGGGCAAGATATGCTGCCTGTATGTTGTCTGTGCGAGCCATGGGTACTTCCATAGTAACTAAAACCGAATTTGTCATAAAATGTTAAATGTATTGGGGGTTTTCTTCCCTTCAAAGATATGGTGGACGGTAGATATGGAAAATCCACAGCTTTTTTTACCACGGTAATACATCTCGCAAATTATTTGTCTTTCTAACTATTGATGGGAGTATTTTTTTCTTATTCGGACGATACTGTTGGCCCGTATGTCCCTGGAATCCCAATAGGCTGCAAGGCCTGTCATCAGGTTTTCCTGGGACCGGGCCAACAGAACTTGACATACATCCGTGCCCTGGGTGGTTTAAAACCCATCCAGGCGAGATTTGAAACCGCGACCCCTGGAATTGCAGTCGATGACTTCACCCCTCCGCCAACAGGGGCTGGCATTATGCGGGCCAGAATAATATGTCGGGCCTTCGTTCCCAACATAATATTCTGCCTTAAAATAAGAAAAAATTTTATGAATAGCCATGAAGTGTCATTCTGATATATTATACAAGTATATATCAAGCCGGCGTGTGTTCTCTTGAATGCCCTCCTTGATACTGAGCACGGATCATGGGAATTGTGCTCGTTGTTTTGTGTTTTGAGAACTTTTAGGATCCTGATAAGTATGTTACGTGCTGAATTTTCTAGGGGAAAATTAACGCGCCATTTCCCCCCTAAGGAGTTGAATTTTAACGATGCATATTCAGCGGCCAACGTCGTTTCACCTCGCCGAGAAAAATCGCAAGGATTACTTCGTCCTCATTTACCAGAAGTTTAAAAATAAGTATATGCCTAATTTCTGCGACTCGCCTTTGATAGTCTTTTACTTTCACTCTTCCGGGCATTCCCTTAACGACTCTTCTTAATTGTTACAGGAGGAGGGGATCAAATTTCCAGGAGTAATGGCGTGGCAAAGAACGGTTACCTGAAGCCTTGCTCAAAAGGAATGTTTTCCATTGCTTTTGTAACACAATCCTTTCGCTGTGAGAATACATATTTTTTTAGATTAAAGAACCAGGAAACAGAGGAAAATGTAGCATTTTTAGGGCAGGAACTAATTAAAATTTTAGACGTCCAACTCTGAGCCTGTTTCCACGAGTACGCGTGAGATCAAGATATTTAAAAATTTCGTTTTTAAACCGTGGATAAATGAAATCATATCGTATGCTCAGTCTAACCCTTTAATTCGCTTGCATTTCACCAATTTTGGTAAACTCTCGCCAATACTAACTTCACGCAAAAGTTACTCTACTGATTCCCTCGGTCTGGAATATACTTCTTTCGGCCCCTCTCTACTAAGCCTAAAAACCTGCTTACCCAGATGGTTGGTTAGAGAAAATTTGCTTCGTATATTTCTAGTAAATATAGTAATATGAAATGCATTTCATCGGGTGATTGGTTTTTGAAGTCTAGCCGGGAAACTTAGTTGCTTTGTTAATATTACTTCATTAATTAACGGAGCAGGCTAATGCATTATTGTTAATATTCGCTTGTATTTGTACTGTAATTCATTGAATTTGTTAGCGTAAGTATGATAATATATTCGTGATTGAAGGTTTGGAATTGATTGCCACATATATGCTTAAAAAACAGAAAATTTGGCGCTAAATAAGGTTATATTCATAACAGAAATCGCGAATTCAGAAAAACATACTCGTCGTCCTTCTTTTTAGGACTACCAGGTTCACTGTAACTGAGCTACCGTCAAATGTCGTTGCCCGTTACTGGCTGCATCATCTGCGTCAAAATATATATTGAATGTGAGTCCTCCACTGGTCGTAAATGTTACGCGGAACTCAATAGCTTGTTGATTTTCCCTTAAAGACTGCAGAAATTACGAACCAAATTGTCTTGCCGCAGAATGTTTGTAAAATGTGTGGTTGAGATAAAATGGGGATAAAGCTCCGTAAAAATACATAGAGAGGGACGGATAGAATTCCGGGGATTTATCGATGAGGGTTGATCAGATAGTTTAAATGACTCCGTGATATGGATCAATCAGATATTCGCTCAAAACGTCCAGCTCTTCAATCTTGATCACATCCTCCATTTTTAATTGCCTTATCCAACTCCATAAACTACTTAGGAAATTGATTGTACCGGTTGTATCTTATTACGTTTATGGGTTTTAGATAATTTGCTAGCAGTTAAGCAACCGACATCATACGTTTTGGACATGGTGAATAAGCTATCATTTCATAGCAGATACACCCTGAAATCTTTATCGAATCTTGATCGTAGTTAGTTTAAGTTTGATACGGCCTTCAGTTTACATTGCAGAGAGAGGGAGTTTATTTCCGGCGCTGACTAGATGGCAGATTTCATAATACTGATATCTTGGTTCTAATCCCGGCAGAGACGGTCTTTTAGTTAAATACTTATTCCTTAAGTCCTATGCCTTAATTCTTACATGATGAGAGATCCTTAAATGAAAAGATCGCTGTAATTATAGCCATCTGTCCAGCAGAAGGGTATTCGAATGATATATCGCTTTTCATTTAGGATAAGCTAATGCAGACACGTTTCAGTCCACCTTTTATCCATTCCTCAAAATAATCCTCACCATACTTGTGACAATGCATATATAACGTTTCAATGCCGCGCGGTTAGGTGCCAAAAATACCCGAATGGTAATGGAGTTTTATTTTTAGCTGGAGATATAACTCCGCTTCGAAATCGGTCGAAACCGTCGCCTGAAGTTGTAAAGAAGCTGGTCGTTTTTTAACAAATCTGTGTGGAATTATGAAGGGATACTTTCATTGTTGCAAAATTAAATAGGCCCTTCGAGTTGAACTTAAGACCGTTTCCTCATGTCGCTACTCACCTATATATGATAGGGCTTACATCGAGGTGATTTCTAACAAATCAGTAAATCGTCTACCAAAGGTGGTCAATCAAGCAGCCATTGCTGTCGGAAAAAATGGATAATCCAAGGATTATAGTCCTTAAAAGCCCGAAGTTATAATCTTTTGCAAAATTTTTTTTTCGGTTTGAAAACGCATGCGTACGTACGCCTTGAGTACGTTTTCTTATTGATAAGGCTCAGGTCTACCAAAAGACTGTTTGATGTAATACAAATACATCTACATCTACCTACTACTACTCTGCTTGCCGCCGCATGGACGTGTGGCGGGGGTAATCAGGACACCAGCCGTGTAAAATTTTGAGCGATAAGGTTTTGAGAGGTGAAAAGGTTACGTGTGTAATCGGAATGTATTTAGTGGAGCACAGTTTTTATTGTGGTCGTTTATTGTGCGCGGAAAGAGCGAGATTTTGTGCCTATCTGTTCGGAAATGTATCTATCTCATTTTATCGATTTTGTTATACCTAGAGGTGTAGTGAGGCGTCATGATAATATTCTCTGTGTCACTCTGAAATACACCAGATCTGATTTTCTAAAGTAAGCCAAATCTAGCTTGTAATCAATTTGTACAAGAACTGAAATGCCAGTTATCATAATGCTGTGCCACCGTGCTGTTTGAGATAACAATACTGGGCTCTATTCCATTAAATGCTTTATTTAGTCAGAATATCTGAATATGATGTATACGCTCTTCAAAGTACTCCGCAAAGATGAATGCTTTACTGTTGAATTTTAAGTGATAGCTCCAACGCCTCTTTCTCACCATTCAGAACGGTCGGGTCACATTTGCTCCCCGCTGACCCTCACTTTAATCCCTGAAACCGATGGGCGTTAGGAATTGGAAGGGAGGCGGGGGGCGGTGAGGTCTGTGACCGCCGTGCTAGCCCGTACGCATATGAAGGATTAAGTTTGTCAATCAACTGAACCGTTGTATTTGCCTAGCAGGGACAACATGTCTAAGCAAAGTTGTATCGTCGCATAAACTCACGGCATTTTGTTTGCAATCGCATAGGTCTTTTTCGGTGCTTAAAAGTTAAGCCAATACTCTGGTGTCGTTACAGAGTGTTTTCCAAGTGGGCGAAAAGCTATCAAACCGACAGTTCAATTCAGTGGCCGATTGATGTCGTCATTCATATGGCCCGTCATTCATTGGGAGTTTTATAACTCTTCCATCTTAATCCTATCCTCTCTGCAATCTCTTATCGTTCCCATTCGTTTTAGCCTCTTCGCTGAAAAAACCAGGAATATTTGCAGAGGCGTTTATAAATTTTTTATCAAGGAATTGTTGATATGAGCGGCTGATAGAAACTAAATACTATTTTTCATTCGGTGAGTGACACTTTGTTGGTCATAGCGCCTCTCAAAATTTTCTGCAGTGCTTTAACCTGTTCCGGAAACAGTTTTGAATCGACTTAGAGTTAAATATATTTGTTTTCAAAGTATATTATGACTTTTACTATATTTTTGATGAACGTATTGCGCTCTAATTAAAACGTATGGTCTCTAATTCGATAGTTTGAAAGTGTTATGCATGGAATCTCATAAATATGGCTTGATCTTTGAAAATTTTCACTAGGAATATTACCTTGATTACTGGGCGAATTATAATTTTATAAATAAATGGTACCTTTCTCGAAATCCTAAACGTATACCCTTCACGCTATTCCCTTTCGGGGTAGTCCATATCAAACATTTTAGTTAGTGAAGTTAGGCTTACAAAACTGGTTCTCTTTTTATAATTTCCCCTATAACGTCTCATCCTGTTATTTTGTATTCCTTCCTGTGCTTTTTATAATTTGATTAGAATTTTGTATTACTTCTTTATAGTTTGCTTTGTTCCTGTGATGTAGAAATAAATTCGTATCAAGGCTAACTTATCTTGTTTACTTTACTTTTACTCTTGTTTACTTTACTATACTTTTACTTGCGTTAATGAGGGTACGTATAGGTTGAATTGCTACATGTCATAAAAGTTATCGCTTTCAGTATGCTCTTACTTCCGTATCACATGATATCTGACGGTTAGCATCAATAAGAGAGTTATAAAGGTAAGGCAGCTGGTGGAAAATATGGCGAGCCTTCCGAGGGAAGCGCGTTTGTCGTGTCGGAAATAGATGAGATTAACGCTTATTTCCATCCTAGGAATGCATTTACTCGGGTGAATGGCGTATCATGATCATTCCTGCTTGCCTTCATGCAAATTTCTGCCTTGTTTTCCTCATGTCAGCCTTTATCGTGAGGCCTCTTCGTTGCCAGTGTTCCTATTTTCAAGTTATTCTACCTCTCAGATCTCGAAATACACCCTCTAGGGAAGCCCCTCCCCCCTATATGTCGGTTACAATCGATCATGCTCAGCTGAGCTCGAGTTTACTTCCTGCGTATTGTATGTGCCACCTCTCTAATCCAAGGTCGTAGGGTTTATTCCCGTTTCAGCCTCTGATATTTCGTTCTCACTCCAGTAGGTACTCATGATGAAGGCACTATTTTCCGCGGGATAAAATCAAGAACTGTCCATTAAAGATTCCATTTTGCTTGTATAGGAGAACTTTTGCATTGAGGAACTCGTGCTACGACCCACTCTATTTTTTTGTAAAAATATTAGAGCATATATTTTTTCATGCTCACAGTCGGCTTGCTGAAGGATGTTTCACTGTGACTGTTTGAGTAAGACAAATACTGAGCATCATATTTTCAGCAGAACCGTTGAAAATGATAATGCTTTCACTTGTGGCCTTCATTGGTTTTATGGAAGAAAACCATTTATACAAGCCATCCAGATATTTTAATGAATACGTGAAATGACCGATTTCCAGGCCAATACCAGCTGACTTTTGAAACATGAATTTCATTGAAATAAAGCATTTTGATCTCAAATTTTGCAGCTATTTGCAATTAACTAAAAATATATGATGGCCGAGGATCTAAAATGTATAATCATAAGAATACCTTGGAGAATTAGTTTTCTTTCTGTTAGAGCATAGATGTTTAATATAAAATTTTTTTCCTCATAATGCACCTTTTCTCACGTTCATCATTACGTAAAATCAAGCCAATTCGCGAAAGAAATAGCTGGAAAAAGTTATGATTGATTTCATCATTCAGTGAAACAGAACACGTTTCTAAAAGTAGGATTGGATTGGATATTTTGGGGAGGTGACCGACAACTAAGGTAATTTGCGCCATTGGGGACAGGTAAGGGAGGTAGGGTGGAGAGAAACCCGGCATCGGCATGAGCCTGCTCATAACGAAAGGCGCCTAGGAGACCACAGTTTTATGTCTCATCCTACAGACGGAATACTGCACTTGAAGTTCCCTCCACAAGACGCTCAAGTAGGGATCGGGTTTCCTCTACAAAATATCCACTTCTGCAGGGATTTGAATGCTACAAGTAACTAAAGTATGAAGAAAGTAACTTTTGAGCCAATTCACTGCATAACCACATGTAATAGAGGAGTTCCCCTCCGATAACTGTCTCGACAACTTTGGTCATTTGCACTATTAAGGTCCGTAGTGCAAGTTGTTGAGACAAGTATTACTTTTGGAGAGGGTTCAGAAAAACCCTGACGTTGTCTCGCAGCTAAATGTGGTACGGTCACCAATTAACGGTCCAATAGGCGAACAGGCAATAGCAATTTAAGTACCTATTGATTACACCATCGATGAAATTGGCATTCACCTGAAAAATTCCTTTAGTGTAGAAATTGATGCCTGGCTATTCAAGCCACCACTCTAACTCTATCACCCGTGTTATTCCATTGTTATTGCACCACCCATAATGAGAGAAGTTCTAGCGGTAGGATTGATTCTACTACGGGCTATGACCGTTTCCCTTATATACGCTGAATAACTTCGTGATCATGTAATGGTTGGAACATAACGTGTTGTATTTCCTCATACTCGTCCGCTTTTCAAATTCGACCGTTTTTATTTTCAATTACTTATCGGTCTTGGAAGAATCTGTGTAAAGTTCTTTCCAATTCACAGGTCGTGGGTACTGCCGTCTGAGAGAGTTTCCTACAACCCAGAGCACGTGGTTTATTATAAAGGATGGTGCTTTGGCGCTAGGGAAATCTAATTAGAGGTCTGTTAACTTATCAGGATTTGAGCAGCAAATATCCGCCGCGATTGCCTACCCTGTAAAATAATTCATGTCCTTTGGCCAAAAAAATGTGCCATTGTTTTATTGTCACCTCTATGTTACACATATCAAACTGTTTCAGAATTCTTCTATAGAAATTAATGAAAATAAAAATGGTAGTACCCCAGCTTACTTATATTTCATTTGGCACATCTTACTTCCGATACCTTTAGCTGTTTAAACTTTATCGATAATGACATGAAATACGCTACCATTAATCAATTATTGCAAAAGTTATCTTGCTTTTTCTTTGTCACTGTGGCTTCCGATGAGTTGTGTTTTATCGATGTGGTTAGTTTTACCTTAGAAAAGGAAAGTTTCAAATTTCAGTGGTGCGAAAAGTTAAAGGTGGTTGCAGAAGCTATTAGACTTAATCCGCGTAAATCACTGAAAGCATGTAGATAGGGTAACCAAAAAAGCTAGCGTAATAGTTTGTACATCAGCAATTTGGACTTCGGAGTGATATGTCAACTTAAGGTAAGTAATTTATAACTTACAGAAATATTGAAAAATACTTTTATTCATTAACTTGCACTATTATTTCTCGAGTGATGAAAAGCAAGAAAGGAGTTTAAGAAAAAAACGGATAATTTATGATATCCCCGTGTAAATTACCTAATACCGGTACATAATTATTCCTAATATTTGGCTCCGTAATCGACTTTGACTTCCTAAGCAATGTTGCTGCACAGTCGGTGACACGTTCCTGGAAAATACGCGTTTATCATAGATAAGGCTAAAGTCAAGCAATTGAAAGAGTAATTCAGTTCTTAAAAAGTAGATTAAAATGAGGATGTAAGGATGCGTCGCATTGATCCATAAATACGAGTCATACGAATTAAAGTTCGAAAGCAAAGGTCAAGGTGTCATCAAGTTGGTTCTTGGGGATCACTCTTTTGACATTGACTTTAAATAGAGCAATCATTGCTGGCAGTTCGGACCCAGCCTTGAGCGCTTTGGTTTAGTAGCATCTCTTAGAGCTAATGAATTCTGGGATAAATGCCATTACATGCTCATAAACCATAGAAATGTATCGAAAAATGTTGCCATTACCGTCCAACGACATAATTGGTGCCATGCAGTCACTAGCCTTGTTGGAACTGATTTTTGGGCTTAATTACTGGTGAATTCCTCAGATAAAGGTCATTCCTCAGGTATTTTAAAGCAAGTAGCAATTGGGAGTTATTCATGTCGTTAAATCATATGCATTGATTGAGAGAGACTCAGTTATTTCTCTATTTCTCACACACCCAGCACATTCCTGTCTATCATCTCCTTCGACAGTGATGTATGTATTTTTGGGTCTACTTCGTATCAGTTAGTTCCTACTATTAGGTTCTTGTCAATAGATCAGTGGTAGTTTTACCTTCACGGTATCTTTCAAATGGCAATAAAGAACGCAGTGTATTCTGGTATTGATGATTTTACCGATGAAAATTGTGAAATACAACTGGACTAATAGCTTTCTTTGTCAATTTATGTCTTTGAAAAATATTGCTTGCGTGTCTTAACAGCTACAGAATAGTATTTTGTGAATAACTGGCGTGTCGGGTACTCGAAAATGCAATTCAATCTTCACATGAACGCCTCCGAAACCTAAGACTGAGAATCAACCTCTAATTTTCCGGTCCTATACGTCGTTTGTCATATGGTTTGATCGTCCAAATAATATTGGAGGACTAGACCTCTGAAGTAGCGAATCGCGATGCTGTTCTAATCCTGACAGCACGCCTTTTGTAAACCGCTTAGTCGGCAGAGGAGGTCACAACACGTAGGGCTAATATTATGGTTCTTTTATCGAGGCCAAGCTACGCCAGGTCGCTAATAACTGCTGCCTTTCAATCCACTTTCACGCCCTCGCCTCGCATTGACGCGAACGAGTTGAATCCCACTCATTCATTTCCCATTCGAATCTTCAAAGCGCGTGAATTATAGAACGTGCTCGTCACTCCCGTGATGCCCTGTGAATGTGGATCTGGGTGCGGACTCAAAAGACTATTTACCCACATTCCCTTCCCTCTCCCCTCGCCATCTGCTCCTGTGCCGTCCTACCCTCCGTCCGTTGCATACAGCGCACCGCCAATGCACACTGGATGCATATTCCGAGAGGGTTTTACGTGAGAGGGATAAGGTTACCTCCCCTATCGCTTCCCCTTCCATCCCTGAGGCGAACCACCACCTCCTCCCCCCCCCCTCACTCCCGATCCGCATTCGTATGCTGCGTTCATCCAAAGCCGGGCTGATTACGGAATGCATTTCACGCCTTGAGGATTGTGTTTTGATTATGAAAACATGCGCCACATCGTTTCGCGCCTAAGTACGTTGGGAGGTAAGGTAATGAAAACACTCCGATTACATGAACGTTGCACCAGTTTACCACGCGCGGAAATAGTTGCCCATTTTTAGATCTTATGGTAAGAGTGCCCATTTTCTTCATATTTAATGCGTAATTAACGTTGCGTTTCTCCTATCACTGCAGATTTATCATTTTTAGTTTCCTATTCCTCTATCAAATTTTGAGTGGCTCTAATTTCTCCCACCACCTATTAATTCTCCGCTCTGATTACATGCACATGCCCATTGCACCAGGTTCCCATGAGCGGAAATAGTTGCCCATTTTAAGATTTTATGGTAAGAGTGCCTATTTTCTTGTTATTGAAAGCGTAATTAACGTCGTGTTCCACCTATCACTGTAGATTTATCATTTGTGGTTTCCTACTCCTCTATCAAATTTTGAGTGGCTCTAACTTCTCCCATCACCTATCAATTCAGGTCTGAACACTTTCTACTTCTCTTCATTTCTACCGAAATTTCTAATCCTCTATTTCCTCTTGTCTTTACCGGTAATGTTTACTTCCAAAACGACCCTCTGCATGTCATTCCCCGTTATTACCCGTCCCATCCATCTAGTTAGCCTCGTCTTGGTTTTTCCCTGGCAAATTTTCCCATTCTCCTCATGTCTAACTCCACTTCGTCTGTGTTTCTTACGCATCAGCGTTCACAATCCATCCTTATGCATATCCATGTTTCAAATCTTTCAGCTTATTCTTGTTCTTCCCCAGGATTCTAATTTTAATTCTACACATTGAATATTACGCTTTTTATGTATAGTAGAGCCTCGATTATCAGAGCGAATGTAGACGCTTGTGACCTGGGATGGCCAAAAACTCGGATAATACGAACTTTATGGGCAGTACTTTACAGTTCGTACGGTCAAATTTGAAATAAACCAAGGCTTAAGAAGCGGAGTAAAACAATTAGTTGCTTACAGAAATTTTACTGCTGCTCATAATTATCTATTCTGCTCGACGCCTTACCTTCTGGTCGCCCCACAAACGGCCCATGACTAGTTACATGGGAAACGTTTGCTGCCTCGTCGTTCTTTTATTTTAGACTTTTATACCACGGTTAACCCGGAAATTGGTTTATCAGGGCTTGACTAATCGCTGCTATACTGTATAAGGCCCCTCTTTGACATTTGGTTATCCTAACTTATCTTTTTTTATAATTTTTTACTCCTTTGTCATCCTTATTAATTCTCTCCCGTCCATTGAGGCCTCGTATGTTGGTGAAGTCCCTCCTTTACCTCCCTTTGTGCTGCTCTGATTTTAGTCCAGGATGCTCCCATATTGAATCACCGCTGCCAATTTATTGGATTAAACAGAAGGCTCTTAAGGCAGAAAAGCAGTAATTGTCAAACCAGGGCAAATATGATGGCATGCGACCATCAGAAGCTACCAATCCAATGATTACTTTGTGTTAGCTCTCCACCAATTCCTTACTTATTTTTGAATGTCTTGATGTTTCAAACAATTTAGAAGAGGTACACGATCCTTTATCCATCTAAACGATAATCATTCCCGTTCGGCCCTCCTAATATTAATTACAAAACTTTGTCTGAATTACAACAGTTCATAACTCAAATTCTCTTATTTATGAAGATTCATTTTGTTATTTTTTATTGCTGCAGCGTAGTTGCCCTGTCATTCCTAGAATCCAAAAATATATGGAAAATGAGTGAAATAAATAAAAACATGGTAGGAAAAGTATGTTGACGCATAAAATTGGAGTTAAAGAGGATAGTTCTAACGTATATTTTCTCATTGAAGATTACCCATTAAAATGCTTAGACAGCAAATACCTTTGTAACGGGCCAATAATTTTATTAAAGGAATGACTTTAATGCATATTTTGATTGCATGCCGATTTTGAGAAGTTTTTCTTACTACACGAATTTTTAGGATACTTGGACTGGCCATAGTATTTTCTTTACGGAGTTAGCCGTAATACTTGCTATTAAACTTCACATTGAATATCCAGAAAGGAGAATGATTCCTCGGTATTTTAATTGAAAGAAGCACTTGACACTATACCAGGAGACCCGAGTTCGAGTCTAGATCTAGACGAATATTCTTTTTGATGTGGAATTTCGTTCTTGACTTCAAGATACATGATTATTGCATTGGTGAGATATATATTAACGTTAAGGATCCATGAAAATATCTGAAGAATTTTTGAAGTATCCGGCACCAGACTCATAGTCAATATTCCATAATGTAATTACCAACAATTTAATTGATAATCCCCAGGATGAAAATATCAGCTTCATGATTGCGAGGCGCTCGGAATTTCTCTGCCGAATCGGATTTTGCCAATTTACGTAATTACTTGAGTGGTTATCGGTGGAACATATTTGTGCATGCATTATCAGGTTGTGCACTCTAGCAACTTAGGTTGAATTTTTGATAAAAAATGTTGATAGCTCTTAGGATGTTTCGAAGATTATTCTATTAGCTAGCAAAGCATTCTGTGACAAAATGGAGCTAATGACAGAATAGTTATAAGTCAATGCAATGAGCAAAAGAAATGAGTTTTTCTAGGACAAAGAAAGCGAAGCTGGTGATGAAAGTTGGAGGACACAAACTCGAGCATACGGGGCACTTTAATTACTTAGGTAGTACGCTTGAGGAAAACGGACATTGTAGAAAAAATAACGGAAGAGAATAGCTCTAGCTAAGGAGGCGTTTAGTTATAGAAGGGAGCTGATGACGGGGACATCGGTTAAGGATGTGAAGAAGTGGCTGGTGAAAAACTAGATATGGAGCGTAGCGTTGCATGCTTCAGGATAGTGGACCCTCAGATAGGAGTTCGAGAATAGGCTACAGACATTTGAGATGTGGGTGTGGAGAAGGATGGAGAAGGTGAGGTAGACGGAGAGGAAGAGTAACGTGGAAGTGCTTGAGATGGAGGGCAAGGAAAGGAAACTTTTGAATGAAATCCGGGATAGGCAGGGTAGATGGCTGAAGGATGTAATAAAGAGTGATGGGTTGCTGAAGAGTGAGCTAGAAGGAAGGTTGTCGGGCAAGCGGGGAAGGGGAAGAAAGGGAATAGGTTTCATGGACAGGATGAAGAAGGGTAGATCGTATGCGGAGGCGAAAAAGGATATACTAGAGGGAGTTAGGCCCCTGATAGTGAAGAAAACCGGGAGGGGATTCTCTGACATTCAACAAAACCTACCTTAACGGGTAGAGTACTTAAAAAATAAATAATGCAATAATGAAAGAATTACTTTAAAATTAAACGGCTGATTTTTAGATTTGCGTCATATTGAAGCAGAGATAGAAGCTAGGGTGAAAGGAAGAGAATGAAGTAAATGAATCTTCCATAGGGCTAAGAAGTAGCGGAAAAAATTTCTACGGGCAGGGAGGAAAACAAATAAATAAGACAGGCACTTATAAAAGTACGTGAAGAGAAGGAAATGTTTGAGTTTCATGAGAAGCGCACAAGGAAAATAGGCGGAAAAATAATTTATCGTAGGGTTCTTGAAGGTGGTTACGGAGAGGAAAAGAGTGAGGAAAATGTAAGTAAAGAATGATTTTAATAGAAATAACAATCATATTCCTTTCTACGAGATTTAAAAAATGAAGAACTTTAGAAGTCGTCATGGTAAAGAGAAAAATATCTCTTAAATACCAATACACATCACGTCAAGAGAATGTGTCACATCAGAAGGACAGCTGTAAACAATGAACAGAAAAAACGGATGGGTATGCATCACATGAAGTATTTTATACCATTAACAATTTTTCTAAGTAGAGTCTTTTAAAGTATACTTAGTATTTTCTTGTGAGGGAAATCTTAATTTTAATGTTAATTTATATAAATCTTTGTTACAAAATACAGAAGTCCCTGTTGAAAAAGTGATCTCCTATTGTCTTTGAGGTGTGCATTATCAATTGGTCACTTCATGTAGCTGTAGTCATCTGTCGTCGTGTAACTGTCGTCAGAGTAACTGAAAAATCACAAAGCGAGCCAATTCCACGAGTACAATTTTATTACGTCTTAGGTTAGGCCCTAGATCTTAATGAATTTATACCTGTGGAATTCGCTCATTTTGTGATTTTTCAGTTACTCTCCTGACGACAGTTCTGCAGCTACATGATGTGAACAATTTATAATGTACACCTCGAAGAAAAAGGAGGTCCTATCAGCACCTGATGATGCTGTAATGAGCGAAACATAGGTAGTAATAAATTTGTACTTGTGGAATTTGCTCGTTTTGTGATTTGTCGCTTATGTTTCGGTTCCAAAGTATATCGCCGGAATCTTCATAATTCATTCATTTGTCAGGAAAGTAGCTTGGGATAATTTTTTCAAAAGCTAAGCTACAGCGTTTGTACAAAGAGGAAGAAGATATTACTTATTTGAAGCAGCGGTTGACCTGGCGATATTAAGGACACTAGCTATACGCAGTATACAATTGTTAGACGGGATGACAAGAGGTGAGAAATTAGCGTTACTTAGGAGGAGGCAGTGAGAAGAAAGTGATTTTTCAAGCTGATTGGTACAGGACACGGGTAATCGAACCAAACACGAACGGCAGAATGCTATTTATTACAATAATATGTACATGTGCACGTATGGAATAGTGTCCGTTGCTAATATTTCCGATCGGCAATGTCCCATCCCTCGCCTATCGTCCTTTCATCATTACGTCAGAACACAGCGCCGTCTCGTCCTTCCCTTTCCTCTCCTCTTCGACCAATTGATGACGGGCTCCAGTCTAGACTGCTATTATTTCAGCCTGCTGCGGGTACGCGTTCAACGATAGCTTTTTCTCCCTTTTTTCAATCAACAGAGTGGATGCACCGCACTACCAAAACAATCAACATTGCAGCGGTGCCTGTTTTGTAACGGGGTCGCTGAAAGAATCCGCGGTTAGCCGAGCGACTATTCCCGTTGAAACGGGTGAAAATATTTTTATTTTGTCAAAACGAATCGTGTCGGAGAGCACCGAATGGTTGAACGTTTAGACCGAATATAAAATAATTTCACATTTTATGCGTAAACGAGAGTAAAAGGGGGTGAGAGTGGTCACATCGTTTACATAAAATGTTTATATTAATCATCTACTGAGTGGTATGTGTTAAGCAGGCATCGCAATACTATCGCGACTCAGTAGAATTCAAATTATTACTATAATTATCATAGTTTTTCTATCCGTCCGTCCGCAAAGTCCCTTCCCGTTAGGACATACATGCATTGAGTTCATTTTATAAGTTTGCAGTCAATTATTTATTTTGTATATTTTATTAGAAATTGCAGGCACTCAAAGTCAAGATGAATGTCAAACGAATGAAAATATAATAATAATTTGTTAATTTTTTTCGTTTCGAATAAATAATTTTTTTGAAAAAGTAACTTGAGATATTATTTGCATGATAGATAATTATCAAACAAACAGACGGCATTTTGTAGATTTAGAGTACCGTATATAAGATTACAGACGACTCGGGATTGTGCATCGTAGACTTGAAATGATGAATGACTTCACTAAATTGAATCGGGGAATATTTGTGTTATTAGGTTTTCGATGTTCTGAAATTAGTTGAGAATATAATTCAAAGATGTATGTTGAACAAGAAACTCGAATATTTTTATAACGGTTTCTACTGTAGGAAATCTCATTTTTTCCATGCTCAAACATTATCGTCAAAATATCTCAAATTAGAACCCTTACAAATTTTGTGCATTATCAAATATACCTAAGAAGAAATGATAGCTATCTTCTTCCAAACGCAAACTCAAATTCCGTCAAGTTTAAAGAAGGCGTTCAAGCTGGAGATAAAATGTTGAGGGTATGTTATTATCGTGGGGGATAGAATACTGGCTTCTCATGTCCAGCGTGCTGGTATAAATCTAACATGTACGAGCCTATCCCTCTGTCTTCAACGGCACGAATGGCCTCAGATTTTGGTTGTCGCATAGTTATTACTTCATTGTGAGGGACACAGTATTGGTTCACGGATTTTTGATATGGTTCTTCTCTCGCGAATCCGTGAAACAGTCTCGCCGGTATTTGCGATAGTGAGAATATGCCTATACTCGTTTGGATAGCGTTATATAAGTACTGATGACTTTAAATTCCGTTTGATTATACTTTTATACTTTTTTTGGTAATTTTGTGTCTCTTTGGTGAAACATATAAAGCGTCCGACATTCTGCCCCGTTTAGATGAGACTACTTTAAGCAGTGGAACATAAAGAGAAGGGTTGCGCTGGCAAAGCATGGCTTTATGAAAAAGCGGTCATAGATGAAGAAAATTTAGAGTAAAGACAAACTGGAAATGTTTGTTGATTACCAAATTGAGAGCGTTGCCTTTTACACTTCTGGGGCAAAAATGCTTCTGGATGATGGTATAATGAAAAAACGGAAAGAGTAAATCAAGTGGAGAAGAAGACGAGTGAGGATTTTCTGGATATTGCGGGATGGGAATGAAGGCAAATGAGAAAATATTGGAGGAGGCGACAAAATTGATGGGATGACATAAGCATTGAGATGTGACGATACGCGGACAAGAGAATGCTGAGGAGAATGTTGGTTAAGTATTGAGGAGGGAAGAGAAGGTTGGGAATCCTGGGAAGTAGGAAAAGAGGCAGAAGATACGAATATTTTATTAAGGGAATACTTGATATGTTCAATAAAGGATGTAATTGAAAAGGGAATAATGTCATGAAGGGTACGTTTACGGTTACTACCCTCGAGCGGAGATATTTTAAGCACATTTATCCTTGGATCTACTATTTATTGGTCGTAATGCCAGTGCGGATGGCGCTTCTTCTTTTTCATTTTTTCAAACAAAATCTACTCTTAAACACTGACATCTTTAGAGATTATACCTTGCTTCCCCTTCCTCCATACCTTAAAATTATGCAAGGTTACCGAAGGAAGGAAGGAAGAAGACGATATTAGATGCTTCATTGTTTCTTTTTCATCCTCTTAAGGTGCCTGGTATCACGACCCATTGATACGCTAACCTTGATACCAGGTTTGAACTGTGCCAATGTATTTTCAGAGCTCTTTTTAATCAGCCTTACCTCTGTAAGATTGAAGGCGCTCTCAACCTCGTGCTATTGATCAGCTTGTTCGACTACAACTTATCTCTCATGCCAGCCCCGGAGGATCTGTGTTCTATAATCCTTTTTTAACTGCCCTCCCAACTTCTCCGTCGCATGCTTCAATACAAGCTGAGCATATGATCCTTCACGACTTGCGAAATGTGTGTTTCGTGTATTTGACTTAGAAGTTCGGTAAGCACACTTTCATGAGTCGATACTCAATATTCGTCCGAAGAACTTAAGCGGGAAAATACTTTTCAATGAGTGCCGAAACGTACCATCCCTTACGTCTATACTTATGCTCTCATTTAGATGAGTCGGTAAAATTATGGCAAAGTAACAGCCCCAAAACCTTCATTTCGAGCTGCTAGGCCTGTATATTCAAGTCAGGCTTAATGGAAGTGAAAAAAATCTTGGGCCAAGTGCTCAAGTGAGGAAGAGATTTGATTCTAGTTCCCAGTTAAATGCATGCACAGCATATTGCAATACAGGCTGCTGCAGGGTCAACTTGGAGAAGGTAATAGGTCACTAGCCATCGAATCAGGTAGGAAAGGAAAAAGTGAAATAAAAGATGCTACTTGAAAGTTTTCGACCAACTTTTAGTGGAATTTTAGCAACGTATTGCCTCTCTGCTGGCATATTCAGGTCAGTGGGCTGAAGGTCAGTAATATGGCTGAAGATCGTATTTTTCTTCTTGGGCATTCGGAAATGGATATTTTCCTGCGTTTTGGAAATTTTCTGAGCTGCAGCATTCAAATATTGAATCACTATGCTGTAGTTTCTATATGATGTGCGAGAAAAAATTCAGAATCAACGTTTGACATGTTGTCTCTCATTTCTAGGACCGACTTTGTTTATCATGCGGTTTTATGTAATATCCTCCATATTAGCCTTTGTTCTGAGTTTCATGAACTCCTGTATTGACGTCTACCACATTAGTTTTCAGATTCCAGCGTTATGGTGGCGGCGATATCCTATTCCCTTCACCCATCCGGAGACACCTTTGTGTATCTATTCAATCTCTCGTAGTATTCAGTGGCTTTCGCGTCTTTCCGTTTCATTTTTTCAATTCCCATTCAAAGAGTTTTGTATCTTCATCATGAATATAAACGATCGCTCAGTAAACCCGATTTCTTATTGTTTTTGTAATAATAAAACTACTGCGAGCGAATATTAGGTGCTTCACAACTTTTAGAGGGACTAAAGTGGGAGCCCCTGAAGACTCGGAGTCTACATGCTAGGCTTAGTTTGCTTGAGAATTTCAGAACTGTGTTTCAGAGTGACATAGAGAATATTATCATGACGCCTCACTATATCTTTATGTCTTACAGAAGAGATACAATAAGAGAGAAACATTGCCGAACAGAGCGGTACAAAAACTCGCCGTGTGGCAGGGGGTGTCTCAACACCCCCTGCGACAACACCCCTTGCGTCAACACCCCTTGTGTCAACACCCCCTGCGATACGCCCATGCGGCGGCTAGCAGGGTAGTATATCGATGTAGAAATAGCTCTAAAAGGAGAAAAATATTTCGATATGTACTAAAGGAATACAAGTTGTCACCGGCATGTAACGATAACAGAGAAGGGAATTACGGTTAGACTCCTTGTTGAATACGCAAGACATATTTTTACTATCTTTAATGAGTTCAAAGCTGATTCTTAAAAAGCAAAGAACAATTCTGCGGACCCAGAAATATTACAGTCAATTATATCATAGAGATAATAAGGTTATTAGACTGCTGAGAGACCGGGTAAACATGTGACTTTTCTGTCATCAGTGGAATGCTATTGAAAATGGATCAATGTATATTCCAACAGCCTTGAATGTTTCTTAGTTAAAGTTACCTTTAAATTTACTTCGCTAACTGCCACTAACCTAACGTATCGCAGGACTCCTTTCCCAATTGCACGTTTGGTGCTACATAATTGGTATGACTGTCACAGAATGCCGTGCATGTACGGCGAACATTCACCCCCACTCTCCAAACCTTGAGGTGACTTGTCGGGTACTCTGTAAACGTAAATGTCGAAACGTAAACTCATGGCGGTGGGACTACTGGATGCGAATGATAATTAGGCTCTCCAGTGGACGACAAAGAGAGAAATCCCACCGGCTCATAAACTAGCTTATTACGATGCTGAATGGAGGCGGACGGCATACTAGATGACTAGGCCGCTTTTACTGCGAAACACGATCCCTCTATTAAAAGGAGTGAAGGTTGTTGTCATTCAAGGAGGAATAAAACCCTCGAGACAAGTCGGGTGAAATCTATGATTTTGGCTTTTTTTAGTTTTTGTTCGAGATTAAGCGGATCGATTCTGAGTTATATCGCATCAAGGAGGTTTACTGCGTCCTAAAATTAAGTATAATTACATCAAAATTAGAAAAAATTGCGATTTTTGCTGTCATTCTTGAACCTTTCATCTGCGACCTGCAATTCTCATGCCGGTGTCATGTTGCGCAGACCTTAAGTTTAATTTTGAGAACCGCTGTATAATTATGTAGGTTGGCGATGGGAAGGTTGTTTGAACGTGAGGTGTGGTATGCCATTTTTTTATGATCGATTCTTACCTTTCTTCAGAGCCAGTAGCATAGAAGAACGTCGATCAGACCATAGATTTTGAGATCTTATTATTTTGGGTAAGGGTGTAGAATATCGTTCTATTTATCTTTTAAAGTTTGACGAAGCCGGTGTACTGACATTATTACGCTCTCTGAACTCTTATTATATTTGTCTACTCCGCGTAGTGACTCCCATTTGGGTAGTTCTAGCCATGTTTAATGTGCGTTTCCCCTTGGTAAACAGCTCCCTTTAAATAAAAGTTAGTGGCGAATAAAAATACCATAAACAGATGCTTCCACACAGTTAAAACTAAATCTTAAATCGTCCCATGGCATGTATGTGGCATGGCATGTCATTTTGTAAAAATCAATTGCTTCCTAAAATAAAGATGCCTTGTTTTGTGACACCGTCTCGGAAACTATATCCACTCATTGGGTTGGTATTTTGAGAGATCATAAATCCGGGAAATATGAAGGAAGTTAGGAAAGAGTATGCATATGAGATCGTAAAATGATAAAGTATTAATTTTAACTCGAGAAGATGGCATCAATCGTTTCCCTTTGATATCCATGCCGGTGTCATGTTGAGCAGACCTTTGAGAGTACACGGCCAGTTTAATGTTGATAGTTAACGATGGAAAGGCCTCTTTTAATCTGGGGTGTGGTATGCAAACTTGACTATACTCGATTCTTCGAGTTTTTCAGGGCAAGTAACTTGGAAATATCGCCGACTCAGGCCTCAGTTTTCGACGTCTATATTTTAGGATAGAGTGCAAGTTATCCCTAACGCTGATTCGATACATCGGAAATTGTTGCCTTTACAAATGACAGCAGACTGATCCCAGCCATGTTCAGTTTGACTGCGATTACTATCATTCATCAACGATAATATTTCGAGTTGCATTAAGAGTGGTGATTTCTCAGCTGTGTGTGGATGGATACAAAGAGAGGCAGTAAAAGTAGGGTTTCACGTTATGTTTTACTTCAAATGTAATTTTACGATACCTACAATATTGCGCAATTAATTGAGTCCAGTGTTTCTTCTGTGTAGAGAAACATTGGAATTAAAGCATCCTCATTAAATGTATCTTAAATTGGCATGTATCTCAAAAAGTAGTGGAGTAAGGGGCTGATACGCTATCGTCTTTGGGAAGGAGAGTGATGTTTATTTAAAATGAGACCAAATGCATTGAATTTTACCTGAAATGATACCTCGCCCAAAGTACTGACAGTGCTCACGAAAAACGTTCGAGCGAGGAAGCTTTCCATGACATTCTCTATTTCGTACTCAGGTTACTCTGCATACTCAAGTACCTTTGGCAACCTCGTGCCTTGCGGTAAATTATGTCGCTGAGGTTGACGTAATTTGACACGCATGCTATACCAGACTTGCACCGATGAGGGCGGCATGTTCCGTTCTGGCTCTGATTGACGCATGTATGTTGCGCACGGTACGGTGCTTTATCTCGCCCGCATGAAGTGGGATACGTAGACGGCTGTGCAGAGCCCCTGACGTGTGGGCGGTTGGCAAATTCCATTGGAGATACCATTCCACAAAAGGTAAAAATTTGTTCTGCACTTGGGGCTGGAATTTAAACAACCGACAAAAAATCTTGGTAGTTCCAGCAATGTAATTCTGCAACAATGATTTTATGCGGCGAACAGTTATACAATATGGTTGATAATTTTTTGCAAGCATAGACGATTTAAAATGTAACATTTTAGCGACATTATCCACTTTTTATAATCTATACCTCTTGAGGTGGCACAAAAATGTTTGATCGCATATAAACGCGAGTGATAGGATGCGGCAGGCTGTGACAATACCCAATACATATCTACAGTTTTTATTGATTTTTTACTGTTAGATTATTACCGATAATTATTTCATGTTCAGCTATTAAGTGCCATGAAATGAAAAATCAGTGTATCAGATAATTCATTATGTTAGCCAGTAAATTATATGATAACATTTTACTTCTTACAAATGCAGTATATCTTTAATTTTTTTTGGTAAATACATAATAAAAATTCATTCGCAACAATATTTTTTCTTGGGTTTTTAAATTTAGAAATTTTGTCATGCTGCTATTGACTTTCAGCAGTTCATGATACCTATGAAAATTGCATCCTTGCCTGCGGTAATGGTCTTCGTCAAAAATGATGATAGAAATTAAAATACAATGATGAAGTGAAAATTGCATCGAAAGATTGAATACTGGCTCGGTTACAACTTTTTAATGTTGCAATTAGAGTACATTCCGACCACGGAATTTTTAAGCCGTCTCCGAGGCTATAAGGAAATGTAATTTCAAATGCAATTGTGGATCATGATTTGCAACTTTAAATAACTTTATTATCGGTAGTTATCAATATGGAATTACAACAAACATGAGTACGTAATCTATTGAAAGTACTAATATCATGGCTGGAAACTTTTATATGGACAAGCTACGTCAGGAAGGAAATATTTAAAGAGACAGACATCTGTGATGCAGCTTTTTTTAATTTTGCGTTTATATATGCCATTATTCACAGAATATTTATTCGAATAAAACGGTAACGGCATCAGAACAAATCTTGTAATTTTGTATACAACGAATTCATATATCTCGGCAAGAAAAACTCATTTGAGTTGGGAGCATTTGCAGCACCTTTTCCCTGGAGGACTATTTGACGAATGATGGCCACCCACTCACTTAGCACGGTAAATAACTCATGTATTCGTATTTATTCCGCGCGGAGCAGAATTCAATGACTGCCATCTTTGTAGTTATGGTATGTGTATGTGTGACGTACAGTGTTAATTTCCTCTCTCTAACGGCTGATACATTCATGTTGCTGATCTCATCCTAGGCCTAGGAAGCACTGCCTGAAAGATAGTGTTTAGTGAATGATATGGTATCAATATTGGTCATTCCGCCCTTAGCAATGTACAAAGTACACAGAGACTCGAGACCAAGTGAGCCATCTGTGGAAATGCCTCAAGCATTCAGCATGCGGGTAATTTGCGCGTCTTCTGCATCGCATCAATCCATTTAGTAGTTTCAAAATTTCTGCCTAGTGGTTAAGCTTTCAGATAGTATTTTAATCAATTTAGATTTGAAGGCATCAACGGGAAAAGACCCTGGTAGATCGGGACAGCGTCTTTCTATTCGGCAAAATATGCAATTGATAAAACTCTGGCGTTCAGCAAAATATCAGATATCTGGAATTACTACAATTGCACCAAAGTGTAAATTTAGGAGGAAGTAATATCCTGTAGGTAGTGCAAGCGAGATAGTTCCCTAATCATGATAGAGACCATATTTGAATTATACGTTTTAAGATCACCAGCTGTGAGACACACAAATTAAATATTGCATTATTAATGGTGGAATAATATAGTTTTACATGACGGAAATTTTAAGTAATCAAATGAAAATATCAAAATAAATCTTTAATTTGACTCGTTATTTTCACGCAGTACGTTGGAAACTCCATCGAAACGGAAGGTTTATTGTAATCCCGAAGAATTTACTGTGGTGGTCTTATGAATAATTTTCAAAAATAGTTGAGAAAACATGCAAACTACACACCGTTGATTTTTTGACGAGATCTAGGCGTTACAAATGCCACAATTTTTAAAAATAAGGTCTCTCTGGAGAGCGTAATCTACCATGTCCGATGCAAAATGGGTGATATTTTCTGGCATATACCTAGTAAAGTAGTGTGGTAAGAGGTTGAATTTTTTGTGTCAATGGAAGGGTAAAATATTTTTCTTTAAATGAGACAAAATTCATTGATTTCTTTGTAAAATGGTATTTTGCCCAAACTACCTTAAGGAATACATGAAAACTAATCATTTCTCTTAAGAGTTTACTATTTGGGCGAGGAATGAGTTAGTACAGGAAAACAGTTCTTGTCTTAGTGTAGCTTCTTTAAGGTCCAAGTTTCTGAACAGTAACCACCGTAGGTAAGTAGATATATTTATTCAAACAACATTAAAAAATTATTTATAAAATTACAATGACGCTTCAAAGCTTAGGAATGGTGAAAATAACTCAAGTTTTCCTTTTGAAATTTTTCTTTTCTTTTAAATTATTTAATGAAAGGCGCGGCTGAATTTCCAAAAACTTCAAGCGAAAATTGTAGAATGAAAAACATTTTCATGTTCAGCTTTCCATCGGATGACGCGATCCATTAATTTTCACAATTATTCTTTGTTAATTAATTTATGTCACCTCTGAGCCTGATTTTCTGTAGCTGTGGAATTCGGTCACGTTTTTATTGAAGAGAGATGCTTTAAAGCTATCAAAATTTGCTACATTTTATTGTATCCTACCTTTGTGCTCATATTAGCGCAGCTTGAAAAAAATCCCCAGCACTATTTTAATTGAGACCTTACTGAGCGTAGTAATAAAATATTTAACGAGTATATTGCTGCTATCATATTTTATGAGAAAGGAATTAAGCTTTCTTCGTTGTAAACATTCTGAAACTCAAGGAGAGGAATCTTTTACCATTTATTGAATATTCCATGTTTTAAAAGAATTGAATAATATTTTTATAAGTTTTATTTTTGAAAAAATTGTCTAGTGACAAATGTAAACTGGAATATGTAATCCTGAAACGGAAATAAATAGCACAATTATATCAGTAAGGATTTTATTAACAATTCCTATGGTTGCGTTAACAGTTATGATTTTGAATTTTCGCGGTGAAATTAGATTCCACAATTTTTCATTAATTAAATATCAATAGGATATCCTAGATTATTTGCTGTAGATGGATTGATTGAAGTAAATAAATATCTAATCGTCAGTTAAATATTTATACTTTGCAAAAAGTTGTTTTTCCAGATTTAGACGCATGAAATCGAAGGAATATAATAATATGACTTAAGTAATTTCCGTTATTTTTGTATCACAACAGCTGTAATGATTTCGAATTCTAAAATGTCTATCCTCAATTTGTTTTGGTAATGATCCCCATTTAACCCCAATGTCTTATCGACTCAAGTATTCACTTCACCTTTATAAAGAAAAGAGAGATGCTATACATTAAGGATACCAAGGAATGCGCTTATATACTTTCAAATGCGTTAAAGTGTTCTTTGACAAATACAGCATGTATGAATTTAGGTAATCAGGACATATTAAACGCTTATTAGTAATTTGAACTGATCTACTATGATGAAATTAACTGTAAGCGCTCATAGCAAAAGTTTGTTCCCAAAAGGGTACTTATTTTATGCTTGTTGAGTAAAGATGATCTTAATGGAATGGGTTGGCGTGGCGCCAACTTCACTGTCCTCCTGCAAAAAGAGGCCGAGTTTGACTCCTAACCCTGGTGGAGTATTAATCGTTGGAGAAATGCGATCCAAAATTGGGTGCTGGGTGAAGAGCCCTTCAAATATATTCCTACATCCATCAGATGTAAAACTGTGAGCACTTAAGTCCTTCTTTAAGAAAAGACTAATGAGGGGGCCGTATTCCTTCCATCATTCCTGCACTCCCAAAACTATTCTTCTCCCAACAACCAGTCCATTTTTCCTCCATCGTGCAAATGGCCCCTAGTTTGGAGTACATCAAGTTTTATCATGTCATCATTAACACGTACATGACACTAGTTCCTAGCTAACACTAACACTAGTTAACACAAGTTCCTGGTGCTGCACAGAGGACGAATATTTTGCATGGGATACTGAGTCCTGCGAAACCGGGAAGGTAGGTTGATCAGTGAGGAGCCTTTCCAACCGCTGCATACTCAAGCACTTCGAGAATTGGTAGGACTCTCAACTACCTGCCGTCTCGTTTTGACTCTCCGTAGGATAAGACCGCAAGATACGGTCCCTTTTGTAAGTGTAAGTGCCTCGCACTTTTTTCACAAATCTCTCTCTCCCGATGCTTCTCTCCCTTCCCCTGCGTCCTTTCCCTACATCCCATTCATTCCTCTTCCTCTATTTGACACGCAGATCTGCGCCAGGAACTTTTGAACTAGCTCTACAGAATCGAGAAAGTATAGAGCAATAAAATTTCAAAGGGAACTCCTCAGTTATATTCTCTTGAAAAAGAGAAATTACCTGCAAGCGTGACGGTTGAATGATAGGAATTGCCCAGCTGCTTGTAAAGCTTTATTAAAATTCATATGGAGAGTTTGTTCATGATTACGATGTGCCAATTGCAAAACATAGACAATTTTACAACTGTGCGAGGATAGGTTTGTATTACAAAAGTTACAGCGTCATATAAAAATATCATCAAGGTTTGACTCAATGAAAGGCCCACAATGATGACTGTGTACATCCTAAGATTAGAATACCTTTATATTTTCTGTATAATGGATATGCCCATACTTTTAGAATATACAATAGACCTATAAACTGAATTTCAGCTTTGAAATACGACCTCTACAGTGCTCAGAAGGAAACCTTCAATCCGTCTCAAGATTTAGATGGGAAATAGTTTATAAATAGGCACGTACAATCGTTCTTCCGTCCCTTTTTTCATATTTTATTAACGAGAATTACGTTTTTGAGGATCCCGCTATTAATATTTCTTTAAGGCTCGGGCATCTACTTCAACGAAAGCACTCAATCATCCTCATAGGCGTAAAAATGAAGAGGGAAATCCGATTGGTTTTTGCCCGACATCTTCTCCCGCACGGTCGCTCCCATTACCTAAATAGGTTTTTTCCAAGGTCCAAAAAGGCATCCATCTTTCACTTTTTAAACGCACAAACGGGGGATGTCGAGTGAATCATCGCGGAAATGGAGGCTTCGCTTCGCCAACCAGGGCACGTACTTTCCGGGGAAGGCAAAGACGTGTGCGGGGAAGAGTGGAGGAGGGGTTGGGGGGCGGGTAGACCTTGAATTACACCGGCAATGAGAAAACGCTATTTTGTCAACGATCCAGATTTGGCTTCCTTCCTACTCTCTCCGTCTCTCCTCGCCCACCGGAAAACAACTATCGCAGCCAAGTGCGGGGCTTTCGCGTAATCTCCAGAGGGTAGGAGGAGGTAGGAAGAAAGGGATCATGGGGCGGCAGATTCTCTCATCCCCGCTTTCTTTGCCGCTCCCTCTTGCTCAGAGATTTCCGCCAAGGTCTAGAAAAATGAGAAAAGACAGAAAAGATGGGGGAGTAGGGAAAAAAATTACATATACGTAGATATATATATATGGCGGAAGGTGTTACCTACCATCTTCCGCCGTCTCCCGTGAGACGGAATTGCATTCGCTTGAGAATTTTGTCACGTTCAAAAGAACGACTTTTTCCCCGATTTCTTCCACATACCTATTTTTTCATCCCCCCTTTTTTCATCCGGAGGAGGAAATGGTTACTGACGTCTTAAGGAAGATCGCGGGCCGTGACGGAGGCAGGAGGAGGGAGGGGGTTGTTGAGCTGGAGAGAGACGACATAAGGGAACGAGGCACGTCTCATTGGAGTAAAAGTCGACGTGATGGAGGTCATTACCCTTTCATCCCTCAATGACCCCGCGACGACAAAAATGGCCTCGGAAAGTCTTTCATGTTCGACTCCCACAGGGAAAAGGTGACCACAGAGGAGCAGTTTGTCCATATACGTGAACTGTGCTGTATCCATCGGTGACAGTGACAAATATGAAGGAGCTGTTGCGATCTTTCCAATAGGTTATTCGTTATGCGGGCGCTTTCCAGGATTTACATTCGGTATTATAGTTGACGAAATCTTTAATGCATTATAAAATGCTTCTCGCTTGAATAATTAACTGCATAAGTTCTACAGTTTCTGGTCCAGCTTTGAGACATCTCTTCATCAATACAATGAATAAACAACGTATGTTTTCATGAGATCCATTTTACGTACGATCCATCTCTTTGGTAAATGCAATCACCAGGTCTACTATGCGACGAATCCAGCCGAACATCAAGTTATTTTTTTTACCATGAAAGTTATATTAATTAGGATATCAGTTATAATATTACATTGTATTTATTCGATAATTTGCTAGTGACCGCAAAACGGAGGTTACATTTCACTTATTCTACTGAGTGAGATACTATTGCGCTCATAAGGAAAAGAAAAGTAGCCTGGTACGATTCCGCAGTATTATTTAACGTCGGACATTTATTTCCGGCTCAAGGTCTTCCTCCAGGCCTATAAATGGCTCTCGGTGTTAAAACCTTGATATTGAAATATGTATTCGAGTTGAATTAAATTACTTAGAAGTTCAATTCTTCATCGGTATTATTAAAGACCTTATTATATGATTTTAATCTAAGTGAGAAACAGCCATCCTCAAGCAAAACGGAGTATTTGGAGAACATTATTTATATAACTAAAGCCAAATTTTGAAATATATGGTTGAATATTCTATAGTTTGGGTAACAATGAACTAATCAGTCTTTAGTACACTTCCTTCTGAATTTAGAATAATGGAGTTGGGTTTGAACTAATTTTGCAGCTAGTTGGTACGTCGGCAGTAATAAAGGTAAAATTTAACTACGCGGCCAAGTGTATCAATATGGAAACAGACGTTTAATTAAAATATGCACTGGAAACAGAAGTTTTGTTTAAACAATTTATTAAGTGGCTCTTTTGTCAATTCTGTCGCTGCTTGGGTTACCAAAATATTTTTTTCCTAAGGTGAATATTGCTCATGAGGATTTTCAGGATGGTGTAAGTAGTAAAATACGCTTTACACCTTCAGACGTCACTTCGTGAAAGTATTATATATTTGAATCCATACTGAAAACAATCCTTGTACTTTTACACATCAATTTATTAACGCACTACACGTTTTGCAGTTTGCTGCAAGCTGCGAAACGCGTAGTATGTTAATAAATAGTTGTGGAAAAGTAAAAGGATTGTTTTCAATATGGATTCAAATTGTAAAATACGTTAAAAAAAAGAAATAAGTTCCAGTGGGGGAAAGATACCTCTTTTTAGGAAATACTAATAAGGCGGAAGGGAAAAAATTGACATACGATTCACGAAGAGGTAATGGGGTTTAAAAAGCTACGAAAAAGAGAGGAAATACTGAATTATAAGGTTTAGTAAAGAAAAACTATTTGAATTGGAAATCGGGATGGGACTTTGGATGAAAAAGCGCAGAATTAAAAAATTATGCGGTGTAATAGATGTGCAGGTGAGGGAGAAAATACTTCGAATGGTCCAGGTAATTCTAAGTACTAGGCCGGGTGAAGATTGCCCTTAGCCCTAGCCATATTCAGAGAAATACCTATGATGACATCTTTTAAAGGAATGAATATAAGTGGGGATTTTATTACTTTGAATAAATCGACTGATCCATATTCCAGGAGAAACCCATGAAAAGAATTGGGCCCATTCTAATCGAGTATGCATCCATTCCACATTTCTCCAAAAGGTACAGATAGCAGTGGATAATGGGAGCATTTTCTGCTATTTTCCATTTCCACTTTAAGCATACGGTGAATTAGGTCAACTGGCCATAAATCATTGGAGGGCGAGGAGGAATTTTTCCGCGCCTCTCTCTCTCTTTGTACCGCATTGCGAAATGAAAAAGTTAAAAAATAAAGATAAAAATAATTTCGAACCGCCCGATTTGTTACGTTGAAAAGTAATTCCGCGCTCAGATTTTCATTTTATTTTATTTTCGGTGTCGCAATGGAAGATATTTCAAGATGGAAATCATTTCTCAAGACAATCCGCTGGGAGTCTTTCGGGGGATTATACCAAATTCCTTTTCGCCACCCTCCCCTCCCACCCAGCCCCAAATCCTCCATCTACTACAAGCTTCGAATTTCCAATCGCGTCCGGTGGTGGAAGAAGATGTTTAATTTCCTGCGACTGTCCCGACAGTCTCATCGTCTACTCTTTTCCTGCTCGACCTGCAGAATTGACCCTTGGCATCCATGGCGACCCCTCGCCTGCTCATCGCCCTTCCCCCCCTGACCCTCTCCATTTTTCACTTCCTTTCCCTCGTTTTCCCTTCCAGTCGAGTCCTTTCATCGACTTTCAATCGCTTCCCCGACTTCACCAGTTTTAACTAAACTCCCCCCGCATGGAGTGAATCGGTCTCTTTTGACTTTCGTCTCCGGAACTGTTCTGCCCTTGATCGCGAAGTCGGAGCATACTGCTTCGAACAGGAAAGGCGAAGACCATCATTACGTATGTAAGAAGAAATGGTTGTAGACTCTATGAGGAAATCACAGCATAAATGACCGTTTATGATGTTAAAGTTTCCTGTAATAGAGTTCTATGAAATTATTTTACATGTAAATTAGATGAATTTATGGAAATGGAATCTACACCACTCAGAGGAAATGTTTTAAAAATGATAAGTAGCGACGGAACGAATTAACCGTGACTAAGCTTTTATCTAAATAATTATGAGTCAGTGATTGTGTTAATAATATTTTGAGGATATGGCGTCTGATGAGCTAACTTTTTTAGCTTAAATAGTCTATTTAAAGAAATGAATAACATCGGAAGACTTTTTCTACGAAACTATCCGCAAGAATTGTCGTTTCAATTTCGTGGCAAATAGTCTTCTATCTATGAAGTAGTTGGCAATTTTCCCTTCAGTGAGCTTCAGAGTTCGCTGTTTCGCAAATCCTAAATTTTGGGAACATGAACTCATTCATTCTGCCAGATAGTTTAATTTTTTAGTTAGAATATTTGAAAAACACAATCGTGAGGTTGTTAGAATAAACCCGTCAAAAAGTTGAATATAAAATGTGCTTATATGTATGATGGCATGAATAAAATTGAACAAAGTTTAAGTATGGCGGTGTATAATTTTTACTAAGAGTGTTCGATATTATAATTCAATAAAAAATATAGTTAGCAATACTACTAAAATACAAAAATAGTTTGCAATGGGCAAGTCTTGTTGTAGAACGGCAAACTCCAGCGGAGGACCTTTCGTAGGATGAAAACTAACAGCATATCCATCGGAAGGCGTCCGTCTGGTACAGGCGCTGGCTGTCTACCATCACTGATGTTTTGATAGGTACCGTTCGTAGTTTAGCGTCTCACGATTTAGTTCAAACCAAGCTGTTGTGCAGAGCCCAGGTGGCAATGTCATGGACTAGAGTTTGGTACACCTACACTGCTAAATCTTAAGCCGCACAGTGGTGAACCATGGAGAACTAGTTCTCATAGAGTTCACCACAAAATAGTAAATGTCGACCGTGCAGCAGGTTGAAATGAAACTTGAATTTACGAGCCCTCGAAACTCTCGCGAACTGCCAAACCTACCATTTTTATTCGTGCCGCGTGTATCCCTCAGAGATTTTAGCGTAATCCCACTGTGCATTGAAAAGTGTGCAACGGATCGATATGATTTCCTCACTGAAATCCTCCCAGTTACCGACTAATCAACGCAGTGGCACCTGTCCTTATTGGCTTAGAGATTTTCCCTTCTTAGTCTTTAAAAATCGATGCTTCCTCTCGTTATTTTTACACATTTCTCGCACATTAACTTAATCCACAGTTTTTCTCGCTTAATATATTTGTGTGTCAATGTATATCTCAAATAAAAATCGATTAAGAACTAGGAGATTAGCCAGGCTCTCGGTGTCTGTCGACAAATATGCATGTTACTGCTATACTTATGTAATGCAATATAATAAGTCTGTTATAAACCAAGTTTTTCTGTTTAAAAATCTCAATATATTTAAACTTTTGTTCCACTTTCCCACATGGTACTATTCTAGGATTTTTTTGGGTATTAAATACATTTGAATTCAACTGTAATTATGTACCTTATTTTAAGATGTGTGACAGTAAACGCTCGTGCGAAGTTTACAGGAACGTTTCCCATTAGAGTTACTTTGACTTCAAATGTCTTTATTGATGGAAAAGATCAACACGTTTCCTACTTTTCATATTCTAAGATTCTTAGCCGATACAGCCTGATGAAATTGATGCATAACCAACTAGACTTTCCGCATTCATATTTTACCTGTGCAAAAGAGATTTCTTTGGTTTCGCTTCAAATCCGGAGATACTGAGCCATTTAAAATGCGTTTTATAAACACATTAGCTTTCTTCGTCGTAATGTCGTCAAAGATGGTTCCGGTTGGTATTCCTTCCATTCGAGGACTATATTTATTTAGATTTTTATCGCTGCTTGGCTATCCCTTCCCCGTGAAATTGTTACGGCTCTTGTTGTTTACCTAGACTTTTGATGGGTAATTTTTTTGTTATTACCCCAAAAATGGAAATAATAATGTTGACTTCGTGCAATATTGAAATTTGACCGTTAAAGCCTCCGAACGACTTCGTCAAGCAATCCCCTTGCAGCTATTCAACGTTTAATGTCATTTGTGAGTCAGACTTCTTCTGGATTAACATTTCATATATTGCTCTGGCTTATTCTCAACGATTGGGGCTGATCTTCACAAATTTTTGAGTTAAAAAGGAATAGATAGCCCTAGTATTCTGCCATACGCTGGCCTATGCCCAATCTTGAATGGGGGAAATTAACTTAAGAATGTCAAAACGGAGTTTTTAATTGTTTTATTTTAATGCCACAATTAATTTTATATTGTCATAATATACAGGATGTCTCCGGGCATATCAACTATTAAGACTCTGTACAAATTTATTTTGAGATATAATTTAGGTAAGCTACACAAAATTAAACACGGAAACCGTTGCAAGTCTATTTATAATTTTTGACGGTATGAAATTTGGCACTTAGGGTATTAGTGTATGAATTTACATGACCCTTGAGGTATGTACTGATTTCGGCACAGAAGACATGTAAAAGTCAAAAGTCTTTTCTACGTCTTTATTCTTCTAATAGCAAGCCTAAATTATGGGGCATACTACGACAGTACGCTGACCTGCGAAATATGTTCCCGAGAGGGATCGGGGAGAACAGGCGAAGATAACCACGAATTCTCAAGAAACCTTCTAGTAATTTGAATTAAATTATATGTGGGGTTTACGGTGTGCTCAAAAACCAATTAAATATCTCCTGGAATGCAATCGTCGGATCGCATACTGGTAATGAAAAGCTGTAACCTTTAATCCCGTGGTCAGATTCAATGAAAACATATAGATTTATAAATAATTTGAAATAATCAGCCATCCAGAGCCGAGACCACTGCGATACGTTACACCGAGGATTACGAAAGGTATATCCCGGTGCCCTGTACGGAAATGCCGTGAGTGCACGCCCCACTTGAAGTGAAGAAGTGTAAGGTAGAGTGTTAAGGGTGCTCTCATCTGTTGGACTAGGGTCGGAATTGCCCCAGAACTCGCCCACTCCCCGGGACAATGACCTGAGTGAAGCCTCGCCCCTCCACCATCACAATTCTCCCGTCCCACGCACTACTTAGCTACTGGTCGATCCCCAAACTCTTCTCCTCCCGGCTGCTCCTCTCCATCTTCCATCCCGTATCCTCAGACTACATTACGGCCCATCACATTCTTTCTTTTTCCCCTCTGAAACTATGTATGCGTGGAACTTCCTCGTTGACTCCATGCCTACCAAGATATGAATAGAGCGTATTGGAATATTTGGCGAAGAAAGTTCTAAACTTATAAAAATTGCTCGGATTATACCATACACATTTATTTTGAAATTGATGGAACGCGTCTTGCCGTTTTTTTCGGGGTAGGGAAAAGTCAGATGCGTTATTCCCTGCGTACAACGACTATATTATTATCGTCCAAACTACTCTATCCTTGAATACCTCTGTTTGTCAGAGGAAACCCGATCCCTACTTGAGTGTCTTGTGGAGGGCACTTCAAGTACAGTACTTCAACTGTCGAATGAGACGTTAAACCGTGGTCCCCTTGGCGCCTTTCGTTAAGAGCAGGCAAATGCTGACGCCGGGTTTCTATCCAGCCTTCCTCCCTTACCTATCCCCTATGGCCGAAATGACCGTAGCTGTCGGTCACCTCCCCAAAAAAGTCCAATCCAATCAGAGTATCTTTCTCACATTTTCCAACTTTCTCGTTCGACATTTTCCTCTCACACAAATCAACTCTCTGCCATAAATCAGTTTTGTAATTCGATTCTAACCCGTTCTTTAAACATGGCATAAAATTGAAAGACGCTCGTTTCGTACATGTCCGTTATTCGAGCGTTTAAACCACATTATTTCACCTCTCTCCCATTCCCGATTCCTAATGCTTTTTTACCGCAAATACTTCATAGGTTCCCTTTTGCCTCTTAATTTAGCCTTCCATTGAACGTATGCTCACACACCCAAGTTTCGCTAACATGCACTTACGTATATTGGATATTAGATCCATTTTGCTAAAATTGGGGGAAGCTGTATATCACTGGACTACGCGTTCAGTGACCCCAAATCATTTGATAAGGTGTTATCATCTATTATATTTTTATCTTAAGCTTGTGATCGTCGAATACACATTTATGCACGAAAAATGTTTGATATAACCTATCCGCCAGAGAAACTTTATCCCACAATCTTGATTTGTAAGATAGAGAGACTCTAAACTTGATATTTTGAAAAAGAAAACTAAAATTGTTAAACGACGGTGTTCAATTGATGTTGTTCTTAAATTACTTATCAAAATTTAATGGTTCATTAAATTTGACTTCTTCAAAACATTGAGATCTTCAATTTTTGTATACCCCATCTTACTCTACAACCCAATACTGATCTAACCTCTTTCAAAGCCTCCTTCCACTTTGAACCAGAATTCTCATGTACCCTCCCACGCTCCTTCATCCCTTCATCTTCCAGTGACTCAATAAACCTTGTTCGGTCCCAACCTCCCTCTTCCCAACTTCACTCCTCATGTCACCTTCAAAATCCCTCTCATAGCAAACCGGTAACTATTCAAATCTTCCTCACCCGTCGCCTTCCCCTTGGCGCACTGTTTAAGGCTGCCCGTATGACCTGTCAGTCGTCTCTTGAAATTGACTTTCAGGTGTCGAAACCATAACGGAGAAAAAGAAGCTGGTATGGAATATTTCAAGTTTTGTTTTTTTCCTCATGTATGAGTGAATTTCCCAAAATAAAATCCGATGTTTTAAATATGACTCGTGTAATCTCGCTAAGATGCGTGGTGGGCAATTTTGGGACTAGAAGGATATATTTCTTGATCGTTGGTCACTACGTTGGAATGACAGTAGCGTTGTACTTTTGATTACCTTGACTTCCGCCGCGTGAACCACCCGCCAATTTAACTAACTCTATGGCTGATGATACCTTCACGGGTAATGACTTTTTCGGTGTCAATCCTCTCCTTTATTTCCGACCATATCACCTGATTTTCCTCAAAATAAACGCTAACTTTGATGCGGCGTAATGCTCAACTGTCTGTTGCAAGTTTTTGCTCGCGTTTAACCAGTGAAAGGAATCATGGCAAAACTTTTAATTCAAATGTCACTCATGGACATCTGGGGTACCCTTAGCCTCTGCGTACTCCGAATTAGTAAGAACACTGCGTAGTTTAGTTGTTAAAATATGTAGTATTCTGGGTTTGCGTCCCTGTCAAGGAACATTTTTCATTATTAATTTTTCACCCTTTATTTCAATCATTTACAATCTCAAACTAATGAATACGTACCAATTAAGGCATAGAACAACGCTTCATATATTTTACCAGTACTGCAATATCGAAATTGAAAGAAAATATGGGAGGCGCCATAAGAATTTCTAATGCCATCAAGACCTCACTGCGAGAAGCGATGTGGAAGCTATGAGGTCTGCTAACTGTGGTTTCATTGCACAGCGTTGATTTGAGTTTAAAAATGAAATATTTTCATATAGTGAAATTTCTACTGCTGTACGTTTATGTGAAGACTCAAGTCATGACAAATTGCAAACCATCTACCCTGTATGCTGCACACCACGTCCAAGAAGACAAATCGTTCCTTCCATCTGATCTAAACTGATGAATATTTTTCATGACCTAAATCGATAGAGAGATATACTGGAGAACGTATTCTCGTAGTCTACGTATTTCCATTATAGATACTGTAGCTTGAACATAGTATCTCTGGTAACACAAGGAAACAACTCCCATATGCTTAACTTTCAGACGGCTATGAGTCAATCCAAACTGTAACTTTCTCCATTTTACAAATTTTTAACTTTAGGATGTTTAGTGGCGTCAAGAAGCCGCCGCGCTATATTGAAATATGTCTTTTTAATCATCTAGCTCAGGAATGAATCATTTTTATGACACTTGCTTAAAAAACATGACTATTATTCAGCATAATTGACGTATGTTGGCAGAAAGATCACAAACCGGTTGTGCTCTGTTAACCAACTTCTATGTATATTTACAGAGTTACATTTACTTCCTGTGAAATTTCATAAATAATTTCGCACTTGTCGCTAAATACGGACAATATATGTTAAGAACACTTGGAAGCATGGAATGTCGATAAACTTGGAAATCATATGGTACATACATAAAAAATAAACTCTCACGTGGGGCGTGTTAGTGTGTGGCAGTGAAGATTGTAAGTGATTGGAACGTGGCGTTTTGAAAGAATGAATAAATAACATGTTGAGGATCATTTACCAACGGATTCCAGCAAAGCGTTGGGGAGAAAATATTTTGAAGACAGCTGTCTGGAGTGGAAAGGACAAAGTTATTCGCAAAGTTTTAGCCAACTCTCATGTTAGCCCCTTGGAAAAAATATGTGGGCGTGACGGTAAATGTGTGGAGTTATTTTGGAATACCAAGGATGAAATGCATTTAGCAAACAATCACGTACTTAGTACATAGATTAGCAAGGAAAAAATGGATGGCTGAGAGAGGAGGGGAGATATTTTGCTAATCAATATCCAGATTGCTTTCCGCTGAACATGACAAGATTATAATTAAATTTGCCTCAAGAGCATAATTTCCAATTTACCTAATGTGTAGTATTACTTATCAACAATGTAACATTAGCGTAATGCCTTTCCCGTTTTTCTGATTAGCAATAATGGCAATCAGGCAAATTGTTCTGGTTAACTTCTCCAATCTCTTGCGAAATAACACGTTCCCTATATATCATTTTGGTGCTTGTTTTTTCGTCAATATATATTGTCCATCGCTTAGTCACACCCATATAAAGTGGCAAATCATGACATTTGGGTTCGTGGTACTGTGGCAAGTACACATGGAGGCTTTATACTTTCATATTAGGTGATATATCTTGGAAATGTTTTTACTTACATAATACCAATGCCAGTCTTCACAGAAAGAGACTTCATTCGGTTATGACTGAAGTCGTTAGCTGAAGTGCTTATAAATAAAATTTCAATCAATCAGTCCATAAACCAGAGTTTGTATGCCGTGCAAAAATGTTTTCGGCTAAGATTTGATTTTTATGCTTGGGAAATAATGATTATTTTGTAAATTTCATTCAATAATAGTGATTTTTCGTGTTTTAAGTTTAAAAATATAAAAAAATTCCACGTATAACTTATGCTTTAAGCAATGGAAAAAACTCATCATTCTTTCGTATCACTCTTTTTAGTATATAATGAATTTTACTCACAGTAATGACTCAATACCGAACTTTTTAGCTATTTAGAAATTATCAGTAAACGGGAAGAGTTGCATACGCGGAAACCTAATTGCGAATACAGGATTTTACTCTGGAAAACTCGGTCACCATTTGTAAACATGGATTATTTTCATTCCTTCATAAAACTTTCTCGCAATCTTGCCTTAGTGCTAATGTTTTATAATTTTACATTGGTATTTATGTCGGCATTTAGCTCGGAAGGTTTTAATCAAGAGAGAGGTATCGAAATGTCATTGAAGCGCCACGTGAAAAACATAAAGCAACCCTGGGAACCATATCGATCTCCAGTGACGAGGCAATTTGATAATCTGGACAGTAATTGTATTAGAAATGGTAAAGAATGTGTGGGACTTTCTCAATCCATTATTTTTAAGGATGAAAAAGCAAAGGTCAGCTTTGGGCTAGCGTTACATTATAAAAAGTACCTAGTTTTGCTTGTTCCTTCCCCTTGAGGCTTAAGTATAAGGCATTTCAAATGAACTCTCTCCACTTAGCACCCAAGGAGGGATCGGTATTCCATGAAAAAATCTTCGCCGATGAAAATATTTGTTCCCGGTCCCTCTAAATGTGAAACTATTTTTCTTACCAACCGTCTGACTTGATTCCTTAGTGATAACTGAGACAGTCTTGCTCGTTAAAAAAAAAATGAATTGCATCGTACAGTGCTGATACAGGTTAATTAAATTAAAGTTTGTATTGCAGTCCCTTAAACCCCGAGGAAAATTCGAATCAGCTGTAAATTAAATATGAAATCAATTTTAAATCACTTGAAATTTCTCTCTAAATTTTCCGGATCATTAATTGAGATTCGTTTCATTCAAGAAAATTTACAATATTCGATTTCAAATTTAATTCAATTATAATTTATTAGTTCGACATTATATAGTTTGAATTTTTATACATTATAAAGTTTGATTTTTAGCGTAAGATTTTTTGCTAGCAGTAGCGTTTGCATTGGAATACGACAGCCGTTACTAGGCCATGAAGATGAAGAACAAGTTCTCTGAAACACCTCTACCACCCTAAAAGCTCAGTCTAAAGCAACTTTATTTTCTGTTATGAATATTGTACTCAAGCCCAATGATGCGGTTTAATATTGTTCTCCGTTAATTACATAAATGTTTTATTTTTTTGGATAATTTAAATCGAGAATCCAATTAAATTTATCTTTGTATAGCTCGATTATATTATTTCATAAAATTAACTGCGCAACTATTGATCCCCACGTGTCATTCATTGGCATACTGTGACTACCCTGCTTTCTTATCCCATACTAACTCTTTCTCTTCCCTATAATTCATCAGAACTGCTCCTTCTTTACCAATCTAGGCATTTTTCTTCCCTCTCTTTTGCTTTCCTTTCGGAGCAGTCTAACAAAATCAGTAAGTATGGTAATACTAGAATGCACGCAACGGTTTGGCCGCTCAATTTTTTCCCAACTCATTCTGTTAACGTCATGCCTGAAGGATGTCAACAAATTTGTCAAACACCTCTATTCTAATAAAAAGGAAAAACGAATCGTGATTTTTTGTGAAAATTTTGGGTGAGTATCCCGCGTTGTGTTTGCAGCTCTTAAAACTGTCGCGCACATTTTTCTCGCCGTTTGAGAGCGGTTGGCAGCCAACATTCAGTTGTGTACTCGACTAACCCCTCCATCCAATTCAGCACGGCTGGCAAACGCAGCGCACTGTTTGAAGAGCGTCGTATGCCATCGCGTGAGAAAACAGGGGCGCTATTTTTTGTACCTCTGGGAGCTTCGTGACGCCATGCACTAAAGCGAAACCCCGTTTTATTCTGACCGCGAAGATCAAGTACAGTACAGTGAACATGAAGTTACGGATCGCGGAATGTGATTACAAGCCGCCTCTCTCCCCTTCTATCTCAAAAGCTTTAGAAATGAGTTCTCCATGCGCGAGTTCGGAGTGATTTGATTATAGAGCTTAGCGTTGTAGACATTTGTATTCTTTGCTAGATAAGCCGCGTTGCTTTTTAAATATTTTATTGATTCATTTTGATGAAGTTGCGTTGTAACGCTGATGCAATTGTGGAAATGAGAACAGGTGGACTGTCTGGTAGCTCCTTTGTTTGGTGAAATTAAATGACCATATAATGAAATTAATGGTTTCGCGCCGTGATTAGCAGAATTTTTCATTCGACATGTGTAAGTATAATTAATCTGATAATATTCTAGTGACGTAACGATGAATGTTACATTTTAATTTTACATTTAATTCTACAAATAAAATTTGTGAAGGCCTTGGCTGGGTTTTATCACCTAGGAACGGTTGTTGATAAATAAGTGGTTTTGGAATAATTGTCGTCTTTGTTCTGATGAGACTAATTTTGATTCTTTATTTGAGTTTGACTTTTGGAGAATTAAAAGGTTGCTGGTTGACCTTTACGTTGAGTTAAATTGTCTTCTTATCATCCTTAGTGTCCGGTGGACTTAGGTGGTAATTATTTAAAAATACTTGGCGCCCTGAATAATAAAAAAATCAAAATATTTTGCCGCCTCCGTTGCTCCATCATTAAGGCACTAAGCTGGCTTGGGAAATTTTAGGCGTTTGGTGTTAAAATGTCTCAACTCGTAGCAGCAAATAGTTAAGGTGCTGGTTCACCTTTGGCTCAATAAAATCTAATGTTCAGATGTTAACCATATTTCACCTGTTATTATAAGGCGACGACACGATACATACGACGCAAGAAATGTTCTGGATAAAGCTAAATTCAAGCGCAGAGAAAGCATGAGGCTGGTACTCTCGAATATAATGTTGGTTAGGATAGATTTCGTACCTGTTTACTCTTACACGTCTTCAGAAAGAGAATTGTGTATTGAAGTGAACTATTCCATGACTTTGCTCGAATATTTTTATTTCTCCTGAGACCTCATTTGGCTTAATCAAATAACGGTGGCGATAATAGCATGATGAAATATCCAGGGCAGAATGTATATAATAAAAAAAGCTGTGATATGGTCTTTAGTCTTGTCTGCTAGCTTCATAAAGTTTGGTGCGAAACAACTGATGGAATAGGTATTTTCTCTGAGAAGTCACAAATTTGAAATAATTTAGCATAACGATACGGGACTTTTTATCGGTGCACCGGAAGACCGAAACGCAAAATCACCATTAATGGTAGCATTAATAATGAGTCTGGGAGACAAGTTGGGCCAAGTGCACTCAGGTTTAATAATCTTTAATTAAAAATTGTCTTTGTATTAGAATCGATACTATACCTTCACCCTCCGATAACCTCAACGCAACTTAACGACAGCCTTGTTTATTTTGCAGAAATCAACCTCTCATTTCACTTTGAGTTAATAGAAAAGCAGCGTTTACTTCCTGTAAATGTTAACTGGACTCTTTGTACCCAGAAAATTGTTTGTTCTAAAAAAACTTGGCTGTGAAATTATTCCACGATTGGTCATAGGCGTAACTACAGTTAGAGCAGCCTGGGGCCGTCTGCAATTTGCCAGCCTTTGAGAAATGCACAATGCACATCAAACCAATTTAGATACATTTTGGAAAATTATTTTAACATGAAATAATTCCCTGTATTATTAAATTACAAATTTTATTATTATATAAGTATATATTTTGTAACAAATTAATTTATTATAATTTCGAAATCTATTTCGTTAGTTTGTAAATGTTCCTCTGATAAAATATAAAAATATTCTTTACTCGTCGTTTATATTTAATAATTATTGCCAGCTCACAGGGTGATTGACAGTTTCACTCTTCTTTTTATAAAAAAGATATTTTAATTAGTTTCCTTTTATATCGCCAAAAATGCCGTCCCGAAAAAAAGTTCCAATCGGGGTAGACGCTCACCCCCTTCCCTGAACTTGGCCACTGTGATCGGATGTGATGCACAGAAATGAAAGAGGTAACATCACAACAACATAGGCAGAGGCTTTTAGAGTTTCGAAAAACGACGCCAGACAGTCCGTTATGCACCAAATACCTTATTGTCCCCGGCAATGGTGTGGGCGATAGGATGTTAAATATTCAGTACCTACCCAGCACGAATCTATCTTTTCTTGATGAGTTAAAGCTGCGTGCGCGGAAGTCTGTTCTCGTATGCAAGCCCATGGTTGAGTAACTCACCGGAGAAAAAATATGCATCTTTAAATGCACTCCAGTACCATTATTTTTCTTCACACATCGCACGTGCATAGGTAACACATGCATTCTTCCTTCCCAGTCATCAACACAGCCACTTTTCCATGACCTGTATTTCACAAAGAACCTGACGAACCTATGGGGACGAATGATACAAAGAGATTACTCTCCTCCTTGGAGTAAGCAGTAGTGGGTGTGTTGACGGTAGGGTGTTTAGTGAAGTGCGAATGGTATGCACACCGGAGTCTTGTAACTCAATGCTCATTCTAGGTCGCCTTTCGCTTGAGCTGCGAGCATCTTGCTAGCCCTGTCCACATCGTCCGTCAAATCCTAGACTATTTCTCAGCTCGGGTGTTCGGCATTCACTCAATGCTATGGAACAAAGAAAATGGCGCACGCTCTTCACTTTTCCTTTTTCTTTTCCCTGGTAAATTGCTTCTTATTTTTATGACTACTCGTGAGTGGAAATGTGCGTATAAATTCAACAGTTTCCCTCTGGTCATCGACATTAGAAGTAATTAGGGGAGAGAACAGATTGATGAAGTACTTCTTAAAGTTCTCTCGAATTTCCGAGGTGAATATTCGAAAGATAAATATTAATAGAATATTCGGGTATCGAAACGTCGGCCATTGTGGACTCTCCCACCTGGTTGGAAACCCGAGAGAACTTTGAGAAGTTGATGCGCCGCGAAAGAACCAGGTCCTACTTTACGGATGAAAAAGTTCGTGTCATGAAGCAGAGGTGGGTATATTGATTCAGACAGGAGACTTCGATCACTTGAGGAAGTGCGGAGAGAAAAATCATCATCACTTTCATCCTACTCTTAACAAAAAAGCCAAGTTGAAGTTCCATTCTCCAAAAATCAAGCTATATTTAATATTCTTTCCCAAGGATAGGTCAAGCCACATAAACACTCAAAGTTAACAGAAAAACTTGAATACGGTGGCCCCTGGGTTAAAAGGTAGTACTGTAATCACCACATCAACTGGATAACCTTCAGTTAGTGCTCAACCAGTGAATATTGCGTTGATGTATTCTTTGCATTCTTAGGAAAATTTAAAGAATAAATCATTATCTACGGATTTTTAACCGATTCATGTGTTGGACAAAGGGTGCTAGAACACCAGTTATGGAAAATAGAGAATGATAAATAAATCTGCAAAGAAAAAAATGATGAATTATTTTGGTGTATTTTTCTCGCTCCCATGTGGCTGTTGTTGCAAATGGTGCGTGAGATAAATGAATAAATTCTGTAATCTTTCCGTTCAACTGGCCTTATCTGTGGATTTCGTCTATTTTTAAGATCTGTAGGAGCAGTGGAAGTCCTATACTGGGCCCTCAATTTCATCGTCTGATTAATTAAGCTTGGATCTTTCTTTCCTCGTCAGGATGCCGTTCAATCTTCGAGGATGTAATGGCTCAAATAAAAAAATCCCTCAATGGCCGTAAAACACAATTTGTCCACTGAAAGGAGTTTCATTAAGGAAGAGAGAAACATTGCATTCATTTTTTCCAATTAACTAATCGCATGTTTGGGACTAATGATCATGGCGTAGTACGGATGAGGAATAGATAGAGTGACATTTCATTTCTCTCTTGAATTTCCAATTCAAAATATTACCCGTGGCTTTTTGGTTAATCCCCAGCATCATTTCTACGCTGCAGACATTTTGATCAATGCTTATTAATTATGCCCAAATTAATAGTTGGCTGCAGACGTTTTGAATGTTTCGCACGATAGGTATTAACTTCTTGCAGTAACTAGGCATTTAACTCTACCCACTGGGATCATACCTACTTCTTATTAAGAAGTTCTCAGAATTGGGGCTAATGGTTTTTGTTTCATTAATTGTAACATTTACACGATTATTAAAGAATGTGTACATAAATAGCATTCACAAAAATCCCAATTACTTCTTGGTTTGATTCCTGAAATTTTTACTCGAAGAACTGTCGTAAGATATTATCCCACGTATTTGTAACCCTAAGTGGTAAACGTTTCAATGGTTTTTAGACCACAGATCTGTGCATTCGATGCTTACGAGTTTGTTTACTAATTTGAGAGTTGTACCTACCATTTTTGGAGTAACTTGTTCGTTGAATAAAATCAACTTTCTACATCTACATACTGCCCTGTGACCCGCCGCATGAGCATGTGGCAGGGGGTGTTAGGACACCAGCCGTGTAAAGATGTAAGATATAAGGTTTTGGGGGGGGGGGGGGTGAAATGGTGACATGGATTATTGGAGTGTATTTAGTGGAGCTCAGTTTTTATTGGGGTCGCATACAGTGCGCGAGTAGGAGTTTTTGTACCTATCTGTTCGGCAATGCATCTATCTAATTTTATCGCTTCTGTCACACCTAGAGACGTAGTGAGGCGTCATGATAATATTCTCTGTGTCTCTCCGAAACACACCAGTTCTAAATTTCTCAAGCAAGCTAAGCCTAGCGCGTATCCTTCGAGTATCTAAGGGCTCCCTCCTCAATCCCTCTAAAAGTTGTGAAACACTGTATGTTCGCCCATAGCAGTTTTTAACGAATCGTGCAGCTTTCTTTGCATTTTATAATTTTTTTGGTTAAATGTTTAAGACCAGGATCCCAAATATTAACGGCGTATTCGAGGTGTGGCCTAACCAGTGCGAAGTAGCACCTCTCTTTGACCTTTTCATCCGAGAACCTTCCTATTACACGCTTAACAAAACCAAATTTCTTTAATGCTGTGTCGTATAATGACGTGTTCCCCACGATGAATCAGAAGTTAAGGTAATTTCAAGATATTTTACTGTATCTGAAGATTTTAAGTTTAATCATTAACCATAATACTGAAATATTAACAGATGATTAACCAAATTAAATAACTCACAGGTCATACGCAACCTATTTTTCCCATCCGTGAGTCAAAATTAGGTGCACCAACCTGTCTGACATTTTACTCGGGTCAAAACATAAAACACACGTCAGACCAGAGAATGCCTGCTACAATGTCGATTAAAATTTCATCAAATGGGATGATATACGGCGGATGGAATCCCAGAAATAAGACTACTTCAACTTTATAACTGCAAAAAAATCCTTTAAGTTGAGAAGTAAAAATCACACTTGAATAAGGCATACCAAATCTGAGTTGGCCCAAGTAAATATGGACTAACAATTATGGATGGACGGCCGCCAATCCCTAATTTTTCCTCGCATATCTCTCTCTGCTCTTGTCCAATCTCCTGTTAGAGGAATCGTGGTCGCATATCGTTGAGCTATATGCAGATGGAACTCGGCTATTCCAGGAAAACTTGTGCATTTATCTGAGAAGAGCGGAATTTCCTGGTTGCACGTTAGCCGTCACATTGCGGAACATCTGCTTTGGCCATATTGTCGTACACACATGAACGGACGTTAAATAGTCCTTCACAATTAGACGTGCTAGGCGGACTAACTCAGCAGTTAATGATCGAATAGGTATCTCTCCGCTTGACGTCACAAGTGGATCTCCATTTCATTCCGAGCTCCGTAGAATCCGCGTTGGGCCTGAAAAACTAGACTTTTCGACCCGTACCTTTAAAGCAGAATGTGAACCTACGTTGCCAAACTTCCCAACTCTTCAATGAGCATAGGATCCGATCGTCGAGTGCCGTGTAGATATTTCAATGAAGTGCTTCATTTCTCTCGGTTTCTCTTGAACGTATGGTTATGCAATCGACCTAGAGAACTTGTCGTGCCCGGATAACCATTGTGAGCTACCACCAATTCTGAATCCACCTTTTTGACTGTAACGCTTAAAAAAGGCCGCTTTCACTGAGGATCTGAATGAGCTATTAGGTGGCAAATTTAAAGCACAAACTAAGCATATTAGTCAATGAATACATTTTTAATGCCAATTTGCAACTATTAGAGCTGACTGAATCGTCAATTCTAAGCACTAACGCACTTAGACTTCTATCTCTGTAATATTGTCCAAAATCTCAAAACAGACGATGTCTTAATTTTATTGCAGTTCAATTCAGCCCTAATTCGCCTATTGTATACCTACAGTTTTTTACGATAATGATATCTATCAAGACAGAAAGGAACTATTTTTTCCGTTATTCACCTACTCTAGCATTTCAACCCATGTAATATCTCGTTGAATTTGCGAAAAAATTCTGCTGAAAGGTACGAATGTTGTTTACCTAAGTGGTCCGCATCATACAAAAAAACACGTTTTTCTGCGAGTAAGCAGTGTCATTTCAATACTTTCAATACGATGGATCGGAGTTAATGGGTTGTTGGCCCAGTAGACAATAGTGAAAGGCCTCCGACAGCTTCATATTGCCATCGCAGGTATTGGTGGCACTCGCGTGCGTGGAGCGTGACGTTAGTAAAAGATATCTATGCAAGATACCGTGAAAATGGGTACCTTAGGCAACCACCGGATAACTTTGGTTATTCAATCCCAGCGATTTTCAACCATTTTTACCAAAGTTTCCCCAATCACCGCAGTTCAGAAAGCCATTATACCTTTTTAGTATTAATTATTTAAAAATAATTTCACTCCATGAATGAAAATGGTGATATTATATACACAGGATAAATAAAAGCGAAATGTAGGTTTACCGATTTTCCATTGTATAGAGAACATCGCAACTTGCCGAGTGGTCCCCATTCCCACCAAACTCCTTTCGATATCCTCTCTGGTAGAATTTCCCACCAGTTGAGAATTCCGGTTTTTGTCACTCACTTGAGAACCCCTGCTCAAATCGCTCGTCAACGCTCACCCTATCTGGCTTATTTTTCCCTGGTAAATTCCACAAAGGCATTAAATAACTCCACTAGATTCATTTCCTGTCCCAGGTGTGCAAATATGATGCGCTGAACATTGGTTAGTTACTGTATTTGATTATTTCTAGCTGGTGAATACTTACATTTTCAATATTCCTATTTAGAATGATGTTGGTAGTCCTCTCCTTGACCACGTTGTACCGTCAAGCCAGCCCTTGATTCATCTTCTTGCGTGTCTTCTTTTCACTGAGATAACACAACCTGAGGGCCGTTAATCCAGTCTTGTGTTGAAATGACGTTTGATGTTCCGCTGTTTATTTGGGGATGTGACCGACAGACGAGTTTATTTGTGCTAATGATGATAAAATAGAAGTTTTGTGAGAAGGGAATTTTGCAGTTTGAATGATGGATACCTTAACCCCGGCACCAATGTTAGCCTACTCTCATCGAGAGGCGCCACCGGGTTCACTGGTCAATGTGTATTTGGACGGAGTTGTGAAGTACTCTCTAGATAGCGTCCACGTGAAGGTCGGGATTCAACTGAAAAACCTCCGTCACTACCAGGAATCGAACGTGGGCCCTCTCAATGGGAATCCACCACGCTAAAGATCCCACTAACCCGATCCCCTGAAATGTTACCCTAAGCTTTTTCCGCATAGCTGAGGCTCTAGCAGCGAGGCCATTGAGCTCAAGGTATGGTCGTGACTGGGATTTTTGGTCACAGATTTGATTGCGACAACTCCGACACGGATACAGCACTAAGAACCTGTTATTTTGACGCGCTGCTACTGCCGGTAAGTGTACATATTCCTGGAGAGACTGCTCCGCCCTCTCCGTAACAGTCATGAGATCGTCACAGTTCCGGAATGAGAAAAACACATTAGATCTACGAGGAATCAGAATAATGGTTTTCCAGGAGGCGTGGTTTTTCTCATTCTATCACAGGAACAAGTCGTGAGAAAGATATTACCGTGACAAAGTCATTGCAGGTGAAATCGCGCCAACATGGTATTTGTAACATGGTATTCTATAGCCCTAACTAGACATAAGGCGACTTTCTCTCATGGGTATGAAAGGGATGCCTTTTTCACTAACACATCTCACTCTCCATCGTTGTTCTGCACTGAGACTGGTGCCACAAGAGACCATCCTCATTGTCTGCACTTAGTGAAAGCAGAAAAAATTTCCGCACTTGCCAGTTTCAAAACTTGTATACCAAGGTGAGGAATGCAGAACTTCACACGACACAAACTCTTGAAATACTTCGTCGACGCGCTTCAAAGCCCGAACGACGGACTCTTCCAGGTGTCCGGGAGGCTCAGGACGAGTTATTCGCAAAAGCCGAATGCTCACTGAAGACTTGTGAGTAAAATAGCTATGTGGTTCCCTTGGCGAGCAGAAACACGGGTCATCTACGCGTTAACGCCCTCCCCGGAGATTATTTGAATTTTATAGCTGTGAAATGGGACATGTTCTTTGGCCCATACAGACGTCTTCGTACGTTTGGATGATATGCAGTTTCCAAACGAAGTGTATTAAATTAATTTGTATTCCTTAAAGTGCTGCATAATGCAGCTTGCTTAAAATATATGCGGTGCTGTTACTTCGTGTCGAACAGGAATCCAGTTCCTAAGTCATATAGAGAAGTTCATTAAGTCATAATTTGAAAGTACTATTTAATATTTGTGGGGTCTATGTTACAAAGATTTAGCACTAGTTACTGAATATGGATAGTACATTTTGGACTCTTGTAGATGTTACTTTTTATTTAAACAATTTGTTGTCTGGCATAATTCCTGTGTATATTTTTATACTTCAATGCACATACAATACAATGCATGTTTAATGTAGAAAAAGTTTTCAAACAGTGAGGAACGTGACCTTTGACGTACCTCTTTATCTCTGCAAAATTTTCCAGTCTTGTTCCCTCACTTGCAACCCTCAGCCAGCATATCTTAACTTTAAGGGAAGGAACGTATTTCCGTTACTGTTCTCGCGTTTCTATCTTCGCCACCGATCTCCCTCCTGCCTCTCCCTCGGTAGACTCGCCGCGTGCGAAATTTGACAAGGGAACAACAGCGTTATCGAACAAAGCTTTTGGACCCGGAAGGTGAACGTGTAATCGCGTCTGAAAATAGGGAAGGGAAAGGGCTCTTAGCATTAAAAGGAAAATGTTAGCTAAGACATCGCAAATCAAAGTATATTTATTTTGCTGTAAAAATTATAGCGCGACAAGTTTTAGTTTCCAAAAAAGAAAACAGCGAATAAATTACTCATGTTAAAAATTATGACGCGAAACGTGAAAAGTTCAGCAAATTCTTTTTATGTCTCAAAAAGAAAGTGAACGCCATTTACAATCTAGGAGAATCTGAGGTGCTATACCTGAATAACGTGAGCCTCTTTCATGACACGTATTCCCGTAAATATGAGACAAACCGAGTTTAAATATTTTTTTCACCAAAGATATAACCGATGATCAGTTTGATGTCCGAGGGTAGATGTCTTCCGGAATTTATATACTTAGCTCTATGTAGTGTGACGATTGGTTCGGTATGGCTGCGAAAGCTCCGTCTTCGCATCTCGTGAACTCGGGTTCGTATTCTGACAGAGGCGTAAATTTCTTATGCCGGTATAAAGGAAGCATGTGTTTGCACATTCTGATGTATGTACGAACGTGCATTTCAATTTGCGTCGTGGAAAGCGGTGAGTCACAAGAACGCAAGCGCTAGAGTATGATCGCGAGACGGCAAATTTGCCGCCGCTTAATTCAATATTACTGCATACGAGATTGAGAATGACATGCAGTTTTAACATTTTCAATTTGGTCTCTCGTGTAAGTGGCCTTTACAGCGGAATCTCGATCACTACTTGAGTACTGCGTGGAAACTACTCGATGAATAGCACTTCGTCAGTTGGATGGCGAGTTTGAATATGAAGATCACTTATTGTTATTTTGAGAGGAATTCGCCCTTTAAAGTAGATTTTAATGGAATATAGTAAAAATACTCTAGGTTTTAGCATGCGTAGAACCCTACCTCATTTCTCAATTTCTTTCTTCCATCTCCGCATACGACTCTTCGCATCAACCTGTCCTCAAAGCCTATTTCCTATCTTCTTCGCGCGCCCAAACATCTCCCCTGTATCAAGCTCTTCATTAACCTCTCACCCCTCTTTACATGTTCCAACCGGCTACTCTGCCGCATAAATACTCATCTTGAGAAGTTTTCTCTCCTCACTCACTATTTCAGGCACTTCTTGGTTTGACTTCTTATCCGTCCATAGCCTCTGTATCGTCCCCTACAGATGTATATGCCAGCGATCTATTCTTTTCTCTGTACTCGGCAGTTCAGCTTTCTGTACCGTACAGCGCTACGATCCTCATTCGATCGAACCGAGGTGTAGATGAATGCCAATGCTAGTTTTATCTCCCCCTCCTCCATTTCCCAAATTGACCTTCTCGAACCAACCTCTTCACGTATGCTTCATGAGTCATATCATATCAGTGGCTGGTCACCTAACCGAGTAACAGGAATTGGAATGTTGAAAATCAAAATTTCATGTTTAGGAGGCAAATGAAGAAGAGAGATTCTCGTGTTCCACTGGTTTTCCTGAGAATTCTAATGCCCTGGGAACAACATGAAACTTTTCATGAAGCTTGAATTACTTCAGGAGGAGCATCTTTCCATCCATTTCATCCAATGCCAGAATAGTTCATCATATACATATAGTCATCCAGTGCGTGTCGTTAAATTGGTATACTTTTGAATGCCATTCGCCTTTGCTATCCGTTACCCTCCCTTGTAGAAGTTTGTTCCCCTCTCCATTGGAAGTTTGTTTTGCTCACAATGCTATCTCCACTAAACTCACCCACTTCCTCATTCATTTGCTTCCAAGTCCCGCATCCCCCTTCCCCTGCCAGAGGGCACATAGGGCCGCGTCATAGTCTAGTGGCTTACTACAAAGAAAAAATCTATGCTAATTTTACTCTGGCTTACATTTATGGAAGAGGTAAGAGGGTTGTTCTTTGAAGGAATAGGGAAAGGATTATGCCTTATAATTTGGATGAGTAATTGCTCGAGAGCGCAGACAGAAACAAGACCACGGTCAGAGGGATATAATAGGGAAGTGGTATCGAGTACTGGATTACCTAAGAGCGGATTCTGGCAATTGAGGCTCAAGTTCAAACTCGATTAATAGAAATTCGAATAATAATATGACTAAGAGGAAAGAAATTGTCAGAAAAATTATTTGTATCCTAACCAGTCGGTAAAAAATGTAACCAGCAGCCAAACACTCTTTCTTCAACGATAAAAGACTATCTAAATTTTAAAGCATGCTTGAAAATGCCAGAAGTTAGCAAATAGAAATGAATTATTGATGTATTTTTTCTCTATTAATCTATAAAATTACATAGTTAAAAATTTGTCAAGGTTAAGCGATCGCAGCTTGGGAAGCTGGTAAATTTTACTTCATCTTAAGTTCCTTTTACCTTGACAACTGAAGGTTCTGACTAGTGCGGTTAAGTGAACACAGCGATTTTTATATATTTATCGCCTGTTATGCTCTCTTGACATTTTGCCATTGGATATCCAGGTGAGACTTACCTGATATGGCTAAAATCACGAAAACGGCACCTAACTCACTTTCGCTTAGTTTGAGAAAACTCTATATAAGTTCAGTCATTACAATAAATTTTTTATTTACTCGTCGATTTACTCGCCAAAGTAATTCGTTAAGTTTCTCTTTTGGGTACATCTATGACTTAGAACATTTTGACTGCACACGACCCAAAATTGGCAAAAAATATCTCCCTCTAAGATATCCTTTTTCGCCTCTGTATAAGATCTACCCTTCTTCATCCCGTCCATGAAACCTATTCTCTTTCTTCCCCTTCCCCGCTTGCCCAACATCCTTCCCTCTATCACACTCTTCAGCAACCCATCACCCTTTATTACATCCTTCAGCCATCTACCCTGCCTTTCCCGGATTTCATTCAAAAGATTCCTTTCCTCGCCCACCATCTTCAGCACCTCCTCGTTAGTCTTCCTTTCCGTCCATCTAAACTTCTCTAGTCTTCTCCACACCCACATCTCAAATGCCTTGAGCCTATTCTCGTCCTACTTTCTCAAGGTCCACGTTTCTGTCCCATACAACGCTACGCTCCATATCAAACTCTTCACCAGCCTCTTCTTCACATCCTTACCCACCGTCCCCGTCATCAGCTCTCTTCTATTACTAAACGCCTCCTTAGCTAGCGCTTTATCTTCCGTAGGTCTTTACTACTATGCCTATTTTCCTCTATCGTGCTACCTAAGTAATTAAACTATTCTACTTGCTCTAGTTTGTGTCCTCCAACTTTAATCAAAAGCTTCGCTTTCTTCGTCCTAGAGAATCTCATTACTTTTGTTTTCTTATGATTTATCTCCATTCCGAATATCCCGCACTGCATATCTAAAGCACCTACCACAGCTTGTAGTCTCTTCGAAGATCCACTAACCAATGCCTGATCGTCCGCGAATCTAACCGATTTTATAATATGCCCTCCCACTTTGACTCTAACCTCAATTTCTTCCCATGCCTGTCTTACCATCTCCTCAGAATAAATGTTGAAAAGCAATGGCGACAACGGACCCCCTTGCCTTACCCCGCGAACTAGAGTTCCCATCCTGATTCACCATTAGCCACCCTCACCTGAGCCCTTTACGTCATATATAAGTTTCGAATTAGTCTGCCGTCTCCACAATCTATTCCCATTTTTTCTAGTATCTCCCTTAGTTTATTCCAATTTACTCTGTCGAAAACCTTTTCAAAATCAATAAAGCATGCGAAAATGTCCTGATTATACTCTACGTTTCTTTCTATAAGTGTCATCACCGCTATCGCATCCCGAGTTGACCTTCCCTTCCTGAACCCAAACTGGTCATCGCCTAAGCATTTTTTGGCCTTACTCTCCAACCTTCTATTGATAATTCTAAGTAAAACTTTGGCTGCGTGTGAAATTAAAGTAATTATTCTGTAGTCCTCGCATTCTGATGCATTCTTCTTTTTCGGGATAGGAATCAATACTGTTTTCACAAAGTCCTCTGGCCATACTCCTTCTTCGTAGATCCTGCGTATGAGTTCGAAAAAAGCTTGCCTACCTTTACTTCCTAGACTCTTTAGCAATTCCGAGGGTATGTTATCTACTCCTACAGCTTTTCTTACCTTTATCTCTTTTAATGCTCTCTCTATTTCACTGTCGAGAATTTTTGGCCCGAGGTTACCTTCATCTAGGTTTCCCTCATCCTCTACATCTAAACTAGTTGGTCTACTATCGCTGTTATATAGCTCCTCCACGTATTCTAACCATCTTTCTAGGATATCTTCCTGCTCGGTTAACATTCTACCTCTCTTGTCCTTAATCTTTGGTACCGTTTACCCTCTCTTACCTCCCGATAGCAATTTTACCCTAGCGTATAACGCACCCACTTCCCCTACCTTTTGCAGTTTCTCCATTTCCTCGCATTGCCTTCTCCACCAATTTTCCTTCGCCGGATTGGTTATTCGCCGTAGTTGATTATTTAGCTCCTTGTATTTTGCCCTACCCTAATCGGTGTTGACATTTTTCCAATTCCTTCTGTCCTCCATTTTCCTAATCATTTCTTCCGTAACCCACTACTTCTTTACCCTCGTCAATTCCACTGCTCTTATAGTTTTCTCAGCCGCTCTTACAATCTCTAAATACATAAGTAACTTATTTCTTTGAATCTTAAAGGCCGGTTACCAATACAAAAGCTAATCTTTGGTGGTCGTCACCTGTAAGTATACTATATATACCCAATGATATCTGGGTCACCCCTGTTGCCTAGCCTGTTGCGCGCAGTCCGAGGGCCGCACCCGGCCAGGAGGTGTTCGACGCCCAGCATGGGTGGCGGTTATCGCAGCGGGATGGTATCTTCTCTTCCGTAAAGAGACACGAGTGGGTCAAGGCAGTGTGTCCTAACCTCAGCGGATCGAAGACGAATTCTTGCCTCGGGTTGACCTTGGCGTAAAACGGGCCACAACGACCCGTCCGTTATCATTTTTAGCAGCTTGTTACTCGACATATTCCGCAGAGCCATCGGCACATTGCACTATTGACGGCCTACTTTCCATTTCACACGGAGATTCAAAAAGATCGGGTAAGTTAGTTGGAGTCAGGCCCAGACCCACGAAACTCCTCAATTGTGGGGACCAAACGGTACGGGAGCTTGAGGGATCTGTTGGCCCTAGCAATAATTATAATAATTCGTCTTTATTATGAGCGAATTTAGGTCTTTTCAGCCCTCTCTTACAATTTACCGATTTGTCGTTCACAAACATCCATGTCCTGAGTAGTGAATATTCTACCCATGCGGGATTCGAACCCTCGACCCTCGGGTTAGTAGGTGAGGACTTGACCCCGCCACCACCAGGGCCGAAAATAGGTACTAGTGTGTACTTTTATCATTACATTGAACTTTTTTAAAAATAAAGCACATCATTCTCAAAAATTTTTCATTTACATTTTTTCTTTTTTTTTTGCATTAAAAGAGGAGTTCACATATATTCCCTGAATAATTAGACCCAATATTTTTAGTATTTTTCAGGTTTTCTCAATGTTGCACCATTTTTGTGGACGACCGTTTCACCGGCATTCCAGTCGGCTTCATCAGATCCTAATGAACAGGAGAATTGTCTGCCACTACATATATGGCTCTGTTTTGTTTTCTTCTTCATTAGGAGCTGATGAAGTCAACTGGAATGCCGGAAAAATCATTGTCAATAAGTATGGTACAACGAGGGGAGAACTCAAAAATACCAATAAACAAGAAAACCGCACATGTCTTCATCACACATAGACCCAATTTTGTGCATAGTAATAGATTTGTGCTGCAAGACCCTGCACTTGCACTTGAGAATATTGTTGAGGCCAATCAAAATGCAAAATACTGATATTAAGTAGGAATCTATGTGAGTTCATCATCAGCAGCCAGATATTCATGGGTAACTAATTCATATAAAATTCCTTCACAAAGTTTGTCATGTTTGGCCACAAGAGTAGAGAAATACCATACATACCTATGACTCCCATAAGTCACAATCCAGAATGGCAGTTGAGTTCCTTCACTACGAGAAAATTAACTTTAATGTGAGAGCATGTATCTGCAAAATTCTGATATATTAGCCCTGACATTCAAAAATGGGTTTTCCAGTTATGGCTATTTTGGCTCTATACATACTGGTGGACATAAAATAATATCCATAATTTTATTCACCAGCTAATGTGCTGTACCATATACTTGAAGATTCTATTTTGATTCCTTTTAATATCAGTTAAGCTCATCAGGGTCAATTGTTTTATCAACTATTGCAGGCAACATGACTGCAAATAATGTTTTTTCACCAATTTGTGTGGTATTATTTGCAAAGGAAGGTTATAGTTAACCATAATCATGCCAACTAGGAGGTGAATGGAAATGTCTTCCCACTGAATATTTCTCACATCATCATCACTTAAAAAATAGGGATGACTCTTTAACTGTCAGTGCAATTACGATGACCAAATCAGATTTCAATACTCATTGCTAAAACTATTTGGCATCATATTTTGTGTGTGCAAAGTTCATGTCCTCAATTATTCATTTAACCAAAGGATTGATCCATCAATGATAAACAAAATATTTGAATGTGACCCTTGCAGAGTTGGGGAAAAAAGGGAACATTCAAAGTACTGGTATATAAGAACATTGGGTTCAATCACAACATTTTTTTGTTTTCTGAATTTTAAAAAGGCACTTGATAGAAGGGTTCGAGGGAACAATGGGTGATGCTATTGTAATTAGGAATAGATTGCAGAAAAAGGAACTTATTTGAAATTGAAGTATGATCAGCACAGCACAGCTCAGGGTGGTAAATGGAGATTCAAGGTACGAAGTTATAGGTCTAATGGTAAAACCAAGTTACTCATTGTTACCTCTGATTTTAATGTATGTCTTGAGGAGATGGTAGGAGATAAATGGCAAAGGCATAATGTTGATGACGGTAGAAGCACAGCTGATAAAGTCTGTCAGATTTGCTTATGAGCAGACATTGATTAATCAGTTATCCAGAGAAATCTGGTATCCAGAGAATCAGGTATCCAGAGAATTTGAAATGGCATTTAACATGCCACATGAAAAATTTGCAATTAAGATCAGCCGTGAGAAAATTGAAGAAATAAGTACAGGACAAAGTCAGTCAGTACATTTGTGTGTGGAAGTGGGAAGTTACAAATTAGAACAGAAAGAATAATTTAATTACCTTGGTTAGTGCACTGGAGTAATATGAGTATATTATTAACCTTCATGTGGGTGCTCCCTCTTCCGTAGCACTGGTGGGAGCACAGCAGTATTACCGCCTTTTTTTTCCATCTTTTTTGTTCAGTTCTTTACTGTAAATCATTATCGTTAAGGTCAACTTGATGAATAAACGTAGTACACATGCGAAAATGTCATCAGAGAACGTTTGACAATGACTGAGACGAAAGACAGGCTGAGTCAAGCTAGGACTAGTCTGGCATCTAGTGTCATAATGTGTTACTGGAATATACAGGGTGTCCCATATATGTCACACCACAGTGACACTGGAGCTAGGGCAGCCTAAGAGGAACCGAACCAGCCTAATATGACCTCAGTAAAAGTTGCACGATTTTCGAGATATTGCCAAATTAAAGCTTTTTCAAAAATTTCACTTTTTTTTACATTTCTAGTCCCAGAATTCACTTGAATAGCTCTCAATTTGGCTCCCTGATGGGGCTACTGCCACAAATTAACAAACAAAGTACACTATCCATCCCATTTTTTGAAAGCCGATAAAGTTAGACAGGTATAGCGGCTTTCGCATTTCTTTTGTTTGTTCGGACCCCATGACCCCCCTCCCTCTCGGGCCTCTGTTCCAGGTAGAAGTCGGCACATGAGTCACAGTTGGAAGATTAAAAGAGCGGCCCTAATGAGAATGTTAAATTATCCGATTGAATTCTGGGACTAGAAATGTAAAAAAAGTGAAATTTTTGAAAAAGCTTTTATTTGGCACTATCTCGAAAACCGTGCAACTTTTACTGAGGTCATATTAGGCTGGTTTGGTTCCTCTTAGGCTGCCCTAGCTCCAGTGTCACTGTGGCGTGACATTTATGGGACACCCTGTACATGTCCCACTCAACCCCTGCATACCATCATTCAAAAGTTGAGCGTGCTTTTATGAATGAGGCGGTAAACTACAGCCTGCGCACCTGGATCAAGGTTTACTGATATGCTGCTGGGCCACTATTGTTTAACTTTTGTGATGGTTGAAAAGATATTTTTTAAAAATTATTTTTGATGCATGGGATTTGATGTGATTTAAAAAAATATTTGTGATATTGTTTAAGTAAAAAATGAAGTGCCACTCACAATCAGTATCGACGGCCACCCCATGAATGAGACTGAGCTTATGCTGCCCTGCAATACATGAAATTTCCACCTCGTATGGAATTCTCTTAGGCATGTAAAACAAGCATTGCAATGAAAAGTAGTACTAACAGTATATGTTATCGGTAACCTATCCACAAAAGGCATTCAAATCAGACCAAAATGATTTACCATATTTTTGGCATAGGTAATGTGAGTTGTGGGATGTGCAAGGACGAGTGAGGGAGAGGAGGATGTTAGGTGCATAGAAAAGGTGAAGAAAGAGAATATGCTTCATGTATTGAATGAAGAAAGGAGTGGGAAGTGTACTAAGCTGATGAATTGATTGGAGTATCCCAGCCAGGACCAAACCATGAACCATATTTTGTACTCCTCTCATCAATAAAGCAGTGTTTTTGGCCTTAAATGGTGCATAAACTTTTTTTCAACATGCTATTCATTGAATTGTCAGTGAAATCAATACAAAAAAATGGAGAAAAACCTACTTACATGTTATAAATTATGGTTTCCTATTAATAACATGGGTAATTATTAAATGTCATAAATATAAGTAATAAATTGAATTGGAAGCACTCAGAAAGAGCAGCTGCTATGTCTTGTTTAAAACTCTATGACTTAACAAGTACTGACTATGAGTGCTCCATTTTCATTTTCTGTTTATCAATTAAATAAGTAGATATTCTCGATACAAGCTTTACTTAAAGTATTAAACGTACATTAGCTTAAAATTCCTACACTATATGCTATCAGGACCAATGTTAGAGAAATTCTCAGACTTCACATTGTGAAATAATTCTACTTCAAACAATGAAAAGACTTTGTTCTATTACTCATGCAATGTATTTAACAGGTAAATGTTGCAATAGAATCCAGTATTTTCTTTAAAATGTCATGATTACTCAATGATCTAGTAGTGCTACCATAGTTTCAAATTTCACCAAAATTTTGGCCCTGGTGGCGGTGGGGTAAAGTCCTCGCCTGCTAACCCAAGGGTCGTGGGTTCGAGTCCCGCCTGAATAATATATATGATCTGCCTGAGACATGGGTGTTTTTGTGTGTAAAAAAGAGTTAATCGTAAGAAATATGTAATCAAGAGCAGTTATGCTTTTTTAAGTTCAAATAAATAAATTTGAAGCATTGGATAAATTGGTAATCATTTTACAATGTCCTTTCTTTTTTTCTCTTCAGGTGTATCTAGTTGGACATGTCCCACCAGGTGTTGAGGAGAGGAGCGGCACTGCGAAGGAGCCACTAGGTTCATTTAAGGAACGTGTGAATCGACGATATCTACACCTTGTGCGCAAGTACTCACATGCTATTGTTGGGCAGTTCTATGGGCACCATCATTCCGACTCATTCCGAGTCATCTACAGTGAAGATGGTGAGTAGAATTTACATTTCTTCAGAAAATTCAATTAATTTGGAATCAAGTTGTGTTATGTTATATTTAAAATCCTTTTCCCGGGATGTGGGTACTAAATTCTAAATTCTCTGTAAAAGTGTTCCTTTTATGGAATGCAAAGGCAAGTAAGTATTCTATGCTGTGCTTTGAAAATTCCCAGGTAAAAATATTTGTTCTGTAATTACTCAAAAAGATTAATTTTTATCTGGAAGTGGTCTGTTACTAGCCTGGATTTGAAACAGCTTGATACTTCTTTAAAATCCAGATCACTTAAGTCTATTCCATTCAATCTTCATTAACCCTTTGAGTGCGGCAAGACGTGAAATTATGTCAAGGTTGTCGTTACACCAGTGCTGACGACGTGATATCACATCAATGGTACCGTGAGTGTTCCAGCTTTTACAAGGGGGCCTAGTGAAATTTCCCTTGTGAAAGCTGGAACACTCACAGTACCCTTGACGCGATGTCACGTCATCAGCACCAGCGTTAAGACAACCAAGACGTGATATCACGTCATGCCGCACTCAAAGGGTTAAGTCCAGTCCACTCATTCTTCTCAAAGTCATAAATTACATTTCCATTAACCCTTTTACTGCCAGGTATATTTAGGTGGGCTATGTAAAAACTGCTAAGCCTAATTTTTTTAATTTCATAAGCATCTTAGTTCTAAATTATTCATTGTACTCAATTCTAATCAACAAGGTGTAATGAGTTGTAACAAAGAGGGCTGATAAATCGGCTCATGGCAGTTTAAGGGTGAAAATAAAGGGAACACGATTGAAGGAAACAAGGTAACACTAAACCCTATTTTACTTAATTTTCATGACCCTAACATAAATTACAAGGGATTTTAAGTATATCGGTAACTACAAAGATACTATAAGCTTTTCATTATTCAAATTGAATTTGAATTTCTATTTACTATGTTATTTTATTGATGTAATAAGAAATTAATACAAGCAGATAACATTGATTTTTAATAAAACTAGTACATCTCTCAGTTTACCATTTGAAATAACATTATTTTTTGTGCTATTTCCAAATGAATAGGTATATGGCTAGAATAATGTTCTCGAGAGCTAGTGAAATGGGATTATATTTTTCAGCATAAAAATATTTATTATTATTATGAGTTTCTACCAGTCAGAAGTAGGTATGGAAAAGCATAAAATTATTTCCTACATAATGATTTAGGGCAGCCTCAGCAATGTTGGGAAATAGCATTAGTTTTCCCTACAGTGACACTTAACTGAAAATTATGATGTGGAACCCTGACTCAATCATAATTATTGCCATCATGAGACATGGTGCCATCAGCCTTTAGTATTAGAACCTGTTTTTTCAATATTGCTTCACATGCGTAACTAAAAATACTGTATTGTTACCACTATTACATCTAAAACACTGGCAATTTTCTCCCTCCTCATTCACCCAATATTTTTTCTTCAATCTTGTATTTTACCCACTCATTGCCTTTAGTAATTAATTATTACCTTTTCCATCCTCATAAGCTGTCTCCTTTGTATATCTTTCTGCTGTAACTTTTCTCTTCCAACGATGAGCAGGTAATGATTGCCCTTATAGTTATGCTTCCATATCTTCAGCTTTCTATCTCCACATTTCTCCAAGGCCTCCAGTTTGTTTTGGCAATAGTTTTTTAAATCTTAAATAATCTTATTTATTTATGCATCTATCTTTTCCTTCCATTCTTCCATGCATTCAGAAGAAAATATATTTTGTTCCTAAAAGAAATTATACAAAATTACACAATAATACTCACATGCTTATGCATTAGCACATGGATAAGGAAGATAGTCATATTTATACAGGATTTTTTACTCAGAAATGGGCTGTTTATTTATTCATATATACAGCATATATAATACTGGTCAAGAATTTCATCTGTAAAAATGGTCAATCACCTCAGGTCATTAATATAATTATTGTACCTCATCTCTCTTAATATTTTGTTCTGTGTATATGTATGGTGAATAATTTTACCTGAACAGTAATTTCACATTGAATTATTTTCAGTGTAAGATACAGTAAATTTATTCAATATTCCTATTCTGTCCACTGTAAATACCAGCATTTTATGATAGAAAATCATGCATTTACTATGATTAGGTGTTTTTGGTTCAATTTAAAACTTCTGAAGGTGAATCATGCAACTACAGTCAATATCACTGTCAGCTTACTGTTGTTTCCAAAGCTCCTTAATAGTGGAGGCATTCTCTTGAGTCAAAAACTATTATATTTCAGGACTACCAATCTCTTGGATGTTCATAGCACCCTCAGTTACTCCGTGGCGTACTCCTGCAGGGCCAAACAACCCTGGATTACGGCTCTACAAGTTTGATACCAATACTGGACAGGTTCTGTATCCAGCCATATTACCATATCTTTCTTGATATGATGCTAGCATTGATTGCTCATTGGCATGATATTGTCACTATTTTAATAGATATGTATGGATGGAAGATTATTTTGCTTGAATTAATAATAATATGAAAAGGCAACCCAGATAACATGTAAGCTTACCCAAGCTTGATTTTCCCTTGCCACGTCAATCTTGATTTTTGCAAGCTTGATTCAAGCCTGCCTCGAGCAGTGCATGCCAAACTGCTGACCAAGCACTTGATTCAGGCAAATTTCAAGCTTACTGCCACCTTGATGTGCACACAGGTGTTAATATGTTCATCTTGTTGTAGCAACATGCCACTCTTGCCGGTCAAGATTGACGAATTGAGAACTGTTGAGAGCCGAATTGGCACGTGTTGCCATGATTGGAACCAAGAAGTACTTATATAAATAAACTGGTATTTGATACTCCCTGATTGGAGCCATTGGACTCCACATTTGGAACGTTGAATGAAACTGCCTTTTTCTCAAATGCTCAAATTTTACAGATTTGCCTCAAACAATTAATTTTGCATGCATTGCTTCATGTACCTCCTTTTGTTCATTTTTAGAATTCAGCTTTCATAAAATATTTGAGTGGATCACACATTGTACTAAGATGAAATAAGTCATTCTTGCATTGAATCAGAGCAGCTTGATTCAAACTTGCTGGTGAGGGAAAATTCAACCTTGACTCAAGCTGAAACTTATCCTTAAAAATCAAAATGGAAAATTAAGCTTAATTCAAGCTACACTGTTAAGGTTGCAGAAAGCTTGACCGTTGGAGACTAGCTTGCTTGATTCAAGCTTGGGATTAGCTCAATAGCTTAAATTTTCAATCTGGATTCAAGCTTGGTAACTTGTATTGTTAAGCTTAAATCACGCCTGATTTAAGCTTACATTGCTATCTGGGAATCAAAGTTTTGGATATGAGATGAATAATAAGTGCCATAGCATTTATACCATGAAGCACAATTTTTCTTGTCAACCCGATACCCCGAAGGCATCTCAACTTCTTATTTATAGAAGCCTCTTAACACGATACATAATCCATTTCCAAGTTAATACTCAGCAATAAGAATATCCCATTGCCAATATCCAAGCCAACTATTTCTTCCCACATATACTTACTACAGTTTTTGTTCCATCACTATTTGTTGGTTTATACCATGTTAACTTTTAATTAAATGTGATCAAACACTATCATCACCCATTGATCTGGGAAGGTGATGAGAAACAAAAATTATACATGTGGTTGCAAATAACTTGACAGCCATGGTGATTGAGGATAAGTATGCACGTAGGACTAATTAACATTATGAACCAAGTGAAAAAGCTTAACATGAAAATAGGGCTCAAGTAAGATGCATATTAGGCTTTTATCATGCTGAAAGATCTTCGACTTTCTCAGGGTATTGTGGTGTTGAAGGTTACTCCGGTTTTCCACTGGGTCAAACTCTCCATCTTGGCCAATGTTTCGATGAATGAGTTGTCCATGGGCATCATGCCCTGATGACAATGGAAGACTCCTTCATTGGAATGTCGGCCAAGATGGAGGGTTTGACCCAGTTGAAAACCTGAGTACCTTCAACATCTTTATCATGCTGTTTATACCCATTGGAGATACATTAATTCAAGTTGAAATGAGTATCACTTTTTAGAGATTGGCCTGAATATGCATCAGTAGTGAAACTTAGGTATGCCATGATAAGCTAACGTTTATGTGTTAGCTAAATGTTTGAGATTTAGAGAAGTGGATTTAGGAAGGAGATGGTGTTGAGATTTAGAGAAGTGGTTTTAGTGAAATTAGGACGGACACTGGGATATGTGGGTCATGTAATAATGTGGAATGAATGCCCTAGTAATGGAAATATGTACATGAAAATACCAAGCTTTGTTGGCTTGGCCATATTCAGTGAGTGGATTAGGGGAGAGTGATAAAATGGATTACAGATAGATGAGAGAATATTGTCCGAGGAAGGGGTAGATTAAGAGTATCATGGGTGAATATGGTGTATGCGACTCTGAAGTAAAGAAATATCGGAGTACCGAAGAGCAGGAGAGCATGTATGAAGCTCAAGAATGCCAAACTGGGACGTATTGTGGGAAAATATTTAAGCAGAATCAGCTCCCTAGAGGTTACATTGATATTTTAGCTCTTAATTTGGCTGTAACAGTTTGGCTGTAAAACAGATGAGCAGCCTGTAAGTATGCGGTTCTGTGGAATGAACATATTCTTAGGAAAGCTATTCACCAAACCTGCATGATACACCCTGTGGGGAGATCTATCTTTGGAGAACACAGGAGGCTTAGGGAAACCTACTTGCCTGATGTTTGAAATTAAAGCAGAGTAAGATATGATACCAGGAGATCTCTAGAGCTGTGGTAACTTACTATCATTAGGTATATTTTTCTTTACTTCTAAATATTTGTGAATTAGCAATTAGTAAACTGTAAATTAGCATTGTCCCTCTTTTAATGAAAGATACCAAGGTGCTTCTCATCTGTAATACTGAGTACTATCCATGAAGTCTTTGTCTGCAAAAATCAGAATTTCATACTATTTCTTCATTTTTCTTTTTGGGATTTTGCTGCATTGTTGTTTTTCCAACATTTCTCCTCCTATCTGGGAGGTGTCTTCAGATCGAAGATGCCTCCAGGATAGGAGGAGAAATGTCAGAAAAACAACAATGCGGCTGAATCCCAAAAAGAAAAATGGAAAGAATACCTTCTTGCCACAGAAACCTGAAACAGAACTTCATGCCATTGCATTCCAACTGAGTTTCAAATTTGTTCTCGAGTATTTCTTTAATCAAAATGCCAAGTATATACATTGCCATAAATCCATTGCTATGAAGTGGTCTCAGATCAAATTTGAAGATTGATGGCAAATTTTTCACTAGAAAGTGAAATACTATAATGCCTAAACTTCGCAGAAAAAATTAAAATCCATATTTATTACTTGATATAAAATAGAAACATTTAAAATTCTCACTCGGCATATTTTTCAACAGGTACTAGATTATGTCCAATACTACCTTGATCTGGATGCAGCCAATCACTTGGATACAGCTGAGTGGAAAGTGGAATATAACCTGACATCATTCTACGGCTTACCAAATGTGTCAGCTGCTTCTTTGCATGAATTAGCTGAGACTTTCCTGATGGGTAATACACCGACCACCAATGTTGAGCAGCCACCACCTCCCCCACCAGAGGAAACTAAAAAGAGTGAAGGAGCCACGGAATCACTCGATGTGCCCCTACCAATTGTGTCTCCTATGCTGGGTGTCGACCTGTTTGAACGTTACTATCGTGCCAACTCAGTGAGTTACAAACAGGGAAGTGATGCGTGGGGAACTTGTAGTGCATCTTGCCGTCGTGGGCATTACTGCTCTATTACACAGGTTGACTACAGTGACTACCAAGATTGCATGGATACACCAGTCGAAGTCGTTCTGCCTAGCAAGGGAAATTACTTGTCAGTTAAAACATATTTCTTTCTGGTCCTCATTTTGCCTCTCATATAGTGTCATAAAATGAGGTAATTCATTTTTTTCTATTCTAGGTGGATTGTTAAAATTAGGTAAGATACTAATCTTTCCGTGTGACATAAGGTTTATCTCTTTAGTTCCCGTATTTATTTAAACTCTCTTCGATGAGTTGCATTTTTTCTGTGGCTGTGATCTAGCACTTCTGAATGAAAGGTACCAGAAGGGCTATTTTAAAAGGCTGATTAGTGACACTACTTCATGTTCTCAGTCTCTTTTTATCTTTCCTGTGCTGGCAGAATGAGACTGCATTTGGAATTCTTATGCCAATGGTAGTGGACTTATTGGCATTGCATGTTGAAAATGCTGTGTGTTTATGTGCTGAAGAGAAACTAATGCCCAAGGTCAGTTGGCATTGTTGTATATATGTATATGTGAAGAAATTTCCAAGCAATGGAAGTTATCACATTTAAAAACTTTTCTTGAGGAAGAGTTATGTATTTTCATGCAAACTATCATAATGTTTGAACTCATTAATGGTCAAGGAGTGAGAGAGTATTTTAATAATATATTTTATGGCACATTTGTTAATTTACACCAGAGAGGATGAAAACGTGCAATAGAGTCAAATATTGATTAAATATTGTAAATAATTACAAATGGTATGTTTATGCTTACTTGGCTGATTGGGTTAATTTTTCAGCCATGACCTGTCTTCTATATTAATCATGTTGTGTGAAATGTTTCCAAACAGCCTGGGTGTAAAATAAACTTGAAAATTTTGGCATGAATCTTTTTCAGGAGTAACCCATACCCCCCGCTTTGCCAGAAGGTTTCTGCATATTAAATGCACTCCTTAATATTTCCATTACTAATCACTGACCTGACATACTAATTTAGCGATAGTGTTGCAACATGTCATGCTTGACAGGAAGATAAATTAAGTGTTGTTGTTTAAGATTACTTTTCTCTGCATTAAAGCAGCCATAAGTGATAGTGAAGCAGCCATTTCAGATCTCCTGCCCAGTGCCTTGGGGACAAATACCAGCCTATGGTGTGTTAAGTGTTTCAGAAGTGGGTTCGCTGAATATAGTTGATGAATCAGATATGGAAATGATCAGCATAAATGATGCTGGTATATTAATTTATGATATCAATTCAATTTTACACTAATAATATGTGATTTGCCAAACTATGGAACAATCCTTCTGGCTGATACATCTATGCTCATACCAGTTGGCCTTACAATGAGGATTAAGAAATAGGTACAGCTACGCTTATAATAATTCAGGAAAAACTGCCAGGCCAATTCACTATATCCTCTGTGGTTTGCCAGAGTTTAATTATGAAGTACTCATTTTTAAACATAGCAGAGCAGTTAGTGTTGACCTCAAATTATGATACCTATCCTTTCAATACAGTAACAGGATAATATTGACTAATCCACCATTAAGCTTATCTAAATATCCCTGATGACATAACGTATGTAATACAATAACCTTAAGAAGAATTTAAGCAGTCAATATGGACCCAATATGTTGATGCATTTGGAATAAAAATTCTTGCAAGTAACATATCAACACAATCAACATGCAAGGAATTTTAAACATAACAAAATCCATTTGTTTACAGCATAAAGAAATACAAGGTAAATAATGAGTAAATAATTATTTCTAAGTTCATTGCATGTGAAACTTACTGGAATGTTTATGTCCAGCTTGTACGTTAGAGTAAAATATTTGTTATAATGGATGTTAAATGACATCCATCTGATTAGAAATAAGCATGAAGTGGTCAAAATTTTACATTAAGCCAATTGCTCCTATTTCCCATAAATCACAAGAATTGGTTTAAATGAGTACAACTACTGTGACTTACCAATGGAAAGAGCCATAAGTCAACCTTATAACATCCTGTTCTCATGTCACAGTTCATAACCCATAAGCATCATAGAGGATGTCTTAAATTTTTGATGAGCCATGAAGAAAGAGGATGATCTAGAAGTCCTGTTCAATCAGGGTAATGCATGAACTCATGTCCTACATTCATGGAAAAATTAAAACAATATGTAATCAAGCATTTTAAGCTAAATAATACTGATTGGAAGATAACTCTAATATTTCTGCAAATTTTAAACAACTAGCCAGTTGTAATAGTGCTTAAAATTCATTAGTCCATCCAGATTTAAAATGTGATATTATCACCTTTATCACCAATTATCACCTATTATCATGAGTAAGCCATGAATATGCTAATTATAATTTTAATGAAATTATAAGTTGATTCGAGTACATCCATAATCATGTTTCCTGTAACTTATTTTCATTTCAATACTTTCAGTCTTTAGAGCTTTATTTTCCACCACTAATGTTCTGAAAAATCTACCATAATACCACTTGTTATAAAAGGTAGGATGAACAGTTTCAACAGAAGACATTTCAATAAAGATATTTGCTACTCATGAACTGAATTTCACCTCAAAAAGTCATCATCAGGTAAGATTCCACCACTCCACCATGAGTGGAAACCTATGAAATGAGTTGTAAATACCTTTAGAAGGATTGTAAATAATAAGTAAGGATTCTACCCTTGGTTGAGAAATTCTTCATAGTCCATCCTGCTCTCAAGCATTTCATTACTACCAATGGTATCATTTCCCATTCCTTCTCAATAGAAATTCTGATAAACAATTTGTGAGGTTTTGAATACAAGGTTCTCTTTGCACAAGGTAGGTTTACATGCTTTATTCCTCCATTATTTTTTATGTGGAACAATACATACCTTTGCTCATCAGAACATATTCACAGATCCCAAGTTTCTTTTCCATCAGAGGTTTGGATGCAACAGCGTCAGGACACTTGACCTCTTCCTGGAGCACATTGGTTTCATCATTGGGGCTTCCTGATCTGATCTATCTTCAGGTTTACAACAGATGGCATTTGATACACCTGGTCAAACTTGCATCGTGAAGCACGGGATCAAATGGAGTCTTCTTTGCCTCAGATCAAGAAGGGTACATTTTGTAAGTACATGTTTCCAAAAGATATTTACCATTGTTTAGAAGAATAAATTTCAGTTAGGCATGCAAGCACACAATTCACGTAAGAACAAGTTACATAGGTATATTTGTAAACTTATTTTGCCATAGATGAGCTTAATACCACTTTCACGGTTTGACTGACTGTTAATAATTGCTGTGATTTTAAGGTGGTGTATATCATTTACTCAAGCATGAAAAGCATTAAGCATGATTGTAAAGAGCACATATTTTTATTTTAGAGAGTTTATATTTAGTCACTACTGGCAAATAAAGTTGCTTTGAGTTGTGCAGTATCAGTGTACATATTCCTTGACAGATGTTAATTCCTTATGTTTATATACAAATATTGAGGATAATATTGAGGATTGAGTGTCAAGCACACACTCTTTCCTATCATTAACTCTCATTATGTGTAATATCATTTATTCACATATTATCTATTAGATAATTGCATAAAAAGTAGGTACAGACATTGAATTATATATTTTTAAATTCTAATATTACTTGGAGAAAAAACTACTTAGAAAAAGATGATTTGTTGCAGTCATTGCTTCAGATAACCTGGTGGATATCTCATAACTTGTGCACTCACAGTGATTGCTAAATTATTTCTAATTAACCTCTCTGAGGTCAGGTTTAATTTTAACTGGTGAAGCAGCCTATATATTGAATTGGTGTTAAGTTAATGTTTGGGTTTTTATAGATTACATCTGACTCCAGCAGATGGGTTGAACATCATTTATGGGAGAATACTTGGACTTACATTTTTATTATGAGAAATTTTGACCAGAGATTGTGAAACCACAGATTCGGCTAATGCATTGGAAAAAATTAAATGAGAATGGTTATGAAACTCACTTGATTATAATGCCATGTAGCACAGGCTTGCTAACTCAACTGTAGAGCGCTGCAAATGCTTATGTAGTCCTGGGTTAGTCATTGGCCTCAAACTGGCTTTCTACCTTCACGTTTATTATAATCTGGACCACTTACTACAGCATAAACGATACAAAAATAAAAAATAAATAATTAAAAATTTATGAATTCTGGATGATTAATAAGAATTATGGAATTCTTGTGTGTGACAAGATGTATTTCAATAAAGAGGCATAAAATAAACCCCTAGCATTGATTCTTTGTCCAACTCATGGTACATTTGTTATCAATTGGAGAAAATCACTTTTTTCTCGATGTATCTTCCATTCTTAGAGCAAGCCTTATGGACTGATATATGGCAGAAAACGTGACTGCACATTTTACTCACGGAAATTCTCTAGCATTTTTTGAGTAATTTTTTTCTTGAGATTGTCAAGGCTTTGCATGCTCTCCTGATATTGAATTAAATTAGGTTAACTGTGCAGTCAATGATTAAAATCTTTCAGGAGTGACCTAAGATATTTTCCTTTTAGGCATAGTGATAATTGAAGAAATCAGCGGACCTAGTGGATAAAACATCACTTACTGTGCATTCAGCAATCATGTTATCGTCTTTCCTTCTGTGATTATCAGGGTGATTGGAGGGAAGGCACCTGCTGAGAGTAGTGATTTGAAGCATTCTCTTCCAGCTCATCCCCTGAATTGTCCCTTCAAGTGTGGGAAATAGTTTTGAAGATACTCCTGCTGTTTTCACAACCTAAATGGATACTCTATCAAACATATATGGAGTTAAACTCTCTCCATATAATCCTTGTTTTAATGGCTACAGCAAAATCTGAGTCAGACACAGTAATCAAGGGAAATGCTATTTTTTTCCATCAAATCTCCAATTCCTGTCCCTGTTTACTCCCCTCTTCATGGCTGGTTTCCATACTCTTTTTACAACTTGACCTTACATCAGTTATTTTAGTAAAAGTAGATACTTTGAAATAATTAATGCTGCTTTTCAGCTGTAATGCCGAGGTAAATGGATTTGATTGTGTGCAGAGATGACTTTCAGGAGTGGATTGTGTTTGTTTTGAGTTGGTAGGGGGCCAATTGCTTCCTTCCAAGGGGTCTACAGGGTATGGAATACGTCGTGATTATCATTTTATTTATATTCACATGAAGCACAGGGGTGAGGCCAGCCTCCCTGCACCCAGAATTAATCTGCATCAGGCAGTATTTGGTTACTGCGTTATTCATATCCTTGCCACTAGTATGTGCTCTCAGTTAAAACATGTTTTACAACTTCAAGCTAATTTTGAGATGGAATGCAAGGTTTATTTTGTATCCCTACCAATAAAGAAATTTCTCCTGGCAAATATTCCTTTATTGTAGGTGGCTTTCCATTAGCTATAGTACTCTAATCAACTCACATATAAACAGCACTCTTGATTTCCATTGATTATGGACTTGACACACTAGGTAGTGCACAAATAACAGATCAGATGCAGAGTTTATGCCCACTGAGCAACAAATGAACATCAGTAATTGTATCCTTGATAGCTGTTTTTTGTCATGATTTTTCAAGAAAATGTAAAAATTGGATACTGCAAAGTGTTTACTTATTTGACAGTAAAAACCTTACATCTTCAGATACAATTTTAAATGAATTTGATAACTTTGCATAAAACATTTGGCAGTGACAGATGTACACCCACAGAATGCTTTCAACTGACAGGGTACCATGTGTTTTGCAAGAGCACATTTTCTATTTTATATTGTTTATGTGCACACTAGTGAACTGAAGTGTTCCAATCAGTTGGTACTTTAACAGTTTGCATATTTTGATGAATTTTAATTCCATTTCTTGTTCTACATAAGAGATATAACATTTCTTGTCTAAGGGGATTATGGATTGCTGAAAAGTGGTGAATTCTCAGGTCCAGTCTTGTATTGTTTGGTTAGCATCAGCTGTCAAATGCTGGAGGTTCTTCCATGGTGGGTTTGATGTGAACAAAGAATTGGAGTTTTGAATATTAAATATGATTTGATAGCACAGATTTGAGCTGTGACATAAGCATTATTGGTGAGAGAAATGTATCTCTACTTTCATAATATGCTAATGTTTAACCAGAAATTTGATAATCAGGTCTAAATGCACATGTGGAAAAATGTGAAAATATCTGTTTTCCTTCAGTTAGGTCTGTACTTAGGCTGGGTACTAGGAGTTCAGGGCATTGGATTTTTCTCTAAAAATTCGTAAATAAGTTGCCATTGATTATCTTCCATGACATTGTGGAATGACCTTAGAAAAGCTGGGAGTGAGAGACCTAATTTACATTTCAAGGAAAACTTTCAGATCAGTCAAATTATGGTAATTTTGAACAAATTGAATGAAATGCTTCCCTTAAGGTACTGCGAGCGAGATAGTTCTCTAATCATAATAGAGACCATATTCGAATTATAAGTTTTAATTTTACCAGCTGTGAGACACAAGAATTAAATATAGCGTTATTAATGGTGCAACAATATAGTTTTACATGACAGAAATTGTAAGTAATCAAATGATAATGTCTAAATACGTCTTTAACTTGACTCTTTTGTTCACGCGGTATGTTTGAAACTCCATCAAATCGGAAGGTTTATTGTGATCCCGAAGAATTTGCTGTGGTGACAGTATGATTTATTTTCAAAAATAGTGGAGAAAACACACAAAGTACACACTGTTGGTTTTTTGATGAGATCTAGGTGTTAGAAAATTCTCATTTGTTAAATAAGGTCTCTCTGGAGTGCAAATATGTACCATTTCCCATGTAAAAGGGCTGGTATATTTTGGCAAACATCTCCGAAAATAATGCGGTAAGGGGTTGAATTTTTGGTGACAATGGAAGGGTACTATATTATTCTTTAAAATGAGACAAAATTAATTGATTTCTAAGTAAAATGATATTTCGCTCAAACTACCTTAAATACGAGGTATATTTTTCCTATAAAATAAATAATCATATACTTATTTGTGAAAGAAATGTTAATGATTGAATAAAGAAGCCTATATTATCTTTATTTGTATGTTTATTTTACATTTTTGGGGTCGCATAAGCACAACATGATTGCATCTTTGTTAACAGTAAATATGGAGTACCACCTTTATTTTGAAATGAAAACAGGAAAAAATTAGAGAATACGTCATAGCAATCAAGAGTAGGTGTACAAAAATCAGTCAATGAATCAAGAATATTTATAGCATTTTATATAATGCCATTGAATGATTGACACAAAGATAATATTTAACATAGTCCTTGAGTTTCATGAATCCCAAAACATTTTGTTTTGTATTTATTTTGATGAAAGCCAGAGATATTGTTAATTTTCCATTCATTTCAGCAATTAGACCCCAAGTATGTTATCAAACAGCTAACAAGCTGATCAAATTCCATTGCCATGGAAAATGAAACCATTTATATAGATGATTGACCAATTGTTAGTTCTCTCATTCAATGTCAACTAAACTTGAACGAATCAATATGGTTAATATTTTTATAAAATTCACAACACTGCCATATCAGCTTTGCATACATCAGCTCTTAATGTGGTAACATAATTTAAATTAATATCTTTGGTAATAGCTCATGCAATTAAAACTAAGCTGTACAAGAGAAAGCAACAATAAAAATTGGTCAGTGCAATACGAATTTGCACTATCATTTGGCCCAAAGCCTCTGGCACATACTTGGAGTTTTCCAATAATGTCTCTTGTCAGTAGATCAAGAACATCTAGAGCTATTTTATATACATAGTATTGTACAAAAATATATACTTGCCATCAGCTGTAGCATAACCCCACAGACAATAAACGTATCTTTATGCCATATAAAATTTAAGGACAAAGAGGGAAATGGGTAAACACTTTTTCGCAGCTTGAAACCAATGAACACAGCGTGAGGACATATAGATTCATTATCCCAGCACTTAACATCTCACTTTTGCAAGGACACTGAGGCATTGCCACGAGTATTTTTTTTTGGTAGATGCTTGTATATATTGTAATATCATTTCTTCCCTATCAAGATTTCCCATTCCATTTGAAAGAAAGACATCCACTTTTTAATATTTTTTTTAGCATTAACACTGATTCCAATAAAAAAATCCTCCTCAAAAGTTACTGGTACTTAGTCTGGTGACAAAATGCAACACTTTCACACTCACAGCTGTTCTTCTCATGTTTTTTTTTGACATCAGTTTCTCCTATCCAAAGCACCTACCATGCTCAAAGTAGAGCGGTCAGCTCTCACTCAGGTGTCCATAGGTGATGGAAACATGTTACGAAGGGCTGAGAGAAAGAGGAGGCATCACAATAAAAAATCGTAACTCCGTCAAAATGGCATTGCGATTTCCATTCCTCCCCTCTCACCTCCCCCTCACCCTCTTGAACCCATGCCTAGGAAAAACCTCAGCGGTTCCATCTCACGAGTGATCAGTTATCAATTTGAAGCCCTTACAGGAGATATAACCCTCCAGCAGTATGCATGGATCTGGGAAATGGAGGTGAATCAAAGGGGAATGTAAAATGCTTAAAACAAGGAGAGGAAAAATACTTTTAAAATAGAAACAAAGAAAGAATTTAGTTTCCACACTCAAGGAACATGTATCGGAGAGGTTTTATTTGCAATATTTTCAACCCCTCACTCCCTCATCCTCCCCAGAAAAAAATATGCCACCCTATGCTTGTACATGTAGCCTGAACCAATGGATGCACTAATACAAATCTGCACTTGTGACGATGCACAGCAAACATCTGCATCCTTGCAACACATCCCCGTGAAACTCTATGAGAAGTTGGAGGGGCTTAGTGAGGCAGGGGTATTTGGGGTCGATGTAGGCATCCCATTCCCTTCTGAGGTCATCACATCCCTGTACCCTTTTAGACCGCACCGCGGAGATGCCCACTCTCTTGGATAGGGTTCGGAGGGGTTAACTTTTCCTTCTCTCTCAAGGGTTTGTCGGGGAAAGGAGGGCGATCTGGCGACTGACTCTCAAGACCTGGTCTCATCGCCTCAGGAGGATGAGCAGCAACCCGCTCAGGGCCCACAGCAGCAGGGGCTGCGGCCTCGCGCACCCCGCCGTCCCGTCCCCTAGATCCGCCTCCATGCAGTCCCTGAAGGCCGCGTAGTCGACGCGGGTGATCGAGCAGTAGTGTCCGCGCCGACAGTGGGCGCTGCACGTGCCCCAGCCGCTCCCGTGGTGGTAGCCCACGGAGTTGGCGCGGTAGTAGCGCTCGAAGAGATCCACGCCGAGCATCGGGGAGACGACGGGTAGAGGGACCGCGGAGGAACCCCAGCCGCCGTTCCCGGAGTACCCACCGTACCCTCCGAGGCCGTAGAAGGAGGCAGCCGCGCTGCTGTCGACGGTGGGGCCGGAGCGGAAGGTCTCGGCCAGCTCGTGGAGCGAGGCCGCGGACACGTTTGGGAGACCGTAGAGAGACGTCAGGTTGTACTCGAGCTGCCATTCGGCGTGGTCGCGGTGGTTTGCCGAGCTGAGGTTCAGGAAATACTGGACATAGTCCAGGACCTGGGGAGATTTGAGAGGATGGACAGGAACGAATGTTAGCGTGTGGAACTTGTTAGCTTAGGTTGTGGATTTGGGAATTTTTTTGGCTTCTGTACACAAATGGACGCTATGGGAAAGTTCTCTAGTTCGGTGGTGGACATTAGGGTAATGGCATTGAGGTAGATGGAGAGGGTATTACGAAATCAAACTGTAGCCCGGCAACCGAAATAATAACCATTTTGTTTATCTCTGCTTGCCATACTTTCCTTTGAATAGCATGACGGAATGGGCGAATTAGCTGATGTATGAAAGATGATTCACCATCTGATTGAAATTTAACTAACTACTGAAATATATATTGGCTACTTAATGCCATTAAATGTACTCGATTTTGCCAAAATTTTCACCTGGAAGTAAAAAATGCGTTAAAGGATAATTCAAATTTAAAAAGTAATTTCAAGCCGATTTCTTGCAAGTTATCGAAGGAAAACATTGTAAAATTGAAGAATTAGCGCGGCAGCCCTCCAGCGTCAGCGGGCGCTTCAGCCCGTCAGCGCTAAAGGAAAATCGGGGTTAATGAAGATGGCGGAAAGGCCATGCCGACGTTACAGCTTCCAGCAATAGCCACAATATCAGCGCCTATCTACCACAATTGGTAAAGGTAATGACCCACAGCTAAACGCATGGGCTCAGATTTGGGATATGGAAACTTTTTTGCTGAAGGACACTAATGGAGCTCTAGTTAGGCGGTGGACAATTGGTTAAAGGTAATGATTCACCGATAAACGTGCGGAGATGGATCTGCCCATTCGCATTCTTCCTCTAGATATATAAACTAACTACAACGCTGAAAACCATTTTCAGGCGCCTGTATGTCCTAGTATAATAGTTGTTTTTTACGTACATGCTCGCGTATCCATTATGCCGTTCCCTTTTAGGATATACACACCCGTAATTGTTCAGTTAGAGGAAATAAGCGAATAAATCAGACTCTCCTTTCATCATTTCTTGCAAACTGTCCGATCCTTGCATGGCTCTTTTTCAAGACTAACACTTTTGCATTCCTTCATAAACACCCTGATTTTTCAAGACTCCTAATATCCCTTCTCTTTAGAGTATCTTCCGTATATTCAAATTTTGCGGCCCAACCCTTCCTTTTGCAACTTTCATTCCTCCTGCACATAATGGCTATGTTACTCGATTTTACACAACCGTGGGCATTCTCGATAAATGGCCTAACCGGCGAAGCAAGAACCACTCATACGAGTCCAATACCGGAGCATTCGTTACACATAATTTCATCAACGACTGATTTCTAATCCTATCCCCCGTTTTTACTGCAAATACATTTTTTACAATTAAGTACGAAAAAGTATTCTATTGTATGCCAAAGAATATCAGCGACAAGGTACATACAAGTGACTAAAAAGTTTTTCATCCAAAGATCGAATAGATTGCTGTAACATCCACCGATGAACGATATTACGCCATCTGCGAATCTGTACGCTTGTGTGGTTTGTAGTCATTTAAACACATGCAGCAGTAATAACACGATAATAGATAGGCATCAATCTGGCTGGGTTGTCGACCTGGAGGAAGTCTTGCGATAAATTAATAAATCCTGATAGAGTGATAAAAATACGGGGGTGGGACTGGTTCAATTGGAAGTGGACTTGCGGGGAAGGATGAAATATAAAAAGAAATATTATGTGACGGTCACAATGGGTAGCAGACGGAGTTGGATTTTTAGTGACACATATTAAACCCTGTTTTATTTAAACTTACAACGAGCGGAAATCCAACCGCGATGTTTGAAGGACTTCGCGGGGATTTGCCTGGGAGTCAATATTTTACTCGTAAGGCTTAAGATAAATTTACAAATTCAGACTACAGCAATAATTAGATAAGTCGTAGAATATTATTTTACCTCCAAAATACGTATTTATTATTGGTACGAATAAAATTATTAATGAGTAAGGGAAATACCCGATGATTCTGAACGGGGGGGATTAAAGAAGGTCACAATATGATAGTTATATTCATATTGAAGAGAGCTGACTTCTCATCCCTCATCTTAGTTATTTTGCTTCGTGAAAATTATCTATTATGTCGCTTAATGATGCAAATAATTAAGCTGTTTTACTGAAAACATTTTTTAAGACAGTAAAACTACTAAGGTTTTGCGATGGGGTGAAAGTCTCCATAAACTTCAAGCATATTTACCCCAAGTGAGTCTCAGAGAGGGTTTTTTGCTGTATCATTGGAGAACAAATTCGAATTTTTATAAGAAACAACTATTACGAACTCATACACATAATTTCACCTAACAGGCTCATTGCTTAGTTATTTTTGAGGTGAAATATAAAGCAGTGATTAAGAGAATGAGGGCCCATTGGGATCCCAACTATCCCTCTCAAGCTTTGGGGTTGTTATTAAGGTTGGATGGGTGTAGTTGGTAGGTCTCTTCATCTTTTTTTAACGGAATTGTCCTCTCGTGGGCTTCATCTGAATTGCTCTCTCCCTGATGCTCTGACTTGTTCTGCCTCTCTCAGCTGACGTCTTAACTCCTGTCCTTCATTATCTCTGTCACAATATTATGTCTTCGTCTTCCTCTCTTGCCCACAATCATTCCTTCCAATATTCTTTTAGGAGACAGTCTTTTCTCAGGATGTAACTATTTGGCTTTCCTCTTTCTCACTGTTCTCCTAATTTTTCTTTGCTCATTAATTCTTTCCAGCTCTCCTAATTTCTTACTTAATCACTCCAGTAGATCCTTTCAATTCTTCGCCATAGCCACAATCCAAATCTCCCAATTTATTTCTCCTCTTTTATCATGAAAATTTCCTTGTTTCTACTCATTAAAGCAATCCATTCCGGGTAAAACATTTTCGAAGCGCTTCATTATAGCCATAATAATTGGTTTTGCTGTCGGTGGTTTCTTGGCCCCAACTGAAGTAAGAGGCATTCTACTTATTATTTCCTCCGAGCAAATTCCATTCCATGTGATGATACGTCCCCGTCCCTGTTAAGAATTTCAACATACAATCGCCCCAAATTATCTTCCTGATCGTTCTATTTATAGTATTGTGCGTAACCGTATCTCAAACTTTCCACTATATTCTAAAACAGTGAGCTGTGAATGAATGCGAAACGGATACTTCAGTTCTGGATAAATTAAAAAAGTGGCTGCTATAATGGATTGGCGTTGCGGAGAAAGTGGATTTCAGAGCATGAGCAAAACATATTGATCTCATAAGAGTAAATGATACGAGAGGATAACTGGGTAGAGAAAATGATGAGCGAATATTTTAGAATGTTTAAATATAGAGACTGTGGAGCTTAAGTCAATGTGCAGACAGTGATGCGTCGATGTAACAACGGTGAGAGGCATGCAAGGAAAGTGCCCTGAGGAAGAACAAAATATGCAGAATAGGTTTCTTCGGCCTACCTACGGTCAGCAAATGGGTGTCTAATGTCTTCGTCCACCTCAAACCCATCGGAATGATAGACAAGATCTTTATGATTTATGTTAGCACAGTTAAAACGTGAACCTCAAGAGCAATGGGAGATGGTATGCTTGGCTAAGATAACGGGCAATGTTCAAATAATCCTTTGAGTTAATTTGACGCGGAGATTATTATTGGACCCCTGTCCTACACCCAAAAAAATAGGCGAAAGCGAATGAATCAGAGATATTCGAGAGAACTTCCTTTCTCATGTGCCATGAATGACCAAAGCTGACACAAAGAGAGGAACTAATCCATCGAAGAGGCGTTTTATTCTTCGCCCTTTTTTATTCTTCGGCTTTTCTCAATATCGTTTTTTCTTCATAGCTGGAGTACAAACATTCTCCTTCCCACACGTCCTTGAGTGAACAATATGGGTATTGCAAAGATGAGTATGTTTTCTGCTGGCAGAAACTGCCCAAATTACTTTGATCATTTTAAATGACTCTGAAATCTTGTCTTTTTTCCTATCGTATTTATTCTGTAATCGTCCAAGCTTCAATGGCAGAAAAAATGTGCTTCAAACATGTACCTACGTTTTCGAAATGCTTTTTTAATTTCAAGCTTAAGATCCTAGTTGTCAGCAGGCTCCGGTTCGGGTTGCTCTACCTATTATTTATCTTTCTGGCTTAATTCATCACCGCTGGTTAAGCTTCCCAATTAGACAAGCTATTGTATTCATCCCAGCTTTAATTAAACGAGAATCCTCGTATGAATAAGGCTCCTCACAAAAAACTCTTATATAAATTGCAATCAAGCGGAGTATAGAAAAATAGTAAAGAAATTATCTTCGGCCTTGCCGAAGCTTAAATACCCTATGCCACTTTCAATTTTGTTTAAAAGAGGCGTGTTTTTGTTCCGATTCAATCTATTTGAAAATGGTGCCGCCTGTGGACTACTAAAGACTTATGACCCAAATTTCAGCCCGATATCTCAATTTTTACGGCAGTTATCGTACGAAGAGACTGACAGACGGGCATAGCTCGATTGACTCGTAAGGTGATGCTGATATATATATTCTTTTCAATGCCTGCCACGCCTCCTTCAATGCGTTACATTTCTGCTCTGACAAAATCAATATATCCTGACCACGTAGTGGTGTATGGTATAAAAAGTAAAAAAGAGGTGCTACTTTGCTCTGGTTAGGCCACAACTCGAATACGCTGCAAGCCTCTGGGACCCTAGACAGAAAGATTTAGCCAAAACAATAAATTAAAAAGCTGCGCGGTAAGTAAAAACCTTCTACGAGTGAACATCGAGTGTTTCTCAGCATTTAGAAGGATAAGATTGGGAGCCTCTGAAGACTTCGGGTTACACGGTTCGCTTAGGTTGCTTGAGAAATCCAGAACAGGTGTGTTTCAGAGCTAGTTTCGGGTGTGATAGAGGCGAAAATAGGAGATACATTGCCGAACAAATAGGTACAAAAATTTGTTATTTACACGTACAATAGGTGACCAGAATTAAACCGGAGCTCCACTTAACCCTTAATCGGTGACGTGCGGTCTGAAAGACCGCTGCAATTTTTAAAATGAATATTTCATGAATATTTATGAATTTTATGAATATTTTCCAACAGTTATTTTTAATACGTCTGTAATTCTTGTTACCTTCATATTTTTCTCTAAAAAGGATGTAGCATCCTCAAAATTTTATAAATTTATTCTATACTTCTGTAAAATGACCTTTGAATTTAATGAGGGGTCTGTGAGAACTCACGTCACTAAATTGGAAAAATCACTATTCTCTATGTTGGTGGATATGAATGCGAAATACGTTCAATAGACTAACCTATGCGATTTTACAAGTAAAAGAATAAAGATCTTGTTTGTATTTTCCTTAAATTAATCTCCCGCCTATTTAATAAACTGCGGTCTCCCAGACCGCAGCTCACTGGTTGTATGGCAAGAAAAGCCCGTCACTGGTTGAGGGTTAAAACAAATCCATAAAAATCCTTCACCATTTGACCTCCTAAGACCTTTTTTGTTACATCTGTACACGGCTGGTGTCCTAACATCCCCTGCCACACGCCCATGCGACGGTTTTCAAGGTAGTATCTAGATGTAGACTTGTTTTTGTCTTCATGATTTCATAAATTAAAAGTTCAATTAAGAATCATAGTTACGGATAAGAAAATTGGACATGTATATTCGAAGTGCTTTAATCATCTCCGGCGCATGCTGGCAATGAGCAAGAGGCTAGGTATTCTTTACTTTCGACTGTTATTAATCCGAGGAACGATGAGCGCAAATGGAGAAACACTAACTGAATGGGACCGTATAAATGGAAATAAGAGAACTTTTCAAAGTTGGACCCATGGAATATGAATGGCATATAATTCAATGCTTCGAACAGCGGAAGGATGGCTTCATGGGTGAAACAATTTCACTTTAAAGTCGTGCACGCAGCGTCTATTCCTAAAAATTGGAGAAAACGACCTTACGAACAGATTTTCTTAATTCAGATCTTGTTCCTTAAGCAAAAATAACTCACTTCTGACCAGTGATTGATACAAATGATGAGCTGCAAAGTGAAAATAAAGCAATGTGTTTTGAACAATGTTAATTTCTTTTTAAGGGCGATTTTTCTGGTCAATCATATGGAATAAATAGCTCTCTACTACACGTTTTTTTATCATATGGAATGAATTCTGAGGAGTTCTGAAAAATATATAAATATTTGGAGATGCTTTCCCATATATGTCCTTATAATTTCCACCACTCGAATTCTTATCCAAGTCCTTTCTTAAGAATCACTGACAGTCGTTGAGAAAACGTAATAATGCCTTCATGAAAGAATAAAAATGTGGATGATGTTCTTATTCACTCCTAATGAACCACAATCGTGGACTGGTGGAGGGGCTTGCACGATTTTGTGACCGCTTTAGATGAACCGGCGGAATATGTTATGACGGCTCCTGATTGGGCCACCCAGCTCAGGTAGGTCGAAGGGTAGGAGAGAAATGGGAGGTAAGTCCCTGCAGCGTCTGACCTGGAGAGATTTGGCTGCATAAGTGTCGACAGCTCGTATAAACGTATTTGAGAAAAACTCCAGGTCACCAACGTATGTGATCTGCGGTATAACACGCCTAAAAATATGTTTCCATACGGCTAAGGTAATCATCCTGGCAACGGCTGCATGCCAGTGAATAAAAAAATCCTTGTTGTTCTATTTGTTGCTTAAAATATGGAACACTGAGGCAACTGTTTATTTGTAAAGTCGATTATATCGGAGGATATTATCGGAGGAAAAATCGCACTCTCCAATTTAAAAAATGTCTTAAGGGAGCAATACTTAGTAACGGGATGTAATTGGAAGACCAACCAATGCATGCATCATGAAATAAATGCCCTTTATCTGTAATCTGCCATTCCTCGAGAATGTAGGTTTCATGAGAATATTTTTAATCGTGAAAATTAAGGAGGATTTTATACGCCTTCCTCGGCGGGCTGCTAGATTCGCAGCGCCGTTTTCCCGCAAGGTCACCACAGTCCTCCCAGAATGTCTTTCTTTCACCATTTTCATAGCTACTTTGCGAAATCATATAGAATTTATGTGAGTCTCCATTTGAATATAGAAAAAAGTAAACACTTCATTTAATTATATTTCCAAAGAAGTTTTCTTTGGATCGGATTTGTGGACGGTACAGAAGAGGATAGAGATAGGTGTAAGGGTAGGAAAGAAGAAAATAAATTGAATCCATGGCACTGCAGGTGAGACATGAACCGAAGGCCATTTTGAAAGGATCTGGGGAGATTAAAGAGATGCATAATGGATGCTAAGAATTGAGGTAGGAGGTACGAGAAACTGAAGGAAGAAAATGTGATGTTCAGGAATGAACAAAAAATTCAACGTAAACCTTCCAAAGTTTTTTTAATTTCTGAACATAATGGAAAAGTTTTACAAAGTTGAGGCTGCAACTATTGAATTTGTTAAAGAGAACGTATGAGAAAGAAGAGCAAACTTCGGTAAGTAAATGGGAAAGTAGTCAAGATCCATTATAATTCAACTTAATCTGTAGATAATTTTTATAATCCTATCTGATAAAATAGTCTTGAGTCACAGAGCTAGGAAAAAGCAGTCATGGCAAAACTGCATTCTTCAAGCGGTAGGTACACATTCCAGATACCTTAATTTAATGCAATCTAGAGCGTAGTTTTTTCTTTTCCTTCTTATTCATAAAGGGTGTTGTGACGCTTACTTTGTTGTCTTTGGAGGAATTTGTCGCACATGTGTTTTTTGGCATACTGGCATGTATAGTAACGTTAATACAACATTAGTTTTCAATTGAATTTATACACCTTATGCTGCAGTAATACAATATTTATCTATTAAAGGGTAAGCATGAAATATGGTATCAAGCACGCCTTTTATAATGAAGTATGATATTAAGTGAGATCAAGAGGTGGAGGAGATCTTGCACTCAGTACGAGACTTGTGGCAAGTCCTTAGATTCATTGATGGACCAAACACCGGTGACTCCAAGAAAATACGGCCAGCTGTAATAAACTAAGTAACATAGAACCAGTATGGAGCACTTAAAAGACCTATTCTGGCAGAGAAATACCTTCACACCCTTGGAATCGAATATACATAAGAGTTGTAGATTGACCAATAAATGAGAAAACCATGGCCCATCTACTATCAAACGTCATTCGATCGATCGGACTGTCGCTTGCTGCCAGGATATACCCTTTTCAAGGCAATTTGTGATTTAACGATTGGAAACATGCTGATCTTTCTGAGGTTTATACGTCTAAAAGAGTTTAAAAAATCAATTAGGTGGTTGAATCAACGAGCCATTGGATGTTAGTCATAAACTGAAATCAGGGCACTCTACGGATACACTTTCAAATATCATGATATGCCGGAAGTCGTCCAAAAAGTTCATTTCCCATCCATCTGAAGACCTAAGATTCTATGCCTTAACATATTTTTACCGTTAATTGGTTATTACTAAGCATAGAGCTTTTCTACACAAGGCATTCAGATTAGACTCCTCTATTCTCCATTTGATGGGCCAACCCGCAGACAGCAGTTCCATCATCCGATATTTATCGATGGTGGCTCCTAATTGGTATTCGTCGGCTAAAGGTTGGGCCCTACTCTTAAATACTGGATCTTAAAATCATCCGTCCATTCCCATCCAATTGTGTCAGGAATCACTTCATACGAAATTCATTATTTCCATTCTCACATTCAACTCTACGTCACGACTACCAAATCTCTATCATTCTTCCACCTCCTCCCCACTTTCCCAGCATTTTCTCCTCCATGACTATCTTTAACTGCCAGTTATGCATCATTTCGCCCTAAGATCACCTTCCACCTTGTTGTTATTTCAACCAATAACCTACTCTCTGAATGCACGAAGTCAAATTCACCTACTTTCTCTTCCTTTCTAGCCGGTTTATCCTTGACATTCTTCTCCTGACCCACATCATGAAATTCCTCATCCTTATTCTCTTTCTTTGTAGACCAAGTCGCGGAGCCATACAACGCCACAGGGGCGATCCCAGGAATTTATTTGAGGGGAGGACTACCATTAAATGATGGCAGCTTTCGGTCATTCTAAAAGAACTAGGAAATGTTACATCATTATATCTATATAATAATGAGCATAATAATAACTATTATACTTTTCAGATCATTGATTGGAGTGTTTAATGTTGTGTTTGATAACTACGTCTAGTTGTTAAAATCGTTTTGTAAAACCCAAAATTTTCGGGAGGGGAGTATATATCCCCTCTATCCCCCCCTGGGATCGCTCCTGCAACGCCACAATCCATAGTCGATCCAAGTCCTTATTACTCTTAACCTTATTTTTTTTACATATTGTTGGAATGCCTCTTATTGTGTCCCTTCTCTCAGCTAGAGTTTCTTTAGCCAGCAATATTCTTCTTTATTCTCTTTGCTACAAAATGAAAAACAAAAATGGAAAGAGGAAATTCAGATTTTCAGAGTCTATAGAAATAAGTGCTAGGAGAATCATTTATCTTCGAAAGGCACTTGCTGACACAATGGACGTCCGTGTAAGGACACGCAATTTTTCGTTTCAATGCATTCAATGACGTAAAGGTCTAAATACATCACGTTTGATAAGTGAATAGTGAATCTGGGTAAATTTGTTTCATATATCTACCCATCTTCGTTAAAAACCAAAGGAACTTTTAAATTCAATCAGGGTAGAACGAAGCAGTCGTCTTCCTTGGGATGCATTCGGTGCCCTTCCAAGTTCCGGCATCCCGAAAATATAACCGTATGTTTAAGGTTGTATAACCAAGCCAACTTTGGCTGAAAAATGAAAAATAAGAAACGAATGGATTTGTCTTTTTTGAAAAGTTTTATTTCATAGTTCGACACTCATTGAAGAAAATATTCGTAATGATACAGAGGATGTATATTTTGTGGAATAGTGTCATGAATAAAAGATCTAGGGTGATTTATTTCAATTTCAAGTGCAGTTTAAAGAAATAAACTTTCCATGCACAGCAAACAATTCATCCTTAGTTACCTTTTTTCTAGCTTGTGTCTGTTGCTAATACGGTAAATTTTTGTGTAATTTATTGTTGTATAAAATCTGGAATAAAACTCATCACATAAGATTCCTTCCTCTTCATTACTCCATGCAAACTTTGTGCTAATTTAAAATGCACCGAGTTTTTCTACTGACTATTTTACAATAAATTACCGAAAAATTTACCGCTACAACAGGAATTAGAATTATGAACTACAAATGGGATCCCCCACACGGGGGATGTAGGTCACAAGAGTTGGTGGGGATCAGAAAAAGAAAACAGGTGACCTTTGAATGACCAGTTGAAATCTTACCCTTGTTTTCCATTAGGTGAACCTGACTTTCAAATAGGACGGCTTAGGTTGTCTTTAGAGTTTAAAAAAATGTAAACAAATGCCTGTATGAAATGGGCATGAACCAATGAGTGAATAAACTTATAGTCCTAAAAGAAAAGTTTCAAGTTTTTCTTCACCCGCACGTAATTTCGATTGAATGCTCCGACTCTTCAGCAAAGCTACTGAGTCTTCTTCAGCGAAATCTGATATTCGGTTATTCCATCAGTATTCACATTTATCCGACTAGTTGAAAGCCTGATAAATATAGTTCATACAATTTTACAACATTTATCATGTATTTATCTGAAGTCTTCATGAACTTCATATTAGCCAACATTCATAAAGATATTTAATGGTCCTTTAAACTGTTTGCCTTTCCGAATGTTTCATTAAATGAAGAGTTACTATCGAAAATTTGCGATTTCATGCCACGTACAGAATGAATTTGTGTAATATTAGCGAGAAATTCGTTTGGAGATTTCAAGATATTAATTACTTTCGGCAACATGTTTTTCCTCATTAGGAAAAACCTCGTTTCAACGATTAGACCTGGAAGAGGTATCTGTCTCCAGGTAAGTTCACATAATAGGTAAATAAGTTAGATAAGAAAGTGATTTTCAAAGGTTGAACTTGTGCATGTGACACATAGCACGTCATCAACGTCCCAGAAAACAACCTGGCGCAGAATATGGCTGTCAATCACCTCTGATGTTACGTGTTTTAATTGGCCAATTGACAAAGATAGATATATTAAACTGACCTATCCTAAATATCCTTTGCCAGGAAAGCAAGCGCCACCAGCGACGATAATGTTAAATGCAAAAGTAGAGACTAATCTCAATAGATGGACTTGATTATCTTTTATACGATTCATGATCGACTACATTCGAAAATAGATATATCGCCAATACAGGAAAAATCCAATGCATAGGATGAAATTTTGCATAACTCGTTAGCAACGAAAAAAGGAATTCCCCTTTGCCATCTGATGAGAAAGGGAAAATTATTTTCATTGACTTGCTAGAATATACGGACATATGAAATTTTGCCTTAGGTTACGTTATAATCTTGTGTACAGGGTGAGTAGATACTTGGGGCTTGAAAACTTACCAGGCTGATCCCACCTAGCACTGTTACATAGTCATACTCACTTGTATACGAGTCAGCCCGTTTAGAGATAAGGATGAGAGCTGAGCTAAAGCCATTGAGAAGAAACGTCAGGTGATATTCAAATCCTGATAGATGTTTGCCATCACACTAATTGCGTGCAAATGAAAAAAATATTTATACTTTATTTCGCGAGGCAAAGGAGTCTTGGTATAAAATGGAACAAAATGGAAAATGAATAAAATGCTAAAATGAACTCGTGCTAAAAGAGTAACGGTCTTTGGAAAATAAGACAAGTATTACCGCAGGAAAAATCGGACATAAAACTCAAATGGGCCATACAGCTTATTTCGCATCATACTTTAATTTCCTATTTTCAAATAATAACCTTATATTGCGAGGAGTGCAATTGAATTTCAAACACTACGCCAAACAAAACATCATAAACTCAGGCAAAATGGACTTGAAAAAAACTTCGATATTTCCAATCCTTAGAAAAAGAGAATATACCAGTAGATTTTATTATTGACATTATTGCTAATGAAGGAAAAGCAGAACTCTATGTAGGAGGCAAATACTAAATTAATGTCTTGATAATGTCAAATTAGTCTGAATGTGAGTGGCACATCATTGACGAATACATTTCTGTGTATAAAAAAGGCACTTAGCTACATAAAGAAAAATACAAAAAAAATGTTAAAGAGATTTATTAAACTGCCTCACGTTTTAAAGTGCTTTTGGAATATAAAATATATATGTACAATAACGAGGAATCATTTTTCTTGACCTTCACCGCTTTCTGAGTATTTCCCAAAAGCGTAAGTATTTAAAATATCAAAACATCAGAAGGCCATTTGAAGCTCAAGATTAAAGAAATTAACTGGGCCTAAAAAGGATTCTGGGATAAAAAAGTGAAGTCAGTGACGAGATAATGGTATTAATATAATTAGATGAATGCATAGTGGATTCATATTAAAATTTTTAGGCTTTTTATTTTAGCCAACGTTTCGATCAGAGAGTCTCCAATCGTCTTCTTGGTTAGTGATGGTTATATAAGATGAGGGAGATTCTCATCCTTGCATAGTCCAAAATGAAGAACTTTACCTGTCCAAGAGAACACAAGCATGGATATTTCCCCGAAAAACTGGCAAATCCTTTCAGAGCATACTGAATGTATTCCATGAATTCCTCCACACCATGTTTATCCAAATAGAGCCGTTAATGATTTAGACTTACCATCAACGAGAACCACTATAACGGACACAATATGCAAGGAGCAACATCATCAACCAACCAAGCCATTACCATGGCCATTTCTGTGATCAAGGATCCCACAGAGTGGATACCTAACGATGTATAATTACCTGTCCAGTGTCAGTGTCAAACTTGTACAGGCGAAGGCCAGGGTTGTTAGCTCCACTAGGAGTCCTCCACGGGGTCACCGACGGCGCCAGAAACATCCAAGATATTGGTTGACCTACAACGGGATACATAGTCTTTAACATTTGCCGTAGTTACACACCGCAAACTGAGCGAATGGATGATTGATTCAACATGAATTCATTAATCACTGACATAAATTATGTCAACATTTGATCAACTTCATTTTCCGTATTGGTGCTAAAATACGACTTGTATCAATCAAGTGGTAGAAAAAGCTGATATTTTTCACAAAAATGGCTATGATAGTCTACAAGAATTGCGTTTTTACAATGAATTTCAATGGAGTTGAAACATTAAATACTGAAAACTTAAGTTTTTTAATTTAAAAAGTGTATAATTAATAATACATATCAAAATATATTCTTGGTGATGGAATGTGACTGATTGTAGTGGAGAGCTGAATACGCTAAACCGATGTGTAAAGCTCTAGAAATGCAGCGAATATAATAAATTATATTCTAGAGCAATTAAATTGTTAAAATATTCAAATCATGCATTTATTTTTCATTAGTTTTGCAATGAAGGGTGAATCAGAGAGATGATGACACCTCACTCCTCGCGACTGATGCAGGAAAAACGTTTTTATATTGGTATGGCGATTTTAAATTGGTATGTTTCAGATAGCTTTTGAATATATAGAAGTCATTATAATTATAAGTGGTTAATAAAATTACTTAAATAATTAGTAACGGTCGATTTTTAATCATAGGTTCGATGTAAGATATTATTGGAAAAAAATAAAAAATAAATGAATCGTGACATTTATGATGGAATTTGCGAAGATAATCAAATGTTTGTATTTTGACATGAGATTGTAGTCAAGTACAAACCGTGAGAAATCAAATGGTTACATTCCTAAGGAGAAACATTCAAGATATTAAAATTTATTTTTTCTCTGCTGCTTTAGACTCTGACTCACGGTGATCCGTAAGTAGGACTTTGAAGTGACTCAAGAGAAGATAGTTTCTTGGAGTGAATTGAATATTGCATCCAACTCAAAATTCAATTCCACGTGTCAGCCTCGACTTTTCTGAGAATATGGCACTGCACAGCAAGCATTTTTAGTATTTAACGTTTCGTAATTACAAGTAAATTATACCATTCGTTACTCAAGAGTGCACGTAAAATTGAAAATTCCATTCAACACATTCTTAAATTAATTTTAAATGAGAAAATACGGGACAAGGTTTATCACTCTTTCGAAGTAAACGGAAGGACAGGCTGACAAACCTAGGCGTAATTACATTTCACTCCTTAAAAGAGAATTTTAAAGAGTATTTTTATACTTAATTTTCTACTTTGAAACTAGTTCTTTTACTAATGAAAAAACTAGGCACCCATATTTTCTCGGAACTCGTGAGATAATTTCTTTCTTTTGACTATGTTTGCGGGCTTGACACCAACTTGACATCTTTATGCCGCCAAAAAAGTCCCGCTCAGTGAATCAAAATTTCCATAAAATGCATCTTTCCGAGAAAATTCCGAGCAGAAAGCTATAAAGGCTACTTTTTTGAGTCAAAGTTTTGCTAATGACGTTGAAACGGAATTATTGTTCAAGTATAACCCTTGGACAATATGCTAGGTTCTTTTCAATAAACACACGCGAAAACAGAATTTCGATTAAGTAATGAAAGAATGCGGAGAGTTTTGATTAAATAGAAATGCATTTCATCGTTCACGTATTAATTTGAACTGAAGCAGTCAAATCAAAGTTAACACAGACACTATGGCATTTTGAAAAATAATTTTTTATATTTGAAATTAATTTTTTATTGTATATATATATTTATTAGTTATTTTATTTAATTATATATATATTAATTTATTCATTTTATCGAGTAGAGTAAGACACTGTTAACAGTATTTGTCGTGCAACAGGGGACTGACTGTTATTTTTAAAATATTAGTTCTAAACTAATACAGGAAGCAGTATCATATCAGTTGTATTGATAGTATCCCAAAGTATCAATCAACCAACTATAATCTACCATTGCACAGAAATAAATTTCATATCAGTGGATAAAAATTGATAGAAAAAACAAAATGGCAATTTTTGGGGGAAATTGGTATAAAAAAACTGGACTATAGAGAAAAAAATATTTGTAAGAAATCATATGTTTGATTTGCCTATAAACCTCCCGTGATATATTATTGTTTGCTTACGTTTGACAATGTTTTTACTCCTTAAATTTCAAAAAGTTAGCTTTTACTGCTATTAAATCATAAAAAGGCTAGGGTTATAAAACGTTCATGGGGTTTCAACCAGATTACATTTTGGAACAGTATTGACGTTTCGATAGCTACTTCCGTCATTGGATAATGTCGCCTTTAAGTTGTCTTCCACCTGAAGACGATTCTGGTACCAGCTACCCAATCTTCGGTCTTGACTGAACAATTAACCTGGTTTAATCCCGAAAATTTCTCACTCAAAATTACGTTTACATTAAAGTCAGTTGCAGCATTAATAGCTGTATAAGAAAACAATATAAACGATACATACATTGGGTAAATTGATATGCTGAAAATGTGTGACGCTCTTGATGAGTTCATAAATAATAAACAAATAATTTTATGTTTCGCAGATCATTCTTACACACTAAAGGTTTAAATTTATTTATACCGCTCGGTGCGAATATGGCAATGTGAGCGTTTTTATTGTTTTATTTGTTTTATTTTAATTTTTTACATGGACATTAGAGAGTACCTTCTGATGAGCCTGTTGTGGCTCAGAGGGTCTCCTAAGGTTTAAAAATATTAATGAAACTATCCACTTTGCTTGAGGTTATCTTCTTTTTTCATGTGTTTTAATGCAGAGGAGTATATGTCATATAGAGTGAAGTGTATTACATCTTTTGTACAATGGATAGTCCTTATGTCTTTACTGTCTTTTTATTTCTTTTATTTTGTGACCAATGTACTTCAATATGAGATTAATAAAGATTTATTATAAAAATAAAAATTACTGATGACATGCAGTAAATTATGTTAATTTACTACATTTTATAAATAATTATTAAATAAATTTTTAAAAGTTCTGAGGAATAATATCGTTAGACAAAATATCTCTAATAGGTTGTTTGAAATACTGTTAAGGTGGTTGATTCTGTTGATGAGATCATAAATAATTAACTAGTAATGACATGTGCCACTGATCTTTCTTCACGCTCAAGGCTTAGAAAAGTTAAAATTGTTAGACATGTTCTGAACCAAGTAAGCCTGTGAGCCCTTCATACAGTACGTTCTCCAGGAGAACCTCAGATCCTCTACAATATAATTTTTTGTCAGTCAAAAACAAATTTAAACCACTCATTGAATTACGTCCTGGTCCGGTTCTTACGGTTCACCCAGCTTCCAACCTCGACTCGAGGAGTCTTCGAACGAGGTTAGAAAAAAAAAACTAAAGAATCAAGAGCACGGTTTGTCGAACAGCCCGTGGAGCGCGGGAAGCGAGGCAAGTCAATATACAAACCTCTCTCGCTGTAGATGACCCGGAATGAATCGGAGTGGTGGTGGCCGAAGAACTGGCCCACGATCACCTGGGAGTACTTGCGGACGAGGCGCAGGTAACGCCGGTTGAATCGCTCCTTGAAAGCGCCCGAGGCCATCGAGTTGGGTCGCCGCTCGTCCACGCCCGGAGGAACGTGGCCCACCAAGTACACCTGCGGAGAAGATTCAGAGAGCAGTGAGCGGCATTCTACCGCACGCATATCCTCACCGTGCTCGACTCGGATTTCGGGCCTCGAAAAGTCAACGGGGTTTCGAGGCAAACCGACTTGAAAAATCTAATGGGGTAAAACATAATTCGCTCCATTTGTGACATTGGTGTCAAAATAGGAGCGTTTTCACATCATATTGGTGACAAAATTTTATGTAAAAGCACGCTGCTAAAAAGAAAAAAATTCTGCTGAATCATTTTCTTACAAGAACATCTGCTGATTTATATATTCATAAAAATTAGCATTTACACTTAAGATTTCTTTAAGGTTTATGATTCAAAATTGTGGCGCCACAACGACTCAAAGAGAATTTCATGGCTTTATAAATTAGATAAGTAAACATTTTTGCTTAAATAAATGGCTTCTGAAATACTCGATGCGTAAATTTCGCAGACCTCATTGAAAAGCGATGTTTTCCATTTAGACTCAGTAATAAAGTAGTAATAAACGTATTGACTTCCATTAAGAACATTTAAAACGACAACTTTTTAGCATAATATGATAATTGACAAACCTGTCTATCTTATAAAGAGTACAAATTGTCCATATGGAGTCCTGTATTTAATTGGCAGATTCCTACGCTATATTCAAATCCACGAAGAAGAAAACCTTCATCAGAGATGCTATTTAATGGCTATAATTTATACGGATAGAACTCTTTCCCAAATTTTAATAACTCGAATCGATTAATCAATTCTAGTATTGTTTATTTTACTTCTTCCCCCTTCTCCACAAAACTAAAAATTCACCCAGCTATTCAGCATCCCTTCGCCTCTCACATAAAAGTTTCAACCACCAGCTCTGCTTCCCACTTATCTTCTCCAAATGCTTCTTCTCCTCACCTACCACGCCAAGCACTTCTTTTTTTGAATTCTTTCCTGTCCACTGCATTTCATTTAATTCATCCAAGACCGCAGATAAAACATCTGCATCGTATTATCATCCTACTTCTTCAAAGTCTAGGTTTCTGCACCACAAAACTTAGCACTCCATTTATTAAATTTTATTTTATTTAAATTATATTATTATTTAAATATTCAAGAACCTTTTCTTTACATTTTTACTCAAGGTCTCCATCATCAGCCACTTTCTATTTTTGAACGCCTCATCCACAAGCTCAGTTCTTTGTTGTTGCTCCTACTGCTCTGTACATTTTACTTCTACATACTTCCAAGTACCTAATGAGATATTTTCACCAGCTCCAGTTTTGTTCTCTACCACTTTGACGGCCAACCTCGATTCATATGTCCTAGAAATTCTTATACTTCATTCTGCTTCTTCTTCATATGCCGTCTCCTCTCAGAAGGTTGGCAGTCATCATGGCCACACTTGATCTTGACTGAGCCGATCTCAGCAGCTCTATGGCTGAACAACTGTACCATGATTTTAAGTTGTCCAGCCAGGATGTACGTCTTCTTCCTCTGGTTCTTCTGCCTCAAATCTTCCCCTGTAGAATTATTTGCAACATGTTATATTTTTCTCCTCTCATAATGTGCCCTAAGCATTGTAACTACCTTACTTTTATTGTATTTAGCACTTATTTACTTTTTCCCATTTTTGCTAGGACCTCTTCATTTGTAGTCCTCGACAATGATGCGAAGTATTCTTCGGTATGCTCACATTTTAAATGCTTCTAGTCTATTTATTTCTCTTATCTTTAGAGTCCAAGCTTCCATTCCATATAAAAGAGTTGAAACTATATAACACCTTAACAACCTAATTTTAACACTTAAACCAAGATCTCTTGAGCAGAGGGCCTTTTTCATTTTGATAAAGGTGCTTCTGGCTTCTTCATTATATAATACATATAAATTGAGAAGTTTCTGTGCTTTGAGGGAAAGAAGAGTGTAATGGCGACACCTAATTTAAATACTTCGGTGCGAAAGGCACACAGCTAGTTAGCAAATACGATTTAAAGCGCGTAGACGGGGAAGAGACCATCACATCGAAACGGGGATTTTTTTTCACCCCCATTCCACTCCCTTCCTTCACTCACGTCAGCTCACGGGGACCCTCGAAATCGTAAATCCGGGACTTCCCCGGAGTCTCCGGAGGCGATGCCGGAAGGGAGGAAGAGTGTGAGAGGGGAATTTAGGGATTGGAGCGGGGAACGTGGGCGTCCGTCTGGTGCTCTTGCCTTCCATCACGCCGTGGAGGAGAGAGGGAGAGAGAGGTCAGCACAAAAACGTGAAATCTGGAGAGAGTGAGGGAAGCGATGGGGTGGGGGGAGTTTGGGGAGGGGGGGGGGTGATTGTATAAGAGAAGGAGGAGCATGGGTGGCCACCTCCCCCCGCCCCGCTCGCCGGAGGAGACAGGGAGGGAGGGAATCTGCCGCGCTGATGATACGGAACAAGACCCTCGGGGGCATTCCGGGAGAGACGCGGACAAATTGCCCGGGTTCTTGAGTGGATGGAAAATAGTTTATTGGCTGAGATCTGGCGAGAAGGAGAAAGGGAGAGAAAAGAAGTGCCCCGCAAAAACTCATTCTCCCTCCCTCGACAAATGTGCGTCGTCTTCTTTCGCTCCCGCTTTCTCTTCTCCTCCGCTGAAACCCACCTCTCGTCCCCCGTCCCCCCCCCCCCCCGGAGGTGTTTTTCTATCATTCCCCCTCCCCGCCCCGTCCCTCCATCAGCGCCTTCCTCCTTCAGCCCACCACCCACATCTCTTCCCACTCTCTGGAGGGAATTCGGCGTGGTACGGCTCAAGCAATTACGGCGAAGATGATGTAATTTTGATGACCCCGAGGATTGTTTTGAGATTGAATGGATGCTTTGGGAGGCATATATATACCTATATATATTTATAAAAGTCTGTGCAAGAGTGTGTGAGGGAGGGGCGGGGAGATCTCTTGACGTTTTGCTAACGAGTGGAGCGATAGTTCATCGAGGGACGAGATAGTCGCTTCGTATTTTTTCTTTCTCTCGAAATAATTGTTTCAGTCTCCTACGCACACTCTCTCAGTTTTTTCCTCCTCAGCTCTTTTCATGGTTGAATTTTAGATTGCACCAGTGAAAGCATTTCTTGGGTATTTGTCCTCATTATTGCGAGAGTAATGATTACGGCTCCCAAGCAGCGCTGATTAAGTCCCAACAAATGATTTGAGCGATGCGGATGAAAAGTGAAATGCTTTTCAGATTGTTCTTTCTTTCTTTCTTACATGTAGCTTTAAACATGCAGGTGATGACAAACTGAGAATGATACTTGGGAAAATAGAAAAACAGACAATTAAATTATTCCCCTCACAATAGCAGCACCCCTAGCTTACTGATTATCATGATCTACACACCATTTTCTTTCTCTACGATTAGTCAACAGAAAAAAAACGAATTGAATCCAGGCGATAAATCTATCACTGTGCCCCTCTACCGCAGAATACAGTGAACTATTCATGTGTTTCCTTCCAAGAACAGGCTTTCAATGAACTACCGTTTACATCGTGAAACTAAATTTCTTTGGATTAAAGGTGTCATAAGCTGGTATAGATTACAAGATACAGTTACTGGCCTTACTTTGTGGAACGAAACCACATGAAATTAATTGTCACTCAATAAATTGCACAATTCTTTTATTTTTGTCAACCTTGGTTGAGACACTTACAATGTCATGATCAAGATAGGCTTTGGTACCAAGTTTAGCCTTGATTGTTGAAAATTAAAATGTTGAAATTAACAAAGAAATACATATTTTAAGTTTTAAAGATTATTTAAGTCTTGTCATTCTGCTTACAGCGAGAATTTTAAATTTATAGGGATACCTGATATCAGATTCGTGTGTTTTGCTAAGATTTCGGAATACGAGGAAGCTTATATTTCAAAGAAATCAACATGGAAGGCAGAAGGAGAAGGAATTTGATGCTTAGCAGCATAGATAGACACAGCGTTTTTTTTCTCTTTGAACACACAGCTTACAAGTAAACTCGTGTAATCTAAAATATAGACTGGAGCTACTCGCCGACTGGGCTCCCTTCGCAAAATATTTACACAGGCTAGTGAACGAGAAATGGAGACTTAAATGTCAGGACTTCGACGTCCTACGCAGAATTCTCCGGGTGTATTGGAGTTGATTACACGGATGCCCAGAAAGTGAAGTGATCCTCATTTCGAAAAGGAACTAGCCTCCAGTAATACTCCCACCCTGTTTCACAGTACATTGCCCAGCATCCCAGGGTGACGGTACGCAGAATCCACCTTACAGTGGAAGGAAGTTGGCAAACGGCATGCCAAGGCCACGGTAACTATAGAAGGGATATTGACTTGCGTGAAATAGTTGAAGCGTATCAAAAGCTTTACTTGCATATAGTTTCTCTTACGGATTTCTATATAATTTGTACCTTAACCAGGGTGTCCGCTGGATTTAAGATTATAAAATCCACGACTCTCTCAGTCAACTTTCAATTTAAAAAAAATAATTACTTAATGTTACTTTTTATAAAACCACCAATTTTCTTCCAGACTTTTAAGTTAACCTTGTGACTCTCAGCACGTCAAATGCTTAAGGTAGTACGAGCAAGATACTTCCATAGTCATAATAGAGACCATATTCGAATTATACGTTTTAATTTCACCAGCTGTCAGACACAGGAATTAAATTTTGCATTAATAATGGTGCAAAAATGTAGTTTTACATGACAGAAATTGTAAGTAATTCAATGAAAATATCTTAATGAGTCTTTAACTTGACTCATTTTTTCACGCGGGACGTTTGAAACTCCATCAAAACGGAAGGTTTATTGCTATTTCGAAGAATTTACTGCGGTGACTATATCATTAACTTTCGAAAATAGTAGAGCAAACGCACAAACTACACACTTGATATTTGACGAGATCTAAGTGCAGGAAATGCTTTACTTTTAATAAAAGGTCTCTCTGGAGTGCACACACGTACCATTTCCCATGTAAAAGGGCTGGTTTTTTCTGGCAAATATCTCGGAAAGTATTGTGGTCAGGGGTTGAATTTTTGGCGTCGATGGAAGGGTGATATATTTTTCTTTAAAATGAGACCAAATTAATTGATTTCTAGGTCAAGTAATATTTCGCTCAAACTATCTTAAATGAAGATCAACACAAAATTTTTGGTTAAGCTTTAACAAACAAATCTTTCAGCTACTCTTAACTTGGATTAACACATTCAAGGTAATTTGTTCGCGGTATTCGGCTCATTCTGTTTTCGCGCACAGCTTCTTTAGCGACTAAGCGCTCTCTCTGTATTAGGGAGGCGTAGAACCTTTTTGAATTACGAAACATTTCAGCTGGATTCACTTATTTCCACGAGTCTTTTATACACGACGGAATAACACGGCTTTTCCCGTTGTTCTACATATTCCAGGTGTGTGGACTCCTTGTTGAATGAACGTTTGAACGAGAAAAAATTAAAGTAAAGAATTTTGCAGGCAGCATTCACCAGGGTTAAGCCCTTCATTAAATTCTATTGGTGGCAGAGTTCTACTCACATAAGCTTCGATTCAATTCAAACTCAAATCAATTCGATTTACTGTAAAAAAAAGACACGCCTAATTTTGAAATTTTCATTGAGTACAGCAAGAATTGAGAAGTAATGATTCCATTATTCATAGGAGTGGAATTAAAGCAAATTATGATTAAATATATCAGCAACTGGAAAAGGAACTAACAGCAGCACTGAGTAAATAATGGATTATAGCCAATAGCTAAAACGAATTTAAACTTTAATACCTGGATGATACAGCTAGTGTGATAGGTTATCCACGGAATCTAACAGAGACATATAAAACTATTACCACAAGATTTTCCATTGAAAAAATGCCGAATTTTGTAAGAACAAAGATCATCGGGAAATCAAGCTCAGGAAAATAAGTTGTTATGCGGTGGCAGAATTTGACGAAATATTGATGACAGCGAGGCATAAACTTTGTTGCTAGACCACTCCAAATGCGCAAATCACTTATGAAAGCCTTCCTCTTAAGGTTCACTATGTACCCTCTTTAAATTCCAATATTCGACGAGTGGCAAATGAGAGTGTTTTATCCTAAATTAATACTATCTTGCATCACTGCTGAGATGGCAGGGATTTAATTTTTTGTGAACGCTTAATTTTTTTACGTAGGATGCGACTTCTTTTTTGCTGAATGTAACACATTGGAAAAGTGTTGTTATTCATCCGATAGGTAGCTACCTTAAGTTAGTGGTTGCAAGAAAAGCTAAGTTGAAAAGAACTGTTCAAGTTCAGAAAAAATTCAAATCTAGGATACCTCATCAGAAACTAACAAATGGGTTATGCATGTCGGAGGGAGAATATCCTTCCAAGCATCATGACATTATTGAACTGACCGTGCTACATTGCCTTTTTACGAGAAGAACAGAAAAACGACAATTTTATAATTTTATAGAGACACTGAAATTGGGTTGAAACTAAAAGAGTTGTGGTTCCCCAGCTATTTCTCAAGATAAATGACGGAAAAAATAAATCAAATTCAAAGGATCTCTTTAGTGAATAGATATACAAAAAAGTACCTGCATCCAAACTACACTTTAGCTTGTATACTTGAAAATAACAGTTAAACACGGTACGTAATTACGCTATCAATATGGTTTGTATTAATTTAGTCATGGCAGACATACGTTGAGCTTTAAGTTAGGTTATCTTGTTCATTGTGCGAAGAAAGTTATTATAACCTTCGTAAAACAAGCTGTTAGTCCATGTCCACTATTTTCGAAATGAAAAATGTTGTCTTTCCATTACTTTTCATATTCGTTGGCTGAAGGGTAAACAGCGAATTTAAAAGCTATTTTAAAAATTGGAATAACGTTTTTGTTTTGTATTCAATTTCAAAATTCCTTCCAATGCTGGTAGATGGGCTCTAGGAAATTGATATCGTGTCAAGAGTGGTTTCCCCGTGAGAGTGATGAATATTTTCCCCAACAAATTTAAGATGTTGATTCCACACTATTTTATGATAAATACAGTGGAATGGAAAAAACTGCAGGATAGTGAGGATAATAACTAAGACTGATCATGTTTCAAACCCGCCTTCGAGTGATGTGGTTTCATATTAGATCAGAGACAATTTCACGGTTTTCGATCAAGCTTACGCTTGCGATACTGTAGTTTTCTATTTTCTTGTATGATAAGGAGCATCCAATGATCATTTTTCAAGTTTAATCATGCTATTTTCAATCATACGTTTTAATTAATGAGCTGGATTACTGGGACTTCAAATGTTGGCCTAGTCTTCCCAGAGTAGTTTGCGTTGAAAATAACGATAAAGGTAATGGGGAAGAAGGTTAGGTGATCCCACTCCAGATTTATCATCAACGACAAACACTCAATACAACAACTCAAAAGGGTTTTTAGTTCTTCGAAAAAGGTTTTGGAAGGCTTTGGTTCTTCAAATATCAGGTCCATGCCATTATGATGCCGACTGGAACTCCGGCGAAGCGGTTGTACACCATTATACTGAAACGCGGGAAGAACCCGAAAAATTATAGTTTAATCAAAACCGCAGAAGTTTTAGTAGATTTACATTAGTAGTTTCATAGGGAGAGGCTAACCTGCACATTCATCGGAATGGATGAAGTCATGGCGTATAACTAACTGCCTTAAGAAAAGAGAGGAATATGGACACGTTTTAGTACTTCAGCTGGAAAAATATTTCCACTGTGTGGCTAAGAACCGTTCATATATATGTCACAGATTGAAAATTCAGGTGAAGCAGTAATTAAGGAAAATGAAAAACTGCGCTTATCCGTTCTTGTTTGTTATACCCCGTCAAAAATCATGACGAGCGCAGCCCTTCAAACCATAGCTGGTGGTTTTTCAGTCTGTGTTATCTTTTATTACTCCAATGCCCTTTAGTAAAGTAGTGAGACATTATTGCAGCAAAATTATTATTACGAGCAACCCATCTTAGGCAGGCTGTGTATTCAGTTTCATGCTACCGGTAAAATGCATTGTTAGGGAATTCATGGCATAAATCCTCCTTTACGTCCCTCCTGAACAACCTCATTTGAATCCATAGCTCTTCATAATTTTCAATCTCTTTTATATGCGATTTGCGTTTTCTTTCACCTTCTCGTCTAAAACTTCACTCTCCTTCTGTACCCACCTAATTTGACCACCACTTCGAAAGTCTACCATTCGCTCTCTCCTTATGCTTTGACCCTACTCATCGGTCTCTTCATATTATCTTTTCCATCTCTTCTTTCTTCTTCATCCTTTTTCACTTACTTCCTTTAGTCCTCAATAAGTCATGCAAGTCAGGAAGATGGACAAAATGGATGGACAAAATAAGAAATGATGAATTGTGCAGAAGGATAGAATGAAAAGGACCATATGGGTCTCCATACAGAAAAGAAGAACAAAATGGATTGGACACAACCTGCGACTCAATGGAGTTGTAAAGAGCGTAATTAAGGGAAAATAGAGGGAAAAGCCCCCAGAGGAGGACTAAGGAATAAGTTTATGGACCAAATAAAGAGAAAAGTACATAAGAAGAGATACCAGGAGACAAAGGAGCTAGCACTAGATAGGGAAGGGTGGAGGGCTGCAGTCAACCAATCCTAGGATTGAACGACCAATGAAGGCATGCTTATTCTTATTCTCAGTACTAATTTTTAAAATATACGCATTTTCTTTTCTCTAAGCCGCTGAATTTCTCAAATGTATTGCTATTCTTCAAATCAAAGTTTTAATTAATCCATTTTAAACGGTTTTATGCGAAGAGTTGCAATAATTTAGTCCATTGTCCTTACAACGTATATTTAGTCCGAGCGATTCTCTTCCTTACTAAAAAATTACTACTATTTACTTCACTAATTATTCCACTAACATCAAGAGTGCTGCCGACGCACCAAGATTTTATATCGGTTCTAATTTAACTTTTGTGCTCAGCCAAGTCCTTCAGGTTACCTCGATACCTTTTTTTAACATTGTTTAGTTTTCTGTTGTATCTTTCATAGCCATTCCTAGCGATCAACTACATTCTTTATTTTCTGGCTAACTAAATTAATGTACGGTAATTTGCCAAACTTACTGATTCTATCCAATTGCTAGAACTATTATAATCCTAATCTTCACCCTCATCTCTGTAATATCCTGATGCATGAAAAGCATATGAGACATTCGGCTCAGAGTAATCGGAGTCTTTGCTGCTGCATAGAGGTATATGGACTTAGTCACGCATATTTCAATTAATATTCAAAATACGAACGACAGAACCACTGAAGCTGTGAATTCAACCACCATTGCTGTTTACCCACGTGATGTAAGAAATAGGTCAGTGTTTTAAATTTGTTTTCGTGCAATAAAATGCTAGCCAACTGATTGCGTGCAGCATGAAGGTTCGCTTACCCTATACTTTCTCCATCCAAAGGTATATGGGAGTCGTTTCTATAAATCATATATTCCATTGGAAGTAAAAATTCAAAACTTTCTCCTCTCTGTACAAAACCTTGTAAATTTACAGTTTTATTCCAGCTCGAGTATATCCCAGCTAATCATACATCTTTGTGCTAGTTTAATCTTTCAAATCCAGTGCAGTTGATAACGGTAGGGTACGAAGGGTTGGTTTTCTCGGTAAGATGAGGAGACACTTGACTAGAAATATAATTTTTGTAAGTAGAATATATAAGTAGTTTAATCAGCGCTAAGTGAAACGACCTCCTTAAACAATTCGTCTTTCCTTAAAGATAAAGATGAAGTATGGGAGTAACATTGCATCTGAAGTCACTTAAAGCCTTGGGAAGACTTCCTTTTTCAGACAGGAAATTACCTTGACCCTAAGATGTCTTATCTACATCCTGATCTTTCATAATGGTGGATAATTTTTTTTATTACTTTCGCAATCGGCAATTTCAATATACTGATAAAAAATCAATTGTACAAGGAAGGTTTTACTCCTGACATTACTACTTCTGATGTTTTATTTGCTCGATAAAACAATTTTTGCTCCGGCCATGAAAAGAAGGCTCACTCAGAAGAACGAATGCCGGTCACTGATCGTTAGATTAGATTAAATGGGGGCTTTTCCGGCTAATTAATGGGCACGAAAGCATATTTGCACATTAGGCACATATTTATTCAAAGCTCACCGTAGAGTTATGGCCATTCTCATTGCAGAAAGAGAAGGCGCGAGGCATTCCAGAGCTAAGTTATGAGAATACACTTGACAAAGATAGCGAAATATATGAATGAAACAAATTGAGGCATGCTATGCCGCATTGTTGCAACCCGTGCAGTCACAAAGCGACTCAAGTCTGCTCATGTGACCTAATCGCGTTAACGTTTGCTTGAATGCAGTTCCCCTTATGTGGTTCAAGTTCTTACACGATTTATCCGTTGGATAAGTCGAATTTTGCATTTATTTTCTACACTGAAACTGAGGCATTCATATTATACCGTGACGATGAGAAGGGAAAAGAAAGGATGTAGGCTGGTGATGCCGACAGGTCAGTAAAAAGGTATTATAAGCAGGTATCAGTTAGAAGATCGACTTCCCTCTCTTCACTCGCTCGGCTCTTCACTCCTCTTTTTCATGAAAAATTGATCCATACACGCTCAAAATGCATATATATTTGTTCGAGCCGAAGTCATTTAGTTTAAACGTTAATCAAACAAATTAATATCGCTTTTTCTTGGGTGATCTTTCATGTTTAAATCAATTTTTATTTGAAAAACTACTTAAGATATTATTGTTCACTACGTAAAAAATCACAGAAATGTTAAACAGATTCTAATCATAAAGAATTTGAAATAATAAAACAAACTTGTCGCAAACAGTCTTGGAGAGAGGAAGCAAAGTCCGCGGGAGGGAAATAATTTTTTTATAACTCTCTTTTAGACATCCTTCAAAAATTGCTTGATATACGTAATTGTTTGCCACTCCAGTAATTTTTCACACTTTTCATTCATTCCAGCATAGCTTCCAAGAGCCGTGTCATGCCTCTGAAAGCCTCCAAAACGTTAATAACCTCAAGTATTCATAAGGCATCTTTTCAATCAAATTAATTTCTTCTTTCATCGGCACCTAAGAAACAAGCATTAAAGCTCATTTTTAAAGTAAAACCCTCAGACTTTCAACATCGTTTTATTCCAATTCACGATTTTGGAACGACATCGGAGGTAATCTTCGACATTTGGCGTTGAAATGCATGTAGGAATTTAAAATAAAACCCTTAGAAAAAAAACCTTTAAATTATATCAAGGATGAACAGGTAACATAGTGATACAGATCCGTATTATTTCTTTACACGTCTCCAACTTGTTCACTTTCTCTACTTTGCACAGGTTTTCATTGGCATTCTTTCAATCAAATATATTTCGTAACTGAATATGTAATCTTAGACAATTTATCTGAAGATGCGGAAAGAGTCCGGTGCCCCTCTTGCAAAAAGTTGGGTTTAAATGATAGCAAATTCACAAATAAATGCCACGGCAATGGATATTAGTTTTTGATGCTTCGTGTTTTTTTCGACCATTGGAAAGTTTCGCAAGCGTGCTGTTCGTCTAATGGGACCTCTGGTCCGGAAGTCAAGTAAGTACGGCTGGCAGCGATCGGGTGATAAGTTTACGTGTCACGACAGCTTTTGAAGAACGCCCGTCCAGCCGTGCGTTTCGACTTCGGGAGCAAACGTTTAAAGTGACCTCGCGTGAGAGAGATAATTACCCTTTAGAGCATATCTCACTCGTCTGTTTCTTATTTGGGGCACAGAACCCCATTTTTGGAGTCGCAAAAATGGCATAAATTCGCAGGCATGTGGTCAAGGAGGCTATCGCGACGCGTGACAATTCCCGCGCAATTGAATACAATGGGGCGAATTTTCATATTTAATGCTCGCCTTACCTTCATTACCATGCTTTTCCAGTGTTATGTCAGTTCTGAGCAGAATTATCATCTTGAAATTCAAATTTTTGGAGCGTTTCCTTGGGTGATAATCACTGGGAGAAAAGCCTTTTATGTCAAAGTTACGCTCCATGCACCTTTCTATCAGAAGGGAATGTTTAAATGCATGCTTAAAGAACTCAAAAATGCGCTGAAAAATTGAATAACTGGAATAAGCGGCTTTTACTTATGCAGCATGTGGCAAACTCGCCCATTATAATTCACAAGAAACACCCTAAATGCAGATGGAAACTTTATAAATGGACGAATAATGTAAAAAAACTAACTGAAGGCTTAAGAAGTAAAAGAAGTAAAAAATATCTGAAGATTTGAAGAATTCTTGACGCGGTGTTTGTAAGGATTACCTAGCCGTTGAAAGATGACTATAGTCAATGAGAAATTCTGTTTGTATCCTGCAGAAACTCTACCGCCACTATTATATCATACTTTCATCTTCCTCCAAACGTTTGGTTGGGTAACGGAGAGCACCCTATACTTCTACTTTCTACGATTTCATACGTCTCATCAGATCCCTCCATGAAAGAAAGAGAAATTGAATTTTCGGAAGACACCGTTTAATCTCTCTGCCCTTTTCCCCCTAATACATTACTTATGAACAGAGGAAAACCTTGATATCCATCTCACAAATCGGATGAAAATGGCATCAGAACATGTCTACAATTACCCATGCTTGAATATCTCTATATTTTAAAGCAAATTGTAGCTAATTTGTAGCAAAGTTAATTATTGTGTTGTAAGTCCGATTCATATTTGAAGACCAAGGGTAAAGACTGTTTTAGTGAGCAATTTACTGCGGCATGGCCCAGAAAATGCTCCAGTTTCTTACTGTCTCGTGAGACTAAAATTAGACCTTCGGTTATGTAATTATGTCCACTTAAGCCAAAAAGGTGCACTTCGCATTTTGATGCAAATTCAAATCTTTATAATTTTTAAAAGTATTTCATTTTAATTCAATATTAAAGAATTATCCAGATTTAACTAAGATCTATGATGAGCTCATCCAATGCGCACAAAATGATGAGTATTCAGAATACTGGGACTGGCCACAGTACTGCTCTTATAGATTCACCCGCAAGTGTACATACGTGCAAAATTTCACAGAGTAAATAAAAATGATTCGCATTGACCGGGACCCGAGCCCAGATCCCTCAATACCACGTCAAGTGCTTCATGCAGTCCTCAGTAGCTTGATAGGTACCGCGACATGTACCTGAATAAAGCAATCCGCGCGAACTTGAGGGATCCAGAGTAGTCTCGGTGAGGGCGAATGATTTTTCCCAAGAGGAATTTCATGCTCACATGATGTTCGAGTTTGAGAATTCACAGTGCGTGCCAACTAAAAATCATCCCCATACAATTCCTTACTTAACAATCAGATTGTTGAGGATAACGTAAAAATGTATTTATCCTTGGAGCACCAAGTCTGTCAGCCTAACTGCGGCATGAGTCACATAACAGCATTATTATAATCCATTTTAGTGATTCGTGAGGCTGTGGTTAGGGTAATAAGTATCACAAAAATTGAAATATCTCATGAATTGTTTATCAGACTTAGGAAATAAACTATCTATATTCTACGACGGTAAAAAAACTACTTGAAGTAGAACGATTATAATTCACAGGGTAAATTGCTTCGCTGATGTCGCGGCTCTTTCGAGTTGTCACAGAAGATTTGTGTGAAGGCATTCATTATAAAAAGTGTGAATATGAAGTACAATATTTCAGCAACCATGAACAGCAGAATTTTAAGCCACTAAAATAACTCTTTCATACGTCTCTCTATTCTTACATCAAATCAAATATCTATGCTATAAACCTAGAAGCATCTTGGTTGGTTGAGATCTTAGTCTCTTGCATATATAAAAATTGCATGGCAAATTTGTGACCATGATTGGTGATAAAAAATCAAAGTTATCATAAAATTTCAACTTTTCGTCAAAAGAACGGGAGTTTTCCCAGCCTTCGAGGAGAATAGTACTTAATGTAACATATTTGATTATCCAATGCAAAGTTCATTTATTAACACAGTATCCATATGGATATAAATGGTAAGTACTTTTTTACTGAATTTTAACGTAAGGTAAGTAATATGAAATACTTTTCCTGACGCTATAACGTTTATTTATCAACTTAATTTTGACCTAAAAGTTTCATTTGCCCATGCAATTCTCTTAGTATCAAAAGTGAAGTGCGACGGGCGCAGAGTATCCTTATTCAGGGGCAGCGAATAAAAAAAACGAATACTCATACCTGCTTCTAACGTAGTCACTCAAGTCAGTCTATAGACATACATAACGAGAGATTCACAATAAATTTTGCACGACTGAGTTCACATGACTAACTAAACTAACAGGTTAATACTAAACAAGTACTCAATAACCTTTCTCTTAAGACCACAACACTAACCCTTCAGTTGGAATTAATTCCGTAGAGGAACGTATTTCAGTAGATTTATGCTCACTAGTTGATGCATATAACAGCTTTATAATGCAAGCAATTGCAATAGAAAATTAATTCGAAGTACATTTTATTCGATGCAACTCTTAAATCAACTTAGAGCGTAATTGACGGCTGTTATCGCTCTCCATGGAAGAATCAGGTGCTGGTCAGTACCTGATGGTTCTAATGAATGATATTCTTTAAAGAAATGGCACAACTTTGAGCCTGAATCCCGCTTTTTCATACAGAATTCTTGCATACTCTGAGGTATAGTTCTTCTCCACTTACTGTTACGCAAATTTACACAGTTATTTTCTTCATTTATTCAAACTTTAGCCAGTTTATGTAGATTGTTTGTAGTATTATTCTATGTGCAATCAAAACCAAGAATCATGAAACTTGTTATTAAGAATTTTGATAAAAGCTTGATAATGTCTCCGCATTTTCATTATGTTACACTCATGCGTATTTCTTTCATTCGAAGGCATTGTTTATTTTTAATTTTGCCCGTAACAAACAAATAAAGCCTGACGACGAAACAAAAGAACCAATATCGCTGGCCTTTGGAGCCTATCTCTTCCTTTCGACTGGGGAATCTCTCATCTCGGCATGAGCTATGGAAATGGATGATTGACTCGCGGATGGAAGCGGGAGCTCGCAGCCGAGGCCCATTCGAGATGGAGTGGGAGGGGGGGGAGAATTCGGGCAATGAACAAGAATCGGCCCGACTGAAGGACCTTTGCACATCACATCCGTACTCCCCGCCACCGCAGAGCGCGCCCGAACGCCGAATATGCCTGCATGTACTTCAATTCCCAATCAGAGGAATTCCTTTCCCTCTCCGTCAGCGCACTCCCTCTGCCGGCTCAACCCATCCCCCACCCACCTCATCCCCTCCCAATACCCAATCTGATTTCATCCTCGAACGTGTTTTGCGTACGCAAACAAATAAACTCCGAAATCAAGGATCCAATCTCCAATCAATCGACATTCCTCCACCCCCACGGACAAGGCTATTCCATTAATTCCAGAACGCTCGGCTCTCTCCTCCCAACTATCTTCCCTTCTCAGCATCCCTTTCTTGAAACCCCTCCGCACCCCCTGCCCACCATCTTCAGCTTCGGTTCACCTTCCTACCCCCCACCCTCTTTATTTCCACCGCCCTAGAAATCCTGGAGCACAATCAGATATATTTTTTCCACCTCCCACCCTGAAGGCTTTCTTTTAACACGATGAATCATCCATCTACCCACCCATCGATGTTAGGATCTTGCGCGCCGATAAACAACGCCGCTTCCACGGTAAGATTCTAGTCCATCTCTTCATCATTAAAGGGGCCGCCTTGTTCATGCTTACCGACCCGCGACCTGTACTATTGTTTGAACGTTTCCGATCGTACATTAATGCCTCGTTCACACTGCTATCCTACGTACCATTGTAGCAACCATGCACACATCCATACCTCTAAGGAGTAGCACGTAGGGAAATAACGTCGTGCTCGACATGGTGATTCCTTGATTTTTCACTAATTTACGCTTCATCCGCAGTCGAAATAATTGAGTAAAAAGGAACAGGGAAATAACTCAAAACTAATGCTAAGCATTTTTTCTAATTCCATAGGCCATCGCAAAAACAATAGCTATATGAAGCCAAGCAGAGTCGTATCACAAAAGCATGTAGACGTCAGAGGAAGCGTTTTTGGTAGTGGGATACAGCCCCTTTAACTTTTTCAGTAGAAATATTTGCAGTCAAGAAAGACAAGGCTTTGCGCAACTCATAGTCGTACACGTTACAAAGGTCACGCACTATAAATTAAAATAAAAGTATGAAATATACTGACCAAAGGATGAATGAAAAAAAACCTTTTGTGGTTGAGACTTGAAGCTGGGGAAGTAATTTGAAGGAAAGTGAAAAAATGTAGCCCAAAAAACTTGGTACTGGCGGTAACCTACCGGTTAATTACCCAACAATAATGTGTAAATATTGAACAGGATTGCAATTTTTTCTCGAGGAAAATATGGGGAAGTTAAGGCTTTTTATAGCACTGCGCAAACCAACACGCAACCTAGATTTCTCATTCAAAAGACAATTTTTGGAGGATTTGAAGGAACCAGCTGTGGTGTTTCATTACAGAACACCTAGGACAACACATGGAATAGAGTTCCGTTTCTAGTTTAAATACAGCTTTAGGGTATTCAGTTAGCAGGGCGGGTTTTTTTTTAACGCCCTTGGTATTTAAGTTACGCAGAAGTCACAATGGCGGATCGGCATTTGAAAATGGGATGCTTTTGAAAGCAAATATTAAGAAGAGAGTAATATAGGATGAAAGATGTTTACCAATCATTACTTCCAACAGAAGAGAAGTGACGAGTAGCTGTGTACTCTTCCCACATTGTGTCGGTGGTTGGTACAGCGACTCATGACGTTCGTAGACGTTCCTCAAGAGCGAATGATCACGAGAGTGCGGAGCAATCATCGCTTCATGACGTGCGATTATCGATTTTCAAGAACCAAGATTTCCATAACGCCTGTGAAACTCACTTGCCGAGACTTCTCGGAAGTAGAACCAAGATTGTCGTCTCATTTGAAGGGGGCCCATGATTGGTTTCTTGAGGAGATTTGGCCTATTTCCAATTATTTGACATTCATGTAATGAGGTGCGCTTGTTCAGAAATAGCGAAATTTCCAGATTATCTGAGACTGGCGATGTAAACGAAATTACACAGCCGCGTTGATTGAGTATCGTCATTTCCTTCAGTAACTTGCCAGAGATTGAACGCGCAACCAAGTCTGGATGAGGTGACGATTATATTTTGGTATTAAAAACATCCCCTAAGTTTAATCATTACTTAAGCCAACACTTTCATTTGGAGTGAAATGAATATCTTCACTTTAAAACAAAATGAATTGAACAACTGGTTTGACGATTTTCGGTTCCACTATTCGTAAATATTAAAATAATAAATGCATAAAAGGGTTAAATGATTGAAAATTTTTTTTAAACAATACATAACACATTTAGTTCAATATTTGTCTCAATACTTTGACGGGGAAATAAAAATAATGATACCGCCCTTTCCATTCATTGTCATCATTAAGGAATAAAAATATTCCTCTATTAATATACTGACATCGATGTTTTTAGATGCAAGTTTACCTGGTTGAATGCCAAAGACTAATTCGCACATTTTGGCATTTGAGAGACCTTGAAATGATTTATTTACATTAATGGATAATAATAATTTACAAAAGAGAAGCAGTATTTTCAAAGCAGTACCGAACTGAAATGGCTAGACGTAATTTTTCTGGTCAATCATTAGCCGTCTATAACCTGACGATTTCACTTATGGTGTAGCTCGCTTTTCCCAGTAGAAAATACTTCTACTCTGGAATTGATCCTATTTCGATACCCATGATTATTTTATCATCTTTCAATCCTTGGCCTTCCCCTTCAATTCATTTCATTCGTTTTTCCTTCCATCGTCTCTCTTAAGAGACTTCTGCACATCAGAATGTGAACAAAGGGTAGATTCTTTTCCGGATTGACTGAATAGAGATCTCTTGGAGAATAATACGCGCAGTAAGTTTTTCTTTTGTACCTCGCAGTCTTAATTTAGTTAAATCCCTCTTCTGCTTTTAATAAGATTTTGTTTCATGGATGCTTCTCTCTGTTAATTTAATCTTCACTGCCAAAGAAAAGCATCTTTCAAAGAAGGGTTCATATAGATTTCTTCCATACCTTTAAGCTTTTATTGCGAGACCGTTGCCAGTTGTGTTGTTTAGGATTTTGTAGAAAAAGGTTCATTAACTGAGGTAATGCCTAAAATATATTTTTGTTAATACGGGCCTAAGCTTTTGTACAAGTGAAGAAAAAATTTACATTTGGCCGCTCCTAATTAATAATGTATCAAACGATTGTAATTTATTTAACTGCAAGATTTTACGAGGGGTAATTTGTGGTTTTAGAAAGATTCTATAAAATTTTTAGTTTCCTATTTCCTCAGGGAATCGAGTGAGAATCTATTATTTGTTTTCTGGCTCCAACTGACACGAGGTAAAAAAGTAAAAAGGTGCATAATATAAGCCAACTTCTCGTCGTTGGATGTAATATCAATAGTGAGTTGTAGAGCAATTTTAGGCAAGGTCACACAATATGTTTAATGTACTACCATGTACACCACCACCATGTAATTATGATAATTTAAATTACATATTACGTAAAAATTAAATTTATTTACCTATGAAAACTGGAAGGCCGATGCAAAGGTCTAGAACAATCAACGTTTTATTTTTATTATAATGGGCTGGTGACGAGCGTATGCATGAAGGGAGCTGTTACCTTGCTGGTATGACTGTGCTATTAATTGAAAGTGTCATGAGCGGTAGAATATGCTTACGATCATTTATGACCGGAATGCATAAGTGAATTTAGTAACATTCTCTCTCCAATACTTTTAGTCCCCTGTTCACAGTCATCTAACAGTCACAAGCTGGTCGAGCCCACTAGTGATCGGCTGATGCTTTTGTGCACGTAGCCAACTCCGGGGGCTGCCATTTAATACGACCTTAAATAACACCATTAAAATATGAAAAATGCTTATGAATTATATTCCGATAATATTTAATGACCGCCAAAAAATCTCACCTCGGATTGTTATTAAGTTTTGACCGGCCGAATACTAAATCAACTACTGAGGTTTATTAGCATCGCGTCATATGTAACTTTGTATTCTTTATGAAGTGCTTTCCAAATGACTCCATAGAAGAGCTTGCAAAAAGGAAAAACTTGGGAAATGCTTGGATTTAAGTCGTGGCCCCTAGGAATGAGAATTAACGCTCAAGCTATCAGAAAATCAAAATCTCTCTATCATTTCTCTTTTTGTAAATTCTTCATACGGACCAGAGGCCTAAGGAAAAAAGGATTCAATACAGGATTTTCCAATTAATATGAAAGACCCTTTTTCCAGCTGCACGGAAAGTCATCGCGTTAGGAACGCAAGGCTTGTCCGAGGACACGGCCTTTTCAGTCGACCGAGCGGACAACTGCAAGCCCTGCTTCCGATCCATCAAGATGCGACTCGATAGGGAAGCATGGCCAAGGGGCATTACTCTAAATTCGATTCGAACGGAAAAATCAAGTCTTGGTCTTCCTGAAGGATTGAGTTTTCTCCCCATGACTTCAACCATTCTTCAAGAAGGTGCCACCAAACTTAGTTCCTGCCACCAACCAATCCAGTCCCACATCCTACATGCATCAACATGATTGCCCCACATTTGCGAAAATTCCGACTCTTATCCATTAAGAGTTGGCGAGAGACATCTATGATTTGACAAGCAAATTATGCCTAGGGTCGTAACAATAGATGAATTTCCATCTAGTATGCACCTAATTATATATCATGAAAGTCTTAGGCATTTAAATGTAGATTATGAACGAATTGAGCTCTAACATATATGGTTGTATACACTTAATGGGCTGCCAAAAATTAGAGAAAGCATTTGAAACGTTTTGTGACGTGAAACATAATGGATGGGGGAAATGTGCTAGCAAATCGGTTCATTAGTGACCGAGTTGACTTATTTGACCGTAGAAGATCGATTGAAGATTGATTTGAAGATCGTTTAATTACATACGGCGGATCCTAATTTTCTTCATAGAAAACATTCCAAGTCCAAGGTAATAAGCAGAGCTATAAATACAATAACTCAATAATAGAAAGTGATAAGACTAGCTGCACATCATATCATCGTGCGTTCAATTGCGTGCGTGCGCACTGGCAGTTCAATCCTAAGATTGGTTGAATGTAGCCCTCTACCATTTCCTATCTAATGCTAGTTCCCTCACTTCCTGGTAGCTCTTCCTATGTACTTTTCTCTTTATTTGGCCCATGAGCTACACAGGATGGGTATAAAACGTGGAGTCTGACAAATATACAGGAAAATAAAGTAATTTTAAGTAAAGAATTGCTAGAGGAAAATAACTGGCTGGTTAAGGAGAATACAGTCTGAAGAATGGGAAGCAAAAACACACGTCAAATCTATGATATCAAATCAAATCTATGCGTAGACCTATGGCAAATGTCAATTATTATCTCATGTAAAAGTGGCAAGAATAAAATGGGCGGATTATTAGCAAATAATGGCGGACTGGAGACAGCCATAAAGAATATTTCAGGGCAGGCAAGGATGACAAAGATCAAGAGGAAATGAAAGACAAAGATGGTTAGGCAGCGTCGAGGTAGACTTTATGAAATTTCCGAGTCCTTAGATGGGGGACGTGGTTGAATATGAGCAAGAATGGGGGCACGCTATTGAAACGACCCCGGCGCTTCAAGAGACTAAGCGCCGAGGATGATGATAACTGGTTCATCTAACTCAGTTACGCTCTGTAATTTTTTGCAGAAAAATGAATTTTCAAACTTCCCCATTTCCCATTTTCTCATTTTATTCAATCTCCCATCATCATGACCGGTACTCTGTTGAATGCCGGATAGGACAAATTTTTTGATGTCTCAAGAGAAGAAATCTTCAACCGAGTTGCTCAAATCATTAAACCTTTGACTTAAAATCAGACAAACTCTCCCATTCAAGCTATCGTGGCAGAAATGATACAGTGGGAAAGTACCCTCGCACAGTTGAGCTTCGATGCCTCCGGGAGGGACAGGGTGACTTTCCCTCTAGGCAAACGGCATTGGGATAAAATGAACGTTCCGGATCGAGACGGAGGGGGGAAAGAGGGAAGCAGAAGTGGTGTTTTCGGAAGGACCTTTTCAGGGCCAAATGTGGGCGGGTTACGTCTGGAGAGAGAGAGAGAGAGACGGTTGAGAAGAGAACCGAATCGTAAAGGTTTGGGGAATCGGTCTCGGTAGACTTTCAGACGAGAAAGTCATTTGAATTTGGATTTGCTATTGATAAGGACCGGCCTAGAAGTTTAAAGGGTGGATTGCGAGATCGAGGATGCTGAAATGTATGACAAACTGAGGGGGAGGAGGCAGGGGGAGCGTGAGGGAGGACAGAATAAGAGGGCGGGGAAAAAGGTCGCGAGTATGTGCGGGGGTCAGACGGGGGGGGGAGGGGGGGCGGGGATGATCGGAGCCAAAGGAAGCATAGGCGAGAGGAAACGTTGGTACGGACGCTTTAGGGAGCTCGGAGGGAGCGAAGGAGATGAGGAACTTTCCAGGAAATTAAATGAAGCCTCGCTCCGAGAACACAAAAAAATACGCGGTGTATTGAAGTGAAAAAAGGCCCTTGGGATTCCAGGCGATGTCCTTTTTTCAGACGTGCTTCCCTAATCGAGAATTCTTTTTTATTCCTTTTATACTCCCACACACACACTCACACACACACCGATCCCCAACTCCATCTCCTCATCCTAGATCTGCACGCGCTGTGGAGATTCATGGAAATTCCGGTCTAGGAGAATATATCTTCGACGCCTAGCCCACGCAATTTGAATACTATCCAGATGGCAGAATCCCTTCGTCTATGCTCACACACACACACACAGAGGTACGTACATACACGTGGGCACCCTTAAACTGTAGGAACCCTGACTCTGCAATAAAACAGAGAATAGAAAAAAATATTTAATTTCCGAAAGGAGATTAATATCGTCGTCTCTCAAGAGATTTCTGCATTTTGAATTTTGGAGATGTGCCTCGCCTTACTGAGTCGGAGTTTTTAATGGGTTACGAGATTGGTGCCTCGCATAAAGTTACAACGATTTAAATTCGCATTATGTGGGAATTCATTATCCAGGATCTCTTTTCGGGTGGATCTGGAGAAGAATTTCCAACGTCAGGTCTTTTCAATGCTTAGATATGCTAAGGAACATTCTGTTTGCTTTAAGTGGCGAACTGGATAACCTAATTAAAAGACTGGAGTTTGCACGAGGAAAATCAACGGCGTGAAATCACTGATTTTCTCAAGCAATAAAGACTTTGCAGTATAGAACCATATGAGATGGCGATAATGAGAGAGTAATGGAGGAATAGTAGAGGAGGAATAGTAGGAGGAATAAGATTATGGGCAAATAAAAAAAATGATGAATTAGATTCGATATTTATGGGAAGCAAAATAAGCATTTGTCCAAACCCGTTAAAATGATAACTAAAGAATAATTATTGTTACTATAGCTATCACCCTGTTTTCAATTCACAAGAAGCATGTTCAATTACTGAATAGTCACGAAAAACGAACTCCTATCAGGTCAGTGCAATTTTAAAGCACCTTCTTATGAAAATGTGCATTTTATAGTAAGGTACTGTGCAAACAATGAGAGTCTCGGAAGAATTTCTCCAATTTTAGTCAAGTTGTAAGAATGACTATGCAAATCCGAATGACTTATATTTAGGTTTAAGTCTATAAAATGATATTACATTGCTATGAACAAGTGTCAGATTACCTCAATTTGCTATAAATGGTGTGCTTGTTTTCATCATCATTCGTATTGGCACTGAAAGAGTTTTTTGCGATCATCCACCTCTAAAAATATGCTCACTATAGGAAACAAGAAAAATTAAATCGACAACCGAATAAAGAAAGGAGGTTAATTTTACTGTCTTTATGGTCCCTTTTCTATATTAATCATCGATAAAGCTTTAAATACTAACTTCATACATGGTATTATGATTCAACGAAAGCATTTATTAGTTCTGATACCTACATTACACGTTTCTACCTTAATAATTCTATTTAATGTTTTGATACACCGAAAGTATTATAAAATCTGGACGAAACATAAAATCTCAAAATTTGCAAAACATTTCATCACATATAACTGCAGAGTAGCAAGAAATGCCGAGAATAACGTGGTAAATCATCTCTTGTCTTCTTAAAAGTAAAGACATTATGATGAATCACAACCATTACGTAAGCGAAATCCTTAACCAGATATGTATCGCAATGATCTTTATTTTTTCTATTAGTACGTTTATAGTTAGCTTTTAAGATATTTTTCAAACCAAATGTGACTTACGATTCCTCATTTATTATTTTTTCTCACCTCCTTCGACTGAGACTCAAAATGGTATCGGTAAGTGCGCGGAAGCTACACCAACAAGTATTAACGTCTGATTAATTCACACATTATTCGTTAAATTTAAATTGATAAACATTGCTAATTATTGTACTCTCCTTGAAATCCAACATAAATCTTTGCTGGTATGCTTCACTTTCTGTATCTTTTACCGATTCCTCTACATCTTCGTCTTCGCGTATTAGAATCGTAAGCATTTAATACTTCGCTGTGTCGAGGGGAAAACTCATCATTTCTCCAGCGCTTTTTTCTGTGAAATTCGCTCACGATCTACCAAGATTCCTGCAATATTTTTGCTTTTTTCTGTAATAAAACCTTACCAAGAATTGTATCCCACAGGTCTCAAACTTATCCTCATGATATTTACACAAATTTCATACAGAGGAGAAATATCCCCATTTCGTCGTTACTTGTCCCATTCATTAGTGTATCGGTCCTTCATTTAGAAATCCTCCTTTTTGTTTGTGAGATTCTAATGGTAAAACGAATACTGTCACTATCGATTTATTTACAAATTTTCAATCCTTATTTGGGATCGATCCACCTTCTCCAACTAGAGTATTAGACCTTTTATATATCTATTCTTTCATAAGTCTCGTAATGGCATCCGCTTTTCTCAAAAAGTACCCTACCGTTTTCAGTAGGCTTAGAAAATAATTTCCATAAGCTGCATTTTGAATGGAGCCGATCTGCTGCCTTTTACTGCTTCGTTAGTGCGTCATTATATTTTCAATCGCTCTCCACACAAAAATGCCAACTGCATTTCAATTCACTAATTAATATGATGCTACAGAATTTGTGTTTTATTTTTGCTGGGGCTGCTTCATTTCATGATATAACAACTGATGAGCTCATGTCATCATTACCTAAAGTTTCCTCCTTTTCTTATTTCTGTTTTTTCAAGTTAACGTAAAATTCTGCCTGATGCCTGAAATTTTTGTTTTGCCTCTCTTTCATTTACTCTCATTCTCTTCAATGCTGCCATTCGTTATTCCATTTCCTTACAGCAGGGCAACCATTATACCTCGAAAAAATATACTGGGATATCACTCCATCGTTTTTCTGGAAATGCCAGTCTTCAGCCCTAAGATCAGCTCGATCACTGAGGGTACAGCCCGCCCAGTACTTTTCCTGGCGTAGAGGTGCCAGGTCCTGAAGAGTGAATCAATGAATCGTCCAATCCAAGAATGAAATTGAAAATGCCAGTATATAAAGCAATAAGCGTTGTATATTTTCAATTAAATATATTCCCTCTTTAAATGATTAGCAACAATTAAGCTATTCGGTCGCAACTAAACTAGCTCTGAGCATATCTAGTTAAACAGTTATAAAATGGCAATATAGAAACAATATTAAAATAAAAAACGCATCAGGTACCGTCGTACATTTTGTTTTGATTTGTTGTAATCAAAATTGGATAAAAAATATATATCTATGCAAACTAGATAAGGGTTTCAAACTAAGAACATAATTATATTTACAGTGGAATATCTAACCATTCTAGTCTGAAATCACATCTCGAATACTTTCAGCTTCCTATCATCTTTCTTATATACCAAGTTTATTTGATGCCTTAGCTCAACTTATTAGCAATTCGTTTGTAAGTCAAATAAACGAACTTTTGATTTTGCAATAATTTGAAAACGTTATCATGTAAATCAGTTATTTTTACCATCCTAAAATGTTATTATACCTTTCACGGCATTACTTTTCCGAGTAGGCAAAGTCAAAGAATTTAATCAATGCCATTAGCTCTGGAAAAATAGCTCCCTGTCAGTAATTTCCTCCATTATATTCTATCCTCACAAATCAATCTCGCTTTCCCTACACTTACGTATTTATTCATTCATACTCTCCTATTTTTAAGGCTTCTAATACTCCTCCGCTCCGTCGTGTCTCTTCTACCACATTCATCCATGGTTTCCACAATCTATCTCTTCCTCTCACACCGGCCACTCTACTGATAGACCATTAAAGATCTTAAATCCGTATTAAGTGGACATATTTTGAGACAGAGGGATAAAGACTGACTACTCCAATTAACTACTATTGGGAAAGCTGATGGAAGACGTTGCCGAGGCAAAATAAAATCCTGGGTTGCCAATCAGAGGAAGTGGTAGGAAGCGACATCACCGGAACTCTTTCGAACCCCATCAAGGAAATAAGACATCGAGATGTCAATATTCAACGTTCGGTCCGGATAAGGTGGAAGGAGAATTATAGTTCACGCATGGGTGCCCAGACCGAGCCAACCAAATGGGTGGATTTGGCGATAATCTAGTCGTCTAGGGCAGCGCTCGGCAACCAATGTGTACGCGTGCCACATTATATGTATTTTTTCTGTAAAACCTCTTCTTTTTGACTACAAATAATATTTTGAGGATACTATTTTTGGCTATTACGTTTGGACTATTATTAATTTATTGTAAATGTCATAACAGTAGGGTCAGGAAAATTAGAAAATATATTCCTAACATTTGGAATTGAACCAGCCGGATGCCGGAGGCGAGCGCGCTACCCACCGAGCCAATCTGGTACGAGAGGTAAAGGTAGGCCGAGAAAGTTCTGCTTGAGTGTGGCTGAGGAAATTCTTAGGAGAAGGAATCGAGGAATATTAGGAGTCTAAAAAACAGGAGGGCGTAAATGAAGCAGTGTATGGGGGTAAATGAGGCAAAAGAGATTTGCAAGGATAGGTCGGTATGGAAGAAATTATTGAAGCAGAGTAATTTGTACAAATATATATTTATGAGTGAAACTTTGTGACTCAGCCTACCCGGGAAGGGAACGGCGTGATTGGTATGTATGTATTGCTCAATGTTCTAAAAAAGAAACTTAATCAGAGAGAATGAGTGTGAAATGATTGTTTTGAAATACCCAAGCAAAATACATCATTCACAATTTGACAAAATGATGGCACTGCGTGATGGAATTTATTTCTTAAGAAATAGACAATTAGCACTAAAAATTATACCTTAAAAATTAAATAAAATTAAAAGGAGAACAAGTTTCCACCCTTGATGGTAGTCTTTTTTAACGGTAATAATATGATTTTAGATAAAAAACGGATCGGAAGTTTCATTGTATCGTCCATTTCATTGCGTACCAAGCATTAACTTTTTTCATGCCCATTTGTGGGCTGCATGCTGTAGATTTCTGATCCCTGGTCCAACAACGATCAACGTGGGTGCCTGCGATACAAGGCATCCTTTGGGGCATTTTGCCCTTTGGAGCGCGGCAAGAGAGGGTCCCGCGGGATGAAGAACTACTGGCAGCTCGGCTCGGAGAAGGAGGTCGGGTGAAGGGCAGCCAAGCTGAGACGGGAGAGGGTAGGGCAAGAGAAAAAAACTCAAAATGGACCCAGATGGATAAAAAGCGGGGAGAAGGAAGAGTGGGAGGAGGGAGATGAAGATAAACGTAAGACGACGTATGGAAATTTGAACGAATAAAACAGGATTAAAGCGAGAAGGAGAGTGAGGTGAGAGGTTTAAGCAAAAATGGGGGGATGGGGTTAAGAAAATTTAGGGCGGATGGAAAGGAGGAATTTTGGGGTGGAAAGAAAAAGAGATGACACAGCGGACAGAAGGGGTGAGGGAGGAAAAAAAAGGGATGCAAAGGACAGAAGGGAGAAAGGGGAGTTGAGGAGGGAGAGGGGAGTTAAAAAAAGAAATGGGGAGTGGGCGGTGGAAAACAAGGGGTAGAACGGGGTCGAGAGGGGAGGAAGGAGAAATAATGGAATTCTCCCGTCTGGATTTATGCGGGCGCATTCCGTTGCCAGGCTAGTCACACACGCTCGCATGAGGGAAAGATTTCCCTCCCGGGCGCGCAGAGATTCAATGAAGAGACGCAGGATTGCGTATCAATGCGCGAGTTAGTCCCTTAAGGGAAAATGTAAGACAAGGGGGAGTTGAAGGGGAAGCAGGTGGGTCCAGAGGAGGGGGTGGAGGGAGGGAGGAGAAGTTTGACGAGGAGGGGTGGTTGGGAGTGAGGATAGAGGGCTCTAGTAGAAAGAGCACCCCCCACCCATCACGTTTTCCCCGTCCCTTACCTATCTTTTCTTTTAGTTGTTTTGGATGTCGGATGGCTTAAGGGAATGGCGCCTTCACGCATAAATATAAATACATACAAATCTGTGCGTGCAGATAAATATTTAACCATGCATGTGCCTTCATACTTATACACAAGTCAATCAAGATTTTCATCATTAGCCATGAATGCAAGCACATGTATTGTTTTCCTTGGATATAACTCTTCCTTACGTTCAGTTTTCACAGTATTTTAAATCAGCTTTCAAATATATTCAGTTATCTTTGGTTCTATGTTTGATTTCCATCATGAACAGCATAATGGCATTTAAAATGGTGATAGATACTGTATAACAAAATGCCAAAATAACAGATAAAAGATTTCCGAATGAAGGAAAAGAAGGCCGGTAATACTTCTGGGTGGAAGAGAGGATGAGAAAGCAAAGGAATATGATGAAAAATTAATAGAAAGCTGGAGAAGAATGAGAAATAAACAACTGAAATGAATGCTTTGGGTTATTTTACGCGGTTCTTGTATGGCCAAATTCGTAAGAAGAAAAGATTAAATAGATTTTCTCAGACTTCTAAAAGAAACTACTACTTTTTCTCAACTCTTGCTTGTTTGTTTGCTAGTATTTTCATTTGATGTGACCAACAGGACTTTACGATTCCTTAACTAAATTATGAAACAAAACGTTGTACACAACCGTCTGAATTATGAAGTAGAAAAAGTTAATTATCAATTTAAAGATATATAATTACGGTTTGCTGAGATATTTTGACAATACTTGAAATAAACTGTGGCTGTGCCCAAGAATCTACCTCACACTCCATTGTAGATATGGTCTTGTTTTTTTATAAGCTCTCACCTAATGTTTGTCGTACTCCTTGAAGGTAATTAATTTGCTCATACTCATCATCCATTGAAACACGCATATTTTTATGACCTCTAAATTATATAAGAATTCATTGATTATCCCATAAATAGTGTACAAAAGTATTTAATACTAAGATAGACTTGTGGCTAAAGCAGGAGAACCAGGGGAAGGGTATATATTTTTCTTACAGCAAGTATAATTTTGTGTAAGAACAAAATTTAACATTAAAAAATATATTTTATCTTACTTCTTCAGTAACGCAGATATTCTCAGCAGCAAAATACGTGAAACAAACACAGATAAGCAGGAGTGCGAGAGGAGATATTCTTTCCTCGTCTTCACGGACTTTAATATTATTCTTCTTCTTTTCCAGCTTTGAGGTCCCTCTCTTTTTCTTCTTGTTTCTCTTTCCCTGGCCATTCCTTTCCGCCCTCGTTTCACTTTCTTCTACAGACCCACCCCATCCCTTTCTCAAACGTTTAGGCTAACTTTGTGAGACAATAAGCAGATGGCATGCTTGGAATAAATCACTATGAGAGTCCCATCTCCCTACTCCATGATCCCCGAGGTTGAGACGCCAACTGTTTTCGTGTCTCGGACCGCTTTAGTAGCAGGCTGTTGTCAATCTGCCTAGCAAAGATTTTCATGCATCACAAACCCAGCTACGACTTTTACTCCTCTCCTAACGGTTACATTTTCAGTGTACTTCCTATCAGTTACCACCTACTGAGTAGTAGGCTGTAATGGATGCCTTCTTTAAAGCTGCTCCTAGTACATGCATCAAAGATATATAAAACTATATGCAAAATGTATACATATAAATAAAAATACAACACAAAAAATTGAGCACTTTTTTCCAGTTTTGTCAAAATTCACCAGACCATTTGGCATCCTTAATCGAAGAGCCTTGAAATTTCACTGCAACTGGAAGTTCAATGATTACTATAATCTAAAAATTTGTCCATCTTGACAGAAAAATCAATAATGGTTGATCAAAATTTCAATAACGAAAGATACCGGTTTTGATGAAGTATTCAAATGATTTACAAAATTCCAAGAGCATTATCTTCAGATGAGGCAATCAGAGATTACTTATTTTACATTACATGCTTCATGATAATCCTTCCTCCTTGATTACTTAGCCATATTTATAAATGACAGTTGCGTGAGTGAAACAAAAAATTTTTGTGGATAGTTGCTGCGAAAATGTGAATGGTTAAATTGGTTTACTTTCAATTCAAAATCATAATTTATGCTGTGAATAATTTTACTGTGAACGCAAGAATGTTAGCTGGGATGCTACACTGCTAATGCTGAAGGATGTCTCTAGTTTGGAACGCTGAATAACAACAGAAACTGTTACCGTGGATTAATAATTTTTATCCCTAGTTCATCTTTTTTCTACAAACGCATTCATTACACAACTCAAAATACGTTGAATATTGTGATTAACAAATTATAGCATCGAAATCTCACAACTCTATGGTGAATAAGCCAATCTTTCAGCCTTATTGAATACCTCGGTGTTTCTCGCTAGCAGTCCTCGCTACAAAGGTTTATATGCATAGAGGAGGGCCGAAATTAGAAACTTTGGAATGGGATTGTACCCTTGCGCCTAGCTTCTGTTGACCGCATTTTGCGTGGATTTTTTTAGAAAGAGGAAAATAAACTCTCCCACCCCCTGTTAACTACAACAAGGACTTCTTGACAAAGCATTATAATGATGAACGGCTACATAATTCTGCCTTCCGCGCAGTGGTTCCCCTTGGCTAAGCAACTCGTAACAATATCGATCACGTTTTGGGAAAGTTTCTCTGCCGTTCAGAGGAGCAGGCATTGTGGAAACGTAACTGCAACGAATGGCTGCAGTGGGAATTCCACGGAATAGCAGTAAACAGAGAGAAGAGACGTTCAAAACTATTCAAAGTGCATTTGGTTGGTACACGCATACGTGGCAAGCGTTGCTTCCATTCCGTTTTTATCAGTGCCAGCATTCTTGGGGAACATAACAGAATTGGGAATGTACTGGTACATAAGGACTAATTTCTTGACTATTTATTCGAGATTATATAGAGAGAGTATACATTATTGCTATGAATGTTCAGTTATACAAATAGCCTTGATTAAACTCATAATTAGATTGTTTCGCATTAGCCCACGTTATATGCAATCGAAACAACTCCCGTGAGCCAACAAAGTGCTTGTTCATCACGGAAGTTTATAATTGTTGTTCGCGAAAAACTAATAGATACGGTTAGTTTTTCACGTGAGTCCCTTACCTACGTGTGGTTTATTCTCGGAGAGGAGTTTCAAGTTTAAGGATATGGGCATTAGTCCGTAAGTGGTTGGACCTATGTGGAGTCTTTCATTCAAGATCAATTTAAAGCAAATAATTATTGGCTGTATTTATAATATTGACAGCCAAATGCTGAAAACTACACCCGTCACTTCTATTAACTCATAATATACGCCGTTATTTTGCCCCAAAATAAAATTATGCTCGGCAGAATTAGTCAGGGGGATATTAAATTTTCGCGCCATCAGTTAGCGTAAAAAGCGTAAACATCGAGCATATGGTTACGTAGCATTAAATCCAATTGAATTACTCACTCAAATAAAGATTAGGTAATACCTAATCATGTAGTTGATGAATGCGGCCCATGCTTGAAAATTTTCATTCCAATTTTCGAAGAGGGATATAATAACTGCAGTACGTACACAAACCTCCAAAGTCCAAGTTTCATCAAAGAACGATGAACTCGGCCGTATAAGAATTATTCTGATTTACGGAAAAGCCTACGTGACGCACAGAGATTGACTGACTTAAAAAAAAATACAAAAATGTTACTGCGTTTGTCATCACTGCGATAAGTAATTGGATACGTTAGACTAGGATAAGTAAGATAAATTAGAATCTACTGCAAGGCACCAAGTTAACTACACAGCTAAAATAGAGGTAGTTTTACTTCCTCTCACAAAGTGAACAAATTATTTTCATTTCTAGTATTTTCCTGAACCGCTTGTAATCATCAACTGTGGGAATCAAACCAAAGATTAAATAGCATCAGTTACTCAGTTCACCTTCCAGTTAACAGCTTTGCTCCTGAGCAGTTCCTAGTGATTCCTAGTGAGTCCTGATTTGCTGGACGCACTGATCCGAGGTATTTTTTTTCTCAATAACACTATCTTGTATTTCGTCTTCGATTCATAAATTTAAAAAGCTGCTTTCTATCAAAATATCCCATAAAATTTTGTCTCTTTGACGGTTAATAGTAAAAGTTAAAAAGTAATTGGTACTGGTGCTTTAATCAGCCCATCTGATGTGTGTTCTTTAATTGTCCAGATACCTTATTATCAGTCATCACAAGAACAAAGAAAAGCTAACATTTTCTCAATTTTATTTTTCTTCACCCATTTGACAAATGATTTAAAAATTTATATAAAATATGACAATCACCCATCACGAAAACAGGGAAGGTGAAAGAGACGCAGCTCAGTTTTCTGTTGACGAGTGTGATGAATCGTTTGATGTCTCCCGTTTCCACAAATAATGTTTTGTGCACTACAGTAAAGGTTGAAATACGATAAAACGCACACAGAAGCTCAGAAATCAAGTTTGAGAAAGGCTCTCTGACAGAGGAAGCAAAGGAGAGAGAGACAGGAAAGGAAAGATAACGAAATGAATGGCATTGCCAAAGGACGTCAAGAGCAGTGGAAGTTGTTTGCCTCGGACGGATTCGGACCCTCGCCGGCGGATGGGAAATTAATCGAAAGAGTCCGCAATGGTGATGATGACGAATAATCCTTACCGACATCATCCAGACTAAGATCTGACCTTTCATTTTGAGAAATGGAGGACGAGACAAGGAAGCATAATTTATTTACTGCTCCTTTTTAATTATATTGAAAGGAACGGCGGACACGAAAGACTGGTGAGGATTGATAACCGTTGCTTTACGAGCCACTTACCTTTATATCCTCCCTGCTATGTCCTCTAACCCATCGGCTGACCACTAATTTAACGCCTCAACATCCAATTTGGGGTTCCTTGCCCATAAAGTTCACCTTCCATTTCAAGAGAGGATACTTTAACTCGGAATGGGATGATTCTCTTAACTTTGTTTCCTAAATATAATTTTACTTTTAAATTAACCTGAGTGATTAAACAAGACCAACTGAAAATTTGTGCTAAACACGAGTATTAGCGTAAATTATTCTCAATCAGTTTCATTGAATAAACTTTTATAGTGGAAACGATCGCCGGAATAAAATTGACGAGACTGAAGAGACTGCAGAACCAATTGATTTGGAATGCTAATTTTTTCCACGCACAATAAGGGACCATTATAGTTGCGGTAGATCAGTTCTATGAAATTTCGACCCTCAATAGGTAGAGAAAATTTTTAACTTGTGCTTAATATCTTATCATCGTCATTAACAACTCACCCCGCATTAAATTTCCGACACGCTTTAGCTTTCTGCATGGTTTAGTACCTTGTAGGACTATTAATTAATCGCAGCAATAATGCTAACCAGTAGTTGTATCTTAAATAGTGTACTTTGTGTTAGCATGTTCGTCTAAGTAGCACTATCCTAGCTTCTGGTCTAACCGCGCATTGTTCTTCTGACTGCTTTTGCCTACGCCTAGCGACCGGGAGAAAGTTCGCAGTTCTTATTTGAACTGGGATAACTGTTGCATGCCTGGTGTGTAATTATTCCCTGTCACACAACTTAGTGTTGGCTTGTAGGATATTCCATGGATGTAAAATGAAAAAATCCCAGCAAAAGTTAAAATAATCCTCTTCTAATTTCATAATGCTACTTGGACATAAGTAGGTATACACTTTTAGGATTCAGGAAGATTTTACAAATGCCATATATTTTGAGAATAGTACTTCAAAAATACAAAATTGCAGATAAACTACCGATCCTTAGTTTATCTTTGAATCTAATTAGTTAAGCATGCGTTTTTAAGCCATTCTACTTAGCAATGATTTTAAAAAAATATTTCAGCTCGTTCAAAGCGATATATGCTCACGAAAGATAAATCTTTCAATTCTTCTAATTAACTAGAAACCTACTCTTCCTTAAACCACCAGAAAAATATTTTCTTGATAGCACCTCCGCTTTAAACTCAAACGGCATTATTTCGCCATAAATGCCTAAATTAAGAGGAAAAATGGCAACAGCTCACTCACTTGTACGACGCCATCCGATAATAATTTTTTTTTGATTCGTTGCAAAAAATTCCGATGCATCTCCGACGGAGGTTGATCCTCCCGTCAAACTTAATAATGGCGAGAAGGTCGAGCGGTATACATTGATTCCGGACCTAAAATCGCCTGGTCTAATCACCTCATCCGTAATAAAAATTCTTCCGCTTCGCTTCCTGCCCGACTTTCTTCGAATATTCTCGACAATCATTTCTTTTCCCTCCTCATCTTCAAATCATCGTCTCCTACTAACATTTCTGTCCTCCTAGGCTCAATTTAGGCTCAATTCGATTCTTGACGGAGAGTGCCGATCGATATTTGGTGTCGCCTATCGATATTACCACAGTGGAAAATAAGATGGGCTGACTGATACATACATGTGGTGTATGTACTCGGTTGGCACGTAAGCTTGAGAAATTACAGTATCAGAATGGGGAAGATTGGGATTAATGGCAATAAAAAAGCAACTAAATCAGCATAGAAAATGCCTGGAATACATCATAAACCATCAGATGCAACATGATGTTGGCTACTGACATGCTCGCTTCGCGTTATAAGGAAGTTTAGATGATAATTTCAGGACTTTGACTCCCTCCCCATATGTCTCACCGAATATAATTTCTTTGTTATAAATTGAAATATTGTGTTATCAAAGTATGATTTAGATGAAAAACGGAGAAAATTATCAAAGGAAAAACCGCTCAAATAACCGCAAAGATAAGATTAAAAGTTTTCAAAGCATTACATCAAGAATGGCTTCTTGAGCACAGTCGACAACGAATTCGCAGCCTAATGAAAATTAAGATAGTAAAAGTGACACTCATTACGGGTATATTAAAATAAGAAAAACTGCGAGGACTTAGCGATTAGAAAAAAGCTAAATTAAGTGCACAAATGTAGGAAACCCATCGTATGATCAACGAGGTCTTTTAATGATGAACGAAATGGATGCAAGACAACGTACAGAAAAAATCTGAAATTTATCGCGTTTATGATATAAAATCCATATGGATTTATCAAGCAATACATATCGGACATATCATATCACTTCACATAGTCCTCACTGAATGATATTTTTATCTATAAAGTTGAGCATTTCCAGCGATTGTTCCGTTATTACGCAAATTCGGATCTTATTAATTATATCTTAAGATTCTATAAGAAAATTATATCTTAAGATTCGCCTAATAGGAAATTCACGGGTACAGTACTCGGTTCAAGTATCCAACTCCGCCGCTAGATGGGAAACTCGTATTAGAATTTTTAAGATAGACATTCAAGTCGACATTCGTGGTGGCTTTGTGTAAGAGTCAATCCCTGAGTGTAGTCTAGTTTTAGGTTCCATATCACATTTCGATAACCCATGAAAAATGAAAATCACAATCGATACATCAAGCATAGCACACCCCTACACCACACCTTGCGTTTCTCCGTAAAACTGGGGAGATAAGGAATCCACAGGCCTGGCTGAGGAGAGGTTCGCTGTTTAGAGCAAAAGGCAAAAAAGGAGATTCGGAAGGAAGGAGATGAGTCGGAGGAAGAGGATATAGTACGGAGATGGCGAAACGGGAGGGAAGAAGTGGGCGTGTACAGAGAGAGAGAGAGAGGGAGAGGAAGAGGCGAATCTGTCACCGTGGAGGAGTAAAGGAATGGCGATAAAAAAGGAAAGGCGAAGAAGGCGTCGAGAACGCTCAAAAAGGGAAGGTTTTGGGGGGGAGAAAAAAAGTTCAGCATCGAAATGACGGTGGAATCTTCCTCGATTACGGCGAGAGGGGGGAGTAGAGAGCAGGGATCCAAGGGGAGTTTCTCGAAGATGAAAGGGAGGAGTTTAAGCGCTCGGCTGCGGGGGGAGGGAGAGAGGGCGCAGCGGGTTGAGTAATGACACACTCGGATGCTGAGAGCGAGGCGGCGAACGGTTTCTCGGAGGCCGAAAAACGGCGAAGACGGGAATTACGACAAGAAGTCCGCACACTCGGGAGCCTCGCTGGAGCTGGCTGGCTTCACGGGGAGACGGTTTGCTGTAAACATAATTTCACGAGCCGACAAGAAAAATCAGTTAACATCCGGGCGACCCACTACAGCGGCGTTTTCCCGTTGCAGTAAACAAAACAGCAAGCATCATTACATCTTCGACAAGCTCGTAAAACTTATTTCCCGGCCCGACAGAATGGAAAATTTTTTTGCATATTTTATATTAAAGAGGAATTTACCGAAAAGAAAGAAGACAATATACCTCGCGAATAATATATTTACATACGAACATATAAAATGATGATTATGCTGGTTCCATAATGGAAGAAAATTAAAAAAAAACTAGTAATTCGATAGGCACTTTCACTCCATTTCACATTTTGACAGCAAGAGTGTTCATGCCATTTTCAGCATCTTAAAAATAACTTGAAAACCGGTACCTATCGTAATTGTATTTTGTATTTTGCGGATAATGCAAAGTTTGCTAGTTTATTTAGATAACTTTTACCAAATATACCTTACAGGATTTATGAACATGGGTTTATTAGAAAATTCTTTGAAATAAAGGGATACATTTTGATAGTTTTTTACCTGATAACTAAGGATATCATACATCACAAATCTAAACCATAATTTAATGCACCTACTGCGTTATCTGCCATTTCGCTGGCCTTTGATTGCTATTTATTGCTGAATCATTGGCCTTTGGCTGCCTTTGATTGCTATTATTGCCATTGAAAACTGAGAATCACATAAATAAATATATTCCCTACAATGGTATATAGGTATACAAACGACTCTGCAGCCATAGACGAACAACTCCAAGTGACAAACACGATATGACTAAAGAAATAAGCAGGCATGTCTCCCTGACTCGAGACACTTCAGCTAAATTTCCCTTTCAATTCAAAACAAACAAACTGGAATGACACGCCAACTTATTCGGAGTCAAACCGTTTCTTTGCGAGGGATTGGAGGAAGGAAAAGAGGGAATGGTAAAAAAATCAAATAATTTGAGCAAACGAGGGGCAGTCGCCTAAGAATACGGGAGATCCAAGAGATGTAAAAAAAGACGATGAAGGGAGCGTGACAAATAATTAAAATAAGGAAATTGAGAGGTATACTGGATAGAGGGTAGAGGCCATGAAAAAAGGGTCGAGAAAAAAAATGAACGAGGGAAGGTTCTACCCAGTGAGGTGCTGCCAGAGTATGGCAGGGATTATTTTGCCTCCAGTCATAATTATGAAGGATGAACAAGAAAAGGAATTTGGGGAGGGAAGGGAATAATGCTGTGGGTTATTTTAATTGAGCTAAACCTACGATCTGCTCTTGTTGGGCATGAATGTTGAATACGAAGAAATATTGCCAAAGCCTAAACAGGCAGCGATGACGATCGCTGCCTACCGAGGATGACGATCGCAGCAATGACGAGGCATTGAGTGCCCCGCTACCTTGCAACACACCCACCCTAGAAGGCCCACCGTAGTTTTTAGTATTCAATTTGCTATGTACGACTTTCACCTTCATAGTAATTAAAAGTAGGAACGGATCCCTCTTCCCGCTTCCCAACAGTATTTTATCGTGGCATCACTATCATTCACCAGGCCCCTACCCTTCGACCTATCTGGCATAGATGGCCCTACCAGGAGCAATAATAATAGCTCATGGGTTCAATGGAACGCGCAAGAGTACAACCAACATTAGGTTGTAGTCAGTAGGATGAAGAAAGATGGGATGTGCGCGGGGATGATGTAAGAAATACTCGAGGTAGATAAGACACAACACGTGCAAAAATCTGGATCATTTTCTCTGCTTTCAAAAAAACTTACCTATGATGAATATCTACTGATAACAGATAGCGTGTCTTCTTTACTTAGGACAACCCTGTGCCCAATGCGCATATTTTTCTGACTATATGGCAAAACTATTGATTTTCATTAGATTTATATACATTATTACTGCCAATTCTAATCTACCACCTTTCCAGAGGACAGTAGGATTCCTATATTTTTCTGCTAGTGTGCTACTTTGTAATCTATTTCCCTCAAAATACCTTAATCAGTGAAAAGAATCAAAGTTGGCATATCTTCAATAATGTACTACTCTGCTAGCCAGGAGTGACTATGACCATTGAGGCACTGGACATCTGAAGGAAAGGTAGAGGGAAGGTTGTTGGAAAAAGGAAAGAATGAATAATAACATGTACTTTGACTAGTTATTTTCCCACGTGTCGATCAAAATCCTATGAGATACATCTTTCCTGCTAACGGCGCATAGAGTCTAAAGCGGCTCCCTAGCCAGATTTTGTCTACCCCATTTTTTTCCTCATAGCAGTTTTCACCAAAGCACGCGACCTTTCCTTTTATGCTGATCGCGAGGATAAACCTTTTTTTCGTTGGTTTCAGATTCTTGTGGCGTACTCAAGATGCGGCCTGAGGAAGGAACGATAACACATATCCTCTCATTGTACGTTTTATATCTATCCAACTATCTGTATTTTGAATCCAATTGATGGGGGGATAAATTGGGGTATAGAAGATAGCAAAGAGCTGGGTGAGTTTGTTGAAGAACGATGGGCAGTGAAGTAGGCGGAGTTTGGAAGAGGAAATTGGCACCGGTTCGATTGGTGAAATTGGAGGTGGACGAGAATAATTGGAAGTCTGGGGGCGAGAGAGGATGGTTGTTGAAAGTTGTGAAAGCATTGGGATAGTTGTCAGAAATTGGGAGGCTAGTTGGAGATGCAGTGAAGGGTTCTTGAACAGCTTAATTAAGCACAAATTGACTGATAAATAATGTACTTTTTTGGACCATTCTGTAAAAATACATATTCACCAGTTTTGTGTTCATTGTTTGAAATTTCTGGAAGTTGAATTTCAAATTAACGGGTAAAGATGTCCATGGCATCGCTGACATCTATTTCAAACAGAAGATAAATGCTGACAAGAAACTTTTTTTGTGGTTATTTTAAAAACGAAATGATTTTCAGGGTACTCCTCAAGTTCTTAGTTTGCCAATTTTATACTAAATGCAAGCTCAATATCTCGGTCCTTTATATTACAATCAGCGGCATTTGCGGAGAACACACCTGACCGCAGACAGACAACAATCTTGCTTCCAAAATGATATGGCTGTGTAAGTTTTTTTTCCTCTATACATGAGAAACGTTTATTGATGAAAACTGATCAAACTGTAGAATATTTTCAATTTTGTTCTACAAATAATGAGGAGATTGATTTCGTAATTATATTATAAATTTTATTTTCGTGATTATGACTGGCACAAAACATATTTTGGGGATTTGGTGTGCTTCAGAGTACTTATGTGTTAAGAAAAAATATAACAATTTCTAATCGGTATACTATTCTACTTTGCAAATTAGTCGTGACTGACTTACGGGGACGTTATTGGTGTATAATTAAGGTGAACTTACTTGAAATCTAGCTTTTTAAGAGGATATGAACTCACGCCTTCATGTATACTATAAATGCACTCATCAAGACATAGATGGATATGATAGACTAGCTTACCCCCACGGGTTTTCGAGGTTTCTGGTGAATGTGCAGTAAAATAAGGGGAAGGAAACGGGAGAGCGCAAAGCTGTCCACAGACCATGAGAGGGAAGTGGTGGAGAAAATTCGGTGGAGAGCGAGATTGAGGGGGTAGAAAATATTGACGAAATAATTTCGTAAACGTAATGGTATAAAAAAGCTTGTGCGCTCGAAAGAACGGCTGTAGAGAAGATGATTAAGAAAGGCAAGCGATAATTCCTACTCTCCCGTGGAAGGTCGTTCTAGATTCAGATAAAAGAAATCCCACCACTGGAATAGAAGGCGATCGAAAGGAGATGAAAAAACTTCAGGTCGGTACCAAAGAAGGGAGGAAGGAAGAGGTGGAAAAGAATGGTAAACAAGGAAGAACGAAAGAAGGGAGGAAGCAATAATAGGAGGAATTGGATTATCCGAGTGGAGAGACGAGGGTGAGGGAAGGGAGTTGGTTTAATGGGCGAATGGGGAAAAATCGGTGGAGTCGTCGTCCCTTCCTTCAGGACTGGGATAAGTAGCGGAAATAAGTGCTTCGGGAATGAATCGGGAAGTGGGAAGTTTTCGGAAGGAGGGGCGGCGCGCTTGCAAAACTATTTGCGAAGCCATCTAACTGGGGAACGCTGTGCAAATAGCGAGGCGACGGTCGTTTGGGTGTTTCAAATTTGACTAGAGCCCGAACGAACGGGCCACCCTCGATAAGTAATTACTCCTCGGCGGTCTATCTGAACTCCATGTTTACTTATTTCCTCCACGAGGTCCAATTATATCCCGAGGGTAAATCAAAGTGTAGTATATTAACCTCATGTGGCTCTTTTCCGTGTTGCCTTCAGACGTACAAAATGTTTTCACGACTCATCACCTGCTTGTTAACACCTGAAGCCAACAGCCTAGTTCAAACGCATGCAGTCATCCTACGCATGTTTAGTGGCTATTCTTAAACAAATAAATCTCATTCTTGGTCTACCCCACTGGGAGATCCAGTGCAAGCGAGTTCATGGTCTTTCCTGTACAGGGTGGTTCGAGTTTGTGAGGTGACTAACGTTTAATTTTCACACCCCAGCCTCCCTCGTTAGATTACTGGAGATTTTTCAAAGGAATGTTTTTATTTTGGTGAAATGTAGTAAAAACTTCAAGGATGGGATTCCCTTATTTTAATGAAATTATGGGCTATGCCGCCTTTAGTTAAGAGTACATTGGTGCAAACACTACGTTCCTCTCCACCCTTCCTCGGTAAATATAATAATTCTTCAATATTGTCAAAATCAATAGCATTTTGCACTTTTACAAAAGATTTTTATTTATACAATGCATTTCACGTCATAGATTCCTCTTAAGGTTCAAGACCTTTTTATAAAATAATTCAAAATAGCTCTTTTATAAAACACGATCTATTTTGAGTAATTATTTTGTTAGAACGATACTCACATGCCTGCCTTCCCTGCCTCAGTAGCCTGCCAAATATATTTTGAGCGTCACCTTCAGGTTCATAGAATTTTTGCGACTCCTCGACTGCTGATAACATCTAAAACTGACAACTTCTCTCCCATGGACAGATTAATTCTCACTTTTCAGGCAATTCAAGTTAATTTGTGGCTCACATAAAGGCAATATGCACAGATGATGCCGAATGTAAATCCGACGAAAGGGTTGTCCACTGAAATGGACAAACACGGAAAGAACCCGAGAACTCGTAAGAACGTATTCATGTATCTAAATAAAAAGAATAATTCCATTAATTTGCATCGACCTCATCGTTTGTACGTATTTTGTTATATTCTTAATTATATTCTATTTTATCTTATTTATTACTTTATATTCTATATCGGATAAAGGCATTAATATCCCAAAGTGAGCTTTACATTTTATTTGCTTTTGCGAGGTTTATAGCGGTGTAAACGCATGGTATACCTTTCATTACATGGGCACTTGGTAGCTTAAAAGATGGCACACTATATTCCACGGCAAAAAGTATCTACATGCACGCAGGACCTAGCGCACCATCCTCAGGGGGTGTGGCGTGGGAGAGGGTTTTCCAAAACCAAATATGCTAAGTACCACAAACGTTAGTGAAACTGCGCTATTGAGACTAAATATTAATGCACTAGCAAAAACATGAAAATAGATATGGATGCATGTTATGAAGACTATGAGTTATTTATTTGGTTAAAATGCACAAAGATGCAATAGTTATACTGGAAGCATAAATATCGCGCTTTACGATGCAAAATTTACAAAAGCATAATAGAGCAAATAAAATAATTAGCGTTATTGCCTATCAAAAAAGGTTTCCGTAGTTGGTATCATGGCATCTCATCGTCTTCAGTAAAAGCGGAATTTTGAACCTGCCCGTTCTGCAGTCTCATTCCCTAATTTAATACTCATGTTAAACAGATACACTAATTGTGAATATCGGTAAAATTAAGTCACTATTTAAAACATAATAGTTTGCATTTCGAGATACGTTTCACTGATAAACGATTTCACTGATATGCGCGTCAAGTACCTTCAGGTCTAAGATGCATTCATAATCCATGTATTCTCCGTGAGCAGTCCTTCCCACTCACTGTTTTACGATTATAACTGCGGCTTGGGAATAAAAGATCCTGGCGGTAAACGCTGAGATAAAGGGCGAGTGATGGACACAATTTATTTTTTCCATGCGTTTCTTCAAAACGAATAAAAACCTCATGAGCGCCTTTTACTCGTCTTCGCCCATTCAAAGCCACCACTACTCGGACAAAACGACATCTGCCTCCTCTAAAAACTCTAAACATGTATGAAAATGTGGGGGGAGAGTAAAAATAAGTGGAGAAGGAGATAGGAGGAGGTAGAATGGGATGCGGGAGGGTTCTGCCGTGCCTTTCTCCTATCAGCATTCTGCTTGTAGGTGGGGTAAGCTATCGTGGAAGGTGGTGGTGCTGGTGGCGATGGCATTAAAGCATTTCGAAGGAGAATGGCATTCGTGGATGACCGCGTGCGATAAGAGGGAAAAACGGAATACGATCTCTGAACCCTTGAGAGGGAGATTTGGTGAAGGGGACGATAAACAAAACAACGGGAGGCGAAAGGAGAAAGGGATACGGGGGACTGAGGATGGCATAACGGTTTTCATAAGTTTAGGACACGCCGAAACTATTACTCTTAAGACGTGGCGAGAACTCCAATGGCCGAAATCCTGTTCAGAGAGGAAACGGCTGTTATTTTTTTCCCTAACTTTTGAGATACGCAGCTATATTGCGAATGGGAAGGTTGTTTTTATTCAAAAAGCATATATTTATGCGAAATGGCTTTGGATAGAAAGGAGCAGCGCCGATTCTATCGATAATGGATTGATGTACCAATGGGTAAGCATGCGATAAAGATTTTGGAGGGTCTAGGTACGTCCATATATTTTGACTTCTCACAAATTATGTTCATCTATACAAGAAGGGATTCTAAACAGTGGTGGAAATCGTTATACTCATACAGCACATCGGTCGTTTATCAAACAGTAGTCCAAACCCATCAGAAAAATAATTATATAAGCATAAAACTTCTTAAAGGCGTTATTTTTTCCCACATTTGTCGATTTTTATTCCGCAAAGGTAATTGTTGGAACCAGTGCATGAGATTTTTCGCTTTGCTTCCAGTCAAAATAAAAGGTTGAAAGATTCTCAACGGGATTGGTAAAATATTATCCTACTTAGATATATTATTAACTTTTTCCTTCTATTTTAACCATAAAAATTGAACTTTTTCTCAAAAGTTTTACAGTTTTACAATATTTCAGCAGTAGAAAAATCAAATCCATTTGCAGACACAGTCACACCATTGCCTTTACTTTATGCCTTGGATTAAATCGACAATTTTGCTTATATTAAATATGTGAGAATAGAAGCAATAATTTTGGTGGCATTTTCTTTACTTAAACCTATCCACATGACTGATTCAATGACTCCTACATAATATATTTGTTTTTTGCACATCATACCAGAGAGATAATTGAAAATCATCTTTCATAGTTTTCTCTTTCTCTCGCTAAATTCCATCCATTCCTTGTCATTGCTATTAACAGAGGTTTTCCGCTGATAAACGTAAGTTTGGATCAAATGATGAGAGAAGGAGAGTGATAGGAGATATATCGAGCTGAGTAACCTGGAAATATCTAGAAGTTAAAGGCTGCAGGTAAAAGGCAAAATACCAGATGGCCATGGGTATGTACCCAACAAAATCCAAATTCATTGATAATTGACTCCAGTTTGTAAATATATCATGATTGACATTAAATTTGCAGGTAGCCCATAAATTTTCTACTCGTTCTTTCCATCGAAATGACAAAACGCAGGGCTGTACCTTTTAGCAAACAATACATTTGAGTTTCCGGTTTTCCGCCGCGTTATTTCATCTCGAGGACGATATTTCACCGGCTATCATGCAGGCTTCCTTAGATTTAAGTGATCTTTGCGGTCATTGGACCTGAGGAAGCCTGCGGAATAGCCGGCGAAATATCGTCCTCAATATGAATCAACGCGGTGGAAACCCCGGAAAATCGAAGACTCAACTTTCATTCAAAGCCCCGCGGAAGCCTGAACCACAACAGGAAAAATGCACAATAAAATACGAATCGCGCTACTCAGTTTTTCTGACTCAACCATAAGTAAACGCTTCTAAAACTTGCTTTGGCGAGAAAAAAACATTAATTATAGAATAGTTTGATTTATGATCAAAATTTGCATTCCATCAATCAAAATCTGTTTTGTCATTTAATCAAAGACATTCACCGTACAACCGAATGCAACGCTACCTCAATCAGCGAGACAAAAGAGAGATACGGGCCTTGGTTTCTTTTCTAAAATAGATCTTCCAGTATCAATATCCATCAAGTGACTGCTGGATAAAATTCTGACACATCCCTCATACCCTTGAATTCCCGCACTCTCTGGTTCTAGAACCGTAAAATTAATACGACTATCCTGCCCTAAAAATGTTTTTACTTCACACGCCCTACTGGTGTCCCGGCAAAGAGGAAGAGAATAAAAAAACCGGAGGGAAAATAATTCTCTGCGGACATTCTCGACGAATATCCATTTTCTTCCACCGGAGCGCGGATGGTGATATTAACTCGAAGTAATTTTTCATCCCTTTCGACTCCTCTCGCTCGTCATTTCATTCGATGAAATCGATAACTAAGTTTCGAGGAGGCAGAAGACGACGACGCTTTGGCACAAACAGAAAAAAAGAAAAAGAAGAGTCTTCTGGAGATGAAGGTGGTGGTGGAAAAACGTTCGGAGGAGGACGTCTGAGTAAAAGGGTCACGGTTTGGGGGGGGGAGAGAAAGGTTACGAAAACATGGGAGTGAGAGAGAGAGAGAGAGAGAGAGAGAGGAGTCTTGAAAATTTGTCGGATGGGAGTCAGGAAATAGGTCGAGAAATAGTTTGTTGGTAGGAGCCGGTGTGGGGGGGGGGTTAGGGGCGGGGAGGAAGGCGGACAGACGGACGGGAGAATGGTGCGGGAATAATGGCAGATGTCAGCGAGGGAGACGAGCGCGTAATGGGAGGAGGGGGGCTCGGAGGTGGAGGACAAATTTTGGGCACTTTTTATGAAATTCTGAAAGAAGAAAGACCGGGAAAGGAAGGAGAAGGAAGGGGATATTGCGGGGGTGGTGTTGGTGAGGAGAGCGAAAAAGGGAATGGAGAACACACATCGAGAGAAGAGAAAGAAGGTGAGGTTAGGATTGGGACAGATAAAGGGCGCGAAGCAAGAAAGGTGGGCGGGGGTAACCCGGGGAGTCGGTGGGAGTTTTTGAGATGGCTGAGCGTAAAAATGAAATGGCGGCCATCTCCAATGGAAGCACACACTCCTGCAGCATCAGAAGGAGGGGAAAAAAACACTCTACGGAGTTATTACGGGTAGTGAGGGGAGGGAGATGAAGGTGGAAAGGAGGAGGAGAGAAGAGAAGGAGACACGCTTGCCTTCCTTCAACTGTTGCTGTTCCCCCGTTTCCCATCCGCACCACTAGATGGCTACGCGTAGGGAGAACGCGTGGGAGTGGAGTAGGATTTACGCTCAACCTTCCTTCCTATCTACTTAAGCTTGTTTCAACATTCTCTTCTCGTCTTTTTTTATTCTCCGAGAATGGATGCGTATTCTATGCTCAACTCCCGCCTCCCCCTACGATGCTTCGTTTTTTTATTCAACCCCATTCCGCCATTCCCCAACATTTCCTCGTCGTTTCCGATTGCTTTTCGAGAGTATTTTTTTGGCGTGTGGGACCGGAATAGGGTTTATGTCGTATGGGGACCGGCTATCGATTAAACCCATCCGACCGTGGGAGATGACTTGAAGAGATGAAGTGCAATCAGTTGCCCTTGGGAAAACAAATTGAGTGCTCGGACGCGGTGTGAATAATTTCGCAGGATAACAGAAATCAATCAGTGGCGTATAAAAATTAACGACGGCCGACGAAAGTTAACAGGGTTCGGGCAAATGGCGCTGGAAAGCTTTAGCTGTGGACACTTCCAGTTAAAGTATTACCAGGTGCGTAATCACATCCCCGGTGATTTTCCTCCAAATGAGTTTGGGAAAAAAACTCCGCTCTATCTCGGAAGTATCAGGCAAATTTAAAAAGTCTGATTCTGTTTTGTGGAAACTAATTTATACCGAATATAAGCTATGACGTACGCGAAATTAGCCCAGATGAAAACTTAATATTTTACTCAAATCACTTATGATCGAAAATTTAAAAACTTAAGAATAAATTATTTTTCTATTTAGCTCGGATGATGCATTACTTAACTGCAAACGTTGGAAAATTAGAAATTTAAAAAAATACTTCGATCTAAACTCCAGAAGAAAACAATACTGGATATGTTGGAATTAAGTTAAAAATCATAACCAAAATGAAAGAACCTTGTATAAATTCATGATTCAATATTTATGATAACATCAGCTGTAGAGACTCAAATAGTTAAATATAAACCTGAGATATCATGTTTCCTTTGATCATATCCTCATAGAATGTTTGGTATGGCTGGATGCTGGATTATTTCGTAAGATTTTAAGTAATATTAGATCTTTTGATCACAATATTTTAATGGTAGTAATGGTTACACGAGCAGGGCGAGAATAACTTTCAGATTATGCGAGATGATGACGACATGCAATGGTAGAGGGTAGTGGGATCAATAGATAAATAAAGCTAATCCAAATTTCAATCTGTGTCCTCTCGGGGGATGCATTATCAAAAATTATATTTGCTGCCATTACATTAGAATGATCCAGTGTAATTATTTTTTGGAACAAACTACTTATACTGTAGGTGTATAAAGAGTGTTACTTCAGAAGTCAAACAAAGTCCATAATTTTAACAGATGAATCAAAAGTTTACGTTCTCCTTTTGGAAAAAAGAACAAGCTACAAAGCAAGAGCAGGAGGCAATATAATATTCCACAGTAACCAATAATACCTGAATTGATGGAAATGAGAAATGGAGGTTGTGTATAACAGGACGCGCCAAGTTAATTCTAAAAATGCAACTCACAATAATGCTTATTTTTCAAGCATAAAAACAACGAAAATATAAAAATGCTGAAGCCTTCTTTAGATTTACAAAAATCTAATCTTAGCTCAAAGTTTTTGATCCAATGGAAACTTCACGAGTGGCTCCCTTGGAAATCATTTAACCTGATTGGAATGCCTCTGAAACACTGCCGGGGCAAAGGGAAGTTTGAAGTGAGAAGACAAACACGAATGGGAGAGATTTTTGGGGGTGGCAGAAGTCCTTTAACGTTTCGTCTGATGGCGAGGGGAGGCAGATGTTGGTTGAGTAATTCCGGAATTACACTCGCAGGGGGCACTGGCGTCCTGGGCGTTCTCATCTGCCGGAGGAAGGAGTCGGTCGCCGTGGTGGCCGAGCAGTTGTGCCAAACGCGACGCGAACAAATGAATTGCGGATGGCGAAAGAAGGGAGCGAAGAGAGAAGGGATGGGTCGTGACTACAGAGAGCAGGTGGAGGACTGCTCGCGTTTCTCGACACGGAAAGACGTTCGAGTGGAGGGGAAGTGGGAGGACAAGTTTGTTAAGGCGACAGGAGGAGGTGCACTTTAATTCCGACGGAACCCTAGTCTTCGCCCGCGCAGTAATCTGTAAGCCACCTCAAGATTTTGAAGCAGAGGATAGATTTACTTAATTGTTTTCGGCGCTTCATTGTAAAACACTCTCATATTAATAAGTTATAAATAAGTTTGTGTACTCTTCATGAGGCATTATTTCAATCGAATTACAATTTGGTTATTATAAAACATCGATTTGATCATGTGAGCATGACACAACAAAGTTCAGATGTTCACCGCACCCATACATATCTGATCTTTTCCAAATATGTTCGCCTGATGGTAGAGTACAACAGCGAAAAACCTCGGACGTGTGAAATAAAATTTTATCTGGATAGAATAACTTATTTATTTTTTATCAGTAAATGATCCTTCAACAAAACATGATAGCGTAATACATTTTTAAAAACGTACGCTTGCTGGATCCCATTGTGTTTCATCAGAATATTTTTGAAGGGGTACCTTATTTTTTAACCTAATTTTCATTAATTTTTATTGCTTAACCCTTAGAGTGCGAGGGAGCGCTATCGCGCTCCTCCTGTCTCTCGCGAAAAGTGCCAGGAGCGCGATAGCGCTCCTCCTGCAATGTCACTCTTAGATTCTGGTATTTCACTGATTGTTCACAGATGGCACCTAAATGCAGGTTACTTATGAAGCTTAAAGCAAAAATGCCTCGGCAATTTTAGCATAGTACCTAGAAAATCGGTTGGCACTCAAAGGGTTAATATTACTAACAGAAAATACCCAAAGCTTGCTCTACATTTCTGCAACCTCCATCTTCCTCTCTTCCGCGTATACTTGCGATATGCGTTCACACCGGTAACTCCAAACATTTTGTATAATGCAATAATGCCAATATTTTAAGAAAACTCATCCCGAGTCTCACATTCTCGAAATGACTCGCATGCTAATCTAGACAACGAACATGGGCTATGGAAAAATTTCCTCGGGCTCTTGGTGTCCTAAAAATGGCCCCTGCTCTTAACTCTCACGTGAAATGCATAGAAATTGGTGCACATTTTTCTATTTTTTCTTTGAAAATTTGATAAATTTAAAATAATAAAGTATGATAAATTTAATTCCTGGCATCAATTTGATTCAATACTACGCATTCGCTTCAAAATAACGGAGTTTTTTTACGGACCTTTTATGCGTTATATCATCAAATGATTAATATAAATAAATGACAGTAGAATTTGGCTGTGCTATTTTTGCCCCATTTTTGTATTTTTAACTGTTTTTGCATAGTATCTGTATTTTAAATGGTAAATATAAGCAAATATGAGTAACATTTCAACTTTACCCCACTCTACGATGTACGTTCAACGGATTTGGCATTGGTTGTGCATTTAGAGCACCACACAGTTTCCATTAACATGCGCAAATCGGTATGACTGGTGTCTCACTACAGGAAATTTTGCGGATTAAATGAGACCTTTGCGCTACACATATTAAACCCTAGTTAACTCCCAAAGTACAGAGGAATGATTGACGCTGTATTAGACTCTACGGCCCGAAATCATTGCTATGTCTATGAATATATATTATGGATTCGGATGTTTGGAATTGTTGCCTAGGCTACGTGTTGCCTAAATTTCCACTCTTACAATTAGTTCACCCAGTCCTTGGCGCCACTTCGAAAAGTCTTTTCAGTTGCTATTGTAAATGACGTAATTGACGTGGTTAATTGTTGCTAACCTGAGACTGGTGAATATTCAATAACAATCGAGGAGATATGAATTAATTGATGCTTTGAATAATATCTTGCTGTTTCTGTGATCTAAAAGTTACTTTGTAAATGCTATAGTGGAAATATATATTACAGGAAAAATGAAGAGGTTTATGAAACGTCTGTCGAGTGCCGACGACGATGTTTGGCAGACTCTGATTCCAATTTGAATGCCCGTTCGGTTTAAATAAAGAATTTAGAATGCCTTGTTTAAACAGAACTTGCTTCGTACCAGGCTACAAAACAGGGTATGCGTCTACGAGGACCCAAAAGAGGAGACTTGGATTGAAAAATAAGAATCTGTTCAAGGCGGCGGTAAGTACATTCCTTTTTACCTACACTGCAATGATGGTCATTGGGAATACTCATGAAGTCACCTCGCATTATTATTAAATTTCCATGTAGCAATATTCACGAAATGCTAAGAAGTTAATTATGCATTTATGTAATTAGATTTGGAGAGGATATCTGTAGACCGGACGATATTAAAAAAGTGTATAATTACGTCCCGTGTGTATTATTACATTTTCTATCCACTGCATTATGATTAATTGTAAGTAAAACCCATGTATATTCATGGTAAAACCGGTAATACATGTTTATTTACAATCTGTTGACTGTATTTACATTTAAACTTCCGTCTTTCATCACTAGGCGGCGCTACTTTCCAAAAAGTTGTTTGTGTACGGAATTCTAGACAACAGTTTTTGCCGACGAGATCACAATTCATAATATATATTCATGGCTTTGGCCATGGTTATTGGCGAATAATTTCGCCCGGGCTTTTTGTTTTATATTAAATTGAATTATGAATATTGGCGAATTTAAATGACATTTTCTTTAGTTAAAACTTTTATTAAGTTCTGATGGACATTTTCTTAGGATCAATATTTAGCATGTCACATCACATCTTGTCATCAGGTGCCACGACTTTCATATTTTTTCCACCCTCTGACATTCGACTGGCCTCCACGTATTGCTCTTATTACTACCATTTGCGGCCTAAGTACGTATTCAGATTATCAATCAACTCAATTAGTATATTTCTGCTTCTCAAGCATCTATGGAATTAACCTTTAAAAACATTAATAGTTTAGGAATCATTATAATGTTTGGTTGGAATGCGTTCAAACGAGGAAATCATAATAAAATAGGTGGAACCGGAGATCATGCGTTACATGAAAAGTATTTTATAATCTCCACCGCGTTGACATTTGATAATACTTGGAGTTGAAAGTTTTCTCGATTACCTTGCTTCCGCTCTGAAATTCAACGGGCACCATCATCTTGTCTGTTTTAGCTTTTATCGTATATTTTAACAGAAAGTACGTAATCACTACAGCAAGTTGTACAGTTATTCTTTTGGAAGTGGAATGGAAACGGAATAAACCATTTTTCAAATGTATTCCGGTAATTACAACTTAAAATTATGTCATTGCCTCAATGTAAAGGGGATAATCTGCCTGACGATTGGTATACAAATTTCTGTTTTCCATGCACTACCAGTGGCTTTAATAAAAATAGTGCGACGCTAACATGAAACTCAAGTTGCTATCCTTTACATCACTGATGTCCTGAAAAGCCACTGCCACTCGCCCCTACAGCGGACTGCTGGATACTATGTAGATGACACCTTTTTAACATGCCCTCGAAGTCTTCAGGAGAGAAATAGCGTTCAGAGTAAATGAGTGTTTAGTTTATAAGTTACTCTGCGGCATGAGCATGGACACAATTTTCGAAGGTAAGTCAGACTTTTGAATTCAATAGTAGGATCAAGACGGCGTTTTACATTGCTACTAGCCTTTTTTCAAATTTATAAACGACATTTCAGCATATCTTGTCAGCCAAAATCAGGGAAAATAGTGAGGGCATCTATCTGAATGAGACTAATAAGGGAATAGTAGGTAGCAGTAGGGTTTCTAAGATTTGTCGTCGTACTCATACAATCCGATAGGGAGGGCAGCTAACCATATATTCAAAGGTTCGCGAGGTTAATTCGTAGACTTTGGAGTTCATCTTAAAGAATGAAATAAAATGAACTTTTGCCAAAACCTGACACCAAATAAGCCTTCTACACAATTTATTGGTAAACTCCGACCGCTTTTTACACTTAGGTGTCACTTTCAAGGGATAATTTCAAACAATCATACGGTATACGGGTCAGCATATGCAAGACAATGAACCAAATATATTTCATTTTACTCTTTGATATTGTAGCTTACGAGGTAGCTTGTTTCGTAATGCTTGCATTGTCATCTACGTAGTACTAACAGCAGGTCTCGCGCGTTTTCTCCATAGGTCTTTTGTCACTGTTTATTTAATTTTATAGTAAATTAACAAAATGATTGTCTAAAGCACGGTAAGCTTACATATCCCCTCACCTCTTGACAAGTGTCTGCAGGTTTTTCCTTATGCATAATTATTCTCAGAGTCATCAACTTTCATCGGGTATAGTAAAGTATGATAATGATAACTGTATCCCCCTCATACACTCTAGAGGTGGCTTGTGGTGTATGTATATGTAAAACGCAAACATTACGACATTTAATACTTAATTCAGTATCTGCTACGTAATTTTTCTGTCCACGAACACCGAAGAATACTTATTTCATGCGCGTGAGCTCCGGAGACAGAGGCAGGAATCCATTCCTATGGTTCTCGCAATCCATCTGCGCCTCCCACATGAAAATGACTCCGTAAATCGATGGTAGACGGGGGAGAGAAGTTTGGGATTGAAAGATAAAGAAATCTTCTGTGGATCGTGAGGACTGAGCGAAGAAAATGAATTGATCAGGTCAGGAAGACCGCGAAGTACTTTACCATTGTTCCCAGTGCAAGCGACGCGCTCGGCAGACATCATTGGAAAAAGTTCGCGGGAGGAATCGAATATGTGTCAATGTGGTCGCAGCAGGCAGAAAATGTCGTCCGAGGAATTTCCAAGTTAAGGTTATCGGGAATTATCGAAGAAAGAAAGCTTGAAAATCTTCCGTGTCTTCAGTCGCTTCCGCAGAAATCTAAGAACTAGTGTTTTGAGATGTGTCATATGTAACTTTCCGCTTAAGTAAAATAACAAGAAAATCGCAGTGCTCTACATCACTAAAGTTCAATCTACAGTATTATTGATCAGGAGCAAATGACTGAGGAACTCAACTGCATAACTGAGAGGATTTAAAATGCCTTTCCTCCGTAAATAATTAGACACTTGGCCTCTGTCATAAAGCATAGACGTGAAAGTAGCTGTTTCATGTGAGACGCAGTAAAAGGATATCATAATAAAAAGGAAAATTGTTATCAAAACAGCTTGTAACTAGGAATAAATTTGTGGATAACTGTTTTCTGGTACCTTTTTGAAAAATTTCGTGATATATATTGAAAACATGGCAGGCAGCCTAGGTAATTGAATCCCTGAATGAAGTTTTTCAAGAAGTACAATGCATTTACCACATAAACTCCTACCAGCAGGCCGTTCCGAATTCTAGGTCAACTTTACGAAAATCTCCATCCATGTCGCAAATAAAAGAATCTCTCACTTGGCGAGTGACAATACGCGTACCTAACTGATGCAGTAAAATAAAGAATTTGAATACATTCAATAGATTCAGAGGTCATGTAGTAGAATTCTGTCATAATTAAAGTAACTTGCACTTTTTCACTAAGTTTTTATTATAATTACTGCGTGTATCGACTCACAGAGTCATCATAAGGTACTAGATCTTACTCCGTGTTTAATATCTGATAATGAATCCATGAGTCAAAACGTGTTATATAAAGAAATCAGAGGAAAAGTGCGATTACTGTTATTATAACGAATTTTCACTTCTTACTTCTTGCATGGCTTGTGACTATAGTTGCCTCCTTGACACAAAAAGATTGAGGTTACTAGCGGGTTGGAAGTTAAAAGTATAATTATGTATTTATATCTTTCATGAAAGACTGTCATGGAATATTATCTTCGATTTCCGCCAAATAACCTTCCAGGTACATACAGTGTCTCTCGTGGAAGGGGATGAAATGATAGAAGGGAGAGGAAAGAACATGGCCTGAGAAGGCAGAAAAGAGCCGGCAGCAAGATTAGCAATAACTTTTCCGATTCACACTAAGGTAATTCAATTCCATCAACACCAATACCAATACTAAGGATGAGTCAAATCCAAATGTCGATTCTCGATTCCACCGATTCTCATGATAAGAATCGGTATTGAGAATCGATCGCCTAAAGTCGATTCCGATTCCATCGATTCCAGATAGATAAATATTCAAATCAAATTTCATTTATCACATCATATTTGTCTCAATAATTTTGGGTGTAGACAATCAATTTGTACTTCTTATCTACCTCAATAAGCTGAGAATATTTTCTATTTGTTAATTAACATACTTTTTGAGCGACTTAATCGTCTTTGTAATTTTATTTCAGCCAATACTTCAATTTGAATAATAATCGTACGCTACTGGTATATCAATATCCCACCTGTTATTAGGAATAAGAATCGATGGAATCGGAATCGAGAATCGGGAATCGACTTGAAAGAATCGGAATCGAAAAAAAGTGGAATCGACTCATCCCTAACCAATACCAATTATTTTCGTAACCCATTGGAGATCCCCTTCAAAAAATTTGATATAGACTGAGTGGGCTACAGATAAGAATAAGAAATCAAGAATTTTGCGGTTGATAACCATCGTTTACGACCTTGAGAACCCAGATTGTCAAACGCGGCGGCTACTTTTCATCCCCCGTGTAGAGGATGTTCTTTGAGAATGGACTCTTCCGCATTATTGGGACCTCTGCACAACTGCCGTCATGTTTCTCTACCTTTATAGTAGAAACTTGCTATATAATAAAATTTGCATGACACCGCAGAGAGGCAGGTGAAAGTCCTAAAAGAAGCGAATAACGCAATGGACTCCCGTAATGAATACATTATCTCGAAATCCTCTAGGCAAGCGACAAAACCTACCCATCAAACTTACACGCTCTTTTCCAGAGATATGAGGAGCAATTTTCAAAAATTTTCCGTCCCAGTTGACTCGGATGTACCTGAGTCCTTCCCCTCTAACCTTTTAATCGGCCGGTTGGATGCGCAGCACAAAACGTTCCCAGCTAATCCACCTGACCCGTTAATGGCAATAACGTGATGACTTAATTTATCGATTGCCCTCCTTCCACTCTCCCTACGCCCAAACAACCTATTAAGGAACCAGGATATATCGTTTTTTTTCCATTGCGGACGGGGTGGAGCGGGCAGCCAATTTGCCGGGAGAGCCTCCTCACGCTTCAATTTGACCTTTTCCTTCCCAAATACGCCGCACAATGAGTTGCCCCTCTCTCTCGCCCCAACCCCACCCATGAGTTTGCACGACAACGAGTGGAGAAGCAGTTCAATATCCGAGAAGCTTCCAGGGAGTGTGTTTTTCAGGTCCCACTCTCCCATCCTCCCCCCCCCCGCTTTTTCCCGTAATGGAAGGCATAAGGTGCGATCATAATCCCTAATGCTAACGGGGAATGCTCGAGAGAGACCATCCTCAAAACAAAAGACTTCCTCCCCGCGCAAGGCTAAGGGTGCCTCCTCGTTTTTGTCCTCGGACCATAGCAAGCAGGCTCTTTCTTCTCGTCTTCTGTTTCCTCCATCCCATTTCTCCGACTTAACTCTCCCCCCCTCGAGCAGCATTCTACCAAGGCTACTCTCTCGTCATCCCACCACGGAAACCCGTCTCTCTCGGCGTTTCTCGCGCTCCAAGACGCTCCTGAGGACTGGTCTGTTTTCTCTCTTTACTCTTCCTGATTTCCACTGCAAGCGAGAAGTTGCCAACCTAATCCGTTTCTACATATGTGGCGCAGCATCAAAGAAACTAGGTTTTGTTAAACGTATAATAGAAAGGTCCTCGGATGAAAAAGTCAAAGAGAGATGCTACTTCGCTCTGGATAGGCCACACCTCAAGTACGCCGCGAGCATTTGGGACCCTGGTCAAATAGATTTAACCAAAAAATAATAAAATACAAAGGAAAGCAGCGCGCTTCGTTAAACACTGCTACGAACGAACATATAGTGTTACACAACTGTTAGAGGGATTAAGGTGGGAGCCCCTAGAGACCCGGAGGCTAAACGCTAGGCTTAGGTTGCTTGATAAATTAAGAACTGATATTTTTCAGAGCGACATAGAGACTATAATTATGACTCCTCACTAAATCTCTAGGTATGATAGATGCAATAAAATAGAGATACGCTGCCGAACAGATAGGTATAAAAACTCGTTCTTTCCGCGAACAATTAGCGACCACAATAAAAAGTGAGCTCCACTAAATACACTCCTATAACACATGCTACCATTTCATCTCCAAAAAACTTACACTTTTACACGGCTGGTGGCCTAACACCCCCTGCCAAACGCCCATACGGCGGCTCTTAGGGTATTATGTAGTTTTAAATGGACATCTTCACCCACGTATTTTCCTCAAGGCCACCTCACGGGTGAGTAGCAGGGAGCGTAAAATTGGGGAATTAAGATTGCTTAAAGCCTTGTGATAGGAGTGATAATTGCAGGTTCTGATGTGGGCATAATTCATTCCAGAAACGGCTCGCTCAAATTTTGAATTGATGCCATATCTGGGGGACTTTAGGAACGAAAACGTTATTAGGCTTCAATGTTTCAAACGTTTCATCATGATATACTCCATAGAACCACTATAATCCAATAGAGAATCGGTTAACAGATACTGCCATACGGTCCGCCAACTATTTAATTTCATTATATTTACCGCCAACTATATAATTTCATCATGTTTAACAATAATATTTCAAGTTTTTGATCGTAATTCCTTATCTAATAAGAAATAAACTGCAAATCAAAAGCACAGGTAATACTAGTATTATAGAATATAAAGAAACCTGAAAAAAGCATGCGGCCATATTGGCCCAGAATTTTACTTTTTCTTACAGTAAACATTGTATTTGGGTGGTTATAAATATTTAAACGTACAACGATGCGAAGCTAGTTCTAAGTAACGAAAAAGGAAAGAGTGCCATAACCATTATTTTTAGGGAGAAGGGTTAGAAGTTATTTTAATTTTCCACCATTTTTTTCAGGCGCGTGGAACTTTAATAAGGGGGTCATAGCCCTCTTCCTTCCTGCATTAGCGCAATGAAATTATTCAGTACTCTGTCTAGTTACGCAATATGCTGAGAAATGTTTTTTTCATTGACATGTTAGCCGGCACTATGAGAGTAGGTTATTATCTTATCTTTCAAGGTTTGCTTTCAAAATTCTTACATCTTTGCAAGTGCATGAATTTGCATGATATGTTGGGAGCTACTCTTATGACAATGTATTTCATCTAGTAAACGATAATGTCATGATGGTTTGGCCTTTTTGTTAAATAAATCTTAACTAATAATTTGTATATTTCTTCAGCCTTTAGATGACGTAAAAGTTTCAGACAGCACAGATCATCAGCGCTGCTCTTATCAAAAACAAAATAAACAAAAACTGTAGATCCGGGCCCAAGCACTTACGGTTTGTAGTTTATAAACTCATAGTGAAATAATTATACGAATGCATACGTAAAATGGCCAAAGAATTGGGCAGTGGAGAAGTGCTATTGGTACTTTTTAGCCTATTCATGAGAGTTATTACGTAGAAGGTAAACATACTACTCTTAGTACCAAAAACTCTAAACATTAAGTCTTAATGGCAATGTTAATGGGCTAAAATTCTGCATGAACAAAGTATGCATCAATCGGTCCGTTCATGATCTACTCCCTTGTTAATGCTCATGATCTAAGTTTTCATTATGTTTTGAGTTCGCAAAATGTTTCGTTATCAACAACATTATTACTTTCAAACTTACCTTAAAAACTTTTAAACTATGGTTATACTATTTACTACCATATACCTTGTGGTAGTTTGTAATACTAATGCGTACATTTTTTTGAAATTTTAACTGTCTTGTTGTTAGGTTCAGGTTGGAGTAGGTATTTAAAATTTCTCTCAGCCTTAATGCGCTCAAAGGACTTGTCTATATTCGCTTTTTGCTCTTCAGGGCATACGCATCAGAAGCGTGGATGCGGGAAGACTCATTCCCATCTCCCGGATGGAACGACTATTTTCGCCTCCGCTGGCAACGCCTCCTCTGGATAATGGCAGACTGCATTATGACGCAGGGAACTGGGGCAGGGATCCATGTGTGGCGCCTATTAACTCTACCACTTTTCCTTGCAGTATTTCGACAACCAATGGCGTAGAGCAAACTGTGCGATAATTTCATGCGTCTTGAGCAATATTCGTGAAACATTGCCTTGAGATATATAGCCAACGAGCTATTCATTATTGCACAAACAGTATGAAGTGATGAGTGATAAAACCCGAGATGGAATAATGAACAATAAATAATCTTAATAAAATTAAAACGTGAATGACAAAAGCAGGCGATGGTATAGTATCGTGGGAGATGATGAGGTGAAACTCAATACCGAAGGCCCTCAAGGGCAGGAAATGGATGGAGTGAGATAAATTACTCATCAGTAAGATTTTGATAAAAAAATGTTTTTTCAAATTTTCAAATTAACAAAAGACTACTTCAAGACGTTCAAATCTCAAATTTACGACTACATGCTTATGTTATAAGCTAACGGTTAGGAAATAGAATAAAAATTAACGAACTTGAGCTACATGCGTAAAGCAAGAGGGAGTCACATTAAACAGTATCATGTTTTGAATTCACTAAGTAAAATATGATTAACTCCCCAAAAGAAAGGATTCTGAATGATTTATTGTTTCCCTCGAAAAGAAAGTTTCAAACTGTTAACCCTGAAAGTACACGACTAGATTTGTGGTTTTCATATGCTGAAAAATTTCCACTTGAGTAAATGTTTCCATTTATAGATAGGTTCCTTACACCATCGATGAAGTTGTTAAAAGTCGTATCTTAACACTTTTCATAGACATCCATGAAATAAATGTCGTATGTATATCATTTCCAAAATGGATTTGAATTTTTCACGACAAAAATGCAAAAATTCATTAATCGTAGAATATGACATATCATTGGACAATAATTCCAAATGATGATTGATGAGATATATAATGAGACTTTCTATCTCTGTGTAGTAACATTGATGTTAAAATGCAATAAAAATATAGTATTACAATTAACTGTACTCTAGTGAGGGTACTATGAGGACGCTGTGAAAGGTGAAGAAAAATATGTAAATAAGAAGAAACTAATCGAAGCTAGGATGGATGATCAATGAATTTTCTCATCCAAGGCAAAGAAAAACCTTTGAACGGAGACAAAAAGCGTAATTGTAAATTTGAGATCACTCCTTGTCTGACGAGTTAATCCCTAACAAATTAAAACTACCTCGACTCTTCACCTTTCAAGTTAAAAAGAAGTAGCTCAGATACTTGAAAATTTATAAAATTTGTATTTATTCATTTTTTCAGCTGATATTTACTGTTGCGTATCTCAAGTACCATTTATTTCATAACTCGGTTGACTGCATTTTAAATGGAGAGCCACTGGATTATTATCTCAGTATTTCTGGCAGGAAGGAATGAGACGGTGAAAATCCTGGGGGATGAAAAGTCGCAAGGAGGATACCGCTTTGTAATCTTAGATTAAAACGTAGAGTTTGAAGGAAAATAAATTGGATCTGGTGAGGAACTTCCGGGAAGTGCACATGGGCTCTGTTGACATCTAGTGGAAATCCCATTCTTCCAACTCGAAACTTTTATCAAGGAGAGAAATACGCTGTCACAGATATCAAGCGCTTGAGCACATGCTTGGCTGGCTTCCATTTTAGTGTCTCAAGTCTCCTATCCAAAGGGTGTATTTCAACAGTTATCATTTCCTGAGAAACTACAATGGGAAAAGTCTCGAGGAGAAAAAATTTATACGGCAAGGGCAGAAGCATCTATGCTCCCTTATAAAGGTTAAAATAACTCACTTAGGAAATTGGTTTTGTTTCATTCCAAAAATTAGTCAAATTAGTCAACCAGGGGAAAGCTGGGATATTTTTCTCTTCACTAGACCTAATCTACTTAAGACGAGATTCTCAAACTTGTAATACACGGAGCAGAAAATTGAACCTTTTGAAGCTTTATTTTACCACCTCCCATCCATGTATTCATGCATTTATTCTTGCAAATCACCACTTTAAACAAGGTAATTTGAAATGCAATGCAAAATTAATGAGTGGTGGCGAGATGTCAATCTGGCTTCCAGCCTGTTATGTATCTTTGTTCTGGGGGCACTTCTACTATGCCTTGGTTCTATACCCGACTCTTCGCGTCATTTTAAATGTTTATGTATTTTGTGCGGGGTTAGTTTTTGCAGGATTATTTTTCATGAATAAATACAAAGTGCGTAATTTTCTTCATATAAAGTAAACTAAAATAACGATCTTGACTTCAATGTTATCACGGCATCATTATCAGCTGTAATATGACGTTGTATTAACAATGTAGCCACGGACTTAATTAAAGTTTCATTTATCTGAGGAGACTTTCACACGGACTATCCATTCTCCAAGTTTCCAAGATTCCACATCATTCAATGGTATCAGGCTCAACTATGTGGAAGTTGATATTCACAAATGAAAAAACGACTTCGTTTTCTTCCACTGATTTATAAATCAGTGGAAGAAAACGAAGTCGTTTTTTCATTTGTGAATTCCACATCATATCACCAGACTATATGGAACATGCACAATTATTTTTTTATCCATACAAAAGACAGAAAAATTCGAGCACGGGAAGGGAGAATGAAATTGGTGGGCTAAAATAAAAAAAAACGAGAATTCTATAGCCAACACCTTTTATGGCATGATTTTTAAATCCTATTCTTTTCACCACTTATTCTGTAAGCCTGCCAAAAAACCCTTGCAAGGGATAAATTTGTCGCGGAAAAAAAGTGTTGAATGGATTTTCTCTGATCCACGCCGAAGGCAGGAAGAAAGTAACGAGAGGCGGGCAAACGCGAGTGCTGGCAGGGAGTGTGAAATTGACGGAACTGAGGAGGTTAAACAGAGAGCGTAGGAGAATGGCAACGCAGGAGGAAATTCGATAATAACGGGGGAAGGAGAGGAGGAAAAAGAGGAAGAGGCAATGGTGGAACACGACGCCATTCTCCGTCCCCGACGGCTCCGAAACGATGACCGTTATAATCCGCGGAAAAAATGGGGGAAACAACTGCAAAGGCGCCCGTCGCTTTTACTCTCGCTCGAGCGTGTGATAACGCGCCCCTGACCCACCCACGCCACATCCCCCCCCTTTCCGCCCGCTTAAGGGAGATTAAGGATTTGGGCCGACTCACCGCTGAGTGGGAGTGGGGACCGGCGGGTAAAGGGTGGGCTGGATGCCCGAGGAGATATCTCGCTAGATTGCCGCACTGTGCGTGGCAGGGGGTGTTATAACGTGAAGAGAAAAGGAATCTGAAAGTAGATGAAAACTCTCTATGCCGAGAAGAAGGATGTTGAGATACACCGGAGCTCCAGGTGGAGATTTTTTCTATTGGTCAAAATTTTATCATCATGATTTTGTCGCATAAAGTGGACTTCCATTATTTGAACATAATAGCAGGTATAAATAATAAATTATAAACATAAGGCTATAACTTTAAAAAATGTGATCGTGGCTCAAATACTGAGATGAAGACACTGTGTGGGTTGTTAGGAGTCTGTGCGGGTAAAAACTTAATGGATTTGCCTTCCTTAATCGTTATATTACTCAGATAATGAATCAAAGGCTAAAATCTTTGGTTACCTATTTGTCCACAAATTGGAACTCTCACAGAAAAGGATGGAAATACCTTGAGGTACTTTAAGCACAAACTTTTGTAAAAAAATATTATGTCCACAACGAAAGAGAGAAACCTAAGGAATACGTTAAAAGAACTAGTAACAGGAGGTTATACGGAAAGATATCGCAAATACTGTATAATGTCTGACGCTGGATTGACATGACTTATGGAGGGAGGGCAAACAAATAGAATGCCAAAAGCTGATGAAAGGAGATTAGCTCAAAGTCAGATGAAGAGGTAGACTAAGAATGAGCACAAATGATACAATGGCGATGTATGGGTGACAGAGGATGAAAGGAGCTGCGAATCATTTACAGAAATGAAGGCTAATTGTTGAGGAGGCAAATGACCAGATGGTTGTGGTGCAAAGAAGAAGATATTGTTTTCTTTCATGCCCAATGCCAAAATGGTGTATTTATCGATGAAAAAAGTGAAATAACAATTTTTTCACAATGTTGCATCAGAGAACGCTCAAAGGATTTTCCTGAATCACACGGTAAATTCACAAAGAGATAATATAGAACTTTGAAGTATAAATGATGACTGGTAACTTTGTGGTTCCACATCTTCATTTAAAGAGAACCGGGTTGCGACGTTCAACATCATCTTAAGATGGTCCTGAAGATGACGGTGAACGTCGAAAAACGAATCACAAAGTTACCAGTCACGATTACTATGTTCATAAATTCCATAAGAAAACGCCAGAAACCACCAGTAATAGTATTTAACGTTTAAGTATGAACTCTGGCTATTATTTTACTAGGAACAAAGCAACTGAAAGTCCACGTAAACTCACAGGTAAGCAAACATGGTGACGCGAAAAGGGCCATTTTTGATGGATTAGATAGTTGTCTACGAAATGGGTACTGTTGTCTCTGGGTGAGAAAAAAAGGGTTACTTGGGTTGTAAATGGGTTGGGTTGTGTAAAGGGTTGTGAACAATCACAGGATATTTGAAAAACACAGGATAATTGAAAACAATACAATATTTCAAGACGGACAAAACTCTTACATAAATTGGTTCCAAACCCACTGCCCTCCCTCTTCATAAGGCAATGTAAGTTGATCCCAACCCACCCACCCCCAAAAACGTCTTACGTAATACTTGAATGGCTCAAAGGTAACTGCCATCAAGATTTACTTCCGCCACACCTCGATTGCAATGTCATTAAGTAGCATTAGTGCGTCTTATTCCTGCCACCCTCCAACGCCATTCGCTGACCACGGCATGGTGACAGAAAATGAAATCCAGTTCGACCAAACCAAACTGATTGCTCGCTCTCAGGGATACTGGGAATGCATTATCAAGAAAACAATTTAAATTAGGATTCATATTAATACTGTCAATGGTGACTCTTGGTATCACTATAGTAGCACTTGCCCATGCCAGAAAAGCAAAAAAAACATGATATGGTGCAAAAACTTTTCCACCAATGGCTATCTGGCATTGGTTCTTGCCTGCCACCTTGTATAAATATGAATTTTTCCAAGTCACGGCAGTCGTCTCTGCCTGAGAACGATACTCGAGTCAACTGTCGAAACGTCGGCCTTCATGGACCCCTTCAACCGGAAGGAAGCCCGAGAGAACTTTGAGAAGTTGATAGTTTGGGAAAGAATCAGATCCAACATATCCAACCCCATGATTGGGACCGGCATCACCGTCTACAGCCCATTCCAATCTCATTGGGTGAACCCCCTATAATGCCTCTCCATCTCCAACTCAATCGCCAACACGCCACTGCGCGCGCCTCTCATTTTAGTGGGAGGATACGGAGGCGTTTTAAGAATCCCACGGGGTACAGAGTGCGGAAGTTAGCGAGGAAGGGTATACAGCGTGGGGAAGAGGGAAAGGTACATATAAGCTCCCAAGTTGATTCCCACACCACCGGAACATTACCAAAGATCCAACTCGTTCCGTTGGTTTCCTCCTTTTTCCTTTATTTCACCCGCTTCCGCACATATTCTACGTCGTGGAAGAAGACGATACCCAGGGGTCCTGGGAAGAGGAGGACGACGAGGAACTTGATATGGGTAGGGATGGGGGCAGTAGAGATTAGGGTTGGGGGGTAGACCTTCGCTTTGGCCGCAAACTACCGGCTTGAGTCGAATGGATGAGTGGGGGTGAGAGAAAAAATAAAGGAAGCCGCTGAGGATTAAAGCCGCCGGCGCCTGGACCTCGCTTCCACGGTCCCACGAAGTGTGTCGGTGATGACGAAGCCAACTCTCAGGATATCCGCATGAGTAATATTGAAAATACAAATTGCCCAAAAAGGGAATCGAACTCGGAACCCCCAGTGTTTGCACCGAGTAATTTAAACGATTAAACATGAGAAATATTGAACCATATTGAATTAAATTGAAATATTGAAGTTACGGTACTGTTCAGGTTTATCCATAAAAATGTAAAACGGATAAAAGTCCGATAGAAAAACACTGAATTATTCATAAAATTCACGCAAAAATCGCATATGATCGCCAAGTTTTGTGGATCATTTTTCGGAAAAAACAGGTTTTACTTCTGTACACCAGGGTGCTATATTTTGCAGCCTCCTACTTTAACCAATAACACTCTCAGGTATGAAGATTCATGCCCAATATGGCGACTCTAGAGGAAAGTCTTGGTTAATCAAAGCCTCAATGAAATTCATAGTGGCTGAGGACGCCTGGAAAGCTTAATTACATGATGAGCCTGGCGCAAACTCGGCGAATTTTGGTTCGGATTCCAGCCCAGGAGAATTATAATGATGGTCACGTATTGATGTGTACCTCAGAGGATTACTAACACTCAAGTTGATCCACATGGCAAAACATTCAAAGGCATTGTTTTCCTCGGCAAATAACGGAGCATGTCCATTCTACTAATTACAATATGGTCTGCCTCAATAGGTGCATTCTGATCCTCATTTAAGCGTCTGAACTTCCCCAGAGTTGTGACAGTAACAAAAAAATTATGATTCGTAGATATTTTGGCTGATCATCGTTCCGTCGTTTCAAGTGTCATCCTAATATACTCTGTGGGTTCAGGCTTGATGGAGTGAAATAGGAACATAACTAAGTACTTCATACTTTGCCATCCCCATGTCAGTGGTATACTTCCTAAGTCTCCGCAGTCCAAAGGTTCTTCATATCATAATATGGCACCGGACCAATGCAAAGCTTTATACTAAACTATGCACACGGAAATTCTAAAATAAAGCATCTCTAATCAATCAATTCTATATCTATATAGTAGTTCCAAGAGAAAAATTTTCAACTATCATTTGAAGAACTTCTCGGCTAGATGAAAATAAGAATCATTCCACAATAGATTTCGCACGAATAGTTGAGGTTATCCACCATCAACACGAATACATTGAGACAAAATAGGAACTAAAGCTAAAATGTGGTGTTTTCTGGACCGTTCTAATGGACCGAGACTGGCTTCAACTGCTACCCTCTGATCACATTAATTCTTACGCGAAATCGCTAGACTATTGTCGCACATTCCATATAATAACTAAGTGTTGGTTACTATGTTTTTAACTCTGCCTCTCTGGCACACACGCATTTACTCTTACTCCACAGGGGATTTAAGTGTTAAACGACAGGACTTCAACTGCGCGTCAAATACTACCTACTACCAATGGAGTTCCCTTGTCTTTCCAGTGCCAAATAGTATTGTTATATAGTTTACTGTTTCTGCCATACAAGAAGTTTCCGAGAAATTTAAAATGTTATAGTTATATTTAATATCTTCCAGAAGAATATTTATCTTGATAAATTTGATGATGGAGTGTTATAATGGCCAAATTGGAAAATACTGTTTCTTAGAATAACATTTCAAAATGATACATGAACTATTTACTTTAATGATTACGGTACTTAACTCAAGTCAGGAGTTATCCTGCTGATATCTTCCACCTAATTCTGCCCTCATAAACGCATTACTGAGCTGCTTCCATTAGCACCAACCCACGTTAACTCCCAACTTTTGACCACTTAGGTGCAATGAATTGGTAGTGTACCGCGGAGTTTCCGTTTCACGCGCGTCTGGCCACTTTGTGCACATCACCAGTTTGCTTAGCATCCGTCACATATCCCAATGTTTCCACTCCTCTCTGTTATCCCCACTGAATACTGGAAGAGACCCCAAGGGCCCTGCTTTGGGCAGCCGGAAGAAAACGAGTAGGCAGTGGTACAAGGGCCACTTACCCACGCGTTATAATTGGAGGAAACAAGGGCAGTGCGTCTGCGCTTATTTGTGCACACCCTGGGCACCTATTCGCGCTGTGGAAATCTCAAAGGTGTTTAGGCTAATTTTTAAGTAAAAAAAATATGTGCGTCAGTGTGAACACAATACGCACGAGATAAGCCTATGCTAAAATACATACTCGAAATTACCGCCTCAAAATTTACCATACTAGTCAAATTACTGTAAAAAGGTCGCAATGATAACTTGAGTCATTGCCCTGTTTCAAGAATTCGGATTCTCTTCACAACCACTCCGTATGATGAAAATTAGGATAAAGTTTCACTCAAATTTGATACTTACCTATTTTTCACATAGATGAAATTTAAAAATGTTTGTGAACCGATGTTTGATTACAATATTAACGTCATCTCAGGGACATTAACAACAAAAGTAAGGACATTGTTAATCGTATATATCCATACATCAGTTTTACTTCATCGTCCCAGGTTTCAACGGATTAAAAGATAAGGTAAAGAGAACCCGTGACAGTAAAATAAAACAAATTTGGATAAACTCTATTAATAATTACTAAGATTTTATCGCTAATTGTATAAATTGATAAAATTATAAGAGTACAGAATGAATCTAGTTGTTGTATAACATTTTGCTGCCAAATTGACAGCTATAAATTGTCATTTTACCGAGAAAAGTTACGGAAGGTTTCAATATAATTAATAATTTAAATTTAAATATAGTTAATAGTACCTAATATAGTTTATGGTATATCGGAATAATATTATATAAACTCAGGTGATAGTTACCACTGATGTACGACACGCATGACTGATTTAATTCTCTGAATGCAAGTATCTCAGCCGAGGTTTGAATATCCTACGCCCATTGATGCATGAAAAATATCTTCGTGTTCCCTAAATTATAAAAGCATATATGGCTAGGAATTTTTTGCAGCAGTCCAACCACTGCCACTTACAATTTGGTCAGTATCTGGGGCTACGTACTTAAATATTTCGCATTCTATCCGCAGGTAAGTAGTAGTTACACGGCCAGAATATCTTACATAATTCAAGTAACTTCTTTGCATACTTTCTTCATTTCCTTTAAGAATTTTTTTTCTGCGTAACGCACACACGTACGCGCCTGGGAAAACACACAAAAAGCCCAGCTTCGTGCGGGCGCGGCGCGACCTCTGCTCGGGCGGGTGGCCGTATAGGTATAAACTCGCCCACCCTGACGGAAGCGCCCAGAGGCTTTCCTCCAGTCAACTGTTTTCCTCTAGGAGATTGGACTGCTGCACAGAGGCTTCAACCCCCCTCCCCCTCCGGACTCCCTTATCCCCTTTGGAGAGGGTGGCTGGAGGGGGGGGGGGCGAAATGCATTGCCGCTATTAAAGGTAGGCGGGCGGAGGAGGGCACGGGAAGGAGAGAATGGTACCCGGCGCGAAATGGGACTGGTCTGCCAATCTCTCTCTTCGCCGGCGCATCAAATCCACACAAACACACACACACACATACGGCTCATCTCGGCCCTCCCCTCTCTCTCCTACACCTTTCAACACGTCCTCCCGCTAAATCCACGTTCCATCCTTTCTCCTACCTTCAAACCGGCCGAAAACCCCCACATACCCGACCCCGCCCCCCAAGGACGAAATCGTCTACAGCCCAACCATTCCTCCTCCCCCTCCACCCCCTGCATCCGACGATTTCCCGGGGAAAGTCAATCGTGGGAGCAATTTTATTCGGTCGCTCTCTCTCTCTCTCCGCCGTTTCTTTTTTCTCACTCCGTCTTTCGTCCATTCCTTTCCCTCCTTCTTAACGAAAAGCGTTCCCCCCCTCCGTCCCACGCGCAGTTCTCGAGGCTCTCCTTAATTAAGTGGGATGCGTGGAGTGAAATGCCGTTTCGTCGGGGATTAGTTGGGCGGCCGTGCACCGGAACGATTCGCCGCGCTGCACGGCGGAGTGGAATCCAGAGGGGTCTCGCCCATTCCTATGATTTTTAATTCCCCAGGCCGAATTGGATCGCGGTATTATTCGAGCGCGGAAATCTCGTCCTCGAAGGCGGATCAATGTCCGTGCTCGGAGACGTGCTGGACAATGCCGTTCGAGAAAATGAAAGCATCGACTTGACGTGCAATGGTAGAGATGGACGATAGAATATGTCTATAGAGCCCTTGCAACGGCGATGTTCCACTTCAGTACGTCTGATGCAACCGGGAGATCGGTGAAGCCAGCTAAAATCACAGAGTATCTACAGAAAAAATAACCTTAAACTTCTACATCGTTTGTATTTTAATCAGAAAGAGGAGAGGTCGGCATTGGTTTAAAATAAGCTGCACATTTAATATCAGGAACGGAGTTATGTAAGCCAAAAAGGTATTTTCTCAGTATTAAAAGCAACACAGCTCGGGAGTAACGAAGCATTTTCGCTAAAACATTTGAAACATGTATTTCCACGCCAGTGAAGATTTAGCAATAGCTTAATCAAGGCAGTTATAACTGAAAACAATGGAAGGCCAAACCTATCTAAGAATGATAAAACAGAAAGGATTCCATATCAAATAGGAAGATGGAATAAGCAATAAAAAAGCTCAAAAAGAGTTGTGTAGAAAGGAACTAGATAAAAATGCTTAAAATTCGAAGAAAAAACTAATTGCAAACACACTGACACTTAACGACCTCTTGAAAAATTAAGGGTCTTTTTGCGGAAATTCTACCAATTACCGCCAAGAAGTACCTCTATTCTGTACTGTATCTCTCTGGTAGAACTCTGTATTGTATCATGTATTAAGAAAACTACAGCGTCAACAATTTCCATCAGTACAGAAACCACCATCAAGAAGAGCAAACTGACCAATATCCTTGATTTAAATGACTGATACAATCTTGACATACAATCTTGACATTTGAAAACCAATTTTCCGTGAAGTAATTATGACAGTTACAGATACAGCATCCAAAATTCTTTAACTTAAGCTCCTTTTGTAAAATATGGTGTATGTTTATCAAAGACCCAATGTAAGGCATAAAATGAAAATAGAGCCAATAGAGACCTTAAAGTACGCACTTTAGCTATAAAATATCTACTAAATAAAACGGGGGGATATTAATTACTGCCAATATACGCTAAGAGCATTTGTAACTTCTAAAGACATTCGATATTCTGTCGCAGAGTATTTATGAATCGTGAGCTAAACCAATATCTTTACCAATAGAGTTCTTAAGATGATTTCGTAGCTTTCTCATTTTTGTAAAGTGCATTACGTACAGTTAAAAGAAGTCAATTCAATAAACAGCAAAATCCAGCTTAATGGCTAAACCAAAAAGATCTTCCAAAGAATGGTCCTTCAAATTACCTTCCTTAATTACCTAACCCTTGATATAATGGATATTCACGAAAAAAAAAACGTTTAAGAAAGATTAAAGCCTCATAAGTAATTTAAAAGGGAACATTTCATTTTAGAAGTGGCTAAGTATTTGTCCGATTGGTAAAAATAAGGACCACTGCGATAGGAAAAGTCTTAATGAAAATTGTGAGGTGAACACCTGTAACATATATAAGTATTCAAAAAGAACTACGATCCCGTGAGATTATCCGAGATGAAGATTTAGTTTTCTCCTATTTTCCTACGGCAGAGATGACAGTGAGACAACGTCCCTCATCCCTTGTATCGGAATTTTTCATTTTGTTCCGAGGAGGAGAAGTGACGTCATTTTCCCTTCGGGCGCTCTTCCGGAGTACCAGACAACTCGTCTCTCAGGAGACACCAGAGGAAGACAAGTCGAGGGCGAGGGTTTACTAAAAGAAAACAAGCGAAGGGGAGAGGGCGCAAGTTAAGGGTTGATCTCAGGCCCATCTGTGGAGTGGAGAAAGCAACAGCGAGAAAAACAGAGAGAGACACACACACCAGGGTACCCACTTCATTAATCCCCCGGGGGGAGGGAGGGGGAAGAGGGAGGGGCGGGGTTGGGGCAAAATCCAGCACTTAATGAACGGCTGACAAGACACCGGCCGAGAGAATGAAAATATCCAACTCCATATTTCCTCCTGCAGCGTCGAGAAAACTCCGAATGTCACATGTTTTTCTCCTTTTGTACCTTTGGTGACAAAAAAAAGGTTTTTCTTCCCAATAACGTGTCCATTTCGATCCGCTCCAACACAAAGATATGAGGACGTTATCAAACGAAATATTGACATGTTTCTAGGCAATATTTACGTCGACTCTCGGACAATTATAAAAATAGTGGTAATAAAACAAGAAGCTCTTTTGAAACACTTTTTTTTAATAGGGATACTTCCTCAATGATAATAATATTAAATTTGTTTAGAGGTAAAAGGATAAAATCCGTTACATATATTTATGTTGTATGAATAGAGAGAGTATCACATACATAATTCTTTTTGTAAATAAAATATCCGAAAAATTATTTGCATAACAACTATGATATACCAAGTAACTTTATTCACAAATTATTAAGCAATTAAATTAGTATGGGCTGACTTATTCAACTTAAGTAATTCCGAAATAAATAGAAAAAGTAGCGAATAACCTATAATGCAGTATGATAATAGGGATAGTTATCCTCAACCACTTGTGGCTGGGTGGATGAATTAAATATGCACACGTACAGTGCAGAGGGACAGGATATTTTTCTATATAAAACAAATTAATTGTGACATATAGCTAACACAGGTGCAATAAATCAAGAATAAGCTTGACCGTTAAGAATACATTTATCAAATAATATCTTTGCAAAACGTCACGGAATGTGGGAAATGTTCGTAAGGCTTCTATCTGAGCAATCACAAAACCTAAAATATACGAAAGAGGAGGCAGAGACAAGGATCGCTGACCGCCGTTGGCAACTTTGGTTATGTTCACTTGATCTAAAAACCATGCTTCCATGGCAGACTGGAATAACTAAGGCCCTCACTCGAATTTATGGACTGCATAAGACAAATTTCCAAAGACCAGAAGTGCAAATAACAATTAAGCTATTCATGGAAATTCGGAGAAGCGAGGTGTCACCGTTAGCATGATATTTTCACTCATATTTATTTATTTATTTATTTTTACGATCCCCAAAACAGCACATTAAGGCCTTTTACATCTGGTGATGAACATTAGCATGAGATGAAGCACAAACAAACATGTCCTAAGTGGTGAAAAACCACTCAGGCGGGACTCGAACTCGCGACTCCGGAATTGGCATGCGAGGTCTTTATCCCGCCACCTGGGGCGATTGCACGCTCAACGCGCCGAAAAGAAAATCATTCACTTGAAGGCACGGCCTTAATACGCATGCGCCAAATCATTGTTGAAAGAGAAATACTCGCGACTTTGATCAAAGGAGCAAGCACCGTGGCGGCCAATGAGGTCCAGGAATAGGTTCGTGACACGCGCACGAGGGTTATGCAAATGGGAGCATATAAATACATCAGGAGGCGCTGGACTGTGGCTATATTTCGACGCAAATGGACGGGTCTATATTTCTTGTTCCCCCACACGTGATGTAACAGCGGAACCGTAGCTTACACATCAGTGCTAGATCGATGAAGTTCCCGGTAATTAACCGGCTCGAATATCAGCTAATGAATAACTTTTTTCCAGCGTCCAAAGGGTATAAATGTGCAATAGTCGTAGTTTTCCAGTTTCCTCAGCAGCATTTATTTCCATTTGTTTACAACAGTATTTATATATTATTTTTGTGAGCTTCTTAGTTTCTCAACCACCAGTTTTTTTCTTAGTGTCTTGTCTGCAAACATAAATTTCTGTTTTTATTTGGTTCCACCGGATATTTCTCTTATTTTTCCTACATCGGTATCCTAATCGCATGTGGTCTTTAGCCGACATTTAAATGTCATCTGTGGTGTACAGGGAATTTTTCCGTTTAAACACAATGAACTATAATTTCACCCTGTTCAGGAAATTTTTCATTTTTGCATGATGTAAAGAAATATCTCACTGTATTTTATAATGAAAACATGAAAATATAATAAAGTGTCAACACTGATTGATATTCTTGAATAAGAATTCTTCGAAAGTAGTCAAAGCGAAAACATGACCGGATTCATAGGAGGGGAAAAATAGTAAAAATTAAAATATTTTCTCAACATTATGGATGAATATGCAAACAGATTACAAAAAATATTTATTGTTAAAATTTACTTCTTTATATTAGGATTATTAACCCTTGTAAATAGTTAAAAACACACACCAGTCACCTAGTGTCGAAATCTAGGAGTGGAGGACAAAAAATTGTGGAAAAATCAAGTGTATACATTGATATTATTATTAAAAGGATGTGTTTATAATATTGCGACAATAAAAAGCTCTTATTATGTCACTTGAATTAAATTATTACACACTTTTTAAGACCAGAAAACACCTGGTTGAATGGGTAGAAAGAGGAAATGGACACGGTGTTCAAGTCTTATGACTTGAACACCGTGTCCATTTCCTCTTTCAATTATGAATGAGTAGTGAAAATTGTGCTATGTTCCATTTTGTTTTTTTAAAAACTAAAATTGCATTTCACTAACGAATGATAGATAATATGATATATTACAAATAATTGCTGGGAAAATGGATAAATTTAGCTCACTTAATCATGAATATTTAAGCCATTTATTTGGAACTAACGTCACTCATTAAGCCACAACGTCCGTGAATTCACCACCTTACGATTACAGCGATAAAAGCATACAAGCCGATGAACTAAAAAATGTATTTGCCACAGTGAATTCATGTCATTTCTCCGCTGAAACAGAGCTCGTTAAATGAACTAATCGATTCGAACCAAGCAACGGATTATTGGAAAACAAATAATCCAATTACATGTTGCGCGGTTAGGTACGCAAAAAATTGGAATGACGGAAGACGCCAGCTCTCTTGCGTGGGGGAGAAAGAGGAAGGCATACGCCGTCTGTTGCGCAGCATCGGAAGCTGAATCGATTGGGTGTTAAGGGGTTAGAGCGAGAGGGACCGTAGATGAGATTCAATAAAGAGCTTAGGGAAGAGAGATGGAGGGAAAACCTCGTTGACGCTGAGGAGATTGACTTGGTCACAGCTCATTGGGTAAACGATGTAAGCCATCCAAAATCACCGAGATTTCCATAGAAAGATATATAACGGAGTTTCCTTCAGTGCACCGCATGCTTTTCCTTGGCATACTCTTAAATTCGATTCGGCTAAAGCTAAATATGAAATATCCTGTAGAGTCTTGCACACCATGGCCATGTAGTGTGCGATAGGAATTTTTTGCCAATCAGTGTTAGTGAACACCTTCTCCCTGATTTATGCAGTATCTTTAAAATAAATTTTGACTACTAGAGCTTCGAGTGTTCAAGTGAAGGCATAAAAGTGATATCAGTATTTAATGGATAAAAATACCGTCATAGTATATGAATTAAATGATATTGAAAAGGAATGTTACTGTGAAAACACATCACCTAAGTACACGGTGCCTCAAAGTCTTCATAGGACGTTAAAGAGCTGTTGTTTTAAAACACATAATCGTATTTGAATGAAACGCATATTATAATTCACAAGAGCAAATCTGATTCAACAGTGCAATTGATTTCCGCCGACGATTCTGCACCGCAGCTCCAAATGCACTGAGGTTTGGATGGTTACAGCACTTTTGCAGGTATGGCTGCGGGCTGCTTAATCCTTAGGTCGGTAAACATGCATCCTAAGGTTATGAAAATTTTCCAATATTAGTTTTTTTTTGTGCCGTGCAGTTGGAGGAGGACTCCTTGAAAACCTGAAGGAATTCCACTGAAAACGTGATGCGACTTCAATAAATTTACGTTTTGGAAACGTTATAATGCAATTTAGCACTTAGCAATAAAATTTAGACTCAGAGGCACCGAGCATGTTCAGGGATGTTTGGATGCATTTAACTGCAAAGCAACAAAAGCAGCGCCTGAAACTGAAGATTCTATCCAAAGCGGGATAAGTGCCAGGCATAGGATAGAACCCACTCCTGTTACAATGGAGAACAAAAACTCCTGTAAAAACTAAACAATTTGAACTATATTTTATGAAACAGATACCATTATTTTTATCTTTAATCTTGCGCAGATTGATTTGGTTCTATATTTTTTACGCTTTATTTTCATTTTCATTGTAGTGCGTGAACAAAAACGGTACCCGTTTTATATAGTCATTCAAAACAAACTTCAATTTTAGCCATTTGACTGTTTTTAACTATGGAAATGGTCTTCGCCAAATTTACATTACTTGCAAGCTTCATATTTTCTCCTTAGAAAAATATTGTTGCTCTTTATTCAAAACTACTTTTTCAAAGCAACGGGATCTAGAATGAGGCGAAACTTAATACTATTGTTATCGGCTAATCCTGAATAATTATTTTGTAATATTTTATCAATACTTTACAGCAGAGTGTTGACTTAATAAATATTTTGGATTCAGCACAGCTCTGCTCCAAAGCAACAACAGCAACAGCGCAATACCCACCTCCGCTGTGTTTTCTGATCCGCATCCCGCTTCGCTTAAAAATAATTTCAAAATCAACATTCGGCTGCAAATTATTAATACCATCAGTTAAAAAATATGCAGTATTAGCAGATAACAACAGTATCAAGATTTAAACTGGCAAACGAAAGTAGGAGTGTGTTTTGTAAGAATAAAAAACAGTAATTTTTTCGTTCATGCACTCATAGGAATATGAAAATAAAACGCAAAAATATTCTCAAACATATCAATCATCGAATAAGAAAACGAGAAAAATAATGGTGTATGTTTCATAATGATTGGTCAAATTATTTGTTTTTACAGGTGCTGAAACTCGAGTCTCCGAACGTTTGGTATCGATAATAGGGAGAATTGACAGTAGGGAATGTACAGTATAGCGAGACCGTGCCGGGATGGGTGCGGGGTGCGGTGCGAGAGGTGCGCGGCTCCACTCCTCCCGCACCGCACGCGATTGTTACACGCCGTGTACACGTAAGCACGCCGGCACGTGTTGGCTATCCGTGTTATTCGCGGGTAGTGCCGGGTGGCGGGGGAAGGAGAGAGAAGTAGGTGTGTTAACACTACCCTGATTATTCAGCGAGTTTGAGAGTCGCTGAATGAGTGGACGTAATCGAGAAGGTGGGAGGGTTGTAGGGGGGGGGGAGGGGAGACGGACGTTTATGCGTTTGCACGGGGATCGTTGTGTTTGTGTGCGAGGATGAGTGGAAGGGATGGAAGGAAGGTAAGCTGGCCGTAGGGGAGGAACGGAATGCAAATTAATGGAGGTGTGGAGAGATACAGGCGGGGTTGAGAGAAGTATATGTGGGGGATGTGAAAGCGGGGAGACTCAGCGTGCAAATGACGGTTAGATGGTCGGTTTCACGGGGTCGGGCGAGAGTGGTTTACCCCACGACCACCCTTGAACTCCGAGGGGCATGCTACGTTTTACCCAAGACCCGCACATCTTCTGCGTCCCTCCCTCACATCCTCTGTACACCCTCGAGGGCACTTGCTGGCCGGATGAGCATTGCGCGTAACGTCAACCGGGATAGACTAAAATGAATCATTGATACTCCGATATTATCCTTTTTAACCTTACCTTACGATTTTTACGATCAGTCCAGATGATTTTCGCATTTTTATCATTTTCTTAAAATTAGAGGTGATATATAGTTTTAGAAAAGTTTAAATGAAGGAAGGAATGTCTACAATAGCCTGGCCCTTGCATGTTCTGATTCTTCAGACGGGCATATATCCTATCCTCATTCATTTCATCTATGAATCCTATTTTCTTTCTACATCTTTCTCTCTAACTCAACATCCTCTCCCACGGCCATCAACATCCCTTCACCCCACAATTTCCTTCTTCCGATCTCCGCCTGATGTTTCTTCCTTTCGGCCACCAAACCAAGTACTTTCTCGTTTGTCTTCGTTTTCTATTCCACTCTAATGAGGTAATCTCATGCAGCTTACAATCCTCTTTCCTTAGTTCACGTATCTGAACCAAGAAACACTACACCTTAACTTGACTCTTGCTTTTAATCTTTCCCTTTACATCCATATACAAGATTTCCATAATTAGTTTTCTCTTTTTTGTTAACGCCATTCACCTCTACCTTCCCTTTTCTACTCTTATCCGAAGATAGGGTTGTTGTAGAGGTTAAAAAATTGTCTTTACGTGCTGATGGCTCGTTTCTGCATCCTGGTGGTGGTAAAGATTTTTCTGATATCTTTAAGGGTTCGGGAAGTAACTCTTCTGAATATAATTGGTTGGCACCTTAATTTTTTCGGGGTCCGTTTTAGTGTGGTGGATAGAGTATTAGCCTACCATCATGTGAGCGTGGATGAAAATAAGAGGGGTCATGGTTTTTTTAAATCAAATCTCAATAACAGTTTAATTGCAACGATAAGAGCGCTTGAGTACAACATTCATTTTGGATGGGAGCGTTTTGCGTGAAGAATTCTACTGTCGTTAAGAGTAGGAGCAAGAGAAATTACATCTGAACTATAGTCACCCTTCCTTTAATATCATCATGACGCTTTTTCTCATTATCATTACCAGGTATACTTATTGAAGAAATTCTCCTAAGCTATTGGTCACCACTCCAAATCAAAACCTTCCCAAACTTTTCCAAGAATCTGTTTTCCAAAACTTATTCTATCTGCCCCTCATTCGCTGTAGCTTCCATCATCCAAGTACTTCGACAACTTTTGATTACCCAGAAAATATTTTTTTTCTTGACTTGCCACGTCTATCACTTCGAAGCTTGACCTCAATTAAGTATAGCTATCTCCTCGAATTCTTTCTCTCAAGAGTCACAGTTTCGCCACAATATTTCACTTGACTGCATACCAGGCATCTTAAAACCTTTCCTCACTTTTCTAGTTTAATCTGGGACTAAAAAAAACGAACTAGCCTTTTAACAATGATATCATCACTGGACACCCAAAAAATTAATTCGCAGATTTATGGACAGACACAATTTCAGCATCCAAGGAGCAAAGAGAGAAATTATACAATTAACTAAAACGAACGTTTTAGCTCTTCTTTAAAAGTGTTTCATAAGGTACAAAGGGAACTCTAAAATTTGAATTCTACCTCACTTTTTATTTCCAAATTTTCGCCCGCCATTTGTTGTACTTCTTTCATTTTCAACCCCTGCATCTCAACAAACGAATCGTTTGCGCCTGAGCCTTCCGAAAACGTAAAGGCAGCTGTGCGATGGACTGCGTCAGGATTTATTTAGGCGAAATATTGTTGACGGCGATGAAACGGCAAGGAAATGACGTTATCCAGGTTTGGAGGACAGTGCCCCGCGCTGGCTTGCTCCGCTATGCGATGACATTATTGATTCAGAATTAACAAGGTGGCAAACTACGGTGAGCTCATTTGGAGCGCGAAATGCAGTTGGTAAGCTCATGGTCCCCGATTGCTAAAGTGCCCTGATGCGCAGTTGCCATAAATGCGTTGTCAGCACCAGTGAACGATGTATAACCTAGGTACACGGCGATGGATCCCACCCGCCCCGCAGTCATAGAGCTCACCTTATCGGAGTTTAACTAATGTGTAATCGAAAGAATCGTTAGCGTAATGGAGAGGAAGCGTAAGTTGGAAAATATATTCATACATTCTGGAATATCATACACACACACACATCCATCATAGCGTTTCCCTTTCGAGGTTAGTATTTATAAAATATCTTGATACTGAGCTTTTTTTAAAGTATTCTACCGGTTAAGGGAGGTTATTTGCATGTCATAGAATCTCCTCCCAGTCATCTTAACTTTCAGGGGCCTATTTTGCTCTAGTATATCCTTTTTCGCCTCAGTATACTATCTACTCTTCTTCATCCTGACCATGAAACCTATCTTCTTTCTTCTTCTTCCCCGCTTGCCCAACATCCTTCCCTCTATCACTTGCCAGCAGCCTACTTTCATCTCTCTTTTTGAGGGTCTACGTTTCTGCCTAATACAACAAAGTGATAGAAAATTTCCTCCGCTTTATAAAATTTTCTTCTTTCCGCTCGGTCCTTATAAACACCCTTTGTTTCTGTCTCATTCTAGTACTTTTTCATACGCGCTCTCCCATTTTTAAGACTCGTAGTATTCTCTCTCTTAAGAACCTCTTACGCCACTTTCATCCACGACTTTCTTGGTCAATCTCTTATCCGCAGTTTATTCACTCCCCTGTCATATACTTGTCCACTTTTTTGTCTCTATTTCATTCTCTCCGCATGATCACTACAATAATACACGCCCATTCCTCACATGTCCATTACCGAAGAATCCGTTCCATATTCTTTCATAATCCAGTTATTTCAATGTCTATTATCCTCTCTTCTGCCTCAAACAATCCTCAGATATGAAATAGTAGGGATATTTTATAAATATTAACTATGCATGACAAATATATATTCAAAGCAAGGTTATGCATCATAAAAGTTGAATTGGAACATACAAATTGACTAAAAATTTCACTTTTTTCCATTTCCGTTGAAAAAAATAGTCAGAAACATACTCTCGACTTTGGCGAATGGGAGAAGACTAAAAGTAGAAGGCATTCAAACTTTGGAATAATAGAGTGTTTGATATTAAGCAATTCTCGGCATTTTAGAAGAGGGAGATCACGAGGAAATAATGCAGAGTATAAGCAAGTGGACGGAATCAGTAATGACGTAGAATAGAACATAGGAAGCCTTTTTAAACAGTAAAATACCATGCAAGAGCGGAAGAGGATAAATATGAACTTTTTATGATAATCACAGGTTAAATGTGTAACAAAGAGTAGAGTGAACTCTTGTGAAGACAGTGGGCAATCATAGAAAGGCAAAACTAAAAATGATCCATCAAACCATATACTGTCCGGTAAAATATACAGCTTGGTATATTATATCTGCACACGCATCACCTATTTAAATTCCACTAGGTGGATAGCAGTAGGTAGCAGCGAATGTTAAGATGTAATTTTCTTGAACATTGATGTTTTACTCCGTTACTAAGGTCATGATTATCGCATAGGAAAAATTCACTCATTAAGTACCTACTATTTAAACTTTCCAGTGCTATTATTGAAGCAGATAATATTTCCTGCAGTTAAACACATTCTATCAATCGTAATTATCTAGCAAGTCTCTCAAATTATGCACCTGCTCCACGGCATTTTCTTCACGCAACGATCGGGAATTCATACAATTTTGGCACACTCTTTTATCCATATTTTTTTAAAAGATTAGCTTAAAATAGCCATTAAATCTATTTATTAACCTCCATAACTTTTCTGTTGATTTCACATACGTTTTGAATAATATAAAACAATTTCCACTGAAGGAAGATGTCGTCATCTGTAATAGCAGATGACCAGTTTGTGGTATTTGAACCATTTTTAGTTCTAATATTCAGAATTTTAGTCGGCTTGTTTTGCCACTAGGGCATCAAACATTATCCTCAAAGTCAATGATCAAGATATCTAACTGCCTTCTGTACTTCCAGTGAAATAAGTAGGCAAGTGACTCCAACAAATCCTACGTTAGCCTACCAGATGACCGCAAATATAGAAATCTCCATCTTATTAGTGAACTATGCTCAATTTCGCGAATCATTTTACTAATTTCAGTATTCTACCATCGATTTCAATATTTTTTGACAGTACTTATTTTATTATCATAATTTCCGGCATTTTGTTGTGCTTTTCTTGTATATCTGATCCGCCATTGGATCCTCTTAAGTTTCTCATATCGTCTACCTTTTCTTATTTCGTCCAGAATTCTTATACTCTTCCAATCTCTTCCACGCTTCCCTAGGGTTCTCCCATCTTTTCCACGAAAAATTTATTGAAGTTAGCACACTGCCACCTTATTTAGACTACACCCCTGATTCTAGGTTCCTTTTTCAAGCTCCCATTCCTTCGTGTCCATTTGTTCTCACATGCAAGAGGCAGGCATTTAGAGAAAACTGGCTTTGGCCGTCGCGTCGAAATAATTCAAATTGCAATATGTGCTACTTACTTTAAACACTCGTAATATCATATTCATCTGTAATTAGGGGAATATTTAGGCATAATAGTTTTTGTGGAATTTCTAGCTTTGTGGTAGAACTTTCATATAATGATTCACATAATTCGACTCAATCCTGGACGCGGCTATCCAGCGAGAGATTCCCAGCACAAATAATAAAATTAGGAAATATTTTTACAACCTGACCGTTGAAATCTTGAAATATGATACCGGACTGAGTCACAAAATCAGGCTGAAGGATGAAGACTTTGTACGTCAAATATTTATATTGATAAACTATTTTATCTGCAAACATTCATTAATAGTGTTATTTAAACAGAGAGCATGTGCTGCTGTAGCCACTCAAAGCAGAGTGGAATTGCATTTTGGACGGGACTTTGAACTCAAAGCAAAAAACTCGAAATGAAGAAACAAAAATCAAGTCGAAGGCTGGAGAGAATGAAAGAGAGGTGGAAACGTGAAGGAGGAGCGAGATAAAATGAAGGCGGGGAATGAAGTTCCAGGGAAAGATTGTTTGAATGAAAGGTTATTTCCGGGGGTAGAGACTTACTTTAGATGAAAGACGCAGGTGGCATGGGAGTAGAAGGGCGGAGGTGGAGGGGGGAGGAGGTAAAGTCAGAGGACTGGCTCCAGGGAGAGGAATAGGATGCGATGGAGGAGCTTTGAAAGAAGAGATAGAATGGGGAAGAAAACTACGCGGAGAGGAGATTTAATTAGGGGCGGCCTTTGTCAAATTTTCCGGAAACCGCTCGCTTTCTGCGAAAAGGGATGTACGCCGAACGAATTGTTTGTGAAGAACCTCAGCAAAAATCTTTTCGTGGAGGGAGCGGGCAAAGAGGTAGGAGGAAGAGGGAGCGGCGATATGAAAGGGCTAGCATAAATGCAGGACGAAAGTCAAATAAAGTGGTGGATGGGGAGCCGGGGGAGCACATGGAAGGTCGGGTTGATTTCCCTTCCTCCAAACTCAAAGATTGCTCGCTTAAAAATAGAGTCTGCGGGGATCTCAACCGCAAGAGGTCGACCCTGTAATGAAAGCTTAAAAAGCTAATGTTGTCGGGGAGGTCCAAGGAGCCTTTGGTGTGCGAGAAGGCAGCGAAACACAGAATTTTAAAAGGCTCCGCCGCCCTCTCCTTCGACAACTAACTCAGTTGAGTTAGAAGTAGGTGTAAAAATGCTGATCACGCTCCCACGAGCAGGAAGCTTGATGACGGCCTCTCCTTTGGGAATTCACGTAGATGAGTAATAACATAAAAAATTGAAAATAGATTGTTTTACCTACTTCTATTCCAAAGCCCTCGATGTATAAACAGTATTCAGGCAAAACATACCCCTTTCATTCATGCACTGAGTACTACTCCGGGAAATTTGAACTAACTATGGAAAAAAATTATTAAAATATAAGTAAATAGTTGCGAACTATAATTAAAACTTATGAAAGGTGCAGGAGCATCGCTGAAATATTTTAAATCTGGCATTGCAGCCTTAAATATACATTTCCAAATATTTACTGGACCAATAATCTTTTATGCACCACTCACTGCTTTGCCCAAATGGTATTTTAATGCCCTGCAATATTCTCAAAACGGAGTCCACAGATTAAAAAAGCGAGCTTTCCATTTGTGATTTAAGAATCATATTCCCCAACATATATGCCCTTAAAAATGGAATTCAAAAACTATTATTATTATTATAAGGCCACACACGAAATACTACATCGAGGGCCATATATTTTATGCAAGAAATTAAAATAAAGATTCCCTGGCAAGGCTTAAGTATAAAAAATTATTCCTTATACTCGTTGGTGTCCAAAACGTATTTTAGTTTTTCTTTACAACTTCTCATTATTTTGGATGTTCTGTTCAGCATTCAAAAAGATCCTTACGAGAGAGCCTTAAAATTTTTCTCCTACGTATCTATCGACAAATTTTATTGAATTAACCAACTTAGCAGCTCAGTAGCTTCGAGAAAAACTCAAACTAATGCGAAATTGATGAAAAATCGCTCTGTTAGGGGAGAGAATGTTTGAGAAAAAACGCTAACAACTCGAAATCAACCATAAGGAGCTCTTCTTTGTTTGTTTTTCTGGCACTTTAATGAGGTATTTTACATACCTTTAGGAACTGTAAGGACAGTTTTTAGGATTTGAGAACTCTCGACTCGTTTGCCTTACAAATTACTCTGGCATCGTTTTACACAGATTATACCTACCAGACACTAATAAAAAATGCTGGAGAAGAAATGTTATTCACTCGTAATCAAGGAAAAATATCATTCGGTTCAAGTACATTTAGATAAAATCCTTTCACAGATATTTTTTCGCCAAAAGGCGTTTTGTGTTACTGAACTGTGCTGTCATTTGCAATCATTTCCCAACCAATTGTGACGCGTTACTGGGATTTCAAAACACATTTTGGATGCTTAAAAAGGCTATCGGTAAATAATTGCCTTGGAGTGTTTTGCCCTTTAATAAAAATACCATAGGATTTCAATATATAAGAAAAAATAAAACATAGAAAATATAGAAAAGCAATCTGGGAGAATGGGTAAAGAGTGATGCGAAGCAGTTGAGAACGTGGGCCTCGTCGCCTGAAACAAATATGGCACGATTACTCCCGATTGAAAGGAGCGGGAGGTACCATTCCGAGAGACCGCAGTGCTGCGGCGTGAATCACGGATTCAATTTAATTTGCGGCATCCAATTGAACACACGAGATTGCTTGCTTTATCCATTATTGTTTAGGATAAGGGATAGCAAAAAAACGACTGAGAACCCAAATTAGAAGCAAATGACAGAAGTTCATACGAAATTTGAGCATGGATACTTTGCTGCTAGTCAAAATGACGTTGGCCACGACTTTGTTGAGGAGGATATTTGGGAAACCAATGGTCGTAGAACTACGCAATTCATATTATATTTATTTATTCCAATTGACAATATGCAGTGATTAGTACAAATAGTGGCTATATAATGCAATTGCATAAGGTACGTCAAGAAGAATAAGAAAAAGCAAAAGTTCATATATTCTCAACATCTGATGTTCCGTAGTCATATACAGAGTAAAAACATTTATCATTCAAATACAAATAAACATTCTTTCTAAAGCGTGGGATGGAATTAATTTGTTTTATACAGTTTGGTAAGTGGTTGTATAGTTTAGTACACATAGAACGGGGACCTGTTGACATCATTGGCATGCTAGATGGTTGAACATGAAGGTCATTCCTTCTTCTTGTATCATGAGAAAGCAGACTGGTATTCAGTGGAAATAAATCCATATTCTTTTGTACATATAGGATGAAATGGTAGAATCACATGAATTTCAAAGTCCCGCGACGTGGTATTTTTAACCCGAAAACAATGTTTTAAAATGTTAAAAATGTCAATGAGAAAATCTATATATAAAAAATGATACTCTTGGATCGCTAGGTATTGTGACGATATCGGTACGATTTTCAATGACGCATGTACACTATGCTTTTGTAAAGCTGAAAAGAAACTTTGTATGTTTATCATAGAAATATCTTACATTTAAAAAAATTCTAACTTTCAACCAAAGTAGCCCAAAGTTTAGTATTGTGGCGCCGAGAGTTAAGATTTTAGATTCAATTTCTGGGAACAAAAGTTTAGAGGCGATGAGCTTAGATATTTTCCATATACGGCGTAACGTTTCTCCCCAAAGATATCTCCAAGGGTATGGACGCCATGTCTCTGGAAAATCTCCACTTAACACGCAGATGAGACGCTCAGGGGCTATTTTTCCCCTTTCTTTAGTTCCCGCAAAACCCTCGGCAGATTCACCCGAGCACTACCCCACCTTTCTCTCTTATAGCGACTCGCTGTAGCTTCTCATCCCTCCCGTCTCGCGAGGCCACGTGTTATACCTCGCCCCCTACCGAAAAAATGACCAAACAACAAACGCAATTTAATACTCGCTTTTTTATTTTCAATAAAGGAGGGCGTGCCCCTCGGAGTCTTTATCTCGGCCGTTCCCTTTCGCCCCTCGCTTTATCCACGCCCGTATCTTCCCTTCTTCACCGGCTTGTTTCGAACCACACACCTTTGCTCCGCTCAGCCTCATGATTCCCACGCATTCCGACCACGTCTCGGCATTCATTTTTTCCCATACCGCACTCTCATGCCTACCCATGTCTGTTACTTCTTTACCTCTCCCATGCCCGTGCAGATGTCAAAGACTCCGTCCTGCTGCAGTAGAATGAAATGATTTCTCACTTCATACATTCCACACTTTTTGTTATTTGGACCTTGGTTTCGACATCTAAAACGTAAGTATATACGCATATATCCCGTTCTTAGAGGCTAAATAACCACAACTACGTACTAATCTTCGCGCCTCCGCATCGACGTGTAGCGGGAGGGAGGGGAGGATACCATCCAGGTAATAGTTTTAAAGTTAAGGCAATTGGTAGGTAAATGTTTATATGTACTTTGGGAACGTTGAATGCTTGAAGTGGAGTTCAGTTTTTATTATAGCCACTAATTGTGTGGGAAGGACGAATATTTTTACCTACACGTCCGGCGATGTTTCTCTCCTATTTTGTCGCCTAGATTGAACCTAGAGATGTAGTGTGGCATCAAGAAGATAATTTCAGTGTCACACTGAAACAAACCTGTTCTGACAAGCCTACCGTTCAACTTGGGCCCCCCAACCTAATATCTCAAAGATGTGAAAGATAAAATGTTCGCTCTTGGCAGCTTTTAACAAAGCGCTCAACTGTCCTTTTTATTCTATTTATTTATCAGATTTAATACTCCTGCAAAGGGCCCAAAATGCTCACGATATATTCAAGGTATGGCGTAGCTCAAAGGTGGTTAGAAGTGAAAAAGTTTAAAGGTAGAGATGGAAAGGAAAGCCTTTCTTGGTGGCAGGCAGGTTTGTATTTCATAGTGAGAGAATGGGGAGGGAGAAAAAGCAAGAAAATGAGCTAAGCCGGAGGTTATGACGTAAATATACAAACAAATTTGAACTAAAAGTTTTTCTTCGGGTACGTTCTTACCTTCTTCATGAACAAATAATTTTTTGTCAGTACCCGGTCTTATAAAATAAAAGACAATAAGTCATCAGGCTGGTATTTCTCCAGAGTAATCATATACAAAGCCTAAACTTTAACCCGTAACTCTTTTAGATTTGAATATACGCATAAGATTACACAAAGTAAGATTGCGGAATAGACAAGTTTGAAGTGATTAATTATATGCAAAAAATTATGGACATATTTTATGGTTAATTTAATTCACGAACGGTATCGTGGCTCAAAGTTATCATCAGGGAGTGCCTTTGTGATGAATCGGCCATGCATAAAAATTATCAAAGTCATGTAATAAATCAATACATGTATATTTGACAATGAGTTTTAATAGAGTGTTGGGGCAGAAACGAAAAATTTTCATCGGGTTTGAGATTTTATTTTTCCAAGAATAATAAAGGATTAAATAAGCCGTAAAAAAGCCAAAAAATGTGTACTTGGCAACAGTAGCTAGCTTTTTTCGTCTTTTATTACGGGTATTAGGCTTGGGGTGCTAATTCAATTACATCTATAATATTTCTTCAATGATTTCTAATATTTTTGATGCCAGTATGAGTTAACATTAAAAAATGGCATACGCAATATATGAGTGCAGTGTCTATTCCTTAGGGTGCACAAAAATGGTTAGAAGCCATATTGCATGGGAAATCTTCTTCCGCGAACGTTGATTAATTTATATTAATGTATATTTTACAGAATGTAATAAAAATAGATTTAACTCAACGGTTAGCATGTATGCCTGGTGTAGAGTCTTAAAGCCAAGCCACCCTCAGGCTTCTAGCAGGATATCGCCTGGATGGAGATTCCTTTCTTTTTCAACCTTATTCCTTCAGAATATAGATACATCATCCAAGTGCTTATTTTTTAGTTCAAACAAGATACCGTATTACTTATACGACACCTTTAAAATGACACACTTTTCAGTAGTCCAAGTTATTTGTCTATAGAATTACTATTCAGCGCTAAAACGTCGGAGTGCTAACTGAAATGCCATGTTACGCTTGAAATGCATATATTTAGCCAAATTTCTTTGGGATAAATTTTTTTGTGCTTATTTGACACTTTTAAATGAAACTATACCGTAATGATAAATGCTTCGATTATTTTTTGCGATTATCGTAACACTCAATATATGAGTATGCCACGACGTATTAGCAGTTTAGGCATACTACTGCAACATATAAGCATTATGGATTGCAGTAATAAAAATCTACGCCTGATTTACAAATTAGAGTGATATCTGTGATAGTTAGAAAGATATTTTATTGCAAGTAAAGACGCGGTATGGATGAGAAGATCATAAAATCATCGGTCAATTTTTTCCTCCATGGAACACACTGAATTGTGAATTCCTGTTAACATTGAGAAGCAAAGTATATGCGTGATTGGGCCGGGAAATTGAAGAAACATAAATATCCCAGCTTTTTCCAGGCATACGGAAGGAAGGTCGTGTTGCCAAAACATACCATTCACACTATTTTTTCTACAACAATCGCAGCGCTTTCACGATTCCTACCCAGAAAATTCGTTCTTTCATCCTCCATAAATAGATTCTTCCCTCTTCTTACCTCATTCTTTCACAATGTTAGTCCCACAATCTTCTCCCATTCTGGACTTCCTATTTCCCGCATTCTTTCTCTCCTTTCCTTTCCTCTCTTCTTTACACGTCCTCTTCGTCTACGGCCGGTGGTACACCCATCCCAGACGACCAGGGCTCCAACGACCCATCGCTAATGCCGCCATCAAGCGGGAAAGGAGAGCATCCAACGCCCTAAACCATTTCCCAACCAACCCTCCCCCCACCCTCAGCCGCCCGCCAACCCCCATTCACTCGAACACTGAAACCACACTATGCAGGCGAGGGTCTCGTAGGCGAAGTATTCGGATCCTATCCCACAGCGTTCCAGAGGCACGAAAGATTAACCAGAGGAATTCAATCAATCAATCACTCTGGAATCATCCCAATCAATCGAAAGCATTAACGGTCTACTACTTCCTATGAATAACTTCCAATGGAGGACTTGCTTCTTAAACTATTCAGAACCGAGATAAAATGTAAAAACAATTATTCATATCCTGCCAAAATTATAGACCGCTCATGGCCAAATATTGGGCACATGGTTAAAGCTAAGGATTATAAGTTACGTTTAAATAAGGTTTTTAACTGTAATTTATCTTATAATAGGATCATAATGAAGTCATCAGGTGAGGGATTCACTACCGAGCAATTATTTAAATAGGAAATCGGATAATATTTTCCTGCCCATGGATCCATTTACTACATGACAGAGTATCTTTTCAATAAAGTTGCGCCATGAGAAGGTTAACTGAGGCTTCCTTCGTATCTTACACGAGGGAAAGTACTGCGTTCGTGTACTGAAAAGGAATTTGATAAGTCATTGCAATAGTTCATCGGACTTGAGAAGATCTTGAACTCGTTGCCTTGAAATGAATTTTTGTCCAGAAATGGTACATTTTATACCTTCACGAATTTTATCATTCCTCTAAAATATAGGTTGAGAGGTGGGCTATCAAAAACGCAGCAAATTCACTTCACAATGATTCGTCCCGACGGAATATGATAAAATAGCCCCCTCATGGTCACGGAAATCTACGCCAGTCAATACAGTTCCAGCGGACTGTGATAAAATTAGTCCAAAAGGACTACGATAAAATTTCTCCCGCGTAGTCAAGGTAATCTACAGTAATTCAATTTTTCATTTCTCCAATGATACAAATGGGTAGGTTGAATGATTTCCAAGGCTTAGACTTTCCTCTGCCAAGTACTATTCATTCATGGCAAGAGAAAACAGCCATATCAGTCCATTTAATGCTAGCTACATATTGATGATGTTTTCATATCAAATACCAGGGATCCAAAATAAATTTAGTCTGCCGCTGTAGCGAGATAGGCAAGATATCGAAATGAAAATCTTTCCTTTTTCATCTTCATGCACGTAGTTCCCTGTAAACTAACTCAAGGGTGTGACTTAAGAGTAAATATTTGCCAAATAAGCTCTGCAAAATCAAATTATGAGCAATTATACTGAGGTTTACTTGCATTGATTGGTTCATAACATGTTTGGGTTAGAAAATTGCGGAATAGCGAAAAGTGTCGCAGGCGTACTAGTAGTAAATGCTAGATTGTGAAAAAATCTCTAAGTAATCTAACGAGCCCATACCCCGAGAAATTTATCATTCCATTCTTCGAGGCAACTATCGGGTGATTATATTATCATTACACTCAACTGCGCTGCACATTACGCGACACGAAAGTTAATTTTCCGTTCATTTGTTCGGCATAGGTTGTTGTGAACCTACAGGATGCTACCTACCGGCTAGTTAACGACTGCTTCCCCGGCGCAGATCGTTCAATTCGTGAGCGCTCAAATTCGCTCATATGATTCCATCAGCGCTAACTTCATCACCTTGAATGGAATCTCCCATCACGCTCTCAAATCGCTTGTGGGAGGAGTATATTTTACGTTTGTTGAAATAATCTCATTCGCATAAACTGAACAGTATTAGGTGTTACTTCATGGAACTACATTCACTACAATGATGAAAATACTTTCTCTAGTCTAACCATAAAAAAGGTGAGTTACCCTCCATCTTTATCTTTGTATTTTAGTTTATACTGGCTCGCGACCCCCTCCTTTGCACCTGGATAAACCCATAAAACGAAACCCATAAAATTAATGGTTGGAGGCGTAATTTAATGGAAATTTGTCAGTGATGACGAGTAAAAATCGTGGTATATTCCACACGCTTCGGATACACAATAGTAAAAATAATGGTACACTCATCAAAAATACCATTTTTACCAACATGGGTTTCGATGACATGACGAAAAAAATCTTAGTTTATTCGACACTTAAAAGTCTATTGCCGACCCAGGTTTGTACTCCACAGCATTGAGCATCAAGGTGACACCTGCACAGCAAACGTTATCAAGGTATATCCTTGATAATGTATCACTCTGATAATGATTGCTGTGCAGTCGATTGCAGTGCAGGTATCATCTTGATAATGATTCCTGTGCAGTCGAAACCTGGGTCGGCGATAAACTTTTAACTGTGGAATAAACTAAGATTTTTTTCGTCATTTCAACGAAACCCATGTTGGGAAAAATGGTATTTTTTATGAGTGTACCATTAGAAGTATTTTTACTATTGTGTATCCGAAGCGTGAAAGTACCAGTAAATATTGGTTTTAATTTTTTAACATCTAGACTGTAAACGGTTGGACCTCTCTATTCTAATGCTAATTGCCTGATCTCTCACTTAGCCACAACACAAGCTTTACTTGCACTCCTCCATCACCTCCGGGGCCTGGGCTGCCTCCCCTTTAACCACCCTCGCCCGCTTCCCTTTATACTTCTCTCTCGCCCGCGGTCCTCAATCCTCAACGTCGGATGAGATGGCGTTGGGCGAAGTGGCGAAGGCCCAGGGCCCCATTACATATCTCAGCGCACCCCTAGGGGGTGGATGGTGGGGGAGGAGTATAGGAGAGAACAATCCAAAGGGTGCGAGGGAGGCGGAAGGGCATTAGGACAAGAAGGGGGAGGAACCACGGGGAGCGGGGGTTGGGAAAGGCGGTTTCGGCCCGGGAGGATTGCGGTTGAGCACACGCTCTTCCCCCCGCTCCGCTCCCCCCCGTATATGCCTTTCCTTCTCTTTCTTTCTCCCTGGTCGCCACTCTCGTCCGTTTCCTTTCATGTGGGTCGGAAAGCTCCTTCGCATCCTCAGATGTACAAATGTTACTTTTTGTTTAATTATCTTTGTGAATGTGTAATGCTCCCGCCTGCACCCGCCTCGACTCACTCACGTGGCCGAGTCACCGCAATACCATGAGATAGGAGTATGAGAGCGCCAGGTCGTTGAAAGTTCGCGTAATCTGAAAGTGTTTCTCCTCTGAAAGGAACGTGGGCTTGTGTTCTAAAGGGCTTAGTCGCCGTGAGACTTTAGGTATGGAAGAATGGAGGCATTTTAACTTCTTCAGAGTACTTCTGGTTTTGTTTGTTCAAGAGCTGATAGGATCCAAGAAACATTTTAACTTCCGACTGATATTAAGACTAAATTGTGTCGCTGGTCGCTTAGCAAGAAGAGTTGCAACAAAAAGTCTGACTCTCCCTACAGATTTGTAAAGCAACTTCAACAGAAAATTCCAGCCATCTGTGTTACTTACGTAATTTTTACGTGCACATTCGGTTTTGCATGAACCTGATCCTATTTTAACGGCATTAAATTTATAAAAGCTACAGAAAATTTTGCTTCATATACTGAGTGAATTTTTCGTGAAAAACCTCCTGCCTCACACTTGATTTGGCCTTCGACGAACGGCATTGATGTCCTTTACTGAAATAAAAGTTTGGTGACAAATAAAAAGAATTACACTCTTCACATCTAGGTAGGGTATACCTCTTGCATCACAAAATAGATCGAGACCACCTCTAGTAAGTACTCCCTCTCAGAAGAATAATAGGAAGAAAAATGAAAGACTATCCTGAGATAAATATATATTTAAATATATTAAACACACTCCATGAAATGGCGAAGTTATTCTGAAATTAAGTTTGAAAATGACAAATAGCAGCAAATATCTAACTCATTACAAAGAATTTCTATATCGTTCATTGATTTAGATACATGAGAAAACTCTCATTAGCAATATAGATCTAGATTTGTCCGGAGTCATTAAGCAAAAGTCTCAATTGGTGTTGAATAACTTTCTCATGACTGATTTTAAATTCTTTCATGTATTTAAAAATGTTTGCCAAGATACTATATCTGGCAAATAATAATAAGTGAAATAAGTGTAAATTTATAGACAACATAAGAAACTATGATTCAATTTGAAGATGATAGTAATGATAAGACATATAACTTAAAGACCACACATTTAACCACCAAGCTTCACTGTAGAAATTTGACGGTATGGAGGATATTTCGTAAATGAACGTTGGCGGATTTTGATACAAAATTTAGCTGGAACTGAATTTGCCTAAGTTCGTGTAATTTGCTGAAATATTTTACAAAAAAATGTAAATGGCTTGTTGTAGTAATATCGTTAACGTAGGGTCAGGAAACCAATACAAAAGAATTGTAACCGAGTCCCATTCCATACTGGTGCGAACTTATTTTATTCCTGAGCTTGATGGCACTGCGAAATTCATTTCTTGCGTGACTGCAAATTCTGAACCGCTACGCGTCCGCCATTATGTTTCACGGGTGGCTTTGGCATCGCACGGTGTGATTGCGGTTTTTAGAGCTCCATTCACATGCGGAGGATTGCCTATACGAGCGACATGGTATAGAACGATGGCCATTGTCTCGCGCCCTTCTCTAAAGCTAATTTCCGACCCTCCAGATTTTCGGCGTTATGAGTTGTGGAAGTGAAGCTGTATGTGCTCATTTCCGGAGACAGAGCGTACGAGGGAGATGGCTGATGCGAGATATGATCCCATCCAGAAACGCCTTTTCCGACAGCCGCGCTACCGAAAATGAACAGCAGAAACTAAACACAGGGAGTAACGCCGGAAAGTGGATAGTCACTCGATGCGAGAAAAATATCTCGAATCCCGTAAAAAAATATGATTGAGCTGGTTATTAAATGATGCGAAAAAAAGGGGGCGAACCTTTGAATATGAGGCTTGACAAGTGTGCGAGATAAACTTGAAGCATTATGGAGGAATATTCTTCGGAACCACTTTCCATAACGGAGATTCAACCTGCTCATAAATGTTAACTACTGCAATTAAAAAAGCCAGATGAGACAATAGCAGCTACCCGAGTCAATTCAGTTTTGCAAAAGATGTCAACATTGTACATTAACCGTCCTTCATTAATATGTTTAAGATGGCTGTATGAACACAGCTTTGCCAGTTACTCGTAATTGCCAGTAATGTAAACAAATAGTTACTCATCTAGTAGTATAAGTAGCCTAATTTCTGCTTGCGATAAAAAATCTTGATTGAAAAAATTTTCTTCTGTAAAGAATCAAAGGAAGGAAACTTAAGACGCAATTGTAGGACGAAAACACAGAGTATGAAAAATCAATGTATAACCTCAATCATTATGGATCATAATAACTGATTAACTTTAAATCCCAAATCGTATTTACGTTGAGCTCAGCTATCACACAGTGTGATGAGCCCTTAAACTCCTCACTAATATCTTCTATTCGTAAATCCGCTAGCCGGTAACCAATAAGTCTTCCCTTCCATTCTGAAATATATCACCTTATCGAAAGGCCAGCATTACTACACCCATAAGGTGAGATTTCTTAGTCACTCTATCTTTGGGGAAATGAAATGACATTTCAAATTCTGTAGGTAGGTTAGTTATTTTGGATAGGTGATGGACAGATGAGGTCATATACACCGTGGAAGGAAGGCGGGTCTCGCGGTATGGTTAACCTTGCACGGAGGGATGAGATGGCGTGGAGAGAGGCCCGGTGTCGTTATTGGATTGCTCTTCAATAGTCTCCGGCAGTTTAAAGTCTCATCCGACTGAAGCAGTACTGCATGGAAAATACTCTCCACACGCTGAAAAATCTCCTCAATAACTAAGTATGAAAAAATAGGCAACTTCCACTGTGATAAAATTTATTCCGACCGGTTTCGCTTTTTACAGCATCTTCAGGTGACCTCTGTGGTTTCAGGCTTGATGGAGTGGAATCGGAACATAACTAAGTATAAAAAAATAGGCAACTTCCACTGTGATAAAATTTATTCCAACCGGTATTTTTTCATTCTTAGTTATGTTCCGATTCCACTCCATCATGCCTGAAACCACAGAGTTTCTCCTCAAAAGCCAGGATTTCATTCCAGTCTTTGGAATGTGGAGCCAATACTCTGGCAGCCACACCAACCCGATCATTCATAGCAGTCATTCATGCTGGGTAGTCTAATATGGCATAAAACACACAAAAGTTGTTAAAAACTAATTTTATTTGTAATGTCTCAATCGCTTTCGTTTATGGCAGCTCATCTAATGACTGCTGCAGAAAACATTTGTACGGAGAGAGTACTTTCCTCATAGCATTCATTGAAAAAACTTTATATCCACTTGTATAGCCTACCACCGGGATTCAAAGCAGGGCTTTCAGGTGGGGGAACAGGTATTCTCGTCGCCACACATTCCGATACCAGATCCCCATTTCAAAATAAAAAAATTGAATATAAAAAGAGACGAATTCCTCCGTACTCAGCAGAGAGCTGGACAAAAAAGGCAAAAGCAGTGTAAACGATGAGAAAGAAAGCGGGGACTTGTGTATATGTGCGTTGAGAGAAAAGATCCCGTATAGCAGGAATTACCTCCCTGCCCATCTTGGGCGACGATTTCCGCCAAGAGGTGGGCGGGCAGTAAAGCAGAGGAAGGGAAATTCCGGAGAACGCGGAAGAATGTTTTGCTAGACGTCGCATCGTTTTAGTCTCCCAGGGTTTTGAAGCCGCGTAGGAGTGTGCTCGCGGGGGACACGCCAGCAATCATTCCCGAAGGGTTTCCAGGGAGTGCGTTGAAAGGGGTTCGGTGTCCTGGTGGGGGTTGAATGAAAGTCAGCTGGCAGAGGAGACAGGTTTGTTTGGGGATGTTGGAGCGGGGGCGTGTGATAGAATGGGTGGAAGGGATAGGCTTTAGGGGGATGGGGTTGACTTAAAGGAAGAGGCTAGGACCATTGCGTTCTCTTTTACCGCCACTTTCACTTCGGGGCAATGAAATGAAACGAGAGCAAAATCTCCCACTATCGTAAAAATCTTTTAGTTAGCCGGAAAAGCAAGCACGCAGGTGGCGACACAGTCTGACTTAGTGAAAGTGACGCAGTTAAGGTTCGAATTGCTTAGAACACCGAAAGGGGAAGAGGAAAGCAGAGAGGAATACAACTATTGGATGCTACGTAAGGGAACATGTGCTTTAAAGTGAATCCACACGGTTGACTATTACATTTGGCATACAATAACAAGGCTACGCAAGTCTATATGTGATCGTAAACGATCGAAATAAGAACCATTAGACCCTTATACACCCATTAGGAGTTAGTCTTTTCCTCTAGTCATCATTTCGAACCAGTAATGATAGTTAGAGCTAAAAGACGACTGCAGTCATCAAATTAAATAATGAGTACAAGAACATATTTCATTTTCCCAAGCAGTAACTTGTGCGATTTGAGGCCTTTCAAATTGATTGACATCGAGTCGATGATGAAGATTAATTAGATGTGTAAATTAAGTTCTATACCAAGATTAAATCTCAAAAAAATTATAGTTGGCATGGTTGAGCATTCATTTATTTCTGTTCTGTTGTGACATCTTTTAGAGGCCATAAAAAATCTCATTTGATAAAAATAAACAGTGGAATATCAGAGAATGAGGTGAATAGAGAAAATGTTACAGGAATAAAAAAATAATATAATTCAGCTCCAAAATTGGCAAATGATACAAGAAAAATCCAGCTCAAGAAGCATGGATTATCTAGATGTCATCATCAGGCTCTATCTAGGTGCTTCAAACTATACCAAATGAATGGCTTTAGAGTGGTGGTGGTATTAAAATAATTAAAGAGTAAGCATTACAATGGAAAGTGTGAAAAGTGAAACAAACACAGTAAAATAAATGCAAACAAAATCAAAATAATCGGTCATACGGGATCAAGTCAGCTAATTTCTTCCCTCCGCTCCATTAATTCCATCTCATTCAACGTGATTGCCCCATGGTAGTAGCTATTCCATTACCGCACCTTGGAACAACTACACTAGGGTCCTTTCCATTGCAATGCTCAGACTTGGTTTCACTGGTATCCCTTGCGTAATTTATACAATTCACAATTAAGATATCTAAACCTTTGGCCTCACTTTGACCCCAACAAGATGTGAGTTAGACATTACAAAACTAAAGGTTCAGCCGGGATGGGTGAGAGAAATATATTTACATGGATAACCTTTGTGATCAATTTTAATCTATCACTATTTAATTAATTGGCTGAATTAGGGCTTGGTAAAATTTATCACACAGCGAGGAACCTGAAAATCTACCACAAAAGATACATCCATTTTTCTAACAGTTGGCGTAACTACTCATTGGGCTAATGCTTAAGTCTAAACTTAAGTTAAATCTCAGATTAATCAGATAATAAAACGAGTCAGATGCAATTTTAGCCACTAGATTCCCTAAAAAGAATGTTTTCTTGAGAGGTACAAGGAAGTTGTATTGGAGACTAGTTAAGGTACCGAAAGAGATATGATAAAAACCATTTATATTACTACTGCAAATAGCATATACTATCAGTTAATCTACATGAGGAATCTGTGGATCGTATTAATAGACCGCCATAGTGGAGCAAGATTTAAACAGATTATGGGGAAAATGTTGATTTTAAAGTCTAATTGGCTGATCTATTTGATCTAATTATCTAATTGGCTGACAACCATCTATTAATCTAGCTGATATAATTATCTAATTGGCTGATCACCATCAACATGCTTAGACATACTATATTACTAAACTTTTCACTATATTCGTCTCAATGTATTTCAGATAAAATTATGCACAAACGCATTTTCTACTGTCCTCTATCGCGATAATATTTTGGCATAGATCGAGAACTTATTCTGCTAATATTTGGGAGAAATTTTGTTACTTAAAAACTTAACAACAGGGTACCGGTAGGACCCTTTTAAATGTTTTCAGTAAGGTGACCTCAAAAAATACTATTTATTTAGTCATTTGGATGATGAGGAATTTAATTTCTACCCGCATCAACCCCATAAGCGATGAAGTTTGCTTAACAATATTTTGGACGTCACGTCTCTTTTGACCTTAACCCAATTTATGAAAATAAGTAATCAAATTATAGCACAAATATGCGATCATATGATATGAAAATAAATCATTTGACTCAACTAACGTAACACTGATAAGCGGGATTGGCTTACGAATCTCCCAAATTCTACTCAGTTACGTTAGCCAGTAGTGTGATTTAGGCAAATTAAAAATAAAGGCGAATCCTAGTACAATTTTTTGCATGCAATTAAGTTTCAAGGCTGCACCATTATTTGAATCGGGCATGTTATTGCGACGGCTAAAAGAATACGGGCATATTCCTCGAGAATCACCAAATAAAGCGGGGATAGTAAGAAATAATGAATCCCCATAAAAAGATTCCCTGATTCGTTCTCGCGCAGGGGGATTAGGTTTGGGAGAGTCAATATGTACAGATACTTTGCGTGGGAATCCCAATTTAAACCCCCCCTGGCCTCATATTTTTTGTCCCACGCAAACCGAGGAGGGCTGACCGGAGTGCTTAAATGCTTTTTCTTTCCAAAAGTAAACTCCAAAAGGGAGCTACCTCTGACAGCCCGCAGGGGTCGACTGGGGATCGTGGGAATGGTTGCATCCACCCACACGCCCCCGCGACCAATTCCCTTTTGGTCGCACCCACTCTCGCCCCCTTAATCCCAAGGGAAGTGGGTGGCGGTGTGAGTTGGACTCATTGGGGCATCGGATGAGGCCATAAGGACACATTTTCTCAGCCCTTCCCGTCAACCCACCCCTTCGGCCACACGGTCACTCAGGCGGTTTAAAGCACCAAGCACACCGTGGCGAACTACCTTTTAAATCTTCCCTTTTCTCGCCCGCCCTCTCGACGCTCGGCAAAATTTCGTCGACGCCAGGGAATTCGGTGTTAATGGCCCGACTTGCGCGTGAGCTGGCACTTACACCTCATGGCGGGACCCCAATATGGCTTTTCTAGCACATAGGTATCACTCCCGAAGGTTATACACCTGATTAGCACTGGGTGATAGTGTCGCGCATCAAATTTTGACGTTCCGTGGTGGCTTGATTGAGAATTGCCAGCCACGAGAGCAAAACTGTGAAGCTCCAACCATAATTATCCCTAGGTCCTTTCTTGGTACATTGTTTTCAAACGTTTAGATCATGGCTGCATTGTGTATTCCTTATGGATAGTCACACAATCATTAATGAGTATGAATGGATTAAGTAGATTCTGTCGATCTACTCTCAGATTTTACTTCATAGCTCCTTGCAGTAAAATAGAATTATTCGGCCTCAAAGGAATAAGCAGGGGGTGTGGAAGAATAAAGAGCTGCAGTCAAACGGACGGACGAACGGAAAAAGACTGATAATGATCAGTTTTTGCTCTCTATACCTGACACGCAATTTCGGCCGACGATCGGGTATCAAGACTATTCATATACTATCCGAAAAAATGTAATCGAAGTAGTCTTGCGATACGCAGCATCGCAGATATTTCCGATCATAAGTCGATGAACTCTCTCCATGAACTAACTAATGGGTTATTATGTATCGGATTTTGTATTTCTGTATTGCAGCTTATATAGATAATTAAGCCTTAGTAGACAATAATGAATATTTCTAAAAGGCTGACGTAAAATTCGGATTGGGGTAAAATAATTCCTACTCTCCTTTCATCAACCGATGGCACCTGAATGTACGTCTCTATTTCCGTTAGAGGTGTGGAAATTACAATTCTCTACAGCTGAACTCTCGACCCGCATTGACACAAGATTCCGCGCATCCTCTAAACGAATGGCAATAGACAAGAGCGGCGCTAGGGGCTGACGACCTGGAGCGACGTGAATACGCGTCTCGTCACCCCCAACCCGATTGAGAAGGATTTAAACAGCTTCCAAAAATAATGCCCGGTTAAAATTTTTGGGTTCATTAGCATCGTTTTTATTTTAAAAGCTACATTCCTTTACTTTGAGGTAAAAACCGACCAATAATGAAGACAATCCGCCGTATACGGTAGATTGTACTCCTTTTTTTTCGGTAAATTCAGTTCTTAAAGCCTATGTTTGAGGTTTAAAACAACATCTAAGAGGATGTACATAACATTCTAGTTTGCAAAATGTAGTTGATGCTTTGCCATAAAATAGGCACCAGATTCGGGAGGAAGAAATGTGTTGTAAGAAGGTAAAAGTTTCGAACAAATTTCTTAACTTTATTTTTCTCCAAAGAGGAAAGGAATCTGAGAATCCATAAGTACGTTACAATTCATGTGCTAGCCGCATCACATATTTTAAACAGCGCTATAAGAACTTGAGTCAAATACTGTTCGCATATTGGAGCTAAATTATCGAATCATCACTCCATTTCAAGCACTAATTACCGAGAAAATTACATTTTTTTTAGTATTGCATTCGATCCCGGTGTTCTTCATTTTGGAGGAGATTTATGGAAACTGAATCCATTGAAGTCTCCTTGCCCATGGATAATAAGCAGCTGGTGATCCTTAAATTTGGTTTGTAGCACTGGAAGTGAATATCGGTACATGCTCCAAGTAAGAGGCCAATAAACTCTTCTTCAGTTCAGTCAACGCGCATAAATAGCACCGCCAAACCACATAAGGTCCCATGAATTCCCGATCATTCTAATGCACCACCTTCATGATTGACACACCTCGAGAGACGAGTCCCTCCTGCTCCCGTGAGCGGTAAATCCGGGGAGTGATAATGCCCAGGCTCGTTTCACTCCACGTTCCCACGAAGAGGAACGAGTAGGAGTAAAACGTTCTTCGCACGCCTCTAATTTCCGGCTACATCTTGGCGTTTTACCTAGAAACCAATATTTATGCCAACCAATAACGTAATTCTCTTTTTAATATATCTTACCCAGAATAATATCCACTGTCACGTCCTTTAGCATCCCCTCTTTCCTTATTCAGCGATTGGTCGCGCTATTAAAATTTCAAAAAGTTATAGTCACTTTGTGCACATGAATTCAAATGAGTTATTTTTCCTTCTAGCTGAGTTTTTATCTCTTCTTAATGATCTGTCATCCCACAAAATATCAAATAAGCGTCAGTAACCATTAAATGATTTTTCTGCTGCCATAGGTCACAAAATGTTTGACTTTTTCTCATCGTGCCGCCATTGATGTTCAGTTTTTCCGTATCACTCAGTTGCATTTAACTCTCGTAGCGTGCAGTCAAGTTGTACTTACATTTAGATGAGAAATAAGACAGAAGTTAGAATCAAAGATATTTGTTCACAATAATAAGCCAAAGGAAGGAACTGGTTGAATGAGTAGGTACTAATAGAAAGTAAGCTGCTCTCATCAGTTAGTTCTCTAAAAAGTTTTACTATCAAATCTTGAGCTGATACGCATAGGAATGGTTATGTATAAGCATTGAAACTCTTTCACAATGAACATATACCTTTAATATAGATATGGAATGAAATACAATGCGGATGATTGCCATTAATCTGCGAGTGAGATAAAGTCTACACTCCTAGGTAATATCTTTCAACTTTTCCTCTTCATATCCTCCATTTTTTACTCCTCACCCTCCATTCTCAAAACCATCCTCTTTTCTCTTTCCTTTCGTCCATTTCAACTTCTTCACTCCCGCACCTCAAACGAATTTCATCTACATTCATCCTCTTCCCTTCGTTTCCAGATTTCTTTACAAAACAAAACTGCTATACTACAGACGGTATTTTCTTAAGATGACTTTTACGGTCGCATCCATTATATCTCTCCTATTATAAATAGTTTCATTCTTTAATGCAATACTTTCTATATTTCCCATTATGTCAGGTTTTTGTCCGATTACCCCAGTATTCGACCAAAGCAACTAGATTAGTGCAACGACAACACTGAATTAGGCGAGAAAGTATATTACCAAGCACATGCATGTCCCAGTTTGTACCACAAATCATAAATGTATGGATAATTCATTAGTATTTTTGGGCCGTGCATCAAATTATTCATTCAACCTGAGATCGAATTAACTGAATCAGTAATCTTAATAATGTACCTACCTCCAGCTGCAATCAAAAATATAAATTCCAAATTTAGATCACCTGATACCGATATCATTTCGCTGAGTTTCAAGTTTGGTACGAAATAAATATTTCAGATCAATTAGCGCTGATCGTTTTTTGACATTTTGTAGCAGGTGCAAGATGCATCAATATGAACTTTGGCGGCAGGAAATATTTTACGAAAGACAAATTTTCCATGCATATAGAGCATTTAAACTATTTTCAATCTCTTCCTCCCCCAATGTGTAGTGTTTATATCCACAGTGCATTGAGCAGCAATGTACTCTACATCATGAATTGTTATGAAGAGAAAACACCTAGCTAGTGATAGGTTAATAACCTAGACTCTACGTTGAACATAATCGACTCTTTTTCCCAGAGGATTATCAATTTATGGGTTATAGTTTACGTTTCATGAAGTCTAAATGCTTTTAAATTGTATCCAAGCTCCATCTTATATCGAAAAGTACTTTCAAGCTCAAGCGCAACAAGTAGTCTAATTTTATTTTTGAAAAATTAAAAAAATAAATCTAGAGTAAATATAATCTTCCTGTTAAAGTACACAGGCAACGGGTAAAATTGGAAAAAGTAGAAAGAAGAGAGAAACTGCGCCCAACGATACGTGATGTATCACTCCGCGATCATCAGTGATTAAAACCTTATTGCAAGGAGGTCATCATGCTCGGCGGCGAGAAAAAAAATACACATAAAACACATATCGTGTAAGAACCGAGATGCGGAGATAGTCCCGGTCACCCTCGGAAGGTAAAAGGTTTCCAAGCCGATCCCATCTGCTGCCTCCGTCTCCTCTCCCTTCCCTCATTCTTTTCTTTTCCTTTCCCTGATTCCTCTCTCCATTGTGCTCGTCTCCCAATCTAATTCTCTCTTCCTTTCTTGCCCATTCTCTCCTTTCACTTCATCCATTCTACTCCATCTCTTCCACCTCCCCATCCGGCCATAACACACGCACACACTCTCAACAGGAGATAACAAAAAAAGAAAGAAAGAACAAAGCCACATACACACACAGGGGGGAGTTGGATGGGGGTGGGGAGCGGCGCGGGGGAGGGGGAGGGAAGAGCCCCCACTGCTGCCCACTCAATTCTCATCCAATCTGGAAAGGGGAGGAGATACAGCCCACAGTGGCGCCGGACGCCTTTCTCCAGCCCTCCCAAATCCACCCACATCCTCCCAACCCCCACCCCCCCCCCCCCACATCCTCCCACACGGCAGGAGGGAACTCAGAGACCGCCCTTCTCCACCTCCTCTTCCTTGGAGGAGGGGGGATTGGATGGCCTGAGAACTTTTTCTCCGGAGATCCGACCAAGTCCTACGCGTCAAACCTAAGTGCGTATAGGAGTCTTGCATATATTAGTTATTCCATTCATCTAGAAAGCACGCATCTGAAATGAGAACAATATTAATCTATTTGGTGGGAACTCGACCAGACATGGCAAGAACAAGAGTTTTTTACGTAATACCAGGGGTACTACCTAAGTACGTATAGGAGTCTTGCATCTATTACTTATTTCATTCATCTAGAATGCACGCATCTGAAATTAGAACAATATTAATCTATTTGGTGGGAACTCGACCAGACATGGCAAGAACAAGAGTTTTTACAGCAAGGCTACTGTAAACTTGTGTGATGAAAGTGTTACGTAATACCAGGGGTACTACCTAAGTACGTATAGGAGTCTTGCATCTATTAGTTCATACATTAGTTATTCCATTTATGGGAAATGACCAAAAGGGATAAGCATAGACTGGAGGTCGTAGAGATGGATTTTTTGAAAAATAAGAAAAAACGTTTATTGTCGTAGACCTTTAAGGTCTTTCAGACTTTTTAGAAAATAACATGAAGCTTACATAACATTTAAAAATATATATATAATAATAGTAATTATGATGCATGTTATAACACACAAAAATGATAAAAATAATAATACGCGTTACTCAATATTCACATCATTATATTGGATATCCTATTGATATGGAATTCACGAGAATTCAGTTGATATATACACAGGAAAAGTTAACAAATGATAAAAAATAATACATGATACACAATAAAATAAATTCAAGATACATTATGTATGTGTATGATAATTTTAAATGGGCTAACTTAATTTCTACGGTTGACAGTTTTTTATGAATATATAATTAAATAATATTATTTTAAAACAAGTTACAGATTGGCATGTTTTAAATCAACTGTGAGTAAATTCCAATTTCTTGATACTGTAGTAAGAAGGATTTATGATACATTTCTGTTTTGTACTGGGGGATCTGTAGGTCAAAATGATGGGATCTTGTTAAATGGTTAAATATGTGCTTTTTGAAGGTGAAGGAGTTGAAGATGTGCGGAGGACAGCTTGATTTGCAAATTTTGAAGGTTTTTCTAAGAAGAAGCTGCAGAAAATCAAAACTCCAAAATAAGAAATGAAAATATAAGAAAAATGATGCAGGTAGAAGAAAGCATCATGCAGAAACTAGATAAAAGACGTCTAAAATGGTATGGACATGTAAAAAGAATGGAGGAGAAACGTTGGCCAAAAAATACATCAAATTGGCAACCACCATGGAGGAGGATGAGAGGACGACCACCAGAACTGCAGACTGGACAAAGAAAGACACCCAAGATATGAAAAGGAGATAATTAGAGAACGAAGAATTGAGAGACAAGAAGGCTTGGAGAAGAGGATGCGAGAGACGGCCGACGGCTGTATAGAACTCGCTTATATGTATATATTCCATTCATATAGAACGCACGTATCTGAAATGAGAACAATATTGACCTATTTGGCGGGGACTCGACCAGACATGGCAAGAACAAGAGTTTTATACAGCAAAGCTACTTAAAACTGGGGTGACGAAAGTGTCACGTAATACCAGGGATAAAACACTACTGGACAGGGATCAGATCGAATATATACGAAAACATGTAAAGTAAAAATACAATTATGTGTGGCTATCCAAAATATAGCGCAAATAGAGAGAATGATCACACAAATCAGATGGATGAACAACGGATAGAGAAAGTAGACCCAGTTACCTTAACGAAAAGAAAAGGAAGTACAGGACGGCCAAGAAAGAGACGGAGAGATAACCTTACCATGCAAATACTACGGAGGCAGATGGGCGAAGAGAGAACAGGTCAAGTTTCCATCTTGAATATTATCATTAAGGAAGAGGGAGAAGTTCATATATTCGCGGGAAATAGAATGCTTAAGGGTGATTTCGAAAGGCACTGAACAATAATATGTAAATTTTAGTTCAAAATCAAAAGAATAAATCACTCACGCGATCATTTAAATTTTTGAGCACCTCGAATTTAATTTCAATTCTCAGCTAAAATAAGTATAACGTATTAACAATTCTAACTAAAATTTGAACTGAAGAAAAATTATATTTATCATTCAAATATTAATTCTGAATTATCATTCTTTTTTGTTAACTGATTTCATCTTGACAAGAATTTGTGATTACGTTTCCGTTGTAAATACGTCGTTTCTCTGATTTTTTTATACATCTCAATGCTCAATTTCCCGCCCCAACCTGTCCTTTGTTCTGCATACTACTTGGTGAATATTGTCCTGGGAAGTACTTTTGTGTTACAAACTTCCTAATCCAAATATTAGTATTTTTGTAAGCAAAATGCTGACCCTTTCCTTCATTAATCAAGGAAAGGAAGTAAGTAATTATCTTCTACCATCGATGGACAAGAGCAGTGGGCATGATTTTTATTAGAACGAGTATAGAAATATCAAAAAGTAGCAATAAGTTGAATAATTGGATATTTGGTCAGCAATAAACATATGTGGAGTTAGAATCAGTTGTAAATTTAGTTAGAAATAATAAGGAAACATAACGTTGAATTACGCCGCGAATAAAATAAAACCAATTTTACTTGACTGAAATTCGAATCTGTTTTTCACATTTAGTAGTCGAGTGAGTCAATAACATACCATCTATGCATCTTAATGAGGAAAGGGACTCATATGAACCCGTTTGTGGAAATTATGTTACCTGCGTCTGTATACTGAATACTGTATGCTCTAATAGCAATAAGCTAGAAAGGCAATGTTTAGAAAGGAATTTTAATGAAAATGAACTATGGACACAGTTTTATCTGGCCTCTGACACAATTAATACCTACCACTAAATTGCATCCCACGTAGAAAATATTTGATGACAGCTTATCAGATCTGAGCAATAAATTGTCTAACTCACATTTTTATATAAATTTAGAGGAGAAAATGGTGCGATCAATCGTTCAAAATTCAACGGTTTCAAATCTAATTCATTTACATAATCACCATAGGCATGTATAATATAGTCACGCCTATATCTAAGATAAATAAATTTTAAAGGAATGCAACTTGTTGGTTTAGGTTTTCCATATTATTTCAGGCTCAACTTATTTAACCAATCCCGGCTGTATGAGGTGAGCGTAAATTATGGAAAAAAGATGTAAATCTAGTTTTTACAGCTTCAAAATATTTACGCATAGAGAAAAGAGAGCAAATTAGCGGTTTCTATATGCAGAAAATATTTAAACATTGTATGAAGCCGAGTCTAACAGAAGTCGTTTTAAAAGTGGTGAGGTACAAGATTACAGGCTCAACTTTTTTGATGCTAAGCTCTAACAAAAAAAGAATAACAACTTCTTATTAAGGGTGGAAAGGGCCGAAACTCTAATTTACACACCTAAGGGTGGAAATCAAGGTGAGGGTAAACGTCATACAGCGAGTTCTTTTTCAATGGTTTACTGCGTACTGGTGAAAATTCAACAACTACCATTTTCCGGTGAGGTAGCTGGCGAAGACCCATGATTATATAGGTTACCATCCATTCACTCTACTTTAGTGCTCACTTCACAACGCAACTGTACTCTAGCTTCCCTTATGTTTCAAACCCCGCGCTATTGGCAGCTTATTTCAAATATCGCTACTTTGCCGGGAGCGGAATTGAGTTGCGTTAGGCACAAGCGGGCATTAAAAAGCGCTCCCCCAAATACTTGTGGGCTGATTTTCAGGGAATTTTGACATTTGTGGATGTGGCTTAGTTTTTAATTGTTCCTTGTTAAAAATAGTATAATTTTTAAAATAAATATTTTAGGCATAACGTAATTTACACTGAAAATATGAATTCTGGTCAGGCTAATCTTATATTGGGATTTGTTAAAAGAGTGCTAGGAAAGCGCGATGGTAACATTACAGAAATCAGCTACTTCTGCCAAGTTAGACCCCACTTAGAATACACTGCCAGTGCTTGGAATCCACTTGAGGTAAGCTTAAAAACAGAGTTAAAATGCGTTCAGAGATTCTGAAAGATACGTAAAAGATTGTTATTATAGTATCATTAGCGTTACTGACCTCTTGCAAAAACTAGGATGGGGATCGCTTTCAGACCGTCGATTGAAAATCAGACTCAATCTTTTAAGTAAATTCAAAACAGATTTAATTTCAGAGGAAGTTATCAATAACTTACGAACTCTAACATACTACGGTAGATCAGATCATGAGAATAAAATAAGGAAAATAGATTTTAGAACTGAAAGGTTTAAAATTCCGTTTTTTCCGCGATCGATAAGAGACCATAATGGCTGCGTTAAGACTTTGAAGTAGGTTAGTTGACCGGTAGTGTAGCTGATTAATTCAAATGCACCCTAATGCATGTTTCTTAGTCTGCCGAGTAGTGCCAACACCATGTTTTGCAGGTTCCCTGCATGACTCTTGGGCCGCGTTTTCATACGTACATTATGGCTATTTTTGTAGTGTCTATAGCATTTGTATTATATCGATAGTGTAGCGCTTGTTGGTGAAAGAAAATTTCTTCAATGTACTTCATGTTGTTTCATTCACCCCCTGCCAAACACCCTTATGTTGGCTTGCAGGGTAATAAGTAGATGATATTAATACTACGCATTCCCTTAACCCTTCAAGGCGCGTGAAATTTTGTGACTACACGATTCGACGCGCTGGCCACACCGGTGGCACATATTCAACTTTATTAATTGCCTAAAATTTTCAATATTTTTGTAATAAATGTTTACTGGCAATAACTTTAGACTAATATATATTGTTTAGTTACATTTTTCACTATGGGGCATATTTATAGTTATCTGTGCACAAAAGCCCAAGTAACTGAAAATTAGTGAAACATTTTGAGCACCCATCATCCATCTGACCAAGCAGGGCTGTTGCCGAGGTACCCATAAAAGTACCTAATATAAATGTCCCGAACAGTGTTTGCTCGTTAAAGTAGATAAACGTCTGACAAATATTTGCGGCACAAATATTAGTGCTGCCGACAGAAAAAGTTTATACAGTTAGGCACGTGGGCCACACTCGTGGCCAAGTCACGCCGGTTTCCTTTCGCGCGCTATTTAATACTATCCCTGCTACAATTTGAAACAAACGACCATGTGAGGTTTTTGAGAACATAATTATGTGCAGCTACTAAAAATAGCGTTTTATTATGCCCTCCTATGAGAAACGGCACACAAAGTAAACACTGTAGGCCATCCCTGTGGCCCACGCGCCTACTGAACGGTTAACGTACTGTATTGGCTATCGTGTACCTACTGATATTATGAACGCAGGTAAAACGTTCTAATAGCTGTCGCTCGATTGCGCTGATGTGTTAACAGATGTGCCAGCTTCATTTCTATGGCCGAAAATCTCTCATATACATCCGCGGATAGGTGAGTAGTGGTCTCGATGTGGGCGGAGATTCTTTTGGAGGAGGAATGGGAAGGACAGGTCGGAGTCGAGAATGCGTTTGAGGATGAGGAAGTGATTGAGGGAAATCTTAAATTGTTATCGTCGCCCGCGCAATCCTCAGCCTCTCCCTTTACCTCTCCTACTGTTATTTTCCCCGCCCATTCGAAGTCGGACTCTTCCTCTAAAAGCGAGTCACTTCCAATTCGCCGGCCTACATTTCCCCCCGTCGTTAATCGTCTCCTCTCCATCTCACCCGTTCCCTCTATCGCCATCCCATCTCTTATCTCTCATCCAATCCCGCCTCTCGAGTGGACTCTCCGCTTCGATTACTCCCCACTTCACCCGCAAAGATGCCAAGAGGATCGCCACCTACGGGTGAGACGCCGCAACGTCGTAGTGATAGAACGGAATATTCTGACAACTACCCAAACTAGAACCCAAATGACATACTGCTTTAAAGTTCGGGACCTTTTTTGAAGTTCAGCGTCTTTATGTCAAAACTTAATTTTAAGACGTCGGATAGAGACTTGGTGGTGGTTATATTTGCCTATCACTTTCCAAGAATGATTGTAATAGGCTTAGCGGTCCCCTGAATTCAACACCCACAGTGGTAAGGCCTATATTCCAGACAACGTAATGTATTTGGATTTCATGATATATAGCTATTGAGGAACCATTACCTTAGTGTGTTGATATTAACACTTCCACAAAGAATAATGCAATCGGTATAGCTTTAGCTCCAGAAAACTTCTATTGGGCAGTTTTCCTGCAAATTCTTATCGGCTTTTAAAACTGTGTACGCCATGACTTACGTGGGGTGTTCAATAATATATGTACCGCGTCAAACTTACCCGGCTCAAACCAGCGCAATCTGGTTGGGGCATGTCTCTAGGTCACATGCAAATTGCTTTATTTCTGATCCTTCGCAACAATGGGTGCAACAGCATGTTGGCCTCAACAATGTCCGATGATTCCAAGAAATTGATTATTTGAAGCACCGGGCTGTAATAAAGTTCTTCAACAGAAATAGAAACTGGCAGAAAAAGATCTGTGAACACATGTGAGCCGCGTTCGGAGACTCTTTGCATGTAGAATATAAAATAAAAATTAGGTGCAAGAAATTCCCAGTGGGGCAGAGATTACACAGAAAATAACCCTCGCACAGGCCGACATGTAACAGCAACGACTTTTAAAATATTCAAAATTTTTGAAGATATTGTTTTGACCGACAGGCGAATGAAGGTATCCCTTGTAGCTGTCAAAATAAGCATTTCATGGGGTATAGCTTGGACCATTTATAAGCATTTAAAAATGACTTGAATCAGTACAAAATGGGGTCGCAAATTCTGACACTGTTTCAGAAAGATGTCTAACGACGAATGTGTCAATAGAACTCTGCTGAGCTACATGGTGATAACCCAGAATAGTTTTTCAGCGCTTGGTGACTGGCAATGGACGGGAGTCTATCATTGTGATTAAGGAGACTAATCGATATACTGAGAATAAAATAGAACCTATCCAGTACAGAAAGTCTCATATACCTATGACATTCAAAGCTGTCAAATGTGACGGTCATATCCAATGTTTTCCCGAGTAAGGAAGGCCTCTGGCATTCATGCCATACAAGAAGATCATCACAGGATAAAGCTTTGCTCACACCACATGACTGTTTGCGCAAGTTAATCATGGAGAAAAGAAGAGGAAAGCTCTATTGAAGTTTGCTGCTCTTCCACGAAAATGCGGCGGTGTACATGTCAGGAAAAGAAGAGGCTATAATCAGATACTGTTGGTTCCAACCGCCTAGCTATCCACTCTACGGCCCAAACTTGTCTTCTTCTGATTATTGTATCTTTCAAATTTGAAGAGTTTTTTCTAAGAACAGTGTTTTTCATACAACAAAGCCGTCAAAGAAAAATGAAGACGTTCTTCGAGATTAGATCAGGGGTGACCACCTTGTGGCCGAAAACACAGCTTTTAAATTCGCTAATGTCGATTAAGACGGAATGAGAGACGATTTACGTTCTTGACGAATGTTACAGACTCTGATGGGGTTCTATGCATGCGCATTTCGACCCTCTAACGAATGTTTTAGTCGTTTCTCAATCATTCAACCAATCCGAAGGTGAGTAAGAGTGTAAAGTCATCGATGGAAAGATGACTCTTGTGCGGGGACGGATCTCTTAATGTCATCATTTCTAGGCGATCGGGAAAGAATGTGATCGTCCGCGTCCATCGGTGGGGAAAGAATTCCATGAGATAAATGAGATCGCCCGAGCGTTCCACTACATCTCATTCGCCCTCTCTCTCCTCGGATGAAAAATAATCGCTTCGCACATTCCGACTGTCACGCTCCTCCCTTCCCAGAGTCCCCACCATGACCCCCGACGCATCGACCATACGCCCTGCACCACGGGGTGGCGTCGCCCGCCCCCCATCGCCGGCTTCGCCCTATTAACCTCAACGCCTCACTCCTTCATCCCATCTTCCACTGAAACCCACCCCCTCCCGTTCCTGCCATGCCCTCGCTCCCCCCATCTCGCCTCCCCTCCCTCGCTAATTGTCTTCCCTCTTCAATTCTCTAAGCCCCTCAGCCCTCTGACCTCTCGTAATGACCCTTCCCTGATGATGACGCAGTAATCAATCAATTTCCTCAAACGGAGGCGTCTCAAGGAATCGAAGTTCTTGTTTGTTTCCTGCGTCTAGGTCCATACGCTCCCGACCTAAAGCTCATCCTTCTACAGACTGCCAATATTGATGTGACAAATATATCGCAAGTAATATTCTACTCTTTTTTTGTGAGAATACAGAGCTGTTGCTACTGTCTTTATTTTTGTCGGTATAGTAACGCCTTGGTTTTTTCTTTGGTAGCGCTTTATTTTCGGTTCTCTAATATACCTTCTATCTCCTCGCTCTCCTCTCCAACAATCCCCCTCTCCAACTTCAACAATTCCCTCACAACCAACAATAACTATACAAAATAAACAAATTAAGCATTAAAACTCAAAAACAAGAAATAAGAGAAGACAAAACACACAAAATAAACAATAAACTTATTACACTTCAAAACACGCAAAAAAAACAATATCTCAATGAAAGCAGCGCGGCGTTACAGTATGGTGGATAAGGAGAGCGAACTTTCGGAGGAGATTTGGAGGCATAGGAAGTGATTGGAATGGGTAACGAGGGGAAAATGGATGCTGAAGACCGAGAGTGATGAAATATAATTGGTTAAGCGGGAAAGAAGAATATGAAAATAGATATTTATGAGGGCACGAAGGAGGGGTTGAGCGTATTCTAAGACGAAGACAGACATATTGGTGATAGGTTGGGCGCCTTGCAGATAAATCTTTGTAAGATTTTCACCTAACTTCAAATGCCTCAATCGGCATATCGCCTTGATTATAGCTTCCCAGAGTGAAAATTTAGGGCATGGTTTCGGAAACTCGTTCGATTCAAAAAGAGTATGCGCTCTGATTGGAGGTTTCTGAGTTGTGGGCAATAAGAGTGGCTAAAATGGATTATTGGGTTACGGTGGATAAAAACGAAGACAAAGTTGGGGATGAAGGGAAGCAGGAGACGGTGACGCATCGTGACTGAATAAGCAAAAGGAACGGAGGTGTTGCGTTAATGGGGAAAGATGGATGGCAGGGTGAAGAAGAGGAAATGGTTGAGTACACGTGGAAGAGAAAGAAGACCATGGGAAATTCTGGCGAGCATGACGGAAAATAACCAGAGAAAATTACACCTGATGACAATGGAAAGTCCCCAGATGAATATCAGAAATAAAGGAAGTACGGGACCCATCATTATATAGGGTAGGAGGAGGGCTGCAGTCAACCAATTTTAGGATTAAATGACCAATTATGATGAAGAATTACGAGTAACTTCCGCAACAGTAAAACACCGCAGTTGATCACATCGGTAAAGGAATCATTAATGCAATCAAGCCAATCATTAATTGGTTTTGCAGCCTCAACATATAACTCAGTTGAATTACTGGTAGGCATACGTAAAGAACTTTGCATGATATGCTGTCAAAAGACTCCATCACTTCATGCCTCAGCTTGACTCAAATACTCTATTCATTGTCGCTATTAAGATGAACCCTCTACTCATATACATAAGAAGTGCGATAAGTATATCATGACTTGTTGAAAAATTCATTTCCCAGAATTTATGGCGCACCATTTTTGCGGCTGTCTGCTGACAATGAAAAACTTATATTTCTTACGACACACAATGTAGAATCAAATGTTTATTTATTGTATGGATCAAGGTTGACCCAATATCAACTACATAACGGTACTGACTTCAATAGTGAAATGAGCTGTATGAAAGTAGGAGAGGATAAATTTAAATGCATCATTTTATACTTGTCTCCATATTCATAAACGATGCTGCTCGGATTCTACATCTACATAGGTACTAACCTGTGACCCACCAAATAGGCGTGTGGCAGAGGCTGTTAGGACACCAGCCGTGTAAAGAAGTAAGGGATAATGTTTTGGGAGGTGAAATGGTGACGTGCATTATGGGAGAGTATTTAGTGGAGCTAAGTTTAATTACGGTCATTCATTGCGCACTGAAAGAACGAGTTTTTGTACCTGTCTGCTCGGAAATCTATCTCTCTCATTTAATCGCTACTGTCAGGCCTAGAGATGTAGTGAGACGTCATGATAATATACTCTGTGTCGCTCTGAAACACACCAATTCTGAATTTCTCAAACAAACTATGCCAAGCGTGTAGCCTCCGAGACTCTAGGAGCTCCCACCATATTCCTTCTAAAAGTTGGAAGAACTATACATTCCCTCATAGCAGTTTTTAATGAAACGCGCAGCATATATTTGTGTTCAATAATTTTTTTGGTTAACTCTTTTTGACCAAGGTCCCAATCATCAAACCATCGATAAAAATAATGAAAAAAATGCAATTCACCGGGAATGCCAGCATGCTTCTATATTTGATTGATAGGATAGATCTGTATACAAACCGTGCACATAAAGATTTTTGGCCTTTTATGATTAGCTTGCCACATCACTCAATCAAATAACCTCAACTAAACAAATATATTTCGTGATCAATGAACGGGAAGTTTTCAATATAATAACATGTTAAATTTACTCATTATTATAATATTATGGCCATTCATCACAGAATCTGAGTATTTGCTATTCAGTTTATATTAGCTAACAACAGATACTGCGGTCCACTTAACCGATAATTACTTGCAATAATATCAAAAAATTAATTACTCCCAGTCGCGGCCTGGGAAAACCAAAGTATTCCTAAGTTCAAATTAGAGCCACAGAAACTGCGAGTCACCATGACATAGTGCACAAAGAGAATGTTGAGGAGGGGAGGGAACGTTGGAATACTTCGATCGAATATATCGAATCGAATCGATCGAATAGTGTAAAGATGTAAAAGTTTTGGAGGTGAAATGGTGACATGTCCTATGAGAGTGTGCTTGGAGGAGCTCAGTTTTATTGTGGTCGCTTGCGCGGAAAGAACGAGTTTTTCTACTTATCTGTTCAGCAGAGTATCTCTCTTACTTTATCGCATCTGTCAGAGCTGGAAATGTAGTGAGGCGTCATGATAATATTCTCTGTGTCGCTCTGACAAATATCAGTTCTGACTTCCTCAAGCAGCCTAAGCCTAGCTTGCAGCCTCCGAGTCCCTAGGGGCTCCCACGTAATCCCTCTAACAGTTGTGAGACACTATATGTTCGTTCAATAGCGGTTTTAAACAAAGCGTGCTGCTTTCCTTTGTATTTTGTTAATTTTTGTTTGGTTAAATCTTTATGACAAGGGTCCCAAAGGCTCGCGGCGTATTCAAGGTGTGGCCTAACTAGAGTGAAGTAGCATCTCTCTTTTACTTTTTCATCCTATTATACGCTTAACAAAACCTAGTTTCTTTAATACTGTGCCGCATATGCTTTGTATGTGTGTTCCCCACGATATATCTGAAGTTAAGGTAATTCCAAGGTATTTTACTGTATTTGAATATTTTATGTTTACTCCACCCACGGTGTAGGTACGGTTCATCCCCCCTACCGATTAGGAATATTAACAACGCTCTGCTATTCACCAGAATTTCACAAACTGCCTCTTAAGAGCCTCTTCCTCCAAATTCACGTTTGACTTCCGCGGTCTGGCCCTTCGTCTCTCACCATTCATTCCTCCATCATGCGTCTGTTTTCTTTTGTAGACCCTCATCAGTTCTCTCAACATGGTCAACGGGCGAGGCACAATCTAACGGTATATGCTTATTACTGTAGTATCCTTTCCACGTTCTTTAATCTGTTCCGACCATACTACTTTTAATTCATACATCAATTTCCCCCATATCCATTGCATTTAGCCAACTCTTAGTCTCATCCAGTTTTATCTCCGGTGTAAAAATATCAAGAAACGCGACTTTCTTTTTGTGTTAGAGAAATTTCTCCGTTGGGCCACTGAGGCTTGAGGTGCAAAAAGCTGCAAAGATATGGTGACAACATATTTGCGTAGCTAAATTCACGAATTAAGTATAAGAAAAAATTGGCATGAAGGAGAGTAATTTCAATGAACTGGAATCCAGATCCAGATATGCATATACGAAAATTTGTATGTTTAAAGCATGTGTTCCCGAGAGTACCAAGTTTCATTCAACAAGAATTTCCGAAAGGTTTTATGCAAATACCGAAGTATGACTTTTCTCACGCCGGGCCGATAATTACTTCTAAGTGCATGACCCGTTACGACGTATACTGTGTATGATACGTGATGAAATGCGTTTAAGTTTTGGACACTTCGAATACACAATTTTGGATATACCCTTTCACTGCATTTGTTTACTCAGTACAGAGCAAGTTTTGCCGCAACGTTAAATCAAGACCAATTTTTAAAAACCCTCTTGTTAATTCAATTACACAAAGAGAGCTAGGTAGTATAATTTGGATTGCATGTTTTAACGGCTAGTGATAGGTACCTGGGCATTTGGGGAAATAATAATTGCGTATCGCATTTTATGGGTCTGCTATTATCTCCATGCACCCGTGCAAGTCGAGCAATTTATGAGCAAACCGTATCATTTATGAATTATTCTCAATAATAGCAAGGTTTATATCCGACGAATATTTTGTCTAAGGACCAAGGGAGAGTGACGGAAAGTGAAAGAGAATGCGTTACATGATGAATGAACTGAGTTGGACAAAGGATAGCTATGCAAAGTGACGGATGAAAGGGGCGGCCGAATGTGCTCTTAGCTCTCAAGGCCACAGCAAAGAGTGCACTCTAGTGGAACAAACGGCCCATCATCGGCCACCGCTGATTAACCACCGCCATTAGTGCAGCACGTGCCCACCCTGCAATACATAAGTAAATATTGAGAGCGGCCTCTCCGGAGACGCGTTAATTCCGACTTCTAAAGGCAGGTAAGTAATTGAAGGCGCTGAGCATGAGTAAAAGGCAGTTCATGGCTTAGCTGTCTTGGTAATGTCTTTCAATCAACTTAATGTCCAAAGGGAAAATTAATGATATTATGAGGACTCTTCTCATCAAACAAATCCTGGATAAAAATGAAAATGTATGTTTAGAATGAGCCACTTTCTTGTTCTTCCATGTCGCATTCTTTAAAAAAATTATTTTTACCCGCGGGACATTCTTTCTTTACAGACGTATATGGCATATTTTATTTATCGGAATTAAGATGAAATCGGGAGCATTATCATCGTCTCTATCATTTTACTTGTACTTATTTTTATAATATTACTGTTTACTTATTTTCTTTTACTTTGCTTAAGATCTATTACTGTTCATCATCTTCCTTTTAGAGTACATGTTCTTCCTCTTTACAATCCTTTATTAGGTATTTCAGTAAATAACAGGTAGTTTATATCTCGAAATAACCGCATCATCGAAATTTAATCATAAATGACAAATGTTTTGCATGATGCATGTGCTCAAGTTGATTTGCACTTCCATTGAAACCAACATGAAGACACGTCGATGCAAAAATGTATCAAAAATAAAGCTTCCCCACGCTACTAAATATTAAAATACTGCCGGTATATGGAAAGGTTTTTCTCAAAAATTTTTCAGGGAACCGTGAAACTAAGGAGGCCAAAATACAACCTCATAAAATAAGTTTTGTCATAAGCATTTTTAATGTCCATACGTTATTTCAGAAGTACGTTATGGGATTAAAAATGGCATAACTAAGATTGAAACGGTGCGCAGTAAGTTCGCAAGTTCTATTTATAAAATAGAGTATCCAACACTATCTTCTATAGAATTGGCAAGGTGAATTACCCTATGAATTTAATATCGAAGTTAAAAAATTAAGCAAGTTTACTTTATTTCGCATACTTCCGGTTCAATCAACATTAAAATAAGGGTATATTTTTTAACATCACACAGCGTAAGTCGCCCCTTGAACCTCCTTTTAGTGCCAATTTCACAATTTACGGAGTTCCCTCCTTCAAAATTTTTAATGGGCTCCCCGAACGAGGATGCCTCATATCATCTCCCTGCTGCACTCTTCGTCCCTACCATTCTAGTTTTCAATACCTTTAACGTGTCTTGACTTCACGGTAGACCCAACACGCTTTTACGTCCGCGGGGCTCTTAAACGCTTATTATACACGATTAACGAGGGACTATTCGATTGATGCATTCCCTTTAGGAGGCGAGTGAGAGGATAATAAGTGGATGGGGGACGATTGGTATCTACAGTGAGACAAAAACTACAGTAGGGGGTGGAGAATCAAGGACTTTAAGAGCAAGACTCAAAGTAGGGCGAGGTGGAATGGCAAGACGATCTCATAGGCCCCATTGCGGTAAAACTAGACTAAAGGAGGGAGCCGTATAGCACGTGTACCCATGCAGGTACCTGCCTGTCTGTGTACTTACCTTCGAAATAGCAATAATAACCAGCTGAGAGAGTCTCAAAGGAGAGTCTACCTGTTTCCCTCCCACATAAAACCCATCGTATGCTACGGTGCAGGACTAAAGGGAAGCACTTCGAGACACGGCAGGGAAGGCATTTGGGACGGTATCCATTTATCCCTATGCGTCGCTGCCATCGTTTGGTGGTGGTGTGTATGTGTTGGGGAATTCTTCCACCATCAAAACCCGCTTCCTTCCCCGGCGACGTCTTTACGAACGGCCCATAGAGCATCGTGCAAAGGACGGACGTTAATTTTAAAGGCCTCAAAAGCCATTTCCCGAGTCGTGATTCCAAAACACACAGTCAAGAGAGAAGCCGGCTGCTTGCGGAGCAGTGGGAAGGAGTGAAAAAAATTAGGCTTATAACCGGATGCGGGACGAAGATGAGTATACGCTTTAAAGGAACGCAATGTTTTGTTTGAAGTTTTATTTAGCAGAATGAGGTGACGCCCCCCGCTCCACTCTGAACAAAGGCGAAACGGCTACGGGAGCGATCAGCGAGGAGACACTGGTTTTGAACGGTAAAGGGGGATGATGCTTGCGAGTTCAAAAGCCATCTGGCGTCGTTAAACTTGGCAAAACTCTCTCCTCCAGCACCTCTCGGTGGGTGGGGTAGTCCTGACCCTTTCTTCTTGTCGCCTACCTGCCTCCCCGACTTCAGGCGCCCCTGTAAATTCTCTCGCATGAGGCGAGGGCTTGATGCGGACCGTGAGAGTGGATGTCGTTAGCGGCGACGCTGAGGTGTTGAGCGGGGAGGGGATAGGCGGTGGACAATCGAAGCGAAGCGGCGCGGCGCGGGCAAACGTAATTTTACGTAGTCGCAGGCTAAAGAGGGTTTCTCTACACGGTAGTCACAGAGAAAAGAGAACGTGGTGGGGCAGACGGCGTGGAGTCAATGTACCGCAGGAATAACAAAGCAAATCTTATCTTGTCTACTAGCTAAACTAGCCCTCATCATAGTATCATGCATTAGCATAGCTTAGCACGTCGATTTAAATCATGTCTTTGTCATAACTGAATTCCACAGCACGGATTTTCCAACTAATACATTATTGGGATAGCATTTTGGTGGAGCTGCTTGGCACAAATTTCATGGAATTTCAAATTACCTCTCTATGAAGTATGAGAGAAACTCATTGAAGTAAAAAATCATAATCCCCATCTCATATTTACCTGACGCAATATTTCATAGTCACTCAGTCATTTTCTCAGTCTTATCAATATTTTCGATAAAAATACTCTCGATATGAATTACTCCGTGTAATTTGTTCCAAGAAGTTAAATAATATCAATAAATGGAGTAAAGGTAACAATGCATAAACTAGTTGCTATTTTTCTATGCCAATTCTTACGGATCCCTTCACAAATCCCCACTCTATCTCATTTTATACACACCACAGACAAGTAAGGAAATTTTGAGGATAATTTTTAGCTTTAAAATATTTTTAAAATTTACTAATCTTCTTTTATGCTAATTAATACTTCTCTGCAAAGATTAAATAATTTTAGAAAGCATAAACAAATTTCTATCTCTGGTAATAACGGAAAGGTCTGCACCAAATGAGAACTACAAAAGCTACAAATTTGGCAATGGATACAAATGCGTCGTAGATGCGCTCACAATTCATTATATACTGATAATATAAATAGACCCTGGCGATACGATAAACAAATTCATTAAGGAGATAAGAGCCTTCACCCGTAAAAATGTATAGGATTTATATTGATACCTATTTAAATATTCCTAAACCAGTAGATTACCCCAGATAAAAGTACTGCAAGTGTTTCGTAAAGTAACAATGCGAATAAAAAGTGTGAATAAAATGATTTAAATCTCGCGTAATGATATGAAAACGACTTTTAAAACACTTGAGATAATTTATCCAAGAGAGAGGGGAAAATTAAGGAAAAAAGAACCCTTGAACAGAAGGTCAAGTTGATTTGAATAGAATGATGGTGTTTCAACTAATTTTAGAATGGAGCAGGCGTGAGATCAAGATTCCTTCTTTTGCCATGTCGTTAACTTTTTCCTAAGCGTTATTCGTTTTGTAGGGGTAATGCTCCCTGTTTCTGTATTATGAGCACACTCAATTAACATAAATAAATATTTAAGGCACTTTAAAAGGTTGAGGGATAGACGATGACGTTTCCGTTCTCATTAGGACAGTTGGAAAATAACGGTTCTGCGAGCGCACGTGTAATGGAGAAGGATGATCTCGCTTCATGGTATATAATGTCGCCAAATTAGATAAATGAGTCATAAATACCGAGCCCAGAGGTTCCTTCTCTATGCCTCCCCCATTTTAAGGTTCACTATTTGTCTTAAAGAAAATTTTATAATAAGTATTTTCATGTCCCTCGAGCGTAAGAAACATCGTGACGCTGGCCAACATTAAAACACCATGATTAAATATTGGTTCATCAGTATTCTTCGAATTAGAGAAAATTAATGAAGTAGGTTTAACGAACGTCAAAATCCTCATTAAATGACAACTTTATACCGAACCATGAGAATAATTATTACAGTAGGTATTTGTATTGACTGCAACCATCTCTGGGTCATGCTGGAAATACCACTTCTCCCTCATCCTCACCCTTCTAAATACTCTACAAATCTCACCATTTTTATAGGCTAATTATAAGGAGAGCATTCATATTCCTGGACATATGTGAAAGACACTAGATGAAGACTCGTTTTCATTTTAATAGACATTGCCAAGTAGAAGTTCTGTGAATTCTAAACAAACGAGTATAATTGTGATTCGACGCGAAGTTCTTATTGAACACCATACTTGTAGAATAATAATTCAAAGGACGTGCATGTTGTTTTTTACTTAAATAATTAGTCACTTTTGTGAAGTAATCCATCTTTAATACGACAAAATTTTCCCAGAAGATGACTAAGCTAGTACAAGACATAAATTATAATTTATTTATTAAGATACCCTTGGAATGTGTTAATAGTTGGGAGATTATCAAATAAATACTAGGAGATTGCTGTAAGTGAAGGTATATATAGCAGTATTAACCAAATTCGTACAACAATGAGGCTCAAATGCAGAATGGACTTCATGAAATGAGGAAATATTTTTGAAGTGGAAGAATATCTTTCTATTAACTCCCGGAGAGTCTTTGAATATTATAAAATCGTAAAGGGAAATTTTAAATAGTAAAATCAGAAAAACTACGCCCGTAAGCGCTTAAAAAAAGAAAAGTGACTTTGTGAAGTGAACGGGAACTAACGTAGACAACTGCATTTGGCTGCAGCGCCAGGCACAAAGTGGGTCAGAGATTATAGCGTATCGTGGAATCAAAGCGTAAAATTTTAGCTCTTAAAAAGCTGTCAATTTAAATGGAAAAAAACTACAATCACAGTTTAAATGATGAAAAGCGCACCGGTATAGCACTAAAAAGACGACAGAAAAAGTCGTCCGATAATTGAACGATCGTTTGAAACGTGTCGGAAGACTTTTTTGTAACTCTTAGCTCTATCTCTCCCGCGCCTTGATTCTCTTGGCGTCCCGTTAATTATAACAACTCTACCTTCCTGGCAGCTCAACAGTGAGAGAAAAAAATATACGAATCAACGAATTTGCAACTCGATCACCATGACGCCTCTGGCGGATTAATGCGATACAAGACTAGCAAGGACGAGGGCCGAGAGTCGATTTTTGCCCACGTGTTTCATTTCGGGCGAGGAGCAGTGGGAGGATGTATCGCAATTCCGACAAATTTAGGTCACGAAGATTCTACCCGAAAAATTTCTGCAGCAGGGACGGGGACTGACTCGCATAATGAGAGAGGGGGAGAGACAGACGGACGAATCGAATGAGAGCAGAAAAGGTACGGTGAGGATAAAGGAATATATTTTAAAAATTCCAACGAACTGACAATATCTTACCGAAAAAAAAAGAACTCTCTTTCGACGCTGTAACGTAATGTCAGCGTCGTTAGCTCCGTTTTGCCTTTCGAAAATATGGCTGCACAAACAAACAAAATCCCACGCCTACTACTCTGGGATGAGGAATGCGAGGGCGTGCGGGCGGGTGGGAGAGACAGAAAAAGAAACAATAGGAGCGAGACATTGGTACATTCTCCTCACGTCCGACCCTTTATCCCCTCCAGGAACGAAACCCAACCCATCTGCAACGTCACGCCACGCGTGCCGAAGCGGCGAACTAGTAGAGAGAGGGAAGCGGAGAGAGACGGAGAGAGAGAGAATACGGTCGAAAACAAAAGAGCAACGAAATGGCTCCTCTTCTCCCGCCTTCATTTTCATCGTGCTAATCCGGGCGTCCCCTTGTTACGCGAAAGTACTCCGCCTGATCTTCTTTTATTCTTCCGACTCCAACCCGGTCCCCCAAAACCCTCCCAGGCAGTCAATTACAGTCAAAACGCGAGCTGGCGAGTCGGGCTTCTATTCTCGATATTTTTTTATTACACGGCCCACCCACCAGGGGGCACAACGACCGAGAAATGACCCGGAACGGCTCCCTACTTCCACTCCCCCGAAGCGCCCTGAAAATATCCCACCGCTACTTTTTTTCGTTCAATCGACGGCGGTGCAGATCAAGGTGACATCTGGCGGTGCAGAGTGGAAGAGAGCGCGGGGGTGACGCGAAAAACGGACGTATGAGGCGGACTGTCTTGACGGGAGTTGCAAGCGAGGGTAGTTGCTGGCGACTTTTTTCGCTACGTCCTTCTCGACCATACTCCGTGAAAGAATCTGCCCGTCGTACATTGATAGATTATCGTCTCCGGGATGTATTTTTAGAAAACACTTTTTCACCATGCAACCTTACGACCGAAGTATCTTCGCAATTTATCACATTTCCCAAACGATGAAACGCAAGCATATCCTTGGGCTGATTGCCGCTATGTTTTTGTCCTCCCCGTGAGTTTGTAGAGCTGAAATTCCAACAGAGGCTGATGAACTCTCTCTATTAGGCGTCAAGCTCTGAAAATAATATGAATGTTTGTCTCTTGGAATAAATTTAGTCACAATTCATTCTAAACAGCGAAGAAATCATGTCAACAAATTGAGAAGTTATATCTCACCAACTTAACCTGAGGAAGAACAGCGAAACAAATGCGTAGGAATAAATATAATATTATGACAGGAAAGTCAAGACAAGGAAAATTTCTTTAAGTACATGTAATTCAATAGTATGCGGGTAGTTACTGATAAATATGAGAATCACCAAGTAAAATATAAATTAATTCAGTCATAGAATTAGAAATGCATGATGTTATTGTATGTACATTAAAAACGTAAAGATGAAAGCATGCATCAGAATTTTGGACCAATCGGAGAGGTTTTTAGTGCACAACAACGAAAACACCTGGTATTGTAAAGCGCTATGAAAAACCTAACTCAAACCCAGCCCGAACCTGAATAATGCGCATATTATACTGTTTTTGATTAGTGTAGAACTCATAGATTCTGTATCATGGGGTGTTATTTGATTTGGAAACTAGCTACCTACCTCTTTGAACAAATAATTATAATAAGGGAATATTGTTTCAAGGAATACGAGGTAATACAAATAAAATTTGTATAAGAAGTTTATTTGCAAATATTTAAGAATAAATATGAACAATTTTTAACTCTAAAAATTATTGACATCTTTACTTTTGGAATATATCAAGAAAATTATTAAAAGAAGGTCCTTATTTTAACACTAGAAATATACTAAAAAAGCTTAAGAAACGATAAAAAAGACGGGTAATGGTGATGGAAAAGGTCCAGTTAATTACACGGTCAATGAAATGAAAGAGGAGTAAAATTGTAGTTCTTTTCTAAATAACAAAGAAATAAATAGGTATCTATAAAATAAGTTTACCTCCACATACTTCTCATACTACTCCTCATACATGAAAGAGAATATTTAGTTGACTCCTTGAAAGGAGTTAACTAAATATTCTCTTTCATGTATGGGGAGTATGACGTAAAAGTAAAAGCAAATGACCTGAAAGTGATTTTTACGAAAGAGACAGCTTTTTTACAACAATATGGGATGGAAAAAATCTTTCGGGTGATAGAAAATCAGACTTACTACGATAAGGATTAATAAATTATTACGAAGCATATGCGTAATTCAAATCAATTACTGCCTATATTATTCAATCGACTAACGTAACCTAAACAAACTAAGAAGATGAATAGCAAATTAAACATTGTTCCCGAGTCATACATTACTCAATTATGTTTAGTCACATTTATATGAATTGCATGTCTGGTAACGATGCAGCTCCGCATTGAAACACCCAATTATAAGTGACTTTCAGGTACATCCAATAAACGTAGCACTTCCAAGTATATCCAATAAAATTAGTGTTAATCAGGTTCTTTTACGTTTCCTATTGTTATGCATTGTATCTTTATTGATACATATTTCGTATTTCATTTAACTGATTTTAATTGTATATTCTGAAGGTCCTTTTGAACACCATTAACTCTAGTTTCGGTGAAATACAAATCTAATGTGTGCATTTTTAACTCAGTTTTTATTTTAAAGTTATACGTAATAAGTAGGAAATGATAAATGCTGGTCATAATTTACGAGCGATTGTAAGAAATAATGTAACCTTTAACTCTTAGGAGGTATATACAAAGTCACTCTTTTCATATGATTAATGTTAGCTAGTGGAACCTGTTGGTTTTAGCTTCATTTAGGCTGATAATTTAAAATTGAAATGACTTAAGTTTCTTTCAGATTAACGAATGAACTTTTTAGCTTACCTTATAGGTTTAGGCCAGTTTATGAGGCCAAAAATTAATTTGGATATATGTCATAATCTGAAAATATGGCTCCTATTAACGATTCCAGGAGCTTATGTTAATAATTATTCTTGAGCAATGTTTGTGTGTTTCAGAAAGTCTTACCTGTTATATCAAACTCTAAGTTTTCATTAAATGTTATGAATAAATTTTATACAACGGTAAGCCACCAGAATGCAAAAAGGATTCCTCACATTCCTCCATGAATTTGCGATTCCAGCCCATTAGAGCTCAGAAAAAGGATGTGAATAATTAAAAAATCATTCAATTCTTAAGAGCAAGCAATAAAATGGTATGATCATGCTCTGCAGAATTAAATGCAAAGAACGGACAATGCGGATAATTCGGATAAAGCCCGGTTATTTATCCGTCTCCATCCTAATTCATCTCCAGGATTATTCCTATCCGGTGCGTTGGCTTACAGACAACACGCATTACGTGCATCGTCTCGGACGGAATGCATCTCTAACCCGCCCCGGGCGGCCCGTGTCCATCTCCCAGCAGCACCGCAGGAATCCTCCTAGCCTTTTGGTCTTCCTTGTCCACACCGCACGCTGGGCTATCCTTAACCCACCCAACTTCTCTCAGCTCAAGGGGACTCCTCCTTTGACGTGGAAGTAGGAAAAGACGGAAGATCAAGCCGGTCGTCAACGATGCGAGTTGCCGGCGTCCTCGGAGGCGAGAGCTGGTGACTTCTCCCCTCTCCTAATGCGCCGCGTCGGATCACTCAAACCGACCTCCTCCGCAGGCCTGCATATCGTTTGCGGCCGGGATGTGAGATGACGAGAAGACAGATGAGCAGCAAGGAATCTGCAACGCAGTAGGCGGGGAGGGAGTGTGCAGCGGATCCATTAACGCGGAGCCCTCGTCTGCCATCAGCCCCCGGTCGCGGGAATGGCTCCGGGCATCTAAGAGTCTCCGGGACAGCGCGCTATTGCGTTTGGCGCATGAAATGGTAATGAAGCAAACGTCTCCAAAGCCGGAGTATGTGTGTAGGCAGCGGGACGTAACAAGGAGAGGAGTCCAGGCCGCTTTGTTTTGCGTTGCCTTCCACCGCTTGATGATGCAATGGACTCAAAAGGCATCCTGACCAAACGCCGGTGTTCCCAATTTCAGTAAATGACGGCAACTTCAATGCACGCTCCCACCAACAGGAATGCTCGACTACTAGTCACTTAGAGTATTCGAGCTTCGTTTAAATTCAACCAGTAGGAATGTCACGAAATTAGTGAGCCCATGAGAATGTTTAGCAGAGTAAAATATTAGCACAGAGAAAATAAAGCGATATTTACATTTTCATTCTCGAAAACATTGTAATTTACACATATTTTCGTGATTCTTCACTCTGGCAACAAAACGTGATGATCTATAAATCGTAGGCGCAGTGATTTTATTCCCGTTGTTTGCAGAATTCTAATAATTTCCCATTACTGTTGTGTTCACAAAAATGTAGGTCTATCAGCTCTTTCGGTTAAGATCGTTTAGTTTTGATACACATTCACGTATCTTACGACTTAACTGCGGAAAATTTGAAAAATAAACATGATTTCAAATTCAAAAGGAGCACCCCATCTGGTTTATCCACCAATTACGAAAACATGCTTTGTCATACGACAAGAAAATAGACTGATTTCCGTACACAGGTTGGTAGATCTGATTAAACTTGTCGATTAATAATATAAATATTAAATTATTTATATTATGTTTATTATGCTGATATAAATATGAAAATGTTCAGGCTCGAAAAAATGTGATAATAGATTTAAAAGTCAAGAAAAGTAATTCTTACACCCACATTAATTAAGACCATGTTATCCTGTTTGATAGGCAAACAAAATTCGTGCCTACTTTCCTGGTTGCATTCAATAAAAGTTTCCTAAAAACCAGTTCAAAGGCACTGCAACGATTTTTGGCATTTTAGCATTAGCGAAAGAGCGAAAAAATGAATTATGGCGCTACAACTTATTAAAACTTTATACAACATATAAAATAAAAATACTTGCGGAAAACGCTTTGAGTAAAATTTTCGTGAATATTAAAATACGTTCAGTAAAGGCATATTAAAATATTAATTGTAGGTACACGTACTTAACTCAGTTGAATTTATCAATACGAGGCTTGCGTAAAGACTCATAAAATGAATCTAATATAATCGGAGTTTGGTAACAATTTCTCCTTTACAAAACCCCTCTACAGAAAGGCATTTATTAACTAAAAAGGCAAAAGTCAATGGATGCACCACAGAGTTAATGATTATTTTAACGATCCTAAAAATTGTCCAAACGTCAGGCTTCTAAATTTTTACCTGTGTCACTTATATCGTAGAACAGTTTTTGTTCAAACGTACGGATTTTCACGGTTTTTCAGTGACTGAATGGATGTCCATTTCTAATTTTTTATCGAATGCATAATAGCCATGCCATCAAGTAATTAAATATGAATGTTTGGGAAAATCAACTATCGTGTAGCTGGGATCAGTTTCCTAAGAACTCATTGATAAAATTAGCGAAAAAGGTATCTAAACTATTTTGAAAGGTATTCCAATCAAATAAGTTTGCTAACTATTGGTAAATGTGTTTGATGTGAAGAAAACATAAAATATGTCGCTATTAAGTGTTCCAGGCTCTTGTTCCCATATAAAGCGAAACGCCATTTTAACTCTAAGTAGAGCAATAGGATGATGCAAATCCCTAAAACAAAATTTTGCGGTCATATTTTTTCTGATACTGTGCCTGCAGAGGAAGTAGGTACTGAAAATTGAAAATTGTAGTATTAAAATATTTATAGATAGGACGCATAATCTATTTATTTCAATGCCATTTTTAAAAGTATAGATCAAAATATAGGTGTGCAACTTGTCACAAAAAAATTTGTCTTACAAAACTGCCGACACAAATTTTCTGACTAAAATTACATACACAGTTATTACTCCATGGACCCATCCCACTTGCAAAATCACATCTAAAACTCCTTTCTTCATCGAACCCACATATAAAATTTAAATTTCATAAAAATGTTCATTTTATCTCTCAAATCAAGAACTTTCCCATGAAAATCGTATGTACCCCATCCATCTCCACAGTTCTAAGGCCTAAAAATTATTTTCGCCGTGCTTCCCCAAAATTCAGTTTTCTGAACGCGACGCAGACAATTTAAAGTGGAATATTTCACAATGAACGTTTTTTCAAGGTTACTTTCTGACACTTAACTCACTGTGAAAAGTTAATTCCCATAAGAAATATTTCAGCTTATATCTCTTGGAATGACGTTAATGAGTAATCTTATATGCAAACACGTATTTATACATTTTTTACACATTTGAGGATAAGACCGATGCCGGAATTCAAGTACTTACATATTGATTTGTAAAGCACAGAATACTGATTCTTTATACATTTTTTAAAACACCAAGTTTATGGGTTTTCAACTGTAAACATTAATTAAAATCTCACGAAATGCATATTCTATGGTAACCTTACAGCAGGAAATGTATAAATGAAAAACTTAATATACTTGACACAGCTCATTGAAAAAATACAGTGATATCCTGGCGTTCTTTATTATTGTAACTAGTATCTCAGTGATATTTATTAGAAACGGTAGTCGAAAAACCAGATTAGTTTTATATTTTTAATGCACTCGTCACACAATGATAAATATTTGACTTTTCAACAGACAGGCATAATCGGGATGTTTGTTTATCATGTAATTGTACGGTAAAGTTGCTTGAAGCCCTAGTAGAAGAAAACAGATGAATTGTAGATCGCCTATCTTAGGAACTGCAATAATTAAGGAGCAAATATATTGGCATTCACAGACGAAAACTTCGTCATAACATACATACAGAATTGGTCGCATTCGACGGTTTTTTGGAGCACAACATATGCTAAAAAAGTTATATTCGTACTTAAAATGTTGGACCTTTGCGATATGCTCCAAAATATGCAAAGATCGCATGAATATTGCAACAAAATATGAACCAAAGTTGGTTAAAGCCATGAACAATTCATCATTCCTGACCTAAATTCAAGCCCAAATCTTCCAACGCCCAGTCGCACCATCCAGCCATCTTAATTCTATGTGAGTTTCAGCAAGAGTAGACCAACTAGATATTCTTATCACCGGTCCATTTTGTGACACGGAAGACGGTTTAAAATTCCAATCTATCAAAATTATTATTTCATCACAAACTTTACCCTCCTAAGAGGTAAATCAACCAATATGATTGCAAATTAGTCAAATGCTCCACGAATACTCATAAAGTTAAATAACTTAATGTAAATATCAAATACGATAACCATGTTGAGTTGATTACTATTACCCAGAATTTTACTTCAAAATGAATGCGTATACGCTATCTTTCCGATATTTATTACAGTAAGTTCTCGAGTTACTTTGGAGATGCGTGTGTAGGAAGAGCGACGTAAGTCGAAACAACGTAAAACGGATCCAGATCTTCGTGACCACTTCGATCCCGCGATAAATCAAGGCGTTTATTTCGAAATGCGTTCTTTGCCTTTGTCCAGGAAAAAATAGTTATTTCAGATAGGATGATTATGTGTCAGTTATCAAAAAACGTAAGCATATGCCATTACGGACTATTTTATTAGCATTAACCAGGGAAAAATTTTCCAACGACCCTTGTCAGCATGGACGTAACACCGAATCAGACATAAATCGATACGACGCATACAGAGGAATTACTGTACTCATTTACATATCCAGTATTTATCATTCATGTTATTACTCACCGTTTCCCGATTCCTGAGCGACTTTTCGAGAACTCCCTCGAGCCACCTCCACTGTCCCGCCGGGTCGTCCTCCTCCTCGTCCATCAGGTGACCCCCGCCGCGCTCCCCGGCGTCCCGCCCCCCGCCGCCGCTCCCGTAGCCTCGCCTCTCCCCGTGGTGCCCGCCGCCGTAACCCCCGCCTCCGGCCGTCTGACGATTAGCCTTGTAGTAGAGGTTCGTGTTGAGGGCCACCAGACGGAGCCTCCGGACTTTCTGCTCGATCGTGTAGTAGCCACCTGCGGAAAGACAAGAGGGGAGAACATTAGCGATCTTAGTCTACATTTAAGGGAAAATTAGAGTAGTCATTTTAGTATTCATACCAGATCAGCCATTTTGTAATTTCCTTTAGCAAAATCATTTAATCGCACGAAATGTAGGCCTAACGATCCCTACTTTCCTCAGCATTTCCCAAAACTTTGCATTTATCTCTTCAGCCCCCATAGCTAAGATAACAATCAACAGAAAAAAATCATACCCTGACTTCGCACCAGAAAACTTCGAAGACTTCTGACCTTAAGACGCCAGCAGAATAGCTAAATAAACTGTCGTCATGAAAAGGCAACACACGATAAAATACCTGATTCTCAACATGCTAAACGCCAGAGAAACCTGTGAGTCTAAGCTGTGGCCTTGAACGCGGAAAAACGCTGGTAAAAAAGGGTGAACACAAAGAAATATCTTCACCATATATTTTGTAACATGTCAAACGAAGCGTTTAAGACATCGATTGTTGATTATTTGAGTGGGTGAATATCAGGATGATACGGTCATAAAAATTGCAGGAGGCTTGATTATAAGTTTAAATAACATGAAAGAGAAAAAGAAATTCTGATGGTTCTTTTCTCGCGTTTCACAACGTGGCTGCATATGTTTGCTAAGTTTTTAAAAAAATAGAATATATGACTAGCTTTGTTGTCTTTATTTTTAAAACTTAAAAATTAAATGGGTTACACGTTTATTCCATTATTTTTTGCTCTACACTCAATGTGACATTATACATAGTTACCTGATATGGGCTTGCGGATATCACAACTCAAAGCATGGCCTTTTTGTTTTCGTAAAATGGAAACATGAATACAATATGTTTGCAGATACAAAAGAGTTGATCAAGCCACATCATGAAGTTGATAAAATTCTAGTAAACTTGGCAATCAAACAGCCACAATCGTTTGTATTTCAAACAACTTATCGAGCTAACACATTAATTAAATCTCTAGATATGCAAAATTACTTCATTTTTAGAGACCTTAAGTTTACAGAAGTAAATAAATTAAAAAATACCGTTAAAGCTCATGCGTAGTAGAAAAATAAGTACTGTTAAAAATTCATTCTATTTAATTTTACTTCGTAATTTAATTGAATTCAAGTGATAAAGATTATTTCGATGTAGGTTGAAATCTATAGACAGAATTTTGCTTTCGACAGCCAGCGTTTCGCTAAAGTCTATTGGCATTGTCATGGCTAAATAACAGCAAATCAACAAGGACGCGTAAAATTCCGAGGGTTGCATGTGGTCGGAAGAAAACTAATAACATGCATGTGTTTACTGGTTAAGCTGAGTTCAGGCGTAGGACAATTCAGACATTGAAGCCTTTAATGAAATACCGGCATGATATTTTCAATTGATGACTCTTGGAAAGAAATTCGACACATTTGTTACTATAAAAGAGAGATTAAATACCCGCAAGCTTAATCATGAAAAAGTAGTGAAACGTAGACGAGCATGTCTTTCGAGGATGATATACAGGGAAGGGATACATGAAGAAGATTATAACAGAGAAGATGTAATAAAAGCGGTGTGAGTAGATAACATCCACTGGGAATTACTAGATATTTTAGAAAATAACAGGAGGCAAGCATTCTTCGAACTAATTCGTAGGTTCTCCCAGGAAATAATTTGGCTGGAGGGCTTTGTGAAAACAGAAACAAACAGTGAAATTTTAGGGAAAAGAGCGAACACGAAGGAAGAGAAAGAGGCAGCTGATGATAGAGACCTTGTGTGAAGAGGAAGGCTTATGGGTAGTTTACAAAGGAGTTTAAATTTATGGTGTTCCGTGTTACTTCACGGAAATTCACAATGTTAAGCACTCTTGACATAACACGCTCACCAATTTTTAAAATCAATCGATTTCCAATTCCGTAGATTCCTTATGAGGGTAAATTTATCGTGTATGGTGCAATGAAATGAAATAACAAATAGTGTGGAAAGGTATAATTTATTTTATAAATACTATCAATAATGCTTACTACGAAGTTGTGGTCAAACATGCTGGTAAAACCCTCTACAGCGTTGGGGATTTTCGTATGCTGAATTGTTAATTATGTACACCGTGGGTTTTTTATTTCTGCACTCACAATTGTATCACTCTTACCCTGTTAAATGATATTTTCTCTAACTTATGTATAATGAACTTCCTGCCATATTTCATTGCAGCTGCCAGTTTAGCCAATTCACCATGGTATCGCGATTCTACTAAAATGAAAATACAAGAAACGTTAGGTTTCTGATTAATGCTAATTAAGCTGTTATATCGTTTCCGAGAAGCTTTTTTGACATTCAAGATTCACGAAGTTGTCACCATCGAGGGTACCTGAAGAGAAGTTTCCAGTCGATTCTCCTGACTCATCCGCAGGACAACATAAAAATGGCATATGTAACGCCTGAAAATTTTACAGTAGAAGAAAATTAATGCTTAAAAATACCCAAATTAGAGTAATACGCACAAAACTCAGGGCCGATATCACAGGTAACTAACGGCTTTCTCCGTTGAGCGGCTGGCCTAAACAACACAGGCACTGTCCCTCATCCTATCGTAGAACAATTATGAAACTCAGACGTTTGTCTAGACCCAGAGTTGAACATTACGGTCATTACGGCAATTAAATCCAATAAAATCGCTATATTCTCATATATTTCTCGCTCAGCGTGAGTAATTATTCCAGTCCATAAAATTCAATGAGGAGGAAAACTCGTAATTTCCAGAATTCACCATTTAACTTCTACCGAAAGAGAAGCTCAAATATTGCATAAAGGCATTCATTTAGTGCTCAAAACTATTAATCATTACGTGTTGTTGATTACTTACATGAAAACTTATTATAATCACCACTACAAGACAACTTGCTCAAAAGAATGACTGACATCAAAGCTATAAATTGCGGAGGAACTCGGTCAGTCACATTATTACAGTGGTGGATAACATTTAAACATGGACGAAAACTGCATGGATTGTATATAAAATAAAATTGCGAATAATGATCGTAGAGTTTTAAACACAGGCCTCATCGGAATTATCACATAGTTATTTCGCAATAACTCGAAATAATAAAGCAACACGTAATTTCCATTAACCACGCAAAATAACGAACCGCAAAACATTATTTCCACAAAAATAACGCTGGATACTGAAATGATGAAAACTACTCATGTCGACGAATTTAATATCACGCCAGAACTGTAATGGCTTTGAAATCTAATATGCTTTTAGTGACGACCGAATGCGTGTAGAGAAAAAAGAGAGAGTGACAGCTCATTTATGGCGACACTCTCCTGCTTGCCAAAAAGTTATCGCGGAAGAAATAATAAAAAACTCTCTCACCCCCCTATCCTCCCACCATTCTCGCCCTCCCGGTCCAATCTTCAGCGCGTGACGTCATTAGCGGGCGCTAAATTCCATTTTGATTCGGAATTTCTTTCGGCCATTACACGCCAATAGCTTTTTTTTCGCCCACCACCGTCTACCTTGGGGAAAATGGGGGAAAGAAGAAGGGAACGTGAATGAAGAGCGCTGAGAGAAGATGGAATTAATAGGACCGAGCCAGTATTTTTATTGCTTCATCATTATAGAGCCCGTGGGTGGAGTAAACGCTTTCGAGGTGGGGACGTTGATGTTTTCCCGCGCGCGCGGGGAACCCTGGGAAGGGAGGAAAATGGTGGGGAGAGAGTGGGACGGCGGGAAAAAGGGTTGGCTCGGGGGACGATGAAAAAATGCCGAGGAAGATCGCGCCGCGCCGCTGATGGATCGCACGGTATCCGTTAAAGCGTGCGCCTTATTTAAACGAGTCCGTCTCTCTTTTTCTCCCTCCCCCTCACGTCGCTAAGAAACAAGCAATTCCACGGAATGAAGCTGGGGGAAGGGGGGGGGGAAACTTATAGCAGCGTTGCGAGTTGGGAAAAAATAGTGAGCGGAATAAAGCACCGGGTCCTTCTGTGCGAGGAAAAGGACGGCATTAAAAAAAAGAGAGTAGGAGAGTGAAGGGTCCATTTAGAAGCAAGAGAAAAAGGAAATGATCATTGCGAGCTTAACGTAATTAAAGGTGCCGACAAAAATTTGTGCCCTGATCTTAAGGGTATTCCGATTGCCGGCCAATGATCTCTTTTAGGACATCGTGTCATTACATATGAAATATTCAATAAAACGTGTATTTGTTGTAATAAAATTTTCAAAAACATCTTATCTCATGCATGTACACACCTTCGTGTAATATTCAGATGAATGTAACCTATATAAAAACTTTTTCTCTCATCGTTTTATTTTTATTTTGGGCAGTCCATTTTTCCAACTTCATGAACTATGTTTTCCAGAGTATTAAAACGTACTTCATCCTAAATACTTAATTTAAAAACTATTATAAACACATAAATTACGAAAATATCGGTAAGGGAATCATTACAAACGGTTTTTCTGCAATACATGTTTTGTATTACATTCATTTACCATTGCAAGCAATAGGTTGGGGAATCGTATATCCTAATAGTTTTAGTGCATTATTCTGAAGTGCTCATGCAAGGGACCACAGAGAGACGAAACCTAGGAATTTTTTGAGAAGGAAGAATCCAAAGGAGTTACTAAGGAGAATGTTAAAAATACAACAGGCATTACCGCAGAGTATTACTAGATATTTTATGCAAATAAAATAAACCTTGAATGAAAAGGAGCATGAGAATGCAAAGGAAAGCAAAATAAAATATGTATGTAAAATATTTGAGATGATATACAATCGCTAATAGGAAATCAATGTTGGCGCATGTTTGTGAGAAAACTCCATTGACAATATTCTTTAAATTCTGCATCGAAAACCAGATTTAGCAGGCAATATTTATTATACTATTCCAAATTTCCACCTTTCATTTCAGATTTGAACACACACAAATTTGAACAATTTGTGTATGGCTATAAATACGGACAGCTCCATTTCCAGGATTCCCAATTCCTACTTGTGTCTACGCGTGTGCATTAATAGTTAAACAAATTATATATTTTTGTGATTGCATCGGACAAATATACGTCACAATATGGTGAATTTTTACCAGTATAAAAAACTAAACATTTACCTCGACATAACGAGGAATGCGGTAAATGCTCATATAGAGGATATTAGGACGAATTAGACGAAATTCTCCCGCAGACGTCATTCCAGTCAGACAAGCGGTTCATTTGACGTCTCTAGTGTGGAAAGGCGAGAACCAGTTCTCTAGTTTCGACAGAAGCACGTGATTATGGCGCTTCATTCAGGGCGCGTCCTCTCGGATAAAAACCCACGTCTAGCGTCCTTGGGAGCCGAGCCGCGAGCCTCACCACGGCGAAGAGAAGTCACGTGCTTTGATTAATCCCGTGTTTTGACGCGTACTTACTCTTTTGAGTGGTGCACATAAAACTCTCGGAATGCTTTCGAGAGCATCTCGTCACCGCGCAGCTCGTCAACGGGACCATTGGCTAAGTGTGCACGTGCCTGATGGCTATCGTGATCTTACAAAGAATGAGGAGCGTAACGGAGCCGGAATAAAAAATGCACTCCTCCAGCCGCTTAGCGTTTTTAACACTTCGCGACCTTGCCGCGGCGGGTCCTCTACGGGCAGTCGGAGGAATCATTAAGTACGCGCGGTGAGGTGCATTAAGGAACATGGAACACACCTCGAGAAAGCACACATCCCTTGAAAACATAATCGACTGGTTCCTCAGATATGTTAAGCAAGAAACAAGCATAGAGAACATATTAAAACTTCTTTGTCACTCGTGAAGGATTATAAATTGTTCTGGCTCCACCTTACCATCTCATTCTTGATCTTCTCACACTTCTTCTATCCAATGACTAAAACTTCAAAACCAGATTTCGATATCTGTCCTAAGGCATTCATAGTACATGATACTTCAACATGTTTTATGGCTGATCACCTATTTATTCCAATATAGATGTGCTCTTTATTTTTTATAAACATTTTATAGCTCGAATAAAATATACTTCTGATGACTCCATTTGCCTTATTTCGTTTGGTTTTACTGTCCAACATTCTGAGCTATATAGCACAGTAGGAACTACTATTAGTTTATAAAATTAAATATGGGTTTTTCCTGGATATCCTTTAAAAGTTGTGGTATATTTGAACCTTTTTTTAATGTGGTCGGAATACGAGGAGAATACGGATGAAAAAAATTAAACATGAAAAAAATACGTGCGGGCACGAAAGAGAAATTAAGGCCAAGTAGGAGAGAACACGCGGTTGCCCGCGTATTAGGGTGGATTCCACCATCAGCCTCATTTCTTCCTCCCACCCCCTTTAAGCGTGACCCGGAGTTGGTTGAAAACGAGGGCGCGGTTCAGGTTCGCGCACCCTTTAATACTCGTCGGCCATTACTTCGCGGGAAAGCATCGTGGTTCGCACCAGACCATGAGCAAGGGTCCCAAGAGCGGGCAGCTTTCCCACGGATGATGCCGCACAGAGCAGAGGCTGTTGTGAAACGACTGTCGGTGGAAGGGCGAGGACAAGGAGGACGTGATGGAAGGAAAACGCGAGCATATAGGGCGTGGGGCACGGATTATGAAGGGATTAGAGGGGAGTGGCTGGAGGAATAACTGCAGAGTAAGAGAGAGGGTAGAAATGTGCAGGGTAACCAAACGAGGTAGACACCCGAGAGATGAGATATTTACCATCGATCTCACTAGCATTTTGATCCGCATTTTGAGGTTCAAAAGTTAACATCTTTATCCATGCCGTGCTCCGCGGAGCCGAGTGTTACGATCGCTACTAGTTATTATTTAGTATATTTCCGTGAGCCATTGGCCCATGAGGCAATTACAAATTGCAATTACAAATTAACACAATAGTTGAGAAAAATTATTACAAAACATAATTACATTTAAAAAGAAAGAAAAAAAGCACTAATAAGCAAGACCATTGTGTTTGGAGGGTTAACAGATGTAACTAAATAAGATTATGCATTGAATTTCATACAGTAAATCATTACAGTTCATATGTCAACCAGAAAAATATGTACAGAGCAGTAGACAATACAAAGAATAGGAAGGTCAATGATGCATAAATATTTAAGGAAATTGTAAAATCTTGAAGAGTAAGTTTTTCTCAATAGTTATTACGAGTAAGATTACCCATTTGAAGTAGCTGTTATAAATTGTTTTTAAATTGATTAAGAGATTTGGCGGGTCTTATTTGAACAGGTAGCGAATTTCAAACTCGAGAGGCGGTTATTACTAAGGATTTGTTCAAGTGGGAGGTGCGGTGCTGAGGGATATGGAGGTCAATGACATGGTTTTTGGTGAATATGTTGTGCAGCTGTAATTTTTTTACAAACCTGTCAAATAGGTAAGGTGGATTACCAGGGGTCAGGATGCCAGATCAGTTATGTCGCATAAATGTCAAAGAAACAAATCACTTCACGGATTAACTTGAAATTTAGGAGAGTGAAACTTATATTTTGCGGCCATCATCGGACCCATGATATAATGGCCACCAAGGGATGTAACCGCTGAAAGTAGTGAAAGTTTTCTTCGCTTACATGTATCGCAACTTCATTTCGTTTCCGAAATATTTCTGCAGCATTGAGAGGTGATTGCTTAGCGGAGGAGGCCGCGGTGGCATGTTTATCTATCCTGGGTTGGATGAGACGGAACCGTCCCCTCTTCCCCCAACCCAGTACATAAGCAAACACCCATGCCCTGGGCAGGTAATATTCTACCCAGGCGGGACTAGAACCCGCGACCCTCAGATTAGCAGGCGAAGACTTTACCCCGCCGCCACCGGGGCCGACTGAATTATAAAACGAAAACCTCGAAAAAAATGAGACGCCACCAAATCGAAGGCAGCATAGCATATTTAAATAAAACCTTTAATTTTAAATGTTAATCTTATTCTTAAATAAACGTAATAGCTAAGCGTGTGTGTACGAGTGTGCAAGTATATGCTAGCCTTGAACTTCGTGGAAATCTGGAGAGGTTCTGCAAATATTCAAGTTATCAACGTCAATTCTCTCATTTTTGTACCCAGAAGTTGATTGAAAAAGTGTTAGATGCATCGATAATTAAGTTGCTGAACTGAATTTTTCGTAACTGCAAATAAAAGGACAGGAGAAACACTCAAGAACCGTGGCTAACGATAAAATAGTGGAAAGAATTCAAAGATGCGAAGAGAGATAGTAATTTTTTAAACTTAGCTTAAATTAATGACTCATTCAAATACGCTTTGCTCATTCTTAGTGCGACCTCTCAAAAGTAAAATAATTTCTTGGAGGTACACGCCTTCTAGTTAAGTTACTTTAGGACGTAATAAATCATGTGAATGAGATCGATGAGCCTCAATACAGCGGTACTCGAGCTAACAGTAAAATTATCTACATCTACAAGTAACCCTATTAGCATCCTCACGGGTGTTTGGCAAGGGCGGGACGTTTTGTGGAAAATTAGGTGAACTTTAGTTTTAATATTGCTCTTAATATGAGTGGTCTTAATTGCTGCCCAATAGGGAAATCCCACTGCGTACCTGAATCCCTAATATTCAGAGCAAAATTCTAAGCTTAACGCAAGATCTGAAAAACTTAGGGACTGCATAATTTTTTAATTCACGGTTAACAACGGTATATTAACAGTAAAGTATAAAAACAGGTGGAAGGAGAATGTACTACGAATTCCTTAGGAGATATATCTAAAGCTGGTTTTGAAGTTTTAGTTATTGCTAGAAGAAGTGTGGAAAGACCAAGAATGAGGTTATAAGGTGAAGCCGGAACAGGTTTAAAGCTTAAACAAGGTTAAAAGAAGATTTAACATGTTCTCTATCTTGTTTCTTCCTGAATACACGTGAAAAACTACTCAATCATGAGTTCAATGGTTGTGAACTTTCTCAACGGGGCGGAGGTGTGTACCATGTTCCTTGATACATCTCGCCGCGCGTACTTTATAATTCCTCCGACTAACCATAGAGGACTCGCCGCAGCAAAGTCGCGAGGTGTCAAAAACGCTAATTAACGGACGCTGAAACGTAACAACTCGCCACCATTGTAATAATTTTACAGGTTAGCAGTTCTGCCTCACGCGGAATTTCTGAACTGGGAGGATATTGTTGGGGGATAGGATTGTTGAAGGAAATTACGAGGAGTAAGAGGAGAGTTTTGTTGAGAGAAGGTCAGAACGTGAGGAGAGGGAGTGGGAAGAGTATATATGAAAGTGCTGTGTGGAGAAGGAGAGTGGACAAATCATGAAAATAAATACAAGTGTCCGGAAGTAGAGAAAGTGAACAATTCAAGGAGGATCAGGACTATATCCAAAAGGAAACAAGTGGGACATGGTTTGGACGGAGGTGAGGAATGAGGAAGCTTAATATGTAAATGTTGAATTTCATGTGATACGAGTAATAGAAACATTGTTCAACATTAACGATAGCGTGATTGATGTGTATACATTTGTATTACATGTGACAACGGTAAAATAAAACGTTGTTCAATATAAACAATAACGTGATTCATATATATAAACATTTGTACTATATATGTCTCGGGTAAAGAAAACGTTGCTCAATATAAAATAAACAAGTTACACACTAAGCAATCGGTACCAACGGGATAAGGCCTGATTGTAGTCATTAAGATAAAAATAACTAATTACTAATAGGAGGGAAAGAGAATAACTAAGGAATCATGGTTGGAGGTATTATAGAGAGGGAGAGAGGAAAGACCTACATACAGCGTGGGACTGAGAGAGAGAGAGAGATGGGGTTAAATGATGAAGAAAGGTCGGCTCAGCGCCCTTTCCGACACCCGGAGCTGCGGGATTAGCGAAATACATTAATTGCCACGGGGACCATAATAATGAGGGCCAGAGGCAGCGATAGACTGCGGTCGGTAATTAAGGGCGTGCGGGAGAGAAAGAGAGGTCAGGGCTCTGCGGCCAGAGTAGCCGACGGACGGAAAGGGGGGAATGAGGGAGGATCGGGGTGGGAAAATGGCGAAAGAGTATATCTACGCTTCGTAGAGGGAGGGGTTGGAGGTAATCCATACGTAAATCCACAAGAATATAAATTGAGGATTAAAAAAATTGAGGGGCAAGAGATAGATGAGGCAAGCGGTGTGAAAAGTACTGAGGACAGAAAGTTGACTCTTGCAAAACGGTTTGATTCCCATTAATATTTCCATTATTCGAATTTCGTTATTTACCGCTCATTATATCACTTAATCCCGGGTTCCAGCTAGAAAGTTTTCAACACCTACCGTTAATTTATTTTTTTTCGAATTTGCCGTCGAAAATTTTCCACAGGAGGCATTAAAAAAAAAACCAACGTGCTCATTAACCTCCATACATAGAATCAAATGACCGACCCATTTAACTGAAACCGAAGGTTGAGGATTGTCCAAAATATGGATCAAATTAAACTGGACGCTTATTTCATGGCTTTGGCTTTCGTGATGACGGATATCATACCGTTAAAGCAAGGCCAGGGGATGTGATAGCCGGTGATAATTGTGCTTCATAAATTTCATTGGTATCGTCCAGTAATAATAGCGGCATCAGGCCGATAGGAATGCTCTAATTAACAGGGCCGTTGTAGGAATATATTTCGCCGTTCCTAAATAATTAAGTATTAATTTCAATCGCGTACTTAATTAAAATCTTTGATTAAACTGCAGTTCACGAATATTTAATGGCGGGGCTGTTGGTTTTGGATTGAATTCAAAATGAGGATTACACAAATTAATGCAGATGTACGGTTGAAATATCTTTCTATGAACTGAAGCATTCAATATTGTGTCCTATATATATTTATTAATTATTCATATGTCACCGAGGTAATAAATAGAGAATTTATTGTTATGTAAATGAGTGCCCTGTCAATAAAATTTTATTTGTAGCTGATATTTTATTGAAAAAATATTACCAGAGCCCAAATACAATGGAGAGCAGTTATCAATTATTCACTATGCAAAACAGTTACAGTATCATATGGCGAATACTCTCTTTACATTTAACGTCATGACTGTTAGCCGAAATTTAAAGCATCTAAAAGCATTTTCACACCAAATTGGGTCTTTTAGAGGAAATGTCCACTGTCATCCATCAAAATAAATTACATAATCTCAGAACCGACGGCGAATAATCTACACTGGGACATCAAGCGATGTAATTTATATTCAATATGAAAGTTTCTAATTATGTATCATTTTATTTGGAAGCATGACATTGTCTATTCTTGGGAAATCGTCAATTAATCTACATAGCCAAGAAATATATTATGTTTGAGTTGCATAAATAAAAATAGTCATAAATTACGCTTCATGACTTATGAAATAAATCCTCGTCAAATAGATTTCGCGGACTAGGATCACCGTGTCGACATACCGTTGAATGAGAGCCAAAGAATGGTACCTAATCTAGCACCGAAGACAGCCACCTCTTCCACCGAAAACTTAACCTTAGGAAATGATAGTGACATTCACTGATTGATATCATAGGAGCTCATATATCCGTTTCACAGGACCTTTTCATATCTACTCCATCCATCAATATTATTTAATTTTTAACTTGCACCTCTTGAGGGTGTGTAACCAACTACCTGCCTAACTTTAGTTTCTTTTGCTCAGTAATGAAACTTGAATGGCAACCAACCTACTATGCTATTAAAACATTGAGTACTTACACCAAGTGATGCGTAGGAGAATTATTGAAGTATGTCAAATTACTTACGAAATCATAAAAAATACATAGGAATCATAGTTGGAGCAAAGGCTCATGAAGGTTTGATATGTTGAATCTCATTTATTTATGTATAACCTCACGCATCGTAATTTTGACGACCTCAAGGAAGAGAGCTTCTTAAATGGAGTAGTAATTGTGATTAAATAAACCTTGACGCATGTGACTGCACCTCACGAAATAGGATTCTACATATTAATATATATGTATTAACTCGCCAATAACAGCACCCGAGGCCTTTATTTAGGGTGGAATTAGTAGAATAAAAAAAATAGCCGAAAAAAGTTAAAACCTGCAAAAACAGCATTCAAAAATGTACATTTAGGGGGACTGTGAAGGAGGGAACATAATCAAAAGATGCGTTTCAGCTGGGAGAAAAAGATGTAGCATGAAGAGAAAAGGTGAAGGGTATGGTTACTGATAGCGAGGGCAATGAGAAATAAAGGTTAGTTGTAGAGTAGGGACCGTGGAGATGTGAAGAAACGGATTGTTTTGTACGTTTACCAAACATAACGAGCGGTACGGAAAGGAATGCGCAGTGAAGAAACAGGAGACAAGAATAATTAGAGGGGAAAGACTCGCTCATGACGAAATGTAGAAATTTAAGTTCCGAAGTCAGCCGGCATATGAGCCAGAGGATTTCCTTAAGTGCGCTACGTGTACGGGAGGACACGTGATTACGGACAGTGGGGAATAAGAACTTCAGTGGTTGGCTGAGTAATTTAAGTGTAGAGGAGGACGATGCTGACCAGATGGGAGATTATTATGTTGAGGAATGCAGATTTTATAGCCCATTTACTCGCATTTAAATTATCATATTTATTGTTTTTTCCAGGAATTCATTACTCTGACGAAAATGAATTCCGAAAATTTTCAAGATGATACAGATTCTTCTAACATACTAATATCATTACTCCGCATATTAAATTTAATATTTCCATTTGATTTACGTAGTAATTGCACTATGTTTGGCGGTAATTTAAAAGAAAATCAAGAAACTGCCAATGTACACTGATGAATCTCACCTTTCTCGAACGAGTCGATAGCTTCGGTGGGCAGCCAGTGCCTCCACATGTCGGCCACCCTCTTGTACGTCGGGTGCCTGCGAGGAGGGAGCTGGTTCTGCGGGTAGAAGTCATGATTGCCTAGCACGGGGAACACGAACTGGGAGGAGAACGTGTGGCGGAGGAGATCAGTCAGATTCTGCATCACCATCAGCACCTTGTCAGTGCTCAAATGCTCGTCGTTGACGTGTGCGATGTCATCACTGCAAAGAAAAAGAAAAAATGCGTTAAGTGCTTTTTACATTCATATCATTAGAGGGATATATCTGCGCTTCGGAGGATATAAAGAGGGACTGTAAAAATATATTAACATAGATCAAGAGAAAAAAGATAGTGTGGATGACAAATTATGTAGACACTATTACTTGCAGTAGAACTAGTGCTGATTAAACATCACAACAGATACCAGCATAGGCCTATCAGATGATAATGGAGTTTCACGGGATTATTTAAATCAGCGGATTCCCTAACATTACAAAGGTAGCAGTTTCAGACCACTTGTTCAGGAGTCAACACATTGTTGTGTTTGCATTTGCCGAATGACAGACATGGCTTCATCTGTATGCTCTTTCATTTGGTCACATACTTGAGTCTTTCCGTCACCAAACGACTTTCATTAGGTATCTTCTCATCCACTAGTTGAAATTTATTATCCTATGTTGTATTCTTATTTCCGAGAATGCACACATTTTTCGCAAACAAGTTAGTTTAATGTATCCAGATGCCGGTATCCTTGAACCGTATCAAGCAAAATTTTTCTTTGAACAATAATCAACTAAAAGCAATTCGGACAGATAGGACTGACTATCATCTCTTTAATTAAAATAATTATCTCATGCATCCATTACTCTCGCATACCCTTTATGCAGTGGATTTTCAGCAAAAAAAGTACAGCAAGTTATATTCAGCGTAAATACACTGAAAAAACTCAACGAGTAAATTTGCGCAGGATATATGAAAAGAATCACGTGTCCAAAACTTTACATATGCCACTAATAAAACAAATTTATAATTTAAGTCGCCTAAAGAACATAATTGAATTAGTATACACCGCAACAACACAAATTGTAGTCCTGAGAGAAAACACAGAGTAAATATTTACTTTCATAGCGTTTATAAACGTTTTTTCAATGTCTACAGTACTGAATAATCCAATAAATAAAACGAAGTTAAATGACGTTCCTTACATTGCAAACCGCAACAATATTTTTCACGACCGTAGTTTTTATTGTAATTTTAGTCATATTACATTTGCATAGCATTCTTATTCTTGAATATATAATCCAGGAGCATAGAAGATGGCCAGTGACTGAGGTGGTTCTCAAAAGCAAAAACCTTTCGTTGGTCAACTAAATTGCAAAGAGAAATAGGATCACAAGAGGGGCAGACGACTTACGCCAAGCATATAGGGAATCAGTACATCCGTTTTGTTTTTGGCGCCAAGAGAACCCATGACACGTCATTACAATCGATTCCTTTGTAAAAACGAATAAGATCCGTATTTTCCTCTTCCATGATGTGGGGACGAAAAAATAGGTCCCCACGATCTGAAAGAGAGTTTTCGCTGGTGGGAGCCGGCCATTGTCCGCTGTCGTACATTGCTCCGAGCCCCTGCTCCCACTCCCCCAAGTCATGAGGTGGATCAAGGGAGGGTTAAGAGGGGGGAGGGAGGCAGTCGCGCCCAACTCTGCCGTGAGTCAGAGACGAACGCCCTGCGATCCGACATCAATCCAAAAAAAATAGAATAGTTTGTCCTTGTTACTGCTTTGCCGGAGTTGTGCGGAGAGATGAAAAGGATTTCTTGTTGGGTAGTATATGGTGAGAGAGATAGAAGACACTGTTTGTCTGTGTGTTTGTGCGTGTGATGCGGAGTGGAATAATGGGACGAGAGAGCTTCGTGGACGGAGTTGGAGACACCCTCGACCGAATGGAACCGCGAGACACCAGCGCCGCGGCCGCCACTGCAGAAAAGTGTCTCGTTTCTCGAGGAGAAGCTTTCTAATGCCACCCTCACCCCATTCAACGTTTTATTCCGTTGGCTCTTCCGCGCCATTAAATATCCGTTACGATTCAAATCGTCGTTTTGTGTATATCGCTCTCTGGGGGAACTCTCTTGGGATTACAGGAAAGCAATTGCACACCGGAAAAGCCATCAATTCGGCAGGAGAGAGAAAAAAGGAAATTAAACTCGAAGAGATAGAGGACAACCGAATGAAAAAAATAAATATATATATTGCCAGTAGATTGGGCGACGGAGGACGTTAGGATTATTAAATTTTTTTTGCAGAGGAGTGAGACAAATGAAGATGGGCAGGAGGAAGAAAGAAAGAGATATAGAATGAGTGAGCTTCCGAGAAGAATTTGAAGTGAGACGAGAAAGCCTTTAAAAAACATTTAAAGACGGAAGAAAAAAGGAAGGACGAACAGAGGGCACGACAGCAGCGCCGGAAGAACCGAGGCGGCGAGAGGGGAAATGAAAAGTATCTCAGGAGCGATTATCGAAGACATTCGGAAAGAGAAGTAGAAGGTTCCGCTAATTCTCGCATTCCGACTCTCATTTCCATAGAGACAGAGGACGAATGAAATGGATTGTCACCTCGGCACGTGGAGTATGCGTGCCTCATGACTTTTTTCTTATCTAATGGGGTCGGTCATAAACCATTCGGCATTTCCAAGTGAGATTGGACCAAAGGACCGGGACGTTGTGCCGTACAAGAATACGACTGGTTTCCTTACTCGTTTGTAAGGTTTTCCTCACAAATCAAAAAGAATGTGGCAAACTCAAAATAAAAATCCAAGATCCAAAAAATACCTACTCCATACATAATTAATATCTTTCAGCGATGCTTGGAATTTTGGAAACTATTTTTTTCTCACTGATCGCCTCTTTAATTACATCCCAACATTGCTAATTCGTAAAGAAGCTTAAACATATTCAATTCATGAGCCATTACTGACATACTCTCTTGAAATTATGCTATGAAAGTATCCACGAAAAATTTAAGCATTAATATGTTATAAAGATGATACAGCACACAAAACTTTACTTTCATTCTAAAAAAATCATTTACGTGAGTCAAATTACATACGAGATAATAAAACTGCATATATAAGGTATGTAAAGATTATGACTCACAAAAATAATGTTGAGTATAGATATGAAGACAGTAAACAAACCTTTAGAGGTGAAAAGGATGAAGCCTAAAACTCATTCATAATTGAGTTGCTGATCATCTGGAAATATGGCATATAGTAAAAATGAATTTTTCAAACTCGTAAAGAAGTTTTCACTTAGCCACTAACCTCATTTCCAAATAGCTATGATCTTTCTGCTGATATTGAAGAGAATATTATTAGATATAATTATAGGCCATCCTTTTGAATGAGTTGTAATTAGGGTCACTTGGAGATATGCCCTGAAAAATCAATCTTCTAAAATATTTTCCTATCGCCATTTTCTTTTCATTTTCGTATATAAAACCTGGAATATGCATATGAGTGAAGGATATACAAAGATAGAATAGAGAGTCACGTGATGTGAAGACAAATGACTGAGAGAAAGCGTCACATGGACGACCTCCGCCGCTTTCCCTCACTCACAGTGGCGTCGTCTGCGCGTCTACTTCTCCAGAAGACGGCACCTCTCAAACTCAACTTCATCTCACAGCTGTCCTTTTATCACCGTTGGATTATGCGCCGGCCATTATGATAATGGCGGTGAAGTCCTTGAGGAGGATATCTCGTAACGTGGCGCATCACGAATTTGCAAGCGGGATTCCAAGAGACCCGAAAAAGACGGAAGCCTCCGATTCCGTTTTACGTATATCCGTCCCTTCTATCTTCCTGATGAAATGGCATTCCCGTCCACCGCTGGCATTAAATGGATTTCACGGACTAGTTTCACAGTGCCGCCGTACCGTTGGGCGAGCCGAAAAGTGGAACCCACTCCAGGGCCGATGACAGGCACTTCGCCAGCCGAATACTTACTGACCTATTTTGAGTTGTTGTTCTAGAACAGGAAATAATTCGTAGACCGTCAATTTTTGCACGAAACCATATGAATCTATGAATAAATTGAGAAAGTGGCCTGACCAGTTGGACTGCCTTGTAAAATTTAACAGGATTGTTTCATATAGCTAGATGGAGTGAATTATGGATTGCGTGTAATAAATAAACTATTCTTCAGAGGCAAGTTACAAATGCACCATGTGCCACCGATTCCTTTCGTTGAAATATTGAGGAAGGTACAACAAATACAAGTGAACATCAATCTCGAAATATGAAAATTCTCAATTTATAATAAGGAGACACTGGCAATGACGAAGGATACTCGATACGCATGGAGTATAATATGAAAAGAGATGTTTGAAGAAATGTGTTATAAAGTACAAAATACTTTTAATACCGATAATTTAGGAACTAGTTATTTATTCCATGACATTTATGATTAAAATGAGGAATATAGAACCAGCAGAGAATACTACTCGGTGTTTTCATAGAGATTTTGTGAAATTTACACTTTTATAAAGCAGAAGTCGGACGTTAGGAAAAAATAAGGTAATAGAAGGGTGCAATATGTCTTAATTTGTGCTAGTTATCATAAATAATCAATGACATTTCCTAATGCAACCATATACCCTGGACCATTTTCCTCTGAAAAACATAGCTCGAATATAAATAAATTCCTGCCAGGATTCTTCCTCTAATTGAATAAACACTGAGATACATGATATCACGGCAGTAATAATCAGTTTCCAATAGTTACTGGAAAATAATTATGTCCCGATTATTTCTGACAGCAAAGCAATGATCAAATCAAGTCACACCCTTAAGCAATTTAACCGGCACATAATTAGATATTTCCGATCAAACACTATTAAAGAGTGTAAACATCAAATATGGTTCGACATAACAGACAAAATCCGTGAGATTAAGATAAAAAGTACAAGAGTATGTTCTAGATGATAATTTAGAGTGAAGGTTAAAGAATGTACTAGCCGAAAAATGACAGTATGATAACGAGGAAAGAGAATTCATTGTCTAGACTAGGAATTAGACTGCTCTAAATAAGCTAAAAGAAAAATTTTTAATCATCAGGAAAGGGCTACAGCATATAGCTGCATTAAAATTTAAGCAATTGCCGGAATTACCCTTACACACGTGGAAAAAATAAAATTCATTCATTTCTGAATGAAGAGTTGTAGGGTAAAAATTAAGTGAGAAAACGTTATAAATTGAGAAGAAGAATTAAGATTGGCGTAAATGAGGACGCCTCCAAGAGATATTTGGAAGATTATAGTAAGTAATGATCAAATTCATACGAGTGGTATCCAGAGTCTTACAGTGCCTTAATAATAAAAATGAAGATTTATTCCATCAGCTTGAATCTACACAACGCATCCTACACGACGGCACGTGGTTGAAGGCAATAGGACACCAGCTTTCGAAAAGGCAGGGAACCGGGAAAGAAGTCTGGGGAGAAACAGGGGCCAAGAGCAAGGTAGTTAAATACATTATTGTCTCTCTAATATTTTTCTGACTGGAAAGAAAGCCATCTTATGCCATTTCATTCTGCAGCTACTCCTTTTCTGTTGATTGGCAAAATTACTGAGAAATCTGTGGTCATAGAGAATGCTTAAATGATGTTTTTGAAAAACATTTACCAAAAGACAAAGAGATAATGGATTCCGTCACGTAATCCCTTATAACTTGAAAGCACCATCAAATGGGGAGGAAGAGGCGCAACGGACATCAAGTGCAGAATAGTCGAGGATAAGAAAGCATTCATGATGAAAAAGTAAGCAGCCTGTTCAAAGATGATAGGTCCACAAACACGGAAATTAGATGAAAAAGTATTCGCGACGAGCGTAGAACTCTATGGATGGGAATCATGAACCCTAGGCAGGCAGACCAGAAGTAATTAGGATCTTTCGAAATCAGGTGCTGGAGGTGAAATCTGAAGCTTAAGTCAACGAATTAGAATAAGAAATAAAGAAGCAAAAGGTGAAGGACCGTATTGAGCGCAATACAGAATAAAGAACAAAGTGGATTGGAAACACTCGGACACACAATGGGATTGTGAAGAATACAACAGAATGAATAATAGAGGGAAAGGTCCGAGCCAAGGGGAAAGGATTTCGTTCCGAGCCAAAATCATACACCAAATAAAAGGGAAAGTACATAAGAAGAGCTACCGATACTAAGCCCAACATACTGAGCTACGATACTGAAAAGGGAGTAAGAAGACATCAGATAGGGAAATATGAAGGGCTGTGGTCGACCAATCTTTGGATTTTACGAACAATAATGAAAAGGTGATTAAAATATAATTGCAATGCATACAGTATCTTTGTAATATTGCAAATCATTTAAAGTATCTATTACTAATCCCTTCTCTAAAAGTTCGTAAAATAATTTTTAAGCTGAGCTGAAGTAAGGTATAAAACTGGAAAATCATTAAGATTAAAATGGTGGAATAGATTATTTCCCATTTACATTAAAGTTGATTTTAAACCAAGTTTAAATCCCATCCTCATTAGAAACTTTTAGATCACCCATTAGTCTTCGAAGGGGTAATTGCTTCTACAATTTACATCATTCATTACGATCACTTTTATTTCACCTCGGCGTAGAAGAAATTAAGTCATTATGGAAATGTTTCTTGACGACATGCCTAACGGAGCAAATTATCATTTCACAGAATGTAACGATTTCCAAATCATTTATTATAAATGTCCTCCAAGAATGGATGATAATCTTATTTGCATGCTGGGATCCATTTCTTCACACTTCGAAGGCTGATTATTTCCGGCCATTATCGGGTATAAGGGAGACATTTGAGAACCCTAGCTTAAAATATGAGGGTCTCGGATACTCAGAAGATGTGGCAATAAAATGTGAATTGCTACGGAATGCTTAGTAATTTCTTAATTTCTTACAAGAATACTGTTCTGCGTAACCTCGCCTGACTTCAATCACAGGAGCAGAACAGTCCAACATCTTTGCCCTGACAGAGAGATTTAATGGATTAACCGCACACGTGGCTAAATTGCATTGCTTCTGTCAGAGATAACGCGAGAGTAATTGCGTATGTATGTTTATAAGACAAGGACATTTCATTTCATAAGATAAATTATGACAAATAAATAAGTAATAAATTAGGAATGAGAATTTACTATGGACACATTCGTTATATTCGAACCACTACGTGTTCATTGACGTCACAACCTAAAATAACGATAAAAATATGATATAGCATAATGTAGAAATATAAATTCTAAATTTAAAAATCTAAAATCAAAACTAACAATCTAAATTCGTCAGTAATCTCTGAAGATGACTAACGGGTGCACATAAGGATTAAAAATAAAATTGAATCGTGCATCAAAAATGGTGAAGTAAGAGCTGATCTACAGTTTTGTCGTTAAGTTTGATTTCGTATTCAGTAAAGCAATATATGTTTATAAAAGCAAATATGAGCTACCGGAAGCAATTTTCAAAGCCTGTAGGTTAAGATATCTGGGCATCGCAGAGAGCAGATATACTTAGGTAGAAACTATATCAAACACGGTGAATGGGATATCAGATACTATTTGAACCAATATTTTTTGAAATCATTCGGGAGAAATAACGATACACCATTAAAATCTCTTGAGAAATTTTCAACGATGTGTCATTAAAAATGCTTGTTTACTATTTTATTTATATTCGTAATCAAGATCAAATATCTAAGAAATAAATATCGATTTCCTAATTTTAATGATGCTGCCAGAGATACACGTAGAAATGTACTACATGTAATACATAAAAACTCATCCTCCCGTAAACAGTTTCGGTATATAAGCTGCATAAATTTTCCTAGCAAGTCATCTGGATAATTCAAATCCTCATACTAGGAGGAAAAAATAAAAGTGAAAAAGAAGTCGAGGAATTTCAATGCCACAAAACTGTCAATCCAAATCGCTAAATGTTCTGCAGAAAAGATACAATTGAGTACAATGGGAAAACGAGGAAAATATAAGTTAACGAGGATGAAGGGCATAGCATGATGATTATGACACCACACGCATGGGCATGTCACGCACGAGCATTTAAAAAATTCAAGATTCCATTTATCGCCTCGGCCGACTGGTGGTTGGAGCACCTGAGTACGTGAGGGACAGAGGATGAACGGGACATACGGTAAAAAAATAAAGAGACGGGAGTGGAGGGATATAGGGAGAGGAGGAGATCCCCTAAGGGCTTATGTACAAAATACTTGAGCTCGTCTAGTCTTTAGCGAGGAGGGGAAAGGATAAGACCCGAATCATCAAAACCTACGGCAGGAGGAGAAGCGAAGGTCGTGGAGGCACGGGAATTTCCGTCCCTGTTTATACACCGTCGGAACCGAAAGAGGAAAAGGAAAAGAAGTTCTTATTTTTTTCCACCGCTCTTGGCCGAAGGCAAAGAGAGAACTGGGAATTTGAGTGGAGGAGGGGAGGAAAAGGGGTGAGTGGGGTGGAAGGGGTAGAGGGATCGTGGAGGGGTGATGGGCGGGGGGTGGAGCGTAGGATGGTGGCTTGAAGGGGACTATAAAAATGCAATTGGGCGATGGACCTCTGGGGCCTCCCGGGATGGGGGCGAAATTACATCGCCTAAGTCCCTGCCGATAGGGAATCCTGAGGAGGGGGAGTATAGAGTGGAGAGGGGAAAGTGTTGAGGGGGAGAATTGGGAAGGGGCTGATGGGAAGGCATGGGATAGCGAGGGTGCGGGACAGAGAGGGGTCGGAGAAAGGGATTGGTGTGGAGGGATGCTGAACATTCCCCGATGAAACGGAGAGAAGAAGCGGAGGAGCTTCCCGCTCGGCCGGGCTGGAAGTTACCGAAGCGAGCGTCGACGTTACCTCTAAATTCGATATTTTCCAAACATGTGATCCGCCTCCCATTCCGTGAATGGCAAGAAATTAAGAGTCGACCTGGCCTCCGAGTTTTTTTGGTGGAAGGGGATTCACCACCCAAAGCACGATCTGCTAGAGGAGCACATATATCCAATGTGAAAGTGGATACTATCTCACAACATAGCAATGGCGGTTTTTTTATCAATCACAATAATATGAAATCAAAAGTGAAACGCTTTCAGCTCACGAACTTTTTTGGACATTTAAAATGACAGTGTTTTTGGGCTTCCAATAATCTTCGCTATTAGTAGAGAAAAGTAATTAAATTAATCATGAGTCAACTTATTTAGCTCAAAGAGACATTCCTAAATACTAAAATTGAAAAGTTTCTTAACTTGTGAAAAGATAGAATAGAAATAAACGTTAGTAATAATATGCTATCCATGTTTTGAAGGGTCAGGATACAATTTTTTCCAAAATACTTAAGATTGTGATTTATAAGTTCTAAAGGAAGATTTTTCTACAGCATAAGTAGTACATTCAATAAATATAATATTTTTAACATTATTCTATATCACCAAATAATTTAAATACTTTATGGTGCTTTTCCATCATTAAGGTAATCCTTATCTACGAGCAACTCATAAAACTCGTATATTAATATTTTACTAAGAAAACTCAAGGCTATAAATTTAATTGAATTGCATAAAATCATTTCTCGAGGACTTTGAGTCACTCATTTCAACTCGATATACAGATAACTGAATATTAGTTAAAACAAATTCAGCAAAAACACCTGATTATAATTGAAGCAGACAAATAGATGAGATATAACGGTTTTGGAAGTCCTGGAAAATAAAAATCGAAAATAATCCTAATTTTCTTACAGAAAGAAATGTCTATTTATTAGTTAAATTAATTTCTACCCATAGCTTTTACAAAAGAATTGACTTAATTGTTTTTGGAATACATTATTTTATTCTTTACTAGTACTTACTTTAAAGATTGAACGGTATTTTCTCATTTCGATAACGTCTAAGGCAGGATTCCAAAATACCATCGAGGTTGTGAATCGCTACTTTCGAGTCTAAAAAGCTGACTGAAAGATTTAGGAGAGTACATATTTCATTCCAGAGGTAAACAAAATAATTATTATTACACGCTTTACTCTTTGTTCTGAGCAACCTTTTTGAAAGAGATTGATTTAAGAGTTTAACACTCGATAAACTTAAACCCTGCAAGTGTGTTGGTTCTCAGGTTTCCGCGGAGCTGGAATGTAGATCTCTCCATGTTTTCCGGGATTTCTTCCACGTCAGTTGTTTGGGACCACAAACAACTGACGCGGAAGAAATCCCGGAAAACATGGAGGGATCTACCTGCTAGTGTGGTTTAATGTGGTTATATGCGTACTGGTGCCATCCATACTAATAATCCAAGACTTGCATTTCATAAGTGGAGGGAGATTTGGTGGGTTCTTAATTCTTGCTCGGTAACTATTAAAAGAGATTTTTATGGTCCAATTTTCAATGCCTAGTTAACAATAAGTGCGACAAAACACGGATTTTACGTGAATCTGATTATAGCAGAGAGATGAAGTTTTAAGTTAAGCCACTAGTTGGCTTGAGCTTATTCAAAGAGAGACACTTTCCACATCGGATATCATGCCTAGAAAATACATCACTGGGCATAGTAAAACGGGCCTTTAGATAGTTATTACGTCCACCGGTCGGGTCTCTCTCTGTCATTCCTGATACAATCTTCCGCTAGCCACAGTGGCTATTTTTACTCAAAAGTGTAAATGACTTTTTCGATCGCATTTTTTAAATTATTAATCTGGTTTTGTAATTATAAGATTATTACAAAAAATGATAATGTAATATTCTAAACTATGTGATACATGTTTTTTTTCATTGAAACACAAAACTACAATGCAATTTTATCGTATGACGCTATTAAAAATATAAAACATGAGTCATAATAAAACAATTAGGTTAAAGAAAGTTACCGTAAATTAACGGCTTCAATTAGGTTGTTTTTATGCGATATAAACATAATCTTCTATTAAATTTTTCCGTGCTCCTTATCTCTAAATTTGAATGAGCTATTGCAATTTCATTTGTTTTCATTCATTTTAAGATTTTTTTTACTATTAGCACCATTCTGAGTTAAAACCGTTCGCAAACCAGAAATATTGACAACTCCTCGACAAATATGGCAGCGACATTCATTTAATTCCCCATGGTATGCATCCATTTTGTAACGAACACTTTGATATCCCAATGGTAAATGACGAGCGGTTTGAGCACAGTTGATGGATCCGAGAGAATGAAAAAGGGTTGGGATACGACGCAAGGGGTTTGAAAAGGAGGAATTGATGATGAGGGCGAAGCCCTTTCTTTCAGAAAGAGACGATATCCTCCATTTCCAATGCCTTTGAGATGAAACCCTAAGAGTGCCATACGACTTTAGTATATAATTTCTCGTCTCAGAGGGAACCGTATGTTTATTTCCCACGATTTAGGTTCAGCTCTGCAGCCATTATTTTAATATGATTCAATAGAGAGTATGGACCCTTCTCCCTTTTCAGATAACATAGAAATATCGAATAAATATTTGCCCATAAAAAAGCAATCATTGTGTTTATTGAATAATGTCTCCAATATATTCAATATACACATAGTTTTATAAACATATGATGAATATCTCTTATATTTCTACTTATTATTAAAGTTATATCTATTTTGAAAATAATATTTTCAAATCAACGCCGAAGAAAATATATATACGCATTTTGCTAGAAGTATATTCGTGATTGAGATACATTTAGACTAAAGAACAAAAATAATCATAACATGAAACAATGATATATATCAAATGCAAAACAATATCGACTCTGGGTTCATACATATTTGTATATAGATCCTTTTCAGCCAGAAAATACATGACATCTCCGGAAGCAAACTGTGTGAGCATAAAATAAGTAACACATTTTGAAGTATATGCAATTGTATTATTTTCACTGCAAATGGTATCAAAAAGGAGCCAAGTACACCATGTAAAAAGGGTTTATAAGTGAAAAATGCACTGATGTCTTTGCTCCTGCTTCATCTCGACTAGCTGAAATGCATAAATGAATGATTACCCCGCAAATATTCGCGTTATTATTGCCAGTAGCAATTCTCACGGCAACAAGTCAAGGGTGATTTATATCTCTTATCCAAAAAAATACCTGAAACGTGCAAAAAATATACGGAACCATATAAAAACCTGATCTGTTCACTGTTAAATCCTTAGAGAAGCCTGAAAACGCATGAATCATCTTCGTAATGCCGACTCCGCAATTATGGAATTTGTGCCTAAAAAAGAGCATTCTAATTAGTAGAGTCATTATGGATGCACTAGCCCCAATTCCTATTCCAAATTCCAGCTGCATCTGATACTATAATCATCCCAGTCAAAGGCTCTAAGAATATAATTTGTCTAGTGGTAGGAAATATCCCTAGAGATAATGGAAAAAGGATTTTTTTCGGTGGGATCGAAAATAAATTTTAAAAAGGACAATTTAAACATTGAAGCATTACGTTAAGTGCTCTGAGCTTGCATACATCCCTTATCTTTCCGTGGCCAAACACCTTCTCACGTTATCATTCATCTACAGCTCGCTTCTTTCACTCGGGGATTTGCGAAAATTTCAAAACCTTCTATCTCTTTTCTGCGTCCTCCCAAACCCTCATCTTTTGATTTCCACTGTGTCGCTGCTCTGCACTTCCCCATTTTTGCTGCCAGATTAAAAATTTACGAATGGTTTTGAAGAAGTAATTTTAACGAAAATATTTGTTTTTGCAAATGATGACCACCAAACCAGTCTGAGCACTGTTTGCCAAAAAATAAAGTAGATTTTCTTCATAAACCTTTTACCAACTAGGTTTCATTTACGCTTAAATGAAAAACTTGGTGCTTTGTACAAATGAAAGCTATTTTAAAAGAAAATTCATTTTTTTATGAATCGTTTGACTTAGAGACTTCAACCTTTTATGCGTCAAATTTCACAGTCGATGCAGTGTTAATATCAATTTTGGAGTTATGAAATTCATTTAAATTGTAAAATATAAGTCGTTTATTTTCTCAATCATATATTTTTAACTTAGTATACATTTAGCTCAACAAAATATTATTATTCAGGAAAAAGTAATCTTTGTGGGTCGTATTTAAATGTAAAATATCGATATCTCTTTGGTCAAATTTTACAACACAGCATTTAAAATAAAGTAATAGAGTTTTACGATTTTTTGAGGGGTTGATTCTCAAGGGATTGCTATTGTTTTTGGACACAAGAGAAATAGAGTCTATCTTGCAAAGGAAGATTTTAGATTTTAAATCGTGGTAAGGGCATGTAATTTAGCATTCACGGTTAAGCTACTTCCCGTAACCAAATTTTAATGATTTTTAATATTTCGGCTGAAATCCACCCCCGTGGATTATAATTTATCTATTCCTGAGTAATAATATTTTCGGTGACAAAACTCATCTTACAAAAACTGACTAGAAAAAATCTTATTCAAAAGACCATTCGCTTATGCCTCAAATGCAAAGTAACACAAGGAAATGAAAAAACGAGCGATGAAACTTCCATGCAGGAGAAATTGAATGCGATTTTCCCTCTATCATTATCCTAAGCACATTATTTCCACACACTGAAGTTATTTTAGTTAAAAATATAGGTTTTCATGATAACTCTCGAAAGCCAAGCTTGTTAGCTTCCTTGGTAATTATATTTACCCTAGTTCGTAATTCCACAGAGGAAAAATCCACTCTAAAGAGGCTCGAATACGAATCCCTCAAACCGGGCCGGATCAGTAAAGTTACCGAGGCATCGGTTTTCCTGGCGAGCCTTAAACTATTGTTAAAAATATCATTTGAGTTACGGTTGATGTGTCTGAATATAAAATCAGAAAAACTCCTCAATATGTTTCCGAAAAATGAAATGAATTACATCTATGTTATCAATTTTCTTCCATTTTCCCCCTTTGAATTTCCTTGAGTATTACAAGTAATTGAGGTTTTACAAAAGTTTTCATTTAATGTTTCAAAGAGACTCTATTGTGTAATTTCACCCCTCTTCCGACATCCACCATAATTTTCATAGGCTACATTCACCACGTTCAAGATGGTCAATTCTGAGGACCATAGACATGAATATTCGTAGCTGTCCATGATTCAGCTTATTTTTGGTATAAACTTGCAAGAGGAAGACTATGTCTAAAACAACCACTAATTCCGAATCAGTCAGAACATTAATTCTATATATTAGGCGAAAAAGGTTGGACCATGCCATGTTTTCTTTTTGTAAATTAAACTGCTGTGAATTTTCCAAATAAATTATTTTAAATTATCATATCGCCATATGAAAACAGCTTTCACTAAATAGTTTAAAAATGGGGACATACGGAGAAAAGCTGATCTGTGCGTAAAAATAGTTCTTCGTGAATAGGATTTAATAAAAAGCCTATGTTTTCACAACCTTGCTGGCAAATTGAGGCTACTCATTCTACGTGGTCAACAAATATTTGGGGTAAGATGTTTTTACACTCGTTAACGATAATTAATTTCTCATACTCCCATCCACAAACACGACTTCTTCAAGCATAATGTATGTTAGACCTCGGATAAAAAGCTTTCCTAGATCCAAGACCTATTTGCCGTAACATTTGTACACTTTTTTGCAACTACTCCGAGCTAACAACCCCTTTTATAATTGGCAAATTAACATAAAAGATTCATGGGAATGACATTTCGAGAGCCAAAAAACAGCTTCATTTTGATCTTTATAGCCCGTCCTCCGCTTCTGTTTTATGCTCAAGGCAGAGGGGCAGATGCAGTTGCGTGGGTGTGACCAAGATTCTCAAAATCTCTTCTCAGCTTACCTCACCACCATACTCCGATTCTCGGAAACTGTTCCCCGAGGGTGGAGGCGGTAAGGAAGAGGGCAAGAAACCAGGGTGACGAGCACGTACGAGCGGAGATGCCTCGAGCATTCCACGGTTCTACGGGTCCACTTCATTTTTACCCACCGCAATCATAGAGCCCAAGTACAATTCTCTAAACCAAATTTTTACCCTTCCTCATCGCCACCACCGGAATGAGTTGAAGGAGAAATTACACACTTAGGGCTGGATGTAAACTCAAATATGAGTACTCCCGGACATAAAGACAACTAAATATATCTCACTTCCTTGCTAATAGGAAAAGCGACCGAGAGCTGGTTTCACAAGAGCCGTGTAAGATGGCTGCGCAGTGATGTGCAGATGCGCAGATAAACTCGCAATTACCACAGTAACTTTCCAAAGCTTTAAATAAATATGTACTTCTTGAGTAATTTGAAATAAATTTATGTGTTTTTGAAACCAAAAGTAAAATGACTGACCTATGACTACACGGTCACATACGATTCTTATGAAAGGAAAGAAATTGCTTTTAATGTGAGCCAGAGAACAAACCCGGTTTTGTGGTAGACCTGCGTGTTATAGTGGCGTGTTTTGAATAATTAAAACTCAGACTCAAACGCTCAGAGTGAACCATTAACACGAATCAATCATATAAGTTCGTATTACACGAACTCATTATTACAAAATTTAAAACTGCATGTTTTTCTCTATCGATCGTGCAAAAATCATGAATTGACGGGCTATTTTGCAGTATCGCGTTTATGCATCCACTCATGCGTTCGTGCTATTCAACACTTTACACCACGTATTGCTGGTAGATATGTTTGGTTGCGTATTTACTTGCCCCGGGTAAAACGGGCTTTAGAGCTGCTAAGCATTTTAACCATCAGAAACGCAGTATATCTTTTGCTTACAATAAGTTGCATTGTGAATATTCTTAAAATTCTTCTGACATCTGCCCGAATATACTTGCTCGCTTTGAACTCTCCCTACTACTGCGGATTGCATCATCAGAAGCATTGTAACTAACTCCAATCTTACAGGGAAAAATTATTGGCCGCTTTACTAAATAAAACCTTTCTCCATGGGTATTCCGTTAGATATTAACACCAAATTCAGATTTGAAGCTAAGAATCTTTGGAAAATACGAATGCACCAATTTTAAATAAAATTCGTAATTTATTTTAGCTACTGCCATATTTTGACATACTTCGTCTTAGTAAGGCATTTTTAATAAAGTGTTCGCCATTAGACAAGAACAATAGTGCATGATGCAAATAAGACGACTACCTGTCAAAAGCAGAGCCTTCCCTGACGATGATAAGCCACAGTGATAGGTAAGTGACTTCTATTTCAGTAAGCAAGTGTGTTCCTTGAGAAAATTTCATTTGATTTCTGCAATGATTACTTTCATTTCCTGATAATTTCTTTTCATAGATATAGGAGGAGAAGCTTCAGAATAAATAAAAATTCTAATGAAGAAACTGAATACGGTTACATTTACTTTCTGGAAAAAAATCTAAGGTGATGAAAGTTATGAAAAGAAAGATGTTAGTGATACTAAACTTGAACAGTGATTTTCAAGTTTAGTTCTTAATTTTGAGCAATATGTTTTACCCACGTTACAGCGAGCGTCTTGAGGAGTAAAGCAATGAAAACCACATCACCAGCAGGCAAGAGCCTACGCTTGAGGAGAAAGCCTACACCCCAGAATCATCACGAGGAGAATTTTCTTAATGACGGGATGTGATTTATTTATAAGAATCCTTCCTGAATGGACAGATCAATGGTACTTTTGAAGAGCAATGATTCCGACGGCCATACTGACCTACTTTGCTCAAAATTTACATCCATGAAAAACCGAGCAAGGGACCTCGGTGGCGTGTAGTGCTGTGCGTTTGATATGTTTTTGACCAGTAGTGCAAAATTAGTCGCAGTACAAGATCAAATTTTGCACGCTTCTTTTTTCAATAAGCAAGAACTGAAAAAGCAGCTGGAAGAATAGCGCTTAAAAAAATAAACCCCAAGAGGGCGATCTAGTAATAAAAATGAAAACATGAAGAACATGGTTATAATACTACCTCTGATTTGTAATAGGGATAATGCTAATTGCTGGGTACCGTAATATACTAAGGAAAAAATCGTATAAAGCATTTCAGCTGGGATGACGTGTAAGCTATAATGAACAGATAAGTGATATACACGTAGGATAATTCAAAACAGGTCATTGTCTTTCCTCGACATTCAAACTGACACTTTAAAAAATACAAGCAGTAGTGAGCGGCCGTTTATTTTATGGCTACGACGAGAAAATTTGAACAAAACTACGAGTTAGCCATGTCACCAACACGTTTTGGTTTGCCATGAGTTCGGGACAATGGGCCTCTGTAACTCTTCTCTCTCTTCTCAAATCCCTTTGAAGTAAGATAATTTTCTCTTCCATAAATCCCCTCGCTTTCCCCAAAATCTTTCCCAAGGGATCGCAGCCCTCAGTATTTTTCTTTCCGCCTAATGTACCCCAGCCAACGCTCGGCTTCCTTTCTACTCTCACGCGCTCAGCATTAAGATGTCTGGTGTCGAAACGGAGATGATTACGCCACTGGGAAACAAAGGAAGACTGGCGCCGGGGAGCCTGGAGCCAGCCCGCCCGGCGACGCCTCCCACTCCGACCGGGGTCCAATCCGCCCCGTCACCCCGCAAAGCATCAGCTCAGCCCCTCAGGGCCATTAAGAAAACCTCGCATTTCCCTTCAACTCCTTCACCCAAAAACCACTTCGCCACTCCTACACCCTTTCCCCTTGGCCTTCTCCTGGGTCACTGCCAGGGTTCTGAGGACAACGGAGACGAGGACGACTTTCCAAGCAATCCTCTTTCCTTGCAAAACCCTAACCTACTGCTGACCGGGCTCCCGTACACTGTCTTCAGTAAACCTCTCCGCAATACCCCGCGATACTTCACAAAGGCACATGCAAGGGGTCTTTAGGACACTAGAGACGTTAAAAAGATGAGCACGGCAAAGATAATGCAATAAAGGAAAAGGGAAAAATTTTATATGTTTAGACGGGTGTCTCACTCTCTTTTTTGTTGTAGTTGCAGAAACTGTTTTTTTAGAAAAAGAATCCTCAAACCGTTTGAGTTGACGCAGAAATGTATTTTATATAATTAGTATATAGGGGTATAACTTAATGAGATCGTTTCACATTGCGAAGAAAAACATTAACTCTGTGGTTCCATCGCAATGTTCTATTATAACTTACCCAAGGTTTCAACACAATGCATTTTCGTCGAGACCTGGGGCATGTTTCAATAGTATTATGGCGGAATCGCAAATATACTGCTTTATAAGATTATTTTGTCAAATTTGTATTCTCGTCTGATTTCGTATGTGGCTTCCTATCGATTTATTTCTGTTGACTCTAAATAACTTACCTCGGTTGCCAGAAGTTATAATTTTATCTGAAATTTGGATCAGAAAAGAGGAAGCAAACCTATATCATATTAATGGGTATAATAATATTGCTAATTGCAACAACAACTATAGAGCCAGAGGTGTATTTATGTACATAAAATGTAATTTAAAGGTTGAAAATGTGCATATTGAATCAAATACTTCTGCTGACTGTCTGTTGATTAGTCTGAAATGTGAACTTATAAATTTAGATATTATCTCGGTCTACAGGGACCAAAACATTCCCGTAACATCCTTCTTAAAAGAATTGGAACCATTGTTAGGGCGCTCTAAAAATAATTTAGTAATTATTGGTGACATGAATATTAATATTTTAGATTGTAATAGTGTTTCAGAGGAATATTTTAGCCTAATGAGCTCATATGGTCTAACTAGTATGGTTAATGAGCCTACACGAATAACCTCATCAACTGCTACATGTATTGACCATGTTTTTGTCCGGATTTTTAACTCATTTAAATTTGAAATAAGCGCAAGAGTAGCTCACTTGTCAGTAACTGATCATTCTGCGACTGTATTGTCCATCTCAGGTAGTAGCATGATCAAAAACGTAAATGTTCATAGTTCTTACTCCATTAATTCTAATTATATTCAATACGACGTATTAAAAAGTAGACTTGGTGCCATCGAATGGGGTCCTGTTTACTATGAAACAAACGTATCGAAAAGCTTTACTTTATTCTTAGATCTAATGAAAAGCTGTGTCCAGGACTCAAAACTCCATACCCAACGTGTAGTTAACTTTAAAAAATTAAAACCTTGGATGACTGATATATTATTGATAAAAATGGACCTCAAAAACCACTTACTTAATAAGCTGCAGAAGCATCCGCATAATGAGGAGTTAAGAAAGAGAACAATTAAACTTAAAAACAAATTGCGAGCAGACATAAGAGAAGCTGCTAATAGTTACTATGTGAAACAATTTGACAAGTGGAAAGGCAACGCAAAAGAACAGTGGAGGGTATTGAAAGAACTAACTGGTGATAAACTAAAAGATTCTCACATACCAGAGCTAGTGATTAATAACCAACTTCTCACAGATCCTGCAGTTTTAGCGAGAGAATTTAACAAATATTTTATTAGTGTTTTCGAGTCCACCAAAAATATCTCCCTTCAGCATGGAAATTCTTCTGGGCCTGAAATCCTATATCCCAATCTTAAATATCCTAATTCAATGTATCTAGAACCTGTGTCATCTTTTGAAATACGTGAAATTGTGAGCTCTCTTCAATCTGGAAAATCCGCTGGTCCAGACGGAACGAATGTAACAATGCTAAAAAACATAATTGACATCATTGCTGATGCTCTGACCCATATTTTTAATATAAGCTTTATTCAAGGCGAATTTCCCGATGACCTAAAGAAAGCTATCGTTATACCCCTACATAAAAAAGGTGACCGACGAAATATAACAAACTATAGGCCAATTTCATTGTTATCTGTTCACTCGAAAATTCTTGAGAAACTAGTTAAAAAAAGGCTTTTGTCCTACCTGGACAAGCAAAATTTTTTAAGTAGCAACCAATACGGGTTCATAAAGGGTAAAGGAACAGAAGATGCCTTAGAAAGCTTCATGACACATGTCTACAACGCAATTAATTCGAATAAACGCGTTGCTGTCCTATTCCTAGATATAAAAAAGGCCTTTGATTCCATAAATCATGATATTTTGTTGGAAAAGTTAAGTAGAATAGGTGTTCGTGGCACACCATGGAAATGGTTTAAGAGTTATTTGTATTCTCGCTCACAGTGTGTACGTGTAAATGATTGTGTCAGTGACTTTGAAACCATATGTTCAGGTGTGCCTCAAGGCTCAGTGTTAGGTCCAATATTATTTCTTATCTATATTAATGACTTATGTAACTCTAAATTCACCGGAAAATTAATTGCCTTCGCTGATGATATTGCACTTATTCATGAAGGATCATCTTGGGAAGAGGTTAGACTTAATATGGAAGCAAACCTAAGCATACTTAGTGAATGGATGGAAAATAATAAATTATTGTTGAGTGAAAAGACGAAATTTTTGTGCTTTAATGTATGTAATCGTTTCTCAATTAATTGGCAATTAACCTATCATAAAGCAAGTTGTGATCGAACCTTTTGTAATAACTGTATACAAATTGAATGTGTGCCTGAATACAAATACTTGGGAGTGACTGTAGACCAGCATTTAAAGTGGGATAAACACATAAATCGAATTTCAAGGGAACTTAAATTTATCCACGCGAAGTTTTATTTCCTTCGAAATAAATGTCCCCGACAATTCATTAAAACTATTTATCATGCTTTAGTGCAATCAAAATTAAACTACGGGATAATCTGCTGGGGAGGTGCCTACAAAAATTCGCTCAATCCGATGCTGATTCTCCAAAAAGCAATAGTGAGACTGATTGCTAGAAAATGTCAATTTGAACCGTCCTTCCCCATATTTGTGGATTTACAGTTACTCCCTTTACGTCATCTTTACGTGTACAAAGTATTGAAATTGTTCTACCTCAGAAGTGGTAATAAACCTAAGGAAGAACCAATAACCAATGTTTACAACCTAAGATCTACAAAAATGTATGTTTTGCCCAAACCAAATCTGACCGTGTTCAAACGCTCATTTATCTATGTAGGGCCAACATTATTTTCTAGATTGTCAGATAGTATAAGAGGTTCAAAAAGTTTAACATCTTTTTTGAAAGGAGTAAAGAAATGGTTACTTAATGTAGAAAATCCAGATGTATTTTTTTGTTAATAGTAAGGTTAATACTCACTATATTTTGTATGCACGACAGGTTGTAACTAAAAAACAAATTGTTATCTTTTCATGCATTTATTTATGTCTCGTAACTGGTCTCAGTTTACTTTTACTTATATTGTAATTTATCTTGAGGTATCCCAATACAGGCAATGCCTAAAGGGATTCCTAATTTAATTTATCCTTATTTAATTGAAATGTAAATATGCTTGTAATGTTGATTCTAAGGGATAAATAAATATTATATTATTATTATTATTTCACACCACACGTTGACCTGAAATTTCTGATTTTTTTTCATTTCATGAACATTTTTCATTTTATCATTTCCCAGAGCGTTGGTTTTAAATCTCTTGTGCAATCTACTCAGCGTGATCTTCTCATTAATTGGTCAAGCTCTCTTCACTCATAAGAGTTTTAACAAGAGAAGTAGTTAATGAAATTCTACTTCAAAGATCAGATAGAACGAATGAAGGCCTTAGATATGATATGATAGGCCTTAAATATGATGCACCATAGAAGTTAATTTATGAAATTTTTTATCAAACTGTTTCAACGCACTAGCGTCATTTTTACTGTTGCATAATTTTGTAAAACCTGATTTAAAATATATGTATTTGGCCACGTCAGCTATTTTCTAAATGTACAGCCTCAATCTGAAAATTTCTGCCAGCCGCTAGGGCATCACATAATTTTAACCTCATCAACCCTTTACATCTCTACAATGGAAACCGCTGTAAAAAAATGTATCTTTAATTTAAGCTAACGTTTAAAGGCTTATGGTCGAAATTACTTCTAAGTCCGCCTTGTTTCTGATGGCGTCAAAAACGTTTTCGCAGATCCCATAGTACTTACTTCGAGCAATTAGGTCTAGATTAAAAAATTAGGAAATTATGTTCCTGTTGTGACAAGTTTACCCATAATTTGTCATTCATAATTGTCCTTTTTATTGCACAACTAATTAACTCAACAAATGGTGCTCATTTATTTATATGCTATCAGTGCTAGCACCACATTCAGCTCGCATTAGTTCCAATGTTCATATACATCTATTGTCTTGCATGAATGTATTCGCCAGATTTATTAAGGCTTATGGTTCTGAAAGCAAATGAAGTATATCGTGTAGTATATATGTTAGCGATAGGCTTGCCGCACTCATTTAAGATAGCTAGAAGGGCACTATTGAAACGTTAATGCTGGCTTGTGTTTACGCACTGTTTATTAACGTGTTGGCTTGAATTCAAAGAACGTAGACACAGTTATCTGTGCACTTAAAAGGAAAGAAGATGAGAAAAACGACCTTTCCCTTGCGCGTCCTTTTTCTCTCCGTGTATATTCTCGCCGTTTTTCTCAGAAAAAATCCCTCTCCCTCCTCGAGAAGAAATGAAAAAAATTATGAAGGGCATATAAATTCTCTCCATCCAGTGCCGCCGCGAAAAGAATTAACCATAATTTTATATGCTTTACGGCAACATAATTTCTCTTTCCCCCTCTGGTTAAGTTCTTTAAAACGCGACGCAAGAGAGTATCTTTTACTTAGTTAACCCATTGTTCGGGGTAGAATAAGGTTGCGTGGCATGACCATTAATAGGATGAAAATACAGCTTAGGAGGAACAATCCTATTTCTTTACTACATTCATGTGCGGGAAAAATTGGAGATATTCCGAATGCCATTCATTTTGCGTGTCAGCATTAAGCTGGAATGGCTAAGAGAAAAGAAAAACAACAAAGGATTTTCTAGGTATATGTGCATACCTAGGTATTACGAATGTCTGATAAGAACTGCGAATACAAAGGGTGGTACATGCAGAACTATCACTCAAATTGCGGCAACATTTGTTATCTCAAAACAACAAAAAATCTTAGATTTAGCGGTTCAATAGTTTATTTTTATCCTGTAATGGTACCTCAACCGATAACAGCAAGGTTATCTTTTGTACTCCCGTTCCTCAGTGGAAATATATATGCAACGAAAGTCAAAGTTCAGATCTATAACATTTTTCAGTAAGTACTGAACAATTTGGAAGCTAAAAAATGTACATCCAGCAAATACCATTTGAAAACTGCAGCATTATTCTCAAATACGTTGTTCACCATGCAATATATTGATTTACATTGATGGCTGCCATAATCGTGAGAAACATTATCTTGGTCATATAACCAACTCAGACAGTACAATAAAAGTTGAAAACGATCTCAAAACATTATCGTAATCTTGTATGGAAGAATGTACATTATTTGTAATCTGCTCATTTCCATTTGTATTCCTTTAACCGATGTTTTTCTTTCCCACTAATAATATTGATTGATATGTTCTATGCCATTGTATAACTGATAACAAATGACTGTATATTCGTTGTAATAATTTCAAACTATTTATAGCGTGTCATAATGCTGACACCTAAAAGCATATTTAATTTTTTACTTTGTTTTCCAAACTGCATACTCATCACTAATGTTTAAACTGTTTTTTACGTTATTGTCGCGTACAAGGGCGTTAATAAAAAAATTGAGCATAATTATAGGAAGAAGTCATCTAACTAAAATTTTATGTATTTATAGACATTTAGAAGAATCTTATAAAATTTGGAGAAACATTTTTTGGATAATTATAATACATAATCCCTTAAGAAATGTTTAATCCTTAATCTAAATATTTCATCCCGCTAAGCATAAGCAAATCGCATTAGAATTTACACTATTCTGCTCTCGGGACAAGACCGGGAAGCGGGACCAAGCCGAGTCGGTATAGTTGCGGCGTGCCGGTCGTTATCTGTACGGATGATAGGGCTTCATTGACCCCCAGTGAGCCACCGCAATATCTCGCCGCAAGCAGCAAGCATTCCCCGAATTCGGACCGCATGCCAATGCTTTCACTCCTCGCAAACATTTTCTTTGCCATGACCATCACGGTCTTGTGCCGTCTCATATAGAGTAAAGGAGTGGATAGCAGAGAACCGCAAGGGAGCAGATATTTGAGTTTCATGGCGTGCGAATAACGAATACTATTGGAATAGCTTAGATATCTCTTATAAAACCTTCACCTACTTTTCCGCTTAATGGGCCAGTAAGTCTTCGCTTTAATCTTAAAAGCTGGAATGCGAGCAGCTGAGTTGGTATGTGACCGAGATCCTTCATGTCAAATGCAATGCTAAATATTTTACCAACAATATTACCTTCCGACTATTTTCAATCAGACAGATCTATGGGTGGTTTTGTATCAGAAAAAGACGTAAAATATGCCAAGGATAACATCATACCCTAAAAATTATGAAATTCTCCTCCAGTTTGACTATTCTGCTCTTATTTTATCGTTTGCTATCCAGCAAAAAGTCAACTGAACTGAAAAAATTGAAATTGATTATAGTCTTGTAAACCATAGTCCTAAAAGCCAGCAAACATGAATTTTATTTTTTAATACCATTAAAGAACCAAATATTTAACAAAGATCCAACTTTTGACTTTCCAAGTCCTTATCTACCAATCTTACATTCTTGAGAGCTTTTTTACACCTAGGCGCTATGACGAATAGGACATTTGACTTTTAAAAAAGTATTTAATAGAAAGAGAGAAAATACATTATACAGAACATGCTCAATCACGCTGAATTTCCAGTGAAAATTTTTTCGTCCACGTAACCCAAGAATAAATTGAGATCAATTTAGACAAATATTGAGCGTTCGTTACTTTTCAGATGAACGAATTACTGAAAGAAGTAAGTGTTTGCACGAACTGGGATGGATTATTGTCATAAACAGTAAACAGGCAGCTTTAGGAGGAAATGGAGTCACGGAGCGGAGAAATTGAATTTTTACCAGCCACCGCGGGGGCACTTCGTTCGCTCCTCGGTTTTCTCCACAGCGTTTTCTCTTGCTCCGACGACCAAAAATCTATTACATACAAAAGGAGAGAGACGTTTTTGTGCGCTGAAACCGTTTTAGAGCGACAGCATAGAGAATGTCCTTTTGTTACGGTGTCGCATGGCGGAACGTAAACGCGAAACGGACCAATTCTTGCCTTCCGGAAACGCCAATGCGACCCTTTGGAAACCGTCACACGCAACCCACACCTATTAATTGAGAGAAAGGGTTCTGTCTTGTGAGTTTGGAAAAGGGGTGGCTGTTTGACCTCCCACGAAGCCTTTTCTCCCTTCTCCCACCCCAGGATCCAAGCTGCGAAGCCCTCAAAACATTTCACCTCCGGGGTTGGCCGACTGCCGTGCGACGAGGGAACTCCCAACTCAACCGATTTCCCTGCCTCCAATAGCGGTTATTGGACTACAACCGCGTATATATTATTGAGACTGCGGCGAGCCAGGAATGGGAGAGAGGGTGAAGTGGGTGGCCGCGCCCAACGGACGGGGAATTCCGAGGATTATGAAGGGTTTGGGAAGGCTAGGGTGAGGACGAGAGGGCCGAGGCTTGGGGGATGAAAGAAAGGGATGCGAGAAGTGGTCCACGCCATCCCCACTCCCTCAAACATCTCATCCCCCTCCACACACCACTTCGACGAGTGTTTTAATGAACTTGCGGCCTGGGGTGCGCGGCAAGACTCCGATGGGCCCGAGGCAGGGAAGGGAGTGGAAGGGACTGGAATTGGCGGCGAAGTGAGAGAGACGGAAGAAGTTAGGGGCTCGTGTGGTGTGTAAAGGCTGCGCAGATTCCTCAGGAGCGCATATAGCAATCAGATTGAAGATGTGGTCCCTAAAAGGCTGAGAAAAAAATCGGGGAAACAAGGGAATATTATAAAGGGAGAGAATTTTAAGCTGCGGTCAAAGAAGTCAGATTTACTCAGAAGAAATACTCGCTTAACCAGCCTTGGGGAAACCAATGCAATATGGAATGCACAGCCTGCCAGAGTGGGGCGAAACAACGTCGATGGTATTCCAGAATATCAGCAATTTCAAGAGCGGGAATTTGAAGAAACTTCAGTGCCTATTCAGAATCCGACGAATGGATGCGATAAACAAGAACACTCCTCCGTTAAACCGATCCCATAACACATTGAGCCAGTCGGAGAATCGTGGAAGACCTATATTGGGATATATACTGGAAGCTATTTCAATTATCTATCCTCATCTTCAGAATTGTTCCCTCTGCAACCCATCATCGAAACCATCCTGGAAGTATCTGATATTGGTATTTCGAAATATTTACAAATGCAACTTAATTCTGGTTATATAACGCATCTAGTAGATGCCATCAAATTACTAAATAATTTGACTGAATTCTATACACCTCTCCCGACCCATTTTCGAAAATTAAAATGTAAACTTAAATATAATGGAAAATGAATTCATGGCACAAAATGGTTAAAGGCAGAGTTGATTACTTTTCCTTTTCCAAAACAGTGGACAAATTTGATGCTGTAGCATACTCTACGTCCTTCATATCTATCTGCTCAAAGGTTAAGTCAAATAAAGAGTTATTTCAAGATGAGAACGCGGGCCCACTATTTGTCCGAAATACCAAGTGGGTATATCTATATATATAAGATCATTGTGCCAGCTGAACCAGCATAATACTCAAGTATAGCGAAAAAATAATTGGTTTCATTTTGTGAGAAGCAAATGGCTTGGACAAGGATTATACAATGCATCATTTGAATAAAAAAATAATTTTTCCTTAAAGGGACAAAAGTAATGCAATTTAAACTCATTAAATGACAGTAGGAGTATGAGGTCTTTGGCTTTAATTTTCATGAATTTACCACCTAACCTAAAACTACCAGCTAATTGAGGATAAGTATACTGCACTTATTTGTTTCGAGCATAATGCACAATAAATTAGACGGATCGATAACTCATTTCCACACGAGCTTACTGTGGCGTTTTTTCCCATTGTCTAACGTCATTTACATTGAACACCAAGTGTCATTTTAAGTATCAACTCCGTAAAATGTGGCCGATATAAATACGCTAATACCTGGCAAGAAACTGACATAGAGGAAGAAGCTTTCATGTTGATGTCACATGAACCTCATTGTAAAGAGTGAAATTTGAATCCGATTCGACTCGATGCTAAACATTCGAGTGATAGGGTGACTAAAATATTTCAGGAAATAGTTGAGAATAGAGTGTAACGCTGAGAGAAATGTTCTCAAATAAATGTTCTGCTTCCTCAGCCGGTGAGCAAGTTTTTAGTCTCGCATCCCTTAGAGAATAAATCATTGAATTACGAAAGAGAAACTGGATGAGAAGACATTAGATATGGAATATGGAGATGGTCGAGACAAACATGGGAACAATGGAGAAGGAATATTCTTAAATGTGAGAAATAAACCATTCGAAAATCGTTGCACTACTTTACAAAGACAGAAATATTAAAAAAAGGGTACATAAAGTGGAAAATCTTTTGAAAGTTAAGATCGGTTTGTAGACCTAAAACTAAGGGTAGATTTTTCTTTCGCCCAAGGTGACATGGCGTAAATGTTACACATTTTTTAGTAAATGTATTTTAATATTTCAGCCTAGTAAAATACTTTATGGGCCCTTGAAATATACGTCGTTGCGCAGTAGATATTATAGTTCCTAGAGCTATATTTGGATAGGGAGATAATTTTAAAAAATTAATTTTTACCACGATATTCTTTCAGAACATGTGCATCCATTTTCAATGCATTTTATGTGTACCGTGGCAATCATATCCCTAGGAACTCTTCATATTACTTGAGATAAATATATTTAAAACACTGTTGTAATAATACAAGGCTAATGGGTGTTCAGGTAATTAAACTGAGGAATATTTCTGCCCTAAGGATTAATTTTCACTAATAACCTTCTTCCGGATATTCATGTGAGTGCTATAAAGTTGTATATGATTTGAAAAACGCATATATTCAGCATTTATCATTTTTAATTGAGGATACAATGAATTAATTTACTTCTTAGTGGAGTTGTCGCAATAAAATCAAATGTTTATCTGCAATCTGGTATCCATGCTACAATCTCATTACGGATCTTTGTCCTTCCCTCGAAAATCAATGAGAGGATTCTAAGTATTAAAAGGTTTTGGAAAGTGCTTCGATATTGCGGGGGTCCGTGCGAGAGTATCGAAATTCTTTCATGTGTATCACCAAAGTAAAATGTGTTAATCAAGAGAGTGGGCGACGTTTGGTTATGGTTCTAGTAAGTAAATTAGACTCTCTTAACATACAGGTCGATTCAAACTGCCTGATGAAATGATGGAGATAGGAAATGAGCCAGTTTTGTCCTAATCATGACAGTAGGCGGAGCTTGATTATGGTGCTAGTGAGAGCATTAGGCACCTTATATGTGTAGACCGATACAACGTAGCGTATGGCGTGATGGAGATAGTTTCGCTTTTAAACACATTATTTACTTCGCTCATTTGAGATCGTAAAGGAGATCTATTGAAGCAGTCTTAAACGTATGTACTACTCAATATGACATGTAAGGATAAAACACGTTTTTTACATTTAAATACCAAATATAATCGACAATTGACGGTGTTGTAACACCATAAACATTAAAACTGCCGCCGCATTTCTCTTGAAACATCCAGAATGGATTCAATTCCTTCATGACTTAGCACGTCGTAGAATTCATACATTAGTAACCACTCAGCGGTGTTATTTTATAATTTGAGCAGTATATTTGCTTATTAGCAAATACAGTTCTATTGTGCTCTAGCCGCGCTCTGTTCTACTGATTCTACTATTCTTGATCTGCGCCTTGCAGTCAGGAGAGGATACGGGGCTCGACCTTGAACTCCGACGAGCATTGCATGGTCGGTTTGGAATCACCCAATACCGGTTACCCGTGGTGTACCTGCCATGGTTCTTCGTAGGGATAAAGGTGTTTAGTACACGTTGGTATTCGACCTTAGCAGCAAAAACCGCAGAGGTCTTGCAAGGGGCGTCCAGCTCATGTTTCTGCGGGTCGCTCACCCTTGCCCGCACTTGGTGCGCGCACAACCCTGAGTTTTGGCCCGGGATCGCATGAAAGTCATCCTCGAGAGAGTAGGCAAGACGTGAAGGGAGCAAGTTTAAGCCTTCACAAGGACGACGTGGCGCATGGGTGAAAAGCTGGAAGAGAGAGAGAGAGAGAAAGGAGGCTGGAGGGACGGGAAGTGTGCGGTGCGGAGATAGGCCGGGCCAATGAGAGCGTTAAAGGGTATAAAGGCAGGCCGGATGCGACGACGGGGCTGTGTTAATCAAGGGTCCTGGGGCGGGAGGAGAGAAGGTGCGGGGAAAGGGACTGGGAGGTTGGGGGGAAGGAATGGCAGAGATTAAGAATGGGAAATGCGAGGGAAAGTGTGGAGACAAAGAAAGAAATTCTCGAAAAGAGCGGAATGGTGGTTGGAGGCGGCGCAGGAGGAGAGAGGAGAGGGGAAGGTATAGAGAAAGATTTTTAGGGTGTTCGTTGTGGGTTGGGGGGGGGAAGGGTTGAAACGGTAGAAAGGTTGGACGGGGAGGTGAGATAGAGAGGAAGTTAAATGAGGGAGAAGGGACCGGATGGAATTCAAATTATTTCCTGTGGACTTTTAAAACCCCACCGGTTCCCGCCCTCTCTTAGGGTTTAAGGTGGGAGTGGTATAAGAAGGGGGTTTCCTGCAACAGGGCTGATATTTTGTTCCATAAGAATAGAAAAATCCCGAAAGAAATTAAAAACCGGGGAAAGTTTGGTCCTAAGTGTGAACGAAAGGGCCAAAAGCTGGGAGTTTCTAGTGGGCTTCTGCTGAGGAACTTTAAACGACCCGAAAAGTTTACAGTATTTCGAGCTACTACCGTAGATTTAGGGAAAAGATCCGTTAAAAAGGAGTCTTCATTAGATAAGGATGAAATTTATTTTAAAATGAAACTTCAATTGTTCTTTAACGGCTGATTTTATTACCAAGTAAGCACTGAAAACTTTACACATGTTTTTACGCCAGAACCCAATGTGTCTTCAATAATTCTTTCCTTAGATTTATATTTCTTTGAAAATGACGGAAATAGATTGCATATATTTAGAAAGCTCACTTCTTCACTGACATTAAATAACTTTTTAAATGATTTGAGAGAGAATCTATGGAATAAGAAACTTTTTATAAGTCAAATAATGAAAACTTTAAGTACATTAATTAAAAGTTCAGGTCCGTAAGTTGACTAGAATTGAAAATATAATTTAATTGGGAGGAAAAATTATAATTCATTTTCAAAAATGTAATAAGGGAGTTCAAAAAGTTATGCAAAATTTCTTTCTACGACACTAGCCATGCAACTTCGCAGCTGGAATGTTGATGTGCCCCACGTGTTGAGAGTATCTAATGACAACGAGAAACACGATCACAGGGCGTTGATAGTTTGGTGCACCACTGCCAGCCGCCATTATAAACAATCGAAACCACGTGGTGGAGCTTGGCAATCCACACAACAGAGGCAAAATGTTCAAAATCGGGTGCCGTAACATTTCAGCAGCGTAGCATTGTTGGTGTTGCAGAGAGATATATATTTGCATAACTTTTTTGAGCGAACCCAGTAAAATGAAGTAAACTTCCGTCACCGAAAACACTAGAATGAACGATGCACATTTTCGCGCATAATTGCTCAACACATTCGTTCCTAACGTATGACCAATAATTGTTAGCTTTCCTCTCCAGAACCCCCACGAGTGGGTGCTTTCATTGCACATTTTCGCGCATGTACGATGCACATTTTCGAGCATAAATGCTTAACACATTGGTTACTAACGTATGACCCTAATTGTTAGCTTTCCTCTCCAGAACCCTCACGAGTAGGTGCTTTCATTGTGCCATTGAGTTCAGAGGTCATGGGCACGGGGATGAGGCAGGAGGCGGCGAGGGTCCCAAATGGGATAGCCCCCGAGGTGATGGTGGCACGAAAACCCTCCTTCCCGGACCATTGGAGTTGAAGGGTTCTCCTAGGGCCGCCGCCTTATCGAGTGAAGATCAATAGGGGGAGACAAGGAGAGGCAGGTTGAGAAATGAAAGTGTTCGGGAAGCAATGATCGAGGGATAGAGGAGGGACCGCCTCAGAGGAAAACAGGCGGAAGTGGCAACATCACGTGACGAGAGGGCAAGAAAGCAGAAATGACCACACGAGTGTTTATACCTGGCGGAGAGTAAGACGGGCAGAGATGGACGGCAGAGAGTGAAGCAAATAAGACATCACCCTTTCAAAACGCAACGCAAATAGTAGGAAGCCCTGCAGCAGGTGAAGGGAAAGGCTAAAAGAAAAATAGCCAATACTCTGGAGAAAATTACATTTTCAATTCAGTATGAAGAGTCACAGAGTCGAATGATGTGTGAGAAACAATCCAGGGTTCCTCGGAGTTCCTGGCGAAGGGTAGTGTCACCAAATGACACTGATCAGTTAGATCAAGTATAGAGTAGGGAAACCTTGTGGTCGTTGCTAGCGCGAGGCTTCACTTTAAGGAGAAAAAGGCTAGTGTGGAAGTGATTGACTAAAAATGGAGGAGAGAAGAAAGAAAATGATAGACAACCCTGACATTATATCTGAATTTCGCGCAGTATAATGCAGTGCGTTTCTCGACAATGATTGCGATAGCAACCAAGATAGAGCAAAATACTCAGATATTTTTCGTGATCAATCAAAAGGCCCGTCTACACAGTTATATTTAGAGCAATGAAGCTGTCGTAAACTACATATTGAGCATTCTGATGTTCACAATGACGGTTTGTGTCCTTGATGACACTGGCAGAGATGGCTACCATTGTATCCTTTTCATATTGTACGGACTCTACTGATGAAAAGAGCTACAACGGGTAAGTTTGACCATGTTTCTCCACCACTCTATCATGATTCAGTCTAAACTGCAATGAGATAGGACACGTGGAAACTGCGACCATAGTACCTTCAGCATATGCATTTTCAAAATCACACGTATGACTTCATACATTTGTAGTAACGATCAATTATAGCATGATTTCACACTTTAGTGTGGTGAGCCGACCTTGGTTTCAACCGATTAGCACACGGATCAACCTTGAAGAAGTATTTCCGAGTTGAGAGAACGACCTTCGTTATCATTGCTCCCGGAGAAAAAATTCAGTTATAGGGTAGTAGTGGATTGAGTTGGCAAAAATATTTTGTTAAATATATATGGATAAAATGTCGTTCGTATCACATAACAAGCCTCACAAGGTCTTCTAGAAACGAAAAACACTTTCTCTTTTTTCATAATATTTGCTTGAGTGTTAAGAGAAATGAAGTTAATCCAATCGTTTTATTCTTCACATATTACTTGTCCAAAAAGTGTAATTATCACCACAAGACAACAAAATGATTCACAAAAATGGTAATTTTCCACTAGAAAAAGTTTAATACGACCATGGTTTCGATGCGCCCCATCAACTTCAGGTACAAACACAAAAACAGATGTACCTGAAACTTAAAAACAGATGTACCTGAAGATGATGCAGTGCATCAAAACCATTGTCGTATTAAACCTTTTCTAGTGGAAAACTGCCATTTCTGTGATTCAATATGCTAAACTTCCACCATATCACGCCAGATACTCCTGTTTTTGTACGAGACAACAACTTTTACCACGAAATTAAGCAAAGCAATTGCATAAACTTACTGACGGTACCAATTCCTTAAATTGTGAAATAAAATCTGTAACTTAGTAAAGTTTAAAGTTGTTAATAAAGATTATGTGGAATTACTACGTTAGAGCTTTCATTTCATAATTTTAAGCAAGTTCCACGAAGTTTCACCTGAAATAACTCATTCTAAAAAGTTATAGATAAAACAATCCCGCGAACAGTTAGGACTCTGATCAAAAACAGATGTACATTTCTCGAAAGCTCTAATTGCAGATTTAAAATATTACAGAAATATCCTAATTTATAGGACTAGCTTATAATTAAATCTGTGAAATTGGCAAAATCAGGAAAATGACTGGAGTAATGTTAGCTCATGTGTGAGCTCTTTTCCACCTGAACTTAGGTAAAAACGGGACGGGCAAGCTTTTTTAAGCGTTGAAAAATGAGAAATGAAGAATACATTTCTCATCACCGCGGCCCGTTCCTCGATAAAATTATATTTGTTAAATCTTCCTTTACAAATACCAATATTTTCTGGTAATCCTCTACGAGATAAAAGTCTTTTTGAATTGCTCACAGGGAACTTTGTTCGTTGCAACCAACGGCTGGCGCTATTTGCACCCCTAATGAAATATCCTCCGATGAAACCTCGTTCACTTCTATTTCCCAAACTCTTTCCGCACCCCACCCTTATAAAATGCTTTTCCCCATTCCAGGGGATTATTCCACTTTCCATCGAGGCTGAGGCAGGGATTAGCTAACCTCTTCTCTCCATCGCCACCCCCACAAGCCGCGTCCCTCCCGCCGAAAGACTCAAGTCAGAGTTTCCAACTTCTCCGTAGTCACCCGCAATTTTCCAGTCTCTTTCCATTCCATAATGTCCTTTCCCTTTCAACCAATATGTATAAAACTCCCTTCGGGAAACCTTCCTGTTGGCCTCCCCACGTTCCTCCTTTCGCCTCCAAATAAACAAGCATGGTATTCCCACAAATGAAAAACTACGTATATCTTCATGCATAAATTACATTCACGATGGTTTGGTCACAATGGCAACATCATCGGACGAGGGTGATGGAACATCAAGCCCCTACGGATGATGGGACAGAACTGGGCATTAATAAAATTGATCATTGAAAAAATATGAGGTATTTTGGCACTGGTCGACATTAGAGCGGTAAGGATCTTTTTGGTCAAAACTTGATTCTTCGGGTGAATGGGCAACATATAGGGGAGGGTTGCCTAAATCGCACCAGTTTCCGAAAAAAATTACGTTACTTAAAAACAAGCAATAAAATTGAAGTTTTTTACATTCCGACATATAAAGTAGTAATTTTCTAGTTCAAAGTTAATTAGGAAGTTGTATTCCAGCTTGAGCTATTAATAAAAAATTAATTTCAAACCCTTGTAAGCAGTGCGATTTAGGCAACTGATTCCCTAAATCGCACCACAGCTATCCCAAATCGCACCACAGTTTAAGATACTAATGAATTTAACAAGATTTAACCACAATAAAACGCAGTAGCACGTATCTTTTTAAAGTTTATTTTTTAGAAGTATAACGGAAGGAAACATTTGTATTAAAATATATCTTCAGTAGGTATAACAAAAGTAATAAATGCTTATTTGATGTTAATAACAAAATATATGAACTTTTTTTATTGAAAAAACTAAAACATTTAACTAATTCACATAAGATGTACGAGTGCTAAAAAAGTTTGAACGTTTTAAAATAATCTCTACCTTGTATTCTTTTCAAATGTTCTTTATGAGTTGAAGTTTATTGGCACACCTCACAAGTGTAGAAAAGAAGATACTAATTTGCAAGTCCAGAGCACGACTCGTGAACCCATATTTTGCACTTGAGGCACGGCACCATGTTTTCCTTCAAAGTCTCTTCACAGCATACAAAACCATGGTGTGTCATTTTGATTGTTTGCAAAAGGCCTCACGGTTTATTCCTTTCCGAGATTTTCTCTTTTGTTCTTTTGTTTTGCATGCTTGATTCCTCGAGTCAGGGATGCAGGTTCTTGCCTGACTCTTGCCTCCTGTTTCTTATTTCCCTTTATATCCTGCGATGAGGTAGAAGGATGGCCGTCCTCTACAAAGTCGGATTTTTGTAGATTAATCATTTCTCTTCTACTGCGTTCCCTCAAGCTTTTGCTTGTAGGGACTGGACGTTAGTAGTTCCGCTCTATAGGGCCCTTCCGCCCTGCATCTGGTTATGTTTCTCCCGGGCTTAAGCTTAGGAAAGGAACTTATTTCAAAAACTTTCTCAACGAGAATTTTGAGAGAACTTTCTTTCCCCATTCCACAATTTGGGGCGATCCCTATGATGTTTTCAGCTGATTCCCCAGTATTATCATGTCTCTCACTTGGATCATCGGCAGTATGTACATCTTGTTCTTCTAGATTTTGCTGACCGTATAGTTCAGCGTCGATGAAATCAGCGTCACTGAAGACACATTGGTCAGTAGGCCACACACCACTGGCTTTGAAACGACCGATTGCATTGATCATCGTCGCAGCTCGAGGGTAGGCCTCTGCAATGATGGCAGAAACGTGGCATTGTCTTAGAGGAGGCAAGTTATTTCTATGCCATTTACTAACAGCCTCATCATAGTAGACTTAGAATGCTTTGAATACTGCCAGGTCGAGTGGCTGGAGACAATGCGTCGTGTTGCCGGGAAGTTGAAGTAGGAAAACATCATTTTCTCTCGCAATGTTTACGGTTTCTAAGTGTTTGGAGCACACTAGAAGAAGCACTTTTTCCGCCGTTGAAGGCTTGACATACGATATGAAGTGTTTTAACCACTTTATAAATAGGTCATAATTGATATACCCAGTTTCAAAAACCTCCACCTAACCTCCGGGGGATGCGCCGTTAGAAAGCAAGCAATCCATCCTTAGTCTCTTAAAAATAATCATCGGAGGCCAATAAAATCCATTGGAATTTGTGCAACAAACAAAAATTGTGTTTAAATCTCTTTCTTGACTGGAAATCGCTCCAATCTGGCGATTTCCTTTTTCAGCCAAAACTTTCGGGGCTTTCTTTTTGACTGTTTGAAAGCCTGTCTCATCCATATTAAAAATTCGAAAACCATTAAGCTTATTATCATCTCCAAACATCAAGGACGTCAAAAAATGATAGACACACTCTTTGTTGAAACCTTTGACTCTGTGTACGGATACATTCTCCGGTTGACGAAGACTAAGTTTTGGGTTCCGCTTAAGAAACCCAAAATACCACTTTTTACTGGCAATTTACTTATCTTTAGTGAACGGGTAGGTTAAATGGGGGTTAGACTCAAGAATCTGATATGCTAACTTCCTAACATCCACTGGCATTAGCCCAAACAAACAAACTTCAAACTGTAAAATTACCTGCACCAATTCTTGTTCTGCTTTTAATGGTAAAGCTGTTTCTCTTCCATTAACTGCAGCATTCACACCACGAGCCATGTCACGACCAACTTCTCCTCGAAAATTTCGCAGAAATGCCTTTTTTGGAATTTTGAATTTTCTACCACATGCGTTTAATCTGATTTTTCCCTACTTGTAATCGTTCAGAGCACATTTCATGTCCTCAGGAGTCCATTTACCATAAACTCTTTTCACTTGTCCTCTGGTTTTCTCTTTCTCCATCTGCCTTGACTCTGGATGAAAGAAGAAAAATCAAACGCAACACATCAATTAATCAAAACTAGCACTCATTTTGGACGGCGTTGCCGTAGCCCGAATCGCACCATCCCACGGCGATGTGGTTCGATTATGGTAACCCCGCCATTTTGATAGAAATGATTTTCCCTGCCTAAACGCGTGAGAATACCACAGTAGTGATGGCACTAAATGTAACCTGAGAGTACACAAAATATGGCATTTAACGAAAATAAAAGAAATAAGACTCACCTTTCATCTATATTCTTACGAAAATCCGAAAAAATAGCTAGAGAGACACTTATTTTCTTAAAATGCACTCACAGCACTCTTTACTTCACCGGCTGCCACCACTGAAGTGAGACGTGTTTGGGGGTGTTAGAAGTTCCAAATGTAGGTAATGAATGTCACACAAGTGCAGTATATCAGTTCTTAGGCTAGTGGTGTGATTTGGGATGCGGAGCGATATAGGCAACTGTCCCCTACGTGGCTATATCTAACTTTTAGTATACTCTGCCTTGAATTTGTAGGCCTTCCGAATATACAGTTTTGCTCATTTCCACTCCTAATCTTCCGCAACGTCGCCTCTAAATTCCCATTTTACGAGACCTCACTCCTTGCGGTAGGTGGCTGATCAACCGTCTTCCGCCTGGTTTTTCACATAGTTCTATTTCTCTCGATAGAGGGGGTTTGTGATTATCTAACTAAATATGGAAGGAGTCTATCGAGGGTAATAGGTAGCTCAAGCAACACGGAAGGGTCGTCCGGCTTTCATAAATTATAAAATAAACACATTATTTACATACCTTTCCACAGCCCAACGAATGTTGACATAAAAACATCATTCTCAGAATTGTCATTTTCAAAAAAAAATTTCTCTATTCTTCTAAAAAATATACGTCTATTCACCAAATGCATTTCTCTCTACGTCTCTCCGATTATGTGCCGCTGAAGGCACCAAAATACCTGCAGAAGTATACCTTTGGCCCAACTGTCGAATGAAAGACAAAAAGGCTAAAATATTCCTGGTAAATCAACCTGATACCTAATTGTACTACACAAAAAAATAGCTAAGGCCATGACCTAGCGGAATATGGACCTCGAATAACAAAAAAATATAGATAGGTCGGGAACAACTTGATATGGCTAAAACCTCTTATCGGAGGAAACATTTACTTGGGTCATTTCTCTTCACTTTCTTCTGCAATAAATATCAGTGTATATCTTTTCCATGCTCAAATCCAAATCAGTCTCTTTTCTTAGAAACCACTATAACTGACCCCTCTTACCTCTTACGCCCTATACCTCGGACAAATACATACTTTAAATCATTTCTCATCTCAGGTTCTAATCTCTGGAATTCCTTGCCATTATCTATAAAGAACTCTTCCTCGCTGTCTGTTTTTAAGGAAAAACTTTTTAATTATTACTATAAGCAGCATTATGCCAATAATTGAAATTTATATCCTGTTAGGTATTGTATGTTTCCAAAATGATCAGAGAAATTATTTTTTGTTTGTTATCTCTCTGTGATTGATATTATATTATTATTATTCCATTTGTATATATTATATTTTCTATTGTATTTAGCGTTAATTATCTGCGACTGTGAATTTTTTTGTTTTTCATCACTGTGAGATGTTGACCATGTATACATATATTTTTGTTATTTTTTCGTTCAAAGCAGAATTTGATATGTATTTTCTTTTTTTCTCACATGGCGAAACCCAGAGCATAATAAAACTTATTCTATTCTATTCTATTCTATAGTAATCGAACACTAGGTACTCTAATGCTCATTTGTTTACGATAATATGTTGAGAAAAATTAAACCATCCTCTTTGCGCATTGGTGCAAAGAATAAAGGTGAGAGAAACATCAGCCTGACGGCCCATGGATGCAGGCAAAGCTTTTCTCTCCGCTCTACTCCTATCCGTTGCCGCTTTTGCTTCCAAATCAACCTCACCACCACCACCACCCCCACTCCATCTCTTCCCAAAGGGCTTCGCCCCATCATCCCTTTTTAAAAAGTGTTTTCATTTTTCTGCCCGCGATATTTTTCTTCGCAATCTGTCCAAAGTGGTTCGCTCGGGCGTGAGGAGTGGGGGGTGGGTGGCGGAGGGTGGGGAGGCGAGGGAGAGGGCGTGGAGGGTTAAGGGTTTGGCCGGGCGAGGAGAGGAAAGAAAACAGAAACAGGGCCGCTGGGAGAAGAGAGGAGGGCCTTTGGAGCAAAATAAGGGGTTTGGGTGCGGGGGTGAGAATGCGAGAGAGGAGAGAAGACTGGATGGAGGCGTAATGGAGGGCGAACGATGAGAAAGCGAAGGGATTATTATAAAAGGCGAGACGAGGGGGGCCGAAAAAAGAAAAGAAACGGGCTGGGGAAGGAATCTGGTTGAGGAGAGAAATTCTTTCGGTGGGTTGAAGAGGCGAAGACGTTGAAGATAAAGGGGGATGAGGAGATTAGGCGTCGGCGAAATATGCACAGTCATTTACAAAAGGTCTCGAAGCATGTGCACTGTCATTTTCAAAAGCCTCTTCAGATATCCAGAGACGGTTCTCTTTCTTCTTTCGGAGAAATTTCTCCTATGCTATCCATGTCCATCTCTTTTCCCTACTCACCACTTCTATGAGCGATAATGAAGCACCAGTCTTTAGTTTTTGGAGGCATCCATGTACTAGCATACAATATTGCATCATTACTATATTGTGGGCTTCCACAGTGCCTAGATGTATTAGGTCGAAAGTTACGTTTCAGTTAGTTGGTTTAGCGTAAGATGAAAATGAACATTTTTTTATTGCTAAAGAAGCCGTTTTTAGGTTTACCTGCAAAATATGCTACAATTTCAGGCAATTTACTGATGAACAATCCATGTTAGACGCTCCCACAGAGGAAAAATTATTCGCCTTGCACGGAAATCGAAGCTATATCTTAAGGAATATATTATACGACTGATGGATACTCATCGGAAAGAAGCAGTCAAAACGGGCGGATTTATATACCATCCACAAGGTTAAAACCAACTCTGGAACACTAATCTGTTCATTTTTGACGAATTTTATGGATGCCGCATTCCAACCGAAGTATCATGCTCAATTGTCAAAATAGTCGGGCAAACAAGTTCTAAGACTTTTCAAGGTGTAATCAGTTTTCTATTTTCAATAGTTTTGAAACACTCTTCCTACCATGCTCTCCACGTATTTTTCCTTCCTTGCGACGAATGATTCTTCTTTTATTTCTCCCTATCAGACATCTATCCTATTTTTGCTTTTTCATTTTTCTCTACGCTTAGATGTTGTACCTTCAAAAGCGTCCTCCAGTTAAAGAAGATTCCTACTTCTAATTTTTTTCTGATCAACCTAAGGCTTTAGGAGCGGGAGTTAGTTAGTTGAAGGCATACATTAGTCATATATTGATTGAAGGCATATATTGATTAATAAATTATAAAAAATTCTTGAACGAAATAAAATTAACTGCAGTAAATAATGTGTTTGAACTCAACATGCATTCAGTAATGGAAAAGATACAAAAAATGTACTTTTATTCCTTGATTTAAGCATGCTAAGACTAGAGATTATGGCTCGGTATTTGAAAGATATGCTACATGAAGTTTATATGTATTATACTCGACTCAACGTTGCTCGTCGAACGCCTGTTAGCAGCATTATAACAACATGGAATACATTATTCCAATATTAGACATATCTGTCCATGATTATTCGAATAATCTCGAAAAATGTCATGTGACATTAGACTAGGAGTTTAATTATCATTCTGTTACCAATATCTATATTGGAGTAGTAATATTATTGTAATTTTAGTCAATAGGCATTTATAATAAGATATGCAAAATTACATATGCAAAATTACATATGCAAAATTACATATGCAAAATTACGCGTTAATCTATCCAAAACAAAAATCGTTTCAGCCACCTTAATTTCTTCTCCTACCATACACAGAACGTCCGCATTCGTCTTTCACTTCTCACAATTTATTCTTTTTAACGACTTATTCTCAGTCAGCATTGACAACCCTTGCCTTTTGAGCAATTAAATCTTGTTAAGGAAGAGTATTGCGGATCACAATCCAACAATGCCCAATTATTTATCTCCTGCTCACTCGCAGATGGACTGTTTAAATAAGCGCTAAGTTATATAGAAACATAGCCCTCCAGAGAATTATCTGGTCCTATAAATGGTAAGCAGAGTAATCAGATGATATAATAGTATTTTAACTACCACTGCCGTACGATACTTATAGCAAAGAATGATTAATAAAGCGGGATTTCTATCAAAAGACCACAAGTGGTGGTTATCGATACAAGACACAAATTCAAGGCAAAAAAGAAAGAAAAAATCACATTCTACAGAAAATATAGTTAAAAAATAAAGCAAATAGGGTCCCAAAAGTATATGTTAACAAATATAAATTTAAAACTTACTGGATAGCGCTCATGGCTACTGACAGTGTCAATTTGTAATAAAACCTGTGCCTTGGTTCCATTTAAATATAAGCTGTACCGTTAGGTTAGCTTTATCCGATATTTGGCATTCGCAAGACGGGAATGGAAAAGCATTAGAAGGCTTTAGTAATCCGCGAATATAGATTTACAAATGTATATATATATATATATATATAAAAGTTTGCCAGAGGAAGGCAGACGACAAACACAGAAAACAAAAAAATGATGAACACACTTACAAACCATAGATGGCCACCATAGATGTCACCTCTCTCTACACTTCTATTCCTCACTCTGAAGGACTTTCCGCCATTCGTCTTTTTCTTGACCAGCGGCCTGTTCCTCACGCCCCTAGTTCAGATTTTCTCCTTGACCTTTCCAACTTTATACTCACTAATAATGCTTTCTCCTTCAATAACAATTTCTACATCCAAACTAAAGGTTGTGCCATGGGTAGTCGTTTCAGCCCCTCCTATGCTAACCTCTTCTTGGGTGCTTTTGAGCAATCTTTTCTCTCGTCCTGCTCTCCTAAACCTCTTCTCTGGCTTCGTTACATTGACGATATTTTTCTTCTGTGGCCACATGGCCTTGATTCCCTTAACTCTTTCATCTCCTCCCTAAACTCCTCCTCCTCTGTCTCCTTCACCTCTAACATCTCTGCCTCCAAAATTACCTTTCTGGATGTAGACATCTCCCTCAGTAACCTTAAATTCCACACTTCTGTCCATATCAAGCCCACCAACAAGCAACAATATCTCCATTTCAACAGCTGCCACCCCTCTCATACTAAACGATCCCTCCCCTTTTCCCTCTCTATCCGTGGTCACCGAATATGCAACAATCCCGAATCCCTTGACCTTTTTCTCTCCAATCTCCACCAATCCCTCCTTCGCAGAGGCTACCCTGAGCGTCTTCTTCAGAAAAAAATCCTACAGCGACCCTCTTCTTCTAAATCTCTCTCTCTTAATAAGTTTCCTCATGATCAAATCTCCCTCTGTACCACCTATTTCCCTGGAGTTCACTCCATCCGTCGCTTAATCAAAAATCTCTACCCCATCCTCTCTGACAACCTTACCACTTCCAAAATTTTCCCCCGCTGTCCTTCTCTCACCTTTAGACGCCCTCCCAACCTCTCCACCCTCTTTAAAATCACTAAACCCCTTTCCAAATCAATCTCCCGACCTACTAAGTCCCTTCCGACGCCGTGCAATCGCCCACGTTGCAAAACATGTGGCATCCTTCTCACCCAGCCTCTGCCTGATAAATTCCTTGCCGCTCATCTTCCTTCCGTCCCCTCACTCTCCTGCGTTTCCCATAATGTTGTCTATATCCTTCTTTGCCAATTATGTCCTAGTTTTTACATCGGTTTGACGACCACTCCCCTTAACATCCGCATGAATGGCCACCGCTCCAGTTGTAATGAACCACCGTCTATTTCTGTTTCCCTCCCTGTTGCCACCCATGTTTCTTCCCACAACTCCACCTTTAATAATATTTTTAAGGTTGGCATTCTCGCCTCCCTTCCCCCTTCCTCCTCCCCACTCCAAATCAAAGATCTTGAGTCCTCTTGCATTTACTTATTCCAGGCTTTCTCTCCGCCAGGACTCAATAAATCCCACTAACTTCTTCTTTCACCTCTGCCCATACTACTTCTTCCTTTCGAATTTCTTCCACTTCCCGCCTCCCGCCCCCACCTTTCCTCTCCCTCCGCCTCCTCCCCTTCCCCCGTCCCTCCCCTCCCTTCCTTCCTTTCGCCTCAGTCCTCCCTTCCTACCGCCTCAGTCCTCCCTTCCTTCTCAGTCTTCGCTCTTGCGACCAAGGTGCTAGTGGCACCGAAATATCAAGAAACTTTGTAAGTGTGTTCATCATTTTTTTGTTTTCTGTGTTTGTCGTCTGCCTTCCTCTGGCAAACTTTTATATATTCGTCACTTAAGTGATCCTAAGTGCAGTTATATATATATATATATATATATATATATATATGATCACATGTCAACATAAAGTGGATTGGTAGTGGTGGGTTAACAATAGAAAATTTTCTGCGCTTCGTACAAATATCGACAAATCAAGAGTGCCTATTGAATTACTGCAAAGGTCCGCGAGTTTATGCAGCAGTTAGAGAGTTAAACATACTGAAACCATGCGGGAAAACCATAACTGTGCAACAAAATTGGTAAACAGAGAGATTTATGTTAACTTTTAAAGTAAATATGTCGGAACTTTTTATGAGATGTCAAAATTAATAAATATTTTGCTTTATTATACATGCCCTTAAAACTCTTCAAACGGCCATTCGTGAGTCAGAAATGACTTACCTCAGCATTGCAATTGATTTTGAATTTTAGTAAATTCAGGCCATGGCCACAATACATATATAGTTATTATTAAGAATTTATAATATATAATGTTATCTGCCCCATTCAAAATTCAGACAATCTTGTCTTTTTTCGTGACATAATGTGATGAAGGAACTTCCAATTATTTCGGCAAATGTTAGTGGAATAGGTGTATCGAAATAAACTGTGTTGTAGTTAAAATGTTTGCAGTCTTATAGCCACTGTCATGGCAAATGATCGGAAACAAATACCTACATTAGGGACGCTAATACTTAATTTACCTAGTGTTAACAAAGTATTTCTTATTATATTTCCGTGCGATGAAAGGTTTTCATTCACTCAAATTAATTTGTTTACAAAAATGCGACGAAAATATACCGTGAATAGACATTTATTTTCACATTTCAGATAGAGTTCCTACGGTCATCATTATCATTGGTAGTTCAATCCTAAGATTGGTTGACTGCTATCCTCCACCATTCCCTATCTAATGCTAGTTCCCTTACCTCCTGGTATCTCTTCCTATGAACTTATCTCGTTATTTTTTCCATGAACATATTTCTGGGTCTTCCTCTAGGGACTTTTCCCACTATTTAACCTCCCAATATGTTCCTCACAAACCCATTGTGTCTCAAGGTGTGTCCAATCCATCTCTATCTTCTTTTCTGTATGGCGCTCTATACGGTCCTTTCCTCCTCTATTCTTCCGTACACTCCATCATTTCTTATTTATTCCGTCCATTTTTTCTTCAACATCCTCCTCCAGCACCAGGTTTCAAAGACTTCAAGTCTATTCTGATAAGCTTTTCCAATGGTCGATGCTTCCGATCAATAGAGTGCTACGGTCCGCACGACGGTTTTCACATACTGTTTCCTGGTTTGTGGTGTTATATTCTTTGAGCACAGCAGTTATCTTTTTCCCATGAAAACCTTCTTAGCTTGGACTATTCTCCGCTAGATATCCGCTGTACTTCTTCCGTCTCACGTGATGGTATTTCTGAGATAGATGAAGGAATTCATTTGCTCTAATTTCTCTCCTGTCAGTGTGACCTCTGTATTCATCTTCTCTCTTCCGCACAGTAGGATTTTGGACTTTGTCTTACTTATTTTTGAGTTGTACTCTTGTAGAACGTGGTCCACGACGTTTAGTGACCCTTGAAGATCCTCGCGAAATCCAGCTGTGATTGTTATATCAACTGCGAAGCGGAACATGTTTATTTCTTCACCGTTTATCTTTATTCCTCGGATAAGTGGTGTAAAAAATAAAGAATGACGCATGAGATAAAGGAACAAAAGAATCACTAGAAAATTGAGCTTGCTGTAAAGTTGAGAGATATGAAAGCTAAATTATTAATTTATTACTAATGCCTCTCAACATTTATCATCATAATCACTACAAATAGCTAATTTTTCTAGGAAAAAACTAGGAAGAAAAATTTCATTCCAAAAATCCTATTCGTATCAAAAAATCTGTTAATGGCAAGAAACGAATACTTCAAAAGGTTATGTGTCTACCAATGTTTACTAAGCATTACCTCAAAGGGGCTGATTCAGGTATCAAATAATCACGAGGAGTTAAACTGCCATCGGAGATGGTCGAATGACTTCATGGGATGCATAATTATCTATTTCCGAAATATTTATGGAAAGTTAGTCAAATGTTTTGTATAAAAGCGCTAGTGATTGAATTTTTAACCACGTATATATATCTTAAATTGCTACGCCAAGTGCAGATTTATGTGGGATATATTTTTTTAAATACTCCGGACAATATATCCGTAACGGCATCAATCTGAGAGCTTAACATGCAATAGAAATAAATCATAGATTTAATGCTATGAATCGCATTACATGTGACAAATAATCACGAACGATAGAGAAAATACACGTTAGTTGTAAATTCATAAAACTGATTTTCCTAGAACTGAACAGGATAATCTAATGGAACAATGGAATGAAAATGTTTCAGGTGTAAACCTTTTGATTAAACCTTATTCTCATAAAGTTTTCTGGAACCAAAGCCTACTCATAACACATATACAACAAAAAGTATACAACGAACAAATAATCGTAAAGTACAACGAGTTAAGTCCAGGAAATGAGTGCAATCATCATTTCCCTTTTCCCCTAAAAATAATGCACGAGGACATTAGTGATTAAAGTTATGTCTCAAATTAAAATTGCAATCAGGAATTACCAAGAAATGTTTATGAGGTCTAGAAGTCATTTCCATTAGTTAAGTAAGGTGTATAAAAACACCCTTAAAATTTATCATAAAATTTTCATAGCTCTTAAAAGTTACCCCATTTTCTACGGCTTCGAGCATCCTCTTAACTATATTAGGACGACGAATCAAGAATACTTATAAAACGGGAGTGCTCGAATAATGAGTTTTTTCTTTAAAAACTCTCTCGCACTTCGAGGTAGCTCTCGAATATTGATCAGGAATCGATCGGGAGAAAGGACGAACTTTCATGGTTAAAGAAACACCTTGAACGAACTTCACTTAGCTATTCAGTCCGCCCGGCTTTAGAAATCGCTGTTTTGGACCCCATAATTAATTCAAAGTTTTGTTAAACAGCAATTAGCCACAAACCAACTTAAGTGCCCGTGTTTAAAAATTAAATCCAGGAAAAATGGTCACCAGAATTTCGTAGCGAAATATACGATATCCCAGGATAATTGGCGTGATTTACGGTTTAAAGGTTAGGGGTCAAAATATATCCTAAAATTAATTGGATGAAGTTTTAATTGAACATAATAACGATAACATTAAATGAAAATGATTAACCTGGTTTGAAAAAAGAGAAGTGAAAACTACTCCCACTGGAGTTTGTGCGGCTAAACAAATATCTACATATGGCTATCGGCGTATGACATACAAAAAATGAAAACTGATTCATCATAAAAGAATTTTTTGCAAAAAAATGGCTTGACTCTTTTGTTTTGAACGCTTATAAATATTTATTTTAACTGCCATGAATATTGAAAGATGATTGTATGCATATTCTCACAAATAAAATGCCTTAAAATAATGGTAATATTGAGATAGATACTTTCGATTCGACTAGTGATTATAATATTGATAATGTTAGCGTTAAGGAAGCTTTTATGCTTAAGTTAAACAATTCGTAATTGGTTTTTAATTAACGATCATTTGAAAGGAATTTTCATAAGGCCGGTTAACAGCTCGCAAGTAGTCAAATTGTAAGTTAATCTATGAAAAACTGGCACTAATAATGTTTGGTAAGTATTGTAGTAGTAGGTAACTAGTGCGTACGAGAATATGAGAATATGTTTAATGGGTCATTTTTAGCTCTCTGGCATGTTTTAATGAAAGAGAATGGAAAAAAGTACTATGCCTTTATTTTAGGATTGAAATCACAGTAATAGGTACAGTTACAAAGGATGGACATATCATAGAATATGCCATTTTTTGAGAAAACAAATTCTTAATAGATTTTAGGCACGTTGAAATATCCCAGGATCTATTTCTACAGACCCATTTCATTTGTATTATTTGGCCATTAGCATCGCACGCAGCTTCAACGTTCTCATTTTAACCGCTACTAAAATGTGAAAAGGTAAGCTAACTTTCATTAGAGAACGCTTTATAATCAAATGAAAACAATATAATGAATGACTATCATGAATTTAGGTGATGACGGGCAAATATACTCCGTAGTATTAAGACGGTAAAGCCAAAAGAATATTTATCTCTGTTCACCACGATTTATTAAGTACATCTAAAATCCAGGCTCTATGCTCACGTCATTAGCAAAGTTGGACTTAATGGAAGACTTTGGAATTGTAGCTTCTCCAAAACTGTGTGAAACAGATTTTAATTGAACACAAAATTCTTTTGAAAACCTTTAACCATCCTATTAGCCGATATTTTCACTTAAGTCCCCTCTCGATGGCCTTGCCTTATTTCCAGTCAGCCCATCAAGCACCTACTCTTCCCAAAGATAAAGTAATAAGATTCCCATCTTCCTTCAGTTACGGTATTCCATCCCCTACGCTCAAGGAAAACAAGAGCATATAAAACATTATCAGACAATTCTTTGCAGTAAGTATCGAAGTCAACCACGGATAAAGACTCCGCGGCGTCTGCCACTGCCAGCTTCGGCGCACCGTCGAAACTTATCAGGCTGCTGAAAAAAGTGTGAAATATACGAAAAATTATAGTGATGGTTTTACAGCTATGAAGATAATACTTCAAAACGAAAAAAAACTGAAATTTTAGCCGGAAGAATTCCCATCAATTTTGCGTTCTCTTCAACTATGGTGCCCACCATGTATCCCGTCCTAACAAGGTAGGGCTCCTTAAGGGAGAATAAGTTTCCCCTACTCCTTTTTTCCGCTTAACTGTTTTTCCGTGGTAACCCTTTCACTGTCACGTTCAATTCAATCATTTATCCGTTCGCTTTGTCCCTTTCTCCCAATTCCGATTTAGTCCTTTGCCCCATTGTTATCTTCTCCGTCTCCACCTTCGGGAAATCGAATTCCTTTCGCCCCTTAACGGTGTTCTGTTCAAAATCCCTCCTCCCTTCACTCCCAGCCCCTCCAAAATTCACCCACCCCACTTAACCCTCACGCTAACACACTACACTAGGCTATCTACCACCTCGAGATCTCCTGGAGAGTCCCCTTACCCACTTCTTGAGAGCAGGGCCAGGCTACATCCAAAGGGGATGGTAAGTTTGGGAACGGATAAAAAAAAGCATTTTGCACATTGAAATATCAACCAAGCTTCATAAATCTCCACTTGACTACTGAATATCAGGTACGGTGTAATGCATTAATGTTGGAAAACTCCGGGTAAATGTAAATAAAATAGCTTGATTTGTCATCTGACCTATCATCTATTTAATTTTAACTATGACACCAGCGACTAGGGAGACAATTTCATGTCAAATTCAAATCCATTATAAGGTATCTGATAAAAGCAAATCATAAGTATTTATCTGCTCATCAGAATAAAATATTTTTAATTAGGCAATTGCGAGGAGTAAAAATATTCCGCTTGCCATTTCCATCAAAAATCCCACCCCTTCACGGTACTTTCATGTATAAAGCACAACTACCTAACAAGCTACATAGTAGGAGGAAGAGCTATAACACAATCTTTACCAACCAAACGTTTAGAAAGGACGATTTATTGTTTCACTTCAGTATTCCTCCATTTTAAGAGTATTCCATCTAAATTAACAGATACTATATACAAATATATCTGAATGTCGTCAGCACTGGTTTAAAACTCTATTAAAAGGAATTTTATTCCCGTTGAAAACCTTGATTTTACACTGCGGAGCTAATAATAATACTCTCACTGAAAGACACACACAGCAGGGGATTGTCATTAATAGCCATTAAAATTTAGAGAGAAATGGCCGTGTGGTCCAGATGCTGCCCACTCAACAAGTAAAATAACTTCTCATTTTGTATGAAAAATATCAGAATGATCAAATAGATTGCGAGCCCATTTCCTCATTTCCACGTGTTACGCAAAACTATCTCAGTTAAGGCAATATGAAGTCCAATTCATTAGATACGAAACCATACACTGTTTCCCCTTTAAGGCAATCGGAAAAGGGGTCCCCTGATCCAAAAGGTTATTATTCTCAAACACAATCGAGGATCGGGGAGGGAGGCCTGGGAGGGATGGTCTCTACTCGCTTTTGCCGTGCCCCCACACCACGTAATTTCCACGTGCAAGCTGATCCTTTGCGCCCGAAAATGGGCACGCGCCTTCGAGATGTACAAACGAGCTATGCCATTAGAAGCCATCGGAGGATGTTTCGCCCGTCGTTTCGACGCTGTTCAGATGAGGCGTACCATCGGAAGAAGGGACGAGGAAAGGCAACAGAAGTGAAAAGGTGGAACGAGTAAGAGAACGAGAACGAACGAGCTCCCTCCCATCTCCTCTCTCCTGCCAATGGAGTGATGTGCCACGTTTATCCATTAATGCCCATATGGTACTTTTCCACCTTTGATATAAGCAAAATATCTGCAGTATTCCGCAAATTTCGGTCGGGCCCAGTGGCGACGGGGTAAAGCCCTCGTTGGCTAGCCCAAGGGTCACGGGTTCGAGTTCGATCGGGTTGAATATTTCTCCTCTCAGAACAGAGGTATTTTGAACGTCTCTCGTTAATATTAATATAACCCGATGTAAGACGCCGTAAAGATGTAAGGCGATGTACAATAAATAGATAAAAAAAACGATGTAACGCGACTTATATCTTATATTATTTTCTTCGACTCATCACTTGAAGCTAATGAAGTAACGTCGTTAATACATTACCATCGTATGACGGCTTAGATGAGCAGTAACTGCGAAACGTCGTTTCAAATCTTATATTACTGGTACACTACAAATTTTTTGCTTCTTTCATAATTTTTTACCGGTTTCACATAGCAGACAAGCCATTTCTTATGCTAAAGCACATTTGTTGTTTCATAATACACATTGTGCTAATACTTTGTCCCGAGCATTAAATTATGACAGTAGGATTATACATACATGCCATTCCAGTAGCATTCCAACTGTAATCATATATAATAAGCGAAATATATACTTTGCATTCTGGGCAAAAATATTTCAGGACCGAAGGTGTTAAGCGATAGTGAGTAACTAACACTCGGACATTTTTAAAAAAATATTCAAAAGACATCTTTCTCGAGTCAGCTGTGTTGAGTGGATAATTTGTCGCAAAAATTCCTATTTATCTGTCGCCAAACATACTCTTCTTCAATTTACGTATCTTTCATTCATTCTTCTTCCTCCAGGGCGAGCTGATTCGATGTATATTCCACTGGGAATTCGATTTCTCGCAACTCGTCCTATGTCCTTGTTGCCTCCCTTCCCAATGCTCCCAACCCTCACGGCCCACCAGTGAAGTCGTGAATGCGAAGAAGATTAGGGAAAAAACATGTTTTCTTTCGCTTCAATGTTTCGTTCGGCAAATTCTCGGTGCCCATCGGGCCTAGGTTTGTCCGACTGCAAGCGTAGAGGGACGATCGCTTGGATTCTTCCACAGATTGCTGTGCATTCAAATAAAATACACGTAAGGAAACGTCGATATCCAATAACTCAACGAGGAAGCAGCTCGTCTTAAAATCACTGAACTGGCCCCTAGCCCTTCAGACCAAACCACGTGAATGCTAGGGAAAATATAAAAAGAGCCTCTTGCCTCGTACAGATAGCTTCCAGTTTGAGGAGATTCCAGCTTCAGTCATCTCATAGCGAATGGAGCGAATAAATTCAAAAGCAACTTAATGCATTGAAATTCCAACCATGGATACAGTAGTCACACAACATGTAGGTTAAGGGATACATTTAGATTAGACACTTCAAAATTTTATTTCCTCGATTGCATGTAACACACGTGCAATGCGAAGCAAGATACCAGTTGAGATTTAATTAGCATATCAGAGCATTGCCGGCCCCAGTGGCGGCGGGGTAAAGTCCTCGCCTTCTAAACCGAGGGTCGAGGGTTCGAGTCCCGTCTGGGTGGGTTTTTTACCACCCAGGGCATGGATGTATGTCAAGTTCTGTTGGTCCGCTCCCTGGAAACCTGATGACAGGCTTGATCCAAGAGCCTATCGGGATTCCGGGGACATATGGGCCAACAGAATCGTCCGGCATGCAACAAAAAAGTAAAAAGGGTATTTGGACAAACGTTATGGAGAACAATTATGATAAAACCGATCTAATTCAGCACTCTACATCCTTGAATGATGAAAACATTGCGATTGTTTATAATAATACTCCTTATGGTACAAGATTATCGTTTTCTTGTCATAGCGTTATAAGTTTGCCTACTAGTTTCATTCAATGCAGTGTTTCCGTCAAGTCATAGTTTCCAGAGGGAGACTAAATGTAAAGTTCTACAAATTAATTTTAAAGTAGTTTCAACTTCAACCTACGATTTACTTCCTTAAATACAACTCCACAGCTTTAAATGATATAAATCCCATAAATATTCATTTTTGTCATATTCTGACCCCCCACCTTTTCCCAAAACACTTATGCGTTACCATATGACTGCACTATTAGTGAGAAAGAGCGAAAACAGAAGTTGGTAGGAACTTTAATGCGGAAACCAAATACACATTATACAGTCTTTAGGGCACATTTGAAAACCTACTTAGAACACTCTCTCAGGAAAAGTTGCCACCACCTTCATAACAAACCTCAATGATAATTGCCTTTCAGCGTATTTATAAAATTAGCAATCAGTTTAAATAATTCTTTTGAATTTTTTTTAAATAAATGGTAAATTATAGACATATTTGAGTGGTGCAGCATGACGATTGATCTTGGTTTTCACCCTGGCGGGGATAGTGCATTTTCAAAGAAACCCCGAACACTTGTAGGGTGCTATTTAGATTACAACTCATATAAATTGATCCGTTTGTCTAATGGGACCTTCGTTCTTCACTTTGCTGAGAAAAATTATTGATTATGACGCTTTTTACCTTGCTTTTTATCATTCCCCAATTTCCCCTTCAAATATTGTCCCACTCCAATGTCCTCATTTCAGCAAATGACCTCAGTTTCCGGTCACAACCCTAGAATTACCTACCAAGTGTGTGACGAAGACCAGAACCTATTATGAATGCATGAATTATTTTTACATTTTTTTCTGGAAACATTACTCCGATGTCCATATACAGAACACACGTGATCATTACTAATGCAAAATATTTGTTTACCTTCGTAATTGGTTCGCTGGAGCGGAACATTTCAGCTCTCCCACGAACCTGTTCCTTGCAGTCCTATGAATTTTATATAAACGACGTGCTAACGTTGCGTAAGATCAGTGGACCAAATTCACGCCATTAGCTCCAATTATTACTCGGGGGAAAACATAGTAAGGACAAAACGAGGTCAATAAGTTTGTAAAGCGAAGTGTTTTTTTTCCATTCTCGCATTCTTCTTCTTTTGTCTCCTAAAATTTCGACTTAGAGATAATAATTAAAGACAAATATGTTTCCGGAATGCCGTTGAAAGATAAATACAACCATGTCTTGGTTCTAGCTACTGATTAGCTCGTTTTAATAAAATAATTACTATCTGTTGAAGGGTAAGATGAAAGATGTGGTTATCTGAAAGCAGAAATTTGCCTAAATATATGAACTTCCATAAACTGTCCTTGGAGTAAGAAAACTTATCGTATTAACCTTGTTACTAAGCGTTCCAAAGAATAAGAGGTAACAGAGCTCTTCAGAGATAACAGAGCAGAACAGAATCAATCTAAGTTTGCCAACTAAGTTGCGCGCGTCAATCCAGTAATTCACAGACCCAACGCGTGGTTGAGTAAACACAATTAGATATTTATATTTGATATGGACTCTAAACTGCAGGAAACTTTCATTTATAAAACTAAGATATAATTCTCACATAATACCACTCGAAATAACTTTTCTCAGAAATCGGGAAAAATGCAATTAATTTTTAATAAGCAAATGCAGGAAAAATTAAAAAGAACTCACTTCTAGCCGACAATTCCATGTTATTATAGATTTGACTATAACACCTCTTGAAAAATATTCACTTTGATATAATAGATCTGTATAATGATTATTTCTCACTTTACACTTCATTCACTGAAATGTATTCATCGCTGCACATGCTTTTTTAATATAAGAAAAAATGTAGAAAAAAATTCCAAAATCATTCACAGAGCATTTGGTGAGGATGAGAATATGCCTATAAAATGGCGAATTAGCGAAAACTGATTGTTAATAGCTACACTCTAATTCAGTTATTCTCGAAAAATATGGATCGTTCATGACAGTTTTAAGGCCAACGAAAAGCCGTTCTACATCACGATGATAGTCAACTATTTAAATGATGCAGAAAAATCCTTACCTTTGCGCAGAAAATGTAGATTTGCTTGCCACCCATGACATTATTCTATTTCTACAATTTGCGAGGGAAGGCCAATTTCAGAGAGGTAAAGTAAAATATTTTTTTTAACATATTGAAACTGGGAGCTAGGCGTATTTTCCTATGCTAATTCTATAAATGAACTAGATCATGAGATAAGCTACTAAAATTACGTCATATTATATCATAGTAAGATATAAATGAACCTTCTTTGCAAATACTTCGCTACCTGATCTATAGAGACAAGAAATCAGGAAAAACTAATTTCGATAATTTCAATAAAAATACTTGATTCAATTGGTAAACAAGACAACCATACGATGATCATTTGTAATGAATACATTAATTACATGAATTAACTTAATGGTTGAAGGCGTAATTTTGTGGAATGTTGAACCTTTGAAAATGATTACAAGGCAGTCGAAGCCTAGGTCGGGAATAAAAGTTTTAAGTGTGGAATTAACTAAGAGATTTTTCTTTTTCGTCAATTACAAGAATATTTGATGTTATATGAACGCACGAAATAACAAGCGAGCCAAGTCGGTAGGAGGATAACAAATATTAACTTAAGTCTAACATGTCAAAGGCAAAAAGGGTAAATAAAAAACTTTTCTTTGTTAGTTTTCTGTTTCATTGCTTGTCGATTAACTAGAGTTGATTACAAAAATTACCAAATAATAACCAACATTTTTCCCTGTTTTTATGTTAGCTGATTAACTAGACCTTTCAGCGGAGTACTTAACACTAAACATTACTGATTCACTCATAAATGATTAGTATCCTTCTGCAGTACACGTAGAACTTCTATGCACTACAAAAATAAAATACCCCTCATTGCGTCTGGTTGTACCTACCAAAAAAGCAAAAATTTTTCCGTATCAGAAAGAGGAATAGAACGGAGGAATATTTACGTCAGAGGGAAAACAATGTCGCAAGAGGTAGATTTTGAAGCGCAAAGAGGGAGAGGTTGGAGTTTGTGTTCCTCCGTGCAAAGGGCTGCGGACGACCCAAGGATCCTGATGAGTTTCAACTCCCCGTCCAGAGATGGCACCACGCTCGAGCGGCAATGAGAAAAAAGGTGTCGGACTTGGGGGGGAGGGTGATTCAGTGCGGAGGCGGGGAAGGAGTGGAACCACAGGATCGTGAGGGAGGGGGGGAGTAAAAGGGTCGGAGGGTGGGAGAGGCGGGCGTGCGAAGGGTTTTCTGGGACTGTAAATGGTCAGCGCCTGCTAGGGTGTGGACCACTCCCTCTCGCTCGCTTCTGCCCACAACTTCAGCCGCAATTCGATTAGTGACGCCAGGAATGGGGACAATCTGGCCGGGAAACAACGGAAAAACTCCGTTTTTTAAACGAATCCACTTATGGGCGGCCCATTAATCTAAAGGTGACGTGGGGGTTGGTCAGCGAGATTAAGGGAACAAAAGGGAGATAAAGGGAAAATGTGTTACTGTATCTAAAATATTTAATCTGTACAAAGAGGGAAGAGAAGGCGATGCGCGCACGTGCTGGACCAAACTAGGAAGACAAATGACTGGAGTTGAGTGAAAAAGAGTTATGTCAGAATAATAGGGGGTTGATGGATGCAGGAGATCCCGCAAAACGGAAAACGAAAAAATATACATGTGAGCGAACTCAATGCTTTATTCCTTCGCTGTGCCTATTTAACACGTAAGTGTATATTTTATTCACTTCATAGTGATTATCGTATTCAGTTGGAGTGTGTTACATTTCATAGGCGCTGATTTACCCGGAAGGAAAACTCATTGTAACGGTGTTATTATGCGAATTCGTTTAGCACACCGACAGAAATGAAGAGCATGAGGGAAATAAAATTACTCAACCACATATATTGAGGAAAATTTATCGCTGTTTCTGAGACTGTTTGCATAAAGTTTTCTTTCAGATAAGATTTACATAAGCAAGGCTTCAAGGTGATTAGAGAATATATCTATACGTAATTTGGTGAAGGATAAAAAGGAGAAGTAAAGGATTTATTTGATCCCAATATTGCTAACTCAATGGTCTTCAGTTTATGCGGTGTGATATGTTTCAAAGATGTACTCATTCACATACACGAAATAAACATAAAATTTTCAGTAAATCAAGAGAAGAAACGAATTAATTTCAAAGCTGTTATTCTCAAATTTTCATTTAGATTTCGTTTTCCATAAAGGAGCCAATATGGAGGTTTTCTAAAGGATGAAGATAAAAAAATCTGTATTTAAAAATGCAATCGTAAAATCCAATGTTACATCAGATTATGAGTAATGTATAAACGTGTGATAAATTAAAAAGCACATTTTTGTCAACCTAGAGTTGCAGATAGAATCTGATAAAATATTTTCCGAAGAGAATTAACGATAGCAGAGAGAAATTAATATATTACCTATACTATAATCCAATATCCTACGAGTAGCGCACAGAAATGTATGGCACAACCGTTTTTTGTAATCCTGAGTAATCGCGATCTGTCCCATATCCTGAACTGCAATAAAACACATGATTAATTATTACGAGAGCAACTAACTTAGATACGTTCAAAGCAATTATAAAAACTTTGGTTTCTGCCATTTTATTCGAATTAATGGCTTTGCTGCGCATCGAGGGATTCTGGCGAAGCCCAAAAAAAGAAAAACCGGTCCATTCTATGATGAAGAGGATTTCCGAATGAAAGCATGGAAAATGGAAGCAGGAGTATACAGGTAACATGTGGCGAATATCGAACTCGAGGAATGGCAGATGAGAAATATAGATCAAAGAATTCGAAATCGGCAAGAGAGGCAAAATCGTTGAAGACGAGGGCGATGGGATATAAGAAAAGCAACCTGCACGCTCTCTCAAGGATCGAGAATACGGAGGGGCAAGAGAGTACCTGCGGAATAGAGTATCAGGCCGATATATATCAGTAACTATACATAGGCATGTTGGCAATATAAAGTGAATATATATGGCTTAAGAGTGCTTACAAATGTTAAGGTATTATTGGAAGTAAATGGTTATGCATGAAAATGCATGTTTGGCAATGAATATGCCATGAATGGTGTAGAAATATATATTTTTTACTTTATAACGGTGATCAGAAAAACCTGAGTCATGTTTGTAAAGATATCTTTTTGTTTCCGCTCAGCAACTATGTTTTCAATGTTATTTGTTTATTTCTTTCTCTTACAATTAAATTTAGTTTCGTATAGTATTACTCTTATAGTATTTCTCTTACAATTAAATTTAGTTTCGTAGTACATCGTAGCCCAACTGATTTTTACTTTAACTAACGTTAACTCCATAACAGGTACCTTTAAGGAGTTACTTAAATAAATCATTTATCCTTATATTGTACAAAGGTGGAATTCATGGAACATATTTATCTTTCATTTACCTATAATACGTCTGTTTCTCAGCATAACATAGGCACACAGAGTGTGTAATTTAAATGACGACTCTTGTGATTTTCATCGGCTTACAAACATGAATGAGTATCGCAGTGGCTCTCTCTTTTACTTGTGTTGCTCATGGTAATATGAGCTAAAGGAAAGGATTTGAGCGTGGAGGAGACGTGATGGGGTAGCAGAGGGTGTTTAAATGACGAAAGGAAAGAGGAATGCGCCCTTGGAACCAAAGAGAAACCGGTGAGATAGGGGCTGGAAGGGTGGCGGATGGCATTTGACGGAGGCTGGGAGAGGTTGAACGGAACAGGAAACGTGGAGAGGAAGGGGATACTTTCGGGGAATTAAAATGGGTTTCCGGCGGGGAAAGGAATGCAATAATGAATGAGAAGAGGCGCGGGGAAAGAAAAGTCAAGGGTGGACCGAATACAGGCGCCACTGACGAAGTGAACGATCAATCCAAAGTTGTATAAAATTTTCCACGAACTTCCAATTTTTAACAACAGAGGGCAAGTGTTTCGTAAAAATCCCACCGGCATTTTGTCCTTAAGGAACACTACAGGAATCAATGGAGTAAACATATCGCACGTGGTTGCGTCACTGGAAATATTTTGATTACAGCATATGCGTAATTTATGAACATTATATAAATCACACGATCATAATCAACAAGAAAATAAATGTAAAGCATTCATACTTTCAAAATTTCAAAGCACCAGCATATTTTGGAGCGACGTAATATGCGGTTACTACTTGAAACGTTCTCCTATGCACCACGGCAATTCATTTTTGACAAACCAGGAATGTATTCCAAGCCTGAGCAGAATAAATGTTTCTCCTTTTCTTATAACTAGTCAATCATCACTAAACGTGATCCATATTAGTCTAAAATGTATAATTTAAGAGGTTTGTCGATAAAAATCGTTTTTCTATGAAAGTATTCCTGGCTGAAAACTATACGCGCCTTGCGCCGCCAAAACATTCTTCAAGAAACAGGCCGATGAAGTCACGGGACGGTATCAAAGACATGAATACGATGTTTACGCCTTTAAATTTGGCTTATTTCTCCTAATTTGACGAAAACGATCGATTCTAGATCCATTTAGGATGAAAATAACTAGTACCACGTAATATTTCCCGTTGAAGTACACATAGAGTAGCGATGACATGTGGTGATGTTATACTTTCAAATGCTATTTTTTATCACGGGACTTTATTTTCAAATTTTCATGTAGCTCACAAAGGCGATTACCAATGTCCTGGACATATGCACGAACGCTTGAATTCAACATTTCAGATCCTCAAAAATTGCTATCATTTAAACTGCTGCAATACGAAGAATACATTATGTTTACTATCCTCATTGACATGCGGGAAATTCCGGATATTCCATCGGCCATGGCCTCAAGCAGGACTCTCGTTTTGAGATCAACCCGTTACAAAGCGCCCAAAATAGAATGCGTTAAGGGTCAGGATAATCGGTTAAGGATGATTTGGGAATAGAAATCCATTGTGAGGATAAGCAGAGGGTTCTAATGCCTCTTTCAAGAAATGGAAAGTATAATTTATAACAACAGAGGGCAAGTGTTTCGTAAACATTCGGGCGTTGATGGGAGGGAAAGTGGAACTTCTAATGTGGACAAGGAGTAGGTATTTTCTCCAAATTCTCGAATCTTATCGCCCATGAAAGGAAAAGCGATGGAGAAAACCGGATTATTTAGGGGATCACTCCCTTATCAAAGCCGCGAATCCGTCGTAATCACATCGATTAATGCACTCGTTCTATTCGTGGATTTTCGAATTCCGACTTCCTAAGAAATTCTTCAGCGAGATAACATATGGCCTTTTCCAACCACATGGATTCGAGGGCCTTGATATAACACTTCGTTACCCCCATACGGATCCGGAATTAGAAAAAATAAAAAAGACAAGTCCACATATCCAACTAAATAGGGCGTTGCCAAGTTCGTTTGACAGCCTCAGTGGTAAAGTGATGGAAATCTTTCATACTTTCAACGAAAATCAAACTTTAAACACAATTATAAATATAACAGATTTTAATGGTGAGAATCACTACTTAGTTTCATAGCAACCTTAGCAGATGTGCTACAATCCCATAAATGTGAGCGATTAAATCGAAGGTCCAATGTATTACTTCATTATCAACATTGATTCCATACATGCCATAATATGTCTTGCGAATAGCTAAAATTTCATAAATAAATTAAAGAAATCCAAAAAGAAATCCAAGTTATTTTAATTGAATCAATCAGTTTTGTCCAAGGAGGATGGATTTGAGAGTAAATACGGCAAACACTACAGCATTTATATTGATAGGAACAGTGAAGAGGATGATTGTGTAATCAGGAAAGGATGAAATATTTGAACAAGTGGACGATTTTATGTAACTAGGCCAAATTTTTACAAACGTTGGAATGAGAGATGAAAAGGTTTAAATGCTAACAAATGCTGCTAGGTTTTACGCAATATGTTGAGAGCATCAATGAATGAGTGTTTGACTTGGGGAGCTTCATTGGCAGGGTAAAAAAGTGTTCTCCTTCAGACAATATTGCATGACAATGAAATATTTGCATGTAAAGATTAGCATGCGCAAAATATAGGCTAAGGGTAGCATGTATAAGTTAGGAATGGGATACCTGAAGATTTTTGGTGGAAAAAGTAGGAAATGTATGGTTAAAATGAGTAGATCATGAAAGAATATGAGTAGGATGATCTGGACATGGACATTTACGAAGAAGTTGCCGCGTTGGTTTGGCCATCTAGAGAGAATGGATAAGATTTTTGCTTGAGGCTTATGCAGCGCTGCAATGCAGAATGAGTGAGAGTCGAATAACTAAACAGACATTTAATAGAAGAATGAATGATGTGAGAGGAAGAGCTACACCATAATAGTCTTGTTGTATTTTGCAGAAGAAATTCTAAATAGAAGTAGTAATGGGATTCTTTGTAATAGGAGATACAATATGCTATCATATAACGTGCATGAAGGCACATGTATTAGACCATAGTAGATCCATTTCTAATGATATGGTCTAATTATTTGTCATTATCAATGAAATTATTAAAAGGGCGCCAGTATTACAGGGCTGATACAATTATCTAAATTCCTTGATATCGCCTACAGCGAAAGTATAATTTAAACGACAGACAAAATCAGTCATGATCTGTGGATTAAAAATCGAACATCTTAAAGAATGAGAGCCGTAACATTTTATACTTAAATATTAGGAGCACGGAATATTCACCCTCTAATTATATTTCATATTAATTTTAAAACCACATTCATAACGCTCCGTTACGCTGGAGGAGGAAGTTTTGGTAGGCTGTGTACTACCACGAGACGCTTATTCGAGGACATTCTCCATGAGAAATAAATAAAAGCGTTAAAGCTCTGTTGGCAACGAACTAATGCCGTGTCATAATACCTACTAGTGTATAAATCCTGTGCAAACATGCACTCAACTAAAATGAGGCAGAAAAGAAAGACTGCGACGCGGAAATTACGTTAAGGACATTAGAGGGAGCTGGAGCGAAACAAGTTTAAATAGCCGGCGACGATAAAGCAAGGTAGTGTGAAATTTTGTCGCTGGTTGAAGCGATACCGTATCGCCCGTACGTAGGCGTGTGGGCCGTTATACGTGTATATTGTACGTGTGACATGTCGTGATCAGCAGATAGGAAAATTGCAACGGTGGTGAAAAACCACAAAACGGCGATTTCGAGGTTTTTTTCGCATTCAAACCGCATACGCGCGCGGCAAAACAAGTGGGCGTGTACTGGTCCTTGGCATAAAGCGAGTGAAAATAAAGATCCTTCGAAAAACAAAACGCTAAAGCGTATCCAAAAACTCTAAAGCAAAATGAAAAGGTACGAGTAAAAGAATTCTCTATTAAAAAAAAACAATAAGTCGCATGGGGAACAAAACGCGCATTTATGCGGGAAAAGGGAATAATATATGGTGATTTAGGATGCTGGCGTTCGTTACCTTTGTTTCCGCAGCTTTTTGGTGGAATCGTAACAAAAATTCGAAACAGCGCATAAATACTGGCGAAGACATATCTGTCACGAATTCAAAGGGACGAATTGTTTGAGATTTGACACATTGCTTTGACAACAGTTTATCTGCGCATTTTGCAAATTTCAATAAAAAATTTAGAAAATAATATATGCATGCTGCAGGGACCTACAAGCGAAGAGTTAACGGAAAAATACATGCAAACTATATAACTATAATGTCAAATAAGTTAATGGGGTCTGCACAATGCGTTCCTGATAGATTCTAGACTCATTCATGAGGATCTCATTCTTAAAAGGTTGACTTTAACAAACATTGCTACGCACAGTCAGAATATCCTTTTTGCCAATAATATTTCTACAATTATTTGGGAACGAGCAGAAAAAAACGAAATTTCACAGAATTACAAAATCAGGCGGTGTTCAACCGACACCGGGCCACCAACTGTGGTGTCGGGTTCCGGGTAGAATTTAAGTGATTGATTCTTCTACATATACGTATAATTTCTTAGAAATTTCTCAAAAAAATATAGAACTCATTAATAAGAATTATGATATTGGTGGGCTAAGGCTAAGGCATGATGACGATGGACTGATATCATGATACCAATCGATGTGACATTTATGCATGTAACATGTGCATTAGTGTTACTATCAGCGATTTTTCAGTCAGCAACCAAATTATCTATTAAAAATTATCAGCAGTAGTTAAATTTTAGTGTAGGACGTTTTCATCGACGGAAGAAATGCCCCAGAACTTTTTTACCTAATATTTTCTTTTCTAATACTTGTATTTAATCAAATATTTTTTAAAATGTCATATTTAAAATATTTTGAACATTCATTTTCCGTTAAATTTAAAATATGTACTTTAAAGGTAATAAAATAATTCAATATGAGACTGGAAAATTTGTTTTAATTCTGAAAGTACACCGAGAGGAAACTCGTGTATTTTTAGCATATGGAGAAAAATTGAACCCCTTACATATGACCCTCAGCAAGAATAACAAAAGAAGAAACTTGAATAAGCAAGGACATATTTTCACGGGCTATCGAAATCATCATAAATGTTTTCTTAGGCAAAGAAAATGAAATATTCCGCAGAAACAATAATATAAGCATGAACAAGGAACAAAAATTGAATTTTGGCAAAATATCAAATGACAGATCAGCACAGAAGAAAAAATACACATAAAAAGGAAATTATCCATAGGAGTACGGCGGCGGGTATTTTTTGCACATCAGTGATCCAGCGTGGATTTACGTCGTAAATCAATTACAGTTTGACACAAAACGTTAAAGTTAAACTTTCTGGTTAAAAATGTTACACAATGATACGACTCTCAGACTGCAGTTACTCCTTTTCCCATCTCTCTGCCGCGTAAATGCGTCGAAATCAGAAGGAATCCGGGAAGAGAGAAGAAAATTTATGGGAGACAACGAACGTTCTTAATGAATGAATTAGAATGTGCTAACCTTTTTTCGTCTGCGTCAATTCAATTTATGCCATCGATAAAGCTGCCTCAGGATTTACATGGTGGAACCGGTAGACAGAAAGATTTGCAGCCTTCATCACGTTTAGATGGATACTAAGTCTTGATAAATGTAAAACATCGAATTCGGATGTAATAAATATTCATCTAAAGAAAATACTAAAACATTCTCCTTCGTTAAACCATTGATTCAATTTCTTACTCCCCGTTTCCAAAAAAAACAGGTATTAGGATTCCACGGGTGGAAAGAATTAGGGAGAATTTGCTGTTCAATGGCTCTTTCCCATTCCTCTATCTTCTTTCTTACCCCACACCCTTGATAATATCCTCTTTTGCTTTACTAGCCGTAGTGGGTGATTTCTCCGTGCCCTTCCCAATGCATATCCTGAAAGCCTCCAATTTTCTGTCGTTCTGCCTCCAGAGGGTTCCAGGGTGAAAACTTTCTCTACCCCCATCCTTAAGCTATAACCTATAGTGGCGTCTTCACGAGAGAAATCACACATACATTAATATTCTCATAGTAAAATTTCTCCAAATACGTAATTTCTTATGGGCCCAAATTGTTTTGGAGCAGTTTTGGAAAATAGCAAGGTAAAGTACAGAAATTCTTGAACAATCTGAGGTTTTTCCAGAAAATACATAGGATGAAGAGCTCTCCACCAGAAAATCTCCCATGAATTATCTAAAGCGTATTTAGCTGCTGCATCGTGTTTTACGGGGCAGCTGCGTATAAATAAATTCTGAAGACAGAGGGTTTAACGTTTGTCCATGCCAGACCATGTACCATGGACTATTAAAACGTAACAGCACATTAACACTATTTGGCGATAAAAATCCAACTCACTGCCTCCAAGAAGTTTTTGTACAAGGTTACCTTGGTATAGATATTAGCTAATTGCTACTTTTCCAGTTGGTGCATTTAGTCACCACATAAACCAATCAAGAAGAAGACACCGTATGTGAATCCCATCATCCTCACCGAGGAATCTTGAATAATTTCTAAAATGTGCTCAGTATATAATTGGTAACATCAGGCGTAACTTGGTGGAATCTGTTAACATTGAAATGTTAACACTTGAATTTTTTTTCCGCATATTTTTATTTGCTACGACCCGGGTTTCGACGTTCGACGTCATCTTCAGGTAATGTCTCTACGTATGTAGAGACATTACCTGTAGAGACATTACCTAAAGATGAAGTCGAACATCGAAACCCGGGTTGTAGCAAATAAAAATATGTGGAAAAACAAAGTCAAGTGTTAACATTACAGTGCTCAGTATAGATAGGGTGAGGTAGACAGAGTATAGGAGGGACTCTAAACCTCAATAATAATAATAACAGGGATGAATTCTTAGAAATGAATGTACTTCTTGGTAAAAGAAAAACCCCATCAGTCGAGGGCAAGGCCGCCTATTGATAACTAAGATGTCCATCAAAGGGAGAGGTGGAGGAGGGTTTTTAGGGCACCAAGGTTTAATTTGGACTGCCGACTCACAGAACAATGGTAGGTGATGAAGTGGAAGGAGTGACGCATCCACGGAAATAGGAATACAGTTTTTCCGATAAAGTCGGCAAGGGGGAAGGGTAAGTTTCAACCTCGCGAAAGCAAGTTCGATGAATGCGCTGAAATTAGGACGGTTTGGTGTTGGCTGTAAACAAATTATGATTCTAAAACCGATCGATACAGATATCGGTAAACGATACCAACAAGAGTAGAACTTTGTTGCATAGTGCAAAGCTCTGTATGCACTAATTCAAAGCCCAAATACAATACATCGTGATTAATTTGCAGGCTTTGTCCCAGTTCAAGGTCGGCCCCATGATACCGTACCCCGCGTCGGGCTCCATGATACCGTACCGCGCCGGACCGATTAGAAAAGACCAAATAACAGTCACAAGAACAATTCAATGACAGACCATAAACTATGGGTGAATAAGAAATTATTATTAAAAACATAGTACACATGTTGAGATATAGGTTTTGACAGAAGAGAGATACTAGTTCAAGAGGAAAATAAAATCAAGCGCGGCTGAATTTCAATCGCGGTGAGGCGTAAAGAAACAATGAATTAACGCACAAGACCAATTGAAATTAACTGATGACAACCATAATTCTTTTATTAACTCTGTGCTTTCAAAGACACGGCTCTTGTTTTTCAATTACTTTTAACTATTGCTACACCTAATCCCGCTTATTGAGCAACGCTAATAATTTTTAGGGTAATTCGGTACGGTGACTGGAGTTCTCGCTTCATCACCTGTGAGCCGTAGGATTCACACCATGGAAGTAGTCGAGGTTTTTCATGGAAACGATATAAATTATTAATAATTGTGTTTCAGAGATATTATTTCGACGAAGTAACCGATTCATTAAAGGGTATGTAACAACTGAGCCCCTCAGCACCGTCCGTTAAGAGAAAGTTGGCTTATGTCTACGACGAGTTCGGTACTCTAAAACCTCCATCAGCGCAAAATATAATATCCGTCCCTTGCAAAGCGAAAAGAGAAATGTTGTAATATTTGTAACAAAAAGTATCTCTGAAGCCACCACTAGTAGATTCATTTCATCTGCTCTAATTATCTTCTTGTGATCTCCAATTCAAAATATTTTTCTTTCTATTTAAACGATGTATCAATCAGTGAATTGAAAAATATACTCTCATGTTTTCACTTAACCAATACCTTTGGCAATTTGAAAATATTTTCCATTTAGTATGGGATGGTTATAGCAGATAAATGACCGGCATAATATATTCATAAAGTCTTATGCCAATAGTTGGAATCCTGAACTGTAAAAAATGTACGTGCTAATTAATAGCAATCACTTATTTCTATAGAGCTTTCTGTTTGCAGTCGTGGCGCACGCACTTTCCACGGAAATATCGAGGCGAGGCACTGATAGTACTCATGATTCATTTATCAAATCGAAATTTCTGCCACAACAATGCATTGCCAAAAACATTTTAAAACCATTCCTTTATCAATTTCTTTGCTGGATACAGCCAAAAGAAAATGGATTTTCCGCACCGGGTATGACTTCAATGCACAATTTCATAACCACTATATTGTAGTGGAGGATGTTGGGTACAAGGGATGGGGTAGAAAAAATCATCGTTTGATACACAAAGTGAAGGAGAGCAGAATACATACTGGAAAGAATAACAGTATCATCGTCAATAAGTATCATCGGTCAGAATAAATATCATCGGTCAAAACTGGACTCTTTTAGACTCTAGTGGTTTATTTTACTTCCATTTAGAAGTACCTTTACCGATATATGACTGAAAAATAGCAAGGCGAATTTTCCTCATTTGTTCATTCCTCAGGGAAACTGAAATGTCTGTTATTAGGAAATATTCTATGTTCGATGGAGCAAAAACATAGTTTTCTACGGATAAAGTAGGGGAACTACGCAAATTCCCTGATTAGTTGGTAAATTGAGGCGTTTTTGGCGAGTAAGACTCGTGGCCGGCAAAAAAATACGAGTTGAAAACATATAGCAGTGGAAATAGATAGAGTGGAGCAAAAAAGTTCCAAATGAATGAAAGAGGAAAGTGAAAGCAGGATAGGAAGAGGATTACGTAGATAAGAACCCCGGAAGAGAGGAGGGGAATGGAGTGGAACAATGAGTGAGAAAGAGGGAGTAAGGGAGAATAGATTACGTGGGTGAGAAATGGAAACAGGGATGAATTTATCATTTCCTGTGGAAGGGGTACCCAAGGAACGTGATATATGGCACGGAGCGCAGTCGCATAATGGATACAATTAACGCTCCCGCTTAAAATGTGTGGGGAGAGAAGCAATATTTGTCCGGGAGGGGAGGAAATGCATATTTTTTTTCTTTCTCTTAGCCAACCATGGGAATATCATCATTGAATGTTTTCCTGGAACCGCCTACTTAAGAGTAATGCCATGCCTCTGTTAATTCCCAGCACGGGAGGGTTATAATCATTTGTCGTTTTCTGCGTTTGCGCGTAAATAACTGAGAAACCCTCTAGCCCGGACTTGTTTGAAATGTTTGTTCAACTTTAATCGACAGTAAAATTTAACGTTCAGTTGTATTTTAGCTGATTTTGGCATTTTATATTTAGCAGTATGCCTCCGGATGTTGATGAGCAAATTAGTGACCAAGCTAGCAAATTTCCAATACACCGAGAGATTTTTCTAATACTTCGACGGTTTAATGCATAAATTTGAGCGCTTATAGGAAAATCTCACGAATTATTTAGGAAAAGTGTTTGATTTCGTAATTGGTAACAACTACCCTTTAATTTGTTTTGAAAACTGATAGCACAATTAAGTCATCACTTTTAATATAATATTTTTGTTTTTTGACTACTGGGGCACTTCCACGATAACATAACTTCCATTTCTTGGGTCTTTCTCATAAAACACTTAAATTTTCAATTTTTAAAGTTATGAAAAATAATAGTTGATTCACTAGGTAAATAAAAATAATCGTTTGACCCCGCAGTCGCGCCTTATTTATTAATTCGTTTATTTAACCTCCTCAGTTTCTCCCAGGAAGAGTTGGGATACGACGCGACTCGTATTATAGCAGATGATCACAATATAATTATCTTTCAAAAATTATTTTTCGAGTTAATCAATTTAGCCCACACTTTAGGAGATACAGCAGGTTTATGATAATATTCATATAATAGTTCATAAAACTGTATAAATTGATATAAATTACCAATTAATTAAATAAATAAACAATACATATAGTTCACCAAGCTAAGCTCGATCACCAGATACTAGTTATTTGTTTATTCTTATTTATTTAAGTTTCTTGTTTGTTAATTACATGGAATTTACAAAATAAAATGTACAAATACGATGCTATCTCAAAAACGTTATGGTCCAGCTATGCCATTTGTGGCTTTGTGGAGGTGCCTTTTATAATTTTTTGTTGTGTTTTTATTTAACAATAGCAAAAAATTAGCACTAAATACTATATGTAGACAACATTAAAGAATTTACGAAATAAACGGACATAATCTATGTGCATTACAATCATTCCTTTTTCCTTCTCCTAACTTCCCTTTAAGCTTCCAAATTTTTTAGATTAAAGTTCATAACCGCAAATAACATGGAAAAACGGTAGAATTTTGTAAATAAATTACAGGCTTTCCTTTCCTTGCGGTTCCGATTTTAACTGAGATGAGTGCGGCATGCCTGGTGTGGAGTCAACCCGAGCCACACATCATAGTGGTGGCTTGCACGATATTTCGTAGGTGTAGATGTAAAAGTTAATACGTCACATGAAATTAACTACCGTGGAATCATCTTGACTTGTGATCTAGTGCGGAGAAACTTATACGTAGTATTTGTGGCGCAGCATTAAAGAAGCAAGTGAATGGTAGGAAGGCTCTCCGGCGAGAAAGCAAATGTGTGAGACCAATTTTCTCAGGTGATGCCACACCTCGCACAAGCCGCTAGTATTCGGGACCCTGGACAAAAACATTATATTTGTGATGGAAATAAAATACAAAGGAAAGCCGAACACTATTAAAAACTGCCACTAGAGTACGGAATGTGCTGCCATGTAGATGAAGAAATGATAAGGTCATTAACCGTGCGAGGCGCTTGAGGCATTACACAAGGCTCAGAATACTTGAGAAATTAACAACTGGTGTGTTTTATTGTAAAAATACAGAGAATATCCTTACAATCCCGACCTATATGCCGCAACTTAATCATTTTAAACAGTTAATACTTTTTAAAATGCGCAAAAAATTCATGAACTCTTTGTATATTCCTCATATTCAATATTGTTCAATCGTTATGTCTGATTTAACTAATGAATTGCACAATAAAATGCAAATCTTGTTAAAGGCAGGTGTAAGATTTAATTTGAATGTCATTACATGAGCACATTACGCCTCATTACTTAAAGGTTGAGCGGTTAAAACTCGAAGACCGAAAAAAATTACAATTCCCTATTTTTATGTTCAATCTATTATCAAGCAAGGCTCCTGAGTATTTATATTAAAGAATAATTGTCAACTTAAGTAATTCTAACAGGGTTGTTAGGGCACGAAGACGCTTCTAAATACCTAAATGTTGAACAAACTCATTCCAGCAGTCACCTTTAAATACTGCAATGAGAATTTGGAATAATATCCCTGAGCAAATTGCCAATGCAAAAATACATATCAGTTTAAAAGGCTCATGTCAGCTCACTTGCATACAAACTGTAAGTTAAAAATTTTTCTTCCGATCACCTTAATGGGATATGATTTGTCTTATCTATTTTCCGATTCATAATTTTATGTGCATTTGTGTATTTTTGTGTAAGTTTATATATGATTTTCGTAAATGTTTATATTTGTATAATTTGTATTTGCATATAAGGATACTTGTATGAAATGTATGTTTTTCTATAGGTTATAAGGACATATCATATCCCAATTTGTGTAAATGTTCTAGTTTCTAATGGATAGTCTGATATCGCCTTATTAATTTATTTATTTGTAACAGCACCAAAATATAACAAGACATTTTGTATACTGTTCCATAGGACACCAGACCTATAACAACAAATTTCTATTTCTATTACATTCTATTCTATATCTCTCGAACTGACAGAAGAGGCATAAGAGAGATGCAATGCTGAACAGATAGACACAACAATATCATCCTTCCACCCACTATCAGTGATCATAACAAAAAAAACGTTACCAAGTAACAGCGTTAGTAAGTAATGAGTAACATCGCTATCACTCAATCCTTTCTCTCGCGACTTGTCTCAATTCCCTTTCCTTCTGTTATCACAACAGTCCCCATTCAACCCCTATACGGTAGCTAGTAGAGCATTATGCTGAGTAGCTGAATGTCAGCGAAAAAATTGAGCTATTTCATCTACATCTATATATTACCCTGAAATCGGCCTCGGGTGTTTGGCATGGGATCGTTTTTCACCAATATGCAATAAAAGTAAAAGTAACTTCCACAAACATGCACTACACTATTAGTACGCTGCCAATGTTGCTATTTAAAGTTAAAAAATAAGGGAGAAGTATCAACAAGCATTTAGGTTAAAACTAATTTCTTATAATACTTATTCCGTGCAATAAACCCTCGTCTGTTACTTCTGTATCCTAACGATATCGGTGAAACAGGTTATCTTCTAATATTTTACTACGACGCAATAGTGTGTATATTCATAAAAATCCGAAGTGATTATTAAAAGGAAACGCTAACATAAGTCTTAAAAACAATCCAAAAGTGGTGCGATGCGTGGGAGCTTAGTATTTAAACTGAAAAAAATGTGTTATAATTTTTGGAAAAGGAAAGATCCCCCTGATTACAAATACTACACACAGAAGTGCAAATTTGAGACGTTATAGTCAGTTAAACCTCGGCCTTTAACTGGCTAATGATCTTTTGGAAATAATAAGCTATTAAATCAGGCAGCGGTATGACAGAGAATGCTGACGAAACCAACTGAGTTTTGATTGTTTATAAACACCACTAAAGATAGGAATGATACATTTTTTCAACACATTAGAATTTCTACATGTGGTTTAAAAATTATGGCTACATAAAACCTCATCTTTATTTTGCGGAAACTTTACATCGGCATGCAAACACACTTTTCTCTTACCGTCCATCATCACTCGGAAACATTTATTAAAATGCTCAGTTTAAATCGACTTAAAATTCAATTATTAAGGGGTGTGAATTCATTTCGATGGAAATCGGATTACGATTTTGTCAACTTTAATGCAATATAGAGAGAGTAAATAAAATGTGCAGGGTTCATACAACGCTGATAGAGGAACATAAAAATTTGAGAAAGGTAATGAGAATTTGAAAAATGAACAATCCTCGAAACTTAAATTGGAGCGTTTCATGAAGTTTTACAAATAACTTTTTTGTGACTCAGATTTAAAAAATTAAAACGGATTCAATTACTTTCATCCCGAAGTAATCATTTCGCGGACTTGCAAATTTGTGGAATCAAACGCCATAAATAATTTAATAATAAAATTTTTGGTGGTGAAATTCAATCTAGCCTATCAAAGCGACTACCAATTTTTCGTTAAATGAAAACGCTCGATGTACCTTCTCAATGTCCAAGGAGAGTGAGAGAGAATTACCTCTGTAGTGTAGAATGTAATTTACTTTAAATTACCACTCAGCATTTCTCTTCGTATTTGACTCAGGCGAAGAGATGGGAATTGGAAAGTGATTAGAGGAAATTGGATTAATTTCAGGAGAGAAAAAAAGAAGGTTGGTCACTGGATAAGTCGTGCCGATAGGATGACATTTGGGGGTCGGAGAGGGGTTGAAGGTTCGTGAGGAAATCGGTCTGTGAGTAAGATTAGAGCAAAGGAATCGGGGAGGAGGATGCTAAGTTTGGAACCGGAAAATGAGCGAAAGGGAGGAGAAATGAAATGAGACAAGAAGTTTCGGGTGATTGAGACGCAGAAGCTTGAATTAAATTGGAAAGATCGCGCCGTAATTGACAGGTGAACGGATGGGGAAGAGAGATGGGAAGAGAGAAGGGGGAGGATTATAGAATTTCGGGACGGTAAATGTGATTAGAAAAATGAGAGTGCCAAGTATAAAGGATGTATAAGGAATGTGTGCACAGTCAGATGCGGAGTATGCACGTACAGTGTACGAATTTAGAAGAAGCTAATCATGAAACTGAAGGGGAAGGAATTGATTTAATACATGAAACGGCCACAGAAATAATGATCAAAGAAATTGAACAGCAGCCGAAGAAAGAAAATGGTCAAAAATACACCAACAAAATATCTTAGATTCAAGGTCTCCATTGAGTGACCATATAACACAATGATGGATGCAACATGTATAAAGGTGTAGAGTAACAGGGAATTGTGATGTTCGGCAAAAACATTTAGACATAGCCACCTAAACATAACAGTTAAATAGAGCGCACCGAGCTTATACTCGATTTTGCCCAACATCATTACCATCAGGTAGAGGAACTTGAATATTAAATCATCACTTAAATAAATCTCATTAGCTAATGAAAATCACAAAAGCTATAACTCAATTGATAATACATTACCCCCTAATGCGGAAAGAGCAAGACCTTGGTACAAAAATTATCACTAGTAAGATACATTTTATATATTCAATAAATTCGGCCTTTCACCTAGCAGAGAATTTTCTGTCCAACCCTTAAGGTTTCTTTAGTATTCACACTACCTCATTTCTCATAGCTATAAATTCTATAAAATTAAAAAAACAATGTATAAACAACAACTAACAGTATACATTTATATTTTCACAGCTATATCCAATACCTCGATTGAGATTTATTTTTCTGTTGGATAGAGAAATCAAGGTTCATTTCCCTGTATTATCTATCCAAATTTGGGATTAAACTTTTCAATAAACATGATCCGTAAAAATATGACTATTAATGGTCGTGTATGAGGAGAACAAAAAACGCAAATCATGTAAAAACAGACGGATGTAATGTAAGCTTGTAAACACAATCTGATTATCCAGTGCGTGTTGCATTGAACTAAAGTCGCTGTCTACTCGTTTGAGAAAATTTCAAAAGGGCACACCTGCTCGGTACTTGGATAAAAGGGGTGCAGACAGGTGAGGCAAAAAGCACTGAATGAAAAGCAATAGGACGAAGGGATATGAAGCCATGCAGGGGAGTGGAAAGAGGGACATAATTGATCACGGGAGGATTGGAATGGTTGAAAAATTACTTTCCATATCTGGATGCGTTTGGCGCTGACACTTGAGAATACTTTAGCGGATTCCGGTCCCAGGAATCCATTTGTGGAAATCGAATCGAATAATTCATTTTAAAAAATTGAAGGCGCCGGGGTGACCGATGGGGAAATATTTTATAAACCACCGGAGGAAGCGAATTGAATGTCTGGGGCTTTCTTTCCCTCGCTTAGCGAGCGATGCGTATGAAGTATGAATTGTGTCGGGTGATTTTCACGTGACCACTTCCCCTAAACTCGTCAGGAATCCATTACTTTATCTGCCCATTGATGTGGTGATTGGGATATTAGTTTCAATAAAAATGGATCTTCCTTGGCCCGCGAATGGAGGCATCACTGCTATTGAAATTCATGACCCTGCAGGTGACAAATTCATAATTTATCGTGGCAAAAACATTCCATTACGTAAGACTAGCGATGACCCATGAGCCTTCATTATTCCACTCGACGCGTTATGTTAAACTATTAAATATCCTTTGTTAATTAATACTACTTAATGAGGAATAAGGGAATTTCTATTGATCCACCCAGATTCGTGAAAACAAGAAAAACTTTAGAAATGCACATAACATATGTTAACTAGTTTATAAAGTAAACAAATAAAGATAGGATGAAAATAAAATACATTAGTACTTGGTTTATCAGTTAAGAGAAGTGAAAGATGGTCAAGTAGATTCTGCTGGGTATGGAGAGATAGAAATGAGCAGATTAAATCTTAAAACTTAAATTAAGTATTCGTCAAGCACCCGGGTTTTGATCTTCGCAATCTTAAAAATCATGAATGCGGCTTAAAAACCTTAAAAATCATGGTAGAATATTGCGGAAATTATCATAAATAAGTAACAAGCAATTTTTTTAGTCTTAAAAGACATTGTAAAGTACTGCGAAATCCGCATGAGTGAAAAGAGAAATATCACTTTTTAAAGCCTTATTTCCTACCCATACGTATTTCTATGAATGTTATCTACCTCAACTTATGTTATAATGTTTATAAACTCCTCAGCTAACGTATCAGTGGTAAGTTCTCGGGCAAAAGTTTCAACCAAATGTCCAAGTTTCATACATTAGCTATTTATATTCTTTTCTAGTAAAAAATTCCTACGTTTGACATATCTCTCACAAATCATAAGCATCACCCATCCCAATGCTAACAAAATGCACCTGAATCAAGCAAAGAGCATTTTCTGAGCAATATTGATTCAACAGAGGGCAGCCGACCATAGGCAGATAATGTTTTAAATGTCACGGTAACACTATGGCCTTAATCAATCTTTTAGAAGAACCTTTTGGAAAAAAGAGATTCACAAAATGCTTGATGAACATATATAGTTAATTGTTGGCCGTAACCCCTGGCAACAATATAATATTTCAACTTCAGATGTTAACGACAAAGAGACAAATTTCATTTTGCTGACAGACTTTTCGCTATTTTGATCAAAAACCAATCACAAATGGCAACTAGAAGCTAATAGATGTAAATAAATGACTTCAGAGATAATATTTCTAATATTAAAACATTTAAATGGGATTGACCGGAAAAAAAATCGTTAGAAATGAGAATAAGGTGAAAAGAAATTAATCAAGGAGATAGAGTGTATTCCCCTAATTTAGCAATGATAATTAATGATCTAAATCAACTTCAATGTGAGTTGTTTTTGTCAAAGATAGGATTTTGAATACATGCCCATGGAATTTAATGAATATTCACGACATCTAACGCAGTAAAATGCAAGTTATAAAGGTAAAATCTGTATTATAAGGCAATTTACCTCTTTTTGCACTCTGCCAACTTAGAGCCAGAATTCTGAAATAAGATAAAACAAAAACTCGGTGGCATTCACTTGAAGTTTGCATCTGATAGTTAATAGGATAATAAAACTTTACGATTAATAAAGGAAGCAAGTAAACTTTTAATTGCCATACCGCTGAATCCATTATTTGAAACAACTCATTAGGAACCGCAAGCAAGAGTTGCAAATATAATTGCATTTAAGTTCATGCATTTTTAATGCAGAGATATACTCGCAGCCTGGCTCCACACAACTAATTTGCACTTCCTCAAGGTCATAATCATCGAATAGCTTAGAGAAATAAAGAGAGAGAGAGAGACGGGATGGTAAGAACGGTGTAGTCGCTCGTTAAACGAATGAGACCCACGAAAAATGTAGGTACGAGTCCTTGAATGAAGCGAAATCCCCTCTCTGAAATGGCAATTGAAAATTAAAACGGGTAAAAAGGTCAAATAAAAAGAGTGACACAGGGAGGTGAGCAGGGGGTTTCTCTCAGGGATACTATACTCGAATCCTCATATTTTTCGTTTTTTTTCCTCCTTACCTTCCCGACCTTTTTTTCCCGTCTCCCAACGTTGAAACAGTCCATTTCACCACTATGGACTTTTCATTCAGCTCTTAACCTCATTAAGTCTGCTTATAAAAATGGAAACTGGATTTTTGTGAGACTTCTCCCTGATGACTTCGGTAAAGAACAGACGAGTGAGAGGATCTTGCGGCGGGTATGGGTCCGGGGGAGGAGGCGCGGGAAGCGGAGGGAGAAAAGTATTTGACGCAAAAGAGAGGAGCGAGCAAAAAGAGTTCAGAGAAAATAGAAACGGGGAAAAGAGAGGATAATACTGGTTTAAACTTAAGAGGATTAACGATTCAGGAGAAGAGAGGAAGAGGGAATGGGGGGAGAAGTACAAGCTGATGGAGGGGAAGCGAGAGGCGGGGGGGGGGGGGGCTGGATTGGAGGTTGAATTGGAATGGAGAGGAAATTCCAATGATGGAGAATTGGGAAAGGCTTCAAAAGCGTGGAATGCCCATCTGGATCGGTTGGCACGGCGAAATTATTAATTACCAACGTGCCTTTTGTTAAATCTGCCAGCTTGGACGGTGAACGGATGGCATGGGATTAATATGACTCTTAAAGACGTCTGAGAGGGTAATGAAAAAATATGGCCTGTTTCGCATGAGGGCCGAAAGTGATATGAAGATGGGTTTCGAAGAGAAAATCAATACTTTAACAATCGGTAAGGGTAGAATGAGCTAAAAATTCTCCCTTAATCCAGCCTGAAGGCGTGAAAAAATAAAATAGCGTGTTATTAAAGAGTAAAGGCAAAAACGTATCTCCTCGGCTAACTCATTTTTTAATCTTCAATCAGATTTGAAACATAACCTAGTAAAAAAATATATTTATAAACCGTTTAAACATGCCTTTACTAAGATTCGTAAAATAGCCATATTAAAGCGCACGGTAGAGGATAATTTACAGTTAATTTACCGGCACTGGAAAAGTCAGAATAAAATATAAGATTTCCAAGCAAATATTTGCTAATGAGAATACAAATCATTTGCCATGACCAGTGCAAAAAGGAAGAGCAATACTTGAAAGGACTTCAGTAAAACCATGTTAACAACGGTTAAAGTTAGGCAAAGAATGAAATTGTAATTAAAACTATATAATTGGGTTTGAGATCTCAGTGCCAAAAATCCGTGTACTCTTTATATATGTTGAATATTTAAATAGTCATTTTAATGATTAAGGTCAAATTGAATGTAACAGATGATGTACCGGAATAAATTCATAGCACAGAGTGAGTTCCTCTTAATTCAGAAATTTTATGTAATCAGCTTTTCCCTAAGGAATTACTCTCATTCCCTATATAGTTATTTTTTGGTATACATTCAATGTGAAAGCTCTCTCTGATGAGATCATACTCATTTCCTCTTTATATCTAGTTCAACCGTTTATCATCCCGAATTATCGAAGAAAATATAGTAGGTTTATTTTATCAATCAATCAAATTATTTGTGTAAAATATAGGCCAAATATATGAGCCAAAGTCTTTAACTATAATGCAAAATATTTAACTGATGGCGCACAGATAACTGTTTCTACTTAAGCAATAGAAAGTAAATAAAGGGTAAATACGGGAAAATTAGGAATAAAAAACAAGTCTACGGTGAAATTAATAACATTTGGCAGACACAAAGCAAATTCATTTAGCCTTCATCAAATCGGCAGTGAAATTTGTATAAATTATACTTTACCGATCTCGCATTTATTTTATAAAGGCATTTCCCATGCATGCAAAGCATGAAAGCGGCCTCTTTTAACATGAAAATTTAAAAAAATATATATATATCCATGTGTTTTTTAGTTTTTGCCTTCGGTGTATTCTCTAGGAGCATTATTTTACTTGATCAAGGGAAGAAATATGAACTTTTCTGTAAAAAAACATTTAAAAACTCTCAAGGGGCCAGCGATTTTCAGTGGAGAAGACAATGAGAGGGCAAGAGGTAAACCTTGACTTCAATGTCCTCGAGTGTAATTCAAGAATTGAAAGGCGTTTAAGCTAAAACATGCAACGTAGTTCTTCCTCCCTTCCATTTAACATAAATAAACAAAAAGAAAACATAGAATCCATTCCGAGTAGGAAGGATTTTCCTGAAAAGAACAACTCTTGGTGTTACTGCTACTCTCAGCAGCACAGGAGAAAAAATAGTTAAGAATGCCTTTATCTACTGCGCCCCGGAATAAACAAACAATTACCTTAATTCGACCCTACCAAGAAGTGCTTTAAGGAATTAGGAAACTATTGGAGACAGAAATTAACGACTTCATACCTCTGAAGTTGGATAACGAAAAACGATGCGTCATTCAAGTTTTTAAAAATTCTCTTTACATGGTTAGCACGCATAATTAATCTACCAGATTAAATTTAAATGGTAATGCACATATAGTAGGTATAATTTTATAGGTAGGTCATAACTGCATTCTCTAGTTTTAATTCGAAGCATGAAATTATAACCTACAGGCAATGCATGGTTGGGAAGAGTGAAATAAATTGCTTAGATAAATCAAAAAATGTTGAAGGGAGGGAAGGGAGAGTACATTCAAACGGAAATTCTTAAAAGAGCGACACTTGGCCAAATAAAATCGATTTAATGGAGAAGTAACCACTAGGTAACCTTGCATATTTCAGCAAGAAATGATAAAACGTATTAAGAAGTGAAACGGAAATGACCACAGAATCAGAAATCGGTAGGACTGTGTTGCGATGAGTGTGGAGATTGGGATATCTATTATATATTAGGACGATAAATAATACAAAAAGCAGATTTGTGAGGGAAAAGATTTCGAAAGATTTTCCTCGAAGATTTGAAAATTCTTACCGAAAAAATGAGGGCCTCTAATAAAATATTTGAGAAGATAGAACCTCTAGGACATGAAAATTCTTACAGAAAACATGAGGACCACAAATAAAATGTCTAAAGCGTGTACAAAATTATCCATTCCTCGTCCTCTACTGAGAAAATTTATAATCTTAATGTAGCAATTTTATTATGATCAAGCACTACCAGATTGCCCGAATTATGAGGCTTTAACGGTTGACTTTACAGCTTTGGAAAATAGAGTAATTTCTCAAGTAAAATATACTGCTTCAAAATCTACCAGCATTTCATTCCAAACAAAAATCTTGTATTCAGCTTTTTGGAGAAAATATAATGAAACTACAAAGAATAAATTATGGTAGATATAAATAAAATTTCCATTCAATGAAAGCAATCCCCAAACACTCCAAAATTGTGGTACTTTCAATGGCAATTATAAAGAGTTAAGCTCAAAAGAAGCTAGATGACGAAAATTACTTGGTTTCTCTATAGTGGTTGTGAATATCAGAGAGAGTGCTTAATTTTATGATTTCATCCGGTGACAATCGAATTAGACATGTTCCCTAAGCTTAGGCTATGGTGTCGAAGAAAACACATCAAGGAGAGGATAGTGATTTTATGGTGTTTAAAGTATGCATATATCCTGTTGGATCAGGTTCAAAATGGTGAGTCAAATCTCCAGTTAAGTAGCATATTATTCGTCGGGTACAGCAAACTGCAGACTCCTGCCGTCTTTCGATAATAGCAGGCAAATACCAGCGATAGATTTCCCTGTACCTACATCTTTTCCATGCTCCAATATCACTTCCTAATTCGACCTAATTATTCCTTTACCTCATGGTAAAAATGATCCCAGTAGTCGGTAGCCTTCTCAAAGTAACTTACTTGCACAAATAATTTAGAATGGCTGAATTTCTCACTAATCACAATCGCTAAGGAAGTTGCTAAAAGCAATCTTTAGAAACGAAACAAGAAAGGTATAAGAAGAAAACTTTAACGTAATTAATCAAAATAAGAAGCAACCTTTAAGACGAAATGAATTCATTGTTTCCCAGCAGCTGTGTCTATTTGGATTCTTGATCAGACAAAAGGCTTTAGAACCACTCACATTCCTGGGATGTGAAAAGCATACGTAAGCAAGAGAAGGGAACATTCGTGCATTTGCTTGAATGATGTTTTCATTAAAAGGGATTCAATTGAATTGGTTAAGTATATATAGCCCTCTTCTTACCTTTGAGGTCTCTGACACGGAAGACAAGTTAACCCAAGTCCCCCAAAATAAATATATAGATCTCCGAATTCTTAACTCAAAAAGATATTTCTCCGCGCACTCAAGCTAACTTGCAGCGCCATAACTATCAAGCCTAGTTGGAAAAAGCCTCGTCCCCTGACGAGAAGTTCAATCCACCGCCATTAGAAAATCGAGAATTCAGCACGTAAAATGTCAAACATTTGGCTCCCTGCTTTTCGATTTGAAATAAATGAAATTCAACTTGAATCATGAATAAGTAAAATAATGTAAGAAAGCCTTGAATTGTGACATAATAGTCAATAAGATGTAATTTTATCGACAAAATACATACTCCGAAATGAAAGCATCTGTGATTTTTATCCGTCTTTTTAAATGCACATCTAAATTTCTGAGGACTAATTATTCCAGAAAGCACTCTCCAGGTCCATTAGGAGTTTTTACCCATCTTTTAAGGCATAAAAAGTTTAATCCTAAATGTATTTTGAGTAGTCTTCAAAAATCCTTTTGAAAGACAATTACGTGCAAGAAACACGGGAGGAATTAATGCATAAGTACTTTAACAACAAGTTAATGGTTCGCTCGGATTGCACAATGACAAACGTAAGCCAAGGTGTGTTAAATCTACATGACGACCGAAGTCTTTTCTCTGTAACAAGGGATTCACAGGAAGATTCATCGCTAAACCAACCATTTCTTTTGGTCTTATTTTCCTTGACTCCTACGTTAAAAAGTCTGATCATAATAAAACCAAGAAAAATAATCACGCTTGAGATTGATTTTCTTCACTCAATTACTTGCACTTCTTTGTACTCGGTTTGATCGAATTCTCCTGGTTCCTTCTTTCTTTTCATTGCACAACCTGTGATAGTTCGCTGCGATTTAGAATAGCAGTTAGTGGCGACGCTTTTGCCTAAATAAAAATCAATTTTGATTAAAAGAGTTCTTATCAAAAAGGTCTCATTAAGTTTTAAAAGACTGAAAAAGTGGATGAAATTATAATATGATTTGAGAACTGAGATGCAAAACTATAGCTCGTGTGTTTAAAAATTAATGGACATCATCGCTGTTCATTTCTACATTTTTTATGTTTACTTTCTAATTATTTATTTATATTTATTCTCTTATTACTTATTTAGTTATTTTAAACTTTGCAGCTATTCATACCTTTTAATTTTTATTATTATCATTCATGTGTATCTCATATATTTTTTGTTGGAGTTAAATTAGCTTAATCTGTCTGTAGGTTTTCGCAGGTTTTTCACACTACTCTTCATTTGTGGGTGTTTTCCCGCAGTGGGTTTTTTCGTCATAGATATCTCTTCCTTACTTCCTTACGTATTTCCCACAAATGTACACATCTACCTTTACACCTATTTCATGTATTTATCCGATAAGGGGTTAGATGGAAGAAGGGACTGCCTTAGTCTCAATCTTACCCCAATAAAGATCCTTTATTATATTTTTTTTCTCCATTTCATTCCTCAGTCGTACTGGGTTATTCTAGGGTACGGGTATTATGCCAAGTACTCCCAGAAATACATTATTCAGTTGTTTTACTAAAATTTAAGAATTTTCTGACATGCTGCTATAATGACAGCCTTCTGGATTTGAATGTATAAGTTGTAATGTAAATTTAGTTTTTCCAGACTTTTTCGAAGTTGTTTCGGTATTATTCCGGTGGCTGAAACTACTATGAGAACCATCTCGACCATATTCATTTTCCATAATCTTAAAACCTCAGCTGATTAATCCTGGTACTTGCTTTTTTTCTCCAGTATGGTACTTTCCATATTTTCTGTCAGAGGAATTGCTATATCTATGAAGTACACACATTTGTTTAATTTTTCTATTAATGTGATGTCTGGTATATTGTGCTGTATTCTTCTGTCGGTAATGATAGCACGGTTAAAATATAGTTTGAAATTTATGTTTTCAAGTACGGACTCAGGATTATAATTATAATATGGAGGACAGTTCTAGAATAGAGGTCGTAAAAACCGATCCTCCCAGATGCGACCGTCGGGTACCGCAAGGGATCCGTTGTGTGTATGGGGAGGGAATACTAACACATACATATTATTATTATTACATCAAGCTACACAATCTTTGCATATCAAGTTTCCGAATTTTTCAATGTACGTAGATTCTGCTCACTAGTAACACATAATTAGAGGCTCATCCGCTCCTATATACGTTAAATATTTCAAATTCTACCTCAATGGCTCCATTAGTCTTATCTTGAAACCTTTTTGTAAAAACGATAGCATTGAAACCGTGAAAAGCGGAGATATTTACGTTCCTGGTCGTTGGTGTTTCGCTTATTCAACTCGCGCGGGTGTCTATTTCCCTCGGACGGTCGACAATGAAAGATATTCACTGTCCCTGTTCGACCAATTCAACACTGCGGTCGCTGTCTTTGTTCATGATCTGGCTGCGGCGTAACAGAAGAATGCTGGTCGTAAAAACCGATCCTCCCAGATGTGAGCGTCGGGTACCGCAAGTGATCCGTTGTGTGTGTGGGGAGGGAATGCTAACACACACACACACTCTCTATCCCATTTATGTTTTGCACGACTCGGGCACTCAGTTACATGTGGTGTGAGTTATTGATAGCTTCATCATCGATTTTGGCCGGGAAAAGCAAGTGCATGAACGAAAACGTACAGGGGAAGTGTTTTAAATCCTCACACTTCATTGCGGATCGCCGCTCCATATGCAGATGCTAGATTTTGCGTTTGCGGTGACCGTAGTCATATGCTGGACATTCATGTTCCACGTCATATAAAATTCTAGATCATAAATTAACACATTCGGACCTACGGGTGTATACCTCTAATAAAGACATATTCGTGCACTGAGTCAGGACAAAAAAAACATTCGCCCGTCATAAAATTGTGGCTATTGGTATATCAAAGGTCAAATATTATTTTTGGTCATATAATACGCTGTTTCGGGCAACCATAAAGTATTATTTCAAATATTTTTTTAGTTTTGAGTATTTTAAAGCTAAAAGCGGTAAATAAATAAAAGTTTTCTACATTCAATTGATCAAACAAGCTGTCATCACTCGGCGCTATTTCCTTTCAACGAAATAAAAAATAGTTTAAAGAGTTCATACAAGCCATAAATTTATGCGCAAAGCAGAATTCCGCAATTTAATTCAACAATGAAATTTAATATTCAATTTTAAATAAATTGTTCAAATTTAAATAAATGGGTGATATAAAAATAATAAAGAGGTCTGACCTGAAAATACTTTAGATTCAGGAAAAGCTTGATCACGCTATAGTTATGGGCATACGTGGCCATTAAGTTAGACAGTGAAACACTTGCTGGACATTACTAATTTGAAAGAGGCATACAGGATGGTAAGTTGAACTATATAGGAAATTATTCTAACTCAATCACGAAAGGTTCTATTTTTACATAAAGGAATTTGAGCGACAAAAAAAATGTTTCGGCTAGATAACTCTTGATCCCAGCTTAGACATTTTTCCCACGGACATAAAACATAACAGGCCTATAAGATGAAACGTAAATATTTCAGGAGAATAACCGAAATAAAACAACCTACGTATTCACGCATTTGAAATCATGATTAGATCTTTTTAACTCTATACATTATAGGACTGCACTCGTTCCAGGAACATAAGGGAACTTATAGCATAGCGTTTCATCAACATATTCGTTAATTGTTACTATAATTTTACATACTTAACTTCCTCGGTCTTGGCGTATTGTATACAATAGACAGAATTTTCAGCTCAGCAACGCAAAATATTGGCAACGCCACTAGTTCAGCGCTTGCTGATAAGTTACAGCATCATTAAGAACCTTGATTCACAGAGATATTAACTCTGCAAACATGGCTTACAACGCAAAACTTAAGTATGAAGAATTTTCCAAAAATAATTCTGGATATGTCTCGGGACTGAGAGGGTTAAATACATCCATAAAACGCATGCCTTTACCACTTGGGTATGAAGTTACATCGTAAACGAAGAAGAATACCATAAAGAGCAACCTTTCAAAACATGGACTGATGAATTATTACTGATAAAATTTCATGAGAATGACGTAAACCTTCATAGAGCGTGGAAACACAATTTCACACACATCACGAAGAAAATAGATAAATCATAAGCTCGAAAGAGCAATAGTCTGAAATCTATGACGGATTTTTGCGGTGAAAGGCAAATTTTCCTTGAAGACCGCGCATTAAAATTATCAAACGAAACGGGGGCCGCGAAGTACCGCGTAGAGAGGCCCGCCAACAATAATCAAACGAAAAAGAAAATGTACGCTGCTTCGTCCCGGGCGCCGAACTTTTGGTAGCAGAGCGACTGAGATGGGAATAGTACGAGCCCCATAACCTCTTATCGTAGCTCTCCTTTTAAGGGTTGGTCCCCGGCTGCAGCGACGAAAAGATGAAAGAAGACCTTTTGGCGATGGCGAGCCATATTTAGTGCCGCTGACGCCCGCCCCCGATGAAGAGAGACGTTCGCCAAACAGTCCTTTGCAAGTCTAAAACGCTCCGACATCCGAGGAATTTTTATCGGCGGGGCGATGGGGGGAGGGAGGGGTGGAGGGCGGGTGAAGGGAGAATACCTTTGACTGGCGCCATCGCGAGTGGAGCCGCGTATTTTTTTTTGCTCGTCTTTACTCATCTCTTTTCCTCTTTCATCCTCCCCACCGCCATAAACCCCCCTTTCCACCTAGCAACTTGTATTTACCGTGGTTGTATTGCTCACGGGAAAGAGGAAAACTTTGTCCTCGCTGAATTTTTATTGTGTGTTTCCTTTTTGCTCCAAATGCATTTCGGGAATTGAGTAAATTTTGTGCTCATTCATCCGCTCAGCTCAATCCAACCTGCCGTATGACATCTGGAGAGAATCCAAATATCCAGACACATAGCACCGGGGACGTGACTTCAAAGCTAGGTAGGGAACAAAATGCTTTGTTTGTGACAGGATTTACCGAGAATTAACAGGGACGAAGAAGGGCCGTCTAAAGTTGTAAAATATTGCTAATTTTTGAGCCTGTTTATAGAAAAATTTTCACGTCAACAATGTTTACCAATATATTTACATGGCTAAAGATAAAAACATGGCGATAAAATGGCATTGGAACCATAATTTTATGAGGACTTCTGATGAATATCCCTACCATTCATATTTTTAACCCATTTGCGTCTTACATTTGGGCAGTGATCGAATCTAAACGTAATGTAAAACATGTACGCACATTCAAGTACGAACTTATTCTCGAAGAAAATAACTCTTACTAGCATTAATTGCCAACATTATTCGGTACACCTCAAAATTCAAATTTTTTAAAAATAGTTTTGTCAATAAAATACTTGCATTTTTCTTATTTAAATAAGTAGGTACATAATTCTGATTAACGAAGCATATATTTACTGGGCAAAAACATTCAATTCTTTTTGTTGAGCACGCAATATTTTTCATAAGATCTCCTAACGTGGCTTCCCTATATAATGCTTATCTTTTAGCTTTTTATATGGATTAGCTAACTTCATACTATCAATTATTAACGGAGGTCGTCTACCAGTAAAATATGATTTGCTGGATGTAGTAATACCTATATTTGTCTTTAATTAATCTTCCATCCTCAATGGTCATTTCAGTATTTAGTTCGGGATACATCCTAGTTCTACTCGTAGAATACATCCTACTTCTCCTTCTTTCATCCTAAAAGTGTCAATAAAACTAACTAATGCATACAATTTAAGCATTTCAATAGGTGATTCCTCTTGCTATTTACAAATATTGTGGAGATACCGATGATTTAAATGAGTAAGGTAACTCAAAATAAATATTATAGACATATATATTTAATATAACTTTTTTCAAAGGTTTTACATCACACATTTAAGAAAATATTATTGAATTTTTTTAAATCAGGTTTTTAGCTCACACTAATATGGATTTCTCAGTGGCATTGAAACAGACTGCGCTCTTGAAAGGCACTTGTTTTGCATGTGAAATGCTGTAAACTTTGGTGGTCGACATGAACGACTCAATATTGATATTAAATAGGCGTTCAACATCCTTGGTCATAATATATTTTTGCAAACGATGGAGCTGACAGGAATTTGTGGAGCTCCTATAAGGTGACTTAAAAGTACTTATCTTAAAGTGCATTAAGGTTAAAAATATGTATCGTGAATAGAACCTTATCGTAAATAGAGTAGCGCAAGGACCTATTGTAGGATATATATTAGTTCTATTTTATATAATTGACTTGTTTCACTATCGCTTCAAAGGGCATGGACCAGGCTTTGCCGATTATATTAGACTCTGCATTGATATCCCAAAGCGGGATACAATTGGAGATAAAAACCAAGATGCTGAGTTTTTGAGTAAATGGTTTGCCAACAATGGATAAGATCTGTAATATGAAAAAAATACACTCAATTACCTTGGTAACCCTCCCAGTCTTCCGTTATAGGATTGGTGAACCACGATCCAAGTTGAACAAAAAAATTTTGTGACCACTTGAGACTGATAATATGAAATAGATGAGACTGATTTTTGACGAATCTTCGAAATGGGTCCATCACACAACATCTGTTTCTTCAATGCATAGAAGATGCCTTTCAAAATTTTACTATGAAAGATACAAATGTACAAGGCACTAGAACAGAATCATCATCCATCACGCTCCTGCCGATAAAGAATTAAATTATGGAATAGAATTCTGGGGGGTGCATATAATACATTTTAAATCCTATACTGATCCCTCAAAAAGGATTATTAGATATTCAACTCTAAAAATAGGTTGGATTATTCCTATCCTTTATTGATAAATATAGATAAATGCCTAGATACATGCCGTGACAAAATTGTATATATTTTCGGGATTGAAATGATTTAATGACACGAGTGGAAATAGACCAGCAATATCATAGCAAATTCTAAATTAAGAAGTCCCCGTAATTAGTCACAAATCAGCACTTACCAAACGCTCTTTCTGTACATGGGGAAAAAATTATTATGGTTTGCCTGAATAAATAAAAAGTTTTTTAAACATGGCAAAAAAACTTTACACAGAATGCGCAAAGATTTGTAAGTTGACTATGGAGAAAATTGATAAATTTGGTTTAATTATTATATCGGCAGCAAGTGTACTTAACATTTTATCAACAGTTGTCCTTCCACCCATACCTGTAGTGCCATACTTGTGTATCTCAAGAAATGAAATGGTACATAGTTGTATCAAGTAATGATTTTCATGCATTAATTAGCAGTGTATAGACATATATCATGAAGTGTGCCTCACCACACTTATTTTCCCTCAAGACGCCACATAATGCTCCTAAATATTATTAAGAATGCAGGTGTTTTAAATTATGTAAAATTATTACTGCAGAGTGTATTGTGGGGCATATGTGTCACCGAGTTGGATACGCAGTCACAATAAATTTAGCCGGTGTACGGTAAAACACAATAATTTACTTTCAATAGAGAAGTGCCGAATATATTTGTTAATTGAAATTTATAACTATTTCCTTAAGTGTGGGGAAAAGGTAAAGTACAGAAAGTGGTCACAGTAAGATTCAATTTCCTTTGTGAAGGATCGTAAAAATATAATTGTCATTATAATCCAATTATGTGCTTATCTAATAAACGCTGGGTCATATTCTCACCACAGTAAACACTTTTTTATGCACACTAGAATGAAGTAAAAAATGAATTGTTGCAAGGTAATCTGTAGTGAGTGATGAAAAAAACATTCGATTAAAAGCCTTTGAATCGACTTTATAACCAAAGGATAATTTGAAAGCTGAGAATACCGCACACACAATTGCGGGTGCAGGATACATTTTAGCCCAACGCAGATTAAAATAACTATTAATATATTTTTTGTCGACAAAAGTATGCGCATCACGCTGCTCCTCCAGTTTCATAACCATTCAGCCCAGTAAAATTACTGGAAGAAAGAATCCGTTGCGTTTATTTATTCCCTGATGCATCCAAGCGCGCACTCTGTAATGCTGATGAGCGCGTACAAATTGTGCCAATTAAAATTCAGAATGGTCTCACGGTCAAATTTTTATTACATGTGATTTACATCACGAAGAGAGGAAATAAAATATTAAGAGACACATGAATATTCAACGTTAAAATCCATCCTTAATTGATATCCATTATATCCCACTGACTGTATTCTCCTTTGTTATTATAATGCTTTGAATTCAAGCGATATAACAAAAAGGATAATCTGATTCAAGAGAATATAACGGACGGAAGGATAGCAACGGGATTTCTCACACCAAAACAGGGTTATATCATGCAGAAACATAGCATGTCGTAATAGCATTCGCTCGCAGAGCATAAAATTATTGTCATCGTTAGAAAATAAGAAAATAATAATAAAAAATATATAATAAAATGGATGATATGCAATTTACTTAAGGTCAAGTTTAGCAGAACTCAACTTATTTCTGCCACTCAAGAAATAGATTCATTTCATTTGAGGCCTAAATTTCTACTTGGAACTAACTTCAGCTTCATTATGCAACGACGAAATCAAATACATATGTAAATACGGCAACACGAAGAACATGATATATGCAAAAGTCAAATTATTCTGAGTATTTTAAGTAATCCAAATATTCTGAGAGCAGCAACTGCAAACAATTCGACGGCGTTGGAAGAATTGGCAAATTTTTTTGGTATTATAATTGCCAGGACTGGAGAAGAATATTTTATGACTTGGGCTTGAGATGTCTCAACTCATTAAAATATCCCAACGTTGGCTTTCAATTTACTTATTTCCTGAGTTTTACTGTAGTCATGGATTATAATGTGTTCCTAATGCAAGGGACGCCCCAAAATCAAGTAAAAATGCATAATCAATAATATTACAACACATAAAGATATTCTGACTAATCATCGACTCCAATTGCGATGAGCCGATGAGCCACGAAAGGCCGTTGAATTCGATCTAAAGTAGCAAAATCCCATTTTAGGGTTGTTTATCGACATATCTCCTTCACTCCATGGAATTCGTCTGAAAAAAATATTATCTCACCAGTTTATTCTCCAGAACCTAGAGATCTAAAGCCCACCTGTAACCATGAAGTAGTCGGGTCGCGACACGCAATTATTCTCATGAGCTAATTCTGGTGAAGAATTAATCCGTTTATATCCACCGATTGTACCAGTAGGACTCGGGTTTAAGATAGTCCACTCGTTCCACCCACCACCTTTCCTTATCTTTGAGCACGTGATCCCAACTCAGCGGGTGGCATCTTCCTTCCTCCAAAGAGAGGTCGGAGGTTAGTTGCTCTCTCGCCGCCTTATCCACGAAGATCCGTCCTCGACTTACCCTCCGAGTCCTACCACCCTTCCTCCGCTCAATTCGTACACCCACACAAGCATTCACAAACCCATGTCTTCGAAAGCACACTTCTACATGAGCAACTGAGCAAGTTGTCCTACACGCTTTAGCGTGAGTTACGGACGTATCCTCTGATTAGTTGAACCTCACTTCCTGGGTGTACTCCGAGAGAGAGAAAGAGATAACAGGATTTTACCCCTTCTTCTCAGTGGGGTTCCACCTGAAGCGCCAGAACTCAGTCCACAAGGCTAATTCTTCCCTTTTCCATTTGTTTTATTTCCCTCAGAGGCAGCAGATAGAGCCTGAAAGGCTATCCATTCTTTTCTTTCTGATTTCCCATCTTATGTCATCGCTACAGCCTAATCACTTAATGCTGCTCTCACCTCAATTTTTTTTCTATTCTCACAAATGTAGAATAGATCAGAAAAAAACGGATGATGACAGACAGACCCAAATCGACAATCGGTCAGTAGGGTAAATTAATTTCAGTGTCAGGAGAGTTATAGGGTTCCATTCATTAGTTGGTCGTTCAATCCTAGGATTGGTTGAATGCAATCCTCCACCCTTCCCTTTCTAATGCTATTTCCCTTAACTCCTGATACATCTTCCTATGTACTTTTCTCTTTATTGGTCGATGAACTTATTCCTGGGTCTTCCTCTGTGAACTTTTCCCTCTACTTTGCCTTCTATTATGCTCTTCACAAATCCATTTTGTCTCAGGGCGTGTCCAATCCGTCTTGTTCATTCTTTCCCGTATGGTGTTCCATATGGTCCTTTCCTCTTCTACTGTTCTGTACACTTCATCATATCTTATTTTTTCCGTTCATTTTATCTTCAGCATCCTCCTACAGCACCAGGTTTCGCAGGCCTCTAGTCTTTTCTGGTTAGGTTTGCCAATGGTCCACGCTTCCGATCCATAGAGTGCTACGCTCCACACGAATGTTTTCGCATATTGTTTCCTAATTTGTAGTCCTATCTTCTTTGAGCACAGCAGTTGTCTTTTTCCCACGAACGCCTTCTTAGCTTGGGCAATTCTCCGCTTGATGTCCGTTGTACTTCTTCCGTCGCATGTGATATGGGGTTATGATTCGAGTATACAAATGCAGAAGAGTACCTTATCCCTTCTGTTTGAAAGAGTAACATCACCGTGCATATTAGCCTTGCTGATGGCACATTATAACTCATTGAATGGCTGTACTCCATTTATTTCAGGTTATTCAGCAATAAGTTGTTAATGATTTATGACATAAGAGGTTTTACTTCTGCAAGAAATTAAATAATCAAAGAACCAATATTGGTACTGCAAAACGGTATCCATGACAGCATATTTGGCGGAATGAGTTTCTGATCTAATATCATGTCTAAGCTGAAGTTAAAGTGAAAAAAATCATCACAGTAGTAATAGATTCGAGCTTGGATCCTAAAATATTTTACGCCAATTGCTGTGTAGGGAGCATGGGGTCTATTTTGTCATTGCCCATAATTAACAAAACTTCTGGAGATCTGAGACACATCCATACACGGACGCATGAATTTTGCTGTGAATTATTCTTAATATTCCATCTTTTCCTGCATTAAAAGAAGGAGACCTATTCCTATCAGAACGAATATGCATGAAAAGACCACGTGATGAGCCATCACCTCAACTTTATCCGGCTTAAGTTTTACTACACTCAAAAAAACCACAGAAAATCGAAACATCGAAGTGCATTTTACGCATCTGCTTGCAGGAGGATGCAAAGGCAAATTATATCAATCTAAAAACCAATTTTTTCCCATCCAATCATTTCAATGATTAATAAAATCTCAAAGGTAGATTTATAAAAGCAGGTCACCTGAGTTCCATGAGAAGGTGGGCGAGGACTCATCAATATATCAGCTCCCCTTTAACAAGAATTCAATAAATGTATGTTAGTTATGGAATTTGGATTGGTATGTCTGAATCAAAAGCACCAGCCCCAACAAAAAGTTGCGCGTTCCTGACGCTAGAAGAAAAAGATATTTTTTATTTTTTCACTCCCACATATATATAACATATTTTACTCATCAGAGATGGGATTTCGTGGATGAATGACATCCTTTACCCCTTAGGCCAAAGGGAAGGCAGGAGAACATGAAACCTGTGCCCATCGGAAAGAATGACCGCGGGGAAGCTGAAAAAAGGGGAAACTAGGGTGGGAAGAGAAGGGGGGTTAAAGCCTCGGGGTAAGGGCCATAGAAAAGGTTCGAGAAGGCCTTGAGAGACGGCAGGATGCATGGTGCGTCGTCGTATGAGGATGGATAGGATGGCCCGAGGGGAAGGGGGGGTGGCAGGGGGTGTTCGTACCGTGGCCGTTGCAAGTACGAGGGGGCGTGGGGAGGGGGAGGGGGTGTTCTGGCGAGTCAGATGGGAAGGCTCCGATGGCGACCCAAAGATGGAGTGCCCTCCTCGACCCATTTGGCGCGAACTGCAGACTTAAGCCCCGCGCGGGGCACACACATACTCACGGGTCCCTCTTTTGCCATCGATATCCTTTCGATGCCCATCCCTGTAATCCCCGCGCGACCCCTTCACCAAGGCCATCGCTCTTTCGAACCCCTCCCTCTCATCTTTCTCTCTCCTTATATATACATATATATAGATATGTACCTATGCCGTTCTCCCACACACACTCCCCTACTTCCCATTTCTATCCTCTGTGCCACAGTAGTTCCCTTCTTTCTATTCCACTGAAAACCTTGCCCTCTCTCACCTACGTAGGTAAGAGATAGGCAATGCAGCATACAAAGCCAGTTCCTTTCCACAAAGAGACTACTTTTTTTGGGTTCATGTTGAAGTTTTCACTTGGTCAAAGGCTCTTAGATTTTTTGGGGAGGCGACCGACAGCTGCCATTTGTGCCATAGGGTACAGGTAAGGGAGGAAGGAAAGGTGAATAGAAACCCGTCGTCGGCATTAGCCTGATCTTAATGAGAGGCGCCAAGAGGACCACGGTTTAACTTCTCATCTGACCGACGAAGTACTGTACTTGAAGTGTTCACCACAAGACACTCAAGTAGGGATCGGGTTTCCTCTGAAAAACATCCTTCACCGCAGGGATTTAAACCCTGGCCGCCCGTGTGGTGAGCCAGTACTCTGGCGACCACACCAACCCGATCCTCTCTAAGGCTCTTTCTTAGAAGGTCGAAATTGTAGTAATTACCAAACTTAGTATCTTCCACATATACATTACTCCATCACCAGGTACATTTGACATATTACTCATCAGATACATTTGAACTACTTTTTTTCTTGTGTTTGCCTGCTTGCTATTTCACAAGGAAATATAACTCCTTTTGGTCGGATAAGATTTGTTTTTTTTTTACATTTAAAATAAAAATAAGGGCAGCGTGCATTGCAAAGTGATGTTTTTATATCACTAATTTGCCCTCGTTCTTCCCACCCCACTTTGCGACTGGATAGTCACTCCATTTTATTTCCTTTAAAAAATTTAATTTATGCACACTTCCCACGATGTCATAAATATGATAGTCAACGTTGATGGTGAGTAATTTCTTTATATTTTACTGTAGGAAACTGCTGCCACAACAGCAAAATATACTACAAGAGAAAATTTAGTATGTTAGAAGACATTCCCAAATATTGATCTGTTTTCTGAGTTTAAATCAATCAAATAAATTGAAGAGGGGCAGAACCAATACTAATATGAAAGGATAACACAAAGAATATAAAGAAATGTTCTCAACCAATCAAACACGAGGTACAGTTTTGCATTGACCTGTTTGCGTGTGACTCACGAATAGGTTTTCAATGTGGTATAAGTAACTGAAGAGAACATGATATTTTATCACAAAGCTTGAATAAATTCACATTAAGTAAATTCAAGCATATTTTATAATTAACTAATATGCTAAGTGCGGCTTTGTGAGGATCCCATAATGGATCAGTAAGATAGGTATGGCCGGTTAGTAGGCCTTACCTCGTACTAGCACGTACCAACCGGTTAGTATACAAGTTGGTCCGATGGTGGAGAACGCGATGTAACTTCCGTAATAACGGAAAATGTAGTGCGGCTAATACGCTTGAACGTGGATTGGAACACGGCCCTACTCTTCCGGTACGTTTGAATCAAGAAAAGAGGTTTTCATTTTTCGAATTTATTCTACTGATCAACTTGGCCGAGTAGATACAAGTATCGTAGTATGACATCATTGCAGGTTTCGTATGAGTTAATTTTTCGAATTTATTCCACTGATCAATTTGGCCGAGTAGATACAAGATTGACATCATTGCAGGTTTCGTATCAGTTAAGTGGTAGCTGCGTCTGCCATTTCTCGGACCATGTGGAATTTTATAAATAAAATAGTTAACTTTACAACTAAAACTACACTTTTTTTCTGTCTATCCAGTTATTAGTCTCATTTTCTACCCCCTAGCCAAATCAAATATTCTTCCTCTTATTACCCTACACACATATTTCGACAAATACATATTTCGACAAATTTATCATCACCAAAATATGCCATCAAGATGTGAGGACTGATTCACCTCCAGTTCCTTCAATCCCTCCAATTGCTACCTTTAAAGTTTCAATTGGAGAATTAACATTTTTTATCTTGGATGTTACATTCTCATAGATAGCCACTAACGCACCTCACCTTTCCTCGATCAATAAAATACATCCAGTACAAGATTTCTCAGTTGCGTACTCCCAAATGCCGACGCAGAGCATATCTACCTCTTGAAATAATACAAGATACATACATAAATCAGTTTAGAGAATAAAATAAACGTGACGTATAAGCTGTTTCCTTTAAATAACGTCAATGATGAAGATAAAAATCTTCACAAAAATAAGGTTTATAATGGTGGAGCTATGAGGTTATAGAAGTAATAAGGAATGATATTAACATAACAGCAATAGAAATACAAATTCGAGAGTTAGATCCATTTTATGAAGGAATGTAAAAGACTGGGGAGATACGTATTACCAAGTGTAATGCTTTAAAACCCCTCTTGACGGAATAGCTATGATTAAACACTGCTCTCCCTTTGAAGATGACACTTTTATCACCCGGAAATAATAAACATTAAGACATTCACGTAGGATTAAAGAGCAGAGATATATGCAGCACTTTACAACAGCCATCCCGTGGGGGGTAGCTGCTGCGTGGCCTAATGCGCTAGGCTGAATTCAAAATTAAACTCATTATAAAGACATGCCATTAGCCGGCGCTTTGGACAATATCCTGCGCAAGCAATCCAGGCGTGCATAATTCGCAAAATTCCTCTTGTGTAGCCCCTTTTCTAATGATGATGAGAGGTCCACAAAATGGTTTTGAGCTTGTTTAAAAAATTAACGTCAGATTAATAGGAGGAAAGGGAGGAATTAGGTCATCCCTAATCATGGGGCGATCGCAAATCTATAATGAACTTTGATCGGAGGCCCGATCGAACCCTAGAGGTGGGCGCGGCCGTGCGGAAATGGCGTGAACTTATTTGCCAAACACCAATTAGCGAGGCTTGCACGTGAGAGAACCGAGTAATGACATACTCCCGGCGTTATGAAAGTTGCCCCTAAAGCGCTAGTCATCGCGAGTGCCAGCCAACACATCTTTCAGTATTTTTTTTTTAATTCTTCCACCACCGCCACCCATCGGCTCAGGTTTTCGAGCACGCCGCCATAATTAATTTGGTGAAAAAATCCCTCAACGGTCAATTTGTTTAATTGCTGGAATTTGAGTGGTTTCCCTGCCCCTTCCCCGACCAAACATAGCCTTCTCCTCTCTACCAAAGCGATTTCAATGGTGACCTAAGCGGGCGTAATGAGTGTCCCCATGCTCCTCACCCGTAACGTTTTAATGGAATTTTAATTCTCGTGATGGTGCACACGGCACGCAGCTCATACCTTTTTGAAAAGCCTCCCTCGTCCTCTAACACACACAGCGCATTCAGATAACCCACCACCACCTCCTACTTGGGTGAAAAATGGCGTCGTATGCGGGATCTCTTCCACACTTTCCTCACACACTCCACTCTCCTCGCGAAAAGACCACTTCTCCTACTTTACGATCTAAGGGTGTTTATTTGTGGGGTGGCATGTTTAGATGAGGGAGTAGCGTAGCAAGGGGTGGAAGAGGAGGGTTTATGAAAAAAGTATATAAATGAACGAGTGGGGGTGATCTTAACGAAGTCCACTCTTTCCCACAAGCGAGCATACCCTCGCACATTTTTCAATGCGCGAGAGGCATAAGGGGAGTTGGAGAGGCCGAGGGTTTGGGCGGGTAATCCTTTTCATAATCCACGCGCCGCGTCTTAAGCAGTAGGAAAACACACAACGTTGGGAGCGAGGGGTTGGAAAACGAGGACACGGAGCGTCCGAGTTATAGTAACGCTATATTTCTTTCCTTAGATTCGGTGAAAAACGAATTTGAGCGATTTGAGAAACTGAGCAATGTCAAATTATTGTATGAATTTCATTTCTAGTTCTCCCAGTTAAGTGACACGATATTAAGTTAACTCATTTCCGCCCAGAAAAATTTTTGCTTTCCATTTTGATGAACTTTGGGTATTTAACTCATTGGTCACCTAAAGTAATCATAAAAATATTTTGGTTATCATGAACATGAACGAGGCAGTGACGACATGTTGATTGCGATTAAGTTCGCGGCTCCTCCTACAGAACGTCATACTCTGCACGTCAAGGTGTAGTCATATGTTTACGATGGGTGGATATGGGTTTAGATCGTTTGTTAAGGGCAAAGAAAGTTTAATCCAGGAAAATACAGCATGTTTAACCATCCTCAGAGTAGAAAAGGGTATAAATAAAATTTTCAAGGAAATGGTGCAGAAAATTAATGAATTACTACCGTACTCTGGGAATTAATTGCTGCATTCGGTGGCCCTGAACGCGGAAGCCCTTATAATTGTGGTTCGAGGGTTAGTTAGTAGGATGGGTTAGTTCAACTGTAAATTCTACACTGTTATAAGCAATAAAGTTATAACACTTTTTAAACTGTTGCTTATTGGATAATTGGTTCTAAAATTAGAAACTCACCGTCACCACAGACAAATTTGGGCAGGAAACTTTGTGAATAAAATGCGGCGTACGAGACCATGTCAGCATGCTTACCTGCAAGGGCAAAACAAGATTAGATATTCAGAAAAACGCACACCACAAGTTGGAGACAATACAATAGTCAAAGATACAACTAGTAGGTACGACAAATAAATACTCTTATTGCCACATCTTCAGTATAATTGTCACAGGCATAATAAGGATGAGGTATACATGATAAATCCCTTCAAAAGTAATATTAACCTCGCAATGAATAAAGGAATATACATTTACAAATTATGATTTTCTATCGCTGTGACTTCCTGCTAGCAACTTTTGACAATGAACCACGAGAAAAAATTTCCCTAATCATATTGCTTCTCGCCAGATTAATTGTGCTTTAATAGTTAATATAAGTATTGATTGGTATTTAAATTTGTTTACATTGTTAGTATGTTTCATATCGTAGGTTTTTTCATTCAATGTTTCCTCAGGCACTGCATATGTGGTGATATTTTTGCCAGTGGATTGAGTCATATTCAATGAGTATGGAACGGGGACTAAGGCTGGATGCCTGGTTCGCAATTGCTTTCGTGCCATAGGAGGTGTATCATTATGGCTGAGATATACTCAAAACACCTCTTCAAAAAGACGGCCAATTCTGTTTCTCGCTAAATGGGAAAATTTCTGCCAAAAATACTTTTAAAAAGTACTTTTGAGCCATCTATCCCATATGCGCCACGGCATGGTTTTATACTCTCAGATTGTTTTTCTTAACCTTGGTGTGCGATATTCATTTTACCTTGAGTATTTTTTTAGAATCCAGAGACACTTATGTTTTGAAGCAATGTCAACCTTAAAATCTTAGGCCTAGGACTATTTAAAATTTCTTATCCTGAAAACAGAATTCTAACGGGTGACCATTTGTTTGTGGAGCTAAAACGTGACCACCCTTGTAATTTTTGCTTCTTCATTTCACATATGATGGGAACAACGAGATTCCAAAAGGCAACGCTCAAAACTAGTGAATTTTTGTGAATTCCTTCCGAAAAGACAATTTTGCGCATCATGTGAGGACTAGTCCGGTAAAATGAGGACCAGAGGTAAGCAAATCCTTTGGCGTAATGTCTTTTAAAATACCCTGGAGGTCGGTTTCTTTCATCAAAACGCACGAGAAATCATTCAATGCCAAGTTGACTGAAAAAATATTGACAAATTTGTCTTCAAGAAATTGCCATGAGAAAAATTCGGCCTGGAATCGAACAACAGACCTTTGGTTTACCGGACCAATACGCAGACCACTACGCTATCCAGACTTCATAAGTACCATGGCAATTTTTTTGGTGGATACAAGGCAACTAGACCAAACCAAAGGTGCGTGGTTCGATTCCCGGTCCAGGCCGAATATTTCTCATGGCAATTTCTTCAAAATATTCACCCGCCATGTTTGAATTTCAAATTTGTCTTCAGTTTTTATTGAAAGAGAAATTTGAAAATTGTACCCAGTTGATAATACTATTAACAATTTTTATCTCAAAAAGTGTAATAATAGTTTTCAAAAAACAAAATTAGAGTGCAAAATTTTAATGTTTCATTTTAATTCCTTTAACAGCAGTTTTCATAATTATACAAAACACAAAAAACTTATCTGCCATGTGAACTGTTAAAAAGTAGTACATATTTGATTAAATTATGAATTACCTTGTTAAGTAGTCTACAAAGTAAAGCCAGCAAAAATAAAGAGATTCCTGCAAATAATTTTTCTCAATCTTTATTCTTGTGGGCTCATTACCGAATTCCCGGAGAACGTGCCTACATCTTAAAGTGGATGAGACAGCACAAGACAGGAGAGAAGCATTGAGGGTGGCAGAAAAATACAGGAGACATAGGACAACGCAATAGAGGTTTGGAAGCGTGTTCGCGAAAGGGTTGTCGAGTTGTAGGAGCCTGGAACGCGGAGCATGAGGGAAAGCCCAGGGGTAATAAACCATCTCGCTAAGCAACTCCCACTCCGTCCCCTTCTCCAATAGCCCCTACCCTGTGCACTCATTTAACGGATTAATCGCCAACTAAGTCGTAGATGACAAGGATCCCATTAGAATTTAGCAACGATACAGTGGAGAAGGGGATTATGGGGGATTTGCTTCCCCACTATATGGACGACCCCTCCTTCCTTCACCTCCGCAGACAACAGCCGCGGTACGATACACAACCCCCCCCCTTTATTCCACTACCTTAACCCCTAACCCCTCGACTTCATCCTAACTACGCCTAACCCCATACCCTATCCTCAGCCTCCCAAGAAACCCGTCGCGTCGGAGAACTGTGGCGCTACCTCCTCAAAGGAGATAACATTTATCTCCACCGTCCTCGTGTGGAACAGGGCGTCTTCCTCCCTACTCTGCCTCCCCACGACCCCTCTCCCCCTCCCTACCGCCAAACCCTTGCCCTTTATCACTCGGGATCTCTCCTTCCTCCGTCTTCTAAACCCTAGAGGCACCCTCCCCTCCACTCCATTCCGACCTCATTCGCCCTCTTGGGGCACTGCCACCACCTCTTCTGTTATTCCGCGTCTATCCGTGAGCCTACCTCAGCCTACAGATGAGTAATCACACTATTATTATTCGTGTAATCTATTGTTTAAGGTAGCTTTTAATGGAGAGGAATAAAAGTCCTCTTAGATTCTTTCCCACACAGACCCCTAAAATCCTAGCAGAATTTCTTTATTCGTCTCATCACATGTCCCACCTCTCTACACGCAGTCTCTTGGTATAATTCTCTTCTTTCTCCTTCCCCGCTTGCTCAGCATCCTCTGCCCTATCAAGGCCTTCATTCCTCATTACCTCTTTAGAACATCGATGGATTGTTCCGAAAATAACATTTAATTCATTCAATCGACACAACAGTCTTGTAGCACCAGGGAACTACGTAGGGAAGAAAGTCCCAGGGATGTTAAATTCTGTTTTTCTCCGGTTGGCGTACGATATCTGAGGTCATTTGCAGCGCTGACGAAGGGAAGTAGCATTTTAAGAGAATGATTAAAGAGGGAATGGCTGGTGGGGTGAGAGAAACCGGATTCATGTATTTGCTCGATCTGGGTGCCAGGACAAAGATATGATACATGAAAGACGAAAGGCGCCAGAGGGTCCATGTTTAAATGCCTCATTGATCAAGTATAAATCCGCAATAGATTGGCTCCTCCCTAGGGATTAGAATTCTGCGGAAGAAAATTCACCACTGTTCTAATACGAGCCATGACCCACGATTGCGGAAAAAACTTTTAAAAAAACCCACTATAACCTGGCTCCAGTAAAGAGGAGAGCGGAAATTTTATAACAGACAAAGAGAAGCAATGGAATGATTAGCACAATAAATCCATCAAAAATATGCTACTGAATGAGATCAAGCATTAGCCTCGTATTACTGCAGTTAATACCAAAAATAACTGCTGCGTTCGTAGTGTTAAGCATAAGCTGAGTATGGATAGGTAATGAAGTCGCTGAGTTTAGTCCTGGTGCTTTCAGACACTCTGTGCTGCAAAATTTGAAGAGAATGCACGAATGATACGTTAATGAACTTCTAAGTCGAAACAGTGGTCGGTAATGTAAATAAATTAGTTTGTGGATTACACAGTCTATATTTTGTTTCATTTGAAAAAAGAATATGTATTGCAGCTAATTGGGAGCAGGATCATAAATAATGCTTAGTTGTTTGAACGACTACAAACCATATTAGATATAAATCATTATCCAAGAAGCTAGAGAACATTTAAGCTAGTCATTCAGAACAATTATTTTTATTGTTTAATCTTCACCGTCTATCTATCAACCTCCTTAGGAGATAACCTAATGAGAACATTAAATAAGGGTTATTATTGGTTACCGGAAAATCAAAAGTTTAATCTCCAGTGAAATACAAAAAAGTTCTGGCAATAGGACACTGTCGAATTAGAGTGAATCCAAAGAGTAAAAACATATGGGAAAGACTTTCCATTGCGAAATACTATCGAACTCGGTACAGCGAAAGTTTCCAGGCTAAGGGTCGCCCATGGTCATGTGCACTACATCCCGCTCCTTCCATATCTCACGCTCAATTATTCACGGAATCCTTCCTCGCTCGCTCGTCATTTCATCCAGAGCGCTCCAGTCCCTCTAGTTCCCCTCTCCATTGGCCTCCCTTACTTTCTTCCCCGACGGAAGCGAATAAAAAAGGAATAGAACAAGAAATTAATATCGAGCACCCGGGCCGTCCTCTCCCCTTCAAATATTCAATGTTTGTCCCCGAGGTTCCTTGTCTCTCGTCTCCGGGCACGGGCGCAATTCCCCAGCGGGAGATTTCCTCTTTTTTTCCTCATTTTCGGCTTCGCCGTCTACAGCTCGGCGGCTCAGTCTTATGTTTCAAAGTACGATGGAAAAAAAACTGTCTAACGAAAGGAACACACAAATGTAGCCCGTATGTGCACAGCAATACACGTTCATGCAAGTGGGAGTCAAAATGCGCCAATTCTGTCTCAAAGCTCATAATTTCTGCCAGCCATTTTAAGTTTGAAGGACTTCATCTTTTGAACGAAAACCCGAACGGTATATTTGAAGGATAGCTTTCATTATAATAGGTAGGTACCACTGGCGTTCAGACTACGGCTCAATGTTCACTGGAAGCAGACATAAGATACGTTGAAGTGGCGTTCAGAGTTATCACCCTTAATAAATTCCGGAACCTATTTTATGAGCCAGAGTACCAGAAATATACCTTCATTGTCGTGCAACATAACTGGATGAGAATTTAAAGTGATAGTTCAAGGCTTTAAAAAAGCGAATGATTGCCCATTAAGAAAGTTTAAGGGGACAGAACTATCACTTTAATTTAATTTATAGGAAATGTCATTCATTAAAATATGCGCAGAATGTAACATCCAATAACTTGCTTAAATATATCCAAAATGTATACAATTAGTAGCAGAAATGCCCATTGATTTTCATCGAGAGAGAAATATGTAAGAAATATTGTAGTGGTTTTTTATACACAATAAAGAACCCAATTTACCATTTATTGTCTTATCTTTCCTATTTTTTCACTTAGTAGGGATTGGCTCCAGAAATCGATCATTATTCTGTGAAATTTACCACTAATGAGTACCGGTAATCCGTGGTCTCCGTAAGCTCCAAGTGTGATATTAGCCTATTTTGTCCCTTTAAGATGAATGTCATCTCCGGTTTTTCGAAGAAGAATTTTTCTTTCATTGCTGCTTATCACAAATTTGTGCTGTGCTTGTTTTTAATTAAATTTTACATAAGAGACAAATTCTGCAATCGAAATAACAGAATATTACATGCATTTCTCATGAGAACGCTTTGACTCATCTGCCACCCCATACCCACCATCACGTACAAGCCGTAGGGATGTCTTACCCCCCCAATTATTTTTTCCAAGATACATTAGATATGATTCTTATCCATACCATGTTTTATTGAATTGCTCCGGGCGTTCAAAAGTTATGGTGGAACATGTATGAGCCGACATATACATAAGAGTATCAAATTTGAATTTTATAGATGAAAAGGCCATGCTCGAATATAACTACTACGAGGCACATACCTTAATCAAGAGAAAGCATTTGCATAAAGCATTTGTCTAATTACTTGGCAAAAACAAAGCACACAAGTGAATAGAATGAATCATATCACAAGATGAATCATATATATATATATATATTCTCTGTGTGACTGAAGAAGGGATAACACCCGAAACGTCTCTAAGTAAGACTCTGTCTTTACTTTCGTCTTTTTACCCCCTGTAAGTTTCCTCTTTAATTGTGTTTGTGGCCATTTGGCGAAGTTTTCCATCGTGTATATATATATATATATATATATATATATATATATATATATATATATATATATATATATATATATATATATATATATATATATATATATATATATATGAGATTCATCAATGGCAATATATATGATTCCTCAATGGAAATATCCATTTGAATTTTGGTTATAGAGATGAAAAAGTAGAGTAAAATGAGTGTCAATATGTTTGTACAACTTAGTACGAGTTTCCTCATATGTACATTTTCCATGAGTAATATTTTATGTACAAACGGAGGCTGACCTAGAAACAAGAAACGCAGAATGGAAAGTGAAGTATCTCGTGCATAAAACGAATCACACCCTTGGGGCTACATTTATAATCCCGCGGCTCGTAACAATTAGTTACTGCGCTGCTCCATGAATGGTCTTTATGCAGATACGAAACCCCCGAAATGAATTTATGAGGGAAGACGGAGGAAATACCGAGAGATGAGCTAATATTAGACATTAAGACGGAAAGACAGAAATTCATGGAGTGCAAGTAAGTTAAATTTTATTTTCAAAAGCATAGACCAATATCGAACCACACACCCACTCCGAAAGCTCCCGTCGCTCAACCTGATCTTAAAAAGAATAGCCACATGCTTCGCCAGAAGTTCCAATAAGAAATCAATGCAATACAGTTCATAAAAGACAAGGTCGGGAACCACTAGACTTGGAGGCTACGCTTTTACTTTGAAAATTCAGATCCGGCGAGTTTCAGTATGAAATTGAGGATTTCAATAAAACTCAGCAATATATGTCTTGCACAGACAGACGTGAAAGATCATCAGACATTCACAGCCAAAAAAAAGGTAAACATTTTTACACGCATCATTTTGTAGTGACTCCGCATTACAGACTCTATGATAGTTATAGAGAGTATATTGAAAAAGACACTGAGGCACTAAGACATTCGATTAAATTGCAATTCATTATTAGTCCACCTTTTCCTATTCTCATTCATTCATTTCAACATCCACTCCCCCCTTTAATGATACATGCTTACCATCCGTAATTGATTCTTCACATTTACAACAATGAAATTAAAGCTATCCAGTTCCACCAGTTTCTTAGAAATCGTTAGAAATTTCATTACTAGGTACTTCTACTACTTCATTTCTAATTCTAGGTCTTTTAAATTGCATCGAAATAACTAATTATTTTCTTTGTTACATTAATTGTTCTCACCAAGCGATTAGAATAAAGCATGAATAATTTTAAGACACTAAATCGAATATCAATCTTAAATCCATCCCATATCAATTTATTTAGAATTAAACAGATGTATTTTTTGGAATATCATTTACCCCTTTACTAAGCGATCGGAACGATTCACATGAGAATAATTGTGCGATCAATAAGGACATTTTTGGCCAGCCAATGACGTAGGACCTTAGAGACATGCGATTGGACTTAGTTACATAAAGTGAGATGCACGATGAAAAATAAAGGACATTGACTACAACTGTAGATTGAGAGAGAGCATTTCATCTTGAATGACCTTCAAACAAAGAGCAGATAGTGAAAAACTCAGCAATAAATACAAAATTTTTACTTCGACTATTGATTTAGAAAAAAAAATTCATCGTTCATCTTAGATTTTACTCAACTAAAGACCAGTTAGTATGTACACGGTACCTACAGGGCTGTTGCTTGTTTTGTAAAAATAATAGTGCTAACTTCAAGTTTTCCTTAGCCGCAAAAAATCGCTCAGTATTAGTTTTTTTCGCCGCAGAAATAAAATGATGTAGCTCAATTTTACTTGCATTAATGGCATTAAAAGCTATAGGAAGTATGTGGTGATCATATCTTGCAGGTTACTTTGTGACGGGCTATGTGGCTCTATTTTTCATGTTGAATACTCAATATCATGAGTGGCCAACTAGCCTCCATAACTAGTTTTTACTATCGATAAACTAAACATACCTCGTAATCATTTATAGCCATTTGCTTGTTTCAGAGAGCAGAGGCGCTTGATACGAGGGTGTGGAGAATAATGGATGAAAATTATGGCAAACGAGGAAGTGCTCTGCACGGAGTGTGAATAGAAGATGATTCTAGAGGAAATTAGATGGAGGCATAGTGGGCGACTGGAACAGTAAAAATGGGCGCAGTGACGCTGAAGGTTGCAATTGAGGGCAGGATAAAGTAAGCGGGAAAGGGGAAGACAGAGCTAAGAGTAGAAGAGAAAAATAGGTATGAATAGGCTATATGGGTGGGATGAAGAGGGTTTGGGCAATTACCAAGCTGAAGACGGAAATCATACTAAGAGTCGAGGGCTTGCGGTTATCACAGGAAATAGAGATACAGTCCCACACCTCGAATACGCTGCGTACCTTTTGGACCTTAGACAGCGAAATTCGACTAAAAAATTAATAAAATACAAAAGAAAGCAGCGCGCTACGTTAAAAACTGCCACGAGTGAATATTGAGTGTTTTTTGGATTTTAGGAAGACTAGTTTTGGGCCCAATAGAGACTCGAGGGCTACAGGCTAGGCTTAGTATGCGTGAGAAATTCAGAACAGATGTGTTTCAGAGAGACATAGAGAATATCATGATGACGCCACACTACAATTCTAGGCTCGGTAGATACCTTATAATTAGGGAGAAACATTTCCAAACAGGAAGATACAAAAATTGGTTCTTTTCACGCACAATAAACAACCATAATAAAACTGAGCACCACTGAAAACCCACTGATGATACAGTTCACCATTACACCTCCCAAACCCTTAAACTTTACACATTCACACGGCTGGTGTATTAAATCTATGCCACACGTCCATGCGGCAGCTCGTAGGGAGGTATGTGGATGTAGATACCCATTAGTATAAATAAGCCAACCGAAATCGAAGGATAAACTTTGATAATAATAAGAACACATGATACATTTATTGTCTAGAAAGCTTCAGTTACAAAACCACATTTTAAAGTACTCCACCGCTTAAAGACTAGTATTATTGAAAGTAAGAGAAATTCATCCCAATTTTTAATGGATTCAGGGCCTAATTTACCTTTGTATTACCTTTTTCGTCTCAAGATAAGATCTAACTTCTCCTTCCTTTCCATAAAATCTATATTCTATTTTCCCCATCCTTGCTTGACCATCGTTAATCCCTCCATCATATTCGTAAGCAACTCATCGCCCCTTATAACTTTCTCCAGCCACCTACCCTATCGAACTCAGATTTCATTTAGAATTTTCCTTTCCTAGCCCACCATACTAAGCACTGAGCTCCAATGATGAAGAACTTTATGGGTTACGTTATATTCCCCATATATTTTCTAATACTTTGAAAACGTTTGATTTTGGCAGAAAACAATGAGTTCTCCTGGCTTCATTTCTAAATTGTATATGGCATTTATATAAAATTAAGAATAAATGTCTAGTTTTATCAGCATCCCTGACACCACTGCAAGCCTGTTGCTAGTATTCCCGCTTTCCCCGACGAATGAAGTCCACATCTCGCCTCCTCTCCCGCGTATAGGGACCTGAGACCTCTCCCCAACACCTCATTCACTCTCCACCTTCATTCCCAGCTACTCCTTTTCCTGCCGGTATGCTCACACCCCCATGATCAGAAACTAGAGATGGAAATCCCACCTTTCATTGTCTAGACACGGAGGGAAGACGCCCTCCCAACCGCAGCTGATTTCGACTCCCCCATCCCTTTCTCATTCCATTTTCCTTAGTACCACACTATCACGGTCGGTACATAGTGGTACCATCGACCGCTATGCAATATCTCACTGATGGCGATTACTAAAGTGGATATCAGTCAACTGAATGGCCCAGTAGCACAATATACTGGGCCATTCAAGACATACCTCGTAAATATTGCAAATATTTTCATGACCTCTATACATGCTTCACCAGCACATATTCATGCAAAAATATGATTTTAAGTCGCAGTGATGCCAGTCAAGAATCATCAACTTCAAAATTATAACGAATTACAATATGTGTCCTATTACATTGAAAAAAAGAAACAATCAAAACATGTACCGAGCACGAGGTACTTTATGCATTAATTGTTATCCGCTGCATTTACAAAGCGTAGGGCATTACACCCCTTGATGCAGCACATCTCAATAGAACTGGAACCAATAATTGGGTGAATGAATGAAAAACGGATACGGACAAATTATTTTTTTATTCTTCTATTTAATTTTTAATGATTAATAACTTATATTAACCTATAATCGTATCAATATTAGCAGTTTATTTAATTCAAAGAGAGATTTTTCGGTTTACTGCGAATTCACAGTACCTTCATTTGCATTGGAAATGATTTATTACTGCAAGCAAAACACGCCACCATTCAATATATCTCTCTATCATTTTTCACGAAGGAAAATATACAATAATTCGATATTCGATTTGCAGTGAAAAGTTTCACAGCATATTATAAGCAGAATTTTATAAATTAATTATTACTTTGATATCGTTTTAAATGCTACTCACAGCTATTTTCACAGCATCTTCACAGTTTCTCGGTGTTATTCTGTGGGCTTCATCCGGTTGAATTATTGTTGTTTAATATAATTTGTTAACCGGTCATCATAAGCATCAATTTAGCTACCTAGATACAACTATATACCCATCAACTACAATTTTTTCTGTTTGAAGCCGTCAGCATTTATGAATACTTTGATGAGCTTCCTCATTATTCAAAGGAGGAATTCGCTCATTCTTCTAAATACTTCCATGTGTAAATGTCGATTTGGGGCCACTCTTTCATGCTGTCATGCTCGCGTAACGTTAAGAGGCATGGCAACAAACAAAACGTAGTGAACAAAAAAATATCTAACTTGCATTTCAAACATCGATATTTCGTCGTAGACATTTTTAACCCACGAAAATATACACCCGGGTTCATTTCACTCAGAGAGCTTACGTCACATTTTGATACCTTGTGAATATCGCACATCTCAGTCCACACACAGCACAACACGTACAGCACACACATCAAATAACCACCCACACAAGATGAACATCTACAGCCCACATCCCCATTGTCTCGGCCCAGAGGAAACCAACCCCAACATTCCCCACTCAGCAGACGACGCTGAATACCTCCCCCCCTCCAACCGAGTCCCGATTAAATCCCCGACACCTGCTATCTCACCAAGCGGTTCCCTCGCGCGATTGTTTTATGGCATCCAGGTCGTCGCCACAAAAGGAATTCAACCCCCAGTTCCCCAATCCTCCCCCCCACACGAGAGACCGCAAAGACTCCGCGTCTCTTCACCTCCCGAAAAGTCCTGCTCACTCACTCCATCTCACCCTCTTCATCCCTCCGCGAAAACTCAAACCCTCCCCCCCACACCACCTATCTCCCTCCCTCCCTCTCCTCCCTTCTTACTCGACGAAGACAAAAGGTTTTGTCACCCGCACCTCCTCTCTCGGCAATTACGACCTTATAAAATGTTTAGTGTGTTTTAGCCCTTCCTCCTCCGTCTGTCCCGTTCTCCTTCTTCTCCATTCCAAGCGACTCCGCAGCTTCTGTCTTACGAGTCTCCTCTCGATACCAACCCGATTCCGCATGTTTTATACGCCAACTAGGAGTTGAGAATTCAGTCACCCACCACTCAAAGTAAGCTCTCAATGGAGGTATAAGCAGGTTGCGGAAAAATGCTTTAACGACGACACTTTTTTGATTAACGCAACACTTTTGACATATAAGTGGCCTTTGTAGTGCAAACCTGCAGAAACTGAAGCGTCCGGGAAGAACGTCATCGCAGCGGAACGTATTACTATCATTACGCATTCGTTTCAAAAGGCCGCCCTTATTCTTTTTCAGTTATTCATCTGTTATTTTTGTTCTTTCTCTCGGGTGGCGCTGGTGAGTCTTTTTTAGTCTTCTGCGTGATCAGCGGAGACGACCATCTCTATCTTCTCCTAAATCCCCCGCACAGGGCAGTTCTCCTCTCTTCAATCCGCCGCGGTGAGCAGCTCCCGTCTTCTCAATCCGCCGCCCTGCTGCCTGCTATTTAGCATGTACGCCTCACTGTCGCCTGCTGTCTTGCTCTCCAACCCACTGTTTTCAACCTCCCGCTACTACGTCCACCCGCACAGCCTACCTGATGGAGCTTCCCAGGTCGTGAGGGGTTACCAGACTAGAAGAACCCAACATGCCTCCCTTTTTGTTTTTCTATTATTTGTTTCATTTTATTTCGTCAAGGCAATAAATGTGGGAGTAGTCCCGTTTGCCAAAAAATATACAGTCCACTTCAACTCATTACCCCACAACTATCTACCCAGGCTAAGCCTGCAATGGACATACGGACATTTTAAACTAATATCCGATTATCGATTGAATCACTCAAATACCGAAGTTCTTTCCTTCCAATGTCTTCTGCTTGTCACAACCTTCATACGTTGGATTTCTTACTGCTTGAATACTTAATAAATGAAATGGCTGAACGCAATAATTATGGTACGAAAAATGAACTTGAAAATGTTGTCAAATGTAAAAATATAATCGTCTGAAATTAGAATTTACGAACATTGTAACGCTATATTATAGAAATCCACAACCCATCAATTAAATAAATGCCAATATTTTTATATGGTAACGAACGTCATGGTGAAAATCCGTCTTCATTAAAATTCATAGCATCGTAAAATAGCATTCACTTATAAACGGGCCAATTAATTAGAGAATTATTTACCCAATTAATCGGATGCTAAAATCGAGACTGAGGGATAAAACTCAGACTGCGGTAGCTAAATCATGTTGTAGCATTTAAAATATTTGTAAAAGCGGTGAATAACGAACCTACAATTGAAATGGTCGAAAATTACATGAAATATCGTTAAAAATATAAGCCTAAATGTTTCAAAGGGAGGCCAAAGACTTTCATTAAACTTAATTAATTTTTAGGTGTTATGAGGTATGTTTTAATCCTAAGAGGCTTTACATTGGAAGCTTTTAAGAAAGAATAATTAAATAAAATTTATAGCCATGAATCTGAGTAAAGAGACAGGAAAAACCTAGTATTGTCCTCCAAAAGAAGTTCGATTGGGGAAGTAGGAGCAAGAGTAAAAATAGTCACAAAGGGATTTGGATTGCGTTTTCTGCACCCTGACGTTCGTATAGTTTACCAGTTGAGAAGTCGTATGGCCGGGTTAATATTTTTCGACCAGGCAGTGTATCGTTTATTTAAGGAATTTTTTCTAATTTGAAAATTCAATAGTTTCAGACTTAACTTCGTAAACTTTTCCATGCTCAGGAATTAATTAACACCTGATGATGTCGACTATTCGACGAAACTGGTCGTACAATAAATACTCTACGTAAAACGTACATATTTTTGTTAATTCCTGAGCTTAAAATTCTAATTTCATTTTATGCGGCGATTTTTCACTTATTTAATTCCACATTCATAATTTAATTGACACTGGATTCAACGTTGCAAAGTCACATTCAGAGAGACAATACTTCATTGCGAGCTCTATACATATAAGATTTTGAGCGGAGGGAAGGAGAGGAAGGGGAAATGACAGGAACTGCGGGATAAATAGATGTTCAAGGTAAATTACGTCACAGCAACCAAATACCCTAGAACAGCAATCAGCTCCACTCTTGATTTCCTATCAAGGTCCCCTATTCCTCTTCACTTCTCTCCCCTCATAATTTTGTATTTAATGGGCTTGCAATGACCTGTTGTGACCTTGGAAATGGATTGAAACCCAGAACGGTTAAAATAAAAGCTGTGATTTTTACAAGTGAAGTTTTTCTGATCATTATAGAGCTCCAAAAGGTAAGGCTGGCTAATTTGATATATAAAGCGGAGGTTATCTTTGGATGATTGTCCTTTGAATTTTGAACTTGTAAAATACTAAGTTAACGTTCCAAAGTTGAACTAATTAGGAAACCGAATACAACTTGTAAACTCATTGAAATCCTCACTTACAGCATGAATAAGTAAATTATCCTCAATCCTGGTATTTCTTGAAATCTATAAATGCAGCTGTTATAGTAAAATTGCAGTATCAAGCCGAATACAAAATGTGAATACTATTCGGACCTACACTAAAATCAGGACTCCTCTGATACTCAGGTTCGACAGAGCATCTCTAAGTTGTACTGTTTGTATAACACCGATTAATCAGTTTGTAGCAAGTAAGTCTGTCTTTGAGTCATTCAGCTGACTTATACGATATGAGAATATATTTCACCCGAAATTGTCGACCATCTGTAGAGTGCGAAACTCACTTAAGCACTCACATAGATTTTTTCTGCGCATCTGTCGGCGTTATACCCGAGAAGATATTTTGGTATAATCTGTACGTTTAATCGTAAGAATACCCTAGAAGGAGGCACTATTAATTCCCTTTGCCTCATTACAGGCGTGGTTCAACAAGCTGTCCCTATGATTCCACAAAAATAAGAATTTCAGTACTATCCGCAGCTTATTTTAAATTCAAATAAACTTGGGAGAATCCAAATATTTCGTTTACGTCAATATTACCGAAACTGCTCCGCAAAATCTAGAACAAAAACAGGTAAAACTTATACAATTGCTTTGATAATCCGCCTTTAAACATAAAATGCCTATTTAATGGCCAAGAGAGATGATTTAAACATAGTATAACCTGCCTTTAAAACTGATGTTCTCAAAATCAGACGCTAGTAAAGCGATTATTTCGATAGGTTTATGTCTAGGAAATTTTTACTAGCTCTTCTTTATATGCAAAATAAGCACCCGTCCCTAAATAGTGTAATAAATCCCTGCCCATCTAAGTGTTAGTCCCCACAAACATAATTTATGTGTAACGCAGTAAACAGTGGGATTAACGCAACTCGGACCAAGACCCCCAGGCAAGTTGCAGGCTAGAAATTTTTGTCATTACTATTAGCGGTCTATCGATTTATGTAGATGTAGATTTGAAATCCTATAACAATTTTTTTATACATTTTTTATACATTTTATACATTTTCCTCTCTCAACTCGATACCAGCCATCCTACCAGCATGTGTCCAACTTAGCGTCATGAAATATATTAAGCCTTCTATCTTTCTTCCCCCTTCCCGCCCACCCAACTGACATCTGTCTGCTACAATCATCAACATCCCCTTATCCTTCATTGCTAGTTACAATTACTCTAGCTCCTCATATTCAGCTAGAGTAGTTTCCTGTCTACTTAACATACCAAACACTACCTCGTTCAACTCCTTAGCTCCACACTTCCCAGCAATCACATCAAGTTATATCTGCAGCAACTTCTCTTCGCTTTTTCTTAAGTCTAGATTTCTGCATCACATAACGTTGCACTACATGATCTCATGTTTAAGTGGTGACGAAGCGTGGCGGTAACTGCCTTCGTGAAACATGACAATAAGGAGGATATACTGCAAGGGCTTGAAAAATGAGCGGAACGGATAGCACATGGCATGCTAAGATTACAAAATTTTGAGTTATTCCTACCCACTGAGCAAAAGAGGGAGGGAGAAGAGTCAGGATTACGTTATAGAAAATTGTTTGTGAAAAAAATGCTTCGTAATATGCCCGATGGAGAAGTTTCTCAACTAAGAAATTGGATTAAGAGTAACAAAGAGCATTGGAATTAAGCGGCATTGGAAGAATTTAAAGAGCAAAAATCGTTCTTGATCATACTTCCGTTACAAGATAATTCAGGATGTAATAACAAGCTTTTAAAATTAAATTAACAAACATGATATTGAAATACATTAATTAAAAATCAAGTCGGCCATCACTCATCCATGATGGCAATGCACCTGTCATATCAGCCGAAATGCGCCCTTTGCAAAGGAATACCCTATTGATCATAGGTTTGAATGTTCATCTACCCTATCATCATGAATTCCCAATACGGAAGGACACGGTAAACTCACTCAAATATCTTCCTCCCAAGATATGGTGGAAAGCATTTGATAGCGATGGTAAAAAAAATCCCTTTGTGAAGTTGGCTTTATGGGACAGAGACGCCAGACAAATAGGTTCGTCGATGAGTCACTCGACAGACCATTGTCTTATGGGAAGGTATTGCCCGAAAATACCCGATAGCCTGAAACTACCGCACTCACTTACCGGCAGCGATCCATTATTCGTAGCATAGTCCCCCCCAGCGCTGCTGGAGCGATGCACCGAAGCCCAAATGAATCGGGAGCGTAATAAAGCTCCGTGATCGGCAGGGTAAGGGCATTCCGCCTTTCACGCGAGTTTTACGGATGCGTTGACATCGTGCAGCGGCATTGTTCACGTCGGGGGCGAGGGGGGGAGAAATATTTAAGTCTTCCGGATCCCTCCGTACATGCAATATATACATATATATGCCACTACCTCCACTTATCGCAAGCGATTCAAATTGGACAATGGCCCCGCCCCCACGTAGTCCGCAGCAGCGATGGGACGGCGACCTTACTTGCTCAAAACAAGAGTGGACGGCTCCGGCGATGCTATGATGGGAGGGATGCGGTAGTTGCAGTCAGGGGGTTTGAGGTGAGGGGCGGGCAGTGAGAGGAGGGGGAGGAGGTTGAAGCTTTGTGGCCCATAAACCGCTGAATGGAGACCAGGGACTGCGGGAGGATGAACCCCCTCAAGGACGCGATTATAACGGCGCATATAGTGCACGGAACAAGCACAGTGAGCAGGCTGTGGGGGAATAGATTGGGGGTTTAGTCTGAGGGCAAAGCGGATGTTAGGAGGGGTTGATGGAGGGATGAATGGAGGGGGGAAAAGGGAATGAGTAGGGGTGAGAAGGCAAAGAGGAGAGGGGTGTGTAAAGCTGAACTCCGACAGAGAGCAGCGGAAATGAGTAAGTAATGATTCAGGCTGACGTTGGTCTCTTGGGCCTCAAGATCAAAGTAACGGTTGTGCGCGTTTTGGTATTTACTCCTTGCACGTTGCATATGAGCGATACCACGTTTCTTGAATAAGTCTTAAGAAATATATTAGTGTCAACGCTCACTCAGTATGAACCTCACATGGGAGGTGGTAATCAATTTGAAGAGATATCTGGTAATCTTTGGGCTCTGCGAGTATTTTTTGTATCATTCTTGCGACTGTTTCGCCGTGCTCTGTTGACGGCTTCGTCGCGCATTTTAAACAACAATGGTCTTCTTTTTTATAGATAAACAAATTCGGCAGTTGATAAATTTAGAATTAATAATTATAAAAATTAATTCCAAAGAAGGGATATCCATATATAAGGGAGTTTATAGCCATCCTCTCTATTTATATTTTGGGGTCTCTTTTCAATTTCAATCGCCGCGTAATGGGCTCAGCCACGTCAGAGCGATACCAGTCTTTCTTCTGGATTGCTCGTTCATGTTCTTTTAATCTGCATCCTATAGATCTTTTAGTTTGGCCCACATATGTTCTACCGCAGCCGGCAGCGGAACACGGCAAAACTGTCGCAAGAATAATTAAAAAAATATTCGCAGAACCCAAAGATTACTAGGCATACATCATGGGCTAATCTACAAAATAAGTTCAATTTGAAGAGAGATTAGGAAATCGAGAGTGGCAGTATAAGATTTCAAGCTTAAGTTTGTCGCATGTATTTAGAGTAGAAATAAGCCAGATTGCTAGGATATTACAATTAATCACAACTCGCTATAATAATATGAAATAAGGAACCGGAAAAATACTGTAATATCAAGTACAAGCGTTACGTCAATATATCTCCACGGTATTTGAATATTTTCTTTGAATGAGGCAGAAAAACCTATAACTAGCAACTGCATTTAGATTAGAGAACCAGTTAGTAAAAAATATTTTACCTTTTGGAAGTGCACTCGATGCTTATGCACGGGAAGATGTTGAAAATTAAAATTGATAGTGGGAGACATTGAATGAAATTAGTTGTCAAAGTAAAAAATTATTGGTTCAATGGGAGAATGCCGTTTTAAGTTTATCCTTAGATTGGACGGGTTTAACCGTACACTCTACCGTTGCTTATTCCAATTACATTACTAGCAAATGAAATATTTCCAAGCTCTGAATAAACTGCAGCGTAATCAATTGTTTACTGAACTGCAAGGGGCATTTGTTTCGAAGAAGACAAAAATAAACGGGGAAGTATATTACTCCCTTGATATTTTGATGATGTACTGATCCCACATCAAGTGTCGGCCGACAGAAACTCCAAATATTTAAATTCATCAACTCTTTTAATATTCATACAGTTACTGCATAGGTTTTAAGTGCACTCAGGCTCGAGAAAAGATAACTACCAATTAATTGTAAAACGATTATACACATTGAAGCACATAAATTTCGTTTTTTCGCTCAGTAATAACTTTTTGGATTCCATATAATTCGCTAAGAGTTTTAACATCTGATTCCATAATAAGTCTCACCATTACTTATGATAACCCTTCATATGTCAGTGTTATATCATCAGCAAATGCTATATCAGGTAAATGTTGGGCCGAGTAACATATTTTTTGGGGTAGCGCAGGGAAATTTCCAAATTGTGTCCCATTCAAAGTCACCCGGTCAAAAACTGAAAAGCTGATTTTATCCACCAATTAGTCACCCCACGTCAATGTTGAATTTCTCCGCATTTTCCATATCCTTCCCCATTTTAGGCTCTTGAATAATTACCTACTCACTCATCCATTTCCCCAACTCTATATTTCTATTCCCTCCCAGTCCTCTCCCTTCCGCTACCCCACAAGCATATAATCCGGCCCAATCTTCACCCTGATACCTGTGTTCTATTTAAGAATGACATGAATGTCGACACCGGTAATAGTCAATAAACCAAATGAGGAAAGTGAAAAAAGTGTTTTAGTCAACATACTCATTTACTTCCACAAGAGAACTCACCAACAATCAACTTAATCAAGCCCTCTATGTCATCTTCAGCACTTCTGTACACTTATAAGTTCCTGAAAGTTCCATCCATTTGATCTTTTACATCCGACTTCATGTAAATGACAAGGAAATCATTTTCATTTATGGGAAATTCCGCAGAAATATTTTGGGCTTCTCGTTACACGTTAGAAACTATTTGAATACCAATATTATTTGGTTACAGAGTTTCATTTTCCACCAAGTTTAGCCGGAAATGAAGAAAGTCAACGTCTGGATCCCTGTAACTGCATTAATGACGATTAACATTCGAGCAATAGCTAGAGGTGAAAGCTGCTCATGGAAGTATTTATACAAGTTTCTGTAGGCACCTTAACCTTTACATTTTAATAACGGCTTTATTGAAAGGAAATGCCAATTGTTTGAATGAATTGGTGATGTTAGAAAGACTGAATTACAGGAAACGTCGTGAAAAAAAGAGACAGATCACCATTAATTGAGCTGTTTCAAATTCACTTCGCAGCCACTGCGATTAAAAATTTTAGGCGTAGGTTTAATCAAAAAACTCTATGATACCTTAAAGTTCTGCATTTTTGGAATTTAGGGGCAGAACAAATCGATTTCTCCCCCCACTACAATTAAATCTCTTTAGATCCCATTAAAAATATTTCGTTCCTAATAGCCCATAAGATGTGACATCTAATAGAGTTACCACCTTAAATTTCAACAAATAAAGGTTTAAGTGGGTAAACTAAAAAAACAACATGAAAAACTGTCTTAGACGTCGTGGATTCACACTGTCGATTTTGTCGTTATATGAGTGTAATGGAATAAGAAACAGTATCGGAAGAGAAGCATGATGAAGTGTTAATCTGCTCAGGCATATCCTACATAAATTTCTTTCTTTTATCAATATCGTCATATTTAATTTACTCTGGTTTAACAGCAGGCTGCGCGATCACCTCTCAACCAGGGAATACATTTCTGGGTAGCACTTCCAGTATTCGGCTTTCCGCTTTTCAAAAGCGTCGCCAAAACAACGCTACATGAGACAAAACCCTCGCCATACCCCAGCTCGTGCTTTACGACGTAGACGAAAAGATAAAGAAAAAGCACCCACAATTCTAAACCAGACGTACTGCTGGGAAATTACATTTTCCGCCAAGATAAGCCTGCATGCGTAGCTAAATCGAGAGAGACCTGAAACGTCTTTCGGAAGGAAATTAGGTTGGATCCAACACGTGGAGAGGTCGCGATGCGGGGATGAGGGAGCTGAGGAAATAGAAATAGATCCGTGCCACCCTGGGGTTCTATCCGTACTAGGCCAGCAAAGCGCATGCCAGGTCTACGCTTTGGAGATCGAGGGACGGTGTCGGGGTCGAGAGAATGGCAGAGCGGGGTCAGAGAGGAAGCAAGTAGGCGGACGGGGGGCAAAAAGATGAGATGGAGAAGCTTTTGAGTCTCGAGGAACGGAGTTGGGCTTGGAAAAAGGCTCGCTCGCAAGTGACGTTTGTGAAGGGAAGGAGAAGGGATTAAGCGTGGGAAAATCCACCCGACCAACCACTGGAATGGCTCCGGCGATTCGAGCACGAGATGGCGTTTGAGAAAACCAAAAGATTTTAAAACGCGGTTAAAAGGAGGATAGAAAAAAGACTCGGTTGAAATGATGAGACTTGGATGAGGGAATAAGACAACAATTCAATGACAAGAAGAAGATGGAAGAGTTGATGGAAAGATATTTAGTGAGGGAGAGAAAGAGGAAGAATGAAACAAAGGTGCTATAAGCCATAGAAATTCAACTCGGATTTATTCTTAAGAAATCACATGCAGCAAATTTAACCACTTTAAAATAAAATAGCAAGGCGCTTATAGGAACAATATCAGTAATACATGTGATCTTATTTTTTCCGGGTGTGTCTTTTGAGAGAAAGCTGCACGAGGTTCCACTGGACTAGGATCTCAAGCACTGGCCATGAATCATCAGAGTTTCTGAATGAAATCATTTTTTTTCCGAAATATTCAAGGAGGTCAAGTCCTTAACCAGGTGAAACTAGAACCCTCTACATTGGGCCAACTCAAATAAAAATCCAGCATAAGTACAACTTTTTAGTGAAGTTGGCGCATTACAAAGGACTCAGTTGACACACCCGAGAAACCATCCTTTCATTCGGATTATTTTGGCGGGAGCACTGGAATGTTTTAATGTGGGCTTATGTAGTCATTAGTACATCTAGTTTCTCTAGCATTGGTAGCAAACCTATATTGCGGCGTATAATGGTGGAATTTGAACGCCTGACAAATTTTTGTGGTGCTCAGGAATTAGCAAATCTTGGTAAGTTTTACATAGAATATTTATTGGACGACAGGTTTCGCCGAATAGTAGACATGATCATCGTCGACATGATAATCTTCGAACAGCCGGCATCACCTGATAATGTCGACTACTCGATGAAACCTGTTCGTCCAATAAACATTCAAAGCAAAACTTACAAAGTTTGTTAACTTTTGAGCATTTTGGAAAAGACTTACTAAGATAAGGCTGAAACTATTGAATTCGTGAAGCATTTGCGGTTTTTCTCTAATACATCAGTAGAATTTCGTCAGCTTAACAGGTAGTTTATAGCCCATATTGGCGATAACTCATTGCTTACCTCACTCCATGTGGTGTATTAGAGGGTAGACATTTCAGAGGTATATTTAAAAAATAACTGAATCTATTCGGCGATTCACAGAAATATTCCACCGCTAAATGAATCAGACATGACATGAACTTGTATTTCTAAGCCTCATCTGGACATATTTATTTTCTCTTCTGTAGTAAAAAATGATTAAAACGGTTGCTAGAGAGTGTCAATGGCGTCAATACTTGAATCACAACGAGAGTAGAGTGCTGCAGGCTATATGAACTGCTCAGCAAAGTAAAAAATTTGTTTATACATTCACCCAGATGGGAAGTATCAACCGTTTTTATTAAGATCAAATCCTTGGGGAGTTGATGGTAGCGGATTCTCGCGTATCAGCTTAATTCGAATGCAAATAACTTTGTGGCCCTTTTCAGCCAATGTCAATTACCATGCCAATATAGACCTATTAATGATAAAATTGGAAGCTGCTTTCATTAGGATTTCACATTGAATTCTGTCGTTTCTAACAGTTGATTCGTAACTATAACGCAAAAATACTAGAAGGATGGTCAGCAATTTTTCCTTTGAAACATCCTCAGCTTTTCAAATTTGCTCCGATTAAGGTTTGGTTGTGGGTCAGTGATTCAGTATTAGAGAAGACTTCTTCACTAATACTAAATCTTCCCGTCTTCACTATTTGCGTTATAGTTACGAATCAACCGTTAGAAACGACAGAATTCAGAGTGAAATCGTAATGAAATCAGCTTCCAATTTTATCATTAATTGGTCTATATTGGAATGGTAATTGAAATTGGCTGAAAAGCGTCATAAGACCTCGAGTGATATTACAATTAATGTCGGCGTAAGCCTGCTCTAAAAATATGGCCTTGGAAGACCACTCTGTGACGTCCGAGCATACGGACAGAGTAAAGCACTTTAGGTACTTAATATACATTGAATAGGAGACGCATAAGTTTAATTTTGCAATTTTCTAATGCCAAAGTTGCAATAGATATCAAAATTTTCTTGTCGTTTAGAGGTAGCGAGTATTTAAAAACACCCTACGTATTCTGCTTTTGCAGGTCCGGATTATCTCACAATGATACTTCTAATGATGACATAGCATCAAAACCTGGGGTTCCTGTCTTTTTTGTTTATTTTGAAGCGGCATTTAAACAATTGATACGATAATATTTAAACAAAAATACAAGTAAGAATCAAAATTTCCCCGAAAAACTCCGTTAAAGTCAGGGTTAGTAGTGTGTGAAGTCAGTACAAAATATTATTTACCGGGCCAATTCCATAAGACTTGAGAGAAACCTCTTTTGAAGAACACTTTCTGATGCAGTTCTAATGCTGAAGACAGCCAAATGGTGATATGGAGGACATTTAGCATCAAAGGGAACACGATGACACGAGGGAAATGGTCGGTTGGTCAATTGGTTCCTCATTCGGAAGGAAACGAATAGATGGGGCGAAGGATACCGCAGGGGGGAGTACGAATGGGACGAGACATGTATACATTCCGAAAGGAACATAAATTGAAATAAAATGAATCCCTGAAGACGATTGTGAAGATAGGGTAGCTTTAAGGATTGAGAGAGAGGGAGACAAACAGATGGAAGGGTAAGATCTCAGGAAGAAATCGGGGGAAAGAAAAAACTTTGTTCAGAAGACCTTGAGGACATAATAACGCGGAAGGAACAAGTTAAAATAAGTGCTATTTGGCGAAGAGAGAAAGAAAGTTTGTACCTCACTCAGACCAACCCACCTTCCGTTTTCCAGGGATATTATTATTAATTTTATCCAATCGTCCGTTGTTTAAAATAATTTTTGCCGGTCATTTTAGAGCATGCACCATAGTGCACTATAATTTGCCTTCCTCTATCAGGAGCAACTCAAACACTATACTTAATAGTGTTCCACAGAAAGGATGGCAAAAGAAGAGAAATAAAGGAGTTTTTAGGGTAAGAATATTCTCAAACTTTGCAATAAAATATTTACACAAGCAAGATTCAAAAATAAACCATACGATGTATACGTCCCATTTATCCTATCGGTCAAATATAATACAAGAAACGTCTTTGCATTTTCCACAGTCAAAAATCATATTCTCTTCTCGAGTTGATGGGCAACATCATATTGTCATATTTTAAGAAAATCTTCAATATTTATAGGTAATACTATCCAAAAGCTTGCGTTGACTGAGGGAAAGCAATGCTCAAAAATATGGAAAGCTTAGACCCAGAAGTAGCAGCACGTGACATACGAAGTTATCATGAATATCCACAATCCGTAGTTACCATGAATATCCATAATCTGGAGGAATGGAAAAACTGGTCGAGGGAAATCAATTGGTGAATCAGAATTTTGCCCTCATAGGATGTTTTCTTTCGTATAACACCTTAAATTTTATCATTTCATAAAATACGTAATGTTTAATAATTTCTCTGGAAATTTTTTAAGTGAACATTAAAAATGTTTATTCGGCCAAAAGTATATAAAGCAAAATATTGGATCTAATAAGACGGTGCTGAAGCTCCAAATCTACATAATTTCAGCAATCAACATCCACATTCTACTCTACGCGCCCCAGCGCCGTATTGACGTGTGGCATGGGGTGTTAGGTCACCAGCCAAGTAAAGGTGTTAAATAAAAGATTTTTTGTGGTGAAACAATGGCGTATATTATGGAAGAGTGAAGTACAGTTTTTTATAATGGTCTCTTACTTTTACTAGAAAGAATTAATTTTAGACCAAACTGTTCAGCAATGTATCTTTCTGATTTTATCGCTTCTGTCGGACCTAGAGATGTAGTGCGGTGTCTATTGAATATTATCCCTGTTGCTATGAATTACTCACGCTCTGAATTGTTCAAGTAAACTAAGCCCAGTATGTAGCTGAGCTCTGAATTTCCAGCGGTTCCCAACCTGTTCCCCTTAAGGCTGTCGGAGACACTAAATGTTCGTTCGTAGCAGTTTTTAACAAAACTCGCCACTTTCCTTTGAATTTAATTCACTTGGGTTAAATCTCGGTCCAAAATTCATTGGAGAGGTTTCATACCCAGGGCGAAGTCGTACCTCAGTTTTAAATTTTCTTCAGAGGAACTTTCTGTTATACGCTTGATACATCCTACTTTTGTTTGGCTGTGCAGCATATGTTTGATTCATTCCGTAAAAGAATATATTTTACATTCGGGAGGAGTAGGAAATGGTCCAAAAGGCATGCCATTTCAATACTAGTGACGAATTCATATTGATATTTGAAAAATCAGTCTTCATTTCTATGAATAATATATATTGACCATAATACCACATTAACATAGTAATCGTTAATTAAGCAAAGGTAAAATTGCTTCCATTGCTGAAGAAGTAAACCAGATATAACTGCAATTAAGTTAAATGGAGTAAATGCAACTGCATTGCAACAAAAAATATTTATTTTGGCATAGTCAGCTAACAATCTCTTATAATCGTATAAACACTTCGTCATTCGAGAGAAATATTGAAGTTTGAATTGCAACAGAAACCTAAAAATTCACAGTGCCCTCAAGTCCATTTTTTCGGAAGGGATGTGATATCTTAATGCACGAGGGTGATTACCATGCACGCATCACTCGATGCAGGAATTTAATGACTCAACAATTTCTCTTTCGCTCAGGAAATATATGTGTAGCTACTACTCGAGCATGTTAGAGATTTATCCACCTTTAGCGCCGGCGCGACTTAATGTAGATTGAAGACCTAGGCGTAGGATGAGATGAATGAGAGCGCTGTGAAAAATCTTGCAACGGTAAACGAAGTGCCTATCTACCAAGAGGGGGAGTCGGCGGGAGGGGACTAGCTGCGGAGAAAAATTGGACTGGCGCTCACGCAATCATGAGAGGAGCTCTAAAAAAAAACAAGAACTCGGAAACAGGAAAAAGCCGGATGCGGCGAAGAACGTCGAGGATATGAAAGCATATGAAGCGTAAAGAATAAACAAATGCCGACACGCGGAAAAGAGGCAGGAAGATGAAAGAGCAATATGGTAGGTGATGTGATAAATGAACAGAGGTTAAAGTGCTCGGATATGTGACACTTGAATGATACAGTAGTCAAGGAGGTTGGGGCAAGGGAATTCAATGAAAAGGAATCTCTAGATAAAATGAGGAATTTAAACAACAATTTCGACATAAACATGGCATGTAACATTAGTAGAGGATTATGCGACATTCTATCCAAAATGTTCCAAACACCGAATGCTTGTGTAAAAAGGCTAACTATTTTTTTTGCACAGACACTGTTCCATAGTGTTTGTTCTTAGCGGAATGGCAAAAAAAACACTGTTGAGCAATATTCATCCATCTAATTTGCCCTCATATATTTTCCTCAAGCAGAGCGTTAGCAAGTCCGAGACTGCGGATATTAGCCAAGGAAGAAGTTAAAGGGGAAAAGATGAAGCGGTTAGGAGTGGAATTTGATCAACTCATGGCATTACGATGGAGAAGGCTACATTTGGACGAAGCTCCTTGCGGAGCGAGACACATGATGCCGTAGGGTTACGGACCACGGCAAGGGTAGATATGGGCTCTGAGAAATGATCGTCGACTCTCAAGAAAGAGTTTGATGATGAGATCTTCATAATTGAGGTTAAAGGACTGAACCGTGACTCTCCCATGTCTCTCATATCTATAAATACCTCATAGCGATACAACCCAAGCATTAAATAAGTAACGAAGTTTCACAAATACCAAAGGTCCCGCTCTCCGAACTAAGCAACTCTAGACAAAATGCTCTCAATTTTTCATTCTTTCGCCTCCGACAGATTTATCAGGAAGATCTTTTCCGCACAGATTTATAAAAAAATTTTATTTTTTAGAATTTCCAGCAGCCATGTGACCTGAAATTTACCACTGAGCTGCAATTTAAAGGCAAATTCTTAATACTAGAAGCAGGCAAAATAGAAAACTCGATTTATTGTGACGTTGATGTGTTATATTTTAGATTAAAAATATCACATAATATCACGTTGAGAAATTTTCTTGGCAAAAGATCCTGGAATGCTGCCCATATCACTATATTTCGAGTACATACGATATGGATAACACTACGCCACACTGAAATATCACATTGTTTTCAACGTATGCATCGTTCATACCGATGACTATTTTGTGGTGTATTTTTGCCAATGCATCAATAAATGGCTATATATCGCCCATTCTCGGTAACGCTCACGTCATATATTCTCGTTTTATCTAGCATACAGTAAGGAGGGCCCGTGGAAATGGAATTGGCGACCATCTTGGAGGATGAAGACGGATGCTTTGGAATTGGAGAGAGAAAAAGAGGGAAGGCTGGGAGGAATGAGTCGGAGAAGGTTAGGACGCGGGCGTTAGGAGCGACACCGGGGTAAATGGAGCAAGGGGCGTCGGCAAATGGTTTAGCTCTTTTGGTCGGAGATTGGAGAATGAGGATGGAGGAGAAGAGAGGATAGGAGGGGACGGAAGATGAAGGAGGGTTTAAGAACGGGATCAATGTGGCGCGAGAGAGATATGAAAGCGAAGAACGACGGCGCCGGATGTACGCAAACAATCGGAAGAGAGCGGAAACGCAAGAAATGACATAAGGATTCTCGCTCTCGTGCGAAGGCACTTGCGCAAGACGAACGTCTCTCTCCATCAAATGCCTTCGTTCGTTGATCAGAGCTAAAGTTTCCCAAACCGGGTGAAAGAAGGGTTTCATTCTTTGAATCGAAGCAATTTAGTGAAATCTACATTTCTATACTACGTCGACCCGAACTGTTCGAGTACTCTTTCCGAATCCCAATCGAATCATAATCGAGATATTTTCCGGAACTATTCCTGAATTCCAATTCCTATTACGATTTGAGGAGATCTGATGGTAAAGATAGCTTTAAATACATGCAATCATACATATATTAATCGTTTACCACATCAGATCCTGCTATCCTCACAGTACTTCATTCTTCAGTTCAACATATGTCCTACCTCACATTACCCTAACCATAAAGCCTATTCCTTTCCTTCCCTTCCCTGATAACCCACCGTTCTCCCCTATTTCACGGCCCTTAGCATATCCTCACCTGTCAATACCTGTTCCCAAGTGTTTCTTTATCATCTAATTTCCTTTTTCACTTATCTTCTCCCAGCTCTTTTATGAGAACACTCGCTCGTACGTCTTCCTTTACACCCATCGCACATTTTCCATTCATCTCTACACCCACATATCTTCTGCAGTTAATTATTAACCTATTTCCTCATAGTGCACAACTACTACTCCATAGTATGTACCATACATAATTATCTGTATCACTTATTTTCGTATTCTTACAAAAGGCTGCCGTCCTTAATTCTCGTTTATCTATGAATGCCCCCACAGAATACTATCATGCATATAATATCTACACTATTTTATCTCATTTTTCACCAGCATTCAACCAGTTACATAGATCTAACAAATTTTGAATGTGTAATTCTCATTTTCGAATCATTCTCGCTATCTTTGTCTATGAAAGTTCTGTATTTCATTCACTAATTATATGATGTGTCTATTAATTCCAGCAATCCTCTGGACGGCCATCTAGCCAACTAAAAGTTATCAGAACATCTAATCGGCCCTGGAATTTGCTCTTCTGCTTTCATACCTACAATTAGCTCTCCAAGTGCCCATTCACTCTTTCCTCGGCATAAGCAAAAGGAAATAAACAAAGGGATTGGAAGACAAAGGAAAAATCCAGCAGCCTAAATGAAGACGATAAAATTTGTGACTTCCGCGATTTATTTAAAACTTAAAACTGGTTTTGGCTGTCAAGCCATCTTCATTTTCTGAAGATGGCTTAGTCGTGGAAGTCACAAATTTTATCGTCTTCATTATGACATCCTTCAAACAAGTGAAAACTTCTCCTTTCGATATTCGAGCAGTCTTGTTTTACCCCGCGACCTATGATCTCGATTCTCCCATCTGAATCTTTCTGTATGCCGCCTTGAAAGAGTCTTCTTTTCTCACATGAACTCCTATATTCATGACTGTATTTAGTATTTTTGCAATCTACTTCGTCAAACGACTGTAGAAAATATACAAAACAAGTACAAGCGCGCAACTGAATCCCTATGATTATATCTATACATCTTATAATCACCGCAATAATCCCGAATTCCCTTCCTCACCAACAACTTGATTATAAAATTACTCAAGTCATTACTTACTCTCATTTCCAGGCATTGGTAAAATATAATAATCTTTCCTGAATGTGAATATCTAAAGCATATTGTTCTCCACCTCTTCCATGCCGACAATTTCTTAACCTTTTCTTCGAATAAGGGATCACAACTGTTTTCAAGGAGTTTTCGTGTCATACGCTCTCTACATGGATCATCTGAATTGGTTTAAAACTATTTTCAATCCATTATTTTTCAAATATTCACTAACTCTGAAGCTATATCTACTCCCACGATTTTCCTAGCCTTCATTTACTGAAGATTGTTTGTTGTTTTATGTCCTGCAAAAGTTGAACGAGATTTATATTATCTAAAGCGTTTTTCTAATGCTAAATGTAATTTCTATTTCTCTGCCTTCCCTGAATGTTTTCTTTTATTTTTAACCTCCTCTCTATGTTTACGTCCCTGTCTTGTCGTTAATTTATGATATCGTTTACCATCCGCCAAAATTTTTACAACACGGCTCTCTCTCTCATCTCATCTCTCATCTCAGCGTGTATTACACCTTCTTCCTCATCTCCATTTGCCTTTCCCATTCCATCGAAATAACTTTTCCAATTATTTTCCTTCGCTCTGTTACCATCATAAATTATTTTCAAAATCAGATAGCTTCTCTTTTTCGCAATTACTAATTAAAATCAAATGCATGAGTATCAACTACAGTCCAAAAGAAATTTAAAACCCCAATGGAATAATGTAGGTTTAAAAAGCATTGTCTACGCCTTGCGATTTAGAAATTCCAGCGGGTGAAGAAACAAAAAAAATTATTGAGAGTAGATTATCCTGAACAACGAATAAATTCTACTGGAATATGTGCAAATAAAACTAATAGAAACAATAGTTTTGGTGAAGGGGTATGGTTCAACACAATATTGTGTGTATGCAACTACTTCATGGCAATGTAGCTTGGGTGAAAACAGCGGAAGAGGAGCAATAATTTTTGCAGATAGTCATGGTGGCATAACAGAACAATGAAAATAACATGGAACGAGAGAATCACGTATGAAGATGAATTTTGAGGAGTAGAGGATAAAATCAACGTCACAAACTATAAGTTATTGAATTATTATAGAAACTGATTGAATACAAAAGTTAAATTAATGATGGGTGCACAGCTACTCAAACTTAAGACATTAGTAACAATTATATTGAAAGGATTTGCAGCGGTAAATAAAGGTGTAAATTTTTCTGGGTCAATGATTAGAGCACTTTGGACAGAAGCCTCCATGAATTAGAAATAGTGTATAATGTGAAATTTATTAAAATTAATTTTGAATTTCAATTAAAATTAACTTTGGGGTCACTTTAATCTATATATTAAGGTTTGGCATGGAAGAAATGATGAGCTGAGGTTGGAGTTACCGGAGTGAAGGAAAAGTATTTGTGCGGAACTTGATATGCCAAACATGAAAAGGTTAAAATGATAACCAGACTGATCTCACAATATGTGAGACATCCGAGTGAACAGATGTAGAACTAAGGAAGAAGTATTTAGGTTTAAATTTTGCACTAGGTCCAAAATGATCTTCCTGAAATATCTAAATTAAGATGCAAATCTAATGATTATTTATGTTATAGTCGCTAATATGCTTAAACAATAGTTCTAGATTCTCAATTGTAACGTATGTAATAATACGATAATAACTACACAATAAGGGTGCAAGATTTTAGAAAACTTATTTTCCTTAAAGTTTAAATTAATATATTTGCTTAGGTATTAGACTTTCGTTAATTTTATGAGTCAAAATTAATGGAATACTTCCTCACGTTGTATTTTGTAGTCTCTTTCACATTATTTTGCTCATATCAAGAAAAAGACAATATTATAACTTTAAAAACTATTTTTCCATAAAATTAGTTCATAGAGAGAAATTATGAGGAATTTGTTGGCAGTATAACCAGTTATTACACTATAATACCGTTTTAACATTCTTAGGACTAAATTGGGGAAATATTGCCTCCGTAACAGAATAATAATGATAAAAAATTTTTAATTAGATTTTCTGAAATAATATATGTTATTACATGGGTCCTGTTTATCTTTTATTAACTAAAACGTGGGCGGAGTATAATGTAAAAGCTTTGACAGAAAAACATTTAACTGGAGAATAGAAACGTTGCTTGCCAATTAATATAAATTTGTAACTTTCACGCTTCAAAAAATGTCACAGAATATAGTCGTTTAGCCATTCTATTTTGACTTCAATTAATGAAAATGAGAATTATTAGAATGACAATTCCATAAACATGTTTCATTGTTATTGTTATTGACACGATAAATTAATGTGTAGTAAGACCTGGTCCAACGAGGGTGGTTTATAATTCATATGTAAGATCTCATTCTGACCAAATTTAGTACAATACACTCGATTACACTACATGATCAAGGTTTGTGCGATGGAAAATTCCAAAGTACATTCCATAATTTAAAAAGAGCATGAAATAAAGTAAAACATTCCATGTCTCTCTAATAAACTGCCACGATCATATTGCAGTGCAGGAGTGACCAGTGACGTTTCCAGTATTCGTTTCAGGACGTTCATGTTGAGTACAAGCAGGGAGGTAGCAGTTGGACTTTTTTTAAATTCAGGAAAATCATGTTAATTTAAAAAAATGGGGTGTACAACGTCGAATACAGTGTGATAGCTGTTTTTTTAGATTTATATATTGGATATTACTGAAATAATAAAACCAACTCAACTGCTTGTATTTGAAAAACACAATCTTACCACCTGAAAAAAAATTGTTCAGAATCTTGAATAAATCTAATCAACATCAAATGTTTAAAATTTAACGGTTTTCCATTAGTGCCCATTGTTTAAATAAATTAATCGTTTCGGGAAAGGAAGGGTTAAGACCAGCCGGAAATTGTGAGTAGAGTAAATATTGCTAAATCTATTATTACAGCCTTGAACGTGCTGTAAGTTATTATGATGGAAATTCACGGATACAGTTTAGGCATAAATCCTCGCTAATAATTTTCCTTATCGCAGAAACGCATGTTCACGTTTCGCCAAAAATCCGTGCAATTTATCAAAAGTTATAACACATCTCTTCAGAGAGTTCAAGACATGAACGATGTCAGTGAAAATTTACTGACCTAATTCTCGGGTGAGATTACCATCTTTGATGTTGGAGTTTTTACTTGACGTTAGGACCCTAGAATGTATAGCTCTCGGGTTTTCAACCGGGTGATCGAAACCCGGGAGCTATACATTCTAAGCATTCGCTGGGAAAGCTTTAAGTCTTACATAAGGAAGTTAGTTGGCTGCATAGATATGCCTGCAAGTGTCCTTTCCTCTTTGCCCTTTTGCCCTTTGCCCTTTGTGAATCGCCTAAACATAGTATTTATTACAGAGAAAAATAAAACACTACATGTGATGGTGTCACGATTTTTTCCGGCGAGAATCACAGAATAGTTTATTGACGCATTAAATACAGGGGAAGTCAATTTTAATATTAAGTTTATACGTGGGACTACCCCCCTCGTCGAGTCAAGTCAGAAAGTGCCTACAATCGTTGTTAGCATATTACATAGTCACAGCATATTTACGTTGCAAATTATTAATTATTGTAATGTATACAGCACCTGCTATAGACAAATCTCCACATCACATATGGTCAACTAGGAATGAAAAATATGATAAATGAATAGCTGTAAATAAAGGTAAAAAGGTAATGGGTAATGGAGCGCATCATACTGAGTAAATAAATAATTTTGAGTACATATTTGTAACATGGGAAAAAAACCCAAATTTATCATCAAGAATTGTTTTTTTTACTTAGAGAAACCATGTTTTAAATGTAAATCGGCATTAAATATATAATAAAGTTATGTTTATCAATTGACGCATTATTTTAGGCTTTATGTGTTATAAAAGTTCGATGAAAACGTTACATTGATAGCATCTCAAATCACATTACTGGAAAAGTTTGTTTGTTTTAAAAGCACTATTTCTGTAAGTTGAGGATATAAACAAACATTGATAGCATCTCAAATTACTTTACTGGGAAAGTTTGTTTGTTTTAAAAACACTATTTTGTAAGTTGAGGATATAAACCGAATTACTTTAATTTGCACTCTGATTTTACTGCCAGGCACTTAGACTCAATATTTCACTTTAAAAATGACTTTTAACATTATTCATTCCAATAAGTAATATTTTACTTTATCATTTTATCATGTAATACCACATTTTACTTATAAATATTAAAGTTTGCTCGAAATAGTTCATATTTCAAAACAAATCTCCAGGAACTTGCACCCAAAAACCATAGATTAGGAAGGCATTGTTCGGATGCTGACCGTTAACTACGCGGAAAAATGGAATAAACATTTTTCGCTATCTCTAAAGGAAAAAGAGGATCGTAATCTTGGGAAACCTCCCATCCTCATATTTAAAGCCAGCAAGTTCGCCTTCACTACATATTCAGGACGCACTGTTGTTATCGAGCATCTGGAGGAGGGAGAGAGACTGAAATAATTCCCAAAAAATGAACAAGGAAATAGACTAGTAAGTTGAAATGAACTCCCCATATCGCATCAGTTCAATAAGCAGCTTGGTCTTTTCGGACCCTCGATCTCTCGGGAGCGGCCTGGGATCTTTTTCCTTGCAATTTATTTCCAGACATTCCATAGGACGATGCGTGGACTGCAAGAGTAAAAGGGTGAACCTTGGAGTACATGAACAAATGAAATTATGGAGAGGGAGAGGGAAAGAATTTCCTACTCTCGTCTCCTCTTCTATTTAGTCCTCGAAGCCAATGAATGCTATTGTGCTTTGGCTCGTCGCTTCGCCGGTACCATCCATTATTTCCCCTAGCAAGGGTTACAGGAAGGGACAAGCAGAGGTCGAAAGGATAGGGAAATAAAAAAGGCACGAGAAACGAAGCATGAGAGTTATGAGGACTGCGGAATGGTGTGTGCGAGCGGCCGATTCCCGTCCGTCCCTTTGTTTCCCCTGTGCGATGACTACCTACAACTTGACGTTTCGGACAAAAGGAGGTATTTAAGCTGATCAAAAGAAATTGAACGACGGGGGAAATGAAGAAGGTTTGCGGGGTCGGGTGGTTTTGCAGAGTGATGGCAAAAGAGGTATGGCAGGGGGGGAGCGAGGGTCGCTTGGTTTAGCTGGAATGAAGGGGTATGGGGGAAAGAAGGGTGGTTGTATCGTAGAGATAATTCAGGGGTAGGTTTTGGGTGGGTCGGGGGCGAGGAGCGGAGAGGTTTTCGGGGATGGACTCGGTCGATAAGTTAAAGCAGATTGCCCGATTGACGAATGAGGGAAGAGACTGTAAATAGACTCTCCTAAGCAGATGACCCTGCGTGGGAATGCCGCCGATCCACGAATTTTAAAAAAATACCAGCTCGTCCGAAACAGTAGAGAACCAATGCATTCCCCTTCTCTGACGGGGTTTTTTCGGTCGGTATTTTCGTCCAAAAACGGTAAACTTCTGGGGATATTGGAGGCAATAATGTTCTTCTAGTCGAGGCAAAGAAGCCGGAAGACGTAATACATTGATAAGCCGCTAATGTTGAGTAGGTTTCCTTATAAAAAATGTACAAGCCAAAAGAATCCTATATTTCAACGTATTTCTTGGAGTGATCGGATCAGAGTACGATACCAATCTTGATAAAATTATAGGCATTAGAACCTGCTGGGAGCTTTACCAGTAGAAATTACTGCGAAGGATATTTATAATAAAAAAAGACGTAATTATCTTGATATTTAAAGACTTATTAATCATTTGCAAATGTAAGAATACAAAATTTATTTATTCATTGCCGATTTTTATTCCAATCATAATAATCATTTCCGTTAATACAGCAAACCCTGCACTAAGTGTCTCAGGTTATAAGGCACTTCGTACTTCTTTAATTTATTTTATTAATGCAACCCATTTGACCTAGATAGTGATCTTGCAAACTATTTTTCATCAAAAGTCGCTGGTCATGATTTGGCAGTAAATATCTTAATAAGAAAATATGGAATGAAAATTTCAAAAAAAGAAACACTGGAGAGAACAGTTTTGTTATAACACGGAAATTTGCCAATTTCTTGAAGACACGCGTGAAATGATCGAAACTCTCACTAACATCATCAACATTACCATGTAGTAAATAGTTCAACGCTTATCATCATATCCGAATGATTTACTTAAACATTGATTTATAACATATTAATCTGGATGCAGCTAAAGAAAGGTAATTTAGTTCTGTTTTTGCTATTGACCAAAAATAAGGAAAACTAAAAAGTTAATGGCTTAGCATTCATTGAATGTTCCATGCAGCCGTGCCATGCAGCCAATACTAAGCAAAAAATTTGAGGCCCACACGTAAACTCGTAAAGACGAAAAGTGTTCGAGCGCAGAACTACTTCTTGCGTTTGGAAACGTATCTGAAATAAGCCACTGCAGATATTTCACGCTCAAGAGGTCATTTCGGTTCCGTAAAAGGGTGAGCATTCCAGGTACCATAAAATTTCGCGAGCGTGTTGCCGTGGATATGTTCAAAAATATTAACATTTTTGCTCGATGACTATGGGTCAAAAAAGTCCTCTATTTGAGCTCAAATGTGCAACAAAAACAACATGACGGTTCAACGAAAAACGCACAAAATTCGAAATAATGACGCCAATGTTGAGTCAAAGATAAGCTTGGATTGTACGGCAGAATTGCCTCAGTCCTTCTCACGAAGAAAAATACTTTCTTCGCCCGCAACTCCAAACAGGCTAAAATGCAAATGTCCCTGTTCTATATCCTAAAGTTTTTCCTCACAAAAATACTTGTGTGTGGAAGATATTTCATTTGTATCAACACTATAAACTGCCTACTTACAGTTAGATCTTGTATATACCTCCTTGAAAGTCTTAAAATAGTTACTTGGGTGGACAAAACTAATTTTCCCGTTTTCTCAAGCTTTTTAATGGCTACGTCTACAATATTGTTCGGTTTAAATATACGATTTCTGATTCTAATCGAAACATATGCAGGTTGGTTATATCTTGACTTAGGTGAAAGAGGATTCCGCCCTTCCAATATGGCCAGTGAGTGGAAATACTCAAGGTATAATTTTTACTAGATATTTTCAGGAATGCACACAAATCAATGCACACTAATACAACTGTTTGAGACATCATAATATGAAAAATGTAATTCACATGGAAAAAATTGCAATAATCCAGTTCAAGAGTGCACATGCCTCAAATGACCAGGCCCTGTTTGGTAGAATTTGCCCTATTCCATTTAAAACAATTTTTCTCATCTTTATTCTCATATTAAGTTTTAAAAACAAGTAAAACTAAGGGATAAAACAAGTAATACCAAGAAAACGAAAGAAAGATAAACATACTTTACTGGGATTAAACTTCCTACCCATCAGAATATATCGTTTCGGGCTTCTACTGTTTAAACTATTTACCCTACTAGGAAAGGGAGCATAGAGAGAAGTCACAGATGGAAGGGGGATTTTCAGTTCGAAAATGCTGTTGCCAGCGGAGTCCTTACTATCAGCTCTCGAAGTTCCGGTCGCCAATACTCGCGTCGGTGGTTTCTCAGCGGCATCTCCCCGTGAAGCCCGTTCTTTCTTCGAGACGAGAACCGGATTAGCCACGGTACGTGATTTGCATTACGGACGAGATTTACTGGTTTCGAGATATGTACAAAAGGCCTTGGACGGGAGTCAAGAAGAAGAAAGACCGTAAAAACTCTGGCGGAGGAATTTCCGCTTGCCGAACATATGCAACGGAACCTCATATATAGTACGTCTCCACGTGTGTTTGTACGCCTACGGCGGGTGAGTGTAAGACCTTATCTGAGTTGTTTGCTGCGTCACAATTGGCAGGTGGCCAGCGGAGCTAGCTTTTACAACCAGGTCACATTTCCAAGGTTGCCTAACTACTATTATGCCTGGTGATGTTGGGACGCAAAGAGCAGGGAAGTGAAGTGTTACACATGGTTTAGTCCGTCTCCTTCGCACCAAGAGAATAAAGAGCGACGGCTTGGCGAAGCTTTTTTTCTGCATACATGGAGTAAAACAAAAAATGCAAAAAATTGTTGAGTTTTGCAAAATAGGGATCTCAATAAAACTGATTTCCACATATTTTCCCAGCAATTTCTCGACTTAATGCAAAACAAAACTTATCCATCGGAGACACCTAATAGTATTCTTCGTTTTCCATAGAAAATTAGAAATAAATATCATTTCTCATTGGCATGGTGGTATTCATTCGAAACTGATAAAATTGTTTCTTTGAGAAAAGTTTAGGTATGTTTTATTACACGCAAGTATATGTTATAGGTAGGATAGTGAAAAGAAGATTAATTAAAAATAGAGAAATTTTATTCTTTATAAAAGAGTCTTATCAAGATATGTTGCGTCAAATTTACTTTGATTATTTTAAACCATCTGCAGGCGTTTCTGAGGAGCGGGGGAGGAATTCTCTTTCCTACCTCGTAGTACTTTTGGGAATTGTTTTGCCATCACAATTGACTGCGGAAGAAGACGCTTGTTCTGGGACTGGTTAGCCGCCGCTGACCATATGGCAGTCGTCTGTCAGTTTTTGCTGAGTCCTAAGCTTCATTCGCTCAACTGCGAGATTAACGACGGTTCGCGCGCGTATCCCAAGTTCTCCAAAATATGAACGCGGTCTAGCTCATTGAACTTTAAACCTAAATCAAAGTATCGGGCAATAAGCCCATCATAGTGGAGTAATAAAACAGAGATATTAGGAAAATAGGAATATTTTACGATTATTTATAAAATAATTATCGTTGTAGAAAAATAGGCATAAAACATCTGCCAAAATGTTTAAAGAAAAGGCTAGTTTACACTTCTATTTCTAAGAAATTCACACACACGAATCACAAATTCAATAACACGTTAAGTTTGATCCATAAGATGACGATCATATGTTTATTTTCGATACCGTGTAATTCTATGTCAAAACGAAGAACAAATCGACTGAATTTCCACTTTACCTCTCCGATTCCAATCACCTTACAGGACACATTTTGTTTTGCTATATTTTTCACCATACATTACTTATTAGCATAAGCTACAGGGTAATCTCAAATAGTGGGAATGAGAGTTAACGTGGGGTAGCTGTGATGTTGAACGCAACATTCGGGATGAGGGTACTAAATATGCAACACATGATCGACTAAATGCTAACGGTAGAATAAAAAGTACGCCCGACAAACTTTTTTTTGCCTCTAAACTTGTCCACGAGTAGTCATGTAGCGGAATAGGTCGAATTAGAATATGAACAGATAGAGAAGATAATAAGAGAAGTTTCGGGAAAGAAAACCCTGACAGTAATGGACTACTGGAGTTCAGAGGTAGGGGAAGGGAGAGGTAGATATGAAGAGGGAGCGTATAGGTTATATATAGGAACGAGAAATGATCGCGGTGAGATGGTAGTTGAATTGCAAAGGAGTAGTCAATTAGCAGTTTGTAGCACTTGTTTTAAAAATCATCACAGTCGGAGGCAAACATCCGGGAGACATTGGGAGATATCAATTTGATCACATATTGAGTAGAAACTTGGAAGCTATGCAAGGGAAAGGAGCAGAGAATACCAAGAGCTAGTGGAAAAAGATATGGGTGAAGCAAAGATATAGAAACAATCGATGGATAATAGGAGAATAAATAAACTGGCATAGTAAGAGTGACAAAATACAACAATATGTTCAGCGAAAAGGAGGAGGGTGAAAAAGCAGTGAGTTACGGAAGAAATGATTAGGAAAATTGAGGAGAGAAGGAAGTGGAAAAACGTCAATACCGAAGTAGGAAAGAATAAGTACTTAAAATATAATGATAGACTCCGGCAAGTGACTAAGGGAGAAGGAAAACTGGAAGGTGTAGGAAAGTGGAAAGTGCGAGGAAACGGAATAGCTGCAAAAAGAATAGGAAGTGTGTGCGTGATACTCCTAACTACAACTGCAAACAGGTGGTAAGAGAGAGCAAACAGAACAAAAGATTTAGAACAAATTAGCAAGGAACATAATTGAGCATGAAGATATTCGAGAAAGGTGGAATGAGACTTAATGAAGCTATATGACAGCAAGGGTTAACCTAGACATAAATTATGAGAGAATACTTAGTAAGGATAGCCTCAAAGAAAACTTACTTTACAGTATAATAGGAAAAGAGATGAAGGCAAAGAAACCTTTGGGAGTACATAAAAAAACCTTCTGAGTCACTCTATAATTTAGTCAATATTGGTAGAACACCTTTTTTCGACCTGGTTTGTAGGGTCTAAAAATTAGCAGAAAACAAGAACAAAATCGAAGATTCATTTCCAAAAGTTAAGGAAACTGCAAAGAAAAAGATTTGCACGCACAATTCACATTTTGTGACTGCCTCATATAAAATGAATTTTACTGGAGACTACAGGTTAGATATAATTTAGTTTAGCATGACAAATAGCAGAAAATACTAATTGGGGCATTCTCTTTATGGAGATATTATATTCAGTTGGCCGCAGATATCATAAGGATGCCCATAGACTCATCTATACGAGACAAACAATAGGAAATACAGGACTAATGTTACTGCTATACTAACCATAAAAGTAGACGTCATGCGACATCGATCTTGACCCAAGAGAGATGTCGGCTTATACCCTTGCGTGGAATTGCCTCCGAGGATCATTGTTTGCAATCTCGTAAACAGTCGCAGCCATTTCAACGCTTTGATCTGGTTGAAAAAAGGTTTGTATACACTCATGGTGGCCTACTTTAGTAATTACATCATAAAAACAGCTTGGATGAAACTTAAAGATGCTTTAGTTAGTTATCGAAAGGCATAAAGAGAATTATCTCGTTCACCAAGCCAAATTGGTGAAAGCTCGCAAACTTTATGTTATAAGTAACTCATACTAGACAGAATTATCACCATTGCGCATGATTCAAGTCTCTTCCAGACGGAAAAAAGTTCTATCTACGATGCAAAATTTTTATTTAACGATACGAGAGACATTATCTTCCTAAATAATTAGGAGTATTTCGAGATCAAATAGCATCCTCTCAAACACCCCAAGTAGAATTTCAGCGCTTCACTATAAGAGTAAAAATGAGTGATATATACTGATGATTTAACCCGCATTAGAACAAGTTTCGACCACCAGTCCTAATGAATAGATAAGTGGACGAGTTCTGGATCCTTAAAAATAGTATAGATACTTATTATTTGACAAAATTATTTCTTCACCTGCACTATTTCGTGCCGTAAGGGTATTTATACTGAAGTACGCAAAGTCTGGACAACTTTAAATTTCGTCAAAGGCATTAAGAGGAAATGTAAAGCATGAAAAATGCCATCACGTATGAGTAAACTTGGTAGGTTATGTATGCCAAACGTAAGATAGATATCATGAAAACAGATTGAAGATGATTAAGTTATTTAAAAAGAATGATAAACGGTGAAAATTAAGTTTATACTTAGAAGGGCTAAAAGGAAAAATAGGAACGAGAAGAAGTAAATATAAAAATGATTGGAAACAATTTTTCAGAATGAACTACAAATATTTAAGTCAAATGATTAAAGAGACAGCCTTAATCTATGCTAATTTGATGAAATTAACTTTGTAGACATCTATAGGAATGCTATAATCTTTCTCATATAAATAAGATGACGGCTAACATCAATGAAAAATATTAAATGAGATGCATTGAGGAAGTAAAGCATCTATCAATTTTACAACAGAACTTCAAAATATGGAATAGTGAATTAATAACATTGCTTGCAAAATAAAAGAGGAATGAAAGACAGCATAAAACCAAACATATAAATAAATTGGATTGAATTGATTTAATATTCAGGAACGATGAAATAAAAACGCTCAGGAAGCGAAAACAAAGGCTTTCCATGGAGAAAATTGCTGAGCTGAGGAACAAATTGAATCAAGAGACACGACGAACTTCATATAGATAAAGCTGAATTACCAGTAATCTGAATTATATTGCAAGAAATTAAATGCACAGTGGTAAAAAGCAATTCTACTAGTGTCCTCCAATGGATTAACTAAACAGAGCAAGAGAATAGCACTCCTGTCCTAGGAGTAGCAGTTCTAAACAACGTGAGCTTATGAGTTCCCACGAAGTTGACTCAACCCACCAGCCTGTGTACTATGGTCCGGATTGACACTGGGTGACATACGATACACGACTAGTCCACCGTCGATCACAAGTGAATGCAAACCTCCCCTTGATCAATGACGCTTTGCCTTCCCTAGTAGAAATGAGGTCTTGTTATGTTTCGCCAGCCGAGTTGCCTTATATAGGAGTGAAGTTGTTGAGAAACGAAAACTATCCATAAAGAATGCACTCAAAACATGAAAAAATAATAAATACTCAATTTAAACGTTGATTCATAAGGCAGAGGATTCAAAAGCGTAAATATCTAATTTATAATGGAGAAGTAACTATTACTTTAACATAAAATATCACACGTAGACCCTTTGTTCTAATGTAATCTCCTTCTTGATTCCGTACACTATTCAGCTCGTTGGCTGCTCAAGAATCGCTCTCTTGCCTGTTGAAACAGGTCCCCAGTATTTCTAACCGCTGTCCACTCTTTGATACTTTGTGTCCATGAACTTTTTCTTCTCCCTCTTGGGCGCTTCCCTTCAACTCTCCCTTCCAAGATCAGACAGGATTTTGTACTTTTTCCCTCTCAGGATGTGCCCAAGATATGAGATTTTCCTCTTCTCAATCTTAAAGTAATCTTACTCTAAGCAATCAATACTAATGCAAATGTAAGGAAAACCTTTATACCCGTATACTGGGCCAACGAATAATTGCAAGTAGTTTAAATTGCATATGAACAAGTTAATTTGAATGTGACATAGGAGACGTGTCAACATATTTTTACTATTATTTACGTTTAACAGGAGATTATAATATCTTTACGCGTGAATACAAGGAAAAATTGAATTCATTATGGAGTAGTTTAAGAAAAATTTTCCGAAATATGTTAGAGCACCCTCAGCGTTACTAGATGAAATGTCATTTTTAGAAATTTAGGTGGCTACATAACCTGCATTTTCATAAAATCGCACCTTCGCTTTTATAAACCACAATCGATGAAGACAATCAAACGTTTAAATTCGATCTTTCGAACAATCAGGATTGCAAAATCTTGCGGTCAAACTTAAAACGAAAATTTATGAGATAGGTAAGGAACTGGAAACGAATCTAGCATAGGTTTTAGTCAAAGACTTTGATGAAATTCCATTACAAATGAATGAAGATAATGCAAAAAGGAATAGTGTGCCACGCATATTCCCAAATGAAAAGAAGTTTAACCAGAGGAATTTGGTAGAGGGGGAATGCTAAAGGTATTCCAGTATTTCGCAAGCTGGTAGTAGGATGAGATCCACGGATATCGGGAGAATATAAACGATGTTGGTCCAACGGAAATGAAAACAGTTGATAAATGGAAAATATGCACGCAGCTCACCCACTCTTCTTGAATACGAGTCAACCTCTTTCCCTATTTTAGCCCGGAGAAAATTCTCTCGGACGATGGCAGACAGAGCACGGTTCAGGAATTTCTCCCGATCTTCAGCATCGTCTGCGCCTGAGGGATCGTCATAAAGGCAAATATCCAATCAGCAATAAATTCCCCAGTATAAATAGAGGGCACCAAGATACAGACACGCACAAATATATTGGGAGAGAAAGAGAGTGGGTTAGTAAAAGCGTAGAAGTGAAACGGGACTCCCGATTGAGCCAGTTCCAATCCAGAAGCCTTCCGGCACCGATTCCTCGACTGGCCCAGTCAGTGCGGAGAGGTGAAGCTTCCCTGGGTAGGGCAAAGGCGTTATCGGTGGTAGAATAAGGAAGAAAAAAGGTGGGCACCGAATTCAGACTGAAATGGGCGCACAGGTCTCTCCATTGGAGAGGCAGATGAACCGGAAATTGGCACTTTAAGGGCAAGGGGGCAGGAAGGACGGAAGAGGGTGGAGCTGCCCACTGGAGTAGGAACCAAAGCAGAGATGCGCAGGGTGAGAGGGAAGGGAGAAAGGTCTTTGGGGTAAGAACCCCCAGCCTCACCTTAGGGGAGGAAGGGCGCGAGATAGCGATGGGAATGGCGAAAGGGGTCCGGCGGAACCTATTTTCAGGACAGGCCCCCTTAGGGGGGAGCGAAAGAGCGTCCTGCTCTCACCCCAGGGGAGTACAAAACTTGACCCAGCCCTTCGGGATGTATCAACCGAGGATCAAATTGGAAATTCAGGAAGGTTTCTTGGCGGAGATGGGATGCCTTACCCGACGTGCGAGTCCGCTGGAGCAGAAAGCGTTGTGGAACGAGAAAAATTCGCTCGGAACGATTACATTGCCTCAGAGTAGGACTGGCCCTGGGCTTGACCCAACAGACAACATGGACCCGGCGGCAGTTTTCGGCATATATCATTTGATTTTGATTTAATATTTATCTTACAATAACACTGCAAGGAGTGACACATATATTTGTTAATAAACTTGCGACGCCATCTGATTAGCGAACGTTACTCCAAGTATCTACGGAAATACACTTTTCCTACTTCAAATTTCTAAACTAGGTAGAATTTCTTATCATTAATTAGGTCTTGATAGAGATTTCTAACATTTCTCAAATCGGTAAACACCGGATCTAAAGAGGATACTTATCAAAATATCCGATAATTTAATCAAAATATCAAATACAACCATGTATTTGTCATTGTGTAAGTCAACACAAGGCTTTCTACAGCACTATAAAAATTAGAATTAGAAGAAAAATTATATTTGCGTCCTCGTTTTCCTTTGACCGGAACCACTAAAACGCCTCTGTTCAGGAAAGGATTCTCGCTAAACTTATCTGATGAACCTAATACAGGGCTTGATTGCGGATTATTATCATTGTAATAATCAAAACTGTCAAATAATTTGAGTGAGAAAAGTTAAGATTATAAATATGCACCATGAGATTTCAAGCTTCATATTCAATGAAATTATTAAAGTTTACGGGTAAGAAGATGGCTTCAGATAGCTGTAGAGAGGTGAAGTATACCTTCAGCTGCTCGGCAAAATGCAACAAGTTTACGGGAAATAGTCAAATTAAGTACGCTGTGAAGAACGACTACAAACTAAGTTTCGAAGGAGTGGGAATTCTTATAGGGTAGGGAGTAAATATATATCATATTTTTTTAAAGAAATCAGAGGCGATATGAAATGCGCGTTAGGGAAAAGGAGAGTAAATATTAAATTTTAGATGGGAAGACTATTTTTTTAACTTTTTCCTGGAGCATCACAAATAAATACATTTATGAGACTTAGGGAAGAAGGTTGACTGCAAGAGAATTGGGCGCGGGAATCGTTTAAAAGGGAAACAAACTGAGGAATTCCAAGAAAGGTTAACAGCTTGGACTAAGTGGGGAAGGGGAGAGAGGGGAGAGCAGGCGACGCGAAGGAAAGCGAAAAGTGAGCATGGAATCGAGGCAATGAATAAGGAATGGGCGGAGACGAAAAAAGATGCCTTGGGATTTTCCGAAAGGGAAGAATAAAGAAGTTCGCCGATCTCTTAATTTGGGAGTCCCAGGAGGGAAAAAGTCGGATTGAATTCCTTTCAAATTTTGTTTTCTCACGAGTTAAAATTATTTTCCGTCCACTTAAGGAGCGTTTTGTAAAGCCCGTCGGATTTTCGTTTTACTTTTATAGCTTTCACATTGTTAAAAAATGTGACAATCAGCACGTTTGCTTCACTCACTGAATTTGGTGAAATTTAGAATATTATTTTTCAGTTTTTCTTTCGACAAATTATATTACCATTCCGGCCTCCCTTAAGATCATCTGAAACTAATGGCAAAGGTATGCATGGATAAAATTCAAAGTAAAGATTTACTAAGCGAAAATGTGCCAAATTATTTACGAAATAGTAAAAAAATAATTGTTTCGGCCTCATTTATATACGGAAGCAATTTATCATTTGAACATAAATGCAAACTATTATTTTTGGACCCCAATTCATAACCAAAGAGACTAGTAAAATTCAAATTTTGATGCTTGATACTGAAGAGAGAAAAAAAGAAAACATATAGTATGGGATGCTGGAGTTGAGGAAAAAAAATACTTAAATTGCTCTCAGCAAATGTAGTTGCTTTTGTAGAAAAATTCAGATATGAAAGTACGGAGTTAAATATTATTAGTAAATAAAATGTTTGTAACATAATAAGGAAACATATTAGTCTTCCATGCATCAATACGATTACTTACGGCTGATTTTGATAAACGTCAATTAAACACTCTCTTTCATACAAAATTTGAATTGTACTCATTACAATCTCCAAATGCAAGGCGACCGGATTAGGTGATGATAGGGTCCATTGGGTAAGTATATTTGAAGGCTTATTAATATCACACTATTAAGACATATAATTTTCTTTCACGATCTTCTTAATGTATTTATTTCGAGTTTTCGTACGTTATAATTGGCTTCAGCCAGAGACTCATAAGTGAATACTTCTAATCGAACAAATTACCATTGGAAAGATAAAATATTTTCCTAAATGCATATTTAAGCTGGAAAAATCCTTGCTGTATATTACAGGCAAGTAATTATCTTATATGGTAGTTAGTTTATAGGTAAATTCATCTATATTTTATATCTTAAGCTAGCCGCAGTCAAACATGGACCTTTTCACTTTATCTAAGAGCAATGCTCTTTAAGCTAGAAGAATATTTCATACTTTGCAAATAAATAACTCTGATTGATTTGGTTTAGATATCAGGTGCCGACTCGTATGAGAGATATACAAATAAGAACTAACAGTACACAAGATAATCAGAGAAAGAATCTAGATGCTTCTAAGGGGAAAATGTATGCCAAATTGGATTTAAAAATAAATATTTTAATTTGCCATTCAATACGAGTATGCATTCATTATTCCAGTCTTGATTGAGTGACTTCGTGGAAACAAAAATCAGAATTTTGAAAAATATGAACATAACTCTATTACCAGAAAAATGGAATCATTCCAACATCATAAGCCATGAATGGACCATAAATAAAAATAAAACAAATCATATTCACACTCAAGACGCGGGTTTCAAGTAATAGCAACTAACAAGTAAACTGGTTGCGTTGTTTCTCCTAATTTTTACTGAGAAAATTTAGAGTCCACCGCTTAAAAACCTCCATTTTCTCCCACTCGGATTTCCGACCCTGCTGACTGACGTTGATGGTCAAACCGATGCCATTATCGTCCTTCTCCTCCCTAAACCCCCTTATTCAACCAATCTTACTCTCATTCCGGTTTCACGGTGTACACCGAGAGATGCATTTCACCGGTTCATTAGATATTGACGATGACTCATAGAAAACCGGGGTCGTATAATTTTGCGCTACTCATTACTTTACTTTACTTAAGTTTATAACTAATGAAATTTGTTCAAAGAAAAATATTCAGATAAAATTTTCAATGACAACAAATGTCGTCTTTGACAATCTTTCTAATTGGTGTAATGTCCTACGTGGCCCCTCAGAGGAGGTATATATCAAAGAAATATAACGTAAAATTTAGGATATTCCTTCAAGTATAAGTATTTCAAGTAACTGAGACACAGAAAATGGTCGGTTTAGGAGTAGAAAAGCATGTCATACAACTGATCTCAGGCAAGAGGTAATGAAATATGTCCTTATATAGCTCCATTTTCAATCTTGACCCGTGAAGTGGAATAAGACTACTGAATGATGTAGCATTTCACATCCCCCAACAACATTTCACGGGTAAAATTGGAGTAAATACATCTCATACCTGCACACAAAACATGAAGGAAATAACCACATTACAGGCCACTTGCTACAGCCATGTTTGGGCTACAAAGAAATTAACTGTCATGCTTCTGTTCTACTTATCTTCAACGCAAGTAGGACGTTCTAATATCTAAATTAAGTCGTAAAAATAATCAATTAATTGAATGATAATGGATAAAACACCACGCGATGGTATGTACCACGAATAGAAAATGTTCAAAGTTAGCCAAAAGAAAAACGGTGATAGTATATGAATTGAAAATCTGGATGTGGGGGAAAATGACGTATTTCGTGAAGAATTACTGTAGTTAAAATAATCACATTTTTAATACATTTACTTCCAAGCTGCTAATATTTAAAGCTGAATATAATCGATGAAATACCTCAAAGGCTAAACTCACTTAGAAGAGAATGCTGTCTAAACTTTATATTTCGCCCCGATACCGTCATCTCCGCCCCAATCACTAACTTAGCTCGATAATAAAAATCAAAAGCCTCTCTGAAATACATCACAAAGTGCCGTTCATTTTTACACAATAAGTTTTAACGTGTAGATTGTTATGGTGGATTTTTGGATATTTTTCTTTCATTAAATTATTACAGAGTTGGCGCTCTTTTATTTTCCTCTTATAAACCCTTTGTCTCAAGGCTTTATGAATATTTAAAGCGGAGGTGAGCAAAGAAGTTAAATAGCTTTTTAAGTGAATGTGAAATTAAGAGGCTGGTTCTTTCGACACTTCTTTGATGTTCAAAAGAGCTCTTAACCTTTAAAAGAAATTAAATGAAAAACAAAATTTCATATCGCCGGTAAAAGCCGTGATGTACTTAGGTCAACGTTTTTATTTTTAGGATTCACGTTCAAAGCATTAGCTCTTTATTTTTCACAATAAAGGAGATGCTAATTAAGAAATTGAACGCACACTTTGTTTGAGAATTATTTTCATTTCTTACATCTTTAGAGAAAAATATAATTTTGCACTCCCTTAAGGAGTTTACAAAAGCTCATTTGCAGTTTTGTTTCATCATTATTGAGCTTATAAGCTTTTTGAGGAAGTACTGGTTCAGTAAAAGCTAAATCTGGGAGTTTTGATATTTTACAGAAAATATTAATATTCCTATAGAAAGGTGTATGTATTTATTATTCTGAGCATCACTAACACCTTTTCTTTATGAATTTTAACTAAAAAATATGTATTCACTCTTTGAAGGTTTTTAAAGTTATTCAGGATTTAGCTTCCTCTGATGAATAATTAAATCAGTGCGTAATTTAGTGCGTTAAAAATTTATCAAGAGACAGATCAAACCTATTTTATCCAAGTTTTTATGGATTCCGGAGTTAATGCAAAACCTGGGGATTTAATTTTGAATCGTGAATCGTGTAGTTGTAGCCGTGAATAATATTTCCGAGAAAACTGTCTGTTTCTATTATTCTGTGCAGAAATATTGCTCGATACAAAATATTTTAAGGATAAATATTTACTAAGGGAACAACCTGGTTCATGGAGTTGCGAGGAAAGGAGCATGGGTGCGGAAATTGGAGGGGGTGAACCATTGGTGGGGGTGTGGAAAACGTTGGGACTGTGCAGGAAAAAAAGTGAGAAGATTGGAGTCACCCGATCAATCAATTAACCCTCCCGCGAAATTACTCGCTCCTAATGAATCGGTGCGGCGACGGTGTATCCTAGTCTCCTAGAACTCTACTTACACCCACTCACCAACCCCAGACGTATTGTGCAACATAAACATCCTCATACAGGAATTACATCAATAAATGGAAATATGTGTTGGTCAAAATTATGTCCCGTTTAATGGTCAATATTAACAAAAAAAGGATTGTCTTGCTATGGAATCGCCACTTTCACCCAACATAACAGAGATATCCATGGACCAACCAGAAGACAAAACATTTATCTCCAATTACTAAAAATTCAAGAACATATTTTACTGGTTCAGAAACGGAGACGACGCTTAGTATAGTCTGACCTGAACCAACCGACAGTGAGATCGTTTCCTTGATTTTTTGAGACACTATACCATTACATTAACTTCACTTTGAAACCCAAGTTTGATAAGGAATCAAGTTCCCAGGACATTACCACTGGAGTCCTAGAACTATAACGTGTATTTTGCATCCACAGGAAATCAACTTGTACACTACAAGTAATATCCGCAGACTCTTATAACCCAATTCACACGAATTATCTGGTTTCCGATCTTTTATACCGATTCATCATCATCCCCTTGCCAAATCACCAGTTCGAGAGGGAGCTACGGACTATGAAGTAAAGAGAGAAACTAAGCAATACTTTGCTATGCAGAAAAAAAACGCAAGCAAGCGGTGAGCCTCAGCTCCACCCTCACATCGCAACAAAGTGGGAAACTAAAATTACACGATAAACATAGCATCAAAGTAGATATTGACTCTGAACTCATGAAGTCTACAATATCACTTTTAACCGCTTGATAAATCACGATATACTATGCGAAATGATCAACTGGCAGCTTTTTATACTTATCAAAAATATAAATATCGTCTATATATAACAGAAAAATTAGTATTTTCTCATACTGGCTATTTAAATTGTGCATAAGGAGCTTTATAAATAAGGAAAATCCAAGCGCAGTAAAAGATGAAAACCACATCAGCATCTCACATAGTTGTGAAAGCCAACACTCACGGTCACGCTACATTTTCGTCAAATGGCAGGAATAGACTAAGGGTTTAATACTAATAACTATCAATTAGAGATCACAAATTTAAAACTAGTAAATTCGGTATGAAAGGATAAAGAAATAGTTCGGTCGACTCAGTTTATTAATAGTGTGAATAACTTATTGGATCCCGTAACTATTGAAATCCAGTGCTAAATATTAGGACAGACGACCATTTCTCTCACATCCCTACCTCGAAATAGATGTTTCTTATCGACAGAACGTAAAAAAAAACACGTACTAAAATCACACGACACCAACGATATAAAAAAATTATGCATGCGTTTGGCAAATTGAGGTTTTTGGAGCTGAGGTTTTGAGCGGGGTAATTTTTGGAGATGATTCAGGTTCTCAGGATGAAGGTTCAGACGACGGAGTAGTTTAGAATGCACTTGAGGAGAATAGTCGCAAAGACGCGGACGGAGGATGAAGTATTATTTCGTCTGGCTGCGGTTTTTGAGACCGGGCAAGCGCGTGAGGTTTTTCGCGACGGGGCGTGTGTGTTTGTTTCAGAAAGAAAGCCCTCACACATCTGGTTTGCGGTGGCAACGTGTACGAGGGACAGAGCGTGAAGGGTGTGTGAGGAGGAACGTGTGGCCAGAAGAGGGGAGGATGCGGAGGTCGTCTTGTTCTGAGGAAGGCTGCGCACGAGAGGCGAGGAGGAGGACGAGCGCAAGATGGGAAGCAATGTCGCCGCATATGGTGCGGCTCCGAGCGTTGACGAGGGCGCGGTTGCTTTGGTGTGGCGGTGGTGTGGAGGAGAGCTTCAAGGGAAGGAGGCAAAGGAGCACAACAGCCGGACTGATCTCCAAGGAGGCTCAAGCCCGCACGTACGGGAGCGGAGATAAATTTGCCAGCACTTTAAGTCCCAGACCACAGTAAAATAATTTGTGCGACATATTTGCACGACTAGCGAAGAATGAGTGAACTCCCCGACGATAAATATCAAGGAACCCAGATGAGAAAACTTTTTATAAACACATCTCAAATTTGAAGATGAGCAAAGAAGTTGAAAGTTACTCAAGTCTCACATTGTGTTTTTTTCCCAAAAACAACAGCATTCAGGAATCAATTTTATCAAATTCTCGTATATCAGACTTAATATAATTACATCATATAGATTAAATTGCCACGCTATCACAATTAAAGGATTCCGAGGCAAGTTTAATGAAGCCACAGGAGTTAAAGCTGATCACACAGAGTCACATTTCCTTTCACTACAGCAAAATTTTGTCGACAGCTGCTTCCCTCATCAAATGGTACTTTCTAATTGGAAACGTTCCATTTAAGATTTAATGCAATGCTTCTAACCACTACTTTCTCGTCCATGGTAACTTTTTAACGTACATTTTTAATTTATCTCTTTCAGTCAAATGTGTTAACTCTATGTTCATCTTTTGTCGCAAAGGGAGGAAGGGTGAACAAGAATATTGAAGGTGAGTTTCTAAGTACGCAGTAAACACACTCGTTATTTACTCAAGTCTTCTTGAAATGACAAAGATAAGCATATATCGTGGGAGTAATGTAAGCTAATAAATAACCTAGAGTAAATGAAAACCTTTCTAGAGTAATTCATCGACCTCATCGGTGAAACGCAAAGTATTACTAACGTAGCATAATGTAGTTAAACGCCTGCATAGTACTATGTTAGCCGCATAGCAGAGATGTGATTATTATGCGGATGTGATTTTGGTTCCGTTGCATCACGCAAGCAGTATTAAATATTTTTGTGAAGATATGAAATAAATAAACACAACGTAGGAAGCCGAACAAACGCCATCTTTTTCTCCTGTCTCATCTAGACAGAATATTCGCTAATACCATTGCGATATTTACTTTGTTTTCTGCAGTTTGGAAGATTTTCTCCAATGCTTATCTCCACCACTCCCTGAAATTAGCAAGCCGGTTAATCTTCTTCCACCAGCAGTGCCCCAGTATCTCTAATCGTTCCCTTAGCTCATTTATAAGTCGATATTTATCCATGTTACTCATTACGGGCCCAAGATATTTCAATATCGGCTGTTTAATCGTCAACAAGAGTTCGCGACCACAACCCATTCAGAGAGGAACATTTTCGTTTGCCACATGATCCATCCAATGCATCATTTACGGAAAGATAAAATAAAATTTTGGACTGGGGTACATAAGGAAAAAGAAATCAGAAATACGCTTCAATTCCGCACTAAAAATAAAAAAAAGTGAGAGATGTGGGAGTCGGACCAAATAAAATCTCCCATAACCACCTTAAACGGAATTCCAGAGCGATCCATCTTGATTAAACACACTTATGCAAGCGAAAAAGGTTAAAATTGCCATCACCGTTCGAAGCTGCGTAGTTTTACGTAACGTAGTAGATCGGTCCACACGGCAGGAATTCCGTCAACAATGTGCGCCCCTTCGCTACACCAAAGGCGAGGGCGCTTCTTTTTAAAGAGTCCCGAAGCGGAGGTCGGAGGATCCATTTATTTTTTTCGAAAGCAACTACACAGGCAGTCAAGGGAACGGGAAGGGCTTGGCACTCTGGAATGCGGAAGAGCAGAAGGGAGCACCAAGGAACGCACCGAGATTAGCGTCCTCGTCTCCCCGCGCGGGCGCGACGCCACCCGCTCGGTTATTGAAGGTCTAAAAGGGCTCTTGCACAGAAGTTGGAGCGGATTAAATCCCAAAGCCGTAAGTTTCTTCGAAACACACCCCGCACGGAACTCGAGTGGAATTCGAGTGGGGTCAAACGAAAGGTACGAGAGAGAGAGGGAAAAAAAGGAAATTACGGAGACCGCAGGCAACCAAGCGACGCGCCGTTTCTGCGCAGGGAGCGCCTACTGCCTCGAAGGATGCATGAGTGGGTGCTTGAATGACACACGAGCATCTGGTCGCGAAGTATGAGGAGGGATTATATTTCGTAGCAACATCGCAAATTCAAACTTCATAGCGCTTCTCTAGACGAGAACTACAATTATGTGACAAGTGAGGCTAAGAATTTAGAGGTGAATCTCTGGAGTTATGCTTCTCCAAGCATACAGTCGACATTGATGAAATATGGTTAGGCCAATATGATATGATTTAATTCTAGATCTACTCAAGAAAAACGTTTCAATTGATGCATATTCCAACACTCTTAACCGCAATTAGGTACGTGCGTCAGCAGAGGAGGAAAATTTCAATAGATAAATTTATCATAAAATGGAAACGAAGGTGATAGTTATCCATAAAAACCGATGGGTAGGCTATTATATCTGCCCTAGTACTAAGTTTAAATGAACTTTGTGGGGGAAAAATTAAAAGAAATAATTAAAATTGGAAAGCATGAAATAAACTAATTACTACTAAAACTACTAACGGAAAAGACGAGTTGCTGTCCTCAAATTTTACAAAAAAATGTTAGTGATAATATTATCTGTATTAGAGGCTACAAAGAGAATAATTTTGTCGAAATGTAGGGCCACAAGTCACAAAAGCAGCTACACATATTTAAGCATTTGTAATAATAGATCGTGTAAAACATCTAGATAGGATAAATGCAAGAATATGTTTTTACTTTGCAGCAAAACTGAAAAGAATACTTTCGAGTTAAAAAAAGATAATTACGGACCTGTTTGGATGATTGTTATAAAAATTGCTCTGTAAGTCGGATAAATGGTATATTTCATAGAAAAAGTGCAGCTATCCAATTACAAAAAATCAACAAATAACTTGAACCAACCAAGAGATACTTTTCTTGTCTATTTTGACCATAAACTCATTTGCAACTGGCTTTGAGGGAAAACCTCTACTAGATCTGATCTCTTCTCTTCCTTTTCGCCCTTCCCTTACGATACCTTTACTCTAAAGTCAATGCCCGGATTTCATTTTAATACACTCTCGAATTATGCTTGGTGTATGATTATGCAGGTATAAAAAGTAGGGAAATATGATCTCAGTACATTGGCAGAATTCCATAAAATTGATAAGACATCTTTAGTACAATAAAATCTTATTTTAAATAGGCTTAATTTATTGGTGAGCGATATGTGAATTAAATCATTTAATACTAGAAATAGAATCTAAATAGAGAATCGAGTAGCATTGTCAAGCCAAAGTTACTAGGAAAAGTGACCAAAAATTTACGTCATTAGAACCAGTTATTTATTTGAAAAAGTGAAATATATATTCCTGTAAAACTAATGAGCACCAAGCACTATCTGCAGAAAGGAACAACTTTGAATTCATAGTGACAGATTAGAGAGAGAGTCGTGGGATCCTCGATTAAAAAGTAACTGACTCTTTAATGAAGACTCATGCTGAATATGGCATACAAATGATTGTCTGAACCTGGAATCGACCTATTGGTCAATGCGAAGACCAATATATATCCTAGAATTTAAGATTCTCCCAGAAAACTTCATATCTGTGGATCAATTCCCAGTCCATAATATCCTCTCTTTGCAAATCTCCTACGCATTCTTCGCCGTTCTTCTCATCTGGATGGAAAATTTTACCTGAATGTAATGCCTGCAAATTTATGTATATTCCCTATCAGTATAAAGCATTGCACAGGGTATAATTACTCTATTAATTTATGATTCCGATGTAAATAGAGGAAGTTACTCCGTAATTTTCCATAGCATTAATTCGTACCGTTTAATTCCAATCGTTCTCAATGTTAACGCGTCAATAAAGAGGCTACCAGGGCCTCTTAAAAATGTCGGGGAAAACCATTTGAGGTAAAAATAATTTATGTGTAAAATTATGAATGACTTACCTCATCTTTCTATGGATATTTTCCATTTGGATAAAGCTCTCGATGATTATTATTATTTGACTATAGAGGTGTTTCAGCAAGTGACTTTGAAGTGGAACTTCATTAGGTTTTTACCAAATTCCTTTCATGGGCTTGCGAAAAATAACAGGCTTTATTTATTCCCCTTCCTTCCAAGATCAGGTTGTTTGCCTGTTCCGGCATCACTTTCTGCATCTGATCCTCGGTCTACTAATTTTTTCCTGGTAGCTTATGCTCAATAGCTTTCTTTGGAACTCTCGATCCTGGCATTATCATAATATGCTTTTTCCATTGTCATTAGTTATCATTTTTTAAATGGAAGGAGTACCTAACTCCACTAATGTAACTGACTTTCTCAGTCTGTAATTTTATAAAAGCCTTTAAATCGAATGATAAATTAAATTTTCTAACTTATACTTGGTTTTACGGTCATTTTGAAACGTTGTTTAGTGTTCTGATCAAACAGATAGCCTTGAGGGATCTGCCATTTTTTTGAAAAAATTGATTAGTTTCTCGTCTTGTTTTACCCGATGTTGACATGTCTTCTACAAAAGCTAAGCAGCATCCTAAATGTAATATGTATAATAGTGCGTAATTTAATGTAGGTATTAATTTAACTTATAGGATGGTCTCCTAAGAATGTCATTGTTTTCTTCGCAACCGAGGTTTTCAGGCCATATATTTGGCTCATTCGTTGCAACCTACGTACTGTTACATCTTACTAATATATAAAAATCTAGTGGTGTCCGTCTGTCTGTCTGTTACTCAATCACTCATAAACCATTGAATCGATTGAAACAAAATTTGGCAGGATGATACTTGATATATCTGGTTCACGCATAGGCTATAGAACAAGGGCCTTGAAGCCCTATAAGGCCCTCAAGTGGACCCTTTTATCGACAAAAATTGGCCCTGGAAGATAATTCTTGCCTGTATTAGAAACACGTACAATATACCAATACTTAATGTAAAACAATAATGGGGTCGTAAGTCACGCCTGGGCTACAGAGGGCCCTAAGGTTCCAAAAGAATGCTTTCTTAAAAGCCGCATAAGTATTGAGCGAGTGAACCAATTTTAGTGAACATTTCACACATGGGATTAGTAAAGCTTTTTTAAAGAAACTGGTACTATAAGGAAAGCCACTGGGACTCAAGGGCAGCGTATTGGGCTGTCTGGTGTCTTATATGTTTGAAAAACTCAAGTCTAAACGTTTTGTTTCCAGTGCAGAAGTTTCTCCTTTTGCATATTTTAATTAGTTCTACTAAAGATATAAGGCTATACTTTTCGCCATTAGATGGATAAAATATTTTAGTTTCTTATTTTTTATTCAATTTTCTTATACGAACAAAGTTTCTCTAGAAATCGCGTTGTTAATGCCAAATTCATGAATTTTACTTTTGTCAACAATAGTATATTTCCTTGGTAATAGTACAATTAGCATTAGCTTTAGAAGGGAAATGGGATCTTTACAATGGCGATTGTTTTGTATCTAGAGACAGGTATTACAGTGGAAGTCTAGGCCGTCTACTGAAATGTTGCTGATTGATATTTTCAGGGATATTTTTGCCTAAAATTGGCAAATTCATTTTATGTGGACTCAAGTTGGACCCATGTAAAACAGGAGAATGTCACGATGTTATATTAATGCGGAAATCCTATGGAATGCAAATAGCCTGTAGTTTAGTTTCCATATGTTACTGCAAAAGAATGTCGACACTCGGTAAACATAATGTAATGCGGTTTTCATCTGATTAATTAATCAAAAACTAAAATTATAGCTGATTTTCCCAGAAAAAAATACACCTCATAAGTTACTCGAACCTACAACCTATATGTTCTGTCTTTCTTTCATCCCCCGTTGAATTTCATCGGGTACCTTTGCTAGTAATCTCTATTTTTCATGTACGAAATTCCACAGAGAAAAAATCATCCGCCTTGACCGGGATTATTTTTCATAATAACTTGACATCAGAGAGTAACTGATTGCGTCAGCACTACCGACATTTACAAACGCCTACTATTTTCTACAAAATGCATGCAAGTTAGATGGCCGAATGCGGCAAGAGAGGAGAGGAAATGAGAGCGAGATCGGGAGTGAGTGTTAGGGGAGGAAAGATTAGAGAGGCTCTAGACGGGAAGGGTTGAGGGGATCAGGGTCTCTGCAGGGAGTGGGATAAGGGTGAAATAACCTCTGACCCCATTCCAAAACCCCGAGGCTCTCCCCCCTGACGACCCCTCCCTCCCTCGACCTCCTAACGCCCCATCACTCCTAGCTCGCTGTGCGGTGCGAGAGTGGGATTGAAGCTGGGACTTAAAGCGAAGTGAGAGAAGGAAGAGTGTGGGAATTTTAATTAACTTCATTCTCTGGATTGCGGACACCTCGGCGGCACCCTCTGTCGCTTAATAAATGAAATACGAAAAGAGCACGTGGGTGATGCGAATGGAGGAGCGACGAAAGGTTTAATGTGGGCAGTACTGCCACCTGGCGGATTTTCAGCGGGACAATACGGTGAAATGAAGATAATGTAAATAAATTACAAAAATATAGCTTTGGAGAGGATTGAAGCGGACAAGTCCACAGTTAGGCTTATTTATAAAAGTCAGGGTCGAGTATAATTATTTTACATTTTAAAAGAGGGGATTCCAGCTATGGAAAAAGCAAGAATGATATGAGGAGCTGTGTTCTATATAAAAAAGTAAGAAGAAGGGTCTACTATGAGGTAGGTATTCAAAGTAGGATGTTGGAAAATACTTCGTCATAATATGTGAGTAGAGTATGCTGCAATGTGGCAGTGAAAACTGAACAACGTGGGCAGAATAAAATCGAAGGTTAGAGGCCATGAGAATGTGGTGATAGCGATGGCTGACCGTACATAAGCGGACCAAATTAACAACCAATAAGTCCAAAGAAGAGTATGAGAGAAATGATACGCAAAGGTAACTTTCACGGTGGAAATGCTACAATGTGGTGAGATGCTACAGACAAATTTCTCTCACCGGTAATTTTTTATTAAACCAGAGTAGACCAAGTATGTATTTATATGAAGAAGTTATGGATACCAAATCTAATAATTATGAAGTCCTAAGTGACTATATGAAAAGATAACTGACTTCTGATAATAAATGGCTTCGGGAATTACGAGGTGTAGAAAACAACGGTTTAAACAAGGTGCTTATGGGTGAATTCTCAACTAACCGTAAACATATCCAAGAGGTTACTACGGATTACCTACTGGAATAAAATGATGTAGACCAATTATATGTACACCTGACGGTCAAATAGCTTTTAAAATTTAATGCTCATTGTTTAACGAGACCTTTGATCATCTATTTGAAGATCGAAAAAAATAATTCACCATAATTTATTGTAATCCGTAAGTAATTCTTGTTCCACCTCTTTGGACGTGTCTTTTAGGTTGCTTTACCCGACAAAACATTCTCAAAGAGCTGTGATGTGCTTCTGTTGAACTATTATTACTGGCCATTATTAATTGAACAATAAACTTCCGATTTACTTAAAATAATATATTATAGCTCACCACCGCGTTTCCTACGAAACACTCAACTGTTTGCCTGCTTTTAATGACTGAATCCAAAAATCGGATTGAAAATTAGTATAAATCGTACATCTGATTTCAGCTAGGTTTATGACGATTCTATGATCAGATATAATTATACTCTTCACACAATGCTAACTTGAGCATACCAAATCCAATTTTCTGCATTTTAACATACCATTTACGTGTGGAAATTATACCAACATTATGTTAATGTGCACATTTGTAGCTTGCCTTTTTTGATACTGAAGCTTTGTAAATAACTACAAGAGAGCAAAAGGTAATAGAAACAATCAATAAGTAAGCTTATCAAAGAATAGAATGCAATGGGCAAGGAGAACCACTTAAGATAAAACCCTAAGAAGAGTTTGAGCGAAAATATTAACAATAAAAGTTCTGAGAAGAGGAAGCGACAGACTTGTTAAACACATTATGAGACACAAGAGGCTCTTGAAAATGGTAACGGGAGTATAAAATAGGAGGACGAAGTATTTAGTAACTCGGGGAACTAATGAAGGATATAATAGTGAAGAACTGCGTAGGAACCTAGCGTTTAACTAATGAGAGAGTGAAGTTAAAACGTTATGCAAACCAATCTTCAGATGGATGCGGGTAGTTAGAGCTGTAGCATTTTCATTCTCGGTAACCTCTCCCATTTTTCAGACTCTCAAGGTAGGATGGCCACCCTGAGTTAAAGGGTTGGCGCAGAAAAAGTGAGTGGGACGCTGAGGGGAGAGGAAAGAAAGGCACACTGTGAGCGGGAGATAGCGAAGGAAGAGGTTAGCCGGCGGTGGCTGAGCCGGGGAAATTAGAGATGGATGAAGAGGAGCAGCAGAAGTAAGAAGGGGAGGAGTAGGGTAATTCTAGGGGGAGGGGTCGAGAGATGAGGCAACGGAGTTAGCAGTAGAGGCAAAGGGTACGAGTTGAAAAATGGGATGGGCCCCGTAGTCCCCTCAGGCGTGGGATTCTCTGAAAACGTTATGACGGGCGAGGAAGGTTAATTCAACCATCATGTTGATGAGGGAGCATAATTGTTTTCCATACAGATGGAATATGCATTTCGGCCGCATCATCTGGGTGGAAAAGACTTTATAAATATGCGCAGAGGTGATAAAGCGGCGATTTAGTCTGCATTAACTCGACCGAGGAAGTAGGAATAAACGCAACCCATTAAAGGATCCGCAAGCTTTCTCCAGTGGCCACACAAATGTTTCAAGACTTCACCATCCACCACGACTCGAAAATTGGATGAAAATCGTTTTTCTTGATTTCATGACACTGCGTTCACTATAAAATAGGAGGTACCTAAAGAATCAACGATTTCCAATAGTTGAACCGCCGCAAATTCGCTGCTTTGAGCTCCTTTTATCCGGTCGCAGAACATTTATGAATAAAAGGGCGACTGGAATATTTCGAAAAAAATATATTGAGTACTATCTATTTTGTTAAATATATAAGCTTGTAGATTTTGGCTAACTTTCCCATAAATGTTTTCAAAATAAAGATAAAGTTACTGTCTATCTTCCGTAACATAAGAAATGAGGTTTTAAGCTTGAAATAGGGGTCAATAAATTAGTGTTAAACACAAAGTTTCCACATGAAATTCTACCAATGTATGCTAGTCCAAGAACAGAGTATCTTTATTATTCAGTTACCCGTTGATTTAAAAAATTTACAGGTCACGCTCCGAAATTCAATGTAAGTACTGCCTATGTACTGTAAAGCGAAAAGTGAATCTTTACTTCCACCCCTATTGTAATATGTAAACTTTGAATGGTTGGCAGTAGCTAACTACCCTCCTGAATTAAAATACAACCTACCTGCAAGGTGGTTTAACTTAAGTGATATTCTACACGTAAATTCTTAAGGAAAATCCAAACGGCATTGGAAAATAGCATAGTTTTAAAAGCTAATTTTCACTTCCATACTTTAATGCTCGATAATACCGATTTGTAACTTCAATAAAAAAGAAAAATAAATAAATTCGCGTCAGCCACGCAATAATTTTAACAAATGTCATTAGCCCTGTTTTAATAGCATCATTGATTTTATGGGAGAAATTATCACGTAAGTCTTTTAAAGAAGTTTGTAAATACATTTGCCAAGCCCTGATAATTTATGGCCAGTATTTCACAGCATTTGCAAAAATGATAACAAAAACTGGGTAATGAGTACGGGTCGCTGAGAGTTGCATCGCAGAATATTTTCACAACAACAATAAGGTTTACACAGAAAATTACGTTTCCCGGCAAATATTACACATACTGGTAAACTAATTTACCGCTGTAGTAAAAGACCGGATAATTACATGTACAACCTGCATCACAGCACTCAATTAAAATTTAGTCATTTCACAGGTCGTTTTCATTCACAAATATAATTGCCACTGATGCATATCACTTGTGATATTCTTTACACCTCTCTCATTTAATTTATATTCTCATTCTTTAGAAATTGTTGTTCGTAAAGATAGCTAGGACTTAATTATCTACTTTAAAAATAATAATCAACGGCATTATCCACGACACGACGTCTATTCTTCTGTCTCATGCCAGACTTAAAAATAACTCAAGGTAAAATGCGCCTGATGAAGTCATTTATGATAATTAGGTGCTGTCAGAAAATTAAGTGCGTTTTTTGTTAAGTGAATTTTCGCTCTCGCTGGTATAAAATGAATTGAAATGTACTAAACAGTCTCTCGCAACCCCTAAAATAATATTTATTTAACTATTTTGATATGATTATTTCCGCCATTTGTCTGTGCTGGTTGTCATAATGGCTACTTTACCGCCACTAGTGTACCCCTAAAGCAGAAGTGGCCGCAGTTGAATCCACAGCTGGGAACGTCATCAATTGAATGACGACGTTGGTTACAAAGCAGTACCCCCAGTTGATTAAGCTAAGGCAGTTGTGCCTTTGAATTTCAGAATGCGCCCTAAAGGAAATCTTTGTTTAATTAATGCTTCATTGCGGTGCGTCATATTTGATGTGAATCGGTCCAAACAGCGATTGATGAGTCTCGGCCACTTGCTGAGTATAAAGTATTCTTCTGGCGGAAGTCAAATATTTATGCAAAATATGTATCTGATTTGAAATAACAATGAAGGAATGAAAAATGTATTAAATTAATACTAAAAAAAGTAGTTACGAGGGTGACAGCCTTTCTCCCTCTCATGACAGTAAAATTTAATCATAAGTCGTGAACGAAGAGTTGAAAAAATGAGAAAAATAAGTAGGATGGATTTGGAACATCCGTGTGCCTAGAGAAGAATTGAGACTTTATCATTCAAAACTATTTTAATTTAATAAATTTAATTGTACTTAGTTTGTAAAACAAATACATCATAAATGTTACTCGTCAAAATTGCCCTTTTTATTTCATCATGCAATGGAATTTCTGCCAACTGAAAATGGAGGACCAACATTTTTTTTTATTTTGATCCACAGCAGAATATGTTTGTAGGAAGAATTTCAAAGTTCGAGGACTTGCTACAGAAAATATATTGCACCTCGTTATTATTTTTACTGAGATGTGCCAAAATAAATATGAATCATCCATTGTAATTAAAATACGTTGAAATTGTTCCTATTTTAGTTAATTTAACTGTGATTTAATAAGCTTGAAACATGAATATATGATAAAATTATGAATTCCATGGTAAATTATCAGTCATAACTGATTTTTCGATGTTTAATTTTACCAATAGCTCCTCTCTTATGATTGGCAACATTGTATATAGGTTTTGGTAATTAATTATTAACAAAATTAGTATTACTACGCAAAAAAGATCTCCATATATGACAGCTTTGACGCATAGCCCTAACTACAAGTTTACTGACAATTTACGTTCAGTTATGGCATCAACTTATTCTATGATTAGGACCTTCAGAGTGCACTTATCAAAGGAGATAATATATTATGAAAAAGAGATGTGAGTGGAGTGGGAAAACTTTGACGGTAAACACACAGTCGATCCATGATTTAAGGACATTTTCGAGTACAGCTGTCTTCCACTATTAGTTATACAAGGACCAAATATTCATATTTTTATAATATAAGCTACATTTGTACTATTTCCTTTGCCTCCTAAACATAATTCTCATATGAGATTTGGATTTTCATATCATGGAGTCACACGATTAATTAATCGCTTATGAAAGACGTCTTTGCCCAATTTCTCATATTAGATAACGGAAAATTATAATCAATTAAGTATTGAAAGCAAAAGTCACTTAATGGGCCTAAATAAATAAGCAAGCGCCCTTTTCCTGTTACAGCGAATTAGCTAAGAGATATTGCACGCGCAAACAAGCAGAAAATATTCAGGGATCTAAACGCACATCACAAGTTCCTTCTTGTGCCTTATCTCCGAAGAGAGAAAATCACAATTCATGACCAGGGCTCGAATTTAGGTATCTCGATATCGCACCGAGTACTTAAATGGTAAAAGCACTCGGTGAGGTACCAAGGGATCTTGTTTTAGCGCGAATAAATTTTCTCCAGTTACATCCTTCACATTCAGTAGCGCTTACGGATAACTTGGTAAAGGTAATCACAGCTAGTTTACAGGTACACTAAAAACTAGTCTCACTTACTTGAATCGAGCTTTGTTGAGTCTCATTGTTCCAGTATTCATAAGGAGATTGAGAAGAAATCGAAGTAGGTTATATCGGAATCTGAGACGTTGTTTGTTTTTAAGGGTGAACATTTATGAAGATAAGGTCAACAGAGGGATAGAAAAACGCGAGGAAATGGCTCCACAAGGTATCTCAACTGTAACCGGAGGGCTCACGGATAGGAAAAGTCCAAGGAGTTGGCGAGAGATTGAAAAAGAGAGCAGATATATAGCCAAGTTGTGAGATATCTATGGGCAAAGATAAAAGAGAAGAACAAAATATTTCACACTACGGTTACGTCAAGCTAAAATTGTTTCTACGTTAATTCTTTTTTTTCCCGACGAAAACAAATGAAACGCTATCGAGGTTCAGTAAGGTGAATTTCATGTTATTTTTCACAAAAGCTTTTGATTTAGGAAATTTGACTCTTATAAATATAAACATTATCTCATAATCCCTTGGATCAGTGCGATAAAAATAAAACTTTCTATCACCATGTGTAATTTTCTCGCGTCCGTTAATTATTATCCGTGCAGATGTGGGCAAATAAACTAGAAGGAAACAGGTGCAACATATATGCCCTGATATAAAACGGTTTCGCGTAATTTTGCCGCGTTCAAGACAGCTTCCAACTTGGTCTACCGCCAGATGTAAGACAGTGAAAGGCAGACAATTTAGCAAGCTCAACATTTTACATCGCATGAACGCATTTATTCGTCAGAGGTCAGAGGATGTGATAAGGGGCGATGAGTTGCTCAAGAATGTGATAGAGGGAAATATGTTGGGCAAGCGGGGAAGAGGAAGAAAGAGAATAGGTTTCATGGACAGGATGAAGAAGGGCAAATCGTATGCTGAGACTAAATTAGAGCGAGATAGCCCCCTGAATGTGCCGGGAGGAGATTCTCTGACATTCAGCAAAATCTACCTTAAGGTAGTTAGAGCGAAAAATCATTTTACACAGAAATCAATAATTTTGGTCTCATTTTAAATAAAAATATCTCACCTATCCAATGACAACAAAAACTCTACCCCTTACCACATTACTTTCAGAGATATTTGCCAGAAAATACCAGCGCTTTTACATGGGAAATGGTACGTGTATACACTCCAGAGAGACATTATTTACAAAATGAGGTATTTCTAACACTTAGATGTCGTAAAAAAAACTATAAGTGTGTAGTTTGTATGCTTTCTCAGCTATTTTTGAAAATTAATCATATTGTCACCTGAGTAGGTTCTTGGGTATCACAAAAAACATTCCGTCAAATATTGGGAAAAATTACAGCAGTTAAAAATATTACATCTGAAATCAGTTCCACATTATTAATAAATTAGACTTATTGGTCAACATATTCCTGTTAAGCAAATAGAATTTCTCCGATAGACATTTATAATTCGCCCTATTGTTTGGGATCAGCCATTATAATTGAAAGACTTGAAATTACTAAAGACACAAAGGTACAAAGTCTTTAAAGGTATGCCAAAATTATTTATTTTAATCTTATATAAAATTATTATCTAAGTAAACTGATATCACATCAGAGGAAGGTCAAGAATCCTAATCTTTTCGTGAGGCCATTACAATTTGTATACGCATTACTTAAAATAACAAACTTTGTAAAATTTATGTGTTACAGTTTTTCATTTTACTTTTTTGTTCATATTAGACTGTTCTAAGAGAGAAAATTCCAGGGATGCACATAAATAAACGTGACAAACTTTCATTTAACTTGTTCACTCTCACTTTCAGGTAGTAGCTCACCATCACAGTGAAAGTGTTTCAGCTGTTTCAATAAGGGTAAAAAGAAGCGGTTATATAATCGGGAAAGAAAAATGTTTGCATTGAGTAGCTATAAAAATATCCATTGACAGCTTCTGCTGTATGAGTCTTGATAAATGAGAATGAAATGGTGTTGAGGCAAGCTTGATTTAATATTTAACGTAGCCATAACATTTGATTTTCTCCACACAATCCGTCAGAAAAGAGCCGAAAGGTTTCTAATGAAGCCAATTACATCCTACAGCTAGGTTGAGGAATGCGAGTTTATTCTTTGACCTTGGCCGAAAGAAACGAACTGGGAATGTTTCGAAGCAAAATGTATTAAAGGAAATTATTCAATTATAAATACATGCTTGATTTTCTCAAAGTCCCATTTTGTATTTTAAATGTGAAATACTGCATAGGAATATATCTTTCAAAGCTACCGGTAATTATTGCGCGATAGACGCAGGATTTCTGAAGGCAATCCAATGCCTTATCTTAGTATATCCACTTCGTAAATATTTCCACACGCATTTACAGAGACTACCAACATATTTCGAAAGAGTGATAGCCAGAGAGGGTGTAAGTCTCTGAGACCTGAGACCAGCGTAGAGCACCCCTCTCATACGGGGACAGTCAATTGACTGAATAATGAATTGAATATTGGGAAGAATTTCCAGCAGAATAATGGGTTGAAAAAGAAATTTAATGTAGAATGGTTTCCGAGACGAACAAATTCCGAAGTCGAATTACGGATGAAGATGGTAATGCAAGAATGAAAGAGATCTGAACCATGTGATATGAACATGTTTGATTACATTGAAAAGGCAAACAGTACTATGCTCTAAACGGAATACGAAGTAACATGTCTAATTTAGAAATTAATTTATTACAAAGCTTATGTAAGTACTATAAATTACTCGCGAGAGCGCTACAATAGCCTGGTAGTTGCTCTTTAAGCCAATGCCAAATGAGTGTGTTTCAAATGATGACTACAAAAAAGTTGACTTAGCGATAAATTGAAGGCATTGGAATGAATTTACCCTATAAAGTGGTTAAGGATTTTGCTATTGAGACTTAAATATAGCGCAAAAAAATTTATTGGAAAATTAAAAACTCAAACTTCGTTTTCTGCATGCTTAAGCAACGTCTGCTCAATGAGACTGAAAATAGCGTTGGATGTATACTTGTACTCTTCTATGCTATTTATCTAATTCTTTCGTCAAATATTTTTATGGGCACTGGATGAACTTACTGAGGTATTCAAGTAAAGCTGCACTCATAAGAGGCTTTTTCTATTATAAAAATATCAAAGGTTTTCGGTAAAATTATCAGTGGTTGAAACATTCGAGAGTAAGTGTTAACTTTAAAAGCCTTCAAGAACTTGTGCTGCACTTGGATGTATGATTTGTTATGGTTAAACAAAGGGGATATTGACATAAATATAGATGAGACGTAAGTAAGGACAACTGCCAAAAATGAGAAAATTATTCAACAACTTTAAATAGGAAAGTATTTAGGTCTGTAATATACAAATACATTAATCGAAATACTAAAGGTCAAGAATGAAAACAACAAAAGAAAAACAAATGCAGAAGCATAGCATTAGGAGTTTGAGTAAATAAGGAAGGGTTAATAGAGACCCGACATCAGCATTTGCTTATTCTTATCGAAGTACTCTAAGTATATCTACAGTTTAGTACCCCAGCCGTTGGACGGAGACGTGTATTTGAAGTAGCATACAAAAGACTTCCATGTTCGGATTCATATCAAAGTTAAAACCGTTCAAAACTTATGACTGGAAGTCAGTACAACAGCCACCACACATACCCGATCTTCTTGGCAGGGGAGGTAAAGATACAAGAGCAAGTGAAAGCTTCGAGGCGGCTGCAGTGAGTTTTGACAAAGGAAAGGTTTCACTAACAAGATGGGAGGGACAGGAGAAAGAAGTGAAGGATCTAAGGATAATAAAAGAGTGAATAGGAAAGGGAAATAAGGTAGACGTTGCAATGGTAAAAAAGGGCTTATAGAAGAATAGTTCCTGGCATTTTTCCTCATTATTCCTCTCATGATTCACAAAGATCCAGAAGGAGAGGGACTAGAAAGAAATTAGGGGGTTTCCCACGGCTTAAAGAAAGTAGAAAATCTGTGGGCGAGGGAATGAGGAGAATTAGGGATGAGAAGAAAGAGAATGTGTATAAAGGAAGAGAAAAGGGACCAAGAGTAAGCAGGAAAGGCGAGTAAAAAGGGAATTTAATAATGCTGGTAAAACGCTCTGAGGAACCAAGTCAAAAAAGGTTAAATTAATCCTTGCTGGGTCGGAGGATGAATGGGGAGGATGTGAAGGGATGAGGAAAGGAGGCAAATTGCGTGGCCTAGAAAGGGGAGGCAGGGAAGCGGGTGGGCCCTTTCCAAGGGAAATTGGTAACGAAAAGGAGAACAAGATGAAGAGAGAGTGAAAGGAAAATGCAGCCAAAGAGAGTAAGTTCGTGAGTGGAAATGGAAGCTAAGAGGAGAAATGAGAAGGGACGAGGATGAAAGTCTTCGCTGGAGACAAAACCTCAAGTTTTTTTCGCAGTAAGAGAGAAAGCAAGACAAGATGAAAACAGTCAGACAAATGAAAACTGTAAAAGTAAGGGTAGAGTGTAATATTACCTCCAGTTGATCTGATAAATGCATGGTAGGTTCATGCGCAATTTCCCAATTCCAGCAAATCCCTGCTTAACACAGTTTTAGTCCTAAACCAATCATCTCCCCGACCTCGGACAGTTATCAGTTACTTTGCCAGCATAATTATACATCAAGTAAAATAACACCAATTTACACGTCCAATACAACTTCCTTTTCTCAGTTCACCAAAAATTAGTATTTTTGCTTCTTTTCCAGACAGTTGTCGGGAATTTTCTCCTTCGAGATTCTTTCTCCATGGTTTTACCCGCATAGGTAGTATTAGGGTATTCAATCTGTTTTTGTGTTTATTGCGTATCATATAATTATAATTTTTCGTACGTAAACATTTTCTTTGTCATTAAATAATTTAATTTTCACTTTGTCTGAATTAATCATTATGTTCATGTGCTCAAAATTATGAGAGGATATAAAAAACGTAAAAGTTGATCAAAATTTGAAAAGATAATTATTAAATCCCACATTATCGATAAATTTCAACTGAGAGTGTGAAAAGAGATAGTTGTTTTACATTTTAAATTAGTAGGATATTCAGTCTGTTTTTTTGTTTAATGCGTATCATATAATTATTATAATTATATTGCATCTTATGTAAACATTAAATTTATGTACCAAAAATTCTGAATGGCCGATGTAAAGATCTACGACAATTAACGTTATATTATTATAATTATTATTATTATTATGTTCTCATCCACCATCAAACGATGGACTTTTTACAAATCCACATGTCATCTTCACTAAAATCATCCAATACTAAATTGACAATAATTGATTATTGTCTCCTATTCTACATCTCAAAGCCTCTAGTCTACTCTCGCATTTCTTCCTCAGCAAAAAAGTCGAATAGGGAGCATAAAAAAGTTAGTCAAATAAAGAAATACAAATAAGGCACGAACTACACTTACTATGGACAAACTGAGATCTTCACCTGTTCTGCAATACACACAGATACTGATAGTCTCGTGTGGAAACGGCATTTAATGTATCACGCAGGAACATCATGGGTCAAATGAGAGTAACAAAAGTGATCTGAATATTGCAGGGAATGCCGTGATGTTCAGTGGAATGGAGGAAAATTTCCTCTCACATCTTATATTACTCGTAACCATTTAGAGCTTCAAACCATGCGTCGTTGAAATATAGTTTGTCTAGTGAGATAAATGTACGCATACTACTTGTCATAAGTTGATTGACATGAAAATTCTATATTCCTCACCACGTTCAATTAAAACTGAGTAAAAAATAAACATAATTCATTCAAATCTTAGAGGTTACTGAATATTAGTGATGTGCTGGGCAGCACCCAGCATTGGGCTAGTGAAACAGAGAGAAATTTAGGGATGGGGCCATAAATGAAAGACCTCTGTACGATTCAGTAATTTTCTGCCGATATTTCGCATACTTATTATGCCTAGACAGTGCTCAGAATTCCTAATAAATTTCTTTTGAAGAAACTTCTGCAAAAGAGGAACGCCATAACACAGTTGAACCTACGGCCCCAGAATAAAATAATGATATAAATTTCAATATTACTGGTAAAGAAATAGATTTCTTTAACAGAAGTGGTAAATTACTACGTCAAATCATGAACAGACTAAGGAAGAAGTGTAAATTAATAAACAGAGATTGTACAGAAATGCAAATAAAAGAATGGATATTTTCACATCAGGAAGAAAATAAATTGCAGCATGGAGTATATAATGAGAAGGGGAAGCAGAAATGCAAGTTTGAAATGTAAAAACTTAAACCACAGGTGGGGAAAAGGTTTTTCGTGATTTTCAGAGAGTAAAATGATTGAAGTTTCCAGAAAAGGATCGATTTTAGCTCAGAAACCAACAATTTGGTCAAAAATTAATCGAAAGATTTTACAATTGTTACAAGGATAGTAATAATGTTAATTGATGTCAATGCATGGCAAAGTAGGGAAATGGAAGAGGTTTAGAAATATTTAACTATCAATTCTTGTGGTAATGGAATCAAAAATGACTTTATTAAAAAAAGATATATGTGAATGAAGAAAAATAGATAAAGAATATTCCTCGCAGCGTTTTGCTGCATTTATGATGCGTAAATTTAGTTAACAAGCGTCCTGACGTTACTTTTCACCCAAATAAACGAATTTAGGATAGGTACTCCACAGAAGCACTCGGGAATAAACTGAAAATCTTATCAGCAAGAATTATTGACTCCCCTGGAATACTTGAGATGATGTGCATGGTGAACTTTAACGACACATGAAGAATTTTTATCTCCCACGCGGAAGAAATTTCTCTTGCAATTTTTTATTTCAATATTGCAGAATCTTGGAGCAATTTCGCTCTTTTATGAGACGAAAGACGTTTCGTACAATAAAAAAGGACCTATATATCTTACGCAACCAGTAAAACATACCCCCGAGAGAATGTCATGGGGACAAATTCCTCTCTTTATCACAATCACAGTTTTATAGAAAATATATTTTTCGTATAGGAAACAGGAAATTTTAACCTAGGAAAATGACTCAGCTCATTTTTCTCAGAATTAAAATCTTATATACAAATATAATATTAAATGCTAACGTTTGGAAAACTATAAGTTTGAAGGTACGACTGATGAATTATTTATTATCATCAGTATGAGAATGATTCGCCGATTTCCAAGTTTAAGATCTTAATTTTTTAATTTAATTTAATTTACTTTAATTTAATTTAACTTAATTTAATGATTTAAGATTTAAATAGTGAGTGACCCTAGAAAATAAGTGAAAGAGCAACTTGAAAAAAAGATCGCGTAGAAAAATATTTATTTACTTAAGAGAAATATCAATGATGTAGAGTAAAAAAACGTTCTCATCACCTAATTGCTAATCCTGATGTGAATCAGCTCTAAGCTATAGATATGTACTTGTTGTTAACACAGAAGTGCAGTACATTATAATATAACTTCAATAAATTATAAACTACTCCTAAAAGATTGAAAATGTAACTATTTCTCTCTCGCACTCATATTTAATGGTTATTTTAATGATTTGCCTTTCGAAATATAACAAGCAGGTTGTGAGCATCGACAGAATCCCAAAACAAGCGATCTCGCAGGACACCATTGTGGCGATAAACTGGAAGGAATTCTGGATCGTCAGAGAGCTTTCGTTTTAAAGGTACACATGTGGAAAACTAGTCGTTGAAAACATCCATATAAATTATACAGATATCGTTTACTGCAAGGATAAACTTGTCGGACGTATCTACAAGCTTTGGAGTATGGATCTGTGCCTTGCAAATTTCATATCTAATATACATATCATAAAAATTTCTTATATACAGCTAAATGATGAGATTACACCTAGAAAATTTGAAACCATACCGCCAGAAAAACATGCTATTGACATTTCGGACCTAACGAATACTAAATTACAAAGGATCAGGACAAAATTATTTAAGGAATGGACCGTAGCAAATATTTGTGAATAGATAACTATGGCTAAAAGTAATGAGAAGCTAGAAATAACATAAAGCACGCCGTTCAAAGTAGACGAAGAGCAATGAAAAATATTTTTTGGACACCAAGTGGAATGGGCTAACTTTAAATCCATTCGCACACGTTCATATCAGCCTCAAGGAGAGGGGGAGGAGCGATAAAACTATGGACAGAGAGGGAAATAAAGACGGAAGGCATTTTAGTCGGAAAAACATCCCGAATTTGAGGTGGCCAGGGGAAAAGGACTCGTGTTAAGGAGCGTGGGAGGGAGGGGTGTGTATGGAGGGAGAAGGAGCAGGGGGTGGAGGAATAAAGGCGTCGAACGACGGATGTCTGCGGACATAAACGCAATGACGTGGCAAGAGGAAGCGCGAAAGAAATGACGCCACCTCGAGATGAGGACTGTTGTTGGTTACGAGTTGAAGGGAGAAGCCCCCCCCCCCCCTTCCTTGGTTGGTCGGAGGAGCGGAGACGGGGGGGGGAGGGGGAGAGAGAGATGAGGATACGTGTATACGTGATAAAGACAGCATTCTGGCGGGCATTAAAAGAAGCCGTAAACAAGTCTCGCGCGTTAGGATGAAGGAAGGAGTGGGGTGGGCAGAGTAGATGAGTGTGGTAGGGATGACTGATGAAAGAAAGGAGACGGAAAAGAGAATGAAAAGTTTCCAACAATTCCTCTGACGAGGCCGCCCACACGCCGTAAAAAGGACGAACTTATTAAAATAAAACGGCTCTTATTGTTCTGGACAGCTTGAGGAAAAGGATTAATAATTCCTCCTCAGTGTAATCCTCCGTAGGGAAATCTCCATAGTGCAGTGGACCCAGGCCTAGTTCACAGAGAAGATTCAAGCCTTTGAAATTTTGCCTTCACGGCCGTATCTTTCAGGACCATTTAGATTTATCATGTAACTAATGACAATGACCCGCAGTGGATGGTACTTTGTCTTGTACTTACGAAGACGATTTTACCACATGAATTACAATATCTTGGACATAAAATGAGACTCGATATAAAATATTGACTTTTGAGTTTGTTCTCCCACGGTAGGTTGAAGTAAGAAGAAGCGCCCGATTAGGAAAAGTTTCCTGGCTTGCAAATCAGAAATAGAGGCATGAAGTAACATCAAAGAACATAATTTTCCAAACAGCATCAAGCAAATGTATCGCCATGATGATAGCCAACGCCCAGAGTGGTTAAGGATAGGTTAACTCCAATTAAGTATTTTTAAATAGTACAGTAACTTTTCATTAGAAGTGCGTTAACTCTTTGTTCATATCATGCCACAATTTTTTCAACTCTCGCCCTCCCATTAGACCAAGTTATAGAAAAGAAAATGTATAAAACACCTTCGTCAATGTACAGTGAGATTGGGCTTTTGAGAAACATCTCCATGCTCCATCAAAATTGCACTCGTAGATAACGATTATTACGCAAAGGAAAGTAATTATACATCTTGACATTTAAGAATAAGAATCCTTATGCGTGTGACTATTGATAATTTTTCTTTCGCTACGTAACATAAATATAAGACATAGTTTCCGGCTTCACCTGGTGGAAATTTATGATGTCACTCATAATAAAAGATACTTGGTTTTATTCCACACTATTTTATATAACTCCAATCGACCATGGTTTAATCCACACTATTTAATACCATTCTCGACCATGGTCGAGTAGAGGTATATTAAATAGTGTGGAATAAAACCAAGTATCTTTTATTATGAGTGACGTAACCTAAACCATTCATTTTCATAATTCAAGACAAAACTCAATGAAGATGGATTTGATCACCTACTAAATTACTCTTTAAACCATACACATTGGGTCAGATGATAATTATGCAAATGTACACGTTCTTCGTGATCACTTGATCACACACAGTAAAATACAGGAATCTAGCAAACGATATCAGAAAGAAGGAAAATAATTGAAATAGCAATGCGGATTTCCGCGGAAAATGGTAACCCGTAAAACAAATTAATTGAAGAGTAAACCAAAGAAAAATGCATACAAAGTTCATTGTGATATCGAAACAGTATCCAAAGATAGCATTCTACAGCTTATCTTGCCGAGCTAATTGCCAATTGACATTTTTTTCTGAAATATTCTCTTTGATTTTCCTGCTAGACGCAGAGACATCTAACAGACCCAGAGTTGTCGTTTTACTTCCTATGGTATTTTTTACTGCGTTATCATATCGGGCAATTTTAATCCAGTGAAAAGCTTAGTATAAATGCCGATGTCGGATGCAATTTTGTTCCTATGCAAATAATGTGACGGTTGTATGTCTGCTTACTTACATAAGTCAGGATAACCAAATTATTTACAAGCCATTAGAACTTCCGGATGTAAAATGGAAATACCTAATTCTGGGCAAGAGATACGTTGGGGTGAGAGATATTTCAGCTCTCCTTTGATGAGCAAAGGGTAGGCTTATTGGGGTTTGCATAGCTATGCTATTAATAGAATCAACCCTTTTGCTGCGGTCAAACTGCAGAGACTCTCCAGTCCCTGTACGGCGAAAAAGTGAACGGTCATTTACGTTGTCACAGAAAGTATTGTTCTTGTTGCACTTGCAACTCAGTAGTCACTCACGCTCCCGGAATTAGTACAATGTATCACAATAAACTAGAAAAATGGCATTCGCGGAAAAGTTCAGAGACATGGGTAGGAACGGTAAGAACGACCACTTGACAATGGAACGTAGGAGAGCTACGTTCACAGCAGTCAACCGGGTGAACGTAGCTGCTACGTTCACAGCAGCGAAAGGATTAAGCAATTCTTTCTTTAAAACCATACCATCAAAAGAACTTGAACGTGGAGAAATTTTCAAGGAAAGGGATGAGATAGAATAAATGAAAGGATATTTTTGCATGTTTTTTCTTCCGCAGAAATAAACTTTGGAAGTGTTATCGGCTCGTGATATCAGCCATATTTTTCTCTCGTGGATAAGAAAATTTCATTTTTCCCCGACATATCTGTAATGCGAACTTCGACTCCAATACAACGATCACTTGATTTGACACCGTCGACGCTCAATTTTCTGGTCAACGGCTCCGGGGGAAAATATCGCATAATGAAATCCCGTCCCGATTATAAAATTCTGATCGGGACAAAAATAAAAAGGGATAGTGGATATGCGAAGGTTCCTCCCCGGGCTAAAATGAATTTAAGAGTTTTTTTTTCCCCCTTACCCAGGCAAATGACGGGCTGTCCAAAAAATAAACTATCTGAGTGGGATGGAGCCACGAATCTGGGATGGCGATTTTATTTTAACCTCTCGATCTCACTCTCTCTCAAAAGAGCCACGTTCCCCCTGGGAAAATATGTAAGGAGAGAAACACGTAAGCTGAGAAGGAGACGCACAAGGGGGGGAGGAGTATAAGACGATCGGTGACTTTTTGAACATAGCTAAAGTCGAAAATGTGGAGTTTTTGGAGGTCAAAGTGATAGCGGGAGGGGAGAGAGAAAAAGAGTGAGAGAGATAAAAACGGTTCAAAATAAGGATTTGAGCGGTTTGTTAGGCCTGCAGGAGATATGAAGGCCCACAAACTAGCGAGACAGGCAAATGAAGAAGTCCGGCTGGAAGAAATGAGAACCCAGAGGGAATGGAAGATAAGGTAGGCGGGACACATTTGGGACGATTGACAGTTTTGAAATTGGGGAAACAATCGAGTGGTAAGGAGAAAAGGAGAAGTCTGAGAATATTTCTTTGGAATTTCCTCAGGGAAAACACATTTCGAGAAGTCTGTAAAGCATGCCACTGTCGACACATAACAAGTTTAAATGAAGGGCAAGGAGACACGGGAAAAAGATGGTGACGAGTACCATGTCATTAACAGTAGTATATATTTATTAAAATTTTCCTGGCAACTCTCTAATTTAATCAATAAATTGATTTAAGTACTGGATATAAATAGATAACTTGAAATTATTCATTTCAACCCTAGCTATCGTTATTTGGTATTTAAATCATTACGCGTATGATGGGTAATCAATATCTGGAGACCATGTGACGTCTATTTGAGTTTTTAAAACCTTTACAACTTGCTTTCAACGATCTACATTCTTACAATGGAGAAGTAATTAATTTACAGCAAGAAAAAATGGTACTTTGTATTACAAATATACCAGTGATCTCATCTATAAATAGCGAAACATTTTAATTATAATATTTAAAGCACAAATACCAATAATTAGACATTTATACAGTTCGTACGCAGACAGAGGACCTACCCAGGAGCATATATTTTATTTTCGTGCAACGAAATAATTTATATTTGGCATACGATACTAAAAAACTTAGTAAGAATGTAAAATGATTTTTAATTTAAGTAAACATCATAACTTAAATTTTTAATGACCAACGTTGAATTTAGCAGAAAAGTAATGGAATAAGTGGAAACAATATTGCACGCCGACAAATTTGAGCGTCGCTATGGTGATTGGCATATTGAGTTTAAGATGCGATATTCTGCTATCATTTCTCTGCCAGGAACGCATCCAAAGTGTTAAATATGTCATCTCTTTGTCCGTTCTACAACTAGTTGGTTTCTTGAATACATACTCTATCTTAAAAAACTGTGGCGATAGGGCTTAATATTTAGTAAACGCAAGTTGTTTAATTGCAAAATAGGTAGCAGAATTATACCATCAAAAGGATAATACTTCGCTCACTGTTTATTTACTCATTCAAATTCTTTCTAATGACGCTACCATGGTAAAACACATCGCGTGCCATAGCTTAGATCTTAAAATGGCTCAATTTCACAGTTTGAATTTACTTTTGTTGTGTGATTTAATGATTTCACGATATTGGTGATGATTTTACTAGAGCAATTCACCATAAATTGACAAGTTAGGTTGCAATATGTATAATACGGTTCAGTAATGTCGCCTAATAAAACCAAAGGAATTCACGACCTGGTTTCTTTTTCAAGTTCAAAATAAAAAACATGAGGACTAGTCAAGAAACGTTTTCCAATAATATGAAATAATATTCCGCCAGCATAACGATTCGATGGGCTACAGAGGGAAAAAAACAAACAGTGAGATATTTGAACAATTCACGAAAATTCTGATCAAGATACTGGAATCTGTGATAAACGTCCGGAGAACCCCTGGAATCCGTGCTCCTCCCGTCCATACGACCTCCGCGCGGGAAAATATGCATCTCTTCTTACCCTATCCGGTATTCCCTGGACCGCCCTGGATGGCGAACGGAAACAAAACCCTGGGAGCATGAAATGATATGGGAAGATACGGTCTATGAGAGAGGAAGGGAAGAACTATCTTCGGTTTCCGTGACAACGACCTGGGAATGCGTACTCAAACACTTGCATGAGTCACGGCAAAAAAACCGTAGGAAAACGTTCTCGTGATGGCAGACGCTCTGGGAATCCGAATTGCCTTCAAAAACGGGCGCCTCACATATTTTTTTGCATTCGTTGAGCATCCAAACACAGGATTACGACGGCAATTCGATCCATTTTTGGCTCCGAACTCCTTTTTTGGCGTCTTGGGAAAGGGCCATTCCTCCTGGAATGACTCCCGGATTTACGCGCTTCCAGGAGGCCGTAGCGATTGAAATTTAGTTTATTTCCATCATATTCATCGGTAGCTCTCAGCCCGTGGAACTTTTGCTTCAAACTGAAGAATCGGATTTGTTTTGAATCGGTATGAGAAATACGTTCGTGGGTAGAATATCTGATTTCTGGCACCAAAAGCCTGGAAATCCATCGTGATTGCAAAATTGATTCAAGATCATGCTAGCCTACGACGCCATTTTTCCAGTAAGTCAAATTATACTGTAGGGTTCTATTTTACCATCAAATGGTATGAATGCATGTTCTCTTGGCTACAAAGTTACGAGGTCTACCACTGATGTAGGAGTTTAAATCTCTCCTCGCTCGTCAAAAAAAATTGTACTCGTAGAAGAACTTTAGATCGCATGAAATAGCATTGCTATGTTTTGTCTACCGTAGTATTCCGAATATATCAATTAAGAAATGAATAAATATCTATAAAGTGGTCGGAAGAAATATCTCCAAAGAAGCTGAGAATGTATAACTTTGGATATGAAATCGTTGTTTTCAACCAATTTATAAATCTATGAGTATCAACTGAAAACACGTCGATGAATACTTTACAAGTGTAGAATATGAGTGAGACATATGCTAATTAATTCTATATCGTAGTGAAAACCAATCAATACGACTCTGTATTTCATAATGCCAACTGAGTAATATGGTGACTAGAATACGTCAACTTACACATATGGTATCTTACATTTGCTGAACAAACGACTAATAAGAAAATGGCTTACTATAGCAACACCCAAGGAATTTTTTCACTTACATTTTAGTCTTTAAACGCCTTATGGACCCGTTATCGATTGCTAAATAACTTCCATGAATGTTGCGTGAGAAGGGATGACTATGAAACTTAACTTTTCCAGATAAATGTTTGGCATAATAATAGGGTGTGATGAGTAGGAAAATAAACGTAAAATTTTAAGATAAAACTAAGGCGTGATAAGGATTTTAGCACGAAATTTGTCTTGGAAATATATGTTGAATTAGTGGCATTAACTTGGAGTGTAGTTTTGTCCCCCTTTGACAAGTATCCCTCCCAATCGCGTATTTATCTCAATGAAATTGCTTGTATAAGGTTTCTTCTCTTGGCTCAAGTGGGCCTTATCACAGATTATCAGCTCAAAATATCCCTCTGAAGTGAAAGTCTGTCGTCTAATACCCCTAGGTACTGCGTTAATTTCCATAAAGAGACGGTAAATAGGGTGTAAGTAGGAGCTTTTTGATACAGAAAATCTGTGAATGGCGGACTCCTTCATGCAAATAAAGTGAGCTTCTCAGAGTGTTTGATACACTAAAATGACTTGAAATAAGTTCAGAGACACGAATAAAAAAGAGTCTAGTATTAGTAATAAAAAAAGGTACTGAAAAGGTTACTCGGCAGTGGCCTCAACGAGCTCAAGGTTCATCTGATGAATCCATTTCCGTGCATGAGCACGTTTCGTCTAAGTAACTGGTGTTTCCAGACGATACTGATTTTTTTCCGATTCCCAATCCCAATTTATCTTCGTATTTTTTCTTACATAATATTTTGTACGTTTACGTAATTATTTTAATTTTATGAACCCCTTAACACAACATAAACTTGATCATTTTGAGAAAAAAGTCTTATCAATGGATATTCAAGACGAGATGCACAAAGTAATATTATTTTATACGTCTCGGAACATTGACACCACCGATACGAAACAAAGCTAAAACTCATTATTTAAATTGATGCGCATAAATGGTGTTTTTAAATTCAGTACGAAATCAAAATTAAATTAATGCAAATACACTGTAATGTTTGCAAAGGCATCATGATAATTGCATAGATAACATGTGGATTTTATATGAATGTACGGTTGTATATTTCATGAATCGTAATCATTAGCAAATCGAGTCAGTTTTACTTTTTTCATTCCAAAACGTTGTTTAACCTAATTACCACCCAAACATTATTACTCAAATCATGTACTGTGACAGTCTTCAATCACCTAAATTCTTCACGAGAAATGATACTGCGAAAAAATGGAAGACTTTTAGGTAGATATATACCTTTAAAATTCATTTTAAGTATTTGTATTTCCATAGAATTTAATTTTTATGTTGTATTCTAGCAATGGAAATTCATATCCCAGCCCTGAACTATCAATTTGGTCCAACTTTTATTCTACATGTACAGAAGATACTAGTATCTTTAAGTTTCATTAGTCGTCACAGGATCATCCAAATCATACATAATTATTATTTGTAAATATTTCATGCTCAACATCACCCGCAATGTCATTCATGACAGGGTCCAAAATTAAGTCGTTTTTAAGATTAATGGCGTAAGAAGGTATACCAAATGAAACACCACCAAATCGCACATTTCCCCTCTTAAAACCTCTTCATTGTCCTTATTTTGTAAAAAAAAAACTGAGCTCTCAATAAAATTCAGTTCTAATTGCCACTGCGCACGCCATTCCGAGATAGCATCAAAATCGCCTTCACGGTGAAACACGATCCTGCCTCCGCTCCCTCACAAACCCCTGACTCGACTTCTCCCGCATTCCGTCTCCCTCCCTTTACTACTCCTCATCTCTGCATCGAGGACACAGCGCGAAGAAATTTGTAGGCAAAGGAATAAGCAGGGTCAAGGGATCAGAATCGAGAAAAAAGCGAGGGTCAAGGGCCGGAAAAGGGACTGATAAAGGATCCTTGGGAATGCGGATATAAGTAAAACAGACGGAGGACAAAACTTGAGAAGGAAGAGAGTTATATGGTGTTCCTTGTTAAGGATGTTTCTTGACAAAAGCTCAACCTACCCATGGAATATAATGTTTCAAGCTCCTCTTCTAAAGAATTCACTCTTATGGAATGATTTCTCACTACGTTCATCCAGTACCCCTTAATTTTTGGCGGCCATGGTTTCGCCAATAGCATTAAATTGGCTAAAACATACATCATCATACTCTGAGGTTGAAATCGCTGTTGGAAAAAAATACGAAATAGAATAGAATAGAGCTAAGAAATTTTAAATAGAAAAATCCTAAGATCAGAGAGGGGATATGTCTTCAAAATTAGAATTATCGAAGAAAGTTCGACTTCCATCGTCATAAACGTAATACCATCTGAGAGTTTCTTCTTGTCAATGGAATTTTCTGCCAAAGTGTAAGTTTGACCCTTACTTTACTACAAAAAAAAACAATTTTAATAAGCATTTTTAAAGGCGGTATGTTTGTAAGTTCGATTACAACCATGAGAATTGATAAATTGTCACGAATTCATAAAGAATATATTCAAATCATAAGCACAACTTCATTTCATTACTTCATTACTATTTGGGCAATACGCCTTTTGCTTTTCGGTGTTTTCGTGCTAATTTACAAATGGACACTATAAAAAGTTTAAGTTTGCTCAGATCGGTAACTAAGGATTAGAGACCCGATGTTTATGAGCCAAATAATGTTTAAATCATCTCATATGCCCCCTCCGCAAGAATCTTCCTGCATACGAACGTACTCATAGAATTACATACTTGCAACAGTTTTCTTGCAATATAAAATTGAGTTTCGTAGATGCCAATTTAAACTCTCAGACCTAATCCAAGGGAAATAGTTCAAAATGGTCTCCTTATAGTACCTGAAGAGAAATGGAACGCAGAGTGAAAAGTTAACCTTCGATTGAACCTGAACAAAATACATAGAGATAGACTTATGGCTTTACGCCCCGGTCAAAATCACGGAGAATATGTGGTTGGTTCGAAAAGGCGACAATTTAATGTAAGCTGTTCTCAATTATGAGGGACTACAAGAAACTTGGTAGCCTCAGGCCAGGTAGGGCATAGGTGGGTGTGGACTTATAAGGGTGGTCCGCGTCATGATATTGCTCCGAAAAGGAGAAGAGATAGCCGAGTTCTTGGCGAGGAAGGTGCCTTTGGGAGGAGACGGAAAAGAAAGGGGATTTTATCGCCACTGCCCGTCCGAAGTGACCGCCTCCGGCCGGGGATCAGGTGCGTCGCCGCCTTCGCGATGAAGGCCGCCACTTGCGAGAGAAAGGAGCGGGGCAATAGATGCGACGCAGCCGTGGATGGGCGGGTTTTCGGGGTGCGGGATGGGATATTTGATGCGATGGGGAGATTGAACTGCACCTTGGACGCGCGTGGAAAAAAGAAGAGAGAAGACACAGAAGTAAAAGGGGAGGATGAAGGGAAATATCGTCGATTCAAATGCTTCAAAGACAAGCAGAGGAACTTCTGCTGCCACGCCAATTCTCGCCCAACGACGGCAGAAAGATTCCGCACTAAAACGAGATTTCTTCACAGGTACGAGCAATGGTGGCAAGAACAAACTATATCTAATTAAGGTTATGTGCTTAATATAACTACAAAAGTGCCTATTAAAGATGATGTACATGTTGTGGTCATATTAAAATATTTCCATGCATAATTATGAATAGGAATATTCTAGACAAAGTAAACTTGAACTCAGATCCAGATGGGCGACCAACTGGGAATCATTGAGATTTTCATTCACAATCGCAGTCAAAACGGAGGGAAACGCTAAAAAGATTCATCGTGTCAGCTACTTCCACCCTGATTCATGTTTTTACGTATAAAAACAAGAGTAAACGAATTTATAATTGCAATTAATTCATTAAGTATCGATTCAAAAAGTATGTAAGCGTCCAAATGAGATCGCGTATGATGCTATCAGCAGTATTTGCTTTTCAGTTGAAGTGTTTGATTTAATTTAAATTAGCGGTAGTCCATGTATCGCATAGGCAGGGGAGCTATTCTACAGATAAAGAGATAACATATGGGCGTTGGTATTTATCTAGTCATGTATGAAGAAGGAATTTATTTGCAAATTATTTCCAAACTTTCGCGATAAAAATGTGTGCCATAATTTTACATGTATTCACTACGATTCGAGGAAATGTATTGTAAAATATTTTGTACAAGCGATCTTTCGTAAGACTTAATATTTTCACAGCATTAGATGTACATATATAGATGCGTTACTCTTGGGGAAATAGCCCACTTAATTCTAGAGAGGTAACCTTCAATAATAGCCATAAGCGACTAGAATTTTCTGTAACTGACTTTTCATAGCCTAATCTAACTTTTCCTCAAGATATGGCCAAATTGTTTTCCTGGTTAGATAGTGAATATTCATGCAGAAAGTACAAATAGAATTAGACGAAATGGCCAGCACAATTCCACCAGATCGGATCTATGGAGAAAAGAAAATGCAACGAAGACTTTTAACTGTTCCAAATTTAACTATCCTATGATGTGACCGAGGTCTTTACAAGAAGCCAACGAAACTTAGTACAAGTGATTATTTTTTTCAATTCATTCTGACAAATTCACTTAAGAAAACTAGAGAAGATAGAATTAAGGGAATAGGGATTAATATTAAATTCACCATAAAGGAGTGGCTGAATTATAAAACAGGAAAAGTTAGAGCATTTTGGCGGTGTACTAGAACAAAGAGGAAGATAGCCTGGGAAAAGTAACCATTCCTATGATGTTCTTTGCAATAGATAACATCAAATTAGTGAATTATTCTTTGATCATTGTCCCAGTGAGTTAGGCAGTGGCAGTGAAAAATGAGGAATGATAAGTAAAATTGAACTGGACTCTTAATCTCGAGTTCACGTGGATCCAAAATCCAAAAATTAAGCCTCTTGAAGGCGATGCGTTAAGATGTAAATGAAAACTCATTCGGCACTGATGCGCGTTAAGTTATTTGTTTTACAAATTCAACAATAAAAAGAATTAAAATGAAGCAGGAAATTCGGGCCAAGATTGGCGACAGAAGAATTGCCGAGCATTGAAACCATGGTAGGAAAATGTATCATATTTATCATTAATATTTGGTAAAAATTCAGGATATACTTAACGCTCATTACAAAAAATTTATACCGAATGAATTCACACACTATCACATATATGGCATTGACAGTAAATTTCATGGCTGTCTGTAGTACATGTTTCACGCAAATGTTTGTGTGTGCATTAACAACAACCCTCCTTCAACGCCCTTTTCCAATTTTTGATGTTTTAATTTCCATGGTAGTAACATCCAAGCACAATAAAAAACTGATCCTGGAATTATAAAATTTTAAAAATAACATGTATTAAAGTCACTGTTTTCGGGATGGCATAATCATCATATGAAATGAATGAAAACGAAAAAGGTATTGACATCAGCGATAGAGAATTAGTAATTCCTTCAAATGCACAATTACTCGTAAATTTAATTTTTCCCGGCTATTTATATGATCCAGACGTCATGAGCCTGGCAGTTAATCTAGTTTATAAGGTTATTATTATGATTTCTGAGGTGAAAACATCCGATTTTTTTCTAATTTTTTTATTATTTTTAAAATATTCTATATATAATTATAAAAAAATATAATGGATTTTACAATTTGGCTTTAAAAATATCAAACATTAAATTTGTTCCTATTGCATCAAATGGAGATTACTTGGTATTCTATTCATTTTTTCATGATATATTCAAGGCGGAAAATAATTTATCACAAGCGTTGTACCTTCAGTTGATTGTTCTTACATACACTGTAAAAACACTTCATATCCCACATGAGAGTCAATTACTGCCCCAAGAGCACTGTACAATGTCGTTCACAGAACCACGTAATGGAAAACGATGCGACGGGTCGGCTGTCGGCCCAATCCTAGGACAGATGGCCGAAACAACGGGGCGCCAGGAGCAAGAACGCAATGCAGAAGTCGGGAAAAAAACATGGCCTACGTGACTGCCGGATGGAAAGTACGGAGAGGACGGGCAATGCGACAATATGGTCTATGAATTCCCCATGAGGATAGGCGTTCGGGAAAAGGCGGAAACAGAGGAGTTGGATTTAGCTGCGACGCGCGCGCGCAAGCAGGCGGGCGAGCAATTGCGAAAGGGCGACACGAAATTCCGCCCATGCAATATGAGCAACGCCGCTAGTGGCGGGCGGGCACCGTCTCCGGCGGAGCCCGATATCTGAACAACGGAAGGGTGGAAGTGAGGCGGGGGGTTTTCCCATGCCGTGTGATACGTACATAACTTTACCCGGATTGCCCCCTTCGCGTTTCCCCGTGCATAAAACTCTCGTGCCTTGCCGCTCGCTCATTCTTATTTTTGCGGTGACTCGAACGCTATTTTTTTGCCACCTCCATCTTCTCTGCATACACTTTTTTATCGTAAGTTCATTTTTTTTACTTTTCGTCCCGTAGACTGACGACCTTGGAGTCGTTTGTCTGACGCCCGTAAAAACTGTGTCTCGATCCCTAGCCCGGCCCGACTTTCCACTTTCCAACCATCCATATGGGCGTGATGTACAGGTAGCTGCACCGCCTCTCCACGTGGGCTCCGTATTTACCACTAGAGAGGCTTAAAAAAAGGAAGAGTCCTTCCGAAGACGTCTAATAAAGGGAAAGCCTTCATTTTTCGAGTGTAAAAGAAAGAGTCACGATTGTGGATATACACATCCATTTTTCTACGAGGACTCCATGGAAAAGGTAACGTTGATCATACATTCTCAGAAAGGACGCTTGTTTGTTCAAGATATGGAAAACAAACGTTTTTGATGCGAGGAATACAGTAGACATCATTCAAATTAACATTGACATATAATACAATTGGAAGTAAATTTGGGGTAAACCGTAAGGTTACGAATTTGGGGTAAAGTCCTCGCCTTCTAACCCGAGGGTCGAGGGTTCGAGACCCGCCAGGATAGAATATTATCTGCCCAGAACATGGGTAATTGGCTATATAAAAAAAGAGTTACTTGTAATAAATATGTAATCTATAGCAGTTATGCTCATTTAAGTTCAAATAAATAAATAGTCAAATGTAACAGTTACGGGAATTCAGGGCTCTTTTGACATAAACTCAAGTTTAAGTTTCACGCACCTATGTGAACTATCCATTTTTCACTCGTTTTATTTTAATAAAACGGTGTAGGTGTATGTAGTCGAACCACCTAAACTTAGGCTATTTCTTAGAAAATGGGGAAAGCGAAGAGCACACGAAATACCAAACATAATGTTTGCTAAACAAGGTATTAAAATTTCTTATGTCCTCAAATATATTGATTTTTTTCTTGAAGCACATTGGTTACATACGGTCTTCGTGACTTGTTAGTAAAATTAGGCATTTCATAAAAATTATAATAAAAGTAAACTATATATGACTAATATTAAATACACTAGTTGCTCCCATAAAAATTGTTAAGCGACGACGAGAGTCAATTAAAAGTATAATAAATGTGGATATATTGATAAATTTAATAAGTAACGCTAAGCGGCAATTGCTACTTCGGACATAATTTTAACAAATAGGCTAATTATACTCATTGAAATCACAAAAACAGGGATTTTCTCACAGTATTTGGTAAATAGTAGGTATTCTCTTATATGAGAAATAACTGCTTGTTAAGTGCATCCCTTCTACATTTTCTTCACATTTTTGCCAAACATTGCAATAGATGAAAAATACTACACAATTGGCAAACATAATGCCTACAACCATACCACAACAAACTAACACCAAAAGGGCATAAGCATGCATAAGCACAAGCACTTCCTGTAATAATGAATCCTAAGGCTAAAGAAATAGTCTCTCCACAGGAATCTCACACAATACTCACCGAGCCAACAACTTCATAAAAAATATCTTCACTGCTGACGGCATGAATATTAATGTCATATATTTCGAAAACTTCCATTCTGCCCAGACTTTTGGAGGAGTCTGGCCCTTTTTTGGAAGCATCTTAACTATAACACATCTACTAAGGAACCAAAATTCAATTATATAATAATGACTAAGCACCATATAAGGGATATCTTATTATACATAAAATAGCACCTTCCATAATAAACTACTAATTACACAATTTTATCTGGCAACTATATTGAACTGGACATCTGCATGGTGTCTCTCACTCTTATCGGCATATTCATATTCATCATCAATATTTTCAAATTTATTAGAGTATAAATTCTACATTTCAATTCTCATTTCAAATTTCAGTCTCAGAAAATCTCTTTTCTGTACCTCCAAATACACAAGGCGCTATCGCACCAACTCGAAGCACCCAAAGGTGAATGACATAAAGCGATACACGTGAATGGAGAACGGTGAAGTCCTCTCAGGAGATTCCCGGTTCTCGCATTTGGGACCATTTTGTTTTGTTCTTTTCCGATCGCAGGCTGGAGACCGAGTGAGAGATCGAATTATTTCGAGTGCACTTTTGTGGCTTGGAGGAAGAGACACGAAGGAGCGAAGCAGATGCACAGACACGGCGGGTCCGCCGGCAAAACTTGGAGAAACTGGGAGAACCATCCAGCCATAGAGAGATTTTGTCGGCGTTGTTACAGAGACAGCGGATGAGACACTGCTCTACGGCTCGTGCACCTCTTGGCGGGATATGAAAGTTGTTCCGCATAGCTTTTCATCCCCTCCTATCTTCCTTTTTTGCTTATACACACTAACTGTGGCCTCTCCTTCGAATCTTTTCCCCCAAAACCCCTTCGAAACAGCGCACAGCGGCCCCTCTTCCTATCGCCAAGCTCCCATCCCCTTGTCGTAAATTTTCCTGTATCGCAAATCCTGTTGAGGCAGAGGGAGACTGGGGACAGGGTGTGCACGCTGGATAGGATGAAAGCATCGGGAGAGTTAGTAACCAAGCGGAGGCAGAAGGACGTGCTGGGTGAGACAAAAGTCGAGCGCTAAAGAGGAGTTTTCAGAGACATGTCGGAAATGAAATGGCCTGAGGGGAGGCGACAGGAAGAGAACCTAAGTCGAAAGTAGATTGGAAACTTAAACATAGAATCCGAAGAAAAAGAAGAACTGTGACTGAAGTATGAGTCCACTGCTTAAGGATTTGCCACCATCACACAAATCTTATTCCTAAGAGAAAGAATTAATTCCATTTAATTGAACTTACATATACTTCATCAGAGTCATAAGATAATAAATCAAAATTGAAATACATTAAATTGAACCAAAATAAAATCCTCTTTCAAGAAACAAGATTTTTAAAGACCGATGTGCCTAGGGAATGAAATAACGGGGCTGATAATGCTGGTGTTGCCATCTGAAAGTGATACCCCCGAAGAATGATATGTGCTCGCGGTCAGAAGTTCTAATACAACCTCATCGTCAATTTATCCATAATCCATATTATCAACATAGAGGAAATGCTTCACTCCAAAAAATACTGAATGGTAAAATCTTGGTTTTGTGGATCAAATAAAAGAGAAGCAATAGGTAAATTCAATTTTAATTAGGTGCGTGAATTCAATTTTTATTAGGTGCGTGAATTAGGTGCGTAGGTGCGTGAAGGCAGACTACGCGGATGAAGAAGGTGTAACTAAAAGCTGAGGCAGCAGGAAAAAACCTGGTTACAGAGAGTTTAGCGACTGGCAGTAATGATGAATTACTTCATACATATGGTACGAGATATAACATCGTTTCCGGGATACATGAAAATGAACGATAGAGTCTTTTTCACGTTATTAGTAAGTGTATCTAAATTTAGCTGGTAGATAACACGGACGAAAGGTGGTGGGAAGGATGGGAAGTGAAAGGTGAAAATGCCGCCTCATTACCCACCAAAACTAAAGGAATAAATTTATTAAAATCACTGCAAATATTTAGTTAAATGACTGACTTTACGAAGAAAACTGAACTTCTGAATATTTAGTATCCTTCGAACGACGAAGTGGTATGTCCTTATAAGTAAAGTGGTAATCTGAGTAACCTGTCCATGGGCCGTCATTTTTACGTAGCAAGAGTGTCACCTTATCAGAGGAAGATCCTTATCGTAAACGGATAGAGGATGATAATACATTAAATTTAAAAAGTGACGTGAGTTAGTGAGAACATTCTCTAGTTACTCATGGAACAAATTCTGAGACGCGATTTTGAATGTGTGGTACAGATAATGCGTCATATCCTGGGAATCTCTTCCGCATTCGTTAAAATAAAGAAGCACTTAATTGATTAAAATTTAAATACAATTCCAAAGCCTCTCCGAACAGCATATTAAATTATCGTCAAACGCCAATGAAAGAACGCGCAAACGTACTGCAGCTCACTTGGTTTACTTGAACAAGTATGCTGCAGGAGGAGTCCAAATGTATTCAAACCTTATTCAATTGAACTTCAGGGAAAGTAATTACGAATAGAATTTCAGGAATTCATGTTAAAACCAATGAATCGTCTTGATATACGTAGCTACGTCAGTAAGCGGCTTTTAGCCAGCAATTCATTCAAATAACTCTCCAAAAACATTTACACGTTAATCTCCAAGAATGATCCAAATTTCAGCGAAGTTTTATTTCTTAGAATACTCTGTAGTAACATTTTTGAGCACGCATAAGAGCCAAGTGTTCCTGAAAGCAATGAAAATGAGAAAAATCTCTCGTTTTCAATAAACAATTTCAAATCCTATCATGAAAGTGGCTAGAATTATCTTTTGTAACACCTCCATTTCTGTAAGTAATCCAAATTAAATTGCAATGAGTTCATAACGATTAGAATTTCAAATTAACAATTATTAATAAGATTTATTTAGCCCCTAAATTAGCTATCGATAGTGTACACATAATGAAAGAGCAACTGAATGTTTTCACTTAAACATCAAAACAAAGAAAAGACCTTGAAGACAAGAAGAATTTTTATTTCCATTCCTGAAGATCAAAATTGAGGACATATTTGGCACATTAATCATCTTAGATGATAACAGTATATATATATATATATATATATATACATATATATATATATATATATATATATATATATATATATATATATATATATATATATATATATATATATATAATATATATATAGCTTCGAGAGCATTATGAGGCGGATTGCATACAGAGAATTGAGTTAGATTCATTAAACATTTAGAGATCAAACTTTTAGATTCCTAGAGTTATTCCAAAGCTATCAAATGAATTAGGAAGATTGGTAGGCGTTTAACACTATTTATATAATATCCCCGGAAGTTGGTGTGGATACGAACTCATTATATGAAAAGTATTGTATCGTTGAAAAGTATGGTAAGAACAATTGTAAATAAATTGGCCCCAAAAAGCCTTTACGTATCAATCAAGGATAACCTACATTAAACGAGAATCAAAACATATTGGGAGTTATTACTTGTTTATAAATTATTTTGCTTATCTATACAAATTTGCTTATACATCTTGAGCAAATATGAACAAATGACGTAAAATCAAACGCAATAATCTACAAAAAATGGGAAAACGTTAGCATATTAAGTGTTTTAACCCATTCAAGTATATTGAGAATTGTAACATGGTGGACCATGGTTTTTATACAGAAATGTTCACGAATGGACTCAAGAAGAGGAAGATACGTAATAGAATAAGGTGTTTATAAAGCAGCTTCTGAATGACAGAGGCAGACAAGTGGAATGCCATGATGATGCCACTTAATGCTAAGATTCAGCTTAAACAGAGCAATGAAAGGGTAAGCTAGTAATTAATGAAAATTGGCAATTTTCCACAGTATAATATATACATAATATATTTACACACAATAATTAATGAAAATCGGCAAATTTCATCAATTATGTCATTCCACCAGATTACGCCTGAAACGTCTCTTTTTATAAGCTATTAAGCCTAAGTCACGATTTATTGATAGAGAAAAATCCAAGTATTTCGATGAAGGACGATCTGATACAAATTATGAATGACATTAACCTCATCACCAATACATCACGCCTTGTAAAAAATAAAATCTCACGAAAAAGTCATGAGGACTCGAAGACAAACCAGTCAAATTTCACGGCGTACCGATAAAAAAGATCAGAACGTCCGAATGGGGACAAACCTATAGATTTAATCAAGAAGTCAAAGGGTTTCGAAAGGCAAAATGATCGAAAGTACAACTGAAAAGGTGGACGAGAGGAAGGAAGCGAGGGAGATGGGGGATTAGGGACAAGGAAGTGAACAAGGGTAGGGATTGATCAATGGGGAAGGATCGCGCTCCAAGGAGGTCAGGCTAGATGATTGACAACGTAAGGAATGTAAAGCGGCCGAGAGAAGGGGCAATGGCACAAGAGAGGGAGTAAGGTATGGATTCAGAATTTCTATTTGAAAATTCAAGAAATATTCCGGGTGCTCCCGCAGAAAAATTACTCGAGATGAATATAAGAACAGTTAGGTGATAAGGATCACCAAGTGCAGTTAACACAAATACCATAAAGGACAGGTTATGTTATGTGTAAGTTTTAATTGAAAACGAGAGATAGTGGAATGAATGGCGAGAGAAGAAGGGATAAACAATGTTACGGATAATTTGTCAGTAGAAAACAATTACAAAAGAAATAAGTGAGGCTGTACCCTTATTTGAAAAAGAGTGGATAACGATCGTTTCTGATCATTGCATTGATCAGCTGCTAAACACTAAATCACATGAAGGACTATCCATCTTTCTACCTGATAGTGTAGTTATAAGGTAATATTTTCAATTCTGCGTCGTTCGAGACATTTAGAATCGATCGGTGGGTTTGGTATGGAAGAATTCATTAGAAATTACAGAGGAGTTAAAAATTAACCGGCATCGTTATTATCCTACTAATAACGCACAGAAACGAATAATATCGTTTATCGTCACATTAGATGTAGGAGTGATTTTCTATCCACAAAAAATTCAAATGCGCATCAAAATTCCACTCAAAAATGTACACCAGTCCGAAAACGCCTACCTAGACCTCACTTGGGAAACTAGTTAGCTACGATCTTACTAGCCACCATTCGAAATTTATCTCGAAGTTATACGACACTGCTGGCTCTGTTGTTGGTTTAACTGTTCATAGTGAGCTAGTTACATTTCCATATGTATTTTCAGCGCACTAAGCACTAAATATTTACGGAAATGATGTTCAAGGGAAATTCAAATGAATATCATTCCGATATGATTCAACAAGGATAGAAGTGATTTTTAGCTAGATTTCCATAAATTGAGCCCAATATTTACAATACACTTCGCACGGAAACTTCACCGCTTATCATAGCAGCATGAACGAGGAGTATTCTTTCAGGAAAATTAAATAATTAGAGATTGCCACCTGAAATATTGGTATAATACGGAAAAACGTGTTAATTTTCAATGCTTCTGATCAAGTATCGACCAAAGTTATATTTAAATCAGGCATAATGAAACGTTTCAAAGACATAATAAAACCTTATAACTAGATGCGGGAAAAGATATTTCCCAGTGACCTTGGTTATGTTACCCATCAAAGTAAAAACCAAGAATTTAAAAAAATTTCAAATTTTATTGTTATTTAAGGCAGATAGGATCAATAACTCAATATAATTCGTAGATTAGCACAATATTTTGGGGCAGTTATCCATAGTGAATAACTGATTAACTATTAAATTCTCAGAATATCAGGCTCGCTTTAGTAGTGCCACATCACAATACGATAAGTAAACACATAGTATCACCTATGACTGTTTATCATACTCCTTAGTATCACCTAAGAAGTATGTTGAACATAGAAAACCAGGTCTTTCAGCAAAGTTATCTCTCTGAGGAAAACTGTAAATTATCTAGGAAAACAATCCAGGGTATTCCGATCTCAATAGCTTTTACATGTTATAATTTCATAAGATTAACAGATTTTTCTGCACTGAAGGTTTCTTTAGCATATTTGCATATATTCAAGTATGTCAGTATCATATGCACGTCAACGAACTTCAAGGGGGTAGCAATTTCAAGATGATCAACCGGTTTTCAAGGAGCATAAGGCATGAAAAGGTGGTCAGCCTGCAGTGGATTTTCGCAGGCCACAAGAGAACGTACGCGGAAGAGTGGAAAGAAGGTGATCGGGGGAGAGAGGTAGGTGAAAAGAAGTAGAGAGGTGGAGAAGAAGTACGTTCGGTCTCGGAGAATAGGGCTCTCGAAGGGACGAGAGGAGGAGAGGGAGGAGGCAGTCGGGAAGACGAGAAGGCGGCCGGGGTAACGTATAGATTTGCTGAATATTTTATCAGCAATCGCTACCCACTGTCGTGGCCCCCGGCAAGGGATGTGGGGTCCGGGGGAAAAGGGGAGAGTTTGGATTGAGAGACGGAGAGGGGGAGCGAGACGTAGATCCCCCCTTCCCTACACCACACCTTCCCACACCCTGCGTGCTCCAACTCGGAAGCACGCTTCGAGACCGTGTTTTGTTACTTTGTTGGACATTGCGCTAGGACACGCGGGGGAGGGTGGCGCCTCCTGGCGGTCTGAACGAGAAAGGGAGAAAACGAAGGACTTCGCCTTCGTCTTAAGAGCCGAGAAATCCAGTGGGATTTTTGTCGAGACAGTAGAAGGGAATTGATTTTATTTTTAAAACGCTTCCCCTAATCTCTTTTTTTTCATTTTTAACCCTCCTCCTCTCAAAGACGCATGAAAGATGTATAAATCAATTAGTTTCTTTTTGTACCCTTTCCAAAACTTCTTTTGTGTTGCGACAGTGCGCTAATTTATGTCATCCCGCGTTTCCCCGTCAATGGAGCTCTTCAAAAGAATGGCCTACAAAAGACTTCATATCTTTGAACTTCTTTTGAACGAATTATGTAACAGCCTTGCTACAATAATTTTCTCTCCACGTCATTTATAATATAACCACAAGGGATAACAGAGCTCCCACTTTTGAAGGGTGATGGAATTTTAATAGGATTCGATACATTTAACTCGTTAAGGAGACAATGGCGTTAATGTTGAAATCATTGACATGTAAATAAAAGATTCATATTTTTTCATAATTACGAAAAATTATCTAGAGCTACTGCACAGTTTTCTTGAATTTAACGATATCCATTTCCTTAAATTTTCAGCTTTCAAGAAATTATATAATAACAAAAAGTATATCCAAATAAACCCCTGTGTGATTGAATAGAAACTGTACAAAATAGCTTTCATATTTACACATCAATACATAAGGATTGAATTGATTAGAGTGAACAATCATGGGGTGCAAAAATTTTATTTTTTCTACATCTACCGAAGATTTCTAGCTTCATTATTATTACTCTGCTCATTTCCAAAAAAGGTAAAGATTTCTTGATTAATTACAAAAAATAGGCGGAAATGAAATTTTTATATGAATAAAGGGCCGTTATTTTTAATTCTAAAGATATTATCAAGAACAAATTAAAAATAGTGGAAGCAACGGCTTTAACGGTGGTATTCATTATATTTCAGCAATGTTTGAAAACATTGATAGAGCGGGAAATTTTATAAATATAACAGCAGTTACGACTCTTTAATAAATACCTCAAGATTTATTGCAAGTTTATAGTGAATTCGATCGAGAGGTTATTCGTTAAAAATGTAAAATACAAATATAATTGAACAATTAACTGATCAGGCAAACTCGATAAATTAACTGATTCTAAAAACATAAATCAGTCAGAATAATCCTAAAAATCATGGGAACGTTCCAGAAATAGTAAGACAGAAGCTGTCGTAAAGTAGAAATAAATATAAGTAGGAGTCGAGGATTATTCAATAGCTGTGATTGAATATGGATCGAACAGATCTTTTCTCAGATAAATGAAAGCGTGAAAAACCCTATAAGCGATAATGAAAGCTAAGTTCAAAATTACAGAGATATTATTAGGAATTTTTAGAACTAAACTTTGCCGACAAGCGCGAAAACACAGTATCAAAATAAAAACATTCTAATTGATGACTATGCCGTGTGCTCATGGGCAGATGTATTATTTGTTACTTTACGACCATGGCAACGTGACATACTTAGGGTAGAGCTCCGAAGCGCAACCAATAATGCAAAGTTGGAAACAGGGACGAGCTTGGATCGAACGAAAGGATTTGAAAAAAACACCCGAAAAGAAATCCAGAAACACGACGGAAAAATCCGCGAGGGGGGCATCGAACAAAAAATAGGAAGACAGAAATAAAAACGTGAAAATGGAATAAAGGGGAGGGGATCGCGGTTTCGAAGAGATGCGACGGCGTACTCCGAATGTGCAGGAGGGACTTCTAAGTAGGTCAGTGACGTAGCAGCGCTTGTGTATGGGATGTAATGCAGTTAGGGGGTGGGGGTGTGGAAGACGCGGTTTACCCACTGCCAGCGGAGTTTGATGAGATTAGGAAGCCTTTAAACTAGACTGAATGCCAAATTGCAGGCGACGGGACTTTGGAATGGGGAAAGACCGAGAGCGAAAGAGATGAATTGGGGAATTCGAGGAGAGGAAGTGGGCCTTTCGGAGTTGTGAAGGAAGAGAAGGAAGCCAAGGGGAAGGGAAGCGGTAATTTTGGGAGGCATTGCGTTTTTGGCGGGCAGCGACTGGCGGTGAGGCGATTATTTGTAATTAGATTATAATTCCCGAGGATTCAAAGGTTTCACACGATTCCCGCTTAAATCCGTTGTCACTCATTAAGTCGAATTAAGAGAGAGGATTACCGGGGACATTTACCCCGCAGCGGATTACTTTCATTCGAGGACGGGCGTTAAATTTCTCGTCACTCGAGATGATTTAGGTGGATGTCTTCTGCCGACAGGATCCTGGGATGGGATGAAAGCGTTTGATACCGTTCCAAACCATGACTGGCATTAATTTAAGGGTTACCAGCCAACAACTTCACTCTTCCTTCTGGTTTCGATGCACCTAAAACTTCCACGCATCAGCTTCCCACATGAGAGTCATTCGTCATCGTATAAGCGGTGTATTACCTCGAACTCAATTAACATGTTAGAGTTTTATGCTTCGAGCTTTTGAGAAAATTTGACAGAAGTACACTACCAGAATACATTTCACTTATTTTGTTTGATTAACGGGCCACATTCGTCTTGCAGTATATGATTTTCTAAAATTTTCCCCCATTTATCTTCAGGAGACGTGCCAATGACGGACAGCAGTAGTATGATGTTCCCGCTATACCTTTAAGTTCTAGTCGCAATGTAAAATGACAATTATGTCTAATCAATTCCAGCGTAGAGGATAATTTTCTTTATTTATAACCCTCTCCCAATGGCTTAATTATAAGGCAATTGTATATTAAGGTATCTTACCAACGTAATTTGACTCTTGAATTTAAAGAATAGTTATCCATATATTGTCCCAACCTATAATAACGTGAAAATATTTCCCTCTCTCAAGCGGATTTTCAATGGTCAATTAGTCCATGTATCCTTGCACGTAGGCAATAACACGGTTCACAGTTGTTGAAATAGCATAAACCACAGGATAACGCTATATCTATTTCACGATGATGTCTATGGTGTATAATCATTATAAGCATCATAAAATTTATTCGTAACGGACCGCAGTCGCTCGCTTTCAACAATTCCATTATAATGCGAGGCTAGGCACACTTCATCGAAAAGTGAACACATCTTGTTTCCCGCACAATAAAATGCGTCTGAAAGACCATTGAAGAGTAAATTTAGTTTTTAATTTTTAGTTTAATTTTTAGTTTTAGTTTAATTTAAAACTTTTTGTAAATTATTTCCCACATTTTCCTATCACAAACAGCGAAAACAATAAATTTTAACAAAAGACGGTGGATTTGAAACTAATAGGACGGAATGATGTTCACATGATTTATCCTTTAAACAGCAATACAATGAGCATGAATTTATATGATTAAATCACATTTTATCACTATGATTTTTCACTTACGTGTTTCGATCGAGATAATAAGGTTGTGCCTTATGAGATAAAGTTTGACTCCAATGCACACATAAATTCTTTTCCCTAGTAAAAGAATGGTTGCTTATGTAAAATAAAATTTTAGTCAAAAAACTCACCTATATAGGCCATAGATGTGGGATATGAAACGAAAAATAAATTTGAATTAATAAATTTTGCAAAAGAGAAAAACAGGAAACACAAAAGCTTACAAATTACAAAGACAGCGTTCTTAAAAAGACATACTTACATGGACTTACGAAGACATTACAATAATTATTTGAAATTTAGTAAAATCATACGTTCAAAAGATAATTAAGGTTTCCTAAAAGCCATTAGGATATGAAGCCTTATTATCGATTCTTCAGTTTTTGAAAATTTCATATCACTTTCTGGTACTCAAAAAGACAACGAGCATGAAATAACTTATCAGGATGTACTTGGTAGTTGGCCAAATCAGCTCTATAATACATACCAAATTATTTATGTAACGGAGGGAATAATATTAAAATGCAATTATAGAAACCTTCTCTCAAAGAGAAAAATAAATTACATTTGTTACAAATAAAAATAAATTTGGAATATCATATTTAATCCCGCATCACTCCGTTTGTCCAGCAATTTACTGTACCTTGCAATGGCTACAGTGCTTTTAGTACTGATATAACCATTTCGGAATGAAATAATTTATTTTTCACTATATCATTCCATAAAAATTATTTTATCACATTTACATGCGCATAACTTAATATCAGCACTAAATAAAATGGATATCAAGAAACTCTGAAGAGGAATGCAGCAAAAGCTATGTACAAACAAAACGAGCACTATTAGTCACACCAAATAATTGATATACGAATGATCCTAGAAAAGGAATATTAGTACGCAATTTAATTTAACTATTCAATAGATCAGATCATCTATCTAACAAGAAATACAAACTTGGTTCTAAAATGCCTCCAAAAACTAACCCCTTAAAAATAAGACCATCAGATTTATGAATCCCAAACTCAGCAGGAAATTCAGAAAACGAATAGAGAACGGAGTATTCCAGCGAGTTTTCACGACGAAATGCACACACTCGAAATTGACGACCGAGCGCGATTGCTTAATGGTGACCGCAAAACCGAGAGGACTCTTTTAATTCATCACTCAGTTCTCTAGGGAATGACCCGAGTGAAAAGTGACCTGGAGGCGAAAGAAGGCTTGAGGAAGTAGAATGTAGGGATAAGAGAGAAAGGAGAAAACTGAACGACGGGCTTTTGAAGTGTTTCGAACATCGCAAGTTGGTGATATAACTGAGAATTTTGACAAAACTGGTAAAAAGAACAAAAATAAAAGATATGCAAGTTTGAAGGTAGGAAAGAACAAATTTTAATGGAAACAAATAAGAGAAAGAAATTACAAAGAATAGAGCGGTAGAGGTTGGGAAACATTTGTGAAATGTGAACATATTTTGCAGATAATCCATAACTGAATAAATTTAAGCAAAGAAGGAGAGATAAAAAATATAAGAATATGAAGTAAATTAGGACAGTAGCTTGATAAATGTAAGAATAGGTTGAAGAAAATGATGCTTAAAATGAAAGATGAAGGTGAAAATTCTGTAAGGATTGAATGCTGACAAAATGAATGAACAACTAAAAGGAAGTAGGAGTGCATACAATAAAATTTTCCAATGAAAAAAGATGGATTTAGATAAGAGTGTAAGAAGTGATATTGTTTTATACCAATTAAGCAGTGAGGGAGATGGCGCAAAAGATGAAAAAAGACTCTGCATATATAGGTGAATGAAAAAAGAAGCAAGATGTTATGGAGGAAATTAGTTCAAATAAAATTAAAGTGAAGTTATATATTTTCGAAGACTTCATAAATAAAGAAATATTACGAAAAATGATTATTGTAATGCAAGAAAAAGGGTTTGGTGAGGAATGAAGTGAGAGAGAGGGAATGGAATTAACACAGTGACTGCATGAAAAGTTACAAGTAATAAGCCTTGAACAATGAATTGGAAAATGAGAATTACACCAGAGTGATTTAGTAATTGATAATTTCCTTCTTTACGTAAATATCATTTAATATTTGCGCCATCATTTTGTTTCATTCATACATTCCAGACGTTAAAAACAAGACAAATAATATGCGAAGTAGTGGAAGAATATATTTTAGAACATTTTTATTACAGCCGCACGTTTGCGTTGATCGTCTGCGCTTCAAAATCATGCCGAGACTTACATGCAGTCAATGATGCTGGTGGGCGCTCCGCGTGCCCGCATCTTCTCGCCCCAAGTGGCCCACTGTGCTTCCTTTCAAGGCATTTAGCGATCCGGGGAAGACCTCAACTCAAATGTCCCAAATCGTTAGCAAACTGGCTGCTTTTTCATAGCTGCCACTCGACTCATTTACTCAGTCATTAAGTAGGCACTGATATTTAAAGGAACGATGGCTTGAAAGCGAGGATTGATGGAGGCTGAGATGCTTTCAGCGTTGCAAGACATCTCGCCATCGTAGTCGCAAGCAGAAAGAAATGTATCAGAGGGATTGTGATGAAAGTTTCAAAGAGTACGCACCTCTACTCTTTTCCAGAAAATACCAATAAATGATGGAGGTGATGTAGCGCATGAACTTGCTCCTGCAGTAACGGATACCCCTGGACAGGGAGCTGACCGTACTCGTAAGTAGAGCTACCCGTGTGTACACTGTGGAACAAAAGCTCGGGGACCCCGTTCTTCTCTATAATAATGCTTAGAAATAGATTCAAGGGAATTGAGATTAATGAGGTTCGATGAAATGGCTATTAGAGCTCCGAGTATTGAAAGATGGAGTAAGTTCATATAATCTGCATTTCCTGCGACAAGCCTCTTGGAAACATTACCATAGATTACCATAGTTGTTCCTGTCAAAAAGTAACTGTCCCTTCACTCAATTCATGGGAAATTAATCCAAAAACTTCGGAATGAAATAGTGAATGGATACAAATACCAAGGAGCGATATGGCGCCCAGACGGCCACGGCCAGATAGACTCACCGAAATGGCTGGGCCGAGATGTCTCCTTCCCCATTTTGAGATGAGGGTGCAAACGTAAAAAGGGTCATTTTTTCACCTCTCAGTCATTAGCTAAAGTGCTTGTAAGGAGAAAAAAAAGTATTGTTGGTACTCTTAGCAAAAACCAAAGAGAAGCTCCTCCCTCTCTGAAAAACGCCCAAGACCCTATTGTTCTTTAGATCATGAAAATATTAACTTGAATTCTTACGTAGGAAACTATCAAAAATATCCTTATCCTCAGTAGCATATATACCGGGGTTACTATCGATGAATCATCCGAATAAAAGAATCCAGATAGGCTCCACAACATTCTACTAGGCAGAGTAAAGTTCTACAACGGAACAAAACGTCGAGCATATTCTATTGAGCAAATGTGTTGGAAAGATGGTGTCCGAGCAATGACTCGCACTTGGCCCGTCCATGTCTTTACCATCGTGCTTGATCTAGCAATGATAAATACACACACTATTCATAGGTTTGATTATGGCTCCACAAAGTCCCTCCTTCATCTATCATGTATGTTTATAAGGTCTTACGGTCGTTTTACCTCCTCAGTGGGAGTAGCCCAAAGGTATTGGACAAACCTCATGCCTACGACCTAAGGTCCAACCTGTTACATATTTTGCCAAATCCGAACTTAACATTAAACAAACGATGATTTATATATATGAGGCCGGCAGTTGTTAATCGTTTGCCTCAAACAATCAAGTCTATAAATCATGTAAAATCTTTTCTGAATAAGGTTAAAACTTGGATTTTGACTGCAACTAATTTGGTAAATGATAATTTCTAAAAAGTATTGTAACAACCTTTGGGAATCCCTGTTTTTTTAAATAAAACTCTAGTAATAATTTCAATTTGTTATACTTCTAGTTTGTACCAATTCTTTGCCACTACAAATTAAAAACACCAATCATATACATCTTTTCTTAAGCTGATTAAACTCTGATTATCAATTTTTTTCTGTACTAACTTTTATACTGTCACTTCTGTATTGATCATTTCTGCTATATGTATTGCGTCTGTTCTGAAGGTGTCCCCGACAACAGGCAATGCCTTAGGGGTCACCTAAAGCTGCTGTCAAATATTTTTTGCAAAGTGATTATGTAATCTTGGATTATGTTTAAAGAAGCAATAAAATTACTATTATTATTATAAAGCTACAGAAGAATTATATGCGCCCAATGTAGAATAAATATCCTCCGTTCAGCCGCAGAAACCTGTTCCTACAATCGGTTAAGTCTGAAAACAAATCCAAGTTAGTCTCCGTAACCAACACAAATTTAAACATAACTGCTCAACGCGCCACAAAAATGTGTTTACATTGTAAAAGCAGAGTAAAGAGTAGCAAAAATTGCAGATGAGAGGAGCAACATGTTATATGAGAGCTTTAACACTATGGAAATCATCATCTCTAAAGCTTCTATAGTGAACAACTTGTATATTTACTTCATACGAATGTATTTGTTCCACATTATAACATTAAAAATATGTGTATTTATGTTTTATTAATGACTTCTTCACTCTACTCTGTAATTTTAGTTTACTCTTTTTTACTTCAAAAGAGTCCCTAACTCAAAAAAATCTTAATAAACTCCCAAAAATTTACAATATCGGCAGAATAAAAAACTCGAGCAAGGGATGAATTGCCCGCTCGCGGTCCAAGTAGGTATGTAGCTCACCTCGGTCTTTCAAGTGTTAATTTCAAATAAACCAAAGTTTTCTGGCTGCGATAGATTTTCTTGGAAACACTGAAAGGAATCAAGATTTTAAATATCTTTTAACGAAAATGATAAGCCAGTAACTATATATGAGGAAGTGTATTTCAGCAGCTCTAGGTACTTCTTGTATTATTCTTAGAAAAATGAGGGTAGTATTGGATTTTGTTTATGGCTTTGTTTTGTTTTGCGTTCATCATAAGAAGGTATTAAATAGAAAATCTTTAACCAGGGTTAACCTCATAATATCTTTTATATTATAACGTTTACACATAAAATTTGTCAAAAGAAAGGGAACATAATCATGGTAAAATCTTTTTTCATTTATTCAAATAAGATTAAATGAGCACCCAAATGGATAGAGGTTGGAGATAAGATTTACATGACTAATGAGAATATGGATGTATAAACTCATCGAAAAAGAGATTTAGGAATTCAGAAGAAGAGAAAGAATAAATTGGAATGCCCTTGAATTTTAGGGATAGAGGCAGGGCGTAGGATGTACATATTAACGGCACATGCTAGAAGAGGGAAAGTTGGCATACACAGCTGGAAGGAAGGAAAAGAACTAATAAAAATATAAGTTTTACTCTGTATACATTTCGCCATAATTATTTGCCTCTCAGAGCAAACAATTCATTAAACTAACATTAAAAACAATAGAAACCAAATAAACACCATATAATTTTTATACGGATTAATATAGGGAGATTGAACTATGCAAGACACTTGGAGCATACTATGGAAGGGTAATGACCGAAACTTTGAAGCGAACTGTGATTCCTAACTTTTTAACTACAGCATGCTATGAATGTTAACTTTATGTTCAAATTTGTATAGTACAGAGGAAGTTAGAAGAGAGCAATTTTTTAAATTCTTCAGCTTGAAAGCAATATAGCATAAATAAAACGTTCTATATCCTGACAGGATTAATATTATAGAGAATATAAACAAGATTTAGATAAAATGTTAAAAACTGGTAAAATGGAAGTTTGATAGGTGGTGAAGATGCATGTAAAGAGAATATAAATCGAATGCAAAGTGGTGAGATTGAGTGAATTACGAGATGGGATATGCGGAGGAATTCATGGGGATGAAAGCATAGGATAGGATGATCGTTCGGAAATGAACGAGAGGGGAACATAAAAAAGTACCAGAGTGGGTACTAGAGTAGGTGGGGCACGTCGAGGCGAGCAGGGCAGAAGGTGGTGGTAGAAATATGGGCCGACCGACCAAAGTGCGACGGTGAAGGAGGTCAGAGGAACGAGCGACGAGATTCGGGATTATTCTCCATTAAGGCAAGGAACATCTGCGGTCCACCCACGCTGCCACTCCCCGTCACAAGTCCTCCCGCGGTCGCCGCTTTAATTGCTCCGCGGGGGCGATGGCGACGCGTCCCCGCCGCACACTCCAGGCTGACGTAGAGGTCGGAGAAGAGGATGGAGGGATGAGTGGAGGCGGAGGGAGACGTGGGGCGTTTGAAAGGAATTTGCTGCTACCACTAAGATTCGCGGGGCCACGAGAGTGATCGCACTCGCGTAAAAACTTCAAAACGACAGTGTCGACAATGGGAAGAGATTCTCTCAGAAGCCCGCATAAGAGTGGTTCTGGATACTGTTTGGGAGCCTTCGGTAACCTTAATCCTTTCACTCACGGATTTTACGAATATTATATGATCTAATTTGGAACCAAGGGTACAATACGTGAAAGACATATTTTATATAACTGTGAAAAGACATTTTTGAAACAACTCTCAGACTCTTTTTAAAAAGCCACTACTCATTTTGTAACAGATTCATATCAGTAAAACATTTTAAAATATACTTCGTTTACGAAATCGGTTGAGGCTTTTTTTAATAAATTATTGTTGGGTGCAAATATTGTTTCCATTACTACACATTTTTTGCAAAAATTTTTCCCTATTTTAATGAGCAGTATAATATAAATTACTATAATTGAATACAGAAGATGCGAAATTATTGTAAAACTTAGTCCTGCATGCTAGTAAAATTACCTCAATAAATACGATACTGTATCTACCTTGTAGAGAGAAATATTTTTTCAATACCGTATAAAATCAAACCTCACAGGTTAAAAATATCTCTTCAGATCTTTGATAACTTAGAAATAAAACATTTATTGGCCATTCGGACATCATTTATATTAGCTTACCTTCTATTTTTTTCTTTTAGTAACAGCTACCAAGCGCAAGTTTATTCTTTGCATATTCATTAGTGAGAGAAACAAGTAACAATATTTAACGTAGGTAATCGACCGCTTAGATAAAAGGCGTCACTCTTGGTAGGTGGGTAGTGCGGTTATCATAAGGAACCTGAGAAATGGCAGCATTATTGAGAGAAAACCTGGCAACAGCGCATACTCACATCAGATTAACACCCCATAGATTTCATTGCCGTGTATACCATTCGGATGGAGTATTGACAAGGTTAAATGATAGGGAATTTAGTTCCCCGCGGAAGATGTTGATTCTGTTGGAAAAATTAACTTCCCGTAGTTCCAGTCTTAGGAAGGCCTAATAAAATTTGCTACATCAGAAAAAACCTACTTGGGTCCTAATATACGTTGACATTTACGCAAATCTCCTCAAAACATATTCGGACTCTCCATGTGTTCTTAGTGCATTTTTTCAGACATAAAAACCTTAGATCATACGCAAACTATACCTTTGAACAATTTATATAATTACTTATTGCAAATATTAAACAACATATGAAATATGCTTCATTAATCCGTCGTGAAAAAAATGTGTGCTAGAGCAGGCATCAGCTGGTCCAGGAATAACAAAATATAAACTAAAAGTGACCTTTTACAGAATATTTGTGGAGCGAAGAACTCTTAAGTAGTTAAATAAAATGAGAAAATGAAAATTATTGAAAAATTGGCTGATGTTATCATATGGATCAACAAGACAAAATGACACGAAAGAAACAGAACTCTCGGATATGTATGCCCTCCAGTCAGATGAAGGCGGCGTCAAAGCGGACAGAGCGTAGAATACTGTCACCAGGGAAGAGTTAGGTACTCAATCAATTGCTCAAAAAAATAAAAGAAAACAAACTAAGTTGGAAACACTGTGATGCGGGAGCCAAAGAGAGAATTCCAAATAAGCAAATTGAAGTATTTCGAGAGTGAAGTAAGAGTGGAAAGAAATCCATTGTCGGAATCAGCCTCCATGTTACAAATTTAGAAATAATATATTTAAAAGAAGCCTTTCTTGAAACTTCCCATCATAGGGGCGTAGTATGCTAGAGGTGCTCTACACTCAACGCTCAAGAAACGCTTTCTCACTCAAGGTCTCACGAGAAAAAAAGTGACCGTTTTGCTTTAAGTGTAGGGACACTGGATGATATTTTAGCAATCTACTGACATAACAATTTCGCTATGATATGTTCATTGTCATGACCACGACTGATCAGAAATTACAGATATTCTTATTATTTAAAGCACAAAAATACTTTTTAATCATGTGTATTGAGCTTAATGTACCTAGAATAATATTTAAGTTATTTAGCTCCCATTCTAACATTCGCAGTGATTAAAATTATCTGCATCAAACTTGCAGTTTGGCTTAATGAAATGAATAAAAAACAAGGTCATATGGCACACCAAAATTTTTTTTAATACTTAAGATTGTATGTTGTGAGATACAAAATTCAGGTCCAGCTCCGTGGAATCTAGCCATAGTAATAAATAGCCATAATCAATAAGAACGTTACCTAAGTATTTTCCACATAAGGTTACACCATACATGGTTTCCGCTATTCATTGCCATTATCAGCACACTCTTAAAAGATACATTAACAGGCTGTATAAGAGCAAAGACTGGCAAAAACTATATTAGATATTAAAAGGAGGAGATATTAAAATATTTTGCGGGTAGAACCTTACCACCAGTATTATGTATTATTATTATCTGCTGCTGTGAAACGCCTCTTCAAAACCACAAAGCAAGCATAAGCGTCCTGAGTATTCCCTCCATGCTCAAAGGTGTTTGGAGGATTTGTTTTCCGGCAATCTTTTCGAGATCCATAAATTCATACTATAACATGACTGCAGAAAGGATCATCGCATTACTAAGCAATTCTAGGCCATTACTGATAGACTGAAGATGAGTCACCGGGCCTCACGGAACCCAATACTAATGGGTCACCATCTGCTGCAAAATCCTCTGCAGCAAATCCCTTCGATTCACACAATGACGCCATGCATTCCTCTTGGAGCCTAGCGTAATGACATTAATGTCATGCCGAGAGTAATGCTTCAAGTGAAGCCGACCTAGAACTGAACCTTAACGGGCCTTGGTAACACGTCAGTCACTCACAAGCAATAACGCCCGTTTGCGACCCCACAGACAATGTGATTCGCGTCTGTGGTCTGACATCCCTGATGAAGGCGGATATGGAGACGCTATGACCGCGGATATACCCGTGACCTGCGCGTCTCCGCGAAATGCAATGTGGGTAATTGGCAGGGTGAACAGTGGATGCATCCTAAGGGTGAGCGCATTCGTCCCATCTGTAACTACGGACTCTCTTGTCATTTCTAGGATAAACGGCCTCGTTTGCCAGAGTGACCGGTTCATCCCAGCAAAAAGATAGCGCTCACAGGAAATCATTATCAGCGATAATGGCAAGAAATGCAGAAACGTCGGGAATGTAGATTGAACAGGAGAGTCATTCAAATTCGATTGACGCAATTCAATCTAGAAATGCGGCTTCATTATTCTCCGCCAAGCTTCGACACTGAATTGGAGGCATCTTTTTAACTGGCCATGTTAGTTGAGCAATAATAAAAAGAAAAAGAAAAAAATAAGTCAAATATTTGGCTAAAATATAATTAACGACTACCTACATTGGAAGCTTAATTTCCCCCACTAATTAATGTCTCACAACATATCATCATAAATAATTTTCACCTGAGAGGGAAAATATAAGAAAATATAAGAGAGAAAAAATATTCTTGTAAATAAATGGTTTTTCAAATTTTGACGTGAAATAACTAGTTGAAAAAAGGAAATAACATCATGTGGATTCTCTTAATAGTTTACTATCTACAACTATATGATAGAAATATATTATTTCGTCATTACTAATCAGCGTAAGGTTCCAAGCAAAACTCTCACCTGCGATATCTGAAACTTATCGCAATTTTCGTATCATTGTCTATGTCTCCATTCTTATTCAACAATAGAAAAATTAACTCTGAATCACATATAATAAAGCTGAGTAATAACAATCAGCTGCAAGATAATAAAATGATTTATCAATTTTTATCCTCATGAACCACTTAAATTACAATATTTTTGTCTTAATAGCCGTGGTTTTGACATGCATAGGCAATTGAAGTATGTACATGTGATTATTTCGGGTGTCCTTATATGATCAATGGAAGCGACAGTTACGATTAAAAAAATATGGAATAATATTATTAAAAAACTAAGTTCAGTACAATCAATATAAGTGCCTTTCACAATGGGATCAATCTTTTGTGATTCACTTCCTGAAATTGAGGCGTGAAACAAACTTTTTTAAGATTCAAGGTGAGTCCGTGTGGGGTGTATCGGTGAATCTAAGTACTAATTTCATGTATGCCGCACAAGCCATAGCCCCTCCAATTCCTTCTCTAAATTAATTAAAAATAGACTGCAGAATTTTCCTCTATTATACTTGACAATACTTTCGGAAGGAATTTCATTTTCCTTGAATTTTTAGCGCAGTAGCTTAAGAGCTTGGTAAGTTCTATTGCGTGGTGTAGCGGGCCGGAACATTAGATGAAACTACTCGCAGCTCCTAACTGAAATACTTTCCTCAAGTATTAATTTTCCATTCTTCTAAAATTTTATATATTTTATCCCTGCAACAGCTATAACTTAGGTGACTACACATTTAGTAAAAAAAAACAGTGGAATAGGCTTACACTACTTACTAATCAGCGTGTTGTGTGATTACTCTATCTAATGAACTAATCGACGCTTAAAGCATTGGCATGTGCTTTTTCTCTTTGCAGTTCAGTTCGTAGTGCAAGATAAAAATATGAAGAGTAAGACCAGTCTGATGGATTTTACCCTTTGTCATTGCAGTTAAAATGTTTTGGTAAAATAATGTCATAGCTGAGTCTATAAATGCAAGAATCGAGAAAATTTAACAGGGTGAAGTAATTTGGATGACTTCAGCATTCCGGAGAGGTATTCTGGCTTGATGACAAGGACATTTCGTGTCCATTGTGAGGTACATTCGAAGCATTCGGATTCGATATGAAGGACTCAAAACGTCATCATCAAGTTAGGAGGATGCAGTAGAATACGGATGCCATAGAAATCCCTGCACTTCAGCGCTGTGAACGGCTCTAGCTCTAGCTCCAGAAATTTAGAGCGAACTAAGACTGGAATCCGTTTACATTAATAAAACATTCTAAACCACCTTCCCATTCAAACAATCAAGTAAAGGATGAAAGGTGAAACACATCAAGGTATACTTTTAATTTACATCTGAAAAGTCTATTTTTTACGGTAAACATTCAATATTTTGACAAGGAATACGATCAGTGCCGACTGAATATTCTCGCTAGTCCGATTTTTTGTGACACACCCCTGATTACATCCTTAATAGAGAACCGATTCATTTATTGATACGTAAGGGATACTTGTAGTTCATGACTATGATCTGGGATAGCATCAATATTTCATCTTCAATATTTTCTGAGACTTCAAAACAAACAGGATAAAAGGAGAAAATATACAGATCTTTGTTTTAACTGTATGTACCACACAACTAATGCCGTAATCTCCATCCTTCAAAAACTACTTGCTTTTTTATCTTTTCTTCCCTTAGCCAGTATCATGGTTAATCTGGGACTGAAACCCACAGCAGGCAATTTACGCCATTTAGAACCAGTTCATGGGTTAAGAAATGGATAAATGATATAGAAATTCCCGGAAAACTTATTATTTACTTTACTATATGAGAACCGTCTAAGGACCGCAGTATGATATCCCTTATACACCACAAATATTTATAAATCCATCCGAAGGTACGTCTATCCCTACCTTATCTCACCCTAGTGGTAAAATTACCATAAGGAAAAAAAGATGCAAACAACCCATTAAGGAATTGCATTCATCTGAAAAATATACACCGTTGTCGGTATTCGAATTCATGCTTTCAGAATGAAAAACCAATAATTACGCCTCCAACATCACCAGATCCATTTGGTTTTTGCTGGCGTTTCATCACATTTACACGCTATTCTCCTTGCTAAGCAGTGTGGTCACCCGGCTTACTGTGCCATAACGGGCCTCGTCTCGCCTTTTTTCTATCACCGAAAGCGGGCAGTAATTGGATTGAATTCCGAATTCAATTTCGGAAGAGTTTAAGGCGGAGAGCAGCGGAAGGAGGCTGAAAGGGTCGAAGTAGTGATGAAGCTCGGAGGCAAAAGGGGCGAGATGGCAGTGGAAGAGATACAGTTTCGGACTGGTCATGGGGGAGAACTCTCGAGGTGTGTGCCTGGAGGAAGGGGTTGCGGTGGGAGAGGGGTCACGGATTGGCCGAGAAAGGGGTCAGCGAAAGTGCGGGACCATTGGCTAGCGGATGGCCTAATGGCCCCAACAATTAAGGTCCATCTCCTGGATAGGGAAGGAATAGTTTTTGCGGGTGATTTCCCGAAGAGCCCTTCGCCAAAACCCGATCCGCCTCAAGCCCGCCTCCTTCTGGGTCCTTGAGGGAAATGGAACAGCGTTTTCCGTCGCGAAGTTGGGAGGGGAATTGAGGAGTCGAATTCTACTGGGTCTAGTTTGAGAGAGAGAGAGGCCGGGGAAAAAGTTTGTGTCCACGTACATTAAATCCCCCCAGAGGGCAGGAATCGATTATTCGTTATCGGAAATCGAATAGATAGTGGTCTTCGATCGGGAAGGCTATGGCGCCGTCTAGGTTTTGCCTGCGGCGACTACATTGGCAAGTACGCGTTTTTCGAGTTAAAGCAATCGCACTGAGGAACTTGAGGGCCATAAATGATTTAAAGGAAAAGCATCTGTTAGTCCTCTTACATTTCTGTTTCCTTCAACGATTACAAGCACCGTGTATGGAAAAAACACACATTTCTAGATTGCATATTGTGTCTTGACGGTATATTTAATTCTCACGTATCATCAATATAATCAGCAAAACAATTTCTAGACATGAGAAGCGCCTAATTGCGTAAGCTATGCTTCGTAGAGTAAGCATGTAAGAAACATGAATATTGCAGATATTTATTCAACCACAACGTCAAGATAGTATTATCGACAAAATTTCACCATTCTCTTGGAAATTTACATCGAGAATTAAATATTATACCATTTTTAGCATGTGGAAAGGTAAATTATTTTCTCAACGCAGTCCAAATTATATAGGTATTAGTAATTAATGCAGCTCATGAGAGGACATAAATTTTTCTGAAAGATAAATGAAGTACGTATTTCGATTAGATTGTAAAATGTGGAACAGTGTAAGGATCTGTAACGCATACTCCCCAGGATTAAAAGAGCTCATGTTAGTTAGGATCACTGCCAAGTAGGTTCCTTCATTCCGCTCTACGTTTCCATAAAATTTTCCACATTCAAAACATATACACTGAAAACTCTCTGGGAAGGCTTTTTTTTCTAAATCTCCATCCAAATTTCTGAATCTATCTTAGACATTTTATTATAAATCCAATCCAAATTTCTAAATCTGCATCCAAATGAGTTATATATACTTTCATAGCATCCAAATAACTAGCTTGAATCGTCATCCATAATGCTTTAATTACTATCCTATGAATATTCCATAAGTACAAATGCAGTTCAATTATTATGGGTACGTAATTACATCATTTGAATTGATGCTGAAAAAGCTACCACCTTACATCTAAAAACGTGTAAAATTGACAATGTATTAGCGATAATTTCCTAATCTATATATCTAATATCCAAAACTCATATGAAAATTAAAATGGAAAATAATTCAAGAACGTCACCTATAGTATTAGTTAATATGTAACTTATAAACACAAAATTACAATATCTGCAGGCATCTAATATTCATATGAGTACTACAATTGATTAGTTATATGTGAGGGAAAAAACCTCCAACATGTTTTGCTGATCATTTTTATTCTTAATGCCACCTATTCATTGAGGTGTAATACGATTATTTCCAGCACCTCAAGATGATAAAAGATGCTAATTGTTAAGAGTGTCGGCAGACTAGAAATCTAAAAACGTCTGCCCTTATAATTTTTCAGAAATTTTAAGTAAATTATTACCTACAATCTTTTGACACAAGGTAAAAAATAGCTTTATTTCTTTTGTTTTTACTTTTTTAAATAAGAATGTTACTTGAATTTGAGTTGACCTTACTCGAAATCAAAACCAATTATTTAGCTAATTTAATTTAGCTCAGTGAGTCGTAATCACTTTCCTTCACTTCATATTGCTCAATGCATCCATAAACTTGGTTTGACAAAGCCATGCAGAGAGCATTAATGCTAATTCAACTAACAACGTTATTTTTTTGGGTAAACTCAGCCGTATTGTAGGTTTCATTCCAGAGATAAGATTATCTCAGAATTCCTTTCGCCATTCCACCATTATCGTGAAGACACCCAACACCTGTATTTAAGTAAGCAAACAAATGGAAGCATCCTTTATCCTATCCTCAGAGAAGTTGGATCCTGCTAAGCACCTTGCGCCCATTCAAATCGTAATGCTAAGGCATTACCCACAAGAAAGGAGCGCCAATAAGAGCAAAGACAACAACCAGTGAATACGCCCGCTTTTTAGACCTTGGCGCGCTCGAACTTGTATTTTCTGCTTCGTTGGGAAATTCAAATGTTATCTTGAGTTCAAATGAATGACTCATAAGAGAGTCGTTGAAGAGTGAGTCTTTGCCACGCTGCCGTTAAGACGGCAACGCTAATTGTTATAGAAATGGGGATGGAAATAACAGAGAAAGGTTGAAAAGACGCGTCGCAAGCATGTGGGTGAAAGAAACTGCGAATAAGTGCGAATGTTAACGATCCTTTATCAATGAGCTTTTGTCAAATAAGTGAGTATTTAACAGATTAACCTCTAACCATTATTTTCTAAGTATGCTAATGAACGAGAAGTTAGATGAATTCTCAGCGTAATTTTTATACATAAATACAACCATAAATCCAGGCAAGTGTTTAAAAACCTAACCTAGTTGACATAAACATGAGTAAATAAAATGAGCCGTTACGGTGAAATAATACAGTGTTTCGAGTTTTGATATCATATAAAAGAAGAATGATAAATTAGTATAATATATCAATTATGGTGATCAAATGTCGGTAATTCGAAAAATTCCTCATCAGGTAATGCCAAAAAATAATAATTATATGATTATTTACTTATCTAACTAATTAAATGTACTATTAATAATCATAATTGAGCGTCATCCTTTTGAGAGAGTATTTGAAGCATTGATTACTCATACGTATGTGCGGGTTGAAATTTCTCTCTCCCTCTCACAAACTACATCCAATGAAGTGCTTGGAAATTTGTATTATTACGTTATTCACTCTCACTGCACCCAAGTTACGTTTATATGGAAACATAATACATACTTTAAAATTGTAACTTAATGTCATCTTCAACATGTTCACGATTGGAGAATTTTTGCAGGAACGAGCTCCCATATTTTGAGGTTAAGTTTTAATACTGTCAATATAGTGCCAGAGTTAATACAGATGTGAAATAATGATATGCTAAGTTACTGTTTATAACCTCTATATTTTTTCCTAAAAACGATATACACAGAAAATTTAAGAACTCATTGGCAATAAAAACCATCAAGGAGAGAGTAAATAAATGAGAATGTTGTAAAATTAATAACCTATTTGTTGTGATGAAAATGGTGAACCAAAATAGATTGGCATAAAGAGAATAATTGAATACGCAACATCACGTCAGAAAAAAACGTCGACAAGAACGAAATTACAGTCAGAGATAAAATTTGAATCGGGTGAGAGAGATCAACCGCAATAGCCACATGAGGCCACGTTAATACTGAACACAGAAGATGACACCGAGTGGCACAAAAAAGATGCCTCGTGGGATGTTTCATGTCAAAAAAAAGAGCGTTACCAAGAGAAACACAGAAGTATTGATAGAAGTAGAGACTGGTATTAAAATACGGAGTGCCTTGATTTAATCTCAATTCAAGCACATAACAAAAAGAGAAAAATGTCTCCAAGCCACGGGTGAGCTTTAAAATTTGTTTCATTGACCCAAAGTCATTAGAATATCCTTTAGTTTTCATTAAAAACTACCATACGTAGTTCTAATGGACAAAAAACTAAGATATGAATTCAAAGAAGTTATGAAATAATAATCGGATAAAGAGACGGAATTGATTATAAAACTAAGTAAAATTACAAAGGAGGAAAAATGTAAGCCAATTGACATGTACCTGTAACTGTACACAACTCAAAGTGATCGATCGATTGAAATTCCTGTGATTTCCACTGATATGCTACCCTCATAAGCCCCTTTGGCAATATTGTTTTTCTTAGGGCAAAGTTCACTCGATCTACATTCCAAAATACCCAATGACCTTCAAAGTATCTATCGAAAGAAAATTACAATGATGAATTACAAAAATAACGAATAAAAACATATACTATTTTCATTCGTCGTCGAAGACGCAAGATGCGATTTTATTAGTATTTTGAAATAAGAAGTATAATTTTATAATTCCGTTTAACTTAAATGGAAAAAAAATTATGTTTCAACGATGCTGAGGTCGACATACAATTTAAGGCTCTTCGTGACGTACAACGTCGAAGTACTGACGATGCCCTAGGTCCATCGTCCGATAAACTTATCTAGAATTTAAAATTATTTTTCTCATTTCAAAATGATTATAATTTTTTAGTTTTTCATTCGAAAAGTACAAAGTAACAGTAAAATTTCTCATTGCGTCGTCGATCGGGACCAGTGCTTGGTATGATGGTTGAAGAGCGGAAACAAACAGAAGAGATTAGGAGGAAGCGGAGAATATAGCTGGAAGAAGAGATGAGTGGCGAAGGGATGTGTGAATGATGTGCAAAAGGAGAGGATGTGCAAGCGGGGAAATAGAAAGAGATTGGCCTCTATGGAGGAGATGAACCACCACGAAAAAACGCGTTACTGGATATGGACATGCACCAGTAGAAATATTAAGGATTTTACTCCAATTTCAATCTACCTTATCTAGTAAGTTACCAAGTCACATGAATGATAAAGACAAATACTTATTACATGATATACTCCGAATACTACCAACGACATTCCACCCGATATTCGGATACGTTTCAATCATTCATTCACCCTTCCATCTTACGCAAAAATTAGCAACAAATAACTGGTATAAATTTCTTAGTGATACTGAATACTGAATTATAAAGTCAATTAATTATCTCTTCGCAAAAGAACAGAGAATTATAAAAGCTAGTTTTAACCAATGGCTGCACTTCTTATATCCCTGAAGATTCTTTTGCTCCGCCAGCTCCTCCAGGCGGTGAAGGGTAAGAACGAATGAATCAAAATGACACGGGACAATAATCTGGGTGAGGCTTGGTTGGAGCGCATAAGGAGTTGGGTCGGGTGTGTGCGGTCTCGAGCAAAAAAAAACGAAGACACACTGAGGAGGAGGAGGAGAAAAGGTGGGGGCTCAGCGTTTCCGCCACAGGAATGCATTAAAAATATGAACAGCCGACGGTAATTACACCCGGAGGACCGACTAATTTAATTGGCGAGCGGCTGGGCGAGGTCGCGGTGGCGTCCCTTCTCTTTCCCTGCCTGCTCGTTCCTGAAATGGCGAATAAAAGACCGCATGTTTGCTTAAACTCCGTCTCGCCAATAAGAGAGGGTCGCACAGGCCAGAGAGGGGTGAAAATAAGTGAACACAAGAGGAGGGAAATAACGAACGGCGTGATATTTCAGACGGGAAGAGATCCCACCTCGCCCTCAAAGATACACATGACGCACGGGGTAAAATTACGCATGTGACATTGTTATAATTGGGTATTTTTCATATTTCAATATTCTGATTCTGTTACTTAAACTTATTCTATCAGTTCTCATCAAATGGTATTAATTTCGTTTTCAAAACCTAAAGAAAGTTGATGGTTACGTATGTTCCCAAGCACGCTACGAAAACAACCGAATGACCTGTGACGTCATTTTTGCTGTTTACATGCAGACCCAAATGTTTTCTCATGCTTACGTTGGAATCAAGCGTGGTAAATTTCTTAAGGCTCTTTTCCTATTATTTGATGTGCCTTGGCAATGAGAGCTAAGGGATATAAATTGTGTTTTATACCACAACGTTCAAATGCATCGGTAAAAAACCGAACAAGAAATTTATTCAGCTTTCAAAAGTCGAAAGAAGAAAGAAACTGCGATTTCGAGAGGCACGCCGGGATGAAGACCATTATGTATTAAGTACGTACCAACTTATGACGAACATTGTGATTACATATAAATAAATCTTTTTGAGTAAACTTTATGTATTAAGTATGTACCAACTTATGACGAACATTGTGATTACATATAAATAAATCTTTTTGAGTAAACTTAAGCAAATGAATTCAATATAATTACCGGAAGACTCGACAAATTTCATGCATCCGTCAATGATGGGACTGAAATATAAGCTGAAAACTCGAAATTTACTTCCGCTAAGTAAGCTTTGCCGCTCATTTTGTGTTTTTGGCATATTTTTGCAATGGCAGTGGACAGTGGTTCTTTTTTTTATTTTGACGTATCCTATATCATTATCACCATAACGCACGAGTAGCACTTTTAATTAAATAAAATCAAATGAAATTTTGAAAATCTATGAACGGAGGTAAAAAAATCCATTTTTTGGCAGTCCAATTGCAGAAAATACACTTCGAGTCTCCTTTACTTGTAATTTTTTATTAACACTTTAAGTGAAGAACACTGTCGTCTCTATTCCCTAGCTCCGCAAAAATGACGTCACACCAATCAGATTTTTTTTTAGCTACACGTGAAAAACTGTGAAATTCTGACAATTTGAATCTTAAATATCTCAGTAAATATTGAATAAATTTTAAAAAATATTATCACTCCGGATGTTTTTAGGAGTGAAAGTTACGTATTAAGATCCGTATTCTTACAATTAAAATTTTGGAAAATACCCTTTCCAACTGTAGAATATTATATTCCGTTCATATTTAAAAAATACAATTTTTTGGAGTATGACCGTAAAAATTCGAAAAAACTTGTTTGTTAAACGCAACGGATAAATGTAATCTGTAGGAAAGGATATGTTGCTCCATAAAAGAATTACGTTTCAGAAAAATAATGAAGACTATACGGACAAAGATGATCATGATATAAAATAATACTAAATCAACCTAATGATTTTTATTTGACCTAAACCTTCGAAATTCGTTAGTTTTTATTATTAAAAAACTGAGGTCATTAAAAGGAGCATTTCAAAGAACCTTTCCACTTATTGCCAATATGCGTCAGTGCCTCCAAAAGATACCTTCTACATTTCCTGACTAAATTTATGTCGTCCTCTACCCTGACGACAAGGTATTTTGAAGCATTAGGTGTTAAAGATTTGAAGCATTAGGTGTCACCATTATTCAAGCAATGGTCTCTTCGTGAAACATTATTATATTGGAAAGGTGATTATTCATAATTTTCCACTATACTTTCTCATGCTAGCCGCTATAAAGTCTCATCAAAATAATCATATGAGGCAACGCGAGATCAATCGTTATACGTGATATAACTCTTGAAAACTGGCAACTGTGCAGCTATGTTAACTCATCTCATCGTAGATTCTCTCATATAATATTCCTCTATTTTACGCTCTAAATAACGCCAAGGCATTAATGGATAACAAAGAAAAGAAAATATAGCAAAGTATTTAATAACGCAACACAAATGGCTTTATTATGTTAGAACTAATCGGCATCAGAGGATTTGAAATACGAATTCAAGTACGTGCTACATTATTATACGAGCGGAAGATGGTGGTTGCTTCAGACGAGCATACTACTCAATTAAACAATGAATAAAACTACGAACCGTGTTTCATTTTACCAGCCGTTATCTGCGTCTTTCAAGACTAAATTCTAGATGGGAAAAACCTATAATTCTCCATATACGAAATAATTCATTCAGACCTATTTTATTGAGCCGCAATTTGGTTTACTGAAGCTCAATTCAAGAGATGGAAAGATATACTATCGTCCAATAGATCGCTCAATCACTTCCGCACACCTAAATTCCCCTGATGAACGACAAAAATTATGAAAGCTACGAACAAGATAAGAAAATGAGTAGTTCTATCTTATCTATTTTCTTATTTGGTACTTTTCGGGTCTCAATTGGTGACTTTAGATTATAAAATGTATCGCAAGTTGCAAGCGTATAACGGTTTTACACATATATAAATTTTAAAAGGCTAAGAAGATCTGAATAGCATAAAATTTTATTATTCAAAAAAATATAACAGTAATGAGGTTTACTAAAGAAACTTGGAATATTCCGCCAGATAATCTCAAGCGAGCAAGGCCTAAAATAATCGTAAGCCTTAATCAAATAAGGCCAACAGACATTCCTATAGTCAAGGCTAAGATTCCAGGAGAGACTTGGATAGCAATCGTATTTAATTTATTTCATCTGTTGCAATCTATAAATTGCTCCCTTGTAATTTTTAGATAATATAACGTATATTTTATCAAAAATATAGTTACTTTGTTTTTTAAAGTATTCTTCAGCGTTAGAAATTGGTATAGAGAAGAGTTAAATACGATAAAAAACAAAAATACACGGTGACACATACATAAAAAATCAATCATTTCCAAGTGAAAACTGCTTTAAAGAAAATAAGCATCTATAAAAAATCCTGGAGACATTTTACTTATTTTAATCATGGCAAATAGTATTGTTTGGAGGCAAGAAAAATAAGTAAATGGATAATGATAATGATTGTTTGCTGTTGACAAAGTATAAAATGAAAAAAAAAAAACTTGAGGGATTCTATAATAGGACATAAGTGGTCAAAAACGAATGATATATAAGAGGTGCAAGGGGAGTACTAGCATGAATAGTGGCAGGAAATGCCATATTTTCACCTGGTACTGTAAATTGTGGTAGACCTTTTGGAGCAACCGTTTATTCAAGGCAAATTGTCGAGTAAAGAAATGACACTGAATTACTTAAAATTCAAGTTGAATATCTTTAGTACAGCAACTAGAAATTAATTATATATTTTTAATCCATGGTTATCATTGAATTTTCTGCATGACAATACCCTCTCACATGTTATATTATGTGCAAGGAGTAATTACTAATACATTTTCTAGAATGCACTTTGTCTATTTACATGTCTATGTACATAGTCTATGATTACAGACAGAAAGACGTAGAAATCTTCTGCATGCATCCGCTAATAAGTACCGTCCATTAGTCTATGTACCCAAGACCGTACCTAATTCAAATCACATCCTGCATAAAAAGCCCCATGTTTTGGTTCAATGTCATTAGAGAATAGAAACTGGTGAATTAATTTCGTTCTGACTCACGCTTCGGATATTGTGAAAACGAGTCTCTACGCACAGAAAGAGTCCACCTAATCCCATAATGAATTAAGAGCAATAATGAATTTTGAAGCAATTTCATTCGAGCTCTAGAAGAAGAGATCTGCTGTCGCAATAAGTTTCCTGGCATAGCCACCGAGTGTTCTTTTCATCGAGGGTCTGGTGTGTAGGAGTGTTTTCACGGTAATGAACGGATAAACACTGAAGACACATCCAAGTTATTATCCCTGACAGTGTACGTGAAAAGCATGGAAGCGGGAGAAAGGGGTGGAAAGAAGTGTGTGACTGCGGATTAAGAGCGAAGGGAGATTATAACAAAAGGGCGTGCAGGAAAAATAGAGGAGGCACCAGGAAAGGCAGGAATCGCAAAAGATGAAAAATCCTCCAATGGTTATAATTACAGAGAGGCAGATTTGTGTATTAAAGGTTTTTGCAAATTGTGGGACAGATTGTGGACATACATGAACAATTGCTCATTAATTCAAGGGCATTTCTTTTAAATCCCTCAACCAAATTCTCTATTTCACAGAAATTCTCTAAGGGGAGTGGATACAACTAGTTATTTCTTGTTTGCTTGAAAATTGTGCAAATCCATCACTAATTCCAGCTAAATAAGTTACCAATTACAAATGAATTATACGGACCACATGCATAAATAATAACGGAAACATGCAAGCAGTATATCACAAATGACAGAAAAAGAGATATAGGAACAGTTCATTTTAAAAGAAGAGGATACTCATTTTTCTAAGAAGAGAGGGATTATTTAGAACTATTTTGGCCGCCTTCAAACAATATTAGGGAGAAATACAACACAGTTCGATTAGCGAATCAAGTGCGGAGCAAAATCTACCCAAAAACAGCGTATCCAGTATGAAAGCAGTTACTGTAATGACATTAACTTGGCAGCACTACAGCATGCTCTTTTTGCATGTAGGAAATGTAATTTAAATCTAACAAGTAGTTTCAATACTTAAATGGGGTGGTGATGAAAATGTTATTAAGATTATGAACAACATTATGGCGAATACAAATACATCAAAACAATTTACAAAACATTGGTAACGTTCAGTTATTCTATTTTTGAAATTACAGCCAGTTTTTCCAGCGTACACAACAATTACAGCCCAAAGAAATTCATTAGAGCAAGTACACCCATAAATTTTTATCAGTGAAACCACTCGTTAGAATTGAAAACAGTGAAGAAGATTATCAAGTGACTCATTCTCTAACAAGAATAAACATTTTACGAAAGACAGAGGGTAACTTAATCCCTTACAGACAATCATGAATTGCACACAAACAGATTCGGTTTGCCCATGTGATTAAGCGTGAGCAATTATACCCTCATAGTGGCTCATGCGACCCGTAAACACTCCATGAACGCGACTCATGTTTTGAATTTCGTCGCAGTAGACGTCGTCGTCTCGTCTTCTTTTGTGCAAGGCAGGTAGGGAGGAAGGGTATGAAGCACCTTTTCGTATGTTAGTTAGTGATAATGATTGCTTTCATCTCACTCATACCCTCGTTGTCTTGGGGCCCTTTCATCTCAATGAAAACCCTTTTGTAAAATAATTTTGAGATAATTTAGGGTTCTTTTTACTCTCTTCCGAGAAAGTTAATCTTCAAAAGGGGCGTGCACGTTTCAACTTTGCTCCTTCATTCCAATGAATAATTATTTTTAATGACGTTTTGTTATTGCGCTAAATATTACACTGACAAACACACAACAAACGAATACGACTACAGTTAAGGGATTTTTTAAAGCGTCTTTTATTTCAATCGATTTGCTAGGGAAAATGAATATAGAAGTAATTTGAATGCCTTATAATAATATCAAATACAATAATAGAAAAACATCTATAATTTAATTATTTAAGGGTATAAAAATTCCCGCATATCTCCGTATCCGCTTATTTCTTTCACCTTAGGGTAGTGCATAAGTTATTGCCACGTAACATTATTTAAAAATCTCGCTTATGATGAAAAAAGATAGATTTCCTAAAGCATTTACGCATAATCTTCAGCCAATATCTACTATTCTCTACAAATAATTCAAAATTCACGAACAAAGAGGAAGAAAATAATATATATGGTTCGGCAGCGACGGATTCCTTGGCATAATTTTCATACATTGGAAATAAAGAGTATTGAAACAGTATGAATTGTAGGACTGTACAGATATTCCATCACAGGCATGCACCGTTTGTACATTTTTACCGACATATGCAACAACTATGCGAATGAATTTGCATGTTTTTACACATGAAAAGGCGAAGTAGTCCAGAATTCATGTCATCACACAAGTCATCAAACAAGTCTAGATGATGCCGACGCTTGGTCACCCTTATGTTGGTGTGATTTCAGTCGTAAACAATGTTCATTATGAGTATGTATTTAGGAATTCTACATTGCAACTTGAAGATAAAAAATTTAAAATACTCATATCTGGCCATCCACATAGATATAACTTGTCACATGACTGCAATTGAAAACTGTGAAGTGGAGTAAGTGAACCGATTATGGGAAGGAAAGTCGTCTTGATCACTATCGGTAACTGCGCAGTAATGTATCAATGAAGTTAGTCATTTCATATCGCAAATAATCAATATCTACCCACTAAATGCTCACATAAGCATCGACTTTAGTGCCATATGGGGCAGGTTTCATTCTTTAATATTAGGTCACAATTAATATTTCAAGCGGAACTATACTTATTGAATGCCCAGTGATAGTTCAACATGAACCAAGTAAATATTATTAAACTCGTATTGCTAATGAATATAAACATAAATTGCAAATTATTTTCACCGTTTACTGGAACATCACTTAGACTTTGCACCAACACAATAATCGCCATTGTGTGCATAATCATTTTATGTGAGGAAAGGTTAATTAAAGCATAGCCTGAAATCGCTTTAAAATTAACATATAAGTACAACTTTTAGTTTTTAAGAATATAAAATATTTAAATGTATTGGTTTCCACTAGTGTCAGTGTGAGTTTAATGAAAGTTTTATGTATGAGGGCTCCTTGATCACTATTGGAGTACCTCCAATTTTCTTTATGCAGAAAAACTTTTTTCAGAAACTATTATATTCTGATTCATACAATTGTACGTTGTATTCGCCAATTTTAGCCCTATCACGAGTTGAAGATCTACTTAAAATTATATCTTCACCAGCATATGTTCTCCGGTTAATGTTGTTTAAAAACATAGATGTATCTATTTTTACTTGCTATATTTTGGCCAGGAAATGCAATTGAGTCGCGATAATTTTTCTAATTATTTCCTTCTTTTTTGATTTTTGGTCCAGTCCTCTAGATTTAAAACTATTTTGAATTTTGTAGCGCAAAAATATTTTACGGACAAGGCCTGATATTAAACATTCACTTCAATACTTTAAAAATTCCTTTTGTCATTCAATTCATTATTCATTCTCATAAATATTTTTCTTTCATTGTTTCAATGACAGAACATTTGGGGCCTCCATGGAATGACAATGAACACTACAAGCGCTTCGCCCTTTTTTATTAAACTACACACACGTTTGAAGAAGGAACATCGGACACGTAGTACACACTACCTATTCGTTTATTTTCATCCCTTCTTTTTATTCCCTTCTCCAACAGTGTGCTCCACGTATAGCATATAATTAAATCGAGTCGAAAAGAATTACAAGCGGCCGTTGATACCGGGACGTCCTAACGATTGCCCTGCCGACAATAGGCGGGAGGTTCCGCGACGTGAAAATAAGAGAGATATGACGGGAGAGGGCTGGCACGCTGATTGCCAATAAAGGCGCCAGCCCTCCTCCCAACGGGTCGGGCGCAATTACGCTGCCTTCACGTCTCTTCCAAACGCGATGCTCACGTGTTAATAAATGGCCGAGATAATTCCCCAGAATTTCCGTTTCATATCGTAGTTTTCATTTCGGCGGTCGGAGAAATGTGCTTGAATTAATGGAATCATCGATAAAATAAAAAAAAAATCCTCGGGGAAAACATTGTGGTGAACAGTTGGCTCCCCGCGATTGCTAAATTATGTTCAATTTTCCCTTTGAACAGCTGTTTATGGTTGCTAGTAGAGATTATTGGCGTACTGGATAAAGACTGGCAAACGGTATTGGTTTAACTTCGTAGTGGCATGAAGCTCAATTACATGACGTGACTCAGAGATCAAAGGAGAATAAAGACAATAAATTACAAATTCCTTTAAAAGATATAATTGCTCATGACAGGTGGGTTATCAAAATTTAAATTTATTTATATTTCTGAATTTCTTGCCATTAAGTTTAGCATACTCCTCCTGTCTCTCTATTTCTCGTCCTCATGTCTCTCAAGTTGATTTTGTGCAGAGAAATACTGTGATACTTCATATACTAATTACTTTCAAAAATGTCTATCCAAGTTAAATGATAAGTGAAATACAATATTATGTTAGAGTTCCATACAAGAAATAGAAATAATGGCATTATTTTGGAGAAAATTACTTTCAAAGAGTTTAAACAGAAGGATTTCCAGTCACATCATTTTATTAAGATAATAGAGAGCAAGAAATCATTATAAGAAGAATACTTAGTTATCGCGACCTTAGGATCCCGATCGGCGCTTAGCCGTTTTAAGGCAAAGAATTAGGAGAAGCAAATTGAAAAGCCTTTGCAAAGAAAATGCATTTATATTATCAAGAAGAAATTAACATTATAATACGCAACTGCGTCTTCAAATGAAAACGAATGAATGAAATATAAAAAATTAAAATAATAAAACGCGAGAAGAAGGAAATTCACAACAGTGTTGACGAAGCATCATCTTGATAGTTGTATATATTTGTTTATGCCCTTCCTCTGCATGCAATCAACGTAAAAGGTAGCAAAACATTAGTATATGCAGCCATTACGTTTTGTTTTCACTAATTCATGATTTGCATGCACTGATACTCAGAATTAATAAAAGAATGACCATATTTAGAAGCAGACAGAAAAGCTGCGTACTAGACTTAATAGCACAATACAATCGGATGAAACTACAGTCGATAATTTTGAAAAATTTTAAAATTTGTATGCTAACAATAACTATATTATCGTGTATCAGCCCAGAAGTTCTTGAATCTCTTATTTTTCCTGCTTTTAAAATTTATGCATACAGGTGAATTTTTGTACTAGATGTATGAATGCTTATTTACATATTTAAATTCTCCAGCATTATAATTAAGAACCGCAGCACATGTCAAGAGTTTTTAAAACTAATGTGTATGCTGATTTATTTTGTATAGTTACCTTAATATTAAAAATATCTATACTATCACTTTAAAAAAACACTTAAAGGAATATTTCTGAACTTCCTACGATCATCTTATTAAATCATACATAATTTTCTTAAGTATAAATTTTCTGATGGTTCTTGACGTTAAAGATCTTTTATAGTTCATCCAATTCTTTCATAGTTCTCCAATGTAAAAGTACTAGAATAAGTTTATATCAACTTCCTGCTCGTTGCACAGTAGAATTATTTACGACATGACTGCGAGGCAAACGTTCGTCTCAAATGTATCTCATATCTAGACAAGCTCGGTTGGGCTCTCACAGAAAGCACAATACCTGTTTTTTCAAGATCTTTTTTCTTCTTTTATAGCCAAGAAAAGAGCTAGAGTTCCTAATGAAGAAGTACTTTTATCAAGTATTGAATCAACATCCTATTTGTTTCAGGCCTTGAAAAGGTTTAAGGCGACAATATCGCCGGCCAGATTAACAACCTTCGTACATCTACATTATCTCCAAGGAACCGCGATAAAAGCTAGACCGCCTCGCTCGTTACCCGAGGCTCGTACTAAACCTCTTACATCCTCACCGTCTTCCTCGACCGACTGCGCCCCCCGCCGGCTCCCCCCTCTTGCCTCCTCCCACCACATCTTCGCCACCGCTTGCATTCCCCTAGTCCCGATCTCTAAAACCACCGCTCCGCCCCAAGGAATACTCTTCCGTCCCATTCAGTCGGCGCCCTTATCTCCAGAGCCCTCAAACGATGAGCTATTCTCCGGGATTCCGGCTCTTCCACTCCGCAATTTAAGGCGCCGACGACCCCATCCTCACCAACCACCTCCCTCAGCGGGGGCAGGCTAGGAAGGCCCTGGGGCTAACCCTTACCCACTCCACCTCTTTCCCCCCTTCCTCCCCCACCGATCGCCATCGCTGCGCTACCATCTTCTGCGGTCCCAGAAACTGCACCGTTACCACGACTCGCCCGACTCGCAAATCTCCTCCTCATTTCCAAACTCGACTCTTAACCCTCTCTCTCATTCCTCCCTCCCCCTCCCTTTTCCTCCTACTTCCGAAATAACTCAACTTCCAATTTCCCGTCCGTCCGCCCATCAGCCGCGCACGTCGAAGGGCCGTCACGATCGGTCTATGGCAAGATTGGAGTACGGAGTAAGTCTTATTTGATTCTGGTAAATACCACGGGAATTATGGAAAGTGTAATCATAAAGAACATGCGACATGGAAAAAGCAAAAACATCCCCGGTAAGCCAAGCAGTCTGATATAAGTACACTATTTCGAATTAAATTTTCGAGTTAAAACACATTAGCGAGAGACCTATAAAAATCCGTTCGCTTTTGACTTCACGGCATATATAAAAGAAATATATAAAAAAGAAAATAACACTAAGAGAGCTAAGTTAGGAGACGAAATGAAATTTTATATACGGGTACAATATTCCTAAGTTCATACATCGGGTGACGTGGTGCTCCGTATAAAATTTTAATTTTGCCGAGCACATTAATCTATATTTCAGCTATAACATCACTGATTCTTTGTCTTACAAACGAAATTATAACTCTCCCACCTTTTTAATGAAAGAGTTTCCATTCTTGATTTGTATAATACAACAATCAGAATTCCTCATGTTTCAACCAAGACCAGCAGAGGTTAGTTCTCATTTTTATTCCATATCGGGCGCGAAATTTTCATTAGATTTCCACATTATATCAAATAGGTATTGCAGTAGTTGCCACGCTTGTCTGGATACTCCAGCATACTGAACTTTTAAACCTTATTCTATGTACAAAAAAGAGCAGAAAACTTTTAATTTGTTCCTTTTCTTAAGTATTGCTCATTTGTTTTACCTGAAAATCCAATTGCTAAATCTATAAAACCACTTAACAAGTAAAGCATCCACAATAATTGTAAATAGAAATTCCACGGACGATAATATAAATATTGACTGCGAAAAATAAGCAAGTTATTATTACCTTCTGTTATTATTATTATTATTATTATTTTTGTTATTCCTCAAATGAAATTTTTATTATTATTATTATTAATATTATTATTATTATATCAGACGACTTTATCGCAGTGATCTGTGGCTTGATCCAACATATGGCCTGTCTTGAAGCAACTACACAATATGCTGAGAGCAAATAAACAACTGTCTAATATCATCGCTGACATGGTAGGAATAAATTATTTAAAATAATAATTCAAAAACAAATTCAAACCAACGCCTAATCATATTTCGTTGGAATTATTCACATGCTACAATTACAAAAAGAAGTGCTTTTTGAACCTTAAATATCAACTTATCCATCAAAAGAAAATCTTCTCGCCAAAAATATACTGTTGTGAAGGACGTGATTTAAACCTCTTCCCTATTATCATGACATCCATCAAGCCCAAATAAGCACTTGTTAATCCAGAAACGGGGGTAAATTTCAGCTGTCTTATACATTTAAAAATTAGGGAACAAGTGTTTCAGGATTCAATTTTTCTTTCCCGTTTCACTTGTGTTCATTCATCCTTCACGGTCAGGCATCAATTAACAATGGATACTTTTTTGGCAAGAAAGTCAAATCAATCATTTATCCGAATTGTATACGTATATTTAATTGAATTATCTGTAAACAATGGAGCTAGTTATACGAAATATGCGATCGTATGCGCAGGGTAATCTCATCTTCAACCTCGCCATATGTCCATACACCTTCCGAATAGCGGTTAGCAAAATCTGATGGCCATCTATAACTTGCACCCGATATTACAAATCCCCTTCTACGAGCAGGCTCCGTCCCTTTGCTTATCTCCTAACTCTTTCCTGGACTCGCAGAATTCCCGTCCCTATTCCTCCCAAAGGCGCCATCTGCTCATCCCTCTCCAGATTGGCGACTGCGATTGTAGATACTCTGTCCGCAAGGCTGCCTGAAAGCAAATCAAATCTGCGGTATGAGTCTGCGGCGGGTAAAAGAAGTGAAGAGAGAAGTCTTCGGAGGCCGAGGATTCCTTCGACCCCCTACGGGGGCTTTGAACGGGGGGCAGGACGTGAAGTTTCTCACGCCCCCTCACACATAGTGAACTCGCTACCACATTCTTCTTCTCGTTACTGTCCCCTTTCCCTCCGCTTCCACTCCGCCTCTTCGATTCTCCGGCAGTTCCCCTAGACTCCACCACCCTCCCCGACTCACCACCTTATCCCGTCTACCCACGACTCACCAGGGGCCTCGTTATTTTTTATCGAGTTGAGAACTCTTTTAAACCGACCACCTTATCTTGCTCGGTGAGAAAATGAACCAAACCTTCCCAAGGCCGAAAACACGGGCGGGATTGCTTGTCCGGCCACCGTCTAGAGTTCGATAAATTCCACCTCCCCAAGTGGAATTCCAAGGAATCATTCCAACAGCGGCGGCATGCTTAAGGGGGCCGGTGAAAGAGTGGAATGAACTGTTAGAAGAGAGGCGTTCCCCGGCTCGCTTTTATCCTTTTTTCAGCCCATTTCCGTCGCGTAAATTGCATTTTTTTCCAACTTTAATAGAGTGGCCGTTAGGTGGGGGTGTGCACCAGTCGCGAGTTCATAGGTGTTGGTCTCACGACGTGATCTTTTAGGGATATGGCTACTCAAAAGCGTTAGTTCGGGGGGAATCGAAAAGCAATTTCTTTGCGAATCCGCAATGTGCTGCGCTACCATAATAGACTCGCGGCAAGAAAAGAAAGAATAGTGTCCTGACATCAGAGAGTATTTCGATGACTATACGCAAAAAAAGCTGACATGCAAAATAAGTATACCTACGCTCTTCATCCTTGAAAAAATATCCTCTAGAACAAGGGCTGACAGTTACATTAAGATGTTATCTCAAGATTTAAAAGGAATGGAAGGAATTTTCTCTTTTTTGTCCTTTTAGGTACACAAATACCACTGGTGATTTTGGGTTCTTTTCGAGAAACCATGTGACTATTTTATCGCAATGGATGTTATAACGTCTGGTTTGGATTGATTGTCTATTGGACTGTTATCAATAATTTCTTTGCAAGCGAGAAAGTAAAATACCACTCTAACTGAGGATAATTTAGAGACTCTGTTTTGTATGCATTTACTTTTATCGCTGCACTTATCATAAGGGTGGTTTACAATGCTTCATGACTGATTTTAAGCTAATTACCACGGGGAACCTAGTGGTATATGGCATCAGTTATTGAAATGAACATTAACTACACGGATTGATCGCCATCATTGAATTATTACATAATAGAATTGTCTTGACTTTTTCAGCATCCAAGGACTTTCCATTAGAAAATCAATTTTAGGCAACTGCAATCATATTAATACTTCACCGAAACAATCTAGTAGCAACAAGCAATTTTCTGACGCATAAAATTGAAGCTCTGGATTGAGACAATTAGTTTTAAATAACTCTTACTGCTTAATAATTTTTTAAAAAAGATAAGAACTCAACTCTAAAGAAAAGACTATTAAAAGAATAGCTTAAGTATGCATTATTGAGTAGTCAAAGTTCTACGTCAAATTCAAACACATGGCTCATATCACAATTTTATATCTGATTAGTTATCTTTCGCAGCTTGGATTAGCATACGTGGCCGCTATACGAGTAGGTGGGCAGAGGATTAACCAAATAAAAATTTAAGGCCGGCGACAAATCAACTAGCGGGGAAAAAATGTTTCCACCCCTTAAATTACCAAAGGAAAAGGCAATCAATTATTCCTTTGATCGAGTAATTAAAGTATATTCAGACCGCGTGGATGTAATCAAAACATTTGGCAATCATTAATCAGCCACTTGCTCAATGACCCGGCGGAAATTCATAAATTCACGCCGGAGAACGATGAGGTTAAAAAAAACCGGCCAATCTGTGACAAATCATAGTTTGGGAAAACGGTGGTTGGCGGGGTGCGGAGACGGGCGGAGGGTGAGGAATGGAAGTCGGGTGCATTTTTCATGGCAGACGAGTCCCCGATTCGCGATGCCCGCGCACGACGCAGCGCATAAGCGCACGCTGCATGGCGGAAAGCTCACTCACATTCGCGGACGCACAAAACGAGTGGCATTACGCCATTCTCCATCCGTGCCACAACAAACTACACCCTCCCACGTCTGAGCGGCCTAGGCTTTTATACAGAGCGGGCGGGCGACTTTTATTCTCGCGGCTTTCCACCGCGGCCGAGGGCATGCCATTGAACCGGGCGCCGGTGGTGGCAATGCTTTGGCATTTCGCGCAGCGGAGTTTTGAATAAACAAAAGAGTGATTAATGGACGTGTAGGGGCGGGAAGGGAGTTGGTGGGAGGGGTCACGAGAAAAAAAGAATGGGAAGTCCGGAGGCAGAAGGAAGAGAAAGGTGGGGAGGTTGGGAGGAAGACCCCCTCCTAGCCTCCCCCCCTTTCCACGACCCTCCTAGTAGTCCCGACTTCGCTTGTGTTTGCGTGTCTCCCTGTTAACTGGAGAGGGAGAGAAGTGGGGGGAGGCATGTTTTCAGCGAGCGCAGAGGGGAGAAACGGGGGGCATTTGTTGGATTCGTAGCCAGCAGAGGGGCTGTGTGGAAGTCTGTGGAGGTGGGATGGAAGGCCGCCGCCGGTCAACAATGCATCATTTAAAGTCGAAAAATGAAGAGCTCGGTCAACAATCGACGAGCTTTTCGGCCGTTATTTACGACATGAATGGGGAGTACGAGAAAAGTTAAAAATAAAAGTGGGCCTCTCCCCTGGCAAACTGTTTTGATGGCAGATTCCTCACCTCCTCCCTCCGCTCCCCCGACTTGCACAAGCTCTTCCCCTCGGCAGCGAATGCGTCCAGGAAATTCCTTGGTTTTGAAAACAGTAACGCTCGGTGCGCGCTCTGGCGATTAAATACCGCCACTATTTTAGAGCCTGCCCGATTCTATCGGGCAGAGAAGATTTTTTACGGCAATGAATTTGGTGAGCGATGCACCATTTGAATTCCCATGCATCATAGTTGGCTTAGCGTAATAAAACAACCTGCTATGCGTCAGGAGATATCACTCCTTGAAAAATCCTTGATTATGATTTGCGATTGTGTTTACAAATTAATGGTCAAAATGCAACCTAGCACAAAAGGAAAAATATACTAACTCACTGTTTCACCGATGCATTTAATTAGTGGTTTTAAGCACCAAGTAGCCGCAAATGTAATAGATTGCGGGAATTTTATGGGTATTATATCACGGAAAATTCAAATATAAAATTGGATGACAAGATAACAGATGATAAATAGCAATGACTGAAATAATGACATTATAAGATACTCAAAACAGGGGGACGGTAAGCTACTCAGAGACTACGAAATGAAGATAGAAAGGAATTTTAATGAACCTAAGCCGCATTCAAGTTGATAGCAACTACTTGAGCGTGTAGGGGGTTTTAAGGAATTTTAGACACGACTCAAAAATCAAAGAGTATAGTGAGGCACTTTTTTTCATAGCAAATAAAAATGTAACTGTAAATGTAACGTACTATCAATCGGTATGCATTATTTTCCACCGTCAGCAATCGGTTTATTCACCTTGTTTTTCAAGGAAGTTACTTATGCTGAAAAATAATTTGTTAAAGAAACACTAGTTTTGTAGGTTAGGAAGAGATTTTTCGATCCTTTATATGTAGGTCGCTGCTGGAAAATAGCGTTAAAGTATGTGTAAATCAAATTTATTTATCAAATCAAATTATTTTACATTACAAATTATATTACAAATCAAATTATTTAAATATTGAAGCCTTTCCCGAGAGCAAGGAATACAAGAGTATAGACCACTATGCAAATATCTCATGCACGTTAATAGGGTTTGAAGCATATAGACTCATATGATTAATTTTTTTTTAAATCTCAATGGAGTGTACTATCATAGCCGCCTTTGGAAGTCACTGTAGTCAGCTCCCATGCATCAAAAATCATTCATCAACCAACAAGGATGAATGTCTGTAAAACTAAACTCATTTGATTAACAGAGGAATCTCTAGATAATTCAAAGGCATCACGTTGAAAATACACCGGCAGTAGATTGCAAGGATAAATAAACGTGATCATGAATACCTAATCGACGCATGGCACCTATCAAGTCATCTTTTACAGACCACAAAATGGGAAGTCGTCAAGAAATAAAACGAGATCAGGATTAAGAAGTCTCGGTTTCATTTTTTAGAATCATATGAATGTTACTATTAAACTTTCAATCGCCTTACTAGTGACATTGAATGAGAATACTTTTGTCATTAAAGTGAGTGGAGAATAAAACGCAACAAAATTCACTGATTTGCTTAGACAAAATGCATTAATGAGAATGTTATTTTGAAATACGAATAATGGAAAAGCTGGTGGGTATTAAGTTCCATGAGGCTATGCCGTCGGGTTAATAAGATAACATGAGCTGCGCGGAACTTAATGCGTCCATTGCTCAAACGTCATGGATGATGGTTGGCTACTATTTTCCTATTAGGTAAACTAATAATATGAATGATCAAAGTGGAAAATGGAATGAGTAATAGGAGAGCGGGGATCACGTGCTATGAACACCGCTTTCATTAATAGCGGGTTAATGTGAGGTAAGCGAGTGCCGCAGGTCTCATTTGACCACCATCAACTTCAGCCGTCCTCTGGGATTGTCATCACTGACAGCAATCCGATAACCTGTTTTGCGACATCCACGTTATACACAAACAAGGCCTCGAAGTGGTGTTCATGAACATCACCTCTGTGACGACGGAAAGTTGTTAATAGGTAGGTCAACAACCCGCTTATTAACACTCGCTAAAAAATTCTAAATATTTTGTATCAAGGGAGCCCTCTAAATATAAAACCTTTTGACACACTGACAAAAATATTCCCCTCGAGCTTTTAATGAAACAAGTTTAAATTTTTAACAACTTCTCGAAAACAAGCCTGTTGGGTTTTTTATCACGGATTCAGTGGGTTCTGGTATCTTGATATTTAATCTTAACATAGCTTTTAAATGAAATTCACATATATAACAATAATTTCTTCAATAATTACTAACAAGCTAAGACATGAGTTAATATCATTTCAGAAGCTGCCTCGTAAAATAAATGAATGGCTACGCAGTATTAAAAAAATATGATGTCATACAAGGTGCTTCCAGTAAGTAAGAAAAAACATTTCATTAAATACATAATATAGGTATCAACACAAGAAATTAGCCCATACGCATATATTTTCAATTTTTTGGTAGGTTTTCTTGACATCAATAATTTTGTCAATGGCTCACTGATACTCCGTGAATATTTAAATTTGTAACATATCAGAGCAGTTGGCATTTGCCAATGCTATTGGACAATGAAAAGTAAGTTCCTCTTGTCCGAGGAAAATTTGTACAAATAACTGTACAGAAAATAAATGCGTAGAATCATAATAACAATTGTAAATAATTGTCTTGTAATGAATATTTCTTCGGTTTAATTTGTAATTAGTACGTTACTAGGTCACATGATACCTTGTGACAAAGTCACATATTTGATCTTTATTATTTCAAAGCACGAATGGTCAATTAAGACTAATGATGGGAATTTTTTAAGGCCAGTAAAATATGCGGGATGTATAGGGGGCACGTTGAATTTTTTTCCGTAGCCAAATCACAAAAAAACATTCAGAATTGTAACGCCATATTGTGCACTCGAGCTGGAATTTTAAACAGAATTGGAATTGATCTGTCCTTGTGGAACGGGGAATGAATGGCATAGTTTTTTCGCTGAAAAGAAAAATCCATTCCAAGCGGATTGACCAGAATCGGTAACTTAATGAGGCTCCGACATTTGTGCTCCGATCGATTTTTTGGAATTCCACCAACAACTTTTTTCTGTAAGGCTGCTAGGCAAAAAAAACAACTAAATTCTAATTTCAATCGATTGAATTAAATAAAATTAAGGCACATAGATTGAAACACATTCTGTACGAAAGAATTTCTAAATTCATTTGCAATAGGTGTTGCTTTTTACGAGGAAAACAGCATTAAGATGTATTATTTCAAGTTTAACTGAATCATACACGATTTGCAATCAATAAATAACAATAATAGGGAAAACTGTGACAAATTAAATTACGTTCGATTTATTTCTAACTTAATGAAGAGGAAGTTTAGGCACATCGGTGGCCAAAATAATGTTTCATACTCAATAAAACGCAAGGTAAAAGGAAATAATTTTCATTACAAACAAATAAATAATATTAAGAAAATTAAGAACAGACGGCTATCATTTATCCCCTGCAACCTCATTTTTAGAAAAAAAAAACAAAGTCAATCACTGCGCAATCCATAGGATGTATAAGTGTAAGAGCAGCGGATAAGGTATGCAAGGATTGAGTTTTATAGAGAAAATGATTTTAAAAGAACAATCTTTCCAGGTCTTACCTCAATAACTAAAACCTTTGACTTACTCTGAAAGAGAAGGGCATGAGAGTAGGTACATATAATGTATACATAAATACGAAAAACTCAACGAGCCAAGTGTCAACGTGACTGGAGTATTATGATGAGCATTAATTATGGACTCGTATTTTTTAGTTTTGGTTCGTAGCAGCTCAGTATTTACAGAATTCCGAGGCAGAGTCCTAAAATGGAATACAATTTAAAAAATGGACAACAATACAAAAAGTGGAAAACGGTCCATGCCACTACCTACCCAGTCCAGAGAACGAACTCAATGTTGTCGCCGTGCTTGCTCTTCATGGCGCGCGCGGCCGACTCGACGAGGCCCCACGGTGAATCACAGCTGTGGTCGCCAAAGCGGCCCGCGGGTCTTCGGGACGCCACACCGCCGCCCCCACCGCCACTCCCACCCCCACCAGAGCCCGGCTCATGCCTCCAGCACACTGCAATGAGAAGAAGGAAGCATCTATTTAGTAGCAGAACACCTCAGTCCAGCAAAGATACCAGCATTCCGCAGGGGAGAAAACAAACACTGGTAAAGTATATGATATTAGCTTGGTTTTTGCTATTTATATGATAAAAATTAATTCATATCTCGGCTAAGGAAGCCATTAGCTGTAGAGTGAAACTAGTAGAAGTCATGAATTCTCAGATGGGTTCCAATCGTTGAGAAACATCGATGAGTTCACCTATTACCAAACACCTAAACTAATAGAAACAAATAGAAGTCATGAATTCTCAGATGGTTTCTCGTCTTTGAGGGACATCGATGAATTCACCTATTACCAAACACCATACAGAGTTCTAGGACCATCGCATACGTATCGCGTGTACCCGTGAGACTTAACCTACCCCGACTTAATTGTACAGGGTTATATGAAGGATCACATTCACTAGGTTACTTTGTGTAATTGATTCGTCAACGTTCATTCAATAGTGATAACGACGAATGAAAAAATTCTATCACAGTGTGGGTAAAAAAACCATAAAAATGTCTATGCTTATGATTATGCATAACTCACCTGATATAAATGATTTAAGTAAGGGTTTAATTAAGGCATGTTCTGAGAGGGTCGACCATGAACTCTAGAGGTACTTGCAATCTTGCCAGCCGTGGATTCTAAATAACCATATTTCACATTACCAAGGAATAAAAAGAAACGATAATTTGTCGCATACTGTAATGCGATTTATTCTCCTCACTGGAGATTACCCTCTTTGAAAATTATCACGAGTTTAAGAAAATCTTATTCTTTCCACCATGTATACCATATTTTTACCTCAAAATGGAAAAAGGCACGCAGAGACGTAAAGGGACTCGTAAGAGAGTACGTCTGAAAAGCTAGGCACAAAGGGTATTCAACGGATAATATAACCTTTCACCTTATCTATGTAAAATAATTTCTGCAACTTAGAGACGCATTATAAATAAAATATCCTAATCTTTAACTTAAAATATAAAACAATAAATGAAACCCAAATCAGTTCAAAAATTAGGATTAAAAATATCATAACATTTCGCTTATGTTGGTTGGTAGGTTGCATATTTTCAATAGTTATTAATTCAATGTTTCGGTCATTTGCTACACAATATGTAAATCTCCAGTGTATTTTGTTTTAATTTTCGATCAAGCAACTCTATAAACATTAAACACGATTAAACTCTTTATGGTCAAAACAGATTATCCATTAGAGTTTGGTTGGGCAACTAATATAATGAAGAGATGTTTTGTATGCCTGCTGATAAAGAGGAAATCACTTCATGAGGTTAGAGAGAGACATTTTTAGCAACGGCAGAGAGGAGCTTCATAGAGAGGAGCTAAATAGAGTTTCAATGGATGGCAAACAGCGGTATATGGAATGTATCTAAATGACTACTAAAAGTTACAATTAAGATATGTAAATCCAAAGGCTTTTGAATAAATGGTCGAATGAAGAAGCGAATAATATGCGATCTCTGATATGAACGGAGGCAGTCTTTTAAAATATTAGATAATATGAACCAATATTAATTGGTAATCAGGAGGTGCGAATATTGTCAAATATTAATTTCTCTTCCGCATGAATGTATTTTTTCTACTGAGGATAGGAAATTTATATTAGTAAACACTACTACATGATTATTTTTCCAGCTATTAGATTAATAACTAAATTGTTTTAATGATGGGCTTCCTCAAAAAAACCTCAATGTCTTTTGCGTGAACATGTACTGATTCACATTCCAATGCCACAATTACCACAGGTGCGATTGTATGGACCGTACCATATTGTCGCATTTTATAACAATGATCCAGGAAATTAAAAAAGGTATTTCATTGTAGGTGCAAATTTATTATTCATAGTATTTAAATAAAATATTGCCGAGCTTCTTAGCTACTAGGGAACAGTCTCCGTCCGAATTTTTCTTTCGGCTCAAATGTATTTTACAATCAGGTATGGTAACATTTTGACTCGACTTCCAGGGTTTCCTCCTCGTTTTACTGACCCAAAACCATATTTCTGCCGCAAATGTTTTGGCAAAGTTGCTTTGAAAATAACTCAGAAACTCGTCGCATCAATCATCCAAATTTTCTTATGGCGGCGCATTTCCGTCTCCGAAGGTTTTCTTTCTCATGTCGTCGCCTCGTCTGACCACGTCTGCCGTCGGTATTGCTGCAAAATTCATACCGCTGTTTACCCAAAGCGGGCCAAAAAAAATGTTTATCTCCTCTTTTCAAAACGCTCCCTTGAAGGATGGGTTAAAAAAGGTAACTCCCGCTCCTTTTTGAACTTCCTGCACCCCGCGAGGAATTCCCCTCAGCGACCAGGACTTCTGCCTCGGAGAGGGAAAAATGGCTAGCCGCCTATCGAACGGCAGCGCCGGTTGGATTTTGAAAAATAAATTTTCCTTGAGGTATATTCCGAGTTCTGCGATCTCTCTCAGCCGTCTCTATACCCCCCCCTCAAAATCTCCAAACCGCAGTCCAAACCTCCACAATCCTCCTTCGCCACCTTGCTAATTCAAACAACTCCTCCACTATCCCACACTAGTCTCCTCCGTATCTTCCCACCTTCTGTACTGTTCCTGGACGGAGAGAAAGAGATAGAGGCCCAGGATTTCCCAGCTCGTCCCTCTTCCGAGCCGAAGTTGTCCGTGAACAGCAGGTGCTTTCTTTGTGCAAAGAGACGGGGTACAGGACGGGGCACTCCTGCCTCGGCCGCGATAGCAAGCAGCAAGATGAAACAACCGAATTTTAACATGCTCGGTTGCCCACGCTGCGCGGCCTCCTTCCAAAAACCATCGGCGAAACTTCTTAATGCACTATATTCTGGTGGTGGTTTTTCAAGGTGGCGGTCGGCTGGCGGTTCCTTCCTTCCCGGGGAAAAGTTCTTATCCATGCAGAGGTGATCCGACCAACTTGGGCCGGCGAAACTTATATAAAGCGAGTTTTCCTCGGAAGAGAACAAAAATTGAGGTCTTTTCTCTCCATCAAGAGATATCTCAACCTTTTTCTGCTGGAGGTGTGCGAATCTTTATGGAGAACTCGACAAGGAATGGCTTTATTTTTATTAAATATTTTCAACATTATTCCGAGAGAGTTGTGCCTCGCATGCCAAGAAACTAGAGGTTCTGAAGTTTATTCCGCATTGCTAGTATGAAAGTGGAAAAGTTTCAGGCCACTCTGATACAGAAAAAAACGAAGGTTACTAGACATTGTAATTTAAATTTATAATTGCGGGTAAAATATTTTAAAATTCCAAATGGAGCGTGAAGACTTTACTAACATCATATGAGAAGCTTTACTACGACATGAGCAGTCATTCATGATCGTTGTATCATTTCATTTGATGTAATTTTTAATTTCAATTAAATATCATATTCACAATATTTATACTGTATATAATCATGGTTTAACCACTAATGCTGTTGGAGGACGTTTCAGTTATAGATATCAAAACTATGGACTGATAATTACAATAAAGTGATCAATAGTTGCTATAGATCAAAAGAAAAAATTCATGTTAAAAGAGACTTTCATGCACCTCTCAAAAATGGCACTTTTCGAAAGTTAAATAGCATTGGAATAGCTTCCATGTTTTTGTGGTGACATTTCGAGTACTACATTGATTTTTTTAAGTTTAAATAATTCAAACGTGTAATTGCACACAAAAAATATTTTAAATTCATTTTTCATGATTTTAAATTTTAATCAAATTACCCTTTCACTGATACCAACAGTATTTTCATTAAGTAAATATTATATCATTGTATACGAAAGACCAACACAAGAAGTCCACCAAAAGGTTACCGTACGTAGCCTCTCTTGTAAGTCCTTTTCAAATGGCCATTCAATACTGGCTCGATAATTGATCTCAGTGTCCTGAGGGCCGTATTGTCCGATGGCATTATTTTATAATGATTCCGGCAGCCAGTCATTTAAAAATTTTACAAATATTAAAATATCATTTGAGATGAAAATATTGATAGAAAACAAACTAGATACCGTGGCCAATTTCTACCCAGTACACTATTGTTCGGGATTCGTTAAAAAAATGTCATGCTCAGAAATTTATATCACACTGATCCGTTCTTTAATTATAAATTAGACACTGACAAACTTTAAATTAAACCCTTTGCTCAAGAGAATTCATCAAAAAAGCAAGCTTTTACGTGTCCAAGGAAATGGAAAATATTTGTTCAGATTACTTTATTTATTTATAGTAATAGCAATGGCAAAATATGCTTCGTGGAAAAAGTTGTAACGAACCAGCATGACGTGTCACGCTTTTCCATATAGAGCATTGAATGGTCCCGTATTCCCGGCTAAACATTTATATCCCGCTTTGAACATGTGCATAAAAAACTGATTTCATGTAGCCTAGAGTATGTATTAAATTCACAAAAAATAACTTCTATTTAGGGTTTTTATTTTCGCTTGAATATTGAAACTATATCTACTTTCACAGTCATCCATGCTTAAGACAGCACCTAAGGCAATGAAATAAATTGAAAAGATTTAAATATCACATACAACTCCGATTGATAGTGAACGTCGAGCTCGTTTATGAAAAACAGAAGTCATTGAGTAAATACTTACTAATATACATATAATGATGTAATGGTGTTCGTCTTTCTGCATGTCTGTCTGTCTGTTGCTCCATCACGCAAAAACTACCAAGCCGATTCAGCGAAAATAAGGTAAGAGGGTAGAAAATATATCTGTTCGTAAAATAGACTAGTTTGAAAAGCCCTCAGGGCCCCCAAAGGCCCCCCTGGTGGTTCATTCTCAGCATTGGGTCCGGTGCAGTTATTTCAGTTTATGCTTTTTAAAAGTACTTCCATTCAAGATAGAGGGCTGGGATGTTTTATCAGATGGCTAAATAAATGAAGTTTCTAATTCGTTCAATCAATTTTCTTTTACGCTTCGTATTTGTCTGAAAATCATATTTTTAGCTGAAATATCTCACATATTTCTCTGAAATCACCAAAACATATTTTCTAGACAAATAGAGATTTAATTTTTAAGGGATATTCACGCCTCCAATAAAAAAATATCACGTTTTCCTGCAGTCTCATGATAGCACGTAGAAGAAAAATCTGTATGAACAGGGCCCAGAGTCCCAAGGGTCCAATAATAGATAGCTTCGGGGGGTAATCCATAAATTCAATTCATATTTACAACAAGTAAACTCTTCAATGTCTATTCTCAAAGTACCTCTCAAAGGGGCACTGCAAGTATATGAGAGAACACTTACGTGGTAAACGATACACATAAAAGAATTAAATACACTGCACACGCAATAAAATGCGCAAGATATTACGTGCAGCGAATAGTAACGGTAATATTGCTTCTGTTGCTACAACAAACACAGTGTTATTTATTATCGTTTAATATTCAGATGTATTACACATAGTAGAACCGTCTGCCTCTCATTACGATTACGAATTGTTGTTTACACCAATATCATAAACCATCATAAACGTTACTAGTTATTTATACATGTTTAAAAGTGTTAAAGTGCAGTTAACTTACATTCACTGAATCATCGAGGTGCCTATTCAAGACTTTCACTCACTGATGTGTTTCCCCTCCCTGGATTTATAAATATATCCATAACCATGCCAAATAGAAAAAGAGCAACTTTTCGAAAAATTCTTCTAAATCAACAGGAATGTCTTCTTTGCGAGAAAATGAGCCCTTGCAACAAAAACCACAAATATTAGACTTGGAAGCTCAGAAACATGACCATCAGCGATCTAATGAAACTTCTTGAGAGCGGCACGCGCGAAGGGAGCAGGATGCTGCAAGACACGCTTCCCAGCGTCATTTCTCCGGTTTTCGGGCTCGGCATACCTGATTTTTATGACAATAAATAAGTCACAATGGCAGACTCTTCAAGTGGATGTCCTTCTTTTGGAAATTCACTGTTTCACGCATGGGCAACTTTACGTGGCTTGCTCCCGCGATTCAAGCGGCAACATACTTTTTATCAGCACTCCTGAGGGAAAAGCTGTAGCTACTGTATAAGTCTATTTTCTAATGAGTTGATACAGTTGATTTAATGATGATCAGTGTTTACAAACATTAAACGAAAAAAACTATTTAAAAAAACAGAAATACAAAAAAGATATATCAAGAAAAATGGGAAACTAAGTCGGTCATCTCCCCGTGATGTTTTTCGAGTTACACAACGAACCGCACCTAAATTTCATCCTATCCCGAACCTACGGACGGGTAACCAGCTATGAACCTGGTTCAAATATAGACCCATCTGTATCGAAACTTCTTTTTTTTTAGATGGTGGATATTATAATGACGTCCTTTCATGCTTCTTACCCGAAAGAATAACGGGAAATTCTGCTCAATGAAGGACATCCGTGCATGAAAATCGGCAATTGCACTATAATCACCATACATTTTTGATTTAGTAAAGGAAATCAATCAATATGGCTACCCGTTACACTAACGGCGCGGGAGACGGAGGACTTAGGTCAAATAAAAATGGCTGCTGCTGAAAAAGCTCCTTTTGAACTTGTCAACCGCTGGATTGTACCCTACTCTCAGATCCTGATTAAGATCACAACGCACATATCAATTTTGAATAGCGCAACTCGATTAAGTCATTGAATGCAAATCTATTTGTACGCAAGGGAAGCGATCAAGCTATTATTTCATTCGGAAACGGCTCAAGAGAACCGGAGGGACGCGGTGACCATCTCTGAACCCGTGTGCTTTTTAAGTAGTAATGAGTCTGCGTGGCCCATTTTTTACTTTCCCGAGCATGAAAGAGAACCGACAGTCACTCATTTCTAAGTGCACCTAAAGAACAGTCAGTGTGTCTACTACAACGAACAGAATGTACAAGATACGTTGAGAACTCCTCAAATGACCGCGCTGACAGTATTATTCAGACTTTGTGGTTTTCTTGCAAAAAAGTTAAATGTTTTTCACACCCGTTGAATTTCAACGGGCAACTAGTAATTAATATTTTTACCGAGGAGTAATTCTGAAGATTCTAATACGTTCCACGTATATAATATATAAGTTGAATTCCTAATTTTAATAAATAAGTATATATTTCAACATTCGTGAATTAAACGAGCACCAATGTGGTGAAACATATTTTGATGAATATTGTTGAATACAAAATATAAGAACATTTACCGTACCAGTATGTATAAATACATTTTATACTTATTTCTTGAGAAGCAATTTGAAAATCATGGCACTTGAGTTTATACAATAAGAAGGGAAAATTTTACAATGCATCAAAGGATCGAAAAAAAACTCTCCAATAAACATATCATAAGCATGTGCTACATAGTAGTTTAGTATAAACCACACACGGAAAGGATGGATATAGAATAACCAAACAAAACTGACTGTAATTATTTTTGACTTGAAATTCAATCCAGTGCTTTTGACATAAGCTCCCACTAACTCTAAAATTTTCTAACTCCCTAACACTAAAATTGTCTCAAAAATCATAAAATTTTCTTCCACTTAAGTACAGTAAAGGTTGACGATTTTCAAAGCAAAAATCTTTGGGAATATAACGCAAATAAGATAATTGCATGCAATAATCAAAACTTTAAAGTTTTTTTTTAAATTCTGTATTGGGAATCTAAAGCCTGTATCACTAAAGCAAGTGAATGAATATATAGCAAGTGAGTGAATGAATAAAATATAGCCCTTAGCTAGGAAATAACTGATTATCTAATTGAAAAAAACTTTTGTAAAACAAGGGACCATATAGAGGTCACTGTGGCCTTTTGGCCTTTCTAATTAGATCCATTCAACCTTTTAGGCCCTAAGGAATTTAATGTCACATTTATTTCGAATCTGTGAGTGTGTCTATAAGTGAACAGCGTTCAAAACAAATAGAAGACTCACTTCAATCCATGACAGAATCTGAGGCATCAATATTTTGCTCCAAACGCTGCACCATGAAACACAATGAACTAGTGAATGACGACTGCGCTGAATGCCAGCCACAAGCTTTCCCTGGGGTCTTGAGTGTTCGCTCATTTGAGCAATTATAATCAAACCCGATACCTCTCCACTATCCTCTCGATCTCCCTCGGAACAAAAACGCCTGCAGATCGTCCGGTATTGAAACCGCGTCTGTGCCTACAGAACTTGGGCGACGAGAAAACAACACGTCGGTTTCAAATTTTAGTCACGCAATTTCGATCATCAGAAGTGCGTACAGCCCACGTAGATCATAATGCTACGGGCGAGCGAGCCCAGATCATCTCGACTCGAGGCACTGTTTGAACTCTTTCGGTGGAATGATTCGCATCCACACGGGATCAAATTACCGCAGTGATGATTTGATCAATCGGTAACAGCTCTCTGGCCCACAAATGTTCTCAGGCAAAGTTGAAAGCTAGTGGAATCACTTTCGCCCGTCAATACTCATTGATGATTTTCCTGGCATATCCAAGGGGGTGGTGTCAAAAAGCGTTAGACGAGACGCCTTAAATTTATGCAAACTTAGGAAACACGACGCAAAATAATCACGAATTACATGTAAAATATATATTTGATGGCCTACGGCATTTATCGAGGTGATTATACTTCCCAAATTAGAAAATTATTAGGACTGGACTGAAATCCTAAACAAATATTCCGTGGCTAGAGAGCAAGTGTGTTGGTTTTTATTACACCGGCATCCCATTAATGCTCAGATGAGATACTCTTCTGCAAGGGAGTTTTCCAAGCATCAGTGTTTACATGGGGTGCAATGTTGAGAGGTATTAAAGTGCACTGGATCATTTAACTGGTCATTGGCTTCGAATTTCTACCGTCTATCTTTCCATCATATCCTAGGTATTTTTCCCCAAATGCTGTACTACCCCATTTTATGTGACCTCAGCAGCGTCATGCCGTCTCTAAAACCTGTCAGCGATTATTTTCGATTCACGCCGACCGTTTCAGCATAAATGTAAATAGAATGAAAAAAGCCTTTGGAAAGGAGTGACTAACATGCCGATAGAAGATAGGTATTTAGTAAAACATTTACATTGGTTTCTGGTTTCCAAAACCACTGGCCAGGTTATGAAGGATTTTCTTTTGCCATAATTTTCTCATCTGCTTGTGAAAAGACCATCGTTAGTGCAAATTTAACGTTCAATTTCGCTACAGGTCACTGCTTCTTAGCCTTTTATTTTTGGTAAACAGCAGCATATATAAACATTTAATCAATTAAATCAATTAAGCAAAGCATTTATAAACAATGCTCAGCGACAGTAAGCCATCCCTTGCTCCATCGTATTCCTTTAAGCTCATGATATACTGCTACCGATGTAGGTGAAAAATATCAGAGGCGTTGATTATTTCTGTCGAGACAATAATCTCAGGTAAAATGAAAAAATGAATGTTTTAATATTCCGTAGATCATTTTTTTGCAATTATTTTCAGTAGAAAATGCACGACGGCCTAAGTTCCAATGTATAAGTGAAACTAACAGAAATGACTCTTCAAGCTACCACAAGTTTTGCTATACATTATAACATATTTTATTTATTTCACCAATGAGCCCAGGTTTAAATGCGTTTATTTACCAATATATAAATCTTTCCATATTTTATTTTTTCCCTGAGGTAAATCAAAAATTGAGAATTTTGGTAGTAATATTGAAGTGGTTAAATGCCACTTTAATTTAATTATTCAGGTGAACAGACATGACAGGCCATCTGCAGGGAATTATTCCATGGAACGAATTTAAAATATTTTTAACAATCGAAGAGTTCTGTTAAAACTCTATCGACTTGGAAGGACCACCAATCAAATAATTTGAAAAAATAACTGAAAAATCTGAATATTTTCGCTTGCCTCTTACCCACGTTATTTCCAAAACAAGATATTTTTCATTCATTTCAACATATCTTCGTTATTCTACTCGCACATAATCTCCCTTTCGTCAGCTGTATAAAATAAACTTTTAAATAAGCTTGAATAAAAATACGAGCTGCAATTTCACGCGAATAATCCTTAGGTTTAAATGCACAATTGACGACATTAAAAATTTTTGAACCAACATAATGAATTTGGCGTAGCTTTTACGTAATTAGCTGTTTAGAAAAAATAAAAAAATTCACTAGACTTTAAATAACCCAAAAAGTAATTTTAATTCACTTTCCGACCAGCCTTCAATTAGTCTAGATAATGACTAATGAAATAGTTTAAGACCTTTAATAAGACCACAAAATTCGGCAAGTAATAAAAAATCTGCACTTTGGACTTTAAAGTTTCTTTCTTTACATGAGAACAATGAAGCTTGGTTAGTCCGGTCAAGAATGGAGAGGGATGGCCTTGCATTAATCAAATTAGCCAATTAAGCGAATCAGCCAAGGAATTGGTGCAAATGACGAGCTACCCGGGGGTAAGTTGCAAAATTCATGGGGCACAGATCTACATCCCACCCTGCGAGCCGCCGCATGGGCGTGTGGCAGGGAGATGAAAAAGTGGTCGACAAAGTTCGTGAGTTTTCATAAATATGAAGGTAAGACTAACTACAAAGATGAGAAACCATGGAATTGGTCACGTGTATCAGTCTATGTATCCATGGAGTATTATTGAAGAGGATGGTTTCCGCATTAAGGGCCGGAGACTTATAATAAAATTGTCCAAGGAAGAGTTATTGATGAAATTGGAATGGTTGAGGAAATTTATAAGGTACTTACTTTACATGAGGCCTTGGTAAATAAAAAAGTCAATAAAAGTGTTGTCAAATAGTGGACGGGGTCCCTGCATTTGGAGATTTGGTCTTTGCGAAAGAAGGATGTGCTTGGACGAAAGGCTTTAAAGATTTGGCATTAGAAAATGACGGATAAGGTGGTCTATGTCTGGGTGGCTAGGTCTGAGATTTGAGGACTCCATTTTGTCGCAACCATTCAACAGATTCAATGCTGAAAAAATTCAGTGTTCACTAGATATCTCTAACAATTCATTATTTCACCACTGACTGCACACAGTCATGTTGTCCCGAAGTGGGCGGTGAAATGCGCCGTGCGAAATATCCTTTAGACTTTGGAAAGGAGGAAAGAAGATTAGAGAGACAGTGAGAGGTAGGATTCGACAGGCTTCGGGGATTTTTTCAAAGGAAGTCTCCGGTAGAGAGCGCATTTGGACGCGGTGCGGGGAAGCGTGGGTGCGGGAGGGCGGGTGCAGATGAAATAAGAAAGCGACGCAGTGAACAACGCAGGCAGGTGGGATGGGAAGGAGAGGAGGTTGGCAGTGGGTGAAAAGGAAGAATTTCGTTCTCCTACTGCCCACCAATAAGAACGTTGAAATACTTAATCGCAAGTAGGCGAGTCTTTGGACGTCATGCTCGTTTAAAAACTCGCTGACCTGAGAAGTGTAGTAATGCATTTCTACAAGATATATGCGCGTCCACAGCAAGCAATACAAGATACTCGTCATTTAATGCATGGTTCAAACCCAAGATCACTTGATGACATTTTCAATTTTACGAATTCGATTGAATGAGATGCATTCGGGCATGCCTTATGGACAAGATTTAAGGCAATTTCTCCGATGAATCAGATGTTTCTGAACTGCAGACGGCAGTGGGATTCATTGAGTATTAAAAACAAATTGTTACAAATATAGGAAATCAACCACCAAGTATAAGAAATAGGGAATAAAGTATCAAGAAGAAGAACAAATCTTTGATGAATCATTAATTCCCTTATTATAATTTATCTGTTATTAATTAAAATATCAACTAATGAATAAGAGCATGGAAAACTTTAAAAGGATAGTAGGGAAAAGCAAAACTACATCACTAAATACGTATTTCTTTGGAGTTATCTTAACCAAACTCCAAAATATATATATACCTATGTTTTTTTTATACCTACCTTTTTAAAGATTTCATAAAGAACTCGAGATATATTCGTTTTCTTCACGCTATATATAGACCCAATAACAGTTTGCAGCTATTAATGACTAAATACAAAAAATAAAGATATTTTAAGTAGCTAAAGTCACGAAGCATTTTTCAGTGCGTATATTTTGCTTAAACTCACTACTTTTCATTAGCCTAATATTCACATCCAAAATGCCAATTTAACGACAAATTAAGGCATTTGAGTTGCCACTTGCAGGTTTAAATTCCATTTACACTTAACATTACATCGAAGATCAGTAAGAGAAAGAAGACAGTTCATGGGATATGCTTATATCTTACATGCAAGGCACCATTAGAATCTTTGTATACATTCAACCTCATATAAGAAAATTTTACTCTATTTATGCCCATCCACGTGAGTTTTTTTATTCGTGCCTCAAAAAAAGATATATAAAATGACATAATATTCCAGTTTATCTGCTAAAATTTGTGAAACATCCTATCCATTTTTCAGCACCGATATCCAATTGGAGGCAGAGGAGTCATTTATGCGAAGAGCTATTTAAATTTATTTTTTGCGCGATCTTCAAAATAACGCCAACAATTCTGAATTCGCAGTTTTAGGACTGTGTTGACTTTTGTTAATGTCACAGAAAACCCAAATCGAGATTTCATTTCTTTTTATGATAAAGTAAACTTTTAGCACCAATGACATTCGGAAGAGCATATGACACACCTTACTTTTCTAAGACATATTTGTAACGTCTTCCAATGCTCTAAGTACTAAAAAATAACGGATTCATCAAACGGTTTTTTTTAAGTCTTAAGAGTTCGTTTCCATGCGGGTCTCGTTCAAAGAGACCATATGGCCTATTCCTAACGGGCTAAATATCGTCAAAAAAATATGAACTGGAAGCGTTATAGCCCAAGGGCCTCCGCTTTGTCGTCGTTCCACGTTCGAAAGCCACGCTCTCGGGCCCTATGCCTTTTCTTTCCAACCGTGGCTGTTCCCTATGTACGTTATGGCCAGAGCAGTCCCAGTTTCGATAAACCAATAAAAGTGGATCATTTGGTATGCTTCACAAGAAGGACCTTCTTTCTTGTTGTCTGTGTCACCCTCGCAAAACTATCATAAAACGGAGGAGAAGAAAACATTTATGATGAAGATCTATGCAGTTTAGAATAAGAATATAGTAATGCCATAGGGAAATTTGTAGTCACCATGCGTCATCTGTTGATGTAATTAGGCATAAAATTAGTGCTGTGTTCGTTCTTTATCTAATTATTATACATATTGGTTTACTTTGCCGTCATGAAATACTAACGAGTAATAATTAAATATTCTTGCTAGGCGGCTAATTTCATAATATTTCATCCGAAAGTAAATACTGCTAGCGTGAATATTTTTTATAACTTATGAGTCGGGCGAGGCAGGTTTTTTGCTGAAGATGACTATTATTATTAAGATTATAACCAGTAAGGGTAAGTTTAATGAAAGTGAGCAATGCATTTCTGCATCTCAGCAAAGGTTCTACTTCTTTGCCATAAGAGCTTTCCATTTTTTTACCCCTTCTCTAGTATACCCGACTCCTATCCTCTGTTACTTACTTTAGCATGAATCCACTCGTCCCTAAACTACTGTTGCAAATGCCAACTCTACCCCCTCATGATTACCTCTAAGAGTTACCTCACCCATTATAACAAGCACTTCCTGTTTTGCCTTCCTACCCTTCAACGCATCATACACAATTCTCTTCCGCGACCACATTTTACACCTGCAGCTTTTTATTTCTGCATATTTCAACTCTGCAGCTTATTTTCATCCTCTTTCCTCGGTTTGGATAATATCTCCAAAATCTTCGAACGTTTGATTCTGCTGTGTATTTAGCCAGATTTTGAGAATTTAAGAGAACGCAATACCATTTAATATTATTTCCTTTAATATTGAAAAGAATGCCTGTTAGGAGAAGTCAGAGTTGCCTTTAATGATGGGCAGAAAAGGTAGTGAACTTTCAAATTAGAGCTGAGGCTAAAAAAATGAGTCTAAATTGACTATTCTCATTACCTGATGAAAACTATCAATATTTGATAATATTTCCATTAAATTTTGCTAAAAATCGACAAACAATATAATTAGTTAAAAGAAACAATTAGGCATATTTAAAATGCAATATGAATATAACTTGTAGACAAGTAATTGCAACTAGAACTTTATTCAAAACCAAGATAAAAATTTCCGTTTTAAAACACAAATTTCGAGTCCGTAAATGCACTGAAGCGATAGCTCAGAGGACAGATGATATAAGCAGAGACGACTTTTCATTTTAAATAAGGCGGTAAATAACAGATGGTGAAATATCCTCAATTTAAAACACTTTGCCGGTTTTTTAATTTTTGTTTAAAAACACCTTGACGTAGGAGACGTTTTCCCTCTGGTGTAACGGAGGCTCCGACAGGCTCTAAAATGAAATGTCACTCTATAATTATCTTAGCCCGTAAATAAGGAATATTAAATATGATATAATGGAAAAACACAAGAGCTTGAAAGTAAAACATTGTCATTGCTGCTCGTAAAGAGGTATAAAATGGCAAGAGATGCGAAAAAATATGAATCTTCTCTCAACCCCATGCATACAGGCAGCGTGCACTATTTCTACGCTTTTTAATCACTAAGCGATTACATGACCGCGGGACTAAGGACGACATTGCCAATCCTATTAAATCGCAAAACTATTCCAGGAATTTAAGAAATCCGGTAGATTTCCATTCACCTGTGATATGCGAAAGGCTCTCGGCAAAAAGAAAAAAAATCATAACCACTAGAGGACGTCACGCTCAGTCACCTATTGTAGCCGACATTGAGCGGGCACGCCGTTCCAGATGAATGCTCCGCGTGTTTTCTACGCCCAAGACGCTCCCTTTATCCTGGGCGCCGACCCCCCTCCCCTCACTACTCCCTTTCCAATCCACCAGCGGCGCTGCTCGCTGTCGTACTCGTTCGTCTGAAGGGGCTCAGAAATAAGAGAACCCCGTGACAAGGAAGGCCTTCGATGACGGATCTAAGGAAATGCCCCGGGATCCGGCTTTGCTCGCTCCACGGCCCTCTTAAGTCTCCCTCCGTCTTTGTATGCGCCTTTTTCTTCACCTGAAGACGAGGACTGGAGATTCCGGCTGGACTTGGGCGTTAAGAATCCTCTTTGCCGCTTATACTGAGGGCGATTAGGCATAGACGTCAGGCTAAAAAAAATCATTCTGGTGATGAGATGGAAAGTCCTCAAGCGGGATCCTCAGTTCTCTGCTTTAACGATGATTTAAGGTTCTAATTTCTGATCATTTTCATTAAAATTACGAATATTATAAGATACGCTGCAACAGAAGGTGGGTATATTCATAACGAGATTGTGGATAGTGAAAATAATATGATGTGGTTTGATTGATGCGATGACTATCTTGCACAACCCCAGGCCAAGCTTTACTTGGAATTCAAACAAGTGATAAGAGGAGTTTGAGAGTTTGCATAATCGTTACAAGCATGAAGTTTGATTTTCAATAAAGAGAAAATTCATTACTGGGAATAACCTTAGGAAAAATCTACCTGAACCGGAAATAAATCACGGAATTTGGCTTGCCGGTCCAATACACTGATTACGCTAGTGTTTAAGGAGAAGTGAAACATATAGATAGACCCTCAGAAATTAAAATACTCCGAGGATGATTCGAAATTCACCTAATTTGCCTGATTGGTATTAGCGCTACGATGTGGTCATCTTATGCAGTTGGATTTAATACGGCAATATCTCAATTAACAATTTTAAAAAATACCTCACTTGAACTTACGAACTTGTTAGCTCACTATTTGAACCAACCAATTTTGCATCATCGACGGAAATAGCAGTTTGGCATCCGAATTGAATTAATACGGAAATTGGCAATTCACTGATTGGAACTTTCCTGAGAGAACGTTGATTCTAAAATGCCAGATTTTTTGGAATATTCAAATAAAAATTTATTTTTCAAGAATACTTGATCTTTTGTTTAAAAAATGTTATCAACCGACGCCAGAAATAAACTTACGAGCGGGAAAACTTCTTCAACTGAATTGTATATGTATTTAACTACTCTAAACTGCCTATATAATTCTTGCTTCTTCATGAACATGCTTGCATCAAGAGATTATCCCCTATTGATACTTCCAAAACCTTTCTCAATCATTTTCCGAGAACTTTAACAAAGACCAACAGAGACTGATTCGCCTTTGAAGTTTTTTTGCGTCATTGCACGGTCGGCTCCTGGATTTATGAGGCCGCAATCCCTCTTTTTGTTCCGCATTGCCTTTTACATTACTTTCTTTGTCCGACAATCGGTCTTCATTATTCCCCACCCCCTCCGCCCTTTGGGCCGCGCTCACAATCCCTTGCGCTCAATATCAATTTACTCCCTCCCTTAGTCGTACGCAAACCTAACTTGCCCTTCCCCTGTCTCTGAACCGCCTCGTCGGCTCTTTAATCTCTCCCCGCAACATTTCCTCTCCACCTCCTCCCCTTGTGCATCCCATGCTCATTTATTTGCTCCCAGAAACTTTCCGACAATTTTTTTTATAATCCTCTCAGGTTTGCAATAGCATTAATCTAAAATATAGTCAAAATTACCGAAATGATTCCAAATAAAACTGAGTTTTTCTAATTCTCTTAAAATATATCATTTACAAAATAATGCTGAGGGGTGTTTCGGAGTTGTAAGCACAAAATGCATAATTCTTATCTCTGCCTTACACAAGTGATTTATTGTCCTTAATGTTAGACATTCAAGAACAACAATGCACGTAATATTTTCCTTTGAAAGTGGATCATCAGAAACACACACGCCTCCAAATCTTTAGTAGACGGTACAAACAACAATAGCAGTATCGCCAAAAGTCGGTCCCAAATCTGCCATGAGTTAAGAGAGACGGTTTGATCATGCAACAGCTGTCAAACCTGACCAGTAATCCAGAGATCTTCGAAAGATTTTCCGTCCGACTTTTAAGCCAATAATATTTCAAATAGAAAATGTCAACTTTTGAGAGAAATATCAAACAAAAATTTCGTAAAGTAACTAGTAAAGGCCCATTGAGATTACTATAAAAGCTGGTAGAAGGGCTAGGTTGGGTTTCCCTAGACATTTGGCTGCTAAACGCATGGCTAATTTACTTGAAGCTACAAACACATAAATTACTAATGAGATGTGTCTAAGAATTCCTTCTCTCAACACGTTTTTTATGTCATTGTCGCATACTGGTTAACGGTTAAGGAGATTAATAACTGCAATTGACACAGAGAAAGACGCCAGGACGCTTTGTTTACTTGGTTCTAATCTATGTCCTTTCAATTTCCCAATCCATTTTCCTCTCCTTTTCAAGGCTCGTGTCCTAACTCTCCCTCCAATAACCCTTGCATAAATGAATTATATACATCACACCTTTAGGCGTGGCATCGTACGGTGTACATACATCTGAGCATTAAGTGCATCAATTAGTGTACCGTGAAAGAAACTAAACCATCTTTACTCTCCAAAGGAAACAGTACCCAAAACGATAATGAATTATTTTCTACTCCTCCCTTTTCCACGTCCCTTACCTCCGGATAAATCCCTTAGCCCAACCCCGGCGACTTATTCGACCTTCTCAACCAAACCCTTGGCTCACCCCACGAGGCCAGTGCCAAGACTGCGTCCGTTCCCTTCGTGATATATGACTTCTCGTCCCTTAGAAGTGTCCACCGCGTAGCCGCTGGCTGGATGTGGTCCTTCCTTGTGCGGACCAGCGGAGACGGGAGGAAGAGGCAAAGAGGGAGGAGAGAGGGATTCTGGATAGGGAGAAAGAGAGAGGGAGAGAGAGAGAGAAAGAGTGGGAGGTGGTTCCAAAACGTGGATCCGGAACAGCTTTGTGGAAATTTCATTAATCTATCTCATTCTCCTTTCCCTTTACCCCTTGATAACACAAGGTTTTTGCCTCGCCCGTACCCTAAGCGTCAATTCCACGAAGTAAGCGATACACCATATAGGGCGAGTTTCAATCCAGGTATAACCCCTTAAAATTAACCATGCAATGCAATCAGCACGAGCCTGGACCATACATATGAATTCAGACGAACAATTAGTTCTCCTAAGTACATGTGATAAAAGATACTAAATAATAACACTTTACTACGGCCCAATACGCCCAACACCAAGTAATGACATTTTGATAGCTGTAAAAAAGTTTATATGAGTACGCAGGAATATTTATCCGCTCTTAAACTTAGTAATGGCCGAATAGTTGACACAAGCCTTTGAATTTTCCCTCAGAATCCCTCGCGAAGTTCGCGAGCATTACTATAGTGTAGACGATAATGAACTGATTCTATGCATTTTCTCATACTAGCTCATTCCAGCTCTTTTGAGGCCGTGACGCCTTATCAAGGTTAATACTGCGACGTCATTACTTGAATTTTGTGGCGATATCAGTACAGGCCATAAGTTTTAATGAGGATTCGGACACGGTTTCGTTTTCCGTCGAATCAGTTCACGAGGTGTTCCGGACATGTAAAAAATCGAGTGTGTTTGTCTCATCTAGCCATTATGTTGACTACGAGCGTATACTGGAACAAACCAATACACATTTCTTTCCCCGCCGCTTTGCTGTAGCGACTCACACTTCTCTATTTTGTACATCTCCTACCACGCATATTTCTTTTTTGACCGTGCACCAAAAAGCGAACCGACCCGGGAAGAGTGCTTTTAGCGGGTCATTTGATTGTGACGAGTGCGTGGCGCACACTCAGGCAAACCAAACCCCTCTCAACCGTCGTACCGTGGATCTAAAAAGGAAACAGTAATGAATGGGGGCTAAAGAAAATAATTTCTCTATCTATCCATTTTTGGCCCAGGATTACTTTATTTTTAGCAAGTTTTCATTTTGATTTTTTGCTTCCTTTTCACAAGGACCTGAAAAGCTGGTTTCTTCACTAACTGGCGACTCAGGAAAATGCACATTTATTGATGGGCTCTAAATCATAATGTATTTAACGGCATAATTTCTTTTCTTGGCTCCTCTACTTGCCTGGATCTGATATGGAAGGATTTTGGAAGGCTAGAAGGAGAGAAAAGGTGCAAAATGGGAAGTATTTTAGGTATATATTTCCCTCCATTGTTTTTTTCAGTTTCTGCTCCACTCACGTCCGCATTTTTTAACTGGGGGATCGTAGTCAAGATATATTACCGGGACAAGGGAGGGATGCAAAATATTTTTGCAGTGCAGATCGTGCCATCGGGAGATCTAGAATTTGCGAAACGTGCCAATTGAAGTCGAATCAGATTTCGTCCTTCAGGTGCCTAAATATCCGATTCGATTGGAGAAAGTCCTTTCCAGGACGACCGAACTCATCATACTACATCAATTAAAATCACTACTTTAGTCATCGTTTGACCGAAATCGCAGGATAGGCAAAACACCCTATTAAGTAACGCCGCGCAGTATTCATAACAATGAAGCAATGCAACAGTTTTCCATTCTCGCATTTCCAGGGGAAAAGACTCAGCATATTGCGTGTAAAAGAAAAAAATAGTTATTAAATGACAGGAGTAGCAAACATGACCTATCATACAGACAAATATGAATATGGGGATTTGTTTACTTTAATTCGTTTATTGTTCATTATCACTCAGTAAGAGCAATTATGTAGCCAAAGATGATTTTGAGCTTGTATCTGAGATGATTCTTGGATCATAAGTAATTGCTAATATATATAGAAATTCCGCCTCAGTTTAAATCCTTTAGATTCAAGCGCGCATAGATAAATCCCTCAATATACCAACGTCCATTCCATCAACTAAGTCACTCGGCTATAAAAACCAGTATTCTTGGGTTTCACACCCACCTCCAATGAATGTAGCGATCGTCTACAATTTCAGACATTAGCACGGGAGAGGAGTTACGGCCAGAGAAATCATCCAGTAGAAACAGCGATAAAACTACCAAATTTTGATAACCGTTGGACATAATGAATGATCTCGTACGCATTAGGTGAATTCATCGATACACAAACAATTAGTGGCAATATAAATTATCATTATTTAATAAAATGTTTAAATTATTAATTTCATCTTTTAAATCATTAGTCTACATTTGGAGGAGTCAATGGGGAAGGATGTGAACATTGAAAAAATGTCGCAATAATCAGTTCAATGTCCACGGCACTAAGTCGTTGAATTATGTGCATGGATCACGCGAAAATATTTAATTTATGATTTTGACTTAAATGTGTTTCATAAATAATTCTCACTTCAAAGTTTCTCTGCTACATACAATCGCTTTATACTTGATACTTTTGTGTTCACATCCCACATAATCTACAAGTGTTCTTCTGAGATTATGGCTTGAAATAGGAATCCGGACTCTCCATTCTTGCAGCCCAATGAAGTTGGAAAATTCCCATGCGGGACCCGCTTGCCTTTGGTAAAGCAGTCGAACTCTAAGTGTGATCGCCTGAAGGTTGGCTGGCACTGGTGCTTTTGGGGACTTCTTGAGAGGAAATCCAACAACCTTACAATCTAATCTAATGGCATAATTGATTTCATCATATATTTGAAAACTCCGCAGTCAATCTATGCCTGGGACTTAAATCTGTGACTCTAATTGTTGCACTTTTATTAACCATAGATTAGTTGCGTCTGATATCTAAATAAATATATCCCACCATTGTTACTGCAGTCTTAACGCTCATTGTAACTTTAAATATTATCATACATGAGAAGAAATCGCATAGAAAAAATTTCTCAATATATTTCATTCGTATCATTTCAATTATGAAATGTTGTAATAATCAAATAATAAAACTTAAATAAAATTCGTTTTAATTGGTAATATTTACATTTATTGAGGCCCTCAGGAGCAAAATCAAATATATATAACGCAGAATATTTGTAAACGACTCGCAGCTCGGATTCAATGGTGATAAAATTTCCATCCTCCCGCCAAAAAAAACAACAATCCGCACAAATATAATAAATAAAACAAAATCGCTGAAGAAATCCATCGAGCGACATATTAATGCACTCTCCGACCATTTTGGCGCAAATATCCGCGCTCAAATGGGCGGAAACATTTCGAAAGGGAGGAGGGTTGAGGGGGCCGCGGGCACTCGTCCTTATTAAGCCATTTGTCTGCGCGTGCCACGGCCCATTAAGACATCACAGTTTAAATAAGAGGAAGCGACAGAGATGGCGGTTGGAGGAGAAGGAGAGAGAGGGAAAGGCGTCATTTCACAGGCGACATGCTTTTTTTTTAAACTCCAACTCCCACCTCGAGCATAAAACCCACCCCCAACCAGAATATCCACTCAGTTACGCCCCCTCCCAACCTTTGCGAAGGTCCCCCCCCTCCACATGCATAACTCAAAACGACAACCGCACTCGCAGTGCGGCGGGAAATAACTGGGGAGCTGGAAAGGGTATGTGAGTGGTATCAAAAAATATACAAAGCTCCATATTAGGAAAGAGAGTGGAAAGAGGGAGAAAAAACAGCGACACGAAGAGTACGAAAGCCAGACCAAAAACGATGGGGACGTCACAGATCGTATGGCGACTTCGCGGGTAAAATATGTCGCGTCGGATGTGATTCGAGCTTGGGTTAGAAAGGATGACCGCGTGTTCTATACGCTCACGACAAAAAAAGGAGTTGGCACGGCAAAAAATGGAAACGTACCTATACGGTGCATTCATCACTGACCGCAGCGATTTTATTTGTTCGCTGACCGACGGTTTTTTTTCCTGCCAACGCGTATGTTTCCGCGTAGCCTTTCCTCCGTCACCTGTAAAAAGGACGCTCTGAAGCCGTCACCTGTTAACGACTCTGAAGGGCATCAGATTGCTAATTAACCTCGAGTAGATGTTTCAAATTCAAGGATTATTTTACATTCATCAGTACAAACAGGCTTGATGCCCGCATACCCCGAGGTTACCTCGGCACAAAAAGTGATAAGTCCTTCAGTCTCGGGAATTATATGACAATCAACATCATGATCACATTCATAGCACTTTAATATGCTGCGTGTAGCTTCAATGCATACCATTAACGTAAGGTTAAGGAGATTACACCTTTATTTTAAGGGTGTAAAGCCATGAAGTCGTATGGCTAAGATTCAAAAGTGTGAATATTCACTGTTGATCACAAGAGCTTAAATGTGTTTACAGTAGAAAGCTAGAGAAAAAAAGTTGTGAAAGTAAAAGTTATTGCTAAATTCAATCCAATGAATTAGATCAAATCATATAATTCAATGGCCATTTCCGTTCATGCAAAAAACGATTAAACACTCAGAAAAAGAAGTAGAGGTTTTGATGGTAAAATATACCATTTATAGGAAGAAAAACATTCAAGCCAAACTATTCATGGGAAACATTGCATTTCATCCCTAAATTTAAGAATTTTTTGGAAAATTTTCAATTAAAAGTATCATGGCCAGTTTTGGAAATAAAACCTAAATCCAATAACAAGAATGAAATTCCAAGGTCAAATTAATAATGGGAAACTTGTAGGAAGAATGAAACTGATTTGAAAAAATGGCAGAAATAAAACATTTCAACAGACAGATAAAGAAGCGACATAGCCAGGTGAGAAAACAAAATTAACCATGGGAAAATGCGAGCATGGACTTGAAATATGGCCATGAACACAAATTATAATCGAGCATTAATTGAGACAAAAAGTATAAGTAAAGGTGAAATACCATATGAATGATCAGAAAAAAATCAGTATCATGAATAAACTATCCAAGTTTATATATACCAAAAATATTCTCATCCAGTAGGTACTAGAATGACAACAACCGGAACAAAGAGGACTGTTTTAAATTAAACGTTCCATCATAATTACAACGGTGGTCTAAATTACATAAAAATTAAATGAGAGTTATAAGCCTACACAAAATTCTTTCATCATATCTATATTTGTATTGGGACAAATGAAGAATATGCTGTTCATGAATATCGAGTGGAATAGATTGAATTTCACGATAATAGCCGCAGGATTTTGGTGTGGAAGAAAAGTGGAAATAGTCCATCTAGAGATCCAGGCAGGGACTCCATGGAGAGGAATATGGAAAGGTGTAAAATTGGAACATGGAACACGGGACCTTACGGAATGAATGAAAAGTTGGAGAACGAAAAGATGGAGATAGATAGGCTGAAATTAGACGGAGTCAGTGAAATCAAATAAAGGTAGCCTTCGGAAGCAACGTATCGAGAGTCATACTCAGGATACGATCTTAAGGATAGAGGGAACGAATGTTACACTGAATAATTATGGAGGAGGTAGAGTGAAGGCAAATCATCTTCCTCAACGACAGTTGGATAATTAAGCTTGTAACACAACGCGGGCCTCCATATTCTTTTCCCACCGCGTGGGAGAAATAACAATTAAACACCCACCATGTTTAACTTTTCGCGGTGAAACAATAGGGAAACAGAGGGCAGAGCCAAAGCCGACAATGAAGAATTGGGGAAGGGGACGAATAGAAAAGCACAAGCGGGGGATTGACAGGAGAGTTCTTGAAGGGAACGGACGTGTGGTGGGGGTTCTGTGCCATATTCCGGAGGAAGCGGACATTCAGCCGCGATACTGGGGCCAGAGAGAGAGAGAGACCCTGATACAGGACTACCATTCGTGCAGATGCTGTGGTCACATTACGCCAGGACTACGGGTTCCGGAGGCTGTAAAGCTAGAGTGACACCAGCCACGTATCAACATGTATTGTCAACAAGAGCGTAAATATGGACTTTAATTCTGTATTTTAAATAATCCATACAACCCAGTTGGGTACAACCCGGATTAGAGGTTGATGCTAGTTTTGTTTTATTTACATTGGAGTAATGAATGTTTAAAGAAGATATATGGCTTAATTCAAAGAAGTTGATTATCATAAATAGTTTAAAGATAAGTAAATCATTTGAAGTAACTGTATGATGTGCAGAATATTACAATTGTCTGGGTCATGACCTTAAGTTAAAGGTAAAGATATTATATACTTTGTTCTTGTGTGTCTTGATTCAATGATCTGATTTTGTCTGATCAATTAAATTGCTAGTTATCACGTATCGCATGTTGTTTTGTGTTTCTCATGTTATCTACCTCAGAGAAGGCTGGGGCAATTGAAAAAGGTAGGAGACCGTGGTTAATTTATCTCACATTTATTTTCCATTTTTGATACTCACCACGTGGGCATTTTGAGTTAACGATAATAGAGATTGTTTCCATTTCTGACCCACAACGTGGGGCTGTCGGGTTGCATTGTTAATATTTTACAAGCTCAAAGTAGATACTACGGTTTAAGTAGTAACCCTCATTTAAATGACAATGATCAAAGCTACAGAAGAATAAATTGAAGAAGTATATAAACAAAAGTGTAAGGAAAACCTCATGATGGTAAAAGGGAAGAGAGAACACAATCACCATGCATGATTGAAACGTAGAGTTAGACGAGAGCAAAGAAGGAATTGGAAGAGCACTTTTAGGCCCGTGAATCGTAATGGCAAAGGATAGAGACTGGGAGAAATGTTAACGGAGAAGAATATGCTGGTGTTGACCACACTCTCAGAGACGGAGCGAGGTACCAAATCGACGGCATACACAAGTAAAACAAGACCAGGATTGTGAAAATGACATCTGAAAGTAATATTGGTGCTTAGCTGACAGGGCTACCGCAAACAGATAATTTAAAATATTTCATAATATCAAAAAATTTAAACTGTTCTATTATTTTCTAAATCATCTTTTCACACATTCCAGAAATCAACTCCTAAATGAAGAAATTATTTCAGATTTCTCTAATTATTTCATTCTAAGTAATCTAAAAATTATTATTCAGAAAATAACGTCCTGAAATACAAAAATTGATATTTACCACTAACACAACCGATTACTCTCTGCGGTTCAGAAATATGGAGTCTAAGCAAATACAATGTGTGGGAACTGATTACATTTGAAAATAAAGTACTGAAATCTATATCTGTACCATTAAAAGAAAGTGAAGATTAGCGCATCAGAAAAAAACAAGAACTATGAGAACTATTTCCAGATTCTCACATTATACCTCTTATTAAATCAAGACGTAAGAAATAGGCCGGAAACGTAAACATACGTGAAGATGGAACAGTGTTGAAAGAAATTTTTACAGGAAGAACTGAGGGGAAAAAAACCTTGGGAAGACTCAAGGTACGTTTTCATTAACGCGTTTCAGACGAAGAGACGCGAAAGCGAGATCCTCAGCCAATCAGCAGCCCGGATTTCTTTGCGTGAGTTTGCGTATGTTCGCGTAGAGTCGCGACGGCCGAGTTGAAGTATTTTCAACTTTCGACGCGTGGAACGCGTAGAATCACAATCATGGCTGACCGTCGAAGTGTAGGTTCTATGGATGAAATAATCATCTCCGAAATTTGAGAGAAGTACACGTTCCTGTACAATTATAAGGACTATTAATACAGGGATAGAAACCTAAAGGAGAAGGCGTGGAGGGAAAAGGGATTCAATGGTGCCACTGTATCCATTTTTTTCTTCAAAAAACTGCACGTTAATTAACTCTCAGCTTGTTGGCGTGCGGATGAGAGGAATTAAGTTGTAGAGGAAATCGAAGAACAATATCTATTGCACTTGAATGGAGCTAAATAACTATCAACACACAATTATCAACAACAGGTTGTAGAGCGATGAGCACACAGGGTCGTCACATTTCTTCTCTGCTATAGATGGCGCGTAGGTACCATCTACGCGTAGCTCCGCTTGAATTCGAACGTTTCACGCGAAGAAATGAGGCATCTCGTCGCGCGCGTGCATATCTGATGCGTCCATGAAAACGTACTTTCAGGCTGAGGTGGTGGGGCCAAGTTCAAAAGGACATAAACCTCATCAGCAGCTCTGTAAGACTGAGAAATGGCATAAAATTGTTGGAGAGACGAAAATCGTATTACGGTTTGAGTGGCCATGGAAGTAGGAAGTAGAAGTATTATATTATAAATATAATTACATAGAACTATGCCAAGGTCTTTTATGATAGCAGCAATTTAACGACAGCCACTTGATTAAGAAGCTTTTGTTGCATCTTTTTTCGGCGAAAGATTGGATGGGAAGCGATGTGACTTTAGTTTGGAGTGAGTCCACAAGGTGCAGCTCTCGTCACTGCTATGCTATCCAGCCCTACATTAAAATTTGAATAAGTAACAATTCACTGTTTTCCCAATTCTTGTTCGACCGAATTGGAATGACCGAAAATATGGCGACAAAATGCAACTATAGCGGAGACGGGTCTATGGAAACCGTTATGGGGTTGAGGGAGAGGGAAGAGGATGCTTTGATGCACGGCAAAAGATGCATTGTGACGCCGTGCACTGGACTTCACAAGTGCTCCTCGTTTACCTTTAGGCGAGCAGTAAATCCGTAAAAGCTCCAGGGGATGAGATATTTTGATGTCCCCTCGTGGAAGCAGAATTCATGTTTCGCCGTGCCTCTCTCAACCCCCGAGATGAATGCGAGACACCACGGTGCGCTGTCACGGCTTGCAGACAACTCACTCACACTCCCTACTCTCTCCCTCTCCATTTCCCAGGTGACTCCTCCAACCCTCCTGTATGTGTGCCACACCTCCATCTCCCAAACCGTCAACCTCCCCGGCCCGTCAATGGCTGAACCTATCAACTCCCCCGACCAAAACCCTCTCCCCAACCGAGCCAGCTTACAACCAACCAACCCCCTCTCGAACAGTCCCTTCCGTACCCTTCGCTCCGCTTCGCGAAATCCTTTGCCAGACTAGCTGAACCTCCCCTCTACTGCAGCGGTGCCAAGGGAACGGCGTTCCCGGCTTTATTCCCCCCCCCCCAGACCGCTCCCCCATACATCACCATTAGCTCTCCGTCCTCCAACAGTCCCTTCATCTCCGCTATTAGTCTCCTTCCAAACGTGTTTCATTTTTATGCGAAACTTTAAGGGGCCTTTCTCCCTCCATCTCAAAAATCCTTCAGTAAGAAGGAAAGCCTTCATTTTTTCCTTCGTTTGACGCATAAAATACGCTTGAATTATAATTATTATCCGGCTGAAAAATATCCTTTGCAAAAAATATGCGAAAAAAGTTCCAAACTTGAGTGTAAAGAAAGGAATTTTCCGTCATTGTGTAGAGATATTGTTTGGGCAAAGATATCGCGAATACAATTGGCTATTCAACTTGACCGAAAAGTTGATACAGTTATCATTAATAGGATACTAGTCTACAGAACGATAAAGGCTAAAAAAAATTTAAAAAATAGCGCAATATGTAGAAAAAATATAATCTCTAATCAGTAATTGTATAATTTGGAAATGGAGGAAATTTCCTTCACTGTCTTATCGTTTACCTCCTGTACATATCTTAAAGAATTTCGGACGGAATACAGAGATCGTTCATAAAAGACTGACGACACTGAAACAGGGATGTCGTAATTTTTAGCAAGGAATTGTTAGGAAATAATTTTATTTGAATATATTGGCAATATTTAATTTTTAGCTATTTTTTGTACCTAATGTTAACATGTCGTCGCCTGCCAAACCGAAGGTCGCGGGATCTAGTCCCGCTTAGGTAGGATATTTACACCTCCCTGGGCATGGTTGTGTGTGCTCGTCCATTTATATATCAAATACCTAGTAATTGGCTTCGGCTGTTAGGTATAGAGAAATTATTATTATTATTATGTGCTGCTTTGCTCAAAGAAGATAGGCCAACAGACTAGAACTCGAATCATTCGTGTGGATCGTATCGCTTTATGGTTCGGAAGCATTGACCACTGGGAAAGCAGAACAGAACAGACTAGAGCAGACTGGAGGAGGATCAAATGGACGGAAATAGTAGGAAATAGAAAAAAAATAATTGGAAAAGATGAAATTTTCGGAAGAGTAGATGAGGAAAAGACCACATTGAACACTATACAGAAAAGAAGAACCAACTGGATTGGACATACCTAGAGGCACAACGAGTTTTTGAAGAACAAAATTGAAGGTAAAATAGAGGGAAAAGTCCCTCGAGGAAGACCCAGGAATAAGTTCATAGGCCAAGTTAAGAGGAAAGTACATATGAAAAGCTACCGGGAAGTAAGGGAACTAGCATTAGAGAGGAAAGGGTGGATGGCTGCTGTCAACCAATCTTAGGATTGAACGACCAATGATGGATGATAACATCCTTATGCTTCCTATATAATTTTCAATGAGATTTATATTAGAATGTTAAGCCATTTTTCATAAGCCAGAAATAATTTTAATTATTGGAAAAATCATACAATTATATCCACCGGTAAAAAAAATTTCGAAACAAGAAATGTATGATTACTTTCAATAAATGTAAATTATAGATATTTGTTTCATATTCTAAAGCTACCCTTGACTATACCGCAATTTTTCGTGCACTGTCTATTTACTCATTACGATAGTTAAAGTAATCGAAATTTGCATTTTCATTCACACTGCTTAAACGGCATAAAACGACTTATTCATTGCGATAGCGAACAATGTCAATGCACAACCGTTTTGAGAAATTTCTCCGCGGGATTGGAAGAGTAAATACCTGACTGGCTGCATTTCAGAACACAACTCATTCTTAAGTGCATAAGTATACATGGTCATGATGAAAGGCTTGCTTAAACTTATCGCTCGGATACCTGAAGTTAACGTATTTCTGATCCTGTCTAATACCTCAATCTAACTAATTACGGCACCAGCGCATCGGCAACTGGAGACCAAGTTATTCAGCACTGACCTCCAAACAAATATGCAACAATCGATACCTGAATTTTGCCCAAAACTATCCACCATAACTCACATAGCAATATATACTCTCACTCCACCAAATGAATATGATTTTACGCTTAGTTAGAATGTGGTTACATTGAATATTTAACTCTCTATTTCCTTCGTTTCATCCTCATTGCACTCCATGTCGCTCTTGAGCCTCTGTTAACTCGAACGCATTCCCCCAATGCAATGAATTACCTTCATTTTCGTGGACGTACTGCATTTCATCACTGGCCTTTTGTTACCCCTTACCATCCACCCCCACCCCTGTTCACTCCTTTGTCATCGTCCGCAGCTCAGCCCGCCTCAATTCAAATACCGACGCACTGACCCGATTATATTGCGGCCTCGTATTCAACGCGACCCCAATAAAACACTAATAGAGGACAATAAAACCGCCCCCACCCCGTTCCCTCCCCAGTTAACCGACTGAGCCTTAATGAGCCCGGGGTATCGTACATGGCCATTCACTTTGGCGAAACTGGTTTTACGTGATGGTTTTCCATCGCCTTCAGCACATTGCATTAAGACTACGTTACCCTATACACAGGGCGGAACAGCCTCCGAACTAAGGCTTTCTCGGCATTATTGACAGTAGTTGGAGGCTTTTGAGCCGGAATTCTTGGAAAGAGTTGATATCCAAAAGATTCACGATCCAATTCAAGCGAGCGTTCGGAATCAAACATGATTTCAGAGCATTAGAGGTTAGATTAGAGGAGCTTTTTTTCAGGATTTATAAGAGCTATACCAAAGCTAAGAATTTGGCATGATATAATCGGACAACTATCTAAATTACATCGTAAAATGACATTACAATTTTGTATTTGATCACGGAGAACGGGTTCATCTATTCGATCATAGGAATATAAAGTACGTATTCAGATGATACAGTGCTTATCGGTCAGTATTTCACTCAAGATGAACCGTCGCATCCAACATATACGGGGATAATTAACAAGTAAGAGCTCTTGTAATCACATTTCCAGTTTATCTTTCACTAAAATACGTAGGTAGAATACCGTCATTCTTCTCCCATTCTCTCAGCTAACATTCAACGCTTTTGCCCATGCAAAGTTCCAAGATAATGTATTTTTTCTATTCATAGAGGCTAAGAGTGTGAGATTTTTACATTCTTCATTATACCAATCATCCAATATACCATTATATCCAATAAGGAACCTCACTTTCATGCATAAGTATATAAAAATTGAAACTTTCATGCATAAATATATGAAAATGGCAAATCGGGATAAAATAAAGTAAAATATATAAACATCAATTCATAGTTTTCCCATTACTTCCTTGGTATGTCCCGGGCTGTCTCCCTCGTTTATCTCCGCCTCAACCAAGCTGTCCACGTTATCTTTGCTTTAGGTTTTATTTCATGTTATAAAAAGTTGAATTTGTTATATGTGGCTACGTAGAAATGTTTCTGTTAATCAAAGAGTAAAGGACAAGTGACGAGCAAATAGATACCTAGGTATTCCCTTCGAAACAAATGCGAAGGCCATGGAAAATAAAAAAGAAAATATTTTTTGAAAGTGCTTTGACTTCACCACTTACCACATAATCATTAGCTATCATCATTTTCACTGCCCACTTCTTACCCATTCAAAGGTACTATAGGAAAATATTGCTCATAGAATTTCAACAGATGAGAAAAAGATTGTTGCGCTGGAATATATAAGAATTCTACCGCTGTGACACTGAAAATGCGTTCACTATATAGCTATCACCAATCGCACATGAAGATTTTGTCGTGGTTATAATTTCATTGTCATTCAAATGCTTTAAAGCCTATTCTGCGGGTTTATAGCAAATAAATTCTATTGCTGGAGTGGTGTAATAGCTTACGATTTACGAGAAAAAATCAAATTTAAGAAAAACATACGTGTACACGAATATTGGAAACAAAAAACAATATTTTTATTCATTCGTTGCTCAACTTTTCAAGTCCAAATTTCAAGTGAAAATAGTTTTTTTTAAGTAATGGAAACCTCTGGAGCGAATCTTTTGCAGAATGTTCACCTATGGAAGGAAATATTGCTTCAAAAAGGCCGACATAACGTCCTCTGGAGCTCTTGGGTCCTTTTTTTATAGCTTATTCATCCCTTTTGTGACAAATTTTGTCACAATCAATCAGGAAAAATGGAATCTATGGCGTTCAAACAAACAGAATTCCAGTATAATAGATAGTCATTTCTTTCAGGTGGATTTCAATTTCTTACTATTATACCTTAAATACTGGGAGATATTTTTTGGTATTAACGCTTATTATTTTGATTTCTGTTGAGGAAAGGAAGAGGTAATAGCACCTTCTGCTTTCTAACACATCCTCCTTATTCCCCGGACTCCGTCTCAAATAGTCTCAGCAAGGCGGTGCACTCCTCGCCGTATAATCCTCGCTCCGGCTGCGGTCCATTATTCCTTTCACTTGCTCCTCTTGTCTAGGCCATCAGTTATCTATTTCCCTCACCGCACCCTTTCACCTCCCCTTCAACTCCCCACCGCACTACATAAGCCGTGAATGTTCCGATCCTAGCTCCACCTCGCGGCGAAAGCGACGGAATCCCGGAGAGTCTGAGTGGACTGAGAGGGCAGGTAGTGGGGACGACATGCATTGGACACATAATGTATACACGGATTGTCGGGGAGGAGGAGGCATGGAGGGACAGGAAGAGAGTTATGTTCACTTACTTCGTCTGCTGTCCCCGTTTATGGTGTAGTTGACGTCATAGTGGATGTCTGTGATGTGCCAGAAGTAGCCTGCAATGGAAGAGATAGAGAGAGTGAGGAATTAGAGGCGTGAGTAATGCGATGGTCCAGGGCCTATGGCGGAGCACCAGACAAGAAAATGGAAGTGCTTGCACAAGCAAAGCGTAATTAACGCACGGGAGAAGGGGGAGGACGGAGCAAAATGGGATGACTATGAGAGCGCTCTGCGATGGACGTGAGACAAAATAGTGGAATTCACCTCACAGAGAGGCTTAAGTCGCTCTCATAGGGACTCGGGGCCACAGAAATGACAATGAAGTATGTATTAACCCTCTCATGGTCCATTTTCTGTTCACTTGCGACAAATCTCTGCAATGCCGAAGGTCGAAAAAAAATTCTTGGAACAGAACCATCCTAACTGAATTATCATCCGTTTTTACTACTCTATCAATGTTGAAACTTATATTTTGAGATATCTTCTGGGAAAGATCTTAGTAAAACACTTCTGCGCTGTACGTAATTTATATTTTCATAAAAACTAGGATACAAATAGAAACGAGCACCAATTATAAATTTAAATAAAACAAAATATGAAACAACAGTTGATTTAACTTTAAAAATACAGAGTTACATACTAATTTTCACATGACCAACCACGGATCTCTATAACATTAAAAGAACAGACTAATGTTTTATTTTCTATTTTGACAGCAGTTCCGTGTTTACTGTAGTGACTGATATACAAATTCCAAGTTTCTACTTTGTAGCCAATATATGAAAGGCATATTAGATTTAAAATGTTGGTTTTCAACTAGATATTTATTTCAAAAAGGATACCCATTAAGTTACATCTAAAGGGAATTTATTTGACACTGCAATTCAAATAATTTTTTTTAATTTTACCAGCTGATTCCTGAAAATATGCGCGGTAACAAATTTTAAAAATTTAACTCGATTAACAGTTAAAATACTCTAGAAATAAACAGAAATTGTTCATTTTTAAATGGTTTCGCAGAGTTTATAAATGCATTTTAGTATACTTATTTAAACTATACTCGAGCACCAAGCTAAAGCTGTGGATTTTATAACATTTTTATAGTTCAATATATAATTTAGCAATACACGGATAGTTAATTTGCATTTACACAATGCACATGAGAATAAGAAAGGTAGATGAATAGTTTTTTTTACTTCTTTTGATACTCAAAATTTGTAATCAACAATAGTCAAAGTAATAACCTAAATCGGTGAAGCGGTAAAATACAGATATGGGTCATTTCCCATTTCAAAACAACACTAGCTAATTCACAATTAATAAATTGTTTGGTAAAAAATGCCATTTGTATTTACACATATATTATACCATGCATTCAATGCTAATAACAAATTGGTCGCAGGTCCCGCTGAGGCGTATCAATGTTTTATATTATATGAAATGTTAACATTTGATGCATTCCACAGATATGTACGGCTCATGTCATTTGATCTTCTCTATTAAGTACAAGCCACAGCATTACAGAATAGCGATCAGCTAAGTGTTGCATAAAATGAATGTAATACAACCTCAAAATCAACGAAAAAATAGCAATTTTATGAAATTATCGTGAATACAGTAAACATAAAACAAATAAAAAATTAATGAATCCATCGGTATAGAGACGAGTCATTTGGATCAAATTGCAGAGAAACTCATGACAAAATAGAAAATACATGGATACCCGTAGGAAACATCGTAATAACCTGGAGTAATAAATTTCAATTGGACATTAAGTGTATTTATATCTGAGTCTAGCAGGAGTAAATTCATAATGAGCTCATAAATGCGATTGATTTACTGCTTTACAGATGATAGAGAAGAAACTTCGTAATGACTAGAAGGTCTTCTATAGGTTGCGTTCAGCATCTATATTGCACAGACTAACGTAAGTGCCGTGAAGTTAGGCGGGAGATAAATCTCCGCGTCTCATATTCACCTTTGAATCATAAATCCCATTAAAGAAAATACTTAATGACCTCGAGCTAGATTTCTTTGTAAAGTTTCATTTTTTATGCGGTGCGAGACTGTAAAGATGCTGAAGTAAGCTTTTTACACCCACCGACGGCCAGGGTGAAGACGCCATAACAATGTTTATGGCTGTTTATGAAGCGTTCCAAGATTGAAGGATAACCCATAAAATATCTCGGGCGAATATCTCTCTATTTGAAGACGGTAAATATATTTTTGAAGCCTTATACTTTAATTAGAGTTCCAAAGCTATGGCAGCAATTTTGAACGAACCCGAAGCTTCTGCTGAGTCGCTATGTGTATAAAAGGCAAATAAAAATCTTAATGGGACCGAAGCTATTAAAACGCCTGTTTTCATGGCGGTGGCAGAAAAGGGTGAAAATTTGTCTTCAAAAAGTTTTAAAAACCGAAAAGTTCAAGCAGGAAATAATTCTGAGAAATTAAGTTTTTAATTAACGTGTCACGAGCAAAAATATTGGAGCATATATTCCGCAATATAGCGAGTTAGGGGAAACATTTGTAAGCTGTCCCTCAAAGGAGGATAGGGGTCAAAAGTGGATAGAGTGCACGTAGACTTTGAGATTTGCGAGGTGTGTAATGTGGCTTCTCTGACTTAAAAAATAAATCACTTACACCTTATTTTAGTAATCACGAGGTGCTAATTTCTCAATTCTGTAACCCTAGTTAATCAAATTAGCATACGAATCAAATAAAAATCTCTAAACGTGTATTAATTTCCACATCTCAATTAAGAGCATTCAAAATATTGTTTATTATATAAATACTTTGAAAATGGATAGTATTAGGAAAATGACAATGAGACTCGAGGCTAATGAATCAATTCAAATTAAAATTTTCTTACAAATCATTAGCGAACGGCGTCGAAGATCGGTTAACATTAGCATCATTAATTGAGTAATTGGAAGGTAGATGATGTTAGCTACAGGGCGATTGTATTTCAAACGGAGCCGCATGGCTTAGTAACTCACGCAATTATAGGAAACAATATTCACGCAGAAGAAATAAAACAATTTACCAATACATTTTTTGCGCGTTTTGGAGAAAAACGATGCAATGTATAATATTCTTGAAGATTGATGACGAAATGTTAAATGCTAATATTCTTGGGCGTAGCTCATTAAAAACATCTTTAATGTTATGAGTAGTTAGGTTCATGAAGTAAAGGTTTGAATTCCAACCTTCGCTCCAACTCAATTGGTAGGTGCTTGAAAGCATAGAGCCAGTCCATAAATTTTAGCAAAATTATAAAAAAATGTAGTATTTCATTTGGGTTGGTTACTGATAACGTATTCCCATGTAAAATCGTTTACTCCTCGCTCTTTGTTCAGCTTTTCCCGTCTGCTCCTCTCTCAGCCCCTCATTCTGATGCCTTACTGTTTAAAATATAATTTTATTCCCGGTAGATATGATGTTATTCCGGACCATAGAACAAACTGATGATACTTGTGTCTAGCCAACTTCAATTATATTGCATCTGTAAATGTAGAACACCAAAAGTAAGAAAACGATAGCCAAGCATTTTCCATGACATCCAGCTCTTGAAAAAATCGGTGATTAGTGTGAGGAGTATCCGGGAAGTAAGATAATAAAGGACGTCAAAAACGTATTACGCACTTTATTGTCAGTTTTAATAACAGTGGTTTCAGAACGAAACTATATTTTTATAAGTCACTATACCTGCAAATACATGTATTGAGCATCAGTGAAAGAGGAACGAGTTCTTTTTTAATCTATCTTTGCAGAAGACTTCTGCCAGAAGGGCAGCCAGTCGACTTTTCTCGTGAATTCTGAGTCAACATTCATGGCACTTAGCGGGCACGCTGTTACGGAGGCTCAATGATTCTGAAAGCGTATTATGAAAGAACTGGTAACGTTAGTTCTCAGCATTGTTCATGAAGATAGCGACTGGTTAAACGCCTGTATTTTAGAAAATTTTCTTCATGTTTATTGGGAATTTCTTCTCAGATGATTTTTCCATTCCTTTTTTCGTACCCATATTCCCAAATGAAATTTGCTACGCTTCCTTTTCACTCTTAGACTGGTTATCAAACCTTCACTGTAGTTTTAAGAGATTAAGATGACGTTCACCTGCAGTTTTTCTATTCACGCGGAAACACTTAATAACAGAACGAACCTCTCATTAAGCAGGATTTAGAGTGACTCAGCTCATTAAAACGTGAAGCTAGAGGGCACTTTCTTCACTAGGTGTGCTCTATGAGACACCACAGTTCTGCAAACTACTTACAAAAAACTCTCAGTAGAACTTTCTTACTATTTACCCTTAGGGTTTTTCTGGTGCACTGGTCAGAACTTGTGATATAATAGAGCAATATTGCTCATGACAAGGAGCAGTAATCGTATTTCTTCCTAATCCATCTTAACAGATCATCCAAACACAAAAAGTCCTTTCAGCACGTTCTAGCTCGAACTATTGCGGATGATAGGAAGATTCATATCACTAAACTTTTCATTGAGAATCGATTTTTAAGTTTTCCCCTTGGCCTCGTAGACGAATATCGCCATTTGACCTCATATGAATCAATTCGAGCCACGGGTCCATAGCCGATGAAAAAGAAAAGATATTCAACAAAAGGGTCTGTTAATGATTATCTAGATGAAGATGGTCTAGATGAAGATCGGATTATTAGCTAAAAGGTGATCTTTATAAACCTTGAAGTTCAGCAAATAACATTCGCTTCCTTATTTGATCACTCATATACTGTCTGGTAATGTAAAAGGGAAGAGATAATTAGATTAGTGTGATTTTTATTTAATGAGTGAATAAGTTGGTTTTGTATTTACTTATATGTATATTCTTTTATTTATTTACTTATACGTATATTTTGCATATATGTATCCAAGATTTGTATATTATCAGGCTTAATTTTTGTTTTTGTAATTACTAAATTGTGTTCAACTGTTTACCGCTGGTGCTTATGTTTACCATCAGGCGCGTAGCCAGACTTTGATTTCGGGGGGTTTTCCGAGGAAAAAAAAAACGTTTGTGGTGGCCTACCAACCAGGGGCAAGATGAATTCGCCTGACTACATTGAGAAGATGAATGGTAAAAACTTCCCAAAGAATAGAAAAAAAAACGAAAAGGAAGAGGCAGCGAAAAAAGAAATACTAAAAGGTGCGGTTAGTCGTAAAAGAATGCAAGCTGTTTATTGTAATCTGTTTCAACGCATTGCTCTATTATATAAGAGAAGCTGTGACATATGAAAAAACATGGCGAAAACATCGAGGGTTATGTCAGGAGTACTGGGATAGTCCGAGTGAATATACAGCAGAGTAAAACCATTAAGACTGTTCTGCGGACATTAAGTTCTTAAATAAATTTTCAAATATCGGAGAGTTGAGAAAGACCGTTCTGCTATTGCAGTTGTTACTGAAAGGACACAAAAAATCTCCAGCATCTGTCGCACCGCTTGGAAGATGCCTTTAAAACAAACCTACGGAACCAAAGGGCCGAGAGACAGAAAGAACACTAATTTAACATACAGTCGGCCAAAGAATTCTTATTAAATAACAATGACAAAAGCCAATGAACGAAAATTTCGACGAAATCGCTATTGCTTTAGAAATGTGAAATGATATGCTCTCAGAATAAAAGAAGAGTACCATGAGAGCGTGTAAAGCATTTCTTGATGGGTCTACTAATTTCGAAAAACGCAGATAATACAGTGTCATTTCACCAAGAAGCTCGTCGTTTTTACAATCAAGGTAATCTGAATATGTTGTAAGAAGGATTTTGGCCTGCTTCGAAGCATCAGAATCAAAGCCCTCTTTCTTAGGTAAAAGACAACTGAATCACGTCAGGAGATAGCGTTGTGCTTACAGTCTTTCATGAATCTGAGCAAGAAAGAAGCCCAAGAAAGGAATAAATATTACATGCCTGAAATATACCACAAGGCTTGAGGCAGGGACTAAAATCCACTTCCAGTCTGTCAAAGCAATGGGATGGCAATGAACATCACGTGCTATCAGGGACGAAAGAAACAAACCTGGCGTTCCAGATGACGAGTGTTGTCCAGGTTCGTTTCTTTTATCCCTAATTGTACAGTACAAGAGGCAACAACAGTGAGTTCGGACCTTTGGAATTCAAAGATCCGTTTACACCGCGTTGCTGCGTAAGTCAAAGTATAGTGAAAGCACATAACTGTGAGAGTTATCTATAAAAGCAAGGAAAAACTAGAGACAAGTAGGTACCTGTAGCTTCATGCTGAACTCTGGAGAAAACCTTGTGAAAATGCTCAGTAGAATCATCTCGCATTTTCTGCAAAGCACCTTGGGCAGTGTCAGCAAGAGACATTGCCTGAACAAGAGTTTGGTATGAAGTTTGTGACTCAAGCGGAGGCTTATAGTAAAAACTTTGGCAACATCATTCATAGAAATGAGAAACCCTCCGTCTCCAATGGACCTTTTCAATGTATACACTTGCAGTTGAGATAAAATCCTTGTCAGTTCAGTTTGGTATGACCTGATCCAGAGCTTGTAGAACAGGGCTGAGAAGTGCAATAATGGTGAGTACTGAATTGTATTTCTCAATCCAACGAGTGACACAAAGTTTCTTCTAGCAAGTGGCTGTAGTTTGAGGCTTTAACCCTTCTATTGCCTTCTGAAATTCATTGTTTCTCTTAGGATACCTGAAGAAGTCGTATGCAGTCGCCACAACAGCCATGCAATTCGTAACGACTGGAAAACCACATGCATCAGAAACTACAAGGTTGAAGCAGTGAGAGCTGCAGAGAGCAGAACAAAAATGGAAAGGAAGTTCTTAGCTCGGATATAAGCTTTTACTCCCTGAAAGTGAGAGCTCATTCAACTAGCACCGTCGTAGTGCGGCCCAAATATGTATTTTATCTCTATGCCCAGGCTGATTAGATTATTGATAATGGCATCAGCTAACTTTATCCCTAATAAATCTGTTACAAGAACAAAAATTAGGAAGATCTCCATCACCTCATAACTTTTCAAGTTACGTATGCATATCACAAGTTGTTCTGTTTTAGAGGCATCTGTAGTTTCTTCTGCTAACACTGAAAACCCTTTTGCACGGTTGATCACTTCCACTAACTGTTGAACTATGACATCTTGACAAGGGCTTATTGATTCATTTTGGATTTCAGATGATGTGTATTTAGCATTGCCTGCAGCTGATTCCAAATGTTCTGCAAGAGCCGTGTCATTACTGTTAACTTTGAATCTAAGTAAAGCCCGAAATTTGTCATCCTTTGTTACTTTCTCATGTCCCTCAGGAAGAATTTCATTTGCCTCCCTATGTAACAGCAAACCCTCCCTGCCGCAAAGTATTACTGCTTCTATTATGGATTTGACTCTTCTTCTATTCTCTTTGACCTGAAAGGAGTAAAACCGCGTTAAAGTATCCCTTAGCCATTTCAAGACATATTACAATCATATCAGTTCAGAGCAAGGATAACCTTCACATTATCGATTTGGAAAGAGATTGAATCTCGTTGCAACAGTCTTGACATGAGCCGCCTCGTTGCGTCATTGTGGAGTTGGGAGCTCTGGTTACGTTTAAACATTTCCTTAGCGTCTTTCCTCTTTAAGATTTTTGAACTGATAATTTGGCTACCTTTGGACTGCTATTGACAAAGAAATTATTAAAACTCCTTCAGTTATGTTCTTCACAAACCCATTGCGTCTCAGGGTGTGTCCATTCCATCTAGACCTTTCTTCCCACATCCAGTGTTGGCCGCAAACAAGGAGCACCAGAGAACATTGCCACAGCACAACATTCAATCGTTCTTTTGTGGATTTGTGACCGGGAGCATGAGTTTTTCGCCCAAATGTATGGGTTCTTGACGGCAAAAATTTCCAATACAACCGGTATCATCCGCATTGTAAATCTGATGGGAGTCATAATGCTTCTTTACCATGAATTATTGAAATCCCTACCGGAATGCATTAGCAGCGGCAGTGTTGGCACTAAGTCATTCTCCTTGAACACTAAGTTTACGAATGCCATGCCTCTCGTTGAATCTGGTGAGACACTATTGCTAATGAAGCATTAAGCTCACCTTCCTATCCCAATTTCTTTTGATAAACTTCGCTGTCTCTCTTACAACAGCTCCAGGAAGAGACGTGACTTCAGTTCATCTCTGGGTAAACCAATAAACAAGGCGGGGTCTACCTCTTCGTATTAATGTTTTTTGATGGATTAGCGCTTTGAAAGTCCTGCAGCATCGAAACATTGTCACCGACGTCTGTTTAATTGTGTTGAAAACAGTAACCACCAAAAAGTAACCAAGGACCGAAGGCTATAGTTGAAGGCGAGATCTCTCATTTTTTATTGTGGGTGAAGAAAATCTCAGTTTTCCTTAGGGAAGAAGCTACCACGCACTACCAGTCACGATACGCGACACGGGGACGCGCCGCAACGCTTGGACGTACGACAGGGCTAAAAACTAAAAGCCTCGCTAAATATCGAAGAATATTTTACTATCCACACTCTCAGTCTACAACCTCGGTAATAATAGTTTGCTCGAGCGAAATTTGAAGCGAAAGATGAAATTCTTACAGTCAAGAGAAAGAAAGCGTTTTATGTTTATGTTATAATACATTCTCTTTCTCCCCCCTTCTTTTCTCTTCCTCTATTTTTCTCCTTTTCCCTTCCTCTTTTATTTTCTCCTTTCCCTCACTGTCGAAAAATTTTGGTGGGGGGTGGGTTTAACCCCCAAACTCCCCCCCTGGCTACGCGCCTGTTTACCATTAATGTCAAAACGATGTGTAATCAACCCTCTGCAGTTAAATTACCGTTACAAACGAGACTGTAATTTTTTTGATACTCTGTAAATTTTCCTGGTGACAGAATGTCCCAGAACTTAAATAAATATATGTATGTATGCAATTTTTCTCGCCCATTTCGCTTCTATTACGTCTGTGTATTGCTTCATATACGATCTCCAATTAAGATCTATTATATTCATCCTCTTTGAAGATTCTTTCCGTAACATTCACTCATGACTCTTTCGATAATGCCCTACCTCACGCATTATTCACTGCTTTATCTGTTTTGTTACTCGACTCTCGTTCCTTCTCTAACAAGTTAAAACAAACTAATAACGCTCCTTATATTTGTAAAGTCAATCACTGGAGCATCCAATCCACATTCTATTATCAGTAAATCCCTGTCTTATTCTTCTTCCTTTTACCGCACTACTCAAGTATCTCATCCCCGATGCATTTAGCCTGAATTATTCCGGTAATTTCACTAAATTCTCTGGATGAAATCCGACTAAAACCAAACTGATGACAGGAAAAAACATGATTTGCATGAACGCCATCGTGGAATCCCTCTTTTTTATGTTTTCAAGCCATCCCTCGGCCAATTCTCTTGACGGCGCAACGTTTACGCCACTTTTGTTCCCTCCAATAGGCGGAAAATAGAAGAGAGTAAAAGCTTCCAAAGGGTAGGATGCCTGCTAGTCCTTTTCTCTTCCGCCCCGTCGCCGCTTAAGTGAATTTTCGGATTGGTTTGTACGCGGCTTCCCCTCACATGGCCCCCGCGGGGAATTGGATGCAGCGGCATGGGGAAGTGCGCTGGGTGATTTGGTAAGGCGGCGGGAAAATGAGTGGGGGGCGTGGGAAGATGGTGGAAGGGGAGCAGGCCTTTTCAGATGGAAAGAGGAGATCCTGCACCAAATGAGGAGGAAAGCCAAGCCAACCCAAGAGGAAGCGGAGGCGAGGGGATGGATAGTGCTTTGAGGGAGAAACTTCCATCACTCGGGGCGAATGCACAAGAGCCGAAGAAAAGAACGAGAGAACGAAACGAAACTTGTAGCCGGTGAGTGCTTTCACCGTTCCTCCTCCAATACCATTCAATTGAAGACCTGAGTAAGTTCACGCCTCGCCCTAAAGAGCGAATACGGAAAACGAACTAATGTATTGATTGATAAGTACCCCAGCGCCATTCATTACCAGCCAGTAGGGACAAGACCAATCTTGATGATCTGCTTCCATCAATGTTTACGGCTTAGACTGATACTTCTTAACCGTGGGGCCAGGTAGTTTGAGTACAATATACAGAACATTTCCTTGATCCAGTTTTTTTTTAAATATTTAATATTTATCAAAATTTGCGGTCACTTAGACCCAAACCTGCGACCCTCGGATTGGGACAAACACTCAACCACTGGGTAATCACCTAGAGGAATGCCTTGTAAGTATTGGTGATTTTTTAATACTCCATAATTCCTTGATATACAAATGTAACTTGACTTATATTCAGTTTTGTGACTGACTGAAATATTTTATCGCAAGATAGACACTTCTAATTAACACTGTCGCATTTTTATTAATTTATTTTACTAATAAAAATGAATATAATAAGTCGCAATCTTAATTATTTCACCAATCATGGATAAATCCACGGTTGCTAAGCCGAAAACAGTATGGCTTTTCGCAAAAATGACTAGAAATCGAAGTAACATGAAGGGTGTTAGCACGTCCCATTTTACTAATTATTTTGCCAGATAGAAAGCCTTAACGAGCTGCACCAGCTCAGTCGATCGGAATTGTCTCATCGCTCACAGCGACAGCGGATGCGAAAGTGATGTATCAACTTAATTAGAGCATCATTTTAAAATATCATTAGCTGAATTACGCAGCGCCGCCGCGGGGGAATAAAGAATATCCAAAGCGTGCAGGAAAGTGTATTCAAAATTTAAGCTCATAAACTAAGGGCGGCATTCGAGCAAAGTCAGCAGGCCGGTGTCACGGCTCGTAAATATTCAACAGGGTCCGCTTAGCGGTCAGATTCATGATGGACGGCTTTTCGGGGGAAAAGGGACCGAGAGGGGAGAAGAGGAGATAGGGGGGTGGGGTGGGGGGTGCGTAATGGCCCCTAAAGGGTGAAGGCAAAGAGGCGACGTTAAATGTTAAATAGAAACGGCGGGAAATTTAGGGATGTTTCAAAAGGTTTGGAGACTCTGACACAGAATCGATCGCTCGACGGAAAAAGAAAGGTCACCCTCCTCTGAGATACGTTTTCCTGAATATAAAGGAGAAATAAATTCAATGACGAAAACGACACTGAATGTCGAATCCACGATTGAAAATAAAAAGTGTGGGAATAATACAAAATGTTATTCATCGGGAGACTTTTATCAGTTTCATCGAATCAAAGAAAAAGCTAAGAGCTTTTCCTTTAATTCGATGATAACTTTTGTGTCCCATTTACATCGTTAAAAATCTAAAAATTACCAGACAGTCTAAAAGAATACATTTGCGGTGTCATAAATTGCTCGCAAGACTGTCGACAACAGAAGCCGTAGTATATAGATTAAAATCGTAACACTTCGTGGAAATGGATATAATCGCAAGCTCGTGGCTAGAAAAAAGTGAGATATATATTTCCAACCGTAAATACCAGTACATAGAGAAGTGATATAAGTAATCAAAGTTGTAGAATGGCTCCTCTCACCCGATTTAATAATAGAATGACATACCTTAAAAGTGTTTCAATGATGCTGCCTAGCTACTTGACAATACAGAGGTTATACTTGAAACCACCTAGGACGTTGCAATCCAACTCTTATCTCTTTGGCTCAGAAAAGTCGTGAGTTGATCATTTGATGTGAGGTGATTTGCGTGAAAACAAGAGATTCGAAAACCCAACGCTATATCTCCTGACTAGGCTAGTTTTGCGGAGAATAGTTTTCGGGCATAATATATGTTGCGACGGGATCTGGTTTCAAAGGGTAGTACTAGGAGAACAAAAGATGTCGAAATACCCGAGTTTAAGATGCACTTTCTTTGAGAAGACAAAACGTGGATAATTTTATTAAAATACACTTAAATATATGCAATTTTTACGATAAATTATGTGGGCCTAAAGCTTATTTACCCTTCACTGCACCACATTTAGTTTGCAAAAGTCACGGTTGTCGATGCATAAAAACTGATTGACATTTTTCTCAAAGTTCTCTCAGAATTCTCGCCCGGGTGAGAGAGTTCAGGATGGCCGACGTTTTAACCTGTGCCCTGAGAATGATGCTCGAGTGGAGTGTCGAAACGTCGGCCACCATGGACCCTCTCACGCAGACGGAAATCTGAGAGAGCATTGAGAATCTCATACGCCGGCAAAGCACCAGATCCCTCATTACTGATTGACCTGTTTGACTGGTATTATGTTATCGCTCCCCTGCATTTGCTAGAAATTTCAAGTATAGAAAGCATATTTTAGTCTTAAAAAGAAGTGTAAAACAATTTCATTGTTTAGTCGAAATCGCTACTTTAATTCAAAATTGTTAATTGTTACTGTTTCATATTATCCTGAATATTTTACTCAAAAGTTAAAAAAATGTCAAACTTGGCTAACTTTAAATCGATTGGCTCCGTTTTAACTTGAGTTAATCCTTTCTGTGCTTTTAAATGAATTACGAATATTTAGAAGGAAATATCTAAATATTTTTACTAATGTCATTAATCATTTCTATTCATATTTACGTTACGATTACTGCACAGCCTACTTTAGTGTTTGGGAAGAAGGCGACAGGATCCGTACGATACCCCTTAGAACAAACGTCTCGGGTTAGTTTTTACAAGCATACAATCCTGTACCAAGGGTTACGAATCGATTGCAATCGGTGCCCAAGTTTTTCATGCGTAATCCCGAACCACAATTAATAGCAGTGATTGGAACACTTCAAATTTAGTACGCTATCTGATGGATGGAAATGTGGTCCCCTTGGCGCCTGTTTTAAATTGTAGGTAAAATCGGACGTAGGGTTTCTCTCCTTCCTTCCCCATACTCCAAACACTATCCCATACTGTATTCTCCATCTGGTAGCGAATATACCACAGCTTTCGGTCGCATATCATCATAAGCAACCAAACATCAAACTGCCTCTTCATAACTGTTCGAGCATGCCCGCGTTTTTAAGGTGTGTGCGTCAATTTTTAACTTACTTTACGATTAAAAAAGGGCTAAAATATTTACGAAGTGTTGAAAAACCTTGGTTAAGTTGAGAGAAATTAAAGAACATAATGCAACAAATGTGTCTCTTGATGTGATAGGCGATGTTGGAGAAAATATTTTAAACTTATAAAATTTAAATAAACATATTAAATGACATTTTAAACTTCAGTATAAAAAAATTAAAACTTCTTTTAAACTTATAAAAAAAAATAATAAAATTTAAAAACTTCAGAATATCAGATGAAAATCCTTGTCAGACAGCAGAAATTCAGAACAGACTTAGCAATACAAGCTACAATTTGCACCTAGTAGTTCGTTACTGGAAGCTTCCGCTCCTCGGTATACATAAAGACTAAAATACAAATGGGATAACCACAGTTACAGCAATGCATGACGTTTCAATAATTTACTCCCACGTTTTATATCCTCGTTGACGACTGTTGGCCTCATTAGACCCATCGCCCTTGAAGTGAGTTCTACATTTAAATCGCGTATTTAAATTGACGACATTATAGATTACACGCCATTGAGTGCAGATACATTGCATTTTTAGGAAGCACCAACGTTTCTCTATGACGCGACTGAAAAAAATAATTCCATTGCTGAATATAAATTCGGAAAAAAGACAAACCGTGACTATGCCATTTGCTGCATTTTTTAATGCTAGGTATGACTATACTGCAACGTTAAGAGATATTACATATTTCTAAGATATCCAGTTGAGTAAAATCTATAAATATAAAAATGGGAATAAACTTGAATTCATTAAAAATACCAATTTGACATATTAAAAACTAAGCTGGTGTATTTTTAACTCATTTGATTAAAATAAAATACATTTTTCAAGGTGGAATCACTCTAAGATTTTTCATAATGCATGAGATTGGAATTAATAAAAACGCCTTACATTTGAAAGCTCCAGTGTTATCAGTAACAAATTTATCGAATGTCTTTGTAAATATAATGGTGAAGATATTCTGATTGATTAACCAGGTTTCAACAGCATGAAAAGAAGTGCCGAAGATACTGACAGCCCTTCTTTTGTATGACATTTGAATTCAATGTATTCTTTGCCATGAGTAAAAACGGATGATATTGAGAACTCAATCATTCATCATAATATAGAGGATACTAGTATAAACAAAATCTGAGGGATGAATCAATGCTTTATCCGATCATTTTTTTATCTTTTTCAATTTTTGCCACCTGGTGAGAGGGTCCATGATGGCCGACGTTTCGCAATTTTTTTTCCACAGTATCACGAAAAATCTGTTAGCTCCCTCCACAGGCAATTTCGTGGACATAAAATCAAAACCCATCTCTCCCCTTGACTTCGTTTTCGCGATTTTCAATTCACAAGGTGTTGCCAAGTAATCTCAGGATTTATCGACTGATATCTCTCCAATTACGCAAATCAACGGTTGACCCGGCAACGCTGTTAGCGAGTTACGCCGAGAGTTTGACGCAATCGACAAACAAGGTTTAATTGGTCCAATATTCCTCCTTGGAACCATAATCAATACCTATGGCTGCAGTAATTGATCAATTACGCCGCCGAACCCTTTTTCAGGCAACTGGGTTCGCCGTGCAAACGGGTCAAACACGCCAGTCAGACCGTCGGCAAAGCGACCCCGATGCACGTAGATACGTGCGTATTATTCTGAACGTCATTCGCGGAGTTTTCAGTGCACCTGCTTGCGTGATTGAAGGCTGTTCTCCCTACTGAAATAAGGTTATCTTGCTGCAATATTCATCCCAGAAAACACCAACGGTGCACACGTAATTCCTTTGCAGTTAAACATTTTCAATGCCGCATTGATCCTTTGATAAAAATGAAGGATATTAATCATGACCACTATGATTCTACGGCTAGTACTCTGGCAAAACACAAATTTCGTAATGGGTAGACACAACGGTAAGATCCTCTTTTCCTACTTCGCCCAAAAGGGCAGGGGATATATTTTTAAGTTCCACAGCTGGTACCAAATTTTACCTCAGGAGAACAAAACAGTCCTTTGTTTCAAGTAAAGGGAAAATTAGATAGAACCCATAAATGTCATTAAGAGATACGTATTATTTGGTTTAAAAACGAAAAAAATATATTTTATTTTTTTATTTAATTTCTTCCGGGTCGTTTTATGGCGCATTATATAGTACTACGACAGTAAGACATGATGAGATTTAGCCGTCTTTAACGTATGTAAGTATCTCCCATCATGCCCTACGAGAAGTAGGTCACCCTAAAAGTTAAAGGAGAATTGTAGATAACAGACCATTTCATATTGACTAGACAGTTTTTTCTAAGCCGTGTAAAACTTGTGCACTGAGTGTAATTTTAATAAAAGTTGTTCTTTATGAAGAGTAGAATCTGGTGGACAAAAGGTAGATTGGTTATCTACCATGTATGTACCATGCATGTTGAAACGATTGACGACATAATGTTTCTTGGTTAGTAGATTTTTAATTGGCGCTTTGCATGTGTGGTACGCGGGTTTCAATGGTATTTCGGTGTTCTACCATATCATTCATGCATGCCTGGTGTGGAAGTCTCCCCTGCCACACACCCTTTGGGTGGCTTGCAGGGTATGACGTAAATGTAGATGTAGATGTACCATCACAAAAAAGTATAAATCTCACCCGAAATTATCAACTGAGTCATAATTCCTCATAATACTGCCAACATGGTGGCGATAGCTGAAGACCAGCAAACTAGGACGCAGCAATAACAGATAGTCATGAAGGATTGATACGTCTGGAAAGAGGGATCTATGTGTAGTTTCCACGATGCATATACATTCATATCCAGTATTATTACAGTGGGCATAATTTCAGGTTTCAAGGCGCTTCCACAGGTAACTCCCGTGGAAGCTATATACATGTTCTACTTTTTTATACATATCTAGACATCCATGACAAGGCCTATAAATTTCCGTCCTGCTGGTAAGACGTATTCAGGGCTCAAAAAATCTAGTTAACTTTAATGCTTGATGTTTTTTAAGCTGAGGATTTCGGCACTTCGGTTGTGAAATTAAATCTTACTAGTGGCATACATGATAAAAATCAAAACGCGACTATAAATATCACGTATGTCTTAAACGCAGCTTTTAAAACGCAGCTTTGCATGCCTTCAGGAATGTGAAGAAACGACTCTCTTCTGATCGGTCAAGTATGCAGCAGTCTTATGTTTCTTATCTACAAAACTACTTTCTTCTATCTCTTCTTACAGCCCAACCCGATCCGCTGTTAACGACAAATTTCTTTAACTCCACCATATCCCTACACCTCAACCTCCTCAGAACCAACCACCACTATGCTTATCGATGCATCCAAATTATATGAATTAAAGAGAGCATCGTAAACCCAGTATAAATGATCCTTTAATTTGACATGGTACTACACGTAGCACCTTCAGAAGTCTAAGATTCCCTGCCGGAAAGAGAGTTGTATCAGTACAGTTAATAATTTTTAAGGTTGCGCTTATCTCCACAATTACGCTTACAGTAGCCAATTCGATGTTTACAATGCATTAGTCTCTATCTTTGCCGCTTCAAGCTGGCGTATTAAGTATTCAGCGCTAGGAGTTAAAGGGAAATCATAAGATATCTAAAATGAAAAAATAAGATCAAACATTCCCGAATGCTAATGTTCAACTCAAGTTATTATGTTACTCTACTTTTTACTTTATTGGACAACTTTTCGTTGACGACGTTGAAGGAACGTTCCAATTCCCACCTAAAAATGACGAAGCAATTCACTGTATCTTTTCTCTCCTCCGCTTAAGCCCTTCCATCAACCTTTCCCTAACCTTCCAACCCCCCCTCCCCGAATACCATTCTTTTCTTCGCGTCCACATATCCTCCAAGACTCCATCTAACATCATTCCACCCATCTTCCGCTCCGAAAGGGGAGGATGTGACGTTTGGGAGCTGGAAAGGAGGGCCGGGAGCAGGAGACGCAGCAATCGAAGCAAAGAGAGCAAAACTTTGATCCCTGGCGGCCGGCTCTCTCTCCCTCTCTCTGGGTGAAGGGAGTTTTGGAACTTTTCTATGGATCCTAAGCGGAGATATTTGGGTTGTTGGAGGGAGTCGGAGGACAGGGAGATTGGGGCAACCGGAGAGAAGTGCGGTCGTGGAGCGGGTCTGACTTCGTGCCCTCGGACCCCTTAGAGTTCCATCGCCCGCTTTCGCACGATGGGTTAACCCCGGTGAGTACCCCTGGCTGGCAAGGGGGTGAGTGGGAGGACTGGGTGATCTTCCCCTAACCCCTTCGCCGACCCCCGCTCGAGAAAAACCCTACCAAGAAGCCCTGCCCCGATCCTTCCCACACCTCCCACCCAAGTTCCAGCAGGAACTCACTTGCCATCGCATCAAGGAACCCCTTTAAAAGCATCGCGCGGGTCGAGGGAAAGAGCCGGCGGATATGAAAAATGGAATAGTGTAAGACGCTGACTGGAAAATAACGTAAGAAGTGTTGGCTCAGTCGATTTGGAGCTCATCCTGGGTTTCTCCCTTCTTTCTCCATCCCTCTCTCACTAAAAAAAGCCATCCCACGACTGTTCCCTCCTTCCCCACACCCACCCACCGCAGTCAGGGCGCAAACCTTGGGAATACATTCACTTTTTATTTATTTCTACATTTTCTTTCCCTAGCCTTTTTTTCAAGGATTTCTAGGAAAGCGGTTCAAACATTTTCGCAAGCATTCCCTCGGGAGGGAGGGAGGCGCGTGGGTGAAAACGGAAGAAGCTGCGGTTCTGTGAATTTTGCAAGCGAGGTTCAAAGTAGAGTGGGAAATATGGCACCGCAAAATCAAGAGATGAAAAAAAGTTGGTTGCGTTTTTTATTTAACTCCATTTTAAAAAAGCTCTCGATGCGAGTTACGGACATTTTTCTACAATAGTTTGCCATCAGACATACCACATTTGGGAGCTTTAAATCGGTTAAAATTTGCTCTTATGTAATTATGAAAAAGGTCATGATTGAGTAAAATTCAAGCTGCTATCTAATGACTTCAGTGTTGGCCATGACAGTGAGCCATTTCTTTAATATCGTGAATATTTACACCTTTCGCTGCTTTTTTTCCCTTATTTTTAGAACTAAGATTGTAGATCTTTGTACATTTACAAAGTTTTCAGATTTTTTTATATTCGAAGTGGTTAGTCGCCATCCTCTTCTTCGGAAAGACATTCTTACAATTTGAAGAGAATAAGCAACGCACGCCTTTCGATACGTCAGTTAGCGTTAAATAAATGATCATTTTTGTATGTGGGCTCTAAAGCAGTCAATATTTTGCCTGAAAATAGAAAAAGAGAAAGTTCTCAAATAAAACTTTTTCATTAAGTAAAATCATGGCTGTTTATTCAGTACAATTTTAGACTGGTTTCCGGGTTTCGTCCGCGTTGACATCATTCTTGATGCCCATATTTCACCTACTATGCCGTAGGCGTCCTCAGACCAGGCTGATTATTCCATTTTTATGCTTAAAAGAAGTTTTTTATTTTTTCTTTTCTTGTTGAGAGTAATAAGCATCAATTAATTAATTATAAACCTCCTGGACACGGGTAAGATATTTTGGGGCCGTTTTATATGCGACGTTTTCTTAGAGAGAAAAGTTAATTTATCTGTATTATTTACTTTTTCGATGAAGCGGCATTATAAGATGCAATGCGATTCGTTGACTCTACTACAAGAACCTGTACCTTTTACAGCACTCGGCAGATCGGCAAGGGTACTTAAATACATGCTTATCATTTAAACGAATATAATGATAATTTTTCTTTAATACTGAGATATTTTTCTCTATAAAAACTTGGGACCAATTAATTTTGATATCATACATTCCTTTTAATTTATGAGGTGAATTTAATTACTTAAGGGACAGAGTTACTATAACCTTCAGCAGAAATTTGGTCCACAATTCTCGGTGCAGAGCTAAAATAATTGTATAGAATGCAAGGCACAGTGTATTCATAGTGATCGATTAAGTTGAGTAGAAGGTCGGATGCTTGTCAAAAATTTAGATCGGTGTATTAGAAATGTGATGGTCATGGAAAGGTGAGAGTTCTTAGAAATAAATGTAACGTAACACTTGACATTTAATTTTACTTTGCTGAAATGAATAAGAAGGTTGAAAGCATTGTGACAAAAATGACAAGAGCTTGAAAAAAAGCCGCGTTGACTTCAATTAGAAAAAAGGTCTTCATATACTTAAGAACACAGAATTAGTATTTTGCTATCATCTTTTCATATAACTATATTCCGCGGCAAAAATTGGCGAATAAAAGTTGGTTTTATGCTCTGTGCAATAAAGAAAAAATATTTTTTGTTTCAAAGTAATGGCGCACCATTGGTATCGGGGGGAAGTTCTGGACAGTAGTCTCCTGAAATTTTTCTTTATAGATGTCAAATCAGCAAAAAATCAGCAAAACGACCTCATTTGAAACTACTCCCACTCCACTACACCGATCACTTGCATGCTAATTTTCTCATCATATACTCAAAGACTCACAGCCTAATCCAAGAATATTATTATGTTTTGAGCAGTGATTAAGGCAATCTTAATAAAAAGGATATAAAATCCGAAGATTCGTATGAAATTAAGTGGAATTTGTACATAAGGAAGAAATGAAACTTTCGACATGAATGAAATTTACTTTCAACTCGGTTTTTAATGCTAATACATCATCATGAGGTCACAACAGATGATGATTATTAACACTGACACCCTGTTTAATTGAAAATATTATTTTTGAGAAAAATGGCACGTTTTATACATTCATTAACATCAAGTTTTACCCAATGACTGGACTGAAAACAATTTCTCAAGAAAAAGATAAAAATGAGGAAGAAAAACTTCACTATCACTACAGTATTCTTAATTAGCAGTAGTAAAACATATTTTCTTATACTTGGATATCATATTTGGCAAAACGTTCAAACTAATGTAAATCAAAAAGACAATTGGACAAACAAAATTGGTCAGTACCCAATTCTGAAGGAGGCAATGCAATAATATTTTATAAGCTTTAAATTTTACGGGAAATGATTAGCATTCATCTAAAAATCTCAGATAAGGATGTAATTACATCGCATAGCGATAAAAAATAATTTAAATCCATGGCTGTCATTCAAAAGTATCCGAGAAAGTGCTTGGCGGAAGCATGGTGAATACGGCTGGAAATGAATTTATCGCGAGTAAATCAATGACGATGACTTAAGTACAAAGAGAACCTCTGTCGCCGAAGAGAGACCTAATAAGGAAGGAACTCCTCCGTTTTATGCCAGTATGTCATGAGGCAGTACTCGACGTCATATTACGTCACTTAACTCTGCCTGCGGGGAAAACGGAGCGGCTGTGCACATCATGTAGAACTTGGTGCATTACTCCATCCGTCTAACAAGGATATGTGGCGGTTGTCAGGCACAATGTATGCGCCGCGAAAGAAAATTTACTAACTTCTACGAAATTCGAAAACGCCGTCTTAACGCGCGGGAGATGAACTTTTATGCCGTGGCGAAAGATACGGTCGTCGCCCAGGCAGAAGGAAGTATTGCGTCCGCGGCAGAGGGAGAAGGAGCTGTAGCAGGCACGGAGTCAGCGGCGCTGGCGGGCGAAATATGCGGGCCAAAAATTTATGGCCCAAGTTAGCCCCGCGGTGGGAAGCGTCTTAAACCACTCAACTCCGGGGAAACTCGAGAAAGAGAGGGGGGCGTGGGAAGGAGAAGGGAAGAAGCAGCGGGCAAGATAGTAAAATGAACACGATCCTCCCATAAACATCGCCTCTTGCATTCCATTTGGCGCTTTGCACACTTTATTACAAACTCCATTGCTTTTGTGGATATTGTGAAATGCTACGCAAGGGGGGAAGTGAGGGGATGTAGGTGGGTGTCGGAAGACGTCGAATATAAGGAGGGACGTGCTTCGTCGTCCGTAAAGTTTCGACCTCATTCGCAGGGCTCTTCCGGAAAGGAAATGTGCTCATGGAAAAGGAGATGCTTTGGAGACTTTCTTCCGGTGGAAGAAAGAAACGAAACTTAATCCACCTTCACCCAGCTTCCCTTCGAGAAATGAATCCCAAACATATGATTCGCGTGCCATCAGCGGTACGTGCTTGGCTAAGTGGGGGTGGGTACACGATAAATGTCCAAACATGGGATAAAGACGTTGAAAATTAGCAGGAAGAATAAATGTTTGGAGTATTTTTCTAACATAAAGGCAGAACTATTAGCAATTTATGACCTATGGTCACGCAAATTGTAAGAATGGAAACTTCCGCAACTAAGGATCAGCACAAGCAATCAAGAGTACCCAACGAGGTCAATGTAGATCCCTAGGAGTCACTATTTATAACACATGAAGGATACTTTTCTATTAATTATAATCCTCCACCATCACCTCCCCCGCCTCCTCAACTTATGTTCAAGTATTACGTAAGATAATTTATGCCATTTATTGACCCAACCCCCTACCACTATGTAAGACATTGCAAGATTTTCCTAACTCCCTCCCCTCCATCTTAGTCTTACGTAAGACGTTATATATTTGAATCTACTCTTCGTTAAATGCCCGCTTTGGTTGAACATGGAGGTAGCCAGTCAGACAACAGATTATGAGCATTGGTGTAGCGGTGAGATTACGGAAAATACGCCATTAACGAGCGGATGCTCCATATCACGGATAAATTACATTCGGAAACGATAAAATGTTCCAAGAATCCCCTCCCAAACCTCCTCATCTCACAAATCGGCCGTGACAAACCCATCCCCCACTCCCTCCTGACCTCATTCCATTGTAGCTCCCTCCATCCTCCGTCCTGCCCTACCATCATCGCCTTACTGCCTTCTCCATTCCCTCGCCTCGGCTGTATATACTTGTATATAACGGACTTGAAAATGTACCTCATGATATATCACAGCGACAAAACCTAGGTCGTTCAAAACAAATTATATGTGAAATCTACTAAGTTTTTCAATTTATAATCATGAAGTAATCCCACCAAATTAAGCCCGAAACCATCACTTTCATAAACAAAAATTATCTAGCAATCTAATGTAATACTGAAAGAAATATACCTTCGTAATTTTGCACACTTTTAGTACAGTAAAACTGACTTTTCGCAATTTTGAAAGGTCAACAAGCCCAATGAAATAGTAATAACAACAGCGTCAAGGATTAAAAATTAAAAGGAGAGAAAGTGTATACATTGGCGATAATTTTTCAGAAAATTTATCTATTCAACTCTACGGCCCCGCATTTCTGAAATCATTACAACCTGAAAATAATTTTCAAATTTTTCTAAACAATCAAGCTGCACAACTTTGCCATAAAAATAGATAAAATAGAAGGATTAAAACTAGACGTGTGCTGCCAATAGGCCTCAAGCTAGCTAAGCAAACAACTCAAGAATAGGCTCAAGCAAAAACCACATTTAAGTCTCCATAGATAAAACATTGTAAACGTTCTGCAATTCTTGTCGGGCTAGTTCAACCGAAAAATTGCATCCGGAAGAATCACATTTTAGCGAATTCACCGCACTCATTTTCAAACTGTCGTAGGCATCTTTTAAATGACTATAAGTTTTCCGATAGCTACATGGCTATAGAAATAAACGTTTTAATTGTCCTTTAGCAATACTCGAATAAATTACACTTAACAAGGATAATAATTCAAATGCCTGATAAAGGGTAACTTACACTATTTCTTGCTTTTGTCACGTTATTACCTAGATAAGGAGTTTTTCATTCGCCCTCAATAATATTCCAATCTGTCAGGGTCCTTTAATACTACCACTCAGTCGCACACAACCATTGTATCATACATACATGTATACATACCCATCACGCCGTTCCCTTCCGGGGTAGACACAGTCCTAATGTTTCACTCATTCATACATAATTGTACACCTAACTCAGCTTTGATAATTTCCTCCATACTGACCTATCCTTGCAAACCTCTTTTGCCTCATTTACCCCCATACGCTGTTTCATACACGCCCTCCTGTTTTTAAAACTCCTCATATTCCTCCTCCTAAGAATTTCCTCAACCACAACTTTCTCGGCCTATCTCTAACTCTCACACCATTCATTCTACTCTCATATATCTGTTTCGTTATTAGACTCTCATCCATTCTCTCCACATTGCCAAATCAACAAAGCACACTCCTTTCATAAACGTCCATTACTGGAGCATTTAACCCACGTTCATTCATGACCCACTCATTCCTGACCCTATCCATCCTACTTTTGCCGCAAATACTCCTCAGATAAATCATACCCACGGCGTTTAGTCTACTCTTATGTATATCCTGAATTACCCATGTTTCACTACCATGTAGCAAAGTGGGAAGAAGTACACTTTTGTGCATGGCAATTTTCGCTTCCTTAGACAAGCACTCATTCCTTGATATGCTCCACATGCTACCGTATTATAATTTTAAATCATGTTTTTCACTTTTATGTTCATTTGTTCTTTAACGCCTGCCTTCAACTCTAGGTATGGAAAGGGGCAATAATCTTTTGAACTGATATGCCAATGGTCCGAGTCTCCGACTCGCGCAAGGCTATCCTTCACGCGGACGTTAGGTCGCACTTCTTCCTAGTCGATAATGCCATTTTGTCGGAGCGCAATAGTTGTGTTTGTGTTTCAAATGCCGTCTTGGCCTGGCCTGGCCCATTTCGAATTCAAATTCTATTGAAACTTTTCCATACCATGTCGTGAAGCAGAAGAATTCCACTTGAAGCATCCCCGCTCAGTAATAACATGTTTTGGTGTCGGCGTAATACGTGACGCAGGGAACGAAGGGGGAATGGGTGAGGTCGATTTGCTTTGTTCAAGTTCATGTACCCGAGGCGCGAAGGAAGTCTGGTATTCGACCTCTTGTGACGTCTGTGGCAGACTTATTGTAAACCCTGCGCTTCTCCCTCTCCTCTCCCCGCTCGCCGAATGAACTGGAAGAGAAGTCTGCAATCCAACAGGTTGACTGGGAGTGGTGCATCCTTGCCGACGATCCTATAGCTGCGGGGCGGAGTCAGGATTAATTACGCCGTATTAGAGGATTTGTCCCGCTGAATTTTAGGAGGAAGAGTAAACGTCCACAAAGGAATTCATTCGATTTAGCGGGCTCTACCGTATCTTGTCTTGTCCCTCTGAGCCCATGGCAATGCAAAGGCTTGTTTCTAAATCATTCTTTCCATAGCAAGATCATCAACCTGCAAATACAAAAGAATTTCCATCAATGTTTTCTTGGTGAGCCATTTTGTTTTCATACGAAGTATATACAGTACTAGTTGGTTTGGAAGTATATTTGAACGAAAAAAAATTATCCAGATTGCAGCACTTTACCGTTGCGTGCTCATCACTGCTTTCATCTCTGGTATCCCATTGCCATCACAGTTCTCCTTTCCGCCTAGTATCGGTATTTATTTTTGCCTTCAACCCCCTACTTTCTTTCTTCTTTCATGTATTTATTGAACACGTTTATATTGCTTATACGTCCGAAGATTTTGCTTTCACTCTGCAACATTTTATTTCTTTATTTAAAGACAGCTTCCATGAAGAAAAATACATCGGTTCGGAAGACATTAAATGTGATAAATGCAGTGCAAGTCATCAGAGTTGCTCATGTGGTCGAAAATTTACGGAATTTACCAGCAATTTATCAAAAAGAAGACCTAGGATTTTATGTGAATATATTAGGTACAATATAATGTTTGATTTCAGTAAATCGGGTGCTCATTGATCACCACGAGAGTGTATGGCATGGGGTATTAAAACATCAGTAAAAGAGAATAAGAAGTGGCCAAATGAATTTCCGACTTATGACAACTTTGACGTAAATACGCATATCGTGAAAATATGGTATAGAAAATATAAGAATGGAGTATACTCTAATGGACGTCACAGACGAGGTATCCAACTTCACAATGTGATGAACAAATATAGCAAGAACGCAGGAACGGAAATAGATCAGGAGCTCATTTTCCTTCTGTCGCTCAGGCATTTGCGCATGTATTCTTGCAATTCACCGCTTTATACGACTTGATTTTCAATGTAGTACATCCGAACATGTATCATATGCATGTTTGAGAGGCTTAGATGATGGCACCAGGAGAACATAAGAGAAAAAAAGAACGATAAAGTTCATTGGACAGAAATAATTTAAAATAGTGAAGTCCCACTATGAGGGAGAGGAAGAATAAATGTAGATGAATACTCCGAGCAAATTATGAACACTACCTGCAAAGACATCACGATTAATTAGGGTACTTCACCAGCCAATGTAGGTTTGAATGGATGAGAGCAAAAATGCCTATTCATAATGGTATCAATAGTAATAGTGATACTATTTATAATATTGCTAATTAATAGTAGCTGGTAATACTCTTAATTCAAGTATTACTTTTATAGGCGTATACCCCACCCACCGAAAACCTTTCTCTCTTCATCTCAGTCGACGTCCTACCTTTTTCACCCCATTCATAAGCCTATTCTTTCTCTTTTCTTTTCCTGCTTACCTAATATTCTCCCCTTCATTAATATCTCGAGTATCCTCTCACAACATTTTACCTCACCCAACCACGTAATTTCTCTTATTCTCTTTCATAAATTTTCTCATTTTACCAAACAATGCCTGCAGTTGCAGCAATAGCTGCAGCAAACATATCCTTCGATTGATGAACTTAGGGCAAACAAACATTTATGGTTCAGGCGGGATTTAAACCCACCATCCTATGGCTGGAAGGCCGATGTGTTACCAATCAGGCCACCGTGGCTAAGTCATAGGAAATCCCCGGGGGTCAAAGTCAATGGCACGGATGAATGGCTACGCGTGAAAGGCCACTTTCGACCGGAAAGTATGAGGGAGGGGGATAAACCACGGCATCGCGGCGGGTCGGTCAGCTGCATTGTTGCACCGGAAGAGAGTCCGTACCCTAATGCAAAGCGCCGCATCCCAACTCGCACCATATGTAACCCAGTCGCACGGATGGGAGACACGATATCGCCCGGTCCCAATGTGTCGTGTGAGTGGTGCTGTCGCTTTTGTGACCGAGGAGGATCGAGCCGGCGATGAAGAGGGCGCCCGGAGGCGAGGCTGACGAGGAACGGGAGAGAATAGGCGGAGATAGGCTGGGGATGAGGGAGCGATGGGATAGGGGGAGCTATTGAGAGAGGGATGGAGGGAGAGAGAGAGAGGATGCAACGGATTATCTGGCCGGAAGTGATACGCTAACGCCGCCACTAAGTGATGAAGGGGACTTCGACGGTCCATTGCAAACGGTATCGGGGAAGTCTGGAATTGGCCCGCGCGCAAAATGGATTTTCGATGAAACAATAACCCCATGAATAAATAAATCATCCGTAAATACTGTTAATGGCTTCGGTTGAAAAAAATTCAAAAATTAAGTAAATGTTTGTCCGTGCATAGCCACCCACGGTATGAAATCCCTTTTTTCGATTAAATGCATCCAAATTTGAATCGCAACTGACATTAAAATCCAAAACTTCCTCCTACCTCATGATGACTGTTGACTATTATCGTACCCTTTTAGTAATTCCGAATCGCCTTAATGCTAAAATATTGATGACAATCATAATATATTAGCCTAAAAGCTATTATAATGGGGTTGAGCTTAAATTTCTAGAGCGTAAATTAGTAACGAGATCCAAAGTAAACAGTGACTCAACACTATATCAAACATCGCCATTGAGGTATTACGTCCAACATTGTTATTAATCCATTATTCTCATTGCAAAAATAGAAATTCTATTTTAAATATATCATTTTCACAATGAACCATCATTCTTGCCTGTGAAAGGGGTTTTCAGATCAGCTTTCATTAATATTGAGGCAGCAGGGCCAAATGTGTCGTACGCGGAAGGGTTATTATGTGACCGTGTTCATATGACTGAAATCTCCGTATAATAAATTATGGCTACCGAGAAACAGCAAATTCTAAAAGTAAGAATCAAGATGAGTTAATCAGAAGTAAATTTGCAATAATTTTAACGATAACCAAGGTGGTCCATATCGATTGCTTGATACATTCAGATGTTTAAATATAAACGCACGGAATCCTGAGTATTTCGCTTTGGAAACAAAAAAAACTAATTCCATTTGGTAATCATAATTTTATAATGAGATTATCCTGTGAATCGAAATTCCAGTCAATTTACGCATAGAATATTAATGCCAAAGCTGAGTTAAATTCACAGAACAAATATAAATACGTGAAGAGAAATGTATAACTTTTGGGAGAAATATTGGAGCCAGTGGGCTTCATTGATCTATTTAGGCTCACTAAACCCCTAATATTTTTATGTTATCATAAGTTTTCTTGGTCATTAAGCATCAAATATTATTGTTCTTGAAATACGTGGCAAAAACTTTGTGGAAATTTTTCAAATTGGAAGGAGTAAACTATCCTCTTCATTAATAAAAATGGGCATGCTTCTCCGGGATAATTTCAACAGCAAAGCTTATCCCAGCTAATAATCAATAATGGGTACCACCAGTATAACAACAAAATTCCAAATTCACTAATTTAGTTTCTTTGGTCTATTTAAGTGCCTTATAAAGAGCTTCTCCTTAAAACTACAAGAGGCATTATTTCAGAGAGATTACATGAGATAACAACAAGCTTCAGGTTTACCAGCAAAACAAAGAGAGTAACCACACTTATCCACGATTTTCTTTAACAACGCAACCGTATTCACAAAGAGCACTGAAAAAGATGTAGATCGTTTAAAGCGGTTGGATAGGAGTGAAAACCACTGACACGACCAATCACTGCTATTTCAAGATTTACTGGCGAGAATTCGATTTAACACATTCCTGGGGCAAATTATCTACCCCTTCATTTCTGAGATTGCTATTTATATTTTTATTCGAGAAAAATCAGAAATGTTTCTCTAAAAAACAAAACCGTCCACCCTGCCGTAAATCACGTTTTACATCCCTATTTATTGTTTTCCTTCCCTATCGCCTCCTCTCGGCTTCCGTTCTCCCCGGCCGCTCACACACCACCACCGCGGATCCGATAATCCATATCTGTCCCTCCTCCCTCTTCCCCGAATCCTTCCTCCCCTATATCCCTCCCCGCCTGTCCTCCTCATCCTACATCGCCAAGTTTAATCGCCCACAACAATCCCATGCCTCTCCTTCGAGTGACCTATGAATTTTTTCGTATTTTTTTACTTCTTTTCTGCAAGAGACAGCTCCTAAAACTCTTTTGTAGCTGTTAGTAACTCGGCGGTCTCACGGAAGGCTACGAATACAGTTTTTTTAGAGATCCCACCTACGAGAGTTAAGATAAGATGAGAAAAGATAAAGTTTATTAACTCGGAGACTAAATAGTCCCTTGGAGCACAAATACATGGCATTTGCATTCATTTAAATTTTTAGCTGCTGATACTACAAAATATACAAAAACAAAGTAAAGTAAAGTAATAACAACATAATGACATACAGGATACATAATAATAGGGTTATGTATTGTCTCAGGAAATATGATATAAAAAGATTAGAGGCATAACACTTACAATGCTTTGTATATAGAGCCATTAGCATTATAAAATTTATCAAATGAAACACAGAAATAAGTTAACGTTACATTTGATATACTAATAATTAGAACATAAATACTGTTTCAGAGCTCTCTTGAATGTATACACAGATGTCAACGTCTTTAAATTCAGAGGAAGAGAATTCCAAGGGTGGCAAGTAGGATACTAGATCAAACTCGCACAATATTCAGTTTTAGTTGTATTAAATGTTGTGATTTTACGTGCTGTGACAGCTTATGTCACTTTGCTCATAAATTTTGCCACGTTTGGGTTGGGCAACAATACTCAGACGAATTGGAGGATCACGCCTCCAAATTCAAGCCGGGACCAATGAAGTTCCACTTCGGTGAATGTTCGCGAACCGGTGTTTCCGTCGTGGTAGGCCGTTGTCCATATTAATTCGTAGCTTCTCCGAGTTATAGCTTCAATAACTAAAGAGGGTTCTAATACAGTATATGTTGGATTTATTGCCCAACGTCATATATCGTTGAATAGGCTTGTAGAAAATATGTGGATTTATTTTTAGAGATAGTGAGAAAGAGGAAATTAGCGATAAAGGGATTCACCGCTATAAACATACTTCCTCTTTGCGCCCTTTCCCTGAAAGTTCGGAAAGAATCTATGGCAGAGATCTTTTGTAAGAATGCAAAGAATAGTCATGCAAAAAGCCAATTGTAGAGCATAGCATTGTATGGTGTAGAAACAAGGACTCTGGATTGGTTCAATGGAGCAAGGGAGGTCTACAGGCGTTTGGCATGTAGATGGGGAGAATAGAAAGTGTAATGGACGGAAAAAAGACAAATGAGGAAGTGCTCGGTAACGTGAGCGACGAAAGGAGACCGCTGGGGTATATGAAGAGGATGTGGAGTGTGTGGTAACTAAGGGGCAAAGAATTGCTCAATTCCATGGAAGAGAGCAAGATTCCGAATCAGCGGTGGTGAAGAAGAAATAAAATAGACTGCAAGGGAAGGTTTAAGAGGAGTAGGACTTAAGCCGAGCGGAACTAAGACATCATGTAAAGAGACAAGGCCCTGAAGCTGCAAAATCTACCGTTGGTATTCCCTCTTCCGTTATATCTGCCTAAACCTTCGGTCACCATTTATAAGAATTCTAATGTATAATGTCTCATTCCATCCCGTAATAATCCATTCCGCACTTTTCTGCAGCGGCTCAAAAGATTATACATCGAATAAATATAGTTTACTTCTCATCACAGTTCCTCGCTATGCATTTATTTTAACTCGAAACTTATCTCAAAAAACTATAATAATTTCATTTAATATTTAAATGAGATACTGAGTCAAATATTTCATCAATATTATGGAAAAATCTGGCACGAATATTTGTTTATCGGCCCCTAAGTAGAGGACTGTACCGAAATACTGTACCTCTCAAAGTGGCAAGTGGAAGATGGCGTCGTTTCGCTAAAAGTAAAATAAAATCAGTAAAAACAGCACATCAAAATTCCAAAGTTATTACGCGTTGGAGCACTGTTTCGTAAAAGTTTTTACATCAAACATACTGAACAAATATCTTAAAAGTTAATACAGACATACATACCAATCACGCTGTTCCCTTCAGGGTCAGGCAAAAAAAGTTAAGTGTTAAAGAGTACTTCTGAAAAGTTAATATAACTTCGATAACTCCAATTTTAAGATTAACAAAACTATTTTAGTTTTTCCTCGGTGGTTATATATTGCAAAGTCAATCCAATTACTGTTTCCTTTGAGAGTTCCTTCAGGTTTTGTCTGTGGCTCCAATTGATATATACTGATGGCATGTTCCTCAGTATTTCAATCAAGTGCTTGTGGGAGCTTAAGGTCTGAGCTCAGGTAAGGGGCCCCATGCGATTTTTGTACATACAGGCTTGAATAAAACTGGGGTAGATGAGGAAGATGCGGAGTGTGGGGTTGTTAGAGGTGACTATGAGGCAAAGGAAAGTGTGCATAGGCTCCCTTTTTTATCTTTTATCACTCACTAGGTATATACTGGTGATAAAGTGAAAAAATACTCATTTAATATTATGGCAATAAAATACTATTTTTCACGTGTTTTATGTACCGTGACATTTTTAAACTTGGTATTATGACAATAAAATATCATTTTATTACGCATGTTTATGTAACGTGGCATAAATTTCATTGCAATTTGATAAAATATAAAAAAATGCTCTTATTAACATGAAAATTACATCTAATACTAATGACATTGCTGATAAAAATCATAAGGTCTATTTGAGTCTGTCTGAAATAAATATAGGCATTACATTTATCTTGCTTTTGAATACCGCTCAGAAAACTCAAGCTAGAACATGATTTCACTGAAGAAATAAAGAATAAAATATAAATTTTGAATTACTTATATCACTGCATTTAGGGTCTCTCCTCATAAGCAGTATGGATGAAATATGGTCCTTAAATTTCTTTTTTGTTTCACTTAAAGAAATGATGAATGTGCTCTCAATGACCTACGATTACATCTTCATCTTCCTATTACGAATAAACTGATCACAATACATTCCTTATTAAAGCCCGTAATTCCCGTTCGTAAATTCTTTATTATCATGAATCTGCCGTATTAAAGCAGCTTATAACTGCAGAGGCCAATCTCTGATGGCCAGATTGGACCCTAATTCTCTGCATGCTGTCAAGCAGACCTCAAGTATGGTATCACCTCCTTCTCACTTCACTGCTTTCTTTTCCTTTTTATCTCCATCTCTCACACCCTAAGTGCCCGGGCTAACTCACCGTCCCCACCCCTCTGCAGACGCAGCACCGGAGGCGAGGCTCGCTTAGCTTATGATGCAAATGCATGGCACGTCTGTAAACACGGGAGGGACGAGGACGAGAAGAGTCCGCCGCTGAGAACCAAATTTTCCGCCGGCCCAGGAAAATAAAAGCGGCAATAAAAACAAAATCGATGTAAATCGTTCCTCCCGCGCATTCTTCTGAGGTTTATTTTTGCACACACATTGGGAACGAAGGCATGCCGATCCGGTGGAAGCGGGAATTGCACGTTTGCCACGACCGTGCCCCAAACAAAATATCGGCGAATAATTGGAACAGTCACCGCGTCATCTAACGGCGTTCTAATTACTCCTGACGAGTAGATGCAGGTTATACGCTTTTGATAAACCGTTCCTATATTCATAACCACGTTTTGAAAGGCAGTGAAAAATCAACGCAACTTATTTATTTATTTCATCAAATTTTCACTCGTGGAAAATGAGTGAAAAAGATTTGTTGAATAAAAGTTGAAATCGAAAGAGCTCCAGCACAAAATGGGATCGATATCTGGACTATATTTTTAGCCCATCAAATAGCATCTCACTGTTAGAAAGCGACGTGAATAACTTCAGGTTTTAATATTTCGTTTGTTTAAAAATTAGTTACTTAGATATGAAAATGTGACAGAGAAACAACAATCGGTAACTATTTACTTTAAATTCACAACTAAAAATACAAGAACTGAAATTTGCAAGTTTTCTAACCAAACCTATGCTGAAGCATAGGTGCAATAAACAATGACAATACTGCTTTGCTAAACCTAAATACTCTGCAAGAGGAAGAGCAGATAAAAGTAATATATTAAAAAAGTAATGAGGCCCAGGTGGCATCCATGAAAGAGATAACAACAGCAGAGATCACAAAGGAAAAAAATGGCAATTCTTTGAATGAAAATATACGTATGCGGGGAAAGTATTGTGCCCTGTTATGAGACAGCTTTTGGGATATAACTTACAATACAGATTGCAAAAATAAAATTTCCAGTAGGCTAATGTTATGATGCAATCAATTTGTAAAATTAAAACGTTATAAAAATTTACCGGCCTTTTTAGGAGAACTATCACTACAGGTAATCACATTAATTCAGGTGATTAACAAACTTCGATTATTTATCATACGTGTAACACATAATTGCGGAGAGTCGGCTATTTTGTTGAAAGTTTTGCCTAGCGTTATAGAGCTTTATCTCAAAAATAAGATCAGAAAGAAGTTATAGAGCTTTAGCTCAGAAATAAGATGCTGGAACATATCCGATAGATTAGTGAGATGTAAGTATCAATAGAATAGTAAACTTGAAAAAGTATGTACAATATACCCTCTAGATGCTATGAAATTTGCTTTAAAAAAATCTAATTTCAACGATGCCGATGAATGCAAGCTTCGTGAACACCACCATTCCCCAAGGGCCACACTGTATTGATTTCCTGCCCATCATCTGTGCGGGTTATATGAAGGGTGCGATTTTATTCTTTTCATGGTCCCAACTTCTTTTCAAATTTCATTGAAACTGGTTCCGTTGAAGGTGGATGCATTTTGATCGGTTAAATTGTTTCCAATATCTCTACCTCTCTTTCTACTCTCCTCGTCACTATACCCTCGACAGTATTAACTGCCGAACGGCGCTCAGAGCAGCGCCGGTGAAAGAACGTATCTTCATCATCGCTCAGAACCGTGGTTTCCTTCTTCACAGCAGGCTATCAATCATACCCGCGCGAAAAACTGCGCTTATCAATACGTTTCGGCACTCAATATTTATCCAGCACGACGTCCATTAGACCTCGAAATGTCTTAATTATTTCACGGCGTGATCGATGGGCAGAAATAAATCCTAGTGACTGCCAAGAATACAATTACGGCGTTACATAAACCACTTCCAGATCATACCGTGTGACACAAATCTGAATCAAGAGTCGAAAAAAATAAAACTAAAGAGTTGAGTGTAGTAAAACTTACTTCAGTAGTGAGAAATTTATTTATCAGAGCATGATGCAGAATAGACTAGAGCAGAATGCTACACCAGCAGTATTTTCTGAGAAAATGTTCATTCATAATAACCAGTGATTCATTTTCACCACCCCATTTAATGTAACAGTTTTTTTGTCTACTGGAGCAATTGGTTGAAGACTATTTATTTCATTTTTCTTTAGCCTTTATTTTTCATTCTGGTAAATGCATCCTTGGGGCTACAAAAGGATCAAAAAGTAATGCAATTTGAAATGCCATTTCACAACTCAAACTTATTTTGATTTCTTTGTAAAAACCCTAAACATTACAAAAACATAAAATAAAATAAACGAGGTAAAAATTGTATTCTTCGAATCTGAAGTAACTTTCTTACAGTTAATGGGACAATAATATATGAGTGCATACCTTTTGACTTTTTTATGATTTTATATCCAACTAAACACATTTTTATGTACACCTGAATTGCTAACGTCGCTCAAAAACATGCGAAATTTTTTCATGTAGGTACCCCCGAGGATGCATTGATAACAATGCAAACATAGGCCAAGAATGATAGAATAATCTTCGACTTATTACTGTAAAGAAAGATATATAAATATCTATTGCAAATTATAGAACTGCGTGTCAGGCTGCTTAAAATATATAACTAATTTAACACATTATATTTCAAATCATGCATAATATGCATGAAATCATATTGATACTTGTTTTTAAAGACCCACAGCGGCTTTTAATATTAAATTAACATGAGAAATAACTGTACAGGGGTAAAAATATCGAGTATAGCATTTTATAGCCAGAATGACAATGGGGACTCCCATTTCCCACAATATCCAGCGCATGATAGATTCGATCATTTTATTACATTGCATAACGGCGTGCAGACCTTACAGAAAGCCTTGGCCTTGTTGATTTTGATCTCCTCTGACCACACTTTGCAGGCAATTACTGCATATAAGGAACAAACTGAGGAAAAATATCTCCGGGTTTCCTAGGGCCTACCTAACATCAATTACATCAATGGCCACTTTACTAGATAATCTTCTTAAGAGCAGTGTAGGAATGCATCTAAAACATGCATATTCTTAAACGAATCCAGATCAAATGCCGAATTATATATGCATTAAAGGTCATGAATTTAGGTAAACCCTGAGAGAACCACGTTATATTTCTCCAGAATCTTTTCACGGAACACGTTGCCGAGTTGCCTCAAGTATATCATACTTTCAAAATCTTTCACGGTGGGAGGCCGTATTTTTGGTCATTAATATACGTCTTGTGCTAAAAGATGAAGTATAAATAAAAGTCCACTGGACACGTCAAGAGCGAAAACCCGTTTGCCCCTGGCGTGCACTGATATCACGTCACAAGTCTTCGTAACAAACATATGATTTGCTATCGGAGAGACATCATACACAGCTAGGGATAAAATGAGGTAATTCTAGAATTTTCCTCCAAGGCACCTCAATATAAAATCAACTATTATTATTTTGTACATAAGAGTACAACAATGTTTAGACTAATTTTGACCGTAACTTGGTGACTGACGTATCACGAAAAGAGCAAATTCCACAAGTACAAATTTATTACGACCTAGGTTTCGCTAATTACCTGACGATGCTGTAATTTAGCAATTGAGGAATTTGCTCGTTTTGTGATTTGTCAGTTATGTTTCAGTTCCACAGAATCTCGCTAGAATCTTCAGAATTTGTGGTAACTTGGTAGGTACGATAACAAACCTCACTGGGAAAATACTAAATATCGCCGGACACCAAAGGAAAATTTGGAGTTATGCTCGTTATAAAATTGATAAAGTTCTTTCACAATAGTCATCGTTCTTATTTCAGCCGTTTTTTCATTGATTGAATATCAATTTCGAGTAAGGTCATTAATCCAACTAAAATAAACACATGGAATAATATACTCTAGTCCGTGATGCCGTCAACAACTTTTCACGGTATAAAGCAGATGTGAAATTTATTTGCGTTTTGATGCGATGATATCAGAGCGGTCGTCGTGATCGCCTCAGCGTTTGTATAAAAAGAGAACCTACGGAAAATGACACTTTCTAAGGCCTTGAACGCCGTAAAGGTAAATAGGAGATCGGTATGTGGGATAGAAACCGACCGACGGGCGTGATACGTGTTGTGAAAATCTCAATATTGCCGCTATATTGACGTTCAATTTTAACTTCTAGCCAGTGATTAAGCACTTTGAACACCGTGAAATTGATAGACAATATAAGGCGGCATATAAGAATAAGTGAAGCTTCTTAAAGAATTTAAGTTATATCCTAAATAAATCATAATACCCATACACATCTACATCATCTACATCTACCTCATACCCTGCAAGCCACCCAAAGGGTGTGTGGCAGGGGGTGCTTTCGCACCAGGCATGCATGAATGATATGGTAGAACACCGACATTACATTAAAAACCCGCGTACCACACATGCAAAGCGCCAATTACAAATCTAATACCCAAGAAACATTCTATCTCCAATCGTTCTAACATGCAAGGGATACAAAGACTACTACTACAGATTCAAAATATCATGCATAAATAAGAACATCATTATTTACATCATGCATAAATAAGAAAGAGGAGAATATAATGAGAAAGATTAACTGCCTGCCTATTGTCAATACTCGAACTATTCATGACGACGATCACAGCTGTTATGGTCCCGAATGGTACGCGGAAAAAATGACATTTTATACCTATCGGTTCTACAATCTAGCTCTCTAATTTTATTGGCGCGATCTAATCTGCCGTAGTACGAAGGGGTTAATAGTATGTTTTTTACGTCGTCAGTAAAATGATTTTCCTGAAATTTATTTAGGAGGTTAAGCCTATAATGTAATCTACGCTGTGATAGCGATTCCCATCCTAATTCTTCTAACAGTCCAGACACACTAGCCAACTTATCGTAGCATCGTTTCACAAACCTTGCTCCTCTTCGCTGTACGCGATCTAACTCTGATATCAACCCCGTTTCGTATGGATCCCATACACTAACAGCATATTCCAGATGAGGCCTAACGATTGAAAAATAACAACGTTCTTTCACTTTCTCATCACATTTTCCGAGTACTCTCTTGATAAAGCCTAGCTTCCTATATGCTTGACCGCATATTTCCCTAATATGTTTTCCCCAAGATAGGTCGTGACTAATTGTGACTCCTAAGTACTTAACAGACTCGGCGTGAATAATTTCTGTATTTTTAATTCTGTAAGACCTAACTGGCCAATTTTTCCTTTTCCAAAAGCTGACTGCTACGCACTTTTTTATGTTTAGTTCCATCTGCCACTTTTCGCACCAAGCATGAATAGCAAGTATGTCGATTGTTAACGAGTCGCTATCTTCGGAATTGTTAATATCCCTATACACAACCGCGTCGTCTGCGAAGAGTCTAAGCTTACTTTTAACGACGTTACTAATATCATTAATGTACAAGAGAAATAAAAGTGGACCAATTACACTTCCCTGAGGAACACCCGATGTAACGCTAACTGTGTTTGACATGATACCGTCTATGACAACCCTTTGTTCCCGCCCATGTAAGAATTGATTAATCCAACTAATAATGTTTTTATCTATTCCATATGCTTCTAGTTTTGAGAGCAACTTAACGTGAGGTACCTTATCAAAAGCTTTCCTAAAATCGAGGAATATCGCGTCAACTTGGACATTATTTTCACCCGAGAGCAAGATGTCATGAACGAAGAGGGCCAATTGGGTTTCGCAAGATCTACCCTTTCGAAATCCGTGTTGGTTATTTATTAACAATTCCTCCCTATCTAAATGACTCATAATGGAGCTTACGATTATGTGTTCAAATACCTTACAGGAAATGGATGTGAGAGAAATAGGCCTATAGTTACTAGGGTCTTCCCTGTCGCCGCTTTTGAATATAGGTGTGACATTTGCTACTCTCCAGTCCTTAGGCACTACATGATCTACTAAAGATTTGGTAAATATTAATTCTAAGTAAGGCGCTATGTCTGATGCCATTGTTTTATATACGCGAGCAGGTATTTGATCTGGACCGGGGGATTTGTTGGGGTTAATATTTTTTAGCTGCTGTTCTATGCCGCGACAATTTATAATAATTTCAGGCATACATGTTTGGGAACGAACTGGCTGCGGATCGAAAAGATGTGGTGTATAAGTACTGAAAATGCTTTTGAAGAATGAGTTTAACGAATTGGCTTTTTGTAGACTGTTGGTTATCTTTTCCCCTTTGATATTCTTAAGCGTGTGTACTGTTGATTTATTTCCTTGAGTGTCCCTAACATACGACCAAAATGCCTTGGGATTATCGTTCAATTGTTCTCCCAGTAATTTACTTTTGAAATCAGCTAACGCCCTTCGGCACGCTTTTTTTGCTAAGAGTTTAGATATTTTGTAATTTTCGGTGACTGTGTATAGTTCTTCGGAGGATTTGTTAATTTTTGCCCTTTTTAACCTAGCATGACATGTTCTTTGGTGCTTTAATGTTTTTCTAACCTCCGCGATGATGAAAGTGTAATTAATGTAAAAATAAATGAATATTGCATAAGAAAAATGCACGCAGTAATACGCGAAGGGCAACAAAAGCAAAAGGTATGCCTACCTATTTCTCATTTTATTCCTCGGTCCCCATTATTCAAAACTTTTCCCTCACGGAGCAAAAATCCCTTAGTCACGGCCAATTCAGAAAAATTATAGCACAGACTATTACTCGGTATAGATGACTTAAAAATCATGAAAACTGCGATGTTACGCAGAAAAATAACACACTGCATGTGAAACGCATTTCCAGCTGTGTGCAGAGGAGGTTAACTGTTCATAATACAGGAGAACTACTTTTTTTCCTCACTTTACACCACTTTGGACAACAGTTGTGTCATTTTATTCGCCTATTTTGGTTGTAATCAAATCAATCTGTATGGGCAAAAAGCATTATATTGCCATAGTTCTCTTGGGAAAGTTCACCTCCCGTGATGCGAAATTCTACACGATAGTTTAGAGCGCACATTTTACCTAGTGAGTCTCATTAAAACAGAAAGGTGTTTCATTGGGGTTTGATTTCTAGCATATGCGTCTGCTACATATGCAAAAAAAACCATCGTCTAAATTCATAGTTACCTCATGTAATTTACTTCCCATATAATGCTGACATTGCACTGATCTGATTTGGGCTTTTATGCTCAAGAAAAGTATTGGAGGCGAAGAAAACAGCTTTGAGTTACACGGAGGGGATATCTAGGCTCCAGAATATGATAAATTTGGTATGAGAAACTCTGTTCAGAGATGTATGCGCTTTGAACCATAGTACAAATAGCACGTCTAAAACCGGAAATTAACGTGTTCCTCTTAGCTTTATACAGTAATCAAGCTAGGAAGGAAAATTTCAATGCTATTAACTCAAGTCATCAAACTTAACATCCGCCATCGAGCTATCAATATTTCCCATTCATTCCTAAGAGCAAAACAAACGCATGAGCCATGCGCCTAATGGCGAATGTATAACGATGAATCTGGTACGTAAATTGGAATAGGAACCGACAACATAAATTGCGTGTGTGCCATCGCATTGATATTTATCCTTGTCAAGAATAACTGTTTTGGTTAAAGAGGGTAAGTTGATTGTGACTGTGAAGATATGCTCAGGAAAACCTGGTGTCGTCACATGCCATGTCGTAGTGTGAGGTTTTAAGCGGTTCAAAAGTTAAATGTTCCACTCCTATTCAGTACTTTCAATCATGCTGCACTAAATCATGATTCTGTATAAACTGGTAGTGTCGACATCGGAAAAAAAGCTCTCGTAATAAAAGGCAAACGTATTGCTTATGATAACCGCTAGCAATGAACTGGAAGGTAACTTAGGGTCTACGCCAGTAGCGCACAAACAGGTAATATCACTATGCGTATTTGGTTTTTTAAATAACGAGATTCTACTTATGATCCTCAAGTAATGCTTTTTAAGGAGTCCGAGCCCTTGGAATCTGAAGCCAGCTCTCGAGAAACCTCGCGGAGCCAATAGCAATATTTCTAATTCGAGGAAAAGATTTTAGCATTCATTCAATACCACGGGGCTACTTTAGCGTCATAAAGTCCTTCTTGCAATAATTTTTCATCGTAAATGCGACTTATTTTGGTAACTGCACCCGGACACATAGAACAAAAAAATTATCATCGCTTTCTCCGCAATAAACGGTGATCGTCCAACTAATCCGTTTCGTTTCGGACTCACACCAAACATGACTTCACACCACCTGTAAATAGTTGCAACCTAGAGAAAACAATTTTGGTATAATTTTGTGCAGCAAAGGTTAGCTGTTGATAATTTTAAATAAAAATATAGGTTTCGGGTTCAAAATACATTATGTTGACACGTTAATTCCCCATTTTGTGACCTAATTTTTACTGTAATTTGAGGGGTTCTTCCGAGGTAGTAGACACGACCAAATTAGAAAAAGTTCAGGGTGGATTTGCAACATTTGTAATATGATAAATACGGTAGGACATTTCATATAAATATGCTACGATACTTTCAATAATATATCCAGCCTATAAAAGATGCCTGGGAAGGAATAACTATGAAAGTGTTGGTTTAAATACTGACCATACGTTTTTTATTGTCTTTCGAGCCGATTTTTCCTGTGTGTAATACATTTTGCATTCCTCGAAAAACGGAAGCAGATTCGATAATAAATGAGGATTATGGATTTTGATTGCAGAGCGCAAAAATTTTCAACAGCATTTTTAACTATGCGAATGGATAGATATTGCAACATCTGTCTCTAAGTTTGAGTAGGAAGGTTTTCAGCTGGTATCTTAAGTAGTTCGTTTGCATTTTAAGTAGATTTTCTTCTTAGCCAGGAAATACTAACAGCCTGTCCTGTCACAACTTTAGACATTTAATGCTTCGATTCCTGAATGAATTTTATGATATCAGTGGAAGAATGAAGAGGAATGAAACCTACGTAAATGAGGTTTTTATGAAAATCGATTGACATCAAATTAACGTAGAATATAATAAACGAACATACTCCACGAAAATTTATGGAGATAATATGCATGATTAAGTTAGGAAAAGTATAAAAAATAAACTATCTCGGCATTTTCTGAGATATCATAGCCTCCTATTACGAAACGTCAAGGAAGAAACAAATGGGAATAATCACCAGCGAAGATCAATACATACTACTAATTATGATGGCTGTAAATATAAGGAATAAGTGAGTACTGGTTAGTTGAAAACGGCGTGAGTAGCATCAATCATATATTCAATATAACGGCTAATGCAGCTACATACATACACACAGTAACCTTGAAGTTTTCGAGCAAGTTTATTAATGTATATACAATAATATTTCTGAATTACGAATGTTTTGGCTTATTTGGCGAAATATCTTGCAAAACACAGTAAATTTGGCTCTTATGATACTATGCGGGCGTATGTGGGCACTTGCACCCTTAATTACCCCATAGAAAGTGAGAGAGGTCTACCTCCTTGTTCTATCCTTCATCATGTATCCCCTCTTCGCTCACAAACTTCCCTCGCCTTCGTCACATGACTCGAAAGCCAACACATCAGCCTCCGCAACGTCGTTCGAGCCCCTCCCCCTCTTAGTGCGCAAGGGCCTCCGACCCTCATCTCCCACCCCCCCACCGCCCCTCCTCCTCCCGCCGCCCCCTTAAATATCCCCGCGATGGTTTGACTAATGACCTCTCCCACGCGCGTCATTGTGCTGGCCATTATCTGAGCCGGGATTTGGTCGCCGGGTCGCGGGGCGGGCGAGATCGGGAGAGTTCAAGGGGAGTGGGCGAGATGGCAGCAGTGTAGCGGCGTGGACGATAAGGGATGAGAATCGACGGCTCATTGTCCACGAACATCGATTGCGCGGCTCGATTTTTCACTTTCAGCAATTTAGAGCAGTCAATTATTTAACTTTACGCTGAAAGATCGATTGCATTGCTACTAAAAATTAATCGAACAACTAAAAAAAAGTGTAAACGCCCCACTATAATTCACCCGTACCTTCAGTGTTTATCTTCTAGTGCTACAGGCCTTGATGAATTAAGAAGAAAATGTCACTAAACGAAAGTTTTCCAACGAATTATGAAGCATTTCGTGATTATTCTGCCTCAGAAATCGCGTATTTCGTGCGTAGCTTTTCATCGTTGAAAATCACCTTATCCGCGCGTAGTCACTTTCCTTATTCTGACAAGAAGAAATTGGAAAAAATGTCATTCAAGTCATGACGAAATAGTCATCGACCAGCATAGCTACACGCAAGAAGGTGACAAGCTTCTTAGTTACTTAAAAAATATCTTTTACCCAGTCGGCACAATCTCATACAACAAAAAAAACATAAGATAACTGACTATAGGCGTGGGATGCATCAAGTTCTGGCAAATGTCACTGCAATTTATGGAATTGGCTAAGTTTTGAAAGCAAACGCATAATTATCGTAGAGAAATCAAAATATGGCAATTCACAAATGTGTGAGAATATTTCCCAGCATTTATTTTGGAAATTTCGGACTATGGGCAAAATGTTACATATTTATAACTTACGGCAGTGTGTTAGAGATTATGTTTAGTTATAGTGAGCCATCAGCGTCGGTTTAAATGATATAAAAATTAAAAATCTGTAGTTACTGTGTATTTTCGTAATATCTCCGATGCCTTACCGATACGAGCTATCGATGATTTCATCACTCTAGCCACTGCAGATGTGGCGCGTGAAAGGAAGGTCAGAGTAAGGGATAAACGTCGAGGGAGGTGGGAGGGAATCCTGGTGGAGAAGAATGACGAATATGGCCTGTGCGAGGGGGCAAACGCGCGAAATTCTCCCTTCCATTGATCGGGCAAGCAAACTGCAAGGGTACGAGCAAGAGTGTTTAAATTCGATTTCAGCAGTTTGCTAGTTGGAGCGCGACATATACATGACGGTCACAATATTTTGGACGACATTAAGACTGTAGAGCTCAATTATCTAGCATTAACGCCGGTAATTATGCGGTGTGTTATTTTTGTGAGGTATCAGAATACTATAAAATCGAATATCCATAAAACACATGCATCAGCTGCTTTAGTAGTGAAAAAAATAGTAAAAGAACTGCATATTTCATATGTAAAGACTCCCAAGAATTGATTAGTTTGAACAAACAAAAAAGGTAAAACTCAGTCAAGTTAATTGATTTAAATTAGCAGGGGCACTGAATTTGGAGTAATGAATTGGAGAAAAGAAGAGATTACTACGAGGAAATGGTAGTTATATCGGTCAAAAACATAAACTTTTTAAAATATAATGCCATTTTTGACAATGCAGAGCTCACTCTGGCTGGGACTGAATTTTCCATCTAAGGGAAAATAGTGCTCGTCTTTACTTCTGCCGAGTCCATAATTGCCCAATAATTAAAGCCGGCGAGTTCTCATGGCAACTCATAGGAGGGTTTGATTAAAGTAATCTTGGCACTAACATTTATAAATCTATATTTTCACTTTTTCATCTACCACAGGACAGGGTTTACTGTGCCGCATATTGTTAGTATACGTTGTATAGTTTTAGATTTCACATAGTGTAAGTTTAGAGTGTGCATACCTTAAGAATGCAGTCAGTACTTTCCTAAATCATTTAACTGGTAAAACGCGTTCCTCCGATTTGAGGAATCATCAGAACCAAAACTCCCTCCCTAACTTCCTTATGCTCCTTCAGCAACCCTCCCAATATCATACCTTACCTCGTTCGCATTTCCCAGAGTCCCTCCACCGAACCTTCGTTCAACCACCACCGTATCATGTGCCACTGTCAAACCCTCTCCTCCCTTGCCCTACCAACCTCTATCTTCCGAATCCTTATGAATATGGTACACATGACTGTACTGGAATTTTCTACATTTCGTACCTGGTGAGGCCGTTAGTTGAGGGAGTGCGTAGTGCTAGTAAATAAATTTCTGTACAATAGTACGAGCTTTATTTCCTAAGTATGGCTTTATTTCAAGGTTCATAAAAAATACTTCGTCCTTCCCCATGAAAATCCATTCATCTTTTTCACTATAAGTGTCCTTTGACCTTTCCTATACAATGTTTAGCACCTTTTCGATTGATTAGGTATCCATTTCTTTCTCCAGTCTCACATTTAAAAAGCTTCTACGCGATTTTTTTAACGATATGGGAACCAAGAGAGAAAACACAAAGAGAAATAAGAAAAAGCAAAGAAGCTGCGAGGTGAAGTTAGGCGAAATTTATTATTATAGCAGAGAGAATCAAAGCTGGATGATTTTGGAGCCGACGCTCGGCGTTCCGAGACGTAAAAGGCCCGTGTGAGAGGTGCCGACTGGGCGTGATCGTGCAGGAGTGGGAGGAAGGTCGGCTTCCTCGAGCTTGGGACAAGGGCAGCGAGGGGAGTATGAGATGTTAAGGGTTAAAAGGTAGGCGGCACACATAAGAATGGAATTCGGGGAAGCGTGATGGTTCGACGGTGTGTTGGATAGTTGGGCCATGTGCCGGCGTGGACGCGTGGTCTAACGGCACAAAGGCTGAATCGGAAAGGGCGAGGGGAGAAAGGAAGGAGGAAGGGGGGTTATGAGTGCTCGGTCTGGTGAGAGGCAGTGAAGCGTGGAACACTCGATAACGCGCCCGGGCCCTCGTATATTAGCTTCGATTTATTTCAAGCGATAACTCCCCTTTCATCCCAACAGGTTGCAATGGGGTGGGTGAGGGATATCCATCGGCTCCACCCTTCTCCCCCTTAATCCATACGATCGGATCTTTTTTTTGTGTATATGTACATATTTTTTGGCGAATACAATGTTGATGCCAATCATTTCGTGGGGGTGGAGTCGATACAACGAAAGTATGGGGAGTTATGTTCCGCACGCATCATGTCGTACACCAAAGAATGTATCATTTGTTTTTTTTTTGTGCGCGGGAATGTTCAAAAGAAAAAAAAACAAAATAAATCAGCGGCGTAATCGATAAAACTTGGATGACATGGTATAAAATGGTCGTGCGTGCTGACGTACCGTTTCAGTCAATTTAAACGATGGCTATTATTTTTCATTGACGTTAGGCGGGCGTTAAGGACAAATTTTGCCTTTTCAAATCACGGTACAAACCCTTAAAGATCTCTTCCGCAGGTTATATTAGGCAACCATTTACTCCTTATTGCCACCTGAGGAATCGTTAAATTTTTGATAAACGTTAAGGATCCCTTAAAAAACTAGTGCGAGATCGGAATTCACCTCTTCTTGCAGTTCCCAAAAGCAAATCGAAAATTGTTTTCGTTGATTAGAGGAATGCTTATAAATTGAAACAAGGGTTATAACTACCTAATAAGCCATGCCTTTTCATTAGTAAAAAAATCAATGAAGGCTGGAGTTTCATATGAGCTAAATTATTTATGTATACACAAATGATATCCTGTTACTAGTATAGCAAGGGTATATTTGGTTGCTTTATTTTCATTGAGAAAGTGAAGTTGCACACGGTAATCTCATAATTTTAAGGTAAAAATAACTTATAATGATGTGTGAAAGCTAAGATTTGCCATTTCTTTGCTGTTGAATGTACTTCTGACTGACAATGACTTCCTTTAAGCTCTTTAATAATTTTAAAAAAATTTGCTTGTAAACAAGGTGATTTTTGGATTCATTTAGTGCATTTACCTTCGAAGATTACTAATGGGGTAGGTATTTATAAGTTGAGGCATGGATAAAGTTATGAGCAAGCTTAAAAAAACTAAAAAATGTACCAGAAGGCATTTAACTCTGTTATTTGAAAACTATCTACAATTTTAGCCTGTATTGACTCTTAAGTTTCACTGACATTCAATTTTAAACGTAAAAAACGTGTTTCCACAATTAAGTACCATTTGATGCTCAGGATGATAATACTTTTTCCCCATCACCTAAAATTCTTACTTTGACATGACCTACAGTATTCAATTGTCTTAGTATCAGGGGATAATCGATGTATGTACTGGGCAGCATTTTCCTTTTAATGTTTCCAGCAATTCCCTATCCTTTCCATCTCCCAACTTTGCATTGTAGCTTCCTTCGTAAATATACAACCCATCCTCTGTTAAGTAACCGTAAGCGTTCACGCTCCAAAAAGTTAGGTGCATGGTTGTCTCATGTTAAATATGCCGATGAAGTAAGCTGAAACCCATGATCGCACACATGATGAAGACAATGTACCCATAGAATGCCAGTCGTGATCCAGAGGTTGGGATTCGTGTGTAGGAAAGGGGAGGTCACGGGTCTCCATTGCACTGACTGGGGTAGTGGTCGCGGAGAACCCATTCCCAGAAAGCCCGCTCGGGCGAAAGGCACTCCTGAGCACTTCCCCGAGTGACCTCCACCTTCAATAGCTCCGCACAGACAGGCACGCACACACTACTCGGCGACACACGGATTCACGACCACAGCTTCACTTTACGTTGCAATCCGGTTCCAGCGCGCCGCGTGCACGGAGTCACGATCCGAGGCTCCATGCCGGAAGTTCAGCAGCCCGAGGTCCGGGGGAGCGTCTAAACGTCGCGTCGGGTGGAGGTGAGAGGAAGTGCATTAGCCACGGTCGACCGAATGTCACTCGCAGTGAACGCAGCAGCGGCGGCGTCTGGCGTTATATTCACTTCTTGCGTGGCGATTTGCAACGTCGTGTACGGGTGACTAAAGTAAGGTGGTGGTCTGGCTACGTGACAACATGTCGATGGCAGCGGCATTGTGGCAGTCACATATCCAATTGCAAAGAATTTAATCGGTTAGGGAACTACTAATGAAACCTAGGATGCCAATCAGGACGTAATGACATTCTTTCCATAACGAAGTGCTCGATTCTTAGGCATTTCAAACGCAATGCAACATTATAACGCAATGACAAGTTAATACCTTAATCAGAAGACATTTCTAAAAAGCTGACACGTTATATATTTCAAGGCAGTTTAAAAACCTTCCGCCTACGTAAATCCTTTAAAAAGAGGGCAATTTAAAAAAAATGAGAGTAAAATAAATATCAGGAGGCATGCACTTAAGTCAAATTAAGACAAAATATATACTGAAATATTTTTCTTTTGGCTTGCACTTCTAACAATAATGGGCAAATTATTTGTGATTTACCAACAAATGGCTAAAAATCCATGGGTAAATGACAGGAACCCACACAAGGTAGATTCAGCGAAAGAGCATTTCACAGAGAAATCGATGTATTCCACATCATAACAAAGAAAAATATCTCATCTTTCAAGATGCCTCTTAACGAAATATTCAGCACGAAAGGAACTGAAGAATGGCGACCTACCGAATGCGAAATAAAGAATGAACTGAAAAGCTGACCGAATCCTATATAAGGAAGACGCTTTAATTGATTTTAATAGAATTACTTGAATAAAACCTCTCACTTTAGTCTAAACTTCTATTTACAACAGACAACAAAAACTCTAACATATGAATGGGACTAAAAACTTTAGAATCATCATTTCCTACATTCAAATTCAGAAAACTTTTCAATGACATGAAGATGATCGTTAATCGATTACATGATGCGCAAACTATATCAGCAACGTCTTCAATCAAAGCTACAGGATAGTTTATCGAGTTCAATCTCATTTAATGGGAGTAAATTGTATTATTCGGAGTAGATATATTAGCTGGAAGTTCTACATTTTGGCCAATTAAAGAACCCATTTATATACTGAATACTCAATTTCCATCATGAACGAGCGAAAAAATCACTCCAATTTTATCAGACAGTCTCATTTATCATGATGAAATTAAAAATTACCCAAGATTGGGTTGTAGATGGGTCAGCACTACCCAATACTACTTCGAAAAAACAAAAGAAAACTGCTAATACTATCAAAAGAGTTTAAACTGTTCATTTGATTTACAGATGCCTTAAATGCAAAGATGACAACAGAAGCTCAGTGATCTCTTCCTGATATGTATGAAGTTACGTTGTAGGTAAGCATAGAAGGACAGATAGAGTAACGGAAATGATAGTTTATGTGGAATGTACAAAATAGTAAAAAATGAAAAGGGCTGGGAGAAGCTCACAAATAGGATTGAAAACCCCATTTACATAGGACGGAAGGATCGCCAATTCAAACTAAAATTCAGGAAACAAAGAAAGAATGTAATGAAAAACTCTTTCCCCAACCGAGGAATCAAAGAGAGAAATAAAGTACCTGAGGAAGTCATTAAGCCCTCACCTGGGTCTATAAACAAATTTTAAAAGATATGTAAACTCAGCCTTAAATAGTTGGTTCGACTATGCGTGTATGTACATATATTTTTATGTCATTGCCCGTCTAGTCCAATACCTTTGCTCAAGGGCACGATGTCTCCTGTAGTGTTTTCTGCAACTCCCTTGGGGTCCATACATGGGGATCCAAGGTATCTCATGCAAGTTTTTGAAATTGTATAGAATGGACTAGCCGTAAATTTTTGCGGTCATTTCTGTAATATTGTAAGTTTCTTCAAGAAACGACTGAAATGAGAAATAACCGATGTTCTGTTTGTATCTGCTAAATATAAAAAAGGATTATTGAGAAGGCGTTACTGCATTACCATTCAATGTATGTTACCATCTGAACACATGGTCAGCTGATAACACCTAACTAGTATTTCCCAACAAAGCATCGGCATTTCAGGAGAATTTTTATTCACATCTACGTTAAAATTTCCACATAAAACAACGCTATACCGTAGTAATAATTGGGAGTAACAGTTAAAATGAATGTAAGATTAATCCAAATATACATTTGATGTCTTATATTTAGTAATATAAAATATATAGATACAATAAATTGGCATGTATCCCAAGCAAAAAGAATCGAGATCTATACCAAAAATGGTCGACAAATATTTCCCGGTCGAAAAGGTTTGTTCCATTTTTCTATGGATTTATGTTGCCCCCGGTGTTGACGTGGTATTTTTTGCATGCTTGTCCAAAGGTCGCGGAGGATGTGATTATCTCAAAATTCACTATATTCATTCATTGGTCGTTCGGCTTAAGATTGGTTGAGTGCAGGCCACCACCCTCCCCTATTTAAATGCTAGTTGTCTTACCTCCTGATATTTCTTCCTATGAACTTTCCTCTTTATTTTGTCCACGAACTTATTCCTGGCTCTTCATCGGTGGACTTTCATCTCTATTGTATCTTTAAATTCACATTATATACAAATCTATAAAAGTCAACAAACGGAACATTGACGCTCGAGGCTAAGCTACAGAACCTGTACTGCTCTCGCATATAGCATGATCATTGTAATTTTGAAATATTTTGCGGAAGAAATAGGCAGGGAAAGGTTTTAGTACTAAGTGAGAGTTACCTCTTTAATATGTTTCATTTTAAATTTCATCAAAATTTTCTGGATATCTCGAACCCCTTTAACATTTTAATTTGTGCAAAAAATATAAATCTCCCCGTTGAGAACTGCGAGATGATACCCTAGCAAAGTTTGCTGCCCAAGGGAGAACCTATCAAAAAATGATTTAGCACGTGCATATCGATTTCACTGTCATAACTTAATACATGTTTTCCGCATGTTCCTGTTAAAATTCACATCCAATGAAAATAATAAGGATGAAATAAATGATTTTTACTGAGGGCTTTGTTGTTTGTTGTGACGGTTGGACCTCTTATAAAGTGAGACGTAAATGAAAGGCTTGAAAAATTTTATGCAAAATTAATTTATGACCAGAGTGGAAAGTTTTCGGGGAATCACACAAAATAACTAAATAGCTAGGAGACAGGCAATAAACCATTGACGTGTTTTTAGAAGGGAACTAACTGAGAAAAAAAAGACATCCCGGCGCTTAAAATGTTTCTTATGAAGATTGAGGAGTCGTTATTTAGCAAAAATATATTAAACCTATTGATGCAGTGGAAATAATTGAAAAGAGCCAATTAATTCTCAGTCATAATCATTTACTTCATTTTACGGTAATACTATTCTTCTCAAATAATAACTTAACTCCGTTGTTTTCAAGTATGAAAAACAAGCCTTATTCAGATGAAAATTAAAAACGCACACCTCATCGGGAAACATTTAATAGAGAAACGCTATCTGAAATGCGAAGATAATCTAAAATCATAAAGTACAAAGCATAACATTTTATTCATGAGCGAAACTAGCACTACGAAACTATACACCAACATGCTTTATTTAAGCGAAAGGATGAATTTATCTGCCATTGATGACGAGAAAAGTCTACTTCTTTAACTGAGCTTAATAATTAGCCACTTAACTTTTCGTCATGGGAGAGACTCTTAAATATATTTGCAGCTAAGAATTCAATTGGTTGTAAATTAAAACGGTACATATTTTGACAACATGACTTGCATCATAAGACAGCTTCTTAGCTTAGAACATGATATGATTAAAACGGGATATAAAACGTTATGCACCATCATTGCACTCCAATTTTAGTTTAGTGTTCCATTTGGGATATGAGCTCAAAAATCGTTCAGCTTGATTTATGTTCTCTAAAATCCAATCGTAGGACAAATAGAAAAGTCCAGTGAGTAAGCTATTAATTGAACAACCTCTTATCTCATCTCTGACCCAAAGGTGACCATAATTTCAAGTTTTTGTGCCTTAGAGCCTTGCCTTCGGACTCCGCCTTGACCGACAACAATCGACCACAACGCTGCTTTTTATCATAACGTACAATTTACTAGACTACCAAACTGCAGTTGCAGTGATGGAGTTTAGGAAGGACAGCACATATCCCATCAGCCTAGTTGAGTGTAATGTATAATTATGGGTCCTTGAATGACAAAATACGCGATCAGGCTGAGAGAAAAGAAATATTCATCAAATAATGGAACAGGTGAAACAATGTGTAGATAATTACTGAAAATATTGAATACATTTTAGAAGACCCATGACTTTTAAGAATTTATGTGGTTACTATTTTAAAGATTTTGAGGGTAAGAAAGTAATAATTAGCGTATTTTGTAATAGAGTTAACCTTAAAAATTAGTAAAATATTGATCTCATTTCTTTAATTCGATTACATGTATAAAATACACCACATTATGGAATAAGACATCATACAAATAAAAGTGGAAATATTGAGTTCATTCGGAAAAATACTTCAACTCATACGGTTGAATGCGACCCAGATCTTAATTGAAACGATTTAGCGATAATAACTTATTAAGTTAGCTAACTTTTTCTTAAATGCTTAATGATATAGAAGGATGAAAAATGGTGTACTCTACAAAGACCAAAGCCAGCCAAAACTGTGAGGTTAGGAACAGAGAGTCTCTTCGGCAAGATAATGAGGGAAAGTTTTAATAATGCTAATAATAAGTAAGTATGACAACCGGTCTTGGTCAATGGGATTAAGATGCGGAAAAGATGGAGATAATGGAAGGCATTTTGCTAGATAAAACTGAAAACATTCATTACATTAATGCAAAATTTCAAAGGTTTCCAAATTAAGGGAAAGAAGGAGAGTTATAACGCCTTCACGTGAGAGAAGAAAAAATAAAATGGAAGGATGCAGAACGAAGGCAAAGGACCTCCTTCACTGAGTACACTTCAGCTGTGCAGAGGTGCAAAATGACCATGCCGTCGGCGTAACGTACGAGGCTCAACTCTACGACTCATTTATGTGCTAGCCCAAGACACGAATCTACAATTGAATAACTAGCAAACTTTTGAAGTTTTTAACTTATCAAGTTAATTTAATACTGTTCATCTAATCAAAATATGTATAAGGTGGTTTGATACTTTTCAGCCTATCGATTAAAATACACAAGCATTCAAGAAAACTAAAAGTTTACCTGTAGGTGAATGGGTTCAGCAGATATTTTAGAGCCATTACCATTACAAATTGCTTGCCTTCATTAACATTTCTAAATCTATGTCAGGGCATGGTTAAAACTATATATAGGAGCAGGGAATGAGTTCGCCGCTAATGCTTACTAAAATTGCAGCGGGTCATCGTGACTTTGGCGACGCGGTTAATCCACGATGGTACAGTGGGCAAGTTAATGACTCCGGGCTTGATGCATTTTTTTGCTGTATTTTTCTCGGGAACAGAGATGTAGATGAGGATAGTGGAAAAAGAGATTAGAGTGATCGATACCTTTGATGGATAAGCGGGCTGGTAGCGCATCCGCGGAGTGTATTCGATGAGCGACAACGAGCTTTTTCTCGAGCATCGCTACGGGGTTCACGTAGGAATTGGCTCGTCTGCAATAACGGGAATCCGTCAGACGTTCCGAATACGGAAATTAAAAGATGATCTGTACCTACGTGCATTGAACCCTTCAGTTGTCCCTGAGGATGTTTCCCCATCAGATATGCACCACACGTTACAGACCGTCGATGAGCAAGGAAATGATAACATCCATCCATTTATGAGGTTGAAGCCAATGCACATGCATTATGTTATTGGAAGAGTAGTATGAGGGAGGCATGCTATCTGGATGCATTAGCAAAGTGGGTGGCGCTCTTCGGATTTTATGAAAGAATGGCTTTTCCTCTCACAACCTACCCATCTGCTTTAATTGAAAGCTATTTCCATTTCAAGCTCATATCCTGCGTGGGGAAGACGAAATTTCACACCTATTTTTTCAAAATTATATACGCTTAACAACAAAACCTCTAGATGTCATTTACTTATATTTACTTAAATATATAGGTACCTTAATTCAAAAATACACGGGAAATAATCATTCAATCACAGCACACTTCATTATTTATATTTCTGTTATTCATTCATCACACTCTCCGAGATATATTCATCTCTCTCTCTTCTTTACATACGACATCATGAAGATAACTGAACTAATCTAGCGTATTAAGGTAGTTTGACATCTTCCACCCAGTCTATCATGAGCAACTATGAATAATTATGATATTACCAATACCAAAGGTACACTTATTACAGTAGGTATGCATGGAATCATATATCTCAAACAGTTTACATGCTGAAATATGATTGACCTCTTCAGTAACTGCAGTTCTACTCCAATTTTTCCCTTCCTTTAACCATATTTTCTCTTCGCCCCTTCTCCGCTTGCTGAACATCCCAACCATTATCAAAATCTCAAGCAACCCCTTGAATATCATTATTTGCATTATCTACTGCACCCCGACTAGTTTTTCACGGCAAACATCTTAACCGGAACTCGAAAAACTTGATCATTTTTTTCATTCATTCACATTTTGTGTACTTTCTATATTCTCTGCCAAGCCTTTCATAGAGTCAATGCCTGATGCAGAAATTCTAAAGCCCTGTATGTGTGCAGAATATGAGAAATATCTGTTGCACAAATGTTAAAAAATAAACGAATTAACGATAGAATGCGATGGAATCGTCACACTAAAGTCACCGTAATTTGTAATTTTTCCCAGAAATAAGCACATGCTGTGAACTATCTAAACATCGTTCGGTATCATAGGTTTAACAGTCTTGTGTCATTTATTCCATTCACCAAAATTCTTTTTGTGGTATATATTTTTATTATTATATTATTAGCTGATCTGCTGGTTGCAATAGGTTTAAATGGAAGTAAATACGAAAATATCCTCTGGATTTTTACATTTGTAGGGCTCTGTCTACGGATAGGTATATTACATTTGCCAACCCAGCATACTTCCTTCTTCCACAGTTGGAATTTTATATTATAACATGCTCTTTCTAATAAAATATTTTAATAGTTTTGAGAGCGATATCAACGGGTTTTAACTAGTGGACAATCATTTTTACCGCCAAAATGTAATAAGTAGAGTCAAAAACTACATGTAAGATTCAACAAAACTAGTAAGTCCAATGCATTCTTGACACTATTTTTCCGGGTACCGTTTCAAGGTATTCGTTTGTTGGAAAGATCATCACTGCTGTCGCAACCCAGATATCTGGCTGCCGTTAACGTTTTAATATCTGGAAAACGTCACTGGAAGAGCGTAAATACGTCCAATGCACCTGATATTTTCAAATTATCCGGAGAAATGATTGAAAATTTGCTGCACTCACTTGTTTGAATTTTATATTAGGCACGACAGTTATCATTCCCACATGAATTATGATCATGCCTATAAAATACTTCATTTAATAACGACGAAATTTATATTGTGGAATATCAATAATATTATCCACTCAAGACCATATATTCAGTCTGTTTTCTCCCAAGAAATTGGGTTGATGTCGGAAATACGTGAACAGGTTTTCCATCGGAACGACTCCGTATTTAATATGGGTATGGATGAAGGTGTTTCCTTGAACTTCCGGTCACGGATTGGTCTCATCACAGTCGTATAGAATGAAAAAACTGTGAAATCCATGGTTCCGGCCGTTGAAAGTAGGTCAATTCCAACAACGTGTTTCGATTCACCCTTTCTTAATTCCTTAAATAAGCCTTCCACCCTTCCCAACGTTATAAATCTATGAAATAGGAGGCCACACTAGTTGATTGGTAAACTAGAACTATTATTACCAACATTCCACTCAGTATTTCTGCCAACATTAGTTCGGAGGCCAAAAATAATTCGTCACCATACAAAAACCCCCAACTGAACCTGCCCAGCCGCCGCACCGTGACCGGAGATTTGGCGCGGCATTCGTCTCAGCGGGCCGCTCCGCAGGACATTCCCACAGATAGCGGCGCGGCGGCTCGCGGAGGGAGGCTGGGAGATATAACTCCCGCACCCGGGTGCCGATAACGGAGATCGATAGTATCGCGCGGAAGCCAATGCGATTGCCGGAGGGGCGGAGAGATGCGGCTCTGTGTCCTCGGGGAGCCGGACTGGTAGCGGCGCAGCGGGCGGGCGGCTGACAAAGGAGCAATTAAAAGCTGGAACCCTGGGAGGTAGAGGTGCGGGGAGCAGCAGCGGGGACCCGCGCCGGACGGACGACACGAAAGAGGCAGGTACGCGGCCGGCAAATTCGCTGCAAAAAGTGCGACGGGAAAGGAAAAGAAATGAAAGCAATTCGCCGTTCGGGAGTGGAACATCGTTGGACTCCACCGGGATTCAAACCAGAGCCCGAACTAATGGTATATCGGCATTTTAAAGGTGTGCAAACTTAAACTGAACTTGCAACTTTAAGATGAATGCTAAAATCCTAGGTTTTAAAAGTTCAAACGGCACCTACTTTGATTCTTGGAATTATGGGCAACATGATTTGAATATGAACTCGAAGGCTTCCACGAAGTAGTTGTGATGGCAGTGAAGGCTCTTCGGGCTCTCTTCCGCGTACTTCGATTGTCGTAGACAAGGTAATGTAATTACGTGGAAGAGAACCCGAAAAGCCTTCATGGTTATTATGATTTGAAGCTTTGATTCGAACTTTGGGCATAACAGCAAATTATTATTAACATTATTAACTTATGGAAGGAAAGTAGCGATAACAAAAGAAGCGTTTAGAAATGGGCGGGCGTTGATGATGGGGACCTTAGTCAAGAGTAAGCTGGTGGTGAGTCCATCATGGATTGTAGTAATGTATATAACAGAAACATGGACACTAAGAAAGGAGAGAAAACAGAGGCAGCAAGCTTTTAAGATGAAAGCTTGTAGGAGAATTGAGTGAGTGCGTTGGGTGGAAAGGAGGACATAAGAGGAAGTGTCCTATCTGCCGGGTGAGGATAGGAAACGTCAGGAGGATGCTTAGAGGCAAAGTAGGGTTTTTGAAGGTGATTAGGGGCTAAGATATGCTTATGGTCATGATTAACGGGATGATATTAGGTAAGGGGTGATCGGGAATTGAGAGGCTTTATGGATGAGCTGAGGAGATAGAGAGCATTAAGATGATGAACTAAATTGAGAGGATAAATAATGGACTACGTCTGTAAAAATCAAAAAGGGTTTATATCCTCTAACACTCACGCTTAAAATTATGTTCGATTTCTTAAGTAATATTAATAATTCATTTTTGGCTTTCATCCGACGCGCTATTTTCATTTTCACTGATCAGCACGTAGTATAAATAGACCAATCGCGTGGATTAAAAACTAGTAGACCTTACCACTTGTGATAATGATTTGATTTTGAGGATATTCAGCTACATTTAAATGATTTTCCACTCCTGTTTTCAAATATCTAGGAGTAGTATGAACTCCGACTGCCGTAGCGATGATACAAAATCGTCAGATTTGCACTAAAATGCCCAAAGTAGTATTTCTGAATACTTTTGATTTTTATTTTCTCTAACATCCACATTTTTCATCACAGAAAAAAAACCTTCCGACACTTTAATTCATCCATCCCATACTTTAAGTAAGCATGGTCACTGTTGACCATAATCATTTTTTTCATCCCATTTGAAAACTCTAACTTGAGCCTTTTTGACTACCTCCGCTGCAAGGGATTACTTACTGTACATAACTATTGTTTTTAGTATACTTTAGAAGGTTTGAGACATTCAGTGTCTGGGTTAACCCCTGACGTAACAATTAAACTTTAGAATGACAAATCTCTGGTTTTATTACCACTTTATTTTCATTTGCAATTATGTAAAGCACCTGATCAAGATGCTGCGCTTTTCCATAATATTGAAAAGATAGGCCGCAACATGAGCAATCGTCTGTAAAAATGCGTCTTAAACAATCCAGAGGGAAAGAGTTCGACTCAATTCCGTCGGTAAGAAATGTGATTCTTTGAAAATTAATGTTAAAGCTTAGCTAGGATGACATAAACGTAGCAGTTAGCCTATTTGAATAGAAGAAATACTTTTTCATACGAAATTGATGGTTTACCGAAAATAGATGAGTGCCAGAAACATCAAGATGCATTATTAGCTTGAAACATTAACTAACTAATTACCCTACTATAATTCGCAGAATAAACCTGAGTAATTGATATTTTTCATCAACCAAAGCCCACTGATAAAACCCTTGTTATTGTCCCTAGCTCATCCCAGGCGGTGGCAAACATTTCTAGTTAACTACCATTACTACCAGTTACCAAGAGCAAGCATTTTGATCGTGATATAAGGAGAGTGACGACTACGGGCAGTTCGGTATCCTTGAAGGGTATTCTTAACGGTAGATCTAAACCGTCGGAAACATACCTATCTCTAAAAGAAAAATAACAGCGGTTGAATTACAAAGCAGTGTTGAATCCAGTTCTTTCCGTGTAAGCGCGGAGGAAGAGAGAGGAGACCGTCTGATTTACTCCATTGGATCCGTACCCTATAACGAGGTGGCCGTGGCGATGTCCTACTTCATTTGCTAAGAGATAAATATTTTATGAGGCGAGACGAGGGATCCGCTAGACCGGGAAAAGGAAACAACGGTTCTATTCCGCGATGTTTATTGGAGAGCATGAGCCGAGTTCCGTTCAGATGCAATAAATAATGACAGATAACTGCGGACGTCGGGGATTACGCCGAATTGCTTCTTTTGTCACTGCAGGTATCGGCCGTACCAAGGGGTGAGAGTAGGAGAGCGGAACTGAAAATTTGTCGCGACAGATAAGGGAATTAGAGAACCGGGAGGAAGGCATCGAGGAGCAAAGGAGCGAATGAGGTGGGTAGGTAAGGGGAAGTGGGGGAGAGGTGCTGAAACACACTTCGATTGGATGGAGAAAAATATCCGTCGGGGAGTCACAAGACTAGAACAGGACTAGCATTTCGAAAGGAATCGAAGGAGGGCAATTTGAGCCCAAGAGTTTACGCCTGGATGGGAAATCGCTGACGTAAGACTACCACAAAGAATCCAATACAGGTGAGCAGTTCTTAGGCGTTACTTGATAAGAATACTCTACCTCGACAGGTAACTATCTAAGTAAACACACTAGTGAATTATTAAAACTTTCGCGGTCCATGTTCGTCAAGCAGTGATGGTTTTGGGATGACCCGCGTCAAGATTTAAAAAACCCAACGTTTCTTCTCCTTTGCCGGAGACCTCATCACGGCTGAATGACCATCAGGGCTAAGACATTCAGCCCTGATGAGGTCTCCGGCAAAGGAGAAGAAACGTTTGCTTTTTTAAATCTTGACGCGGGTTATCCCAAAACCATTACTGCTTGACACCAGTGAATATTCACACCAATATAATATTGACCAAATATCTTTTCAGATCATACCCGGTTTCATAATTTCCGGTCCCAAATGTTCCGGAATGTTTTTTTCAAAAGTTCAAAAAACCATTTATGGAACAATCTATTTCGAACTTTTCAAAGTACTCTCCTCACGACTCGATATATATTTTCCAACGCTTCACCTACGCCTCGTAGGTTCCCTGGAAGGCCTCAACGGGGACGTCTTGCAGAAGATCGTCAAAGCTTCTTTTAATGCCTCCATCGTCTCGTGGTGGTCTCCTTGCAGAGTTCTTTTTATCTTGGAAAATAAAAGGAAGTCCGGTGGTGCCAAGTCGGGGCTGTACGTCGGCTGGGGTAGCGTTGCCACACCTAATTTTGCAATTAACTCGGCAACAATGAGCACAGTGTGGCTCGTACAAACTCACTGGAAATCACAACATTTTTGCCAAAAAATCTATGAGATTCATTACCGGAACTTTTGGGAGAGACCCTGTATCCGGTTAAAGTTATCTTGCCGGTTACTTCATGCGAGAGTAAGTGAAAGGTGATCGTACCACTTTGAGATATTATAAACGAAAACTACCGAATAAGTGTAAGTAATTAACCCCAGACATTGCGTCGCTATCGAGGTAACATGCACTTGAAGTATATTTGGGAGCTCCATTTATGTGCTGAAGCCAAGATCCTATGGCCCAGTTCATAACCTCCAGTTTTATTTTCCCAATAAGAAAACCAAATTTTATGCGTCCTACCATCGATAGTACAGACTCCAACTAATCGAAAGTCTGATTTTTCCAGTAAAACCCGAGCCTCTCTCTTATTATCCAATAAATGGAAAGGCTATGCAATCCACGAGTTAACGTTGCCCTGACATAATGACCCGGATCTTATGTTTCAACCTCGTTGGGTAATTGTTAAAATAGCATTAAAATTTGGCACTATTTTTTCACTTAAGTGAAGATAGAGCAATTATGGCCAGTAATAAAATTGGCAAGCTGATAGTAGCGTAGAGGATTAGATAAAACCAAAACTTATAATATATGATAAAATGGTCAAATAATTATTACACCCCTCAGTAGCTGCGTTACTCCACCGAAAACAGTGGGGTATTTAATAATCTTATTCTTGTAGGAAATGGTGTAACCTTCATTGCAACGAATAAATTCATTGATCGTTTTGGTAGTAGCATGGATTTCTTATTTGATATTATTCGCAGGACTCATAAAAGACTGTTCAACTGAGGAAAGTAGAAAAATATTTTGATGAAAAGATTAAGGCATAAAACATGTACAAATTTGATGGTAAACACCAGCTCGATTTAATATGCAAAACAGTCAGACTTTAAACATAATTATAATCGGCACATATATTAAACTTGGGTAGGGGAAATAAAGGATATTTCGCGAAAGTCGTTGTTACTTCAAACTTAAGCAGAAAATATTTACGAATATTACTAAATATTTCACTGCAGGTCGTACGCTATTGATCAATAATTAATAATCACTCTACGTCATAATTGACCGCTAAAAACATCTATAAAATTCATTTGCATGCTAGCCCGTTTCCACACACACACAAAGACCACATTAATTCCTTTCGTATCCAAACAAAAAGTACAAACATGGTATGTCCTGTACGATCTTGTCCTTTCTCGGCGAATTATATGAATAAATAATTCTCGGCTAGAAGAAGCCCGAGAATTATTTATTCATGGCATGTCCTTGCACGTGAATCTTCCATTCCAAAGATTCTCAAGGCGATGGGAAAAAGGTTGATCATTTAAATGCATTTAATGTCAAGCAAAGAATTTAAGTCGTAGAGGAGCCTCAACTTAAAGAAGCTCCCTACTGTGAGGGATTGAAGAGATAATTTTTATTACTGGGTAAGGGAAAAATGGCAAGAAACAAGAAGCTAGAAATTCTTCAACGACAAAAAAAATGGATAGAGCTAACCATTCAAAAATAATGTTATAAGAACATCTGTTAGCGGGCAAAATTGAGCGGGCCAGCTGTTAATAATATAACCATGGCTGTTTGACACTATTACCGGCATAAAACCCTTAAACAATTGAGAGCGATAAATTTCAGTGTAGTTCTTTTATTTTATAACTCCCATAATTATCGTGGATCCCCGCCAATTGCATATGTAAGGTTTACAGAAAACTCTGAAAATAGAAGAAACCTTATCTCTTTGGTAACTGAATGATTTGTTAGAGTTGATCCAAAACAATAAGGAGTAGCTACAACATAGGAAAACCAATACAACTCGACGCTTGGGAACCACTCTCATCCAATTTGCCTTTAGCATCACATTTCAATTGCTGCAAATGCAGTTTGATGCCGGAAAGAAGTCGCTAACATACATTTATCGGAACTGTTTGTAAATGTTTGTAACTGATTTTAAATATGAAAATGTTTCAAGAGAGAACCTGCTATCTGAGAAGTGAGCGGTTGGCGACTAAATTTGAGCCCAAATTTAAGCTTTTAAGGTAGTTTGAGCGAAAAATCATTTTCCTTAGAAATCAATGAATGTGGTCTCATTTTAAAGAGAAATATCTCACCAATCCAATGACCCCAAATATTTTACCCCTTACCATATTACTTTCCGCGATTTTTGCCAGAAAATATCAGTCCATTTACATAGGAAATGGAACGTGTATGAACTCCAGAGAGACATTATTTACAAAATGAGGTATTTCTAACACTTAAATGTCGTAAAATAACTAACGGTGTGTAGTTTGTATGTCTTCTCAACTATATTTGAAAATTAATCATACTATCACCGCAGTAGGTTCTTGGATATCACAAAAAACCTTCCGTTTTGAAGGAGTTTCAAACGCACCGCGTGAAAAAAGTGAGTCAAGTTAAAGAGTTACTTAGATATTTTTATTTAATTACCAACAATTTCTGTCATATAAAGCTATATTATCGCACCATTAATACAGCAATATTCAATTGATATGTCCTACAGCTGGTGAAATTAAAACGTATAATTCTAATATGGTCTCTATTTTGACTAGACAACTATCACGCTCGGACTACCTTAAGACTTTGAGCATTTCTTTAACTATTCTAGTACCCTAATTAGGCCCAAAAAATGCAGACTTATGAAAGTAAAATAAGGCGAACATTTCCACCCTGTGCTTTCGGATGCGCGAAACGACTCTCAAGAGAATTCTCCGGTATACGTTGGAATGCGAACATACCTCAATTCAAAGTGGTAGGACGTCACACGAAGGGGCCCGGCGCTTGTCTCTCGCGAGTGATCAGCAGCGGGTAAAATAGCAAAACGCTCGGAATACCTGCTTGCCTTGATGGAAGAAGAAAACGGGGACATTAAAAAAAGATAAGGCCCAAATGCCCCCTTTCCTCGGCTCGGTTAGACCTCGCAGAGCTGCCGGAAAACTGCATTTTAATGCCGGTCGTGGGGCCTCACCTCACTATGCGAATTAACGTCATCAACTTTCCTCGCAAGGCCGCGCCCGTGATTGGTGTCGGCCGTCGGTACGGCACGGAATCGGCGGTGGCGCCCCACTCGAGGGCTCGCCAGAATTAAGAATTCATCCAGCACCGCCCCCCAACACTCCCCTCTGCTAGACGTGAACCACTCTAGCCGCTCGCTCTCGGCCGAAAATTTGTCCTCAACCTCCCGCCACGAAACGTCAATTCATCCTTCCTTCCAGACCTGCCTCGCGGCTGACGTGATTTCAGGTAGCTCATAATTTCAACCAAAAATACCATGGAATGATGGGCGTAATTAAATGTCTTTCAATCCATCGCTGGTCTAAAGTATTTCTAAACTAAACGGTATCCTCCTACGATACGCGAAATTGTTGGAGACGGAACATTGTGGAATCGATACATACACATAAAGAAAATCCTCGTGATCTCACACATATTTTAATTTGACTTAAGCAATTAGAGGGATACATGTCTTCATAAAAGTCCCTTAAAATCATCAAAAATGGTCGGATACAACAATGAAGTGCGTAAAAAATTACCAATCATTTCTTTTTCCTCATAATAATGAAACTTCCAAATACTCGGTACTTCTTACAATTCGGTAAGGATAAGGATCCTCAAAGATGCGGAAAATACAAATAATGTGTACGAAACATTAGCAACATATGGAAGCCCATTAAATCAAATACAGAGCTTACCTTTCTTTCCCGTGCGAACCCAGTTCCTTGAGAATAGATTCTTCACTGAAACGGAACTTTTTTAACTGTCACAATGTTTTACTACCGCTATATGTTTTTCGTTGATTGGCATTTCAGGCACGTGACTGGTAAATAAGGGAAGAATTGTACGGAGTTTCTGGCAAGGGTAGGAAAGAATCCGGAGTACCTAAGCATTGGCATTCTTCAATATGAATGCTTCAAGCAGTCTGAAGTTAAACTGTCCTATTTGACGAAGAGATAAGACATATTGAAGTGCTCTCTACATAATACATCCTCTAAGGAATGATTCCACTGGAGTATCTTTGCCTATACCGGAAGTCTGGATGGGAAGTCTGTGCACTCTAGCCATTCCAAAATCAGATTATCGTTCGTGGAAGTTTTAAAAAATCTTAACTAACCTATTCTTTCTTGATATTGAAACGGAGAAGAGGGAAAAAGAGAATAGGCTTCAAGTACTGTATCAAGAAAGATAGGACGGAGTCTGAAATTAACAAAGAAATCGACCAAGATAGTATGCACATGTGCCTGAAAAAATCTAAAGGAGCTTCTACTATCGTCTATTATAGCCTAATTACCGGTGAATCACACTAGCAATAAAATATTAATAATAACGTTCCTGTATCATGGCTAATTTTTAAAACTATTTTTTATTTATTTAAGACATTTTAAACTATTTTTAACAGAGTACATTTCTCGGGCTCGCTAATGTTATTCGCCGGGAAAGTGTTAAATCATACATATTTTTAACAGAGTTAAATATTAAAATAAAAAGTCTTGGCTACATTCACTAAAATAGTTGAGCTTAAGTATTCTCAATTGATTGAAAACTTTTTACTATCCTAACAGTTAAATATTTTATTTAAACGATACTTAAAAGCAATTTACGGTATCATCAGATAAAAGTATGGATGTTTCTATGTATTGTTGTCATACGAATGGGGGAGAGGAATCACAAAGGTTCGGGGATCAGGTTTGATTAAGGACTAGGGCAGCAGACACGTCGATCAAGGACATGATTTTTTATTTCTTTTATTTTATTTATCTTCATTACCCCGAATACAGCACGTAGTTGGCCAATTTACGTCGAGTGAATAACAGTAACAACATACGTGACACAAACAACCATGTCCTGGGCAAATACTATTGTACCCAGGCGGGACTCGAACCCTCGACCCTCGGGTTGGCAGGCGAGAACTTTATGCCGCCGCCACTGGGGCCGACATGCGGATAAAATAATTTTTTAAGACTCAAAATCAATACATATGGTATTGTCCACTAAATTTACATTAACGACACTTATACATTAGGTTAGTTATATATATATATATATAGTTAGGTCCTTTCAGGTAACGTTTTACCTAATGACGGCTATATAGTAGTCCAAAACACGTGTTGTTAATTAAAATTAAGAAGACAGTATCATAGCTATTTATTTATATAGCTATATAGCTATATAGTAGTCCAAAACACGTGTTGTTAATTAAAATTAAGAAGACAGTATCATAGCTATTTATTTATAATTTGTAAAAATGATGTTTCACCAAATCTCGCCGGATACGACTGACTCCATTCAAACTCCGTTTTTCTGCTCTCCACATTTTTGAACATTCGCTTTGTATTAAATCTGATTACTCATAATTCACTATTCCGCTACAGAGCGGTCAAAATTCGTCTTCCCAACACGTCCGTCGACTCCTCTCAACCCTTACTCGCGTATGTGACCACATCACATTCCCGTCATCTGACCCTTAACGATCCTTATCACTGTAAAGTGGGACGTGGCTTCGCCGTGCATGTCCAAGCTCCTGATTCCTCTCCATCATCGCGCAATGATGGGAATCAATTTGTGACAGCTTTCAGTGAAAACACGTTCTTAAAATTTTGGTTCCCGAAAATAAATACCACTCAAGTGATTAACAGTAAGAGTGATGGCTAGAGATGTGGGAATCTTTTGGATTCCAATTTAGTCAAAAATGACAGGAAGTGAGATTTATAAACAGAGTTATTCGAATCACGACTCGTGGGAACAAGAGGAAGGTAAATGTCACATCCAAAAAATAATAACTAAACGAATGAAAACAATAGAAAGACGGAAAATGGAGGGAATACGGTTACAATTTACAGAATATGAATGCGGAATTGTTAAAATGTATTTTTGTAATTCTTCTCTCTTTCCCCTTCATAATGATGAAATGATTATACGTTCTCCCCAGATTCAATTCTGAAATCAAAATGAAGATCCAGGTTTTCAATCCGTATGACGAAAGTACTTTTGGATTTTTTTATTCAATGAGATAAACTACTTACGCAGATCACAAGTTATATCACATTAAATACTTTGTGCATGTTGATATACCCTCTAGGATTTCATGCCCTTACAAGTAATTGTTATACGCCGTGAGACCCATAATGCGTGAAAAACGATGTCACGATTGAAAATGTAGCAATACGACACAAATTTGAATAAAACTTAGGTTCAAAACTAAGTTACACGTCTTTCATGAGATATTTATAAAGAATACTTGGTAAGGGTATGAATGAGGCGAACAAAGGGAATAGATTTATGGGCTGGAAGACAACGGATAGATCGAACTCCTAGGCGAGAAAGTATTTATTAGAGGTAGATAGGAACCTTATAACGTAGAAAACCTGGAAGAGATTCTATGACTCAACAAAACCTACATTATCCGGTAGAATACTTCAAGAGAAACGGACGAAGCAATAATCAATTGAAAGCAGAACAATAATTCTTTCCCTCTTAAGCCACAGTAAGCAAAATAATCTTGTTCCCTCAGAATTCGTGCATACCCAATTGCTCTGACCAATCGCTCCCACTATGGTTTTTTTACATTCCTCTTCCTCCACACATGAGGTTTCGTCAACCGAGACCATCTCCATATCGGGCAATGTTTTATGAATTATATAACTTTATTGATTACTGCTTAAGGTAACTTCACCTATAAAAAATGAAATTGGCAAAAGGCACACATTATTATTATTAGGTATTCTACCGGTAAAGGTAGGTTTTCGTTGAATGTCAAAGAATCCGCTCCCGGTCTTTTACACATTCCGGGTCCTACAACCCTCTAATATATCATTTTTCGCCTCTGCATAAGTTCTTCCTCTTCATCTTCTTCTTCCCGTCCATGAAAAATATTCTCTTCCTTCCCCTTCCCCGCTTGTCCAACATCCTTCCCTTTATCACACTTTTCAGCAACCCATCACCCTTTATTACCTCCATCTTCCCTGCCTTTCCCGGATTGCATTCATAAGATTCCTTTCCTCGCCCACCATCTCCAGCACTTCTTCGTTAGTCTTCCTTTCCGTCCATCTAACCTTCTCCATTCTTCTCCACACCCACATCTCAAATGTCTGCAGCCTACTCTCGTCCTCCTTCCTCAGGGTCCACGTTTTCGCCCCATACAACGCTACGCTCCATATCAAGCTCTTCACCAGCCCCTCTTCACATCCTTTCCCATTATCCCCGTCATCAGCTCTCTTCTATTACTAAACGCCTCCTTATCTAGCGCTATTCTCTTCCGTATGTCTTTACTACTATGCCCATTTTCCTCTAGGGTGCTACCTAAGTAATTAAACTGTTCTACTTGCTCTAGTTTGTGTCCTCCAACTTTAATCAAAAGCTTCACTTTCTTCGTCCTAGAGAATCTCATTACTTTTGTTTTCTTATGATTTATCTTCATTCCGAATATCCCGCACTGCATTTCTAAAGCACCTACCAAAGCTTATAGTATCTTCGAAGATCCACTAACCAATGCCTGATCGTCCGCGAATCTAACCGATTTCATAAGATGCCCTCCCACTTTCACTCCTACTCTTCCCATGCCTGACTTACCATTTCCTCAGCATAAATGTTGAAAAGCAAAGGCGACAACGGGCATCCTTACTTTACCCCGCGACCTAGAGTTTCCCACCCTGATTCACCATCAACCACCCTCACCTGCGTCCTTTGCGTCATTTATAAGTTTCGAAGTAGTCTCCTCTCTCGCCAATCTATTCCCTTTTTCTCTGGTATCTCCGTTAGTTTATTCCTATTTACTCTATCGAAAGCCTTTTCAAAATAAATAAAGCATGCGAATACGTCCTGATTATACTATATGTTTCTTTCTATAAGTGTTCTCATCACCGCTATCGCATCCCGAGTTTACCTTCCCTTCCTGAACCCAAACCGGTCATCGCCTAAGCAGTTTTTGGCTTTACTCTCCAACCATCCATTGATAATTCGAAGTAAAACTTTGGATGCGTGTAAAATTAAACTAATTGTTCTGAAGTCCTCGCATTTTGATGCATTCTTCTTTTTCGGGATAGGAATCAATACTGTTTTCACAAAGTCCTCTTGCCACACTCCTTCGTAGATCCTGCGTATGAGTTCGAAAAAAGCTTGCCTACATTTACTTCCTAGACTAGCAATTCCGAGGGTATGTTATCTACTCCTACAGCTTTTCTCGCCTTCATCTCTTTCAAAGCTTTCTCTATTTCACTGTCGAGAATTTTCGGCCCGAAGTTATCTTCATCCAGGTTTCCCTCATCCTCTACATCTAAACTAATTGGTCTACTATCGCTGTCATATAGCTCCTCCACGTATTCTCGCCATCTTTCTAGGATATATTCCTAATCGGTTAACATTCTACCTCTCTTGTCCTTAATCTTTGGTACCGTTTGCCCTCTCTTACCTCCCAATAGCAATTTTACCCTAGCGTATAACGCACCTACTTCCCCTTCCTTTTGTAGTTTCTCCATTTCCTCGCATTGCCTTTTCCGCCAATTGTCCTTCGCCCGATTGGTCATTCGCCGTAGTTGATTATTTAGCTCCTTGTATTTCGCCCTACCCTGGTCGGTGTTGACATTTTTCCAATTCCTTCTCTCCTCCATTTTCCTAATCATTTCTTCCGTAATCCACTGCTTCTTTACCTCTGACGAGCACTTCCGCTGCTCCTATTGTTTTATCAGCCGCTCTTACAAAGCTTGTTTTTATATTCTCCCACTTTTCCTAGATTGTTCCTGCTTCTTTGGCTTCTCCTATGTTCTCATCCACTATCTCTTGGTATTCCCTCCTTTTCTTCCCCTTCAACGCTTCCAGGTTCCATCTCTTCATCCCCCTACTTTTATTTAGCTTTTTGAATTTAACCTCACAATTCATCATCACTAAATTATGATCCGGGTCTGCATCAGCCCCCGGATAACTCCGCGAATTCTTCACACTGTTCCTAAATCTTTGTCTAACCATGATATAGTCAATTTGGTATCTCCCAGTGTCTCCTGGCATTTTCCAAGTGTATCTCCTCCTGTGATGGTGTTTAAACCAAGTGTTTGTAACTATTAATTTATTTCTCCTACAAAATTCAACTGCCTTCTCTCCGCGATCATTTCTCGTTCCTTATCCAAACCCTCCCACTTCATACCCATCTCTCCCTTCCCCTACTACTGCGTTCCAGTCTCCCATTACTATTAGATTTTTCTTGCCCGGCACTTCTCTGATTATCTCCTCTATCTATTCATACACCTCATCTACCTCTTCCTCCCTATGATTGCTTGTAGGCATGTACACCTGGACCAATACGAAATCAGTAGGACGTGCTTTTATTTCTACCACTAGTATCCTGTCTCTCACCAGTTCAATACATTTTTATTTATTTTTAATTATAAGTATTTTAATTATAAGTATTTACTACCCTCCTCCCCAATTTTGCGTTCAATACTATGGTTACCCCGCGTTGACTCTCAAACCCACCACTATAGATTACCCTGTAACTATCACTCCAGCAGTCCCCTCTGTCCTTCCATCTCACCTCGCACAGCCCCAAGGCATCCATTTTCCCTTGATCCATTTTCCCTTGATCCATTTTCCCTTGATCCATTTCCCATTTAATGTTTTCCAGCTTCCTATTGTCATCATTGTCCTAACGTTTCAAGTTCCTATTTTTATCGGTACCCTCCTTTCCTCCTTCCTTTTCTTCTTATCTTCCTTGGTCCTTGTATCCTGTGATGACTCTGCTGTGTAAGGATTTCGTGTGATGACGACCTCAGGGGCCTTGCCTCCACCGATGCCGGGCGATGCCGACCCGCCCCATTGGGCGGCGTCCCGTAGTTGCCAGGATTCACTTCTCTTTGGGCGACATTCATATTTCTGGGTAGTATAATAGTCGAGAGGGGACTCCCACCCCCGCTTCCCAACAGTGTGTTTCACGTGACACTATCACGGGACTACATTTCGTCTGGCTCCTACCCTTCGACCTATCTGGCATGGGTGGCCCTACCGGGAGCAATTTGTATTGCTCCCGCCAGTCCAGCTCTAGTCGTCATTGGAACGCGCAAGCCCTTCCAACACGTCAAGGTTGTAGTCCGCGGAAAGGGGCACGCGTTATACTTGGATAAAAAAATGAAATATAGAGTAATTTTTTATCCAAGCACACGTTATACTTAGTGTAATTTTTTATCCAACCACACGTTATACTTGGATACAAAATTACAATATATTTCAAGTAAAGTTACCATAATGAAGTAAACCGTTACTTTTGCATATATAACCATTAAAAGGAAGGAAAAAAACAGACTTTCGTCAGGAATGCGAGGCACCAGCGTCGGCTAAGTCATTTTTAAGCCACTTTAGGAGATTTTTTTTGGTAATTCTTCACCATCCAATGACACATTATACAACCTTCTCAATTAGTCTCCAGTTTTTTGAGTAATAGAAGAAGAGTAATGAAAAATAACATCTGAGAGCAACGTTAAATTTCACATTTAAACCAACTAATAATATATATTCGGTATGTATCTTGCCGCATTATTTGTCTTTGGAGGTATTTCTCAATCATTCAGGTCACTTAGAGATGCGGATGCACCTTTCTTACCAGAAAACAAAAATTGATGTCATGATAAACTTCATTTAGTTATATTAAAAGGGGAAATTAAAAGATCATAGGATGAAGATCTCACTTTATGGAATATTTCTGTAATTGAATGAACGCAGCTTTGAGAATGCCACATATTCATTATAGGTATACCTCTGGTTTAGGAAGCCACATCAAGACTAGGTAAGGTATACAATCCGGAATTGTATACATTACAATTATATACAGTAAATCTATTGTTGGCGTAACAGCCGAAAGCATTCCTTTAAATTCGATCAAATGATGTTATGACGAAGAAAGATCGTATTTTCTTCTTCACATGCATCGTTTCATTCTATCAAGACCGTTGTCAGTTGCATCACAGACGTAATTTCTAGACACAAGCAGCTCAGGTCAGAATTTCGAAGTGCTATTATTAAATAAAAATAAGTATTAAAGCTAGAATGAACTTCTATGAACAACTGGTGTTGAGCACATTACGGCATGAGAGCAAAGGTTTTCAGAAATCCTCCTTTATGAGGTCATCCGATCAACCTTTCGCGGAAAACAATTCTATGCAGGGACTGCGTTTCACTACAGATTCGACATTCCCAGAAAGGACGCGGAGACTATCATTAACGCGACTGGACCGCTTGGCAGTAAACACATTCGCCCTCGTTCTATCCCATCACCCCAACGCGCGCGCGCGAACCAAGACTCCCAACCCCTTGAAATTTGCGCCCGTGTGTTTGCCGCGGACGGGTGATATCCTGGACGGAACGAATCCCTATTCTCTCTGTCCCCACCCTCATCTCTCGTACACCATTCGAGGAACACTATCAAACTCCACCCTCCCGCCTAACGCGTTTCTAATCGTTCCTCTGCTTCGTAAATCGTTCCCGGGAGAGGCACAGATGGGAGGAACTTTCGCGTCCTCCTCTTCGCTTGCTCGTCCACACGACGACCTATCGTTCCGTTCCCCGAGCCCGATGGTCCGCGAGGAGCCGAAGAGAGCCGCTCGTATTTGCACGCGTCGTTGACCGTTCCAGTGCAGTGGGGACGCCAATGGGGATAATGCGACGGGCCCTCGTCTGAAAAGCAGTCCTGGTGAACAGAACAGGACCGAGCAAGTAGTTCAAAAGTATTCGTAGATGACAGAATTGATTTTCATCAGGGACAAAGAGTCCTCCATAATGGTATACTCGCGCATCATATCATCGTCAAGTAACTCAATCCTAAGATAGGTTGACTATAGACATTGAATTTTCTCTGTCCCTTTAATTCCAATATTACCCGATAAAGTTTCCGCCTCTGTGCCAGTTTAATTTGGCTACATCCGTTGTTCGTCCTCACGGAATCTACACAAAAACCTTCAGTGAAGGATTTAATGGGTTAATTATACCTTCGAGCAAAGCCAATCTATTCAGATCTTTGCCATATTAGTCTCATGTGAATAAATTCACTTCTGTACTTCTATTATTCCTTGTTTCTAATTTATTCATCCGAGAAAACCTTAACATCCATGTCATTTGGGTCAACATCAATTAAATTATGGAGCAAACGCATAGCGTGAATCTGAGAGACTTTTATTGTCTGGTGGTTTTCTATTTCAGGTATGACTGATTGGAGAAGATAATTTTTATGCATCATACGCTTTCCTCTGGTATGTCTATGACGCAAAAATCTTCGTTTATCAAAATTTCACACGTCTTAATTATTAACTAATTAAATTAGGCTCAATTTCAATCACAACGCATGAATTTCCGACGACCTCACATTACCACGGCCCTAAACGGCCGTTTTTCCAGTGTCATTATTGATAATATTTAATATTAACACCATATAAATTGCACTTCCGACGGAAGCAAACGCAGGTTACTCCGTCAAAATGAAGCGTCGATTTCTGTAACCACGTCGGTTACTGTCACAACCATAATTATAAATGTATTAATATGTTTGTGTGATTATCCGTGAAACTAAATATTCCTGCCTTTTCCCTGGAATATAGAGAAAAGCCTTTTCACTCCCTCTTTAATCAATCTTTAAAAGAATTTCAATATTACTCTCTACTTACCTGGTTCATTCCGCAAAATTTCGGGAGGGCACCCGTTTGACGTAGAATTACTTCACGAAGTACCTTGTGGTACCCGTCAGATCTTTAGCTAATTATTACTCTCAAAGTCAAATCGTAAAGGACTGACTGGCGAATGTTTATGTATCTCTGCCTACTTCCTTTGATATCACTGAAGCATAGCTCTGGCACTAACGCACGCTAAGTGCGACCAAGTGCTTCCCGCAGTCAGAGTTAATTTCATCAGTTCTTTGACACAACTTGACTCTAACACGACGCACCGAAGCCACGCTTCCAACTCGTGCAGTTTCTATTTACTGTCACTACAATAGCGGCGTCATAGCGGCATCTAATGAATAATATTACGACTCCTTAAGCACGGGAGGAGGCAATGATTCTTCTCTGTCATTCGCTCATCCTTTACAACCTCTCGTTCCGTTCCCTTTGCCCGATGGTCCAAGAGGTCCCAAAAGGCTTTCGTCGAACACCTACATATTTCCACGACTCTCTGACCGTTCCGGTACCGTAGACGCAAGAAGGGGGGGGATAATGGTATGGGCATTTGTAAAAGCCCTATCCCCATGCGCTCCAGACTGGCCAGGCAGACCGGCTTCGAATAGCCTTTAACTCCATTCGGCCGCGTTCGGGAAACTGCAGGGCCTGCTGGACTAACTGTAGAGGAGGGATGTGACAATTTAGCTGTGTGGGTGGGATATGTAAGTGTGAGTGTGGCCAAACCTTTCGCACGGGTGGGATTATATTTTGGTAAGAGGCGAGGTTGGGCAGTGGGCACTCACTTCCCGGCTCCGCTCCGGGCGACGCCTCATCCGGAGGAGGGGGGACCTGCAAGGGGTTCGGCCGCAACTCGTTGGAGCATTATACGTCTCCCTACAACGTCCCTCTCGCACTTAAACTCTCCACCCACTCCTCCATCCCCGCCATATCATTAATTGACTGCCCCCGGAGCGTTCTTTGTTCCCCAGTCCCAAGTTTCATTTCGTCATCCGGTTCGCTTTATGACGAGAAGGGTAAAAATTTTGAGAGCCCATTAAACTTTGACTTTTTTTATAATGCGACCGCACGAAATTGGGACCGAAACAAAAAAATATAATGAAAGGGGTCGAAACTAACTTTCCTGAGAGATGATAGCTCTTCCACCCATCCCCACTTCCAAGCCAACACTATTCCGCCAGCCTCTCGATTTTTACTGGCTCAAAAGTACAATGGTCTCGATTTTTTCATTGTGGTGTAAATATGTCGGGGACCACTGCTCGAAAATTATTTGAAAGACCACTCCTGAGGTAGTCAGCGATAGTAACGTTCTGATTCTTTTCATGAAGGAGTGTTTGAAAATATAACCAGCGCTGAAGTGCGAAAGTTGCTTCAAACAATGAGAAAGCTCAGTTATCGTCGCGTGGTGATAATTTGCAAGGGAAAACATTAATTCAAAAGTTGGCTTATCAGTTTTATTAAATGATAAGCGAATGCAGTATTCCTGAGCCATAGCTACATATTATCTGATAATTAAGCATCAGTTTCAGAGGGCATATCGATGATCTCGTTGTTCCTTCTGAACATGAATTACAATCTAATATTTTCAAGCCATTGTTAGCAAAATAGTCTCCACAGAACATAATTCACGTAAATGCAACTTTCCGTTATCAATTTGGCCTCAGAAATGTAATGTAAAGAACAATTTGCTAAGAAAATTAGGAGAAAGGTACTAACTAAAGGGAAAAATAGGTAAAAGGTTCTCATAGGCAGCGGACAGACATAAAACTTTTGAAATGATAAAATAAGCTTCTAATGACCTGCTGGTAGGTCAGAAGTTGTATCAGTCAGTGGGTTATGGATTTTTGTTCGAATTTGAGAAGATAGATAATTTTTATAACCGTTAAATTAATTATTTAACACCCGCTAAGATAACGGTAATGATTTAATCGTCTACATATTAAGCACGCAAGCCGTTGATTCGTACAAATAAAAAATTAAGTAATACCGTAAACTGGGGTGAAGTCGATAAGCGGGGTGAAGATGGTATAAAACCAAAATTTTCGAATCTGGAAGGAACTGGTGGACTATCGGAGGAGAGTGGTAGATAGCAACGGTTGGTCCATGTGCTGGACACTTGTTGGCATTATCAGATGGAGCTTAAACTACGAATCCGAGTTTCACCTCCAGTTGCATACACTATCTTAGCCTTCAGGGTTATCTCTTAATTACTACAACATCGTCAAACCTCAGTTGCCATGCCGCCCAAGTTAATCACACAGCCAATATTTTATTTATCATTACTCAAGACGCTATTTGACGGTAATAACCCGTTGAGAAAACTTATAAATTATACATTACAACTTTTTTACTCAAAATGTCTGATAAGTGCAGTTAGCGGGTAGAGTAGTACATCGAATTTTAATGCTTATAATGTTTTGGTCATTTTATTGTCAATGTTTCTGGATGCCACGGACTTACTAAAGAAAATAAGATTTAACATCTCACGCTGTACCTTGATGTCAGAATGATATTATCATAAGAAGGAAGTTACTTCGTAAATTTCCACAGAGTTTTTATTATACGGACGTAGGTTGAGACAAACTCATGCCACTATCAAGGAACGTAGATTCATTTTTGCAGGCTTATATATGCTTAAACATGGTATGTTTTCATAAAAATGCATAAGCATACATAATCTCGCACATAAAATAGGTAAAATACACAACTTGATAATAACTGAATTTTTCATATCGTAAACAGTATAAAACTGATTATAAATTCACAAATTATCATTATTTATGAGAATGTTATAAACAAAGAGAGTTTGGAGCAGAAAACTATGAGAGTGATTGCCGCAAATGATGATGGAATTGATTTTAAGAAGTGGTTAATACTTCTCTCTGGAAAATATAATACGTATAGAGGGTTCATAAGGCGTATCCCAAGTGCAAAGAGTCTGTCTGAAAAAGTTTGACAAAGAAACAAATGAGGTTAAGTTGAAACTGAAGAAAATTTATACGAGTTTTAAAGGTAAAACTTCGGCGAACACACTTAGATCGACTTCGAAGGTGATAATAGTTGAAAATGTAGCTATTTTTTTACGAGCTATTAGAGGTTGGATTAATAAATTTTCAATGTAAAACGATTAGTATATAAAATAACTTTCTTCAGCAATAATTTCATTGAAAAATTTTCAATCTGAGCACAGGGGACGTCCAAATACTCTAAAACCGCCGGCTTCATCCTGCGTATCTAGTCCTTAAGGTAAACTACCTACCTACTATTCAATCATGCACTACACCGACAAATCAAGAAGAACATATATAAAAACAATGTTAAATAAATGAACTATTATCTTTAATCCAAGAGCACAATAGCATACTCATCCTAGGACATATATGCATAAAGCACAATTCCGTCAGTACTCTGCCTCAAGTGCCGACGTCGCCCCCCTTATGAAAGATAGCCTCACTAGATGAAAACAACTATGGCCCATTTGGGGAACCGCCAATCTGGGGTCTGTATTTAATTTCTTTACTGGATAGATTATGATCTGATAGTTCGAGGATCAAGCGTATTTATCAATGTGACCTTATCAATATTGGAACTTTTGAAAGAAATTTGATAACGTTCAATACATTTATTTTCTATCAACAGTGGTGTACAAACATCTCAACCAAATATTTAGATCTCACGCCGTGAAATGTTATTTCTAACGACCATGCTAAGATAAAACGTCAGCTTCATTGTAACTACTTGAAGCTCCAATAACAAAGAAGAACAAATTGGACGGAAATTGTTTCGCAAATGGACTACAAATAGTGTAACGAGTTAAATACAGGTCATTAATTGGGACGAAACTGACTTTTGAGATGATTTATTTTTGCATCTGAAAAACGGTAGTTTAAACGAGCCTCGCTCTCAATTACAAAATGGCAGCTTACACCTTCGAGAATTAGCTTCGCCTCTTCCGGACCAAGCGAATACGCTCCCTCGGCAGCAATAACAAACGCGCATTTGCATGTCAGGTTGCCCGGTTCTACTTTACTGCCCTCCATTCAAGCGAGGGAGAGAAGACGGCACCGCGAGGAGGGTAAAGAGGAGGCGAAAGAGTCCATCGCAGGCAGCGGAACGGGACCCACAAAGGGAGGACAGAAGGTCATAACACGTTGGGCCGGCGTAATTCAAATTCGCACTGCGATCCGTCTGAATTAATTCGGCGGCGGGAGGGACTAGGGGAGGGGAAGGGGGGGTGGAGGAGGAGGCGTGACTGGGGATCGAAGCTGCGCGTCTCCGACTCCACTCCCGTCCTCCCGTGGGACGAAGCCGGGCGAAGGACGCAGAGAGCGCGCCGCCACGTGGGAGTTCTGCGGAATTAACGGCTCCACGTTTCTCTTGGCGAGGGCTATGTCGGGGATAGTTAGCCGTGGCGTCGGTGGCCCATGGCGACCATCCGTGCCATCCGCCTCCGCTCGGGAAATATTCATAACGGTCTGGCCTGCTGACGCGTTCTGGCTCGCCGTGCTGCCGATCCCTGGCGCGAGGATTAGTGCAATTATTTGACGTTTGCAGTCACGCCGGACTGTGGGGGGGATGGGGGGACACACTGACGTGGGAGATGTAGCGGCGCCGTCAGACGGGCAGGGTCGAAGGTGTCGCCGAGGTGCATTACTTAATGGCAACACGGAATGGCCCCGTAAATATGCAATCGCATTGGATGGTGACAGGAGCTGTTAGCTCAAAATTCCCTGAACTTCCATGATTCACTGTACGAATTCAGGATACGTTCAGAGCTCACGAGAGTGATAGGTAGGTTTTCCAACAGGTCCAATCTTAATTTAATCGATTTCAGGGAAATCTCTTATCCTTTCGTAAGACTCCATTATTTCCCAATTTTCAGCACCTTAATTTATATATACAGTTAAATTTAATTGAAGTGAAACCACTCACGACCGAATGCTCTTACTCGTCTCACCAACAGTCATCAATGGGGAGATTCTAATAAAATCTCAATTATATAGCTACGCAATTTCCATCAATAAAAATTCTTATGCATTGTGAGAGAGCCATCTTCGTGGATTTTCGAAATGTCACTGCAAATATGAAACTTCGTTACAGCCCTTTAATCATATTAGAATTTCAACGACCTTCTTTTGTAAAAGTTAAATCAATACATCTTTTCATGTTCCTTTGTGTGTTTTAATTTTTCTTTATTATAAGGCTTATATTTTTTCATCACATCTCTCATAGATTTCCATGTTTCTCGATAAGATTTATTGAAAGCTTAAAATAAAGCAACTACGAAACAAACAAGGCGAAAAGGACGAGTAAAATGAGCGGAAGGAGATTAATTAGATAATATTAATTTTGTAATAGCTGTGAGGAAAGGAATTAATAAAGGTTTGTAAAAGAGAGCGATAGAAAGGAGCGATGAAAGAACGGTGGGTAATAATAATGATTTTGGATTACGTTAGACAGGGGTAGTGATTTGAGATGCAGAGGATAAGTGAATGGTGGAACATTAATAGAGTTCAGACGCTGCTTGAGTCATTGATGCTTTCAAACAGTAGATCACAAAGCAAACAGAATGATCTGTGGTTTTGGAATCAGGCAGATGCTGTCCTTGAACACAAATAAGGGTTAAATACCAAATTGTTCTCCAACTTGAACACGATCACTTTCAACACCGCTCCTTTTACATACCTACTCTGCAGCTTTGACCTATCCTGCCATTTTACTTCTGAATTAAATTCCGCTACCTTCATGAAGCAATAGAGGACCAGTAGGTAATGTCATTAGATTTTTTGACAGTTTTACGAAGTTTTTCCAGTACTCAAGAACGTCACCAACTAGCTCCTTGGTTCGGTACCAGTTCTGAATCCTCAAATGCCGATTATAGAGGGAAAAATGACTCAGTAGGTGATATCAAAGACACCTCTGGGGTGGGACACTCATAAGGTTGTACCTTAGTCACCTCTTTGCGAACTTATAATTCGTCAAGGACCATTGAACAGTGCTGTAGTATCTTTCACTCTTCTCGCTCGGTCTAAACCCTCAACAGAATGACTTTTTCGGCTAAACGAGAGCCTGAAAATTTAAATTGCCGAAATAATGAACGCTCGAAGCTCCTATCCAATTGGTTGCAATTCCGGGTCAAGCTATACCGCCTCTCCATCAGCGAGGCTATTATTCCTAAAAACTTGTTGATAAACACTTAAATGAAATGAGTGTTCCATTATCAGATTCTTAAGGTACTGCTCAGTAAAGGTGAAACAGCCTGAGTAAGTATTTTTCATGTCGTGCTCCATTGTGAAAAATAGTAGAAAACATATGCACCAGTAGTTTACCATTTGAGAACAAACAGGCTTTCTCTAGGGCCCACAGACATCCCCTTTCAGCTGTAAATAAGTACAATGTTCAAATTGAAATATTTACTCATAGTTAAAATGAAACAAAATTTGCCTTTTTTGACATTTCCACTTAATTCTATCACACGCTTTACTGAAAAGCAATATTATCTTTCGAAATTTTACAATTTAATGACGCTATAAGTCAGAAAAATACTCGATAAGAATCAAGAAATAAACATAGCTTGGCACATATTTCAATTAATAATGAATCTTAAACGCTTCTACAAAGTGAAACAGTCAATTTCATTAAAAAAATATCACGTTAAGAGAACGAAAAAATCATTTTGCCAGGATCCCGTCAATTTTCATTCTATTTAATGTAATAGTATTTATATGCAAACTGCATTAATTATTGAAGAAGTACCAACTGTAAAAACTTAATTGCAAGGTAGGAGGAGGGGAAAAAAAAGATATGAATTTGTTATTCTTGGCTATAAGAAAATGTAAAAATCAGTGTCACTGCAAACAATATGCAAAAGTGTAAATAACAAGTTTAATACACCTGCATTCAGGTGATTTCTGGTGAGCAAAAGAAAAGGAATAGAAATTAACCATTAAATACGGAATGTAAAACAAATCATTTCACAATTAATAATACATTAAAAAATACCTTAGATCCAAAACGCAAACAGATATAAAGCCAATGTATTTCAAGTTGATTAAAATAATCCGAGTATGCGTAATTGATAATAATACAAATTTAAAGAGAATGCCGTACTATTTTACTTATTGTGACGACAAAACAGAAAAACATTTTGTCAATTGTATTAAATTGTAATTCAAACGCCATCCGAGAATTACGTATAAAATAACGAAATAAACAGTTTCAAATTCATATAAAAGGGATAATCTAAAGGAAATTATAAATTTTCGAATGAGCATTGCTTACAAATAATTCGTAATTATTGGTCAAATTTGTAAAGGAGACCAGCCACAAATAATGCCAGAGACAAAAATAATTAGCTTTTAGCCCGCAGATCACATAAACTAATACGATTCCTCCCTTCACCATCATATTGGCAGTGTTTTGACGTCGGAAGGTCGACAATTTTCATTTAGTGCTTACATTCGCTAATCTATGTTTGCTACACAACACCGGGAAGTAGCAAGCCAAAATGCCATGAAGTTACTTCGTACGGTATCTCCGATGATTCTGACCGTGGCCTCTGCAGACCTTGATGGATAAAACGATGATTCGCTGAAGTTTTCGTGACGTCTGTATCTGATATAGGTAGAATCCAGTAACTCTCAATGACACAGCAAAACAGTTGCATTACAATGCACTTCATTACGCCTAATCAATGGACAGTGTATTCTAGCAATTAAAAAAAGTCGATTTCAAAGACTCCCATCTGTGATCCAAAAATAAACTAATAAATTTCTTCGTGACTGCAGACTGTCATTCTTTAATGAAATATGTTATCCCTTCTAATACAAATTAAAGTGAAATGCAAGTATTTGAGTGAAAGACAAGAATTTTTTAAATGTAATTTTCCTAAGAATATTTATTGGTATGACGACTGCGTAGGTCATTAGCAAATTTTGTGATTAAATAATGGAGTATTACTAGGAATAAATTGCCGGAATTTAAAATATCAGCACATAACCAGCATAATTTAGGCCAAAAGAAATTTATGGAAATTATGCAGTCATGTAATAAAAAAAGCACCCACAAAATATATATAACCTTACTACAAAATAACTTGGATTTAATGATTTCCAGAAAAAAATGTGCAGAGTTTCACCTTCTCGCTAAATTTTAGTCAATCCAGTAGTTTAAGACAAAGACAAAAACTGCACTCAGCAATAAATTTCGGGTTGAAATAAACTGAAAATCTTACATTATGTCAATATTGTAAATTTTTCAACAGTTGTGAGAATCTGGGGGTTTAAAATGATCCCGGGGGGAATGGGGGCGGGAAATGTCACTCAAATGCAATTAAGATATGCATCGTGGATATCCATAAAAATCATTCAGCAAACCAAAGAATATATATATAAAGGATTTCAAGCACTTTGAAAACTTAATCGAGACCAAGTACGGAACATTATAATGTCACAATTACATGTTAAAACTATATTTTAAGAATCGAAGTCGATTACTGGTTAGTATCCGATAGTTTAGGCGATTTTATACATGCAAATCCGCCTTTGGACAGGCAACTAGCGGACAAATGTTTCATCATAAAACTCTCTATTTTCACGTTTGCCAAATACCCAAAGTTCCTACTTTTTCTTCAGCAAATTTGTCTTTGAAAAATTATTTTATCAAAGCATTACTTCTGCCATTAAATCATTTAAAGTCTCGAATCAGATTTCAAATAATTTTACATACCACCAATTGATTTATTTGTTTGATTTGATTAACCTATATTTAATCTATAATGGAATTATACTTCATGCATCCTAGTACCCAGAATGAATATCGCTCAAATTACTATTCGGTTGAAGGATTTGGTGTTTTGAATTCATTTCTAAACGCAAATTCAAAGATCTAATGCAAAAATTATACAAACAATTAGAAATTGTATCGCAAAAGTGTAATGGAGATTGGCTTAGCAAGGCGGAATGTTCAACGAGACAGAAAAAAGCTAATTGGGAATAATGTCTGATCAATCTTACATAAAACTTTAAAAGGTTGACCAGGAGTTACAAAGGCAGTGAGGGGAAAATGTGAAGAAAACTGAAAATGGCTGCTGTTTCCTGATCAAAAGGACGAAGCAGTAAATGGAAATGCCTATTCTTCCATTACTATCATATAGCAACATGTTTAAGGATAGTCTGCTCAAGTAAAATTTCCCTTCAGCTACTTTACAAGTAAAGTAGCTGAAGTAAAGTAGCTTTACCAGTAAAGTAAAAACAACATAAGGATTCAACTACGGAAAACATCCTTAAAAACCATGCTAAAATCGATCAGCAGGAACAGACAAAAAATTCCGGCGAAACAGTAGACAACATGAAGGAGTCAACGAATTTTTCGAATCGATTCAAATGAAACATCTCGTTTCGTTCTCTATGACTTATTCCGCCATTAATTTTACATTCCACGGACAGACATATGAAATCGAGCTTCCATAAATGAATATCTGCAATTGCCCTATATATCCTGTCGCATGCAAAATTTGTGTCCATTGACGCTTGCTGTGTGCCCTAGTTTTCAATAAGCTGAAATGATTGCCTCGCTTTGCGAGAGCGGGGGAGAAAGAATCGCTCTTCAATTAAGTTTAATACGCCGCCGCATGGCATCCGCGTAATATTTACGGGCCAATCGATGGGTCGACTCACCCTCTCGGCAAATATCAGCGCGCACACCGTGCAATCGGCCTGACTCATCACTGCCTGCCTCCGCACACGCCGTATCTCCACCGTGCTCCAACGGTTCCTATTTTAAGTGAGCCCTAATTAAACCTGACGGTAACGGCCGTGTTTGTCACGCGCCCTCCCCTCCCCCGCACTCCCACTCCTCCCGCGTCGCCCTGAAATCTGCATCACGGGAGGGATGGAGTGGGAAAAGTGTATTTTGGGGGTGTGGGTTGCATTTTGGACATCCCCTGGGGCAAATGGCAGGGCTGCCCGCCGGGGTGCCGGATTGTAATACCTGCCGGAGAGCGACAGGGGTTTTCAAGGGGACCAAATCATCATCATGATCATAATTGGCTTGCAGCTTAAACATTTGGAGAGGTTCACAGATCGACAAAACTATTATCTTGCTGACTACTCAAAAGTTTCTGCTAATGTTTCCTTCACTTTAATTATCCGCTTTCCAATTAAAATCCCACTCAAACCCCTATCTTTATTCAACCGCCTTGAATTTTCTTTATTTTTATTCTGCTCCTACGCTCTCAATTTTCAATTCTTTATGCCATAGTTATCTTCCGCAAGTAGTCATTCCGTCTGCCAATTTATTACCTCGGGTACTAATTTCACTGCCCCCTTACTATTTTTTCTGGCCTAAAGAATTAAGCTGAGAAGTAAGTTAGAATCCAAAGTCTAAACTGTTTAAAATTAAATCCAAAGACTTATCTCATAATTATGGCAGTTGAAAATATAATACATATTGTCACCACTCACCAATTCATAGATTATATGCGTGCGATGAGGTTAAAGAGGCAACGTAGACGACGATGAGGTTAAAGAGGCAATTTGGCAACGTAGGTCTGCATGCTCACCTGAAAAAAGAGAAAAATATTCATAAACTACCCACAATTAAACGACAAATTTCCATTTTTTGCACATATGTTGGGTTGCTAGCAAGGCATTATTTCAGTTTCAAAAACATTTATAATACAATAATACAAGGTTTTGTCCAATAAGAAATATTCACAAAAGTTCTGAACAATATATTTAAAATATTCATGTCGAAGGCTATATAAAATATGTATAGGGCCAAAGTAGTAAGTAATAACAATGGAATTTATATAAAGAGTATTACATTCACTAGGTAGACAAAGCTTTCTTGATTAATACAACACTAATTTTCCACAAATGAACAGCACTATATTCCGAAGAAGTTAAAAATAAAATTAGCATCCAGAGAAACAGTCGTCACACCCATACGAGTTTATGCAATTCACTATGGCGTGCGGCCCCGCACTGATCAAACGCGATGAAAAAGTAATGGTGAGCAGTTTCCGAGCCTTGAAACCATAAAAATATCCTCACTAACTTTTTCACTTTAATTTAATAAAATAAACATGAATCACAACTGTGTACTAAAACAAGGGGCGCGAGATTTAAAAAAATATCACCATATTCGGTTTAATCAAGAATCAATACCACGTAGCAGAAATGCTGGCGGGTATGGAAAAACAATTCCACCATTGTCTTTAGACTTTTTGTCAAAAATTCCCGTTATGGCTATAGCTTATCGCCGGAGGTGGATTGCTTGTGAAAGGACGTCATATTTTATAGCGTCTCTTAACAAGGAACGGGAGTGGTTTAGAACCACATACTAAAATAGTCGCACACCTGGTCCTGCTATGCTTAGTCTTCAATGAATACCATTTCGGAGGTTGACGACAATTTAGCGCGCTAATATGCCGATAATAGATTACTAAGGAGTCTATGAATAAGTCAGATTTTGTTTCAAATTTAATGGATAAAAGGAAGTAGCAGCCTTATATTTCCAAAACCAATTAACATGATACCATGCAAGTGGTATTCCATGATTGTATAGCCACTTGGTTTTGTGTATCTTAGTTTATTTGCGATGAAACAAAGTGTCATGGATATGTATACTAATAAGGGAAGCACTTGGATAAATTTAATTAATTTCACAGTATATCAAAGTTCTAGAGGAGAAGAAAATCACTGAATTATCAGCGCAACAGAAGGAAAATGTTGGGCATTGCAGATAAAACGGATAAATAGCATTGGAGTAGTACATCGTGAGGAGAGCGGATACAGTGAAAGATATTCGGAGGGTAAATCCTCACAGGTAGGAATGCATTTATAACCAACTATGAAACCGATATTACCTTTTCCTGCGGAAGAGCAGTAAATTTGACTGTTTTAAAATAGCTTACTTCACTCTGAATCCTACAATTTGACCCAGAAAGTTAAAATATCTTATGTCGTTGGCAAATTTAAAATTCAAAGTCTGATTTACTACAGAGAACCTGCAAAGTCATTCTTGCGTCTTGAGATTAAACTATTTTGTTTCAATTTGTTTCAGAATACTCGTAAAGGACCAATAACATTTACAATAACGCAATGCATATGAAGCTGAATTTTAGCACCGCAGAATAATTGCCGCGGTGGCTACAATACTGGGGGCCAAGGCTTAAGTCTCGGAAGGCGGGAAAATATTTCAGCGCTAATCAAATTTAATTTTGAATTGTTTGAGAAAGTAAGTTACGTACAGTATTCCACAACATGGATGGGACGTACAACTAATTTATGTTTTCATTATGATGATACGAGTAATGCCGGCGTCTGACTTCTCTTCTTCATTCTAATCGTACTCGAAAGCCTTCCCCGAAGCACCGAATTATGCAGACGGATACGGAGGTCATTGACAATGTTTCAACTATTACGGAGTCAGATAATTTTATATATATTTTAATGCTATTTTGCCATCAGAATATTTTGTATAAATTTCTCAGATAGCTGCTGTTTTAATATTTCACTTTTCGGATGGGAAGGAAAGCAAAAGGGCCTAGTTGGGTGAGAAAGGTAACGTTCGGATAAGATTTGGAAGGGGAAAAGTAGGCACCTGAAGGCTGTAAAGTGGGGAAAATATTTGCTTGAGACCATTATTGGAGGAAAAATGTATAATAAATGGAGATGGGGAAGGACAAATGGGTTTTATGAATGAGATTATGAAAGTTAAAACGCATGCTAGGTTAACGAAAAAAAATTTTATTTGTTGAAAGAGGCCTGGAAATTTATTTTTTGGAATACCTTCTATACACCTGGAAATGAATCATATACAGAGAAATTTCATAGGTTCATCGTTTCATATTGCTTCCATGAAAAACTGACTTTCGGTACAATTGGTAGATTTTCTAATAGTAATAAAATGGATAGTAGAGGTAAATAAAATGACTTAATTGATAAACATAATTAATTTTACATTTTCATTATTAAATACTTAATTATTTGTAAAAAATATCGTTCATCTTTGAATTATATCGTAAAATCTTAAAGCACAAATTCCAATTAAAGCACAAATGTGTTTATGGCCTACTTAAAGCATAATTTGCCCTTGATTACGAGTCTCTCTGTTGGTCTCGGGTCCGTACAGTGGTCGAGCCGAGGTTATTATGGTCGGGTGGGGACAAGGTCTGTGGAATCAGCTGAACAGGAGAGGGCGTGGTGTCGACAACCGGCGGTGGTCCGCTGGCACTCCGACCTGCTCCGCCGTTCTCGCGACCTATCGACAGATTGGGAAGAGAAGCATATCGCCTCGACATGGCCCACGCGATCGAAGATGAAGTGCTTCGTGGAGTGACCGGTGCCCCCTTCCGAGTCAGATAAAAATAGTAACACGCGTGTTTCTTGGGCGTGGCCTATTGGGCAGCACAAAGTTCAGGGGGATTGGCTGGAAATTGGAAAGAGAAGAAGATGAAGAGGAATGGGTGGAAGGTAAAAGCTGAAAGGAGCGAGATGACTTTGTGAAAGGGAGCTTGATCTGGAGAGCAAACGCAATTAGCTCGTAAGCGGCTAATAAAATGTCTCCTCCCACATTTACACCCGCCTACATACAACGGAGGGATAGGAGGCAGGAGTGGTGGAGGGAAAAGTACAACGCTCGGGCGAGCACGTCTTTCATCTACTTGAACCCTTTCGGGATCCTTCCCGGCGGTTGTAAAAGTTGGGGAAAATGCCGTCAGATGGAAGAGGAGAGGTTACCAGAGAGATGTTCTTGTAGTAAAAATACTAATTTAACAGCATCATTTTTTTTCAGAAATAAGGCCAAACAAGGAATGCGGGTAGTGTAGAACTTGGGTGCAGGCGAGAATCGAGGACTTTTTTGCAGTGCGGAAGGAGAGTACATCCAGGCGAAAGAGATTAACTAATGACGTTGTTTTTCCCCGAAGGACTCATTAAATTACTTGACCCAAGCATAGTAATCCGAGGAGATGAGAATCTCCGAACCAAATTCGGCGAAGTTTATCGTTCTTAATTCCGTGCGCTCACGTGAGCAGTCTTCCGTTGTACATGCAGGCCGACCCCGGGAGTTTTTATTATCCTTGCAAGTTGTTTCGAAGAGATTTCCGTATTTTTTAAGGCCCGGGCGTAACGAGGACAAATTCCACTTCTGGCACTTGTTTATGACTACTTTCGTGCCGTACTTAATGAGAGAGGAGGAAAATTTTGAAAAATGTGTCGCATTTCCATAAAAAAATCAAAAACAGAGACTCGGAAAGTTGGGCGAATTTTTTTTGAGCTCATTGTCTTTGCACCAAGAGACGCGGTTCAAGGATAAAATATTTGGATGAAATATCAAAGAGTTGAACGCAGCGATTCGTCATTAATGGAATAAAATAATAAATGATAGGACTCAATACAGAGAAATGTTCCTTGAGGACTTTCCTGTGAGGATGCCGCGGCAGAGTTAAGGCTGATGCAATTACCGCCAAAGAAGTTCTGACATTCCCTCAAGCTCTGGTGCTCATTTTCATACGTAAATCAAAATTAATTCCGCTTCAAGCTCAAAATCTCATCAAAGTAAGTGTAGGACAGAATTTATATTGAGGAGGACATGAATACGACTTCTGTGCTGAATGTTTAAGTAAAAACTACTGGAATGAGATGCTTTACGCAATTTAATCTTTCACTTCCGAAGGTAATATGGTACGATAAACTATGAAAATTACCAAAACTAAGACTATTATACGGATATATAAATCTTTTAGCTACTTATGTGCCACTCTAAGGTGTTATAATTTAACTTCTGCGGAAAAATAGTGATAGAAAATTAATATATTCTGCCAAGAAATTGAACCCTGCGTTTTTCTCCAGGGAAATATTTGAAACAAGGCGAATCAAATTAGCAAGATATCTTTTTCTTCGAACAAGTGCTTCAAATGTAAATGGCAAAAATATAGGCACATTTATGGTCGGGTTTTTAGGAGTTACTAATTTTTTAGAATTTACTTGCCATTTTCAGCAAATGAATTCGATTTAAAAGGTACAAAAATAATATGCTATGCTGTAACTGGAAATATTGATGAAAAAGTATATAAATATCGACCACCAAATGCAGCTATATTCGTTTATATAATAAATAATGCAACATACGATTTGAACTGTATATTCTAAAGCATTTGATTTGAGAAGTGCTTTATGATCTTAGAATGTTAATTTATTTAAAAACCCTATACCAGGATTTCAGAGGTTTTCACGGTATGAAGCAGTAAACGGTAAAATGTTGATACGATTTACTTATTGAAAGCACGCAGAAAAACGTATTTGGTTCTCAAATATTCTAGTGCACTGAAATAATGTTTTCCTTTTGCTTGCATTTACAATATAACTAGGAGAATGAGTACAAAGTATGTGTGTGAAAAATTTCCCTGCGTTACTAAGAAGATCATTTATTAATTCCTCAGTCTTAAAGGGTATATCGTACTTAATTATCATCGACGGAAAAATTTTAATGGCATATTAAGGTTTCTTTCAGGAAATTGGACTTATGAGCTATTGTTTAAAATTTATTCTTTCTCTTCTCATCTTTCATTTAAATTACAACTATACGGTTGGATCCAGTTCAATAATAAGAGAAAATAAAATGATAGGAAGAGTAAGGTTATTATTAAAATGGCTGTTGTTTGTATTTCCGGCACTCATGATGAATCGAAATTTACATAATGCGAGAATAATCATCCTTTTGTAGCACTACGCATGAGACTGGAATCATAACACTTCAAGGTTCTATTTTTAATGACAGGCCAGAGAGCAAGGAGTTATATTTTCACAAAATACTTTCGGAAAACCTTAAGAGGTTTTATAAAAAATTAACTCCGTACCCTAACTTCAAAAGAATATGACAAATTTAAAGCTATCCGGGACTAGCCACGGAATTCCACTTTTACGGAGTCGCCCGCAATGCACACATTTGCGAATTTCCACAGAGAAAAAATCATCCGCCTTGACCTGAATTCGAACCCGGATCCCTCGATTTCCGGCCGAGTGCTTTAGCCAGTTAAGCTACCTCTTCCTCTTCCCCTGTGGATTTTTGTGACCTTTACGGTCACAAAAGATGCGAGAGGGATTTCAGTTGTAACTCGTAAGTGAAGGAAACTTGCCGTTTTATAGGGCTTTTTTGGAAATTACTTCCACGCTTTATTATCACTGTGGAATCCTCTCTTTTTCCACAACAAGAATTTCTGAGACAGCATTAGGTGATATACACTTCATCTTTCCAGATTTATCGTCTTTACCCAGGTATTTTAAATTACTTATAATTTTTTAAACTTCGGAAGTAAACTATTCGGATGCCAAAGGTGCATTTTTTACCAGTCCTGTAACTTTTACTAATTTAATTTCTTGTTTTCTCAATAAATTGCATACCCGTTTATGTTATATTTCAAAAAGTAAATATCAAGAATATATTGTATTTTTGTTTTTGCAGAATATATTGAAATTTTGTTAGCTTTAAGAGTATTTTACGAGTTAAATTCGAGTGTGTGCCGCCAATAGGTCTCGCGACGCGAGGGAATCGTTGGCTGCAGTTGTGTGAACGAGCTTGTTTTGGTATTTTATTGTCAGTAAAACTATTAAATTAATATCCAAAATAAGTTACTGACGACATTTGCTTTATTTCCACCGCGAAAATTTTCGGACAAATGTTAGCATTCGGTCTTGTAAACGAGTTTGGAGGCCAAAAACTGTGTCCTGAGTTCATCATCCCTCTTAGTCGGAGTGGCTCGCGAGGTATTATAATACCTGATAAGGGCGAGCTAAATACGAGGAGGAGTTGAACAAGTTGCGGGCCCGAGAAACTTGAGAGCAAGGGACTGCGCAGTCATGTATTCCGAGATGGAATGGGCGTGGTCTCTTACTTCATTTGCAACATTAATCTCTTTGCCACCTCCTTGGCCCCTTGTCTCCCACTGTCCTCACCTCTTGTCCTCTCTACGTCCCACTCGGTTATTTCCTCTTCCTCCCCGCCCCCTTCACCTTCTGCTCATCTTCAGACCCGTACCCCGCAATTCCTCAACTCTCCCACTTCAAACTTTCTCATCTAATATCTCTCCGCCCGTCCTGCACTATGGTGGACGTCACACAGCTTCCTCCTCGGGAATTCCTCTGCTCCATCCATCCCCTCCCTTCCTACAGTGCTGCCAAACTAGCAGCTTCTACTAGTCTTTGGCGGCATACAGTGATACTCAGCGCCTAACGCCGGGCAACTTTTCACGGAACTGTGTTTGAATAGTATTTTTTTAAACTAGTAGCTTAAAGTAAAGAGGGAAAAGTCCCCAGAGGATGACTCAGGAATAAGTAAATAGACTAAATAAAGAAGAAGTACAGAGTACATAGGAAGAGACCCTAGGAGGTAAGGGAACTAGCATTAGTAGGGAAGGGTGGAAGGCTACGGTCAGCCAGTCTTAGGATTGAACGACCAATGATGATGAACTTAAATTTGTTTCGCTTAGATACTGAGTGAACAAAAATGTCGTTACCTCGTGCATAATTCTTATTGTTCTTTTATTGAAGCCTTGCAACTATGAATCAACTAGTGAATATCTGTTCATCTGTTCGCCCATGCCACTCAGCGAGATGATGTGGAAATGAAAATCCTCTACAGTAAAAAATCCAGACTAATATTTAAAGTAAAGTCTTTTCCAGAATCCGTATTATTTTTGAATGAGTCAAAATAGTACCACATTTACGTTAGCGGTCAACGTAGCGAAATAACAGAAATAATTTAGATGATAATATCAATGTTATGACCATCTTATATCTGGAAAAACAAAGACGTAGCGAACTTTCCAAGTTCCGTATTAATTAAGGTGCTGAGAATTACCTTAAAGAAGATAGTCCACAACAAGCTCCATTAAGATTACATGATTTCAGAACGAGCTCAACTGGAATCATAGAATTATCATGGTTAACAGGTGAATGGTCAAACACTAAAGGTTTTGCAGTCAAAAAAGGTCTTTTTATAAGGCGAGTAGGGTATCAAATAAGATATCAAATACGACTTTCGGTGCCTTCAAAACATAAAACTTGTCATTCATGAATAAAGAACGTATTTATTGATTTCTTATCATTGGTAAAAATCAGTGACTGCTAATATTCTTTGTCTAGCAGTAAACAAGCGACTTTTTACTTGAAATCTGCGACTGAATCCGATTTTAAGTTGGCAACCCTGGCCTTATCCCCAGGGCTTCCGTCCTACGTCCCTCCGCGATGGTCCCTTGGAATCCCTATGCGGAACGAGCGGTAATATGAGAGAAGAGCAGGGCGGAGAATATAAAGATACTCGGGAGTTGTCGGGAGATGAGGGGAGGGAGAAAGAGGGAGAGAGAGAGAGAGAGAGAGAGAGAGAGAGAGAGAGAGAGAGAGAGAGAGAGAGGCCAGAGCGAAAAGGTTTATACGCTGTGCATTATGCTGCTGTTCCTGAGAAGTTGGAACGAAAATTATTTCTGCGAAAAACTTGTTCCCGGAGTGCATAGAGGACCTACAAAAGGTCCAGAAGAGTATTTTACGAGTGGAATTCGAGTGTGTGCTGCCGAAAGGTCCCGTGACGCGACGCGGGGGAGTCGTTGGCAGCAGCTACCGGCTCTCGGTCCACTGGCGTCGAAAAGTTTTGCGTTCTCGGATAATGAATTCTTGTTTGTATCGAGCGTAAATATATCCGCTGTGGAAATGAAACGTTATCCTCCACCAGAGTTCTTGCTGGAGAGGGCGCGCATTTGGCGACCACTTAATCCGAAAACTGCGGGTGAATTTACAATGCACGATTACGCGAAATATTTTTTCACGAAGTGAATAAGTTCGTAGCCACTACGCAGCTATTTTCAGCATCTACCTCCTCATTGTGACTGTTATGTTCTCCCCTTTTCAACTCATGGGAATTCAGGGAAACTGATTAATACGTGAACACTGTTCATACTCTATTGATTCGATTTGCTGCTCATGAGCCACAAAAGAGTGAAGGACCGAGGCAGATACCTATTACGGGCACAATGAACAACCCGTGCGGTTAGATGATTCATGATAGGATGCCGAAAAGTTAAACAAGAATTATCTCATGTTCATTTGAGGAAAATTTGGACCCTGGCTTGAAATTACAACACCACTGCTCTTTAACGCCATTTCATAGGACACCGAATCATAACGTTCACTAAATGAAACGTGGTGTAATATTACTCTTATTCATTACCTTAAACTACTCCTATAGCATGTACTCCTTTTACTACTGTCCTTGTACTACTTTTATTTCAGTGAATGAGCGTTGTCCGCTCTCAGGATTTAGTCATTTATTTCGTACATAACAGCATCGTTAACTATGGCCAGGGCATTCTTAGCACATCATCAGTAGTTCGATTTGTCCCTGAAGTATTCTGTCAAGGCTTCAATGCGTCTGTCATATACACATGCTTAGCACACTATTCTCCGTGATATCTTATAATTATTTTGCAACTGGTGCTCGAGAGTGAACAAATTAAAATAAATATATAGTGTTAATGAGATATCAACTCTTGGATACCGTTTTTTTTTTAATTTTCCCAGAGGTAATGTCCAATTTTTTCACGGTTTAAATGCAAACATAGAGAGTCGTACCGGTTTATTGCTGAGTAGTAAACAAATAATTATGCGTCAGGCTCCTAAGGTTCCTGCTCAGAGAAATGATACTAAAAAGATATTCGAATTTAAAAAACTACATTATTTATTAAGATGCCGAAAATAAGTTCATAATGTCTTCAAAGCAAATCATTAGCAGCATATTCGTGCGCATAATGAAATGTAAGAACTCCTTCGTGCATCCCTACAATAAGCAAGAAATACAAAAGATCCACAAGCTATTCTTAGCACAGTTGGAGAATGTGATTGCAGCATGAGCACAGCTGCACATTTTCAATAAGTAACAGAATACTCTGGCATGAACAATAGGTGACTGGGATGAATCTGAAGGAATAGAGCTGGAGACACAAAAACTCCAATTCCTAGGTCAACACCAAAAATATATCTTTGAAGTCCTCTTCCCAGCTATTCTAGACGGCAACAGAAAAGAGTCCTTCTTGGCCTGCATATGAATTAGCGCAATCATTTTTGAATAATTTGAGTCAGCGCAAGGAAAGCACGCATAAGCAAGCGCAAAGAGGCAAAATAAATTATCAACGGTAGATTCTCATGAACACTTTCTCGGGTCTCAATAGATCGTATCATATATTCTATGCCCTGAGAACAATATCACTATACTGTGGAAAAAAATATGTAAACATAATTTTTCTCCATTTTTTCATGACTAATGAAGAACCCATTAAATACTGCGAACTAGTTTGTAGTTGAGTAATATAAACAGCTAATAAGACATTTCTATTTCACAATTCTTCCCCCTGCCTCCCCCCTGCCACACACCCTCGTGGTGGCTCGCAGAGTATCACGTAGATGTAGATGTTCTGTAGACGTAAGTAGATCATGCCGATCAATTCTGCAGTTCTTCGGTAAACTACAGACTTCGCTTCACTTTACTAGACTTTTCAGACCACAAACTACAAAAGTACAGTTAGGAGATGATGAAAACAGTTTTGAGAGAGAAAATTGTACCTTGGAAATTTTTTAAATCGCACTTACTCATTATGCATCAGACTCAAAAAAGTTTATCATTTTCATCTCAAATATAAACATTCCTCGCGATTTCAAATTCATATAAATTCTCTCAACTACAATTTTGGGGCCTTTAAAAATTCATTTTGGCGCAATGAAGTATCTTGACGAATATTCAATCCATAAAACTTGTCCTATTATGATTGAAAGCTGGAATAATTAATCAAAAAAGAGGGAAGAAGTAACCACAAAGTAAACTATTCTACCAACTTATGCGAACTTCTAAGCATGAAACCATTCCATTTTAAAGAAGATATCCGTCAGCCTTGCAGACATAATATTCATTTCAAAATCACTTTAGTATGTGGCATTCTGCTCTCATGAGCTTTGGTTTAACAGTATTCTAATAAATATAATCCTTACTAATATATACAATGTAACGGTGCCTCTCTGTGTGTCTGTATGTTGCTCCATCTTGCAAAAAATGCTGAACCGATTGAGCTGAAGTTTCGTATGTAGATAGACAATATATCTGGTGGTAAAATAGGCTACGATATATATTATCGAACAGTTAAATAAGTGAAGTTTCTAATTCTTTCAATCGATTTTCTTTTAAGCTTCGCATTAGAATGAGAACCATCTTATTAGCAGAAAACTCTCTCATTTTTCTCTGCAATAAACAATGGCTTACTTCCTTGACAACCAGAAATTTAGACGACTCTAGCATTTAAATATCACGTTTTCCTGCAGACTCATGATAGCTAGTAGAAAGAAAATCTATAAAAGAAGGGTTCAAAGTCCCAAGGGATTCATGATAGATCCATCGAGGAATAATCGATAAATTCTATGCATATTTAAACCAAGTATACTCTTCAATGTATATTCTCTAAGTACCTCTAACAGGGGCACCGAATGTATCTAAGAGATCATTACGTAGTAAACGATATCCATAAAGGAATTAAACAGACTATACACGCGATCAAATGTGCAAGAATACTTACGTGCAGCGAATAGTAATTGTAATAATGCCTCTGTTGCTACAACAAACACAACGTTGTTCATTATCGTTTAATAATTCAATCGTGCAATATTGTTCAATCTCACACGTAGTGGAACCATCTACCTCTCATTACGATTACGAATTGTTTTTTGGACCAATTCCCACATCATAAACGTTACGAGATAAATATACATGATTAAAAGTGTTAAAGGGCAGTAATATTACATTCACTCAATCATTGAGGTGCCTATTCCATACTCTTACTCGTACCTTTCTTGGACTTGAAAAAAAATCCATAGATATGCCAAATAGAAAAAGAGCAACTTTTCCAAAAATTCTTCTAAATCAAGAGGAATGTCTTCTTTGCGATAAAATGAGCCCTCGCAAGAAAAACCACAAAGATTAGACTTGGATGCTCAGAGGCATACCCATGAGCGATTTAATGAAACTCCTTAACAGCGGCACGCGCGAAGGGAGCAGGATGCTGCAAGACGCGCTTCCCAGCGTCATTTCTCCGGTTTCCGGGCTTGACATTTCTGATTTCTACGACAATAAATAAGTCACAAGGGCAGACCCTTCAAGTGGCTGGCCTTCAATTGGAAAGTCACTGCTTCATGCATGGGCAACTTAACGTGGCTTGCTCCCGCGTTTCGATCGGCAACAACCTTTTCATCGACACTCCTGAGGGAAAAGCTGTAGATATAGTGTATGTCTATTTTGTAATGAGTTAATACAGATGTTTTAATGAAGACCAGTATTTACAAACATTAAACTCAAAATAAAAAAATACAAAAAAGGATACATCAAGAAAAATGGTCGGTAATCTCCCCGTGGTGTTTCTCGGGTTACGCTAAGAGCCGAACAAATTTCATCCGAACCCGAACCTATGAAAGGGTAACCAGCTAAAATATCTTCAAATATAGACCCATCTGTTTCGAAACTTCAATTAATTTTAAGATGGCGAAAATTATAATGACGTCACTTTATGCTTCATACCCGAAAGAATAATGGGAAATTCATCTCAATGAATGACATGCGTGCATGAAAATCGGTAACTGCACTAAGAATCACCATTGGTTGTTGATAAATTAACCCAAACCAATGATTATGGCTACCCTTTACGCCGAAGGCGCCGTTCGGAAGACGGAAGATTCATAGGTGAATAAGCATGGCTGCTGCAGCAAAAGCTCCTTTTGACGTCGTCAACCGCTGGATTGTACTCTACTCACCGATCCTGCTGAAGATACTCAACTCACATACTATCGTTGAATAGCGCAACCCAATTAGGTCATTGAATGTGAACATATTTTTGTACACAAGGGAAAAGCTATCGAGCTGTTAATTCACGCAGAAGACGGGTCAAGAGAACCGGAAGGACGAGGTGACCTTTTATCAACTAGTGTGCTATTTCAGTAGTAATGACTCATCGTGATCCATTTTTAGCTTTCTCGTGCATGAAAGAGGACCAGCAGTCACTCATCTCAACGTGCACCTGGAAACGGTCAGCGTGCCTACTACAACGAACACAACGTACAAGATAGGTTACGAACTCCTCAAATGACCACGCAGACAGTATTCTTCAGGGTTTGTGGTTTTCTTGTTCACACCCATTGAATTTCAACGGGTACCTTTCGCTAGTTATCAATAATAATCTACGTATAGCAAATATATTTAATTGATTCAAAATTTTTCGCAAAATACCAAAATGTTAACAAATTAAGAATTAATGTTTAGCTGTTTAACCCTTAAGTTTACCTGTTGTGGGGCTACCATCAGTTAAATCAAAATTGTGATAACAAGAACGAAAATTAACCCACGCATCATTAATAGCCACAAACCAAGTGAAAAAGGGTGATCATTCGAGGACTTCACCTTTCCTGTTGGAAGATCTTGGATGTTGTAACTTGGAGTTTTTGTCCGGAAAAAGATGAGTTAGTGGCCCATTTAAAAGTTGAATATATGATGCTTAAGCCAGGGTCATTTCCGAGAAGGGTTCATTAATACTGCATTCACCAGTTGAGAAGGGTTCAAAAGTTATATAAAAAATATAAATCGTTACATAGTCTCGTATTCCTTCTCAATTATTTTCTAATAATCAGAACCAGGTGTTATTAATTAAAAATGAGATAAAATAATGAGCCATACAACACATTATGGATCAATCTTCATTTGAGTTAATAGTTAAGTGCCATTATCGTATTGATTAGAAGTTTTAACCACATCGCTGGGCTATTACCAAACAGTTTTCTAACTAGGCAAATGATTTTCTGTGCAGTGATTTACCAAATAAATAACGAAGGACTTTCAGTCCTTTCCATGCATTATACTGAAAGGAAATAAAGAATTGTGATAATCAATTCCCTTTCTCTCCCACTGTTTCGCGTTATCTAACTCAAGGAAAGGGTGTAATCTGGATGCTAAAAACTCAAAAGTTTAAGGGCCCTTATCGAGTTCTTGCGAGAAGTTTATTTCATAAATCGTGGTCCCATGCTCCCACTTTTCTACTTCATTAAAGGCTTCTTCTCCGTTGCTCCTTGTTATAATCGTCTGGGGAGGGGGTTCCTTAATCCCTGAGACCGACCTCTCCCCCCCCCTCCTCTTACGCCTCCCAGCACCCGTGAAACCCTCGTGCCAAACTCCCTCCCCTTTCACGGTCCCCAAAATTCAACCCCTTATCCTCGCTTTCTATTATTTCCATTTACATACTTCCCTCGAAAGCACTTATCTCCCTCCCATCCCTCACCCTTCGCTGACCCCACGCACTGCTCTCCTCCCTTATTTTCTTTCCCTCATCCTTCTCCAACTTACCCTGGCCCCTCCACCCTGCGCGGCCACCCGATGGGCGCCCGAGACCCCCCCCCCTTTCCACCGGGCGTCGCAGTATTCTGAGACGGGCACCACGACCCCACGTTGTCTGCCCCACTCCGGCGTTTTGCTCCCGTGGCTCTTCGCTCCCCTAAACCCTAGCACTCCCTCGCGACCACCCGTCGCCAACCGCCCTGCCCCACGCCGGGTGCCCCACCCACCCACACGACGCAAACCCATGAATCTCCCGCCCTCTATCTCCCATCGCACTTAATGAGTCCGCGTCCGCGATCTCATTTCTCCAGCCGCCGCCTTTTATTGTTTTCCCTTGAATTTGTCCCACGCTGCTACCCTCCCTCCACCCTTTCCCTAGTCCCCGCACCTCTGCCCCCATTCTCCACCCCAAAGTTCCCGTCTCACTTCTCCTTTTCTTCCTCAGGGGGCGCCCTCGAGTCGGCGACAGTCAAAACAAATGAGTAATCTTACATCTTCGTTCTGTCGCTTAACAGTATTACTATGACGGACGACTTTGAAAGAAGAGTAATACCCAAGCTTTGAAACGCACAGAGTATTTCGCATACACAATTTGCGAACACCTTTTTCAGCCAGAGGAGCCGAAGATGCGTCATTGGCATCGGTACAAAACTATCTCCAATACTTGCGACTAACTCGTAGCTTTGGTGTTATCGGCTAAATTACGTTAGGAATTAACTGTAAAACAAGTACTGTGCTGAGCTTCCTTAAATGAAAACACAATTTTTATTACCACTTGTTTCTTCATATAAAACTATACTCGGTAACTTCGGTCCATGTAGCATAAAATTCATATTTCAGGTGATAGAGTCACTCAGTTCCAGTGTTTTTCCGAAAAAATATTGAAATTATAAGTTGGTAATTTTGAAACTAAGAAATATCTATTATATTAACTTTAGTACACACAAAGAAAATCATTTTTTAAGAGTTTCTAATAAAACTATATCTCCGCTCTAAAGGAAATTTAAGCCAATTTCTCTCACTCACAATCTCACAATTCATTTTAGGAAAGATTAAATTCAGTTGATATTATCAAAATGATCTCTTATTCTCCAGTGAAGATCAGCAATGAAAAAAGTTTACAGATTTAATTTTGCGTTGAGACCTTCTTAAATACATATACTCTGCACTACATATCCATCTGTCTTTTTCTTCCTTTCCTCACAAGATTCTATTTTTGTTACCCAGTCCTCTCTTTCGTCACTCCCTCCAAGGCATTTACCCCGCCAACCCTCTTAACATTCATCTCCCTCCTCCCCTCCCCATTCTTTTTTAGCCTCCACGGGGGGCATGCTCTTAATCGCGGCGCTTTAGCTTGTAATACAGCCCATCGCGTAGCCATTTTATTTCTTCCCCGACGTGCAAAGGCACCATTGGATGGTTTCCCACGAAAATGTCCCGCCCGAGTGATGGAGCAAGCTATGAACCATTCGGACGGTGCAATTAGAATTCGCACCCTCTTAAGATTCATGTATAACCGAAAAAAGAAAGAGAAAGGAAAACCCTAGCGGAGGCATTTGTCGGTTAAATTCAGGTACGATGAATTCTTACGATAAGTGAAAATACAGAATGTATATTCAGTAAAATAATTATTTCGGTAGAAACAGCGAAGTTACTCCCTTGATTGTAAAAGAACACAAATTCTCAGAGAGAATGATGGCTGAATATTTGCTGGAAAAATCTTTAAATATAATGAATAAGTGAAGTTCTATTTCAGTAATTTTATTACCATTCCACAGCAATGAGAGATATGAGAGTTTTTACAATATTTACCGCCAGATGACAGGTTGCAAAAGCACAGAAATAAATACTGTGAAGGACTAACACGAAATTTTCATTTCAGATATGTATTAATACATAACACGCCGTTACACAAAATCTTTATGAGCCTTGGCCACTTTGTTTCGGGCTGGGGACAGAATTATTTATTATTATATAAGTCCAAAGAAGTTTTGCAAACAGCAAGAACCATTATCAAGGCAACTTTGCTTCTTTAAGGAAGATTTACTAATGAAAATTCTCTCCCAGGATAGCTTTTCCGCACAAATTGCTTTGTTTTCCTTATTTCAAACAATTCTTTCACCATCTACAATATCCTCAATGGAATAGTAGTTGGTGCAAACAAAGAAAGATAAAATTGGACGGCGCGAGGCAATTCCTCAAACCAAAGTCCTTGTAGAACACTCGAAACGAGTGGATTATAAATGTAAAAATAAATTAAACTTTCGCCCTGAATTTTTTATGACAGTTTTGAAAGAAGAATCACTTTTCTTTATGAAGAAATCTCTCTAAGCTCCAGAAATTCCTATTTAGATTAAGTATTTCCTCTGCTGGGCATATACAGCCTTTCGGAAAATGAGGGGAAGTTTTTGTTATGGAATGCCTTTCAACGAGGAACGAGTCCCGAAAACTATAGTCACACGAGTGGTCCTTCTCCATTCTAACGCTCTCCAGAGATAACGATTATTTTTTTTCCTCTTTTTGAAACCACGCTCATCCCACGCACGCAATTCGAGCACGAATTTCTTCTGGGTCTTGGCGAAACGCTCCGCTCCGCGGACACAAACGCGGAAGAAAAAAATTACGAATACGAAGGCGCGTAAATTTCGCAACTTAAAAGCGGTGCCCAACACACGCAAACACATACACACACACTCTCAGCAGCCTCGCGAATATTTTCCGTCCCTTTCGCCAAAACCCAACGTCCCCCGCTGCCCCCCAGCGTCCATCCCTTCACTTTCTCCGCAAACTCTCCCACCGCATTCCTCTCATCAACTCGCCCTTTCGCTACCGTGAGCCCAGCAACCTCATCCTCCCAACCACCCCCCAGCCCCCTAAACACCATCCTCACCCCGTAACCGCACGAATTTTTGGGCTTTTTTCCCTAACACACGTATATCGCGAGCGTTTGCTTGTGTACGTGTGAGTCCGTATACATATGTGTGAGACTGTGAGGCTTCAACTTTAACGTCCACATGTATGAAACTCCATTATTGCTTCCTCTAAAAAACCATTCGTTCCACAACGCAATTCCCTCTCAAGCTAATGCTGGGGCCACGGAACGAGCGGAATAAAACTCACAAAATAGTTCTTTCATTATAAATGTCTGCTGGAGCCATGAGGAATATTCTAGCTCCAAAATTTCTAAGTACCACATTGAATTTTAAGCGGTTATTTTTTATCAAATCTTCACAAGCACTGAGAATGAGTCCCTGCCAAAGCTTGTAAACATAGTACTAAAGGACGTCACAAATGAATTGCAGCATAACACTAGGGCATCATCACGTCTCAAAAGAATGGTTGTATTTCTTTTATGTGGCAGCGTACAGGAAGCTTGGATTACTCTTAAGTCTTTGTGATAGAAATAAATGCAATGTATGATACGTCACACGCGTTAAATAGTGGCAATCAACCTAAAAGAATAGAGATGCAAATAGTCTAACAACTATTTTCAATTTTATGATGAGTGATAAATTATCACTAAACTATATATCTTAAAATACTCAACCAGAGGACCTTACTTCATCTGTTAAGGACGGTTTTAATTATGAAGGAATTTGATTGACGACGCAAGTTCAAACAGTAATATACGCATGGTCAGTATGAATTTTCATTCCCTGCATTTCCCATTAACTACAAGGAGAAAAATGCTTAGGTAAATCGTTTGCTCGAAATATTAAAAATATATTTTATAGCCTTACATCACGAAAAGACTGGCCATGAAAAATAGCCCTTCATGCATATGAACTTACTGTTGATCGAAAATACCACTAAGCCTAAAAAACAGAAAATAATACATATTTTAAGTTCCACTTATCACTTTTATCATTAGAACGTTCGTAAATTTTCTCCCACAGCTCATCAAGTGTAGAAAATACGTTAAGAAAACGTATGCAACAGAAGCTAGGTAATAACTCTACGTGACCTACAATTCTTCATATTCTCTTAACCAAGCAAAAAGCCTCTCTCATTTCAGAGCTTAGGGGTAAATGCATTCGCAAGATCGGCAAAGATAACGATGAGTGCATAGCAAAAAGTTATCATTGCTATTCTGAGTGATGCAGAGGAACCAACATGAAGCCGAAAATTTTTTCTGCCCTCTTCAAGGCGTTTATGTTCCTTTTTCCCCTCGCGTGGCTTTTCCATCCCGCTCTCTTCATTTTAAACGTTCTTCTTTTACGCCGGATTGCAAGGCGAGGAGGGGTAAAAGGCATACGTTTAACTATGCCCCTCCCCCCCTTCCAAGGGACCGCCCCTGTTGTGTTTTTATCTCCCGGACGTCACACAAAACCGCCTCCCAACACTTTTGCTATTGCCGCCATCCCGCTGCCCTCGCATACAACCCCATCCTACCCCCAAAAACACCGTCCGCCGGTCCCTTCCGCAACACCCCTGGACGACTGCGCCCCCTCCGAACCCTCCTCTCTTGTTTCTTCCGTCCAATTACCGCTCTAATTAAACGCCATGGTCCCTCCGCCGCTTCGTACCAACCACTCCCCCCTTTGATGCCCTCCTCAGGGCCCACGCCCACCAGGGGTGGCTCGTCCGGTACGCCACCCCTTCCTCATCCAGCGCCCTTTACCCGGACCGTTTCCGTCGTTCTGCCACCCTGAGGGCGTCCATCCGACCCATTTGCAAGGGCGGGCGGGGTAGGTTTATCCTCTCCACTTTTAACTCTCGCCTTTAGTCGCTACCATCTTGCCCGCACTTTCATCGTCAACTTTCATACCACCTCGTCCCACTTGCGCTCAACAGTAACCAACTCTTTCACACTCTTCTTCACTCCTCTTTTCCCGCACCTTATACTAGAAGTAATAAGTACCTACTCGTAGGTAAATGGGTACCTTGACGGTTAATGGCCATTTAGTATTTCGAAAAAGTTTTAAAACAGTATCCATTACGTCTGATTGAAAATGATAATCGTGAAAGATATATAAATCTACGAAATACCGTGCAAGCCACCACTAGGGTGTGTGGCACAGGGTGATTCCACACCAGGATTTGATTGGTTATTTGGGGAGTCGACCGACGGCTAAGGTCATTTGCGTAAAATGTAGCTCACAAGTTCTTTTATTTTCAGTATATATGCTATAAATCTCCACTGCGAGGAACAAGCTGCGATAATGTCTTGATCTTATAACTCTTCCCTCTTCATACTACTCCCATGTACGGGATATGGGATCCGTACGAAGAAGGTATGATAAAAGAATTAGAGCGCATGCAAAGGAGATTCGCTAGGTTTGTTTAAGGCCGTTATGATAAATGTGTAAGTGTTACGAGCTTAATAGAAGAACTCGGATGGGAATTACTATCAGAACGCAGGTTGAAATTTAGGTTAAACCTTTTAAGTAAATTTGAAACAGGGTTGTTCACAGATGACGTTAGATATATATTGAGAACCCCTGCGTATTATGCTAGGTTTGATCAGATTAACAAGATTAGAGAGATAGATTGTCGTACCGATAGATTGAAAATGTCATTTTTCCCGCATACTATAAGAGAGAACAATAGGCAGCGTAGCAAAGGGATAGGTAGGTGAAATATTGTTAGAGTAGTCTGTAGTGCATGATGCATGTAATAACAACCATTAATCCCTTCCTTATTATGTAGATACTAACCATGTGACCCAATTATCTAGCATGCCTTCATTAAATATTCTAGTTGCATGTCAATAGTGCATGTTTGGTGATCTTCACCCCCTGCCACACACCCTCGTGGTGGCTCGCAGGGTATTACGTAGACGTAGACGATGTATGGTGCGATCATAATGTAGATTGCTGCTATCTGTATTTCGTAATTTTCACCATCTCTCTAGCTATAATTTAATTCAAGTAGCATCCGTAATTGCATGACATTGACTTTTTTCCGCCGAATCATATTTTTAGCATTTTCTCAATTTTCACGACTATGTAAATTTATAGCTTAGATTATAGTTTATGTACGAAACTTTATCTTCTTTTGCAGCAATTTTTCTATATCCATTAATTTTATCCTTAAGATAGTAGTTTCATAAGACCGCTGATGATTAATTAATGATTCTTATATTTATTTACTCATTGGCACTAAGAGGGAAACAATGCATTCGTAACTCATCACCCATGAACCTTGTGTCCAATACTATTCTTACAGTTGCTTGAGGAGTATGTTGAGCAAGATGGTAAAAATATGATGTGGAAATTGGTTGAAACAACAAAAACATATGTACTTCAGTAGACTATTGTAAAAACTTGCCAATTTCATGGAATTCCCAAAATTACTTTTGAGCCCTGAACTTTAAATTTTTATTTCCTCTTACTGTTGATGTGATTATTTAAATACTCCTTAGTTGAATTCGTCTTCGGTTGGCTTTTCAGGGAGCAATAAACAGCAATTATTATTACTAAGAAGATTGAATAACCTGGTGCGCATGCAACCAAACCGTCGCATCCCCTCGCACTAGACATGTATTGTGGGGAAGTTTTTGGCTCATCTATTCCCGGTTACCGTCTCTCTCCTCCCAATGACCTTCACACGGCTCTCAGTTTTGGCGCGGAGGTCAGCGTGGCAAACATCATCACTTCCTCCCACCTCCACCCCTCTTTCCCCTCAAAACCTCACCCTCCCACCTCACTCACGCCCACTATCCCTTTCTCTCCGAATAAGCCGACCTTGTTCCCTGCTATCCCCTCCATTGTGCAAGCCAGACCATTTACGCACCATCTCCCACCTCGGAATATAATAACCATTAAGAAGGTGAGCAGAGGAAAAGGGACGCAGTAACGATAACTCTTGAGATTCTCCGAGCAAAAACAAATAAAATATAACGCTAGGCAAGCAATATGAGAATGTTGATGCAAATAAAGGCTGCTTTCGGGCAAGAGTGCTATCATTAAGCTCTAAGGGAAACAAAAAAGTGTGTATGCCTATCATCACTTGGATTATCTTTTGTTCCAACAAAAGTCATTTATCACTATCACAAATTTCTTTCACAAAGGTCCGTGTATGCATACGACTGAAATAAAAGCACAGAAGGAATCACATTGCCAGGACTTGAGGACATAAGCGCGGTTTACGATGAATTGTCAACTTTAAGATGACAAGAAGGGTTATTATTTATTTGAATACCTGGCTGCAAAGAAAGGGACAGTAAAAATTTGATTCAACCCAATTATTCAGGTTAAGTATTCCTTTCTACATTTACATCTACATAGAACCCCGCGAGCCGCCACATGGGTGTGTGGTAGGGGGTGGTAGGCCACTAGCCGTGTAAGGATGTAAAAGTTTTGGAGATGAAATGGTGACATATATTATGGGAGTGTATTTCGAGGAGTTCAGTTTTTACTGTGGTCGCTTATTGTGTGCGAAAAGAACGAGTTTTTGCACCCTTCTGTTTGGCAGGGTAACTTTTTTATTTTATCGCATCTGTCAAACCTAGAAATGTAGTAAGGCATCATGGTAATATTCTCTGTTACGCCCTGAAACACACCAGTTCTAATTATCTCAAGCAGCCAAAGCCAAGGGTGCAGCCTCCGAGGTTTGAAAAGTCCTATACTATTTTACTTCTTTAAAACCATAGATGCCTAAGAAATGATGGTTATACCGATTCCATGATACTATGTTACAAATATTACCACAAACTCATTTATCCGTACCAGTTTTGTCATTGTTTCTATATTTGTCCTATTGTTCTCTACTTCGCAGATCCTATTTGCTATAACTTTTCAGAAACAACTACATCTAGCATTGTTTCACAACTACATCTACGTCATACCCAGCAAGCCACCCAAAGGGTGTGTGGCAGGGGGTGTTTCCACACCAGGCATGCATGAATAATACGGTAGAACACCGAAACTACATTGAAACCAGCGTACCACACAGACAACGCGCCAATTAACAATCTACTAACCAAGAAACATTCTATCGTCGATCGTTCCAACGTGCAAGGGGAACAAGGACTACTTTTACATATTCAAAATATCATGCATAAATAAGAAAATCAATATTTACATCATGCATAAATAAGAAAGTAGAGAATATAAAGAAAAAGATTTACTGTCTGCCTATTGTCACAATTCGAACTATTCATGACGACGATCACAGCTGTTATGGTCCCGAATGGTACGCGGAGAAAATGACATTTTATACCTATCGGTTCTACAATCTAGCTCTCTAATTTTATTGGCGCGATCTAATCTGCCGTAGTACGAGGGGGTTAATAGTATGTTTTATATGTCATCAGAGAAATGATTTTCCTGACATTTAGTTAGGAGGTTAAGCCTATAATTTAATCTACGCTGTGATAGCGATTCCCATCCTAATTCTTCTAACAGTCCAGACACACTAGCCAACTTAAACGATACCCAATGAGAAAAATATGGCATTCTTCGAAAAATGAAGGATACACACGATTGGTTGTGAAATAAACAACGTTCTCTGTGAAATATTTTGAGTTCTCGACATATTAACGCTGACACGACTGAAACAACTGTGGGGAGTTTACATTAAGCTACGTCTTCATTAGGATTAGTGAAAAATCGTAAATCGTACAACAACATCGGGGAACTTATACTTCAAATAAATGCCCAAACCATCTGCAAAGTTATTTACGTGAAACGCTAACATCACCACATCTTCACTGACTTGGTGTGCTGTTGAAGGTTTCATTACTTTACCTAAGCTGACATTTCTTTCCTACTTTTTTCACACACACACGTATTTCATTAACAAGATATTTTGTGGCCGCTTAGCAATTTTTCAGTAGGATCTTACGAAACATCGAGCTGGGAAGGAGAAAAGGCTAATCGTTTTTAATGAAAACAAAAGCTCGAAATTGAAATGGATAATCCGGTAAGTGATACCAAAATGGTTATTGAGGGCCTCCAACCAGATTATTTGGTCATCCTTCAACACGACGCTAACAGCGTCATCGCCTGCCCCTCATGCTTCCTCGGTCCCTCTCTTGTGAATATATTCGCTCCCCTTATCAGGGAATTCCTGAGGTATTCTACCACAAGCTTATCATCTCGCTGCTGGGTTGCTCTCCTACCGAAGTTCCTCCTCCATGGAACGTCCTGCTAATTGCTGGGTAGGAAACCGACGCCATAAATGGATTACTGCGTTAAACGTATATTCGAAAGGTCTAGGATAAGCCTAATGAACAAGAATGGTTAGTTACCACTCTACTTCGTTCCATTTTCCTAATAATTACAACGAGCATATAAAGGAATGAGAGCCTGTCTAAAGAAGCGAAAATCGCCGTGTACAAAAGTGTATTTCTCCCCAGTATGTTGTATGGTAGTAAAACATGGGCATGTCAGGATAGACATCTACATCTACGTCATACCCTGCAAGCCACCCAAAGGGTGTGTGGCAGGGGGTGTTTCCACACCAGGCATGCATGAATAATACGGTAGAACACCGAAACTACATTGAAACCAGCGTACCACACAGACAACGCGCCAATTAACAATCTACTAACCAAGAAACATTCTATCGTCGATCGTTCCAACGTGCAAGGGGAACAAGGACTAAGAGAGACTAAGAGAGACTAGAGAGAGAGACTAAGACTAAGAGAGAGAGACTAAGAGAGAACAAGGACATAAGAGTAGACTTATAGTAAACGCTGTGGATATGAGTTACCTGAGGAGTGTTTGCGGCAAAAGTAGGATGGATACGGTCAGGAATGAGTGGGTAATACATGAATGTGGGCTAGATGCTCCAGTAATGGACATATATGAAAGAAGTGTTCTTCGTCGGTTCGGCCATGTTGAGAGAATGGATGAGACAGAATGAGAATAACGAAACAGATATATAAGAGTAAAATGAATGGTGCGACAGGTAGAGGTAGACTGAGAAAGTTGTGGTTGAGGAAATTCTTAGGTGGAGGAATATTAGGAGTCTTAAAAAGAGGAGGACGTGTATGAAGCAGTGCATGGGGGTACATCTACATCTACGTAATACCCTGCGAGCCACCACAAGGGTGTGTGGCAGGGGGTGAAGATCACCAAACATGCGCTATTGACATGCAACTAGGATACTTAAATGAGACATGCTAGATAATAGGGTCACATGGAGCTAGATGGTCAGTATCTACATAATAAGGAAGGGTTTATTGGTTGTTATTACATGCATCATGCACTACAGGCTACTCTAACTATATTTCACCTACCTATCCCTTTGCTACACTGCCTATTATTCTCTCTTATAGTACGCGGGAAAAATGACATTTTCAATCTATCGGTACGACAATCTATCTCTCTAATCTTGTTAATATGATCAAACCTAGCATAATACGCAGGGGTTCTCAATATATATCTAACGTCATCTGTGAACAAATCGGTTTGGAATTTACTTAAAAGGTTTAACCTATATTTTAACCTTCGTTCTGAGAGTAATTCCCATGCGAGTTCTTCTATTAAGCTCGTAACACTTACGCATTTATCAAAACGGCCTTTAACAAACCTAGCGGATCTCCTTTGCACGCGCTCTAATTCTTTTATCATACCTTCCTCGTACGGAACCCATATACTAGCGGCACATTCTAAATGAGGCCTGACAAGTGTAAAATACCTTCTTTCTCGTACTCTCTCATCGCATTTGCCTAGAACCCTTTTTACTAGATAGATAGATAGATTTTTTTCCGCGTACCATTCGGGACCATAACAGCTGTGATCGTCGTCATGAATAGTTCGAGTATTGACAATAGGCAGGCAGTGGATCTTTCTCATTATATTCTCTGCTCTCTTGTTTGTGCATGGTGTGGATGTTGATGTTCTTATTTATGCATGATGTTTTGAATCTGTAGTAGTGGTCTTTGTGTCCCTTGCATTTTGGAGCGATTGAAGATAGAATGTTTCTTGGGCAAGATTTTTAATTGGCGCTTTGCATGTGTGGTACGCGGGTTTTAACGTAATTTCGGTGTTCTACCATATTATTCATGCATGCCTGGTGCGAAAGCACCCCCTGCCACACACCCTTTGGGTGGCTTGCAGGGTATGACGTAGATGTAGATGTTACGAATCCTAATCTACGGTTTGCTACACTAGTTATTTCCCTGATGTGTTTCCCCCATGACATGTCTTCAGTGATGGTGACGCCTAAGTATTTTATCGATTCTGTTAGATATTTTCTTTTCTTTAATGCAATAATTATTCAGAGGAAAGCCATTCTTTTTCCAAAAGTTTATTACCGCGCATTTCTTCAAATTTAATTGTAGCTGCCAACTATCACACCAATCATCAATCGCATCTAAATCCTTAGCTACTGACTGTCCTCTTAATTTCTTATTTCCTTATACACTACTGCATCATCAGCAAAAAGACCGAGCTTGCTATTTTTTACTACTGTATTCACGTCATTTACGTAGAGAAGAAATATAATTGGGCCTATCACGCTTCCCTGGGGAACACCTGATGTAACTTTTACTTCGCCGGAGCTGACACCATCTAATACAACCCTTTGAACGCGTTCATGTAAGAAGTCTCCTATCCAGCCTACTATATTACTGTCTATCCCGTATGATGCTAACTTCGCAAGTAACTTACAGTGGGGAACCTTGTCAAAAGCTTTTCTAACGTCAAGAAACGCTGTGTCTACCTGTACGTTACCTTCTCCGAAAACTAAAATATCGTGAACAAAAAGACCTAATTGAGTTTAACAAGACCGTCCCTTTCTGAACCCATGCTGGTTTGTTGTCAATAAATCCTGGCTTTCAAGGTGTCCCATTATTGATGTAACTATTATATGCTATATAATTTTACATGATAGTGATGTTAATGATATTGGTCTATAACTACATGGCTGTTCCCTATCTCCGCTTTTAAAAATTGGGGTCACGTTTGCTATCTTTCAGTCTTTGGGAACCGCGTGTTCTTCGAGGGATTTGTTAAAGTCTACTTTAAGATACGGAGCCATTTCGAGAGCTAATTCTTTGTAAACACAAGCTGGAATTTCATCAGAACCTGAGGACTTGTTCGGGCTAATGTTACTTAGTAAGGATACGATTCCGCTACAAGATATAACGATCGGGGGCATTGGTTGTTTAAATCGGTCTGATATGGTTTCGCGGAAACTATGCAAAGATTGATTAAAAACACTCTGAAAAAATAATTTAAATAATAATAATAAATTACTATTTCTCCTCTATTGTTTTTCAAGGAATTAACCGTTGATTTTTTAGTTCCCTGTACTTCCCTAACATATGACCAAAATGCTTTCGGATTTCCCTCTAGTTGTTCTCCGAGGACTTTTCTCTTGAATTCACTAAACGCTTTTTTAGGGCTGTTTTTGCGGCTGCTTTACAAATTTTATAATGTTCGATAGTATTTTTTAGATCGCTATTAGCTACATTTTTCTTCATTTTTCTTAATTTCGTGTGGCTAACTCGGCGTTTTAAACATTTTCTAACCCCCGCGTTGTTCCCCATTCTCACTCTTATACTTATGAGGTATATATCTGTTGACAAGTGACCGCGTAATTTGGAGGAACTCTTTCCATGTATTGTCTGTATCACTATTTTTACTGATGTTCACGACTTTTTCAAAAGATGTCTTTAAGTCACGCCCAAATCCGTTAAAATCTGCTTTACTAAAGAGGTAAATCTTCCTTTTTAATTTAAATTTTTTTGTCAGTATTTAGGGAAAATTTTACGAATACTACTATTTCAGGGATGTTTGTGGCAAGTGAATCGAAAACATTTTCCCCTCTATTAGGCAAATTTACTATTTGATGTAGTGCGTATGATGCGAACAGGTTAAGCAATGACTCGCAGATTTCTTTGTCCCTCTCCCCAGACTTATCACTGCATGTTTCCAATCTATCGATGTTGTATTGAAATCTCCATCTACAATTATCTGTCGTTCGTTACTATGGGAATTAATTGACCTGATCTGTTTCTCGAGTTCTAATACTGAGTGTACATCGGAATGGGGTGGTCTATAGTAGGCACAAACATATATTACTTTTGAATTAGTACATTGAATTGAACACTATACACTTTCTATTATATTATCGAGAATCACTTCTATTTTGCTAACTATTGTGTTCTTAACTGCAATAAATACCCCTCCCGGTCGACCCTCTCGATCTCTCCTGTATACCCTAAAGTTTACTGGAAAAATTTCACTATCAGAAATATCGCTTGTTAATCAACTTTCCGTTCCTATAATTATGTCAGAATTAGTACTCACTATAAGGTGATGGAGTTCAGGTATCTTGCTTCTTAAACTACGACAATTAACTACCACTACTGAAAATTCCTCTATTTTTATATGTCTGCTTATTGTATTTGTGGGGTTTCTGTTTTCTAAACTATTGGGAAAGTTACAGTTTGGAAATTCATGGGTGTTGTTTTGATTTCTACGTTTTTCCTATTTCTGTGATTTCTTCCGTCCCACTATACCTATACTGTGTTGTCTGATCAACTCGTTATTCTTTGCTATCCTGGTGAATGGCAAGTCATTGAATGGCCCACTATATGACCTACTCTTTTCCCTAAATATTTCTAATTTATTGTCATCTATTAAGCTTTTCCTAGGCCCTAAACTTTGTGTACTCTTTATTATCTTTCTGGAAATGCACTGAATTCGTTCCCACTAACTGACCTACTCTCTTGCCTACCATCTATGCTAAACTCGCTGGGTATGCTCAAATATACTGCACGCTACCTTCTGCGATGCCTCATACGTATAATGGACACCCGAGCGATTTAATGGCACTCGACACGAATCCAGCAACGGCCTAAGGTCCAAGAACCCAGCTCCCTCGCTCCCGCAGACATCACTGAGCCTCTGGTTTATGCCTTTCACTCGGCTCCAAACCGTCGAACCCCGATCCGTCCTTGGTACCAAGCTACATATCGTGAGCCTCATATTAGTACCAGATCCGCTGCGAATACGGCGGAACTCGGAGCATAGATCTCTCACAGAGTCTAAAATCTCCTCTGATCCCCGACCCACAACGTCATTGGCCCCAACATGGGCCACCACATGCAACCTAGAGCAGTTCGTGCCCTTGACCGCCGACTTCATCGCCTTCGTCACCTGTGCCACCTCTCCTCCTGGTATACACCAGGAGGTGACCCATACATCGTCTCCTTCCCTTCGGGCCTTACCACGCAGTGGGGCCACTATACGACGGACATTAGAACTACCTACAACTACAATTCCCTCCTTTCCCTCACAACTCCCACTCGGTGACCCACCTCCCACCTCTATTTCCGATGTCTGGGGTAAATAAGGCTTAAGCGGTTTGCAAGGATAAATTAGTATGGAGGAAAATATAGAAGCAGAGTTAGGTGTACATATATGTATTTATGAGTGAATTTTGTGACTGCCTACCATGGAAGGGAACGGCGTGACTGGTTTGTATGCATTTATGTCTAGGCCTCATTTTCAAGGTATAAGTTGCACAACTAAAAATTTAATTTTACATCATTGTTAATTTGATGATAACGCAAATGCACTTAAATTGATCGCAAGAAATATTAAAAGTGGTATGGTTCCACATGGTAGTGGTTCCAAATAGATTGCTACTATCTCTCGCGCGAAAAATTCCGCAGAGAGTCGACGCCCTCAACGGTTCCTCGTTTTCATCCTACCGCACGATTGGCTTTCCATCTTCCGCCTTCAGCACCAATTTTGTAAGTCTCTATTCTCCACTTTCCAACTTTTCCAATATCCATCTCTCTGGTCAGTTCTGAGCATACTCTACAGGAGTGTCCACAAGTACCGCATCCATATAAAGTGGGGCCACGGCCCACAACGATGAAAACACCGGTTCCTGATCAGTCATATCTGTTAAGATAGTCCGAGCTAGATAGTTCCCTAGTCATAATAGAGACCATGTTCGAATTATACGTTTTAATTTCACCAGCTGTGAGACACACGAATTAAATATTGCATTATTACTGGTGCAGTAGCATAGTTTTACATGACAGATTTTGTAAGTAATGAAATGACAATATCTAAATAAGTCTTTAACTTTATTCATTTTTTTCACGTGGTACATTTGAAACTTCATCAAAACGGAAGGTTTATTTTGATCCCGAAGAATTTTCTGTGGTGAAAATATGATTAATTTTCAAAAATAGTTGAGAAAGCATACAAACTACACGCTGTCAGTTTTTTTACATCAAATTGTTAGAAATACCACATTTACTATATAATGTTTCTCTGGAGTGCATACTCTACCATTTCCCATGCATTAGCGATGGCATTTTCTGGCAAATATCTCGGAGAGTAATGTGGTAAGGGGTTGAGTTTTTTATGTCAATTAAAGGGTGACATATATTTCTTTAAAATGAGACCAAATTCCTTGATTTTTAGGTAAAATGATTTTTCGCTCAAACTACCTTAAGTACCGTTGGGCTCGGCACGAATTTGGAGTGACTCTCCTACTCGTCCGAGTGATATTTCGCCTTCTGTCAGTGGCAGACAGTACAATCAAAATGATCGTAAAACGTTAAATCAAAAAACTACTTCTGCTCTATATAATTACGAATGAAACGCATAAAAAACGCCACGAGGTCGGATATTATGGCTTGATGATTTTGAAAAACATTGATGCTGATAGGTGGCAAGATAATATCCAGGGCATGTAATGGATCAGTATGCCATCTATCGCAAGGAATCCTGGCGTGTGACAGATATCTCAATCGGTCAAATCGCTGAACTAATGAAAGCAATGACACCGGTTTTCAACGCTAATCCGTCCCAGAATACTCGGCGAAATCCGAAACCGACGAGGCGATCTCTGTATGAATGGAAGTAAATCCAATTTATTTTATCCAAATCCTCCAAGACACATAACAAAAACACTTATAGTAGAAAAAACATATAGCATTTAGCACTTAAAATGTAATAAATAATTATAAAATGGATAAAAAAGGCGAATGGAAGACGGCGAGGAGGGGTGAGAGAGGTGCATATACTATTGATAGAAAGAGTAATAACCCTCCATAAGGACCTTAGATATCAAGGCCCTGTCTGGGGTCGCAAAATAACCACATTACACTGGATACTGTACGCGCAGTAACCATACAATTGTATCTATGATTAAATCACAATTAATAAAGAAATCACAAAATTTCAGAGAGAAATTGAATTGTTTGGCTAGACGCGCGTGGTGATGCTAACACAACGATAGACAACACCACACTGAGCAGGAGAATACGTTGTTCACCCTTACTTTCGCAAAATAAGCAACGAGGTCATGTGGGCACGCCGACAAAAACCGAGAAATATCGGAGAGAAAATTGACGAAAACCGAATCCGACGATAAACGAAGTCAACGACAACCAAGAATTAAATAAATTTGTTAACTCTACTCGTGGGAAATGATTGTCATGATCCGGATATTGACATTCAGGGTCATCTTCAGGTCGCATTCAGGTAAATGAAGATGACATATACTGTCAAAGCCCGGGTTATGACAATAAATTCTCACGATTAGAGTTATTTTATTCTTTTGTGATGGGTAACTTCCACTGAGCCAAGCCTACAATCGTTTCCTTTGTCAAAACTGAGGTGGTTCTCCTTTCCTTCCTGATTATAGCTGCGCTCCGGCTTTAAATATGTATCGCGTATAACAACTACAGAGGTTTAATTTCTCCACGCATCAGGCCCTACACTTATCTCTACCTTAATATGGAACCCAGCACCCTACCCTTCCAACATTTAACCCTTCCTCCCGTTTAACCCGTCCTCCTCTCCGGACTAGCCCTTCCTCTGGCGCCATCCCCTTAGGAAATCACCCCTCATGCCCCCGACTCAGGCTCATCACCGCTCTATTCATTTGTCATTTGCTTCATTAAAATTTTTCCCCTTCAGTCGATGCCGAAATCGATGGTGAGCCATATTCTCGAAACCCTTCATTCAGGGACGCTAAATTACCAGCTGCCGTGACGGATGAGTCAAAGGCACAGCCGCGGCTTGACTTGTGCGCGAAGCTGGAATAGCACTTCTTAATTAAAAGTGGTTTGACAAGCACTTCTAACGATTCGGACGACATCCATAAATTTTTGGAGAACACTTTGGCGGACTCTTCACACATACTTGACAGTCAGATCCTCAGTGGTATGCAAAAATATTCGCATGAAAAGAGTTAGTTATAGACATGTGAATTTTATGTAATGAAATGACATAAATCACGCTGTTATTTGAAGAAAACAAAACCACCTGACGGAGAAACGATTTCCATCGTTATTCCTATATTACGTGAAGTAATGAGTAAATTAGTCTTTAACGTGAGTCATTCTGAAATAAAAGCTAATGATTATATTTACATCGTATCTTATAAATTGAAGATTCCAATATGTTTTTAAAATCACCTTGTAAGCCGGTAACTTGTTCTGAGGTCAATTTAAAGTTTAACACGAAAAGCAGTTAGAATCCAAAGTTATTAGAGGATCAGTCCTTATTATGATTTTGAACACACTGCAAAATATTCATTTTATTCTAAGCAAATGCATTATTGATACTGATCTGTCATAATTTTTAGAGATAGTTTATATATTTAATTTCCCCAAGAGCTGAGGATGGCTGATTCCATTATCTCCTGTTACTCAGTCTATATTGGCAAACTTCTCATCTAATGCCGAAGATGGTTTTAAATCAATAAAGAGTAAAACCTTTGATTGGAAATGATTTAATTCTTCATAATTTTCAGCAAAGCGCATGATTAAATTCCTGATTATTTCTGTATGCCATCCAACTCAAGTCATTGACTTCAAAAAGTTGGTAACATCAACTTATAGAAAATTGAGATTTTCTTTGTCCTTTGATTAATAATCGCTTATATATCGTCAATAACATTTGACTACATAGTGATTCTCTTGCAGTTAATGCAATGAGCATTTAGTCAGTTTTATGAATGTAATTTATAGCGTGGTATCTACATAAAAGCGCTGATAAGAAATGCAGTGAAGCAAAGGCTTGTCTTTCAAAGATAATGGCTCGTACAATGGATTGAATTTATGGTTATACATTAATTTAGACACATCAAACATCACGTTACTTAGAAAAGATGGCAACGCTCCAGACGTTATTTCTCTTATCGAGCCATTCTTCCATGTTTTAGCAGAGTTCCGTAGTAATTAAATAAATACTTTGGAGACAATAATAATAAAAAATACAACTTGAATACTTCAAAGAAAAGAAAAAGTAAATCATACAGAGATGGATATTTCACTTTCTACAACTGCTAACTTCAAATCCTCGAATCTAGAAAGTAGTTTGCCGATCAATCTATACCCGATTAGAACGACGACCTTTTTGCAAAAACGATGCCAAGAGAAATTGAAGTCATGCTGATTACATAATGTTCAGAAATTATGTTACTCGCTTGAGACCCATAACTTTTCCATCTTCCAAGTTACGTTCTCTTGTGGAAGAAGCAGAGGAGAAGTAAAAGGGCTATTTTTCTTAACTTCCATCACTGCGTGCGGGAATTATGAGTACGCTCACCCGAGTTTTTTTCACCGGCTTACACTCCGTGTAATTCCTCAGCGCAACACTCTTTTCTGATCATCAGGGTAGCAAATACGCTTACTGAACCCTCTCGCCTTTGTTGCTTTTGAACTTGAAAGGTTCTCGGTGTTTCATATATCGCATTATTTAAGAGAATCATTTAATTTAAATGGGATCAGTGAATAGCAATGTTACTTTTGGAAGGGTATCTTCATCATTAGCCAGTTGACGTGGACCGGACGTGAGATGCAAAATGGAGAGTGTGAATTTTGCGTCTTGATAAAGTGAAAAAACTGTCCACAAAGCAATACTAGATCAATTATATAAAAAAATGTACGGTCAAATTAAGTCTTGTGCAGTTACAAGCAGAGAAAGATATGAGACTTCCATGAGAAATCGATGCAAATATAGTTTACGCCCACAATCGATAAAAAACGCTGTCCCGGTATTGTACCCTCTGTTAACAAATTTTCCCATAGTAACTTACGTAGACTTGTTCTCTCATACGCGGAGATTACGTTCACTAATGTTCAGACGAATGTATTTTACGAAATAAAAACTACGAGTATACATCACTCAATGTGAAGGATGTATCATAATTGTTAAAACTATTCCAACATAAATCTCAAAGTTTACCATTGCATGCATACCTATGCATCAAATACAATAAAATTCCCTGGTTACTAACAGATGATATAGATCAAGAATAAAATCTTGAGAAAAGGAAATAAAATCTATATATTTCAGTCGGAATACAATATCAAGAATAAAACATTTTTCACTGACAAATATATTGATATTTTTACATTGTGATGATAGTGATTAAACTCTTACGGTAGGATGCCAAAAATAATTTAAAAAACTGGCCGTATCCGAAGATGGAAGCAATCATTTCTCATACCTCACCACTAAAGTGACGACTTAATTTTTTTTCCAAGATAATATTCAACCACAGTAAGGTTTTTTTTCTTCATAGGAGAGGAACTATCGAGACAGCCACTCCACCTCAATACAGTGGGCCGCTGGAAACTGGAAGGCCCGAAAAATCAATCCACTCCACGGACGAGAAAGGGGGAAAAACGGGCTTTAATAAGCGTCACTCACATTAGCAGCGTTCCATTGAAGTTTCGAAAATTCCAATATGCCGATGATTTCCCGGCGAAAGGGACCAGGCTCTCCATTGTTACGAATTTTCTGGAGTACGCTCTCGGAAACTGGTAAACTGATGGGGAGGTGGGGATGGATTTGGAGACCCTATCCCCCCTTATTCTTCCTCCACCCCCTAAAACTCTCTGACAGTTTCTCCCAGACTCTAAACGAGCATTCCCACGTATAAAGTCACAATCACGTCTTATATAAGACTTCCTCCCACTTTCCCGCGATCTCTCCTTTTTACTAACCATCGAGTTTTTCAATTTCCCTTTTCCCCCGCTCTTTTTCTGCAAAGGATCCAATTCCCTTTAATTAGCAGTTCATTATGAGTTTCCACTCACTTTTCTTCCGGCGGAAATATACCAACATCAAATTACTACCTTCAAACAAAACCCCCCAGTCCTGAGACTCTTCTCCCGGCTTTAAGGTTTTTTTTCCTCCTCTTCCAATCTTCTGCTGTGACCTAATCATCCTCACCTTATTTAGTACCCTCATGCTCCCTCTTTTTCCCTCACTCAATGATTTTCGCCCCTTCTATTCCTTCCCATCTCGTGCATCCTGAGGATGTCATCACTCCCCGTCAAGTTCTTTTATCCTCATTACACTACGACAAAAAAGGACTTAATAACACCTTAAAGAGTCATTTCCATCTCCAAAAAGAGATGCAGACTTCCGAGTAGAGTCAACGACAAGCAAAAACGTAGGGAAAACTGTTCCATGCCTTTTAATAAAGTTCATGAACCCGTCTCTCCGTCCGAAAGTCACTACAAGATTTTTCAAGAATTTAGTTGCCATTGCCAGGTAGTACAAAAAGCGTTTCAAGTCGTACATTCGACGCTAACGTGGAAAGCAATTATAACAAGCTAAAAACAACCAAAACATAAAGGAAGATCTTATATTGTGAAATATTTCTACAATAAAATGAGCCTTCCTTTCAGTTTTTCCAATTTGGTTGTATTGGACCAATGTAGGCGCCACAACCAAAAGAGGTATTCTCGAGTACATAAAAATCCGGGCGCAAAACTAAAAGGAAACGTTAATTTCTTTAGTTTTAATTTAGTGACAAACAACAGAATCGCTAAAATAAAACGTAGGTAAATTCATTACAACGCAAACATACGAGTTGACATTAGAGCTGGTTTTTAACTCTCACAGATTCTTTGTTTACTCCTCTCAAATGCCGCATGGTTCACGCAATTTCAGCAATGCATGTCCAATAAATTGAGCCACGCTGTAGAAAATATCCAGCTTGCCGGAGTTTCCCAAAACATAAAGGTTTCTTTGTACTTTCTCTTTCCATATGATTCCCTATCCACTTTCCCATTATTCGTAATCCGATCAGTTGGTGATTTACCCTCCCATCATCATGATTGCTCAAAGGTAAATAAAAATAATCCGCAAGATGAAACACGAATTTTCTTTTTTTCTTCTGGAATTATCACGCAACTGAAGATAGGCCATAAATCATGAGGGATGAAGGGTTCTAAGCTACCTAACGTATTTAAACATTCATACATGTATTAACATGGCTCATGATATAAACAGGATGAGGTTCATTTTAGCTCAAGATCAAATTCATCAGTACAACACCAATATTCCTTTGACGTAAGGACACTTCCACCATCAGCAAAAAACGTTAAGTACTATGATTCGGCACATGGTCCCAACCACCGAATCCCTGAATCAGCGACAAAACTCTCCTTCATATTTGACGTTAAGAAAGTCAAATGCACCTTGAGAGGCACAAAGCTATAGATTTCAGTGTAACTGACTTTCATTACATTTCGGCCGAGATTCGTAATATCTACACAATAAAGATTTTCGGGAAAAAAATCAGCATTGAAGATATGTTTTGCAATCGGGTGAAAATATTAGCGCGAGAAAAAAGCCAATTATCAATGACTGGTACTAATATGCTTACCGGAAATAAATTCAATTTTGTACCATTAACTTAAATGCATTTTTTATTTCTAATAATAAAAAACCTTTGTAGGCAAGTAATTTTGCAAATGAAACGGGAGAGCCGTGCTCTACCCAATAACGTACAACCTTTCCAATGTTCACCCACGTAAAACGGGCGTTCGTTCAATGTTTTATCAATGTATGAATATGAAAAAAATAACATATAGACCTTGTCAAAATATTGGTGATACTAATAATGAATAACGAAATATGAGCAGAGCATAGATCAATATGAAAAAGAAGAAAATAAAATTCCAGGAACATAAAAAATGAAATAATCTCTCTCATGTATGCATGGTATTTGAGGATTCTGAAGCTGGAATCAATACCGGTGACCCTAACCTACATATGGGCGGAAAGATTCGGAGTACACGCTCTCTCAAGTATTGCGTTAGTGAAATAAAATGCAGGCCATGCGGAACGATTGCCTCGCGCAAACAAGATGCGCCCCCCCCCGCCCCCCCCCCCCCCCCCGTGACCTGGATTCCCCGCACCACTGTCTCCGGCCACCACCGCGATGTCCTCCACCGAATGGTGGTCATTCCGAACGTGATAGCTTTACACGGGTGCCGGCCAATGGGATTTCGACTGACCACGAAATTACGTGGGAAAGTTAATTATCCCAAACAGTGCGGCGAGAGTGATTAACTGCATCCGAAATGGGAAAACGCAAGTAGGACGTTTCGGGAGGCAGGGTCTGTCTCGTGTTTAAATGCTCCTCTGCTCCAATACTTTTTAAAAGCCATTTGCATCTTAGTGAAATTACCTTCCTTATAATCACTGTAAATATACATAAGCCCACGACCACGTTCCTGATTTACTTACAGTTATATCATTACCAATTTATAATTCGGTAAACTACTGGTAATGTGTCGATCAAAATAACATTCACAAGTCTTCAGCACTCTCATAAAATAATCAATACGTCATTATGTGACTTGATAATTTTAATTTATCCAAGCCATAGATTTTATGCAAATCGTTACATTGTTGAAGTAAAAGTGAAGATAATATCAATCAGAGTGCTTCTAGGCATGAGTGTATATTTGCATAAGGACCATTCTCATAAAAGATTCCTTATTTAACAAGTAACTTTTAGATTTTTACTTAATTAAATCAGTCGAATTTTATAGCGTGAATTCGATGGATTGATAATATTCGTACGTAAGGTATGAATGCAAGAATTTTTCTCAGCGCCGTTTCCACAACTTAACTTTCCTAATTCAAGTTTTTTTAAATCTCACAAGCAACTTACTAGCACAGCGCATAAAGTAATGCCGAGGACCATTTAACCCAAATTTTCTGGAAAAAGACGCGGCTTAAAAGGAATGAAGGAGGGGAGAAAGGAGGAAAATGTAGTTTGTAGAGTAAGAGAGTTTAAGATGGAATGCGTGCATGAATGAATACACGGAGATTCTTGAGATAAAGGCTAAGAATTATAAGATGATATAAATTAGAGAGAAGTAATATTGGAAGAACGTGAGAAAAGATTCAATTAGAGTAATTTAATCAGTTTCAATGCATGAATACATTATGATGTGAGCTACTACATAGTACTTAAATTGACATTTTTTCGGAAGAAATGTGCATCTATAGGCAATGTAAACTGATCCCTAAGAGTTTTTTATGTCAAGTAATACAATGGTTCTCTACTTCTTGCAGTGTGAAAACATTTAAAATGCATTGAAGTACATTTATATCAACAGCGATCTCCAAAGGCTGCATTTGTGATGCGTTCTAATAATTTCATTAACTGCCGTAAAGTACTATTGCGTATTATCGGCTTCGCATCGATTTCTTCAACATTGGAGATTAAAAAGCTTAAGAAGATACGGGAACATGTATTGGATAATGGGCGCCTTGAAGAACGAATTTCTTTTTATGAAACGCATTCTATATTATATGTCTCAATTTACTTGCACATCGTCAGTAATTTTATCGTGTTTATTAGTTTTCAATTTAATTTCCCATGGGGATGTCCAATTTGCCATACTCCGCTTGCAACACTCAATCAGCACCTCTGGAAGAATACATTCTACTTCTTTCAACCGACTGAGGAACAATTCACCCACCTCATTCAGTGTTTTACGCACAAGGCGTTCCAGCTCATTTCCTGTGCAGCTCATAAGACGGGAGAAATTTACCGCATGTCATGTCGACGCTTATGAAAAGAAACCGCGCCTAAACAAGCGTACTTTAGGCGTGAAATATTCACGCAATGCGTAAAATCAGCGCTTCATGCGCCCATACACCCCCTAAGACACTAGGTAAAAGAGAAACCGAGGCGAGAGCCTTTAAAACAAAGGGAAATAAAGCCCGCCAAAAAAAAAGGGAAGACTCCCGGAATGCGTCAGCGCCTTCTCGCGGCTCCTCCAAGAAACCCCACGCCAGGTACACAAAAACAAACGACGAACTCGTTCCAAAACCGTTAAACCCCTGACTCATCGTCTCTGCGGCGGAAGGAGCGTTTCTCCCGAGGAATTCTTATCGCTCCCTGTTCCGGAGTGGAAGCCGGGCAAAAGGGGAGGGGGGGAATCTTCCCTTCAGGGGCGACAGGGGTGGTTTAAAAAAAGAGAGCGTCGTAAAGCATGCCGGGAAGTACAAAAAAAGTATCAAACTAAAAAATAAACCTCACCCAGGGAACAACGCAATTTCCCTGTCTCGGCGTTTTACCCTTAGGGTTCCTCGCGTAATTTATCAGGCAAATATGAATCGCAGTTGATGAGAAAGAAGACGGAAAATTGAGTAATTTTAAACAACTACGTCATCAATATTAATTTTTTCCATATATCTCAATGTATTAAGACCTACCCGAAAGGAACTATTTCCGTTTGAAATTACGTACTTCATGATGTCTTCCAATCATTCTTGCTCTCCTATGCATTTAATTATCTTTTTAGCAAAAAACAAAACTATACCAGAAATTATATTAACTTTAAATCGCTCTTATAGCCATGATTTCGAGTTTAAATGCTCCTTCTGCTGCTAGTGTACCGAATTTAGTTCTTTCATGGGACTTTGTTTTTTTTAAATTTTTGTTCACCAAAATATGGCTTAAATAATAAAACGACATAATTTTAGAAGGTAAATTATTTCTTTTATGGAATAGTTCAACTTTAGAATATTTGTTACGTAAAAGTTATGCTTTCGTAAATAATGTGACTTAAGCCCAAAATTTCCCATAAAATAGTAAATGAGGAAGAAAACAACTGCTTTTTCTTGCATCGTGTGGGCTTCTTAACTCAGCACACTGATCTGTATCTTTGACGCAAACGAGAGATACACTTGTTAAGACTAAGTATAAGTGTGACATTTGGTCATTTTCAACGAGTGCACTGCAGCCTGAGAAACTGGCTTCCGCTTTTACGACTCCGGCCAATTTTTAACAGATATTTGTGCAGAAATTCACCTTTGCCTTCTAAATTCATGAATAACACCTGTCTAGCAAACATAAACAATTCTTAATACATGTTATCCTGATTTTTCAGAATTATTGCATCTCACATTGTACAGAAATAAGCGAATAAATTTGGTAATGACTTTTTATTAGCTACTTCTATTCATCAATTAGGCAAGAATTTGAAATGCAACATTAGAACTCAAAGAGCTGTAACAAGAATTTAAAGCTAAAGGTTTAGTAAGTGAGACGTGTACCATCAAAACCATAAGCCTCCATAAATACACTCCTATAATACATGTGACAATTTCATCTCCCAAAAACATATTTTTACACGGTTGGTGACCTAACACCCCCTGCCATACGCCCATGCGGCGGCTTGCAGGGTATTATGTAGATGTAGATGTAAAAGCCTTTTCCTGATAACAATGCGATGATATCCAGTTTTCGTTTTTACAGCAGAATTTCTGTTCTCACAATCATTTTTATTTCGAGGTTTCATGGCCTTTCCTTCTTCATATTTTCCCATCGCCTTCCCCTTCCATTATTTGCTCTCTCCCCTTGTTTGCCCTCAAACGCGGTGGATTAAGCCAACCCCCACGCTTTCTCTCCACTGCCGACCACCCCCCGCAAACGCGACCCCACTGTACACCCAACGTATCATCACAGAAAGCACAATCTCCATCAAGCCATACCCATAGTCCCTGAAGACCCCTTTTCTCACCCATCCGCCGCGTCTACCGTTCCTCCCAAGCCATCCCATCCCATCACTCAACGCACCTAACGTCAAGAATTGAGGCGGGTTGCAAGAGAAGGATGCGGTGTGGGGTGCCAACAATGTCTCCATATCCCACTATAAGGCGTCGCTTCCACCCCTCAGGGACTTCACCTCTCGCAAGTTCCCAGTTCACCTCAAGCAACAATGCAAGGGGCGCCGTCACCCATTGTTTTCACATCTCAGCCCACACTGGTTACCCAGCAGCCTTCAAGCCCCCGCTCGTGCCATTATCCCATACACCAAGCCCCCTGAGGACGAGATTAAGAGCTTCGGACGGAATAATTGAGATGGGGTGACAAATTGGGGCACCGACGAATTGGATTAGTGTTCTCCTTCTACACGAGACAATCGCGGCCCTGAGAAATGAGTAGGACTTTAATTTTGGACTGCTCTTCTCTCGTCTTCCTCGGAGCCCGACTTTCCCAGCGAGAAGAAAAAAAATTCGCAACTGGATCGCCTTTCACCAAACGGGAGGGAAAACTCCCATTTTGGATTTACTAGAATCCGAGTTTCCCATAGAAGGACTATAGTAATGAGTTTCCCATGTCAAATGAGGACAACAATGTATGAAAGCTAGATTACTTAAATAAGAACTAATGAATTAATTTAGTTATTTGGTTACGCAAAAGAAACTGTCACCATTATTAGGGCAATGGTATGAAGAAGAGCAAATTTTACCACCGGAAGGTAGTTATGACAGCAGATTTTTGCGAAGACGAAAGATCAGATGGGTGAAGTATTTGAAGCAATACAAGTTATAGTTTGGGAGGAAATTAGGCGTCTGAAGGGAATTGAGTTCAGACAGTACAGAGTCGGGAAACTGATGAGGCGGCGAGGCAAAGAGATGCCTATGTCTATTATGGAGTTGAAGGGTACTTATTATAGGGGAAAACAGGGGAAGCAACATGTATAGAGAGGCAGAATTCAGACGTATGGAGTAGAACCATGCGGGAAAAATCAAATGAATGCTATTAAAACTCCACTTTAAGGAATAATTTGTTTGTCTAAATATTTATGAAAATCTCTCCGCAGAATTCATGAAATAGGTTCTATTTTCAATTCTGTATTAAGGTTAAGTTCAATTTTCTACTCATTTATTGATAAGGCAAGAGTAGTTATGTCTGTCAATCATTTACGGCTTTATTCATGCACACGCAATGGAAGATGCTTAAGTTAATCTGAATCCCGACGCAGTATTACTATACCAAACAGTTCTTACGAGTGACCTCATCCGCAAAACGAAAGCTGTCAAATATATATTTGTCATGAAAATAAAATATCCTATTCATATATGTTCATCAGTTTGAAAATCTGATTTTTATAAATTTCTGTTTAATTCTACACGTACAGCCATTGACGGAATTAGAAAATAAAATTATATCAATATTTGATCAACACAAGTGTTTTATTGCTATGTAGTAAGGAAGTAAAATCAGACGGATTTGTGCTATTCTTTTTCTTGGCTAAATGAGAAATATATCATACAACATGTAACCTTTGAAATATACCTTTTTTCATCAAGATATTGAACGGTATTAATACATCCACAGTTTCTCGTGAAATTCCCTAATACTTCGAGTAGCCATGGATTTCTGGCTAATGTGCACACTTTTGTGGTATACAAATGGATGATATTTCATAGGAAATGCATGAACACGAAAGTTGTTCCTATTTTTTTCATCAACCCGAGAAACTCATTCACCTACCACGAATTACTAACGCAAGAAAGGGTATTTCAGGGGCGTGGATCGAAAACGGATATGCACTGCGTCATCCGATACGAGGCTTCAAACTCCCTCGCCTCGATGGGCCTTTTTGCCGTCATTCCGCATCTCTTAACCCGACGTACTCCCACTTAAATTCAGAGCACCGATCGCAAAGAGATGGCTGAACGAGCAGCCGCTCCCCCGCCCCACCTTATTCCTTCCCATTGCACCGATACACAGGTAAATGTAGCTATGATACACGGCGAGGCAGTTGGGAAAGGAGGAGAGATGTATTGGATTTCGAGAAACCGAGTAACGGAGGGTCGAGGGAGGGAAGTGTAAAGGAAAAAAACTGCGAAAATATATGAGAAATTGAACGGAGCGCGCGCACTTCCCCCTCCGAGGAAAAGTACTAATCTGAAGCGTTATTCACGCAAATGGACTGGGAGAGTATGAGAGTGAGATGGCGCAATCACTCAACGAAGCGCACCCACGGCTGGAAATTTTCCTTTCGAAAGCGATTCGTATCTATTTTCCACTATATTTTTTATTCACTGATGGAGGCAAACGATGTGGAAATAGAGAAGGGTTAGAGGGGAGTGCAAAGTGAAGAAGCGGGGTGTTGTAATTCTATACCACTCTCCGACGGTTTCAACACCTCCATCTTCCAACCAGTCAATGCTGGATGAGTTGAGACATTTAAAACTTAAAGTTGGCGGATCCCAAAGTTGATTCCGCTTCACATTTATTCCTGCCGAACAAAATAAGTTTATCTCCTCCTCCAAATGACATTTAGACAAACCAGGCAAACTGAGCGAATATTAATTTACAGTCGGTTTATGCTGGAATGATTATTTATGTCTTTCTTTGAATGTTTGTCACATTCAAAGAAAGACATAAATAATCATTCCAGCATATACCGACTGTAAATTAATATTCGCTCAGTTTGCCTGGTTCCTCTAGTTACTTTAGACCCTTGAGTACCAGGTGCATTGAATTGACGTTTGCAGGTACTTAACCTCCCGGTAAGGTCCTCTCTCACAAGGGATGTTAAGAACAGGAGGGTGAATTTTTTAAGAAAAAATAAAAATTATAGCTTTTCACCCTCTTTTCCATTGAAACACACAAACTGAAATGTTCTAGATTAATGACAATGCATAACATGTCCAAGTACGCCTTTCTTGAGCAAAATAATGATTACAAAGGTGAAGCGCAGAGCAGAAGGAAACGTATGCAGGCGATTTAAAATTAAACTAAAACAGAGAATGTCTCCAAAAGCCGCAAACAATTGGCACTCTTCGTCATAAAACACCTAACTTACTGTGTTGGTATGCTGGGAAACCACAGCAGCGACCAACCACAGCCTCTCAACCAAGAATACCCCCTGTGATGGTTTACGGGAATGTTACTTCCTCGCCAGGGACCAAACACAGACGCACACACACAACCCAACTAGGATCCTTTGCAGGGGCTAATGAGACCCCGCTAAGGATGTTTGGGTTATAACCTGGGATCCTTCACAGGGCTAATGAGACCCCGCTAAGGTTGCCCGGTTATTTACGCAAGCACACAAAATCACTCACATACACAAATGGGCCCAACTTCTGGGAGAACCACCTCCAAAAGAGCGCGGTCAAATCTACACAACAGGAACGGACGAGGGTGGGGGTCGAATACGCGTATTTCGAGAGATACAACTTCATTTCAACCTTGCGTTGACGTGACGCGTTACCTTCGTTTCGCTGAAGAGGGCTACTTTGTACCCAAAATACGCGTATTCGACCCCCACCCTCGTCCTTTTCTGTTGTGTATATATGACCACGCTCTTTTGGAGCTGATTCTCCCAAAAGTTGGGCCCATTTGTGTGTGTGAGTGAGTGATTTTGTGTGCTTGTGAGTGTGCTTGTGTAAATAACTGGGCATCCTTAGCGGAGTCTTATTAGCCCTTGCAAAGGATCCTATTTGGGTTGTGTGTGTGCGTCGTGTTTGGCCCCTGGCGGGGAAGTAGCATTCCCATAAACCATCACGGGTGTATTCTTGGTTGAGAGGCTGTGGTTGGTCGCTGCTGTGGTTTCCCAGCATACCAACACAGTAAGTTTGGTGTTTCATGACGAAGGGTGCCAATTGTTTACGGCTTTTGGAGACTTTCTTTGATTTATTTTGATTGTCTAGCCGTAAGAGCTCACCCCATCTTTGTGATGGCTTTCGATTTAAAATTGCCTGTTCATATCCAAGGGACACTATTGGTTGTTTTTTTACCAGAGCTGGAGAGGAAGTGGAAGGCATAGGATTTAGAAGGCGCAAGCCATAGTGAAAAATATGGTTAAAATTTTAATTTCCACCATTACAATACCAATATGTACTTTTTCGATACGTCAAATAGAGCGATTAACGGCAAACCGACCATACCGCAGCAGAATGTATAGAAGCTGAATTTAAGTATTTTATTTGTCTTAAGGAAATGTGAATTGAACTCTCAAACTAAGGCAACGCAGTTTTTTGGTCCGAAATATTACGCACTTACAATGAAAACGCCCAAATGGTGTAAAGTGTGCTCGTATTTATCAAATTTAAGTGCTCAAAACTGTACTTTCAAATCTCATGAAAATTTTTACTACGCCTTTGCTCGTTGACCAAGGAGTTTCAACCGTAAATTCATAGGAAATATCGTAAAAACCACCATCCCCCAACTATTTACACAAGTATTGCAGCTTCTTCGTGGACCACCCAGTATGTACAAATAAATCTTGCTTCTCCGGAGAGATATCTCCGAATAAGGCATCACCTGGAATATTCTGAGCGCTGTGTTGGTGAGGAAGGGTTTCGACATTCGTCGTGGGCTGGGAGTGCACGTTCGTCGAAGCGCTCGAGTGAACGCCAACTGCGGGGAATTGTAAGCGATCGGATATTGGATGCACTGCGCTCGGGTGCGGGCAATCGCGAGAGCGAATACCCAGAGAGCAGCGGGGGTTCGGGGGAGTGTATGTAGGTATGCACTGGCGGCGTTGGGGGATGAAGTGTAGGCACATACTCCCACACCACGGCGGAGCCGATACACGCGGGCACCAGCTGTTTCGCGGGTAGCTCAAGTGCCTTCTTAAGCAGTGGAGAGGCGAGAGCACTCAGTTATGATGAGCTCCGTCGAATTAATGGACGGGAGTCAGTTGATTACCATCAGCGGGCACTGGAGTTAGACGGTCAATTGGCGGAACAGACATCGCGAAAGGTCAGCACCGTTGGCTAGGGCGGATACATATCGCAGTCAAATTCCGAAATAAAAGACGGAAAACATGTTTTATCCTACATTTGATGTGATTTCTTCATTCTTTAACGTAATGGCACGCGAAGTAGATTTTTGAAATCTTGGCGGATCAAATGGTAATTTTCCCCACTTTTTTGTAAATGACTAGTCCCGGTGTCACAACGATTCCATCACAGTTATAAACTCAGATATTGTTACAGCATAATCTACCAGTTCATTAAAACTGAGTAGAAATGTTCTTTATGCTCAAATCATCAACCACTCCATTATTGCACACAGAAATACACAATTTGTACGAGAATAAATATACTAGCAAGACAATCAGTGATGCCCAATTATCGAATCGTAAGGCTTGATTACATCCCTTGCAAAAAATTTAATTGACTCAACCATCACCCAAATTTAGATATTGAATGGGTTTGCTTAAAACACAAGGGTTTTAAGGAATAACACAATAATCGTAATTATGGATGAATGGGCGTGGCAGTGGAAGGGACATTTGTAAAATTTTTATGATGTGTATTGTTCTACTAACAGACAAATATTATTGCAATATTTTATTATGTTATAAATATATTTATGTTGTTATCATTTTGATTGTTACTATTATGTCCCAACTGGGGAAATAAACATGTAGTCCAACGAGTTTAAACATTTAAACCAACGTTATAATGACCTCATTACACCAATTGGTGTCATTACACCGATATTCTAATTGATTAGCTACCAAGTGATAAATACCTAATACGGTTTGTACGTTAAGGAAAATATTTTAACATGAAAAGAAATCACCCTGGGGCAAAAAATCTTTTAATTATCCAACCCTATTATTCGCATTAAAACTTGGACAAACAATGTAATTTCACATAGAGATATAAATTCCAGAGTCAATAATGATATCATCTCTGGCTTTAGAAATACTAATACTTCGGTCGGACAATGGTAATTTAAGTTGACTAATTTTATTTAATCGTGAGAAACATGAGCAATTTTCAGATGTTTTTCTATTATTTTGTCATGCTGAAGCACCCTCTAGTTAACAAGACATCTTTTCGTCTTCGTAGTCCACCGACTTCTTGCCATACTTCACTGTAAAGAAATTAACGGAATATGCTTCCTTCAACAATATTAAATCAGTAAGCTCCACTTAATTGGAACTTCTTTCAGGTCCTGTTAAAAGATTTTTGGTTCTTAAGAGTGCAAAATTACCCTCTCAAATCGTTTTGGGTTCCAGAAGAATGTAGAAGATATACCAACGTGAACACGTCTCGCATTTAATGAACTATTTCACCATTTTTGTAACACGCAGATCCAGCTGTATCTATCATGATAAAGATGCGATTTTAAGCACAAAATTTAAAACCACATTTGTAGGACAATTCTGTTGCAAAGGAATTATATAATGTATCATGGTCTAAAAACAATCGGTGACCTACTGAATGCTGGCAGAGGTTTATAAATCATTAACGCTAGACCTAAATTCTACCGCGTGTCCACATTATTCTACATTCTTATTATGATGTTAAATACGTATAAAGAAAACAAAATATATCAAACTCGATATGTACCCCACATTTCTCATTCGGAAAATATTCGCTTATTCAGAAATATTGCACAATATAAGCATCTTCGCTGTAAACATAATTAGTTAGAAGCTCGAAAAATAATGTTAAGCAAAACTGAAAATGAATTACTTAGGGTTTTTTCTTGGAATTTGTCAGTATTTATGTTACTCAAATGCTCAGTGTTCTTCTCAACAGAGAAAAAGTCCTACGGAAAAGTACATTCATCGTTCACATGATATGGTTTATATCTGGGAATGATTCCTATGGCTTTGCATTCAATTTATAATATTCCCTTACATAAAGATAAACAATTACTTTAAAATAGTGTGTTCCACCAAAGGCCGCAGGAGGAAGTCAAGATTATTAGTATTGAAATTCAACAGCAAGATTACGACAGTAGATAAGACTATTCATGGCTCTTTTCCTTAAGTCGCAGTAAAGCAAAGGCTAGATAAGGTCAGTAGCTTATTTGAAACCTGGCAATTGGCACCGCACACCACAAGAATTACTGTCACTCGGCGACAAAAGCCAAGTTTTTAATCAACAAACAATGGCTCCGTAACTGCAGCAGAATTACGCGCGCACTGTAGCGAGCGCACGAGAGGGTAGTTCAGCGCGCGGCCGTGGAGTGCGAAGTGGCGTTCTCGGCTAGCTCGCGCCCGCCGCTCGTAATGGCAAAGCGAAACAGAGTCGTACATTTTCAAAAGGGAAAATGCGACGTGAACCGAGATGATTTGTGGGAAAAAGAACAGCAAGCGAAACCGTGCATTACGCGCCCGTTATGCCTTCAGCCTCCGCTATATGGCCATTCATGCGTGCACGTGTTTCGCCGGCTGTTGGGTGCATAATCCGCCAAATAAATTAGTGCGCGGAGGAATACAGTGGTGACGAGAAAAAAAAGATGAGTTCGTGCGCGCGATGCGAGTAGAGGAAAAAAGAATTATTAAGAGGAGGAGTGAACCTGAGAAGAGAAAGAGTATCAAAATATTTTTTAACCCCACGACGCAACAGCTTGCTCCGCCAGATGATTTACCGCACCTTATAATTTTTCATTACGCTCGGCGGGAGGCATTGAACATCAAGACGCATTGTTGGACCATTTCCACAGTTTCAGGTGGTAATCACTTAGCCGAGACAGCTTTCAGTACTTCACCTGTAATTGATTGCTACATGGTTTGTTGTGTCACCAAAATATATCGAGATTACGAAGCACGTACGTGAAAAAGGGTTATTCTATTCCAGTAAATTTGTGAACTGAAAAGAAATACTCTGCAAAAATTTTGGTAAGGGCTTTCATAGGATTTGAAATTGCTGCTTAAAATTATAATATTTTGATGAAAAGTCAAGCTTTCTTTTTGGTTATGATTCACTGATCTTTTAAATCGGATGTTAAATTCAAATTGTGTCAAGATATTTACTCTCCACCAAAGAGTATAACAAAGTAAACCACTGCCAACTCGTTAATATCGAAGTAAATATGTCGATAAGTGTTTTATACAAGCAGTTATAAAGATCATGTCATATAAATGCAGCATATTTAGGCCTCCATTTCCGGTCGTGGTAGAGTATGGTTCATGTGCCTGCATTTAGATTATAGTTTCAGTATAAATATAGTAATCAACATTTTTAGCTGTTGGGTATGACTTATGTTTACTGATTACCAATAATTAATATGAGACATTGAACATTAGGAGTGAACAAAATAAAAAACGCAAAATTAAGGCTTTAACTCGCAACAATAAATGTCTGGCCTGGTCCGCTAAGATAGTTGTCTTTTTGCCAATGAAGATTGCTGTACTCAAAGTCTTAAACAAATTCACAAACATATAGAGAAATAATGAAATAAGAAAACTTTACTGATTCTAGTTTTCCCCTATGGTGCAAAACCGTACAAAAATATTACAGTGGCCATACATCCCTCGACCACACGGCTTCAGACGTCCACGTTATCTGGCCCAAGGAAAAAATTTGCCCGCCGTATTCGGCCGAACGCATCATTATCCCCTGAAAAGCGAAGATCTCCGGCGGGGCGTAGTCGAAAAAAAAGGAAGAGGGAGAGGGAGGGGGTTTCTGGTATTGCGGAAGAAAGACTCAGACCGAAATCTCGACAGAAGATTTCGCCCGCTTCTAAATTATGTGTTCGTCGGATAGGAAGTTTTTTGGAGGGGTGACGAGAAAGGTTGGAGGAGGGAATAATACCGAAGAAAAAGGTCGGACTTGAAGAGTGATAGATGGGTGGGGGGTGGATAAGGCTCCGGGGGAGGGCGAGGAGGGGGAGAAGGTGTCGCTGGGCAGGAGGGAAATGAGGGAGCAGGAAGCGATGGTAAAAAAGAGCTGTGGGTGGAGGATAGGGGTGAAGAAATTTCCAAAGTTGAACGCCGGGGTGAGAAGAAAAGAGGAAGATTGGACAGGAGCAACTTAGAGTAAAAAGGAGGGAGATAGATCAGGAATGACGGATATAAAAAACTTTCCGCATTGACAAGGGACAGACTTAAGCGAACATCCTTTGCATGGGGACTCTCGTGGGAAAACCCGCCGTTACATACGTACCATATCGATTTTTTAAAGTTCACCGCGAATGCCCGTAAATTATGGCAAAAGCGACAGAGCGCCGCGTGAAACTTGCCGGGTTCAATGCTGGAATAGAACATTTCTCCGCGTGAATTTTAACCAGGTCAAATAAGTATGATTGATTTGTAGTTTTATTTTCCGGATCTGTCAAATATCCTACAAGCTAAAAAGCTACAGGTTCAATGAAGGGAATAATGCCTGATCAACACTAACTTAACTTTTGTTAGTTGTTTCTTGATTGACCAGTTAAAAAGAAAGTGATACATTATTTGTGTATAATTAGCTCTTGTGAGGGAATTAATATTCAAAGTTAACATAAAGTGTTTTTCTGTATATTGATAGCTACAATGTCATGTTAGCATGACAACGATTTTAACCACTATAAATGAAAATTGACTCAATGTAATAGAAAAACTATGAGACGTGATTTCTCAAAATATTAGAGATGAAAGCAAGTCATCGAATATCTAAAGTAAACAGTGGAAAGAAGGAGCTGATGGTAGATTTGAGAAATTCGTCCCAGTGGCCTTGTGTTTTTCGAAACGATAATAATGAAACTTTGTATCGAACATCACAGCAGAAAATAATATTTTAATCTGCCTAGAGAAAAATGTTACCAATAAAAATACAACGAATTGTTTTAGTTTCCCTAAATTACCCTCTTTGCATTACCCTTTTCATAGTTTAGTTTCTAAAAGGACCTAATGCTGATTTCACTAAAAAGCGCATCATTTGCCAAAAGAGTCAATCAGATGTTGAGAAGTATACCGTCAACAGTGAATTCTGCCATTCACAATAAAACCTAACAAACTTCGCATTACTTTCAAGAAAATCATTTAATTTTTAATGTGAACGTTTACGTGATTTAATTCCTAGTAATAAATTCTTAAGACCTCAATGAGTCTTGGGAAAAACGATAATGATGGCAATCCAGGAAAACAGTTCCAATAGTACGTTCAAAAGAACTTACAGGACTAAGAGTACTAACTGCATAAAAATCAGAACGATAACATATGATTATATCTAGTGATTAGAAAAAGAATTATCGATGGGCTTCTGAGAGCCGGTAAATCACAATTTTTGACAGCGCTTTATTATAATAGAAATGTTCAGGAGATGAAGATAATTTCCCAAAAATAGATACCAGTAAGGATATCTCAAGGATGTCTTAAGAGGAGTAAAGGGTTTGAGGAGTTGGCCGAAGGACGAAACGCAATGAAAGAGGACTTCCAACAGATGTTCCCCCGAGGATAAGAACCTCCAACTTCACTCGTCCACCCTGGGAGGAATGAGCTTTGAAAGTTGGCGACGGGGACTCTTAGAGAATGTTTTCTGGCAGACGAAAAAAAATAGTTACTATAAAACGGAGGCAGCAGTAGTAGTTGGTGATGGGAAAGAAAGATTAAGGTCTTTTTCGAGGCTTTAGCATGGCGAGAGAGCGTTCAGATTGGATCGATTTTGAAATTTTAGCTAGTACCAAAGTGCACCCGATTATTTCCTTCGAGGTCTTGAATCAGCGTTGTAAACAATCAGGGCGGAAAAATTAATTTCGCGTGGCTTCGAAAGCAATTACTTCCTCAGCGAATGCATTTTAACACAAGTTGGATCCCTTCAATTGACGACCAAATTTTCCCCAAAGCCTTCCCGCTTCCTCATGTACTTGAAAGCTTGCTTTGAGTTACTTTGAGGACAAATCGTTGATCACGAATAATTTCGTGGATCTTGAAACTTGAGATAGAAGCTCCAGATACTGTAATGCTTTTAGTAAAAGCAGAATTATATTGAACATGAAGCGGCAATATTTTAAGACAGTATCCCTAAAAAATCAATTATGTGTAGTCCCTAATAATGTGACAAAAAAGTGCCAAATGCTTAGCGCATAATCTTAAGTTGTAATGATAGATTTAACGTCAATTAACAAGTCATCAATGCTTTTCCACGGAGTTTCTTGCATCTCTTTACTCAGAATATTAAAGAAACCTGGAGGTATTTTTGTCACTATTATGGGAGACATAAGACACATTTTTGTGATTATACATAAATTGAGAAACGTTTTGAACAGATGAGGATATCTCTGATCATGTACTCATTTCTAAGGTTACCAAACTAATATTTGTGAGCCCGCACCGAAAATAGTTTATTGTTTGAAATATTAAGACAGTAGCTTACTTGCTATAATGTACTGATGTCCAATCATTGCATAAGCCCTGGTGTATAATGTACTGGGTAAATTTTACTGTTTCTCTGCCATAATATTGGTAAAATACATTCCAGCATAATGCAAATTAATAAATGGGTAAAAACAAATTTTAAATGTTAAATTTCCCTTTAAAATGTCCCAAGGTGCGAGAGACTCCATAGAGAATCATTTATGACTTCTGAATCGACGTAAAATCAGCAATTACAACTAAGGGCTTTGCGCTGAGCATTCGATACTTTTTAATCACCTTATTAGGGACTACAACTAGTTGACTTTTTTAGGGATAACGTATAAAAGACATTTCTGACTTCAGAATCAAGACGCTCATTCAACAAGAGGTTCTCCGCACAAGTCGAAGAGAACGTGGTGTGATTTCCGGTCAATTTCTACATAGTCACATGGCATGTGTATCTTGTTTACCAAATAGTAGGTAGAGATTAACCCCATCTCCCTATCATTTTTACTATAATTATGACTTTGGACTACATTTTTATTACAGATAGGATTGAAAATATTTAGTTTCAAAAGTTGTTTTATTTATCAAATATGTAGTTTTACACTGGCATTAAGAAAAAAATTAATATTTTATGTGGCGCGTGGACGAATGCTATTCTGGAGCACAACTAATATCTTAACCTTTTTGTACTTATAGAAAATATTTGTGAATGTTGCGAGCGTAAAAAAAACCTTTGATTTATAGGAAAATTAACGCAATTTATTATGAAGATGGGGTCATAATTGGTCCGATAAAGTCCGTTCGAGAAAGATGAAATACAGTTTGCGTACCCAATCAACATTCAATGTACTGATAAAATGCTGTATTTTTGTCAATAAAAGTAAATTTTTTACTTAATTCTTCGGTTTGACTTCTAATTAAGACAAGACATATTGTAATTTACACAAAAGTTTGAGTCTTAGCATTTCCGTGAGTAGATATCCCGCGCGATGATAATCCTAGCGCTATTATACATTTCCGCACATGCACTGGACTCAAGCTAAAATAGATGTCTACATAATAAGTTTAAAGCCACCATATTCTTATACAAGTTTCAGATGGTGAAAAAATATAAATTGAAGCAGAGGATGTTTACGTCCCATCGTTGCGTACCAGCAGAGGGGAGAAAATTGTCGCGTCCCTTACCATGGCAAAACACCTTGCGTTCCGCTCAAAAGTTTGTATTTTTTCTTCCGCCCAACTTCCTTTAACCTGTACCCAGGGCCCCTTCCTCTCGCCAATTCCTTCGCAACCCTTGCGTCTGCCCCACCCACTCCTACACACTTCCCCCTCCCTCACCCGAGCCAAGGCCATACTCCTCTCCTATCTCCACGACCGGAGAAAGAAATTTCAGCCGTTAAACTTTTCGAATCGTGTCGAAAAGTAAACAGAGTATAAAAAAAATAAATAAATAAAATCAACCTCCCGAGATAATGGAAACACTTACGTCAAGAAAACGTTGCTTCAGAGAAACCGGGATTTAAGGTGGCATGCGAAACACTCTCCGACGGTGAGGAAGAAAACGAGAAACAAAAGACGAAGATGGCGTTAAAGATGGCGCGCGGGGAAAAAGCGAAGAAACATTGCGCGAACTGGGAATGAAAAAAAAAACGAATAAAAGTTGTGACAACACCTCTGCGCCTCCGAATGAGCCCACGAGAAAACGGGGAAAATATGGCGCAAAAAAGTCAACTTCATTTTATGGAAGAGGGCGTGACGAATAATGGTGTCAAAAGCATAAAATTTGTTAACAACCCGAAGAGTAGTATATGCAAGACATTCTTACTCATTGGGGGACATAAAAAAATATCTTAAGGTATCGGAAGTTGCCCGCAAAACTAGAAATAAGCGTAACAAAAATTATGACCGTATAAGCGAGTGATTTAAATTGCATCTTGCAACAGGCTAAGAATTTAAAATACGTACATGAGAAAGAAATCAAAGTTTTGATATAAAACTCTGCAACTTCTAAAGAGATGAAGGAGAAAAGAAAACCATTTTTTGGAGATCAGTGGGTAAAAGGAGCCATTCTAATGACGAAGAAAAGGTGTGGGAGCCTCAATTATCAGCTGACATCAGCATATGGTATTTACGGAGCCTGAAACATATTATCGAAAAATTGTTATATTTCAACGGATCATTTGGCTATTCGTTTAAAAGGCTGAATGAATTTTGGCACACATGGACATGCATTGTAAACAAAAATACATTAGCTCAGAAAGCAAGTACACTGAATCATGTGTTTACCCCACTCTCGGATAAAATATCTTCTTCATCTCTGGTTACAATCCTAGGAAGGATCTGTAACAGTCTTCCATTTTATCCAATCTTGAGCCAATATTTTCACTTCAAAGATAAAATATAAGCACGACCAAATCATTCGTAGGATAAAAACGGAAAGTACTTCGGTACCGTGTTGAGCAATAGAAATTCAATGATCACCTTGAACATTCATAAGGAAAAAATGCTAGACGCATTGAGACTCAACTTCTGGTTTCAATTTTAAACGTTGAGGTTCTAGTCATATTTACATAATCTTTGGCATTTTATTTTTGGAGTAACTTTTACTCTTTTGACATAAGATTACTTAAACTATTTCCGCTGTAGTGGCACGTTTTCTTCCCTTGAAAACCTCCTCCACTGAAAATTTTCACATTTTACTCCATATAAAAAGTATCATCGGGATGAAGAAATTTTAAATTCCACAAAATTTTATTTTTTGCTGTCATTCAAATTAACAATATAATGGAGAACCGGAGTCGATTTCATGTGAGAAAATATATTCCTTCACATATTTGTGTGGAAGAATTGAATTTGTCCCAAAGTGGTTTACTCTATAATCGATAAATCAAAATGGCACTTTACATTCGTTCCTCATTACACAACTACCTCGTAAAATATAAACATACTGAGCTAAATTAAGAAACAATGCTTTCTTAACGCATTGTTCCCGATGGAAAAGGGACGGTTTCGTCGTTAATGAAGACCAAATAATTTACGTACTCTTCGTGAAGAATTATATGTATCTCACCCCGATATAAAATGTTTTATACACTATCAATGAAATAACCAATACCATTGAACTGAATACATCACACCTATACCAGTATAATCAATACTTTATTTATGATTGTCACTTCAGTAGAAAGCCAATAATATTAAACCAGAAGAGATGTGCTCTTAATACATTCCCTCATAACTATTTGAAAAGGCTTATGAAAAAAAATATCAAAGGAAATTTTCCCATTCAATCCTTAATGATCGCTCGACTCACTTAGGTAGCGCCTACCATTAATGAATTAGCCCACGAACCTCTAGGGGAGAGATATCACTTTCTATATAATAAGCCTCAAATTTGTTCCACAAGTTTTTTTCCTTCTCGATTGGTAGATTAAAAATGAAAACTTTATTTCCTCTTTTGTTCCTCACGCTGAGGTTCGACATAGTAAGGTAATTCCTACCAGAGCGGAGACATAATGCTGAGTTATTGCACGGGCCAGGGTGGCAAAAAGATGATTCCGCCGCATATGAAGACCGAATAATTAACGCGTTCTCAGCCGAGAATGGAAGCCATCTCGTCCGCGGACGCCGCCGCGGCTTTCGCATCGCTGAGGAAGTAAGAGGAGGAGGAGGAGGCGCCCACCAAGGTGAGAGTGTAAAGGTGGGAAAGCTAAGAAATTTACGCAGTGGAAGGATGGATGGGTGAGGGGGGTGCGGGGAAGAGAAACGGGGGTGGAACGGAAGAAAGGGCCCGGCGCCTACTTGGGACAAACTTTATCAATTTTCGTGAAACGGCAAGGGTGTGGAGAGGTTAAGGGAGGGACAAGAGAGGGGAAAGAGGGAGGAAATAGGCGAGGGAGGGTATAACCCCTGTATCAGAGACTTCTCAGCGGGGGTGTAGAATAAATTGAAGGAGGGGGTGCGAAATGAAGAGCGAGAGGGGTGGGAAGGGGATTGCGGGGGAGTTCTTTAGTGAGCGGGGGAGACGGTGGAGAACCAAGCTGAGAAAGAGGGGAAAAGAAGCTTCGCAAGAGACATTGGCAGTTTAGATGAACCCAGAACAAAGATTAAATATTTTTTGCCCAACCTAAATTGTAAACCATGGATTTCGCTTTCTCGCCTCGCCCATAATCGGAGCAAAAAGGATTACAGATGTTCTCTCGCAATGAAAAGGCACGAAGTATCTTACCCTCATAGAGTGAGCGCATGCTTCAGGGATAGGGAAACTGGAATGTTAACTCTTCCCAGTTTCACCATTATTATATACTATATAGCCTTCCTAACATAAATAAATTAGATGCTCATCTGAAACCTCTTAACTTGTCCTTTGGAGAGTTTAAACTATCTCATTTCTTTGATGTGAATGTCCACGTTAACTTATCAGTGGCACACTTCTTTGGGTACACATAATTCACATTCATCGCAGTCACTAATAAAAATTTCTACGAAAGTTACACATTCATCCGACCCATCACGCCTTTTCTTTTCTGAGTAAGCATGGTAAAAAATAACTAACGGTGCCGAGTATATAAAACTGACTTTGCTGTCATAACTTCCTTTAAATACAGGTCAATCTTAGCATACTTGTTTCGCTGCTATTGAACAATGCATTGCTTCTCAAGCGCGCACCAGTTAAGAAACTCATAATTTCCCCCCTCTTAATGAGTCCCTTACACCTCAGTCGCCCTTGACCTCCTCTTGGTTCCTCTTCCTCTCACGGCTATTCATTCATTCATTCGTCATATAAAATCTATGCTAGTAGGTAGCTCCCCCTTATTTCTGCGTGATGAAAAGCAAAGTGTAATCATATCACACATATCTTCACCGGATTATCCATTCCGGTTTAATTCAACAACTACTCATTCCTAAACATGTCCCCTCTGCTTTTACTGTAAAATATTATCAGATTCATATGAATTTGCATGATTGAATGGATCACAGACTACGTCCTATATTGTGCTAGAGCTTTTGAACTCCTCACTCAGAAAGATAGGAATGATAGCTCCAAATATGCATATCGTAGGGTGAATTACTGACAGAGATGGTTATTATTGAGGATTTAAAAAAATAAAGATTTCCAATGAAAGATTTGCAATTTATAAAGTTAGAAATAAAACAAAATGAATGAAATATCGTGCAGGCACTGAAACTATTTCAAGGATTTTCTATATTCAAGGAAGCCACGGAGTGAATGTACATAATAAACATTTTTTTACAGAATTGCCATACTTGAGAGGATTAAGTTTTGCTCATTCACTTATAAAAATGGAATGTGTTTTAAAAAGAATACCCTGCTCTCCTAAATTCTAAAATTAGCACAGTTAGAAGAGATTGAAAGAAAAGAGTTAAGATATTCACGATAAGATACGACTGAGAGATTCGGAGGGATTTAAAGAAGCTTAATTTGAAGTTTTATGATGTCATTCGCATGATTAAGATATTTTATTGCAACTAATATTCTCATGCAAACTTTTAACTGGTGACCCATCTTATTTCGTATTGCTATCAAGATTTTTTTACTCTCAGATATGGCCGCGTTTGTTCCATCCATATCGCGCAGGAAGTAAACTTTCTGCTCATCATGCGTGCATGATATACCCTAGTGATTTCTTTTTTGAAAGTTGCCGCCAGAGGAGATAAAAATCTGTGCGTAAAATAGGAGGAAGATGGCGATAGAATTAGCTTTCAGCCAGGAAATTGAAGTTGCGGAAGGACTGCATTTTGTATGGGTATAATTTTTGGATCTCGAAAGTAAAAGCTACCACAGTGAATTTATGGTAAAAACAAGACGAAACGCGTGACTTCGTAAAATAAAATATTTTGCTTGACGAACTATGATCCAATATCGATTTGAAAGACAAAATTTATCTCCAACCGGATTAATACTTTTAAAACCATTTTTTCGTAAATCATAGTTTTTGAACATGAAAAAAATCGGGACCTCTATCGATAAATTGGAACTTATGTTCCTAACTAGACACATGTTACGAAGAATTTGGAAATTTTAGCGAAAGAAACATAAAAACCGTTATTTTCAACAAATTTATAATCAGTGACCGATATTCTAGGTTAAACGTGACATATATGGAATATAAACACGTTGCATCACATGGGGCACATGCTTATCGAAAAGAAAGAGGGTAATAATTATGACTTTTAAGATAATTTTATATCTTTAAAAAATCTTAGCTTATAATTCGGTCCAACTACCAAATATGAGAATGATATTTATTTGGCTCTTTAATATCTGGTAACTGATGGCTCTCAACTTTTCAGAGAAATATTTTTTGATCCGCTCAGTTATTCGTTAAAAAGCACTTTTCCAAAGTAGGAGAGTGGAAAGAAGTAATGTGAGTTATTATGACCAAAAGTCAGCATTTTGAGAGAAGCCTTGGGAAGGTGAGAGAAACGTTGCCATAGTTATCGCCATGGTGTCCACAGATTTCCATTTCACCCAACAGATCTACTACGAGATGCTAAGAGTGATCTGAACATAACCCCTGATTAGTATTACATTAAATATTTTCCCCTCTAATATTTTTTTAATTCAAAATTTTCTACTTTAGCATATATAAACATTTAAAGTGCCGAATCATTTAAAAACATAGCAAAAGGCTATGTTTTTAAATGCTTCGGCACTTCTCATACCTTTGCGCGTGAAAAAGAAATTGATGCCCATATTAAATGCCTCACTTCTTCTGACTGGTCGGGAAATATAAATAGTCAATCTATGAATGAAAATATAATTATTATATATATCTGGGTGAATACTTAGTTCTCTTCCTTAGACTACCAAACTATGCCTGTGTTTCGGAGGTTTTTTCCTCATATTTTTATAACTCTGGCTTTTTGAAAATAATGAGTGATTATGACTATTTTTGGCTTCAAGTATCAATTTTTTCGAGAGTTTTTTTGTGATGATCTATAAGAGAATAAAGTTTCGGAGCCTCTGTACCTTCAATAATTTGCACGGAAATTGTTATTTCTCTTGAAAGTTCATTTTTTTCAGGCGTAATCTATGGGGTTGGTGGGTGAATCATACAAATGCTGCAAATAAGAGCATTCTGGTTAAATTCTGGTAACATAAGAGTCGAAGATTTCTAAATTATCATTCGGTGACGGTCCACTAGATATTGCGTCCCAAACTCTATCATTCAGGTTACAATGGAACTTGGTGTGGTCGCTAATTCTAAAGTTCCTCAAGGTTATGTACTTAAAGTCATGGATCTGTGTCTTTGAATTGATAAATAACAACCATTTGATCATGGTAAGGCATGTTAGGTTCGTCATATTGTTTAATATTAAATGCCGTCTTAGTATCATCAACACAAAAAATAATCAGACTAATAAAACAGTGGGCGTTGCGCGTAAAGCACATAGGCCCGGTTTCTTCAATATTAAAGTTGAATCCAGATAACATTTCCAGGAACTTCTCTTTTCCTGGAGAATATATAAGGATGTAATTATAAAAATCTCGCAATTACATGTTAATAAACAGAGATATTTTGCCCTTCAAAGGCTTCAAAGTCTTATAGTAGTCTCGATTTTGGAGATTTTTGAACCATTGCATGTAGCATTTTTGTCGACGATCTCAGTAATTCTAAGTAGGATACTTCGGCTTGTTGGAATATCAACTAGGGGTCGAAACAATTAGTGTAGCTGCAAGGGATTCGTGCACATAAATGCTAACCCCTCCTACACTCCATTTGTTCCGGTCGTTTCTAAATAATCGGTAAAATAAAGAGTGCGGAGAGGAAGGAACACGTAATAGTTCAGCTAAGTAATGCACTTTGTGATAAGTAAAAAGGATTAAATGGGGAGTTTAATAAATATGGGTTTACACGGGCAAGTTTATGATGAAAGTCACTCGCAGAAAGCGACAAATATGTTAATTGCAAGAGCAAATGGCTCTTCAAGTCCACTTCAAAGCTTCGGCAGGTCGCTTGCAGAAGCGTATTGTCGCCAGTGCAGTGAAGAGCAACCAATATGGTATTGCAGTGAATTGTAAATTTTCATCGCAGTTTAAGGTAGTTTGAGCGAAAGTTCATTTTACCTAGAAATCAATTAAATTAGTCTCATTTTAAAGAAAAATGTATCGCCCTTACATTGACACCAAAAATTCAACCCCTTACCCCATTACTTTCCGAGATATTTACCAAAAAATACCAGCTCTTTTTATGGGAAATGGCACGTGTATGCACTCCAGAGAGACCTTATTTAGCGAATGAGGAATTTCTAACACTTAGATCCAGTCAAAAATCAACAGTGTGTAGTTTGTTCCCGATTCTCAACTTTTCAAGGTTCTCAAATTTTTTTTGAAAATTAATCATATTTCGCAGTAAATTCTTCGGGATCATACTGAACTTTCCGTTTTGATGCAGTCTCAAACGACCCGCTTGAAAAAAATGAGTCAAGTTAAAGACTTATTTAGATATTATAATTTGAATAATTACGATTTTTGTCATGTAAAATTATTTTTATTACACCATTAATAATACAATATTTAATTCATGTGTCCTAAAGCTAGAGTAATTAAAACTTATATACCGAATATTGTCTCTATTATGATTAGGGAACTATCTCGCTCGTACTACCTTAATCCGCCGCAAGCTCTCGCAGTAGAAACTTGCGGAAGTAGTCCAGCAGCGTATACCCACCCAAAGGAGAGAAGGGGCATCGAGTGGGTGAATGAAAAGGGAAAAGGAGTGAAATGAAGGAGATGAGATAGAGAGGGTGCTTAAAGGTTTCGAGGGAAAGAGAGAGAGAAAAGGAGTAATCGATGACATTAAGGGATGTCGTGGGAGCGGAAGGATGAAGAATAGGGTCGAGGGTTGACGGGGAAAGGGTTTGCCAGGAAGTGTGGAGGAGAGAGGCGGGAGGCGGAGAAGTGAAAAGGCGAGGGACGGGGGAGTTAGAGGGGAAATAGGGGCTTTTTCGGGGGGAGGCGAAGGGGGTTGAAATATGGCGGGAACGTGGAAGGCAGCGTTGGCTGAGCGGGGAAAGGAAAAAGGGAACCAACGCGGAGTAGCGAAAAAATAATAAATCAAGAGGAGGAGCACGGGGAGAGGAAAGCGGGAAAGTAGAGGACAGAAACTTGTTATCTGGGAGGTGAGCCAACAACGAGGGAACGGGCAAGGGGGGTGAGCTACAGAGAAACAAGTGAGACCGAAGAGGATTCGAATACGGAAGACGACCGTATTGTTGAGTTCAAAACTTAAACCAGGGTCAAAGTCGGCGCTAAGAGCAACATCCACATCTAAGTTTGCGAACAGGGAGTATAGCAAAACTAATGGAAGGACTATCATCAGACCTATCCTTGGAGAAGAACATTGGCGGACATATGTTGCACATAATGATGTCGAAGACCGTGTAGTCAATCTCCAAACTTATACTCGAGTCCCAAGTATGCGCGAATAGTACATCTACGTTTGTGAACAGAGTGGATAACACAGCTGATAGTGTTCCTACCTACACCGTGAAAAGCTCATTTTATCATTCAAGGCACATTTTCGCCTCTATCTTCCACCTGAGGACATTCCCTCGATTAGATGTTCAACTGCCACCCTAAATAGACAAAAAATATGAAAAAGAATTCCCCTTACTACACTGAGGACAAAAAATCTGGATAATTCTTGACCAGATGTGCATAAAGAGATTGTGATCTATCAAGTTTCTAAATTGCTCAAGTCTGTCGGACAAAAAATAGCCGCCTCTTTAAGTGCGTGAAAGTCTTGAGGATCACATAACAGAGAAAAAAATAATCAATGAGCATCAGGAAAAGGAGGGGAAGAAACGCGGCTGGCTAAAAATACCTGGAGAAAACAAAGAATACCCTCAAAAATAAGAGCGATTAGTTCAAGAGCCGCATGGAACTCTAAAGCCTCGAGCTTTGTCCAAGATCACTTAAAAATTACAGAGCACTCAAATTTCAGGCTAGTGCTTTTGTTTGGTTTTCTAATAAATGAAATCAATTGAATTACATTAAGTAAATAGGGAGCATAAATTATTTAGGAAGTATACAAAAATTATATAAAATATCCTTTTTGACGTTGGTTACAGCCGGACGCTGGTTTCCCACGCATATAGCCAGGCTTTGAGTCTCAGTGACACCGAAAGTTTAACGTTGGTTATCCCATCCTTTCCCTTCTCTTGAGCTATGAGCTTGACAGGTTGAAGGGCTTGTGTATATAAATGATCCCTAAGGACGGACTGGTAGGAAGAAAAAAGAAAGCGAGGCTGGTCATAAAAGAGGTAAGAGCATTGATCATAAGAGCAACTGGGGCAAATAGAGAAATTTGAAGAGTAGCACGCTAGAAGAAAATGGGTAAAGTAGCAAAACTATATGGACAAGGATAGAGTTGGTGAATAAAGAGTTTGGTAACAGATAGGGCATGAAGATTAGTTGGGAAATAAATGATAAGCTGTTTAAGAGTTTAATATGGAGTGTATTGCTGTATGGGGCAGAAACGTCGACTCTGATAAAGATGGACGCGAATAGGCTGTGGGCGATCGAGATGTGAGTGTTGAGGAGGGTGGAGAAGCTGGGGTGGACGGAAAGAAATTTAAATCAGGAAGTGGCTGATATAACTGTTGAGGGGGCTTCTGGATGAGATTGAGCGGCGGGGTAAAATGGCTGGCTGGAAGATGTAATGAGGTGCGATGGGTCGCTCTAAAAAGTGAGAGAGAGCATATTCTGACCAATATCGAATTATGATCGTCTAGCGATAAAAATGCTGCGGGTGAAATACAGCGTATGAAGCATAGTGAGTGTGGGCAATAAAAGTAGCAACGTTTCAGATGATAAAAGAAATAATGAGCGCCGACTCTAGTTTATAAAGTTAACTATGAACAAAATGAGCTTAATAACGGCTGATACTGAAATGAGCGGCTATTAAATGCCACAATAAAATCCTATTTTTGTCTTGTGATGACTACCATAAGAACGATATTACCTTTGCAATATCCTTAAATGAAAGATATTGAAAATCTTCTAGACTTTTAAAGGCGCAGACTGATTTTCTTAGACCATTTCTTTCTTCAGCACTGCATCTTATCCATAAAGCCTATTCCTCGTCCTCACATTCCTCGTTTACCAACCGTCCCCCCTCCTCCCAACATCATCTCTTCACGACTAATTATAAGTTACAACCATCAACTCAGCCTTCGACATTCCTCGAGCATTCTCCTCTCTTCAACCAACATCCTGAGCACTTCCTTGCCATTTATTTTAACTCTTGGCACTTTATTCATCCTCCTCCGTATCCACGTCCGATGCGGCTGAATTTAATTTACGTCCTCTTTGCGTGGGGTCAAGTTTCTGAACCAAAAACGCTACCCATATATTTAACTTTGTCAAAACCAATTTTACCTTTTCTTTACAATCGTAAACTAGGCCCCCGTCATTGATACCACCGCGTGAAATTGGTGGCCCAAGGGAAGGTTATTTATAAGAAGCGTTCAATACTAATGTAAACTTGTACAATCGGCTAAAAATGCCTGGAAATTAGATTGAACGGGTTAGATGTCCAAAAAGGCAATTCACATCTATTTAAGTAGAAAGCATAAAGAAACTTCAATTGAAAATTCGTAATAGATGAGAAACACTGTAAAATGAAACAAAGGTAACCTCTGTGGCTGCTGATTAAGGTAGTTCTGAAGGTCGTTGAATACTGAGGAAGGTGATTGAGATTAATTAAAGGACAAAGCACAAACTACATTATAATATTAAATACAGATAGACAAAAGAAACTCTATTTTAAGATACATGTATTTTATATGAGTGCCAAGAAGATATGTAATAATTTAACAAACATTAAAGTTATCGGAATAGACTAACACTCAAGGGATATGCTATGATAACCTTTGTTAATTTCAATGCAAAATTAGCGCACGAATGGCGAAATTGAGCCGTCAGAGACACTCAAACCAATATGTTTTCACAATATAAAATTAATTAAAATAACTATTGATTGACATTTTGACCGCAGATGAGCGTCACACCACCTTTATCCATTCGACTGAAGATTCATTTTGATTACTGGTGGACTGAGCATTGAAAAATGCGTTTGCCTTGGGGAAATTTGCGTACAAATTGAGCGCGAGGCCGTGAAAAAGAGCTGGCCAGGTAGAGAGAAAAACGAAGTGCGACGACAAAAAAGATCCACACAAATCGACCACGACGGAGCGCAGTTCGAGAGATTGGTCAAAGGGAATAACTAATGAGGGACGGCAACATTGTTCCGGAGGCGAGGAAACTTTCGAAAGTATGGAGCTGCAGTGGTAAAGAGATGTGCGAGAGAGAGAGAAAGGTTCTGACCTTTAAGGCCTGCCTACCCCCGACGGTTGCGATGAATAAAAAATGTCCGGAGGGTTTTTGAGAAACGTATTTCGCGAGCCGGGAATGAGATGCGAGAGTAGAGAGAGATGGAGGGAGGGATGTTGTAGAAGGTGGGGGAAAAGAGACCGAAGCTTGTGGAGTAGGAGAAGGCCTCGGGGAGGAATAATCAGGCTAAAAGTCTGACCTGAAAATTTACGAGAAATGGAAAACTTCCCCCGCTGAAGTTCCGAGTCAAAATGGGGGATTTTGGGATGCAAGGGCGTTGGAGTGGGGAGGTTAGTAAGGGATAGGATCGGTGGGGCGTGAAGAGGGGCTGAACGGATAGAGTGGGGATGTGAGAGAACGCGGGAAATTGCATTACAATGCTTTTTCGAAAAACTTGACAAATTTTGTTGCACGGAGGGGGAGAGAATTAAGTGAAAAAAAACATTAACCGAGAAACAAAGAGGGTGATGTAAATGTGCTACTCCGCGAAGAAAATTAAAAATAAAAGGAATAAATGGAAACGCATGTTTTCTCGCTTAGAAATCAATCAGGCTAAAAGGAAAACTCGAACCTGATGACACAACTTCGGAATTTCCATAACCTCGGCCCTAAATATTACCGGGGAAAGTTTCCTTTAATCTAGAGAAATTATTTTTATTCCAGGTTTATTCCAAATCCTAGAGGAGACCCTCCATTTCATAGACTTATTCCATTAGAAATTCATGCACCGCGCCAATATCAAATCAAAATAAAATACAGATTTGTATTCACACCGATGCATGCGCTAAATTTAATTAAGTAAAACTTATAGAGAGGGAACATTATTTTGACCTGCTTGCGAAGTAGTTGCAGAATAAAATTATTGAAAATACTTTTATGTTTGAGCGCGTTATAAAATAAAAACAATACCTCGGAATCCAAAAGAAATCATTACAAAAGCAATAACTCTATGAATCATGACGTTTCATCCATAGATAACAAATTATAACAGAACAGACAGCACCTTGACTCACAAGAGCAAACCCCGCTATTTCTCTTGGGGAAAAGTCGGCGATGATTGTGGAAATATGTTTCTGCAAGAAAGATATGAGGCTTTCCCAGAGGGAGATGTTAAGTAGTTCTATTTGGGAAGTCCACCTCGTGAGAGACTCCATAAGTGCCGGCGTTTTCAGGGCAGAAGTTTTCTGCGACGCTGAATAAATTGCGACGCCTATTGAAAATTACTTAAGCTTCACATATTTAAGAATATTAATGCATTTAATAACCATGGATAAGATGAAAACTCCTTCCTCTCTGATTACTAAGCGCGTAAGTAATATTTCATTTTGATTACGCATTTTATATCTTCAGTAAATTGTATGTTCTGGATATGTACCGTATGGCTGCAAAAATTCTTTTTAAATATTGGCCGTCAAATACAGCAACACAGAGTGACATGCTTCGATTCATTCAAGCACCCATCGCAAAGGAAATTCAACCAAAAACCCGTATTAGTAGAATACAATTCCAAATTTCTGAACTTGTTTCACAAACCCTCTGGTGAAGTAAATACACATTGTAGCTCAATACATCAAGTTTTTGGCATGAAAAATAGTGAGGAAAGGTCTCTCAACGCAGCAGAAAGGTTTGCCACAAATACTTTCGAGCCATTCACTCATATTGCCTGCCCCTTTCATCTAATTTTATTTTACATCCGCGCAAAAGTTCCGCAATAGAAGCGGATTAATTCGTCCACGATTCAGGCGCCAACAAATTCACCGCAGTAGCAAAGCCCTTTCCTGGTGAAACGATATGGATTTCTCCTCCACCGATTGCGAATAAAGGAATGACTTTTTCCAATACACAGACGATCACATTGAATGGTGTGGTTGCTGGAGTACTAACTTTCTATCCTTAATAGTCGGGTTGGGATACCGGCTAAGTCGAAAATGTTTCTGAGCAACCACAAACTGTTCTCGGATGCCGCATCGGGATCGCTCCAAATGCAATAGGTCGCATGTTTTTTAGTGAGATGATTTATCCAATCTGCGCTGAAAGCAAATGAAAAACCCAGCATTTTCACCTAAAAACCTATATTAAGAGTAGTCAACTGATTATCAGGCAGTACTCATACCCTTTTTTCCCAGAAAATTGCTCACCAACTAATTCAGTAAAGCGTTTACATGAGGAAAACTTAATCTCCGATAGCGCATAGTTCAACATTGACTTTCTGCATTTCAATTTCTTCCACTTGTACATAAAAACGCGCAAAATAAGTGGCCAATGAAAAGACTACATGAACTTAGACGATGTGTTCCATAACATGTGTGCATGTTCCTATAACAAAGCACAAACTTCGAAATAGATGCAAGGATTAGGGTACGACAGTACTGTGAAATATAACTCAGATCAATTAAGACTAAAACAATGCTTTGACACACTTCAGACAGCACCTACTTCTAATATATATTACCTACTCATAATCCTTGGAAATATGTAACGTCTTAGGTAACATGCAAATGGAAAAGGTTTCTATGAATCCTTCCGTAAGTTATATGCAGGACCGAAAAAGACCCTAAAGATAAACAAAAGTGCCAATATTGACAAGAATTTCCCGTAACTGGTGCTACTGGGTTACCCACCTGTACAGAGTGAATAAAGACACTTTTTTTATACCCCTCGCATTCGTTGATCGCTAAAGGGTTTAAGAACGCTTGGAAGAGGCATAAGGGGTTTCTGAAGAGGGTTTTGGAAAGAATCACTGCCTTAGGGGAGGAAGAAGAGAAAGAGTAACGTGTGGTGAGAGAGAGACGTCGGGAACAAGGGCTAAGGGCGGAGGTTAGACTCGCGGGCCCATAAATTCACTCCTTCCCACCAGACGCCGCGCTCCGAGCCCTGCTTAGGGAGACCTCTTACGGTGTGGAGTGCAGGGTGAGGTAGAGACGTGTTTCGGTGGGAAGGGGGCGGGCGTGAAACGTAAAACGGAAGATTTCTGGGTTTGAGAACAAGAGGAAAACGCGAAACAAACGATAGCGGACACGTGCCCTCCCACTGGCGGACAGGTGCCCTCCTCCCCAGGCGAGGCGGGATCTGCGAACTTTAAAGGGTTAAAAGGGCGGCTTTAGGGGCGGTGGGAGTTTGCCCTGATGTTGAGGCTGGCGGAGACCAGTGGGAAAATAGATGGGCACGAACCCAGGCCAAGGAAAGTTGGAAGGATACTTTGTGAAAAGGCAACAAAGTCGTGAAGAAGGACTAATTCCTTTGGCTGCGCTCCTATTTCAAAATGTAGATTAAAGAATGGATGAAACCATTTGGCATGACATCCCAGAGAAATATAACTCAACATCATTTGGTCATTTATCAGTTCATTTGTGGGTTGTCGAAAAGTCTTTGCTTGAATCTCTCCATTCCTGGCTTTATGTTATTGTTTAAGGCTTTAGTCAGTGGTAATGAATCACAAAGTTATATACCATTTTGGTAGTTCCACACTTTCGTAATTTCATCGACAGTGGCTTCAGCATACATTATCTCAAAGAAAGATTGATTTTGGTGGTTAAAAATAAAAAAGTATCTAAATTTCATAATGATAAATCATTTGACCTCTTTATCTCTTCATACCCACAGTCACCCTTCATCTTGTCCACCATTAAATACATTTACTTCTTCTTCCTCCTCAGCGACTGACAGCGATTCCAATCTCCCATTCATCAAGTCAGCTCAATATTCTGTCAGTTAATTGGTTTCCAGCGAGGATTTCAACAACTGGCTACAAGTGAGCTGTTGAAAAAATAGGTCTGTTGGTAAGAGAGACTTAATTGGGGGAAAAGGAGAGTTGGATTGAAATCCGGCGTCAGTTTTAGCCTGAGAGATATCACCAATAGGATCATAGTTAAACGTACAATCCGACCAACCAAGCACTAGATTTGAAACGCAACTTGGGGCTCAATTGAGGATCTGGAATTCCGCTGAAAAATCCCTACTACTGACGGGATGCTATCAGGGGATCTTATTTTCAAATACGTTACTCCAGCCACAGCTTCAATTTTTTGTTCTTAAACATCACATTACCACTATTGTTGACCCCAGCGAGTCTCCTACGAATTTTACATCCTCCTCAACACATCTGCTTCCTAGACAATCTTTCCTACTACCTACCCCACTTTTGTAATTTTAACCGCTTTCGAGTATCAAATGTTCGAGTATCATTACCTGAATCCTATCTATTAAATAACTTTGCCAGAGCCGCACAACGCTACAAAATACAGACTAACGACTTTTAAATTCCAAAAACGCTCAAATATCGCAGATCAGTTCTACCTGGCAACAGACCAACTCATTAAAGAGATGTAAGGTTGAATAAATCAAATAATAACTGACAATAATTAACAAAAGTGATACTCCATCTTGCACTTCAGCTTTTGCTTGTGCGAAAGAGATAGAACAGTGACAAGCTTTTTCAATAAAAAATATGAATCCTTTTTGCTGATCAAGATAAAATTATTCTAGCTCTTTATGCAACTCCAGCATGCCGTAATCGGCGCTTCGGGCTAGGAAGAAGATTTGAGTGAAAGGAAGAGAAAACGGTATAGATAATACAGATGTAGTCTTCAACATATTTTCAAGGCAATGTCCCATAAGCTTCCACGCTAAATGTTCCATGGATTATTCCCCGTTTGAATGTACTTCGATAGCTAAGGCCATATGTCATTATCTGTCTGTAAGCGACTTTAAGTACGTCAACACTCACCTAATTTCCGGCATAACCTGGCGATACTTCTGTAATTGAGCAAAAGACTGTATCAATCTTCGCTAGACTATTCATCTTCAAACCAATTCTCACGACAGGCTAGCATTGTTTGGATTACTAGTCAAATATTTTAATTTGGATCTTTCGGATACTCATAGCTCATCGGATGATTCGGGATATCATAGATCAAGCCAAAAGGTTAAATTAGCAGTCGAGCATTTAAATAGCACAATTTTGCAGTAAGTAATCCAAAGACAGAGAAATTATTTAGGGAATCATCGAGTTGGACGGCTAATTAACTCACAGCATCACGCAACGTTTCCTAACTGGCAGAGCCCGTAATTTCCAATGAATTTGCCTCTTCTTAATACTGTTCTTCAAAACGACCAAAACCACGCACGGACAGCTCGACACCTTATCATCCCCGCACTTCTGTGTGTCCCGAATTGTGTTTGTTTCGCTTATTTGAAAGAACACCCTTGTCGTACTTTTGTGAGCGCGCATGTTTTCCGAAAGCGGACCGCGCGAGAGAAGAAATTAAGGACGTGCTTGTACGCAGGGAAGGAAGTGCTGCCGCGAGGCGGGAAGGGCACGAAGCAGTGAAAATGTGCCGACGGAAAAGGATTGGGGAGGAGGCGAAGCGCTTTCGAAAAAGGGAGGACGGTGGCAAATGTGAGAGACCCAGAGAGCAGATGTGTGCGCGGCAGTTGTCGATAAATAAACACATTGAAAGCGCCCTCGTGGGTGAGAGAGAGAAGAGAGTGTGTGAGGGAAAAAGAGACGGACTGGCAAAAGTGAGTGAGGTTGAGATCAAAAGATACCGGGGTTTTAGTTCGGGTGGAAAGGATGGGAAAGGGCAAACCCGAGGTAATAATTCTAAAAGTCGTTTTGGCGGCTTTTGCGCATACATTACCATCTCATTCCGCTCCTCCTCCCTCGCGGGTGGAAATCTCTACTTGCGACGATAACCCTCGAGGACGCAAATTAGGTACGTATATTTTCATGCCTCATTGGATCCAAAAGAAGAGCATTAACTGAACGAAATAAGTAAGCCAATACCATGACCTTCGATAATGTCGATGAAATATAACATATCTTTTGTGAATTTTGAATTATTTGCCAAAATCGAATAATCCTCCCACTCATTCTATTTCGGCCCAATCTGTTTGGTATTTTAGGGATATTAACCGTCCGATAAAGAAATAACTTCATTGGTATTTTAGGGATATTAACCGTCCGATAAAGAAATAACTTCATTGGTATTTTAGGGATATTAACCGTCCGATAAAGAAATAACTTCATTGGTATTTTAGGGATATTAACCGTCCGATAAAGAAATAACTTCATTTCCATTTTTGTTAAACCACTTAAACACTGAATGAGAAATCGTTAGACCGAACAGTTCATAGGTCAATGTGTAGGAAGAGAGAAATAGTATTAGGGAAATTATTATATTAATATTATGATTCTTACGGACAGAATGCAGGTATAAAAATAAATGAAATTGAATTGAAAGAGGCAAGATAGGATAGGTTAATATACATGGAATTGTTGTAGGAGAGGCAGAACCTAACAGCATTTACAAAGTTCTTTTGACTGTGATAACCCTGAAGTATATAGCGTCATGTATATCATAATATTGAATTCTATATGAAGCCATGAGGTACATTCAAATTCGTATGCAAATACGTTCTTTGAAATAAAATGCATATTAATATACATAGTTTGAAATACAATAAACCTCGGTAACCCATTTTTTTATTTGTAATTTTCAACCTGACGATATAAGAGAGCCCCTTCTTTTAAATAATAAATCTCCATTAAAGGGTACGAAAATCATGATCCGAGTGGAGTTATTCCCATTATACCCAAAACTTTCTCAATCATTCTCTCATTCATTTACTTAAGTATTTTATCGGTTAATTGAAGGTCTTTTGTAAATCCTCCGATTTTGAACACGTTTTGGGCCCTAACAGGGCCTATTATGTCACACTCCACCCTATTGTGCATCCTTCCATCCATCGCTCGGTCCAGAAAACCATTTCTCTTTCTTCTACTTACCCGCTTGCCTAACGTACCCTCTATCACGGCCTTGAGCAACCAATTGCCCCTCATTACATCTTCCACGCACTAACCCTGCCTCTTCCTGCTCTAATCCAGAAGTTTCCTTTCCTGATCCACAATACGAAGCACTTCTTAGTTTGTTTATGTCTCCATCAATCCTCTTCCAAACCCACATTCTGAACACCTGCAACATATGCTCGTCTTGTTTTCCAAGAAGCCACGCCTCAACGTCTTTTTTTATTGAACTATTTATTTTCAGTGACTCAGTGACTGTGTAACACTTAAATGGCACTATAAATCACAAACTTTGCGTTGTTTAAAAGGACTAAACTAAAGAATTCCATTGAAATTGTATAAACTGAAAACTTTGGTTCCCTATGAATTAGGGCTAAGGAAAAGACAGAAGCGGTAGAAGCAAAACATTTTCACCAGTTTGAAATTTGCAAATATGTTTTCTACTGGGTAAATATTTAATTTGACTAATTTCGACGTCACTACATCATCTGCAAGACTTGAATATAATATAGTGACATCATAAATGACACAATTTACATTTTACACTTTTGTAAAACTGCTAGATTTACCACATCACACTTGAATCTCTATTTTATAAGAAATTATTATAATGTAAAATACACATTCTTATTTTTAATCATATTTCTATATCTAATGATAGTAACCCTCGGTCGAATTACCACCGACAGTGGATTGAAAATTCGTGCGAGACAAACCATTTCGCTTGGCAACGTATACGTAAATACAAGGGTTCATGTAGCCACGAAACGTGTACTGAAATTCCGACAGAAACCCGCTTAAACTGAACCGCGAGAATTACTCAGAAATCCAGTATTATACGAAGAATTTCAGACTTAACTCGGCACTCCAAGCATTACGACGTCCGAACATTTTACAATGATCATTTAAAGTTACGAGCAGCACAATGGCATTGTTAAAAAGAAAACAGTGCACGCCTCGCATTGTTTCGTCCCATGTATGACTCGGACTGACCCGTGTCCTTTGTTACCCTCGCCATCCTATTTTGTTGACCTTTATTTCTTTTACGTCTCCTCTGAAATCCCCTCTTCACCCCCCACATCACCGTTCTCCATTGTCCACAACATGCATGCCTTAACTTCCTCCGCATTTCCATTACGGCAGCATCCTTTAGTCTCTTCGTTTTCCTCGCAAACTCACATTTTTCGCCTCTTTCTCTCACATTCAATTCTCAACACGGGAGGGCGCAAAAGGAGAATCGCAACTTTACCTCGCAGTCTTTCCCACCCGTCCTTTTCCCCTTTTGTTTATTTATTTATTTTTATTTCGTTTCCAGGCAGCAACCACCGATTCAACATCCGTCTTCGGGTTCCTCGACGCCCCCCACCTTACAGTTCTTTGCGGTTTTCCTCCTGTTTACATTTCGGCGACTTCCTCTCTCTCTCATCTCCCTCTCCCTCTCTCCCGCTGGACCGCCAGGGAGGCTGGCTCCATTCTTTCGGGCGGCCCTCTACGCCCCTCGCCCACTGGCCTCTTTCCCTTTTTTTGTCGGCAAGTGCCCGGAGAGAGAGAGGAAGGGAGAGTAGAAAGCGGGCAGTGCGGTCGAGAGAAGGTTTTCATAAGATGCGCGAGGCCGCTTACTTAATTAATTTGACTCTCTCTATCTCTCTCTCTCTCTCTTTATTTCCTCCTCTTTCTCCCTCTCTCACTCTCTTTGACTGGTAAAGAGAGAATTGGACGGTGAAAAGAATCCGTTCAGTTGCAGGAGCAGAAAATTAGCCCAGAGTGTATACACTTTACGAAAGATCAGAATCGCGGATCTGGCTCCGTAGCTGTGGTCCGAAAAATCACAGCAATGTGTAAATTATTGTTTTCTTTTTAAATTTTTTGTATGGGAATTAAGAAGTAATGCAGATGTTCCCCTCAGGGATCATTTTTGTATCATGATACTCTACCATTCTGCAATAGAATTTCTTTCGTGTAATGTGAAAATTATTACTGAATCTTGACTAAGTCGCCTCACTTGGTGCTACGGCGTGACCAATAAAAGCCTTGTAAGACGAGAATGAATAACATATCTGATGAAAAAACAACGTCCATTCACATTTTTTGTTAAATTATTCAGGTACTGGCAAAGGTTAGTACATTCATTTAGTAGGGCTTAATTGGAAACTGGAATTGGCATTGGTAAACATATCAAATACCTAATTATTGAAAAATTTTACGTGAGCTTCACTTGATTTAAAAAGATCTATCCAAAGATAGACAAGTAATATTATTCACTAAAAATGAAGATAACACAACTTTACGCAAGAAAATAAATTTTTGTACGTTAGGCTCATGACCAATATATCAATCCATTATTAGAAATGATAATTTTCCAAAACCGTATAATCAATGGCTTCACAACCAAAGCACAATCTTAAAAGGCATTAAAATAATATTGTGTTACTTCCATTAAAATATCTGGTATTCTTTGTAGTTACCTTTTACTTACAGCATATTAATCAATTATACGAATCCTTGATTGTATTTACAACTGAAAACATATATGTATGAATAGGGGTCATATTTAAAACAATTATTTTTTACAGATTATAAACACTTAAGCATTCATACAAATGCTTGCAATCACGAAATACGTGCTGAAATTCCGACATGAATCCTTATAATGTGAACTACGTGGAAATACTCGGAAATGAAACTTTATACGAAGAACTTCATTAATAAATACGTCCTACTCGGGATATTTAATGCGATAATTTTCAAAGGCTTTGGCTTCCGTTATGATAAATAACTAATAAGTTAACTAATTACTTCAGGAATCAGCACTACCACACATGGTTTACACACAAACTACGCCTACGCTCAAGGCCATTTTTATAAATTGGAAATTAAATTGTCCAAATTTACTTTAAATATCATTCCATCCAAGTTCTTCAGTCGATTGCTTTCGATTGAGTTATCAATTCAGTTAAATGCTCCTGAAGACCAAGTTGGATGGCACAGAACGCTATTACTATTACGCAATTTAGCACATGCTTAAGGCAAATTATGTGTAAATAATATGACTCAGGCACTTCAAAAACACAGAAAAAATATGCATGGCAAATAAACAAACTAAATCCAGTTGCTTGGACAATTTCTGATATTAAATTTAGCATTTAAAGTCCTTGCTCCGAGGAGTATGGGAACTTTTTCGTGCTTTAATTATCAAAATCTCCATGACGTAAGAGGTTCTATTGCGTAGGTATCAGAGAATAGTCGCTCACTTACACTGTATAGGTTCTCAATTTTGCATCCATGACACTCCGTTTGGATCTCCCAAAAAGTTTTGCCCTTCTCATTCACATCAAAGAATACTGCGTCAGCAGACTGAATTCACTCACTAAACACGTTACTCCGCCATCCACAACATCCAAAGTAAATTAACTTACAGGAAATGTTTTATACATTATTTATTATGGCACACATTTTATGATCTTAACCTACTGGGAAAAATACTAAAAATTTAGGTCATAAAGTACCCAATGCTTGCAAGTACATTTGGAAAAACTATAAACATGTTGCATTACTTGATATGACAGAAAGCGTTTCACCAGCTGCGTTTGTTACAAGTTATGCTTTTGAAATAGTTTTTTCGAGTTAAAAGGTTCTTCTAAATTAGTTCTGATTCAATTGCAACAAAATGGTAAGTTTAAATAGTTTCAGTATACAGATGAAAAACCTGGAGGAGCTTAATTTTTAAAGTTGAGAGTTGCTTTTAACTAATGCATCAATTAATCATGCTTAACTATGGTTAAATTTGCCAACACTGTCCTATTAAATATCATCGCGTATTTTCTACATGAAAACCGACTTCCTTTCGGTCAAAAAGAAACAAAATTGAACGGTAGTCAGGCAAGACACATGAGTACCCTCTTCACTCAAATATACAAGAAATGTCGATTTATACGCTCTACAATTTTGAAATCACCACTATCATGACAAACTGGAGAACCCTTCGAATAACTTTCCCCAGGGCGGAGCCCGTCCGAAAAAACCCCTTCTTCGAACTCTGTAATTTGCAAAACTATGCAAAATAAAAAGGCCTCCGTCTTGGAATCAATCTTCGTCGTCCTTCTGGGCAGTGCGCCCAGGCCGAGGTAATTTGAGTTTGCTCACCGCCCCAAGACGGTGACCCTTTCACAAGGAGGTGGGGGGGCGGGTTAGAGAAAGGGGGCCGTAATTTAGGCGGGCATGGCAAGAGAGAGGGAGTGAGAGAGGGGAGTCGTGAATCACGCGACTGTGGAAAGAAGACCTCTCCTCTCCGTCCTTTTGCTTTTGATATGCCGCCTCTTTTATCTCGGCCCGACAGCAAGCATGCACGCGAGGCAATTGGTCATGCGCGTACTCCGTACGGCCATCCTGTCCAGCTCTAGCCCCTCGTCTCACGTCATATCGCCCCCGGGTTTCGAATCCCATGCCACGCACCCTTCTCCCCTTTCGTCTCGCTCTCGTTTGACGTATCTCTCATTTTTCCCGCTCTCGGTTGCCAGCCACGACGAACGGTTTTGAAATCCTAATTTTAACCCAAGAATACGGGGTAAGGAACTTTCAAACCTGCTAAAAAAATTCCTTAGAAGCTGTTCCGTAGAACGTAAGGAATTCTACAGAAATTGACTCTTATTCTTCAGAACTAGTTCTTTCTCTAAGGATCTGTACGGAACATGAGAGCCTGACTCTACAGAAGAAATATTCTTTTGAGTTATTTTCTGCAGAGCAAAATAACTCCTTACAAGCTGTTCTGTAGAACCTCACCAACTGTGCGGAAATATGTGAGATTTCCGTTGACCGAGTTCCTTTTCTGAGGACCTATATGGAGAGTCGTAGGGAATTCCACCGAACGTCCTAAGGAACTCTGCAGAACGTCCTAAGGTATTCTGTAGAACATCCTAAGGTATACTGCAGAACGTCGTAGGGCATTCCGTAAAATGGCGTTTCAATACTTTGAGGAATATCCACATACTTTTTAGAAATTCTGTAGAAGTATTATAAGGAAATTATACAGAGTTTTCAAGCAGGTCACCCAGTGCATTTGATGTATTTGAAGGATTTGACGATTTTAACACGTAGAGAAATAATTACTATTTTAAAAGACGCAATTAAAACGTTGAAGCTCAGAAGTGTAAATGAGACCGACGAAAAACCAATATTAACTGCCCTCGGCTGATTATACTCTTAGCAAGTGGTAATCATGTACGGAGTATTGATCTTATTTCAAAGGCGCAAAGAACAGTATAGGCATCCAATCAATCATAGAAGACAAATCGATCACAGATACCTGAATATTTCTACGACACTATCCTGAATAAAATCAAAGGAAAAGGTAATGAGAAGTATCACTACGGAAAACCAGCAATAAAAATTATCGGGTGATTTATTGAAAACGCTAGAATAAGGAGCTCTCAATTTTCAGCTTCAACAATGTTGGCAAAAGGTGCGACAGACCCATAGATTTGCTTTCCTTTTGAAGCTCTCCTCATCTCATTTTGAAGTCGTCAAGTCGCCATTAGATTATTAAAATAACCGGAGAGGTGCCAAACGTTCCACCTTTATATTCTGAGTGGAATGGAGGATAATACGAATGAGGCGTATTATAAGAAAACTGAACGTTAGAGAAAACTGATCACAGTATGAGTTATGCTGAAAAGTTCACTGCAAAGTTGTAAATGAAGTAACTTTGTAATTCCATATAAATTTTATTTATGACAACCCGGGTTTCGACGTGGCACGTAATCATCAGGTACACATTACAGAGATTGTGAAGAATATATAGGCACAGCATATTAGGGGAGGAGGAGGTGAGAGAAGTAGGAAGGAGGGTGGGGATAGAAGAGGGGGGAAAGCTTAAAAGGGGCTGGGCGTCAGAGTCTTTTGAGTGGGAGAAGGAATAACCCATTGGAGGGGGGAAGAAGGTAGGACTCTGGCGTGTGAGGGTTTGTTTGGTAGGAGAGGTTAGTGCGCTGGTGACTTCAGTTCAGGGGGGGGAGGGAGATGGAAGTATCTGTGGGTGAAAGGTTCAAGTGGGAAGGATAGTCTGAGAGGGTGGAGGTGTAAGCTTTGGGGAAGCCCCCCATTGGGAGCCTTAAGTGAGACATAAAGGGAGGTCTGAAAGGGGGGAGTGAGAGGAATACAAAAATTCCTAAATTTACATTCCCTCGTTATGTGCACTTTTCAAAACTTCCATTTGCTCTAACGCGTCAAGTCTATGCCTTTTCTTCTACGAGTGCAGGAACTCCGGTTCAAAGCCATTCTTATGGTTTTCCTCAATTCAATGTTTTTCAAAGAAATACCTCGAGTCCTTGTACTTTGCACAGGTCTCATGCTCCTTCACCCGTTCTTTGAACTTCAGTCCGATTTTCCAAATATAGGCCACGTTGAACCATTAGAGACAACTGAGTATATATAAACTGATTATAACGGTAATACTTAACGAAGACGATCTACTACGATGGCGTTCGTACAGTGGTTTGCATATAGATATAACAAGGTGCCTATAAAGGCATGTTTCAAACTCCCAAAATTAATTCCAAAATAAATCTTCCACTTTCATTCCTACATTGGAAAGGAAGAAAAAGTGAAAAAAATTCGTTTCCCATGAAGAAAATTGATTCTTCTGATCGAAGGTTAACTAAGGCGAAGATATCAACTGGTATACTACTTAGATTCATATGAAAGCCAAGAAATTAAAGAATTTTTAAGTGCTAATATAATATTACAATATTTGATACCACATAAAAGTCTCGGAAAACTTACGGCTTTCCTTAGTAGTGTTTGACAGGCTAATCACCGAATTGGCTTTGCTAGACATCAGATTTTTAGTACTCACAGAAACTTTTGGTTAACACCGGATATGGTTAGATTACTCTTGCTTACCTGAAAGATAAAAAAAGACATTAGATGTATCACAACATTTTTTAAAAATTGCATCATTATAGTAATTCAATTCAATACTTACTACCCAAATTTCCAAACATAGCATTTAACAAATGATGTGGTGCGAAGTCACTCGCACGGGTGCATATACACCAGGGTTGGAATTCGCTAGGAAAAAATCATTTGACTTGACAGGGATTCGAACCCGGATCTCCAAATTGCCGGTCAGGTGTGTTAGCCTGTTACACCACCGAGCCATCTTCCTTCAATGCGAATTTCGATGGGGGTTTATGCGAACTAGATGTTCAGGCCTCAAGTCTACATTGTAGCACATGAGACGCGCAGTATTAAGCACGACTCAAGTCAAATGATTTTTTCATAGCGAATTTAAACCCTGGTGTACTTACTGTCTAATTACTAATCCAATCCCATGCAAAAATCTAAGAATGTTAAAATAGACAAAAGATAAGATAGTCGAGAACTACTAAATGCTACATCATGAATGAGTGCATGTAAAGGATCCGGTAAGAGTAAAGAGCAAACATTTGAATCTTTGCTAATAAATTTAATTTATTTCCGCGAATACTGCTGTGAATATTTAAACTTATTGGCGTTTTCATTTCCAACTTGATAGTGATTTCTCATTCAAGTTGATTAGATTTACGTAAAATTTTTTCTTCCAAATTTTCTATTTTCATTAGAAACTACATCAAGATAATTGCCTATCCTGTTTAACTAAATTATTTTTCATGCTCCTCATGGTGAAAATTACAAATTTTTTGCTTTTAAAAACATGTTAGGATAAAAAGATGATGTAACAGTCATATAATTTTACTGTTTTTAAAGTAATAGATGAAATGTCTTATCAATGGAAAAGTAAAGCAGAGATAAATAATAGTTATATTATAGCAATTATAACCTTTTTCTTAGTAATCAGGAGATTTAAAATGAGTAGAATCGTTAATTAAAAACATATGTTTCTTAATAAATAGTAAGCAAGTACTTGATTATGATTCCAGAATTTATTTTAGCAACACGACCTAGGCTTCGGCATATCATGCTATTATCCGGTACAAGCAGTAAATGATGGCATGATATGCCGAAACCTAAGTCGTGTTGCTTCAAATTAAGCGTGGAATCATAACCAAACCAAATACTTGTTTTTCATCAATTATGAAGGAGTTCCACCGAGCAACGCCAGACAGTGTTTTACATTCACGAGTTTATTTTTATATTTAGATTTTAATTTTGAAGATTTATTGTGCACCAATAATTAACGTATATATATTTATACTAGCGGACCCGACAGACGTTGTCCTGCCCAAACGTTGGCTCACCAGCTATTAGCGGGATCAGCAAACGTTTTTTCGATATTTGAATTTTCGATCAACTACATACTAAGTGACATTTGAAATTCAGTTTGACATTTCGATCTTTTCGTTTCGTCAAAACAACGCCAAGCTACGACGCAAGTGCGACAACAGCGCCACCTATGGTACACATACATAACTATAAATTATTCTCAGATGCTCCATTATTCATCAACTTCTCAGAAGGTTTTAACGGTAAATTATTCATAAACTTCTGATTATTTCCTTTTAAAAATATTGGGGGAGAGGGTATGGGGTGAAATTTTGGGGTTATGGTACCAACACCATCTACCACCTCGAGAGGGCGACGGGCTTTTCGATTTTGACCACCGACGATCTCGCGACCGGGAACGATGACTTTGTGAACCCGACAGCTCCACGACTTGTCTTGACAAACCCTCGATGGCTAGGTACAGCTAATAATCCGCCGATATGCTGTTGGGAGAAACGGCATGGACAGCCATATGAGGAGTTGACAGCTCGATGATCTTGTCAGCGAGCTCCGACAGCTTGTCTAGGGGTAACTCCGCATGGGCAGTCAGGATTCCTTGGACGTGCGGGGGTAATCGCCTCAGCCACAGCTGCCGAAAGAGCGGTCGTTCCGGCGAGGGAGCGAAGATGCCACAAGAATTGGGAAGGCTTGCGATCGCAGAGGTCCTCGTCCGACAGTAACTGGCGAACGCGACAGTACCTGCTCCTCAGAGGCTGACAGACGTTCCATAAGCTTCGATCGTAGAGTCGAATAAGAATTATTAGACGGAGAATTCGCGATTATGTCCTTAACCTCACAAGCCACGCGAGAATCTAAATTTGAGGCAACGTAATGGAACTTCGTTACCTCGCTTATGGTCTCCGACAGCACGAACTGAGATTCCGCCTGTGAAAACCAAAGACTCAGTTTCTCGGGCCAAAATGGTTGTAGTTTCACGGCGATGCTACGAACCGCAGGCGGGTTCAGCTCGGTGGCTGTGTGGCTGCGTCTTGAATCAGAATCATTTAGTTGCTGATGGAGCTGGGCGTTTTCTTCACGCAAGCGTTGACTCTCGTCGTCGCGCGGCAAAACCATTTTCACCAAATAATGACTATTTATTCTCCTTGTTGGGGTCATCAATATGGAGATGGGTAAGTGAGGAGATCGCGTGGTTTAATCAATTTATTAGAGCCTTTATCAAGGTCCACTACAATCTCAGTCCTCTGACTTAGTTACATAAACATCAACAAATCAGCAAGGCCTCCTTGGCAACAATATAGAAGACGATGGCACCATTTACGGTCGCCGCAAAATGTCGTAAAAAAATTTCCTAGAACCCCATCGCAGCGCCACCTACCGGGTCCAATTGTGAATCTAAACCATTCAGGGACCAACTCAAACACACAAAAATTTTAATCAAAATCGGTCCAGCCGTTTATGAGTTCAGGGACATACACACGTACAGAAGAATTATATACATATAGATTATATTATACAACTGAAGTATATTTGAGACTTTATTAGAAGATAGCAATTGAGTCTGGTTCTATATTTGATCACGTTCGAGAGGATCTCAGTTCTGTAATTATTTCTATGACCAGCAGTATGGTATGACTGGAAAATAACTCGATTTACAACAGCTCATCCATAAGTAAATGAAAAACGTTAAGGAGCCAACACTCGTTTATGATGCATGTAGACATTTCCTGTTTACCAGGAAAATTAAAATACGATATTAAATTAATTGAAGTTTTCCATTATCCAAATTGCAACCCCTTGACATTTCTTCCTATTTTTACGAAAGGCAATTCCAAAAATGGACAAGTGCTCTCAATATTTGACAATTTATCGTTCGAGGGTAAAAAATGAAATACAAATTATTAACGACCAGCATTGGGATTACACCGGTCAATCAAGTTCTCGGTGGGACGTAAATGGATTAAACCTCTTTACTCTTGTACGGTGAGTGATATCGATAAATTAAACAGATTATAACCAGGCTCAGGAGTTTAATCTTCCAATAGAATCCTACGAATTAAGATACGTTCAGATTGTCATCCACATTAAATACATTAAGGAGATCATAAGCAATTATACAAAATAATAATATCACCAGATATTTCACGTAACAATTGTGTCACAAATTTTATTCAGGGATATCAAGAATTCTTAAATTATAAATGACGACGTTGCTACACCATTCTACCGAAAGTCACAGCCAAAGTCTTAAACCATAAACGTAGCACTATAATAACCAATTTTACTAAATTTAATTGATATCACAAAATTATGTAATGTGTGTAGAAAGGATTTAACATGCAATGCAGCCGAAAAGTAACAATATGAACTTGTTGGAAAGACACTCGACTCCTCACAAGAATTTTATCGTGTGTTTTACACGGGTGAGTTCACTGCGCTAGATTCTTGTAGCACGCGACTTTCGACGCAACTTTCAAAAGCATATGGTAGTGCAAGTCCGCTTGCAGAACTTCTAATAGTTTAGTCAAGTCCCTTGGAGAGGAGTATTGCTGGCTGTGTGAACTGCAACCACCAGGCTCGGAACAAACTTGTTACACATATATTTCATTCAAATCCCCATGAGCTCTTGCAGAAGTAACTTGCCACAGTAAATCCACCCTTTGAATTCCGTAAGGATGACATGCAATAGTTGTATTTGAGAAATATTAGACAATATTGCTGAGACATATAACATATATTAAAATCCAATCCCATGCAAAAATCGAAGAATGCAAAAATAGACAAAGGATAAGATAAAGACAATACAATATAATGTAGATATCAAGAATATTGGCGATATCGATGACGGATATTGTGCCAATGTCATACCGATCAACGCAGGTAACAGTTACCCTACATTTCATAACAACCACCGAAATTTTGGGATAAAATGCCTGCGTTGTCGTATCCTCGGAAACAAGGAGGTTAAACTCCATACTCAAAAGTCGAGCAGCTTGGTATCATATTTTTTCTATATCTCCTACCGAGTCTTCTTGTATCTCCGGTGAAAAATATTGAAAAGAAAAGGAGAGCTCCGTAAAGGAACAGCACTTGGTTTCGACGACCTGCCGCGCAACGGAGTACCCAATAGTACAAATTACGGCGATCCTAGCGACGGGGTCAAACGACTGCCACCACAAACGGTTCATTCCAGACTCGTACGGAAAAGTGGAACGTTTCAAACACACACTCACAGGTCCACAAATTTGCGACAAATGGCTCTCGAACGCCAACGCGATACCGCAGAGGCGCACTCGCTTCCACGAAGGGAAGAGAGAAGGGGAAAGACTCCACTAGGACTTTCGGGGGACCGTATCGCGAGACCATGACGACAGCTAAAGAGGCTCTTATCGTTGCCTTTTAAGAGGGGAAATCGACCCGGCTCCCGGAAGGCCACAAAAAACCACCAAAACCCACTTACCCCAATCTGCCGCGCAAACGGAGATGGTGCAGAAAAATAAGATAGGCGGGTGGGTGGAGCTCTGAAGACGGCTTGTGCCGCGACAGTAGACTATACCCACCAACGTACAAAGCCGTGTGTATACACTTCATCTCCGATTGCCCACCGCCAAACCCCCACCGCCACTCAAGCCCGTGACCCAATTATTTTGGCCGCATAATCAGCCACCTTTATTCCTGGCGAGTATATTTTCCTCCACCACGCTTCCACAGGCGCCATCTCAGACCCCACTCTTCTAACCGATTCCTCCTGCCCCCAACCCCTTCCGAGATCCCAAGGGTGGCATTCGCAAGCCGTCTCGTTCCGACGCCGGATAACGACCCATTCCGAAACGGAATCACTTCATAGGAATGGCTCGGCTATGATTCCCATGACTGAACGAATGCTTGCTTTTAAAACTACCTCCTAGGCTACCGTAAGGTAGGTTAACCTACGATTTCCCCAAGAGTGCACGACTTGAGGATGTCTTAAAAAGATTTGAGGACGGGGTGCCGAGGTCTTTTTAACTGCCGATTTCGTGGAAAAGATTGCGAGGATTCTGTTTTTATACCGACACACAGGTCGTTGGTAGGGCACCAATCGTTTGAGAGATTCGACGGTTATACCGCCGTGATTCGTTCCCGACTTTTTGACAGTTACGGAACGACGAAATGACTTCAATATTGTGGATTTAACAAGAAAAGGTTATGAAGAAAGCAGAATCATCGTTTAGCACCCGAGAACTGATCATAATTACTTATCTTGGAAAGAGAATTATATTCCTCTCTCCAATCACGGCTCCTAACCTCTAGCTCAAGATGACATATAATCATTCATTTTGATTTATTATTATTATACCCACAAATAAGAGCAAAAGGAACTAATTGCTAGAAGACAATTGCTCAGTATGGCCTTATATCTTAGAAAAGTTTTACTTAGCATTTATAAAATTTTTCAATTGCTCGAAAGTGCTTTCAAAAATGTGAGAATCTCAATCAAGGAAACATGTGCGTGACAAAAGCCAAAAAGGGAATCTTTAGGAAGTTTTTCGTTGCGTGATGCGTCTACGAATATTCCTTTGATTGAATTCTTTCGAACAAATCTTCGGTTGTGGACACTGTAATAAGTCATGAAAACTTGATTGAAACCTAAACTTGGCCGCCATTAGCCTCTGAATGAAGAAAATTCATTTAAAAGTTTGCTGTATGTCAATGGAGTTGAAGTAACAAAACAATCCTCCCCAAAAATCTGCAGTCAAAGATGACATTAGTTCCCAGAGAGTAAATTAAACAAGATTAATGGGTCAAATATTCCTTTCATCAATCTTTATAAGACAGGTCCATTCGTTTCCCGTGGCACATCGCTGTAAGAAATCACGCATAAAGAGCGAAACGAGATTCTGAAAGAGGAGAAACTTGAAATAAAACAAACAGGAAATTAAAAAATAATAGTTTAGGTAAACATTATATTATTACTAGGACGCACAGAGGATGATTTAACCCGTCAGAGGAGGAATAGGATATATTAACATATCGTTCATCATTTAAATTTATGGTTTATTTGATAAAAACTATTTATTATCTTCCAAGAACTTATTAAATTATGACCTCAAACCTTTAAAGACTTCGAATAACGGATTCAAAGCTAAATTGTATGGTTATTTGTTACACACAAGAGCTAATAAAGTTAACTGAAAGGCAGGAAAAAATCTGTCTATATATTTAAACAATGCATGAATTCTATTTTGTTGCAACGAAAACATTACGCAATCATGATGCCGAGCGTTGATTTGAAAAATTTAAAACTACACAGAAAAAAAATGAAGCAGATGAGAAATTATAAACGAAAATGCATTATAATGCAGAAAGCGAGGGAAATTCCAAACACAAATTAAAGTGGACAGATGATGTATGCGCCTAATAAGATGTGACGGAAATCCTAAGATGCTGTATGTTGAGTGAAAACGGAAAAGGCGTATGAAGAGGCTTAGTACTTTGTGGAGCAATGGACTAAACGACACTCAGTTCATCCGAAGGAGACGGGAAGATATTAATTAATCCTAGATTTTGAGACACAGGCATCTATACCAAATATAAATAAAGAATAAAATTTGTACATTTCCACATATTTACCGAGAAACAGATAAAACTGCGGAAAAAATAAAAGTATTATTATTTAATTATGGAACGATAAACTTCCACATAGTAAATCCTGAAAACTGTAGAGTATATCCATACCATCTATTTAAATTATAAAATAAATGATGAAGTCGACCACCCATCTTGTGCATCTTCAAACAATACTCTTTGTAGATGCATCACGCCTCTGTCAATCACAATAGCTAATTACTAGTAAGTAAAGACAAAGTCCACCGATTAAAATATATGATCAAAATATTAAAAGGACTCAATTATAACCCGAAAAATAGCGAGAATATCAAAGATATAGCTTATTTTATTCTCTGTCAAGATTGATGAATTGAAAGCTACATTTTTCTCGAAAAGGAAATAGATGTAAAAATTTGTTTTATAGATTAAACTGAAAGAATAAAACTGATAGAAAGGCTATTGCACTAAAGAGATTTTTGAAGTGATATTTTGAGAATTTTCAGTTGAAGAGAGGTGACTGACATCAAGACATGGAGTGAATAAAAGAGGGATTAGGGGGAGGAACAGTTTGATAAAACATGCACGTTGCTGTAGGGAAGAACATACGGACCAACACCGGGAGAGGTATAGATCCATGGGTTGAGTAGAAATGCGTGCCTTCCATATTACTCCGGCACGCATCTGACCCTCACATCCCAATGGATTGTGCGCTAAGGCCGTGCGAGAAAGAACAGTAAAACTCGCACAAAGCTACAGCAAGCAAGACTGCGACTCCATCTTTCCAATCCGCTTCTTGCACTCTCTCCCATCCTCGTCCTTTTTTACGCAAACAAAGCATTCCATTCCGTCTGGTTGATGTGAGTTTAAAAGGTGGGAGGAGTCAGTGGAGAACGAAAGAAGACGCAGACTTCTTCAGCAGGGATCATTTTCGACCCATTAAAAGCAAATGCGTCCTTCTGTGACGCAGTTCATTCCGCCCCGCCCCTGCAGCTCCGTGCACAGATTGCTTTTACGCTATCCGAGTAAAAGACGCGTCGCGAAATTCTCAAAATGAAGATACGAAATTTCGATAAAAAGTCCTGTGTTTCACGGTGATGTGTTCCATCCTTGCCTTGGCGCGATGCATGGTACCATTATGCCGGGAATCAGACGAATAATAAATGCCCTTGATGAATTTTACGCGTTGCAAAGCATTGGAAACCATGCGTTAAATTGGGTGGTTAAATTTGAAGTTGGGCAGGAAAGATGGACTACTACAGGTAAAAGAAACATTGCCGAAAAGTTAGTGAATTCCAAGTAGTAATATTACATCGGTGGCATTTTTGAGTGGCGTTGGTATACTACCTTGATACCTTTCCAATTCTGGAAAAAAACATCATCCTTTGAAGTTTCAACAGACAGGCGTTCATGGCGTTTTGAGCAATATTCACTTATCAACATATCATTTCCAGTGGCAATAAAAAATTCGCCAAGGCACGAAAATTCAACGGATACAAGTTGGAAATGGCTGAAACTTGAGTCGTTTACTCAGGCGCCAGGTGTAGCGTAAATATACAGATACCATAGACTCAACGCATTAGTTAATAACGATATTGATCCATTCCATAACGTAAATTAACCAGCGAACGCTAATAATCAACGAAATAATGGCACGAAGTCTTTGCGACACTCATGATGTATAATGAGAGACAAATTCAGTGAAAGCAGAGTAAATTTAACAGCAAATGGCAAACTGGATCATTTGAAATCGAATAGGTTTGTATTATAACTTTTGAAAACTTTTCATTATCTACAGTAAGAACAATTTCATCTCAGATAAATTGATTAACATAAAAAGTATGAATGAAATAAACTAAATCAAATCAATCAACAAAAAGTTTTAAACTATATTACATTTAATTTAGGTACTAATAATACGGGGGACACACATCAGAGAAATCACTAGTATTGCAAACCGTAGATTAGGATTCGTAAAAAGGGTTCTAAGCAAATGCGTTGAGAGAGTACGAGAAAGAAGCTATTTAACACTTGTCAGGCCTAACTTAGAATATTCCACTAGTATATGGGATCCGTACGAGGAATGTATGATAAAAGGATAAGAGCGTGTGCAAAGGAGATCCGCTGGGTTTCTTAAAGGCCGTTATGATAATTGTATAAGTGTTAAGAGTTTAATTGAAGAACTAGGATGGGAATTACTCTCAGAACGCAGGTTAAAATACAGGTTAAACCTTTTAAGTCAATTCCAAACCGATTTGTTCACAGATGACGTTAGATATATATTGAGAACCCCTGCGTATTATGCTAGGTTTGATCAGATTAACAAGATTAGAGAGAGAGAGATAGATTGTCGTACCGATAGATTTAAAATGTCATTTTTATCGCGTATTATAAGAGAGAACAATAGGCAGCGTAGCAAAGGGATAGGTAGGTGAAATATAGTTAGAGTAGTCTGTAGTGCATGATGCATGTAATAACAACCAATAATCCCTTTCTTATTATGTAGATACTAACCATCTAGCTGCATGTGACCCTATTATCTAGCATGTCTCCATTAAATATCCTAGTTGCATGTCAATACTGCATGTTTGGTGATCTTCACCCCCTGCCACACACCCTCGTGGTGGCTCGCAGGGTATTACGTAGATATAGACGTAATTAAGGACATCGTTAGATGGAACGTATTATGAATCGTTTATATAAACTCTACTTCCGGCTAAAAACCTTTCGAAGATAATGAGGGAGGAATTGAAGCGGCTCACGACTCGACTCCAATGTGATTTCAAACTCATTTAGAAGGCATTATGCGTCTAAGTTACATGCAGTAACTTACCAGGAGAAAGGTCGGAGAAAGGGCCCACGAAAAGCCTATTTTCCTGAGTACACCTAGATCGTATAATTAGGTCTCCTTGTCAAACCTTAATAACGGAAGTGATTCCGACTTTCGTGTTACCCACGTCCTCGACCTTTCTTCCAAGTAAATTACCTTCACCTCTGATCGAAATGTTTTCTTCGAGCACTTCCAGTTCACAGTTGACGTCCATTTTCATTCTGCTAAGAACTAACTCTTCCGCAAAAAATAATATTAGCGTGTTATAGAATTAGCATCAATTTCTCAACAGCCTTTTCTTATTTATCTGTCTTTAGGTGTGAGCAGTTCTTGGCATAAATATAACGCTATTTACTCATTTACCAACGTTTTTAAGATCAATTTAAGTAGACTATACGCGATAATCATTATTCATAAATATTTATAGGTTCATATTTGGTACAGTATTTCTAAAAAATACGTAATAGTGAAATTTACTTAGTATTTGTTGAAGCAATTGGGTTCCTTTATTTATATATAGGTACTTCCGATTTAATTCGGTACGCATTACTTTGAACTTTAATTGTTCACTCATGGTATACATATATTGAACATTTTGTAAGTCGAAACAGCAAGTTCGGTCATATTACATACAATTAAGCACATTATATAATATGCATATTGCTTTGTAACAGATTTTGCTTAATTTCCGCCCTAACTGCTGTATTATTGCAGGTCATAGCGTGTATATTAAGGTGTACCATTCCTTGAAGTAATCTTTTCAATATGTCAAATTCTTCTTAAGTGAAGACTGGTAAAGCGTAGACTGGAGAAAGCTCTGATGTACAAGAATAAAAGATAAAAGAATTTTATGAATGACCAAGGAATGCAAATAGTCGAATACATCAGTCACGTTATAATGTCTTGCAGAACAGAAATGTCACGAAAACATAATTCGGTTAGCAGTTAGAAAAAAGTAGGTGAAATAAGCAGAGATCCAATATAACGATTGATGATTGCTGTTCTTTATGACGACTATAATATCAATCAACTTGTGTGTTCAGTAAACAATTGTGCAGGTGTATGGAAATACTATTCATCTACATAAAATAGCAGCGTTTGTTAAAAAATAATTATCAATAAGAATATTTCCTAAAACGATAGGTTTACCAACAGTGTACCAGTGTACCCGGCCAGTGTACTGTTTTCCCTTACATTGGGAACGTTGGTACACTGGCCGGGGCACGTTTGCACAAATGTGTTAAGGCTCTCAAAACCAAAAAATAAACGTTTACCATGGTATAAATTCGGTTATTAGCCTAAAATGTTTAGAAAGTACTCGAAAGAGGTCGTCGTCATCGCCATCATCAACATCACTGTTACCGCTGGTTAAATGAAAGACCAATTCGTTTCCTTAAATGAGCATTTGTAAACCCTTTCTATGCATTTCCTGCTTCTAGTCACATTTCTTTATAATCATGAATTCACTCGTTGAACTCCCAGATGCCTGAATATCTAAAGACGGTTGCACGCGGTCCTTAAATCGTTAAAAAATCTCATAGTTCCTCACCATCGCTTGGTCTGAAAAAATAAATAAGGGCCCTATATGATATTTTATGAACAAATAAATATTTTATACATTAAGAGGACCTTTCTTAAGCCTAACTGAAAGCTAAAATGTTAGTTGCGACAAGGAATAAGATGTAGAACATAGTATACAGCTACGAAGGGGATAGTTCGCACGCCTAACGAACTGTACTTGATACCCCCGTCACCATATTTTTCATCAAAACTGACCCACTGTTGTCCATTATAACTTCGTAATAAAGTTGAACACTTCAAATTGTAGCCAAATGCTATTAAAAACTTCCTACACTGGATACCTTAGTTAAGTTAGTTAATTCCGTAAACAAGGATACAACATAGAAAATGTTACACGCCGGCTCAAAAAACACAGTGCTTTTTCCCAAATAAAGACAGGGAGCTGACTGGCAGTGTATTTGAGTGAAGGGGTTGGTGGGTGCCAGATACAGTTTATGATACAACGCGTGACTTACTTAGGTGACAAGTCATCCTCAATGTACGAACATGCGCCTGTTCCTAACTATTCCCGGTCTCCTCTACACAACCATATGACCACATCAGGCACTAGCCATCTCGGATTATTCTACCTCAACCCTTAGGATTTCGTCTGAAGCTTCATAAGTCATTGTAGATGAATTCTGAGTTTTGTTATCATCATATACCAGCTTATATCCACGGAAGAATACCATGGTTTAGCAAAAGCTTCCAGTTGCACATGCAGAGGTATCCGAATCGAAGCAATTATGGAAATCATTTGTCCGAAAACATATGAAAGATGTATGCCGAGCTGGGAAATAAAGCGCCATCGATTCTTGCGATCGTCATGGGAAATAAGAGATGAAATTTGTAACGTTTTCCAAGTATTAAACTTTCAAATTATCAAATCCAAACAGAGCCAAATCGATCTATAAATTAACTAGAAAAAAATCTCTAAAACAAGAATGTAGGACTTCTACCCACCAATGCCACAAAGAGGAGATGATTCCTACATATAGAGAAAATACAATCAAAGATAGCCTGGAAAAATCGATTGCAAGGAAAATTTATTCCTAGCCAGAAGCATTATGTTAATTTATCAAGTTTATTATGAGCGAGCATTTTAAATACCTTTTAATTAGTATCAACTCTTGAGAAAGAAAACTTGCTATGAAGAAAATACTCTGAAAAACCTTTTTTTTACACCAGGGTTGAAATTCGCTATTAAAAAAATCATTTGACTTGACCGGGATTCGAACCCGGATCTCCAAATTTCCGGTCAGGTGTGTTAGCCAGTTACACCTCCAAGCCATCTTCCTTCAAGACGAATTTCGAGGGCTAGGGTGTATATGCACCCGTGCGAGTGATTTCATACCACATCATTTGTTAAATGCAATACTTGGAAACTTGCTTTTTTTATTAAATCATATACATAATAAGACCATAAGTGCCACAATGGCATTGACAATAATGAGGAGCACGAAAAAACATGTCTGATTAAACATGCTTTTAATTTACTCTCACTACTCTAAGGCCTATTTTCCATGGGTAAAAATGAGTAAAAGTTGACATACAGAAAGGCGCTCGACATCACGTCAGAAATCAATTAAAAACAACATGAAATTCGAGGCGTATTTTTAAGAACAATAAAATTTATAATTAAACAAATTAACACATATTCAAGAAACAATATTTTTGCAAAAAAAATGAACTTTTTGAACGATTATTCACCTTAACGGTCATAGACAAGGAAAATTTTATAGTTTATGATGAATGTTGATTGCAAGAATTGGTCAATCACATCAATAAAACAATGCAAGTCAAAATAAGTAAGTACGGATACAAAATTTCACCACATAGATATGCATATAATATGATGTTAAGCGAAAAATGGAAAATGTAGAGAGAACCCCACGACATAACTTCAAATGACTACTAGAATGATTCAATAGGATGACTGAATGCCTATATTTATTTACATTTTTAGCAAATGCAGTCATATAAGACAGTGTGCTAAGTCTTCTAACATAAGTTAAAGCTCACATATGGACGAACCTTTCTACCTAGTCCATTATACAATTATAAGAGTAATTTTAAATTGATACTGGTCCAAAATGAAGTTCAGAGTTTTTAAATGATGCATTTGCTCCTCCAGGATTCAGTATTCGTATTTGATAAACGATAAGTGCACTTTATTTACATTTTACCGGCATCAGTCATTGGAAATTATTCTCTACGATCACGTGTTGAAGTTAAATACAAGTTCTTACGAGAAGGACGGTTCCAGAAATCAAGTCGTAATTGATAACACTCATTTTTTACGATCACCATATTAGTAAATGTCACCATACACGCAGAGTAAATGGAACTTAACGGAAAACACGTGCGATGCAATGAAGTGCGCACTCACAATTTGAGAACTTCACTGAAGTGGTCACGAGTGGGGTGAATTCATTAACTCTGTTTCAGGGCACAACTTCCTCTGAAACTTGATAAAATCATAACAAATGTTGCAGGTTTCATGCACATGGCAGCAGGTTTGGGGCCCATTACCCATACTTAATACACCTTGATCTGGATGTTAGTGTAGCTACTTCAAAATCATGAGTCAACGAGGGAGTGAATAATCAATGCCAATTAAACCGAAGGAAAAAATGAAATCGTGAATAGTGTGATCAGTCATATATGGGTAGTTTTATAACACGACTTTAATTGTGACCTATTACATCCCTAGGAAACAGACTTCGGGTTAATAATATAATTCATATTGCTCTATACTTTTACCACTTCTTTTTTATCCATGTATTTTTACGCACGCAAGCACCATAAACAATATCAATATAAATGAAGTTTTAGCTGCAGATTATATTTTATACATCATATCAAATGCCGCACTGAAAAACTATCGTGAGAATCTTACCAAATACATGGTATGTCAATTGACAGTACTGCCGATAGTTGTCTTTGATTACTTTTATACGATTCATTTATGAAATTATCGAATCACGATTTGAAATCTCTTAAAGGAGACTCTTCATGTATTTTGCAAACTTACATCCCAACAAATAATATTATTCCACTCAAGAATATGTTACCACTTGAACTACCGACTACACAATTATAGCTATTATTCCTATATTGCCGTTATTTTTTTTTTTAATTTAGCATGATAGGCAAAATTACTTTCGTGACTTTCATCGTTTATCATCTTCCTTGAGATTTTAAAGCCACAGTTCCTCATCCCTAAGTTTGGAAAATATATATGGTTGTACCCTGAATTCCTAAATAGCAATTTTGGTTAAAAAAACTGTTTTCCACGAAATTTAAAAGCCATCGAAGGTCGAATGACGTTTTATTCCTGCTTCAGCGAAATTCAGTGTGAAAAGTGCCATAAACGAAGGTTGATGAAAATGTAATGCACACTTCAAAAGAAAGATCGAGGAATACTTCATTCATATGGAATGACACCATACATTGTGAAATCATGACTTCGAAAAGTTTAGTCATTGAGTAAAGCATCACATTTATTTTCAAAACTGGAGTAGTTACCCCCGGTGACACAACCTGGAAGTGGATTATGAAGCAAAACCTTAATTTAAGGAAGGCGTGTTCAACAAATTCTACTATGAATTGTCCCTGTGCCAACACTTAATTCATGGATGTGCGTCAGTATGGACGCGGTTGCAAGTACTTGGCTCCTCTATTGATATGAAAATCTTAGGTTAATGAAAAAAAGATATACACGGTGACAGAGGCACGCGACTTTATCTGTGATGATGCATACTTGCAACATTTTCTTTATAACACATTAGGTATTAGTGGAATCAATTCCTATCTAATTTACAAACTACTGACAGGAGTATAATAAAAAGAAGGGATTTTCTGAAAAAATTAGCGAGGAGTTAACTAGAAGAATAATAAAATCCGATTCAAACTTACCAAACATGGATTGTGATGATGAGAACTACGATAACATAATGGGAAAACGTTAGTTAGCCAACTAAGCACAAAATACAAAAACAACGGAAGTATCGGCAAATTAAGTGTTTGTAAAACAAGACTATCTGGAAAGTGCAGTGGTAAGACAAAAATATATCTACATGATTCTGATAGTAAATGGAAAAATATATACCACATTTGAATAATTATTGTCATAATTAATAATTATATTTACGTGGAAGTATTTAATATTTTAATTAAATAAAATTAGTGACAATCCTAAAGGGTGTAAGGTATCTTATGTGTATTTAAATTTTCTGACAAATATGTGAAACGCCATTGGTTTCCAAATTGAATTTGTTTTATGTTTACGAAGAACAAATATAAAGGAAGTTTAAAAGGGCTATAATTCTCCTAAAAAACAGAAACAGAATGAAGCCCAATTTCAAAAATATTAACAGGAGTACAAACGAGACAAATAAACATAGTAATTGGAAAAATGAGTTGCTGCATTACTGCTCTAACTCAAAGCTGGGCAAAATTGTTGAATTTGAGTCATTACCTTACATTATTTATGGGCAAATGCATCATTATGGCTTTAGATATTTATATTTTCCTATCCATTGAAGATACAAATAAAGATATCGAAAACATAAGACACTGACGACCGAAAACAAAAGGTATAGCCAAAATGGCTGTGTTGCTAATACAATTAGTACCCATTGCCTACTAATTATACTTTTAAGCATGATACGATAGTCTTTAACTTTAATAGGCACTTTCACAACACCAACGAGGTCTACTTAAAGAGACAAAAATGATCATTATATTACCAATACAATTAAAAAACAAAACCCTTACTGACAAGAATCTTTTCGGATTTTCATGGCAATATTATAATGACACTTTCGGAGTATACAGTTAAAAGTAACTGTTAAAAAAGAGGACACAGTTACAGGATAAAATTTGGGGTAATTATTAATCATGGTGAACATCAATTATAGACTAAAAAACTCAGCTTCCTCAAGATTTCACTAAGATGACCTGGGTTTCGATACTTTACAACTGAAGTGGAGGCTTATTATAGTAATTAGACGTGTCAATAATATCTTAAAGACGAGTATATATTTTTCATTTCATCTCTTTAAAGGAAGTTGGTTGAGTCATTTTAGAAAAAAGATCAATGAGAAAATAAACATACTTATAGGACCAGAGCCCTATAGGTATGTTTATTTTGGATATAAACAAATTTTGTACGAACATGCCGTACGCAAGAAATAGAGGGTAAGTTAAAGGGTGAGAATTCAAGGGAAGGAAAATGAGGTGCGGAAAAAACAAGGGGAGGAAAAGGTCAGGGGAAAGGAAGGCGGAATATATGGGGTTTGGCGAGACACGAGGAATAAAGAGGGGTATCCTCTTCACTGAGGCCTCACCGCCGTACGAAAGGAGTGAAGGCGGACAAACAGCCTCATTTGCGGTTCAAAGTGTGAGGCTGGCGTGATTCGCGTCCCCTTCCGAGGGTGGAAATAAAGAGTGATGGGGGTGGAATTGAGGGGTTGAGTCACGCGAAGTGCCGACTTGGAAAAGTTGAAGCGAGCGCGCGGTACGCCTTGGTGCGGTCGTGCGCCGAAGGCGGGGCGAAGAGTGTGCAGAAGAAGAGTTATGGCTCGTGCGCAACAATTTAACACTGCATAACTTGACTACATCTCACCTCACAAGACTGACAGATTAGATAAAATGTAACCAATTTAGGTTCATGGTTCATGAATAGTCTATTTTCACTTCGATAGTTTTACCAATTGGGTTGTGTTTATTAGTTGCGGCAGGCGTCCGAGAGCAAAGGTCATTGGCGCAATGAAGCATAGGGTGGGTAAGCTGATAAAGGAATAATATTTCGGGGAACATTACCCTGCTTATTACGAAAAGCATAGAGACATCCATAGGTACACGTCTCGTCCTATTGTCGAAGGGCTATCCTTAAAACAATACAGGGTCGTCCGATCCGATGTGTTCATAGCTCTACCCATATGGTTATAAGCTACCATTTCCAATTCACGGCCACCACTAATGTGCTTAATGAGTATTTGCTGCCATAGCACACATATATGCTTATAGAGAATACCCCAAAATAAGACCTATAATAGCTGACTTATTTAAGTTGATAAGACATGTATCGATGGGAGAATAGTCATTATTGGGTGATCATAGAAACTCGACACAAGACACTAAAGTAAGTATTAGCATTCTGCTGAAATATATTAGCAGCTGATAAGGTTAGAACCCGATGGGTTTACAGTTTTTGATGAGTAACCACTTTAAAATCGACATTGTTTTGGTCGTTTTGTATGTCATCTCTTCGTAGCTTATGGAATTTGTTCACGCATTTAGTCTTCCTAAATCGCCTCACCACGATGCATTAGTTCGTCTAACATTGAACTGGGAGTGTCAGATGCTAATGCCAGTCAGAGGTCCAGCGCCCGTGGGTGTTATCAGGTCACCCCTACGGGTGGAGCAATACTATTTGCAATATAGGTATAATAAAAGAATTAGAGCGTGTGCAAAGGAGATCCGCTAGGTTTGTTAAAGGCCGTTATGATAATTGCGTAAGTGTTACAAGTTGAATTGAAGAACTAGGATGGGAATTACTATCAGAACGCAGGTTAAAATATAGGTTAAACCTTTTAAGTAAGTTTGAAACCGATTTGTTCACAGATGACGTTAGATATATATTAAGAACCCCTTCGTATTATGCTAGGTTTGATCATATTAACAAGATTAGAGAGATAGATTGTCGTACCGAAAGATTTAAATTTTTCCCGCGTACCATAAAAGAGAACAATAGGCAGCGTAGCAAACGGATGGGTAGGTGAAATATAGTTTGTATAGTATATATATAATAGTATAGAGTAGTCTGTAGTGCATGATGTATGTAATAACAACCAATAACCCCTTTCTTATTATGTAGATACTAACCACCTACCTGCATGTGACCCTGTTCTCTAACATGCCTCCCTTAAATATCCTACTTGCATGGCAATAGTGCATGTTTGGTGATCTTCACCCCCTGCCACACACCCTCGTGGTGGCTCGCAGGGTATTACGTAGATGTAGATAGGTTCTGTATTTCAGGATTAATTAGTATCCTCAAATAGTGGCTCCTTAGTCTCACTTGCATGGACACAGGTGATGATCAAACACCCCATCACAAGACGTACAGATCACCGTTTTCTGGAGACTTGGCCCAACCGCACTGATGTTATGTCGGATATTATGGAAAGCACATCAGTCAAGGCATCTTACTAAACTCAGTAAACCAGCCCAGCCTATAAATCGCACGTCCATTTCCTACAAGAGCTCGAGAGTCACTCGTACTTGAACGATTGGCCAATAAACAGTCGTATTTAACAAAAACAGAGATATAATGATCTTTCGCACATCAAAGGGTACTTCTGCGCAAAAACAAGACTAGCAACATACCCATCCATCCATGTAAGACGTTAAAATTGAGTTACTACCGCTAACTTAAAGAATAAATGAGTGTTTTAGAGATAATATACAGAATAATTCAGGCTAGGTTTTCCAATGCATTTTACAGTTATAATTCCTTTGGAGTTATCAGTGTTAGCAAATCATGCTCGAAAGATGTCACTCTCGTCACCATATTCTAGGAATTTTAACTATTTTTGAGATGGAAAAAAAACCAATTCAGAATTCACCATATAAAAGATTGATTTGTGTTAGCTCACTGCTCTTTTTAATTTTCAATTTACCGCTTCAAGTCTCCATCATCATCTAGTTTACCATTCCTAGTAATTTACGTGAGGTATTCCATCTCCTACCTTCTCTAGTACTAACATATACTAACTTTTTACACGACTGTTGATGATGCTACTTCACCACAGAACGTCTATGGTTTTCATTTCACAACTTTACACTTTCACAACTAGGCTTTCCTTAGAACCTGGTAATTTTCTAGTTCCATCCTTTAGACCAAATATGCTCTTCGAAAGCATTTAAATACCATTTATAAATCAGGGCATACCATTTGAACTTTTTACGCAGTCCTTTGGTAATGTTTTGCATCATATATAGGAATATCTGAACCATTACTAATCAAGGAACAGTAAACCTAGCGACACTCAACGTAAATTGGCCCTCTTCTACCGCAATTTTGGATTAACCATGACGACTTCAGGCGTCACTTCGTGTAAATAACTTATATTAAATTAATAATTGTGGAAAAGAACAAAGAATATTTTCAATATGGATTCCAATTAAGTTTGCTACACTGTTTGGAAAAAATATAAATGGTGAAAAAATTCCACTGGAATATCATAAGATGAATGAAGTTTTCCCATTTCCTGCCGCATTATTCCTTTATCTGATTTTCCAAATAAACAAAGAAAATGCTTAAAACTAAAACTAAACTTTCAGAAGGTTCAGTAGAATGTGATACGACAGCTAATGATTATGGGAGAAAAGGAGTGGCAAGAATTTTTATTCCACGTGGGTAAAATCAAAAGTCAAAGATGGCCGATGGGCGTTAAGGATGGAGGTATTTAGGGCGATTGCTATGCTTGGAAATTGGAGACACACGCGGATTGCGTGTGTCTCCAATTTCCAAGCAAACAAGATGGCAGTTGCTTCACAGCTGCAAATGACCTATAGGGGAATACAAAAGGAAAGGAAATTCATAAAAATATCAGGGTGTCATATCCCGTGATAAGACATATCTAAAGGAATTAATTAACGCGTATTTCACTCAAGTACGTGCTCACTTTATAAATAGACCTATCTTATTAATTTAATTAATAATATTTAGGGTTTAGGTTTGTCGTTTCCAAAGTTTGCACTAAACCTTCAATTTTTCCGGCGAACTTGACCCTGTCAGGAGAAATAATTATCAATTTAGATCAGTTACAGAAGTAATTCGAAATAACAAACTTTTTTTAGGCCAGGGGTCCTATTTACGAGGATGATTACTTTTTATCCAATTTATATCATCACTCAAACTGAGCGACTTCAAAAAAAAAAGTTCTATTGCGATATTTAAGAGTAACCTGTTTTATTTATGGTTCCGTATACGAAAAGAGGAGGAATGCTCTCTGCATTGTTTGGAATTCGTGGAAATTCCAGGCGTTTTTGCTGCCAGATGGCAGGTGGATCGAGCGAGAAGATAGAGGGCGTCGCTTGGCGGCTTTGCGGGTGCACGAGGCCGGATTAATAGGCGAGCAGGAAGCGTTGTCTTCCGAATCGATAGCCGGGTGAGGCGTGGTTCATTTATCTGTTGCTATAGTGGATGATTGCGGCTCCCGAGTCCATCCACCTTCTAAGTATAGGGATGGACTGAAAGCTTTGTTGCGCTCGGAGGGGAAATAATCTGAGCGGAATACTGGATCTCCCCTCCTCTTTCCGGTGAATTGATTTTCTCAGACAAAGTCACGCTAGGGAAAAAACATGTCGCTACACTGGGAACGGCTTAGTAATAATTTTGGTTCGCAACGCACGTTTAAAATATATCTTTCTTTCAGGCGAAAGAGTATTTCACGTTATTTTTCTCCATGAACTTACGTTTAACAGGTTACTATACTATACTACTACGTAAACAAAGAGGAAACCAAAAGGAATCTTACAATATATATTAGCTTAAATAAAAATTTATGAATCCAACCAAAAAATTTCATGCCGTTGTGGAGAACCCATCGTCCTAAAACTTCTTCTTGTTCTTTAACTAAAGGCTCCGCCTTGTTGTTGCAACCATGTAGTCCTACTCTCTCTAATCTCTTAAAGAGTCAATAATTTTCTGTCCCCATCAGTTCTTGTGCACTGCTCAGGTACTGTAACCTTGGTCTTCCTCTACCCTTTTTCCCGAGCACCTTCCCCTCCATCACATTGACAAAAGATCTATTGTGTCTCAGGAGAAATCCTAAAAATTTTATATTTCTTTTTTCCATGGTGTTGAGTAGGGTTCTCTTTTCATTTATTTCCATTAACACCTGTTCATTACTTTTCTTTTCCGTCCAGCTTATCTTAAGCATCCTTCTCCAAATCCATGTCTCTGCTGCTTCTAATTGCTCTATTTCCCGTTTCCGAAGGGTCCAAGTCTCGCTTCCATAGAGCAATGTACACCAAAGGAATGTTTTTGCAAACATTTCCGAGGTTCGATATTCATATGCTTGTCTGCTTCTCTTATTTTGGAAGACCTGTTTTGTTATTGCCACCCTTTTCTTTATCTCTGCATATCTACTATCCTCAGTAAGCATACTACCCAAATAGCAAAATTGTTTCACTTGTTCAATTTCCTCATTTTCTATTATAATTTGGGGTTTCTTTCAATGTTGCTTTTACTCACTACCATTAGTTTTGTTTTCTTAGTATTTATTTTTAATTTCTGTTTCTTAAGCGATGAGGAGAGAATAGTTAACATTTTATTGATTTCTTTAGCAGAGTCCCCCATTACAACAATATCATCAGCAAATCTAATACTGTGGATGCTCACGCCATTTATTTTTATCCCACTTGTTTTTTCTTTAATTTTATGTATACTTTCTTCAATGAATAAATTAAATTAAAATGAGGAAAGCGGACACCCTTGCCTAACTCCTTTCCTTATTTTTTCCCTTCCTTCAACTCCATTTATATTGACGCTTGTTTCTTGGTTTTCATACAGTTTCAATATTAATCTTCTATCTCTCCAGTCTAATCTTATTCTTTCCAAGGATTTAAACAGTAGCTTCCAATCAACTGTATCAAATGCCTTTTCCAAGTCAATAAATACCAGATATAATGTCTTGTTCATTTCTAAAAATCTTTCCATTATTGCACATACTGCTAGTATAGCATCTCGAGTGCCTTTTCCACTTCTAAATCCATACTGGTCCTCACCGACATGCTGCTCTATTTTCCCATTTAACCTGTTTTTCAGTATGTTGATCAATATTTTAGAAGCGTGGGATAAAATAGATATTGTTCTGTGATTACTACATTCTGTCACTTTACCTTTCTTTGGTATGGCTAAAATAATGCTTCTTGTAAAATCTTCCGGTTATCTACCTTCGTCATAACATTTCCTGACCACGTTAAGAAGTTCCTTCTTTGCTTTACCTTCTAAATTCTTGAGCAGTTCAGCCGGTACCTTGTCGCCCCTGTTGCCTTTCCCCTCTTAAGACTTTCCAGGGCAAACTCAAATTAATTAATGTATATTGATGGACTCAATTCCTCCTCCCCTATTACCTCCTCCTTCCCTATAAGGTAGTCTTCATTTTCTGCATCTTCTCCGCGGTAGAATTCTTCAATGTACTCTTTCCACCTTTCCACTACTTTTCCATTTTCTATCCATAATTTCTCCTCCTTATTCCTAATTAATTTGATTTTGTTCGGGGTTTGTGCAGAAGTGTTTGTATCTTTGAGTACATTCTATCCTTCCATCCTCTTCTTACATCATCTTCTATATCCTCCACTACCAATTTAGTCCTGTTCTCTTTTTCCTTTTTGCACAAATCTGTGATTTTGTTTTTTATATTTTTGTATTCCTTTATTTTTCCTTTTTTCCTTAGCTGATTCCTTTCATTAGTTAGTTCTAGTATCTCTTTTGTTAACCATTTTTTCCTAGGCATTTGCTTACTTCTTTCAAGTATGTCTTCTTCGGCACTCACGATTCCTTCTTTAACATTCTCCCACTTTTTCCTTTCACTCATCCCTCCTATTTGTTTATTCATTTCTTCTTGGCATTTTCCAAGAATTAATGGATACTCGAGCTTTTCAAGATTCCAATGTTTTTTGATTAATCTCTTATGTTTATTTAATCTCATATTACACTTTGCCATGACCAGTTTATGGTCACTATCCACATCACAGCCAGGATACCCATGACTGGATTTAATTTGATTCTTGTATTTGCTTAACTAGTATGAAATCTATTTGGAATCTTCTTTTATTTGATGCTTCCCAGGTGTACCTTCTTCCTTGTGTACTTTAAAAAGTCTTTTTGTAAAAACCAATTCATTTCGCTCACACAAATCTACAAGTTTCTCCCCTCTTTCATTCCTATCCCCCAGTTCAAAATTTTCCACAGCCTTATCCTCCTTACTTAAGCCAGTAACTGCATTGAAATCACCCATTATTATTACATTATCTCTATCATTGATCAAGCATAACAATTGGTCTATTTCTTCGTAGAGAGCATCTACCTATTCATCTTTTGCATGACTTGTTGGGAAATAAACTTGTATGATTACTCTATCTCTTGGATGTGCAGATATTTTCACCACTAACAGTATGGTGTTTACATGGTATGCGTTAAGAACATTGTTCACCCAGTTAGCATCCAGTATGATAGCCACCCCATTTTTTCTTCTTTTTCTCCACCTTTATGAGTTATTCTATATTCCTCGCTCATAAAGGCACTATTCCCTTGTCACCTGGTTTCACATATGCCCAGAATTATGATTCCACTTTTCTCCATTATATTCTTCACTTCTTCCAGTTTGCCTATCTTCAGCATTCCTATTCTTCTTACATTCCAGGTGCCTATCCTCATAATTTGACAGGGATTTCGATGGATGACGACCTGGGAAGCCCTGTTGCTTCCCCTGCCGGATCATGGTCTGTCTCCATGATCAATAATTGCTACAGAATTAGAACCGTCCATGATAGCTTTACTATGGATAATAATAAAGTGGTATGCCTTGCCTTCTCCATCTCCATGCCGTTAACTATTACGAGTTCATCCGCCTTTAGGGGAGGTTTTCCTCCCCCAGGACAAGAAGGTGCTCTAATCCCTCCCCTACCTACACCTCGGGAAGGAGGACCACTTATACCGGCGGTCATTCGGTCTCCAGAGGTGCGTTGGCCGCCTCCAGGCATTGTCCATCCCCCACCACGAGGAGGTGCAGTTGGATATTTCCCATCCTCGAATATAGGGACCTTTAGGCATTACCCTTATTCTCCGGTACTTTGGGGGAACTAAAACTAGCTAATAATAAAAAATAACCTTCTATAGGTGAAACTCATAGCTATTTAACAACTAACCGTTGGGGTTCAATATAACACTTCTAAAGGCATGACGTATTACAGCGTGCGTAAGACAAAGAAAAAGTGGCAGACTGCAAGACCAAAACCAAAAACCAAGGTGAACAAATAAAATATTTTTCGTTTGCACCCACACGGTACACGTAAAGGCTGAACACTGCTGATTGAGCTTTTCCCTGACCCGCACACACTGGCTAAAGATAGGGGAGCATGTAGCCGTTAGAGAAAGGCATGACGTAGCACTTAATGTCCAGTGTCACCGTAAAAGATCTCCCATGACGTAGACATTACGTAATGAACACGGAACGTGTCCAAATATTTGAATAACACTAATAAATACTTGTTTGGAAGATGCCTCGGTAAAAAAATGCTTCTCCACAGTAAATGCAAAAGAGGAAATCACAAGGCAAGTTACAACATTAATAAACTTAAATAAAAAATGTATACCTCTAACAAATATTTTCATGCCATTGCGAGGAACCAATCATCCAAAACTCCAACTGAAAATAAAAAATTAGGCTTCTATAGGTGGAGATCACAAAACTAAAGTATCATTACTTCCGGTATACGATTGCATTCAAATTATACTTAAGAATTACTTTTGGGTCCAGAAGGCCAATTTAAAGAAATGCTGTAGAGACTAACGGCTCAAAAGATTGTCTTTCATATCTTTCAAGGAAATGAGTTACAGCTTTTAAAATATGCAAGACCTATGCAATTCAACATGTCAGACGAGAGATCCACAGTACATCCGAAACCTAATATAATTGAAGAGAGGTAAACGTACGAAAAATGACTTTAACAAAGTACTTTAGTGTCCAAGAATTGTAGATTCCACGAAATCGTTCAAGTTATTGATATAAACAGAGTTCCTCAATGTGCCTCTATTTTGGGTGATAGCTCATTTAACGAATACTCTGCATTTGTAAATTAAGAAGACCTCGACAGTAATATTTAAATCAATGGGAAATGGTCGGTTTGGTAAGATAAACAAACTACCTACGTTATCATTAGCTACGTCTATCACATTATATATATCCCCTTTAGTTGAACAGTATTTCCTATCATATAAAATTTTTATATTTTTACAAATACTACTAAAACTTCAAGCGGAAAACAAGAGCTATCTAAGGAGAAGTTATTTTCATTCATAAGAGTATTATAATGCATTTATTGCAGTAAAGTTTCACATATATAGCAATAAGTTGAATGATTCATTATAACAAATATTGCAGAGTTACTCAGTTGAAGTTAGAAATCTCTAAGATTAAATGCGAGACACCGGTAAAACATTCAAATTACATGATAATTAACTTCTTACTATACAACGAGGCAGCTACAACCATATGTCATCAAAGTCGTGAATAGAAAGGGCATTAACAGTTATGAAATATTATTAGGTAAATACCTTTTAATTGTTACATGCACCCAGGTTTTCTGTAACTAAGCAATCAACGCTTAATGAAAACGGTAAGAATTTCTTAAAAAGCAATTATATCTTCATTAAAATATTTACTTTTAATTATAAAACAACCGAACAAAAACATACAATGCTTTGAAAAACACAATGACTTTAACCTCTCTCTGAATGCATGGGCACTTATTCTATCTCTGTACACTAGTATCTAGGTGAGTGAAAAACCCACCATTCAAAATGGATTAAAAACACACTCGTGCTCCTTTGGACTCGTTCCATCGTGGAGGTAAATGAACAAAATATATATGACGTATATTTCGACACTAGTACTCCCACGTGGACTCACTAAGAGAATAAAAATCAAAAAAGAGTCTCACGGCAGATAAGGTCGAGCGAGGGTGTTAAGAGGTGAAGACTTGAGGAATGACGAGAGCTACTCGGGAGATGGAATACAAGTGTGTGAAGGTGAAGGAAAATGATTAGTCGAAAAGATCCGAGTGGATTTGAATAGGGAATTCGTTTTTTTCACTCTTTCCCTTCGCCTCGACTCAGGATTTGAAATACTCTGAGCTGAGATCCTGGCACGGGAGGCCCGGAGAAGGTGATAAGGGTTTGATGCGCGTCGGGTGCAAATTAGAGGGCCAGGGTTTTGAAAGGAACACGGAGCTAGATGGCGAGAAATACTTGAGAGAGAGAGAGGGACGGCTGAGAGTATCAATGAAGGGCCCAACAGACAAGTCATATCGCAGAGTGGATTGGAGAATGGGATTTGCGCCCTTCTTTCCACGCTGCATCGTCATCAAGGCTCTACTTCCCTCATCCAGCCTCCCTCCTCATACTACTCTTCATCTTAGAAAGGTCCTAAATACAAGTCGAAAGGACAACAATTTTCGAGTTGATAACAATTAATAACTTGATGATGGAATAAAAAACAATTCAGTGTCAATAAGAAAATTTTAATCCCGCCTGATTAGAAGTTTAAAATCATTATCATCGATGTTGTAAATACACTAAATATCTTATGTGGTCGTATTTATGTGTTTTCTTAGCAAAAACGCTTAGATTTTGATTAGCTTCATCATTTTGAAGAAGATTGATGATAATGCAAAACATTTAAACCGTCTGCAGTACGCATAATTCAGTGAAAAAAGCAATTATTTCTTCTTTCTTCATTAATAAATTCCACCACAAGTGCCCAGAAATGACATTTTTAGTAAATACATTAATGCTTTCACGTGAAATGATTTACAGAGAATCTAAGCGTTATTTCAGCGCATCAGCATTATCAAAACCTTGGTCAAGGATAAAACATATTGCGTGGATGAGCTAAGCTTTTCATTATTTATAACGTAAAAGAGTTCCGCAAAGTTAAGCCAAAAACATGCTCTTTTTGAGAATATGCATTTGCTTTCAATATTTTTATAGAACCATAGAACTCGGAATCACTATCCAGATAATATTCCATCTTTCACACACGCATAATCTCTTTCTCGCATGCTGACTCCACGCCGCGGCGCGCCGGCCTCATTACACAAACGTCGCGGTGCCAAATCCCAATTTTTACATAAACGGCGAAGTACTCATTTGGACCACATAAAGTTTCCGCGAGTTTGTACTCCTGATCTATCAATTAATGCTCTTTAATGTTTCTTACGATGCAAAAATTCTACCGGCAGAAAGAGGCAAGAAACCACGCTGTATCAATCCTTACCTCAAGAAGAACTTGTGGCTAGAACTAAGAAATAAGCCAAATCGATGACAGGCAACTGAGTAGAATGTATTTTCAATGTAAAGATACAAATTTTAGATAATTCATCGAGACATTAAATTAATTGATTCGACCACGTGGCTACATTTGAATGATTACCTCCATACAATTGCCTGAAATGAAACCTTCAGGTAGTGAAAATCCTAACGGGACTCAAAATGGTTTTCTGACCTATTGCAATGTTCGATTTTATTCCATAGGTGATGGCTGAAGCCAAAACTTAGAAGAATAGTGACATTAATCGGGGAAACTTAAATAATAAAAGTTATGTGTTCCACAGAAAAATATGAATTAATTACTACGCTGGAGAACCCACTGGGAAAATTTCAGGTAATAGAGTTTTTCAATACGTGGACTTCCATTCGATCAGCAAGACAAAAGTTTTTCCTTATTTCTCGAAACACGAAAATCTGGTCCATGTATCGAGTTGAATTCATCATGCTTGGAATTATTCAATCCCCTTTAGCACTTCCGCTAGCGCAGAAATAGGTTATCCCCAGTTCTTTTGATGGCTGTGAATTTTTTCCTTCCCAAGACTATAGGTATAGGAATACTGATATTCATCATTAGCGCCATAACTCTGCTTTATTTTTTTTAAGTCAGCACACCTGATATAAATATAGGAATCCTTAAAATTCCAGCTAACGCCCTCAGTTAAAATCATTCCTATGGCTTACCAATATACTGACAATTTTCCAACAAAAGCCCTGAGGAATTTCTCAGCATTTCTATAAAATTCCATATCTCTGCAGCTCGAAATTTTTATTTTAATAGAATAAAAATATTAAACCGTGACACAGTGGTAATCAAATTACTGGCAAAGAAACAAGAAACATGGGCATGCATCCTTTAGCCGTTCAAGTATTTCTAGATATGTGACACTTCCACGAGGCGCTTGCAAGCTTGATGCGAGAAAGCTGTTGGCTAGCGTCGCAAAACGTCACACTCCGTCCCCTACCAACATTCAAATACGTATGTTTTCCCCGATGCATCCCATGGATTTGGTATGCATCACACTCCCAGGTGTCCATACCGTCTGCATGTACATTGCCCTATTTCCGAGATTCCCCATCCGACTAAATGTCATTGTTTCATCCTCTTGCGTGTTGTGGATTTGAGAGAGCGATACCGCGTACACTTTTTCGTGATACGGATACGCTCATTGATGGCTTAATCTAGGAACTAGTCGAAAGAAACAATGATGCAAGACTATAGTCAGTGTGGTACATGTGTTTACGAAGCACATCGTAAAGAGTTTAAGATTAAATAATGTTTTATCAGAATTCAAATGGAAATAGTCAATAATATTCTTACCATTCATTATTATTCTATTATCTCATATCTTCTTCTCTGCATGTGCTGGCAAAAATTAAAGCAATGTGATAAGGGAGGTACGCTTGTAGTCAATGAAAGCAGATCGCAGATTTTGTATGCAAAATCTTTCATATGTATTATAATGGAGGTTTACCTATCAAATTATGAAAATGTTTTCCAATATTTCAGTTTTTATAAAGATTTTACGATTTCAGAAATTTTTACTACCAACAATTATAAAAAGTTATACGTTCAAAATCATATGTACGTCTTGTTTTTCCCTCTGTTGTCAAAATGATATAGAGAGACGGTATCGGCAGTATCTTTGTGAAATATCCTCAAAATGAAATACTTATCCTTATAACATAGCCAAACATATTTTAAATTTAGGACCTGAGTTTTGACACGAAGCGACATTATCAGATGCCAAAATATGCCTTTTATATAGAGGTGATGTTTATTGCACAATGTGTCCGATTTCATAAAGGTTTTACGATTTAAGCAATTTTTACTACCGACAATTATAAAAAGTTATACGAAAAAAATCATATGTACGTCTTGTTTTTCCCTCTGTTGTCAGGATGATATGTAGAGATGGTATCGGCTGTAACTTTGTGAAATATCCTCACAATGAAAAACTTATCCTTAACACTTAGCCAAACATATTTTAAATTTAGGACCTGAGTTTTGACACGAAACGACATCATCAGGTGCTAATATCGCTTTTATATAAAGGTGATGTTTATTTCACAATGTGTCCGATGATTTTGCCACTTGACGGAACCGGGGCAGTATATAAAAGAACATGAGTGAATAAGAGTTTGATCCAAAAAAAACATATCACTCACAAGTAAGATGTCGGGACGAAATTATTCTGAAGGAGTCAAAATCAGGGTGCATCAATTTTAATTCTGGCGGATATTAAGACAGGTTATTTGCCTCGTCCCTCATTGCAGGTTTTACCACGAGTCACAGCTTCCTGGAATGGAAACGCCCTCGTCCTCTAATTATTTTGGCGCTCTTGGATGGGAGACTCTCAGTCGGGAGGACTTTGCTCTTTAATTAACCTGATGTCCGTAGGGGGGGGGCGCTGATTGAGGCGAAAATCCCAAAGATCGGGAGGCTTCGGGAGCCAAGGTAAGTCTTGCGGTCACGGAGGTTTCGGCAGACGGGGAGATGTTAGAGGTAAGGGGCGTGGTTTTGTGTGTGTTTAGGGATTTGTTTTGGTTGTGTAACCAAACACCGTACCGGACATTGCTGCTTCGAGACCATCCACAGAAAATTTAGGTCAATGCATCGACGGGCTCGGGAAATTCGATAATTTTATGCTTGATATACATGGTATGACAAATGGATCACCCTAATTTTGTTTGATAGAAAAAACTTGGATTATAGTTTTTTCTTAGTTTAGTACGTTTTCTTGGGTTTTGTGGTCGCTTGAGTTTCCACCAAACTTTTCCCTCGTCCATCGCCTTGAGCACTGCTGTTTGTTTAAGCAAGTTCATGGATTCAACGGTAAGGCGCATGCTGTCGTAGAGTTTACAGCATTAAAACCCCTTTTGAGACATAAATGGAATATTTACCATTTGTTAAGATCGCAGAAACAGATTCAAAGAGAGTGTGGTACCAATAGTTTCTGGTGGCGGGAAGTTTTTGAAAGGTGAGGGACGGAAACGCATCTTCGAAGAACAACTTGAGGAATCACGCAATCATTTGTCCGCAGCCCGAAGAAGTGAATTCCCCAGGATTTCAGAGGACAGTAGATACCACGATCTCTTATTCGCAATATGCTTCGGAAACGCAAGCGTCTCTTTGGCAACAAGGTGCTAAATTTGTAGGAACTGAAGTCCAAGATGAAACCATAGTGATATCAGTTTGCCACTGAGTAGCTGAAGTAAATTCACAGAGACAATGACTACATGGCCTGGATTATATTTTCTGACGGAAACACAACTCCTAATTATGGTTTAGAGAATATAAAAAATTCACAGTTTCCGGGGACTTACTCACTACGTAAAGTAATAAGTTCGAGGCAGTCCGAAAGTTAATATGTTGTGAGGCCCCATGCGCGACGTGACAGTAGGTCGGTTTTCTCTCAGTGGAAAGCTACCACGGCGACCGCATACCTGGATTTTCTGAAGCACTACGCATTCTCATGGCAGGAGTTTCTGCGGTCCTACATCCTTTTTCAACAGGATGTCACTCCATCCCATTGGTTACTCATTGTGCGGCAAGCAACGGATGCAAATATTTCAGGGCGGTGGATAGGCAGAGACGCAGCAGATGCATTAGCCTCCACGCTCCCAGGAAATCACTCTGTTAAATTTCTTTTCCGCTTAAGACACAGTGTGCATCACGAAAACGCGAGACCGTAATGAAATGAAAACCAGAAGTATAGAAGCAATCTGTACTATTACTCCCAAGATGATGGAGTGCACCTGAATGGGAGTACAGACGATACGTTTTTCTTATTATCAAAGGTACTAACTCATAAATCTACTGATTTTTGCATAAACTTGTAGTTTTGAGCTTATCATATGCTTAAAAGTAACTGGCCATGTCTCTATTACTTATTTTCTTCTGATGGCTCAACAAAATTATGGAGTTTCACTTGGGATTAGCTATATATTATTATAGCATTAAATTACATTATATTACAACACCATAGGTACGACCAATCCTTTTCAGAGAACATTAATCGACAAACATGGGCGCTAGTTTTTAATGAAATCAGAAATTATTTGTAAATTTTGTATAAAGATTTTCAAAATATTTTTGGAAGAATTTGCTTGAATCATATTCACCTAGAAGAAAAAATATAAAAGATCCCGATAATACTATCGGAAAAGAGCCTTAATTTTTTTAATATACAGAGAGCAGAAGGTTAGATAATCACAAGGTGAGAAAAAGTTGAAACGATAAAATGCAAGCAATAGATGAGTACCGGAACTCTGATCTTGGTCGATGTCTTAAGTGAATTATTTTTTTTACTCGTACTTAATTTTCTTCTTGAGAATGATTCGACCCATCATCTGAATTTTAAGTCCTACTCACGCTAAATCTAATTCAACCACTCAGGATTTCGAAAATAATTAAAGTCAAGTTAGTAGAAGTAGAGGTTAAACTTAACGAACTCGTATGATATTTATGATGGATGAACATCCTATCCTTGTTTTTTTAATTTAAGGGAGAAAATATATAACATAAGGGAGAAAATATAAAAATAAGAGATAATTTCCCTCTCTTTGCAACCATATAATTCAGGTACCTTGTATTATTAAAGCAATATTTTACTACGTACGTAAGCAATACCACTGAGAAAGTCTGAAAGCAAATACTATATGCTTAACACGAACACCTCCTGAGAATTTTCTAGATGAATATGATGCTTTTCAACAACGGAGGTTAATCTTATTCAGCTTCATATTCTATATGCTTGAACTTCGTCGGATTGCATTATCGGATAGTATTAAGTTATAAAAATTTTCATCAGGTAGATCAGCAATCCCCTCAGCTTTTGCTGATTGGTACTCCCTTTGCCTGGATTTGAAAATGAATGCAGCTTGCAGATGTACTGCTGCCAAAACAGGCCGCAAGGACGTATTTCATGGCATCGGATTCAATGTACGAACTGGGGCCAATATCATATTCATGAAGTCCTATATTATTCAAATCAGACCTCCATTGCCCCGGAAGGATGAGAACTTAATGGCAATGCTGCGTGAGGTGTGCATAAATATGTTTTATGGGGAATATCCTTTATATTTCAGGAAATGAACCCCTTTTGTCCATAAATGCTGCGTATGTTTTACGAGTTTCCCGGCGTGATACAGATTTTTACGGCACCTCAAGAAATGAAAAACAAGATATCAATTTAAGTAGAACGAAAGCTCAAAAAGGATTTGCGGCATAGATATTCTGACCTCATTTCGGAGATCAGCTGAAAAATTCTCAAAAAAAAGAACTCTGATATCCTCGAAAAAATTAAATTGAAAACATGTATAACCTCAAGTCGATCCGTACCAACACATGGTCTTTCTAACCTTATTCTACCTTGCGTTTGAGACGTACAGAGGGTAAAATGATATTCAATCATAAATTGATGGGAGTGAAAAATTATATAATCAAAAAGTTATTTCTAATCAGAAATATTCAAGTCCCCAAAATGATGGCGGAATGACAATGTAAATCATCCTTTTATATTATTTAAAAATCAAGCATAAAAATTGGTTTCACAGTGCACATCTCATAGCTTGTAACAAACATGAGTAAAGGAAACCGGGATACGTAGCTGTCTTTATGTCCAAACTATTTGATGATACTGATTATCCAAGTTAAAGAAATATATTCCTATCCGGAAAATTTACATTACGATGCAATTCCACACAAAAATGGCTATTCTCGCAAGCTATGACCTTTCCTCTTCTAAACTTCATCTTCCAAATTGCTGTTTTATAATGGCAAAAGAGATCAAAACTAAGTAAATTCAAAAGCCATTAAAGACGTTCATTTCTGTTTGATTCCCTTTGGGAGGGAGGAAACATTATGAATCTCAACTTGAAACTTCAGCATCGAATTTTTTGATCCCTCGTTCAAGAATTAATTAAGACGTTCGATTAGACCCGACTTCGGAAGGAATGATTCCATCCTTTTTGAGACGTCCTTCAAAGTTTCCGGAAAGTTTCCTTTCTGCAAAGGAGCAAAACTAAGTAGGCAACGGTAGTAATCCAAAAAGGATGAATAATACTTCACCATGCAAATGCGTCCAAAGATTCACTCCCCTTACCAACTACCTCCGACGTAGAGTGGCTTTAAGGAGTCCGCGGAACATGTCTTTCCCTTCATCATCGCTCTAAGGCAGCACGTCCGTAAAACCACTGCACCCTCCACCTACCCCCTGTGTTCACACCCCTTGTCTCCCAGATAACCAACCACCCCAACTTTTCTCACCCCCCGCTGAAACACACTCCTTCGCCCGAACTTGATCGCTGCGTCTGCCAAAGGAACTTCATGAAAGTGGGGGAAGGGGGGAAAATGAAGCGAAGAGGGAATGGATGTCGGAAAATAATTGCTTCCCGAAATCGGAGAATCAATGTTAGAGCGTGGGGAAGGACTCGCACTTCCCGTGGGGACGTTGATTGTTGGGGGAGAGGAGTCATGCAGTGTTCCTTAAACCACCAAGTAAACGCTGCCACATTCAAATCCCTGACATTTAATAAAAAATAGTGTCTGTTGTGAATTTGATGATGGAAAAGGAAGCGTCGTTTAGGTCTTCCGCCAGAAATACTTGATAACTATTGCTACCGCACCCACAATACTCATTGTGCATAAGAGGGAACATTACGACAGATCGTCCGTGTTTATTAAAAAAATATGTAGTTTGGGACTGGATGATTTAATGCCAAGATGAGAGGGGGCATTCATTATGTTCGCACTGATTCAAGGCGCATTTTCTTTATAGTACTTCGTTTTACAGACGGAACAGAACAGAAAACTCAAGTCTCTAAGATGGAAATAATATCCACGAATTAATTCCTAAAAATATAGAAAATTAGTTACAATGGAAACAGATAACGATACATGATAAGAGATAAAATAAAAATAAATTAACAACTGTTTCAAAGAGGTTAGCACAAAGGAAGCCCGAAATTATATAGAAGCCGTATTAAAGGTATCATATAAATATTTCTGCCTTTATCATTGTTGATAATGGAGAATGTGAAGGCTTCAGTGAGTCTTCCACCATTCCAATATTTCTACCTTTATCGTTGTTGATAAAGAAGAGTATGAAGATTTCGGTAAGTCTTCAACCACTGAATGAGTGCGAAGGTTTAGTAAGTTAGGAATTCCATTTTCCAACGGTTTTTTACTTGCACCAACAGCTAGACTAACGAGAAAATACACCAAGTAATTGTTTATTAATAAAGGCACTAAGGGTTTTCAAGTTAACTATTACCATTGAGATGATCTTGATGATTAGGAGGGCGTCTTCATTGTGCCGATTCTTGTCATGAGGTTAGATCACATGAGATTATTCAAGATTTTTCTCTCAATATTTCTGGCCAGTTTTGACGAAAACCTGTAGAAATGATCCACTGACAGAGATATTGGAGACATTCGAACCTTTATTCATACCGACTCTTTCGAATGAGCGAGGAAAAGTGGGCTGGCAGGCCGAGGATGAGTCAGTGGAAGAATGGGATTGCGTGGGGTGCGGAAAGCGGGTGCTCTCAATGCGGAACCGGGAGAAGAATAATGCTACGCGCGGAGATATGGATCGAGAAGGGAAGAGAATAAGGTGAGGAGAAGGAACGCGAGAAGAGTGAGGAAGCAAACGGCGAGGATGGACGAGGGCGACGTGGGAGGACTGAGAGGTCGGAATATGGAGACCGGAAAGAGGATATCTCCCCTCCACATCTCTCTCCGCCTTAAACTCATGCGCTCAAAAATAAAAATCCTCTCGCCTCCACTCTTCCCCGACACGACTCTGCCGGCCTCCCGCACACACTCTGATAGACGGCTTGGAGCCACTCTCTGGACCCAAGGACCGCCTTACTATTACAGCGCGGGGGAAGGAAGGATGGAGAAGGCCCCCCCCTTAATCCAGGGCCGCTTCTCCTCCTCGCGACCGAAGTACAAACCCTTCCAATATTCATTCTGCACTGCCAGACATAACTAATGCATGACCACCTTGCTTTCTGCTCCCCCCGCCATTTCCCTCCCCCCCATTCCATACCCTCTCTCGACCCCGAAAAGAGAAGGCAGCGTCGAGTGGGCCGCCCCGCTGCCGCAGCGCCGTTCCGCGTGAGTTACTTGTTGTCAGACGAGCAGCAACGTCAATCCACTCCCCAGGACGGTTGAGAGTGAAGGAATATGGGGTAGGTACCGGAAGGGGTGGTGTGAGCACCAGCGGGCGTCTCTCGGCTATGGTATGAGTGTTGGCTGGATTATGGCACAAGAGGAAATGGCAGGTGGGGATGGATTTTAAGGCAGTGGGGAGGGGGGGGTGGAGATGGGTGTGATGGAGGTTGGGGTCAAAGTCGATAGAGTTGATCCAACGTGGGTAGGAAGCTGAAGGGTTATAGGGATGAGGGAGTGGAACGGTAGGGTTGTTTAAGGGTCTCCCCGCGGCGAAACTGTGGAAGACTCGGAGTGTGGCGCGCGAAGAAAATAGAAGTGATCCAACAGTTTATCGGGGTAAATATTTAATTAAAAGCTTTTAGCGACACTTTCACGTGTGAAGTTTTGACCGCTTCATAATTGATGTCCGTTTAATTTTTTTGCACGACGAAACGGATACATCGCGGATTATCTCATAATTTAAAGGTAAGAGTGCCGTAATCAAATTAAATAAAATACGAGTTTTGTTGGTGGTAAAATTAGAGATGAGGATGGTGAGGGTGAACGGAAAGTTCAAAACATAAATACACTAAATCTACATTTATATATTATGGATTTTTTAAGTAAAGAAGGTCATTGAAGTATAAGCTGGTCAAAAACGTATTTTCCAGCACGCAATCTCACCACTGATTTTTCCAAATTAATATTGAAGGCATAACTGTGAGCCGTTTCACAATATATGAAGGCAGAATATAAGACATCAACAGTATTCACATAAAACTGAAAGATAATTCTCTCAATTATTTTACAGAGTTAGCCATTGCGACAAAGGGATACCGACTAAAGTGGATTAAACAAGTCTTAAAGACGAGAGGAGTATTTCGAAGGAAATTTAAAAGCTAATAATACACTGCAGAGGATTGCTTAATAGAAGTGTATGCTTTCTCCACGAAATGTGGAACCTAAATAACGAGCCTAAATTCCATTAACGAGTGTCCCAATTCAGCATTCAGCTGATTAGCTTCGAAAACTTAGGGTAACAATAGATTTTTTCATTCAGGCAGGAAGAGCAACACTTATATAGATATTATCATGAATAATTTGTCATATCATAAAGAAAATCATCATTTGTCATATCATAAAGAAAAAAAGAAAAGAATAAAGAAGATTATCACAAAGAAAAGTTCGCAACATGTTAAGAATTCCATGCAAAAAGATGACACGAATAAAAAATAGCGTCTTATAATCACTGTGTTAGGAAGTATAGTTTCGGACTTTATAGTGATAATGATTATTGGTATGCGGTGGCATACGTTAGAGATGCGACGCAACATTTGAACGCACTCTACGTCCAAACCAACTCTCCTCAAATGGTAAAACAAAGACCGAAGATATCACAATTTGTGAAGCTAAAATAACCCTCGCATATACCCAGATTGCGTCCAAAATTCACATAACAATTTTTGCATTGAGATTACATTAATAAAAAAAGTAATTTTATAATAATTATCAGATAGTAATAGCAGTCCTTTATCCCGATATGGGATCTGCAACGACGTGAAGTTCTGTACGACCGAGCTAAATGAAATGCACTTGGTAATAGTGATCAAGGTCTACACTGACATCTATGAAAAGTTATTAACAACTCTCAAAAATGCTCCCCGGCCGGTAGACAAGCAAACTGTTTTTGTTAACGGCTAGATTCTTCCATTAAGAGGTCTTTAACAATTGCACTGCCGTAAAATTGAGTACAAAGAAAAGAACGTAAAATGCATCTAAAGGCGGGAGATGAGCCAAAATAAAAATTTTGGAACTCCTGTTTCCAAATTATTCAAAGGAAAATTTCATAGTAATTAGTATTTCAATGATAAAAACATATTGAGCAAGTAACCCTAAAAAATTAAACATTAAAGTTCGCATCGTACAAAAACTCTGACAGCCTGATTAGCGTGATTTCCTTCATTAAATTTAGTATAAATATGTTTTTGCAACCAATATTAAATTACATAACTCACATTTGATATTTTATGTGCAAGGACATTCAGAAAACAAGAATACAAGAAGGGGGTGAGTAGAAATACTTATAGGCCATTACGAAATTACCTATGTGAAACTAAGAACTTGATTAAAACCTTAGATATAGCTCAAGGAATAAGCAATCATGGTAATGACGGTTTACTCAGAGTGATGTCTGATCAAGGTAACCAGCTTCGTGTTAGTCGGACGACCCTTATTTTGCAGAAATCTAGCTCACCAACGGTATGTTATGTAAAGTTATTCATGTCCGACAAAAATAGCACATGTCTTCTGATAAAAGACTACGTATGTACCTCTCAAGGGATTGAGCGAAAGTTTATTTTCAAATGACCGAAAATTGCGGTCGGTTTGCCCTCGGGGATGGCTATTGCCCGGCATTTGACCAAGGGCGGAGAAAAATCTGCAAAACTTCCCGTCGATATGCCGAGAACTGGAGAACAAGAAAATAAAAAATACAGCTACAAATAATTGGGAGTTAGCCACAGTATTTAAAATTATAAGGAATTCTTACAATTTGAAGAAATAGCATAAATGGAATTAATTCTGGAGTCCTATTAATCGCATGAGGGGCACTGTTAGGTCAAACTATGCAGCTATTATTGACCGGTAAAGCTCTGCGTGTTGCCAATTGTGGTTTCAGATTAGACTATGCGACATAATTTCGATACTTACAAAATCACACATTTCACAGTTATAAATAGTGTCCGAAAGACATCAAACAAGCCAAGGACAAAGACATTCATTTGACTTGCGTCCTTTTTGCCTTCCATTATTCACTTAACCTCTTCGTGTCGTCCATCTCTGTCTCCCATTTTTTCAAAACCTCCTTCATGAGCGGGTGTTTTCTTACAGTGGCTTGTTTTGGCTGAATTTAAAAGCCAAATATATAACTTTTTCCTTACCAAGGTTTTTATTAGTCCTATTTATTACACAATGTATTATGGTTAGTATATAGAACGTTAGGTATCATTATTAAGTATAATGGATGTCAGAATTATGTTGATTCTAATTATATACATTTCTTCCGACAACGTTTAAACTGTTGATTTGAATTTTATCCCGCACACTTGGCTCTTCTCTAATACCTAAGCATTGCTTAAATACAATCATGAGCAATAGTATATTACTATATATTTTGCAAAGACTGGAGGTGCCTAAAAAGAAAAGAACACCCTAAGTTAAGAGGTAAAACAAGGTAGTGAAAGGCCTTGGAGAGAAAGGCTGGAATGAGGAGGAAAACCAAAACAGAAATGGTGGAAATGAAAAAAAGAATTGGCCGACCCTACCGAGGAGTGGAGAGCAAGTAAAAAAGGAACACGAACAACGTGAAAAATTGCATATTATAGTTTGTATTTATCTGTAATACCATGGTTCTGGATGCTTACACATTGAAATACCAGGTTACAGGATTAAGATCGAACTGGAGACCCTAATGCCTCAAATTACTACACTTTCGTTCACCTAAGTCATTTCTACATATCTATCCGTCTTCCTCCATGGAGGTCAAAATGCGCACTATTTTTTCATTCACGTTCCCATGGCATAGTTTCCTTGAAATCACTACTTGTGACACAATAGTGACCGGGAAAAAACATCAGGAGGTCCCCTATGGTGGCATGCATTAAGAAAATCATCAATGATTGTGACATGACCTCTTATGAAGACAGACTAGTAATCTAAGTGTAGTTATATATATGCAGCAAACCAATCTTAGGATTGAGTAATGCTGGGGGCGACTTACTTCAATAGGATTCGAACAGTTGAAGAGTAAAATAAAAAAACTGCAGCATAAAACGACCAAAAATAAAAAAAATAATAATAAATCGTCATTTAAGAGGGAAAGGATGTGGAGTATTGAGGAAAACGCGGCCATATAGCCAGGATTTGCCAGCGATCGTGAGGAGACGTTTTGTAGCTCCGCGAGGATACTTCTTCCTTCCGCCCCGGGAGGTTTTTGAATTCCACAGGAGAGAGAGAGGGAGAGAGGAGGGAGAGTCCTCGGCTGTGTGTGGATTTGGGACCGGGATTAAGACAACCTTCGGAAACATGTATCCCGACAGAGAGAGGGTGAAATGGCTGGGATGAGACGAACACGAGAGGCGGCGTAAGGATAGGAGACAAAGCCACCCTCCCGCAAGGACACCAACACCACGCCCCGCCCCCGTTCGCCGAAACCGGAGGCGGCATGCACCCACCCTCCCCGCGGCTCACACCGCCACATCCGTCTCTATATATCCCCCGCCTCATGAGACATTCAGATCACGTCCTAGCCTTACGACAGAGTGCTCAAACCCCCCTCTTCCTCACAACCCGTCCCCTCTGCCGGTTCCTCCTCCCTACCTACTCCTCTCCCAGGCTTCCCTCCACAGTTCTCCCACCTCCTCAGCCCCTCGCAGCCTCCGCACCATTCAAGCACCATGGCAACCCATTTCTTATACTACTCCCTCTCTATCTCACGCATTCTCCCTATCTCCCACGTCTTTTTCCGTCGGAATTCTTTGTGTCTCTGTTGCATCATCCGCAACATATCTTCTCTCGCCTTTCCCCGTCAGTCTTTCTCATATTCCGCATCAGATTCCATATTCATTCATTAGGGTATTCTACCAGCTGACTGGTAGGTTTTTGGATATTTTTTATCCCAACGTCTCAATTTATGACCCATCGCGCCATTTTCTCTGCAATAGTTAAGCCGCAATTACATTCCTCTTTAATTCCCCATGTCATCTCCCTCTTCTTATTTTGCCCAGAATTCCTATCCTCTTTCTTACTCTTCCCCAGTTTCCTCGTTTCAAATCCTCCACCCACCTCTTCTACCTTCTCTGAACTTCCGCCACGAGCTTCCTCTTCTCTCCAGCTATATAAACTACCTACTCGTTTGTCTTTCTCGCTACACAGCTCACCCTTTCCATCCTTCTCGAAACACATCTCAAACGCTTCAGGTCTATATATATCCTCCTTCGCAATGACCAGGTCACCTCGTCATGCAGCGCAACATGCCATATTAATGTTTTCAACAGCCTTTTCTCTATGTCTCCACTCAGACCATTCCTCATCAATTTCTCTTCTTACAAAATGCTTCTTTAGCTGAGTCTTAAATCTTAAATCTCTACCACTAAACCCTTTCTCCTCCAAAGTATTACCCATACATTAAACCTGCTCTGTTTTGTGCCCTCCAACCTTTTTATTGAGCCGCCTTATTTCTTTTAAAGGCTCTTATTACTTTCGTCTTCCTATGATTTACATTCATCCTATACACTCTATTGATATCAAATACGGAATTAATAAATAAAATACTAATTCCAAGTGCAATGTGTGATAGTAGCTATTACAGCAATTTTGGCCTCGCCACCCCCAAGTATCTAGGTAAACATACGTTAATGAAAATTGTAAAAACCACCCCCTTAACTAATAATTGACTAATGCTCTCCTAATAATGAAATCAGATTATGAACTATCCACCCATTCATTCAGTTCACACCTCTTAACAATAATGCAAAAGTCTAAAATCATTTTTTGTATGTTTTAAATGGTTTTGTAGTCTAAGAAAATGAGCAGGATGAACGAAAGTTTTTTCGTCACAAATACAAATACGCTGCTACACTTAGCGACGCACATAACCGTTGTCCGTATGCTTTCAATCCTTGTAGGATTCTTCACTATTTCATTTGTCATTGTAATGCATTTTGTTACAGCTTTCGTTAAAAAATCCGGGAATATTGTTTCTAATTCCAGTACTTTCAAATGGTCCTGACAAGGAAAATTTTGTAAATCGTGAGAGGTTTCTCAACTGATACTTAAAATTCTTAAAATACTTAAAATACTTAGAGCGAACATTTAAAGGTGTTATTTAGGGCGTTGGAAAATAAATACTTTTATACCTATGAGAGTTTAGGAAACCATCACTGTAAACTGTCTGCTTTTATTTGTATTCTTTCATGTATGATGAGTAAAAAGTCGCGTGACCATGATCAAATGTAGGGGCAGGTGATTAGATACATGGCTTAATTAAAAAATCTCAGTAAAACGCTTTGTAACCACTTTTTTAAGGATATCTAATCTGTATTACGTACTTTCTAAATTTTATTGTGGCAGGTTCATTCACCCAATACAATCCGGCTGATGTAAAAATCGTTAGTATTTTTCATTCCTCAAGTGGCATGTAGGATTCAGTGAAAGTGTTAAAACGCTATTTTAAGGGCTTGCTGAGGAGCGTACGATATTATTTAGATTTCTCATTTTCCTCCTTTCACTTGTGTGATCCAATGTATCACAGAATTACGTTCCACGATTTTCCTCTAAATTCTCACCAGTTTCACTCAATGAGCCAACTTGAAATTATGATAATATATAGATAGCTGCCTAGCGTCTCGTGTACATTATGCCTTGGTTAATTCGAATATAACCGAGAAAACGATTGAATGATTTGTATAAATACTGACTGAATAATGATCATTTGAGTGGATGCAATACAATCTTCCACGAATTGACTATTTACTGAAAGAATTTAATCGTTTCTGTAGTTAAAGTGCCTATGGTATGAGATTTAACGGAATAATCAAAGCTGCACAAAGAAAAAATCTACAGGGAAGTTTCATTACATGTGGAGTCGCATAAGAATGGGCTTGAGAATTCTCTCGCCGGTGATAATATGTACTGACTAAACTTGACGGCAAAACGTCCGGCCACATTATCCCGAACTCCTTCAAGGTACCTTCGTGAAGAAGTATTTAACCGTCAAATTGGCGAAGTCGCACACTCTGAAAGGCTAAACGGTGTAAGGTTAGAGCTAGAAGCCTTCATTCATCCTTCCGCTCTTTGTGTCCGATGTTGTCCCGTCATTCAATCCAAAATTTATTTCAGCTTAATTTATAATTAACTCTAGAGATTTGAGTTATTCCGTTCCTTTTTACAGCTCGCAATTTTCGTGACCATTTCTTCGCAAGGCCCATGTCCTCACAGCATCCTGTTACCAGGTGAAACGTCCACGCTCCATCATCTATCACACATAAAAAAAGCGTGCAGTTGAAAGCAAGAATGGACTAAGTCAAAAATTTCACATTTGAAAAATAAGGCTCAAAAGGTAAGTAAAAATTAATTATACACTTAGTACTGTTTTCTCGTGAAAATAAAACTGCTTCAAGACTCACAACTCTTAAGTAAAAACACAGAAAAACGAATAAGACTGCTTCTGGTTAACTATAACATAAACTACAACTCACGATAACTATAACATCTTTCTCCAAGATTCTCATTCATATTCACACATGTAGTATCCTGCGAGGTACAGTGGTCATCCTGATCATGTGATGGCAGGTCATAGGACACTATGTATAGAGTAAGGTAAAGTTTCCCACGTTTCCTTTGAATAATTACCTATTAATGTTTAACGCCCAGCTTTGTAAAGATTTATATTATGCTCTTAATAAAACAGCACCATGACTTAGATTAAACACTAATAAAAGCAAAGTACACATTCTGCAGCAATTTCCAATGTCATAATAAAACAGAAACATAAAAGAATCATGCAATACACATAAATATGAATGTATATAAGGCGTATACAATGACGGGAAGTGTCCTTTACTCGAAGTTTTCTTGGCGAGCGTCCAATAAATCTCTCGCGTGTCATGAGGCGGCATGCGTACCTTTGGCTTCCGAGTGCTGGTCTCGCGTATAACTTCCTGAGTCTCTAGAGGATCCCAGCCTCGTCCTTCCAACAGCAGTGTTATGCTCTCCGCCGAATGCAATTGTTTATTCTCATCCCCATTCCTTGAATTCCTCTCTCTTGATTGACAACCCGCTCCCCTCCATTCCACTACCCCATTCCCATGCCTTCCGCGGAGTCATTTCCCAATACCAATCTTTGATTGTTCGTTTTGTCAGGCTGTCAGCGCGTTACTCGTCACGATGCCCTGGCTCTCTCTCCAGTAATACACCGGCGAATTTTCCGTGGGTCAATCTCCTCGCAACGGGTTTGATCACATGTATATGCAACTTCAGTGACACAGTCGCGACATTTTTGTTTCCCATTTTGAGGTAGGCATCCAGCCATGACCACGAGGGAGCTCAAAAAGCTTTTTATGTATGTATCTACCTTCAAACAAAGTTCTGCGCATTTTATTTCATCCACTTTGGCATCATAAAGAGATTAGGTTACAGGTGCATGACTAAAGCTCTCACCTGACATTTAGATGAGCTAGCAGTGCAAATGACCTAGATTAATCAATTGCTAAGAAAAAATATGCCCCTAAAAAAGCGGCCTGTTACATTAACTCGTTCATACGTAAAATACCGGTCCAAAAAATTAGGAGTGACGAACATTAGAACTTTTCAGTGCTAAGTATTAAGTGCATGTCATCAAATTACCGCAAAAAATACCAGGCTGGCACACACGAGTAAATGGCTTTATGGCGGCTTTCATAGTCTAACGATGTAATAATGGACTCATGAATAGAAAACAGATTTTATCCAAAAATATAGTTACATTATTCTCATTGGGTTTACTTTATATTTTACATATTAACCTTATGTCTTATTTCTCATCTAATAATTAATTCATCTATGAATTCTGAATATAAAGACTAGAAAGGACAGAATTAGCCACTATGAAGAAAACTGAACGCTAACGAATTTATGCATCCTATAGTTGATGTGAAAAGGAGGAGAAAATCAATATTTCAATGTTTCTGTTTCACGCATCTCGATCTAACAATAAAACTCTCTTCTCTCATTCTTCCACCTTTTTGAAGATATTCGAAAATTCACCCTCACGGCCGATACACAGGCATCTCCACTTTCACTTCGCACTCCTTTGTCAGCCTTATGCTCCATTTGCCATCTTTCTCTGTCTACACTCCATCCGTATACATATATATGTCTCTCTCTCTACGCAGTGTACCTTTTATCATTTCTCCGACTCTCTCAACACCCTCACACCAAGCTGTCTATACGCCAGGGCCCATATACATCTTTTATCTCCGGATTTTTCGATTCCTCCTTCCCTTCCAAAACGCACTGCGGCGTGTATTTCCGGGAAAATTGCTCGAATTCATTTTATTTCCACACACTGATCTTTGTACCCACAAAGCTTGAACTCAAGGCACGTGTACAAGCGTTCAGTCTTCTTGCTATTGAAAAAAGTGTATGATTTTGGTCGTAAATATTTTCCAGGGCTGGTAAATTTTATAAATGTCCAGCTTCTTCCATCTTTTTTTTCAGATTCACCAGTTCCCGGTTATATTGAAGAATCTTCTCCTGGAATTAAAGGATCAGGAGATGGATCATTGTCAATACGAGTTTACCTTGATCCTCTTATTTATTGATAGCGAAAATATAATAATCAATATCATATTAATGAATGGGTCTCCCATCAAACGTGGAGCATGATTTTTAATGCATTTATGAGTTTTCTACAGCATGTAAGCGAGATAAAACGCTAAAATTGCATACCATAGTGTATCAAATTTTATCCACATTACCACCGAGATTCCCAATATTGGAAAAATTCATTCAAATCTAGGCATTGATGTACGTAATAAGTAGTTTTATCATCTTTAGCATTTTATTTAATACTGAAAAGTTTCATAAGAATCAGTCACAGAAACGCTCTGCTTTAAACTGTCCCGTTCGCATTATGTTCTATTAATTATTCATAAATCTTAGTTAACTTAGAGTAAAACCCAATGCCACTGTCATTTTGAGCACAATCATCAAATTTCATTTTATTTTATTAAATAAAGCAAAAGTTCTATCCATATCTCAGTTTGATACAAAAATATATTGAATAAATGTCCGAAACTACACAGCTCTATTACTAATCCCTTTTTAAATTACTGACAATTCTCACAAGTCGACTAATAATATTATTTTAACCTAAGCTTAAATTATCTAAAAATTAACGATTCACACTCTAACAAGGTCCATTTTCGAATTTTTATAATGCGCAGTCCTCGCGTTATTTTGACCAACTCATCCCTCGTCATTCAGCTAGCAAAGCAATTAAGTGGAGAGTCGCGGATCAAATTAATGTGAGACGTTTTTGCACGGTCAAGTATCAAAGGAAGGGCCGTTACGTCGCAACCTATTTTTTTATTAGGGTCAGAAATATAGCACGGAGATAAAGAAGAACGCTGGACGGAATTCAGAAATTTTCCACTTTTTCATGCTTGAACTGGTAAGTTTTGTGAGGGAGGGAAAAGCACAGAGACCTTCACCGAGGCACAACCATCAGTCCCCCACGTCCGACCTTTCCCCCGCCAGAAAGATATCCTCATTTTACTATACCAATACAGTCCTCCTCTTCTTGTGTGCCTCTCCGCGTCCTTTCACTGCTATCCCAAGCAGCCTCCTCTCCATCGAAAGGAAAGGGTAAGGGAGAAAGGGCGCAGGGCTAATGCAGGTCAAGCACGTAAGGAGCATAAATCACTCCCGTCTCCCTTATTCCTCGACCGTCCGCCACCCTCATCCTCCCCACTCGCTAACCACTCCCTCTCTCCCCAGAAACCCCTCCGCAAGCATTCCCCCATCCTCCAGTTACCCTGAACCCCATCGCTTCACCTACCAATCCCCTTTTTCAAACCGTCTTCAAAAACTTACTATTATTTCGAAAAAATCTTTGAAGAAAAAATAAGAACTTTCTTCCCCAGTGGGCAAAGATTTTTCGAGATTTCACCAGAAATCTCGAGCTGTGTCATCGGGTTCGAAAAGTCGGCCGTTCCACCTGAAAAGACGCTGATTAAGCCGCGATAAGTTTCTACACATAGTAATCGTATAACTATGGAAGAGATTGAGTATAAAAAACGCAAAGGTTCACTATCGATCCCTATTCCTATTCAAAGCTTCGAGATAAGTCACCTTAAATCGTCGCAGGAGTTTCCAAAATGGGAGGGCGTTCTTGAAATGGAAATTAAAGTGCGGTTTAATTATTAGTTAATAACTGCATCTGAGATATCTTTTCATTGGAGACAAGAAACAAGTGAGGAAACATTTTGCTATTAAAATAACAAACCATTTTTGGAATTGGAGTTTAGAAAGTATAAATCTGGCAGAGATAGTCATCTAACATTTTAATTTATGCTTTACTAATTCGATGAATTTTTGGAGTTTATTTTTGAGTATTTTTAATGTAAAATTATTAGTCCATTGAGATTTTTCGTGGAAACGTGTACTTTTTTGGATAATTACCAAGATAAAAAATGGGTTCCATCATGTCATTAACCTTTCTTAAACTTTTATGAATCAATTCTGGGGTTTCAAAAAAATAGTTAAAGAAAACCATAAAAAACGGTGTCACAAGACGGCAGCTACAAGGGAAGAACAAATCCCCCACTCGGAGAGACGGAAAATCCTTTCTAGAACCCTAAGCGATTAAACGATTCACAACTTTTTCTCCATTTACGAAAAACATTGTCGAATGTCTCTGGTAACTCTTGCGTAGCTCGACCGCACTGAGGCAACCGTGTTGCTTTCAGATGAAAAGAGATTGCCCTGAGGGGCAGGGGTGGACTTACCTATAAAGGCACCTTGTAGTAAGAAAAAATTCGGCGCAAGGACATCGGATTGTGTCTTGCACCTCTTCAATAATTCCAACGCCGCCTAAATTAACCAAACCGGGACCAAAAGAAACTACTTAGCGAGGATAGTTTGTATACTCGCCCCAAACTGCGATCGTACTGAAAGGAGCGTGAGGGGAAAGACACTATTTTAGTTCACAGGAACTGTATCATTTTAGACTGCTCCGCCGGACTTCCAGCTTGGGTACCAATCGGCAATTTAACATGTCGATTACCGCCCTTCGTATACTACGGTCCTCTGACGATTGAATGTGAATCCCTCGCTCTTATCGATTATCCAGTATGCAAGCGTTCTTTTCCTCACGCGGCATATAGCCCACATTGCATCTTCTATTTATTTTTTTGTTTTTACGACTATACCAGTACTCCATCACACTTGGAGCCCTCATCCTCTCTGAATTTATCATCCACGTCCAGCGTGTGGGAAATGGCTAGATGAAACGTCAAATGATGTCGCTTAGGATTTGGATTGGTATCAAGACAGAGGATGCCCATGGCGTTGAAAAGAGTTGAATGAAATTTACATGTCTGTAACACTCATTAAATTAAAAAATTCAACTTTTTAAACATTCATTACAACTCATTCCAATGTAATTAAACATACGTTCCTATTAATGATGTCCATTAAGAGTACCTATAATATTTCTCTTGTATTTAAAACTCCAAGTTGAATATTGTGTTTGCACGCTTGCATTTAAAGTTTTTATTGAAATACATTTATTGAAATAAGTTAAAATTCTCAGGAAGCCAACTAGTTTTATCCATTAATTAAATACCGCTCGACTTATTTTCCTTGAAACCAGTAGTTGAATAACTACTGGTTTAACTACTGGATTGTGTAGGTAGTGACAGCATGCACTACTGTTTTAAAGAGACAAACATTAAAAATGCAACTAATTTGCATCGCGAAGCATTATCAAATGCCTCATGGAGTCCAATGGATGATAAACGATGCATAATAGGTGTACTATAACTCGCACATAAATGGTATTCTTGAGTTTTTAAAATATGTTACAATTCTATTTAGATGCCTTTTTCACATCAGAACGTCTACGTTCGACAAAAGACTTAAAATGTGGCGCAATGAATGTAAAGAAATTAAACGTAACAACAAGACTTTAATATTGAAAAATCATTCACCTATACTGGTATTCAAACCCAGACACTTCCATATCGCACCTAATCCTCTTGTCAATTGAGAACTATCTATATGCAAATTTCATAGCTGGTTGAAGCACTCAGCTGGGCTCGTATTCAAGCCCAGGCGAACGTTTTTCACCTAAAATTTCACAAAATTATGTGAACAATAAGGGGAAACTCCGTTACTACTAATGCGTGATTAGTTTTTGAGTTCTTTGAAACCTAAATTCTTCAAAAGGACGAGTTAGAAGATTGGAAATACCACAATGTGTGATCATAAATAATTTTTTACAGAACATAAACTCACTAGATAGCATGATCTCATGAAAAGATTTTTGTAATATTTCCGCACCGTTTATTCACAACACCAACCTAGTTATCGACAATATTTGTCATCATCAAGGTGTACGCATACAATTTTAGCGAGCTTGCTTTCATTTATTAACTAGAGATTGAGGGGGAAAGGGTGGGTAAGGATAGAATGACTTTCAGTAAGGGAAAGTTAGGTGAGATGGCGTTAACGGAGAGGGTGTACAGAGGAAGGTTTGTTTATTAGGACGGTCACGTGGTAGATGAGTCATGGAGTACAATTGATTACAATGGGAAGGGGTGGCCAAGATACAGACAATCATTAACAATGGACATATTTTAACTTTTCAGGAAACAGAAATTTCGTACTCCTACAGATACTCCAACTATCTGCCTGTTCATTGGTCGTGTAAACCCTAAATATTAAACTCGCTCTTGTGATTATTATCGATAGATGTTCAGTGAAGTTGGTCTTCGGGTCTCCTTTATGCCATCATTCTACATATCCGTTTACTGAGGTGTAAATTGCACGCCTACTCTGGCCAACGTATCCATGACTCATAGACCGTAAAACCTTCCTAATAAACAAGCCTCACTCTCCACACCCCCCTCCGTTTATGTCATCATATGTAACTTTCCCTTCCCGTGCGTCATTCTATCCTTGCCCACCACCCCCTCACTTTGGTTAAGAGGTGTATAAAAGAACGCTAAAATTGTCTATGTGTTCCTTTAAAATGGCAAATATTATTGAAACCTAGGTCGGTGTTGAGAATAAACTGCATAGAAATATTTTTTGAGATCTTTCTCAAGAAAATCTGTTCTTGAGATCATGTGATCCATGACCAATTTCGACAAATTTTCGCCAGATTCATTGAATTTTATTCATTTAACCGTATCCTCACTGTAGAATCAAAATAAATAGAGCGAAATTTAGGATTATAATATTTATTTCTTACTACCAAAGTTTCGCTCGTTACATCATCATTAGGTGCAGGTAAATCTGTATGTAGACTGAACTAAAATAAACGAAACCTTGGTCGTAAGACATGAATATTGTTCTCGTGGAATTTTCTCTATTTTTTATGCATCGTTGATGTTTTGATTCCATAAAGTATCAACTGAAACTTCAGAACTTGAGCATGACCTCCTTTCTACCTTCAATCCTTCATTTGAAGACGGATTACAAAAGTACTTTTATCATAATGTATTCATCAATAAGTTGCCAAGTTCTTAAACACTAATAGAAATTGTTAACGAGGAATTCCATGTCTCAGGAATGTGCCACATTTCATCGTAAACGACATATTTGATAAATAATAAAATACGGCACATACAGCAGTGTCCATGATAGACAAAATTGCTGAATGAATGCTCTGGACGGAAAAGCTTACTGTAAAGCATGTTAAGGAGGATCCCAGCTGGAGCGAACTCCGCATCGAAAAACCAGTTCCGGCAAAGATTCACATTTAGGATCCTAAAGTATGCTTACCATCTATTGTCATGAACATTTTATTCAACTTCCTGGACCGGGAATCGAACCACGGACCTTTGGTTTTCCGGACCAATGCGCAGACCACTTCGCTATCCAGGCTTCCTAATTCCCATGGCAATTTTGGTGGATACAAGGCAACTAGACCTTGGCAACAAGATCTAGTTGCCTTGTATCTTGATCTAGTTGCCTTGTAACAAACTAGATCTTGCCAACAAGATCTAGTTGCCTTGTAAGAATACAAGGCAACTAGATCCTATTTTCTCATGGTAATTTCTTCAAAAAATTCACCCGCCATGTTTGAATATTTTATTCAACGTTTTCTCATATTATTTCTTTCATTGGTAACTCATTACAATCACTTGAATACTTTCATCAAACCTCTAAGCTGTTACTGCACATCATTCCTAGTCATTGTCTGACACGCAGACCACATATTTTACACAAAGCTATCTGATTTACATTGAACTGATGATATTTTCATGTCTGATGATATTTATTGACGGTACAGAAACATGATTTCGTGTGTCCTAACATTTAAAAAATTCCGGACCGCCTGCCATTCGATAATAAAGTTGAATTAAGGGAAATCTGATAGCGTAAAAATATTATTTATTATCCGTTCTTCCAACCAGAAATGTTGAAAATAAGAGAGGGAGAAGTCCCTAAGACGTAGGCAGTCAAGAGTATAAATACAAAGGGTAAATAAAGAGGGAAGTATCTATGAAGAGCTTCAAGGATGTACGCCAATTAGCATTAGACATCAACGGATGGAGGGCTGCAGTCAACCAGCCTTAGTTATGTGCGACCAATCAATGAATGAACCGGAAATGGTATTATACGAGCCAAATTTTCCTCACGATGTTGCGGTACATGTTTCTGTCACACTGGGAGCACTGAGACGGGCTTTCCTTTTGAAGCTCGAGGACTCGTCTACACTAAGCACACGCTGTCAAAGCACCCGCTGCAGGCAGAATCAATATATGCGAAATGTACTATTCGCCGAGCCGAAAGATATATCTTGACAATGGTGTCCCCTTCCCGACGCGACGGGAGTTACCCAAGCTCGCATCCAACCAGAGCAACAGAGGCAACTCCCGGGGACCTCCCCGAGAAGTTTTGGGCACGTTCCACGGTTCCATGCCCTGCCAAGGTCAGCTGACTGAGGGGACGCCCCTCATACCACTCCAGTAACCGCCTCCTCAGGCAAATCTTCCCGTAATTCCTACCCACACCGCTCCCTCAACTTCCTTCATTGCACCATTATTTTTCTCTACCTCTCTCTCTCCTTCCGGTGAGCAGACGTTCAATCTAAAAATCTAAATCTTCTCTCCCTTCGCAAAATATCTCGGTCCAATCCTTTTGCCCTCCCGAGACGTCCCGAAAATTCCCTGCATTTATCCCCAAAAAAGTCTATTCTTCTACTTCGCCTTTCGCACTTCTTTTCCCTATATATCTGCCCTCTCCTCGCTACATTTCCATCCCACAATCCCTCAGTCTGACCCTCTCTCCGTCTCCCCTCCCCCTCACGAATCCGTAGTTCCCCTCTTTTCTCTTCCATCGGCTCCGCGGAATTCCCAGGATGCATCACTCCTCCGCAACCACCCTCCTCCCCCCTCCCTGAACTCAAATCCAGACTCCCTCTCCTTTGCCCCCTTAAGTCACGCCCTCGGCACACCTCGGGGAGGCCGTGCAGCGCTGCTTTGCATCGATAGCGATAAGCAACACCTCGTAGATATCGCATTGAAATCGATTGGGCGATTCGATAAAAGTATAATTGGATCGGAAATCAAAAACTTTCAAGTAATGGTCCACGGATATTTTTACTGTTTACCCTGTAGGTAAGCAATAAAAATTTCCGTGGACCATTACTTGAAAGTTTTTTATTTCCGATACGGAGAGGTTCCATAAAGTGAAGTCTGAATTTATAAGTTGTATAATTGGATGTTCAATCTCATACGATGGTCGCAAAAGCATTCCGATACGCGATGGCTGAAAGAGGATTTGCTTATGGAAGATGACTGCTATGAAAGAAGCAAGCGTTACAATGTCACTACTTGTATCACTAACAGAAGGGCATTGTTTGTTTGCATATTACTGCCGATTATTTACCAAAGAATTGAATTACGCATATAATAAATGAAAGCGGAACTTTCGAAAGCACCTCAGTTTGGCAATCAATGACTTCTGATGCCACAATATTCGAGTTCCACAGGAATTTGAGGACAATGTTAATTAATATAAATTTCATCAAATTTACAAGTGTTTAATTAAAGTGAATCAAGAGTGAGGATAAATATCATTGCAATAATTCAGTAAGAGAGCAGTCAAAAGTGTAACGTTTATGTTCTCTTTAACATTTATAGCGTTTCGATGTACAAACCAATACATAATTATGCAAAAATAAATCCTAAGAATTGTTTTTCATTCTCCACTTCCAAACGAGTTCAGAGCTTTACTGGATGCGATGCGATTAAATCGCGGAATCGAAATTCCACTTGCAGTGAATAGCAGCCATAGAATATTTGACATTCAAGGTCGAAACTCGATCGATAACCTTTTCCATCAACCACTGTTGCGATAGTCGTCCTTGCTAATGCATTCAATGTACAATTTGCCAGTGTCTTCTGAATCTGTCATTCAAGTAATCACCACAAGTAAACCCCCTTTACTCACGGACGTGCAGAAGTTCAGTGATGCAGTTTCCTTAGGTGTATCACTACTTGCAGGGCATCATTCTGCGAAATAATTTCTATCCAAAAAAATAATGATGAAAGTTAACAATGAAGACGACAATGCTGTGCTTTTAATGTTACCAGTTACTGATTTTGCCACCCACACCCCAGCTCCGCAAGCATTCTTGCCATTTATTATGATGCATAAATTACATTAAATATATACGGAAAGAACCAGAAATATGTTCGTCCGTGAACTTCCGTGACATACGATGAGGAAAGATGCGTAATGACCTTTGACTTAGGACGAGAAAAACACAGCTTTATTTCTATTATTTTATTCCTATCAAGAAACGAACCATGCTAGGTTGGATGTGACTCGATGGTAATCCACATGCCAGATACCATATGATGCATGTAATATATTGCCGCATTCATTTAAACACAATGCATACTATCCATTTTCATACACACATTCATTCCAATTACGCCATTGCTTCTTCGGGCAGGACGAGTCAAAGAGCTTCGTTAATTACTGTTGGGCCTAGGAAACTCTCTTCATAATTAACTCCAAAATGCTCAATTTTTGCACACATTTTGGCCTCTCACACGTTAACGCGTCGCTTTGTAAACGCTCTCCTACACGTCAGATTTACCAATGAAGCGCATTCCTTTTATTTACATATATGTACATTTCCGGGAGAGCGCAACAATATTCTTCCATAACTCAGCCATTTTTTGCCCTATCCTTCCTACTTTTGAAGCACTTATTACCTTACGTTTACTCTCACAGCACTAAGCCTTTATCGCAATCTCATGCATCGATAATTTAAAAAAATTAAGCAAATATGAAGCATCGACGCGATATTGACATGCGTATTTGCAAGCCCTCCCAGGGAGCCTTCCCAACTTCTATCCTTCATCCCTTTCTTCTATAACACTTTTACATGCTAGGCTGTGAAAAAATCATTTTCTATCACCTGGGAATTCATCGCTTCCCTCTGGCTCTAAGGCGAGCAATTATTTTTTCAACATTCCTCCTCCCTGCTTCAATGAAAAATCAGTGCTGGGGAGACTGGACCTTTCGAAGTCCTCCGATGGCTCTCTGCCCCCCAATCTCTCCCCGTCCAAAATTCACAACCTGCATAACGTTCTCTCTGATTTAAACCTTTTCCGACTTGAACTGACGCGTCGCTTTTTCGCGCTTCAGAACTCCCGGCCATTCGCCGCAACTTCCTCCCTCCGCAAGAGTGCAAGCTGGCAATTGGTGAATTGTGTACATCTAAATATCTCTCCCCGAGCTAAATACTTTACTTCTTTCCCACAGTTCCGAATTCCCCAAGTTCCTTTGAACCTCCACTTATTTCCCATATGCAACACATCTTTGTTCGTTTTACTTTCCGAATCATTATCTCTCAATCATGTTCCGATTACGATGAAGGTATCTATATCATTCTATCCAGCATCAATTCTGCAGAGTAGAACGGTGTTTGGCGGTGTTTGTTGGGAAAAAAGCCATGAAAGAAGATTGCAAGCATAGCTGAAAAGCACCGACAGTGAATAAACGGAGTAACACATCTAATATGAAGACTGGCTGGCAGGGTGGCTGTTGGGAAACTAGCCATAAACGAAGGTAGCCATGAAAGAAGGATATAAGAAATACGTAATAAATGGAGGTTATGCGCTAGATTCCATGATTTATAGTGAAACTTCTGAGGCTTTTAAGTTGACATAAATCCATTTATGGATCTTATAGGAGCGGAAATAAAAGAAATAAACTGTTTATTTATCCTTTTTTCCGCGCACCGTGATTGACTACAGTGAGTTGCATGCGTGGGGAACAATTGAAAGTGGTATATTGACAAATCAGCACACGTACTTAACATAATATGTGAGAGCTCTCATACATAAACATATCTATACCATCCATCGCATGGTAATATTAAGTTGTGGATGAGGAAGAGATTAGACAAGAAAAATGATTTGCGAGCGGTCGTGGACAGAAAATGAATAGCCATTAATTGGAATCTTCATTACCGTATTATCGTTTGAATCATAAATATTTTATTTTCCTAATATGATCAAGGGTCTCTCTTTCTCAACTTTTCACTCTTTTCCCATACAATAAGGGGAGTGTAACACAAGCATTCTCGTCACTGGCATTTTTAACCGGGATTTTCCCGTTACCTTTGATATTTATGTAACCTCTGAACGTCTATCAGCTCACAAAGCTATCTTCCCAAGATATCTCTCACACGTTTTGTTTCCACGCAACAACAGACATAAGTGCTGCAAGAGATGAGAGAACATCACCTCCGTTTTCTTTACAAATCCAATTCACCTAATTCCCTCTGAGTTGCCGCAAAGGGTTTTCATGCCTTGTTAGGAGTCAAATCTTCATCGCCTTACGTTATTCTTCCGTATGGCAAGTTCATTCATCAGTAGTACAAGGTCCTCATTATTACAATAAAATTCTGAAAATAATAATAAAAAGTAAGGAAGAATCTGAGTAAAATTTATCATTTTTACTCAGATTCTTTCTTCCTTACCCTCTACTCTCTGACGAAACTATCGACACCCTTTTACATCGCGACCTCTTTTATTAACATCTCCTGTTCTCAATTACTTTCCCCAACAAAATGCCTCTTCTTCCTGACATTAATGCAGTCGTTTGTGTTCACATGCGACTTCCCATCACATACGCTCTCTATCTGTCTGTAAATCAACGCTTTCCAAATCTTCACCCAACGCTTATACAAAAAAACCACAATTATGAATCTAAAAACGCAAAGCTCTCACGGAAACAACTCTACAAACACACGACGGGATTCCTCGAATTAAATCTAACTTTATGAGATTGAAACATAATTCTCTTTACCAATGTAAACGCAAAAACACAAAATGATAATTCCTTTGCTTCGGAACTCGGCAAAGGAAGCTATAGAATATCAAGAGGTAGTTTCCATTCCGTTCCCTTGATCATTCCCGTACACTTGATAAGGACGACAGGGAGAGTGCATTTTTATTAGATACGAGAGCTCACATTTCCTATCTCACTGCAAAATCAAAGGTTCACAAGCAAAATCAGGGAATTCCTCAGCGTACTTAGATTACTATAGCAACACGTTTGACGGGAGGGAAGCTAAAACATCTGTTTACAGAAAGTCTTGTGACGGAATATGGGAACAGATGCCTTCCTTTGATGTTGCCACAGCAGAGCAACCACCAAAACATATACTGTTTTCATATCATAAAAAAGAGGATCTCATGGGCTTTCCATTAAAAGCTCACTGAAATGGTTACGATCGTTTCACATGTTTCATTACCGGCAAACAAAGCATTACACCATGTCTTTATAGTAGAAGCCCTCAAAGGAATTTGTGCGTTAAAATCTAGCAATTATAAAGATGCTCTTTGAGCGTAAACATTAGTTCAATTACAATAAACGTGGTAAACGTGGTGTATGAAAACTGCTCAGCAAAGAATATTTGAATCCTGTCGTGAGCATCACTGATTGAGCTAATTTTGTAGATAAACGAATCCAAACATTCTCCTCTAGGCCTCGTCCAAAGGTACTGAGAGATTTACGCTCATTTATTGTAAATACCAGTAAGCCTCTTTTTCGTACTAAGTGCTAGAAAAATGCTACCTAGCGTGAGGATTTTCCGTATACTAAATGGTCAAATATGGACTGCGTGCGTTTCTTTCATTGCTAATCTCGAGAGCGGGAGGTAAAGAAAAAAATGCAAGTAAAATTGTTTCTCTCTTACCTCTGCGTATAGGAATAAAAAGTTCTCGAAAACTAACTTTTCCTCTGAGATTCGGCATTATTAGATTTTTTTAAATCCACTGTACCAAAGGCCTCATGTTCGCAATGGCTAAAAGTCCGCCTATATGGGCCCCTATTTCACTCCCACAATTAAAGCATTAGAATTAGTGCTGAGGTTTCTTTTTTCTCTTTTTTGAATTATTAGCATTCAAATTATAGGGATCAAACATTTCATAATCGGATGGCGTAATCACTTAAGTATTTAATTGTTGCAATACATATTTTGTTATACACTTCGATTTAGGTATAAAATTACGTTTACAATAAAAAAATATAAATTATTCTTAGAATTCAATTTAAGCATCTTGCCCTGGCAACTTAAGCCTTAGGTATAAAGGAAAATCCCGTAGGCATTTTATGGCTTACCTTATCTTATTTGTTGAGCAATATTTACACGTATATGCGTATATTTATAATATCTACACTCAAATGATATAAGGTAGGGTGAAACTGGTGATTTATAGTTGCGCATAGCGTTATTAGGGCGGGTAGTCGCATTAGGTAGATCACATGATGAAAAAAAATAAGGGGAACAGGCTGCAGAATAGACAGGTTGAAATGTCGTATTTTCCGCGACCGATAAGAGGCCATGATAGCTGCGTTAAGATTTTTCAGAAGGCTATTTGATAGATAGTGTAGCTGATTAATTGTTTCACTCCCTAATTCATGTTTCTCAATCTTCCGCGTCGTGCTAAAACAATGTTTTGAATGCTTCCTGCATGAATTTGTTATAAGTTTATGATGTTTCATTATACAGTAACTTAACTGTTTTTGTAGCACTTATAGCATACCTATAGTTTGGTGAATGTTGGTGAAAGTTAATTTCTACACTGTAGTGCATTGTGGTGATAAGTCACCTCCTACCAAACACCCATGCGGCGGCTTGCAGGGTAATTTGTGGATGTAAATTCGCATCGCTCGTGCGCTATTGGCGCCTATATAACACTTGTTACGCAATGTTATATTGGAATCGGAATAAGCATTTCCTCTCTGAACCTCAAAGCAATTGAAGAACTTTATTAAATATTAATATAGACTAGAAATACAAAGAAATATTACACCACTGCAGCCATATAAAATCACTCCAAACATTCTTTCATCCACGAGAACGGCTGTAAATTGGTAAAAATACGAATGATGAAGAGGGGAATCCGTTTTGACATCATTTTTTCCCTAACCAAGATTCAGAGGAAATAACAAATTTTCTACTCAAAGTTTGGGAGGCAATTTTTGCGCCATTCCTCTCCTCTTTTCCCTAAAATTCTGTAAAGGTAACAAGCTGTAATTTGAAGAGCAAAAAGGTTTTTTTTTTCTTTTTGGCAACGGAAGCGAATACCTCCACTTCTTCTCGGTGGGTTCACCCACGATATTTTTGGCTCACGTCGGGAAAAATTTCTCCACTTGCTCTTGCATCAACGCCCCCGCCCCCAGCCCCCTCAGCCTTCCTTTGAATAAAAAAAATCTCGGCTTCTCCCTCAAGGCTCTCTCTTCTCCTCTCATTCATTCCTCTCCATCCAACCCAGCCCACCTCCGACAACCGCCTTCCTCCATCCAATGCCCATCCATTTCCGCCTCTCTAGTCCAATACCACTCACGGGCCCTCTACTCTTCGCGAAAGTCCGGATCGTTCCACTTCCTTCCCCACCCCCTTCATCTCCCCTCCCTCCCCCCTTTTTGCTTGATATATTTTTTCCACTCACACGAACCATCATTCCCCCCACTTCTTCTTCCCCCTTTGCTTTTAACCGCTCAAAAAAACCATTCGACGACCCTGTGCCATCTAGAGGTGGGAGGGGCGGCGTGCTTCCCTTCACTCTGAGCGGCTCCAGACGTGAATATTTACCACCACCACCACCACCACCACCAGCCACCCTCTTTCCCTTTCCTTCCACCACTCCTGCCAATCTCCAAACTCGTTTATCTCCCACGCCAAGTCCTAAGATGCGAACGGAGACTCTAATTATTACTTCTTTACCCTCGATGAGGTAATTTAATGAATCTTCAAGAGGACTCGACTGACGGACTCTTAAAGAAACTTCACTTCTGCTCTCATGGTGTCACGAAAAGAATCCGTTTAAGGACATTATTCACTCCAGGAGAGAACCTTTCACAGGTGACAGTTGTGTTACACCGTTATGAAAGTCGAATAAACCAAAATTGTTTTCCCTTTTTTATTTTTTCATTTCGTTCACAATTACTCAATTGCAGAGTGTCAATCATCACCTGCCACGAATCCGAAAATGGGTTTCTTGAAGCCTTCCAAATAGCTATCAAATATATAAAGCACTATAATCTTTCAAAAGTCATCATCTCATCTTGGTGTCCCTCATACATTACCCGAAGTCATTCCGTCTTGGTTTCTCTCTGAAATTTTTTCCTGGCCATTTTACAGAAGTTACTGTGCCCTCTGACAAATTGATTGATCATATTAGCCGAACATTTATTCAGCAAAGTTTTTACAAGCAGCTCTTGCAAGAAATACTTCAGTTACAATTAACCCCGTCAATTTGATCTTTTGTGTTCAAGTATAACGTTTAAATTTCCACTGTTATATGTCTTCTTTAACAATGGAGTAATAAAATGTGAGATGTGCAGCAGAAAACCCATTAATAAGAATTGGTTTCCAAAAGATGATAGTTTATAATGTGTAAATAAGGGTTTGCTTCTATTTGTTGAGCATACAACGGCAGAGATATATTTACCTTTGTATGTGAGAATTCGAAAAACTTCTCCGAGCTCAAGATCATACGTTCTAAATTATCTGTTCCAACGAATGTTTTATTTTAAGGAAAATCTTCTGACAAATCATTCCCTTCAAAAAATGTTTCACAAAGGAGATACATTAATCACGTTAAAAATAACCTACAGATGAAGATTTATCGGAGCAGGCATCAGAAATAAAATCAGATTCTGAAAAATTGAGAGAAGTCATAACAATATCAGACAGAGAATTTGGTAACTGGATTCAGAATAATAATACCAATAGCTAACTTCACACGATCGAAGGAAAATCCCCATCTCTGTGCAATATAGCCATGGACTAGGAGAATTCATGTCTCACCTGTTCCGTTGAACCTAATCACACGCTCCCGTTTTCGGAATGTTTAAAGTTACAACACCTGACGGGAGGGAGATAAATTAACGGCACGGCGTAATTATAAATTGACCCCTTCCATCGACCTGGCGGAAAGGCATTACGGATTTATTTCCCCAGGCTGCGCGCTCCAAACCCATTCCCCACACGAAAACGCTTTCCCCAACCCGGATACCATTTCCTCACACCCAACACTCCTTGCCCATGAGGACCAACCCCCCTCACCCGATACATCCACTCCAACCCACTCTCCGACTCTGCCTAATTCACACCTCAGTCCTCCCGAAGGTAGGCGAGCAGCCATCCAGACTCGCAGTGCTGCTTTTCAACCGCGGGGGAGGCAGCTGGAGCCCTAGTGGCGCACACCGTCACCTCAGCGGATCCGGCCCCCCAATTATTCCCCTTTCTCGCCTCAGAGAGAGACTCTCCTCTAGGAGCCCATCTCGCCTCTCAACGCCCCAAGAACCTACGTAAGCAAAAATAAGCATAAAAGTAGGACAAATGCAGAGAGTAAGGCGTATCTGATACACGATTTCAATAAAAAGAGGGATGGAAGGTTCAAGTATAAGTTCGCGAAGAAAGAATAGTATATGGGTGCTTCAGTAACCAACATGTTAGCAAAGGGGTATACTTTGGATTGGATTGAACATTTCAAGAGAATGCATGCAAATCGTATAGCGTATACAAATATTAGATGATTCAGCAGAACCGAGCGGCCTATTATCGGGAATTCCAGTTTCTTGACACCGCATTGCCTTAAAATGAACAGTGATAGAATTATGTATGTTCTATGTACGAATTAACACTCGCCAATTTGCTTACAATCCCAACTCACATACGGATCGGATTTAAGCTGGAAAATGAGTAATGGAACCTATCCCGAGGGGCTTGGGTTAAAATACTGGTAGTGACAGATTTTTATCCGCGGAATTCGGACCCCTACATCGATAGTTTGTGTAGAGCATGTCAGTGACATTACAAAAATAGTTTGACATTTATAATTCCATATGGAAACGCAGTTGACTCGATGAATCAATATGACGAGATACCATGGTGACCTCATAATAATTGTCAAAATTCACGCCAAATATGGGCGTTTGCAAAATTTGTATATTTAAAAGGACTGTTATGATTCAAACGATTAATTGCCTCTAATGACGTTTAGAAACACAATTCTTGAGTAAAACTGCCGCTATGCAACAATATTTTTATGCTATGGAAAATGTAGCCCATCATTAAAATCACTGGCATGAATATGATGATGAATATTTGGCCAGATAAAATCATGATGATGATGATTTGATCTGGCCAAAACATTATTTATGTAAAAACTAAGGATGAATCACGTGTGATACTATCGTTATTGTAATGAAACATGAAGAGTCAACTGTAACAGAGTGCAAGAAGTTTAGTTCGATGCACCTTTTATCCTGTAGGTCACTTCGAAAAATGACATTATCGGTAGGCATAAAAAAGGAAAAACGGCAACTATAGGTAGAGAAAACTAAGAGAATAGCAAATTTTCTCTTCTACTATTAGGTTTAAAGGATGAGTATTAGATGAACAGATGATCAATACAGCCATTTATTAGCAAATAATCGGTAAATATTAATCTTTAAATAGTTAAAATATTGAAGATATAAATTGTTTATGAGCAGTCAAAGGTCATTCCACGTCAATTCGACCAACGAGTCACCCAAGACCTCACCTATTTCGACCAAATATGCAGGACGTACTCCGTTCTCACATGGTCAACATCTTAGTGAAACGGAATACGTCCTGCAAATATTGTAAATCAGAGAGGTACAGAGTATTTTGGTATACTTTTGGTCGCTTTGACATGGGATTACCTTCAAGTAATTCAAATAGGCAAGTCAATGATTTGCCATTATATAACCAGTATCGCTATTCGCATAAATGTGACATCGTTAATTAAATTCCAATCAAACAAATACTAAGTAATGGGAAAGCGCTTACAAATGTTTATTTGAAAAAGGAAACCAACTTCAGACAGCGAAGTTCGTTTATTCTGAAAACTTTGGCTATTAAATACTAGAACCGTATCAAAAGGCAGCTGCTTAATAATTTTGCAGTAACCCATTTTGCGTATTTAATTATCGGAAAATACTAGCCCTTGATCTTAGAGGGAACATCGAGAGGAGGCAATAGGCAGGAAATGCCCTCCCTACATCATCATTAGAGGTATGAACCCATGCGCAAATGTAATGAGATAGGTATGAAGTTCTATCAATAGATCAGGTGATAGAATCTCATCACAGCGCTCTGGCCCATTTTCCTCGCATAGGAGAGAGCTCGATGCTATTGCTGCTTACGGCTCATATGTTTGGAAACACTTGTAAGGCAATTGAATATGTCTGTTTCTATTTCTTCATCGTCAGCCGTTATACTTGATGCTGATGGCAGGTTTTCGGACGATCCCTACTGTCACAGTCCTATGATTTCTTTCTTTCTATTTTTCTAAAAATATAAACTGATCTGATCTGAATCAGAATGAAAAAACTGATCAACGTTAAGTCTCTTTAGACTTCCTCACGCCCTCTCTCCTTTTATCATTCAAAATTCATGTTCCATCATTTTATGTTTCCCAAGTGTTGTTCCTTGGATAAACCTTTTCAACATGCCCTCACCGCTCGATTCGTCCTCCATCCACCTTCTCTGCTTTATCTGGATCTCCCCATCTTTCCATCTCTTACCAAGCCCAACACTTAATACTTATTTCTCCTTACTCTCACTTTTCTTCTCAAAATATGCATTTAAAGTGCGTCTAGTCTAGGTACATCCTTTCTCTTCAATGTCAAATTTTCCGACCTATTCAGTGCCACGAGCAAGTAGAGCATTTTAACTACTTCGGCAGCACGCTAGAAGAAAACGGACAGAGTAGCAAAGACATACGGAAGAGAATAGCGCTAGCTGAGGAGGCGCTTAGTAATAGAAGGGAGCTGATGAAGGGGGACCTTTGGTAATGATGTGAAAGAGGCTGGTGAATGGCTTGATATGGAGCGTAGCGTTGTATGGTACAGAAACGTGGACCCTCTGAAAGGAGGACGAGAATAGGCTGCCGGTATTTGAGATGTGGGTGCGGAGATGGATGGAGAAGGTTAGGTGGAAGGAAAGAAAGACTAACGAGGAAGCACTTGAGATGCTCGACAAGTAAGGGAGGTTCTGAGTGAAATCCGGGATAAGCAGGGTAAATGGATGAAGAATGTAATAAAGGGTGATGGGTTGCTGAAGAGGGTGATAGAGGGAAGGATGTTGGGCAAACAGGGAAGGGGAAGAAAGAAAATAGGTTTTATGGACGGGTTGAAGAAGGGCAGATCGTATGTTGAGGCGAAAAAGGATATACTAGAGGGATATAGTCCCCTAAAAATGTAGAAAACCGGGAGGAGAGACTCTGACATTCAATAAAACCTACCTTAACCGGCAGAATACTTAAATAGTAATAATAATTCAGTGCCATCAAATTTAGATAGCTCTAATGAAGTGAGAAAAATGCTCAAGGACATCAAACGCGAATTTCTCTCTATACCTCTGGCGTGCAAGACCCATCCCCTCCCTGGCCCATCGAGTACCCGTCGCTCCCTTCCCGAATTCTCACCGTTCACTCCCCAACACTGATGAGAGCCACCTATTCCCCGGTGGCTCCGACACTGGTGGCGGCCTTTAGGGAGAGATATGGGATGGGAGCAGCGGCATGTGGGAGGGTCGGATGAGGCATCCTATTAGCGGTGCATCGCATCACGTCTGGGAGCAGGATGCCACCGCGGTCCCACAAGTAGCGCTGCAGGCTGACAAGGATGGCAACGTCAGATGGATGGGTTGTAATGAAGGGGTTGATACCTCCGACACCGATTACCTGCTCCCGCCCACCCAACCACCCACTTACCAGACTAGCGCACGTGCTAGCATGTGCCTGCGCTTTGCTTTAGGGTTACCGCCATGGATTAAAGAAGATTATATACATGGCATCTTGATGTACGAAACTGAGGTCTATTTTTCATGCAAATTATGATCCGCTACATACACATCTGTGTAAAATTTTCCCAGAATCCTTATGTATCACGTAAATCTTTATTGGCTATCGTGACCACTATAAAATATTCTAGGCATTGATGGATAAGATGTTGAGATACTGCTAAAGTTTAAGACCTTTAACTGCACAGCTCATCCTTTACATCCTCTAAATCCTCGCGTATCCATCGCGGCCCGCGACGCCAATTTATCAGACCTGCTGACGGTACTCGAATGTGTATGATAAAACGTATGGGACACGAGACGAAGTACATATTTCACATAATGATTATGCGCCCCGCGCTCGTCATTTTGTCAGCTATCCGGCCCACTGTGCAAAAACTTTGGTGACCTCTGCATTATATGACCGATTACAAAGATCGTGCCTTCTTCCAGTGCCAGCGTACTATACCATATCTAATCTATTCTTAGACCTAAGGTACCATGTAAAATCGTAGCAAAATTATTTGAACCAAATTAACATCGTACATCAATTTTTAGGACAAAAATTGGAAGGATTCAACTCGAGAATTTATCATAATATAAGAAATTCCTACATCAAAATATTAGGTAGTCGTTAAAGATTGGAACGTTAGATAGGGAAATGTAACTAATTAAACTAAGTGCTGAAAGGACTAGCTTATCACCGCGGAGGATACCCGCTACTATGAGTTTACATGAGCATATCAAATCACACGAGTTTCAGCCTAACTCCAAGAATATTATTATATTATCTATATAAACGGACAAAAGTCATAACATTTGAGAGATATCATGCCGAATTTATTGGTAAGATAATTTATTCTTACTGTGTATAACTACATATACGAAAGCACAGCATAAAACATTAAATTTTCTTTTAGTGTCTTTCTAGTATCTATTCCAGTTTCTCTAGCTTTTTTACGGTGGTGATCGTAAAATCAACTTCTACACACACCTCGGTGGGTTGAAGCGTTGTGTGTATGAAGTACATGTAGGTGCACACAACTCTTTTAAAATCGCTTTCATCCTGATTATTTTCCTCAGACATATCTTTATGATGGCAAGTGTCCTAGTTGCGATTAAGGGGTCTTAAAATTTAGGTAATATGTGGTAAGATGGCTAAATTGTGCGAGACGACGTACTACCACATCAGAAATGAACAAATAGAAGAGAACATGAAAAAGAAATCGGAAGTGTAAAGGACGTGAATTAATCCGTGCGTTAACATTTAGTGCCCTGGCTACCCACCTACTTAGATATGAAGGCACAGATGATATGAAGTAGATAAGTAGGATTACAACTATGAATCATGTATTTTATGATTCATGTAACTAAAGACGCCTGTAAGAAAAGTGCAGTGTAGCGTAGAATCACTGTACCCATTAGGCAGGACAGCATTGATCCTCGCAAGCATATTGGTATGTACATAAATTTACAGACTATATTCACATATAACACACTATACAGTATCCTAGATGCATCCAAATTCAAAGACTCGGTAAACAAAATGAACGTCCTTCCTCGGCAAAAAATTTTACCCTCTGTCTTCAGGAACATCCGAGAGATAGATACAGGAACTTCTGGCTCACATTTTTGAGAGGAGAAGACACAACTTCAATTTTTCCGTTTTGAGATACTGTCTCACTCTTAGAAAGACTATAGAACATTAAGAATATGCATTCAATGTAGATTTATTCCTATACCCTATCCAAGATTGTAGCACCAAAGAGATATGCAAAACGTACTTCTGAAAGCCTTAGAGATTTTCTCCCGAGTATTCAATTTTCATTGACTCAAATGAGCTTGGGGAGGATAAAATTTGGCACATTTCCGTATCCATCAAATTGAAATAACCATAGGAGTTGACAAATGCGGGATTCGATCTGGAGTCCTCAAAAGGGTCATGAGCTGCATTAAACCTAAAATACAATCCTTTTTCAGGTAAAATACTCGACGAAACGCGAGTATCTTAAACGCCAAACGAATTGCAAATCGTACTTCGAAAAAAAGCGGATAGAGCTTCCGTTAGATTGCTAGAAAATTCTTTTTGATACTACTGAAAGACCTGACAATACGTTTAGTACATTTCTGCCTTAATTCAGCTTACTTTTAAGGCAAAAATCCAAAATATCAAGGAGCTGCTATGAAATTAAGTGATTTAATTAAATATGGTGAGTTTTCAAATGAGTCAAATCCCACGCGAGCTTTAATAGGCTATTTAGTTTGACACCAGAAATAATTTCTATTAAGATGGAGGGATAAATACGGATATGTTAAGTATTTGAATTCCAGTAAATATCACCGGCAAGTCCAAGAAAAATTTGCAAGAAATAATTGCCAGCTGATCAGTTTCGCGTAATATAAAGGAAAATATCCGAACCATTATCTTTCTACAATTTTGTATTCCCAGAAAAAATAAGGAGAACAAATTATACTCTAGTAAATGGGATATATTCGATGGTTTTACGGTCATCAGGGGAAACAAGTGAGAATTGAAGTTATTAGCGCTATGAAAGAAGAGGAATCTATCGTCGGCATTAGTTAACTATTAACGATAGGCATTAAAATATTCACAGTTTCAAAGTGAAAACAAAGGAGAGAATATTTTAAGCGTTTCACACGCTACCGAGACACAGATTGGGATCGCATAGAAAAATCACACGTTCAAATATGGCCATCGGGATATAAAGTCCAAAGTCACCACTCCACACAATAGCCTATCCTCAGATGCAATTTTGTGTCCGTGAAGACACCGTAAGTACTTAACAAAGAGCCTACACATTAAGTGATCATTAAAAACAGTAAAATACTTAATAAAGCCAACAAAATTCACATAAAGTTTTTTTTCCCTTTATAATTCAACCTTAATGCTCAAATAATAGCCCAATATTTTTACTATCGTCTCTGCACAGATTAGACGATTTGGTACCAATGAACCGTGGGTCTAACAAATTCAATTCATGCTAATATTACCCGACTATTTACTGCATTAAAACGCTGCTTTCGTAAACATTAATTAACCTTCATCTCCAAATCCAATCCTCCGAAAAATTCTTAATTAAATCCTCTCAGTATAAACTGAATTGGAATTTGCGCATTCATGAAATTTAGCTTTAGCCCAAGTTTTCAACTGCTCATCCACGGCTTTGATTTTCAGTGTGGTTAATTAACAGCGAGCAATTTGGACTTATTTAGAGTTAAAGAATCATGGCTGGGAGCATAATTTCTTACATAAATATAGTTACGGTGCACCTTTAGTCTTTATTGCCAATGAGCTCAAATAACAATCATGTCCACTGTTTTACAGCAAGTTGAAAAAATTGTGTTCCGTGAAGGCTTAATTGACGGAGCATAACCTAATTGTTCCAAAATGAGAAGTCAGAAAGAAAAAGAATGTCATACTGTGAAAATATTTTCATTGCAATTTTTAAATAAATAGGATCCACAATTTTCACCGGCTGCAGAGCGTTTTTCCTTTTCCGTAATATTGTTAAATTTCAAGAAACACCGTATATTGGATCACATCACCGTTGTAATCACATACTAGCTCTCAGGAGCTTTAGGAATAGCTCTCATCCATTGACATTATCCTAACGGCTCCCAGAAATTAGCCGAGACATATTTCTACCAAAGCATAGTAAGATTAATATGCAGTTATAGCGATATAAGTTAAAGATGTCTCAGAAGTCGTGGCTATTCTCATGTTCTCAGCAAAAACCTAATATATTACGTGTGCTAACAAGGCTAATTACTTTAATCAAGCTCTTCTGGGTCAGCTATGCGGCAGCTTGCGTTACAATGACTAATTCTACTATTCCATTAGGGAAAATTGAAAATTTTTCAACATGGAAAAATAAAACTGCACAGTTTAGAGAAGACCGATTATATTTTTCTACATAGTCCCCTTATTGTTTACGAGCGTTTTCCAAGGTCACTCTAAAGAATAGATTGAATCATTGCAGTGAAAATCTGAGAGATCTGCATAAAAACACTCAACAGTTTTAATCATTTCTATACAGGAGAATACCATTGTTATTGAATACTGCGAAAATATACATGTCATGGGGTTTCAAACTATTGAGTAGGGAGGATGTTCCAACAGTTCCTATCAGTACTATTCTCACAAAGTCCCAAGTGTCTTCAAACCAAAAGCATCTTTTTGAGCAAATGCATTATTGTAACGAATAATGATATTTTCTTTAATAATCCAAACCTCTTCTCACAGTTTTTTAAACTGATTTTTTACGGTTGATCTAAAGCTATTATTGGTACTTGCAGAGATTATTTAATCGATTTTAGATGATTTGATTAAAAAATACCGTTAGCAATCCAGAAAACATTGACTATGACATTTCCAAAAGATTAAATCGCTTTCGCCCATTTTGGCAATGAGGCTTTAGCCCCCATGGTCTGGTTTAATGGCTTTTCGTGCATGACGTTGACTGGCGATCCTCAGTAAGAAATTGGCGATCAATATTATTTGTATTCATTTTATTAAGGCTCCAAAACTATAAATAAATTAGTATTTTTAGTATTAAATTTTCATTGTGCCATTTTCCTGCGGAGTAAAGGACCACCGATACATTAGCCCTGGAAGAATGACGAGGTGACACTCATTAATACAATAACGGAACCCAAAAATGCTGCAGAAACACAGGAAGTTGATGATGCCTCAGTAAGCCCAGAGACACGAAGAATGCATTTTCTTTTTGAATACTTTTACAAATGTTCACCCATTCAATACACACGAGCACAGTATTCCTTTCCTACGCACCCCAACCCTTCCTTTACGTTGCTTCCTATGGATATATCCTCACGGGGCAAGTGAGTAAGGATGCCTCTCCATCTCCGCACCTCATTTCTCACTGAGTCGAAACGAAGTAGGTCGTCGATTTGACGGAAAGGTCCGATGAGAGAGAAGGGATTCTGCATGAGAAATGATCCAATGCATCGTCCTTATCGTCGAGGCTGATGTTCTTTGGACGTGCCTCAAGCTTCCATTTTGTCCCAGAAGGGGAGGATGTAACGGCTTTCTCGGCGAAGAATTGAAAAATCAGACCAACGCAACGGGCTTACAGCGGATGCCTATCAGGAAACCGCTCGTCTTATTTTTTTGCCTCTCTCGAACCGACTTGGGAGGAAGCCCGCACCGCAGCCTCATCCACTACCGCCTTCTGACAAATGGCGGAATTTACATTTACAGCCGTATCGTCGGGCAAATTCGACAGCGACGGAGGGAATGAGTGAGATCACGCATTTGGAGACACAGACTCACCATCCGCATTCCGAGAATTACTGAATTAAATATTCGAATTGATACTGACTCATTTATTCTAATGCAGGGGCAATTCAAAACAGACGTGAGATGAATTTAAACGCATTACTCCCATTTTGCTCAAGATCAGTACGTTAACTGGAATTACTCCGGAATTTTACTCGGTAAAAATAACATTCTTCTTTACAAAAAATAGATAATAATACTAACGTCCATTTCTTCATTGCATAAAATATTGAGTAACAGAGATGAATGAAGTTTGGATGCTCTAAAACTTTATCTATACAACTAAAATACAATTTCTCCGGTGGCATTTTCATAACCATAGTGAGCTGGCTAGATTTTGCATCATGACGGCAATTCTCCTGGAATCTCCTGGAATAACAGTCTTTGAAACGAATTACCCATTAAAATATTCCACGACAGCATTTTTTGTTCATTAATGAATAGCCACAAAGGCATAATACAAAAATGACAAAAATGCTTTTACTATCATAGGAATGAAAACATACCCTCGGATTCTTTTAAAAGTGGGAAAAAGGGATCAATAGCTTTCAATATTACGCACTGACGACCGGAGTCTTAAATACTCTTAACTTAAAATAAAATGGGCAAATTAATATTATAAAATAGTAATTAACGGTACAAAGTTTTCCACGGACTAATATAAGGCTTCATAAAATTGTGAAGCACACTCAGTCCGTTTTGATCATTATACACAAATATTTAGAACCATTTTGACTTCGGCTTTATAGGACCACGAAAAGGAGATATTATGGTCATGTTAACAACCAATCGTTCAACCAAACTATATGGTTAAGCAACCAGTTTTTGTCGATCCATAGCGATTATTAACCTATTTTATAATTTGGCCCACCAAATGCTAAACGTAGGTTCTTAAATCACCAAAGGTAGTCAACATGTTATGAATAATTAAGTACTTATTCTATTTCCCAAGCATTGACGTGAAATAATTCAAAGGGGAGCGATGGATTTTCATCGTGCGAATAAATCGCACTCATATGATACTCAAATTGGAAACGAATCTGGAACGATAAGATCAAACTCATATTTAGCGGAAATATAATCCTGTTAGAAAGTAGACGATTCGCTCCGTTTAAAGAGGAAATAATTCATAGCATAATTCATTTTCACGAAGGCATCCAGTATATGCCAGGTAACCAATTGATCGTATCATATTTCGTAAAGTTTCATAACGTAGATTATCGAGTACAAATGAATCAATTGTATTTACTTCGATTCCGTTCACAATAATTGAAAACCTCTTAAATTTGCGGTGGTCTCTTATTAGTTATACAGTTGGAAAATATTAGAATTTCCATAACTGGTAAACTGGGTATAATATTCTCGAATACTGATCAACGAAAGACATGCAGCTTCTAAGTGCACTTACTGTGATAAGTGTGGCAGACATCTAGAAAATCACTCAACGGGTACATTACCTAGAAAAGAAAAATTGCATATAAATTATAGAAACTACAACAGTTCAGATGAACATATCGTGACATACAATAACCAAACGGGAGAAATTAAAATTCAATTAATGTGACATTTTTACCTTAAATACTAGATGTTTTGCGATTACTATGAGACAATCTTTTCAAAACGAAAACATGGAATTTTCTTAAAATAACATCATTAGTGAATATGATATTCTGTTTTTGAGCAATTAGTAAAGTCGTACGTTAAACCAATACGCCACGTCGTAACAAGAACATATATACTGTACATGCTAGCCTTGCTGTTCCTTCTTGCATGCTAAACAGAAACGTATTTTCATGAAATACTAAGTAGGTACTATAATTATACCTTATTTTTATATAACAGATTTATATACCTTAAAAAAGAAAAAGGGTATATACACAAAACACTTTTTATCCCCTCATCGAGGTTTCATTTTCACCATAATACCAGTCATTTCCAATGTAATGCCAACAATGTTTGGTTCCATAAAGCAGTATGCAGGTATATACTTTTTCGTCTTCGAAATAGATTTTAGATTTTCAATCCGCTCAAATAAATCATTAAAAACCTTTGTGGCCCCATCACTCGCCTCGCCATTCACGACTTTCCAGGTACCACCATGTTTACACGCATATTAACTTTTATCCCGTTGGTGGGTTACACTGTTTATACTATTGAATATTCAGGATTTTGTGGAGATGCTTATAATGGAGAAAACGGCTAAACCGATTGAGTTGGTTTCGGCGTGATTTTTTTTCACATAACATTCAACAGAAAAATCCCCAGATTTCCACTTTGACGCAGTCTCATGTTAACATTTGTTGACGTTACCAATAGGGAAGCTATTGTCAATAATATTGCACTTGAACCTAGTTTTGTATTTTGTAAACATTAACGTAGTCCTATAGTTATTGCACTATAAATAGTATACACAAGACTATACATTCCTCTGGAGGATTGGTCTTCGGATTTGAAGTTAATCACCTCATGCAAACGTTTCGCAGTTATATTTCTGTATCATCAGGGCTTGAGATTAACTATAAACATGAGTTTATCGTCAGAGTCATAGTCATTTCCCTTATATATAGTCTGGTTTGACCAGGAAATTGTGACAACCGTAAAACTGAAGCCCTGATGAAGAAAAATATAGCTGTGAAAGGCTGGCAAGAGGTGATAAAATTCACTATACCAAGACCATTCCTCAAGTAGAATTCTGTACAGATATGAGCGATAAAATTGACTTGCCTTAAACTATCGACAGTACAATACCCATGCTTATATTAGTAAAATTTATGCTAGTAAGATTTCCGATGATGGGTATATTTCCGTCGCTTTTTATAGTTTATCTGCTTACATTAGGCAAAGCTAAAATTGTCAAATTTGATAGCATAGCTATTCTTTACATGAGTGCTAGCGGTAGTGGCATATTTTAAATGGCATTCAATGATATGTCAACACATGCCTTAAGATTTTACATATTCAAGACTGGTGTAGATTTAAAGATGGATGACTTTTGACTGGAATCTTTATGCATATAAAATATCGTGGCGCGGCCAACGCCTTTCAGTCTATACACATCGCACGTTATGTGACATCGTGTCGCCTAAGTCTAATCTCACGCTCATTCACAGTGTCACAAAGTGAGAGAGGGAGGAGAGGACCTAACTTGAAAAGCAATTGAAACGCACTTCGGGCTGGGAATGGAAAACAAAAGACGACTCGTAGAATAAAAAAAAGAAACACGAACGTCTAATGAGAAAAGGGGCGGGGTGTGGCCTGGGGGGAGGTGAGATGTTGGGAGAAGGCTACAGCGAGAGAGAGAGAGAGAGAGAAAGATGCTCCGGAACCGAGAGAATGCGATACTTCCATCGGTGCGGGGAGGACGAGCGACGTTCTTGGGGAACCCGAGAATTAAATAAAAACCGACTAACGAGATGCGAGGGAAAAGGGAGCGTGAAAGAAGTAGCAAGGGAGACGAGAAGAAATGGAAAAGAATAAAAAGAGCAAGAGGAAAGCGGGAAAAACTCCCCCGAGGGTATTTGCGAGGAGTAGAAGGTTGCATGCAAAAGGGTAAAGTATGAATAAGATGCGGTGATGAAATGAATATCAGCAGTAGGAGTTAGTTGTACGTTGCGCAGACAGCTTGGTTATTTTTCATCACACAAAATGTTTAAAATATCAAGTTTTTTAATGCAGTTAGAGGCTAAAAAGCGGTTAAAATATTTAAATATGTTGTAAGAATGAAATATTATATGTTGAATGAAGTAAAAGGAACACAACAGTATGAAAATCGGCGTAGAAATGGGCTCAAAACGCATTAAAACCCAATGTATCATGCCCTTTCGGGGTGGGTACAGCCAAATGAGATGAGCTATTCGTATAAATCAGCTATTATAAAATCTGATATTCCATTCTATTAGGCATGCAAATCTTCTTATTTTCAATGATGCATTGCTTCGTGTAAGCTCATTACCTCTTGAAACTCCTAATTTCCTTCTCAGGAGGCCGTTATACACGGTGCATTTGTTTGTACAAACTGTTGCATGAAGAAAATTGCACCGCGTAGAGAGGAAAATTGTATGAACGCTTGAGCCAATGCTTGAATGACTAAACAGAAATACAACTCTCATTCCATTTAGACAAGTATACACTTTCGCGCTTGCTTATACCTTCTATGATGTATTCGTTTGTATAATAAAATGTACGTACCGCGTAACCCGGTCTTCAAACATTATCTTACACCACATCCACCTACATCCCTTCTTGGTGTTTCTCTAACTCTCAAACCATTCAATGAAGAGTTAATTTTATCATAGATACAATATTTGATATTTGAATATGAAAAAATAATTTAACCGTCTTTTCCGCTGGCCTACGTCTTTATCGGTGCCCCATTGTCACCTTGCAAAATAGCAATGTTTTCATGAAAAAGTGGCTAGTACAGATTTCGCGAAAATAAATCCGTGTTTCAGTTTTTTTCTAAGGCAAGCTAGGCCCTAATAAATAAATCGTCACGGAAGTTTTGGCACAAGACAAAGAGCCAACATTCCATACATAATTTTCGTTCCAAAGGAAAGCAAGTGTAGTATTGGAAATTAAGTCGATGAGGATGCAGCAGATCACGTAAGCTACAACGTGACACGCTTACGATGGGGTTGACTTGTCAAAATTTCATGTAAGTATGGATTAGGTACAATTGACAAACAGAGAGAGAATATTACAGGAAAACTGGCATTCATCGCTTAAACACTATACTGTAGTCTGATAAAAAGAATAATTGTTCATGTTCTGAAATGGAAATATGATTAATTGATAAAACAAAGACAAAAGAGTCTTTTAAAAGTGTCCACCAGGACCTCTATTGGAAAGTCAAAATAAAATTGTATTCTGAAGTGCAGAAACATCCATGACAAAAGGGGTTTCAAGTTGCCATCAACGACTATAACCCTTTTAGACGAGGACAATAAAATAAAAATTCCTGTACAATCAGCTGCATGCAACGCTTATGAAACGGAAAAATAAGTTAATTTTATTCGATTTGTAATATGTATTACCAAAAACGTACTAAAAGTAGTTCTGAAAGGAAGAGTCATAGAATGATGACGTATATTTTACGGCTTAAAATTATGAAGTATTTGATTGAAAAGTTTTTACTAATGACGGATTAGCTGAACTAAAAGATGCAGCAATGATGAAGCATGTGACAAAAAATACGCAATTTTCTCTATATTACACGTTTTATTTTAGATTTAACAGCGGCATTTCAGCACAGTGAATGAAAAGCGAAGGATTTAAAGAATTGGCCAAAAAATACGGAAGAAACTCGGGTCTTCTCTGACAGCGAACTCAAATAGAACTTTTGGAGAAAAAAATCAGAGAAAAGGATATTTTCCGAAGAAGCTTCCCACTCGTTTGAATGACCTAAATGCTAAATGGTACAAAAGAAGAAAGGAAAAGTCCGGAGTTTCAACTTCTCACAATTGAAATCAACTTACTCAGAAACTGACGGCAGAGTTGAAGTGAAAGTTGTTTCCCGTCAAGGATACACGAATAGCAGGCGCCTGATATAAATTAATAAAGTTTCTTGACAATGGCTACATATAAATTCTCATTTGAATTTGACTCAGGGGAATTGAAAGTCTAAAAAAATATAAAACAATTAGCACTCAATAATTTTGACTTTACTGCCAATTAAACAACTCAAAAATATTTCAACTCAACTCAGACTCCGTTCTGAAACACATAAATATATATAACAAAAGAAAATTCACTCCAAAACTTATACAATAGAAAATAAAGTTTGGTAACCGATTTACAAATTGATGGAACGAAAATCAACTAATAGCACAATAATAGACGTACTTTTATATTCAATGACTAGGACAAGAGCCAGTGAGCACATTTCATGAGAAATTTATAAAAGCCTATAAGGCCAAGAAAACATATGAATCTTGAGAGCATAGAATTAGCTAAACTACGCTAGATTTCATGTATAGAAAGGCCTCAGCAAAATTATGAATGTGCATGATCTAATGTTTGGCAATGAGGAGTAAATTATGACATGAAGTAATTCCTTCAGGTTGAAAAAATGTATTAGCCACTGCACAGTGGCGACACTTCAATTCACAGGGTTTTCACTTAAGTAGGATGCGTCAAGACGATGAATCGTCAAAACTTCAGACATTTCAACATGACGCACCGACAGTATTCCTTCTAGGATAATCATTCAAACCAACCCGCAATTTCTCCCTGCTACGGTTTTCGTCAGCAGCATTGATCATGGGTTTTTAGAATGATATTAATAACTATTCTTTGTAGAGTACCAAAACGGTTGAATATTAGACGAGCCAGAAAAAGAAACTGCAACGCAATGCCATGGTTTCCAGTTATGATGCCGCTAATTATACTTTCATATAATTTTGGATAATGTCATCTCAACTCTAATTTATCTTTTGGATAGTGAGCAAATGGAACACACAACACGTTTTTCATAATGAGCCCACTTCCTAAATCAATAGATAATGTGTACTACTATAAGTTCACAGCTATTCAATAATTATTTGAAATGACGTCCATCGCTGAACCGCAAATTGAGATAAAAAAACTCCTCCAAAAGAGCCTGGAATAATTGTGCCTCAAATGACAGCCCAAGGAAAGAAAGAATATTGATCATAAGCCGAGAGGAAGAAGACCCCATCTCAGAGTAGCAGCCACGATGCTCCGCGAGATGGTCTTAAGACGTGTAATCAGGGAGCAGGCCCTCGGCTTTAAGAACCATTTTTCCTCGAGAAGTCTTATTTCCTTTGCATTCGCGTTATTTGGGTCAAAAAGTGGACGCTTTCATTCCTGAGACCAGAGCAAGCTCAAGGAAGAACCCCTCTTGAGCCTTTTGGGATTTCATTACGCCAGGAAATCCCTATACCGCCATCTTCTTCATTTCATTACCTACCTGCACCGCCACGTACGTTCGAGACAGCAAACATAGAGGGGAATATGCCTTCAGTGTTAACTCAGAAGGCCACAGGGAGAGACTCATCTGTTCTGAGCGGCCACCGGCGAGAAACGAGTGATGAGTAACGTTCGCTCAGTTACATGAAAATGAATTTCCTCCTGTGCTCGGCTGAAATGCCGCACACCTTATAAGAAAGCCCACTTTCCACAAATGAGATTTTTAACGAGAAAATGGAACTACTTAAGCTGAAGTAGTATTAGGTAAACAAGTTGAGCCTCAATGAGGAGATCACGTACGTAAAATTTTGGTGATGAATTTGTCAATTAATAGCCTATTTATATGTCATCTTCAAATGAAATGAAATGCTGGTAGCCTCAGCGCTGAGTATCTCTGTAAGAGGAATATACAGGGCCTATGTCAATTTATATTTTTGAACTATTATTTCTCTTAGTTGAACAACAAATACCCGAAACACGAATAACAGGCAATTAACATCACAAGTAATAATTTCGGCACGAAACGAGAGATCCGTGCTCGAATCCCGGTTAGGGTGAATGATTTTTTCTCGGTAATATCCTCTGCATTAAGCACTTATAGCTGCCACTGCTATACTCACGTTTATTGATAGCTGGCCACTGCAATCATAAGACAATTGTAGCTTGATAGTATTGCTCATATCATGATGTATGGGAGAAATACGACGGGAGATGAATGAAATGCAACATGAAGATGAAAAACTCCTTGTGTTTGAATGATGCTAGTGAAAATTTGCGAGAGGTATAAATTATATACTAGGTGTAATTAATACAGCATTAATCTTAATTAAAGGACGAAAGAGCACACACCAATTCTCATCTTATAGATTTCACATTTCATATATTGCTTACTCCAGAGATCAGCTTTCACCAGTTTTGAAATCATTCATTCAGGCGTCGTTTTCAAATTTCTCATCAGTATACGTAAATGGAAAAAAATACTTACAAACGTTTAAGACTAAAAAAGGTGTTTACAAACGTTTAAGACGAAATGCAGGTGAAAATATTCTCTTTAAAAACTGGCGAACGATTTCACTCCACTTGAAGTTTTAATATAAATCCAAAATACGCTACGTCAACCGTATAAATGCGGGTAACCTCAGTTTCAGTGCGAAAAGCCCTCATCTTTGCCAATTTCGATTCACAACAGAAACAACGCCCACGAGCCAAAATATCCGCAGTCTAAACTTTCCCTCAGCCTAACTCTCTCTTGAACCGTGCCGATCATCTCACTCACCCTCCCCCCACTCTCCCAACACTTCTGAGTGCACGAATTCCTATAATGCCTTATATCCTTCCTCCCTGCCTCCAAAACCCTCGAGCTTTTTACGCGTCGGGACATTCATTTGCTTAATTAATCCGCCCGTGCGGCGAATGGCCTCCGGTTCCGCGCCATAACATTTCAATTCCCGGGCAATCGAGAAAGGGAGAGAGGGAGAGAGATCGACTACTTCGCTACGTAGCAGAACGTGGCACGGTCTCTATTTTCCGCACCTCCCTCACATCGACGCTCTCCAAGCGCTCCAGTCGAGCCGCGGGCTGATCGACACCAGAGTTCCAGCCTGCGGGAGAACAGGGGTGGCCACCCGCAAATCATCATGTGTTACCATTACCCGTGAACGAAAGGAAAAATAAAGAAAATTTAAAAATAATAATTTATACCAAACGAGAAAATGTCATGCGCGGTCTCATAAACGATTTTCCACCGAAAACCTAGATGTCCTGAGAATAAAAAGTAACCAAATTTCTCGCGTAGATTTGTAAGAAAAATGGGGCGTCAAGAAGAGTTCAAACCTATCATTATACGTCCTCTACCGATAAGGGTATGTTAAGGTGGGAAAAAACCTCTCACCTATATAATGTAACATCGGCTAAAAGAGAGCTATCTATGATTACAACTAGGATTACTATTGGTTAGGGGGTTTGCTATGCAAATATATGAGCATACATACTATGCAAGGACTTTCAAACATATAGGTAAATCAAAGTATGTGTCATGCAGAGTTTATAATTAAGAGTAGAACCGAACAACAACTTGATTATAAACTATGGAAGACACAAAGTTTGATTTCCTACAATCTCGACACTCCACCAGGTGAAACATTCAACTTTTGAATCCACAGTGGCAAAGATTAATGCCAGCAACAGATAGCACCCATATAAGTTATTATCCGAATGTAGGGTTTTTCATTTACTCAATGTATATCTCCACAACTACTCATGAATAAGATGTTTCAATTATGTGAAGAAGCAGAATCTATAGTTTATCCTTGTGCATCTAAGTACATCTCATCCTCGTGTCTGTTTAAATTTCAACTCTGAGATAAAGTGCACAAGTACGCAAATAAATATGAATTCGTAGTTTTGCACTTGCAAGAGTAAAATGCCTTTTCGTACCGGGAATTTTAACGTGGTCGGAATTTTGTTCCTGATCTGTACTGAGTAAGTTTCATTGAGCGAGAAACGAAACTGGAAAACAACATACTTTTAAGCGTAATCTCGAATAAGAGAACACACCTGCTGATTTTCAAATAACCGCGGCCTCTATATGAATACACGACTTTCTTCTTCGGTTATGCAAACGTCATACCTCTCTTCATCCAATCCAAGTTGCCTATTCTCTTTCTTCCCTCTTTCGTCTTCCCCAGCACTCTGTTCTCTTTCATATTTTTCAGCACCAAGAGAGATGCTCAGTCTAATTATTATTTCTTTCATATCTACCCCAACAGCTTTCTCCCACCACTCACCATGAAGAGTATTTCCTTATTTGTAATTTACAATAAATTTGACCTTCTGCATTCTGCTCCATGTCCGAAACTATTCCTATTTAGCTAATATCCACTGTTTCTACCTGTGATTTATGGAAGGCTATTAATAGCAGTTTCTCTAAGTACTTGTACACGTTTCCTCCTATTAGTTCCGTTAACGCATGTGTCCCCCAATATCCCTACAACTGCGTCCATTTTGGTCAAAGTTGTTTAACTAAATGACTATATTGCTCGCCCTGCCCTAATTTTAGGCGTCATACTCTTACTCTTAGGATTTATCTCACTTTTTTGGGTTAAATAATTCCCATAACCTTAGTTCTATAAACATGAATCTACCCTTAATTCTGGCAGTTTTTCTAACGCGTCTACTAACAAATGGAAACCTTTGAAACACTGACGCTTAGCTATCAGAAAATCAAATTCAATCTTAGTGCACTAAAATTTTCATTCATACTTGTATGGTATCCATAAGAACGCATCAGTTACAAAATTTATTTGCCATAAACAGACAAATGATTGGGGATTGATAATTACCTAGTATTACTCCTTGGCATACAGTAGACAACTCCGATTCTCTATAGAGTACACTCACTCGCACCGTCTCAGCCAAGTACTGATTTCGAATTAGTATTCCACCTCTCTAATCATTTTATCTAAATGCCCTGAAGAATTCCCCATTACATCATGTAAGTTTTCAAAACTAACTTCAACAACTCTTCGCCTCTCCTTGCCTCCTCCAACCACTTAATTTGTCTCTCCTTCATCTCATCCGGTAGTTTCCTCTCCCAACAAACCATGCCAAGTACTTTGCCGTTTATCTTCCTTTCTGTCCACCGCTTTAACTTCCACTGCTTTAGCATCCTCCTCCAAATTGACAGCTCGATTACTTGCAGTCTACTCTGGGCCTCTGTTCTCGGCGTCCACGTTTCTGTCTCACACAACGTGACACTTCACATCAAGCTCTTAACCAGGCTCTTCCATCCTTCCAGGGTCCCCGTCGTTAATTCCCTTATATTAAGTAATGCTTGTTTTCATAGAGCTCTTTTACTTTTTGTCTCAGTAACAATGCATATTTTCTGCTAGCATAATACCCAAGAAAATAAATTGCTCTACAACTTTCAGTTCAAAATTCTACACAAAAAATGTAATATGTTTAAAAAGAAAAATGTCGAAACTAACGTGTTTCTTTTCGAATGTTGGCAAAAACATAGCAAGCCTCGTTACTTTTTATGGCGAGAGGAAGGAAATATCTAAGGATTTAAAACAGACGGATTTGAAGAAGATTAGTCGTTCGGCTAAGAGCATAGGAGTTAAAGCTTAACTTAGACGGTAGGAAACTCACGCCCGCAGTAGTTCTGACGTGACCATCAAAGTGATGCCTGTGTCATGGGAGCAATGAAGAGTACAGCTCATTCCCTTAAGAGCAACGATAAATTTTACACCTCCTGCAGTGTAAGATTAGGTACCGGAACGATGAGCATTCACATTTCACCGGAGTAAAAAAGAATCGTAGTTGAACTCACGGTTACGAGATGAGGTAACACCGATACGCTTTACTAAGACAAAACAGGCATATTTCTTACCCGTTCTTCGAAATCGTTAGGAATTAAAAGCAAAAATATATTATGTAGGTTGTCTAAGTTTCCTCCACTTAAGGGTAGCATCCAAAAGTAGTTACCGTTTAATAATTCATCAGTTTTTTCTCATTCATCCACCCGAGTCTTAAAAACAACCCTCCTCCTTTGATGCGTTTTCTTTTGGGGAGGAAAAATAAAAAGATTTTCCCCTTGCTAATCCAACAGAATTATAAATGGTGCGTAATCACGGGTAAATTAAAGTTTGAAGTTTACCGGAGCGGGAGTGATAAATTGCTCACTTTACCTGCTCAGAAGAAGAGTCTTTGGGAGCATTTGTTACACGTGGGGAGGAAAAGAGGGAGGAGGTGGTGGTGGTTGGGCGTGGTGGAGGGTAGGAGGTTAAGGGTAGATGGAGAGAGAGGAAAACCAATGAGATTGTAAGCGAGTGAGTGGCATTGCCTGGTGAGCTTGGTTTGCGTAATCGAGCGGTGTCGAAGCAATGAGCAGACGGGCGGTGCGCGGATGGCGGGGGGAAGGGTGGAAGAGGAGTTTCGATGCGGCGAACGAAGAGTAACTGTGGAAGGAAGATGAGAAGCAGACGGAGAGAGAGGGTGGGAGAGGTGGGGAGGAGTACGGGTGACGGTGAGGAAGCGGTGGGTGTAGCGAAAGCCGGTCGGAACGCAGACCTGGTGGGAGGGGGGAGGGAGAAGTGGGTGAAGGGGTCGCGGTGGGAATTTCGCACTGAGAGAGAACTCCAAAACATTAAACGCTAGGCGCGCAAAACCATTATTTCCCGCAATAAACTAGATGGTTCCCGGGCTTTACTTCGTGGAATGAAATCATCACCGAGGTTAAGAATACACTTTAATTACTCTCGGAAAGTAGTGTTCAATGCGGGTACTCCTGTTTGCGCCACTTCGCATCATCACTATATGCACTCGTGACGAAAACGCATCAGTTCAAGTGGCCAGAATGCAAAACGTCCTTTCAATTGACAAATAAGTGGATAACTGAATAATATCCATTTAAGTTTTGTCAACCAAATCATGTTTCCGCAAAATCAACATTTTTAACAAATGGAACTTCACAATATAATTGTTTTAGAGTAATGGGCCGTCATATCTGGCTAAGGCTACCAGACCATAATTGAGAGTTAATAAAGAGATGAACTCAATAATCCAGAGAACTAAGTGTTCATTAATTGAAATCAATCATCCTCTCCATAGTTTCTTTCAAATTTAACCACTTCTTCTGACATTACAAGTCATTAAAACGATATAATAGCCAAATGGTGTAACTTACTTTTGCGGGCCTTCAGACATTTTAAATTGTAAGTTCATTTCCAAATCCAACAAGTCTGCCTCCTGAAAATCAGGTAATAATAATTATAACGCGTAGGTGATGCGATTAAAATTTGCTGAATTTGTGTATGACGTATTAAGAGTAACTTAATTTAATTACGCTCAAGGGAGCAAAAGTTAATACTTTTACTGTCAACGTTGTTTACTTGCTCATATACTCCATTGCTATTTTGATCTTAATTACATTCTTCTTCTTTGAGTGGATTTGTTTTTCTATGATTATTTTATAAACAACATCGTCAGTTATTCACCATTTTTTTAATATTGCAACAATAGATATTAAAAAAATGATCTAAAGGAAACCTAGTTATAAACCATACCTATTTATTTCCTCGTGTAATTCATAACCATTGCAAACATTCCCTTTAATCACCTTGCAATACGTCTATTATCTCATTCAACTAATTCGTCTTTTTTGTTTTGTTGATTATATTTTAAGGTTAGGAATAAAAAGTCATTCATTGTCTTCAACAAAAAGAATGTCTTTTCATTTGACTGCTGATGAAGAATCTACTGCTTTCGGGATAACACACTGGTCGCGTTGTCCATGAGTACCGAGAGTTTCTCCAGCTATCCTACTGGTGTCTTCAGGTCTGAAATGGGTGAAGCGTGTTTATCGCTGCTGTTAGGGATGGCCGAGGTTTGCTTTACACTGATTGGTTAAATGATTCGAAAAGAATTTCATAGTGAGATTTCTTTTCTTGAATAACTTTTTGTCAGTCGTTGAAGAGAGCACCCGTCTTCTTTTTGATTATTCTGTCGGTATTTTTCAAACTAAAAAACTATTTTTAATAATGACCTGAGTCAGTTCGTACCAAACCGATGACATCAAGATTCCAACTGAATGGCTGGAGAGACTGTAGTAATAACTAGGTAAAAAATGCGAAGGAAATCGTGAAACAAATTTCTCATACCTCTCGGAAACACACAAAACGGAGAAGCGTTGAACATAATTATTCGTCCTCAAAATGCCCTATGTGCCATCACAGACGCCTTTCGAAGGGATAGTTAGGACCCCACCTTTAAATGAGAAGGTAATACAATAAGTATAGGGACATAGAAAAAATGTACTTTGTTGGTTAACGGAATATGTTAGTGTCACATCCTATTTAAATTGTAGCCACATATGAAGGTTTTGTGTAGGTTGAAATATTTGTACGCATCAGTTTGTTAGTGTACCATATTTTTTTGCTCCTTCCAATAGCACTACAGAATAGACGCGAGGTCAATGTAGTACGAAGTTACCGTCCAGAAATTCTATTAACCAGAATCTGAATCAGAAAATAATCAGAATCTTCTTGAAAGTGATATGATGTTAAAGCGACCAGATAAATTCCAAAACAATTGTTTTCAACCTCACAGCACAGCCGGTTTCATCTGTAAGGGCATCATTAAGTAAAATCACATTACAGATGAAACCGTTTATGCAATATAATGAAAAACCTTTGTGGAATTTTCAAAGTTACTTTTCCTTTAAGACGATATGAATCAATTACACCTTGATGCGCCGAACATCATTGATTTTTATCTGCCTACTTATTTGCATTATATCACATCAAAACATTTTACGAGCTTTATATATATAGTTTTAATAGCAAACTAAATAATCATAATCCAATACTATGCTACTAAGTTCAACTAAGATAATGAGAGAATATAAACCGTTAGAGAATATAAATAGTTAGAGAGGGAAAATACCGTGAAAAGCGACAAATAAAATTTAGAACTTTGGAAGCAATTCTACTCTTCTATTGTGCATTAACGAAGGATGAAAATGGTAAACTGAAAATGTATGAATAATATTTCAAAGGACCTCGATGCGAGAAAAAAACGAAGCAAAATGGAATCGTATCATCATACTCTTGAACAAGAATGATCTTGGAAAAGAGTGTTAGAATTTTGAACCCTTACGCCGTATTTTGTATTTTGGTGAAAATAAATCCAAATTCATCATTTACTTTTTCAACTTTTGGTTTCGGATACAAGAGGTAAAAAATAAATAAAATTATGCGAGTATGACTACGGCAATGACTCAAATATTTTTAAACTGGACAACTCGGATTTTTGTACCCTGTTCCTCCTACTTGGTTTTTCTTACTTCGTCAAACTTTTGACAATGTTAATAAATTCAACAGATTCAAGCGAGATGTCGTGGAAGTACTTCATATAATAAGAGAAATAATTGCACTTTTCCACAAATTGCTTTCATGCGTGTCTTGTACCTGATGATGGCTCTGTGAGCCGAAATGCGTTGTACGCATTAAAGCAATTCGTGGAAAAGTGCAATTGTTTCTCTTATAATTTGACAATATTCCCTATAAATAGAGTTATAATTATTAATTACTATCTTAAAGAGGTATTAAATAGAATTATAGAGTTATAATATTCATTAAATTATATTCGTTCATAAATCATGCAGTAAATTACTCGATTGTTTATAGTTTTGTGAGCATTATTTTAAGTTATTTATAGTTTAGTTTGTCGCTCTCCCATAGGCGTTCTCTCCTTACTAGAAGCGAGGAGATACATGAAGCATGCATAGCAGATCAAAAAGAGACATTTGAAATGTTTATGAACAATGTACACAGAAACTAAATAAGGAAATAGCAGTCTATACCTTTGCAAGGGTCATGGACAGGATAAAAGCACTCTAAATAGCGAAATATTTAGAAGAAGAAATCACAGAGCGGTGTGCGTAAGAGTGGATGATACCCAAAAAAGTATATTGGGAAATGTGGAGGAAGAAAGAGGAAACAGAGAGAGAGAATAGTTACTTGGTGGGATGAGAGATAGGATAGGAAGTCCGGAGTGGGCGAAGGCAATGGAGATGGATTCTGAGTAGGAGGTGGGTACAAAGTGGAGCGGGGGAAGGCACGGGAGACGGTTGAAACAACAAAATAGAACGAGGACCCTGGGATCGCCGAAATGAAAAAGCAAAAGGGCTGAGGGCGAAGGGGAAAGAGGGAAAGAACAGGGAGGATGGACGCTTTAAGGGCTGCAACACAAACAAAGTGGTCCGACGTTGAAGGGCTAAATGAGGAAAAAGACAAAATTGAAGGAATAAACGGGAAAACAAGCGAATGAAGCCGGAGGGTGGGAGGGATTACGGGGGAAGGAGAGGAGGATGGGGGTCGGCAATACAAGTGGAAAATGAAGGGAGGGAGGAGTGAGAAAAAGGGGTGAAAATCAAGAAGGGAACGAAATCTCCACATGTCAAAACTAAATTAAAAGTGAAGGGAAGATTTAAAGAGGAGATTCTCAAAACTCTACATGGTGAGCTTCAAAACATCGAATGCTAGGGAGGGCGCAGATCGTCTTTCTTTACTTCTGCGCATTTAAAGTAAATTATATTTCATCAATTTTGTAATATAACGACCTGAGAATTCAAAATTATATAAAGGTTTCTTAAAAGAGAGAAAAAATTAATTAAGGCATATGAAAAGTGAGACCGTAATTTTTACGAGCGTTACCTATTAGAGGTTAAAATTAAAGGAAATTTGACAAATCATTTCTAAATAATGTTTTGCCGTTGAAAAATTTAAAAAGCAAGGCTTTCACATGAAAATGAGATTAGATTTATTAAGAAATTGAAAACCTGTCAATAAAGTTGACAGTCTCAGGCTCAACTAGGTGCAATTATTCAACGATTGGGTAAAGGAAAAACTTCGGTTCCACAAAAATAGACTTAATCATGTACTTCTGCATTCGATGATGCGCAGTATACATGACCATGGTCATAACTGAATGCCACTTTGCGTTGGCAGTTGAAAAATAAGTACATTATTTAAATAAACTGTGACCAAAGCCGCAAATATTGACGCTCCGAAAAAAGTCATAAATCAAACCAGAAGAGCCTAGAAATATGATAGTTAAGAGATAAGGACTACCTGAGAACCAAAAAGACTCACAGTAATCAGATGAATTCACGGTTCCTTCTTTCACGTTTACGTTATCTCCATCATACACACAAATCTCTCTTGAGTGGTAATACTCTTTGTTACTGTTTTGTTACTGCGGCGAGATGCATGCCATTGATTAAAATTAGTGAGTCAAAGCGTCTTGAAAAATTTGAAGAATGACCATCCCGTTTGCGCTCTCATGAGCGCTATCGAAAAACAACAGTAACGCGAGTGCATGTCTTATGGAGAAGAGAAATGGGAAAAGAAATTACGTATACACACAATGGTACGCGAGCTTACTTTGTGGAATTCCGAGATTATCATGAAGAGGGAAATAAACTTTTTATCTTCCATTCAATTTATTGGTACACCCCAAACGGTTTCACTCGCGTGTCATTTTCATTGGCTACTTTATCCCTTAGAAATGACACGCAAGTGTAGAAACAGGCCAGGGCTTTCCACCAACTAGAGCGAAAGGTACGAATTTAATTTTATATCGCACTTTAAGTCGGAGAGAAGAACCAAAGAACCGTAGGAGGAATTGAGAATGTGGTCGAGGGCGACAGAGGGGACTAAAACACAAACAAATAAAATAAAAACGTAAAGTTAACCCTCTATGGACAAGCGAGTCAATTTTTTTACGTTTCAAAATTATTAAAATATCTGCTTTCTGACAGACTTGCTCATTTAGTGGCTGCGCCAGACAGAATTGTGACGCTTCGGATTCAGCGCGAGGAAAGTTGCGTTTCTTTCGGTGGTTTGTCTAACAGTTTAAATAGATGAATGTGTGATGCTATTCACTGGCGAGGGCTTGCCTGGTGGAGCTCATCAGTTATTGTTAATATTGAACAACGTTTTCTATTACCCGTGTCACATATAATACAACTTTTTACACATCAACCTTCCTCATTCCTCACCTCCGTCCAAATCACGTCCCACTTTTGTGTCCTTCTGGATGTAGTCCTGGCCCTCCTTGAATGGTTCACTTTCTCTACTTTCCGACACTAGTACTTATTTTATTGATTTTTACACACTCCACACAGCGCTCTCAACACGTTCTGACCTTCTCCCAACAAAACTCTCCTCTCACTCAACGTAATTTCCCTCAATAATACTATCCCCCAACAATATCCTTCCTGTTCGGACATTCCGCACGAGGCAGAACTGCCAACCTGTAAAATCGTTACAATGGTGGCGAGCTGTTACTCCACAAGTTTTAAAAAAAGTACGATAATCTTGAAGTATAACTTGTGTAAGTTTTGTAGTGTAAATTATTATTTTAATTAGAAAAAGCAATTTAAATCCGTCACATTTCAAAATAAATTGCATTTTTTCAAATGCTTAAATAGCACTATTATAAAACTAATATTGTATCAGTATTTTTTGCATGCTAATGTTTCATGATTATGTCCATTGCGGGTTAAACTATAAATACCAAAAAATAGAATACTTAAGTGGAAAGACTAATTTAGAACTAGGGAGTTTGTGGAAGATAGCAGGGAAGAGAGGGCTCAGAAAAAAACCAAAAAGAGGAATTGTGGAGGAGAAAGGCCGAAGAAGGAAGAGGGAACGTGAATAAAGACGGCCGAAATGGATTGGAAAAGCGGGATGGAAAAAATTCCCTCCCCACCACCCCCCTACACTACCGCCCCGGAATCTTCTCGGTTGGCTCCCCTGAGGGAAAGCCTTGATAGAGGGAAGAGGTGATCCGCAACCACCATTTGGTCGTCTTTGCGCGGAATGGAAGGTGGCAAATGGGAGGGCGGGGGAGGGAGTGAAGAGGGGTGTGGGGATGAGAAGAAGACTGATGGAGAGGGAGTTCCTGAGGAGAAAGAAGGAGGGTATTTGGAGAGGAGGAGGGAGTTTGGCGAGAAAGGCGCCGAGGTCTTTACGGTGAGGGGCGGGCGGTGTGGAGTGTGAGAGAGGCGAGGGTGGGAGAAGAGGCAATCGCGAGTAGACCCCGACAAGAGTGCGGCGGAATTGGACCGAAGATGGAGAGCTCCGTCAGCAGCCGGGGAATCTCCCCCCCCCCACTACCCACCTCCCCGTTGAAAAACTCAGCCAGGATTGCCAACCCTGCGCAAATTCTTGAACGGGTATCACACACTTTAAACGCTTGTGGTCTCGAGGGAATACGGTCGTTTTCTTCGGGAGGCGGCGTCTTTGTTTTATTTTATTTTTATCTTTTCTTCCCTCTCCTCCACTCCCTTGTTTTATCGACAGTGCGTGATGAAGACGGATGGCACCAGGGAATGCGAAGAGGTTTGTGGAGGTCAACGGATCGTACGGCTTCAGCGCGAGGGAAATATTCCCAGCCGTGTAAACAGCGGGGAAGAAATGCATTGGTCGTGCGAAAAAACGTGATGAAAAGACGAAAAAAACGTACATTTCTATGAAAATGACTGGAAATGGCTTATACTTGTAACGCATATGACTGTTCATAAAGAGCTATGAGAATGTAAACTAACAGCTTTTCTCTTAGTGCCATTTGCTATTTATTTTCACATGATTTTTTTTCGGATAATGCTAGATTAGATGAAAAGATCATCTTATAAAAAATATTCTAACCTGAATGAGTAAAGATATGGGTTTATTATTAACCTCATTGTTAAGAGATCACCTTAGAGATGACTTATACTAAATGTATTCAAGTACATGTAAATACGGTATGTGAAACATATATCAAAATAGGACTTAAAATATTAACACACTTCACGTTCGTTTTGATTTACGATATTTACGCTTCTTATCCGAGTCTCGTATGCTAACCTATTTTGTACCTACTGGTTGCCATAAGCAAAGAGCATAAAAAAGTGTTTACCGAACAAGAAGTTCGAGTCTATTGGTCGGCAGTCTCTTGATATAAACATACTAATTAACTTATTGAACTTCTTAGATGGTGATGAAATTTGGCAAACTCGAGTAGCTTTCTCTTTTTCTATATACGAACATCAAAACGAAAAAACAATACGTCTATAAAATAATTTGAATTGATAACAGCTAAGTCTGGAATCGAACTTTTACTTAACTATTTTGACTCAATAACCAAACACTAATTAAAAATCGAATAAAATACTGGCTATTATTGACATCCCTTTCCTCAACTGCAATTGAAATAATTATTCCAAGTATAAAATTCCATGGAAGGCACCAGGACTCTAATGTTGACCCTTCGATATCACGCCATGTGCTTTATCCAGTTAAGCTACCGGTGCTAACGATTCTACGCTAACCCTGGTGGATTTTGTTGAGTTTTAATTTTAAATAAATCCCATCATGCTGCAGGGTGTTTTTAGGACTCTCCTTATGTTCTCTCTCATTGGTAATGTTATTTGCTATCAGAAGTGTTGCAGTACATCTTTACGCAGAATATAAAAGGAACTTCTCCTACGTAGGAATGCAAAACTAATCAAATAATTGTATACACTTCATTATGACCAGTGCATAAACTACAACAAACGAATAAGAGTTCACCTCAGACACACAGATAGAAGCCCGACACGCAATGCAGAGGTTGTGCCCACTTTTACCCAATGCCATCGAGAATACGATTTCTGTCAGAGCAGGAGCACGCACAACGCGGAACGAAAGAGCAGAGCCGTGACTGTGGAAGGGTGGGAGGCTAAATATTCGATTCCGAGCCAGGATAGATGATCGCTAATGGCAGCGCGCTCAATTATGGAAGGCGTGGATAAATCTATCTGGGTTAGAAGCTTAGCGTCGCTACCCCTCCCTTATGACACGGTTCCTGACCCCGCGGCAATGTCAGCAACACTAGAGTGACTTCCAGTCGACGAGGCACCGCGGCGGCAGTCGCGGTAAATCTGTCTTTTGCCGCGCCTGACTGTTTATACGACGCCATCTTGAAGGAATGTACTGACTCGTGATCCGCTGATTTATTCACGGGGGCATGAACGTGCCCCCGTGGCTTCTCGATAGGCAGAATACGTCGGTGAGGAGGCTCTGTGACAGTGGAACAAGAGAAAACGGGAATGATGGGGCGTAAAACAAATGAGGGGTGCACGTGGATGATGTCGTTCGGCCTTCACGCAACGAATGAAGAGGAAGCAGAGATAGGCTGACGTTGTTCGTCCGTCTCTCGACAAGATGAGTGCTTCGGGCACCGTCCCGAATCATCACCTAAGATGTAGTAGATAAATCAGAGTGAACCGAAGCGTAGAAAAAATGATCAATAGCGAAATGAAAAAAATAACCTTTTTCTCCGTTAACTAAACGGGTGCAATTTACAACACCAAAGGGAGGAGATCCGCAATGACAAAACAATATTTTTGACAACGACTTGAAAATTTACCCTCGAATAATGAGCGGAAAGCGAAATTTCGGCATATTGGAGATCAGGGACTTAAACTTTTTCAGCTAATCCATGGGTCTCACACGAAAACAGGTCACTGTCCATATTTCAATTTCAATAGAAGCTACAGTAAGTCATAATTTAAACCTATCAATAGATTGGATTAACCCCTCTTTCAAGAAAATATGGATTCTGCTTCAAACGTTTGCATAAATGAAAAGGCCAATGATCAAAAATCCTCAGTAATAAGCATATTTTTAGCATCAAAATACTTTTGTCAAAATTCGTTACCGTGGACAGCAATGAGAACAATGAAAAATAAGACAAATAATTAGCAATAAGAAAACTTCAATGCTTCCGTTAAGCAACTTATATATTTGGTTTAAATCATCATAAACTACTCCAGTTTCACCCGATCAATTGGAAAATTTTACCGCAATATACAGGAAAACCATGACACGTTAATTAAAGGATAAATCAGAATAGAAATTTCACAGATACTGTTAAAAGCCAATCTTCTGTCTCGCAACTTGAAGCCCCAAGTCAGTGGAGTGTTCAAAGACAATAAACACATTTCTATTTTTCCACAAAACCAATTTGATGGAGATAAACAAGGGCATCTGTCGTTCAGCCAAAGTCAATAGATTAAAAGCAATAAACTTTCACGTCAACAGTCCGGAAGAGGGAGTTGAGAAGAGAGAGTTGTTTCCAAGGTAAATGTTATCGCTAAATGTTCTAACATCACCGTGGTGCTCAGTGAGGAGAAAATAATAAATCCACTTCCTTTGAACATTTTCACATCACAAGAACTTTTTTATTACTAAGAAAAGCTTACTGGCAAAAATGCTGTTAAAAACGAAGCCACAGCCATATGGAGTGCAAAGGAGTGAAGAATATCACGCGTTTTAGTACGAAAAGGAAATTGTTACAATTTATCCTTATTCGTGAGAGGACCAATACACATTTACAACAGACAGGACCAATAGTTTTAACGTGCCATTTTTAGCTTGGTATGTTAGTGTAGCAAGGAGTCTATGACAGAATGAATACTTACACAGCAAAGAACAGCAACAATAGGCTAACCGTAAAATTTTGAAAATGAAGATATAAATAGTAAGGCACACTTTTCCATGAAGTTTTTCCTAATTAATTCTGGTTTCATTCTATAAAGATACTTTCCTTTGGAGAGCATACTTACCATTTTCGTCAGTGACTCAGTGTGTGTCAAATAAAAGGTCATACACCGCGTTGATACAGTCTCCTTCGTTCGAATATAGGCACTTTGGAAAATTGAAGATTTGAAGTTACACCTGATATAAAAATTCTAATGAGGATCTGGTTCCGCTTGATTGAAGTCAAATCATAAATTAGCTTCGCTAACTCAGGTCCGCATTGAATAAGGATGGAAAGACATAAAGTAATACAAGGATTGATTTAAACAATCAATAATTCCAATGCATGAAATAAAGAAAAATCTCGGCGGTGTTCCCACAGAAGAAACAAGATAAGGGAAAGGTCTTAGGTCAAATTCCACGTGATACTTGAGCAGGTGAGGGTTAAGCGTGTGTTCTAACTGTCAAGCGGAGTGAAACAATGAATATGTTATGAAGTAAAAGTTCTCCCAAGGAGGAAAACCCCACAAAAGCACCCCATCAACTCCAATCAAACTCAATATGCCTCACACCACCACGCCTCCCCCTCTATCTCCGTTCCCAACCCACCCACTCCCGAAGCCAGGAACACCCCCAAACTCCCTCCCCTTCGGCTCCGCACGAACTCTCAAAGGAACCCTAACGCCAACCGACACCCTCGCATCACACACGAATCCCAACAATCGATCCATTAATTCCCAGATGTTGCGTTTGTCTGTCCGTGGAGAAGGGTAAAGGGGGCTGAAGTGAGAGTAAGCAGGGAGTCGGAGAGGGAGGCCTTTGGAGCGCTGGGTTGAGGGAAAGGGTGAGATTGGGTTTTGGCGCCTGCCGTTCGATATATACCGACACGTCGAGGGGTAAATGGCGCAAGAAAAGCAGTGGGGAGGAAGGTGCTAAAGGGGTGAGGTGGTGTTGGAGGCGGGGAGAAGGGTAAAGTTCAAAGATGGGGGGGGGGAGTTTACCCTCGTTGTGCGCGCGAGTGCCGGGATAGAGCACGGGAGAACGGCCCGAGTTCCAGGGTTTGAGCAAAGGGAGGAGAAGATGGAGCGACAGAGTGGCACTTGCTGCCAGGTTGACGTCTCTTCAGCTGCCCTTTCCATCAAAACCCTCTCTCCTCCTCCTTCCTACCCCCTGCTTCGGTCGTAAAACCCGGGCAGATTCTCCGCCGAATCCTCTTCAAATACCCAAACCTCATACCCCCGATGTTTAGCCTTAATTCGGGACCAACTCGGCAAAGTGATGTTGATATCGCGTTTCTTCTCTGAGTGACATTCCGACGATGACGCGGTTGGGGACCGACGCTAACAGTTTTCCTTCCACCCAGGGGATTCCAGACCCGCAGACCCGTACACCATGTTGTGCCAGATTTCACTTGAATAACCATTATGTTGACCGATTAGGGGCACGTATCTCGCCCTTCCCGAGGGAATGCGAATGGCATCATGTCCACCAAAGGTCTTAAAACCGATGTAAGACGCTCATGAGTACCATTAATGGGCAAACTAGTGGAACAGGTGCCAGAAAAACTGCTCAAGGAGTAAGAAAACCAACCAGAATCTACGTGGGACCGACGCTAACAGTTTTCCTTCCACCCAGGGGATTCCAGACCCGCAGACCCGTACACCATGTTGTGCCAGATTTCACTTGAATAACCATTATGTTGACCGATTAGGGGCACGTATCTCGCCCTTCCCGAGGGAATGCGAATGGCATCATGTCCACCAAAGGTCTTAAAACCGATGTAAGACGCTCATGAGTACCATTAATGGGCAAACCAGTGGAACAGGTGCCAGAAAAACTGCTCAAGGAGTAAGAAAACCAACCAGAATCTACGTTCAAAATTTCGGTTAATAAAATAATTTCATAAGATGTGATTCCACTTTCTGCAAATATTAATATGAACTTAGGTCCCTTCAGGTCACAATTAATAATGCCACTGACATAATTTGCCATCAAAACTAAAAAGTTTATAAAGAAAAAAAATATTCACGCTTGAAAAATTTGGTTTGCTAGTTGGTAATACCGTACCGTAAGAGAGATATTTTAGAGAACATTTTATCTTAAGTGGTCAGTTTCTATACCTACATACTAGCCTACGAGCCGACGCAGAGGCATGTATCAAGTAGAGCTAAGACATCAACCGTGGAAAAATGGAAGGAAATTGGGAAAAGGTGGAGTGACAGGATACAGATGATTTGTGTGTTAATGATGTCTTTTGTTTCATAATGCTCTGTTAGAAACAAAAAGAGTGTGGGTAACGAAGACTTTTTTCTGCCTGTCAATTTGGCAGTGTATCTCTCAAGTTTTGACCCTCGCATTGGTTTAATAGAGCGCGGGGTTCAAAGAATATACTCATTGCCAGACTGAAACTCGCCTGATAGTAACTTTTCATTTTACCCGTAAGATAGCGCGTAGCGACTTGCCGACGGCTCTCAACCGAATTCATCCAGCGGCTATGTGATACTATATGTTCGTTCATAACCATTTTTAACGAAGTGTGCGGCTATTGTCGTATTTCTCTGGCTTCACAATATAATTCTTTCCTCGCAGTTTCCCAAATAGTCGCGGCATATCCAAGATGGGACCTAGCCAGAGCATAGTAGTATCTATCTAGGTCTCTTCAGAGAATATTATCATGACTCCTCACTACATCTCTAGGTCTGACAGATGCGATAAAATAAGAAAGATACACTGCCGAACAGTTCGGTGCAAAAACTCGTTCTTTCCGCGCAAAATAAGGATCACAATAAAAACTGAGCTCCACTAAATACACTCCTATAATAAATGTCACCATTTCACCTCCCAAAAGTTACATCTTTACACGGCTGGTGACCTAATACCCCCTTCCACGCGCCCATGCGACGGCTCGCAGGGTATTATGTAGATGTAGATGTACCTATCTTTCACATTCTCATCGATGATCCTTCCTACAATACGCTAAATAAATCATTTTTCCTTAATGTAACCCCGGAAATTATTCATATTTGTTTGCGCCAAATAAGTTAAGTACAAGAAAGATTACTTAGGGATTGAAATTTTGTTTGAGAACATTTTGGCGTCTCAATTGTCGTTCTCTAAAAGAAATGAATAAAAGTGGCCCTAAGAACACAGCTTCATTTCCCATCAGACGGATTATTACACTTTAGTAACCAAATATCCTCCTTTCCAGAATTGTAATAAGTTTTATCCGCCATGGCCGCGATTCCTAACCGGATAGCCAACACACACTGACTGGATATGGTCGCATAAATAAAAAAATATAGTGCCATATAAATTCCATCGTAATATATCGTCTACATCTATGCTTGTTGGTTGTACCCCTGGTCATCCATTATAATTGGCGTATCGTCGAGGGCAGGAATGTAAGGATTGAAATTGCCAAATTAAGATGCCACCTGTGAGCATAACAGAATGAATGATAAAAAAGAGAGCGCCAATCACGAAGCAATTACTCCTTTCCTACCGCTCGCTCCCTTCTTCAAGCAGCACTCGTGAGTTCCTTGTATCGCTGCTGTCAAGAACATTGCTTTATTCAAAACCACTTTGGGCTCTCCTGGCCACGGTACCTAATTTCACGCCTGATTGCTTCCAGTAGAGGGGGTGAATAAAGGTACCGAGCAGGATACACCGTCGGGCTCTCATCAAAAAGGAGCAGTTTAAAGCCGAAAGCTGTAGCGAAAATCCCAGCTGCCTTTAGCGCATTGATCACGTGGATAACATCATGCCGAAAACACGAGGAACTCAGTAATAAATCTCGAATTTACTCTCTTCCCTTTCAAAACAAATGCTTGTTTTGTTTTTCTTAGGTAATGGACCTCATGAGAGAATATTTCTGTATCGTTTTGTGAAGATTTCATGGATATATTCCATAGACCTCTAAAGTGAACAAGAAAACCTCCCGAGGAGCTTAGTTAAAGTTCAAGAAGTCATAAAATGTTATGCCTTCTGATAAGTAAATAATGCATGCCCCATAGAAAGAATGCATAATTGATTTATCGAGAATAAATTGATAATATCTTCGCAAAGAGGTAGTACCATGAATACTTAAATGTGGTGTTACCTGATGACATATTCTAAAAACGCCGCCTTAAGCGTAAATGAAAACTATTCCTAAAAATAGGAGTGCATTAAATTAAGGCTTGATTCCACTTACTGGAAAATCATGAACTGCGTTTCCATATGACACAGCGTGAAGTACCTGATAGCCATTTTTTATTTTTTTCTGGCATTATATTTTTAGATTGATTATGACACTGCATTTCATTTATTACCAGTTTTGAGTTATCTTCCAGGATAATGATTTTATTATCATGCATTATTCCCATCTATAGGAAGAACAAACAATTATTCATACTCATCTATAACGTCTTGCTGATTAACATGATTATTGCATGTACAATACACAACATTTTCATGCATAATTTGAAATTAAATCTTTGTATACCATAAAAGATTTATATTAATCGCTTCTGTAGAGTGTTTTTAAATATATTTTGTTGAGAATGAAGTTTTTGAGCCGATATTAATTTCAGTCTACGACTAAACTTCCTTTCACCTAAACGAGACATTAGCTCATTAAGAACTAAACGTTTTGCCATTTATTTGTCTCTCTTGAATATTCAAAGAATTTAAGGTGCAACACCAGAAAACTTATTGGGGATTTATCACCCACTCTTGGTTCAAATGTTTCTCATTGCATAGATTTAAAACCGAATGAAATATTAGGCGAAGCTTCTGTCTACCATCAGCTTGATACATTCATCATTAGTGATCACCAACCAAATATGGCCCAAGTGAACCTAAAATTCCATGGACTTCGACGTCGAATTGAGAAACGTTGTCGCCTCCATGCGAATCAATACTTCATCGGTTGCCATCCAGTTGCAGTCTACCTCAACAAGCCTTTCCACCACGCCCGCACCAGTCCCTCAAATCTTGCGCCTCTAATCTCGAGCGATGATTTATTTATAAACCGGTGCGCTGAGGGAATTCAAGTAGAAAGGGAAAAGGTGTGCATGAGATTGTGTAGCCGGGTCGTATCAAGAAGAATTTTGTTTGCTGCGGTCTTTGTGATCTGGGGGAATGGGGAGGAACGAAGTGAAAGGGGAGCTGCAGATGGTGGGTGGGTTTAAAAGGGAGGCCTTCTGTATGGATATTCTCGTGAGCACGTGTATTTGTATGCGTGGAGCCAGTTAGGTAGACAAGCGGGGCCCGCTACGGTTGTTAAATGATGAATGGATTGAATCCTCGGAGGAAATGTGATTTGTAGACTTTGCTCGAGGTTAAATTGGTTGCACAGGTGTACTAATAAGACGAAGGCTTCCCCTAGAATATTTGTGAGGGCCTGCCATACATACGTATACACAATGATTCTCGTTAATGACTGGGGGAAAACTGCACGTGTCGCACAGTTATGCAAGCTATCTATCAGATACTTAAACCTTAGTTCACCCTTTGATCATCATCTCATATATAATAAAACCATACTTTTCTATATGTATATGACCTTCTAAAGGTAAAGTTAAAAATGTATCGATAAAGTGAAAATACACTCATAACATAGGTTAAGGGGAATCGGGAAATATCTAGCAAGTATATTTGACTTAGCCAAAAACCTTTAGAAGATAAAATGCTGAACATATAATCAATACATATCAAATAGCATTAAAAAGTATTAGCGGCAAAACATCGGGAAAAAATGGAATTTAGATAACTTATTACCGTTTGCTATTTCAAATGCAGAGGTTTTTAGATACATATTGCTTTGTGCAAAAATATTGCCATTATGAAAACAACTTGATTTCACATCATATCAAAACAATTGTAAAATTTTGTGTACTTCCGATTTTAACGCCATTCTTTTCTTTTCGTGACGCCCTTTTACACTCATACAATTATGGATTATAATTGCAAGCACAACAGGCTCATTACTTATTGGTGGCTGGACGATTATAAAGCATACAATATTCATCTGTGTGAACCAGCCCTGACAATATCTACAATATTTGACAGAAATGAGAAGCAATAAACAACAATTCCAAATCTCACGGACTTTTCTTCACGTGTCGAAGTACCATTACTGTGCTTTACCGACCACGGAACATATCCTCGCAAAGAACAAGCTCAACAGGGTTGGCCTTGCAAACCAACCAACGGATGCAAGTGAAGTTGATACATTCAAGGGTAACAGATCCATCGCTGTCGAGTCGACGAAATTGGATGCCGAACATCGTCGGTCTTGCGTCGTCTCAATGCATATCCCCCGCCCGACTTTCCTCACGTCGTTACTTTTCTATTCTCAACCCCGCGGATATTATTTCCCTCGGAATTCTGCCAGGCTTTGAACTCCTCCATCTTGATGTGGGAAAATCGGGAAGAGGGGGTGGCTGGGAGCGGGAAGGGGGGGGGGAGGATGCCCTGCGGCATCGCAGAGGACCCTCGGCGATATTTCCGCTCGCCCACCACGGGAGTCACTCCGCCCACCCTCCCAAGGCTAAGAAAGGACCCTGGAGGCCGTTTTGTTCCTCCGCCAGTGGCGTGGAATGATATGAAGAGAAAGGAGACTCGATGCCTAGTTGGTGGTGGGACAAGGCGATATCGAGACACATGAACTGAGAAATGCGCAGTTTGCGAGATATCGCACAGCGATATTCATCCGCCAATATACGTCATGTCAATAATGCATGTTTGGTGATCTTCACCCCCTGCCACACACCGTCGTGATGGCTCGCAGGTTATTACGTAGATGTAGATACGCTCTAGGTCTATTTGTGATATTATACCTGAGCGGTATTCATAAACATGAAATGTAACGCCGTACGCCATATAATGTGGTATTCCAGTATTTTTCATACATTGCGATATGCAGTTGAAAATTTAATTTTATCTTTGCCTTGATATGATATAACATTATCAGCGATGGAGTGTTTCATCCTAAATCAGGGAGTTCACCTTTCGCAAAATGACATGTTTCGAGCAATCTGAAACTTTATCTGTGTCCATAAATTAAATCCAATGATATGCTGCATCCGTCACTATAGCTTTTGACGTGGTGTTGGGACAAAAAGAAAAATAGTGAGATCTATCCTATGGTTAACAGCTTGTTGAACATGGTAATATTGCTATAAATACAGCTTATTGAACGTATAATGTAATTTTTAGTGAGAAAGTTGACAGCAACTGGCCCTATTCTTCTGGAAAGATATCATTCTTCAGCTCGGCATAAGTCGTTCTCCATCCCATCCATAAAGCCCTTTCCCTCCATTCCCTTTTTTCCCCTCCCCGTTCACGTAGCACTCTATCTTTTATCACGGTTTTAAGGATTCATTCTTTCACATTAGTCTTACAAACAAGTAGTGATAAGAAAAAATATATTAGGAATTCGTGGAAGAGGGAGATTGATAAAATTTTTGGAGCAAACCACTGAAATTCTAACAGGTTAAAAGATATCTACTGAATGAAAGATTTTTCGTGAAAATGCAGGCGGTGTCATTAAGACCTGGGGCAAAACATTCCCAGGTTCTAGATCTTATGTAGTAGAACAGCCACAGCGTGATGATGCAACATCATGCGCTTATACTACGGAAGAGATTACAGTTTCTGCTACGTCTCTCATTAGTTTTCTTCTGCAGGTTAATCTACAGGAAAAACAGCTAGATATTTATTTCAAAGTAGGTTTAACATTTTTCTTTTTTGGATAGTAGCGTCACATTAGGCTGGTCTCCATCCATAAGGACCATTCTTAGTCCCTGGATTGGATTCGTTGAAGGCAAAGTGTACTTGGATTCAACTCTAGAGTGACATAGTTACGAGCTCGAGAATTTGTTCGAGACGTGCACTAAAGCCTCTTTAAGGTGTCGCATACTGTAATTCTGTGGATTCTACAAAATATGTGCGGCCTTTTTTAATGTTTTTCCTAAGAATAATCTAAGTCAGCGTTCTCAACTCTCCGATATGTTACACCTGAATAAAAGCAAAATTATGCCCTGCCATAGGTCACATAATTGCAGATAAAGTGCTCACTATGCGATACGATACTGAAACTGAAATATCGCTCAATTACAACCGGTAGCGGAACGTGGAATGCTTAGGATCCACGCGACAAAGGTGACCCCTACTCCTACCTATCACCCCCGGACTTTTCTTTTCTTATCCATTCCGCTCATCTCTCCCTCTTTTTAACCGAACACCACCCCATCTGCCTACAAAAAAAGAGAGGAAACCCTTATCCCTTATACTTCTACAGGCCGAGGGGGCCCCTAAACCCAGGGTTTTTCCGTGGCTCCATTCCCTCACCGTCCTCCCCTCCCCAGCCACACACCTCGCGGTGTCCCCGTAGCACCGTTCCTGGCGGTGCATAGTGATAGAGCCAAAGGCAAGGATGAATTCTCCGGAAACGTAGCGGCGACAGAGAGAGAGAGGAAGAGGAACGAAAATAGGAGACTGGAAAAAATTCTTTTCTTAAAAAAATGGGCGAGGTAAAAAAAACCGGTGTCGTCTATGCAGGGAGAATAGGAAAGATAGCATAAGGATGAGTGCGAGGGTAGGAAGGCCTTTGGGGAAGAGGAGGCAGAGGTGAAGGAGTGGTGGTGTCGGGAGGTGGGAAAGAGGCGTTGCTTGAATGCGAAGTGGGAGAATAAAAGGCCAAGAGGAGACAAAATACGTGCTGAGAGCGGAAGTGAAAGGATGAGAAATTACTGACGACGCGGGAGCTAGAGGCTGGGTGTTGGAGAAGTAGAGAGAGATGGGAGTATTATAAACAATAAACAAGCTGATATCCCTTCGAAAATTAAGGCCTAAATATTCAATCATGGAATTCTTACTGTTATTTTAGCATTAGGATAACAATCAATGGGATAGGAATCGCTTTCAGACCGTCGATTGTGAATTAGACTCAATCTTTCAATGTAAATTTAAAACCAACTTATTTTCCGACGAAGTTTCCAATATCCTACGAACTCCAACATACTACGGTAGATCAGATCATGAGAATAAAATAAGGAAAGTATATTGTAGAACAGAAAGGTTTATAGAGTCGTTTTTCCTGCGATCGATATGAGACCATAATGGCTACGTTAAGACTTTGAAGTAGGTTAGTTGACAGGTAGTATAGCTGATTAATTCATATGCACCCTGATACATGTTTCTAATTCTACTCAGCAGTGCTGACACCATGTTTTTCATGTTCTCTGCATGACTCTTGCGTTATTTTTCATAGTTGCATAATGGATTATTTTAACAGTTTCTGTAGCATTTATAGTATACTGATAGTGTGGTGCTTGTCAGTGAAAGTAAATTTCTTCACTGTAGTTCATGTTGGTGATTAGTCACCCCATGCTAAACACTCTTGTGGTGGTTTGTAGGATAACAATTACATGTAGATGTATAAATCAGTTTTGTGTTGGTTGTTTCATTGTTAATTAGCAACACTATGGAGGCAGTTCCTATCATATAAAAAAATATAGACAATTCTACTAAAAAGCAACGTTGTTAATGGTAGCTGCGTGAGTTCTACCATCAGTAACCGGTAAACAGGGCTTAAGGGTGCAATCAAACTGTGTCAATAGCCAGCTATAGACGGCGATCGCCATGCCATGGTGCTTCGATTTACTGAAATAGCCGGCAAGTGCAACATGACGGTGGCCTTACGACCGAGGCGCACCGAACAATTGAAGAACAACATGTGTATTCATTTACAGCTATCCTCTAATCGTAATGCGCTCGTGAGACGGACTGTACTTGCGCGAATAGCCGCTTTCAGTTATTTCATTTCCTCGCCTGGCGATCGCCAATCACTGCAGTCAATAATTGGCTATCGCCGTGCTACGTTGAAAGCCTCCTAACTAAATAGGTTTATCCGTTTTCTTCATCACGAGCATTCCCCAGAGTATAAGCTTTTATAAGCACAGATAATAGTGAAACAATCAAAGGAAACCAATTAGCTTGCAAATTTTTCAAGTGCTATAGTCAGTAGGATATCACCGAATACCAGTCCAAATAGTATCTTACGTAATAACGTAAAATACCGACATGCGATAGGTTGATACCTCGGTGGCTGTGAAGTGGGAAACAATATGTTGCCGTCGTTTGAGACATGGATTCGGAGAAAAATGGAGAAAAGTCGGTGTGTAATACTACTACTACTAAATGAAACACAAACTGTGCTATTTATGTACAAATATGTATATATATATATATATATATATATATATATATATATATATATATATATATATATATATATATATATATATATATATATATAAAAGTTTGCCAGAGGAAGGCAGACGACAAACACAGAAAACAAAAAAATGATGAACACACTTACAAAGTTTCTTGATATTTCGGTGCCACTAGCACCTTGGTCGCAAGAGCGAAGACTCTTCGCTCTTGAGTCTTCGCTCTTGCGACCAAGGTGCTAGTGGCACCGAAATATCAAGAAACTTTGTGTGTTCATCATTTTTTTGTTTTCTGTGTTTGTCGTCTGCCTTCCTCTGGCAAACTTTTATATATTCGTCACCTAAGTGATCCTAAGTGCATTTATATATATATATATATATATATATATATATATATATATATATATATATATATATATATATATATATAAAGTTCTTGCGAAGATTCCACGAACGTGGCAAACAATATAAAGCTTCGTCACAGGGTGACACTAAACATAAAACATATAAAATGGAAACTCACGAGTTTAAAATTTTCGGTGGGTCGCCCGCACCTTCATCAGTGATTTATATATATATATATATATATATATATATATATATATATATATATATATATATATATATATACACACACAAATGAATTTATATACAAAAAGTGCTAATTATGATTTCTGAGAAGAGAATACTTCTAGAGGAGATTAGGAGGAGGCAAATGAGTTGATTGGAGCGGGTAATGAGAGGCACAGAGATGCTGAAGACTGCGGTACAGGGGAGAATGCTGGGTAAGCAGGAAAGAGACGGATAGGGAATATGCTTTCTGGGCGTGATGACGAGAGGTAGGATGTGGGGTCAAGAAAGAAATTACTTTTAGGTATTGGGGTCAGACTCTACATCTAAATCTACATAATACCCTTCGAGCCGTCTCATGGGCGTATAGCACGGGGTGTTAGGATACATGCAGAGTAAAGGTGTGAGGTTTTGGGAGGTGAAATGGTGACGCATATTATGGGAGTGTATTTAGAGGAGCTCAGTTTTTATTGTGGTCGCTTATTGTGCGCGAAAAGAACGAGTTTATGTACCTATCTGCTCGGCAATGTATCTCTCTTATTTTATCGTTTTTTAAAGACCTAGTGATGTACTGAGGTGTCATGATAATATTCTCTGTGTCGTTCTGAAACACACCGGTTCTGAATTTCTCAAGCAAACTAAGCTTAGCGTGTAGTCTTCGAGTCACTAAGGACTCCCACCATAATCCCCCTAAAAGTTGTGGGACACCAAATGTTCGCTCGTAGAATATTTTAACGAAGCGTGCTTCTTTTCTTTGTATTTTATTAATTTTTATGGTTAAATCCTAATAACCAGGGTCCCAAATGCTCCCGGTGTATTCAAGATGTGGCCTAACCAGAGCAAAGTAGCAAAGAGAGTCTATAAAATCGAAAGTATTAAAAGAAGGGATCCACACGACTCTCTTCCATCAAAACCTAAATTTTTGTTAGTTTAGCCGACTAATTATAATGACTATAATAAGGGCTAGATAGCGGTTTTCTGCCGACGGTAAAGCTACGTTCGATAGTTGGTAAGTAGGTAATGCAAACGAGGTAAAGTGGAACGGGAAAGATCTGACGCTGCTCCTTGGGTAGGAAGAGCCTGGTGGAGTCGGGGTGGCTCTCTACGCTCAGCATCGCTTCCGTATGGGAATTGGTGCCGGCAAGATAGGGGATAAAAGCTTAAGGAAAACTTCAGTCCGGTCGTCGAGTTTCTAAGAACGGAAGAAGGAAGTTGAACGTAAGACGTAATTTGCAAGGTTCCCGAGTAATATAGCGCAATCGAGCAATTTGCAAAGGGAAGGACGCAGGAAGCGTAGGGAAGGAGCAGAGGAGGAGAACAATATCTCCATTCCTTAGGCTAATGGCGACTGGAAGGGACGGATGCCAGCGACCATTGGGACAAAAACTAAAGGCCGGTATAAAGGAAAAAGAGGCACAAGGGACGAAAGAAGAAATTGCTTCAGCGGGGTCACGTACCACGCGGGTTTAATTACAAGAGTGTTCAAGTGATGGGTGCAGGAAAAAAGGGCGGTTCACAAATCTCATATATGTTCCGCGATGCGCGCACGAGGAAAAACTGTCCCGGGAGAAAATGGAATCCTTTGAGACGTGGGACGGGCCATTTTTAATGCTAAAAAACTCTGACGGAGTAAGGATGGGGAGAACGCGTGGGATGCTCTGCGTAGACATTGATGTCGCATTGTACAATGGCTGAAAATGACTGTTGCGTCTCTCACAGGATGAATATCATTAGTTTACTCGTGATAAATTGGTCCCTGTAAGATCTCCTCAAATCTTTCGAAACAATGAACTCAAGAGTGTAAAAGGATTTCATATTATGAACAGCAGTATAAGAAAAAAAGTACCCCATGGCAGTGTCACATGCAAGTGGATGTTTAACTCCCAATTGCTGTTGATTGAAACGTTCAATTAAAATTAATAACAGAATGACGAAATGTACATCTTTAGATCATTCAACGTAAGTTGTTTCAAAAATCGAATGTGTATTTAAGCAAGTACTTTGAATTATATTTACGGTTACTTTGGAGACAAACGTAAAAACATGTTGGAAGCACGTAACGCTGACCTAACAACGTAATACTTGAGTAAGATTTTTTTCAGTTTTTTGTCCTAAAGTAACCTGCATAGGCTATTGAAATAAATTCTATATATGTCATATTGGTAGTACATAAAATATGAAATCTGAGACAATGGACAGGGCAATTATTTAAACTTAAAGCAAACATTTCTGTAGGATATAGCTCTCTTCTCGTAGGAGAAATACGCAAAAATCCACACTAATTTTTATTATGCTAGAGTGTAAATTTGCGAAAACACACTTATTTTGAATCATTATAATGGAAGGCAAAAATAAATTAGAATCTTTTGATGCTAAAGGTGAACGATAATTGCAGAACATTCTCACACTTTAAGACAACCAATATATTCTTTATCAAAGTACTCGTAGTAGATATTCAAGCAACGCTGTGAGATCCTACGCCAAAACTCAATTCGGAAATATCATTAGTTATACTTAAAAAAATTCAAAAGTGTACTTGGTCTCAAAACTCAGCAGCTATTCCAATGAAGCTGCGAGACCGTACACCTAAAATTAAAATCGAAAATTTGGTCGAAATTCCGCGGATACAACCGCGTACATCTTAATTCAATCAACCCGAAGCAATATGCTAACAAACCTGTCAGTGAATAATGACTGGGATGAGAAGCGCTCGGGGGAATAAATTACCGGGAGATCCTGGAGGAGGGGGAGAACGGGAAACGTTGGAGGGAGTGGCGGAAGAAGGGAGAGCAAGAAGGACGGAGAATGGAAAGAAAATATAATGTCAGGGGAGAGGATGAGAAGGAGAGAGGGAGGAGAGAACGAGAGATAGGGTTCGCAAGCATGAGGACATAGAGATGGAGAACAGACATTGGCTTAGCTGAGAAGGGAGCGCACTCCTCGCTCCTTCTCAGCTCCCCGCTGCCGTTTACTTGGGTGACTCATTTTTTTGGTGGGATTAGTTGCCATCAGGTAAATCAGATTACAAAAAAACGACCTTATATTAACGTGATAGTTTGAGTTCCTCGAAACGTGAATGTAATTTCTGACGTTCATTTTGCAAATATAATGTTCTCTCTTTTTTTGAGGGTTGCCTCTGTGCAACGATTATAACAATCTATAAACACAAATTTCTTAACATTTTTAAAGAAAAATCTTTGGTATTTCCAATCACAGTCAACCGTTATCATGAGATAATTACTGCCCCAACTAAGCCGTAGGGGCATGATACTGTTGAATGCATTGTATAAGATATTCCTAAGCCTCCTTTACACTCTAATTACTGAATATACAGGAAACATTGTTGCATACTATCAGTGTGGTTTCAAAAGTGACAGATAGATCATACGTTTTTGGATAAGACTACTCGTTGAGGAAAGTTTTGGGTGTAATATTATCTAATAATCTTCTTCTTTGGACTCCAAAATGGCTCTTGGAAATTTCAACAGACTAACGTTAGAAAATAAGATATACCAAAAACATTTTTGAAGCTCAACCAAGGTACAATTGATGGGTCAAACCTCTCCACGTCTAATCGGAGATTGAAATATTTTACATGCGTAACTTAAATTTTCAATTAAAATAAGTTTAATTTATTCAGATATTCCCGGGTGCACCAAGTTGAAGGACCGTCCCAAGAAGCGCATATTCTAGCTGCGCCCATGGGAGGAGAGAGGAAGCGTTCTGGAGAACAGTGGAGGGTGAGGGAGCCAGGTGTGTTACACGGGCGAGGAGGAGAACATAGGCTTAAGGATGGGATCTGGATAAGGGAAAGGAAAGGATCGGTCCATGAGGAACGCGGATGGATGGTGACGAGGGGAATTTCGGGAGATAGCACGCGGAGGGGGTTAGAGCGAGAGGAAGTGAAGGGACGTGAAGTTTTCCAGCCTCTTTTTTTTATTGAGTGGCTAGGAAATGTAAGTGCCAAGCGTCGGGGAAGAAAAACAACGGGGGATGGCGGCGACTGCACCGAAAAATAAAGAGAAATTGGGAAGGAATCGGGGGCGGGGATTGGGTGGCGAGGGAAGAGGTGGAACAAGTCCGGGAGAAAATGAAGTATTCATCAAGATGAAAGGATTTCGGATGTGAGGCTGCGTTGACAAAAAAATAACGACACCGCTGCATCCGTACTCGATTAGTAATGGCTTGTCTTCCACGCAGGAAATTCATCAGGACTAGGGTTAAAAGAACAGTCCACATAATATATGAATGAGGAGCCTTGACGCTGAACATTAAAGTGGCTCTCAATGCTCTCTAATTGGCTGATATAAATATGAATTAAGGCAATTATTCGACCACTTTATTTAAATACGGACAGACTACAACGAGAACAAAAATAAAATATGCAAATGAAAGTCAAATCAACACCGAGAAAGCATACCTTATTTTAATACTAAACTTATTAGATGCACTTGTAAGTATGCAAGATAGTATATTCTGCCGTTTTAAAGACTACAATATTCGATTGCTTTGAGAAGATAACATAGTATTCTTGCATTTTGTTGTTTTTATGTTTTTGTCCATCGAAATTCCTGATCTTGGGTACAAGTCAAAATAAATCAGGACATGAATGATTTCTCAACGTTAATACGAAGACGCAATGGATCGTTGATCTCCATCAGGTGCTCCATCTCAAGATCAAACTTATCGGCCTCATCATCTATATTTTAGTAATGAATGTGTTATGATTACCAATGGGAATGAAATAGTTAAAAATGTAATGAAATGTTATTACAGAACTCCCATGATCCTAAGATTCTTTGCAACCTGAGCCCAAATATTCTTGTTTTCTAAAAGTCTCAATTACAAATGTGGTTGATCTTGGTAGAGCTGGGATTTCTAGACAGTAACGTATAAAATTTAACACAAGAACTATAGCTATTCCACTTTTTAAGATGTGAAACAGAAGAACATGACGGAAAATTATCGAAACATTTTAAAGATTGAGGGATTCTTGTATATACATTTAGCATAGAAGAAAACTGATTGATTAGGACATTGAGTTACAATTGTGAGCATAAGTTAATTATACATCATAAAACTTGTACAAGTTTCTTATCCGCTAAGTTTCTGAATAAGCAAACAGTAACATGTAAAAATTATTTTAAAAAGCCAGCATTTTAGCATGAAGGGATACAGCAAGTCATTTCAATGCAGGCGAAAGGGTTCTAGAAAGAAAAGAAGAAAGGGGTCGGTGGTCTACTGAGAAGATTGTTAGCTGAGGTGGACTTTGAGGTAAAATGAAAGAGAACACGAGAGGAATAAATTACATAAGTCATCTAATAAAATGCTATGGATAAAACTGAAAGTCATAACAGTTTTGTTGTAAAACTCGTAATAAATATATTACTTGACTGATCCGTTGAAGTATAACATGAATAACCAATCAGATACCCGCAAAAAATCAGGATAACCCCTGTATTTTAGCACGAAGAGATGGAATTAGTAATAAAAATGAAGGAGAAAGAGCACAAGAAAATAAAGTAGCAAATGATTATGATCGATGGACATAGTGTAGGAGAAGCATGGTTAATTCAGACATTCAGTTCGAATGGAGGGCATAAGTCATACTTTTATTACTTTAAGGTACAGGTGGAACATGATTAGAGATTACATCTACCAGAAAAGAAACCTAGATATGCACATATGATAGGTAAATTTTACCATCTAGCAAACGGCAGCTTGAGAACGCCATATATTTGAGTTAAGAGGTGGACCAAGTAATTAAAATGAAGGAGAAAGAGTGCTAGGCTGCAAAAGTATAGAGGATTAGGATCGATGGGCCTAGAGCAGGAAAGGTTTGGCTAAAGTGGACATTTGAGTTACATTGGGAAAGAACACAAGGGGGGAGTGGTCGGTGAAAAGGAGGGGGTCAGGGGGTGGGTGGGTTTTAGGGGAGGGGAAGGTGCTCCCGTGTAAGGGGTGGAGCAGACGATGAGAGTGGATTCGGCGTAGCATTACTGCCGCGAGCCACCGTGAATTCCAAGTGGGGATTGAGGATCATTGAAGTGGAGGACTCAAGGGGGAGAAGGGCTGTAAATATGTTTGACGTGGATTTGAGGGAAGAGTGGAGGGTGGCGGTGATAGAGAGGAAAGGGGAGGAAGAGGAGGCCTGAGTGAAGAGGATCGTAAAGAATATTGGAGGACGGTCGGGCGCCGCATGGAAGAGTGAGGAGGACTCGCTGAGGGAGAGGAGTGGACGGCGAGATGGAAGAATAGGAGGAGAAGAGTTGAGTGGAAAGGGAAGTGAAGGGCGGAGGGAGGGAGAGAAAATGGCCCAAAAGAAGAGAGAGAATAAGGCTCCACGAAATTGCTCGAGAGCTAGACACGTTTAATCCAGAGCTATTTGATATAGATCGGCCTTCAAAATCAGCTCAAAAATGGAGTATCAGGCTGGTAATGATGATGTAACATTTGTGGGATTATCCAAGCCCTCACTGTTACCTCGTGTCGATAAATTCTTTATGGTAGCATTAGCAAGGTCGGGTTTATTTCACCTATAATTCACCTATAATGTGGTCTCATTTTAAAGAACAATTCCTCACTTTTCCAGAAAAATCAAAATAGCACTACTTATTGCAGTTCTTATCGATATATTTACCAAAAAATACCATACATTATCCATAGTAAATGTTACGGTTATACTCTCAAGAGTAGTTTTATAACAAGAAAAGGAATTTTTAACACCTAGATCTCGACAGAAATTTAATAATCTGCACCCTGTATGTGTTCTCACCAATATTAAACCATTTTTATTTTTAACCAAACCACCCTATTATTATCAAAGATATTTTTAAAATTTGTCAGTTTTTTACCGCAGTAATGTATATAAAATAGAAAAAAATTCGATGTGAAGGATTTTTTTCCCGAATTACGTGCAAAATATGTTCAGAACTAATGCATGAATGCAAAGTTAATTGCTGGGAATTCCATTCAGTTAAAAAAATATATTTCCCTTTTTTGGAAAGCCAAGAGCAGTTCGAAGGTCTCCCATGACGGGATGCGGGTAACTGCAGCTACCTCCGAGAGGGACGGCTCGAGTTGGACGCTGCCGAGATTATCGAGATGTAACTCTTTCAGTCGGAGAAACCGCGAGACTCATGAGGAGAGAGCCAACGTAGCCTCAAGAGAATTGGAAACACAGGGAGCAGATTCGCGACGTTACCCCAGTGAAGGTCTGAGAGCGGTTAAATTTCCCACAACCTAAGCCATATCAATTCTATCGCAGTCGGCTCTGGTAAAATTCACATGTCAAACAACGTACTCTGTGCACCTCCGCACATTTTAGTTCTGCCTCTCACACTCTGACCTATTGGATAAACTTGCAAAAGACATAATTACACATAATAAAACAATTCATGGGAAAAGGCGACCAGCAGCAATACTTGGTTGGAGTGACTACGCGTCTGACTGGATAGGGAACGTCTAAAATCCAGCGTGCCATATGTAACAATGCAAGTACCCGCTAATACAAACTCACTCATGGCAACGAACTCATGCGTCCATTCAATGTCTAGAAAGTTTTGCAAATCAAATCCCCACTCCTTATTGTAATTAATTATGGTACTCTACTAACTGAGTGTTTGATTTTGAGGCAATTCTCAATATGCCTTCGGTCGGGTCACAATAACGACTTGGCAATTTATGGGTTATTTGAATGCTCCTACTCATGACTACATGGCAATATATTTTTCTGCGATTCAAACCCTCTTCAATCAGTTACTTTCTGTCTCTCCTCATGATTTACTAATACCTTTGTCTACTTTTTTCCATTCCACGCTTAGTAAGCTCCTTACCATCTTCTACCACCCGCCACTTGCTCCCAATACATTGTACTCTCTCAATAATCATAATTCACTCAAGTTGCCTTCTTTTTATCTCCACCACCAACATTATAACTATCATTGCGGCTGTATTAACTAACATTTACTAATTTTCAAAAATGTAATATTTAACAAAACTTTTGTAAAATGAGAAACTTATTTGAGTATATTCTAAATGATTTAGGCATTATTATACCAAAAATTACCTTATATGATATAAACCTAAGCTAACTAAACTTCTAGGTTTTTAAGTACTAAATACAACAGATAACAATTGGCATATCAATTTACTAAGATAAAATCCAAAATGATCAAACTAAAATGCTATTAAACTCTTCACCTCATAAACATCCGGAAGAATATTACATTATGTTACGAGTACGAAGATGCGAAAACAGTGTATAAAAAAGTCTATTTCACGAGTTAAATTACTTTTTTCTGCCATTCTATACTGCCAGTCATTCTCACCACTGGTTCTAATACTATTCTAATTGGGGTAACATAAAGGCGCATTTTGGGGGCCTTGGACCCTTTCGACTCTCATGCTTTTGGTCCAATAATTCCTCCAATCCAGCAAACCTTAAATACCGAATATCAGAAGAAACTGTTCGGCAGTTATCAAGAAAATATTCACATACTAACATGGAAAGGTAAAGGATATAAAATGTAGAATGCTTTTTTTCATGAACTCACGTTCTCGACTTTTAGAAGATTTTTTACAGCAGGAGATTAAATACTAAGATTTATAGCTTAAGAACTATTTAAAAGTAGCTTTAATGCCCGTACCATTAAACTAAGAGCGCCATGCATGATACCTTAAGGGAATCATTTACTCCACTAATCTAATGAACGCTAAAGCCATAAAATCAGGTTATAAGATCCCTTAACTCTTATGAACTCAGAAGTTCTAAATTTACAGGGAAGACCTATGCAAGTGTGAGGTGAATTTCTCCAAATTTATCTCAGCTTTGAACTAAAGGAATTCGTACGCAAAATCTAGCACAGCAAACGAATACTACATTGCTTTCATTACCCTTCATAAGTTGACACAGTTTCCAAGACAAGACATAGATACGACTTGATTAATTAGTATATGGAAGTCGCACCATGTCTTGGTGACCCATTTAGCTGTATAACAGCTATTCCCATATTCGAGACCTATCAGACCCAATTGATGTCGTCCTATGATCATTACGTAGAGTACCTCATTTCTTTTCCTAGATTGGAGTGACATATTTCACGCGGCATTCGCGGGAAATTGGATTAAATACATTTACCTTGAAACCATCATTAACTTTAAATGCCTAATTAGGAATGGGGGCTTTATAAAACGAAAAATGCCTAAAATACAAGACATACCTACATCTAAGTTAAAGAGACTTTTTAAACAGGGTTTGTTTGTATTCGACTACATGGAAAATTATTTCTTTTACCACTTCTTCACTGACAACAAACACCCTCTTATCCAAAAAAAACGTGAATCTGCTGGAATTGATAACATACAAAACCAACCGACTCTCCTCAAAATCAGATCAGATTTCACATTTATCGTTGGAATGAATACCAATGCAAATGTAAGCACTGAATTTTTATGCCAAAATATATACAGAAGTACCATAAGAATGTGCCAGGCAAATGCAGTTGTTGAAATGAGAAAATGAAAATTGTGGGGTCATCTGTCTCATCCTCTACATAATGGTGAGATGCAAAACAAGCAGCATCAAGTTATTACAGTGTAACAGTGGCAAGGCTTCACGTATCAGTACCAACGTTCTCACGCAATTGTCATTTGCAAATGTCAAAGTGTAAAATTAAGTCTCAAGAGATGGTTGAAAACTTTCATAATATAATATTAAAGCAATTTTATTCCAGTGATAACGTGATCAATAAAATTCCGTTTAAACTGGAATACCCCAATGAACCTAGCATTAGTATATGTGTGCTAGGAAGACTCCGATAACTTACGCCGAAGTATGCCTTGGATTGAGTTCATAAAAGTATAATAAGAGTTAACATATCCCATTTAAAATTATTGCAAACTAAACTGACTTAAGATCAGACGATCAAATTTTTCCCAGTTTACCTTAGAGCAGTACAGTCAGTTATTCTTCCATATTTTGGATAGATTATACCACCACATGTACAGAAAACCAGATTGCACATGAAGTAACATCAAAACTGAGCTACAGCATCAGACTGTACCAGCCAAATTCTTCGAAAATTACCGAGCATCAAATTTTATTCAAATTACATGCTTTTGAACACAGCATTTTCCCTCAGAAACTGGTCCTCATGGCAACAGGGTTGAAAATAAACGTATCTCGTTAACCTAACTGCCCTTTCGTGGCTTATCAAAAAGTATCTAGAGACTTTTTAATCGATTCCTGGTAAGAGAATAAAACTTTTCGAGCCTAAAAAAACCTCCCACACCTCTAAATCCCAGCGGCGGTGGGCAGTAGTTAAATGTAAATGTGGATTCCGGAGGGGGGAAGGCCTGCTGAGAGCTGTAAAGGAGATAGGGCGGAGTTTCAAGTGGAGGCGGCAAGAACAGGGAGAAGGTATCCTCAAGGGATCACTTACCGGCTCGGAGTCTAAGAAGCGGAGGAAAAAGTGCTCTTCGGGGGTGGCAATCACGATAAGCTGGTTGGGGTTGGCGTTCACTGAGAAGGGACGAGGGAGAACGGAGGGATAGGGGATGCTGGCTCAATCGGGGGAAAGGGATTGAACAGATTCATACAGCTCTTGGAGATGCTCCGTGGCGTCAATGAAAAACCGACCGTATCGCTCTAAAAAGTCATCCTTCTCACAAATAACTAAAAAGACACTTCGTGGATAGAGAAAGCCTTACCTACTCAATTTTCACAGCTATGTTAGTCAACAGAAAGAACTCAGCGCCAGTGGTAACACTTTTTGATAAAATGCAATCAATACTACCCTGATAGCCGCCGCAGAGGCGTGCGGCAAGGGGTGACAGAACAACAGACATGGAAAAGGGGGAGGGAGAATGGGGTAAAAGAGAGGACAGCATAATCTGTAATTTCAGGCCTGATTGAGTGAAGACGGAACACAACTGCACTTTCAAAATATGAGCAAATTCCACTGTGATAGGATTTATTACGACCTTTGCTTTTTAATGCACCTTAAGGATCACCTGAAGGCTGATCAAGGTTAGCCTAAAGGTCAAAAGTGGTATTCATGTGTAATGATTGGTTTTCATTATGAAAATTTTTATTTTAATATACGGAATACTATCATATAATTTTAACATACAGATTCCAGTCCATCGAAAAAACCTTAAAAAATTTAAAAATAGTTACTCATTCTTCCGATACGGAGCATCATATTTCCTATTCTTGACGTTCCGTTCCGTATTGATGGAGTTCATATTTCATTTATTTTCTTTTATTGTCCATCTCGTTTACTTATGTGTTGACTTCTCACCCTATGGATCTGAAGCATAGACCAATGGAAAATTGACAAGAAATTACTGTGATCCTTCAAAACTTGAGGTTAAGCTGATAATTAAGATCAAGTGAACGCAAAAAATAAGAAGTGAAGTGGAAAATGGGAGATTGGATGAGGATAGGACCATAAAAAACACTGTATAGGAAAGAACAACTAGATGGATATAGCGCACTAGGAGGCACAATAGGCTTATTGGGAATATAAATGAAAGAAAAATAGAGGAAAAAAGTACCGAGGCCAATTGATGAATACATAGGCCAAATAGAGAGATAGGTACATAAGAAAAACCAACAGGGAGTTAAGGACTTTGTATCAGATGGTGGAAAGAGGGCCGAAGTCTACCAATTTTAAGGTTGAACGACCAATGAGCCGTCGACCATACGTAGCGAAGCGACGTCCTCGCCGAGATTTGAGGAACGACAGAATGAAGGGAAGGTGAAAGTGGATTGCTGAAAGAGTAGGGTTGTGTACAAAGGGTGGGGGAGTGGATAAGAGATGTTCTGGCCGAATGGGGATGAATGCGGAAGCCTGGCGAGGGGCTTTAGAGAGGGTAGCGGCAAGCGGCTCATTTCAAATTCAAAGATGGGAGAGGACTGGAGTTGGTTAGAGAGAACGATGAGGAGGAAATAAGTGGAAAAATAAACGTTGAGCTCAAAACCACGCCGCGCATGGGGACTTGAGGGAGACGGATCGATTTCCCATAATCGATTGCGGAGTGAAAAAATATACTCTCCCGACTAAACCCTCAATGTTCACCCCGCAACATTCATTCATATCCGGAGACGCAAAGAGGGGCGTATAACCTTCTTTGCGTCTCCGGATATACTGATCACAAAAAAATACCTGGACCACCGATACTTTTAAATACCACTCTTCATCCTCACGAGATGATCCTTCAAACTCATCGTTCGAAGAACGCCTCTCTAAGCCCTGTCCAGATAGACCCCGGTAGATCGATTATAAGAATCAGCAAAATGTTTTAGTTGCTCATCAGCACCAACAGTGTTTTATACTTATACTCGGTTAACTGCAACCTTCCATTACTCGATATCGGTAGCTGAGATGCTATAAAACTGTGATAATTTATTTTTCCAACACCCATTGTCACTCGTCATTCATCTGGTTCTCATTCGACTGAATTCTCTACTACCAATTTAACACTTTCTAAAATATCCTTTTTACTTCGAGCGAACACAATCCACTTCACTTTTCACTGAGTACCATTCTAAATAGATGATCACTCCAAATAAATGTTTCACTGCCATGATTATTTTTAAAACGTAGAAAAAAAATGAATACTGTCCATTAACCGTGGAAAATCTGCAGCCTCTCATCTCAACCATAGTTGACCCAGTCTGACAACGGTACTCGTTTGAACACGGCAGTTTAACTTCCTTGGGCGCCGCTACAGTTGGGGTCACTGATACGTTTCTGTCCGCAAGTAGTGGACAGCAAGCGCTAAATCGCCTTAGCTGTCAATATGCGTGAAACGGCAACGATTAATCCTTTCAAATGCCGAAAGACAAAGCTATAGGTACATTTGAAACAGAGTATTAGACATTGCGCCAACTTCACTGTTAATTGTATTTTGTAGTTACATTGCTGCTATGAAGAGGACTATGATTTTAAAGAGAATAAATCAAGAGGGGAAACTTTTGCCGGCTCAGGTTTTAGTGCAACGTAGTTACAATTACGCACAATTGGCATGACACATTTTCCTCGGTAGGTAAACATTCTACTCAGTGAGCTGCGTCACTTGACTTCTCACGTCGTGAATATTAACTAATCTAGTCATTTTAGCGTGCTCTTTCACAAAATATAAATTTCTCTTTTTTTAACTAGTATATCAGCCCTCACGAATAGCTGCCAAATTTTTAGCAAATTGAGTTAAACCGTAATAAGTGATTGAGCTCTTTACACATTTCTCTTTCGGTGTTATTTGCCTAATGTAAATTATACGAATGTGATCCATATACCAATATAAGTGGTACTATAAAGGTACATATTGGATAAAGTCCTCATATTTGTGCATTTGATGCGATGTGCAGAAGCAAAGTGCGCTGATAATACACCACTTGATCCACAATCAGCATTGTAATGGTTACCAGACATATTTTTCTTAAATATCCCTTGAACTATCTTCAGCTCTTTCAGAATAGAAATTTATGGCTGTCTGTGAAATAACCATAATGGCTCCACTAAATTAAAATTTTGACGCATAAACGATATTTAATAACTAAATTAGCCTATTGCATGAACTAAAAGTTTCAATACGCTTCTTATAGCTAAACAGAGTTTAAACTGTGTTTAGCTATAAGAAGATAACACAGAGTTTAGCAAAACGGATGACGGGAATTAATGACACGAAATGAAGAGCATCGTAAGATGGTCGCTGTCTTTTAACTGATCAAAAACGTTAAAGAGGGAATCGAGCTTCCGATTACTCAATTATTGGTAAAAAAGGGAGGATAAAAGGGTGGTTTAACCAAAAAGGGTGTTCTCTTTTTTATCACGCGACCCCACGCCCATACATCCTTATCCAAATCTTATTTCCATATACCTCCCGATACCCCACCCACAGAAACTCGTAGCCACCTTACGGATGATTATAGGAAAGGGAAAGATAGCGTTCAGTTGGTAGCAAAAGGAAGAGATGAATAAAGGGAGAGAAGGGGAGATAATTCTGAAAAAAAGACCAGAGTGGAGGTAATTTACGGGATTATATGAGAATCTTCCCCGAGCGGTGGATGCGTGGGCTGTTTGTTGAACGGGTCATGAATTATTCAACGCGGTGTTTGTAAAAATATTTAGCGGGGAAGTCTTAATTTGAAATTTAATTTCGGCCTTCATACGCACCTAAAAAAATGAGCGGCAAAAATTTCGGCAGGCGTATGTACAAATGTGATTTTCTCATCACGAGCACGTAACTGTGTATTTCATGCACCTTCAGTATCGGAATTACAATCATCATAAACTATATTAGTCTTTTTTTTTCAAATTTCAGTAGTTGAGCTATCTAAACCACAAGAGTCATATTTTCACAAGGATCAAATTTTAGGGCGTCAGAAAAGTAATACTTTGAAAAAACGGACGAATTAGGATGCTCCTTTTAATAAGACAGAATGTTCAAATTTCCATTTGTAATGTCCCGATATATCGTTTAACTTTAGAGAATGACGTTTAAATAAAGCCATTTAAATGTAAATTCCTCATTTTCATGATGCAACATAACTCTGAGAAACTATTGACTATCATCAAATGTACATTTGGATTTTTTCAATGATGTAATTTATTTCCAAAGTTAATTTTATTCCAATTTTGAAGTTATCATCTAAACTTCAATAATGAAAGTACTTGTGTTAATCTTAACCGAAAATAATGGCAACTTTGTAACGAAGCAGTAGTCCTCAGTGTAACTTTAAAAGCATGAAATCATAAAAATCATCTCCTAATATTTAATGCATCGATTTAATGAGTGTAAAGTAGACTAATTCATTGAAAAAGGATTGATCTTGGGAAATCCCGCTTTAAAAAATTTTACAATATATTGAGCGGGTGGCAAAAAGTCATCATAACATTAGATGTAGGTAGAATATGGTAAACATATTACTGGTCATTATGTGGACGCACTGTTAGGGTAGTGAATGCTACTATATTTTATTTCTACCGGTCTGTCTGAAATGTACAGGTCTCATGGAAGGGATGAAGTTCAGAGAAACCTAGGAATCTGTATATCATTTACTGTGACATCTTACAGCACAAGTACTGATTTGCGCATAAATTGTTTTCCAATTCTTCAAATAATACGCTGCACTTCTACAAATGTTGTGGTGAATGTCGTGTAATAAACCAATCGGCGTTGCATTTCAATCTAGTGAAATTGAAAACATAATGGCCGGTTATGTTTAAAATATATAGGCAAGTATAATTAGTAGGATAACGGATTTTTGAAACGATAAGAGAATCCACAGTATAATACAGCTAGTATCATAAACTATGTACTTAAATACGTCTGCATTTGGACACCCTGTCAATTAAACTCAATACTTCCCTACTCTTCGTCATTCAAGCATGGCTAAGAAAGACTAAATATCCAGAATTCACCAAAAATATACCGACAGAAATCTCCCTTTATGTTTCCAAAGAGGAGTCTCCTAGCAAGTGTATTAACATTTTGAAAGCAGTTACGTGTTCCAATGGCAAAATGACATTTTCCTGGTATATATAAAAAAACACGACAAAACATGCAAAATGATTATCGCCCCAACTCAAGACTTCAAAGTGGCTGGAATAAGACTTTTTCTGTAATTTACAACGATGCCTGTTAAGCATGAATTGGTTTATTGCTCGTAAAACGAAGCATGTACTTCTTTATATCTCTGGATGAACAGCTCTACTAATCTGAATCGAAAGACCCCCTCATTAAGTGGAAAAAAGAATCCTTTTTCTGTAATAAATCCCCAACAGAATTTTACATTAATTGGAAGAGAGGGTAGGACATCCCCATTGACGACTCGCATAAAAGCCTTAAAACAGCCTCTCAGCTTTGCTTAACCGGGACATAAATACGGGACCACTTTATATACAGCCCTCGTAATTACTAGATTAATACGCAAGAGATGGATTTTAAATGCCGTGCCCATTCCGGTATCCAAAGAATTAGACCCTTTAAGGATTTCAACATTTCGTCTTTAAGACACACCTCACTCATTTCTGAACTCCGCTAACCCCCTACTTTACACCCCGCCTACCGACCCCTACCTCAATCCCCCACCCTCCCCAGTCCACATGACTCCTCCCACACCCCTCCTCTCCCCCCTCACCGCTCTCATCCTCTTAGCTGGGAAAGACGACTTAGTGGGCGGGAGATGGAAGAAGCACAGGAACTCCTCCTCTCGGTGGATTTCGGGGCGACGCAAAGGGCGGAAAGGAGAGCGCAGGAGAGGAGTCAGAATTGCCAAGGGGGTGAATTAGGGAAAGTGAGACGGATGGCGGGAGAGAAAGGGAGAGAGAATAAGGGAAATAGATGGGAGAACGAGAAGTAGAAGATAAGAATGAGAGAATAGGAGCGCCTGAAGTGCTCTAATGGAGGCCAGAGAACACTGAGTTGGCGGTACGGATGATGAAGGAGGAAGAAATGCAGCCATAGGGAGGGCTTTAAGGGGTCCAAGGGAAGCTGATAAGCAGTGAGGTCAAAAGGTGACAAGAAAAGTAAAGAGAAAGCAGAAGATGAAAGGCAGTCTGAGAGAATTGAACAAAGGGTAGGAAAACATATAATGGGAAAGACTTTTCATTCAATGTACTGTGCTTACTTCAAAGTACAAATATGAAAGCCTCAGTGAGGTCCTTCGGAAGTCGATGACAAGAAAAAGAGCCATAAAAATTTAGGAAGGTCAATTTTGGATGATTTGGCTGAGGAAAGATCGAATAACGAGTGAGGCGCGTAATAACAAGAGAAGCGTCTATTGGTGGGAGGCAAGTGAGGTACAAGAGGCGAGTGAGAAAATATCTTGAGCTATTAAAAATTAATCACTCTTATTTTGCCGTTGTTTCCAGGCTACATATGTAGCATGGAAGTGAATGAGTAGAGTATTTTTCGACCTAAATCTCGCATTATATACGATTTTTTCTAGTTTACATAGCCAAACATGATATTAAGAGGGTGAGAGATAATTTTAAGCGAGTATAACAGAATAACTTACGTTCGAATCACGCCGCTGCCTTTTAATTCAAAAACAGTCAAAAAGGTTAAATGCGGAGTAATAGTTCTTTTTGTTTCACTCCGCTCTAATAATTTTCTATGGACTGCAGCGTTCTTTTTTGCTACAGGTATACATAAACGTACCATCAAGCATCCTATTATTCTCATTACTTCTTAAATTAGGTACTTAACATAAAAATGAATGGTGGAAAGCAAAATTTCTGGATAGTGCAGGACGGTACGTAAACCGTAGAAATGGATGATAAAGATGTGAGAATAAAAGTCACTGGGCGTGTTTAAGGAATGAGAGACAGAGTAGCAAACATTTGAAGCGTCAAGGGACAAGAAGAGAAAAGAAAGTTTACTTTTGTGTGGCAGAGGGAAAAGAATTGTGCTTGCAGCTAAGGGGGAGGAATTCTTTGTCCTGGCATTACTGATGAACACGGAAAAACCCGAAAAGAATGGCACATTTCTCTGAATAAAGAAGAACATACACATTTCCACACAGAACAAAAAGAGGGTAAAGGGTTTTTTGCTTTTTGATGCAGCTAAATATTCAGATGTTAGATATGTGGGTAAGAAAACTATTATCTTAGATTTAAAAAAATCTCGGAAAGAAATCGGCAGTGTATTTTGCACAAAAACGCCTCCCGACCCTAAGATTTATTCCCAAACCAAGAGACAAAGATGACTGGAAACAGCAGTTTCACATGCATTGGATTGTCCTCAAAAATCTAGCACACGAAAAGGGAAGCATAAGAAAACTGCTAGTCATTTGCGAGGGAGAATCCATTCATTGGGTCATCACACATTACAATAGATAAAAGGTGTTTGAAAATCGACGGCACAGATATGCTTTTAAAAATACATTATTATATAACATGAAGAAACTGGGAGGAGAATGAAGCTGAAAACTACGATTTTTTCTACCCTCTGTAGCGGCTGTCGTCGTTATGCAAAAGAAATAATCACTTGAATACCTTTAGTGGTACATAATAATTTGCTGGAAGAAGGGAACTGGAAGGATTAAATAATCTAAAGATATCAAATCTGAAGGAACAATGTATAAAACGCACTTGCAGAAATGCAAATAGTGAATGATGTGATTGATGCGTTTTAGACATAATGCTAAGTGAAAATCGTCGAAATCCAGGTCAAAATCCAGGGAACTGCACATATAGCCACAGCTGTACTGTACTGTACCCAGAACTGTACATGTAACCAGCACTGTATATAAAGGAACTTGTCAAGCGAGACTTAATCCAAATTACATTTTAAAAACAAACCCAAATTAATCCTAAATGGGAATAATTCTGTATTTTATAAAGCAATGTCAATAAATTTTGAGTTATTATGCTAAAATTAGTATTTAAATGACAGGGAGCTAGAGGAAAGAAAAGCACATCGCAGAACACCTGTTCCGAATTTGAGATCAAAATAACATTATTCAATTAATAAAAAAAGAAATTTAATGTTAATCAAACGTATGCGAGCTATGAAAGAAAGCATTACTTCTTATTCAACGGGGAACAAAAACTATCATTGAAATTGTTATTTAAAACGCAGATATAAAGTTAACATCCAAGAGTAAAAAGATGTCAATTAAATGCAACAGGATAAATATTTACTTGAACAAATTAGAACTCGAGTGATAATGCTATACGAATTAAAACGGCAATAACTACGGCAGGAAATGCAAATGTATACTTGTCACGGCGAAAATGTTCAATATATTACTGCATTTTTTGAGGCAATTAAAGGTTCGTTTCTGCTGAGGGGGAAAACTGCGCCACCTGGAACAGGGCAGGATGAAAAAGAGCGAGGAACCACTATGGAAAGAAAATGAAAACATAAAAAACATTCAACTTCCTCTCCTCTTTTTTTGGCTTCGTTCCCCACAGCAGTTAATTAACCTTCGCAGATGGATTCGTGCAGAAACAAATGAACGGAGGCGTCCGCGGAGGTCACGTAATTGGAGCTCTGCCACTGCCAAACCGAGACCCCTCGGAAGGACGGGGAGTTGGGATAAGGGAAGAAACGTGGTGTTGAAGGGGAGGGGGGAAATTGGTGGCTGTGGCACCGCTGCGTCGTCGGCAGCAAGTGCGACGGACGTAAAGAATCGCTGGTCTTTCGATTGGAGCTAGGAAAAAATATAAAAGACACAGCACAGGTCCAGTTCTCTTGCTTTTCCTCCCTCCTCCCTCTCTCTCATAGGCAAGAAGAGTATCGGAGGAAGCTGGGACGAATGTGAGGACTGCACAAGGAACGCCCGATAAAAAAAGGTCGCGTAATGTAAAATTTAAAAAAACACCCTAAGGAGTAATTCAAACGGGAATGTGGTACAGAGGAGTGAATATCCAGGGTAAATAAGGGAGGAATGAGGATTAATACCGATTAAATTCAATTGAATTCCACCAATTCCGCATTTAGTTGAATGAGAACCACTGTAAATGCGATAAAAAATTGTAGGCGACTGCTGCGAACCAAATGTGTGCAATGAAGATGAGCTATAGAAGCACAGGGGCATTTACTGTCAGTGCTAAAATTATGGTTAGGTATTTATAAGCGCACAACTGCAAATCGTAATAAAATTCATCCTTAGAGCGTGTGCTGGGATTATTTACGCCTATTAAGACACATGATTGAAGAAGCGTACAAGGAAGCGTCGGTTTCCGCCAGCAAGCCCCAAGCGGCAACAATGCACTAACTTTCAGCACTCTCTCTTCACTAACTTTCCTCTGGCGTAGAAGGACGGCTAACCGCCTGCCTCAGCCCACTAAAATATTTGGTTGCTTATTAATTCGCAAAAAAATTATTTCACTTTTTAAGTTAACGATAGAAAGAACTGTAAAGGGTTTCAAAACATGACCTAAGTGTTGCTTCCAGTACCAAGTACTATTCATGGCCAACAAAAAGTTGTATCATAAAACTGATAATAACTTTTTCATGGTAAATCATAAAAAACTGAAAGTGGGAACTTTGTATGATAAATTATAAAGAACTAAAAGTTTATAAATAAATTTAAACAGGTTTTTCTTACATATTATGAAATATATTTTATCACGATTAAGATTCAAATTTCTTCATTATCAAATGTAAAGAGAGCGTTCCGTCCGAAAATGTCAAAAAACCGGGACTTCTTTGCTCCCATTGCGACAAAAAAATCTTAATTGTGTTGTAAAAATAATTGGCAACCATTAATAAATGCAAAATAAAATAAACTATAGTTTGATGTGTGTACTGTGGAATGTTTTCTATCAGTGTCCAGACTCGAGTCTACATATTTTTTTGCCCCGACATTAGAACAAAAAACAGTATTTAGCAACGAAAATTTTAAAATATTTAAAATGGAAAAGAGGGCATGATGCGTAAGGTATGTTCACAAACTTTGCATCACGTACACAAAATATAAAGGAAAAGTTTTTCACACACTATAGCCAACCATACAGATCGGCGGAGAAACAGTTCAATAATATAATTCAGATTACTTAAACTCGAGAATAATAAAATATAATTGATTAATAAACCCTTAAAATAAAATGGATACGTTACATCTGGGTCTGCTACTGTACTACTCTTAGCTGCTGTACTTAGTCTGTACGCTACTCACGTTATTCGTGGCGAGCAGGGCGATTAAGATACAATTTGACCTTAGATCCACCCACAAAAGGCATTATATGCTCACGTATACGGAGATTGATTACTAAATTGTGTGTTAAAGGTATTCTGGTAGCGGAAAGAAGTAATTTAAATAACTGAATTAACTCTAATCCGTCACAAAAATTAATTATATTCAAAGTGGAAAAACCATCCACCTGGACTTGTTTCCCAAATCGAACCCAGCCCCCTCGATAAGGCTCTTAGTATTCTAACCAATTTATGCTACCTACGCGTCCTCTCCCGCTGCAATAATCACGAGTCGTTAAAGACCATGTTGTCCTCACGGATGCCGTGCATATACCGCTATGGAGTGACCGTGTACCCATCATTTAAAACAGCGCAACTTTAACCTTAAATGTGTTTACTTAGACCAATTCAAAGCAAGCACAATATAATAGTGTTTAAATGAAAGCTACAATTGCTTCACGACGTATTGACATGCAAAAGAGATTTAAAATGTACAGAGCCTAAAAATATTCCTTTTGGAGAACAAAATATGGCTTTATTTTGTATCTATTTGAAGTTATTATGTGGGATTATAGGAGCTCATTTATTAGGATCTATTTAAACACTAATATGAATGGATATTATTTCCAAAATATACATTAAACATTCACATGTGCAATATTGGGTTGGTAAGATTTGGAGTTTTCCTACTGAAAGATATACAGGACATTTAGAAAATAAGCAAGATGACAAATGATGAAAGACAGCATCGAGGGCCAAATTTCAAAACAAAACCGAAAGCAAGTAGATGAGAGAAAATTACTGAAGAAAATTCCTTCGTAATCCTAGTAAAGAGGATTTAAATGGAAGAGAATTCTGCTCTTCAAAGAACGGAGAAACTTAGAAATTACGCCACTAAACGAGATTCATTGCCAAAAAATCACCAGACAAATATGAACTCTGGTGATTTAGTGTTGAACTCATTGCTCAAGATCAAAGCAAGTCAGATTTAATTCTTGACTTCAAGACCCCGCGTAATATCTAGAGAAGTTAAATGAGTAAAATAGTAGAAATGGAGTCAACCACGAGTAGAAAACCATGGCACCGATTCAAGGTGCAAATCGATGGAAATGATTAAAATAATACAGTGAATGGGAGGAATTGAGAACTTCATTGACCCTAAGCTTGGATTTATCAAGTGGTTATCAAGGTAATGGAGGAGCAGTAGTAGAATAAAGTATTGTGAATAAAATAAGTGTCACGGATACGTAATTGCACGCAGCACTCGGGAGGGCGCCAAGGAGACCAAGACCTTATGTTCAGTCCATCGACAACTCGTGCGTGATTCTCCGATCTTCGCCCGTGATAATGAAGTTGGAAACAGCAGAGAATTGGAGGTGGTTGGGGGCGGCGTCAAGTGTGAGTGGGATGCGGAAGCATACGCACTCCATCCGCACCACCGGCCGGAGGTGAAGGGAACTGTGTAGGAGTAGGTTGGGGTTAGAGAAGGTGTCGAAGAGAGAGAGAGAGAGAGAGAGAGAGAGGGTGAACGAGGGTTCGCGTTGCAGAATTTCGGGGTAACCCGGAATGACGCCTCATTGAAGCGGAAGGGCGACTGTGTCAACGCGTATCGGGCAATTTCAAACATGCTGACCATTATGAGAGATTTCCATTTGCTTTAATGCGCTACTCACTTCGTAACACAACAGTTCCTTTGCCTTCCATTCGTTTCAAAACCTATGCACTGGTTGGAACATTTCAAAAAGATCATGGTCATATCATATTTGCGCGATTTGCAACAAAAACATTGATTATAACATCGAGATAGTATTTTCCGCATGTTTTCACTCGGCGAGGTAAAATCGTCGGGCTTTTCCTAAGTCCCTTCTTATTTTGGATGGATCCGATAGATAAATAAAAAAGGTGGTATCAATAAATACTTCTGCGTGTTACCAACAGAATAAATAACCCCACCAGTTGATCACAATACGTTATGCCAGAATACATCGTTCCATTCTTTCAAAACTTAGCATGCATAAACATACGTTTGCACGAAACCGTACCAGACCGAATTCAGCAACCAATGCCCCCAATAGGATATATCTTGTAGCGGAATCGTATCCTTACTAAGTAACATTAGCCCGAACAAGTCCTCAGGTCCTGATGAAATTCCAGCTCGTGTGTATAAAGAATTAGCTCTCGAAATGGCTCTGTATCTTAAAGTAGTATTTAACAAATCCCTCGAAGAACACGCGATTCCCAATGACTGGAAGATAGTAAACGTGACTCCAATTTATAAAAGCGGAGATAGGGAACAGCCATGTAAGTATAGACCAATATCATTAGCGTGACTATTATGTAAAATTATAGAGCATATAATTGTTACATCAATAATGGGACATCTCGACAGCCAGGATTTATTGATAACAACCCAGCATGGGTTTAGAAAGGGACGGTCTTGCGAAACTCAATTAGGTCTTTTTGTTCACGATATTTTAGTTTCCGGAGAAGGCAACGTACAGGTAGACGCATCGTTTCTTCACTTTAGAAAAGCTTTTGACAAGATTCCCCACTGTAAGTTACTCGCGAAGTTAGCATCATACCGGATAGACAGGAATATAGTAGGCTGGATAGGAGACTTCTTACATGAACGCGTTTAAAGGGTGGTATTAGATGGTCTCAGCTCAGGCGAAGTAAAAGTTACATCGGGTGTTCCCCAGGGAAACGTGATAGGCCCAATTTTATTTCCTCTCTACGTAAATGACTTGAATGCAGTTGTAAAAAATAGCAAGCTCCGTCTTTTTGCCGATGATGCAGTAGTGTATAAGGAAATTAGAAATGAAGAGTCAGTGTTTAGTTAAGGATTTAGATGCGATTGACGATTGGTGTGATAGTTGGCAGCTAGAATTAAATTTGAAGAAATGCGCGATAATAAACTTTTGGAAAAAGAATGGCTTTCCCCGGAATAATTATTGCATTAAAGAAAAGAAAATATCTAGCGTAGAATCGATAAAATACATAGGCGTCACCATCACTGAAGACATATCATGGGGGAAACACATCAGGGAAATAAATAGTGTAGCAAACAGTAGATTAGGATTCGTAAAAAGTTCTAGGCAAATGCGATGAGAGAGTACGAGAAAAAAGCTATTTTACACTTGTCAGGCCTCATTTAGTATATGCCACTAGTATATGGGGTCCGTACGAGGAAGGTATGATAAAAGAATTAGAGCGTGTGCAAAGGAGATCCGCTGGGTTTGTTAAAGGCCGTTATGATAATTGTGTAAGTGTTACGAGTTTAATTGAAGAACTGGGATGGGAATTACTATCAGAATGCAGGTTAAAATTTATGTTAAACCTTTTAAGTAAATTCCAAACCGATTTGTTCACAGATGACGTTAGATATCTATTGAGGACCCCTGCGTATTATGCTAGGTTTGATCAGATTAACAAGATTAGAGAGATAGACTGTCGTACCGATAGATTTAACCCTTTGAGTGCGGCATGACGTGATATCACGTCATGGTTGTCTTTACGTTGGCGCTAATGACGTGATATCACGTCATGGGTACCATGAGTGTTCCAGCTTTCAAGAGGGAACTTTCACTAGGCCCCCTAGTGAAAACAGGAACACTCACGGTACCAATGACGTGATATCACGTCATTAGCGCCAATTTAAAGACAACCATGACGTGATATCACGTCACTCCGCACTCAAAAGGTTAAAATGTCATTTTTCCCGCGTACCATAAGAGAGAACAATAGGCAGCGTAGCAAAGGGATAGGTATGTGAAATATAGTTAGAAGTCTGTAGTGCATGATGCATGTAATAACAACCAATAATCCCTTTCTTATTATGTAGATACTAACCATCTAACTGCATGTGACCCTTTCTCTGGCATGTCTCCATTAAATATCCTAGTTGCGTGTCAATGGTGCATGTTTGGTGATTTTCATCCCCTGCCACACACCCTCGTGGTGGCTCGCAGGGTATTACGTAGACGTAGACTTTTTCATATAATATACAGTTTTCAATATGCGTTGACTCTAACACCTTGAAAGCAAAGCTCGTAGCGGTAAGGATCGACAGCGATTTAAATCAGAAAATTTCACTGGATCGACGTCACCAACGCCCATGAAACGTAATATAGTTACAGTAGTCAATCGATCCATAACGCCCAAAAATGGCAGAAAGTAAAATGTAGCCTCCATCGGGAAAGCTTACTAACTGATACACACACACATTCGACAGCAGTTCATGGAAACTGACTCACCAATATGAAAAGAGAAAAATAAATGTCCTCGGGATTTATAAATTTTCACCCAATTTGCGCTAATAGAGCCCTTGGTAGGTGGTTTTAAGACTTGTTTTACCTATATGAGATAAAAATTGGAACAAAAACAGCAATAATTTACTTGGGAAGTAGACTGAGTAAAATTGAGATAGTATATTCAAAGGAGATATAAAGGAGAAAAAAAAAACGCTCTTAAAAATGCGAGATCATGAAATAGAGACCTAGCCTATATTTGCAAAATTAGAGTGAAAATTGAGCTCGACACGGATAAATCTCCAATCACTGCATTTAACAAATGATGTGGTACGAAGTCACTCGCACGGGTGCATATACGCCTGGCTAATAGTGTTACTGGATAACACACCGGCAATTGGGAGATCCGATTTCGAATCCCGGTCAAATCAAGTGATTTTTTCATGGCGAATTTCAACCCTGGTGTATCGACACGAAATTTAACATTTTACTGTGCAGAAATTTGGACTTTAAGGAATGCGATAAAATTCAGTCAGTCAGTCAGTGAATGAGGTGAGGATATGGAGGAGAAAGAAATAAACGAACGAGGAGAAGTAGAAGATGGACGAGGATGTGCTTGGTACTGAACGATCTGAAAGAGAAAATTCATGAGGAATTTAGGTGTAGAAAGATTAGCTAGAAGTTACAGCATTGAGGGGAAACGTGATACTGAACCACGCAATAGTAAATATAAGATTAATATTATTAAGAATATGATATTAAGAACCCCTGCGTATTATGCTTGGTTTGATCAGATTAACAAGATTAGAGAGATAGATTGTCGTACCGATAGATTTAAAACGTCATTTTTCCCGCGTACCATAAGAGAGAACAATAGGCAGCGTAGCAAAGGGATAGGTAGGTGAAATATATAGTTACACTATTCTGTAGTAAATGATGCATGTAATAACAACTAATAGTCCCTTTCTTATTATGTAGATACTAACCATCTAGCTGCATGTGACCCTATTATCTAGCATGTCTCCATTATATATCCTAGTTGCATGTCAATGGTGCATGTTTGGTAATCTTCACCCCCTCCCACAAATCCTCGTGGTGGCTTGCAGGGTATTACGTAGATGTAGATGTATAATAGTGAGGATAAGAGAGCTCTAGAAAAGCACATGTCGGCTCCACCATACAGCCAATGAAAGAAACATGATTGTTTTCCTTGAAATGTTATACTTCGATATGTAAATAAATTTACATATTATTGTACCAAAAGGTTTCTGGCTTGATTTGGTACATCAAAATCACCAAAGACATGAAACAATTCTCCATAAAATTCAACCAAGGGTTTTTAGTTCTAATGACACAATTTCAGCAGAGAAGAAGAAACAATCCCTTGAGATATATTTCGTGAGCATTAAATATCCTTGTTGAAATTCAGCACAATTATAGCGTAGTGATCGACCTAATTTCATTAAATTTACTTTAAATTGAGAAACTTTTATGCATGAAGAGTCCCTTAAGGGATGCAAATAAACTGGTTTCGCAGAATTTGCTGAAAATATTTTAACCTATCTAAGCAAACCTTAGTCTCACTAATCATATGCAATAAAACTTTAAAGACCTTAATAACTTCAAAATTTCCTTCAAGTTATAGTTCAAAATGATTTCAATAGAAGATGCTACATCATCCACCAGGATGTTGCATATCTTGTTGGACCAGGTGTTGATTTGCTCACAGTTGCAAATGATGCTTTCCATAATCGCGATAAGGTTCTGCTCTCTAAGTAATATTTCTGTCTTTTGACTGAACATTATCCCTTTCAATCTCACTGGCTGAAGTATCATAGTCTGACTCTGAGGTAGGCTGAATGCAATCATCACTTGTATGATGCTCTTCTCCTGATACTTTTTCCTCACAGTCAGATGCGTTTTATATCGCCAACAGTTCATCTTCAAAAATAAATAAATAAAATCATGATTTACCATGACAGCCACAAACATAGTATCCGCGATTACTAAATTGGTATCTTCCTAGCGGAACGCAGAGTCACCGAAAGTCAATGAAATATAACTGAGGCCAGTTGGTATAGGTTTCCGTATTTATATCCTCTGTAAATCAGCATGAATGCTCAAAGACACTTTTCTACACAAAATATACTAAGCCAGACATTCTTCGACTGTCTTAGAATTCTCATAAACCCCTTTCAAGTAAGTTTCCCTGGTTAAAAAAAAGTGTCACCTCTTTGCGGATGGCATTCAAATCCTCCCCACTGTCGGCTGGAGCATATGTCGAGTAGGAAGGAAAATTCAGGGGCAGTTAGACTCTAATAAAACTTTGCACCACCCAATGAAGAATTTACCTATGAGACTAAAGAGATGTAGGGGAAAGTTACCAATCTCTAACTATAAACTGGGGATCACACTCACGCTTTCTTTGCTGGCCGACCCTCTATAGACTCCGTCCCTACGTGTAGCTAATCTCACCACCCTCACCAAGGGTGGTCCCTCCACCCGCAGCCTGCCATGAGATTAGTAGTGTGGCCAGCACAAGCCATCTCAAGTCACACATTATGCCTTATAACCATAAGCAACTGGCGGAAAATGCATTTCTGCAAATGAAATATCCCAAAAAAATTAATAATGGGTTGCCAAAATCATTGGGTCATATTGACCCAAGGGACACGAGTGTAACTTTATTTTTTAGAACAAACAAACGAAATTATAATGGATTTATATGCTTTAGAAAATGTAAAATACCAACATCAAGTCATGAAGTACAAAGTCATAATATTCAGGCAAAAGAAAGGTATATCGATCTAAATTTCGCTTCGGATCATAATGACCAGAGTAGAACAGGAGGGTTAAATATTTCACTTTAACTAAATAAAAGATTTTCTGAAGTAAATAACAGTAAAACACACGTGAAACAAGTGGATTCATTCATTTGAATTTACAATCAAATTTGCACAAATGCTTGACCAACAGGGCCAATTTTTATCTCTCATTCTCACGTTCTCTCTTTGAATAGAATAGGATGGAAAGGAAAGGAAAGAAAATGGACGTAAAGTGCGATAAAGAGAAGGACTAAAGGGGAAATTACCAACGGATTCCAGAAAATTTTGCAATTCAGAGGGGGAAGATGGGATTAGGGGCGAGAACCGTCGAGGAAGTTCTTTTTTTATGCGAGAGGCTTGGGAAAGGGCGGTGGAAAATAGCGGAAACAAATGAATGTGCGAGTTTGTTTGGCACGTCCGGCCGGTCGTGGACTTCCGCTTCTGCATGCGAGGCGAGAGTTTTATTCGGTGTTCATCACGCAGGCGGCATTTAGAAAAAAACAACAAAATAAGACAAAGTAGTTTCTTCCACATTCTAATAGATATTTGTCGAATAGCTAGTAGAGGGAAAGCAACTCTAGTAGCTAGGAAATTTTTCCCCAGTTATTGTTAAGTTTATCCTTCAATATGCTAGCATATTTGCCCAAAGTGCACACACAAACCAGTTAATGAGCGAAAGAATAGAGTATCTGCATCATTACAAAGCAATTGCCGTTTACTGGGGATTCAGAATTCGTAAAAGTAAATAAAATAACCTTTTGTACTCATTACTCGACCGGTAACAAGCATGCATAAAGTTGACATGCTCTTCTGTGTTACCATATTTGACGCACTGCTCCACTCATAGATATGAAATTCTGTATTTTTATAGTTTTCAGGACAGTAAAGACTTATTGAGTGTATAACCATTTTCAATAATTTTCAAATGTACTAATTTTCCTATAAGTGCGTGCAATCAAATCTTCACTAATACTTTTACTGCGACGATATATGAAACTCGTTCTTTCCGCGCATGATAAGCAACCACAATAGAAACTGAGCTCCTTTAAATACACTCCCATACTACACGTCACCACTTCTCCTCCGAAAACTTTACCCCTAACATCATTAAACGGCTGGTGACCTAACACTCCCTACCAGACGCCCATGCGGCGGCTCGCAGGGTAGTATGCAGATGTAGATGTAATTGAGTTCTCTAATAATTAACGCATTGCAGCATTAGCCTATTGTGCTCACAGCGAGGGATACACATCTGATTAAGATAAATTGAGATGATATGCTGTTCATATTAGCTCTTTATACCTAGTATTACTTTTTAAAATGCACGTTTTCTTATTATTAGCTCATGCGTAGGGTTTAATTCACAATCTAACAAATATACACAGCTTCGCAGAACAAAAACAGCGTCAATATCTCTGGTGTCACCTCGACACACGCGTGAGAAGCAAACACAGCAAGAATGTCTTGATAATTAAATCGTTAGATGACTGTTAAAAATTGCTTATTATTAAACAGTCTAGTATAAAAAATTGCATTAAAATATTTTTTTGTTAATGTATTTCTCTTAACCTTGAACATGTATTCATGACGACAGACGTTCTGCCATGAACTATTGAAACATTTACAATTCAAGTCCTAAAATATCTTTTTATTATTTTACTGGATAACATTGGCTATGTCATTTCTCATGGATACAATAACTGCTGCCATTGACGCAAGCGAAGATGATGTGAACAAGAATCAATATAGAGGGTTACCATGTAAATTTCCGACGTTACATAATTAAATGGGCAAGCAAAGGAGGGGTGAGTAGCGCTTCTTAAGAGCAATTAAAATGAGTGGGTAGATGGACTCTAATAAATCCATGCAATTATTAATGAGGAAGGAGGCAATATTCACTTAGCTAGTATATGCGAGTTGTATTGGTCACAGTACGGTCAAAATAACTGGCTGCAAAAGAATTGAGAAGTTTTTTCATTGCATTCCCAAGATTTATCTAGGAAAAAAATTAAAACATAAATGCATCCACGCATAGAGCTCAGAAAAAATGATGAGACGTAAGGTCGAAGTACAACTGCAAGGGAATATGCGATACGAAAAACAATCGGTAGTTATACATGAATAAGCTAATGTTAATATAACTCGCAAATCTTCGTTTGGCTTACACAGGAATTCTATGGTTCCATCACGGCTAAATGTAAAGCCCTATGAATTCTCTCAGATAATTAATTTTTCCGTTTAATGTAAGGCGTTTTACTTAAAGTTTCATATCTTCCATGCCTTTGGAATGTAAAAGGTCATAATTTTTGTATTGTAATGTCAGAAGACAGATGTGTAGGGGTACCTATATTACCACGATTTCCCATAAATTTGCGGAGCAATATATTTTGAAAATTTCAAAATCAAAGGTGTTTTCCAAAGGTTTGATAAAGAAAAACACCTGGAAAATGAAAATACGAATACATCCCGTGCCGCACTGAAAAGTAAAAGATATTTGCGTATCTGGTTAGTTTAGTAAAATAATCACATCAATACTCTGCAAATGACTAAGTAGCATCTGAGTGTGACTGCGAGCATCATTGTGTCCTACCACTAATTTCCAACTCTTCAACACGCATAAATCTTAGTCGATGATATTATCACGTTATTACTCCCAATTTGGATACTCCATTAATATCGTATCTTCAGTTGCTGGATAATTTCAACAGGATAAGCACTAACCTGAGCAATAAAGGTACAGTAAGTCCTTGGTATGCACCGTTTCGATATACGTCTGATTCCATGTTACGTCCATGATGACAAGGGTCGTTGGTTCCCTGTTTAGTTCTAATAAAACAGACCGTATGTGCATGTGCTTGTGTTATTGGATAACTGAGACATCTCTATCTGAAATACCTATTTTTCGTGGATAAAGGGAAAAAACGAATTTTAAAATTAACGCCTTGATGAATCGCGGGATTATAGTCGTCACGATTATTTGGATCCGTTTTACGTTGTTTCGATTTACGTCGCTCTTCTTCAACACGCATCTCCGACGTAAATTGAGGACTTACTATAATAAGAAAACCGAAATTCTTTTGGGTAGAAAGGAAAAAGTATTATTGGGCTCTTCCAAGTCACAGTAGAAAACTAAAAAAAAGGATATGACAGCCAGTATACACCGCGCTCATTAGTGAGCATCAAGTGATAATCAATTTGAAAATATCAATTAATCAAAGCTTGATATATTTTGCAAATTTAGGTTATGTCGTAAACATACTCGTTATATATTTGTCATAATTTATGAGCCTAGTATCTACCAAGTTTTTGTAGCTCTAAATCGTCCATCAAATTAAGTTGATAGTTCCAGCAGAAAATAAACAGCTCCCTCTTCCCACGGTGCATAATATACTATGATTAAAATCTACAGTACGATAGACTTTTTTTGTTGGTCTCACTTTGTTTATTAACGAGATTGGAAAAATGTTTGAAAACTACCTTGACTCCCATATCTCGTAAGCTACGCCGGAAATATTTAAAAATGGCTGTGATAAAATATTTACTGGTCATCATTGAAACACTTGGTAATACTATACAGATATTCTGAAATTATTTAAACAGGAAGGAAAATGCTCCATAAAAAACAAAGGTAATGCGTATTTTACATATCTTATATTAATGGTATCACTAAAATATATTTTTGTACTTATATTATTCTGATTCAAAGGATTAGACATGATTGACTTTGCTTACCTATGAGACTCACATGCCTACATCAAGCACATTCACTGGAGTAATTTTGAATTATTTACAAAAAGGAAAAAAACACAGCGGGGTTTGAAGACCAACAATTATTAATATTTCGACATTAACATAGCAATTTGCCAAAATTAGGCTCTACCTGATTTCAGTAGTGCAAACTTTGAGCACAGAGTGAAATATTTGATGGATACAATGACATCTCTTTCATTTTCGGAAAGCGACTTTAATATAAGAGGCATCAGCTAAGAGATTCCTCATTAAAAAAAAATAAGTTTCTTAGAATGACCAATTATCAAAACTTTGGCATAAATATATCAAATATGTCTAATTTTAGCAAGTCACAACAGTCACTTCGGCACATTATGGCAAATTGTGGCAGTGCATGGTTTCAGCGGTGCAAACTTTAAGAGTTATGACCATTGTTTGACAGATACAGCGAAATCTCTCTCCTCTTCTAAAACCGACAATTATATAAGAGGCATCAAGTAAGAGACTCTCCGTTAGCTTAAAATGGCCAACAAATGATTTACACAGAGCCAAGAAAGCGTTCGCCTTCATTCGTCCAGACAATTAAGGAAGTTAGAAGTAAGTCAGACTGGGAAAAGGAAGCCAAAGGCGGCAAGCAGAGAGACGTAAGGAAGTGAATGGGAGAGAAAACTTGCGAGGAAGGATAGGTGTAAAAGGGGAAACAACAAAGACGGAGACGTTAGCCGGAGGAAGAGGTGGTCCACAAAGACAACGAATGAGAACGAAGAGAGGAAAGGAACGGGGAGAGCAGAGACACTCGCGCTTTGTGAAGAAGCTTCCCAAGGTGCATACCCAGGAGAAAGAGAGAGTGTAGCGTACGGGGTTGGAGGCATTAGGAGGGAAGGGGGTAGCGGGGAAGCGGAGTCCGAGTCACCCGCCGAAGGGATAAGGGGGGGGAGGGAGGTCTACATCTTCCCGCTCGTCAACCGCAGGAGGGGAATGCCGAGCGGGGGGGTGGAGAAAGGACACCCGGAAAGTACAGTTTCCTCCCGTCGCGTCGCTCGGAGGAATGGACGCGTCGGTCTCCGTCTGCCTCCGCCCACCACGGATTTGGAGGGATGCGGTGACGGAGTGGGTTGGGATAAAACTTGCGGGAATTTACTATTAAGAAAGGACAGGACCACTCTCCCTACTCCCGGAATAGGTAGGTTGAAAATTAAGCCGCGGGAAGACAATTCACGGAGAGAGGTTGAGAGGGGGGATGTTGAGGCATTTTTACCCTTTTCCTATGGAGTGGGCGTGCCCAGTCTCTTAAGCAGGAACCGAGTGAGCTTCTGGGACCATATCCTTTCTCCTCTAGAGGACACGGAGTAGACTGCGTGTGAATCCAAAAGTCGAGATATTATGAGAGAAATAAAAGGGACGAAAATGAAGGGGAAATATGAGTAGGGAAACTCTTAGAAGAATGCCTTTGGTCCTACAAACTGGAACAAAACGAGATTCCGCATGAGAGACCGTAAGGACATTTCTCTTTTTAAAAAGAAACGTTCATATGTTCTAGCGTGTCTAAAGCACCACACTTCAAAACTCAGGCACGGACTTGGATCCACATGAATGGGTAAGTGTTCTGAGAAAATAAACAAAGGAAGAAGACATTGTCCTAAAATTTATTCAGGCATCAGTTTTCTGGGTCTTTAGGGCTAAATGAATGAAATTAGCGTCATGAAAATTAAATCTCACATTTTATAAATAATCTTAATCTACAAACAGTTCAATACGCAACTATCAATGCACGGTTACACGGTTACACAAGTCAGGCAAAGATTTTTTTCACACATTTTACCAAGTAAGACTATTCCACAATAAACTATTGACAACAAAAAAGTACTGCACAATTCATCGTTATTAATTATACAAAGAAACTACTAATTAATATTCAATTGTCAAACATAATCTTAGACAAAATATTTATATTTGTAAAAATAAATAAGTTCTATGCTGAGTATCAGTGTGCTTAGGTATTATTGGCCAAAATATCGTAGACTTAGCATGATGAAGGTGACTTGAGATTTTAATGAGTACTACCAACAACCAGAGTTTATAATACAGCATTCTTAAGTTCAGAAATGAAATGCAAATAAACCGAAAGGTAATAAGTAAATGGGTAATAATATCCATTTAGGAGAACAAACATGGCCACATTATTTTTATAAGATAATCGTGTAAACTATATGAATCACACAGTGACCTGTCAAATAATAAATTTAACTATCCTATAAGCGCACAACGCTACAAAAATGCACATCAGATTAATATTCTTATTCCTACAAGTAATAGGGAATGTGAAGTTTCCTTTACAAATATCTGTAAATACCTTACTAAAAATGAGAGATATGATACCTTCGGACCCTCATTATAGTTTTAAGCGATTATTGCGAAAGGGCAGGTAATGCTTGAACTACTATATTGAAACAATATGAGCAAATATTGAGCCAAGCCTTTCTGTTTGAAAAGTATATTTTACGGTCTTTGGGCACATAAATGCTTTTCTTTTGGTGTTATTATATGTCCTATTTAATAAATAGACTTCCCTGGAGACACTCAAACAATTTAACATGTAACCAATAAAAATTCGGGCAAAAGAAATTTGCAAAATTTCATTACTATCCAAAAAAGTTCCTTTTGTTTCGAATGAAAGCAACATTTTTAATGTTATTCAACTGCGTAGGAACCCTATGGGAACCTATAACCCTATGGGAAAGCGTGTAGCGTCTCCATTCATTTGCATTAGCAGTCCCAGGCGGCTGTAGCGCTTTTGTACACACAGCGGCGTGGGATGGGATTAGTCATTGCGTATTTGATTGCCCGAATGTCAGTTTAATGACTTATGCACGGATCCCGAAGTGCTTTTGTCGTTTACGCTGATATTAAATGTGAGCATTGTGTCTGCTAGAGTTGGTACCTCATGTTCTTTGCACATGAACTATCCATGGATCCCGTTTTGTTTGTAAGCGGTGAGGAGTGAGGTAACATTTCACAGTCAAAGTACCGCATCTCTCTCACAGCGAGAGCACAAGCTTCTAATAGCTCGTAAATTACTCTTGCCCACTTGTGGGTATCGCTGAATCTCCAAATGCACGAATGTGAAGTAGTAGAGCTTTAATGGTGGACCCACATTACGGCCATGTATCCACATCAATATGAGTAAACGTATGAAGATACTAAGCCAATATACCGTAGAACTATGTTATGCCGAACTTAATATGCATATTCCAAATAACAAAGGTAGACACAAGAGGATATTTCACAAAATAAATGTAAATATTCTCTCATGAAGAGAATGTGTGCTACATTTAATATTGTGTGTAATGACTTGAATTTATTTGGTAACAGGAAATCTTTTAACAGAAAAGCGTGTAGTAAATTGTCAGCACTAAAATTGTAAAATTATAAATCATGATAATGTATATGAATAATGTAGTTTTGACTCCTTGTATTATAGCAATTTTTAACATTTGTCTTTGTTATTGGTCGCAATTTAATTACATTAATATGCAGGATGAACTTTAAACTCGATAAATTCGAATTCAAATAGATAAGCCAATATTATATAAATGAAATACATTGAAATAAGATACATAAAAATATTTTCTCAAAGCGATATCAACGTATTATTTTGCGTTCTTAGCCAATCGCAGATGCGAATCATGCTTATTAGATGGAAATTGACAAGTACTTCAGTCGCATTTTTATTTCGTGAAGAGCCATGTTTATTTAGGCACTAAGATTATTATTACTTTCGAAAAAGTCTCGACATATTTTCATAAAATCTAATGTTTCTCAAAAGATACAATACAATAATCACGTTAAACATTAAATTGAAAGATAAGGATATTTAGACCATATGGTCTTTGCAAACATGTAAAAATTTAAGCATCTATCCCCTTCTTCTAAATATACATTCTTAGCTCATCAGCAGAAAAATCTGAAAAATCGAAATGGCGTAAGACGCAGAAGATCATCATTAAAGGCAACCAATGATAATATACATGAAAAATCGTATTAATAGATTATACACATATGCAAGTTACAAATAAAATGTATAAATAATCTCTTCCAACGCTTGAATTTGGAAAGAAGGTATAATTATTATGGCCTTAGTCATTAACCATATGTACGACATACGGTCTGACCGAACATAAATGTAATATAAGTTCAAATTAAATAAAAAATAAACAAAAATAGACCACCACATTTTACTCTTTTCTACTATTTTCTAATTTTGACACTGACATTTTCTGAATTAATATTGAGTACATTTGAATTTAGTGTTTAGTGATTAAAACTGGCTGTGTACTAGTCACAGGATAGTCAAAAGACCGATTAGCAGAATACGAGTACTTGTCGGAGTCCTAAAGATATGTTCGTTGAAACCATGCGCACATAATCCTTCTGATGAGTGTACATTAAGACGTTTAATGCACGCGTTTTCGAACGATTAACCTGAGGGATGATTACAACGCCTTACGGCTATCCTCTTGATTTCGGAAGGTTCCGCACGTCCTCGTACACTTTAATTTTATCCCGCATCGATCCGGAGCCAATCCTTTAAAGACCGCACCGAGATTACGATTCTCCTTAAGGGGATAGGCGGCCCTTTTATCTATAGCATAGTGGCGGCATCATATTAAAATCCTCGAAACTTGTTTGTCTAATAAAGGCACGGTCGTGGCATTAACAGCAGCAATACGAGACATTAATGTGCGGGCCCGAGATGCTCCGTGCACTTTTACGGCTCCTGGTTTGAGTGGGGGGAGGGGGTTCCAAGGGAAGAACAATAGGGGGAGGGGACGGAGAAGAAGAGGAGGAGGTTCTGAAGGGATCCCGGCATTTTATGTGTTGGAGTTAAAGGAGATATGAGGGACGCCAAAGGCCGGTGGCGGGGGATGTTGGTGGGAGACCAAAGTTAAGGAAGAGATTTGGAAGGAAACGGAGGGAGGGATGGGTCTGAGGATGGAAGAGGCGAGGTGAGTATGGGATGCGGAGGAGGAGGAAGAGGGGGGAAGAGCATGATGGAACTTGAGTCTGGGGAATACGTGGGTCGGATCGCGTAAGACGAGCAACAGGGGGGGCGGGGCGGGACGGAATGAAAGCGGGAAAGAAGAGATAGAGAAACAAACGGGGACGGGAAGGGACAACAAGAGCGGGACAAGTGCGGAAGCGAGAAAGGAAGAATGGTGAAGGAAACAACGAAGAAAAATGAAACTTCCCGACGGTTCCCTCAAAAGGATGATAAGGGACGGGTGGCATGGGGGTGGTTAAAGATGGGCAAATGGAAAGGGAGAAGTAGCCGACCGAGAGAACGACATAAACTAGAAAGGTGAATGGTACCAAGCGAAGGTAAATCGTGTCCGAGGAAGGTAATTGAGAAACATAAAGAAGTAGAAGGATCCAGGAAGGGGGAGCCGTTGTTTCAAGAGCTGCGCTAACCGTATTTTTCGACTAATTAACGGCCCTTATTTGGGATCCACTGCCACAGGAGCGAGTCATTTGTTACTCGCATTGTAGCTTACACGGATATGAATAACGTAACTAAGCAATATGCATTGGACAAATAGCATAAATGAATTGGCAATACTTGACACGCACCTTTGAAAGATTTAAATAAAGTGTATGAAAATAAAATGGAACATGAATTTAATACATGGTGTTCTAGCACAATTGATATATTTTGTGAGATCCAGGTACTTAGGGACCATTCAATTGTATTTTTAAGGCGTATTTCTGAATATAAACATACATTTTATTTAGCACCGCTTTACTTCAGTAAGTTCATATAGGACAAGGAAAGTGAGTAGTAACGTAATTAGAAAATTATTTCACCCAGTACTTTAGAAGCATCTTGCGACTTCCTTGCACACTTTCAACGTCTCAAAGCTTGTCATCGCCCACGGTAAAATTTGATAATTATGCATGATCAATTGGTTAAAAAACGTTCAGTTTCACTTATTTCAAATCTTGATAACAAATGGTGCCTAAATGCATAAAAATTGCTTCAATTATTTCAACATTTGAGAATTAATTCTAAAGATGCGAACGCATTTAAAATGACTTGCTGAATAGACCAGTTTGACTTTAACGCTGAGTTGTATGCAGATAAAATGCATAAATAATGACTTCATTCATCTCCAATTTTGACAAAATGTTTCAGAAATTACTTTAAAAATAAAATGGGAATGGGAATGGGAATTTTGTCATGGAGGAAGAGAATGCCTTTCAGTGTCGGAGAAATAGTGAGAGATCAACCACATTAAGGTCAAATGCTAGTGTCCATAGTCTGTAGTAAAAATCACGGATCCTCTGACACAATAAGTCAATATAGCAGTACAATTAGCATCCAAACACCTACTGCAGAGAGATTATTTTAAAATGGCCGACAATGATGATCAGAATTTTAGAGCTTCAAAAAAAAGCTGTGGAAGTTCGATCAATCACAATCGTCTGAACGTGATTAACTAAAAAGGAAAAAAATTCAGTACCAAGCCAATTTCATCGAAATGCTTGTCACTACATTTAAAATTATTTTACTTGACAGTTTATGTCTTCTGCTATCCAATAAATTACTTGAAATTAGAACTGGAATATCGTATTTTAGGTGAATATTGGGCTTTTTATAAGTAAACCAGTGCTAAATATGGAATAACTTCTGCATCATATGAGATTCCGTCAAAACACTCAGGTAATATTGAATAATGAGGCAGGAAAATTATGAAGCTACGTATAACAAAAAAATGACGGAATGAAATACAGAAATATTTCAGGGAGACAAAACACTTAGTTGATACGGATGACCTGAATCAAGTAAAGTAGTTACAATGGTATAAATTCCACGAATGAAATATGAACCACTCCTGAAGCATTGAAAGAAGAGTTTCAAAATTGGTGGAATGAAAAAGTCATAATGAAATCTTCTTCCCACAAACCAGAATAAGGTCATGGAGTATATTTGAATGACCGCGGAATTGATACAATGGGAATATGTCAAAAACATAAAATTTTGTTTTTCGTTCATGATAACCTGATCCGCAATAGCTATTAACCTTGGACGGTGATAGAAAAGTATCGGCATGGAGTGACAAAAATGTAAATGGAGTTAGGGAGGACGCAGAACCATTTCGGCGCGGGCGAAATAAGAGCGCCATAGCCCAGATTTATTTGTCCGAGCACCAAACTTGAATGGCCCAGCGTGGTAATAACGAAGAAACTTCTGGATACCGAGAGAGAAGGAGAAACAATTAATAACACGCATTTTAACACCGCGTAAGAAAATTAAAGCAGTCAAAAACTTTAACGGAGCGGGGGAAGCAAAAAAATGAAGGAAAGGGAGCGTAAGGGATGAAGGATAAAAAAAACAATAAAAATAAGAGGCTTAAAAAAGGGGACTTGATGGTGGTCGTAGCGCGGGACAAAAAATCAGGACTAAGAAGGGCGTTGGAATGGGAACTTGGACTCTTTTCGATCCTGACTCCGAGAGAAGGAGGGGGGGAGCTGTTCGAGGAGAACGGTTGCGTGGATGGGGACTGCGGGGAACATGAGAGAGGATCAGCGGTTTCATGGGACGAAGGTGGGACGGCGCTCGCTTGGAGATGAGCTGGGAGGGAGGCTGAAAGGAGGTGAAGGGGGAATAAAGAGACCAGGAAAGTGGGGGAGTTGGCCCAAGATGGGTCGTTCACGACGGGTGGGATGGAAAGCGAAGCGTCGTCTCTGCTGGTAACGGGACTATCCCCAACAATAGGCCGTAATGTTGGTCTCCTCTTTGGGCAAAATGCGACTCTAATGACGGGCGTTGCCAGGCAACAGTCGAGGCCTGGGAAGATGTATACAGGCTGACAAACAGAGAAGGATTTCTGGGGGAACAGAACTGCTTTAGTTCGAAGAAGGATCAAGTTTAAGACTTCTGGGTGGCATATTCGTGAATGCTGCTACGGGGGAAACTTGATACAGTTCGGATCTTATCCGTTGAGAAGCTTGTCGTAAGCAAAATTGGATAAGAAGTATCTCAGGGGCAACAGGAAGTTTAGTCCAAGGAAAAACGCTTCTCTCACGTGAATGCTGAGTTTTCAAACTTAGAAAAAATTATATTGCTATATGAGACCTCGGAGAACAATTAAATATTAGACAGATTATTAGCTGCTAAAACCTATACACCATTAAATTAAATATGTTCCGCATATTTATTTAATAGGTGCATGTGTGATGCTGAACCCTATTATTCTGTGGCTATTGGATGAACTAACTTAATATACAAGGCATCAGGGGATCGCGTAGTGAAATGCAATTCCATCTATAAAATTTTAGCTGTGAGGTCCATGGTTTTTCTTCCCTAAAATTTGCAATATTTACAGAAGTGAAGTTTCTAAACCTACTAATCATATGTGATTAGTTAAAAACGCCTTTCCTTAGATCATGAAAAATACACTTCAGTTTGACCGTGCTCACCAAAATGGGTACGTCTTTCAACTTCCAGTATTGTATGCAATGTAAATGGTGTACCTCTTAATTTTCTGGATTGTAATAGTGCCCCATAGAATTTAAAATCTGAGAGAAAATCGTATGGTTACGATCCTTGAGAGTGATTACTCCTCATGATGTAAAACCAAGCGTTAAAAATGGAAAATTGGTGCCCATCATAACTGAAAATTTGAGAATCGATTAATAAATATGAGTTTCGATTCATCCGAAATGGCATTAGTAATCCTAGGGTATTTTGACTCAATCTATGATTCTTTATCTTAAAAATGATGAAAACATGATTTTATAATTGATATGAAACCTTTTTATTCCGACAATTCTCAATATTGAACGTTAGATCGCCTTCAATAAATATTTTCCATGATTTTTTGTCAATGTTGACAAGCAAAATTTTCTTCAATCTCATTTAGTTAGATTACAAGGATATACCATGTTTAGACAAATTGCACCGTCGGAAAACTTCCTATTAATAACTTGAATCCAATGACAGTTAAAACTTCGTCCTCGTGTCACTTCAATTCTTCGATCTGACCCAATTCAAGGAATATTTATGAATCCTTCATATTTCAAAATTTTCTGCAAATGGCAAGCAGGAAAAATAAAGTGTGGGAAATGAGAGGAATAAAAAAAATAGACGGGGGGAAGAAACGGCACGAAACTTCGAAACAATCCAATTCTCCGCTCATTACGTCTGGCCGCTCACTCTATTTAATGAACTCCGGGGCGGTCTTCCCAGCTTACCTCCTCCCAGCCCCCCCCCCGCCTTCCACGACTTATAATTAACCCCCGGTCGGTCCGCCGGCGACGCTGCGCCAAATCCCTTGTTCCTATATAAAGAGCAACGGGGGACGACGCCAACCTCCCAACGCCGCTGCGTACGCAGGGATATGCCGGCCACGACCACACGCCTTTGCCGTTCCAGAACTCCACCGAGCACAGCCTCCCACAGCTCTAACACCGCCCGGTAATACTCTCCATCTACCACTGAACTCGCGAAACACAGGCCGACACCATGTTCTCCCTTGGGTCGCCCACCAACCGAGTAAGAGAGACGGAAGATGTGTGCGTAGGCTATCACGGCCGTTCCTCCATACCCTCCTTAATCCCCCACTGCTGCGGCGGTCACAATACAAGCAGATTCAGCTGGCCATAGGCCTATACCATTTCACCCACCACCGTAAAACCCTTCCTATTCCTCCCCAACCCCATTCCCCGCCCTCACAGACCTCCTCTTCTTCCCCCATTCCAAATCTATACCCTCTACCCAAGCCGAGCATTTACTCTTTCCCCACCTGCCCGCCATTCACCCCGCGGCAAACCCCCTCACTATTTCCCCCCCCCCTCCGACCCGTTTCTTCAGGCCCCAAACCCCTTCCTTCTCTTCCCTTCCTCCCCCTTCCACCCGGCACGGCTGACCACTTCGCAAAAACCCTTGACCCGAAAAGGCATAAAATCATCCCCTTAGCGCCCGGAGGGCCAGAAAACCTCGATCAATTCGCGGGAGCCGTTGGGCATTAACCATTTTATTCTATGGATATGAGAGATTCCGAGCGGGCGACTTAGCGTGGCGGAATACCGTGAATTAGCGAGATTGGGAGCGTATGTGCGGAATGATTACGGGGAGGATCTTTCCCGAGCACGCAAGGTAAATCCGAAATTATTTCCTAGCTGAGCCGCAGGAATCCATGAGTGCTTAACCTAATCGTTAGGTTTTAAGTCGAGGTAAGCACTATTTAACACTAGAAGCCATATGAATGGCAAAAATCACCCTTAAAAGAAAGATGAAAAAGAAATTTTCTCGTATGATCTCTTAAAAAAGAACTTGTTAGAGACAGGCTGAAATGGAAGCTGGAAGCATTATCACCATATAGGTAAGTCCGGATAAAAAATGCCAAGTGGTGACAAATAAATACAATTTTGGGACATCTCCAATTATTAGGACATGCATAAAGCTGAAGGATAAATTTAAATGAGATATGCCAATTGAGAATGCTTTTCACTATTAACTAAGAAAATTAAAAATTGTATTCACTCGCTTTGTCAAAGAAATACTAATTACCAATTTGGTAAAAGAAAGATGAAAAAGAAATTTTCACGTATGATCTCTTAAAAAAGAACTTGTTACAGACAGGCTGAAATGGAAGCTGGAAGCATTATCACCATATAGGTAAGTCCGGATAAAAAATGCCAAGTGGTGACAAATAAATACAGTTTTGGGACATTATAATGGGTAATTTATTAGACGGTGCATCAGACTCGGCATTTAATCGGAATCGGATTCAGCGTAGCAATCAAGAATTAAGTTCCAACAATTCCGCCAAAAATTTGAAATGGAAATGGCGCCACGACTTTGTCATATACCATACAATATGAAGTAAATATTACTTAGTAATTGATCCTCAAACTGATGAAATGAGAATGATCACTCAAAGAAGAATAATCCAAGTTAACCATGCAAACAGTGTCATGCAGGTATTCCTCTGAAAAATCAGCCGTCTGAGTCCCTAATTATTTTAAGAGAAAATACCGAAATATACTCTTGAAAGGATCACATGCCATGCATCAGTTATATTTCATTATGATCCGAATCCTAATGGAAATTATAACAATCAAATACCGTTTGGAATGAAGGATGCAAATATATTGTTAAGTTTCAAAATATCACATTTAGGAATTTATAAGAGATAAAAGTTTAACCTGCAGAAACTAGTGCGAATATTTATCTCCGTAAAAGAGACATTGATTGGAATTATAGATTAAAAGACTTGCAGAATAAAAATATATCACTTTCGCTTAAAATAAAATACTAAAATTCTTATAGGATTTGCTTGGTATTTGAGTAGATAAGATGAGCAATTTGGAAGCATTCAGGATGTTGACCGTCAAAAAGGGGACATTTGAGAACGCGTTTCAAGAGATGATCGAAGAAAATGTGTGCTAAATCAAATTTTTTAATAAAAATACGTAGTACATTCATCAATAAAAGAGTTACGGATGGAATTGGCAAAATAATTAACCCATAAGGTGTCTACGGTGTTTGAATGGCTAAGAAGAACAAATCACTCTGGCCGAGACTTTCAAAAAATTCCTTGCAGGAGGATTTATTACAATAATAATTAACCACATATGGTTACAATATTTTAAACTCGTATTCCTTTCAGTAAACGCTTTCATGATGTTAGCAGTAAGATTAAATCTCAGAATATTTAGGAGGTAAGCCTTACTAAGAGTACGTAATAGTACCAGGTCATTGGTGCGCTGTGAAATACACTGCCGAGCAAGTGATTCAATTTTTTTATTTGAAATTGAATAGCTATTCATACCGTATTTTCGGATTCGGAAATATTTCTTTATCCACCTATAGTATTTGATTACGAAATGGACAGTCACACAATGGACAGAATAATTTCCATGATTCCCAGTCCTATTAATCCAGCCAAATTAAAGTACTGACTTGTGGCCTAATCTTGCGAAGTGCCAAAGAACGTGTACATTACGCAACTGGTGCAGACACTCCAATAACTCTAGGGTGAAAAATTTTGATACCGCCAAAGATACCCTTTTATATACGCTTCGCAATAAGGTACTTCGAAAAACCGATATCAGATGGATTTGACGTATGAATATTCTCGATGGTTGCTTATTTTATAATTAAAGTTTGCAAGCAGCAAATTTCCTGATTTTTAACGGGAAATTTGAAAGGGATTCGAAGGGAAGGGAAACGTTTTCATCCACTACACTACTTTCTCATTGTATGAACAGCAATGAATGAGATATGTAAAGCGGTTGGTCAAGCTCATCCGAGTCTATAAGGTGACCATAAAATAATCCTTCACCGGAAAGGAGAAGAAATGGAAAGGAAGAAAGCATTGGCCAAGGTCAATCGAAAAACCAGTGAGTCAATGAAGGTCAAGCGAATAAAATTGATCGGATAAATTTCCCTAATGTATATTCCGCCAATTCTATGGACGAAAGCATTTTGTTTTCACTTAAACTGCAAATTTGGTTCTTTGCTAATTTATTATAAAGCTTTATGAGCAAATGATTAATATTCATACGTATATCGATGCATACTTGAAATTTACTAGTGTGTGGATTAAACATTTGAATGCCTACCGCTGTACGCTTGATTTGAAAATAATTTATTTTTTAATTACAAACTAATTACTTAATTGTTTTGTTATACCCTCCATTTTAAGTAAAACGCTCCTATAGTATTTATCCTCTTATCCGATATAATCTCATATTTCTCCCTAGGTCTGAGTCAATAGCTGTGATCTTGTCAAAATAAATCCATTACAACTCCATCCTAGTTCAGCACCACGAATTTAACCCTCTTCCTTGTGTCACCAATCTCATTCCTAGATTCATGGTTGAAATTGGCCCGCCATACGGTAATCATATCCAGAGAATAGCCGTTTATTCTTCACATCACACGTTAATTAACTCCAGGTAGCTTATTTCATCCTTTCTTTACAACGGCTCTTTAACTTTAGGCAAACATTTACTCTCTTCGCCATTCATTTCCCCGTTTGATCATTTCCACTTTTACTTTTGCTTCCCTCTTCCTCAGATCCTTCGACTTAGTAAGCCCTTGAGGTCAATTTTTTGCACCCTCCAATCCCCTACTTGCTTCAATCCCTAATGCTTGTCCAATCCATTCATCTGAGTCCATGTTTTTATGCCTTTTATGTTTTTTTTATATTTTAATATTAACTCTCCCTCATTCCCTAAATCCCATCCCTATATTTCCATTTTTTGACCACAGATGTCCGATATTTCTTTTTATATCCGACAAATCTTGCATTTGTAACCAGCGGAAAACTTATTTCCCTGAATTTTATCTCATGTTTCTCGTGACACAGAAAATATAAATATATCATCATTAAAATACCAATGTCAATACCAAACTTAAATACCAATATAAATATGGTAAAATACTAATAATTAGAATTCTAAATAGATATTAGATAACTAATCACTATCTACATTAGGTAGCGTAAAGCGTTTACGCCAAAACTTAGTTACCTAAGGTAGGTTTTTCATTTAAAGAAGTCGAGAGAACACACACTGTGTTGAAGTTGTGATAATACCTAGCTAACATGCTCTAAATCACACTTCATCAATTATTAGCTATTTTCTTTGGAAACTTTTGCAGGAATTACATGTAATACTTGAAGTATTTACTACTATAAACATCAATAAGACATGTACAATTATGAATAATACTGTAATATACCACACACTCCAGGACACAGCTCTTACGAATAGTTGAAATAACTCTCCTAATTCACGATTTTCTACTTGTGCTACATAATACCTAATTTGAAATAAGAGTTTTACACCATTAAATTACATGAAAAAAATAAAGTTTTCTCAGTTCGCCCAAAGAGATGCTTAGTTACATGCAAAGCACATACAACCGATTCATTAAGATAAGCAAGGCCTCACAACTCAGAGGCTTAATGCGGGAAACGTTCTGTGACTTCTTTTCACTGTCGCTTTTAAACTGTCTCTTTAAATGAGCAAACTGGCAAAATTTCGGAAAAGTAACTCTTGTTTAATGGTAATAGTCAAAGTAGTGGAACGTGGATATTTACTAGCAAATATACAAACCTCAGTAATAGAGCTTCCTGCCGCTTTGGTGGAAAACAAGAGACTAAATTTCCCTGTTGTTCAAATAACAAGCAAAACCATAGCTGAATAAAGCAAAACGAAGCCAAGACAATGGATACAACTTTTTTTTCAACAAATATTACGGATTGCCCAGAATCATTGGAGTCGTGGCGCTTGGATTCCTTCGTCTCTTCCTTTTGCATTCTCGCCCTTTTGACCCATGCGTCTCTCATACCCGTTCCCACACAGACCGCGACGAGGGAGAGAGAGAGAGAGAAAAGGGCTCGGGCCCTTCTTTCCGAATCCCACGCGTACCCACTTTCGCCCTTTGTGCGGAGAAAGGAAACGCGAGAGGGAGAACTGCGATTCGCCGGCCTCGTCTCTCCACCTCACCCTTGCGGCTAAGTCAACTCATTTGCCGCTCCGATACCCACCTCCCCCCCCCCCATCCACCATCCTGCTTGTGAGTGCTCTCCCACTCTCCCGCCGTTGCTGACGCCCCCTTACTCGCTTACTTTCGGCCCATCCCCCCACTTCGGCTTTAATTCCGGCTTCTCTTCGGTCTCCAATGAACCAAGAGCCTCGTCCCTTCAATCATTCCCTTTTCCTCATACTTCTACATAAGTCTACTCATGTAGAAATATTTTTTGTACCACTGCTCTGATTATGGATGACTCATATGAAGATATACGAGCGTCCACTCTGCTTTTAAATGAAATGGCCAGGGTATAGGAGTACCCAGAAAACGGTTAAGTGCTGTATAATGTTTTTGTAAATGCAAATACATTATTTTAACGTCAGAATAGGTCAATCGTATGATTACCTATTCTGTATGAGTAAGTACGTGAGTTTTAGCGTATAACTAATTCTAATGGAAGTCCACCGATTAAAGTACATTTAAATGTAGATAGAAAGGCGAATACTAACATTTTAAAGAAAAAGGACGGAGTACGATGATGCTCATTAAGATGTGTACAAGTCAATTAAGTCTGTTTAAAAACTTGAATCATATTTTGAACTTCAAAATAGATCAAATCCACATAAGGATAAATTGTGTACGGGTGATTTGAATTCCGATGGCAGAAACGAACAATAAGAGAAAATAAATATTATTCGTCTATATGCTAAAGAAGTTTTGGAGGACACGTATTTCAACAAATACCTCTTATAATATCTGAAAGTCAATTCATCTCTAAGTTCTCTTAATTCGAGATCATCCCTTTAAATTTTTCTAGCGTGTGTGTCGTGAAACACGGTCCTCAATGACTATAATTTTGTTTTATTATCGTTCACTAAATGTCATGTTCCTCATAATTAGCATCAAGTTTACAAAAAAGTAACAAACAAGTATTTTTTGGAAGAAATAAATATTATATTTCATTACCAACAGCAACCGCCAATAGATAAAAGGTTCAGTCAAAAGACGAGTCATTTAATCGGTTGTATAAGATAAAGAGATACAAGATTGGCTTAAGAAATTAGAATTTTTTTAAATTCTCCCAAAACTGTTTGCGATCTTTACACCACCGAGGCCAAGCAAGGATCATTTCACTACACATAAGAAAATGCGTAACATTAGTTTCTTAAGTCATGTAAAAATTAACAGATGCATTTCCTTCCTAATACCTCACATTTTTCATTCTTTTTGCGAATCGTAGGATACAATGATGAAAGTAGATAAATTAAAAAAACGGCGAGACTTAATTATATCTGCCAAGCGTGCCTGATCCATGAACAACTTTGAAATCTATGCAAAACAACCGTGGATCTAAACCAATGATGAAAGAAGAATCGATATAATGGCACCCATCAACTACTACGTTAACTCTAAGATCCTCAACCCTCTCCTCTGCATACTGACCCATAGCGCAGTACTCGTTTAGCCATAATCTCCCTTTCGTCCAACCCCCTGTTTCCATACAAAACTCTCCTATTCCCTTCACTCGCCCATCAGAGTCGGCCCCTTCCCCAGAGCACAACCTATAACCCATAGAGGACTCCCTTGAGGATTAATAGCATCGTTGCTACCGGTAAAGTCCGGAAAATTCCAAATAAATGACAAACTCTAGCACTTCTTTTTTCTCCGAAATGATAATACCGTAGTCACGAGTATCAAAGGACCGGAAAGTAATAGAAGGGAGCCGTCTTATCTTGCCTCTTGGGAATAATGCGTAGAAGCAATTTTCCCGCGGCAACGTAATGTACTTTCTCCAGCGTGGAAGTAGTGGTTCGTGAAAGTACGCTCCCTATGGAGAGAAAGTACGATCATCATCCTTGAAAGCTACGATTAATGATGACACAGGAACAGGCCGATGAGGTAAATATTTTTCTTATCACGATAACTATAATAAGGGAGAAAGCCTTTCATATTTCTCAGCACTCAAATTCCATACCTTAAAGCAAATGAAGAGCATTGCAGTACATCACGGAAAATTGTGAGAGAAAACGACAAAATTGACTCTCACTATTCAAAAATTTCATGACGCAAGGAAATTTAACTGGCGAAGTTACCTAATATCATGATATGCATTCCAGTATATTGAAATTTCCAAAAAAGTATGAAACCAACAATTAATTCAATCCAATAACCAACTCCGGCGAATAACCGAGCGGGGGAAAGATAATTAGTGGAAAATGCAATCCGTGGAAATGGAAAAACTGCAAAGGAAAGGGGAAAAGGGTGCGCTAAACGCTAAGGTAAAACTGCTATCGGGAGATGAGATAGAGCAAACGGTACCAAAGATTAAGGACAAAACAGGCAGAAAATTAATCGAACAAGAAGATAACCATGATAGGTGGCGATAATACGTGGTAGAACAGACAGCGATAGTATCCAAACTAATTTTTATACAGTAGATGAGGAAACAACAGAGGAAGATAACCTCAGGGAAATGGTACTCGACAGTGAAATAGTAAAAGCAATGAAAGAGATAAAGGCTAGAAAAACTCTAGGAGTGGATAATATACCTTAGAAGTTGCTTATGAATTTAGGATATAAAAGTGGGGAAGTAATCGTAGGATCTACGAGGATAGAGTTTGGCCGAAAGATTACTTGAAAAGTCTTAATTCCTATCCCGAAGAAGAAGAAAGCGTCAGGATGTTAGGATCACTCAGTTTGATTTCCCATGCGACCAAATATTTACCTAAAATAATTAATAAAGGTTAATAGCAACTTGGACGATGACCAGTTTTAGTTTTAGAAAGGAAGGCTAACTCGAGACGCGATTGCGGTGATGAAAAGACTTATAGAAAGAAGCATAGAAAATAAACAGGATGTATTCGCTTAGTGTATTTCGATAAGACTTATGACAGAGTTCATTGGAATAAACTAACGAAGATAAACGAGAAAATTGAATTAGATTAGAATAGACACGAGTCTAATTTGAAACCTATATAAGGCGCTAAGGGCACAGGTGATGGTGGCGGGCGTTGAATCAGGGTGGGCAACTATTGGTCGCGGGGTAAGGCAAGGGAGCCCGGTGTCTTCTTTGCTCATTAATATTTATTGTGAGAAAAAGGTAAGACAGGCATGAGAAGAACTCGATGTGGGAATAAAATTGGGAGGAAATCTAATTACATCGGTAAGATTCGCGGACGGCCAGGCGTTTGTTAATAGATCTTCGAAGGGACTACAATATTTAGTAGATGCTTTAAAAATTCAATGCGAGAAATTCGGAATGAGGATAAATCACAAGAAGACGAAAGTGATTAGGTTTTCTAGGAGAAATAAAGCGAGGCTGGTCATTAAAGTTGAAGGAAATAAGCTCGAGCACGTATAAAATTTTAATTATTTAGGTAGTATGCTTCAAACAAATGGGTATAGTAGCAAAAGCATAAGATGGAGAATAGCGTTAGCTAAGGAGGCGTTTAGTAACAGAAGGCACCTGATGACGAGGACTTTGGGCAGAGATATGAAGGGGAGCCTGGTGAAAAGCGTGATATGATGCAAAGCGTTTTATAAAGCAGAGAAGTGGGCCCTCAGAAAGGAGGATGAGAATAGGCCGCAGGCATTTGAGATGTGGGTGTAGAAGAATGGAAAGGAAGACTAACGAGGAAGTGCTTGAAATGGTGGGCGAGGAAAAGACTCTCCTGAATGAAATCCGGGAGAGTCAGAATAGGTGGGTGGAAGATGTGGGCGAGGAGTTTCTCAAGAGTGCGATAGAGGGAAGGATGTTGGGCAAGCGGGGAAGAGGAAGCGAGATGATAGGTTTCATGGACAGGATGAAGAAGGGTATATTGTATGCCGAGGCGAAAACGAATATTACAGTTAGTTAGGCCCCCGAAAGAGTAGAAAACTGGGTAGAGATTCTCTGACCTTCATCAAAACCAAAATTCACTAGTAAAATACTTTTTAAAAATTAATTCATTCTCTGAAAACAGTCAAACACCTCAATTATTATTAAATGTAATGATATATTCCAGCCTAATAAACTCTTTTTTTAACGCATACCGATGGTCCTAGTTACTAGTGACTGCTAGGCGGGAAACGATGGGTCAATGAGAATGAATCTCTCGTCTGTTATAGAATTGTTTATACCATAGTATTTTCTTCTAGAAGACAAAATACTATGTAGCAACGCCAGGGTGTCACAACCCATCCTTAATAAATCTCGTCTTTTATATATGGAATAACTTGAATTTTTCGAGGACGTGACGCCAGAATTACGTCTTCGTCTAGACTAAAAAATAATAATTTCAGACGGAGCACCATTACTCGTCCACAGTCTTCAAATGTGCATCATAGAATTCTATCTACATCTACGAAATACCCTGCGAGCCACCACGAGGGTGTGTGGCAGGGGGTGAAGATCACCAAACATGCACCATTGACATGCAACTAGGATATATAATGGAGACATGCTAGATAATAGGGTCACATGCAGCTAGATGGTTAGTATCTACATAATAAGAAAGGGATTATTGGTTGTTATTACATGCATCATGCACTACAGACTACTCTAAATATATTTCACCTACCTATCCCTTTGCTACGCTGCCTATTGTTCTCTCTTATAGTACGCGGGAAAAATGACATTTTAAATCTATCGGTACGAAAATCTATCCCTCTAATCTTGTTAATATGATCAAACCTAGAATAATACGCAGGGGTTCTCAATATATATCTAACGTCATCTGTGAAAAAATCGGTTTCGAATTTACTTAAAAGGTTTAACCTAAATTTTAACCTGCGTTCTGATAGTAATTCCCATCCTAGTTCTTCTATTAAACTCGTAACACTTATACAATTATTATAACGGCCTTTAACAAACCTAGCGGATCTCCTTTGCACCCTTTGAATTTCGTTGAACAAGACAAAAAAACAAACTAGTATTAAGCTTTAAGATTTGAATCAGTTCCTCATAACGGCGTAGTCAATATGAGAATTATATATAATTGAATTTCAAACATATTCCTCTGTTTCTACACAGCATTATACTGGTTTATTAGGCGAAAAGCATCACGAATACGCTCAAAACAAACTTTTACTAATGATGAAGTGCATTGCGGTATGTGAAAATTGTGAATTGTTGAGTGATATAAATAAGGGCTTTTTCGTAGAAAAGTATTTAGCAGATAACATTTACAATACTACAGCCTAAATAAAAGCACCTAATCCGAGTGTTTACCTTTTATTTCAATCTTTAGGTCCCGGGCTTAAGCGTCAAATTAAACCTGAAAATGATGCTAAAGCGCTGAAACTCGGGTTTTGTGATTTTCTTCGATTTGTGGAATTTCAAGAGTAGCCTAATTTACAATTTACATAATTGCATGCCACCAAGTCACAAAATATAGTGTTTTAACTAATTCTTTCGCAGTGCTTAAATATATCTAAACTGTAGGAAAATGAGAATAAAATATAGACATTGCGGAACGCGATGGAAGACTTCATCAGAGAGGTAGGGGTTACAAAAAGAAGTGACTTAAGAATGAATGAGCGGACAGAGGACCACAAAGTCCATGGCAGAGAATTGTGTAGTAATTAATGGTTTCATTATCCGACATATCTCGCATGTCTTCCCCAAACGGACGTCAAATTCTTCAAATGCGAGTTTTGCCATATGTATGGATACAATGAGTAACCTACAAAACAGGATACACTGAGTTATACCGGAGTCCTGTATTAGACGGGACATAATTCGCAAAACACGCATCAAACCCGAAGATTCCTACTGCAACGCCGGCGAAACTGTCGTTAGATAACGTTACAACACGCAGAAGACATTCAGACAATCCTACTGCTTTGACTAGAGCTCACTAAGGAGGCCTCCATCAAGAGCTACAGATAAAAGCCGATACTAATTGTCCAATACCCTAGTCTCCTGAGGACCCTAATTTGAAGCCCCAATCTCAGTAACATTCACTCTTACAGCCCCCTTGCAACTATCCTACTTCTCTCTCCAACCGATAATGCCTCCCTGTAAGCCGTGCTGTCCCCTTGTTCGATTCAACAAAACCCTTCTGCCCATGTGCCCTTCGAACCCAAAACCCTTCCATGCATCCGATCCTCTTCCCTCAGGGGCCTTATTCCATCGGGATATATGCGAAAAGCCCGTTACGGGTGGCTTTCCCTTATCGCCACCCCTTCGCCTTTCAAGTGATCAGCGTTTTCAGTGCACTTAAAATTCCTGCACACACAGGAACTCAAAAGCTCTAGGTAGGGCGGAAGCTGTGGACGAATTTTTGACTGACGGCCACAGCAGATCGAAGCGGCATTAAACCAAGCGAATGCGAATGCGCTATTTTTGGAAACGTTGAAGGTTTTAGGGGGACGAGTCATAATTCAGTGGCTATTGTGTTCATAACGTAAAATTCCCATGGAAACAGAAGGACGAAGATAGTGGTGTGTTTGTGGATTCATGGGATCCTGTCCAACATACGCGCAGTGAGAGCGAAGGTATTTTTGACATCCTCAGCATAACTCAACGGTCTTACATGAGAACATAGCTCATTTGCAATACCGCGTCCAGGAATATTAATGCTCGGTCGTGAAAAGAGAATAAAAAACCATAAATATGCATATTTTACTACATTATTGCATTTATTAGATGTTGACTTTGAAAAAAGAATCCACAATTCAAGATGCCATGACAAAGAAAGAATATCTAAATTTAACTCCGAATCTGGAATTCACAAGTTTGTATGGCACTTCAAACCTTTCCATAAGCTATAATGATACTGCAAACACAATATGATAAAAAGAGATAAATATCGACGTATTTAAAATGAATTGGGGGTGGTTAAGTGGAATTTCTTTCAGTTGGCTCAAAATGGTGCCTCAGGTACCTTTCATTAACGAAAATATCCTCCCCTAAAAACACAGCCATGATAACGGCCTAATTTTGCACCCAGGTAACCTACATTCGCAAAAATGAGAACTTTCAAGGATACGTATCGCTAAGATCTACAAAAACATATTTCACCCTTCAAAGAAGAAAAAACAAAAGGCTTTTAGCCAGAGTTATGCATACAAATATATAGATATTTGAAAAAGCTGTTAAGAAGATAAAACTTGTCTGCAAAATAGAGAAAGAACAATCTTAAGCAAGCATTCTTTAATGTAATACTTAAAGATGTATTAAAATTTTCATGAAAAGATTGCTGAGTTTGACTTCGCAATTATTGGTGTATATGGAAGAAATACTAGGAATATACCTATTGCATAATCTCAGTCCTCATATTCAAGAGTGACAAGTCATTACTCAATAGTCTTGGCACTATGTTCTTTAATAATTAATCATTAATCAATCAAAAATTCAATCATTAAAATCAATCATTAAAATATTACTAATATTTGAAATTAATAAAAACACAAAGATACATTTCAGTAATGGTGGTGCAGTCATCGCATTTCCTTAGAAAAGAGGGCTACAAATACAATTTTAAAAAATTGTGCATTATTGAGCTATATTATAAGTCATGAATCATTGAGAATATTTTTGTTACCAACTGTACGCACACCGCTCACATGGAAAATCTTTAAGTCACATATATTTGCATACATTATGCAAATAAAATCTATGTGGGGAAAAAAATGAGAAAGAAATGGGTTTGGGTACAGTGAATCATTAAGAACTGACGGATGCAGTCTGCTTTGCACATGAAAGGGCCTGAGCCAAACGCGAGGTGACTTAGTGAAAAGCAGCGATCGGAAACCCGATTTTGGGGAAATATATTTTGTATTGAGCTGACAATGTAACATCAAAAGTAAAAATACCGGAAAATTCTATCAGTAGATGTCAACCTCGTAGATGTTTTAAGGCTATATTCGATTCATTTAATCCTGCCAGCACTAATTTGATGCGGGTAGAGATGATTATCAAAAGGATGACATGCTGTGAGTCCTCAAAGAGGATGCCGAGCTTTAAACCAAACCGTAAGTAAGTCACGCTGGAGCAAAGCCAGAGACAGGAAATTTTTCTCTGTATAACATTGTTTTTTAAATCCTTTTATAGGCAAAGCAAAATTTAGTGGTAAATATCAAAGTTAATTACTGATCACTAAGAGTGAGTCAAACGTTCATGAGTGGGATGGTGTACCGAAGATATCCCGGTGGGATTTCTATAGTGATACTCTGCCCTAAGTTCCATCTCTACTGTGCGCTTTCCTCTCTCTTGTTTCTTAATCTTTACACCAGGGGTGGCCAACCAAAATGATCTTGCGGGCCACTTTAGAAATGCATCATAACTCCGCGGGCCGCATATAAAATTGTATATCCCCATAATAGATTTAGACCCACTATAGACATTTTTGGAGAGAAGAATTGAAACATAATGAGTTATTATTATTGTGTTAAAGTTATTGTATTAAAATGTGATGAATCTCGCGGGTAGGAAAAATGTTCAAGGGCCGCGGGTTGGCCACCCCTGCTTAACACGCAAGTTCTTTTAAGTTCCGTTTTGCTCATACCTGATTGATATGGAATATTCCGAATACGAATTACCATCAAGACAAATTACTTTTTCCAAGGTGAGTGCAATACATCGGTGGTAAATCATGCACTCAATACTGGTTGTTGTGAGTCAATTAATTTTCTTTGTCACTTCGCAACATATGATTATAATTTCTGGAAAGTTACACCTAACGTACAGAATTACTATGGAGAGTTATTAGTGCAGCAGATATTATCCATCGGGTTCATTGTCAATGTACCATCATTTTTAATAGACGTCTTCCATAGGACCTTTGTTATTAGCACAAATCAATGGGGAAGAGTAGGTAATATGGATATATAGCGGAAGCCTTGCCCAATCACCGGGGCTGAGAGTAACTGAAGCGGGAAAGTATCTATCAATGTCCGACCGCCAAAAAATGGAAGTTCTTTGTTCAAAAGAATAAAAAAATCTCATTTTTCCACGTAATTTATTCACAATTTTCAATGAGAAAAGAATACAGATCACAGGTCAATTCACCGAGTTCATTCTGGTGTTAATTTTTAATTATACTGAGAGGACCCAGGGCAGAAAAAATTCAGTGAAAGAAAACGGAAGACGGTAAAGAAAGGAGACAGTGGAGAAGAAAATGTTCAAGAGATGACATCGTCGGCGGAAGGAAGTCAAAAGTTAGAAAAGAGCAGGAAGAGGGAGAGGGGAATAGTGGGAACGATGCAGGAAAGAGAATGGGTGGAGAGGCAGGGAGAGAAGGAGAAAGAGAGTATGCTGTTGTGCTTGTGGTTGAAACGAAAGAATCTCGTAGCAGGACATAAAAAAGTGAGGCAGTTATGTATTCTTATTCTCATTTCAACTAGTTTCCATCGTCCCATCCCGTCGCAAATCACAGTTTAATTCCATTACCAATTATGCTATATGCAGCAGAGAAACATTTTAGAATGTCTAACCCAAGGAGACCCATTTCCAACTTAGGTGAATACCACAATATGATAACCAAGTTCCTCTGACTATTCAATGTTTAAATCAAAGACTTTCATTGATTTCTGATATTCTGAAAATTAACGAACATTTAAGGAACGTTTTCCGGCTTATGATAACGTATTGTCCACAAAAAACCCATTGATAATGCTAATTGATACGCGTAACATGATATGTAGTATCAAAAGTTCGCAGTTTGCCCAAAGAAATGTTCCCACATACCCGCATGTTTCCATGTATATGAGTCTTTAAGGTCTCTGCGATGTGTTTATAGTTGTTAAATCTTCATTATCCGGCTTTCCCGTCCAGTAGTTGCTTCCTACAGACGCTTACTCCAGTAGGAGATGATGGATCTAAGATATAGGATTGGTTCAGCAGGCTATTTATTCTTCTTTTTTCCTGTGGCCTGTTTTACTTTTTCCTTTCATTTTTGTTCGACGGTAACGTTATATGAACATCCGTTTTGCAAATGTCACTATTATTTATTCACCCATGCGATATTCATGTTCAATTGTTTCGCGCTTATTCTATAAGGCTTACCGTCAATATTCTCTACTAAAAATTTTCTAATATTCGCTCTCTGTCTAGTAACATTTACCTGTTACTCTCCGTACTTTCTTCATACCAGTCTCAAAGAGCCATCTTGTGACTGCAGTGTCTAGCCAAGTGCCCACTAATATGCTATAACTGGTCTTTCAGTCATCTTCAAACATTCGATTTTGCTTCTACCCCAAATCATAATTTTTTTCACAGTTTTTATCAACCCCAGGCCTTGTGTTGTTTGCTGCCTAGCTTTCGATTTTGCACCTCTAGATGGCAATTTGTAATGGCTTCTTATTCAAAGTACCCACGTTTGAACCTCGACCCCGGCGAAGGTACACTTCAAGAGGAGCCCCTATTTCCTTTGCTTTATAGGGTGCTTTATAGGGAGCAACTCAAGGGTAATACTCAATCTATCGGATGGTGCGTAAAGCAGTAGGTCCCTTGGTGGCTTCCCTTAAGAGTAGGCCGATGCCAGTGGCGGGTTTTTCAAAACCTTCTCGCCATTCACAAGAGGATACTTCCACAGACGTTCACTTATCCGTAATGGCGCACATGACCTCGGACTATCGTCATTCCCCTTTCCAAATAGCCAACCGACAATAGGTGGAGAGGGGCCGACCGGGAAGGAGAGTGGGAAGCAAGTAAAAGGGGAGGGGGCTTAGCAAAAGAGTCGATTAGGGGAGGGAAAGAATGAAAGGGGAAGAAAAGAAGCGTCGAAGGAAGGAAAGGAGAGGAGAGCGTGCGCGGGTGTGCGCGGGTGTGCGCGGGTGTGCGGGGGTGTGTGTGCGAAGAAAAGAGAAAGAGGCGGATGGAGTGGGAGAAGGAAGAAAGGGGAGCGGTGTTCGCAATGTTGACCAGGAGGCTGCGGCTAACCCCCGCTCCTCCCCCGGAACCCCCCCTCCCCCTCCCTCGGCCCCCGACCAAGCCTTTATTCCAAGGACCTCGTTAGCGGGAAGGGAGGCGATGGCTTCAGCCATTGTGTTAGCTCCACTCTCAATATTACGCGCGACAGCCTGGGAGGGATGGGTTTGGGGAAAAGAAAGGCTCTGGTGGTTGCAGGAAGGGGGGCGGGGGTGGGAGTGGGTTTGGCCGCCGTCGAGATGAAGGGTGCACAGGGTGAGTGGCCGGGAGGTGAGAAGTGTGTGGAGGGGGGTAGGGGTCCTTCAAATGTCGTGTGGGGGGGAGGTGTTACATTATAAACCGGGAGTGGAAAAATCTTAATGCCTCCTCGAGTCGTGTGTCAAGGCGTTTTAAATACTGGGGTGGGAGGGAGAAGTGCAGATAAGCACGGGGTGGACTCACAAGTGCGGGCGGATTTGCAACCCGAGTAATCTGAGTTCGATCCCAAAAAGTGTCGTTCCGTGGATTCCATTGTTCTTGCCCGGGGCCACTCGCTCCGAAGTGCTCGATGGAGGCGGAGAAAGAGAACACGCGGGGACAACCTCAGATCCGGTTTATGGAGGTATCACACAGCGAGTTGCAAAATCCTGGAAGAAATCATCACTGGCCACCCTACATATCGCAAAGAGATCTTCAATCTAATACTGCATAAAATGCGTTTTTTAGGGATTCACGTAGAAATGTATTCTAACAAAAGCGGTCCTAAAGTTCCTTTCCTACATGTAACGTTAACGCTACCAACGCTACATGTAACGCGTTGTCAAGGTCATAATGAATCACGTTTCAGGAAGAAGTATTTTACCACAGCATACACTCGCTAGATTTAACAAAATTCGGGCTTCTCGGGATAAAATTTGTTGACATTCTTCGTGACGGAAATGTGAAAAATACACATTAACTAGTCCATTCCAGGTTATATTCTTTATTTTACGATCTCAAATCCAAGAATTCAATGTCATTTCCATGCATGAAACTGTCAATATGGATCATATAACAGAGAAAAAAAAGTAAATTCCAACTGTCACCAGTAAATATCTTATTTAACAGCATCATCAATCATAATAGCATCGACGACAATTCCTACCTTTCTAAACTTCGTTCCTGGACCACTTCACTTACTCTTCCCCCCGCTTCCATAACTACTTATTAGAAATAGTAATTCAAATTCCCTCTTTCAATCTGATCGCTCGTTACTGATATCAATTTTCCCCTCTTGAAACAATATTAGTATTTGCTATCTTCCGCTATTTCTATACCATATGCTTTTGCTATTTTCTCCTTGGGGACACAATTTACTTCACCAGTCCTCTTAATGTGCTATTAATTTTCCCCCACCTTCACATTTGGTGCAGAATGAGGATTTATTAAAGAAAATCGTTAAAAATAATCAGTACCCTGAGAAAACTTATCAAAAGTGTGTCAAAATTATATCAAGTTGAGTTCTCAAATTCAAGACGAGAATAAAGTTTGCGAGCACAAGTTCCAATCGATGTTTCGTAAATACTTCAGGCTTTCATATATTGCAAATCACAGATTGAACTCGGAAAATCATCGAATAGATGGCCCATCAAAAACTCACTTCAAAACTTTAAGGTATAGGGTTGAGTAACCAGGTAAATTAAGAAAACAAAAGATTAAATTTCATTAAAATATTTTCGCATAGGTATTTTAAATACGAATCTGAATGCTGGTCGTAATTTAAGAGAGAGCCCCGAATGAATGTAAAATGAGGAACTAGTAAGGTATGCCTAATGAATTCGTACACTTGTTCATTTCGACCCCTAGATTTTCACCATATTCTATTGGCGGTCACACTATCCACTCTCTTGGCAAGAAAAATTTATGAACTTCGAAAAATACATTCAGCCTTCTCGAATAGCGAGAAAACTTGCACCATAGCTCAGACATATGGGAATGGTGGGAATGCTTCGAAGCTTCGAAAAAGCTTGAATGGAGAGGCAGTATACGCCGAGGTCGAGATTAAATAAAAAAATAAACCGCAAAGTTGGAAGGAAGAGCGGAAAGCAGGTTCGAAAGGTTCGTAGTCTCCATTCGATATACATTCTCGCGCCCGCTAATCTACTCCATCGACACTCTCCGCATGCGATACGCTCGTCCAGTGCTTCGAGCTGGCCCGTTGTACAGTCGGGCCATTAGGGAGCATCCATAAATGACGACACGCTACAGCGGAGGGGCGTAGATGATACTTCGTTAATGCCTGTGCCCAAAGTTGCCACCCCGAAAATGATCGCGGCTGGAGGGAGGGAGCCCCGAAGCGCTTATCGATCAAATGGCGAGTAGGCACCGAAGATTTTAATCTAAAGACGAAAAAAGGGAGCGGTAAGTGCTTCCGATTCAGGGGCATCCTTTCAGCAGAGTCGGAAGGGAATATTGATACAAACGTATTGGTTTGGGCACTGAAAGCGCATAGATAAAGCATCCTTCATTCGCGTACTTTTTTCTCTGGGTGATAGCCAGTCATTTTTTCATGCATAGGCATTTATAATGCTGCGAAGGTTTATGTCACTAGCGGAAGCGTAAATAATCAGATTAGGGGACGTTTATATCATCAACAGCATGAGTACTTGGGTAAAAATATGTACTAATCGATTTGATATTTTTCTTATTCAAGCTGGGTTATTAATTTATAAGCAGTACTTATGCCCTACATACTCGTCAAAAAATATTTTTGGGATGCTTACTTCACACAAAAAGAAATGTTAATCCATTTCGTGTTACTAGGCATATAATCTGATATTTTCGTTTCTGACAGTACTGATTCCGTAGCGCTAGAGCGCCAAAAGCTGTTACCATAACTGTAAGTGAACTTATTTTCACTATTTTATCTACAACGAATACTCAGTTTAAAAGCATTTATTGATTGATTTTATAATTCCTACTTAATGCAGCAAGGGCAGGAAGCTGGAAATTGGATCTTTATCAACATATGTAGGGATAATGATCAATTATGAGACTTATGTTAGTAAATGTTGTAACAAAACAATTTTAGTTGAATAAAATTTATTTATTGTACTTCACGGGAAGCCATATTGGATGGAGTGGAATTGGATGTGCTCGGGGAAGTCCCAACAATTAGTCTCGGGGAATATTGTTGATAATGACGGTTGGGTGGAAGTTATGATAATTAGTGAGATGTCAGGAGGAGGAGGGGGAGCTGAAAGCACCAATGAAAGGGTCGATTGAGGTGATGGAAGGGCAAAGTTTGGGGGGAAATGAAGCGTCGGGACGGGGAGTCAAGAAGGAGAGTACGAACGTGCGACCACAAAAGTAACGAACGGCCTAATACTGAGGGTCAAGCTAAAAGTATTCAAAGAATAAGTGTATTCAAAAAAGCCCAGGGGAGCCCAGCTGCTATTAAAGGATCACTGGAGAGCCAGGGGTCCGTCCTATCGAGAGGGAATTGGAAATTAGCCGTGCAGAAGGCTGCAGGAACGTTAGCGGGGAAGTTGACGTCCGACCCATCAAATGTTAAATCAATGCTGGTGATGTAATATGTTTATTTTCATAAACTAGTGTCAAAGATCCTAGAAGGAAGAACAATAATTTCATTTTGTTATGTAAATACGAATGCAGTAGTCAAGCTGTATGTTTGTATCGAGTTTTGCTCCAATTTAACTTTTCTTTGGTGAATCAATTAATCTAAACTTTCAGTGTTGAGGAGTTGGTGTAATTTTATATACGATACAATGTTTTATATATATATATATATATATATATATATATATATATATATATATATATATATATATATATATATATATATATATTTATTTATTTATTTATTTATTTATTTATTTATTTGCACAACGGGAGCACAGTATGATTTACTAGTGACTTTCATTACTAAGTTCCATTATTTTGAGCAGAGTCATTACCTTTTATTTGTGGACTGAACTATCATCAATTCATGAATGTTTTGCATTTATTGCTCTTTACTCAACCAAAAGGGTCCGTGCTTTGTATTACAGTGATATTTTGGTGTGTTTTATGTTAATAAATTGTTTTTAAGTAAAGGATTATAACACTTTCCATCTCTACCCCTGACTAGCCAGGCAAATGAACAAGGTAAGCTATGAGAGTGGTGTGAAAGGGGTGAATAAGAACCGATAGGTCGCGAAGAAGTAGGTTCGACCTATGAATAGGAAGGTAACACGGAAAGACAATCGTTACCATGTGCAGCCAATATTGATCACTATAGATATAGAAAAGGCGCGTTTTTACGCCTGTTTAAAGCAGAAAACTCTACTATGTATGAAAATCTAACAGAATAGTGATTACTTCGTCATATAATCTACGAAAGAGATCTCTGGTTAAGCACATTATTGGTTCAATAGAGCTACGTGGCTTTCAAGGTTTTTCGGTCAAGGGCGACAATAATTTTGGAACTTTTAGTGGCTTCTGTAGGTAATTTTGTTGTTGATAATAGTTTATTTGCAGCGATAAAACAAGAAGTTGAGCGTAATGGACGGAATAGGGGCAAAAAGAAGGGGAAAAGAAGAAAATTATACACAAAAAGTGAAAATTTATGGACTGATTACATGGTAAAGTGATTGTATTATACGCTTAAGTCACTCATGAAAAACTTCCAGACTCATTATCATTCCCTCAGGAAAAAAGTGTTATCATAAAATCTAGTTTGCAACATCCCACACGATCATTAGAGCTTACCGACAAACTGGTATACATAAAAAACCCATCCTTTCACTCAACATTGCTATGTAGTAATGGGTGTATAAACTATCAGGTTAATACAACCAGGCTTAATTAATTCTGTAATTAGTGAGTGAGGAATTAGAAATTATATCAAACGAATAATGGTAATTTGGCAAAGTCATAAATATTGTATAACTAAAAACCCTGTCATAATAATTTGGGACACGGTTGAGCGTTTTCACCGAAGATTTTTTTGTACTGATTTATAAAAAAGTCACTTATGAACTACTGGCCTATCGAATGCCAGATGATGCCTAGAATGGTTCCTCACTGAACCAATGTTTGCATGTGGCCCTATATTCGCATCATTGTATGTACACTATTTTATGGGGTTAATGAGCAAGACTTTCATGTTTAATAGAGCTCTTCTATTTTTCTTTTGCATTTATGACCAATCAGTTATAGTCGGCTGGGAACCAAAAACATTACTCGATGGATAAGGAATTTGTAATTACATCGACGGATTATCACGAAATAAGGTAAAATATGTATGTTATACCTCCACATAATCACACTATGAGTTTAGTTATGTAGTGGACACGCATAAGCGGTCTCTGGAGCGTATTGCTTTGTACATTGCAAAAAGGCCAATTATTTATTATGGGCCGACCAAATACCAGCAAATTCACTCATGGGTGGTTCATCTTCCTAACCTTACCAACGGTAGGAACCATTACGGATGGAACCCTGGATTCCGATCATTGTTCATGATTTTATCGGATTTTTAGGCAAGGCATTCATGTTTGATCGACCTCTTGTGTGCCGTGATCCTCCTTTCCTCGGGTCATTACTAATTCAGGCGGAAGAACGCGAGCCGGAGGGGAATACAATTTTTCTCGGAAAAATTTCCGCCCGCGGCAAGGATGGAGCACTAGAGATGAAAGGGAATGGACAACATAACCCAAAGCCGGTCGGGGTATCGACTTCCCCATCAATTCCCCAGCGCTATCTTTCGGAAAAAGGGTGCATAGGGGAAGGGGAGACTAAAATCCGTCTTCACGACCAAATTCCACGGAGACCCCTCATCCTGGTGTATTATAGCTCCGACCGGCGGCGAGCCTTTCGAAAAGCGCTTTCTCTTCTCCTTCCCTTGTCCCTCGTTGGCCATGTGGTACATGCTAAACGTCGTTGGTGTGTGAGAGGTATGGACTAATGTGGCGATGGCCTGGTACCTAAATATATAGTCTTCGATGTGTTTACAGCCTGTTTAAATCAAGCGCCTACATCACATTACTTTTCATTCATTATGTGTACATATGTGCACTGCAGAGATTTAATTTTTGTAGTAAAAAACTTTTTTCCACGCAAAGCTGATCATAGAATCATAATCTATGATATCAAATTATAATAACGTTTTCACATAAATCTATTTAATTAGTCCTACCACAAATTTGCGTACATCACTTAAAACGTCTACACCCAAAAGAGGGTCATCAAACACAGCACAAGGTTGACTAATCAATGCAGTTAGATTTCTGTCCATTTTCCTACGGCGGTGTAAAATGTAATTGGAGTATAATTATCTAAATGACTTACGATTAATTTTCTTTGACTAGCAGTCATTAACCTTAATGCAACTTTCACAAAACAATCCGCATACTTAAGCAGTCGTGTGGGGGTGGTTAGCATAAAATCCACCACAAGATATACTTCCTAAATCCACAATTTTTTGTCGGAAGATATGATTATACGGACGTATGAACAATAAGGTATGAAGGAAGTGGGCAGTAGCTTGAAATAGACTGGGAACTCACAGTCTGTATTGACTCTAGTGCTTTCATGCACTATTTTCAAAATCTGTCACATTAATGGGATATCTCCAATGAATTCCAAACACATACCTATCCACTCACTCAACAGCTTACTTAGGTTCCTGATCCTCGAGGAATGCACGCCAGGAAACTCAGTTACATCAGAGCTACTCTCAGATATGCAAGCATTTCCCAGGTCTTCAATAAATACCTCTCAATAATATTTATATTGGTTAATTATGTCATCCATCCAGCCAAAAATGTGGAATTTGAAATACTGTTTGCAACTAAAGAAAACCATTTGAAGTGTATATTATTCATTATTAGATAAACTGCATTTTAGAGTGTTTTCGGGTAAAAAACAGCTCAGATTATTTTGAAGGTAAATAAATAAGGTTAAGTTGGAACATTATATTACTTCTGCAGCTTACTTTAGAAAAATAGGTTGAAAACAAGAGTGGAAGGAGATGGCATTATACAGGTAAAAAGAGAATAAAATGCATGGGCATGCTTGATATCTAAGAGAAGACGTAATGCAGGAAGAAATCAGCTGGCTAGCAGTGAGTAGGTGTGGGGACTTGAAGCAAAAGAACCTTTGGATCGATAATTTCCTACGATGTTGAAAAAAAGGAAAATTATTAAAGGAAATGAACTATAGGCCAACTAGAAAGATATGCTGAAACTGATCGAGAGATGAAATGATAAGATCATGCTGATCAAGAATAAGACTATGAACGAGGAGTGTACGAGATGTCTACACATAAAGTTGATATAATGAGAATGAGTTGCAGCATGAGTTGCTGGTGGGAGAATGAACATAAGAGGCGTTTATTTTCAGAAAAGAGATACAGGTAAAAAAATATGGACTGCTAAGGGGACAGTAATCAGACTGGTTGTGTCAGGTGAAACTTTGTGGGTCTTCCTTAACATGGTGAAATTAAAGGTGTAACTTAGTAATTCCACATTAACTTTATTAACGATCTAGTTTTCGACTTATGAAGTAACCTGATGATGACTTCATAAGTCGAAACCTAGGTCATTAATAAAATTAATGAGGAATTACTAAGTTACAGCTTTCATTTCAAACTGGGGACAGTTAAATTGTAGAGGGCAAAGTGATCAAAATATTTTGACAATTCAATAAACCGAGGAAAACGCTATGTAAGGATGGATGCGGAGGAGGGAGATGAATGCTATTCCGCTTGTATTTTAAAAATATCCTTGGTTAAAAATGTGTAAATGATGCATGAGTCGGCAAATTAACTGTCACCTACTCATGTTATGCCAATCAAAATATCTTATCAGTACCTAAATTATAGTAGGTACATACTATAATGATGATACTGACAGCGGTATTCAAACACCGACGCCCTGTCAGTACAAGACATTACCGCGCAGTTTTTATCCCCTGGCATGAGGACAACATGTCAAGTTATGAAAATTCAGCCGAGGAAAACAATCCCATAGGCCCTTGGCAATGGGAGAAGCCCTCCACGCTGCATACCAAACCCACCCACATCCTTGTGCTCACCGTTCCATTACGCATTCGCCGACCTCTTTGTCCTACCCTCAGGTCTCCTCATATTCAGATGTAAATGTATGTACATGCATATTTTCGTAAGGCAGAGAGAGAGAGAGAAGGGGGGACGTACTCATGCAACCATCCTCTCCCCCAAACCACGCCACATCCCCGTCACTTCAGCTCCTCGGCGACCTGGCACACCCAACCCTATCGTCCAACGCCCGTGCGCGGCGCAATGTCTCCTCTACGGAACCTCCGCCCATTACTCGAGCCTTTCGTGACCCGACCTACCCAGGCCCTTCCCCCACACGAGCGACCCCCCGGCCCCCATTCTCCTTCCTTACAATCCCCCTCCCTCTCCGTCCTGCCCCCCCCCCTGTCCCGCGGGAGAGCGAGGCTTATTCTCCGGGCCCCTCTTCTAAAGCCACCGCCTCCGGGGACACTGCCGTTCACCCAATATCCTCTCGCCCCTTCTCCGGCCATTTCCCAACTGTATTCTCTCTCCTCCCACCCCATCTCTCCATCCCCTGCCACCCACCTTCCTTTCCTACGCCCTCCTACTACTCACCGACCAAATTTTACCCTCAACTGGAGCACTGTAGTATTAAAATGCTTCAAATGAGATATTGAACGCTGGAAATTCATGAAAAATTATCAAATTAATTCCTAGCCAGATAATCTCAAATATTCTATGGTTTTTATTATTAGCGTTTTTTGTATGGAAACCGATTCTAGAACCTTCTCCTGTCGATTTTGCTCCCATTACCACACAAGCAGAATGACGTAGGTATCATATAATATCTGATTTCAACCTCCATCGACGTTCCACGACCAAAGCAGTTTACGTACGTTAAAGGCTTTAATATCTGCTAACTAGGCGTCATAAAACTGGATCCAAGGAAAAATCTAGATATTATGCATCCTATTACCCCATTTCCCGCAATAGGCAGCGGGTGAGGGGTAAAGAAAAATGACACTTGGCGTTATGCGACTTAACCAAGGTTTTGTTTTTCGACCCCGCAACTGCAGTAGTCTGATGTGCGCAGATAAGTACTTGTCAGCAAACTCTCAAGTTACTGCCAATATTTCTTGAATACCGGACCTGAAGAATTTCTCGATGACTAATCTAAACCTTTTGCCAAGCAATCAAGGATGAATCCTTCTAACCGTGATCCAATATGAAGGTACGTAATATATTTACAGGGCTTTGATAAATGAATCTAGGGTTTCATATATGTTTCAATCATGAAATAGTTACGCTCAGGTACCTATGGTTTTCATTACTTTACATTCATTTTCCAAGTCGGCTATATTTCCGTCTTTGTTGCACCCATGTTGTGGCATTAACTTCCTGTGCTATTATAAATGGACATGGAACTCGGGATGCTAACAAAGGAGAAAAATTCTGCTGCTCTGAGTAAAGTTTGCGGCTTTCTTGGCCTTCATTTTTTTCCAATTTTTACAAAATTAAACCAAAGTAAACGCAGTCAAAATAAAATTTTGAACGGGTATTTTTAAATAGGTATTTGATAAATTTTACTTAAAATACCCTTACATTTATGCCAAGCACTATACCAAATGTTTCCGTCGAAGGAATGCAGAACTGTGAATTTCTGCTTGAAAAATCTCAAGCTTATTTAAAAGGTAACGCTCGTAATCAAAAACATAATCCTCAACATTTAGCAAACAACTTTGTCTAATTTTTTACGTACATTTATGGTGAGCGAAGGTTGAGAATCATCAAAGTATAACATGTATCCATTTATATTTCGCCCGTAGATGCAAAAGGAATTGCTCATGGTTGAATATTTAACGTCTGAATATAAGTAATAATACAATTATGGTATAAATAAGTTGGAATAAACGCTCTATAAACTCTGTGGAACATTCTAATATGCGGAATAATCGTCGGCGGCTTAATAGAGAGAGGGAGCAACACCACGTAACGTAAATTAATGCAGTATGCCAAGTATTTTACGACCTCAAAAAAATACGATAAGACGCGAAAGATGATAGGTAAGGATACGTTTTACTGTGTACCGCGTAACACAGATGCACCGGAATGATCAATGCTTGTTCTCTTTGCAAGGGAAATAAGTAAAATAAATAATAAGTATCGCAGGGCGAGAGGCCAAGCTTAGGCTTAGGCTTAACTCCCTATTCCTTACATCTTTATTCCCTCCTTCAAATCCTCCCTGTGTAATACCGAGCCTCCTGCAGTGTTTTCTATTCGTCTTTCTCGTTGTCCAACTCTACGTTTTTTCCCTTACCCTGCAGCTAAAGGCCCTCTGCTCGCCTCCATCTGAAGGCCTACGGAGGCTCAGCGCATAAGGACATCTCAGTCACGCAAGAAACACCCCTGGATTCGGACCATGTCACATCATGAGCACACTTTTCTACGCGAGGTTAAAGTATGGAGTGATATCACGTAGAGAGCTATGGACGTCAGATGGCTACAGCAGAGAGAAAGAAGAATATGTATGGATAAAAAATTCTAACAATGAAGTATATATTCCCATATTTTAGCAGGTGATTTTTTGCTGATCTTTACATTCCTTTCTTCACCGAAGAAGACGTTTCCAACTTCTGCATATCGATAATGGGGTGATATATGTTTTTACAATAACTCATGGTAATTTGTTTACGAATAGTGTTGAATCTTTAAGTTTAGGTCTCCATTTTTCCACATCACCCCAATGTTGGAAGATTGTAATGAAATCTGCTATTGGGATTTTCGATGTGAAATTATTTTTAATCTTCAACAACAGTATGCAATATAATGAATTTTTCCAGCAATATACGACACACAATGCACTTATACAGGTTCCAAGTAAAATCTCAAAACAGAATATTTTTTTATATTTCACATTTTCCTATTTAATCAATTGAATTATTCATTTCTAGAAATACCCAGTCATACTCTTGAAAGTATTGAGACTGAGGTTAACAGGATATGAAAGTTGAAACATGTCACTTCCCGATCCGATAAATGAAAAACTTATATATGATCATCATTCATTGCCGTCAGGACTGATATTAATATTTCTCAATGGATAATGTTAACAGAGAAAAAATAGTTACGAGAAAAAATACTTTGCAAAAATTATATGATTCTCCACTTTGAACCATATGGAGTCATTTGTTGATACCGGGTAATTCTAAAATTAAAATTGACCATATTCGTTCTAAAGTCTGAATTACAAACCTATACATCAATAAAAAACTAATAGGTAACTATCGGCAGTAGTTTTGACTGTTGATGAAATATTTCTCGCATGTGGATGGGACTCTCATTTTAATTAGCGAAAAAAATGCTAAACACTCTAATCGCTATCCCAATTGTGACGACTGTTAGCACTAATAAGTCTAGCTCCTTTGCGAACACGTGGGACTAAAGACTTTTGCAGCGAGGAGAGTTTTATTTACAGGGGCAGATATTTAACGGCGTCATTTTAGGCAACTGGCGCTGCAAGTTCAATTAGAGCCGCGACAAATCACTCCCCGCCGTGGGAGTATAAAGGATGTCTGTCTCCCGCCATCGCAAAGCATCTCATCGCGACGTCGCCACTCCAAAGTCATCCCACTCCACCGGTTCCGCTCATTACATCGCCCCCGCTCAAACTTCGCCCGGATTTATTTCTTCATGCGACTTCCCATCCTTCCTTGTCCCGTTTCCGTGCCGCACACACCAGCCCCCTTCTACTTAACGCTCGCTCGTCACTCGGTCCCAATTTCTCCAGTGCGAGGAAATGCAAAGAGACGAGTCGCATCGCCAAATCAAGTTAAATATCATGAAAATCAAGTGGTACTGCTGAAATTTCAGTAGGCTCTTAAATTTAGAATCAAAAGTACACGAAATTACCATTTTATAGAATATAATTTTCGGTAATTTGTCTCTTGCAGCGTTTATAAGGTAACTGTATTTTTTATAGCTTTCAAATTAAGGAATAGGTATTATAAATCATACTTATGTTAGTGGCATCCCACATTACTTATGAAATTACCTGAGGCCAAATTAGCCCGAAGACCGCCATCGATAGGCACATGTGGCAAACAATGAGGCTTTTGCAGGAGAGAAGCTATGAGTAAATGTAAAGTCATACTTAAACGAGAATGTGTAGAGAAATAGCAAAACGTTATCGGGATTGACAACTGTTTATCGCGTTGAAAAATTAGTTGCTTAATAAAATCAATTTTAATTAATGAATTCACATAATATACACAAAAAACCTCTGATAAGTCCTCTTGCATTCGATTCTATAACGTGCAACAAAGGAATCAATTCCTGGGATGTGTACAAAACCCCCAAACTGAGTCCCTCCCCAAATAAGAAAACATGTTACTTATGGGACAAATCGCATGGTTTAAAGTACGCTAAGACTAGTCACTAAAAATGACTGGATGCTATGACTAGCGCGAGAGAAACTGATTTCTAAACTGTGACTGTAATACATTCTGGCTCATACGTAGACACACGAAAGTGATGACCGCTAAAACATTTTACCTCCTCTCCCAATAACTACCGTAGTTTTGTAACTAATAGGCGTATATTTGTAATTTCAAAACGCACAAAGACCAAGAGAAGTATCCCGCAACCAGCAATTTTCAACATACACTTTGAGGAGGGAATGAGAAAACAAGGTATTGAACAGAACGGAATAAGATTTACTCAGGAGAAATATACAAACTCAACTTCGTAAACGAAATCGCAGTCATAGATAGCAATCGAGAAGACATTTAAATATTACTAAACGTAGCAGAACAGGTTCATCAACAGCATGACATGAATACCTATAAATTTTATTAAAACCTTGCGCGCGGAAGAAAGAATTCAGAGAGCTGAATTAAGAATAGAGCTGAACATTGAAAAACCAAAGGCTAAGGGATAAATATATAGATCTAATAAAGAGCAAAGTAAATTAAGGGAAAGGGGGTCTCACCTACGATAAAGATGAATGAAGGACTAGAATCAACCAATATTAGAATCTAGCGATCAATGAATGTGATGTGTGAAGTATTTATACAGTTAATTTATTCATAATGAGGGTAAATTCATTGAATTTCATGCAAAGAAATCCCGATCAATGTTTTCAAAACTCCTCCATTTCATTTATTTTCCTTCCATTAGGATGGACTGAATTTCCCATTCTTCTCCCCCTTCCACAGCTCTTTTCATTCATTCATTAACCAGTAATCCTAAAGTTTACATATATGCCATATGATGAAATGAGTTTCCGAATCAGAACAACTGATATGTTTTTATGGTTCGTGAATGAAAATTTTATACTATACCGGGATTATTCATACTTTCTCTATTTTTCTTCTTCATTCAAGAATTCTTTTCCTTATTTCTACTCTCATTCCTTAGTGATTTAACAAAAGTTTATTCGGCGAATGAAGAAATCCTGGAAATATTTATTTTACATCATGGCTAGAAAAAAGCGTAAAGCAAAAAGGGACGCTAGCATGTGCTTCGTAAAGAAGAGATTAAGATAAGCTTCAACCATCCCTTCCTTTACACTAAACGGCAAAAAATTCAAGGCATGGAACTTGAAAATTAATAGCATGAAATAGCGTAATGTTTTGTAAGCTAAAAAATTTTTCGTCTGACTATGGTCTCATGTTCATCATCAATTTGATGATGGCCAGAATAATGGCAAGTATAATACCTTGATAATGACTATTTATGTTGAAAATATGTTTATTCAAATAGATCAAGTGTGGAAATTAAAAGGTAATGTTTAGAGCTACAGGAAGAACGAACAATATACTGGTATGAGTGAAATTCTCATGGGATTCACACAGAGTTAATTCTTTTTGCTACCCAGTTAATTTAACCCAGAGTGAATCTCGAGATAATTTCACTCATAGTATTCGCCGTAAAGTACTAAATCAGTTTATATACTAGTTTCATACACACACGGGTCTTAGACATGATTAGAACTTATTTAGCGGTTTAAATCACAAAATATTCATTTGAAATAACAGAAAAATGTTATCATTGGTGAAGAGCAAAGAAAGATAACCTAGAGCACTACGCTCCTTTTACTATAGCCATTGCGCTAATTGCTGGCCAGAGATGAAAAGATTTTTTTTCCGCTATGGGAGTTTCTCTTCCTGGAAATCGGAATGGGAGGTGGCTTCTGGCTTCATTTCAACCGCCTCGAAAAATTCGGAGAGGACGATGGATGCACGAGTCTCAAATTAGAAAAAAGAAGTGGACGGATTCCGTGAAAGAGGGATGCTCTTGGAATTCCACTCCTTGGAGGAAAAAAAAGAACCTTGGTGGAAAAAACAAGAGGATGAGAAGACCCTGATTCCCTTTCCAATCTTGGCCAACTCTTTACCCATGCCAAACTCAACCACGGCCACACTCCATCCAGCTTTCAACCAATTGAAAACCCTTTACTTCTCCCCCACCCCCATCGTCTTATCATCTGGACAACCTAACTCTTCCCTTCATTTTGGGCTACCCTTTCCACAGCTCGTGTTTCATCACCTTCTTGTTCCGTATGAAACGTACTTCCCTCAGACTCTCTGTGTTCTCTCCGAAACGAGGTCGTATATGGGACGCCGACGGAATCTTCGCAGAATGTTACTCGCGCTCACTTCGAGAGAAGAGGGCCGGTTTTAATTCAGGGGGTATGCCGTGCGCCCTTGAGCCTTCTGTTAAGTTCACGAGGGTATATAGGTCTTCCGAAGTAGGTAAAACGCTCCGCGCTGTTACTTAATCTCAAATTTCTGCCGTCGTCGACCTACTAATTCGAATTTTTAAAGCAAGTGTTGAGATCAAGGATGGAGCACAAGTTAGCAACATCAGGGGAAAAAAGAGAGAATTGAATGATTAAAATCATCACAACCGAGAATTTTTTTTGGAGAATGACTAATTTTCAAAAATAGGTTTGGATGCTTCTAAAACTATCAGTCCCAGATGAAAAGTCATCTACGCTCTTTTATTTGCTATAAAGGTCACCTAAAGCTATTTCAGTCCCAAGAGGAGAATCGTTTGAAAATCAGTGGTTTTATACCACGAATGTTTCATGGGGTAGCTGTATAAAATTAACGCACTCAATTTTTAATCTGTATAGTACAATTTTTCTCGGAAAATGTCATAGCCATTAATTCTGGACAATAATTTTTCTTGTTGCATAACATTTGTGATTCTACGGTCTACAAAATATGAAAGAGCAATTGCTTGTCTAATTGAGACATAAAAAATAAATTTTCATTCATATTTCATCTAAAATACTCTCACAATGAACCACAGAAATGGCAATTTTCTATTAGATAAGGTTTAATACGACCATGGTTTTGATGCACTGCATCATCATCAGGTGATACTGACCTGAGGATAATGCAGTGTCTCGAAACCATGGTCGTATTATTCCTTATCTAGTGGAAAATTGCCATTTCTGTGATTCAATATACTGAACTTCCACCATATCACGTCTGAAACTTTTCTTTTTGTAAAGAAAATCATTTTCTCATTTGTTTTTTTCATCAGTCAAGAGTACGATATTTGAAACTCAATCAACATATTGTCAAGCTGTTTTAATCTTTCACTATGTTCTTTGAAGCAGAGCGTTGGGGTAATTTTCCTCTATCAACTGAAACTTTTAGATATTCTTTCCATCCGAGAATTGTTTTGGGTACGCCAATATCTTTCCGGTAATCGTGATATTATATATTCATTGTTTATTAAATGATACAGTTATTTATTAGCCAAAGTTTTATAAATGTGTAATTCCTTGTACATAAAAATAAGTTAAGCAACATGCAAGAGAGAAGCTAACATTAGATGTCAGCATTAAGCATTTTTAGTCAAATTAAACCTATGATTGAGCAGTGAAACTGATAAACATGATTTTACGACTTTCACGTTCAGTAGGATTATTGAAAATTATGCATTGTCAACGAAAATTCCTCGCTGAATTGTGACTCTCGCTGACTCAATGTAAAAAAATAACTGGTTTTGGTTATAACATTCTTCTCCCATTATCGCATCCTTCTCCATTACCTTGAGTACCCTCAGCCTGTTCGCCCCTCTCGCTAGATTCTCCGAATGGCCGTCTCAAAGTTGGTTTCAGCTCCGATTTCTTGCGCCCTCGACTGGCAAAGGTGGGCGGATGTGGCCACGCCAGTTGACAGTTGGGCCCCAGTGTGAGGTGGGGACGGTGGGCGGAGGAGTACTGGCGAGGGGGAAGTGGGGCAGGCGGAATTCCTCGGGCGGTCCGAAGACTTTCTGGGTTTTCTGCTCTCATCTTCAGTTCCCTCCTGCCTTGCCCCGGTCTCGAGGTGCCTAATCTCCTGCGTCACCACCGCAGTCCTCCCCGCTACCCGATCCCTCTCCACACTCCCGGGCCCCAAGACTCTCACTTCCCTCTCGTACACATTTCCTCTTCACCTTAGCGTTCTCCTCTTCTCCTTGCTCCTACATTCCGCTATTCTCGTCCTCCATCCACACTAACCTCTAAGTTTCCTACTCCTTCCTCTTCCTTCCCCTTTCTCACACACCCATCGCCGCTAAATTAACTGCCCCCCCACCCATCCTTCTCCACCCCTCTACGACGGCCCTAATATCCGCGAACCTATTTACTTCTCTTTTCTAATGTCCCCCTTCTCAATTCCAAGGGCAATATTATAGCCCCACCCTCCAGCTCCCGTTCCTTCCTCCCACCCAAAAATCCCCCTTTAACACCTACCCACCTCCCCCTCACCTTCCCGGACCCACCACCTCGGCCTTTAATTATTCTCCTTCTCACTTCATTAATTACGTGTAGAGTGAAAAATGTTTCGAATGGAAAGGGGTAATTTGATTCCCAGAATTTTCTGGTTAGAAGACGAGCCTGGAGCGCCGGAGACTCCGCTGTTTCCGCAGCACGGGACTAGGTGGCTATATCTATCCCAAGGGCCGTCGCTCAGAAAGATTATCCGACTTGGGTCATACGAATTTTCGAAGGTTGGGAAAGAGAGAGAGAGAGAATAATAGCTAATCAACGCACGATATAATTCAAAGGATAGGCCTGAATAGACTGCTTGGTTGCAATGAGCTTTTGAGTAAAATTCGCGATAGCGGATAACTGAGAGTTGTAATTTTCCAGAAATTATTTGACGTTGAATGACTTAGAAACTTTTTCGTCACTTATTAAAGATTTGCATTTTTTTGGAACTCTTAAAATGCTTTACATTAATACTCGATACTCCATAAGAATTTTAAACTCTATAGTTTCATATTTCTAACTCTGAGATGTCTCTTCGATTCGTAATAATCACGATACCTACTATTGCTCCATTTGCCAATAATAATTAGTACTTAGTCTACAGAGATATTTAAAATTTTAATTGACTACTCTCATCCCGATGGCAGTCTCCATACAGAAACAACAATGACAATTATACCATATTATTCCTTTCTGACCAATGCACGTCTACCAGTGTTCCTCACCCGGGGAACAGATTGAGGGACAATTTTACCACAGAAATATTTAACAGAAGGAATGCCATCATAGATTTGATGCCATTCCTTTAAATCCAAAGCACACAATAAGATATTAAAAGCAGGACTGATTAAGCTAGGCATATTTACTTCATCTGCCTCCACTCAAAACTTAGACGGCAGTAGAGTAGGGTTAGATTAATCATAAAACTGGAGGAATGTAAGTAAACGGACGATAGTGCACATATTAAGAAATGTGCTTACTTAAGTATCATTTTATTTCAGATATATATAACGCACCTCTTAGCAGAGGTGATCAACTTTTACCTTGGTATCATGGGTTTAAAGCCAGATAGTTATCATTAAAAATATCAGGCAAGATTTATCAAGATTTTGCCACTGACATTTATTTCCTCAATACGCTCGACTGAATTAATCTGTTATTGGCTAACGACAATCCATCCGGTAAGACCTAATTGAGATGTATGGGACATAAGCACATCAGTATTGAATCAACAAATGTTTTTAGACCGGATGCCAACGTCAACGAACTAGATTAAGACGGTCGGGCTCGGAATCGCTTGTCTTCCGACTCTGACCTTCAGACCTGCTTTCAACTCCGTCCCGAGTCTCCTTCCAGCGGCGTTTCCGCTCGTACTTCCCCCCCTTTCTCGTCCCATTCTCACCACCACGACGTCAGTCCCTGTCCCACCTTTCGTCTCCAGGCTTCCTTCCCGTCTCTCTCCCGCATTCCCTCTACTAATGAGCAAATAAGAAGACAAGGATGCACGGCCGACGGCCCGGAAAGAGCGGGAGGAAGGAAGTGAGCCTCAGGAACCTCTATTTCCTCTTCCGAACGCTTCGAATCTTGGTGGCGTAGACGTTTATCCGATATTCTTTCCTCCAACCTCTCCACTTGATCCCGTCTCAATGAGTGTAATTCTACATCATCCTTACTCTCCACCCTCTCCTTTCCCAAACTGTCCTCTTATTTACCTTTGGCGGGTAATAATACACTTCGAAAAGATGGATAGAAGATGAACGCAATTGATAACAAGCAGCAAGCCCTTTAGCACTGAAAGTTACAAGACCACGATAGTGGCCCCTGAGATTTAATAAAGAGGCTTGTATTTGGTAAAATAAACAATTATTTGATTTTCACTTAAATCCGAGCGTAGGAAGATCTATTAAGTGTCTGACACACATTGGTTAATATTTCAACCAACAATGAATAGCTATGGTTAATTAATCTAAATATGAACAAGTTAGTTCCATTTAAATAGTTAAATAATTGATATTGAGGGTATCATAATATGCATGATCGAAAAGGGTACATGATTAATTTTAGAACAATATATTTTTCAAAAATTCCAACAAACAACAATGTACCATTTGTAATTGTTCATTAGGAATCTTACGAGATACCTTAGATTTGGTAGGACCTCAAATATTTTACATACTTCTTTGTCCGGATGCTATTAGTAATAAATTAAATTCATACTGAAAAAATGCAAGTATGAATCTTGGTGGTCTTCTCTCTGCACATCGCAGTCCTTTATATGCTCCTTAACACTCTTCGTTTCGTTTTTAACTTTCACCCTAGTATATAATTTATATGCACCTTTGAGAAGAAAGCCATAGAATATTCCTATTTATGGAAAACTTTGGCCTCGCTCCTCTGCTACGAAGTGCTAACATCATTCCATGTATATTTCATCTTGAATATACCTCTGTGCATTCACACAGTTGCAAGATTATCTATCATTACTAGTTTGAATAAGATTGGTAACAATACTATATAAAACAGCATCTTACTTAAACAACACACCGACAATAACAAGTTTGGTTTTACGAATTAATATTCTTAGTTTCGGTCATATTTGTGGGATACTGTGTACCAAGCGCGTGTAGGTGAAAACTCATTCTCAGCACCCTTGAGGAAGCTCCGAGGGAATGATGCATACGTAGAAAGGTAATTAGTTTATATTGAGTCCTTATTCACTTTTCACTCGTTACTACACTCGCAGTTTTTACCGGGATTTCGTTACTAAAACTTTAAAAATGTTGAATTTATATTTCAATTTTAACTGCTCTGAGTTTATGCTTTAACATTATATAAAATCGACATACCATTGTACGAGAAATATTGACCTTTTTTGGCTAATTTATCCGCAGATGGTTATAGATGCGTCAATATATTTCATTTATATTACGCATGGTATTTGCTGCACCACATGTGACGTAAACATGAATGAAAATATTTTATGCCAGAGCATTTTTGTTTTTCATCAATATTCTTTGTAAATCTAGGATACCACCAAAAATAAACAGCTTTTATAAAATGAAAACAAAATGTCCGGAAAATTATAAAATACCTGGAATGAACAATCGTGAAAACGGGGGATAGATTCAGGATATTTTAAATAACGCACAATAAATACATGTAATTTTTCGCTCAGAGTTGGGAACTTCAAAATTTTTTCGTAGCCTATCCTGCACTTTATAGCTGTGTTTATGTATGGATCCAAATCATAACATTTAGATACACATTTCAATGATGGAAAAACCCAGACTATTTTTAAGGCCCAGAAGAACGAAAAGTTGCTAACAGGATATTTATATTTTACTAACTCACGCAACTCAAGGAATAACGGGCGGAGGTATTAATGGAAAACTTTGACCTGGTTACATCCAAGCAGATTACGAAAAGATACGTAACGATGTAAATTTCCGCGATAGCCTATCAGGCACGTGTATGTCCTCTCTCGAAGTAAAATGTGTGCAAGATAAAAATTCAATTTACGAACCTATTTTATCGATGGATCGATCATTCTGCTAAGATCGATAGCTTTTCCCATAGATCGCTCCCTGGTTTTTTCTGCTGCCCTCAAGGTCGTTCGCGTCAGAAATTGGATTCAGAGGGGGTGACTGACATTCACCCTCTAAAACTTGGCAAATATTCTGACGTATCACCATCAATACGCAGAACAGTACACATACTCCACGTAAAGGCCATTAAGCAAATAGGAAACATCCTAATCATTCGAAAACCAATGGTAATTATTAAACTTCATTTCCAAATTATCGCCATCCCGTTTTTTCTAAAGATGTTAGAACGGGAAGAGTTAGTTAAATTTGATTTCCAGTCAAATAACGCGGTAAACATGACAAAAAAATATTTTTAGCACAAAAAAACAGTCCCTGGAATTAATTTTCCCTTCATTGCGTTGTTTCGTGATGACCGCAGGGCCTCGGTTACAAGTAAGCCGTTCACTAAATGCTTGACACAACCAGCGTGGCAAATGCTTGGCGTATCAGCACGTTAGAGAGTACTAAATATTTCGCTAGCGATGGCGAAGTTACCACAATTTTTAAATGTAAATTGCATCAAAAAGTCTTGAAAAATGAATAGGTTAGGGTTTTGTATTTACCTCGCTTGAAATTTCCTGCAAATTTCATTGATATACGAATTGCATAAGGCTCAGCTTAGTACTCCCTGATAGTTAACGCTACAAATTCAGTGATAATCCACAAAATTGTATTTGGGCAGTAACGTACTCATATTCAGGTTATGGACATATTGAACTGCATGTTCGACGCGTTCTCGGCGGCTGATTGCTTTGTTTTACTACAGGGTGGCGTGTTTTCGTTCTGCGGAAGTTTTGTTCACGTCATGATATATTTCAATAGTTTCATGGTATATTCCACGTATATTTTAGTATATTAAATAGGGCGCATTCCCCCATGTTTGTTGGTGCGCGCTGGGAAATTCCTACCGCGTCTACAAGCGGGCAATTTATTTATTCATATTATGTAAGTTTTACAATACGTAAAAATCTTAAACATACAAGAAACTTCCAGAAAGATAACAATAGGTCGCAGCGAGTAACTTTAAAATGAGAGCCAATAGGTTTATGGGATGGGGATGGATTCTGGTGTTTAAATGAAGATATGGCATAAAATCTATTACAAAAAGAATGTTTGTGGTATAGCTTAAAAATGCTTGCTGAATTATTATGACAGAAGATGCAAATTGGGAAACAATAGCGAAGAAGTATTGAAAAGGGAAAAGAAAGCGAACCTTTATTTGAGAGTAAACTACAAAAGTGGGCTTATGCTAGGACAATGTAAAGGAAAACAACAGTACCACGGCAGAACGTATATTTTTTGTACTCGTCGGTGAAAATATATAATACAGGACGTGGAAGCACATTGACACATCATAAATTCACTATTATGAGGCCAAAATAATAACAATAGGTTCATAATTTTATTAATCAAATAAGCTGCATCGACAAAATCCGGTGAAACAAACAAAGTACAATTTGAATCTTTCATCAAAATGAACGGAAGGTCATCATATGACAGGGTGTAGTTTAAGAACATTGTTCAGCATTTTCACATCATAAAAGGAATTCTCCAAAATGTCCAAAAATACCCAAATCATTGAATGAGCGCCGCTGGGAGTAGTGCATGTTAGTGAAGTATCAAATGCAGGCACTAATTTGCAGATGTTTGCTTAAGCATAAATTGCCGAAAACTATTTAATGTTATTAGGAAGTAGTCTTGCTTATGCTTGTGATAAAGATAACACACTTCCTCCTACACACTACCCTTGAGATGGCTTTCAGGGTTAATGTTCATGTAGATGTTGAGTCTTTTTAATGAGTACTAGAATATTTCATAATGACTGCTTACGTTGAAAAGTCAGAAGGCGTCTAGGAAAACTTACGAAGTACCCATTCAAGACCTTCACTCGTATAAACACGAACACGCAGCAATGGAGCCGGAGGAGGGCTCTCTGAAAACCAAAGTCTCCAATGTTTCACGGAGGGAAGCATAGCACCTCTTTAGTAGTGGGCACAAAACTGCCTCTGCCGCCCATTTTTCTTTCCCCTCCCCTCGTTAAAAGCGAAACCACTTCCTTTTCCACACCCCCTAAGCGCCAGACCACCGGTCCCACTGCGGTCTTTTCCAATCTCTTCCCCGGAGCCGCAAGTAAAACGGATAGTCAACAGATGCAGTCTCATCGAAAACCCTCACGGCCCCTTTCATTCACCCCCAGGGAGAATCAGGGAGGGTTTTTTTCTGGGGGGATGGGGGTTGATGGGACTAACTCACCATCTTCCCCTTCAACCCTTCTGGAGAGAGATTTTATACCGCCCCCACAAAGCCGCATACTTAGCCCATGGAAAACAGGACGCATTGTTCCCTGCGAAGACAGGGTGACGGGAGAAAGAAGGGCTGGGTTGTGAAGAGAGATCCCAAGGACCGGGTGGAGGTTTATATCCCCAAGCAACCCTTTTTCCAAGCCTCGAGTAAGACGCCCTTTAAAGCCTTTTATACACACCGACTAACTCGCGGAGTCTCTTCTCGCACACTACATACTTCTTCCTCACCTATCCAGCCTTCCTCCCACCCTCTCACCAAACCCTTCTCCACTGCGTTAGCGGCGACCCCTTTCCTCGGGTGAATCCATTGTGGGGAGGCTTTCGCAAACGGGTTTTAAGAGTTGCTCACTCCCACGAGTGAGTTGAAGGAGAATGAAAGGGAGAGGATGTGGTGAGATGGAATAAAAGACCAGAGGATTAAAAATGCATAGGGTATAAAAATGAAGGAGGGGTATACAAAATGGGAAAGAGCCACCGCTATGGAGTGATACATAGATAAGGAGATATCTTAGCTTTTCCGACTATTTTCACAGAGATATATTTTCTTCCAGTCTTTTTATGCAAATTACCTTAAACAGGAATCACTTGGAAATAGCATTACACCCGCAATAGGAACCCATAAAAAGGGCAGTAGTTTGAACTTAAAATATGGAGTATAATTTCATCAAACCCTTACAATTTTAGAGTCTAGGGAGAAGCTAAAGTCGTAGAAATATATTTAGAAAAGCCCTCATTGTAAAGTTTAAAGGCTTTATTAAACAACAATTAGAGTTAGTTAAGCTAAAAATACAAAAGAAAAAGGTAACCCATCCAAGTATAGTCAAATAATAATTATAAAAATCAAGATACATTTCGAACAAATCTCAAAGGAAAAGAATCCCACCGTTTTTATCAAAGGCCAGTTCCTTAAACAGTTGCCGCTTTTCGGTAAGAATATTTTTGTCATCAAGACGTTTAGAGACTTACTTCTCCATCATATATAATATTTTAGGCAAAGTATTGACTAATACTAGGGCTGAAAAATAAGCTGCCAAACATATAACGGCACAAGTCAATGCACTAATAACTCAGATGCAATGATAATAAGACATGAATAACGCATATATATTATTTAATTTTCGAGTTTTCAACCTAAATGTTTTCCTTTTTCATCAAAAAAAGTATAAACTGCTTTAAATAGCTAATTCAAAATCTGTAGAGATCAGATACAGTATAATGAATTACAAGTACAACTCCTACACGATTTTGCATCATAATAACAGTTGGTTACTTTACACAAATAGGTAACTATGGCCTAGGTGTTGCGAGGATTACTGAAGTTGGTTGCAGGTAATTTATTTCCTCATCGTATTCGATGGATAATACACTGTTCCGAGGTCATTCAACGAATTTTAATTTTGGCATTACAATTCTATCAAGGAAAATATTATTTCCTATTTTGAGACTATACAATTCAGTAAACTCTGTTGTATGTTTATATCCATACGATATTAGAAGATATTCTTTCATAAAAGGTCACTGCTGATATTAGAGTACAAATTTCCTCCAGTAGGATTGCGCAATTAAGTTGTAAATTTGCAGGAAAACATCACCTTAAAATACTGACGGATACAGTGTAAGTAGTTGTAAGGAAAGAATAAATAATTACTAATGTCTAAGCCAATGCATTGTAACTGCAGTACTTGTTAATTTGTGGAAGGTATTACTTCACGACAGACGAAAAAGTATATTGCCCATTACACCTTTGTGATTTTGGGGTAAAATAGTGAGTGAATCCTAGGTATTATAATAATAATCTGAGACACTGGTGATAAATAATCATTATATGCTCATTACATTGGAAAAGACGATAACGTCTCTCGCCGCAGATTTATTGGTTGTTCTTGTGCCAAAAAAAATTTCGTTGAGTTGAACTACCCACAGGCTGGATTCGAACAAATGAATGTTAATAGATGTAAAAATAACTGAATTTTACATGAGTTAAAGATAAAATGCGCAAATAAGATTGAAAAAATAGGATTGGCGTGGAGTTTCTTTGCATGTTATTTCGAAGGGAACAGCCCCCGGAATAGCTACTTACTTTAACAAATTTAAATAACACAACCAAATATATTTCACCTTAAAATATTATTGCTTTTATCCCTGAACTCAAAATATTAAATTTCACGTCCTTAAAAGATAAAATCAAGTTGAGGTATAAAAGGAAGTAATGTGGTAGGCAAATAAAGTATAGATAGTATGTGGAGAACGCTAGGAAAGTTTAATGAATTGGGAGTAGAAAATATCCCGGAGACAGAAAGTATTATTGCATTAAAAACGGAAAATAGGTAATTGAATAAGAGCTTTAATTGACATGATTGTACGAGACAGTTTAGAAAAATAAAACTAACGTAAAATCAATTGATTTCACAAAAATTGAATGATTCCATCAAGAGAGATAATTTGACTGACTCGCTTCTACGGGAAACTCTAATCAAATTCCCAGGGATGAACAATTTAAATCAATTAATTCACCCATGCTCAAAGTGTATCTTCATTAAATTACCTTACCTATGAACCTTTACTTCTCACGTAGCCGGAGGCGTTTGAGTTGGCAAACACTGACTCGTAATCAGTTATGTAGGTATATCACACCTTAGTAATATTTATAGTTATTACATCTGTTGTAAAAACATAAGATATTATTTGCTAGAAATGGATCATGTACCTAAGTTATAACTATAACTTCCCTCGAGAATTTAGGCATCCGGAGTACGCGCATACATTGCTCGTTTGAAAATTAATTATACCAATATTGCGCTAATAAGTAAGGATTTGGATTCTGATACCATATGAAAAATAATAGTATGCCGAAAATCTGATTATTTTTTCCATCCTTGTGTTTCAGTTTAATTTTTTGTGGACTGTTGGTTGGTTTTCACTTCAAGTTATACATATGATATGTAAATATAAGAAACTGTCGAAGGAGAACTTTTTCATCGCAGCGACCAAGTAAAAGAGAAACTAACTGGCAACATTCAGAATATGTCTCCGGATTACAAGTGGGGTATGATAATCGGAATTGGAATAATTCAAAAGAAAACTTAGAATGGGTTTGCGCGTGCATTAAACATGCAAACAGGACCTTGGTGGAGTATGATATGTCGTATTTGACATCAAAGCTGTTTCAGTGGGATATTATTCCACCCAGAATTCAATGGAATAGCCTCATTTTAAAGAAAAAATATCTCACCCTTACAAATATGCCAAAATATTAGCACTAACTGCACTACACTGTTTGCTATTTTGCTTGAATATGGTATTTGACACACTTATATATTCCATTGCAACTTAATATAAAAATGAAGAAATTATACCTAAGTCACGCCATAAATTTAAATCTGTAGTTTGCATGTTTTCTCAGCTGTTTTTACAAATAAACAAATAGCCCTCCGCAATATTTTTCACAAATTCGCAAAAACTCATTATTTTTTATGGCTTTTGCACTTTACGTTGTGGAAAAATTAGTCAAGTAAAGGGTTTCTGCATGCATATTTAGTTTATTTCGGGATATTTCTGCCACTAAAACTCCATTTGTGCGCTATTACTGTCATGACATTTACTTAATGGTTCTTACATATGATAAAAATGAAAGTAATATCGAATGAGCTTACAATTCTAACTAGGGAAAATTGTCGCCGAAACTACGATGAGGCACTGCAAATACAAGTGAAGCAAGGGGTTCGAAGGACAAAATCCGCAAGCCTAAAGGCTTTCAGAACAGAAACGAAGAGATACGGCTCATAAATTCAGATTTTGATGACTAGTATTGATGAATTACTCCACAGCTTCTTAGTACACCAAACAAGATATACGAGAAGGGCCTGAGGACATTAGGGGGACACGGCTGGAAGCAAGGATTCAGAGAAGAGGAGCAGAGGAACCCTTTGGGGAAATCGTGTGGGAGAGGAAGTAGTCGAGGCAAAGATAAGGCCCAGACCTCCCTCCACCCCTCGCATATTCCCTATTATTCCCTTCGCATCGAACCCTCCCTTTCACTGCTCCCAGGGTCCAAGGTAACTCCACAGTCTCTCTCGCGTGCTACTAATTCCGATAAGGGCCTCCGATAATGTCCCCTAATGGACGGAATTTCGCAGTTTTCGGGGGAGGTTTTCCAAGAAGTTGGGGAGGTTTGGGATTGGGATGGGCAGGCAGGTATGCGGAATGGGAAGAGAGTCGGAACGGTATAGAGGGAGATAGGAAACGATTTTGAGGAGAATAAGAAAGGGGATGCATGTGATAAAGGAAACGGAAGGTCTAAGCCACTGCGATATTCTTCGTTAATTGTGTTTAAATATAATCTTAAGCTCGACAACGGCCCATTATATCCCCAGACGACGATACCCAGCTTACGAATACAATTTGTAAATGGATGCGATGGGGTTGGGGAGGGTTTTGGGGGCAGATATGAAGAGGAGGAAGGTTGGAACCGGCTCTACTTTTGGGGGCGGTGCGGGGTACCTATAAGGCTGGGTGGTGTATAATGGGTAGGGAGGGAGGGGTAGCAAAAGGTAGTCTCATGAGACTCACCTCCCCTCAACCGATCGTAGGCAAGAGGGAGGTAGCGGAGCTGTTATGGGTGGAGAACAGAGCTTGTGGTGGGCGCAAAGATCGGGCGGGAGGTTTTAAGTGAATTGAGGGAGTTTTGGCGATACTGATCCCACGTAAAGGGTGTTAGTTAGTGTGAGAGAGCACCCCTCCTTTACCCCCTGCCCGGCCTAACATTTTGATTGGTTGCTTTGGGATACGTGGGGGGAGGTGTTGGAAAGCTATGTTTGGAGGGGGGACAAAAGAGGGAATAATTGGCCAATAACGAGAGTGAAAGGGATTGGCGAAATTGAGGAGCAGTGGGGGTGGGTGGGAAAACAGAGTATAGAGGGAGGATCCCTGGTAGTGGAGATTGATGATCGAAGAGAATCTTCCACCCTCAAAACACCCCAAATCCCACCCTCCGCCCTTTACTCAACACGCACAACAGAGCGCATGGCGAGCGGCGAAAGGTTTCGGTTAACTTAAGTGGGTCTTAATTTTGGGAGCCAAAGGCTTCGCCGTGGGGCGCGCACATTGATTTCAATCGCGGAGGAATCAAACCAGTTTTCCATAGCAATCATCATCATTATCTCGCATCCGGGTCCTTTAGAATGATATACATACATCAGGCCGGGAATTTTTGTTCCGATTAATACATATTTTTATTTAATTATAAAGCTTGAGTGTCTTCGAATGACAGAAAAATTTAAGGGTAAATGCGAGTGAAATCTGGTGGGAACAAATCGAAAAAAATGAATCAAAGCAGAAAAATAAATAATGAAGACATTACACTTTGCTTTGCTTTGCATACTTTGTTTTCCGTCCTAACTTTGTGAAAGTAACGTTAAAAGAGTAAACTTTGTAGAGTCCATGACACACTATTATTTATTTCAATTTTGAAATCCAATATTTCGACGGCTGACCCCTAACATGGCATTATGAGTCAAAATCTTTGTCGGGAGTGGAAATTCAAAACTCCTGTAGACTATGAAAATATATCTTCATTTCGTTTGATTATTTAAAAAAGTAAGCTTAAGACATGGGGAAGATAAAAATGAATACAGCTACACAATTTCTTGAAAGGGGGAATCTTAAAGTTCATCAAATAATTTCAGCATGAAAGCAAATGATGAATTAAATAAAAATTTTATAAAGTCTCAAAATAATACCAAGGAGAGTAGGAAATTATCGAAAACCTGCCAGTTTCTTCAGCTTGAGGCTAATGAATATGATGTGTACCTAATATGGCCCTAAATTACATCCCATTCTTTCTAAAACTCATTCTATGTTTGAATATATTCTTCATGTCTTAGAAAACTTCAGTCCTCCGACTCTACTCCATATCAAATTCTATACCATGTTATTTCTGATCCTGATAAAACTACTCATACTTGTTTTCCAGTTTAAGGCCCTATGAGGAGTTTTCCTTCATTTATCAGATATACCTTAAGTATCCCACGAGCAAATTGAATGCACACACACAGCTGAAACTTAAATATATGCAGATACACCACAGTTATGAGAAATCAAAGCAATGTTGATGAAAGTTCAAAGTATCGCACTAAAGCTCAATGGTGACATTAGTGAAAAGTTAACCTGATGATACGAATTGTAAACTCAAAAATTCGGGAATATCGTATGTCAAAACAGGTTTAGTAGGCTATCACTCAGCCTAACATGAAAAAGAACAGTTTTCAAACGGATTCCATTGGGTTTGGTAAAATTTATTTCGTAAATGACGCACGTTGAATATACTCTTAATTATGAGTTTATGTATCTTACCTACCGTTTTCAGGAATAGAATCAAAGGGTATCTTAGCTCAATATAAGATGAATTTAATGTAGCGAGGCTAAGATGAGAAATCGCAACATCTCAGGAGACAATTATCAAAATTAGCGACACAATATTCGGTTTTGGACCTCAAAATCATACCCTAAATCGTAGCATTCCAAGATATAAAATTAAGACTGCTGGATTGCATGTAAAAATTAACCAAAGATAAAGAATTACAGTTTTTAACTGACTTCGTTGGGAATCATTCACTCTGCATCCATTTATTACAATGCACATACCTTCAGATATATTGCAATAAAATTAAATTTAAAGTAACGCCAACCTAGTGTGTGACAAAAAACTTGTTGCATGAAAGTTTATTAATCGCCAAGGTCGGCATAACGTATAAGTCCAATTATCACCAATAGCTCAATGCAATAGCAAACACTTTATTCGAACTGATCTTTTTAAGGAAAATATTATGAGTATTCATACATACTTATATAGGTTTCATTAGTAAAAAAAAGGTTTTCATAAAGGGTGGTCATTTTAGCGAAGTGCTAAATGAAGCTTTATCCATTACTTACTTTTAGCTAAGTTCGCAACAGTACATGGAACATCACGCACTCACCAGTAAAAGAAAAATAATATTGTGATAACTTGAAGGCTATTGAATCAATTTCCCCCATTCTATCCCATAATATTGGTTCAACTACTAACAATACTGCACTGTGACGCTTTACCTAAGTCAATAACCATTTGTTATATTTAATTTCTGAAGTTTGATTAAAAGGAAACAACACCACTAAAAGACTTTGTTATTTGTACAAACAGGGATATTTAAAGGTCAAAATCTCGCATCTGCATGAGACCATGCGAGGCAACGTAGAGGTATCTATGTTACAAACTATATGATTACGTTGGTGGTTTCCGGAGTGACTGTATATAATTTTCAAAACATTTCGAATAACGATTTGGGTTATACTACATTAATGCACAATAAACCAAATAAATTTTCCACTATAAAATTTATTATAGAAAAAGAAAATAACTTTTTCATAAAAATTAATTAATCAATTTTTATTACCCACAAACAATTGACAATCACATAGTATATATTTCCGATTAAATTGGCGCGATGGAAATGATATGGTACAAGATTATACAGAAGTTTCATCAAATAATAATATCCAAAATGCATCGGCTAGTTTTGTGAATGTGAGTATAAAAATGTGTTAGGAATATCAATGAACTATTGGGAATATTTCACTTGTGATAAAACCAAAATATGGTAGGAACTAAACGTATTCACCTTTTCAACAGTAAATGATCGCCAATAAATAATCAGCAAGAATGTATTGAAATTTTAAATTTATACAAGTAGGCGAGTTTTCTTTAAGAACATCTTGTCACATGATGTAGCTTGATTATTGTGGCTTGTGGTACGGTACAACGAACATTTAATGCTACACGCACAGAATCCGGAGAGAAAGGACAAAACGAATATAGAAATCGCATCTTTTGCGGAAAAAATGTGTTTCACATGCAGAGATGACCGCAAAATGAGATCTATCACGGTCTTCCACACAAGTGAAAGCAATTTTCAAACCAAAAAATCTTCTCTTGAACGGTCTCCCTGCTTCTATAATGCCCTTCATAGTCGCACTATCAAGACACGACCGAAATTGAGCGCGGTCAGTGGAATGTTACGGCCTTGACCAACCTTTTTCATAACTCCTCCCAAATATGACGGCCCAATATTCTCTCCAAACATTCGAAGGCATCAAGGAAGCCGTTTAATGTGAATTCCGCCTTCTCCTTCCAGAAAGGACGGACCTTGAAAAGTCAACGTTTCCGAGCTGCGAGGACCTTCCACACTAAGCCATCGCGATGTCTTAATACGTGGTGTGGCCTGCATTACACATTAGAATTCATGCATGTTCCACCTCTCCAAATTCCTCAAATATACTAAGCAGTTAGGTTAGAAGTCTAATTTATAACAAGAGTAGAAGATAGTCATTACAAACATTTTATTAGTGCCACATGCCTTATATGGAAATTAGAACGGAAATCACTACGTTACCTTCGACAAAATTTGGAATTTTTTTAAAATTCAGCTAAGAGACGGCCGAACATCCAAACGCATCAAAACGACTGTTTCACGACCTGAAACACTACTATCTTTATAATTTGAACATAAAACAGTTGTCTGTGAAACAGAAAATTTGAAAGCACATATTTATCTTACAAATAGATCGTAATAGTCTCACTCAGGTTTTCAACTACCTAGGTTGTAATACGTTGCCTATCTAATTAATTTCTTGGATTAAACTCAACAATCAATATGCTAAATAGTCGGTATGGCATGTTTCCTATGCTTCCAAAATTCGCAGTTTCCCCAGTTTTAACACACCTTTGATGTATCCTACTGAAAAAATGCGTTCGTAGGCACATCATTCAGTTTTCATGTGAACTGGTATATGCTAGTCTCTATTACCAAAAGGTTGAATTCAAAGCTATTACGTTCCATTGAAGCCGGAGAAAATCTCCCGTGCTACATTTTGGTATCCTCCGGCCGCGATATGTTACCAGCTCCCCATCACGGATGCTTGCAAATACTTCCTCTTAATTGAATTGAATGCTCCCTCATATAATCTCTCGAGCCGTCTCCCGCGTTGCCGCTCTGCCTATTCCCTCGCGACAGAAATATGGCCATCATCAGGCTGGAATGGATTTATCGCCCTAAGATCATGAAAATTATTCAATGTCAGATTGCACTTAACGGCTTTCCATCCCAGGGATAATAATGGGCTTACATATTGGATCTGGAGACTTTGTGAAATTAATAATGTTAATGGAAGGATAGAAAAATGACGCAATAAATCAATGGTCTCTAATATTTTAGTATTTTGTGATTATTCTAATATATATTCAGAAATTTCCTTTAAAATACGATTTACTACATGTAAACATACAATTGTTTTAACATGATAAGTATAGTTTGGATTCCAAGACAACCGTTTGGCCGAAGATTAAATTTGAGCTACAAATTCTTGGAAGGTGGAAAAAGTGTTTCTTATGAAGCTGACTCAGCCAGGAAAAACTTTTTTGATGGCCTATTTTTTGATGGCGAGTAAAATCTCACATGTCCCATTGAAAAAACATAACTAGGATCCAAAGGATAATAACTAATGAGCACCGAGGGTATGCACAAATTTTAAATTGTTTTGGTGTTCCGTAACGGACAGTATGGTGCGTTTTGTAATTGAATTATATATGATGCGGGAAATTAATAGTATTTTATTCACTTAACTAGGTGTTTACAAAAACTTCATGACAATTCTCACTTTGTCTCTCATTTCATAACTGTTGGCAGAGATCTTTGCTAATACAACGTACTTTTACAACAAAGCAGCATCAAAATAATTTTTCTTTCACGTATGCGATTTTGTTTTTACTTTCACGTGAGACTAGAACTTATCATCAGCACGTGAGTGCAAATTTATTCTTTGTACGTAAATGAAAACTGATTCCTGCGTTCGTGGATACTGATTTTGGAGCGATTCACGGGTGAAAACAACTAAAAACTAAAATCTCACCTAAAGCCGAATATCACAGTACTGCACTGACAAATGTAAGCTGGGGCAATTATGAATTGGTAAATTAAGATGATATAAAAATCAAATGTTTCTCATACTATCAAATTAATAAAAATAATGAAGTGACACCCGTCCAATATAAAGGCCGAGTAGAAACTGTAACCATTAAAAGTTAATAGAATGTACTGAGTAACGTGATAATATTTTACATAAAATAAGTATTATTTTATATTCTTCAAAAAAGTCAATTTCACCTAAATATTCCATTTGTGGAATGCACTATTTGTAGTATATTCATTAACAACAGTATTCTGCAGTGCTTGACACCTAAGTAAGTAAACTTCGATCATAGGTAACTCGAGACCATCAAACACATGGTACCGCCATCTATTGCTCCTTATTTTTAAAATGAACAGATGATCTTATGAGTGATAATCAGGTACATACACCAGGTGAATTGGCAAATAGAAAGTGCCTGAAACGAAGTTGGAGCATTGCAAATCTTAGTCAAATTAAATCATCATACTTGGAGAGTAAGGGTAACTAATCGACCATATTTTTAAGACCAATTTTATGCCATTGTTTTAACCACACCTCAACTGATGCATTCGATCCTATAAATACCATTTCCATAACGACTAAGTTCGGTGACGCAAAATCAAACTTGCATAGTCCACCCACAGAGAAGCAACCAAAGGGAAATCAAGGCGAAAAAAGGAGTTGTTCAAGGTGAGGATGACCAAGAGGAGGATGGCGGGAAGGGTGAAAAAGAGATTCTCGAAGGAAAGGGAGAGAGACAAACAGAAAGGGAGGAAAAGAGGGAAATGGAAGGAGGAAGGAGATGACCTCACGCTCCCCGAGGGGTCCATTCGATGGTCCCACGTGTAATCCGTGCCATACGCCCTCGCACCTCAAGGAAAACGTAATTGGCTCACCGTCTGGTGACTTCTGAGCCGGCCCAACCTTTCCCGAGGACACCGAATGGGAAGCACTGAGGCGTCCATGTGGGAGGGGGTAGGATGACGGGAGGAAAGAGGACTGAGAATTCCGGGAGGAAAACTGAGAAAAAGACTAAGAAGTTCCAGGAAGGTCAAGACTGGGAAACTAAGAGGTGGTGGCCTATGAACAAAAATTTAGCCTACGACGATTTAATTCCGACTATGCAAACATTCCAGCTATAAGCATTGACATCCACAGCCCTGCGTTGAAGAAAATATGTATCTTTAATCTTAGTAGCTTGAAAAATGCTTAGATCTAATTAGGTATATATGGTGAATAAATACTTGCCGAGGCCATCAAGCCAGAGATAGACCAATCGTGCTCTGGTGGAGATATAATTAAACTATTCAATTCAAACTTAGGTTAATTGAAGAAAACTAATATTTATTTAGATATCTTTCATATCTATACACATTACCTGTAACTTTCATTAAGTTTACTGTAATGCTTCTGTGTATTATCTTTTTGAATCATTTTTTTTCACTTATTTGCCTATCATAGTTTTATGAAGAAATTGCTATGAGTAAAAATTCGACCTGGACCGGGAATCGAACCACGGACCTTTTTTTTGCCGGACCAATACGCAGAAAACTACGCTATCCACGCTCCCTATTTCCCATGGCAACTTTGGTGGATTAAGGCAACTAGATCTTAGGCCCTTGCGTTTGTTTTATGTATAGTTTGTTTTATGAATAGTTGTATGAATTATTACTCATGAATAGCATTATAACAATATGAAATTACCAACTTCAAGGGAGAGTAAGGACGTAATTTATTGAGGTTATCGTTGTTTTTAACATAGCTTCAGTTAGGCCATACTCCAGGGATGTTATGCGACATTTTTGAGAAATTTTCGAGTGCCTTGCTACTCAAGTGCATTTAGCTACCTTAAGAAAGTAAAGTAAAAATGGGAGGAGAAGGTCTAGTCCGGCATGAAAGGCAAGAAGAACCCTTGACACAGATAGGTAGCAGTTCTGGGAGTATTTTCAACTCCTGTTTCTGGTGGTATCCTTTGTACCGCTCGAAAGTCTGGAAGAGCCAGTCGCAATAAAAGGAGCCTTGCCTGAAGAAAACTTTGTCGGGAGGTTAATTCGTACGGTTCCTCAAATAAAAATATCAACGCGTAGGGGATAAATATGTGCTTTGTTACGGCGACCGAGGGCACGGAGCGAAGAAATACGATGGTCTCTCAAGTAAGCGCGTGGGTCTGAATATCTAAAGAACGAAGTTTCACATCTTATGGGGGCTAGAAGGAGTAGAAGTTATAATTGCACAGAGGGAGAGAAAAAGACGTGAAAATTATGTCTGTGCAAAACTGCACTCTTCGGCAAATGCCAGATATTAAGAGTGACCTCGCTGAACAAATTTTCGCAGTATCCATACTTAATGCATTGAGGGCTAGAGAGAGAGATCCATTTTAGCAGTCCACTTTCTACTTTAAAACAGAATTACATTAAGTAGAAATATTGGTTGGCGCCAAGTGGACGTAATAGAAATTCCGGAGCCGATTGAGGAGTTGACCAGTGAAACACTAGTCGCGTCGCAATAGTCGCAAATGACCAAAAAAAAGATTACGTAATACTCACGAAGAGGACTAATTGTAAACAAAAATATAAAAAGATATCCCTTTTTGTTATCTTCGACTTGATGCTGGGATTTTTTGGAGATTTTTGTAATGTTAAAATACATCCGAGATCTTGGTATTCACTTTAGATAAAGGATATTTAAAAAATTAAAATTGTTAAACTTCACATACTGATCTTGCCTAGCATGGTATTCTGAATTGAGTCTGTGCGAAGCGTTAATACGCAAAGTGCGAAGTTTAGACGCTAATTTTCGGCAACATTTATTCGGTAATTTCACGAATATTCTCTTGAATATATCTTAATCTTTTAATATCAAGTATTGTCAAACTACCTTCGCTACAGACATAAATATCTTATTTCTCAAATTAAATGTTACAAAGTTATGATTTACCCATACAATAAATATCCCATTTGATTAGAAAAAATAGAAATGTTGTCCATCAATTAAGTAAGAAATCACTCATAATCGTAAAACTGTGTGAAAACATGGAACGTTCAGTCTCCAATCTGTTGTTGATTAGAACTTAGATTTTCAGCTAACGTCATTTAACGGATGGCAGTCGTCCAGAAAAGTTATGCAAACCTGTAATGGGAACTAAAGTATCACTAATAGGGTAAATCCATTTCAATATGATACGTCTGAAATCAATTGATGGATGATCAGTTCCATTCACGTTTATAAACTTCCTAACTGTGGGTATCTGATAAGAATTACGATGAAAATAAAAGTGGCAAACGGTGTCCCTTGTGCCTAGAATTAGAGAAGAAGTGTGGTTTACCTGCTGCAGGTTAAGCCCTTTAGAAAATGAGAATACTAGGGCTAATTATAAGGAAAAGCACGTATGCAGTGGAGCATTTTGTCGAGAATAGCCAATGAAGGGAGTGGTTTCCGAGCTCTACGTCTCTTTGAAGTGGGTGAGATGAAAAGCTAAGAGCCACAGGCACACTTTACCCTTAGCAAAGTTTCTTGTGTTATTCTCCCAGTTCTGCCAAAGGTATGCTTTTTACCACCCTTTGGCTGTACTCCATAAATACACACTACGAAAATAAACTACATACCTATATAAGGAAAAATTATTCCACATTTATTCCTTGAACATTATAAATACCTCATAATACTTTACGCAGAATATCTCCCCAAATTCTTAGCCATATTAACAATAAATGAAGATTGATACCTAGCAAAAATGGCGGCAGTAATATAAACTATTTATTGGACTATTGTAAGAAGAGTAAAATTGGATATGAGTCGACAAAAATGCACGATTACAATTTAAAGTTGGTATTTAGCAATCAATAAAATCTAAACTCTTCAATAGTAAATGATATTGCAATCATACTCGATGGTATTTTTCTCATGCATTCAAAATAATGTTAGCCGAAAAAAATTAAAGGTTTTAGCATCCTTTTTTGGGATCCAATAAAATCTTACAATTAATTAAGTTTTATATCGCCTGAGACAGTCCTAAAAGTACTAATTTAAAATTAATGAGGCGGAGTACGTTAGTGTGTAAGAAAGAATCTATTACGAAAACTTACTTCATTTGCACGATATAAAAATTGTAGAAGTAAAAATTTCACGTTCTAGCTTAAATTTGGTTGCCTAAGTTTAAAAAAATAAAATATGAGTTTTCTCCATAAGAGTCAAATCACATAGATGTTCCATCTCCCACAATTCTCAATGAATTTTATAAGCCGTGGGAAATAATGAAAGAGCAAATTATCTTGACATTAAAACCTATTAACAGCAACTTAGATATCTATGTCGCATGACCTTCTTCCATCACCAACCTCCGGGGCAACACAAGCGTAATTACTGCCTACAGTGAAGCCTTAATTTTCTTAGGACAAGCATACTGACGCCTCTGAATTATTATTTTACAGTCGAAATGGCAGAATATTATTTCATATTTTTGCGTAAGCCTTGACTTTCGGAGGGGAAGACATGGTTAAACTTAGTAAATAATATAAAAAGTAGTGGACAAGTAAATACGTATATGCCCTTTACAAAGGCTTTAAGTTTGGTTTATTAGTTCTCTGAACATGGTAAACACCCGCAAGTTACTGAGTCTGCAAGTTGTGACCTTCCCATAACGAATTCAGCGCAGGCATTAGTGGGTATCTGCAGAGGAAAGTTTGTTGAAGTTCTCGGGTGACACGATCCTGTCTGAGTAACGATCATGAGCTTCACGGCAGTTCATACGGCTCTAATTTCAAAGAGGGCTTGTGGGTCCAGAGTGAATAATGTGGTTGATAAATGAATTCGTATAAATTACGAAAAGATTACTTCTTTCATACGCATAGTGATGAAATCCATCACTTCATTTCTGTGCTAAAAGTATTGAAAACGGTAAATACAATTATATTTATCGAGGAAAACGGGGACAATTCAATAGGATAGTTCAAATTTATTACAATCATATATGTAAACGAAATTAGAAAATAAATACTAAATTATTAAAATGAATATATAAAATAATTACATTTCTTCCAGAGTTTTTTTTGCTTGATTAGCAAATAGATTGAATAGCAATAACTTGTACCACGGAAACCAATATTTGAATAATATGGATCCCATTGAATATGTTACATATATACGACATGGCTATTGAAATTTAGATATGATGACGAATAAAATCGAAAGTTTTAACGAATAGCATTTTTGTGACCAATAATACTACACAAATTTCTGTAAGGTCGGATTCCGGAAGGCTAAAAGAACATACATGTCCATAATTATGTCCATTCACCATATTCCTCATTAAGCTTTCACTAACAAAACAAAACTTGGAAAATAAAAATAATACCATCACCATGATACATATCAGCATCATGCTTCAAAAGTATTTTTACTTGGTTTTCGAATGATAAGAAGGTTCTTCTAACCCGCATGTCGTTATACTTCCGGTATTATATTAAAACTATGAATATTCATATCTATCAGTTGAATTTAACTTCTCTCATTTCAGATTCCTTAACTTCTCCCATGACTTGGTAAAACTACAACTATTTTGCCAGGAAACCTTTAGTATATAAAGTTTAGCTGCATTATTAAACATTGCCATAATTAGTAATCAAGTAGAAAATTGACTTATTAAACCCATTCAACTCTCACCTACTTTTTTTCTTTCATGTACTATTTTAATCTTTCATGAGTGTCCTTCCTTAATACGTCTACGACGTTTTCCGCTTTTGATATTCCTACTTTGTCTCTCTATTTTCCATTACTTCTCCCTTGATGCTAATTTCATGAAGCACTAATGTCGTAGAATGAGTGTAATAAGGAAATATCTTCTACTTCGGGAAGTCAAATACCATAAAAAACCATGCTCCAAAAGTAAGTTTTCATGAAGCGCTCCATTCCTTTTAAAATTTTTCTTTTGGATATAGAAAGACTCATCTTCTAGTAGAATTCATTTTTTCATTTTTTAGAATTCATTCCGCGACTCGGCTCACAAGTGCTCGTTCATAATGATAGTGCAGCTGATAGTTATGAATTCAGCCAATCAGTAAACAAGGCCGATGTCGTTTAGGGAAGTGGACGAAGTGACCGAAAAATTCATGATGGTGGGATACGTTAAAATCATACAATCGAGGTTAAAGTTTCACTTTTTTAGCAAAATACTACAACTTCGCCTATTTTTGAACGGTCTCGATATATATATTCATTTTTATAGCTGCACTGTTGATCTTACTTCCATGAGAGCTAAATTCTTCCTCTTTCTGTTGGTTTCGCTATTCAAGGGTGCAAGTACAAGAAATTTATGCTAATTTCAAGTTAAAATTATGAATATTTTCGTACGTTAAGACTCGCAATAGCTGTTTTAACATTAATAATCAACACTTTAAGATGTACTTTCATAAAATTCTGATTAATGTAATTTACATAAAAATATGAACCACAAAAGAGAGCTTAATCAAATCTTTGTAGGGTCACATGGAAAAATTCTTCCTCATTAACCCATCAATATGTTCAGATATCCCCAGTATCCATTAAAAATAATCAAGCTGTTTTTCTATGCGGTTAAATGGCTTCCTTTTGGTTTTAAACAACTAAAAAATTCGTCTGCCCAGCTTCTTTGGGCTACTTCAAATGTGAACATAACTGTGGATGAAGGAATTATCGTGCCCTTTGCTTTCACAATAACGCACCAATATTACCACTCTCGAGCACTCTTGCGCGCAAAAAATGGTAATTCGTAAAAAGGAAAGAGATTCACAGTTCTTTTCTCCCAGACTAACCACGTAAATAGCAAAAGCGGATTTAAAAAAAAAAGACGTCTTAAATAATAACACCTGCCAACACGTGTCAAAGAAAATTTCTCCAACTTTACGCAAGGGAAGGAGACAAAAGATACACATTGCATTACGCTTGATCCTTTTGAGTACAGAAATCTAAAAAAGATACGAATTACGCCGTCCTTTACCAAATTAGAATTAAAGCGTGAATCAGTCTTCCTCCTCACAAAGTACGGAGGCATCCGAGCCGTAAACAACAAAGCAATTGTCTGACGCGGAGAGGGAGGAAGGATAAAAAAAGGAGAAATTCGGATTATTTCCACGGAGGGGCTTAACAAAAGGTCTCGTTTCTGGCTGCGCCGCGCGTTGTGACGGTTAAGGAAAATAAAGGAAGAGGGGAGGACTTGAAAGAGAGAAAGCGGTGGTCTGGACGATGAGGTGTATTGGGCGGGCGAGAGGTGAGACGGGCTCACGGGAAAAAGGGTGCGCGTGTATAAAAATATAAAAAAAGAGGAAAGACATGGCGGAGGGGGACCCTCGCGTGCGTTGGAAAGACAAAGAAGAAAAAGAAGAGTGGAAAGGAGCGTTTCGCCTCGGTTGGGAAAGGGAAAGGATACAGGAAGATGAAAGCAGATGGAGCGGAGGGTACAATGAACAGGAGAGGAGATGAGACTAGACTTCTGCATAGGGCGTCTTCAAAGAGGCTGGACTGACGAACGGAAAGCCGAGCCTAAACCCGAGTACCGTCCCGTATTTTCGCGGTGAGTACTCGTGAACCCGTCCGCAAGTCTAAAGCAGGTCTAGTTTACCCAGGGCTATTGCCAGTGGAAATGGGGTCCAGGAAAAGAAAAAAATTTGAAACTTTTCACGGCTTCAGTAACAGTAAAGTGGTAGAAGAAAAAATAATTTGACATTGTGATACCAAAAATATATTAATGTTTTTTAACATACAGTGTACGACTAACGGCTAAAAATTAAGACAAAAGAGTGGCAAGGAGTCGAATAAAGATACTTACTCATGATAGAGAGGTGGTGTGATAGTAAAGGGAAAGTAAAAGGAAAAGAAAAAAATTTGAAACTTTTCACGGCTTCAGTAACAGTAAAGTGGCAGAAGAAAAAATAAATTGACATTGTGATACCAAAAATATATTAATAAATTAAGCATAGCAAAAAATAGGAGAGACACCACTTTTTCTCCAAATAGCTCTAGTAAAATATGCTGCTATGTACTCACATGCATACATACCAATCACGCAGTTCCCTTCCGCATTTTCTTTCTATTTACTCTGTCATATAACTTTTATAAATCAACAAACTCACAATACACTTTCTTTCGGACACTCGTATATTTTCTATCACTTGCTGAAGCGTGAAAACCTGGTCACTTCATCCTCTCCTAGGAATAAACCCACACTGCACACCCGACATTCAGAAGTAGCATTCCTCACTCTTTCGATTAAAATTTTGCAGAACACTTTTGCCGGAATGCTCAATAAACTAATGGCCCGATAATTATTATATTCGGTCTTTCCTCCCTTCCTTTCGGACACTCAAAAATGCAACCGAGAATAGGTACTACGAAAAAATGAATCCAAAGGAATATCCCTGGAACAGGGAGGGGAAAAAACTTGAAATCCTTCAGTTTGAACAATAGACAAAGGCTTTCGGCGCCCCCAGAGAGCATGAGGGGCTCGGAAATATGAGAGGTGAGGCTAGGCTATAGTGAGCGTTGGGGAGGCTGTAATGACCGCCGCGCAATGTGTGACACGTTACGACCCAGGAAAATATTGAGAGCGGGCAGTGAGAGAGAGAGAATATGAGGTAAAGGAAACGCTCCCTCTGCAGGAAGCTAACGGGAGAATTTTTGGCGTTCGAAATCGCTAGAAGACTATTCAATAAACTTTTGTCACTACGTTATTTAGAATTTTTGGATTCATATAAATAACGCCTTGCCTCAAACATGTACGGCAGGGAGTGTGTTACGACCATCATGCACTACAGCATACCCTAAGAATTCAAAAAACTACGCTGGGTAATGAATGAGCAAAAAAACTGCAAATACTGATCAGAAAAATTAATTTCACCACTATGCACTAAAAGTGTGCTGCAAATTTGATAGAAATATTTGCATAAAGAATTTTTCAAGTATGGGTAAGTCTAGACTATGCAAAATATGCAATACTTGCTGTTAATAATACAGAGCATACTATTACACAAACATTTGGATCACGTTCACTATTTAGCTACATTTACTTTCATTTGGATGGGTCGAGAAAACGGATAAAACATTTCCGTGACCCCGATTTTTTGGTGACACCGAGCTGTCAGTGCCTTCTTTCAATTATTATCGAGCCCAAAAAAGTCATATCAGTGTGCTGGGTGCAATCAATAAATGGTCATTGAACCCAATAGAGACCTACATTATTCCCATAAAAGGTACGATTTCACGATTTGAACAAACATTAACACCCCTCTTCCTTCGGGTTAAGCAACTGTAGCTTGGCACTATTTTTCAAACCCATCCCATTAACCATGTGATAAGCCTCATAAGCAGCTATTAATTCTGACCGACCAACATAGACTATCAATGTCGCGGTACATACAAAATACTCACTCGCCTTGATACATCTTTTTCAATGCCAAGCGGGAGTGGTGTATGGAACGAAGGGAGGAGCAAACTCATTCTTATGTTATAGGAAGGTTTATTGATCAATGTGCGTGACTGAAAAGGGGGAAGAAGCAGTATAATAAAACAGGGGTACAATAATTGGAATAATCTTTGTATAGTTTATTGATATTCGAAGCAAACGGCAAAAAATCCAAATTGTTCACTTGGTTAAAATTTTTCACCGTCATGCAACCTATAGTAATTTTAAAATGTGTCAACGGAAATTTTTTCTCTTTTTATTGGGAAAAATGAACAAAAAGAGGTTTTCAATTCCATGGAATAGGAACGAAAAAATTTAGCATTTTAAAATGATAATTGTACAGTAGCCTTGAATGAATATCATCCATTTCTGAGGTTAGTTCATGCAGATTATCAATTTCCAGCAATCTATTTGAATGACAATGAGCGGTCATGAGCGGCACCTTTGTTCAACAGGGAGAAAGGTCTTTGACCAGTCTAAGTCCTGGTGGTCAGAATACGTGCAACCCTTGGTATAGAGAGGACAGGCAAGTTTTTTTTTTGGGTGAGGGAGTTAAACTGTTCGGGTCGGGGCAGGCGCACAACCGTTCGAGGTAAAACGAAGGGAAAGAATGGATGGGGTTAAAAACAGAGGCGCCTGATGCGGTGGCGACTGTTGCTCATGTGTGCTCATGTTGCTCATGTTGCTCATGTGCTGGTTGCCGTACCTCCATGGGCACCTACGTCCGATGGATATGAGGAACAGAGTAGGAGAAAGAATGACAAGAGTACTTCCGGAAAGTTCGATAATATGCATGTTCGAATGTGGATCAGGGTAAAAAAACAGCGAAAATTGGCAATAAGAGAAGCAAACCTTTAAAAATATAATGGCTAGGTGTGAAAAATTGGTAGAAAAAAATAATCGGGGAAAAATTGTACATTGAGTCAAAAGTGACGTATCTCAACCCTCTATTAGCCAAAAAGAAATATCTCTGGTTTCGATGTTTTTCAAAGAATGTCTCAAAAGAGGCTTTTTCGTGATTTTAGCTATCTCCAAGGTTTATAAAATGAAGTATTTTCAGTTAAATTAATGGGAGGTGTGGCCTTATAATCCTACTTTTTCAGTTCAGCTAAAATAAAAAATCATTTCCCTTTTTCACATATTAATATCAAACAACTACAAAGTAGTCCATGTTACATTCATAAATGGATCATTCAAAAATTGGATGAACGGTAGCTTTAAAATAGTTATTACTTCCTCACAAAAGAACAAAAAGAAATATAGTACATAACCAGAATAGTAGCCAATAAAGTTTATCGTGAAGGCAAGTTCATATCCCCATAACAGTTTTTAATTATCTTTTTTTCGGAATTTTAATGGCCAGAAATTTAGACAGGAAATATTCATGCATTCGCTACTTCATTTGGACATCAAATATTTAAAAAATGAAGTAGTATAAGTGACACGAAGAAGGAGAAGTAGTATTTAAGCATCTCTACCTACACTTAAGATTCGTTTTATCTTTAAACAGAATACACATTTGAGCATAAAAAGTTAATAATCAAAATTTCATTATGGATTTTTCATACTTTTTAGTTGAAATAGCTCCAAGCAGTGATTAATACATTAAAGTTCACAATAAAATATGACCTAGTGATATAAATTAATCACATAAATCGCTTTTCTGGTCCTTCATTATAATTAAATGGCTTACTCTATTTCGTATTCCTCTAGGAATACGTAGTAACGCCAAAAGTTGGTCTACAACACGGGAGTGAAGTTTTTAATCAGCAAGCGCGCCCTAGTTTTCAATGTTCCTCATACAATCCAATCACTATTCGATCGAATGGAGCCAACAGGTAGGGCTTTTGTCGTCACCGTTTGTTTACTCGAAGTTCACCCTCGATACACCTGCGCCCACCCGAAAACACTCCAACCCGCTTTTCGCTCACCCTTCTAGTTCAGCATACCGAGCAGACATTAAAGTGGAAGCAGCAGCCAATAGATGACACTTAGTGCGGTAGGCCGAGGCTCTTGCGGCCTCTCTCGCCTCACGTACTCGTGAGAGAGGCCATGTTTGTAGATTAAAGAATAATGCCTTCCGCCAAATGAGAAACAAAAAGAGTTTTTAGTCGATGGGACCCATGCACCAGCCTGTCATAGTCATGTACGCTTCAGGTGATGTGATTATACTATAGTTAAGACAAGTCAATCACACGCAGAAAAATTCTGATAAAATTTTAAAGAAATATCCTAAAGGCATACGATATTTCACAAAATAACCCGATTTACTTCCATGATTAGTCATCATATCTGTAATATTATACATAAATAAGTTATTGACACTTAATTCAAATAACTTTTATTTAGAGAAAAATATTATACTCACTAACTCTAAGGCAATTTTTGCCACGAATTGTCGATCGCAATACTATTAATGGTTGCAAAAAATAAACCGGCTATTGCCAATGATGACAATATTATGATAAATTATCTGCATTTATATTTAAAGCACCTTTGTTAAATACAAAAAACATCAAATGCAATATTTTTTCACGTTTTTAAGAAGCCAAGTAAGCTATATTAATGCAAGGAGCGCTTTGGAAAAATTATGTAAATGAAAAAAGAATCTTCGAGGATATTTGTTTAGCTCAATTTTTTTCTGCACACTATAACCCTAAGCCATTATACGGAGGAAAAAAAAAAGTTTTAAATTAATAACGATACATCAATGCTATGATTTGAATAGAAGAGAAGCCCGCATCAATTATGCCGGGAGCTAAATAATTTATAACTATGCTCCTCATTCTGGCAAACCCTGGAAAATGGAGAGGGAATACAGAATAAAAGACTCCCTCCACATACGCGGCGTCATGTTGGTTAGGGGAAACTGGAGCTAAACGCGGTAGAAAAAACAGAGCATATAAAAAACGATGAAAAAGAATGATATAAGGGAAGAAAAGTGAGGATAAATTGCTTGGTGCAACAATGTTTAATTTGCTAGGTAGAATCAGGAGGCTGTTTAAGAAAACACTGGGAAACGAAGGAGTGTAAACCTCCCAAACAACGGAGAAGACTGGAGAGAAGACTGAGGTTAAAAAGGTAAATTGGGAGAGGATGATAAATCAAACAGAAGAATGAACTTGGAAGCGATAAAAAATGCACAAGGAAGGTGTACAAGATAAATGGGTTGCTCGGAACATAGCTTGGGGTAAGATTGTTCGAACAGCAGAATGAAATCCAAAAGAATAAAAAAGGTAAATAAATATCAAAGAAAACATATCTTAGTCAGTAACACAACGAAAAGGAGGCAAGTACAAGGGGGTAAAGAAGATACATGTATCGAAGAAATACGCAATGTCTAGGGGAAAACCCATAGTAGAGCTAAATGATTTGAAAGGTTGAAATAAGGAGTGAGAACATCTTTCCTAAACTAAAACAGGGACACATATGCCATCAAATTAAACAATGAAAATTAACACTTTAGCCGAACGCAAATGTAACAACTGAGAAAAAGTATTTCTTTATGTTTTGTACATTTCATCACACGGAAAGGTTTAAAAATATTAGGAAAAATATAAATTGTGAAATATTGATGCAACCATGTGGATGATGATACTTTTTTTCTTTTCACTGAAAATAAATATCGTGATATCCATTACTGGTGTTGTAATAACCGGAGTTCAGGTGATCAAAAAATGTCCCAATTACCCCGATAACTTATTAAGACTCAACGACCTTATCAATAGGACTTCATGTGCCTTCCAATACAATACTATTCGTCGGGTATAATCTTTTACCGGTCCCTATTTCAAATCTGTACACCTGCTGTTTAGAAGTTCATAATATAAACCTTCCTGGACCTCTTTCAATCAAATCTGATGGAAAATGGAATTAATACTTAGATACTTCAACAGGTTTAATGACACATTGGGACCTCAGAAGTTTAAATGATGTAACTTTTCTACGGATAAATTGTCAAAATCTGATGCTAATACATTTTAAGGAAAGATAAATAAACATTTATCTCAAAATAAAAAACACACGTCCCTATCTCTATTGCCATTACAAGTAACCTCGACAAAATTGCATCCCATAACGATAAATATGCAAATAAGTGAGAAGTGATTTCCTAAATATACATAAATCATACATGGAAACAGAAATGATATTAAGGTGACTACGAAGTTATATATTCTTACTGGACACACTTTCCCTGTTTATCACATTTTAATATCGAAAACGGCTGATTCATTAGACCTCCGTTTACTCTGACAAGGATTAATTAGATTAATCTAATTTAGAATAGCTTGATAATGTAGATTGTGGTTGTGGTAGCTGAAAAAAATTGTAATAAATTGATTCGATTTTGAACAGTGTAGTGTAAAATTACAGTACATAAATTGCCTAATTTTTCAAGTTTAACTATTATTTACTAGAGTTACATAAATGCAAGTGACAATACTCAAAAGAAGCAGAACGGGACTCAGAAGCAGGACGTACACAGATCAATATTGTTCAGAACATATAAGCCCTATCAAATCCAAATGGCTAATGGCTTATGTCCTGACAAAATAAAGCATCCTAGGCGCTACATTTAAAAATTTCCCTTCTAAGAAAATGTTTCATGAAGTTTTAGATGAGATTCAATTCGCTGCAGAATGTCTATTGGTGAAATAAGGGAGCCAATGACTACAAGGAGGGGAGGGATTGGATCTTGAACAAAATTTCACTAAAATTGTGAAGACGATTTTCGTTTGCACCCAGCACCGTCGAACCTTCACTCAATTTTCGAGGGATAGTAAATAAATATTAGGCGCGGCCACGGTGGCGGCGGTGGCGTTAGCTTTTTTTCTCTCGAAAATATATGTTACGCCCTAGGAAGTATGGGGAGGGTTTGGGGGGAGAGTGGCGAAAAAAATTGAGAATGAAACTCTTTCAGGCCCTGGTGGTGTGCCGGAGAGGACTGACAAGAAATCCGTAATCATTTCGCAGCGAGAGTGGGGGGTGGGGGGAGAACTCGTGGGAAAGGGGGCAGGGGTGGAACGGGTGTGAGCGGGAAACCACGCATCGTGGAATTTATGCGCGTTTGATCGCGTTCCTCTACTTTTCACCCGCTGGAAATGAAATTCCAGGGGACATATGAAGCTGCGTCGCCGCTCTCTCTACCTCTCACCAACCGGAGAGGAGAGGGGAGAGAAAAAAGGACCGAAATCATAAATCCTGTGCGGAACGTAATTGCACTTCCAGTAAAGGGTGCAGGAGGGGGGTAGCGAAAGGAGGAGGGGGCAAGGGAGTGAGAGAGGGGGGTAAAGGCTGGGAAAAAAAATCACACTCACCACGCAATGTTGCCAAACTAGCGACTTAGTCGCTAGATAGAGCGACTTTGTCACTACATACAGAAGCTTCTACTAGTACTTGCTGGCGTACAGTAACCGAACCGAAATAAAGGTGATGGAACCGATTGTATAACCCGTTTATTCGGGTAATCGAAGGTTGATATTTTAAGATTTTTTGGTGAAAATATATGAAAGTTAATTTATATGTTACCAGAATTCAACTTTTAATATCTATGAATTTAGATCGCAAATAATCTATTTATAAACATACATTTTCTCTACACTTTCTCTAACCAACGACGGCGGGAAACCTTATCTTTTCATATCACACACTATTTGTTTATTGTTTCGCTTAACCTGGGTTTCCATTTGGCGGGGCTCTATTTCGCGGGATTCTGTTTTACTAATCAGGAAATTTGTTAGAATTACAGGAAAACTAATGTCTTCACAATGTAGATTATATCCAATGGTGGCTCATCAAAGACAAAAATGGCAAAATAATGAAAAGCGGAAGCCCTTTAAAAATAAGTAAGACATGCCACAAGCATAAAAACATTTTCGTGATTTGTACGACTTGGCGTTTACAATGCGGTGCCTTCCGTATTAGAATACCGATGAGTCGCAATTTCCCAGAAAAATTAATTCAGCAAAAAACAAATTGATACAATTACATCGGTTTTAATACTTAAAACAATTAATTGCCATTTTTACAACTTTCAGGAGGAAGCGCTAACTTAAATTATAACGACTAGATCTTACTTAACATCTCCCTCTTCACTCAATAGGAGTACTAATGAAACGAAAGAATCCGAGAACATTAGCTTTTCAGGCTCGGAACAGGTGAGTTCAAGATAATTATTAAATTGTTTCATTATAATTTAAGCACATAATTAAAATATTTCCCTCTAGCAACAAAACTAAGGACTTTTTCTAAACTAATCTTTTTATAGCAGCATACTATCGAATTTTAACTTGAAGTTATCACCGGAATCAGATTTTGAGTTGGCAACACTGCTCACCAGAAACATGAGCGAAAAAATTTAACAAGTTATCTCGCCCCGCCCGCTTCCGTCACCAGCTCCCCTGGCCCCTTATTCTTTTCTGTTTGGGGGTGGGGAGAGGGTGGCGGTGGATTATGAAGGGGTGGAAAATGGCGAGGAGGGATGATGTGAATTTCCATGGAGACGCGATTCAAGCATGCGAAAAAAAGGAAGGGTAACGGTTCTTGGGAGGTGGGTTGCCCCAAAGGGGGAAAAAATCTTGGAATGGATTGAACGAGCTGTAGGAAAGAATGGTAAAGGGCTGGAGTTGGTAAGGACCGGAGGCCCTTTCTACCCTCAAAACCCACTGAATTTCCCAGTTTTTTGAAGACGGCGAATAATTAATTTTTGGAACATTCAGGCCCCCCTAAAATTCCACGCTGGATAGGGTATATTACTACCTCGAAAATAAAACCTATATCAGAATGTAATAACTGTAGCCGCGTGAAGGGAGATGAATGATTTTCGTCGCAGAATTCAATTTGATTTGTGGAGGCATCAGGGATATAAACATGCCTCTTTGAATTACCGTTCGCTAGGACGTAATTTCATTATTTCAACATGCTTCGTAATATTTCGACCATTGACATATAGGTGATTTTCCAGACAAATTGCAAAATCAGACAGCGGGAAGCACTTTCAGTTCCACTATGCTCACACTAAAGACCATGTCTCGTCTAGGTGCTTTCTTTTTGCCTAAAGTGTCTATGTTAGCTATGGAACAGAGACGAGAATCTGGGTAATATTGATGCATAATAACTTATCGTAAATAAATGATGTAGCGCATTGTTCTCTGATTGATAATTTTAAGCGAAGATAGCGCAAAAAGAGGAGGATATCCGATTCCTCGAGTAATGAGGATAAAAGCGTTAAGTTTGATGAAGAATGTTTTTGTTCCAAAATATACATTTAGGTTAAAAAAGGTTATTCGTGACAACAATGAAGGTTTTAGAAAAAGAATATACAGGGGCACAATGTTCAGCATGAAAATCTGAATTAAGCACCATCATTTCATGTTATTAAATATGCAGCTATCCACTTCAGAAATGATCTCTGAGATAACCTGTGAAATGTAAAAATGTAAAGGGAGCTCAGTGATACTCAACAAAATAAAATGTATTGAGGAATTCTAGGGATTTACAACGGGTTTATGACTGCATATTGACTGATATTTTAATGGAATACATTACCAACATCCTCAGGATTGTTGCAGGACTAACGGGATCATTAAGAGCCCTGAGGGTGAAGAAACTTCGGTCCTAATGTTGACATTAACATTGTGGGAGGTCTGCGAATATTTCACTAGCTTAATTCGCTGGGAAAGCTTGCAATCGGCCATGAATTGCATCACTAGGCAAAGCGAACATATGAGAAAATGAAAAACGAAGAGGACGAGAAAAAATGGACGAAATCATGTTTTGATGTTTGAAATAACTACGACGCTGCGTGAATTTTTCCCCGATTTTTCAAATGTTTCCGAAAACAAACGGCATTCCAATGCGAATGACAAGTAAAAAAGGAAAGCAATCGAAGGCGAGGCGGTCACAGAGGCGTAAAAAGAGTCAGGGGCCCTCGGATGGACAGTCGCCAGTCGGTCGGTAGGAAGCAGAGTGAAGGCGGTAGTCATCGGGCGGTGTGGTGAAGTGCGAGGCTGAGGGGAACCCAATCAATCATCCCCGCACCCTTATTGCATGGTTGGCGGGGGGGGTCAACGGACGGTTGGTGGGGGAGAAGGTTGAAAGGGAATAGGATCGGGAGGTTAAGAGACACAGGGGGGCAAAAGGGTCGTCCCAGAGACCTTAAGGTGAGCGGCAACACCTGGAGAGGTTCAGTGGAAGGCCGAACAGATGGGGCTTGTGTGACGCTTTTGAGGGGAGAAGGGATGGCAAGAGATGGTTGGTAGGACCTTTATTAAGGTCGAAGATGGAGGACCTCGGGAATAAGGAAGAAGCTGGGGATGGGGAGAGGAGTAAAGAGGGGCAAGCAAGGTAAGATAAGGGAAAAGGGGCAAATTTAAACGAAGACGGTGGGCATGTGGGAGATGGGAAATAGTAAAAAAAAAACAAGCAGTGACTGCACACCACGGAGCGGCAAATTCTGCTCTGAAAAGCAAGAATTGGTACCAACATTTAAGTAATCTTAGATAATACGTAAAAAGAAGTTCAATAATTAGGGGAAAACGCCATAAGCGAATATTCAATATAGAAATAAATGTGCAGCGTGCGCATTTTATTAATATTGGTATAAACATCAAGAGGCCATCACCTAATTACAGTCAGTGGAACGTTATACTTAAGATATCAAGCAAAAACTTAGTAATTTTCGTCACGTAATTACGAGTTTTTGTTCAAGCGTTTTTTGACAAATAACTCGATTTAATTATAAAAGTACTACATTTCCTCATCACCCTAAAAGATGGGGGAACAAAGGAGGCGATAGAATTCAGGGTCGAGATTAGCCACCATAGGCTAAGAGATGGCATAGTCCCTTAATTTCAAGATAAAGAAAGTAGATATTAAAAAACATTAAAGAAGAAATCAAAACAAAAAGAAATCAAAAACAGTACAATGGGGCAGAGCACAGGGGAAGAGAAAAAACATTATTTTTAGGCAATAATTTTAAACAGAATAATGATTTCCATTTTATAATAATATTTTTTAATTTCACACGGCAAAGCCTTGGATTTATGAAATTTCTCATAAAAGCTAAAAAAATAAACTTCTCATCACTCTGCGAGATTGGTTGATTGGTTGATTATATAAATGACAGAGCAATAATTGTTTTACTGCATTTTTCCCCATATTTTATGCATTTTTTATTTAAATGAGAAATTATGAAAGTAACGAGAATTTTCAGTTTATAAATGGGTCAAATTTTTATGAAGCATGTCATAATTTAAATACTCATTGCAGCATGAGGAAGACTATTGCTAGGTGGGTAATCATACGTTTTCGTTAGATTATAATGGAAAAAGTAGAAGCAAAATTATATGTTGGTCTGGATCAGTGGCTTCCAAGAAAAAGGTAAATTTAGCAACGAAATTAAAGAGAATGATGAAACAGAATCGTATTATCGCTACTATATTTTTCATTGAACTGTGTTTTATAATGATGTAACCATTTTCACTCCTGTAATGACGAAAAAAGCTATTAAGGAAGTAATTAAGATGTAGTAACGTGCTGTAAAATATTTATAGGTATAGAAATATTTCCATCATTTACCCTGTAAATTCTCTCTCATACACAAATTGAATCAGGGATTTGGTAACCAGCTCTTTGCCGTTCAATTTCGAGGAGGGTATTTCGCAAATCAGGCTAGTGCTTAAGTTAACCCCAAAGATTGCAAGAATGTGTACGGTTGATTACAAGAAAACCCCTTCCGCTGTATTCATACATTAGGTAGCGTACTTTGACATGTCCCGGGCAATTCTAGCACTCTTTCATTTCGACATCGTTCCTCACTCTGTATTCATTAAATTTCATAATGTTACTTTAGTACAGCAGTGATTGAATTATGACTTGTAAAATGCTTTAACTCAATTAACAGCATTTTATTTTCCAAGTTTAAAATGCATTCCAATGCCAACTAAAAATAAAGGCATGCTTAAGTTGCGCGCGTCAAGACGAGTAACAATGCCCGGAAGAGATATACGAGATTAGCTATTTGCCCATTCTTCGAAGCAAAACCTTTCTCACCCAATAAATCGGTCCGCGGTGGGACGAAAGACCGGACTAGTTTTGCTAAACACGCACACCACGTGGACACTACTCGGGGGAACATCCGCGATATATCCGCTCGCTTCTTTGTGTCTTACGGTCGAAAAATCGATACTCATCTCTTAAAAGTGCTCCAACGACGGAACAAAGTCACTGCCGATGGAAGGCGGGCAATCGCGAAAGAGTGGACAGAGGGGATGTAGACAATGTGGAGAGTTATCGTGAGGTATGGGGAGAGCTAGCTAAATGCGTGCGGAACATGGATAAATGAGCCGATAAAAAGGGGTTTGTCGCCTGTTGAGTCGTTGTGTATAAGGAGAAACTGTACAGCAACCGCTCTATTTTCGTTTACCTATTTATGAAATAAAAAATATATACCAAAAAATAGTTTTACAAAAATATTCGTAGGTTTTGTAAGAGGTTTCTTGGGAGCATATGATTCTCAGGTAATTGACATCTAACAGACTCGACTCTAGAAAAGAAAATTATCCTTTAAATGAAGAAAATACAATATATTGGTAGTACATATAAAAGAACGCTTTGATTTCTTTGATTCACAGGGTTATAAAATTATATCTAGGTGCATCAAACGCATGGTATTTTGCGTACCTCCTTTGAATACACCATGCACTACTACCTATATGGTTTTCTCAATTGTCGCCATACTTTAAATCTTTCTCACTCCTCCATCACCCCATTCGCTTTCTAAAAATATCCCCTTTATCGTCTATGGCAAAATTCCATTCCTTCTCGGTACTGCTTCCTACAGGGAAGAAGGGCAACAGATCTCAGAAGAATAGTAGGATAAACCATACAAATTAGAGCCCAACGATACTTAACTTCAGTGACTAATTAGGAACCACTGTTTCCATTGTGGCAGACTGTTTCTGCCACAGACTGTTTACCCTTCTTCATCTCAGTTTCCTTCCTTCTTTGAACCTTCCCCACTTATCTTCCATCTTCACACTTCAATGTTTTTCTTCCAACTTACACTCTTCATTTCCCATGCAATCAAGGTCTTTTATATACTCTGAAGATTTTAATATCTATGCATTCCGACGAGTCTGCCCAATTCAGTCCTACAAATTGTCTTAACTAAGAATCCTATTCTACTGAGCTATACTCCATGGATACATTACGGATAACTTTCATCATTAGCTTTATTCCCTCCTAACCCAATGGACAGTCAATCCTTTGCACTTCCGGAGCAGAGCGATTCGTCAAGCAGGAGATTTTTGGTCGGAAGTATATGTGGAAAAATGGAGTAGTCTCCGCTGGGAACAGTCTAAAATCACTCTCGGATGAGTTTGGAAATCAATGGGATCAGCGTAAAAATAATCGCGATGATTTTGTTTAGTGCGAACGCGCGTGTTTCATCCGGCATCTCTTTTTTTACGAGTTCATTAATTCAAAAAGGTTTTTCCACCCCAGAATTAATTGATTTGGCAAAGCTTTTTCTGCGGTCTGCCGCAAAATTGTATTATTTTTTACGTCAACGACTGTGGGTAGTTTTCGGTGTAATTAAATGAGTAAAATAAAAGCACGTCCTTCGTTGACGTGTCCGATCAACCGGATGCCTTCTGCACCATTGAGAGAGAAAATTGTTTAACACGAATTTGACTTAGTAAACCAATTGGAGCGGTAATAAAATTGTATTCGCGGTATTCACGAATGGAAGAGACTGGTAAAAACTTTCTAAATCATCATAGGATTAATGATGCTGGAAAGAATACGCTCCAGCACAAATTGTGTTTTATCTCAGCTCTAACCCAAAGAGTATCATGATACGTGGGCAGAAAAAGCAGCAATTAATGACGGTGTGGAGTGATTTCCAAAACAACAATTCCTGAATTCAAATGTCACTAAAGTATCACCGCTAACTTCCATACCTTCAAGTATTATATTGAAAAAGTACTTCGATTTATTCACATTTGAACAAATATTTTTGGATTTCCTAAAAGATATGTATTACTTCTGTGATAATTTGCAACCAGTTGTGTTTTCAGTTGAAAATATTGTATCAATAAATTAATTTTTTGTTCTGATAATCAGTTTGTATCAAATTAAATAATATCAAGTGGTTATTTCAAGGGGTTTTTCACTCTTACAGAATGAAATTTGCATCGGAAAAATATTTTAAGAGTTGTTTAATAAATTCTGCGTATAAGATTTCTAAAGTAAAAGCTAATGCTGCCTCTTAAAGACACCAATAACTAGCCTAATTTTAAGATAATGGTTTCAATGATCATATAATCTTTAGTTTCCTGAGTTTTACATAAAGGTGAAATAACATGCCAAAATAGCTTCAGTACACTAGAAAAATTCATTGAATATAAAAGAAAATATGATAAATTCAGTATCGGTCTTTCGCTGAAAGCGACGTTCTGATTTACTGATATGATTACATGAGCACGCATGGTAGTGAAAAAAATCTCAACAATACCACCTTCGGGGATAAAAGCGTGCTTCCGTGCGGAGATGAATGACGGTGGCTCCTCGACTGCGCTCGTCAAATTCGTCTTTCATTTCGGCCGATGTATTCAATCCCCGATGCGATCAACCAATCCATCCGGCAGATACAGATCAGGAAGAATTACGTCTCCCGTCCACCCTACAATTTACTTTTTTTAATTTTATCGCACAAGACTCTTAAGTTTGGTATGGGTAACAAAGTGACTATTTTTCAGTTTATTGAAACAAGGGTATAAAATAAATTGTCTGCATAAGCCTGCAATATCAGAAATTTTTTTAATTCTCATAAAACGGAATTTCAATCGAGTAGGAAAACCGGCATTTAAAAACAACATGAGTGAACCTTGGAGAATCACTCAACCAAGGAATATTTTGATATGGTACACCACATTCGTATTAATGATTCAGTCGGTTCTTAGCTCGTATATTGGAAACTAAAGCCATCTAAAACCTACGCCACAAACCGCCAAAGGGACATGTGGCATATTCCACCAAAAGTATGCGGTTTGCGGATCTGATACGCTCGATTAAGGAACTGTTATTATCCTCGAAGAAGATCTAAGTCACCGAATACGTAATTTTAAATGACTTTAAATGATGAAAATGAAAAGCAGTAGATTATTCCAGCAGCATAATAAAATCAGACGATGCTGCCATACCCCGCAAGAAGAGATTATTTTGGATGATATGGGTAATAAGTCATAAAATGTAAAATATGCCGTCAGTGAAGAAATCGGAAATCAATGAAACTCGAAAATTATATCTCATTAAAACCATTTACCTATCACTTTCCTAGTGCTAAAAATGTTAACATGTTTTTCCAAGGTTACACAACCAGTTTGAGCAAGGCATGAACAGAAATTATAAAGAAATGAAAACCAGACAAGGCAGGCGAGAGTTGAGATTGACGAGAGATACTGGAACAGATCGCCCATCTCCCTTATTGGCTAAAAGCAAATCTATTGGTCCTCATTACACGCACGTCCAAAGTACACGGACTTCCCTTATATCAAGACGCCACTAACCACTAACTATTTATTAACACAAGTATATTATGAAAAGCAATCACTTCAATTGACCAGTAATTAAAACCGGATCTCCTAATTGCCAGTCAGGTGTGTAAGTAGTAATGATATGTATGCTAAGAGGCAATCCCACAGAGCTACATCACAACTGACCAGAGGAAAAATAACCTTGGTTATAATCTCAATTTTCTTCAACAAGACATGAAGGAACGTTAATCAACGCTTAGCATCACTATGAAGTAAAACATGGTTTTGAAATACAATAATAGGCAGTACCATGGATAGCGTTATTTATCAGTGACTTTTTTAATCCTCGAAGAAGAAACACCGTTGGGCAATTAAATTAATCTAAAACACGTTTTCAAACTCTCCTAAATAAAAAATAAAAATATCGAAAGAGTGAGAAGTAAACCAAATTGAAAACTGGAATTAAGGCTCAGATAAGTTGAGGCCGTATCAATATTGCGACAGGCAAAAATTGCTCGGAAAAAAAGGCAGTACTTACGAAGGACACACATCTAATTACATCGTTATCACATCAAAACCACCAAGGTGGCATTCCAAGCAAACAGTGCAGTGTGATACCACGCGGAAGTCACCTAGGTGGCAATTAACACGTCAAATATATGCAAAGAATGTCACGGCGGCGCTGCGTGGGTTGACGCCGGACTCCGGTGTGAATCTCGGATTCAGCGACTCCCTAACCACGCGAACGCACGCTTGCCATAATTGGCAGCGCATTAAATCCACTCCGATTCAAGTCAGCGCTTCTGGTGAGGACATTGCCGACGCCAGAGCTTGTTACGAAGAGGCAAGCATCGCTTCTACGGTGGGAAAAAAGAGCGGTCCCTCAGTAATACCGCGAGCGAGAAAGCGGCTTGAACATCGTGAATTCAACGTCCAACAACTAAATTCAATAATAAAAAGTTCGCAGTGTGAATCTGGATCCTACATTATTGGCAAATACAAGTGCCACACCGAAAGTAATTATATCTCCGCATAGAAACAACGGCGAAAGAAAACAGAAACTAAAGCAGAACTCTTCGTTAAAAACTGCTACAAGTTAGAAAGAGATAGTGTGTAACATGACCATAGCGAGCGAACTCATCAAGCAAGTCTTTTGAGAGCAATCCTTAACAGCTAACCGTCGAAAATTACAACAAATTGAGAAAAAAGAGTTCACATTTAGATCGAATAATTAGATTTAGATCAAGTGCAATTAAGCCAACCATTCGGCACCAAAAGGAAGATTATAAGCTCTGCATAATAGATAATGAAGACCAATATGGACCAGTCTTTGCAGATGATTCAGAGAAATGTTTTTCACCAAAAAATAGCAATTTCTGTAATATTCAATACTATCTATCAATAGTGATCGAAAAAAAGCGCCGCATACATGAAATGGGCATTTTAAATAGATAATTTTACCTTAATTAATGTTAAAATTAACTAAAGTGGGACGCGGGTAACGTTATATTTAACACTTAAATTAATTAAGAAATGCATCTAAAATCGAATAGATATAACTAGAGTTATTACATGATTACAATAATGAAGATATGTGCGTTACGATTAACTATCAAAGGATTCTTAATGGAAATGAGTCTTTGTCCTGTAACTTTCCCATAAAAACAGACTTTTATCCGCTATCCTCTGAAGAAATGTTGTAACTGTTGGTTTCGGTGGCGGTGGGGTAAAGCCCTATCATTTTAACTTAAGGCTGCGGGTTTGAATACCTCCTTGGTTGGTTTTTCGCCACTCCAGGTATAGGGGAGTGTGTTCATTTGAAAGACAATAGGAGTTCCTTTAGGAGATAATGGAAAGTTAATGAAAATAAATAACTGACTGCGTGCTTAACATACCATTGACGCGACCTTGCCCGTAACAAATATCTTCGCATCCACTCAACGGTTTAAACCACACACGTTAGCAGTAATTCAAGCCCAGTATTGCGAGAGGTCTATGACTGGCAAAGAGCTGGTATGGGCGAAGGTGTGCGAGAATGTATGCGTATGAGAACGTAATCAGGATTGTGCGACGACCGATTTATGGATTTATGACCGCTAAGGAAAAATTTATCGAAATGGTTCCGAAGATTTTCATCATTCATCGACGTTGACAAAATTCAAAGGCGTCGATGAGTCGATAAATTGATCATCTTCATTTAGAACGATTTCCATAGTTCTCAAAATTTTATACACATCACGGTAGAGTGTAACATTATCAAAAATTACCTCTGGCTATTTTAATGTGAATTACAATTCTCTTCCTCGATTCCAGGTTACGCGTTCCTATCACAGACATCCAAGCAGTTCATGCTTGAAGATCTCTCATTGTATGCAGTACTCGCTATGGAATCGTTTTATGAAATACAAGTAATCATATTTATAGGATGAAGTTTTACGCAGGAAGCCAAATTCATACACCACATATCAATTTCATGAAAGGAAACGCATGGCTAGTCGACTATAACTGAAACTTGTACGACGTTACCGGAAAATTAAGCAAAAGAAAAATCCTACAAAGAATAGACTATAAAATAGGAATTCCGGTGCACTGTCTTTTCTTTTAGCTAAACTCTTTCAAAATGCATTTATTTTCCAACCTGCATACTTTATCCATAATCCTGGAGTGGTGGTAATTAATTGGATCGCAGTTGTACCCTTTGCCATAGTAAACAGCTTGTCTCAGTTTTTTCAATTTTTCTGAAATCATACATATTTCTTCTGAATTCGGAAAAATGTAGTCTACAGCTTGTGAAAAAATAAAAAATGAGACATTCTGCTTATTTTGCCCAAAATTGTAGATAAAACCTTACAAGGAATTTTTTAGAATGAGCTATTCTTTAATTACAGCAAATCATAGTCTGTGTTTCTGATGGCTTTTTGCAACTTCAGGTCTTAAACTATGGTGAATTGTGACTATTTTTCATGAGTGCTCTGTCGCACTAGACACATAGATCATAGGGTGGTTCGAAAAAAGGCTTTTCTCGCAAATCGTTTCCCGAGGGGTGCCAAACCTAATCATTTTCTATGACTAGGAAGTACGTGAAAGATTATTGCGCAGGGTTGAGGGTTTCCACTCTAAGTTGACAAAGAAATGAGTTTATACGCACGTGTTCAGGAATTATCGATTTTTCACGGCTTTTCCTCCATATTTTTTAAAATATTTTTTTAAATGTTTACTCTCACCAGTATTAGTAGAAAAGAGTTCATTTAACACATTTCAGTTGATATTTATGGAATATGTGATGTAAAAATTTTATTTCAGAGTATTTAAGGTCAATTTTCACTCATTTTTAAGCACTTTTCATGAGTTTTCGAAATTCTGCCAAAATTGTGTTTTTTATCAAAATAGTCTACTACCTCTCGATTGTTCTCTTTAAAAGCAGCTTCTACAACAAATTTGGACCATTAAAATCTACAGATTGTGAAAAAAACGTCAATAAAAAATATATGGCCACTTTTTTGTTTATGGTTCTATTCTCTAAAATTCCAACACTTGAGGTGAGTTTCTCGTTCACTAGCTATTGCAAAGATATATATTTTTTTATCCGATTGTCTAGCAGATATAAGGGACATCTTAAATGGAAGTTTTTCCAAGCCTATAGTAATTAATAGGGTTCATTGTGGACACTTTCAACTTCCATACTCTCGGCTTTAACGGATATTCACTCGTATGTAATAGTTCAAACAAGCACTTCCGACACTTTAATGACCTATGTAGAAATATTTGTGAAGCATAATGAAGGGAAGAGGAACAGAATACGAGTTTTTAATCTACCAGCAGCTATAAACCATTTTCAATGCTTAGTATTAAAGAAGAAACAAAAAATAATGGGTCAAGCAGGTACATGAAGCCATCATGTCGACATGGGGGTGTTAAAGTGACAAGTGGATCGTAATGGGGTATTATTCACCACATCAATATGAGTGATGCCTCCTTAGCGATCGGTGAGAGGAAACCTTAGCGGAGGAAATTTATGGATGGAGGCCGTGTGCGTATGAAGGATGGCCTTGTAAAGGAACAGTAACTTGCAGGCTTCCTGGGGATCGTGAAAGATCTGCAGATAAAGTGAGTGGAAAAACGAAAGGGCGAAGGCACGCGTGGGGCACGAACGAGAGGGATGAGAAACCGGCAATATGCAACGAATAACAAATTCTAACCAAGGGAGTAGAGTAAACGTAACGATCACACCTTGAAACCTTGAACTCAGGAATAGAAATACGTAAGCCATAAACAGCACAGAAATTTAAGTGGTGACTGTATACATCGGCCGCACACATTTTTACTTCTGGCTTCTACCGCTGCCTGGGTGATCGACTTCCCCTCCCCAGAATTTTCCTCCTATGACATAATTCCTCACGTAAGACTTTATTTCTTTAGTCCAAGAGGTGTGATTACAATAGAAAATGCTATTTTTGGACTTTCCACCGGTCATAAAATTTATTTATGAGATATTGAAATACTGGATTAAAAGCTCTTTCCTAGTGAGTGTGCTAAACATAAAATGCTCTGCATTATCGAGATATAAATGACTCATCCATTGAAAAAACCTTCATGTATTTTCAGAGGAGCCAAATAATTACGAATAAATGCATACCGACTGCCTGCTTAACATCGTTTGGCTGGAGACGCTTTTTTTAACTCCTTCTTATTTTATATTTCCACCGTAACAGGATGATCCTATAATTACCGGTAAGATTCTCAATTGAACATACCATGAAATGAGAAGTACGATCAAATTGACTTATTACGTAAAACAATCATACTAGTAAGTAGCACAGACATCAATTCAAGAGGGGCCTTAAATGGATGGGAAAGGAATAATGCATTATATTTAAGGATTTAATTCTCTTGTGTTCAGTGTCACTTATCTAAAGAACATAGAAAGAAATATTAAACTATTGTGTATCTAAGCTGTGATACAAAGAACCTCAGACACTATGCTATGAGAGCCTGTACACTTCATGCGTTATGATATGATGCATGGATTAAGACCGCAGAAACAAATAAGGTCTATAGACGTAAAATTTTAAAATTTAAAATTATGGCGGAAGGGGTACACCTGGGCTCCACAACTGGAAATTCTAGGATTATTAATCCCAATTTTTATTTAATCAATACATTTTTGGACAAATATATCAGTCTAGAGCTGCGTCGAGTGACCAATATCCTGAGATACAGGTAAAAAACAGAATTGAGAAATTGAGAATCAGTGTAAAACAAGATAGTGTAACGAAGATAGAAAAACGCAAGTAGATGTTATTTCTGAGGGCGATATCTTATAAAATAAATGATAAAATTGGGGAGGCAAATGCCGTATCAAAGATAGATTCGGACGCAGTAAGGTGATACATCTACATATACATCTACGTCATACCCTGCGAGCCACCACGAGGGTGTGTGCCAGGGGGTGAGGATCACCAAACATTCACTATTGACTTGCAAGTAGGATATTTAAGGGAGGCATGCTAGAGAACAGGGTCACATGCAGCTAGGTGGTTAGTATCTACATAGAAAGGGATTATTAGTTGTTATTACATGCATCATGCACTACAGACTAACTATATTTCACCTACCTATTCCTTTGCTACGCTGTCTATTGTTCTCTCTTATGGTACGCGGGAAAAATGACATTTAAATCTATCGGTACGTCAATCTATCTCTCTAATCTTGTTAATATGATCAAACCTAACATAATACGCAGGGGTTCTCCATATATATCTAACGTCATCGGTGAACAAATCGGTTTCGAATTTACTTAAAAGGTTTAACCTATATTTTAACCTGCGTTCTGATAGTAATTCCCATCCCAGTTCTTCTGTTAAACTCGTAACACTTATACAATTATCATAACGGCCTTTAACAAACCCAACGGATCTCCTTTTCATACGCACTTATTCTTTTATCATACCTTCCTCGTACGGATCCCATATACTAGCGGCACATTCTAAATGAGGCCTGACAAGTGTAAAATAGCTTCTTTCTCGTACTCTCTCATCGCATTTGCCTAGAACCCTTTTTACGAATCCTAATCTATGGTTTTCTACACTAGTTATTTCCCTGATGTGTTTCCCCCATGATATGTCTTCAGTGATGGTGACGCATAAGTATTTTATCGATTCTACGTTAGATATATTCTTTTCTTTGATGCAATAATTATTCCGGGGAAATCCATTCTTTTTCCAAAAGTTCATTATCGCGCATTTCTTCAAATTTAATTCTAGCTGCCAACTATCACACCAATCATCAATCGCATCTAAATCCTTAACTAAACACTGACTCTTCATTTCTAATTTCCTTATACACAACTGCATCATCGGCAAAAAGACGGAGCTTGCTATTTTTTATAACTGCATTCAAGTCATTTACGTAGAGAAGAAATAAAATTGGTCCTATCACGCTTCTCTGGGGAACACCCGATGAAACTTTTACTTCGCCTGAGCTGAGACTTTTCTTTCTGAGCTGAGATTTCGCCTTTCGCCTGAGCTGATAATAGTTTCCTGGACCCTAAATCGCATCGCATACCTTATTCATAGACAAACGTACCAAGCACAACGCATTTGATGGTTTTATGTAATAGAGGTGCCTTTTGTAGGATTTATAGGATACATGGTAATTGAGAAATGCATGATAATGGCGTTGGCGAAAAAATGGGAGAGGAAGCTCCGGATATACATTCATAGTGATTATAAATTCTATATAACGTGAACTACTACTAATGACTACTGTAACTATTGCAATGCGCCAGACGCTCGATGATCCCTTGCAGTGGACTTGTACCGTCGAAAGATTTATTTGATGCGTCAACAGAAAAATATAGCTCAATAGCCTCTCTATAAAAAGTTTTGCTGGTACGCTTCAATTCGCTCACCATAGCCTTGTCAAATATTAACACACTATTAAACTTGACGAGCTATCTCGTTTTGAAACATTCCGGTAGTTCAAAGCAAGCGCAAATCTGGTAACGGTGATGTGGATTTTTTGGCAAAAACCACGGGAGGGAATGTTTACACTCTCACGAGACATGACACATCCAACACGGGCTTATTATAACCGAGGATATAAATATCCTAGCCCACGAATTTCCGGCATCGAACATTACCCACGTCACGAAACCGATGCCGCAGTCAGAGGCAGCGTCATGCATGAATGAGCGTTATTTTAGCTCCAGTGGAACGTGCTCTCCCGTGGCAAAACATTCCCACTGCTTTTGATTATGTTTGCATTGAGTGCAAAATAAAGTTACACTTCCTATCACGCCCTTATATTTTTATGTTCGGGCATTTTAGCATTCCTAGCTTTCATAACTTGCAAAGTGGCAGTTTTTGCTAAACCGACATTTAGCTTTAAATGTTCTTATCCATTTGTGCACGCATACACCTCAAGCGAATGTGCACGTGATATTAAAAATCGTTTACATGAGAAACTATTCAAAATAATTTTCCCTGGAAATGATTTGGCATTTTTATATTTTGTGAAACCTTTGCACTTAAAATTGCTTCACTCACCTCACTGATAACCAATCGTCATAATCGTCTGTGTATTTCATATTACCGGTGAGAGAGTTGTTGCACGGTCAAATTTGGTCTCCCATGAACAGCATATTTAAAGACAGAAGAATTATTCAAAATTAAAATATCAATATAATTTTTTTTTTCATTTCAAATGAATATATAATCCAAATTTTACATAATTAAGTTTAAAACTGCCAACTCATTTGCTTAAATGAATGAAAATACGATCCGTTAAGTTGAGGCGTCAATGTTGGATACAAATATAGACTACCGAATGTTACAGCTGCATGGGCATAAAATATAATTTCATCAGCCTACATTTTAAGCACCCACTTCTAACATTAATTTGTTGAAATTGACGATAGTAAGACCAAAATAGAATAAATATACGTCATGTTCCTCGTGCAAATTACTTTCACTGTCATAAAATCAAAATTTTCAGTAAAACTTCACCTTTTTTACCTTTATTTATCCATCAGAATTCAAGGAAAGTATACACTTTTGGAAACTGCCGAGACAAAATTGGCTTAATTGTACCAGCATTTCCTTAAGGAGCTATGGAAATGATGGGGGAGGAGGAAGTGCGCGTGGACCAAAGAGCCAGAAAATGCTATTCCAGCTATGCCAGAAAGCTATGACAGAAAAAAAGCTAAAAGAAAGAAGCTGTGCCAGAAAAAAAAGTGCAGCATGCACAACAACCGAGCAATGAAGATGTAAACAATTTCCTTAGTAATCAAAAGCTTAGAGATTCTATCCGAGGTAAAGGTGAAAAATTAAGCAGGACAAAAACGAGCAGAAATGATACATTATTAGTTCTTAGAATTTCTTACCAGACCTTCCCGTTATTTTCTTTCCGTAAATACACGCTAAACATTTTATGAATGGATAGCGTATTTCAGGCTATAAATTCAATTCATTGTAGTCAAAAAGTTTTTGAAGTACTTATTACTTAATTTTAATAGCATAATCCGCCGGTAAGTCACACCTGAAAATTCCACGGTCGCGCGACCATCTAATATGATAGAGTCATGATTAAAATAAGAGAGAATTTTAGCCTTAAACGTGACTGCAGGTAATAAATAGATGGAAATACTTATCATTTCTTTTCTCATATAAGTCAATTGAAGGTAGCCCTTTCATAGCAAACTAAAGCTAAAAAGCAAGGTAAATATACTGACGGATAAATATCATTAGATGTTATACATTACACTCGCATTCCGAACAATCTACTCGTTCTAAGAGTTTAAGGCCTTTTGCTCTTCCAATTGGAGTATCTTATCTATGTGAAATAGTACTGCCACTCACCTACTATGACCGCAGGATTCCTCCTAAACTCCAATCGACCGAGGCAAATGATAACGGCCACAAACTCCATGACCTCAGGATGGTGGAGAGCCAATCGCTGGAGGGATATTAGAGAAAGACGGAATGTGGGCGAGGGCATGCGGGCAATGGGGAAGAGAGAAGAGAGAGATAGGGTCACGAAAATGAGGTCAACCGGCGGAGTGAACCAAGAGGAGTAGGGCGGCTGCTGAGCAGTAAACTAATCGAGCCGGCACCACCGAAACAGTAAAGCTAAGCGTTATTTTTAAGGGGAGTTGGAGCGATGAGAACCTGGACGGCCTGGAAGCCACAGGAAACTTCGTTACGAGGCATTCACGAGGAAAAAATCTTCCAAGGGAGCGAACCGAGTTTATTTCAAGGGGAAGGAGTGCAAGCACGCTACGTTTCCCTTTGAATTCCTACATCCAGAGAATTTCCGCGAGTTCGCGATGAGATGGTTCTCAACTAGGCGACCAATTACTCAATCTTACCAAAACGGCACTTTTTCCAAGGATGGAGACTTTACTTCATGCGTGGAATTCTCCGAAATTGATACAGCAGTGCAACTGAGAATTATCATCGAGGGATAGTTCAAGAACTTTATATTACAACTAAGCTGAGCGAAAAAAGACAACGGAAAGTGTGGCCGTAAACCAGACGATAAATTACAGTAGGAATCTACCACGTTTTAGATTGATAAAAGGAAGAGAGTGTGGCACCATATTTGATATGTTTTAAATGTTCCAACTAACCCAGTTTTATATTACTTGAATGAATAATGCTACATGTATTAATATGCCTGATATATATAATTGGTATATATTGATGGGTGAACATAATTAATAATAGGCTTCGCGATGCTGTCAAATGAAGTTCCATAATATTCAAAACTCCCCCAGAAATTAGTAAATCATGAACGTAGAAGGAAATCAAAATATATATTTCATGATTTAATAAAAATAAATTAATTTTACTTGCCCTGTAGTCATGAGTGGCTAAATTCACACGCTTGGTAATTAGTCGCATTTTGTTATTTAAATTTCTTTTGAATTACGTTTCACAACTTTTGGCGTGAGCCTCATCGGCGTTTTTACGTTTACCTCTTCTTGATAGACATTTCTTTCACTACTTCCATTAAAACTGTTCTTTGGTAATTAGTTGAATATAGAAGCTTTTAGAAAAGTGCCGACCGAAAAACCTGTTTTTTTTAGCACTGAATGACCTGAACACTCATCCCTATCGGCATCGACATTAACTGAGCGCTGTTTCTAACAATTACGTGAATTAACAAGGACACGTTAGACTTACACACAATTATTCTAATAATCAGATAGCAATTTCAATTATTGGATGATCGATGAGTAGAACGTGTGTATTCTCCGATTTAATTGTTATGATAAATTACTAAAATCAAGTTTGAGCGGAGGCAGAAAAAGGATAAACTTCAAGAATCATAAATACATACATCCATATCAATCACGCCGTTCCCTTCCAGGGTAGGCAGAGTGACTAAGTTTCACTCAAAAATACATATTTGTAGACCTAACTCTGCTTCAATAATTTCCTCTATACTGGCCTATCCTTGCAAACCTCTTTTGCTTCATTTGTCCCCATACACTGCTTCATACGCGCACTCCTGTTTTTAAGACTCCTAATATTCCTCCTCCTAATAATTTCCTCAACCACATTCAACCACAACTTTCTCGGCCTACCACTACCTCTCGCACCAGAATCAAATAGTAAATTAGTATTTAAACTCGATAGAGTCATTTTTTTATGGTCTGTCCAAAATAATCGCAGTTTTTATATACCAAGTCTAAATGTAACAGGAGGATAACGTAATTAGATTCGTAATATTTGCATAATTTTCAGGACATTCCATGTTAAACTTTAAACCTTATACGAAACGATAATGATATTAAAGTTTATAGGTTTTCAACACATGAAACTGCATCCTCTATGTATATCACAAAGACAATACAGATCTCCAATCAAAATTACTTCTTACATAACTCTTAATCGAAGATCCTTCATCATCAAACCTCTAAATACTTCCACAAAATATATATTTAAAGATAGTAAAACGCAAACTCTGATAGGATCAAATAGGATGGAGCTGAATAGAGATAAGTACATAATTAAAACTATCTAATGTGGGCCACTACTAATAAGAAACATGGAAATCAAATTAATAACTGGCATATAAAAACGCATATTATTAGAAGTTTTTTCTAGTAGGAAATTAACTTAACTGGCACATAAAAACGCTTATTATTAGAAGTTTTTTAGTAAAATTTCCACTTGGAAATTAACTTAATAACTGGCACATAAAAACGCTTATTATTAGAAGTTTTTTCTAGTAAAAGTTCCTCAATGTCAGTAAACATTTCGTAAAGAATAATTGTTTTCTTTGCAATCAATATCTGAAAAGATTGAAGCTCAAAGTCGGTAGTTAAAAAAATACTCAATATCGACATATATCCTAAGAAAACTTAAGACATTAAACTTAAACGCTGAATAATACCATATAAACATGTTACTGAAAAACAGAGGAATCAACAAAGAGCGTCTTTCACAGCACGAATATTTATTGAAAAGAATTTATTTGAAACTTCAGCCAAATTTAAGCGTATTAGGAGCCTCTCCATTGCAACCTCAGCTGATTTGCATAGAAAAATACAGCTTCCAATATATTGCATAACTCGGGGATCTAAGATTTTCTTAACTGAACTTAGCTTTCCGAACTTATCCAGGATATCGTAACACTATTTCATCAACAATTCTCGCATGGTGAGTTGACACAAGATATCGATGATCGATCGGCTAGTCTATGCGTACGCTAAATTATGTTATGGCAGCTGCTGTAAAATTTGGAAGGGGAAGTCAAGAATTCACAAATTTTCATGTTTCCTCGGCGAGATGACGGGTTAGAAAGAGGCTTAAATCGCTCTACACATAACATCAATGGTTCCTAACCTGGTATGACTTGAAATAAAAGACTTAAGCGCGTATTTCCCGTAAGAGCATGCGATATTTCTCCATTATGAAACGATACAATAAGATAATTCATATTTTTCAGATAACTGCGCCATCGAACAACAAATGAAATATACCTATGAACTTAATGTGGTTGGGTAACATTTATTCTAAGGCATATACGATAAACAAAATATGCACCCCGATATTATAATAAAAAAACGAAATGCTCCACGACCGCCAAACAAATAAAAAAATGGAAACAGGTTGGTTTTATACACCTGAGTTTACGTGTTAATAGCAATTCATAAAATCAACTTCATTTTAGAAATGTCAGTCACACATTGCTTAGTACATTATGGTGTACCTATGATTTCCAACACCGTTCCAACCACCTTCTTGCTTTTTTTGCATACACAATCGAACAGGAACTCCTCTCAGAATTCCACGTGAAAATCCTTATTGTCTCACCAGATTCGTGACCGGAGAGCCAAACTATCTCATTTCTCCGTGGATAGGTCTGTAAATATTCGCGAAATGAGAAGAAGATGAGGAGACAGGTGACCTTAACGCGCGAGTATGTATGGGAGCGCGTGCGAATGCTACCAGAGGAACAACCTACGATTGCAGGTTCTCGTCGCCTGCGAGGCTTGCAAGTGGGCTTAGTGCGAAGGTGGAAATCATGCAGCACCTCGTTGGGAGCGTTAGTCACGTGGAATCCGAATTTCAACCTCGCCGCCTCGATAACACGTGAAACAGAAGAAACGAGCTCTGAAGTGCATGCGAAAGAGGTTCTGCACAAGAGATCTCGAGGAGAATTTAAAGTTGAGGGGAAAGAGTGGCTCAAATAGAGCACTGGGATACAGGAGAGAGGCGTGGGTGGGGGCCGTGATAATAGCCGCTACGACACCAGTATCTGGATCTTTGAAAGGTTAAGGCATACAATGTACATTACTTGAATCAAGATGTTCACCAGTCCCATAATAATGACATAACTGTATGAATTTTCTTTATTTCATAAACAGGTTGGATGGCGTTCGGTTACTTAATATATATCGTTACAATTCTCGGCCTAGATGTCTTTAGGTAGAAGATACTTGCTGCAAGTCGACCGTAAAATATAAGAAATTTAGGCCATAATTTCATTGAGTAGCTGCAACAAAAATACGTCTACTAGGAGATGAGTCATAGATGAGAGTGTTAAAATATTACAGAGGAAGAAATAAAATATCATAGAGCCCAAGAATGCGAAATTCCACAAAGGAAGATCCATTCATCCATAGTTTAGCCAGTTAAGTCACCAAGACGTCCTTCTCTCTATTGGATTATTTTTGCAATTATGTACACCAGCGGGGGAATTTGTAAAGGAAATACTTTGGCTAGTCTCTGAAACTCAACATTTTTACATGGAACTTGATAGTAAAATGAAGCATATTACTAGGTGTTGTATAAACCTAAGGAACAATATTTATCAATTTATCAAGAAAGTTGACGTGCGATAGATAAAAATGCTCGATATACCGGAAAACCGTGTTAAGTTCGAGAGAGTAACGATGATGCCAGAATAAATAGTATCCGCTAAGTTTCTAAGCACTACAAAGGATATGACACAGATAGTCTTAATGTTTTGAAAATATTTCATGTGAACGACACGGAGGATACTAATGTAACATCACACACTAAATCTCTGGAACTCTGGACGCTACCAATTAAGACACATTTACTGCCGTACTGATAGGAAAAAAATCATCTTATTTTCAAGCATCATGAGGGAACATATCCGTAACAGAGCGTGACATTGAAACTCGACGTAAAATTTCTCTTGCCATCTTCGAATGTCAATCCTTTTTCGCATTCCCCTGCTTTATATGGCTGGTGCTCGCCTTGCCTCATGCCTCTGCGGCAAGGTTGCAAACTGTTGTAGACAAAGAATACAGTCTCTTCAACGAAATGTACATTAAGATTATAATTTTGCGAGTACTGAAATTGTCCTAGTCATGACGGAAGAAGTTGGCACGATACAAAACAATATGAGATTATGTGCGAATCACAAAAGCAAAACTTATAAGACACTTACGAGGGCTATAGGATACTCAACTGATGAGTACGAATGGTGGTAAAAATAAAAAACAGGAACTTTCAATCTTTTAAAATGCACGAAATAAATATACCAGCACATGGATATGTACTTAAAATTACAAACATCTACCATCTACTTACTCGACGGTTGAGGAATAAAAATACCTACCTACCATAAATAGTCACCCAAATATTTATATTTTATTTAGCCTCATTATTCTAGGCATATTGGCTGATAATAGGCTAGAACTTGAAAATGATGAAGGCTTGGTCATCACATCATTAGAATCTACAAAGTAGAGACCAAAATTGTTTGAATATTGTTATCATGCCTATAACTGGTGCGAAAAGAAGGCAGTAAATTCAGAGAGATGAGTATAAATATTTTGAATGAACACCAGAATACGTTAAATGATATTTCATTCCCACTGGTCAGATTTGGATAGTGCAAGTATAAGTCATTCGGAAGATATCCATTCCTATCCCGCTGATAATTTCAGATGGATGTTAAGTGAAAATTTAACTTTGAACAACAGTAGGGGATGAATTGACTAGAAATGTAAAAATGTACACACCTTCGAGTGACATCCACTGTTATAGATACATTCAGCAATGTAATGGTGAAATAAATCCATTTTGTAATTGCAACTTATTCTGAGTAATTTATAAGGTAATCAATGTATTCCCTAACAACCAAAATACGTCAATACGATCTCATAAGATGCGTTACAAAATAAATCGGCGTAAATATTTTATCCTGTCGGTTTAATAAAACATCTGCCATCGTTACCTTCGTTTAATTAGAAAAGGCAAGACCACAACCTCTCCGTTCCATTGTTAAAGTATCTTACCGTCTTATTTCTACACGTTTTCATTTAAACGTCTGTCATATTTAGTCTTAAACGACTTTTTTGCTTACGACATTAATTGAATGTATTACAGTAAGATAATGGAGAGATCGATAGCACCCTACCAGCATACCATAGAAAAATAAAAAAATACTCCAGCGTCTTCAATACGAATACTGATTGTCGCAACGGTGTCATTATTGCATGTTTGCAGGTAAACTAATACACTCAGAAAATAATTTTATCCCTCCACATGAAACTAAAAGTAATTCTAATCGTTTACAACTGCACAGATAAAAATAAGGCCTAATACTTTGTACTTATCACTAATCATGAGGAAAGCAGTAACTGCAAGATAATAATCGTCAAATGTCTTCTAGATCTCTACGTTGCATGGTACACTCCCTTCTTTGATGGTTCCTTCTTCCTGGACTTTCCGTCCCTCTTACTCTGATGATACTACACCTCGTGCTATGCGCGCTGATTGCGGTTTACAAGGAACTATTATAACGGCAATAATGAGAGTATTGAGTAAGTCAATCCTATTTCCCTTCCTATATCTAATTAAGGAACGAAATCGTCGCTATCCTTTTAGCTATCACCTCCAGCTACACTTCGGATTTTTCACTGCAAAGGTTTACTAATGTTTATACTGTCTCTTAGAGATTAATTAGAATTTAAAACTTCTGGGAAAAGGCTTAGTGATCGGAAGTTAACCATAATACTCAAGAGCCTGGATATCAGATCAAAAATACGAGGAAGTAGTAAAGCCGCACGGATATTTCAGGAAATTTAATACTGTATATAAGAGATAACGAGGCGAATATAAGCGATAAAATCAAAGAGACGATGGATGTCAAGAATAAGAATCAAAGAACTAAAGGTGAAGGACTTGCGTAGAGATATACAGGCTGGGTGTAGGATAAGCGAGGGAAATCACAGCAGACCATTAAAAGCACGGAAAAGAAGCGGCAAAGCGTAACAAATGGCAGCATTTTAACGGAAATTCGGCAAGGAGACCTCCAAAAGACAAAAAAATCCCCAGAAAGTCAAATAAATGAGGCGCGGAACACCGCCATTGGTACCGTCAGGAGGAAAATTTAAGGGCCAAGAGGGATCTTTCCAGGGGCAAAATGAAACTTTCTGGGATTCGCTCTTCAAAAGAGGAGCACGAAGAAATCGCCGAAGTTTCATTAGGGAGCGAATTATGCTCTAAATAACTCCATTAAAATGAAATTGTCTTCAGTAAACTGGACACTCCCTTATTTGAATAATATGTCGAGATTATAAGCTTCTATAGAAACTGATCCCATAATATTTAGAAAATTAAATGCACCAAAGTATGATCGTGTGTATTGATTTCTCTGGTAGAGGCATGTGCTTAGGGTTTCCGGCATGGAGAATATATCTGTTATAATTTGATCACTACCGTCATGGAGAAATAGTGGATGCCAAGTCAGAAAGTAATTTATCATTTTATTTTTCAAATAATATGGACTTCAATAATTTCATATTTGAAAATACTATTATGAATAAAACTTTTTTATACTTTATGTTGTACGTGACCTTTTAGAATTTAGAAATACTTGATCAATAGTAGGTACTCATCCTACGTATCAGTAGGCACTCATCCTACGCATATTTACAAAAGGTGTGCGCTAATTAGTTACATAGAATACGAATTAAATTCCTGATCAAAGTATCAACACGCATTCGCAAATGAAGATTCATCAGGACGAGATTTTTACGAGAAGAAGCATAATAAAGAACGGTTATTGAGTGCAAATGTCATACGTATCCTTTTATTTACCTGTAAAACTATGCTTCTAGGTAAATAAATGATCCAGTACTTTCCCGGTGAATATTATGAGTTAAGTTCTCTCAGGATTCACAATTAAAACTCGTGTGAATCCCGTGAGAATTTCACTTATGCTTCTAAGCTGAACAATTTTTCTGGTGGTATAAATTTAAATCATTCAGAATTGGTTAAGTGAATGATTGTCACCGATTTAGGGCATATTTTTCACTCGTATCAAAACGCTCCTCGAATTGGTTCACACCTAACTATTGACATTATGGTGCCCTTAGGACACAAACATCACGCAAGGCATAAATGAATTCTCATTAATGGAAATAGCTACCTACTTGAAAGCTAATATTCCTTATGGAGTCCATTAATATTGAAGATTACAAACTAAATATACGTAATAGAATGAGAGAGAGCAGAGAAAGTTGAAATTGCTTGTGACATGAGTGAAAAGTTAAGGGCAGCGGGGATAAAATATATATTTACGCAAGGAGGGTGCGAAATGGGATTTGGAAGTAGATGGCCAAAGGGGAAAAGTGATATGGAAATGGAAGTTGGGCACAGGTATTGAGAGAAAGATGGGAGCAAGACAGATAGCGAACAAAGAAGGAACTCAGAAGTTGTGAATGGATAACTCGACAGACGGGTGAAACAGATGGTAAGAACTTGAAACAAAACCGAGTGAGCAAGAGAATGATTGACACAAATATAAAGACAAACACCAGGGAGAATAAAAAATGCAATATAAATTTTGGATGGAGCACATACGCAGGACGATTTTCTAGTAGGTTAGGCATTCACCGGGTGTCTTAACCTTACTAATAAACTGCTGGTTAAATTTCAGCAAAGGTAAAAACATATTAGCGCTTATAAATAGATTCCAAGATTATGAGGTGGCTTTGCATGGATTTAAGAGTGCGCCAGAGTAAAAGGCAATCCATATATTTGATATCTGAAAATCTAAGTACTGAAAAACATTCAAAGACGGCAATAAACCCTGAGAATAATTCAAATATATTATTCATATTTCGTTACACCTTTTTGGCCTATTCAAAACGAGTTTTTCGGAATATCTTGTGAGGTAAAAGATGTTCTAAGATGGACCTGTGACTGAGAAATATTTTAAAGGCAGTCATGAATAGACTAACTTGGCTGTTGGGTCACTCGCTATCTCGAACGTAGTGTTTATCAATTTATTCTCGGCATACAGTTTATATAGTTCTAAAATTACAGCGATAATAACAATGAGCTATCAAAACTGGCCACCATAAGTGATATTTCTTATCAATTTAACAAAAAAGATTGAAACATAGAAAAATGAAGTGAATGTGCTATACTTACAATCCAATTATAAGAAAGATTCCGGGAGGATAGTGAAAACACAGCAAAATAGATATTGGGAACGTTCTGCTTTGTCTTAAGCCAATCTTGAGATGTAAATTATGAAATTTCATTAAATATACATTAACAATAGACATTTAGAGAGTGATCCGGTGATAAAAGATACATTCAATATTCCTACTAAAGCTTATCATGTCCAAATGGTATATTCATTGATTGAAGAAAAAAAACACGACCCTAATATCGGAGACTTAATAGCAAAGCTAGAGCCTAGTAATATAAAGAATATTAAAGGATTCCGGAAAATATATGGCCCATGTATCAATTCATCCACAGCAAGCTCCTAAAAGTATGCTTTAATTTTTCAGTTCAACCCTCTCCTGATTCCACTAAATTGAGACCATAAAATTACTCCTTTTCAAAAATACCCCACAGCCAGAGTAATGATGCGGAAAACTAGTTAAACGGAATAAAGATATGGGGCCGGTAAGATTCCGCGCAAATGTCAAACATCACGTTAATGTAGAAGAAACATTCTATCAAAAAAGAGTTTATAGCTTGCTATATTCAGAAAAAAGACTTGCTTCGAAGGAATTGCGAAACAGATCATAGGAGGACTGAGGGATTGGTAAAATTTTTTGCAAAGTTTCGCAAAAAAACAGGGGAAAATGTGCAAAAAGGTGGAAAAGTAGCTACGAGTAGGAAGTCAGGAGGGACGCAGAGATACAAGAAGAGATATGAGTGACGGAGAGATAGGAAGAGAGGCAGGCGGGAAGATGGCGCAGGCTGGGTTTTCGGGTGATTGGTGAGCAGGCGAGATAAGGTGAGTGCTGGAAGGGAGGAAGGAAGAAGTTTTGGCAGCTTGCGAAGAGAAATGAGATGTAGAATTGGAGGTTGGGACTCGTGTGAGAAATGTGTGGAAGAGAAGACATGTAAATGTGAAAGAATGGAAGGGGGAACGAGGTTTGGAAATGCGAAGGGACGGAAGGGAATATATTTGATTGATGCCTCGGCCAATGGGAGAGATGGGAAGTATATGGAGAAACGGCGCGCAGGAGAGAGCAGTGCCCAGAGAATACAGAGATCCTTTACTATATTCATGCCCTTTTTGAAGCAGAATTCACCATGAGAACGGATTTATTTAACAAATGTTTAATATACGATGAAAGTGGGTAGCAATGTCTAGAATAGAGAATAAGTCCCTATTCCAGTAAGCAACCTGTACTACCAAACTTGCTTATCAGGTGATTGTTCAAGCTTTGTACCATAGTTTTTCCCTGGCCAAAAAAGGCAATTTCATTTAATATATGCATGTTGGGCTAAAAGAATTTGATATTCAACCCACTATCAGAAAGTCGTTAAGTCTAATTTATGTAAAAACATTAAAAGATGGCTTTTGTTTCCACTTCGTACGACTGGTATTTCTAATTAAATTATACAAAAGAAAAAATACTGCTAGCAAATAAGCGTGACGCACTCCAATGCTTACGAATGATTCTAAATTTTCTCAAAAAACTTTGTTTGGCCACGCCCCACTAAAGATGCTTAACTTAAAAATTGTACAATAATGTTGTATATACTTGCAAGGAAGGTGCTTCAATGATATTTACTGAGTCAATTTGTTGGTGTATTTTATTTGCTATGTCCAAATGCATTAGTGAGTTTATTAGATGGTAAAGTCACTAAGCTCTTACTTTTGATGTCACTGAAAGTTCCCAATCAGTAGCATGGTTTCTTTATTCTAAGTGTAATTTGGGAGTAATAAAACTTAAGTCTTGTATGCTTGAATACAATAAACGGATAAAAAATGGGAGACTGATATAGCTGGAAAGTTAAATGAAAGAAACACAACGTTTAAGATAAGGTAACTGTAACATAATGACTAATATTTCCCAGAAGAGTGATAATATAATCAATGAGTTTCTTCATAAGAATTGTAGAGCGACCCTTCGAGCTATAATAGGGGATTAATCGTCTTATAGTCCAGCTGGTTCTATATAATCAAGCTGAGTGACGAACAAACAGGTTCTTTCGAGGTCACTTGATCAGTTACTTTTCTTGCATGAGATCGTAAAGTCAGTGAAAAAATTAAATGACATACCTATCACCAGTCCGCTTGCAATTAATCCAATTTTTATGGATGAGGGGAGTCCACATACCTAAAAAGAAAAGGAAAACACCTCATTAGATCGAAGGAACTCGGGGTGTTAAAGGTAAACATGCATTTATTAGTGATAGTACAAAGAAAATGGCTAATTTGAAGAAGTACATACAGAACTATTTGACATAATTAATTATAAAACTGGAAAATATCAAAATGAAATTAAGGGTGATAAATTAACACCCCAAGTTTACTCCAGTACGCTCAATTATCTTATCAAAATTTCAAGAGGTTTAACAAATAAATTTCAAAAGACAACCAGAAAAACATGGGTTTTTACAGATGACTTCTTTTCTTGCTCGCTACCTAGATTTTTAGCTGAGCTGTATGGACTCTACGAAGTTTTCATACTAGCCCTATGCCTACGAGTCTCAATCCCCTGGGTCCAACTTAAAATTGAAGCAGTCTCCTTTGCCAGCCAGTCCACAGTAACCTCGTTCTTTGAGCAAAGATTGCACGTTAGTCATAAGGGGAACGATTTGGTGGTGGAGCATGCAAACATGGGTAGAAAGAGGTTGATTCTGCGGAGCGAACGGTTAATGTGACAAAAAGTGAAGGCTGTCAGTAACCCGAATCCAAAAGAAGAATTATCTGGGACGCTAAAGGTGCCGGTGTTAACAGAAGAGATCAAGAAACCTCGATTTGAGTAGACGAAGGAGGAATACAGGAAAAACCGGGAAATGATGATGACAACTTAGCTCGCGTAAGAGCAATGGTAAGACCTCTGTGGAGATAGTTGTCTACACAGAAGCTAAGAGGCTCGAGACGTCAGACACGGATTATCAGCCAATATCTGTGCAAGTGACATTTTCACGCTAATATTATTTTTGTCCCCGTTTCTTTTAGTGCAACAGAGTATGAGTATGCAAACATCTTCATGTGCATCCCTCATTTATTCGCTGGAGTGAAAAGCCCTTCTTCCCATTCGGTTTTATTTTATGATCCATAAAATAAAGCGGACTTTAAAAATAGGTTCATAATCAGATTTCTAAAACCCGATGACTTTCATAAAGACATGCAAATTCGACCGATTTTATTATGAATACTTGTACCTTAGTAAATATTTGTCATTAAAAGACATCTTGCCTTTAATAAAAAAACTTGCTTAATAACTTGAATGAAAATCCAACAAAACACTATAAGGAGAGCAGAGCGCACCAATGAAAATGTAAATTAGCGTATTTAAGGCTGTATGAGTTACCTCCAGTAAAATATTAAAGCAAAAGTTGGGTATCATCTAGATGACGTGGACAAATTACATCTTCTCAACTGTAATAATATTCTCACCCCAACATGCAAGTGATATTTACAATCAAACCATCGTCATTATGTTTTCCGGGTACATTACTATGGTACAAAATATGACTCTCGATTGGTTATCATTTTATTCCTACATATTCATCTGGAAGCATTTAAAATGCGTTTTTTATTCATATATTTTGTTGGGACATGTGAAGTTACGGTGTTTAAATTAAAAATGAAGTACATAACGCTAAGAAAAACTCACGACTCTCACCGTGTTAGATGTTTTAACCATTTTCTTGGGATTTCGTTGTGAGCAATGGAACTTTCCAATTACCCTCCGCTGATTAGTGCGAAGCGTAGTGGAAAGAAACAAAAGAGCTCATATTTAAGTCTACGACTGGGACTATCCGCACTGACGAGTTTATAAAACATGCAAACGGGGGGACGATACTGAAATTCTATAAACCCATCTGTTAAGAAACTAAACTCTTGAGGTTACAATCTTTCAAGTACCCATCACATTCAGCTTAGACATTCAGATATTCTCGTCTATATATCCACATATTTTCCAAATATTTCAAGTTTCACCTCTACGACTCTATGGAAAAGATATTTTTCAATGTGTTTAATGCAGATGATGCCATATGTGACGAAACCCGCACTGCTTTAAACATATACAGTGCAGATGCATGATTAGAACGCATTTAGCAGGGGATCCAACGTTGTTAACTGGTATGAATGCTAAAAAACGGGATGATGTAGTGAGGACGCAAGAGACGACCAAAAGAGCCTTGGTGATTGTGGAAAGAACAGAAGAGGAACAGAGAAAGATGAACCTCCTTCCCTTTCACATTAAACCAATATTCCTGCAAAGCTCCGCCCGCATTCCTAGTCTTCTTGGACCGGAAACCCGCATTAACCCTTTTGTGGTATTGGAGGAGAAAAGGATATCCCTGCTACATGGGAGCATCCGTAGGACACCGCATTTCCCCATTAGCTAATAGGTGGTTGGCCCATCACTGCCAAGCTAGTAACATTTGTCAGTCAAATATATTTTATAAATATATGGCGAGTTTTTGGAACAAAAATTCCAACAAATAAACTTCGTCTGGTGAGTTTGCCAATTAGATATGAGATATCAGCGCAGTATAACTCTAAAACAAGGAAACGTAAAAAATAGAATTCATATAAATTCCTATTGACATAAAAACGTCATTTTGTGTATTCCAGAATAATGAAATTAATTCAAATTCAGTGTTGACTAAACATAAATCAACATGAAAAAAACGATAACCCTTATGCAATGTGAGGCCCAAAATTTCTATTGTTATGCAAATAAATAAATAATGTAACTGAATACTTGTCTTTTACGCTTACATTAACATTATTTTTCACATTCTCTGAAGCAGTTGGCCAAGATTACCGAAAGCGAAAGATTTTACAGAAAAACATAGAATCAATCTTATACGACTACGGCAAGGCATTTAGTGTTTTCAAGAATATTTGAAATGAAGAAAAAAAAATGTATACAACTGCGGTATTTAACGCACCCCTCTCAAGTATCTGACGGCGATGCTTAAGAAATTAATATGATGTAAATCTGCGATTCTTTCGTTCTTCACACTTTCACACTGAAGAATTAATAGGTGGGTTTATCCTTTGGGTTTCAAATATAAGTTTAAAAATCTTAGCTAATACATAATTAGGTAAAATAAATACATTTTTGGTTCTGAATAATTAATCACATTAGAATCAATCCTTATTCATATTCAAGATAGATAAACTTCACTAAATAACAGATAATATTACTGACATGCGATGCTGAAAATGTTGACGCAAAAATTAAACATTAACATATGCAGTAGATAGAAGAGGCAGTTTTATAAAAATGAAATGAAAAGTTAAATGTTAACGTAAAAACGCTTATTGAGGTGAAACATATGAAGCATTACCATGTGATACTATGGTAAGGAAAGATAGCCGGTACCCTTGGAACAAAACAGCAACACCAGCACAGTGCCCTTGACTTCATGCATCCAACGATTCCGCAGGATGACCTAAGACATAACCGTCAAGAAGGCAATACTTTCGGGCAATTGTGAGCCCATGTGGGTGTTAGGACGGTCTTATGGAGCCCTAGCCGCAATCTAATGTCCAAGTGGCCCGCGGGCTCCAAAATGAGGAAATTGTGACGGGCGGTGGAGGTTTAACTAGAAGGTTAAAGGGCAAACGTCGACGAGAAGGCATGAGGGACATAAGAAAGGCAAACCTCGACTGCGATGGGCCACGGAGCGTTTACGTGCGAGACGAAATGGTTAAGGAATATATGGCAGAGACCTGTGAGGGAGAGGGAGGGAAGAATGGGGCGGGGGGGACGTCGGAGACAAAGAGGAGATTGGAGGCAGACAACGAAATCAGAGGCAGCGGAGAGGAGGGAGCCAAGATGAATACCGTGGATGGGCACGAGAAGGTAGGGAACACTGAGATTAAAACAATATGCACAAAGGAACGGAGGATCTCTTCCGAACTGCGTGCCACATTGTGCGTGAGCGAAGCCCTTGTGTGCGTGCCTGCTGACGCAAGGGAGCCAGCCGCGTTTGCCGGCTCTTGGCGTTATTAGTGAGGCCCTTTAATTGCGGAGATGAAAGCGTCACACCTCCCCCTGAGAGAAAGTGAGGTCGTCGCCCCTGGTCGATGCTCCTTCTCTATTTCCCCCCAGTACACCTATTATTACATTTCCCCTGTCTATGTCTCGCCATACACCATAGCAGAATCTCACAAATTATCCTCGAAGGAGAAAACCATCTGAAGTGTTGTACGCGAGGTAGATATTTCTCGGAATAAGCGCAAATTCATCTCAGTAACTTGATTGGCATATTTAAGATATTTATATAAGGAGTCAGTCTCATTCAAAACATATTATGATAACATGTATCATAAATGACTAATGTATAACCGGTTACACGATGTACAAAAAATTCGCTCAAATAACGACTCTATATGGAATGCACTCCATCTTTTCTTAGTCATTCACCACCATTTCAAAAGCAACAGATAATCTGTACCGTAACTATAAATGTACCAGGTTCATTTTTAGAAACAGGAATTTTGCAATATTAAAATGTAAAACTTTATACCATTGCGTAACATAGCATATTGTGCATTTTTCAATATTTAGCCAATTAAATGAAGAAAATTAAGTAGCACAGCCATAACGAAACGTGAAAAAATTAATTATAGAAAGATAAAGAAATGGATTCCAACAAACTTCTTACATGAATACATTGCAAGGAAGAACTGTGGGTCACTGTGTGCCAAAATGTGCAAAATAAATACATATCCTACAGAATATCCCTCACCCTAATTAAGAGATATGAAACATTTGAATACACGGTGCTCACGCTAAAAGGATCAGCCGTTTTAGTAACTTTGCGACCTTTGAAATCATTTATTCTGTCCAAAAAGGGCTTTTTTACGTCAAACTTCCTTCATTGCTCATCCTTGAATTCAAGACTCTCCCTGATCTCAAAATGTAACCTCAGCAAAGCTACTAGTATTCACGTTTCACCTCCATGTAACTATGTATCTATGAAAAACATTTTTTCCTGTCAGACTGCCACTTCTTCTTCAGATGCTGCGGACCTGAATGTAAAAATAACTAAATGTATAATTTGACGAACATTTGTCTCTGCGCTTGCGTAAGGATATGAGGAAGAAGAGTTAAGTATAAAGTCGTAAACTCAAGTGTCTTCGATTTATCAAGGGTGTGGGTAACAATTAAATTGGCGGAGACTGTTTCTTTAAGAAGCGTTGGTAAATTTACTTTCAATTGAGAGATTGAGATGGGTCTACGAGTATGATTGCAAATAAATAAAGCTGAAATATGAGCAGTATATAAGAAAGTTGTGAAATTCAAAAATTAAATAATACAAAGGCACGTAAGGCAAGGAGACATAAAACGAGTTGCGCTGATATCACGAAAAAGCATTTTATCCGAATAGTTATAAATGTTCTTTCAATTTATTGAAAGACCGAATCCCTTCCGTATTACCTTCAGAGGAAGCTTAATACACAAGTAGCAGTCCCATGACCTGCCACTGCAATAGACCTTAATCTTTTATCCCGAGAAAACTCCATATGCGGCTCCTCCGACGACCGCTAACAGTCCCGGTTGGTATTCTCCTCGGACACTATAGTTTGGAAATTTCTATCTCGATTACTTGTCATTCAAATGCAACAGGGTAAATATTACTAAATTAAGTCACTTTGGCCTAAACAATACATTGTTGCGCGTTGCAGAGTGTCTCCGTTACGAATAAATTTTCTTGTTGGCTGACGTTTTCCTTCTCCAAAACTAACGACGTCCGCATTTTAAATGCTGATTTGAATATTTCATTTGTCAATATTTAAAAAGATATTCGAATATTACCATTTGGGGCTGGAGAAACTCAAACTATAAGAAAGTATTTGAAAAGATGAATAAGGTAATATTTGGCTCACTTATGGAAGTTTGAACGCATGTTTGGTGGTACTGACACCACAAGGTGTATAAAAATTTAAAAAAATTAATTTTTTATATTTTTAGTTACTACCAAATAGAGAAACGTTTACTCAATAAGATTACAAATTCTCACACTTGTAGTGCAATTTAAATGTATCACTTATCTAGCCACATTGCGCTTAAAACGCCCTATGCTAACAAATGGGAATGATAACGGCATAAGAGCTCATAGTAAACCTGGAACGCACTTCAGTGTCTCTCGCAATTTTCTTTCATCTTATCTTGCTCATCCCTTATCCTACTTTTATGTATATTCATCTCCCGTGCCATTGATGCCTCCTCTTCTTGCCTCCCGAGATGCTCACATTTCCTTCTCACTTCAGAGAAGTGGAACTGAAATGATTTCGGACATATCCTGCTTCATCTTGTTCACTTCACTTCATTCCTTTCCAAACCCCTTATTCAATCGTTTTCATGTGTAATTTATACAACACTGCAGTTAGAGGTCAGATATGGTTTCGTTAGTTAAAAGGAGCTTATTCTGGCCCTGCCTTTACTATGGTTATTTTAAATGTAAAAATTTATAACGAGCTTTGAAAAAAATATCGTACCATTCTCTCATCCATGGCGTCAAAAGCAATGTCATTGAAAAAAATGATTCTAAATGCATTAAGCAAACCAATTCATTCAATGCAAAACTTCTCCCATGACTTAGTGTTTTTATAAATCCAGAATGTCAAAGGGCATTTTCCTATTCGACCAAAAGTCTACCTCCCTGAAATGATTACTAGGAGCTACCACCACTGTCCATCAAACACTTCAAGAATGTAAAAGGCCATAAGTGAAAAAAAAGTTATTTTAAAGTTATAAGCTTCAAGAGTCAATTTTATTCCTAAAATTGAATATGTTCCATGTTAAAGGCCCAATTACATGCAATAATATTTTTTCATTCCAACATTCACTAGGTATTTTAAAATTAATTAGCACTTGCTGCGAAGTTTAAATTTAAGTCTGTATTAAGCACAATGCATGCAACAAACTACTTATTTTACTACAACCAAATGTACAACTTGGACCAGTAATTCGGAAAATAACAGCACATTTATGCTTCATGGTACATGCTAAATAAACTGTGGTAATTGTGCTCTCTGATTTCTTGGATTGGGTTACTTTGTCGCTAATCACAGATGAAAAATTAAATAACGGCGTACAATATCGCCACTAACCCAGTTCAAATCATTGTTTGCTTGCAAAACAAGTGTCATAAAGATTGAACTTGAGCATTTTATTTTTAAGCAATGAAGTTGAGGACTATTGTTATTTGAGACTGACGCTGTTCCGTATAGATAAAACTCTACTTATTTCTTCTAAATATTTATGAGCGGTCAAATACGTGTAGTAACAGAAATAAAGACTTTAGAGATGGAGGAAAAAATTAACCAAATAAAATTATCCGAATTATTAATTTATAAATGTTTCGCGACATCACGTAAACTTCACGAACCACCAACAGCCATTCTTTGATCTAATCAAAAGTGATTATAATATATAATTGTGACAATTTCCGTCTAGATGGTGATGAGAATAACTGTTATTAAATATGAATGAAAGGCATCTCAAAAAAGTGAAAATCACGTGAATGAAAACAACAATGTTTCGACAATAAAACCTTCTTTTCCAAAAAAAACTGTCTAAATTGAGCGTCTGTGTAAAAAACGCAAAACAAAAATTTCCATTCCAGCGAAAAGACGATAATGATACGCCATTCGTGCCTAAACAACACCAATAACGAGAAATCTTCCGTTACAATTGCGCTCCTCCATTCAAAACCTCGCGCATTTTGCTTGGGAGTTTAGAGAATTCATAATTTTTTCATGGGTGTAGTTTTAAAAAGGGATAATTTATTTTGCTGTTCGAAGAGAAAAACCAGATTTTCATACGATGAAGCACATTTTGAGGACGCGTCTGTTCCACCTTTGTAATATCACCACATTGGAGATAATACGTTACCATAGCGCTCTACTCACCCTACGAACCCCTTCGGGAGCGCGAGACAGTCGTTTTAATTGCGGGCCTACGCCGTGTGCTTCCGGGCCATAACCTTTCATTGCAACCTGTGCGAGCATTCAGTTAGTCCTAGTATGGCAAATGCAATTTTTCATGGGTATTACACGCTGAATACGAGCGTCAAGAATACTGTGCTGGGGGAATAAAATAAAATCGCGGGCGAAAAAAAATAAACCCCCAAAGAGAAGCTGTCGCTAAAAATTATTAAAAAATATGGAAATGTTAACGCGAGGGCAGAGGCCTGGGTGAAAAACATTTTTTTTCGGTCCAATTCTTTCTCGAGTAAAAATAACGACAATAATAAACTTTAACTTGAAGGGGTCGGGGTCTCCGTTTAGAAGCTTTTTCCCGTTGTCGCAGTGCTGACGTGAGTCAATCGTAACCTAGCAGCGCCCGCATTGTTTAAAAAGCGGCCCGCAATTACAGCAAGACGACAAAAAAATCACCGAGGTAAAATATGAAGGCGTGACGATGCTTGGGTGGCAGGTCGATGGAGTAGGAGTAGAGAGTAGAAGAGGGAGTAGGCAGGAAAATGAGACAGCAGTTGTTGTAGCACTGGGTAGGGAGAAGTAGAAGTTTCTCTTGCCTCACCTCAGTGCCGGGGTCTCCAACTCTTCTTGTACATTCGCACATATGTTCTCTACTTCTCATCCCCTCTCTTGCCTCGACCCTCTACTATTATAAACTCTCTATTATACTCTTTCCCGTACTCAGAAGTTCCTCGTGAAGCGGAATTTCGAGGAAAAAATTAGAAAGGAAGCCACAAGATAGTAGAATGGGTGGGGGAGAGAGAGAAAAAGCTTTTTGGGGCAAGAGGAGTTGAGTTAGCCTCTCAAAGAGTTAAGCACCGAGTCTCCCTCAAGGGTGCATAGCCTCCTTGTAAGGGGGTCACTCGAGCAACCTCCCGCTTCCGACGAGGAAAACTATAGTACCCGACTGAGTGTGGAGTCGCAATTTTAGGGAGGAGGCTAGGACAAATGCCATGAGGTTAAAAGTGCACCAAGTCAGCGCAATTATTTGGAGGAGAGGCAGTATAGAAAAGGAAGCAAGAAGAGTAGTTTTTGTTGGTTTGAGTGTGTGCAGTTCTCTGGAGAAGCTATGCTAGGGGAATAGGAACTCAAATTACTAGTGCATATTTGGAAAACTGGAGTTATGTACGAAAGAACGATTTAGACAAGGAAAAAATTTAATAAATAAAAAACCTTAAATATTTAGGTGAGGTAATGACAGTGAAATCAGCCGTTTTGCAGATTTGCATTAAAAACCCGGTTACATGTCAGGCATTGAAAATAAAAGCTCATAAAATGAACATAAAAAGTCAACCGAAGAAAAAATTTTGCATTTTATATACAACTCTTCTCTTCTCTCTTGGGTCTTTTATTTTACATTAAATACGATTCTGTACCAGGGGTTCCGCAAACGTTAATTTTGAAATCAAGATTCTAATATGTATTCCATTTGGAAATTATATATTTCAATCTCAAATGAAAAATTGTCATTTCGATTTTTTCCTAAAAGATTTACTTTTGACTGCACATGTAAGTCCGATTATAACAAAAAATGGAGGACATGATAAAAACGACATCCAAAATAAAAAATACCGCACAAATTTGATTCACGCAAAATATTACATAGCATTTTATTAAATGTATTCCATTCCTCAAGCACCGGCTTTAAATGGCCACTAACCACACAATTTCAGGTAACAAGCTCCAAATTCTACAGTATATCCGCTTTTGTTGACGCAAATTAGATAAAGCATTAGTATGGCATACCTGTCATCAGCCACATAACATAAGTTAGATTCCAATATTATATTTTTAAATCCTGCTTCTGGGCACAAGAACTAAATTATAAGGCCAAATATATAAATCCATTCATAAGTTAAGCTACAATATAATGAGAGGCGTAAACCTTTTGCTAAAAAAAACGACATTCACATCCAGTAATTCCAAAAATGCCCTGTTATATTGTCATAACCGTCAGTGCATGGGTCAAGAACTATATAAAACGCTTGTCTTTTGGCTTAACATGTCCACGGATGTCCACAATAATTGTCTTCCTCGGAGTGTGCGGCAACATAATATTTACCCATGCTAACGGTTCAAAATACCGTTAATTTGACGAGTCAAGTACCACTAATATGACTTAGGTAAATTAAGAAAATTCAAGAATCAATATTCTGGAAAATTCAGAGTATCTGTTCAATCTTAAGGTCAAAGCTTTACAAGAATTTTCTAATCTAAAGATCAATATCTAAACCTCTGCAAGCAAGCATATAAGATGTAACGGGAGAGATTTATTTTCTCGTATTTTATTTGATTATCAAATGTAAAAGAGTAAGAAGTATGATGAATCTAATTTAAATAATCTATAATCAACTCGAAATTACCCTATAGTAAATCTATTCCCTTCGCAATCTCTCTCATGTAGTTAAGTCCACTTCATTTCAATTTCCGTTTCCATCTCAATCTCCTTCCCTTAATCTTCCCGGCTTGATCGATGACTTCTCTGAACAGTCGGCTATTTTTCACTGCCTTGGAAGATAATATTGAAACAAAATGTGCCTGCCTGCCATTAACAGACATGAAAACAATCCAATCAAAAGCCGGGGATGGTGACAACCACGAAATTTGTATTAAACTTATGAGTAAAATAATGTTTTATAAGCAATTTGATCAGGATACTGAACATTCATTGCAGGAAGAGGATGGCGTCACATGTTTTACTACACTGATCTTAGTTATTTTGATTCCTGATATTGAAACATACACCCTCAATTCCGATTTCCATTCAATTGAATGCCAAAAATATAAGGAGAACGGACACACAAAGGTTCGTTCGAAACACACCATAGCATATCATCAAATAACTATTAAAAGTCAACCCCAGCTTATGCTAAAATTGTACCCACTAACAATTAACATAAATAAAATAATTAATAAAAAAGTCCTACTAATAATCAAACTCATTGGTTTATAGGAGAAATATTCTTCCCATAGTGTTAATGTGTAACTTTAATATATGTATATACCTAAAATCAAAATATATATACGATTAAATTTACTAAATTCCGGTAGCGGTGAAATAAAAATTAGCAATTTTCCGTAAAGATTAAATTTTCTTCGACGGTTATATAAAATATTAAAACCTGGGTCGAAGTAAATTTTATCTTCGTGGAAAATTGTCCATTTTTATTTCTACATTATGGAAGCCACTCAAATTCCACTTAATTTCGTATGAATCTTTAAGATTTTATAAATTCCGGTAAGATTTAATGTTTGTAATAACGCCATCCAAAATATTTAGAAATTCATTTTGCCTTGGGGACCAGGAGTAAGTCTACAGAGACCATAAGATGTGATTGATTACTACTATTGAAATAAAATAACAAGGTCTTGAAGTTATAAACATCTCTAAACATTTTTTGATTCCCGTTGCCAACTTGGGTCTTCGATATTCTCTTCTTTTAACCGCTATTGAACCAAGTCTCTTGTAGAGTGAGGTGTCACTTCATCCGTATTTACAGACACCTACTGCTGCGGGATCTCCTCCTCCTTCCCCGTCGGCTTCTTGATCATCGTCTTCGGCGGCCGTCAGTTGTTGCGGTAGCCGGGGTACAACCGCGCACAATTTGTATTTACCACCACTGGCCACTAACATTCCTTTGTCTACACCATTCATTAGGTCGAAAGCAACTTTTCTTTATTTAAAAGATTAAAGTCTTTTCCCTTGTTACTCTCACATTTGTTCTTCGCTTTTAATCGATGGAAAAGTATGCTCATTACAAACAGGCTTACCTATATTTGCATGATAAAGTTTGCACTCCAGTAGCCTTCCTGTGGTCTAAACCACTTTCATCGCGTGTCGCTGGTCGAGAGAATGGGGTAAACGTCACCGCTCCTTTGGGTAAATCCACGGCAGGGCTGGCAGGACCCCAATCCCTCATCCCGCCCAGGCCCTTTTGTTCCCTTTATTCCCATTTCTATTTCATTTCCATGACCCTCTGACCTTGACTCATCTCCCCAGCCGTCCTCCGACAGTCTTCCCCCGCCCGTTTTAATCCCATCTGAATTGCGTCTCCCACATCGCACCTAACCATATCACCCCTTCCTTTGCCCACACTCCCCCACCCCCAAAATCCTCGCGTGCATCATTTAATTCAACGGCCAAAACTTTCCCTTTCTACGCTCTCGCATTTCACGCAGTGTAAACCGACGCCATCAGCCCCGCCTCGCCACCACCTCTTCCAAGTCGCATGTGTTCCCTTCCCACCCGGCATCTGCAGGGAGCGGCTAGGGGAAGAGAGAGTGGGAGCTTCTGTGTTCCGACCTTTCGCTGGGATCCCACACGGTTCACTGCCTGAAATTCTCCTGGATTGATGTGCATCATCTAAACAGTAAATTCCATTACGGGGCTGTAGCACCAAAAGGAAATGGCGAAAGGAATCTTCACTCCGTGGAGTGATGACGGAAGTCGTTCAAATCCAGTAATATAATTTAAATATGATTTAGGTAAAGCCCAGCACTGTTCTTGAATTTCATACACTGTTGAAGACTTAATGTCTTTTTAAGAAACAAAATCGATGAAAATATAACTAAACTGTAAATTAATTTATGGGACAAATAAAATTAGGCGATAAGTAAAATAAAGGAATTGGAATTTTATATAATATAGCGGCACTTTATTGAGAAAAGAAAGGACAGGTGGTCAGAATACTCGACTTTACTCCCAGAATAGAGTATAGAATTTGGTAATTTTAGAACTGATGGTAAGTGTAATCGCATAGTTTTCTAATTCTTTATTTATGTTCAGAACGAAATTCCATGAAGCATGTTAGTACTAAAGAATGTAGGCTGTCCCGGTGGACGAAAATGAGACGTCGTCTGGATTCCATGCGGCGGCACCACTTTGAAATCTCCCATCAAATAACAGGACATGTGATCTAATTTGGTTGGGTAGAGAGATACATTTAAAATATTGTATTCAGGGAGCTCTTTAACATGTTCATCGTTGAGGATATGACGCTAAAAATGTGACATTAGAAGAATTACATCAATCGCCAAGGGTCATTAACAATCACTGAAAATTCTGTAAATAAGCTCACATCTCCAACTAATGTAAAGTGAATGGGCTCGTTACACCTAATGATGTAGACAATTCATACACAATGCCTTAGATATTTAGAGACCACACTTTAGACAATTTTATATTAATCATAAAGAATATAAGAAAGATAGTCATCGAGTTGTTTAAAGTTGACTTCAGAATTTTGATAACCTATTTAGGTGCCCATGAAATTCAAAGAATACTTCAGCAATTAATGAAGAAGTGGTTTACGAGATTTAGGGAAAATATACTGATAGAATTAGTGGTATATCATAATGAAAGCAGGAGGAAATTGATGTAAAGAATGATTTTTAATCATTCACTTGTACCTTAAAATCAAGTAAATGCCACTATGTCATAAGATAAAAACAGCTATGGACCATTCATCTAATGATCTCTCAATTTTTTTCCACTTTGATGTAATGTCAACTTTGGATTACTACTCTGATACAGAGCGATTAATTAAACCCTACATTCCCATTTTCAAAAAGGTAGAAAAAAAAAGCTTCTTTATTTAATACACTGAGTTCAGGTATAAAACCAAAAAGTATTAGTACTTAGTAAACTGGCATCTTTAATGAGATAAAACTTAGAGAAATCATATTACCCACATCAATCAACTCTAAAAACTTCATGATAAAATTAAAATGATACGTTAATATAGACTAACCGTATACGAAATGTTAAATTGGATTAACTATTATTATTGTTGAAATATGTAATACTATAAAATTGAAGAAAAAGATTGATAAAATAGGCCCTATATCCTTAGCTGCGCGCAATGAAACCAGCTGTAAATGAGATAACAACAAGATTACTCATTGAAATATTGTTTGCAATAAGCAGTCAATTGAATATTTGACCATTGCATTGACAAGAAGTAACAAATAAACGTATAGATACTTCCAACTATATCATAATTGACAGAATATCAATTGAGGGAAAATATCGTTTGCGATTATCCCAAACAGAATGTTCCCAAATTTGGTCTCCGGCATACGTTAATCCACTTACATCTTCTTTCCAAATCCTTAGGAAAACGAAAAAACTTTACTCTTTCTTACCATTTATTGCTAAAACCAAAGACTGCTCATAAAGACTACATCTCTTGCCACAGAAGGGAAAATTGATTTTAAAGAACTGCTTCCTTGCAATGGCTTCGACGGTTGCCCAGCGAAAAATGCAATCCAGTTGACGTCACGCAGGATGTCATTTATCCCGCGGCATGTGCAATGGCCTACCTTATTTAGAAGTGCCATGCCACGAAGCGCGGTCACGGTCGCGTCGGTCTTCTTCAACTCTCACAAATATCATACTTCATTTGATTTCAAAGAGTAAAATTATAGTTTCTACTATTCTGGTTGTAGAAGTTTATACCCCAAAATTCATAGAATCAACTAGGGAAACATTGCAAAAAATAAGCATACGTTTTAAGAACAAAATAATAACCTTTAAATTTGGTTGATTAATGCTCCAAACTGCCGAAGTACCACCTGATATCTGAACCTGTGGATACCTGCCCGCTACATTTTGCTATTCTACATTACATTACATACATTTTGCTACTCAACAATGAATTTGAGCCTTCAAATGGAGTTGTAAATTTTTTTAAGTTATTGAATTATCCGAACAGTTACTGTAATACAAAACCTATGTTTAGACGGAATTATTACCTCATGATGAATGAAATAAATCCTGCAGGAAGCATCGATGACGTGAAATTGGAATCCTATGAAAACTAACAACGCACGAATTGAAAATGCATCATTACACAAACATTGATATGCCATCTTTACACAACCTTAAGTTTTTATTTTGCGAAAACAAATGAAATATATAATGGATTGTAATATACATTCCCAGTCTAGGCGTATGATTTTTCCATAGGGAATTTCAAACAAATGTGTGAACACTAGCGGTTGACTCCGTTATAGTTACTGCGCACCTAGTACCGTAGTTCCATAAAAATACATTCCAACACCTGTTTTTTCGGTAGTCCTTGTCCGCAAGTGTTTTAACACGTAACTAAATTTGAGATATCATTCATCCAAATAAAAGCAAACTCTTTGAAAAATTTTTAATGCATTTTGATACAGGTAAACTGGAAAGAGCAGAAGCACAATTAATCTTTCATAAAATCTTTTACAAAACAAAATTTCTTCGTTAAAAATTTGCTTGCGTAAATGATGCAATATCAAGAAAGATGCCGGGATTCGGATTCCAAACGTCATGTTTACCGAAAAGAATATGTTTATATATCCGACAATATTCAGCGTATTTAAATAAGCGATATGTTCCATTAATATTTGTTCGTTGTATCCAAAGACATTGACGTTTCGACTTGCTCATTTGACTGGACTGAGTTTGGTATGTCCAGTTGAGATTAACACAAAAATACTGCTGTCCAAAACACACGATATTTATCACTTTCTGTCATGTCCCATAACATTCTGAAAAGCATTATGTGTGTGATTGTGTCAAGAACATCTGAAGTCAGATTTAGCTTCCCTAAGGATTACATCAAACTAACTAAATACAACAACAAATCAGGTAAATCGTTTTAGCTAAAACATCATCCTGAATATAGAAAAGGTCTTCCTTCATGAAAAAAAACAATATTTTAGAACTTTGTGTGGTAGCATAAGATATTCCCCTTATTATGTACTAATAATACCTACATTTAATGCTCCAAGAGTGAGCAAAATAGATATAGCGATCAAATATCTTATATGCATTTTAAAACTTATTTCATGGGTAATTCGCCAGTGATTCCGCCTAACTACAGAGCACAATTTATGATCTCACTTGACGGGGAATAAAATTTTCATTTCATAACTTCCAGATTTTTTCTTAGGTATTTAGCGCAATCACTTTGTGAGGATACGAAAGTAATTTTTCCTTACATATACTTGGTATACAGACTTGAATAATGGTTTCATACGATTGAATCTCCATTTAGTATTCATATTAATTTCCAAAACAAAATGAAATTTGATCTCAGATTCATTACATAAAATTTACATTGAGCACTAGTTTCCTTTCCATTCAATCAATGCAAAGTGAAAAAGTGAATTCTCATAGGTAATCTGACTGGTAGATTTCTTATTATGCAAATACCGTTTTCAGTGAGTCACTGGTAAAATAACGTGAATCACCTGAGAGAACCATGTGGGTTTCTTCAAGATTTACGTCTTATTATATACACCCTACGAACAGTCTCAAATAAATATTCAAATCACTACATTTTCTAACATTCGAGGTATTCATATGCAAATGTGGAGAGTACAAATGTTCTTAAAAATACCTCACAATAGTTTTTGATATTCTGCGATATAAACGCATTTATTTACTAGTTCTCTCCTTAATGTACTCCACTATAAAATATTTTAATAATTAATGGATGAAAGAAACGCGAAGAAATAGAGAAAAACTCCATTATTATAGAGATTTACATGACCCAAACAACCAACCAAAAGCCTTTTTCCTGGACCAACTGAAAGCATATTCGGATATCTGGATGGAAAAAACAACTAAAATTCTCAATCCTCTCACCCGAACGTCTCCCCACGGGACTTAACCCTCCAGTGCCATAGGTGGGAGGGCACGTCCATCCCTTCCACCTTTGCCTCAACACATTTTCACTTGAGAATCCCTACCCCAACCACCCTTGGCTAGACAGTGTGCCCCTAAATCTCCAAATGACGGTGAATCCCACGCCACTTTCTGACCTTCTCCACCTTAGTATCCTTCATGCGTCTCACATATTTACACTCAGCAATAACTCTCAATACGCCCCTGTTTTTGACCGGGTAGGTAATAATCACAGATTCCCAAACAAAAATTTCTCATACACAAATGTATTTCTCATGCACAAATATGCAACGATAATTCTTCAGCTGTGTGATCCAGTCCAGTTAAAAACTGAGACAAAAATCTAAGCTATATTGTAAATGTGAAAGTATTCCTCTCTAATTAAGTTATTGCTCACGCGTAAAATTGTATTTAATTACCTTCATATAATGTGTGTACATCGAAGAGTTTCTAGATGCCAGAGTGGACCGTATATTCTCAACCTACCTCTAATAAATTCGACAAATCATCATGTACAATCCTCCCCTAAGCATTAAGCCTATCTGAATTCAGGTAGATGTTTCAGCATAGTTAACGTCTCTCTGCAAAAAAATCACTAAACCATCATAACTTTTCAGCGAATCCTATCACTTTTACATAATTCATTTGACTATCGACTAAAAATACAAAAGTAAAATTCATTTAGGACCTCCTATAACCTTACGTTTTCAGTTAATTCCATTACAAATACGTAACCGCACGCTAATTAGCCCATTAATCTATAAGTAATTTTTTCCTAGGTCGTTCGTCTCTCATTCGGAATATATTCTCATAGATGTAGGTACTTACATTAACGGAAATGAATTACATGTTTGGTAAGGTAATAAACAACAGTGGACAGAAAAAAATAGAGATAGAATAAAGAGACAGGAGAGAAATGAGAGCACCTTACAACACATAAAAGAGGGTGATATAATGAAAATAGTTGGGTAATATTGGGGTAGGTAGGATGAAATTAGGAATCTAAGTGACTTTGGCGAATGTCAACAACAGTAACTAAAATACCATTTAACCTCGCAAAAGAGAAGATTTATGAGGGAAATTATTTCAAATATCAGCCCACAGTGATGGTTATCTTAATTGCGATTGTCCTCTATGGTGGATCGATTTTCATTTTTTGATAAATTGCTAAATTCATCAGGTTGGATGAATTTCCTTTTGAAATTTTAGTTTTCCAGCCTATTTTCAATAAATCAATTGATGTTCTACCAAGAGAATATGAAACTGAGAGTTGACAGTGATATTTGGAAGGCAATTAGAATATACGCTGTTTAAGTTCCAAATGGTCGAGTAACAATATCTTACCGGGTAGCAATGTCACCCTCACACTGCCACGTAATATTTGACTATATGAATTCGAAGCCCAAATATTACAACTACAAATAAGAATCAGAAAGGTTGATGAATTCAATTCGAATCGATAGTATTTCAAAAGACTTTTACGTCTTTCCTAGTGCAAACAATTTGCAAGCTTTCACGGCAAATTCGCATACAAATGGATTGCATTAAGTTTCATTTTTACTACGATTCAAAATACCATAACTATGTATTTATATATATGGCCTTTATTGCCATAAAACCCTGAAGATGGGTCAGATGGACTTCATAGGCATGCTAGCATTGCATTTGTTAAGTAACCATTAAGTTTTTCATCAAAGGTATTGCATCAAACATAAGCGGTATTTCTGAATGTAGATTCTTTTTTATATAAATGTTATGCATTTCCTTGCTTTGCCACTTTCCCGAGAGAAAAACCCCGCCACTCAATCCCAGCGTTGGAAAACCCACCCCTAACCCTGCCATCCCCAAGGTCCGTCCTTGCCCAACACAATCTGTTATACGAAACTTCTCGCCAAGCTAGACTGTCAGACTAAGCGCTCTGACACAAAACAACCTCCTCATTCTCGCCCACCCACGCAAGGCTCGCATCCTCAGGGCCACCCTCGGACAACCCAGGGCACTCCTGTGTCCCTCCCGGCCTGCTCCTGGAATAAACCATTCCGTCCCATAAATACAGATTTCCGGAGTCGACGGGAGAGGCACTGGAAGCCCAATAACGCAGCGGAGCGGTTGAGCGATTGCACGGAAGCACAGGGAGGATGGGAGGGACATCTTCGCACCCCCCCACACCACACCATATTCCCTATAACGCGCCACTCCCCTCTTTCCACCTCAAACATCCCCCGCAGAGGATCACACACCCCGTCCACGAACCCTCTCAGGCGAGGTGAGCTGGAAAGTTGGCAGGGAGAGAACGAGGGAAGGAGAAAGGAAGGGGAGAGGTGAGACCACCATAAGGATGCAGGCGGCTGAGGAAATGAGTCCCTCGTTGGGTGAAAGGGGATTGGGTGGGTGGGTAAAAGGAGGTTGGGGGAGAGACAGGAATTCAGCCAAGAACGGCTTAAGACGAGGACGAGACCTTTTGGTACTCTCCCCAACGGGTAGGTAAGTTTGGAGAGTCAAATGTCTTAATTTACACCATAATTCGCCTTCTTTTTTGAAAACACTAACAATTTTCATGTTCTACAACTAGTTAGTTATTGATGATAGGAACCGACGACTGAGGTCATTTGCTGATACCAACCTAGCAGTGGAGTATATGGCTACGATAGGTTTGATGAACCTATTTATATTTGTTCCATACGACAGTGACCTCGTCTTACATAACAACACCAACCATTTTCTCCGTTTTAAAGTTATCCGGTTAGAAAGGAAAAATATTAGAACTGAGATTATTTTCTGACAAATACCAATCCTATATCGACTTATATGGCCTCAACCGACTGAAATATTCCTTTATTTAAGTAAGCATTTCAGTTAGTAGGCCTCGTGGCCAGGTACAAATCATTGATGAATAATTCCTGGCCTCGTGTCTGCTAAGTTTTTCAAGTTCTATCCCCGAGACTGCAAGAATTTGAAACGCAATTTTAAGACATTTCAGGCAAAATTTAAAAAAAAACAGAAAATGATAGGTTGCATTATTAATTAGGAATTGACAAGAAATAGGGAATCGTCATTAACTTATATTGAAAGAAAGGGGGCAAAGGGTTTGCAGTGTTACGTCCCATGTGATTAACTAAATTAATCACACGGTGTGCTCTCCTCATGGTACCCTAAAGCTGGTAAGTAGAACTCTAAAAATCTCTGGTATTCCATCCTCTGCAAACGAATCTCCCCCGCATGGATCGTCTCCTGGGTTCTTTCTCTTATCGTTCCTCAGCCAAGCTCTCCATATAACTTTTTTTTTAAATTCCATAGTCCCTACCTCATCAGTGATTTCTATGTCCATTTTTATGCGCTGTCTCCTAATCTTTACTCAAACATTTTCCCCTACCATCATTTTATACACGCTCTCGTGTGTCGTCCTTTGCATCTTTCTTCTTATGACCGAAATATAAAGGATTTAAATTCACGGAAAACTTAAATCGTAGATGATGTATGAAAACAATGGGAGAAATAGCAAGTGGAAGAGATGAAAATCTTGGGCTGATGCTCGTTACGTAATTAATCATCGATATGTTTCTATATCATCGCTCTAATGGTAAGTTTAGGAATTAATCCAAATAGGAACTCTATTTGGAACCCATTAATAAAATAAAATTGCTATTTATCACAACATTTATGAAAAACATGTTAAAATAACTAACGGATGACAAAATTACGTCATACTCAATATAAAGTATGGAACGTTTGGTTTCTTTCGCATCGAAGAAGCTACTACGGGTATACACTTCATCAAGAAACGCTCTATACCACATGAAATAGAAATGTCTCCAACTCGTTTCTCTCGGCGGTGTGATTGGGACTGTCTGGGCTAGAAATTAGTGGGCCAAGTTCCGTCCGGTACTGTCTTTATCGCTTTACCGAGAGCCTTCAATATATGCAACCACATGTTACCTTTGATAATTGCGGGATGCCGGCAGATCAGGAAATTATGCTTGAAGTGTATATAACACAAGTGAGGAACAATCAAAGAAGTGCTAGGAATATGATGCGTCCATTAGACAATAAATTGAGGTACAAACAGATCAGGGCCCCCTTCGAAAAATATTTCTCTAGCTTATCTTGCCGAAGCGATCTGAAAATCTATCCAAGCGAGGTAACTTCTATCCATGACCTACCTTTCATGTGCTGAGTTGGACGATCGTGGACAAATATTCCTTTGAAACAGGTAAGTGGTATCATTTACTTTTTAGAATAGAAATATTTTTTTAATAAGGGTTGTACCTCAAGTCATATAGAACGGAATAGCAAAGGTTGGCATATTTCACCTTGAACTCACAGCAGAGCGGAACGTCGGATTCACATACGCAAACAGTCAAAAGGAAGACATATAGTGGCGTAGAAAAGAGAAAGACCTGCCGATCCGTTGGTAAAAAATACATAGATAGAAAACATTTTTCAGGAACGATAAACCTGAGCATAAATTGTTTCCAGATCAAAAGATATGCGCGGTACATGATTGATTTAGAATATCCCAACCCCTCTTTCACTCCCGCTTCGCTAGGACCCATGAACTCGCCCCGTGTTTATTTGCTCCAAAAAGTTGGATGGCAAATGTATTCCTTGGACGTTGATGGATGGATCCGGCAAAAGGACGTGAAAGGGCCAGAGTTAGAGAGAGAGGAGTGGGACGGGGACCCAGTTGGGGCGTAAAGGAATTCGGGAGAAGGCGTCCCGCCTGGGTGGAATATTATCTGCCTAGGACATGGGTGTCTGTGTCTCGTCTGCTGTTACTGTTGTTCACCCGACGTAAAATGGCCTAGTGTGCTGTATTCGGGGTAGTGAAAATTAAATAAAATAAATAAATAAATAAAATACCTTCCGACCCCGTTGCTTACGATCGTGACATCGGCAGACACGATATTTTGCGCGATATGTATAGATAAATTCAGAGTATTTTCATTATTTCCGAATTTATTTTTATGTTGAACGAAAAACATTAAATGAAAATCGTATAAGGAATAGAACCACCCAAATAAGAATACGCCAAAAATTAACGCTAATGTATATACACAACAAAGGAACAAACTTAGCCCATTGTCATGCTAATGAATATTAAAGTATTATATGATTAATGAAATATAATAAAATGTTAATACCACTGAAAATGGATAACACATAGGAAGCTATCAAATGAAATATTTGTGTATTGCAGACGAGCCAGTCATTATCACTAAGATGGAAATAATATTCATTTACTCTCTTTGCCTTAATTACTGCTTAATGTATACGAACTATTAACCTATTTCTAAATCAATAAGCAAAACCCAATACCATTAGTCAAGGAGCTATTAATTGTATACTAACCATCAGTTCAACAAGCTTCGACAGCTATCATCATATCTCACTTTCAGACTGATACAGGTATGAAACCGCACTTTGGAGGTGCTGGACAATCGTCATTTCATCATTATGCCAAGTTATACTAACGTAATTGAGCATGGACCAGGGCTCCTATTAAAGTAGGCCATCATTGTCAACGCGAAGGAATGTATGCCTGCCAAAGGGACAGTCTCTCGCTGGAGAGTGGAATTCCTTCACGATGAGTGTAAAGAGAGCACTATATTCCATGTAACATACAAGTTTCAAATTACCATGGTTTCAACTCAGTGCATCATCGTCATATAGATCCTACATGTTCGTTAAAACATATAATTTCGTGAAATTTTTTCCTTGTCAATTCATATATAGGGTATTTCATTCATAATGACCTTGAATTTTCAAGGTAAGGTGATTTCATGGTAAAGCCTTCCATCATTCCAATTAGATTTGCATGGTGAATTTTGTGAATACCTGCCACAATCTTATGGCACATGAAGAATAAGAAGTTATATTTAAACGTTATATTCATTTTTTACCGATGAAAGAATAAACATAGTTATAGGATAATAGCTCGAAATACACTTAGCAGGCTCTGTAACAAACAAGTTCACTGGTTTCAAGCTGCCCTAAATAAATGATGTTCTGGCAGTTTACTTTTAATAGCTGAAGGAGAGGAAGAGAACAAATCATGAGATAGCAAAAACTACAGTTAAAAAGTTCTTTTATCAACTGGAACAAAGCAAAGATTCCTTTCCGCGATGAAAAAAAGACCATTTAAGAAATGTAAAACTCAAAATTGACTTTTTGATTAAGCATCCGTCTCACATTTCGGTCAATGTTTTAGTTATTATTATTCTCTAATCGATAGAAAAAAATGTTACATTTACATTTAAGAATGTAATACTATAATATTTCAACACATATTCACAAAATGCACTTAACAAAATACGTTAGAATAATGAAAGGTCGTGCTAAATTCTCATCCCACGGTGAAAATACAAGGCCACTGAGCATAGAATGAATATTAAATGATTTAAAAAAATCTTTTAGTTTTAATTTCAACCAATTTTGAGCAATTTTAGGAATCAACAATTTCATATACTGAAAACGGAGAAAATAAGACTGGCCTAATTTGTAGTATCGACATATGAAGTATTTGAGTGATGTCAAGTGAAAGAATTTCCCATAACATTACATTAATGGGGCCCTGTTTTAGGATTTCTCCTCTTCAGGGTGAGATTAAAATATTTACAGATACAATTTTTTGACGGGGTTGTTGCATATTCATAAAACAAAAAATAAAAACAATACGAGTAATAGTTTTCAGTTATTTACAAAAGTGGTTTTAGATATTTGAAATTTGTTCCGGAAATGGCGTTTGGCCTGGCATTTGCCCTAAGTCATGAGGAAAACCGGCAAAACTTCATGCAGACCGGAAATTCGAGTGATGAGTCTCCCTTGAGTTCGAGTTGAGATACCTCATCACTTGAAAAATTCGAGTGATGAGGTAACGCAAAAATTTATAAGAGGCCAGTCCAAGGGAGACTGGGTCATTTCTTTGACGCACCGCTTTCTCTTTCCTTCCCCTCCTGCTTCTCCCCAGCATCTCCTACCCAGCAAACACCCCGCCCTCAACACGTCCACTGCTTCCTCCCCTCGTCCGCTTCTAAGAGTCGCGGAACGCTTTTCCCACTCACACAGCCGTCCTCGTCCGCCCACACCCTCTTCCACTATCACTTTCTCTCCACGCTCAATCTCGCTCGGAACCTTTTCTAACCATCTGAATCACTCCGCGCGAGCTCCTTCGCATTCCCACCTTCGCATTCCATGCCCAGCCTTGTTTCCCCTCGCTCCCCCCCCCCACCCTTCCCTTCTGTGTGGGCAAACACGACGGTGGAGGAGAGGGCGAGAGAGCACTTCACAAGTGCTTCCTCCTTCCCCACTTCCCTTCCCACACACGCGCTCTACTCAACTCGTAGCACCTCTCTCTCCCTCTCTTCAACTCCTCCACCCACCTTCCCCTTTACCCTTCCCCACTCCAACCCGGAATTCTCTCCCTCGCCTTCCCTCTCCATCGCGTCCTCCTCCACGTTCCTTCTCATTGTTCTCCTCGCCCGACCGAGTATCTCGACCCTTCGTCCGACTCTCTCACATTCTCTCCCTCTCTCTCCGACCAATCTCCCTTTCGATCCCTCCCTCTTCCTTCCCTCGCCTCGAGTCCCTCTCCCTTCTCAAGCATGTCGTTTAAACATTTTCAAGAATGCGTTACGCGCTTTAAAAACTATAAGTAACAACTCCACCAAAGACGAATAATAGAATTATGGGTTATGACACTTATCTATTAATCATAAACCTGAGCCGAAGCACAAGTGGATCAGGAAAGGGAATTTTCCTACAAAAAATCTCTTATTTTAGTATATAAAATGATTTAAACAGTTCAACTAAGGCAATGTACAAAAATTGGATACCGAACAATAATTTCATGCATTTCATTTGATAATAGGGTTAAAAATTATAAAGAATTACATCGTAAACATTTCTTCAAAACAACATGAGGAATTACTCCTTAATTAGATACTCCAATAAGCTTATTTTTTTCATTTCGCGAAAGTAAATGGTTTCCACCTTCAAATAGGAGCAATTTAATATACTAAATTAAGATACGCTAAACGGTTTTGGTGCCACATAGCTATATTTTGATAACTACTAAAATTATTTTACGAATATCTAGTATCATTTTGGTATTATAGGTGCTGTGAAAGAATCCAGACTCCTACTTACCGGGATTAATGAATGGATGAAGCCAACTCTGAAAACCATTTTTATTACTTTCATGAATTGCGAAACTGAAGTTAGTTTTCTACCCAGCACTTCTAACACATCTAAAGTAGTATGTGGTACACATAAGAAGGAGAGGATGAACGTCATGATTTACGGAGACCGGACTTACAATCTCGCCTAAGGAATTTTAAATACTATGGTGAGAAAGGTGAAGGCAAGAATTACTCTATTCGATAACACTCTCAGCTCCTCGCGTTCATTTCATGTGGCGAATTTTCTCCCGACTGACATTTCTCTCCTACCTGCCCTCTATGCTTCCTTCACCTCGACTATATCCACAGCTCCGTAACATTTCCCAAACCTTCATCCCGTCCCGTGCTTTAGGTAGGGCTGAGATGCGTCGGCGTTATCGTGGGCGTTTGGACGTGATGCTTCAAAAGTAAAGGGAGGGACGGGCAGGGAGGAAAAGGATAACCTCACTGCAGGGAGAGAGAGAGAGGGAGAGAGAGAGAGAGAGAGAGAGAGAGAGAGAGAGAGAGAGAGAGAGAGAGAGAGAGAGAGAGAGACCTGAAACGATTGAAGTGAAGCAAACGTCTGGGATGTTGTTGCCGGGCAGGAGAGACATTAGAGAGAAAGAGAGAATACAGATGTAAGGAGAGAGAGAGAGATTGAGAATTAAAATAGCAAGGAGGTTGTACTACCATGTTTTGCTAGCGTGTTTCCTTCACAAAACTCTCCAACTGTTTAAAATCACTCGGTGTATTAATTCGGTACGTGCTTTCACTTAACATGCAAGCAGTTTTCGGAAGAGAATGCGACGGTGTAACGAGTACGATTCTGAATTCTTATTCCGAGCATGAGCGCAGCATGATGATAGCAAAGGACTGTAGGATTATTATACTTATATTTGGACCAGGAGTTAGATCTTTCAAAGAAATATTACATTCGTTGATAATTACTGACTTTTGTTAGATATATTTTTCTCTCATTTTTTTCATTACATATCGATAAAACGCATTATAATGAAAATAAGTTACAACTACCGACATTCTTGATGGCATTGGCCAAAGATAAAAAAATTACTGAGAGAGAGATACTTGAGTCATTTAAATAATATCCTAATTCACAGCGCACCCTCTAACATAAATCCATATTCAAGTAATAGTTTCTAGAGTCAACAGCCCGCAGTCAGGTCCCGGATTAGTGCATATTTCTTCAGTTGAATTATGTATCTACTGAAACGCCAGGTTGAAGGACCTTTAGGTTAGGTGTAACTCAATTGAAGAAGAAGTAACTTCAAATGAAGTGACAAGTTTATAGTTCCTTATTGCCTTTTATATCGCAGAGTATTGCCGACACCGGGTTTTCATCCACTCATTGCCCAATTCCTGAATATCTCTTCCCTTATAATAATTCCGACCAATCCAAAATGATGCAAATGACCATGTTAGCAGATTACCTCCATTACTTGAATTTATTATCATGCAACTTTTTATTTCCAGGAATAAGAAGTCGTAGAAGTCCGGGTAATATGCACTACCTCACGTGTTCTGCATATGCTTGACTCTACTAGTGATAAGATTACAAAGATGAGATATATTCATGATAAACCATACCCAATTAAGATGTCACAAGTACGCTTATATTTCACCTCTGTTCACATGGGTAGCAATTAAGAATACTACAGTAAAAATGTTAGTTCCCTGTAAATAGAACCGAAGTGGAGTGATTCAGCCCAGCTAGTCGAGTGCTATAGACCAAAACCAAGCCTTTCGCGCTGCCTTAAGAATCCTGGAGAAGTAACATGTTCCATAATATTTATGTCTCTTTTTACTGAAAATGATATAAAAACAAATACTACGATAGATATGTTTGTCAATCAATTTTTACATATATTACGGTGTGCATTTTCGTAAGTTCAGTGAAGTACGTTGACCCCACTCCAGTTTGTACTGCTTCTTGAGCGTCCCTCAAAATAATTTTGTTACAATTCCTAATTATTCCCTTTGCTACTCCTATTTTCATCGGGTAAATGGGCGCTATTAACATATGCCGGAGTAATTTTGTGCGGGCACAATCTACACCACGTTTATTCAGGCCAGAGCGCAACGTCACCAGTTTCCGATGACCTACTAATAAAGAGGCAGCCAAAGCCACCTAGAATACATATTCCATAGGAGGCCAGTCAGTGTGGGCAGCCAGTCTGAAGGTTGCGATCGGCAACGTTTGGTGTTTAAGCCTAGGTTTGCTAAAACGTTGCAAGTTTTGCGGAGATAATAACACTTCGGAAGAGGAATAGTTTTTCTATATTTCTGGACGTCAGAAGCATCATAACATGGTTACTAAGAGCTGTGTCCCAAAGTTCCAAGGGAATGACGACGGTGGACCAAAGCTACATCTACTTTGTTCTCCTCGAGGCGAGGAACTATGTGGAGGAGGTGGATCCGTGGAATCCCTAGGAAAGTTTTTGAGTCATCCATGTTTTTAAAGGGTAAGTGTAATTAAATATTATAATTTCAATGTCACATTTGATCACGTTTTTTAGAACTAAGACACTTCAAATGACCTGGGTGGGAATAAAAACAATGCACTTAAATCATTAAAGTTATTGTTTAGGTCAAGGGATGGTTGTGATAGCAACCATCAGGATTTCAGACTTCATTCTGCCACTACAATGAATTTATCATGGATATTAGATTCGATATCAAGTCCTGATGTAACAATGAATATACAGGATTCATTAGATATTGAAAATGCCTTGAAGACCCATCCCATTCGTGGTTTCTCCTTGGGTCGTATTAACATGGCTAAGAAATACTTATGATTAGAGTGGGTTCCGCGGTGGCAATAAAATTAGAGTGTACCTCACAAATAGCTCGATTCAAATATAAGCGATATTATCGTAGAATTAGAATAACGTACCACACGAGTCTGTTTTCGTTATTTATGCACAAAACTTAAATGATATAATAAAATAGTAGAATGAAAAAATAATAGAATACAAATACTTGCGTCTATGCGAAAAATAAACTTGAGATTGAAACTTGAAAGAAATTAAAAGAGGAAGATACCTTTGAAATGTTGCATAGAAAACATAAATTATAAAAAATTCATAGGTAGAAATTAACAAGCCTAAATTTTCCAGATTCATCTTCTCACACGGAAATTTTTCATTCATTGTTTTTTCATACAGTGAACGACTATACATTAATAAGAAAAATAGTTTAGTTGCAAAGCCATATTGGCTTCAAAACATTGTATTATTGGTATTCTTGGTGAGGAAATTATAGCAGTCCAGTCACTGTAAGTCATACGCCACGGGTAACTTATAATATTACACTTAATATCCAACTCAATAGAGCAAGACTTAATCGTCCTGAATCGGCATGAAGTTAAATTAACAAATAAAGGATTTGCCTTTAGGCTAAAAATGAAAGGACAAATAAATTGCCATAAAATGCAGTGTCACTAAGTACAATCTATTTACGCTCGGGTGCATGAAATATAAGGAACATATTTGCGATCCAACGAATGATTAAATGCCAACAGCGGTGGCATAGCAAATATTATAGTTATATTCATGCCTAAAGGGAGCATACAAAAAATTATCGCATATTTGAACTTATTAAACGTTGAATTCATTAAGAATGTACTAAATAATCAATCTAACTAAAAAGATAACGTTTGCAGAAAGACTTAGTCGCAACATTTATGGCCACAAGAGCACTAAAACTCCAGCCGTGTGACCTCAAACAAAGCTAAATAGCCGCCAGGCAATATTTTATTCAGGACTATTTGTCATGGCGAATCCTCATATGGCCAGAAGAGGAATGGATTACACACATTTTTATTTTACCGCAGTTAGGACTCCGAGTTAACATTTATTGCCCCGAGAAGGAGTAGTAGTTCTTGTAATTTACCATTATTCCCAACAGTATGCCGTCGTTTCAAAAGCCGTTCCGTAGTCATGCCGGCAGTTTCCATCGATCTTTTTCCCGCTGTAACTTATAAGCTTCTCCGGCAATGAATCCCATCATATTGGTTCCGTGTACCCAAAAAGCCATTCCGAAGTGAAAGAGAAGGGAAGAGGAACAAGAAATTAGGGATAGATGAAGAATAGGAATTGATGCGAAAGCATAAGAAGCTTGGACTCAAAATCGACGAAATTCACCAAAATAAAGATTATTTTGACTCAGGTATATACCATGGTCTTGTTAAAATGGCCCACATGCGGATAGTTAATTGTAAGAACAGTCTAGTTTGTTTATACGCACTCAACCATCAAACATTTATAAAATATAGACTAGAGAACATATTTTGAAAAACATTCACCTCCTGCCACGTGTCCTGGAGTAAAATACTAGGGTAGTTTTTTTTAGATTTAGAGGGCCATTAACATTGCACTTACGAATAAACGTTAAAATAATCCTGGAGTCAAAAATACAACGGCATATACTCAAGTAACAATGTTCATATCAGTTATTTTAATATATTCCCTGGATTGGAGCCTTATAAAAAGATTCTTTGGTCGGAGAATAATCTTCGAGATTATCCTAAAGAATTTTAGAAGAAATAAACGGAAAATTTATATTTCAAATATTATCAAGAACAGACCTCTTAAATAAGATGTGCAGGGTGGAGATAATTGGAAGAAAAAATAAATTCGGGAATGCCAATGAACGTTCCGACTATGGGAGTAACGAAAGGATTGAAATGAAGTAGTGAATAGGAAAATAGAGCCAAGAGCGTTATTGCCGCCACATGGCGTGACTTGTTAGGTCCTTGTCGTGCAGCACACGAAAGGTAAGGAGTGGAAGAGGCAGTAAGCGTGCATCCATCCAGGCACGAGTTTTATGTGAGCCTATTGAGAATTCCGCAAGACATTACCGAGATGCCCAAATAAAAATTCGACAAAAGAGAGCCATGCAATTACCTTTTCTACGACTTCTCCCCTTATTCTAGGAAAAGAAGTGTAAAAGAAAGCCTGAAAAAACTAGGGAACTACCAACGTAAAAAAAGAGTACAGGAAGTAAAAAGGCTGCGTTTCCTGGGTTACGGTCACAGTGAGAGGTTGGCAACGTGGTTAGATGAGCAGATACGTTAGAGGATTATAAAGAGCACCTTTCCATTTGCTGGGGTAGTTTAGGGCTGGAAGTTTTATGCGGAAACCCAACTCTGACCATAAAGTACTCGTATTTATAGAGGAGCATTGCGTTTCATAATTTGCCTTCCGTAATATGCTTAAAAATCTCCGATTTCAAGAAAAAGGCCAGTATAATTGCTTTCATAATTGCGAACAAATAATTAATAAGCATTACAATATTTATGCGGTTATGTAATTCCAAAGTTAAATTTTAATTCTACTCATAATGGCATATTAATTAGAACGGCACCTCGTAAAGACTACGCAGAAACTTAATACATGGTTTCTTCTGTTCTCTCTAAACCATACGCAAATCTCACAGAATGCATTTCAAACTTTTACTCTATTTAAAGTGAAATAGTTTTGTTATATTGAAAGCCTAAGAATTTTTTTTTTAAACTTTGGTAAATTTGAACAAATATATCCGTAAGATTAAACGTCCGTTGTAACTTCAATGAGTATGAAAATACGTAAAAATGTACATTATTCAAGAATGTGGTGAAGTTATTCCTAGAGTATTCGATTTCCGCTGCGCAATCACCACTAAAAGCCAAAATGTTAGAGAGAGAAATAATGTTTGGGATTGAGGCCGTTTTCTTTCTCCAACTTCCCACCGGCTTCAGTTCTTGGAATCCATAAACCACGCAAACGCTTTCGTTCCTTTAAGCCCTTTTACCAGAAAAAGGCCTATTCCCGTTCTGCCCCGCATCCTGTCCAAGGGTGTGACGTGAAGAGAAGTAAAGAGAGGAATAAATGCCTGACGAACATAAAAGAGGAAAGAAACACTCCGTTAAAAGAAAAATTCTGCATTAAAAGAAGAAAGGTGACGGATGACAGGAAATTTCAATGAGAGAAGGAATAAACTCACTGGGATTTGACGCATAAAAATACCTGCGCGAGGTTAACTCATAATTATTCTCATCTTCATATGAATAAGTGACTTCCCTCTACAGACACGATTCGTTAATGTTTAAACACATATTTTGCATAGATAGATACAAAATATTTTCCTTCGAATTGGAAAGACAGAGACGCATCAAAGGTAAATAAAAACACATTTTTAAGGAGTTGACAAAGCTGCCTTCATTTTCTCATTAATTCTACCCAATGAGAATTAAATTACCTCAGATTTGGAAGGATTGTTGAATTTACTAGAATGGTTGAATACTAATAAATAAATTAGAATAATACCGCATATAATTTTAATGCAAGTTGTAGAGTCAATTCATTTAATGCTCATATTTAAAGTTTTTCAACGTTAATACAATTTAATTCAATTTATTTCGGTTCATAAATCAATGACACTCATCAAAAATAGAGTAAATCATCATATGAAAAGATCAATTTACTTAATCACGGACAACCTTAACTATAATTCAATATCATAGGAGAATAAATATTTGTAACATATAAAATACTATTCGCTGGGAAAAAAAATCGTATCACATTCAATGCATTACATAGATATACTAATTTATTCTCTCAGTAAATAAAAAACCGATTCAGAGAAAAATGTTGAAACATAAATAGATAATAAATATGCAATAATCATTTAGGCAATGTAGAGGGAAAATAATCATTTAGGCAATGTAGAGTTCTTCCCTCCGACTCGATTAGAATGATAAATAAGAAAGAAATTATGTTCCTTCACCTTCGTTTAACACTGTCATTGATTTCAAACAATATGTTCCAATAGCTTTTATACATTCCCATAAGCAATTAGTGAATCTTAGTACCCTGTAACTTGTCCTTAAACGAGCATTGTTGAATTAAAAAGTATCACATATGAATTCTCAGTTGTATATGAATATGGTATGTAAGAGAACTGATCTATATTAGTGCCTGATGATATTAACTCTCGGATGTAATCGGGTATTTCAAATTCAATGGATTTTATGGTGTTTATCTTTAGTGAAATGATGAGATTTCACAAAGTTGATACTGGCTCTATAAGAAACATTGCTGAGTCTACGCTCTAAGCCGTTGGTTGTGAGGAGGAGTAAACTAAAAATACACCGTGGCTCGACACTCCGGCATAAAATTGAATCCTTCCCTTAAATGAGACGAGGTGAGAAAGAAAAAGAGGTTGAGAAAGGAGTGAAAATAACCGGAGAGAGAGAGAAAGAGAGGAAAAAAGGCCCAAGTCGCCGGGCAAGAGAGAGTGTTGCCTGGCGATCGGAAAGAAGAGATAACGGGGAGGTATTGAAAAGGAGCGAGCCAAGGGTTGAGAGGAGGGAGAGAGGAGCGAGAGATAGATAGAACATGGTGTGGGATCCCCTCTCCCCGAAACCCCCTCATTCCTTCCAGATAAGAAAAGAGTAAGTGCAGTCTCTCTCCAGTCTACTACCACCACCCGCCCTGCTCCACATTCCAACGTCAACCCATCCCACCTGGAGGAGAGCGGGGAAGGGACAGGTTGGAGGGTAGAATTGTACATCGCCAGAGATAAGGGAGGGTTTGCTCCGGTGAAGTGGAGCGTGGCGCTTCTAGCCCCACCTCCGCGGGCACAGCGCCGGTCGGTGGGCGGGCATGGGAACCGCTGAGCGTACAGACGCAAGCAATTGGGACGTCGAAGAGGAGGGAGTGCCCGAGAGGATGATGATTCAGCAAAACGTTGATCGCCCAGTAATAAACAAATACACGCGCTCTTTAAACAGCCCACACCCACGTCCCGTGGACGGGGCTTCCGGAAAATTTTGAAAAAAATATTTAGAAAGCCCCCTAATATTCCAGATGCGGTGGGTAGTTTTAAAATTTATTTGAATTAATTTTTTTCAAAGGCCAGTTTATAATGTTTACAAGTTATAAAAGTTAAATTACAGAGCATTGTACGAAATCCAACGCTGTGGAATCGTTTCTTTTGCCGAATGTGTCTCGTTTATTTCCATTGGCCAAGTATTGCATTGAGTTATTTACCGCACTTCCATCAGCTCGTCTGCGTCATAAACATTATTTATCTTTCATGAAATCCAGGGTAAAAATAAAGTTTATTCAATGAGTGATACATTAAATTTGAAAACTTTGAAAATTCTAAACCCCAATCCCGACAGCAATTGATGGTTATGTCGATAAAATCGCAATTGATACAACATTCCCGTATTTTTTCGTCATTTTAGAAAAATAGAAATACAGTAAATAGGTATATTAACAAAATAATAATGTTCAAAAAAGTGAACGTGAGCCTGTATAGCGCCTGGGAAAGGAATTCTACATTTAATTTGTCGTAAAAATCTGATGTATCTCGATTCATCAACTTTTCGACTCTTCATGCTCTTTTTTACAACTTTCCATTAAAACTTTTCAACCCCTAAGCAAGCGTACGCGCATCTTGTCCTTAAGCACTGGTTGATATGTCCTGTCAATAGATTTGATTTGATGTAACAACTAGTGTCAAAACAAACCTCTAATTATACTATTTTGTCGGCGAGAAAAGCCGATGATATCATGCTCTCCCTCATTTTGTCCACCAAACGACAGGCTATCAAATATGCCAAACCTAAACTCTAATTCAATATAGGGATAAATTAAAGACTAAATCACCAAGTAATCAACATTAACAAGGTATTTTCAACCTAGATAATTTTAAATTAGTTTACCTAATTGATTAAAAATATAATATCGATCATTACCTTGAATTTTAGGGCATAAGATGCGGAAAAAATTCTCAAGGAAAGTATCAAAATGGTGGGAATCCGGAAAGTCAGCCAACAGAGACGCACGAGAGTAACAATACCCATACTTAGTTACCCAGTACACCACTTCTCCATCTCTCCTCACATGAGTCCATAACACTCTCTAGTCTTAATTCGATAAAGCAACTCTGGTTTTTTTTGTTCTTGCTCTTTATTTTGCTCCCTGCACAATGATTAAATTTGCTGATCCTCTATTTCTCTTTCACACGGCGCAGTGGCGATGGACTGGGATGAAATTAGATTGGTCTCGTCCGCGAGGGGCCATCTTGGACGCGCGGAAACCGAACCATCGTAAGCCTCCATCACCTGACACTAGATATCTAGGGAGCACAGGAGAAGAACCACCGAGTAACCAACCGTGAGCCGCTAAATTAGAGATCGCCATAAATGATTCGACTTGAAATTGACTCCGAACAATGCGCATTTCCGGGTTATGGGAACTAACTCTCTGCCCAACTGTCTAGACTGGGCAAGTTAGAGTAACCTGCGGTACGTCAGCATAGTGCTAATTGATTTACGATATTAGCTCGAAGAATTAGGCTGTTTTAAGTCGTTAGATATTTTGCTTAATAGAAGATAAATAGTTTTTACAAAATATAAAATAAATGTATAAGACAAATTGAGATTTTGAAGTTTTGCCGTATATAAATATACAACATTCGAAGAAATGCTTAACTGGAATATTGTTTACTACTTGTAATTGATATAAGGATAGACCTTAAATAATAGTATGTCATTGCATAATTCCTCAATTTTACATCAATTTTTAATGTTTAGAGAAACAAGCAACCAGTTCGTTTGAATGTAGTTGGGATGAACTTTTCAAAATTGATTGGAGTAAACTAAACGATAGAATCCATAATAGGAAGTCAGAGATAAATAAATATCACCTAGGTGTAACGTTCATATAGGTAATATTGAAATAGGAATTAAAAAGTCAAGGCCATTTTCAATCTTCACATCTTCACAGGAATATCAGAGTAATAATATCATAGTAGGTGGGCATGATCGATGGTAGAGATAGATAGTCTTCAATGAATACGAATAAACAAAAAACATGAGTATGTAGGAAAGAAAAGAAACAGAGAATAAATTATAATTCGAAAATATAAGAAACATTAGGAACTATAAGAAAATTTAAAATCTCTTATTTTTTTATGATACTGGAAATAAGGACACTAGCTTTTTTAGGGGATGAATTTACAAAGCGATATAAGGAATTCCAAACTGCAGGACGTATTTATATCAATGATATAAGGAACGAAATTACATTTTTGTTGTTATCAGAAAAAGATGGGATTTATTCACTACCCATCTTTCTATTTGATATTTTTTGCGTTCTGTGAATCGGCTACAATATCACGTGCATGAAGAATAACATTCATTTTGAATTATTACTCTAAATAAATGCGATGAAATAATTCTTTTATAAGATTCAGTTCCAAAATCTCACTGTTTGAATGGCGTCTATTTGGAAATTCTTGATGATACAATAAAGTTTCTTCGTTTAAATTATATGCATGTATTTTATATCTAGTTTTTAGAAGGCAAGAATAAGGACATTGACTTACTCTTAACAAATTCACCTCACGCGAGCGATATGCTATTTTGAGCAAACAGAAACAATACGAACGCTATTTATTGAAAAAGAGCGAAAGTTTTCAATCGCGAGACCAGGCGAATGAGAGAGAGAAAAGAGCAGGAAAGAAGTCCCTCCCCAGGGAAAAACGGAAAAACCCCTATTTTCTCTTTCCAACCCCGCCAGGGAAACTTCCTCATCCCTTTGTAACCATCCCGTCCTCGCTTGTCGTCCTCTCCGCTAGAAAGAGGACCTGATTTCTCTGGAGCGTATTCGCGAGCGCACGTATAAAGCCACCCCGCAGAGTTTGGCCGGAAGGGTCTATACTTGGGTGCCGACATCAAGGAGTCCTAAAGAATACGACGACGTTGACGAAGGTGAGGAGACCGCAGTCAGCTGCGAGACCGGGCGATTGGGAGGACGAGATAACAGGTCCACCCGCCCGCCCGCCCACGCTGCCGAAAAACGAAAGGGAGGACCTTGCAACCCGTCCCAACGTCCTGCTAGCACGCCAACCCCAACCCATCCCTCACCCGAAAAGTAAAAGGAAAAATAAACAGGTACGCCAACTAAAAACGTGGCCCACAAACCCATCGACCTCTTTCCTCACCAAAAAAAACCCTCCATACCAGGTTACCATTCTCTCTTTCTTTGTCTCTTCACCGTACACGTCCTAAAACCATAAACCACGACAAATCTCACTCTTCCGGGAACGCCATTCCCACCGTGGAATTTTTTCGGGAATTTCATTCCGTGCATTCCCGGATACTTAACCGGGTATGTAACGCGAGTACACTTTGTGGGGAAAGAACTCAGGAAAATAACCAATCGGTTCCCTAGGATTTGAAGCAATTGCGGGGATCTACGCTATTTCCATAGCTTAGCCATATTGGTTAGAAAAAATAACAATAGTATATTCCACACTGTTTTAATGAAAACCGACCGTAATTTCTATAATTTACGTCATTAGCTTTCAGGAGTAAGTGTCAGAGCTCTAGAGTTTTAGGTGTAACTTTGTGGAAATATTGTATATCCATAATGGTAGAATAAAATAACAAGAGTGATTTTCACCCCGCTTCAATGAAAACCGATAAACATGATCAAGGTACCTTGATAATGACATAAGATATCGAAATTATGGTTGGCTTTCATTAAAACAGAGTGAAAATTACTGTTTTTTATTCTAATTAATATGGATACTCAATATTTCCACAAAGTAACGACTGAAACTCTTTCATAAGTCCATAGTTCAGGCCTTAAGTCTACCTTCTTATTCATGATTTATATGACTAATTATCCTGAACCTGAGCACACAGCTAATACAACTGCAGTATTATCCCGTTTTATTTAATTTGGCTCGGTAAATAGGGTAAGGTGAGGGGAATTCTCCAAGTTATTTCGGTCAGGTTTTTTGATTGGTCCCCTAACCTATCTCGCCATCACTATTTCAAGATTTTATAAATTTATAAGAAAACCCCTATTCTCTACTATCAAGTAACTACAGTAAGGCTAGCAAAAAGGACAAATTTTCACTTTAAGACTGAACAGTGATGAAAAAAACTATGTAAAACATAGATAATAACGCGAGGGAATATAGAGAGAGGTAGATAAATAATAAACAGCAAAAAATGAATAAGAGGCTGAAAACATGTGTTTGGAAATTGTTTGCGGGTATATTATAAATGAATATATTTGCTAATATTAACGATTTTACCATAATATCATTTCCCGTAAATCAATCGCTTAATTAGAGGTGAGATAAATTGGCAGAATTTAATTTATCAGCCAATGCGCACTATGACAACACTTCAAAACATACTGCCTCATTAAAGACTCGTATTTCCTTACTAGTTAAGCATAATCCGTTATCCTTCTCTCAATCATTGTATCGTAAATACCAACTCCACGGTAAACGTGGATTTTTGGTGATATAGACTCCACCTCGCTAATCAATACGTGACGAAATTATACGATTCCTTATCTTTTCGTGTGATATAATTTAATCCCTTCCTCTTTTCATTTCATTTATGCATTTATGAATATGTAATGAATACATTATTTGTAAAATGTTAATCAACCGGTAATACTGCAGTAACTTGTCCAAAATGCTTCAATTTATCAGAGTGGAAGTCTCTGTGTTCTGGGTTGGGAAAAAATGGTATTAATGAAATTATTTTTTAACTCAGGTTATATACTATTGAATAGTCTCCGTACGCATCTCTGCAAGGTAGTGCACGCCCTGAGCACGATTCTAATAATGTAAGGATTTTCTGCTGATGAACAGATACTGATGAAGTCAGGATCACAAGAGGTAACTGAAAATGATAGAACGGTGATTATGCGAATTTTCAAGATTTCTCAGGAGATGCAATTTGGCATTCTAGATTCCTGAAATTTCCAAAACATCGGATACCATTAACCTCCGTAAAATTTAGTAACAACTCCCCACTGTTTGAGCCAGTGCTGCACATTTGAGGACTGCGTTTATCCCCACCAGGCATCCTATTCGACGGACCCAGTTTTTGAAAAAAATAACTATTTCCGGGTGGGTTCGGCTATAACATAAAACGCAAAAATAAATTAGTTCATCCTCCGCGTATTTCTCGTCACGTCCGGTGCCGTCGTGCTTTCTTTCTCATGCAACGGAGGGAGCGTATTTTTCGTTTTATTTTTCCGCCATCGCGAGGAGAGGCGCTTTTATTTCTCAGGCGGCGGAGCGGAGATCGATAACCGCTACGCCTTCAATAATTTTTCACTTCCTGTTCGACCAATTCATTCGACTCTCCCTCCGCCTCAGTGCACGAAACTCGGGAGAATGAGAGTCCATCAGTGCGCAAATCTGATAAATGTAAAGCACACTATCGTGTGAAATTCATCTTCTGCAGCGATTTGCTAAGGAACTTCTTCTCCCGTGATTGGCCATGTTTCAAAATACAAATAACTTTGACTTTTGACTTTTGGATTTCACCTCGCATAATTCATTGGGGAATGTTTTACAGCTGCTGCGTAGCATGGTCTATTCTTCGATGCTTAAATATGCCTGATTACAAAGCGAATGACTACCAACTACAGGAAAAATGATTATAACAAAATTAGTTGTATTCTATGTAAGGCCCCAGGTGCAGTCTAAAATACGACTTTATATGATTGAAGAATTATGGCCAGTTATACTTCTCTTTTTGACAAAAATATCGCCTCAAAGAGAAGAAAACCTGAAATGCAGAGTATGATTGTGTTGCATTCAGCCACGGCCCATTGATTAGTATAACACTGCTCTTGCACAATGGCTGGCATAATGACAAATGACAGTTTTTACATAAATTTACTCAAAAATCACAGTTTTCCATAATTAAGTTGAGCAAATGTTTCTACAAAATAGCTTTGATAATAGAAAAAGACACGTGAAAATTCGTTTTAATAATGAAATTCTTACTCGTATTTAAACCACTCTTACAACATATTTTAGCTTCAATAACTTCAAGCTCAAGAGATTAAGAACTCATCAACATAATTACCCTCGATCATCTCAGTTAAATAATAAATTAATCTTCAAAAGAAATGTCGAGGAAAGTATACAACTAGTATGTATATTAAACTACTAGTAGTATTTTGAATGAACGAGCTTCGAAGGCTAAAATCGTTTTGTACATACTGTCTGCAACGAGCTGACAGGGACAACAGCAGTGGGATGAACCGGAGGATTATCTCTCCAAATTCGAGGTTTAACAACCAAACATAACTAACTTCTTCTTTCAAATTAATATCAAACTTACTAAGTAGTTTCTAATATATCAATATCGGGCAACCGATACTTATCCCTAACTATTCCCTGGGAATATCATGCATTTCTTAGAGTGAATAGAGCAATAAATTCGTAAATAAGAAAAATGATCTTGAATACTTCTCTCAACATGATTGTTTCACTTTCTATTCTTTCCATCATAGTCGATTTCTAGTGGGTGGTTCCTAATTAAACATCCACAATTACTGCCTTTTGGATGCGTCGGCGATTAGCCTTGCCTTTATTGTCTAACCGCGGGGAAGGTGGACTTATGAAAAACATGAGAGAATGCCGAGTGCGTTAGAGTGACGACGCTCGAGGAAATGCCATTTGCGTATACCAAAAAGAAGTGGTCGAAGACTTTTCAATAACCAACCTACATAAGAGAACTATAAAACCGTCAAAGCGAAGGCGGACAGAGACAAGAGATGAAGTGGACGGTGCAATGACTAAGACCGGGGAAAGATGGAGAAACTGCAGAAAAGAATGATACTCTATATTTTCGGCGCTGAAAACAAGAAAAAAACCTTTATTACAAAGCAAATATCCAGTCTTACAACTCTCTCTGCTCTTCTGTTGTTTTCTTTTTAAAGTTACAGCACTTTTCCGCTAATATGCTTTTAGGGAATCCAATAATTAACTCCCAAGTCTCAATTAAATTTTGTCACAAGAATGTGGCAATTACATAATGTAGACTCAAAACGCAAATAAGCATTGTATCTTCTCAGGTATTTTTAGTCTCGCAAAGATGAAAAACTTGATTGTAAATTTCCATACTGTTTTGATGAACACCGACCATGGTTTCGACACTTTATGTCATTATCAAGGTCATTACATTTCACTACCAACTATTCAACAACAGCGCTTCGAAAGCCAGTATAATACGTAAAACTGAGTTCAGTTTATTCGGGTCTTTCCCGCGTTGCTTCATTTTAACGGACAACAGTTTCGCTAGCTGTAACGTAAGCGAAACTGTTGTCCGTTAAAATGAAGCAACGCGGGAAAGACCTGAATAAACTGAACTCAATAAATCACCGCGGAAGCCTCCTGGTACACTACGTAAAATTACTTATTGCAGTTGAAAACACCAATTATGGGAGGCTTACGTTTAAAAAAATTCTTCTGTAGAATCAATACATTTATATTTTCAGTAATATTGGCTTAATGAATGCGAGTAAAAAGATGTTACGATGAATTTTTTAACCCAACCCATTCCGCTGAAGCTCAGATTTTTACCAATTTATCCAATTCTGAAACAACTTTTCACTCCTTAACTGAGCTCCGAAAATCATGGCTTGTCACAGTCCAGTTCCTGTCCCACATGACTACTTTCTCTGTAGTTTTCCCTAAAAATGCATTTATGTCAAAAATTTCTTAGTGCCTTTTTTCGCTAGTTCTTCCTACAGGGTGGTCCCTGTAAATAGAACCGCATATATAACTTTTTAACGCATACGCTCATTGTTTCAAAGACTACTGCCCCACCATTTATAATATGCTTTAAAACCTTCCCTCCCTTTGAAATTTTACTCAACCCATGCCTCCTCATAAATGATTTCATGTACTTTTATCTTGGCTTTCTTTCATGAGAACAACCGAAAGAATTGATATTAGCAATGAGAAACTGACCACAAAATTTCAAAGTGGCAAGGAACACCAAAGAAATGGATCCCAGAAATTTTTTGAATTACTTGTTCTCTACAAAATTGCCTTCATTACACCAAGATTATTGTAGGTACCTTATTTTATAACTTCAATCCTTCCGCTCTTGGGAGGATAGGATTAATCAATGGAACGAGAAAGAATTCAGACTTTTAAAGTACTCTCCGTTACATACGAATAACTTCTATGCCTCTAAAATACAATTCTTGTAACAAGCTCGGCAATGAGAGAAAATCTCGACTACATATCCCTTAGGCAATGGGAATACTAGAGGTGAAGAAAATAAATAGAAAGAAGTGAGGGATAACGGTGGCAGCATAAATATTTAGGCATCTCCCAAAGGGGACTCTTTTTACCACCGCTGCTATTTTTCATTTTGTGGAAATAAATGTTCTTTAGGCTTACGCCCATGAAACCTGCGACACTTCCTTCATATTTTATGCCAAACATGTCTAACTTACCAGCACCATAGGCTTTCAGGTAGCATGAAGCCGGTGGAAATGAAGCAGTAGAAGTAAGCTGCTTTAATGCGTGGATGAAACAGAACCTACATCAGAAATGTACCCAAGGATTTCCGCAGTTGCGCGACAAATACTACTCATATTAACAAAATAAAAAGTTAAACTAACGTAAGTAAGTAAAAATAATGGCCTTCTCCCGCACTATTCCCTGCCAGAGTCGGAGAAGTTAAGTACCCTGTCAATGACGCGAGTCGTAGAAAACTGACCGTTATATTTTTCATTCAATATTTTCAACCATAACGTATTATCCTCACCAACCACTTATGCTTCTCCTGCACTCATTCAGTGGTCATCTACACGCTATCCTTTTCCTATGACCTCAAATATTTCTCCACAAAAATCCTCGCCTACTTATTAGACTACACAAGGAAAGTTAAAATGGAGTTATGTAGCCTTAGGGAATGGTTTTGGAAAAAATCATCGATGAGATAAGGATTAAATGAACAAAATGATAAGATGACCATTTGAATTGAGGTACCAGTCCTGATTATCGACGTCTTTTTTTTAAATTATAAAATAGAGATTCCAGGAATGCGAATTTATTCAGTGCTAAAACAGCTTAGTATAGGCCTTTTAAAATACAGATTTTAAAACATAATGAACGTTTATAACATTCATAACATGGAAATAAAGCCAAAAAGGGAAACAATACGGTTGTAAAGGGTAGAAATAATGTTTTCGGAGTGGACTTAAAGGACACAAAAAATTGATGAGCCTCGTAATTAGATGTGGTATGCTAAAATGAGCGCCAGTTTAGAAGGAAAAATTTAAACCGGCACACGGAATATTCAGAGATTGAAGACATAGGAAGTGACCATTGTATTCGTTAGATTAATGGTGAGACTATATTAAACACCAATCAAAATCTACACCGTTCTTTACCAGCCAAATGTAGACTGCCAAGTAGGTATACCTTAATAATGAAAGGAGCAGATTCATTCAAAACATTTTTATAGCACCATAAGGTCATGAGTGTGGGAGAAATGAAGATCGTGCAAGTGAAGCTTTGTAATTACTCAGGCAGTACGTGTGAGGTGAATGGACGTAGTATCAAAGACATACGGAGAAAAATTACCTAAGTTAGGGAGGCGTTTATGATAGAAATATGATAGAAGGAAAATATGATAGAAAGGAGCTTATGACGGTGACCTTAGGCAAGGATGTGAGGCGGAGGCTGGTGATGAGATTAATATGGAGCAGAAAGGTGGACCCTCAGAAAGGAGGACGGAAATAGGCTGCAGGAATTAGAGATGCGGGTGTGGAGAGTGATGGAGGAGGTGAGATAGACGGAAAGGAAGACTAGCATGGAAGAGCTGGGATGGTGGGCGAGGAAATGAAACTTCTGAATGAAATCCGTGATAGGCAGTGTAAGAGGTTGGAGGTTAAGGGGCAATGTGTGGATCAGGAGTGCGACTGAGGGAAGGACGTTGGGCAATCGGGGAAGAGGAGAAAAAAATGGGTTTCATGGACGGGATGAAGAAGTGTAGATCGCATGTCGACGCGAAATAGGAAAAAATAGAGACAGATAGGCCCTTAAAAGTGTAGAAAACCGGGAAGGGATTCTATGACTTTTAAACAAAACCTACCTTCCCTGGTAGAATAAGTTAAAAAAAAAATTTCTACATATTAAATCACAACTAATTAAATGGCTAAAATTAATGGTGACGGCCAAGGCAACGCAAATAAATCAAATTTTTCATCAAAATCTACTCGCATATCCAAACCTAAATGAGACGCAAGAAGAGCATAAGAACAAATCACTGATACAAGACTTAGTTCTTTCTCGGCGAATTACGATATATTTATAAATATTTCTCGGGATTCAAGCCGAGTAAGAATTTTGGCTGCTAACGTTTCAATGGAACACTTTTCCATCGTCCTCAGAGCAATATTGCTCTGCTCTGAGGACGATGGAAAAGTGTTTCTATGGATTTGTACAAAAAAATCACTGATGTTACAAGCACTATGCAGTCTATAACAGGCTCCGCGATTCTGAATAGTTTTCCCACCAAGGAATGTGACTTGTATTACGTCCACAGCTTTACAAGCCAGTTCCAAAGCCGGTGCCGTATTTTCTCCCAAATTTCGTAATAAATAATTCACTTAAAATGCGCTAGTGTGAAATTTACATTGAAAAAATCATTCTCCTGGAGAGGGTGTCAAACCATGCTACCAAGACATCCTCTTCCAGCGCCATGGATCTAACAACGTCATGGAGCCTTAAAGAGCGAGATGTCCTCACAATGCACCGTGTACCGTGCACATAATGCAATCCAGTACCCGTGTGCAAGCGGTAAAAGCTACTTCTCATTAAAACGAATACAATACCTTACCTGTTATTGCTATTGAGTTCGTGGAACAGAACATGCGCAGTGAACTGGTAAAAAATTATGCCCTAGATTCTAAGGGTAACAACAGATCTTTAGCAGTTTTTGGACTATGATGAGTTAATTGAAATATAATAGGTCAGTTATGAGGTATAGGTATTAAGTATTTGACTTAGCATATACAAGTTTGTCCTTTCAGAGAGCTATATTCATAAGTTACTGACGCAGTAGCTTTGACATTCCTTGCACTCCAGCATCTTCCCAAAACTGTAAGTAGTATCACATATTTAGAGAAATTTTAAATATCACTAGAAAAAGAAGTTCACCAATATATTTATAATTAAGCCACTTTGCTTGCTTAGAAAAGCTTAGCCTACGACATTTTCATCATGATATTTTCAGAAGTTAAATAGATGAAATGTGCATAACATTTACTAAAAAGTTAAATTTCCAAGACAAAAAGAAAGTTTAAAGCTAAAACGAACACATTAGCTTGTTAAATTATTTACAATAATGTGTCGGCTCCGCAGAATGCATAAGTACATTATACACTCAAAACACGAAACAGAAAAATAAAATCAGATTTTCACGGGATTTCAACCAATACCAGACCGACAGGTTCTTTGATCTTTTCTTTTCGCAGTATTTCCTCAGCGTAAATTATTGTAGAGAAAGTCCGATCACGAGTCTAGTTCCGATACAAGCCACGTATTAAAATGAGTAGATTAGGTCAAGAAAGAGAGAGGACGAGAAGAAGAAAGAAAGGACGAGAGGTTTTTGAAATTAATGAAAAAGGCAAGCATGGGCAAGAAATTTGGTAGTAGAAGGAACTTGTTAGGCAGCAAGGGTGTGTGTTTTCATTCTGGAGACCCCTGGAGCCATGGGCTCGACGTTTTAAAGAGCTCGCTCACCGAGGCCCTCAATCCGGCACCTATCCACCCACCCACCCGCCCACTTTTCCTTTCTTGCCTCTTCCCTTACTCACATACTCCTCCGTTCGACCACCAGTAACCCCTCCCCCTCCTGCAAACTCCTCTTGGCCTACTGGAGCGATTCATTACTCCTCCCTTGAGGCCACACTAATTCACTCTCACTTTCATCTCGGAAACCCTTTCTTTCCCTTGCCTCCCGTACACGAAACTCGCCATGTCCCACGCCTACTCCCTATCTACCACTGTCTCATTCTTTCCCCGATGCGTTCTTCATCTCTTTTCAAGCGCGACCGCTGGATTTCTATTTTATGTAGATTAAATCAGGGAGAATTTCATGTTTACCCAGGAAAAATGTATATTTTTAAGGAATTTTCAGGGATTTTTCGTACATCCATTAAGCTGTTCCTTTTCGTGTTGAACACAGTCAAGATCTTAGATATTGTTGATTGTCTTAGGAAGTTCTATGTTAATGATTTATTCCATGCTTTCCAATTGTTTAATGTCTCACCCGTGTTTGGTAGCTTGATGGAATTCCTAATTCTTGGGGTTATTATATTTCATTATTAAATTTTTTTTAAATTACACTTCGTTTACTCCACTTTTGAGAGCCTCAACAGGCTTTGACGCATCAGTATCAAAAGAATTCCATTAATCTCAAATTCATACGCAAGCATCTAGTAGGAACTGTATATTGTACTCAAATGCGGTTTGGAATGTATAGCTTAAATGGTTTTAATTAAATTATGTCTAATTTTTACCAAGTGATATATCCCGCGTAGATATTCACCATTTAATTTTCTTATCTTAGTAGCTTCATTCAACAATCTGGTCCAATACATTCCTGTTATTCTCTCCCCTATAAGGCTAATCCGCCCCCATTATCTGTTTCACGACTCAAGTCTACTTCTTTCACTCAGCATGGTTATGCCAAACTCAATGATTCAATGAAGCATTCATGAATTCATGAATTTCTATCACCGGAGTATTCATTCCACATCCTTAATGACTGAAACCATTTTCTTATTCATCTGACTCCTAAAACTGAATCTAACTGAAAGTGGTTTGGAGGAATCACGACAGAGGAAACCTTTAATACTCATTATCAGAATATAAAATGGATTTTGGGTAGCTTTTTTGGAAGACATTTATGGAACACCGTTGAAACATTAAGGGCAAACTAATACTCTATGAAGAAGATTAATCTAAAGCTGAGATAGTATTATATAATGGCAGTGCAAATATATTGAGACAAATGCATACTGCAAATTCAATACAAAAAGTAATGCAAAGTTAAAAGCCGAAGTGATATAATTTGGGCCAAGGTAACAATTTCATATTTCGATATAAATTATCTATAAATGGATTTAAATATGTTCAAGATATGGGTGTTGCTAATTTACGATAGGCTGTCACGTCATGTCACGTGTCATGGAGAGAATCGAGAAAGTCTACACGAAATTTTCGAATTAGATCAGAATTATGATATATACTTTAATTTCAAAGAGTGGACATCTAAGAAGAATTTTCAAGAATTTCAGGGATTTCAAGGGTATTTACCCAGCCGGTCCTTTCTACTTTTCCTCCCTATCATCTACAATTTCCTTCAATGCGTCTTTACGACCGGAAGTCCAGCACGTTACCTACCATTCTCTCCTTTTTCCATCGCTCATAAGCCGAAGAAGTACACAAAAATCTTGTAACTTATCTTACTTTATTTCCTTTTTTCCTTCTTCTGCACTGAAGCCAAATCCCCGTCCGTCCTTCCCCCCCTATTCTTCCTGCAAGTACACACATGACTCGAATTTCGAAGCTTTCTATATAAAAAATCTCCCTGCGCAGCTTTCCATGAATTATGGTCTTGGGTACGTACTCGCCATTATTCCCCATACTAAGAGCTAAAAACGAATTCTGTTTTGTTCCCGTGGAGATGTTTTAGGCGCCCCGGAGGTACAATTCTCCAGTCCTTCTTTTGTTCGGTCGTTCCGCTTGGCGGTAATGGTGAAAATTCTTTCATGAACCCGCACTTTTCGTTTTGTTTACCCACCCCAGTTACGGCGAATCGAATAGTTTTCAAGAGCTCTTTAACCCACTCTGAGAGAAGAATAGTTATTTTTTATCGCAAAAATGCATCGTGACTCTGTGTTTAATTACTCGTGGAGAGAACGTTATATCCGACTATTTATATTGGAATCGAAACATAAATGCCAGGATGCCTTGAGAATTTGTAGCAGAAAGTGAATATTTACAACCTGTCACCTAGATTTCCCTCTTGCACCTCGATTAAGTAAATATACATCTTACCAACTATGGTATTTCACCTGAAGATGTAGATGTTTTCAGAAAACGATCGCTGTCTGATCACTCAGCATAAAACTGCATAGAGATATTTTAATCGTTACTGAATCATAAAATTCTAAACGGTGGTGCTCGATACAGTATCCTACAGTATCAGTTCAAATGATGCTACTAAGTGGTAATGCTCTAAATGAAGCGATGTATAGGGAGTTTCATTGTGTCCACAGAGATGAGAAGTTTTCAAATAGCAAATATTTGAGATAAAACGCAAGCATTTGCTAAAATATGAACGAAATTATTGCTTTAGACCAATTCAGCCAATCAGTTCACCTTTACCGCGATTTGCATCCCACTGCTTTACCTTATGAGACGATTTGCAGACCATTGCGTTAATTGGAATTCCTTTAAAAGCTAAACTTTAATAGTATAATTCCTTGTCAATTAAAAGACAATTGTAAACGATACGAATGCGTAGAGAAAAATTATTTCCTGTTTCTGCAAATCAAATTTCGAACGAGAACTTCTTCAAATTATTACGTCTTTTAGTCCCATAATCGTTTCTTCATTACCTTATTGCAAAATGTTATAATAGTAGAAGTTTTTTTTACCTCGGTGGTTGACAAAGGGCAGCAACAGCAAACCAAGGAATACTGACGAAAATCATAAATAGTGGAAAAAAACGCGTTTCCGGCAAGTCTTCTCTAAGTGCAAAGTTCCACGGAATACTCAGGTTTACTTTCCAAGTATCACACATAGCTTACATTAAGGGGTATAAGGGATATAAACTAACCAAAATAAATTCTTCACCAAATAAACTAAATTAATGCAGTTAATGAAAGTTACATAAATATCTGTACATTTTTAAGGCAAAACGTACTCTTTGACAGGTGTGCCTTTTATTGAGCCATCCGTATTTCTGTAGACAGTGCGTTAACCCTGCTAATAGTATGCTTTGCTACGTTACTGCCGATGCTTGACTCCTGACACTATGGTTGGGAAGTTAGTACTGCAGTGTACATAGAGTGAGGTCAAAAGCACAAAAACTGTGATAATTCTTTGTACAACCCATTATCTTCATAGAATGGTTCTTCATCCAATACAGTCAGCGGTGAAGAAGTGGCTAACAGCGAGTACAAAAGGCATCTTATAAGTAAAAATTATGAACAACGTGGGCATCTCGCCTTATTTTTATGTTTTTGAGTAGAATCCTAAAAGCATAAACTCTAATTATATTTCAGCCACGGAGTAAGCGATACACTTAGTTGAGAATACTTGCTTTGACATGACTTTTGATGTAGTTATGCGTAATTTGATACGCATTGCCCTCACTTGAAAAGACAAGCAAAAAGATTGTGTGTCGTCCTTAAACAGCGACTTAAAGTAACTAGGATTCTTTAAGGTAGGTAGGTACCTTAAGAGGTAGGTCCTTTGCTGAAAATGTGAGTAATGTGAGAAATGTGAAGAATACATGAAATACAAAGGAGAGCTGCACTTTTCATTAAAAAGCTGTTTCGAGAGAACATAACAGCTTTTGTTTAGCAGTTTTAGAGAGATTTGGCTGGGAACCGCTAGAAACCTGCGAGATAATATTCTACGCAAAGTTTTTTTAAAGAAATTCAGAGCAATAGACAAATAATCATTCTGACGCCCAACTAAATCTATAGGTCTTAAAAAAGCGATAAAATAAGAAAGACGTATTGCCGATCAGATAGTGGCAAAAATTCACTTTTTCCACGCAAAATAAGTAGTCACTGTAAAAACTGAAAACAATTCTAACCACTTTTGGTGTAAGTTTCACCATTTACCTCCCAAAACCTTATCTTCTGCACCCATACACAGCCGGCATCCTACCACCCTCTGCTACATGCCCAGGAGGCGCCTCGGAGGGTAGATTGCTGATGTAGATGTAAGCATTTACTGGTTTTGAGATTTTTAAAGATTTCTTTCAGTGGGTATCACTACCTTTGTTACTTGCAGATCATTGTTTTTAGTAAAGTCTGCATAAAAATCTAAACAATTTTCTCAAGCCTGGACTTCCAAAAATACAATACGTCGAAAATCACATAGCTCACGAAAATTATTTCAAGCTCCGCACCCAATTAACGACAGAGAAAAGGTGAATGCGTCCAAGGAATATTGCAAGAAATGGAATACAGAATCTACGTGATAAACAGTTGGGTGTCTCTAAATCTACTATATGCCGATTATACCAGATATTTTAGGCCAAGGTTGAGGAATGGGACTTGACCTTGATATGGGATGAGCACTGAATACCAAATGTGGAACAATCCCGTGACATATACCACAAAGCTGACCTGCACTGTACTCCGTCGATGTAAATTCCTACGCTACACCCAAAAAATCCCGCAGCTCCGCCCATCCCGATCACACCCGGAGAGGAGAGAAACGAAGACGAACCATTTGCGCCCTCGCTGTTCCACCAACACTTTACGTCCGCACAGGCCGCCGTCCTATCCATCTCCTTGGGGCCTCACTCAACCCATATGCCGCCGCCGCTCGTTGCCGCTCCCCCGTGAATTATCGCCCTATTCTTCCCCGGACGACCGCCTCGCAAACGCCTCGGCCCGCGATTCCTGGCCCTCCGGCCCCGTCCTGCTTTTCGAAAGAGACCTCCCCACGTATCCCTCACAACCTCTTCATCTCCCCCTTCGCCGTCTCCATCTTCCACCTCCCAAACCTCTCCTCGCTCCTCCAGCCACCTCTTTTCCTCAAACCCTCTCCTCTATCCGCCGTCGATCGCTACTTTCAACCCGGACCGGGGCCTCTGAATCGATTTCCTTTGGTCAGTTTCATCCCAATACCACTGACATTAAATAGTTGCAACTGTGAGAACTACACTATAAAATACATTTTTGGCCTATTACGAGAATCAAATACATATTACAAAGGTCCACGTCTTCAGTTTCTCTAATTTTGCTATCCTCTGATCTACCAGTGATTTACTCCTAATATGTAAATCAACTGTAAGTTATTTCATGTGCAGTGCATTCAATTCCATGAAGTGACATAAATGCACAGGGCGAAACTCTAATAGTCCAAAGCCGTTAAAAACCCATGCACCTGTTAAACGTGTACAAAAGGATAACATTTCAGCAGTATCAAGCACTGGTAATTTTTTATGTAAAAATTATTTTTCCTGATAGTGATTTACTTCCAGTTACCACGGAATAGAGTATAAATAATTACAAACCTAGACATTAAGTTAGATGCAAAATCTTTGCAAGGGCTAATATATATGTAGCTGTTAATAATAGACAAAATAATGCCAATGACAGGAAAATAAGCGTGTAATGTTAGGAATGCTTCCATTTACTTTTTCGACACCTCGCTCTCCATAGAAAATGTACAAGAAAAAAAGGTTTTAGAAAAAAATGAATTCTGCTTTTTCAGGATTCGTTGCAATTTACAATTCTGCTGTCGGGCAAAGCATAAAATTTTCCTTTAGAGAGTGGGCTCTTACGACATCCCTATACTCCGCATCAAATGACTTTTCAAATGGCACACTAGTTTGTTATTATTAAATTTCTTCGAACTTGATTCCATATTTTACATTTTTTCGCCTATTCTTCTAGGAGGCTACAAAATATTATTATAGGCATATTTGGAGACAACTAGTTTCAAAGACCGAGCAGGTGAAAAACATGACCGTGTCATCAGAATAAAAACACACGTCAGACTCAATATCAGCCGTCTTCCGTCTAAGGACTGGGTATCTGTCATCTAAATATTAGGTAAGTACATTATATTTTTAGTGAAGCAATAGATCACTTTGTAAATTTTTATTGTAGTATCAATAACTTCAATATCTTCTAATGACAAAAACTCAAGGGAAAGCTGTGTGATATCATCACTGGGCTGAAAAGATTTCAACAGAAATTTTTTAAAACTTTATATGATTAACAATATAATTTGACACAACTGATATACAACTAAAACTGAGACGAGTAGAAGTAATTTCTGTGGTCATTTATGAATGACGTAACACATTCAACGGGTTAAGAGCAAAGAATTACATTGCCACCATGCACTTGATTTTATCAATGTGTCTCCCATGTTGTTTTTACCTTCCAGATCAAAATAGAACATCATATTTATTTATGGAAATTATTTTCACTGCTTGTTCATAATGGATAGTAGAATGCATCATTGACTCTGTCCTTAGAAAAATAACCAATAACGATCCATGCCTCCACGGCACTGGCTGTTTGTTTATGCATGTACCAACAAAGTTCCTCTCATGATGGTCATCGTGAATAAATGGATATTTCCCAAAGGCCGAAGATCAGATTATATACGCCCATTAAAAGCTATTTTTTCCTAAAGGATCACTAGAATGCATACTTAGTCAAAGGAAACTCATTTGGTTTGGAGCTACAACCGAGGACATTTTTATATATTTATAAAAAAGTGGACGATTTCCTCCTACATTTTCGTGCATCGTGAGATTTCCGCCGGCCGTTTTCCGATAAACGGGGAGCATAAAGTGAGTTACATTTATTTATCAAATTGGATGGAATAACGGTTTTAAAGACCTTAATGTAAATAAAATCCTAACCTTTCATTGGTCCAATATTCAGCCTCTTTATTCTATCAAATACTCTTTCCTACACCCTACCTTCCGCATAGATTTCTTGTTACCTCTATACATTTCTTCTTTATTTTCGTAGTCTCCTTTCCAATTCCCTCTCTCTAAAAATGAGATTTTTCCTTTCATAGCCTTGCTCCGATTCCTGCCATCTCCACGCCCACCTAGTCTTTCCCTCATAACTTTCCCTGAACGCCTCTCCTCCTCCTCCTATCCCCGGTTCCTTCTTCGCCCACTTTTTTCATCGTGATTCCCTTCCTCGAAATCCTTCCCGCCAGCCAGATTATCAAACCCTTAGCTCACTCTTTCCTACTTATTACGCGCTCTCAATGCCCACAAGACCCCAGACTGTCTCGTAAGAACATATGTACAATCGGAGACGTGTGGAGGAGCATGCTACTCGCACATACCAGAATCATCACCGATGGCTCGGAAATATCGATGGTTTAAGTCCGATTTTGAACGTATCGATAGTTTGTCACATATTCTATACTCAATGGGTATTTCAATTCGATAACTTTTATACATACTTTACTTCAATCGCGGCCTATACATTTGCGGATGCTCTATCAGAAATGACCAGTCGTATAGTGGTTTCAAAATAAAAGTACGGAAAGTTTTATTACCGTAGGACCTAGAAAAATGTGTCCAGTCTAATTCCTTTTGCCCCTTTGTAACTTTCCTCCCTACTCTGATTAAATTAATCTGAATCCACAAAAATTAGATGCAAAAGTTGGAGAAGCAGGAAGAATTGCACTTGTTAACACAGAAGAATTTCCATGTTTTCGGGATAGCTATAGTTTCAGGGACTATCATTGGAAGCAAAATTAAAAAAAATACATCAACTTAATTTGTTTGATTTAATGCCGGAGGTTCAAGGCCAAGAATATTAATTATTAAAAGTCTTAAGCTTCGGTTAAGGCCTGGTGAAATGCCAAAATGCTGCTTTCGACTGAGAGATTAGCTTCCAAACCTGGCCAATAGACAAGTAAAACAAAAGAATCCACAAAAAGTGCTTGAAACATGTTTATTTGAAAATTGTCTTTTATTTGTGCAATAATGTAAATTCTTTTATACAAGGATATACTGCTGTAACGGGAATTTACGATTTTGGAAATTCAAAAGTAAAATGATCCTTATTTTCTTCACGTCATAAATAATAATATAAAAACTTGAATAACATTGCTACATGCCTTTCACCGTATTCATTTCACTCTGTAATTAAATTGTGAGCTCCTTCTATACTTTAAAAAAAAAAAACCCAAACAGTTAAATCAGTTGGAGTACGTTGTACTCCATAGGGTAAGCTTTTATTTTTCTTCGTACCGTGGAAAAAAACGAGGAAAATTTGATACAAAATTTCAATCTAATGCTTTCCAAGCTGCAATATCACTGTCTTAAATTACCAATATCATTTTTCACCTCTTAAATAGATGATGTTTTTTTGTGAAAAAATACACGCATGTATTTATTACGAATATAAATGTATAAATGCATTTACTCGAACTAAATTGCATAAATATGTGCAAATGTTAAAATATTGAATGCCATCTTCTTACACCAATCTCTAAATTTGGATTTTTTTTAGATAAAAAGCCTAATTGAATTCAGGTAATGTAGAGGTTTCATTCCTGTGTTCAGCGTTAGGGTATGTATCGAAAACGATCTTTACGATACTATTCGCTAAGCATAGTACTGTCGACGGTTTAGCCGTCAATACTTAAGCATCGATGCTATAAGAACATCAAGTACGCTATCGACGGTGAATCGATGTTGGCATTCGATAATTCTCTTTCGAAGTTCATCCCTAACAAAACTTCAAGCCGTATGTCTGCTTTTTAGGTACATATATAGATACAATGAAAGCACAGACGTGGTCTATTCTATAGCTAATCCCTCTCCTCATCCAGCGCCAGCCTTTACCCGATTCCCTCCACGCCCACCTTCATCCCCTCTTCTACGCTTCCCTAACCACAGAAAAAAAGGCCACCCTCCGACCGATCCGAGTCGTCACGTGATCAGAGCGAATTCCTGCTGCCGTCCTTTTTCCCAAACCGGAGCCGTAATTCACTGTATGCTTCCCGAAATCCCGGTCAAGGGTTGGCGTTTTCGGCGGAGCTGGAGGCAGGAGAGGGGGCGGTGGTTTTGAGGGGGTAAAACGGGCGGGCGGGGAGGCATTGGTGGTTTTGGCGGGACTACCGTGGGAGCCGAGAGAGCCGGACGCCCGGCCGGAGTTTTGTGGGGGACTTATTGGGTGATGGAGAAGACGGGCAAGAAATAGTGGCGCGGCGAAGAAAGAAAGAAGAATATCAAGGTTTTCGCAAGGAGAGGGAATTAGGTGCCGGGGGTTGAGGAGGGTTGGTTGGAGGGTAGGGGGAAGGAAAGAAAACGGGAACGAAATGGAGCGAGATGGGGGACAAGAAGAAAGACGCGGGAGATAGTTATATAAAAGATGGAATGGAGGTCCGTCTTTCATCGCTTGGGAGAAAATCCTTCGATTACGAGGGTTTCTCCTCTCCTTGTGCTGTTCACCTTCTCCTCTCTCAATCCCCATGGTCGTCTTTACTCTTTCAAACCCCATATGCTCAAGGTAAAGGTGAGCACAGATGATTTTTTCCTCGACAGAGACGTCCCACCTTTTTCTCACCACGGCGAAGTAAATGCGGCGATGCGGCGTAAACCAACAGACACCTTCTTCATTTTTTACAATGGCTTCTAAATTATGCCTACCATCAAATTCCGGCAGTTTGTGGGAATTAGATGGCAATTTTACCCAGAGAATATGGTTAATAGCATTCATCTTTTACTTAGATAAAAAATTTGACATTAAATGCGGCAACAATTCACCCAAGTTTTCAAGACCAATATTTTTATCGCAACTTCATAGCTGGTTTTTGTCAGCTAGTGGGGGTATTGAGGAGGCGACTGACCACTGCGGTAACCCACGGTTATTGCGGTAGTAGGAAAGGCTTTCTACGGACTTTCGTATTTGATGACGTTACGCTTTCAGTAGGCGTTGAAAGTCCATTTGACGACAACAGCTTCGCACACATTCCAGACTTGCAACAGCAACCCTATATTACACTTCGGTATCATGGCTAAGCTACTAATTTCATGCAGTAATTACATCGGAATCTCAAAACAAAATAGGTATAATAATGATGAACACACTACAACATATATTTTTCCTATCAGAAAAATGCTGAGGCAATAAATTGGGAATCGATTCATCGAGAAGTAAATGTTTCTATATCATTATTCTGGCGTTTATATTGCAAATATTATTCATGCAATGGAATTATATTGACAGATGACGTCCTGAAAAATGATGATTCCCCTAAAACAGGCAATGGGGAATATTTAACATTGTTATTTTTGTATTTATTTTGTATTAATTACTTACTAATTAATTAATTACTAATTATTTTGTGTTAATTACTTAAATTCTCATAACCTCATGTAATTAGATGAGGCTACAATGGAAAGGGAAGAAAGATACAAGAAATGGGGGAGAGGTGAAAGCAATTTCAGGGTCAGCATGAACTAACTACCAACAAAAAACGCTAACAGTGAACAATTTAACGCTCCAAATACTTGCACATAAACGTGTCCCCACCTCCATAGTGCTCGAACTGCACTCGGCTCTTAGAAATAATGCCTCCCATAACTATTATTAATTCAAAGAACAAATATTTGAACAACCAGAGGGTTTAGTTATGTGGTTATCCTTATCCCCATTACTTACAGACATGTACATAGACAATTCGGTAAATGAACTGATTACATCTGTGAACCCTCGGGTAAAAATTTCCGTGCTTGATATCGATATGCGGATGGTGTTTTGTGTGTGTGGTCAGGGTCTACGAGTTAACTCGATACCTTATTACGCCTCATGAATTCTTTGGAAAAATCTGTTTAATTCACAATCACACAAGAAATTAATGGGCCCACTGAAATTTCTGGAGTTGATAAGTTCCTACGAATATGGTCAATTAAATTTCTCTATTTTCAGAAAGACACTTACACCGACCAAATCATTCATGCAACATCCAGACATAATTTTTCACAAAAACATCCATTCTCTTCTCCACCGCAATTCACGCCTTCCATTCTATGATCCACCGCTTCCTCTCAATTCCCAAGTCTAAAGCCAAATTCTACAAAGAATTAAATGTTATAAAACATATGTCAATTATTAATGGCTACCGAGCCCAAATGACTGATAGGCTTTATCGGAAAAAGTGGAAAAGACGGCTGTCCAAACCATTTACGGAACCCCCGACCAATGTGACCCTCCAGATAAATACAGCAAATTTCTTTGCTTGGATAATTTCTTTCCAAGCACCAAGGTTTTCACAATACACCACATTTGGCCCGCCTTTTATATCAACTACAACCTAAAAAGATTCTCTCCAAAAACCCAAAGACATCATCCTGCAGTTGATAAGGAGTGGAGTGTATAAACTCTTGTTTGAATGCTCAGTCGCCTATATTTCAGGAACATTTAGCGTGTTTTAAACAAGGTAATTCGAATCCTAACTATGCCAAGTACCTGTTGGGTATCGGTCATGAAAGTGATTTTTCCCTGTAAAGTTTACACTTTGAAAGAAAAGGCCCCCGGCAAGAGGCTCTCGAGCAAGTGGAAATTTTGAAATGTGTGCACGCTGATTGCGAAATTGACAACGATATATTGTATACTTCCCTCAACTTCTCTCTCTCTTCTATTAACAGTGAGTTCAAGTATTACGTAAGACGATTTGTTCCATTTTTGATTTCCCCCCTTCCCGTGAGTAAGACAATGTAAGATATTCCCAACCCCCCCTTTCCTCTCATTCAGTCTCAAGTATGACGTTAGATATTTGTATCCACTCTTCGTTAAATGCTCCCTTTCTGCCGTTACATCTTTCCGTATAAGTCATCGTACAACTTTGAGACTGGATATCGTATAATTATGCAGTGTTGGAGTACCACAGCTAATGAAGTTGTAAACAGTCACAGGATTTTTGTAAAAGAAACCTAGAATATTTGGGGACGATACAATGTTTCAAGACGGTCAAAAATCTTACGTAAATTGGTTCCAGACCCTTCTGCACCATAAGACAAAGTAAGATGATCCCAACCTCCCTACCCTCAAAAAGTCTTACGTACGAGGACCGACCCAAAAGTAACCGGACGGAATTCGCTGCGCGCGTCGGTTTTGTTGTTCGGGCTTCTCCCACTAGGTGGGAGTTAAATAATTGTTCACGAGTCAGTATTCTTAGCAACCTTGCCTGATTCCGCTATAGTTAGCCCCTATAACAGTTTTTATGAGACTAGTTTTTCGACCTCTTCGATTTTTTGAAATGGCTGATTTTTTAAAACATCGTGCTGCGTTGAAATTTTGTTTTCTGCTCGGTATAAGTGCATCAGACGCGGTTGATACGTTGTCATAGACTGAAAATGAACACGCCTTAAAAATAAGTTTATGGATAGTATTTGTAATTCAAGCGTGGCGACATGTCGATGGAAGACATTCAACGCCCGGGACGGCCTTCCAAGTCTACAACTGATGAAAATGCTCATTTCGTTGCTAATCGTTTGGTATTTTTCACTCACAGTACGCCCCAGAGCATCCAATGTTGAATCAAGTCCTCTACCTGAGTGTTTTAAGGCGGTTGCGCGAGAGTATTTGGGTGAAACGGCCGTATTTGTGGCGGAGTTGGGATTTTTTCTTCCACCATGAAAGTGCACCAGCTCACACAGCCATTTCTGTGCGAGATTTTTTGCTGAAAAACCGCATGACACCGCATCCTCACCCGTCATACTCACTGGATCTTGGGCCTAGACCCTCTTTTTGTTCTTCCGGATAAAATTGGAGCTGAAAGAGAAACGTTTTGCAAACATTCCGGAAGTGAAAACAAAATCAAAGGCAGCGCTGTAAGGCATCAGAAGGACGAATACAAAAGGTGTTTGGCGCAGTGGGAAAAACGTCTGAACCCATGTATAAGTGTTAATGGAGAGTACTTCCAAGGCGACTAAAGTTTGTTACTCGAAAAAATAAAATATCTATTTTTTCAAAGTGGTGTCCGGTTAATTTTGGGTCCCTCATCGTAATACTGGAATGGCTCCTTATCTACTTTATTACCCTCTCAGTTTTCACCATCTTCCAACCCTTCACCCGGTGCACCCTATCCCACCCACCCACCAACACCGCAGGTGGTCAGCTCGGAGGGGCTACCTCTACCAACGCCTCCGCCAACCACATTCCAGATCCATAGTCCATAACCGCACCCCCCGCCGGTGACTGCCTTTACCCCTACGCACCTAACTACTCCTTCCGCCTTTCACTCTTCCTCCCTCGCAGGTGTATACAGTCCATTCCCCCCTCCCTCCTCTCAACTAAGTATATAAATGTTCTCGTAAACTTGCATTTGGTCATGAATATGACGTTAACCGTCGAAACCATTGCCATGTGATATTAAAATTTATTGTGGAAAAACATAGCATTCCCCTTTAATTCACAATCCAAGACTGTCAGAGTGCTGTACACAAAAGTATATTCCAAAAGGAAATCAAAAGATTCGAGATTCCATTGAAAACATCACCGGTACTGACGGGATTCAAACGTCATTCCTTGGGATGGGAAGCAAGTAAAGTTTTCATAATCACTATTTTTACCAAGTCAATTGAAGAAACTTGATTGCTGCCGAGAATATGAGATAAAAAGTAATCTTATTTTAACATAAACGATAATATTTTTCATTGAGTAACGTAATATCACTGAGCATTTACAAACAAGAGCTTCATAAGTCCTTGGGCATTAAGATAAACATTTCTACTGCTTGTTTTTAAGGATACTTTAAAATAATGCACGCAGTTTCACGTAGAATGAGTAACACATTACTTCAAAGGCATTCATATTAAGGTTATTAAGAATCGTAATGCACCCTAACTCTATGAATTACCCCAATTACAGACTATTGTGATACTCAAATGCCATATATTTAAAATTATCATTAAATAGGAAGCGCTAAATTAGGCCACTCTCAAATAAATTGCAAAATTAATGCACGATAGTATAAAAAATATTCACAGATGTTAGGATGTTGCAAAAAATAATTGAGAGCGCCGGAGAAACAGCACTGCAAAGGGGAATACAGTGAGGGGAAACACGAGTATTAATATAAGTTTGTAAAAATATACAAATGAAGACTTACTCGGAGCAATGTGAGAGCATGAAAACTGAGCCTTTAGGCAAAGTAGGTCGGGGCCTTCAAAGAGATGGGTGTAGAGATGGAATTAAAAATGAGCCATTTTGAGATTAAAGCAAATGAGTACGCTTTCGATGACGTGCTGAAGGAAATTTACAGTGGAAGAAGAAAGGGCTATGAATGGCACAAAAAAAGAGTATACGTAGGCAGTAGAATGATTAAAACCATCAAGTTGGGAGGAGAGTAGAACACCATAATAAGAGAATTGAAAACATTACGATCCTTTAAGGAACAAAGAGGCTGGCCGTAATGTCCCTACAACAGAAGAAACATAGAATAATGATTATCGTCCCTAATTGTAATTCACTTTTCTCACGGTCCAATATTAGAAGTTTTCAAAAATCTTACCTCGGCGACCAAAAGCAAAGACTGAAAAGGAATGCGGAGTGAGTCCCTCTTTCCACTTAGTAAACGGCAACAACAAGGATTACATATAACGTCATAAACGTCAGAATGCAAACTAATGAAAACAGTAAATAATTATATTAGCTGAGTTCTATAATTTGTGGAATCAGGTTTACCACTTTCATTCGTAGGCGTGATCCTCACCAGCTTATCTTGAAAGCATATACCACTCAGGTGGATTTTATTTTACTTCTTTGGCATGTGTGTTATGAGGAGTAATTAGTCAATTCTAAGAAAGCATTAGCAATTCGTTAATTTGCGCAGTAATGAAGATGACACAATGAAAAAGGATACTAGGTTCACCCAGTATTCTAAGAGCATTAGCCTCATCTAGTATTTATTATCTGTGAAAATGGATTCCAAAAAGTCACTCCAGAAAACACGAAGGCGACATAAGCTTACTATATTTAGTTTTTATAAACTAACAATAACAGTCGTGTTTATATCTTGCACCAAAAGAATATACTACACTGATGAATATTGAACGTCCAAATATTAATACCTGATGCAAATAGCTCTGCAGTAAACAGATAAAATGAGGCTTAAATGGACAGCGGAGTTACACAGCGAGCTAGATAAAATTTATTACGAACCATACCCGGGATGCCCTACAAAATGACCAAATTATTTAAAGGAATAGTTTCTTTGCCATTTATTCGTTTCCAGGCGGTACACAAGGATTCCAGGGGTACACAAGGGTTCCAGGCGGCGGTTGGTACACAAGGGTAGGAAAACGAAAAGCGGATTTGAACCTAATGCCAGGAAGGTAACATCGTAAAACTCGTCTTTAAACGCCGCTGGGAGAAAAAAGTTGCCGGCCGTAACGGATGCATGCCCTACTTCCGTTTTCCAATGTGCTCCAGTTTATCTCAATACTGACTGCTTATCGAACTTCATGCACTCTTTCTCATTCGACCGATTCTAGCAAAAACTATCAGCAGGCAATAAAAACGGAAGTCTTTATACGCTCGCAATTTATTTTAGAATTTATAGGGAAGGAGTGAGTGAATACTCTCGTAAAACAAGCAATGGATTTAGAGTATAACGAAGCAGCTCTTTTAGTAGTTGAAGACAGTCCGTTTTTATTCATACCTGCATTCATTTTTATCATAAAAACTCCAAATTAAGAGCACCACAATCAAGTAAAATATATATTACGGAATCGCATCGAGAAAAATATTTTATTAATTCACACGATTAATTAAAATCCAATGCAAAACATCATGCAAAATAAGTCCGCGTAATTTGTAAAATATCAAATTAATTTCATTTTATAATCAATTTCATTGGCTCTTTCTAATAAATATATATAAAATTGAATAAAAATTAAACAAAAATACATTTGTAAATCCACAAAACTCAGGGTTATAATAATTGAAATAAACTGATGAGAGTTCTTCAAAAAATGGCCGAGTTTCACTCAATAAAGTGCTCTATGATCTATCATTCAATTTCAATAGAATCTTTTGCGTTTCATTTTACGCTAGGAACCAATTCCATAAAAATATTGGAATTCCCCGGGTGGAAGGGAGCATGTATATGTTTTGAAACTAGGTGATTTCGATTTACTGTTTCCTCAGTCTATGTTTCGGCTACATTTCGAGCGGAAACTCGGATTCAGCTATTACGTGGATGGAAAATAACGAGTCCTCTCAATTTTCCCGCATTACGAGAAAATCCATACCTGCGTAAGCATTCAGTTTGCGTCCCCGGAAAGAGAAAGAGAGAGGAAGGGGGAAATTGGGAAAGAAAAACTCGGAGTCGTTGGGGCAAAAAAATTAACGACAGTTGTTATTTACGTGACTCCGGGCCCAGTCTCCCTCCACCAACTTCCCATAAATCTTTCTTATTACGACCTCTGACCGTCGGTCGGAGATTTTTCTTTTTTTTTAGAAGGGAGGAGGGATAGGAGAGGGCGAGTTAGCCTCCGTATCGGGAAGATGACGGGAAAGGGGAACGAACGCGTCCGACTGACATGGCAAGGAGGAAATCCGTTTTCCACCGGAGGCCGGCCGGTCTCTTTGCTGGGCTAGCTGGCCGTGACAACGCCATTGATTGCATTTCATTTGGCCGTAAAAAACGATCGCAATGTCAGTCGGGTGGCGAGGAGTCCACCCCCGTGCGAGGCTAAAAGAGATCGTTCACCGAGAAGCGGCTGAAGGGAACGGTGCGCGGCAAGGGATGCACGCTCGCTTGCAACTAATCCAGGCTCACGATGGACAGTAGATCTACCACCTGCACTAACCTGCATGCAAAATCTAGTGTTTGATGCGTAAGAACATCGATGACTGAGAGGTACAATCAAAACACTGCTAATGCTAAACTTCAAATCACTGTTCACGACCATGATTTCGTTGAAAAACAACATCATCGGGTAAGTTCATAGAATTTGGTAAGTAGTTTATATAGTCAAGTCATAGGGTACACTTAAGGTGCTTATTTTCTTTTACACAATCTAATAAAGGTTCGTTGAACCAAATTATGGGCGAAGACAGAAAACTACAGCGTGAATATTGAAGGCATTCCTACCAGGAAAAATTTCCATATCGTTAAGCACGACACTGACATTTCTGCTGGAAAATCTACTTAGAAGCTGGCAGTGAATAGGGGAAAGAAGCTGGAATGAAGAGAAAACTTAGTTGAATTTTGACGAAAGAGTAAATTTCCCTCATATTGCAGTCATAACATGACAAAATCATATCTTTAGCGTCGTTAATATTAAAAAAATAATAAAAACCTCTTGTAACCCATTCCTCCGTACACTTTTTCCAGAATAATAATTTAAACCTTATCACGTATCAATTGTTTTATAGTTGCACGAAGGAATGTACACACAATATACAAAATATTAAAAACGGAAGATAAAGAAAGGTATTTTCAATTGATAAGATCTTAGAAGAGATTATCAGGTGTGCAAATGCTGACAGGAATGTTTTAAATATGAGCATATATAGGAATTTTTGGCCAGGGAAGCGAATATTGTAGTACACGAAAGTGTTTTGCAACAGGCATTATTCTATGGCAGCGGAACCTAAGTTTGCCAGGGTAGGCACAAAATTACGCTTAGTGCGGTGGAAAAGTGTTATTTGATATGTATTTGCCGAAAAATGAGGACAAATGGGGTTAGAAATGAATGAGTGATTGAGCTACGTATCAAGATATGCCCGAGAGTAGCATATCGAAACAGACATATCATACAGGTGTGTGTACGGCGTGGGTGGAAGAGACAGCGAAAGTCACGTGTGAAAATGGTAGAAGGAAGTTTGAAGAGTGCGAATATTTTTCGAGTGTAGGAAATAGGAGAGCGCATACGAAGAAAAACGACAGAGTTTTGTAAGGATAGGAAATTGTTAAATGCTTTCCTGGGCTAACAGTAATAACTAGTTCTTCAATTTTGACTGACGCTAAAAGGTAATGGCGGAATGGTATGAATGATAAGTGTATGTATGATGCGCAATATTTCATAATAAGAGAATACTAAACCGATTAAAGGTTTCTTTCAAACACTCATAAGATTTCCTGTGATAAAGATGTTCACTTTAAAGTCTAAGGCGGATATATCGTGCTTTTACCATTTTATCTCCATCGAGTCATGGCATTGCTCGGAATTATTTGAGTTCTTCAAGAATAACTTCAATACTTTTCCAGCAGTACTTCGGTTGGCTATAAATAAATTAGTCAATTAATATAAAAGTTGAAGAAATGAAATGTTTACATTGTCGGACTAATGTTGCATTTGCTTCACTTATGTAACGAGCTTATCACCACAAGTGTGAATGGCTGGGAATGCTTCGAGGCTCATCGTCATATTGAGTCTCAGCCAGGTCTCTCAGTCCCACTGTTAGGGTGACAAATAAGTTGGCGCGAAGTCATTTAAAAGCTAGGAAAAATTAGTCTACGGAGTATGCATTCATTCAGCACTCAGGTTTATATACTAAAACTGCTTCAGGAAGATAATAAGGCATCCGGGAAGCTGGCTGGTGTGAAAAAATATTTTTGTTAGTGATATTATTAGAAGTAGAAGCATTTGAGAAAATAATTCCTTTAGCAATGTCATAGGAAGTCTACGCTTTGTTTTTTTTTGCTTTTGTCTGCACCGGATATTTAATGAGGTATTCATGTCGTTCAGTTTAATAGGAAAGAGATAAGACACTAGAAATTATATACATAGAACTCCAGAGATCTCATGGCAATGCATTTGAAGATATGGTGCAGAGCTCAGGGGCCGGGATCCGATATTAGATAATTAAGTTCATCGGAGGTGGTCGTCAATGAACTCGTGATCTAAGACTACGAATGCTGAGTAATGAAAGACCTTGAAGCGTTCCTTGGTCGCTTTGTATCCATATATATCACTAAAATGAGCATGACCTATCGTTCAATTCATAAAATGCCATATGCGAAACTCAATCTCCTAAGCTTTCTACGATGTAGAACCTGATTGCTTAAATGAAAATGGCATTCTTACACAATTTTCAGTTTCACTGCTGAAAGTTACGATTCTATAGATATATAATCCTGCAAAAGAGGCAATAATCATGGATATGAAAGCAAAAAGATTACATTTTTGCTAACTTTTTGCTGAGAACTTGGTGAACAGAAAAATAGAGCTTTGAAAATTTACGACAGATAATTATAAGTGTTACCAATCTCCGCAATTAAGATGATAAGCTCTAATGCTTTAAGAATTTCCATGCGTATACTGGTTTCTGTTCCTTTTCAAAGCGCGGTGATATCAAAATTAGTTCGCAAAAATATTTTTAAATGAACTAAAATCATCGTGATAAAGAATGAAACTTATATCGTGCATTATGCCCCCTTTCATTTACGGAACACATGGCCGAGACAAGTTTCAGGACTCATTTACGTGGAAAATTAATGATATCGGGTGCAAGGGAGATTTTATAATCAAATTCGCGTTTAATTCGCTCTAGTGGACATAAATGGTTGCAGCTTATTTTGGTTGACATGTAAGAAAGAATATGAACATGACTGAAGAGCTGAAATATAAATACTTCTCTCTCTTAATACCCTAAATGTACTAACGGATACATATAATCTAGTCGAATTAAAAATAAAGTTATGCTAGGGTCACTCACAGCGGGTTAAATTCCGTTTTAGAAATACAAAGACTCACGCAATGAGGTCACGAATCCGCAGGTAAAAAGTGACATAAACGTTTATGTAACAGCGGTGAAAAATGAGTTTTTTTTATACGAATTGGAATAAAATGCTGAGAAAAATATATTTCAGCTCTTTTCTATAACAGACGAAGAACAATTTCATGTAGATTGCCGATTTATCAGAAAATTTTCTCCCAAAAGGATCAAGTCACATTTGAATTATACACATTTTACTGGAGAACCGTAATAAGCAATAGTTTTTCATATGCGCAGAAACTAATTTCACTCATTCCTATATATTTAATGGGGAATGAAATAGTTACATTAGCTTTGTCTTCATTAATTTATTTCTACAATCACAAAGATTAACTCAATTTTAGAATCTTTTTCCACCAAAGCCCCGTAAAAATGTTCCAGAAAAGAAGTCATCCAAATTCATGGTAATCCATAAGAATATAACCATGTCCATCATATCATTATCTGGGAGAAAAATCTCAAAACAACAATAACAAGTACACCTTCTTTTAATTAGATACCATTAAATAAATTCCAACGAACGGGTTTGCTACCACTGAAATTCATGTATGTAACATAAAACATGTAGTACTCAAACCCAACCTCAGATTCGTCGATTGAGCATCATGGATTGAAATGCATTTCAATTGATTGAGAATTTTCATGAACATTTTTTTTACAAGTAGTCAACCAGTTACGGTAGGATGTGCTGAATGTCAGAGAATCTCCTCTCGGGTTTCTACACTTTCCGGGGCCTATCTATCTCTAGTATATTCTTTTTTGCCTCAGCATACGATCTTCCCTTCTTCATCCCTTCCATGAAACCTATTCCCTTTCTTCCCCTACCACGCTTGCCTAACATACTTCCCTCTATCATACTCTTCAGCAACCCATCAACCTTTATTACATCCTCCAGCCACCTACTCTGCCGATCTCGAATTTTATTTAAAAGTTTCCTTTCCTTGCCCACTATCTCTCTCACTTCCTCGTTAGCTATGATCAATGATGGACCAAAATAGAGCAATTTTTTCGTGAACAATAATTGACTATAATAAAAGAAATCAATCGATTATTGGATACTCGGATTATCATATGGTAGAAAAGACCTTTTTAATGCTCTTAATAACTTTCCATCATTATAAATGACTTATCTCGCACGAAATTCCCGGCATCATTTAGTATTCTCCATGATTTAGTATCTTGTAGCATCATTTATCAATCTAATTAGTAATATGAATGAGGAGTTGATTCTAAATCAGTATACTGCATGTTAGTATGTTCGTCTACGTATCACTTTCCTTGTTTTTGGATTGACCGCACATTGTTCTCCCGGACAGTCACGACGGTGCGAGGTTCTGATTTGGACTAGGGCGAGTGCTGCATGCCTGGTGTGGTATCACGTCGTGCCACGCACCCTAGAGTGGCTTGGACGGTATTTAGTAGATGTAGATTACATTCACGAAACATAAACATAAAAACATAAACATAAACCTAAGCATAAACATAAAAATAAACACTACTAACCTATTTTTGCAGTGGCAGAAGAAAACAGCAGCTGTAGAAGCAGGAGTAGGGCGGCGTCCATTTTCGCCATTTTTGTCCTAAAATAAAGGAAATTTTATTAGTATGATAACATCCAAAAACTTACTGCGTAAAACACTTATTAAGTTATTCTTAGCTAAAAATAAAAGGAGGTAAAGGAACTAGCATTAGATAGGGAAAGGTGGAGGGCTGCAGTCAACTAATCTTAGGATTGAACAACCAATGAATTGAAGAGGAGAGTAGAAGAGGAAAGGACCGTATGGAACACCATACAGAAAAGAAGCCCCTGATGAATTGGACACACCCTGAGACAGAATGGGTTAATGGAGAACATAATTGAAAATAAAATATAGGGAAAAGTCCCAAGAGGAAGACCCAGGAACATGTTCATGGACCAAATAATGAAGATAGTGCATAGGGGAATATACCAGGAGGTACTTTCCATATTTTGAGGCTCAACTATGTGGAAGTTGAATTTCACAAAGAAAGTAACTTTATTCCATTCCACAGATTTATTTTCCTGATGTGTGTTTACAAAGTGTTTCTATATAGCGCTGTTATCAGTTATCAGTTATATGATCAGTTATCAGTTATATGATGATGACAATGCTGTGTCGAAACATGTTGTACCAGGAAAATAAATCTGTGGAAGGGAACATAGTTACTTTTTCATTTGTGATACCAGGAGGTAAGTTAACTTGCATTAGGTACATAGGGAAGGGTTGAGGGCTGCAGGCAACCAATCTTAGGATTGAACGACCAATGATGATGATGATGATGAAACTAAAAATAATTTTTATATTGTAATAATGAAACGAAAGGACCTGAATCCCTAAGTATCACAGATTTTGTATTAAAATTATTACTGTGGGAAATATTTCTAATAACAAAAATTAACCTCACAAGCTATTATTCTCTCTCCATTATCTGGCTGCTTGTGGTATTTTTAAAAATACTACCCTAATTCCGGCTAGTGGAATGGAAATTATTGACGACCACGTACTCATGACGTTTAATTGAGTGCCGGAAGTACTTAAAGCCTAAAGGACGTTTCATTAGAAAAACGTTCTTAAAATGTAGGAGTTTTGAAGCCATAAGCATCCACATTACAATTATAGTGATATTTCAAGTACAATGTAGCTACGTTCTAGCGGCAGATAGTAGCCGGAGTAAGGTTTAGCTGTTCTTCTGTCGCTGAGGAGGATTAGCGACCACTACTCTAACAGCAAATCGCTTAAGTAGAACGGAGTCAAATTCGTTTCGGCAGTCACTAACATCCTCGCTGCAGGAAAATAGCAACAGCTAATGAGAATCAGAATTTACATCCACAAGTGTTTAATTTAATTTTCGTAATTTTTTTTTAGAAACTCAATTCGATGATGTTAATTTTTAACGATCAAATGATAAATAGTAAATACAAAACTTGAAAGAATACCTACATATTTCATTAATTATAAAATATGCAGTTGTTTCTTAACCTTTATGACTGCTGCGAAACAACAGCAAAGATTTGTTAAAAAAAACACCATGGTAACTTTGACACGCGGAGTTCAGATCATTGAATAGTTTTATTGAAGCACTGCATACCTAAAATCAGTTACCACTTGACATCTAACAGGCAACGATTATCATGTATGGACAGTATGTATGAGGCAACTTGAGAATCCTGACTCGATGACGCGCACTTATTATACTGTCATAATAACAACTACGAGTTAGGAGAAAGAACCCACAGATTTTATTTAGTGTTTCTTGAGAAATAATTTGGTTAGAAATAGTTTGGTTAGAAAATAGAAAAGTTCACAATTTTCTTATTATTTAACATCTCTCCACTATAGTAGTAAATATAAACTTTACGAAACACAGCAGGAATCAAGAATTATGAAATATTCTACGGAGAAATAATTTTTCACAACAGATTCCACCCACCAAGAGAGAAAGAGGGACACATCCCATTATTATTCCAGCGAGTAAACGGTTGCACTCTCCGCAAAAAAGGGATCCATAATCCGTGGCTAGAAACTTCCGCGGCAGACGAAGTGTATTAAATGCAACAATACGGCACGCTAGAGAAAAACTGACCGAAAACCCCATATGAGATTTCCGAGAAGAATAATGCTCTAAAATTTGCGGAAATTAATGGACGTGCCAAAAACAGAATGGGAACGGCAGTGTGTGCGGGAGGTGGGGAAGAAGGAATGAACGTGTTCGAGCCCAGATACGGCTCGAAAGGGCTCGAAACGATGCGGGAAAAAGCACTACGCGAGGACACACACGGACAGTCCTTTTGGCCTCGTCACCTCTTGAACAGAGCCATCGGACCCTTTGACATCTCCCCGCGGAGCACAACGCCCAGTTCCCCCAATGCAGCGCGCGCCTGAAAATAAATAAAACTCGAGGATTCATCGTTCCCTGTGTTGCCTGCTTGCGTTCCCAAGGCTACGGCCGTTGTATAGTTACAAATGGCCAGCATCCGCACGCTCTTAGCGGACTTTTGAAAGAGTAAAAGGGGACAGGCAGATGGAAGAATAGATGGAATGTTCCAGTTTTCCCGGGGGAAAAAATACATGATTCTCTTGGACAGAGAGAGCAGCGCAAAATTTCACAAAGCAGTGACGCCGTGGAAAACATAGTACTCTTCTAACTCTGCGGAAAATAAAACAAGACTAATCATCCGGGATCCCCAATGTGATATGTTGCAATATTTTACGTTCTCGTTTGAATATATTCAAACCCAGTCCAAACTAGGCCTTTCAAAGTATGTCACTTAGTGGCTGGTGCCACTTAAAGAATGAATTTATTACCTGCATTCAATGGAAACAAACATTATAGGTGCCATAATCATCTAAGTACAGTTTATTCTTGTTTTTCCATCATGAAACAGCTTCGTATTGTTTTCAATAATTATGACGATTGCTTAACTTGTGCAATGATTTTTTTCCAGTAGCAAATAAATTACTTTGGCCAGCCAAAGTATTACATTCTTGGTGTAAAGAAGACACCCTGATAAAAATGAAACTAATGCATTCACAAAAAATAACATAAACAGATTCAAATCAAGCATATTCGGAAAAAGTGCGGTATTCCCAAAGGAGCTTCCGCACAGAGTTGACTCTATCATATCTAAAAGGAGACAAAATTACAGCGTCCGGGGTTCTCGTGCTCGACTAATGCATTATACTACACTAACAAAAGAATAAGGTATAATTACTAGCAATAAATAGGAAATGAACAGCAGAAAAGTTTCTATCAAATTGATGAGAAAAGCAAAAAATCGGTATAGTTTCAAGTATAGTCGTCAACCCATAAATTAACATAGTCTTTCGAACACCTGAAAACAAATGTGTTCTAACAAGCAATATATCAGGTATTGCGGTATTATTTGAAATGAATCGAAACCATAGATTAGTTTTTGGCTGCAATTCCCAACACAAATAATTCAAAAGATGGCACATTGGGTAATTATCAGAGTAGAAGAATACCCTACAGTTAACTGAATGGATTTAAAGAGAACTGAAAATTAATTGAAATTGATTTCGTAAATGGTGTAGGTGCCAAAGAAATATCTTACATAGTAAATTTAAGTGCAAATAAAATAGCGTAAGATTATATTCTAAGAAGTTACACCGATTAAACTGTAATTATTTTTATACTTATGCGATTGTATTGTGACTGTGAACTTCAAATTCGATGAAATTACTTTTTTCAGTGTATGTAACATAGACAACTATAATGCTAAGAAGTTGCACCAATGAAATTTACATATTTTTCAATAAATGCAGAATTTATTATTGATATAATCAGAAAAAAAATGAAAATATTACTTAATAACTGATTAACAATCAGCGAGTGATTCATATAAGAGAGAGCATTTAAATCACATTTTATGTCTAGTGCTCAGAATCTTTACCTGTACCCCTGTCCTGAGGTTACGTTGACTAAAAGTATTTTCCTTCAGTACTTAAAAAGTACTCAAAAAGCAAAAAACGGAGTTTGATATTTCTTTAACATAGATAAACGCGAACTTTTGTTCATTGGTTCAGCATTTTATGGCATGCGAGAGAATGCGAGGAATGTTAACAGTAAAAGAAAACAATGTACAAATAGCTCGATAAACCTCGAAAAAATACACAAATTGTGAGTTTCTTCTTTTTGAAACAACATGAGTTTTGATGCAGCGAGCTCTTCAGCAATGAAAGGGGTATCGCTCCCATTAAAAGCGCTGCTCCGCGGATAGCCGAAGGTGACACCCGTATCGGCGTTCTAATGGGAGAGGGAATCTTAAGTGGAATTGAAAGTGCAAAATGGGGACACGATGCTCCATCTCCTTGTGGGATGAATTACAAGTTTCAATCGCTTAAGAATGGAATAACTCCAGTTCAGCCTTTTCGAGAAGATGAGACGCGATTCGTTTCTTCAAAATGTTCTCTGTAAAAACTCCTCAAGTCTTTGGGTGAGCCTATGGGGATTAGCGGGGAGTTTTCCCGATCAATGAACTTCAAATCCTAATGAACCAAAGGCCGGCTTACATTGAACATGAGAAATTAATTTATGGTGTAACTTAGGACTATGTAATAAAATAATGTGATACAGGTTCGTGACCCAAATACTGGAGTACGAGGCTGGGGAATACGCTTTCTGGAGTGTGAAAGAATTTCAGGCGTAACTTAGTGAAAATATTATCTATCCGTGATGGTAAGAATAAAATAACAATGGTAGTTTGCACACTGTTACAGGCGTAACTTAGTGGAAATATTATCTATCCGTGATGGTAAGAATAAAATAACAATGGTAGTTTGCACACTGCTTTTTAATGAAATCTGGCTATGGTTCGACATTTTGTGTCATTACCAAGCTCATGATAACAAAATATCGAAACCATTGTCAATTTTAATTTTGAAAAAAACAGTGTAAAAATAACTATTGTTATTTTACTCTTACCATCATGGATGTTTTTCGGCCACTGGTGAAATAAATGGAAGGTGAGTGGGCTATAATTAAGTTTTAGGTAGCACAAACGTTCATGGCTCTATCCAAACCAAATATTCATTTTGCACTCGTGAAAATAACACGAAGAGGACTTAAGAGTCTTAAATGATGGCAGAAGTGTGTAGAAGACGGGCCTACGCGCGGTCCCCCGTGATTGACCGTGGAAGATTTGTTCCGAAATGCACGAGGAAGATATTACGGTAGAGAAGCGGGAGGAGCCTCTCCCCGTGCTGATCCACACTGACTGGAGAGGGTTGGACCACAAAGTCTACTATTTCTTAACAAGAAAGTGTTACATAGTTTTCAAGAAAAGTCGTTGTTGATTGCTTAAGTTTTATGTCTCAGGATAAAATAGAAGCTCAGACAAAGCTAACCGTTCTTGTGATAGTTGAACGTGCATAATCAGAGAGCGATATTTCTGTTTCCACCATTTTTTTAATAGATAGCCACGGTTGGTACTAATTTAAACAAATATTTTATCCACTTTAGGAGGTAAAAAACATGGGAATTGGAAAAATTCGTGGTGGTACTTACAACAATAATAGTTATATAAACGTTGGCCAGATTGTTTCGATTAAAGTAACAGATATTAGCCTAGCAGTAATATTATCCAAGTACAATTCTTGTCACTTAAATTTTATGTAGACTCCGTTTCAACTGGCTTAATAATGTCTAAGTAGCCAAAGATGCAAATTACGAGTTATTCATCATTTTGATTAATAAGGAGGATTTACATGTGCTACCACGACGGAAGGTGATAGTAAAGGAAAGAGTAAGTTACTTAAGATTATACTACAGGTGTTACTTTCAGCTGAGATGGCTCTAAAGTGCCCATGTTTTTTATTCAAATGATAAATGGCAAACATGAATTTAAAATCAAATTCGATTACTTTCGAGAAACTATATTCAATATGAAACACAGGAAATTTATACCAAGGCCTTCGTGTAAACTTAAAAAACAACCTTGACATGAGTTAATCAGCTGGTTGCTTGAGAAAAGTGACGGGAAATCAAAGTTTCTTTTAGACTGGGAAAAGATAGGAATGTTGATCAATAAAGGACTATCTGGGGTACTGTGGAAGGGTGGAGAAAAGCTTGGCAACGGTATTAGCTTATTGATGACGAAAGACGCTAAGGGGACGATGGTTTAATTCTTATAAAACAACTGAAAAGCCGTCCTTGAAATGCACTCCATATAGCACCAATATATTGAATTTGGATTTCACTAAAAAAAGTAAACCACTCCCTACGTGCAATTTCCATTCCTTAGGATTGGAAGTCAGCACTCTGGTCAGCAAACCCCTGATTTGTTGGTTCAAAGGTAGAGGTAATGGTTGCCGTAGGTTGCGCGGAGTTAAATTTTTGCGCGCAATGCAGACCTGATTTAAGATGAAAGCGGAGGCGTACGATGGTATTCTCTTGGGTGAGATGATGGACTGAGAAGAGGGTTTAAGTGATAGAAAATAGGTAAAGAAGAATGGGTAAGGGAAATTCCTCGCCTTTGAATGAGTTATCGGAGTCAAGGTTTGGAGGAGAACCATTTTGTGTTCCCCGCCCGAGGAAGTAAGTAAAGAGGTGGGGAGGGGTGAGAATGAGAACGAAAGCGAAAAATAAAGAATTGAGAGAGATATATATGGTGAGGGACGAGCCGGAAAAGAGTAAAAAGATTCGATTTTGGCGCTCGTCTTCCCGGAGCTCCGCTTCCCCGCGTATTTCCCGACGCCAACGTATTTGCTCGGTAAACGCCATATCGCTCCACATATTGAGTTGCTACGTCTCCGCCAACATCCATGCCTCCTCCTCTTCCTCCGCCACTATTTTCCCATTTCCTCACTCCGTAACCCTTCCCCAATCCTCTCTCCCCCGCTGTGAGGAGCGGTCCCCTTGTGACTCGCCCGGCGTCGGAAGGAAAAACAAAAAAATAACAACAAAGGATATCGAAAAATAAAGCAGGATCTCCATTGTGCTACCCCTTTTAGCAGTCGAAGAAAACTCGAGTACTTGGGGCTCGAACGTATTCATTTTTCCTATCGGATGAAACGCTGAGGAGACTGAAAAACCATTTTAAAAATCCCTTACATCTTCCATTCAGACTTTCCCATTTTGTTCATCTACAACCAACATTACCCCCTCAGAAAGTGCAAAGGTTTCTTTCAGCGAAATGCATTTAGATCAGCTGACTCAAGTGTTGCAGGTTTATCTTCTTATTCCCGCGATTTTCAATTCAACTATGATTGCTCCGACGTGCTAAGACAAAATAAAAGAACATTAATGCCAGTACTCATAAGAGAAACTATCCTTATAACTACGGTTGGAATAAAAAAAATGATCTAAGAAAAAATTAGAATCATCGTTAAATAAATTAACATGGAAAATAATAATTAAAATGATGTTTTACAAGTAAAATAACATGTATAAAACGCTTTTTTTGCCTTTGATAAGGACATCGTAGCAGGTATTAACCTGGCATGAAAGAGAATAGGCATCGTGAAAACATTTACACAGCTGCAAGCTTAGAACATGTTATGCCAGTGTGATTAAGCCCCTAGATCGAACACCTATGACCTTTGACATGGTATTCATCAGATAATAGTCTTGAACTCTACTTCGCTTCATGACCAACTTTGTGTTCAAATGTATGTTGAAGTTTGAATGCCGAAATGAATTTTCCCGACCTAAACACGGTTTTCTGTCCGAGAAAAAGAGTACTTATGTCCAAGAAGAAGTATTCTGTCCGCTACACGTTAATATAAATCACTAATTAACGTGGAAAAATCAACATAGTAATTCAGCAGAATATCATAATGGTTACGTAATTGTATGATACCAAAATGTATGGAGTTTCAACATTAGACAAAATATGAAAGAGGAAGCAGACTTCCTGAAATGGATTGGATACCATTCCAGCCAACGAAATTGAGATCTCGACGAATGAATCACGAAGATACTATAACCTAAGTTGTGTCTGACGGAGAATTGACTAACAATGCATACCAACATAGATGAGTAAAATGCTTTATACATGTAAAACAAACGAGTTTTCTCACTTTTTCCAAAGGAAGAAGTCCCTCTTGTCTGAATGAGAGCAACGACTATCACAACGGAAAAGCCAAAAAAATTCCTCGTTCGATTAATCTATTGACATTCGCATTGCACAGCCACTTCATGAGCTGAGGCTTCGAACTGGGTTTCTTAACGGGCAGACGTGAAAATAGATATTATTACCACCCATACCGCGTTTATCATCACCACCATCATAGGCGTAAATTCAGCAATTTCCTTGGGGTGGCACTACCGTGTGGATCACTGGTTACTGGGGGAGGAGGGGCCAACTCGTCTGTATGTGGTTCCGGATAATATTGCCACCCCGTGCCCCCCCCCCCAATTTACGCCTATGACCACCAGAGATAGAAACTAATACTCAATGTCCGTAATCTTCTTTGATCCCACATGAAACTTCACGCAGATAATAGCTTAACCATGGATGGCGTGATAAATTGTCACAAAAATAAAGTAATTATGAATAAGGTTTCATAGGAACGCTCTTATGTTACCTCTTAAATGAAAACAACTTCTTTTCTTGACACATATACGCTTAGATTTAGCAAATCGGTAAAATACATAAATAGTGGTAGCGGAAAACGCGGAAAATCGGCAAGGCTAGTAATCCTCCTATACGTACTCTTTAATATTAATTAATTCAAATTAAAAAACTAATAAGAATAAAATGAGTCGGAAATACAACCCTGAGTTTTTAAAATGTAGCTCATGTAGTCATGTAGTTGGTTCACCCATGAAAATCAACACCCAGCTACTGGCACATTTGAACACATTCATCATTGTTCGCTCGGAGTGCCGGCCTTGCTCCAGAAACTTCTCTCCTTCAGATCGAATTATTTCTTCAACTTTGCCTAGCAAGACCGTATGTGAATAACAACCACCCATTTCTGTAAAAATAGTGGAAAATATGTCCATGTATCTCTGTGGTGGTAAAGACGCAACAGAACGCAATGCAACAGAAAATCTTCAAATTTCTAAGTTGAATAGAGATAATGCTTAGAATTTTATCGAGTTTTCTTTTCTAATTATGAACTTTTATTAATTCCACCATGTTACATTTGAAGCTCTCTCCAAATATTACGAAAATCCACATAGGATAGCTTGTATAAAATAAGCGTCTCCCAAATTTGGGGGTAAGGTCAAGATTCAATGTGCAGCACAATACAAGCCACTAAAAGTAAGACAAATAGTAGCCGGCAGGGTTGATATAAAAGTATAAAATCATGTCCCAGAATTATTTACCAGTAATATAATTTAAAGAATCGAATGTATATGTAAATAGCACTAAAGAGGGAATTGGATTAATGATGTATCAGTGATGTTCCCGTCTGCCACTTAAAATTTAAAATGCAACGGAGATTACTTCGCTTAAAAACTATTCATTAGAGTAGAACAAGTTCAAGCAATATTTCTCTTGTTATGCAATTTATACCATCTACTCGGTTCATAGTCATATCTCGGTGACTAAAAAGCCTGTTTTAGGTGAAGGATCAAGAGTTTTCTCTTCTGAACTTTGTTTTGCATTTAAAACATCAGAATATGACTTATGTTGATTAATTTTTGAGATTGTTAAATCCTGAATCTTCTGAAGAAAGTTCCTTGTCTCCAATGGTCTTGAGTGTTAATTCTTATATTCTTGCACTGATTCCCATTCTCCAATAATATTCGCTCCAAAAATGTTAGCAGCAGTTGCCTGGGTCTCCTCATGGAAAGTTTTATTTAAGCAGAATAGCATTTTTAACATAATTAGATAAACAAATGTGTAAAGATGAAATTAGACTAAAATTAGTCGTAGGTGATATTTGACCTCAGCATCTTCATTTATTTCGGCCTGTTCAGCATCTTCGCAAAATGAATCAATCAATCCTTCACCTGCTACAGTGTTCTGAAGTTACATAAATGTACCGAGATCAAATTCAGCATGCAAAATTGAGTTTGCAAACTCATGAGCAAAAGCAAATGACTAACCATACCATCTTCAAGAATGTAAAATTAAAACTTCTGCCATATACTTAATAATTGAAGAATAAGATAAATGTTGTATACTTAATTATATTTGAATCGATTAATTAACAGTTTAAACGGATATAAAGAAAATATGAATTAAAAGGAGGTTAATATTATTGATGTAAGTCTTCACTAAAATAATATAAAATTTTCTGTCATCACTCGAGGAAAAATTTCGAGCTGCGGGAGGTATATTTATAATCTAATAAGTAAGCGTTTTTAATACAAATTAATCAATATTACTAAGGAATTACGGATGTGATATTAGGACTACACGAGTAATGCTCCACAAATTGTTGATTGAATAGGAGTTAGAGACTTAAAAAATTAAATATGAATAACTCCACAAAAATGTCAAGAGCAGTCGCGTTATGTACTCTTAGGAGACTCGCGCCACTAAGTAAGCAGATGAGATACGGAAGAAATAGGAGACACACTGGATACCCAAGTTAAGAAAGAAAGGAATTACTTGAGCACATTAATACAAAGGGCAGGAAAGAAGGAGAAAAAATTTAATATAATTTTCGAGAAGAAAAAAAACGGGGAAACTAAGAGTAATTGGAAAAAGAAGAGATGACAGTGTGTATAAATGCGAATGCAATCCATCACCGGGTGGAAAAAGGCCGGTGAAAGCGAGGCAGAAAGAATCGCAGAACGTAGGAAAAAGGTACTGGAACAGGGACATTTCCCTCTTTGTTGAGAGGACTACATTAAATTGAAATTGTATTATATTGCTCCCTATGGAGTAACTGGCTCAACAGCAACCCTCTACCTTTCTACGACTATCATTCAAAGCCTTTTTTTCAATTCACCAAAAATACGCTTATCTGGACCATCTTTTATTTCAATTACACTCTTCATTTCTCCCTCCATTTCTCTTCTCGGAAACCTTCATAGTCTCTCAATGGTGGACTTAACACGCAACACCCCGAACCCCTTCAAACAACTACCTTCCTCTCCCTTCTTGGATCCTTGACTTTCTACTTCCTCTTCAGGTGTTCGGCTCCTTGGGTATTACGGGTATTTTTTGCCTCTTAAAAAAAAAATTCTCACCTTCTTTCAGATTATTAATCTTTTATTGATTGCATCTCTGAGTCATTTTCCAATTTCTTATGCAATGCTACTGCATACAAAACACCACACCTCTAAGACTCTTTTCATTTCAAAGTAATTTCGTTTAGAGTAAATGTAATAACAATTTTGAAACTGAAATAAATTTTCACGCTGTAATAATAGAAAATTAACAAGTATATACAGAGTTTGCCAACTAGGGTATTCCGTACACCTTGGGAATACTAAGGGGTGAAAGGTAACATTTCAATCTTTTTCCTAATATTAAGAGAACAAATTTTTCCGGGTGTACGATTCGTTATATTTTTTGTATACATTTTCCTTTCATATGAATCGTTTGTTCTTGTATTTAATAGAAATTGATAAGAAAAGTTTGTGTGTTTTACCTTCCCTTCGTTGAAAACAAATCATTACTTATGGGCTGCGAGGTATTACTTAAAGGTGCGGGAAAATAAATATTTTTGGGAATAAGAAGCAGCATAAAGCCTGGGAACTACTGGTTTGAATGCAATATTTTTTAGAGAAGAAAAATTATTCTAACAATTTCAAGAAGTCCATAAATTTATAATGTTTTTAAATCGAGAATGTTTTTCACCTAATTTAAGCAAGGAGGGAGTACAATTTAGAGCTTGTTTTGGAAATTAGGTAACATATCGCAACTGATGACCCTGATTACTAATAAAAAGAACCTTTCCGAAAATATTGCAAAAGTATAACAAAAACCATTCGCCAGTATTTAATATATACAGCAAGATATTTTCTTAAGAGATTTCACCAGCATTAATGCCTTTAATAAAAGTGAAAGCCAGCAAATTCCCTTTGTTTTTCGCTGTAGTAAACCAAGTTTGCAAATCTTAGTAATTGTTGTAATTGTAGTATTCATTCAATGCCCACAACAACACTGATGTATTTACAAACGTTCAAGGCGCAAGTTTTGCTCTTACGATGAAATTCGAAAAGTAAGCATAGGTAAACAAATAAGTGTGACAAAAACATGGTTGATATATTTAAATTTGTCGACAATTTATGTTTTAAAGTTTACGGAATTATATTTACCTATTCAAACAGTTTAGATAACGAAATTGGTATAACTAAAACAGAAATAATTAAGGAAATTATAAAACAAATATATGAAAAATGATGACAAGTTACATTTTATGAAGTAATTTAATTCGGGTTGATATTAATACAATGCTTTGATATATATAATTAAGGTAATCCGATCATAGTATAATTTATACTCGCAAATACTTCATCTTAAACGATAAATGACAGTATTAAGGTGCAATGAAAGAGATTTTCCAATTCATACGCTCATTAAAAATATAAACAAGCTTCCGAATAGAGTCTATCCAACATTTTCAAGGATATGATCTGAGCCTTTAAATCTACGAACTATCAGGTGCGCAGCAAAGATACAATTGTGAAATACGTCCTGGGTAAACAAATGCTGCACAAAAAGGTTAAAGGATACTATGGAGCATTGCTGGCGATATTTGAACCGGAAGTACGCGGGGACATGACAATTTATTCCCGTATTACAATATTTACGCTGGCCACATGAGAACGTAGAGGATCAAATAAATAGAAACAACAGGACGGGGTAAAAGAAAGCAGTGAGATTGATATAACACGGATGCCCTGGTTTCTACAATTGCACATAAAATGGACGAGGGAAGAATGGATGTAAATACGGAGAAACATCGAGTTTGGGGTAAGTAAGGGGTAAGACTACTTGCGGGAGCGTAATCCGCGGGAGCGTAATGCGGACGAAATTCAACCCGTTGGAAGGAGAGTCTTAAGCAGTGTGTCGTGTCAAACAGCATGGAGCTTGTTTACAATGAATGCGTGTAAAAACCTCAGTCACTCGAGAAAGCAATTAGATATTCATTAAAATGATATAGGTTAAATTATCGTATTAATACGACATGAAATAACGAGGCGGAAATTTATATGAAATAAAACTCTGGAAACGAAAACGGCAAGAATGAGTGTAGTCGTTTATTATCCGCATATGTGCATTGAATATGTAAATATAATTTTAAAAATCAATACATGAATACAATCAGTATACTACTTTGCAGTTACCTTTAATGCTGTTATTGCAGAGAATGAGATGATCTCAATAAAAACCTGACTTGTATAGGAAAATTCCTGGAGAAATATAATTTGAAGATAATTGTTAAGAAATGCAAGGTAATGGTTTGTGGAGAAAATCAGCAGAGAAAATCACTAATACACTTTGGCAGCAAAATATAGTATAAATGGAAAATTTTTGTCTGCTGGAAAGCAGGAAATTACCAGCAATTGGAAAAGCAAGTAAGAAATAAAGAGAAGAAAAGGCCAAAGAGAAGGCATCCAACCTGAAGAGGAGCCTGCTGGCAGATAGGATAACAAGCCTAAAAGTATGTCAGCCCTTCATTAAAACATCTTTGGAGAATTCTCTTATATATGAGAGTCCCGGTCAATTGCAGTACCGGAACAATGGAGATGGAAAGCAATTGATTTGTGGTATTACCGAAGAACGATTAAGATAAAATAGTTAGGAAGAATTACATAGGAAGACTGAGAAAGAAATACATTCGGAAAATCATAAAGGTTATCGAAGTAATTAATTATGTAGGAATGAGGCAGTTGGCAGTGAGGAGAGAGAAATGGTAAGCAGCAGTAAACCAACTATGGAATTGACTCATGGTGATGAAAAAGCACGATATCGTATAATTTCTAACCAGTCCCATGGCAATGAATTATCATCCAAAGTGAACATTTCAATGAGATAGTGTGCTTACGTAGATTGAATTCAGACAAAGCAATCACCCAAGAAAACAGTCTGTAATGGGCAAATTGCACAAAATGTCTCTCTCACACACACACTTAGTGATATAAACGTGATGTAAAACGGCATCTGTTGTATGACGTCACCTGATGGCATCGCTTCTCCGCTTCTGTTGTATTTCGGCAAAAGTTTCGAATGAATCTACTGAATTGGCATACTTGGAGAAAATAAAGACCATAATTTATTTATTCCTGTAAAAACAACCGAACACCAAATGGGAACAGTTCGTGTTTCTGATGGCGATATCGTTTCGTGACGTCATCCGATGCAAGATCGATTACTGTACGGCGTAGGGTCAGGCATCTCAAAAAAAATTGCGACGCCATTAAATGCGCGAAATTTTTTAGAAGAAATAATTACAAAATAAATAATGGTTTTCCGATAAATGCATGACTCGTTTTATGAATTATACGTACAAAAAATTTAGATATGTAGTTTCAAAAAATATATTTTCCACTTTTATGTTGATTCGTCAATTTGTATTTGGTCACATGGGACAGATTATTTCATTCGCAGTTGAATCCCACGATACACACGTCTTGTCTCATTCACCAGTGACAGCTGTCAATATCAGGACGGTAAAAACAGACGGAAGCATTAGGCCTAGCCTAATGCTTCCGTCAGCCCCCACTCACTAGCTTACCCAGCCGTAATTATCTCATTCGCAAGTTGGGGCTATCTAATGAGGCGACGCGACGGTGCCATGTTATATGCACCTGTTTCACCAAATTTTACACTCCAAGGATATTTCCTCCACCACAGCATACACATCCGCCAGTGTCATTTTCACCACTCCGCGTACGTGTAACGAGGACAATATAGCAAGTGAGACTAGAGTTTTGACATCAAGAGAGAACAACATTAGCCAAAGGGGGTAATGTAAACATAGCATTACATTGGTCACGCTCCTTACAGTGGATTTGGAATAAGACCAACAGAATGCAGGTAGTCCGAGTGATGTTCTTACTTCAATCTGCACTCCGCAGTTCACAGTGATGACTTTGTTTACCACATCTCAAACAGACCTCACCCGGTGATTACAATCGCCAAAGCGTTTTGATGACTATACCAGCACTACTGCGGATATGCACATTTAGATATGCACATCAAATATCTTACGCATTAACACAAGACAAATAGTCTATCACCTTCAGTAAATTTATCATACTTATCAGATATTGCTTGCATAAAATAAAAAACTTATAAATATAAAGTAAATCAACAAAATTGCTTAATTTACGACCTAGATTTCCTTTTATTTTTACATCATACGGTGATTAGCAGACAATCTTAAAAAAATAACGAAACTTTTGTTGTCATGAATAAAAATATTTTATGAGGTTGCAGTAACTCATTCATTTTTATAGATATGAAAATAATCACCAAGTAACGCTAGAGAGCATTGAATTTATTTAAACTTTCCTTAATTTCGATATTCTTTCAGTATTGGTATTGGCATGAACCACATTTAAAAGCGGATAACGTACGATGTAATAGAGGTATACATATTTTCTGTGTGGTAGATGATTTATGTATGTAGATGATTTGTATTACTTGCTGAATAAAATATGTTTTTCACATCCCTAGTTGCAATCTTTTGCCGTCATTTTAATAAAATTTAATCTGAGAATCATTTGTTAAAAATTAAAAAGCTATAACACTGGTCTGCGTCATTTTTGAGGTCAATGTTATTTATGCTGTTTTTTTTATATTTAGTGCACATTGAATTCTGAAATGTAACTCATTTTGTTCAGCCAGGTCAGGTTTTATTGCTATATCATTTCTTAAAAGATGACATTTCAGAAATTTATTGATACAATAGATGCTGATCATGGTCTGAAAACAATATTACATTTGGATGAAGTCTAAATTATGAGATAATACATTAACATCATCATTATGCAAGAAAGGACCTTTTCAAGAATTTTCGTGTGTATTGCTTCTGGAATGTCTCTCTTGAGGCACCAACAATAGTCCGCAAGCATGCTCACATCCCAGGGACCCTGGTATCTCTCCTCAATCACTCAAATATCTCTAAGAAATCGCTCACCCTGCTCCTCGCTATAATCTCCACAGTTATCAGGAAAGCAAAATGTGATCTGAGATTGATATCCTTATTGATATACGAGCACCAAGAGCTTGGAAGCTCTGCAGGAGTTCTCCGACAGCATTTTCATACTCTGGGCTCCTATAGTTGCCAAGAAAGTTTTTTTATGATAGACTTCAATGCTAACCAGGCATTCCTCTCTGTATCCTCTATACTCTCATCAAATTTTGGATCTTTCATTAGATCCCTGATCTGAGGACCGTCAAAAATGCCTGAATTAAGTTTAACCTCACTGACACTTGGAAATTTGTGCTTTAAGAAAGTAAAAGCTCTTCTTTCTTTGTTCAATGCCTTTATAAAGGATCTCATCAGACCAAGTTTAATTTGCAATGATGGAAGTAAAATTATCTGAGGATCCACGAGAGCTTGTGACTTAACGTTGTGCGAACCTGGTGTCAGGGTAGGTCTTGCTTTCCAGATGAGTTGTACGTAGTGTTTATTATATGCCCGACTGTCCCATAAGCATAGGAAGCATGGGTATTTAGTGTATCCACCTGATAGACCCAGAATAATGGCCACAACCTGTAATAAATAGTATTAATGTGCTTCTTTGGATGGTATGACATACTTACAAAATTAAAACATTAAGCATGTAGTGTATTCTACTGAAAAATATACCTTTAAGTCTCCGCATATCTGCCAGTTGTCATGTTCATATTTCAGAGCAGTTAACAAATGCTCCATATTACAGCAGGTTTCACTCATCTGCACTTAATGACCTACAGGAACGGAAGCAATCTTGTTATTGGTGTAGAGTAGTACAACTTTCAAACTTCTACTTTATGAATCAATGAAAAGCCGCCATTCATTTGGGTTATACGTAATACCCAAAGCTTCAATGAGACCACTGATGTGCTGACAGTAAACCAGAGAAGCTTCTTCATCCTTTCTGAAATACTGTCGAAACTCTTCTTCACGACTGCGGTACCAATAGAAGGTTGTTCTAGGAGCTAGCAATCTATTTTCACGAAGACGTGATTCTAGTAACAGAGCAGATTCGTTGGATAAGTACAAATCTGGTGTTAAATCATTCAGTTCAGCTTTCGTTAGGGGTTTTGGTTGGCATGTATCTGAAGGGGCTTCATATTTATCATCATATGTATCATCATATGCATCATCCCCTTCATGCATTTTATCATCTGGGTCAGAAAAATCACAGAGGTTTTCGGGTGGTGCTGGAATCGGAATTCCTGGTCCGTGTGGCACTGGTCTTATGGCAGACGGTACGTCTGGATATTTTACGCGTGCCTTGTTTTTTTACTTATGCCTATCAAAAAAGTAAAAGTGGATATATTCGGAAATAAAAACATTTAAGTAATGGTCCACTAATATTTTTATTATTTACGATCCGGGTTTCGTCACGTAAGGACATCTTCAGGTTGACCTGAATGACCTGAAGATGACATTACGTGACGAAACCCGGGTCGTAAATAAAAAAATATTAGTGGACCATTACTTGAATGTTTTGATTTCCGATATGGAGAGGTTCCACAAAGTGAAGCCTGAATTTATTAGTGGATATATTCATTGAATTAATTTTATGAAGATACTTAAGCTAATTTATGCAAAAGGCACTAACAAAGAGAGACATTAAAGAAATGATAATCAAAGTCCTGCAACTTACCCTGTAAATCTGTCATGTAGAAATGACAGTCGGTTGTATATGATTTGGTTATTTTCCCGGTGTATGATACTAATATATTCTTCTTGGGTTTCCCACCAGGTTAGGTAAGAAACTTTATTTATAAAGCCTTCTCGAATTTTCCACCAGGTTAGGTAATTGTTGGCCCTAATTTGGTGGAAAATCCGAGAAGACTTTATTAGTCGGTTGTATGATCTCTTCCTTCTCTCCAAATCATAGGCACCCCAAAACCGAGACACTTCTGCTTCTTTTTGCTCCAGCGCCGCGAACTTTCAACACACGTTTTACAGTATAAGTGTGGTGTAAAGGGCTTACGTATATGATGTGGAAATAATTCATCTTTTTGACAATAAACTTCAAAATTTCAAAAGGTTGAATGACTTATTTACCTAATAAGCTACTACCTAAATATCGAGGTAGCAAAGAAACGTGACCTGACTGAGAAAAGTGACTTACATTTTTGAATTTAGCATGCACTAAATATAAAAGATCACCTAAAAAACCCTTGACCTCAGAAAAAAAGTTTTGAAACGCAGACCAGTGTAACATAGCAACTTGATTTAATGTACACAACTTACTCAATAAGTGACTTTCGGAACCAAATACAAACAACTGAGCAAAGAGAAAGAAATTACAGGCTTATAAAGATGGTTTACAGATTGAAGTTTAAAAGAAAAAATACGAGTAATGTTCGTAAAGCGCGAGAAATATAGAAAAGTAATGCGTCAGGCTATACGGAAAAAATTGCTGAAATTTTTGCTCATAAATTAAAAGAATTTCAAAGTGTTGGATATTGCCTCTATTTAGAGCCTTCGAATGCCTTTTGCCCGAACGCAATAGAATTTAATTTCACAAGCTCTTATAACTCTCGGATCAGACTTGCAGGCGCATAGACAGTTATACAGGTGCATTGATAAAAACACTGATAAATGAGTAAATTTGTTTTCGAATTACACGCCGGGTGAAAAATTTCACGCATTCCAACATTCAAGCAACACATGGTAGCCCATTCTTGGAGCCATCAAGAAGATTCGGGACAACCAGATAGGAAGGTGGTAACGATTGACCAATCAGTAGTTACCTGACGGTTCGGCTGGGTATATAAGGCGGTCAGTTTAGATTCATTTTTACAGCCTTGTTGAGCGACACGCTTGCTGAAACGTTGGCTCGATGTGTAACGTGTTGATTCACTCACATCATTCACCAGGAAAGAATTAGTTCATATTAATAAATTAGTAATTGGAAAGGACGGAATATATATCAGTAGTCCTGTGGCAGTGCAGCAGTGTTGATTATTATGAATCGATAAGAAAACTGTGCTTCGTGAAGGAGAGAGTCATGTGGCCAGGGTTTTTGCAACCGAAAAGCCTGGTTACCACTTCAGTCTTCGAAAGAAGGGGTGGGGTGAAGAGCAGACGTTGCGGAGTTCAGAGTGACATAATCAGATCTAATGGCAATCGGACACTTGGGCAATGCCAAGATGCCTCAAGGGCGCCTCACGGCTTTGCCTTCACAAACAACCAACCCGTTCGCCTGCAAGTAACGACTCAAGAATTTCGAGGTCGGCGTATAAAAGTTTAAGGCATTCCCAGCAGTGACATGAGCAGATTACAAGCAGCGTAGTACAGGAAAATTTACGAGAACTTCGTATCAAAGCTCGGTGTAATGTCACGCAATGTGGATTTTTGCACTAGACGGTGAATTAACGGAGATAGCGACATTCATAGTCGTAATGATATATATTATTTATCAGGAAAGCCTTCTACGCTCTTGCAGTGGATAATAGTATTTCTCTTTCATGAATATTTACGATTTTTAAAGGATACAAGCGTGCTGACAGTTTAGCACAGATGATTGTTACTTGAGCAACTAATGACCTTTAACGTCACTCGTGGATAAACCATGATTTAAATTTACATTATTTCATAGTTGCCAAGGCACGGCACGGCGAAGAGCAATGGTGGCCAGGACATAAGCTGTGAAAATGGAAGAAATATAGGGAACAAATAGGAAGAGAGAGTGGATAGAATACACTTTCACAAAGTAAATTATATTTAAATTGACTGTTTCCTCATATGTTTGGCATTTATACCTTATTTCGCCACTGTCGTCAAATATGACTATATGGTTTGCGGGCAACATGATTAACTTTTTTTCCAAGTCACCGTAAAATTAAGTCAATTTTAATTTTTGCAGTCAATTTCATACAAATGTAACGGTAATTGTTAGTCCATGAAATTACATTTTTTTAACTTTTCAAGTAAGCCAAAAAAGATTCTTGGAGCACATTTCACAAAGAGAAATACACTCATTCGGTGGAAGTCTCCACGTTAGCAGTAATCTAAATTATTCGAGGTTCATATTTGTAAATTTTCTCATTAACTGTAGAATTGCTACGACAAAGGCGACACCGCGCGAAATAGGAAATTAAAGCAAAAATCGTACATGCGTTACACTTAGAATAATACCTTGATATATGCTGGCCACCGTTGCCATTATATAAAATATTATTTCACGCATAACAGAAAATCAGTACATATTAAATCGAAGTATTTAAAAATATATATGCCAATATCCATGAGGCTACGTGCACGTTAAAGTAACATTACATCACCAAGAACCAAAATCAGTGATGTTAAATTTGTTTCACTCATATCTACACATTTGAGAAGCGTACGTATGTAAAGTTGCACCGATGCCTGTACATAGACAAGAATTATTCAAATCACCTTACGCCTAGACTCTACCTTCTGGGTATCTCGCGGCTTCTAACCAAATATTTTATTAACTGAGCCACATTCTCATTCTCATAGCAGGTTTCAGCCATATGTTTATACCACGCACCTATACCAAAAGGCAGCTTTATGTGTCACAATCTGTTGCGGCAATAAAGATGGAGGAAACCAAACTTTAATCTTTCCTCCTTTAATATTTACCCTTTTATCCCTTTTTGTAATATAGATAAATCATCTAGAATCATTAAGAGCAAATGAATAACAGATTAGATTAAGAAGTCTATCGAGAAGATTACTCAAAAGCGAAGACAGTTAGGACGAAGAACAAACAGAATCTTAAAGTTTAATCGGATAAAGCAAAATCTTTTTACTCCATATGGAAAACAGCCAACTTTTCCCAAACTTTTTCGATCAGAATCCTATCTCTTATGCACTCACAATTATCCCAGCTCACAGTTGGGTGATAATTAATCCCGTCTCACCCCAAATGCTGTGAGGATGTTTATGCTGCCAGGTCTCAACATATATTAATTCTGTCCGCTATTATCACCATAAGACAAATTTTCTCCTTAGACATGAGTTTACACGTAAAATGGTGGATATTGCCACAAGGTCAAAAGTATCATTTTAAAACATATAAGAGAACACTAGAGCCCAGTTTGCAGTGAATTACATTTTTCTAACAAACGGCCATATATATATGTAATTAGAATGCTCCGTGTTTCCTGGGAAAATACGTATTTTAGTAACTACTTGGGGATGCACCTGCTTTTTCAATGAAAGAGAGGATAACGATAGTTGGTTCAACCAAAAACTGTTTTCAATAAACAGGCCAGTCATCATATTTCATTCAAAAATGAGAATAAAATATACTAAGCACTACATGAAGATTGCTTGGAGACCAGTTATTTCATACTCCAAACTTTTGATTCACCCGAATATACAACAGCCACTTTTTTTCTCCTCGAAAAGCTACTCAGGGGTTCAAAACAAACTCCTCAGGTCTGGCATCGTCTCCTTAGTCTTAAGATCCATTTTGTATCTTCCCCGTGGCTTCAAAATGAATACTCATAAGGCTAGTTTTATGGAGACGGCCAGAGCGTGGCACAAAGTGCCCCTTTCCAGAGAAGGAAGTGAGTTGGAAGGAGGAATGGTTAAGGAAAGGGAATAGAGTTTGCCTGTGGAGAATGGGTACCGCTCGAGGATAAGATAGATACACGAAACAAGCATGGCATAGGTCGCAAAGTAGGATTTAGGGTTCGAAGGGAAGGACGGCAGAGGAGGTTTCGTATAATGTCCCTCGTTCTAAGAGCTTAGGGTCAATTACGAAGGCTAAGTGGATTTCTTTCGTGCGCAGTCTCAGTGCAACCGAGCTATTTCTTCCTATGAACGTGGCTTCCTTCCCAGAGTTCCCATGTCATTAGATTAAATTTGGGTCGTCCCTTTTCATAATAAACGATCCGGACCGTGGACTACGCTGCTAGTCCATGAAACACATCAAATAGCATAATGGCCCCTGCATCCCATTTTACCTGTCAATGCAGCTTATATTAGTCCCTTATTTCCATTGGAGTTGCGGATAAAAAAATTATTTATTACTCAGAGTTTTCTTGTACTAAATTCGAAATATTTGAGATTTTGAGACATACCCAGGTCATAAGTTTATTATTTAGATAAAATACCAGAAAATTTAGACTGAAATCTTCGAAATGACTTAACAATATACCCCACTATTCTTGGCTGGAATGCCAAGCGATAACCGGTAATAATTCAAGTATAGATTTTTGTAATTATACAAAAGCCATAAATAAAAGTTTAAGTCAAGATATTGCATAAAAAATGCATCTAAATTTCTCCAAATGAATTGAAAAACATTTACAGGTCAAGTTTTTTCCCTGGTAACAGAAAATATCAACATTCACACTTAGTGGTGATCAGAATGCTTGTTTGATTTCAAGAGTCCTTAGCTTCCCTTCTATGAAAAATTAACCCAAAGATAAGAGGAAAGTTTAAAAAAATAAGAATGGAAATCTTTAATGAATGATTTCAATTTTATGCATATTTTCCAATGATTTAAAGAAACTGTACTAATTTACAAAGAATCTTTTTAGTTTATTAAAGGAAGTATAAATATTCAATAATTATTTTAACATGATTTTAGTTAGATCCTGGGTTTGAAAAGGGTAAAAAAAATACAATGTCCTTACATCTTATAGAACCTGCAGGAGAGGGTTAGCTTGGGCACGTGTATGAACCTTAAGGTTTATTGAAAGTATTGATTTTGAAACCACTCTAGAACTCCTCAAAGAGGAGGCTGAGTGCCTCTTTCGTTCGCATTTTGAAAGAGATCCTTCATATTTTTCGTTAAACGGGTTCCGTTTCAAGGTATTTTTATTTATATCAAGGTAATCAATATTCAATTCAATTCGCTCTCCCTGATGCACATCGTCTGATCTGATACTTCAATATGAATTGGCGTGTCAAAAGTTTGTATAAATGTGAAGAGTTCGCTTTCCTGAATACGCTTAGAAGTATGTTAAATGAATTGGAAAAGATGATGAACACACATTTACATATCAAAACCGCAGGACAAATTCTCGTTGTGTAATTAGATGCTGATGCCTAATGTGTTTAATACATCCCATTCCTCGAAGATGATGAATAAGACAATATTTAATTAAGTGAGAATTTGCTATTCAAGCAGTGTTCGTGGTACAAGTAGGAAGAAATAGGTTGGAAATACTGGGTCATAAACAGGGTAGGTTATAGACCAGGCTAGGTCATCGGTTTTTTTGGGTTGACTGCTACTTTTTAGAGGTGATGGGAACACGGGATACATGCCTTATTCATGCTCATGATTTATTTTTTTATATTTATTTAGGATTTTCGGGGTGATCGACCACCCCTACTCCCCTTGCCCATCCTTTTAAACTACCAGTGGTCATGAAAGAATGTGACATAGATGATCTGTATAGCGTTAATGCATGAAAGGAGCGTGTTTCATTAGTTAGACCATGACGAGATAATAAATGAGAGAATTCGCAAGTAAATTAATGAAAGAGGAATGAATGGTGCAAGAGGAGCGGATAAGTAGAGACCTTTTTGAGTGAATACGGTACGGGATACTTACGAGACGGAATATAATTAGTAAAGCGAGAATGAAACTACGCATGAGTGTAACTGAAGTAAATAAAGTGTGCAGCAACAAAGCAGGATGGAATAAATGATGAAATTACAGCAAGGTTGACGGTCTCAGAAAGTTTTTCACGGAATAAAGGGAAAACTTGATATCGTCGGTTAAGCAGGAAGTATTGAATGCATTGAAAATCAAGGGAATAAGCATTGATCGAGTTTTTTAATACTTTTATTCATTCTTTGTAAGACACTAGATTCATTGATAAATAAAATTAGTCGATAATAATAATGAAAGACCGTAATTTGTTTCAACTAAACGTTACAAAATATTACGGCCTCATAGTATTTTATTCTTTTTATTAACTTACTATGGCGTCTGAATAATTAAAAAACGATGTAGCTCAAGAGAATACAATTTTGGGTTGTTGTAAACATAGAACGGGAGACCGGGGCTAGTTGGGTTCCGGGGCATGTTCGTACATAGAGGATAACTTGGCAACTAAAAGAGCAAGTGCGCGGAAACTTGGAGTGTGTCTAGCGCCCGCTAACCCCCTCCACTCAATACATTGTCAGTCGGCTATTTTTCTCCGCGTGGGAAAAAGCTTGCACTGTGTGTTTCTTTGGTTGGTCAGCAATTTCATTTATCTTATTTCCTTATTAACCTATAGTTAGATAACTTAACAAAGGCATTCAATGTAGTACAGCTTTAAAGAACAATCATTTAGCTACATTTTAATATGTTTAAATTAATTTGGAATTAAGAATAGGCTAATGTAATTCAGGTTAGATGGAGGGGCCAGTGCGTACAAAAATGATCAGACAAAAGGCTAAAGAACAAAAGTTGTCAATCATGACAGTCAGTCCTAAAATAAGCGCTTTTGATAAATAAATAGGGGCTGCAGAAGGGAAAAAAATTAACGCACGAGTAAGAATTCAAAATCATGAGTATATTGGATTTGACGCATGAAGTGCAAAAAAATGGGCAGGTGAATGCTACATTCACAGAAATAAATTGTTCTGTCGTTGAACAAATTGTTAAAGTGATGACGATGATGACCACTTTTGGAAGCTTTAATGATACGTTAGGCCAATAGGTGACTTAATGCAATGAGAAATGTTTTTTTGCATTGATCCTAAAAGCCTTTATATACGTTTACGAACGTGCCTCCACCGGTGTATTAACTTGCCCCGCACAGGAGACATGTTGGTACAAGCGTATTGTCTTATGAAATATTTTTTAAAACTTAACTTAAAATTGCATTTTGCCTTACGTTGGTTGCTATTTATTGCATAATTAAGTGTATAATTAACTGTATTGAGTGTAAAATTAAGTGTATTAAGTATGGTCAAATTAATAAGACACGCCTTTTTCATACGCTAGCGCAATTTTTTCCATCTATAACAGTAATGGGTAAACATAGAAATTCCAAAAAACGAGAGTGTACCAAACTAGCCCCGGTCTCCTCTATCTATTGCCTCATGGTCTCTAAATAGTTCCATAATTCTGTCGTGGTTTGTTAAATAGGCTGACCTACGATCATAGGGAAATTAGTGGTTGCATAGATTGACTTTTCCGTTTCTCACTGACTCACTCAGGTAGCAGCTCTAATGAAGTCATAATTGTAAACAAGGAAGGCGTTTTAACTAAAGGCTTCTTCCATGGCATCCAAATAAATATAGGGAATTAAAGAATGCTATAAACGAACACTGAAATTATTTCATATGAATAAGTGGACTTGCTTCATAGAAGGTTGAATAGGATACTGGGACATGCAAGTAGATTCGCTGGTGAAATTATGATCACAAGCGTGGGCAAAAATTGAAACACGTTATTAAAAGCATTATGAAAGCTGAAAAAACCTTCTATTATCACTGAAAATGACGAAAAAGTATAGTATTAGAGTAAATAAACAGAATAATCTGATTACCAATAATTGCATAAACAAATAATGTGGTACGAAGTCACTCGCACGAGTGCATACACACTAGGGTTGAAATTCGCCATGAAAAAATCATTCGACTTGACCGGGATTCGAACCCGGATCTCCCAATTGCCGGCCAGGTGTGTTAGCTAGTAACACAGTACAGTACAGTGTAACTGGCTAACACACTTTTTCAGGGTAAATTTCAACCCTGGAGAATAATCTGAATTATATGAGATCAAAATACTGCACTTTCTTAATGTTACGCTGATAAAAACAAAATATAATGAAAAGTTAACGTGTACGATACCCAGAAAACCTCTTTCAGCTAAATCGAGTGAATATATTACTTACCTTATAAAATTGCAATAGTTAGTTTCTAAATACCATTATATGCATATTAGCGAGTGATATTATTGGTTCTTAACCCTGTCACCAAGGAATGAAAGAGAATTCAAAGTGATACGCTACAGAGAAGATCATCAACTCGATAACGTTCCAAGTCGATATAAAATGCACTCCTCGAGAAAAAAACTGTAGACGAATGATTGGTTTCAGTGCAATAATGTCTCCTCAAACCATAGATCAATTTATCCCAGAAACATCGTGAATGAGTAATTTTAGTCGAAGCAAAAGAAAAAGCATGAATGTTAAAATGTCGCTGGAAAGTATACCAGAGAGAGCAGATCAGCAGCCATCAGTTCGAGAGATAATTGAGCGCATGAAGCGAGTGTATCATGATTAATTTGATATATAAAGGAAAAGCGAAAGAGAATTGGGAATGGAAGAAGTATACAAAAACCAGATATGGAAGATAAAGGAAGTCCCGTGTTTATCCCCAAAAAGGAGAGGCTGCCAACTAATGTCAATTTTTATTTCGATAAGATTTAAATGACTCCTCCTCAGTATTTGATGTGATCCATTGTGGAGGACCAATATGTGTCCTGAGGTAGTTGTACCTTAGTATCATTTTCATTTCAAAATATCATTCAAAGCTCAGACTCTCCTGACTATGGCCCTTTTACATATCCAATTCAAACATGGTGCACATAATGTAAGATCTTGTCCTTTCTCGGCGAATAATATGAATAAAAAATTCTCGGGCTTCTAGCCGAGTAAGAGTTTTTGTTGCTAACGTTTCGACGGATAACACTTCCATCGTCCTCAGAGCAGTTATGATTACTGCTCTGAGGACGATGGAAGTGTTATCCGTCGAAACGTTAGCAACAAAAACTCTTACTCGGCTAGAAGCCCGAGAATTTTTTATTCATGGTGCACATATACTGCTATGAAAGGGAAGTAACTAATAGTATGTCTTCAATGCGCGCAGGAAGACAATAAAGAAAAAAGCCAGTGTTATTCAAGGCCCTCAATTGCGTAAGTTTTATAACTTTGAGCGCAAAAAGGAGAAATTTTTTGCAAACATCTATCAAAGCTTTAAATGCATGTTCTCAGGGTATGTAAAATGGCAAACGTTCATGAATTAGTGCTTAAATTCATGACATTTTATGCGATATTCTTATTCATCTCAAAGATATTAAGAGGAATGAAGGTTTTACTATTGCATCTGTGACAAAAACATATGTGGCAACAATAGATATGCTTATAATGTTTTTTCTTCCCAAGAGCCTTCTCCAATCAGATGTCTTCCTCTATTCTCACCTTAAATTTTTAGATTTCTAGAAGGGCTAAGGACATAAAATATATCCAGCAAAACTTATTTTTAATGACTTGCTGACTAAGTATGACGCATGTATCGATAAAATAAGTGAAGAGTGAATACTTTTCATATATAGTTACTTATAGTATAGTTTCATATATAGTTACACAAAATGTCTTAATTTCGTATTAATCACGGCGTTATATCAAACTTCCTCGTATTTCTACAGTTCGGCGATGTTGAAGGAAGAAATGCTGTCTAACTTCATTTTCGATGAAATCGAAGAGCTGGAAAGCACCACCGCGAAGGAGTAAATATCAAATTAATTAAATGGAGAATTAAGATGACGGCAACCTCTAACACCCACAATGCGTTATGGGATCTTTTTTACGCTTAAGTACGTTTTTACCTGGGGCCATTCTTCTCATTTGCAGGATTCATTAAGAACGGTGCCCCGGCACCTTTTGTTTCCGTTTTCCTTCCACTCGATTCAAATCCAGATACGACCTCGTTCATCGATCGACGGAGATCAGAGGCCCAGTGCCGTAGTGCTGCACTTCCGCCTTCCACCATTCTTCCACCAACTCCTCCCCATCCTTTCCCCTCCCATCGGCCTCATTAGCAAGCGAGAGCATTTTGTCCGGCCACTAATGGCCGACGTCTTCCCCATCAGCCCCGTTCCTCAAAGCCAGTCTCCTCCGCGCGTTCCTTCCATCCAAAATCCCTCCATTAGCATTCCCATCACTCCTTATCCTCTCCGTATCTCTCACTACGTGCGCTCAGTATGAAATATTACCCCGTGCAGCATTTTGGGGAACATTAAGTGCCCACACAGTGTATGTTGAGCCACTTCCGTGGTCTTGCAGCACTAGTTTTGAGTCGTCCAGAATTTGCCTTTAACATTGGTATATCTAAGTTAAATTCTATTTAAATACGTATGAACTCAAGAATAATTTAAAATAAAGCATCAGTATTTGGTCCTTAGAAACTTTCATATGCATTGTGGCTTATTCTAACTCTTTTACTACGCTACAGGAAACCAATACAAGAAATGAAAAATAATCATAAATTAAAGGTAAATTTTTACCAAGGTATTTCAATGTATGAACCATTTACACTTGTATTTGTCAAAACTATTACTATCTTTTACAAGAATAGCGCGCATATAATTATTTATCGGTGGAATGAGGGATCCACCGGACGTAGGTAGAGAAAAATGCACGCTGGACGCTTTTAAGCCAATGAAGTTTCAACCGAAAGTCCAAATAAAAATCCGACCGGTAACACCAGTGCAGTACATTTTCTACATATGATTAGGGTTATTGTTATTTGAAATAGATTGATCTCTCGCAATGAATGAAACTACCAACGATGGAAAGTAGGTGTTGATTTGAACAGAAATACCAAAACTAATCACGCTGCTGAACAGCTGAAGGTTCCTGTCACCATGCATTTTTTTATTATTTAGCTCAGAATTTCCCCATCCCTCTTCATCACATCCTTGAAGCAGGTCTCTTTTCATTCACTCTACCATTCATCGACGTTTCTCCCCTCCATCTTGGCCTACGGCGTCCTATGCGCTTCTCATTACCGGTTCTAGTCGCCTCCTCCACCTTCTTCTCATTTCCTCAATGATCACGAACCACAACTTACCCGCGGACAGCAAACCATGACGCGGAGGAGAAACTCTCGAGTTCCTGTCCCTCCAGAACTGGATCGGTGGCGGCGATGATAATTGCTCCTTGCAGGGCGGCTCATGGATATTAGGATGTAAGAAACGGAAGTGTATGTGATGATGTCTTCAAAATATACCGCTGGGAATGGCACAGAGAAGGTTAAACATTTGCCTAGCGATGGATGCCAAACGAAGAGTTCTATATCTAGAAAAATATGAAGTTCGCTCTTGAATAACTGATTTCAAATAGAATAAAATGTACCATTTGAATCAATTCTACATCTACATCTACAAATGTCCCTGCGAGCAGCCGCATGGGCGTGTGGCCGGGGATTTTAGGTCACCAGCAGCGTAAAGATATAAGTCTTCGGGAGATGAAATGTTGACATGTACTAGAGGAGTGTATTTAGTGGAGCTCAATTTTTATTGTGGTCGCTTATTGTGCTAGGAAAGAACTATTTTTGTATACCTCCTCGGCAGTGTATCTCTCTTATTTTATCGCATCTGTCAGACCTAGAGATGTAGTGAGGGGTCATGATTGATCATGATTAGTCAAGCGGAATTAAATGCCCACCTCAACAGATTTTGGAGAGCTCCAGATTCAAATTCCCTTCGATCCCACGTCGTTTTTATTACTAGTTGTCGCCAATATTAATTTTTTTACCACAAATTCATGGCAACATACAGAAAAAAATTCTGAAAATAGGCCAAAAAATAGAAAAATAAAGAATTCGAGATAAAACAGAAGAAATAGGATATGTTTTCTTTTATTTTCGCGGTAGATGTGGTATTTTAATTGCCAGGTCTTCATAAATAAAGATCAAGTCCCAAAGGGTTATATTTCAAAACATAAATTCCCCAATAGTCAGGCTTATGGAAAATAAATATTTGAGTGATTAATTCAGCTACCTATGCATAGTGAATACAAATGCAAACCCTATCTTTTTTCTAATTGTGAACAATAGTTTGAGCGATGGTGCTTTAAATAATGCAAAATTGGATTTTCAAAAAGGTATTTTCATGCCGCTCATTTGCATCTCCTATTTAAAGAATATTGCTACAACTTCTATTGTTTAATTTCACAGAGTTATAAATGTAACCTCTTGTCACGAACTTCAGACAAAAATAGGCCTCCTTTTTTTAGAATACCTTCATCCCAATGTGCGAATTTAGCTTCATATTTGGGCTCATTTATATGAATGTTGTATACTTCACAGCATAATATCAGCTAACATTTTGTAAATTAAATGGACTGCTACTCTGTGATATTATCCTATCATAAATTTCTTTTTCCCACATCAATAACGATATTTCTGAAACCCCGAACCCACAGCGCATTTCACTATACCTGAACTAGCATTCTTAAAACTTTTCCAACAGCAAAACCTTCCAAACGCAGTTTCAATGAACATCGACCCTGCCTGTTTGCACTCGGAAAAGTGGGTCGGAAATGTATGGGAAACAACAACAGAAGAAAATGTTGGAAAATATTTTGAATATGACATACAAAAAAGAGATCACCGCTGAAAACGGGGAAAAGGAAGCAGTCACCAAAGAAATGCTCAGAATGGATTTTCGAGGGATTTACAAAACCGAGGCGAGTTCCTCAAAGGAGGGCATCGGGAAAGCAGTAAGAGCTTACACATTTGGTGATTGGGTTTCTTTCGGGGTCACGAGACAATTGGGAAGATAGAGATAAGGGCAAGGGCAAGGTAATTAAGGAAATGGAGTGTGTTTTCAAGACACGGAATTGGAGCTGATGCGTTCTTTTTTGATAGCGAAATCCGATTCCGTTCCGAGGGCCGTCCCTAACGTAAATCCGATCCTGAACCCCCTTTAATAATGCTGCAAGATCTCTTAAAATAAGTTTCGTTCGCCAATTTATCCCATTAGATTAAGACGTTAAGAGAGATAATTGGTTAAATAAAATTGTTCCTTGATAAGAGATAAACTCAAAATAGTAAATGCGGGTTTCAATGTTCGTTTTCATTTTACTTCAGAATGGCTTATAAATTATTGCAATGAAATAATAATCTTGGGATTACACTTTCGTAGACTTGTTTCCTTAGGACGCTTCGTTTGCAGAATAAATATCTAAAAAGTATATCATACCCACAACTTTCTATTAAATCGACGAATTCAGCTTTGACTATAGCCGTCGTCTGTGATTGTCAATACATAATTGACATTGGAAATAGGGGTCAGAATAATAATAATTAATTTTATTGTAAATGCTTACATTATCCAGGAGAACCAATATCATGCAGTCCCTGGTGTGAGGAAGCTTAAAAGGTCTAGATAAACCTCTTGCTACAGCATTTTATGTAATTTCATGTAAAAACAGCTCAGAGTGTTAATTTTTATTGACCAAAAGGTTAACAAACATCTCTTGAGAATGAACTGAACCCATATTTTTTATATAGTTGGACGTCAAATCGATCAGAAAGCTAGCTTTGTATACTGCAATAATTAAAAGATTCTACCTCTAGAAGAGGGCTGGCTTCGCACTATAGTAGTTCTATTCTGCGACGGAAGATTATGAATCCGACATTTCGATGACCCAGTTTTTTCTTCATGCACTAGTATGTCCTTGTCTAATTCACTGCCTAAGGCCTGATAAAAAACACTGCACAGAATATAAAAAATGGGAAAAATTCCTAAACGCATACAGGATTGAATGTCGATATAACAGATCCGGAGAGTATGACGCTTTATTTTGGTAAACAAAAGAGCTAAGTCTTGAAATGCTACTAAACATAAAACATAAAAAAGCAAACTCACGAGTTAAATTTTCGGTGGGTCGCCCGCACCTTCGTCAGTGATAGAATGAATATATATATATATATATATATATATATATATATATATATATATATATATATATATATATATATATATATATATACATACATACATACATACACAATTTGGCTCCTCCAAGATTACACCCCCTCTATCTTCATATTATACGTTAAAGGATTGCATACTCTTCAACTTCCCCCAGAAATTATTTTTTGGGGGAAGGCATTCCGTTTAAGGATGAAGCTCTGATCAGATGTTTAACTCATTATTCGTGGAACAAAACAGGTATTGATATCACAGTCCTTCGTTACATTTCCACAAAGGAAATAGTACATTGCCCCAACGAGGTAAAAATGGCATACGATTTGCTATAAGAAAAATATTTTAGGCTAGTAGAAAAATTCAGCTGGTGAGTCTTTAGACTTTCACTAAGTTCCCCCATCAAAATTGACTTCACCAGGACCTTTTTTTCCAGGCCATTTTCTGTCACCACATCAAACCACTTACACCAGAGGCGCTTCTGTGCAACATAACGAGAAGCCCACCTTTGTTTCTAAAATTCAGACCGCCACTGTATTTCCCGCACCCCAGCAAAAAGAAATTCTGTCTCCAAGCGAGCTACCACAACCTGAGCTCCCTTCCCTTTTGGATAACCATTCACCCTCCCTTTCTTTTTCCCTCCAAATGACCGACAACGAAAAAAGCACGCTTCTCGATCTTATCGGGACTAATACTTGGGTCATTGAACCAAACCACCTACCTTCGCCCAACTCCATCTCCAATCTCTCTCTCTCACCCCACCAAAAAACAATTTTATCCAACCTTTATCACAATCTCACCAGCCTACACCTCTTGTCCTCTTTCCGAAGGTGAAGGCCCTTTCCCTTATGCTCCCCAGTGGACCAAAGACAACCTGAGGACACAGACACACTTTCAGAGCCCTGATAATATAACATTCGAAGAAAATAGGACCAAAATGCCAATAAAGTCACTCACATCTGTTCCTAATCACATTCTTTGCAATCTAGCGAGTGGAACATAACAATGAAATTGACCGAAAAATTACTGCGAAGAAAAGAATCTAAATTTTTCATCAAAGGAGAAACGAAGAGTACTGAAGTAAAATGGGCATTAAATAAAGCAATTTTACGAGAAGTATATAAATATCCTTTATCAAATTTTATTCTACCAAGTAGATAAGTTTTTCTGATTGTAACCGATTAGAATTGTAAGAACAATGCATAACTTTAAAAAATTTCTTGGTTTAGAAAACAGTAAAATGTATTAAATTTTCTATACGCGTAATATTAATTTTCAAAATCTCCACATTGCTATTTTTTCTGCTTAAAAAATGAGTCTTCTTATATTTGTATACCTCAGTTATTTACATTTAATTTACCCACATTTAATAAAGCCTGCACAATACATTATTTTAGAAGAAGAGGTCTAAAGAATTGCAGTCTAATTGGATTTTAACTGGTAGAAGAAGAAATATTTTTGAAATAAGGTCTAATTTTGCAAGTGGAAAGCTTTTGACGAGTCAAGTTGCTCAAGAAATTAACTGTTCATTTGATTCATACGATTTTTACCCGAGAGTAGCTATTCACAGCAAAATTCAACAGTGAACGAAGACGGATGTAGTATTTCACAAAACATACAAGCTATAAACCTATTGCCAGTCATACGAGGTTTGAATTTCTTTTTGTATAAGTTCTAATTATAGCACTGAGTGTGAATAACTTGGTTTCTATATAGGATTTAAATAGTTATTTATTTATCAATAGTTAACTATTTTCATGGTTTTAAAAACTAAAAATTAAAATTAGCTTTTAATTGACGTTATGCATGCATAAAACTACAATATATTACGCTTACATACGGTCTGGTTGTTCTCTTATTACACGTAGTCATGTGTTTGTAATATTAATCAGCTCTACAAAAAGTCGTTTTGATACGCTTAGTTCAAGATTTAGGGGATCGTAGATTTCAAATTAAAGAAATTCTTGATTTTACTGCGTTATCCGACAGTGCACTGAGTCAAAACCATATATATATATATGACGTATTAATTACAATAGAAAATCATAACTTAGATTACTAGTCAAACATCATTGGCATTAATTATTTGCTGTATTGATATCCAAAATATACTTCGTCAATAAAATATGAACAAAGTCATTCTTGCCGACGTTACGATAAATTTTAACTCTTCATCAGTTATATTTGAATGTTACTTACAATATGATTTAAATATCATCATGAAAATCTTTTATAGAATTAATACAATATCAAGCCACGATATTGAATCTACTTAACACATAACAAATCCAAAAAAAACCACAAAACATCATTCATTTAATTGATTCTTGATGAACTAAGGTATATATTAATTGACTTTTTTATTGCTGCGAAATATAAATTGCAATTTCCTTGAAAAAAGATGCCAAATTAAAGATCCCCGAAAAATTAACTTGAGAAACGTCGTTAGATGGTGTAAATAATCCAATGTTAAAAAATACTTATTATCTCTTGGAACGGTAATTCCTACTGATTTCAAAGTAGGTACGCTTATGTCTTATTTTGGGGATGTTGAATGTGTATGAATCTTAAAATATTATCTGCTCCATAAGCTTTTTGAAAACGCACTGAACTTTGGAGAAAAAAACGCACTCTAATTTTCCTACTGATATAAATCGGTAATTCCTACTGATTTCAAAGTACGCTTATTTCTCATTTAAGAGATTTTGAAAGCGTATGATCCTTAAAATATTTTCTGCTCCATAAGCTTTATGAAAACGCACTGAACTACGGAGAAAAAAACGCACTCTACTTTTCCATTCTATCTTATTTACTCTTCACTACCAAAGTTAATGCGCATCCCATTACAAAGACAACGTAAACAAACCACGGGAAGAATCACCGTGACTACGGTCTTGAAAGGGCATCTCCCTAACGTGCCCATCTTCTTCCCACCCTTTTTCATTTCGAAATGTTATGGCCCCGTGTCACGAATCACCTTTCTCACGATCGTTCAAACAAGGCTACAGAAAATCTCGAGATAGTTATCGAGCAAAGTAATTTTCGCACTTTTTTATGCGTTTATGGGAAAATTCAAATAGATATCCCGAAAACATTTTCTCCAAACCTCGTGTACCGCATTATGCCCCGACTGATAGCTACAGGATGTTGAAGAGCGTAATGCGGAGTCATTAGGACTGAATTGCTCGCTTTTGACTTTTAAAGAGAGGGAAAATGCCAGCTTTATTCATCCCTCTTTTTATTCATATATTTCTTACAACAACTATTTTGTTTACAAAGATCTGACGATTTCCCGGCGGATGATGTCAGGGACATTTATTACGGTCTTCCACCAGGTAAAACTATACATTTTTTGCCGATGTTAAGGAGGACCAATCGTCCTACGAAACGCTAACAGAAATGTTAAGTTTTAGCAGTAAGAGAAGCCATAGATACTTCAATAATGTCAACATTTAGTGTGGTCACACTATTTCTACTGACTAGATGCAAACGTTTCATAATTTGTGTTCATAAACTATTCCTGCGCTAAACTTGCATACATTTTAGGTTATTGCAAAACCAAACTTAAAAACTGGGAGGAGGCAGCAATAATTGAGATTAAACCAATTGATTAAGTTCAGGTGTGATTCTTCTATGAACGTCAGTGAATCTCACAGCTAACTCAGGGAATTCTTAAATAATAATTGTCGAATTTTCGATGATAATAATTATGCTATCTAACGTTGTTAGATAATTGCGTTCTATGATAGAGATGGTGAATTTGTGCAAAGTATTTAGTTTTACAATTATGCAATAGGAATAAATCAGCACCAACTAAGCATAATAATAATAACAGAAGAAAATCACTAAAGTTGCAAAGTTACACCAATATTTCCGGCTTCGCAGAATTCAGTTGGAGTCTACTATATGAGCTACATGATTCGGATAGGTTTCTTATCTACCCACCTGGGATAACAGTTAATCATGGCTTATGAATATTATGTACCATATGCCAAGTAAAATTGTAACATCAAATGTTTGTAAATATTTAACGATTATTTTCTTATGCCATGTTTTGAATTATATATCTATTCCATGTCGAGATAGTCTGGCCGATTAACACACATCCTTAAGGTAGTTATGAGTGATTTGTTTTTTAAAAGATACCTTTTCATCACCAACTACAAAATATCCTACGTATGTAATCATTTTTATAATAAGTGAGGACTTTAATCCGCCGGCCTCGGTGGCGGCGGGGTAAAGTCCTCACCTGCCAAACCGAAGGTCGCGGGTTCGAGTACCGCCTGGGTAGGACATTTATACCTCCCTGGGCATGGTTTTGTGTGTTCGTGCATATATTACATACTTTGTAATTGGCTTCGGCTGTTAAGTATAAAGAAATTATTATTATTATAAGTTAACAATACAACATGGCACTGAAACTTACCTACCATACAGAGCAATATAAACACCATGCTAATACTGCGTTGGCAAATATTATAAACTATGCAGAAACTGAGTGATCGTGCTAAATCATTACTGCAACTCCATATTAAAGACAAAGAATATTTAAAGAGAAAATTTAGAAACTGTGAAAAACGAATCACAAAAGGAAACTTTAAAAATTCCCTTATGACATTGTATACCATAACGGATGTAAATGTTTTGTACGCGGCATCCAATTCTAGCGCAAAATACGTTCTCGGCATTTTCGGTATGAGTTTAGGCAGTGTACTTTAATAATTACAGTTGCTGTAAGACCTGAGAACAAAAGGAAATCACGCCACTCCTTAATTCCGCAATTGCAATTTTACATGCCCTCAGAACAACGAGAGGGTATGAGGAGGTCACAAAAACCATCTCCTCAGATTATTTACACATTTACCCTCAGATCATGGTAGGGAAAGGACCAAAAGTGTACCCTTTAAGATAAGCATCCCACAGGAATTTCACTGTGAAAGAGGGTGGTATCATCATTGTTTCGTAACACGAGGTAACTGGCCATTATGATCTCGGGAGGTGAACTAAATGAAAAATAAATATGCCATCACCTTTTCACATTGCTTCCAAACAGACTCACGTCCCTCCCATAGTTTATTCTCTAAATAACTCTGCATGTATTTACGTCCAACTCCGAGGTAGAGAGCTCCTCCAACGATCCTGTCTTTCGTCCTTTAAATAGCCAGTGCGAGGGAGAGAACGGTCTGCAGGACTTGCACTCCTTCAGTGCGACGTGAGAGATGAGAAACAAAACTCTACTACGGGCTCCGTTCAGGTGCACTTGCTCCACAACCGTAGCCTGTAGCCCCATCTCACTTGATCCCATTGTGCAAAGAACGGACCTCGCAAGTGAGGGAGAGAGCTCGAGTCCCTCTATGCCGCTAGAATGAGCCTCATTCGCTTCTTCTACAATGGCATGACGCACTATGTCAGTTTCCTGGGCCATCTGCACACCACTGGCAAAGAAAGAAAGGAGCAGAACTCACCTTCTTCATTACTTTGCTATTTTTAAAACCTCCAGGATTTTATTTAATACATTTCTTTTAGAGTTCCTTCCTTTAACATTTAATTCCAAACAATGGATAGAGAGGCGATCGCCATTTCTTGTTTTCATGTGTTTATTTCTTTCTCCTCCTAAATTATTTTTATTTGTGCCTCTGTTGCGTCACTCGCTTGTTCTCTCGCTGGTGAAAAGAGATTTTTTTGTTCATTTTTCAGCGTGCCATGAATTTTTCACAAAACGTCGAGCCAAAGAATTTCTGTGCTCTCTTCGTCTGCATGAAAGGAATCTTGTTCGTTCCATTTTTTATCCCTGGAGATATTTTGGCGTCTACTGGTCGCCATCTTTCTTAAACATGCTGGAGGACGCACAGCACAAGAAAAAAAATCCATATAGAGCTCGTTCAAACTCTAACGGGATGTATGTTATTCCGTATGTATTTCATAGGAACACTAATCTTACAGTACCACGATCGTAGGTGAAACACTAGAGTCAAAATAACAGCAGAATGTCACATTTACTGTTTAATTCTCAAAAGGCAATGAATTTCCAGCCTTACTGGAAACTAGTTTTATGACTGTACCCTAATCTGCAGCAATAATAAAAATTCTTTTATGAGCAATGGACATCGACTCATTTAGCTACATGATATTCACACATTACAAAAAAATTAAATTTAATATATATGGCGTCGGTTGGAAAGGTCTAAATGAATCGGATTCAGAGTAGACATGTACCGGTTAGCATTCCAACACAGTAATTCCGGTTTGTGTTATCACCGAAATTGCCGTTTTATGACCCTCGATCTTTAGTTATTCAAAAAAATCAAATGGTTTTAATTGAGGCCATTTTAGGACAATACGTAATTTTTTACTAAGAATGCTCTTGGAATCCCATTGCAAATAGTTGTATACATGTCCGATTTCACCAGGTTATTTTAGCAAGGAGGGAATAAAATAGCATTAGAACCTTATGCAATTAAATGTGCGATTCAACATGTCACGATTTCCAGGTAACGTTCAGTGCAAGTTCATGAGGGAAGCCAAATATAATGGATGTAAATTGAGGATAAAAAATGGAAGCAATGAAAGGATAGATCGAAATCTTTGAAGTACACCACATGCATTTTTGTAGACGGCTGAGTTTAAAAAGAATCTGCCATGGCTATTTCTGATAGGAGTAACCCTCCACTTTGACACACTCGCAAATGTTGACACACTAGTCTTTTTTCTCAATAAACGTTCACCAAGCGGACACAAAGATGCTTTTTTTATCCCTTTAACTGGCACCTTGACTCTGTGGAAAGTTGAAGGAGACTCAGCCTGTTTGTGCTGTAATTTATAAGTTCAAAGATCAAATTTTCTGTCCAATTTGCTGTCAATTTCATGGAACCATAGCAAGGGAGGTTGAAGAGAGCAGTGACAAACAATTAAAGAAGGTTGCCCAACGGGAGCTTTCATTCTTCCTCGCGGAAAGTGGTAAGAGAGAGATAAAAGGAACATAAAGCAAATTGTGAAAGATATGTGACGAATCCACCACATACATCATTAAGAGCATGAACCCTAGCCATGCAGAAAATATCAAATGATTTGGGATTACCATCTAAATGGGTCTACATCAGGATAAACATGCAATTAATCCAAAGGAATTATGTGACTAATAAATGTGGTCATGTCCCATTATAAATTACAACCCCAAGAATATATTCTTTATGCATTAATCACTGCACAAAAATTGAAGTTTCACACCCACAAAACACGTTTCTCTTTTATCTCACAACTCTAAAAGTCATCCTATTTCAAAAAGCAATCTTTTTTTCTTCAGCGGATTTCCTAGTATCCGCAAACATGTCGTACAATAACACTAACATTACGTCGTATAATGTGCAGTTAAATAGACCAAGGCATAAGGTAAGCTATATACAATATAGAACTCGATCTTATCTAATCTCTTACCAGAGCTCATTTATTACTTTCAATTACCTATTTTTTAGCTTATTTTCCTCTCGCAGTCTCCTGTTCTGCTCTCAATTAACTTATATCTCTACAAAGTCTTCCTGCTGGGTCATTCAAGTTTAAAGACATTGGAATACACATTATGCTTGTACGAAAATTCTATTCATGCAATTAAACGGAAATCGAGAAAACATCATTTCCAACCTTCGTGATTTTTTTTCTTTTGAATCAAGTCTACAGCTGCATTAAAAGCTTGATGTATTTGTTTATGTATCCTAGCAAACTGAATATTAGTAGGAAAATAAACGCAGGTGAACTGAAGAAGTTAATAACTGGCAAAAATTCATATTCCAAACCCCAAGTTCTGAAGAAAAATATGAGAAGAAGGGGTTTTGATGCATGGAACCATAGCGAACATAAAGAAGCGTAATTACCATCTTCAACAGTTTATTGTCTTATCTCGGAAAAAATAGAGCTACTAAGGAATTTTAAATTTTTACCACCTGCACCAAAATATAATTAACTCGAGTTTGAAGTACAGTAATTCAGGGCCGAACCATTACATTTTTGCATCAAGTAAATCACCATTCATTAAATTTTGCTTGCTATACCCTCCATTTGTAGAATAGTTAAAAAAAATAAATTTTGTGGCTACGTTAGGTGTCAGTGTATAGCAGGGTCATATGTTTTTAGCATCACAGCACGTTGCTTAATTTACACGTCCTATATGAGACGTGATTAAATTCAAGGAGAGTCATAGCTCTATTACTACATTTGCGCAGTTCATGTTCATTACCTTAGTTCTCATTGGTATGCTGTTCAATTTGTAAACCTACTTTACCTCAGAAACAATGCACCGTACAGCTATAAGACTAAAGCTGTAATCATTCTGTTAAAATTTTTATAACGAATCACTCATGCCACTCACACCAACAACTTATTTCCCATTTTCTAATACATTTTCTGTCAAAGGTAGAAGAGCCCAAGGCTGAAGAGTGCTAGCTATTTCATTTCACTGTATAATAGAGTGGCAGACATTGTTTTAGAATTCAGCAAAGTAATGTTTTACACCTCTAATAATGATCGTTATGGAGTGTAAATTAATATATTTGTTTCGTAGCTCTTAGTTATCGGGAATCTGTGTCCCCAAGGTCCAAAAATTCTTCGAAACTAAACACGCGTTCTTCGGGTAGGAAAAGCCTTCCTTCCTATGTAAAATTCAATAGTAAAACCCATTAGTTTCTGAATTCCGGCAGCTTTCATGTATCTTTATGCGTTTTTGAGACATGGTCAGCGCAGTTTTAGCTACCCTGGAAGAGTGCCACCAAGTCCCGCCTCACCACTGTGTAATAGCCCGCACTCTTACCTTTCCATACGAGGCTATACCCTTCTTCCTCCAGTATGGACGCAATGTGCGTCACCCCTTCCCTTCTTTCAGTGGAATGAGAGTGGACAGCTGGAAAATTAATGCCACTATACTGCATAAAGTTAACTTAATTCATGATAAAACATTTAGCTTTTACTTTTTCTTTAAACGAAACTAACGAACAGTTTATACTTGATTATTGAATGCAAAACGGTGTTTTCTGCGGTGAGAATGATGTGGGATGAATACGAGGAAAAGTGGTTTAGAGAGGAGGTCGGCGTGAAGATACGGGATTCTTGCGGAATAGGCGAATATCAGGAAAAAAATGTAATAGCAAAGTATTCAATGTATATCATAGTAAACGAAAACAAAATATTACCTTCGTTCCTATGATCAATTCATAGGAAGAGTAGAGGTAACAAATGTAATTAATCCATTTACAGGCTTCGATTTTTATTATAAAACTATGACGTTAAAGAATTTTTTCTATTGCGGAGAGAACGGACAGTTAGCACTTGATCACAAAGTATAACTGAAAATCTGCGTTGAGTATATTATGGGAGGTTTGAGGGTGACAATTCGCGAGACGAGGATGTCAACGTGAAAAGTGGAGGATTCTGTGGAAGTGAGGATAAGTTTTAATTAAGAACAGAAGAGTCGTTAGGGTGGGAGTGGAGAAGTAGACGAGAGGTTGCGAAAGAGTGCGTGATATGTTTCCATGGAATAAAATGTCCTTCCCTGAGTAGCTGAGTAGTGAGTTGGTCGAGTAATAATATATGTTGATGTATGTATGACTGCTGCTGTCCCAAGAGAGTCGCAGAGTCCGAGGATTGGGTCCCCATTGAGGTTTCCTCGACTTTTTTATGAGTCGAGGAAAAGCATTTCGTCATGCGCTGTGATATTTCCAACTGTAATAGATTACGGATAATCTGGTACTTTGGTACTTATGCAGACAAATAGAAAGCAATGGATAGCTCAGGAAATATAACAACGTATGGTGCCAAAAGACTTTCTACAAGAAAATGTACTATTATCCACGCCCAAGGCATTCCGCTCCGACTCTCTCATAAAGTGAAAAAAAGGTTAACGATTGAGCTTCCAAGTAAAAAATATCAGGCACGCCTCCTTAACACATACATTTTTATGATTGACGTAGCCCCCCCGTTATCTGTAAAAACTGTACTATAGAAATAGACGGTAGTGAGATGAAAGTTCATTCCTAACACTAATATTGTGCGAGGCTAGATTAATAAGCACAACATTTCCGACAAATGCATGCCTCAATTATTTCATTAACAGTTCTTTTACTCCATCTACCAGTATCCATCCCACCCAAAAGGGTAATTATATCTCCCCGTCCAAAATTACGGTTCTTCCTCACATGCTTCAGCTGATTCCTCATTAAGGATTGGAGTTAATAGAGAAAGAACGACGAATTCAGCCACAGCTACCACAAATATTTTGCCGGAAATTGAAATAATAATGTCGCAACTCATCGTTCTCATTAAAAATTTGCTAGGACTAGGTATTTCCAGATTGCGTCATTAAATATTTTCAAATTTATTTTGGGTAGCTCTTTTCTTAAATTATGAGTAAGCACTGTTTAAGATTTAAAAAATCCTTATTCTATTTTTGTTTTATCTTTTCTAGAGAATAGACGCTAAAAATCTATCTATTTGCCTTTTCTTAGAACAAGATCTTGTGAATATAAAAAAATGTGCTACTGTAACATAACTAATGGGTTGTGTAGATAAATGACTACACTATCACGCAAAATGGATGTTCTTACTTATAATTTCCAACCGTGGTGTCAGCATGAAAGAATAATATTCTTGGCCTTTGTCTTTAACGCAACATAATAGACAATTTTTTTTAAGTAGAGTAAAACTCACCAACCAATTTCGGGAAATCTTGCCAAAATATTTTGTTTTCCATTACTACATTTAACCTGAGCCGACCATAGGGTAACAAAGTAAGACGTCCACATTTAAAGAGCATACACAAGTTTCAACGGACCATAGATTAATGGATTAAAAAAACAATCAGTCTTACAATATAGTATATGCAGTCAGCATACAAATACATTTTATATTATTTCATTCTCAAAACAATAAATAACAATATATGTCCATAAAACGTTTGACTGGATTGTATTCCATATCACGAATGATTTTCGTTAATCGCACAAAAATTTCAAGCTGGTCGGAATTGACATTTACGCAAGAATGCAGCTTGTTACATATTATGAGTATAGCCCTTTACACCGCTAGAAATTTTTATGAGTTGCATTTAGGTTGATTTTAAAATGTATAGCGTTCAGTTCTCTTGGCAGGAATAGGGCAAATCATTAGTAAAATCTTGTAACTACTGGAGTGAGAGAAAACAAACTACTGTCCTAGTTTTTGGAATATAATGAAATAATCCGGTAAAAGAAAAATCATAGTTGATAACGTAGTTGAACAGTCATAATAAAATAGACTAAAAACTACTTCGAGGGAGAAAAAAAACTCGTACCTATCAGTTAAAAAGTAATCACTCAACAACACACGAAATCGCTTATAGTACGCTCTCGCAAAAACTGTGCGACTTTAAATGTATGTAAGTAGATATCACGCAAAGGAAACTTATTAGAATGAACAATATGCATTGCTTACAACACAACGCACCTGGAAGGTGAGGGGTTAATGAATAACTGAAAGATTTCAGAACATCACGTTGAGAAGTAATTGCTACTTGCACGGAGTTTCCATACAATGTCAAAGCTGGGTCTTTAAATTACTCAATCAGAATCAAAACATTGGGGTTTCAAGTGCATACACTATATTTAATTAAAATGCACCCAGAGCTGTGATCGAGTTAAAACTACATTTCTTGAAAATAATGAATTTCTTTAATGGCACAACGAGCCACCAAACAAAGCAAAAACATGGTAGCACCGGATAGAAAAATATCCCTACATTTTGCCCCCTGCGAAATATACGCGCACCAAATCCACAGAGGCAAGAGTCCCAATTCTCGGCATGAATCCATACACAGCTATCCTCAAGGATGCATAGGTTTGTCAAAAATGGCCCGGAAATCTAAGAACGGGGGGTTGTTCTGGGACATTTATGGAGTCGATCCTCGTTGGAATGAAAATCGGAGCTGCTCATTTACGGAAAATATGGCCAAAAAACTGTTTTTTCTTAACGGGGCCCTGAAAAGACCCAGAAATTTGGTACATGATGGCCTGCAATCATGTGTTGTAATATATATACAGGTAGTATTGTGTTGAATAAACAATTATCATCCCGCAGCCCCCCCCCACCCCCGCCCCCACCAAAAACAAATTCCCTCACAGATCCGACAGCACTGCATCCTTCACAAATTGACAATAGTCGAACATAAATATTTACTTTCACGGTTGCCAATGGCGATTTCATTTTATTTATTGTTTACGACTGGTACTCAACAAACTCCGAGTACCACAAAGAAACTCTATCTAAAAGATTACATTGTAAGACAATCTGAAGTAGCTAAAAATTCATTTGTCACTACATACTTTGACAGCTGGTGAGTACGCTTTATTGAACTTTTGATAATCCTGCGATATTTTAGGGAAAAGCTGTTTCATCGTTTTTTCTCTTTCTGTGGTTTAGGGTTAAGTTCACAAATATCCATCATGCCGAGTCCTTCATCTAAGAAATGTGATCACGAGGAAAATCGATCAAAAGTGTGTGCACCTTGTGGTCGAAAGATTGTTCCAAGAAAAAAAATCGAGCTATATAAAATAAGTGAGAAGACTGCGGGAATGATTCGAAAACTGGTTAATGAAAAATTCAACCTCATGGACCCAAGATACCCCAGAGCCATTTGTACGACTTGTCGCCACACTCTCGCTGAGTCTGATCGCGGTTGTTTTAAGAGACCCTTACCCAAGATGCCAGCGTATGAATTGATTCAATTAACAAAAAATACGAGAGCATCCGAGAAATTAGCCTGGTGCAATTGCCTCATATGTGTAACTGGTCGACTAACATCTCACAAAAAACCCAAAAAAGGGAGAGGTATTTCCAGGAAATTTAGTGCAGAAATTAAAGGTATGTACGAGGGCTCTGGTGGAATCGTCGAGAACACTGAGACCCAAAAAAAAATTCCAAAAGAATCGAGGCAAAATAAGATCGTTCTCTGTAAAATTTGTTTTCAAGAAATCGGTAGGGGAAAGGCTCATCCTTGTGTTACGCGTGATGATAGGTCCTCTGCTGCAGTTTCTCAGAATATTTTGGCGCAAGTTCAGGCCCTTCCCGTAAAAGAACAAGACAAAATTGCCAGTTCGCTAATCAAAAGAAAAATGAGGTCCGAATCTGTTTGCGACAAGAGGAAAAACATTGATCTAAAATTGTGTTCTGGTGGGACTGAATGTCGTGTACTTGTAAACCCAAGTTTCAAGCCAGATCCAATTTTTCCTTTTGAAAGATTAGATAATTTGCAAGTTAATGCCCGAGCATCCTGCAAGCAGATGAAAAGAATAGTCAACTTTATTCGTTGCACGGCTGGCAAAAAGTCTGTCCCGGCGTATCATGCGCAACATATGGGTGAAAATCTAAAATCTCTCCTAGAATTCTACAAACAAGGCACCTTTGAATTCGATGTTGACAGTAGTGCAGTCAAACAAAAACGACCGGTGGTGTGGGCAAATGCAGAAGAGTTAGTTGAGGCGGTTATTGATAAGCGTAGTCTAACTGGATATTACATAATAAAGCTCATGGCAGACGGAGGAAGGGGTTTTTTCAAAGTTTCGATGACCATTCTACCTGCAAATGATGAAATGGAGTACAACAATTTTGAGTGCGAGGAAAATGTATCGACAAGGCGAACATATGCAGAAGGTGGGACTATAGGGAAAAAGGCAAACATAACCAGCGTGCAGAGATTAATTATGTTATGCATAGTTCCGAACATCAAAGAAACGTACGAAAACCTCAAAGTTCTATTCGATCTGACTCAGATCAATGCCATTTCATTCAGATTCGTGTCTGATTTTAAATTATTATTAATTGTCAATGGCCAACAGACTGCTAGCTCCATGTATCCTTGTCCCTACTGCTTTGTGAGCCTCGAAAAGCTGAGGACTCTCAACGAAGATGATCTGATAAACCCTCCTGAAATCCCTGGAAAAAAAGATGACTCATCTTCAAAATTAAAAACCTATGGAGATTTAAAGAAGGATTATGCCTTATTTTGTTCTCAAGGGAAGCAAAAAAAATTAGCAAGATTGAGTTACAGCACCATTCACGCGCCTCTACTGGAAGAAAAAGATGATATACCTGTAATTGAAAAGTGCATTCCTCCAGAGTTGCATCTTTTACAAGGATTTGTTAACCACCTTTTTTGGTCAGGATTAGTTTCTGTTTTCGGGAGAGAAAATTCATTGAACTGGCCCAAGAAATTGAATATCGTGACCAAAACCTATCACGGAGAAATCTTCGAAGGAAACGCATGTAGAAAGTTGTTAAAAGAAGCGGACAAGTTGGATGATGTTGAAATTTACGGAAAGCTTGGACATTTCCGCGTCGTACCATTTATCTCAGCTTTCAAAGCAATGAACGAGCTTGTAACAAACTGCTTTCGGGTTGAAAAGGCTGATTGCGATATTGACAGACTGGTTGAAAATTTGAGGAAAGCTGTGATGAGTACGGGAGTCACCATTACCTTAAAGCTGCACGTGATTTTGACGCACCTCCAAGAGTCTTTTAGGTTTCTGAGTCCGCAACAAGGTTTGGGATTGTGGTCGGAACAAGCCGGGGAAAGCATTCACCATGAATTTACAAAGCATTGGGATAGATACAAAATCAATAAGATTGATGATCCATCTTACCCCGAAAAATTGAAAAAAGCTGTTGCAGAATTTTCATCTCTACATGTTTAGCCAGTTTTGTGTCTAATGTAAAAAGATATACTTGATCTGGACATTCCTTTACCTGTGGTCAATTAATATTGAGACTGTTGTTACATTTTCTGCCAACATTTTGAAATAAAATAACTATTTTTGTTACAAAACGCTCGTATACAAAATTTGTTTTTGGTGGGGGCGGGGGTGGGGGGGGCTGCGGGATGATAATTGTTTATTCAACACAATACTACCTGTATATATATTACAACACATGATTGCAGGCCATCATGTACCAAATTTCTGGGTCTTTTCAGGGCCCCGTTAAGAAAAAACAGTTTTTTGGCCATATTTTCCGTAAATGAGCAGCTCCGATTTTCATTCCAACGAGGATCGACTCCATAAATGTCCCAGAACAACCCCCCGTTCTTAGATTTCCGGGCCATTTTTGACAAACCTATGCATCCTTGAGGATAGCTGTGCATACGAGCGTCCTCGCCCCCGCACGCAGTCCATTCATTCCACTTCGTTCAATTAAACCAGAACGGCGGCTACCAACAGAACCCTCACCCTGGGACCTCCTAGATAGGAAATAACTCGAGCCCAATGGACTAAGGACACGAGGGTGGAGAGACGGAGTGGGGGAGCAGGACCCGGATCGCCTTCAACTCAAGCCTACCACACGCGCGGCTGACACACCATACACGGGAATGTAAAACATGAAAGGCTTTGCGCGACGGGGAGTTTATTACAGTTGGCCTCCTCCTCACCAGGAGGTGAGTGAAGGGTGGGTCAGGAGGTGGGAGTGGGGAGTGTTCGCTTTCCTCAGGGGGGGGGAGGAATGGTATGTACGCGAAAAAAATGTTTCATTCGCGATGGGGGAGCGGGAGATGATGTAACAGTGGGCCGAGGGCATGGGAGATCGGAGTGGGGTACCGACCGTTCCAGAGGCGTTTGTGCAGAAGTAGCGAGGGATGGGAATGTACGGCTGGATATTGGACATGGAATGCGGAGAGGCCGGAATGGAAACTAGCTTCTGCGTGTTTCGAGGCTCCATCGCGTGGGGGCGTGCGGTCGTGTACGCGTGGGCTGGGTGCGTGAGCTTGGTCTGAAAAGCGTGAGGAGAAGAGTGGAGCAGTCAAGAGAAGAGCAAGTTTTCCGGGGGTTGAGGAATGGGGGGGGGAGAAATGCGGGGTTGGCTGAGCCGTACTCACAGCCTCTCTCCCCCCCCTGATGGGTGGGGATGGTAAAGGGCAACAAGGGATGGTCTCCCAGAGTTTAGGGGAGATGCGAGGGACGTGTTTGATTTGGTTTGGATTCCCAATGAAATCTCGTTGCAAGTTTCAAAGGCTTTTGGGGCCCTTTACTTTCCAGAGGTGGGCGATGCGGTGGTGGCGTCGGGCGATTGTGAGACAAGGGCAGCTAGGCGGAAGGAAACTATTGGATTCAGTTGGAGAGAAGTCGGGATGGCAGGGAAAAAGAAAACAAACGCCTGGTTTCGACCATAGTAATGTGTACTTTTTTATCCCCAGCAGCGCTCTGATCTCTCAATCCCAAAAGTAAAATTGAAGGATATGGTACTTTGTCCTCTCCCATAGCTGCTTTCGAGATCAACATGATTCGTCTCTATTTTGTGAGCTTCTCAAAAGGTGCTGACGTAAATCACGGCAATGATAACAAAAAGCAAACGATAGGTTATATGCACCTGTATTCATTTTATTCATAAGTATTTCCTTTCACACATACCGCATCACTGCAGACTCGATCCATTTCATGTAAAACAATTGGCTGTAAAATGTGAAGTATGAACGTCATTTCACGTGATGATATAAGTAGATAACTAAAATATAGCAGACAAAATTTACTCACAACTCATGCACAAAGGCACTGTTCGTAAGTAATAATAATAATAATTTATTCCACTCCTTAGAGAGTATACAAGCATAAATAAAACATAGGGAATACATTAGTGGAATATAGGAAACCCATAGGTTAACCTGCTTTGGGGTTACCATCTTTCACATTATAACTGAGGCAGCGGCTGGAAAAACAAAACTCACAAAGTATTACAGTTTTTACATTTAGTATTTAAACCTATATGCAAAACAGCATTAACTTCTTTACATTTGTACATATTTATAATAAATATACCTTTGGATAAAAATAAAAAAATACATCAGTACAATACACTGATGAACAGAGATTACCCAAGACCTTTTATTAGGTCTTCAACTTTCTCTTTAGTGAATAGCCATTTTCTTATAATACTCAAAAACTGAAGAACGAAGACTATGTTTGACAATTTATCTGGGATGGAACAGAAAATCTTTGGAGCAATGTACAAGTTGCTCTATTTGAATGCTTCATTACTTGGTTTAGGGATAATTACACCAGGTTTCTTTTTTAGTCTGTAAGAGTATTCTCTCGTTTCCGCTCTGTTCCCACCTCAAATGTAAAAAGTTTTTAACACTTTGTAAACAAACAAGTGTCTCAAAGGTCCTGTGACCTCACCTTTTTAAATTTAATAATCACGCCATAATCTGATAGCCTACTCTGATAGGAAAGCCTATATGGATAGTTGGGCTACTGAGGTACGAGGTTCAAATCCAAGTGCCGCTAGGGGTTTCCATCTATGTCCAGATTGTTTGATATTCTGAGTGAAATTCCCATGGGAACAACAGGGGGCACAGATGGAAAAATATAGCCTCCATTTTTCTTTTGCATGTCACCCTTTTACACCTCTGGACGTATTTCTTTTCATTTAACAACACCGGTAGTTTCATCGGCAGAATTATTTTACCAAATCGACCTTTGACCCAGCAGGCTGATTTCCACTCCATATTATCGTTATAATACACAGTAATATGTTATAAACATTGGTGAGCCATTTCGTGCACTACGTGAGAAATACTCTGCCAGCACTTTGGAAGGCATTAAAAAATTTCTTAATTGTTTATAGCCTTCTTCTGCACTTGAACTTTACTACCAAGTCATACAAAATCGCATTGTCCCAGTTACATTTTATAGCCGCATTCTCATGAAGTAGAAGATCGTTATTCTGAAAATGAAAATTTCCGAAATGGAATCCGCATATATTATAGCTTTTTTATCGGATTCAATGCTTTTTGCCACACACTAACCGCCGATTTGCAGGCAATCGGTGCTCGGGAGTAAGAGTCGTTTATGTAAAATGTTTGGCCATTTCGCGAATAATGGATTAAATTACATATTCATGATTTCGAAGTTGTCGCCACTTTGAATTCCATCCTAATTATCACCCCATTGTAATCCCTAATGTAGGTCATTGTGAAATAATGCCTTATTAAGTTCCCACATCAACTTTTTTTAACTGGTATACGCTCCAATTGAGGCACATTGCAATTATTGGATATTGGAAGTTTACAATTTAACAGTATATTTGCTAGATACTGGGGGAATAGTTTTAGAGGGGAACTAATAACACGAGGCCGTTGTTCTTAACAAAGTTACCGAAAATTAGTTATGAGTGTACACATGGCTTGAAAGGCGAGCAAAGGCTAGCGGCAAAGAGTGATGTGCAAGAGTTACATTTTTGCATGCTATGGTAAGAACCAAATATGTGAGAGCAATACATGGCAAGGCCATTAGGTACTCATTATTCCTCCAAAGTATCACTTTATCGTCAAAACTTATTGACCTTAAACTTATTTCATAAGCATAGATTTCGTAAAGCAAAATAAGACAAGTATCATATTACCAAATTTTAATTTTTTTCAAGAGAAAGTCAATCTCATACTGAGTGAAAGTGCTAGCAATACATTATTGATCATATTTAAAATCGTTTCAAAATCAAAATACACTTAGAGACGGATAAATACATGATTTTAATAGTAGATTGCCACATGGTTTCGGCAAGAACTTCGCGTATCTCTAATTGTCGTTCTATCATGAAAATGTCTTGCCTCAACTTCAGAGTCATCAAAGGTTTTATTAAAACTTCCCTAAACTGAAATTGTAAATCCCAATTTAAAGATGGTATTACACGACGCACTCTACTACACATTCTGACGAATTGATGAACGCTACAGTGAAAACTGTGTCGCACAAAGAGGAGGTTGGCTAGAAAGATTCCGCGAGAGTCTGGGCAAAAGCCCGGGAAACGTCCCATGCGAATAATCCGAGCCAGTGTTCTCTCAACTTCTGTACATCATACTGCGCAATCAAGCGCCTCGAGTAAAACAGCGAGTAAAAAAAACTCAAAAATTGCAACGGATCACTCCACAAGAAAGGAAAGAGGACGAAGTAACGATTGAAAAGAGATTGAAAGGTTTCATACTGCTCCTGACATTATAAGAGAAAACGAGAGAGAGGTCCAGAAGGGTATATGAGATGCTACAGGAGACGGCGTGGAATGGTAAAGAATGGGAAAAGAGGAATGGTTTCGGACAGAAGTTGGGATGGCGAAGAGAAGCGAGCGAAGACAGGCGAAGAGGAGATTGGTGTCGGATAGAAAGGGGAATTTATGCGAGCGGGCAAGGTACATCCGACTCTGAGGCGGCTGTGAGAGGTGGAAGGGGGTGGGTTGCAACACTGCGTTCCCAGAAATGGCAACGGAAGAGGGGAGATGGACGGTAGAGCCCTAAGTCACGTGGTCATAACGACTGCGGACTATGGTGAGGAAATAGGGAATGAGAACACAAGGGGCTATCCAAGCTAGTGGCATATATGAACAGGAGGATACTCGTTGAATGAGCAGTTGAGGCTATGCAGACGGTAAGAGACGCGCGCTTCGGTAAGTGGATCTTTTTCGGATCCTCGGGGGAGATTGTCGGTAAAGGGGAGCCATGGGTTTCAAGCAGAGACACGAATTCTCCGGACCCGGAGTTAATCCTGTCTCTATGTAGCATAAAATGGACTCTCCACTCTTATATAATTTTCCTTAATTCTTATTCATCCGTGTATTCCTTTTTTATGATTTGCTTAAGTTGACTGAAACGGTTTAGGGCGGGAGCGCAATATATGGTTACTGTAACTGACTCATTCGTCCCCCTCTAGTAATCAAAATGTTATGCTCAATGCATTCATTCGTTTATGGTTATTCTACCAATGAGCCTATGTCACCTGATTTCTGATAATACCACTTTTGTAGGAAAACTGGCCGAAAAATGATAAATCTTTCTGTTACGAAGGTCACAATGTTGCTCTTTCCATTTGAACAATGTATGTTTGTTTAAGCACACTTCCAGCCTCACAATAAACGGTCAATGGGTAAAATATAGAAATTCAATTTGGAAATTCACCGGGTTTCTACGGCTATCACTGTATTATATTTGATATATTGTGAATATAAGCTTGCCACGAAAAAAAGGTATTTCCTCCAAGAAAAGAACGTGAAAGAGCTGAAAACTGTTTACGTCCATTTTGTGCCCGGCAAGTCGCCACAGCGGCGTGAGATAGGGAGTGTTATAACAACAACCTGAATAAAGGAGTGATTAGAGAAATAAATACGTATAGGGAGGGAAAAATAAGAACATCACATTCTCGTGGAGTTAACAAGGCTTACTCCGTTTTTGTTATAAACACTTGCGGCGGGTGGGAAGAAAGAGATGTAGAATTTATCAGTTCGAAAGATAATTTCTCTTAATTTTTCGATTCGACCTACTTTAGATGTGAGGTCCGGGTTTTAAACAATAATATCCGCGTCACCCAGAAACAAGCTTGATCTGAGAATTTCCATTTAACTTCTCTAAGCGTACAGCCTCCGAATTTGGATTGGCTCTCAACCTTGTCCCTACATCCGGAGTGTTACCGTTCCTATTTGCACGAAACGTTCTTTAACGACGCTTGAGATTTTCTATGACTTTCATTTGTTTCGTGAATAAACATTTTCCATACAGTATCCCAAATACTTGCTACATATTCGTCATATCATCAACCCAGAGCAAAATAGCATCCCTTTTACTCCTTCATCTAAGGCCCTATATATACTTTCTCTAAATAGTTACTAGTGACTTAGATTCAGCAGTGCATAGCGTTAGTAAGTATTTCTATCAACTTACGTTTGATGTTACTCTGATTCACAGAAACTGAGCTTCATCTGACGACTTTATATATACTTCATAAGCATGGCGTTGGCGGTTCTTTTCTTAAAGAGTGTACTAAAATTCACGAAGTATAAGGTAAAGAAATAATAGTTAACGTAGCGAAGATCTAAACAGAGATCTCGTAACTCTACGTATTTGGAAATTGATCTGTAGGTCGACGTATCATCAGTCAGCAGTTTAATAACCCATCTAACCCTAAAGTTGTTGCCGCTAATGTAACTGGAGAGTAACGGAGGACCAACACCACTTCCATGAAGCAGTTCGTGCATCTTAAAAACAATATCAGAACGATATGGGAACAACAATTTTAGAATATTATCTATGAATATCTCAGATCGTAATTGTAAATAATCCTGTCGATCATTACTTTTTGCTTGCAATGAGTGATAACGTGCTGGGTCGCGTAGCAACCGTCATTCTTTTAAGCACGTCTCCATATCGCGCAAATTCAACTTGGGCAACGATTTTTAATTTGTTTTGCCTAAAGTCATGCATTCTCCAACTAGGCAGGTTTATAGCAATCTCCGTTTATCAAGAGAACGCTTTTATGACAGCAAAATATTTGCACAGTGAAATGGATTCTTATTTTCAGCCCCTTTTTTAATAGAATCTAAAATACATATATTTCAGTTTCCTATCTCAAAATATACTCAGACTTTGTACCTTTGTTTAAATTTGAGATGCAAGAAAAATCTTTAAAAGTGCTGGGAATAGTAGATAAGGAAATCTATTATACGTAGAAAATAAGGAGGCATAGAAGGACAGTACCGATTCGAGTGGTTCCTTATCTCGGTAGCTGCACATCGACACAATTCTCTGACAACGGCATCGCTGATTTTGTAGCGATTGATATAAAGCGACTAAGTTTCAGTTTTTAATTTAATTTTCTCACCGAAAGGGCTTCACATATTGATTAATGCGGTATTTCATCAGTAAAAGAAGGCAGTTAGACAGAGAAAATGGCAGGCGAGATCATGCGTACTGCTTCTTTGTACGATGTATTCCTTTAGGACCCATTACACCTCATTTCCTCCACATTTTCACCCGTGTTCCCTCTCTTTTGCTTCACCTATGCCTCCAAAAATCTTCACCGTCACTACGCCTCGTTAACCCCCTTCATCTTTGACCATCATCTTTCCTCACTAACTCCGAAAAAAAATAACCCCATTCGATCCTCAATTCGAGCCTCAAACAATGCCGCCGCACCCCTCTTCCCGCTCCCACCCTGTGAATGAGAGTGGGAGGAGAGCCAAAGGATCCCCAACCCCTCCCACCATTCTGCTTCTCACCCCTTCCCCTCCCCCCTCACACACACACACCTCCACACAGACCATCTTGATGGTTGTCGGGGACTCCGGCGCGGCTTTCACTTTCCTCGGGAAAGCATTGTTGTCGCCCTGATGGGTGGAAATATGGCGCCTGATGCGTCGTGTCGTCCCACTCCAGCTCGCCCACCACGCCCTCCAAAAAGCCCTTTCGCCCTCCGTCCAAACCTTTCTCTCCCTCGGTCCTTTTCCTCTCCACCTCACCCTCCCCCATCTCCCTTCTCCTTTCCGTTCCTCAATTTTTTTATCTGAAAGCATCCCCACTTTTTTTCGCCGACACTTCAACCGCCGACGAGTGAGGTGTCGGGCGGAGAGTATTGCCGCCAGCCTGTGATGGACCTCTTTCCCCCTTCCCTTCCGCTCTCGTGCCCCCCCCCCCACACCGACTGTGTTCGCAAAGGGACATTAAGGAAGCCTGACTCTCTCTAACCTACACAGACACGCAGAGAGAGGGATTGAGTGACTTATACGCGGACACTAACTCAGGTGCCTAATAGACATCGTTACGATCGCGTTCGCGCCCACGCATTCTGTGTTACGTTTTTTTTCCTTTTTCCATCCACCGGCTCAATTTTATCCGACGAAAAGTGCCAGAGTGCTTTAACGTGTCCGGAAGATAAACGACGGAAATATTTTTAATCCTTTCAACGGTGATTTGCTTAATCAAGGAAGGCTTCTGCCTACGGTTATGACCGCGAAGCCTCCGAAAACGCTGTCATAAAATTCATTGGAACACTCACTCACTCCCTCCTACGCTCTTTCATTGCACCATTAAAAAACATCGCGAGGGGTAATTTGAGCGGTTAATATCTTGATCTACTATTCCTGGTAGGTTACATTAAATCTCGTAGAAGGGATGTAAGGAGATATTAGCGCAGTGAAACGATTTATTGACGAATGATGCATGTTTGCCTGGTTGGAGACGGAATGCTAATACAAAGTGGTCAGTTATTTAGCTACCTGTAGAAAACTGAGTGACAAGTGTCCTGACGTGTTTGCACTTTTCCCAAAAAAAACACATTTACACTCATTCAATTGCGTATTCGACTTGCTCGGGAATTAGAAAATTTAAGGAAATGCACTTCTACCCTAATAAAACTATTACTTCAGTTACTCACTTACCAGGCATTTGCCTTTCGAATAGTTTTCATAATAAAGAAAAACTTACGAACACGTACACAGAAACTAAACGAAATTAATTCTCACAACCCTAATGTTGTTAAGTACTGCTAGGTTGATTGACAGAAATGCGATAAATTATGGTTCTCGTAAGGTTCAAATTCTAATTTATGAGTTAATGCTTTCTCACTGAATATGCTAAATAACTTCATATAAAATGAGGATTGATGCTACTCATTCCCATATTTCGAAAAATTCTGGGAATGATATAAATTCATTCTCTTTGCAATGAGTAAGTATACATCTCTATAATAATGCACTGATAGTTGAGCTGTTAAACTTACAGAATATGAGATTTTCATTGCAATACGCAAATATTTTCACGAGTATCTATATGCTTAAAATTTCCTCAGATACACTCATGTATATAAAATACATAGAAACACTGCTCCAGAAAGTTATTATCACAATAAAATGTTCTCGATATCGGGCCTTTATCCAAAAGATAGCGATTCAATAAGCATAGGCACCTATATATATATCACTTCTCACATGTAGAAAAATGCATGTGAACGAGTCCATTTCTTTATTTTAGATCACTGCACTTCCATCAATTCATACAAACGATGTGCCCGATAAAAGAGCAGATTCGAAAAATGTTAGCTCATTCATATTCCGATCAAGAACGATAAACCGCATTTGATGAAAAAAAAAGAAAGACACGGATCACATAGAAATGCACGGAATACTTTTTTTCCGCAAAACCATCAAACGACCGAAAAGAACCCCTCTGTATCATTAAACTCATCGAAAGAGAGGGATAACGCACCATGTATCCTATTCTAACTTGCGATAGGATAGGAGGAGAGGACAGAGACCAGAGTAAGAGGAGGGAGGGAATAATATCTTTTTCACCGAGGTCGGATTCACAGTCGGGACTGGTCTCGCGACTGCGATGGAGTACAAAGCGGGGGATGGGGACGGTTTTAATCCTCCCTCTTACCCACTAACACACACACATACAGATACCGCTTGCTTTCTCCTCTCTGAGGCAGTTACATCCATCTCTCTGCGGCTCCGAGGGATCCCAAAACGCTGGAGCATCGCAATGTGAGAGGAGAGGAATGTAAAGAAAAATTCGAAGAGGAAATTTAAAAAAAAACTGAAACGTTTAGAAACGCGCCACGTTTCGGGCGGCGCATAAGCCTCGCGTGCGCGACTTTCACCGAGTATTAGCCTCGCGCGATTATCAAGGGCCATCTGACGGAAGGGAGGGCAGCAAAGAGAGGGAGATAGAGAGAGAGAAAAAACGCAACGTTTCGCTTTCGTAAACCGTCTGTCTCTTCATGCGAGCGATACGGTCTCTCCTTCCTCTCCCCCCCCCATGCCAATATCCTCTTCCGCCTTCGATCCGACCCGGCTCCCCTTTTGCCGGCATTTAGCCGATGCCCAGTCACTGAGCCCTTCGCAACCCGCGGCATTTTTAAAACTGTAACCGGCGGAATCTCTCTCGCTCTCACAAACGTCCCCTTCTGACCGTCTCCGAGCATCCCGGGGCAAAACCACCGGGCCGAATATCCCATCCCTCCCGCTCCGCTTATCGTCGATTCAAACCCCCTTTGCTCATCCTCTATCGCGCACACCTCGCTTGATCTGGCACCGATTCCCTTTTTACTCTCCCATCCCTAATCCATAAATTCCTGCAAAAAATTGTAACGTGAAAGAGAGAGAGGTAGAGACAGGAAAAAATTGAAAACTTTCCATACAGATTGAATGAACGGATCCAACCACGCTAGTTGAGCGTAAATAGAAAACAGATAATTGGTTGAAAATCGAAAGCATTATTTCTGGAGAGAAACAATCGGGATATTCTACGATGATTGAGGCGTAGGAATATATTGACTCACGCTTTGAGTGAACAGCAATGCACCCACACCTGTAATAAAACACATTTGGTATGCATCCATCACCACCCAACAGGCATCGAGACTTTGGTTCAATTTTTCTCGCGAGATGGAATCCATGCCACTGGGTACGTGACTTTAAATTATGTTAAATACACCGTAATGAAGCAGAAATGGTTTTAAGTACCTAAATTCCTATCAGGATAGTTTAATAGCTGATTTAATTTCGTACTTGAAAGCCTTTGAAATGTTGAAATTTAAGCGATAGATAGGTTCTCCTCCGTTACCTACCGAATATTTTTTGAACTGAGTAGGAATATCAATGGCAATTTAATGGTATTGAATTTTCAGTTTAATTTACAGCAATGTGTTCTTATTCCTGCAGCGGATATTTTTATGACACTACAAGCTATAACACACACAAAATAAATTAAAGCGTATTGATTTAAATGACCTAATGCCCGCATACTTTGTAAATGACCTAGTTCTGTGATTTAATATTCGTTTAACTTCAACCATATCATGAATATGAATAATATACACCGATTGAAGCAATTTTACACCAATATATACAGCATGGTATGTACCTGCATGTACCTACAGACATATTAAATGGCAAAAGTAAAATGAAAAACATATATTCACTATAAAATACAATTCTGATACTTAATCCTTTGAGGGTTTAATTTTAGATATCACAATAAACTTCTTCTGCCAAGACTTCTAGATTTAGATACCTAGATTCTAGGTTTAAATAGATTTAACTATAATTGGCATTTCCTTTGCCATGTTTGCCTCCATATGATTGCTGTCTACAGTAATGTTATCTTTTGCTTGCTATTATTTTTTCCCATCGTATCTGGACAATAAGAGCAGTAAAACTTCGTTTATCCGATCCACAATCAAAAAATGCGACAGAATGCAATTAAATGCTAGTGTTACTATTACTACAAATCAGTAGGAAACATTCAACTGATACCGAAAAAAATAAATTTATCTGACATCCTCATGATTGCTACCAACGCCTATTTTCATAAAAAAATACAATAAAGCGACCCATAAAGCTAGAAATAGACGTACCACGGATACATGATACTAATTGTATGGTTTACTATTCCAGGCCTATTAGAATAACCTTAGCGATCGTGAGAATTTTGTAATCTTCCATTCTGTCTGGCCGGCATAGTTCCGTAAGTCTTTTTTAGTTAATAAATAATTTCCAAAGGGAAGGAGATAAAAAAATTGAGTGAAGGTGAACAATGGACCGTCGCGTAAATAATTATGAGCATTTGAGATAGTCATGCGTGTAGAAAGTTTCACAAAACTACGCAATGATTAGCGGTCAACCCGTCTAACAGATTCCACCGCCTATGAATTAAATAATTGATGCATTAATGGATAACATTTCAATAAAATAATGAATTAGGTTTCGTTCGGCTGGAAAATAAATAACTTTACTTCATTGCATCCTGATTTTCCTCATCCGTCCTTGGCCTACCGACTTCCACATGGACACTGAAAATAATAACTTGGCCATTAAGCTTCGTATCTGGGGGAAAAACAAAATACCCCAAGATATCCGTGAACATGGGTTTCACATTCAAGCCATTTCGGGGAGTGCTATAAATGTCACCGTGCGAAATGAAAAGTTGCTAAATTTATCGGCAAAAAAATTTCAGATTGCCTTTTTCGACCGCCCCGATGCCATCTCCCATCCCTTACACCCTTTCGGCTCTGCTACACCATCACCCCTCGTTTTCCCTTCCACCCCGACCCCCATCCCACACATCCCCACCGACTCTCTAGGCTCAGTGAGCATCGCCCGGCGTTTTCTCCGCTTCGCCCAGTTCAAACGCTCGCCTCTCTCCCTGCCTCAGCTCCAATTTTAAAAACCATAACTTGAAAAGTAGCTCCGCGAAAACATTCGACGAGCCATGTTGTCAGAAAATGTATGCAGGTTAAAATATCCTAGATGTATCACAGGAATGCTTCCCCTCCGCACATGTGTCGACTTTACATTAACACATAATTGCGCTGCTATTTCATGAGGCTAATATAAATAAAAGAGTCTTTTTAGATAATAAGGGATACAGTCAGTTTGAAGCATGAAGGTAAGGACAGGCAGTTAGCATAATTAAAGGAACCTACATTTTTACCATAATTTTTCATTGTGTTGTATTTTCATCAAATTACTGCTTACAGTAAATATTGATTTTGTGATTTTTAAAGTGCAGGGTTTCACCGATACTACCTATTTCCAGAGGAAGCCGGGAGAAGCCTCAACGAGATACTGCTCTTGAGACGTAGCTAAATGGTTACCGCAAACAAATAATTTGATCAGTAGTGAAGCCTGAATTAGCATGGCACCCTAACCATACATCACCGGTTGATCATCCAAAATATATTTTTAGAAAAATAAATGAATTACAATTTGTGGAAAGAAATAAAATGAGGACGGAGAGAAAAGAAAAAAGTGCAAACCTGAATTAAATTAAATCCTAACTAAATCGTAAGAAAGTAGAATAATATTTAATTGGGGATACGGCAGTGACAAAAATGCATAGCCGATGTTGATGAGTATACTACTTAGACAGGCTTTTGCACAATAAAATAATTTTGATAGTATAGGCACATGTGTATTTAAACTCCGACTCCTTTAATCGCATTAGAACAAGATCGTAATACACGAACTTACGTCATTACGATCTTGACAATCATAGGATCATTCAATCAGCATAAAAACTTTGCTCAATAAGCCGCACAAGCCAATTTTATTTTGGCAGCACTCTCTAGAATATTCGGAAGATTAAAATAAATGCATTACTCATAACTCCGTTGAAACAAACGTTCTATATGCAATTAGTATCTTAAATAATACTTATTCTATGATTCTTAATTATACCTGTAATTGATTAATTCCCTATACCCAAAAGAATTCTGAACTGGATAGTGAATACACATTTTGATGGATCAGTTAAATAGTTAATTTTATCTCGTCTGTCTAGATTTTGTTTATTACCAGCGTAAACTAAATAAAACTACTTAAAATGAATTCCTTTAACTTAATATGAGATTAACAGTCAACCATTGTTGGGGTCAAGTTTTACCTCAATTCATTCAAGTGCCAACACAATAGAATAATATTTAAAGTCAACGATCAAAATACATCTACAGGTGGTACACCTGAAGAAATGACAGAGCAGTATTCAAATTGGTACAAGCTACAATAATATTATCTCGAATTGTACATGTGCGGGTTGAGTAAAACAAGCTTATCAAATTAGGCTAGCACATTTCAAACAGATAGGTTTCAATTTAACAGTCAGTCTGTGACAAACTCGTATGTTTATAAGGTATGCAAGTATGTGAAACGGAAAAAAACATATAGTAGAAGAAATATGAAGTGAACAGTGAAATTCTTAAAGCATAAAATCAACTATTGTAAGCGAAGCTTTGAGGAACGGTAGAATAGTAACAATGGGCATGGCACACCTTCTACAAAGAATTATAATAAGACTAAGTTAAAGTTTCACTTTTTACCGGCATCATACAATATTACCAAGGAACGTTTTGTTGGTATGTTAACATGACAAGTTAGTGGTATCATAGGGAAGAGGGACAGACATGAGATGTTGATTGGACGAGGACCTATAATTAAGGGGATGTGAGGTTTCAGAAGCATTGAATGTCAAGCACGGTGAAGGACTGCGAAACTACCTCTGGCCAAGATAAACTTCCAGTGGAGGACTATTAAGTTGACTAGAACTGATCGCACAGCAAACTGCTCACCTCTAACCGTTTGGATTCGAAAGCGCTGAAAAAGGACGCTTTCCAACTGGAATTCTGCGAAACGGGCCGTTTCAATTTTGGAATTGCTGAAATAGTGACACCTTCTATCGGCTATTACTTCATAACTTCTCAGCGTTTGACCGACAAAAGAGGTGTCGTAAAGATTAATTGGCAATTTAAACATACCATTTGCAGCAGGAAAGTGTCTTTTCAGAGTAACTAACCGCACATATCGGCAATTCATAAATTACCGAAATAATTCCTAAAAATTCATATCGATACCCTTATCTTAAGACATCTATTAATTTATAAAGTTTTACGTCATTTTTAAACAAGAGATGGTAATACTGGGTTATTAATGTGCAATCCTTTTCCCTACACCCTACGCAAAGCACGTATTTCTTTACCCAAGCCGCACCTGACGTTATTCAAACGATGTTACTTGTACATAGAATCTTAAGCGTATAATTTTTTACATATTTCAGGTCTTAATTCACAATCCTAAACACAACAATGGAAAATATACCATCTGGGTTGTTTACAAAATAAAATCAAGAGAATGTTTTCTAATAACTGTAATATTATTTCATGCATGTACTGGAATTTCAAAATTCAGCATATCATTTACATATATATTTATGTGCATAACCCATCGTGAAAACGAGTCATAGTCATAATTCAGGTTTACCTTCATGGTTACCGAAAGTTATTCCCCTATTTAGCCAAAATTATTATATTGTACGCATTCTCTGTCGGAGTAATAAAAAATATTATTATTATTATTATTATTATTATTTATCCCAGACCTCTTAAGAAGGTATAAAAGAACAAACCTTAACAAGAACAAAAAACTTCTTACCAATGGGTAAAAAATAAAGTTCTCCTCAACAAATTTAAAAAATAAGTAAAAAACGAATAAAATTTGGTATAATATAATACAAATTCAATTGTATTGCCAGTATAAATGTTAATCGTAGAAGTTAAATTTAATGATATCCAAGATAATGGCATTTATAATGTGATCATGTGAACATAACCATCATCTGAGAGTATTTGTGAGAAGTAAACTCAGATTCCTTAGATTCGTCTCCATGATTGAGTTAGCCTATTGATACAATCCACTGCACGGTGGGGAGGTAGCAGTAATTCAACGGATACGATAGATTATCCCCTGCACGTTGCCCGTTCTCAGTTTCTCCCTTAAAGGGCACATGTCGATTTCGAGTTTTATTTATTAAAAAAAGTCTCCGTAGGTAATCCTCGATTTCGATGCCCCAAAAATGTCTACCATCCTTCATGAAAAAAAAATAAAATGAACCAGGCGGCTCTCCTTTGTTCCGCGGGGCTGCAAACACGGGACGAGGCATCCGTTCGCCCGCAAAACAGCCCGAAGCGGATCCTCAGCCCTTGCATTTTCCTCCCTCTGTTGGATGTAGACGAATCCTTCCCCACCTCCGATCTCTTCTCATCCCTCTCCCGCATAATCCGGCATCACGAGGCATTTTCTTTTTCCCTGCGCTTTCCTATGCGTTTTCCTCGGCATTATGGCATCGGGGGTCCAAACTCTACACCGATCAGGATATAACACACTAACTACAAATCCCCTCAACTGACGTTATTTATAGCATCCGAAGAATTCGGTTGACGCTGAAGAACGTCTTTAAAGATAGTTATCAACGCTGGAAACAGTTTATTCTTTTGGTAGAATTTCACTCAAAAATACACAGAAAAAATGTCTTATTGAGTGAATGACGGAAATATTTTCTTAGCATGTGACGAATTTACACTAACGCTAAATTACGCTGCTTTTTCATCACGCTAAGATAAATAGAAGAGTCTTTGTAGAGGATAAAGGGACACAGTCAGTTTGAAATATGTGCAGAAGAACAGGCATAGTTAGCAAAATTAAAGGAACCTACATGTTGAACCCCAGATGATGGCACGATATGCTGATACGACACATTGGTGGCCGGTGATGACAAAAAAGTATGATAATTTGCAAAAACGTGGAGTTTGAAAATGTGTGAAAATAAAGTGTTAATTTCCATATATGAAAACCTACATTTGTGACCATAATTATTTTATGTGTTGCATTTTCACCAAATAAATGCTTACAGCAGACATTAATAGTGTTTTTATTTGAGTTCAGGCTTTCACAAATTCCGCCTATTGCTAGAGAAAGACGGGAGATGCCTCGACGAAATACTGATCTAAAGAAATATATAAATGGTTACCGAAAGCAATAATTTGATGAAAAAAGTAATGAATACTGATTTAGCATGTCAAACTAACCATACATAATCGGTCGATCACCCAAAAACAATTTTTCGAGAATATAAATGAAGTTCTCAAAGGGCCTATAAAGATACCTTAGAGCATACTGTGAATTAATTATTATAGCAGACGTGATTTGTAAACAGTTTTTAGCCAATATGATTAAGGTTATTTACCGATAAAATTAGGCACAAATAGAATAGAGAATAAATACTTAAAATATTTGCAGAGGAAAAGCTGCTGCATTTTTACACGATTTATTTCTCCATTTCAAAGTCTTTTCCGTTCGAGAGAAGTCTCTCACGTGAATCTCTTTGGTGATCACGTTCGAAAAACCTTATCTCAGAATCAGCAGCCCTCTGCTCTCGTTATAATCACTGGTTTGAGGAAATAATGCGCTAAATTTCTCATAAACTTAGATAGTTTGTATCACCTGAAATGAATAGGTAATACTAAACGCACCACTGTTCTCGAGAAAAAGAATAGCCTCGCAGCCTTCGAAAGAGTGCAAAGTTCCAGTTACAAAACGCATTGTAGATCACACGGAAGCAAAACAGGTTAAACTCAGGGAAAAACTCAGAGAAAATGTTACGCTTCAAGGCGGCTTTACAGTTACATCCTTTTTCCTTTCAACTTCGCCTGATAATCCACCTCTATTCCAGCTCTGCGTCCCGTTCACAGTTCTCATCCCCTATCCCCGAGCTAACTGTCCCCTCCCCGAAAATGTTCCCTTGCCTTACCCACCCTGTCCCATAACCCTTCCTCTCTGGAAACTGGTAAAACCCTCACCCTCCCATCATCCCACATCACCCTCTCGTTATTTCTCCATCCGCACGAGACCGCCGCCAGCACCACCGTCCTCTGGTCCTTTTGCGAACCCGATTTCGGACGTTCGCTCGCTCCAACATCCTCTCCTCACCCCCTTACCCGGCCACCTCCAAAAATCCATCCACGCTCAAAGCGTTCCATATTTGTCTCTCTCGAAACCCGGGGAGGGAGGGATCAGAGAGGAGGAGATCACGGGAGGCCAACGGGGAGGCGGTATCCGCTCGGGGAGGGTGACCCGTGCCCCACCGCCGTCGAAGGGAGGGATGCCCCCCCATCATCGTATCGAACAGCCATCCAACACCGCAGCACCAAAACCCACCACCACCCCCCTGTTATCCAGCCCATCCAACTTCCCCCCGCCCTCCTCTCCCCTTCTGCCCTCGATAGACGCTCCTTTGTTTCCAGAGAATGTTCCCCTCGGAGCCACGATGAAGGGGAAATGGATGGAGGCTGCATGAGGCGGCAAGGAGAGAGGGAGATCTATGCATTTTATCATGGCTGCACATGTTTTAGGGCTATGAAGTCCCATTATCACACATCGTTACTTTTGCGGGTAACTCAAGTCCTAATTTGCTTCTGCGATAGTTATATAATTATGTTAATTATGACCAACTAAATATCATCAATTTAATCATGTTTTCAGTGAAAAAATAATAAAAATGTTTATTTATCACATTAATAGTTTTTATCGTTACTTTTGCGGATAACTTAATTCCTGTTTTACTTCTGCGATAGTTACATAAGAATATAAATTATGAGGACTTAAATATCATAAATTTAATCATGTATTCGGTTGAAAATCAATAAAAATGGCTATTTGTAGCATTAATGGTTTTTCTCATTAATAAATTAACCCCTAAATGATTGCCTTCTCTAACACTATCCAGTAAAATCAATAAGAGAGTCAACGAAAGGCATAAAATAAACAAACGTTTTTCAGTCATGTCGTGGGCCATAGAAGCTTTCCAATTACATTTGCAAATACATTCATCATAATTCGACTCTTTTGAGTACTCCTCATGACAAGATTGATTACTAATAAACATGTGTGGCGCGTTTTAAATACTATCAAAGAATTTGGATAGTTTATTTGGGGCAGATGTACATTACCGATACAATTACCGATAGTACGTGGGAGAAGTGAACTATGGCAGCGGGAGGATGGGATAATAGTTTTGTCCCAGGCTGAGAGGTTCGAGGATGATGGCGTGATTAGCTAAGGACACGAAGCGGCCGTGGGGCCAGGGGGATGCAGGAATGGAAAGGATGCTTGCCGCGAGGATATGGTGTGGGATGACGGAGGGATACGGTGGACGATGATGGCTATAGAGCGTGTGATGAAGACTGGAGATACGACCGGGAACACAAGAGTGATAACTCGGGTATAACATGTAAAAGGTGTTTCCTAGTCTCCTCAGATACAAAGGGCGAAGGGTCTTTCCGTATTTAACACGACTAAAAATAGCAGAATAGCCACCTCTCATTGTCAGTTTCCAAAAATATCACTATGTGGGTCGAGGACAGATACAATCAAATAAAAGCATCCGGTTTCCAATAAGGTAACAACCTTAGAGAAAAATTTATTCCTCTTAGAGGATTAATTTTACAATCTTAAATTTACAAAGCTGAATTTAATTAAAAATTAAAAACGGTGAAATGAATTTCTAAGAAACTGTAGCAATAAAAATATATATAATTTGTGGTAAATTTCCTTTTATTTCATTTAACGTAAAATAAAGAGCATTCAGCGTTTCAAACCTAAAGGAAGGGAATGCAGAGAAGAAGTGCAATATTGATTGGAATCAATCAACGGAGTGCTAATAATAATAGAAAAATCAAAAGAATGAACCCTGGAGGTAGGTCAGAAAATTGAAAAACCCAAGTCAAATAAAATGGAAAGAATAAAAGAAATATTGCCATGATGTATTTGATATCCGTAAACTTCCACTCAATGAGACTCATTATTCTGAAGTAGTAATTAAACTGACTTTCGCTACTTGTGCAAACTACAAAATTTTGTTACATTGCTCTATGTTATCTTTCGTTAATATTCAAGCAAAGGTTATTACATGAAAATTATTATTGAATTATGGTCCTATGAGAAGTAGTAGTGACTTCGTGTAGGTACATGGCAGCAGACCTTTCTACTTTTTGTTCTTATTTTCGCAAGAAACAAAGGTAGACAATATTTGAGGAAAATTTACCCAATACCCAAATACGTTCTCCCACATCAAGGAGGGAAGAAAACTGGCAAGATTCTACACATTTATATTAAATTTTATCAAAAACCTAAAAAACAAGGGAGGAATGGGTAGGGATGAGGTCGGAATAATACTAAAGGGAACCTGATAAATAAAATTATATTTGTAGATGATCAAGCACTGGTTTGTTGGTAAGCTAAGGGATTACATTTAATAATGAATTCGTTAGTGGTGCAGTGCAAGAGGTATGGGATTTCCTAGATAAAAGACGGTGGGGCTGAATGTAAGGGTTGTATGACACAATATAGCGCAAGTAGAGCAGTAAACGTGTCTGGTAGTATTTTGGGAAATTAGATGTAGACATACTCTGGCCAAAGCAACATTTAAGGGGGAGGGGAGGTAACAAGACGTAAATAAGAGGCTGCTGAAGACCCAATATGGAGCGGAGAACTGAATGGGTCGGAAACTTAGCAGATTCGAAAGGAGAATGAATGTAAACTTCGGGCGTTGAAGGTAGTCCGAGCGATATAGTTCCCTAGTCATAAGGGAGACCGCATTCGAATTATAAGTTTTAATTACACCAGCTGTAGGACACATCAATTAAATATTGCATAATTTATGGTGCAATTATATAGTTTTACATGACAGAAATTGTAAGTAATTACATGAAAATATCTTAATAAGTCTTTAACTTGACCTATTTTTTTCGCGCGGTGCGTTTGAAACTCCTTCAAAACGGTAGGTTTTTTGTGATACCCAAGAACCTACTGCGGTGACAGTATGATTAATTTTCAAATATAGTTGAGAAAACACAAACTACACACTGTTAGTTACTTTACGACATTTAAAAGTTAGAAATACCTCATTTTGTAAATAATGTCTCTCTGGAGTGCATGCATGTACCGTTTTCCATGTAAAAGGGCTGGTATTTTTTGAATATATCTCCGATTGTAATGTGGTAAGGGGTAAAATTTTTTGTGTCATTGGATAGGTGAGATACTTTTATTTAAAGTGAGACCAAATTCGTTGATTTCTAAGTAAAATGATAGTTCGCTCGGACTACCTTAAGATGTGGATGTAGATAATAATAAAGAGGATGAGCTGAATCGCGAGACAGACGAACGAGGAGGTATTGGGTATTGTGGGAGAGAAGAGGAAGCTGGAGACGTTGCTTCGGAGAAGGCAGAAGACATAAATGTAGGCCAATTGGAAACGAAAGAGAATGCTGAAGCGGGTAATTGAACGGAGAATACTAGGGAAGCGTGGAAGAGAAAGAATTAGGATAGGAATTCTGGATGAAATGAGACGAGGGAGACGATATGAGGATTTTAAGAGAGATTTAATATCGGATCACCCGTCGGAGGGATTACGTCAGCAGAGGGATAACGGGAGCGATGTGTCAATAATTGGGAAGTTAGGATAAGTATTGCAGTTTAAATACTGTCCAACAATATTCCAATTATCTGGTAGAATACTCGAATGAACTTGCCCAGCTGCGTGGAAAGATACTATCCGTCAACCGTCAAAATAGGCGTTTTTCTTACAAGTATCCGGGAAAAAAGCAATGCTTCCCCGTGCCAAAAGATTGTTTCCTTCCTAATCATTCAATGACCATTCTAATACAAGACAAAAAAAAGAATGAGCTACGCCCCGAAACTTCATACATAGAAAATAAGCACACGCAAGCACTGCTTTGTCCATTTCTCTTAACCACAGGTCCATTTTGTCCATTCTACAAGTCCATTTTGGAATAAAAATGAGGTGATGAAAATTCTAGGCATCACTTCTAGTTTTATTAGAGAGGATATATTCCATGATATCTGTGGATAAATATTCTATGACAGCGAACTCAATTGCTTATGCACTGATTGAAGTTACAAAGTGAACTTGGAAGGTAATTTGAATGTCATTATTTTGAAAATTGTTGAGATACATTGAGAAGGTCTATATCTGCTAAAAATAAAAGATTGATACTTCACGTGTACCCTGATTAAAAAAAGCTGAACAAGATGCATTGCCTGTTTCGTGTGCTAAATGACATTTATGACTCACGAAAAAAATGATGTCGAAGGATGCATGCTCACGCAAAAATATCATACCATCAACGTCAGTGGTTATCCCAAGATGCAACGCATGAATGGTCGGGCGGAGATCGACACTTTGTGCGGACAGAAAAGAGATTCATTGCATTCCGGTCGCCGGCTCTCCGTGGACTTTAATTATAGAAGAGAATAGCACCAAGTGCGGTCGGGAAAAATGCACTCCGGCCCTTAGCGTGAATTCTTTTGAGGTTTCCGAGAAACGATGAGAGTCCGCTGAACAAATTGGGGGGGGTAAGAGGAAAGAACAAAGCAGTGCTTGCGTGTGCTTATTTTCTGTGCGTGAATTTGACCGGACTAGGCTGAAATTAGGCGTGGACTGAACCGGACGACTTGGTGGCCCGAAGAGGGTAGGGAAGTGTCCGAGAGAAGAGGAGAATTGTGGGGGGGGTAGAGTGGGGGAGAGAGACAGGGAGTACCCCACAAAGGATCCATCTCCCCTTGCGAGCGAGACACACAAAAGAGAGAACACGCTTTGTTGTGCTCCGTGACCCGGCAAACATTTGAGTTTTATCTTTTGCAAAAATAGCACTGGTGTGGTTCCGAGCGTTAAGGGCAGAAAGGAAACGCCAGTCTGAGGAAAGAGGCAGACGAAAAGGAGGGTTCTTGCCCGACTTTCTCTCAATAGAAAGGGTACATGGTCCATGAAGGTAAAATCATTTGATTTTGTAATATTTTAGCTTAATATTACGATAGTACAGTCGAAAACAAGGAATGAATCTCTTTGCAGAATGAAGCCGTAAAACATCACTCCCTAGATTTACGATTCATATTCATACCTTTTTAGAGAGATTGCGTCGATAACTTTCTAAAAACATCAGGTAGCTAATCTTTGACTTTTAATGTTAAATTACTCACCGAAGACATAGAATAAAGGTTTTTCTGAGCTGTACAGTGCCTCATAGATGTATAATTGAAGGAAGAAATGTAAGAATAGGAATTAGAGGTCTGGATAAGATATGATATGATGTATGAGGAAAACTATTACAGCAAAATAGGCTGCAATCCTCATGTTATGGACTTAGTAATGCATAAATGTCTTCAATTTTTCATAGATACATATTGAACGAAAATTGATAGAGAATCAGTAAAAGTAAAGATGAGTCAGTTCAAATTTATGCAATATACATTCTGCACGGAAGATTATTCTATTCTACTTCGTAAGAAACTTCGGTGCCAAGATGCTTGCCTAGAGTACTGAGGTTTTCATCGTAAATATGACGCCTAATGTATCATCTCACTTGCATTACAAGCCCCGAAGATGTTCAGCTAGGACTTATTTCCCTAAACATTTTCAAGGAGCCTTTTTCATTATTTCTACCAACACGAACAGCTGTTTCGAAGACTTCTTCGAAAAAATGTTGAAAACTGATCCTTTCATGGGAAATCTAACTTAGAAACTCGTGATTGACAGTTTCATAATTTGTATTTCGTCGCCTCTAGTGAGAGATGAATGATAGGATGGGATGATGAGAGAGGGGAATAATTAGAATAATTTTTTTCTAAAAGCAATAATATGTCCAAGATAAGATTTCGACCTCTTCACAATTAACGATGCCAATGATTTTAATATCCTAAACCTAAAACCTTATATCCTTGAAAGGACAAAGCATAAAAGCAAGAAAAATCTATAAATTGCATTTATGATCCATGAGGTTATTTATCTGAGGTATTAAACAAAAAGCAGAAATTGTAATGAAAAGATAAAAAGATTGTTCGTAATTGGAAATCAGAAAGATAATACATTGCCAAAAAGAGAAGATTAAAGAGATGCAGAATTATTAGAACAACTCGTGGATAAGAGGCATTAACAAAATCGAATCGTGTAAAAATTGCAATTGTAAACCAGATCTAAAATTTTAAATTCAATTATAAATGCATTAAGTTTTTTTAAGGCTGAAATATTACAAATTTTAATATTGGAAGATAAATTACTCAGCGACTCTCACTCCTACATTTAGTTTAAAAAGTAGGATTATCCGTATTATGGAGTAAATTTACCTTTGTCCGTATAAAAGTTACTCCTGATGGAAAGGTAGTTATTATATTTATATTTTTCATAGAGAAGAAGACATCCTTTGAGAATTCATTTACTCAACACACATCTCGCGCCTTTAAGGTCATTCGAGATGGGTTTAAGAGGAAGCAAAAGCATAAATGCGTAAATATACACGCGATTAATTCTTTTAGACCATCACGGTTTCTCTTGTACAAGTCGAGATGGAAAGACGACGGAAGATGGAAGGCGCAGAATTGAAGCTAAAATAAATTGAAACGATATGCTTAAAGGTTTCAAAGACAGAAAAATGAAAGACCCGGGAGAAAAATGGAAATCATAAGTGAAGAGGATCCTGATGGAAAGACAGCAATAGGTTTCAGAACTGAGGAAGGGTTCGCAGGGAAAAAAAAGCGGAAAGAAATTCAAGCGTTTGACCGGGTGAATTATTTAATAAAAAAAGAGGAAATTTATTCAGACGGGAGTAAAAGAGAAAGTGAGTAGATCGAAATCGTTTGAGGGCAAAAAAGTTCACGGCTGAGAGTTGGACTCTCAAAGAACCCCGAATCGTGGTATTCGGAGGAAGGGTGTAAAATTTCTGACGGCAGAGGTTTTCGTGAAAAAAAATCACCTCGAATAACTTTTGCTCTCATCTTTAAAAGCACGAGTCGAAAGACGAAACAAAGATGAAAATCACTGGAATCAGACTAAACACGTGCGGATAAATCGAAGTTTGTGTGACTCCTAAAGGTAAAATTACCACACCTATAGCAACAGCGCCTTAGTTTTTAGTAGATAAGAACAAATACTGCGGTCAGTAACCCCTAAACAAATTGGCTAAAATGTTAAAATGTTTACTATGACAAAAGTCCAAACTTAGAAGCGTTCAACACAAGCAATGATATAAGTTGAAACGTATAATCAGCAATGTTGTTTCCTAAAATGGAATGATAGTATTTTCAAGCCATAGTCACTAATCTCAACTTTTCATAATATATAGTTCATTGGAATTAAAAGTTAATAGACGCTAACTTTCAAGTTTGTAGGTAATTTTTTTTTGGGATAGAATAAGAAATGAGATCCATTTGATACACTTCTCGTAAAAGATGAAATACATCACTAGTCTGTCTAAAATAATGTATACTGTTGAAAAAAGGGGGACTGAAATTATTGGTACTCTGTCGCTGCCTTTGGCATGAATCAAGAGGTCAAGGTATGCGGACTATTTTTTGCTCACATTACATTTTTAAACTCCACAGAAAGTAGCCAACACGGGGAATATGTGAAATGTAAAAACATTTTGATCTCAATGGATTTTTTCTTATTGTTTTTATATCAGCAAATAAGACCATCTTATAAAACAGTGAAATTGCGTTTAGGATGGCTGACGTAATTCTATGTTCTAGCAATCGAGAGAAAGGCAACGTTTAAAAATTATCTCCATTGTGTAAACAATAACTTTACTATAAATTTACTCTATGCACTCCTCTAAATATCACGGGCAGCAGACGAATTTCCCCCAATTAGAAGCAGTCTCTTTCAATAAGCCTCATCTCGCATCGCCAGTCATATTCCAAGATGAACCATTAACGTAGAATCATGGAATGCCAAAAAATTGCTGTGAAGAGTTTAAAAACGAATAGGTAAGCCTTTTCATACATTCTTTGTCTAACATAAATAAGTTGTGAAGTACGAGAATTAGATTATTTATAGTGTAAAAAATACAGATCGCGTAGTATTTGTCACTCTTAACTTTAATTTGAAATGAAGGAACCTTGGTATTATGAAATATATCTTCCTTCGGCCATTCAAATGGAACCACTGTAACTATTACCCAAAATGTACTTTTCGAATAGTTACAGGGACAAGCAGAACATCTTTATCTCCGTTTTTAATTAAGGCTATTGTGACGTCCCTAGAATAATAAATTGTATTAAGTATCATGAAATGGAAAAGCATAAATATTAACGTAACCATGCAATGACATTTTCGTAGCCTTCACAGTTCCTTTTAAATGTATCGAGATGAATAAATATGGAGAAATTTTAGAACTTAAGAAGTACTGAAGAAGTGGAATTGATGTTTAAATAGATCGATGTGATATGTATTTAAGTTAAAAAGAATCGATTCTTTGGGAAACAGTTAATAAACGCACAGTTCAAGTTAAAGAAAGTGGAGCATCTTTTCTGCCCTTACAAAACCCTCCTCGTCTTTTTTTCCCTTCTCTAGACATTTTTCCCCAGTTCTCCAGCAAACCCTTGGTCTCTCACGTCCTTAGGAATCCCGCCTTCTCCCTCCCTTCTCCGCTAGGGAACCACTCACTCCACGTTCCATGCGACCACCATGTGATCTCCTCACTCTCATCTCTACCTCCCACCAAACTCCCGCTCTCCCACCCCACGGAAGCAACAGCCGCTATGGGAAGACTCCTGCGAACGGCGGACCTGAGAAATACTAGTCTCGCTCCCCCCCCCTCCCCTTCTACTCCTCCACATATACACCTTACAGACACGAGGCCATTGATGTAGACGAAGAGGGCATTACGTTATCACACTGTAGCCTGAAAACCCCAGTAACAACAATATTTCGGTCATCAATGCTCTATCCTTACTTTATATAGATATTTATATTCACATGGAGAAGAAAATTAATTTAAGGTAACATTAAACGGGTACAAAAACTCGTTCTTTCAACGCACAATAAGCGACCACAGTAAAATCTGCGCTCCATTAATTTTACTCCCATAATACACGTCATCATTTCACCTCCCAAAACCTCACTCTTTCATCTTTACTCGGCTGGTATCCAAACACCCCTGCCACACGCGGTCATGCGGATGTAGATGTACATATTGATACATGTAGATGTGTATCATGGATAGCATCACTGTATGGACAAATTAGCAGATGTAGAATATCCACAATTTGTTTGTAATTTTGGTCAAGTAACTCATGATACCTACATTGGTTACTTAAGTGCTTAGGATTCTACATGATTTTACTATAGTTTTTACTGGGAATGCGGATTATCATTAACTAAAATGAATAACATTATATGTCAGGATAATGAAAATGAAAGAAGTAAATGGACGGTGATTTCAAGGAAGGAATCAATGGAAATAATCGTTAAATCTTAAAGTTAGCGCGTCAGCCTGTTAACGCTAAAGGGAAATCGGGGTTAACAAAGATGGCAGACAGACCACGTCCACATTACGGCTTGTAGCATCGGCCACCGCAACAAGCGCCCTCTAGATATACTACAATGGCTGAGACCTAGCGCAGCGCCGCGTGAGGCTCCTCTTTTCCCACCTCGGCAGTCGACGCTCGTACGGGAAGGGGGCCGCCGAAACCCCCCCAAGAACACTCTCCACAAAACTTCAAGGGCTCACAAGAGCGCTGTAAAATCGCGCCCAGCGGGGATTGGAGATGCAAGTGAATGCCAATTCCGCGGGTGCAGTACGTGGGATTAGGGCGGATGGGACGTGCGCTGAGAGAATGCCCAGTCCCGCCACTGCGTGCTTTGACAGGGTGTCCAGCAGCTGGACATTAGAAAATTCCCTGAGATTTCCAGGTTTTCCAGACATAATTTTTATTTTCCAGAGGAAATATTGATTTTTGCTCATTAATTATAAGAGAATGTTCGGTATGTTTTTTGGGTTATTAAACGTAAGGATTATTTTTAAACTTGAATGTGTGGATGAAAATAAACACAAACCTTTAAAAGTCTGAGAGAAAGTCACATTACCACTCTTTCTTAGATTTAAACCTCGTCATGGTGCTCAAGGGAGAAGGTTATATTACAGCCACACTTTGATATGAATAGCATTAATATAAAATGATCAACAACTTGAAAAACTGAAGGATTTGACTTAACCCTAATTTTAAAAAATGCGACAACGCAAGGTAAATTAGACTTCGCAACTTGCCGATACAGGCACGTTCTTTACGACACTACCAATAAGAACAAAATGTACCTATATAGAAAATATTGTGCCTACTTTCGGTGATAACAGGAATGCAAAATGCGACAACGCAAGGGGAATTTGACTTAGCAACTTTCCGAAAAAGGCACATTGCTCCCGTTGCAGTTTAATATATCACTTGACACCACAGAAAATTTCAGAGTCAATTGGATATTTCCCTGATATTTCCACTGAAAATTAAATTCGCTGAGATTTTCCGGTCTTCCCGGTTTTCCAGACTGCTGGACACCCTGTTTGACAGCGATGCATCGAAAATTTTTTACGATATATCGCACATCGAACACGTACTCGTCCATTGTTAAGCCGCCTCCACTAATGGAAGTTACTTCCATAACGGTGGCTTTGCAAGCGACACTTCAATGTGTAAGCACGGACTTCCATGGCAGTATGGCCCAACAGTGGCACAAATCGATCAAGGTTTGAAATTGCAAGGAAAATAGATTGGATTCTACTTTGCCTGCATGTAGTATATCGAGTCTGCGTTGCAACTGCATTGTATCCGGTAAAAGTATGATGACTACAAACGGAGATTTAAAATAAAAACCCGGATAAGTTGTAGGTATATGGAGGGCACATTATAGCCTTTCAATATGCGTTTATACTTGAAACATGTTTTAAATATAAAAATATGCAAAGGTCTAAGCTTTTTAACTTTTCCATAATGTGATAATAATTATAATTATTACAACTTTCATACCCTGTAATAATGAAAATTTAATTTTATATATTTCATTTAATCCACGAGTGACAATGAGAATCGAATAACAATATACGAAAGCAATTATTGCCAAACAAGGGTGATTTTGGTAAAAACATATTCATTGTTTAATCCCGCAAATTATTTCCTTGGGAAAAATCAGAAGCAATATTTAAGCAGAAAGAAACCCAGCATGTAGCTATACGGCTTAAGATATCATTTATCTCCCTACTTCCGCAGAACTCAACTTTCATTTGTAATGGCACCTTTACACGATTATTTATTGGATTTCTTCGGATATCAATTTCCAATATAATAATAATAATGTCGTGTTAATTGAGCGATATTAGGGCAATCAAGCACTCTTTTACATATAACTCATTTTACGTTAACCAAACAACCATGTTTTGGATGGAGAAAATCCTTCCAGGCGGGACTCTAACCCGCGACCCTGGGTTTAGGGCAAGGACTTAACCCTGCTGCCACCGGGGTCGACGTAGTATAATGGAATGGTTTATTTCGTCCGGTGGCAATTAATTGCATATAACGCACGATGCATCAATATCTTGAATGATATGGATGATGCAGCATTCACATGTACCACCCATCGATTATCGCATGCGGGATATCCAATGTTACTGTCCAAGCAATATGTATCCATAATACACAGGATCTGAAACGTTACTGACCAATTAATACCGACTCCATTATGAATCTCTAATCTACTTCGAAAGCCAAATAATGCCTCTAAATTTTCTTGAAAAACAGATTACCCTTCTGTCTGATCGCCATAGATCGATGAGCATTCATTAAAAGACAGAGCATCGGTTTTATTAATTGATAATCGATTTTTATGCGAAACGTCTTCCACATTAATTGATATACGTTGACGAAGTAAAGTGCTCCGCTTTTGACATTCAGAACGTGCCAATGTGACACACATTTCCGGGTCAATTTGAGACTTCCAGGAAAGAGGTTAGCAATGTAATAATCTCTTTCCTACTTCCGCTACTATTCTACCGATAAACTATTAGGTATCTGGCCGGATAATATACTGCAGTATCTAACTTTAACAAAAAATTACAGCGGTATGTTCAACCCACTCCAAAATTGTGAATTTTACTAGGGTTGCCCAAAAAGTAATACTCCACTTTCTTTCTTAACAATTGTTTAATCTATAAAAATAAAATTTACACATGTAAAAGAATGGTATTCTATCCACATACATCCACAATATATTTCCACATAATCCCCTTCAAGTTCCATTGCCTTCCTCCAACGATTCACAAGGGCGCGTATGCCCTGCCGGTACCAGTCTTCCCTCTGGTAATGGTGATCGGTGTGTGATATGATTAGCTATGACAGATGATATTAGCATTCCGTAGTAAACATCACTTGTCAAGAAAATATTAAAGAAATAGCATTTGCTTACAGGACAGCTAAATGACAATGTGAAATGAGACAGAAAAGTGAAATATATTATTCAATCAATGTAATTACAAGAGTAAATTTTTAAAAAAGTCTTAGTGATATTTTTAGCGTCTAATAAAGATTTCATTATATGAATACTATTTCAGCGTGAATGAGTTCCAATGTGACACACATTTCCGGGTCAATTTGAGAATTCCAGGAAAGAGGTTAGCAATGTAATAATCTCTTTCCTACTTCCGCTGCTATTCTACCGATAAACTATTAGGTATCTGACCGGATAATATACTGCAGTATCTAACTTTAACAAAAAATTACAGCGGTATGTTCAACCCTCTCCAAAATTGTGAATTTTACTAGGGTTGCCCAAAAAGTAATACCCCACTTTCTTTCTTAACAATTGTAAATTCTTTAAGCGAATCAAATGAGACTTAATGCGTATTGGCTCAGAGGTAATAGTTGAAAACACTTGACACTTACGAAAATGAATTTCCTCATCCAAGATAAACTTTATAGGGCAGTGGGAATGAAAGTAAACTCCTATTGCTTGAACAAGGATAAAAATTAAGAACACGATACAATACCGCGACAAAAAATATATCTACCTGAGTCATAGGAAATAAGTTAAACCTTAGTAATCGTCAATCGTAATGGAAAATATGAGGCATAATTAACTTTTGTTATATTACTAGTTAGATACGATTCTGTATTACCTCAGAGCGGCGGATTACAAGATAATCATACAGCGATGTTCATAATGAAACTATATACATATTTCAACATGCATGTGAATATCTGCATTTAAATTCATCGAGATCACCAAGAAAAGTTTACGAACATCAGTCAACCATGACCCTTAGAGATTCTCTGATGGCTTAACGGTATTAAGATACCAATTATATCTTTTAAGAGCCCTATATCTACTATAGCTCGGCGCTTATCTCCGATAAAAAATTATTTCGCGGCAGTGACTGGTCGAAAGTTAATCTGCACGGATTTCTAATATCCGCCCCCTTATCCTTCAAGATCAGTTTATGAATTTCATGAGAATTTTGAGTATCAAATTTACGATTGATTGAAGCTCGAGCACAGCGGATTCAAAATTTGCATCTCAAAGGGACGCCTTAATTTCGAGTCCTTAATATTAAGAGCGATTTTTTAATATTTTTTTGAAGGCTTCGGGAAACAAAAAACCAATTTTTATTGCCAATTAAAAAAAATGAGTTGGATTAATATTCGTTCCTTTGTATTTTGTAACAAAATAGTTCCATAGCCGAGCATAAAAAATATATTTTTCCTCCTTCAATATGCATACCTTCCTATTTTTAACGACTAAGGATATATCGTCCGAGTACCTAATCCTATCTATCTATCTATTAAATGAGTTTTGTAAAAATATAACGCCCACATGTGGTGAAGGTTTTCATTGGAAGATATATTTTTAAACCTGTATTTTGTATTTTCAGTTGTACACAGATTGACAGTTGGTGAGAGGCTTAGTTGTTGCCATTTCATGTTATGTAAAATAATAAAGGAAAGGGTAACGCTATGATCTTGAATAAGATACATAGGACAATAGTCGGAGACAATCAGATTCTGTAAATAAATTGTTTATTTTTCGTCTGATGTAGAATAAATAAGCTAAAAGTTACACTACAAACTCAATGTAGAAACCATATGACAATACCTAGAAACAAATCAAATTTGCGAAAAAAATTGAAAATCACAAATACCATGAAGAACTGTATGGGAGTAAGATTTAAAAACACTAGGCAAGGAAGAAATCAAGGCTTTTGCACAAAAAATTTAATTTCATATAAATAGTCGACCTCATTTATCTTTAGGTCTCTGCCGAAGGAGAAGCCGGAGTTATCACTTCCTAGGTTTAATTACCATAATTTTTCATAGTTAGTCAGCAACGTTTATGTTATCGATCTGACCGAAAGTAAAGGGTAATTCATGGTAACATTGTGTGGTATGTTCCATTAGCATACGCAACCACTGCGAAAGCAATATTAGCGCATATGCTGGGATTAGATTTGTGTCTCCATTAATTATTTGAATTATTTAGACTACACGAAATATATTTTTTTCAAATCGAACATCTGGCTTTCCTACATATTTCGGCTACCACTTAAGACGTATTTGTCAGTTAAATGTAAATAAACTACTACCAAATTTACTACTAAGCAACTACGTTTACTTTAAATGGGATTTGAGTATGCCGTAAGGGAATCGTACTGTGTATATAGGCTCGTGTTGCGTAGTGATAATTATGATACGTCAACAGTTAGGTAAGTTTTTGCATAATGGACCATGGTTTCGGCACTTTTTACCATTTCAATGGTTTAGCTTAGGTTTGTAATGGACATTTAACTCTTATTTAGCGTCAAAAGCATGGTCGATTGTTATAAACTATGGAAAAACTCGAGTTTGATACATGCATAGCGAATAATTTCACTTTGAAAGGGTAGTCATGTTTACAAATTGAGATTTTAGCCTGAGCTCGGTGGAAATGTGACACATTCAATAAATGTCCCTTTGCGCATTACACATTATATTTAACGACCACAATTTCGACATAAAAAAGTCATTATCAAGATAATCTTTATACTCAATTTCGAAGCAATGGTCATTATAAATTAATTATTGCGGAATGTACAAAGCGAATATTTAATTAGCATACAATGTGAAGAGACAAAAATCAAGATAACCTTGATAATGACATTGTAGATCTAAACCATGGTCGGTAATAATAAAAAAGTGTGAAATGTACTAAGCGAAAACTTACTTGATGGGGGACATGCTGATTTGAGAACATCATCACCATTGAGCTGGATGATTAAAGCGGATATTCTAGGATTAGGAGGAGAGAAATGCGTATTCTAAAGGGAAGTATTGGAGTGAGCGGAAATTCAAATTAACTCGTGAGCAATGGAGAGAAAGGCAAGGAACGCGCGGAATGGCTTGCGCGCCGTGCATCGGCCGAGACGCGTCTCCCGGGGTGCCGCGGGTCAGCGCCCAGGCGGTCAACCCATCCCCCGCTCTCCTACACGGGGCCTGTCCAATGGTTGGCACCCGAAGGGAGGCTGGAGAGTTCGGTAAACGGCATGTGGACGGGCGGTTGACACGAGAATAGCGAGAGGACCGGAGAGGTATCGAGATCGGGAAGTGGAGGACGGGAATTCGACTCCAAGGGAGGGTTGCGTTTGATCCATTCTGAATAATTCCGAGTAATTTTACCAAAGAAAAATCAAAATGTTGGAAATGACATTATATTTTGTTTATTAATGATTCAAGAAGAGACTTTGAAACTATTCGTCTCTCTTAAAGCGTTGTTATAACTTGAGTTTACGGCGCGTATTAAAGATTTTAAGTAAATATCTTACGTAAATAAATGGTTTTTACTAGGAATGATACGTTTATATATACTAGGAGCCATTACATTATTATTAATTGCATGAAATGTTCGTTTTCGCATTTAGGAGAGAAATTGTATGTAAGTATGTCATCGTTCTGCTTCGAAATACACGTCTACGAGTAATGCTATAAATCTACGTGAGAAAAATTGCATAAAGTTCCCAAGAAAACAAATTGTGAACATGCAATTTTATCGCTTTTATTCACATATTTTTCGATTAAGTACGCGAATGGCAAGCTTCACGCATATCTATTCATAACCGAAAACCACTCTAACCATCGTAAGCATACGTTTTATCTTGTCTCTCTCTTTGGCATATAAAAAACCCATGAACAAAATTCCAGCCAGAAAAACGCGATCAGGAAGGTGGCAAGAGATTTCTTAAAATTGTTCAAATACACCAAAATATCGAACTATTCGCGATTGAACCACGTCTTCTTAGTCACATGCTCGGGATTTTCTCGAGCGGTTTAAACTCAAACCGCCGGGGGGACAAGGAGGATTGGTCGACTTCACGGCAGCGTGAATCTCTGTTAGGCAATGGACGTGCTAGCGCAGCGAGCGCAAAAATGAGAGCGGGAAGGGAAACAAATATCATGAAAAACAACCAAGAAAATAAAGCACTACAACGCATGATAACACTAAAAACAAGAAAAAACACAAGGACGCAGCGTATCTTAAGGACGGGATTAAATAGCTCAAGTGTATGAGCTAAACAAACTATACGCCATTTGTGAGCAAGAATATCGAAATCAAAAATACTCCCTTTCGAAAAATGACATTTAAATGATACAAAAAACTCTCACGTGCCGTTTTCTCGTGATATCATATTGGGCTACACTTATATTACTCATTTAACAATTTCTTCATTTAGTCTCTAATGTCTGATATCATTGGACCTATAAGGACGTCTGAGAACTCCCAAACAAATCACATCCGTAATGCCTTGAGAAAAAAAATGAAAAGTAGTCGATTGTAAATTCATCAGTAACCTAAAGACAGATATTGAGTTAGATAGTTAGGTTTTACTCACTCTGATATGCGGAGTAACCAACCGTAATTCTCTACACAAAATTAAAAAATACGGTGGTATTACGTCATTAATCAAGAGGAATATGGAAGTAAAATTTAAAAATGGTAGATCAGATGAACTGCGTGTGCGCCACCAACTATTTCAACTTTTACTCAGCATGATCAAGAAAAAAGAAGTTTTTATTATGTCATACTGGCTACATCCTGCAGTAATAAAAGAAACAACATACAATAGGTGGAATAAATGACTGCGCTGAAAGAAGATAACGAGAGAGCGGGAAGTGTTAAATAGATGTGAACGAGAAAACAAAGCACGAGTGGTCTTCTAAGGTCAACACGACATCCCCATGGTGAACTCCGTGAAACAGTAATGAGAGGCGGATGAAATCTTTGCCCGACGCCATGATTGGCAGAAAAAAGACACTCTCGTAGCGCAACGGAGGGAAGGTCCCAAATGTGTACTCTAAAGGCGCAAGGGAATACCCAGTTTAATAAGGGAACAGAAAATACACAAGAGTTAAAAGGCCTGTCTCCTACTCCACCATAACGGTCAGTTGCCTTCAAACCGTTTGGCGATGAGGATACACATCGAGAACTGCTTTGATTTTAGAATAAGGAATTATAAAATGTAGAAACGCCATTTTATAAAGCACACTTTCCTTACTATCCATCGGGATTGTCTGATAATGCTAGCGTAAAATTAATGTCAGCGAGAGTGGAAATATTCTTCATATCTATTACCGTCTAAATACAGGTTGGCGCGGGACAGTACTTATTTATCGCATTGAACTGGAAAAAAATACACCTCCACTCTAAATAGTATTCTTTTTATCTATAATGAACAACTTAAAAAATAAACGATGAAGCCACAAAAAAAAGTCATAAGAATTCGTCACGGAATACGAAATGCAAGTAGTTTGCCCGACCTCAAATTAACAAGATAACATTAGGTCTCACTACGTGTCATTCAAAACAGAAAAATGTGTCAATATGTTACACAATAGATAAAGGTGAGGCTACTATTCACTTGCTCCATAGGTACTCTTAAAGCAGGTTAGTTTTAAATAATTTACTCAGGCAATATGACACTTTTTAGACAAGGCCATTTGAATATATTTTTCTTTTGATTCGAGCGCTTGACAAACGTTTTTTCGTCGAAACTCATTAATAATCACCTCGTCTTAAATTCATCGCATCTCATATAAAGATTCGCACGAGAGTCTCTCCCCTCGGAAGAAGTTACGACGAAAATAAATCACGACGAGGAAAAAAAATCTCCTCTCATTTGAGCCTGAAACTGAGAATTCAAAGGACGGCGCAATTTGTGAATTCGTCGCCGGGCAAAAATTTATTAAACCGTACCTTCCTACTTTACATTTATCAAAGGCTCCCTCCCAAAACTCTTTTTCCCGATCCTAAGGCATCGGAGATCTTCAGTCGGTACCAAGCCGGAACAAAGGAAGGAAAGATCCCCGAAAAGGAAATCTCTTAACGACATTTGCAAAAGGGGGGCGTGAGGAGAGGTGGAAGAATATTTTTTACGAAGAAAAAATAATAATATTAAAACCAAGTTGATCGCCTGTAGGGAGTAGGCCAAGAGAGAGAAGGATTGGAGGGGGGGAAGAGGAAGGGAAAGGAAGGGACAGGTTGGAGGATTGAATTGCGTGATTTTTAATCGCGGAGTCGCATCAATTAGGTTTCGCCATCCTTTTGATGAAGAGAAAAAGGGAAGGGAAGGCGAGTATAGACGACGAATGCGTTCAAAGAGTGAACGATGAGAGAGCAAAGATAAACGAAGACAAAGGAAGGGAAGAGGCGAACGATTGAATGAGGCGGGGGGGGGGAGGGAGGCGGGCAGCTCCGAGACGCCACCGCCTCGCCACTGTCGCAGCGAAGACGGGAAAAGAAGGGAGATGGCGATGCGGTATTTTCGCTCCGCTGGAGACATCTGGGGAGCTCTGAGGGAATTTTTAATTCTTTCTCCTCCTTCGGCGTTCTCTCAGCATTTAATGTTTCCATCCAGATGCGGATGGCCACTAACTTGCGCGAAAAGGAGATGTATCTCCCATTCACGACCGCTGATAGCATTTGCAACATTCTTATAATTTGTCTTCAGCTGGGGATAAGGAGATATCTGTAACGATTTATCTTGGCTTGTAACGTATACAATAGAAATATGGGTTTCATCCTCATATACATGGGACTTTCTCATTTTCGGTGATAAAAACGGCTGAAGACTTAAACGCTGCATTTTATATCAAACTCCCGAGAGGACGGATAGCTACGTGTCATCAGAATTATGAAAAATGTTGATTATTAACCATAGTTGACAGGCGAGACCGGAAATAAAGTGCATATATTCTCATTCGTCGGCATTTATCATAGCATTCAATACCTCAACTAATTTGGGGCGCGCTTTCACGAGAAATGAACGATTCACTGACAATATCACAGATAGTTAGCAAAAAATGAAGATAAATACTTAAAATAATCACAACAGAAAATAATACTGATAGCTTGGGGAAGGTTTCATAAGGCTTCTTCATTAGTCCAAGTTACTGGTAAGAGGTCAGCGATATAAGAAAAAGATATGTAATGATATATTTATACGTCTACTTCCATGACTCACAACACAGACTTCTTGAGACATGAAAAAAACAGACCAACACATTTCATTTATCATGAACACCATGTGATCCACAAATACACCGTCCTTGTTTAAATAACAAAGAAGAAATGAGAGTCAAAATGGTGCCTTACGAATTCAAATACACGGAGAGATGAATGCCAAAAATGCTTGTATCACTGAATGATTGTTCGTGGTAGACACATGACGTCGAACTTCTAAAATCGAGGACGAATAAATCTTCTAAGTCATTCAAGATAAGTGAAAGTTTTACTAAAGGCAGAAGCGTCTCATAAACGAAAATAAATACAATTATTTCGGTCAAAGGCAACGAAAATATGTTTGGGCATTGTGTTTTTAAAAATATGTTGTCTCTTAAGTTTTCACATACAGTATGAGCTGGAGCATCGACACGGGTAGCAATTTTTGCTTGGTTTGGCGAAGAGAGTTCAGCTATAGATAAGAGATTAATTTGTCGTGGTGTGTATAACCCATTGAGTACTCGCATCGCTAATCCTGTGATCATATAATTATACTTATAGACTCCAACTTCAGGAGCTGCATATGTTCGTCCATCGAAAAAGGCAGAAGCCGAAGTATTTAACCTTGTACAGTAGACCCTCGCTTTAAGATATTAATCCGTTCCGGAGGACCAATCGTAAAGCGAATTCCATCGTATGTTGAATCGGCATTATTTCCGGACGAGAAATCGGTTTAAAGAGCATGAGTGCCAATCCATTCAGTGTACGTGACAGAGCCAATGCGTAAGAAATATCCTGGATTAAAATTATTTAAAATATTATTAAACCAATATTTAAAACATTATCGATATTTAAAACAAAATAGGATAAATTCGAAATTTTTAAAAGCGCGCGCAAAATCAGTTAAGATCGTAAGTCGAACCCATCGTAAAGGGAGGTCTACTGTATAAAGTTTTTCATTTCCAGCGTGTTTGATATGAGTACCGCAATTGCAATAAAAGCGTTAAGTTAACCGAATGCACTGAAAGATGAATGAACGGAAAACGCATGCAGATTCATGTCCATGATACTCCATTCATCCACAGATACTCTTTATGCCGTCAGGAGCGTTTTTTAAATCTCCGCTCAACTCTACGGTAAATAAAAATGAGCACTTGTTAAATATAAGTGGATAAATGCAACTCCCAGTTTAATTTTTACACCACAGATACCAAAAACAAGTACCGCGAGGTGCCCTTCCTCGACGATTCGTGGAAGTCCTCTGCTGCCAAACAGCTCCAATCATCGGTCCCCGACTCAAGCTCAGGCGAGCAAACACTCTCCCCTTCTCTCCCTTCCTCAGCCGAATGGAGATTCCTCGATCCTTGGCAACGACATAGATGAGGGGTGGGTGGTGGTGGGGGAGAAGGGACAGATGGCGAGAAGAGGTTTCCCTGGCGTTTAATCAAGCGTAAAGATGACACAACCACACCTTCGAAGACGAGACGCTCGCTAGTGTGAAGGAGAGAGGGTGGTCGTATGAGAGGGATAGGGTGGGGGGTGTCTTTGGAACCGACGTTAATCTCGAGAGGTCTCTCGCAGAGAAAACGCTTAACCCCTCCATCTCTCCCCATAACTACTCCTCCTTGCGCTTTTAGAAATAATCAAAAGCCCACGTCAACATTTCCTCGGATCCCTTAATCCTGGGGGTCTCACTCACCCTCTGTACCATTATAGCAAGGATGTGGCGGACGGGAGAAGGGTTTTGGGGACTGATTTGGAGCGGGAGAGAACGCAGGGTTGTTCGATCGGTGCAGCAGGCATCGGCAGATCAGGATGTAGTGTGGGGTACTACAAAATAGAGTGACGGGCGGACTGGGGGTAGAGAAAGGGAGGGAGGAGTGAAGAGTGTGCATCCAGGCAACGTGAATTGAATGCTCTCGCGATACACAGTGATGGATTGGAAAAAACCTTGCAAAATGGATGAACCGTGAATCAGAGATCGATGCAGAAAAACGCGAGGGAAATGAGCAGATACTAAAAGCGCGAGGCGTACTACTAGAGGGGGGTGAAGAAAAAAGAAAAGATAAATAGAGAGACACGGTCGACCTGCTTCTGAAATTCCTAAGTCGATGGAGCAGCACTCTTGAAAAGATTAAGAAAAAATCGCCAACTAAAGCGCGGAGTAAATGATTACAAATGCGCTGTCTCACTGTAAAGGGCTGAATAAGGTTACTGCTCAGTAAATACATCGAGGTGGAGCATTTTAATTTATTGAGGCACACGTATTTTATTTCATCCCTATTCACTGCACCAAATATGACGCATCGATCGGATGTGTTGCACTACGCTCGAATAAAGGTTGTAGTTGTTGCGGAAGGATTATCTCCGCAGTGTCATCAGAATTAATGCGCAGTTTGTATTTAGCACTGACCTATATGGGCAACTAATTAAAATATATATTAATTGAATTCGCCGAATATAGGTCAAATTTGGAGCGTACATATTTATTATGTCTTCATCAACTTAATAATTTTTAATTATTAAGTTGATGAAGATTTAGTTTATTTTTTATTATTAAGTTGATGAGGTTCAATTAATTTAACGCCAAACTATCTGGCTTCATTCATTCATGTTTACTAAGTCTCTACCAAAGGATTTTCTTCCACAGAATTGGCATATACCCACTTTTCAGTTATCGGAGTCAAGGCAAAAATACATTTGATAATGAGGAAATAGCGTACCAAAATCTAAGCCTTTGAGAGGTCCACGCTTGTACATCCTAGTAAGCAACGTGCGTTTGACCTGAAAGCTACCTTCGTAAATAAAGTATTGTAGTTTTGAAGGGGCTAACGGAAGTACATGTCCCAAAAAGACTAACAAGAGCTTCATATTTTAGATGAATGGTACTACTCAAGCTACACCATCATTAAGTAGATAATACTGAAACCAATGATATCGACTGCCTTTTGCACTGAAATCAAATTTACTAAATTTTCAGATAATTACGCATTGTTCTATCGGCAAACTAAATTTTATGTACTCGACCTAGGTTGAATTCAAGCATTACCAATAATAAATATGTCCTATATAAATCAGTAGCCTTGAAAAACATGTACTTTAGGTTATAAAACGCATGCGTCAATGGATTGCTTGAGAAATAACCTCCACAAAATGAGGGTAGCTTTTGCATACGAGGCATCTTATACTTTTCTTTAGTACTTCCACATCAGGCAGTTGATTTTCCACGGTGCTACTCCACTTTTACAGTATGCTATAATCACGAAGTGACAACCATGCGCAGGCTGAATGAACTCCGCCAAACTTAGATAAAAGACCCAAAATATCTACAAAGCACATTACTGTCTACTATAAAACAGCCCACATCGTGCATGAATTAACGGACGAGCACTACATACGCCCGTATTCCTACAGCCCTCCCAACAATAACCCGGGTGACTCCCAAGGTTCAATGTAACGTCAATCCTTTCCTGGAAATGTCCTAAATGATGCATGCACTGAGGAGAAATGAGAGGGGAGAAAGGCCAAGACCAAGAAAAGAACGAGAATATAAAAACGCTGTTTCACGAGAGGACTTCGTGGCAGTAAAATATTTTTTTACGGTTCCGCTCATAGCGTGCCCCCCTTGCTCGTGGCTTGAAAAAAATATTACGTGAGAGTATGGAAGGGATGAGAGGAGAGGTAGAAGGGAGGGCTCGTTGGAGGATGAAAAAGTAGAGTGGACAGAGACACAGGCGAGGAGGAAAAAGAGTATGATTCACAGAGGAAGAGGAGGAGACTGCGATGATAGGCGCACAGATGGATAGATGATCCTGAATGAAGAGGACGAGGAGAGGATTATTTCTGGAAGAGGCAATAGCGCTCCGGATAAAATATCCGCATAAACTGGGAGATATTTTTCCTACCTTGTCTCTTAAGCGGAATTAATAAAAAGAAAGAAACTCTAAACAAATTTGACGTCTGAGCTACCTGGGGAAAGGAATTCATTCATGTCATGCATGCAGCCACAGATACACATATGCTGAAGGAAGAGGCAATCCATTACGCATACTGTAATAATAAGGAATGATAGTACACACAAAAGCTACATTTTAGCAACAAACAAGCAAATTGTCAAAATTATATGACTGAGGCTTTTAAACTGATTTCCAATCAAATATTTCAAGAAATGAGTCTTATGCGATAATTTGAAAAAATATATTCCAAAATACTTAACATCCATCAATGACAATAATTTTTCCAGGAAGAATGTTTACTTAACTATAACATTAAAATATAACAAAAATACGTGATTTCTGAATACAAAAATCTTATTCCTAATACAAAAATTAGTTATAACGGAGAACATAAAAGAGGAACAATACGTCATGATACTTAAGAAATTAAATATGGCTTTCTTCAATTATCACCAAGAGTATCACCAAAATACTATAAGTATATCACAAATGCATTTCCACTAAATTGAAACATTGCAATTCCTAAAATGTACATTAGGAAATCTCACGTAATGAACATAATATAATTTCGTGGAACAATGTAAAATAAAATTAAAATGCCTCTTGATTTTCATGCCGTATATACAATCCATTAAAGATTAAATTACATCTGATGTTTCTTTCAAGGTAAAAACAACTACTCCAAATGAAATAATGAACTTCAACCAGTTACCGGTATGAAAAAATTAAATTGTCCATTAACTGCTATAGGTTGAAAACGTAAGTTACGTGGAAAAAGAATTACAAGGAATTACACAAAATTTGACGTGAGTTAAAGCGTATTGTTCTTTCGCTTTTAATCCTCAGTCAGTGTCACACGTATGTTCCAAGGGGGCCTGAGATCACCAGTAAGACTATACGTCAGTTATTTAAATTTTACGGAGTAGGTCATTTGGAGTTATGTTGAGCTCATCCGAAGGTACATACAATTTCGTCATGAAGCGGAAGATTCTTTGACGAGTTACGCACAAAGCTGAAAGTAAATCCGATCATATTTCGAATATTAATGCAGAGAACAGAAGCGGGAAGTGATGTTTGATTGTTATAAGCACTATAAAATGAAAACTTGAAGCTTTCACGTGGTGGAAGAACGTCATGATGATAAAGACAAAATTTGTGACTTCCACAATACATTGATTATTTTCGACCGGTTACTTTATAAAGAACTGACAACCATACCCAGTACCTGATGATGGCGTGACAGCCAAAACCGGTCGAAAATAATCAATAAATTGTGGAAGTCACAAATTTTGTCTTTATTAGCATGTTATAAGCACGACATTAGACGATACGTAGAAGAATACCGAGAGTGGGGACAGAGGTAATAACCGAGGAGAATAAATTCAATCATACCCTTTGACTGATGATAATTACAAACACAGTTGAAAAAGGGCGGTAACCAACCACTGTTACAACTAAACCTCAGAGTCTTTATCTATTACGTTCTCAGTTAAAGTTGAGAGGGATTTAAATAGTTAAAAGAATTTCTGGTTAATCAGGCTAGCTCTGACAGGAATACGACGAAGCCTTTTCGTTAACATGGCTAATAAAAGGTTTTGGGATTTACACTTATGGATCCGTCAGTTGCTTGGTTTTAGCGACAGGAGTACATAACAGCTTTAGTTTTTTCTATCGAGAATATAATAAACCTGATATCATAAATCCGGAGCTACTATTGAAAAGGCACTCATTGAAGATGGTCATTTGCGTACTCAAATTACCAAATTGTCTCAGAAAATACCATTACACCCTAATAAATAATGAATATATTAGATAATACAATGACTCAACTTTTATAAACATAAAATAAATATTCTCATATATTTTGAAGAGACATTATAATGAATTTAATTTCGTGTCCTAGAGCAATCTGAATGGCAATTTTACCTAAGAATTTTAGAAAAAATTTCGAAAACTCCCCGATTTTTCACGTGACTGCCACCGGTGTCTTGCATATGTCTGCCTATGATAGCGTATAGTCATACGTAGTGACATGAAAAAGCAAACGATGATGACATTTTATACATGGTAGAGGAAGATGCTAAATAAAAGATGGCGGATATGCAAAAAAATGAGGAAAATGGATTTAAAAAAGCACAAGAGGTAGAAGAAGAGACCGGGAAGAGGAGACGACGTAGCATGTGGGTTTGGCTTGCGGGTGGATGTGACGGGAAAAGGAGTAAGGTGGATATATGTTTTGGGCCTCGAAAAGAAAAGATGGGAGAAAAGATGGAGGAAGCCGCGTTGAGGGAAAGAGTGCGGTGAAGAGAGTGAAAGAGGGAAAGACGGCGTAAGAGAGAGAGAACGAGGTGGAATAATAAAGCGGGGGAATGTAGGGGAGGCGGAGGGAATCGAAGAGAGGGGAGTAGACGGGAGAGTCTGTCACTGGAGTGGGACGGTAAACACGCATCAGATGGTTCGATCACATCGAGCAGCAGAAGTGCTCGCACAACGGTGTGCAGCGAGGAGAGTTTCGGGGGAGAAGGTTGGGACGAAGGGTTTGAGAGTTGGGCTGCCAACTCATAAAGATTTGGTTCCGTGAGTTTCCAGCCCATAGATAAGGAGAATACATTTGAAGGTAAGATATATGTATCGCTATAGTAGGTCAACATTTAGTAGCGAGCATGGCGATATCAAACTGTAAATCCCCATAAGAAAGCAGGTGCGCTGTTACCATATACAGCAGGCAAATTCATGTAGTATCATTCGCCATTACTAGGAATATACATATTTAGCCATCCATTTGCAAATTCTATTCTCAGAAGTGTGTTTCCTGCGGTGCTGGAAATCATTTCCTAGAAGGTCAAGCAAGCGGAATTTGGCAGTAATATTCTCCTTAAGGAATATAAGACAGTCCGGAGGAAAGAGAAGAAATATCTGGAGAGTTTTGAAATGTGACTATGTAGATGAATGGAAATATTAAAATGGAGTGATGAGGTGAGAAACGAGGAAATGCTAGCAAGGATGAATGAGAAAAGGAACATTTAAGATCGATAAGAAAGAGGAAGACAAACTGGATGGGACACGTTCTGAGGAAAGATTGCCTGCTGAAAAGAATATTTGAAGGAAAGATCGAGGAAAAAAGATAAAGAGGAAGACGAAGAAATAATGTTGACATATTATGAATGGTTGGAGTTAAGAAGAGCTGAGGGAGGTGGCACAGGAGAGACGGTCATGGAGGGAGTAGTTCAGCTGAAACCTGTCTGGGAACCGATTCACCTTAGAAGAGAGAGAAGGCACATACCGCCAACTAAACACTGAAAGGATTACACAACGTGGGATGAGTATTCGGCATTAGAAAACATTTCAGAGGTATATCCCGAAGTTTATTTGTAAATGCAGAAACAATACGTTCGAAATAATTAACACTAAGGAAAGCAGCATTCACCGTTAAAAACGTCCACGGTCACCCATCGTGTGTAACACCACTGATGGAAGGACACGGATACTCGGAAGCTTCTCCCTACAGTTTCTTAAAATATACAAGCGTGTTTCAGAGTGACTCTGAGTATATTGTTTTAGCACTAAAACTTTTATAAACGGAGAAATGAGAGAGCGAATTATAGCCGAAGTAATGACTATAAAAATTAGACCTTTCCAAGCACAATCTATGACAATGACAAAAATAAAGCGAGAAACTAAAATACTCCATTTACAATCAATTCACTTTTGTTTTTTACCTCAAAAGATTCCTTCATATTTTTCCATCCCTTTTCCATGGCCTAGTTCTGAAACCACCTCTCAATATTCGCCGGGGAGGTTGTTCCTGGCATAACATCATTATTATATTGATTCATGAATATTGGTGTATAATGCTTTTAGATAGTAATCATGGGCAAGAAGTTATATTAAAATCTTAGAAACAGATAGAACTTGAAAAACCTAAAACAAAAAATAATAATTTCGTTCGCTCAACTGAATACAAATTAAATCAATCATATTTGAATAAAGTTACCATACGTGGATACGAGAATGTGAGGACACGTTACATATATGTTTTATGTCTGGCATATAATTATTTTCTAAGGATTTTGCATAGGAAACGCAAAATATATTTACGATGTCAGTATATCCTAACTTAAATACAGTACGACATTATTAACTAAAATACAGCACGAAACGATTATTTTAAATGATGCTTTCTATTTCACATGCAATGATATGTTTGTTGTGCTTATAGTCTCAGTTTATGTATATGCCTAATATAAACGAAAAATAAGTTGAATGAAGTATCCCATTTGTATGCGCTGTGAATAGAGGGTGTCGTATATATCCATGGCAAAAAATGTACTTTTTCCTCAGTGCCGGCATGGATTAATAGATATTATTAAACACCTGCATAACAATAATCGAGTTATATATGTCACATGCATGACATAAATAGAAGTGATTCGGCAAGCATCAATTTTAATTTACGTGATAATAACTAATTACCCGAATACATATTTATATTATACATATTAATATATTATGATTTAGGGCTACAGGAGCATAAGGGTACGACCTCAATCCTTAAGGTGGAAAATTAAAAATACAACCCCCAATTTCTCTCGGAGGATCCGGAAAGTTGGCAACGCTAGTGTGGAGAGGGGAAGAGACTCGCTACGTCCCTTCCGGTGGGAGGGAAGAGGTGAACGGTGGCTGTAGGGGGAGGGGAGGAGGGAGCAAGCCAGGTATGGGGAAGTTATGTGAGCATAAGCGCCCCCGCCTCTCCCTCCCTCTGCATGTGTGAATATGTGCGTGCCTGGCAGCTCCAGGGAGGTGGAAATACAAAGGCTGGCGCCGTCGGGTGCCTGGCAGATGGGAGGTTGGATTGGGGATGGGACGGTGGCGCTGAGAGAGGGAGGGAGGGTGGGAGGTGCGGGATAAGGGTTGGAATGGAGGGTTTTCGGGGGAGAATCACGCGGTAGAGTTTGGGAAGGGGCCGAAGCACGGCGCGAGACCGCTGGCCCGGGCAATGCGCCATATTCCTGGATTGCATTGAACTTCCTCCTATATTCTACATCGTGAAGGGGGGGGCGAGGTTAAGACACTAATCATAATTGAAACAATTGCTTGTATGACTCTTTCCTGGGGGAGGTGTCACGCATATATACTCATACGCATATATACTTCCCAAGGATGGACTTTAGAGGGTAAGAAAACGGGAGTAAGGATTGAACAAAACACGTTCTGAACCAAAGACTCCGTGAGGACATTTTAACGTCACATCCGACGGTGATAGTTCTGTAGGTAATTGAAGGGCATCTCTTTTCATAACCGATATTTGTGCTTCCAAATTGAATGCCCCGCATCAATTTACATCTATATATACATGTAACAGCGTTACAGTGAAATTACTATGGAATATAATAACTACGTTAATAACAACGTGGCCTTTGTTTAAGCGTATTACCCTTAAGTTCAAAAACAAAACAACTGGTAAGAAACCCAGAACAAAATACATCAAATTTCATGAAAGACTGCCCAATAAGGAGCCATCTGACAATGAGTGATGATTAAAGACGATAAACTGTTTCATTAAAGAAGTGTTGTGATGATTGGGACTCTCGTTTATATAGGTCAAAACAAGGAGAAAGCGGGTGAAATGGGCTCACCGCAAAATCAAAATGTAGCTCCAACCATACTATTTTTTCTTGTACAATTGAGGTACAATGAATACGTTATAAACAAAAGAAATATTTTAATGAATGAAAATTCATTCTGTTGGCCTGTAGACACAACAAATATTGATGAAGAAATTAACTCCAACCGGGAATACCAACATATCCATAACGATAACCATACAAATATGGTTAAATAATACCGGAGTGAAAGGAAGTACCAGGGATATAAAACAATGCTACCAACCAATCCTCTCATATTAAGCCCAGGAATCTAAAAAAATGATGAAATGATTACAAAATACGTGCATAAAAAACTTCTCGTATTTTCATCGAAACGCGAGCCTGTATCATTTCATAGACTAAACTGTCAACTATTCGAAATCTATAGTACATTTAAAACTAAATTGGAAAAAGAACATGCAGAGCAAACCTTCGATTTCTGTAAACTGATCGGTATTTGAAATAATTTGATTACCCGCCAGTGGTGAGAAAAGAATGTCACTGTCAGAGTACAAAAAAGGTATTAATATTTTCATCACAGACGCTTCTATAATGAGATAAAAAAATTCTTAATACTTTTATTTAGTCGCTGGAATGTCAATCAATAAGGATGGGATTCGGTAGTGAATTTTTCTATCTACGTTACTAAAACCTTTTTCCACTGAAATATGCGAAGAGGGCATAGAGAGGCCAAGATACATGAATTCGAATTATTTCTGACATTTTGAAATATTTATATCATTGGATGAGCCATAATTTGTGTCCTCCAGTGGTTCATTTATCTCACAAGTGGTTTGGGTTAAGACGCCGTCATCCAGCAAAGGTTGTACCTGATATTTCGTTTTTTCAACTATTAGGAAATAATTGGCGAAAAATGCGTTAGAAAATCGGTTGGATAAATAAACAAAATGTCAACTACGACTTTAAGACAAAAAACTTAAACCACCAAGGAAATATCCCGGAGAAATTACATACAGACTAAAGGGTAGAGGCAATAGAGATTACACAGGAGGAAAAGTTGACAACAATCAATTGATCTCTTTCTTAGTGCTACGCCTAAACTTAGGTGTTAAATTCGATTCCATGTACATTAAAAAAGCACATTCTTTATTGAAATAGAATAGTTTGAGGCATATGAACCAGGGATGCTATCTTTTCCGTTACGTTTGCCCACCGAGGTAACGGACAATTATATTCATTGATTCATTTCATCAGAGAAACATATTTCATCTTATAATCACGTAAGTTAAACGATCACATCACAAGAACACTTTCACATTTATAGCGGAAGATCATATTCTCTCTCATGGCCAATGCCGCTTTAAATATAAAATTATTTAAAGAAGATGAATCACCCGATGAGAAGAAAGGGATCAATAAATATCCCAGACTCTGCAATGTGTGTTACATATTTAAAGAGAATCACTAAAGGTAAACATATTGCCACGACTTGGGTTATTCCTTACATAGCCGTTTAAGCTTTTCATGCTTAGGATGCACTTTTCATCGTGCTATCAAAAGTGACCCGCAGTATTTCTTCTGGTTTGCATGCAAGACGCGTCATTGAAATCGGAACAAGGTATACAATTTCGCGTTTTGAAAAGGGACAACCTTTGAAGAGTCTTAATAAATTAAACAGCTATTACTTGGCCATTTATGCATACATAAAAGTATAAAAAATTTGTAATACGAATAAAAATATCTTCATTTCAATAAATATTAATTAAATCAATTAAAAGAATGCCAACTTTACGCGGATATTATAATTATATTCGTTCATGCTAAGGTATGAAAGTCTACCTTGGATTTTTGAGTCACCCGCTCTTTTTGACATATGTCAGAACGCGTCCAAGAACTTTTTTAAAAATTCTTTTTCTATTCATTAATATGGAGGAGGGAAAAATGAGAAGCGGGAGACGCAGAGATGGCAGTGTCGCGCGGCAAACAAGATAGCAAAGGAGAATGACGCAACGTGAAAGAGTAGTATTGCACAATTAGAGTATGGTTGCCGTGTAAAAACCTATCGAGTGGCATAATTGCGGAAAATGCACGTTGAGGATGTCCGGAGACAGTGAGGGATACAAAATCAACTACATACTTGCCCTAGAGGGAAATTTGATCCCTGCGAGGCGAGACTAGGATTGGCCTGGCACAGATAAAAAAGCATCACCAACCTAGTGGCCTCGGATAGCTGTCTCTGATTCAAAGAAGGCAAAAATGGCGAGGAAACGACCATTAAAGAGAAAAACAACATGCACGATAAAAAAACTGAAAAATAGTTAAGAATCAAGAAGGAACACACTGAAGAAGTAGATTACGGATGCCTCCAAAGAGTAAATAGTAAATACGATAGCGGATACAAGTTGGTCGAGGATCGCGATATCTCTCCGTTTTTAAACGAAGAAATAAGAACCAATAAATTAAGGAGGAAAATGCTTCATTTGAGAAGCTTTGGAAGCAAATAATAAGACGATCCCATACGGTCAAGGAAGAGAGGATGGCGACCTGCTGCAAGAGCAGGAGACATATACCCGGGACAACTAAAAAATGGTATAAAACAGAAGTGCTATTAAATATAAGGAAGTTTTCTAGGAATCAAAGAAAGATGTTCAGTCAAAAAATTATAGGAACTAATGAAAAAGGATGATATAATTTGAAATTCAAATTAATAGGGACAGAAAGTCGAGACTTTCAGTCCCTCTTACTACTACCTTGCTACCTAGACTAGTCACCACTTCAATTATATGTTATAAGTAACAAGAGACCGAGCTCCTATGGTACTCCACATGTATAGTTTTAAAAGTTAAATAGAAATTTGAGTCACTTTGAGCATTTTGAACTTTTATACAATTTTTGAACTTTGCGGAAAATAAATTGATGGCATAAATACAATTTAGATCAATATAAAATATGTATAATCCAAATTAAAGAAAAAAATTAACTGAAATAATTATTCGACAGCTTTGTAGGCAGAGTAAGCTGGCTGAGGAAAGTAAAATGGGGTGGGTTGGATGCTAAAGACTATGATAGAGAAAGGATTCTGGGAAATAGCATAAGGGTAAGAAGATGCACAGAATTTGCTGAAGGAATGGCGAAGAGAAGATTTTATGCTGAGAAAAAAGAAAATACTGAAGGTAGACAGGGTCCTAAAAGTACAGAAAATCGGAAGGAATTTTTCTGAATTTCAAATAACCTACACTTAACCGGTTGAATACTTGAATGAAAAAGAACATTATGACATTCAATCAACTGCAAATTAATGGTTTTACTGTTGAAGTTCATTTGGCCGACGATATAATGATTTGTTCGAGTTGTTGAAGACTTCATATAACACAAAAATTAGAGTAAGATAGGAATTTTCAAGTGATAAAATAACTTTAAAATTGCTTCGCATGTTAACTCTGAAAAAGACCTTGAAAAATTCCGAGTATAAAAACTGATAATACGAAAAATATGCCAACAAATTCAAAAATTTGGTCTTGAGCCTTGGGAGTCATCATGTTAAAAGCTGCTCATCTCGGGAAACTGCTGCCTTTGCTTGGTACACCCAAGTTGACGTTTCCTAGAGCCTGATGTTGACTCTTGGGATAAAACTTTATCGCCCTGAATTTCACGTGCGATAACATTTTCCTTAAAAACAATGATTAAATTGATAAATAAAGGATTTATGCGTCGTTTATTAGATATTTCACGGGGAATATGATTAACTAAAGTAAATTAACAAATAATCAAACGTGGCTGCAGAGCCAAATGAAATCAACCGAAATAGCCATATTTGCACTTCTCATTGAGAATTTCGCCCCTTTCATTTCTCCATGAATGTAATTTTTCGTGGTTTTGGGATCTATATCAATCGATTTTTTATACAGAGTAGCCTACAAATGCCAAAATTTGGGTGGACTAGTTTATCTAGTTCTCGATAAGATAATTACATGGCCCAAATCAACACACAATTATCGCTCCATTTATTGTATCTGCTGGGATTAAATAGGACTTTCAAGGATAGTGAGTCAAATTTAAACTAATAACAACTGAATGATGACGAACTACTAAAGAATCCACAATTGATCCATAATTCATCCATATCGATGACGCTGTTTAGCGCATAATAGAAAATGTTAATTCCTTGTGGACTGAATAAAAGTATTTTCGCTCATATAATCTTAACATCAGAATAATGCGTTTTACTCGAGAAATTAATCCAAATCTGTAAATTGTATTAGAATAGTGATGCATAGAGTTATATCGGAACTAAGTATAATATGTCTGGAGGCAACAAACAAAGTGAATTATGAAAGATTAGGGCACGCATTCATGCCATCTCCCGACTTGCGGCAAATGTATTAAAAAATGTCGGGAACGTGGCGTATTTTAAAATACCAAACATTTCTTTAAAAAATCCTAATGTAAATATTATTATCAAAAGCTAAGCCATAGCAGGTTATTTCACACTAAAAAGTAAATAGAGAAAAAGTCAATGAATTTTTTTCGACAGAAAGAGTAATATGGTCACTACAGCAACCAATGTGTCGATATTGCTAACCTAAGAGTTACGAAAGGGCACGACTAAAAGACCGCAGTGCTTCAGAGAGGAGATTGTAAAAGCTCTGCGTCTGCATAGGAAAATACGTCATGCACAAAGAAAGGATTCGAAATAACGTAGTGCACTAGTGCTAAAAAATCTGGACGAGCCTGGTATGGTAGAAATATAGAGAAAATCTATGCTGCAGATGTAGCCTTTTAGCAGAAAAGGAAAAGATAACGTGTTTGCAAAATTCAGAGCTGGACAAAAAAACTTTAAGAGGGGGTCCTGTGAAGCAACGGCTGCCGTTCTGTTCATGATAAACGCTTATGCTCTCTGCTAGAGCCAATCGTGTCTCGTAATAATATTTCAGTCGACAGTGTATTCGTAAATATTGAAACATATATCGCGCACTGGTATCACAATATATAAAGATTCTAAGGTGATATAATTTTAACTTTGGAAGCGCTGCAAAAATATACCGCTTCATGCTATTATTTGTTTAGAAATAAATAGGGTAACCACGAAAGAAAAAACACAAGATGGGTTTCAATATAGGAATATAGACAGAATTCATCTAAACCTAATGCGTTAGATTGATTTCCGTTTTTAACTTGATGCGCCGGTTACTAGACACTTGAATTGAAATTCTGAAAGTTAAATGAAACTGTTCAATGCGTTTGACAATGCCGTTATAAGTTACACATGAAGCATACTCTTTGCACTACTTTTGGCAATTGGCATAAAAATTTATAAAAGCAAATTTTATAGAACAACGAAAGAAGAGTGAAGCAGGGTTTTGGTTGAAGTTCACGACCATCAAAATAATTCATTAGAGGTTAAGTCGCTGAAATACGTTGAGCAAATACCGGCCCAATAGCGTCTTTACTCTGAATAAAATTTACGGTCTCAGGTGATTATTAGAGGAAGTAGTACACGATATTAAAATGAAATGGCACTTTTCCTTCAAGAAAATAATTTCATATTGTCAGTACCAGTTTCGGCTTACTTAGAGAGCAATCAGCCTAATGATGGCTACTACGTAAGGTGAAGCGCGTCGTGGAATTAAGGATCTTCGCGGAAAAGTGCCATTTCGTTTTAATAGTTCTTTTTTATATCTTAGCTCGTTTTTTCCAAGGAAACGTATAATTAAATTCGTTGCTTAGAACAGCGCAGTTATTCATTTTCAGGGCAGATCCATTTTCAAATATTACCTGTCCAAACCAGAGTTCGCACTTGATCCTCTCTATTACTTGGGGAAAAAGTGATGGGGCATTACAGCGAAAAGCGTTTAATGTTGGGTATGACTTAAAAATTTTCTTACGAATCTCCCTAATTTTACGCAAAGTATTAGAGCAAAATTTTGACCGCGGGGCATCGGCTTAAGCGCATAGGGCTGGTAACTATGGGGATAAGGTCAGCTGAAGCGTAGTCGTCGACTTTCATTTCCACCAACTACGCGCCTCCCTCTTCCTCTCCCACATCCCCATCTCACTTTCATGCGGCGAACCCCAACGGAATTGGTTCGTCGTCGCTGGTTGTGTCGGTTTGGTGCTTTGGGGATTTTTTTTGTTTTTTTTTTGAGGGGAGGAGAAGAGGGGAGAGGGAATTGAGGATGTCGATCGGTTGTTCGGCCGGTGTGAATCGGAGAGAAAATCGATGTCCAGAATGAAAGCCGAAGGACGCGCGGCTCGCGAGAGCTACGGAAAACGAGAGGAGAAAAAATACAAATAATGGAAAAAAATAGGACTCGTCCTCCCCGACGTGCTCCTTAATTGGATCGATGGTCGTGTGCGGCTCAGAGTTGCAGAAGAGAGAGATCCGTCGAGTTAACCCGCACCAGTGTCTTCCCTTCCGCCGTGTGACTGCTTGGGCGCTGCTATCGACGTCCTACTCTTCCTATCCCCCTCTTCCTCTCATCGCGGCTAGCAACCTCCCCTCCACTATTCTCACTACTCCTACTCACACTCGGGAGCAATTACTCCGATTGCCATCCGATTAAATCTTGATTATGTTCCCCGGCCAAACGAGTAAGTTATCACGAGTAGGATACACAAAGAGCGACGGAGGATGGGTATATTCTCTGCAGCTTCTCTTCTTCTCCCACTTAGTTTTTTCCATGGAATCTGCTCCTCCGCATCGCGATGAAGCGACGGTAGATCTCTGTAGCTGAAGGGTAAAAAACTACATATTTCCCAAAAACACATTTTTAAAACTCGATAAAATCAACAAATTTAAGAATGGAACGAAAGAGGCTTGTGATTCTGAAAAACAGGAGGTCACAGTGGAAAAATAATTCCCGAACAGAGTTTGCTCGTGTAATGAAAGAGGTCATATTTTTACCAACTCAAAATGGGAAATAATCAATGCTAAATACATCGTTGGGAAAAAGCAATGAGTTTTTTGTCAAGTATAATTAGTAGTGGACTTAAACCGATGTATCCAAGAATCTCAAACCCCTATCTATACAAATTTTCAACCCTAAGGATGAACATTGAACTATCAAAAAGGGCCCTTGAACATCATGCACTTGCATACAGAATTCATACTTATAAAAAACATAAAACAAGTATGCTTTTAACTATTCTGGAGCGTAAAGTAAGGAACCATAATTACAGCAGTAAGGTTACAAATGCAGACGATTTGAGGAGCATTTATCCTTCCTGACTGATTGCCTTTCCTGACTGGCCTTCCCAGTAGTCCCCACCCAGAGATCTGGTTGGAGGACTATTTTAACTCCGGAATATTGTACTGGGAGGAGTGTCATCGTGTCATACATATAATTCAAAGCTGCATCTTCTAAGAAGACTTACGTGGTGGTTTCCCCGTTGCCTTCCACATCTCAGCGGCCTGGCCGACTCAGTGAACTTCACTCTCGCCCGAAGCTGTGGCTGTTGATACGGTAGTAGCGTGCAAAAGTTGGTCGAAAATCAGGACATTTTTTCCGTCGCTTGGTCATGAACCTGCGAGCCTGGACTGGAGTCGAACACGCTACCACTGGACCAAACCAGACCGATTTAAGAGTTGGACGACTTAATTTCACAACTCTGACATAAATATTCACCACTCCTTATCCTTGATCCCATGACCTTATTGATCAAAAAAGTACTCTACGACAGCACACATTTTTTATTAAGTAACAAATACTTATTAAGTAAATGATGAAATGAAATTATGTCCAGTGAGTTACTTAATTCATATTAATTTCAGAAAATGAATAAAAATAAGAATTCCTATACAGAGTGTGATAGCCGAGTGCGATATGATATTTTTCTCAAAGCAATCATAATTTTAATAACTGAGATGAGGCTTTCATCATGAGAGCAAAACATAACGACACAAAATAGCAGCGAAGAACGCATACTCTTGGATTCTTGCCTGTTCTTCAGATTGAGGAGCCGAAAACATTGCGCATTCGATGATAGCTTTTTCCCTTATAACATTCTACACATTCCACTATTTCTCCGACACGATGTCTCCTGCTATGGACTCCCTGAGCCAAAGGGAAAAATTAACCAAGGGTTAAAAAGGATTCAGACAAGGATAATTACATTTATGAATTTACAATTCATACGACTTTGTAATATCTGAGGTCATAGTTATTTGATTTTACTTCCAGTTTTCTAATTTTTCCATTATGTTTCTACGAAACATTTCAAATACACAATAATTATAATTGTAAAAAGTGTTTTACTTCCAGGACAATAATAAAGCAAATTTTAAATGAAAATGTATCCATGTACAGCGTTTATAATTCTGGAATTTTTCCTGGTGCAGTGATAGAGGATAAACGCGAAATTGCAATGTAATCAAACTCATTGAGAAAACTCTCCGCTCGAGGAAGTACTTAATTCTTTTGAGTCAGCATTTCTGAATTAGATACCCTCCTATTAAGGTTGATGCAAGTATTCATATTTAAAGGAATCCGCAACCATGGCATTTAAACTCCGTGACTCAAAACTTTTTACATAGTTAACCACCAAAAGCTTGAAGACTTATGGCAATATGTGAAAGGAATATCACCGAAGCCCTCACTTCTACCAATTATTTCGGAACCAGAAAGAGTTTTAGCTCTTAACGCCACCATTAGGAACATGCAAACGGAAATTACCCGCAATGAATACATGACACCTGGGATGATGACGCCAATCACTTTTTGATGTAGCCAAAAATTACTGTTCTGTTAAAGTCTGGGAAAAATGGCATCCTTCCGGTGCCAATCTTCTCTTGGAAGACCGAGTGCAATAGAGTATCCGAGGATTTCCTCTCCAACTCACGTGACACTTCAGCGAGTCGCACTACCCTTACATCGCAGGAGGAAGGGGAGAGAGAGAGAGAGAGTCAAGGGGTTGAACAGACACGTGTGTACATGCAAGGGGGGGGGGAAATGGACAGGGATACTCGGCCGCAAAACTCATTTCGCGCGGGCGGACGCGACGGGAGAGCGGACCCGAAAACCAAAAAACAGAAGGACGACTCCTACGCTCGCTGCTGGCGGCGGGAAAGGGAAGGGCGCGGAAAAGAGAGAAAAAGATAAAAGAAGGGAAGAGAGGAGAAAGGAAGGGGCGTATGGCAGAGAGAAGGCTTCGGGAAAAAGGTCAAAAAAGAGGAAGGCGCGAGGTTGAGAAGAACGAATGGGAAAGCCAACGGTCGCGTATGGGATTAAGTCCTTGTTTTGTGTTTTCGCACTGGTGGCCGAAAGTTTTGACGGGGGATGAGTCGCTCTGTGAATGTGCAAGCCCAGGCGAACGGACTGGAGAAGGGGCTTGTGGAAGCTACAAATGGTAACCTTAAATAAATCAAAAGTTTTACTCTCTGAAAACGTTTTCCATGCGACTGCAAAAGTGTGAGAATAAAACTTGTTCGATGAAATTGATAATTAATGGTAAACCATGGATAATGCCAGCAACTTTTCGTTTATACTCAACGCGGGAAGTGTGGCCAAATATGGCTAATTTTCCTCTGTGAGTCACAAACTAACAGACACAGGTGTTTAATTAACAGGCACAATTCGGCGTACTCAGCACTGGATTACCTTGTGTTTAAGGTCGTGGGAATAATTTAATGATTCAAAATGATTGAAAATTTATGCCCACATTCCACATGAGGAACCAAACATTTGCATAATTCTTGGAAGTGATCTTATGTTTACAGTTGCCGAGCAACTGAAGTAAATAGATATTAAGCATTTCAAATGTTTTAATTTACATCTATCGTTGCAAGTAAATAGATTAAATGTAGGACAAAAATTCAATTGAACGTAGCTAGAAAATTTCTATGGTTATAGCTTTGATTCGTAATTTCACATAAAAATCTAGCAGCCAAACGACAAAGAAGATTTTCAGGCATGAAATTAATGCATATTCCACAAGATACCTTGACATGTTGCAGTTTCTCAAGGAAGAAGTGGTAACAAATATTGTACGATGTAAGTTAATGATGACGTAATTGAACAAGTAGACAATTTTGTGTAATGCGGCCAAAGGTGTGCAAAAAATGGAAGGGCAGAAAAATAGGAAAGTCATAGGTAGAGTGTATAGCATACCTAGGAATAAATGTTGGTCTAGGAAAGCAAAAATCACGAGGCACTGAAGTGTCCACCACACGTCGTTATTAAATGGCACCTGGTAGACCCAGTATCCTAGTGGGCCTGGTTGGCCCAATTGGACCGGAGTAGGCCAAATGGAGTAGGAATGAGACACATGAGATAGTATCTTGGTATTTGCGAGAAAGTAGGATAGGGTTAGAAATAAGAAATCGGCGAAAGAATGTGGGTTTGATGATCCAGTAATGAATATACATGAAAATAGTTTGCTTAGTAGTTCTGACCATGCTGAGAGAATTGATATGAGTTGAAAAACGATCTTTACAATTGAAAGTAGGGAAATGGGTACAAGATTTTGAGAAAGATCGCGAAATTCAAGTATGAATTTTTAAGAATGGTCACAATACAGGATGAATATTAGGAGTTATAAAAATAGGAGAGGATGAATGAAATATATCGCAAATATAAGGCAGCAAAAGAGATTTGTGAGGATAGGGCATTATGAAGGAAAGTATTTGAAGGAAATTATTATTCTGGGGCGAACAGCACTAACTAAAATCTTTGATACTACCCCAAACGGGATAGGACTGATTCGTATAGAAAATATATATATGATTCCTGAAAAGTCATGCCAGAAATGAAAAGTCGAAAGATCTTTTTGATCTCTCTGTCCACAAACATCATCGGAATATTATTTCAAAATTTTCTTTTCTTTGAACTCTGTTTATTCTTTCTGAAATCTTCTATGAAGTTTGTTTGTAAATAAATTACTTTTGACTCAGTAGGCACCGCAAGTTTGGCCTTAACCACCTACATGTTGCGTTGCTTTCCAGCTTTGAGTTCGAATTCCAGGCTGTCATCCTAACGTTTTTCTTACACTTGTAAACATTAATATTTTTAACACATACCTTTTCAATAACTGAATATGAATATAAATATCTCATATAAATAGAGCGTGAATGTAAGAAAAAAGATAACTCAATAAACACACAAAAACCACGGTGACAACTAAATGTCGATGACTGAGAACCATTGCAAAAACTTCGACCGGGTCGGGGGTCAAACCATGGACCTTCCTCAGTCGAATCGGATGTTCATACCACTTGTCTACCCAGCCGACGTAATATTAAATGTAATTGGAATTTTGCATGCATCTTCCTAAAAGGAAAGTATACAAGGAAAATATTTTACAAGGATGTGTTGGAAGAGGTGTTAGGTAGAAGAAGGTAACGCCTAGTCTCAATCTCATCCCAAAAAAAACATATCTACCGATCTATCTATCTAGTAGGGACGTTATCATGCAGTCAGAGTGGAGAAATTGAGAGAGGATACAACGGGAGGAGTAAAAAGGTAAAAAGGAGAGAGACGGGAGGAATATTGGATGAACGGGAATGCAGAGAGAATCGAGGCCAGGAGTTTCAGCTGGAGGCGGGGCGGCCATGTTTAAAGGCGCCAAATTATCCATTCCCACCAGGACACGGAGGGAAAGCCCAGAGACGGACCAATTGGACCCGTCTCCCCCTTCCCCCTCACTCCTCCTCCTACTCACTCCTCTCCGGCCTAATCACCAGACGCCGGCCGTGCCACCTGGATGAGTCGTGTATAATTCTCCTTGTTTCCATTCACGCCGCTGATCGAACGCGTACCTCCCTCACTCCGCCGTATCAGCGGTGCACCTCCCCCCCTTTCGACTCGACGGTGCTTCCACCTGGGGGGATGGGGCCGGAATTAGTTACGGTGGAGGAAGGACTGAGGGTGAATTTGTTGATCCCCCCCGCCCAATAGCAGGGTGGGCAACACGAAAAATAATAATTCTCTTAAAATAAAATGAACGAAAAACATGCCCTGCGTTAAAAGTCATCGCCCTCACCTGATGGGTTAGTAATCGCTAGGACTGATAAATTGGTGAAACCGTCGGGTCGCGGAAGAAAATATTGAATTTTGGTTTGAATTCTGCAGCGAGGTAGCCTAGTGCTGGAGACTTTATCGAATGCTCCTCTGCTTCAAATTTCACTCTCTTATACTGACTATAATGCTGCATGCAATATTACATCGGGAGATTTCCCCACGAGAGCTACCTATTTTCCTAGGAATTTATCTATTTACTTTCATTTCATACCCTGCGCAATAGGTAGTGCAGTCACGATTAGAACAGTTGGCCTGGTCACTAACACACGGAAACCGATCACGCGACAAAATTCACGACGTGAGAGAACCACGGGACATAAAAGAATCATGATTTTTCATGAATACGAAAGTCAATAAGATGATGACGGACACTACACCAACAAAACTGTTTCTACCGGAATGCTTAACTACAGGCAGATTTGCCTGTCCGTAGAACTGAAACTAACAAAATGCATATTAGTTGTGAAATGCACATCTAAATTACTATGTGAGACATTACCACACTTATATGAGACACGTTAGACCGATCTTGCCATTGCTGCTGCCTAGTTGTGACAAGCCTTGTTATAAAAGTATACCTCTTCTGCAGAGCTAACGCTTATTACTAGGATTTTAAATTGATTAAGTAGTTTATGAAAAATTATTACTCGTAGAGAATATACCACCAGCAATTAATTATTATTGCTTTTCAATGGATTAAACTTTGGTGACATAAACTCGCAAAATATTAACCTTGAAGGATAGGAAGTATGCCGAGATGTAAATCAAGCATATACGCAAAGCCACGCATGAGTAACATTCACATCAACCGGTGTATAAAGTAGTTTTTATAATAATAGCAGCTTTATGCGCCGAATTTTTCGTACATATTTTTAAAACACTTTAACCACCAGAAAACCCTTATCGTACTCGAAATGTTTCGTTTAATAATTTGGAAAAATCGTAATAAAATCACTCATAAAAATGAAAACATTCATTTGGATTTGATTGTGGAATTAAATATGCGGGTCTAGTAATTATTGTGTGTTTCTATTTATTTTTTCACTTGTTTGGCTCAATTACATTTTACATATACAAAAAAGGACTTGCTTAACGCCATTTTAAAGATTTTTTATAAATTATACATGCGTTAAATGAATATTTTTAACTTTATATGTTTCAGCTAAAATTTTAAGCCACTAAAATGAGATTTTTATGCCTGGAAAATTGTATTAAGCGCCAAAAATTTTATTAAATTACATAATAATACATTTTATATTAAAAATTGTTAATGCATATCCGTACCTAGCAAATCTCGTTCCCCAGGTAAGGACTAATATAATGCGCTGGATGAAACAAAAACGTCTATTATCCCCTAAGCAATCGTTGTTTACGGGTTCACTTTCATTAGAGGGACAAGCATAGATAATGTGAAGAATCATTCACAGTATAAAAATTACTCAATGCTAAAAATACTCGGCTCTTTTAGTTTTACCATTTTATTCTTACAATAGTCACAACAAAAAAAATCATCCGTGACTTCAGTGAACATAAAGAATGCTTCTTACGCCACTTTTCGCCTGCGAACATAGCTTCATTCATCGCCCTTCGTGTGTGCTTCAGTGTACTGACGTGCTCCCGTCTGCACGAAATTTAACGCCTAGAATGAAAAGCTCGCATTATACATAGTGATACTGGTCTATTCCTCAGAAACCAAGCGGAAACATACGAAACACCTCTCCAATAATGGGGAGTCAAATTTCGAACGCTTAATGTAATACTGTCGCCTCCACTCTGTCCTTACCATTCAAATCTATCTTTCGGTTTGTGATGACGACCATGAAGGCCTTTCTAATCATTAGTATTGATTTATTGAGAAGTTGTCTCTTCACAAAACTTCTAACACCCCCAATGGATACATAGTGAGTAGGATTTCTCGGAACCCTGAGAATCAAATTCACCCGTTGATGTTCCCCGCTAAGAATTTATAGAACTATATAATTTTTTTTGCTCATCTCACGGTCCATAAGAAGTCATGTAACAACAAACGAAGCTACAAGCCACCTGATGTGCTAGTGCTACATGCTTGGATTGCTATCGTTTCACATGTATTCTCAAATATGGATTCGATCCTCTGGGTTATGATCTGGATTGTGGAGGGATAACTAACCTTTGGACAATCGATTGGAGGAGCCACGAAAGAAGAGACATCCCTATTCCGTTCACCCAGTAAAGGTGAGAAACTAAAGAAGATGTCTGTGTCGGCACAGTTCTCCTTTGAGATGCAAGGAAACACGCTGAAAGATGTTAACCTCTTAAAATCTAGGGCATTTTTATATCTCTTTTCAGTATACTATGATAAATTATTTGCACGTTACTTTAAACATTAAGCATCAATACTTAAATTCAGACAGAAAATTATGATTGTTTCGTTTAATTTGCTTGAAACATTAAAACTGTAGTTTATAGGGGAAATACTTATTTATTAAAAAAAACGTTCATCGCAAACAACTCTCTAGTATATGCGGTTCTTCTTAGCTTCATGTAAATTAAGAAAACTAAATGACACCATTGAGATTAAAGGTGGAAGAAAATTTCTCCCTGGGAATTATGAACTCAAATAAAACTTACCAAATTCGTCACTGCTTCAAGCTTTCGACAATTAATTAAAACATCCGGTTTTTTCCATCATTCGTCTCATCCCGAATGAACAGTAACAAGGTAAATCATTTCCAGGGTAAAGACATCAATTTTCCTTCTGACAAAATTCCCTCAAATGGGTTCTTTTCTTTTGATTGTATTTTATACCCACATGGCGTTTAAAACGAACTTGAACCACCTATCTAAACTTCTTACTCCCTGAATATCCAAGTCGATACCTGTACAAAATTTTCAGAGTAAGCTCCAATTTTTGCAAAAATATTAGAGAGGGTATTCCCATCTAACCAGGAATAATATTCGAAGCAACGTTACATAAATATCAATAACTTTTGCCATATTTTCTCAAAAATCTGCCTTTCTTCTACGAGAATTTACGTGCATCCTCTTTAGTGATAGTTTCTTCAACGATAAGTGGTAAATTTATCCAATTTGATTGGAAAATGTATCTGAAGAAAATGGCATTTCTTTTCAAAATTCTTGAACACATGCCTTGCCTGCTTTATCGTATACAGAATGATGTAACTACTCGTCCCGCGTAAGGGAAAGGTATAGTACCAACTGTCCTACTTGTTTAAGATGAATGTCCATATATTATTCTCAGGAAGACGAGTGAAATTAATGCTGAGAATCCATGCAAATTCTCCCGCATCATTCCTATCATTAGTTAACATTCTGGGTTGACGTAGCTCAACGTTCAACGGATGAACTAAATAATTCAATTGTATCAATACCATTTAAATAAGTTTATAAGACTGATCATCTGGTTTATAGTTCATCAAATAAGAATAAAATGAGATATTATTAAAAACGTACAAAAACTTACAGTCAAAAATACTATTGTTTCAGTAGTGCGAAGTATGAGATGCTCTCTCGAAGCTCACCTGGAAGAAAGAGAATAATATCATTAGTCAGTAAGTAATTCCAATTAAACTTAAGACACAATATATTTAAAGCGTTCTTATGAGCAAACAGTATGAGCATAGAGAACTGAAGATCAGGAATCATATACTTATTCAGCTAATCAACTGGAAAAATTTTCTCAATGCCGTGTGTATTAATTTTTACAAAAATAATTTTCTCAATGCCGTGTGTATTAAGTTTTACAAAAATAATTTGTGCAAGGTGCAAAAATTGTCAAAATTTGGCCATTCATTCACCATTTACACAACATAGATATAATAGAATAATATATTTTTATTCAAGATCATAAATGTAACGTGCAGAAATGAAATGAAAATTTATCAAAAATCCATGAATGAGGGCTTTTAGCACTGCTTCATCTATATCTTAGGGAAAAAGAGTAGAACATTCGGTATCTATATCGTTTTCAATTAGTTTATGACAGGTTATTTGTGAAGGAACTCACCAACCAATCATGAAACAAATTCAATATGTTTTACATCTGCCTATAACCTAAGTACTAATTGGAAACCGTTTGATCACTCCTGAATTATATTGAATTTATTGATAAAAACATGTCTTATACTTTGATCCTTCGTCCAAATTTTCACTTTTCATACTGATACCTATTTAAAAGAAATCGTAACCATTTTCTATGTTACAATCGCAAATATCTCCTTCATATGTACGCTGAGTAGTACCTACTCAAATTATGATACTAAAATCGTTCGTAAAGGCATTCTACCGTCACATGGCTAATGGCCAATTTCCAGACTAATTAGCTTCACAATCCGGAATTGAGGGCTCCGAATATACGACGCGTAATCCTAATGACAGCCAATTCAACGGCGGTTAACAATAGCTGACACGAAAATAGATCCCGGAATCCTATTTCCTTTTCAGCAATATGACCCCAATCTCATCGCTTTGTTCCCTCACGAACACTCTTCGTTTGTTCCGGCTTAGTCCGCGCCGCCAAGTGCTACCAACAGAGAGAGAGAGAGAGAGGCTGCGGTGGTCCTGAAACTATTACCCTCACCACACATCGATTCGGAGCAGCCATGGGGAATGGGATAAGATTTGGGAGGAGGTGCACAATAAACGGAAACTTGAAAACGGATGACAGACAAGCGCTGGAGTATGATGTGCCGATTACTTAATAGTGGCGTCATAGGAGTCTATGTCAGCTCCACCATAAAACATTGTATCACACTGCATGGATTATCACAAAACATCGACGGTGAGTAGACACTGTACCTAAATTATGGGGTACCCTCGACAGAACATATCCAAAGGCACGGGTCAAAGAAATATTAAAAACTCTCCGGCAAAATGTGATGAGTATTGTTTCCCAATGATAACGCAGTCTCCCCTTTTTTCACCTGCGTCCCAAGTATCACAGAGCAAAGACCTTTTTTCGCAGCGTAACTTCAAAGAGAGACTTTTATTCGTTTGTATCAAATGATTGACGTTCATTTTAGTAGTTATTTTTTTGAAATAACTATTGATTTGTTGAAATCACAATAAAAAACCGCAACATGAACATTTATCATCTCCAATTTCCTTCCGGCATCAATCGACAAAGAATTGCTGTGAAAAATAATTTTGTAGATGTGATTTTGAGCTAGATTTGTATGCATGTATTTCACTTTTATGACGTGTATGACAATAAAAATTCAGAAACATCAAGGGATTTAGATCGAGCTTTATAAAATAAATTACAAAGAATCTATATATTTCTGTTTCATCGATTCAAAACCTAAATAATTAGGAATGAACATTTTAGGAAGTATAAAAAGACCCCTTCATTATTTTGAACAAATATAGCAAACTTAAGAAAATTAAGAAAAAATTGATCCATTAATACACTAGCCCATACAATAACACAACCTACCCAAATAGATGTCATTCATATCAAATGAGACAAATGAAAAAATAAAGTTGTAATGTAAAAGAATTATAATATACAAATATAACAATCACAACGTATAGGTACTGAAAAAATGAGTTTGTTAATGGTAGTTAACGCATACCAAGCGAGACAAATTACATCTACTTTCAGTATGATGCTCCATAAACTGATATATAGTCAAAGAACACCGTCAGCATCCAATTTATAATGCATGTAAATGTCTCTACAATCGATAATATTCGATATTTAACCTGTATACAATTTCGTCGTCGAAAACATTGTATTATTATTTCTTTAACTGCGTTGCTATCTATTTTCCTCTATCTGCGTTGCTATATCGCGTTGCTATGCGTTAACTATCATTAACGGACTCAAGTGTTATGAATGTTAAATTTGAATATTATAATTCTTTACATTGCAACGTCATGTAGTTGCAGATGGCCTAACTTCAGTTACCACGAAGTAATTTGAGTATTTACTTGAGTTTTAACGTTAACGTTATTCTTTCCCGTAAAACTAGAGCATGAGAGAAGCTCTTATGCAAATAGAAATCTTGTAACAAAGCATTCAGCAACAAAGATGTCAACCGACCACGAATGAAATGCATTGACTGAAGGGAAATAAATTGCAAGTGAGTTAAGGACAGAGTTATTGCCATCAAGCTCAAAATATAAACGAGTAATAAGACATTTCAAGAGTATTAAAAATACTATATAAGCTGTAAAAATTCCACCGAATGTACCGCCATTCACCAATTCGTGCGACCAATACACTAAGAATACATTCCTTATTTCCGCTGCAAAATTTATTTTATTCGAGAGGAAGCAGAAGAAAATTGGGAGCCCGAAAGCGTTGACCCAATCAGTTGTAGAGGCTATTTAAGTGCGTTCGGGGGAAGATTCGACTCGGTTAGAGGGAAAAAGGGAGGATGAGAAGAGGGTCTGAAAAAGGGGTAAATGTTGGGACCCAGGGATGGGAATGAGGGTTGAGTTGGCACGGTAGCTTCGATCAGACCTGTTTGGGGAGGCACACACGGGCCTAGGCCCCTTTCCATTTTATGGAAGTCCTGGAAGAGGCAAAACGGCACGACAAGGGAGCTGGAGTGCGCCAGGAAGAGAGGGAGATAGGCACGGGAACGAAGGGTTTCGGAGAGTAGTGGAAGGTAGTGGGTCTCCGAAGCGCCACAGCTCTTTAAGAGCAACGGTTCCCAAGCAACCATTCACTGGCCCTTGTCCTTACCGATTCCCAAACCCTTTCTCACACTCGCACACCCTTTCGGCTCTGACCCTCATCCCCTTCACCCTCCACTCTCCACCCCAACTAGGGCAAAATGCCCACCGAACCCTGGATTCTATCGGCCTCCTCCACACAATTCGAATGCGTCCCAACTATCGGATAGGGAAAGCAAACTCCTCCCTGTCTTTCCCTTCCCCTCCTATCTTGTCTCTCCACCATCCTCCCCTCTTCCTTCGTTGCTCCACTCAATCTATAGCCCTCTCCAGGGATCCTCATTCCGTGCAATTTCTCTCCTATCTCCTGCATTACTTTTTTTCCCTTCCCAGGGCCCGATCTCAAACCTTCACTTCCATTAACACAATCCCTTCCTCTTTCCCTGCTATCCACCAATTCTCCAGGGGAACCCCGTTGCTAACCCACCATCGCCCCCCACCCTCCAGCCCATGCTCTTACTACACGATACATCCTCATCCTATAAAGGATGGCCCCACTATAAATACCTACCTCCCATTCCATATTTATGAATGAACTGCAGACATCTGACATGAAAACTCGTTGATTTGGCAGAGAGGAAGTTATTTCCGTAAAAATTACGGAAGATATTTCCCTATTCCGCCGTATTTTTTCTACTTGTGTGATGCAAAAAAGGGATTTTTCTAAGATTATTTTTCTTTTCGTAATGTTTTAAAAACTATAGGTATAATATTACAATAGTACCAGTCTCATTTCATTGAACGAGAAAATTAATCGTACGAATCAAAGAACCTATGCAAACAGCATGGTAAATAGCCTTTCACGCATGATTTTAAGGATCCAGTGGCCAAAACATAAAAATTATTCATGGAGACTGCTTTGGCTGTTGCTTAAAAAAAACATTGTAATGTAACTTTCGATATGGTTTATGGTTGGAAAGGATAGGCACAGTATTTGGCATTAATAAAAACAAGGTAGAGATATTGACCACATGATGAACATAATTACAAATCAATCTCTCATGGACGTCATTTTTGCGCAGTATATCCCTGCTTTCAGCATATAAAAGGGATATTTCATGATATTCAGCGATCGTGAATTCCTCCTTAACCTTTCTTTACGTATTTTTTGTATTTTGACCTTGCATTAGAATTATTTTAAAATATCTATTTTGACCGTAGATACAAATTAAACTCAGATTTCCCAGTCTAATCGCTTTTGTAATATCCATTTTTTTCAATGTTCTTTTTCATAACTTCAAAGAGCTAAAATAATCCTCAATAACATATTTTACATAAAAACTGAGATATACCCGCCAAATTAGGTCATATACTTTCTATGATTTTTTTGCTCTCCTACAGTAAGAGATATCTCAATGAATCTGCACAGGCGATACTAATAGGTGTTCCAAAAGAAAATATCAATTTACTTGTGTGTCGTTGGACAATATATGAGAAAATTCTGATTTCAAAATGAGAACAATGGACCTCACTGACTAACCTTCCTCCAGAATTAACTGCTAAAACACACTAATTCTACTGTTTACTAATATTTAAATACCAAAATTTTATAAATATCAATAGAGCATCTTATTCTCAGCATCAAATGTTTTGAGAAAAACATCATATTCTTGTAAGTTAATGAGTAACAAAGGTTGATGTTAATAAACATAAAAGAATCTTTGGTAAGCGCCTACATTTACGGAGGGAGTGAACGATGGAGCATGGCACCCAAAATCACCGCCTGCTTCCACCTGTAAGTCGCTCACCTCCCGACCAAAAAATAAAAACTATTCCCTCTTAAATAGTTCCCTTCAGCCCTCCAGACCTCATCTCCTGGCGTGACTCTCCTCCTCCCACTCCCCAGATGCCCATTTCCTTCGAATTCTAGCTTCCAATCCCTCCCCCTAAGCTCCTCCTCCACCAAAATGATTCCCTTTTCACTCGCCAGGCGTCCCAACTCTCTTCAATCTCCATTCAATCATCGGCTTCCTCTCCTCTCCTGCCAGCCACGATCTCGTCATTCGTATTAGCTTTTCGATTTGTAAGTCCTCGACTGCATCCCGCAAACATCGGCCCAACACCAGCCCTGAGGTGAGAGAAATTATTTCTTCTCAGCTCCCTTTAAAAATGGTTAACTTTTTTTCGTACCACGCGAGTTTGAAGGTCGATTCAAGATCACTATTGGCTGAGTGCTTTGGACGAGAGGAGTTCTAGTTCCCTCATGATACAAAAACTAGTTTAAAACGCAGTGCACCCCTGAGCATACGATACTAAGAATCAATTAATACGTTATTCAGTTTTATTTTCCACTAATAACATTGATTTCTTGAGCTATAAACAGGCATTTTTATCCTCACGAATTTTTTCAATAACAGCAACAACTGCCCCCTTATAGTAGGTATTGACATTCGTAAAAGTGACATTCATCCGTAAATGTAGATGGGTCCACGTATCAAAAAATCAGAAGTAACTTTTACGTTGGTGCTTTAAGCGGTAGATTAAAATTTCGGATTTCTCATTGAAAGCTTGCAAGTTTTTTTAAACTTTGTTTCTTGATACATTCACTGAAGATGAGAAATGGTGGCTTTTAGCATCACATTACCAGCAAGTAATGTCAGACGTGAGAAGAGCCATCATTTGCCTCATTCCTTTTATTAGCCAAGTGATGTAGATATCAGTTATTAAATATAAAGAGTTCCATAAGAAAATGAGAGTTCCAAAGGAAGAGCTAAGAGATTCTGGATATAAATGCATGGCAGTAAAGGACCAAAGACTTGCGGGTTGAGAGGCTTAATATAATTTGCTGGAAAACCAAGAACCTATTGATTTTGATACAGCAACTACGGTGATACAGCGCTGTTCTTCAATTTCAGTAAAACTGGAAGTTAACAATCCACCGGCTGCAAGCTTTGTTGATTGGAAAAGAGAGAAAAATTTACCTTTCGTGCGACAAAAGCAGCTACAAGAACAACAACAAAAATACATAAACCACGAAACTAAGATAGATTTTCAATCGTCAAAGTTCGGGAATAGGAGAGAATGGGATAATCCTAAGGCACGGCCATATCCGCAGAATCTTGATACATTTTCCGTTTCACTTTTGATACCTGTCGCCCCAGAATACGGAAAAATGATGTATTTTTCCTCCATGGTTTTAACGGATTGACTTATAGCTCGGCCTCCATTCGATTAGACTTGTTTGTTTCCTTCTCCACTCGCGTCACACACTCCCACTCACAATATCCGAAATCCAACCCGGACTCTATCTTCGCTCCATCTTCGTCACAATCCACCTTCCCTCTCGCGCCCCCTTACGTCTCCACGCAGAGGTACGCTGACCAGCAGCCAACCCTCCTCCCCCACCTCCCTAAAGTTCCCAGCCATCCATTCCCTCAATTTCCTCTCCCACCCGTCAGTTTTTCCAACACCCTACCAGGAGGAAAAAAATAAATATATATAGAGCCCGGCCCTATCTCCCATCCCCACTCGTCGTCCACTACCACACTCTTGCGGATCTCATCGAATCAATCTTTCACTTGCTTCATCCCTTTTGTCACCTCGCGGCGTTCCTGTGTGAGTGCGCTCCGAGATCCCTTTCTCTTTGGCTCCGAAATTTCCACTCACCACGCCCCCTTCTCCCGATGCCTTCTCCTCCCCATGACTCCTCCCCTTCAGCAGATCCCCCAAACCAGCCTCGGCCAAACCCGATGGTCACGGGGACTAGTCATGAGCCGCGCGCTCGGAATTTTTTATCGAAAAAGGTCCGCGCCAGATGGATCCTCCACGTCTTCAGGAGTGGCGGTGGAGAGTAGGTTCGGCCTAACCTTCTATTTCGGTCTCGTCACGCGACACTTTCCTTCCGAGCGGCGAAGGTTAGTTGCCCGCGGTCGTTCCGCACTGCTTCCACAATATTGCTTTAAGAAAAAGGGAAACCGCACCGCAGTAGTAGAGCAGTAGGGTTTTTTGAAACATCTTGGATTATATTCATCCATTGAGTCTAGGACTTTAACCCTACCCACTAAACCTAATACTTATTTCACGTTGCAGTACTCATGCTGGTTTTTTACATTAAAGTCACTCCGGCGTTTTTATTTTGAATAAAAATGATAACTTTTTCTTGTTGTAAACATTTTTCCCTTTTCGCTAATAAATGATTTCTTTAACAAAAAAATAGCTGCGAGATATTGTTATTCGTGAACTTTTATAGTAAACACATAAAAGTCTATAATATTATCATCAGTATCTTTATCACTTTTTCCATAAAACCCATAAAATACAAGGAGGAAAGTTATTTACTCTTCGAGAAGTAATTCTCAATTTTATCCCAATAGTACCAACAGGTGTACTGATTTATGAGTGAATACAGGCATCATTTTTTTTCCTCAAATTTAAAGGCGTTATTTCACCCAATAATTTCTGTAAATAAAGTAGAAATATTCAATAATATAAGGTCTTTTGAATCCTTATCTCCTTCGGTTATGTCGCAATGCATGGCATTGTTTTCTGCAACTATGATTTGTTGTCCTGGGGGATACCATATTACTAATGTTCCCATTCTGCATGAGGAATAAACAACTTCGGTGACTATTTCATTTTACCAGACCATAGTAAGAAAATTTAGGTAAGAGAGTATATGGCTAGAGGAAATTAGGAAGCTGAGTTGGCGCATAAGGAAGGTGGATGGGGAGAATTGCACGATTGACTTTGGTGAACACGTTAAGCAGAAAAAGGGGAAACAGAAAATACATTTTTTACGGATGAAAGATAAATACATACTACTCTGAATAATAAAGAGCGCAAATAAGAGTTAACGGATTAAAAGTGAAAAAACGATTATTAATGCTCCAAAATTTACTCCGAACATCTTTGATGAGTAGGTATGCAGTAGAAAAGATATTAATGAAAAATCAACGAGATATTTTGATCTAATGCTGACCAAACGGGAGAAATAGATACAAAGATTCAAATTTATCATTAAAAAGATGTTATACACAGCTACATAAATTCACTTTTTCAAGCAATTCATGTTTCATACTTACCTATACCATTATATTAAACACGTTAGACTTAGTCTAATAAAATGGGTGAAATAATTTGAGAATAATCTATGAATTTCGATTTCCACACTGTAAGTTGGATATCAGAAAATTTGCCATTCGTGTTTGATATAAAAGCAAAATAAATACTTCAGCACACTGATGGAATCTTATTGCTAAGGTTGAACCTAAACATGATCCATGGTGACAGTATTTCGCTTTCCAGGTTATTTAAACTTATCCAAGACCTCCCAACCCATCGACCTCCACGGAAAAAGTGCTCTTCCCGGAAACTCGGCGATCTGCATTCCGAGCTCTCCCGCCAATTGCATTACTTTTTTCCATCTCCGTTCCATTTCCTTCCACGCCGTTCCGTCTCCTTCTCTAAAATCTCCCGACCTTTTATTCCCTCAGATCCACCTCCTCTTTCCATCAACCGTGGAGCGTAGGGGGCGAAGGACGGCCTCCCCGCCCACCATCAACCTATCCCCGCCCTTCGACTCCTGCCCTATGTCCACTCTCGTCTATTATCTCGAGGAAGGCTAGGGGCCGGACCGCGTGACCAGCATGGAGGAAAGAAGAAGGGGGTCTCTACCCCATTTTCCCTTCCCCCCCACCTTCACTCTCCGCTCCCTCAGGCTCCCGCCATTTTTTACGTTTTTCTCACTCCTCTTTCCCCACCTTATCCTGCTCCAACCCTTCTCACTGCCTAACGAACCTCTCCTCTACCCCATGCACGGAAGAACTAGAGTATAGAGACAGAAAGCATGAATGCAGTTACCACTTGGATAAAATTCTACCTGTCGACGCAGTACTTGCAGAGTAAAAATATTTCCAACAAGTGGCCAGGGAGTGCAGGAATGAAAAAACACTAAGATAATATGGAGACTTAGGAAAAGAAATACGAAGAGGGAAAGGATGAAAAGACAAATGAGGGTTGATAGGGTGTCTCGATTTGCCATTTCATTTTAGTTTAATCAACACCAAACTGGTATTGTCTTGGCCATCACCAGATGAATGTTTTGACTAACAGAGACAATGCTGTTTTGAATGCTGAGAATAAGGTGGACCGGTAACCTCTTTCCTCTGCCTTGAACACAACAACTAGAGCATATAATATGATTATAACTAAATCTAAAATCATATCCATGACTGTCCGCAAAGATCCTCAGCGTTGCAGCCCTCCCAATGAAATTGCATCAATTGAACACAATGTCTACCAAGGAAACAAAATGTATGCATACATCTACATAATACCCCGCGAGTGACCTCTAGAGTTAGTAGACGGGGAAACTATAGCTACAGAAACCTGGAAGATGAAGTAATAGACACAATGAATACGGCTACGTCAGACCCCGGGCATTAAAATTTTCCTTTGAAATTTATAACGTAGGCTCAGAATGCAAATTGCTTATATATAAAAAAGGAATAAGACCAACCAATCACACACGGTTCAAAAATGAGAGCTGAAAAAATACGAACCAAATGACTGACAAGAACAAAGAAGTGTGAAAGTTACGGAGAGTAAGTAAACTAATACCTCTATCCACATCTGCTACCTGGTACCATCAGCAGGCTGTGCATGATTGCAGTGCAACCTCTGTATCTCTGGATTTTTTTTTAGATTTCAAAATCAATACTACAAAGTAGTACGCCTTTTTTACTGTGTGTATTTGAGAAATGTAGCCCCTTCAATACGTTTTAGAAGGTTTTTGCTGATACTTACTTAGCTGTGGTGAAGTTAATTTATGTAGTGCAATGTGTGATGCATGCAAGTGATGACTCATCGCATGTTACACACCCATGAGATGGCTCGGAAGGTATTGCGGAGATATGAAGAGCTATCACGGGCTATACACTCCTCGATAGAAAAAGCAACAAGAGTCAAGGAAGCATACAAATGTTTCAGCGACGCTAACAGTCGGAATTGCGCAAGATGCGAAAGAAATTGTACTGGGCGTGATAAAGATAAACAGAGAAGAAATAAACATGATTCGCTTCTCAGATTATATCGCAGTCATAGCTGGAAATGACAATGATCTTCAAAGGTCACCAAACGTAATGGACCAAGTTCCCCAAGAATACAACATGGAAATAAGACGAAGACAATAAAACCCAGTTTACAGAAGAGAGAAGCAGAATGTAGAAATCACCCTGAGAGGACAGTACAACGGACCTTAAGCGGAGAATAGCCCAATCTAAGAAGACGTTCATGGGAAAAAGAAAAATGCTGTACTCTAAGAAGACGGGACTTCAAATCAGGAAACAGTACGTGAAAACATTCGTGTGGACTGTAGCACTCTATGAATCGGAAGCCATTGGAAAAGCTGACAAGAAAATACTAGAAGCCTTCGAAACCTAGTGCTAGAGGAGGTTGTTGAAGATAAAATAGACAACAAAATAAGACATGATGAAGTGTACAGAAGAGTAGAAGAGGAATGGACCATATACAACACCATACAGAAAAGAAGAATGAGATGGATTTGACACACCTTGAGACAATGCGTTTGTGAGGTATATAATTGAAAGCAAAATAGGGGGAAATCCCCCCAGAGGAAGATCAAGGAATAAGTTCACAGAGAAAATGAAGAGATAATATATAGGAAAGGTACATAGGAAAAGATAAAGGGAGGTAAGGGAACTTGTATCAGATAGGGAAGGGAGGAGGGCTGCAGTCAACTAATCTTAGGATTGAACAACCAATTATGATGAACAGTCAGAAAAGAGAACGGAGAAGATAGGAGAGATGCACACTATCGGATGTAGATCGATGGAAGGATAACTACCCGGCTTCGTGAAAGATGACATCTCCATGGCAGAAGATCTTTGTGAAAGCTACCAAAAGTAAGGAAAGTTAACATTCACCTTCCACGATGAAGACTAATTTCAAATTTAAAACAGACACTATCTTAAAACAAGACGAATGAGGAATTTATTTATAGCCCTCAATGGTGCAAGGAGAGAATGGACTCTTATATAAGCATTAATTTGAGGATCTTGTACTTTTCTAATTTTTTCAATTAAATCAGGTTGTGGAATATATTTCAAGAGTAAATAAACTCCTCCGTATCACCTTGAAGTCAATGTAATCTGGAATTTTCAGCAATCGGAGCCACGTATGCAGCGCTCAGGCAAACAAAAAATAAACCAGTCTCAGTGGCAAATGAAGTAAACCAGAGTGTAATACGCTGCATCCCTCCTGTAATAATACTCAGTTTAATCAGACATTATTCTCGAGTTTTGCTCTATAGTTTAGCAACTCATTGATAGGCGTTAAATTTTCGTGGCGCTCAAAATTGGTAATGGAATTCTCGTCAAACTGAATAATTACAAGAATAGATTACGTTATAATTGTCTCACCCCTTTGTTACGTTGAAAGAGGCTTTAATTAAATAATAAAATACATCAGTAATAAAATTTTAGCATTAATTTCCATACTCACACAATTTTATTGCTCCATTTAAAATGACATTTTTTGTTGAGTTTTTTAAGTTCAGTGTTTATAAAGCTCAGTTTTTAGCACTATAAAAAAACAATAAAACGGGTCTTTTTAATATATGCGTAGTACAATTAGATCATTCTCATATCCTCGATGAAAACCACCACAATATTGAATTTTTTAGAGTTCCCTCGTATCGTGTATATTAATTCGCCGAAAACTGAAAATTGCAATTCAATGATCTTTCATTTGTCCCAAGTATGTCCCAAGTATATTCATTTGTCCCAATTATGGTAACAATATTTTTATACACTTATCGAAGATATCAGGAAAATGTGAATATTGTTAAAAAGGAAAATTAGTAAAACAAGGACAGCAAAAATTATTTTTCAGTAAAACGATCCTTACATTAGGGAACTATTACATTAAATAATATACGGGTCGAGTATTTTGCCTGTTAACGTTAAAACTACAAAAATAGAGAGGAAATATTTTTCTTCTGGTCCTTGTCATTGTCTAACGTACCTTCCCCGCTGCCTTCCCTGCACCTCCTTTGCAAGGTTTCTTTCGGTTCTGCTCAATCTACTCCCGGAATCGTATAGTTCTCGCTCAGAGGGTAGGAAGAGTGGGGCCTGGGCAGGAGGAGAAAAGGGAACTGCCAGTCCTTCCGAGCTCTTGTTAGATAGTGAAATCGCCTGAGCGTCACGTACTGCGCCCTCCAATGACCTTAACGGAAGACATACTACGGGGTAGAGGACGGAAACTTTTCACCGAGAATGTTGTCCGCAGCAAGAGCGAAATGAAAATCGATCCGACCAGACTTGCTTATGATTGACGCTCGGCAGGAAATTATTTCGTTATAGCCGCACACAAGACCCGGGGGGGGGGGGGGAATTTATGATGATTTATTTGAGCAATATTTTTTAATATTTTCCGCTCAGAGAGAGTAAAGTATTACACACATAATACTGATTTTTTTGTTTTTCTTTAACAAATTGTTTTAAGTTTCCTAATCTTTCGATAAACTCGAACAAAGTTTAACACACGCATTCCATAGAACCTAAAAGGACTGATAATCTACGTCACTCATTAGGACTTCACCCCTTCGATAAGTTATCTCCGTTCCGAAGAAAATTATAAGGGTAGGATATCTACCAATGGCGCTCGTATTGACTCCTCATTTTCATTTACTCATGCAATTGACCAAATTCATAGTTTTTGTACCACTTTCTTGCGCTGTTGAAAATTTTCTCTTCTTATTTCGTGGCACCATACTGTTCTTCGGATTGAAATCGAATGTACTTTCATTTGCTCTCTTGGTTATACGTTTAGTAAGAAAATCGAAACAGAGGTAAACATCTCCACTACTCCGTCACATTTTATTTATGAGTGACTGATTACAAGTGTATAAGAGATTCGTTGAGGCCATTACTAGTTTTTCAACCAACATTCACTTCCATCGCAAAAGCATTGGATTCAGTACATAGGTTTCTTTTATGGTCATTTTTATAACATATAGCGAACGTTTAGACTTATAATGTGATTTATCATATAAACAAAAGAGCATGTCACTAATATTGCTTAATATTTTCGCATACGACTGATTTTTCCCAAGGGCTTGGCTCCGAAAATATATATATTTAGACTACAGTAATATGATCATTGCATTCTTTGAAATTACACCAAAGGATTTTGAAGACAAATATCTCGTGAGGCACTACTCCGCACATTGTCGTTTAATCAATTTCACAGAAATACTGCGATATTTTACCTGGGGTATTTGTTTCTACACAGCCTCTTCCTAATTTGGTCATGACTGCTACATAGCTTATACACCTTTAATGTCATTTGGGGAGATTTCTTTTAAGCTGTGAAAAATCTCTATTTTTTTCATCTTCTCTCAGAATTTCAAAGGAAATCATCCTCTGATATTGATTATGAATCGAAGGTTATACTGTAACAAAGAATATTTATTTTAAAGAAATGCTGTTTATGATAGGTGTTTTTCTAAGAAATATTGTTTAAACAGCTTTTTTCGCAGGTTCAAAACTTTAATTCTATACAGTTATTACATATTCAAGATGGTACCCATATGAAAGCCTTAATCCTTCTAGGCGGCTCTGGCGGGTTTACGCAACACTTAGTTTGGAAAGCACATTTAATACACGGCAGTAGAATTGGGCTTTTATAAGCTACACACATAGCTTTTGCAATAGCTCCTGGCGCCACACAGTATGCAATTTTGGGACATGGTACCATGAACTTTCAGAGTCTTGCAAACCGGGGGAGAAAGGTTCTTCACCGTGGAGCCTCTATAATTCCTGCTGACACAAGCGCTTCGGGAATTGAGATGACTAGCAACTACCTGCCGTCCAAATTTGATTCGTGTTGCATTCAGTTTTAAATATTGGGTAACTTGCACAGCCACTGGATGATTTTAACTTCTAACCTGATAGCTTAGCAACAGCTTTTTTCGCGAAGTAGTTTGGTTCCTCTTCCTCACATTCTCTCTGCTACCTCTCTCTTTTCCCCTCCGTCCATTCCATTCACCCCCGTCTGTTATTCCTCCCTTCCTCTCCGCGCAGGTCTGCACCGGGAATTCTACGGCAATTATGCTGAGATTAGATCTCTCAACTATTAGGGTCCGACAACTCTTCGATCGTAGACCGCTTCAATATTTTCTCAACGGTGCATCGACACCCCTCTCGTCAATATTTCGGAGACATTATAAAGAATTAATTATATGCAGGCGCTTTTGTGGTTTCTGGATTGTTTATATTTTATTGCGCAATCTTTCGCGGGTAGAATTACGTATAATACTTTTGAAATTATGGAATTATTTTGAAATTGTGGAAGGCAGCCTCCTTACAGGTCTGCGACCATAGAAACTGCCTAAAGCTCATTGATATTTGCACACAATATTGCACGAAAACTATGAAAAATAAACTATTCATATTATATTCTAAATATAATAGAAGTGCTTTAAGAATTCAAATGAAAAGATGATTAAATATACATCATATTTCAGTTAAACGATCACGATCCATGTAACAAATTACAGTTATATTTAGATCTCAAATATATGTGTATTATTTAATTTACTTTTTCCTTTGTGAATTTCCTTAACCATTGTGTACTCATTTGGCACATCCCTAAAGTTCTGCCATGTACTTTATTTCTCCTGAAATCCAATTCGAAAAGAAATATCACCAAAAACAAAACTTTGGAAAATCCCTCGGTTATGAGGCACGTTCAAATATATTGAATTATTTCTTGCTCAGGCGTACGAAAGAAAACTGTCATCGACGCACGAATGGTCCGTTAGCTCACCTAATCACGTTCACAGAAGTCCCGGGGCTGGATTTACAGCACCTAGAACCTACAGTGAGACCCAGGCATACACAAACCAATGCCCAAGCTGTGGCCACGGGGCTTCCGATCCTTCCATATTATTGGTCTCCACCCCTAACTCATGAAATATAAAAATGAAAAAGAATCAACCTCGTCGACCTCGCGCAGCGCCGCGGCCGTCGACGCGGGATAAAATACGCGACCTCTGGGACGTGCAAAGCGACGAATCCGCGAAACTCTGTTGGAACGAGTCGCAAGAGATTACACTCAACCGCCCCAAGGATACAAGAGGAGGCCGAAATGACTGCCCTCTCCACGCGTGGAAGGTGGATAAATGTGCGCGCGAGTATTTTTTGCACGTTGTCCAACATTCTCGCGGCGCGCAAATAATTTGTTTTTTTTTTTTCAATCGGCAGGGCCGACCGTTGGGGACTTTTTTTTACGCCGGCTCACAACCGCGATTTCATCCAAAGCCTCGCGTCACCACGATAGCCTTGTTCAACCCAACCATTCGGCTTCAATCTTGACACTTTAAAATAAACTGATTTTATTTTATGCATTTCTACCATGATGGAATACACCATTGAACCCTTCCACAGGGCGGTAATAACTACCTCAATATGCGTAAGAAACATTGGATTTTGTGTTTTCGACTGGTGTGAGAGCATTTACCAAAATTTCTACAAGCTTCTTCAAATCTAAGGAACTTCTAGTGTTTTCTAGTCAGTTTTCAGAAATCAGGATAGTAATATGATTACTAGCGGAATTTAGGTCAGCCTAGATATCGAGAATACCTGAGAGATGTGATCAGACACACCGCAAAATCTTACGAACCACCAGCCTTACGCATCAATGGAATAACTAAGGTGTTAAGTTATATCGACGATAGGAGTAATTTTCCACCCTTTGCATTATAATCAGTAATATTACACAAAACAGTAATCAGTTAGCACATTTAATCACTTATTTTGTCCACTCTGACACTGTGGGTACGTGGATTGGATTTTTGGGGAGGCGACCGACAAATAAGGTCATTTGCGCCATAGGGGATAGGTAAGGGAAGAAGGGTGGATAGAAACCCGGCGTCAGCATTAGCCTGCTCTTTACGAAAGGCACCAAGGGGACCACGGTTTAACGTCTCATCCGATAGATGGAGTCCTGTACTTAAAGTGCCCTCCGCAAGACACTCAAGTAGGGATCGGGTTTCCTCTGAATAACATCCTCCTCTGCAGGGATTTGATCCCAGGCCGCCCGTATGGTTAGCCAGTACTCTAGCCACAACAGCAACCCGATAGAAGGATTTCTCCAGGTCCACGAATGCGACATACAATGGCTTGCTCACATGTATCGTTTTCTTCACTACTACTCGCAGGCTGAGTATGGCCTCCCTGGTACCCCAGTTCTTCCTAAATCCAAACTGGTTTTCTTCAATTTTTTTCCACTCTATTATTCATGTGAGTATTTTGGATTCAAGTGACACATGAGTCAAGTTTCGGTGCTCCTTACATCTCTCAGTCCTTGTCTTCTTCGGTAACGCTATCATTACGCTTCTTCGAAAATCCTCTGGAAGTGTTTCGCTTTGGTAGCTATTTCTGATTATCTCGAATAGGTTATCCTTGGCTTTACTTCCGAGCGCTTTGATGATTTCTCCATTGATGTTGTCCTCTCCAGGTGCTTTTTTTCTTGAGGTGTTCTACTGCTCTATCTAATTTACTCTTAAGTATAAGTGGGCCCCGATCTTCCTCATCAACCTCACTCTCATCATTTACTAGGTTTTCAACCAGCGGCGTCGGCCCTCGGTAGAGTTCTTCAATGTATTGCTTCCATCTATTCGCAATGCCTTCAACCTCTATCCATATATTCGCATTCGCATCTCTTATGTTGTTGGTTCTTGTTTTATTCTCTCCAACGTGTTTCTTCACTAGCTATTCTGTTCACAGTTTCTTCACTAACTCTTGGTATAACCCATAAAATCCCATTACCTATTTAGAACTCCTCCTTTTCCTTTTGCTTAACATTCTTCATCAAGATATTTATTTCTTTCCCTTTCTATCAGTGTCACAATAAAATATGAAGTAAATTTAATTTATATATCGATAAGAAATTCCAGCATGTTTTGCATGAAAATGTCTCAAAAGAGAGGAAATAAAATTCAGCACAGAGGATGCCAAAGGTATTTAAATGTATCTTAAATCCCCACGTCTTTCGGAGTCGCGTATTTTTCCGCTCAATGTATTTCGTTTCACAAGGCTGTATAAAGAAGCAAATTTATTCAGAAATTAACTGGAATTTGGAACTCTCACAGCAGCATTGCTACCTTCAAATAGCTGCATTTCATTTTAATATTAATGATTTACATGTCAGCCGATATGCTCTCCTAGAAGAGTAATTAGAAAATAGCATAGTTTTACTCACAACTTCTTAAAATTTCAGCAACTAGCTCTAGTCATATTTGTAGACATAGACAAGGCTGCGTAGCGATTCCAGCTGCGTTTTATTATCATTTATTGGAATTGAATTTGCACAATCACAAGTTGCAATAAAAAATCACAATTTAATCTCATTTTAGTTCTCTTGTAGCGAGATTGAGTTACTCTGAAAACTCCCAAGCTAATCGTATTTTACTACTTTGCCATCTGATTCAAATGCCTAAGCCTACCATCTGCAAAACGTGAATTAAGTTTAAAACAGCAGTTCCATTTCAAACGCAAGATTAAGTAACATGGGAGGCTAATTGAGTTAGGTCCACGAGGCTCCTGCGAGGAAAAAAGAATGGATAACTATGATAGCGGCGATAAAAATAAATTTCGACGACGCGCAAAGAGATAAAAAGCAAGCACAGCTATAGCATGACAGCATTATTCCATGTACACTGAGTTTGATGACAGAGACTACATCGAGCGATGGCAGCGTGACGGTTGTGCCAGAGCGCAATATTTCAATAACTTATGCTTTCCTCTCTACGCTACATCGAACAATACGCCTCCGCCTCATCCGTTCAATTCATCTTCTAATACGGAGTGGACAAGCGATACCCATGATGTTTACATAGACAAACCAGCCTCGCTCAATCTACTCGAATAAAACATATTCCTCTATACATCAGCTTGATTTAGAATTTCATATTAAAATGTGTTTTTGTCCTCACTTCCCGGCGTATTTCACCGTGCATTGCGCATCATGTAGCCAAGGGCTCGCTGGGACACACACAAGGGTGTGCTCATATATAGACTGAGATTTTCTTTCTTTTTTGAATCCTCTCCTTTTTTCACCCCCTCACGAATCATTCTTCTCTCTCTCTCTCTCTCTCACTCCGGCATGTTGTCGCATGCGAGCGCCATCGTCCTTTCAATTTCCAAAACACAATGCAGCGTGAGGTGAGTTTTTTTATATTTTTTAAATCGCGTGTGTGTATACATAAATACGAGATGGGGAATGGTGAAGAGGAGAAGGGGGAAAGGGAGGGAGAATGTTTTCATTGTGACCCAAATAATGCGAACACTTGGAGAGGAATAGTTTTTCGAAGGCAACTGCGCGAGAGCGATATCAATTTCAACGAATTAGCGCACTCAGGGTGGTTGGTTGTTGGTTGTGGCTGCCTCGCTGGCACAACGCGAGAAGAGAGAGAAAAACGGCTTTTCATTCACTTCCATTTCGGTAGGAGTCCGTGCATCCACACGTACATACCTGCGTGAAGGCTCGCCGCTAGGATTTTCACACAAACGAAACGTATTCCCACTACAGAGCGGGTGAGAGAGAGAGCCCAAGCCTTGCGACGTGAGGGTATAAGCTTTCCGCGGCATTAACTCTCTATTTATTTCCCTCGCAAGTTATTTACTCAGTGACATCCCACGTGTTAATCTCTAGGCAGGAAAAAATGGAGAACGTTGCAAGGAGTCTGGCCTCCTCATATGGGTCGCTCGCTCTAGCGGCCGAATTCTGGGATTTCAGGGTAATGCAGTGCGTTAAATCCATTATTTTTCGTGCGCAAATTATGGCGTTCACGAAATTTTGAGTATTCTCTTCCCACGGCTGATTATTATCCTGTGCATGAGAGGAGAAAAAAATGTCATTGTTCTGAATAAATATTCCGCAATGCACCCCAAATTATCTCCCGAAATATCCCTTGGAACCCTCATGTTGTAAAAACTAAAATCTCTTTACTACATTAACTCTTTACTACCTAACTGAATAATGGAGGTTTATTATTAAAACCCTGCTCTTATCATTGTTCGGATTCAGCAACTCGTCATTCACTGGTTTCAGCTGAAGAAGAAATAATCTAAAAAGTATGACTGAAATCGAAAAGCCTCTACATTTGATACGGGGTTGCGTTTGGTTGGACAAATCGATGGAATGTATAACCCAGAACAAAACAGCACTAAAATGAAGTATTTGTCTCAGAAATAGGTTTATTCTCATTTATAAACGTAAACATTAGTAATTATGGACATGTTTTGACGTGATTTCGGCATCTGCTGAGCTTCTCTTTCAACTGCATTAACAAATGAATAATTAATAGTCCCGAAATAAAAGTGCTATTTAACTTGGAGCACATAACTATTGTGAGTTACTCATTTTGGGAACTCTAAGGTAATACAAATCAGCGGGTTTAAATGAATTTAACCGTAAACAACACGCTAACAATCTCATGGCTACGTCAAATCCTAAGAGAAACTGAAATTTGTGTACATTGCGAATGATCATGTCCATCATCTTAAAACATGTGGAAACTTAGTTTGGCGATTGAAAAGCGATAAATAATTAATTATTCGAGAAAAGAGGTCGAGTAGCAATTAGAGAAATGAAATGAGATTAGATAAAATTCCTCAGTTTCCGATATTAAATTGGGGATTTCTTCTATTTAAATAGTATCTTGGAGAGATTCTGATACAGTTGCGTGGATCAAGTCATCGCGTCTTTCCTCTCATCCTCTCCACACTTGGTCCTCATATGTCCCCTCCCCATCGCCCACTCCCCCCTCACTCCGACCTCACTCCAAAACGCCATCACAAAACCATATTCGCGAAAATCCTCAAGTCCTTGAACGCTGGTCGTAACAATCCGTCTACTGCTGCCCTTTTTTATGGACGACGATCCACCAGCAAAATGCCTCTCATCATCGATCTACGGCCGGTGCATTAAAACGGATGGAAACGGCGCACGCGGAAGAGAGTAAAAAAAATGACTGGAGAGTTATCGCACTCTCCGCAACGGAGACTGTCATCTATTTCGCGGAGCCCCTCGCACGAGGCTCGGGCGAAAAGACGAAGGTGTTTTCGGAGGGCACCTTACCACCACACCCGTAACTGGAACGGCGCTGTCTACGAAACCCTCACTCCACCGTTCGCGGAATAGTAATTTAAATTTTCCCGCGGAGCGGATATGATTTCCGCGTCCAAAGGAGCGTGAGTTATGAAGAAGAGAGGGCACGTTTGATGGGGTTTGAGTGGGATGAATTCCGGGTAAAGAGGAGGGGGGGCTGAAGAATTGGGAGTTTGGTGTTTGAAGGAGATGTAAGGAAGTGAGGAGGCTTGAGAGGCATGCCTTAGCAATGGAGCAAAAAGATGAGCGAGGAAAGACGAAGTTATCTCTGGAATTCGCAGAAATACTCTCGACATGCCATAATTGAGATATTTGATACCATCTCTTATTGGTATTTAAACATATTTTATCGCCACAAGTAAAACTACTTGAAACGCAGATACAGCTGCAGGTCGCGCCGTCTCATGAAATCCTAAAATATCATTTCCTCCAAAAATGCGCACCAAAACATGAGGCTGTTCCGTTTTTATTTCGAAATTTAACTTCATTAATTTCACGGAAATGTGCTGTCTGAGGACTGTAGATGCAGACTCACCACGAAAACTTTGCAATTAAACTCCGCTTTAAAACGTCATCATTATAGTTCTTGGAAATCTCAGGTGGAATATTCATTTGCTAGGTCGTCGCGGCCGCGTCTTAATCAAGAGATTCAGCATAATACTAATAACAATGGCACTACTATTACAACAAAGGAACACGAGTACGATTTTATAATTTTTGACTGCCGAATTACAGGGAATACTCTCATTAAACAAGAGCAAGCAAGAGAAAAAATTCTATTACGATTAAAAATAACTAACTTAGAGCGAGAAACAGATTAAATATTTTTGGCCAAGAGAGCTTTCATTTCCATAGCTTATGAGTTTTTACTCAGGACATTACTAAAAACAATTGATACAAAACACACATGTTATATATCAATGTACTAAATACTGGCAGAGATAATTTCTTTTTCCGTATTTTAGTTGTAGTTTTTTAATACATTCAGCTTGATATGGGTTAGGATCATTGTATTTACTGAAATGAGCGTTGATGCATCTTAAAAAATATCAATTTGCATTTAAAAATTTGTAAATAAGTTTTTTTTACTATTATAGTAATAAGAAATGAAGTTTCGGTAAATTAAGAGCCAGAAAGTAATCAAGCCTTTAACACATCAGGCGATGGAATCGCTGGCGCCATTACCCATTCTCTAAAAGAAAAAGAAAATACTAGGAGAGCATCATGAATATTCACGAAACCTCCTTCGATTGCATAAACCTGCACGTTAATGGGCAAAATTGACTATCCACAGCTTTACCATAAACTGATTCCTTATCAACCCTTCTTCGCGTCCGATAATGCGCTCGCTTAAATGGGTTAGAGCTTCATCTATATTTTGACAGTCTTTCGGTCGCCCTCTGGGTTGACCTGGTCTCGGCTCTCGACGTCTTCGCCAAGAATATGAGAACTTTTTGGACCAATTCCCGCGAATAATGCCCACGAAATAAGAGCAGGGTCCCGCACCGTCCGAGGAAAATTTTCGTATCGCGTAACTCATAAACTCAGTCTCTTAACGAACGCCGTCCTCCATATGGAATTCCATCCTCTTCCGCTAGCTCTCTCTCAACCTTGCACTCCCTCCGGGCGAAATTCGGGTACCCTTACTCTTTGGCACTTAAAAGGTAGGTATATATCTCCCTCGGACGAAGGCTCCAGTGCAGTCGACTCCTTTTAAAGAAAAAAAACGATCCACTCTGTGCTGCGGCTAGTAGGTTTTTGCGCCCACTAATGGCCATAACGCCCTCATCCCCCCACTCATTACACATGACTCATTCGTTTCTCGCCCCCACTTTTCGTCGAGTAAGTCGAGTCGAGTGGACCGGCCGGTGTTGCAAGAGACTTAATCCCTCCTAAAAGTACCATTGGATGGGTTAAAGAGATAGAGAAAGTAGATAGGGATCGATACACATATTACACAATTCTTGATGCCAAATAAGCATTTGGATTTTTAATTATAAGAAATAATTTAGACATTCCAGGAGAAACATTATATGTAATGGGCATGAGGTATCTGAGAAGTTTTCATAGTCGCAGATTATTAAGCCTTTGTCATATTTATTAAAAACACGTTATGTAGATATTTTAAGATTTAAAAAAGCTTTTGATATAATTACACATTCGACATTACTTTCATAACTTAAAACCTATTGAATACAATAGTTTGTACATTATATTGTACAAACGAATGTATCATAGAATGTACAGGATACTGAATGGAATTAGAGCAGGTTACATTTCCCGTAAAGTCATTCAGACAATCATACAATTTTCCGCTTTACACGGTACAATTTCCTTCGTGAAGAAATTTGTACATTCGTTTGTACAATAAAATGCACCGCGTAAAGGCCAACTATCAAGCCGAACTATCAAATGTTGAGTCAGTTAAGTACTCATGTGTGACCATTACTCATGACCTGTCCTGGGGGAAGCACATAGCAAATTGGGTTTACAGGCAAATAGGTAATAATAAAGGCAAGTTTGTACAGGCAAATAGCAAATTGGGTTTTATTAAAAAAATACTAAGAAAATGTGACGAGAAAGTAAAGGAGACATGTTATTTTGCACTCGTGAGACCTAATTATTACGGAGGGAATTCTTACGAAAGAGCAAGTTTTCTATGCCAAACACCGATTGGTAAAATATCTTTTACTATGCCTACCCCCAGATAGAGTGGTGTTTGCATTCCTGCATATAACAAACGGTAGGCTCTGCCAGCAAAAGTGTTGACCCAAGGTAGCTGATTTTTGTAGCACAGCCCAGAGTCGCCGATTTTGAAGAACCTTTATGAACAAGCTGATGTTCACAATAAAGGTCCATCTTAACTGGGGCACCATACGTAGGGTCGAATTTTGTATCAATTTTATCTCAGAATAATTTATCAGAAATATGGAGTTTATTTGCGGAGGCAAAAGACATCTAGGTGATTTGCGTCATAGGTTATAAAGTTATAGACTTAATGTAGGAAATATATAGAAATTGGTGGATAGGTTGATAAGAGAAAATTTAGCAAAAGAATGGAAGAACAGTGAATAGAAACCATGAGTCAAAACTCCTCGGGAAAAGACCGTGAAATGGTCCCCACATTGTCAGCAAAATTTCGATCAGCCTCTGCGACTGCCGGGGTATGATGCTAGGTCCCCAAGGTTGGAAGCCAGTATTTTAGCCGCTACTTAGACTTCCCCACAGTCAAGTAGATTAAATGGCCTCATGGATTCAATGATACTCAAACTTAAGAAACAAAGGTAGAAGTCATGAATACTTAGCAGGTTTAATTTTGTGATTTTTTTCTATATTTAAGATAAGGAAAATCCGTTTATATCCGTCCAGACTTCTCTTATTTAACAACCCAGGTACCATTAAAAAGAACTTAATTTTTTTATGAAAATGAACTAAGCGTTTCATAATAGGATATTTCATCAATAATTTTAGTGATAGAAAAGAATAAAGTTGTGGGAGGTTTCTAAAATATATGAACTGTAATAAAAATGCCTAGAGCGCAAAAACGCTTGATATTAATCAAATAGATAATAATTTAACTTTTTGGAGCTATTTATCATTAATGACGATAGAGAACTAAAAGTTTACAAATAAAATGAAAGTACAATTGGATTACAGTCAGCATAGGATCTAAAGCATCGAAAGAAGCAAAATATCGGAGCCGGATAGTATCGTAAAAAAGTATAGGACCAGCTCGCCCTGAAAAAAGAAAAGCCGTTACTTCTCACCCATCGACCCGCCCCCTTTTGTACTAAACCGGGAGGAGCAAGCCCGTGCCCTACATTTAGGTCCGCTACTTTAGTGTTAGTCACTCACCCCCGTCCACCCGTCTCCATTTACTCTCGGTCCTCTTCACCTCGCCTAATTTTTTTTCTGCAAAAACTTGGGCGCTCGTTTCCCTACTTAAAGACGTACTTTGCCACTCGGTTTTTACAACGAGGCTTGCGTAACTGCTATAATGTTTTGCCGCTGCAAATTTAATTCTTTCCTCCCAAATGAATCCGTACTTAGAGAAAGCAATTCGTTTCCAGCCCGTTGAAATTTCGGGTCACGATAATTTTCAGCAATTATCTACTTACCCAACTTTATCGAAATGCCGCGGTTTTTAAGGCATTGGAGAACATGAAACTGAGCTATATTAAGACGTCAGCCGTCGTTCTTACTTTATCAACGATCTTTTATCCAAAATCTTTACATACGTGAGGTTATGACACACACTTAAATGGCGATTCAGATCAAAAGTTAACGTAAAGATTTCCCGTCGACATTAAGCTTGAAGTTTTTATGTTGAACGTAAAATACATATTTATAACTCCCAAGAAAGAGAAACCCTTGACGGAAGTTGCCTGGTAATGTTTATTTGAATTACAAATAAAATGCATTATACGCCGGTAAGTATAAGGAGCAACTTAAGGGCGTATTTTGAATATTGCCACTGAATTTTCATTTACTTTGCATTGAAATATCTAAAATGAATTTTATAGTAAAACGACTAAGCTGTTCATTAGAATATGACTTCTTACAGTTATCTTATGCACCATAAACTTGCACATCTTTTCATGTGCAATAAACAGGCTGACTTTTTAACTCAATATATATAATTGAGAAAAATCATGGACTCCATAAAACACGTCACGGGATGTAGACAGCTAACAAATGGATAACACGAGTAAAACGGTGAGTGAGAATGTGAAAAATTACATCGGTAAAACAATTTAGATGCACAAATTTAAAACAGCAAAATACATGAATTAATGAGGGGATTCCTGAGGAGGGACACATAGAAGACATAGAGGGTAGTACTAAAAGGAGTGTGGCACAGCATTGGGCGAATACTTGGTCGTTGCGTGAAGAGGATTTACATAGACTGAAGGCATTTGAAATCGGGGTTTGGAAAATATTGCTGAGGGTGAACCGGGTAGCGAGAAAGAGTTGAAAGTTTGATACGGTAGTAGAAAACTAGGGATTGCACCGAATGTATTCACTCTCTGTAAATTCTGTCATGAATTTGCAGCCTGTAGACTAGCCACAAAACCAACTCGTTCCCCTGAGAAAGAGCACAATTTTCTAGATAATTTTTTGGATAATATTGCTAAGTTCTGTCCCATGGGACGTGACTATTAAAAAAAACAAGAACCTTGACGTTAGATTTCTCTGGAACCCAGCACAACGGGGAAACCGAACAGAGAAGAATATCCCCCAAGATTAGATCACCAATCATGGTTTCTTGGAGTCATGTCCGCTGGTGGCTCATGCCTACGTTCCCCTCCCCAAGGCATCTCACAGCTCTCCTAGCAACGCACTAAATCCCCTTTCTCTCCTGCAGACGAGAAGGAGCCGACAAGCTACGCACTCCCCCTCCCTCCATGGGCCGGGCACAATTCTTCTTCCCTTTCCCCACCCGGCCAACCGATTCACACCTCCCCGCCTTTCCTTCCGCAAACGCCGGAGCCAAAACTACATCCCCTCCGGGAAGTCACTCGTTCCATAACCCATCCTCACAACCTCTTCCCTTCGCTTCCTCCCTCCCGACCCCATTGCCCACCCTTCCTCCCGCCGGAAAGCTCCCCCTCTCAGATCTTGCTCCTCCTTCGGACCTCTCCCCCGATCCCATCTCGTATTGCTCCCCCCCTCATATACACGCGCTTTATCGCTTCGCTTCTGTCATTCCCCAGCCGATTCTCATTTGTCTGCCCACCACCCTCCCTCACTATCTCACTCGAAACGATGGTTTTTCGGAAATGCTCGCCGTTCGTTCCCACACCTCCTTCCCCTCCACGTCCGCAAACCGACCGCCGCGAGTCCCATTCCCGCCATTACACCCATATCTCTCGCTCTTCGTATTGCCTTCTCAACCGCCTTCCCCCCTCCGCCCTCCCGCCCCTCAGCCACACAGCCGGCACACCAAGCTCTCTCTAGGGTGAGGGAGTAACTCTTTGGGAACGGAACGCACGGTGCTTCCCGCTGACTCGGTTACTCGTCCAATAGGAACCATCATTCCAATATATCCTTAGACCATCTCCCGAATTGTCCTATTGTCACCTCCGTCTTACAATTATCCCATATTCCCCAGGACGATAACTTTTACGTGGCACCGAGGGATCAAAGATAGATCAAGGCATAGGTCAAATCCACACTGCGTAAGAATGTCCCATTCTCATTAATCAGTGACTATTTTAAGCATCAGTGACCTTTGAATCCGAAGAGACCACCTATAATTCAAATCATACAGCGTACAAGACCATACGCTAAACAGTGCGTAAAAAATAAAATTACACTACAAAACATACATAATATGGAATTAGTAGATTTTTCATGTGTGCAAAATAGTTACAGTGCCTTCAAATATTTAGTGGACCAAAGAGGTGATTTTTTCTCTCGAAGGATAAAAATGGAGATTATTTTAATACTCGAGTGATGCAGAGCACTTTATACTTTTTTTCGTTCTATAAAACAAGCAAAAAATACCGTCTAAAATCAAACACTAGTTAACCCGTGAGGAGTTGACGTTCAAAAGGATTCTAGGAGAGACCCGTATTGTATTATCCCCCACATTTCATCTCTCGTATTGACATAAGTGATTAAGAAGAAAACAACCCAACTGATACCATAATGTGAGGTACTATTAACTAGTGTCGCCGAGGACGAAGGAGTAATTTTCACGCATTTGATCGCTTTCAGTACCTCGATTCGGAATGAGCACCTATTAGTTAACATTTCTAAGTACCTTTTTAGAAAAGAATGCCGTCCATATATATTTCCTTAGTAGATAGGATTAACACCATCTGAACCTCTGCCATTACACTTACCACCAGCACCAATGATGGGGTAGGTCACAGTCCTGGGGAAGATATACGGAACACTCAGTGTTACTAGCTTAACCCCTTCCCCGTCCAACAGGAAAAGGCCTTGACATATTCTCTCCCCGGTTCATAACCAAGTGTCTCTATTGGAGAAGGCTACACCTCATGGTGGGATAGTGCGAGGGTGTTTCGGAAAAGGATAATGGTTAATGCAGCGTATAAAGTAATGTTTACTATCCAATCTGCATGACGAAATACGTCGAATGAACCTATCCTCTCAATCTCTAAGCCGGAGAACGTGAAGATAGAGATGGAAAAGCTAGGGGTAGATATACTGGGAGTCGGCGAGATCAAGTGGGCGGGGGCAGACTACTACTGGGGCGACAGATCCCATGTGATACATTCAGAAGACGACCAGAGGATTGCGGATGTAGGCATCATACTGAAGCAAGAATGGGGTAGGAGAGTGAAGTCAATCTGGCAGTACAACGAAAGGATTCTGATGGTGAAGCTTGAAGGAGAGCCGACGAACACAGTGGTAGAGCAGGTGTACATACAAGCCCACGTCTAGCCATACGGAGGAAGAAATAGAAGTGTATGAGCAAATTAAAGAAATCCTCGGGGTAGTGAAGGGAAAAGATAACCTCATCGTCATGGGAAACTGGAACGCAGTGATAGGAGAGGGAAAAGAAGGAAATAGTGTAGGGCATTTCGGACTGGGCAAAAGAAATGCCAAAGGAGATAGGCTGGTCGAGTTCTGCAATTAGAAGAATATGGTAGTAGCTAACACTCTCTTGGGGCATCATCCGCGCAGGAGGTACACATGGAAGATGCCAGATAATATTGCCCGATATCAAATAGACTACATATTTATCAGAGTCAGATGGACCAAGTCAAGCAGTGCAAGAGCTACCCGGTGCGGATCTAAACAGTGACCACAACCTAGTAGCCATAGACAGTCACCTTCAATACAAGAAAAAAATAGATAAAACGCGAACCAAAATGGGACACGAAAATACTAGCCGTAGAAGGGAATAGAGAGACATTCGCCGCAGCAATAAACAAGAAACTAGAAAATGAGGCAGAAATGGGCATAGAATAAAAATGGGATGAGCTGAAAGGAACAGTCGCAGAAGTAGCAGAGGAACAACTGGTGAGTAAGACGGTCAACACGAAGAAGCTATGGATATCGATGGAGATTAGGAAACTAATAGAAAAAAGGAGAAAATAAAAAACGAAGGAGAGGCAACCACGACAAGAAGCTAAGGAACCAAGTCAATAGAGAATGCAAGAAGGCTAGGGAGGATTGGATCGAATGCTGCTGTGAGGAAGTCAACGAAAACATGAAGAAGGGAAACACCGAAACAGTGTACAAGATAGTGAAAAAACACTTCGGAGGGAGTAAAACGAGAAACAACAACATCAGTGATTCGAACGGGAATATATTGATAGATGATGAAGACATTGGTAGTAGATGGAATCAATTCATCGAAGAACTCTACCAAGGGCCGACGCCGCTGGAAAAATCCTAATAAAGGACAAGAGTGAAGGTGAAGAGGAAAATCGGGGCCCAATCATAAAGAGGAGTGAATTCAATAGAGCAGTAGAAGACCTCTATGCTAGAAGGACATGCTAAATTTAGTCATTTTACTATTCCGTACCTTATGAAGATATGTTTTGGAAATACGCTTATCACACGATACAATGCAAAGCGTTTAATTCTGCATCTCTCTGAAGGTTTGCAAAAGTAAATCATAGCCATCATTCCTTAACTATATCATAGTCCATATTATAATACATTCCTCTGGTTTTCATAGAAAATTTCCTTTATCAGTAAGAACGGGAAGACTTAATAATGTCTTCCTGGTATTCATTAGTTTTTACCGAAATTATTCAATGCTAGATTTAATTCAGACAGGACAATACATCTTTACCAAGAGTGGATTGCCTTAGTGGTTTGGGATTCCTTCAGGTAGCTACAAAAATTTAACGAGGTATCACGCTCCATTCATTTAATTATTAACATAATAAACATTTTTCCACACACGTAAGGCGATAAGAGCAAACATTTGGCGTTATTCAGGAGTGCAAGACTAAGCTAGTTTTGTCAGAGCACCACCAAAGAGGAATTAGCCTCCAGAAAAAGGTTACTTATAATTTGTCGACGAACCGTAAACCTTGAGGGGTAGAATTCTTGATATAAGTAGCAGGTACTTACGTTTCAGCCGAGTAGTTGCTAAACAAACATAATTATTTTGACCGGGTGGATATGAAATAACATTTATTATGAATTTCTTAGTTACGGAAACACACTGAAGATCTCAATTGTATAACAATAAAAGGTCTAGGGCTAACCGCATTGATACTTCAACAGTAAGCAGAATTTCCGTTTTATTTGAATCTCCTAATTTTTATGGCACACTTATAGACGAGATAGTGATTCAGATAAACACCTTGGTGATAACTGGCTTACATATTCAAAGATGCCGAAGTGCAATCGTGGATCCGCCTTCTTCCTCGGCCTTTTGGAAAACGGTGGATAAACATGCTTCACCCCGGGGATCCGGGAAAATAACCGCGCCTTCTTCCCGTCATTTGCTCAGCTGTTTGCCGATCTTGCCGCCATATATACCTCACATTTCATTCACATTCCAATCCAATTTCCTCGCAGAGCCCCTGCCCCAAAAGAGTTATACTGACTGTCACCTTAGTTCAGCCAGTCCGATTTCTATATACAGCCCCCCACCCACTTTCAACACCCTCAACCTTCCCTTTACGAAGCGAGACTTCCCTGCTAGTGGGAAATCTATCAAAGGAATTCAACTGTACTCGCATATTTAGTTCCACTATAATCCACATTCTCCCCATCTCAGCCCGTACCGTTACAACGCCAATTGGTCTTAGTCTCCAATCTATTGACGCATGAAAGGAGTTTTGTCATTTCCTTCTGTTTATTCGTTAACGCTAACACACCTGAATTTGAGATAGCCGTAGCTCACAGGAAATTTTACAAATGTCATCACACGGTCACGTACCGAATAGCAGCGAAGAATGTTCACTGAACATTCTCCTTCGTCTGAGCCAAATGTATTTTCGTAAGGCATTTTCAAAAGCAGCGTCAACATTCGTCTGCTTGACTGAATTGTCCTTAGTGGGGCTAAATTTGAATATTAAATACTCGGAGTACACGAGCATACTCTCACCGAGGCATTCGTCCTGACAGCGTCCCAAACACATTCTCGCCCAGCTTGGGAATAAACAAAGAAAATAAAACCTCACGATTACCCCTGCCCGGAGGTGAAAATGTAGACGGGTCTCGCTCCCGTATCACAGGTCCCTTGACTCTTGCCAAAAACCAACTCCAGATCGAGCGTGGGCAAGGCCGAGAGAAGACAGCGAAACGGTAGGAGACAGGCAGAGCGCACCAAATACACTCTCCCACTCGGATGCACTCGCCTGGCCTCGCGGGGAGTGTACTGCTAACAGCTAATGAATTCATAACAGCGGCATACCTTATAAATTAGCTGCAGCGGTAATTATGTTTAACTGAGGGTAGATTTTTACACCCATTTGGTACATATGTTTACACATTGGAATTGGCAATCCATTTAGTAATGTAAATTTCCTAGAATATTTTTTTACTAATTGCCATCATTAAAGTAACGTTATGACATGGTTTTCCGGCGCGGAAGTCAAAATTTAAGCGAAAGCTGTACGAACATAAGTGTTATTACTCGGAATGATATTTCGATATTTGTTAGAAACCATAATAATAATATGAACTATATCACTACGCGACTATTAGAAAATCGGAATAATCATTTCGGAACGCATGTCATGTACCATCATGCCACGTGTTGAAATAGCATTAAATTTACAAGAAACCGAATCGATAATATGCATTAATTTTACTTTAATATATACATTTACTAACACGTACATCGTACACGCATGCTAGGCATCACTCATAACTCAACCTAAACGAATACTGCTCTACATTAATTGGGAGAGAATGTTAAAAGAATCAAATGGAGTCAAGCACCTAGAAATCACCATAGCTTAAGAGCTAGCATGGAGGAAACATGTAACATATTCGGAGCTACTTTACAACAGGATTTATCAAGCGTAAAGTAGGATGGTTCTCGAACGTGAAAGTGAAAGACAGAGAACGTAGCTTTGGTAAAACCAGGAATCGGATACTTTGCGAATGTTTGGGGCGCCGCACACATTTCATCTTCCAAAATATATAAAATATCGATAGAAAGTATCACACTTTGTTTTAAAGTGCGGAGAGTCAGCAGAAATAGCAGTACAGTAAATGGGTGGATTACGTTAGGAGGCGATAGACACTCGGACGCTTGACGTCAGGTGTTGGTTAGCACTACAAAAAACACAGATTAGCTAGTTTCAGTAGGAGAGAGAAGATATAAAATTTTACACGCTCAAACATTCTTCCCACGCACCATTAACGACTGCAATAATAACTGGCCGAGGATTCTGAGACACTCAGCCAACTTTCACTAGATAAATTACTCCTTACATCCTTATCCATATATCTTTTCCTATTCCCTTCCCTTAACCTTAAGGTAGCGACGTGAATTATTGGGACATGTGTAGCCTTAGGACTTTACCCGTATCTGTAGGGCTTTGGAGTTTTTAAAAAGATCATATCGGTTTTTTCTGGATGGTCTCGAAATAGCAGCATTCAAAGGTGTATTTAAAATTATTTATTCACAATTTACACAGCAAAAAGAAAAGATACCTAAGCTTGTATTCAAGCTATGTTATACAATAAAATGTGTAGACTAGAGCATTGTTTCTCTTTATATGAGAAAACAGCCGCTATTAGGAATGGGTACATAAAAAGAATCCATTTCCACAATATGTCAGAAATCACTTATCCACATTTTTAACATATCATATTTTATGAAGCACAGCGAAATTGGTACTATTTGAAGACAGGAGTGGTGACGTACGGTCTGTGGGACCAAAAGTATCTATAAGTAGCATTGTGCTAACACAAAGTGATTTTTTGGCTTGTTCTCGCAGTAGCAGTACAAAATAGGCCGCTTCCATGGAGCATGAACTGCAAAATTTCATACTTCGCCTGAGTCACCAGAAAGATTATATTGTCGGTCTGAGAGACCGGGCGTTACCACGCTAGGCTTAACTTGGCTGATATCATAACACCCCCTGCCTGGAGCTCCCGAGGTGGTTCGCAGTGTAGCATGGGGATGTAGAAGATATCTACGTCTTCCCTCCACTATTCCTCGCCCACCGCACTCTCGCAACGCCCACATTCCAGCACTCTTCTCCCTCCCCGGCCTTTTCCAAACCAACGGCTACGCTCATAAAGTGCATGGCGTCCATGACGTCACATCCGTTGTGTGTCCGACAGGAGGTTTCAATACCCGTGGATACGTTTATGTGTGTATTTGTGTGTGATACAATGGGATTGGTTTTGCGAGAGAGCGATGTTAGTGGTAAAGGGTATCGCACGTTAAAACAAAAAAAAAACATTTTTTTCACGTACGCCCCCGCCTCCAATTCAACCCTACCTACCACTCAGACTTGAGCTTTTACCACCCCCTCTTGTTTTGCCCGTCGCCCCGTCAACGCCCATACTCCCACCTTCCGCATCCCTTTTCGCCCCCCCTCCGAACTCCGAAAGCAACAACCCCTCTCCCGTATGCCTAAAACTCGGCACTCACACAAACACACGCGACACTCACTGGCAGGAGTTTAAAAAGCTGCTTCACAGCCGACGTGATTTATTTCTCAGAATTCGTTGGAATAAAACGTACGATGCTTTTTCTTGTTTTCCCTGAGCGGTTAAGGATTAGTAGCACTTTTTTTACGGAATCAAAAACCTGCGACGTGAAAAGGATTTCATTTATAAAAGGATCACACATAAATCCTTTTTTTCCCCCATTCGTACGCTTTACCTCTCCTTCCTATTCGTCCTTCCGTTCTGATTTCCCCTCCTACCCTCTTTCTTCCTCCCCTTTTGCTAAATATCTCTCTTCAATTCTCCCACTCCTCACTTCCTCACCCACTAACTTCGAGGGATAAGAGCACCTTCGGCATTGTAGACGGCCAAAACCATTGTTCGAAAAACCTCGATGGATTTCTATCATTACCAAGGGCTCCAAATGTCTCCCGTTGAAATATGCGCGACCATCGGCATTTACAGTTTTAATTAAGTGTCAAATTTTGACGTCGCAATTCAAATTACAGCCCAGAAATTGTGTGCGCCTTTTCAATTTCACTCCCCTTCCACCAACAGGTAATTAAAAGTGGTAGACTTGCTGAGTTTTATTATGACATCCTCAAATGTTTCCTCCCTAATAATTGCAGGAGTAATTAGCTTCCGGTTGCGCAGAAGTCAACGGGACGGCTATTGTTGTCGTTTCAAGTGTCGAAAAGCGTCTAGGTGCTCATTAATTTCCGCTGCAGTGACGAGTTACTTGATTCCGTTTCAAATGAAGTCGCGATGAAAATTGCTCGAATACATGACAATTGATGAAAAAATTAGGAACTACCTTTAGTTTTATCATGTTTTAGAAAGCCCCTGCATGGTCGGTTACATGAATTGTTGTCCGTTAACTTAATGGACTAGTTTGGACCTGCATTGAGCATCACAGAAAAGAACCACAGAAATTTAAGGATTCAACTTATCCATTGCCTTCAAAAACATTTGAAAACAATCCTCGGGTCACAGGGTTCATTCATGTCTCATAGAATGGCATCCACATGATAGGGGAAATTCTCCTTTTACTCCATCACTAAATCTTTTAGCGCCATTAGGACGTTAGCAGACAAATAAGATAACTTATCTGCTATAGAAAAAGAATTTTGCTAAACGTACCTTATCCATATCACCCATTTTGTACACTTAAAGGAAGTCTCGTATGACAGCAAAGTGGAGATTTTCTGGCAAAAAGCGAGGTCATTCATAAAAAGAGAGGGACAAAGACTATACTAAGTAGATAATTTCATCAGTAGTATTACGTTAAATTGTTTACGTAAGAATAATTTCCGTTAGATGTAAAAGGGTATGATAACAAATATATTTAAAGGATAGAATCGCCAGCGTAAGACGCTTTAAGCTATATAAATGATAGAATGGAGATAACTTTGAGTTAGGAAGCAAATAAGAGGCTAGTGAAGAGTTAAGTATGGAACTGCGTGTTGTATGGGGCAGGAAAGTGGACTCAAGTGTTGAGGACGAGAAGAAGCTGCAGGCGTTTGAAATGTGCGAGCGGATGAGAATTGAGAAAGTGAGGTACATGAAAAGAACGAAAAATTAGGAATACAAAAAACAAAAACACAGCTTAACACTAGGCCACGCCATGAATATGCAAATTAACGTTGTCCTATCCCTCAAACATTTCCTTTGCCCCAATCCCTTCCATACAAATACCCCCTGCCACGCGCTCCACTGCGACATTAAGAACAGTATGTTCGCGCACAAATCAAACTTGGGGATTGCACGGTTTTCCTTTCATCTCAGCATCTACCTAAAAAAAACAGACGACAGTCCCCGAAATAAAATGCACTAATTTGTCACGGGGATAAGAAGCTGTCTCTTTGCCCAAGTAGGAGGCTCTGCACTCCACTCCCGTGTTCATGCACAAGTACGCAATTCTACTCGAAATGGAACTCTCCGGAAATATCACTCAACGAGTGAATTAGTGTGCTTCCGCACTTCTCCTCCTGGGGGTCCCCTATACACGCGGTGCCATCGCAGAAACGCATCGAGTTATGGCGCTCTCTCCCTTTTCCACCGCACGCGTGCGTTTTATGCGACTACGTAGCCAAGGCCGAGAATGCGAGGGGGGGAAGTGGAGCCAGAATGACGTGGACTCGAGCACTGCGATGAAGGACTGGAAGAAGTGTTGAGAGACGAAAAACAGGAAGGACGAGACTGCAAGGAGAGTCTTAGAAAACGTACAGCATGGGCTGAAGGGAGGGAGCAAGTGGGCTGACGTAACAAACGCACGAGGGAAACCTTTAGAGCTAATGAGGACCATATAAAACATTCAAAAATATCCGAATGTGAGCTCCATTTTCTCCCAATGTACTTGGTATTAATGGGAATCTTAAACCAATGCATACATTTCACATAATTTTACTTGTACATTTACTTTAACGGGAATCAATCAAAATATGTTCTTCCGGTGGTAGTCGTGGTGAAATAAAACTGAATGTGGTGGAGGAGACTCTAAATACCACGAATGTAGGGAGTTACAAGAATAGGAGAGGATTTATAACGCCATTTATGTGTGTAAGCGCAAGTAGTTTGCACAGATCGTGACTTATGAACTGGATATCAAAATAGTAGCAGATTTTCTAGGGCAAAAGGCAATAACTATAGAGATGTAACCACAGAAACGGGAAATTTAGGGATAAAGAGTCTTCATAAACCTACCAACCAGCTGGTACAATAGTCAATGATGTTCATTTATACTACAGCGTTTCCAAGAAAAGTTCATCTGACCTTTTTTTAATTTACTAGAATAACCGTTTTTACCGCTGATTTTTAAGGAATCGTTCGTACATAGATATCCTATGAACAATTTGAAAAAAATGAGTGAATCATTATCATACTTCACATTTGAAGTTTAATCAATGGAATAGGAAAAATATAAATACGATGAGGTCGGTTAACTGGGCTAAATGTTGCGCTCGGTGAAAATCTTTTTATTTAAATCACTGCATCAACATGCAAATTCAAGTCACACTCCGATTTGTTTATAAAAATTTTCAGGAAGCCGTAGATATGCTGTAACTAACTATTTGCCGTAATGAGCGTTACTCACTTCAGCTACTTTGAGAGAAAAAATACACATTGATATCATCTTTACATTCTATACAACAACAACAGGTTCAGTGCCGAATCGAATTGGTGGGAGTAGAATCGTTCATTTAGATTTAAGATAAACAGACACTAATTATTAAAATCTACGTTCATTCGTGGTGCCAGGAGTGGAGTTTAGAACTAAATATTAGTAAATGCACCACAGTTCACTTCCTGCGAAAGTCAACACAAAAAAGCCATACCTACACCGTGGGTGGAGTAAACATAAAATCTTCAAATACAGTAAAATATCTTGGAATAACCTTAACTTCAGACATATCGTGGGGAACATGTATACAAAACATATGCGGCACAGTATTAAAGAAACTAGTTTTGTTAAGCGTATAATAGGAAGGTCCTTGGATGAAAAAGTACAAGAGAGATGCTATTTCGCTCTGGTTAGGCCACACCTCGAATACGCCGCGAGCATTTGGGACCCTGGTTATAAAGATTTAACCAAAAAAATTAACAAAGTACAAAGAAAAGCAGCACGCTTCGTTAAAAACTGTTTCAAACGAACAGATAGTGTTACACAACTGTTAGAGGGATTAATGTGGGAGCCCCTAGAGACTCGGAGGCTGCACGCTAGGCTTGGCTGCTTGAGATATTCAGAACTGGTGTGTTTCAGAGCGACACAGAGAATATTACCATGATGCCTCACTACATTTCTAGGTTTGACAGATACGATAAAATAAGAAAGATACTCTGCGGAACAGATAGGTACTAAAACTCGTCCTTTTCCCACACAATAAGCGACCACAATAAAAACTGAGCTCCTCGAAATACACTCCCATAATATATGTCACCATTTCACCTCCAAAACTTTTACATCTTTACACGGCTGGTGACCTACCACCCCCTGACACACACCCATGCGGCGGCTCGCGGGGTTTTATGTAGATATAGATCTAGATGAGGGCAACACAAACTTTAGGGTTAATGAGGACCATATAAAACTTTAAAAAATATCCGAATGTGAGCTCCATTTTCGCTCGATACTTGGTATTAATGTGAATCTGAAACCTATGCATAAATTTCACGCAATTTTACTAGCACATTTACTTTAACTGGAATAAATAAAAATATGAACTTCCGGTGGTAGTCGTGGTGAAATGAAAATAAATGCGGTGGAGGAGAGACTAATGACTAGGAATATAGGGAGCCTTTAGAATAGGAGAGCATTTATAATGTCATTTATGTGGGTGAGAGAAGCGCAAGTGGGTTGCACAGATAGTGACTTATGAAGTGCATCTCAAAATAGTAGCAGATTTTCTAGGGCAAAAAGCAATAACTATAGAGATGAAACCACAGAAACTGGAAATTTAGGGATAAAGAGTCTTCATAAAGCTACCAACCAGCTGGTAAAATAGTCAATGATGATAACTTTTACTGCAGCGTATCCGAGAAAAGTTCATCTGATTTTTTTTAATTTACAAGAATATCCGTTTTTGCCTCTAATTTTTAAGGAATCGTGTCCTGATCCATTCTATTTCATTAAGAGGAAACAATCAATGCAATGCAGTGACACCAAATCAGAGGACTGTCGTTTTGAACTTAGTGAATCTTTTAAAGTTTCAACCCGTATTTGAAGGAAATCAAACATTACAGCGCATAAGGCATGAACATAACAAATATATTTTCGTATACGTAGAAAAACCCTCTATCCAGAGCACTACTCGAACATTAGTATTGTACATATATTAGATGTCGACTGGAACATCTAACTCCCCCTCAAAGAATAGGTAATTTTCAACTTTATAATACCCATAAACCATAAATGTAGCCTTGGTTTTAAATGTCTACTTAGCACATATTCAGGACGATATCCGATATTTAAGCACTGTCTCCCATTAATAACGTTCATGAAAACTAACCAACAGTATCATGTCATTCGCAAAATTTGATCATAAAATGCGTAGAATACTCCTCAACGAACGGTTTAAGTTAACAATGCCATTAGACCGAGGTCATATATATGTTATGGACGATAGTTCGAGTTCGTGGTTAAAGACTGAAATAATAATAAGACTCAAGAATCGAAGATAATCGTCGAATATCGAGTACTTGAGGTATCCGTATAGTTCAAGCTGTGCCACTATAAGTAGCAATATTTCAAGCGGAAACATTTCGGCCAATTGGTACATAGAAATCCTATAAACAATTTGAAAAAAAGGAGTGCATCATTATCATACTTCACATTTTAAGTTAAATCAATGGAATGGAATAAATAGAAAATAGCTGAAAGCAAAGAGTTCGGTAAACTGGGCTAAATGTTCGCCAGTTAACCGAAATAAATCACCAACACGCAAACGCAAATCATACTCCGATTTGTTGATGAAAATCGTCAGAAAGCCGAAGTTATGCTGTGAATTACTATTGGCCGTAATGATCTTTACTCACTTCAACTACTTTGAGAGAAAAAATGCACATTGGTATCATGTTTACAATCTATAAAACAACAACAGGTTCAGTGCCGAATCGAATTAAATGTCGGTGGGATTAGAATCGTTCACTTTGAATTAATATAAGCAGACATTAACCATTATAATGCCGCCAAGACAATCTAATTTAAAGTTGAAAATGGGATATGTAATGCAGCAATGCACCATACCTTTCAGATCCGCTCCAAACTATTGGAGAGGCTAAACCACAATTGGTGAACAAGTGGGGAATGTGGGAGTGGGGATAAATCCCATTGTACACACTTTGCCTCCTTCAGTCCCCATAATCTCTCCTGGTTTACTCGACATTTACAAGACTGCCGCTGAGTTTCTCGCCGAATACAATATTTGAGTGAGGGAATCCCACATCGGATTGCCAAAATCAACTCTTTAATCTCTACCCATCCCTCGTAGTGTAGTCTTCAGAGCACACAATTTACGCCAACCACAGTAAAAACCCTTCGTCTGTTGGTCTCCCTACAACTCTAGGGAGCATACACCATCAACCGTCTTAACCGAACCCCTACCCACAACCGCAAAATAAAACCCTCATGGCGAAGCAGTCAGTTCACCCTCGCCCCAATCTTTCCCATACGCAAAAAATTGCACATGAAACTGAATTTTCCCCCTACTCTTCCACGAGAGAGTGGATTCATATGCATCTACGTGAAGAAGACATTTTTGTGGACAATTAGATAACTGCGCACATGTTTCTTGTTTTAACTTAGGGTTTGGCAACGTTAGAAAAATGATCCATCAAAAATTCTACGAATGACAGTGAGAGGCGATGCTTAGCGCTAACACGTTTAATTTTTCTGAGGTACCCGATTATTAGAAAATAGTAATTTTTATTTTCCGAATGAAAGAATTACTTTCATGCAGAAACATAAGCTGGGATAAAAAGCGATATCATTTGTTGATGTCAAACCATTGAGTTCTTGGTATCGTCACTTTTTAGTTAACGCATTTCTAACGCCATATACGTCAGGAGTTGGCATTTATATGCCAGGTTCATAGTACTGAATTTCATAGATTATGCTCCATCATGTATACATAACATAGAACTTTGTCGTACTCGCCTGCACTAAAAGTTGAATCAGGATGAGAGGGAAGTATGCAAAGCTGGTAGAATAGAAGGACTGGAAAACACTTGATAGCTAAACACTCTCCCCATGGAAAACCGAAGGTTTCTCAATTTTTACACACCCGCTTGCTTCAATTGTCGCAACTTCCGCACCCTGCTATCAAGCGTCACCAAGTTGTACGGTATTTAACAAATGTTCACGTTTGAGGAATAAATTGGAGGTTTGGTTCTCTAGCCAAGGCAATTTTTCATCAACATGGCACTGATCAGGGATCACTATATCGCAAATCCTTTGTGTTTCTCATACCTATAGACCATAAATAATTATTTAAGGAACAATATTCATTTAAGTTGTATTTGATGAGAATTTTTATTGCGTTTGTTAACCGTTGGCGAGAATTTTCCTAGCGCATGATGAATTGATAATACATGAACGATTTTCCAGAAAATAGAAGCCAAGATCATTCACTATATTTAAGCATGCAAACTTTTGCCAGATTTACAGACTGCACTTCGGGTTTGTGAAATGAAAACGACATAAAAAAATCAAGAAATAATCTATCATCATTTGCTGATTGTTGTGGCTGCAGTTTCTTGGATATGGTCATTCTCCTTCGATTATCATTCCCCTCCATGCTGCACTAAGGCTTTCACATTCACCAACAAACCCCATTCCCAGTCCTCAGCAACTAGCACGGAATCTTATTTCAACCCGTCCTTAAGCACGCCCTCCTCATAGCATAACTCCACTACTACCACTGCTCCCGTGCCTTCCGCCCCCTGAAGTCCTCGCCTCCGCCACATCTGCATCGCAATCCCTTTGGCCATACAACGCGCCAACCCGAGTCATGCTTTACTACGGGAATATTCCCCTCGATCATAACTCCTACACTTCCGGGCCTCACCCACCATTCCGTTCCCCTCCTACGGAGCCCGAGAGCCATTTTAAGTCATCCTTTCCGCACTCCACCCTTCCTCCATCATATTTCTCTCCTCTTTTGCCTCTTTCCTTCATTCTCCTCTTTCCTATTCTCCTTCAGCGGGAAGAAAAACCTCTCCTTCCTCTCTCCATTGCCCCGTCCCTCTTACGCCACCACCCGAACGAGTTGGGCTAGACATGCCTCCCTCTCCAGAACGCTGTTCCTCCTTGTCCTTTCCAGTTTTATTCCCACCCTTTTTCTCTCGCTGAGTATATATACACCCCTCTCTCAGAAAACCCATAGCACTTTTTGCCCCCTTAGATTTGTGGCTCCCCTTCTCTCCATCTAAAGGAAGGAGAAGGCAGGCAGCAGCAAGAAGCATGTGATTACGGATCCGATGAAATAAATGACATATTAAATAAACTGCGGAAAATATCATGGCGGTAAATTTTACGCTGTCACACGCAAAGCTCGAGCCGGGGGTTTGGAGGGGAGGGGAGGGATGGGGAAGAGAGAAAGCAGGGGTATCCGCAGGAGGGATATAAATCGCAGGATTTGGTCGGGACTCGAACGCAGGGACACCGATCGTCGGATACTTGACGACACGGCAGATATTTTAAGAGTCAACAAATCCCTAAGTCAGCGGGCAAATAGTCGTATCGTATACTCTAAGAGAGTCCCACTGCAGAGTTCAAAATCCTTTCTCTAAGAAGCTAAGCTGGTCCAACGATTGTGCGACGAATCCTTTCTCGTGCTTGTCAATGAAATTTCCAAAGCAGCAGCAGAAAAATTAGATATTTCGGCAAACATTCATCGACTCCATCTATAATAGTCGGAATAAGATAACGCCAACCATAACTCTGGTATTTTTGAGATCTAAGCATATTCAGGTCCGGCCGAACTCCGAAATTACATCAGCAATAACCCTTTTACCTCGCGAGTAGGTCCATTTGTAGTTTAAATAAATGTGTAGTTTAAAAAAAGTATTCCACTTATACATGATAAAACTCAAACTCTAATAAAGATCGAAAACATGCCATTTATTACCAAGATAAAAATTAATTATTAATTAAAGATTATTTTGCATTTAAATTCTTAAGTATGCCAAATTATTTCGGGAAGTCACCACATGGAGAAATAAATAATAGCTTCTCGTCAAGACGAAATATTTTCTCTTAAATGTTTTCGCATTTTCAAACCGATTATTAAAATTCATATAACTAATATTAATGCATTCATAGGTGTTTTTTGTGTTTTTTAGGCCCAGCTGAACATTTATCCAAGGAAATGAAACTTTGCTTTTTGTATAAAAAATCCCAGCATAAAATATCTCCTATCAGTGTTTTACTGGTTTAAAAAACTGCTAAGAGCTCAATGCTATATTTTTTAAAATCTCTTCTTATCTCATGTTGTATGTTCAATAGGTAGGTACTCGAAATTCTCCTGCAACGAGCTCACATGGAACACATTACAAATTGAGGTGGACAAATTTTTTTGGTAATAACATGCATTAGTAAAAATTTACAAAAATATACTGTTTTTCCTCAACTTTTAGTGCTTTTGTACCTAGTTATTATTTGTCAGTTTTCATCTCTAACACCTGTTATAGTACCTAGAATATGTACCTAGGGCGATCAGCGATGGCGAATTACATTTTCGCGTACATCATACGAGCAAAAAAAATATAGTTCTCGAATATAAGTACATGTATGAGTGCTCTCATAAGCCCTTTCTTAACCTCTGCCCCCTCCATTCGTGACGATTCTCTCCAACAAACGTCCCTCCCTTATTCGCCGCTACAGCCAATTTCCTGTCCCGAGTCGTATCCCCTGACGTCCCTCGAACACATGACAGCATGTCTCATTGCTCGCTTGTGCACACAGCATTCCGTCGTCACTCTTGACCTTCGCTTCGTACATCTCCCTAACACCCCATTTACTTTCTCTCTCCCGGGTGAAGCATCCGTGGTCATTCATATTTAATAGCTTCTAGCAGACGCGTGTTACAACTAGCAGCGGCGGGAGGGCGCCGCGGAGGCATCTTGCCTCGAACACGCCCTCAAACATTGATCCACCCAAAACAAAAGCATTTCCCTTTATTTTCTAGAAGACAATGCGCAAATAAGATAAGTTTTTTTCTCGGAGCGAAGCCTTGAAGCAGGGATATTACCATGAATTTAAAAATGCGCAGATACGCAAAATGATATACTGAAAAAATGACCATGAGAATGGTCTTTATGCATCATACTTAGCTATCATTAGGCAAGAATCGTAAAAAATATTAAAAGGTACGACATAAACACCAAATTAAAGTGATCGTGGCAACTTGCTCATCGCATATGAAATGGATAGATTTTACAATGGACTTTAAACGAGAAGTAAAAATATCGACGCAGTTAATTTTCAAGTTTTGGAATGTAGCTTGATCCTTTAAAGGGATATTAAAAAAATTCAACTTTCAAATAATTTATATACCCTTCAGCTATGATATTAAACTTCAGGATGAGTACAAAATGGTATATGTTAAAAATGAAATGTATACTTGCATAATCAGGGTTTTTTTTGGATGAGCCTCGATTTGATGCAAAAATCCAACGTTTATTTATGTATAAAATACTTTACGTCGATATATTCGGGATCCTACAATCTTTCAGAAACACGAATTTTAATAGAGCACTTCAACACTTAAAATTTTTCGCCAAATAAAAGGTTCTAGTCGGATAAAACTGGCACTGCAGTGCAGCATAAGAATATAAAATAAATTTTCCCATAGATACACGGAAATGAACAAGTAATGAATGACGAATTCAAAGTAAGTGTACCCGAGGATGCGTATATCATGAAAAATACAAAAGATACTTCAGGGACGTTTATCGTAGGGAATAAAAAATGGTGGATCAGGATGTAGCGGATTACAACTCAGATAATTATGAAGAAGAAAGACTGAAGGAAACGGAGACATAAAAATGAAGAAATATGCGAAAATATTTTTTGAATCAACATCCTGAGGCAAGAAACCGATAGGGTAGGGGAAACATGTCGGAAACAACATTGCGATTACATAAAAATATCAGAGAAAAGAAAACTGTACTCGCTAAAAAAATGAACAAAAGAATTGCCTGGTGAATGGGATAAAAACATGGGAGGAACAACGAGTGGAAAATTTATTCGAAGGAAAAGTTTGGAGGAGACGGAGAATGAGAGTAAAATATGAATAATGGAAACAACTATTTATGATTAAGTTAGCATGCTTACTTGCTTAGATATAGCTTTGGAGTGAGAGGTGAAAACTGATATTTTTCTCTCAAACGTACCACTTACAAGGATATAAACTGTTTTCAGAAGAATAAAATTTTCAAAAATATACTCACACTAGACAAGCTAGGGGTACTCTATGGCAACGATCAATATTTTTACTCAACCGCAAATATTTGTGAAAGAAAATCCAACAAGATCTAAAAGGAAAATTTCGACTTAACACTTAAAAAGTGTTTTATGTGTTGCAATGAATCTGTTAAAGGAAAATAGGGCTATTGGAATGAAAAAAGTCTACGCTAATATAGGGATGCGTACAACTTCACGCGTTCATTGATGCTTTTTTAAATTCGGAAGAATCGGTTTTACGAAAACGCTGTGCCAAATACGCTGCCTGTATTCACTAAAGTAGCAATTTTACAGGGGCAGGGTGTGAGTTTTAATAGTTGATTAACTGATAGACTCAAGAGAAAATTGAAGTTAATAAAGCATAGAGTACAATATGCTTGGGAGTTATGTTTTCCTTGCGCCAAAAGGCAGAAAAACAGGAATTGGTTTAGTTACTTTGTTTTTTTTTTATGCTAAGCAATTACGAAACTCATTTTCTAACAATCCTTTTTTTATCGAATAAAACAGCTAGAACTTTCCCGACATTAAGAAATAAATGCAATTTATTAGTGCGTGGAGATTTTCTAAAAGAGGCTAATTTTAAAATAGACGGTTTGATTATATTATGCAGAGAGGAATGTAATCATATCAGAGAAATAGTAAAATGGTAGTGTATAAAGTAATTTGTAGAAACAGCAAGTTCCTACTGAGTTTACCAGTTCACAACCGATGTGTATATAGATAAAAATAAATCAATGTTCCGATAAATACCGGTGGTGAAATCGTTCGTTCATTCACTCAGACCGCTCAGCGGCAAATACTCACATAAATGTTTATACAGAAAGGTAGAAAGAAAGTGGATAGGAACACATAACATTTTGTGTTCCTATCCACTTTCTTTCTACCTTTCTGTATAAACATTTATGTGAGTATATATATATATACATACAGGCAATTGCTAATTCCAGCGCAGACATCATGACAAATGTTCTTTGCTCCCGCGTTGCGGAAAAGTCATCTTTGGAGCACTTTTCTTTTACGCCTGAATCGTATTCTGATCATTTGAAGTAGCAAGCATGGATAGATACAGAATATTGGAAACTAGAAAGAAATTATTACTCTTTAAATGACAGAGTTCAACTGAACACATAGTAACCTTAGGGCCTTATTTAGAGTCACCATCTACCATCTTCATCACCCCGAATCTCTCTTAGAGCTGCGACACTTTAAGTGAAGTGATCAATCCAACCGATAAGTGGATTTTTAACTCTGAACCCCTTGGCGAATTTTCTGATAAGTAAGTCTGTAAGCTTCTCTTTACTTTTGTCCAATCCCTAAACTACAACTCTCCTACCTATTTCTCAGCACAAATGATCTCAGCTTTCAGTCGCCTTCTCCCATAATCGCCACTGGATCAAGGCCAATATTTACCTATATGGTCATTGCTACAATACTCCATCTACAATTAAATATCATCTATTAATTGCATGAAGACCTTCACATTGACACATGGTTTCACATATTAATAATTGGTTGTTTACGTTTGAGCTTCTTAAATGTCTGAGAATTGATTGTTAACCTATTATTGCCAGCAGATTCTAACATGCATTAACCACCTTTGAACTTCCTCAATCCTCGTTCAAACTTCATCAAACATAATTCGAAAGTTTTTGATTGTGTTTAAAGTGAATGTGATGGGGTTTGCTAGGCCACGATTCTTCACCACCCCGTCACCAGTAGCATCCCGGCTATCCATAATGGTTCAAGAATGACCTATCATAGCTCATTATATATATATATACACAAATAAGTGTTTATACAGAAAGGTAGAAAGAAAGTGGATAGGAACACATAAAATTAACGAACACAAACGAACAATGGTGGTGTGAAGGTGTAAAGATGGCAGATTCCAAGCAGAAAAAATTCTACTGGACCGGGAATCGAACCACGGACCTTTGGATTTCACGATTCATACAAAATCATTCACGAAAATCATACGAGAAAATCTTTGTTGCACAAGATAATTATACACAAAAATATGGCAACTAAGCATTGATGCCAATGTTCTCATTTAAATGGTGAAGGCGTTTGTGATATGCTTGCGGAGGAGAGCTGAAAATGCGACGGATGCAACGAGAGATGAACGAAGAAGGGCTTAGCATTAAATGTAATGAGTGGAAAAGAGGAGAACCGGACAAGGCAGGGTGGGAGACGGGAACAGAAGATGAGGGGAGAAGGGATGCTGAAGGCTGTAATAGAGGGATGTTGGTTGGGTGCGCGGGGAGTGGAAAGGAGGACAATTGACTTCATAGGTATGTTGAAGATAACTATAAAATACACTGAGATGAAAAAATATGTCATAGGAGAGGAAGAGGGGCTACGTCAGTAAAACTCCAGTGGTTTCTAACTCTTCTCCATTAAAAAATTGACCCGTAGGTTATCCTAAAAATTATAGGCCTTAGTGCCATTTTACCATTCTTTTCGTTCAACCCATAACCACAATCATACCACACCAAATTCGTTGCCAACCATTTCCTCACCACTCCACCTTCCCCACACTTTATATTTGGTTTCCATTCACCACTCCTTCACAGTTCGGTACCTTTGCCCAAGGACAAGCCCCGTATTCGCGTAAAAATATTCATATTCCAGCTCTGGAAAAGTGCCGATTCCACTTTGCACTTCTCATATCGTTTCAACCTTTCCAGCGCGAGAGAAAAGAAAGCTGTTCTATGAATCCTCCGCGGAATGAAAAATGCATTATTCATGATGGATTGCGAGAGATTCTCTTCTTCCTCGCCCCGTATTTTTTTTATTCAAGAGGCAAGGCTCTTTCGCTGGAAGTCAGCGCATACAGAGTCATACTTTGGCACGTTCGCGAAAGCACACACAAGCCCTGAACACGCTAGCCTTTTCAGAGGCTGAAGATGCCACTTCTCTCTAGCACTGATGCGTGAGATTTCCCGGCAATACCGGTAGGACCCGCAGACGTTGAACGCGGAGACAGTTTCGCATTCCGACTTCGTGAAGTACAGGTCGGTTGACTGATTCGGGAGGTCACAATCAACTGACGTCATTCGTACCACTGAAACTACTAGATCAGGTTGGTGGGTAAGGGGAGAATACATTTTTGGGAATGACGGAAGGTTTAAAAAAAATTGTCATTGGAATTAGCCTATTACCCATTTAAGGCGTGAAAGAGACCACATGTTAACATCCCAACCGACGGGCAAGGCACTGCAGCCGTAATGTTCTCCACAGTGGTTCTCCATGAGGAAAATTGCAGGGAAAATATATTTTTTCATGATAATTTTACGGGAATTCTGAGGTTTTATCGCAAATAAAATGCTTTTTCGCTAGCACAACGTATCAAATTCAAAGCAGAGGAAATATATTACGCCTATCTTGATAATTTGCGCCAAAAAACTGGCAAGTCGGAAAAGGTCTTCCGAATAAAAGCGAAAGAATGGGATGATTTCAATAGGCGATAAGACATTGATCACTAATTGACGTCTTAAGAGCATAAGTCACTTAGGTCACCGCATCACCATTCACCATGAATAACTACATGAGCCCTTTTCACTGGCTGGTACGTCAATATATATGTCTAAATAATATCGATTAAAAATGATAAAGCGAGGGGCATTAATGAGATATTAGCAAGTGAATTACGAAAATACGTATGGCCTCCCAATGCTAAATTATGAAATAACTGTGAAGTGAACTGTGAAGTAACAAGTGAATGTTAAGAAGCCACTCCAAAATTAATCTACCATTTTATCACTCCTTACCCTCTCTGATGCTCACAAGGAATGGAAATCTAATTTTTTGGCAGATACTAATTATTAACAAAACAACAGTAATTTTATGTAAGGGTAACGGGACAATAATGAGAGAAAGTCCAGCCAAAAGCGTTAAATATGAAACGATATTTTATAAAATATATTTACTGGCTGAATCCTCTTTTTACTAGTTTACTTGTAGTACATATTTTAGTAATATAGTTTCCTTTCGATTTCAACAATAGAGCCATCAAAATAACATATCCCCTAGATACTAATTATATTAATTGCATGCGCCACGGACAAAGGAGTTGAACAGGTGACGCTGGAGAAAGATGAAATTGCTATTCGAAGAGATATGATTGATTTCTGGTCTCACCATCTATAGGTACTTTTAAATCATTCAGTGAAAAAAGATTTCGCTCAATTTGACCTCCACATTAAGCCTACTCACATCCCTATCGCTTACCCTGACAAAGCTTTCGAATCAAATTCTCAATTTCATTTTATTTTTACATCCACCTTTTAATTCTGCCATAAGGCATTTAGGTATACTCATCTTCTTCCCCTTCACTTGAGGTTGCGTCCCAACTTGTTCGATAGAGTACTGTCAATTATTATGTCTGCCGAAGCCTGATGGGTAATTAGTATGCATGGGAAATATAATGGATAGTTTCAGTATCCAAGTACTATTAATTAACCGTCAAATAAATACCAACATTACCAACTACAATCCTCAGTTTATGTTTTTTGGCTTTTAATAAACCTGCAGTAAATTTCCACTTTGTCGGGTAATTATGGCGATGTAATTTTTCGGCATCTAATAAAGCTCGTTTTAAGGTTACCTTCATTTATTATCCTAGTTAGCAACTCTGGCTGTCCTTATGAAACTCACTTCACCTTTTCCAGGACCTTAAGCCCTGATTTTATATGTGCCCAGCATTCAGAACCGTACAGTAACGATTGGATCGCTATAAGATCACTTGAATATTCGTTATTGATGCCTAACTATGGGCCAACATTCTAAGCGTTCCTGGAATGATCTAAGTCTTTTTTTAAAACACGAGGAGCTCGACAGCATAATTACTGACAACGTATCTTAAACCTTTATTTTTTTACATCAAACCATTTCTCTTGTAATGAAAAAAGAAAGAAATGTCTTGGATTTTGAAATCAATTCCCCAAAAAATCAATCAACCGTTCCCATTTTTAGTATCAATCGACTACCCAAAAAATAGTATTCCGCGTAAAAATGATCTACAAGGCAGAGAGTAGCATAAGGAGGCGCATGATTCAATTATGCAGGATTCCCAAACAGGTTGCCCTCGGGTCGGCCCCGTTAGTCCTACTTTAGAGGACATAGTCACACGGCAAGTCCATGTTTGTTTCGGCGTCCACAAGACTGCAGCCTCGACACTTGCCGAACTCGGTCAAAACTCCTACTCACGAGCCCCTCCCCTACTATACGTTTATAAGACATAAATTATAATAAATTAACGCCCTGATAGGCATATTTAGAACATTATGCAGTATTCGGAATGGATATATATTTATAATTATGTAATGGTATATCGTCCGATGAATTTATGCATAAACTGCGATTGCATCATTTAAACCAGAATTCAAACCAGGGTCGAATCCTGGTCAAGCATTTGTTTACTTTTGTGGCTAATTTAATTTAATTTTGTGTATATCTCTGTATTTTCGAGCGTGACTGCGTAGTACATAAATCAAACGAACCCGCAATGATTGGAAAATCGTCCGAGGGGATGGTTTTTCTCGTATGCAATGTGTCGAGGTTGGAGAATGTGAAAGTTGTCTCATAATAATGGGCCGCTCAATCCTAAGATTGGTTGACGGCAGCCCTCCACCCTTCCCGATCTAATGGTACGTCCCTTACCACCTGGCATCTCTCCCTATGTACTTTCCTATTTATTTGGTCCATGAACTTATTCCTGGGTCTTCCTCAGGGGACTTATCCCTCTATTCTACCTTCAAGACAGTATTCTACTCTAGCCTAATTAGGACTGTTAAAAATGTAAATTATTGCTTGGGACAAAGAATTTACATCAGCATACCTACTGCCTTCCGATCCACAGGCCAGTAAGACATGTGTGGGGTGCATTTATGTATCGATGTAGCGCTACGATGTGTCTCCTATCACCACCTTCACAATCCCCACATTTCCCTCCCCAACCGTCTTTCCTTACCAACTCCTCGCTCACCAGCTTCCAACCCAATCCATTCCCACGAGTCCTCTCCCCCTCAAACACCGCCTCTCCAAAAACCCGCACGCAGCATAAACACCGTCATTTGTATCTCGGCCCGCGTGTTGTTTATGCTGCCTTTCGCTTGTTTTTCTCTTCCTCCCCGTTAACACCACCGACCTCGCATTTTGCCTCACGATTCCGCCTCTGCGTTATTGCCATCTTCCAATTCCTCAGCTGTAAAAACGGCATTATGCTCAAACAGATTTATATCCACGCACAAAGCTGTAAGTTACGCGACGGGGTTTATTTGGCGCGCGTTTATTTCGCTTATTTCAAACGACGGTCGATCCGTTATTCACCAGCGAAAGGGGGAGATTCCGGGGCTCGGGAGAACTATCAAGCGCTTTAGTTTGAATAAAAAACCCTCCAGCCCCCTCTGAAAATATCACGGCAATTTTTATGGAAGTACCCACCTATATTCTTCATTTTACATCGCTGTTTGAACGAATGGAGAGCATTTATGTCAGCATGTTCCGCAATCACGGCCGTTCAGATTGGTAGGATGCACTCAGCTATGGATTCATGCGACGGTAAAAAATTAAGTGATATGCTATTTCACTTAATAATGGTGAATGTGAACTACAATTTTTTCTCTAGGACATCGAAACGATGTACGATATATGCGTGTCCATGAATCTCAGAATTAGTCTATTTAAGTCTAATGGAGGGCCATTCACCACAAAATCGCATAATTGAATGCATGAAAATTTTTTTTGAATCATGAAACCTTTAGTGCACATCTGACTTTCATGTAAGCTTTACACATTTGGCTTTCACAAAATCTAAGCAACGCAAAGCGTTCAACAAAGTTAAAGAATAATAGCAGAGGAAGGAAATCAATGCCGCTTCAATTTGAATGCCATTGTAACACGTTTTGATTTATGACAGTTATTAATAACTGTGTGGGGGCTTACACCAGTCGGTTACTTCAAACTCACGCACTGATATTGAGATTCATTAAAAACTAAATTTACCATATCAAACGTAAACTAGCCGATATGCGAGGAAGCTTGAATTCCTTGGATAAAATGGACACAGGAACATAGGAACGCGCTTTAAGTACCGCAAAACATTGCTATAGAAAACGTTTCATTAGAGATGTGAAACATTTAACGTCTTATGATCAGAAATCAGTAGTTATAGAACTAAAATACTCATAATCTCCGAGGAAAAATCGATTTCAGTAATGAACATATATGAAAGGAGTGTGCTCCGTTGGTTTGGCCATGTTGAGAGAATGGATGAGAGTCGAATAACGAAACAGATATGTAAGAGTGAAATGAATAGTGCGAGAGGGAGAGGTAGGCCGAGAAAGTGGTGGTTGAGGAAATTCTTAGGAGGAGGAATATTAGAAGTCTTTAAAACAGGAGTGCGTGTATGAAGCAGTGTATGGGGGTAAATTAAGCTAAAGAGGTTTGCAAGGATAGGTCAGTATGGAGGAAATTATTGAAGCAGAGTTAGGTGTACAAATATGTATTTATGAGTGAAACTTAGTGACTCTGCCTACTCCGGAAGGGAACGGCGTGATTGGTATGTATGAATGTATGTAAAAATCGATCTAAGAAACATTTGCTAATATAAATTATTCCTCAAGGAGTCTATTAATTGTATAATCATTCTTGCAACAACGTATCTCGACCACTTAAAATAACCAGAAAAAACCTTAAGATACAATCAATTCCACCGGACCAAATTTGAATGTTAACAGTACCGTAAAATTACCATTAGCTTCCTAGACAATTACAGGGTTTAATGCTAAAATCACTAAATGCAGTGATTTAGAGCCTTCTAATGAGTGCCGTTCGTCGGAAGGACGTTAGAAATTCCAAATACATACATGGCAGCTATCTTAAAAATAGGACAAATGCTGACGTCTCGTTTCTCTCCACCCTACTATCCTCCCCCAATTAGGCGTTACCCTGCAATCCTAACCAACCTTCTCCGTCTGTCACATCGGATGCTACTATTGTCGGTGGACAGACCTATCAGAAAAGGTAAAACACCAAAAATATGCTCGTGAAAATACCATTTCTATTTTCTGATGTTCCGGATATGGCAATGAAACACTCCAATACAGCACTATGTCGTCAGAGGTGTAACAGTTGGTGGGAATGGCACCGCGCCCTCGGCGTGAGAGGAGCACCATGGGAATTCAGCCAACTTAAAGGAGTATGATGTTCAAAAAAAATTTCAACCGCTTGAGTAACTAAAATGTCCATAGTATAAAGAAGTTACAAAAAGAGCAACAAAGAGAATTAAATAAATACGGGCGTTTCACTTTTCCCAGAGGCGCCATTGCTCCTAATAAGGTAATAATAAAACACTTGCACAAATAACAACCATTGATGTACATTTCAATGCAAAGTCCATGCCGGGCCGCGTGGCTAGTCCCCCGCCATGAGGGGATAGAAGGTCCAGTAAATGAATTGAGTCAAATGTCAAAGCAAACATTATCATACGCTAACCCAATTACATAAATGTTGATTAAGTATATTAAGTAAGCAAAAATAGAATAAAATTGAAAAGCCTATATAATTGGGGCGCCCAAGACTTCATTTTACTTGGGCATCAAAATTCCTAGGCACACCATTGAGTACGAATGAAATTTTATTTGTAAAAGATATAGCAAGTTTTAATCGAAATTCTGAAGTAGAAATAACTGAGGGTGAACTTCGAAGGAAATTAACAAGACACCAATAACAAATTCCAAATTGGCGTACGAGAGTTAAAAGGCCTCCAAATGAAACAAATAGTAAATAAAAATGTAAATACGTGTTCTTTAGAAATACAATATCCGAGGAATTACAATTAAGCTATAAAATGAGTCACTAGATTAGTATGATTTCAAAATCGTAACATTCGTCAACTAATGAGGAATTGTAAAATCGAACATTCATTCACCCTCGGAAATTTTCATATTTTAAGTATTTCATGACAGTTTTTACTGCTGAAAGAATGAGTCGGTTTAATAGGAGAAGCAACATAGTCATCAAGTTTCACACACAACAGAAATCATAAACACTGTAAGGTGAGAAAAGGCAAAATATGCAAACTAAGGTCCGACACATGGGCATACCCAGCGAGGGGGCAGCTGCCCCCCTAGAAGCAAGTATAAGACATGTACCTAGAATAAAATTTTTTTTTTCAAGCAAATAATTGTAATAACTAATAAAGCACTGCCTTAATTATACAAGATTTTCTTAAAATTTTTGTTTCATTCGCCTTTTCCGTGCTAAAATGTTACAACCAGAACGACCACGGCTTGCCCCCCCCCCCACCCCTAGTATTGATCCTGGGTACGCCCTTGGTCCGACATGCTACTATTCCAATTAATCACTCGATATAATTTCAACACTTGATCTTATTTTTAAATCACTTTATTGGGTTGACTTTCACCCCTTTCGGAATAAATGAATCCATCGTAGCTATTATACATAAAATACGAAATTCACATAATCGGCATCCATTTTGTTGAACGCTCGTGACAGGAATGGGGGTAAGTGTTAGATGGCTATAGCATCATTAATTCTTGGCTGAAAAACTCTTGAAAGTTTAAAAAAATGACTTTGTAGATACTGTTAAGACAGCAAAAGTGAAATATGTGCAATAGGGACCCACAAGCAACTATTGCGGTTAATTACTGAACGGAAAAACTTTTTCAGATTAGTTTCTCATGTAATCAAGCGCCATTGTTGGAATCATTTTGTCCTAAAAATAATTCAACACAAAATGTACTGAAACGGCAAGCATTTTGCGTGTCTCCGTTGCAACTTCTGGGGGAACTGGTTGGAATAACAATCGCGCCACAGCAACACGATATGAATTACTATTCATAAGTCACACAATATCAGTATGAATGCCACTTACAACATGTTGGGTCCGGGTAACGAAGCAAGTTCGCAGGGAGCGTGAATCCCAGCGTTGTAGGAAGTCCACCGTTGACGTTGGCTTCAGAGCAGCGAAGTCCAATCGTAAATGAAAGTTCGCAGTTAGAATCCCTCTACTGTCTAATCAGTGAATAGATAGGGCCAAATCCATGAGTGTACCGATTCTTCTCAATCCCGCGGTAGCTTCTGGTCGAACAAAATGATGCAGCACAAACGAAATAACTTTTTCACAAAATTCCGCCTTCTTCAGTTAGCGGCACGGTTAACACTGAAGTAAGGGCTCTCTATTTTTCCTCCTTAGCACTTATTCTCACAGTAGCGACTGGAGTCTAGTGGGTCAGCGAAAGAAACAAGCGAGAACAAAAGAGCAACGAAAACGCTTCAGCTCTTGCTGGAAAGGGGGAGTTGGAAGGTGTCAGGTGTCTTCAGCGGTCGAATGCCTTGAGATGCTTATCAAATATCAGATTTCTGGGAGGCTTTGGAAGTGGCTGGAAGGACAGATTGCGTAACAAGGCATTCAGGGTTTATTTCTTTGAAAGCCATTAAGTATATTGTTACGCGTCTCATATTTCCATTCGACTCGTCTGGCCGCCGGTTAAGCATGGTAATCACACGTGTACTTTTTCTTGCCACGTGTAATTTTTAACGGGAGAAATATATTATACTGATATGAATGTAAATTTCATTCGTAGTGTCATGCAATACACATACATCCCGATCATTTGCAGTCTTCTCCAATCAAATTATTCTGCATTTACATTGAGTGAGACTCGAAATACATTTGGATAATCCCAGTTAGTATGAAATCTAGCAGAGTAAACATCAAAGCTCTGTGCCCACCTTACGGTCACAGAGGAATAAAATGCTAACATAAGTGATAGTTCACTAGAGTGGATTCAGCTGCACAGTTTATTAGCACGTCTCATCCGTGCATTTACTATACGAGCCGTTATAAAGGCATGCGGCTGGGGCTACGTGCCCCTGAGCATAACGTGAGATTACGGTTACCTCTCACTTGAGGTAAGGTAAATGCTATGTACTTTACACTTGGATTTTCTATCTTTAATGAATGTGAGGCCAAAACACTAGAGGTAAAAAATGAATCATAAATTCCAAGGATTATGAGACATTGTTTGGTCTGCAAGGAGAGTGAAGTAATTCAATCAATCCATATTTTTAATGCAATTTCACATTCTTCTTCGAGTATTCGTGCAATGTCGGGACTATTTTATTTCGCCACAGTTTAATTTCTCCTGCTCTCTTACGTCCTCGAGAATCATATTTGAATGAATCAACTTTCATAATGTGATAATTCTATGTTGAATTACATATGTATAACTTTGAACGTGCCCGCAGTTTCAGTTGTAATGCGTTTAAATTGAACTACCCATTAAATAGATGGATTTCAGGCAAAAATGATCACTCTTATCCATGTTAAATACTTGCTCATGTTTTCTCTAAGGGAAAACAAATTCGCGATTAGATCATTTTCACTTCAAAGTAGGATGTTCAGTTAAGAATACTTGCGTCATGGACCTAGGTTATGAGGGTCTTTACACAAAAACCAAAATGTTCCATCATTTCTTAGGAAGGCTACAATTTTTACGTTTTCTCGGAAGAATTTTGCCCACAACTCTCATAATCGCCCCATAGGTATCTTGGATACATTTCGACGCATGCGTTCATTCAATTGGTTATTTACGCTAGTATCATAAGAAAGCGAAGGCAATTTATCCTTGATTGCAGTCTGAGAACACCATTGCAATCTGAGAAGAATACGTAGCCGATCTCGTTACGATTTTGAAACTTAATCGCCGGATAAATAGACTTTGATAAGGGTGAACTCAGAAAATCACCTCTCTCAGCAAATTATACACAAACGGCGACTGAAAACGACAGCACGCTCTCGCTCGACTCATTCTTTTTCATGTAGACGTGTCTTGGCTCCTCGGGACTCTCCGGGCTGTAAAATGCGCCGGCGAAAGCAATGAATTCCACGTGGAACATCATGCATGGCAATTCTGCGAATCCGCTAGCGAGTCGCAATAAACAGCGTCTAACAACGCCGCTTTTCCCTGGAAATGAGCAGCAGGACGGAAGATGCAAGAACAGCTGAGGGGAGCTGAAGGAGGATACCTAAGCATTCTCTGGTAACGCGGAAAAAGGAAGAATGGGGGGGAGAAGGAAGGAGAAAGATGAATAGGCAATCTTCCCACTCGGCCTGGAAAGACTGACCCATATTCCTCCTGTTTTTACGGCTCTCGGGTCGAACACGTTTCCTTAAGGCAGAGAATATCGTCTGGATAGGAGGTCCGGCTTCCTCGGAGGAAAAAAAAAACAGGGAGGGTTCCCTCGCATGCGAAACTGCACTGGTGCGCAAGTGCTACCCCGTCCGAAGAGTGACCTGCTCTTTCCTTCCACCTTCCTCAAGGTCTCCACGCCACTAGACGCCGACGCAGCCGCCCTCACAATGTCTCAAGCCTCTAAAAAAAACCTCGGGCAACGTCGGCTCTATTTTACCGTGCTTTGGCACATTTCACCCGCGATCCCTCGCTCGTCACGTACCTATTTCCTCGGTACGTTTGACGCAATCCTTAAGGCTTCGCCGTCGAAAGAAGTCACGCGTCCGGGTTGAGGTGAGAGATAAAACTTGGTTATCCCTAAGAGCGCCGGTTTCAAGTGCAAAGGAATCCTCCGAGGAACCGATAATACATGAGCGAGCGGAGTATCGCCCGTCCAGTGATCCTCTTTTTTAATTTTGAACAATCTTATCGATCAAATCCGTGCAAAAACTCACTTTTCAGGAAGCAACAATGTCTATATTTTCGCATATGAAAATAAAATAATCTTGAAAAGAGAAGTCACTTTGTACGTTCCACACTGATATTTTTTCCGTCCATGGTTTCGAAAATATATCTGTCATTATCAGGGTAAAATATCACTTTTCAGTTGTCCATGAATACCAAACTGAGGGTGGGTGGGGGAGGCGAGGGACAGAGGGTGGGGGAAAATGGGGGAGGAGAAGAAAAGTTTGGTTAAAAGGAGAATGACGCTAATGGGGAGGGGTAGGGGATGAACACAGTGGCCAGATTGAGTTTATGACATAAACTAAAACGAACAATAAAAGCTTATTGACGTAAGTGACGAATGCACGTCAATAATGAGGTCATTTTCCAGATTTGAATTATGTTTAACAGCATTTACAATCTCAAGATTGGTTGACTGCAGCCCTCCACCCTTCCCCATCTAATGGAAGTTCCGTTACCTCCTGGTAACTCTTCCTATGAATATACTTTCCTCATAATTACAAAATAATCTTACTGCTATGGATACCATTATGTAAAAAAGTAATTTAAATTGGATGGCGTATAGAGAAAGAAATCATAGATAGAATAAACAATAATAAAAAAATAAACTGTATATTTCCTTTTCAGTGAATTTAGGACTGAAGTATCTCTTTTTTGTCGTAAACTCAATTATATCTACACCTATCCATGAGCAGGGAGGAGAATAACTCCACCGAGGAGGCACGCGATCACGCGACCTCAGAATTAGCAGACTAGGATTCGACCTCACCGTCGCCAAGACGAGACAATTTTTATGAAAGACCGGGTTTAGCTATCTACACTGCAAAATTCAAAAGATGATAGTTTACGCCTACTTAACCTCCAATACATTCAGCACCATTTTTGAGTACGGAAGAAAAAATATATATTTTAAGTGGAAGTTCATTCAAAGCCGCTCAGAAGACCATTATGTAAAGATTTAGGAAAGGTTTTAGATTGTTTAAAGATTTACGCCTTAGATTATATTAAGATTTAGGTAAAGGTTTTAGATTATGTAAATATTTACGCCTATTTAACCTCCAATACATTCAGCGCCATTTTTGAGTACGGAAGCATAAATATATATTTTAAGTGGAAGTTCATTCAGAGCCGCTCAGAAGACGTCGTTAGTTTTTCGGAGTAATTTTTATTTAGTGTAAGAGGATTGGTGTCAATGTCAGTCTATCTAACTCGCGGGAAAAAGGGATAAACTACGCGAAAAGTGCTCGTACGATACCGAGGTAATACATAGATAACCGTGGTTTCCAGCAATACCAATTTCTCTACTCGAATCCTTGCTTAAGCTGCATACCATTAACCCTACTTTTCCTTAGTCTCCTTTTCGATGGACTAAGTTATCATTGGCCGTTCAATCCTAAGATTGGTTGACTGCAGCTTCCCTATCTAATGCTAGTTCCTTTACCTCCTGGTACTTCTTCCTATGTACCTTCCTCTTTATTTGTTCCCTGAACTTATTCCTTGGTCTTCTTCTGGGTTCTTTTCCCTCTATTTTACTTTCAATTATGTTCTTATTGAAGCAGAGTTTGGTGTACAAATATGTATGTATTTATGAGCGAAACTTAGTGACTATGCCTACCTCGGAAGGGAACGGCGTGATTGGTATGTATGTATGCAATTATGTTCTTCACAAACCCATTGTCTCAGGGTGTGTCCAGTCCATCTCGTCCTTCTTTTCTGTATGGTATTCCATATGGTCCTTTCCTCTTCTACTCTTCCGTGCACTTCATTATTTCTTAATTTTTCGTCAATTTAATATTTAGAATGATCCTCCTGGACCTGATTTAGAAGGCATCTAGTCTTTTCTAGTCAGCTTTTCAAATGTTCATATTTCTGATCCATAGAGTGCCAAACTCCAGAAGAATGGACAAAATATAAATGCATAAATCAGTGATGTGTTACTACACGGGTGAATCATGATAAGATTACAAAACCCAATACATGCCCATGGATTAAATCTTGGGTATTCGGTCCATACCGTGGACATTAACTCACCTGAGAGTATTACTACCGAATACTAAAACGATACATGATGGCATATACTTTTCAACATGTAACAAATATCACACTAATTAATCGGAGGCACGCACAGGAATTAACGCCTCTAACCAGGTCCAATTTCGGTGCAACCCGACAAAGATGGGCCTTTTTTTTCTTGCTGTGATCATGGAAGCAAGGAAAAAAATCCATGAATAATTTTTTTCCGTTTTTAACATAATAGAGCGATGAAATTAAGTGATATATAATGATGAGCGTTGAGTAAGCTCCGGCGATCGAAACTGTTCTTACAAAATTTCCATAAATGAATTGTATATCCAGAGAATTCTCGACAGCTGTGAGCAACTTTCTAAAAAAATATAGGAACAAATGTGATGCATCTAATGGATGCATTACGTTTAAGGTTTTCTTAGAATGGATTACAGTGAGGTACTTCAGAAGTGACAACAGTGCTTAAGGTGTGTAGATCCTTGTCTATTGTGACACATTTCTCTCCCTCGCTTCTTCAGAATGCATAAATGATTGATTAGCCTGGCACTTCTCCACATTCACTGCCTGTTCCTTAGAATGGTGATTACCTAAAAGATTACCGACTCCTACCCCAGGAACAGTGAACATTTATTCACACTGCGCGGCAGAGGCTCTATTGCGTTTCTGATCATTAATCTGCACACCGCCTACCGGCAATATGAGCTCTCCTCGACCATGCTCGGAAGTCGAAATGAAATACGATTTTCAAAGTGGTGAAGTTTGGTGCTGATAGCCGAAGAAATGTCCTCCAGAAAAAAATGCCTAGGGCATTTTTAAACTAGATGGCATTCATTTTTGAATACTCATACAGTTAAATATGGAATTGCGATTTCTGGATAAATTCTCCATTTTTCTCCATTTAATTCTCCATTTCCACTGGGTTAGAGGCTTCAGTAATGGACATATATGAAAGGAGTGTGCTTCGTTGGTTCGTCCATGTTGAGAGAACGGATGAGAGTCGAATAACGAAACAGATATATAATGGCGGTGGAAACAGATAAATGAATGGTGCGAGAGGTAGAGGTAGGCTGAGAAAGTTGTGGTCGATTGTGGTTGAGGAAATTCTTAGGCGGAGGAATATTATGAGTCTTTAAAACAGGAAAACGTAAAATGATGCAGTGTATGGGGGTAAATGAAGCAAAAGAGGTTTTAAAGGATAGGTCAGTATGAAGGAAATTATTGAAGCAGTGTTAAGTGCACAAATATGTATTTATGAGTGAAACTTTGTGACTCTGCCTACCCCGGAATGGAACGGCGTGAATGGTTTGTATGTATGTTAACCTCGTAAATTTAAAACCACGATATTCTTTAGAATGAATCGCAAGAGTTAAATTCATGGTATTCCTTTAATTCGTATCAATGGCAAACTGGCATAATGGTGATGCGTGGATACATGATACTCTAAACAAAAGCAAACTACCGGCTTGAATGTTACACGAAAAGTAGAGGCGTTAGAGTGAATTGTACGACTGAATCCACTCAGGCAAACTTCACTGTGATTATTCTTTTATATTACATCTATTGCATTGTATGAAATGAAAGCGTCAAGAATTTTCGCATGTACTGTTTGCAACAATGTGAATGAGAATCCTCCAAATTTTTACGATAGGCTCCCTCAATGTTAGAACAGAATAATACGATAAGCACATTGGATGAATGGACCTTTTGTAAATGTTATATATTAAAAAAAGAATCAATTTTTATGTTGATATGTTAATTCATTTCTCCGGCAAAGCTTGGCGAGAATGAGTACGTAAGCGCTTCTTCAGCGTGGTGAGGACGATCCACGAAACTCATTCGAAAAATGACCAGTAAAATAAGCACATTGTGAAACCAAATATTAAGTCCAATTACAGGAAACAAATGAAATATAACCTCGGGTATCCAGTTGCGCAATATTTTTCTCCCCGAGTCCAAAGCCTTCTTGGGAATCTAATACTTGATAAGCATCTCCCGGAATTTGGTCGCAGGCGACACCTGACACCATCCCTCATAACACGGCATCCACCGGCTGAAGCTCACGCGTCTGCGATGCTCGTTTGTTTGTTAGTTTCGTTTCTTGGCCAACCTCGGGTACTAGTATCGAGAACGAAAACCAGAGAGCGCTGCCATCAGTCTTAACTGACGTGAAAACTGAGCGGGCGGGATGTTGAGTGAAAGTGATTATGATACAAGTTCATTACTTGAGGGCAACGCGTGCGCGGGAGATGATTCACTTGTGTCGGCCGTCCACTTCGCAAGTTGAGCTCACCAGGGTCCGAACCTCGCCTGTTTATTAAGAAGTCGCTGGATCGAGAGTTTTTCAAATTGTGTTGTAGTGCTGCCAGTGCTGCGGTTGTCATTCGACTAACTCCTTCATTTGTTGCTGCTGCGATAAAGAAGATGGCTGCCGGATTTGTGCATTTCCCGTGGAATAATTACTAGCGGCCTTTAACAACGTAAGAATAGGATTCAAAAGAAGTTTTATTATGAAGCGATTCATTGAAATAGTATATTGTGAGTTCCTATGGTGCATATTTCGTCTTTATTCTGTTGACAGTGTCTTCGAAGGTGCTTTGTGCGTGATGATGAGCAACGATTCTGCTTCTTCCCTTCATCGGCCTTATTCCAACTGATGATAAAACAGCCGATGACAACTTCTAGTTTGGGCACTTCAATGGTAAGTGAACGACAGATTTCATTATTGGACATTGTTTGAAGAATATCACGGTTACGTCCTGCTATTATCCCTCGCTACTACTATATACATCCCTGCCTACTCAATATACATTGAATGGAATTCATGCTGGAATAGAGTGATTTATCGACCTGTATTTACGTCTTTTGGTGGCGGAATTGGCATCCTACCCACTCTCATAGTTCTTCATACTTAGATCAACAAGGTGCCTACATTATATTTCATTTTATGCAGAATAATTGATTTCACCGTCTGTGTCTGTAATAATATTTCGTCTTTACTGTCCTTACATTGTCTATGACGTCCGGTGTTTTGTGTATGCGAGTTAGGCACGTTATTGCTTTTCCCCTTTTCCAGTCCATTCCGACCATAAATGAAATAGCATTTGAACGCTACTGTAGAGAGTATATGAGTTGAACAGGGCATGACAAACTCTTCGGAATCATTAAGAGGTTATTTTGGTTTAGTGTGCCCCCATAGTTGCTGACTAATTTCCAGTGCAATAATAAAAAAAAATGCTGCAAGTAATTCAGCTATTAAGTAATGATTTTTGTATTCTAATATGAATTTGATTGTTTTGCGGGCATGCAACTATTATACATCCATTTCAAACTCATTATTTTAGCCATCTTAATTTCATTATTTTAAAATGAGATTCAATGACAGTCAAAGCCTAATGCTTTTAGAACTCCTGTTTTAACGCCCCCATTTTTATCTAATTCTCTATTTGCCTCAGTTTTTACTAACTGCGTATGAGAAATATTTCGCGTATTGGGTGTGAGGTTGCATGCCTGGACACTATCATTGATATGCTGCGCTGTCTATTCCTTGATGGACCTGGCAAGCCTCGACACCCCTCAGGGACACACCTGACGACTGATTTTTTTTAACCCTTAAATGGAACATTGTAAAATAAATTCTTCAAAGTGAAGGTTGGTTACTTGCATCTTTCTTGTTTTTGTTAGTGATTTACCTGTGTTGGTTAGGTCGGTCTATCTAATGCCAAAACATCTGATATTGTGGGTGAGAACGTTAAGTCTAATTCAGGAATTGAATGAATGATGGGGGTATATCAGTGTGGAAATTTGCCTGGTTCTCAAGAAAGGTACCAATTAGTGACAATTTTTACGCCCCATCTGATGGACGGTGTACTACATTTCATTCTTTCCACTATCCACCCGACTTGTGTTTAGAATGCTCATGAAAATACCCCGATAATGCGACTTCGTCAGAGTTTCACCGTTCAGTGCGAGAAGCTGCTGCGGAAGCTCAAGGAGAATTCGAGGAAGTATTTGTGTCGCCCGTATAGCTCGCCTGTCGGACCGATTTTTAATTAAGATTTCACCAAATGAGAGTTTGGTTTTACATTTTTAACTCTGCCTCATTTCCCTGAAGGTAGCGCATCCGACCGACCGCTATCAACACAGAGATTCACTATGTCCTGCTATCTTGACTCGCCACCCATACCGAATAAATATTGAGTGTAATTAATTCTTAAATTGTGTGATTTTTCGAGTCACTAAGATCGTGTTTAAATCTCGCGACGTCTACCTGCCTAACTCTTTCAATTGCTGCTTCAGAGATCAATTGAATGGCTGCCGTTTTTTGTGGATTTTGCGTTAAATATTCCTGCGTTTAATCGATTCGTTCATAAATAGCACCTAACGAAGTAAGAGAGTGATTTCGAAGTTGTAATGCCGAGCGCATAGGCGCAGTAGGACTTATGCTGGGCGGGAGCAGGAAATCCATCCGTAGCTGTATATGTATGCCAGGGGGGGGGGGGAAGGGGCAAGATATCATGCTGTCCGGCTCTGTATAGCAGATTTGGTATGAAATATCTCGTCCAGGGAGGTGGGCAGCCGACCCCCTGCCTCTCCTTGGCTAGGCCTATGAGCGAGCGTCTCATTCATATAGTAGCTTGTGTGTTGTTCAAATTTCGCCCTTACTGTCTTTACAGTGCCTACGAAGTCCGTTGTTGTGCGTCTGCAACCTTTGCACGATGTTGCTTCTCATCGTAATCCAAACTATCTTTCCGGAGATAAAACCTCTTGAGTAATTTTTATGAAAGAATCTCAATGTTTAAGATAACCATCGTTATTATTGCTCACTATTATTTGTAGATTAGTATGAAAACGAAATTCTACTGAGTGTTTACTCAACTACTAGCCCACTTCATTGCAAAATAGTTTACTGCCAATGATATTGCATTTCAAAGGAATAAGTATTTGCCTATTAGGGTGATTAATTGAATTGTTTCGAGGCTTTTGAACTTCTATACACATTTTTAATTCATTATTTGGGTCAAGCTATATTCATTCAAAGTATTATTCAAACTCATGTAATTTAATTTAATTCATAGTTGGTATACCTTATTAAAATAATATTTTTGTGACATTTAGTGGTGTTCGTCGTGTTTTTTGGCGCCTCCGGTGAAACGCAAGGTTAGCCCTCTCAACTTGTATTTAATTTTCTATTTTCCTCATTTTGCTCTTTATAATCTTTTATCGACATTTTTTTAAACTGTGTGTGCGGATGGAGTCGTTAATTTAAACATTATCTTCCTTTTAGTAGAGCGAATTCTCATGCTGCCCCTGTCACGCCGTGGGGACGGGGGCATCCCCGCCTCCCGTTAGCTACTCCGCTGACGACACGGTAATTTATTTTAATGCTTTATTCCCTTATACTGATAATTGTAAAATTTAAATTATATCAGATAGTGTAGTGTTGCTACATTTATTATTTTAGTGTTTAACGTTTTTTAATCCGCCGACAACCAAAGATATTTTCGAAGTGGACAGCGGGGAGAGTGGTTTAGATGGTATTGTGACACTTCATCCGGGAGGGAAGGTGAGTGGGGAGAAATCTGACGTCAACATTTCCCTTATTATTAAGAAGGGTGCCATGTTGTAGGCAATTCAAACGTCCATTGCGATGGACGGAACACTACATTTAGAGCTTTGAACATTGATCCTAACTATGGTTTAGAATACTTCTGAAAATTCTTCGCTATCGTCGATATTCAAAGCCTAGAACTCTTTTAAAGGCCAATTAAAATGTTTTGCTGCCAAAACCGCCAACATTTTGTCGCTAAAGGTTTAAATCCTTTCATCTTCCCTTACGCTCATGACTACATGAGGAACATCTTTTATTATCGATAGTCAACGGAATGGTACGTTCCACAGAGCTTATGAATATTTTGGTTCAATAACTATTGATGTCATTAATATGTCATTTTTTTCAGAAGTGGGTTATTGTTTTACCACTGTGATGGAACGTTTCCTATAACAATGTTTTGTGGGAACTAAAGCCCTCTTTTTTCCTTTGTTTATTTTATCGAAGGAATCGTGCACGAGTAGCTACTACGCGTATTGGAGGGTTTACGTATGGTATTTTAAATTTACGATTCAATTTATAAATTGATATATTAGGAATGACCATGTTAATGCCTGGGTATTTTGAGGAATACATTAATGCAGCCATAAGAGTTTGAAGTAACCAACTATTATAGATTCCTAGTGAAAAATAAAATTAACATTTGAATCCCCCACGTTGCGAAAGTGTTCTAACACAAATGGAGTCATTACTTCCCTTTGCTATTACATATTCTTTCCTGTCCGCTTTTGCATGGTTTACCATGCCATGCCTTATGTTGTAAGTGCATGAGCTGACATTTGTACCGATTGAATCTTCATTTTACCTTCACTGTTGGTTTTGCCTTTTCTTTGTGAAAATGCATTGTCTCAGATTCATTAAACTTTTAAATTTTTGCAATGATTATCGGCAGTCGGCTGGTACTATCGCTTAGATGATCACATCATTTCGACCGGTCTCGATAGATTAAACCATTGAGTACATTATAAATTTTCGTTGATAGCGGAAACCAGTTACAATAGCTGTGCTATTTGTCTCCGAGAATGTGTATCTTCAGCAAAATTCCAGGATCTATATCTTGAAATAAAGATTGGAGATTGAGGCCCTATCGTCTCCGTAGCATTGCCGGTCATAACATGACTCAAGAGCCTTGTTTGCTCTACTAAGTCTTCAAAATGGACGTGCTCGTATTCCTGAATCAACGAGATCTCGTCTATTTCCACTGTCTTCGTCGTTAAAGTGGACAGCTCATGCTCCCAGGCCCAGTGGGAAGGGTCTACGGTGGTCATACTCCACGGCACTCGGCTCTCCTTTCAAGCTCCCTACTACATCCTCTCTACTACACCCTCCTGCCTTCTTTTTACAACCCCTATGCGGGGAAGGGGATCCACCGCGAGGGGGAAACCGGGGAAATGGGGGTCGCCCCGAGGCTTCTGCGGCGGCCGGGCCCTCCGCATGGCAGCCAAGATGCGACGGCAGCGGAGGAGTTGGAAGGGGGTTATGAAGGTCACTGGGATATTTGAGGGAGGGAGTTCGAAAGGGATAACCGTGAGGTCAAGGGGAGTAGCAAAAGGGTCACAAAATGGAGAGAAAGTGAAGGGCAAAGGGCTTGGTGATAGAGAGAAAGAGTTCGAGTGAGAGGGAGCCCTGGCCGTAATGGAGGCCCTAAGCGAAGGGAGAGATAACGTAAAATGAATTGGGATATCTTTCTGAAACCATGTTATCCCCATCCCCAAAGGGTTAATCTGTTCGCCTTAATTTACTTTTTTTTCCGACAGCGGGTGGGAGGGGGAGAGAAGAGAGAAGGGGACTGCAGAATCCCTTGACGAAATTAATATAAACGGATTAGAGGAGGAATTTCCTGTTCAGATGTCGCGCGCACCCTTTGACGTCTTTTAAACAAGTGTTCCATGAAAACGTGAGTGGATAGCTTTATTATCTTTTCCTTTTTTCGCCTTCAAAGACCACTCTGGAGGGGAGCAGATGTCGTATTATTTTCCCGCTGTAAAAAGGTCTTTTATTAGTACCCGACCATAGTTCTTGATAGCAGTTTTGAGTTAGCAATACCAAAATTTTGACGATAGATGATTCCAAATAACGGAATGCCTCATGAAATCAAAATTTTTTGCATGATGCCAGTAGTCATTTTGTGCATCAAAGTGTTCATTGTAATTGGCTAAGAGAATCGAATTATGTAAATCGTTGCATCAGAATATTACATGTAACTAGTGTCAATGCTATTAACTGGGACATTAAAGAATAATTATCTGCAACTATAGCACGTACAAGGAGGTGGGTGTGAAATATGAAATGTATGGATGGAAAAACATGGCAGTGGTATTATTTATGAAAAATTATTGAAATTTTATCTTTACAGTCATTGTTGGTATTTTATTCAATATACTACTCTTGCCCTTGTTATAATTCTTGCTTCTCCTAATACCCTTGCTTGTGGTGCACTGCTCCCTCACTTTATCCTATCCAAAATGCGTATATGAGTACAATTATAAAAAAGCTGGAATCCCTTATAGAAAAAGCTATTAAAAATTTTATGAATATTGAAATCATAAATAAATGCATCCAGTTTTTCCTTTGGTGAAAATATTTGTGAACCAAAATGTAAAAATTGCCACTCGATTTCGTTGCAAACTTATATCATGCATATTTTAATGGTGATATTATCCTGAGGAAACATTGCACTTGAACTTCAGAAGTAAGTACTCAGTTCATTTTAGTGCAACAAATAAAATAGTGTAAATATTGATTTGATAAAGTAATTTGCATTGCAAGTCTTGTGGACATCGTCCCTATGTTCCGTAAGTATAGATTTTTGGCATCGCTACAACCTAGGTTAGGGACCTTTTTAGTGCCTATATTTAGTGACTGTGTATAACTTACAAGGGTGCATCTTACATTAATGCTATTTAGAAACAAATTTGATTTTATTTTCATCTGTTAATATTTTTACTAAACAAATCTCTGCATGCTGTTTCTTTCTATTCATGACGATTTTTCCCATTTGAAACTAATTCAGTGAGTAGAACGTTTGAGAAATTAAAGCTGAAGAATTATTCACTTTTGATTGAATCAATGACACTTTAGTAATCCAAAAGTATTAGAGCCTGGAGTATTATAATTCATGAATTGCAATATCTAGATTTTGTGTTCTAATTTTATTTTAACAAAATCTGGCTTCTCTTTATTAAATGAAATGTATCGTTTTACAACGTTCTACGGCGTCTTCCACTTCCCAAACTCCATTTTTCTGTACACTCCATTGCTCATCTTCAAGAACTCTTTTTGTCATCTCTCATTTAATTTCTTCCATTCACCTCTCCCTTGGTATTCCCTTTTTCCTTTTCCCAATTGGTGTTCACTGCAATAACTTGTTTTGATCGGCTCTCAATTTCCAGTTGTTAGATATGTCCATATCAGTTCAGCGAACTTTCTCTTATTTCTTGGAAAATATCCGGCTGAGCGTCTATAATGTCTCGAATTATAGTTCACCAAACTTTATAACGTCGAGATATTCCTGCGGCTCTTCTCCAAAAATCTATCTCCATCGCTCTGAGAATTCTTCTTATTTGACTTTTAATGGCCAGACTTCACTAATTTATATTGTTATCGTCTTGACTTTTGTTTTGCAGATCTCATACTTGATTTTCTTTGAAACATTTTTTCGTATTGAACAACTTTCAGCAAAAATATGGGAATTCTACCTTGTGTGCATCGCTCTTGAATTGCCTTGTCTAGTGTTCCCTTTGTGGGTTTTGTTAAACTTTTGTTACTAACATTTTTGACGTATTTGCTTCCCATTTTCAAGTATGAGGATTTGTTCTTTCAAGTATGAGGATCTGTTTGTTGATTTCCACTTATGCATATGTGCTCTATCTTTCCAATTTATCTCCAGCCCCTGCCTATGATAATCTTCGATTGCCATGCGGGTCACATACTCGAGGTCGTCACAATATATGCAAATACCTGATCATCAGCGGAGCAGATAGTAAGCAAGCTCTTTCTTTTGCAATGATTCCCATGGCATCATAGCGTATTCCCAAGATTTTAACTACTAAACTATATCTCAAACATTGCTAGTGAGAGCCAGCATACCTGTTTCAATCCCTTATCCATTCTTAAATCCTGGGGTATTCTATTTCCAACTTTTATTCGCGTTTTTTCTCTTTATAGACATTTGCGATGACTTTTATCAAGTTTTGAATCATATTTGTTATATTTAAACAGAAACAACAATTGCACTCCTCCACTAAGTATACTACCTTGGTACACGGTATAATATCTTGGTAAACACAAGGTATAATACCAAGGTGTTACAACGAAGTATCGTATATTCCACAAGATATAGTACCTTGTGAAAAGTGCAATTGTTGTTTCTGTTTTAATATGACGATCTTCCACGATAACTCGCCTGAATTTGTTGAAATTATATTTGTTTATATTTGTTTTAATGGGCTTCCCAAACAAACTTTAAGGTATCCGGGACTAGCCACGCAGATCTACTTCTACGGAGTACCCCGCAATAGAAGTATTAGATTTATTTGGTGGTTACATCAAATATTTTTCCGAGCAAGCTGTGTTTTAATACTGTAGGTAAAATAATCTACGTTAGAGGTCGTACCCAGCGTCCATTCGTGGATGCAGCGCAGAGACTGGCTGTCGATATGCCATTGGAGGATTGGTGGGTGGTAAGGAGAGGTCATAAGTAAGAAATTGATGGGTAACGGAGCGCTTTAGGAGAGAGACCTGGCGTTTACATTTGCATGTATCACTGAGAGGCACGAGTGAATCGCGGTTTAACGTCACATCCGATGTACAGAGAGATACGCCTGAAATTCTTTCCGCATGGGGATCTGGATTACTGTGAAAATTTTCTGCCTCCGTCTAAAGTTGAAACAGTGCCCTAGGCATTCGAAGCACATACTCGAGCCACCATGTCAAAACCTACCCCGTGGTTGTGGCATAAGTTGCTATGGAAACGATCGAGTTTTTCAGTCGTACAACGGCTACGCTCGGATGTGCATCTCGCTGTGCGTCCTGTTTGGCCTCCCTTAAGTTTCCTATTCCTCACCCTTGCACTTTGCTCGATAAGAAAGTACAATATTAGTCGTTGGGGAAAGTTCTTGAGCATATTCGAAAGAATAGAAACATGCTAAACATTCAAACATTTCAATAATCCGTGTCTTTTTTGAGGGCCAACAGAAAATCAAAACTGGTGCGTAAATTTATTAATTGAAATATACCGCTTTTATAAAAATCTTTGTGGTATTGATGATTTATTTATCTATCAAGATATAATACATACAAATATTTTGTCTTTTTTATGCACGTCCTTGACTCTTTTGTTCCTTTATTCACTAAAATTCTTGTTCAATGAGGCAAACGTTTTACAATTTTTTTGACTTATAAATTGGAAGGTACCTATTTCCTTGTCATCTCATTCTCTAACGTGATGCATAGTTGAGAATGATTGAGTTAAAACTGGATGCAAAACGTAGTAAAGTGAACAATGAAGTGAACACCAAAATGAAGTGAACAATGGAATAGTAAAGGTTAAATTGATAGAATACTCCTGAACGACAGGTTAATTCTAAGGGCATGGAGATGATATGGATTCAAATTATATCTTATATTTGCGGTCAAGATAGAATGCCGAGAACATATGTTTATTCAAACTAAAAATAACTATCTCAATCGAAATAGAAGCATAGTTACGAGGGAAACGGAGTGCAACTTTTATCCATCACTGTCATTGTTCAGAGATGTTTTTGTAAGACTATTTTATGTCATGAGTGTGACCGGGCGTTGCGATATTAGGTTGAACGATGAAGCAACTTTTGAAACCGTGATCAGATTATAAGGGCTCAAGGTGGATTGGAACGTTCTTACTGGAGATGGTCTTCATTTGCATTATCGGTCAAAGCGGTCTTATTAATCGCATGGCGGTAGAATCGAATTGATATTTGTGTCTTTTTATGAAATGGTTCTAAATGGAGTGTACTCTCAAATATATCCGAAATACTTGTGAGCTTTTTTTCTCGTTCGTAGAAAGTAAAAAATGACGATAAGATTAGTATAAAATTGAGTCTAAACCAATTTTTTCTCTTTTATTGAATGTGTATGATTAACTGTACAATAGTAAGCTATAATGTGGTATTTTGAAGAACTAGCCAACAGGTCTGGCCTAATATTCTCAAGATTACCATTAAATATTTCCATAACAATACAGGTGACATGGAAAGCATTATGAAGGCATTTATGCTCTGTATTGCGTGAATCAATTCTAGTTTATGTATCTCTAAGAAAAGGAGAGCATGTGGAATGGGAACGTTTATCCTTGAGCATGAAGTTTTAGTCTGATTTAATAGAACTCAGAACCACAATTATGAAGGCCATTTTTAATTTTAACTTCAAATACTTCCGTTATTTGTTATTGCATTGCTTGCGACGAGCATGTTAAACGGTTTAAAACCCTTATGTGCAGGAAAACATCAAACATCTAACTTGCGTCGTACTTTCACTTGTGCCGCAGCCGCGTTGGGGCTGTAAACGAAAACATCGGAGGCTCGTTGGCGGCTAGGCTAAGATTTACAACATTTTCACCATTTCTTTGGCCTTGAGAGTGCATCGTACCAAGTGCCGCTCGAAAATCGGAAGTCATCTATTCTACTCATAAGAATCAGCGACCCTTTTCGTTTCAAAAATAATCTTGTATAATCTACATGGATTCTCTTCAGATAGGATTATTTTACATCCCAAAACTGGATATTTTTAATGGTTTCGGAGGGATCTCTCTAAATTAAGGAAACAATATTGATGATAGTCAACTGATAGAAGCTATTAGAAATATTATTTTTGCAACTGAACATATCTAGCTTTAAAGGGACTAAACTAGGACAAAATCGGTACGATGCCCATAAAAGTTTCCCAAAGGTGTACATTTATTTCATTTTTTATTTGCAGTTATCAAAAACACACGTATTTTTTGCTGCCGCGTTGGCTCGTTTTTGGCATTGATGCTTAATTGTAGAATTAGAATATGGTTACTGTGGGGGTATCTCAAACCTAATTTTGTCCCACCTATTAACTCCTCGAGCAAATACATTTGTGTATTTTTGCAGGAACATCGGTCATAACCTGGACACACTACCATTCGTCTGATCACCGAGACAAACCCTTCAAACCGGCATTGTTCCACCGAAACTGAGATGTTTAGTACGCCTATCATCTAAGTAACCTTTTCTGTGCTCGAGCCGGGTTGTGCAATCTTTTCTTGTAGATTAAAAAAAAAAACAATTATTACAATGTTTTTAACACTTTAAACTGCCAACGAGCAACTTTAAAATATAGAGCAGGCCAGAACCCAAATTACCTCTTCTAGAGGATGGAATTTATTGCTCAAATTTATTGGCTGACCTCTTTTCGTGGGTCCATGAAGGCCTGTTCATGGGATGCATGCCCTTTACAGAGTGAATACGTGAACGAATGATCCTTCGAAATTGCATCTGTGTACGGACGAACTGGCGCGCGAGTGCAAACACATATTCAAGGGATTATCCATTTACTATTCTGGGCATGCATTTTCGTGAAGTGCTCACGCGTAGACCTGTACGGGTTCATGCATCGTTCAAAGAGGCTACAAGTAGCAGCTTCAGGATTTGGTCATAGTGATCTACGTTCTTTGAAATAAATGACTGAAATAAAATGAAATATTCAAATACTCGCAATACAATCCAATTTTGGTAATAGTGAAATGACCGTATTTTCATTTCTGTCCAATGGAAAGAATAGTGAGATAATAACCTGCTTTCTTAATTATTTGGAGCTCTACAATCTCTGAAGTATTATGCCGAATCATAGTTATATCTCACTGCTCCTGCAAGTGCGTCTCGGTAATTGAAATGTTCTACAAGAACAGTATATGTTAATTCCATGATTTTGAACTCCTTTATCCGATCCGATGGTGTGATATCATTTGGAAATAACTGGATTCTTTTATATGCACAACTGTCATAATTACTAATTGTTTTCAGCGATTTTAGCATTTGGTTTTAATAAAATCCTGTTCTGTATCGCATAGCAAAGGTGGCAAGTGCTGCTAATGTAAGGAGGGACGTGTGGCCTTCATTTCATCGGAAAAATCAATCAAAAATTGAGATTGATGGCGGGAGGAAGCTTTCATTACTTTAGAATTATTAATGCCAATTTTTATTCAAAAAGAGTCGCATGAATTTACTTATATGCATACATGATAATGTCACACATACCTTATGCCTTCTTTCCATGATGCATTCACCCAAGGTATTTTCGTTCGCAAAACTGAGTAAACCATATTACTGATAGTTAACTAATAGAGGCTATTACAAATATTTTATTTTCTTCCCATGTCATCTCACTAATTTTTACCTCACTAATTATTTTCCAAATGTGTTACGACATCTTACTGCTTATGCTTAGAAAAAAAGGTTTGCCCCCCGTACTTTGCTTGTCGTCCGCCGCCGAAGCTATCGAAAGTAGCTGAAGGTTTGTTAGTTAATAATTGGTTGGATTTTTATTATTGTATCTCCTCAATTTACTGATGCTTAGTTTTTTCAGTCGAACATAAATAAAAACTGGGCATAAGCGGCAGTTCACACGTGAACACAAATTCAAATTAATTATTCCATAGAGTGTTCATATTATTAGATGAATTGAACAATCATTTTTAACAAGTCTGTTCCAGATCTGCGTTTCTTTTATCTCCTAGGCAGCGTTAGGATATAATGAGCTTAATACGGATGAAATATTGTGTTTAACGATTTGTCATGAATGAGGTGTAATGTAAATCATGACTATAGTCAGATCTCAATGCGTGGAGTTATTGAAGTTAATGTCCCGTATTTCGGTTCGATTCATTTCTTTATGTGTGGTGCTATATATTCTTTTCATTTTATTAGTAAAGAGACTAAAATTTAAATTATGACATTCGTGCAAAAGTCTTGCAGTTTTTAATTCCTACAGTAAAATGCCTTGTTTATTAATTTACTATATTCCCAATTCTCATTAGCTGTTATCCTCGCAGTATTGGCTATTATATACGGCTGTTTTCTGAAATATCCTTGAAAATGGTTTATCGCTCCCGTGATATTTGATACACCATAGGTATTGGATGTTGTAATCGTTATGATGCTCTATAACTTTGATGACTGTTTTGAAAGCATCATGAAACCCATTCTTGGTTCATTCTTCTCATAATTATCAACGGTTAAAGGATTTACAAAGCTGTATAATTCATATCGTTATTGAGATAAGCCAATTGATCCAATCTCAATATCCTTTCGGTGCCGTCACATAGTAGCATTGGCTGTAATATATTGATTTACAATTGCTGATCCTTTGCACAGAAAAGAGTTTAGGCATAGTTCACCTAAATTTACTCCAGTTCGGTAATTTATATAGAATTACAATTATTTTACCAACTTATTCATCTAATATGGACTTCATTCTTACTTAACCTTCCGTTAGGCTGCACGGCACTTAGATCTCCCACAATCAAAATAGGTCCTTATATTAGGAAGTGATTATGATTGGAGATCGGAAGGCCTATGACAGACACATAAGTTGAATGACTGTCAATTTCATGGAAAGTAAATTATATTATTCCCAATGTTCCGCTGAGTTTGACCCAAGTTTCATTTGATGCATAGATCACGAATTTCGGTCACCACATGGATATTTAGAATTAGCGGCCCATGCTTGGCGTTCCTCCTACCACTCAAACAATTAACGATCGCAGGTATATGATGAAGGGCTTCGAGGATTGCTCATTAACATTATGAATCCTGTTGAATTCAAAGTGCTTTTGAAAATTTAGAGCCGCCATAAATCGATGGCTGAGTAACGGATTTCGCGTAGCGACGCATTCCTATGCGTTTAGTACCAATCAAGTAGAGGCCGCATCAAAGGTGAGTGATTAGCTATAGCCATTCGTTGTTCGAATTGGAGGATTCTCCATTCTCTCAAATTAATTCGTCCTCTGCGTATCAAGCGTGAGGAATTTAAATCATTACCATGGGAATCTATGTGCATGTATGTTCATTGATTAAGCGTGAAAGAGCATAACTCTCGATATAATTTGCATGCTCGTTGCATTTAAGCATTCATAAAATGATTAACTCCCGAGCATACGTAATTATATAATGTACATTTTCATTTGACATAGGTACACTCGTATTTAGTGGATACTAATGAAATGCACATCATGGTGCTCTGCAGGTGACTTAAAATACTCCCGTTCTCAGAAAGTCTCTTTAATTCACTCATTCATCCTGAAACTTGAAAACCGTGACGTCAACATGGCTCCAAAAATCCTCCCGCTTTAATGGTCTCTACAGGCAGACGATAATCACAACTACCCTTAGCCAAAGTTTGATTGATTACGGGCACCATTGGTTCGCTTGAAAATATTGATCGCAATCCTCACATCGCGCCAAGTGGGGAGCACTTCTCTGGAGTTCCTCACACCTGGCTGCCTGGCGTTCAACTCTGGATGATTTGGCACAATTCATGATCTGTTAACTTAATGCTTACTCTCATGCCGACATCGAACCACTCAACTTAGGCCAAACTCCTCTTCCGCTTTGTATTATTAACATTCACGGAGCAATATATAGTAGGTATATTTGGTCTTTTTCTTAAAATAAATTATTTTAATCTGCGTAAGTGTACTGAGATTCTATCTTCAATGAATAGTAGCAAAAATTGAGATAAAATGAGTAAGGATACATCCAAAATCACCGCAGAAAGTATAGTTGATAAATTAAAGTCCCGCGTGGGATATCTCTAATTATGAGAGTTTCTTTCTTACGTATCCATGCTTCTTCGCTTACATCACGTTCATACATTGGTGTGTATGCACACTTTTTCCGCGGTCCCGTCGTGTTCAGAAGAGTTCTTGACTGGAAAATATTTACGAAGATGCTAAGGAATTATTTGACCGTAGTTTCTATTGCGTCTGGCATATAATGAGCGTTAACTGACCGTTACAGCGCCGAAAGTTAAGGGATGTTGCTTATGGCGTGGATGCTGCAAAGAGTGGTATCTTTGATACTCCTAATTGCAGCGAAGAGTGAAAATGTATCTTTCTAATAACATTTGATGTAATTTAATTTTTATAACGTTATATCGTGTTGCCTTGAATTCGAATTAGGAGAATATATTCTTTTAAATTGTCCAGGACGTACGGCGTGAAGACAAATAATTCACATGGTTCATCACGGTATAAGCAGTTACTATTGTGATTACTGTACTCTCCTGAATAAAAAAAGAAGCAAATAAAAAAACTCTCCTCCACCATCGAGAGTTCAGTATCCTTGCCATAAAAAAGCCCTGCAATGTGAGAATTTTATGAAAGACTGGAGACGTCTTAAGTGAGGTGGACCAAGGGTCTGCTTTAGAGCTTGTAATGGGAAAGATTTTCCAGATTCTAATCCGAACGCTAACCCTTTGAAACTCGTAAATATATTAATGTCTTTTTGACAAAAGTGCGCCCTGTGTAAAAAATTCCCTTCACCACTAAGGAAAGCTCTATTAATTTAAAACATGAAAAATGCTTTTAAATAATTTCATATGCTGACACACTAAGAACATTTTAATTCATCCTAATCGAAACCAAATGGCGCAAGATATTTGCTAAAATTATTTACAACGGCCTGCTACGTCATTTATCTCCCACGGAATTTCTAAAAAGTTCCGCGACATTTTCCGGCACTTTCTAAGTCCCGGAATTATTTATCGCGACCCTCCGCACCCTCCCACCCCCTTCCCCACGAAAACAATTCCATCAATCACGGCTCCACGCAAACACCATTCATCACATCGCCGCACAAAACAGTTGACTGCGACACAAAAGACCTTTTCGCTCCTACTCCAGCTCTTCGCGGGCTCCTGCGAAAGGGTAGGTACCTATATGGCGGTGTCGCTCCCCGACTCGCCGAGTGGATAGTTCCCCTCAGCTGCGGGGCTGCTCGCTTGGAAGTTTACGTTTAAGCTTTCAGGAACGAGAGTGGTACGATATAACGCCTAGGCATTACACAGTGCATTCGTCCACGAGTCCTCACCTTTCGTGCAGTCCTACTGTCACAGTGCTTATCGCTCATGCTATTCGTTAAAATTAATGGTTAAAAACTTGCCCACGTTATCAATCTGCCTCTTTTCTCTGATTCAAGCATGGAAAGTTAAATTATTTTCATGATGAGGAGACAAAACCGTAACCTTTTGTTATCTAATTGCGTGTGAAGTTATTTTTGTGTGCGGTCTTCTTGTTTCTCTCAATTACTTTCCGTCTTTAAATCATATGATATGGTAAAATATTCCTCTAATTCATGCTTGGTCTTTCACTTAAATTAAGAACTGTTAACATAAAGGCTCTGAATTAGTGAATGTGAAGCATTATGAATATTTTATATAATTAATCAGCTCTCCACTACCGGTGTCAAATTTGCTAAGAACAACCCGTTTTTTAAAAAGGAGGTTTGTATGAAGCAATTATATATTTCCGATTGACTGGCTTTTAATTTGACAGAGGCTTGCATTTAACAATCTTAATTAATTTTGTTTTTTTCCATTTCTTAATCCTCCAATGATGACCAATGCCTCCGCATTGTTATCAATTAGAGAGCCTTATATATGATGTGGGGAGATCTTATGTATAAGGGTTTTGCAAGGAGAAAGGGCCAGTTGAGACGTTGGTGGCAGTGGATGAAGGTTAAAATGAGAGTGGAAGAGGGTAAGGAAATGTCGGAGGCGAAGACGTGGCTGAAATGGCTTGATGGCTGAAATGAAGGAGAAAACGGACAAAAGGTCATGTCCTCTGGGAGTGATAAAGAAAAGTCTGCCCATTCTAAGCCTGTCAGTATCCCACAAGGTCAATTTGCACATAATCGAACTTGTATAGGATATTAGTCGTTTAAAATTCTAAAATACTAGCATGCTCGGACAGTTTTTAAATTCCCCTTGGGTATGAAATATCAGCATTTATACTTTTTCACTTTTTCGAGATCCAAGTCATATCGTATTTCACCTTAGAAACTCACTAATTTCATTTTGTTACTGTCGTAAACCATCGTATCAATGGGGTCTTATGAGACCACTTCTCAGTTATTCTTATTACGTTAACATCTGAATAATCTTTATATGTTGGTCAGTAAGACGAGAATATTATTGAATGTGGTATGTGAAATCTTAATAAATATGGTGGGTTATAAGTACTGATCTAGCTGTCACTTTCCAAAACTACATTCCTCCATCTTTCTCCGAGAAATAAGTCGTGGTTTCCCCGACCATGCTTGTCCTGTGACCTGTTGACGATCGCTTATCGCTGTTGGAATTTTCTTCCATTTGATACAATCAAAGAGTTCCTTCCTTGTCCCTTGGTCGATGTCAGATCTCTAAAAAACATATTCGTATGCCACGAAATTTTAAAATATCTACTTATTTCACAGGAGTGGAATTTTAATATTCAAGTAATTGATGGTTAATGATACTAATTAGAAAGCTTTCCTCGAGATGTTATCATTCCGAATATTTTAAAATTCAGAATGACATGTATTTGTATTCATGGCAACCATATTAATCTGCGGATAATTGTGCCACTGCGTCACTGGCTTAGCTTTCTGATATTTCATTTATCAAGTATATGGGTCAAATTTAGTGGATGAGATATCTGCAAGATTTTGCTCCGGCTTCGATGGTGTTCCTAGCCTAAATGTGGAATCAGATTTTGGTATTACTTGGTTTAAGAGTATTTATTTGTTACTCCATGTGAGAGTTCCGTTCATTTAATTTTCCATCGATCAATAGATAATAAATAGTTGGTTGCGAGTAAAATGAATCCTACATCAAAATAGAAGAACGAATTATAATGTAATATCATAGAAGTTATCAATAAGAATAAGCTTATAAGTAGATTTTCCAAGTACACATTTAACTTAGATAACCATTCTTTTTTCTGTGCTTGCATTGAGCTATGAAAATACACTGAATTAGCTGCAGTTGAGTCATTTGATCAGCAAACCCTAGTTGCGCTACGTATCTTGCGCCTTGATTTAGGCTTATTAGTCCTTAGCATCAGTGATGTGTAACTGAAATAAAGACATTGAAGATGAATATAGACTAATAAAACTGGCGTATATACTCTTAAGTATGCGCGTACATACTTGTCCCTTCTTGACATAAACTATTCCTTAGCATTTCAGTTTCTGCTCTAAAGTTCCAAGTAATGTATTGTTACAGTTATTATCTCGTAAATGTAAATAGTTATAGTTGTACTTCGATGCAGGGCATTCCCGGGCAGGTTCCGAAACGGAGTCTCTCGGGAAAATGGCTGAGAGTCGATTGATTACTTGATGTTTGGGGGAGGATGAGGATTGAGGAAATAAGATGGATGGTAAGTCAGAGGGGACAAAGAGGATTTAGGGAAGATGGGAAGGAAAAGAAGTTGACGGGGGAAAGATGAAGGAAGCGAGAAGGAAAGGAGAAAGCGGATGCAGTTGGTGATGAGAAGCAAAAGAAAGCATCGGGAAGAAATTCGATGATCAATTGAACAGAAATCAAAGAGAAAACAGGTGAGGATCTTAAATCGGTAATGTAAGAAGAGCTAGGAAGCATCTCGGAACATATGGTATAATGGTGATGCTTATCATATAAAAAGTAAGGCAAACAGTTGCTCGTGTATACATTGACGCATGCAAAGTGTCCTTTTATCATTAGCCCAAATCACTACATTATCAAATAGCCGTTGATTACGGCCTTATATCCAGAACCTCTTGCATACCTTAAAATATTTAAGCAGCAACAAACAACCTAACAAATTTTTATTCAGGGTTTGATTATTAAAAAAATACCTTGCATTAATATGACCAATTACTATCATACTCGCATTTATCAGGCCCGCTTTTATCGAAAAAAAATGTTATATGAGTATTAAAATAGGCCATTTATGGCAAAAAGGTAAAAGAAAAATTAATTTGTAAATAGCTTATGCATGTGTGTGTGAGAAAAAAGTAAAGAAAATAGATGTCATGACAACACGAATGTTTTCTCATCGTAGGTTATCTGATGTGGAATCACTCCTTAGTGCGATTGGTGGGTCCGCTATAGACAAGTCCTCTGCACCTATAGGAAAACTCAATACAAAATTCGGAACAATCGGAGCAATGACTTGAAACACAAAATTCATTAATAATATTTCTATAATTATGAAGTAATATATGACAGTTATATGATAAAATGGTCTTTTAGGGATGTCCACGTTTTTACACTCTTGTGTCCCGAAAACTTTCGTTTTGATGAGAACACTGGATAGAGTTAATCGTAATTCCAACCAAACAGCATCAATGATATATCAATTATCAGGAAAGCTTTAATGTCAAATCAGAACCGAGGGAAAAAATCATTAGAAAGAGGTAAATAAGAACAGTGACCTAATAAACGCGAGTGTCTCAGTAGTGAATTCGTTGGAATTATCTTAACATTGTTAATATTATGTGTAACTTATTTATTCCTCATATATTTATTAAAAGGTGACGAATTAAATTTCGATTGGCTCGTCATAATCAGGTGAACAATGTTAGCAGATGACGAATAACAAATAGTCACATAAATTTGGGGAAGAGGTGGGAGAGGGAGGAGAATGGGTGGTGTTAGCTTCAGGGGCTGTGCAGTAAAGTCTTGGGTGTGAGAGATGGTGTGTCCCACTGGAGGGGGGGAAGAGTGTGATCCAGAAGGTTAAGGGTCAAGTGGGAAGGGAGGGTTTCGGACCCCCAGTTCGCTCAAGACGACCCTAAATGTCTAAGGACGGGGGAAGAGGGGAGGGATTATGAGGCTCGGTTAGTAGCGAAGATTCCTCCCGAAGGGAGACTTAGGTAAAGAAGGAAGAAAGGTCTAGAAGGAGGAACGAGAGGAATGCAAACATTCGTGGATAATTTTCTCATTGCAACGGATTTTTGTCAAAATTTCTTCCTGATCTATTGTTTTACGTCTTTGTCCTTTCATTTCCAGGTTAGTTTCTCCGGTTCGAAGTCACCCTTATGGTTTTCTTCAAATAGACGTTTTGAATATAGAGTAGACGAGTCCTCCTGTTTGGTTCACGTTTCATTTCTATGATCTTTTAATTAAACTTACGTCCTGTTTGGCCAATATAATCTACCGCTCATACACACCTTAATTCATACACTTCCATTTTCATTGATAAAGGAAATTTGTCTTTGGTGCGTGATAACAATTTCATGAGTGTTTTCTGTGGAAATCCACTTTTACATTATCTTTAGATATTTTCTGACCTTTGTGAGGGATAAGTGACCTAGAAAGAGGCAGCGATTCAATGAAGGACCAACATATTCGCTTCGTTTAGGTACGTAATTATTACCTTGGGCTATCATAGGCATTTATTCTGGTAGAGTACAAAAATTAGAATTTTTGATTAGCCATTACTAGTCATCCAATAGCCATTAACTATTCTTTTAATTGTAATAATTCATTTAGATAATTAGAATCAGGCACTGGAATAGAAACTAGCAATTTAACCATAACATGAAAGACTAGAAGTCATGAGGAAATTAATGTCTAGAATTAGAATGAATTATTTGGTTGACTAATGAATCCTTCCTAAATATATAATATTGGTATTGATTTAAAGTTTGGAGATGGGAATATTTAGAAAATTTAGAGAACCGTTTTCTTTCTTTTCAATTGTGAATTTGAGATCAGATTTCAAACGATTAGAATCAGAGAGTAAAATTTCAAGTTGTCTTTCTGCATCCGACCAAACACACAGCACATAATCTACATATCCATGCCAAAAACCACATTTCCAGTTGGAGGATGGGCTGAAAAGGATAATTCTTTTTCGAAAAAGTCCTTATAAATAACCAGCTGAGGGCGGAGATATGGGTGAGCCCATTGTTCATACATCGGTAGGTTCAATTGAATTGAATCAAATTCTTGGAGACACATTTATTTAGTAGTAGACTCATATCACTCACAAAAGGTGCAGAAACAGATTGCAGAAGGGGGATGATCTCTGCCACGTTTACTATCTCTTTCGGGCCCTCATTGATGAAATGATTGCTAAGGTCGAAGACCACTTGTATGCTCGTTTGAGGATTTTCTTCATTGAGAGATAGTTCACGAAGTTCATCAAATCTGTTCTCCATTGAAATTTGGTAAACCTCTCTGAAGGTTTCATAGAGTGAGCTTGCTTGCTGGTGGTCGGGGGTGGACATACTTGAAACTTTTGGTACTTACTACTGGTTTTGTGCTTATTGGGTGAACCAAAAAAGTCGTAGGCCCTAGGGATTTACCTAAAAAAAAGCTTTAACTCATTTCACTGGCCACTTTAACAGTCCTTTACAAGATTTGATATCACAGCTACACTAAATGAAATTTGACGGTTGGAGTGGAATAATCCTTTGCTGTATAAACTCCTCGAATTATTACGTGATGTGTTGTTCCTTTTCCTCGACAATACAGCGTTTCCTCTGTCCGCTTTTTGAATATTCAGGCCTTTGGAAGCTAAAGTACGTTTTGTCTATTTCTCATTCGTATCATCAACATATCCACCCTCCTTCGTTACCAAGTCATCCGAAATATTTCGGCCAGCGGTCAGCCACGGCGGCCGGGTCGATGTACATGCAAACGAAGCAGTCTAGCGAGGAGCAGTCGGCGCGCCGCATTGGATGGCGCGCTCTCCCGAGCCTTTTCTCTGCGAGGAGGATAAAGACGGACCTCTTGGTTGGGGGGAAGGTGAAGTAACGGAAATCACACGAAAAATCTCTCCCCATCTCCTTTCCCATTCCTCCTCGTCCCGGAATTGAGAAGATGGAAAAGATAAAACTCTTTGTGGAGGGGAAGAACGGGGGTCTAAAGATGGGAGTTTGGCTCGTTTGCTCTCTCATCATCGTCCCTGACTCCCCCATCCTTTTGTTTCCCTCGTTCATTGCAGTGATTCCCAATCCTTCCCCATTTCGGCACTCGTATCTCATCCACTTTCTTGCCTCTCCTCCCATCCCTTTTCTCCCCAAATCCCCCCTCCCCGCTCCCCCTCAAGGCGGCTCGTATAAAAGAGTTCCACGCCCCCCTCCCTCCTCCGCTGCTTGCTTCCACCAACTCGATATCTTCCTCGAAAATTTCCCTTCCATCTCCGCGCCAGATTCGGCCCCCGTTGTAGAGCGGGAAATGGGAGAGACCTTGTAGTAAGGGCTGGAGAAGAAGCCCTTAGCATGAACCCCTGCCTGCTCCTCCTTCCACTTGAAACTTGCTCTTCCGCGCCCCATCGCAAAGGGATGAGGGAGCGGTAGTCTGTTAGGGAGTAGGAGGGTGGTGGCGCAAAGGGTAAACGTGAGTGGGGCGAAAAGGGGGTCACAGAGGGATATAGAAGTGTGGAGCTAAAAAGAGGTTCATTTCGTCAGATAGAACGATTCCACAAAAGAAAGGCAGCACGTGTGAGGATGAGGTGGGTGGTATGTATGTCTTCCTGGTGAGTTGCGAGTAGAAACGGGCGCCGTGAAAGAATAAAGCGGATATATTAATGCTTAAAACGATCTGGAGTATTTTATTTTTGATTTGAGTACAATAAAGTGGAACTAATTTCAGCTTGAAATTGAATTTATGTAGCGTTAATCATAAAGTAAACCCTAACTCTTCCAATGAGGACAGTATATCGTCTCAACACGCGTTGTGTATTGAAATGCATTTGTTCCTCTTTTTTTAATATCAAAGTTTTTATTTTCAATGTAAAAGTAAATATGTAAAGCGCTGGCAAAAGAGGCGTTCTCTGATAGAATAAATGTGATGGCAGATGCATTGGAAATGCAAAGAAATGAATAACGGATTGTCACATGTGAAGATAAGTATTTTATGCTCCGGGAAACCTTGAATTCTCATAAGGACGATGGGAACAGACGGCAAACATTCGGGATATGGTCGTGCAGATTAACAATCAAAATTGAGACGGACAGAAAGGAAGTCAAAGCGCCAGGAAAAGGTTATAGAAAAAATATGTTTGAAGGAGTCAATTTCAGGCTTAACCTGATGGAATGTATTCATAGTAGAAGGAGACGAAAAACTTTTCTATTCCACCTAAAAAGGAAATACACGTTTGAGAGGAATAACTAAGTTTTTTCATCATTTTCCACGAAATAAGTTTTTAATAAGTCTGTGTTACGCTAACATTTTCTAGTATAGATATTTCTATTCAGGCGCAAGAGAAAATTATGCATGTATATATTTAAAAAACAAGCTGTTTTGTTCACTAATAGTTTATTTTCCTACTGCGACGCCGGTCTCGAAGAACTTAGGTATAGTTGAGTTATGTCATAGTGATGTAATATTGTATGGTGTAGAAACCTGGACACTTTGGAAGGATTATTTTACCGCAGTGTAGAAAATCACTTGTAGTTCTAGTAAAATAGAATTTGGCGGAAGCAACACAGTTTGTTTTTTCCATATATAACTTTTTGCATAAATTATGTTTGATTCACATTAATGAAATTTCACGTGTAATGGGTGAGAGTTGTTTTATTCACAATAATTGATGCAGGGTCAGAGATTGTTGGATCGGGGCGGGCGGAGTATTGGAAGATTCGGCGGCACTAAGGGCTAAGGTTGGCGTAGAACGTACATGAACTTCAACCGGGAGAGAGGTGGTTGGTTTTGAAGTTTTCGTGGGCGGAGGGTCGTCGAGGTGGGGAGGAAGACTGGGCAGGGGAGGGTGAGAGGTGGATGGGGAGTTGAGAAAGCGAAAGTTTGTCCTTAAGTGACGCTTAGCGAGATTAATAAAAGGAGAAGTGAGGGAGAGGGGAGGATGGGAGGCTGGAAGGAGGCGGGGTGAAGCGGGAGGTGTGCCCCCAGACGGTGGAGAAGCCTCAGTTAGAGGGTAGCCAAAGAGAGGGCGAAGAGAGAGAGAGGTGGAGTTTCTTTGAGAGGAGGAGGTAGGCCTTGTGGGTGTGAGGTTCTGGGAGATTAACGGCAGAAGATGAACCGGGTGCGATAATGCAAGGAACCCTATGATAACCCCTTAAAGAGGAGGGAACTCCTGCTAATTGCTCCTAATGGAGTCCCCTGTCGCGGAACATAATCAGATAAAGTCATGCGAACCAAATATCAAACTGTGCGGGAATACAATGGGCCGCAAAGTGCTCTTTATATATATGTATATATAACGAAACCGAGATGTCGGTCGCGTGGTGCCCCATACCCGTCCCGCCGTCCCTTTGCTAAGATGTTGTTTTGGGCGTTGTCTCGCGGTTCTCCACGCCCCTGTTTGGAGCAATCTTCGATCGTGGCGATGGAGGAAGGATTGAATGAATAATGCTTCCATTGTAAGGCAAAAAGGTCATGACACAATTGGCGTAGAATAAGCCCACGAATCCATGAAGCAATTGAATGGAATTATGTTATAAAATGAGAATTTTATCGCCCGATAATTATCATTTCTTCCAGATTGAATTTGATTTAAAGCCTATGGTACCTTAAGTTACTGAAGTATTTATCATTGCTAAAACTATCAATCGACAAGTTAGTAATTATTATTTATAATGCGCTTATAATTTGCTATATAATAATGCTATAATAATTTATATATTATAATGCGCTTCATGCTGTTTATTCCAAAAAGAGTATGGAAATATTAGGACATTAGGAGAATCAATTCTCTCTTAGCATCAATTTCAGTGTCTGTATGGAGAAATGTCATTGGCATATATTACTAATTTGCTGTTTAATCAAATTTTCTATACGAGTAAAACGGCCATTTTGATATAATAGTGGAAATTATACTGTATTCCTGTAAATGTAAGGAAACAAAGACTTATTTTTCACATTAATACCTTAACGCTGTGGCTATTGTTTTTTATTTCTGGGTAAAAAATATGAATTCTAGAGCAGAATATCAGTAAACGTATTCAAAATATCGATACCAAAAGGATCAATATTCTATAATTGCTATTCAGATGCCAAGTTTGTATCCCTGGCTTACAGTTAATTTAGCTATTGAAAGCCGTCTTAATTGGGTGTCCGCGCCTTCGGCGTTTGCAAGTTAATGGCCAATGGCAAATAGGTATTTACCGTACCAATTACAGAAGCTGTCAAGATATATTTTGTTTGAAAATGAACTCTGAATGCCATTTTCCAGTGTTGCCAACTAGAAAAACTCTACTTAAATTTCGGCATCATAAATAGGTTATCACACAATTTAGCCAATAAATCTTCATGTATTCAGAATAATTATTCACCAGCCTATAAATTTGACTTGTGTTTAAATAATAATTGATTTTTATGATGATAAATGATTGAAATAATGTAGCATATTGTTTAAGACATAGCTCTCTCTCAGGTCGGGTCGCGTAGGCTTAAATTTCACAATTAAAATTAATTTTTCGTTCCTTTTTGAAACTAATTTATATGATTGAAATGCCTTTCTCATTAGCATCGTCAAAAGATCCTCTTTGCGGTTAGCGATTAAAATACATTTAGCTTTCAGTTAAAATTTAACATTCCGGATGCTCTTATTTGTTAATAAGAAGTCATTTCTTGGACTGGTACCACAGTTTTATCGTTTCAGTGAATGGTAAGGGTTATCACGAGGTTTAATAAAGAACATCTAACCACGATGGGACAGTAACTCTTATGCGTAAAATTATTTCAAAAAGCTAATTTCTCTCCAGAAAATGGTTATTTCATGAGAAGAATCTTACCTCCCTTAGCCACTGTCTTGGTTAAAATCGACCGTTTACTTGAAGCGGAGAATAACTCCCTGTTGGATAATTGGCCACCAGCCGTTGAGAACACCAAATTAACGCCGCGTTCCAAATCCTCGCGAAATATTAGGCGAAGGCGCTCGTCGTAATTCGCGCTCATATTAGCAAATTAGGAATTAAAGGACGCGTTTTCTCCCTTCGCTCCACTTTAATTCCACCTTTTCCGCCCTCTTTTTCGTCGCATCATTCACACTTACAAGCTCCCCCATTTCGGGGCGAAAACCTTTATACCCGCGCGGTACTGCCGTCCGTTTCTTGAAAACCGACGCGCGCCACGGCGACGGCGACGTCAGGCGTCGCGTAATGAAACGAATTCGTTTTCGCTGGCGGAGCGCCCAAACCTCTCCCCGGCGGAATCAACCCCCTTACCCCCCGTCGTCTCTCCCTCCCCCCTGCTGCGTCACAGCCACCACCACCACCCGCACTCAGCGGAGCCACCACCCGACAGAAAGCGTCAACACCGATCCATCTTGTCACCTCTTCAGTCTCCCCCGTCTCTTCGTCTTAGTTTACTTTCCTTCTCCCTTCACTCCGTTTTCTTTTGCTTATGGATGTCAGTCTGATGTGATTACGCTTTCCCAGCTGCGTATGTAATTTTAACAAGGGGTTAGCGGGCAACGCTTTCGTTGAAGGGGCGTTTTAGCCTCGAACTCGCCCCAATAACCGTGATTATCTTAGAAAATAAAGGGTTATAACACAGGTTCCCTTGTTACTTTGTAGTGTACTATACTTTGAAATATTTAATGATATCATTTACAACACCACACTTTTAAAATAAATGCACGACTTGGGTTTCAACGATTAAGCGTCATCTTCAGGTGTCTTTAATAGGGTTTACAATGCCTTTTATTCAAAACTTTTTCGGGGGGTGTTGCCGCCTCCCGATTTGCACTTCCCCTCCGCCGAACATCCCGCCACTCACTTCCAACCTTCATCCACACCACTCTAATCGCTCAACCCCCCTCGCTTCTCCCTCACATCTAAAAGTATTGTATATAACACATTGTTAACACGGTTAGAACACCTGAAAATAGGCTTGTGCGATGAACGAATTTGCCCATCGAGGGTCAATGAAAAAAATCATCGAGATGATTCGGTTTCGATGATTGTCTTCGACGACGATGAGTCGATGAATTCATCGCCATCGATGAGTCGATGGACTCACCGACCTCGATAAGTCGATGAATTCATTCATCGCCGACGGAAAGGTTGGGATAGACACGAGCGGGCGACGCAACACAAATAATTATCATCGAATGGGGATGGATTCATTGACTCATCTACATCGGTGAATTCATCGACTCATTGATTTCAGTTTATTTATCAACTCATCGAAGTCAGTTAATTCATCGACCCATCGACGTGGATGATCGATGACATTCATTGTCATCCACGCGCTTCGTCGCCTAAACGCAACGACTAAAATCATCGTCGATGAATTCGATGAATCGACTCATCACACTAGCCTCCCTGAAGATGACGCTTTGATACTCAGGTCGTTTGTTTTTATAAATCTGTGGTGTTGTTAATGATATCATTAAATATTTTGACAGTTAAGGGGAATTATCAGTATAAAATAGATGTTAGCTTTCACAAATATCACCCTTCAATTAGTTTTAAACGACGCGTCAGTCGGACATACACTTACGCAAATATTCTCTATGGCTGCTTTTAAATTTTCAAGCTCCATTTCCTGGCTTTACTCTCATCACTCGGATTTCTTTCGACAAATTATTCATGTTTCTAGTAGAAAGTAAGCCGTGTGAAAACGTATATTCTATCTATCTAGCTATCGGTTAGGAGGTTCATTCATCTTCCTTGCCAATGGTAAGACCTTAGGCATGTAACTGGACGATAGAATAAAACAGAATTGTCAAACTAGATTATTTTAAGTATGAAGACGGCTATATACAGTAAGTTGCAAGCAATGGAGTCTTGTGTATGTTCTCCCGGGTTTATGCGTGAGACCAATTAGAAAAAAAAGGTCAATTGCCAAAAGCTAAGCACTAGCATAATTACCCTGTATTGTTGTTTATTTTAAACTAACCATGAGAAGTTTCCAGTTTTTATGTTTGTGTGTGGGCAATTTAGCCTCTTTAACCATAATAAATACATACATACATACATACCCATCACGCCGTTCCCTTCCGGGGTAGGCACAGTAAAAATGTTTCACTCATTAATTCATAATTGTACACCTAACTCTGCTTCAATAATTTCCTCCATACTGATCTATCCTTGCAAACCTCTTTGGCCTCATTTACCCCTTTAGACTGTTTCATACACGCCCTCCTGTTTTTAAAACTCCTCATATTCCTTCTCCTAAGAATTTCCTCAACCACATTCAACCACAACTTTCTCGGCCTACCTCTACCTCTCACACCATTCATTCTACTCTCATATATCTGTTTCGTTATTCGCCTCTCATCCATTCTCTCCACATGGCCAAACCAACGAAGCACACTCCTTTCATACACGTCCATTACTGGAGCATTTAACCCACATTCATTGATGACCCACTCATTCCTGACCCACTCATTCCTGACCTACTCATTTCTGACCCTATTCATCCTACTTTTGCCGCAAATACTCCTCAGATAACTCATACCCACGGCGTTTAGTCTACTCTTATGTGTATCCTGAAATACCCATGTTTCACTACCATATAGGAAAGTGGGAAGAAGTACACTTTTGTACACCATAATAAATAAGGTTAGAAAAAATGTAGGTTTTTACAAAGTAGCTGTATGAATCTTCCGGATGGGTTGGAAGAAAGCTATATTTAAAATTGTTCAAGAAATCTTACATTACAATCATACATACATTACGAGACGCCACATGGACATGTGGCAGGGGGAGTTAGGACTTCATCTGTGGAAAGGTGTTAAAATAGAGGTTTATGTTGGTGAAGTGTATTATGGGAGTGTTTTAAGTGGATCTCCGGTTTTATTACTGTCACTTATTGTTCGTGGAAAGGATGAATTTTTATACCTATCTGATTGGCAATGTTCAGTGCCAATTCAATTATTCATCACATCTGTCGGGCCTAGAGAGGTAGTGTGGCGTCATAATGGTGTGTTTCCCTCTGTGTCGCCCTGCAACAATTTCTGAATTTCTCAAGCAATCTAAGTCTAGCGCGCAGCCTCCAAGTCTCCAGTGCCTCCCAACTTAATCGCTCTGTAAGCTTAGAAATGCTATATGTTCGCTCGTAGCAGTTTCACGAAGCGCGCAGCTATCCTTTGTATTTTATTTATTTCTTTGGTCTCATTCTGTCCAGGGTCCCAAATGCTCGTGGCGTATTCGAGGTGTGGCCTAACAAGAGCGAAGTAGAACCATTATTTTGCTTTATCATTAGTGAACTTTCCTGATACACGCTCGGTAAATCTTAGTTTCTTTAGTGCTGTCCCGCATATGTTTTGTATGTGTTCTTCGCAATGAATCTGAAATTAGGTAATTTTAAGTCCAAGGTGTTTAACTTTTTCTAAGGACTTTATTTTTACTCCCCTCACAGTGTAGACATGACGTTGGTGTGATGATTTCTATAAGAAGTGTACTATTGTGCATTTACTATGAATTAGTTCTAACCCCCACTCCTGGCACCACGAATGAACGTTGTTTTAGGTTCGATGATAGAACTTCAGAGCCTGCGTCTTCGCTAATGTCCAGATAGATGACCGTATCGTCTACAAGTAATATAAGTTTACTGCTAACTTGAGATATTTGGTCATTTAATTAAATAATGAATAAGGGAGGACCAATCACGATTCCATGTGGACCGGAACGCTGGATGTAAATGTAACCACGTCGGAGCTGCTACAATCAATAAGTGAGTTATGTGAACGACTTAACTTGCCTTAAGAGTATGATGTGCAAAATATGATATCGAAGAATGGTAAAATGTGTGGCTCCTTTGGAACGCTTACCAGTATTCCTTTCAGACCTGGGGACTTTTAATCTAACGTAGATGCTTATTTGCATCACGTTGAATAGTTATACCTATCAGCCATCGGCTCATTTAAGTCCGGAATGCCTGAATTATGTACCGTGAAATACTTTGTGAATACACCTTCGAAGATGTGTTTTAATAAGTTGGCTTCGATTAAAACAGAATAGTTAAACTAGATTATTTTAAGTTACATTACATCTGAGGTTACTTCTATCGACGACGAAAATACTTGGTACATTCTAAATGTGTATGTGCAGCAAATTCAGCTGAGTCGACCTTCTTTTGATAAAATCATGGGAGGTATAAAACTAAATATAGACAGTTATTATGTGACCCATTTATGCCAAATCAAATACCAAAACAGGTCCAAAACCACACATTTCGGGTGCAACCCCAAGGAATGCTGAGGGATAGGAAGTTACATAATAACAAGGTCGAAAATTTCCCCTCGATAGTGATGAAGAAAGTAGAATTTGCAGTATAAGTAGTCAAAGAAAATAACTCACTCGTGTGAGTTTTTCTTATTCCATTTCCTACTGGAAATATTCGTAAACATAACACTGTAACTGCTTAACAAGTATTAGAGTTACTACAACATGTGTACATGCTCATGAATCTCTGGGTAATTCGAATAAACTGAGTGGTGAATTGCGTCCTTGCACCTCGTTTCCTCTCTCCCTAGTGGCGGCTCGTGGAGTACACCGTAGATGCATGTAGATGAAAACCGATCCATCTTCTCACTTCTCTCCAGGTTTTTCGTCGCGTTTCTACACCCCTCTCTCCTCACTTTAATCTTCACAGCTCTACTTCTCGAGTACTCCACCCCTTTTCCTCACGAAGAGGACAATGGAAATCGTCCCTGAATGCGACACAAGCCTTTCCCTGAGAGGTAAGTTGTCTTCATCACGATCGGGGCTCATGAATCAAATGAAGTCCTATGGTGGGAGTGAAGGATCTTGGGGGTAGGGGGGGAGATGGAAGAAAGGCAGTAGGGTATATACGGGATAGGGGAAGTGAATGAAAAAGAACGGCGTGCGCACGCCGCGGTGCGATGAACAAAGGCTCGTGACTGCCTTTTTTGTAACGGCCCGTGGGAAGCGGCCTCACGTCCGGACAGCTGATGAGGGAAATCAGCGCTCCGCGACGCGCGTTTAATGATGGTTTAATCGATCAGGTGCCGCGGGTTGGGGGAACGGAGCGTGTGCCGCGATGTTTTTGCCGACACTCGGAGGTGGGAGGGAGGATGTTGAGGTGGGAACTTGTCGCGTCGGAGACTCCTCTGGTTGTACTACAGTTAGTGCGTTTGTGTGTGCTTGGCGTGTGTAAAAAACTATAATTATCGTGACAACGATATACCCGTCGTAAAATATGTCCTCAAGTATCGTGTAACCAGTCAAGGATCGCTCGTGCCAAGGATCCCTCGTGTCGAGTGATGATTGCATATTCCTCTGTTCTTTGTGTTCTTTTATATGAATTTATAATATTAAAAATTTACAATTTTTCTGTTATTTTTTTAACGACAATAATTAATGGCAAGTTATTCTACCGAATATTTTGTCTGGTACATTTTATCCACGACTTGTTACGAAGCATTTTCAGGTATCCAACGTCATATTTCATTTTAATTTTAGGTTTAAATAAATTTTAGGCAAAGACGCAAACTGACTCACTTTAAGCATTAGAATTGTGGAAAACAATAAAATACGTATTTGTATTTCGGTTATTTAGTTATATTTGGCCCAAAACCATGGTAATGGATATGAGTTTTTCTGTCGACATAGTAATATACCAGGGCGTAACATAGCCTAAGTATTATTTCAAAACAACTCGCAAGTAACAGCATTGCATTTTATCATCCATTCGGGCAAATGCTACGTGGGATGGATGCTTCTTACCAAAATATATCTAAAACCTATCTGATCGATCCTATTTCAGAGGCTTGACTTATGCATCACAAAATCTTGGAGCGTGGAATTCCTTTGAGGCACTCATCTTAAATCACTATACTTAATGAAATACCTTACATAATTAGAAAAAAATAATGGGGATGTAATGAAACCATATATGAAGATAAATTCGTCAATTTTCATAACAAAATTCGATTTAATTTATGAAACTGTATCAGATCTCAAGTTAAATGTGTAGGTATTTTTCATGAAATCATGAGCAATTATTTCTACAAAATAAGAATACCAGCGGCTGATACCAGGAAGAATGTGCAGAAAAAGCTTTATTTTCACTCGTAAATTATGGGTTTTTTTGGAGTACTTCCGATGGTTACCGTATTATGAGTATCGCCTGCACGAGAGCTCATCCTACAAACAACGTGCTGAAGCGAGTTTGCGCCGACGTGCCGTGGCGCTCTAATCCTGCACACGCCTGAGGTTGTCGGTCAATGGGGTACATATTGGCACTGCGTCCTTTGCATAGCCTCGCATGAATAAAAAAATATCATAGAGGGAAAAACCGGCGACGTGGAAGATCTAAGTGAAGGGTTTGAGTCATGCCCGACTAATCCAAACATTGAGAAAGCTCCGTGAAATTTTCTCGCCTCAAAGAAAACATGTCGGCGTTCACCCCCTTGTGGATGCGCCTAGCCGTTTTCTGAGGATACGCAGTAGTTCTTTGCTTGCTTGCCTGATGGATTTCACCGGATTTCTGCCCGTCGGCAGCTCCACGCGTTACGCCAGATCCAAGAGATAGGCGGTGCATTCGACATCTGTTTACCTGTTGGATATCCGTGACGTCAGCTAGTACTCCACTGAAATGGACTATTTTGTGTCCAACCGATTTCGTTTATTTGACGTTCCAGCAGCAGGCGCAACTGACATTTAGAGCGGGATGCCAAAGCTGTATTTTGAACTTCAGAGCTGGCAAAGGAGGAAGTGAAACACCTTGCCTGGGAACGTGACAGGTTACTTCTAGCTGTAGTTCGATTATACTGGTGATATGCAGAAGGCACGCTTTATATTTGCGTGATTTTTTTTTTCAGAATATAATTTTACCATTTACATCATTAAGGAGCGTGGATCATTTATTTTTCTCCTTGAAAACCATAGCGCCTCCTAATGTGATCTACAAATTTGAATTTGTTTTCAAAATCAACAATAATCTTTCAGTCACAACATCAATTTGCCCTTTTAGTGAAACTGGGGTCATTGCACATGAATGCCCATTCTGGGAGGTGTCTTGGGTTAGTACATATATACGATGCGAGGATCTCGGCGTAATCATTTTCCGGAATCGCATGAGAAGAGCCTCAAATATATCTAGGAAGTGTTATTCATTTTTCCTTCTCTATGAATTTTCGAGGAAATCGTTCAAAAACTCATAGCCTTAACCTGCGGAAGCGTAGTATCATATAAACTGGGTTTTACCCATTTAAAGATTTTTTTATGGACGTCGAGTATGCTATCGTTATTTAAACTGAATCTAAAATTACACACGGTTGATTCCGAAAAATAGAAGAATAGGCTATTTACGCGGGTGGAAGGTTAGCTGTATGCGATAATTTCCAAAAATTAAATTGAAAAATGTTGCGCAAAGTTAAAGACACTTGAGTCACTCTCTCTCACCCACGTTATATTTGCACTGAAACACGAACTCTATTCTCAACATTGCTATCTGCCATGCTATAAGTTAGCTGTATTGATGTATTACGACAGCATTTGACCAAATTATAATTATTCACATGCATGATGCTGTAGCGGAAAAATGAACAAACTAGTCTACTAGGTGAGAAGTACATGTAAATCACAATTGAGATTTTTTCCATCATCTCCCGGTGTCATACGCCACGTCACGTGATATTAAGCAGGAATGAAACGTCTAAAAATAGTCGCCCGTACCAACTTGGTCCTAACATCAAAACTTCTTTCTGGCCCTCGGCAATTCTCTCAAACTGGGATCATGCCGCTTTCCAATCTGTTACTCCAGAGACAAAACAATTTTCCACTTTGAAAAGCAAAATAGGCGAAGAAAACGTCTCGCTCCATTTCGCTTGAATCTTCAGGCTTCGTAAAAACGCTTACGGAGGCTATTGACCTCTTTCCAGTGCTGCGGAAAATGGCATGCTGACAACTGCCGGCAAAAAACTTCGAAAAGCTTATCCATCCGTCTCCATACCTTGGACGTTACCATCGCAATGTATCTTCCTCTCACAAAATGGATCAATCATAAACATTGTATCATGTTTTTATCACGATTTCTGCATGAACGCTAATGTATTCTACAGTTGGTTTTGTGATAACGTCATCTTTGATATATAGCACTTACATGCTTTCGGAAAAACATTAGTAAGGATGTTCTAATGTTGAAGCTATCAGAATTTATTCATGACACGAACAACATACATTTCAATATATAGTATACATTTAATTAATAGAAACTCTTGTAAAAAAATGAAACCCGATTTGATAAGGAAATATCGTCTATAAATGCGGAAAGGCGTATCTTACGTTATCATCCTTAAAGTTCCCGCTTAAATGGCTACTTACCTACTACACGAATTCAAATTATCTTGTAACGCCCTACCGGGTTATGCGTATTATAAATATGATTTGAGAATCGAACCACATGATATCTCTCATTGACAATACAACTAAATTATAACTCAGCTCATCGATAATATGCTGTAGTCAAAGGAAATAAGTTGTTGACTAATGCATGTACATGCACCTGAAATTCTGATAAATCAGATAAAAATATCTCTGTTTGTCTCTAACTTGACACTTTTTTCGCGCGGTACGTTTAAAACTCCTTCACGACGGAAGGTTTTTTTGTGATTCTGAAAAATTACTGCTGTGACAATATGTTTGATTTTCAAAAATAGTTGAAAAGACTTACTAACTAATCACTGTTAACTTTTGGCAACATCTACGTTTTAGAAAACCCTAATTTTCTAATAAGTCTCTCTGGAGTGCGAACACGTTCCATTTTACATTTAAAAGCGTTGGTATTTTTTGGAAAATATCTCGGAAAGTAGTGTGGTAAGGGGCTTATATATTGATATCTTTGGAAGGGTGAGATGTTATTCATTAAAATGAGACTCAATTAATTTATTTCTTGGTGAAATTATATTTCGCTCAAACTAACTTAAATAAAATACGCTAAAACACATACTATGCGCCAGTCGCATATAATTGACTTAACCTAATTACCGCCGAGTCACAATTATATTCGGTTTGGTTTCACTTCACCGGTTCTTCAAAAGTATTGAGGAGATCATGTAGCGCATAATTGCCCCTCCTCTAATTAGCAAAATGCTGACTAAAGGTCCAAGTGACCACTGCAATTACTGCCCTTGTTGTTATTATTCTGACTGAAATTTTGGCTCTTTCTTCGGGATATTTGTTTTTTCATCAACTATAGCATGGATTTGTAAGTAATCAGAGGTCTAATTTAGAATATTCGCCACAGCTCATGCCGATAAGTCTCCTGTCCTTACTTTGGATTTTGATATGAGAGCTTAAAATATGATAAGTGTGAAAGCAGAGACCGAAAAATTGTAGAAAAAGCTCTGTGTATGTTAATATTTTTAAAAAGACTTAAATTAAATGCATGGCGAAATCCTTCCGGATTCTTATATATTTATAAGTGTGCGTCATAGAAAAAAATCCATAGAAAAAGTTTTGTTGGCTCGTTTTGTTTATGCATTACTATTGCCAACATTTATTGCTGACTAGACGTTTGGATGCGAAAAACTAAGGCAATGATACGCTAAAGGCTAGCAAATTGACAACGTAAATGAGGGACTGTCCATGGGACTATGGGAATGCTACGACGTAACTCAGTCACTAAACTTCTGAGTTATCAGCTTTCACTCATCACGTATCGATCAATGTCCCATTCCATTATTCGTTAGTGTATTTTCAATCCAGTGAGAATTAAAATGGGCACTTTTTCTCATACTTCGACGCGAAGCAATAATGAGGTTCCTCAGGAATAACTTGACTATCTATAGCAAACAGTGAATGCTCTTTTCCACTTGAAGAAATCGATATTTTACCACCTGTGTACCTTTTGTTATTTTTCCTTAATCCTCTTTAGAAGAAACTTAGTTAAGTGCTAAACTCCATTATACCCTTATATCGTTCAAGGTCTAGCATATCCAAAACACAAAGTCAATGAGGAAACAGAGAGAGGAAGAGAGAGAGAATCAGAGCATAGCAGTGACCGCCGGATACACGTTTAGGAGATTTATACATCTACTTATGTTAGATCATGCAAAGGGCTTCATTGGTAAGTGGCAGGGGTTGTTAGGACATCAGTTGTGTAAATGTGTAAAGGAAAAGGTTATAGGGACGTGAAATGGTGACCTGTATTTTCGGAGTTTCGAGTGTTTGGAGTGGAGCTCAGTTTTAACCATGCCCATTCCGGGTAGTGGTGCTGCGTCAAAATGATAATATCTGTGTCGCACTGAAATACACCTGTTCTGAATTTCTCATGCAATCTGAGTCAGACGCGCAGCCTCCTAGTTTCCAGTGTCTCCAAACCTAATCCCTTTAAAAGATGCGAAACACTATATTTCGTTCGTTGCAATTTTTAACGTAGCGCGCAGCTCTCTTTTGTATGAATTCAATATATTGTTCGCATTCTATCTTTCTGTGAAAAATCTCCAAAGCTCGTGACGTAACCGAAGTTCGGCCTAACAAGAGTGAAGTAGCATTTCTCTTTCACTTTTTCATTCAAGGCTCTTTCTACGATTCGCTTGGATAGATTTCTGATAGTTAATGCCTAATTTAAAATCAACGACTCTTACGGTAGTTTTTTCATGACAGTTGGCCTCGACGGATTTTTGCTCACCTAAATATTTTTATTTAATTATTGTTTTTCAATGTTAATTCGCATCGCAAGTATTTTAATGCTCATTGGAGGAGAAACCAGAAACTTTCAGTGACAATTAAAGACTGTCTTTAGGTACATGAGGCTATTGGTGGGAAGATACCTGAGGAACATAGAGGAGGTGGATAGGAAATGTGTGTTACTAAGTAAGGTGTTAGTTTGCAGAAAATAATAGAACGACTGAGTGAGGTGGTCTAGTAGCCCTATCCATAGTGATTGGAAAGGATAAATGATCTGTCAAAAAATAAGACCTACCATAACACACCAGATATTATACGGTTATAATTTGTAGAAAGACCTTCGCAATACATATGTTTGAGGAAAAACGATAATATGTGTTCGTATTGGTTGATTTTAAATATTTACTCTTTTTTGTACATAAATGAACTTTGAATAAGCCATCAGCGAATTTAATGCTATTTACCAATTATGAATCATTTGATGTATGTACTTTTATTGGTGATCTATCCAGTGAACTTAATTCAGAAGTAGAAACATAATTGAGATTTTGGAAGACATGAAGTGAGCGCAACATTCTGGACATGAATATTTGAAATTTCTTTGATATTCTTGAATATGTCTCGTTAATTTATTTTTTATTTACTTTCGGAACCGGCGTCTTTAATAATATTAAAATGGCAATCATGAACTCGTAGGAGAAGTGCAATAATAAATTTTACTAATTTCTTACACACATATGTATGTATTTTTCGTTCAGCGCTTCCTCTTAAGTTGTCTCCTTCGCGCTTCCTTACGTTCCCATTGGTAAGTGATTATGAGCTACCTTCTCTTCTTTTTTCCGGCCCATTCAATAAAAACTTTTACCTTTCGCGTGTACTCTTCTCTCAGCCAAATCAATGGACTTGCCTCCCTGTCACAGCTGCTGGCCATACGGGCGAGCAAAGGGTCGCTTCCCTGAGCTGGAATCTTAGGGTTGGCGATGAAGACTCCGATCGGCTTAACTCGCCGCACAACACCGTTCATGGCCAGCCTTTGGGGCCGTTGGAGGGGCAGTAAAATCGAAACGGTAGGGAAACGTTAGGTGAGGAAGCCGACAGAGTAATACTCGTCGGAGGAACCGTGGAGAAGTGGTTGAATGTCTTGGAGGTCCGTGTGGGCAAGCTTAAGGCTGTTGCGGCGTCTGTCGACTCGGTGTGCGGTTAAGGCAGAAAGCCAGTGAAAGAGTCCATAAGATAGTTAAAGATAACGTACTACTGGTTAGGGTATAATTTTGAGTATTGCCTAAACTTAGGTTGGCATCTGAAAACGTTATCATCATTGGTTGTTCAATTCTAAGATTGGTTGACCGCAGCCCTCCACCCTTCCCTATCTAATGCTAGTTCCTTAATCCATAATGAAAATGTTTATATGAATTCTTACTAAATGCTTATACGCATTTTTACCTTAAATAGGAGAGCTAGACTATCCTCAATAATGAGACACACCGGACATAATAAAGACAATATATGAGAGTAGATGACAATTGAGTAACGAGAATATATAAAGTTATATGACCGACGTTCTTATTCGCGACTCCCGCATGGTGCGGTCTCCTCAAAATAGGGTTGACTTAGAAATACACGAGAGGAAAATCACACGCTCCATACTAAAAATGAGAAAATGGACAAGAAATGAAGACTTTTACCCACCACGGAAATAACCACAACTGAACAAATTAAGAACACACAGGTTAATTATTTTGAGAAAACAAAATGACGTTTAACTAAAGTAAATAAAGGTCTTTTAGCTCCCATAGGGTTGGTGACTGACAAACGTAAACGATCAGAAAGCAGAATAACATTACTAAGGTCTGAAAGAATAGAAAAAAAGGGTACAGCTATATAAAAGGCGCAGGGCAAAAGCAAACCGAAAGCCTGCAGTCACTGAAAAGATGAACTGCTTTGCAGCAGCGCGATATGATGATCAGTTTTACTAGCATCTACTCACTCAATTGCAATCTCATTTGACATACCCATTCTTAACCTACCTCTTCCTCTCTTAATCCCTCTTATGCACTGGTGGCGAAACTTGGTGGCTACCTGGCGAAGCTTGGTGGTGACGCCATGAAGGGGAAAGTGTGCTTGGAAGTGGTCGACAAAATTGTGCAAGGGAGATAACACTGTGTGTCACGTAGTTCATGACAATGGCTAAAGTTCCTAAAAACCTGAGTCCTAAATACGATAGCATTGTTTGCAAACCATTCGAAATATGTAGATTGAATATTGGAGGAAGATTCCCTAGGAGCGGTAAATTCACTGACACGAGAAATTACACAGCATTTCGTGTAAACGAATGTTTTAAAGAAATAACTTGGAATCGATTGTACAGGCATAATACTCCACTAAATGATTTCCCAAGTTGCTCTGTGGATTCACCCTTTTTCCCACTGCTTGTAAAGTATTTACTTCTATGATTGGTTTTCATCGCGGCCATTTCATCATACTTCTGTCCTGTCAATTTTTAGGGATTGATTGAGCAGTAATTTTCAGTTTTAATTTGGTCTTTACCTGGCGACGCATATTTAATTATTAGCAACCATAGGGAAGTTTAGACCTGGGTATTGCCTATTGCCTATTCCATTCGTGAGTTCTGTAAAATCGAAAAAATGAAAGCTGTCGTCAAAACTTGTTTAAATGATTTATTTATTTTGGCTCTATTAAAAAATATGATTATTTTCCAATTCTGCTTTAATACTATTGAAGAAATAGTGTATGCATTATAAATGAAGCAAATTCATCTCACACCCATGACTAAATGAAATGTTTGACTTTTATGTGGTTAGCTTTTTGTCCGATAGAGGGTAGAAATGTGGTTGGATTCAAAAATACAACAATACCCTCTTGAAATATGAGTATTTTTCTGGTAATAACGTAGATACACAATCGAAATTATAAATATTAACTCTATTTGTCTCATTTTTAATGCTTTGTATGGCTCAAAAGAGCTCGCTTTATTCTACCTGTTCTATTATTATGATAAAAAATGAAGAATTATAGGATATTCTGAATATAAATTGCCACAGTTTTCATTGCAATAATACTGCTTGAAACGTTTAAAAAGCTTAACTTGGCTATGTCTTTTATGTATTGTTATTGGAAAAATTAGCGATCACATAATCCAATCAATAATATAGATAATAATATGAGTTTATTCCACACATAACGGATACAATTAAGAATGACATTATTTCTGGAATATAGGTACCCCTTTGGAGGAACTCCGTTTTGGGGTTACCGGCTCGTTCTTACATACAAAATGATTTGCATGCGTTGCTTTATATTTGAACAACAATGTATTAGTGCTGGTATACTTACAATCGAAATTCACTCAGCAAAGAGAAATTAACTCATTAAACTTTTCATATCAATAATAAATAAGAAAAAAAGAAAACATGAAATACATAATTGACATCGCTGTGAGTTACATAATTTCACACAATATTAAAATAAAGTTGATACATCATCAATAGCAAATAACCAATTTTTTACACCTCTACAATATATACCTTCATTTTTTGCAATAGTAATAAATTCAGGTAGCGCACAATATATTTTGGGCCCTAGGAAGGAATAACTCTGCTTAAAAATTTCTGTTCTAGTTCTAGGTATAGTTACGTTGTGATAGCTACGGAGCTGATGAACTCTTGGTGTTCTCTTTTCACCTCCACAATTATAAAAAATCCTAAGGATCTTATACACAAATAAGTATCTCAAAGGTAAAATATATATTGTTTGAATAGTGGAAAGAAATGCGTTTTATTATATGCCCTTAACATAACCCTTATTACCTTTTTCTAGGATACCAGAAGAGGTTGCAAATTAGTTAAATAATCTCCCCCCCAGCACGCAATTCCGAATTCTAATCTTGAATTAATTAAAGCATTTGAACGATGATTCTTCATTTATATTGTCTTAATTTACCAGCATCCTATTCCACGTTTATCGAAATCAAGAGAAAATCTAAGAAATATTTAATAATTATCACATTGCAAACCTTTGATTTAAATAATTATTTAGCATTTATTATGATAATGAGGGACCATTTTTTGCCCGAATTCATGAAGTAGTTGGTTCTCCCAAACCCCATTACCTTTCGCGTTCTGAACTATGTACTCATGAATAAAAGAAGCGCGGAACAAAATTCCAGAACAGGCGTACTAATAGGTGGGGTCGAAAGAGCTATGCGGAATATTCACATGTGCCACAAATTAATAAACAATTACACCTTGAAAAATAATGCATTCGTTAGTTTTTTATCATTCTTAAGGTGATCGTCATAAATGTTTCAATTCAGCTTGGGGCATTTAAATGCGGCCCATACATATTCATAAAGGTTGGACAGTCTCCAATTTTATAGGGCTGAAGGTTGAGTGTTGCAGTGCTTTACAGGATTAATTAAATAGTGTCTTTTTAAGCTGACGAGAAAAGTAAATATCATGTAAAAAGCTCTACGTTTTAAGTCGTTAGTTTAACATGAAAAATATTTCAAGGACGTTTTATTTATTTGAAAACGAACTAGATCACTACCATTGGTGAGAGTAACATTTTTTCATTGGAATCAAATACTAACGACGTATCGCTCACATGGGGATTCTGAAGATATATTTTTTAAATGGCACTGCAGTCATCCATTGAGGATGCGAGGAAAAAAATGAAAAGGGAACGGAGGCAATACCATCTACCATGCGTGATAGAACGAGGGTAAAAAAATCTTGAAAGCATGAGTGGTGAGATGGGTAGGTGCCTATATCAGCATGAATTTAAATGGAGATAGATGAGCGAGTATTATGGCTCTGGTGTGGATGTGAAAAATATATCGAATCCGAATGAAAAAATTCCTCCCAAAAAGTAGCCAGGTTGAGCGTATCAGAGGAGAGTTGAGTATCGAGGACTCCCACGACACCGTCATTCGGTGGCAGCGAGTGGATACATGCACAGAGAGTTTTTCGGATTAGATTTCGGATTTATGCGTTGGAGCGACTGCTTTGAACGTGAAATTATTGGTAGGCCTAAAGGCTGGGAAAAGCAAATAAACATTGGGTTATCGGTTTTCTGATGCTAGAGGGGGTGGGGAAATAGATATGGGTAGTGGAGATGCGAGAGTCTTAATGCGATTCGATTGCTTCGGCCCAGCTTATGATGTAAAAGGATTCTGGAGCAACGCGAGAGGGAAGATAATATTGAATTTTGTAGGCGCGAACTCACGCTGCCATCCACGTGTAACGTGAGAATATGATTAAATCCAGAGTTGGGGCTATGTCCAATGCCAATTCGACAGAGTGAAAAAAATCGTGCATGGCTTTCTCGATGAAACTATTTCTCGACGAAGTAATAAAATTTGCTATCCCAATATTATAATTCGTGAACTTTAGTAATGATGGTGTAATTCGCTGATGAATATTTGCCACTATTATAGATGTAAAATAATGACATATTGGATGAGTCTTACCATATGGTGAAGCATCATCCGGAGTGGTCACTGTCACACTACATTGAATAAGGCGAATATCCTAGGTTCCGCAACCGGAGCGTGCCTAACGATCCGGTAGACAAATATGCTTCTGAAACCCTTTTTTTAACAGAGCAGTTATAAGCTCTGACTACGCTTATCTTGATTGTGCTGCCAAAAGCTCTTTGAAACAAGCGTTTCCGATTTCTATTCTATCGGTACTCTTTCTTTCAGTGAGCGCAACTAACCGAACTTATTTCTGAGAAATGGGTTTGTGCTATAGAATTTACACTATGCCAGTAAATACACTATGCGTGTTTAATTGATTTTTATTTATCTCTAAAATACATCTTCATCCCCCAATCGGTCTCTCTGTGAAAAGTTGGAACGACTTGGAGTATTTACAATTAGAAAATAGAATGTAGAAAGAAGAAAGTTATTTTTTCGGTAACTTAAGCCTATCGTATATGTCAGGTCACTGATAAAAGGGTCTGTGTAATTTTACTAGGCGAAGTTGTATTATGCATAATTTTAAGTATGCTTATGTTCGTTATATGCACTTTTGAAAACCGATATTGCATATTAATAAATCGAAGCACGTGCATATCCCGGTTGAGGAAAATGCTTGAAAAGATTGTCAAATGTAATGAAAATCGTTTTTTTGCCAAACGAAAGGGCAAATTGCCTCAAAACCAGAACAGGGGATGTGTGGAATGTGGATCGGAAGCAAGAGATAGAGGCGAAGAACGGAGAATAAATATGCAATTTATGCAAGAGTTTCCAATTTCCTAAGACGAGGTTTTTAGGGTGAGGGTTGAGCTTGCAAGGGCGAGACCAGGCAGCTTGAAGAAAACGTCAAAAGCATCACCTGGTCAAAAAGCACCCCATCCTGACGATGTTCTCTCCAACCCATGCCGTTATTCGTGTGCTATGCTTCGTCTACAATGCGTGTGAACTTAAGTTGGGCTTACTTAAAAGCAGCACTAAAATGCAGATAAGCTCCGACACGGAGATATATATTCCACCATAGCCTTAGCCCAGGTCATGGGAAAAACTTAGGCGCGAGTGTTTGAGTTTATTTTGTTGATTTCTAAATATGTATAACAGCACAAACTAATGAATAAGAATATTAACACCCACACAATTACTCAAGACATATTTAAATTGTAAATATTAGTATGATGTGGTTGAATATCAAAACTCCTCGACCTATCAATAATGAGGCCTCGACCACGAAAAACTATCGATATCAACGAAGTCCACTCAACTAGGGGTCCCTAGTCCACTTAGGTGACCCCATCACCTAATGATGAGAGGGCGTCTACTCAGTGCACTTAAGTGAAAAGTGCAATTAAAAGCTCACTTAAGTGGTCTGTGTAGACGCGGCACTAGTTAAGCCCATATTTCACTGTAATTACCGTCGTGCAAATGAAGCAGTTATGGCTTTAACCCAGGTTGTGGAAAATGATCAAGGAATTGCTTCTCCAATATTGCATTCGTTTCCTGAAAATTCGGGAGGACGTTCACCGGAAAATGTTATCGGAAGTGCTTAATCCATTTCTCCAGAATTAATCATTAGAATTCCCCCTAGAAGTTCCACAGCCAACTGCTTACTTCTCTAAGAGCTATGTTAAAGTAAAATGAATTGAGCAAAGTTTGTTTTCCACCTCAATGGTAGTTTTTCTAATGCGTTTATAGGTAGCGTTAACAGTCTTAAATTTGTAAGTGATAAGAGGTTGGCAAATTTAAGAGTTACACTGTAAATATATTTAAACTGAAATTGTTTATAATTATGAAAGTGCCATCCATCTGTTTCCGGCGTTCTATGGCGCCCTTTTGTGGTTGTTAATTCAAAACATTGAAATAGTATGTATGGGCAGAATGTCACTTCAGAGAACTTTCTGAGTATTATGCGCCGCCTTTCTTAAAGTAAATGACAATATTTTGGAAGGAGTGGCAATTTACTAATTGGTATTTTAACACCAATACATTTTCATCATGTGAATGAGTGAGTGTTTATGTTATGAAAACTTTTCTCTATTGCCTGATTACCAACTGCTGCTCGAAATGTTTTTATGTCCGTTTTTCTATATTGTTTTCTCCGAAAAATAAAATTTTGTGCTTTTAAATTCTGATGAATGGTAGGTTTTTTGGAGAAATATACTCCTGCAACGGGAATCAAACTGCGGTCAGCTCCTACGATCGATTAAGAATCTTCTTGGGTTGACAAGATCTTTTAGGTAAGGAAGAACTTCAAAGAAGCTACCTATTACCCGCGGGTGTAAATCCTGAGACATCTCTTATGCCGTGACTAGCTGTGCACCCTTGATGATATTTCACTTCTGCCTAACATGGCTCTAAAAATCTTTGGGAATTGCCTTGATTTTGGACCCAGGCCTCCTCATTGCCAGGGATATTTTTGGAGGATTTAGGGAAATCTGATGTTCAGCCCCAATTGTGGATCAAGAATCGCATCCGTAAGGGAATATGGACTTTGAAGGGCCCGCTATCCTCGAGAATAATCCGTTAGGGAGAACGCTGATCTTTTCGCTTGGTAAGGAAATTTATGCAATCGCAATGATTTGAAAGTATTAGATAGATATTATTGGTTTTTGAGAGAAATTTTTTGAAAAAGTGATAGAATGAAAACATTCACGATGACTTATTAAAGCCAATATTACTGTAAGAGAAAGAGACGAAATTGGTGAAAAATTATTGGCTTTAATTACTACATGAATGTCAATATTTTTTATCGATAAAACTAATATTGGTCCAAAGGTTGAACGCCAAACCTTTTAAAATGTGAGCATTTTCAAATGTAAATATTGATTTTTCGATCTGATTTTTTCATATTATTGACCAAGGCTTCAATGACTTGATGCCATTATCAAGGGTGTACGAATTATTTATCTTGATGTTGATTCAAGGCCGTTTAAATGCCAATCAGAACAATAACAAAGTTTCTTCAGATTACCTAGATCTATTAGGTCTATACCCCTAAAATTTGGCTGTATTACATATGAAAAAGCTGGTCGGCTTTATGAAGGTAATCCTAAAACAACTCGCCACTTAAACCTTAGTAGTTCTTCAATAACCTGATTTTATTCATGTAACGGATGTCGATTTAAGTACATTATACTTAAGCGCATGTTTCTTCAAGCCATTAACTATTGCGCCATTATCTGTATAGGGTCCCTTTAAATTTCGCCAACTAATGGGAGTTTTATAAATGTAAAATCCCACAGAGTACAAAATATTCACTTTAACTGGAACTCAAGCCTGAATCTCTCGATTTCTTACCGAGTGCTTTGGCTAGTAATTTTATTTTCTATGGATATTTATGTTTCGATACGTTTCCCATAGCCTTTCCCAACGACGTTATTATTTTGTCACCATTACTTAGAATGTCTGTCATCTTGCTCCTTCTTCATGACCTTCCCGGGATGGGTGACTTCACCCGGGTCTATTATTACTCCCCTCAGTACAGATCTAGGAGTCATGGCGGTGTGGAAACCACATCTCGTCTAGGTTGTAGTTCATAGGGAGAGGCTTCTTAGCCACCCCGCCGGCTTAAGTTACAAAGTCTCGCACCCTCACGCTTCCTGATAACGGCTGTTGGGGTTGAATTTTGCTAAAGATACCTCTCGCCGCTCCGTTACATCCTTTGCTACGCGGCGATATCGTTGAAAAAGTAAAGAGCCTCCTTCGTATTCTACACGTCCCGGGTTAGATCGCTTGTTAGCTGCCCTCATATCCCTTTTCCTACTCTCCGCTATCCAATCACACCCACTCACTGTACAACCCCGTCCATTTCGAGCCACCGTAACGTAACCCTGCGCTGTTCCCTACTCTGAAGAGTTGAGGGCAGGGGGACACTATTGGTAGGGCACACACAGCTCCTCTTCGGCATCTTGGGAGCCTTGGCTTATTTCTCTGTATTATTCCCCCCTTTTCGTCTGCCTTGGCAGGCCGTCGCTTCGGATATTGCCGCCCGGAGGAGGAAGCCTTGATCTCCCCTACTTTTCTCCTTCTCCTTCCTTAACCTTACTCGTCCTCCCTCTGTGGCATCATAATATTGCTGGGTCGAAGAGGGACGGTGTAAGGGGCATGAGTTTTCCCCGGCAGTGCCTGCGTGGAAACATGGAACCCTGGCACGCATGAGGCGAGAGGGCCCTTGGTATGGATGTCGTAAGGGAGTGGTGGAAATTCCACAGGAAAAGGAGGCAGGAGTTAGGGTAGGGGGCGCATAGAGCATACCAAAAGGAGCACTTCCTTATCTCGGGGCATGATATATAAGATCTGCCTCGGATAATGGGAATTTTACCGAGACTTTCTCCACCCACTCCCCCCTCTCCCGTTGTAACTACTGGGCGAAGTATGTGTGCGAAATGGAAAACTGAACCTGAACACACGCGTTGACATTCTTGCTCATAAATTACGGGGCTTGTTGAGATTAAGGGAAATGACGCAAATTGGCTCGGTCGAGTACGCTAGTACCTCCGCGCATCCATCATTGAATTCGGTGTCATTACCCGCAGTCACCTTTCACTTCGTCGTTCAGAGTTCAACCTACGACCTTTGGAAATAATCCTGCCATTTTATTCATGTATTTTTTTCGATAACCGAATGACAAATGATGGTGATAGATAGAGCAATATCGGACATTTCTCTCGAGAGTGAGCAGGGAAAAAAATCAGTCTGACCTCAATGCTTACACCCGTAAAAGCATAAACAAAATATGATGCAGTTAAATAGGGTTTTTTTTGAGAAATCAACGAGAAAAATACCATCATATTTTTTACCGGCGTTGGTGATTATAAATGACCCAAAATATGGCATTGGAATTTTTTCATGAGAAAACTACTTATTTTATGCTCATTTTCAATGAATGGATAACTCTTGCCGAATTCTCGAATGTGTCCTGAAGATCCTCATTTTCAAGTTTGATATATTAAAGAATTAGGTGGGTGTAAAGAGCACCAATTTATGAAAGTATTAGCACAAATGTTAGTCACTGTTCCGTTTTATGGAATGGATTAAAAAGTACTACTGATACTCAGGGTATTCCTCAAAGTGTTACTTTCAATTAATTCAAGGGTTAGTTCTTTCTTTCTGCAAATCACATTGAAAACGTCATGCATCATAAAAGTCAAATAAACTATTCCAAAAAAACTAATGCATTTCTCTGAAGTTAAATGTAATACTGAATATGTAAATAAATTACACTAATACTAAGTTTCTATCGCCATGAAGAGATGTATTGCTTATAGGGGACGAGAATCAACATTGAACATTGTAAATGGTAAGATATGATACTCGGTAAATGTATTTCAAATACGTTACTTTTCTAAAAAGATAATTATTAACCCAGAATAATACCCAATGGAATCATAACTTTTCTCTTGGAAAAATTATGTCCAAAGAGAATTGTATAATAAAATGCTTTAAATTTCAAATCCTATGTCTGTCGCTTATATTTTAACTAGAATCCCAAGTTCCTCTTATTTGCTTATATAACTAATTACTATGGGTGAGCGAGTAGAGGCAGAAAGAGGGAACAGCTGCTCCCCATCTGCTCGAGATATTTCATTCCAAATCTGCTGTACAGAGCTAGACAGGATGGAGGTGGGTGTCCTTTCCCACCCCTATACCATACGGCTCTTTACTATCCTGGCTACGCTAATCCTCATAATTGGTCGTTCTATCCTAAGATTGGTTGACTGCAGGCCTCCACCATTCCCTATCTAATGCTAGATCTCATACCTCCTGGTATCTTTTCGTATGTACTTTCTTCCTAATTTGATTCATGAACTTATTTCTCGACTCATATTGAAAGGTGATGGTAAAAGGCTGCATTCTTGTTTTATACCTTTGTTAATTTTAGCTTTTAACTGACTTCCGTCTCTAATTCTCATTGTGATGACTTGCTTCCTGTGTAGTTGGTGGATTATTTTTTCGTCATCGCAATCCATTCCTGCAGTTTGATCACCTTTCTACCAAGTTATAAATTCTTATCGCTCGATGGATTCCAATATGCTCTTGCAAATTACAAGAGCTATTAAGAAAAAGATACTCTTTCTTATTATGTCTTATCCTGCGATGGACATCGATTAAAACTCGAAACAAACGCTCTTAACGTGCTCTTGTGAGGCAGCAAATGTTGAGTGTTTTAGGGTGAGCATGAGTTTTTCTTCAATCACTTTGAAATTCCTATTGCTCTTTTTCAAACAGCGTGGGTGTACATTTTTCCTTTGGGTCAGTGAATGTAAGATATTCAGGAGTTTTTCATTATTTCCTAACCCGAGACACCTCAGTGTTAGCAAGATGTCTAATGTGAGACAGAAAAATATTCATCGGTTGGTTAATTTGATCAGCCGTTATGATTGGTTTTTTCAAATGCCTCTGCATTTTTCCTAAACTCCCTGCTATATGCTCATTTCTAAGAAATGTACTGCTTTCATTCAAATTAAAAATTATAATTTGTACTAATTCGCAATTTTTTGCAATTTCGTCTGCACTTTTTTCAAGTTTTATAGATTTTAGTCTGGATTTCTTTCCTCATTCTTCGTCCGATTCCCTCATTCCTTTAACTTTTCGTTTACCATTCTCTTCCTCCCTCAGTGACTCTGAGCCCCGTTGTTCCTTTTGGACCACGGCTCGAAAGGGGTTTTCTTCTTCCCAACTCGTACCGACGATTCGTCACCGTCGCCATAGAAACTTTCATCCCTCCCCTTCGCCTCTCACATACACATTGGCTGATTTTATCTCGCGTATAAGAACATAATACCTATGGTCGCATTCAAGTTTTGCGTTCGCTTTCCCTCGTGCAATGTTTTTCTCTTCCTTTCGTCTCTCTTTATGTCCCTCCGTCCACACTTTCTATTAATAAAACCGCGTAAAAATATGTCCAAGGAAATGGGATGTCGTCGGACGAGCGAGTGTTGAATCCACTTCGTTTGAAAGCAGGATACATTTTTTCCCCTAAGTTTGTGATATATAAGCTTGAAAAAAATATTTCAGCCTCAGGGACGTCCATGAAAATTAACATTGATGTTCAACATGAAAGTGTTTGAAAATGCGTGTTCCTTTGATATGCGTTATGTCTCCAAAGCTCGTAGCCTTTTTTTGGTTCCTAAAATACACAAATTCGTCTTTAAAATTAATTCCTGATTGAATATAATTTTACTCGCAAACTTTAGAGACCTGGATAAACTTTCAATTCATGCAATTATCAAATGATTTTTCAGTGTATATGAAATGTTGTGTACAATCAGACAAAATGATGTCACAGGCGTGACTGGCATACACACAGGAAATCACCGAGAAAGAAAAGAACACTCACGATATTTTTATGTTTTGGCGGCTCAATTCAACCACCTTCATCAAAATATTAGCGCGGTTGGAGTGCAGTTTGAGGTAGAATAAACTTTTAACCAAAGTTATTGTAACAATTGAGAAATAAGAAGATATCGAGAACATACTCTGTTTACTTATTTCGATTCCTGTCGGTATCTGCAAGTAACTGTTTGTCTGTTATTTTAATGAGTATAGGAACATTTCAAGTCATTGAAACTGATTACACTACTTTTTGCTTCATTATCTCATAAAATACCTACAATGTCTTATCTTAATTATAATACATAGATGATGCGGAACAGATCCTGGCATCTTCTTAACTTTCTTATTTCATCTCCACTTTTCTAATGTATCACACTAGATATGCTTTTTTACAAATGTTTCTGTTAATAAGTTAACCTAGTTACAATCTTTGAAAGGGCGAAAATATGAATGAAAATTTTCTAAAATAATCATACGATCAGTATTTGCCTAGGAGTTTTTTAAGATTTCTACTGAAATAATTAACTTTCAAGAAGTTTCTACGAATGTGACTATTTTAAATTTTATAGTATCATAGCTTGCACGCATGTAATGCTTTTAGAATGTTTGATACATTGCTACTTTATTTAGATAGATTTAAAAATCAAATATTTAAATCAAGACAATATATTCAATAATTTATTTAAACTTCAGAAGAATGTAATAAGTTACCTGAGTAGATATCTGAGAAGTATGTTGACTGTATTTTTAATCATTTGTCAATGTACATAATATTATATGAACAGGGAATTCAATGAAACATCCATGAAACATGATTTATGTTATGTAATAGTATGAAGAGGTTACTAAATATCTTCGTATAAAATTAATGCTGTTCTACTTAAATGAAATTTTTTAACGATGGGAGAGTATTATAGTCATTTCAAAGGGTTTGGTTGTAGTTATCATAGCATATGGAGAAACATATCGTCTCTAATTAATCCATAAATTCTATAAATAATTAACCATCCTTATGTATCTTTCTCTCGAATGTTTGGTTAAAAAGATTACGGTGTGAGTTATACGACGTAAACCCAATATTCTCCAGAAGTTACTTTTCATTGTTCTGTAATGAATAATTTCATACATGTCTTAAATATAGGTATTGAAAACTATGCGGGGTTTGACGATTTTTCCATACCTCCTGGACATGTTTATGTCTCTTTTATTTTCTCCTCGCCTCCGGATCACGTAGGAGGAGGCTCTCTATTGTCTCGATATCACCCTGAGACTCACAAAGGCATCTATATCTCTGAACTGCCGATAAGACGCGGGGTTTTAATAATTTTCTCGGTCTCACAGGGACGTCATGTATCGACCTCTCGACTCTTTTCTCCAAGCGCCCTTACTTTCCATTGTTGTCTTCTCGGTTCCCTTTCACTTGCCCCCTCCCCTCTCCTCCCACAGAAACTCTCTTCTGTCCTTCCAGGAGTGAACAGTATCCCCACACTTAGCATCTCCCCCTTTCTTTCCTTTAAAATCACCTCTCCTTTATTAATTTCGCGCTTAAACCGCGACCCGATCTTTCATTTTAACCTGCCCCGGGGGGAAGAGATGAGGGGGGGATAGAGAGAAAGGGAAGATTCGCTTCTTTCTAGGCTTTTCTCCTCCCCGCCCTTTCTTCCCTGCTACGCGGAACACTTTCCTGGCCTCCTTAACTCTCCCCCTCCTCTCATGTATACATCCCATTTCGCTTTTGTCTTCCATCCCAGAAAACCACCCTCGTCTTTCGAAACTCTCTCTGCTCCAATCCTCAACCACACCACACGGGTACACATATTCTATTCGCACACACATACTCGCAGCCGATCTCCTCCCTTGCTTTCTCCTTCTCTCTTTCTCATCCCTTATATTCCGAGCTCCTCAATCTTACTGAATTCCTCTCACGTCCCCGCTTCCTTCCACTTTCCATTCCCCCTACGAAACCCATCCGCTTGTTCTGCCCTACCTCACCCCCTCGCTCTTTCCTTCCATTCCTCCATACATTCGCCTTTTCCCTGCCATCTCCCTCTCTTTCTCTCAAAAAGACCTCATCCCAAGGCCTTGCCCACCAATTCGGCGCATTCCTAACGGCATGCTATCTTGGTTGTCCTTTTCTTATGTCGCTGCCACTACTGAGGTATATTTGCTCCATTCCTTCGCTATTTTGCTGGTCAGTTTAAGACTCTAAGATAACCGGACATCACAGTAATACTGGAATAGGCTAGCTAAGAAACACTACATAAAGACACATGTATAGTGCTTCGACGTTGCTAGAGCGTTAAGGGCACTGTCTCAGCAAAATCCTGGACACGTCACTGTCCCACTCTATCGATCTTTGCCCGATGGCTTAAAGGCTCTAAATTTCCGAGAATCATAATTAATCGGAAGTACTCTATAGAAACAGATAAATTCCAGTGAAGCACTGACCGATATCTTCACTAGGGGCGGGCAGCGATGGAAAAAAATCATATGCGGTCGTTCATAGGGAAGGCCAGTCTGTGACTTATGAATTTTTGTGAAGTGGAGTCAGAGCTTATGAATATAGGAAAACATGGCCAACTTTTTCGATTTATTTCACACAAAATGACTGAGTATATCGTTAATGCGACACAGTTCTAAGTATCTTCATACAAAGGGCACATTTAAAGATACAGACCAAATGGTTTCTTTCATGTGCATTGTTACCGTGACCAGGCTATTGACATAAACTGTGGAAAAAAATTTTATCTATTATTGATTGTTAAACTTTTATCCACCTAAAGGAAGTCGGTATATAGTAAATATAAAATAGATATAAGTACTTTTTTCACGTAAGAATTCGAAGTGTGCAGCAAATGTTTCCAATGGTAAATGAGTTACTAGTGGCAAAGGAAACTACTATGCCAAGAGAATCGTTCTAAATCGCATGAGTATTTTGAAATTCGACTTGGGATTAAAAAAAACTAGTTTTCAGAGATTAACTTCATGATAATGGTGGTCTAATAAATTTTTGCTTTCGCTTTTCATTTAGCAAGAGATAGTACTGACGAAGAAGAATAGCGTGTCATTAGTGATTTAAATATACGCTATGAGTTTTTTCACAAATAAGTATCACTTAGAGTTAGAATTTGAATAAATTTCACTTTGAGCCCATTTTTATTATGATATTGGGAATTTTTGCGATCACCACAGCATTGATTAACGGGTTATGTGTTTCCATAATTGCCGTTGAAATTGAAAGCCTTGGAATTAAAACCAAAATTTTTTATCTAAATTCTCGTAATAGAATAGGTATCTCAAATGTTTGGCTTATAATGTAATATAAGCTAAGAAGAAAAGAAGACAGAACAAATACAATTAATGATTTTCCTATGGAGCGAGAAAAGATAGTGAGAAACCTATAAGGTAAGGTATCCAGAGGATATTTAGAACAATAAGTTACACCTTAGAAGGTGAAGTTAGGATATGTATAAAAGACAAAAAATCTAGGCCCCTGCTCAGCTGTGAAAAAGACCTGTTACAAATAGGAACACCCGAAATTATGATTAGAGAGGAAAGTTCGGTGTACAGATTACAGAATTAATTTGATGCTTATGTCAAAGCACAGTGCAGCTGTCCGGCAATTTTCTAGACTACTTAATATAAATAAATTGCGCCAAATTATATTGGCTGATGTGATAAACTGCTTGCAAAACATTCTAAACGCTCTCCGGTTAACCAGTTCTGTTGATGTCTTAATGACAACTATAGTTATTAGGCCACTCAGAGCCGAGAGATTTTAATGGTAGATTTCAGTTGGATCAACGGTAATCCCTCGAAATACTCTTACCTGCTTCCCTGTAAGAGGTCTTTGGATCTAAGAACCGGAGCAAAGATTGGAATTTAAATTTGTCTTTAAAATCAAGTAAAATGCGTTGTTTTCAGCGCTGATAATTGAATGTTATTCAGAAATCAGATACGATAACATTATTTAACCGCTGCAATTTTAGGTACACGGATCTCATGTTCATAAAAATTAAAGAAACTTTTTACATTCCGCATAATAAGTATAATAGGAACTCTGATCAATCGGTTCCATTCATTAGGGTATCATCAGGTACAAAATAATTTCGTGGAATTTATATGGTTATTTTAATTTTTATCGGTATAACTCAATTCCGACAAGTTACACCCAATGGTATTTTTTAAAAAACTGATCTCAGTTCGATTTTCAGCACTGAAGTGAGAGCAATCGTGTAATAAGGTCTATCGGAACATAATCCTATATTTGAAACAAAAAAGATTTATATCGGACTGAGTACATTAAATGACATGCTAATTTGAATATACACCGTAAATATCACACGTGAGATTCGACGCATCACATTATCACTCAGCCCTAAATCTCTGGTCTAGTATCCCCTCAGTGGAAGTACCAACGCAGCCTCCGAAGCCGATTCTCTCTCAATTCCAACCTTCCTATTTTATTCCCGTTCATCCCTACGTTCCCTCTATCCCGCAAACTCTCCATCTCCCTCAACTCCATCCGACTAATCTAGGACCATCCAGTCGGTCCCGCGGACTCCTCTATCATTCAATGTCCACCATCAATTTTCCGCGCCCACTGCCTGACTTGGCGCCACGGACCGAAGCCGCTGCCGCCGCCGATGTGGAGGGTTCAGATCCGCGCCCTCCACCCTACAGCCCCCCCCCCCCCCACCTCCTCGGTCCCACACTGTGGGAGTCGAGAGGAATGGCGCGGGAAAGAGAAGCCTCGTGCTTAACGCAGCCTGGGGGCGAGGTTGAAAAATCAGCGTTTTCCCCACGGTTTCGGCTCCTACACTCTTCAGATTCTTATTATTTTTTTCTCTCTCTCATGCCGTTCGAGAAGTAAGAGGGAGGAATGAATAAAGAGAGAGAAGAAGACGAAAAAAATATAATGGAAAATAAATCGTTCGATTCTCGATGCCCTTTCCTCATCATGATTTTTCATCCCCGGATCTCTCTTCCGATTTTGATTGCACTGCAGATTAAATGTCAGAGGGTAGAACGGAGGAGAGGTATTTTTTTACATTATTTTTCTTCTTCTTCTTCTTCTTCCCGAATAAAATGATGTGCCTTTTCCTTTTTCTCTCAGATGTCATCGGAAGAAAACTTTAATCAAATGGACATAAAAATCGGTGAGCGATCTATTTCATGACGGTGATGTAACAGCAGTTCGGGGAATTGCGGTGAAAATGGAGCTCTGCAATTTCATTCACGGGCAGATATGTTCGGCCGTGGGTAATACAAAACGTACTTTAGGATCTGCATGGTCATGTTAAAATGCTTTTTGTAATGATCCTCCCCTTTCACGTGTGTTCTAAGTAAATAGATTATCTATGCTACTGCGTTTTGACTGTAATAACTGCTATTTGTTGTTACACCTAAGAACAATTCTGGATGAATATTTTTTCATATAGAGAGAATGCTAGCCAGAGTTGGAAGAATGGATATTAAATAAATTCGTTTAAAATAAAATGAGAAAACCTTTGAGGAAAATATCCGATTATCATTAATAGGTCAGTAAATTAACAGTAAGTTTTTTGTGTTATTAAAACTGAATATGATAACCACACGTCTTGGATTGAATAGCGGTCTATCTTTTGCAATTTCCGTGAGCCATAAGTGATGGTACTTGGCAAGATATTTGTAATAATTCTATCTCTGGAACCAACAAAGTTAGAATTTTGGTTCAAAGTTCACCTATATTTGAAACTATTGAAACTAATCTACGATTTATAATTCTGCATTATTCTATCACGTCGATAGTACTAAAAAATATAATATATCTGCTTTTTTAGGTGCCGTTGAAAGAAAAATTTGCTAGGCGCTTTGATAACAAATATTGGCTATTGTCCAGATATCACGTTGCTTCGTTATTTCTTCAGCGGGACTGTAGTCATTTATTTTTAGAATGTAGTCTGAAGTGAGTTTTAGGCTATTACTCTTCCTACTGGTTTTAATGTTCCCGACTCAATGCTGTGGCCTGAAAATTTATTTTAAGAGGAGAGGCCGTATTGAATATAATTATATTTTACACGAACAGTAGCCGTGAATTCCAGCTGCTTCTCCTAATGAAGAATTATGTTTGTTTTTATTTTGGGTCCTAGCATATATCAACCTATTAAAGCTTACATGGAAATATCAGACTCAGGGCTATTACCTATAGAAGAAAAAAAAATTACTTTTGCATATTAAAAAGCTCATCATAAAAACTCTGGGTATTGAGTACGATTATCAACACTTGACTCAGAGGTGTCATAAGAACGCAAACATGAATCTCGAACAGTGCAAGGTAAATATGAGGCCGCATTGTATGCAAGATTTTTTTCTCTAACACTTCAAACATGTCCTTTTGGAGTGAGGAAACATACTTTATTATTTTTATTTCTTCATTATTCATATCAATGCATTAGGAATGAAATCACTGAAAAACTGTATAATATTAGTGACTATATTATGATACCAGATAATGCACTACGGACTGAAATCAATATAAAATGATCAAGCATTGGCTAAATACATGCAAATTTGATCAGGACTCAAGATTTTACTCGTTATCTTCGTGTTTATGACTTAAGTGTTCCAAATTATTCTCTTCTATGTTTGCAGAGTTCCTTAATATCGGCTTACTATGTAATAATGAAAAGCAAAGAAGCGGGGAAAGTGTTAACGTTAGACAAACAATTTCACCAGCTTAATATAAGTCAGGGGTTGAAAATGAATATGCGCTGATAGTCATCGTATAACCTTGGTAAACTCATATACTTGAATGAACGTCTAGTAGATATTACATCATTATAATTTCAATGTATGCTTACATGTATTCGTAATTTTGATGTAACATAAATTATTTGAAACTGGGAGCTTTTAGTACTCAAAATTGCAGCGACAATGGCAAAAGTAGCTCCATACTTTCTAAGTAACTTGATTAAAAAGATTTATACTTCTGCTTAGGTTAGAAAATTTGAAACAAATAGATCATATGTATCATATGTAAATAGATGTAAGTATTGTTCCTATCATATGTCAAATATTAAAAAAATACAATCATTATATATCCGAATACATTTCAATTCCAGAGTTGTAGCTTACTCATTTAACGTCGAAGCACGTATCATTTCCAGCCGATTACTTTTTTATAAACGTAAAATCTTTTCCAGTTGGCTTTCTTTGCCCAGAGAAATGCTTTCCATTTCAATCCCTAAGGTTAAATTGTCAGGACATAACTCCCATTCTGCCAATCCATTTAATCAATGCTACGGTTCGGGGTGTATTGGAATTTCTGGACATACCGGATTAAGTGGCACCGCCGCAGATGGGGCACCATCTGCTCTCACCGATTAATTGTCCTCGGAATAATGTATTGTCGATGAGCCATCGCCAGAATGGACGGAGTCGACAAATTTTTTCCCTTAATGTCGGCTTTCTTCCTTGACTTCCTTCAGTTGGACAGTAACCCTGATCCCACCCGTTTTCTTTTTCCTGAGGTAATGTCGTTATTGTAGAGAGGTTGAAGAGTGAAAGGCGTGGGATATGGGTTCCGTAGCCCGTCATGCAAAGGATGAGGATAGCACAGGGTCCCCCCCACATCGACCTTCGAGTCGGTTCGTTAGGAAATTTATCTTTCACCTTAAATAATTTTCCATCAGGTTTTGCGGTCACCGTATAGATAATACAAGTATTAATTGCTAGTAAATTTTGAATCTGAATCCCTCCCGTTATCGTAATTCGTTCATCTGACTCACCAAAATTATCATGAAGGTTATAAGTCTTCAGTGCCTGTAACCTGAAATGTCTTAATTAAGTAAGTTTCTAGATATGATTTTAGGAAAAGAATCAACCTTTTGCAGCAGAAGACATGAAATCTACTCTTAATAAGCCGGCTACTTTAATAGTTAACTTTGGTTTAAACTACTCTCGGGTGTCTGAGGGTGATACCCTGGCTGGAAAAAATGGTTGGAATGCGTGGGAGCTGATAGAAATTTGTGATGTTAGGAGATGCGGAGGGTAAGAGAAACTTAGAGAGACCAGAAGTGAACATCAATATAAGTTAAAATAGAAGATACTTATCCCATAATTTGGGAAGTTAGGACGTGGACTATTCAAAAACCTACCGATCTGATGTTTAAATCCCCCATAATGCTGTTGTTATACATGGACTTCGTTGAGTCTCTCTCTCCTTCAGAATAAAAAGTTACATATTTTCCTAACTAAGGATACCTTTGAAATGTACTACTACTTCTTGCCCAAAGAATTAATAATGACTCTTTGTAATAAAAAATGGCTTAGTTGCATCATGCATTGAACATCTGTAGTTTTTTATATTTGCAGATGACAGATCTTTTTTTCGAAAAGAAGGCAAAAGAAACTAGTTCTTCTCGTATTGTGGAAATTACACTGAAAATACAGTGAGAATGGTGTTTAGAAATCGTAAAAACAACTTGCTCAATAAACATTGAATATATTAGTAGTTTACGTCCACCTCAGGGCTTGTCCTTAATTCTCCTCATCATCCTGTTTTGAATAACATTCACCAGATTAAAAAAATTATAAGGCTTTAATTAACTTAGACAGTGATCCATGATTTACTTAATGTGAAATTGGTACCATTTCTCATCCTTTATTAAAATTTTTTTTAAAGATAAATCGTTTCTTAGCTAACTTTCAATGCAAATTTCAATGAAATATTCAGGTTTAGGAGTGAATATTAATGCTATTTTTCAAGCTTAACTGTAGCTCTATAAATGTGATCGTATATATTAAGACAAATTTAAATGGCCTTCTTTAACATTATTAATGGAATCCATTTTTTCGCTTAGGCTTGGTGAAAGTAAAGCCATTCGAAAATCCCATTGACTTAAACCGAATCGCTTTCCGAAGAGATAAGTTGGACCGAGTCGAAAGAATTTCTTTTTCCTTTCCCCAACAAAATCGGCCCCACCACCCATGGGTTGCGAGTGAAAGTCGATAGACAAAAGGAGTTGGAATTTGTCGATTAATCACATTAACCCGGGAATCGACTTCGCTTCGGTGTGTATATACATTTGAAGGCAGTGAGGAGATTAGGGTGACAGGTGGAGATGGGAAAAGAGAGGGGTTGGGGGGGGGGTCCGGTGGAGCCCGAAACGGAAAGGGTGGGGCGTCTGTTTGCTTTCAGACAAAGGCGCTTGGGGGGATGTCATGCCTCCGGTCGAAGTATTAGGGCGTGGCGGGAAATTGAAAGAACGGCCGGGAGATGACGTGAGGGAGTGATTTTTATTTTTTTTTAGTTGAGGTTCGTGGCAGCCATGTGTCTTGTTCTGCTTGGCAGAAGAGTGGGGATGGGTTGACAGAGGGAAACGAGGATTCGTGCGTCAAAGCTGGGGCATAAGTTTGTCGGCAAAAGAGAGAGGAGAGGAAGACCTAAGCTCGAAACTCCCTAATCATTAAAGTTGAAGTCGCGGAAATCCGTTCAATGTACGCAGGAAGCGAAGTTTGGGAGTTTCTTCATTTTTTTAAGTGATTGATGACAATGCAAGGGTGGGTATGGGAGGATGACTCCCGCATGAGGACGCCTCCACAGTAAGTAATCATCTCCACAAGAGTGTAAATTTGAGCGTTCCTTGAGCACACAAGTCCTCCAACATTTCGACGGACACGAGCCCGAAAAATCGATTTGTATATTTTTATTTGGTATGGTATCTGATATTCTATCCTGCGTGAAAAAATAACAGTAAAAAACTCTGCTGACATTACGGCTAACATGGCACTACAAGTGATTTTTCATCGAAGTTTCATCGAACATGCCGTTATCGGCAGTTATTTGATTGATATTCTGCGATGCAACCTGAATTTTTACCTCATGATTTTCACAATATTTAAAGAATTTATAGGCTAGTTAAAAGAAGCGAATAAAAAATCAGTGTTTCTTTATAAATGCTTTAAGGTGTGTAATGCCAACATGAAGATTAGCTGCAGAAGATATCTCTGGCAGCATATACCATCAACACCACCCTGGAAGACATCGTCTCAAAATAGTAAACCTTTTCTACAGAGATATAATGGTGTTCGTCATTCATACGTCCATTACTCAGCTTATCGTGATAGAAGCGTTGATCTCAATATAAATCATGAAATACAGAGGGTACCATATGAAGTTGGCGTACAATATTTTTGACTGAACATTCACCAGTGAGAGTCAGCACGTTTAATTAGAAATGTATGAATGGTAAGAGCTACGAGGCGTGGTTTATGAAGGCGTAAATAAAGAAAAACCTTCGTAAATCGGTACATTGTCCTTAAATATTTATATAGCGAAAAGGAGATGATGGGGCTGCAATATATTGGTTTCTACCTGTGTCAACTCCTAAAGCAATTTCATAAGCATGTACAGGCCTTATTCTTGTCCCTAATTACAGCAGCGAAGGGATAAAAAAATGCGGACAAGACCACAGAGGTAGACTGCCAATAGTGTATATATTTCATTGTTTAGTCCATAAATCTTATATTAAGCATTACGTAAATTGCGAACCATAATTTATACTCTTTCTCATTCCCAATCACAGTCCTCAGACGCTGGTTGGTAACGAGAAGATCCCGGCTACTCAGCTCCAGGATATAAAATACCGATTAAACATTATCATTCAATCTTTTTTTGAATAAAAACCTTTGTATAGAACAACTGAGTTATCCACAAGGATACCAGGGAGTGTTTCAATTGTTGGTACTCAGGGAAATATTGACCTGGAGCCATGAAATATTATTACGTACGAAACGTATAGCGATATAGTAAATAAACTACAATTTTTTAAGTTAGTAATTGGAAGGTCTTCAGATGAAAATGTGAAAGAGACATTCTAAATCGTTATAGTTAGGCCTAATCTCAAATTTATTGCGAGCATTTTCGAGACTTTGCATAAATATTTCGGATAATGACAACATGCTATTGCTTGCTTGCATTGCTATGGCACCCACTTGGTTTAAAATCGTTTAGATAGAATAGAGGATATAACTCACTTTAGAGGAGAATTGAATTTGGATAAATAGAAGAGTGAGGTTGGATGAGAATTACGAGGTTTTATAATCTTCAGGCAGGACACATGATAGTATCACAATGTCACGGAAGAAAATACTCGCTCTATCCCACTCTATACTTTAAAAAACAGATAGAAGCGACGAAATAAGAGAGATACATGGTCGAACTGATAGGTATAGAAATTTGCTATCCAGACGTACCACTATTATAAATAGCAAATAAGGATTAACAAACGTGGCTTTATCACTCTCCGCTCGCAAGTATTATACTTCTGTCCTTTCATTCTTCCAATTCCTCTTCTCCATTTCCCTCCCTTTTTCGAGGCTGGTATCCCGCACCACACGTCCCCGCAAGGGAAAGGGGACTAGCGCGACGGTGTGAATGCATATCGAAGGTGAAACCAAGCAACGCCTGGGGCCAGCAAGCTTCAGCGCTCAAATGCGCAAACTGTGGCAATGCACGAGGTGAGAGAGAAATAAATAAAATGAATGCACGAATATTTAACAGGCATGCATAAAATATCTCGCTGGGGAGGGAGGGCGGGGGGGGGGTCCATCAAGGCTGTTCGCCGGCGACCGACCGCCTTCCCTTACCGCTGGTTTCGTCTGCGGAAGAGGAAGAGCGGCTGAAGGGCGTCGGGTGGGCAGGCGGGCCGGAGAGGAGGGGGGGATAGAAAGGACGAGCGAAGACGGGAGGAGGAAGAGGAGAGGAGAGGGCTGAGGGCAAAAGGGCGGAAGGGAAGTCGATGGCAGGGGGGGCAGCTAGGGGGTGTAAGGAGGAGGAGGCAGGGTATGGAGAAAATTAATTGAACATCGACCGCAATAAAGGAGCAAATAAACCAGCGAGGTGGAAATAGGGATCGGGAGGGATAGGCAGGGTTTTCGGGAAGGGAGGAAGGGTTTTTGGAATGGGTGTGCGCGCAAGAAAAGAGGAGGCGTGTGAGGGGAGGAGGGGGTGAGCAGGAGGAAGAGGGAGGGAAGGCCTTACCCTTTTCTGGAGAAGGGTTTCCGCCGGTGGATCGAGAGAGATGGGGTGGTGGATAGTGGGCGGTGTATCGGAAGGAAGAAATGAGCAGGGTGTAGGGAACGGGGACGCGGGGGAGGCAGTGCGGGTTTTCCGGCCAGAGCAGGGAGCCAATAAAGAGAATCCTGGATTAGTGGCTCGGGCTTGTTAATATTTATTTCAGCCTCCGGAGTTCTGGCTGGTCTGTGTGGGGAAGTGATTTAGTGTCGGCCAGAATGGGGGGGGGGTATGCACCGGTTGGTGGACTCCTTAGGATAGGAAGTGAACGGGTGGAGGTTGAGTCGCAGATGGGTCTGCCTAGGGTATTGTGCAGAGGAGTGGAGGTGGTTGTTAGAAGGGCTATCGCCGAAGGGGACAGGTGAGAAGGACCGATCGCTATATCAACCCTTCTCCCAGCACGCTCTCCCCGTTTCCCCAACCGGAGACTCCTCTCCTTCCCGTTTTTAAAGCGGAGGGTTTTCTTTAGGGAGTTGGCCGGGAGTAATTTCGACGAATATACGCTCTGCATTGAAGCCTTCCTCAACGATTCATTGATTATGGGACCTGGGATTTTCGGGATCCCGCCTTGTTGAAAAGGCTTGATTGCGCGTGCCTCGGCTGCGAGCGGGATATTTAGATGAAAGCTTGAGTGAAATCTATGTCTTTGATTGATAGTTATTGCCCAAAATCGTTTTCCGAATCAGCAGAAATATAAACTCATGGGGATTTTCCACTCCTCAGGTGAAAATTGATCGATCCTATTAAAAGAGGTATTTTACGAGTTTTAAATGTAACATCAATGCAGTCACCTTCCATTGCTTACAGAATGGCTGTCTTGGTATAATTTGTGCAAATTTAGCACATTTTATGTCAAATATTGCAATGAATTGTTTTATTGGCATTATGCATTACGCGTGCAGTGTTGTTTTGGTTGATCCATCGTATAAGTAAATTAGCGAGTCTAACGCAAAAGCCCGATACGTGGCCAATATAAGTATTACAGAATCGGCTTTTGTTTCGTCCAAATGGAGTAAATGTCAGAAAATAAGAGGTGTAACACTTAGATGATTTTCTTTTATTCCCTAGACTATAAGTACATGTGCAGTTAGTAGGTATATTAATTCTTCTAACTATCTCTTCTCGCTTGTGCTTAGTTCCTTGAAGATACTTGCGATATTTGTTGGTGACAGAGAGAAACTTACATACTAATCATTGAAATACCATCCTTCACAACTTTTTACCTCTAAAAATTAATTCGTATTCATTTAATGTATAACTAAATGGGAGGTGACGAAAAAACTCCAAATGTACTTCGAGAAGCTTAAGAATAGAATTTCGCACTATCAAAGTAAATGAAATGATGGAATCCGCTAAATGATCAAATGGCTCAGATTTCCCATATCATAAATGAAGTATTTATCATAGAAGATACCAGATATTCCCTTCACTGATCTTTACATTCTCCGAAGGGAATATCTACTGCTCTAATATTCGTTAAATACTTGTTAAAAACGGCAATTTTGAAATATGGTGGTCTATAAAATGAGCAAATATTTATATTTATTTTTTTGTTGTTTAATAGAACACCAAACGTTCTCTATTCATCGTCGTCTAATATGTGTGCGGTTTTATTCAAATATCATTTTACTGCTAAGAATATTCCGCCGCCAGTCCAATCCGGTCGACCAGGTTTATAAATTTTATATCCTGTTGGAAATACTTCGTCATTGCTTATATTCTATGCATGCTCTCTGTTCCAATTACTACATCTGCGTTTTCAAACATATGCTCAACGTCGGCACGTGTGTTCTTTCCTCTAAGGACATTTTTTCTATTTGTAAATTAATATCGCTTTTAGTTTGCCGAATGCTGGTTCCCTGTTTTCTGTGATTTCGTTTGTTATCTCATTGAGGGTTTCTAGAATGACTGAGAAGCGAGTTTTCCTGAGAAGTTGTCCGTTATCATGAGTACACGTTTTGGAATTATTTTTGCTTTGTAAGTTACATTTATTTATTAGGGCTTCCACTAAGTTTTTAAGGCTATATAGGTCTACGCTACACTGATTCACTCGGAGGCTGCTATCTGTTCAGTGCTTTTGAATCCCACAGAAATCGTCGCTAATAGTCGAAATGTTATACTTTGCTTTGAAACACGCCGGCGAGTCAACATCTATTTAGCAACTGAAAACTAACCTTCAATGTGTATAATCACCTTTGGTAGTATGAATAGATATCGGGGGGGGCATGGTACAACTTACGAGGCTAAATATCTAGGAAGTCCCAGAGAATGCCATCTGAGGATGACAACCAAGTTTTAAGTTGAAGTGAAACTGGCATTTTGGTAAAATTTTAAATCTGTAATGCATTTGAATTACGACTTGAAATATTAAGTTTTTTGTTTATTTCAAGAGCTTCAGAAGTAGGTAGTTACAAAATGGTAGAATGATTTGTGGTGTAAATAATCTCAATTTCATAATTACACAACTTCAATACAGATTTGAAGCTGTCGACGTAACTTCACACTCCATTCTACTTACCACTAGATTACTATTTACAGAATAGTTAATGAACTGCGTCAAAGCTTTATGTAATTGTAAACCGATGCTTTCTCATCTACACACTTATTCTGTCGACTTTCTGTGGTCAGCAGGGGCTGTGGCGATGGGGCATTTTCACCTGCTCTGGAACGGCACCAACTCGGCAGCTGACGCTGAATATAAAAGATTTAAGTTTCTCCTGGTGAATTACATTTATAAACTCTTCTCGGGATCTGCACCAGTTGATTGGCAAACATGAAGCCAATCAACTGGTGCAGAGCCCGAGAAGAGTTTATAGACGCTAAATATGTCTGTATGTCCATGAAGCTGTCAAAACTTTCCAAATGCTCAACATTTCCTCGCAATCAAGGTAAGAGCAATTCATTTACCTCAAAGAACGGTTGTTCTTCCCAGACTTTTGAAACCGCATACTTGCGACTCGCGGCATGGCTCGCGGCTATGGATCTACGCTCAAGAGTGGAACGTGTTTAATCTCTGATAAAAAATAATAAGCTTCTAAATTTTCGAAAACTTTTCCGGTCTACCACGGATGAATCAATTGCCCTATGATCAAAACCAGGATCTATTCTGCCACGGATTTTTAATCACGTAAAGAAGAAGATTTCTCACGAAGATACAGCGGAAAATTGATGAATATTTCCTAAAAATCGTTTTTCCTTTACACTAACCATTTTCATAGTGATTACGCTTTCAATTATTCGTACTTATGGCTATAATCACTTATTCCTTCCCACCCCTCATCTCTTGAAATTAAAAAATCAAAGGTGCAATTGTAGACGCAGCCAACACAGTTCCGACGATTCATTAAGCGTTATAAAAAGCAACCAATACGCATTATTTCGCCTTAGGACTAAGTCACAATTGCAGGTCTCAAACTTATTGCCTCCTCGCGGAAGGAAGTAATTCATGAAAAATTGAAAAATTCATTGAAAAACATTGCCCGCATTCGAGGAAGAAAAAAATGAATAAGGTAATTATATCTCCAGAAATATGAAAACTTTGGGCATTCAGTTTCTCTACGTTTGGTCTATTTTATTTCTTAGAAACCTGCAGCCTGACACGCTCATCGTGAAATTTGACTACTGAGGATTCCTTTCCCCCAAGCTCGTACGTGCACGATTTTCATTCATTCGTTAGTTTCGCTCATTAACCGTGAGAGGGTGTGAGTGGCATGGTAGGAGATGAGTAGGCAGGAGATCAGTCCTCAGTACTGACCGTTCATAGCTGACGGGCCTGTCGTCCATAGAAACAAGTGCGTTATTCACTTGCGATCCGGTCGTTATTCCCTTGCGATGGTGCGATGGTCAACATTTCCATGGATGGAGAGTTGGACGAGCCGTCAATGGAGAGTGCCTGATTCCCCGATAAGTCCGAGCAGTGAGCGTAACTGTGGCTGACTGACCGACTTAAGGACTTGCGACTGGGTTGGATAAAAGCATCAACGAGTGGGACCCGCACCTCATGCCTTCTCACCCCCAAACCCAAGGTATGCTATGTCCCTTTAACTCAGTCAGTTACTTCGAAACGCGTGGTGAATAAATGAAGAAACGGATTTATTCCTTTTGGTACGTCTACTTCTGCATATTTTTTTCTGCGAGCTACCGCAGATGCGGCGGGGTGTTGGGATACCAGTCATGGAAGGAAAGGGAATAAGGAGAGGTGAGTGTGGAGGTGAATTAGATGTCAACGATTTTAAAGTTAAAACAAGTTCAAGGAAGCGTGATATATGTGAGACCTTACTAAATATACAGCTCAGGGGACAAAGGCAATTACACAGCCTATATAAGGAGGAGGAATAGGATTGGCGTAAAAATGTGGATCTTGCTATTCGTTACGAGAACGCTGGTCGCGAGGTACTTAAGCCTGGTTTCAGTAAATCATTCCTCCAATCTCCGAAATATGTCATCCCTTTGTAGTTCAGTTTGTTGCATATCTACTATAATGAACATTTACACTTGGTACATAAATTGGCCTCTCAAACATACTGAGTAGAAACCTAAACGGTGTCTTCAGTATGTCATGATGCTCACCTGTTTTAAATGGCGAAGCAAATTTCATTTTCCACCCTTCCTATTTAATAGCTAGTAATGAATTTTCAGTTTTGATCATACGGATCGTGCACACTGTTATTGTTCCTTATCTAGCGTGTGAAAACGACCTCAAATTTCCCTCATTTTTTTTACCAATCCACTTTAGTCTTTGGTGACTCAGCGGTGATATTCGTATCATTTCCCTGGGAGAGGGGACAATGGACAAGAATCGGAGTCATCAATGGATGCAATCCATACGTTGTGTTGGAAATACTGAAGTCAAAAGATGATCGCATAAAAAGAAAGAGAAAAAAGAGGAAACGGCCGATACACCGATCGAATGAACATCGGCCAGTCGTGTGGGGAAAGAGAGAAGAGTGGACGGTGGGTGGGACGATAGGAGGGGCAATGAAAGTCGGTGGGGAAGAGGAAAGCGTGTTTGTGAGCGGGCGAGCGATAAAATGCGAAGTGTATTCCGATGGTGGCGCGGGAAAGTGGTGCGGAGGGAATTTCGCCCGCCCTGCGATATGGTTTCCCGTGGATGACATGAGGGGGCGGGCGAGTGGTGGGGGTAGGGGATGGTGAGACGGAGGGGGAGGCGGTTTATATGGGGCCTGGCGAAGGGTCAACAGGGAGATAGAATGAGAGGTTAAGGGTTGTGACGACGCGAGCAGAAGAACCAAAAAGGCCATCCGGTCGCACGCATTGAGCCATCGAGTGTGCTCTCCCTTTCCCCTATGGCCGTCTTATTCAATCTCCTCTTGCCCTCCCTTGCATTCAATCAAATGGCCACCGCGTCGTTATTCTGCACCATCGGGTGCCGAGGGAATTTTTAGCTTCTTGCCTGAAAGCAGTTCGGGTCCAACTCAACGAAAGAGGAGATATTTTGTTTTATTACTTAACTACTCAATAAGATGTTTATCATTAACAGCCTCCATATTAAGTTATATTGAGGACTCAAACTGATTTAGTTTTATGATTAGCTGGCCCCTGTGGCAACGGGGTAGTGTCTTCGCCTGCTTAGCCGAGGGTCGCGGGTTTAAATCCCGCCTGGGTAGAATTATTACCACTCAGGGCATGGGATTTTATGTTCCTCTGTTGTTGTTTTTTTCACACGACATCAGTTGGCGACCTGCTGTATTCGGGGAAAAAAGGGAAATAGAATAAATAAATACAAATTAGAACGTAATTGATTTTGTTTAAATGAAACTATTTTCAATCCATCACATAACATTAATACACGACTAGGTTTCAACGCTGAGATTCATCATCTGGTAGATATTACATATAACACATAACCAGGAGATGATGTGGTGACGCTTTGATCGTTTCGACATATTATCACTGGAAACCACATTGTATGGAGTTTACATTGATAATTATGTAGTTAATGTATTTATTTATCGTACATATTTTATCAATTTTTTATTTGTTGATTATCAGCATTCATTATTTATCATGAAGGTACATTTACATGTCTAGGGTCAATCGTAATTTTTGCAAGTTTGCATAAATAAAGGTAGAAGAGTTACCCAGAAGTACTCTCCAAAAATCTCGAAATCTCGTAGAGTGTAGAAATCCTATGCCAACTTTCCATAAATGCTGGAATTTCAAACAAAGGCCTCTTATAGAGAGCGTCCACAAACACTAGGCCCCACTCAATTGTTCAATACTCTTTGGCTTGGCTTAAAATACATGATGAGATATTTCTTTGGAATGACAACTGATGATAATAGATACTCCAATCAATAACGCACACCTCAAATAAATAGTTTGCTGAAATACACAAAACATGAACTTTCAATAATTTTAAAGGCTACGTCATATTACGATTTTAATTCACCCTAGATCTTGAAACCGTTCATGAGGTTTCATTACACCCAATGTTTTCCAAACCATTGGTAAGTGGTGTCATTCTAAGTATGAACCTGCATTTTTGTTCTTAATACTTTAATATTCGTTACCCTTACACTTAATCATAATAACTATAAATAAAGTAAATATGGTAAAATATAGCATATTAATTTTATATGTAGCCCAAGATATGGGCATTCTGCACCTGAAGCCAATTAAGCTGAGGCATATGCTACGTGTCGCGGCACTAAGAAGATTAATGCGTACGATGTTCCGGAAAATGGTATTCTAGAAATTCATATGCCTCCTGCAGTGAAGCAGTGTAAATTTTGTGCTATTTTTTTAACAAAGTACTGTGCCTTATAAATTGTGTGGTGCATTATTCTCATTAAGTAATCAATCACATCTTCCTAATGACTTGCGTATCATGTTATGGTTTTCACTCAAGAACGACATTACCTGCGTCCTACCGTCAGATGCACGATTATCACATGTTTTAAAGCTGTTTGTTTATCATGAAACAGCAAAGTAAAAATATTGGGTATATTGCAGAGGGAGCTTAAAGTGACAAATTTCTTCCAAAGGATGATCCACTTTGAGATCCAATACACTAATGCATACCTAATTTATAACCTACTATTACGAAGTGTTTACATTTATGACCTCCTGGCGGATTCTTGCGGACAGGTTAATGGCTTGCTGTGCTATCGGTGCACAACACTTGGAGAACATTCAACAGAACTGGTATTTACAGCGTTTACTCAATGTGCTTCACGATTTATTTACAAACAAACTGTGATGAATTTTATCCCTTTTACAAATCACTCGCAAACTTAAGCTATGTTGAAAACGATTTATTTTCAAATATAGTGCATCATTAATAGGTTTGTAGTTATTTATAATTAGGGCATTTTATATATTTTTAGTGTAAACACAAGATAATGACATTTTCGTGTACAACCTGCCATTAATTTTTCCTTTATACCTTATAGGTGTAAAAATATCTCTTCCGGGTTTAGAAATACAACTAAGTTCAAAACGTCATAGTATCTGTTACTGAAACAAAAACTTGTCTTTTATCTGTGCTCATACGTAGAGACACGACGGAATTAGTGACTGTTAAGTTCTTCAAAACAAGAAATGTTCTTAGATCGTTGCAAGTACCTATCTAACATTATACAACATATTTGATAACTTTTATGTTTTGCAGTACTTTATATAACCTGTTACTAAATTGACGCTAATTATCCTCAGTCGTTTCTAATAACAGAGGAGCACTTAGATGTGCCAATGTACTGAAGTCGGTGAAACGTTACACTGGTAATAACATATCCTGAAGAATTAATGGCTTATTGAAACTCTGTCAATGGTTAAATATAGGTAAAACATCTGTCCAATAAAACGATTTAATTTTTCCTTATCAGCTTGATGATTTTTAACACATTTTTATATATTTTATGAATATTTGTTACCAATATCTTGTAATTTGTTACCCAAGGTGAATACAAGGAATTCATATTGTTTGTAACCAAAGCACCTACACAATGGTTGTGCAATCTGACAAAGCCAAATCTCCAGAGGGGAATGGTATGCAAACAGAGCATATTATCAAGCTTTAATTCTACGCACTTACCCAATGCCTGGTGGAATATGCAAAGAGATTATTGAATGGAATAAACCTTAGAAGTTAGACATTTTATTACCATTTTTTGGATTTGAGATGATTTTACTTCTCAAAGGAAAGTACAACTGCCTATACTAAATTTAGGGGCAGTATTTGCAACAATAAATGTCGGTATAAAAGTGAACATGTGAAATACGAATATGTCAGCATACCTTACCTTCTTTCAAGCTCTCGTGATCGTGATTAAACTCAAGATTAACTGACTTGCATACGTCACTCTCTCTCGTTTTCTAACTTTTTCTTATGTACCGATTTGGTTTTTGACAACCATCAAATTTCCCATGCCGTAAAAATTATTTTGATTGGTAAAGAATGGATTTTTAGTGCATTTAATCTCCATTTATACGTCTAACGTATCTGTGATTTCATCTTTGGTTTTCTAATGTACCCATGGTTTCATTCTTGATTTTAATAAATGGGTGCCAAGATTTTAGTTTTATCCATGTAGGTTTTTTTATTTTGAGGTGATTATTTTACATTTTGTCCTCTTTTCGGAGAAGCATCCTATTGAGCGTTTCATAAACCCGAGTATCATATTGAAACCAATAGCTCGGTAAATAAATTCCAAGCTCTTTTAAAGTATTTTCTCGCGCATGATTCCTTTAGAAGAGAATCCTGAGGACTCAGGAGCTAAGAGAGTTGTGTTTTGATTGAGTTGACCGACGATTGAGGTCATTTATGCCAGACAGGTTGGTAGAAAATGGCATTGCGAAACTAATTAAGGTTTGCTAGAGAAGATTTTGAGATCACTGATTGCAAATAACGGTGGTTGGAGCAACTTTTTTTCATTTACAATTTGGGCTAAACTTTGCATACGTATTATCATTAGTAAAAACTCGACATTGTACAAGGAGAGAGATTTTATCATCCCGTTTTGGGATTTTAGCTGTGCAGTACTTCTAAAATATAAAATAGATATATATTATAATTTGTGCTGACAAAAATCACAGGTCACCCAGTTCAATGCTCAAAAAAAACGTGTTAAAATGACATTTCTTATAAATTTTGTATACCGTGCCGAAATTTTAGTCCTAATAAGCTTTAATAAAATCAAATAAAAATTCATTTCTTATATCATTTTATTTTACTATCTGTATGGTGAATTTGAGCGCATTCACACCTACACTTAATATTTTTAGGCCAAATTTTCGTTCGGATTAGCTAGAAAATAGTGAAATGCGCACTCAATGACCCACGATTACCGCTCCAGCCGCATCAATCTTTCATTAGCGGACAGTAGTACCGAGGGGTTTAGATGACTGGGTTCTTTAGAGAGAGCCTCAGCGTCTATTCCTCATCCCTTGTTCGCTCTCCTCTACCTGACCTCATTCTCGATGGAAGCCAGTGCCACCAAGTTTTGCTAATCCTATAAGGAAAGGATATTTGGAGAATGGAGGAAGAGTGGAGAGAAACGCGACTGGGCATAAGCCTGCTCTTAGCAAATAGCGCCAGAGAGACCGCGGCTTAACGCTACGTCCGTTGAGGGAGGGTGGGAGTGATAATTTACCGGTAGTAGTCACCACGTTGCACTTAAAAAGGGGCTGGAATTGTCCTGATATATTTCCATTCCTGCCAGAGTTCGAAGTTTGGCCCTCGGATTGGGAATCCGATACACAAGTTACCTATCCAGCTAGGCAGCGGTTTTCAGCCGATGCGAGACAAATGTAGTAAAATTTGAGAGAACCAGAAGGACACAGTGGCGCCTATTTTAGTGCCAAACAACGGTTTTTCTCGTGTCTCTATTCATTTATATATTAACCATTCCACTACCATCCTGCGAACAATCTAATGATGGTCAAGTGATCTCATTTGAATGTCACCTTCCCATGAAAGAAAAATAAACAACTTAAAATCGGAAGAAGAACAGTTTTCTGCTCTCGTAATCCGTTCAAAAAATTGACGCACTTGTATGCATCGGGTGGGGAGGTAGTATGAGTTTAGGACAAAGTAGGGCAGCCAAAATCGTGGAAACCATTACGGAGACGAGGCCTTTTTCCCTCATTTCGCATCCTCCCGCGATTTGCGCGACTCACTAAGCTGCGGGAATCACTCCCGTGGGACATAAAGGGTGAGGAGGTAGATGGAATCGTAAAAAATAAAAAAAAATCACGCACAAAATATCAGCAGAGTGGGGTGGTGGGGTACTTCGAGTCACACGGTCAAACTGGAATGTCTGCCTCCTCTCTGGCCTTCCTCCCTTGGGGATAGGTATGGCGAGAGAACAAGAGGGAGGTTGTCTGGAAGGAGAGGGAAAAAAAGGCAAGGCAACGACCCCATTAGATCCCCTAATCACCACTCCACAACCCTCGCTTGTAGCCCTACCCTCCTCCCAAACCCCTGAAATCCCTCTACCTCTCCCTCACTCAAATCCCTGAATCACTTCAGGGTTCCCGTCTCCCCCCACCCTTCATTGCCCACCCACCAACACATCTCTACCCTCCATAGAAACCACCCCCATCACCATTAATGTCCCCCCACGTTCTTTCCATTTCACGGCTACCTGGACCACCCCCCCCCCCCCTGTTGGCATTTCCAAGACCCGTCCTTCGGGGGGAGGGGTTAGTAGAAAAAAGTATGCGGAGAAGGTTTTTTTATTTTTGAATGGGTTAAAATATGAATAGAAAGGATAATAAAAATAGAGAAACCTTATCTTGCTCTTATATATATCTTCATATTAACCCCTCCTCCTCCTCCAAACCCTATCCCTTAATTTTTTTTTCTTTTTCTCTCTCTTGGCCGCACCCGATTGATTGGCCCATGTAAAGGCCACGTCTTTGAAGACTCCTGCAAGCCTAATCCCATAGGCGCAGAGTGGTGTGAGAAGGAGGAGAGGGAAGGCGGGCTTAAAGGGACAGCGGTGGATGTTTTAGGTTATACGAAAGGCCACCTTTTCGTTTCCGACCCTCGGGAAGAAGGTCATCCTGCGTTCGGAAAACACACAACGCATTCTCCAAGGAGGAAGCGAAGAAAATATGAATAGGACTGTATGTATGCTCTGGTGGTGTTGGCACATCCAGCAATTGGTAATTATCCGATATTCGTTTACGTACGAGCGCTAACGCAGTCAAATCTCTTTTTCCGAATAGTGGACCGATTCGTCGATTCTCCCCTGATTACAAGACTGTTAGAATATTCTGGCGGAAAGTGATAGATGCGCTAGAGATTTAACATCAAGTTAGACATAAAAACGTCCTAGGTTATAAAAGATAAGATATAGGTTAAACCAGATTAATATTGAATATTTTACGCGTTAGGGGCCTTTCTATTGAATACTATCTTCATTATATTATATTAACCATTTTGTACGCTTAGTACACAACTCTGCGTAATAGCCACGATTTTTAGCGAGAAATATAAGAGTGCTATAAAAATAGCTTTAGTTGCCAATGATCCCTTATTCATTAATCCTACTACTTCTCCAGCTACTGAGCCCATATTATTGATTGACCCAAAATAGGGGTGCTAATCTATATCGGGCTAAAAGAAAGGTCTATTTATTTGGATTGAAGGCTTCCGTTGTAGCTGGCTATGTTAGAACCCACAAACTCATGTGCAACTGCGTTTTCAGTGTTAAGTTGAAGACAGTTACTCCAATATTGTAAAACACATATTCAGTTTGAAGTCTACTGAAGACTTCTGGCGTCAACTTGAGCTGTGAAATACGCATTTGGACCAGTAAAAATGGTATCCAACCAATTTAGCCACTGCGGAAGCCTTTGCTCCAGCTAAACATACCTTTCTTCAAATTTCTCCTGTAATGGAAGAGAAACCATTGGAAATTTAACACTGACACAAGCATTCGTGCCTGGAGAAATGACAGCCAAAAATGGTCCGTTTATCTTATGAGACTATTTTTGCGAGCAACACGGGTAAATTTTATGATGAACTGCAGTCAAGTACGACTTATGAACCATGGTCTATGAATAAAATCTTTCTTATCGTGTGCGTTAAACTACTCACAAGTTTCAAATATGACTAATATCAAAGGACGAATAAGTGATCAATTTTCTAGGAATAAAACAGTTTATAAGTTGAAACTTTGTTAGTTATGTGTTAAGTCATTTGAAGTTATTTGAAACTACAGTGGAGTGGAAAATCTCGGGTATTATTTCGCCTGATTGTAAGCTTACACTGGTAACAATTTTACTGCCGTAAAATTCAATGGTAGACGCGTATTTCAAAGAACTATAATTATTGCTTCCGAATATTTAGTAGATAATGAAATAGCTAAGAATGTAGTTGACTCTATTAATTATAAAGACTCTATTAATTATACCATTTATTCACATCATGATCATCTTGGCAGCTAAGTAAAATGGGACACCGCCATGGGGGATTCAATATTCTGAGCACCAAGTAGGTATTTTGTAACTTACCGGAACCGAATAGAAATTGGGATATTAGGGTTTGAATTCCGTTCAATGCGAATAGCTTTTTCATGACCAATTTTGTCTGCTTTGGAACCACCTCTTCACCCATGCGTGTGACTGTGTGTCACATCATTTATGCTTTCCCAATGATTTGACTTATTTTGGATAATTTATCTCGTTCGAAATTATAATCCCATTTATTGCCACTAGAAGTTCGTGTCGAAGCAATAGGTTTATATTCCTCATAATAATAATAGTTTACATCTTTTATGGCATACGATGCCCTAGAAGATGGCATAAAATTTATAGAAGGAATGGTATAATAAATGCAAAAAACTACAAAATTGAATGCGAAGGTGTGGATGCTCAGTGTAAACTAATGCATAAAGAAGTGCTATTTGGGATTAATGCTCTCCCGTGATCCGATTAATAAAAATAAATTAGCATCGTATTAAATGAAACTCTGCAACACATTCATGCAATTGTTTCACAGTCCATAGAAAATCCTCCATATTCACACCTATGGATTAGCTGCGTGATATTTTCATGGTAATCCTATAATGAGAGAACTCATAATCCTTTGATGCATTCACATTCTTCAATTTTTATGCGCTGATAGTTCGATCCAAATCCATTTCCTGTAAAGCTAATTCTAAAATGATTTCTATTGCAAAGCACCATTAATGCGATGGGATGATGCGTTTGAAATATCACTCCCAAATAAGCCGATTACGGTAAAGAAGGCTTTGAACATTATCGTCGAACTACAATCACAGCCGTGTGTTTGTCCGGGTCACTTCTCTGAATTCACCAGTAGGTGGCGTTTTCTCCGCCGAGGCAAAAATAAAGAGCCGCTAGGAATTGAAACACCCAGTGACAGCGGTTTCCTACTCTGGCGCAAAACGAAATTTGGGATACATTGAATTTGGAACGGTCAATCAAAACGCCGGGGATCGTGAGAAATAAAAGGCCGAGACAAAAAATCGGAAAGAAAGCGAATTTACGGAAATAAATTCTGGAGCAACAAAAGAGCGTTCCTGTTTTATCAGAGGAGGCCGTGGTTTTGATGAGATTCGGAACCCCTGATGCACGGGCGTCGATTTTTCCAATAAACGAACACGACGGGGGACTTCTATTGCCTCAGATAAGCTGCGTCGAAAGATGAGGAGAGCGACCTTAAAGCGGATCCCCCTAGGTGGTCGGAGTCCTCTTTATTTCTGACCTCAGGGAAAAGCAAGGCTCCCTCTGGAAGTTTGGCATCGCACACTGAATGCCAGTTAAGGGATTGAGACATGATTTCTCTGAGTTTAGGTCAAGTGGATATGCATGGATGTCTACCGAAAAAATTCATTCTTTTGGCCGCCCCTTTTTTGTATAGTGTGGTAAAAATATTGAGTGAAAATTCGTAAAATTTATGATACTCGTCACAAGCAGTAATCAAACGCAAGAGAGGATTTATTCAAATATCCTCCACAAATATCTTTCTGATAACGATTTTGGTACGTGCTAATTCTTCTCATGTGATCATGCTTAATTTCCTAAATTTCTGTAAGTGTTCCATCATTGGTCTTCCTAATCTATAATCCACGCTAATTCTTTCGTCGATTGCTTCCTTATAAGGTTGACATGAGCCAGAGCGTGTTTTGTTAATTTTCCTATTTCATTTATTAATTTTTTGAACGTCATTTAGTTACTTTTTCGTATAATCAATCGTTTAAATATATCTCATTTCATTCCCCATTCATTCAGATTATTTGGTGTAATTGATTCGGTAGAATTTCCTTTTTCATGCTGATAGTTAGCCGTCAAATCTTCGTTGCCATACTTCATAGGCATTTCTTCATCATTACCAAGCCTATTCTGTGTCATCATAAACCACTATTGTTATCATACATACTATGTGGATGCTGCATCATTGATTTTTTAAATATAAGGGAAGGATAGTATTTGGGAAATATTTTTTTCGGGAAAGTGGATTCATGATAAAATTCATTTCGGAATATCGGCATTAAGGAAAAATAACCAATAACCACATTGATAATGGTATTAGATGCCAAAACCTTGGTATGTAAATTAATTCTGTGAGAAAATTTACATTAATTGTGGTATATTATTTCATGCCAGGTTCTCATGAAATGTTCATTAGATACCAGGTGTAACGTCAGGCATTGGCACATTTTTAAAAAAGACTAGGCCTGAGCATTGCTAGCACAAAACGGTAAGAATGACGCATAGTGCTTGCCATTCGAAAACTTGAATGGAACACTTTTTAATTAAAACAATTAATTTCGTAAGAATTTCAAGTTCGCTTTGAATAAAATGTTGTGGGTTACGGTATTGCGCCAATTTGTGTGAAGGAAGAAAAGTTTTTGAGCCATTTTCAGGTGTGGAATGCGCTGGGATGATGGAAGTGAATAACATTTATCGTAATAGGAAAACGATGAAGTAAGCATGAAGTGCCGGATTTAATGGGATAATCTCGATGATGATGGAGGAACTGCGAGATGGCAGTATTAGATACGCCGTGATGCTGCATGCACCCAGCATATAATTTTAGGCGCTGTATTCAGCGGCTCACCCTATCTCATGATCAAAAGAAAATTATTCTCACTGCATACAAATGAGTTCCAGGAATAAATTTATAACTATGGTTGTATGAAGTTGAATATCTTTATGGAAACCGTCCCAAGCATCATATCAAGGAACCAATGGAATTCGGAGTAAGCGGTTAAGGTTCAGGCATAATATGATTATGTCGTGATAAGTTCACGTACCCATGCACGCATAGACATTAGTTCAAAATTTTGTGCGGTATCCTATACACCTCTTTACGATGAATATTTTTGAATGATGTAGCTACTAACACGGATAAAATACAGCCGAGTATAAAATAAATTCAACGTATTCCAACTCCTTTTCCCATCCATGGTTGATGCATCACTCTAATGAACGAAGTAGCGATGTACAAAAACAATATCTCCACAGTATTGATGAAACCGTTGTGAAATTCTTCGTGCTGATTATATGCTTAACTATTCGAGTTTTACTTCGTTGAATATCAAGGACAATGTCTCTGGTCCAGATAGTGTAATAACCCACACGAATATTTTAACCTTGAATTCCTTTAATTCCAGTTTCTCGCTCTTCCATTTTTAGTTCTCCTAGGTATATTTTGAAATGTACTGGTTAACATTTCTTTTTTGTCTAACTTTATGTTAATTATTAACTAGTATTTTCTCCCTTTATTTCAACCGTGATGACCTCTTCTCTAAAGAATTGGTGGATTATTCTTCTGTCAATGTGATCGAATCCTATTATTTCAGGCACGTTAAATGAATTACTCTCTTCCGCGATATCTTAGGTCTTCTCAACGTCAACGGATACGCAAACAATGGTTACTTTTAGATTCATCATCTTTTCCCGGTGAATGTGTTGACTGAGGATGAATTTCCTGGTTCTTATCTACCTACATCTGAATTGTTTGTCAGAGAGGTTTTCTTACTGCCTTGCGGCTGGTTATTCTTAGGAGTATTTTGAACGCATGTGAAATAGGGTTTGGACTTCTACGATCCTCGCATCTTGCTCCCGTCCCATCATCAGTACCGCAATCGTTACTCTCTTCTCGGAATCCTCCAAACTTTCCTGTGCAGTTGCTGTCTTTCGCTATCGCATTTGAAATTTCTTTGCTAAGTAATTAAGTGACCAGTTGAATTTAGTCTCATGTTACCTGCTTTGGGCGTCCTGATTTTATTTAAATCTTCAACTACCACCTATTATTATATCATAAGTAGACCTGAGTCCTGGATGCATTCGTCTAAGTTTTATTATTTCTTCGCCCATATTCTCTCATTTTTTCATAGTTTTATCCTCCAGTAGGTCTGGCGCATCAGTGCAATCATATCTCTGCGTAAGAAAATATTGATTCGGCAAAAAAGTTTTCTTTGCTTCGGAATGAGTGCCTTCGTAAAATATTTTTTATTCTTCACACAACTGTTTCCAATGACGATTTGCTTTCTTAGTTTAGCAGCATATGGAGGATAGTGGCCCTAAATCTTCACTCGTGTTGAAGAGAGCGTCTTCAAGGGTGAAATTCAACTGTTAACGGCTGCGAAAACTTTCTTTCAAACTGTCGAATTTGTGATTTGGGACTCTTTCAATCGCTGGATCTTCACACGGTAGGTTATGATTGGACTTCACCGTATCAGTATGTAACAAAACACGTTTAATGCTAACCATTTATTAATTTAATCTCCATTTTCATCCATCCGTATGCATATTATGCTATCAAAATATTGATTTAGAGCAAATAATGTTTATCTCTCATAATTACTACTATAAGAAGGATCTAGTGGCGGGGTATTTATGGGAGAGTAATTAAACGATGCGCAAAAAATTTGGACGTTAGGAAAAGAACTGTTCAAGTCAGTCGTAGTATACTCCAATGAATATTTCTACCGGGCCATTAAATTTTTTCATAAGTTAACCCATTCAGATCGCGCATTATTTCTGTAAAACGCTTTAGCAGGGAGATTTTACTCGCTTAGGCCGGCTCAAAATGTCTTTATACTTTAATAATGTTAAAAAGGCATTAACCGATAGTTTCCGATTTTTGCATTGGGAATAATCGCTTCACATCATCCAGCCTCTTTAAAACGCGCCTTTTCATTAATTGAAAACGCTCCAATACCGACGGTGGGAAGGGTAAAAGGAAAACTTAAGTTATTTTCAGTTTTTCAATAGCTCAACCCCTTCCTTTCTCCTTTTTCTGCCTCCGATCCCAACTTCCTTCCCATCGCCCGTGTCCCATCTCTCTCTCTCTGGCCCTCCTACCTTCCGGTACGCTTTTGACTTGCCACACCCCTCTTCTCCCCCCCCCCTGCCCCTACCACTCCACTCAACCCCTTCCTCTTCCGTCCCTGCAACTCTTCAACCCACCACGCGCGGCTCTGCGGGCGCAGTAAACCTTTGCGGGGAAGGCGCCTCCGTATGTTTCTTTTATGGGTTGTCTTAGGGACAGGTGGTGGGTTGAAATTGTTACGAATGGGGCAGAAGGCGCGAGGGAGTGGGTAAGATTTTTTTGCGAGGAGCGTCTTCGGTGGAGCGGGGGGTGCGGAAATTATGAGGGCCTCAAGACGTGAAAGGCTGTGGTGCGGGAGGGGAATGTAAGAAGACTAAGGAACAAGTAAGTTTCACAAGGCATTTATACGATGAGCCGTCGAGATAGAAAATGGGTCGCCTTTGTGAGGTCAGCGTTTATACTGGCTGTCATTTTATTCGTCCGATTATTATTTAAAACTGTTATGATTCAATGATACAAATCATTAGAATCTAGATGTTACAATTTATAAAAAAAATTCATGGCTCAGAGAACGCTATGAGCCATGGCTTCTCTGGCTCTGAGTTATCTTCAATTTCCCTTCGATACCTTAATTCGAACTAAACGTGATTCCATGGAAGACTTGTATACAATTACACTCTAATCCTGTATGGGGGCTGTGAAGTCATTACCTGGATATGAGGTCCAAAGAGAAAACTCTCTCAGATTAAATATCAAATGTCAGTTTGTTGCACTTGTCAAGGTGGCACTCACAGTGTCACATATAATAATCACTAATAGTGATAGAGTCGAGGGAAAAAGTAAAAAAAGTATTAGAATTTATATTCTTTAATGTGAGTGAAATAAGAGCTGGAATCGCGTATAAGGCAAATCACACGCAAGACTAATCCAAATCGAAATAAAAAAATTAAAAGAACCCACTTAGGATTATTTCCTCATTAATTTTAATAGTCATAACAATTTATTTTAATTATGGTTAAAATTGATAAAAAATCGTAAACTTCTGACGGTTGACTCAACCTGACAACTTATAAACCTGATGATGAAAAGCTGATTATGTATCAAATATGGCTGTAAAACTTGATCTCCAAATTGATTATTAATTGACTTATGGAGTATTTTTAAACATATTTATATTGGCTCGTGAATAAATAAAATCTGTTAGCAAAAGCTTCACCTTCATAAGGAAAAAAATCAGTGATTTATGATTGTTTAAAAATTACTTTGTGAATACATCGTCCTCCATTTGATCTTTAACTGCGATTATCACTATAATTATCTATCAACAATAATGTCATACTAAAGTAGAGTTTGTATTTCTCTTAACAAATGTTTGTTCACTGCACACGCCAACTTCCTTTTGTTGAAACTTTCTACGACGTATCTTCTCTCCGTCATCATGCCATTAAAAAATCAATTTCCAATTCTGCCCATGTTATACCCATCCATGTGTCATGGTCTTCACAATCATTTCGTTATTTTGCCAGATTTATAATGAAAAAAGATAAGAATTTAGCCACCACAATGATTAATGCTGAATTTACTTTTATGTATTCAGCAGAATCAGATAATTTTATTTCAAGTTCCATATTTGGATGTTCTAGTGCACTTGTAAAGCTTTCTACTATTTTCATCGGGAACTTCTTAAATTCTGGTGGCTATGTCAGAAGGCTTAGCAAACAGGAGGAAAGAAGAATTTTTTCTTAAATGTAACTTTGGCTTTCCCTACTGACCTCTGCAGTTTCCATGTTCAAAAGTTCATGTTTATTTCTAACTTATCTCTACATAGACTTAAAAAAACTTAAGTTTTTTTACCCTAGGCTTGCTAGTTGGCTGAACTATAATAAAAAGTATTCATTTCTCGTTTCATCTCCAGTCTTTCCATGTAATTAAGTCAAATAAAAATTCAATGGCTTTTACACGTTTCTACTATGGATTTTACATTTAAAATTATCCTCAAAGAATTATTCACCGTACTAGTGCTATATTTATTTACATTTGCTTATTTTATTGTATATCGTGATAAATGTGACTTAAATAATGCTGAAGCAAATATTTTTCTATTAATTTTAAATGAATTTCCTGTAATTTTAGCTATAAATGTAAATCATTGATAGAATTGTCTAAAAACTATTATGTGAACACACTCATTTTGTATTACTTCGTGAATTGGATATCCCTATTCTTCCTATCCTGATATTAGCCTTTTCTTGTTTCAAGCAATATTCTAATGCTTAGGTACCATTTCTGATAGCTGAAAGCTCGAGGTAAATAAATAATTTGCATTAATTTAAATCTAGCCGTTTAAGTTATCAATTCTACATGTTAACATGCTAACGGAGCATATGGAAAAACTTCATCATCCTTTGAAAGTTGTATGTTCCATGCTCTGTATTTCAACTAATGAGCTAGAAAAAAACATACTTTATCTCTGCATGTCATGAGAAATGGCGTGTTTTCGAAGCATATGCTAATTTCAGGGCAAAAATTTTGATCGGGAATATGAATAGCATTGGTTCGTCCCGTCGCCTGGGATGATGCCATACAGGCATATAACTATAATAGGAGTGTTTTTTTTAATACCTTAGTTACTCTTGAGGGATTATTTTCTTCAACCATTCTTTAGTTTTACTTTGATATTTTAACTCATTCATGAGACCTTCAGTATTTTCTCCATTTGATTAATATATTGAGGCTCCATTATACATTGAGTGCAAAAGCGTCTGAAACAGAGGTTGATACACTTTCAGGTGACGTCATAATGAGATAGAATCCCTAGATCACTAGTTCTCGTCTTATTTATTTATGAATTTACTCAATGTGTCCTTATTTCACATTGTATCAATTTAGTCGTTCAATTTCAAAAGTTTTGTTGAGGGAAATTTAGCTCAACATGATAAACTTGGTTAAAGTTGCTGCTTTTTAGGAAGACTTCTCGATATGAAGTGTAAAGCAGAAAAACGTACCTCATACGTGGTGTTGCTGAATGTGGAGAACTTCTTGCGACATTTGTTCTACTTAAATATGTCACGGACGTCGCCTTTAGTCTTCATACATGTTTAACTAAAATTAACTTAATAGTAAGTATGTTAAACTCCACTGTTCATTCTTACAAAACGTATCATTCTACTCTCCTATATGTTTTAAACGTAATCCTGTTTTTTCATATCGTAAAATTAAGAAAATGATATTAAATCCAATAAATATCATAACTTTATTCATTAGAAAAAAATCTTAAACGTCTAATGCTGCAATATCTGACGTAATTTTCACGCGGGGAATAAAGCATTTTCCACGCTTAGTAACTCCATTGATGAAAAATACACGAGTATAACTTATTCCATTATTTATGTTACGTACCAGATACGCGTCAATTATTGGTCAAATTGAAACACCAACGTCCCATTTGACTTTTCAGCTTGCGTAGCGCTTTCTTCATCCCTTCCAAGGGTACATCTCCCTTAAAAGTAGCGGATCGGTACGCACTGTCGGCCGGGTACAGCCTCTTTACTACGAAACAGAGGAGTGAGAATCCTTCGATGAGGAGCACCATGCCTACCTATCCTTCCCTAAAAAACAAACAAGCGACGCATAATGCTCCTCTCCTCTTCACACCCGGGAGTCCTTTACGATGCATCGAGCGAGAGGAATAAATTTTCCTCGTCACCACGTCTCCCCCCACCCTCCCGGACCTTTTCACCGTATCACGTTCCCCTTACCCTGCGGTACTTTTCCCTTCTTGCACGATGCTGTTCGCTCATTCCGCGCGATGACGGCTCCCGAACGGCATTTTCAGCTGCTGCCACGCTGCTCGACTTCCTCAGACCTCCTCTCTTCCCCCCCACTCCACCTTATTCTCCCTTCCTGCCAATTGCGTTCCACGTGCCTTTCCCGCGTCGCTGCTCGAGTGCATATTCCCTGACTGCTGCGTTCTCAGCGGTGCACGATGCTTCTTCTCCCGGCGGTCTCTTTGTGCTATCTTGGTCGTGAGACACGTCGCCGTCACACGCGTCTATCCGTGAGTTAGTTTGAAGCTCTTTGAGTAAAGCACTCTCGTGCTCTGACTGGCGGAGGGACACAATAAATAATAGTTTCCAACAACTTGAAGGGACTGATATCGCTGAATGGCTCACCAACTAAAGACATTTCCAATCAATCAGGGTTCATTTGATGGGAAAAACCTTCGACGGAGACAGAAAAGATTTTTCTTGAAGTACGTTGCAGATAAAGTGGAGAAAAAACTTTAATCTTAGGGAGTGAAATCCATAAGATTTTGGTTTTTAACACAGCGAAAATATAAGTAGGTTCTATGCAGTGGATGGATCGGTTGAAAGACTGTGAATTAGTCCTTTGCATTGCAAGGGATGGAAGGAAATAGCTCGTGCAAGCGAGGCAGCGTCACATATAAACTTCCCTTCTGGATTTCTACCATGTTAAACACTGCATTGCTGTTGAAGTTTCGATGGTCTTGTCGTCCTACGAAACTTTGGCAGCAATGAAATGTTAAATACGCCGGCACCGTACGCCGGATAATCGTCAGATCTTCCGGCGTCGTAGTATCAAGGGAGGGCCGGAAACTCAGAGCCGGAGAGAGCAAATAATGAAGGCAATGGACTACGAAAGTCGTTTTAAAATGAAGATTTTGTATTAGATTAAATCGAAAAAAGAATAAAAATATTATATTTAGCTAAAGAGACAGGATATGAGATATTTTTCGTCTAAAATTCATGCTATTAAGTAGTGTAACTCAAAGAAGTTACGATTGAAACATACCCTGACCGGTAAAAACTCCTATCTTGCATTTAAGTAACAGCCGGTACATGAGCAATATCTAGAGGACACTGGTAACGATAAACGCCAGTGTGAAGTAATTAAAACGATCCTCGCGTATAACTGTTGGTAACTGTTTCCATACCGTGAGGCATACAATGGGATGGTTACTTGCCTTTTGACTATACTTCCACTATGGCTACCTTGTGCGCGGAGAATTTTGGAATCAACTCAGATGGTCATTAGCCCACCATATTTATAATATTTCGGCTCTTGTTCACAGCCATAATTGTGTTTGATTCAACTTGACGAATACCAGTTTAGTACTGCCGCTTTCCGCAGTATTAGGCAATGTACTCTTAAGGCCTTTAGTTTGAATTAGTGTCGTCTTTAGTTAGTATGCCAAGTTACACCTTGTTTAGCCGCCGTATTACCAACTCATATTTGGCGGGCCGATTTATTTTTCACCATGAACGCCATACGGTGGTCTTTATTTAAATTTAGAGATATTCATATCGAGGTCGCTGCTGCGAACGCTCTCTAACCCAGTCAAAGGATAACGTATTGCGAGGAGCGATCGACTGAGTCGAACTTTGGAGGCTCTTTCGTTTTAAAATAGACCCGTACTGGCAAGGGATATAGCGCCGTTTTTCTCGAGATACACATATTACGACTTGCAAGCCGATGCAGCGTTGGTTCGCGCTGTCAACGCTCTTCTATGTGTTCAGTAAGAATTCCAGTGCATCCACACGGTGTTAGTGAGCATTCAAGCTCTTTTGCATTTCAATCCGTAGAACGACTGTGCTAAAAGCCTGTCAGAAATTATAACAGCGTAGCATGTTCGTGTGCAATGTTATTTACCTTGTAAATCAGACGACTCGATTTTGTATGAGAGACGAATGTAGGCCAAAAAAATAAACGTGACTGCTGCAGTGGTAGTATTTTTAATGCTTATAATGACTTTAGACATTCTGGCGAGAAGTTGATGGAGGAGGTCTAGGTAAACTCAGAATTTTTAGTATAAATTCCTTGAATAGAGACAAGACAAGGGTCTATGATCTTTCTAATGTTATCTACACCCACTTACCAGTTATCTGTCTTCTTATTCTTTGCATTCTCACTTACACTGGAAAGCTACCATCAGTCCTTTGCACTTCGTTTGCCTTAAACCTCGTTCGTGCGATTTCATTGCCATAATGGCACAGTAACAACGTCATAGTTTTTTGGGGCGTAAGACCTTGCTACCGACGGATGCATTAGGTAGCGTCTCCTCCCTTTGCCATTCATTTAATCGCTGAGACACCCAAAAGATCTCCCCTTTCTTTGAAGCAGCATTAACGAATTGCTACGGGTGCATCCACATCTAAACTTCCCTGCAAACCTCGTCTATGGTAAGTGGTATTGGGTGTGTGAACACCAGCTTGCGTTACGCTATATCCCATAAGATACTTTTGATACAAAAGCAAAAATATTCGCACCACGAGAGAATTTGCCAAATCGCTTCAGACTGTGAAAGGAGGATCTCTTGCGGAGGGAAAACATTTTAAAAGTCGATTGTGTACATTAGCAAGAATTAGGCCAGTGATTTGGATAAGGAAAAATGAGACTAACATGCGGAAAAGGATTAGCACAGGTAATTTCAAATAAAAGGGCATTGGAATTTAGCAGATGCTCTCTTTGCGTTCATCTGACATTTCCTAGAACAATTTGGTGCTAAGGAGATTAATAGGAGTGATTATCGTATCGCTTATGAGGAGTGAACAGAGGTACCTTTTAATTTCCACTGCAAGGAGAGGTGAGAGATTAATTAAGACATTGTTTCTGGGACTGTGTGAAGCTGCGCGTGTAAAGAAATGTCAGCGTCAGCATACTGTTGTTTAAAGTCATTTGTTTGTTTATTGAAATGGATACGAATTGGAGTGTGTTATAATATGTTAAAACTTACTTTCATCAATCAGAGAAATTAAACAAGGCACAGACGATTAATATAGAATTCACTATGTAATGGGACGTCAAACTCAGCATGCAAATGGAATAGCTGGGTAAGGGTGAATAACTATGATTATTTTCATGCCAGGATTAGGGATTAATTATTCGATAATATTTCTCCCCAGAGAATTGAAGAATATATTGAAGGGGAAGTACTTATACGGACCCTTGTCCTCTGATACGATTTCATTCTTCAGATGAGTTTCGATCCCTTTCCCAAGCATCTGAACCTAACGAGAATACAAACGTGGTACTCACCCATCGTGATATAATACCTTCTGGCAGAAATATTTTGGTTATTAAGTCATAAATATTCTAAATTACGCTGAATCCCATCTGCTTTTTCAATCTTTTTGTTACTTTATGCCGTTTATTCCATATGTAGGTTTAAAAAAAAACCCACCCTTCGATATGTTATTCCAAATCCTTTTTTTTATCTTTAATTCTTGACGTTGAACGTGATTTTTGCGTAACCCCTCTCTTCTGATAAACCAAGAAGTCTACATGCGTATACGTAATTTTACAAGTGTGCATATGTTTATATATTATTATGTGTATTTATTTCTCTCTGTGTGGTCTAGCAGGTCTTTTCGATTATTTATCTACAGTTACGGCTGTTGGAATTTTTTACAATAAAAATGGGATAATTTCATTAAATTGTTATAAATAGTGCTACTCCTAATAATAGTACTATATTTGCTGAATTTAGCTCGTAGGACGTCTATACAAAATGCTACCTGTCGTAAATCACATTTGGACAATTTAATTTACAATGCCCTCATACGACTCAAACGAGCTTAAAATAGACTCTCGTAAAGGCGTATAGGATTTTGCAATCTCAAGATCGCTTGCTATTGGTGGTGATGACGTTATTTAAGGAAGGAAAAGGTAATGATCTGATTTGGTTGGAAGAGCGAATTCCTCTCAAGCTCAACGCAAATTCTCGTGCACCTGGAACGGGGGTTCGAGTCGAGTCGATTGGGTTTCCTGGGGGATAGAGGAGGGGGTGACAGCGTCGTCCGTCGGACGCTTTAACCCTTTAGGGGGCGCTTAAAATTTTGTTACTCGATTGGGAGCGCAGGCCCAGGTGGCCCAAAATCAAATTATTTTATTGCCTATAATTTTTTTAATTTTTATGTAAAAAACTTTTAGAAACAAATTTAGACTAATATCTATCGTTTTTTAAAGTTTTTTTTACTATGGAACATATTTATAGGCATTATTTGAACAAAACCCAAAGTCATTAAAAATCGTGAAATATTTTGAGCATCGAACATCCATTGTGACAAGATTTATATAAAATATCCAACAATTTTAATATAACTTGTTGCAATATAATTATCTATAAATGATTTATAATATGATAATGCCGACAGGAAAAGGTTACACAGTCGCGTGGGGCAATTTGTGGCCCAGTCACGCTGGCTTCCTTTCGCATGCTGTTTAATACTAACCCTGCAACATTTTGTTACAAATGACCATGTGAGACTTTTAAGGACATAATAATGTGCAGCTTCTGAAACTTAGAAGTATATAGTGCCATCCTATGAGAAACGGCACACAAATGAAACACTGTGGGCCACCCCTGTGGCCCAAGCGCCTACTGAAGGGTTAAGGAGTTTAAAGACCTCCCACCCCATCCACCCCCACCCCGCCCACCTTCCCACCCGCCCTCCCTTTCTCTCTCCCGTCCGGTTCCAACCCCTTCAACCATTCCATCCCTCCATACTCGGCGACGAACGGAAAATAAAAATCCTTCTGCTCTCCCTCCCCTCCCTCCCTCCTCCGCCACTCTTCACGCTAGGAATTTACGGAGATTTAGTGCGACGATATGTCGACAAGCAGGCGAGGCAGGCACGTTGCTCGATCCGGCCGGTATGATTAATGCCAAGGGGGGAAAATGGGAGGAAAAACAAAAATGGAAGGGAAGAGGTAGGCTATTATTTCGGGAAAATACGTACGTGTTATTTTATATTTCTATTCTCTTCTTTTCTTTTTATTAATTATCCGAGTTTTGATGGAACGAGGCGTATAATGTTTCGAGGAAATATCATGGCTCTTTTTTTTGCCGGGGCTCCTTAAGGGAAAAAAGGGAAACGTTAAACATGTCCCCGGTAAGTACAGAATTGGGTCATAGCGAAAACGACGAAACAAAAATTAAGCTGCGTCGCTCGCGGAAGCGGAAGTAGTCGTCTCCAATTAAATCACGAATTGAGAAAGGTTTTATTACATGCACTCGGTGCTAACGTTCGCTCCGTTAGGGGCACCGAGAGATGCAGTTAAATAATCGCCGCATCAAAACGAATTCATAATCTGGCCGCGGGGCTCAGTGTCAAAAGGATGTATATTAGTCAAGTATACATACAGACGACAAGTGTTATGAAATAATTGGTGGTTTATTTGAATATTTATTGATTTTAGCCGACCTCATAAGTGGGTTTGCCTGACTTGCACCTCTAACCTCAGGTCGTGGGTTCTAATCCCGTCAATTCTTTTTCTTCATCGTCCAATATTTTGTATTGCACAAATATAATTGGCTGATATTGGCAAATACATTACTATACAACAGCATAATAATAACAATTTTAATAAATAATTGTAAAGATTTACAATATTCTCTTACAGTTTAAATTTCACCTTTACTTATAGATTTTTTAGATAAATACGGTGGATAATATCCACCCAGGAATTTGAATTAGGAAGCATTTATCTAACAACCGGTGAACGGCAACATAATTGATGAATAAATTTTTAGCCTTTCATTAGTATTATTATAAGGAGTATTCCATTTCTTTCGCATCTGTTGAACTGTATTCACAATTTGTGTAAAAGATTTAAGATTAACATATTTTGGACCACAAAACAATAAAATATTATTGATACTTCCGGACAGGTAAATCATTTACCACACTAATATTCCAAGTAAAAGGTTTCAATCATATATAAAAGGAATGTTTAAGCTCTCGGAAGGATAAGATGTATATCAGCATCTGTTTTATATTTCTCAAGTTTCGCTTCGCTTAAGCCGCCTTTGTTCCTCCCCCAGTTCCACAACTCACCGCCTGAAAGATATTATATATCCCACCCGTTCAATTTGAAGGAAACGCCGCACGCAAAGGAGTTTCCTTGCGGTTCACGGTGGGGTCAAGTTGACGTGTTTTATCCATCCGTAAAAGCTTACAAATCGCCACGTTTTTCGGAAGAATGGCCTCCAGACACCGTCTTTCTCCCACAACCCCTTAGTATTTTTCTCTTTACCCTTCCCTGCGAGACAACCCTCCTCCCAGTGTTTAACGCGAATGGGGAACCTTGTGTCGCGCCTTGCGCAGTCTTTAAGGGTGGCACGTTGTCGACAGCAAGGGGTGTGGGTAGATTGAAAGCCTGTTGGGGAAGGGAAGAAAATACCCCTTATCCTTTTTCCTCTCTCCCTCTCTCTCTCTCCACCCTGGAGTAAAATAAAAAAATACGGTTCCAAGCTCGCCCCCTGACCTGATCCGCCGCCCTCAAAAAGGGCTGGCACCCCGAACCATTTCCGGTCGCCGCTCTCTCCCTCTGCCGTACCGGGGCAATTACGTGGTCAATAAACCAAGCCCAGCGATTAAACCAAATCACGTCCCCATAGTTTCCACGGAGTCTTGTTTTCGTACCCCTGTCCCTACGCCTTTTCTTTTCACCCGCACCATTCCCGTCTCCTACTTCCTATCCTTCCTCCTTGACACAAAAGATATCTTGACTTTGCAAACTTGGTGGGATCCCTCTTAATGCTCAGCATAGTTTTGCGTCTACTATGACCATTTCACCTAACTTTTTTCGTCATATGTCCCTGCCCGTTCCTGGTAAAGTATCCTGGGAGTAGGCGTCCATAGGTCCAGACGTTTCTGGACATCTCAAAATTTATAAAAGGAGAGTCGCATTTTTCACAAAAAATCTTGAATTCATTTACTTTTCAGATGTTACAACTTTTTAGATACCCATACATCTAATTAAAAACTGTAGGTGTTGAAGTATGTCAGAGGTTTCCTGATCTGAACTGGAAAAATATCGGCTTTGACAACACAATCGCATTTGTTTTTTTAACGGTCTCCCATAATTGCTCCTAATTTTAAAAATCGACGTTGCAAATTCAATGGATGTTTTTTCCCTCATTGCTAATTTTTTTGCCAGTTCATTCTAACCATTCATTTCTAGTAAACTTCACTAGAAATACTTATCGGACATATGCACATGAAATATTCGGAAGGGAATATATTTAACGTCAACCTAATCTAGTGTTTCCTAAAGTATTGATTTTTGGTGGTGGACGTTTTTGGTGAGACAAATCAATAAAAGCAGTACCATATATTAGGAAAATAGAGGTAACTACTACTCCGTAATAATTATGCAACCTGGCATGGTATGAAAACACTTTTTCGTTTGTTTGGTTATCCTTTCAGCGCAACATGTCCATACTCCTCCTAACCTGGATCCCTCAGGGCGTGCAGTAATTGTTGTCTACTTTTCTCAGAGCCCAACAACATTAAAATTTAGGTCTTCACGAGACATTTTTGCATCATTTAACAATGTCCCCGTCATCAGCTCCCCATCGAAATTCATAAAATGAAAAAGATACAGCTATATAATTCTGACCAAATCTGACTAAAAGCATTAATATGTTAGCTTCAAGGCTCCAAACAATTGTACGTGACTGATGTGGGTAAACATCAAGGAAGCATTTTGATGATTCAGTCGGAGCAAGCTCGACTCGGATGAACTCGGCGTTGCTTCTTCTTCTCACCTTTTTCCCGCATCTTTCATTCCTATCTACCTCAACGAAACTGAAGAAATCTTGACCGGTGCTAACTTGGTGCTCTCCTTCTTAACGTGCCGCCCGGTTCTGCCTTTCTACCGAGACCTTTCCGGCTTATTCTTTCTCGTCACATATCCCAGAAAATAGCTGTAGAAATCTGAGGTACGAAATGCATTCGTAGATATTACCCACGCGCGCCGCGAACCCGTGAGCCTCCGCGCCCGATAGATGAAGGGAAAAACCTCTTCCCCTCCGCGTTATGACTTCCCAACGCGAGAAAAACGGTGCGTTCCCCATGATCCCACCCGACTCCTCCACACCATACTTTACTATTGTAACGTTCGCGATTCATTTATTTCGCTTAGTTCTAACACCGTGTACGTGACTGCTGTGCCACAGATTACTGGGGTTTTATAAAATCCACGCGGTAAAGAGTAGTGTAATGCTGGAGTATGCATGCACGTGAAAGGTTTATCAAATGCGTTGCGACTTCTCAAATCACAAATTCTACTGCTTTTCTTAATACGTTTTCACGGAATTTAATTCTACTTATCAATCATTATTTGTACACTAAAAATAAAAAAATACCCACTAGGAAAATGGTTACAGGCTTTACTTCGTGGAAGTTATCCATTATGGGCCAAATAAAATAGACTTTGTTAACTCTACTTGAGATTTGTAGGCACGAACAGGGTTTCGACACTTAGTGTCATATACAGTCCTGCCACTTCAGGTCAGTACCTGAAGATGAGACTATGTTATCGGAACTCGGGTAGTGCTAATAAACCACAAGTAGAGGTAAAAAAAAATTATTTCGTCCATAAAAACATCCATTCATTTCAATTACTTTTGTTTTTTATTGCCCTTTTCATGATAATGGTGATGAAATATATCTATGGAATACATCATTCATCGGAATTCTGCACATATACCAGAGAATAATAGCATGATTCACCGTCCTCAGATTCAGGCTCTACGATCAACAAGTACAGTACCAAAGAGTTTTTCACAAACCTTATTTTAGACTCGCAGATTCCCACGGAGTTTCACACCTGGATTCCTGGGTCTTCCAATCCGTTTTTCCTGAAAAGAGAAAATATTGTCAGTAATTTTAATCGGTGGAGTATTGGTCTGTTATGATGCGTATTTTCATCTGACTTGTTTGATTGAATGTTCATATGTTCAAATGCATAAGCTTTAGTTAATTCAAGTTCAGCCTTTCGAAAATAAAAATATATATTGCAGAGAGCTGGGAAACGCAAAAAAACTCAGTTTTGATTGCTCTATTGCCAGGAAATAGATTGAAAATTTAACTTACCGCCGACAAGATTTTCCGATGCCACCAAATTATGTAATATTAATGTGTTATTTAAGATATCGTCTCCGACATTATATTGAGTGTTCCTGTTTATCTTGTACTACTAAATAAATCCTGGTATATTGTCGTAGAACGTCGTTTCACAGGAAGAAGTATGTATTTCCAAAGAATTATTTATATTTTTACTCCCTAAAGGCGAAGTTAATTTTAAATATAAATTTTCAGGTACGATTAGATTAGGAATTGTTATTTATTCATTCAGAGCGTGTTTAACAGTTGCGGTAGGAAGCTAAAATGGAATAAAGTGTATGTAAAATTCATCATTAATTCATCAGCGTCAGTCATCAGTCAAATTTTGCAAGAACTAATCCTGATTGGTGATAATTTGACAAATTTGACTAATATTAGGAGACAATTTTTTCATTTACGATTAAGGCCCTGAACCAAATTGAAAGTTGATTACTGTGAGCTCAAAATAGTTTTTTTGTGGGATTACTGATTGTACTAAAACTGATTATAAAAATGGCTAAGAGGGGCAATTTCTTTCCACTCAATGATATAAATTTTACTTATTCAATATATTTTACATCCTTGATCCCTCTCATTTTCCTAGATTCATTCTTGCTTCAATATGAAGACAAAATAATAAATAATATCCATGTATTTTTACAAGATCTCATGTTAAGGTATATTATCAAATATCTTTACATTATCCTTCCTCCCCTTCTTCACTGACTCCATGTCACCTATTCTCTTTCTTACCCTTCCCCGCTCATTCAAAATTCTTCCGTCTGTTGCATTCCTAATTAACTCCTTCGCCTCTTATTACCCCCTCCAACCACCTCACACGTCTCCACCAAATCTCATTCGAGTGATTCCTTTCCTCACCCACCATGCCCAGTACTATTTCTTTTGTATTCCTCTCTGACTAGCGCACCTCTTTCATCGTCATTTACACGAATCAAGTGAACGCCCCCAGGCTATTCTATTTCTCATTTCTCAGTGTCCAAATTTTTGCCTCATAAAGCGCAAAAATCCACACCAAGTTCTTCATTTAACTGAACCCTTCCCTCGCTAGCGCTTTTTTTCTACTAATATATTTATTAAAATGCTCATTTTATTTAGGCACTAACCCAACTCATGAAGTTTATCAGTTTTGCCCTCCAACTCCTATGACCAACCTCGCTTACGTAGACCTAGAGAAGTTTTCTTTCGTCATGGTTTATCTTCGTTTCACATTTTCGGCACTGCTTTTCTTTTGCACATATTGATGCTATTTATTCGATGATATACCAACGTACGCGTGGTCAGCCTTGAATGTAACCGTCTTTATCAGCTGGCCTTCTACTTTGATTCCAGAACCTAGCTCTTCCTCTGTCTCCATTTCCATTTTCTCTTACACAAAGGTAAATAAGTAAAGTCCAAGTCGGGTATCCTCGCCCTACCACACGACTTAAATTGGCATAAGTACTTGAATCACCATCAGCCGCCCTAACCTGTGTCTTCTGGGTCATGTCTAAGTTTCAGATGAGTCTCCTATTACGCCCACCTATTTCTATTTTCATCAATTTTTACATCGCATATTCACGTTGAGCTCCATCAGATGTCATTCTGCATTCCTCGAATAAAGTAATGGCATTATTATTATCATTTATTAAATGCTTCTATGTGCGTCTATTCACGTTATCGCAATTGCATTCCAAGTTGCCGTAAATTTTCAGAGTATAAACTTTGCATCTTTTAAGCAGTAATTTGTCTCTCTAAATATCCTATTGTTAAAGTGTCTCAAAAATCTTTGGCTGCCAATGACATCCAGCAAATTATTCCATACTCCTCGCATTCAGACGCTTTTTTCTCCCTCTATTTATGTGTCAGCATTGTTATTACCAAATCTTCTAGCGTTACTCCCTCTTTTTAGGTCGAGAGACTATGTTCAAACAAAGATAGTCCTCTCGTTATACATACATTTTTCATTTATTCCTACGGTATGCCATAAACTCCCAGCTATTTTCTTTCCATCATCCCTCGTAATACGCCCTCAATTTCGATCCGAAGTTTTCCTTGTCTATTGCTCTCTTATTCACGGTATCTAGGTGCATATCTCTATTGCCACTGTCATACTGACATCAAGAGGAGAAAAATAAGACCAAATGGAAGTAAATAATTAGCGCTTAAAATTGGGGTTGAATCAATATTTTCTGTCACAAACCGTAGCCGTGATGCAAGAATATGTAATTATAAATTACGAGTGAGGAATGTGGCTGGAGAAGCAGTTTTTATGGTAATAATTTCGTTCAACCCAACTTTTTACAGCTTCCTCAACCTCGCTGTCCTGATAACATTTGGTTTCTTGATATGGGCATGAGGGCGAGTGTAGATAAGGCGAAGTGCGTGTGGGAAGAGCGTGGGCGTATTTTGAGAATTTTCGCGGAACTCACGAACATATAGAAAAAAATCCAATACTGATGAAAGAAAGGACACAATGCCGTGGTTTGTGTTGCTGACGGATCGCTTCGGTCGGTGTGAATGGTGAAAGCTGCGGGGAGCCCTTCTTAGTGCTGCACCTTTGTGTGAGCTGGCGAAGATCACGGGTTCGGTCGAAGGGTTAATGGACGGTGAAAGGGAGGCAGAGGACAGGGGAAAAGAGTTTTTAAGTGATTCCCGGCAAGGTGTCAAGGAGAAGGGAGGTTGAATGGTTGTAGCGGTTGTGTGCGGTCGTCGGTGAAAGAGGGCGCGGGTTGATGAATCGGCAGCGGGGCGCCTGCTCTATCGAGGGTGCGAAACTTTGACGCGGGTAGTGAAGAGGACGGATGCAGAGAAGAGAGAGGGGATGAACTCCTGAGGGTATCTCACTCAAGGCTCACGTAGGTGGGTGAAATGTTTATTCACAAAGACAGAGAAGGGCTAAGTACTGATGTTTTGGTGCTAGGGAGGAAATTGTTTATGACATAAAGTGGCGTTAAAGGGCGCCATCGTATTACCCGTGGATGCTCCATTAAATGCAAATCATAGGAAACAATTTCTTAGAAAAATCTGTCTTAAACACTTAAAAAGTGTGTAAAATTTCCCTGATTTTTTCAACAAGCGACCCGTATAATCCAACAGGGAACATCTCCATTTGTTCAACCTTATCAAGGTCTATTATTTGCTATCGTTGAAATACTGTTGTGTCGTCTACTCTTGAATTAACCAGTATTTTTATTAAAAAATGTGAAATTATAGATGAGATATCATAAAGTTTAGCCTGAATTTAAAAAAATATTAAATTATTCTTTTAAATCACTTGGTCATTATCTATTTCGCCCTCTCAAATGCCTACCTTCAGTGACGAATGAAATCAAGTGATTCATTTTAAAAGTGATCATTGAACTGAAATTAATAGAGTAGTTCATATCCCAATTCGTAATGTCATTGTTTCTTCCAGATTGTACCTACTAATATCCATTTCAAGCCAGTGGTCTATAATCAGAACCATGTTGAAAAAAATATTTGATAATCGTCAAATTTGGTTATCAAACCAATATGATAATACATTCATACGTTCGGGCAAATCCGGATCTCCCTTTTATCAGATATCAATTGGAGGTACTCTCTAGATAATTAATGCCCAACTTTGACATCCCGGCCTGAACTTGCTACGCTAAGAGGATATTTACATTAATGATTAAATGTCACTGCGCCCTGCATTTACTCTCTGGTGCCTCGAAGTAATCGATGAGGAATTGAGCTGGAATATATTATAATATTTAGAAATTTGGAGCCGGCATATCCCAATGGTAGTGAATTCGACTCCATTTCCGCGGAAAATATTTTCTGACTTGAAATAAAATTTAACTTGCCATCCCTGCTAGACCTGCAACTAAAATACAGCAGTCCAGCAAAGGAAATTGAGCAACAAACCTTAAGTCTAATGTCGCACGCATTAAAAAACTTAAGCGAATAATAAGCCGAAGGATGGAAAGAAATTGAAGGCGACCCATCCTAAACACTATTTGAATATAGAAAGAAAAGAAGAATTAGGGAGCCCATACTTTGCCTCAGAGTATTGGTAAAGAAAACATAATTGTTGAACAAGCCATTGTATATCGCATTAATGGACATGGAGTAAACCTTAGGCAATGTTAAGTGGAAAAAAGTGTTCAGGCTGCTGGAAAAACTCGGACTGATAAGAACAAACGGACATTAACCAACCAAGTGTTCAAGAAGCTAGTTGCCTCAACGCGAATGAGAGACGAAAGGCAAATAAAAGCTAAAATCAACAGAGTACAGAAAGGGTTCATCTTCTCACCTGCAAAATTAAACGCATGCTTGGAGGATGCAATAAGCAAAGCTCAAGAAATTGGATTGAGGGAAATTAAGAGTATTGGCCAAGAAATAAACATGCTGCCCTTCTGAGGCGGTATTATGGTCGTAGCAGGAAGTCGCGATAATATTCAAAGGTCAGTAAACGCGATGAACCAAGTTATTTAAAGATACAACATGAAAATAAATAAGACAAAGAGTATATAGAAATAAGTGGAAGAGGTAAGCTGAATGTAGATGTCACACTGAGAGTGGAGAAATTAGAGCAAGTGGATTCCTACATTTATATCAGGAGTACCATCGCGTGGGATGGAAGGACAGCGGGAACCAAGCGACGAGTGGCCCAAACGAAGAAATAGTTCATGGTGAAAAGAAAACTGACATGTTCATAGAAGAAAGGACTACAAACGAGGAAACGGTTGGTAAACATATTTGCGTGGTGCGGAAACATGAACAGTTGAAAAAGCAGACCATAGAAGACAAGAAGTTATCGAAACCTTGTGCTGGCGGAAAATGCTGAAGATTAAATTAACGCCTAAAATGAAAAATGATGAAATTTTCGTATGAGTATTTGTGGAAAGAACCATATGGAACACAATATAGATCGGGCACGCCCTGAGGAAAAATTGGTTGATGAGGAACATAACTGAAGGAAAAATAGAGTGAAAAGTCCCTATAGGATGACCCGGGAATAAATTCATGGGCCAAATAAAGAGGAAAGTACGGAAGAGATACCAGGATATAAGGAAACTAGCGTTAGTTAGGGAAGAATGGATTTCTGAAGTCCACCAGTCTTAGGAGTGAACGACCAATTATAATGCAATATATAAATTGTATTAACAATTTAATACAATTGACAGTTTCAGTCCTCGCCTGTGAAAACAGGTGTCGGGTTCGAGACCTATCTTGGTGGATTTTTCACTATTCAGGTTTTGACTGTTCATGTTTGTTCTGTTGCTGTTCATATTCTCGGTGTGGAAAATCAGTGATATTCTTCCCAGGATTGTGAAAATATTTCAAATAATTATCAAATTAAGTTGAACGTATACTCCGTTCTTTAGTCTATTTATGAATATGAAGATGCTGGAAAGAAAGACTCTTTTCAGTGAAATGCTACATTTTAAAAAGTTTGCTGAGATTTTTAGGGACAACTGTGATTTCGTGTATGGTTCCGGGTATTTTGTCTTGATCTTTATATTTCTTTTCGGAAGTGCCATCCGAGACTCCTTATCTTATATAAATTGCCGCTTCCTCTCAGTCTCTCCTGTCTTGAGTATGTCTCTGGGGGATACGAACAAATGTAATTACATCCGATCCCACGCTCACTGCATTCAGCTCACTCACGCGCTCAGATGTACGCAGCCGGAATTCTTGCTCGCATTGTGTCGGGGGCGGACTCGTTCCTTCCCCCAGTTATGGCGCACCCCTCCACCGCCTCCCGCAACCTCCCACACCGTGCCGACCCGTCATTGTCGCCATCATCATCACAACGGCTGTCCTGCCCCCCCCCCGCCGCCCCTCCTCCACTCCCCTTCATGCCCCCACTCTCGCGATGACATTCCCGCGTGAGCTCCCGACAGTTCCTACTCTCCACCAACCTCCACTGCGATGCGGAGTAATTGACCTTATTCCCCGACTGTTTTCCCAAACAACAACAACAACGGCGCCAGCGCAACAACGTCAACAATGACGAGACCTCCTCACAACTACTAAAAACCCTCCCACTACCCCTGCCCCGTCCTCCATCCCTTGCCACCCTCATAACCACCCCTTTAGTTCCCTTTGTTGCGCCACGTAACACCCTCCTACCCGAAACAGGTCGTGGGAGTCGCATGAAAGAGAGGTGGTGTTGGTGAGGACGGGAGAAGCGAAGGAGAGAAGGTAGCATAACCGGGTCACAACTCCTACACCAGCTCTTTCCTTTTCGCCAGAAGATGTGAATGGATTACAAATAGAAATAACCTTCTCATTTTTTTAATAACTCGAAGCCCCACTGCCTCCCTACCTTTCGTGTTTGTCTCCTCTCCTCGGGAACATATTTTCATTCTTTTTTTAACCGTTATTAGTTTTTTCTTCCTCCCCTGGTCGCTTTTCCAAAAATAAAAACACGTTCCCATCCTCTCTTTCGTTCTTTCTCTCTCACTGGTTCGACGTCGTAATTATTATTTCTCGTTTTTTTGTTCATTGTGCCGTCGCGTTATAAAATCGTGCTCTCGCGAGAGAGGAAGAGAGATGTTAGGCGAAGGAGAGTCTTTCACAGCGTTGGAGAAAGAGAGGAGGGAATGAGCCCAGAGGGACGTAGACGCCGTGGGAAAAAGAGGAGTCTGTCTTTGCTCCAGGGGAATGCCCCCCCCCCCCACACGAGGTAAAAGAGGCGTCTGTGCACGCTCGAAGCGGAGTGTGACACGCGCTCGATCGTTTAACGACCTGTCATTTAATTGTGTTTGAACTTGGGTGAGCGTAGGCAGTGTGGCGCGGTCGCCCGTGCAATTTTTCCGATCCTAGGGCGTCGTTGTCAAAGGAAACAATTTCGCTAATTGCATCGCAGCTTTGATTACGCCAGTGATCTTGTTTCCCATAGCAACGGAATTGCATCAGTTCGTTTCCTCTTCCGTGATACATCTGTCACACTAAGTTGTCAAAGTCTCTCAAAAAAATCCTATTCGTTTTGATGTTTATCCTTGCTCAAAGTTGTCAGTTATTTTCTTTTTGAGAAGCAGATGGAATATTGTGTGCACTTTGGTTAAGTTCTGAAGACGATGTGGTTCAGTATATCTGCTCTTACTCATCAGATGGATGCAATCTGTAGAGAATTGGAATGGGTGGTTAATCGGTATAGTGCCGCCTTATGTATTTCCTGCGCTGACATATTTGTCTTTCGATTGAAATCAATCTTTTAACCCCGGAGAAATTGAATCTACATTTTCCTTACTCAATTCTGTAAAACACTCGTTAATCATCTACCATTGATTCCCTTATTTTTTTTAAACAGGGAAACTTCGGCTGGCTGATATGGATAGTAAAGGAACACGCAACCAATAGGTAATGGGATTGGTAGCTGACAATTGAGTCGCTTCTTCTCTCATTCTCTAAAAATAGGTCGTACTTAAAATAAGTTAAATTATTAATAAGTATCCATTCAGTAATTCTATTTTTCATACTTATTTTTTTCTTTTCTGGAAAACACGCATTATCTTCACCAATTTCTTTCAATTCTTCCATTATGTACCCCTTTTTTACAGTTAAATTCCGATTTCTAGATGGATTTTTGGGGAGTCGACCGACAGCTAAGATCATTTGTGCCATAGGGGATAGGTAAGGGAGGAAGGGTGGATAGAAACTCGGCGTCGGCATTAGCCTGCTCTTAACGAAAGGCGCCAAGGGGAACACGGTTTAACGTCTCATCCGACTGACGGAGTACTGTACTTGAAGTGCCCTCCATAAGACACTCAAGTAGGGAGTAGGTTCGATGTGAAAAAAATTCCGCCACCACAGGGATTTGAACCCTGGCCGTCCGCATGGATGGATCCAGTACTATAGCCATCACACCAACCCGATCGCCTTATTTTCTACGAATTGATATTTACATCCACATATTTATACACTTATTTTTGCCGAGGTCTGATTGTTTGTGGCATTTCTGGATGTGTTGACATTTTCGACAAAATTATAACCCTGGGGCGGTTGAGGATAGTGTAACATCACGCCATCTTACTGCTGCACTTTGATGAATTTGCTGAACCGGTCTCCTCGCGGTCACAAACAAACTCTTTCTGAATAAATGCATTTTGTTTATGACATGAGGATGAACACATGCACTGGCTTCTGTATTTGCTGCAGGAAAGTATGTTTTGGCGAATTTAATGTTTTCACTCGACCTGTTTCCAGTGGAAATAAATTTCGTGCTAGGTATTTTTATACGCACGTAATTATTCCATCTGTAATTTTAAGATAGGTATGCAACCATGATTTGCTTGCGCATTCCCGCCTCGAGGCAGCCATATTCACGCCGAGATGTCTTTTCCATTATTACAGTCGTCTGAATCCGAAGCGTTAAAAGGTATTTTTTTGAAGGGAAGAACTGAGGGAGAATGCAGCATTGGTTTGACGTGAGCAAATAAAGCGAGCAACTTTTTGACGCAAGTACGATGTGGTGTTGCGTCCAAACGAGAGCATTCGTGTTACAGATGTGAAAACATTGAAACAAATATTACAATTTCTCGCCCAAAAGTTCGTGATTACGTTTCCAGTGACATAGAAAAATATTTACAATCACGATGGAATTTCCCTTCACAAGGCTCACAATTTATTTAATTTTCATTATGTAGAATGCACCCCGTGCACTCTTTCTGCCTACAATCCCAATTTCTGTCGGAAACAATAGCTTCTGCTAGTTGGAAAAATATGTTTTGCGTGTACTGTTGGCTGTTTACTCATTAATCTGTCCTTGTCCCACATAGCATGAACAGTTGAATACATCGTTTTTTATGCTGAGGAAATTTGAATAGCAATTACATTTATTTCTACAGAACTTCACGCACATAAATATCATTGGCTTGCATATCATAATAGTCCTCCCGAAGTTCAAATTAGAACATGTTCCTTATATTAGAAGTAATTTTGTATAAGATGATTAAATCTCGGTTCTTGTATTTTTGTTAATTAAGTTTTCAGTTTAATTTATTAGCAAATCCTAAAAGAACGTTTTTCCTCTGTCATTTTAGTATGCACCGAGAGGAGTATCAATGTCCCTTGTAAATCTATCGATGGGTTATATATCTAGAAATATCCTAAAGTGAAAATGTATTAAGGCAAGCCGCTCTTGAATTGATTTACAATGTTGGCTTTTCAGTGTATAGGGAAGTCACAATAATTAGAACGTGATACAGATGCAGTGAACTTAACAAGGTAGTGCTAGTAATGATGAAGGAACCAAGAATGTACTGTGGTCTAGAGAATCAACCAGGTAAGAGATCACTGTTTTTAAAACCAAGTAAGAAATTTAGTTATGGCCATTCTTGTGACTTAGTTTGAACCAGGTGCTAATCTTATTTGGAATCAGATGAATAAAATTTAGAATATCGTTTAAATTAGGTTTCTTACATATAGGCATTTTTCCAAGTTCGTTTCATTATTATTTGAAAATATTTCCCTTCTGAATTTGCTTGCAGGTTTATCTAGAATATTTAGGGTACCTCTCGAAAAAAAATGCTTCATAATGCAGTTGATTCTTTAAAATATGAGAAAACGGGCCTTAATCTTTCAATATGGTATAAGGAACAAAACGTCAGGATAATTTCTTCCTAAATTTAAATCTTGGTTAATTATAAAAATAATTGGTAAATGGATTTAAAAGAGTATGCTACGTTTAGGCATTTTAAGCGTATAAATTAGATAGATCAATAAGTTTGAACGGAATTATTATTTCTTTAGGTAAACCTATTGATTACTTCTTATGACATTATTGTTAGTGAAAATTTTGTATAAAGAGTATTTTTATGCTTTAAATGCAAGAAATATTTGCAAAAATTTGGTAGAGAGCATCCCAGTGTCGTATCCTAGAGCTGGTCTGGAAATTTTAGGGTCGCATGTTTCAATTCTCCCTCGGTGGTTGCAGTGTGTTAGTAAATGATATACGAAAGATTTCGTACAATAAACTTTATTACCACTTGCTACAACATGTATTTTTACTGTCACGAAGTCATTGTTCGGTATCTGATATACATCAGGTACTTGTATTTTACCAAGTAGAAGTTAAGTAGACGGTACGAAATCTTTTGTCGTCATTTGAGATGCTATTCGACAATGTCTCGCCTGACACGCCTATTGGTGTAGACTTACATATTTGAGACCCTAAAGCCTGTTAAATTACTTTCTTTTAAGGGGAAGAATTTCACTATCATATCCTGGTAGCCTGTTATCTCCTCTACGGTTTTTATCTCAATAACCATAATAACATGTCTCATTCGAGGCTTTTGCGTATTCCTTAAAGTGCATGATCCACGTAAGTTTGTCACATGCATATATGCTCATCACGCTGATCCCGTTCGGGGTGGGTTCAGTAAATAGTACAATTCTCGTAGTTACCCAGTAACCCTGGGTTTACTTTAATAGTATCTCGTTTACGGTCGTATTCCTGCTATATCATTCCTGCCATTCCAAATAAATTATCCTTATACATTTTCTCACACATGCAAATTATGTGTGCATTTCATTACTATTCGGTAAAGCTAAATAGTTGCTAATGGGAAATTATGGCCACATATTAGACCCCTTTTATTGCGTTGAAAAAACTCTTGTGGTACAATTGCTAAAGATTTATCAAATGATTTAGAGCAACATTTATGACCGCGGACGCTAAATACTGTAACAAAGGGAGAAATTATCCGTGGAAAGCCAATTAAATTCGTGAGAGATGAAACAACCCACTTGATAGGCGAAAAGGCTTCCTGCTGGAAAGCCAATAGACAGAGATAGAAGGAGAGACGCACGGAGAAAATGATAAACGAGAGAAGAGGCAGAAGGTTTCAGGAGAACGCTGGAAACGCAGACTTCCACTCTCAGGAACGAAATAAGCCGGTGTGTGATAAATTGCCCGGGCTAGAGATATACGGCGAGGAATGGTGCGTGAAGGGTGCAGAGATAGGAGGGGTCGACAGGGAAAGAAAGTGGAGCGCGTATCTTGTTGGATTGGCGCGCGGAGGAAAAAAAAGAATGACGATGAGCGCATCGGTGGCTCACGGGAAAATGTGTTCGGAGCCTAACGACCCGGAGGATCCTCGCAATTTTAAGGCTTAAGAAGCGAGATCGACTGACATAAGTATTGGGTAAAGGAAGGGAAGGAAAAAAAAGTGACTTTGAAGGAAATTATTCTGGAATCCGAAATGCCAAAAAATTTTGAAGTGGAACGTAAAGGAGTGAGGAATGAGAGATTAGGATTAGGAGAGACGCTAACGATGAACGTCCTTCAGTTGGAGAGTAGTAAAAGAGATTGTGAATTGTATAGACGCTCGTAAACCTGACATATTAACCATCTCTGCGTATTTTATCTAATTATGTATGGTTTTATTGTGGGTGACAATGGCGCTACTTTACGGTTAAATTTCGCCATGCTACGGCGATTAATCAGAAGAAGAATAAGATCAGGGGACTTTCTAGGTTAAAGTAATGAAGCAACGGTGGCCGTTGTTGCTTTTTTAAAACAATTATGTGGAGAAATGATGAGAAAGGCATGGAAAGAGCTAGGTGCAGCAATCATAGGAGGGCAGCTGAAAAACTTCGTTAGATTCCCCGACGACCAGACGTTGGCTAGTCGATCATCGAGGGAATTTCATTTATTTTATGACATGCATAAGAATATTAGTTTTTAGATGTATGGAATAATGATTGATCAAAATAATCAAAGGTGACGAAATTATTGAGGGTAAAGAAAGCAGATTTTCAATTATAAAGGCACATACTATGGCAGGTGGAGTAGTTTAATTTCTTGAATATTGCATTTGAGAAAATAATTGTCACAATAATTTTTGAAAGACCAAGAGCATTAGCAAAGTGAGCGATCACAAATATGGGAAAATATGTGACGGAGACCTTGATTAAAAATATAATTCATACAAGAGACTCAAATGGATTATAGCGTTGCAGATACAGACTCCACGGAAATAAGATGAGTAGAGGCTGCATACTTTCGAGATGAGCGAGTGGAGGAAATGGAGATGATGTGATAAATGGTTTGGTAGACGATGGAGGAAGTTCTATACATGGTAAATAATGATGTGAAAATGTTTGAGGAAATAGGAGGGGAAGGTCATGTGGTTGGAGGAGGTAAAGCAAGGTGAAAAGATGATAAAGGCCGTAATAGTAGGGAGTCAATGTTTCGGGTCAGTATGGGAGGTGAAGAATGATCTATAGAATTGGATAAATGGATGGGACACTTTTCAAGTAATACACTTTATAAGCCGGAGTATGAAATAGTGTATGGATAAAAGGACCGACGCTTTAAATTATTAGTAGAAGTATTTCAACATCCGTTGAAGCATACAGCCAGTGGTAGGCCACCTCCTGTGATTTTCATTTCTAGTGGAACCCGGAAGCCTATGAGAAATCTGCACCTCTTTTGATATATAAACCAATCAGATTGTAGTATAATTTATGATTAAAATTTTGAATTTTCAATGTTTGTTGAAGCCAATCAGGGGTCTGGAAATGATTGTCACCGTGGTACTGTTGACCTTCGTGGCACAATTTTTCCAAAATCACCCATTTTTTCACGATTACTTTCGTTTAACGCCGAGCTACATGCCCACTTGGGTGCCTTCTCTTTGGAATCATTCCGAAGATTTGTTGCATTCAAATCTTGACTTCAGTCTCCGATCAATTTACATTTTTATTCCCATATAGAGACTCACATAAAAGTAATTAATGTATAAGTTGATGTATTCTAAGCTTGGTTGTCCCGCCCATTTCTCCTTTTATCGTTGTTTTCAAGAGGGTGTTGTGCCGTAAAATGTGCCCGGTTAGTTGGTTTGCAAATTATATTTGTGTTTTCACTTAATAACTTCTCTCTCCAACTCTTCTTTAAACTATTCTGTTTGTGGTTCTCTCCGTTCTGTGGACCTTCAACATTCAACTTGACATCACATTTTCTGGGAGCTCATAATCTATCTTCCATTCAATCTTGCTCTTCGGCAGGTGCTGACCAAGAATCTTCGACTCATAGGAGCATGTAAAAGTTATGGTGTACTGCGTCTTTATTTTCACGCTAGTATTTTTGGTTGTTTGATGTACAAGTCAGACAGAGATTGTCATCCTAATTTTATCCGCGAGCATAATGTTGACTCCCTTATGTCTTCTTTGTCTGGGAAAAAGTTTTAACTCGAGAAAATATTATAACACTGTTTTAAACCACTTTATTTTACAACATCCCAGTATAATTTGTGTAAATATCGGAAAGAACGGTCAACTTACATCTAATGGACAATAGGCGATCTGCAAGAGATGAGAAATGAGTACATCTTAATACTTACTGGTGTGTCTTAAGTCATCTGTTGTCATGAGGCTCATTTTTAGTAAAAAATGTTAATCTTTAATCAAAAATAATTATTTTGTTTTTATTTGAAGCATAAAGGACTGTTAACGTGAAACTTGCTTGATTTGAACCTTGATCATAGCCTGTAAAAAGTCTTCTAAATTCTACTTCTCAAGTCAACTTTGCGGCGGAAGGTCAGCGGTTTTGACTAGGATGCAGGAAAAGCCTAATGGTATACGTAGTCATCAACTCTCAACGTGGCTTTCACAAGATACCGTCGTAGAAGATCATGAAGTTTCCCTCGCGCCGGGAATATCTAACTCCTACCGCCTAACCTTTACGAGGCATCACAAATTTAAGATGTTAAGCGTTACTTCAACATTCCGTGATGCTGAGGTGAGTTAAAGCCGTGCAGGGGAGAATCCATGGCTTATGCATGCGCAGATAAGTGTAAAAGAGTTATACGACAAAAAAATACGTGGGCATAAAAAAGCTCCCACGTTCTTTAAACCCTCAGCGATATCAGTAGTTGGTCCCTTTACAAGGCCTTTTTCGTTTTTCCGTCGCATTCTTGCGGACGCTGTGGGAGTTTAATGTAGCAGTGGTTGAGTAGAAAGTTGGACTTTATGGCTCGGAGTAATGCGGTTGAATAGTAAAAGAAAAGTTTTATTCCACCTGCCCATGGGTGACAAAATGCAGGAAGTGTCTATTATGAGCCTCATTTCGTAGTTTAAAAAGAGGCTTTACCCAGTAAAGCAAGTCATGTTAATGGTAGCCTTAAAAAAAGCTTTATTTAGTTCAAGTAAAGGGCTCAAACTACATTTTTAAGCCTTAAAGTACAAATAATTGTGAAATGATTCGGAAGGAGACTTCCATGATGCTACTCATTGATGTCTACCCGAAAGTGCAAAATTTATTAGTGTTATGTAACTAAACGAATTATAAAATTAATATATGAATCAGAATTTTATATGTATTGCGATCAAATAAATATTATCGCTTTTGCACCGGAAAGCACAAATAAATCGTAAGTAAAAGTTATATTTAGAAAAGAATTAAACGAATTTTCTGTTAAATTATCTTTATTTACTTTTAGTTTCTCTTTTGAAAACGCCCATAAGTGAATTGCCCACTCGCGAAGTTTTAGTGTGTATCTTTTTATTTTTTAGAGCCACTAATTGTGCATGGAAGAAAGAAATTTTGGTATTAATGAGTTCGCTTTCGTATATTTCGTTTGTCATCTCTTCCATTGGATTTATAGATGTGTAGTAGGGTTAAATTGATATCCTAAGTGTAACCGTCAAACTCAATGACCCGGATTTACCTTCATCGTAATTTTTCAAAGCTTCGCGTAACATGTATATTTCGAATCTAGAGTGACTCCTGGCCTAGTCTTGTTCTCAAATCCGTAAACCTTTCTATTCATCCACAGCTGTTTTGAACAAAGCTTGCACCCCTCCATTATATTTGTTAATTTTGTACACGAAGTCTTTCTATGTAAGATTTCCAATGCTCGCAATGGATCCTAGTTGTGGCGCAATATGAGCGGTGTAATACCCCATCTTTAGCTCTTTTACTTGAGAGCCTTCCAACTAATAGCCGCTATATCTCGTCATTTTTAATGCCATACTGCAAATATTGTATACGTGTTTACCGCGCGCTACGCATAGAGATTAGGCGACTGCTTAGAAGTTGATTCCATCTGATAAATTTATAAGTCATCTCCCAGGGACGCAAGTTGTTGCGATGCAAGGATTCCTTGCGGAGGAATTTTACCACGTGTATTCGCTCAGATTTAAGTTCAAACTCCAACTGAAGACATAACGTTTTAATGGCCGAAAGAGAGCGCCTTTATCTAAATATTTCATGCAATGTTTAATTAATCATAAGTAATTTCAATTCTAGTCTTTGCGAGGAACCTTGCTCAGAGGTTTATGAGATTTTCCAGAAAAAACACGAGTTTGATTTTTCACATCATATATCAATACATCGGTGAGGGAGAGATCTAGCTGGGTTTCGGAAAATCTAACTTTCTGAAAGCCGCAGTGACTGATTTGGAAAGATAGAAGGAAACCTTATCCATGAAAAAAGAATAAAACGTATTTTATTATCAAATATAACATTGTGTCATAACATCGACCAGTAGGTAAGGAATCTCGCTCTTTAATCATCATTTACATTCGATTTTCTTCTATTTCTAAGATCATTATTTTCTCAGCATGAAACCGTATAAATGTTTTGTTTCCATTCCACAGGATTACATTAAGTATAACTGATTGAAAGAAGAATTTCTTTAATCAAATATATGCTTTTCTCAGTGGAATATTTTGAAGAGGTATATTCAAACAATAAATCGTCTCACAAATTCAATGTTCAAATAATTGATTAATATATTCTCATACCTATTGTATTCAAAGCTCGTAAGAATGCTTATAACACATTTTATTTTTTCTATTTGGAACGACAGTTATTATTAGACATGTTTTTAGAATTTTTTCATGTGTTGGAATCAGTATAGGCAGCGCAAGTTAATTAAAAAGAATAATAATGCAAAAATAGCCATTTCGAGGAACTGAGCTATTATCAAATGCGTTTCTTTATAAACAGAGTTAAAATAAATTACGTTCAATTAATGATGAAATATTTTATCACTGGTCGTATTCGAGATTGTAATTTCGGATTTCTACCGTATGCGACGTGAGAGCCCAATACTTTATATTCTTTGCTGGAAAGCCAACTGAACAGTCAGGGATGGAAAATCTGTACCTTAGCCACTGAACCGATCCAACGTTACCAACATGCCCTGCTTCACGATGGAAAAAAATTATTTTCAAATATTTGAATTAGCTACCAGGATCCGAAATGCACTCGTTCCGACGCGGACAAGTCCTACAGCCCAGCAGGCAGCGTAGACGCGCAAGAACTTAAATGCTGGAGGCTTGAGAGACGGAGCGACGCGGGAGGAAAAACTGGGGGAACGAGAGAGAGAGAAGAAAAGATAAGAGAGGATGAAGACTCTAATTTCTCGGCCAACTGTGACGAGTGGTTACCCCGGATAGGAGTACCTACATGAGGCGGATGGGGGGGGGAGGCAAGGGGGCTTTAAGATGGGGGAGAGAAACCTTAAGAAGAGTAGTGCCGGGAAGAGAAAAAAGCAGGCTTGTGGAGAAGTAAGGCATGAAGAAGGTGGTGTGGGGATATAATGAGTGGATATAGGGTGGAGTGGAACGGGGATAACCTGCCTTTGCCGGGGTTGTAGGAGGGAAGGGGGAGGAAGGGTGGGGCAAGTGGTTTCGCGAGATAGCAAGAAAGACGAGGAAAAAAGTGGTTTTTCTCCTCCCGGACTTTTTCTTCAAGGCGTGCCGATCGATTCTGAGAGGCATCTGGCGGATGGAGAAGGGAAGTAGTAGGGTGTAGAGGGAAGAAAGGTCAAGATGGCGCCTGCCGTGGGTTTTGTGTTGCCAGAGGTCGGGAGGGCAAGCCAAGAGGTGTAGGATACCGGAGAGTTTTCAACGCCAAGAGAAAGTGACAGGAAAGGTAGGCGAGAGAAGTGAGCTGTGGAGGTGAAAGAGAGCGGAATCCTATACCTGAATCTTAGTGCTCTTTCTCTTTATGTGAAATAAACATTTATATTTATTAGTATTTTAAGTCATCTGTACACCGTCCCAAGCAAAAAATTCATACGCAGCTCACACCTATACATCCATCATAGTAATTTATCAATGAAGTTAGCGAATTTTCCGTATACCGTCATAATATTAATGAGTTATTATAAATATAACCTGCGCACTATGCCAAATTTAGAAATAACAACAAGTGGAGACGCGAATTTCAGAAACAAAATTTACATTTTGCCGAGAAAATATTTTCATAATATACGTACCGGAAATTTGGGAAAATTACAGTCTTTTCTATTAAAAATCTAATTATTTATTACAGCAGTAAAATTCGAATGGGGAAAAGATGAGAGTATTTAAGTGAATATACTTGAAGACATGAATGTTATTTTTGGTGATGTTATTCGTCACCTTATTCTGAACTGTTAATTTATAATTGGAAGTAAGCCTAATGTAATTATCCTCCTCTACCTTATCTGTTTCATCCCCTGTGAGGGAATTGTGGCCCTTAGGGAAGTAATTATCTCCTGTTTTGGTGTCCTATCAGCGGAAAGAGAGGATACATTAAAGAAAGAAATGTGCCTTTGAAATCTATTGAGTTGCTAGTAACTCCTTTCTAAATCGTGGTTTCCGAAGGCTTTAAGATGAGCAACGCGGATTATAGGAAGAGTGTTGCGTGACAAAAGAACAAGGAGCATAAAAGAGCTGGGAAATTTGAATGTGCTGCCAGGATAGTCGACCGAGATGATGAATTTCGCGTGAAGAATGTGTGCGGTAGGCTGAAAAAAAGAGAAGTGCGTGTAAGGTATGGTATATCCTTCGGGAAATGGAATTGGAGCATTTTTTGGCACTTTTTCAAGACCACCTGCGCATGATTAACGTTTTATGATTTAAAGCGGACGGTGGGGAGGGCAACGCGAGAATGGGTATTAGGGAACGTGGGGCATATTGCGCATATTTCAGGTGACGTTCCTCAGGGAGCAGCCACCGTCTCCCCTTCCGCTCCCATCACTGAAAGACTGAGAGCGACCCGAAGCTCACTCACTCTTGCTTCCCGAACCACGACGCGGGACTTTAAAATATGTGCGCGGTTTCTGTGTGTTTGTGCACTTTGGGTGGGTTTAAACTTGGTCCGCGAGAATTACATCAAAGCTCGAGGGAGGTTGGATAGTAATGTGCGTGTGGGAGGGGAAAGCTAAGTCAGAGGAGGGCGGAAGAGAGGGGTATCCCAGCGCTAATGCATACCTACTACCTACGTAAGAGGCAGGAGGGAATTTTTCCCGGCTAAAATCAATGAGTGCGTTCTTTGGAAGGCCTGAAACGAGAGAGCATCCGGGGGATGCCGTAATTTATTCACAACCGCCAGGATTAATTAATTAACAAATTAGTGCAAGGAAACGGAAAATTCCATTTTAATAATTGCTTTTCGTGCCCGAAATTAGACTACCCGTGAGTTTGCGACCGGTAGATTTATATATATCCACTTCACTTTCGCTTTCGAAAATCTTCCTGAATCAATTATTATACAGGTTTTTAATTCACTTTTAATTTCAAATTTGGACTTCTTTTTGCTCTCAATATTAAAATCTCCCCCATCGACATGAAAATATTCCGGAGGAATTATTACGGGCCAGTTTAATAAATAAAAATTCTCATGCTTCTCAAATTAGGTTATGATGATAATGAGTTTTAACATAGAAATAAGGTAATAAATATGGGGTAGTGGGTAGTAGTTCGAGCAAATTGTAATGTTTCGCCAAAAAATATTCCTTCTTAAAGTGCTTAATGTCTCGAGTCTTGGGCAGGCGCCAAGAATAGAGATGTATGGGAGGGGTACCGCAGTAGGAGCAACTCCGCAGTTGTAGATTAAAATTCGGCTGAGAATACCCTTCACGGGCAGTAGGAACGATGATTTTGAAGAATATTTTCCTTTGGTACCTATATTTCCATGGTCATGCATGCACGGCAACGCGTATTATTAATTTTTCCTCTATTAAATGAACTAGTAACGAATAACTAGGTCATTAACCGCCTCTACTTAGTGATTACCAATTCGAGGACGGATCATGTTCGTGAATTTCTCGGAGCAACAGGCCCAGAAATTTCAAGAATGTTGATTATTACGAAGGGCAATTTCAAAAACATTTGAGTGGAAACTCCTGAGGACTTATTCATTATATCCTCGACGCTGCCGTCGTAAATTGACCGAGCAATCATGTCACTACGCTCGCCAAAAGGGTGGTGGGGGAAGGGAGGGGACGGTAGGTTTGAGTAAGTGGGAGGTAGGGGGGGGGGACTTGTACTGCGAGTCGAGTGGGTCTTCCCTTTGATCTCTTTGTTTGACATTCTGCTCATGATTCTGTTGACCTTTTATTCGGGGATGGGAAACACGGATCGCCTTTGCGCGCCTGTACGCCCTGCTAACCCTGTCGTCTCCACCTCGACGGGTCCTCCCATCCAACCCACCACCAACCCTGAAAACCTTCTTACCCCTTTGTATCCTTTCTCTCTCTCGCTCCCACTGCCCCGCCCCTTCGGTCCCTTTCCACCGCCACCCCCTTCCCAAACCCTCCTGTGCTACTATTTTTGGTCTCTCTCGGAATTCACCGTCTCCTCTTTCCACAATACCTTTAAACTCTTTTTACCAGAGATCTTTAACCTATCGTCAGTATGCCCATTCACCTAGATGCGGCCTACTTGGTGGTATTAAACCATTATTAACATTATTATCTGGATTGAACGCTCTTGTTTTGGAAAAATCGGCGTTGCCAGTGGACTGCGGTCATATATTTGACGTATAAGCTGGAATTTCTTTACAAAGATTATGCTTGTAGGTCACTACTCTGGTGTTAGTTTCTTTGACCCATAAAATATCCCTGTTTGAAAAGTTACCAGCCATATACTTTTTATAATAATAATAATAATATATTCTTGTTGAGACGTGAGTAATATTACGTATATATTCAAATAAATTAGATGGACATATGCTGTAAATTTTTTTTTATCAAAATACAGGTAAGAAGCAAAAATTAAACGAAGCTACAACTATTCGTGCATTAGAAAATTCTGCAAACATTTGTCAGGAAGCGAAGTTTCCCAAAATGAACTAAACTAAAGTGGTTCACGGGCGTCGTCCCACCTAAATTTTGAATATTTTCTGTTGATAATTGGGATATTTTAAAAGTTCATCGATCCTCTTTTCACAAATGGCTTCTGAACTATATTTTTACCTATAATTTAATGATAGGTACGATAGGAAACGTTGAAACAAATATGTTGAATACTAAGTACGAAAAAATGCTAATTGGGTTTAATTAGTATGTCTATAGCTAACGTAGTGATACAACCGAATTTTATATTGATGAATAATATATTGATTAAATCAGCTCCATTAAATGACCAGGGTGATGAAAGTGCCACAAATGAGATATTTGTATGCTTTATGCTCATGGAATAGCAATGCGAGTTCAAATTCCTTCATCAGGTAGCTGTACCTTTTCCTAGAGATTGATTTACTTTGGTTAGTTAATTGGAGCAATATCAATTCCAGAGATAATCCACTTAAGCTGCATCATTGTCCTTATCTTATTCTTCATATGCAGTTTGGCTTGCATGTTTTTACTATCTCAGAGCTATTTCCTGCGGATTTGGTTAGGTAGAACAACAGCTCGTAAATCAAACGTAATAAGGCAAAATTTAATAGTGATCCGTATATAATGCCGGGTTGGGTAGGTTTTGATGGTTCAACTATATGAGGTTTTTCATTTTCGTCATATAATTTTTATTATTTCCTCTTTGATTTACTTGAATTTTCTCCGTTTTTAATCGAAGAAAATGGTACCCAAAATCACTGTCATAAATAACACCTAACATAAAATTAAAAATCTATGTATAATTCATTAATTATCAGAAATGCTCAGCGAAAATCAGATATTTTTCTCTAATAGGTTGGAAGTTGACGCTATTTGATTGAGAAAGTAGAATACGTAGGATATTACATTCATAACCTGATCAGGTATTAATTCTCATTTATTTATCGAATCGATCAAATTTCGTCATCAAATGATAATTTATTTTTTTGGTGAAGGAAAATACAGGGATAAATATTTGGGTCAAAAGTATAAAATGCATAAAAAATAATAATATATTATCTTCGACGCTACGCCTGATGAATAAGTATTAATGGTAGTTTTTACCTCATTGTAAACCATTGTACATTTAATGTAAAAACAGAGATACGTCCTTCAAATAAAATGAAATTCTTCTCTCAAGTTGATCAATATTAAATAACAAACGTTTTCATTTATAAAAAGAAGTAGAATGAACATGCCTCCTCTGCCACGAAACTGAGTTTGTTTTCCCAGAAGCGCTCTGACATGAAGCTTTTAGGTGAGATTCGGGGAAATTTAATACTACCGGTACAGCATCTTCTCTTAGGTGTATTGTCTCTGCTCTCGGCCGAATTTGACTGAATGTTTTTGAGTTAGCTAAAATTACCTTTTTATCTTGGAACTTAAACTTCTATCTGCCGGTATTTGTTTTTTATGCATTTTTTGGCACACAGTGTATCCCATTGATAAATTGTAACAACTATGATTGTGTTTGCGTAGCTTTATAGCTGTGTCTACTTCTTCAATCCAATTTTTTTGCGTAATCACTGCTAAAAAAATAGCTCCATCACTCGCTCTTGCTAGCGAATTACCACGAAGACCACACTTCCAACACTATGGCGGTGTTGGCTTCCAATTTATGCTCTCTGTTACGCGGTAGTGTTTAATACAGTTGTTTATGTACATTTTCCTAGAGATGCATTAGAAATTTTTTAACGCCCTATTCAATATTATTTTTGAATGAGAAAAAAATATATATATGTTTAGTTGTATTAATTGCTGGCGTTAATAATTCGTACTATTGAAGAGTTCTTCTTCTTTGATGAAGTGCATAGCATTTTACGAATTCTTACATTCTAAGGTTGATCAAACCGTAGGAATAAAACAAAGTATCTACGTTGCAAAAGGGACAGGCTTACAATGCTTATTTAGCCCGTGAACCACTTTAGTTTAGTTCATTTTGGGAAACTTCGCTTCCTGACAAATGTTTGCAGAATTTTCTAATGCACGAATAGTTGTAGCTTCGTTGAGTTTTAGGGTACTGTGTAATGTACGAAGTTGATATTAAACCCAAACCACACAAATGTTTGGAATGATATGCAGGGTATTATGAAGATATAGATGTAAAACTGGAGAAGTAAGTTCTGAAAATCTCCTTTTGACTGAAAATTTTCATACGGTAGAAGGAGATGAAATTAAAATATCGATTATTACCATGAAATAGTTTTAACGCCATTTCAAAACACTAGAATACATAACATACTTTTTCCTAATAGTTGAAAGTACTCATCCCAATCCTTTTTCTTTCTTTCATCGTTCTCTATCCCACATCTCCCTTCTATTCTCCCAGCCTCGATCTACTCCGTCTGACTCAGAAACGCATTACGAGAACACTTGTCTCCTCGCTGTAAAATATTGACTAAGTGCATCTCATAATAATGAGTAGTGGGGCTCCAAATATGGCTCTGCCCTTGAATGTGGAGACCATACATTGGTGTGAGAAAAGAGGTATGGTACAGACCGTGAAGATGTCAATCCTGTGTTGCCGAGGCATGGTTGATTGTAAAATTGCGTTAAGTGAATCTCGTCGTCATAGGTTTACCGAATAAACGTTGAACTATAGGAGATTCTTATCACTTAAAAAAAAAAATTTGATGAAAGGCAATTCATTATTATTCATGCACATTGGTGACTTTGAGATTCGCATTCTAATTTGGTTGTTCAAAATATAATAAATTTAATGGAGGCGGTAGGAATGGAAATAAGTCTAGAAATAGAAGTGTAGATGAAACTGAAATATTTTTAAATGTTTTCCAATGTGCATTGATTAATTAATGCATGTTTTAAGTAAAATTAATTGATAATTCGATAGTTCCTTTTTCAGTCGGTACCCAAAGTGCATTCTCTTTACCGCAAGGAGGACTAAGAAGCTCCAAACCGTTGTTTTAGACAAACTTGTCTTAACGAAACCCATTGTGCCTTTCATGCTTATAGTATAGCCGGACGATATTTTGGCAATAACTTAGGATCCACTACATATTATATCATAGGAACTATTTGATTCGTCTGGAAAAAAAATATGTATTCAAGCCAAGTGTTTCTTGGTGCTGCAAAAGAAGAACACCAAGTGTCATTTAATATCCTTTGCGATACAATTCGCTTGTTTACATTCAGTATGTATTTCCTAAAATAGACTATTTAAAATAATGGATCATAGGCTAAATCTCTCATACTTCCTCAAAGAATAATCCTAGTATTTTGGAAATAAGAGATGAATTCGGCTCAAATGTATCCCTTTTATTTCTCGGAGGTATGCCAAACATTACAATGCTAAATTCTAAAAAATTGAGGAGAAATATGCAGTGATTTATAGCTAGCTATTGTGAAGTGATTTTACCCGGATATACGTTGTCTCAAAGTTGAAAATTTTCGATTAAAGGGTCGAAATGCTAACGTGCCACCGGAAAAACAGTCCTGTTTCAGTTCCACCACCGACCAACTTGCTAATAGACTGGGCAATAATTGGAAGAGAAAAACTTTGACACAAATGTTTTCTTTTATAAAAAATTAAGACCTAAAACATTCTCAAAGAAATACAGGCGTTATGTAAACCCTAGGGCTAAAATTGCGAAATTGAGAATATTGAAGATGATTATACCATAAAAAATAGTTTCCTGGCACAGCGGGAACACATTACTTCTTTAATATATTTTAACTAAAGATATAATATCACACTGAATTTATAACCAAATGACTTAAAAATCGATTTTTTTCTGGTTTTTGAATACTGTGCGTTTTCTTTCATGTATACTACATAACAATCCTCACAAAGACAACAACCGTATTGTGGTGGAAGGGCTTGTGTGCTCTGATATCCCCTGGAGCCGACCTGGCGAGGGCACTGTTCATGGTAGGGACGCCCATATGATAGATTCGATGGTTAAGAGACAGACGAATTGTATTTCACTTAGTGTCTCTACTTCAAAGATGCGGCTGCAAAAGGCGTCTGACTCAAGTGGTGCGGCCTCTCACGTGATAGTGGCCAGTATAAATCACATAGAGGGGGCCACGAAGTGCCATCTCAGTTAAGAAAACTTTAAAATTATGGACAGTTTTTTTATATGAAAATGAATCCTGGTAACTATGGCACTCGGCCTAATGGGCCCGGTGCGTGCGGTAGGAATCGTTGAATGATCTCTATAATTAATAAATAAAACCCAGTAGGGTGTATTAAGTATGTGAGGACGACATTGACAGACAGGACATCGGATCAGGTATCCATGATAGTGAAATAGAACGAGCCCTACGGGACGAGTAAGGCGGTGAGAATGGATAACATACCGGAAGAGTTTCTAAATAGTACGGAGAAGAGAACGGAAGAGTAATTTTCTAACACTAAGTCGTAGGATTTATGACGATGGAGAGTGGACGGAAGACATCGCGAAGACAACACTATTTCCGAAACCGAAAAACAGCAAGGGGAAAACTTGCGACGAATATCGGACAATAAAACTCATATCCGAGAGGGATTCTGAATTTACTATACATAGAGAGCGAGACCAGGAAATGCCTGGGGGACGACCAGTTTAGGTTTAGAAGATGGACGGGAACAATGTACGCACTAGAAGTGATGAGATACGGACGCTAAGAGAAAGAAATTTAGAATATGTGAAGGGTATTTCTGCTTACTTACTGGATTTTGAGAAGGCGTTTGGGGGTGGAATGGGCGAAATAAAAGAAAATTCTGAAGATATTCGAGGGACAAGCGTCTCATCCTGAACCTCCATATGAACCAAACGTCGCAGGATAGAGTACCCGATGGAGAATCTGGATGGGCTGTGATAGGCCTTGCCTATCACAGCGTCATCAGTGTCAGGAGTGCCTTTGAAATGTCTATTCCAAAGAAATATTGAGAGAGGCATGGGGAGAGAAGGTAGGAGGGGATCTGACAAAATGAGTGAGATTTTCAGATGATCAAGTAACAATTTTCCTGTCAGGCGAGAAGTTACAGTCACTTATGAATGCGTTAGATATGCAGTGCGAGAGATATGGGATGAATATAAACCAGAAGAAGACGAAAGTGATGAAATTCTCTACGAGTCAGAAGTCGGGCTGAAAATAAGGGTGGGAGGGCATAAAATAGGAAAACTCGAGCAGTTAACGTATCTGGGTCGTATTTTGGAGGAAAAAAGGGTTTAGTGGTAGGGACATAAGATGTAGACTTGCCATTGCTAAAGACGCATGATCTGAATGGCGAGAAGAATGAACAAGTAGGTTTTGGATACGTATGTAGAGAGGAGAGAGCTAGCGGCGGGTGTTAGGAGAAGGTAGAGGAGAGGAATAAAGTACATGTTGAAAGGAGAGGAAACATGGAAGAGGGTAATTGAGAGGAGAATACAGAAGAAGCGTGGGATAGTAGGGATGAAACAGGAGCTCTGGACGTAATAATAAGAGAGAAAGATAATTGAAATTTTAGAGGGATCTAATGGTGGGTCATCCGTAGGAGGGGAAGCAGACCGCTGTACCAAAAGATGGGACGTTAGGATAAAGACTGGCCAAAAACTGAGTATTTTGCTGGAAGAATACTTGAATGATATAACTGTAATTTATTTTTATATCAATTTTCGACTAAACGTCAATTGTGGCTGAAAAATTGGCATAGTCGAGTCGATTCAATGTTACGAATCACTTTTTGTGAATCATTAGGAACCTGCGAGTATTTACCCTTTTTACCTGTCCACCTTAATTTGCCATATTTTTCTTAAAAATAATGACTTTTCCTGTCTAAAATAAGATAGTTAATGTAACCATCCTGTGCCGCAACTAGGGGCCTGTCCAACCAATAACATTCACCATGGGACATTTTGAATTGGTCAGTATTTCAATAAATGAGTTGTAATGTAAGTTCAATACCAAGAGATAGTGGATGAGAACATAGGAGAAGCCAAAGAAGCAGGAATAATCGAGGAAAATTGGGAGAATATAAACACAAGCATTGTAAGAGTGGCTGAGAAAACAATAGGAGCAGCGGAATTGACGAGGGTAAAGAAGCGGTGGGTTACGGAAGAAATGATTAGGAAAATGGAGGAGAGAAGGAATTGGAAAAATGTCCACACCGACCAGGGTACGGCGAAATACAAGGAATTAAATAATCAACTACGGCGTATAACCAATCGGGCGAAGGAAAATTGGTGGAGAAGGCAATGCGAGGAAATGGAGAAACTACAAAAGGAAGGGGAAGTGGGTGCGTTATACGCTAGGGTAAAATTGCTATCGGGAGGTAAGAAAGAGTAAACGGTACTAAAGATAAATGACAAGAGAGGTAGAAAGTTAACCGAGCAGGACAATATCCTAGAAAGATGGCGAGAATACGTGTGGGAGCTATATGACAGCGGTAGTAGACCAACTAGTTTAGATGTAGAGGATGAGGGAAGCCTAGATGAAGATAACCTCGGGCCAAAAATTCTCGACAGAGAAATAGAGAAAGCTTTGAAAGAGATGAAGGCTAGAAAAGCTGTAGGAATAGATAACATACCCTCGGAATTGCTAGTCTAGGAAGTAAATGTAGGCAAGCTTTTTTCGAACTCATACGCAGGATCTACGAAGAAGGAGTGTGGCCAGAGGACTTTGTGAAAACAGTATTGATCCTTATCCCGAAAAAGAAGAATGCTTCAAAATGCGAGGACTTCAGAACAATCAGTTTAATTTTTCACGCAGCCAAAGTTTTACTTCGAATTATGAATGGATGGTTGGAGAGTAAGGCCAAAAACTGCTTAGGAGATGACCGCTTTGGGTTCAGGAAGGGAAGGTAAACTCGGGAGGCGATAGCGGTGATGAGATCACTTATAGAAATAAACAAAGAGCATAATCAGGACATTTTCGTATGCTTTATTGATTTTGAAAAGGCTTTCGATAGAGTAAATAGGAATAAACTTAGGGAAATACTAGAGAAAATTGGGATAGATTGGCGAGAGAGGAGACTAATTCGAAACTTATATATGACGCAAAGGGCTCAGGTGAGGGTGGATGATGGTGAATCAGGGTGGGCAATTCTAGGTCGCAGTGTAAGGCAAGGGTGTCCGTTGTGGCCGTTGCTTTTCAACATATATGCTGAGGATATGGTAAGACAGGCATGGGAAGAGCTTGGGAAGAGTTGGAGTGAAAGTGGGAGGGCATCTTATAAAATCGGTTAGATTCGCGGACGATCAGGCATTGGTTAGTGGATCTTCGAAGAGACTTCAAGCTTTGGTAGACGCCTTAAAAAATCAGTGCGGGATGTTCGGAATGAAGATAAATAATAAGAAAACAAAAGTTTCAAAAAGAGATTCTCTAGGACGAAGGAAGTGAAGCTTGTGATTAAAGTTGGAGGACACAAACTGGAGCAAGTAGAGCAGTTTAATTACTTGGGTAGCACGCTAGAGGAAAATGGGAAAAGTAGGAAAGACATACGGAAGAAAATAGCGCTAGCTAAGGAGGCGTTTAGTAATAGAAGAGACATGATGACGGGCACAATGGGTAAGGATGTGAAGAAGAGGCTGGTGAAGAGTTTGATATGGAGCGTAGCGTTGTATGGGGCAGAAACCTGGACCCTGAGAAAGGAGGACGAGAATAGGCTGCAGGCATTTGAGATGTGGGTGTGGAGAAGAATAGAGAAGGTTAGATGGACGGAAAGGAAGACTAACGAGGAAGTGCTGGAAATGGTGGGCGAGGAAAGGAATCTTTTGAATGAAATCCGGGAAAGGCAGGGTAGATGGCTGAAGGATGTAATAAAGGGTGATGGGTTGCTGAAGAGTGTGATAGAGGGAAGAATGTTGGGCAAGCGGGGAGGGGGAAGAAAGAGAATAGGTTTGATGGACGGGATGAAGAAGGGCAGATCTTATGCAGAGGCAAAAAAGGATATATTAGAGGGAGATAGGACCAGGAATGTGTAAAGGGCCGGGAGCGGATTCTCTGACATTCAACAAAACCTACCTTTACCGGTAGAATACCTAATAAATAAATGATGTAAGTTCATATATACTACATTAAGAGTAATAAGGGTGTAAATATGATTATTTTACTTTCCAACCTTAAAGGTAAGATTTTGGTGATTAATAGTTACTCTCTCAGTTCCATAGCTACGAATGTACCATTGCCATGCATGAGTTATCTCTAATAAAGCTTAGTTCCCACTTCTCGTAATCATCCCATATCTCAGTCCTTCACTCACTTATCTCACTTATCCCCAGCATTCTGTGACACCAACGTTTCCGTATTATCACATTCCAGCAGCTACTTTCTCCACCAGTCCCTTTCTCTCCACTTGATTTTCTCTGTTTATCTTTTCTTTCTCCACCATTCCAAGAACTTTTTTTTACCTTTATTTGGCCCATTTTACTTATTAATTATGATTTTTATGCAATTTAAATCTGTAAACACAAGAAAACTAATATCTACTATCAAAGCATATAGTTTTTGTATTGTTGATGTTATGTGTATTTCCATGCCAGATGAATGACTTTTTCGTGAAGAATACAGACCACCCTCTGTATCTCCAAGACGCCGCTCTAATATGACTATTCCCTATGAAGTGCCTGCCTCGGTGGCGACGGGGTAAAGTCTTCGCCTGCTAACGTGAGGGTCGCGGGTTTGAGTCCCGCCTGGGTTGAATTATCACCGCTCAGGGCATGGGTGTTTGTTCGTCTGATGTTACAGATATTCCACTGATATAAAATGGCCCGTGGTGCTGTGTTCAAGGTAGTTAAGATATAAGTAATCGTCTCCGGGTCCACTTTGTGGAAATGAGTCATATCCATGGTTAAAAACAACTTTGTTTCAATCCACACAATTTATTATAACTACGACCCGGGTTTCAGGACCTTCGTGCCATCATCACGTCCGCCACCACCTGACGATGGCATGAAGTTGCTGAAACCCGGGTCGTATTTATAATAAATTGTGTGGATTGAAACAAAGTTGTTTTTAATCGTGGATAGTTAAGATACATAAATAAATAATAAATGTTATACTATATTAAATTTTGACAATCTTTCAAGTCCATCTACGTTCCACATTCCCACATCCAGACCGAGAGGGAACGTGCACGCGGAACCCTACCCGAAACTAACACGCAAGCGCTCTCTCTCCGACGGAACGCACGCAACAAAAACCCGCTGCCTCGGAATCGCCCACATCATGGTTCTCTCTCTCCCTCCCTCTCTCCGCATTCGTTCAAGGGCCCGGAGGACGGGTGGAGGGAGAGAGAGGGCGAGCGAGAAGGAAGAGGAAGAAGTGAGAGTGAGATGAGTGGGAATAAAGGGGGTGGAGAGGAACGAGCGGGGAGGAGACATACTTTCCCCATTTACGAGCGAATGACATCAAATATGCGTCCTCGTAGGGCAAGGAGTGTGTATGTGTGTGTGACCAAGGGAGAGGGATGAGGAAGGATGGAAGGAAGGGCTCGGCAGACCCTATACCATTCTCCTCCTTTCCTCCCTTCTTCCCCCCCCCCCACCCGTGCCCCCCTCGCCCGACTTGTCCCTCCACACGCCGCGTTACGAGTTTGGCCCCGGGGCTGAGTTCTCATTTCGGGATGAGAGGGGTGGGTCGGAGGGGAAGGGAGGGAGGATGGATGATGGCATGGGGGTAGAGGGAGGGAGAGAAGGAGAGATGTGTGTGTGGAGGACGCAAAGGGAATAAAGGTGGAAAAAAGTAACGGACGAAGAGAGAGCGAAGACAGTTGCGAGAGGAGTGTGCGGCAGGATGAAGCGTGGGAGAACGAAGAAACCTACACGGGATGAAACATCCGAGAGGGACTGGAGAACAAGGTCATCCAGTAGGCCTACGCCCTTAAATATCGATCAATTAAAGAGATTATCCTTAAACTAGATGTGTAAAGGTACATTCGGGGCCGGTTTTAAAAGGCGTTGTTTTCGTTGGAAGAAGAATATGCACACACGTATCAATTCACAACTCACTTCTTGCATCCATTGCTGGGGCGGTACATAAAAGGACACATCATGCATTATGCACCCTACTGGGGATAGGACAGGGCTATCAAGTATGGTTACGACCTAAAAGTCGATCAATTAAAGAAATTGGCCATAAACTAGCCATACAAAAGATATTTAGACCCAGTTAAATTACACGTTGTTAACATTAAAAGAAGAATATATTTTGCTCCTCGCAATATCCCTCTTGCTTCGTGCGCCATTATGGATTTGGCTTGGTAAATTTATGAGCACCTTAAAGGTTGCGCTGAACTTGCTCAAAAAATTATAATATTGTCCCGTTAAAAGATAACAATGTGTACCAATATTAACATTTCCCGTGTCTCAGAATACTACCGCGTAGAATTTGGTATAGTTTTAGGTAAAGTTTTATATGCCAGGAGATGAAGACATATCAATTCGACTGCGAGTGCGAGGAATGAAATTGAATATAAAATGCTAAAACCTATAATCATATTGCACAAAAGATCATTCCCATTACTGAAGGAGAGCATATACAAAATTTTTATGAACGGATTATATATTTCAATAACATTTTTCCTGATGTTGCTAATATTTAATTAAAAAGTCAATTCATCTAACGTCTCAAAATGCATTTGACATGAAGAGTATTTAATGGTGAATTAATTCAGATCATGAACTTTGGAACCCACCGAAAGATTCCATTATGAAAAAAAAGTTAAAAATACAATTAAGCATGTAATTTAGGTCGAAGGTAACACATCGGTTATTAACATTAACCGCTAGACGATATAACCTTTTTGTTAACTTGATACTCACTGAGATTGCGAGTATTTCATCCGTCCGTTGGGTATTTAGAGGTTAAAAACCTCATCTCCTTTTGCATTTGAATGAATTTGAATTTTCACTCTGAAAATTTTCCGAATGAGTATGGGTTCGAGTCAATATTTGTATTTTATTCTCTTCCAGTGGATAGTTTAGCTAGATATATTTTTTTAAATCAAATTTAATCAATAGGTTGGATATGTATCTCTTCAATTTTTTTAAAGATCAGCAAGTGAAGAATAATTTTGATAAATTGATTTCGTGCGATATACATCACATGTTCTAAATGTCTTTATCTATCATTTTTATTTCATTCTCCATGTGGAGAGAATTTCACATTAAAAATACATGAGTAAATATCGGAAAATACGTCTTGTAAAAAGTTTATCATCACAGTCATAAAAGGCCGAGGACAAAGAAAATGAGTTAGTTTTGTGTATTCGTTCCGAAATTTTTCCTGCTTAAACAAATTTGACATGTATCATATTATGGTAATATTGTCGTTGCCACGTTATTAAATTATGGTTAGTATAAAAGATATGCATACCTTTTGAACTGAAAATCCTCATTTTTGAAGTTTAAAGAACCAATTGTTTTCGTTGTTTTATATTAAATAAAATGTTTTAATGTTTGTTTGCTTTCAATTAATTAAATAACCAAAAACCTGCCAATCCGTGTTAAAGACGTGTGGCCACATTTTGTTGATTTTATATTTATGTCCAGGCTTGAGACAGATGGCGTGATGATGTGTCAAAAACGTTAATTCCGCTAGCCCTGACGCGTAAAACCGTGACTTGGGCAATGTGATGCTTTGTCCGAATGTCATTTCGCTATCTCATCTGTATTATATAAATGACATGAATTTGCCCGTCTCTGCTTTTTTGTCATGAACAATAAACGCAGCCATATACAGTGGCAAGTTATCAAAGAACCCGCTATTCCTGGTACCAGATGGTAGCTCAATATCTGAAATATTAAGGCTTAACCCAAGGCAGAGGGGTGGGTGAAATTATTTAGTAAAATTTATTTGAGGCGCCGGGTGTATCCTGATAAGCCAACTGAGAAATGCAAGGTGGAAAGTTGACTGGGCACCATTTTATTCAAAACATCAAAGCAAAAATATTAAGCCTTTAAAGGCATGGGTCACTGATACCACATTATTAGTGTTCATGGACTTTGGCGAAAATTATAATTTCTCACGGCCAAATGCAGCGTAGTGCTGCCATTCGGAAAATTTACCAGCGACAATACATTCCTTTGTTGATTGATTCGTCAACAGAGAGGGGACTTTGGAAGTTGATAACTGCTAAATTATTCTAGATATATCCTGTTGATATAAATTCCGTTTCCATGGCGACGACTTTAAATTGCATGGTGGTGACGTTATTGCAAAACCGAGCGCTTGTAGGATCGCCTACGTCACACCCCACGATAGTAGGTACAGGGCATCATCATTGTGAGGCATTGATGCAGGCTGATTGCACCTCGCGCAAAGACGTCCTTACACAGCATGCCCGGAGTTAACTTCAATTTTTAAGGCCGGTTAAATATACTCTTTCTAACGAAATGGGCTGGTAGAACCACAAAAAAATGGGTTTTAAACATCCTATTATTGACCTTTTAACCGAAGTTTTCGACTTCAGATGCGATCTGTAAACTAACAGATGAAGGTTTGGCTATGTCATTTTTATAAAAACGTCACCTATACTGAAATTTATTGACGTAATTTCATATTAACTAAAAAGTAAGTAATAACAATTGATTGAGTTGTGGCGAGGAATACTGGACTCTTTTGGTGACCTGCTTTTTACGGCCGATTTTGCCTCTATTTATCTACCTTGATTGCATTAGTCAAATGTTATTAATATCTTAAATACAATGAAAATCACGATATCCGTGAGAAAGCTGTAAATCATTTGTTTTGAAATGAAATATACGAAGATCTTACATCTCACATTTTCCCCGGTGGACCAAGTGATGTACACAGTTTTGTTTGAGACAGTTGGAAATCACCTCACACATTTCTATTTGAATTTTTATTCCACTTGACATGAGCTAACCTAATGGCCTCCTTTCGGACCTATCACTCTCATACCATTTTATTGGAACTGACGGAACGGCTGCCGGTAAACCATGACCTTCTACTATTCCACGTAGTCCAAATCTTGGATGTAAAATTAGTCCATAGGCAGACAAGAGTTCGTGAATTTCTGTCGCCGTAAGTATCCTCAGCTAATATGCCGAAGTTGGACTTAAAACCCTATGAGCCTTGCGAACATACACTCTTCACTTGCACTCTTGTTGATGCCGAAGGAGGTTTGATTACGCATGATGGATCAGTAGATGGAATGAGGAAAACTGTCTACGGCCGTCATGCTGAAGCTGTTCGGAGTTTTGTAAGCATGTACTTTTTACTGTGTTTACAGACTCAGAGCTGTCTGGCAAGAGCAGAGTCGAACAGAATGGCAGTCGAAAGCCAAGCGGCGTGTGGGGAAGTGGGGGCGGTTGATGTGGGCGGGAACCACCTCCGTCTCCGCTGCCTACTTGGGAAAATAAGTGAAAAGGGTACGTTGGGGATGAGAGGTTAGGGTTGAATAAGAGGGTGGTTTACGCTCAGTGCACCGGTGGATGGAGGATTGGGGGGGAGAAAGGAGAGGCTCAACCCGGAAGAGGAGGGAAGGAAACATGAGGAAACGGTGAGGGACTTTTTTTTACAGACGTCCGCAATGCAAAGGGGGGAAGCGAGTTGAAGTTTTAAAGGGTTGCCGTGCGTTCTCCTTCTCGTATGAGGGGAGGTCGGTTTTTAAGGGGCGTGGCACCCCACAAGAATTCTCCAGTCCTTTCTTCTCCCTATCCTGTCTACGTCTCTTTCTCCCCCCACATCCTTCCTGGCGACGTCATTTCCCCCCCTCGTCTCCCCCGCGTTGAAATCCACCACTTACCCAAGCACTCCAAGGAAGGGGAAAACTTCGCCCATGGAAGCTCAACGGAGTTGACCTCATAGGTGGCTGATATCTTGAGGAGTGGCTGGAGTATTGCAAACGCCTGCATCATTTTCCACTTCCACGCACATCGCGTCCAACCACTAAGCCTAGGAGTGTGTGTAGTGCATTCATTTAAGTAATAAAGAACATAGGAAAGAATTTTCATTGGGAGAACTCGGCAGTTAAATTTACTCATATTTTCCATTCTTTAAAATGCATCAATTTCATCCAATTACTTTCATTCTTGCTTTAATAGACTGATAATTTCTAATACCTATAATCCTATTGATATATTTGTGTCATATGATGAAGTACTTATTAAATATGTATCAAGGTTAAGAATTGTAGGGTTACTTATTTTGTCATGTGTATGTAGTTACAAGCCTTCCCATTGCAACCATCATTGTTTGTTCAAATTCCGTCATCGTAAATTGAACCTTGTAATCTGAGGAGTAACATTTTTGATTTATCCATTTGTATTGTCCCATGCAGTGGCTATAATGTTGCTTAGAACAGCATAAATCCCACCGGAATGTTCGAACGTCTAAAATGAATTAGTAAAAGCCAAAACGTAAAGATTCGAAAATAACATATTAGATCTCCCTGTGCATTAAGATTTCAAATAATTGGTATATCCACCATTATCAACATCCTATGTTGATGCTCTGGTAGAAACTTTCTCTCCTCTTCTATGTAAAGCAATTGCACTGCAATCTTCATTCCAAGTGATTTTAGTCATATCACGTTCAGAGACATGAGGCGTATCGCGAAATGATTTGTCGCCTCCCCTCAATTAATTAACCAAATTGTGATTTTAGCAAATCACTAATTACTATTAACATATACCTACCGGAAACAGCTTGAACGAGCCCGTCACTGAAAATGTTAGGTACTTAATTCAAGATACAACCCACTCGTTCATTTTCCAGACTTTCTCCTCGCTAATTTTTTAAGCATAACCCCAAGACAGAGGGAAGATATTTTGATATAACCCAGTGATAATTATTAAACTTTGTTTTATGTAACAGACAAGTTTCATTATGTCGACCATTCTTACTCGTGTATTTTACGTAACTCATTTGGTGGTAAATTTCTTTGTGTTGGACTAGCTGGTGGAATAACAAATGGCGGAATGAAAAAAATATTTTAAATGTTTTGAAACCGCATACTAATCTTAACTTGACAAATAGATATGACATGGCATATTCAACAGTTTTGAAACTAAAGATTTGTATCATGTATGTGATATGTATACCAAATCGGAATCCAAATGAAAACTATGAAATAATAATTTTTAATAAATTCCTATACGCCATTCTCCTAACCATTACGTTTACCGAAGCACTCACCCTTGTCCTCATATGCTTACTGTAACTTTTTTATGTCAATTTCAGTTCACCCTCTACAAGTTCATGCTCTTCCCAATTAGTTGATAGTACCTTCTTCCTTCCTTGGAAAACCATATTAACCCCATGCGTAAACGAAAGCAAGAGTACTTAAAACATTGTTGGTTGCTAATTTGCGGTAGTCTTGAAATATACGCGTTGTTAGCGTCATTACTAGTTGAAGTTACCCAAATAAAGTATATGATATCCTTATTTCATCTTTTTATATGGTATAATACAATGTTAACTAAAGATTCGCACACTGAATAGCCTTGGCAAATATATGTTTGTAGTGTGTTAATGATACGTTGTAGTTTTATCCAACTATATGTAACTTATAATACTACTAAACTAGATACTATATTACTACTGTACTAATGTATACTTTTATCTTTTCGTTTTCGACCTATTGTATGTGTTTAGCACTTTAATACTGACATGTCTTTTCGTTGTTAGAATATTGTCGGCGTAATTTAATGAATACGAACACCAACCACTTATTGGGAAAAATAGTGGAATGTGACTCGACTTAGTTTTTCATAAGCGGTGCCTGTGGTACGCATCAGGTAATTTAGAGCTCATATATTTTGAATGAAATTGAAAAATTAAGGCTGGGTGAGGCTGTTAAAGGCCAACGTTTTGACGAGAAACTCTCTCATCGTCATCAGGGCTGAGATTGATTGCCGAGTTTGGTCCGTGCCGGATTTTTATAGTTAGACTGGGGTGTATATTACAAGCTTAGGTGTGGTTGATTCGGAAATTCTGTGCAACTCATAAACTACTACTTTCACTGCCACATAATTCGGAATTATTTCTTTATTTTCATCGATGATTTTCCCTTTCCACGAATTTCTACTGGTTTTTTTTTATAGTCACCTTTGCAGTGGTTCCAGGGCGTTTATTCTGGCCCCTATTTCCTAGCTCTCCTATTATTTTTCTCCAACCTTGCCTCATTCTTCCTGATTTCCCATTACATGTCGTTCCATTGTCGTCACAGTATCAGTCGAGTTCGATTTCGTCGTTTCATCTCATTCTGCTGTTCCACTCTTTTCAGAGGAAGGGCAGGAATGAAGAGAGAAAATTGCCCTCACTGTTATATGGAAGCTCTTGCTTTCTCTCCTCAATCGAAGGTTGAAGTTTCCCTTAAAAGTTTACCGCAAAGCGTTCTACTCGAGATTTTTCTCTTCGTTAAAACCACGTATAATATATTTATTGATGGGATAGTTCTTATTGAATTACTTTTTCTGTTCCATAACTTTAAATAGGGACGTAGAATTTAAAGTCCAAATGTATTTCCTACTGATGTACTAAGCAAGTTTATTTTATTTCAAATGCAGATATGTTTTAAATTAAAATTTTTATCAATGTTAAATTTTGCTTTGTGCATTTAGTATTAAAAGTGTTGCTCACTTAAAATTGACACGATGAAATATTTTTGCTTCTACTTTTATTTCCAGGCGTCCATAAGACAATGTCAAAATGGATAAGGCATATATTGACCTTTTTCCTGCTAAATTCGCTGAGGTGTAAGACTAATTATAAGCACCAACATTCATGCCTCCATTACGCAACAAATAATAAACCGGTATTTACCGTTAATGAGAGAGGGAACTGAAAATCAACAGTTCACGGTTATAGATCGATTTAATCACGCTCGTAATATTGCATCATTGAGGTAATTAATTGTCTGAGCAATTGTTTCTTTCTCTAATTTTAAGTCATATATTAATTGTGTGTGCTTTTGGAAACATTAACTTATATCGTACATCTATTTTAACACTCATACGCCACTCACCCCTAGAGGAGACTATCTGCAAGTTAAGATAAAACATTATACCCCTGACGTTTCAGAAGCTTGCAACTTTGATGCGTTTTCAAGCATATTATCTTTCTCTTACAGCGTCGCGCGCGTGTGAAGCATAGCCTTATTCCATTACTATGTTGCCCTCGAGTTCACGTCTCACATTTCTCTCACAATGGAGTCGTGGCCTTCGTGCAGAAAGGACACCGCAACGGACGCCACAGTGGCCGACGATTCACGCGGTTTCCGCGGCATGCTGATACCCCTCGTCGAAGGCTAATGCAACAGAGCATTCTTCTTCCTACCCGGCCGTGTACTGCGCCACAATGTGTTCCTGCAGGGTTTTCACGTGGAGCCGAGCTAAAAGGTCCATATGTTGACCCTTGGTATTTCCCCATCGTGCCTTAGTTTACATAATTGACGAAGGCTTTGTACCTTCCGTTGTAACCCCAATCTAAGTTCTCTCGCTCCCATATTCACCCCAGCTCTCTTACATCTACATTAACAGTAGGATGAATTTCTGTAGTGACGTGATTACTGGCTTTCAATGACGATGTTTGGCGTTAGACTCCCTGCCGTGGTGGGGTTTTCATAGATTAAACCCGATATCTAACTTGGTGTCATTTGGACCGCTCTTCAAAATCAGCTCCCAAATCTGAAAAATAAGACGCTTTAACTTAGGCCTTCTTGACTTCTTTAGTTAGGTGTAGGCCGATTACGACGCTGGGTATCTTTCCATCCTTCCAACTATTTCTAAATACTCCTTTCTCTTTTAACCTATACAACTACCTTGGACCAGTTTCAACATCTCAGGCTCACTTTTTTCGGCATTAAAATTGCAAAAGCTCTCTATTATATTATTTGCTCACGTCATCTATCCTACAGGTGTATGAAATATTCTAAGCCCGAACTCTTAGTTAGCCTCAACTTGTTAGCAGTCGATGTTATCTTGAGGTTAATGCACCAGACAGTACAATACAAGGCAATTGGAAGAAGCAAGATTGAAAGCTGTTTTCAGCTAAATAGTTCTCCCTTGCAGCCCGCGACGCTCGATGTAGTTCCTATAATAGCCTGCATTGGGCGCAACAGTCGCGCCGAGGTTTTGCCCATTGCGAACGGAGGGGAGGAGAGCATTCTTCCCTCTAGCGGCACAGGGTCGTAACCTTCCAGCCCGTCTTTTGTTTACTAGGAAGACGTGACACCTGAGTGTAAGAAGTCTATTACATTACAAATCCATAATTTTTGGCTATGCAGTAGCTATCATTCTCATGTTATGGATACCGTCATCGGGAATCCTGGCACTGGCAATCTCACCAATGGTAAAATATCACGTGTGCTAGGGTGACCAAAAGTTTGCCTCTGTTATCATAGCGATGCATGATATTTGTTCTGGGTGCTTTTCTCAACCAATCACCTACCATTTTGCCTACACATTGAAGTTTTTATTCACATTTGTGCCTTTACTTGCAGAATTCCATTTCTCATGTCATTCATAGGTACGTTCCAACTTTTACTCAGCTACTGAGAATACATTGGTTTATTTAATTAAGCGTAGCACAGTTAGCATTAAATATTGTTGTCCTTCATGAAGACGATAAAATATTTATGCACCTGAAAACTGTTATTCATATTAGACGCAAGTAGGCATAAGGTAAAGCGTAAATCGGAATTATAGGCAACGAAAAAACGACTCAATTAATATAAGACATCAAATCAGGACATAATTGCACCACCTTACACCGATCACTTTATTTTTTATTCAACGATCAACCTTCGTTTTTTTATCTTGACAATCTAGTTATGATCACTATAGCCAGTGGTAAGCCAACTTCAAATTTCAAGTTCTTCAAATTATTAGGGTAAGATTTTTATAACTCCTAATAATGAACAAGGTTTAAATTATTTTTGCATCTTAGCCGGTGTAGATATAGTTTCGCGTTGATTAATTTCATGTAAAGAAGTGCTATATGAAGTATGATACCTCTGTTTATATATCGTACGTACTTAGGTTACGCCACCCAATTGTTAAGGTTTAGCATTTTTATAAAATTGGGCCTGAGATTAATACATGCGGAGTTAGTTATTAATATAAAAGAATCTGGCGAACCAACATGAGAAATAAGTCTACCTCTCTTAAGAAAGAGAAGCAATTCGTATCGCCAGTCTGCGGTCACTTGATCTCTGAGTAAGGGTCGCTTCACGCGGTACGTTTTGTGGTAAATACGAATAAATGATAGAATATCTAATATACGGTGTCAATCGGAATGGGTTTGAATCCGGATCTTTGATATAAATATTAATTTTTGAAGCTACTAGGTCATGCCAATCCATTTTAGCTCTCTTATATATGCTATACTTGTTATACAAGTTCACAATAGGGCATATGGTATAAGCATGCGGATAATTCAAGAAAATTGCACGTTTTTTTGGACAGTGAGAATTCTTCTGATTCTCTTCTGATTATTATCGAGCCATTAATGAGGTCTCTTTTTTCGGGGTCAAAATATCTGCGTATGGGGTACTTGAAACAATATATTTCCATGTTATTCACTCTTATTCTAAAATAATTGGCGGATAATGGTTATAGTTAATCTTAAAAATTTTATATTCGGACCTGTCGCAGTGGTACTTTTTGCATTTCAACAATTTCTACGAACCCAATGGTATGGCGCATGTATCGCTTAACCAAAGTAAAAGAAGAAGATTTAGCAATTCTCACACGCTCTTAGCTACAATGACTGGTAGTAGACGTTGTTTTCGGCCTAAAAGGAAGGCTTTGAATTATACTCGACGTATATTTGAACATATACGGTACTTAAATTCGAGTATTCCAGTAACTGCATGCCCCCTAAGCGCGGTGTTGCGTCACAAGGGCCCTAAAACACGCCTCGACGAAGCAACAAGTAATTTCCCTCCCCAGCTCCCCAGTTTGGTTGCCTCCGCTTAGGAACCTCTTTATTCTCCGCCGCGAGGACATTAAGCAAATTAAATTTCGGGACTCCTCTCCTCTCGTCTTTTTCCATGTCTTCGGTTCTCGAAACACCCTCACGCCTCTTTCCCAACCCCCCTCCCACTTATTCCCATTATACCTGGGCCTGATGAAACGACAGTCATTCTAATTTTCTAAACGTCACGCAACGAATATGTTCGGTATTCCTTTCGACCTCATAAATTTTACGAATGTGCAGTGGGAGCTAGAACAAATGAAATGCCTACTAGCCGATTCGGTCCTCGGCACGGCATTTGAATAAGTGAAGATGGTGAAAATTTGTGACCCCCACCCCCCGTTATACCGAAAGAATGCCGTACCTTTCTGAATGTGACTCAGCCATAGCTCGTCTTTAAAAATGATGGTAAATGCCATGGCAGATAATTTCATTGGGAACAGGTACTGTGAAGATAATGGAATTAATCAATTGCAATTGGTAAATTACAAATACATGAATTCAGAATTATCCGGTTGTCTTCTAATAAAATTTTTTTTTTAAATATTTGGTGATAATTATTGAATTTGTGATCTACTCACCGTAATTATAGTTCTTGGAACAAGAATTATTTTCGCGGTTTTAAATGAAATATCAGGCAATTTCAGTAATACTTTGAAATCTTTATACTGTGGTTTCCAAAGACTTTTACTAATTAATACATGGATACTTTGTTTCTCATCCTTTATTGTAAACTTAATTCCCATTGTGTAGTTATTGATAAACTGTAGATACTATACGTTGGTAATTAAGAAAACTCTCTAGATTGTATCTTAGGAGACGGAAGAGGAAGAAAATTTGTCTGAATTAAAGTACTCTTGAGTTTGCGAAGTCGAAAGAAGTGTGGTATCGTTTCACAAAATTGAAAGGAATCATGAAAAATGGAAAAAGGTTATTTTTTTGTTTTGAGTTTTTGGTCCTCTCTGAAGTGCATGAGACGTAGTAAATTATGGGTTGTCGTTGGTGTTAGGGTAAACCCTATTTTATCGCTTTAGCGTGACCAACGTTTGAGCAACATAGGTTGCACAATTGAGCACCAAAGTCAGCCACACTTGTAAAATATTTTAATTAACCAAAGATATGTACGAAATCCAAAGACATCAAAAACGGAAAAAAGAGTCTGTGGTGTTAATAAAAGGACACAAGCTTTTCTCAAACCTAGTTTTAACTCCTCAGTGTGTTACTAAAATAACGTCATTTTGCGGCTTAATCTATAAGATATTGGATAGTAATTAGAGATACAATCTTTAAAGAATCTATACTAAGGGCAAGTGCTTTGTTAAAATTAAATATGCCTATCAGGTCATTGTCATACTTGGTGATGGAAAAATTCATTTGGATGCTTATGTGATTTTGTAGGTAGAAAATTACAAATCAATGCGCAACTCTTCTCATTATTAATTTGTTATTAATTGACTAATTCATATTATAAGAATCAACAAGGAAATATTTCATTCTTCGTCTCACTATAACTTTAAAAAAATTTAAAAAATCAATTAACAAAAACTTTCGGCAGAAATTTTAACACGTTAACTCTATTAGTCGTTTATCTTGTTTTTCTCTCTGTAAACGACAACCTACTCTATATTTGCAATGAAAAACTGTTTTATTTGGAGATTTAACGGACAATTTTCATTAGCCACCCCTGTTAACAAAATTAAGTTGTCACAATGTACAAATAGGTTTTTACGCTAACGTAAATAATTATGTTAATGTTGCCTAACGGATTTCGTGGTCTTCAAGAAATTTAATATGAACCGTAGTTCTATTCTATTCTGAATTCTGTGGACTAATAAATTCTCACTCAGTGTTATATAGCAGGTGGTGTGAGGGAACTCACCTCTACGAACATTTTATATTAATGTCATGACGTGCGAAGAATTTTCTCAGAAATAAATACATAAAGCTGCGTGGGTACGATCCTATACATAAAGAAAGATTACATTCATATTTTGATGGTCCAACCTCTTTTTGTATGACCTTAAGGGCGTTTTATTGAGGTCTGCGAGTAAGCTAAGCTTAAGTTATAAGGAACATGAAATAACTTTCGCTTGAGCTTCTGTGATGTAATTACTTCTCTTGTCCACATAAACCGTTCGTGAATGAATTTTCCAGGCTTTATGCAAGCCTGTCACACGCAGGGAAACTGTTGACCCCGCCGCATTTGGTTGAGTTAGCGAAATGAGGATATTAAACCCATTACTTCAAACAGAAATCGTCACCTGAGCGCGGTGGAGTCTAATAACTGAAAAACCGAATTAGGTGAAATTTATGAGCCTTCTCTGGCAATTACAATTGAAGACCAGAACGGACTGCGACATGGCTCTGATGGCGCATTCGAGGGAAACTTACGAAGAGGGTAAGGTGATGAGGGGTTTGTGGGATGTTTATGCGTTGGAATCCGGTGCGAGGATATCTGGTGAAGGAACCAGATTGCCCTCGTTGTAATTGGGTCATAAGAAATGCCGTTTGCGGAAATTTGAGCATACACGAGCAAAGTGGCAAAGGAACTGGCCAAATAATTCCTATTACACTGAAATTTATTGCTGTCATTTATCCATGTATGTGTATACAATGAAAATAATGGATCAAAGGCAAATTTAACATTCTGGGAAAGTAATATATAGATTCTCAACATAGTCTGTGCGTTTAACTTCAAAGCATAAATGCGTCACTCCATGAGTTATGAATATCACTAATTTGTAGAGTTGACCTTTACTTTCTTGACATCTAGGAGTAAACATGTTATGATAAACTGAATTATTTTGATTTTTGGCTGGAATTAAAATATTGAACATGATAACAAATGAATTCGTTATTGCTCGTGGAATGTTCATATTCAACGAGATTCCTAAACCTTGTCCGAGAAATCGTCCTCAGCTGTTTTGAGCAACGCGATTTTTAGACGGTGTATTCTTCGGGTGTCATAGTTTCATATATTTCATCTCTTTACCTACGGTATTTAGTTTCTTGATTATCGTGCTTTCTTAATGAACTTTATACGCCCAGTCAACCCTTTCGAATACTTATGTGGATTATAGTATCTTGAGAAGGCTGGCATTGGTAAAATTTTTAAATAGTCTATTGAGTTTCATCAAGAAAATACTGTTTTTTCCATAACACTCATCTCTTATAATCTATTAGTATGTGAAGATTATCAAGGCTACCTCGAACACGGAGATGAAATACGTAGAAATTTCCACGAGAAAAGAATGGGCATGAATCGAAAGTAGAACCTTAGGCTTACGTTGAAGTTGCTAACAGTAATATATGCCATAATTCAACTCCTAGCCGTTTCCGACTTTTTTTTCTCGTGGCAATTTCTCCGCAACTCAAACAGCAGATTCTCAGAACGAAACACATGCATAAATATGCTATTACTATGAAATTATGTGAGTAAATTTACATGATGACAGTTTCTGCGTCAAATTGAGATATGTAATAGATTATATATAAGATGATAATAATTTTAAAAGAGTAAGAATCGAGTAAAACTACTGAAACAAATAGTAGAGCAGAAATACTGGGAAATAAAATTGCATATTGAAGAATGGTCTACCGTTGTCTATCAGTCTGTTACTTGCAAAAGACAGATGATACGTCAATGAGAGGAAAAATTAATAAATAAATGCAAAGTAAGAAATTTTTCCCCCCCATCAGTTGCATTAAATCTTTACATTGCCATTTTTTAATGCTTTTATCTATTTCTCATGAGTTAAAAGTTTGAATTCTAGCGAATTACGAGGAGAAAACTGTCGGGGAAATGCGTCGTTAGCGGAAAAAAATGGCAGATCAAACTTCGGTTTCGCATTCACGGGCAAGTAGGAAAATCTCGACACGGAATCGGGGATGAGAAGAACTGTTTTCCCCAGGTGATGCACGATGTGAAATGCGAACCTCGTCGGGATGAAGAGGATGATACAGCCGGACCGGTGCGGTGCCCAGCATCCGCCCTGCTCCATGAACCAGAGGGATCAATCCCAGTGTGTCGGTACCTCAATTCTTGATCCGGAGCAATTTACACCCGGCGGGGCACATGCTACATTCACGCAACATCACGCGACTCCACGTGTTAGGCGTACGTTGTTCCGTCCCTTCGCGCTCCCCCTCTCCCACTCCCTCTCCCGGTATATAATCTAGAGACATTGGTTTCCCCGTCGCTAATATCGCCGTCCCTTTGTCCCTGACCCCCTTTTTGCCGCTACTCTCCTATCCTATTCCATTTTGCTCTTCTCTTTCAACTCCGTATGCTCCTCCTTCTTCTCCCTGCTCAAACTTCACGTGTCTTCTTCAATTTTCCCATCCCTCAAAAAAAAGTCCCTCCCTCATATCCCTATTCCCCTTTTCCCATTCACTGTCGCACTACTGCTCACATCGCCAATTTAAATATTCATGAGGTGACGTTCCCGTGTTTACCGACGTTGTTAGATGGCATCTCATTCCCTCTCCCGTCCCTTCTTCTCGATCCTTTCTCTATCTTTCATTCTCTCTCTCGCTCGCTTCATTTCTAATTTTCTGACTCCTCAGTGTGTCTAAAATCCACATATGGACACACTCCATGGCTTTATTACATGTTGCCTCAGCCGATTGATGGTGACGAGTACGCGTAAAAATGAGAAAATATTTGTTTATTCTTAAAGCTATAGATATTTTAAAAAAGGGATTGTGCAGGAAAATTCCATGAGTATGCTGTATATGACCGTGTATACATTCGTGGTTATACAAAGCAGACCAACATTAACCTATTTGAGAGAATAATGCTATTATGTCTTGATCCATTTAGCTTATTATACGTTTCGGAAACATGACAATTGTTATTACGAAAATCATATTATTTTAAAGAGGTATTGACCAAAAAGGTTACAATTACGGCAATGAATGTCTACGTTGAAAGAATCAGGCGTCTTATACAACCTGAGAAACATTAAATCATTAAATAAAATCATGTCTTGAAATAGTGTGCGGGTAAGAATTTCCAATTCAACACCTTTCAATATTTTCCTAAACATTTGTAAATCAATCTAAACAATCGTAAAAGCAAACCGCTGTACCAATTGGTTAGCTTCTTTAATGTACTTTCATTTTTGAGTTCTGGCAAATTTTAACCTGAAGAATGAAACTTCGAATTTCATGACGAGTTAAATTACTACAAATCTAGGACGAAAAGAATTTATGATGACGTCCCTTCGCTTAGTATATTGTATCTTCTAATCTGTTGATTTCCTCTCATCATCAAACCTCGTTCCCCGGATCGCAAATAATATGTACTTCCCTTATTAATTATGATTATACACAGTTGAATTTTCTCATTGAATCTTGGTTAAAATGATTCCTCCGTTCATATATGTCTGATCATAAGTAGCTCATTTTTAAAATCGCAATGCAAGATTATGCTTTAAGAGGCGATGGCAGATAGCTCATCACCAAATTCGGAGAGACGGTCATAAAGTGAGAGTGAGTTTGACCTTTAATGTGAATAACCTTGCAACACCTGTCATTACATTTAACATGAATAGTACTGTAAAATAACTTGCGCTAACGTACGTTTTCAGTTTTTTACCTCTAATGCTATAAAAAAACAATAGTGTGTTGGTGTTTTATACGCTTTCTTAAAATCAATGATTATGCATTAAAATATATAGTCTTGAATTGTCAGTAATTAGTTATTTCTCTAGGTTTCTGTAATATTGGATTGTAATTGTAAAGTGCTCCTAACCTCGTTTATGAAATTATTTGGTTCATTCTCATGGCATCATATTCAACTCTTTTTCGTTTGTATGTTGGTGTGCCCTTTACTCTGCTAAACCCTACAATTTGTGGTCTACCTACTTTCCTCGGCCTTCCTGATTCACTTAATCCCTTATAAATTTTGACCTTACGGGTAGGTTTTTGTGAAACCTTTAAATGGAAAGTAAAATGATTAACTTTGTTGTGAGCCTATCACTTACGTAATCGTAGGCCGTGAGTAAGAAATAGGCGTAACATACACGTCTTTTTTTCTTCTGTCCTTCCAACTATCCCCTCTGCGAATGTTTATATTAATTAATTGGCATCAGTTTTTATTTTCGTACTTATACGGTTGTAGGAATCCGAAAGATCATAATCTAATTCTAAAACAAACTATTAATCTTTTAAAATTAAAAAAAAGGTTATTAGATTTAGTTATGCTAACCCCATAATAAAATCACAACAGATGGATAAGGATAATATGAAGGTGCTATATGTTAAAAATATCGTTATACCTCGTTTCATGGGTGTTATTGCAGTGTTATTTGTCATATATATAAAATTTTTAAGAATACTTATTCTAAAGGGATTATGATTTGCTCTTCTTAAGCTGCGTTTACGCTATATGCTAGGCTTTCCAATTCCTGGTCATCTTTTATATCGCATGCGGGATAAATCTTGAAATCGTTCTTCCATACTGCATGTAAGTGTGCACATAGTTGTGTTCAAGATGATGTCCGTATTCTAAAATGATATCTGGTATTTTTTTCTGAGATAGCATTATAAATTGTCTGATATTTACATTGTACTCAATTTCCATGCTATTTGAGTATATATACGTATTTCAAACCTCGAATCACGCAAAATCAACGCCTACTTATGTTGATGAAGGTTTTATTCACCTCCTACACCTGAGAAACTTGATAGTATAATCTTCACCGGTCTCTCTTTGTGTCCGTCATCTGCAAGATTATACAACGGGAAATAGGGAACCGGGATCCCACTCAAGAAGAAGTTGCTGTTTATCAAAATTGTGGTCATGGTTAATAAATAAAGAGTGGAAACTGTACCGGTAGTATTTTACCTTTCGTTTCCTCATCAACTACCGCTTCACTGTACTAAATGTTCTCTCTTCGTCCACTGCCTCAGTTTCCCCTTATGACTCTCTCCCCCTTCTTGTGTGTCCCTTTTTAACCCCTGTCTTTCGTCACGCGAACTTGCCGCCGACATAGGGTGTCGCGCGAGCATTATGGGCATGGAGGGAAAAGAGTTTACGGTGGGAAGTGTGCTGTATGGTATAGTAAGGAAAAAGGCTGGAGTGATATAAAAGTTGGGTAAAAGGCGCCGTTGCGGAAGGGGTTCGTGAAAGAGGAGGGAAGGCCTTTTCAGTAGCCGGCTCGACTCATAAATGACGCGTGTAATTGATTTCGGTGGGGTGGACGTGAAACTTCGACAAAAGGACACTCGCTTGGCGACGCTTGTTTGCTTGGATTAGGCGTATTGACGGACCGAGGTGTGAGCGAAATCATCTGCTTTTCGCTCTCACTGACGGCTCCGTCTGATTCTGACCCCCCTCGCGGGAGCTGGCTGTTTTTATTCCGTCTCGTCAGGTGTTCATATTTGTGTATTGACAAGTTGTATCCTTTCATGGTGAAGAAATAAACGAGTAAAAGTTTGGAGAAGGACCAAGTCAACTTTTCTTTTTTAGGGCTGAAGGGTTAACGGAAAAGTTTTTATAGGATACCAAATCCGCGGGAGGGAAATGGATGTAACATTCTCGCCGAAAGTTAAATTGGTGTGATACTCCAGTAGTTTGTTGGGACTTCTGTGTTTTTAATCCATCTATTCACATGTTTTGTCTCATATGAATTTACTGTGTTTTAAAAATAAAATTTACATTGTAAATAGAGTATAACGCAGCGAAAGTGTGATCTATTTCAATCGAAGTTAAAATTGTAGTTCACATTTAACAAATGAAGAGAAAAGATTAACTCTGCACTATCACGTTGCGCTACGATTGCTACAACTTGATAAAATAAGGAATAAGATTATTTCTTGAATGTTCTTCTTCTGGTTTTGCAAGTACGTGATTCCAGATGCATGTGGTCGAACAGCCAATAAGAAAAATATATTCTTATAAAAACATAATCGCAATAGTGTCGAACACGAGAGTTGAATGTTTCTTATTTATCAGAAATGAAAGACGCACACTATTGTTCAAAGCAAACGGACATGATTGGCTTCCACTACAAGCATTGGTTAATGCAACTTGTCATACTCTGCTGCTCACAGCCAATCTTCAGAAGGCCTATCCGAAAGGACGAAGTAATCTCCCATAGATAAATTTATATGAATGTGAATTTAGGCCATTGCATGCCCTTTGCACACATTTATGTATGAAATATTCTTGAAATTCATATTATGTACCATTTATTCACTGAAATTGATCCTCTGATTTATGCGGAAGCAATTTCTATTCGATTATGAAAACTTCAAATGTTTATAATTTATGGCAGTTGACGCAAGACAATTAATTAAAAAAATATCATATCCAAATTTCAATGTTAATATTTTTAGGGGATGCAACATGTATAAATCAATTTTGAAGTATTAATGATGAAACAGCTTTGTTTTACATCATAGTACTTCTCCGTAATTCAAGAAGTACACAAGATTGATTCGAATGACTAGACATGTATATTGAAATACGTGTTCAACGCCTTCAAAACCGATCGTTACTACTATCTCACGAAAAAACAGTGTCGGGAGAAAACAATTTATAGGTATCAGTACTTGAAAATATTACATACTGAGCATTTATACAATCATGGCGCAGTGTATACGTAAGAAAAACGCCATTTTTATTGTATCTCTGGAGCGCAATGCACTTGGTCACATATCCTTTGCAAAGCGACTTCTATTTTAGGGACGATATCTCAGTAATGTTGCGGTTTTTGGCCGATATTTTGTTTCAAAATACCTTTGAGGCGTGGATCCTGAGATCACCTGGCCAAATTCATTAAAGTTTATGTGAAATTACATGTCTCTCAAACCGCAACGGTGAAACGGAAAAGATGAGAGATGTGATATTTGCATGTAAGTGGAGGAGTAATATAAATGAAATTTTATCCAAGGTCTATTGATTTATAATTATTGAAATTTTTGCGTAAAATAAAACAGAAAATACCAAATTCATCAAATGGTATATTAGATTAAAAGAGAGATAAGCTTGGCTTGAAATTGAGAGTAAAAATAACGGCCTGATAGTGGGTAAAAATCCATCGACTACTTAAATAAATGAGAGGGGGAAGTCACATGATTTCCATCCAAAACATGGCCATGTCATCCAAGGAGCACGCCGAAGAATCTCGAACCACGGAGAGAAATTATTTGGAATTCCCTTTCTCTTAGATTTCTCCAAGATCCCAAATCTTCGCGGGATTGTCTAGGAAATTGCTCGAAAACAAAGTGGCTGGTCCGTACGGTGAAACATGGCATGTATATCATCCGTAATTTTATTAATCCATTTGAAGAATTCGACTAATAAAGATTCTTTCAATAAACTGCGCCGTCAAATAAAATGGTAAGCTCATTTTTTCTATTTTTAGAAATCTTCAAAAGATAGGGCATTTACGCTTCATTAAATGAGCTGAAAGCGGTAAAAATTGCAAAATATCTCTTATTGGTTACTCAGCATTAATAACACGAAACGAAATCATGTAGTCGAGGATTTTTACGATTCATTAGGATGTATATCTGAAAAACATGCATTGAGGAAGACCATAATAATAGGTTATTTTTCCTGCTGATTTAAATTTATATTACTATCCGTATCCGTGGTTGTTATTTTTTAATTTCTCAATGAATAATCTGTGTCCGTGAGGTGACTGCCCGGGAGTATTTATGATATAAACAAAAAAGCAATGTTTTTACATCTGCCTGTCCGAAAATTCTGTTTCCACGAAGGACTACACGAATTGCTTTCATTTAATTCGATTCCAGAGTATTTTTCCCGACGAAATTGAAAACACTGGACGTAAAAACTTGAGAGGAATAGCAAACGAAAGGAAATATAAAATAAATCCTATTCTTTCGCGTGAATTTCGTATGCCGTTCGATTTCGTAAAACATTGGAAACATGGGTAATACTACTCTAAATTACACGATTTTGGTCTGTACCAAGGCCCTTTTGATGACCAGAAGTAGTGCTGAAGCAGAGTATCTAATGACTGTACAGGGTTTACAGACCCAAAGCGACTCGTAGCTTTTTTCTTAACTGAAACATGTTTTTGTGAATACCACTCTTCTCAGAAGGAGACATGAAATTTAGTTCGATGAAAAATTGACAAAAAAGCACTTAGCACGGTAATATTTCATAGGTTTAGAGCATATTGTATGGGATTAAAGACGAAACGAGATTGTACACTGTAGACGAGAAATCATAAATGACTCCATTTAATTGAATCATGGACAAAATTCACGTCATCAGCATTTCGACGTGAGTACGAGTGGTAGAAAAATCGATTCATAGGAATACGTCCAAACAGGTGATGCGAATGTTATTTCAACGATTTTTGCTTCAGTAAATTTTATATTTTTCCATACTAAACCACTATTGCCCAAGAACCTCAAAATACCTAACCTATAAATTTTACGCGTTAGTGTATTATAGGTACAGTGAAACCTACCTCCGCGGCCACATCCCTTAGTGGCCGATTTTGTTTTGAAAAAGGAATGAGTTAGTAATACATATAACCGATGTAAATTGTCCTTCACTTAAGCGGTCACCTCATGTATTATAGTTCCAAGGGTTTGGTTGTGGCCGGTAACACAAATTTCACTGATAATCAAATGAAATTTCATTGTGCTTGACAGGTGGAGTTTACTATTTATTAATATAAAATTTAAAGTCTCTTTGTCTCTTTTTGTGTGTCCGTCCACAGATTCCCATGAGAAAATACACGTATTACTTTTAGTTTATTCGCTTCCTGTCTCTTTTATTTTGCATAATTAAATAATAGATACTGGGCATGCAAATTCATGGTGAACGCCAAATGGAAGGTAATTCCTAAGTAATTCTTAATCCTTCATGTATTTTTTTTTACTGTTTGAAATCGGTAAAACGTATGTAAAGCATTGACGAATGTGCTTCAAATATTGCGGTTTACTGTACCGTCCTCTTGATGACTGATCGGGTTGTTGGAGCAGTCTCATAAGCTAATAGGGTATTAACATCCTTGCGGCGTTATGGTAGTGACGGCCGAGGTGAGCTTGGCAGGCCTCATTTCCACTCTCCCCGTGTTTACATATCACTCAGTTACGGGTTAACTATTAAAGATATGGACTTCAAATTTTCTTTATTTGGTTTGAAAGATATCATTCCAAAAGTCAAATGAAAGAAAAATGTTTATCCCTCTGGGATAGTGAGGTAACTTACCTGAACTTCGGCTAACAAAAACTCACTTTTCGGCCAAAAATTTGAAAATTGGAGACAATCAACCTCTGACGACATTATTCTTCTATACGATACGTAAATAACATCTATCATTGCTCGTTTTTTAGGTCACAATCTTTAAAGCGGTGGACCCCTGCTCGCTAAAATTCTAACTGATTCCGGACACAATGGGGGCGAACCGGGATCAAATAAGAATAATGAATAGCTTTTTACGTAAGAATCAGACGTATCCTGAACAATGCAAAATAATATTAAGACACTCCTGAGAGCCAGAGATGTAAAATTTGGTTTGATGAATGATAATTATACGCTAAATTAGGACGTATTTTTATTATTGAGGTAAATGTTATATATCTAATTTTTTATGTAAGCCGATACTAAACTGTAATTTTTAATCATCAAAAAGTGCAGTATCTATTTTTATGGCTTTCAAACCATATTAATTTACCATTTAAAGTTTCACCTCGAATTGGAGGTGTAAACTCATCATTAATATATGGTGATGGCCTGCGGTTGATAATACAATACAATTTGTTGGAATGCCAGTGCTGAAAATTCATAGAGAAAGAGAGTATAGTAAAAAAGTGTTCATTTCTTAGTGAGGTACAGTTCAATTTAAATATATTTTCCAATTATTGCATGATTTGCCTCCTGTGCCACAATGTAGTATTGATACGCCAACACCTAGTTCTCATAAATCCCCTTCAATATACGCGTTGTAGGAAGATGGTGGTTAATTGGCTAATACACCTGACCACGTCTGAGTATGATGACTGAAACACCTCGGTGGTTAATTGGCTAATATACCTGACCGAATAATGGAGGATCCGGGTTCGAATCTCAGTCAAATCCATTGTTTTTTTATTGAGACTTTAAATCACTTGGTTCAATTTAAGTTAGGTTTCTATATGCTTAAGTAACGGGGTTTTTATAAGTTTTTCATGTTTTGCTTTGGCGAAAAAAATTTTCTTCGTATCAAACAAACTTGGTTTTCATGAAAACCTTAGTGTGTTCTCGTAAATATGGAGATATGGGTAGAGGTACTTATGTAAATATTAAATATATATGTATGTATGCACTGATATATTAATGTAGATATGTATATTCCTTTGTACCCACGGAAGATATGGAGTGCAGGAGGTGGCCATTGAAGAAACCAGGACGCATAATCACTCCTTATGCATGGAGTGGCGAGAGGGCAGGAGACGAACGGAAGTTGGGCAAGGTAAGATTTCGATTTTTGTCCTTTTTTATTCTGGTGAATTCCACTCTCACCTTAACATTCCAGATTCCGACCGCGTCCAACCTTTGCCGTCCTTTTTTCCCTCCGCCTTCCACTCACCTCCTCGCATACAACTCGACTTCCTTCCGTCGTCTTTTGCCCTCCTTCTATTTTCCAGAGATTCTGGTATCCCTCCCAATTCTTGACGGTATCATTTCAACGCGTCATGTATTCGCTATAAGAGAAAAAAAATACTACCAGGATAAAAAATAGACCAGGAATGAATCCGCGACATAAGAAGAGCTTATCACATAAAAATTATTTTTGACTGTAGGAACTAAAATTCATAGAAACATCTTGTGATAAGTCTGGATAACAATTGAAGAATAAATATATGATGTTCGAGAGAACTTGCTTATTGGTCGGCAAACGAAGTGTAGAAAGATCTAGAATGCAATGGAAGAACAACATCTGCAATAGCAATAAGTATGAGTCTCTGGCATAATGTACAAGAAAGGAGATGGAGAAGAAATAGAAACAAACCCGAACCTTTGATTGACTTGCGGGTGTTTGCAAAAGTAACATCTTGGTTTAAAACATACAAGTGCATCATCTAGTCTTCCCAAGACTTTTCTGACGTATTGGGTCATGTCGCAAGGCTGTCAGTGTGACAAAATAAAAACTAACCAATGAGTTGCGGTCGTGGTTAGTCCATGAGAATGGCACTGCCTAGTAGGTTGGATGTAGAGAAGTAGAATACATTACTTGCGATGGAATTTTCCAAGGAATGCTGGAACCCCTTTCAACCCGTAGCCTAGGATTCCACTGACGCAGAGGTAATTAAATGGTATCAGGGGTCGCCTAACCTGGAATGGGTCGCCTGGATCACCTTTCAATTATTTTGACCTGACATTTTATCGTATTAACTATATCGGGGTCGATTTACGCCCATGTCCTCCGATTAAATGAGTTGTAACTACTTGTTTGACAAATATTTTTTAATTTTTCTGTTATTTATGTTATCTCTTTTAACTACTAAAGTTTTATTGCTAGGAAGGATTTCTTTGCGTTTCAGCATAGTCCTGTAACTATATTCCAGACTATTACTTTTTCTTCACCTTTATCCCTTCCAGAATCCTCTTCTTACATGCTTTGTAGCACATATAACCGGTCTCCCTCCTTCCTCAACATCTTGACAGGAAAGTTGTAAACATTACTTTTGCAACTCAAACCAACCATCATCTCAATAAGGGGTAAAATAAACGAATCCTTCCCTATAAAAATCATATATTCTCTTTACGAGCTAACTTCTTTTCATCGTTTTCTAGATCATAATTATAATTTCCAGCCGAACAGGCAGAAAAATAAAAAAGGGAAATGGGAAAAATAGTAGAGATTTATATTTCCGTTTCCGTTTTTTTATGCAGATTTTCACTCATTCCTTATCAATGAAAAGATTTTTTCCGTTTCTCATGCTATTTTTTCTACTCATATACATCGACTCAGAGATAAAAATTTACTCCTATTTTTCACTTTTATGTCACTGGTCGCTGATTAAATCTATCGCAGCGCACACCAAAATTTTCTGTAGAGGTTTGTTCATCATCTATCCTTATTTCACATTCCTCCTTTCCTTTTTTGCTATTGCGTTGTTTATTTAAACAAATATTTTTTCATTTTATGTAACGGTAGACTCCTATGAAAACGTGGAAAAATCTTACAATGTTGATAGAATTCTCCCTGAAACTGTGTCGGTGTACAAGTAGGACTAGGAAGGCGACGAGGGCTTGGATATCATTGCCTGGGCAAAAAGATGGTTGGAGGTAAGCGACATCTATATCAAGGAGGATCTTTGTGAATGCCACAACTATCTCTTCCAATGGCTTCCATTGGGGGAATATTTCAGCAGCCTACATCAAGAGAGATCTTATTTTCTATTCTGGTCTCGTATTCCTCGGGGGAAAAGCGATCCTTTAAATCTTTCGAGACTGCAATCTCTTTCTCCTGGTGAGCTTTCTCTCCGATTTACATCGCCCTCTCTGAATAATTCCTCACCCGTACCCTTTCTTTATCTTGCCTTTCTTTCCGCACTCCAACAGCCTCGTATACTTTGTGTACTATATTGCTCCTTGCAATTAGAGGATTAGATCCCTGGTCAGTGGGAGGTGAGAAAACGTGATACATTTGGAAAACATTCAGTTCACGTCACTTTATTGACGAGCCCCTTAGTGAATCCACGTCTATTATGGTATGAAAATACAGTACCACACTTAATAATAATCGACAGTGTACCCAATTACATCCAGATATAGTAGGGTCGGCTTCATAAACAATTTTTTTCCATGCTACGATTGCGCCTAGTTTAGTTGTTGCCTACTACTTAAACTACGTATGTGTCATGTAAGTTTGACAGTTGGCAGGTATATCAGTTTTTGTTCTCTAAAAACACATATAAACTCATGGGTCATGAATCATATTCGCAGCATGCTAACGGCCAGTCTCAGACGATTTTACTTTAAAACATTTTCTGCATCATTTGCTACTGAACTTTTAGGTTCCTAGCGTTTGTCTTTATTGAATTTTGTCTGTTTGTTGAGTTTTTGTAGATGCCGCTAACCATTTTTTCCCTATTGATTCTCCCCGAAAATTAGTTCACGGGTATGTTCGATGAAATGCTTGCTTTCACGATTTACGACTCAATACTAATTAAATTCTGAAGGCATTTTAGGAAGGAAGTGCTGATTTAATTTCATTTAAGATTTGCTACTCACAGAATGAGCAGTTTGTTATCATTGCAAATTTATGATTTAAAAGAGGCAATATCGACAATTTTTTTGTCTTCCACCGCATGGAGAGGCATCATAAAGTAATAGTTCCCCATATTCCTTAAAAAAAAACTATTCCTTTATTCACAAAACCTTTCATTGGGCTGAGGTGAAAAGACTCGATCATCAAAAAGACATTATGGGTACATTTTTACTTTTCACGTTAATTAAACGGGAGGTCAATACACCTTTCATACATCTTTCAATCCAGTAAGTTTTAAAAATCTTGTTTATTTACGGTTTTTAAAACTTAGTATCATCTAATTGGTAAATAACGGATGCAAGAGTCTTACATAGCATGGCAATTATGGGACCGGATAGAATTAATTTGTACTCAGTGTATTCAAACGAATATAATTGTTTATTGTACCTAAATTAATTAATAAAAATCATTATTCAATATTAAATGTGTGTAGAGTGGTTGGTAATAGTAAAGCATTAAGTAATTCCGTCATAATGTTTTGACTTTCCGCATCGTGAGCAGAATTGTGAAATGGCAGAAAAGATACCCTGAACTGCTACAAAACCGTTCAAATTTCCTCCCCTTATTTCCTTTCATTAATTTCAAGTTTCTATGCGTGGAATCGTGCTTGTGCCCAGCTTCCCCCTTTTGTAAATGGAGAGCAAACGGCTTTTTTTCCCCTGAAGTAACTAGTTCGGCGACAACCAACGTAGTTAATATCAGAAGGGCTCCTTCAAAAGTGGAAGGCAAAAAAAATGATCAAGAAGTGATAATTTTTCTATGACTTAGCACCGTTAATCATTGCCTCTGTCACATCTTTTCCCGTAAAAGAAGAGACATTTTCTTACCCGTTTTTCTTGATCCTTCGGACAGAAACAACTGTCCAAATCGCTCACTGAAACCCATTATTTTCCAACTGTAACCTAAGTACAGTTCCTTTGCGTTCGATTATATGAAACTCTAGCTATAGACCGATCCGAATCACCAAAGTTGCAGCTTTCACATTGTGGATGAAAAGACTAGTTGTAGTAGCGCTGATAAGTTTCTAAGTATTTCCCGAAAAGCATTTTACGCTACCTGTGTGCCTGGTGGTACATGAATTCTTGTTTTAGACACAATCCAGGTTAAAAGAATGAAAAATAAACCCTTTATGTTCCCTCAAAGTTGAATTGGCGAAATAATCATCACTTAATTCAATGTAATATACAATTGATTGGAGATATTTTTGCAACTTTTCTGTGAAATGTTTCTTTTATATTGAAACTTCTTCGAAAGGGTCCACTTGACTCTGCAAGCAGACTGTTCCAATCCCCAGTGGTTCTATAAAATAATCTTAAAAAAATATATTTGTCCTGCATGACCATCAAATGTTTTGGATATCTTCTCGCGTAATTTGTGGCACACACTTCGTTTGCTAGCTCTCAGTATGCTTTTTCTACCGATAGTATATGGATAAACATTTCCTATTTCATTTTTGTAACGACCCCTAGTCTAGTATATTAATAATATTTGTTCCTCTCAGTGCTACATGTTATATCAACACATACATTGTTTCAAAAATGGCAAGAAATTATTAACTTGAGTACAATAATTAAAAAGCATTTCACCATAATGTGTGCCCATTCCTGGGCACACTGCACAATGGGCGGGCTGCCAAGAAAAAACTTTCTTAATTGGAGCTATAGAATTTGAGAATATTTTTAATCATGATCAAAGGATATACTCATCTACGCATACGCATCCAAACTGGTAGTGGCTTAAAGAATGAAATTAGCTGGCATAATGAATGTTGGATTATACTTTGATTTGATGTCAATTTATTTTTAATTCAACATACGCTGCAAGTTTCATTGTACAAGCCATCAGGCTATTCATTTTTTTGCCTTGACACCACAAACTTATGATATGTAGCTTTGTAAACTCTGCTCTTCTAATCCTTTTTATAGCGGGATCCAGGGAAACATTAACAGCTATGGATAAAATAAAAAGACATTATAAATTATAGTCATTAGCAAATTCTCTGTTAACAGTTTTTGAAAGGATTCCTCAAGGGTTTAAATACCTCAAGGGTTAATATTCCTCAAGGGTTTAAATACCCTATATATAAATAAAAACTATCATTTTTTTTAGTTCCCGCGAAATCAAAAACATGCCATAATGTTTTAAGTTTTTCATAAGTTTTGTACGAAAAAGCATCTCTGTATTATTTTTTCTCTTAGTTGCTCTCAGTTCATTCGGTTTTTCTAAAATTTTCATATAATTCATCCTATCATAATCCTTCCAGTTTGAACGCTGCAGTCTTAGTTGTGCTAGTAATTAATTTGAGTGCTCCGGTATTGCAATCCATAGAAACTAGTTAATATTGTAAGATGCTGAAATTTAATTCCGATTCGGCGGAACGCACTGAGTAGCCCTTTGTAATCACTCGTGATGGGCACAGATGGTATTCCGGAAAATTAGGGAAAAAATTAGGAGAAAGAGACAATGTCGCTCTCTGGTGTGGTTGTGGATTAAAATCGAGCGGAATGGAAAGATTGCAGGCCTATTTTGTCAAATAAAACAATCGTTGAACTCGGGATTCAATTAATCCATTAGTTCAGATTATCCCTTTCCTCTTAAATGACGCGCAGTAAAAGATATTGGATCCGATTAAGTGGGGGGAGAATGATATTCTGTTCGTGTGTGCATGGCATGTGTTACCGTGTGAGGCGTCATTGTCTGAAGGGTGTGTGTGGTGCTGAAATAGCGGTTTGTCCGAAGAGTAGGTGGAGGAAATGGAAAGACTGTCGCAATAACGGGAAGAGGACTTGGGGACGAATGGAGATTTCGACTTATTTGATTGGATCGCCGGGATTGGAATGGGCCAATGGGCGAAAGGGAGTTTGAGGGACACTGTTGAAATGAAATAGGATTCGAATCAGGTGGAGTCGGGGAGGGAGGGGGTGGGTTTGAAGGAGGATTTCGGAATGTGTTTTTGGGCTGGGTCGCCGTTTGGAGAGTTTTCAAGAGCCTCACGGGACGGTTTTACGCAGTCGAAAGATTTCGTTGCGATCCAAACGATTCCGACATCGCGCCCGCTCGATAAAAACGTTGAAATCTCGATGGGTAGGTAACGCCATGCTCCTCGTGCTATGCCCAAGGGACCGTTCTCCGTTGGGTCGTGTCACGCGAGACGCACGGAATGTGGTAAGGGAGGTGTGGGGGGGGGGGACGAGGTTATCGTCACGGTGGGGCAATGCGAGGAGACACGGTGGAGACCTGAGAATGGAGGGCAACCGTGAGATGGTGATCGTGGTAAGAGCGAATGGAAATAGACTGGCAATTGCAACTTGATTGCATTCTACGGAACTCGCACTCTTACCACACTTCATTCAACTAGCCAAGTTCAGGAGTACTGCCCATGACAATATGGCTCTGATTTCTGAGCCAGTGCAAACATGCTTACCCATGTAATGACTGACATCGGATGTAACTACAAGCACGCTTTAATGCTCATCTTTAAGCTTCATCATCGTTTGATCAGCATTCAGCAGCGGTTGTTTAATCAAGTTTTATTGCTCTTTTTACTCTCTTTATGTTTTCAATAAAAGTATTTCATCATAGATTGTCCTAAGCCTCATCATCTATCTATACAAAGGTGCATTACTTCCAAATACCACTAAATCACGGACCAATCGCGAAGTCTACGGAAATCGCAGAGAATGACATAATGATATAATTTAGTTTCAAAAGTACCACGTGACCGACCTAACTCGACAACAAAATTTCTTTTAAAAATTAAATAATAATAAATGATATATTTATAGCAAACGATTTTGAGTTATCAGGAAAGGCGATATTTTCCGTAACTCCGTCTTCGATGTCCATTAGTATAACATTAATGTCAGAGTTGCTACTTAAAACTTCCTTCCATACATCGTTTATTTTATGACGGGGACATACTGGTGGAAAAATAGCCTTAAGCTGCTTTGCTTTTTTTCCACCAGAATTAACTCTGGAAAATGCTGCGTACATCATACCATGCATAAAAAAACCACCAGTTAGTAAATATCAATCAATTCAAATGTTTATCCTTGAGCCTTTTAAATGCACCGAGCACTGTTGCTCTTACAGGAAAAGTAATTTGCGTAGTACACCCTAGCTAAATTTATCTATAATCTAATGTTATTTCTGGAATGTTTGCTGCCGGAATTTTCACCTGTGATAATTTAAGCTATAACAAAATAGTTACCCAATCAAATCTCCATCTAACTGACGCCATTGCACTTCCATTCAGAGACATTTAAGTTTCGTGAAATCTTATTTTATAAAAAAATAAAAATATTATTTTTTAAAAATGTTCTGACACGTGTGGTGGTAAGTTAATCGAGTCAAAAGAATTTAGAAATTCATTAGTGAAGTGAAGAGCTTCCTCTGGTTGATAATTTAAAGAATCGTAACTTTTATATTTTACTCCCCAGGGAGCTGCTCTGTGAATTTATTGTTCTTTTCTTAATTAAAGATTCTTCTATAGCTCTGTCCTTCATATCTTCGAACCTATGTTTTGCCAAACAATCGCGAAACACTTCAATAACATTTCCATTTGAAAAAAATATCTTTTGACAGTTCATCTTCGTCTATGTCTTATACCACCAATTCTCCACGACCAATTAATTAAATATATTCAATAAAATCTCTTTAGTTTACTGTAATTCCCCAGTTTAGTCCAGAAACTTTTAAATACCTCCTATATCGCGACATCAGTCTTGGAGAGGAGTTCGATTGCAAAAATCAAATATGAGTTAATCCTTGAAGAGAGTATCTCATTCTGTGCTCAATAATACCATAGTTTGACCTATACAACTGATAATATACGTATATATGATATTTATGAGTATAATACAATAATGATAAACTTACATTGAACGAAGTATTAGCTCATACTTCTATATAAATTAAAACACGCTCCCCATCTGACCGTGCCTGAGATTGCCGGGAAATGTTAGAATTTTGTTTTTATTTGGAGGATGATAAGGAAATAACTTAAACAAGTGCGTGACAACTTTATATTATCTAAATACATCACTGAGTTACTCTTCAATCTGGAATAAACAACTGGTCTATATATGTTGCTATATCTGCTTTTTGTACACTTGTATTGTTAGCTGAGTTGCGACCTTGATTACTCATAAGGCTTATGTGAAAAATTCGATTTTTTAAAGTGATTTTTTATATTTTAAATGAATATTCGCGAATACCGGTCGATCTTCTCTTTGTTACTCCCTCTAGCAATTCTTTTGTCATATCTTTTTCATATCTGTTCCTCAACTCATAATGCCTGCTCCCTCTTTTTTGGCTTTCTCTCCGAATTTTGGTCTTCAAGTTTCCTTTCCCTCCAGCATTCTTACTACGCTTTCCCGTTCGTCTTACTCACACTATCTTTTTTCCATCCTCTTTATGCACTTATCTCACAAGACTTCCATTACATTTCCACTTACGTACATTTTTATTAAAATATACTTCAAATTTTCAACTTGTTCAGTGCCGACGTAAGCATTAAAGGTTTTACAAACCTTTCGCATACATTTCTGAGCATAGCTCCTTCAAAAATTGCATCTATTTAAAAAAATTCCATTGCCTTTTCCTATTTCGATTATTGATGGAGAAGAAATACTCGTAGGTGTAGATTACATTGAGATCTGCGCCGAAGAAACCAAAGATGTTTTAGGGAGGCTTTTGCATTCTGACAGGACACGCGAAATGAAGGATTGGATTTAACTGCGGCTGGTCCGAATGTTCTTGGAAAACTCTGAGGTTGCGGTTTCACGGTACGGTCGAGAGACCTTCACGAATTCAGTTACGATGCTGCATACGCATATATTTTCCAAACTTTCTGTTTTATTTTTACATTTGGCCATTCAATTATATTTTTTTTCAAATTATCGGCATTTATGAGGTCGTAAAAACGGAACACACCACCATCCAGATCTCCCTTCTCTGATTCCCATGTGCAACCGCCACCCCATCGCCCGTTCCACCCATATCGATGGAGGCATTAATGCAAGGCCCGATGTTCCCAATGCGCCCAGCGTTTTTTGAAATCTCCGGCTCACAAACGGGGAAAAATGTATCCTCCCCCCTCCCATCCGGTGGCTCATTCCGATTAAAATCGATAATTTCGTCGTTCCAATTTTTTTCAGCGATTCATTTTTGTTTCCTTTCTTTCTTTTTTTAATTTCGTGATCCACTTTCACGCCGCCGTCCGGGGGCCCCGTTGCTCCGCCCCAATGGCACCTCATCTAACGTACCACTTCCTCTTATTTTTTATCCAAATAGTTCGCATCCCCCGAAGCGATGAATAATGCGCGCTATTAGCGGGAGAGAGAAAACGATATTATTGGGTCCATATAAGCGGCGGAGGTAGGAAGTAAAAGGGTGGGAGGGATTCGTAACGATGGCATAAATGCTTCGCCATATTCCCCAAATTGAGTTTTCCCAAAATCTGAATAAATAATCTTTTTGTGCTAAAAATAATAATTTTAAACGATCAGGTGTATTAATGCTGATGATACCGTCGATTATTTCCGTAGAGAGATAAGTGAAAATTGAAAGTGTGAAAAATTATTCGGTCCGCTGCGGAATGAAAATATTCAAATGATAATAAAATCGTGCGAACGATTTTCGAATTTAGGGGGTCTTATTCCGGCTATTTCCATCGAGTTCATCCTTTCAAAAACGAAACCATGGTGATAAATGACGCGATGGCGATAAGGAGGGAGGGGTAGGTAATGGATTAGTAAATGCCGATGGCTTTGAAATCTGCTGCATGCTCCCATCATGGAGTTTAGCTCGTCAATCCCTTGAAAAAAAAAGAAAGCGGACAATCGCGTGCTTAATGATTGAAAAGGCCCTTCGTCCGAACGGCTATGTACCCGAGTGTGATCTGAATTCTAATCCGTGGCAAGTGAGGAGTAATTCTAAAAATGATATGAATGCGAACGGAATTAGCAAGCCTTATTATCGTAAGCTGACATAATTATACGTGCGGGCCTAAAGGAATGCTACCGATTTAGGAATAGCGAGAATCCGTGAGTTGAAAATTCATCATCGGACGCTTGAAAAGGGCATTTGATATGCGCACTAAAACGATTGCGTTTTACGCAGGCAAATGAATGCTGACAATTTGGTTCGTTATCTCAAATTAGTCTAGCTTTTTCGTGTGTTTAATTCAAGCGAAACTACCACAAAGTCGTTTGGCATTGAATTCACAATACCGTAATGTGTTTGTGAGAAAATATAGCGTACAATGACTCAATACGAATGTGATAGTTGGTACTACGCATGAACTACAGTGGTTATTTGAATATGCTTTATACTTGTAAACATTTTCTCCTCGCATCGCAAGCGGATTGTTTTTACAAAGTTGACGTCCAAATATTCCTCCAAAGTGATATATATGTTAGCTGAATGCAACGAGATAACTTCATTTATCTAGTCATAAACACGTTATCTCTTCGACCTCGGATAACATCATTGAATGAGTGGAAGTAAGACAGCTAATTTCAAGAAAAATAATTCTTAAGTAAATAGTTGAATAAATGAGCTCTAGTGTTCGTGAAGGCGCTGTTTATTTTATACGTAAAACGAGGTATCGATATAATGATCATCCATCAGGGATACCATGATACTTTAACCACATACTTTGACGGGTTAGTCTGCGTGATAATTTTTTCGTTTTCGTATATGCTGTCCGCCTTTTTTAAGGGAATATCCATGTGATGTTCATTTATTCTCACCTTCATTTTCTACTTTCAAGCATGTACTTTTTTAGCATTACCGCAGTACTGAAGAAGTTATATGTGGACCCCTGAAGTCAAGGGGTTTAAGTGACATTTAAAAAAAAAATAAGTTAGGTACAGGAATGGGATGTGAAAATATTAATCTTTTAGGTGGTAAAGGGATCCAAGTGATTTTCTTGACAGGTGCTGCTATCTAGGGTTATGCCTCTTAACTACTTAGTGGGTTGTACCGAACATTTTCAATTTTGACTTAAGTTTTCTCTAAACAATGGTTTTGTTACTTAGATCCCTTGACTTCTGGGGTCCTCATATAGAAGTTGCACATAATGATCAAATCATTATCATTGGTCGTTGATAACACGCTTATATTTTTAACCGCAGACGAATAGTATTCCCTGGTTCTTCACGTCATTAGTAACGGTAGAAGGGGAGGAATGCGGTCGATGAGGACTTTAGGGAGCTTGCCAAAGACAGCGACTTCGATTTCCGTCCTGACCGGGATGCAACTCATTAGGGAAGCCGCGGTCCCAGAGCTTATGAGAGGCGATGGAGTTTAACCCGAGATTTGCGAAATGCCCACCCTCCCACTTAGTCCGTCATATCCCACGCCCGTTTCTCAGACGAGGTCAACGCTGTTAAAAAAGAGGAATAGGAGGGATCTGGGACGATGTGAGGATTCTCACAAGAACGCCAAAAGTAGCCAATGTGTCTCTTAATAAAACCCTCTATTTGCTGTCTTTCTCAAAATGGGTATTTGCTAAAACATTGAATTTTCCTTGCTTTGCATTATAATTGACGGCTAATTCCTCTTGTATGAAAATTGAAAAGATTTAATTCACATTTCCTATAGAAATTATGTACCTACACAAACTATCTGGTGCTGAAGTCTTGTTTTCTCATAGTTTAAATCATATCCATGCCGCATTACGCAAATTTGAACTTTTTATTTTCCTGTTAAATGATTGACGTTCTCGTACTGATGAATTATGGTGAAAGATGCGAAATTATCAACAAAAAAGGATGTTTCCTTGGAACATTAGTTCTCATCTACAGTGAGATATGGAACTCAGAGTCTTAGGAAACGGAAATTGAAAATATTCCACAATTATTCCCGCCATTGTCTTGTGTGCGACAAAACATTCTGCTTACAAAGGGAAAATACTGAAACATTCCTAAAGTAAAACAAGGGGACAGTTGAGCTAGAAAAAAAGTTAAAAAAATTATTTCATTTCCAATGTTTTAGGAGGTCAACAGTATCCGGTTGGGCAAAATCCATATTTTATTTTCTTACACCATTCACGCAATTCAAGCAACTTGGTCAATATCGTTGTCTTCGCATTGAATCTCAGGGAAAATATAAAAATTTTTAATTTTATCTCGAACATATTGAAACATGAAGAGCGATTAGCGCCTGAACTAATAGACTTATCATAATGTACATAGCAATGGCGTTATTTCCGCCTAAAACAATGCAATTTAGCTGAGGTATTTTTTATTTTGCCACCATTACCACCGATCCACAGTTGTGCGACTTTCAATAATGAAATGACGTACAAAGGACGTAAATAAATATCAATATATTCAAAACTAATAACATATGCATGAAGTTTTACATTGTACGCCATTTTCACTTAATACGAAAGTAGTGTTGATTCAGGATCATTAAAAGTACCTTGTCAAAAGCTTTCGACGATATGCTGAATAAGTGAAGTCGTTTGATATCGAACTCTGTAGTGCAAGATTTAATGATAAAAGCTATGATTTTATATGTGTGCCGCGGGTTTTTGGGCAAGCAAGACCGGAAACTTTCCTCACACGTTTTGTATAATCGTGGGGCCCCGGAGTAGTTGTCTGTACCCCGCCAGGGATGTTGAGAAGGTTGGAGGAAAGAAAAAGAGCAACCCGCATGCATTAAAAAGCCTTCGTCACCCTTTTTTATCGCGACTAAAGAATTCCCGAGGAGATATTCAAATATTTTCTTCTCCCAACCTCCCTATCTACCTCAGCTGCCCTCAACTCCCTCGCTCAACCTCCACCATCTCCTCCCTCTTTTCTGCCGCCACATTTTCTTATTTTAACACGAGGTGACGCGGAAGTGAAGATGTGGAAACAGTTCCAGCGTTCTTTTTTTGTACACGCAGGCTTTCTTTTTTTCAAGTATTTTCTCCCCTTGGTGTTTCTCTTATTTTTGTTCATTATTTAAAAGAAGTGGGGACAAAAGTGATGGCGAAAAAAAAGATCTGTTGTGCGAGATAACGCAGTAAACACTTCCAAATTCTCACATTTATTTGAAGGTTTTCAGGGACTTCATTCTTCTCCCTCTCTGATGAAATGGCGCAGTGTCTCGTAATTCCTGCTAAGTATTATGATTCACCGAGGGTTTATCAGGAGGGAGACACAAACGTGCTAACTTCATCGCGGAATTTTAATGCTTTTGAAGTAGCATAAGTTTATATTATTCCGGTCTATTTCGAATACCCTTGCAATAATTTTCTCGTGAGGAAATGAACATATATTTTAGTGAAGATAACGGTGGGCTCATTTTCCATGTCTGTAAAATGAGGAGAATATGTCGATAAGTATAAGAAGATTTGTATCTTATTAAATTTGATAATTAAACGGGAAATTTTGCCCTTATTTTAAAACTTTCAAAGCTGTGTAAAATTTTATCATTTTCCACTCGTGGCGATATCCTTATTAATTTGTATTTTATTTTACGGATTTGACTTTTTTTATTCAGCATCCTTGAAAAATATTGGGTCCAAAAACCCTTCCATTGATGCAAGGATTACTTTTGCTGTTCAGGCTTTTGCAAAAACATTTGCTAATATTCGGTTTGGTTGTAATGATTTTCAAAGATATCATAAGCTGTGATTTCATTGAACATCTGTAACTCGTAGGCTTCGTTTTGAGAAGAGAAAAACAACTCTCGATGTCGAATTCCTGGTTTTAGTCTGAAGTAACTCACTGCCACTAGCCACTTAAAGGGCTGTGCAATAGCTTTTACATGGTTCACAATGCGTTATTGGTACGATGAAGTCCTTTATACATTGACAGGCATTTTATCACGCTGATAAAATGCAATATTGAATTTTCCAATTCAAGCTGGATTGCCATTACTGAGTATCAAGTCAATATAAATGGTATTCTTCACCATATCATTTATTTAGTGAATACTCCATAGCTTAAAGGAGGATGAACTAGTACGCTATGAACAAGTATCATTAAAGATTGTTGGAGTGGTTACTCGATTACCTTACGGGTAAATTTAAGCCTAGGAAAACTCTACTAAGCCAATGTAAAGTAATATAAAACGTAATTTTAATTGTTAAAAATATTTGATCCCCTGTTTCTGGCTTTCCACCTCCTCCTCGGCGCAAAACAATTGTTCTTGGGTCTTTTATACTCTTGTCATTGAAAGATGGTTTGAAAATAAGCACCGAAAAATTTCAACCGGTTTCAATCACTTAGGACAGCAAAATTTTTGACAATACTTTAGGAATAAGCCAAGTTAGTGCAGTTTCATGCTTTTCCCAATTCAATGTCTTCGGAGAAATGCGTGGCTGAAATGCAAAATGGTGGGCTTTAGCGTTGTCCTTCTCTATCTCGCCGTGCTCAGATACCGCGCGTCCGGTGTGCGTCGAGGCCCAGCGACAAGGCGTCGCCCCTCATTGGTCAAGATTCGATTTTCCCCACGTCGAGGTGGGAATATTAAAGCAGCCATGTCCCCGACAGCCGATAAGTGAGCGCTTGCTTGACAGCAACCCTCGGGACGCGCACTCGTCTCAGCAATATTGCATTATTGCTATGAATCCGTCATCCTGTCCGTCTTTGCTGCCGAGACTTCACGTAAACCTTCGTATACAGTCACTCCAAAGCGCATATCTTTGGTGATACTTCTTTTTACTTCACTATTAACCAAAAGGGTTTTAGATTTTTCAAATAAATACATATAAATATTGCTACCAGACGGTAGCAAATTTAGCGAAGTAGGAATTAAATTCACTAATGCATAAAAAAATCAATTTCTACCTTTGAGTAAGATATCCAGATTACTACTTTAATCGTTTTTTTGTCTTTAGGATAGTATTGTTGTAAGTTACTTTATTTAATTATAAAAATTGCTTAGTTTTTGAGACGCCTTTCGTTCTACTTCAAAAATTATGCACAATATTTTGTAGTTTTCTCACTAGGGTCACGAAAAAGATCGTCCAGAAATTATGTCATTAATATTGAAATTGCATGGAATCCTGAAATGTAGCTGTGCTAATTTCATAAAATATTGCAAAAAAAGGAATCAACCTCCATCTAAGCCCCGCAGAAGCCTTCATCATAACTCTATTGCAAAAAATGTTTTGAGGAAGTTTACTTGTAACAGTCTTATAAAATTATAAAAAAATATGGGGTCTCTAATTTATTCTTATAATAATGCGATTGAAACAGCTAAGATAATCATTATGTGAGCAATGAAATATTTCAAAATGCTAGTCGTACATGGTACTTGAGCGTGTCACTCGTCATTATTTTCGGATAAAACCTTGATAATTTTATCTACAGTATCCGGAATTTTAACTGAGAATTACTTGGTAATTTATTGATGATTTGTGATGCTTCTTTTATTTGACCGAAGTGCATGTTCATACGCGTACGTTTACTTAACAATGCAAAGGGTAACTCGGGAAATACGTATGTTAAATTTTGCCTTAATCAAACGCTGAAAACCAACAAAAAACCGACGTCCTTAGTGTTATTATTCCAGTAAAATGACGACATCAGTTAAAATGCCTCTGCTGCTAAAAGCCAGGTAATTGCCGTGATTCCCGAAGCAATCTTTGCGCAGCTTAATCTCGGATGATCCGGTTTTTGCTATGAAACCCCAATGGGACTCTAGTATATTTACTGCTTTTCTTCAGAGCTCCTCCTCCTCCCTGTTTTCCTTGGCGCTTTGCTTCAGAGGAGACCTCTCCCGCCTTAAATTTTCATCTCACGGCAACCGACGCTTCTTGAAAAAGTCCCACGATCCAAGACGAATTTTTTTTCCCCCCTCTCCTAACCGCAATTTATCCCCGACTGTTCTCCTCTCGTCCCATCCTCGCATCTTTTCCTTTTTTTAAAGGGGAACTATTAAGAACAACGGGAGGGTACGTACTGCACTTTGGGGCAAAATGTAAACGATTTTTCAGGAGACAGGAGGCGAAGGAGTTTCCGCATTTATGTTGCCTTCCCCTTGGTCGCCCACGACCCCCTCACCACGCATGTTGTATCATTTAATAGCAGATGCGCCTCTCGGCGGCAAAATCACCGCTCGCCTATCCACCCGCTGCCGCTAACCTAATACAAAACGCATGCCTCTCTTCTTTCCCTTACATCCCTTAACCTGGCCCTCGCTCCTTATTCTTCGTTGCCTTTCAAAACTGAGCTCTCCCTAAAAGAAGCCTCGGTGCGTGTCCCTCTTCACTGTTAAGTTCTCATTCCTCTCTTAACCTTTCACTACATACCCATCTCTGTTCCAGGACATCCCCATTTTCTTATAGGTATATATGTACGTGAACAGGGGATGCACAAAGTCGTACAATTGATGGCCTTCCTCTTAATCGTCGAAAAGCTATTGATATTGCTACTCCCTTGAAATATCCACGTACTCACCTCTTGGTTTTTCCGTAATGTCCAAGAACAAAGAATATTGTCCGAGTATTTACAAACTGTCTCGAGCGTGGAGTTTTACAATGCTGTAGAAATCATCATTGTCCTTCACGTCGAATCACGGATTCATTTATTTGATCGATATTTGGTTACTTAGACTTTGAACCTTTTAGTTTCATATCAAGTATTCTGAATTCATCATATTTTCCTTTGTCTCATCAAATCATTTGTAAATCTGCTTAATGGAGTTTTATTCAATATTTTTGAGACGGAGACAGTATTTCAGCTCAAAATAAATTGTATTTTTGCCAATAGAAAGGTGTTAAACGAATGTAACATAATGGCATAATTTTATATGTATTTCGTATTATATCTTACTTACATATGTCCTTGGAATAGTCAGTTAAATAATTAAATGGTGGATATAAGAATTGACTTGTAGTGCCGAGAGAGAAAAGCAGTGAATTCAAAAATAAGAAAACACTGGTTATGCGCCACTGAGTTAATTGCAGCGCTCTTGAGAATACTCAGAATTCGCTTCCTGGAAAATCTAGAATATATTCCGGCTGAAATAATGTAAACTGTGGTCACTCTTTAGGAAATAATGTTTTTGCACATTTACTGAGAACTTCATTGTATGCTACCTATGGTAGAAAACAGAAGTCCTTTACCATGGTGCAATTAAAGTTTACATAATGATAGAGCTTCTTTAAACGAACTTACATTCCATTATATTTTCTTGATAAGTTTGTAAGGTGGATGAATTGTTTTCCATTTAAAACTCTGATAAGATAGCATCTCTATTAGGTACTAAAATGTTGCTAAAGAACTTTCTTTTCTTTTCAGGCCCTCCATATCATGAATTTCCTGCCAGAAAGCTGGCACTCTACATAAATTCTTCTCCTACATCTAATTCTCATCCGGAAGCACTTTTTAGAGAACATTTGGAACGTAGTGTTCAGCTGCAATTATAATCAGAGACATATTTATGTAAGTACCTATGTGTTTTTGCTCGTCTGCGCATGGAGTAACTAACAATTATGAATTTTATTATTTTTTGTTTTATTAACAGTTATTTTTACCGTCATATACATATCCAACTTTATTAAAAATATGATCGAAATCAAAGCCAAGCATTGACTTAACCAAAACCGTTTATCGATATGGCAATGATGAAAGTGAGCTGTCGTCGGGGTACCTATAGTTTTGGACAGAGATAGACAAATCATGCTATTCTAGGAAATAATGGAGGTATAATTTTGGAATAGGACCAAGAAAAATAATCAAATTCTGAAGTGGGGCCAAAAAAATACAGTCATCTCTGCAAAGAATTTATGGGTGATACGATCCAAAACCGCACACCCTGCGACCCTCACCCTGTCGAGAACCCGCCCACAGAGGGAATGTCACAATTTGTACCCCCCCATAAAGCAGTTTGTGCGCGCCAGACTCCGGGCTCCCTTGTTATTTTTTCCCGCCTTTTACCCGCCATCGAATCTTCTTTTGCTCATCCACCCTGCCATAATATACCTACGTCCCATCCTTTTCCTTTTTGTGATGATGTCTCCCCTCCCACGCCCTCGAAGTATCCCTAATCTCTGCCTCTCATCCACGCACATTCAGAGCAATCCATCAAGTTGAGGGACTTTGTGGAAACCTTTCGTTGTCGCACGCTGGGACGATTAGTCGTTTTTTTTTACTCTCTCTGAAAGCGCTCACCTCTAAATGTTTTCCTTACGTAGCATGCATTCATCCCAGTTGTATGCCTTTTTTATTTCTCCGTCCTCCTTTTTCGTGTAATGGTGGCCTGTTGAAAATCACGGTGTCCTATCGATGGGGTATAATGCGTGAATAGTAACCACAGCTCACTTACTCCGTCGAATCCTGGAGTGAAGAGGATACTATTGAATAATATGCACGATAAAAAACTTCAGTGATAGTATCCCACAGAAAAGAAAGTCCAAAATTTCTATCGGAAACCAAGCTTTTGAACGAGACTCGTCTCTTAATTTATCACATCTGCATTGTTTTTGACATATGTCATCTCAGTATACAGAATCTACTGCTGAGTTATTTTTGCACATAATGGGCGCAATGAAAAGGACTCTCCTAAATCAAGTCACAAGAAAAAGACTTTGACTGTGCTATGTGATCACGGTTGCTTTTCTACAGTATGGTTCCAAAGTAAGGACTGAAGTGAAAATTTTGAGAAGCCTATCTGACTCCAGACAATAATACCAACCAATTAGTAATGAAATCAAAAAGCAGCTAAGTGCTAAAGAGATGGTTTTAAAATGTGGGTCAGGGAAAATGTCCTTATTCATCCATTTTATTAAATAAAGGATATAGAACAGATGTAAACAACTACAGAGGAATTCCACTACTTCCTGTCTCACAATGCTTTCTTCTTCATAAACAACTTTAATCCACAATTGGCGAATATCAAGTAGGTTTCAGCCAGGTGGATCACTCCCGGAACAAATTCTAAATTTAAAAATAACAATTCGGCACCAAAAGATGTACTGCAAGACTATTTTCTGCACCTTCGTTGACTTCAAAAAGCCTTTGATTCAGTTGATCGCAAATCTCTTGATCAAATTTTGAAAGAACAAGGACTCGTCCCTAAAATACTTACAACCATTAGACAGACGCTTACGGACAAAAACTATTAAGTAAAATTTAGGGGCAACTATTTCGGAACCCTTCGAAACTAAAACAGAAGTAAGTCAAAGAGATGGATTCTCAACATTAATCTTAATTTGTTTCCTAGAAAAAGTAATTGGAGAATGGTGAAAAGACAAGTGAAGTCAAAAAATTGATCAACTAATCAAATTAGGAAGACATGTAACAATTGACTACCTGGCTTTGGCAGAAACCGCCATACCCAGTCGATGTCTTGCACTTCTGCAGGGGTACTCGGCAGGGGCCGATGACCCTTCATCAAGGATACGACGTTTGGATTTTCCATGTTCTTGTTCGTGATTCCCTCTTCCTCCCCAGCATACGCCTTCTCCCAGGATTTCCCAAGTATTTACGGTTTTTGTTTCCCACCCCCCATCAGCAGTGGTGAAGAATCAATCTTCAGACGTCCGACTTAAACCTTTTGGACTTTCAATGTTCTAATTTGTGATTTCCCCTTACCTCTCCAGCACACGTCCCTTTCCCATGGTTTCTCCGAGCATCAACGGTTTCTGTTTTCCAGCCCCACGCCCTTCTAAAACTGCTTAGTTTGACCCATATCTCTTCCGTTACCCACATTTTTCATGAATATATTTTATGCCCAAATCTTGAATAGTATGATGATGATGATGACAAAATATCAGGACTAGTCGAGTTGAATCTTTCATTAGTGAAACCACAAGTGTTTTCTCTGTAATTATGGAACTTTTCCACCACATCTTATCTGAATCTATATTTTATATATTTGACGACCTTGTAGTCGAAAATTGCTGTCTCAGTCTCACTCTCTCACTCACTCGCAGTCTGCTTTGAGCTCTTGTGGTAAACAGACGTGTTTTTTCCTTCTGTCCCTGAGTGACCTTGTCAGATCCAATGTGCTTCAAGCTGTTCGTGTGAGGCGTTGTCATAATGCGTACGTGTTCCCAGTGCAGTGCAAAAAGCCTTTCATCTTGCTTGCTCCTCTTTCAACGAGGTTGTCTTGCAATTACTGGACGATGAAAATCAAACCTGGACCTGTGCAACCTGCATTACGGGGATCCGCACCGAGCGTGGTGATGAAACTCCAATCAAACCCATGGACTCTAAATGTTTTCTGGGCGATAGTCAACCTGATAGCAACAGATCACTGTTGGAGGAGTTATTGGATCGAGTTAAAGGGATTCAAGACGAATAACGTGAGTTCAAAAATACTATTAAAAACGAGCTAAGTGAACTGCGTAATGTTGTGTCGTCATGGGCCACACAAATACATGAGCACGCTAAGAAAATCGAGTACATAAATGATTCTTTCACGAAAATCTGTACTTAATTTGATAGTATCGATGTAGAAAATAAAAATCTTGTGAAGAGGATTTGTACTCTAGAATCACAGCTGAACTTTGTTGAGCAGGAGTCACACAGGAATGTAGTGGAAATTCGTGGAATTCCGCTCAAGTCGGGCGAAAAGTTGGAGGCCTGCAAAGTGGGGCTTAGCCTGGGGGTCGAACTTGAAAAATCTGATATTGACTATACATATAGACTCTTTGCCCGCCCCAATTCAACTACTGGCAGACCTCCTGCCATAAAAGTTCGCTTCACTAAGTTTAACCTTGTGCGCGAATTACTCAGGGCTCGTAGAATAAAAAAAAATTTCTACGAAGGACATTGATTCAAGTGAGACTAATAACATACCCATTTACGTAAATAAATCTCTGAGTACCACTAACCGTAAAATTTATGCTAAGGCAAAAGAATTAAAGAAAAGTGGAAAACTTAAGTATTTGTGGGTTCGAGGTGGAAATATATATGCTAGGAAGGAAGACGGAGGAGAGAGACTCTTCCTGCGAACAGAAAAGGTTATCGTGGTCTTGCAATGACAAGAGGCTAATGTTTCAAGTGACTCAGCATTCCAACACCTGACTGAAATTAACTGTGAGCAGAGACCTGAAAATTCCCAAACGGTGACCGAGTGTTCCACCTTCAACATTTGCCATGTCAATGCCCAGTCCTTACCCGCACGTATTGACGAGTTTCGCAATTATTTTATACATAATGATTATCATGTGATTGCCGCATCAGAAACATGGTTAAAACCCTCCATTCCATCTGAGTATGTCTCTTTAGACAACTACGTGTTAATTCGGAATGATAGACTGGTCAGAACTGGAGGAGAAGTATTTATATATGTTAAGAAATGTTTCAAATATAAGATTATTTCTTGTTATAACGAAAATCTGAAGCCAGAGTTTGTGTTTGCTGAAATTTCTAGTGATTCTAGCAAAATTTTATTAGCAGTTGTCTATAGGCCTCCAAAGGTTGGCTACATGAGTGACTTCTTTGAAACCGCGCTCGCAGATCTGTTTCCCTCCTATAGTAATATTACGATATGTGGTGACTTTAACTCAAATTTGTTGAAGGAAACGTACGGTAGTCGCCACATTAGAGACATGTGTTATAGGTATTATCTGTCATTGGTCCCATCACTTCCATTGCATCATCAAGCCGAATCCAGAACCCTGCTAGATCTATTTATTGTTGACGACATTAAAAATTGAGGAACATGGTCAACATCCAGTTCCATTTCTATCTGACCATGATCTAATGTATATAAAATTTAACCTTAAAACCCCAAAGTTTATAACAAAAAGGATTTCCTACCAGGTCTTTAGTAAATTCGATCTTCCGAGATTCCAGGAAGATTTTGATAACCTGCAATGGACGGATTTCATTTCCACTAATTCCGTTGAAACAAAAGTGTCTATTTTAATGTCTTACTTGAATCAGCTACTAGATATTCATGCTCCTTTCAGAAAGATTGTCCCTAAACGAAATCCAATCCCATTGGTTACTCCTGAAATAAAACAACTGATTAAAAAAAGAGATGTAACACGTCGAAAATACCAAAGGATCAGCTCTAAATACCTTTTCCATGAATATAAAAGATTAATGAATGAAACACAAAGGTTAATGAAAAAAGCCAAAGAAAATTATTATAATGATTGTTTTTCCGAAAAATGGGACTCTAAAACTATATGGAACGAGGCTCGACAAATAGGACTTGTTAAACCTCGAAATTTAATTCTAATGTCTCTGTTGATGACCTAAATAAATATTTTACCAGCTCATTCGTCAATGTAACTTCCAGTTTGATGGATGAGTCACAATCAGGTAATGAAGTTAAAAGTGTCTAACAGAAAAGAATTTAGTAACAACGCATTATATTTTACCTATCTTACCCCTGAATTGATGTTGAAGTATCTCCGTAGTATAAAGTCTACATCTACATACTACATCGCAAGCCGCCTCAAAAGGCGTGTGGCGGGGGGTGTTAGGACACCAGCCGTAAAAAAAATCAAAGTTCCGCCTAGCATTTATTAAAGTCCTTAATTGTTCGGGGGAAGAACGAATTCCCATACCTATCCGTTCGGCAAAATATCTCTCTTAATTTATCGATTCTGTCGGACCTGGAAATATAATGTGGTTCTAATATGATGTTCTCCGTGTCGCTCTGAAAGATATTCATTCTCAATTGCTCAAGCAATCTAAGCCTAGCGCGTAGCCTCCGAGTCTCTAGCGGCTCCCACCCTAAATCGTTCAAAATCTGTGTAACGCTTTCTGTACGGCCGTAGCAGTTTTTGACGAATCGCGCAGCTTTCCTTTGTATTTTATTAAGTTCATGTCCTAGGTCTTTCTCCGCCGGATCCCATATGCTCGCTGCATATTCAAGGTGAGGCCGGACGAGTGCGAAATAGCACCTCTCCTTCACTTTCTCATCCGAAGATCTTCCCACAACAGGCTTGACAAATCCTAGATTCTTCAGGGCTCTGCCACAATTATTTCTTGTATGTGTCCCCCACGATAGATTCGAATTTATCGTAACTCCCAGGTATTTCACTTCATCTGCTGGGTAAAAAACTCATTAATCATTTTTTAATTCCTCATATCGATTATTGTCTCCTTGTATATGTTGATTTAACTAAGGAGTTACAGAATAAATTACAAATCTTGTTTAATGCCGCAGTAAGATATATATGTAATACGAATATTTACGAACATGTAACTCCTTATTATGTTAAATTGAAGTGGATGAAATTGAAACATAGAAACATATTTAAATTATCTGTGTTCATCTACAAAATATTATCGACTAAAACCCCTGATTATCTGTATAATTATATTATTAGAAACCAAAGTGTTCCAGGCAGACAAGTATGAGGAAAAAGACGATTTAAAATTACAAGGTGTAGAACTAATATGTATCAGTTATCCACAATACATTCTGGCCTAAGAATATGGAATGGTATTCCTGATAACATAAAATCAAACAATGTATATAAATTTTAATCGGAAATGTTGTCTTTCTTGTGTAAAAAATATTATTGTAGGCTGTGTGAATTTCATTGTACACTTCATTTTTTGTTAATTTCTATAAAAAGTCTCTCATCCTTACTAATTGTTTATATATTTTATTAGCTTGCCCTATAGTAATTGTAAATGGTATTGTATTAATGAATGCCCTATGCCTATTGAATTTTCATATTTGTAAACTGCAGTGTCCTGAAAAAAACACTATTTTTGAAACAGAGTGTTTTCAGTTAAACTGTACTTTGTTCCAGGGGATATGTAGTCCTTATAACAAAGGGAACAATAAATATTATTATTATTATTAACAAAAATTATCGGAAGGGCATTCAATTAGAGCAGAAAACATAGCAACGACCTAAGTAAAAATATCACCATATATTTTGTGCTATGTGAATTAGAACAGAAAAGTCCAAGTCAAAATGGAATTAATTATGTGGTTCATTAATGTTTCCATTGACAATGCAGTACCACAAATGTCAAAATTAAGTTAGATAATCATGCCTTCCGTCTTCTATACTTCAACGATTGTTCGAAAAGTACGTATCTAAAGCGCACCAACCCCTTTTTTGGCCACCCATAGTATGGTCACCTCGTTTAATCGAAAGGCACTCCGTTGAAAAAAAACTGAGCTGCAAAATGAAACAGGGACCAATGAGTAGTTTCGTGCCGGAAAAAAAACCATAATCTTTCATTTTCAATGTAACTTCGTTTCAAATTGAAACCCTAAGTCCGGCTTGGTTTTATTTTCGCTTCGGAATGTGAGTAGAAATTGAACAAAATATGACATTCCGGAACTGTTCCTTCTCTCGAATAGTTTCGGTTTATGTAAGTGGGAACTATGATAGATTTATGATAGACCTTCGACAGTAAAACGACTTGTCTCACTGAAGACCATAGCGCTAGTGTCTATATTTGTCCTTCTAGTGCACGCAAACACCAACACCAGATTTTCGACAGGCCAGTCATCTTTGGCAGCAGACATGCGCCTGCTCCCTTCTTTTAGGGAATGCCCAGTGCCTGGGAAATCCGGAGAAAAAACGGCGAACCTACCTTGAACCACTGCACTTCTGTCACTATCGCACCCTAGGGATCAAAACTGTCCCTTTAGAGGGGCATTTTCAGCGGTCATCGACCTCAAGGTCGATGTGGACAGAATCTTTCCATAACTAATTAAGTAAAACAAAAGACAAAGAACAAGAGGGGACATTATTGCTTGAGAGCCATGCGTGGAATCTGATGGGCACATTAGTTCTTCTCCTTGGGTGTCGAATATCGGATAAACTTGTCAGTTTAAATGGCCAGGGCCTCTTCCTTCTCCCATTGTGCTTCTAAAGAGATCTCCACCTCTCCAATCCTACAAACAATAATTGTACCCACAGTCTCTTTGCATCGGGGCCGAGACAACTTTTCTCCCTCTTAGATTGCCGCAGAGACGTTTATTTAGTAACCGTCCCTCCAATCACGCTTATTATTTTTTAAATTAAGATTCATTACCTGTTTTTCAGCTCTCGCTTCATCCACAGAGGAAAATTCATAAGGCCCCCCTTTTATTACCCAACAAGACTGACCCGCCAAACCCAAGCCGGGGAATCCCAGTCGGTGGGGAGCCGAGGGGGGTAGTGATGAGGGGATGCTACAGTAAAAAATTCCGAAGAACAGGCTGCTATTATTAATCGGAATACAAAACTGCAAAAATACGTGTCATATAATTCGTTGCGTGAATTGATGTACATATTTTAGTGAATATCAAAATACTTGAAGTTTAAGAGCGGTAAAAGAAAGAGTACATAATTTTCTTGCTTCAAGCTCCGGAGGAGAAGAGAATATTCATGTCACCACTTGGATCCCCCTAGCTTAACCATTCATTACAGCCTTTCCGGCCTCCGGAAAGGCTGTAATGAATGGTTTCCGGAGAATAGCTTGCACTTTTCATGGTTTTTCCAGAATTTTTATAGGTCTAAGACGAATAGAAAAGTAACGGCACAGCGATACAAAACTATACCTATGCGTTAACCAGGCTTTTAATTTTACCAAATTTAGGTGATTCAGGTTTCTCTTCATGTTATTTTAGTGCTTGTTTACGTGAAGAATCGGAATCGATTCAGTACTATTTGCATTATGTAAATGTCATTTCATGGAAGATTACGAATCATCTATGCCGAAGAAATTGAAAACCTCGTATGCAATTTCATGACACCGATTCCTTCTCCCATATCCATGCGAAGTGGCGAATGCACTTGCCATCCCCCTGTAGGTATACACTATGATTGCATTGTTGATTTACTTCCTTGAACTTCGATTACCTATTGATTACGATCAAAGTGCAAAAGGGTTATTGTTTAAATACACGACTAGTATTTTTATATTGAACGTAGCTAATATTCGAGCCTCCACAGCATGTTTTTAAACCAAATGGCTAAACTCCCGCTGTCAGACATTTACATTGCAATGACTGGCTGGAAGACATGGAACCTCGGAAGGGAAAAAGGAAGAAATAAAAGTCTTCGAGATGTAACTATGGAGGGAGAACAGAGAAAGCACAATAGACGGAAATACTAACGAGAAGTTTCTTAGGTAGGTGAGTAAGGAAGGGAAATCTGGATATCACACGTCCCAAATACGCATAGTATAAAGAAGTGGAACACTAAGGATCCGTCACCTTGTTCCGATCCGCAGCATCCGTCACCTTGGTCGATTATGCGGCCTGTTATATAATTATTTGAATCTCCTATTTAGTAATGTTGATTAGGACGGCATCAAGGGGAAAACTAAGGATAACGCACTCATGGGCTTGAAGAGAGTAAAATCCATGCCGAGGAAGCGTGGATGGGTGGTTGCTGGCTCAAAACAAAATGGTAGCTTTGTTATTTCCTATCGTACAGATTTAAATGAAAGACTATTTTCAACAGCACATCAAATATGGCCAGAAGAGTTGGTCTCTTTTTCATTACCAACTAAGTTTTTCGTTATTATGAGTAGTCCGCAATAATATGTGAATATAAGTATTGTTCCGACGCATCGGGGGAAATCGGTAAATGACCACCTATCACGGCGCCACGTCGCCGACACGAAAGACCGGCGGCGGGCCGTATATAATCAATCGGCGGCGGCGGCGTCACCTAAACCATCGGCGGCGGCGGCGCGGCGACGCACAGGTCTAGTCTGCAGTATTTTCATCAACCTCAAAGCAAAATTTGAAATATGCAAACATGAATTGGCTACTTATCTCCCGCCTTCCTTCTCCCCAAAAATAAAATTAGGAACCAGTGAGTTATTGCCAAATCAGTATTCTCATTTCAAACACGATAATATCAAGAATAGCATTTTTCCCGGAGAAGCCATAATTTAAATGTTTTATCAGATTTCTCATGCATTTTTGAGATGAATAAAAATGATTTACTGAATCATTAACCTCTTTGATAAGGGAAGGGATGCTTGGTAGAATCTCATGGTAATAGGAGTTGTGCGTTGTCTTCTCTCTCATATTCCATACCTATACACTATAGCCCTATTGAATTTGAACTCTTAGTTACTGAACGTCATCATATTTTCTCTAATACATTGCTCTTTCTCAGCCTTTCTTAACAAAAAAATACAGCAATACCTCAGTATTTGATCTCCATTTGCCGGGAAGTATTTATAAGAGTTGTTACCTACTTAAAAACTTAGTTGATTCAGGACTCAAGGTTCTATTACAGGCTCAGTGCTAATTCATCTGCGGAAATTAAATATGACTAAATGTAATGACACAATTGAGTGATTCTGCGTGCGTAACATTATTTTAATCCTATATCAGCTTCTGTACTAACAGTGCAGGGCATCTTTACATCCTCGCAACTATTTTTAATAAACATGCTAGAGTGAGAATAATGTAATACTATAACATTTTGTTTCATATTTTTCGCCTCAACTTAGGGGGAGATTGGTGGCCAGCATGCTACTGTAGCTAGAAAAAGGATGGGTAAAATCCCTAGAGGAACGCAATATGCTAGCGGTTCCAGCTTATGCCAGTTGAGAGCGATATTTTTGGGCCAATATGTTCAAGATGAGACAAGATAAACTCTCCGAGAGGGGCGGGAGGTTTGAAGAAACTTCAAGTCACTCAACGCAAAACTTTTCTAATTTTATGGTGTAATTTATTATTTTACTTTTTCGAGGCGGAAACTAGTTACATCTCCCCAGCAATTTCTTGTCCTCAGACTCGTTCTATTTTCTTGAATATAAGTTTTGGGCGCACCATCATTTCCTATGTAACACCTATATATGTGTGTTCGTCTTTGAGATGTCGCTTCATGAAAATGATTGTACCATTTTAGAAGGATCCCATTAAAACGAGAAATGCACAGTTCGTGCGCTACAACTTTGTTCTCCTAGTTTTTCATATTCTCCGTGCCTTCATAATGCATGCCAAATTTTTACTCATCTCCTGTTTGATTACCATCATCAGGTATATATGTGAATATATGAGTAAAATTCCCAGCAAAGAGAAGGCTTTTTTCTGTTTTATGTCGCCTTAAGCAAGTGATGAAAACTGTAATTTAGGTGCCCTTTAACTTAATGATAACTTTAAATATTTGGAAAAATATGATGTTTCAGTGTTATATACAACCATGGTCGTTTGCAGTAATACGTAGGGCATCACATAGTAATGTTTTTCGCTGATTTATTCTTATGTATTACGCCTGGGACTTTTGGTATCGTTCGCAGAAAAAATAGTGATTGATGGTATTCTCTAATTATTCAAATACTCATTTTGTACTTTTGCGATATCCTTTTTGCGAACGATACTTTCAGGTTCTCCGTGTCCGAAGTAAATGGCTCATCGGAAACATCAAATACATGCTTGCTTCAATACTGAAATTGGAGTATGTATGACTAAGCTTCTCCATTTATGAAAAAAATGAACAATGTGAGTAGTGTTTTACTTTCCCATGAAAAACCATTCAAGCATACAGAATATATTTGGTGATGTTCTCATCCGAGAAATCCATTTTCCCCATGTATCTTTCATCCTTCAAACCTATAGCTCTATTCCTCTCATCCCAAAGCCTCTTACAAAGCCATCTCAGCCAAAATTTCCGCAACTCCTTCCCGTACCCAGATGCATTGTCCAGTCCTCAGGTCTTACCTAACTTTGGGATTACTTCGCCTCTGGACTCACAATATCATATCTATTTTTTAACTTCGTGCCTTACGTTTTTTTTAGAGGATGTATCCATCCCTTGTCACGGGAAACTACTATCATGCCGATGCACCCCGGTTTACCTAGTAAGTACTCTATTGCAAATATTCTGAATATATTGCGTCTTGCGTCTAGTATTTATTCGGGTATAAAAAGGTTTATGTTTTTTGGGCTTTTAGTCACTTTTGTACTCCATTTCAAGTTTTTCCTTTTATTTATTTCTGAAGCTGAAAATTATAATGTGAATCCCTGCGGGATTCATAGGTTTAAAATATTCTTTTCTTAATGATAGCTATCGATAAAAATATGCCTTGCACAGTAATTTTGGAGTTAAAAATACCTAAATAGTTCCGAAATTGCAATGAAAGCGTCTTATTTTGACGCATATAAATAATTTTCGAGCGGTTTTATGCATGGTTACTTTTATGAGAGTCCTAATTTGCTACTGCGAGAATAAGCGCAACTGTAGTGAATAACTCACCAATTAAAGTACTCTCAAGTATTATGAGTTGCGAGTCGCAGTGTGCATAGTATTTTTCTTTCAATCTCAGTTTTTCCTCATTTAGCCAGTTACTCACAGAACGGGTGCAGTGGGGGGGGAATAGCGAATAAAAAGCATTATCCATTAAAATACGCCCTCCCTCCCTCCCTTCTGCTTAAGGAAGGGATGTCTCCGGAGTAGAGTAGGCGTCTTTCGTTCCATTTGGAGTGCTCTTTCTCGCCTGTATCTTAGAGGCATATTCTAATAAGCTCACTTTTAGGCGCGACTGCATAGTTCTACATAGCAAACAAAAGGATCTTTCCAAGACGAGCAGAATAAGACGCTTCTCTTTGACGAAAATGAGTTCTTTGTATGCTTCATCCAAGGTCTTAGGAGCTCATCCGTGCCTTTATTTACTCAGCACATAATAGGGAGTGTCTTCAGGATGGACGGATATGGAATTGTCTTAGTCTTAAGTCCCACTGTATTTAATTTTATTATTCTTCTGCGTCCCTGAAAACTGTTTACGTCCTAATTTTAAATTAAAGGAGCATCCAAGAGCAACGATTACATCTATTTAAACTCTACTAACGAAGTCCAATATAAATAGTTACTCTAAGATTTAACCAACGTCATTAATTTGGATTTACTGTAGGCCTTTGGCCTGAATGCTGATTTTATAATCAATGAATACATTTGGTTAACTTGTTCAGCGTGATTACGAAGACAAAGCATATAAAGGGATTACTTGAATTTTCTCTCTATGATAATAATTTTTTAAATATGAAACTCCCGTGACACCATGTGATGTATATTTGAATATACATATCGACTAGGGAGCCACTGCATTCCAAACGTTTAAAGGGAAAGATGAGAAGGGCTTACGACGGAGATGTAATAATAGGATGTGATTTATTTTTCATCTTATAACACATCCTTACCAAAAGTTCGAAAATATTTTCTAGCTCTTGGTTAGATATAGTAGTGGTATTCGTGTTTGTACTTTCCCCAAGCGTGGCTCATGGAAAAGAATTCATTCACTTGTACCATACACTTCGTGAGGTTTTTTTTACAACCCCTAGGGCAAAATGACATTCTTAATTTTGCTACTTTTTAAAGATTTCATTCCTCAAAGTTAAAACTTATTAAATTTTGCTTTTCTCTTCGAAGTATTTCCTGGGCATATATTTTTAGCCAAAAATTTTTAGACATCTTTTAGTTTCGCATCCTATCTTCTTCATTTCATCTTTAGGACTCATTTTTTTCGTTCTTCTATAGTCTCTTCTCTCTCTCATATTATCCTTTTGATCAAGACCTTTTAAGAACTGGCTTTTCTGTTCCCCCACCTTACCAATTCTTATTACGCCGTGCCCACATTAACTTCTATATCTTCCTCAGCTATCACATCTCAAGTGAGCCCCTCCCCACACCTGTACTTTTTGTGGCATCATATAGCGCCCCTTCAATATCTCTCCTCCCCCCACTGGTATGAAATCTTAATATACATCTTCTCCTTTGGTTGGAGCACTCTTCGTGGTATCTCTCCCTCCAACGGCAGCGATGCTGTCACCCTTTCCGAAGAGAGTCTCTTTTGCTGTACGTAGCGCTAATTTTACGCAGCAGCCCTTTTTCGTACTCATGAGCTGGAATCACTTGCATGCGTCTCGTCTTGCTTAGGTTCCCTGAGTTGTTCATTGACGGCACATGTTCAAACCACCGCCAATGCATATATTTTATGAATGAAACTTTATTTTCTGCGCCATTCAAAATGGGAATTTACCGATTAAAATTGAATGCAAACGTAATGCTTCAAAGTTAACGTCAAAAGGGCATGCAGATATGCACTTATCACTGGGTGCATCATTGCGCTTAAGATTCAGAATTGTGTGGAATTTTGGAAATCTCAATAATGATTTGGCTCTTTTGAATTTTCTTTTGAATTTTTGAGCTATCGAAAGCTCAAAGCATGTTTTATGTCAAAACATTTAATAGTGATGGTCTATTGTTTGTGTACCAACCTCCGTAGCCATTCATATTTTTCCTACTGTCGTCAGTATTGAGCACGCAAGTAACGACATTTGTCGCACTATTTTGCTCCTGTGCTCCATTTCCAAAGTATTTCATTCGTGCATCATTTTCCAGTAACCACAGTATGGACGTTTTGGAATTTATGAACTTCATGAGTGGAATAATGAGATTTTAGTTAAAGCTTAGATTCAATTTTGCTCCGCTTTACCGAGAGAATGAAACGTAACATCTCCCTTCATCTGAATGATAGCCAGCGTAACTTAAGTCCGCATGTAATCCTGGATTGAACCCGTTCCCCCAGATTGCTCCTCTTTCGAACATCATTGGAAATCCTGCTCTTCTTGCTGCAATATTACCACTTAATACTCCTCCTTTTCTAAGCTTTCAATGCACGCACAACGTACCACATAGTTTAGTCGACTTGCTAAAGATTATCATCATCTCAAGGATTAACACTTCTAGTATCAGTTACAAATCGTAAAATAGAATGTGGTAAGCGATACTCTCAGTAATTCATTACATATCTGCTTGGTTTACCGAGTGAAATCATTTTACGACAGATCCTGTTCTAGTATATACCTCGCTTAAGTTCCTGGCCTCGTACAATCGATGATTATGGGACATGGATTACGAAACATTCAGAATTTTTGATAAATGCGGAGGGTCCAAAAAAAACTATAGCTGCCAACACAGGCTTTGAGAGACGTGGGATGGGTCACCACTGCCTGCTGTCCCGTTTTGACTCAAATCAAAATGATACCTCAAGATTCTTTGTTAAAGTTATGGAGATAGGTAACTAAAATCTCTTGCTTTGAGTGAGTGCTACGTGCCTCTTTCGAGAAGCAGGTTGGTTCCCCGAGCGCTCTTCCCCTTGCTTTTTCCCAAAGCTAGAGCTGTTCGAATGCTTCGAAATCGATTCGAATCGACTCGAATCAGGCTTAATTTGCCTGCGATTTCACCTGCGAATTTCATCTGCGAATTTGGATGCTCGAAAGCGAATGATGCGTAATATTCGAATCTGAGAAATACGTCTTCGAATCGTTAGGTGCATTCAGACATGGCACTCATTCCCGAATTGCGCGCCGTCCGTTTACAGGATGTTTTCCTCGCGCGAAACGTAAATTTAAATGACCACACGTTACTCTGTGCTATTCTTTGTACCACTATATAGATGTATAAGCTAATGTAAGGCCCTGAAATATAGAGAAAATATTTATTACTTTAACTCTACATAAGCTTTTGCATTTTATTTAGATTCGAATTCGATTCGCAAGCTAATTTTTTTAGGGCGATTTGATTCGCTACCCAATATTTAAAAAATGCTTTTCGATTCGATGATAAATTTATTTGGGAGATTCGACTCGGTTCGATTCGAAATGAAAATCCCTGATTCACACAGCACTACCCAACGCCCTCCACTCCTCTTTTCCCTCTTTGCCACACAAGTCATCACCAGGAACTATTGCTAGAGCCATTCTCTTCTTTACGGCATTTTTGATTCCTTTTTGTTTCATCCATAACGTATATATTTAAAGCTTATACTTAATTTCTGTATTAAATGCACTAGAGAATAAGAATATTCTTTCATGTTGCAATGCGACTGTCTATTACCCTAGCATACCACATTTATATTGTATAGTTTTTCAGAAAAAGTGAATTATCTCATTCATCGCCATCGACTGCGTCTAGTTTGCGATTGACTTTTCTTATTCAATTCAATCCAGTTTTTCATGTGCGGCATAGCATAAGCAGTAGCAGTGTCGTAGTTGCCCACTCGTATTTTCAACCCTTTCTAGCTGTTTATTTACGTCTTATATTCAAAACGAACGAAGTTTCGTACTGTCATCGTTTAGTACTTTTGCGCGCAACAGCCATTTCTGCAGAAATGGCTGTTGATTCCATGGAATCAACGCATCTTAAAGGGTAGAAACTTTGCCCACGAGAAGCAAGGTGAACGAAACTTAACATTTTGCGGCACCTGATTGGTTGTCAGTGGAACTCAACACCTGTATGTGAGCTTTCCTTGATTTTTCTTCCCTAGAACCGAACAGCTCCTCTGCTCAACGTCACCCCGCGAAATTTCTCCCCCTTACTCTCCGCAACATCGCTACTTTGTAGTCCCTGCTTCATCCCCTCCGCCCCCTTCGTTGCAGGCACAACCTACTGCGTCTCCCGATCGATGCCACTACGTACATATGTTTCTCTCTCGCTCTCGATTTCTTGCATTTTTTCTTTCCCTCTCCCCTCTAACATTTAAACCGGGATTCCGGAGACGGTCGGAAGTGGATGAAGAGTTTTTCTCCTTGTTTTGCCTTTTCTTTTCTCTCCGAAAGAAAAGGAGGCAGGAAAGGGGAGGACAGCGTGAGTGAGCCGTTGGAGATGTGGTACGCACCGCGGGAGGGAGGTGTGTTCGCGGACTGAGGAGGGGTTATCTCCTCTCCACCCCACCCGTGGTGGAATAGTACTCGCGTACGTGCTTTGCCGGTCTGGATGTTTGCGCTACGTGGGACTTAACGTCCCCGTGTCAACCTCTTTTCCCGAGACGCTTATTTCTATCTGTCTTCATCGGCAAAGGGTACGAGAGAATGTTTTTTTTATTTGGGAGCATGGTAAACCGAATTTTCGCACAAGGGCTATATTAATCGCTTCGCATCATTTTCTGTTGACGTTGGACGTGATGGTGCGGATATAAGGAGTTAAAGACATTGCTGAAATTATGACAGCCCAATTTCAAGTATCTGGCAATTTTTCTTTGAAAAATTTAGAATCCGAAAGTCGAATCGACTCACACTCTAATTTGTATAACTAAGAATAATAACATAGAACCGTAAAACGTGCGAGTTTGCGCAAAATTCTCGTAGCTTCATTCATTAGAGAATGGATCGTCGGTTTGCTACACTTCCACATGATAATACAGTACCTAATCTGAAACACTTCTCTTTAAACTAAGAATTTGATATTTGATTTGAAACTTAATGCGTTGTAAAACAAAGTTATCAGGAAATCATGGAGAGATATTGATGTTACAAGATAACATGGAGAGACTTTGCTGAAACCCTGACACAATAAAATTTTTGAGAAATTTTCCTTTGCAATGCAGAAATCATATCATTCGAATTGATTAAAAATTATTAAAAATATCAGATTCATCAAAGAATCATCTTAGTCGATGTGGTTTGAAAATAAGTTTTAGTATCGACATCACCCATCTTGCGTCAATTTGGTCTGAAATTTTAAGCCCATGGAGATTAACTGTTGTCACTGTTTATCGAACAAGTTAAAATTTAGATAATATTTTTTACTCTAAACTTTGATTACATTCAGGTGATAAAGTGAGCTTTAGAATGCTCTTCATCAAGGAATTGTGACTTAAATCCACATTTTCCGTGCATACTGTATCGCAAGGATTAAAATTTCAAATTCTTATTAAAATCTTCCCCCAGGAGTGTTATGAACGGGAACGGAGCCCCGTATGCGAGACGGGGCTCGAACACCGTTTTAATTATGTCGTGGATTCTTACCCTGGGGGTCGAGGATCAAATAATCACAGAGAGGTTTTGAAAGGAAAATGAAAGTTAATTTAAATCAAGTATTTTATTAATTAATGAAAGAAATGAAAATGTGCCTCTTGAATAGCCAAACTAGAATATTACCACGTCTCAGGAAGGAGTAAGCTGCGGGTACCAGCACGGATGGATGGCGCTGCAGCTACTGGTGCACGGGCCGGATGGCACGAGTCTCGACTCGTCCGTATCGGCTACATGACTTAGCCAAATTATAACCACGGATCTAAATGGCCCGCTTAGCCCGACAGGGACTTACAGACCCGAAAGGGTCCAACTGCCCCACTTGGGCCTACCTGACCCGGCAGGGCCTAACTGACCACTGACCATCTCTCCGTGCGATTATATAGGAAAACCGAAGACTAATGTTTTCGGCCAGGTGACGATTGACGTCAAGGTAAGTGAAAGGTTATATTTCCGAGATCGTTCCTCTTTGGCTGTTCTGAGATCTACCTAATAACAAACAAAAGAGAAATCTAGTGAATGCATGCTTAAGAATAGAGGAAATCAAACTGTTTCTATCTTGAAGAGATGGGAACTTAACAACCAATATCGGGGTCACAACAGGAGAATAATTATGAACTTGTAATTTTAAAATAGTGTTGGCAAGAAAAAGCCGGATTTTATGTACGGATATTGGTGAATTTATTGTCTATTATTGTGAACTTTACCTGTGGCTTTTATAAAAATGCATGTACTCGTTCATTATATAATTTTCGTGGTTTAAGTTTTGTTACTTATTTATTTTGGGGTCTTTTGATCTTTGGTCCTCACAATCTGATCGCCGTTAGCGGTGAGGAAACACTACATTCTCACTCTGAGCAAAATCATAATCACGGGAATGGAAAATTGATATAATTTTAGTTTTGCTTTGTGATAGAACCCTGGTCGTAAATTCAAAAGCTTATCCCTCGAACGTTAAAATTTAGCTGAGCTGCAATTCGTTTGAAGGCAGTGAGGGAATCCTACCTATAGCACATGAGGTGGGAGATTTCCTGACATTCAAGGTAAACGTTCGCTTTACACTTATGGAAGCATATTGCCGCTGCTACCCCTTATATAGACGACTGCTAGATGTGATAAACTTATAAAATTGGTTGAATTATATCGGCCTAGCATTATCATTTAGATATCCTATTTTAATTTCGCATGGATATAACCTACAATTGCACAGACATGAGCTAAAACCAAAGTAAATTGTATCTTCAATATTATCTTTTCGAGAGAAATCTATACTCTTTTCCTCATGATGCAACGATGTTTTACTCTAGTTGAATGCATATCTGGCAATACTCTACTCTTTGTTATCATCTCAATCTAACAGAATTTCTAACCAGTACCTCGCATATTTAATTCCAATTATGTATTATTAAGTTATTGTTTTGGGCTTTTTGATTTTCATTACACATTTGTTTTTCTTTCTGCCATGGTGGTGTCACAGGATTACGTTGAATGATACGGGTTACGCCGTTACCTTAAGTGTCTGCAAAACATTGGATGTAAAACAGCATAATGAATGAGACAACTGAGGTCCTGGCATCTATAATATTATTTTTGGTTAAATTCGAGCATGGAAGCTTTCACATAAGGCAACTGCTCTCACCATAAATACATACTTACTCTGCTTAAATAATCCTCCATTAACCATCCATATGCTTAATCACCCATCCGAAATCGAAAACACCCACTTTTATCTAAAACAGTTTGTTATTTATATTATCGTACTGCCAGTTTTTTAGCGTGATCTTCTAAGTGCTAGTGTTGTACGATGGCATTATGAAATCGTTCACACTTTATTCGAGTGTAACTTTAAAATATAATATGGAAACTGAGGTATTCTGGAATACCTTGGCTATTCAAGAGAAAATTAAGAATAGTATTTGCTTATTATTTATTAACTTGTGAACTTAGCTATGCAATCAATTCCCGATATCAACGCGCATTTCTCGTAAAATGTGGGCCTATACCATCCTTTTGAACTCAATGAAAAGTCTAAAATTATCGTTCCCTTCTGCTTACTCAGTATGAGTAGGGAATCCAAACAACCTCGACGAACTCAAATTCCTCTATCCGTGTCACTGCTACTCCTAGAATACATCCTCTTTCATAACCGAACTTTCCTGCAATCTACATCATAATCGAACAAGCAACTTGGCTGTTAGTTCTTTGTAAATTTAGCTGACGTGATTGGATGCCAGTGCCGTAATTCTCATGAAGTAAACAATACCTTAGGTTATAAATAGATAAATAACTTTAAGATGTGGTTCAATAATGAGTCCTCATTTTTGCCTAACTCCTCATGTTATGATAGATAGAAATTTTAGGATTTTATAAAATCGTAGAATTCAGACGTAGTATGTTAACGCAAAAGAAAATAATAGGTATAGTCAAGTTTACTGAAAAAAAACTTTGAAACTGCGCTACTGAAAATTTGCCTGTAGAAATATTCATCCTTAGGTAAGATATGAATATGCGTGACCAACTTCTTTCTTGTTGCAAAGTCTACACCCTACCAATTAACATATTATTTTGTCAAATATTAGCATAATAAGAAAGGGAAATGCGATATAATTAACTTAATTTGATAGTTTTTCTTTCAACATGTTCACTCTCCTAGAGGTGATTATTTTGTCACCAATGTGTTTGATGTTTATACGTATCTGGATCGCAGGAAAGCAATTATTTCTTCTGAAGCATTTTACGAAAGAAAAATCTGTTTTCTCTTGCCGGCGAACACGGTCGATCAAAATTCACCGTGATTTCAAAATTGATTATTAATCAATCTCCTGCTTGGATCCTTCAGATTTGCGAAGCTTAACACCTTCTCTCATTATCCTGCATTATTATCTCATGAGTTATGGCTAATCCTCGGCAAATTCGAATCATCATGTTTATTTAAGGCCTCATTGTGCATTTCGAGGACGTTTTAATGGATTATCCGTCTCTCATTCACGCTAAATCCATCAGTTTCCATTATCGTCTCAGCACCGTTTGCTCGATTTCTTTTTGAAAACCTCTATTGATGGCAAAATTTCCCATCCAAATGCTTTTGGTCCTCCTTTTTTCCACTTTTATCCTCTCTCATGTGTTCGGTGAAAATTTCAGGGAATCACTCCTGGCAACTGAGTTACCTAACCTACTTGTCTCGTTCTCCAAAAGCAGAGCCGTCCTGACCCCGCTGTCTCCTAGGCTCTTCCTTTTTGGAAGCTTTTTCCTATCTCTCGCCCCCCTTTCGGAGAACTTATTACTACTGGCCTCTATTTATAATAACCTCGTTCCCCATTCACTCGTTTTTACTCTCGTATCAATCTCTCTCCGTCCTTCCTGGAGAGGCGAAGTTGACCAGCATAAGATATCAATTCCTATTTATTATGAAGCTTTTTGCATACCATTTATTTAACCACGGAAAGCTACTAGGAAGCAAGGGAACTAGTATTAGATAAGTAAAGATGGAGGGCTGCAGCCAACCAACCTTAGAATTGAACGACCAATGATGAACTACCGAACATTTGCCTGCAATCGTGGGCTGATATTTTTGGTATGATTTTCAAAGTACATTGTGGAAGCGTAGGATGATCTATATAAAAACAACTCACATCACTACCGGCAGAAAAACTTAAAAGAATTGTATATCTAAACTTGTAACGCCCATATTTTTTAGGTATAATTTTTTTTGGAATTCACAGCAATTGAATTTTTAAGTATCAACGTTTTCTTTTTTGCAAGATATAACCCCTGGCCTCTGAATTCTGCGGTTTTACTGACCAACTTATATTTCCCGGTAGGTGGAAGAGGAAGAGGGCACGTAGGGCGTTGAACTTTTTGGATTTTTTAAAGCCTTCATGAGTATATTGGTACTCAAATAAAATAAAGACCTGGGATAAAAGATCAGTTTGCGTTTTGATAACGAGTGGCAGGAAATACAATGTCAAAAACTGTGCTTAACTTGAAAGAATATACGTGTGCGATAGGACACTCTAGCTAGTTGTTATGATCAGTATTAACATTCCTCCGAGTCACTATAAAGTTCTTCAACATTAATCTTTCTTTCACTTCAGTAAAACGATTCAGTTTTGATATTTAAATACATTATGACATTAGTACTGATATTTTCTCTCTTTGGCTCTACTCTGCCGTGCCCGCTCCATCACACTTTCTTTCCTCTGTTCTTCCTCTCTTTATTCTATAAAATGAAGCCTTTTCCTGATCTCCTGACCGTTTGTTGGCCCTTCCCTAGAGGCTATGGCAGCTTGCTTGGTTAGGGCTTGACCTGCGGAGCACCTTTTACGCCTGATGTGGATTCACCTAGACCTACACATCACAGAGGCTTCTAGCACACTACAACGTAGATGTGGTACAAGATAGATGGAGACGCCTATCTCAACGATGAGTTGCCACTTCCTATCCAGCTCCCTACTACTCACGCATGCCCTTCTCTGAGCCTGCCTCTTCCCCACCTAATTCGCTCCTGCGCTCATTTCCATCTTACACCAAATATACAGACTCAGGTAGCGGCTCCAGTCCTCACGTCAACCTCCTCTTTACCCTTCGAATCCATCCATTCCGCCTCCCTTAAATCTTTCAATCCCTTTTTCATCCGCTTCTATCCATCCTATTCCTTCCCGCATAGCAGGGATCTGGTCCCACACCTTATCCCCGGCGCAACCCCCTCTTCCGATCCCTTCCCTTCAAAGGTTCATCGTCACGGCGAATCCTTTTGTGGGGTCCGACAGCAGCTCCCAGACCCTTTCAATGCTTGCCACCTTTCATCTGGCTCTCGTTAATCCGTCTTCTCCCGCCTCCTTTTCACATATACACTCACGTGTGTATATATGTGTAAAGGATTATGTATATATCCCTGCTCCGCTCGGTTCCTTTTTTTCAGATGCCTCTTTGCTGTGCTCTTACTCTTTCGTGTCTTCTTCTTCGTCCCGAAGCCCATCTATTTAGTTTTCGCCATTTAAGAACCGCAAAGCACGTACTCGTGCACACCTCTTTCCTTTATTTTTTCGTTTATTTACTTCGCATTATTTGATATACCGCATATATTTATTCCGGAGGTACATTTATCTTTGTTGAGATATAAATGAAGACCGTTTTTCACTTGGTCAATACTTGTAATCGAAGATGCCGTCTTATTTCTAGTCCTTCTATATTTTTCAAATATATGTGTAAAATGATCATTGGATAAATAACTTAAGGTTGTACCAATTGATAGTTTATAGAATTTACTTCAAAGTTTTATTTTGGCTGAAGAACGCGGACAAGTTTTCAATAAGACCTGTTGTGACAAAGCATTATAAGCACAATAATATTAATTATCTCAATAGCTAATGCTTTAAAATCATTGGCTTAGTAGGATAGCTATCATTAAAGGATTACAATTATTATGTTAGTTCGTAATTACCAGTATAATGTAATGGTAAGAGTCTTGGATATAAGGTTTCAGAATTCCAAGTGTGGTACTAGTACTAGTTGGTTTAATTTTATTATGAGGACCATTGCTTGAATGTAAATTTTAGGCTGAAAACAGACCAGTGTCACATAAAAAATGCAGAATTAATACAGCGATGAGAAAAAAGGTGCAGCGTGACAATTTGTTTTTATACCATATGTAAAACATACGATATTTTATTAGAATAACTTGTACAATAATCAGAATGGTTTATTTTTCCAGACATAAATCTATGTTGTGAAGTACCATAGATCTTTTCAAAATGGATTGCAAATTTTAGTACATTATTCAAATTAATATAAGCCTTTAGGTTTTTTTCTCTCAGGCGATCATATGCATTCGTAGAAGCGTTTATTTCAGGAGACATTTACTACAAACGTACAAACCTCGGTACAAATGAAGCGCATTATTTAAACGGGGAGAGCTCCATTAGCTGCAGTTTAAGGTAGCCATTCACCTCCCTTGCGGGATTTGGTTGACCAAGGAAAAGCTTTAAAAAATCCACCAGATGTTAAAAAATGAGGACTGTAAAATTTCTGGCAGCTTCCCCCGCACAGGAACTAAATTTTGCGTTTTCTACAGTCTTGCGTGATGATGGCAAGGGGTCCACTAAGACAAACATTGGCTGGTTTCTTGAGAGCCATAGGAGAGCTTTATAGTAAGAAAGATTTGGGAAAATGAAAAAGAAAAGGTTGTGGAGCCATGCAGCTACAACCCTGACGAAGTTCTCAACAAGTCAATGCAAGTCAACTGAACAAAAGTGCAATATCTTATGTTGAGGTCAGAGATATGTTGAGGTCAGAGATATGAGGTAAAACAAGAAATGCCCATCGCAGGGTCAGGTTCTTTTTGCCTAAAAAAGAGGCCACCCTTGCATAGTAGTGTTAGCATGAGGGAAACTGTTACCGTATCGATAAAGCATGCTGTTCTTGATGACACGATGCAAATATTAGTCCTTGTTCAAGAACCTTCGGTAGTCTCTCTGATAGAATTTTAGTATAAAGCCTCTCACTAATGTCCAGGTATAGCCTTTGTGAAAGCAAATGACTTACCAATTACAAACAAATGTTTTTGAACTGTCTTTGAACTCACAGTAGTCTAAAGATGTGTTCTTGTTGCATCATTTCTCAAAAATCATAAGGTTTACAGCAACACTAAATAATTATTTGCAGATCTCAATGGTTTCAGGCTCAACTTTGTGAAAGTTCTATGTAAGTAATGAAAAGAGAATACCTTGTTTTATTCCACCAATTTTTATAGGTTCTACAAGTTTCGATGCAGCGACATCATCATCAGGTACTAGGTTTAGGGCGCGATCATGAAGAATATATAACATCTCTGATGTATACCTATGAATATATACAATCTATGAACACCATGCCATCTGATGATCGTACCATGAGAGTGCCCTAAACCTTGTACCTGAAGATTACGTCTTTTTATATAAATAAAACAAACTATTTTGCAATTATAAAGGCTGTATAAATAGTCCATTATACCTGTTAAGAAATCTCATTTAATGTTATTTACGCTTTTTCTGTTGCATTTCGAATATTTTGAGAGCTGATATGGTTATGCTCAACGCATCAATATAAATTAGTTTTTGGCCGCATAAAGCGCCGATAGTGTCATCCCCTGAGCGAAAAAAATTTACATTCCTCAATGCCGGGTGTGGAATGAATAGTTTCATGTCCAACTCCGTTTGTTTTAGTATTTTTGCTACTTGGTTCAATTCTAACGAAAATAAATTCAAATTGTGACTTGAAACATCAAATTATCCACCGGCAAACTGGGTCGTTCTGACCACTGTGTGGTATTACCAAAGTGGAGCAAAAATTATCATATGAAATGTCCCATGGCTGTTTACACTAACGGATATAAATTGGTAGGCGTCGTTGTGCTTCCATTTAGAACGTTGAGTAGAACCGAGTTACATTAATAAAAGCCATTGTGTTGGAAAATCACTTAAATGTTAAAAATTAACAGAAATATCATTAAAATTTAAAGAATTGAGTACCTATGTACCGCAGGAAAAATATTCTTTTCTTTTATTTAAGTGCTACTAAGAGTTTGCATTTAAATTTCTAAAAATCATGAGCTTGTTATCACCTACGTAGCAATGAAATTTTGCACAAAAATTCCTGATTGCTGCAAAGTGTATCGAAGCTTGGCGTTTTTCATTACTAATTGGTAAAAAATGATAGAGATATTAAAATTAAACATACCGTTAAATACTCCCAAAAATAATAGTTTTCATCATTAAATCTTGTTTGCTATAACCCCTGATAAAGCTGAAACGATGCCACCGTTCATCGGTATACGAGACCTCCTTTCACTTTCGTCTGGAATTCATCCGAAAATTCAACGGTCTCGACGCATTTTTTTCTGAATTTCATCCTCTTGTCATTTACAGATGGCATCTTCTTCCTCTCCAATTATTCCCTTTAAACCGCAAATCCCTCTCGCCTTTCTTAATATCCCCTCGACCATTTTTCCCTTTCGTCTCACGAGATTTTTATGAGATTACTGATTCAAGCTAGTTCCATCTTGAGGCTATCCAGATTGCCTCCAATTCCATCTAAGTTAATTTCCCAATTATTTATTCCGACCTTGTTTCAATTCAACGAATTAGTTTCATCTTCTCCTCGTCCTGCAAAATTTTAATCTACTCGACAAGAGGCATCTCCCCATTAGTCTTTCGTTTTTTTCACAGCATAGGAAATTTAATATTTTTTTCTGCCCACGCCGGATAAGAGCTCGTATCTGTCTTACTCCCCTTCGTTTTATCTTCATAACGCCCCCGTTCGCCTATCTACTGCTGTCTTGCTCGGCGGGTTACTACTGTATCATTTTCCGTGGAGGCCCACTTTTTTTTGGCTCACTCCTTCCATAGGGGACTTTTTATTTTCAATCCGGCCTTTAGGAGATTCCTATCCTCCCACTTCTCGTAGCGTCAGGCCAGTCTAGCCCGTCCACCCACGCTTTTCCTTCCGCGCTCATTTCCTCCGTGCGATCTTCGCATTTCTTCACCCATCTCGTACAGCGTCGGCCATTTATTTTTCTCCTCGATTACATTTTACTTCGTTCCGAATCCTTGAATCCTCCCCCACCATCTTTTAACTTTTTTTGGTCCAATCTCCGCCTTTCGCACTTCCGTTTTTTCATCAAACCCATCTCCGAAGGTTTTCGCTGCAGACGAATCTTTCTCCCTTCTCTTCCTTTCTCCTCTTCTTCAGTTCCTCTCTTCCCTGCTCCAAAACCATCCCTCTTTATTCTCGTGGCTCGGGACATCATTTCAGTTTTTGCTCGGGAAACCATAGAAGTGGTGGGTTTCTTTCGTGGAGTTGCGGGCATTAATTTTGAAGTTCGTTACTTATGGGACATTAAGCCCCACAATATATCGTCTTTTATTGCCGCAGTATGCATGGAAATGCAATAATCTCCTTTCACTTCCTAACATATGGGTGCGTGGTTTGTCAAAGCGCAGGCTAACCGAGTGGCTGTACCTCTTACCTGCAGGAGACATTTACTCTTTCATCTGAAATACAGTCGCTGCAATGTTTGGCAACGAGGAAAAATACCTTCACTTTTACCTATGATATGGGTTATAACTGTCTAAGAATATTACTTCACCTCACTTAGTCATACAATATAAATGTGCTTTTACAAGTATGGCAAAGTCAAATGAGTGGGGAGTTACCCCACTTTTGACGTATGTGTGAAATACAATACTAGAATCATTCTCCCAGATTCGATACAAACCACGATCCTCCTAATCGGATGTTTTAAGGTTAACGTGTCATTATGCGGACTTAAGCATGCAAGGCCTCTTATAGTGGATTTCAAATCATTATTCGATAAATCTTGGGTTGAGAGTTTTATAATATTAGATTGTTGAACATGTTTTGGCACCCCAAAAATGACTCTCCTTCCCAGTTGCGTTACTTTCGCCCCCTTTACCTCACACTTCTATATACCCAGAGCCAACATCGCTGGGCTGACTGGTGTAAATTAAATTTCTTCCGCATGAGAGAGCTATGATCTCTACGGTCGCTTCATATTTTTATTTATTTTTAATTGGATTGTAATTAATAAAATACTTTTTTGGTCTCTATCAATTTAATAATTTCTGTATTTAAGTATGACTAAGTTATTAGAAATATTCCTAGGTATTGATGGATCCAGTGCCATATGCTATTGCTGGATGGTTTGAAACCGTCATTCAGGTTCAAATATTGTCCGCTAAATGGATTCATCACGTCGCAATTACTGTGAGTCTAATTATTTGGACTTTGTAACCATTAGGTAAATATTTACGGAAACGATTAGGTGTATGGTATTTGATAACTTTACTTTCTCTCAGCAGTCTAATTTATTGATAGTGGTCTCATGTAAACCTAAATGAAAGATATTCCTCTGCATGATATGAATAGGGCTATAAAGGAATTAAGTTGTCTTTATTTATCTTCTTGTTGTACTAGTTAATTAGATTCACGATGGTTTTGCATGATAAATTTATAGCTATCCTCATATTGTAATCACCTTATTTTGCACACATTCGTAGCCAATACAGGAATTGTACTCAATTTTATTAGAAAATGATTGAAAATATATTTATCTGAGTACATCGACAATGAATGTTTGATTAATCCATAGTGATACCTAAATTTACACGAAATAGTATAGTCATAATGAGTCATTCCCTTAAAATGAGTCTAAATTAGCCAAATTTTCCCAGACTTCTCCTGGCGTCCGTAGCGAAAATTCATGTCTAAAGGTAGTACCCATCTTTTCAGAAGTTCCTTAGCTTGTGGAGGTTTAGAGATCGTGTATCAAATGATATTCCTCAGCACTCGAAAATTGTGACTGCGTCCCGATAAGTTCATATTTTTTCGTACAGGAGTTTACTTTGAACTTGTCCCGCTGTTGTACTCAATTATCCCACTCCGCATTTTCAGTGCTGGGCATAGTTTGGTTTCGAGTGCTGCATCCTACCTCAATTCTCAAAAAACACCATTTCTAAGTGTAAATTATATCCTCGTGTACACTTTGAATATCCTTCATCACAATTCCTCATACAAATCCTTCTTTTTACAATTCTAATATAATTGTTCGGGATTCAAATGACGCTCTTCTGTAATTAGTTGATTAGATGATAGTGACATCTGTATTAGATGGCTATCCCTCTTTAAGCAAAACCTTGCGATATAAAAATGCTTCTCTTTCAGTCATATTCAGTGATATCAATTGGCGAAATTCCAATTCCAGCAGAAATCGTTTGACTTAATTAGATTTTTGCTGGGTAGAGAGGCAATTTGAGATCCCGATAAAATATGAGAAAAACTTTACACTTCATCACGTTGTAATTGTGTAACAGTGGAAAATAAAAATATTATATCATATCAAATTCCAAGTAGACTTTATTTTAATGGTAGAAAAGCATTGCTTTTGCGCCGAGAGCAGAAATATTACACGTCGTGGTGGTGGAGGTAAATTTTCTCATGGACAAATGTTTATACTTAACCATACGCCGTCCTTTATAGCGAATAGAGCACGCCGCCGTCGTCACTTGTGATTCTTTTAATTCAGTGACTTTTGACTCAAACGGCTTAGAGGCGAATCCTTCGCAAGTTTTTCGGAAAATGCTCTTGGCACCCTTTGCAAAAATTGTCGTACGATATGAAATGCTGCATGGGGTCATACGGGGGTGAACCCCGCCAACAGCAACGCCGCAAAGTTTCCAGCTTCTCTCTCTCTCTCCTTATTTACGACCGAAGGAAAAATAATTTTTTACCCTCTTGGCCACTCTGAATCGTTTTCCTCAGCCCTTTTAGAGGAAACATTCCTAATTTCTCGTTGGAAAAATTTACAGCCTTTTCCGGGGGACGGGAAGAGCGAGGAATGCATAACCGCGGCCCGTGGTGTCGATAAATAGCGGGAAATATGCGATGCATGGCGCCCATTGCTCTGACTTTATGGCCAAGACACTCGGCTGCTTTGAATGTTCGGCAATTTGAATGATTCGATCCCATATATAGGGAGAGAGGAGAGGAGAGAGAGCCGAGGAAACGGAGGCCACTCCATTTCTCAGAAGTTTGTAATAAAATTTGAATGCCGATGAGAAGGGACTGTGACTCTAAAACCGGGAAAATGTCTTCGAAGTGGATGGAAGAATTTGAAAGTGCCTTCTATCTCTCGGTTGATATCCAAAAAAGGTCAAACTCATGTTTATGGTGCTGAAGACACTCCATCTGATCTCGTCGAGGAAACGTTCCTAATTTGGAAATCATGCTGATATTCTGCACTGATCATTCCCCATAGCGTAGGAGGGCGGAATAAACCGAAGAAACAGTTTTGAATGTTCACAATTCGCAGTTTTGAATGAAACACATTTTCAAGTATGCATTTGTTTTGTGATTATAGCTTGCACAATTTACGTTGTATTAAAAATTGGCTCAACTAGTTTCTATATGCTCAAGAAATATTATATTACTTCAGTTAGAATATACTTTGCAATAGGTAACCTGTTACCACGACAATATTGGTTATAAAATATTTACTTTCACTATGTTAGGTAAATATCTGCGTTTCCTTAATTTCAAGTCTTGAATGAGGTAATGGAAAATTACACATTTGCGCTGTACTTTTGTTCAACTATTACAATTCTCCATCGAAGGCGCATTGTTAGTCATCTATGATATTTAAAGTAAATGTAAGGGGTTAATAATCGTTGAATGAAGGCATAAACGTACAAAGTTTACGTTACTTGAAAACCAGACCAGAGATGCGTCATCTATTTTAATCGTATTTTCTCGAAAAAAAGTTGAATATTTTTTGAAATTTTAAAACTTTTCGAAATATTAAGTAGCTCTGTTGATAAAAATTTATGTTTAGTTAAAGAATAATTTAGAAGAGTGTTCGTAAAGGTTACTTTTTCTTCAACTCTCAATGTCTCCAAGCAGCAGGTATATTTCTCCCAATCTTGCCGTTACGCTATTCATCCAGTGTACGCTTTCACTTACTATTTCATTGACGATAACCCATTTTGTAACTTGTTGACCGATGGAGACATTGGTCACTCGCCTTATTCTCTGCTGTTTGGTCTCCCGTTCTCTGATTATGTGACCACTTTCCCCAACCCGCAGCGTAACGAGATGATTAATAAACCGCGCGCGCCCGATTGTGAGGCACTCATTCTCTCGCGCCCAAATCATTTCCGCTGATCCGCTAATTGAATACGCGTTCGAGTCAAACGAACCGGAGTTGCGGGCGAAGAGGGAGTGGAGGAGAGCGGGGGGAAATATCGGGATGGGGGGTAGGAGGAAAGGGGGGGATCAGAGCATATAGGTTTCGTCGACTCCTGTATCATGGGAGTTTCACATTTTCTGCGCTGCGCGGCGTGTGTCGTAAAATTAAAGCATTTATTTTCCACCAACCAGCGAGAGTCTTTGCGCATCTGGGTTGGTTTTTGCGTGTGATGGGGTTCTGGAGGAAGAGGATAAACTCACCATTCTCCCACCTCCTCTCCTATCCCTACCCCGAACGAAGGGGGCACCGGATCCAGCGCCATCTTCAACCCCCCCAGTACCCGTCCCCCTCCCCCGGAGTCGATCGAAACGCCCGGAAATTACAACGCACGGCTTGAGCAAATAAGAGGGAGTGGTTGGGAAGACGTCTCTTCCTTCCTCTTCGTGCAGCAGCTTCGCGTTAGGACTGAGTTGCATGACTACATAAACCTAAGTGAGCAACAAGATGGCATTATTTTCCGTTGTGATATTTTGTTAACCTCATTGTATATTCTTTTGGAAGATTCTTCTCAGGTAATGGCAACGAGGCAATTTCTAGACTCGTTACTTGAAACAAGTCTCTTCTTAGTTTTTTAATGTCCATCCTGTAAGATATATCATCCTATAACTCCTTAAGAGCCCTCCCTCGGGTATCTTTGTCATCCTACCAGCATGGATGCTGCTGTTCCGTAGGGTTTATGAGAAATAAAATGCCAACTCAGACCGGAAAATGGAAGAGATAGACCTCTAAAGATGTGGTGTAAGCAATCTGTCAATAGGAGCAAGGAGGAAAAAGAACGCAGTCCTCCGGAAGAGGAGTTGAGTTTGCGACCCATAATCGTTGGGTAATCTTCCAGCTGATTGGTAGGAGTTTGGATAGTACTTATTCCAACCTCCCTAGTACTTTCATTATTCTTACCACCCATAGTAATGGTAAATGGAAGCTTTGTGATTTTACATATGTTAAGATGTGTGGAATATGCTTCTACATATAGGAATTGAAAATGTTACGTCTCATCTGAAGGAAAGAATACCTATTGAGTTTAGAGCGCTTTCTAATTAATTCCAGTTTGCAGTTCAGAATTCTACTGTCAAACTTCCTTTTTGATTTGAAATTCTATTGTCAAATGGGTGTTTTTTGTAGCATTAGCTAGCGTGGCTAGGGTTGACTAAGGCCTAAATCAATTTGATGTTCGATCAGAGAAAAATTTTACTTGCATGCGTTTAGTGCAACACCATCAAACTACAACGCTACAACCTATTTAATTATCGTAATTGCATTCGATTTTTGGTTGGATTAATACTTTTGTCCGTTTTTAGTGGAATTAATAGGAAATAACTTTACTAGAGAAAACTGTAGAGCTTACTTCCTCATTTGTAAATGACATTTATGAATGCTTTAGTTAATCACTTTACGTGATTCATTTGGTGTTCTTACGCCAAACACAGTACTGAAGATATATCGAGAATAGCTGTTTTTTTGACAACCTATTTCGTCTGTGACTTACAACTTGTCACCGTATTACGATTGCTAAAGTATTTCCATGCATAATTGTGATATAATTACTAGTGGAGCTCAAGCTGTGCTATTTTTCTTAATGTTTTCTGAATGAAAGTTTGATTGCAGATGAGGTATTTGGAGCACTTGTTATTTAATGCGAATTCATGCGAATGGCTCAGAAATAAGGCCTCACTTTCCCGATGTGAACATTTTAAATGCCCTCAGGCATTTATCATCAGTTTAGTAAATACGAAGTTCATTTAATCGTCATGGCACAGATGTACTTTCGGTAAAAGTTATCACGTCAGATCTTGCAGTACCAATATTTCAGTTGGCTTCCATGCATGGGTCTTGCGAATAAAACACCCTATATGAAGACCAAATAACTCTGAGGGAGCAATAAAACGGTCACTTAGTGATTTCAAGCTGGTATAATAAGTCAAAATGAGCAGCAAACTCCTTCAAAAAACGGCAGTTTAAATGACATTACCGATTATGACATATTGTGTGCATTGGTAGTGCATCTAATCATTATACCAATTTTGAATCATCGTTGTATTATTGCTGCTACACCTACATATTTTCCAATAATGGCCTGCACAGAAAACTAGATATTCTATTTGAAGGGATGCTTGCTGTTGGACGTGTCTAGGCTGAACACGATCGAATCATGAAAAGATAAGGAAAAGGATTACATTGAGTTTTTTCTTGCGTAGTACTAAGCTTCTGCGTTACCGTATCATGGAAAAGAAATAAACCGGTGGAAACGGAAAAAATGGAACATGAAAGCAATATTTTGTGGCACCAACTCAGGTACATACAAAGTAGAGATGAGGCCTGTTCCGTCTACCTATCTCTCTTTCTTTCATTCACTGTTTTCGCATCGTGTTCCCTAGCAGTTCGTGGACATAGAGAAAGGGTCAGGACATTCGTCGGAATACGTACGTGTTGCGGTCTTACCTGCTACCGTCCCCATCCCACCCACCTCTCCCACGCCAGGCCTCAAAAGTCCTTTTATCTTCCCGGCACACCCGGCGTTTTTTTCTCCTCGGCCCTTTTCCCACCGTCTCGATTTTATGTTTACTGCTTCCCATCTGAGCAGGCCCCGAGTGTGCTCGGCCGCTCCGCCCGCCCGCACCCGCCCGCTCGCCCGCCAAAAGTTACACCGTACGATTCGTGCGTCTCCATCTTTCATGCCGAACGGTGTTCACCGGTGGCCGCGTCCAATCCCCTTTCCTCTTGCTCTTCTCCCGGATCTCTATCTATTCCGTCGCTCACCTTCTCCCCTCCCCCCCCAATCCACTCCTCCCCCCAACTTAACATTGCACGAATTACACGTTTGGAGGCACCGGCGGTATCTTAGATATAAATGGGACTTTATTTATAGTAATTCTGACAAAGTGTACCACCACATTTAGAAGCTTGAATAAAGTGTCTCGCGCTTATATTACGTAGATCAATGTGGACGTCTCTTCAGTGTAACAGAAAACTGTGTTTTTTTTGCTCAACGTGATAGCTATTGTGCCACTCATTTCAACGTTAAAGCCTTAAAATCCGGTCTTATCAATAGTTTGGCATATTTCTAATGCAAGACGCATCTAATAACGTGTGTAAATAAAATTTGATCGGGAAGCAGGGATTTGAATTTAAAATACTGGCCATGATTTGCGAAGTTTCATTAGCTCATAAGTAGAAGTTTTCGCGAGTACCGTATCTGTCGGTGTTTTTAAAACATTGAATCTAATATGGCTAAAAGATGATGAATATATCTTGTGTGTATTCATTTACTTCCGTATGACGTGGACATTTTTGGGATACTTATTGTAATTGGATGTTAATTGTAAGCCAATACTAATCATCTCCAGTCGTCAATCTGCAGATAGATTTGTTGCAGCCAACCAAACCGTTCTCTTTCCAGCTTTCATATTATTACCTCATTCCTGCCTAGTTTAACAGTGCCTATTATTTGATTAGTCTATTTAATTGCAGAAATTGAAAGGAAATTTCCAGTTTATATCAATCGATTAAATAGTAATTAAATCTCATTTTTGTTTTATAAATAGTTAAAAATGTACTCTAGTGTCTATATAACAGAATTGCCAAATTTTATTTGGCATGCGGTAATTATATATAGCGTATCAAGCTGCTCTCTAAACTAGATAGATAAAAATATGCTGATATTAATAACTAAATATCCTAATAAATATCAATCGATTTCTGTCTGTAAAATTCACCATAGGTTTAAATTCCACAGTGATATAGGTAGGTTTTATCCGTAGGTATATCATGGGTGATATAGACTGGATAACGCACAGATAAGAATTCCATGAATGTGACCCTTTTCGGAGACATTCCTTCGGCTTTTGCATTAATTTGCCATCTCAGAGTCATGAAACTCAATACTCTTTCTCGCTATGCGCTCCCCGTCAATTTACTCGCAACGACTCCCCTTTAACATTCCATAATGCCTTTCCCACAGCTCTTGTCTCTATGCCCTTATCATTTGCCGCTTAACTAGCCTTTTATTGCATCACGTTATTGTGAATTCCTCGTCATCCTAAGGTTAAGTGATTTTGAGTACTTCACTCGGAATTTGAAAGATAAGCGTTAGTTTTGAGGGACACATGGAGAGGGAGAAATTAAGTTATAAAATTACAGGACTTAGAAAATGGAGTCGCTTTGGAATTGTTTTAATTGATGGCCTAATTCAATTATGAGCTAACATTATAAATATGTGGCGACGCGGTAAAGTCCTCACCTTCCACTTTGAATGTCGCGGGTTTGAGTCCCGCCTCGGTGGATTTTTCACCGGTCTGTACATCCGTGCTTCCGGGCGCATCTGTTCGACCATTGTTTATTCATATGGTGTATGAGGCCAATTTTGCCATCTTCCAGGGTAATGCAAATAAATGAGTAAATGTCATTAACTAGACTGGTTGATGCAAAACTAACAATTTAAGTATGATTCATCAAATTTATGCAATAAAATGGAATATAATGACAGAGAGTATAAATATTTTGTATATGTTACAATACAGTTATTTATTCTTTGTCAAAAGTCAATTCCCGGAATTATGATGCTGCTAATAAGGTCAAGAACCAGACACATGTTTGCTTTTAGAATGAGATTGATCGTCACGAGTTGTGCGAACGTCAGAAAGTTATTACGCTGTTAAAATAATCATGACATTTCAACCTTTTACTCCTGAATGTATTTCTACAATATGACTTTTTCAGTATAATTATTGTTACAACCTTATGCCTCTGTTCCTAGTAAATTGAAATGTCACCTGCCCTGAAATGATGTCAAGGCTCATCGCTAAAAACCTTTATCTATTTACTATCCTTTTCATAAAGTTTCACGGCGTATAAGTCAGAGATGAGCTATAAATGCTTTGCTAACGATATATTGATATAAAAGCAAAGCTCTTTGTCAATTCATAGATACTCTTCCCATTAGGTAATACACGTATGGAGGTCATTTTATTAGCTAGCAGTACCCTTTTTCCATCATGTTCTCGAAATTGTAGAGCGATATTAACTTACGTCATACTTTTTTATAAGCACAAGAAAAGGTTTTAATGGTAGACGGCAACAAATGATTTAATGTACAAAAAGATATTCCTCAATGTATGGAAAAATAGACAGGACTTTTTTAATTGAAAAATTTAGAATAAGACATTCCAGTTTCGATGAAACAATAGACAGAGGATGTTATCTTGGACATATAACGCTTCAGCTCTCTGTTTAATGGCGTGAATACCACCAAAATTTTCGTCCTGCGAATCGTTACCTCTTGCATTCAGATCTCTTGCCTGCGATTAATGCTGCATTCGTTCCTTGCAGAGGTAGATTATAAGTACTACTAAAGTGTAGATTGCGCCCCTTCCCTTGTCCAGAACTATGAGTGGCCTCGCCCTTGCCCAATGGCATACCAACCAGTTCCCCGCACCCTTAATTTCCCTCGAGGAAGGAATTATGGGGCAGAGGAATGCAGGCAACCAATAAATCATGACGATTGTTTTCTGGCCATTCACCTCAAAGACGGAGAGTAGTGACTCCAGTGATTTTTTTCTTTTTTTATCTTTTTCCTCTCGGAGTATTCCACCTCTCGTCCAAGCCACCCTTGTCCAAGTCACCCTCGTACTGACATTTCTATAAGCCTCTCGTGCACTGGAATCAAGGGATGATAACGGTAATTCTTGACGTTATTCTACCTGCTACTTAAAAATATTTTTACTCCTTTTATTATTCACCTGTTTTGTACTTCCACAAATATCTTATTAGGGAACCGTTTATTTCTCAAATCAAAGCACCTGGTCAGGCATTGAAGTGCCTAGCAATCTTTCATAGTTTCCAAAATGTGGATTAATTTATATTTAATTTCTCTAATTTCGCCTAAAATTTCATATCTCCTATTATTTCATATCATATACAAATTTATACTTAATTTCTATTTATATTCCTAGGAGTATTTCAATAACATCTCTGATAAATGGTGGGTTCTATGATCATTGGAACAATTTTGCAGTTAATTGTTCAAAGTTTCAATTACAGTTCCGAAAATTGTGGAAGTATGCTATCGACGCAGGTAAAATAAATTCAACATGCATTTACAACATTTAACAATTATCGTCTTTTTAGATTTACTTTAATGCTGCTCTTTCTCAGTGACATTAATTTTGTGTGTCATTTAAACATATTGATATGAAAGGAGAATTTGAGCTATAGGTAATATTGTGTAGTTATCCATTTACTCAGCTTAATTTTGCTAATGAGGTTCAAATCGTTAATGCTCTCTTCTTTTACATATACGATATACTGACATGATTCACTATTTATTAGTTTCTCATAATTTATTTAAGATGTTTGACGGCGAAATTGAATAGCTAGTAAGGATCCATTACTAGCTGCGAGCATGCGAATGATTTTTTCGGGACCATCAAACTTTAGCTATGTTGCCCTACGATCATATCGTCTCAGGTGTAGTGGCCATACATCATAACATTCATTATACATTTATCCTTGCATTCATGTTCATGTTTTTAGAATTTTTATCTCTATTTTTTTCAGTTTGATGTATACTTTATGGTTCTAATCTGTCAATCAACACGTTTTTTGACCGATTAGTCTTTCCCCCAACTCGTTTCCAACCATCCAGAATTCTCGTTTGACTCCCATCGTCCTCATTTTCGCTCTTTTACCCCGTATCGCCATTCTTCAAACGACCCAGATTTCTTCTTGCCCCTTGAAATCCAATACTAGCCGCATTCCATCCCCGCCGCTTGCCACGGCCACCGCTCCGCAACCTTAAATCCCTCGTCTCTCTTCCTTTCCGCCCTTTCCCAAATCCTTCCCTTCCTTCTTCTTTTCCTTACACATCCTTCCCTTCATTCTGCCCCCCTCATTTTCCTGTCTCCGATGCAAAGTTATCGCACTCTTTCATCTGCTAATGCTTTTTGTTTCACTTGTTCCACCAGACGAGATCCTTTATTCCTCCTTTTTTTATATTTCCCTTCGCAGAAATAACTTCGCAGGAGAGAAGTTTTCTGTTGTCCTAGTATAATTGCGTTGACTTACGAGATAAAGTTTTCCATACCAAACTTTTGAGCTCTCCTCTTGTACAGAACTTTCGATTATATTCCTTAAAGGCTTCCCAGGTGACATTTATCTAGATTTCTCGTTCCACTATGATACCGAGGAGAAAAAATGGTATTCTCGCCCTGCCATTTGTTCAAATGAACTGGAGTTTACTTTTCAGCATTATCTCAGCATAACGCGTGCCTAGTCTAATTAACTCGAACTTAAGCCGTTATTAATAGTTTCTCACAGAAAATACGTTCGTCTCGAGCGCTGAGTCGTAATTAATTATCTGACTTGCTGCTTTTGCCTCTATATCTTTAGGCTTCTGCAAAAAAGTCTTCTTAACTACTCTGTATTTTCCTCAAGAAGCCAAACGAATGAGGTTGTTTATGCATGATGTCGCCAGCATCATAAAAGATACTTCTTCAGATAAACTCTGCTCCGAAATTTGTCCCTGGTATTGTAATGGCGCTGAACATATAATTTATGTTTCAAGTTTTACTGCTAAATTTCTCAGACTGTCCCTTATCCTCCAGATGTTCTCAAAACCTGCCTACTCTCATATCTTCATGTACTTTATGACTCGTTTCTTTTTAGAAAAAAAATAACCGAGGAAATGTACAAGCTCAATCATATATGGGTACTGAAAAAATGCTGACGATCAATTGTAAAAAAATGGCTATCCCTATATAAATATATGAACTACATTGGAATTTCGAAGGTAGGATTAGCAATTCTTTATGTGTACTCAATTTTTATGGAATATGCTCGGCCTTTACTTTTACTCTAACATTAATGAATTGCAATTATATACAGGTGAAGCACACTTATTTATTCATTACTTAGGTGAAGTTTCCTTCCTAACGTTCCTTAAAGGTACTGTTATTCCTTTATATTGCTTTTCATTTTAAAGTAATCATATCTCAGGGATGGTTTCATAATATTAAAAATTATATTTTTGGAAAATAATTGAGAAATTACACGGTCAGGTCAGATTGCTTGTCCTCAGATCGTTGATTTTTATGGGGACTCAGTTTCTAGCGTTTGCTGTTCAAATTCCCGTAGTTGCGTTATTTTCAAGTACAGATTTCAGTTGTTAAGCTAAGCACGCTTGTTTATTTAAAACATTGTCGCGCCATGCGCTCAAAGTGCTAATGACATTCTCGGAAATTTCTGCTTATCCTAAGAGGCCTATTAATTTGACTGCATTCTGATGAGACAATTTCTCGTTTTGTACCTTCCTCTGTAAAATTTAACTATAAGATTTCAGTAGAATTGGGACTCTAGCAAATTAAAACAAATTTTCTCTTACTATTCATTCTAACTTCATGGAATTTAGGGTAATAAATCAGATAAGAGGGGGTAAAATGAAATGCCTAACCCAGGAGAGCCATTTATTGTCTTTGATTTCATGGTTTGGTGGCAAAATATTTTCTGGGATCAAACTATCCCTCAGTGCTCGATAGCATAGTGATTTCTTTGCAAATACCTGGAGTCCGCAAATTTTTAATATATATCTCATCAAATTCTCAAAATACTAGAACGACGGATCGAGCCATTGTAGCTATTTTTCAAATTCGGTCCTTTGCTGTGCCCTTAAATTTTTTTCAATAATAGTGCCTTTTATCCCATTTGGATATTTTTACATTTGGGAACGACTTGCCTGACTGTTTTACCTATAACGACTAAGGTAGTCATTTTGGCTAACATATTTTTACTGTAGACTTAATAGTTTTCTACATATTTGATTTTTTTATTGTGATTACAAAAAGAAACAAAAAATAAGGAAAAACAAAAAATAGTGCTAAGATACCGACGAGAATTCATTTAAGGGGATATTATTTGTTATTTTCATATTTGTCTGCCTTTTGTAACTGGACTCTCCTGGTAGCGATGCTTTTCTGAGCGACCGAAATCATTAAGATAGAAGGGTTTGAGCCCTTATTTTTGTTCAAGAAAAAAATAAAGAGTTTTGCTCTCATATAGAAATCGTTATTATAATAGCTGCCCGGGGTGTGCGTGCTGTCAGCCGTGAGATGCGCAGACTACGACTAACTGTGTAGATTGCCTGAAAGTCAAGCGTCATCCAAGCACATCAGCTGAGCGTATAGGCCGTAACATTTTACGATGAGGACGTCATACTGGTAAAGGAGATGTAGATCTTGATAGGAACAGAGGTGAAGTTGAAGAGTAAGGAAAATGAACTTGATGCTGCCGATAGCATAGGAGCGTAAAGACGGCGTTATTTCGTAGAAAGAGGCCGGCAGATGTGGTCAATAAAATGTTCTGCAAGTAATTACTGAGCTCTTGCCTAATGCTGTGAAAAATGTAAGTGAAGATGGCGTTGTTGGCGTTTGGCATCTATTTTCTGATAAGGCGATCTCAAATCATATAAAAAATGCTCTGAAATAGAGGTATGTCGGCGACTCAGCAATAAGAATCGACCTTTGGAGATAAGTTAACTTGAGGCCTTAACGGGGATGTTGTACGCTCATGACGTCTTGGGATTGCGAGATGCCCAGGTTTCCGATTTGTTTCCAGTTTGATTTGTGTTGGGTTTTACCAATTTGCAAAGTTTTTTTATCAAGATACAAATTCTAAGAAATTGGTCGTTTTCTAAGATTTGACGCGAGGTCGTCATGATCTGAACGCCTGAAAGTAGGTAAAAATACATTTTTTTCTTTCGTAAGGAATGGATTAATTGTAAATTACATTTCTGTGTACATATCTGGAACTTAAATGACTGTTCAGGATGTTATTTTTATTTAAAGCGAGATTCCCTTTTACAAATTTATGCCATCCTAACCTCACATATATTGGCCAAAATATTAGCTTGCTGTTGATGTTGACAAGAATTATGTCGTAAATGATTTCGGTATCATAGGCAATGTGACGAACGTGGTGGCTCCAGGGAAACAGGAACGTGTCCGATGTTGCTGTGGTGAAGCTCGTTAAACCATTTTTAGGAATGGGAAGGAACATTGTTCCATATGGTAAAGAAGCTGAAAACGGGACATACATCTATACAATCACGGTAAACAAAGCTAGAAGGGAGATTCTACAAGCTATCAAGACTGTTAAATACGAACGATGTGCTTATTAGTTTTACACAAGTAATGACGTTTGACTGTATATCTATATATACTGAGGGGAAAAGAAAATGATGTGATAAATAAGAGTATCTTGCCTATTTCGTGCCATGTAAACCAAAATATTAATAAAAAAACTCCAGAGACAATAAAAATGGATAATCAAACGAATTGCATCGTGGATACCGTTGATCTTTGGGTATAGTGAGCTCTATGAAGGCGACCTGTTCCAAGGCGAAGGTGACTTTTTCATAGTCTCTACATTACAATTTACTTGAGCGCAATCAATGCCTATGTTATGAACGCCATTTGCGTGATAACTTTCTATACTTTCAAGTCAAGTTCGATATATAATAAACGTTTGGTAGACCTTTAAATGACTGGTTGGAGTATTATTTGCCCTAGCTCTATAGACTTCACACTTTCATGTATATTACATAGCCGTACGTATGTTTCCAGACACCTGCTAAAATCAACACAAACTGCAGAGATAAATATGTTGAAAGAACGTCAATAAACAGTTAAATTTATAATCGTCAAGAAATAGTTATTGAGTCAATTTTGCAAACAATGCTGTAACAACAAACTGTGTTTTTAACTTCCCTTCGGTGTAATTAAGGCAAGTATCTTTTTACGATAATAGAGCTCTACTCGTTATTGTGCGTGATTCCATCCAGAACTAAACATTCATTGTATTTAACCCGGTGTGAATCCTGAGAGAATTTCACTCATTCATACTATTGTTCCATGACGTCTCTCGTAGTTATTATAATTTCTTCAATTCATTAGTTAAAAGAATTCTGAATAATCAATCACTACTTCAAATATTATTCGGGATGTTATTTTGAATTACATCTATCCATTAGGGTACGTTTATAACCATTCTTTTTAATGTGATGAGAACATAGTGGAAACGGAGCAGCTGGCAAATTTTTGTCTTGATGCAGAAAACTTAAGGGCAAAATTAGGTTTATCTATGTAGCTTACATTGCTTTATATGAGATGTGAGTGGGCGAAAAAAAATGAGGGGCTTCAGTAATTCGCTAAGGCAAATTAATTCGTTGAAAAGGATCTTTTTTTCTGGTCCCTAATATATATATATAACAATTAAGCTCACGTGTGCTACACTTCTATGCGAAACCCATTTAATGCACTATTCCAGATGAAAAGAATAAACCCCACAACTCACAGCTAAACGTGTGAAACATGAAGGTTACCAAGCTAGTGTCGACAAATTCAGCATTAACAAATAGATGTATTAAGGACGAGGAAATCCAATTTAAAGGTGTATCTCGAAGCAGTTTTATACCGGCCAAACGTGTTTTCCTCTGGCTTCCCGGACGCAAAACAAAGAATTTCATCCTTATCTCCCTATTCGAAGAAGCGATTCCATTTGCCGACATCCAACTACCATTGTTTTGGTGACATGTGGAAGACTGAAGACCGTGGGATTTCAGATTTGTCAACCTGACAATAAAGTAATTATTTTTAGAAGTTTTTTATCAGATGAGGCAATCATCATTATAAATAGTAGGTATGTTGTTATGAATCTCGTTGAAGCGATGCTAACTGTACAAATTCCGTCTCTCTGATATCCCTTTTTCAATAATAGATATATAATATATATGAAAGCCATTTATTTGAGATACCATTTTAAAAATGCCTAACAGATTGCATTTGAAGTTACCCAATAAGTAGCTGCAGTAAATTTATGCAGCGTAAACGGAAATTACGTCGATTATCGGTGAAATTACGAATGTTTTTATATGAAGGTTTCTAATTCATTTTCGATGTGAGAAAGCTATAGGACTATATTTATATGAAAGGTAGCTAGATTTATTTCTGTTACTTTAATAACTATAACCGACAAATTCTAATGTTTGATCAACATGCTCAAGTGCAGTACCATTGTGGGTAACTGTTGTATATAAATTTAGAGACTAAGAAGAAAGTTCGTCGAAATAATATGAAATATCTTTCTTCGTTCACTAGTCCATTTTCTCTCAAATATTACCCCTGTAATAACGGCGTTTAACGTAATTACTTATTTTTTACCCTTAAACAAAATGTTAGGTTACGAACTTAACTCTAAATTCTACTTTTTTCGACCACCAAATTATTCGACTGTGGAATTAACTAGAGTAAAATTCTCGGCCTCCAATGTAAAACTAGTTTTAATACTAAATTATCGCCCTCTAAAACTTAAATATTGGACTGAAAGTGTAGTTCTAAAATACAGTGCTTCATTGGAAAATTTCCAGTTTTCGCTGAAGTTTTTCCGTTGACATCTCGTTGAGGGGAATCAAAATGAATCTGTCACTCATGGTGATTCCTGGTAAATTATGGTAATGGTATTAAAATCATAATACCTTTTACGTTGGCTTCGACTTGTCTAACCGAGAGGTTTTTAGTAAACCGGAATCGAATGTTAAAGGAAATTACTATAAAACTGTTTATTCAGTTAGGTGCCTTGCATTGCCAGCGAGAACAGATATGAGCCAAAGTTCGACGGCAAATCCATTTAGGCGGTTATTACCTTCATGTGGGTACACGCAGCGCATCGTGTGTATCTGTAAATCCTTTTCCGAGGTGCCAGGTGTAAACTAAGTCCCTTATAGGATTCATGACACCCGAAAGAGGCTTTTTTCACTTCCCCTCGTCGTTTAGTAAGGTTTCCCTATTGCAAACAATGGACAAAGCGTCACAAAAATTGTTGACCTGTAATTCCTCTTGCCTCGAAAATCAAGCGGCGTGCTTGAAAACCAAGTTAGGGCTCGTAAAATCATTATAAACGTCCTATATTAGCGCTTTCAAACGATATATAAAAGAAAACAATTGAACTTTCCTAGATAGGTGATTTTTAACTAAGCATATATTCTTGTATTTGATAACCTACACTTTTAGTATTTATATTATTTGATTATTAGAGTATCATCATAAGAAATTAAATACGCTTCACAATAGCTGCATTGTTCGTAGCGATCCTCCTGAAATGCTGTTTGCCATAACTATAGAGCAAATAGATAGGCAATTTATTAAAGTAATTAGTAAATGGTCATATGCAACATGCCCTAGCATAATGATCATACCTAAAATGGTTAAATAAAAAAATATTGAATGAATAATCCTTATTCAGCAAATAACAATAAAAACGAGGATAATATTGTAGAAATAAAGCTTACTCAATAAAAAAGATAAAAACCGATGACAGCCCAATGTATCCTTTTCGGCATCTATTCGTTAGGTTTATATTTTATGAGAGTAAAGCCATCCAATTACCTGGAGGATTCCCCCGAGAGCAAGTGGGAGTACCTTTTTAAAAGAAGAGTACGAAGAGGAAAGCAATAACAAAATGGGCCAAGTGTTGGAGAAAAACATCAAGATATTCGCGCGAAATTTAACCTTCGAATCGCGTGTTCCAATTCTTGAGTTAACGGCTTCATTTTTTCGACGAGGGTTTGGTGAAGGAAGTAAGGAAAAAAATTTTCGAAGCAATTAATGTCTTGAAGGTTTGGCTGCCCTTAAGGGTTGGGCATAGAGTAGATAAGGTGACCATTCTATTAACGGAATTGGTCTCTTCCTTATTTCAACATTCAATTTGCTAGGGGAGACGAAAGCATGAACTTTCCTTCAATCACCAAACCCCTTCTCCGCTCCACCCTTATTCCTTTCCCTAAGTCTCTCCCCTCCCTTACCTCTGGATTTCCTTAAAGGGGTTACGCTCCGTGATGCGAAACTATTTGTTTTGCGGGATAAGGGGAGAGAAAGTGTTTTCAGAGTCGAAGCGAGATTGGTTGGTGGGAGTTGGGTGAGCCTCTGGAGAAGAGGGGTGAGGGTTGGTGAGCGAGAGAAGGCGAAGAGCCATTGTTTGCGTGAATTCCTGAACCCATGGATAGAAAAGTCAAAGTTTGAAAAAGATCGGAGTGGGTTGGTTTGAAGGGTCTTTGGACGGGCACGAGGCATATTTAGGGAAAGAATGGGATTTGATCTTACATATAAATATAGAATATGGGTGGCCGTGGGCATGGATGCGGGATTAATTTTGAATGCGTAGGGTGGGAATCCAGTACACGAGCCAGTATACCATATATAACTTATATATAACTTAAATATATATAACTTGGTTCTTAAGACCAAGGTGCTAGTAGCACCGAAATATCAAGAAACTCTCTGTGTGTTCATTTTTTTGTGTTTCTCTGTTTTTATCGTCTGCCTTCCTGTGGCAAATTTTATAATATATATATATATATATATATATATATATATATATATATATATATATATATATATATATATATATATATATATATAATGCACTTAGGATCACTTAAGTGACGAATATATAAAAGTTTGCCAGAGGAAGGCAGACGACAAACACAGAAAACAAAAAAATGATGAACACACAAAGTTTCTTGATATTTCGGTGCCACTAGCACCTTGGTCGCAAGAGCGAAGACTGAGAAGGAAGGGAGGACTGAGGTGGTAGGAAGGGAGGACTGAGGCGGAAGGAAGGGAGGGAGGGGAGGGACAGGGGAAGGGGAGGAGGGGGAGGGAGAGGAAAGGTGGGGGCGGGAGGCGGGAAGTGGAAGAAATTCGAAAGGAAGAAGTAGTATGGGCAGAGGTGATAGAAGAAGTTAGTGGGATTTATTGAGTCCTGGCGGAGAGAAAGCCTGGAATAAGTAAATGCAAGAGGACTCAAGATCTTTGATTTGGAGTGGGGAGGAGGAAGGGGGAAGGGAGGCGAGAATGCCAACCTTAAAAATATTATTAAAGGTGGAGTTGTGGGAAGAAACATGGGTGGCAACAGGGAGGGAAACAGAAATAGAAGGTGGTTCATTACAACTGGAGCGGTGGCCATTCATGCGGATGTTAAGGGGAGTGGTCGTCAAACCGATGTAAAAACTAGGGCATAATTGGCAAAGAAGGATATAGACAACATTATGGGAAACGCAGGAGAGTGAGGGGACGGAAGGAAGATGAGCGGAAAGGAATTTATCAGGCAGAGGCTGGGTGAGAAGGATGCCACAAGTTTTGCAACGTGGGCGATTGCACGGCGTCGGAAGGGACTTAGTAGGTCGGGAGATTGATTTGGAAAGAGGTTTAGTGATTTTAAAGAGGGTGGAGAGGTTGGGAGGGCGTCTAAAGGTGAGAGAAGGACAGCGGGGGGAAATTTTGGAAGTGGTTAGGTTGTCAGAGAGGATGGGGTAAAGGTTTTTGATTAAACGACGGATGGAGTGAGCTCCAGGGAAATAGGTGGTACAGAGGGAGATTTGATCATGAGGAAACTTATTAAGAACTCATTTTTTTGTTTTGTTATATATATATATATATATATATATATATATATATATATATATATATATATATATATATATATATATATATATATCACTGTGTGTGTGTATATCTATATAAAAACACCTAAAGAAATATTGCTGGTACGTTGGCTAGAGTACTGGATTCCCACCCTACGCACTCGGATTCGAATCCAGTCCCCAATATTATCTTATAACTATCTAATAATCTTATAAAATGCAGCAATCCTTCCTCCGGGCTGACAGGTGCGAAAATCTTGACTCAACGCTAATGCCGTCGTCAGTATTCTCTTCCTCTTATTCGACTTACAAACTAATATCTTACCAGCTTTCGCGGCTAACTATCTAATGGCCTTAATGGACTGTCACCTAAAACCATCCCGCAAACCAATTAACTAAACTGAAGGTAATTCAAAAGAATACTCAATGATGAATCTGTTTACATGAGAACGATAACTCTGAATTTTACTCGAACTAATTTAAGGAATTTATATGATTTTCCATTTTTAAATTCTCCATTTTAATAGAGTTTCTAATTCTTCATTATAGTATGTGTATCTATTGAATAATTGTCCATTTATTGTAAATGAAAACTTCAGGAGGTAGCATAAATGCATTAAAACACCTTGAAATTTTTTTGGAAAATCACCATGAACAAAATATAACTTAGATTTTTTGAGGAAAATAAAATGAAAAGTGATAGAAATGGAAAGTAAAGGATTCAATTATTCAACTCCAAACGAGTTCCTCAAACACTTCCAAAAGAGAAATTGAAGGAATTCTTATTCTTCTTAAGATGCATAAGTATATGGCCCTATATGTGTTAGTAATATAATGTTTTCTCTTCGGACGAAGAGTTATTCTATGAAAAATCGTAAAAGAAAATTAAATTTCCCAAAAGAATGACACTATCTTCTTTCTCTCAGCCTACTCAGTGGAACCTATTTACCAGTACTTTAGCGGATTTTGCTTGTATTTATCAAATCTGAATGAAATAATTCAATGAAAAATCACCGCGGAAAAAAAGGCTTTGTACCAACGAAAAAAAATTATAAAACTGAACATTTGGGGTGAAATATAATTGATGACCAGAATTTTAATTAACAATATCGTAGAAAAAATAATTGATCATGATAAGTTAAGTGCGTATATCTCTCTTAAAATAAACTGACCCCCCCGTCAGTTTATTTTTACTTTTACCTTCAAAATGAAATATTTGGTATCATATCGTCTTATCCTATCTGATGCAAGGAACTGTTTCATTAATTGTTCAACAATTGCGGTCTTTTCATATTTTTGGGACTTCATAAACCGATTTTATGAATTGTTACGAAGACAATTATTCCAGAGGAAAATGCATGTAGGAAATAAGAAAAAAATATTGAAAAGTTCACTGTCGCTGCGTCAGGATTAAATTTTGAACTCACGATATGGAAAATACTTGATAAAAAGACGATTATGACTAAGGTATTTCGTATTGGAAGATAATTATTTGAGTAATAGTCAAACTCTTATGAAGACCTAATTAAATAAAAACAAATAAGTACACTTCAGTTCACACGAGCGACGATAAATGAAACGATTTGCGATGTTGAAAGCTCCAGTAATCTGCCAGACGCTTATGCCACTGAACAAATCAAAACTTTGGTTAAAATAAATGTGATAAGTTGATAAAACTCCAGTTACCTGCCGGTAGCTAGTAATCGGTTAGCGTGGTGGAAAGTTTGGGAAGTATATAACGAACTATGAGAAAAAATGGAATTCCTATAAATATGAGCCTTGTGTCACAAAGAAATTTAGATAATTATCGCTATTGTTTTCACTCTTGGCATGCTATGGCACTTCAACTCTCTTTTTTATCTTTTTGAAGTGCGCTGCTTAGTGTGGAGTATATTTAATTAATGGAAAGCACCTTCTCAGATGGATTTTTTAGATAAAGTATTGCACTCCATGCAGAAAAGATAAACACCCTCCATTAGCCGTCGTCATCAAGCGGTATTGTGCTATTACGTTTGAATTCGATTGAATTCTCAGAGGTCTTTAATTTAAACTCAAAACTGTAGGATTTAAGTGGCAATTTCCTGTGCTAAAATCTTTTGTGACAAGATTTTAGTAAATATTGTAAGTATTGAATAGTTTTAGAATTATCGCGTTGAATTACACCAGAACATTCTCCTTTTGGATGAGGCCGTCATCATCAAGTGATATGGAGAAATTACATCTGAATTGGGCGAAATGCTTATAGACCTTTTATTTTTAAACAGAACGGTAGTATTAACTTAAATAAAACTTTGTATACTCCACTATAGGTTTGATAACACGACCCGGGTTTCGACTCTTCGTGTCATCTTCAGGTGGAAAGATGACACGAAGTGTCGAAACCCGGGTCGTGTTATTAAACCTATTGTGGAGTATATAAAGTTTTATTTAAGTTAATATGAATTACTTCCACAAATTTAAGCCTGGAACCATTTCCTTTGAGAACTGTAGTCATTCGATTCCCAGGTTCTCCGATAAAATACTGCCAGACGTCTCCATTAATACCATTCATAATTCTCGAAAAGTGTGAATTAATCGAGGCGAATTTCATCAGGTAGTTCACCTTTGAATTTGGGCTGCACTTCTAGGTTTTCCCAGCACAAGTCTAACCGGTTGTAGAAAAGAAAATTACAGAACATGGATTTATGAACCCGTCGTGAGTTTAAGAGAGGGAAGGAGGTCAACAAAGGTTGAATAAATAAAACACTCGCCGTGGGCCGACAGAGCAGAGATGGCGAGGAGTCGTCGGGTGCAGTAGCCGTGTCACGTGAGGTCGTTCGGTTCGGTGAGAGTTTTTTGAAGGAGAGGGGGAACAGCCTGGCGAGCCGAAATTACCGTCCTGCGGAAGCACGCCGCCGTCGGATGACGGACGCGGGAGTTTACATGCCCCCGGGAGTGATTTGGGGGAAGAGCCGGGAGTAAGTTAAACCGTTTCCCCTTCGGTCCATCCCCTCTGCTGCTGCGGCCATGACACAAATTTTCATCATGGGTCCGGAGGAAAATGCCGCCCTAGGACGTATACTTCCCTCGGCCCTTCTTTCCCACCCCTCCCCTCGCAAATGGAATGGACTCACGTAGGTAACTTAGGCTATTTTCAGGGACGAGTGACTTCTTCATCGTAAACAAAAACGGAGGACCGGCAGAAAAGCGTCACGCCAGTCCCGTCCAACACAGCACTCGACGAATTCATTAATCGAGAACTGACTGTAATTCATGAAAAGGGCTGCATTAACCTCATTTTCCGCGTTGAAAACGTCCGAAAAATACCGATATCATATGAGACCGGGTAATCATCGTCCAGCGTGACCTAGTATCAGATGATTCTCACATTATGTTACTTTGTATGCATGTTATTTCCGGAGTATCGTATGGGGCTAATTTAAAGCCGAGCAGCGCAATGATGAAAATATATAACGTGCTGTGGTGCACCAGACTATCCAGTGATTATGCCGATTTGCATTCAAATGTCGTCGATCGTCAATAGTAATAAGGCCTTAAGTTATAACAACCAGGATATAACAACGGCTGAAACATATGCCTGATAAAATGCCCATGCTACTTAAAACAATACTTTTGTGGTGACTAATTTCATCCTATTTATAATGTAAGACTTATACATTCATTAACTAACTATACGATGCCAAGGTTTTGGATTGGCAATGGGAGTAAAAACATGTATTTTAATGGTTGTACACGTTTTTTAAAATTGCTTAACAATGTCCACTTACTCTTTTAGCACTTCTGGTTGATGATTGATTCTTACAATCTTGAGTTAGCACACCAGCATGGCCAGGTTTCTAGAAAAAAGAAGGAAGAACAGTTAAGGACATCCTACACCGATTATTTTATACGACATTCCTTATTACATTAATTTAACTCTCTTTAATTACCACTTCATCAACTCGTTACCTCAATAGTATATTCTGTTAAAATAAATTATGAAAACATGAATATATTTGGATTCTGTTCCATTTGGGATCTTTTATAGCATCTGCTGATTCATTTTCAATCCTCCGGTAGTTCAATCGAGGCACCAGATAGATAAGCTATTGGAAGTGAAAATTGAAAACGGTCGTACGGACAATGATAGGTACTCAAACTTATACATTATATGCTGTTCTCGTAAACAGTTACCTATTCCTGCTATAGTACCGTACATCTACTTATTTACAAGAGGTAATTTTCGATTTACAAACGCTTATTTTCATTCAGCGGAGCTTATGAAAAAGAGATGAGCTGTATTGTGGAATGGTCTTGCTAATGCATTTGTTGGTGAAATATCGCATCACGGTTGGCATATCTATAAATATATCATTCCCTTAACCCTTTGAGTGCGGCATGACGTGATATAACGTCATGCCGCACTCAAAGGGTTAATACCCACTCAGATCGGTCAATTTACATTGGCGTCTGCTAACACAGAATTATTAGAACATATGCGCCCAATTTTATCACCTTTACATTCTGCTAAAAGGCTGGCGTAAATTTCGTACCTTCATCCAGTTTTCGGGTGATGTGAGTTGAATTCCTTCCGTGAGCATCTTATGTAACAATCATCGTCTAATTATTTGCTTCAATTTCTACATTTTTACAAATCGTTTTATCATTCCAATTGTGAGTTACTGCGTTGATTTTTTTGTTGGTTTATCTCTATCTGCACAGAGGTTAAGCCAAGCCGATTATAAATTACGTAAGAATACGCAGCACACTATATTTTACCGCTATATTGTCCTGCTTTTTACAAATATTTATTTATATAAGGTTTAAGGTATCATTTCATTTTTACACAGTTCATCTAGTATTTTAAGCGGTTTATTTAACTATAAATGAAAGTCGGGCTGCTTCTGATGTTTAGATATATGTGCCTTACGTTCTTTACTGGGTCATGGTAAGGTGTAAATGTTAGCTAGATGAAATATTATAAGTAAAGTTTCCCATGAATGACACCCCTGTGAGGTGATATTTTTTTAAGTAACTGGCCTTTTAATACTACGGGAAATACATGAGGACCCGAGTAATGGATACCATAGAAAATAGTTTTATTGCTCATATTTTTCATTTCAAGCCTCATAAACTTCTAGTTGTTGGTTTAGCAGTATATCGCGTAGTAAAGTAACCGATGCATCCCCATGATTCCTGCAATATATCACGAGATTTAGGTACCTTGTACTGTCCACTGATCTTGTGTACTGCTATCCCTAATAACTAACCCAATAAAGAAGTATTTGTAAGATTTTGATGACTCCTTTACGAATATCATTTTAACTGAAAATTGATAGTTTTTTCGGAGGTCCATTTCTTCACCAAATTAATTTCTCTCCCAGATTTTCCATTTATCAGTTAATAAAATATTATTATGTCAGCAATTTAGACCCAACGGAGAAGGTATTCCTTGGGAGAGTCACATAATCATCGGACTAGACCTCTTAATGTAGCAGCCAGTAAGGAAACATAGGTATTTGATGAGGTAAATTGTGAAGCTGACTGATCATGAGTGAAGATTATAACTATAGCCTGTCACAAACATTAATGTGAAAGCGCACCTCGTCGAGTCACGGTTAGGTGAAGCTCGATACTTCGATTTCATCTACCATTATATTCATGCCGTTTATCCTACATACTCTGGTATTTTATCACATCGAATCATGTAAGAATGAGACGAAGCATAACTCGTTCATCCATATAAACTTGATACCGTGAGTCCCTTGCAGTTGATTTCTGATGCTAAGTGAATGTAATATAGCTCAAAAAATGAATAGCTCAATCACATGGAGGCGGATATTCTTTAAATCATTCTCTAATTAAAACGTGTACTAACCGATTTAAACGTTATGAATCAGTTTTCAGAACAAAATGGGCAAATATGACTGGATGAAAGAAGGATATTGCTGTTCACATTATTTAATAAAATTAATGGTTACCAATGCATACTGTGTTGCCGCTGCGTCTGCTTGATTCCTGCAATTTTGTTGTATATCATGAACTGATCACTGATTCTATGTACTTTTATCCCTAATTACTTATAAACAAAAAATTAATTGTAATTAATAAAAGATGGCTCCTTTAAGAATATCATTTAAGTTGTAAGTTTTCCCGGTAGTCCATTTCTTCAACAAATTAATTTCTCTACCGGATTTTCCTAGGATATGTTAATCGGATATTTTAATGCCAGCAATTAGCACCCAAAGGAGAAAATATTTTCAAATTTTCAACAATTACACTTTCATTAGTATTTACAGACTCGGCGGGATTCTCTTGTTAAGAAAACTATCGTGCTGTAAAATTTTACTTCTCATATCTCATCGTATGATCGATCCGCGGGATTATGGAGAGTGATAGAGAGGATATTGGTGTGAATAGAGAGGCGGAGGAACATTTGAAAAGGGAGGAGTGGTGGTTTAAATCGCGCGACACCATAAAGTTTTCGCCTTCATTACACCCGCACGCAGGCAGTCCTTCCTTGATCTCACTCCTCTTCCTCCGGACCCCGTATTCTCTAACGGAAATGAGGACTATTCTGTTTCTCCTACCACCCCCTTCGCCACCATCCGCTGGTAATTGCTCCATATAAAGTTTGGGTTTGGCGAGCCTCTCCTCTCATCCACCCACATCCCTCTCCTCTGCCTAAGCTCTCTCGCCCCCTTTTGAAATACCGCAGGTCCCCCATCATGATGCCGCACTGATTGTCTCATTTATGGCGACGGAGTTTTGGAGGGAGGGCGACAGAAAGACAGGGTAGAGAAAATTGTGGGGCATGAACAATATTTTAATTGTTCTTGGCAGAATAGGCTATACTACAACGGTTGTATTGTTATGAAATAATATATAGTGTGTACAAATTCCTTGATAAACCCATTACTAAGACTGTAGAATTAATTTATTCCTCTTTTTCTCAGATAACTGAAAAATCTGTTTATTTACTATATAAATGAAAATAAATTAGGCCTATTACTACAAAATCATAATTTATAGTGATACATATTACATATTTTAACGTGATCCTGTCGTGTTAGCGTTAACTTAGTCTACTTTGGATCCTAATGTTAACAACAGAAACCTGTCTAGTTCCTCATAAAAGATAACCATTTTCTCTGTCTAAGAATATGAGGACGCTAATTGTTTTAAAGGATATCATCACATAGACTAAAGAATTATGAGTGAGCTATTTAAGCAACTGAACGTTTACTCTAGCTTTCTGCATGGAAAAAAATATCTTTTCATGAAAAATTCGACGAACCGGTGTTTGGCTACCTAATTAAATTTATTAGCACGATAATGATACAATTTCTACTCCTTATTAGGATTTAGTCAACGTAATGTAAATAGCTGCCCATTTAACAAAATAGTTGGGTCAATATTCAAAAAGTAACCTTAAATTATCATGTCAACTATAAAAACTTTATCAACAAACTTCTTAAGACAAAAAAGTGTTGAATTTTAAATTTGGATTAAAGCACAATAATTATTTTTATAGTTGAAGTATTGTTCTACCGACCTCTTCTTTTTTTATTTTATTCTTCTATTATATTTATTTATTTCTTATATTTTTATAGTGCAATTTATGCCTACCTACTGGGTGGCGACCGCCAGGGTAAACTGGAAAAACCTGGAATTGTCAGGGAATTTTGAATTTCTGGAAAAGTCAGGGAAGTATCGTAACAGTCAGGGAGAAACTGGAATAGGAATCCTCGTTACTTTTCCACCACTACGTTTATTGGCCAGTCTTTCCCGCCCTTTATTTCACCAACTGAAACTGAAGTCCGTCGCTGACGTGCATGGAATAAGAATCAACAATTCGTGGAGTATTCAGTCATGAATCTTATTAGTTGTGAATGTAACTTATTTAGTTGTGAATCAGACGTAAAATGTATCCCTTTTGTATATCCTTATTGCGATATTTGCCAAGTTGTGTTGAAAATCATGATCACAATGTATTACGCTCATCACAAGGAATCCGAGGCTATATTGTTCGGAAAATGTTACCTCGCGTTTTTTTTTTAATTCCAAAACTCAGGTCTAGAAGTAGCTGGAGCACGCTAGCTCGTAGTAAATACATGCTTCCAGCTCTATAAATACGAGATGAGGATCAAAACATTTAGAAAATTTAAAGCTACTGTAGAAAATTTAATTCGGCAGAAAAAAATATTCCAATAATAGGTGACCTTTTGGCGATTGGTCAGGGAAGTTGGTAAATCTATCAGGGAAAAGTCATGGAAAAATCAGGGAATTTCATAATGGATATCAGTAGCCACCCTGACCTAAGTTCCCCCCTAAATACCTGGTTCAATTGAATGACGTGTAATACCATTTACTAAATGTTACATTTGGTCGATTGCCGTGGCCTCTATAAATCTGAGAACATCTGTTTACAAGGGAGTGCCCAAGTAAAAAATGGAGAAAACTTTAAAAAAATGCAAAATTGCTTGCATCGTGAGCACGCGATTCGAGGACTCAATTTGGAGCATGAGTGAGACGCGCTCGTTGTCCGTGCTACGTGGATTGAATGCTGTGATTATCGCGCGAGCAAGCGCCACGGCACGAGCTACCCGCGTGAGGAGTTGAAAAGACATAGGCCGTGACAAAAGTCGGACGAACAGACGTACATGTGGCCGCTTTTGTCGTCCGATGCTGCGTCACGCTCGATTCGGGACCTCCCGAATGCTCCTTAAGTAAAAAGTGAGGAATCGATCGCTACAGAAAATGCTCTTCGAACGGTCTCCCAGCCGCGCACCATTACGGTAATCACACCCGCGGCGCCGGAATGGCCGAGCCGAGCTGATTCGGTGGGTGGAGCTCAGCTACGAAATAAGTCGTCGATACGGTCACAATAGTTGAGGTTCTCCTTCCTACTTAGCTTCTGTATGAGACATCCTCATTATTTTAACGACTGTTTAAGGAACTACTAATTGTGTATAGTTTTTATTGGATTTTTAACATATTATGAAGGGACAATAATATATGTTCATTTTTCAATGATTGCTTTGAACGACGCTATCTATAATCGTAAATATCTTCTTTAATACTGCTTAAAATCTGAATTACTCAAATAATTTGCATACATGAACCTTCATAAGTTTGGGTTTTCATGTCTTTCGTCGACTTGTAGAGTTTTGCAAATACCGAACTTCTACTATTAGATGTCCAACGAGCGCCTTGAGAATCTTCCTTTCTATTGATAACTCTCAAATATAACACACGTCTTCCTTTCTTTTGCCTCATTTAGATGAGCTAATTTTTCCTGGCACCAAAGTATCTTATGCTTCTGCCGAAACTCTGCTCCGACACTGAAGAACAGAATTAAGTAATTAAAACTATGACTAAGTAAACATTTAATCAAACAAGTTTCCGAAGACTAAGATTGCAGTACCATGACATGACTGACAATGAGTATTTGTACGCAAGATTTGTATGAAGAATGCCGTGTCCAATTAGTCAGTAACTAACGAAGTTGGTCCAATACAAGGGTATGAGACTCTGTAATATAATCGAAAAAAAAAGGTGTATAGAGTGTATCTGAGATTTGAAACCTCGTTTACCAGTAGAAGCTTCAAATAGAAATTAGAAGTAAAATCTAAACCAAGGGTATTTAGGGTATACCTATTTAGGGAAAATGAATGAATGGAGTCTATACCCCGTTTACTTAATTTCCCTTCTCAAACGGTATCAGTTGAGAAAATTAAACTCGTTCCTATAGAAATTAAATAAAAAATGCGTGGATGTTATAGAAAATTCCGCCGAATATTGCCGCCGCATTCTGAAATTTTAATATTTGGTCTGATAAAAATTGAGGATTGAGGATTTTGCACTTCGCTAATTTTCTAAAGACGTTTGGATAATCAGAGAGGAGTATTCCGTTCGTAGGGCGTGTTTAAGACGAGATGACTGTAATACACTCTTAGTTTTTTCTTTATTTTCTTAAAATAATTAAAAAGTAAGTTGTTTTAGGTTTTGGCAAATATGTAAATATTGTTTTTAAAGTGTAAATTTTATCTCATTTGCGCAGCAGTTTTAAAAAAGTATGCTTCTTTTTCGAAGCCTTGGCTTTGCTTCTCATACTCTACCAGGCCCTTTGAAAACCCTTTGCCTTTTGGAGTCCGTGGTAATTGCGTAGTCTTTGATATTTCTTTCCACCGTTTTAATGCTGTTTAGCGTTGTGGAGGATCTGACAAATTATTAGTTCAAATGATAAAGTAAAACGTTTTTCTGCACGATCAAAAACCATGTGGACGCATAAGCGAACTGTTTGTGGAAGCTGATGGTGAAAATTTCTGACGGATGTTTTTTACGCGCTTTTATCTCAAAAAAGTAGATTTAAGTTCATCGTCCATATTTCAGATACGTTATACGTTCCAACTGCGACGATTACAAATTGCTTTTTAAAACCATTTCTGTAATTCTGTGTTCCTAGGCAATCATATCATGAGCCTGACCTGCATATCTATAACCTATTATAAATTGTGTTCTATACAGTTGTTATGCATGTCCCGTCGACAGACCATACGGTCTGACGGAACATAAATATAATATAAGTTCAAATAAAACATTTAAAAAATGTCGCTTGGATACTATAACCTTGAGTCTACTGAGGCATCGTATGTGGGAGTTTACGTATCCACCCTCATTTTTGAAATTAATTTGTATGAATATCCACTTGTTATTCTCATTATTGAGTCTTCAATGTAATTGAAATTGGTTATAATATAATTTAATACAAATAACGGAAAAATGCTCCAATTAGTTCATAAAGTTTAAATTTTATTTGCCAAAATTACAGAAGGCTTAAATATGCACATGATTCACAGATTATGCTTAGATAAACGGTGTCGGTCGGCCGCCAGCCAACTCGATAGTCGCGGGTTCGATTCCCGGTGGTTTCCTGGCACATGTGGTATTTCACTATCCATGGCATGATTTCACGTATCCGTCTAAATGCATTTTCCATCGGATGTAAATGGCGAAAGTAATAACCTGCAGGGAATATGTATTAATCATATCTAGTTAGAAAAATGGGAATAATCCTTGCTTATGGAAAATGTTTTTGCTTAATATTTTATATTTTGCATATGTGAAGGTTATGTCACTACTTACTCTGTAATATCTGCAAGCTGTTACTCATTTTTACTCGGATCATTTTGGGTCATTATCACCTAATATTCTGAATAAGGCGGTTGTGTCTAACCCCCTAAATATTAAAAATCTCGTGAGTGTTCTTATTTCCGGCTAATGAGTAACGTTTTTCTCGGTATTTACTGGATTAGCTTGGAGTTTCTTTTTCCAAATATGTATGTAACATCCAAAAATAATGAAACCATAACCAAATAATTTGATTCCTCCATTATCATTGATGCCAAAAATAAGTTGTCAAGATTTTTTGTAAAAATCAGCGGAATACTCGAATAGTATATGGAAAGTTGGAGTTCTATGGAAATTAGCTTTTGATACTATATGTAGATTTCATTATTTCGGGCAATCATCAAGTTTTAAAATAGATAAAGTAGAAACCGCAGAATTTTATGATGAAATATACGAGCGTTGGAACTCATTTGAAACTGAAGTCATTTTTTAGATAAACTTAGTCGCTCCGTGATACTTCATGCCCTTGGGAAAAGGTGACTTTTATGGTTCGCATTCCCGAGTGTGGGGATAATACTCGTTTATTGACGAAGAATAAATGATCACATTTTTCGCCCCTTTTACGTGAATTCCCGTTAAGCTTCACTTCCCTGCTCTGCATTGTAATCTCTAGTCAGGAATAACTCCAATTTTCTTGACTCCTCTTAAGTGAGTGGAAGGGGAGGTAAAGTCATTTCATTGCAGAACTCATTCCATTACACAACCGCCCTTGCGGTCAATTAACCTAATTCCTCGGTGCCTCTTGTGAACTGAGGCGATGGCCCTGCTCACTTCTCTAACCCTGCTTTGCACATCCCTTCCCCTTCAAGTTCCCCTTTCCTAGTTTCCCCATCGTATTTCTGTGGAGCGGGCAGAACTTAATATAACCCAAAGTTAGGCGACTTCATTCCATCAAACAAGCTCAGCAGTCTTCCATCAAAAATTTGCAGCACTCTTGAAGTGATCTCGTCGCCTTTTTACAATTTGAGATTTTTTTTGTGGACTCAATCCTTACTTTGAATCCACAAAAATCCTTTCCCACTCTAATTTTAAGACTTAAAAAATTCAATTTTTGAGTTTCACACTTCTCTCATTAATTGCTCGGTAATTTTTACTTTCCACTCTGAGAGTGCCAGATAAATGGTCATTTTTTGGAGACAATTCCGTATTGGCAAAGGAAAAGTTTTGAGATTTCTCTTATCTCTTTTGCGTCATGGTGTATGTAAAGTTAAATATCGCTCATGGTGATGAATTTGTGAGTTTCATTGCACTTTCAACTTTCCTATTTATTTAAACTTCTAAATACTCAGAGTGAATATAGGATGTCAAATGTGTAAACCACTGGAATGTTACGCAATAAGTAAAATATTATACTATAACCATCAAAAAGTTATATTGCTCCAAATCTGACAGAGAAGCCTGGTGACTTTACAATATTAGTCCCAGAATCAACCATGGTATAGTTATGAACAACATGAGAATTCTTATCACATATATTAAGGCATATCGAATTATGTATAAGTTCATTGAGGACATAATTTGAGATGTATCCTACGCAAGTAATTGGTATATTGGCCCAAAAATGTGCTCAACTTATTTCTCCGTATATTTTGTCTTTTTTAAAAATGATTTAAGCTTACGATGACTATTTGAGCTCTTCTTGGAGGACGAGACTCATGCAACGGATTGCACATTAGTGTGTGAAAGCAATTCATAACGATACTCCATGTGATAATTAGACACTATGATGGAATAAGTCTTTTAAGTTATTAAGCAAGAGTTATGACAGACTCCCTGAAAAATATAAAATAAACTGGTTCAAGGAAACAATCACCGAGTTCAATTCAGTACTTTCACGACTAAACAGCTATAGCATACTGGAACTTAAACTCCTATATTCTCCTTTCCTTTTCCTCATAACTAAAGTATTATTGGAATGGTTCCAAAATATTATAACACCCACTAATATAAGGTCACCTTTATCTAAACAAGAAGATTTGGTATTGAAAAGTAAACACAAATTGGAAGAATTTTCCCATAACGGGTTAGACTGAGCTGCACATATATGCCGTCTGGCAGTGCTTTTATAAAATGGATAGTAAATACTAACAAATAAGGTACATCATTTCAGGCAAATTACAGCCTTATGAGAAATTGAAAAAAATTCATGCAATATAAAATGTTCCTAAAAATATTTTACCTTTGACTGACATATCAGGAACGTGTTTAATATCAAGGAAAACATTTTGCAAAATTTGGTTGCGTAAAATAAATTGAACAAATAAACAGAGGAATTGGTCAAGATAGGGTTTCCTCCTCTGACAAGTTTATCCTTTTCTATGTATTTTACTTAATGCTTGGCTTGGCCGTACAGATTATTGACTCTTCCAATGAATCACGTAGATATTTTTAATATTCTGAAGAAAACCCAAAACGTCTATTTTGTCAATGTTAGCTTTCTCCACCCCAACGGGTTTGTTAGCGCTATATCCCATTGGGCAGTTAAAATTTAAATAATTCAATATTCAAATTTTCACCTTAAAATATATTGGAAGCAGTTGGATTGCTGAAATCATGTACTGCACGAGGACTAAACATCTCTTTCATGCTCAAATTAAATTGATTCGATCATTCAGATGGAGTGTCGAGTCTTCCTTCGTTAGTCGAGGTTCCACTGTTTTACATGTTTTGAATTTGAGCGTAATTTTATCGCTCATTCATTATCAATTGAAAATCAGACAGAATGACTGCATATATCTCGATATTTTCCAGCTACTCCGTCAAAGTTAGTCTCTAAATAGAGGCCATATTCGCGACCTCTTTTGGGCCACTAGTTCTGTATTCATCGTTCCCTTTTCACATACAATTCGTCCATATTCTGCTACATTTATAAACCGGTGATATTCATTGGTTGACATTCTTGGTATTGCTGGGCAATACTTAGCTATCTCATCAATATTCCACTCAATGAAATTTCAGCCTTGATATCTCGAACTTATTAATCTGAGCATACAAAATGCTCGAGCGAACTTTCTCGAGAGATTCCAACATAGTTGTACAATATTTTGTTGCGATCAAATAGTTTCTAGTTTTGGGATTAGCTATTTTTCTTCCGCGCAATGTCACTTATTTCAGGAATTTCTTCTTCATATTACCACTTTGAGAGGGTTCACGTTACCGTAAAACTTAAAAAGAAGGTCGGTTTAGTTAAGTAAGGGAGGGATCCAGGAATAAAAATGTTGTTAGACGTATGATGGAAATGCGATAAAATTACGCATGAGAGCGAAAATATTTGCTTTTTGATTAGTCAGAGAATTATTTGCTCTTCATTATTTAATGATTAAATGTCAAGGTGGGGGATGTTTTGTAGGCATCCCTTGTTTTATTAATTACTATATGTTGCGGATCTTTGTGAACGGACGATTTTTTCCATTTTTAATTAGCGTGTATTTATACAGATCAAATCATTTAGCAGATTTTTAATCCATTGTTTTGAAATGACTTTTATTTTAATATTTAATTTAATATGCCTGTAATTCAACGTTATTCAAAAGCAGCGGGTAACTGACCTAAAGTTCATCTTCCAATACCAGGAGTGGCCAATGTAGTCAAACTCAAGTGGAGTAATTTTTAAAAAATATTATTTGTTTCTTAATGGTCTTATATTATTTTCCCAAATACAGTATCGAAGACGATGGTGGAAAAGTTAATATGTAGAGCGTTAATCTATACTTTCATTAAAATAGCTTTTGTATTAATGAGATCGAATAAAGTTATGAATTGAAGTCATGGTGCTTCGTGATAAACTTCTCTCGCCTACTTTAATCAAGTTGGTATATTTTGAGATACCGTGTTTAATGGAAGGGATTTGTGATGTACATTTCATATTGTTGAAAGTGTGCGATTTTAGAGGATTAACATTTTTCGCCGTAAACAAAACGCAGGCAAAGTGTCAAAGTGCTATTACGATTTTACGCAATAAGTTATATATATGCTGCGGTTGTGAGATTTATGTGTATTTCGCATATTTCCTAGAGTGTAATTGTTTCATTTTAAGGAATAGAGCGGAGGAGTAATGAGAAATATCCATTTTTCAAATACTATTGAGCCTAGAGCGCGTCTATATTTTTAATGAATCCTGAGTGCACTCTCTGTATTGCCTATGAATAAAAAATTAATACTTTGAATATCAAAATAAATCCCTCAATCTCGGATTTAAAATTGACAAAGTGAATCAGGAGATAAAACCAAGGGAATAAATTGTCCTACCAATAAAAATCACTTAAAAATGTATAGCCTTATTATTGAACGTAATTTCATCTAGTTCAATAAACTATTTTAATCTGAACTGTAGAATTAACTACGGGAAGTGAAGGGAGTGTGAATAAGCGAGGTATTAAATTACTACAGTAGTATTGCTATAAAAAGCATTCAAAATTTTGTCCCACTCTTATGCTAGAGCGATATCCATCTCCATTATAAATATTATTCGCAGGTCGGCAAAACTTCTGAGTGCACTTCAGCAAATTGCGATGCTGAATGAAGGTGAGACACATTCAGACGTGAATTAGACTTTTTATCCTGGGAGTATTCTACAAACTATGAATTCCCATGATCTTTATGAGGTTTTAATTTAGAAAGAGCAAACGTGTATCGTTCTAAACTTTTTCCTTTTCCTGGTAACTGATTTTAAAATATAGGAAATTCATCTAGGCAATGCAGGCGAATCGTTAATAGCTAGTTCTAGATGGAAATCAATCGTAATAATGGAGAGTCTCCATGGTTTTAAAAAAAGTCCCCACTGTAGTATGAGAATGATTGAGCTTTAATACTCACAGAAGTAGTTTTGTAAATCTCGGGAAACGTCAGTATAGTATCCTTCTCATTCCCACGTCCATTCATTCTGGTTAAATGGGATGCATTGTTTTGAATTTGGCAAAGGAAACGAGAATTTTTCATCATTTAATTTATCAGAGCGTGTCTATTGGGGATGCGGTCGTATACTAAAGCCGAAAGAATATCATTACTCGCGCACAGAATTTGATGTATGGCCTTTTTTAAAAACCAGTTACGATACATGGGCCATGTCATTTTTACTGCGTAGTTTTAGTCAATTTTACATCTCGTTTAAACTAGCAATGAATTAGTCTTTTCTCGTCATTCTTTTGCAACTCGTTCTTAGGCTTTGACATTTTACTCTGCTCTATCTCTTGTACGCTATTTTCATGCAGATTAGCATTTAAAAACCTTTATTTTTTAATTATATTTTTCCTTCAAACTTTGAATGTAGACATGTTTTAAAGATCAAATTGTGCCTTTAACCACCATAAGCATTTTCTTTAGATATACCTTGTTCCGCCAAATTCAAGAATAAAGAAGTGACTCCTAAATGGCATAAACCCTTCTGCTTCTTTCAGTGAAACGCTCTGATGCTTTCAGTGAAACGAATATAATAATGAATTACTTTTTATTTGCCTAAGCGTAACCACAATTATATATTTTCTTAAGCCGTCTTCTGAATTAGTTTTTTCAGTCGCTCCAACACTAGGCAAATACCTGCTGATACCTGTTTTTCCAAAATAAGCTTTTGCCTTTAATCTATATTTGTATTCGATAAGCGCGTTAACCATCTTAAAATCTGAATCGCACCAGTCAGGTTTAAGATTTTTTAGGCTTTTTCAATCAATATCACGGCTCTGTCTTTCCGAGCTGCTCTTCCCGTACTTTCTTGGTTTTGCTCCATTTTACATTTTCTTGACTTATTTCCTTTTAAGAGGGCATTATATTATTTGCATGAACTTTTATAGTGTCCCAATGGTGGATCTATAATATACGTATTTCTAACTTAGAGAATTATCTTTATTAGTCCTTGTTTATCCTCGTGTCTTCATTTATTAGAAATAGGTAGGTAAATCTCTTTGCCATACAGATGATCGAGTGGTTAGTTTCTGTCTTAATCTTTTGGTGGATAAAATCCTTTTCCGGCACTAACACATATGTACGTCTAGCTTACTTTGAAACTATGACGAAATCAATTGTCATAATATTCGATGCATTTTTTCTCTCTAGCCACCCATCTATTTAAATTTTCTTTTGTTAAGTATTCTCTCGGCACAAATAAGGTTACGTTGGAATTCGGAGAAACCCATTCCGATATTCCACACATTCAGGGTCCTATCTACCTCTACTGTTTTCCTTTTAGACTCAGAATACGAGTAGTCCGTTTCCATCTCGTCCATCAAACCTATTCTCTCTCATTCCATTCCCCTTGTTGCTCAAAATCCTTCCCTCAAAGTAGTCTTGAACAACCGATCGCTCCTTATAACTTCCTCCAGCCACCTACCCACCCTATTCTGTTTTTCATTCCGAAGTTTCCTTTTCTCGCCCACCATTCTATAAACATCTTCGCTTGTTTCCATCTTCATCCTCTGCATGTTCTTCATTGATCTCCTCAAACTCTTCTCAGATGCCTACAGCCTATTTACGTCGTCCTATCTGAGAGGTCCTCGTTCCTGCGTCATAAATCTGCGTAATTATCCTCCTAATGTTTATTCAAATGTGTCAATTTTCAAATGTATCAAATTTCTAGTGTACTAAACAGGTACCTTATTAGCTCTACTTGCTCAAGTTTCAATTTACCTGCTTTTATGTCCAGCCTCGTCTAATTTGTTCCACAGGCTTTCATTACTTTCTTGTTATGATTTATCTTCATTCGTATTTTCCGCGTTAATATTCTAAAGCATCTACTAAAGCTTGGAATTCCTGGGTATCACGTAAACCGCTATTAAACGATTTCCTTGTAAGCATAAAATACATGAATAACCCCACGAAATACTTATCACATTCTATTGTACTAGTAAATATGAGAAAACCCAGTCATTTGCGGTACCATAAAAATTCGACTCCTATTATAAAAATGACAAAACCCACTTTAATGAGGCGTAATGTTGTAAAGTTTTTTGATTGACGGTGGCTTTAATGCTTGGTATGTGAAACAAGTCTGTCTCAGTTATGTTATGAGTCCATTCGTGAAATATGGATACTTATTCGTACATGCATTAACCGGACGGTAGCTTGATAGGAGGTTTCCATGTATAAGTAATACATTAGTGTGATTTAAATTGAATATATATTAAGAATAGCTCCCACAAACAGCAAGACTTTGTGGTAAGGTGAGGAGGTATAATTGGAGAGGGAGAGAGGAAAGAATGGAGGGAAATGAGGTAGGTGACGAGGGATAGGGGCAGAGGAACCAATTACTTTTAAAAAATGCACCAGGCACCCACACCCAATGGAAGTGGTTAACATCACCCTCAATGACTCAAGACATGACTATGAGATTGGTACTCAAAGGATATGCATCAATACTCATATTTTCCACGTTCCATATGTGGATATAATTAGTGCAGTGTGACTCTGACATAAAAAACCTAATGAACATAAAACTCACCAATGTATATTCCCCAATACTTATCCCTATTCTCTCCCTTTACTTGGCTTATTTTGTTTCTAAACTCTCTCTCTATCATGCCTCTACGGTGACTCGCATGGAAGTACTTAAATGTTGGCTCAGCCGAGAACACTATCTTATGGTGTCATTGAGAGAAATGTCGAAACGGGATGGCAGGCAATGGTGGATAATCCAAATTCTTGAAAAGTTCTATTGGCAGCTATCAGAATGATTTCCCTATTAACCCTCCTCCCTTTCCAACTTTCCCCCTCTGTTTTTCAGCATTTCGTAAGTTATTTTATGGTCTCGGTAGCGCAGTGGACAGCGGGTCTCATAAGATTTAGGTGATGAATTCGATCCTCACCCAGGGCATCATTTTTTCTGGTACATTGTAGTGTACGTTGGTGATGGCTCACCCACTCTCTTATACCCTTGAGTTAGTTTGCAGGGTAATATGTAGCAGTAGATGTAATGCAAGGCCAAAAATCGTCCTTTTGGCACATCGCCAGGAACTTATTCGAAAGCAATGCACATGGCTACAGTTTTTTTTCTCGCAGCAGCACACTGCCTCACTTTGGAAATGGGAAACGAGAACGTTGACTACCTGCGGCTGCTCTCGTTGCCAGAGCAACGGCATCCGTCAAAAGCGGGAGGAAAAATGGCTCTGAAACGGAGGCCGTTTAAATCCCTGCGCGCGCGCGCGTACCAAAGCCAACCGAAATCCACGAAACATTAATTCCATTCATTAAATGAGTGCTTCAACTGGCCGAGACCGCAATTCCCGCCATCCTTGTTTTCTTCCCTTATTTTAGCTCTAACCCGTTCTTCTTTTCTTTTATTTTTTTATTTTTAACCAGGGTTCATCAATCCAAATATAATCCCACCGCACCGAGGCTTTCACCGTATTAAAACCACCCCGTTGCCGCTGCCTGGCGACAAGAACGATAATTTAAGCAAGCCGTTAGTCATCCGAAAGGCGTATGTGCATTTGTTTCCCCTCTTCCTCCTCTTATTATTGTAGTTGCTCGATGGAGCGGCGTCCGCGCTTAAAGATGAAATTTTACGCCTAAAAATAGACGTGAGATATGTTGCAACATCTATTCTAGGAAAATGATTGAGAAAAATATTTCTCTCTTTAATGAAATAAAATATTTACTCGTATTTTTTGACTTATCGACAAAACTTCTGCTTATTTTTTTATTTCAAGAGGAAACAATCTGTAAACAAACAATGCATTGTTAACTCCTCACTCTTCCTCGTCCTGTGTTCCGTTATATAATCGATTCGATAAAACTGAAAACTTTCGAGTGAGTTGAAAATCTTGTACGACGTCCTCGAAAGTTCAAAATATTTTTATTGAAGTTGTAAAACGAAAGTATAACACCTTTTCACCCGTTTTGCTCCGTAAAAAAATCAATTAGGATGTTGAACCTTTTTTGTTTCAAAGTAAAATCTGCTATTATTAAATTTGAAAGTGTTGCCGTTATGTAACGGCAATTATAAAAGTGCCTTATAAGAAGTTATTTGTAATTCAAAATATTATGGTGCTCATTGTAAGTTGCTTCGCTGTTAATGTTTGAGGAATTATATTCATCGGAACTTATGAATGTAAAAACGGGCGTAGCAATCGTCAGCAAGTATTTTATTATACTCTAAGGTAAGTGAAGTCCATTTTCTATATTTTTTGCATTCTTCTGATAGCCCTGTGTAATGAATAAATCCATCAACCCGATTATCTGGAACCGAAATATAATACTCAATGCATAATGCTCAATATATTGCTCAAATTTGCTTGCTCCCAAATGTTCTGATAGTCTTGAAATGCTTACTCCGACGTAAAAAGGACTTCATTTCGATGAAAACCTGAAAAACTACTAATGTAGGTATGAGGAAATGAAGTTATGAATATGGACGTTCACTTTTCTTGAAGCAGTCTTACGCGGAGGATCCAAAGTGAGCGTATGACGACAACCGTACGTTCGTGGAATTGAATGCCTTACATAATCCATCCAGAACAATGCATACGAGCTCTTAGCAGGTAGTGATGACGGTTTCCCGGAGTAGTGCTTGCCTTCCAATAACAAATGGCCATTACAAATCGCTGAGGCCTCCTCAGCATACAACTATTCTCTGATAATCACTTGGTTCGTCTGCCCACGCATCAGCAATTCCCTTGACCATAAAGATTCATGACTGACTCTATGAGCATGGAGTACGTTACTTACGCATACCCATTCATTGCTAAATTGCAGAGCATGAGAAATTCCAGCATTTTTTGCAAAAATATTTAGTTCGTTCTGTCCAATGGGAGAACGTTTCGTACGACGATAACTGATGATATTGTGATGATGGCTTTCCGAGATATGTGCGCAAGTACGAAAATGCTTCAACGATATTGTTGTGATAGTAGCTTTTTGTATAATGAAGATATTCCTAACCATATATGTTGTTCAATTCATTTGTTTAGACCGACTAGTGTTTGCTTATACGCTTATTGAAAGTACTTTTGAATGACAAATGTAGTAATCAGAAATAATATTCATTATGTGCTACAGCATGTGAAAAATATTTTTTTCTTCTTTTATTACGTAACCATAAGTAACGCGGTCTTCACGGTAACGTGAAAATGTAACAATTATGGATTGTCGCCAAAGTATAACATCTATAAATTTAAATAAAAAATATAACAAATATCTTTTCCCTTTTTTATATTTTTTAAATTCACGCACGAGGGAGAGTCTCACTCGTCCGTCTACTTCATCCGCACAAGAAAGTTAACAACACATCTCCTCGGATTTCAATTGTTTATGCCCCGAAATGGAGTTGATATCGCCGGCTGCGACCCCAGTCTCCTATTATTGCTGACCCACTAGAACTGTCCGGAATCCCAAATCAATACGGCCTTGGTTTGTTACGTTACAAGCTTACATGAAAATGAATAGCTCAAATAAATTAGAGTCGATTTCTCCAAATGAATTGTGTGCCACCAATCTATTGCTGAATACTTCAATTGCTCTCGAGGAAACGTCTCTCACTGAATTTTTTTTCAGGGCCATCACTATAACGCCGCTTTCTTTGAGATACTACAGAAAGGAGTGTCCTGCCTTGTTTTTTTTTTTCGAAAAAATTTCGTCTTATTTTCTGGTCGGAAGGCTAGGCGGCAAACAAATTGGAGCGAGTCGGTTGAGTGGGCCAGGTTGGAGTGAGAAAGGAAAAAGAGAGTGCGTGAGCGAGGGGGGAATCATTCACGGAAGGCGTGTTATACATAATACAACATTTTCCCCCTGAAATCGGACACGGAGGGCGTGGAATGAAACGAGCATAGTGGACCGAACAGACAAACAGGAAGACTTGAGGAAATCACTCTCCCCTCAAACCCTGCATCTGATTCACGCTCAAACGGACAACAATGCCGTGTCGCATGCGAAAGGAAAAAAAAGGCGTTGGGGACTCCTCCAATCAGTCCTTCCTCTCTATCTCTCACCCTTTCTCGAATTCAAACAAGTTTCATTTACATGCTCCGCTATCACTCTGTTATCACCCGTCCGCCCTGAAAACCTTCATACCATTCCCCTTTCGCTCAAGGTCCTCGACGAGAGCTGTCCGTAATCTGTTTACCTTTCTCTCACCCGATCGTTCCGCCTTTTTTTTCCCCTACTGATTGGCCCAGCAGGGGATCGCACCATCAGGGCGGGGAGCCTATTGCACTCCGCCCACCACCTTCTGCGCCTACGTTTCCTTGTATTTGCCCGTTATCCTTCCTCAAACATTCTGCAAATGACCGATTACTCTGCTGAGTGAGTTAAGTTTTCCGAAAATTTCGTTTTCTGAAAAAAGTCGTCGAACTTCCGTCGATATAGACATGGAAGCAAGGATTTTTAATTTGGAGACTCATTAATGGCATTTTTATCTGAGTGATTTCTACTTATATGTCGAAACGACAGAAAAGGATATAAATGTGGAGTGATGAATAGTAAAGAACTGAAGGCAAAAGATCTAAGGTAAATGTGCGATGATGAATAATAGACAAACTCATTGAACACATTCCGAGACGTAAAAAACCTATAAAAACAACAGTTTGACGTGCAGCGTATCAAAGAACAAGAAGAATCGCAGAGAAAGAGCAAGGCCTAAATGGACTGAACAATTTACCGATAAGATATCTATGAAAATGAAATTAGTACTTTTTCCCCTAAAGTATCCTCGTTTTTCCTTAATTTACTGTAATATTCTCTCAGAAATTGAATGTTATATATATGAGTCATTGCTAAACACCAGATAAACGATTGCTGGGGAATTATTTCGTGCTCCATACTATTCTAAAAATACTCATCTATTCAACGATGTTATTTCCCTCTGCCCTGTCAGTTTTCTCGCGCTTATTATATTTGAACTACTACAGTGGTGCGTACGCTCCACGCGAATAAGATACTTTCTTGCCCTTTCAAACTTTTAACTCAATATATCTCATAACAATGGATAAAAAGTTCTAGAGGTACCGTATAGCGGGCTACTTGAGCCCTGGAGGTTAACTTGAGCCCAACACAGAAAAATGGTATTTGGTTCTCCGCGTACTCTCAACATCGGTATAACGACGTAGTTCAGTGCTTCACTGGTAGGTGGCAGTGAACTACGTCGTTATACCGATGTTGACAGTACGCAGAGAACTAGACACCATTTTTCTGTTTTGGGCTCAAGCAAACCTCCAGGGCTCCAGTAGCCCACATTTACGGTATATGTATTATTGAAAAATTCCCTAAGTTACCGAGGAACCCGAAAAAAATTCTACCAACCTGCCTGGGTCCTCTATAAATGTAGAAATTTGACGTTTCTGCGTTTGAGGATGCGCTTTAGAAGGAAATTTCATTGGATGTTCATGGGTTCAAATCTTTTATTTATTGTTCTTTTAATCGTAAGATTGGTTTACGGCAGCCCTCCATCCTTCCCTACCTTATTCTTGTTCCGTTACCCCCTAGGAGTTCTTATAATGTTTTTTCTCCTTAATTTTTCTGTTCTATATATCCCGTGGCCTTCCTTTTGTAACTTTTTGACTTCTTTTGTCATATATTTTCCTTCACCTGTATTCTGAGCAATTCTACAGCATTTCAGGATGTGTCAATCCGCCAGGCACTTCTTTTCTGTATTGTAAGTTCTCTATTTACGTCGAAGATTCGTGTGGAAGAAGTGCGACGTAAGTCGAAACAACTTAAAACGGATCCAGATATTCGTGACCACTTTAATCCCGCGATAAATAAAGGCGTTAGTTTAAAAACTCGTTGTTTGCCAGTATCCCGGAAAAAATAGTTATTTCAGATAGGATGATTATGTCTCAGTTATAAAAAAACTCAACCATATGCACATACAGTCTATTTATTAGCATTCTTCTTTTCTGGTTACAATCCTAGGATAGGTCTGCAACAGTCTTCCACTTTATCCGATCTTGGGCCAATCTATTCACTTCTCTGTACAATTGGCAACCTAGTTCCTTCATCAGCTGTCCCATGTAGTCCAGTCTAGGTCTGCCCCTCTGGTTTTTTCCCTCTACTGTACCTTCTAGTATGGTCTTATCCAAACTCTCGTGTCGGAGACTATGGCCAATCCAGGTGTTCCTTCTCTTATTTAGCATTCTGAGTAGGTAACGTGTTTCCCCTATCTTCTTAAACACATCCTCGTCCGTGACTTTTGCCACCCAGGGTACTTTCAGAATTTTTCTCTAGCACCACACTTCAAATGCCTCTATTCTTTCGTTCTCTCTCTTTCCAATTGTCCAGGTCTCACTACCATGGAGCAGAACGCTCCATACGAAAGTCCTCAATAGCAATTTCCTACTCCTTAAATTAATTTTGCTGGCTGTAAAGACTTTTTCTTTTTGAAGGCTAACTTGGCCTGGTTAATGCGGCTTACTATTTCCTTCTTGCTCCACCCATCTGATGTTATTTTGCTTCCCAAATAAACAAACTCGTGTACCGTCCCTAATACTTCTCCTCCTAGAACCAGCTCTAATCTCGTCCATTATCTGCTTACCCCCATATTTTAGTCTTGTTCTTGTTTATTTTCATGTTATACTGGGTGTCAAAAATCTCTTCCATTTCTTCCTGTGTCTCTTCCAGCTCTTCCTCGCACTCCTCCTGTAGTGCGATATCGTCCGCGAACCTTACTATGTCAATCTTCTCGCCTTCTACTTTCACAGCTGCTCTGGTGCTCAATCTTTCTCTCATTTCATCTATTCCATTCTCTATAGATGCGTTGAAAAGGTTAGGTAATAAAAAGCACCCATGTCGTACTCCTTGTCGTATCCTTATCTCCCTGTGGTGTTCCTCTCATATTACAACTGCATTTTCTTCTTTATAAAGATTCCACACCACCCTCCTATCCTTGTACTTAATATTAGCATTAGCATTAAACAGGGAAAATTTTTCCGACAACCATTGTTAGAATGGACGTAACATCGAATCAGACGTTAATCGAAACGACGCATATCGAGGACTATCGAGGACTTAGGTGTATTGAGTTCCATAGGAACATTTCCTTTCTATTCTTCTTCATTTCTCAATTTTTATGTTCGTTTGAAATTCTGAATCCTTCTTCAACCCCAAAATTCGAAAGCTTTAAGTCTTCTCTTTAAAGGTTTCGCATTTCTCTCTCCCAATTTATCTTTCTGCCTCATTTATTTTAATCGCATTGGCCAAATGTTTTCTCTAAACGAAACATTATACCCAAATAAAAACGTTTCTCTTCTTTACAATGTATGTTTTCTTGTCCCCTTAAATATCTCATTTAATAGTTTGTAATTCATAGATTTTACCGACAATGATGCATTTCTGTCTTATTTTATCTTTCTTTAGGCCCTTATCTTTCTTAAGAAAACACTCCTTTTTCCCCATTTTTGCCGGAAGAAGAGAGGGAGATTTGGTCTTTCGTATGCCTCGCACGGAGAAAACGAACCCACTACAAGCCACTAATTGCTTCCCTATTCTAGAATAAATGGACTCTTGTTACCTTCGATACCAATGGGTTTACTGAGTCATGCTTGGTATACTTGATATACTGGAGGCGAGCCCCAATATATTTTGCTGGAATAGAGATGTGATACAAATACTAAGGATGGAGCCTTGAATAGACGTCTTATATTCGGTGGCGGAAGGGTAGTATGGGAATTGGGAGTTCAATGCTTTCCAGAGGAGAGACGAAAAGAACCATAATAATGATGTGGAACTGAGGCACGATTATCATCCAGGCTCTCTCAGTTTCTGAATGCCACATTGCTTGCCTATTATTCTTTGACCGTTCGGTATAGGCTAAGCCTCTATCCCGTGCCGGAAATATCTAAACTCTCTCCTGTCCAAGAGTTATTCCTCCTTCACCATCTTCTATCATACTAAAGTTGGACTCGAAAAACTTTGGATTGCTAATCAAAGGCGGATTCAACGCTTATTGCCTCCAGAGCGGGCAACAAGGGCTTTTTGGGTGTAGGGTTCCGGTGTGGGCAATGAGGAATTCGGAGGGCCAAAAGAATAGAGTTCGCCAGATGCAGCTATGGCGTGAAAGTGGGTGGGGAGAAGTATCTTTTTTTTACAAGAAAGAAGGTGCTTTGTACTCTAATGAACCTTTTTTGTGGGACTTCCTAATGAGTGCTGCACAGAAAGGAACGCTGGGCTTTTCTCTCGCCTCACTGGGTTTGCTCTGGGAATTCCCCGAACGTAATACCTCCTCTTTATTCGACAAAAGGTTACTTCGTGATAAAATTCGTGATAAGGGCGGGCGTGGTTTCCTCTGTGAGAGGAAAAATGAATGCATCACTTCTAATACCTGTAATTCCGAGATTCTTAATATTCAGCTTTCGCACTCAATGCTGATAATTCAAATGTACTCGTAAATGGAAATCTCAACTTGCCAGAAATAATTTTGGTAGATATTCTTATCTGAGAAACAACTTGCTTTTGCCAATTTTAGAAAAGCAAATATTTTGAGTGATTGATGTTTTTTCTTTTGTTAAATGTAGCGATTTATGGATAAGCTTGGGAAAAAAGTCTTCAAGATCTCTTTTTTTTAATCTTCGTATTAATCCTGGTATCCGTGAAATCCAAAAAATGACCTCACATTAAAAAAATTGACAAAACATATGACCAAAAATTGATCAATACTAAATATTTTAGTAGCTTTTTCGACCTTATTCTTTAAAATATTGTTTATAACCATGTTTTTCTTCAGCTTATTCTTTGTCAGCAGAGGTGCGAAAATGAGAAAACAGTAGTAGTGCAGGCATTCAGACCTTGATAACTATATTCCTCAATAAAGTACTCTTGGGCACTCAGTTGATACTTGAGATAGAATTTGTGAAAAATGGATTACAACTGGCCGCCAATAATTCTGCATATCAGATACTTGGTGTGCAAAGTGAAATTCTTCCGATTTGGAGAAATTGACTGATAATGTATGCGTAATTAATTGAGGAATTGTATTTATTTACTTAATAAGTAACATGAAAGAATTAGTTAAGTTAAGCCGTATAAAACTCATAAAATGGTTTATATTATTTCTAATCATATAAAATGATGTATTTAGAATGAACAATTGTCAGGAAATACAATAATTTTAGGTGATATTACTTCTTCCACGATCTTTGGCAACCCACGTTGTGCTTAATGTAATTGTGTTTGAATAGAAAGTAATTATGTCATGACTTAAGCAGTCCCTTGATTATTGCTTACCTTATAAAGCATATGGTGATTGTTTTCTCGAAAAGTGTTAAGAGCATACCGACCTTTACAATTTTTTTTTCAGTATTGCATAAGATGCCTGTCTGGAAAAATAAGATAAAACCTGAAGAGGGAACGTCATTTTATGCTCTCTTAATAATTTGCATTTCAATTACTAGTTTCATCATTATATATGGCACAATACGATAAGCAACTAAACTGCTATTATTGAATCAGGGATCCATGCCGTACATTGCAGTGGGCCTATATTTATTTACAATTTTATCATGTTTTGCTTGTAAGGAGAGGATGTGATGGATGTTATAAAATATGTAAACTTATTTCTGCGTGCTATGTATAAAGAATTACTGTGTCCTTCAGTGATGATACATTGGAGGAATACAGCGAAAGATGTCTCTGGTATCCGTACTTAGGCTATACATCGTTTTCCTATTCACCTCATTGTTATCAACACCTATTTTGGCTGGTTTTTCAGTGATAGAAAATTGTTCGCCTCATTGTAAAATTCATTCTTCCTTAAAAGCAAGGCGATATCAATAAAATGCGCACTTTTTTAAATTTAAAGAGAAAGGTACATGGAAAAAGCTTCCAGGAAGTGAGGGAACAAGCATTGGATACGGAAGTGTGGAATGCCTGTCAACCAATCGTGGGGTGAAACGACCAATGAATATGACTTTTATAAATGAATGAAATTATGATTTTTAGAGAACGAGGGAAGCAACCAATTCATTGAAAAAAGTAACTAGTATTTAAGCAGTAAGATATAAGAGTGAATCGTATACTCAACCGCTAAAACTGAAAAAATAGCTAACAAAAAATAACTTAATTTCACTACTCATAACGATAAATGTTTGCGTGAAACGTTTCCGTATATTAAAGGTCACTGTTTGCATTAGAAAGTGGCGACTAAAGATCACGCATGAACTCTATTTTAAGGATAGAACTAAACTAAATTTTACCGAAAACTGGGTTAAGGTCGATTTTGCGTTCGCCTAATTTTACATTCCAGAGCAAAACGTTTCGGTTCATTGTTGACTTGAGCAAAAAGTCTTATTTCAACGAATCCTGTGGGCCATCAAATCTAGGTGAGATTGTTCTTCGACGATGTTCAAAATGAAAGGCAATTGGCTTAATGAAATAAGTGAACTAAGCTAAACTTTACTGAAATCTGGGTTCAGGTCGATTTTGCGTTCGTCTGATTTTTCATTCCAGAGGAAATCGTTTCGGTTCATTGATGACTTGAGTAAAAAGTCTCATTTCTATGATGCCTGTGGGCTATGAAATCTGTGTGAGATTGTTCTTCAACAATGGTTAAAATGAAAGGCTTAATGAAATAAGTGAGCTACAATTTCTCACGATTGATAAATTATCATTTTTCTCACCTGGAAATGCGTAGGTATATACTCATGATAAATCAGCAGGGATACGGAAATCGGATAATATTCCTTCTTGCATCCAGGTACATGTTCGTCGTGTCCTTTTCGGTCGCTCGCCTCACAGTCCAACGTTGGACATTGAATGAAACAGTCACTGCAATCTCTCTATCATTTCCCCAAGAGTCTTAGTAAATGTTATTAAAATGTATAATGGTCCTAACGGCTAACTAATTGCATTATGCCAGTTCAAGTGTTCCGCAGGTGAAAGCTTCTGTGTTTGAATTCGTTCCGCTAAGCCGAATGAACACTCCACGAAAGATAATGTGGTAAATTTACGATACAATTATTGCATTGTTCTAGAATAGTTTATGTAAAAAATCATCATGACTGCATAACGTTTGCGTGTCATTAAAAAATACTACTGAATAGAATGGTGTGCGTGAAACTGTTTTTGCGTGTGAACTGTGGGCCCCCAATCGTATGAAAGACTAATCGCAAAGACTAATTTAGGCTAAATATGCACAATCTCTAAATTTATATCATCTTTGGCTTTCTTGGAGAATCGAATCAAATGGATTGATTCGCACATGGTGATGTTACTGAATCCGATTACGATGTTTGATGTTCTTCTGCCTCGATACAAATCCAACATTTGACTCTGAGTCTTCCAAAGAAAGATCTTTCTCGGCAGTTGCTCAGGAATAATTGTCAATTTTCTACAAAAGGAAGTGGGCCTTGTAGGCATCGTCCCAGTCATTTTTTGCTTCATATTTTCCCGGAAGAAGTACTACCTACTTCTACAACGTCTTGCTGCGATGCGGTACACCCTAAGAATCCCCTTCCTCTCCCTATCCTTTCCTCTATTCCGGATGACTCTTCTCCGCCTTAAATTATTCATGCAATCGCAACGGAAGCTCATGGACTCTGAGGAAAAAAATAATGAACAAGGCAAGAATAAAAGAAAAAGTCTCGGGAAATTTTCGACAAAATCCCAATTTTGCGATCCCGTCGGAGAAGAGAGCGCAGCAGCAGAAGAAGGGAGGTTGGTCTCTGTCTTTTTTCTCTTTCCCTTCCTCCCCTCCCTCTCTCTCCTTCGTGCCAAGCAAGCATTTCTCCGAAACAGACGCGGGAATGCAAAGCTACTTAGGCTTTAATAGAGTTCTGGCTCATAGGTTCCGCCTGCCTTATCCCACTACCCCTTCTCCACCCTACCCTGTCCTCTCTTGCAACATTTCAAACGCACAGTCAGGAGGAGCCCCGTGCCCCTTCCATCCTCGCAGCCGGCATCGTGAGCCCCACGAGAGATGGGAAATTGCTTTGATGAGGCTCTCTCACGAGGCCAAAGGCCCAACCTCACCCCTTGTGCCTCGCCTGCGCGTGAGTCAACTGTTATTTTGCCCTCGTACCTTACGAAGACGTGGAGGGGAAACTGGAAATTTAATTGCCGAATGCGTATATAGTCTCTTGTGCTAGAAATGAAGGGATCCTGTATTTCTCTAGTGCCACTTAAAAAAGGAACATGTTTCGTTTGGACCCGGATGAGTACTGAGAGTCTTCATTCCATCTGAGCGCGCGGCAGAGCACGCTTCTTCTCCAGTTCTGTGCAGTTACTGCCATTTTTGTACGTGAATCCAATTCCAGGCCAAATTAGACCTATTACGAAAGATCATTGCTCCTATAATGCCAATATGCCTGAAGGAATATATTAAATGACTTTCATTCTCTGCGACTTGCTTTATGGATTAACCCCAATTATTGCTCTGTTATAATGAATCAAAATTATATTTAGAGGGGTGCTCTTCTTTTTTATTACATTACCGCATAAAATTCACATAGTATTATTTATGGCGCATTCAACTCCCATATTTCGAGGAAACTTAATTACGTGAGCATCCAGTGAACGCTGGAAAACCACCAAAATTGCGAGATAAAGCATGTATTTGAGCATCGTTATATTGGTGCGAGAGTGATAATATCATAAGAGTAATTATAGGGTGACATCCTTGATTTGTCCATTTATCGGTCACCTCAGGTTTTGACATCTTTTTCAGTGACAACTGTTGACGTGCAAATTTATTCTCTGTTTAAATATTCTGAGAGTTTTTATTTATCAACGCTTCATTCAATATACGTGTGGCCTCCAATTACTTATGCATTATTTAATGTCATCAACGCCACCAACCCTCATCGTAGGCATCTCACGAAGCCTGGGAGTTCTCGCCTCATCCCCTTGAAGTATTAATTAGAACTCGGACTTGATTAATCATTAATTAAAAATGGAGCTCTGCTAGTTGTTATAATACAAAATCAAGTCATGTATAAAAAGTCAATGAATTTAGAACGCTTCTGGAATTCATGGTTTCCCAAAATTAAAAGTTGCTAGTTTTTAACTATTAAGAAATAAATTAAATATTCCCAGTTTTCAAATAAGTCTACATCGACTTCAGCTGCATGTGGCTCTACTTTGTAGAATAGAGTCATAAGGAATAAGCAAAATTTCTTGAAATCATCAGCATTGCATCCGAAATCTCATATGTTTTGGCCCTTCAGCGTCATTCTTAGAAGCAATCGTAAGTGCCTTACCACTCCTTCAACTTGACTGTCCATTCTTTGCTAACCTCCATCCCCATCCACATCATTGAATGCTCTCCTTCTGCCCACACACCCTAAGACGTGATTCCATTTACCTCCTGCCCTCCTTCTTTTCCTACCTCTCCGTCTCTTTGGTGCGCTCTAAAGAAAGCCACTCTCGAATGTTTCCGTGTACTCCTGGAAAGGACGCTGTGGCGTTGAAACGGCAATGGTATGGAAACGAATAAAGTGTGGGCTGTCACAATAATTTTTATATTTTCAATAGAATAAGACATCCGTTGAGATTCAATGGAAAGGAGTAAAAAATAGTTTCATAGTATAGAAAGAATAATCTTGTACAATTGGCTTGCGTAATGATATAATATATAATGCAGTCAGTAGCCACTTGGTGAAACTTGGAGCGAAATATACCCCAGCTGAAGTCTCACTGTGTTTCTGTTACTTTGACCGTTTAATCTAAGAGAAAAGTTACTACAACTTTTGTTCCCATTTGAAGCCTGTTCTGCATTTTCCAATAAAAATATCTAGTTTAAAAAAAATATGTTAAACAATCATTCACGTTGACCACAACCGTTGCCTAAAAAATTCCACCTGGACCAGGAATCAGGCCTTAAGCTTGCCAGAACTATGCACTGATCAATACGTAACCCAGTACTTAAATGCAAACATGGACGATTTTTTACCTATAAACGCAAATCATCAGATAAATCTAAGGTAATGCTATAGTGAAAATAAGAAATTAGTCTTATCAGTTATCCGATAGTAAATTTTCCAGGTCTATATTATTAGCACAAATAATTTTTGAGAAACAAAAACTCTGCACTGAATCTAATGATATTCCAACGGAAGTAAATGTTTGCTTAAAAGAACCCACGGCCGAAGAACGAATAGAGCCTTAAAATAGGGGAAAGGATAGAGTCAATGGGATGTTTGGGCGTTGCTTTCAATTTTTCAATCTTTTTATCCTTTTGAGTCCGAAAGAAAAGGTGTGCCCAGCTTTTTATGCATCCGTCAAGTAGAGTAAGTTGGAGGTCAAGCATATATAATTTCAATTGTTTAGGCTAAGATAATTCTTTTCGCCAATAAAAAATATATACATTTATTTCAAGGACATCATAGGTCATTTTCATGTAAAAGTGACAAGTATATTAACAATATGGTAATCTGAATTCATTCAGGCACATGCAAAACATCGAAATGAAAGAAATAGAAAAAAATTCTTGAATGGATTAGAACATAACTTAGTTTGGTGAAAAAATCAAACAATCGACAAACGCCTTAAGGAAACTTGTTAATGGTTTAAAGACCATGACTATACACGTGGACTAAAATATTTGAGTAAATGTGGATCCATGTATTATAAATCAGATATAACGTACATTTATTACATGTATCAGATGCTTACAAATGCTGATGCTTTTGTTATCAAAAGGTTGAGGGCAATTGCGGATGATTGAGAGGTTAATTGCGGATATGGCCTCTCAATTCCTCAATTAGTCTCAACTACACTGAATCCAGTGGGCAGGTTCTTCTTCCAGAAAAGTTACTGGCAGAATCAGCGTTACCAAGTCCCCGTTTAATGTTTCCCTCTATCCAATGTTTCATTTATTTCAAGTTTTCATTTGAAAATGATTTACTTCGATTACAATTTGTCTTCACCATTGAATATATATAGAGGAATATCTTGCAGTTAACTTTGTTCCTGTGCATGTGTCTGAAAAGCGTAAATCCCTGTTTTGAGGGGCTAAGTTGAATGATCGAATAACTTAATCAAACATAGTAGGAGCCCATGGAATGACTCTCTCGTAGCCAATCCGTTACAGCGTTGTCGTAAATATTACAGAGGTTGGGGCCATGGTCCCGTTAGCCCTTTTTAATACCCACTAACCCCATTCTCTCGTTATCTCCTCTTCAGATTTAAAAAATTCCGATGATTAAATTCCATATCCACACATTCCCCATAACTATTTCAATCTATCATCGTTTTTCTCATATGCAGTGTTAATATGTGGAGATAACACGATTATTATACTACGGAGGAAATTCTCGGGATATATGCATCGAAGACATCTTAGTTTTCGTTAGAGAGAAATTACGGGAAAAATGAAATGAAATCACGCTGTGGGCTCCCAATTGGCCCAGCTAAATGACTGTAATTTAGAGCGTCATTATTCGGAAAATAACCTAAGTCATGCTGTAACTCTCGGAGACATTAGCTTCTATGCAATCAGTGTAATTTAATTTTAAAATAAAAGAAATTTTATATTATATGTATTGTCATCGTTTTAGCAACTTTTCATTGTTAATTCGATTTGCAAAGTCATATAAAATGTATGTTGTTTCGTTAATGTATACTCCACTTACTGTATTTTTAAATATTGTCAGTTTAAAGAAAGTACACAAGCGAAAAGCTAGCCTAGTGATCGACCTTGAGGCTGAAACCTTGCTTGGTCCAGGATATGGCGTTTTTCATGTCATTCAGATTATAGATTGGGCTATGATTATGCTCCGAAATAAAGCACGTCAAAGCTTGCTTAACTGCGTCAAAGTTTGCTGCTAACTCTATTTCTCAATATTAAGTTATGCCAAAAAAACGTGCGTTTTCCCAATAATGATTCGGCTACCCATAATTAGCTGCAAATTACGCTCCGAAACCTTTATTGCTGAAGTTTTTAATTTTGATCTCCGTGATGTAGATTTGTTCTCATTACGTATTGGCTGCAATAATTAGTATAATTATCAGCTGATTATTTCTCGAATAGAAAGCTGTCAAATCGATTTTAGACTGGAGTTTATAACTTGAAATACAATCCATTAACGAAGGAATAATACAAGATCTAAACTCTGGCAATTTATTTGACAATTTGAGTATCTACTTTCATTGTTTGCATGGTAATTTTTCAAACCATAGCAAGTCACCACGTAGCCATTAGCATGTGTAAAAAATAAAGCAAGACCGTTTATTGCTAGATAAACTAAAATAGTTAACTGCGAAAATTCACAATTCAGTGAAAAAACGCTCTGATTATAGTGTAGAAAATGAACTATAATTTACGTTTACTACTTAGCTCTGTCACCTACCTACATACCAAGCGTTTATATTGTTTGCAATCTATTGAGTTTGTACTAAAGGTATTGTTTATAGCCTCCACAATTGTATTTTATTATGTGAGAGAATGCTTTATTTTCTGTGACTTATGCCATTTCCATATGAGGTGTAACTGGTAATCACCGATGCTACTTAACGATTTTGCTGTGACCGTTTATTTATTTATACTTGGTTGGCGATGTGATGAAATATATGTCTGAGGAAATGATTATTCAAAGCGGTCTATGTTATTAAAACAATTTTAATTAAATTAGAAGCTTATGTAATTTCACTCACGGCAAAATATTTCCATTTCCCCATTTTCTTGAAAAATGGGACAGCTAATTAAGTAGAAGCATTACTTAATCATTAAATAATAGCAATGAATGAAGACCATGGTGAGAGAGACCCGTAATTATGGCCAATTTTTAACGTCAACTACAGCCGTTAAGGTAATTTTCAACACTTTGGCATGGAGTCGTTATATAAAACACCTAGTGGATAACCTGAGCATATGTATGGAAACTGGAGGTTTTCACGCCACAGGATAAGCATCTGAGTATTATGAACAGCGACTGAAAAAATTCACACCGTCTCTAAATGCGTAGCAGATGGACGTTCGGCCAACGGTTCCACGGTGCAGGAAAATATTTCAGGCAGGGTAATTGAAAAAAAAAACTTAAATACAGCTCAAAGTAATTAGACATAACCGACGGTAATTCTGAGACCAATCTCATTTGAAATGCCAATCTGCAGCATGACTCAGGATCAGTTACCACAATTGACAGTCAATTTTTTTTCCGAGAGAGAGGAAAATTATATCTTTATACAACGTAAGCAATAGATTTCCATTTCATGAATTAAATTAGTAGCATTTTTATTCATTCGTGAAATTTTTCTACTTGCTCGTTGTTCACGCATAAAACTACAAAATAGAGCGCAAAGGCCCTCGAATATTTACGTAACAATGGCTCTCTTCCTAAGAAATCAACATGCAATGAGCCCCTAGGCGTGGCTTTGAAATGCCTTTTTATCTTAAAAATGAAAAGATCCGTATGTAAGATAGAGTTAGGTATGTCACCACATTAAAATGGTTTATTTACGGTCTTTATATGCTGATTTGAATTGAGGAAACCTTATTAGGCCTCGTCTGTCTATTATCTGCTCGCTTACTTACGAACGAAAACATAATACGCGATTAAGTTGCATGACGTATCAAGGCGCCACTTAATTTTATATGAAAAGAGGACTAAGTTAAGGATAATACCCTATCACACACTCTGGGCAGTTACAATAAAATAAGTATAGGTAATTATAAATGTAGGTTCGGCTTTTTTATTAGAAAATCAATTTTTCACGCGATTACATTAAGAAAGGTAGGAGAGCTGCCGTAGTTGGATTTCTCTTTTTAAAGGTAGCAAGAAAGTCGCGGTCAAACTTAAATTATCCTGCGGCAAGAGTCTTTAACTGATTATGTACTTCTTTATACATGTAATGAGAGAATGGCTAATAAATCAAATACCAATGAATGGATTTTTAACAGGTAGTACACCCCATTGTTATTGTGGCGCTTTTGAACGTATTGCGCAGAAAAGAAATTATAATAAGTCTCAGAGCAATCGAAAGTGTTAGTTAGCTTTCTGTATCTATGAAAACACTAAGCCTCTCCGTTTTCGTACCCTTGTATGTACTCGTTGCCCTTTCAGCTTTGTTTGAAACGAGTTATACCTGTATACATTTATTGGAAACCATTAACTTCAAAATCTACGCTGCCGCTAAAAACGGAATGGAAAATCTTTCTAAGCATATTGCTATTTAGAGAGAGATTGATATTGTGCAGAAAATCCGTTACAAGGCATGGAAAAGAAGCCAATTTTATGAGCAAATTTGTAAATAGAATGTTTGAGGGAGAATAAGGCTATAAATTTGAGAGATACCATTCCTTTGTGCCTTATTTTTTAAGGTAACATTGGGGAACCCGATATTACAACCCTGTGTTGACTATATCATGTCACCAGTATTGACTCCTGGTGGTAATTAGTATGTCATCCGGAATTTTATAAATCTTTATATCAATTAGGTGCTGTCTATAAAACCATCCTTGCTTTATTTTTAGACAAAATGAACAGTTAGCTGTGAGATGTATTAAGCCTGAATTTGAGGTTATTCGAATTAATGGATTTTTCAGAAGCCAGCAACTGGCTGAAGTCTATGTCATCCGTATTAACTCTCGTGGAAATAACATGAGGAAATATGGCCTCATTTTATGTATTCATAGGAAATATTTGATAAACCTGGAATGATTTGTTGAAATAACACTTTTAAATCCGGTTGACACAAAACCTTGGAGCTCTCTTTTTAAACCATTTCACTATTTTTAATCACGTCGGATTTAGTTTTGGGACGGCTTTGTTCAACAGTGACGATGATTCGGAGTAAGGTATGCATAGAAGAAGAATTGCAGTGGCAAGGGTGTAAACCCGAAGCAGGTGTAGGATAGTACTGGATCGTGAGAGAGAATTGGAGGAGGTCCGATGGAAGTACGTCAGGAACTTTTAGGGAGGATATTGAGTTGGTGTGTTCAATTGTGATATGGCTGTCCATTCCAGGGGCGCAAATTAAAATCCAGGCAGTGATTGAATTCTTGTAAAAGAATTTCATTGGGTATAATTTGGAGTGCACCTCAAGTACAGTAGGTACTGTATCCATCAGAGGGGACGTTTCGTTAAGAACCGTTTGGCGCCTACGAAAATTAGAATACCCAACACCGCTTTTCTCTCCAGACTTCCTCCATCCCCAGATTATCTTTTACTTGTTAACTTACCTACCAACTTGGTTTCAGGCAGGCAAGGCTAACCTATGACCCACTGGCCTGGCTGTCTGGCATCCTTTATATTTCAGAGTGACCTTCGGGTTGTTTTCAGGTTGTCCAATACATAATCATATACATACGTTACTAGATCATTGACCGAAAAATGCTTTTTCAATCAAGCTCACCAAAGGAAGCTCATGACTTCTTTACTGTACTCCTGCCCGTTCCTGAACTATTGTCATTTACTTCATCAGTTTTATAAACATGGTCACTTAAACTCAGTATTTTTAGGCACAACTTAAGGCAGCAATTTTTTGTGAACTATTAGGAATCGAAATATGGATTCTGGTTCTGCGTCGTCTGTTATCCCATCAAATAACAATACAACCTACGTAGGTGAGATTTCGTGGTGACAATGGTGTTTTACCGTATATGAATTGAGTTAAATGGGTATTATTTATTTGGTACATCGATTAATTTTCAACCTTAACTGATGCTGAGGATTAAAGATCGTATATTTAAATATCATTGACACGCAGTGAGACATGAGGGGAAATATTTATTTTTCAGTTAACTCTTTGGGAGAAGCGTATGGTAGGATGGTGATAGTCAATATCCGGATCAGATGAGGAAAAAGTAGGAGAACAGCATAATATTTGAGTCTCAGACTTCTTATGAAATACCACAAAGTGAATGGTTAAAATTACCTAAGTTTAGAATTAATACTCTTGTGTGCTTTTAACGAGTTAGAATCACGGAGTCTGTCCTTTTGTGGTATGCATTGATAAGAAATCTCGCTGTAGTTTTCGCACTACATTTTCCTCTTTGGAGACTTGATGTCATCGGAAAAGGGATAGCAGTGGCATATGCTTAAATAGGACGCAGCAAGAAAGAAGATACGATCAAGAACTCCAGAGAGGAGTGGTTGATCCTGTGGAAAAACGTCAGGAGGCCAACGGGTCTCCCGAATGAAGGGACTTGAAGCGATGATGGGTCCGATGGAGGAGCAGATTAGTTTGAAACCGCGTATAATGGAAACGGCATCCCCCTCCTTCAACATTTCCTCTCCGAAAAATGCATGATATAATAAATTCGTCAATTTTCTTTTTCTTTTCCCCTCATCCCCATACCTACGCGGCCAGCGGTACGAAGGTCTATCCGTTCTGCTTCCATCAGTCTTCCGTTCCTTTTTTCCTCCTCGACGTTATTCCCGAGCTCTGCCAAGTTTAATTAAACCAACACGAGTGTGTCTGGATGAGGGACTGGAATCCCGCACAACCTCGAGATAGTATTGACGTTTTTAATTTGGTTGTAAAAAGATATTCGCGTTTCGTTTCCAGGTTTTGTGCTCATCCCGTTTACGTTTTCCGGGGATTTGGCAGTGAAATGGAATGTATTTAATTTCGCGACTTAGAAACCCACCGATTTGGTGACCCATTTTTTTCGGGAAACAGAAGGTTTTGACGGACACGCCAGAGGCGTTTCTGGTTTCAACAATTTCCCCAACAGAAGATAGGTTGACAGCTCTCTAAGTTTTACCCCAGAAAACGTTTTTCACCACCTTGAAACGGTAAATCCTGTTATCCCGAGAATGCCGGGTGTTTTTACTGTGGAATCCTAATGTACACTAATATCATATGATATAAGGTGTCCTCGTTCCTTCCTATAAAGTTTTCCTTGGAGCCTTTTCTAAAGAGTATATCTACCTGCTACCTTGTAAGCCGCCGCTGAGGCGTTTGGATAGTGTTTTTACGGCATCATCCAAGAAGTGGAAGACAACAGGGAAAATGAGGTTTTAGTGGGAAGAGGTGTATTGAAGGTTTACAATATACCTAATATTAGTGTCACTCTTTATTTTGAAAATTACTTACGGTGGACGGAAAGAAAGCTTTTTCGCTTTTAGTACTTTTGAACGGAGTGTGCAGCTTTCCTTCGTATTTTATTTACCTCGTGATGCAAATATTGACATACAAGATCCAGTATACTTTCGTAGTATACGAGGTGTGGCTTAACGAGAGCAAAGTAGTGGGTCACTCTCGGCCAGAATGGGCGGACAGGATACAGGGAGGATAATTTTTACTGCGCAGTCTCTCTTGCGCCGACCCCTTGTAGTTCTTCTCGTACCAATCTTTTCATCGGTCCTCTGCTGAGAAAATATTCTTAGCTTTTAGTATTTTCCCCTATGTAACCAGAACGAAGACTGGCGTAGACTGCCCCTTACCTGGATGTAATTTATGACGAAAAAACAGCTATGTAGGTACGACGGAAGAAATGGGAAGGAAAGAAATTTTGTATGGCGCGTCGTCCTTCAAGGACGTGGACCATATGAAAAATTGATCAGAAGAGAATGAATGATACATAAATCTGGAGTTGCAGCATATCATTGATGATAATTTTGACTACAAAAGAGAAAGTTATACAAAAAAATTATGGAAGAAATAAGGAAATGAAAATCCAGACTCGACATTAGTCTTTAACACGATGCACTTGCAGTGAGGTTAATAAATGAAAATGCATCGGGAAAATTCCAGCTAGGAATCGTATTTTATGGAAATGTTGTGCATATCAAGTTATAAGTGCTAGAGCCTTTACTGCTGATATAGCTCATCAAGTTATCGCTGAGGGATTCACTAACCATAGGGGCTCTACGTCTTTAATGTCATCTCTAATATTATTCCAGCTACACTTTACGCAGATATTACCCTATTTGAATTAAGTTTAATGTACTAAAGGGCTCGCCGGGTATTGAAATTTGTCATACAATCGTAACAAAATTACTATTTATACCAACACACGGAATCCAAGCCTCAGGATTTTTAAGTTAAACTGCCCAATTAAAACCCGAGAGTAGCAGCTAGTAAATAATCGTAAGTTAATACACTTTACATTTGAATGTGATCAGGAATGTGACGATGGTGGTCAGACGCAAAGCAGATTTCATATTGAAGCAACGGAGGACATGAAATGAATACTTTTTTCACAAAATTGCTTGAAATTATGTTCATTGAAGCAAAAACTCCCTAATTTTAACTTTTAGGATGATTTCGAAAGGTTACAACGACACGAATTACAACTGCGCTATGTTTCGATGAGAAGTTTCGTTCTTTTCAAAATTCAACGTCAATTTACCATTTTGAACGGAAAAAAAGAACGCTTTGTTATCTATGGGACGTGTCATATTCAGTCAAATCCGTTGGAACGAAAAATGGACCTTCTAGGAGGGGGGGTCGGAAGCGAAACGAGAGAATTAATAAAGCAAATTAATCACACGTAATTATTCTTTTTAGGGCTGGTTAATTAATGGATATTTTTCGTGTTCATCACTTTGGAAACTCATCCCGGGCCATTCCTGCCGCTCTCCCTTCACGCTCCTGCACTCATCTCATCCCACCGTTAATAGTTCTTTGCTAATTAAGTTGCTTTTCTTGACGATAACAAAAGTTGGAGTGGGAAAAAGCTTGGCTGCTGTGGGAGAGTATGTGTGAGGGAGGGTGGTACATTTTTTTGCAATTGGGTTGAGATATCCCGGCAGAAGTGGAATGAGATGCCCAGCCCTCCCCTCAGCGAAAAAGACTTGGAGCGTGATTTACACTTACTCATTACTCAACGGAGGCTAATTAGTCCACCGTCGTTAATTTAAAGTACTTGAAAAAAGCAGTTTTTTTCGGAGTGTATGTGTTGTGTGCGCTTCTCCCTCTTCATGCCTGCCGCGCCTGTTAGCGTGGAGACTCGGTGCATAACAGGCGTTCGGGAGGACAGCAGTCTCATTGTCTGTGCCGTGCATGTCTACCCGTTAATCATCGGAACTAAAACGAGAGGAGGGGGAGGGAGCGGCTTGGGACTTCCGGCGCGGGGATGAACGGGGCGAGAGGATTTTATTTGGGATGTGATGCGTCCCTTTCGAAGCCGTACAGTGGCGCCACCTCGCGTGCGTGCCAAAGGTAAATGCGGAGAGTAATTTAATCCCACCTCGGCTTCACGAGGATGTAACGGTCCAGGGGTTTTATTAAGAGACGTGCATCCAGTGGATGGTGTTGTCTCCAGGGCTCAAGGGGAAAAAATCACCGGCTTTCATGTTTTTGTGATTCTATCTCTCGAATTTCAAGATTATTAAGCGTGATACTACGTATTTGGTCGAATAAATTGAAAGAATTTTCACATTTTTAGGTCAGCTCATGCGAGAGCTCAGAACTGAACCAATTTCATTTGCGAGTATTCGGTGCAAATAAATTTTTCTGGGAATCCTATTATAACCCTACTTTGTTTTTGGGCCCACAGTGACTGGTTCATGTTTGATAAAAAAATTTCTATGCGCTAAATAAGAGTTTATAACCTAAAATATTGCGTTAAGTAGTCATTTTTTGCTGTAGAATTGTCTAGTCGTCAACTAGCAGTCCTGTAACAATATCTCGTCGTATGAATGGCATTTTCACTGCCGGTTAATTCCATGCAGTGTCAAGAGATATTTTTCAGAATACAGCCACACATTTAACAAAGATATGACGAGAAATACAATGAATCAGCTTAAAAATTATACATAAAAATATACTCAACCTATAAGGTATTGCACTTGGAGTTGGTAGAATTCTTGTATAAAAATAAACTTCCTCTTTTACTTAAAATATGGCAAATAGAAGGCACTTATTGATATCAATAATTGGTACTATATTTCCGCCATTATTACGCTAAATATGTTAATCCCATCAAAATGTGTAGGTTTTTTAAAGATGGAATTCAATTTTTCAAAGAGCCATGCGAAAGTTACATTTAAAAAGGTGTAACGAGTGAGTTGGGAGAGTGTACTTTAATAAGGGTGCGATTATTTTTTTTAAACGATGCCCACATTATCGTTTTAGGGAAAGATGTATCGTGATAAATATCGAGAAATGTATTCCAAAAAATATTGGTTATCCTATAATCTCACCATGACGGTTAAGAGTCTTAGAAGGCGTTAATTTGTAACATACTCATTGACATTCCGAATCTTCTCCACTCTATTATTGACATTTTTTTATTTGGCCACTTCCAAGTCCATGACTATTCCTAACGCCTCTTATGGACAGAATTATGAAACATCAGCATGAATAACATTCTGCTACGATATTAGTTTTTTTAAAGTGCTTTTTAAGCGTTTTTCAAAAATATTAGAATTGATTTTATAGTAACATTTATTTTAAAATGTAATGTTTTTGTATTGTATATATTTCATTTAAAATTATGCTTTAATTAGTATTACTTATGCAAGGTATACTTCAACATGACCTTCATAATGTACCTTATTTTAAACTTTACCAATTATTTCTTCATCTAAAAGCTGAAACTATTTTTTCAGAGTCGCCGTCAGTGAATAGCATCATACATTCATCTATTCAAATTTTTTGACAATCCGTCGAAAGAGACGCAACTTTCTTCACACTTAATCCAAAGCGTTACAATTCTACCTAGCGCAGCAACTAAATGGAAACACCTCACAGAAAGCAGATATTTCGCTGATTTTGAAACGAAAAAATTTGGCTATGAATTCAAGGACATCCATCTAGGAACGTAAAGGCATGGAGTTAGGATCGTTGTTACTCCATTGTGCACATTTTCAGATGCAGTCTGGTTTACTTGTATCATACTCGTGAGTTACAATCATTTCACTTGTTGAAATGTTATTCCAATGTTTATTATCGGGTCACGAAACGGCATCATCCCGTCGAGAATTCAACACATCCACGATCTTGATCTTTAACTGGGGTCCCCCACGGGCGACGAGGAAGTAAAGCGGGCCAATTTCCTTCCATTCTGCGCCGCCAACCCCCATTAACCTCGCTGCGGAATTGATAAAAGCGGAGAGAAGTTCTTCGTCCTACAGTTACAGTCCTGGGGCACAATGTGCCTGGGATCCAAGGATTTCTGTTGGATGTTTGGAATTTCCTCTCTGGAAGTGACACGCGACACCAGGCTTTTCAAAGATGACTTGCCGCTCGTTACGAGGGGTTTGGGTTGAAAAGCTGTACCCTGTGGAACCCCAAGTCACATTTCTCTTGCGGTAGTGAATCTAATGTCATGTAACTTAATGTTAACTTGTACGCTTTGGCAAAATGTTGGAGCTATGAAGTTCCAAGGGTCTTAAAAGAATGTAATGGGAAAATAATGCGAATGGATACAATGCATGGAAAATATAAAGCTATCTTCATTAAGACATTTGAAATTCGCATATGGTATTGATAATTGGCATATTGACTCCCTCCTAAATTGAATAAATGAATGGTTTGCAGTCAAATGGCTTAAAGGAAAAAATGTTCAGATTATATCATAGTAATACTACTGAGATTTTTTATATATTTATAAATATTCGTATGAAATTAGCTCAGAGTTTACCTTTTTCATAAAAAAATGCGTTGTTTTTTTCTTCAAAGTGTACATTTGATTTGGTTGATATAATTGTGAATTCGGGGTTGGAAACTTTTATTAATGAACAAGTAAACTTTTTAATATAAAAGCCATCCTGAAGGATTAATTAACTCTATGCGGAGTCGGCTACATTTTAAATTTATCCTATCTATCCAATAAAAGCAAAGATCTTGGACTTTAGCCTCTGTTCTGCGAGCTAAGAATTTTTTAAAAGTGTGAATATAATGTCGCGGTAGCAAAAGGCACCTAGTTCCCAAAAGAACGCTTTGATGCGTTTTCTTTTTCGGTGCCTCACGAAAATCTCTTCCGTGAACTTATACTCATATACTTTTTCTCATATATGATTATCCAGTTATCTTGAAATAGTGTTTATATTTGGAGTTAAACTTCTATAGAAATAAAATTATTGTCGTAATTATATATATTAATATTTCTTGATCATTGAGTGGAATTTCATGCATGGGGTCGAAATCCTAAAAGGAACTCATGCACTCAGGCTCTAGATTCGCGAATGAAAATTCTTTTCATATTCTTTATGTGTAAAGGGATCAAAGTCAACTGAATAAAATATTTGTCTTTAAAACTGCATTCACCTTTGGGCTCGTGACGTATAATTATGGTATATCGTCGGTCTAATTAACAAGCCACGTAACTCTAAAAATGCTATTTTGGGTTTTTATCCAAAAAGCATTGGTTCATGGTCCAATAATAGTTCTATCAATCCCTCTATAAAAGTGATAGAACGAGAAAGAAGAGTTATATTTTTTAGAACTGGTAATAAAAGCTCCTTTCTTGTGAAAAAAGAGTTTTTTATTTTTTTCTAGTAAAAAGTACGAAATGTGATTTACGAAGCTTATTAATTAGACCAACGATGCTTTACCCTCCTCAGATTACGCTGTAGATTCTAATGTACTTTAATGAGTTGTTGATTTTAAGCCATTGTCAGTTTGTATACCTCTCCTCCAACCCCTAAAAAGATTGATCATCCGTGGATGCGAGCAAGGTTCTCTTTAGCCAGGTGTCATTTTACATTTTTTTCAGTTGCAATCATCAAAGTGAAAACATAGTCATTACTTCCAGTTTTAGGTGCTTTAAATAATGTCTTAAATCGATGCAGCGCGCTCTCAGGAAAGTAAATGTGAGCCTTGTCCTTTCAGAATGGTTTGCGTTTTGGATAATGATGGAGCTTAAGAAGTAACCGTGAACCCACCCCAAATCATCTCGCGATTACAATGCTCACGGGCGTCCTTCAGTATCAAAAACAGATTACACGGGAGAGGGCCAACCTGCATTAACACAAAAAAACTTCCTGCTTGCGTATGAGTTTCCAATGTCGAAAGCAGTTGGTTCAAACGGCCATTAGCAACCGGATACAGCGATAGGGAGGGATTTCGTCATTCGATATAAGGGTGAGCAGTGGCGAATGTTGCCCTCGGATCGAAGTGCGTTGATGAGGTTCGATTCGGCGTGGGGCCGCGTGACCGTGGAATGGGGTTTGGCCCGCTCCGGCCGGAGCCGGGTCCCACAGAGTCGAAGGCCGCACTATGCCGGTGTCACCCCCTAGCGGAGGACGCATGTCGCGCAAGACCCCATCGTTTGCTCCCGGACTCGAGAGCTATATCCCGCCGTTTGCCACGCCCATTAGCGGGTTGGGTGGACGATTAATCTCTCGCCCGGCCACCGAAATGTCCGCCGCTCTCAGAATTCGCTCCTGGCACAGCTTTGTCCACTTCCTCGACCTCACACCCCCGCACTTATAGGCTGGCGCCTCACGGAATGCTTATTTTTATTCCCGGGTCATTCCTTGCGTTACACTGAGCTTGAACTTTGTCAGGTGATACTTTCGCTTCCTGTGTAGGGCAAGATGCTCTCCTTCGCCTAATACTAAAAGTAATTGCACGGCTATTTGCTAACCGATATACCAGTTTTGTAGACGGACGGATTTACGAATTGCTGGACGGGCGAGATTAAAATATCATTCCTTCTGCGTGGTATTAGGGTTCCTAATATGCATGATCAGTTCCTCCTAAATGTTAACAAAAATATATAGTTTTACAATTATCTATAAATAGTTTTTGCATTTAAGATTGTCTGCTGTGAACAAAATTGTAATGCATAACCCTTTTACTTGTCAGCGATATATTTATATAGAGAAGACTTACGCGGAGAAATCTATAACATAACCGGTACATTACTTTATTAATAAGAATAATTACATAATTCTAAGTAATACTCTCCGTAGGTATGTGTACTATATATAATATATATGATGACAGTATGTGTACTACCCGTAGTAGATAAATAGGAGTGAGAAATCTCCTGAAAAATACGCTTCAAAACTGTATTCCTGATTAATATAAAGTTGTTAACCTGTAGACAGCATCTTTGACGTATATTACATTGCCTGTGAGGTACCTCCCCCTGTCGATTACCCTTGAGGTGGCTTGCTAGACGCAGTACATACATGCGGATAAGCTCTTGCACTTAATCTATTGTTCAACTTATTGCTCTAAATCCATTGTACATACGTACAAACTGCTCTTACATGTTATGTACCAAAACCTCCTGGTGCTTTAATTCTCGTGGGAGAGATACTTCAAGGTGACGGAGAATACGCTTACAACAATTCACAAAATACGGTTATAATATGTCAGACAAAAAGCATCTAGAGGTGAAAGTTTCAAAATACAAAGACAGAAAACTATTAGGTACCTCTTGTTTCATCAGGCCTTCTTTTACACAGAAAAAATGGGTTCTGTCTCAGATACACATTTTTAATAGCGGTGATGCGCGCAGCGGATCCCTAGCTACTTATGCGAAATACAAAGGTAAACACGAGAGCAAATGCTATGTGTAAAAGAGGCTTTGCAAATTCTCTTAATGACTTCATTCCCTTCCAGGGAGTTCCGCGTTGTTGATGCGAGAGTAACCCGATATTTTCTAATGTAGCCGTGGATATATAACCTAGCACGGCTGCTTGCATGGGAAAGAGCGGACTAACCCGAATTATTTTCGAATATATATATATATATATATATATATATATATATATATATATATATATATATATATATATATATATATATATATATATATATATATGTATATATATTATATATATATTATATATATATATATATATGTATATATAATATTACAAACTTGCAGCTGTTACCTTGGTGTCAATTATCTTGCATATTGCCAGGTTTTGCACTATCTATGAGAAAACTATATCCATAAAGTCAGAAGAATGTGGACATGAGGAAATGTCGACAGATGATAATTTTTTAATGAATTTCATTTTATATAAATAATAATTCAGTGGAAATTTTTCGAACAAATCCGAAAGTCTTTCGATAAAGGCCAAATTGTAAAAAAATGTCTTTTTAAAAAAGTGTGTATGTGACTATTTTTTAATCAACCGCATTTGGTCAGAATCATGTTTTGGTTTGAAGCATAGTTATTTTTTGTCCTCATAAATGCATGTATTCAAGCAAGAGAAAGAGCAAAAGACGATTGTAAGTAAAATATGCTAAAGCTAATGGGCAAAAACTATAAACCCTATATAATTTAAATTGTCTAAAAGTGCAGTGAATTTGAAATACCATTAGAAAATACCGCACTGGACACTTACTCTTACTCTGACGAACGGTGGCTCTTTGTCTCTGACAGCCACAATTCTAACAACATCTGGAAGACTAAAAATGAGCACTGAAAAGACCAACTGCTTAATATTAAGAGATGACCAAAATTGGAGGTCAATTCGGAAACAAATACATTTAAAATTGCGAGTACCTTGAATAACCCGAAGCAATTGAGTTAAATGAAAGACATGACATTGCGACCGTGATAACAAGCATTGCCTACTGGTAACCAAATGGTACTGTCGGATTGTCCTTTTTACCCCTGTTTTCCCTTCTTGCTATTGGGCTGGTGTCCTAGCAGCCCACTCTATAGGACCCCGGTGGCTTGATGTGTATGCGAATTTATTTTGTGTCACGATATTGTTTCATTTCCCTCCACTGGAAACCCACCATTACTCCCAGGCTCTCCGAATCCCTCATTCTCGAAAGCTAGCAAGTGTCGTAATCCTCTCTTGTGCTCCCTTGCTCTCTCAACAACTGTCAACTTCCACTCTCCCGCCCCCGCCCCCTCCTGTCCCCTCCCCACTCTGTCGCCGAACAAAGGGCGGCCCCATTGCTCCAGTTTCGAGAAACCGCGGTCGTTGACGTCATCTCCCCTTCTACTGCCCTTAGGAGCGCCAGTGTCAGCTATGGAAGGCCCATGCCCACGCCCCGGGCTATAAAAAAGAGGTTTGGGTTGCGTCCGAGTAATAATTTGGAGATCAAAAATGGCTTCGGAATCAACTGTTAGTGAATATGGTGTAGGGCTGTTATCACTTTCGCGGTCCTAATTATAGCCATTTATTTATTTTTTTAACATTTAATCGATATAAGCAGCAAGAACGTGAATTGTGCAACAGAATTATAGTATAGATGTACGATAAGGTTACGTGATACAGCAAAATTAATTTTATCGGACAACATTTCTCTCTCTTGTTGATAACAAAAACGATCCTATACCCAGTTAATCAAAATTTTGCCCTGCTTCAATAAAATTTGGATGGCTATGAAACATACTGAGGTATACAAGGTTTCATACGTCTTTATGTTATGTTACTATTATGATTCATAGATCTTAATAACAGTGAAGTGACGAGTTTTTATTTGACAAAAAAGAGAGTTCATTATATTAGCGAACGAATACCAAAAATAATAACAGAATAGCATTATAGAACAATGCGTTCGGGAAAAAGGGAGAAAGGTTGACGAGAACTTTGCGTAAGAGAATTTGCTGTGATTTTAAGTTCGATGGAGCGATAATCGCGGAGCTGATTGCACATTTTAGTGAATTTTTTGTATCATATGAGTTACTTTCTTTTACTTTACTTGGATTTCAATTCCATAAAGGCAGAGATAACCTATTTGTTTTTAGCCCATTGATATTTGCGTATCTCTCCAAGTGTTAGCTCCAAGTTTAATTCCAAAATACTTCTATACTCTTGTGGCCTACTAATTTCTACAGCGGTGAGTCTTGAGTTAGGGTGAATCTGTTATCGTCACGAATGATCAGCAATTAAAATCATGAGTGTAAAATCAGCCAACATTGCTTTATCATTATTGATGAAATAGAAAGAAATTTCCGGAAAACTTCAAATTTTTATTGATCCAATAATTTTGATTGATAATAAAAATGAGTATCGTATCTAAATATTTAGGATTCTTAATTTTAATAGAGGCATATTTATTAAATTACATACGTATATCTAACACTGGGGGCAATTTTTATACTGACATGTAACAATTTCATCTGAGATTGCGTCCTTATGAAGCCTTGGAATGAAAAAATGATGCCTTCTAATTTTTTTCCTTCCTCATATTTATGAATAAATGCATTATAAAGGTAAATTACCCATTGCCGTGTAAAAATCATTGTAAATAAATGATATGTTTAGGATGAGATAACATTATACTGTTTCTGCTGATATATAGAAATAACAAAATTCATTACCATTTAAGCCTTTCTGATTCTTTTATTTACCATTGAAAAGCAGGGAAAAATTATTGAGTATCTCCACGATGAATCCCGCCATTTAATGATTAAAAGAATATATTAGCTCGTAGGCTTCCGCGGATGCAGTGTTGACTGTTCCTTTTTTCGGGATTCATTCCGCGATGTATGTTTTAAGAAAACAACAACATTTGGCAACTTTTTGGAGACAAGATTAATAGCTAGGGAAATACGCTATTACCCAAGATTAATCAGGGAGGCTATAGAAATTGCGAAGAGACCGGAGAACGTCAACCGAGAAGACGGTTACAAGTTGAGTAGCAGTCTAAAACGAATTTTTTCAAATTTAAATTCCGGCAACAATGGGAGTCCAGACTCGTCTATATATAAAGACGAGCGAAACTAAGAAGTCAGTTCAGTTAACCTGATGAAGCTGGCAGGAGGACCAGCGAAATATTGTTGTTTTCTTAAAACATACATCGCGGAATGAATCCCGAAAAAAGGAAGTCAAAAGAATATATTTTCTCCTATTTGGTCCAAATAAAAATGACTTTGTTAACTCTACTAGAGGCGTGAACAACTAAATGAACGTTCTGCTGTAACTAACTAACCTCTAGTGGAGTTAACAAAGTCACTTTTATTTGGTTCGTAATGAATAACTTCCACAAAGTAAAGCCTGCAACCATATCCTTTGTATATTTTCTCCGTCGGTCAAAACGATTCCGATGTATGGTGCAATGAATTTAACTACACTTGGATAGGAGGCGGTCTTATTCTATCTATTACTAGTAGGTTTTTTACCATTACATTTGATGGAATGGGTAACAGAATTATACCTGTTAACTAACTGATGCCCTTGTATATGCCTAATAAATTTACACGAAAGTGCTTTTCACTGTGAAACCTCAAGTGAATATTTTAAAGCATAGTCCTGTTTTTTTTGTTTTCCTATGACCGTATGGGAGTATAATCAATCGTGTGAGGTTTCCTCTTCAGACTTGTAAACATGTAGTTAATCATAGTAGTACAATAAACCTAGTACTCGGCAGCTGTTCCATGCTTATATTTATCCACGCGTGAAATAATTCGACATAGATTAAACAAGCCGATACCCTGAACATGTGCACTCTTCATTTTCAGATGATTTAATGGAGTAATCTGACAAGTAAAGAATAATTGACATCGTTCTTGGGATTAGCGAGAGATGTTCTGCATTTATCCGTGCTTTACAGGTGTGATGGTAAGTGTGTGACGGATTTCTTCTTTTTAGTTTGCAATTAACTTGAGTGTTTCAGAAAGCAGCATGGCGCGAAGGGTGTACGCTATTGGGCAATATTTTTTCCGCCCATTGATCAAGAAGTATTTGTTATTCAATCTTTGGTATAAAATTATCTCTCCCTCAACGTTTATTTCACGTATTCAGAATAAAATCGGGGGTTATCTATGCATTCATAAACAAAAAATGGAAAGAAAATCTTTGGTAAATGAGAAAAATTTTATATGATTTAGCCATGCAGGCCAAGGTAAACAGTTCTTAGTCTCTATGTTTTCTACGCTTCCGAGTAGTCTATTTCATCATTAAAACACCTAATGGAAAATATATCCATTAAAAAGTATCCAAGTACCTTGGGCTCTTGCGGTAAGTAATCTTATTTAGTTGGTATTTGAGCCTTAAAATAAGGGTGCTTCTCACCTAATACAAAATGCTTTACTCTCTGGCTCAAGTGAACTTTGGGGTCACACCTTTGATGAACGAAATGAAAATCACGGATATGATTTTTGTTCTTTTGGTGACATCCAAGTGTGCCAGAAAGACATCTATTCTCGTAGGTAATTTATTAGTAGATCGTGGCGATTCAAAAGCCTTGTAAGATAGCATTCCTTAGAATAATCGTTCGCTTTTGACTCGTAGAAAATTTGGAATTCATTTATAAGTACACATTTAATGTCAAGATACAGCCTTGGAAGTTATTTTCAATAATATTGGCATTGGTGTACTTAAATTCAATGCTTAACTGCCTGGTGGCTGAGAAGGAAAGTGAAACAAGAAAATATTTTGTATCGTTCTTGTGACCTGGCCTCTGTTCTGAGAATCGTCAGCATTTTAGCCCGTTGCTAGTTTTTTTACCGAGAAAAATCTTTCATTTCTGTGTTTACAGCATATTTGGAGACCAGTCACAATTTTATTTTTATATGAAGCACATGTCGTGACTTTATTTTCCATATTATGAGCTTTCCTGTACTTGAATTCCATGTTTAACGAGCAGATGACTGAAGGCTGGCAAGATAAAGGGAAAAAATAAACACGTTATTGTCGTCCTGGAGAGCCGTTGCGGTTGGGTATGATTCGGAATAGAGCCGTGAGCTCCGCCCATCCCGAATTGCGGCGTCTGCTGTCGGAGAGGATTTAATAACTTGACTTTTGTGAGCCTCGTTCGACGCTCTCGTCTCTTTTTCCCCCAGTCTCCGAATTGGCGTCGGCTCTCCGGCGCCCTTTCGTCCTCCTTCCAACCGACGCCACTCGGCGGGCGCCGCTCCGAGAGCGATGGTTCACCCGACCAAACCGCCGCACGCCGCCCGCCAACTTTAAGCACCTCCTCCCGTCATAACCCTCCTCATCCCAACCCGCTGTTCGACTGCCGAATTTCCTCGGCAGAGGGCGGAAACCACGCAGCTCATCTCGCCATTTAGTGCGTGACGCGGCATAAATCCCTTCGCTAATCCCAGCGGCAAAATAGAATGCTTTTCCCCCCTAATATCGCACCCCATTACCCTCATCAGCACCCGTCAGTCCGATCGTCCATCGCTCTTTCAATCCTCCCCACCTCCCTCCCGCACCTCCCTCCTTGCTACCGCTTCCAATGGCCCGCTCTGTTTGACATGGTTTTCTGCGCTGTTTAGTTGGTCATGTGTACATCTATATCCACGGAGTACCCCGAAAGTCACTATTAGGGTATGTGGCAAGAGGTGATTCCACACCAGGCGTTAAGCTCCCATCCCAGTTCAAATAAAAAACTATCATCTTTCTCCGACTGCTAAGCGTATGCAGAAATGCAGTCGGGAGAGCAATCCAGAAATTAGGAGAGTGCTACGTAGACGAACATACACTCTATAAGATACAACTACTGGTTATTTTTATTATTGATATTAAAAATGATAATGCTAGATACTTGATCATGGAGAAAACAAAGTATTTCCGGGAATTTTTAATTGGGATGAGTTTTTAATTACGAAGGAAAGTCACTAAACACGAGTACTGAGTAAATTCTACCTAGTACGGGTCGGAGTGTCATCAAATTTATCTATGGTAACTACTATAGTCCCTTATTATACGTTGGAAGAATGAAATTTTAAATTTATCAGTTTAGAGTCAAGTAATTTTATCGTATACCCGCGATAGTTTCTACCGTATTAGTTTAGCCTTAGCAAAATATGTTGAAACTGCTGCAAAAAATAGTCTCCTTCAAACTTGCGCAAATGATTTAACCTATATTTTTGTATATATTATATCCCTTCGATAATTAAGTTTCCCACCCTAAATCCTCAAACAGATCGGTAACGATTTCTTATAAATCTTGCTGCTCTCAGCTTTTTTCGATCAATATCAGAGACCAGACCTTCTTCGCAAACGTCCTATATGATTGCAGTATTCTCCAGGTGAGGTTCCTCTGGGCTAACCATGCACAGTCCGGGTTTAAAAGATCTCTGCAGGTATCCCATCCAGTTGGCAATTTTATTCCGATTGACCCGGAAATGTTCCAGAATGTCCTTGCATGTGAAAATTCACCGCGACAAATTTATGGTGAAAAAAGTGTGAATCGACAATATTGAATGAAATCACATCACTTATCACGAAGGCTACAGACTGACCTTTTAGTGCAATTTTCGAGGTTGTCGGCGAAAATTCCAGCGTTGCATGCCGAGCTAAGCCAATTTATTTTTCAACATTTGCCGGGGGTCGCAGAGTTTCAGCCACTCAAGGAGTAACAAGATTCGAACTAGGTTCTCCATAATTTGGTTCTGTAACTCGCCACTGAAGTTGCGGGTAATAATTGTTTTTTATAACTTCAATCGAATGGTGCAATGCCATTTAAACAGCTTCTCGTTTCTTAAACAAAGCCACCAATTTAGTCTCTTGGAAACTCGACTTGTCCTGACGCATGATTTGGTTCTCTCCCGGCGTATAATTTTAATAAGGTCTTCGCGGGTTTTTCACCAGGTTAAATGCTGACCGAAGTTTCGATGGTTACGACCGCCATCATTTTCAGGGCATGCCTGTGGAAATCTTCTTCATCTAACAAAGAGAGAATTATCAGGCTTGATGTGACGGAAAGAATTCATCGAAACATGTAGTATATCAAAACATAGGTCGGGTAATTAATTTATCTAAGTGGAAAATTGCCTTTACTCTTGTTCATTATGACTTCTGCGTCTTCATACGCACCAACGACTCGGGTTTGGTCATATAGCGAGCGTCAATTTTCCCCATTCTGCCATAATTTCGCGAAGAGCGGGTTACCAAGTATCACAAACGGCCGCTGTATGCGATGAATTATCATGCAACTAACCATTAAAGCATTATTTCGCGAATAAATTGCAGTGATGACCTGGAAAAGTCTGTTATACTCGGTGAATTGAATTACGTGAAGTTTTTGCGCCAAAATGGATGCGCAGTAGTAAGTCTATCAATAGTTTAAATCGATTTACGGATAATTATCGATTAACGCAGCTATTTTAACCATAAGTTATGGGTATTGTCCATCGACCCTAGGTGTAGGAGCGGTTTCTTTACATCAGGTTACTCCGTACGTCCGTGTATCTTTGCGGGAAAAATGATTTTAGCGTCGTAAATATACCTTTATCCGAGGGAAGTCGAGCTGATAGTGGATGACGGGAATACTATTGTTTAATTGATTGCTACCACATTATTATTGCGGCTCGAACAGTCACGTATCCGAAAGCTACGAGACGGAATGTCAAAACAAGGTACGGGATAGAGAGGAGGGACAGAGGTTGTAGAGATTCTAAGCCTGGTTCAAAATTAACTTTTGAAAGAGGCCAATGACAATATTTATGGATAACGGCGGATTTTTATTCTAATCCGGCATGATTGTGGGAAATGAGACTCGACGAATAAGGATTCACGAAAGAACTGTCAGCCAAATTATTCGCATAGTCTGTATGGTATCCATCAGAATGTGAAAGAGGACTACTTAAAAGGTTAGTCAATTTAACATTTCTCTTTGCATGGTAGTTACAAACAAAAGTGAAGAAAATTGTGAATGACATAAAAGTAAAATGAGAATGACTGTTTATAGCGATTATAATAAATACTGACACTTATTTTATTTCGCGTAAAACACTTTCTTGGAGCAATCAAAATATTCTGATTAAATTTTCCTTTGCATATCTGTAGGCAAAATTTGAAAGTGTTGTATTCGGAATATAATCGGAATGATATGAAAGAACGAGCAGTTGGCATGGACCAAATTACATGAATCAAATCGACGAAATGAACCGAATTTCTTACGGCTAATTGCAAAACAATGTCATTACCATTTAATATCGGAGATTCAATGTACCAAAACAACCAAGATGGGTGTTGTTCGTTCGGATCGTGCGATAGTTCACGGGATCATGCGATCAAAAACGGAACATATTCCAATCTCGCTGTAATGCGTATCATGCGGAGAATAATTCTTTCGCTGGATAATCCGTACTGCATGGTGAAAAAATTTCATTCGCATGACTATTTAAATGATGGTTCGCATGCTTATTTAAATGAAATTGAAGTGAGTTCATTCAAGGAAAAATATTTGCACAGTGAAAGAATCGCTAAGTATGCTGCATAGGCTTTTGTTGATATCCTTCTTTTATTCCCATATAGCAAAAGTTGCAAATTTTGTCTTCAAGAGTTTTACACTGGAAAAAAATTGTTTTCGGAATCTAAACCTACTGTGAACTAAATTTGACCACTCTCAAGTGATGGTTGCTGTAGAAAGATAGCTGTTAAGGAAATCAATTAGACGTAATTATGTGGAGAATTGTAGCTCTAACCGAAATTTAGATTTGACCGCGATGAAAATTGTTGGCAGGCTGGATAAGTGGGGAGAATAGTTGAAATGGTGATTCAAATTTCAAGAAATGAATTAGAAAGGAAATTTACTTTAAAACTACTCGTGAATTAGTTGCTGTTCTTACGATTATCCGAGAGCTGTCTTCATTGTTGCATTTTATGAGTGCCTTAGCCTGTGGTGCAGAATCACAGAAACAAGTATATTCGAACTTTAGAAGAATTATCCAAATGTGACATCTGACTCTATGTATGGTACATTTACCAACGATATTTCAGAAATGAATATGAAAATAGATTGAAAGTACTGAGAGACTTTGTACGACAATTTATCTGAGCAAAATTTAAAAAAAATCATCAGGGGAGTTTAAGTTTTAGACTTCTGATATGTTAACTTATGAAGAGAAAATAATTTGAATTTACTGATACAATATACTGACGTCAGAGGAACGCGTGAACAACTCAGGGGAGGTATTTCAAAATGTCAAAGAAAGGCAGCAAATGGAGCTTTAGGTATGAAATTAGGAGACATAAACCACATGGTACAATTTTCGTAGCCTGTACTCTCAGAACCTGTGTGATTTTTCCGAGGTAATACAATAGAAATATTTTAACTACTACATTAAAATCGCGCTCCGTGGTTCTATTATCTAATTACATTCTACGTTTGCTCCTCACCGTAGAATCTCAGCATCTCAGTCGTTGTGGCGTCGCAAGTTTGAATTCGCGTGAACAAAAGTCAGATAAAGGTGACTATTCAAGCGCAGTAATGTAAGCGAGAGGATTACCATATCATTGCTTGTTCCTACCAGCTATTACCGAAATGTAGGGGACAGTGGGATGCAAAGTGGAGGTCATAGCAACGGAGATGGGGAGTGGAATCCTTCGCTTAACATTATCCTTTGTCTATGCTCCCATCTCTTCGTAATCCACCCTTTAAAGCCCTCTCCACCGCTTTGTGACGATTACGTATTAACGCGAATTTGAATAATTCATCCCAATTAGTCAACCAGCTCATGCGCAACACTTTCCGCACCCAAAAATATCCAACGTCTTACTAAATAATTGAGCTCAAAAACTTGCGGATACAATTTCCTAATATTTAACTCATAAAGATGATGCGTTCGAACTGAACGGTCTAAAGTTCCTTAATCGAGTGTCTTTCAGGTGTTTTTTCCAAAATTTGGAAGAATCTCTAGTATAAATCAGTGAAACATATAGCAATGTAGGCAACAATAATATGGAAATCAATATTTACATGTCCAGTTAATTAATCTGTTTATGATTTCATATTGATGCCCAGAAATCTTTAGAAAATGAAGGAAGGAAAGGAAAAAGGAAATATAAATGGATGCATAATGAACGAAATACTACAATACCTCAGTCACCAGCATGATTATGAAACCAAATTTCTCAGCGCAGGAAGCTGAGATGAAAGTTGATGCAAAAGTTAACATTATTAAGTTAAACTATGCGGTGTATTTCTATTGAATTTTAAAGATTATATTTCTTCTAATCTAAATTATAATTAACATTAAGTTTATTCTACTTTTCCAAATTAAACCTTCTGCTGACCGACTTTAAACATTTCATATTAAACATAAAAATAAACTTCTAAACATTGAATCGTTATAGTAGGCATTCTTTAAAAAAAGTTCTCTCCTGTGAAATGAGGTCTAGTTACCGGCTCGGCACAACTAATAGCAAAAAAAAATTTATGCTGTGCAAATATAGATCTGGAATCCAGTGCCCACTACTACAGGATGAAATATTTTACCTTAATTCTTCGTCTTTACTTAACCATCGAAATAATGTAGTTTTCCTCATTCAAGGTATTGTTTCACAAACAAGGAGTTTTCGTATTAGCCTCCAATTATTCGATTTTTATGTATCAAATCAATAAAATCTTCTGGTACAAAAGAGTGTTATTATGATTTTATCCTGATTTTCACAAGTAGCTGGTGGAAATTGGGAACTTGTTATTGGGAGCTATTGAAACATCAAAAGCCCTACAGGGAGAACCGGCAAAGGCTTTGGATTGTCACCTACAAATAATGTTATTCTGGATGAAGTACAAAGAAAAATTATCGAATTCCCACTGTGCTCTATTAATTTATTTTTAATTAGCGAGAAATTTAGGAAATAAAAACATTTTCACCGTCACTGAATAAGTATGCATGGTTCGTTGGCTTGAGTTAACCTATTTTGAATGATCTTATAAACTTTTACGGGTAATGCCTAGCCATTAATTCTTTCCAAAACTACTTCCTTTGAGGAGTTATTCAACCCTACATTTGCTATTATTATATGAAATATACCATGTGATGTTTTTTTAGTTTCCATTTTATATGCTCAATGGAAACTATTAGTTGTTATCACGTCATCAATTGGTCAACCCTGTTCATAGTAAATGAATTTCCTCTATTTTAATATCTTCGCCAAAAATCCTGAATAGTTACATCCTTTTAACGTAATATATGTGCAGTACATTGGTAGGAATATGTTATGGAACATTATTTCAATTTTTAATCTCCAAAGCTAATTTATAGGGAAACAGTCCTAATCCGTGGAATGAGAAACATTTCACCTCATAATCTCATCACTTCTCACACGTGTATTTTTTGTCGATGGTTGGCTTCGGTCAAAAACGTTAAAAAACTCAAAATTACAGCCGTTTGCCCGATATTTGGCATGCTCTCATCGAATTTTCAATATTGATGAGTATCCATCTTTGTTTTCTTTATCCGATGTAGTATGTCGCACTTTTTGTCCTCACTGTATGTTGAAGATTTGGAAACATGGTTTGTTCTTTTATACAATGACCTATTACTTCGTTTGATTTTTGCATCCCTTATGGGGTTTTGCTTGATTTCTCCTATGATAATATAAAAACATCATAAAAAATATATCAAAACTAGAAAACATTAGTTACAGTTTAATCTGGGCGTCATATGCACGATGCATAGCTTCTAAAAGGTAGCTTTAAACTGCGGCTGTTCTCAAACGGTCCGTGACTTCATTTGACAATAACTATGGTCATATATCGCCATAAACGCTAAATTAGCGATGCATATTTGTGAGGTTGACCACCTTGGGAACGGGAGAATGACGGCACGTGGTAACTCTTCCTCTGTTGGTATTTTCGTCATTTTAACGAATTTTCTTTGTATTGCTACGCAATTGCTATACATTTTATTCCACAAAAACATATTTTTCACTCAAATTGCAACCAATGTGTAAGGTTTATTCCTGAAAATATTTTAGCGCCAACACACCTTCATGGCCAACGGGCATAAGTATGAAGAAGATGTAACAGGATAGTCAGCGCAAAAATCAACTATCTTGGCCTCAATGCAAGCGTTGAATGCCGATGTAAATAAAATGTGGCTTCAAATAAAATATTTAATGACCATTAAAACTCTTGGTTATTCTTTACACATATTGGCTAAATATGTTATGGTCTCAAAATGGACTCTAAGAAATAATAGTTTCATTTTTGGATCTTTAACTCTGTATAAAACGAGAAGAATCACATTTTCAAGTAGGGATGTGTATTGTTTCAACTGTGAATGCCGTACATACATACTTCTTTATAGAATAACGGGTTGTGTTGTAGTCCTTCGAAAGAGGCATATTTATTGATAATATTTGATATTGTATTAAAGGTAGGAATTTTGCAGCTTTTTGTAATTAAAGATTTTGGCGTATTGTGAGAGTGCTTCGAGAGGTGTGGAAATTTTCTGTGTGGAAGTTTGTTTATGGCGATTTTAATTTTTCCAAGACCCACATCTTTGGTATTACTTAGCAATAGTTATTTGGTAGCAGGATCTGACCCAAATTATTAATCGTTTTGGAGCTTGTGCAGTTTCACTGAATACTAAAAAATCACTGACCTATGAGCATGGTCTTACCCTAGGGTTACCTATTCTGTTATCGATCTGCCTAATCGTTTGATTGAATGCAAGGGTTTAAAAGAATATACTAGAGGCAGATAGGTCCCTGAAAGTGTAGAAAGCCGGGAGGAGATTATCTGACATTCAAAAAACCTACCTTTCCCGGTAGAGCACTTCAGTAATAATAATAATCTTTCTAATACATGGTGTATTGTGTGATAATTCGTGTTTTGCTATCGAATGATTTTCCTTGAGTGATTGTAGATTCACATAGTAGAGAAGGAATGTTATATTTTTATTTGATAAGAGATGTGAGAAAGTATCTTCAAAAATATCGTCCCACAACCATGCTAATTATTCTGGTTTACTCTGCATATAAAACAATCAAGAATTCATAATACATTTAAAATTGCTGGATTTAAAACTATAGTCCATGCGTTAGATTAAAAAACAAATTTTGTATGAAACTTATAATGATATAATATTTATTATGGAACTTCGACCAAGGCCTAACTTATCTCCAATTAAGTCGCAGCGCTACAACCATGTACAAAATTCATACAGAACCAGTGAAAACAATGAGAGCAGTGAACAGTGAACAATTCGCGGTATTGCTGTCCAGGTGAACAATTTTATTTCATTGCAAATTCAGGAAATTCTATAGGCACGGGGAATATTTTCCTAAAACAGTTAATTTTAGTATCTTGTGGGTGGGTTATGAGAGTATACCAGGGTAACTTTCCATCCAACTTACTACTACTTCCTACTTCAAATCCCGGCTCGGGCGGAGACTTGATATGAATCTCCAATTTTACTCCTCGGTTTCTTGTGAAGATCTCTTCAAGATTCCGATCCCTACTTCGCCGCTGTGTGAAGGGAGCACCTTCAACTGCAGCTCCCCATCCGTCGGATGGGAGGTTTTACTATGAACTCTATTACCTTCTTTCGGGAAGGCTATGCTAATGCGGAAATAGAATGCACTCTGGAAATGCTAGATATGTCTGTGAAGAAATACGGCGATAATATCATCAGTTTGCTGAGGCTTTTGAAACAAATGAAATGGGATGTGCTATCACAGCATTTAATGAAGAATAGATTTAGTCTACGAAGGAATTTGTTGCCAATACTACTCCGAAGACGTTATGAACAAATTAAAAATCCTCCATGTTTACAAATCTTTAACATACAGTGAGGACAAAAACATGTTCTTATGACCAGTTTGGCCAATGGCATAAAATAAGAGAAAGCGATTGGAGAATGTCAAGGTTTAAAATTTATCCCGCGTACGATTAAGGAACAAATTGGATGTAATTGAAGTCTCCAACTATGTTAATTTAACTGTCGTTAACGTGGAATGTATAATATTTATACCGTTTTTTGTCTATACCCAATTTTTCATTTGAATGTTACCTAATTAATTATTTGATATTAGTGTCTGTAATTTTTGTAACGCCTTCCGCATGTCAGTGTCCTTATATTTCATAAAAAGTGAGTAAATTTGTAAATAGTTTCGTCTAAATTCGTACTAAATTGCGTTTCTTATTAGTATGATTGTTGTCTGTCCATAAACGCAGGTTAATAAATGACATAACTCGGTATAAATCTGAATACCGCACCGAAAACTCTAGATTGAACTAGCTTTAACTAAGAAAAATTATATCATTTTCATTAATTCCTGAATGTTGAGTTCAGACACGTAAACAGGTGCAGTTAGATGAATGCGGTCCAAAAAGATTTTTTCACTTGCTTGAAAAAGTATTTAAATGTGCACTCAATGTACCAAAACTACCACTTCAGGCGTCTTCATTTCTCAAATGACCATAACCAATCGTCACCACCCTGTTCATGTACTAATGAAGGTTGCTGGCAATTTGGCGTGAGAAAATGTCCCTAGAGTTCATGAGTCAATCAACGGGTATGTGAATTGTAGGAGGCCTTGGAGGAAGGAAGAAGGAGGACCTGTGCTCACAGTTGCGAGGCGACCTCAACCTTTGAGAACTCACGAATAAAGGCGCAGTCACACACTCCCTGGCAGGACGAACTCCATTGTCATTGCTTTAACCCGACCCCTTCGCATTCCTCCGCCCTAAAAGTGCCCCACAGTTGTTTCCCAGCCTCTCCGATAAACTGCTACCCATGACCTCAAAGCCCCTGCCACCAAAAAAGAGATCTTTTCAGTCCCTCGTCCTCAACAGTCGTCCGACGCCCATCCTGCGTCATCCGTTTCCGTTGCCAACGTGAAATTCCGTCGTAACACGTGCCAAACTATTTGGAATCAATCTTTGCTTTTTTGGGACACACCCTCACTTGTCTGGGGTCACGCGTGGATGATTTGAACCTTATAAAATAAAAAGGGTGTATAAAAGGCCCCCGAGGACCTGATCTATCGATTTGAGAAAACTACGTAAACATCTATTGTTATTTTGATGACCCTTGGACCTGCGTATATTGCTACATACGTTGTTTTCGGTATTGACTCACGACTGAAATCTTAGCTGAGCGTTTCAATGAGCACAGCCTTAAAAGTAGCTCTCGGATTTCCTGCGATACTGAATATGATTGCTGATTTCTTTAATGCTTTCACGTGCGGTACTTCTGCGCCAATCTTGAGAAATATCACAAATCCTTTCCAAAACATTTGTAAATGACTTGACACTGATTTGCAATCGCGCATCGTTGGTCGGCCGAATCACGGAAGAAGTAGCACCCGGACAGCGTTAGCAGAGACGCAGCTACCAACTTCCGTGCTTTTCCGGCAAAGGAGGCTTTCATGGAAAACCTTCGGGTGAGTCCATAATCAGGTTTCCAAAAAAGGGGGGGGTGGATACATTTAAATTTCATTGAATTAGTTGAATACGAATAGTATTATTCGTTTTTACTCGCATGTTTTCAGTAACATATTTTTACTTACTTTGGTGCGCATTATGTGAAATATATCCAGAGAAATTCAGAATATTGTGTTATCAATTATCATACCAATATAACTAATTTTTGGACAAGCGCTGACCATAGCCTTCTAATATCCACTGCTGTTATTATTAATGTAAATAGTAAGGGATCTTGTTTAGTCCGTGCCATTTGTTTCGACGGATAAACCTAAATTGCCACGTTATGTCCATTAGATTGCCTTCGTGAAACTAGGCTTGGATATCTTTCTGGAAACTGAGTTTTAAGACTTTATTAACTAAAGCTATCAAATTGCAATTGGAATACACTTTAGATACGGCATCAGTATAAGGGGAAGCTTTTGGCAGTTAAGTACCCATGAAATAAAATTAGTTCGCTCGTTGAGATTGTTAGTCTTCAACAAGGCTCCTTAGTCTACAGCGTAATGAGTAAGTGTTTTACACTCGAATGCATTAATTTGGAAGAAGATTATATTCAAAGAATCATTTATTCTCCTGTGCTCTAATCAGACCTCACGAATTAAGAAAATGCGTTGATTTCGTTAGCATAGAGATTTGAAATTCTTTACGTAGTAAGGACATTAATGTGCCTACCCACGTTGAAAAGAGTTTTATTAAAATTTATGTGTTTAAATGGGTATTATTACCACACATAAATTGCTTTGCTGATAGTAATTAAAACGAAACGAATTAACTGTATCCTCATACCGTATTTGGTCAAAATAGTGGAAATATATATTGTTACGACTAAGTGACTGCTTGGTATTCATCTACCGGTGTTTAGATAAGTACAAAATAACAGCATAAATGATATAAAAAATTGGCCGTTCTTTATTAAGTACATAAAAAAACTACCAAAATATTTTTGAAGCATTTATCTTCCAGGAAAACCGCGACACTAATCATGTAGAATGCAATTCTAAATGTTCTTAAGGCTTTCGTGGAAAACCTTCGGGTGAGGCCATAATCAGGTTCCTAAAAAAGGGGGAGAGTGGATACATTTAAATTTCATTGAATTAGTTGAATACGAAGAGTATTATTCGTTTTTCTAAATTCTAAAGACGGAAAAAATAAAAAAAAGATTTTGTGAACTCTTCACGAAGTAAAATATAGTGACCCAGATTTTGACACTTTATATCAAATTAAGGTAAAATTACAAACTCTGGTGTCAAGTTAAATGCACACACAAATTTAAACGTAGGTTTTATACCGAACTTTTACCTCTCATCTTTGAAACACACTTGGGTTTAAGCGGTACGCAACAAATTCGATAAAAAGTAAAATTTTATGGCTGACAAGGAGAGGTCTACCTCGTCTGATTGGCGTATAATATGTCTTTTGGGATAAATTTTGATTGCCTAAATTAAAGCTGCCGAATTTCCAGTCCCTGGTTAATTTTTCCGCATCATCTAATTTTTGGCGGCTGCGGAAAGGTCACATCCGTCGAAAATCCTGTAGCATCCCGTCCTTGGGAAAACGTCTTTCTTTCATGTCGCGCGGTGCGTAACGGGTGACCTTGACCTCCTCCTGGACAGGTTGTAGCCAATATGATGGAGAGGGCGGAAGAATGAGTCTGATTGCAAAAATATCAAGATCGACGCCGAGCATTCGTCCGCCGCATTTATTCAGAGGGGAAAAATATATATTTATATGTATGTATATACACGCAGACAGGGAGTGGTGAGTGGGGCGCTGTCGAACGTCCGGCGGAGGGAGGATACACGAGGAGCCACTCCTTTCCATCTATCGCTTTTTTGTTCCTTTTTTTTAAAGGGGATGGGAGACGGCCGTGGTCCCTCACAAGTGGATGTGTTAACGGAGGAGATCCGCCGAGTGTTTCGTCAACAGGGCACTGCGCAATTAGGCGTGCGAAATGACTTCACGCTCTCGTCCATTTTTATCCCTTTCGGACGTAATTTCCACATCTTCCCTTTCCCTCTTCCTCCTCCTCCTCCCCGCCGCACTTCACTCTCCCTCACTCCACTTCAGCGCGCCTGCTCTGTTGGTCTCGGCGGGCAGCGAGGGAGAGACAGAGAGCGAGAGAGAGGGAGGGACGAGACGCTGAATCGGATGAGGAAGGAACGGATTTTTTCCGATTGCCTCCGCCTCCTCGCCTGCTATTTGAGTCCACACCTCCCCCCCCCCCCGTTCACCTCCCTTTTCCTAATCAAATTGAACGATTTCCTTTGTAAACGCGTCCGTTGATGCCACTCTCCTCCATTCGTCATCGTGTCATCCTTTTCATTTATTTTTACCCAGCGTCCCTTTTTCTTGTGCGGCGGCTATTGAGTGGTTCACGTTGTGCGTTGTGAGAGGTTGAGGATGGACTTTATGAGTCGACAATGATGGCGATGCGCAGTGAACCAATGTGCGTTTTCTATTCAATTTGCTGTAGTTGGCGCAAATCGGAACACACAAACGCGCTACGTCGCACACTACCTACGTCGAATGTCACAATGAGTGCTGCTCAAAGTATTGTTATCCAGACGGAAGGCAGCATGTTTACAACCGTCACGGTCGAGTATGGCTTTCGATTTATTTGAAAATAAGTTTTTGAAATGATGGCCTTTTACGAAAGAGTAGTCAATATTTCAAATTATCAAATAATCAGCCTTTTACTGGCAACCATCATAAAAGCAACAATCATGAATGCAAATATTTAAGATATTTTGTTATTAAGCGCACATCAAATCGTCTCTCGCTCAGTTTAAAAAATGGGTTTCCTTGTGGGTTTAGTCTGAAACGTGCGCAAGGAAGGATGCTAATATTCTCCGAAGTGAGTAGCGTACTATATGGAATTGAAACCTTATGGCTTAAGGAAAATAAGGCAAAAGCCTGTTGACTTTGAAGGCCATTCTGCTTTTAATTGTATAAACGATGGACGAAATATTGGCTTTGCGGTGTTTATTGAATCGAACTTAAATATAAGTGAAGGTGGTTACTTGATTTCGATACGCAATATAGCAAACTGAACCAGTTTTTATATATTCCTTTTTACTTTCAAGGAAACAAAACACTTAAAATGCGTAATAGAAACTGTCCTTGGGTATGCCAACACAATAAAGGGGACATGATGGCCAAAGGGTCGACGTCCGGCTCAGGTATCGTCTCCAGGGCGGACTAGTTCAACTGCCCGTTTGTGAATTCCACACTGCTTATCTGAAGACAGGGACTGATTGTAACTTCGACGCGTTTGTCGGTTTGAAGCTTTTTAACCCGGTGAGAAGCGTAAGAACAGTTTCTGTATCTCTTTCGCCGTTAATATACCAGATGCTCCATGCTCCATGGCTTTGCTTCATGCTTTGCTTTATGCTCCATGCTTTTGCTTTGCAATATGCTCCATGGCTTTGAATGATTCCCGGTGCCAGTGGTGTCAGCTATGTCGAAGTGTCCAACTTTTGTTCTTGACTCGTTTTTTCATAACGCCAAGCAGAAAATCAAAATACGTAATTTTTTGCCTAAAGCTATTAATGGACTCTATGAATGATATACATTGGCCACTCACAGTGCGTACTGCTTGAAGACGTGATCTAAACCATATATGTGGTTTCCGATTACTTTTCTGCTGATGATTATTGAGAGTTGTGCGGTTGAAATATTCTGATAGTTTAATGTGCTATGCTGAAATCAATGTACCCAGGAATGACAATTTTTATATACTCAATATGTACGCTAACTCAGAGATAAATTTCAGAGAAGGGGAATAATTTTTCAATGCACATACATTTTTCCTCACTTTTCTAGAAAAGGAATGATGACATAATGCGAGAGTATTAGGCAAACATATCAATGTTTTCTCGCTTGCGCACCATTCTTTATCCATGAGATATTATCTATTAGCAACTTGATCAAAGGTTTTTCAGTGACCTATTTTAGCTAGCAGCAAATTAAAAAATAATAGGACATTCAGGGTCACCTAGATTGATCCCACCCTGGCACATCAGATAGGCGAATGCCGAATCTAACGCTATTTTCAATTATAAAAGTGTGAAGCCGTTCTCTGTGTCAATGAGGAGGCGCTGCGCGTGGCAAGTTTGCGAATTAGTTCTAATTACATATCAGACCACGCTGCTTCTCCGAATACCCCAAGCATCTTATGTTATTCCGTCAATCTTACCGCTGCTTATGTGCGAAATGCCATTTTCAGCTAGACACGCGGCAGCTCCTAAGAAGCGTGGAATTACGAGAGGCGGAATTCCTCCTTGTGCGCCGCGAGAGTCTGCATTTGACTTATAATTACGACGAAATTGCTTTCCGTGGATCTGCGAATACTTTCATCTCCGCGCGTGAATTTTCAAATCCTGATTTTGCGGCAAGTGTTATGTGAGGAGATTGGGGTGGCAAGGAATGAGCGTTGTATTCGCGTCCGTCTTGGTAAGGTTATTTTAAAAATAAAGTTATGTTAAAATAACGTTGAGGGAAACGGAGTGGTCTATAAATAATCAAGCAGACTGGTTATTTCTTGTATAGACATGTGATTAAAATGCTTCCACGTTGGCTTCTCTGGTAGTTTTTTTCACTCAATGAGTTTCTAGGTCTTAATCAATAGAGATGGCAGGTACTTTTGAATCTTTCGTCCTGAAAAATTCGTCACAACCGTGTACTATCGTACTCTGTTACAATACTTCTTAACACATATTCTAATGTCCAAAATATGAAGCAATTACCTTCTTCATGATATCATCCTAGGGAGGCCATGATGTCTGACGTCTTTTCAGAGCCGTCTATCACAGAAACCTTCTTTGCGATGATTTCATATCGCCTATCTCCTACCCTTTGGCTTCTCTGGCTTAGTACTTAACTGGCGTATCAGGAGCCACTATCATTATCCCGGCTAAATCAGCTTTATAGGCTTTTCAGACCCATAATACCATCTACTATGCCTGAGATAATGTGAAGTTATGAAGTTAAATGGAGTTTTGGGTTGGTTATCACTAAATAGATGCTGATACCGTGGTCAAAGTCTTCTACATCCGTGCTCTTCCAACCGAGTGTCGCCGCAACGAAGGAAGTTACATAGTAACGTCAAAGTGTAACTTTTTTATTTCATTATCTATTTGTAAACGTAAAGCTTTTTGTCTGTTTAAATAATGTTTAATATTATATCAATGGGAAACGAACATAAATGGTAAAATTTCCTCGCAATAATTATTCTTTGTGGCAGTATTATCTCTGTGTTATAATTCATATATTGTGCAGTAGTATTATAGATAGATTGGATGATGAGTGTTGCGTTGAATGGCCTAGCCTTACAGGCTATCACCATGCGGAATTGTTTGGAAATCTCTTATCTACACCCTTAGTACCTAAAGTCGTTTGCCTGCCAACCTACCAATACATTCTAACTCGAGTAAATTATCTCAATTTGCGGAGTCTTAAAAAATAACCTGTCGGCCGAATGGCAAAGTATTATTTTTCCCTATTTTATTCCGCAAATCGTGCTTCTAGCAAATAAGGAGATTTTTTTAATTAGAATATATTGCGCGGGTAAGCCTTGGAAAAAGGGCATGTTCAATAACCTGATGAAAAATTCTCCAACTTACCGCGAACGATTAGCTCGAATTGATTTAAGTTTGCATTCGAAATGACTTCCGATGAATGGACGCATAACCGCCAACTTATGTTGATGTGCACATTAATCACTCTGTAGTGTGTAGGTGTGTACGAGAATGCGTATATCGAGTGTTCGAGGTGTAGGCGTGCGGTGGAGGCTTCTGACTCTTGCACCCGCGGGCGTTTTATCAAGCCATTGTTGCGTCGCCGTGGCGATAAATTCCCCGGTCATATCTTCCGGTCAGGGCCGGCCGGGAGGACGAGGCTCGATCGCCAAGGGGTGGTTTGAATAGAGTGCGGTGCGAAGGGGAGGATTCCTCCCCTGGGTTAATCCACGGCCTCCCGCGGCTGCCAAGCAAACCCTACCCTTCGGAGCGCTTAATACTACTACCTACTACCCATCCCCGCTGCCAGATACCTAATTCATGCACTGCACCAGGTTTATCGCCAAAAGAGCCGGAGTATCTTCTTTCGTTGTGTGTCGCGTCCCCGGAAAAAGGGGAAATGCCCCCTTTGCAGTCGCATTGAAAACTCGGATAATTATGTTTTCCTGTGCGGTGATTAAAATTTCAAAGGAGGTTCGAATTGATTATTGTTGGAATTAATGCGTTTTAACTCTCCATGGATCACTCGAACAAATATATTTCAAACGGAATTTGTGATGTTGATTTCCTAACCGTGGCTCTTTTGTCTTTTCCGTGTTACACCTAATTACGCGAAGTGATATGAGGATTGCAATTCCGAAATGCTTCTGTTTCATATTTTTTTTGGAGTTCATTATCTGGATTCGTGAAACATATGACTGGAATCTCATATTTGTGGATAGAATAGAGATGGTATATCTATGAACGTAATTTTTTGAGTTCCTAATTGTTAATTTCTTCCTCAGACCTTATATGCAAAACACCCGTGAGGAAAAACACCGTTATTTTGTAAGGGTGAATCCAAAATTATTGTATTTTCTTTCATAGATTTAGCTGGATTCTTCTCCCTTATGTCATTTGTAAGTATCTCTTATTAACAAACGACGAAGATGTATCCGTCATGCTTTATCTTACGGCAAAGATACAATATTTCAAATTTATTTATTTCTTGAACTTCGTATTTGCAGAGGAAATGTGTATTTATTTAATTCTGAAATCAATTATCGACCAAGTCTTAAATCGAAACAATTTTACTCTGTAACGGGTGCTAGATGACATTTGTTGGATTGTTTGGAATTGATTCTAAGGGAATGAATGTTGGGTTCTTACGACTAAATTTCGCTTATTCAGTGAGAAAAAATTGGATTATTCCATGGAGATTCCGTGGAGAGGAACTTACATCTACATTCAGATAAAAAATATTTTATATTTGCATTGGCTGGTTACTTCGCCATCAGCAATTTAGATTTTGAGAGAAAGAAAGTGCTTCTATTAGGAAAAGTTTAGAAATGGTTACTGTTTCGCTAGTGTAAATGTACTTGCTCTTTAGAAAGACTTCCTAATGGAGTAATCGTCGGTGATAGCTTTAAGTCCTTGAGCACGCTTTCGACTTCTTCCCTGCGATAATTTTTGACTCATTTTCTGGAAAAACATCGTATCTCCGTCATTGGCGATGAATGGAAATTATAGTGGCAAGTTTGGTTCATTTAAAAGTTTCGGCAAACTATTAATCTACACCAATCTCATGCCCCCTTTAGGAAGACAAGAGAGTAGGAATTTTCACCGACGTGTTATCACGCCAAAATCCTTGTCATAGCCCCGAGGTCTTGTTCTAATGGGAGGTAAGGTTCCCAAGCCCATCTGATAAAGGGAAGAGAAGAGGAACTCGCGTAACTCCCATTTGACGAAGAGGAACTTAAAACCAACTCTCTCCGATCTCAAATACTTACGATTCCGATGGTGCCGCAGACTTGGGTCGTTTCGAACTCCTTGAGGTCACTCCTGTTCAACAGTTTTCTAGTTTTCCCTTGAGTGGCGAGGATCTTGCCTTGACTTCCTCGCCAGTTGTTGTAAAGTACTTCTAAACCAGAGTGGAGATTATTTATTTCGTAGCTGTAGACCTTCTCGTCGGTGGTGAATCGCTGGAAGGAATTCACGGAGATCTCTCACACCACAAATCACTCACTCTACGACTGAGTTTTTAACTACAGAATCGTTTTCTTCCTAACTTAACCTCTTTAGAAAACGAATTGACAAGGGATTTCTACTAAGATAGCTATGCGGTGACAGTTTAATGTCAACTATTCTAACAACTTCTATTTAGAGCTGGTTAATATTACCACACTTTTATTATAGGTAAAACACGGTGACGATGGAGTCAGCATAAAGCTATTTTGGTCTCATGAATTGGCAATTTAAAAAAATTATTTTTGATTAAGTTTCTAGTTATTATCACCCGTGTAACTTTTGTAGCAGTATAGAATTATTACTCAATATGCGAAACTATTTCCTTGTCAAGAATAGAGTAATACTACACAAATATTTAAATGTATTATTAATATACGACAAAAATTTGATTACGATGTTATATCCAGTAATTAGCGATTTTGTAAAATTTAGTATATTCTAAGCTCACGTGGAAAGCACACCAAGAAGCTTGAATACACTGAGATAATGTAAACGGGCTGAAGCCTAGCACGTTATCATTACTTGGAATGTTTTTCGTTTGGGGTAAAATTATATCACTTCACTCAATTACTCCTCAGTATCTTCAAAGTGTCTGTTGGGAGAGACTGTCTTTCTGTTGGAGCAAAATCCTTTGGGACTTCCTCTTGCGGAATGATTGCCCCTTGGGCATTAACTAGTCTCGCGGACGCAGTGAATACACGCGGGAATCTAAGCCGTTTTAACGCGAAAGCCGGGAAGTTATCATACGGTCCCTCGCCTCTGTTTGGTCCAGCGGAGAAAGACGAGATGACAGAGAAACACTCCGGCGCGGAGAACCACGACCGATTGGAAAATCTCTTAGGGGTGAAGCAATTTCGGGAAATGGATTCGAAGTATGTAGCTCTCCTCCTGGGCTGTAACATACAAAACGCACCAGGTTTGAATCACTGTTGTGTGCTATGCTTTGAAGTCCGGACGCACTGGAGAAACTATTAGTCTTCTAAGAATTAAATATATTGTTTTTTTTACTTTGGGAGCTAATAGGTCACACTGACTTCAAGGTCGCAAACTTCCGAGTAAGGGTTGCCAAATTCGAGTTTCTAACTTCAAGGTCCCCATCCGAAATCCTCACCCACACGATTGGATTCACAGCTTCTTCTCCGGTCCACAACTATTTTTTGTTCTTTTTCTTGACTAAAGGGTATTATACTTTATTAGCTTTATAGTCAAATGTCTCACACGAACTTTCGTCCCCAAGTCAGCAGCCGTCAAGTCCACGGCCTCCGACAGTGAACTTCGCCGCCAACTTCTCAGGGAGCACGGAGATATCCCCAAAGAAGACTCCGTTTCCCGAGAATGAAGGATTTTTAAGATCGCCGCTCGCGGTCACGGGTTTCTCACTTCCGTCAAATGCAAGCGGCGAACAACTGGGAGGATCGGACACTGGGGTGTTCAGTTTTATTCCCACGCGCCAGGCGCGCTAAAGAGATTTTCAGCCGACGAAAATCGGACGCACTGTCGTCGTTCTCACCTTCCCGACGGAATAAACCGACGCCGACGAAGTTAAGACCGCTACTGGCGACCGGCGCTTGCCAACGGCGCCACTAAGGAAACCCCTCTCCCCACCCGCCCCCTGCTTCGGCCCCCACCGTGCCCCTCCCACTCTGCATCCTCCCTCCCTTCCCTCGCCAGTGCCGAACCCCCAGCCTTTCTCCCCTATACCCCTTCCCTTTGGCTTCACTTCCCATACTTCCCTCGTGCCTTCCCTTCCCCTACCACTCATTTTCTGACCCACCCCTACGACCGCCCAACGGCGCGCGCGCATTGCGCCCAACGTAACCCGTCTTCTCTCCTCCCAACAATGCTCTCCGCACATTTCGTCTCTCTCTCTCTCTCTCCTCTCCTGTCCATATTCCTCGGCGTTCTTCCTCGCCTCATCCTACTTCAAGTGCACATTCTCTTTCGTCCCTCTCCCTTCATCTTTCTGTCGCCGCTATCTCACTTAGAATCTATTAAATACTTAGGCGCTACCATCACTAAAGACTATGATGGGGGAAACACATCAGGGAAATATCTAGTGTGTCAAACCGTAGATTAGGCTTTGTAATAAGGGTTCTAGGCAAATGCGTTGAGAGAGCACGACAAAGAAGCTATTTTACACTTGTCAGGCCTCATTTAGAATATGCTGCTAGTATATGGGATCCGTACGAGGAAGGTATGATAAAAGAATTAGAACGTGTGCAAAGGAGATCGCTAGGTTTGTTAAAGGCCGTTATGATAATTGTATAAGTGTTACGAGTTTAATAGAACAACTAGGATGGGAATTACTATCAGAACGCAGGTTAAAATATAGGTTAAACCTTTTAAGTAAATTCGAAACCGATTTGTTCACAGATGACGTTAGATATATATTAAGAACCCCTACATATTATGCTAGGTTTGATCATATTAACCAGATTAGAGAGATAGATTGTCATACCGATAGATTTAAAATGTCATTTTTCCCGCTTATCATAAGAGAGAACAATAGGCAGCGTTGCAAAGGGATAGGTAGGTGAACTATAGTTAGAGTAGTCTGTAGTGCATGATGCAAGTAATAACAACCAATAATCCCTTTCTTACTATGTAGATACTAACCATCTAGCTGCATGTGACCCTATTATCTAGCATGTCTCCATTAAATATCCTAGTTGCATGTCAATAGTGCATGTTTGGTGATCTTCACCCACTGCCACACACCCTCGTGGTGGCTCGCAGGGTATTACGTAGGCGTAGATGTAGATCTTGTCCATTTCCGAGAAGATTGGACAGCTTTTGTATTGTAGGCACAGGGCTACCCAGAACTAGGTAATATTCTAAGTGTAAAATTCCACAGCGGAAAAATCATTCGCCTTGACGGGACTCTAATCCGGATCCCTCGATTTACGATCGGTTGTTTGGCCAATTAAGGTGTTTGGAGTGCGAATCATGAATCTTGGAGTGTAAATTGTAATAAGTTTTCAAATAAGTCGAAAAAAATTCATTGTCCACAGGTAACTTCAGATAAACATTTTATGCTTTGGAAATAACCATGTGCGTTGTAATTAAATGTTGCAGGAATTAAATGTTAAAACTTTTCTTAATTGAAGCATTATTATGACTTGTGTTTGCGACGCAAAATTCGAAATCGTTCCAAATTATTTTTTTATTCGGCATACTAACTTGATATTTGATTGAAACCATTATAATCATTTCATAGGTATTTTTTCGCGATTGGGAGAAAATCCATACCTTTTTAGTGAAATTAGTTTGAACTGTTCCTAGTGCCATAAGGCTACATGTTAAATTATTATCAATTTGCTAAGAAACTAAATTGGCAAATGCTTTTTTTTCTTTATCTTAACGTATTACAAATGATTACGCGTACGAAACGTTTCACGCAAATCTGTACACGAACCACCTAAAGCTACCGAAGCGTTATCTTTCCCTGAGAATTTTCGTAGGATTGAAAGAGATGAGGTATTCAAGACTGCCGAACTTACAATCTAACGAGTAGTCCAATGGGAGGCTAAGCTTCCGCGACGGACTGGAGCGCCATACATCATATGTCGCGCAGCCTTGAACACCTTGCTTCTATAGAGCCAACAAATATCCACGGTGGAAGATTTCCCCTCGGTAGCATAACTCGCTAAGGCCCTCGACCGGAAATCGACGGTTCCGGCTTTGAGTCCTAGTCAAGGCGAGTGAATTTTCCTCTGTGATTTTGCGCATTTATGTGCACCTGTGGGCGACTCCTTAAATATAATGACGACTCCTGGGCTCCTCAAAATGAGTTAATATTCTTGCTGAATCATATGGGAAGTGAAAATGTTAGACACTGGTTGGTGAATAGTAAAGGCAAAGGGTTAGGAGAGACAATGGAGACAGGTTATACACGATGACGTGATGGAGCCTCCTGATGTCCACGCAAAAGTCCTCCAACAACTATGCCCTCTCATATATGCTTCTTCCTCCATCAGTGACCCCTAATATCCGTTAATGAGTGCCACCAAATTTTGAACTTTCTGTTCTTGAAAATTTCCAATCACCCGAGTTTCAGGGTGACAAGGTTGAAGTTATGTAAACCCATTCTGATTATTGATAGTGAAGATAGAGGAGTGGTCATTGAGTCCCGCTAATGATGCCAAGTGTAAATATGAACTATTACAATAGCAAAGGCATGTAGATTTGAAACAGCACGCAGCATAAAATATGGCAGTTTTCCAAATTAACGAACACACTACAGTTCTTGGTTAAATCTATACAAGTCATTTCTACGGAAGAGCAATATCGTAAGTATGCCGTTACTTACTGCTCTTTAAAAAAAGGAGCGTATTGTTTCTCGTTTATGTGGTTTCGCCCTATATTTCCAGGACTGATAGGATCGGAAAAATTGATAGACATGCACAGCAGAGCCTTATGTTCGAAAATTTCACCTTTCCACGTAACTTTTTTGGCTATGGCCAAACGAATTGAGGAACTGGGAATTCCATCAAAATACGTTCCAATTTTTGCCCTTTCTACTTTGTATGACCTCTTTGATCCCTTTGTCATGGCTATTTTCTTAAAAAATCCTGCCAAATGCCTCTAAATTTTGGTGACTCCTAAGTCTGTACAAAGTCTAAGATATGAGGTATCTTCATAAAAATATTATTCATCAAATGTGCACTAATATTTTTTACCATGTAGCTAAGGAAGAAAGCTGAGAGTAGAAACAGATTTACCGGGAAACTCACGTAGTTGGTTGTCATCCTAAGCAAAATGCCCGTTAAAATTTTCAGGCAAAATATATTGGTGGAAAGATATTGAAGGAAGTTGAAAAGGGAGATGAAGGGCGGAGGGTGACCTGACCAAAAGTGGAAAACGACGATAACGGAGTGAAAGAGCATGGACCTCGTCTAGGAACGACATATTTTCCGCAGCAGCTGGTGAAATACATGATTACCCAATTTAAGCCGTATTGTTATAATTTTGACCCTATTTTTGCTTTCCTGGAATGCAAATATCTCAGGAATTTGTCTTACTTCTTGTCTTTGTATAAATACTAGAGATACTTGTGTACTTCATCTAGTCACTTCACATATGAATGAAAATGAAACAGAAAGATTATGAATAGTGTCTTCTACTGCGGAGGTCCTTGTATCCTTGCACGATTTCATTCTTCAGCTCCTCTCTTTTCATCTTATCTTTAGAGTCCATTCTATTTCTTTTCTTCCCCTTTTACTCATCTACTCCTCTGTTACGGCCTTCAGAAACCCTATTGCCACTCAGGGGTCCCATTACAACGAACTACTCTGCCTTATAATCTCCTCAAAAAGCTTCCGCTCCTCGCCTAACAAGCGTAGCTTTTCCTTGTTTGAGTGCATTTTGTTCTTTCACGAAACCTACGAGGCAGGTGGTACGCGCGACAAAGTCATATGAAATCTACAAAGTTGTTTATTTATGCAGTTCTACAAAATTTCAGGACTCCCAAACCATTCAAGTTTTACGAAATGTAAATTGCTGTTAATAAACCTTGTCAGTTTCATGTTAAGCCCCTCGGGCTCTTTTATTGGCTCGCTGTTAATACTCAGATGACTGCCTGCGTGACCCTTAGAATTACTGACCAGCAAGATAATGTAATTCGAATTTTGGAGAATAAAGATTCTAATGCCAAACGTTCCGTAAAGTTTGTTCAAGACTTTTCCCCGTTACCATCCGGATTTTGTATCCGGAAATGCAAGTTGTTGAAAATGCAAGGTTAATCACCAAAATCATTGCAGTGTGAAGCCGTTACCATGCGTAACATTGAACGTTGAAAGAAAGAATGAGGTCAATGATTATGGCACACACCTCATTTCAGGTAAACACACCAAACTGGAGAATTTGGCTTGCACTGGGATAATAGTGACAACATTTACCTAAGAATCCTAGTGGACTAAACGCGTGCCTAGGATATTTCACAAAGTCAAATATTTCATTCTCCTCTTTTATTCAAGAATTGATGGTTGCGCTGTCCGTCATAACCTTTAAGTTAGAATATGTACATTTGGGCGTTCGGTGTGCAGGGAAATCATCAGTCAATTGGGAATTAATCCTCAAATAATATATTTTTGTGGTCACAATATTGCTTCGTTATTTCTGGTCAAAGAATGACGCTTCAAATATTGACGCCGCTCATTTGAGCACGCGAATAACAGTTCCAAATCCCTCTACTGAATTAAATGCTTGAACTTGCCTTTTCTAGCATAATTAAGGCAAATGGATGGGAAATTAGTGTAACGCGTTGCACTTTCCCAGTGGTACGTCCTTGCGATAATGCTTCGAAGCTGATTCCAGCTCCCATCCGCGAAAATGACATGTCAGCCACGGATAGAAGGGGGGAGGGTGGGGGATGTAAATGCTCCAGGCATTAGAATTTACTCATTTCCTTTTTTTATGTTTTGGTTGAATTCCAAACGGTCCCGAGTTTCATTCATTTTAAATCGCTCTCAGCATAATGGCTGTCCGGCCGCCACTCATTAACGTAATCCTAGCATTTCCACATCCGGCCTCCCAATTTAACGCTCTGTGTCGAATGGATAAAAAAACATAAAGCGAGCGTTAGAAAATTCACAAACAAAATGTTTTATTTACCTTATCCGCAAGGGACTGTGCCGACAGCGATAATCACCGCCAGTGTTGTGAGCTTTGTAGAGAGTGGGATAGAGGCTCAAGTGAAGAATGGGAATGAAATGGGCGAGCAAATAGACTAGAAATGCAATGCGGGCAGCCGTTTGGGAAGTAGGTATTCCGGGCGTTCAAAAGTTCCGTTTGCCCGGCAGCTGTTATCACCTTTTCCCGCCGATTCTCCCGCTTCCCTTCCGTCCGACCTTCAGACTACTGATGAACCGTTCTGGAATGATCGACTCATGTGATCCGAGTCAAAGAAATGATTGACGTTCTCGACCGATTCTCTATAATATTAACTACGTAATGCTGTTCGACCTTTGATGTTTCCTTTCCGTAATGGTTTTCAATTGATGACGACAGTTTTGTGCCATTTCCAGTGAGGATCGGTCGGCCAAAGTTAACCTTTTCCAGTTTAATTGGAAATAATAGTGATTCAGAATAAGTGTAGCGTATTGTAAAACCCATATCCCATCACGATGTTTTTCGATCTCAAATATGTTTCTTTGATGGTTGACGAAAAATCATCAATGTGCATCCTATATTGGAAAGCACTGAAAGCCTCACAGCTTCAACTGGAAAAATTTACATGAAGTAACCTGAGGTTTTTGTGAGAACACAATTGTGGATTGTAATTAATAGTACATGAAAGCGACCTTAATGAATAGTAAATCATGCAACAATCTTTGATTACATCTAAGTCATTTTTGTCTTATCCCAAATCTTTTTATTGTACGTAGTCGCCGAGATTTTACACGAGTTAAAAATCCGCTACACCATTTCACGTTGTCGGATTATGGCAAAAAAGATGTTACGTTTATGTAATTCGACTAATTTAATTAAGAACTACAAAGATGTTTTATCCAATTTCCACAATTCTACCCCTAGGCTTGGTTAAATATTCTGATACAGGTCCTCGCAAAATACGTAGAAAAAATTCTCAGTTAACTGGACGTTTACTGAAATCTGAATTAGTGAGATGGTAGAATACTACAGAACATCGGTTGGATGGTGTGAGCATAATCGACTTGAAGGTTTCGTTTCATTACATATCTAATCCTCACCATTCGACTCCTATCCTTGGTTTGTGGTCTAGAAAAATTAATCGCGAGATGTAATATCCTCTCCGTTAACATGTTGTTTACTGATGGGAGTTTTAAAATACATCTGTCCGTCAGTTAGATTGCATAATCGGCATAATAATTCATTAACTTTGTTGTCGTGACATATATATTTAAAAACAAAGTTTGTGAAATCGGGCGCAAATGAAATAAATCAGTCGTTATGAAATATCTCACTATTGGTTGCTCAAACTGTGACTTCCCTCGCTTGTATCACTCGCGAATAATGTGAAAATTTTAGGGTTTGTATCAAGGATATCTAGGATGTAAATATCTAGGATAAATAAGCTTGGCTGAAGTTCTCGTGAATCGTTAGCTGCTTGCTAAATTCAACCGCGTCCCACACATTCTAATAAGTGATCATCGTGAACGATATCTCCGAAATGAACAATTCGGTAAAACACCACTTCGGGCTCGGGAATGGCGCGAAAGGGGAAACTTCCCTTCTCTTCCTACAACCACGGGCTTGTTTTTCCTTCTCCCCCCAATTCCATCCCCCCACAGAGCTTGGTTTATTATGTTTATTCCCGGGCTGTGTGCGGAACTCAATACCCGCCCACATTCTCACTCTGCAGACGCAGGCTTGGAGGCGGCGCGGTCGGCAAGCCGGTCGGGTCCGTCTGTTCCGCTAAAAATGGGAGCGTGGCCCTGAAAACTGCCAGGCCATTCCGATCAATCGCTCAAGGGAGGTGGTCTGCTGTTTCTGTTTACACTTCGCCGTTTGGGGAGCGCGAGTCTCTCCCCCCCCCCCCCCACTCCTCCCCCAACTCTCTCACTCCGTCGTCGGGAGTTCCCATTCCTCCTTCTCTGATTGTGAGCATGCCTTCTCTAATCGAGTCGGATGGCTGCGCTTTCCCTGCGGCGAGGTACGCTGTGAAGCTCCTCATCTCCCACATTTCTGCTCCTAATTCCACTGTCTTTCACCGCTGGTAACTCCGACCAGACGCGCTAGATGTAGACTCCGTCTCACGTAGAAGGCTATACCGTATGGTGTGATGACAACCTCCTAAACTGTCGTACTGTAATCAAAGACCAACATGCTATTTGAATTGTTATTTATGCCCTTTCCCTACTGCGTGAACCCTATTAAGTCCTTTTAGTTCCTTCATAATTCTCTCCAGGGAACATTACTCTAAATGGTCCAAATATCCAGGCCATGAGAACTATTTTTCTACTTTTTTAATGAACCCCCGTAGTGAGAGACCGGAATACCGTTAGGGTAGCTTTTTTTTGAATCATCGAAAACTCTGAAAAATGCGGTAGGTGTTAGTAACGCTTTAATTTTTAAAAATCTATTGCACGGGTGCCACTTTTACTCTGTGTGAACTCAAAACTACAATATGGTGAGGTCAATTATTTAGGTGGTAACTACTGAGACTTTTTGAATGTAAATAAAGTCTCAATATTCGAAGAAATGAAATTTGTAATGTATAAAAATATAAAACGAAAACACTGAACATTTTGTAAGGGAAAAATTATCGTATATTTATGTGGTCTGAGAGAACGTCTCCGTTTTGCGATACTCTTATATTTCATTGTATGAAAGTTAAGAACATAAGTTAAATGCATGGATACCAAAATAGAAATATGAGTTTATACCAGCATGGCAGAATTTTATCTCAGAACAGACCAAAGGATATTTCCCTGTTGTTATCTAACTAGCAGTCCAATGCGTGTACTAGGCATCCGCGAAGGACTGCAGCGGTATTTATTTAATACATTCATTATGGACTGTCAAAATTGCAGAAGAATATGTGCCGAAATAGTGAAAAGTGCTCTAGAAATTTTAACTCATTGAGAAACCGAGTACAGCTTTCGCCTCTTTCAGAATTTCCACTTCCAGGTCAGAATAAAATAAAGCTTCCGTAAATCGTAACTATCATGCTAGAGGATTAAAATCCTGTTTCATCTTTCCTATCATTTTAGTGATAATAATCCTGTTTCTATTTGATTCCTTGGAAATGAAGAAATTGGGTATGCAACTGTTATTAAGATTTAAGAAGATTCAGTCAAATTAGACTCCCTATTAATACAAAACAAAATGATATTACCATTTTCTCAAGAATTAGGATGAATTTGATATATCTTAATCTTTCCCTTGAACTTCGATGGAGAAGCGGTAGCTTTTGACTTGCTAAAGAACGATGGTTTTGATTTATTTGGCAAAAATTATGGGAATTTCAATGTAGAATAGTAATATCAATACGTTTTGTCAAGTTCAATCATCGAAAGAGCTAATTTGTTTTGTAAATTAGGGACTTTTTACCTGGGCTTAAGCTCGGTAAGTAATGCTTGTATGAATATGAAAAATATCTAACCATTTTAAGAGATACTACCTAGTGAGGCAGTCGAGGGCTGATGGCTAAATATTCTGCATCAGCCACACTTAATATTGTTATTAATATTATACAAAATTTGAACTTCTACATATGACAGAGTGATCCAAAATAGATTTGCAACGTCAAAGAGAAAGGGCGTTCCAAAAATAATTTGGTTGTATATTGAAATTGATTATCATTTTGATAAGCTTTATGATTTATTCGGAATAAAATTGGGTTGGGTGATTTGGATATTAGGATTTTTCTGAGTCCAAACGAAAACCTAAAGCTCAAATCACTGGCACGAATCTTCGTTGACATGATTGCGGGGAGCTTACTCCTAGAGACTCTTAAGGTATATGCGGGGATTTGCGTTGTAAAAAATAACCCATTGTCATCTGGAATTTGTGAAACTATGTCACCTGAATCCTGTTATTTGTCCGTACTAGCACGTCCACTTTACTTCAGAAACCCCTCTGCATCGCGGTTGTGATGATGCACTATAGGGGAGGATGCTTAATATTTAGAGAGAGGATTGCAGCAACGCATGTTTATGAAGGTTGGTGCGACATTTGTATTCACGAAATTGCGTTAAATTCTGAGTACGAGATCATATTTGCAATGGATAGATCTATAGATAAAAGTGTAAATTAATTCATAATACCGAGTGTGCTTTTCGGCATTTAAGGGATTGTTTTAACTTGTAGATTTGTAGCACACACATGTATCTCGTAAAAATTAGATTGCAAATTCACGGATTATCTTGTAAGCTCCAAACAATACATTTCTTTTCATTATATTTTTCGGTGATAACATTTATGATGTTATAACGCCGACTCCAATATTCGAAAACAATACATTTCAGGATAATTTAATCTAAATTTGGAGTACTGCTCCGAGTGTGTTATTCATAACATGCGTCATTTGGGAAAAAATAAAAGCGATATTCTCGTAACATCTCCCTTACAGTCTTACGTTGAGTTCCAAATCATTATAGGTTGCAGTACAGTGAAATCTTACTCGAGAATTTTTTTCGACGCAATAAAAATATTAAAATGTGTATTCATTGATCCACAATAATCGCTACAGCCACCTAAAAATTGTCACTGAAGAGTCTGTTTGTGAATCTAAGCGATAAAGTGATCCTGTGGAAGTTTCTCAAGAATTATTGAAGGAGAGTATCGGGATCGTGTGTGGCTAGACTAAAGGTATGGGTTTGAATCGCGATATTGACGCATAATTTTAAGTAAAGTTTCGATCCTTGTTTTAGTGTAACATGGAGATTACCTCAAGAATACTACTTTGCCCATCGGATGCCACGTAGCACTGAGGATCCTTTGGTGTATAATTGTTAGAGGCAGATGGTCTTAAAAGGAAGCTTCTCTCCATTCTTCCTCCTTTCCCAATAAGCCTCTCCCTTACCAGGATATCAATAAAACATGTTTTTATGTAAGTGGTACTAATTGTAAGTATAAGATTCATTATTTTATTTGAAATGATGCACTGGATAATTATGGGAGTTGGATTAGTGCAATAGTAATGGAGAACCAAAGAAGTTTCGCCGGAAAAGTGGGATGAATAGTGTCAGGAATGAGTGAGTGATGAAGGAATGTTGGTTGGATGCTCCAGTAATGGACGTACATGGAAAAAGGTGTAATTCGTTTATTTGACCGCGTCGAGAGAATAGGAGATGTTAAAATAATTATGTAGATAAATGATAGTAAACTGAATGGCGTGAGAGGAAGACCACAAAAGTCATGGGTGAATGTGTTATGGCCGCTTTACACTGTACATTTTATTGTACAAACGAATGTATGAACTCTTTCATAAGGAAAATTGTACCGTGTACAGCGGAAAATTGTGTGATTGTCTGAATGATTAAACGGTAAATAGAGTTGGATCTAATTCAATTAATTTTCTTGTATAATCTATGCTACATTCGTTTGCACAATAAAATGTACCGTGTAAAGCGGCCTTTAGAAGAGAATTTATAGAGAAGCAACATTAGGAATCAAAAGCACAGGAGAGCATGTACAAGGAAATGAGGTATTTCAATTTCTGTTTGAATATGGCTAGAAATAGTGATAGTGCCTTGATTTTCAAGGCAAAGCAAGAAAATTGCAGTATTAAATTCGAGTGCAATTCATTTCATTTTTGGATTTTGAAACCTTTTGAGAAATAAATTATATACACCGTGGTCGTGTTTAATTTAGATGAAAATATTGGTATATTTTTAGATGTCAGTATCACTCTTGTTTTTACTGTGAATTAGGTCTGAATTGTAGACAAATTGAGCTCGTAATAAGATCACCAGAGACGTAATGTAATATTCTCCTATGAGATGACGATATACAATGAAATAAAATACTAAGATGTGAGCTCCGCTCGCTCCAAACATACGCACGCTATCAATTTCATTATTTCCAATTCATGGCGCACTATCCATATTCAGAGAATCGTCGAATAGTATGATTAAAACATGGGGGAATCATAGTTGGTAGCCATTTAGGACACTTTTAGATGCTCCTATACTTTGATTAAGGGGGCATTTTTCCGAGATAGTATCTAAAAATCTCATAGCCTAGTACTATTTTCACACCATGCTTCAATCATATGTTCCTCTTTACAAAATTATTTATTCTATATCATATTTTGCCGCCTCAAAATATTCGCTCGAACTCCATTTTATGTATTTTGTAAGCATTTTCATTACACTTCTATTCACTGGTGAGGAATATTTTTGAATTTTTCTTTCGATTATAATTATTAATTACTTCTCACTCAGATTTTTGCATTTTGCCATCCTCATAATTAGCTCTTTGGGACGTGACGTGAAGTGCTACACATTAATACCAAGTAATGCTGATTTTTCTCTGATTTTTGATGGAGCATTCTGAGAAAAGTCAATTGATTTATTGAATAAATGGGGATCGTCGTCATTCTTCACTGCACCGAAAGCGCACGCTATTGACTCCGTACCAGTGAGCAATGATCACTCTAACCGGTTCTTCGACATGAGTTGAAAGTTTTCTTTGAGGAATGATGTCTGTTTGTGTGGTGTATTGTTTGCGTGAAGAGAAACTTTCTTGCTAAAAGTGGATCTATAGTGGATCTGGCTATGGATCTTGCAATTTGCTTAGAACAAACATTTTTCTCAGTTAATTGAATTTTAGGTTAAACATAAGATGTTATCTCCTTTTTTACTCATTTTTTCTAACTTGAATTTTAAATATACGCGCATGATTTTTTTTACATGTTTGCATGTTATATTTGTCATTATTTTTTAGGTCTATTTTTTCTGATTATTCTTCTTTCCTTTTTTCTATTGAAAATCAGGAATTCTTAAGGTCAACGTTGGAAGAACTTATATGCTATACAAGATAGGAAAGACTCCTACAAGAGTGAACGGTGGAGGCAGGTTGTATGCAGATGGAGATTTGAATTGGGAGGCATCCTATACTCGCTAGCCTGGTATAAATTGGTACTTAGGAGAACTGAGTCAGTGGGAATTATGCGTAGATCTGAGATAATTGTTGCAAAATGAACACTCCATTCTCTTGAATTGTGGACAGCGAGGCAAGTTTGGGAAATATGGTTGAAATCCACGTAATTAGTTCGGTTGCATCGGGGGAGGGGGGTTTACGGAGAGACGTGAATGGCTGGAGTGGCAAATTTGGAGGGAATATTGGGCATGAAATGGGGATCAATTTATTTCAGACTAATGTAGCTATACTTTTCAGAAGATCATAGTTGAGAGGAAATCAAAGATGCGGGTATTGATCCATTATCAAAGAGGTGTGGAATTATTACATCCTGTGTCCTTTAAGATGCCCGCGGAGGGAGTGGCCTGAGTAGAATTGGGGAATTTTAAAGGGCTGGTGAAGCTTGTGGTGGAAATGGTTAAGCTGAAAGGTTTTTGAATGATCAAGCGTGCCATTCAGCAGAGAATTTGGAGTGATTAGTAGGCTCTGTATGCATCTTGTGCGGTGTATATGGTATGAGAATAAAGCTTTTAGAGAAAAATTTTCGCAGAAAAAAGAAGACTGGATGAAACGTTTAGTGAAAAGCAACGAAAAAAAACTGGTGGTGTTGAGTAGCTTATGTAACGGTGTGACATTAATGACAAAAACACAATACCGTGGATATAATCACGGTGCTTTTGATGCACCAGTTAAAGCAATCAGTTAAATTTCTTTATTAATTATAATGAGTTTATTTTTTGACGACCGTTCATTGCATCGGAAAGGCAACCTTATCAGGACTCAGACTTGATAATATACACTTAATCTTGAAACCGGACTTCAACAAATACACCTTTTCTAAAATTTAGCAAGTAATTGAACTAATCAAGTAGTTAAAATTTTCACCAACTGAAGTCTGAGAATATATATTTTCGTCATATCGTGGCACTCCGTAGTGGTGAGATAATGGCCTGTAATTTCTGTCAAGTGTCTTTTTGTCAGCCAAGTGAGTGGATTGTTTGTCACCTAGGGTGTCTTTATCTATATAATCATAACACCCTTTGGACTACCATAAGGGTGTGAGGCAGGAAGTGAATTTTCTCTAGTATCCACTATACTGCGTGTCACTGATATCAAAGAAACTGCTCGAGTAACTTCATTTCTGAAATGCATACAATGTGGGACAGGCAAAACAAAAAACGTGCTGTAAGTACTGAATAGCATGCTATTATGAAAGTTTTGCATAATGAATTCTACAACTTAGATCCACCATTTGTTGACCGATCAAGTTAAAGAGCCTGACGGACAGGTATTATTGCCTCTTCATATTCGCGAAAAAATCATTGCTTTTAGCTCTCTCCATTTTAATGTACATTTCCTTAAGTTTTGCTCTTGATGTGATGTTCCATAGTATTCAACGGACAAAATGTATACCTCGCGGTAAGATAATTCGATTTTGTTTTATATAATTAACATTGTATTTTAACCGACGGTCTGATTACTATCCTAGCACGATTCCGACCCTTAAAAAAAGACGTCTTATAGATCTATCCAATCTTTGAAGGCATAGTTTATATTGAATGTTTTGAGATAGTATATTTCGAGGTAAATTGAAAGAAAATTCTACATAAGCCTAAATTTGATTGCAATGGAGATACCATTCTCATTATTTTTATTGCAACGGTCTACTGCAATGTAACAATTTTTCTTCGATAAACCCAGGTCACTCCAAGAGATAGTACTATTGAAATGTAGTTTCTATACTTTTTAAATTATTTTCAGATATCAAAGAATAGCTGTCTGATCCTCGAATATTTGACGGAGGTGTTAACGCCATAGCTCTGCTCATATAGAGAAGAAAGGAGGATTTTCTTTCTATTTTTCGGGCTAACTCTACCTTTTAAATATGAAACCCTCCCAACACCGTAACACACCATGCCTATCTCCTGTCAAAAGATGAAATTCGGTACTCCCTTGCGCGGTGTCTATGCGGATGTGGCGGAGAATACCAGGATATAATTCACGCATGGTGGTTTCGATGTCCAGTTGGATGTCCATTTCCACGCTCGGCTCGCTCTCAGGGACAGCCTAATACACACCTCAAAAGTCTATATCCATCTCTTCTCGGCTGCCACCCACTCTTTTCACATCGGCGTCAACCCTGGGGCACATTTTCTGCGGACGAGAGAGCAAATGCCTTTCGAGGAGGAAAGAAGAGAGGGAAGAAGGATTAGTAAAGCATGAAGACGGGGAATAGGGGGAAAGGGATGAGGAAGAAGGTACATCTGTACAGCAGGCGGTACGTAGATGGGACAGTGTGTATAGCCTACTCTCCCGAATGTGGAGGCCTTGGGAGCGCTCCGTGTGCTCGGTGGCTCTCTTACGTGTGCTCGGTGTAGCTCCGCTCCCTCACATCCCGGGCCCCATTGAGTGGGCTCCACGCTGCCGCCTCCGGGGACCGGGCGGGGAAGGGTTGGGCCCGTAGAGCCATGGAGGGGCCACGGCCGAATTTCCTCCCCTAAAAGCTTTCATCGGTCACGCGGGCATCAGGGGCCGGGAAAGAATTCGCTCGTGGGCGAAGAACAATCTTACACTCCCCCCGCCCTCTCGCGCCACCACCTTCGTGTTTGCACGCCTCGATTGGTCAAAATCACGTATATAAGGATGTCAGGCGTAAACATTTTTGAAGGATAAATCTTTTTAACAAGTGGTATACGTATATGCGATATGTATAACATGATAGCCACCATATTGCATGTGAACTTACTCTGCGTATGTCGTACTTGATTTTTAAATAAAATAACTTACATTATGATAGCGTGTTTAAAGATTAGAGCGTGCCAGATGAGGAATCACCCACTGCTACACATTCTTGAGTTGACGTGAATGGTGGGGAAAAATTATATGTTGGCAGTATTTCTCTCTGCTCATCTTTAAATCATCACTCTTTGCTACATGGACGGTCATCCATAAAACGTTTGATTAGGAAAATAGTACTCTTTCGATTTTTTTGGAGTTACTAGGGAACTGTTCAAGTATTGCGCATAGAGATAGTGGTAATATTAAAACTCCAAATTCACTCTCACATTAATGACGACGCACAGTGGGCTGAAATCGAAAAGAGCTGGCCGTAATTCCAGAAACACATTTTTTCAGACTTAGTTGAACCTTTGCATGGTCCTTATATTGGTTCATGCTACGTATCATTCCAACTTACGGAACCTTTGTTCATAAACAATTTATAAGGGCTAAAATTTAAATAAAATATAAAAAACGCTAGAATTCCGTTTCACTGAAAATCCGCGAAATAAAGAGGGTGAAAAACCTTTAGTATTAGCTCAAGAAATGAAAATTGATTTTGTTTCACAGAAAAGGCTTAATCTTCAATGTTTTGGGCATACCTTGATTTACAGAGACATTTGTTCTGTCAACAGGAAAAATGATGGATCCTGTTTTACATCGATTGTCTGTTTTTGGGTCGAAATAGTGTGTACATACCCGGAAAAACCGTATTTGACTCAAATGAAAGGATGCACTAAAGGATCAGGAGCTTAAAGCCGTTGGGGAAATCCATGACCGTCCGTAGTAATCTTGATTTCTCTATAGCGCGGCGGAGTACAGCCTTGCGCGCCGTCTTATGGAGGTACGGTGACGCGGCGAGTATTATCATACGCTATAGATCCATGAACTTACTTATGGCGATTTTATTACCGTATATACAGTGAAGGATCGCCAAAACTGCTATAAAAGTGGCTTGGAAAGATAATCCATTTTCTTTCACGTTGTTCAATCGCCCAAGTTCTCTCATTGGACAAAGTGGCGAAGGTAATGAATGTTTAGTTTCTGTGGGTAATGTACATAGCCCATTGATCATGGCATGCGCCCAAAGCTGGTTTCGACCAATCAGTCCCTGTCCCAACTTACCCGTCTTAGGACCTTCTTAGGGGATCCTTAGGTGGGAATTATGGCGGCTTTAGCCGCGTTATTACATTTGTTGAGCTTTTAACGCCTTCTGTAATGAATGAATAATTCCACTAATGCGCAAAGGCGCATATCGCTTCTTAGTTCTACTGCATTGTGTAATCATTCAATTTTTTTCCATGTCTTACACAGTAAACCTTTTCAACTCGTTATCTTGGTAAGAAAAGATATCGATGTCCAATATCTCAATGAACCCTTAGATTATTGATTGATCCTATTCGATTAACTATTGCGAAAATCCCATCCATTCCTTTTCTCGCGATAGGTGGATTATCTACGGATGATTAGCTTCCGAGTGAAAGCAAGTTTGGTACTTTAATGAAAGGAGAGGATAAGCTGGCAAACCACTCAAAAGTTTTTAAAGAGACTTGCATCGACGGAATGATAGTTTTTCGTTTTTCGCGATCAGGGGAAACTGAAGAAAACACCGGAAGTCTTGAATTGCTTCAAACTTATTTTTATTATTTATCTTCAGTACACCACAAAGCTATGTGCTTTAACCTAGTTATCATATTAAATATTGTATACCCCTACGCTACTTGAGATTGAAATGAAGACCCTACAGTTTAAATCCGAGCCTTGCGCCCTCTACATATCGAAAAGAAAAGAGGAAAATGGATATGTATCTCATATCATCAGTTGGCTCTATTCTTGACTGCCATGCCACAGTGAACTCCCTCTAGTTTTTATTGTATTATGTTTTTATCACGATAGTTCTGAAATCATACCTATTCATGAAATTTAGCTGATATAAAGGAGGTTGCCGATATAAATTATGCTTGGCATTCGCTAAGGGTTCGGTTTGGGATAGGTACCTACTTTTATAATCAGGTTTACTACCGATAAATAAAGGGTTCCTCGCTATTTAATATTTCCTCAAAAAAATTTCAATAGACAGTTTAAAAATCGTTTTAACTTTGAACTTAGGGGCTATACGATATACCCTAAAATATTCCAATTCTCGACTGAGACGAAATTTTGACGTTCATATTCACGAAAATTTCAACTAAGACCATTCAAAATTTGAAATTTGTCAGTGTCTTTGGCAACATATCTACGACTTTTCAGAGGTTCGACTGAGAATAAATAAATAATACACGTTAACTTGCATGGCACACCTTTTGCTACTTTGCGTCGTCGGTACGTTAATCATATAATTAAAACCTCCATAATAGAGCACCAAGATTTTAATGGATTTTCCAGCAATTATATTAAAATTCTAAGTAGCCATAAACAAATAAAGTTACATATTGCTTGTTTCCTCATTATTCAATAACTTTTTAGGCGTTCAACTGTGGACTTAAGCAGAGTGTTTGATTGTATCTCTATTTCCGGTCCCCCGTAAGACGGGAATTCAATCGCCGCCCCTTCGGAACGTTTGATTGCACGGAGGGAGTCGGTATTAGCATCGGGCAGAGGGAATGGAGCGAGTTGGAAGCGTCGCACGTTGAGGCCTTTTCGCGGGCAGGAATCACTCGGAAGAGTGGATCCAGTCGAAATGAGACAAACTCCTCTCACACTCCAGTCTTTTCTCTCCCGACTCGCCGTCTCTCTCTCCCTCTCGAGCCATTGGGAGCGCCTTCTTGTATTACAATGTCAATCGGGATGGAGGGTAACGAATGCGAGGGGCTGAATATTACATTCCAGTGTTTCTCTTGCCGTCCGGAATGGGACCCGTACCCAAATGGACCCCGTTCGGGCCGACTCACTCACCCCGGGCCTCATCCTTCCTCCCGGCTCCGCCACTTTCCCTTTCACCGTCCGACCCGCGTGTTCCCTCTCTCTAAAGGAGAGACTTCCTTCCCGGAATTCACTCACTCACTACGAGGTCCCGATGGGACCGAGGAGAGGGTGAGCAGGGAAAGGAAAGGAAAAAGATGAGGGTGCACGGTAGATTTGGGAGAGTGAGTGAGGTTGAGTGGGAATGAATACATTGGTGTAGTGCTCTCCATTGCTCGCGGAGCGAATTACACAAGTGGAGAACATGAATGCGGGCCTAAATTGGACATTGAGCCTTTGTTTCAATTTAAGCACTCTATGTGAAAAGTAAATGGAGCAGTTCTGCATATCCAAGTGGCGAATGATACGATATGTATGCTTTAGAAAACCTTTGAATTACGCAGGATGATTTTTCTTGGAAAATTCAAGCAAGTTATTAATTTTAAAATTTTAAATTACCGATTAATTCTTTTTGTTCCAGATAGCTCAAGAAAGCCAATTTTTATTAGCATCAACTGATCCCTAGTATTTCCGCAACGCTTCGAAAATATATCTCCTTCTAAATTTCCATGTATCCCAAAACTTACTCGCCTATTTCCATTTTTAATCAGCCTTTCTGTGTTATTCGGTAATAGATGTAGCACTCATGCTTATGTGCAACATGCAAATGTGTTTTATGACAAAGATGTCCAGTGGGATTATTGGATTGTTTATTTACATCACCTTATGGAATAGTAATACATTCTTACTTTCGATACTGATATTGTTGGTAGCTCCCTTAAACAATTTTCTCAATATGACTGAAAGATGCAGCGAACGAGAAGTACTCATTTAAAACCCGTCTATGACCATTTCTACTAAACCTCAGCTTTCGCGACCAAACCATTCTCACAATGTATCCCAAGACTCTCCTCAGTGACTTCTCCGACGCTCTTTAAGCACATTACTATTTGTATTAAGTACCATTTCTATTTTCGCTAGTATGTAAATCTCTCTCTCTCTCTCTTATATACCCTTTTTGATGACGATATGAACGTCGTTGAAGTGGTTAGAATGAAAAGTAGTTTCTTTTCATATACATGGTGCTCTTGCTTTTGCGAAAGTTGTTGGGTGGTAATAAGCGGGGGCTCAAGCTATTTTCGGATATTTTACCCAGTGTGACAAATCAATGCTTGTGAGAAAATATTGAAAAACTGGAAATGTACCTTTTTGCATTGAAAAAATATCTGTAACGAGTACTAGGAAATATATTTCAATTTCAACGAGACTACTTGCTTAACCAGCTTTAAATTGTCAAAAAAATATATGCCATAAATGCATTATATTTTGGCCTTTATCCGTTTCTGCTTCTAATAAGAACTCTTGCGTAAAATTTCATGGAAATCAGTATATAAAATATCCGCTGTAACCATCTGAAACTGTGGACTTGGTGGCTGAAGTTGGTACTGACTTCTGACTGTGAAGCTGGATTTTAAATGCTAGCAACTGTGCATATTTTTCATGTAATTCAGACTGACAATGTGTTTCAGTTATGTGGAGTCATTCATCATCTCAAGTCCAAGATGAACCATTTCGAGTCTTCTGTTATCTCGTAGAGGATATTCTAAGGCTACAAATAACCATCGTCAAACTGCTAGTTTGATAATGTAGCATCAAACTATATTCTAGGTCTCCATCTAAGAAGCTTGGTATTCTCAAAAATTCTTCCCTTTTAATAAAAGCTACTGAGCCTTCCTACTTCATTCGCCATCGACCATATTTGTTCCTGTATTATTATATGACATTTTGTTTTTAAAATCCTGCAGGTCGTCAAGGAATCCTTTCATTAAAAACGCATATTTGAGAAATTTTGGTACGGTATTTATTCCTTAATTTTAGGAATAAGAAAATAAAGCATAATTCATCTGAAAGAGTTCCATATTCATTCATTCAAAAATCGCCTGACACAATATTTATATGTGAAAATAAAACATGACACTCGGCTTCAACGATATTTTAATGGTAAATTTGAACAATAATAATGAATGTTTTCCAAGCTGTCGTTTTTTATAATAGAAAAATAAATTCCCATATAAGAACAAGAACCATTTTCTTCTCATTCTTTCTGTTGTTTGATCTCCCTCTCGAATTTCTTCGTTTGGTTATTCTATTTTAAATACCCAGAATAAAAGTGAAGAAAGACTGAAAGCGAAAGAAATGTAATTTCGTATATTTACTTACGTGTATTTCTTAATGGAAAGGGAATTTGCGGACAGACTGACTACGAACCTTTTTTGTATTTATAAGTAAAAATTAGTGGTGGGTTGAGTAATTATTGGAGCAAGTTTTTTCATGATTTTGATAAAATAAGGGAGAACTGGTCCTGATCCGAAATGGAGCGAGTGAACTGTCGGTCGCCTCCCAATGTAATCTGTCAAGCAATCAGGACTCGTGAAAGATTTATTTTCGTGCAATAGTGCAGCACCAATGCACCGACCCTTATCTCACGACCTCGTCGCATTGGGCGTTTACACTCCCACGGGCGACCCGGGTCACCCGTGTCCTGTGACAGTGCTCCATCGATGCTCCTACGTGTGCACAGCCCCAGAAATTCTCCCCGCCCCTTCGACCAACCCAAACCCTTGCCTTTGAGCTCCAAATACAGTACTACAATAGAATCTGTGTATCATGGAGGGGAGAGAATAAACATGCTCGGCTAGATCAAGGGCAAGGTGAAGCTGGAGGGGATTGCCTACGAAGCGGTCTAAATCAGGCGTGGGCAGAGAAGCACCTGGCATTGCACTGTTTCAAGAAGGAATGAACCCCCACTTGAGCCCTTGGCCGAAGGGGTCCGAAGGAGAGAGGTGGAAATGCTAGTGGGTCCTCTCAGCCCTTTTTCTGATCTAACGGACACTGCTCACTGGACTCATTTCATCCCTCCGTCCCATCCTTCCTTCTTCCCCATTCTTTCATTTCATATCCCGCATCCTACGTTAATACACGACCTATAACGACCACAAAGGCAAAAATATGGTATTATCTGGCCTGAGAATCTCTTCATTAATTCTTTTATATTCTCATTTAAGCAATAATTATCCTAAGTAACTTATCTTATATTAGATAACTTACCCCTTCGACAATCGCCCCACCTAGCTTTAACTTTTTCACATGTTTTTTTTTCTGCAGTAGCTAATACCTTGTAGTATCCATTCATTAAATATGTTAGTAGTTCTAATTTCTTAGTGGAATCACAACCCGTGTCTTGCATTTTAGCATATTCGTCAACGCAGCATTATTCTTCTGACTGCTTTCCAGTTCTCGCCCAGGAGTGAAAAGGAGTGTTCGAAATTTGAATTAAATGAAAATGTATAATTGAAGAATCTCCTCGTGCCTCACATACCTTGTTGGAGGCTTGCACGGAATTTTGTAAATGTAGATTAACTCAAAAAGTTATCCATTATCATGCATATTTTCCTCCATTTTGTTCATTTCCTTCTCATGTTTCGTTAATTATAATTTTTATCTTTTGCTCTACCACTCAGCCTCTCTTATACGCAAATAAACTCTGTGCACAATACATCTAACACTTCTGTGATAAACCAATTCCTTGGAACTGTTCACAGTTCCGATTGGAAAAGAAGGCGGAAGTTACTGTTACATAATAGTTCATGCTGGTGATAACTTACCCCCTGCCACTAGCACTTCCGGTGACTTGCTTGATAGTATTTGAATGTGAATTGCATTGATTTGAAATCAGAGGACACGTTGTTGTTTGTTAGCATAGAACATGCGTTGAAGACAGAGTATACAGAGCGACAAAAATGACTTAAATTTCTGGAAGAGTTGGTATTTTTTAAGACAACAATGCGATTACGATAGAATTTTTTAGTTAAGTTTTGAAAGTTCAGTAAAGTTTGATTCTGCTGTACGTCCCCAGATACCCCGATGGGCTTCAATTTGCGTTGCATGAATTTTTAAGTTCTTTTAACCTATTCTTTTTAAAGATATTCTTTCGATATCACATTGCAATATTCACAGCTTGAAATTTTTAATATATCGTGAGCCATGTCATTTGAAGACATCAATGCAATGTAATGATAGACCTGCGAAATGTATTAATATTTATGCTATGTGGTAGGATGTAGTCCAAGCCATCTGGATTAAGTTGAAAGTATGCCTTGCATCATGCTATCGTATTGATTCTCGATTCGTATTCGATTTCGTATTGACCTGTTTTAATACAACTTACGATATAAGCTCTTATGCAATTCTTTTCAATCGATTTTGAATGTAGTCATATGAGATTTATATCGAGTGATTGATTATCGGTATAATAACTTTTATAATATGAGCATTGCTCTCCCCTATGTAACTCTGTTGTCTCTTCTTGAGTTACGCTGCAATTCATATGGATTGTTCAGCTATTGTATAGACCATGAATGATATTCATTGATTGCCCGACCGTCTTATACAGGGATATTGAAAGTAGAGCATCACCCAGCTATACATAACGCCAATATTTCTTCATAGAGAGTAGAATGCACTCCATATCTATTATTCGGCTGTCATATCGAGCAGTTTACAATTCGTATCCGTTATTTATCGGCCTGAGAATCGCACAGCTTTCATAATTTGGATATTTCTCTCCCAAATCTATCTTCTGATTTTGTCTCATCATTCTGTGTGACCTCATCTAGCTCTTTTTTACTCTCCTCTCATCTCCCGATTATCATGGTTCCTTTCGTTAAGCTTGGGTCTTCCTCTTCTCCATATCCCACGTGTCTCCTCCGGAAATTACGAGTGAACTGACAGATAGCCATAGCTGTTTATTCTGCTCCGTACAATTTCCCTTTCTTCTTCGTCTCTGGCCTCTGCGTCACCATCCTCTTACTCACTCCCTGCCAGAGAACAGAATCGAGGAATCCTTCACTCTTCCCCTCCACGTATACCCTTGCAGTCCTTCCGCCATAACTCCACTCTCCCTTTCAGGCGCATTCCCCTTTTTTGTTCCTCCTTCCTTAACATTTCTCCATTAAAAACTCAACGTTATCCACTCCTCTCCCGTCCTTAACTTCCCTCCGCCAACCCATTATCATTTCAACCGTCGCATTCTCCTATATACCGGATGACTTTTTTTTCTCAAAAAGGGGTTAAAAAATATGCCTTATATGCCTCCCGCTGTTCCCCATTTCCTTGTTTCTAAAATGAGTGCTAGCGTACGGGTCCTGGACGCGAAGACCGTCTAAATGCACATCCTTACGTCACTGCCAAATTCACGATAGAATTGGGTTGTTTAGATGGTTCGCCCGTTATAAAAATATGGTTCGTGATTTAAGTGTGACGTGAAAAAAATGCGTGACTTGAAATGACGTGTTGCGCCGTTTATTGAACTGACTTACTCTTAGCTAACCCTCGATTAATTTTTGACTTTACAGAAGTAATGCGTGCAGTAGTATATCAGTTCTACCATTCTAACCGGACGGATAAGAGAAAATACTGGTAACACAGGGACTGCGGGCCACTTTACTATATCAGGGATAGAATCAACTGTGATGCATTCAGACAATATGCCTTTAATCTTCATCTATTAGGTTACAATATCAACTACTTTCTCGTCTCTTAAGCTTTAATTGCGTGAAAGATACATTATCTATCAAGTCTGTTAGAAATATTTGTGGCCTACACGTGTGTCTGGTGCTCCGTCATACCAATGGAAGGATGTGCTTGTAGAAAGGTTCTATGAATTCAAACCTCAATAACATTAAAACCTAGATTTTCTCCTGGAAAGCTGATAAGCAGGAAACATAATTTTTTTATAAGGGCACCAAGTATTTCTGTTAGCAATTTTGGAATTTAAACACGATTCTGCACGGTATTCCATGCCGTTACAACAGAAATACTTTGGTCTTTTGTATTAAACACCCTTGTCATCATTGGTTTTTCAATTCTAAGATTTGATAACTGCAGCCCTCCATCCTTCCCTTGCCCCCTGGTATCTCTTTCTTTGTACTTTCGTATTTATTTGGTCCAAGAACTTATTCTTGGGTCTTCCTCTGGGGAATTGTCCTTCTATTTTGCCTTCAATTATGTTCTTTACAAACCCATTGTGTCCCATGGTGTGTGCAATATATCTGGTACTTCCTTCCTGTGTGAAGTTCTATATGGTCCTTTCCTCTTCTACTCTTCTCTACCCTTCAGCATTTCTTATTTTGTCCATCCATTTTATCTTCAGCATCCTTATTCTAGTCTTTTCGTTCAGCTTTTCCATTGGTTTAAGCTTCCGATTCATAGGGTGCCACGTTCTACATGCATGTTTTCGCACTCTGTTTCCTAATGCCCTTGAAGTAAACCTTTATCTTGATCCTTGATCGTCAAATATTATGTTATTGGTCCAAAGTAATGCAAATGATAAAAGCTCCCCTGATAATCTCTCAACTAAAGCACTAATTTTTCTTCAGCTGTCATAATGAGATGTATTTCAGGCCTCAATCAAAGAAAACAATTCTTCGAGTATGCTACATTTTAACCAATTAGTGTTATTCATCTGTTAGTGAAATAGTGTCACCCTCCTAGATTCTTCTATGATTGAGCTTTTCTATTTCAAAGGGTGGTGTAATCATGGCGTGTTCACGCACACTCGACTGTCTGGCATGAGGGAAACTTTTTATTTTTTCCCGCTTTTCCCACTACAGTAATTCATTAATTCCTTTCATCCTTTTTTTAAATCCCTCTACCTACAAGCTTAAAATTCCCTCTGTGAACAAATGCACCCAGGCTGCAAGTAAGAAGAAATTGATTTTTATCCCTTTAAGTTTTTAAAATGATTAGCGCTCAACTTTATCTTCTTCAAACTTCGTCAAAAAATGAAATTGGGTCCCAATGCTTTCCAAATATGTTTGTGTTGTCGGAAGAACATTTATTGGCACTGAAATTTGCGTGCTTTTTTAACTGAAGCCAACCTGAAAGTTAATTGGCGTAATAGAATATTAATTAATTTACATTCGTTATTAATGAAATGCTATGAAAGTGACGGAGACACAGTTGCCGAAATATGAATTTAATTGTAATGGATTTGTTTAGGTAGTATTTTTCAGGTGAGATGCCTACTGTTATAATATGTATAGCCATGATGAATTGCGTTTGTCCAAATGAGATATCCTATGTCTGCCATGAAATTGTTTACTCGTTCCGGAGATACCGAAAATCCGGAAAAGGTTTTTAAAACTAAACGTGTATTACGGAAAGAACATATCTTTAAACGAATACCCTGAGAAATTTTAGCCATGTACTACAAATATGCACTTTGATATGCCTAAGGGTCATATTAAAATATTTACCTATTGTAATAAATCCGTAAATAAATCCTTCGATTATGCTACAGTTCCTTAAATAGAAAAACATCGCTTTTTGAAAACACTCATTGTTGAAGTTGATTTGGTCTTTGAAACGTTTCCCACCGCTTTTAGTTGCTGCCATGTTTTAATATTGTAATATTGGTATTTGTCATCTTCAAATACTTTCATGTTTTTGTTTGGTGATAATCAATTAGATTAATGCGTGACAATTACATTGGTACACATTAATATTTGAAGTGTCTTATCTCTCAAGATAGCATTTTTACATGATACGACCGCGTATAAGCACCGATGACATCCTGTAATTTTTCAAAAAAATCACAATCACAATTTGAGGAGCCGTTTTAAGCATTCAGATTTAAGGGCCCCTCATATTTTGAGAGGCTTAGCTTTAGGTACAAAAAATGTACGTGAAATAAATAAAGAAGCTGGAGAGGAAGAGAAAGTAAGTAAAGGACGAGAACCCATGGATGGGTTATAAATTGAGAGTCGAGGGAAAAAACGGCACGGAAAATGAGAGGGGGATGACAAAAAGAATTGCCCGGGTGGCCGAGGAGAGATGAGGGAGTAAAAAGGAAAGGAAATGGACGCAGTGCGTTTGGCGTTCTGGATGGATCACGTTGGGACGAGGAAAACAAAAGTGGTGCTGGAGGGATTTGTGTGTGCGGGATGGACGAAGAGAAAAAGGAGGAATTGGACGAAACGAGGATACACTGCACATTAGAGTAAAAGGAAGGAGAGGAATAGCAGTATAGTGGATTCCGCATTTTGTCGACGGTATGGGCACTTGCAAAGATTCATTTTCGCTCCGTGGAAGTGCAAGCTAGATCAAATGAGCACAAAGGTTAGTTGATATGGTTTAAAATATTGGCTTTCCTCGCTAAATATCCGTGAGTATGGTGGTATTTCTGATTTTTCCCTCTACACATTGGTGTTGAAAAACGGTTAATAACTTCCAAATTGAACTTAAAAGGTAAATTTGTCACTCATAACTCTTTACATGGATAAAATTCTCTTTATGTAAACTGGATTTAGTTTCAAAGTTGCTATATTTATTTTAGATTAAAAATTTATATTTTTATAGGTAAAAATTGGATGCTAGCCAGCTTTGTTAGGTGTTGAAATATGCTGCCTACGACGTTCAAATGAAATTTTTCGTTTATTTTGGTGAAAGGCTACGTAAATCAGTGTAATTACAAAGCAAATCATGAGCAGTCATCGATTTTGTGCCGAATTTATTGGCTGCTAAGTATTTGTGTAGGCCTAACATAATATGCCGATTTAGGAACTTTGATGGAAAAGTGAATGAGAGATGCTATTACGCTCTTATTATTTCTCCTCTCAAACCCTCCATGAGAATTTTGCAGCCTACTAAGGCAGATTTCATTCAAAAAATGAAATGCGACTCCTATAAACGAGTACGTATGCCAGAGATGATGGGAGGTCAACTTTGAGAGTCGATATATTACTTGAAAAATACGGATCATGTCAGTATCGGGATGACTCGGAGTTCATTCTTATAACTCTGAACTTTTTCTATGAAACTGAATAGTGCAAATAAATAAGAAACATACTCTGCTGAACTAACCGGCAAAACTATTACATGCGCATGCGCCATATATATTGGCAATGCGAATAAAAATTAAGAAACTTCATAAAACTTCTGACAACTCAAGCAACCAATGCCAGGTCAATGGGTAGTATAAAACAGTATTGTACATTAATATATAAAAATCGTTATTTTAGCCTCTCTTCTTCCATTTTTACTTGCTATAGTGTTCTTCTTCAAGAACCACTTTCCTCTAATGGAACTATTTTACTGCTTCTTCATAAGCTGCGCTATGAATTTCTGACAAATCATCGCCGCCATATTGTTACTTGTCATACTTGTGATTGAGCTCTCCCTATAACCTAAACTGCCGTTCAAGTAAGCTTACAGTCCACCCAAATCTTTCCTCCATGTGAAGTATCCGACTTAAGATCTCAATTTCCCACGTGAATTTTTCAACCCTTCTTCCTGTGTGCCTTTGCTTCGAGTCCCAAAAATGCATAACTTCGCTGAGAAAAAAATGAATCATTCTTGATCGCTATTGGAACCCATATCACTTCGGTCATATGTGTTACATGGTTTTACCGGCGTAACATCATAACTAGCACCACATACTGGCGATTTGATGACCTGGACTTGAAACTCGGTCAAATATAGATATTACTTTTCTAAACTTATAGTTAATTTCATACTCGTGAGAGTAAACCATCACGCGGGATATATCCTTAGTGTTGTCATCGTTCACTATGACCAAAGAAGAAAATGAATTCTTGATGTAGCATGTAAAAGTTAACTAGTTTGATTTTAACTTAGAGAATTATGAGGAAATTACGAATGGAAAAGGTACGTAAAAAAGGTCTACTTCACTGTCTAAATCATTCACATTCTCCGGGACTTGAAAGCTGTCCTTATTGCCGGTAAAATGAGATTTTGATACAGTGCCAAGCATTTGAAAGATTGTATAAGGAATATTATTGAACTTAATAATTTTAAATTACATGTGATCTCAAACATGGTTTGGCGTAAGTCACGTAACGTTCACAATAATAGTTTCAAGGAAAGCTGTTGACGGGAAAACACAAAAATATTTTTTTGGATGGTCACAGACTTATGGAAACTGAATTTGTACTGATTAATTCACCATGGCCATATTAGGTTCATGAATAATTCATGTGACAAATCAGAAACCCTTTTGGGAAATAGGGCCAAAATCAGAGAGTAAAAAAATTAATAAAATATGTCATGCTCTAGGGCTATCCGAATATAAATAATTAAGTTTTGAATTGATACTGATGACTCTGCAAGTATAATATTTGAGGACCTTACAATGGTGCCAAAACAAAGTCATAAAGCTTTCAAAATATTCGCATAGTATTTTTAGGTTGGCATTGTCAAAATGGGGAAATCATTACGTGGCGCAGTGTCCTTATCTTTGTGTATAGGTCAGTACTTCAAAGTTTCAAATGTCAGCGAATGCTCTTTAGAGGCTTCACCAACTGTAAAAAAGTTGGCAGGGAGCAAACAAAAAAATGGGTAAGAATATATTTCTCTCTCAAAGATATTACGTATCGGAGCTTGAATTAAGTGGCATGCTAGAGGAAATTTAGCCCAAAGGATAATTTATTTCCTTATGTTATTCAAGTTATCATCATTCATGTAAAGGTATAAGCTTAAACGTTTACTCTTGTTGTTAGGTATTCTTGAACAAGGTTATTAGGTATATAAAAGTTATCGTTGTCGTTTAAATTTGAAATTAGTGCGAAATCCGTAAAATTTGATTTATTTAACATTTTTGTCTTCAAAAATTGATCAATTGCGGACTTCGGCTGCGGCATCTTGAACTGAAAATCGTTCCCTTTTTAATTTTTAAGAAAGTATTTCAGTGATACTGCCATTAAAAAGCTAGTTTAGTTCCGTTTCCATATATTTACTCAAACTAAAATGTTTTGTTAGAAATCTTGGTCTTTTAACATGCTCAAAGCTAAGCTGTTTGTGAAGGAAATTATAATACATAATAAGTTTTTTGGCGAAATGTTCAAATTGATTACAAACATATACAATGAAACCTAACTTGCATCGAAAATATTTCAAGGAAATATTTTGAGACGAGTCGTTAAAACGGAAAGTTAACGTTCACTACCATCTCTTAATTTGCAACATCTAGCTTAGGCCGCTGATAGAGAAGAAACCCTCAAAAAACTGATAATATGGCCTTGTGATGGCCTATCTCGTGATAGATAATTGCAGTTAGGAAACCACATTGATGTCATCACATGATTTACACAGATCTTCTAAATCATTTAAATCAATTTATCAAAGAAATACTGGGAATTTAATATATGCATCAAATATAGTTGACCGTAGGTTGTGTGGAGCTGTGATTCACTTGGCACCCTTCGTTGATAGTAGAATTATGCCGACAATATGGTTACTGTGTATGAGTTGATTTTGTTAACTGAGGGCGAATTTAGTGTTCTCAGGTGTATCACTGGAGCTTTCCATACGTTTCGACGAACAACTTGCTTACCTTACTTCCACACCTCCTTTTGTCCTCCAAATTATCAGCCGGCCAAATATTCGATTACCCTTAACTCAGACTGCGAAGGAAAAATTTTTGGATTTTAATGCATTTATTTTAAATGTTGCCACCCAAGGCACATATCATACAAAGTTCCTGTAGCCTTGTTTATTTAGTCAACTGTTTGAAGTATGATTTTTTAGTGACCACATCCATGGTTGAGGTAAAGATAAAAATACATGGTCGGATATGGAAAGTGGAAGTTAATTGGAATATGAAGAAAGTACGAAAATTAGAACGGGAATATACGTAACCTGGCGCGGAAGGTAGCGGTTGAAAGGGTAAGGGGAGGAGTGGATGAGTGCTTTGTAGATGCTCAGCCATGCGTTATTCCAAGGAGAGAGGAAAGCCAGGTTGATGGCAGATGCGGGGAAGAGACCGATAAGAGAGGAACTTACTTAAGCCGTAGTCCTACGGTAAATTTTTCCGGAAATTTATTCATCGCGTTCATATTCTTGAAACAAAGTGAAACAACGTTATGCGTCGATGCGTCATCGCACGCGTAGGGTCATTCATGAATTTGATGCGGGTCAGCGGACGGCCTGGAAGGGAACTTTGTTACGCTAAATGAAGTTTTCGGTTATTCATAGTGGTATTGTTTATGGCGTTAGGTAAGAAATTGAGGTGATATGTAGGCGATAAGTTAGTACTTTTCATTTAATTTTGATGTTACTTTTTATATTTTCAGTGGTTTCATCTCAAGAAAACGTGAAGTTTAAAAGAATGTTTTTTGCGTCTGCGTGTTTCTTTTTATTTCCTATTTTTCTTGCGGGGTGACTTCGATCGCCACGAGGTTCTATTTGGTATTTTATAGGTAACTGATTATCAATACAGGATTTGTCTCAGGAGCCAATGCTAATGAAGACAGATATAAATTACTTGAACATTTTTTTTACGGTTTTTCATTATAGGTACTAATACCTAATTTCGGAAAATATCTACTTCACCACTGCATCTCGGCATCATAATGAAATCCTTGATATCTCATTGAGTTGGAAGACGTGAACGCTATTGTTTGGAAAAATGTTTAACTACGGTATACTTTCCTAGGAAATATTTAACCAAAGATAGTAAAAGCAGTGAGTTTCCTCAGATTTTAAGGATTTTGGAGTCAATTATGAGTGCTGTCGCTTGGTAGCACATAGGTCTGGTGAACTAATCGGCTCTTTGCGGTAACAACTCTAATAAATGGTGGAGATTTTGTTTCAATGCCAGCGGACGTTGTATTCTTTAAACTGACCTATCAAACCCAACGCGACTCAGAGGTCACGTCATTTTTGTTTTTTGTCTAAAAGTGCGGTCCTTCGTGAAGTAAAGAGCTAAAAGATCTTTAATTTTAAGAGTGATACTAAATAAATGCAGCATTATCTTTCCAAAGATAAATCAAACATCTTTATTGAAAAAAATTCCAAGTTACAGTAACAAAACTTTGGTGTTAAAAGTAGTTGACAAATTATGTGCAACACAAAAATTTGCAAGATCAAAAAAAGATTATCGATGGGAATTTAATCATTTGCTAAATATGTCAGGAGTAAATTTCCGAGTTCTACTATTTTTGTGGGGATATGAAGTCTTTTTAAGCCGTTAATATATAATAAGAATAGGGTTAAAATATTGTGCTTGAACTGTTCCAAAACTGATTATCGGTATACATCTAAAATTTATATAAAAGCCAAATTTAAAAAAAATGAACAGAAAATACAATCTCGATTACGAGAATACTACTATGATCTTCACCAGAAGCTGACTTTTGCAACAGCAAGAAATGTATACGCTGTGAGCCATGTTGCTAGATACCCCGCTTATTAATCATGTTTGAGAAAGGTTCATAGTATATTTATGCTTGAAGAAACATGTAAAAGTAAATTGTTGATGTTACCTCTCCAGTTGTGATATTGAAGAACAGATTATCAATTTTGAGCAGCATGAAAATTTTAATAATTTACATGTACCGACTGAGAATTTCTGAATAATTTATCAAAAAGTGTGCATTTATAAATTTTATTTACAATTATTTGGAGTTAATTACACAATCACCGTTTATTTATATATCAACAATTAAATACATTCAATTACACTTCATAAAAAGGATTAATACCTTTAAATGCCAAATACCTGCTATGAAATGCAAATGTTACGGCGTTCCTGAGACCGACGCGCCTATTTGAGGGTTAAGCGAGTTTGGCGTAACCTTTATCCTTACTTCGGATAAATCTACCTCTGAGAAACTAAAATTGGCTGAGCAATAAACAAATATCTAGCTATATTTTTCTGCTGCATGAAAGTTTAAAATAAATTTAATAATTATTCAGAAAGAGCCTTAATTTAATTATTGTAAGCCCATGTTGAGCATTTCTTTTGCGTCATCGTTAAACTTCCTCATTTTTTTGATTATTATCAATTCTTGTTTATGATAGTGAGGTAAATTGTTGCAGGTCACACAATTTAAATTATATTATACCATAAACAGGCCAGGAGGTATTTTGCATCATAATGATCTCAAGTAGCGAATATGAAGCGTCATGAGTGGAAATTCATAATCATATAGATGAGTTCACAGTCCAACAAATGAGAGGAATATGTAAAAAATCGCTATAGGAAGTATGCAATAGAAGTGATAAATATAGCATTTATTGGCGTTTGTATGCATGTGTTGGTATTAAATTTATGGCGTTATTTCCAATAATGAAATAATGATTGCATTAGATTTCGTCTGTTTTTAAATGTTTTTAAAATGTTTATTCGTTCCTTATGCCTACGGTAATAACTACTAGATTCGAATCATAGCCATCAGGTAACCTACTTTTGAAGATTTCTCATCAACTTATTCTGAGCTTGAAAATTACTTTCATAAGTGCAAGCGTAAATTTTGATTTTCTTTTTCCGTAATACATTCATCTGAAGTTTTTTCTCCCTCTTCGTCGCGTTAAAACTTCGCAACATTGCGATTTAAGTGGCTCTCGAGACTTTGAAACAACTTCGGAGAGGGCCATGTGGCTCAGTAAGAGGCTTGTTTTAAAAGTCTAATTATGTTTTTATGGCTGACATGCAGCTGATTAGTGTGGTTACAGGAGAGCATTTTCACTGTTCCATCAATTTCATAACTACGATTATAATGCTTCCTTCCCACGCACAACAACCTTGACAGCAATGGGAAAGCTGGATCGTTCCAATGACCCCTGGTGCTGTTGTGATGAGCGAGCCATAATAAGTGATACTATTAGGGCGAGTCATGGCGCATAGTTGGATCGGTAGGAGCCAGACGAAAGCTATTTCCTGCGACATACTCAGGAGAAAGGTCCTTATTGTCTACATCCCACGCATTGCGCAGCAATGTCCTTTGAATTTTCCTTATTTTGTGCTGGCCATTAAATACAAACCTGACGCAGTATGTTGTAAATTTTTTCCCCTAGAATTTTCCCTACGAAAAATCTAACGCAGTATATTGTAAATTATTTCCCCTAGAATTTTCTCTCTTACTCTGGTGAACGTTCTTTCAAGGTTGATAACCTTTCCGTATATCAAGTGCCGTGGCGAAGATGACTTGGTCCCCTTTTTTGAAAGAAAATTTAATTGGGCATCGTCGGACATTTTACCAAAGGGAAAGGAAGATAGAACTGCGATGACGGATTACAGGTGTTCATGGGTGGGATAGATGGGGAGACAGCTTAATCCCAGCGAGATGATTCCGCGGGACCAACAAAAGGTCGACATGATGCCGGTCATAGCACACGCGGATGGGGGAACGAAAGACAAAACAATCATGGGGATTAAAGCTTACGCTGGATGAGACCCGTGGAGGCAAGAGGCGTGTAGGTGTGGTCGATAGAGTAGTTTTCTGCCCTCTCACCTGCTCAGAACGCGGTAACGACCAGGTTTCGTGCGCAGGAAATTGTGGCTGGATCGGTCTCCTGGAGGTTCATTGAGAGAGGAAATTTCAAGGGAATCGAATGTGGGTTGGAGCAGTGGGTTTTAGCCAACTCTCGAATCCGTTCCAATCCCTCACTTGGCAGATATGCTATTCCGCCAGTCACGCCTGTTTTTTGGGATTTTTTCGTGAAATTGGTTTCTCTCTCAATTTCAAGGAGGAAGCACGTGGGAGGGGGAACTAATCCAAGTGGATTTTGAGGAGAAAAGGTAACAGAGGACATCACGGCCGATGCAAGTGGATTGAAAAGTGAGTTACATGTTTTTGTATGCCTCTTTTTCTTTTGCGTTTTTTCCAGGTCCACCGTTTTTGATAAGGGTCTAAAAATGTTGGTTTGCGAAAGAAATAGTCCTGTTCGATGAAAGTGTGATCGAAATTTCACTGTTATATATTCATGAAACCGCAATTTTGGAAAGAAATTGAGTAAAGGCGTAATTTGCCGCGCTGCAACTACCTTACAAAGCATAAGATTTTAAGCCTCTATCTAAACCTATCTTTCACTTTTAATGCCCTTATTTCAATCCAAAATACAATTTTTGATGATTTAAAAACAATTTTATAAAACTTTTTCCCTTGCTTATTTATTATTCCTGTTGATTCTCGACGGTTGTTGTAAAGGTAAAAAAAATGTTTTCGTAGTTAGATAGATAGATAATATTTATTCCTCTAAATTTTACAACAAATAACTTTGACAATAAATTTACATTTGGTAGAATATAGGCACCCTTGTGGTAAAAAAACCTTTGTTGGAGTTGCCATCATATAAAGTTATCTTACCGAAAAAAAAGAAAAGAAAACAGCTTGCTGGTGCGGCCAATACAGAACATTACAACATTGATTTTTATATAGTCAAGATACAGCTTTTTTTAAATAATGTGTTCATTACAAGAACAAGGGGAAATATATTAATTACCAATGCTTATGAACTAGAGTATTAACATAGAAACAAATTTACAAGACATACATTACTCACTTCACTTTGTAGTTCAATATTTAGAAATATTGTTCAAAATTGTCAAAAGAAAATAACCATGTTTTTAAGTCTCGTTGAAACAATTTAACTTGCTTTGCAGAGGCATTGTGGAATGATAGCGGATTAAACATAGTTGTTGCACAATACGAGTAATACCTTCTAAAAGCTTCATTATTGAATTTGGGAACAGGTACTCTATTCCGTTGTGGTGGTAATATAGAAGAAAATCTGAATTCCCATTGCTCAGCTTTAATTGTTTTACTAATGGGATATACTCTCTTGATGATTGTTCCTAAATGAAATATTCCACTTTCGGGTCACTTGGTAAAGGTAATACCGAGGACAGTCCTGTTATCCATTGTAATTTTTTAAATTATTTGTCTTCAATTATGATACATAGTTTTGATTTATTTTACCATTTCTCATGCTAAATACAAAATTAATCCTTACACCGTGCGGCGGGCGAGATTTTTCTTGGCTAACGACTGTGCGCGATGTTTACAAAGTAAACATTTTAGTTTGGATATTTAATTGCGCATTTTATTCAAACATTTATTTATTTGGCGATTAATGTTTCAATATTATATATTTAAGATGGCTTGGAAATTGAAATCACTCAATTCTTTTTTTACACTTATTTATTACAAATTCATTGAGTTTCTTTCATCACTTTCATTGACCATAAAGCACATTTTATCACGCTCCTTGAATGCTTTTAAACCTCCGATATAGAAAGAAAATTGCAGCTCTTGAAGTGAGAAGCACTTTGAGGAGATTCATGACTACTTTGTTTTATAGAAATAGACGACTTCGGCAGGAATATGAACTTGGATTGTTTGACGTAATATAATATTTGTGCGTTTGTTCCTGTCATATTAGTGTGAGAAAAAAAAGGCCCGAGGTCATCTCTTTGTAATTCTTGAAATACTGTAGGCAATACACTTTTTACTGGTAGTATCAATAGCCCGATTTGGTTCAGTTGTAATCCAAAATCATGTCTGTTCTTTTGAGATTTCATTATTTTTTGGCTGATGTTTTATTGTGAATAGCAATATTACTGTCATAATAATACGTGAAACATATGGTGACATGCATGTGTCTTTTTGATTACCAAAACTGTGGAATTGATATATTTGTCCATCTTTTGTAAAAATCTGGAGGAATTTATTTCTTATTATACCTCATATATATTATCAATAAGCATTTTTTGGCAGAAAGTATTTAATTGATTCGTTACTGGTAAATCAATTATCCTCCATTAGATTCCATTTCGGCCCCTGTATTGGATGCGCAATTCTTTATACAGTTTCGAAATGTGAGTACGAAAATTCATATGGGGAAACTTCATTTACTTCCCGCAGTACATCTCTATTTACAGTGAAAAATGTTATAGAATCGCAACACACAAATATTTCATGTGGCTGTATTCTAGGAATATATTGCATAGAACCACATCTGCCTAGGATGCAACATTTTATCTATTGCTAAGAATTCACTCACCCAAGAAACCATCTTGCAATTTTCATCAATTGATCTAGAATTGATCGTATAGTTGCTAGATAAGCGGTTTATTTCCTGTCGATCTATCGTCAAAACGAAGTTATTGTAACATAAGTTGAAAACTCCTTTAACTCATAGCTGCTCGGAGATTCGGAATTCCTGTTCCATCAGTGTCCCAAAACTCAAGGACTTCAGCTTCAACCCAATCCAAAAATGGAACAAAAAAAATTAAAACTTCAAACAAAGTCATGGTTATTCTCTTGAAGTCCCTTTCCCGCTGATATACTGAGCTGCAACGTTTGTGCTTTATAAGTATATTTGTGTACTACACAACTTCCTTAACCATGTACGATCAATTATTTTCTCAAAAGGACTCGATTCATCAGTAATATCTTTAGCAAACAAGTGAGTCCAGGTAATAATTTCGATATGTTCTTTTGCTTTATTTTCGTCGCAATGATATACGCAGTTTTCCTCAATGTCAGCGGACTTAGTTTTTCAAACGCTATAAAAACAGTAATGAACGTTTTAGAACCGTTTGGTGCTATTAAGGACTAATCTAGGAAATAAAATGAGATGAAAGAATTCACATATGCATGCAAGTACAATTCAGCACAATTCAGGAATACAGGCCTATTTTTCCCATGTCTGCTTATGAGAGGCAAGGTCGGCGATACATTTGGTCGTCTAGGGGATCTTCTGTTTTAAATAGAAACTTCCACCAGAATCGTCATATCTTAGTAAATTTCTAGCAATTTGTACCTGAAATCTATTTTTAATATAATAAATAAAAACCTATATTGCACTTTATTTGTATTCGTGTGTGTCAAATTTTGAGTGATGATATTAATAATTTTATTTTGCAAAATAAATAAGACCTGCTCAACGTAAAAGTGAACTTAGCATGTATTTCTTATGGGAACTCATGTCACCCCCTGCTCACTATCCTACAGAGGCCATAGGGATGTCATACACGCGCAGTATTTTTCCAGATGGTAAATCATATGAATACTTAGCATTTTTAATTACTTCATATATCCCGTATTATTCTGTAAAATTCCTGCATACATATAAATATATTGACATACTTAGACCCCAAAGATAACTCGTAGACCGCACATTATTAGTTTCCTCTGATGACCCTTTCACTTCTAACTTTTTTTCGCTAAGAAAAAATTTCGTTTTATATGTATTATAATTAAATAAGAAATATCAAACAAAATTAATGTTTTGATAATATGCTGCGCAGATTTAAAAAATCCCACTTTTTTGTTATCGTTTGTTTAACGTGATTCGATATGTCCCGTGTTAACTCGTGTGTATTCGGTGAGTCTCTGTAGTCAGTCTGCTATTGTATTGTTTGTATCATTCCTAGTTTGAAGGTGTGTACGATAAATTGACCAGCAAAACAATGAATTATGCAGCGAAATGCATTTTTAGGTTTTCGTTATATAATGATATGTTTATAGAGCTGGAATGAGGTTCCTTGATGCAAAATATTGATAAGACGGCAGGAATAAATTATAAAAAGGGTTAAGGAGGTTAAAAGTATGCTCTCGTTCAGCATCTCTTGAAAGATCTCTTATCTAGTATTTCCCGCCGGGTAAAAGCTGCATGCTTCGAAACTCAAGAAGAATCCCTGCATCTAGTTTCAGCTTCTGCATTGTTCGTAAGAGCGCTTACTTTTTCCTCTACATTGTGCAACTGGAAGCCATCGGGTGGAAGTCCTAGACTATTTCCCAAACTTCCGTTTTATTTAATAAGTTTTATTTATGCACCTCATGCAAATGACGTAGGCAATAAGTCCTCAAGTTTTTTTCTGCATTCTGATTCAGATGTCGCTATCGACGTTCGAAAGACTAAACACTAAAGACGTTCGAAATGTATCAGAGCAAAAATTCTACTGACTGATTGAATTGTAGACAATTCATTTATAATTTCATATGGAAGCAGTTTGGAAAAACTAATAAAAACGGGAATCATTAGAGGATTGCAAAATAGTGTTTCAATGTGAATTTTAAGTAAAAGAAGTTCGCTTTGTAGTGAAATGTGAAATCCGGTCACGAGTTTATCAGCTTTTATAAGCAGCTCTGCTAATGTGAATGGAAATAACAAAGCCCGTCTCATGTTTCAGCCGAGTCTTTGAACGAATTTTAGAGGCCGACGGTAATTTTACCATCGTAATTTACAGCTCTTCGTTTCTCATAAGGAGTATCTTTTTATCCGAGGGCACCTTCCATTCCATTCGACCAATGTGCCGGCATTATTGCTCGCTGAATTATGTGACTTGGACCGGGGCCAAATTGCGACATCACCGGAAACCCTCTCTTTTATACTCCAAACATGGACTCATAATTCAGTCCTCGCAATTAGTTAGCGGGCATGAATTCTTCCCCACCCCAACCTCCCTTCCCTACGTTCAATACGAAAACAATGGGAAACCGATCGGCGACCCTGGGAGCTGTGGTGAGACTTCGACCGCTACTGATTCGAGCCTTGGTTGCTCGGGCCAAAGTGTTGCGATGCCGACTTGACACGTCCCTCATATTTCCTTCTCTGGTGAAAAAAAAATTATAAGCAAAATTTCATCCTAACCGATATGGGTAGTGGGGAGGGTTAGGATTCCGAACGGCCTTCGGATTCAGCGCAGTGCTGAGGAGCGAGAAAGCGGAAGCGTATTTGGCTTGAATGAATTCATTTCCGCGGTGGTGAAATCGAGCAGGAGGGTTCAAAAGGTATAAAGACCGATCGGTAGAATTCAAACAATGTGCGTAATTGATTCCATGACCAATAATAGGCCACGTTAATACCACTGTATTTCTTCATTCTGGGTTAAAGCATTTTATATCACGTTGATACAGAGATCAAAGTTTAAATTCCAGTTTTTGGCTGGCAAAAACTTTAATTGTCTTCCATGCTCGGTTAAAATGACATCTTGTTTGCTCTTAGAATTGCAGTTAAAAAATATAAACCAAACATTTACCCCGTCACAGAAGGTATATATTGACTGCGCCCTCCCACTCAGAGTTGCGATTTATTTCGGCACCAATTGTAAGGAGTTGTTGCAGCTACAACCCCTACATGGTATTTCTGGGTCGTTTTACTCTATTCGTATTAAAGTTCTGAAAATCGAACTGAACTTAATGTGTTTGAAATCGTACCGTGTTAAGGACTAGTTTACCTTTGGTTTGGGCCATTACTTTGATAAGAAGAGTTAAATATGACCCAATTTCCAAGAAAACTCTCGTTTTCATTTTTCTTATTGAAATACTTAAAAGTTATGTAGATGATGGAGAAGTGGAAGGAGTTTTATGAAATAGAACAACATTAACATCTGGCGACATGGTTTTTCCACCTGTATTTTGTAAAAAATTCAGACATACATTTTAGTCGATAATTTTGCGCCGGAAGGTTCTCGCGTCGGAAATGCTGGCGCTGAAAAGGCGGCGTCGAAGTGGCCACACCTACGTGGCAACGCGGAACGTCCTACACCCAAAAATAGTATTCAACTCAGAGCCTGGTTTAATTTGAGATAGGCAGTATCTGCTCAAATATTTTGGAACCAACAATAGAACCATTTATCTTCACACGTGGTCTGAATGTGGGAGATAGATCCTGAACATACCTGATCAGCTTTTTGGTCCAAGGTGCTCTAAACAGCTATTACTATAGATAATTTTGTTAGAATAGAAATGATATATTTTTTTCTAAATAACCTTTGTTTGCACTGTTCTGGAAACTACATGAAATCGCAGTTTGGGGGAAGAGTAAAGTTTTTTCTTAACTTCACGTCTAATTATTATTCAGTGATTGGATGGGGGCACAAGGTGTGTGCTAATGTATTTGCCCTTTTTACAAATCCGTGTAGATGATAGGCTTTTTGCGATATAAAATGCATAATTATATTAGTGGATTGGTTTGGTGATTCTGTTATTCATTCTATTTTATTTATATTCATTTGGCATTTGAACGCCAGCACTATTCCTTTGATCCCAGACCTTAACTTCATATCCATGACTCCTACCTATTTGCTAAAATTAGACACGCGCGGTGGCGTTACGAACTTTTTTTTTATCTTTTTCCCCTGAATGTCCCTGGCAGGCCAACTACATATCAATGCATGAGAAAAACGCGCTTTTATTGGGGAGCAATAGCTGAGAAATTGTTTACATTTTTAATTTAGCTTTATTTCCTGGAAACGATGGGTCGTAATGGTCTTTCATTTTTTCCCGAGGTTTAATCCAATTATCCGCCAATAATTCATTGAATTTCGAATTATTTGATAATATTAGCACTGTGGTAGATTTTAATTAATTAAGTATGGACAAGGAGTAGCTACTGTTGATTATAAAAAGAATTTTTATTTAAGAATACAATTACTGCTAAACCATTTGTCTATCATTTTCCTTGCGGAATATCATCAATTGATTGTATTCCGCGGTGCAGCTTATACGGGGAATTTTTAATTGCCTGATTTCTATTTTTAGCGGCATAAAAGTAGTTGATATTTTATTATTTGATAATTATTTTATTAATATGATGACTTGACATGCCGTTTGAATTGAATGCCTAATTTACAATTATATAATGAAGAATTTTGACGTTAGAAGTATGAATAAAATTCCTTCACACGTCGATGGCTATATTTCATATAAGAATCAGACATTAATGTAACATGAGGTCTGGCACGATGGAAATATGTAGACTTTCCTTGATTTATTTTTAAATTAATTGATGATAATTGAAATGCACCCACGTTTTATTTATTAGCATGCGTTGCCTAATCGCAGATCAGTGTGATTTGAAAATAGACGGTGAGTAATGATGAGGTTTTTGCGGAATGCATTGAACTAACTATAGCAAGTACCCTATAAATTATGGTGTGTCATACCTAAGTATTTATTCATGAATAAGTAAAAAATTCCATAGCTTTTCTGGTTTTCATTGCGTGAAGCAATTATATGTACTTAACTCTAGCATACACATATATATTCTTTGTATGTCTTTAACATCCATTAGTTTTTGGTCCTGTCAAGAATATGACCATTCAATCGTATTTAATAATGTGTCTCAATAAGCTGTCCCTTACATTCTAAATTTTATTAAACTTTCCTTCTCCAAATTTTCTCACATACCATTGTTTTACGAGGAATAAATATCGTGAGATGTGTGAGAGTTAACTAATTTCTCGACTAATTATCAATTTATCTATTCTGCTTTTTCATGACTATTAGTGTTCTCCTTAGTTAACAACTCATCTAAATTACATATCGCGGCATGTCAGGGCAAACAACCCAATGCCTTTATTTAGCCTCTCGAAAAAAATATTTTATATTAAATTAGTTTCTATTAATTGATTATTGATTAAATACTATTAAATGTTTGGTCTTCATCCAGATTGATTTATATGCTCTTTTACTCTATTAAAATTATACTATCTCAATAAAACATGGATTGTTAGTGACCGTAATGTGAGAACGTCAAAGAATACAGGTAGGTGGCGTGTCATCGTTTCTGAAACCGTTGTGTAGAAAGACCGTAGAGGAAAGCGCTGGATCGCTCCTCAGTTGGAATTTCATTGCATTCTGATATGTATAGTTCCTAACGAATAAACCACTATTGAAATTGATATTATTAGCATGTCATTGTGGAAGAATTGCCGTGTAATTTAGGAAAAAGTATATTCTGTTTAATTGAGCTTGATATCTTTTGTTGTCTTCGTATTGTAGATAGGATTAAAATTTGACGACGGATAGGAATCCAACCTGCAGAGGCCTGTTGCTTAGGCCTATAATACGATGCATACTCGTGATGCTATAGTTGTATACTTTATTTGATGTCACCATAATGCTGCTTTTAGCTTCAAAAGTTATTTCAGTTCTGTATCATACTATTTGATCAAGTTCACTGTTTATTAATCATCAACTGGTTGAATAATAACAAAATCAACTGTCTGATGCACAACTAATCATATTACACCTTCTGATGGAAATGATTCACTTCCGTATGCCGAAGTTGGCTGTGTACATGAGCGCTTCAGAATTGGTAAAATGAACTTAGCTATCTAATCATGCATTTTAATTATATGTACATTTAGCATCCAGAGTCAATGTAATCATGACCCGGTTTGCGATCCTTTTTGTTGACCATATCTTAAAGTTGGCGGTTTTCACCTCAATCTAAGCTTGGGAGTAAATATTCTAAGTATGGGAAGAAAAACATATTGGTGGGTTCTGTTTGGAAATTAAAGTGAACGCGATGAGAATATTGAATTTATATTTTTAAGAATATGATATGACAGGACCAGGAAGCATTACAAATTTTGTCATGGGAAGTTAGACAAAAATTTATTGGTATATGATGCATGTGAAGAAAATATTACTATCCGACCCTCGTATTATTCGTTTGAAGTCTTAAGTCGGGCATTTTATTTTCCATACAAAGGCAACGATGGTTGACTCCTTATCAGATCCCTTAATTATGAATAACGCATACGTTAAAAAGCAATGTAAAGTGTTATCGAATGCCTGTGGTAGCACAGTGGCCTATAAGCTACGGCGGAAATCACAGCCCTGTGAAATAATTTGTAATCAGAACATCTAAGGTTTCATCGTAAAATATTCACAAAAATGCGTTTCAAATCGTCGAAAAATATTACGTAAAATCTATTTTAAGGAGGAAGAAATTTCAAGGGAGGTGTGAGATATCTATTTATGTAAATGTAGAGAAATGAGAAGCCAATAAATAATGATTGTTATTCTATAGAAGGTTTTGACCTATAACCACGTAATAGAATGAGCCTAGGAAAAGGTATACGGAAATAAGCTGTTTAAGAGTGAAAATCCCAGTTTCGTCATGTGTATGTGTTGTGTATGATAATATTGAGGCAGCGTATTGTCTTGTAACAACTGACAAACGATGATTTTGAAACCACAATCCTTTTAAACATCTTAATATGGACATAAATTCACTAAAAGTAAAACACTGTCGACAATATGATGTAAATTAAAAGACACCTCAGCCGATTTTTATGTAATTTGCTACCTTCGCCGTATTAATTTTGTCTATTGATTGGCAGCAGGTTTTGCCGCAAATTTCTCTATCAAGGTGAATTGACTAGTGTTATTATCCTTATTTCTCTCCCAAAATTCTCATTACGTAACCTAGTGTGTGGACGTGGTGCCAGTGGAAGAAAAACATTTTCTCCTAAACACGCAAAAAGTTTTCCACCCATGTCGCGGCAATACATCGAAATGCAGGACTTCAGTTCCCCATAATGAACTCGATGTCATGGGATTGAGGCTCAAATCCCCACGGGAGCATCGAGTTTCACAGAAGTCAAAACGTCGGACAACGTTGCATAACCGTCGTTTTCACCCACGACGATCTGTCAAGGGTGACGTAAAACCCGAGTTAATTGACCGGTGCTTTCGGTCGCTTCCCCAATTTGCAGCCTGCTTTCAGTGACCACCAGCTTTCCTGCCATCTCTTGCATTGGGCACTCCCATGGCCGTAAGAGTCTTGGTAGCGACGCGACGTCGCAACTCTTCTTTTTTACCCCAGCTGTAGTCGACTGAATAGCCATGTACACTATTTATTTGGATGTTTACTAATAGCCGAGAATGCCACCGATAGAATCGCTCACATTTACTGCAGACATGGTGACTTGCCAATTTTAAGTACGGACATAATGAGGAGAAAACATTACTAAGTGATTAAGTTGTAAGTGGAGAGCGAGTATTTATGTTAATAGCAAGTTAATTGAAGAAGTTAGAGTGAAAAATCATTTGTAGTTCACAACAAAGCATGACTACATTTCGATGAAAGAGTACGAAAAAATATCAGGGCAAAAGTGCGAAGTATTTGGTACACTGAACTCCATGACGGGGTTTTCATGGTATTATCGAATTTCCGACCTTCCACTGACCATTACGTTGCTTTGTTGCTATTTAATGAACGAGCGTATCATTATCTTCCCGCGGTTGAAGGTTCTTTGTAGTGATGAGTGAGTATTTGATGATTTATAGAAAAAAGCCTTAAGGTTACTATCGCGGTCTAGACGAACTTCATGTCTGAGGATTACTTTGCTCATTTATTTTCTTGATTTAAATCGGTGTTGTTGTGGACAAATCCTCCAATGTGGTTTGTGATTTAATCCACTAGATATGGCATTGTGTGAAAAGGTGATCACTGCGATTCGAAAGTTGTTGTGCACTATTTGGTTATGCTCACAAATTGTCTTCCGAGGAATAAGTTTGTCTCGGTGTTTATCGACACAAATATTTCAAGCCTTATGACTTTAGTTAGCATTGTAGCAGCCAAATTTCCCATTAGTAAGAATAATTTTCTCAGCGTCGTACGTCAGATTTAGTATTTTGAACATGACTTACATGAATATCCCCCCATTAGTTCTTAAATCTATCTTAATTTATTGCCTTAATATATAACATGCTTTTTTGTTTTGTGACCAGCTATGTGACTCAGCTATGTGACTCGACTTAGTTTTCAAGAGAAATTAAATTAGTGCCAAAGAGCACCTTACCAGTCCTAGAAAAGAATGGCCCACACTCCACATCGTACCTTCAAATTGAAAAACAGAAACGCTGACGAAGTTGCTATCATCATTGAACAAATTTCGGTCAAAAACTCACAATGCAGATTTCAAGTTATATAAACCGTGATTGGATTTGCACCTAACTGATCATTTTAATACTTATGGTGAGGTGTACTTAATTTTTTCCTAAGTTAGTGCTGCGTTAAGTGTACAGGTAATTTTTGATCGATCCAGCGGCAGCGATTAGATACATTTCGTGTAACAACAGGTTTTATAGAACATTAATGTAAGGTGAGTAGATTGAGAATAACTGCCAAGGAAGGCTGAGGAGAGGAACCCTATGGAGGAATAATGTGGAAAACGGAAATAAAACTCATGGATGAATACAACTTATATCTGAAATTAGAGAAGAGTAAAGATCTGCTGAAAATTAATGTTTGGATTGGTGATAGCGGTTTATGATAATGAAAATTAGTAGATGGCTAAAAATCTAGTGGCAAAGAATAATACGGTTTTACAAATACCATATCTCTTCCACCATTGCCATACCATAGCTAATTCAAATATATTCTATACCACTTAAATATGCATACGGTAGTATCTCCACCGTATATTATCCTGGAGGACTACACGAGGCCCTAATTTTACGCTCACAGGAAGTTTACTTTGCTTGCTACGATTGGAAGTGTCCGTATGCCGCGCGCTAACCTTATTTATAGATACACAAATATTCGGTATAAATCCTAAAGAGATGATATCATACTTATATTATTTCATCTAAAATATTATCAGTTGTCAGAAATAAACAAGGTTAAATGTCTGTACCGTACCATCTGTTGTCCTATCTTATTTGATTAACGGCGGGGGGATTAATTAGTAACACTGTCCACTTCGCTCTTATAATATCCTTGAGAAATGCGGGCTTTTACGTGTATGCACTGCTAGTGATGCATCTCAATGTTTGTCATTTTCGTTTTTTAATTGTCGTATAATACTTGAGTCATTATCGTCTTCTTAGGGAATATTCGAATAAATTTTGGCGCCCCTTCGTGTCGGCTACTGACTTTTAGTCAGTTGTTGACGCCATCTGATTTGAATTTCTCCTTCGTTTTTGTTTTTTTTTAACTACGGCCAAGGCATCGTGATATGACTGCCTGAGTAGCTAGTGCTAGAAATTGATGTCGCTTGAAAGGGATAAACGGTAAGCTGATGTAGACAGTACATAGTAAAACCCCCTAAAATGTTTATTTCAGGTACAGATTCAATTCTATATATTCTTAGATAGTATTCTTACTTACGTACCCCTACCCCCTTTCCCTGAGAGCGAAACTTTAAAATGCGTTAAAGAGGATGTGACGGTAAACATGCGTTTCACCCCTATACTACTTCAACCTCATTCCTGTCTTAAACCCTTTTCGGTGTCCCAAGCTCTCGTCCACGTCCCATATCTTTCCCGATCCCTTTAGCTCGGTGTCCTAAGCCCTCTCCATTTTCCTTCCCTCCCCACTTCTCCCTCCTCCAGTCTCTCAGCGCTCACCAAAACCCTTCCCTAATAAAACGGCCGACATTTGGCTCCGCGGCGAGGGCTGAGGGGCCGTGTCGTCCCAGTCGGCGGCGGCGGCTGAGGCGACGCTCCTCGGCCCATTCCCTTTGGCCCAACTCGTCAGCGAACCGTGCCGAATTTTGGGGAATCTAAGGGTGAGGAATTTAAGCCGCACATGAGGGTGAGGGGAGAAATTGAAGTGGTCGATGGTGTGAGAAGTGTGTGGTGGCGGTGTCCGCCGCTCCAGACTGGTCAGTGGCCGGCGTCCTCCCTCCCGCCATCCCATCGCAGCCAATCAACGCCGTTTAATTACATTAAGGAGGGCGCCAGACGTGGACGGCTTCAAACGTCCCCTCTAGTTTTGCTCTCTCTGCCTCCATAGCCTATTTTATTCATCCCGTGTCCCATCTCCGCTCTTAAGGGACTTAAAAAAATGTTTTTACTTCGAGTTCCTCTCGTCGTTTAGAGAACGGGTTACTTCCAGCGAAATGCAATAGCTCTCGTCCTCTCAAATTGTATAAAGTTTTAGCCGATTAAAAATCAGCAAATCTCTCGGGAAATGCCGGTTTACATTGCGCGTTATCATGCCTAGAGTGAAGCCACTGGGTATCTAATTATTACGTTAATGCTGATCATTCTTTCCTCGCTCAAAAACAGTGACATACTTGAGGTGACCCATCGTGAGAAAATTTATCGCTCTCTTTAGTTGCGTGATACCTACATAACCCTTTACGGACGGGTGAGTCAAATTTGTTATTTGTTACAAAATCATTGAAATATCTGCTTTCTAAGAGGCTTTTCCATTTAGATGCTGCACTAGACAGAATCGTAACGCTTCGGATTAAGTGTGTGGAAAGTTGCGTCTCTTTCGGCGTTTTTTACAACTTTTTGAATAGTTGAATGTGTGACGCTATTCACTACGATGGTGTGCCTGGTGGAGCTCTGAAATAAATTGTTTCAGCTGTCATATGAAGAGAAATTTGGGAAAGTTTAAAAATGGTACGTTATGAAGGTGTTGTTGAAGTAAAGGTACCTTGAGTAAATAAAATTATGTTAAGTATTATTTTAGATTAAATATATGCTATACAAATGCGTCACATTTCCAAATAAATGTTATTATCAAATAAATTGCAATTTAAAAAACTGCTTAGATAGCACTTTTAAAAACAAATATAGTCGCAGTATTTTTTCATACTGATGTTTCATAATTTCGTCCATAAAGGGATAATTATTTGATTTTAAAACTTCAATTATGTCGATTTTATTTGTGTATTGTATTTTCCTCCGTGTGCTTATCCTAAATTCATCTCTGCAAATAAGCCTGAACGAAGTTTCTACGCAATTGTTAATGATAATTGAAAAGGTAAATGGCGAACATATGGCCTCACTATCGAATATGTTCTCTAACTTGTTGAAGACCGGAAAAAATTACACATTAACTATGAATTAGATAGGATAAAGCCTTTTGTGAACATTTTTTTACAATGAAGGCAGGACAGTAGTCGCTGAAGAAACTAATTGAGTGCAACATTTATTTTGCTCACAAAAATGTTATTTGATGCAATTACATTGAGAGGTTCTCTGAGACCGCTTTTTTATGATATACGATTTTTATTCTTTCTTGGTTTGAATTCTAGCTTTTATTGATAACGCTCACGCTACATTAAAAATAACAGAAAATTTGGTGAACTTCGCAAATAAAGAAATCCTCATTTATCGAAATTTTCTTTTACTTGTCCCACACTTAAGTATCAACTTTTCCATTATATAGTCCCTCGAAGATTTAGTTTTAGCTGTTCACCCCAAAATGGCGATTGACATGGCGCATCAGTTACGGAAAGCATAGTGATAGGGAATAGAAATTGCCAGATTAATGGGGGGGCGAAAGTGAATTTTGTTTTCGCTGGTCTCGTGGATCTGAAAGTTATTTATATTGCTAAACGTGTCATATTCAAAGCAGCTGTTCTATAGGTTTGGCGTTTTATATACAGTGCTCAGCAATTGCTTAATTTTTTTGGTGTAGCCATGCGTTGAATAATACATAAAACACATTTTTATATTCGGAAGAAAATTTTTCTACCCTTCATTAGTTGGAGGCAATTTTTCGAGCATCAGAACTGTGCGAAACAACCATCGAATTAGTTGTGCCTAGTGAAATAATAGTCACGGCCGTCATAGAGACAGGAAATCTGTGCGTTCATTGAGAAGTTCCCTCAAATGGTTTCTAAGGCAAAAGAAAACTGATGAAAATAATCTCTCGTGGCCCGTTGTTGTACCTGAAAACATTGAGAATATAATTCCATTAACGGTACAAGTTTTCATTATACTAACCGGAACCATTATAGCAGATGGCCTATAAACACAAGAAAAACTCTTCGTGTGGGAGAGAAAGGCAAAGTGAAAAAAAAGATGAGAAAAATATTTATCAATAAAATTTTCTTAGAAAATATTCCGGGAATATGCACTGAGCGGGATGAATCCAAATAATCAATAGACACTCAACACGCGGTAAAGTGAGGCATGAATTCTAGTGAGAAATATGTTGTAAAAAATATTAAAAATATATATTATTTCTGCTCTTTCAAAATCCATCGTGTCTGAAAATTATGCATCAATTATATACTAGAAAGTGTGATTTTGAGAGAGACATTTAATTATCGCCAAATTTGCAGAATTGGCGTATACACAACCGTATGATACAATATATTTTGAAATTTTCGTGGAATTATGTTGCTTAGGATATGTATTTGCACATCACCTATGTGTGTATTTCTATACGCACTTGTTATGTCCTTAAAATGCGAGCTAAAAACCAAACAAATTCAATAAATTACTTTTACGAAGGTGCACCAAATCTTCAATAAAACTAATGCAGCAGGAAGGACATGTTGTTGTACGAAGTTGAACGGAGCTGAATGGCAGTTTTTTGCCTCGGTTCAGCGGAAGGGTCCAGGTGACGGCCTTGGAGGAACTTTGAAGCAATTAGCTACCCCAGCTAGCCAATCCCCGGCCAATAGGGATAAAATATTTACATCAATGCAAGCATATCGGATTGCTAAATTTGAATATACCAGGATACCAGTCGCCTTCGTTACTTCATCTGACGCACATTTAGGAAAAAAATAGTTTGCACGTAACAGTATTGTTGGTCATGTAATTAGTGTATTGCTCCAGTCTTGACTTCGTTGTGTTGTTGAGAAAAGGAATCCATATACGTCAACAATGTAAGTTTTTAAGTCACTACGGTAACCAGGGAGATCCAGAGGCTACGTTGCACGCTCACATTAAGGGTCGCACGCTCATATTTTATGTACACTTGCATGGTCATATTCCATATCACACGCATTCAATCACAGGGCAACAGCCTTGTGATTAGATAGGGATTGACCCGCACAGATATTTTCCATTTTGCTCGCACGTACTCATTTAGCAGGGTAACCCCCTATAAAATCCACAGAAAAGAAGTTGTTAAATAGGTTGTTATATTTGAATAACAGGTTCTTAGAAGGATCCACTGTTCGCATCCTGGAAAGTACGTTACATAAAAGATTGAAAAAGAATAAATTATTCTTAACGCATGCCTTCAAGTATATCTAAGTATAATTTTTACAGTTTTTCTCTCACTAAAACAACGCAAAGACGCTTTAAATCTCTTTTTTTTGACGGAATGAAATATCGGCTATTGCATCTCAGACATGAAATGCGGCGGGCCGATGTATCAAAGTATTATATTTACAGTTTTTCTCTCACGAAAACAACTCAAAGACACTTTAAATCTCGTTTTTCGACGGGATGAAATATCGGCTATGTCATTTCAGGCATGAAGTGAGACGGGCCGATATATCGGCTCATACGTAGATATTGTTTAACTTTATGACGTAGAGAAAACTACATTTATTTTACTGATGATTTAAAAGAAATGAATCATTATAAAATAACTGTACAACTGTTAGTGGATGTCTTAAAGAATACCTTTATTACTATTTCCTGAAGTGGTACATTTCATTAAATTACCCTATGCATGATTTTGTATCTGTTGATGGCTTGACAGCCGAAGCTGGTCGGTAACTTTTAAATAAATTGTGGAAGTCTCGAACTTTTCTCGACCATTACCCTCTGCATTTATCGATAGTACCGCTGGCAGAAGATAACACTAAGAGGGTTAGAATTTTGTTGGGCTAGTTTAGCACGTGGGTACCTTATTAATTCCTCTCATTTACCCTATTTACTGCGAAACTAATTGATGCGTCATCATGGCGCATGAAAAACATTTGATAATGTTAGTAGATCCTACTCAGATAATACCTGGTGATAAGTTAAATGGGCCAGAATAATTTTTGGCAGGTGTGAATCGGTCAGTAACCCGGGAGCGATCGTTGGGACGATTTGGGTTGGGAGCGGCGTCACAGTTTTGACCGGCTGCCAAACACTTTGCAGAGGTTCCTGAATCAGTCATTAGCATTTCCCAGGAGGGCATGACGCAGTCGAGAGGGTGCTTTTTAAATCCATCAGGACGCATCAAGCGAAGGGTGTCTCGGATTTCAGACTTAGCCTGCCATCGATCACTTGGAGGAGAAATATTTAGGATGTCCCGCTCCTCCCCACAACTGACGCTGTCCACCATTCCGACACTGAACAACCCTCTTGTCTCCCATTTTCGGACGGACTGTCTCGTTATCTTTCAGCCAAGTTTCATTGTGGGCACGTCGGAAAATAAAAAAGAAGTTCGAAAGCTCGATCGTTAAAAAAGTTCAAAAAATAAACTTTAGTTGGTCCATCATATAAAGCTAAGAAAACTTCTTTTAATGTGGTAAACTGAAATGATTCAATTACGAAATTAGCCGACTAGGCTGATACAATCCCTAAGATACAATACGGAGAAAATTTTACCTACAATAATTTCATAAAATATTTTTCCTCAATCTCTCACTGTTATTGGCGTATTTAATCAGACGAGGATAAAATATTTTTCAAAATTTTTTTTTCGACTTCAGCTAATTCCATCTTAAAATTCACTTAATTTTCTGCTGACGATCAGCTATAATTTTAGTTGATTTTAATCCTTTTTTTATCGTTTGGTGCGACGTATCAGAATGATATCCTATGCAAGTTAACCCATAAGATACACTTTCAGTTGACACCATTTCGTGCCATTAAGGCTCCCTATTCCTATCGTAAAATGTGTTTCATTCGGTTTGTTTGTCACAGATTTATATGAAACGCTTGTCTTTTCTTTGTAATTTATTTTCTGTTTCAAATTATTTGGAGCAGAGCCCCAAAACGCTCGTATCTTTTATGAATATTTATAGGAATATCTCTTTTATGAATATCTCCTATGAATATGTACAATTCGAGGAATTATTACGTGTCCCTAATTTACAGAGTTCCGTGCCAAATTTTCTATATCTTGGTTCAGTTAAATGATATTTTTCTTGAAAAATTTAATCCCCTTTGGTGTTTAATACAGATCCTCCTTCATAATATTGAAATTATAATCTGAATCTTTCTATCTTCGTATTGCCCCAGAGCAAGTCCAGCTTTCGTATTCTGGTGAGGAAAGAAGTTCAAGCCGCTCGATCCTTGAGCGTTCCTAGAAGGGAGGATCTAGTATACTTCTTGAGATTTCCATTCAGTAATTAGAAGTCCAAGTCTGCTAGTTTCCCTGTAATGGTCGTAATATGTAATAAAATAGTAAATTATCTTAAGTTACGTAACTTAATAATTTGGTACTCCATATTTAGCCGTGGGCTTGTGATCACTTTAATAACTTTGACGCCGCAGTTCCACATTATATTGGGCATGGGGATTAAATGGACTTTAATGAACCATATCAAATCTTATAATGGTAATGTATACTTTGTGATGACGCCACCGTTGCCCGTATATGTGTCCTAAGCCAGAGACTCCTTAGGCGTATGGCACGAGGATTTGTTCCTTCACCCACCCCTGGATCCCATACCCACTCCACAACTATCATTTTCGTGATTCAAGTGACCATGCCTACCCCGAAAGGGAACAGTGTGATTGGTATGTATGCAACAAACTTACCCTTTTTTGCAACCCCCTTAACTTCCTAACTACTCCACTACCGATTTTATGATATACAAGGCCATGATATTTGTAAATCCGTACCATGTAAGTGTCGTAACGAGCCAAAATATTGGTGAGTTGTTAATTATTGTCTGGAAATTTTACTATTATTTTTTATCTTTAAGATTGTACCTCTTTAATATTCTACGATGTTTGTCTAGATTTGGCAACGTGATGTGCCGTACGTATCCATTCTCTTCTTCGCTTCCAAAAACGACTGGAATCCCTCGCGAGATATTTTTAAAGTGTCATTTTCATCTCCACTCCCATCACCGAACATATGTTTCGTGTCACTATTCCTGCCCGGTTTGTCTTTCTCACGGTGTGGTTTCCTTCAAGAACACTGGTATCTGCTCCATAGCGTTTTTCTCGTGAGCTGAAACGTATCGTCCTCCACAGCATTGATAATTCTATGTCTCACCTTTTGTTACTTTTACAGAACTTTAAGGTCTTTCGATGGAAATATCAAGCATGTATATTTGTATCTAAGTCCATTAGTATGGACATTAAAGCATGAAGACTTCATTAACACATGTAGTGTTTACCTTCCTCAAGTTTATTCAGACACTACTTAATTTTACGCCTATTCTTCCTTCTATAGATGAGGCCTGTCCGTTGCATTTATGTATAACCAAAAATAATACGGCTTTGAATGAGCAAATTACATTACTAAGTTAACTGCTATCAGTTTTCATCCCTTAAAGATTTGTTGATACCCCAAGGATCAATTTCCATCCTTCAAGGTTGTGCATTTTATGAATTGTTTAGATGTCACTTTTTTGCGATCTGAAATCAAGGTTATATTATTTACTGTTTACTGTGTTATTTACATTTATATTATATTTTTTTCTCTTTATTAATCCGTGTTTACACGATGCGTATACCCGCGCTAGTAGATGCGTGAACACATTCATCAGTGAAACTGCTTCGTGTAAACACGCAAACTTGTACAAATGCGTGAACACATTGCCATAAAATAGCCATTTTTATAATTAGGAGCATTTTTCCATGCATCTATCCGACCAAGTTCTTGCATGGATACTTGCATCGCGTAAATACACTTTTAAGTTTCGGCCCTGTACCACTATTACATGAAGTACATAATGCTGAATGCTCACATTACTAATTCAAATAGATGTATTCAATTGAGTATATTTCATTTCTACACGTAAAACATGCTTGCTCTCTCTCTGGAGTGTTTTCTTTGTATTTATTTGTATTTTATTCCAAAATTACCACCACAAATGAGAAAATAATGGTAAAAGTTTTGCTGAACACTTTTAGTTGATCGCCTTCTACTAGCGTTAGTCTACCTCTTTAAGATATAAAGCGAGCTCTCGTTTTTTACGTTGTCTAGCAGGAATGGTGTCCTGGTAACCAACTATATTTATAATCATAGAAATTTAAAAAACCGCCCCTGAAATGAAAAAAATTAATATTCGGTCTATAAATACGAGTATCCATGATGCGTAATATAAAAGTATTTCATGTCCATTTACTATCCAAAAACATAGGTCTCAACTTAAATTGGTTCCTCGTTTATTCCATATTCGTTACTCAGAGGCTTCAGGCCAAACCAATAATGTATTTACATTTTGATATCTTGTGCACCACGTTCTTAATTCTATTTTTGACGGTATTTTCAGGATGATTATTAGCGCTCCACTGACTGCCTCTCTTAAACGCGTGCATTCCATCAAAATTTTTCATTACCCACTGCCGAAGTTATTTCATGCATCATATTACTGTTAATTTGCATTTCCTTTCTTCATTTGTATTCCCAGAGGTGAGGCTCCCGTCGTTTCATGTTATTTTTTCTCACACTCTCCAATTGTTTCTACTCTGACCCCCTTATATTTCTCATATCAATAACTAGCATTACATTGCTTGCTATGGTAGTTTACAGTAGTGTCAGACTATTATATTCCAGCTATACTAGCCGCTTAAAATGCTAAATAAAGAGAAGAATTCTAAAGAACATGTGATACGAAAATATATTTTGGTATATTTAGATGTTAATATAATAAATATAAAATATATTTTTCTCCTATAAATAGAAATCGATAGGCATATTTCAATCAGTCTTGGTGCTAAGGCTTGCTTTCTTGTTATACCTGGTTGTTCCTATGTATGTTTGATTCATTTCTCATCTACTTTTACATAGACATTTGGTTTTAACACTCACGAAAGAGCAAGAGAGTATGTGAAATGTACAGATTTCTTTTTATTTTTTTGGAGGATACCAAGTTCTTAAAAAATTTTTAGCATGCATCTGGTGGATAGGTTTAAAAGCAAATTAGTCGCATATGTGAACGTAATAATGTATTTTTTCATCATCCGAATTCTCTCAATATTCCTTCATATCCACGGTGGCTTATGTCTCAAGCCTATCATTTTTTAAACTCCGGTCCGAGTTTTTCACGTAACATCCTTGTGAATACCTACGCAGCGTTAGCAAGTTTCAGCTGTCTGCACCCAACAACGTTGTTGGATGGATCGGAGGATTCACGTTCGTGGAAAAACATGTTAGGCGAGTGCGGATGAGTTGAAATCTCCCGACAGCAACACGCTCGTGTGCTGGAAAATTTTCGTCGCATCGAAAACCAGCAAACTGCACGTGTCAGACTAACTTATCCCTCTTCAACATCACGAATCTGGCTGGTTGAGGGGAATAGATTACAGGCTAACGTTCCGGGGGGCCCGGGATCGAATTCTGAGTATGGCGGATGTAACTATTTTGAATCCATTGCACCAATTGGTTGCTGCGTTAAATTGACGAACGCATTTCAGAACATTTTGAAATAATTATCCAGTGCTTCGTTGTTCAAAAGATGTATGACTTTATTTTTGGAGGTTTATTTTCTCTCTCTCACAACTACATTTAATTACCGAATAATTTATCTTACATTTCTGGGTCCATCAAATCATCCTCGCTTTTTCTGAATCAATGGCATTTTAGTATTAGTTTACATTTTCTGAATCTACATTTAATGAGTTCTAAGTTTTTCAAAATGTATTAAAAATGAGGAATCTTTAGATCAAATTCCCGCTAATGATTAGAACTAAACATGCTTTTCAGAAGCAATTGCAGTAAGTAATTTTGCGTAATAACTTGAAATGGTATTTCATTCTGAATTTTAAATATATTACCATGCAATATAATTCCATAACCTTTGCCCATGCGGTTACGCCGTTCAATGTAGTCTTATCATGCCTTTGTCTTTGTAGTTGTCTCTCACTATATGCTATTTTTTATGCCAAACATTTTATTTCCGTTCAAGCATTTTCCTACGATTTGATTTTTTATGGTACTGCTGAGAAACTTATGAGTTTCGTCAATATTTCAAGGATGTTACTCACGGGATTGTAAAAAGTAGTTTCAAACGAAGGACTAATTTAAAGTTAATTAGTCAGACCGTTGGATTACATATTGTAGCTATGTAACATTTAGCTCTTTTCGTGAAGCCAAGGCGAATGTGGACTCTGATTGCCATTCTTACATCTTTAAGTCACGGTTTTGTAAATTACCCTCGTACTCAGTAACCTCCCCAAATAACCAACGAGCCAGCTAACCTCGCCAACACTCCAACTGACCGCGAATTAGGAAACGTGCTATGATCTCGGGGTCCCCACGTTTTCCCTCTGCATATGTCCTACAACAACCTGGTTTCTCCTATACTCGATCGCTTCGTCCCGAGGGAATGATCGTGTTTGGGAACTTCCGGATTAGCAAGGGATGCGTAAGATGCATATGAGAGTGAGGCACCGATTACGCTGTCATTACGCAGGGCAAACAGTTCTCATTTTGGAACGCGACAGAGGATCTGACGACCTTTGCGGAGATTAACGTGCTGTTGAGCGCGTAAGCGTATCTCTCGCTGAGAGTTCACGTTGTGAATATGTTTTTGCTAGGGCTTCATGCATGTGCAGGAAGAGGGCAACATCATTTCGGGAGCTCCTGAACTTTCTCCGTAGCTTCAATGGTGTGCCCAATCCCATCAGGTTGAACCTGTTTTTTTTTCAATACTCTGCGGAGATTTTTTTAAGGATGCTAAAAGAGAATTTTGCCGTGGCATATTACGCTCGAAGTGAGCTAACGAATGTTTATTTGTCGATAAATATGTACCTACCTCATTGGTGTTTTACGCTTCATATGCCCGCTCATGTCCGCGGTTCCGCGATCAAATATTTTGCTTGCGGGAGTCGTTTAAACGCTCGATCGCTTATGATTCATTTCTGGATTTCAATTATTTTCCATATGCACTCTCTATATATAGGTGCTGTTGTTGTGAAAAGGTAAAGGTTCACCATTTAACGTTTGCACTTAGTTATCCCAACTCACGGGAACCACCTTTGGAAATGAATACATTTGTTTTTTAAAAATGGGCGAAGCAGATACGTTTCTTTCACATAACTCCAAAAAGTGAAATACGAGCGGTTATGAAAATTATCAATATTATTGAATTTATGGGTAACATATGTTTTGACTTTTATTGAGATTATTTTTTGTCGCTGATTATTATTCTTCTGTACTGCTGTAAACTACCTAAGTTGTGTTTCCACTGACTTCCGTAAGTTGTTCCACGTGAGTAGGTTAATTGATTATTTGTCCAATGCAAAATACATATTCCCATTAATGAAACATAGTCTTAGTTTAACTATACTTAATACTGTATCCATAATTATCACGTTCGACAGAATTATACACTCCATGAAACTATTTCTTATTTGTAATCATTACAGAATGAATGGTTACCTCGTTTTTCTTTAGCATTACCTGTCCTGTTAAATTATCTTCGCTGATTTGAAAGACTTGTGTCTGGTGGTTGAGTTAGAATTCACCAATAAAATGGATTGGATTTCTTTTTCCGCTGTTTGTAATTGAACTTGTTTGAGAAAGTTTTTAATGTTGGACTTGTGATGCTTAATAAGATATCTTTAAGCTCGATTACTACCTACTATGTTTATAATTACTTTTGTACAACTAACTTTTTTCGTCTCTTTTGCATGGAAAACTTCTCCCATTTATGTGTGCTTCATGTATTTTAATGAAGCTATTTTAATAAAGTTTAAACCACAAAAGCCATGAAGTCGAACGTGGAATTTTTAGCTGACGTAAACTGTGAAGCCAAAATAGTCTTCACAATGCCGTAACAATTAAAAATGCCGACAAATCTCCTGTTGAGTGGCCTGAATAAACAGAACGACGACACTTATAAACAAACATTGGCTTAAAGGGAGGGAGCGAAGTGCGTGGATAAAAAATATTAACGTCTGTTGTCTAGGATAAACACGGAGCGTGCCTCTTCCTCTGACACTATCGCCTCGGAAATATATTACTAATGGTTACGGCAGACTCTTCTCTCTCACAATCTCTTTGTTTTTTAATCCTCTCCTTTGGCATATGTGTTTCTGTATTCTTTGAGATGACTTCCCTCTCTTCTGTCAGAGTTGGAGAAAACGAAAGTTGACGGTCGAACGAAACGTAGTCCATTTTATCTCTGTTTTTTCTCCATGACATGAAATCAAGTCTGCCCAAGAATAAGGGACAGTTAAGCCATGCCTTATTCTGATGAGGCAGCCACTATAGATTACCTTATTTATTTTACCCTTTATGGGATCGCCAAATGTAGAACAGTGAACGGGAATGGAATAAAGATTTTCTTATCTTCTATGTCGTTGAGTTAGGGTGCAAAGATCTTGAATATTTATCACAAAAAGACAAATAATGCGAGTAATATCAAATCTTCGGCAGTAGTCGATACTATAACCTTCTAATTTACATATTCGATATTTCAAAAGTCAGGGAGATGCAGCCTTAGAACCAGAAACTAAAAATGGAAGCCGAAAAAATTTGATGAATAGAAAAGAAATAAATAGTCATTGTTTCACTGATAACTTGGTAGTAGGATTTCAGGAGATATGGAAGTATCGTAGGACACCAATTTGTCAACCCGTATCACATTTGAGTGACTTATGATGATGATGCGACGATAAGTTGGCTACTGATATTATACTGGAATCAGAATAATACTTTCTTCTTGCTTTCCATTTTTTCCATTATGTGGTTTACCTTTATTTGTTTCAGGTACTACTCTCTTGATATAATTTTCTTTTAATTAACGTCATATGTACTTCTCCAAGAAATTTAACTGATTATTACTGCCACTAGTAGTAACATTTGTGACAAATAAGGAATATTTATCGTAAAACTCATTAATGCTGAATTATTTGCTTCTTTTACTATCACAATAACATTCTGAATCATGTCATTTAATTCTTACAAAGAGTAAATAATTACGAAATAAATTATTTCATTTGAAGTCTCTTTATACTGCAAAGAGCATAAATTTATTTCCTATTCAACGCGAAACCGTACAAAATGCATTTCTGGGGCCATATGCAGGTATAGGTTAGATGCCTCTATGTAATGGACTCCAACAGCTGCATATACTGCGATATATGAAATCCCTGTAAATATCCGTCTGAGTATTGTGACTATCTGACGTGAAATAACCGATATTATATTCTAACAAGAAATGAAGGAAATAACTTTACGTTGACCTCGTGTTTTCCCACTAACGCTCCTTTTACGGTTTGAAACTAATTAAGTGCATCCCAAAGAGTTAAATTGTCTACGTGCACTGTTACCATCTTTCAGAAGGGTATTGAGGAAAACGAGAGAAATGTGTTAATTAGTAAATTTACTAATGCGTAGTAATTGTATTTCAAAATTACTAATACCTTTATATATAATGATTTTTGTAGTAATATTGATAACAAGAGGACATCACGAGTAACTAATATATTCGTATAATATTGGTAGTATAATTTATAATATATTTTCCTATTATAATATTTTATCTTATGGATTTTTAATACCTATATTGAATGAATAAAATAATAATGCTGAAAGTACTCGCATTTTTAAGGTACCAGGAAATTAATTCACGGAAATAAAGTTGTAAATCTCCTAGCATCATAATGCATTAGATTTTTTACAGTAATGTGGGAAACGAGGGGAAATTTTGAGTATCGAAGACATTCACTGAGTATAAGTTTTTTAATTACCTTGAGTTATGTCAGTTATAGTATTTTGTCTCCTAAACGTTACGTTTATACGAAACTTAATTGAATAAAATATTTGTTATGCTCAAAGTACTCGGAATATATAGGTACACGATGATTGTTGCAATCAGTTTTCATGCAACAGAGAGGTTTAGATATTTCATTGAATTATCTCGAAGAAACTTTTCGTGAAGTAATATTTCCGTAAAGAAAGGATCATCAAAGTTACAAAGCGAGTCAGACGTTATTTGCATCGGTACTATAGCTTTTTGTTGTCAGAAACTGAAAAGGTTGAGATATTCCTGCTTGAAAATCCTCTTCACTGTATTCAGCGAAGTTGTGATGGCCGGGGGCAGGATATGGAGAAGAAGGGGACTAAATTTGACTCTAACTTTGAAAATGGAGCATGCGAACCGGCGCAGCTGTTCACCTAGGGTGTTCGTGAGACCACCGCTCAGTGATTAGCGCGTAGGAACCGGATGCTGCGCATGATAGCTCATGACTAATCCATCTGCGAGCTGAGTTTGAACGTTGGACGCAAAATCCAAAGGTTCGTGGTTCGATTCCCGGCCCAGTCGAATTTTTCTGCTTGAAATCGGCCATCATTACATCTTCACACCACCACTGTGTTTGTTCATTTTATGTGTTCCTATACATATGTATATATGTGTGTATGATATATATCTATATTTATGTTTAATATATATGTCACAGGCGTGACTGGCAGACATACAGAAAACACAAAAAAGAAAACTCAGATTTTTTAATATATTTCGGCGGACACAACCGCCTTCGTCAGAATATTAGTAGGTATTGATTGGTTAAGGATGGAAGGGAGGTAGAGGTGGGGGGTGGAAGGGGAAGGGAAGGAGAGGGGATTAGTGAAAGACATTGATGCCGGGGGGGAGGAACGCGTGATAGAGCCAAAATAATGAGAGCTCTACCGAATTAAGATCAATGCTGGAAGCAGATGGTGGAAGCGAGTACAGAGCTGAAACATTGTAGCAATTGTCGAAAGATTTCTTATGAAGAGAGGCGTGAATCGCCAGGGGAAGGGAAGCAGAATGAGATGGGTTTTTACAATTGGCTCGGTGATATTGATACGTATGTTAAGCGGCTTAGAGCTTTTTCCAACATAGAAGCTTGGACATAGCTTACATTGTAGGTGGTAAACGACATTGCTGGTGACGCAAGAGGAGGGAAGAGGGTTGGAGATGGTGGCGATGGAGGGGTTGGGAAGAGGGTAGGAACTGAAGATTGGACATAATTTGCACTGGGGACGATTACAAGGGGAGGAGGTGGGTTTTGATGCAGCAGGGATTTTGGAAAGAGGCTTCGTGGATTTGAATATATCGGACAAGTTAGGAGGACGCTTGTATGTGATTGAGGGTGGCTGGGAGAAAATTTTTGAAGTGGAGTGGTTTTTCAGAATGGGATAGAGATCTTTAAAATAAAATTGATAGATAGTACACCCGGGAAATACGTTGTGCAAATGGAAAGGATGCGGGAATCTTTAATAGGAGGAGGTTTGATGGAGGGAGAATTTTTTCTTATTTTTGAACGAGAAGGGATTCTGTGTAGCCACGCTTGAGAAACGAGTGGTGAAGGTTGGTCAGAAAGGTATTGAGGGAATCTGGATTATTACAAATATGATGGCCTCGGATGGACAGTGAGAAGGGAAGACAGCGTTTGGTAAGGGAGGGGTGGCAGCTACTATAGTGAAGATATTGTTGTTTATTCGTGGGTTTGATGTGAACGGAGGTCTGGAAATTCAAGTCTGATAATTTAATGTCAACATCAAGGAAGGTGATATTGGAATTAGAGATAGTTGAGGTGAAAGAGACGGAGTGAGAATTATTGAAATCAGAAAGGAAAGTATTTAGAGAATCGGTGCCATGAGGCCAAAGAAAAAAAATGTCGTCAATGTAGCGGAGCCACAACAGGGGTTTTAAAGGATAGCCAGACTGATTGCTCCAGCCGCCCAAGGTAGAGGTTAGTATCAGAGGGGCTGAACCTACTACCCATGGCACAGCCCTTAGTTTGAAGATAGAATTTTTGATTAAAGGCGAAGGAATTGTGAGTGAGGATGATATCCGTCAATTCAAGAGGAATTTCGTACTAGGAACTCGGGGATGCGGGCGTTCGGAGAGGAAAAAAGAGAAAAACGGAGAGGAAGAGAGAGAGGGCGGAGAGGAGAAAAATTGTAGGGAAGACAGACCTTCAGGGTGAGGAATACTAGTATAAAGTGAGGTGACATCTATTGTGGCCATTAAAATTTGGGTATCCGCAGGGAGGGGGGAAGACTTAAAGATTTGAAGGAAACGGTAGGTGTCTTTCACATAAGACGGTAAAGCGCACACCAGCGGTTGGAGGTAATAGTCGACGATTGCCGAAATTCTTTCCGTGGGGGAATTGCGGGAGGAAACAAAAGGTCGGCCAGAATTGTTTGGTTGGTGGATTTTGGGGAGAATAAAAAAATGAGGAGTTTTCGGATAAGTTGGGGAGAGCAAGGATATGTCCGCGGAAGATAGACCCTCCGAAGGCCCTTTTTCTTGGAGGAAGGAGATAATTTCAACTTGAAAACCGGGCTTGGGGTCATTGGGGACTACGAAATAGGAGGACGTATCTGAGACCTGCCGATTGGCTTCTGAAATGTAGTGGGACGTGTCCAGGACAACGACAGTGGCACCTTTGTCAGCTGAGGTGATGACTATATCCGGGTTGCGGATTAACTTTTTGAGCTCCAAGGATTCAGGTTGCGAGAGGTTAGATTATGGATTAAGGGAATTTAAAAAGGAGCTGGAGATTTTGGACAAAAGGAGGTTAATAAAAACTTCGACCGGATGGTTGGCAGCAAAAGATTTGGGTTTTTGGGTGGTCGGAACTTAAGCAAGGCGCTATGAATGGGCTTGGGAAGTGACTGGGCTTGTGTTTGAGAGTCCCAGAAAATTCGCCATCTCAGGTTCCGGCAAAAGTGCAGGACATCCTTGAGGAGAGTAACTTTCTTTACGGTAGGGGTGGGAGAGAAAGAGAGGCCTTTACTAAGTAGAGACTATTCTTGAGAGTTTAAAGGGATCGAGGATAGAATAACAACAGCATTCTGAGCTTGGTTTTCCGGGTTATCGACTCCTAGAGGAGGGTCGCGCGGGAGGTCTCTCTTCTGAGGCACACGTTTAGGAGGATTCCAAGATGGTGATGGGGGAGGAAGGTTAAAAAGTGTGGCCAGGTCAGGTTTGAAAAGGTACAGGGGAGGAGAGGGTGAGGGGGGGTTGTTAAGCGGAGAGGAAGGGAAAGACCAGCGCGGAAATAGGAGGCACAAAGAGAGGACAGTTTTTTCTACGATTTAAGTCGGCGAAGTTCAAGAGATCGATGAGATGATTTAAGAATTTTGCCGACGGTGGAAAACGAATTTGGTGCTGAGGCCTAAATGATGTTGATAAGGGAGTGGATTGATGTTTGATACGAAATGGTTAGCTCATAATATTTTTCTCGGATGAGACAACATGGTAGGAAGGATTGCTGAAAAGACAAACAATGAAGGGCTGGGTGCAGTTGGGGGGGCATGACAGATAGTGGGACAATGATGCGTAGACCATTAGAGAATATACCCAAGGATATACAGAAAGTGAGAAACTCCGCGTGACAGGTAAATTGGGACAGCTTGAAGGATAATTTTTTAATTTGACGGAGCCACGAGCAGACGGGATGAATGTCATACATAAATTCATACGCTATTGTCTCACCAATTGTGTCCAATAACTTTTTCCTCTTGTTCTCCTAAGAGTTTACATAATAACTCTTTACTCTTCATATTTCTGCTTCAGTGATAATTCTTTACATCATGTAATGAAATATCAAACTGCTTGCTACCAATCTCGTTTGCGCTGTAGCTACTGTCCATGTTTCATTGTAATGTAAAATTCTACATTCTACAATTATTGGTATTAACGATGTGCATCCTTACTTCTAAGCTGGTATTACTATCTGTTAGCAGGCACCTCTACAGTTTGAATAAATGCTATTGCTATAGTAATATAAAAGACATGAAAATGGTAGGTCGCACATAAGTAAAGATTCACGTGCCGTTGAACTATAAGCTTATATTATGGATTCTCTTACTTCAGTGAAAAGGTGGATATTATCCACTTATTTTCAGAAGCCTCGTTTTGTAAATTAGTTTTCAGCGAATGTTTGCTTGTGATTTTGTTGTGAATTTTGTACAAGAATATAACAAAATAGCTACAATTCGTATATTTTACAGAAACTACTGCTATGATCATGTTATATATTTAGTTAAACTATTGTGCAATTTGACTCTGGAAGATAGTTTCCTCTAAAAACATAGTATCAGACGCTGTCAAAACGATTTTTCCGTGAAAAGATCGTTATAAAAATTTTTATTCCCTTATCTTCTGCATTAAAATATTATATCCGTTAGAATTGTTATATAAAACAGTCCTGAGACCTAAGATTAAGTTGTTATATTAAATTGGTCCTACGGAATCCTTATAAAAGACCAACTGCGACCAGGAATTAAACTTGGAAAAACCTCTTGAGGTTCTCATCAAAAGGTAGACCTCATATAACGAGTCTAAATTCTCAATATCACTGGGACAATTGTCCGTTGCTACGTTTGCATAAATCTCTGTAATTGAAGGCTTAGGAACCTGAGTGATGCAATTGCACACATATTAATATTCTGCACATTAGCATTAACGTTAGTTAGTATGCAGTTTTGAGTCGAAGTTTACTGATAGATGATCTATCACCATGTAGGAAATAATAAAGAAGAGTAGTTTTGGAGAAGACACCGGTAGTGTAGTGAGGGCGCAGTGAAACGACTGGGTACTCAAAAGAGAGAGTTGAAAGATCGGTGGGCGCTCTGCAAGAGCGAAAGAAAAGAATGGAAAAAGAATGGCCATTGACCACATAAGACCTGGGCAAAAGGTGCCTAGGCCGATGAAACATAAATGAGCCAGAAAGTTTAAGATTGACCGAGGAATGGAAAGGTCATACGTAGAACAGACAAAAAAATCAGTCATTCCGCGCATGGAAAAGCAAATGTCGTCGGTCTTAGAGATTTCTAATGTTTCCCCATGCCATTTCAAAGCAACCAGCTCGGCTTCTGCTTTTGCTATTCATCCAAAGAGCGAACGTAAACGGCATCAAAGGCAGGTTCACTGGTCTGCGATCACCCCTTTATGAAACAAGCCGTTCGTTTGGCGGAGGCCATCCACCTTCCAACATCCCAACCTTCTCCATAGAGGCTGAGGCGGGGAGAGAATCCCTCTCTAAATAATACGATTCCTTACACCACACAACACAAGTGGGGAGGGATGTCGGGAACAGGATGGGACGGGACTCATTAGGTAGAGACTTTGAGATTTTGCGGATCGGGGCCGTAGAATAAAGGGATTTTTGAGAGGTGGTTGATGATAGCAAGAAGGGCGAAGGTGGAAGGATGAGTAGAGGGAAAAGGGAGTGGGTTGAAAGGAGATACTCCACGGGTTGGGGTACTAAGAGTGGTTGAGTGTGTTTTGGACGACTTATAGGACGGGGAGGGATGGGTGGATGGTCTGTGAAGTGGTGGGTGGGAGGGGAAGTGTTGGGTTACGGAGAGAGAGAGAGTGGCGCACCGAGGTGGGGGAGGGCATACCATTTAGACTCCTGGCAGATGACAAGGACGGCGTAAATTAGGGGGTTGTTGTTTGTTTTCGTTAGGCTGACTTCAAGGGGACTGGAACCGACCGGTGTAGGGAGTGGGGAGGCGTTGAAAATGGTGAGTGAGTTGCGGAGACGCAGAGTGTTGGCCAGCGTTGGAGTTTGAGCGCGAGAGTAGAGTTTGGAGCCGAGGGGAGACTGGGAATGCATATCGTGACGGAGAAAGAAGCCACAAGAGAAAGAATACAGAAAGGGAAGCTACACACTTTCAAAACTTGGAAAGAGTCGCCGTATTTCAGCGATCACGTCCTTAGGTGCAGGAGCTTGTAGTTATCTATTCGGAAAATCTTTGTGCTTGGGCCGTGACGTCTCTGTCTCGTGGAAATATTTTATTCCCAAAAATTATACCTTGTCAGTAGAGTGGAAAAAATTATTTCTTTACAGTTTTTGATTTGATTTGTTTTGAATTGTATCTTCCTAACCCATTATAGAGCGCATTTGGCCAATTTATGTCGGGTGAATAACAACAGCAACAGATATACACAAACATCCATACCTTGAGAGGAATAATTCCACTCAGGCAGTATTCGAACCCGCGACCCTCGGTTTAGCAGGCAAGGACTCTCTGCCAGCCCCGTCGTGGCCGGGGCTGGCAAAGAGTTTCCAATTTTTAATCAATAACTGCAAAGAGATCATTCTATAACTGTGAAAATGTTCCACCGCATCTGACTTAAGAGAACATCATTCCCTTATCCGGCACATAATGGTGCGCGAGTTGGTTCATTTGTGCATTTTTCTTATTGCAAAAGCGTTGATACCTGTTATTTACAAACCTACAGGGATAAGCGAGTCGTTCATTGCGTCGATTATTAGGCGTAGAAGGAACTACTTACATAATACTGGAAATCTTTAAGATGATAACTTAATATATTTTGGATTGTACTCTTGGTGGCTTGACCATTTCTGACAGTGGCTCTAGCCCGGAACAGACGCAATATCTCAATTGATGGCGGTACCTTTCCAATCAAAAACCATTAAGTTTACCATTACTTGTGCCTGTAAATATTGCGCTGCTACCATTTCTTTTTTTTTTGCTTTTCTGGTTTGGTCATTTAACCAAATTTAGTGAGGAGTGTTGTATCATATAGGAGTTTCCAAAGAATAATGTATTGGCATTAAGAATATTTAAAGTATAGAATTTCTTTCCAGAGTCTCTCACTTAGTGCTAACCATACTTATGTAAAGAGGAAATCTGGTTTAATTCTATCCACTCTTCTAATTTTTGGTGCCACGATTTTAAATAAGATGATCCAATGAATGAAAATTAAGCTCTTGCCTCCTTGAATGATTGCAAGCTTGAGGATGGAGATAATTTCACTATTTTTGCATAACATAACTCTTTTCGAGGATGAATTGTTTCTAATTTCCGAGCAACATAAGCTAATAAAATATACGTAAAACTTGTGACAGAGTCCGCTGGAAAAGAGTTCGGAATAGATAGTACTTGGCCAAAATAGAACTTCTAATGACTTTGAACTCAAGACCTTAGATTCAAAAATTCGACTAGAGCTGTCTAATATTTATAAACTACTAGGATTCAATTGATTATATCCAGACCTTATTTGTAAACATAAAATGGAGAGCTCAAATTTGTAAAATATCATTATTTTAACATGAAACTCTAATGAAATACCCGCTTTTAGCACTTGAAGAACACAATCTGTGAATTTTTAACTTTAGGGATAGGTATATCATGTTTTTGTTAATTTTTCTATCTTTAGAAACCTCAGCCGAAATGAAGATAGATCATATGTAACATTTTAATGCTTACCTTTTTACGACCATCCAGATATGCAAATTTTCCACCCTATAATTCGATATTTGAAAATTCGCTTTATTTGATATAACTTATAATCAACCAACCCAATATAATATATCAACCAACCCGTTTCCCTTGAATAGGGGATATTTCTATGATGTGCGTTTAAAATACTGTTAAAATTTTACATCCGTCATAGTGAAAGTATTATTACTTTAGTAAATTGGCAAGTACCTGCCCCTTAAAGTACACTTACCACAGGTTGAAAATCATGGATCTAATATGACGCAATAAAATCTAATGGTTTTATAGCCGAGCAGTTATGCTCAAGGAATCAAAGATGGGTTTCTGTATGGGAATAATAATGTTTGGCAGCCTATCTGATTTCTAACAAAGGTTTGCAATATCAATGATCTTAGTACCTACTTTCAGTCCAAGAAGATTATTTATGCTTATAATGTTTTATACATAATTTGCCGCCTGAAAAAGTAGAGAAATATGGATTGGAGATGAAATTCGGTATGGAAAATAATAGAGATTCATAAATGAGGGAAGATCAGAAGGGAGCTTCAAAAAGGAAGACCGAGGAAATGAGTAGGTCGAATCAAAGAGGCATATGGAACATTGTCACTTCAGACCCTGAGTTCTCTGGCATTTGCTCAACGCATACGCTCATAGCATGTTCAAGATTGAAGGACTTCGAAAGCGTTTCTTATGCTTTTTTTTCTTATTCCGGTTTACGCTAAAACAGAGGAAAGGTGTATTGCTGGCAACCTACTTGATCTGAAGGTTAAAATATTTACAATTTTCCTGTCCTATATGACATATAGGGTCTGGAGAGAATTAGGGTAGATTCACAGTATATGAACAAGAATAAGCTACGAGAAGAAATCAATTATCTAATCCATGCATTTAATCACTGACATCAATAATACCCGAACTCGTATATATGCGATGACCTGCGAATAATTCTTCCATCGTCAAGGCATTGCAGTCATTCTTGTAATCCTTTTTTGAAGAAACAACCATGGCGTAATTCATAGCACCTTATTCCGAACGGTAAGGTATGCCGCCCTTTGGTGCTTGCTGGGGTCAGACACCCTATTTTGAGATGTGTTATGTCTCCTTCCAGGCAGATAGAAGGTATGGGGATGAAGCTCATGAATATAAATTCCCAGTTCTAGGTACACAATGAGAATACAAAAGGAGCCCTCAAGATCGGCTTCTAGAAGACTGCTCAAGAAACCACAATGGGCCATAGGAAGGAAATTATTAAATTCTTGCCCAAATTCTGCGCAGTAATCCGAAAATTGGAGGATTATTATTATAGGAGGAGGGCTTTGGTTCGTGCCCATAGCACTGGCCGAGTGTCTTTCTCCGATTCCTGTCCGGATGAGACCAAGTTGGCCTGCAAGCCACTTCGACCTCAGGGTCATCGAAATGTAAATTGACTGCAGCGGAATTCTCCTCGTCCTAAGACATGCGATGGGTCTATCCTTGGCAACAGGACGACCAGCCGTTAAGCAGTATAGGAAGAAGAGAGAGAGTTTATTGGAGTAATGAAAAGTAGGAGGCAAGCTAGGACAACGCTTAACTGCCGGAGGAGTTGCAGGAGTATGCAGGTGTATTTTCTAGCATAGAAACTTTAAATAAGCTAAAATTACTGCGAAAAAATGATATCGTAATTGATTTAATGCAATCCTTTGTATTAAATGGCATGTCATTCGAAAATAAATAAAATGACTCTTTTATTGGAAATACGGCCTTTGATTTCTGTCAAGCTGTTGAAATATATTTTTTGATGGGTGGCACCCCTATTGTTTTGAATTGTTTACGCAATAAATGAAAATTGCTTTATTTACATTGCTGTGGTACATTTACCGTTTTTAAGCCATCGTAGTTATCAGTAATTTATATTTCGGTCTCCTTTGAAAATGTACCTTTGTGAATTTCTTTATTAGGGCCGTACGAGGGTTAAGCCAAGCATGGAATTCCAATCAATATAGCGTCATATTTAGTTTTAGTCAGAACTCCTACTTCAGTCTCCGGCGTAAAATTACCTATGCATCTGAAACTTCATCAAAATGTCTTTGAAATGCAAATTATGCCACGGAATTAACCAATTAGCCTTTGATTACAAATTGCATTCCTGTTCTAATTTTACGCGAGATAAGGTAAATAGGCCTGCATTGCGCTTCCAAGATTTGAACGTAAGACATGTTTTCAATCCTAAAGTGGATCTTTATCGATTAATTTACATTTCTTTGAGGAGTTACAAAGTAAATTTCAATGGTCCCGACAACTTCCTCGATATGCTTATCGTTTTTCTTAACTAATAATGGTCTCTTTTTTATCATTAGATAATTATATGATGAAGATAAACTTTATGTATATATATATATATATATATATATATATATACATATACACACACACATATATATATATATATATATATATATATATATATATATATATATATATATATATATATATATATATATATATATATATATATATATATATATATATATACATCCCGCTATCATTTTGCCCTCCTTACACTCAGCAACATTTTGGCATCCACCAGAAATATTTATATATATTTCTATTTTATCGCGTATGTAGAACAACCGAGTGATTTCCGCCCTTGTGTACTATTTTGTTTTGCGACAACTATTTTTTTACAGGAGATATACGTGCACCTTGAATCCGTACAGACAGGTAACATTTTGGCATCCTTTCATAACCAATCATTATGGCGTCCAGAGTATATTTTTTACATTTTATCATCAATTTGGAATCCATTTTGTATATTTACTGCCACTGCGATATCATTTTGCCTTCCTGCGCTGTTGCCAAATTTATCTATCATGGAAACTTCGCTCTCGCTTGTCATTTTTGCAGTTTATAGCTGCTATTGTATAAAATGGGTGAACGTGTTGCACTTAACTATTAACTACTATTAACTAAATGTACTACAACTGCCAAACAACGATTATAATCAGCATAGGGGTAAACATTGTATCACTAGGAGCATACTTAGCCCAGTTTTATTGAAATCTATCTTTTTTGCTCCTCATTCATGTATTTCAGTTTTGTTTTGGTATGCTATAAACACGCCTAGAGGAAAGCGAGAGAGGAATTTGACTGGCGCAGTCAACTAGGTAAGTCCGCGGTGGCCTATCACGCAGCACTGTGTCACGAAATCGATTTGCAGGGAAAAGATCGAAGATTTTCCCAATACTACACGAAGATTCTTCCAATAAAACTAGCCGACACGGTTTAAGCAACATGCATACAAATATTTATCTCACAATGCACTTGGTATTCTAATAAGGATTTGTAAATCAATAAGTTTCCATCATGTCACATTCCACCAAATTCGCCGTTTTATTTCATTATGTGTGGACACGCGATATCCGTGAATGACTATCAAACTGTTTTTATCGTTATCCCAGTAGTTTCGCGTTTCAAGTTTAGAATAGTTGTTCAATTTAATTAAAATACAATAATTTACGTGAAAAATAATAAAAAAATGAAACACAAGTGGCTGAAAAAGGGGTCAATTAATCTTCATAAGTTAGAAAGGGATTTGATACTTTCTGGCTTTTCATCTATCACTTAAACACATTAAAATGTTACCATGAAATACTTGAGTCAATAGAATGCTAAATTATATTCTTTTTGCATATAAAATGCAAAAAAAAGAGTAAGTTAAACTTCATTTAAGAAGAAGAATGCCAACACCCTTGCTTTTTATAAAGCCAAGGACACAACGTGTTTATCGTGATGACAACGCGATGACGTGAGCCGCGAATCAGAACCTGTATAATTACGGTGGGGGCTCAAAATTTAACTTCACTTTTCACAACTTCCAATACTCCACAAAAAATATAACTGTTCTAATGTTTATGGGACAGCAAAGACGGGAAATATCTCTTCCTTGAAAAACTGTGGGTTAAAGAAGAATTTATAACCTAGAAAATTACAATTTACTCTACTATCCTTTAGTTGGTCCGAAGGAAATGCTTCTCCCTCCTTTGCTTATCAAGTAATGACTGATTAAGAATTTTGATAAAATTCTGAGAAAATATGAAAGAAGTTTCCAGTACTAAGTGGAAATATTTTCACAGCATATAGTGAAGAGCTACGTCTAAAGGAAAGCATTTTTACTGGACCTGAAAACAGGAAGATAACCCTAGGCCCTGAATTTCAAAATATAATAAACAATGGGATGCTGAAAGCACAAAAGCTAAAGAGAGGTGAGGAACAACTTTTATTTGTTGCCCTACTGCCACCTAAAATGCAATAGGGTGCCAAATCTCGTTCAAAATCCACTTCCTGCATTAGCTCACAGACGCATTTCCACAAAATCGTGGGGCGGGAGGAGATAATCCGGGGGAAAGATTTTATAATGGCGTAAGTGTTACGCAATATAGATAGGCTCTGGTAAACTTTAACAATAGGAAACTACTGCCGAGGCTTTAATAAAGAAGATTCAATTCCGCACAAAAGAAAAAAAATTGACAAACGATAATTATTTTCACGGTAAAGGCGGTTTTTAGTTGGTATCTTTGAGTACATTTTCAGATTTCCGTTAGAAAAAAGTTTAAAAACCACTTACTTTACCCCCATTATTTGGTTCTTTACCAACATCCTTTTCCTTAAAATCACAGTTGCTGGTGTATCTTTAGCTGGAAAATTGTTAGTGGATTCAGTAGCAACCGATGCCTGAACTTATGGATAGTGAAGAGTAACGCAGTTTTCAAACCTTATTGGCTGAAGTAAGATTAGGATAAATTGTACATATAATTGAGCCAAAGCTTTTAATACCATCAATTAAAGTCACCTTTCTATGAGGATAAACATTGGAAAGCAGTATCAATTAATTCGGGTTTCACTTCTGCAGAGAGGAAAATTTTTGTCAATATTCAAAATAAATACATTGTCATTGAAGGGGTTATGCAGTTTATTTCATCACTACTGCAATATTATATTGGATTATCAACTAAATATGCCACTTTGAGGAAAAAGCAAACACCCTTTGATTTAGAATTAAAGACTTACAATAAAATTCTCAAGATCAATGAAATTTACAAATTAAATAACTGGTCTTTGTGGATCAAAATCAGTGGTACAATTTTTTATGAGGCAGCAAAGAAACCGCAAAATTTGATTTAAAAAAATGTACTGATATATTAAAAAAATTGACTAATACAAAAACTCACCTCGGGTTAAACTAGTATTGCAAAACTCTGCTTATGCTATTTTGCCTTTGAAATTTACTTTTATAATATCATTGTACATAACTAATCCATCTTTTTATAAATGTTTTGTATAAAAACTTTAATTTTTAACCAAGTTCTCTTCTTCGGGGGTATTTTGTTTTGTGTGTGGTTCTTAAAATATGATGCCACAATATGTTTTTGCTCCTCTGTCCATGGGACGAGTATCCTTTTAGTTTTTTTCGAAGTATAAGGGGAAACATTAGGTGATCTGGTTTCATTCCCTTTTTCTAGCTCGAAACTTGAGAATGAATCATCGATTACATCGCTCATATTCCTATCATCATCATCAGCTTTTTCACCTCCATCATCTTCAATAGGGATCTCATCATTTTAATTAATGTCTATTTCGTCGAGGGCAATGCCTTTGAAATTGGATGTGTCTCCATATCAGGACGTGTCTCCATATCGGGTTACCGCTGCTATCGCATTACTCATGGAGTCCTCGTGGAGTTCTGGTATAGAATGAAATGAAATCTCACTCCACTTATAGAGACGCGGATTATTTTACCATGAGAGCGAAAGGTCAGTTTACCCTTCTATGCCTCATTTTCTTAAAGTAGCCTTAGTCAGGGAAAAGTTCAAATTTCGTATTCCCACGTGTATCGCATTACTTTTTCGTGCCTGTTTTCGATAGAAATGACTCGTGATTCACACCAAGAGGACTACATACGTGAGGATCCAGTTCGTCCCGTAGAAGCTTGATTTATAATGCCAGGGAAGTGTCTCCATATCGGGTTTCATGGCTATCGCATTACTCATGGAGGCAGTTCTCGTATTAAATGAAGTGAGATCTCACTCCACGTATAGAGAAGCAATTTTTTTTACCATGAGAGCGAGCGGTCAGTTTACCCTTCATCGCTTCATTTTTATATTTTTTAGTGGCCTTAACCAGGGAAAATTTTAAATTTCATGTCCCACGTCTATTGCATTACTTTTTCGTGGCTTTTTTCGATACAATGACTCGAGATTCACACCAAGAGGACTACATACGAAAGGCCCCAATTCGTCCCTTAGAAGGTTGATTTATGTTGCCAATTTGAGCATATTTTAATTGTTTTTTTTTATTTCTGCAGTGGGGCGATGAGTGCAAGGCGATTTATTTATTTGCAAATTATAAAACAGCATATTTGGACTCTCAAGGAAGAGCTTTGAAAATTTATGAATTCGATAGATTATATTATCATGAATGTAAATTTTGGTTAACAGCCCTTTTCAATGTGAATTGGGTGACAGCAGATCTAGCGGTCGACTGGAGGATATTTAAATATTCGTCATTCACCCCCTCATTTCACCCCATGATATACCATGTGGAATTGACGTTGACGAGAACAGAAAGGATTTTTCTGGAAAATGTTTCTAAAAAAAATATCTAACAATTTCCCTGGCGAAAATGAAGGAGGCTGATAACGCTGCTGGAGTGCGTTTACAGGTGTTCTTTTAACGTTCCTGTGCGTTCTTTGGCGTTTTCATAGTGTTTGTCGATGTTCATCCACGTTAATCTGTGTTTCCCTCACTGTTCTCATGCGTTCGTAAACGCTGTTCCGAAGACCTAGGTCTGAAACGCCCGAGAAAACGCCTACTGAGAGTGTTTGCATTTATGTTCTGGAACACTCAAGAACGCTGTCCGACTGAGCTGTCATGGAACGCAGATGAACGCTGCCGACAATGTTTTGAAACATGTTGGAACGCTCCAAAAGCCATGATGCAGTATTACTATTATGATGGCAAATCCATTGTGAGAATAACTACAACTCCACTAACAAATTTATTGTGAGAATAAGCTTCTGAGAAATAACAAAGCGCACCCAATCCTCAAACATCAATATCTAATAGACATCTAATGGATATCTTTTAGCGGTCCATCTTCATCTGTGCATTTAGTGAAAACACAGCCGTTTTCTTTCCGATAGTCTTCAAGGGAATAAATGCATCCTTTCTATTTCTTGTGCCAACCCACACAGCACAAAAATCCAAATCCGTCGCTTGCGAGCCGTGAATTCCGGGTGTCTACTTTCCCAAATGCATATTCAATATCAATTGTAAATTAATAATAGCATCCATAGTGTGGCCTAACGCGGCATGAAAATTGGTTCAATCTTATTTCTTTCTCAATTCTACTTCGAAATAATGTATATTAGAAAGCCAATAATAATGTGTTATAAAGAAAAGCCGTATATGCATCCCTGACGTCAGATATGAGCTTATAAATCATCAGCCTTAGGTCATAAACGTCAGCTATGTTGAAATCGCGTACTAAGAGCAGAGCCATATCTAACGAATCGACTACAATCTTTATAAAGCATAAATACACTTAGTCAATTCAGATATGAAATAGAGTAGTGGTAGAGTGTAAGTCTCCTGCGTGAAAGGTCTTCAGTTCGAACCCCCTAGCCAATAAGAATTTATGCGATGTATATAATTACCGTTATACGAAGTAATAAAATAATAACTTCAAAGGTCTTTAAGGGCACAAAGTTTATTTTTAAAAATAATTTTATTATGACAAAGTCCCAAATTCCAAGATGAGTGCCTAACGTTCATATTACATTATGTTGATGAACGCTCTCAACACCCTAGACAGGATTTTCTGAAATGAACGTAAACGCTCTGAAACGCTGAAGATTGTGACTCACAGGGCGTTCACGAACACTCAAGAACGTAGCTAAACGCTCTGTAGTGTTTGAGATCACTCCAAGGCATTCACATTTACGCTCGAGAACACACTGGGATGGTGTTCTGAGCGCGTTCTTCGCAATTTATGAACACCTCCGTGGTTCGTTCCTAAACGCTCAGAACACGCTCTCATTTTCGCTAGGGTTAGCACATGCAATTATTTTCAAATTCGGTTTTTCAAAGTGTTTGTCTCTTCCCTAATGGGAAAATAGAAGTATATTCGGAAAAATCATATATTAACGAGCAGCAAATGTTGAAATAATAATCCATTCGCTGATAAAAAGTTTCCGCACCCATTCTTTCCATATCGTTTGAAATACTGATAAAAACTAAATGTTTGTTTCATCTTAGAAAGACTACCATCGTTCATTACATTAATTGTTAACTCAAAACGAAGTACTCGCCTTTAACTAGTCGAGAAAATCTGCGAGTGGTTACAAGTACAAGTTTGAGAGCAAAGGTACTGTATTATACTTTTTGTCGAAGGTAGAGGTAGTTTAAAGAAAGAATTAGTCGTATTCTAGCATTATTCTTGAATTTCCGCACCAAGTATTAATATAAAAAAAGGTGGCTTTCCAGATACACAATCCATTATTTTTCTACTTAATCACCTGAAAGAGTTATTCTTGCGCCAACCTGTTGCGGTCCCATGACAACAATAATTTTGTTATTGAAATTACCGTTGCGCAAATCCACTTAATTGGCTTTGGACCAAGTAAAAACTGGAGCGGTAGCGCCGGACGACAAGAACTCCGCTACCACGCAGTCCACCGAGGCATCAAACCTCGAAAGTGTCTTGGGTGAGAGAATTGCAGAAAGCCGCGAGGAAGAGCGATGTTGCCAAACCGAGGACGCCACTTGCTGCGCAGACTGAACGGAGATAACCGCGACCAAGTTATACGCCACCGTCAGCGCCACTCGGCCCGGAATTATGCTGAACTAACAATATACGAAATTTGTACATACTGCCAACAAATTGGCGTCCAAACTAATTTTCGGAAATGGGGTCTACATGATGTAAATAGTCGATTCCAGTGATTTTTACACGTTTGTAATCTGGCGTCCGGTATACGGCAGCCAAATTACACTCGGACGCCAGATCAAATGCAACTTGCTCATTAACGGGTGCCAAAATGATAGCGGGATTTATATATATATATATATATATATATATATATATATATATATATATATATATATATATATATATATATATATATATATATATATATATATATATATATATATATATATAACTTCGTCACAGGGTGACACTAAACATAAAACATAAAAAAGCAAACTCACGAGTTTGAAATTTTCGGTGGGTCGCCCGCACCTTCGTCAGTGATAGAAGCTTCTATAGATTCTATCACTGACGAAGGTGCGGGCGACCCACCGAAAATTTCAAACTCGTGAGTTTGCTTTTTTATGTTTTATGTTTAGTGTCACCCTGTGACGAAGTTTTATATTGTTTGCCACGTTCGTGGAATCTTCGCAAGAACTATATATATATATATATATATATATATAATATTTATATATATATATATATATATATATATATATATATATGAAATTCTTCTGTATATGTGTATATCAATGAACTCCTCCTAAACGGCTGGACTGATTTTGATCAACTTTGATGAATTTTGTGTTTGTTTGAGTGGGATGGTTTAGACTCACAATTGGACCCGGTAGGTTGGATCGAGTTCCAGGAAATTTTTGACGACATATTCTTCATATTTTAAAAAGATTTTTTGCACATCAGAAATTATAACCCCAAAATTTCACCCCCCCTGGCCCCCCCCCCCAATATTTTTTTAAATGAAAAAAATCACAAGTTTATGAGTAATTGACTGTCAACACCTTCTGAGAATCTCGTGAATAATTGACCATCTGAGAATAATTTATAGTTATGTTTATGTACCATAGGTGGCGCTGATGTCAACTTCTGTGGTATTTGACGTACACATCAATACATGCGCAAGTCTTCGCATTTGCGTCGTAGTTTGGCGTTGTTTTACGAAACGAAAAGATTGAAATGTCAAACTCAATGTCAAATGTCACATAGTATATGGTGTATCGAAAATTCGAATATCGAAAAAACGTTTGCTGAAACCGCTAATAGCTGGCAAGTCAACGTTTGGGCAGGACAATCTCTGTCGGGTCCGCTAGTAAAATATAAAGATACGGTTTTCATGAAGCACCTTTCCATTATGCCCAATCTTTTATTCTGTTTTCGCTCTGCGTAATATATCCGTCAAGAACGATCACCATTATATTTTTTAAATGTAAAAACAGAACTTGAATAAGGTCCAGACATTAGTGCTTCCTTAACGAAGTGTCTGTCATTATATCTCTGACATAAAACCGTTGATATGAAATGCATTGCTAAGGAGAAGTGACTTTCTTTCATCACATTAGAAAAATAGAATAAATGGAACCTGTCAACTAATTTTTTGGTTCCCTTGAGTCTGTTTTCCTATTCCTTGTACTTTCAGCATATTTGCTGTGTGGTCAATTTTTGTAGTTTTATTTCTTCGCATTTTATTGTAGTTTCATTGAAGCCTCACGCAACAATTTCATAGGTGCGTCGGAGCTTGGGGTGTTTAATGTGTTAAGAGTTCTCTTAAAATATTCCGCTCCTTTACCTATTTGCTTACCTACTCTACCAATCTGGCCGTGTTCCAAACAAAATATTTTGAACTTGTGACTAGAGGAGTTTCATCTTTTATTCTCAAATATAGCCGTGTGCATCGTCTTAGAGAAGTCTCCTGGGTTAGAGGACTCTTTTAGTGCTGTAATTCTTCATATACTCACGATATAAATATCCCACCTTGTTCTATTTAACATCTGATTTTTGTGTTGCTTACAGGCTTATATAACTTGCACATTGTACATGAGGCCTAGACTTGACTTTATTGTTTGTAGCTTCCCTTGTGTAGCAAATGGAGTCACACCAATCCGAACCTGTCGTGAAAGAGTACATTTTTCGTTTAGACTTTCATCATTTGTCTTTTTTTAATTATATCAGCAGTGTTGTTGGTGATTTTTCCGGTGTCTGTTCATCTATCAAGTTTGAAAAATTTGTAGTAAATTTGTATTTTTTTCTTTAGTACATTTGTGTTCATTCCCACTGAGCATTCACTTCAAAAGATTTATATACATGTATCGTGCTTGTGCCGGTGCCTCTTCAAATTATACTGCACCCGAAATTATGAAAAATTCCGAATTGCGTAATGAATATGAGTAAAATCTATTGTTAGCAATTTAGCTTCTGGACTTAATTCTCCTATTGACTCATGGCATAGTATTATGATCGCCAAGTACATACAATAGTGATTATTTGTGCACAATAGTGAGTATTTGTGAGAATGAGTGAGGAAGGCTTTGAGTAGTATCTCAGGGGAGCACACTTTTGCTATTCCTTCAGAGAGTGGCGTTTATTATTTTGGCGAATGCGTTTCTCGAAAAGTAGAGCGAGAAGTGACTAATGACTTAGTATTTTTGGAAAGGAGGGATATTAGTCTTGGTATTACTTGATTATATTTATTAATATTTTACCTTCTTCTGGAATATTGAATGATATTTTTAAAGCCTTAAATTGACCTACTTATGCTTGACAAGGTTGAGGGATGGACAAATCTGATAGAATTACCTTTGAAAAGTCACTTCTATTTCATTGAATTCATATTTTGTAGAAAAGATGGAATCAAGAGTAATTTGTACACACTTGCACTAATGTGTTATGCCTTTAATTAAATCAATTACGAATAATTTAGTGCTTTTTGAGGGAAATCAAAGTGAAAATATTTCGTTTTTTTTATAAAAAGTGAATCTGTCGTATGATGGAGGCCTAATAATCCGTTATATTCCACCTCGAGTGGTATTGACTTGGAGAGTAATGCATCATTCATTTCATTGCCATACATTATTCTGTGATCAAATTCTTCGTAGTTTTGGTTTTAGCTTGTTATAATTTCAGATATTGTTTTGCCTTTCACTCAATGAAATACGCAATTGTTACTTTCTATAATCTCTGTTTATTGAATGAGTGATGATACTTGTGTTCCATGCTACAAAATTTTACAGAATGGGTACTTAATTCTACTGATGTGGATGTAGTTTTTTATATCAATAATAAATTACCGCATCTCAACTTCTGAACTGTCTAATCAATTACTTTGTGAACATGGTTACAAACACTTTTATGGATTTAGAACAAGTAATTTTGGAATTATTTATATTTATTAGTGAAATTCATCCGTTTCCGTACGCTCAAAATCGACTGGAATTGGAACTATCTTTCTTTGTGGAATATTTATAGAAAGAAGAAGCATTTAACGGACATTATATCTGCCGTTTCCTTTTTGACCCCTCAAATGCTAATTGAAACAACTTTTCTGGAATATCATCTTCAACAACCGATTAGGACAAAAGCATTAATGATTCGCCGTTATCTGACTTAATGCTACCATGGGATTGAATACGCTCAAAGCCGCTGCTGCTCCGGGTTGGTACCGTATTCATTGGGTTAAAAGGCTTCTCTTGGGAATGTATATGAGGGGCCTTCATTACTGCTTCCTTAATGTAGCTATTCAGTATCCCTTGGGGAGAGAGATTCGGTCAGGTCTGAGTCCGTTAAGAGCCTCCGGAAGTCCAATCGAATCTCTCGAAACCAATAGCTGTATGAAGGCTTCTTCTCCTTAAACCCCACACAGTATTCCCGGTGCAATTGGATGACTTAATTGCTCCTCCATTACATTGCTTACAATCCAATTTCCTCCTCGGGACGATGGTTTCCAAGTGGGACCGTTCCGACCATACTTCAGTAGGGCAAAGTTAGTCCACGTTTCACATTTAAAGCACTGGAACACAATAACTCAAAGGATACAAATACATTTGATACAAATTTCAGTGCGATTTTAAATATTCTTCTAGAAGGCTGTATAATATACAGTAGCAGATCATAAATGGCACAATGATATACGCTGTATATATGTGTTCAACGAAATGGTAAATTTGCTTGTGCTGCTTTCTTTTCGAATCATTGTGCCATTAATGATCTTCTAGTCTTAATTTCTGGAAGAATACATAAAACTCCGCATGCGATACGAGTATTAATGAAAATAATTGTAAATTTAAACGTGTTTGCTTCGTTATAATTTATTATTTTCATGAAATGTTATTTATTTTAACTTCATATTTCGTTCAATAAATGATAATCCGCTCTAGATATTGCATCTCCATGAACAGTCATCAAGTCCAAAAGTGGGTGGGATGGCTCTTACATACATAATTCCTTCTTAAGTTTACCTTCAATAATGTCTCATTTTGCCATTCATGTGAATGATTAAACCTTGTATGGTTAGCAAACGTATTTTGTCCTGTATGATCGTACAAACCTATACTAATGATTTATTCCATTTTCGCCAGTTTATCTGTTCCAATTTTGCAAAGAACATTAATTATTCTTAGTAAAATTGTTTATTAGGATGCTAGGTAATGGTTTAGGTATGAAATATTTCTAAAATTAACCAAGAAAAAATCTGCGGCAAATATTTTTGTTTTTATGGCATTTTGAGGAAATTGGCTGACAACATCGGAAATTTTCGGCGATATGGATAAATAGTTCAATTGATGAGGTGAGAATTTATCTATTTGATTAGTGTTTGGATGGGTTTTGTGAAATATCCTCAACATTGATGATATGAAAGAACTCCCTCGCCCACTAATTTCGCCTCCTTGAGATCTCAGCCGTCTGTGTAAGCTTCCCCAACTCTCTCCTGGCGTTATTTCTATCCCTGAGGGATATATACCTATATATATAAAAACGAATGTATGTATGTCTGTATGTCTGTCCTGTATGCATTACTACACTGTTGATCCGATCGCCAAGAAACTTTAAGAAGTTGTTGAGTACACTCTTTTGAAGGTGTTAGGTACAAATTTTTTTTAAAATATTAAAAACCCCCCCCCCCCCCAGACCTCTTAATCTTTCGAATACTTTTCGCGCAACAACGCCCGACGGGTAAGCTAATAATCCTAACCTCAGTTTTAATCCTATCGTGCTGAAATTTTGCCGAGTAATAGTTCAAGGCAGGAGAAAAGTTGTAGGCTACTTTAAAATGATCTCAGGGCCCATAAAAGTCGCAAAAAGGGGCCCTTAGGTGGTTCGCGGTACGTATCGGGTTTTGTGCAGTGGTTTTATTTTTTACTTTTTAAATTATTTTCGCTCAAGATAGAGAGTTGGAATTTTTTTATTAAATGTCTGAAAGAATGAAGTTTTTAATTCTTTCAATTAGTTATCCTTTTCACTTCGTAATTGACCGAAAATTGCGTTTTTAGCTGCAGAAACACATATTTTTCTGTGAAATCAACAATACCATATTCGCTTGACAACCAGATTTCGGTCATTGCTGTTGGAATTCATATTGCTTAGTTGAGCTGATTAGGAATGCTAAGCATTGGGATTTGTGCAGCGGTTAATTATTTCGCTTTTTAAAACAACTTTAACTAAAGATAGAGAGTTGAAATTCATTTTATCGCATACCTGAAAGCATGATACTACTAAAATTAGTGGCATCTTGCCCGAAAGAATGAAGTTTCTCTCTTTTTCAATCGATTTTCTTTTACGCATTTTCCTTGACAACCAAATAAACAAACAAAAATAAACATTAAATCTAATCTTAATTAACGAAAATGAAATTCTGAATAGCTACTCAACAAGTAAGTACTCGAATTACGTACTTAACTATAATGTTCATTTAGCCTGGCTGTCAGGTAGTATGATTACAGTAAAGGGTTTCAAAAAATTGTCTCTCTAATCTATATTAAACAAGTTTTACAAATTTCATTGTTTTTATTTTACCATGTTATTTTTTATCATTCTGTCAATTTTTCAGTCATTTGACTTATAATTATTATTGTTCGTGGGAGATATTGTCACATTGTTTACTTACTATTGTCTCACAATTGTATAGATGCTCTGCAGAAGAAAATATTAATTTTAATAAAACAATTACTTGAAATGCAGTCTGTCATCACAACTACTTACTAACTCCTCACCTCTTATATAAAGAGTTTTGAAGAACGTATGATCCCGAGCAACGCCGGGTAATTCAGCTAGTATGGGAATAAATGTACATGACAAAAAAATTTTCGAATGATATAAATCGTTGAAACACGTAATGTGAGTCCTAATTGGTATTTCAAAATAACGGGTGATAGTAAAAAAAAACTTTTTTATTTCAACCTAGCATTGAAAAACTACTCATAACGAAAGGCCCCGAGGGGTCTCATCATGCGTTCAATGTAACTCACGTTACGCAAACCTTTACATATTTTCCGCGTAATATACTGGGAATTTTTTACTATGAAAATCCTCCGCCGATGCTGGGACTCGAACGTGAGCCTGTGGAATACGAAGCGATTATTTTAGCAACCACATTTAAGAGACCTCAGCATAAAAGTTTCCCCTGCCTATACACAAGTGCTAAAGACTCATAAGAATTGGCGAAACTATTCCGAATTTCCCATGTAAACATCTCTTCGATACAATTGATACCAGCTGTCTCGGAAACAATGATATATCCACTGTGTAACCAAAGTTCATTGAGCGCGAAAGAAGAAATTCCTTTCTTTGGCAAGGAAGAAGAGTTGAAGTGGTTTCGGACGTCTAGTCTGGATTGTCTGATGGGATATGGGGACTGCTCCTTCTTAAAGAAGCATACCTAGCGCATCGCCTCGGCGCTACCCCCGTGAGCTACGGCCCCTCAGGGATTCGATCGCGACTCCAATCTGAACGAGCCCAGCTCTCTCTTTCCTCCTTTATATTCTTCATCTCCGACCGTCTTCTCTTCCCTATTCTCGGCCCCCCCATCCTCCCCCCCCAACACGCAATCGCGCGACTCACCGGGAAAGCGTATCCCAGGCAACGGCCGGCCGCATCCTCTCCCAATATATATACCTATCCAAGATCCGGCCTCAATCAGTTCCATGGGATTGACCGTCTGCGTTCCTCTCTGATTCTCCCCCTTTTCCTTATATTCCGTCTAAGCATTCCAATCTATCTGACCCCTTCTTTTCTTCCCTTCCTTCCTTCCATAAGGTCTGGTACCTATCTCCACCCCGAACACCCTTTTGGAAAGATCGAGGTGACGTAACTCTTCGGCTTCCCTACGCCCGACTATAAAAAGGATCGGAGAGAAATTTTCTTTCCCGAGTATCTCAGTGGTGAAAGGATAGTATTCTCTGACGTCTGTGGGTTTACTGGGCGTATTAACAACTGATTCGGAAATCGAACTTAAACTTTTAGTCGGAACTTAGCAGTTCAGCTTTAGGTAATGCATATTTTTACCCCGCCGTGATCTAGAGAAAATAAAATAGTTCATCCAACGCTTGATTAAACAAAATAAGAGCTTAGTTTGACATGAATTATGCTGAGATTTTATAACTGTATTAGCCATGGCTACAGATTCATGCTGCTGGTTATTTGCGACTTAACCTAAATTTTCTGATTTTTTTACTCTTTTGATAAAAATAAGCTGCCAATACCAGGGTATTGTGAATGCGTGACGCTGTCACTTTCTTATCGCATGTACATGTGCCCCTCACATCTGATCCATCTTTTCAATTTTTCGGATCTCCAACTATGTCTGTAAGTATTTTGCCGAATGCAGTTTCGCTGATTGAACATTGTTTCGACCTCAATTCCCCCTGAAAATAGTGAGTCTACATCGGGCATTTTCGTAGAATATTAGCTATGATGACATGAAAAAGTGATGTTTATTTGCATAGTGAACTCACTTTTAAAAAAAATTGTGAGAAATTTAGACCCTGAACAGAATGATTAATTCGCAAGGTAAATAAAATACAAAGAACTCCTGCACGATTCATTAAAAACTACTGCAAGAAAACAGGAGGTGTCCCATAGATGGTGGAAGGAAATGGCTGGGAACTGCTATGAACTCAAAGACTACACGATGCTTGGATTATTTGGAAAATTCTGCCCAGGCGAGTTTCAGTACAATGCAGAAGGAATCTCTGAAGTAACGTGCTACTATGACCGCACACTATCTCTAGATCGGAGCAGCAGAACAGGAAAAAGACGGAATTCACAGCCGAATTGGTGGACACAAAAATTCCTTCCTTCCACGCATCATTTGTGACCATAACAAAAACAGCGTGACATTATTATATGGCACATTGTTTTTAATGCATAGAAATTCTCCCATGTCCTCTTCCATTCCTTTTTCTCTCTGCATGCTAGACTGGTGTCTCCCTGTCACGCGGCTCGGCGGCGGATTGCAAGGTATTACTTAGAATGTGACAAACATCCTTGTAGTGTGAGTCTGAAATCTCATGACTTAAACCTCACGACAACCATTTCACCTCCCAAAACCTAATCCGTTACATCTTTATACGGCTGGTGTCCTAACACCCCCGCCACTCGCCCGTGCGGCGGCTCGCAGAGTAGTATGTAGATGTTGACTGTAGATAATTGCTACTACCGTAACCAGTTCTTCAAACGATCTATTTCAACTTGCTTAACCTCTACGGTCCAAATGAATAAGTGAATCCTGATTTTAAGTAAAAAAATAGATAAATATATTAATATATATAATGTCTTCCATAAAATTTTTCAACTATAATTTTTTTTTCATCTTTAGTATAACTTCGTAATCAATAAAGCACTGTAGCCACAGACTTGAGCTCATATTATTTTATCACCTATTATTCACCTTTAAATATATGGCTGAAACAAATTCATTAAATATATGGCTGGAAAAAGAATAATTAAAAAAAGTTCCTTCAAGTACCTGGGAAGTATAGTTACTCAGAACGGAAACTGTACAGAGGAAATTAAAAGAAGAATTGCGCAAGGAAAAGTAGTATTTAGCAAGATTGAGGTACTGGTGACGTCGAGGAATGTCAGGACAGATATAAGAAAACGATTTGCAAAATGCTTCATATGGAGTATTGTACTATACGGATGCGAAAATTGGACCGTAAAGAAGAGAGAAGAAAAGTACTTGGAAAGCTTTGAGATGTCGCTGTGAGAGGAGAGAATTGGGTGGAAAGATAAAGTTGGGAATGATGAGGTGCTGAGGAGTATTGGAGATGAAAGGAGTATTTTGAGAGAAATCAAATGAGGAAGACTAATTAGATTGGGCATATTTTAAGGAGGAACAGTATTCAGAAATTAATAACGGAAGGGGAAATAGAAGGGATGGGAGGAAGAGGAAGGAGGAGGCACGGAATGCTGACAGGCATCAAAAAAGGAAGCAGCTATGAAGATATGAAGAGAGAGGGCCAGGACAGAATGCTATGGAGGTAGTACCGTTGAAACCTGTACAAGAACAGAATCACAATGATGATGATGATGATGATGATTATTCACCTAGAATGTCATTAACACTATTTGTAGGAGGGTTATTCTGTTTCACAGCCTGGGATATTTGATGTCATGTATCTGAATTGTGAGTCACGTGATATGTATTAGTTTAAACAGATGTTCTATGCCCTGCAGTGTTTATTGAGTTTAGAATAATTATTTTTATAATCTCTTAATTTCAATTTTGCGGTGGTTCAACGTATAGTTAAAAATACATTCGGCTTTTTTTAAGGTTGAGTGAAAGGTATAGACTCCATCTAAGAACTTGTTTTTCTAGAGAGTTCATTAGTGATTGTGTGAGCAAAAACCTATCCTCATTTCCAAACGTTGGTTTTGTTGGACAGAAAATCCTCCCCTCGCTGATGAAATTTGTTAGCTATTGAAAACCTAAATAACACGTATTATTCATGAACCTTTAGACATACCCATAGACGGTGACTCAGCGCCATTTCGATGGAGTAGCCACACTTTGACGTCATCTGTCGCTTTAATGACATTAACTGATAACATTAGGCAATAAGATGCATACATTTTATTTAACGAATTTCCGCGGGGCTTACGCTTTGAATAAACCGTTATCCGTAACAATGGTATTTGTGTTAGGTGGAAAAATTCTATTTTTACATGGTTTCCCGTATTGTCTCATTTAACAAAAACCAAATCTGAGTTCAATATGCGAGAAAAATAGCTGAGATAGTCAATATCTTGCTGTGGATGGAAGATACATTGCATGTTATTTTTATAAGTATTCATGGTATAAATAATAATATTTTGTTTTCCTTAAACGAGGGAACCACCTAAAACTATATATTTCCAATAATTGCATATACAAATGATGTGGTACGAAGTCACTCGCAAGGGTAAATATACACCAAGGATTGAAACTCGCCATGAAAAAATATTTGACTCGACCAGGATTCAAACCCGCATCTCCCAAATGCCAATTTGGTGTGTTAGCCAGTCACACCACAAAGCCATATTCCTTCAATGTTAATGTCGAGAGGGGTATAAGCGAACTAAACGTTGGCGTCTCAACATCACTAGGCTTTGTAAGCACGTCCAACATCTCCCACAATGTGATCGTGAGACGCGAGAAACTAGTTCACATAATACGTACATACATACCAATCACGCCGTTCCCTTCCGGGGTAGGCTCAGTCACCAAGTTTCACTAATAAATACATGTTTGTACACTTAACTGTGCTTCAATAATTTCCCCCATACTCACCTATCCTAGCAATCCTCTTTTGCCTCATTTACCCTCATACACTGCTTCATACAAGCCCTCCTGTTTTTAAGACTCCTAATATTCCTCCTCCTTAGAATTTCCTCAATCACATTCAACCACAACTTTCTCGGCCTACGTCTACCTCTCGCACCATTTATTTCACTCTCATATATCTGTTTCGTTATTCGACTCTCATCCATTCTCTCAACATGGCAGTTCGCATAAATCCCCCTCGAAATTCGCATTTAAGATGGTTTGGTGGTGTAACTGGCTTACTCACTTGTCCAACAATTGGGATATTTGGGTTCGATTCCCGGTCAAGACAAATAGTGTTTTCATGGCGAATTCCATCCCTTGGTGCTACAATATAAAGACGAAACATTTAAGAAATGCCAATACTTGAACAAAATTTGCGCATGCGATTAGGCGTCTATGAACCCGACAAACCCTTCGACCATTCTCCTCTCCATCGCTCCTATGCCGCTTTAGTTTTCCCTCTCTACCCATTCCTACCCTCTAGAATATTTCAGTCGAGGTCGAGGTTCAGGATGTCCCGGGGAGTGGTACCTGTGCGTTGAACACGGCGCTGCCGATTTAAAAAAATGTGATAATGGTGTATTGTATCATTCAATGGTAAAACTTGTTTAGAGTCCATCTCCCCTACGCCATTTTGAGGCGCAGAATTGGTGATGCAGCGTCCTTCTGCCACTACGGAATATTTTAGCGCCAGGACCGCCGTTCCTTTCTCTTTCTGCCGCGAGATGGTGCTTCACGAAGGAGCTCGATGACGCTCCGCGAGAGGAATTGGAAATGGGATGGGAGAAGCCCTTTTTATTCTGGCGCGAAAACAGAGGATGGCAGGGCACGTCATCTCTTCCCCCATGGGAATTTTTCGGTCCTGGAGGAGGCGGAGTACGAATGCGTGCGTACAGGTCTGATGCGCCCGTTATGCGCCGGTTGGTGGGGTAAAAAGAGTCCTGTCTTTTGCTTCTGAGCACCAAGTAAGTATTTTTAAGGATTTGTAGTGTTTAAGCGACAGGAGAATGGTCGGAATTTTTGTGTATCTTTTTAAATTTAATTTGTTTTCATTTACATGATGAAACATTTGTTGCCGTCCTACTTTTCTATGTGCATTCATATAGTAAGTTTACACGCATAATAAACACACAGTGGCACTACCACTTACCAGTTGTTTTTATTGTATATACGTCTGGCTGATAAAAGTGTGTGAACATTTTATTCTTTTTCTCAGTAAATGTAGGTGTTTCTTATAAAAAACAAAATCTTAGAAAGGTATTGGATTAGAATTTGAAATATAATATGAAAAAGTTTATTTTAAATTGATAAAAAATCGATCCCCCTTAGTCATCCACTTGTTAGGTCTGTTTTATCTGTCAGATCACCATGATATATCTATGCTGCTAATACACCTAGTTGCCGGATAAACAAATTATACCCAAGACATAGTGAAGCACATGTCTATTAGGTTGTTCGCGTCTTTGTTATTGTCAGTTTTTACCTGGCACGTTATAAAATTTACATTGCAATGAAATAGTAAGTCTTACTACCACATGGAACTAAAACTTCATTTTATAATCGAAGTAGCTGTATTCTGTGCGCATATTTACGATAATCTCATTTGTCCTGTGAACTCTCTTATTGAAATTGAATTTTGGTCTTCATAATTAGGTCTAGGAATTCATGGATTTTCAATATTTAAGATGGCGATAAATCTAAAAAATATATGCTTAAATTTTTCTGAAAACTTCAGCTAATATGCACATTTCAACCTTGTATGACGGTAACGGGTAATTATTGACCCCTTCTTTTTCTGTTGAAAAATATCACACTATATATATACTCTTCCGTTTTGATTGTCCTAGGGTTATTTTACGCGGTGTAACTGCATTGGATATTTTTTTCCCGTGTTGGCGCGGCAGCATTTCGGTCTTCGGGAAATAATTGCGCCTCTCTGAAAGATACCTGATGACGAATCTGAGAATTAGGTGAAATTTATGGTATATTTTCAAAAGCCGTGGCATTCATTCCAGCCAGCAACGAAAGTATATCTGATTCCTACTCAAGTTTACCGTACTTCGTCCGAGGAACATAATGGCGTAATTAATGGCATGATCTAAAACGGCTCGATGCGAGTCAATATTTTTCTCATTTTGTGAACTAAGTAGGTCCCACATAATTATTTACGTATTCAGTTTTATTCGAAAAGGGATCAAAAAAGACGAGGCCGTGTTATGACGCATAGTTATCATTGGAGGGAAGCGACTTTAATAGTAAATGCTACATCTAATATGGCGACTGCTCGAGTATAATTCTTTCCATAAACCATGAAGAGGAGAACCTTCTCCTCAGTCTTTCGAAGGTGAAGTGGCATATTGTGGCATTTGAGAGGCAATAGGTAACGGTGAAGGGTGTAGGGTGTTTCACTAACTCTACGGATAATAATTAATTCGGGTAGCACGGTGGAGCAGGGACGGACACCCTGCTCCACAGAAAATTGTGAGAACCTTCAGGGATTATTTTGAGCTCTGAAATTGTTGCAGGCTAATGATTTCCCCTATGGAATCACTAATGACATATATTGGATGAATTTACAACAAATATATAAATATAGGACTTAATGGACAAGTCAATTATTTTATGTACGGATTATTCTCGTAAATTTTACTCCTGCTGTCATTTTACTGCAGTGTTCAAGGCAGAATAAATCACATAATAATCACTTATATATCACAGAATTGGGCGGAGATTTGGAACACGGCAATGGTGAATGCGATGTTTTGTCAAAACGGTGATGTTAAAGGTCTGAAATACTGCTGATTAGTCAAAAGCGATACAAAGAGAAGAAATACCACCTGTTATTCTCAATCATGGTAGTTTCCTTTTAGTCTCTTTCATTGAAATAATTTCATGTGCGATTAATTTCAACATATTCAGGGGAGATATCGTGGAAGTTCGTTATATTAAAACAGAAACGAAAATTGCGCTATTCCACAAGGTATTTTTATGCGTATCATCAGGTACAAGACCTTCCTATCTCTGACCTAATCAGGTACAAGACCTTCCTGTCATGGCTCTGTGAGCTGAAACGCGTCGTACGCGTTAAAATACCTTGTGGAATGGTGCAACTGTTGTTTCTGTTTTTAAATTCATGTGCGATCCTAGCAGCTAATTGTGGTTCGTTCCGCAAAATTTTCACTGTTACATATAATGCTCTTTTTATCTGTATTAATAATCGAGAATGGCGGAAAAACTCAGAATAAATAGCTACATGATATGACGGTGAAAGAGGATATATGACGTATAATGCTGCTGATGTTAGAAGAGCATAAATTCACAAATATGCCCCCATAATGTCTCGCCCAACTTAGTGTATGAAATCCGCCCTTCAAGGCGTCCTAGTCGCCATGCTCGGTGCAAGGTAACTTAGCGCATTCGCTGTTCTCTGGAGCTATACCTGTTGCTCTTGCCAAAAATATTTCGCAAATGAGTTTTTATTTAATTTTTCCTCCCAGACTTAAAGTATCGCACGTAAATCTTATAACTTATCTGATGATGAAGCACTTCATTAAATTACCTGGGCTAAGAAAATGTCAACCTTAGGATAATTTTGAACAATTAAAATTAATGCTGTTGGGATCATTCACCGAAAATGGTATGAGCTGAATGTTTTCTTTCAGTATTTAGGTTCAAATCGTTAACCAGATTTTCGTTAATCAGATTTTCTGCTTAGTTAAATGGTGACCAATAGAGGTTTTCATTAAAATTGTTACTTGTATTTTCCGAATAGGAACAGAATGTTTATAACACCAGAACCTAGTAAAACTAAGATACTGCAAATGCAAAGAAATTGCCATGAGAAAAATTCGGCCTGGACCGGGAATTGAACCACGGATCTTTGGTTTACCGGACCAATGCGCAGACCACTACGATATCCAGGCTTCCTAATTCCCATGGCGATTTTGGTGGATACAAGGCAACTAGATCAATCTAGAACTTTGATGGACCGCAAGGGCCTAAGATCTAGTGGCCTTGTATCCACCAAAATTGCCATGGGAATTAGGAAGCCTGGATAGCGTAGTGGTCTGCGCATTGGTCCAGCAAACCAAAGGTCTGTGGCTCGATTTCCGGTCCAGGCCGAATTTTTCTTATGGCAATTTCTTCAAAAACATTCACCCACCATGTTTGAATATTTTGCAAAATCAAAGTTAGAGGAAAAAAGCTAGGGTCGTCAACCATAATCTTAAAATTGTCTTTGCGTTCGCATAAGGCAAAGGAAAGGAGGATAAGAAATAATTCCATACCCTTAGTTCCCGATCCCGCGTTTGCTAGGTATCCATCTTATGTTGTGATTGGAATACTGGCTCCCTATCTCAGGAGTGCACAATTCCCAGGAATGACGTAGATTTCTCAGTAGAATCCTCATACATGATGGAGAAAATGGGAAGCACTTACTGATCAAAAGCATGGCATCATGGAAAAAAAAACCTTGAATGGGAGATAAGATAAAAGGGACTTTTGGTGCCTCTCGTGGTCCATACATGAGTTCTGTTGGTAACTCTACGTGACCGTCGAGTCTTTAGTCACCATCACTCTCTCAGTGTCATCACTGTCAACCACCACTAAGTTTCACTACGGCTAATCTGCGGTTGGAGCACTTCATGTGTAGTCCTCTGTTCGTCGGATGTAGCGTCAAAATACTGTCCCGTCAGTAGCTTTCGTTTAAGACTTAGCTGTTCTCGAAGACAATTTTTGCTTCGTCATAAGTCCATTCCTCATATGGTTCTTCTGTCACCCAAAACCAATAACCCTGACCTTAGCGATGGAAATGACTTCCGATGTCTGTTGGATCCCCAAAAACAGACGGAGCTTAATATAATGGAGATTGCTCCTGAACTTGCTGGTAGTTAGACGTGTGGATCGTATCCTCTTAAAATAAACTCGCTTTATCTCTTTATCACTGGAGTCACAACTTGAAAATAATCAAACTGGAAAACGTTTATGCGAGGTGTCATATCACTTTAAATTGATTGATTCTGACCTCGTAATATGGAAAGAAATCTCATCTTTTTAGTAATATTACAAAAATAAATATTACAAAAATATTGGTTGCTAACCGTCCCACTTTATAACCATCACGTTTCGGACGCTCGGAGCCATCGAATCAGTAATGGATCTGTGGGTAGTTGATATTTTCTCTATTAAACACGATTAAAGTTATTACATGCAGTAATCAAATTTCCAAAATTTTTCCAAACTTTTCCAAAATGGAAAAAATTAACCTTCTTTTGTAAAGGAATCTTCAGCGTGCGGCGAGGTAAGTTCAAATATGTTAATCTACATTTTTTTGACTTCATTGGCACAGCTACCTAATGCCAATTATAACATCCCTAATTGTCTCCAATGTGACGAGGAAAATATACCTCTCAAACCACCCATAAATTTTTGATTCATGATTAAACCACCGAAGTTTATAATTCAATATCTCAAAAACGGGAGAAGTTATTTGAATCACTTGGAGATCAAATTAATGCTTATAAATATTTTTCGTTGAATGATCGGAAGCATTTGCCCAAATGCTACTTAAGTTTGCAATAACGGAAAAAACACTCAATATATTGAGCTTCTAAACGAATGCAGCCTATTTGGAAATGGAGAAAATAGAAATGATCACCCATGTAAACTCAGTTGCTAAAGATTTAGCAACTACTTTTCTGAAGCTAGACACCAATAACTATCAGTTTTACTATTGTTCAACGATATATGGAAGTGTGACGCCACTTAAATCACTCCCCCATAAATATCGCCGATGGAACCACTTAAGGGCTTTGAGTTCAACATTTGAAATGGTCAAGGGCTATATGATTTGGGGCTCGAGGGAAATTTTCTAGTTTTCAATAATTATTTCGATAAATACGCCCTCCGAAGAAGCTTAAAAATTTTGGAAAGTGAAAGGAAGTTTAGGGCACGGTTGCCTAGTCATACGATCGTCGTCAAAACGTGTGCTTCAATTCTCCCGTTTTCGAAATATTACTCCTTACACTCGGGTGACAGAATTTTGAAATGGATGAGTGTCCAAACCCCAATAGCCGCCGTTTATCTAATCAAGCGGTCAGTCTTTGCTAATCTTTCCTCGAAGAAATATCTCTCCGGGCACGATACTCCCTTTTTGCCATTGAAATGGTCTAAGAATGAGAGAGAAAGCAATCAATTCCCACCCTAGTTGCTCAATTCTGTGTTTGTTTTTGAATATATCCATCCAATACTGCGGTAGGCGACGCCACGGAAGGAATCTGTGAGTCGGAGGCGTCTACCTTTGTGGGCACACACTCGAAGCGAGGATATGACGGGTGAGTGACGGGGAAATATATGATAAGGAATGGGAAAGGGAAGGAGACTGAAGGATAGGGAAAGGAGGGGGACATGAGGAGATGATTTGAGATCTTCGGATGGGGCGAAGTCCCGGGATGGGATTGCGGTCGTATGTAGAAAATACACTCCCCCCGACCTTGCGTGGGCCGCCCTCTAGGGAATTGATTTTTTTTCTCTCCCGAGGACGCGTGCTCGAGAAGGAGAGAATTCTATTTTTATATATTTTCATACATTCCCGTGATATCTGAATCCGAGAAATATGTTTACACGGAATATGTGAGTTTTTGAGTACTCACTCTACTGAAATAACAGAAAATTCACCGGAACTCACACGCTCAAATACATTTCAATATGGTTTCATCTATATATATATTTTTTTAGGCGTAATGTTTTATGCTCTCTGCCTCGATAATGGAGCCTTGGAAATGTTCCTCACAATTTCATCAGCATGCAAATAGAATGGGCGTTGTTTTAGTTTTAGCATTATGTTCTATTTGCTCTCCAACTTAGAATAAATAATAGAACCAATCATAATTAGCGAACGATAAGAAATACGAACGTAATCGAATGCGATGTATTTCGCCAAAAATATGATTTTCCAGGCAATTTCGTCCATTTGCATATTTTATAAATTTTTAGTCCGCAAAAGTGTGTGTAATACTGAGAGATGAAAAGAATTCAACAGACGATATGAATATTGATGATGGACCTAAATTTAATCGGATTCCCCGAAATGTATATCTTACGTATCTTCGAATATCGGTGGTCAAATACTTTCACTTTTCCTATCTGATATTATTGTTTGATTCGTGTATACCCTTTTGTTTAATGATTTTTAAAGAATTCGTTCGTACGAGATCTCTTTCTTTTGTTCGCTTAGAAACACAGAGTATGTAAACTCGAGGATATGAACTTAAGTCAACAGTGAGAAGTACTTGAAATAAGTTTTTCTTATGGTATCTCAGCCCTATCGAAACGCTCAAGCAATGCTTATAAAATAGGTATTTAATTTCAAAAGCTTCGTCAAAATTTTCCCGATAAATCACTATTCGGTATTTATCACTCATCACATATATTTTATGCCAAAATGCGGTATAGGGTCAACTTAATGATAAAATTCAGTTTTAACTTACTCTTTTGTGAGGGTTGTTGATGTATTTGATGACTTACTCTCCCCTTGTTAAGTTTATACCAGAAATCGTCTGGGATGCAATGGTTAGTTTTACTTATTAACTACGGGGGAACATGAGCTTCTTTGTCAAACGTTAGAATGGAAATATTTATGAAGCATATGAGTCACCAAGTAGTGACATTCGTGTATCATCATCGGTCGTTCAATCCTAGGATTGGTTGACTGCAGTCCTCCACTGTTCCCTATCTAATGCTAGTTCCTTTACTTCCTGGTATCTCCTCCTATGTACTTTCCTCTTTTATTGGTTCATGGACTCATTTATGGATCTTCCTCTTCGGATTTTACCCTCTATTTTGCCTTCAATTTTGTTCTTTACAAACCCGTTGTGTCTCAGGGTGTGTTCAATCCATCTTGTTCTTCTTTTCTGTCTGGTCTTCCATATGGTCCTTTCCTCTTCTTTACACTTCATCAATTTTCTTTCGTACTTAAATTGATACTTGTATCAATTTAAGTACTTTAAGTACAACTTTAAATCGTTGTGGACTCAGTAAATGTCGAGGTTTTTTGTTAAGCTTTGTGGAAAGCAACCATCACTATTATCTGTCATCGGCATATTAAAATCAATCTAAAGATTGCTTCACTGAAGCCCCTCACTAATCCCTTCATCCGAGTATTTCCTTCCCTCCCCTGTAATTTCTCTTCGTCATATCCCATTTTACTCATGAGTAATATGAGGGAAATTGGCAGTGAAATAAGTCAAGGAAATCCACGATTGTATCATCGTTGAACATTTCTGGACTGGTGAAATTTGTGTGGTTTGTCATCATTACAATTGGCGTTCGAATGGGTTTCTAGGAAAGGACGTCGTAGGCCTGCGTGAGGTAGGGGTACTGATGGGTATTTGCGACGAACGAGGGGGTTGTCCGATGGAAGATGAAGCGGGTGAGAGTAGAGAATGGTGTAAATGGTTTGTGGTAGCGGCAGACAGAATGAACGCGTATTAAGGCCGGAAAATGGATGTGAAGTGTGTCGGGCAGGAAGCGTTGGGCGAAGATGAAATGGAGGATGGCACTCAACGAAGAGAGCATGAGAAAATACGAGGCTATGGGAAAGGGGATGGGTGCAGATACAAGAGACAAGACCTGGGACTGGGAATGACGCGGAACGGTCGTCGGACCCCATTCGCTGATGTATTGATATGGAAAAATTGTCCGCGGGAGGGTTTTCCTGGAATCTCCGAAGACGCTAGATTATCCTCCTTGGGAAATGGTGGTGGAAAGGTGTAGTGAGGTCTAAAATCAGATTAATTCGTGCAATAACTGTAGGGTGGCAATAAAGAGACTTAAATTCCCAGCATATTAAGGGTTTCTGCCTGCACCAAATATGAAAATTTTGTCCCAACTCAGTAGAATAAAGTATGATCCCACTACCAATACTTAGCTAATCCTTGAAATTTGAAGTTTCTTAAAAATAAACAAATGCCTTTAATCCCTTATGTCACTTCATATGGAAAGAACTTAATTGGAATATGACATAGATAGGTATAAAAACTCCAAATTTTGCGCTATACATGAATAATGGGACTTGATATACACAATAGGTAATGTTGAGAGGGCAGCAGTAGTTTGATTGTGAAAAATAATGTCGATGATAACATAAGATTATAATTGTATTGCACCATTGCTGGAGGTATCACTTCCACTTACAGTGGTTGTACTCAGGTTAGAGCTTAAGTGTGTACCCATTTGACCTTTCTTAGAGAGCAATTTATATGCTCAATATTTACTACTATTGCTATTGAAAGATAATACTGCAGCACCCTATAAAAAAGCCGAAAATTGCAAGTTATTATCTTTGTTAAAGAAAGTTGACTAAATTGCAAAGTAATTGTAATGAATTTACTTCTCTGGTGAGTGACATTTGCACCTGGTATTATACACGTTTTTCATTAATTAAAGAGAGTTGTTAGGGATCTTTTGAAGACACCATTTCCGATAATACATACATTCTAAGTTGGCTTTTGAATAATTCGATAAGTTTTCAGAAATTAATTTTTGCATTAATATTAATTCTTAAATATTTAAAAACTTAATAACATGCGAAATTGCGCCTGTAAGCATATTTTTTTCTAACTTCAATACTCTATGAATTTCATAGTATACTAATTTCTACACCATTTATCAAACATTTAATTTCGCCATTTACGAAAGTTTTATTTTATATTCAATTTTAAAGGATGATTTGAAAGACTTTTCAGCTCAGAAACAATGATTAGTATCGAAATATTTGCCTTATGATATATATTTCACTATATTACATACATAAAGCTTTGTTCCTGTGAGTGTTCTTACCGGGAAATGAGTTGATAGAGCCGTAAATTGTCTTACTTCTTCCTTATCAGGGAAGACCTAATATCCAGGTAGGCGAACCCAGCTCCGGAAAGCAGTAATTTCCTTTGTTAGAAATGTAAAGTATTGCGATGCATTTCCGAATGAGGAAGGACTAGCAGATGATCAATATCTAGAGGTATTATAATCAGTGCCAGTTCAAAGTGCAGAAAACGCAAGCAGTAGTTATGGGCAGCCTGTCAGTGACGTAATTAAGAATGTTGAAAGGGGAAATACAGAATGAAAAACAGGTAAATGCGGAAAATTTATGAAATACATTTTCAAAATGATGGAATAAAAACTTAAAATTTTCCACGACAAAAATTTATACCGCTGAAAATTAAAGGGTTTTTGTTTTTTTCCTGTTAAAATTTCACTCAGGCTCACGTGTATCTTTGCATTTCACATTTCCAAAACAACCATTCATTCATGAGCCATGAGAATTACTGGCACTCTTCCAGCTTATGAAAAAAGACCATAGTGTAACCATCGCAATAGGAATTTTGTTTGTTACCGTTTTTATCTAAAGCCGTATGAAAGGAGCTGTGGTTGTGATTTCTCAATTTATATTTACATTTTAAGGTTAAAACTCCACCCGTAAATACCATTTTACTTGTAAGTACTCACTCCACATATAACTCGTAGCTCCCAGGTATAAAATTGAGTTTCTGGTGTTAGACAAAACGGTTAATGATTATATCATTGTAAAATTTATATTAAGTGGCTGTGATCGAATATATAAAAATGAATGTTTATTTACTCGTCATCTACGCATTCGAATACCATTCATCAGATTACGATGAAATTTGGTGAGTTGTCTTGCGCCCCCCGCGAAGGTTTCTAAATTATTAAATTCTTTGTACAACAGGTGGAGCTTTAGTCGTTTCAACAAATGACTGTTACGCGAGCTTCTTAAAAAAGCCAAGAGCAACAAGCGAGCAACGAGGCAGATCGTTTACGAGTTGCTCTACCACGTGCACCAGAAACGTATCAGTGAGCCACAATATTGCGTGCATCAGAATCATATCATTGAGACATAATTGGTGTTTAAAGGTACGTAAGTTATTGTATGTAGAATAAGTTTTGTACAGTCATTTTGTTTGATTTTTTTGAATTCTTACGTTCGATTTTCGTATAAGCTTCGTCTTTTCCTAAAATTGGATTTTTGACCTCAAAGATTGAAATTTTTATAGAATATAATATTTTAGTTACTTCGAAACCGCAGTCTATACTATATATATATATATATATATGTATATACTATACTATACTATACCGCAGTCTATATGCATTGAATGAAAACTCATGCCATCATTTGTGCAATACGAATACTTGTTTAGGTACAAGGAATTCATTGGACTACAAGAAATCATAGTCTTTCATTTCTTTAGTACATGTAAATGTATCTGTTAGTACCTATATGTGTGCTAAATAGAAAGAAAAAGAGGAATTACAACACTTACCGGTCACAGCTAGTATATTATGATAATAATATCATAATAACTGTATTAAGGGTATCTTTCCGAAACCCCTATGTTTGCCTCAATTTACCCGCAGCTAGAGAACACGGTAAATAAATGCTCTTTTATGGGCGGACCAGCTTAATTATACTCACACCAATGAAATAGGGCCACCACTGATTATCATTGCACTAGGGACACAAACCTTAGAAGAGGGTAGGAACTGAAGTTTTGAGGGATGCTAACCATTAAGTGCGTGAGTACACTCATTTATTAACGCGGGTAAGGCGAGCACTAGGGTGTTGTCGAAGTAATGCCTTGCACTTATGGGAAGAGGGGGAGAGGGAGGTTTGAGGCGGCCACGCCGGCGTGACGATCCCTAAATTCCAAATGACAATGGATTTTCGTTCCCTATCAATCCTCTTCACTCAAGAGCACCAAACCCCTTCCGAAACCCTTAAAAAAACACTCGAGAAGCCAATGTGCGGAATCACTCGCTCACCGCTTGGCGCATCTCCATCCTCTCCAAGCCTCGCGGATTTTCCGCGCGACTCCAACCCTCCGAACCGCGGAAGTTCCGGCGTCCGTCCCCCCGAAACGTATGTTATAAACGTGTGTACCCATAGGTTGATCCTCATTCCGCTTTTCCACGGGAATCATTTTAAATTTGGTGACCTATATCATTCTCTATTGTTCATTTAAATTGTTCGCCGCCGTCTATCACCGCAATTACTACCCCATGGCTGCGTTTTGCTATAGTCATTTTGGCACAATTACTAAGTCTTTCAGTTTTGACATTAAATGTCAAATAGTTCAGCTTTTTGGTCAATGCATCATTGAGAATACGTCCAGTCAGCAGTCACACCTGCGATGTCTGTTTTTTTTCTTACGATTCTTCACTTACTTGCCGTAATGGTTGTCAACTGTAAAGGTGATTTGCTAGGTTTTTGCTTGAATGACATATCTAGGGTAAGTGAAGTAAACAACCCTTTGAGGAAGAAATTGCCATGAGAAAAATTCGGCTTGGACCGGGAATCGAACCACAGACCTTTGCTTTGTCGGACCAATGCGCAGACCACTACGGTATCCAGGCTTCCTAATTCCTATGGCAATTTTTGGTGGATACAAGGCAACTATATCTTAGGCCCTTGCGGTCCATCAAAGATGGCAACGAAAGGGAGAAGAGGACTTCAAAGAAGCCACCACCAAGAGTCAGTATTCTTCACCAGCACTGCTGAGTGATATTATGTCTGACTCTGATTATATCTGAGTGAAATTAATGAGTAGCACTGCCCATCAGGTTTTTCTTGAGCGGCATTCAGTGTCCGACTGGTATTTTCTGTTAGGAACTTAGGTGATTAATTTGAATAAGGATTAAAGCAAGACATATCAGCATAATCCAATCTCCTTCTGGCATGTTACTTTAAGATAACCCTTAATAAGTGCACCGGCCCAAATTGTGCAACATTATGGTGTGAAACAGATAATCATCTTTAGCCGCCTGAAGTTTTTAACAGAATACCTGGCTCTCAAAAATTCCATGATCTCCTTGTCTTTTTTGTTAGAAAATCAATCCTTTTCTGCTTAAAACATTAATTAATCAAATATTAAAATTCCGTTGGAGAATAGTATCAGCCAAAATTTAGGACATAGCTATTACGACCAAGTGAAATAATCTCGTTCACATTCTTCTATATCGGTGCTTTTACCCAGGATAATTGAGGGATCACTAATACAAAGATAGCGGCTTTTATACCTCTACAATTATTGTTCAATATTTCTCGTTAGTTGCTTGTATATCCTGCCGTATATTTAACCTGGTTGGGCTCCAATGTTCCATCACTCTGGATCCGATTTTTTTGTTCTCATGCTTATGTCGTACAGTACAGGTTCAGGTGATTTTATGGTAGTTTCTAATTATCTTCACTTATAAATAACTTTAGTTTATTATTGAATTATTTAGGCCGATGTAAGGAGCATTGTATTTTAACTTATTTATAAACAATTTATCCTTCCAGTATAAGAGACAGCTGAAAATTACTTGCTTTTACTATACCACGCATAAAAAAATTATCTCTTTTATCCCCCGCTCCTAACTTCCTTTTGAAAAATTCTTTCTTCACTTGGCTCATCCTTTTTCCAGTTCTTCACACTCCCCTATCCCCATCTCCCCAAACGCTGTTCTAGCAGACTGACTCCGCGGTTCTCCGCTCGGCTGACTGCATCCTTTCCGCGGATCCGTCGCCTTGACATCGCGATCCATTTAAATACGATCCGTGTAAATACGATCCATGAGCCACCATTATTCCAACTCCCAGCATCTTCCCCACCGCATGCCTCCTCCTTCCCTTTCCCTCCATCCCCTCCCTTCTTCTCCTTTTTCTCCCATCTCCGCTTCCTCTCCAAAATTCACCCCCGGCTACTTCATTCTTTCATCCCTTTTTCTTTCTCCATCTCCTCATTCTATTCTCCTCCGACCGCCACCCGAGTCTTTTTTTATGGCCGGATAAATTCAATTCGCCCGTCGTCTCTTTCCCGCTCACCCGACCCCACCCAGTCTTCTCTTGCTTATTTCTCATCCCCCTCTCAGCGTATCCTCGTCCTCTTCTTCCCTCTCCTATTCTCTCCCCCTCTCGGTCCAAAAACTACCCCCTACAACACCCTTTCCCCCGCTCCGAGGTCCCATCCCAGCCATTCTCCCCATCTTCGACTCCCCCCCCCCCTCCCTGCCTTTACGTTTATTACCGTAATATACTCCGGATCCACGCCTCGCAGTCCCTCCCTCTCTCGCACGGCCTTCGTTCCCTCAACCTCACCTCGTTTCCTTCTCTACTCTCCTCCTCCTCATGGCATCCTCCTACCTCCCTCCCTCTCTCTGCTCCTTCTTAAATATTGCCTCGTGTTACTTTCCCCAGAGGTTTCTTAACACCATTTCTTTTCCCTCATACTCCCCTCTCTCGTCTTCATTCAATGGCCATGGCTTCTCCTCGACCACCCCCTCCCGAAAGGATCCTTCCCCCCCCTTCTCTCCCTCTTCCTCAGCCGTCTAAACTCAACTTTTTTGACTCCTCCCACTTCTTCTCCTCTCCGTATTAGCTTTCAGAGCCCACCCGAGCGTGATATTTTTTCCTCATCCTCTTCCTCCCTTTTATCCTCCCCTTCGTCCGGGTGATCTTCATTCTTATCGCTTGTAATTTTCCTCCTCCCCGAAATTAATCCCTTCTTAACTTTTTCTGTTGTCATTCCGTGTTTAATTTAATTTATTTTTTTAACTCCCAGTGTTAAAATTTTACTACGGATACATATTCGTCTTCCCCTTTAAATCGTTGTATATGCATGTAAATGACAACCTGTGTTTTGTTCCTCAACGAGTTTCGTGGTCCTCACAATTTCACGGCATTTTAATTTCCTCCATTTTCGTTGAAGTCTGTCATGCGCTTCACTTAAAAAATGCTTACGAGATTATGCTATATAATAAGCTATACTCTGCTGGTATAGTTGGTTTTCCTTTTTTGATTGTCAATAACTTTATTACCAACTGTTCAAGCTTCAACAAAAAGTAATGCTTCGCTTAAAGTAATGATGGAGAAAAAAGCTATCGGTATTGCGGTAATTGTACATACATAGTATTTTCACCAGTGACTATTTGCGTCTCAAGTGGCAATGCAGGTATAAACACGAAGTCCTGTGGTCCTGTTGATTTCTATTGTAAGGAGTTAAATTTTTTCACCCCATTTCAATGGTTAGTTTTCATCATATCACATCATCCTAACTTCGTACATCACATATAAATAGTGATTATTTCAAAGGTTTCATTGCTCACAATAGGTGATATCATAGCACATCGCTCATATCTCTATGAGAAAATTTGTTCTGCGTATAATTTTCTAAGATATTTTGATGAGAATATTTTAGTCTTTTATATTGAATTCTCGTCAAATCTTTTGATGGCTTCATGAGTATAATTAAAACTTTTGCATATAATTCTGGTCTTAAATCGAACCGTCGTTGAAGAATAATGTGCATTGCTTTATTTAGGATTTATCCCTTTCCAATACTGAACGGTGAATAATGAACCAAATAAACTACGATGAGGTTTTTTTTCATTTACTTCTTATACGCATACGAGATGTCAAAGAATTAATGTAAATATGCTTCCATTACGCATGAAGTCTGTTTATATCGCATTAAATTTCATCAAAAAGTCGCTATAGACCATTTTCCGACTTAATATTAGGATCCTCCTAGCGTTGCTTGACAACCGTTCCCTTATGGTATAAACAAAGTTTTACATGACCCTATTTTGTTTTGGAAGTAGGAGCTCATCTAGTGAATGCTAACATTATAGCTAGTAGAACTTACTTCTTTGGCGCAGGAGAATATTATAATGGAAATTTTGTGTCCCCCTTCACCCCAACGGAATTACATCGGCATCCCTGTCCCTCCCTACGGTACTTTAAAAAAAATCTCAATAAAAACAGTGGAAAACTTAAAATAGATTCATTCAGGTACCAAATGCGCATATTAAGCCCATCTCTATTTTCCGTCCCCTTGCTTTCCCATTCCAGTCCCTCGGAAGGAATTAACATACGGGGCCAACAGTTTAGTATGTCCAACACCTCTCCTCGACTTTTCTCCATCTGCCTTCCTGTGATTTCAGTCCCGGGTTCTCCTCTCGTATTCTCACTCTCGCACTTATTTCTTTTGATATGCTCGACGATTTAGTATAGATCACTTTACACTCCTCAATTGTCTTTAGAAGAAAATTGATGCTGCCTTAAAGCTTGAAAGAACACGCATATTTTCGTGATTGATGGCCAGCCAACATTGCTGAAATCGTCCAATGATGTGCTGTACTGCTTAAATACTGGAATAGAAAGGAATAGAAGTGGGTTACTGCGGGTAACTCATTGCATCTATTTGTAGAATTGAATCCTTCACCTTCATTTCAACTTTCTCGCGATGGGAGAAGTTCATCAGATAATAAGCCTCGATAAGCTCAAGCTAAGACCCCATGATAATAAAACAACAGTTGTGTTAAAGGAATTATAAAATGAGATCACAAATTAGGAAGTGTGATTTAAAAACTATCGTAAAGAGTGTTGTGCTGTATGTATGACTCAGAGTCAAATCAGGAGGGAATGGAGGCTTCCGATACTGGGTGATGGATGTGAATGCTGAATATTAAGTGGACGTGTAGGATCAGAAACGAGGAGATGAGCAGAGTTACAGAGGAAGAGAAAACGAAATGAGGTACTTTTGGACAAAGACCAGGAATGGTTTTTGGAGACAAGACAAGTATATAATAACATTGCTGTTATAAAGTGATATACCGGGTAAGGTGTGTTTTATTGAAAATCAAAGAAAATCCTACAGTTCTGTAGTCGAGATGGGTCTTACCTCCATCCAGTATTACTTTCTTCATATCCACTTACGTCCTATCCTCCTTAATCCCATCCATTAAGATATTTGTCTTTCTTCTCCTTTCCCGTTTGCCCAACATCGTTCCCACCATCATAGCTTCGAGCAATCCATCCAGCCCCTCCTGAACATTGCCTTCAGCCACCTACTCTGCCTCCTCTTTCTCTTATCCAAAAGCTTTCTTTTCTCACCCACCATACCGAGCATTTTATCGTCTGTCCTCCTTTCTGTTCAATGCACCTTCTCCATTGTCATCCACAATCACATCTCAAAAGCGTGCAGTCTATTCTCGATGACTATTCGCAGTCCTCATTTCTGCCCCATACTACTCTACTCTCATGCCAATTTTAACTGGTCATGTTACGTCAAATCTATTACGTCTTGATAGAAATTGACGACATGAGGCGTCAATTCGTATAAAAAATAAACTTTAGTATCTATATTGGATAATATAATGTGTACTTATCTACAATTATTTTATTATTGAATTTAATTTTAAAGGTAATGTTAACTTTCTTTCGATGATTACTATTAATACTAGTACCATTTTCAATATAGATACAATCAAATGTTATGAGTTTAAAATCAATTATGCACTGTAATTCATGTTTGTGAGCTATCGGGATTGGCAATTATGTACAGTATAGTCTTCGTGTGCATGATATATACGGACGAGACCGTTCGAGTTCGGTTGAGCCAGCGGATGACCGCCAAAACCATCTCCCTTAGGAAACTTTTATTCATATCATTACAAGAGCATTGACTTTCGATTGATTTATTCATTTTCAAAAATTTAATTAGAGTGAGAAATTATATGAATGAGGTACCTACTCTTAACGCACTGCCGTTGCTACCTAGCATTATTGTGATAGATTTTGAAGAGTACAAAGATAGCATGCTATCTCCCACCCTTCTTTCTCTTTGTCCTTGCAGTAAAAGGGAAAGCTGGAGAAGAATTGAGCGGTCTTAACTTTTTACGCATCAATATCATTGGGGATAAAAACCTGGGACACCACTATGGGTGCGTTCCCTCCCGAGATCGTATTTTCTCTTCTGTATCTTGCTGAATCTGGACACATGAATGTGAACTAGGACTCCCTTTAACCCATTAATCCTAAGTCTATTGTAATGCCTACCAACACAACATGCCAATGAGCAGCTTTTGCAATAACTGCGATCTTTAAAACGGCGGAATTGTGTTATTCGAAATGAAGCGAATAATTTGGTTGCTTTCTACTTTTTGCTATGTCTTTAAGATTTTTATCGCGTTTTTACAAATATTCATTGCTATTTTACGTCGAAATACATGAAATCTCAACTCAAAGTCAAATCTACTTTGTCATTTCGCCTTCTTAGAATGTGAAATAGTTTCATGAACAAAGATAAAGTTATAAATATTGTTTAATTTTTGTCCTCTGCAACCGCATCTATTGCGGCGACTAGGCTGGGTTGGATCTCAATCATCATTATAAACTAGAATTTAGTGTTTCTTACTAGTATCTCTACCGCCACAGACCTAGATAAAGTGCTTGGCGTGTTCATATTTAGCTGTCACCATTGATATCGGCAAAGTGGTTTTCCATAAGGAAACCTAAGTATAAAGGAGTGTTGGATTCATGATCCTCTCCCTCATTTGTGGTCCCCAGGCTAGAACTGGTATTCAATGCGGTTCCTATTCTTCCCTCAGGCTGCTCGACTGATGTCAAGTCCCCTCCGCTTAACGTCACGTTTAAACCTACATACTTTTTTATACAAAGCCTCCTCTTACGCTTCACGCGCTCTTCTCCCGCATAACTTGAGCAGGATAAAGAAAGGAAGATACCTCCTTCCATCTCATATCATTGACGTCCCTTCGTATCATCTCCTGCAAACCTTCAAAGGGGTTTTGGAATGAAAAGAGACATTGCCTATTTTCCACTTTATCTACTCGCGCTGAGACCATATTTTTCCTCGCTATCTCTCGTTTCGAATCGTACCCCGGGGGCTGCCTATGAGACAAGAAAAGAGTAACCTTGCGAAAGAAGAGAAGGGTGTTCGGAAATTGAACGCATTTCCTCATGCAAATTGACTTCTGAGACGGGCCTCTCTTCATCTCTCTTCGGTCGTGGAATATGATACGCAACTGGCTCTTTTTTTACTTGAAAATGGGAGAAGTGTTAGGTTTTGTACTTTTGGCGAAGGAAGGACGTTTCCATCCTCGTTCTGTAGTGTTTCATCTCATTCAACGTTTATTTCAACCCATTTTCATATGTACTTGAATAACCTCGCGTCAAGCATGGCGAAATTTTAATTTAATATGAAGCAAATTACCTACCATTCCTTATAGATATTTTATGATGTGCAAAATTTTAAATTAATTTGTAAGTAAGCAAAATTTGTGAATCTTAGGCCTTGATGTTTTTGTATGGTAAACTTTAAAATTCCCTAGAGTAAAAACAGTTTTTTTAATTATTTGAATCTGTGGTTGGGACTTGTATCTATCTATCGAATTTACGCCTCGTCGTAAATTGCCTCGCTTCGTCGTAAATTCGATAGATAGATACAGGTCGTCTGTCGTAAAGGTGATGGCCTAAGATTCTTTTATGTGCTGTCTTTCATAATTTAAAGTCATTCATCGTTCGTTCATTCATAAGATTGGTTGACTGCAGCCCTCCATCCTGCCCTATCTAATACTAGTTCCGTTACCTCCTGGTATATTTCCCTATGTACTGTCTTCTTTATTTTGTCCATTGATATGTGTGTATATACTAACCAAGTAATATGGATTGATGTGGAAGTTACGCACCTGGCGGTGATCTTGTGGCCTGCATCCTTCATAAAATTGGTGCAGTATGCATACTTTTTAAAATCTAATCAGACTACGTTTTACCTTGGTGTAAATGGAGTGGAACCCTATTGAATTGATGATAGATGTAGAAGGTTTTGCTCCCTGCTTAGATCATTTTGGCAAAAAGTAGCATTAGTATCATTTTGGGAATGGTAAATGCTTGTGTTCCATCAGTTTTAAGGTTGACTGAAGTGCCATGGTATATCTTACTTCATCACATTTACTCCAAATCAACACTATTATTGACCTTAAAATGATATTTTTAAAGAACTGCGTAAGTATTGTCTACCGCAGGATACTGTATTTCCCTTGATCGTTATCCCTTGGATCTAATCCACGTCAAAGTGTTGTATTCAATCATTGAAACAACTGTCAGTATTTCTAAATCGTCGCTATCCATTCGCTATTACCCAAATGGTGCCTTCCTGCGGCCACATTTCCTTCACCCCACAAAATATCGTCGTCAAGTGGTCATAGAATTATCACTGTAAATTTTATGTTAATCCGATTTTGTTAATAGGGCAGTGCTTTACCAACTAGGCAATGAATTGATTCTTTTCGAGAGAAGTAATGCTAAAAGTCGCTATAGATCCAAGAAATATAACTTGGAAATAATGGATAAATTAAGGCTTCACGATTACTTATCATAAAACTAAGTCAAAATCATTAGTAAAAATTAATCCGATGAATATGCACGATTTTGTTCATAGTGCGTTGTAAAAAAAGATCGAAGGTTTAAAAATTAATGCATTGCCGAAAGAAGTATTCAACAGAGAGATTATTCTTAAGACGGAGAACGTAAAATAATAAGAAACGGCTTGGTATAAAACTGATATAGTGCATAGCGTTTTACGGTTCTGGATTTTTTGACATTATGGAGAGGTGATAACAGAATATTGAGTTATAGGAGAATGCTAAAGTGAGGAAAGTCGACGGAGAAGTAATACACTATCCTTTTATATGTTTTCAAATCTGCCTTTAGAGTTCCCATAAGACCGTTCTATAAAAAAATGTCAAAATTAATGCGCTTGAATTTAAAAATTGACGTGTACTGTAGAATGCGTATTTATACTCACCTGTATAGATATTTCTGTGTGTTAGTCCAATTAACTGAACTCCCACGATCGACGATTGGTTTTCTTTATGCGAAGGAGAGTTCGTTGCTAACTAATCTCATTTTATTTACTTAAAGCCGTAGGAACCACTTTTAATGGCAGTGGAATTTCCATCGAAATGCTATCTATTCATTTAGTGAATTTTTAAACGCGAAAATAATTTATTCATCCCTATATGATACCACTTTTTCACCCCAGGGAAATATTACGCCATACTTAGTGAACATATTTACTACTGTCCTATATTGAGTTTTATTAATAAGCTGCCAAATTAAAAGGGAAAATTTCCTGGGTTTTGTTCACTAAAATAATGGATTGTACAGAATATAAAACAGAAAATACTAACTTTATTCTTTTATCAGAAACCTGCTAAGTTTAAAGAGACTATTTATATGTAAATACGTTTAGAAAAACCCTTATGAACCCAAATTTTAACCTTTCCTTGCGTAATCCGCTTTTTACCTCCATATTAGCTCGCTGTAAATTTACTCGACACAATACGCTTTTGCAGGTTGAGAAGTTAATAGATAAAGTAAATTTGATTCACATTGAACAAGGCTTTTTTAAGAGTGACGTGGATGCAATTATTGTATTTGGGAAATATAGGATCAAAGAGGTTTATGGCGGAGTTTTCGGCAAAAAATAGAGAGTCTATGTTCCATGGCTAGCATGTGATAGCTTAACGAATTGATTCTGCTTCTGGAAAGGCTCTTAAATTAGTGCATGAAAAGGACTCAGTGCACAAAGGCATAGTTGACGCAAAATCAATGATCGTAAATCGGAACCCAGCCACTTATATCCTTCAAAGAGAAGGTTGATTTAATAGCGTAGCGTAGGGTCTATCTGTTGACGTGATATGCGGTGTATGAAGTTCAAACGCTAGATAAACAGGCATAAGTGGTAAAGCCCTAATTCAACTTGAGCTTAGCAGGTGGGTTTGGAAGTCATCCGTTTGTTTAATTTGAGGACTATTAAGTTTCACAGCCAAAGTTACCCCAAAACGTTGCTCCTCATGTTCCACTGAGAACGGATCTGGCCCTGGGAGTTAAGTGATTGTGGAATTAATTTTAAAATGAAAAACTATAATGACTTGGTGTTACCCAGATCCTTCTTCGAATTGAATATCGGAATTCCAGTGCAGCAGTTTCGCAATGCATATAATTAAGTTTTTCTTTTTTTACTCGTGTAAAAATTCAAGATAATATTAATGTTTCATATTTACCCTTAATCGATCGCACGCAAATGCGTACAATATTTGCTTGATATGACCCGAAACAGTCAATATCGTTTTTTGAGACTATAACTGAATACACATGATTTAGATAACGATATTTAATAGGAAAATACTACGTTATGGTTAAATGCGATTTTTCCTAACAAAATTATGTGGTACAATATTTCAATTTACTTCCTTGATAGTTTTTTCAGCTGGAGCAGGATAAAAAATTGTCTTTCTCTTTAGGTGAAATTAGGCCTATCTTTTCTTCAAGGGCATCTTGCCAAAGCATGATGCATCGATTTCTTCAGGAAAATTAGATAGTCCCAAATCTTATTCTGAAATCACTTTTCTCTCTAAAGTAGTAACGTTTGTTTTCGTAACGCTGAAGAAGCAATCCTTTGTTTAGTGGAAAACCAAATTTTTTTAAACACCTAATATTTATTCTGTTTCCCACATGGTGGCATGTTTTGACGGTAAATAGGACTCCTTTCCCTTGGGATTAGTCAAAAATTGTACTTTTTCAGCTGCCAAGGTCCTTGTCAGACAATTATTTAATAGAGCTGATCATTTTAGAGGAATCGTATGGACATGAAATCAAATGGTACTATAATGTTACGTTTTTTTCCACATTGACCTCATGTATCCATTTGTAGGTAGTGAAAAGCGAAAAAAAGTATACGGAAAGTTAACGAAGCAACGTATAACTCTGTACTTGTGTGATGTTTGCTGCAGTAGCTTTTTCGTCTCTAGTCATTGTTCACACAAGTATCAAGCATTTGTGCAAGATCTCATTCACTCTAATCTCCATATTGGATATTATCGGCAATTTATGGGCGATAACTCGGTGAAATAATAATTAGATAACCATTCACTGATCCTCCAATATGCTACTTTTTGCTTAATCATGACCAAACATGCTTTGAGGCTACATTGAGAAAAAAATGAATAAAAATGCAACACTGGGGTTCGTGTGGGTTGAAATAGTGGAAAACTTTAACTACTGACGGTTGCGTCGGGTAAAAAAACTCAATTTGAACTAAAACCTTCTGGACCATTTGAGAAAAACCAAATCATTGAATAGGCGGAAAAACAAAGTTACTCGATATAGTTTACAATGCAATAACCTCAACGAAAAAGTCTTTGGGCCTCTTTAACCCAAAACCATCTATTAAGGGTTAATAGTTCAAATAATGAACTGATATTTGTCTTAAACTGATGTCTGATACACGTTTAAGGACTATCCAGCAATATGTGCGAACGTATACATTATCAACTGCAGTTGTTGCGACTAAATTTAAATGGTAAATTCGTGTTTGACTTGCTCAGCTTTTGAACTTACTTATCTAAAATATACGGGCAAACAATGTTTGCATTTTCATCATACTATTTGCTATTCTGTAGCTTTTTCTCTCTACATATTTAGGAATATTTTTTTCTTGTATTAATTTTCATTCACCTCAGCCGTGATTTCAAAATTTATTGCAGAAGAGAGGAATTTTCAAGTTATTAATATCTATGTAAGTATTTATCACTATTTTTAATTTCTTTGCAGCATAATGAGAGCTATGTCCAGAATTTCGTCACGCCAATTGAAATGTCCATAATATACCTTGTGAACAAACAAGGCTGTATGTGACTTAAACCTACTATAGAATTTCTGCGTAAAAACAATAAATCCTCGTTCACATATTTTTTAAGAAATGAGAAATCATATGATCGATGACAATTAATGGTTATACTGCCATGGGAACAAGTCATATATAGGCCTCATGAAGGTAAAAATTACTCATGAAAATTGCGACACTTGAATATAAACATCCAACAGCATTTACGCAGCAAATCCCCGAGTTTTTCGAGCAAACTATACTAATCAAAAGTTTCCTACGCCTACTCCCGAATTTCGGAAGCGGGAGCACGTGAGACGAAAACCCTCTGGGGTGTAATCTCTGACGGGAAAAGGTGTGAGGGAAACGTGGAAGGTTGGGGGCAATTCGGTTTCGTAAGGGGATCGGGCTAGACACGGCGAGGCTGCGATCCACATCCCGGCTGCATACTCCCTTTTTTTCTATCTTTCGAAGTGGCACGGGAAACTTTGCCCCATGGAGTAACGTGCTGTAGTACGTAGTACTACAGGAAGGAGACCATTTAATAACCGCTACGTATCGAAATGGGATCTCGACCCGCGTGGCCGGAACTGGCTCTCTCTTGCAACTCCTGCTCTCTTCTCTCCTGCCATATCCCGCATCCCTCGTCGGAACGTCAGCACAAGTCTAGCCTCCTTCAAGGAGTGTTAGGTTAGTGCCCGACAGTTTTACCGAGTTTCGTGGGTGAAGTGGCGAACGTAGGTGGCACCCAGGACGGCGATCATATTGCTCTATGTGCGGTGGCGACGCAAGGTGACTCTTTGTTCTTATTTTTTTAATCGTTCGAACCGTCCGGCGAGGGCAATACACCGGGACCGTTGGGAAACGAGAGGATCAGGAAGTGCGGAAGGTTAATGGGCGAGAGGACGAGATGAGAAATTGAGGGGAAGCTTACAGGAGGAGAATGCAATACGAAATCTGCTGTAGGATCACGGTTACATTTTTCACCTTGTAATCATGGTTATTCAAAACGAAAAAGTACTCGAGAGGGCCAAGAATAGGAGACACTTTTCTAAGAACGAATTCAATTCCTGGACAGTTGGTATAAAGTACCTAAAAAAATTTAAATAAAATATTACGATCACATTTCCGTTCTCGTGAGAGAAACTGGAAAATAGCCGTAGCTCGAGCGCACTCGTAATTGAAAACCGCAATCACGCCCCGGAATAAACCAATATTTTAAAATGACATTAATTTAGTATTTGTACATAAAAAATTCAAAGTACACAAGGATGTATGCTTATGCATGGGAGAACATATTTCTAACGTCGGGGCGGAGGCTGTACTAGTATAAATGAAGTTGGTGAAAATCATTAGCGATGCGAAGAATCTTTGATCTAATATTTGATGGAAATATAGCTCAAATAATTGCTATAACAGGAATGTTTTACAGGAAATAGAGTATGCATCATAGAGCTATTGAACATGTCGACTCATAATACACATCTATATGCTACCCTTAGAGGGTATTAGTACACCAGCCGTGTAAAGATGTGAAGAAGAAGGTACAAGGAGATGAAAATTTGCAGTGTATTTTGATTGGAGCGTACTTTTTGCGTATTAAAATAAATGTTCAACGTAATATTGGTGTGATCTTTGCGACTTACCAGTCTTGGAGTACCTTGCCCTGGGATAATGGTGTGCAACATCTGATTCAAATAATGAAGTGCACTTTAGCGTCAACTCCTTGAACACGTGTGCTGTTATTCCTCCTGGATGTAGGGACGTTTACCTTCAATGGAGTGCAGTTATTTAGATGTACGTGATAGTACGAAGTTTAAATTAATGTTAAAGCACGATCTAAAGATGAAGATAATGCAAAAAACATTTAGGAAATTGCTTGGAGAATATAATTCAATCGGGACTTCAGGGATTCGATCATATAATTTTAAGACAATGGATTAAAGATTAATAACTGAAATGACTGTCAAATTTTATGAATATATTTTTCAGTACATCAGGCATTTCTTAGTGCTATTAATATCAAAACCATCCGCCTTAAGCTAAAAAAATAACCGACTCAACCTTCTGCGCTGACGGAATAACATTTTACATGCCTCCTAAGCCATTGCTTGTGAAATCCCAATGTTTCGTGCCATTCCATCCATTGAATCGGATTATCGTCCACATCTTAAAATTCATGTAACTTATAGTGCTTTATCCTAAAAAATTATAAAATCTTTCAAGTTATGACAAAGTTTTGCTGGACCTGGTGCAATTAGTTACACTTAGTTGAAGTATGATTTTTTTATGGTTGAATTAATTACTAAATTTTCTATTGGAATAGATACTGCTGTTACAACAAACGCGTTTTAGATGACTGAAAGAAAGATACAGAGGCAAAAGAGGTAATTTTATAGAATTTAAATGATTACCTCTTGTGACCCTCGTTAAATTTTGTTATGTATGACGAGCGACACCGCCCGTTGGCAGCCAAAATATAACCCTGAATTTACGATGGTTCTTCACTTTGGGCGTCAAATATATATTATCTTACCTTATTCTCACTACCTTATCCTAGTCACCCACCTTCCACTGGATTTCCATTTAACCTCCGTCAGTTGGCAATCGATAACGACTAACTCCGTAGGTCAAATTCAATTCACGGATTTTTTTTACGTTGCCTGATTAATAAAATCCCTTTACTCCTACATGCTTGACACACATAACTCAATTTCACTTACAAAGACACAAAATATTGCGCATATAATAAAGGACGTAATACTTGACATATACGCACAACCCTTTATGCGGAACATAAATATCCAATGATAATTCAGTGGTGGAAAATGGGTCCCATTAATACCTGCAAATGATGCCCTCGCACTCACGTTGGTCGGTTCACAGTTCAGTTAACGGATCGTTCCCGCGTTGAAGTGCACTTATATGTGGCCCCCAATCCTCCAAAATATCCCAGGTTTCTGTTATCATCTATCCTGTGTTTTGTCCCTTCAGGTACACTCGCTGTATCGCTTACTCGGGGCAATTATCAAAATAAACTTTATTTTTGCCCTCGAGCAGGTCCTTCGGCTACATTGGTTTAAGTCGATTACTCGATTTGACGGCTGAAGACTGAACTCGAGCACTGAATGAATAAACACTGAGCTATTCATGTACATCTACATAATACCCCGCAAGCCGCCTCAAAAGGCGTGTGGCGGGGGGTGTTAGGACACCAGCCGTCAACAAAAAAAAATAAATAAAATAAAAGTTCCGCCTAGCATTTATGAAAGTCCAATTGTTCGGGGGAAAAACGAACTCCCAAACCTATCCGTTCGGCAAAATATCTCTCTTAATTTATCGATTCTGTCGGACCTAGAAATATAATGTGGTTCCAAAATGATGTTCTCCGTGTCGCTCTGAAAGATATCCATTCTCAATGGCTCAAGAAATCTAAGCCTAGCGCGTAGCCTCCGAGTCTAGCGGCTCCCACCCTAAATCGTTCAAAATCTGTGTAACACTTTCTGTACGGCCGTAGCAGTTTTTGACGAATCGCGCAGCTTTCCTTTGTATTTTATTAAGTTTATGGACTAGGTCTTTCTCCGCCGAATCCCATATGCTCGCTGCATATTCAAGGTGTGGCCGGACGAGTGCGAAATAGCACCTCTCTTTCACTTTATCATCCGAAAATCTTCCCACAACACGCTTGACAAATCCTAGCTTCTTCAGGGCTCTGCCACAAATATTTCTTATATGTGTCCCCCACGATAGGTTCGAAGTTATCGTAACTCCCAGGTATTTCACTTCATCTGTCGCATTGAGTGAATGAGGAAGGAGCCATAACAGATTATTATTGAATACTGAACAAATAACGACTAAACCATTACTGAGCAGTAAATGAACCCCCTACGGTTGCGGCGCATCGCTTATATAGGATTCGTTCAGCCTGAATTGTTAAGCTTCTTGGAATTACTGTTATGTTCTGGGAGGCACGAACTTCCGGCTTCTAGAGCATTCTAAAATCCCCACGTGCTCGGCTTCGCTAAGCAAGCCCTTTGTTATTGAACTCGCCTTGACAACCACCTCGTGGGTCGTATCTATGGTTGATTTAAATGAATTTTTTTACATTTCGACGAAAGCAGGAAAAAAAATGCCGGCTGGCAATGAGAAATTAGTTGATTTGGATGCTCGAGAGACTAAATTAATGTTGCTTGTCTTAATTTGCTGAAAAATGTAAGATATAATAGGAAATACAAAGATGTGCATAAAATGCATCAAGTATGACCACATTGCTTTCAAAATCAAGGGAACATGACCTCTACGGTATCGTAATGTTACAAAACTAATATAAGTCACTGGCAGGGAATCGACATTCCCGCAAACCACCACAGAGGGGTTTTCTGGTTAAGAGGTTGTGTTTGGCCACTGACGTTTCCGTTTAACCAACACAGCAAATGATTTTTGTTCTTTCTTTTGTCGTGTGGTGCTAATTAATGACGGCCATTGGAGATTTTTCATCTAAATTTGTTGCAGATTGCTTTTACATTTAGTAAAATTACTTTCTCTTAGGTGTAGTCGAAATGACGCCCATAGACGTTCTAGGGAGTGACAAAGTCCGGGCATTCTAGTGTTGAACCCATTCCTTGGAATAAATATGGATAGATAGAATGGCTAATTCTTTGGAATAGATAGAATGGCTAAGATAAATACCAAAGTTATTTTTCAACAGATTCAGACGAGATATCGTGGAAGTTCGACATATTATTTATAAATACCCTGTGGAAAAGTGCAATTTTGTTTCAATTTTAATATACCAAATTTATTCTTTGAGTAGTCAAATAGCCCTAGTTGTTCTGTAGGCGTTGGCTTTTATAATATTCTTTTTCATTACCTACTTCTCAATATCTTTAGTCGCGGAAATATCTTTTGTCATGTCGTAGGAAAAAATATTTCCCTCCGTGCCCTTTTGAAAATGCTCAAGGGGAAGAAACTTGCCTAATCACTTTGTGATGGATTATGGGACTCCTGTGACTCTTTGCGATGAGAAGGGCAAACTTTTCTTCAAGTGAGGTCGGCCCAAGTCCTCTTCAAGGTTCTCTCCGAGATACTTCTGGACCTCTTTTTGTTGGAGAGATAGAGGTACGAAGATTGGACCGCGCCATGTTTACAAAGAGTGGGACCTATTGAACTTTCTCAAGCCCACCTTCCCGGCGAGGGAAGTTTCCCGACAGTGCCGCATTTAGGCGATCCGTGAATGCTAAGAGAAATCGCTCTGCATGGAGAGGGACACCCGAACTTTCGGCAGATTGACTCATGTGATAGCGGAGAGGACAGTTATGAACATTTGGCGTAAGTAGTGGAAAGTCGTGGGACTCTTGAGGAAAGGGAAGATGTGAATGAAGTGGGGGAATGTCAAGATGGAGGAGAACAAGCGTAAAGGACCAAAAATGCGTGGATGGTCGAGAAAAAGAAATAAAAGCGAAAGTGAGTGTAGAGATGGGAAGAGTAGGATAGAGGGTAGGGAAGAAGATTGGAGGCTGAATGATAGATTGTTGCTTGATTGGGTACAGCGTAGGATTGGGACTATAAAATCTCTTTACCTCCTAACCATAAGGAAAAGGCTGAATGAAACCGAAGGGAAAGTTAATTTATAGAAGAAACTGTGTCTCGAATGAACGTAGATATAAGGATAAAGCAAAAGAACTTAAGGGGGGGATATGTTGGGGATCTGTCAAACAGAAAGGTCACGTGGGCAGTTTTGACATTTTTCCAATCTGTTAAAGATTCTTATCATAGAAGTGGAAAAGTACGCTTTTGCTATCCCATTCAACAATATGCCTACTCGTGATTATCTATGCGTTTATGAGGAAATTTGATTCCTCAATTTTTAACAATTTCATTGTGATGCAGCTTTGTTGGAAAACTTCCCCATAAATATTTTTGTCATATTTAATCCCATCACATTTTGGGTAATTATGCTAATATGTAGTCCATCCATGAATCTGGTTGCAATTCATAATTTGGCCATATTTGGTCACATTGCACATTTTTCTTTAATTTTTCCTTCGGATCCACTGTGGATTTTCAGTTTATCTCCATTTGCCCTGCCTGTTTAATGCGTATTTCGGTCAGATATACGCCCCATCATTAAATCCGTAAATAGTAAAATACTTATTTTGTGTTTCATCAGAAAATTCTATTGTTAACTCTGTTAATTGACCTTTGAAACATCATAACGCAATATCAAGGTCAAAAGACTAATAAATGTCAAACCAAAACCCTGTGTTTAACCAACTTTTTATGCAGTACCAGGTGATTTATGATGCAGTACCAGAAGTGATGTTTAAGTAGCTAAACCCTATTCCAGTTCCTAATCGGTAATGTGGTTGACTATGTGGTTGGTTAATTCCACTTCCAAAACAGAGGCCCTCACAATTTGTGAGACTTGATTAGTAATAACGATCCCCACTTTTGAGTTGTATGCAAGTAGGGAGCACTTCATTGTAAGGACTTATTTGAATTGGGAATAAAGGCCGGTTTACTCTATGCTAATGACAGTACTGATTACAGTCCTGAATTCAGCGCCGAAACTCGGAACCGAAGTCGGGACTTGAGAGTTCGATGTTCGAGTCTTTACTTGGAATATTTACACGATGCTGATTTTATTCCATAGTGGCACTGACCGGGTATTTTCTCTGCGACGCAATGTAAATAAATTGAGCCATAAGGTGTTGATATAGTTACTCATTTGTTTATAAAAATTCCCGAACTACCTTCAGAAAATCTTACCCGGAAGCCTCAAAAACATTCTCTCGATTATAGTTCAAAATGCTCCCTCGAAGATTATTTTGGTAGACTAAAGCTCCGCCACTGGAATTCTTTCGAAGCGTTTGACTCACCTGCTTGCTTGTCGTTGGATTCAAGAATCGGTTTGAAAATAAGTATCAATTTAATTTCTCTCTTCAGAGCTCACAATCTAATTCAATTTTGTGAATCGTATACTATTGCACCCTTTTCACGTAATAATTTTTAGCATACTGAGTTCTGTACAATTTTCAGTACTGATATTAGCATCATGTAAAACATTCTCTACACTTGTGGACCTTTGGCGCCTTTATTCAGAGTAGACTTCTTCCGACGCTAGGCTTCTTTCCATCCTACCTCAAAACCCTTCTATTACCACTCTACCCGCGTATTGTCAATGACGCAGAATACCTCAGCCATCTGCCTGCCAGCCGTCTGCCTGCCAGCCGTCTCTGCCGTCTATACGAATCAGTGGCGCAAAATTTCTCAGCTCTTGTCCGCATCCAGATGTTATAAAATTACCCTTTTCCTGTTTCAGATTGGTAAGAATTGTTATTTATGAATGTGATGAATCTTTGATAAAACCTCAGGATTAAGCACACTTCACCACGACCTGGGTTTTTATGACTAAGCATCATCATCAGGTGATTACCAAGTGTTCAACACTTTAATATAGACTTACAGTAAATATTGGGAGAGAGGAGGTAGGAGTAGGACAAGGTTTTGCAGAAGGGAAGTTCTTATACAAAATTGGAAATAACGAGGGAAGATGCGGATAACAAGAATTCATTAATGAGGATAAATTTAGGGTCAAGACGTTACTATTTGAATATTTATAGCTGCTCTGAAGCATTGATCTTACGCCGGATATCAGTAAAATTGCAACACATTTACTTTAAAATCAATGTGGTATAGACTAGTTAGAAATAGTTTCCTTCGGGATTTTTCTTAAAAGTAATGTATTGTTCCTTTGTTCTACTCTGAAAACTTACCGATACCAGCCCCACGTAAATATCTGTGCACGGCAAACAATTATACGTCGAAAAATATTTATAATAAAGTACCACAAGGTTTGTGAAGTTCTTGTTTTATCCGTAAAAATAGTTATCGAAGGATAATGAAGATTAAATGGAAGGAGAGAATCATCAACGAAGTCGTTCGACGAGTTAGAGAGTGGAGAGCATGACTAAGAGATGATGAAGAAAAAAGTTCATTAACAGTTTTTCGCGTCAAATTTGTGTAATGAATAAATAATGGAAATTTAATTTAATAAAGATATTTAAATAAGAAACAAGGATGGAAGTCATCAGGCTAATTTCAAATAATGAATAGCATCAAAGTTAAAAATATGTTGCGGATGTTAAAATGAAGCGGATGGCGGAGAGTAGAGTGTCAAGAGAAGCTGTTGCAAAACAAACATCGGATTGATTGCTGCGGATGATTGTTGATGAGAAAAGATGAATGGTCCAGTTATGGCCATGTTTAAAAGGAAGCGCTTCGTTGGTCTCGCCATGTCGGTAGAGAGGACGAGAATCCAATAACGAAGGAGGTTAACTTTAGAATAGTGACTTGTTTCAGGCGAGGGGTTATACAGAAAGTCATGTGGTGGAAGGAAAATGAAGAAGTATCACGGGTATTCGGAACAGAAACGCATGTATGAATAATGCGTTAGTGTAACTAAAGCAAAAGAGATCTTCATCGATCGGGCGTTTAAGGTAGTTGGAGAGAAGTGTCATATAATCAGGAAATCAATGAATTTGATCACATTTTAAAGAAAAATATCTCGTCCTTCTATAGATACAAAAAATATCAGCCCCTACCAATCTACTTTCCGAGACTTTTGACTAAAATTACCAACCCATTTACATGGCATATGGTACGTGTTACATGGTGTATGCACTCCAGAGAGACCTTATCTACAAAATGAGGAATTTCTAACGCCTAAATTTCGTCAAAAATGAACAGTGTGTATTTTGTATGTATTCTCAACCATTTTTGATAGTAAATAATCTCTTCACCGCAGTCATTTTCTTGGATTTCCAGAAAACCTTCCGTTGTGAAGGGATTTTGTACTTACCGCGCGAAGAAAAGTAGTCGAGTTAAAGATGTATGTAGATATTATTATTTAATTACTTTTTCACAATACTAGATTTCATGCATGCTCTCTACAACTGCTGAAATCAAAACGTAGTATTCTAATATGGTCTCCATCATGACAAGGGAACTATATCGCTCAAACTATCTTGAGAGGACATCATCGAAGTAGATGCTATTTAACAGGAGAATCACTAATAGTTAAACTGTTTGGACTGTAGCTTTCTCGAAAGGAAACGGCGTGATGGGTATGTATTTTTGGTAAGAATTTCAGGGTTCAATGGCTATAGTATACTGTACAGAGTTGCAAAAGACGAGAGAGATAGACGGATGGAAACTGGTATGCGAGAAGGAATTATGGGATGCGAGGAAGGAGACGAGTGGGGCAGTAGGAGTGATGGCGGAGAAGTCGAGTGACTGAGAAGGTCGGAAGGTCAAGATTAGGGACCGAGAGTGTCGGAATCGGAGGCAGTTGCGGAGGAAGGGATCGTGAGAGGGAGAGAGAAGAGGTTTGCGAAAGGAGAGGGTCTAAAGGGTCTAAGAGAGAGAGAGAGAGAGTGACGGGGAAGGGATAGATTGGTCTGGGATTAGGGGTGCAGAGAGGGGGGTTTAAGAGTGGGGCCTTCGGATGGGGCCCGGGGTAGGGTATCCTGGAGGAGGAGCCGCGTGCCTTCCTTGCCCCAGAGAGAAGAGGAGAGAGCGTGGAGGAATCCTTCAAGGCTGGATTGGATGCGGGGAAGGCAAGAGGTCAAGAGAGGACTGCCGGGGAATGGACCGGAGTGAGAGAATCCCTCGGAGAGTTCGAGGTTCCAGTTCAACCCATCGCCGGTGCAATCGAGGCCTCGCTCCGGCGGGAGAGGGGCGTGATGGGATATGAGGACGGAGAGCTCTGGGGGAGGTTGACTGGAGGTCACAGTGGAACCATCGCTCCACACTTCTCGTGGAAAATAATAAAACTTTACTACTCCGGAAGGTGTGCGGGGAGGGATTGGTATTCCCTTTGAGATCACAATGTAGTCGGGCTGCGTGCCCTAAAAATGTCCCGTTACTGATTCGGATGGGAAAAAAGAATTGTCTCGGGAAGGAGCTTCTCTCGGGGATACTCATATCGTGACCTGTTGATAGACAATACTTTGTAAGATTGAGTCGCATTCTTTTTTAGAATCAAATATTGAGAAGTACAAATTGAATTAACCTACATTTAACTATATGGATAATCGAGTACCTTATCAAGAATTAGTGGCCATCTGTGACGGTATGGGAAAATAAAAATGGCTGAACCTTTAAGATACCTCGACAACAATAATAAGTAGCCTTCATAAGGGCAAGGTAGAGACTATGGAATCATCTCTACAATCTAACCTCTCATCAACGTTTAATGAAAGTGTGTGGTGAAAAATATTTTTTTAGGCATTTGTTTAATTTTGTCAGTATTTGGGAAATAATGAGCCCAATTAGAGGAAATGATTGCCACTGCAGAGAAGGAACTTTCCCCAGGTAAGAATTATTTTCGCCTTTAATGAATAATCATCTTTACGGTGAAAGTGCATTGGAGATATGATACACTGGAGATTTATCCACCTCATTAGGAATTTTATCTAGATTAATTTTAAAGGTTAAACTTAAGAATCAACAGCAAGAATTTTGGTCATATGGCCGTAGTGCGAGAGTAATCATTATTTTGATGAGATTTTACAATTCTAAATTAAAAGAATACTTCCATTAAAAGCCTGCATACAGCGACGTATCCTCAAGCTGCTAGTAATTTCATTCTTATTGAGGAATTTGTCCTATACCCATCTACTTCGAAGGAATTTTGGGCCTTTTGCACTATTTTTTACATTTGGATACCGGTGAAAAGTTTTATGCCTAGAAAGACGCAAGAATGTATCTTCGGGGATATAATTGCTGTTCTTAATACCTTTGAGATTTCAACAGTTTTTCAAAAAAAATGCCCTAGTAAGAGAAACAAATCAGCTCCTCGGCCGGAGCGTATAAATTTAAGTGACATATACCCATGAAAATCTTCTATAAGAACCTAATTAGTCGGCCTAGTTTAAAATTTGCTGAATTGACGCTTTATACTGTAATTAGGAATCAAAACTTAATTTGATGGATGATATTTAGTAAAATTATCTCTTTCCATTTCTTCTAGTAACATTCAGGATGAGGCACCTTCACATGATACTATTATTTGCTTGTCATTAATAAGATAAGTTATTAAAGGCGAGTACGAATATGTATTTTTCCGAAAGCAGTATTAAAAGGTAAAAATGTGACTAAATTTTCCTAAGCACGTTATTCTATGTTATGGCTCAAGTTCCGATGTGAGTCTGTGGCTTTTTGTTTTTCATGATTTTGAATATCATACTCTCACGCACAGAAATGGTGTTTAAAAGAGTTATAAAAATGTTTTTAGGCTGGCAAGAAAGTGATGTTTTCGGTACTTTCATTTGGTTTTCAGTACCATATTTCTTAAGTTTTAAAAGAATATTAATCTTCACTAATGGTAAACTTTCACGGTGCCTCTTAATAAATATAATTTACGACCAGGTTACTGTGCTTAAGTTCGTCGTCAAGCTATTTTTTTCGGATTAAAATCCTTTTCTATCCATTTTATGAGTGTAGGGGTTTAATTTTTTCAAAATAACCTAATTATTATAATGAAAAGTTGGAAAACGAGTCATTTTTTTATTCATCAAGTGTTAATGTACACCTTTGCCATTATTAAATGCAATGCTCAATGAAATTCCACTAGGTCACGAAAACCTTTTTTTCTCAATCATTAACACCTATTTTGGGCGATTCAACATGCCGTCCTTCTTGCTTCATGTCATTTATAATCGTAATGTAGGAAGGAATTGTAGCTGGTTAAAAAAATATTCTGGCGTTTTAAAACAACAAATGTTTTTTCTCAAACTCAGTTTATGGGACCAGATAACTCATTGCACATTTTTGGTCCATTTTCTAAGTAATACGTATTTGTATATAATAACTTGTAATAATAAGGAGTTTTTATTGATCGAATCATGAAAAACGAAAATTGCAACAATATTAAAGTTTTATGCGAGATATGCTAGGATTCGTTGAATCCTTTCGTGGAAGGGTGTAGGTGAGTGAAATCTAGGAGTGACGGTTGAAATTAAGAAAAGAGAAACCTTGGGGCTATCTGTTTGCCTTTGACGCACTATACTTATACTACCAGTTTAATTAAGCATTTGGCGTTGTGAATTGCATTTCAGATAAATACAATTCAATATTCACTTTCTTTCTTTCGGGAAAGGTCCATTTTAAGTCTTTTGTAATGATGTGTTTTCAACATTCATCTTGTCTATGAATTAGGCGGGAGTTGTTGTCCTGTTCAGTTTGTATTTCTTGCCTTAAAACGATTTCTTGTTTTATCAATTTGTATTCACTCCGAATATGGCACGTAGAGACTTTTCTTTCGGGTATTATTAGAATACAGTTACGGGCGTAAAACGTGGCCATGCCCTAGACAGGAAAAATATCCACCCCAACTGGACTTGAACCCCTTAACACATAGCTAGCAGGCTGAGGGTTAACTTTGCCACCACCAAAGCCAGCGATCATCACATAGTTCTGTTATATCTTTGATTTGAAATATAACAGATTATTTTGGATTATTGGCTGAGATAAGTCCTTGTCAAAAAAGCTTTTGAGTGACCTTTCTTGCAGTTGAGACTTTAATTGAATTGATTTATCCACGAATCCAGCAACAAAATTCTCCGAACAAATAATCCTGTTTAAGTAATACGTCTCTACTCATATGATTACAGCTCTTTCAACATCTTAGGTGGCTCTACACTGGCTGAATGATTAATTACAAATACTTTACTGCTAATGTAATTTAATTTGGTATAAAAAAATCCTGATTTCAGTGATGTAATAATTTATTTAGTTAAAACCAAAATTATAGTACTAAATATTCAAATTAAGCCACCAATATTTTTTCCACCCATCAGATCGGAATATAGCGCCATATGAATGGAACAACTACACTTTGACTAAAGTTGCGACAGTATTTCGTTAAATTCTTTAAGAAATATGTGATAAGAATTCTATATTTTATTTCAATATTTATGTGCTTTTTTCTTCATTAAATTAGTTTTACAGGAAATATTTTAGGTTCCTGTCTCATTCAAGTTGCTATTTCTGCTGAAATTTGAGGGATTTCCACAAAAATCTGCGTTATAATCTCTACTTTCAAACCTGAGTTGCAGTAAAACTATCTTTTCATCCAGTTCGTAAAACGTACTTCAAAGATGCTGTATTAAATTTTTCAGCTTCCCTGGAATAAGTGACCCTGAAGCCAGAGCCACTTTAAATCTCCCGGTCGCGTGATGTCACTCCCTGTCATGATCTTCCTCTGGAGCTCCGTTGGAGGGTTCATTTGACTCGATTTGGTGTCGTGTGCAATTCGAAACGGACGCATCAGGGTCATGGAAAGGAGGATTGCGGGTTGACCCTGCCAATCACATTCACCTTGCAAATGGGAGAGCCGGATAAGCTGGGATACTACGGGGTGAGTCGCACAAACCTTTTTCACTGCTCTTTATTTCGAGTTTGTCAAGTGTTACCTATCACATGTTCCTTTGGGGCTCTAGGGAATGGATGCTATTGTTATACTCCTTAATGAGTAAAAATTGCACGTATGTATGTACATATGAATGTAAAATATATTTTATAAACGACTCCCTCGCTTTTGGCTACAATCAATATCTTGAGAGTTTTTGATACAATTAAAATATATCGGCATGGTCGAAGCGAAAAAATTAGTTACGGGACCAAATATGAGCTAATTGAAAAAACTTATGAAATAAAAATTTAAATAAATGTAACCATAAGAGTTGAAAGTTTATTTCCAAATTTAAAATATGTTTATAAGGATTTCAAGCAATTGGACTGCTAATAAATTAAAGAGCAGGGATAAAAGTGATTGCTGGACTTCACTGGTTTCCTGTGGCGTCTGAGAAATTTGAGCACGTATTATTTTTTCTTAGGTTGGCTTGTTGAAATAGGTGTTTCGGCTCTCACCCCGGGATTAAAACTTCCGCCCTGGAATCAAGCTTTTCGCTTATGTCCGAGGCAAGGAAGAGGTGGGAAGGAAGGGGTGGGTAGGAAAGGTTAGCGAAACCAACTTCGAGGCCGACACCAATGAGGAGGATTGAGGTCAAAAGGACCTCAATTGGGCTTCCGCCTCCCCGAAGTGCTAGTATTAGTTTGGTTACCAAAACAGCGTGCAACGAGTAGCCGTCGGTCTCGCTTTCGCGAAAACCTGCCGCACATCTTTGAGAACCGGAAGAGCTCGTTGCCCAAAGATTTGGGATCAGGTGTCTCCCTGGCTCCCTTTCCGGGTGGACGCCGTGCGGTCTGCTTGAAGAAATACTATACTTGTTTCAAAGAGCGGAATTCAGGAATAGATTTAAGAAATTAATTGCAGATGAAGTTCGTGTGAGGCGAATTTTAAAGATCCATAATTAATGATAGTAATTGTTGAATGTTAGAATGGTTTGCTGCATGTCTTTACAAAAAGAGAAATATCAGGCTTGATGCGGTGGAAAGAATTCATCGTAAAGAATGAATCATCAGGCCTGATGATGATGTAGTACATCAAAACCTAGGTCGAATAAAATTTATCTTAGTGGAAAATTTCCTAACTCTCATTCTTTATGATATCTCTCTACCCCATTTTACTGTAGGTTAATTGAATTTTTCTTCTTTAATCCATATATTAATATCATACATCATTTTTTCCTCAAAATTCATTACCATATTTCCGGAGTAATGCTTAACATAACATTTCCTTCGTTGTGTTCATAAAACTTATGCATTTAATGTGTGTAATTGTTATGTAAATATATTAAATTAGCCACATGTGGAGAACATCAGTCATCTTATATTATTTTCCAAGAGGTGGGAGTTCAAATGAAGTAGTAGGTACTCCAATACTTATCAGAGTTTCCAGTACTTCAGTCAACAGTCGTAATGTGACTAATAGCACCAACGAATTGAAACAATTTGTAAGTACATGCTACTTAATATATGCAAGAGTATTTTTCAATAATGTGAAATTTGGGGTAAAAGTTTGTTCATCGTTAATCAGGTGCAGCCCTAAAGAATCGAGTTGCAGGAAATTCAGTGTGAACTATCCCGATACACCGTCATATCCTATTCAACGGAGGGAAAGAATTTTTCCTCAATCACTAATTAGGCGCGGCCGAGAAGATTCAAATTGACGAAAAAAGGTTGTTTAGATCGGAGCCAAATATCCCGGAAGTACATATTTTATTCCACCAGGGTGTCCGATCGGTTTTTGGGGTGAGGGGTGGAAGGACTCTGGGTCGTCGATCTCTGAAACAGGATCGTTCCCAAGAGAATCCCCATGTTGATTCGGATTAGGGACCGAAGGGGTGTGAGGGAATAGACTGGGGGGAGGGGGGAAGAAGAGGAGAGATGGTCGGCAGCCGTGGAGACCGGACACTTTCGGATTGTGGGGGGGGGGTTTGGAAATCTCGACCGGCTAGCCACCACGCCCGACCCCTGCGTCAACTGAATCCGGAAGACCCCTGGATAAGGGTTACCATCCCATCCCACGAAAGGATAAGGTCGCGGGGATGAGGGGGAGATAGAGAGGAATTAGTATTGAGTTGGTGGGAAGGGTTGGATGGATTGTTAGGGTAAAGGCAGTTAGGCACGGCGTCGGGGATGTAGTGTTAGAGAGGCTAGTTGGGATGACCTAGGAGCCGAGCGGACCCTAGTCTACTGGCAGAGGTCAGGTCCTAACCGACTGCTCATTAAGTGTGCTTAGTGAGGGTGGACGAGAGAACTTCGGCGGGGATTGTGTGTGGGCGTGGATGGGGTTGGAATGGAGCGAGGGTGGGACAGGGATATATGTATGGAGAGAAGAACACATCAGTGGGGTGGATTTGGGAGAAAAACGGTCCCTCGGTCGGATGACCCCGATTAGGGCACCAAATTTTAAACCCATCGTGCGCGCAGCTTTAATACGCCTTTCAGAGCGAATATTATTCAAATTATGTCACAATGGGAAAATTAAATCCGATCAAAGACCACGGAAATGACTGATATGCCCCACAAGTGACCGTCACAATCCGGATGAAGTTCTTAGTGATCTCACTGTTTAAACACTCTGCAAAGGGTTGTATTAAATATTCGATGAATTCAACACAAGGTGTCATAAAATGATTCTACCAAAGGTCAATGTATATGCCCGCAGATGTAAAACCGTGGTGAGATTAATACATGGAAAGTATCACTATTATGGAACCTCACTAGGAACTCAGAAATTATGGGTGGAGATGTTGTCAAAGTGAACGTAACTCTTTTTCGGATCATTCGTTAAAGAATTCCAACTTTCTCTTGATTGTAATTGTTGGACGAGGAGTACTATTTAATATGTCACTACCCTGCAAGGTAAAATGTAAGAGACTGTAAGTACATATCAATCAAGTTTATCTATCCACAGTTTATGTAGCCATTTTAAATAATATTGTAAAATAAACTCATGAAATGAGCATTAAGGAGAACTTAAGTCCTCAGACTTATATTCTGGATATAGAATTTCATCTAAACTGGATTAATTCAACTGAGATCTTTTTTCAACATGATTCATGAGATGAATATCTTGAAGGGAGTATTTATATACAGTACTTTAACTAATGAAGCAAATATCTATCTGAGTAATTTCCTCATTTAGGATGAAAAATGGCTCAAAAGATTGTGCCACAAGTAGAAATATAGTTATTTCCAACCTAAATATACGCTTAGTTTAAGTAATCAGTTGTCTCAGGAGTGGCCTCATGGAATTTACTATACATTGTTGATGAAGTAACTTTGTTATTCCATTTAAATTTTATTTAAGACGTGTTTCGTCGTGGCACGTCATCATTAGATGTGTTTATGACGTCGAAACCAGGGTCGCCTTAAATAAAATTTATGTGGAATAACTATGTTACTTCATTAAAAATATTCTATTAAGTTTAAGAGTCAATGTGTGTCCTTTAAAATAGATTAATTACCAAAAAATCACATGATGTTGTTGACAGGTTTTTGTGTATCTTCTAATGTATTGAACATACTCCTTACATAGTTTGCTAAGTATCTGATATAATGTTTTACGGTAAAAAATAAAAATATCGCGCCAAAGCTCGAGTATAGATCTCTGCTCTCTATGGTGCCAGTCACTCTCCCGTCACTGCCGTATCTAAGCGACAGGAAAATATTTTGATACAGCGAGAGAGGAGCAATAATAGGAAAGCTGTAAGGATCGCAGGGCGTGGGGTCGATGTGCGGGGAAGGGGCGATGAAGGACACGAGGGCGTCGTGCTAATTGGCGAAGTGAGAAGGGCCAAGGGTTTGAGCGACAGCGGGAGCGGCAGCAAAGAGCTGGCAGGATTTTGACACCGCGTATGCGAGAGTAAGGTCGAGAGGAAGAGAAGCGTGCTGTGGTGCGTGAGATTGAAAGGGTGCGAGCTGAAAAAGGTAGACTTGGGATATTTTTTCCATTCCGCTCCGTGCCATTGGATTGCATTTGAACGGAATTCCGAGTCGCTTGATTGACGCGGGTGAAAAATTCCTATTTGTGAGCCCTCCTCTAAAGTGAACCTAATTGGTTATATTTACGGTGGATGCACCAGAAAAGTTAAAATAACCCAGATTTCCAAGCTTCATTTTTGTTAGCAATTTGATGATAGTATTGAACTCGTTATTTATCATCAACAGTTATTAATGCGCAGATTGGTTCAACTGCGATGTCCAATTCTCCTTTAGGTCACGTCGTGATTCCTCCGCAGTTCACTATTTCAACGTTCCTACGCAGTTGACCCTGAAATTCCAATAGATAGGTGCTCGAACAATTTGAATCTTGGCTGAACAATTCGAGGAAAATCAGGTCTGTATCTTGAAGAGCAATTTAAAAATTCTCTCACATAAACGCAGCCGTAAATTCCGAAAAAAATGCTTTCAGTCTGCGTAGCAGCTGAACAGAATCTACTCCTACAAAATGATCATTAATGCTGATAAAAGGGAAACATAGCCCTAGAGTTGCTGCTATAAGGATATCCAATCGTAAGTACCCTCTAAATATCCAATCTTCCTCCCTGCTTTCACATGGCGTCCTTTTCACTCAGGAAAGGTAAAGTAATCTTCAGTTTCCTTTTCATTTCAGCTCACGTGATGCAACGCAGTTTTACCATTTCATGCAATTTTTTTTACACAAAATCGTTGCTTAAAGCACCATTAAAATTTGGTGAGAAATATTTTGGGATCAGAGAGGATTTCCCTTAAAAAATGGGAATTAAAAAAAATCAGCACATTCGAGATCTAGTTGCCTTGTATCCGCCAAAATTGCCAGTGGAATTAGTAAGTTAGGATAGCGTAGTGGTCTCCGCATTGGTCACGCAAACCTAAGGTTCGTGGGTCGATTCCCGGTCCAGGCTCAATATTTCTCATGGTAATTTCTTCAGCACATTCAAGTTCAAAATACAGTCTGATAGGGGTTGTGTTAAATCTCTTACTAGGTCCATTAATTATTTATTATCCTAATTCATATCCGATCGAATATCTTCCTACCACTTCTTATGCTTTTGGTGTTTGAGAATGAGCTACACTGTAAGGGTCTCAATGTTTGAAAACATGCAGTGCTTAAAATAAATGAAGATTAAATTTGGCGTATAAAAGAAGTATACTTTTAATTGCGTGGCTATATTGAGAGAGGACATGTTATGGGATTATGACAAAGCCAAAGAAGAATTATTTTTAGCGCGAGACGGAAAAGAGAATTTTTATTAGTCGATGGTCTTTGGCTGAAAATGTTCAAAACAATACCACTATAATTATGAATGGAATATTGGAATTCATTCATTTATGAAATACATATATGGACCTGCTGGTGAACCCAAGAAAATTTCATAACGAATCATCTATATTTTACATTAACAAACAGCATTTTTTGTTGTTAAAAATGGAAGTAACTTTCCCAAATCAATGGATGGCTTTTCATGTTAGCCTTATATAAAATGAAAGACTTTCCGGATCATTTTCATTTTACGCTGCAAATTACTTTCGACCAAAAAATCTTATAAGCCTTGATCCTAAAGATCAATGTGATCAGTGACATGGGATTCCTTTTGGCTTCAAGCCTACAACTGGCTATGAAATAGCAGATTAACGTGCTTCTTTGATTTAAAGATTCGTAATAAAACTCCGTTTACGAAAATAGAGTAACGGCTGTGCCTTGATAAAAACTAGCAAATCCTCAGCTCAGAATGATTGTTGGTTTTTATCCAGGGAGAGGGGGTGCGTCTTTGGCATTAAACGTGGTTATCATGCCGTAGCTATTCCCAAAGGGCTACTTTATATATTTGTGGATACTCTACGCGTCAGAATAATCTCTCTTGAGCAGAAACGAGACACGATTAGGCACTTTCAAAAGCCAAGGTCACCGTCATATTTACAGTTTTGTCGGATACAAATGCGTACCCAATGGAATCAACGGTCAAAAACAAAGCCCTGATGGGTATCTATATCGCCAGCAGGGAATGCAATTTGAACGATGGATTTTGTGACGGCTCGTACTCGGAAAAACGTGCCCGGTCAATCATCTCACAGCTTAGAGATATGGGTTCCACGAAATACGTCGTGCAGTTTAACGATCCGAGGGAAATGATTCCTGAAATGAAAGATCGTGGAGGGAGGCCCACCGCCGAAAGTATTTTGCACTTTTTTAGAAGAGTAACTCCGATACTCAGTGAACTATGAAAGTTATAAAATTTAGCATTGAAATTACTGAATGACTTACGCTTATTTGTGGCTATTTGTAGATATTATTAACCTCATAGCCTTGAAAGGTCTATTTTTATTTTCAGAACGTTTAACTCGGCAGTGAATTGCATATTCTGACTGGTGAAATGACCTTCTGAGTTAATGCAAATTTGTGCAGTTAATTTTTTGTTTGCTAATAAGAATCAATGAAATACAGTGCTGGAATATATATTTTATCTCTTAAAGAGAATTGGTGATAAAAGAATAATCACAATGGGCATAGAAATGTAATAAGTGACATAGGCGTCATTTGCATGTGTAGCAGCTATAACTCCAGGTACAGAGCTCTTATTCAATCCAAATTCTATTCAAATCGATTTTTCCTTTATTTATATCAGTGAGTTAATTGTGGAGAACGAGAAGTTATTCTAGAATCAATTCCTCCATGAATCAACACTTTACTATCAGGTTGTACTCTCGTTGTCATATTTTGTATTTCAGTCCTGCGGTTATCTTCTTTGGACATGTAAATTTTACCATAGAATGTAGTTTACTATGTGTAGAGTGTATCCGTATTTATGCATATCAAAAATTAATATTTATAATATTTTCATATACCCTTGACTAAAAAGAGAAAAAAGCAGTTGAAATGATTATAATTTTGTGAAGAAACTGGCCAATTTATTGCAGACATCGTGCCTATCTATTTAGATTTATTTCGGCCATGAATATAACTTTTAAGAAACAGGTGGGAATTCGTTGCGCTCTAAATTCCATTCAGAATATGTTTGATCTTGCCGTCGCACACTACGCCTAATGGCTACACGCATAACAGGAACTTTTTTTTCAGAGAAAGAGGAAGAACATCTTTTTAAAATCGTTCCCCTCCTGACGGTTACGCGTCTCAGTTTTCGTGTACGTAATTTTCATAGTAGAATAACTGGCAGTATGAAAAACGAGGTGTTTTTCCCGGTATTATGAATTTCACCTACTGAGAGCCACTTAATGTTTTTCTGACTCTTTAGAAATGGCTCCGTAAGGATTAATAAGCCGAGCCATCGCTCAAAAAAAAGCAAACGCACAATATCTTCACTGCAAAGGACATCCGATGAGCACATTTCCCAGACTCCCCCCGCCCATCCCTCCCGCGCCACTCTCGGAAGGGCGACAACGACGCCACCTGCATAATTAAGTTACCCGCGTGACTCTCCCACCAACGCCCCGTCACGGAGCTATTCATAATAACGAGGGGCAATGACTTTTTTTTCCTCTTTCCTGCTTCTCTCCCTCCATCGTTCCCTGCGAGTGCAAGAGTAGCTCTAATCAAGCCGAGGCGCGTCTCCCTGGAGACGGCCCTTCATCGCTTAGGACACGTGCATTAAGGGGCCAAGTGCTGCGCTGGGACAGGGAGATGGGGGATGTGGTGGAGTTGGGTGCGGGCGGCTGAGTAAGGGAGTATTTTCTCGAAGGAGTTAAGGATGTGCGCATTCCTCGGACTGGAAGGGAAGGTTGACGCGAAGGAATTGCAGGAAAGTTTTGAAATGTTTGGTGTGGAGAACCTGGGATTGAATCAGATCATTTTGACTGATTGGGTTTAAGATTCTGAAACTCCGATCCAAAAATCCAATTCCTAAAGATTCCGAAGTTAATTCTATCTTTATTTTTAAATTTAAAGTCGCATGCCTACAAAATACTTAATTGCATTACATTCTAAGAGTTTTTTTTATTGTCTAGACATGCTATAATCTTCTATGTTTTGATGAGCGTAGAAATTTGCTAAGAAGACATCATGCTACTGCTACATTGTATTCTTGCGAGAAGTCGTCGTAGACATTAAGCATAACGCCGCGTTTATGTATCCGATTCAAGTCGTATGAGACGGAGTCCTAACGCCATGAGACAAGTCGCTATGCCCGATTTAAAGCTAAGAACATACAATTTTAGTTGTGCGTTTTTAAGTATTCGGAGAGATGAATCCGTGCGTGGCGTGCGCATTTCATTGTCTGTTTTAGAAAAGAAGGAGAAGAAGATGGGACGTCCATCCCATAATATGTGTTTGTTATGTAGATGGGGCGTTTTGTTACTTAAATGGCTTATTGAGGGACGTGGGCGAGAGATATTTCACTTACTACAGCATGTCTGTTCCCTCGTTTGATGACGTGGTGCTTGGTGCGAATAAACTCGTAGTGCTAAGAAAAATACAGACAGCCAGAGTGCAGAGATCAGACTACAGACAACGATAATGACAGTCACATACCGCAAGAACAGGTGTCAGCACCGCCAATCCGAACTGAACGACTCGCAAAGTCGTCCGTTTGTACAAACTGATCCGTTTCTTCCAATGGTATTAGACAAGTCGCTCAACTATTGAAATCGTCGGAGTTTTAGGAGAATACTACATGACTTAGAGCAGAGATGACTTATGAAATTGGACTACTCAACTCGCTGACGTTAATGTAATAATTCATTCTAGTGCACTTACAAAACATACGTTCTCTAGTCACAATACACAAATCGGATGCGTAAACGCGGCCTGAGCTGACTCGTACATCGACGCTCTCCATAAGCTATTGATAAATGCACACGGAGGGAATGGTGAACGGAGTGTCATCTGTTTTATACTAAGGCGGTTGCATTTATGCTAGTTAATAAAAAAATCTAATCTTCACTAGTCGACGCTCAAGAGATGAGACAGTGGAATAATCATCTAAGGAACTGGCAAAAGTGTGGAAGAAATCGTCAAAATTAACAAAAGTTTGTTTCCTGAAGTAATGCAAAACATTAAAGTTTCAACAAACGGCAACCTTAACTAAAAACATGCCAATTTTAGCGTTGGGGTACTGGGAAATGGGAGATTTTAAGGAAACCCAGCCGACAGGTTTATACCACTGCTGATGGCAGTATGAATATAGGGAAAAATTAGTATTATTTATTCTATCTACGTTTCTGCTTTATTTCCATTAAATTGAATTCATCATTTCATTCATAGCTATAAATGTCAAATCTTTCCATCCACTTCTAGTCATGTTGCTAGGTCAATAAAGCGAACCCTCATTGCATATGATCCGTTCTCAGTCCATGCGCTCGTCCGGTTTAGGTGTAATACAACTAGTGCATTCTTCTTATGAAACTAAATATTTACGCACAACTCTCTTTCTCCTGTGCGTTGAATGTTTTTTTCGATAGTGGTTATTGAAATAGAGCATGGCATTGAATTTGGATTAATTAGACGACCAGAAGTGGGTTGCGATGCGAGATGATAATAGCGATAAGATCTCGATCAAGTTTGATGTGGACTACGAACTACTACCACTTCTATTACGATGTTTGATGTAGACTTTTTTTGCCGGACGTTCAATATATTTTATTGGGCCAAACTTTTACGGTTGAAACGATCACAGGCATAAGATTAAGGAAATAGAATGCCGAATCGATTGATTTAAAATGTTATTTTTCCTCGTTCAATAAGGGCCCGTAGTGGTTGCGATAGAGCAGTTTTAGGATACATTGACTCTGACTAGGTAACATAGGTCTTTGCACTTTTGCTAGATATCTTAAAATCCTTATTAGTTAATGGCCTCACATGTAATTTCCGGCATGATATACTTTTGTATGATTTAGTACCTTGTAGTGCCATTTATCTGTCGCATTAATATTACTAACCAGTAGTTGTATTAAGTAGTGTACTTCATGGTAGCATGATTTTGTACTTAGCGCTCTCCTAGTTTCTGGTCGGACCACGCATTGTTGTCCTGACCGCTTTTGGCCTCCGTCTGGCAACTGGGGGAACGTACGAGGTTCTGATTTCAGCTAGGATGGCTTCATGCCTGGTGTGGAATCACCCCGTACCACTCACCCCAGTGGTGGCTTGCATGGTATTTCTTAGATGTAGATGAAAAGACAATTGTGTTAATGTTACAATTTATTTATTCGGGCAGTAATATCAAGTAATATTTGGCCGTTTGCCAGAAAAATATAGTTTTAACTAGTGGTGAGGTAATAGTTTGGAGGTCTTTGAGTTGTATTTCACCTTTTTTTGATGGTCTATTTGTAATTGAAATTGCAAAAACAAAATTTTTTCTCTATTTTCTTTTACTTATGATCTGTATGTGCTTCCAAGACTGTGTGGCCGACTTAAATTGTTTATATTCGAACGTTAGACATTGTTCCAATGTTACTGGACCACGCATCATTTGCATCAATGAATTTCACTAAATTTCATGATTGGCCATTAAACGTTTTGATTGATCATGCAACACCTATATTGTTAACTAGACAAAATAAATAAGTGATCCCGTTTGTATGCGTTCACCTATTTCTCAAGTATATTTTTTTCTTTGGCATCCACAATCGCCTTAGAAAATATTCGTATAGCAATGTTATTTTTTGTATAAAATTCATTTTAACACCGCGTGGCGTTAGGCCTTATCCGGTAGCAAGTTATCGGTTACATAGGAGTAGATTATAGCACGATTTCGGTGCCTGTCCACTTCAGTTCTTGAAGATCTCACTGAATTACACATACTACTAGGTGAATACCAACCAAATGAGGATTCCGTGGGCCATTTATTTCCTTTGTCTCTCGCACCCTGATGAACATTGATGCTGGTGATGCAGAATTCGCCTGGTCCTAATGCAACGAGAAGAATACCGTAGCGCAATATAGGCAGGTAGTTGTCTCAGTCTAGTATTGTCGTGCGTGGACTCCGTGAACATCTGTTGTAGATATGAATGCGGGTGGCTCCATCTGGCGCGAGACTCCAGAGTTAATCAGTTTCCATCCAATATACGTAGTTCCGCATCTGCGTGGGTTGAAATATTTCGTCGCCGTCCACATCTAACTTGAATAGAGTGGTGAGGGTGTAGGGTAGATTTTATATACTTTTATTGCTGTTTTCGCTTGTTTCGCTGTTTTATTGCTGTTTTCGCGGGGAACAATAGTATTTTTAGTCCTCTAATATTCATCCATTTTAATTTATCGATATGCGGCGCTGCATTTAAGTGACAAATTTGCAAGTTGTAATATTTTATATTCCTTATTATCATAAATCTGCCCACTATTGTTTAAGTACTGGAAGTAATCCTTTTTGTTTTGGGAATACATTGCAGAAAGTTTTTTAATCGGTCTCTTGCCATTGAAGTTTGGAAAAAAGTTTCTGCTTCTTTTCGTATGAATTTTAAAGAATAAGGTAAAATCTCTTATAAACATGAATCCTTAAGGTTAATGAATGACGGCACACCCATTTTTATATTCGTTACCGAAGTTTCTCATACACTTACGTAGTGCCAATCGTACTTAAAAACGTAAGATCATTGTTAACCAAGGCTAAATAATAACTCCTGAATATCCGTCGTACCTTACAAAAAAGCATTGTTTTTAGCCCTTGTTACCATTTGTTAATTATGGTAAACGAAATTCAGCTACTTTATTGACTTTTGATGAGTAAGAAAAATCTTTTTTTAAATTGTTGAATTTTATTCAAATTTATACCATACTCTTATCTCTTTCTTTCTCTTCATTTTCCAGCGAAAATGCCTATGCATTCATGATCTATGCAGAGAATGAATGGCATTATTTGCATTTCACGTGGCTATTTTCAGAGCAATACTAACTGGTTTTGTATCAACGTTATTTATTCGTTACGAATGAAAAGAGTTATATGTACTTATATTTTTTTCAATCCAAACGAATTATTCTTCTACTATTCTTCTTCAGAAATACTTTTTATTTCACCGCGAATTCCAGTAACGGCGTAACAGCATTAGGAAGTTATTCTGGCTCACATGGAGAGAAATAAGTTTCAAATCATGGATAAATTTCAGCGAATTACCTGTAATACAGTTGAAATGCCTCCGTAACATGCACGGTTGAGCCGGAAAAGCACCTCGCAGCAAAACCTCGGGCATATCCTCCGCCGAGATGTTCAGTTTTTTGCTTTAGCCAGCGTAAGAGACATGAGAGGAACTGTGGGAAGAAAAAGGCAAAAATGGAGTACAAGACGGTTTCAAGGAGGATGTTGTGCACGGAATGGGCTCTAGCGTGGGGATGTTTTCGGCTGGGTGGTGTATCCCAATACTGAGAACCCTGTTGAGAAGGTTAAGGCGGGGCATCTGCTATAGAGGAAAGAGACACCATTCGGTAAGGAGAGGGAATATCGAAGAAGGCGGGCGGTGGAAACAGTTTGAAGGCGCGAGGGCGTTGGATTTCGCATGTTGGCCGAGGCCTCACGGTTTGATAGTGTCAACATGGCGCATAAATTCTAGCGGTTTACGAAAGCATCTCTTCGCGTCATTGGGCGCGGAGAGGTGGCATAAGAAGTGAGTGGTGTTAGCGGCAGCTGGAGTTGGTTCAGCAATCCATAGATGGCGGGATGATGCGCGAAGAGAAGGAAAGGTTGGGAACGGTAAACAAACGAGAATTGATCTCTGTGTATTCTTCTTTCGAGCGTTCCGACAGCTTCCCCTTATCCATCTGTGACCTTACCTTTCCCTAGCGAGTTTCAATTTTTCCCCTACCCAATTCATGGGTTGCATATACCTGGTACTTCTTGGTAAATCAATTTAATTATGATGCGAATAAAGATTTTCTGGAAAGTCGTATTATTGCTGAACCGTTATAAAAAAAGAAATTATCATTAGAAGAGAAGTTATGAGTTTCTTATTTATAGTGGAAGCTACGATCGACCAGCTAATAAGTAAGCACTATTTCAAAAATAATTGCTGCTTATTTAACGTATGAAAGTATGAAAAAGTAGGCAACTTGCACTGTGATATATTTATTCCGACCGGTTTCGCTTTTGCCACCTAAAGATGCTGTAAAAAGCGAAACCGGTCGGAATAAATTTATCACAGTGCAAGTTGCCTATTTTTTCATACTTAGTTATGTTCCGATTCCACTCCATCAAGCCTGAAACCATAGAGTATGCTGCTTATTTCTTAACAAAGAAATGAGCAGCGGATCTAAATAAATGCTAGAGCCACGACATGGTGAAATTTATGTTTGCAGGCGTGACGGAGTGAAAATTCAGCACATGATGAATGAATTTCAGTAGAATTTGCGCAAATAACGGCTAGCGGAATGACAATGAAGATAAAGGATTAAGGCGAAGTGCCTAGATGATGAGAAACAAGTTTGAAAGTAGCTACCTTAAGAAGCTTCTTTCGATCGTACCATTAGGCGTACTTTTTTTGATGTTTCAGACCGACATAGTTAATATTATTATGACGCCATACTATATCCCTAGGTCTGATAGAAGCGTTGAAATACGAGAGATATAGTGCCTAATAGATAGGAACAAAAACTCGTTCGTGGGAGAATTTAAAACACTTAGAAATATTCCACAACGATTTATTTTCCCAACCGGTTTCGACGCTAACGATTCATTTTCAAGGGTACAATTGTCAAATTTTTTGGGAGGTGCGCCACATATTTATCAAATTTTCAAAGGGGGGAGAAGGGGGTTTAAGTAAAAAGGGGGGAGGAACGGGAGGTGGGGGATAGGGAGGGAGGGTGAGGGTATTGCGAGGAAGCAACCGTCAAGGTGAGGGAAGGGACTGTGGGTGTAGGACAAAGGTGAACGGAGAATATTTAAAAACAGAACAATCATTTAAAAACACAACATCAGGGACACCTTGTCTCATACTAATTTCAAAATTCTCTAAAAAGTCCAGTTTAAAAGCTATGACGGTTGTCTTGTGCAAAACATTTTAGGCAAGCAATTAAAAGTGAAAACAATTTCTCTTTTGTCAACCCTCGACAGAATAACCTCAGACACACCCAATAAATGGTGCAAACTCCCATTTTTAGGAGCATTAACTCACAAAATAACGAGACACATCCAGAACAACAGGTTAAGAATAGGGTACTATAACCCATTGACGTTAGGAAAACTCCTTTTCAACTCCAAGGACAAGGGACATTCTGGAAAAGTGTGGTGTGTACTTACTAGAGTGTGAAGGATGCAATGGTGTTTACGTGGGTCAAACTGGTCGCAAATTTGCTACCAGAGCGAAAGTACATATGAACTATAGGTATATTTAATAATGACCCAAAATCAGGTTTTGCTAATCATATAATTGAAACTGGTCACCAATGTAATTTAATACCTAAGATTTTACATGTTAATGAAAAAGGTTTTAAACTGATTTTTTAGAGAATTGTGAAATTAGTATGAGACAAGGTGTCCCTGGTGTTGTGCTTTAAATGACTGTTCTGTTTTAAATATTCTCCGTTCACCTCTGTGCTACACCCACAGTCCCTTCCCTCACCTTGACGGTTGCTTCCTCGCAATACCCTCACCCTCCCTCCCTATCCCCCACCTCCCCTTCCTCCCCCCTTTGTACTTAAACCCCCCCTCCCCCCTTTGAAAATTTGATAAATATGTGGCGCACCTCCGAAAAACTTTGAGAATTGTACCCTTGAAAATGACTCGTTAGCGTCGAAACCGGTTGGGAAAATAAATCGTTGTGGAATATTACTAAGTGTTTTAAATTCTTCCACGATATGTTATTCCACCAAGTAGAGCCGTCCACAGTAGAAAAAAACTCGTTCTTTTCGCGCACGATAAGTGACCATAATAAATACTGAGCTCCACTCAATACATTCATATGATAGACTTCACCTTTTCACCTCCTAAAACCTTATCCATTACTCCTTTACATGGCCTGTTTCTTAAAACCCTCTGCCACACGCTCATGCGGCAGCTAGCAAGGTAGTATGTATATGTATATTACACCGAGAAAAACGAAGGAAGAGTACTTGACGAAATTCCCTAATTTTTGCAGGTACAAATGAATAGAACGCACTCTGAAACGCAGCCTACTTTTGATAAAACAATAATGAAATCAAGTGTGAATATGAATATTTGACAAAATTTCAGTACACCAAATTGACTGTTATGGATATTATGGCAAGCATATGAATCATATGATTAGTTACTTGAATATAGAATGGCGTAGAGAATTCAAAGTTTCCAATCTTATAACGGATTTCTTGGTCCTCCAGCCTGGAATTTTTTCTAGCTCTCGATAATAAAAGACGATGATGTTAATTTTTAACACACACGCTTCGAGAAAACCCTTTTAACTTATGAAATTTTTCCTAAGTTACTCTCTCCATCCGATGGAGGGCAGTATCTCCTCTTTCATACCGTCGATTCGCTGGAAGTCGAGTACTTACGAACTGTGACAAACCCTGGCGGTCAAAAGTGTCCCAAAATTCTAATTTTGGAGAATGATATTCTCCCTTAAAAACGCGATACCAAAAATTTTATTTAGCACCAGCGTATCTCCCATTCACTCGCTATGAAATACCCTCTTTCGTTGAGATGTTTGGATGAGATAATAATGGTATAGGGAGAGACAAGAGGAATATGCGTGTTAACAATGAATGAGTAAGGGCAAAGGGAACAAAACGAAAGCTCTTTTTTTCATTTTTACGCTTTAGCTCAGAGCGATTTCTAGGAGACAAACACCCGGACGAAAGACCAAAGGTATCTGGGTAGAGGCGTGTCGAGTTGTTTTTCTTCAGTAACCCAAACGAAAAACAAGGGATAGGCGTGGAAAAGCTTTCTTCGATGTGCTCGGATGGTTTCCTTTGATATTTTGTTTTCACTCCTGGAGTTCGCACATTTTTCAAAGCAAATTACGCCTACAAAAATATGTGAGCTGTATCCAGTCCTCTCTGAGACTCCAAAGTAATCGCTTGGGCCTAACGCGGTTTTCATTCTATATCGTTTGCACGAGAAATGGAACGTATTTATAGAACTCGCAAAGTTATTTGCGTTATTTGTCCTCGTTTGCATTATTTCAAATATTTTTGAAAACTTTAGAACAGATGAATATTTGAGATGAAACGTAGGACTAAAGTTTTGACGATTCATGAGCTGCTTGCCTGCGATTTATGTGTATAAGATCCGAAACATTTTGAATGAAGATATCTGGTTCGCGGAAATAATTGTGCCTATGAACATTTGATCAATACAAATGGTTATGGTATTAATATCAGCTGATTGAGTGAGATACTTGGTTCATGTGGGTGTCCATTTTTCAGCCTTTACATTCATTTATATACCGTAATTTTCAGATATGCATTGTTTTTATTGGGATAAATAATTTACTTATCTAAAGCTCCATGTTTCAAAGTGTCGCGAATGATAGGATGTGCTTAAAAATCACTGCCAGGGTTTTATTCAAATACCTATATCGTGCATGAGAAAAGGTACCGCGTTTCCCTAAACTATCAAGTAATAGTGTTCGTAAGAGTAAGTTTCGCGAATTTATTGCCATTTGAACATATTATTTTCACTATCGCGTTGATAACGTGTGCATATTTAGTATCTGCGGCGTCAAAGTACTGATTTAGTGACAGTTTTTTCGGTGAAAATTAGTTGCAAATGTTTTTTAGGATTGCGTTTATGAGATTTTTCTGTCACAGAAAGCTTGCCTCTATCTAGTTCGGATTTTTCGCAGTACGCAAAAATCCCGAATATTTATTTCAGAGATCTTTTGAACGAACAGCCAATTTACCTGGCATTATGTAATTAGCTGTATATGTGACAAGTATTTTCTCAAATGGCTTGACATAAGGTTCATTCATTCTTCTGCTGACTCTCGGAGCGAGCGGACGTGCCTGCCTGACCTCTCCCTGGAACCGGTTAATCCCCTCAGCGAGGCAGACCCCTACCTGCGCTGTGCTCCTGCTTTCCCGTTGCCCTAGTTCGTTGTACTGTGTAGTGATAAGTAGACATTTGTTTTGGTTTTATTTTTATTTTTTTCGTTGTGCTAGAGAGTTTGTGACCTTATTTATCTCGTAGTTTAGTTAGCTCTTTGTCAGGTGTGAGATCTGTGTTAAAGTTATTTCGTTGAAGTATTATTGTTACTTTATTCATTGTTACCGAGTTTAGGATCGCTCAGTTCTTTTGAGTATAGCCATCTTTTTTTAGTTAAGCTTTCTTCCTTGGGAGTTCATTGCTAGTAGTGCTAGGATGTCTTCGAATAGGTCACCTGTTGGGATGATCAAAAACGCCGGCGAGTGTGCGGCTCTCCGAGCCCGCATCGCCGAGTTGGAGAGAATCCTGCGGGAACTCCAGTCCAAGGTCGAATGAGTGGTATGCGTCCCGAAGGTGGATGGAAATTTTGGTCGCTCCTCGAAAGTTCGCCGTGCCCTACGGGTCGCACGAGTTCGCTCGATTGCTAACAGTGGCTGGACGATCGAGAGTTTGTCTGAAGGTCCTTCCGATGAAGGGGCAGTACAACTCCGTAAACCGGAGGTCTGAAGGGTCGTGTCTCGCAGTGGAGGTAAGGTCACTCTGAAGCGTGGTTCAGGAGATGCTTTGGCACCTCCCATTCCCGTTTCGAACAGGTACCAGTTGCTTTCGGATGGAAATTCCGAGGTGCCTGACGTGCCTACTCCCCCTCCGAGACCGGCACCTAGGAAGAGTCGTCAGAGTGGGAAGGGGGGAATTGTAGTGATAGGTAGTAGTAACGTCCGCCGTGTGATGGTCTCTTTGCGAGAAAGGGCAGGCCGTGAGGGTATAAGTCACCGTGTAACATATACATCTACGTACTACCCTGCGAGCCACCACGAGGGTGTGTGGCAGGGGGTGAAGATCACCAAACATGCACTATTGACATACAACTAGGATATTTAATGAAGGCATGCTAGATAATAGGGTCACATGGTTAGTATCTACTTAATAAGAAAGGGGTTATTGGTTGTTATTACATGCATCATTCACTACAGACTGCTCTAACTATATTTCACCTACCTATCCCTTTGCTACGCTGCCTATTGTTCTCTCTCATAGTACGCGGGAAAAATGACATTTTAAATCTATCGGTACGACAATCTATCTCTCTAATCTTGTTAATCTGATCAAACCTAGCATAATACGCAGGGGTTCTCAATATATATCTAACGTCATCTGTGAACAAATCGGTTTCAAATGTACTTAAAAGGTTTAACTTAAATTTTAACCTGCGTTCTGATAGTAATTCCCATCCTAGTTGTTCTATTAAACCCGTAACACTTATACAATTATCATATCGGCCTTTAACAAACCTAGCGGATCTCCTTTTCACGCGCTCTAATTCTTTTATCATACCTTCCTCGTACTCTATACTAGCGGCATATTCTGAATGAGGCCTGACAAGTGTGAAATAGCTTCTTTCTCGTACTCTCTCATCGCATTTGCCTAGAACCCTTTTTACGAATCCTAATCTATGGTTTGCTAAACTAGTTATTTCCCTGATCTGTTTCCCCCATGGCATAACGTAACGTCATGGTGCATTCCAAGTGGCGGTGTTCCGCAGGTGACGCAGGCGGTTGGTGCGGCGCGGGCGGTCCGGGGCTCGAAGTGCTCAAGTCTGCAGATTGTGGCCCATGTCGGCGTCAACGACGCCATGGACCGTAGATCCGAGGAGATTCTGCTTTCCTTCAGGGAACAGGACTCCGAAGTGAAGCGGGTAAGTCGCGACGAGGGGGTTGACATGACGCTTGCAATTTGTACTCTTGTCCCGAGGATCGATCGTGGGCCCCTGGTTTGTAGCCGAGTGGAGGGCATGAACCGGAGGTTGCGTCGCTTCTGCACGGACATTGGAGCCTCCTTTGTCGACCTTCGGCCGGCAATCCGATCATGACGGATCCCTCTGAACCGTTTTGGTGTCCATTACACGGCCGAGGCAGCTAGCTGTGTAGCGAGTAGCATACTCGATCACTGTAGACCTTTTGTAGGATAGAGGGTAGGGCAGAGAGTAGGTCAGCTAGTGGGTCGAATCGGGTACCATCGCGAAAAAAATTTAATAGAAAAAATATCCAAGAAAGTGTTGTCTAACGAGAACAGTGAGAGGCCAGTTTCAAAAAATAGCAGCAATATAACTTGGAATATACCTAAGAAAGGTAGTTGTAATGAGAATACACTTTCCGGGAATACGCTCATTGATAAATCCTTTTCTGTTGTGATAGTAAACTGCCGTAGCTTAAGAAATAAAATATCTGACTTCTACCATCTAATTGAAACTACTGACGCAGACTTAATTATAGGGACGGAAAGTTGGTTGTGCAACGAAATCGCAGACAATGAAATATTCCCGAAAAATTTCACAGTTTATAGAAAAGATAGAGTCGAAAGAACCGGGGGAGGAGTTTTTATTGCAGTGAAGGATTATTTTATATTAGTAGGAGGGAGTCATTTTCCGACAACCAGGTAGAAAGCGTATGGTGCCCCATTAAAAATCCTAAAGCAAAAACAATCTATGTGTGCGCATATTATAGACCACCAGATACCCATGTAAGCTCAATATTAGGACTCGAAAGTCAACTCAGTTATTTAACCAATCAAAAAAAAGACTGTCATATTATAATCGGTGGGGATTTCAATCTTCCGTCCATAGACTGGGACACGTACAGTTTTATCACTGGGGGAAATTCAAAGACCTTCGTGAGTCACTTCTGTATACATTAACATCTCACTCACTGCATCAACTAGTCACTGCTCCAACTAGAGAGAAAAATACACTTGATCTTTTAGCGACAAATATTCCACACATGGTTGTAAACATAGGTACGGATAAGGGAATAAGCGACCACAAGTTAGTTAAAGCTAATTTTTCCGTGAGCATGATCAAGAAACATAATCGACAAAGAGAAATCTACTTGTTTAATAAGGCTGACTACGAAGGTATGAAACGAGAGTTGCAAAATTCATTTACTAATTTTCAAAAAATAAGTATCAACAGTAATACTGAGGTTTTGTGGAATAATTTCCTCAACGTTACACGATCAGTAGTTAGCAAATACATACCAAGTAAATGGAAAAGAGCCAATGCAGAGCCTAGGTGGTATAACTCGGAGGTTAGGAAAACATAAAGCACCAGAGAACATGTAATACTAGGTTAAAAAGGGCAAAAATAAACAAATCCTCCGAAGAACTACACACAGTCACCGAAAATTACAAAATATCTAAACTCTTAGAAAAAGAGCGTGCCGAAGGGCGTTAGCTGATTTCAAAAGTAAATTACTGGGAGAACACTTGAACGATAATCCCAAGGAATTTTGGTCGTATGTTAGGGACACTCAAGGAAATAAATCAACTGTACACACGCTTAATAATATCAAAGGGGAAAAGCTAACCAACAGTCTACAAAAAGCCAATTCGTTAAACTCATTCTTCAAAAGTATTTTCAATACTTGTACACCACATCTTTTCGATCCGCAGCCAGTTCGTTCCCAAACATGTATGCCTGAAATTGTTATAAATTGTCACGGCATAGAACATCAGCTAAAAAATATCTACCCCAACAAATCCCCCGGTCCAGATCAAATACCTGCTCGCGTATATAAAACATTGGCATCAGACATAGCGCCTTACTTAGAATTAATATTTACCAAATCTTTAGTAGATCACGTGGTGCCTAAGGACTAGAGAGTAGCAAATGTCACACCTACATTCAAAAGCGGCGACAGGGAAGACCCTAGTAACTATAGGCCTATTTCTCTCACATCCATTTCGTGTAAGGTATTAGAACATATAATCGTAAGCTCCATTATGAGTGATTTAGATAAGGAGGAATTATTAATAAATAACCAACGCGGATTTCTAAAGGGTAGATCTTGCGAAACCCAATTGGCCCTCTTCGTTCATGACATCTTGCTCTCGGGTGAAAATGATGTTCAAGTTGACGCGATATTCCTCGATTTTAAGAAAGCTTTCGATAAGGTACCTCACATTAAGTTACTCTCAAAACTAGATGCATATGGAATAGATCAAAACATTATTAGTTGGATTAATCAGTTCTTACATGGGCGGGAACAAAGGGTTTTCATAGACGGTATCATGTCAAACACAGCGTTACATCGGGTGTTCCTCAGGGAAGTGTCATTGGTCCACTTTTATTTCTCTTATACATAAATGATATTAGCAACGTCGTTAAAAGTAAGCTTAGACTCTTCGCAGACGACGCGGTTGTGTATAGGGATATTAACAATTCCGAAGATAGCGACTCGTTAACAATCGACCTACTTGCTATTCATGCTTGGTACGACAAGTGGTAGATGGAACTAAACATAAAAAAGTGCGTAGCATTCAGCTTTTGGAAAAAGAAAAATAGGCCAGGTAGGGCTTACAGATTTAATACTACGGAAATTATTCACGCCAAGTCTGTTAAGTACTTAGGGGTCTCAATTACTCACGACATATCTTGGGGAAAACATATTCGGGAAATATGCGGTCAAGCATACAGGAAGCTAGGCTTTATCAAGAGAGTACTCGGAAAATGTGATGAGAAAGTGAAAGAACGTTGTTATTTTTCAATCGTTAGTCCTGATCTGGAATATGCTGTTAGTGTATGGGATCCATACGAAACGGGGTTGATATCAGAGTTAGATCGCGTACAGCGAAGAGGAGCTAGGTTTGTGAAACGCTGCTACGATAAGTTGGCTAGTTTGTCTGGACTGTTAGAAGAATTAAGATGGGAATCGCTATCACAGCGTAGATTAAATTATAGGCTTAACCTCCTAACTAAATTTCAGGAAAATCATTTCTCTGACGACGTAAAAAACATACTATTAACCCCCTCGTACTACGGCAGATTAGATCGCGCCAATAAAATTAGAGAGCTAGATTGTAGAACCGATAGGTATAAATGTCATTTTTTCCGCGTACCATTCGGGACCATAACAGCTGTGATCGTCGTCATGAATAGTTCGAATTGTGACAATAGGCAGACAGTAAATATTTCTCGTTATATTCTCTACGTTCTTATTTATGCATGATGTAAATGTTGATGTTATTATTTATGCATGATATTTTGATATGTAGTAGGTCTTTGTATCCCTTGCATGTTGGAACGATTTACGATAGAATGTTTCTTGGTTATTAGATATTTTAATTGCCGCTTTGTATGTGTGGTACGCGGGTTTCAATGTAATTTCGGTGTTCTACCGTATCATTCATGCATGCCTGGTGTGGAAGCACCCCCTGCCACACACCCTATGAGTGGCTTGCAGGGTATGACGTAGATGTAGAATTAGATGTAGATGAAGGTTGGAATATGTTAGTTTGCATTTCTTCCCGTTCAGAGTGTTTAAGAGACGTAAGTATCTATTCTAATTTCACTGACATTTTGAATAACGTCTAAAATGCAAATTATTCACTTAGTTAGTCATTTAGAAAATTCAAAAGAATTCTAAAGAACTTAAGTCTAATTATTTTCAGGCTTAGTTCTTATTTAATATTTGCAAATTGGTGCAATAATTTCATGACATAAATAAATTCCTATCAATTTATCTAGTGACGCTTTTGTATAGATTTTAAACTCATAAATGAATCCAAAACTGTGTAAACTGAGACTTATTTTTAATTTTTATGCACTGAGACATTACAATTAATTAATAAATTAGCCTTTTTAATAATTTATGTTCTCACTGTTGTCTAATTGTTATAAACATTTCATGAAGTATTTGTGATTCCATGCTCTGCAATTTTTGTCTTTGTTTTTCCCATCAATGGCACACATAAATAGTGCGTCATGACGAAAGTAATGTCCCTCCGGAGGGAATGAATCTTTTTCGTGAACTTTGATTTTCCACCTCGGAGGAGCAGGCATTCCTCACACGGCTCCAGTGAGCTCTGCATCCGAGAAATCAATTCCTCCTTTCAAATGCTTGCACGCGCCTCGTGGAAATGGTTCACGCAGAAATCCAACTCAGTCGGAGGGGTCCTGTTGAAAAAGAGAATGCGAGGGCGGGAGGAATGCCCCCTTCCCACCTATATACCCAGCAGCGCATCAACTTGAAAGCCACTCTTTTCCCACAATGGCCTTCGGGGCTATACAACCCGAGATTGCGTCATCGTGACGTCACGCCCCCTCATTTGGTAGGTTAGGCCTGGCAATTTGCAAAAATGTGGCCTCGTCCTCATTCGAAGGAGGCGTTACATTCGTCCTCCCATCTCCCGCTCTTTCCCTCATTCCATCTCACCCCCGGTCGAGTCGAAAACCAGAATGCGGAAATGCTGTGCAGTCCACATTCCAAGCGACGAATGATGCGGACTCAACTCATCCTCCTCGTGACCAGAAGCCTGATAATGCACAATTGTGCCTCCGTGGTCGTCTATTGAGAAATGTTTTCATTAATACTTCTCGAAAGGATTTTAATTATTCAAACCTCACTTCCTTTTTTCAATGAGGCCTCATCTACCTCGACACCAATCTGTGAGGAAAATTTCTTTTTATGATCGAGAGAAAAAGGGTTATTTAAATCCATCGATTGGCATGAATATTTTTAATGTTTCCAGATGACGGGCCAAAAGGGAATGAATAAACAGAATTGGCTCCTTAAATTCCCAAGGCCGGTGTCAAAAGCGCCGTTGCGGTTCAATAGGCTTCTGAGAAAAATATGACTTTTAATTTTATGTCACTCAAATCAGTATACAACAATAGCGAATGGTTGATGCGTGAAATCAAAGGAAAAAGCTAAAAAACGCTCTAAGGAGAATGGATAACCGTAACGTTGTCGTATATTTTACTTTTTATGGCCATTGTAGCTCTCTGTCAAACATTTCTCCATAGTAATCGAAGGGAGAGACATAAGTTTGCCCATGGCTGCCCGAGTTCGGTTGGTATGGTGCCGAATTGCTTACGAATGGCCGTGAACTGAAGTTCAACCTTGGCCATGAGTATAGTCTCGGGTATAAAATATAGGTAAGAGATAGATAGTGCTCTTAAATTTCAGTAGCTTATGCTCCTGTATCCTTATACCATAATCTCATCCAGCGTATGGTTTAAAGAAAGGAACAATAGTCGTGTCATTTTCATTATTTGAATCAAGCTAAATATGCGTGTACGTGTTGATATATTTAATTTCTTTTGTAAAGTATGTTGTCATTTCCTCGTTTCAAATTTTTCCTTGTTTCTATCCAAAGAGAGCTCTCGTTTAGTGCTCTTTGAACTTAGAAATCTCTGCCTCAGAGAAACATTTGCCAAGCCTCAGTCATCTAACCGAGAGTATTCATTCAACTGCAAGAAAAATTAAGCACCGTAGGCTTACAACTGATTCATATTTCTTTAAATGTTTCAAAACAACGATCATTTATCGAAGGTATTCCCTTAAACATGAGCGAGTTTCCGAAGGAAAATTCATGGTATTGGCGCATTGCACTCCGACGTAAATCGTCAATTCGTTTTTAGGTCATTTATTTACGATAATTGCGATACGATAAATTACGCGGAATTATTACGATAAATTGCGCGGGATGCGCGCACAAAAAGAGTAATTGTGTCAACCGCTCCCACTTACGCGAGACAATGCATTTTCGTCGTCGGACGGGGCCGCGAAATAAAAGGTGACAAAAAGTTAAACCGTGCATCAAAACCCTTGAAGGGACGGCACTCAGCCTTCATTATATTAAAACGGGGTCCCTTGGACTCGTGTCCACGAGTGACGGTTCCGACTCTTCCCAAACCAGGGTTTACCGTTCCGACCACTCCCTGCCTTCCTTGCCCCTTCACTCCCCATCCCTTGGAAAATGCCACTCTTGAGACCGCCCGCCCCCTCCTCTGCCACCACTCAGTGGGGATCAACGCCCTTACCTCTCCCCAACCGGACCAGGGACCACCCTTCCCCACCCCCTCCACACCACCTCCCGGAAAGAAGTGTTGAAAAAATTCTCCCTCACCCCCCGGCTTCCTTTCAACCCTTTTTTTCGCACGCTTCGTCCGAAACCCTGGATCCAATTATTCCCCGTTCCCCCAGTCATCCCTTTTATAATATTCTTTCCGCCCACACTGTCCGTGGAATAAAATTAAGTTTCCATTTTATTTATTTTTTTAAATTTCATCCGTCGCACCTTAACCACGGCCGGCACCACTCCAAGCACTTGGCAGGCACTTCTCTCTTTGGAGAGCCGAAGCTGCTAACGTTTTGCAGTTTTTTATACATATTATTTTTGGGAGAGAAAGAGATTTTTTGTGATAACATTTAAAAAAATTAGCCGGGAAGTCTCCTGTTCGCATGTCACACGACTGTCGAAAACTTACGCATTCTTTCGAACACTTTCTTCTCATAAATCGACTTTTACCGCTGTCGACTGGTTCATCATTCTGAACTTTTCTCTCTTTCTTCTGAAGTATCCATTTCCGCCCTCACTGCCTTTACATCATCAGATAACTAACCAAAGATACCGTCACCTCTATTATTTTTCCATTCCTATCAAGTGATCATGAGCTGTTTCAAAAGTTCTAGCACCTCATTTCATAATTTCTTCATTTTTCACATAAATTTATGTGCTTTATTCTCATGTCTCACTAATTCATTTTCAAATGTTTGCCTTCATTTTAAAATATAGGTTCAAGCATGTGTACTGTCAGAGCTCTTTCATTTTTTTTGCATTTAATTAATTGGTAAATTATATGTTCTAAGATAACATCACATCTCTGTTTCGAAGTCCACGCTTTGCTTTCCAGTGTCACCTCCAACTAATTGTTGTCTCTTTTTTTTCTCTTGTATAAATCATCCCTGGGGAAGTACCAAGAAAAGGTAGAGCTATTATTTTTCCTATCTTTCGCTTGTTCTCTCTCATTTGAACTCGCGTTTATAAGCGTCCTCTTAAAAATTTCCGGCTACTGTCCCGAAAGCTGCCCAGGCCTTAGCACCCGAGTGTCCTTCTAACCCTCCACTCGATGTGTCATGTGGTCCGGGATACAGAATGAGAAAGAGAGAGCCATTCTGAGACCTCTTACAATTTTAAATAAATTTAGAAATATAAGCTAGCAACAAGGCGTTGAGGTTGGGGATGGATAGATAGGTATATCAGTGGACACTCACAGAAAGGCGATCCATGGCGACACCGGTGTCCACTGCTCTTGGAAGCTTTCGGGTGAGAACCCTTCCTCAGCGGGAGAAAATCACAACTGAAGAGTGTCACACTGGAGTTGAGGGTAAAGGGTCTGACTGGGTGCGTGGTTGGTTTTTGAGGGAAGTGATTGGTTGGAATGAAGTGAGGGAGGGAGGAATAAGGGGAGGGGATACGGAGAAAGCTAGCGGAGGTTAAGCCCGGGAGTACAAATACATTTTAGGATTGAAATATATGATTGTTCCCAATGGCGGAGCTCCATGATAGATGTGTCAGGTGGGAGGGCGCGAATGATTTTTACTTGGAAGCAGTCGTTGAAGGGGAGGTTATGAGAATTGGCGTGCTCCGCTACAGGCAGCTTCAATTGTTGTGTCACGCTGCTCCTGTGGTTATTGATTCGTACATTGAGAGATGTGCTTGTGAGGCCAACGTAGAAGGCCTGGCAGTGCTTACAGGTGAGGAGGTAAATTACATTACTCGAGGAACAGGTTCCCCGAGTAAGTATCTGATACGTTATATTTGTGACAGGGGTCGTGAAAGTTCGGGAGAAAGGGTTGAGTGGGCAGGTGAGACATCGGGGCTTGCTGCAAGGATTTGATCCAACGAGAGGGGGATCGGCCACACTACCCTCAAGTGAGGTTTGTCGGATCTCGCGGATCCAGAGACTATTTTGCAGATTGGGAGGGCGACGAAAGGAGAGCACGGAAGGTCTTCGAATAAAAGAAGTAGAGGGGGAAGAGGCGAGAATTGAGTGTGCTGACTTGAGAAGGTTTTTCAGTGCAGCATCTAGACCCGGATGAAATGTGGTTACCAAGATTTGTTCATCAGGATAAAGATGATCGTCCGGTTGAGGCGTGGAAGGCGGTCTCTTTGAGGGCTCAACCGCCCTGATGAACTGCTCCCTCACCAGGTGGAGGGGATATCCCCGGCTCACGAACGCTATTTCCAGGTCTTTCAAATAATGAAATAAATGAAAATCGTCGGAGCAAATACGTCGACCTCGACGAGCCAGAGAAAATGGGAGGGAGCGTTTGCAGTGATCGGGATGACAGCTATCCCAATGCAAGTACTGCTGCAGGTTGGAGGGTTTCTTGTGAACAGATGTGCTAATTTTGTTATTCTTTAAGTGAATATCTACATCGAGAAACGTGATTGAAGAAGTTGAAGAGTGATGAGTGAAAGAAAGGAATGGATGTGAATTAATTTTTTTAATAAAATGCTTAAGAGTTGTGCTACCGTGGGTCCAAATTATAAAAATATCGTCTATATAACGAAGCCAGACGAGTGGCTGAAGTGGGGAAGAAGATAATAGATTTTCTTCCCATCGCCCGAGGAAGCAGGAGGCGTAAGAGGGTGCCATTCTCGTGCCCATAGCGGTGCCTTTAACTTGAAGAAAATGACGCCCGCCAAAAACGAAATTGTTCTTGGTGAGCACCATCCTCATCAGTTTCAAAAGGAAGGGGGTAGAGGGGCGTGAGCCAATGGGTCTCCCGTTGAAAAGTTCCTTTGCAGCAGCCAGACCTTCTATGTGGGGAATATTTGTGTAAAGGGAGCACACGTCAACTGTTAGGAGAATAGCGCCAGGTGGAAGGGGAGAGGGGAGGGATTTAAGGCGGCTCAGAAAATGCTGGGTGTCCTGAATAAATGACGGTAGGCGCCGGACAAATGGTTGGAGGTGTGAATCAAGGAGAGCAGAGATTCTCTCAGTGGGTGAGCCGTAACTGGAGACGATGGGACGGCCGGGGACACCAGTTTTATGAATTTTAGGGAGTAAGTAGAAAGTAGGGGTGCGGGGATTTGGAGGAATTAAGAGGGCAAGCTCTTTTTTTGAGAGGCCCTCCTTGGGGCCCTCAGAACGTAAGAGTTTTGATATAGAGTTTAGATGCTTAGGGGTTCTATCAGAGGTCATTAATTTGTAGAAGGAGGTGTCATTTAGTTGCCGATTGGCTTCCTCCTCGTACCTCAGGCGGTCCATGACTACCGTAGTGGAGCCTTTGTCCGCTGGAAGAATTATAATTTCCTCGTTACGCCTTAAGGAAATCAGAGCGTGTAACTCATCCCGCGAAATATTCTTAGCGGACGATAGGGAATCCACGAAGTCTTGGGAAGATAGTTGGGAGGAAATATGGTTAAGATATAATTCAAGCGGGTGGTTGGCAGGGAGGGCGGGCGGGCAGAAACTGGAGGGTTCTTTAAATTTCGCGAGAGGATTCTGGGGTGGTAGAGTTTCATCCTCTGAGGTATCATAAGGGGTGACGTTACCATGAGAGAAGTGGAATTTTAGTCGAATATTACGCGCAAAAGCGTGAAAGTCCGAAAGAAGGCGAAAGTGGTCAAATTTGGGGGTGGGACAGAAGGAAAGGCCCTTGGAGAGGAGAGAAGATTCTGAGGGTGAAAGAGTGTGGGAGGACAAATTGACCACGGGCTCCTTCGAGGGCTGCTCGCATGGCTTGGGCATATGGTTACCAGATGTCCGGAAAGCCCGGGGTCTTGGGGGCAGTTTACTTTCTCCGTATCCCCTCCCCTTATTCCTCCCTCCCTCACTTCCTTCCAACCAATCACTTCCCTCAAAAACCAACCACGCACCCAGTCAGACCCTTTACCCTCAACTCCAGTGTGACACTCTTCAGTTGTGATTTTCTCCCGCTGAGGAAGGGTTCTCACCCGAAAGCTTCCAAGAGCAGTGGACACCGGTGTCGCCATGGATCGCCTTTCTGTGAGTGTCCACTGATATACCTATCTATCCATCCCCAACCTCAACGCCTTGTTGCTAGCTTATATATATATATATATATATATATATATATATATATATATATATATATATATATATATATATATATATATATATATATATATATATATATATATATATATATATATATATATATTTCCTGTGTGTGAGAGCGACAGTGGTGTTGGGACAGTTGGAATCAATTTTTGTCCGTGCAATAGTCAAAAGTTGGAATAATTATATTCATTTTTCTAATCTGCTAGTTTCTGTAAATTTTGTACTATTTAAATTCTATTTACTCGTTTCAAGGACTTCAAAGGAATGAAAATTTGACAATTTGAAAACAACGACCGCAAAGGAAATATCCTTTGCTTCATTTCCAATGACAATTGTGAATCAGTTTCAACGTAGTCATTATATCTCTATAACCTGGCCATAGAATCATCCAACATAATGCATTGATGAACACCCTGAGTCGCCCTGAGTCACCCTGCAGGCGATTTGGAGACTATGTAATAGAAATATTGCTGCCGTTTAACACCATTGCACGGCCGAAAACCCTTAAACTTTTTATCGAAATGCAGATTGAATTAAATGCACTGTTTGGCCATGCATGACAAACAACCGCACATCTAATGTAGGCACAGAAATAATAGATGCAGAACCTGACCTATTATAAAATAATTTGCAGAAACTTTACACCTCAAGAAATACTCTGCCACGTGTAATAAAAACTGACGTGGCAAAACTAAACAAAATATACTCTAATTTAATGTTTATAGTAATAAAAATAAGAGGAACAGCCCTCCATAGAAGTTGTTCTGTCAATTAAAAATTACATGAATGATTCATTGGAATGGAAACCTTAAATATGGCTTTAAGGGGGTCAGTCAGTTTATATGTCTGACATTAAATTGAAACCCGTAGAACGTATGCTATTTTTCATTAGTGGAGCGACTGAAAACCAAAGTATTTTTCTTCATGGAGAACAGGTAGTTTGGAATGCAACAAAAGGTCTAAGTACTTATTTAGAGCATCAATAAACAGACGTAAGATATTCGACTCTTGCATTGGCCTACCAATATTAAGGTTCAAAATGGATCATGGTTTAAGGTCCTATCCCACGGAAGATGTGATGAACTTAAACTTTTCTCGGTGTTGTTCCCGATTGCGGCTCAGGAATCCCCTGAATAATCTTCGCTTCTGCCGAGATTCGACCTCGGTTCCCACAGCATGGTAACCCAATAAAATAGCCACCCCGCCAACTCGATTTTAGGGTCATAATGAAGATTTATGTTGCAAGCAGTTAACTAATAATTGAATCCTAAGATTTGCGATAATTTTTCAATAAGGTAAACAGAATTTTTCTGCCGGTAACAGCTTTTCATGGTGCCGCCCCTGGATATAAAAATCCCGTCTAGTCTTCATCCTGAATATATACTCTAAGTATACATGTATCTGCCATAATAGCTGCGATATATGCCACAGTGTCCATCGTCCGTTTTTGCGCTTCCGCGTTGCGTAGCCAATTAGAAGAAGGCGAAATAACCGATGTCCTTCGATGATAACCTTCGTCAGATTGTGAGGAAATCCGAAATGAATATATTTGCTTGGCTTCCTTGGAACTCAAACACAGGTATCTGGATTGCCCGTCTTGCTGGGAAGACGCTTGGAGATAATAGACCTGACTATATTGGGACATCCATGTGTGGGCTTTGGTCAGAAAAAAGCTTTGACATTTATTACTGATGAATTGCGAATTTATATTTGCTTTTGCATTTGAGCGTGTGACAGCGCAAAATGCCCGTGTACACATTTATAAAATGAATTACTGATTTTAGTTTTTACCTTGATTGTGGAATGAGAATCTTGGTGTTAATAATATAGTGTTGAACTAGCCATATCCTTAAACTTTCTTCTGCAATGGTATGTTGCTGCAGCGAAATACTACGTGAGAAAGTTACCAGTTTCAAATACATCAGCAGTACAATAGAGCGATATTTAAAATGTTCGGCAATGAAAAGACAACTTGATGTAATTCATAGGAACGTTAGTCAAAAAGACATGAAAAATATATCAAGAGGAAGATCTTTGGGACCTCCACCCAAGAAATGGAGAGAGGGGATTAGAATGCCTAATACTTACTAAAAGAAGAAGATTTTGCCGTAGGCATTGTAGTAAGGTAGTACTGTACATATTTTTCAGCTTTCCTTTTCTCTATCTTTATAGAGTATCTCTCTGTCTCTATAGAGTAGACACTTACAAAGAAGGTAGTTCTTAAGAATATGCTCTCATCTTTCTCATGATCCCAAAACATCATCCGTGTACCGAACTTCTTTTCAAAACATTTGCCTAAAGGGACATGCCGTTTTCCATATGCTTAGGTACACCGTTGCCCTACGGTGAAACATAATTAATATAAGAAGTTATTCAGACGGACGGATCTAGTCATAAATGAAGGGCTTTCCTCTTCGTATATTTTCTCGATTCTCTTTATTTACTTCGTATAGGTAATTTCTTTTCTCGATTAAACCTAAATTCATTTTTCCTTATGATATATTTTTCTAAAAAGCTCATATGACCTTCGATTGTTAGGCATTTCCAGCTGCAGCGTGCGATTAATAAATAAAGCTAAAGCCTCAAATATGTATACTTAGTTTTTTGCCGACACTTCTAATCTTATAAAGCAAAGTTTTTGCATCAGTAATATAGTTAATTTTTTACTAAATTAAATATGGCCTATACCGTTCTACCTGCTACGCTGCTAGGCTCCAAGATAATGGGCAGAGGGTTAGCGTGAGACCAACAATTAAACGGAAATTGTGATCCCTTTCAGTTTAATTGATTAAATAGGGGAAGGAAAATTTGGTAAATTGTATGGTCTTTATATGGTCTTTTAATAGTGTCTCTCTGTTGTTGATATAATCACTAATGTCGCGTGGAAAGAAGACATTTTTGTACCTTGGAGTTCTTTCTTTTGTCGTTTAATTTAATCTTGAATGCGACTGTAATGTAACATTTTCAGCTCATTAACGTCAGTTCATGACGATACCTGCGGCTTTCCTTTGTTTTTTTTCGGCTTCGTGAATAAAATCTGTCCATGTAGGTTACCAAATACTTGCGCCGTATTCGAGATGTGGCCTAAGCAGAAAAAGGTAGCAACTCTATTTCGTTTTTTTTGCAGAGAACAGTGTTACTTGATACTTCCTAGCTTCTTCAATGTAGCGACGCAAATTTGTCGCCTGTGTTTCTCTCGCTAGTGACGGTGATACCCAGATCCGATGTTTAGTATGAGAAGACAGTGAATGTGGCTTCGGTACTATGAATAGTATTATGGAAGAATATGTACTTCCTTAAGGAAGAATGCAATTTCGCCATTACGGTTTCAGCTCCTCCGTTACTTCCCTAAATCGACAACAGCCGGACCAATAACGGGCCCTGTAGTTGCACATTCTTCCCCACGCGGGACCCGTAGCCTGTATTTGCACACGGGACTAACCTACTCCCGAAAGAGGCCGTGCGCGAATTTGTGTGCAAGTGAGTCAACTCCATACTCCGGAGAGGGCCACGCTAATCCGGCCGAGCCATTAGCCGTGAAAGCGCTCCACTCCGCTTCCCCAAGTAAGCTAATGCAGGCGCCTCCTCTGGATGCCGCCGTCGCTAAGGCGCCCTGTCGACTTGAAGTGTCCCGGAGACGGGAAATTGTGCTGGCGGCTAATCACTGTACCTGCTGCTAAGGCAGAACGATGCGGGTGGATGTAGGCGAGAGAGAAAGGCAGGTAGAGATGAGCTACGGGCTTTAGAAACTTCTGTAATTGGTCCTGAGCAAGGTGCTCAGGCACTGCGAGACAAGGTGAAGACTAATATGCCTGCGTTTACTTTGGGAGAATATAAAATTTTAAAGACAACTTTGTGGTACTGTAAATGTCAATGGCGCTCTAGTTGATGTGGAATCGGCAGATCAAAACATTTTCTCTGATAACTTTTGCCCCACAATCACTTGATTTTTTAGTTAATCTCTTTACAGGATTTCACAATATTTTGTAATAGGTATGTGGTAGCTGCTGATATGTTTTCTTTAAGTGGTTTTTAATCGCAAAGCCTTTTCCTCATCCTCTAAACTAAGACATTGAACAGAAGCTATCTTTGGGTCTTTTGGAGTGTTTTGGCTGTCTTGATGTTTCTTATAAAACTTTATTATTCTCCCAAATTTAATATCTCTTAATAGCCAAGCAAAAATATTAACGGTTTGATTTATAAAATTCCAGGAAAAGTTCCCTCCAAAGGGGCCATGAAATGGGCAAAAAACCATTCTATTGAACTACGATGTGATTCATTCCCATTGTGGTGTTTACCAGAATCAAATTGTTAATAGTATCCATCGTACAGGAAATTGAGTAAAAGTAAAGTATGCTTATGTTTCAAGAAAATGGCTATACAAAAATAACATGCATGCGCACATACCAATCGGGATAAGGAGAGTTATAAGAGCTTTATTCTTGGGGTTAGACCTAAAATTCTTTCTCCGCTTAAATACGATAGTTTTCTCTATACCTCCTCAAAAATCTCATTCATATTCGCCAAAGTCATCTTTGCTACTGAAGACTCTTGATGTCATAAGATTGAGACTTGGGCTTAGCATCTGTCAACAGCTGTGAGAACTCTAGATATAATAATTTAACTTTTATAATATCTCATATTTACATTGAATATAATAAACAAAGCACTCCAGGAAGCATCAATACATTTTGATCAGTATTTGACAAGCGTTGATCATTTCGTTAATAAACTTTTCACTATATTCTGGATGTTTTAACCAGGATTTGACCGATATTAAGTCGGACTTTCAAACAGCTGAAATTAAGGAAAACGACAATTTTATGTAGACAATGAAGAACATCAAAGTGAAATTTCATGTGGATTTAACGTACTTAGCTTATAGAAGAGTGAACTGGAGAGCTGTAGAAATCCAATATAAGGATTGTCGACTTCAAGATGATGAAGTCTTTGTTTCAGCAGCTTACCAAATTTTTTGCTCTTATACTTGAAAACGAAGTTAATTTTTACAGTTATTTCGAATTCCCTTTATTTTACGGCCATTCTCCATGTGTCACCGTCAGTCCGCAGTAAAACCCCACATTTGCCACTTCTTCCCCCAATAATTCCTTCAGCATCCCCGACGACCTTATCGTATCCGTTCCTTGGTGGTGACCCCTGGATAAGCCATCGCAAGGCAATTCATCAAATGTCTCTCCGTTCAGGCCGGAGATAGAGGAGGAACTAATTAATAGGAGAGCAATCGATCGACTTGACCTTAGACTTTGTGGGACCGAGGTGGATTGTAAATCAGATGCCGCCGCGTGGATGAGAAAGGACGAGCATTTGACGTGGTCTGCGGGAGAAAGGCAGATGAGAGAAGCGATATGGGCGGGGTGATCCGGAACGGGGGTGGGTTTTCTCAGTCGTTCCTGCGATACCCCCGACTCCCTCTCACTTCCTCCCTCGCTCTGTCCGAAATCCGACGTAAAAAAGGGGCACCCGCCCAGTTCCCACACGTTGAAAAAATTGAAAAAAAACAGCTTTTCCAATCATGATATTGGCTCTGGGGACGTCAATAGGAGGACTCCCTGGTTTTGGGTCGGAATTCCGCATACACCGAAGCAGTCTAGTTCCATATTTCCGGAATCCGTCCTCTCGTCCTCTCTCTCTCTCGCCATCTTCCCTCGAGCCATGACGTTATGTAGTCCCTTCGTTTTTTCTCTTCCCTTTCTCCCACTCAAAATTCCCGACCGAATATCCAGCCGTTCCGCCCGTCTAAATGCTTCCGGCCGACGTCCCTAGGCTTTTGCAGGCCACTGAGCGATAATTCTGCTGATGGGAAAGAAAGGGCAGTCCATATATCTGCTCATCCCTTTCTAAGGCAGATCCTGTCCCTACTCCAAAGGTCTGGGGTGACCCCCATTAAATTACGCGCCTTCCTCAACCCTTGCCTTGGTGCTCGGTTTTCCACCCTTCGTAAGTAAATTTTCGCCACCGGCTTTTCCTATTAATCAATATAGGATTCCAAATCTTCCATAGATTTTGAATCCAAGAATAAGAGGTACCTTAAGCAATAGTTTTTAGCTGATAGCAGTTAGTAGCAGTTAGTAACGTAATCTTCTGCAATGTGGATAAAATAGGAAAATCTGAAGTAATTCAAGCAAAGTTCTTGCAAAAGTTTTAAAAGCAGACGGTAATAAAAAGACATTTTTAGCAACTGATGTAATCGTGGACTTAAAAAATGAGAATAAAGTAGAAGGCTAAAAACATGTGAATAGAATAGAAATTAGAATAGCGAGGGAAACTGAGGAATTCAGAATATGCGGCATATTTTCAACTGAGATCGGAACCGTTTTTTGAAAAAGATAACACCCAAATATCTGCTGTGTAATTCTTAGACGGATTGTACCTTCTGTTGAAACTGTACCTTCCCCTAAGGTTCACATCAGTATAAATTTGAAGTTCTTGTAACGTGGGGAATACTGCTAAATTATATCACATATTAAGAATTTACAACGTGCTGGAGATGATCGAAGAAGAAATGACGATCAAATTTATTACCCGAATAAAAAAGAAATAGAACGGACAACTACGAAAGGACTCTTCGTTGAAGGATATAATGGGAAGCATGGAAGACTGAGTAAGGAAAACCAAAAGCATAGTGAAGAATAAAGATAGCATATATTGTGTCGAAGGATTCTGAGAGAAAGAAGAAGGCGGTGGATAAGGACTGTAAGAGGAAATGCACTTGCTGCGCACGCCGGATTTCGGTAGTGAAGATATGTACTCAGAGATCTGCCAACTGGGACGCGAAATACCATTATAGTATTTGTATTTCCCGTCAATTGTTTTTTTTTTACATCAACACATACCGTCCCTCTTTTCTACATTTGTCATACATTTCTCCCCTCATCCTTGGTTCACGAGATCTCTCTTGGCTCTCCCACGCGTCGCAAAATCTGCGGAGTTACCTTCTATTAATAACGTAAATGTGTGAAATTCACTGTAAAAAAACATTTCTGGGGATGGTTTTCGAACATAAACCCCTCAATATCTCCCCAAGTACTCTCATCACGGATTCAAAAGTTGAAGGTTTCGCTTAATGGAAGGGCGACATAGTAGTAATCAAACTTAATGAATTCCACAGTTAAATTTTGATGAGTACAACCGGTTAAGGCAGTTACTCCTTCATCAGGTACACTTGTGATGGTCTTGTGTACCTGATGATGGCGTAACTGCCTAAACCGGTTGTACTCATAATAATGAAACTGTAGAAGTCACAAAGTTTGATTGACTACTATGCTCTTACCACGTTAGCTAACCTGGTATCTTCCTTCACCGTGATATGCACGCAGGCTTCTCGGGTACATCTTGGCACAATGTGCACATTACCTCCGAGAACACTTTGCTCCTTAAAGCCTTCCTTAAAAGTAAAATTTTCAATTCAAAAGTTTAGAATTTGTATTAATGGTAGAAAACCAGAAGCTGATTCTTAGAACCTTTGGTTATGCTTAGGCAGGATAGGCAGATTACGGGTGTTGTGATTTAGAGAAGAGAGACATGTCATTAGTACGATAGGGCTGAGTACGATTGGTGCCCTAAGTGACCAATTTCCAAAATTACGCTCGGAGCTTTGAGTTGATTTCCACGTAGTGCATATGCAAGGATTGTGAGTCTACTGTAACATGCCCCATTAGGGTGCAGTGAATTTCACCATAACTTTTTTTTGGAGCGGCGTCCAATGGGAAAAGGTGTCTTTTAATTCCCAGATTACGGAAGTAAAAAACATTTTCCGATTAAAACATATTTTACCAGGGCGCCAGGGCCTGAAAGATAAAGTGCAGGATATGAGTGCTGTTTGGCGGGTTGCCTTATTCTTGCACTTCCAGGCCTCTCTCGGAGCTCCCGTGGAGCCAATGTGGACGGGGATGATCTTGAAGGTAAGTCTGACGCAAACCTTGGTTATTTCAGTACATGTAGGATGAAAACAACAAAACATATCAAATTTTCACGTTTTTTGGCAATTTTTGTGCAGCTCTTGGTTCGTTTTTAGGACTTTCCCTTCGAAACTTATCCAGGTGTCACCACGAGGAAGTGGCTACGCCGTGACACCCGTCCGTGCCCACCCTCCCGCACTTGTTTGTGCTTTATGGGGGTTTCAATGGAGACTTTATCACGTTTCGATTTCGATGGAAATGGAGAGTTGTAGTCTTTCCTGGTGTGGAACTTTGGCATGACTGCTTGTGACATCAGCTTCGTTGTAATGCGCTGCTCTCGTTGCTCAAAACCAACCACTTGGGCACATACTATATTCATGACCTGCACAATGCGCTCAACACTTTGCGCGTGGCATTGGTATGGTGGTACCTCTAAGATTTTCGGCCCCTCAGGTGCGTCGAACTTAGCTTGAAGATCAGCATCGGAGAACCGCCGCAGTGCAGGCGGATCGACTATTTTCCCCGCTAAGTCTACCATGCACTCATAGCTTTTGGCTTTGAAATTGATATGTGGAACGTTAAAGCTCCACACGTCACCTTGTGAATGAGAAGCTGCTTTCTTTTTTCTTGAGGATAGAATGAGCTCTAAAGCTTGCTTTCGCACAGGCTGTCGAGTGTCCGTAACCATGCTTAGAACGATGTTCTCAGGGTAAGCGAAGGATCCATTAGTTTGAATGGTCTTGTCAACTTTATCCCTGTAATTCTTTGGAAGGTATCTGGAAAGAAAGATTCCCTTGAAGAGATTATGGCTTCTCTCAGCGCAAGATGGTGCACGCCGATTGCAAACCACTGAGGCACATACACGCGAAGCACAGAATTTGTCAGGATATTCAGCTTATTGTTAGGTTTCTTGGTAGCGATATACGTCCTCATGATGAGGTTCGCTATTGTGACCCACCGGGAATGATTTCTAATCCCATGGATATCTCGCCGCTAGGTCTGCAGGGCAACTACCATTGCTGATCTCTCTTGCCAGTTCCAGCATGTACTGTTGGTTGTTGCTCAGGTTACTTCCATCCACCTCTGGGGCATTGGTCTTTATAGCTTTGAACCGCACGACTGGAATTTCTTCACACTTACTGATGAGTTTCCCAACATCCCCAGAAAACTGGTTAGGAGTTATTGTTTGGCCGTCGACAGCAGTGAACAGGTGATGGAGAGGCCGCTCGTTTTGGTGCAGCAAGCAGATCAACCACAGCTGTTCCTTCCCCAGGTTCTTCTCTATGAGCGTTATGATTCCTCCTTCCCAGCCGGTGTTTGTGCCGGTTCCATCGGCTCCGATCGCTTCCAAATCGTCTTCTCCCCATGATTTCAGATAGGATAGGATGGAGGTGGAGATAGATTCAGCCGAGCCGCTGGTGGCTGTTATGTGTGTTAAATACTTGCCACTGGGCTGATCAACAATCACTATATGTTCCTCTTTGACAGTAACATTGCAGCGTTTCTCCCCAACGGCTTCTACTGAAAGTGCGTCGCACCTTTTCCCGTCGAAATAGATCGCTTTGGGTGGGTTGGTTTTCAGAGCAGTTGTCTCCATACTCTGGACAGCTTTCCCAGGACATACCCTCTCTCGACGAATCTTACTGCAATCTACGACGTTTGAAGTCCCAACGAGACCCCTGTCCTCCCAGGCTGCAATGGTGAGAGCAGCTGCTGCAACAGTCGAGACCCCGTAACAATTCGCTATAGCTGACACATTGGGGAGTTTTACTCTTGTTTGCGAAATTTCCTTCGTCTTGTAAATAGTTGTTGTACATGGATTCCATTCATCGCCACAGTTTGAAGCCTGTTTCGTTGGAGGCCATGTTATTTTTTCCGCTCGCTCGCTCACTGTTGCCATATTTTTACGCGCGGCTCCTTTCTCTCGTACACCCCTCAACGCAGTTACCTCGCGCACACCGAATTTCATCTCGAACGCTCTTTGGGCGAGATCGCCCGTTCGAGTTCCACGGCTCACTCGCATGCGAGTGAGAATTCGGGTATGTGCCCCACAGGAAGTTTATTTCCACGTTCCTACTTTTGCCTAATGTGCGGCAAAGCGCCACATATAGCACAAAAATTGCCAAAAAATGAAAATTCGATATTTTTTATGTTTTCAGCCTACATGTACTGAAATAACCAAGGTTTGCATCAGACTTACCTTCAGGATCATCCCCGTCCACATTGGCGTCAGGGGAGCTCCGAGAGAGGCCTGGAAATGCAAGAATAAGGCAGGCAACCCGCCAAACACCACTCAATTCCTGGACTTAATCTTTCATGCCCTGGCGCCCCGGTAAAATATTTTTTGATCGGAAAATGTTTTAAATGTCCGTAATCTGGGCATTAAAAGGCACCTTTTCCCATTGGGTGCCGTTCCGAAAAAAATTATAGTGAAATTCACTACACCCTAATGCCCCATACTGTAACATGTAATGACCAAATGTTCCTCTTTTCCTCAACCCTCCTCCAAATTTACCTACCATCCCGACGGCTTCACAGATAAGCCCTCTGGTCTTGCCTCTTTAAACTCCAAATGCACGCCCTCCTCCTCTAAATATGTTGTGACCGTTAACAATTCGTTCCCCCCTCTCCTTCCACCCTCCTTTCCCCTCCATACTTTCTGTTTGTGATATATAAAAGGGGAACGCGACCCAAAAGGTTTACCTGAGGATGACACGCGGTGTCGAAACCATGCTCGAGTTGTATTAAATACTGTGGAATAAAACCAAGTATCTTTAATTATAAGTGACATCATGAAGCTGCCGGGGTTTGAATTCAGTACCCCGGAATAGAAAGCAATTACTCTTACCATTCAGCCCGGTCTATTCCTGAAAAGATGATATGTTCCCGACGTTGTAAAGTTTAAGTTGATTAGACAGTTGATGAAAATAGATTAAATCGTAAACCTTCTTTAGAAATTTAAAATGTATATACATTCACGTACTGCCAGTAGAGACCCATGAATGGCATTTAATATGTGATTTTTGGGCATATAACATGGCAAGGTAGGGCCAAAATATGTTTTGGAAAGGGAGAGGACACATAGTGAGATGTGTTTTGAGGAATTATTGTTTCATTCAACTTTTTTGGTGTCATTATGGATTGGCGGAAGGGAATGTTTGTATCTACTTTTAACAGTATTTCTTATTTTGTTGCTTCTGTTACTTATAAATACATAGAAAATTGATAAAATTATGTTTCTTGTCACCATGATACTTGAGACTTATTTTGAGACATTCAACTTGTTACTGTATTTACCCATGTTAGCAGCTCCACAGCCCATAAACACTGTCATAGTCTCACATGGCGTTATAATCACATTTTTTTAATTTTATGCTCATTTCGTTTACGCTATTAGTTAATAGAGCGGATTTCAATAAGCACATAAGTTGTTTCAATAAGCACATAGGCAAGTTGTTTCCATCTGCTTGGTAACAAATGTGGGTAAGTTACATCAAAAGAGAGGTGGTAGACATTTTTTTTGGATGCACTTCATATTACTCATTTATATTATACATTTAGATCATGGTTAAAGGGATTTCTTCTCTTGTGAAATTTTCTCTTGCCATCCTCCTTTTCTCCTCTGTAATTGAATGAGTGGTACTTATTTATGTTAGCAACAGCTAAAGCCCGCGTGGGTTTCCATTCGTCCTGAATCAGACGTTTCTCTTACACTTTCGCCTCCCTCTGCGATTCAGGAACGAAAGTGCTTGAGACAAAAATGTTTCCCGTACAATTTAATCTCGCTTTTAAACCCCAGCACGCTCATCCATAAAGCTGACGAGGCCTCAAGGGTCACATCACGTCTCGGTGCGCCTGAAGGCCTACCCACGCGCCGTATAACTACCCTCATACCCTCTTGGCGCCCTCTCTTGTAATTTGATTGTTTCAAAAGAGAAGATCACTGGAGACTGGTGGAAATAGGTGGAGGGCGTCGTAGGGATAAACAGAAGAGAGGGGATGATTCGAACATACGTATGAAATACGTGGTAGAAATCAGGAAGGGATGTTAGATGAAAAGCACGAGAAGAACCGTATTTTCGTGGCCATAGACCACATGCGTAATCAACATGCATCCCATTTCTGAAGTGATTCCCAGATAGGTATATATGCGAGAACACGACGCTCTGTACCTCAAATCTTCTAAGGCTTCACACTCAAGTGATCGTGGTAGTGAAATGTTAAATGAAGATAAAAACGTAGGTTAATCAGTCGTAAATATAAGAATTTATTATAGATTAATTGTCCTTTAGTAAGCATACAAGAGACGTTATGGTGATAAATTGCCTTAGAATGATTCAATACTTCTAGGATATGCTGACTACTACATTTGGCACGAAAAGAATGAATGAAAAGTGTGGCGTAGTTGTTAGCGAGTACAATAATGATGATGATAAGTACTGATAGTTAAAGGGTACAACTATTTACAAAACATATGTGTTACGCTCCATATAGTTGACATTTTCTTTCCATAATGTGCGCAGTGTGTTTATTTATGGCTGTTAGATGCATCCACATGTGAGGGTCATTTTTTGGCTGGGCTGTGAGGAACAAGATGGAAGAGCTATTCAGGGAGGTGAATTTGGTGATAGTGGCTTTATGTATACGTAAAGGCAGAAAATGAAAAAATAGAATATTGAAACCTGTGGGCGATATGATGGAAGGGAAACTTATAACCCGTCTGTAAGAACTATTATTTATAAAATAATAACGTGCATCGTAAAAACAGGAATGTGAAGTGTCGTTAATTCGTTTTATTTCATTTTTCTGCGACTAAACAAAGGAAGCCTTTTGGGAGAAGTGTCTGAAGCTGTTAGTTTTGAAATACATAAACTCATCTGATATTACATGTTTACCTGACCATTGAGCTAACTCGCGATCAATAACCCATGAATAATCCTGTCGGATTTACTTAACTATCTATCTTTAAGAAATCTCAACAAATGTTACCAATACAAAAAGTAACCATTTTTGATAAGGGAAAACGTTTATTTTCATCTATTCTCTACTTCCTCAGTGATTTTAAAATATGGAGACTCTAGTGCTCAACCTCTCCTTCTCCGTCTTTATAAATTACTCGGTCAATCCTTTTCGTCTGATGGAAAAGGTAGCAATCGCTTCCAACTTGCTTTGCTGATCCTCACCTAACCTGGAAATTGTTGAGAGCGCAGCTTCGTAAAACTCTGTGGAACTCATCCTCGCTTTCCTCGCTAATAAAAGGGAAAGAAATCAGGGATTCTGAGGTGGAAGAGAAAGCACACGGTAGATTTGAAGAACGTTGACCAATGTAATTGAAAAGGACGGAGAGGGAGGACGCACGCTAAAGGGGGTTGTCCGTCGAGATTCCCGAAATTTAGAACCCTCTCTCCCGCCGGTTTTCCGGTGGACTTAAGGAACGGGGTCCTTTGAAAAAGGGCGTTAAAGCGACGAAAGAGAGGGGATCGCGAGATGAGGACGAGACACATTCATACACACATGCGCCCGGCACCATTTAAAGCGAAAACGTTTTCAGTTCCCACGCACGGACATCCAATTAAAATCCCTTCGTTTGTGCTGCCGTCACCTCTCTCTCTCTCTCTCCGCTCTCTTTTTTTATTCGGACTGGCGGTTGAAGGGAATGCGATAGACGGATGCCCTTAAGGCTGAATGAGGACTGAGGGAGGGATGGAGGGACGAAGGTTAGGCAGGAAGGGGAGAGGAAGAGGGTGGGGCTGGATTCGGCAGTGGGCATTAAACAGGGCGGTGGGGTAGACTTTTCAGCGAGAGGGATGACAGTGAGTGTGGGTGTGCGATTTTGAGGGCGGGGAATCCCGCGAGTGTTTTAGAAAAAAATGAATCCGTTATATTATATTTATTTCAAGCGACGTATTGGTAACGAAATACGTAATTGGCATTTTAGATATTTTTTTCGGACCGATTCATTGATTTCCCCGACAACCGCCTAGATTTTTTTCTTTGATCGTTTTCGCTGCTCACCTCATGTCCTTCGAATCTCATCGCCAGATCCCTTGATATTCCAGCTTTTCAACTAGTGCTCTTTTACTGTGATATTCTATCTTCCTAAAGGCTCTTTTACCCGTTGCTTACAGTAAAGCCAAAAATCGAATTGACTTCAATATGTTTTAAATCGTACCGTAGTAAGGGTATTATTGCTTCCGATAAAATAATTCAATTTTAAAATCGATTCTAAAAGCAGAAATATGCGCGGTACTATTTTCTCTCCGATTCTTCCAATGAAAAACCAAGGATATACCAGTAGACGTGTTCATAGGTTTGAAACAATGTCGGTTGTGGAGATGGTATCAAACATTCATATCTATATACTTTTAACTCCTCCAGGAGCTATTATTAATACTAATAGTCTGATAGAACTGGCTTATTAGAATTTCTTTAGAATCTGATAATCATAATTGAATATGAGCACCCAAACAATTTGATGTGGTTTGTATAACCTTGCCATATATAAGTTTATATGTAGTTTAAGTTATAAAATACCCAACCAGGACATGTGAGCATTGAATTTAGCATCTTGTCAATACAGATTAGCTGAGTTAGGGTAAGTTTTTGTGAAGGTTTCAGTGTTAACAGAAATATCTAGGAATACAAACTTAACCGGCCTCTGAGTATGGTATCGTTGTAGGTAATCTTGTTGGATTTGATCCCTTTCACGTGCTTCTCTTCGATCACACGACGTGAACCTACTATCTACTTAATTCCTGAGGTAGAATGCGATAATAACGCTGTCACTGATAGATAATCACTCTTTCTTTGGCCATTGTTACGAGACACATGCAATACCTAGTACGCTTACCAGTCATAAATATTGAGCAACGAATATAGTATGAATGGTGCCATCATAGAAGGTATCACACGATCATTGAGCGTGTACATGCGGAGGGTTGGTATTTTCATTCATATCATGGCACATCTCGTCGTAACTCTATCGAGAACACAAGTGCCGAGAAAGATTTTCATAATATCGAAATGCGACCCAGTATAGAATAGTGACTTCCGGTGGTAATCTACACGCAATCAGAATACTGAATAGCGACCATAATCTTACCACCATTACCTTGGAAATAACCACTAGGGTTGTAATTCTGACGAATATCGCTGTCGCAATTCCATTCGGAAGAAGGCTCCAGACCTCTCAGAGAAGTCTATGAAAGATAGGTTAGAGGCGGTTGAAACGAAATATAGACACAGATACACATATCGCAATACTTTGAAAGCAACGGTAGGCTTGGTCTAAAAATCACAGGATGGTTCAACTATGTATTCACGTCTCATTCATGCGCTGATTGGTCATTGAAAAGCCTCAAACCCTGGTGCATACTTAGTTTTTATGCCAAAAAAGAATCATGAGTAAGTTACGATGGTCTCTTTATTTACTGGCGAGAGTCATGGCATAAGGCGATGTTGGTATTTATTACGTCTAGACTATCAGTTGAGACCGCGAGACCTCAGCAAAAATACACCAAGGTACACCACTACGGTCGGTTGGTGCCTAATTTCCACACCTGCAACAAATATCATTTATATTACTCCAAAATAGAATTTAATCAACCAAATGCTATGTTCAATATACTAAAAGTAACTTAAACCTCAGCTACCTTATTTATGGATTTGAAAATGTATACAATATCAAACATGTAACATTATTACGTCCGTCTGGGTGCTATATACCCAGGCGAGCGTACTTAAGCATTTACATTATTTTTGCACCCTATGGCAGACGCTTGGCACTCTATGGCAGCATTCGACCAAAGTGTCAGTTTGGACATTTATTTCTTAGCCTGAAGTCAGCGCAAGACGAAAGGAAGAGTAGATGGATAGAAGAATAGAATGATTTTAGAACGAAAGGAAGAGTAGACGGATGGAAGAATAGAATGATTTCAGAACGCAAAGATCGCATATTGACCGTAGTCTAACGTGATTCATCGATGGCTATTGCGGTTTTCTAAAAGCTAGTAGCAAATAGGACCGCATCATTGATGAAATAAATTTGCTCAGCCAGTCATAAAGTGATTATAGGATAATGGTTCCATAAAAATTGGTCCTGGAAAACTGTGATACTTGCGTGTTTACTCGAGCTTGTGTTGAATCAAGTATTGTGTGAAATGGGCTTCAGTTCATTCTCTTATGCAAGTAAAGGAATGAAGCCCTTATATTTTTTTCTTCCATTAACCATCCGTTGACATGCAATTATTATATTTAGTCGAATAAAAATGTCACATTTACGAAAGAAACTCAAAATCACAATGACTCCTAGTATGATTTTCTCACTGATACCTAGTGTTTATACTTAAGTGACTAGTAATTTGCTAGTATTTATAAGGTTTTTACTAAAATTATAATATTATTAATACCGTTCTTTCGCCTGGCTATGCAGATAAAATTTTATTTTCACACATAATGTGAATGATATAAAATAAGGAAGAGAGCTTCTATTGCTATTATAAGAATTAAAATGATTTCAAAAGCTTTTACTCATACTTCCTGTTAAAGTTTGAGAAATTATTACCACTCAAAATCGAAATATTTACATCAATTCATTATTTAACCGGAGGGACCTTTGTCCATGGTTGATGTTTATGGTTCCATGATTCCATGCTTAATGTTTTGCCAAAAGTGTGGAGTTTCTTAGGAACCTAAAGGTTTGAAGGTTAGGCTTGTGCTTGGACTCTGAACTTGTTTCACAATTGACGCATCTAGGGGAAGTTTTATTTAAAATCCTAATAGGGAAGTTTCTTATGTATGAGAGGTCTTTGGAAAACCACAGATTCCGCTTGGACATAACCTGTCCTTAATTTTGCGTACAAATTCTATACCAATGTAACAGGCACGGTGGGAATTAGAGGGATATGGAATCTTGCCTGTTGAAGCTTACGCATTTGGAGATAATTTGCATTATAATTAACAAAAGTGTTTATACCCTTTATTCCCATTTTTAGACATTTTTATATATTCTTTAACTTACCGTCTCACAGAATATGTTTGTGAAATAATTAAAACTTTATTCAGGTAAAGGTTCTCATGAAAAATTCAGCTTTAGCTCAATATTTGTATTTTTTGTTGGAATAAATTGTATTGTCGCCATAAAGTTTTGAATTGGCTTATCTAAACTAGTGACAGCGTTGTTTTTAAGTTGGGATCGTGAAATTTGACAATGAAACAGTGGAGACGATGCAAGAATGGATCGCAAAATGCTGAATTGCCTAGTCATATTTTTTGCTGTTTTGACTCAAATTAAAAATGTCCATTCGACTCTTTCATTGCCCTGAATTAGGTGCTCCTCCCGATATCGTCTTTTACTCTCGATATTTCAAAGCGCAATCGCATGTAGCGAACCACTTTATTAAACGTGGGATGATAAGCAGAGATGCACACCGAACACAAGAAAATAATGCAGTGGTACTATCTTGAAATTTTATCTTTTTAGAAACCATGTGAGTGTTGGAGGAAAAATCGAAAAAAAAATGAAATCGAGTGAAAAATATGATGAAACTATTCCCGTGGCGCTTGCTTTTGATGCCGTTTAGCTCTCATCTCTGACGCGGGCTCTGGGGAGGACGTTCCTCGATAGAAAACAACTAGGGCGCCTGGGCTGATGCCATCGTCACCCACATCGGGTTCCACGCGTTCCCCCTCACCCCCTCCACTCATCTCTCCCGTCATGCTGCTCCTCCGAACCCCGCTCTCAGTCAGAGAGGGAGAACCATCAGCAGGAAGATCGCGACATGTACTCTCCCTCGCTATTGGATTTCGCGAGGAAGAACGAAGACAAAGAGCTCGAAGCGGGAAGAAAAAGTACTGAAAGCGGAACGAAAAAAAATAAGTGAATACATTTTTCTCCCCCTCTCTCGGGCGAGAGAAAGAAAGAATGGAAGGAAGAAAAAGGGAGCAAATTAGCGCGAGAGGGATGTGAAGAGGCGTGCGCGCTCTGGGGGTGGTGGGATGGTGGGTGGAGATATGTGTCGACGCCAGGGTTCTCATCTGTTTTCCTCCCTTTGCTCAATTAACGTTTCAACATTTTTGGCTACACAGAGCGACTCATTAAACGCTCATATCGTCCGGGCAGTTTTTGGATTATCAAAAGCGGATGAGAAAAAAAGGATTGTGCCGGTGGGAGAGGAATAAAATAATAATATGAAAAATCCGATACTCTCTATGTGACCGGGGAGGGAGGGAGAGGAACGGAGTTTGAGAGGGGTGGGGATGAGACTAGCGAGAGAGAGAAATGGTTGAATTAATTCAAAGAGAATTTGTATGCGACTTGACGTCACCATTGCGCGATTGCGATCTGCCGTTCACCTCGGGGTTTAGATAGCGGGCTGACGTTACCAGCGCGATTTGCTTTCTGCCGCTGGATAGCCGATTGTTGGAGCCGTTCCTCCATACGAGATGCATTTTCAAATATCCTCAAACCTGCATTGTAAGGTCTTTCTCCGATCCGTCATATACCTCTCTTTACTTTGAAGTTGGACGTTATTATCTGATATATTCTGAAAAAGGTGAATGGAGATGAAATTAGGTTGTAAAGGATCAAAACCTTTTAAGCTATGCCATAGAATATTCGCTTGAAGATAATAATTTTAATATTTAAGTTACTTTTAAAAGAGTTATTCAAAGGAAGATATTATTAATGCATTATTTTTATCTGTTGATTGATTAGAAGTAGTTAGTGTTTATGTGCTAATATATATTGATTATAAAGTGAGAGGGTTTTCGAAGGATAAACGAAATGTGAGAAATGTGCGCATCAATATGGCTCTCCGATACCGTACCACACGTACGGAAGTAACTGAATTGACGTGTCGTAGATCTCTTAGTTTAAATTTTCTATATGTAGACGCTAAACTACTTGGTCATAACTTTCCTTTCAACGTTGAGGCATGATTAGATTCAGTCCCTTCATTTTTCGTCTGGTTGTCTTTCTCCTATTACTAAAGTTATTATTGAATATTTACCTTAACATTGTAGACTCTTTGCTTTTTTTAGTGTTTTAAATTTATATTAGAGGGTAAATATGATGTTTGGCGGAGTAAATGGACTGTCAGAGAATAAGTAATTAGTACTTGAGACTATGTTTACGATGAAGAGAGGATGAATATATATTTGTATGCTCTACTACATCACTAGATACATGTTATATGAATTTAGTGGTTACAGCGGCCAAAGAATGTATTAATATAAACATAAATTATCCAAGAGACTGGAGTAATATGGAAGTACGGCATTTTTCTTAACTATTGTCTCGCTCAGTGACTTAATGTTACATAAAGGCACCACTATCACAATCATTGATTAAGTTGGAACTTATATTAATGCCCATTTTCATAATGTTATTCAAATCTAAACCAACATATGTATATTGATGGAGTGGTGTCAATCTGTTTGTTATTCATTTCTTCATAAATTATTCGACCGAATCAGTCGATTGTATGCATGATGCTAGCGTGTGCTATCTAAGGAGGCTAGCGGACTTTTGGCATGGTCTCCTGGGCCCCAGTTGCCTATAACTGAGTCCAATTCAGAAATTGATCTCCAACGGATGATTGAGACTCTAAATGGTCCGTAAGACCCCAAATCAGTGTTTCCCCATTAAGGAAGGACTAATGAACCGATTACGATTAACTATTGCACCTAGGTACATGATAGTTATAAAAAGCACTTTGACCTTACGGGGAAGGTTAAAGGGCCTCAAGGACCAAAAAGTAGACCCTCTAAGTTTTGTTACGAAATAGAAGTCAAGTTGGTACTTTGACTTCAGAGTTCTAATATTTTACTCTCTTCAAATCATTGTATTCAGGGCAGATGTTTCGTTTTCGCTTTTAGATATAAATTTCACCTGTACTTAGGCTTAAAACCTTTATTCAGCAAAAACATAAAAAATTCTCAACTTGAGTCTGGTTCCTATTAGTATGAATCAGTCAAACTATGTCTAAGGATCCTGTGCGAACCTGGGCCCTAATACGTTTGATACAATAATCCACTGAATGCTTTAATCCGCTACCTTTCAATTCGCAAAAAATTATGCCTAGGAACAGTATGACTCAATTGCGAAAGAATATTCAATGTCATTCACTTCTTTATATGTAGTAGAGTACTCCCTTTGAAGTGCACTTAAGGTCATTAATTCTCCATGGCCACGACTTACGTCTTATCATAAGACACGCACTAATTTCACGATCACCTCGGGGAAGGGACCAACAAGTGTCGAAAAACAGAAAATTAAACGGTTGTCAGCCGATTCGATAGTGAATTGTCGGCGAGGAAATTACTGAGAAGCGACGAACATTCTCAAAAGGGTACGGAAGGGAAGGAGGCTGAGAGAAAAAAGGTTTTTCCGGAAAACAACTGGTCGGTTGAAATTATAATCTCCGAGCAAGGTAGCTGCCATGTGTGTTCGCGTAAACTTGCCCACATGTATTTATTAATCATGGGTTCTTTCGAGTCGAGGTCAGGGGAAATAAGGGTAGAGAAGCCTGGGGAACGGTGTGGAAGTTAAAAAATAAAACGCTGAACTTTTTTAGGTTGGGGAAAAGGGAAAGGAGTCTTGCACGACGTGTTTCTTGTGCTTCTATGCCGTGGTTGCCGCGGTATAGCTTCGGTAAAAGACGGTGGTGGTGGAACTCAACGTCACTCGGATGCAGGGTTTTATCTTTTCGTTTATTTCCCGCGAATTGAAATTCCCTCTGCGGGCACGGGAGGGTTGAAATTTTATGGAAGGCGCTTGCGATCTGGAATCCAAAAACAAGGGAGGGGCGTGTACACGGAGGCTTCGGGCCACTTGGAGGATATAGAAAGGCAAAAATAGTACCTTTTAAGTACGTGTCGGGCATGGCGGGATGAGGGGAAAAGTGTGCGCCTGGTCGACTCCACCATGTCTTTCAAGAGGCTTGCAGGTTTCGGGGGGAAAGGGATGTAGGGAAAGGAAGGATTTTCCTTCGGTCAGGTGACGAGGGTTTAAGGATACCGCTTTAGAATCCTGATCACAGTCGAAGCGAAGGGGCCCCATTACCCTTTCCGGGTAAAGCATTAAATTTCGAGACCGCAGTAACGACTCACCCATCTCAAAATGAATTTGGTGATTTGTAGACACTTGTTTATAGCTCCGTTATCTTAATCACCCACGAGAACGTGGTGGATTAATGCGTAGAAGTTCTTTTCCGGGTGAATTTCCCCGTGAATTTATTTCTCATGTGATTGCGATATAGTCTGAATTCACTTTTATGAATTTGAGGCTCTAGAAATAGTGTGTAGCTATTCACTCTATTCAGGATATGCTTGACAAGAGCATACTTCAATGAAATCACTGGACATTCTACTCCAATTTTGCCGACCTATTTCTTATTTCATATGCTCTCATTCGATCTTACTGATTAAAATTATATATTTAATGATCAATCTGAGTTACAGATATATCCTATACTTCATAAGTCATACATTTTTGATTATGTGCTTTAAATTTGAAAAGGAAATATATATTTTATGTATGTGTAAATTGACATGTTTGATGGTTGTAGTCATTATTGTACGTATAATCTGGCACTATTTGCTGAATTTACGTACATGATAAGGTAAGTCATTAATTGTACTATTATTAAATGTCTCTACTCCATTTTAGTATATCTCTTGCGTCACAGAACTAAGCATTTTTCCCTCGCTTTAGTGAACTTAAAATGATATTTGACTCACATTAGTATATAATTATTCCAGTCACTGACTTCCTTTACTCTATCCTCCTGCAGGCAAACTTTCCCCGGCCTTCTACTCACGAGCATCAATAACAGCTTCCATATATCTTGATTATCTCGTCACAGTGTCCATGCGTCGCTACCATTTAACACTACCCTCACTGTCGAGCTCTTCCTCAATCTTCATAAGCTTTCCCTACATCTCTGTCATGAGTGGGTCCCTATTTGCGAACGCCCTTCTATTCTCCTTAGCATATCCGCAGTACCAAAACTCCGCCTTATTAACTTAATTGCTTCATTTGCCCTAACTTATAGCTTAATTTCATTCCATATAGCATCCGTTCTTTAAAATTCCATTTATTTATTATTTTCTCTTACCGCTCATAGCTACCATAATAGAGTTCACTAACCAAAGCTCTCATTTCTTCCGTCAAGCCCTATCCATGTTTCAACCAATATTTAATACGTTGGGTCTGTTTCTAAGAGCCATTTAATTATTTTACGTCTTATATGTTAACATTCTGAGGGTCTCTGTCATTCCTTTTGATCTAATGGGTTTGGTTGGCTCTAAATTGGGCAGCTACCATTGTTCCCTATTTCTCCCTTCAACTACGTTGTGGTATTCGCATAAGGTCCACAGGAAGGGATGGATAGATGGTATTTGTGTCGTTCATTTATAAATGGCTGACAAAGTTAATGCATCATGCTATTTGAAGCATCAATCATTGCGTATAAATCCATGGCAGCCCTCATAGCCTTCCTTCTACCAGCAGTCATCAACCTGAAGATATTACAGTGGCTTTTCTTCCCTCAATATTTTGATAACCTCACTTCTTCTTCATAATTTCTTATATCATGCGTTTCATCATGGTGTGTAAATGGTATCATTCTGTACTTTTTTGCCATTCAGGCTAGCCTCCGAGTGTGGCGTGCCCTCGTTGCATTCAAGAGTACGAGTGAATAGGACATATTCCCTTGAGGCATTTCTCATCACCATGAAATTTAATCATCCGCTCAGTGGACTCGACTAATCCCCCTTGCCCTTACAGCCTCCTTTCGGAATAAATCTTGAGACCTAATTGGGAACTCCAGCGAAGCGCGAGAATGGATGCTGGAGGTGAAGCGAAACGAATTTCTGCGGATGATAAGGGCCGTCTCGATGTGGAGAGGCTGAGAACATGGTGGCAAAGCACAGAGGAGACTTGTAGAGTTGGAATCAGGGCTTGTTTTTTTTACCCTGACCACATGGCTCTTTTCTCACCTTTTCTCAGACGATGGGTGCAGTCTTCTCTTCATCCACGGAATTTGCTTCCTCTCGCGGCTCCAGTTTACCTTGGAAATTTGGCTGGATCTCAATCGAACGACATTGCTTTGTCGATTTCACTTAAGTTTTTGCAAACTAGTTAAATAAGATAGGAAGGTCTCATTCGAACGGGAATCTATTTTCCTGGTATCCATTCAGATTCTTTTTTATGCCTCCTTGACAGAAATAGGGCTTAGTAATTCCTCGTTTCTAGCGTTGTGCGAATGTAAGTAGTATTAGATTTGGATGATATAAACTCACTCTCGAATTGCTAGTTAGCAAATAATCGGTTAAAAAGTAAATGACGTAAAAAATGAGACAAAATATGAAAACTGCCTTCTTTCACAAAGCTATAGATTTTAATGTGCAGAAATGACACTTGCGATAGTTTTCTCTCCACTGAAATGTCTTGATGGAATACATAGGGCTGCGGTTGTAAGGGCAATTATAACTGAGAAAATACATATGCTTGAACGCTCGTCGTGCAAACTCCTGGCAGATATCACTCCAGGTAAGAATACTCAGTTCTTGGTTTCGAGTTTTAATGTCACCGCCATTAAGTAAACTTATATTTTTAAAATGCAGAAGAATTAATTCATTGATGGCTTCATTTAGCAAATAACACGATGATAAATGGCTCGTTATTTGTTGTTCAGGATGGATGATACTTTCGATTAATGGTAAAGCATAAGAATGCTGAAAATACGTGTAGTGTGGAATAATTTTGCTCCCACTGTCTTACTCAATATTCGACTCTACACATAAGAATAAATTTCCCATGTTGAACTAAAATTTTCACTTGATTGAACGTACGCGTTCCATAGAAATGCATGTGAATAAAACAGCTTTGCATTTTTATTTTCCTTAGAATCGTAACCCATCCCACGAATTGGCAAAGAATGCATGAATAATAACCTCTTCACAACATCAGAAGGACTGTTGCTGAGCGAATACGGTCCATCGGGTTGCTTTCCAGTATAAATTTCTAAGTTTAGAACATAAAAAACCCTGGCATCTACCAATGCAAAAATTTTAATCCCATACTTATTTGGCTTACTTGGGTTGTATTGCCGGAATGCGCAACGACCTCTAAAACCCTCAAGTTCCTCATCAAAAGTAGTGTATTCACCAAGAGTGAAGCACTTTTGCTATTGCTGACAAATTTCTCAAATATCTCACAAATCTGAGCTAGCCTATCAATTTTTCTTCTCTCTTCCCTGGTGTACCTCTCGTCAAAATGTAAGCATTTTAGCAAAAAATGAAAACTTTTCTTGGCATAGCAACTGGAAACATCTATATCCCCGATTCATTTTACGAACACCTGCTAAATATAGAAGGCCAAATAATGTCCAAATTTCAACACATGTCTCCTTAGCATCTCGCTCTCGACTATAGCGATCTCGAACGGATTGATTTTGTACATTCGTATTTTCTACAACGGTTCTAAGCATTTCACTATCAAAAAACCATTGCAAACAAGACATAACAGAATCAGCATTTTTAGCTTGACCTCTTACCCCAGAAAGATGTAAAACAATGTTATGCGCTCTTGTTCAAATGTTTTTATGTGTTGCATAGGTCACCCACTTTGTTACTTTGTTTTCACCTAGTAGTTGAGCGGAAGCACTGGTCTCAGAGTCACTATAATTGTCCTCACTGCTTTCAATTTCCTGTTCAGTCTTAGAGCTCCCTTCTCTTTGCTCGACGTTATCCTCCTCATTTTCCTATTCCGCATCAGACTTTTTTAGCAAAAGTCGCTTGCTTTTTCACTTTGCTGTATCAAAAAGAGAGTGGAATCCCTGCCTAAGTGTACTATCAGCTGGTGAAACTAATTCAAATTAGCCTTAGTCTCATTCAGGTAAAATCTTCATATAATTTGGCGCCTACATATGAAAAAATGTTACATTGCTTTAAAAGTGACACGTTAAATTTCACATTTTTTCAGCCATGCCTCTCAATAACTCTTAAAGAGTCCTACGATGAGTGCAATGGTGTTTGCAGATAGAGAAATATCATAGGATCGAGGTTCATGTTTAATTATTTAGGTATCTACGGGCGAGAATGAGCTGGATCATCCATAGAATTTAATGTGGTTTAAAACTTTTACGGGAGGGAACGAATTACATTGGAGACACGGAGATAGCGAAAGGAGGAAATATTGAGAAAGGTTTTCATAAAGTGAATTATAATCGGTAATAGAATATTTGGTAGGGACATTAGGGGAAAATGGAGGACAGTTTTAGAGTCCTGAGCGGCAAAATGAGCTGTATTATGTGAGAAAAACTTGAGTGAGACATGATGGGAAAAACGTATTGTCCAAGAATGATCGTGAAAAACCGTAGGATAGGGACTAATTGTTATGCAGTAAGGACTATCGGAAATTAGATGGCCAAAGTATGATAATTCCATTTAATTTAAGAAAACAGCACATACTTTTCTACAATATTTTGAATGAGACAGAGTAAAAAATAATACACATGTAGGATTAATTGATTATTGCCTTTACTGAGACTTGAATTCCCTAATTGAGGTTTTTAATATAGTGCTGGTGTGATTTACAATTGATTTTTACGATTACACCGGATTTTTTTGAGTCATCTCTGACCCATGAGTTTTATTTCAATTTAGTTTCTTATTTACCCCATAAACAGCACGATGGTCCATTCACATCGATTTTTATTAACATCAACAGGAGAAGAACCCAAAGACTCATGTCATGAGTGGGAAATATTCCACCCAATCCCTGTGACTCTCCCACCTCCTGTGTGAAAGTTGGTCCGTATCTGATCATCGAAATATACGGAGCCTATACGTATGTTTTTTCACTTGTGCACATATGTTTTTCATCCACCATCCACCAAATGTCCATTTTTATGTGTCATCACTCGAGTGAGACTTCACTGAGAACAGAGTACGGCGAAATTAATGGATTCTACCATTATAATTAACTTCTGGGTGAGCATTAAGGATAACATAATGAAATAATTCTTCCTTTCAACAAAGTTGTAGAATTTTTTTTTATTTTTACTAGTCAACGCAATGCAGTTTATCAAGTTGTGAACTAAATATCAATATAAAGTTCTACTTACCAACTTGTTGCTATATAACATGATTCGAAATAAGAATATTTTCAATTACGATATTTTGCGCCATCCGTCGTTTTTTTGCTGTTTTACATAGGAATTTATTTGATTTGTTCATATCCTTTGATATTACCTTTGGGAAAGAGAATTATACTAATTAAACTTGTGTGATTAAGCGGGATAAATGTGGTGTCATGTTTTTAAACAATCTCTGAAACTAATTGACCTTCTGAACCCAGGAAGCCAATTAATTGCCGTACATAAAAGGTGCGTGGGTGAAGGGAAAAAGATAAAATTTTTATTTGAATTTGGTGTTTCTTTCCGGATGGAGTTAATTGAAAATGATGAACTATTTTCTAGTGATAAAAAAATTTCCTACTTTCGGGACATGGATTAGGCTCTAGTTTTCATCAGACGATGACTATTAATCAAATAATTTCTGAGGGAATTAAAAAAGCATGCTCTTGTATAAGGAAAATTCTTTTCTTATATCAGGTTTAGGAAAATATGTTGTGCCTGTATTTTTTAGAGCTTGCCAGTTTTGTGGGTGCCATTGCGACTCCATAGTTAATATGAAGTCATGACCTTAATGAGCAATTCTTGATATTTTCTGTTATAATTAGCTGAATGTGCATGGTACCAGAGCAGATAAAAATGTGTTAGAACGGCATATGATCCTCAAATATTACTGTTTTCTTAAGAAGAACCTTATTTTTTTGTAATATCGTAATTTTAGTTGCGCATTGTCTGTTTCATTCCAATTTTCACTCGAATGGTTTGGATTATTTGGAAAGAGAAAAAAAAATCAAGAACAGTGCTGCGTAAATACTTTAAGTTGAAAGTTAAAAACGCTTTTCATGCATATCTCATCTTGGGAGCCAGCATGTTTGCTTTTGGAGTGTTTGCATGCAAAATTGTATTGAAAATTAATTTTTCTGTAATAGCTTTGGTGGCTTGACACAAGCATGAGGAAAATTAACGGAAATATTAGAAAGAAACATGTTCATAACCGAAGTGAATTAAATTCTAGCCGTCGAAAGAATTGCATAATTTGTCGTGGAGAATTATGATTCCCTTAAATACTTGATGTACCAAGTTTATGATTCCCCAAGATGTCCCCTTTAAATCGAGGTAAGTGCGTGATATTTTTCATTTTTACCTCACATTGTTTAAAATATCATGTTTCAAACTGAATGAAAAATGAAATATCATGCAGGTGGTGTTGAATTACCGTTTGTTTTTGTTCAAATATAAAAAATTCGACTTAGAAAAAACTCAACTCAAGGTAATAATTGATCCGATCGAAGGAAGAGTGGACCATTTTGAGGGTTATGCCAATTATGATGCTCCATTACTTTTACCCATTTTCTGAGTGGTAGATTTGAAGCGTCATAATACGGAGTTAGTTTAGTCTGAAATACATCGCAGTCAAATTATTTAGCAACACAGTTCAAAACCTTCCCATAAATTGAGTTTTTGCCTATCGTAAATATCTGGAAATACAGGTAATATATTCAAAGTTGCTCCAAATTTTTAGAGGAGGTCAGGGACAACCTCCATCAGATTCAGCTATATTAAACTTTTATATTTTTCTTATTACCTTGAAAAATGACTTCATTGGAAATGGAATTTTCCGCGCATAAGTTAACCATTTTCTATTTCCTGTGTGCTTTGTAGCTCGAAAATGCAATCTCACCCTAATTAGTTTGTGATTAACCACCTTTGGAGGTGATTTCTATCTGCTAATTCAAGGATCAGCTTCGCCAAACGAGGTTCAGGGTTTTCAATTTTTTTTCACCCACCCTGAATTCGTCCGGCGGATGCAATACGCGTCGTTCCTACGATTTAATTCCGCATCAGTTCAGTCGAGCATAACTCACATACACACCCACTTCCGCAAATTGAATCCCCGAGCTAAGCCGAGCTAAGTAAGGTGACGGCACAAAATGACAAAACTCCTCGCCTTCAGTCGTTTCTTCGCCTCCCTTCTACAAAAACCTCGTCTCCGCTTATTACGGCTCCCTTGTCCCGCTTTAGAAAACCTTTTCTGCGTCCTGCTCTAGTCTCATTTCGAAATGGCTTTTGCCGCACTTCCCGTGGGGAACACATTTATTGCCACCCTCAGCCCCCCGCCCCCTTACCCTGGTCCTAGCTGTATCGCGGCGACCCCCTAAGACCCCGTACTCCTAGGATTAAGGAATTAAAGAAAAAAAATACAAGCGAATGTCAGTCGGAGACGAGGAATTTCGTCGTGGAAGAGGCCGCCTTTGAGAGCTTACAGTGCGGTGCGCTCGGCTGGATAGACCGCAAAGGCGTACCTAGCCGGGGGGGGAAGGAGGGAGTGAAGACCATACACGCCCTAGGGAACCAACCCAATGTTGAGGAAGTGGCAGCGTTGCGCGGAGGCCGTGAACGGTTTGGCATTTTCTCTAGGTGGTCCACAGCAGGCACCGGGCTTGCTTCCCTCGTCCCGCTTTGCTCCTTGTAACGATGGAGGCTCTTTGCAATCGGCCTGGTAATCCTCCCGAATGATTTTGGACTGCCGTTTTCAGTCACAACGACGAAGGAAAGATGCGTCTATTGAACGCCTGCAGATCTTCCTTTTACGTTTTACGTACATACACACATCTCCATACTACCCTTCAAACCTCTGTATGATGGCCGTATTTTTAGTGGCTACGCAGCAAGTCCCATATCAACCCCTACCAAGGGGACTGCTGGGGAACCCTTTGTATTGTGAATCGTATTATCAAACTTAATAGGTACCCTTGGTTGGGGATGGTTATGGGTTTAATAAGGACTGAAAACGGTAGGAGATGATGCTCGTTGCTCAATTGTTTGGCAATTTCATGAGTGATATTCACAGATACAGGCAAATAAATAGTCTGATTAATCGCAATATCCATTGATTACCTGAAGATGACGTCGAACGTCGAAACCCGGGTCGTAGAAAATAAATATATGTGGAATTACTAAAATAAGTGTTATAATTATGTTAACTGATTCCACAAAGATACGCCTTATTCTACCAAACCTGTCGTTCAACATGCTGAGGATTAGGTTGGTTATATATAAAAAAAAATGGTTATTGATTGGTTATAAATCCATGAATATTTCTGAGAAGTTAAAGTGCTCACGGAAGATCAAAATGACGGCATAGGTTGAGGCCTCAGCTAGAACCGAAGTCTGATATGTCCGAGTTGAACTATATTCGTGATGTTACAGCGACGGACAAGGTTGAACTATCAAGATGAAAAAATATGTTCATTGATGTTTTCTACGTCTTTGCAAGCAGCATCATGTAGAAACTTAAAAAATGTTTCCATACTTTTTAATAATTTCCTTTGGAAAAAACACATCTACAATAACTATTGTTGCAATTGTGCTCTTATAATATCTATAGGAGAAAATATTTTTCATCTGCTAAGATTCAGTTGAGAAACTGCTACTCTCGCGGATCATCAACTGATGGATTATTGATATTCGTGTATGACTTAATTATAGTTTACTTCCAAAAGTTAATTTCCGTTACGTGTTGTTTAGGTATGCGTTTTGAATCCGTTTATCGTCAATTACTTCCATTCGTCACACAATTGAGACGCAATATGTGATGACGGGAAAGTCTAGTTGTTAGTGTTGGTATTTTTTCATTGATATGTAATTTACTTTAAGGTGTTTTAAGTTTGGATATTAGTTATAAGTCCAAATATATTTTCATAGGTGAAATTTAAATTAGTCAAGAAGAGTTATAAATTAATATCACGTTAGTTATTTCTCATTTGGAGAAGAGTCATAAATTATTTTCCTAGAGATGTAGGAAAATGAAAACGGCCAATTTGATGGAGGTTGCAAAAATGCGCCACTGGCCAGGTTTTGACACAAGGGGTTCCTCAGAAGTCTTCACATAAATGAGAATATGAATTGTACGGCTAGTATATGAATATGAGAATAATGTAAAACACAATATTAGTTATGCTGATTAATTTTCATTTGAATAAATCACATGGTCTATTTATTCTACCAAAGTTTGTCTATCATGGTCTACCAAAGCATTGCTATCATCAAACATTGCAAACATCAAAATCATGGTCTACCAAAGCATTGCTATACTAATAAGCGTAATTTTAAGGGATTTAAGATAAGGAAGATATTTAAGATTGAAGATAAGGCAGTCTCGGCGAAGGCATTGTCGGCGGAGGGATGTTTCGGCGTAGGGACATCTCGGCGCAGCTGGATTTTCAGAAACCACTCCGCTAACGATTTGTTTAAAACTTTTACAAGTACTCTTAAAACAGTAGATATGTAAAGAAATGTTCTTCTTCTGTAATGATTGATGTGGATATGTGAGAAATAAATATCAAAAAACCTATTCAGAAAGACTACTGTGGATATTCTATCGTTTCATCAACATCTACATATATCGCAGGGCCATGCAGGGACCATGTGAAAAGTGATGTTAGTACTACGTGAAAGATGGAGGAACAAGTTTTGGAGGAAATCAATAAAGCAGCTACACTACCTGGCGACTAGCTTACTGTAAAGTCTTATTGGCCGAAATTATGGTCTCTTATCGATCGCGGGAAAAAATGACATTTTAAAGCTCGCTATTCTGCAGTCTATTTCCTAAATTTTAATTCACATGATCCATTGTACTGTAGTATGTTGGAGTTCGTTTGATGTTAAATTCGATGGTGACTGGCTTCAGTTTGTGAAACTCCAAATTTTCCAAATTCAAAATGAAATTTTCCAAAATCCAAAAGCCTTTGTGAAGGTTACCACACCAATACTCATCGGATGTAAAAAATCACTCTGTATGCTTTTAAGGTCGAGATTTTTCAGCCCATGATCTCTTTTCTAACCATGTAAAAACGGTTTTCAGCTGAATATGTTGCTTCTTCATCCTGTTAGCAACCAGCAGTCAATGGATTCCAATATCACCGATCCCGTAGCTACTGGTGGCATTGAGTATCTACGTCAAAATTATGCGCAGGTAATAAATTCAACGAACTTTATAATGCCAAATACCTTATGAATGGGATTGGGACGTGTGAGCGCGGCGCAAGGAAGGGCGAAGACCGTTTCGATGCTGGGACGTTTCGGCGCCGCTGGCTGTTACAATTGTCTTATTGTTTGTATTACTGAACTCTTGCATAAGCTGGGATGGGAATAGCTTTTGGAATGTTGATTGAAAATTAGATTTAATGTTTAAAATACATTTAAAGCCAATTGACCGACCGACGAATAAATAAACATCTTACGAATAAATCTCAAAATTACTTGGTACTTATTTATCAGTGTTTTATTCTTATTCGACTGGTTTTGTCGCATAGGCGATATCATCAGGCGACATAAAATCCAAATTTATTTCTAGTTCAACTATCTCTTAAATATATTTTAAAATAACTCCTATAAATTATGGTTAGTTTTCTTGTAAGGCATATTTGTATCTCGTATCTTTTCAATAGAGCGCCTAGGCTTACTATGATTTTTTGTGGAATTTCCATTGTGACTTACCATTTAACCTCAAAAGTTTTAACTTGAGCAGGCTTTCAGTCGTTCTTATTCTAAAATACGACAAAAGAGCCAGAGGTAAGAGAGTATTCTCAGTGTAGTAATAAAATATGCTTATTTCCCAGGAGGACATTCTTCATTTGAGAATATGAGATTCTGGCCAACCCCAGAGGATATGAGGATATTTTTGCTATTAGAAAAATTTTTTCCTTTCTTAGTTTAGTGGGCTGTTCTGTCAAGGCAAGTGGCTACCTTAATTTCAGAAAATCGTTTTCTCGGTGCAATAAACGGACAGGGAATAGAAAGGAAAAGGAAGGAGGAGAGAAGGAAAGTGTCTTGAATGTAGCTGGGGTATCCCAGTATCACATTGTGAATTTATTACTGCCATTTAGACAACTTGGTAAGATGGACAGATAGAACTTTACATTTTTGCAGTATTTTTTCTTATTTTATCACCTCTATCATTTACAAATTTTTTTGACATTTTCCAAATATATTGTGCTGAGTCAATTTTACATTGCCTCTGTCATGATGAATTACCCAAATCCTTATTTTTAATCAATCGTATCATGTTTAATCTCCGGCATATTTGGTTTTTACCTGGTTATTTTTGTACCTCAGTCATTACAGTCATCATCATTAAGTTTTCAACCAACTGATTGACAGGTTTTTGAACCGGTATTTATCCTAATTCCTTGACTCTACAATGGATAGACCACCCTCAGATCCCTCTTGAATTCCACATATCGTCTTTCGCTTTTTATTTCGTCCAGAATCCCTATCATCTTACTTACTACCGCGCTTCTCCAGTGTTCTCCCTTCTACTGCCCTCTTCAACATTCCCTCTCCTTTAAATAGGTCCTCCGTCCATTTCTTCTGTCTTCTCCGACCCTCCGCTTCTAGCTTCTTCTCCTCTCCATCCATATCCAATACCTCCTCGTATGTCCTTCTCGCCACCCATCACACTCTCCTCATACTTCTCCACATCTCAAACCACCATCTATCCAAAAATCCAAATCCATCATCCACACCAATATCTCGCAAATTAGTGCGGTAATATGGATAACGAATTAGTATCTTCAGATTCTTCAGATTGGTGAGGTATTGTTCTTGCTAATGAGACCAAAATCATTTACTTCTGAGAGAAACGATACTTCGCTATTTGTACATTGAACTCCATTCACCACGATATGCACTTGTTTCAGAACTGTCTTCAATATTCCAATGAAAATTATTACTCACACGAATTTTTATATTTCAATGTGAAATCCGCAACGTTCAAGAAACTGACGGAATTGAGTGCAATCTGCTACTGCACTAAATTTTCCTGACAGCTTTGCTCAAAATATCCTATATTTAATTAACATATGTGCGTCCGACGTATCTCAAATTTCTCGCGAAAAGTGGGTGCTGGCACTTTACATAAAGCTCATCAATTACAGCGTGTAACTCAAAATTCAAACTGCAATTATTTATTTTTCACATTTGCAAATTACTTCTAGAATGAAAATAGCGGGACTGGAGTGGGAGTGCGTTCAAAAGTCCAGATAAACAAAAACCTTTGGGGGGAGACATGAAGCAAGATGAACCCCATTAAAATGCATTATTTTTTTAAACGCCGAACGACTCAATACCCTTCACGGCCGAGTCTCGGCCTGCCTTTATGTCGCCTGAATTATTCGACGGCCTTCTCGCTGACGAGCGGCCGCGTGGAAGTAGGCGGCGTCACCTCCAGCCAGAGGCGAGAAATTGCAATAAAACGACTCCGCGCCTCACGACTTGATGCGATGGAAACTGACATTGAACGACTTTTATGAACGCAATTGACGTGTATATTCCCCCGGGGTGGATCGTAAACATGCCGCAAGGGCGGAGGGGCAAATGAGATGAACGGCTGGGATAACACTCAATGGCCCCGCCCCTACCCACCGGCTTCTTCCACTGCCCCTTTAATCCTCCTGACTGAAGTCCTTCCTCATACCGTGATCTTATCGGACGTCATGGATCTGCCACTGCAGGGAGAATACAACAGCGGAGGGGATCGGGAGTTCGGATCTCCCGCAAACCAGTTGTGGAGAGCCCTAAGGAACAACACCCGAGCGACTGTGGAAGGGTTGGGAATCGACGTGGTTTGTGTGAGGAAAACGTGGGTAATTAAATGCAGATGACCCAATTCCCACCATCCCTACACCGATATCCTTCTGTTTCATTTATTCTCCAACCGGGCATCTTTATTTTCGCTTCATACTATCCTCAACTGTTATTTTTCATACCAACCTTCCTCTCCACTTCTATAAGGCTCCGTGGTTTACTCTTTTTCCTGTTTCCGGTTTCCACTTCGAACAAACAAACCGGAAACCGCCCTGCCCCTTCTACCTCTGCATTTTCTCTCTCTTTGTGGGATCTAGAACCTTCTTCGCGTGACTGATTACGTGACTCCACCCTGAGGTCTGCTCCTCCTTCAGCCACGGTGCCCGGCTAGGTGGGAGGGAGGGTTTGTTGAAGAAGAGTGTGAGGGGAATGGAAAGGGGTACCAGGGCGTGGATACCAGGATTGGAATGGGTAAGGCGATGGGGCGATAAGATGATTGCCGCCGAGCAGAAAAGGGGTGAGGTCTGGGTGGTGGCGGCCTTAATGGAGAAGAGTGCCGGTTGATGGAATTACTCCATTTAAAAGCAAAATGGCATTGTAGAGCGATATAGAGGTAGGTCTGATGAAATTTGTTCACCGTCATTGCGATGGATGAGTTTAACGCCGGTCGGTATGGTGCTGAATTGGACGTTGTTTGCAATTCAAAACTGATGATTTCTACAATATTGCACTGTTATTCTTGATTATTCTAAAATATGATTTTACATTAACTGCGAAGAATAAAATTTAGCCACAAAGCTTTTATTAAGGTAAATAGCACGGAGAAATAGCACGAAACACTATATAGTGTCAAAATTGTATTAAGGATATTTGAAAAATATTTTCTATGTAAACATACATTTTCCCATTCGTCTTCTCTAAAGTGATTATCAAGGGAATGATATAGCTTTCAAAACTAAAAATTTAAGGTTCGTTTCTCACGAAACAACTATTTTCCATCCTTCAGTGTTTGTTACAGGTTGAAGGAATTTCTCAATAAGTCTTAACTGAATCAGAAGATGAAAGAAAATGATTAGCATATTTTCCCGGTGCAGAAAAAGTGACTCGTTTCTGATAATTCTTATTAGTCATAAATGTTTGTGTTCATTTACCGTTGAATATCTTTAATCGTTGGGCATTTTGTGATTCTTATCTATTTGTTATTCGTAAATGTCTTTTTTCTTGTGGCAGCGTCATTGGAATTATTTTGGCGGTATAATTTTTTATTGTAAGAGAAAATAATAATAATTAATGCAGGATTTAAATTTCCTGAGAGTCCTCATCTCAACAACTTATAATGGCCAGTGAGGATACTGATAAGCATTATAGAAGGCTTTCAAAAGTATCCAAAATTTGATTTCAAAAAATGATCAGGACGTAAAGAGAATCTATAAAATAAATTTTAATCGTAGGTTTCAATAACTTCAGAGTAAGCATTGTCATAAGCCTGATGAAATAAAAATGACATTTGTGAGCCGGGGAAAGCGGTGGTTAGGACTTTTAATGGGAGACAATTTTCGGGATGAAAACTTCCCGGAAGTGTGTCCCCTAAAACTTTACTGGTGCGAACTGTTAGCTGAAAGGCAATTTGGAAATGGAAGGAAAGTCTCCAGAAAAAAACTTGAGGGTGAGGTAAACGCGAACATTGTGGTCGCCAAAGTGGAGAACGTGTAGAACTCTTTAAGAGTCCCCTTAGATCGAATTAACAATCTATCAAAATAGGCTGTCTCTACCTCGCTACACTCTGAAAAATTAATCTGAAAGACCTCGCGAGTTAAGATCGACATAAGTTGCATGTCTGTACCCATCAATCTCATATGTACTAGAACCGTTAAAATTCACCACTTCCTCGTGCGATTCCCGGATAAAAATTTTCTCGCTTAGCCATCTTATTGCGCTTTATTCGTATATTTTTTCACAGTGACAATATTAAATTGTCTTTATTGAGGGAATTTAGGATTGTACAAACCTCTCTTACAATAAACTCGAATTCAATCCATCATTCAAAAACATCCATGTCCTGGGCAGTGAGTAATCTACCCAGGCCGGATTCGAACCCGCGACCCTCTGGTTACCAGGCGAGGACTTAACCCCGCCGCCAGCAACAATTAGCTATTTGCGGAATTAGGACGTCAAGCGAATTTTAATATTGTTGGTATTTACCTATGATTTTCGAAAGTAGTCCTCAGCAATTTGAATTCAATTTTCAAAATGATTTTTGTTGTTGAAAATCTCCTTTACATGGTACTCCTCATGGTATATAATGATTTCTTATTTCCCTCATGAGTTATTTATGCAAATCCGTTTAACCGTCAACTCGTGCCATGTTGTTTTTCAAATTGATTATCTTTGAAATCAGAATGACGATGAGGTACTTGGATTAAAACGAGGTAAAATGTTCAGGGGGATTCATAAATACGATATGAGTTCGTTGATAATCATATGAATAAAATAAATACTAATCAATAAGAAATATAGCAGTGAGTGATGACAGGGCCATACATCTTTTGATTAGCCATATCGAGAGAATGGGTGGAGAATCAAATATTGGAGAAAATTTATTGAAAGAGCTATCATTAGAAGGGATTGTCCGAGGTAGTGATGGGTAAACGTGGTGGAAGGGACTTTAAGGACGGTTATTAAACGTCTTAAGAACGTCAGAATTGAGTGCATAAAGCAATGTCAGAGTGCAACTATAAAGTGAATATAATGACAACAGAATGAGATAGCTTTAAAGGCCCATTCAAGAGATTTAAGCATTTTCTTTGAGATTACCCTCAAAAGGAAATGTCGTGGTGGGTAGGTACTCATGTACTGATGATCAATTATCCATGCAAAACCGGATACGCTCCGTTATTATGACATTTCGGGTGTTAAGATAACTTTTAGTGGGGAGTGTGACAGAAAAAGAGATTAGAGTCTTCGTGTGAGAATCCATGAGCAATAAGTTGATAAGAAAAGTGATAGACAAATATTTATATCGCTATTTTTTTTGTGGCGCAAAAATATACAAATAAGTGAGACTCCCTTTTACAACGTGAGTATTGTTGTGAGTGGTGTGAAATCCATCCAGGCGGGATCCGAACCCGCAACCCCCTGATTGGCAGGCGGAGACTGTACCCGTCACCGACAATGAAAAGTGCAATTTCCTCGAATGGCAACCGTGTGGTTGACACAAAGCCATACGGTGCTTTTTGTTGGCTTTTTAACGGCTAACGAGCCCTCATTGACATGGCGCAAAACAATGAGGTTTGAATAAATCTTGAATCTTCCATCGTTAATAATTCCTGATTATCAATCTTATATAGTATATGCATGTACCTAACGATTCCTTTCCCAAAAAATCAATTGTATTTCTCACATAATGCTTTCTCCGAGTGGCACATGCCCACTGCGCAGGTGCATTCAGCAACTTCCGTAGTTCTCCACTGAGCAATGAGCGTGTTTTCCAACTGACTTTTGGTATCAGAGGTAACATGAATTCATTATGTAGCGACGGGAGTTAAAATATTTTCCCATTATTAGTCAATAAAAAACTTAGTTTTGTGCATAAAAATCCGAAAATCATGTATCTGGGAGAATTAAGAGTCGTCTATCAAACGTACTAACATGAATTGGTAAAATGGTAATTATATCCTTCCCAAATGTGAAGTTATCTTCATAAGGCGCCGGAATCTGGAGACTGTCGAAGATACTGGAGACGATCAGGAGGTCATTGGTGAGAAAAAATTTGATAAATACAATAATTCTTCTTGAAATCACCCGTAAGCAGAAATATACATAAGAGAGGACATTAAACATAGGAGTATTTAATTATACAAGAAAGTGGATTTTATTAATTTGGAAAGGACATGTGGAAGTGTCTTTACATTTTTTTACATGTTAATAATCCAACAAAGTTTGAACTCAGCTTGGCTTGGATTGTTTTTACGTTCTACGAATTTGTTTTTAATGTCATTAACAGTGCATGTATCGAATAATTAGCTTTAAATATATAATCTTTTATGAAATTAACGCAGCTGAAAACACCACTGCATGAAAAGTATGCAATAAATACTAAAAATATATTAATTGACTGATATATTTCTGTTAACGTTTTGGTATTATTTAATAATAAAGTAAAATGTAAATAAATGTTACCAGTTTTGCAATTGATTTGCAAATTTAAAAAAATAAAGTGAACACGGTACTATATTTTGATTTTCTTGATTACAGTTATGACTCATGTAATTGACAGCGTGATAATCATATTAATTACTTTGGCCATCGCCTTAAGAAAAATAGTTAACATTATTTTGGGAGTAAGATATCTTTTTCAGAGAGTGATTCTTGGATGGCATTTCACAAAGGCTCTCTGCTTTTCTTGCAAGGAGAAATCCCAGTGAAACCGAGAATATCGGTCAATGATTCCATTAGTAACGAATTCAATGCAAACCTTAAGCCGGTAGCTGTTGCTTCGGATCAAATGTAGCGTGATGAGAACAATGGACGCATTGGGTGATTGGAGAGATGCGGAAAGTTCGGGAAAAATAACAAGAGCGCGGAGAAAAGAATTAGAGAGCCAAGAGATACAATAGTGAATCAGATTTTGATGTTGAAAATGATGAAAACCGCGTCTCCATGGTTACGGAATATCCATGACTAACGAGAGAATGAAAAAATGACATTTTTCCCCCTCGAAATGGTTGAATAATCTCATGGAGTCGGGGAATTTTTTTTTCTTTTTTCTCCCGGTTAAAAATGTTGGTTTTCTTTTTCCTTCTCCTGGGGTTTGATGAGAAGAAGGGTGTGGAGAAGGGATATAGATTGAACAGCGGCGAGGCCTTGGACAGGGCGGGACATGGATGAAAAAAAAAGTTTTTCTGCCGTGAGGGGACGTTGAGAGTAAGGAAGCTTTCGCTGCATTAATTTTTACTTAATATTTCGAGGGATAAGTTTGGGCATTAAAAAACTTCTCCTTCCCCCAATATTGAATTTAGACTTGTAATTCGGTTTCATAGAAATTTGAGAGCTCCGGTGGAAAGTAGCTCGGGGCCCTATTAAAATAAAGAAAATAAATAGGTAGCTAGGGACTAACTTGATGACAATCCGAAAGAATTTTAATATCAGAAAGATAGTAATGGCAATGAGTTCACGATTACTCCTCCCTTGTCTAATCAAAATCATTTGAGTGAATACATGAAAATGTTTAGATAAAGTTCAAGTACACATTTTCCTCCATTTCTGAGTGGAACGTAAATGTTAGTCGCGGCTATTAGCATTCGCGATTAGTTTGAACAACCTGAATATGGCCCGCCATTCTAGCCCATTTCATGTTAATTCCTCAATGATGACTAATAAAGTCAACATGGAACAAGTATTTTCAATAAACATTCCTCGCATCTTAGTCAGTATATTTGATGCAAAAAGTTTTTTCATTATATGCGGACATAAATTTGGATACCACCCGAATTCTATGTTAGAGATGAATATAATTAAAGTTTATTAAGTTACTGGAGTGGGATTCTCGGATCATTAGTATAAATGAACCACGCGATTGTCATTTTTACTCTCATTCAATCAGATCTAGACCTTCCAATCTAGCGTACGTCCCATATAGACGGTTCTAAAACAGAAGGTATCGCAGCGGTAATATACTCCATCACCATCTCATTAACTCATAATCCCTTCCTTAAATATTTAATTTCTCAGAGCTCCAATTTGTAGTAATGGCTTAAATTAAACGTACTTTGACGGCTAAAGACCATTTTCACTTATCATTTGTTTAAAAATGTTCAGTTTGCAACAATGTTATGAATGCAACACGTAGTGCAACCTCGGAAACCACCCATTGAGTTTAAGCCCAAGCCAAATACGTTAGCCGATCCATGCTTTTAGCTTCTGTTATCGATTTTTCTTTTTAGTGCTTATGTGAAGCCTGTGTTTTGACATAATCTGCCCATTAGGATGAAACTATGAGTAACAAAGTGTTTATTGGACTTTAGTTGTACGAGTATTGGCACATTGCAGATCATAATCGTATGCTATCCGTAGAAGTATTTTTCTCACGGCATTTTCTACGCATTCCACTGCCGTATTTTCGGATTTCATGAGTATCTTCATTTATTTTACTTACTTCATATACAAAAGAAAACAGAACGGGTTTTAACAGTTCGTTTCATCTTCAGAACAAAAGTTGGTGTATCCTTAAACTTATGTTCTAAATTCTGCTGCCAATTTTCATGTCGCAAATTTAGTGAAAATTGTACGCTTCGCGTGTAAGATGAGCAGTTTACAGAAAAAAACATTTTAAGAATTTAATTTGTGGTAGTTATTCTTCACGTTGATAATAAAAAGTATTTGGAACAAATTGACTAGACACTGTTTTCCACATTTAATATGTTGATACGTAATATCACAGTGTTTCGAAACCCTAACCGTGTCAACAACATCTTAAAGTGAAGTTAACAAAGTTATATTTAATTTTTGCCAACTACCACAAAATCAATACTGTAATCTTTTCCTCATTAGATATACAAATTAGCAAATTAGGGTTCATCGACTGGGATCTCGGTTGGGAAATGTGTACATAATGATAATAAGCTCTCTTTGTGAGCGCATGGTTTTACTTAAATGATGGAGGATGAACCTGTTTTTCCCTCATCGCTCTTACTTCGTCTTCGTTTGTGATTCACATTCCACGATAAGTGCTGAAGGAAATCAAAGTAAAAGTTTAAATTTTATAGCCACCATTGAGTGACGAACAGAAGTATTGATCTGTTAATACTTAACTTTGCTCCTCCTACTGGCCCTGAGTTTATACCTTTCAAATCCAGGCATGATTTGGATATACCTTTCGCGTAAATGAACCAGTCTCAACTCTTTTTGAGAATTTAAGGTTTATTTATCCCGCCATACGGGTCATCATGTGGGAGTAGTATGTTAACTAGGGTTTCAAGGCAGTAGGAAATTACTTTTACGATCTATTTGATCGATGCATGCTTAGGCTTTGGCCGATGGTAATAGTGGTATCCTCCGATGACATCCCATTCTCATGAATGTATTACATGCTATTCTCATGTGGGCATTTTATCTCCATAAAATTGTTTTCGGGTCCTTCGGCTTTTCCCGAACTACCTCACACATGTTTATTTTTAGATCAATTCTTATATTAGAAACGCAAATTCGTAAAAATACAGGTAATAGGTAGGCGCAATCCTTAGTGCGCCATATACGATAAAAAAATCACACTGGTAGATCGAGATTTAAGCTTTATTTTATCGAAGTTATATTGTTTTTTTAATATTCTTTTTTTTATTCGATGTCCACTTTTTGAAAATTTTTAAAATATTTTGTAATTAATTTTTCTCCTAGTTTATCCCTATTAACTGGCTCTCTTAAAATTAAGTTGATGAAATTGATTTAAGATTCTACATTAGTGTCACAAAACTCTTTCTGCATTTACAAAATGAAATTTTGCCAGACATCTTATAATACAAATACCTAAACGATAATAAAATATACATATGAACGTTTTGAAACGCCATAGAAGATTGAATAATATATATATACATAGAGGAGAAATCATAAATGGCCATGATCCTTAGGTGCCTCGTTAGGGTGATTCGTTATACCACATTTTTTGCCACTCGGAGCGAAATGTAATACCCGGCAAAAGTGGTCCACCCGCCTTATTACGCACAATTAGTTTTCGGTCCTTTTAAAGACGGACGGAAACTATAAAATCAAAGCGTTTAAGTTTTTCTTTTGAACTCTTTGGCATACTAAGCGTGGGGCATTGATTAAAACGATGCTTCATTTTGCGGGTGAGCAAGTCGTAGGTTAAACGAGCTGGAAGTTTAGGACCTCCTGCTAACGAAATCTTAGGTTAATCGCAATGAGGTCCACCTTAACAGTGTCCTGCTTACGACGGTATTCAAGCCTTCTGCAAATACGGAGGTGAAATAAGTTGAAATTACCTCAAGAAAAGATCGCCGTGGACCGGGATTTGCACAATGCCTTTTCGGGCCAATGCACAGAAAACTGCCTTACCTAGGCATAAGGTTCTGGTTTTAAATACAATCTCTTTGGTGTAACTTCATTGACGCCCTCTTCTACCTTGCGTTGCCATCTTTGATGGGTAGTTAGAGGTTAAAATGTATTTCCTTCGTATCCTCCTAAACCTCCATGGGAATTAGGAATTGTGTAGCGTAGTGGTCTGATCCCGAAATTTTCCCGGAAAGCCAAAGGTCTGTGGATCGTTTCCCTGCCCAGGCTGATATTTTTTTGGCAATTACAACACAGTTCTGCTTTGTTTGCTATTCCCTACAGCTTTAGGGGTTCGACCCTTTAACTAAAGGACACACACCTACGGACGTCAATTTTTCATAAATTCCCAGATTGAATAGATTCATAGGCATAGTTAGGATACATTATTATATTTTTCTACACGAAGAGAAAGGTTCTTACATACCATAGGGATTGGTTTTACTATTTTCGGTTGATTATTTTATACGTGTGATGTTATTTCCTCCGTAAATAACACTTGCGCCATTTTGCCGGAAGCCTAACGCAGTTAATCAAAACACGAAACACGAAGCGTTATCAAACGCATATACTTTTTAAAAAAACCCTTGATTCTGACGGGCCCAAATTATTTATTTTTAACTCGTCTACTCTTTCAAATGTACATGGATTGGTGGACTGCCGCCTACATTTCTCTTACTTCCCTTGCTCTGTCTTAAATTTTTTTCTAGCTCTTCTGTTTCATATCCTATTTCAGCTAACTCATGTAGATTTCCCTCGCAAAGGATGATATTGGCTTTTCAGCCTTCATAAAGGTTTTCTGGTGTGCTAAGATAAGGTAAAATTCATATATTTTGTGATTCAGTCTTAAGAAAAGTGACTGAAGAAGTGATGATCAATTTGTTTTGGTGTTACATGCGATTTAAGGGAATACCACGGTTTCGATGTACCATTTAGCGTGTAATTGTTTTTTGTACTTCTGTACGGCTGGAAGGTGTCAGTAAGAATAGCAGCGAAAAGTTGAAACAGAAAAGGCATTTTTAAACGAATATGGAGCAACGTAATGTAAAAATGTATTTTGCTATTTTGCTGATCAACAACTTGGGTAGGAGCGATCTCTAATTGCAGATGTTAGCATTTGTTTTTTAAACTTTTTCTTTTTTTGGTGCACTTCAAGGTGACGACAGCTTAGGAAGAGAATGACGTGAAGTTAAGCAAGGATATCGGCAAGTAGGTTGGTAAACAATATTGCGTGCCCGAAGACTTAAAAGACTGCTTTAAGACCACGCGCTCTCTTGTCCCGCTGTCTCAACCCCTCTCGACTCCCTTAATTCACCTCAAAACGCAAACACTACTCTCTAGAAAGTTAAAATCCATCAACTGCTCCTTATTCTGCCAGCAAACGTGTTGAAACACTCGCTTTACTGTCATGATCGCCGCCTCGCAACTGAGAAGTTTTTCACTGTTGCCTCGCAAAAGTGTCACCATTGTTTTTCGCGCGTCAAGTTGAAGGATTCTTTCTCCATCGCTTTGATCCTTTCCAAGTCTTTCAAGTTCTCCTGTCAACTCAAGCATATTTTCCACCAAATTAAGTGATAAATAGATGTCATCGACATCACTCAAACGCTAAACAAAGGAGGTTATGAGAAGTTTAATCGAAATCGCTCTAAGGTCTAGGAATTCTTCTGCCCCTACTTTTTATCCCTACTAACGTAGCTAATGTATTGAGAATTAGCAGCAATGCCAGTAGATTCTAAACGGGAGCCATAAATATAAGAAATAATGAAGTAGTTCTATTCATGCAGAGGAGAACCAGAATTCTCATTTTAGCTTTTCCCTCGTTGGAAATTGTACGTTTTGTCGCTGATTAACCATGGTATAAAGATAGGTATATATTTCTGAAAAATGTTTTTTAAAAGTAAAACTAAATTTGTATTGCAGTTTCTCAAATATAGCTTTGAGATGATCATTCTAAATATATAGCCTATTTTTCTAAAGTTTTAGCGAAATTTCGAAAAGTGAAAGCATGATTTTTTCCAGTATTTTAAGCGATAATTTACGAAAAGCAGTTGCAACGTAACTTCGTGCAACAATTCACGATAATTAGATTATTACACATTTAGATTGAAGCTAAATATAAAGCAGTATAGCCCATTGGAACTCCAACCATGCCTTTTAAGCTCTATGACAAGTGTAATTTTTGATGGCTGCAGTGCTCTGTCTCCTCTTCTTCCATGGTGTAATTGTTCTATAGGATATTTTACAGGAATTATTTCCTCCATTCTGCTTCGTCCTGTTCTGCCCCCATCGGCGCTTTATAAATCCCTCCATTCATTTTGTCCGTCATGCTATTATCTCTAATTACCCCTTCTTCTCTTTCCCTCCAATATTATTTTTAGAAGGTAGTCTTGTCTTAGGATGTCCCTTCCGGTTCGTTTTCTAATTGTTCTCACAATGTTTCGTTTCTTTTTTATTCTTATCAGCACTCCCCATTTCTCTTTTGATCACTCCTTTTGATCCTTTCCATTCTTCTCCATAGCCGCATTTTAAATTCATCAAGATATCTCTTATCTTCTCTCACGGCTTTTTCCTTGTTTATTGTCCTTAAATCAATGTACTCCCAATAAAAAAATTTGCAATATTTTTCGTACGCCAATTTTAATTAATTTGGCTCTTTTTGGTTTCTTAGCCTTATTGAAGGCCGTTTTTCCATGATTGAATCTATTGCTTACTTTCTCCATTCAACTACCATTTCATGTGATGATACTTCCGAGGTATCTAAAGAGTGATATTTATTCTATCCTTGATCCATAACTCTTCACCGAAATCATGCCATTTGTACCTAGCAGTGTAAAAATACTCTACCAAATTAGAGATTTACAGTGCATACAGATGGTCCCTAATGGTATGAATCAATGTGACGTGGCAAGTTCATTTACTATGTAAAAGCCCTTAAGTGCACACGGAAAGGTTGGGGCATAAAATCCTCCTGCTGAAATCCCACTCGAATTCCCTAGTATTGATCTTTTAATTTAATGCTACCTATAAAAGCCCAGCAGGAAATATTCCCTTCATAGTGAGTTTACACTTCCAGGAAAATATGCCATTTTTTAAATGGGTGAAAACTGTAAATTTTGGAATATGAACCATATTTTTATGCTAAAATGAAAAGTATAGCAGAATCGATAGCAAGAACAAAATGTTAAATTTATTATGCTGTACGCTTGTGTATATTTAAATCCTATATCTTTATTGAAAGTAATTTAAAGAAACGGAAAGTAAATCTTTGTACCAATAATAGTTCTTTAAAAGGTATAATTTTTCGGGCCCTGAGGCCGTTGATACGCTGTGGTCGTTTTTTGTGTAGCCTCCATCTTGAGTTAATACGTATATCATAGATTCTTGCAAAGTTTCAGAACAATTGGCTTAGTAGTTTTGTGGAGAAGAGTAAAGAACTCTAATCCACCTCTCCATTTTATTTGTACTATTAGAAATCAGAAATTACTTGTTAAATGGTTTTTCTTTTTCATTCCTGAGATGTTGGCTTCATCTAACTAGAGTTGAGGTTACCATGAATTATAGTTTTAGCGGAGAAGTTACTGAGGATATTTTCGCAATCTCACGTAACTGACACATATACTTATTAATGCTTCCAAATACACTTGTGGGTTTTGGATAGTCGAACTAACGTATCTAGGTGGTTCTAGCGTTTGGCTTAGATTCTTTAATTAGATACCAGTTGCTATAATTCGTCAAAATTAATGTTTAGCTCTGGGCTTATTTTATCCACTATCGTAGTAATTATTTCAAACCTGATTTGTTGATTTACTGACATGATGTCCGGATTTTGAGTATATTTGATTTTTTCATAGGAGCAGCGCTTTGACGGGCTCGGGCATTTTTACTTTTGAATAATCTTGACCATATTATTTTGAAATAAAACTCCTTGATGATGTGCTTAAATTTCTTTCCAAAGTACTTAAATAGTTTTTAAAATTCCATCCGCAATGTTAATTATGACAAGCGGCAAACTAAATCTCTGCAACAATGAATTTAAGACTCAAGATGATGAATGCAGCATGGACACCACAAAAAACCTCGGTAAAAATTCATTCCTCATTTTTCTTTCGTCTATTTATCTGCTCGAGGGAGTCAAAAACTAATTAATACTTTGTATTATATGATGGTGGTAGTCTTTGAAAACTCCAGCAAACAAATTAAAATGTTTAAATATAAAACCTGACAGCAAAAATATATAGATGAGTAATAGCGGATTCACTTGGAAACAAATGCCAACGACCATATTGTCCACTGCGATAATGAATATCGTTGCCACATCTCAGGGTGTTTTCATTCCACTTTTAAATATATTTTGAAGAGCAGCAAATTAAGTGCCTAAAATCAATTCATTTTAATAAATGTAAATATTTTTTCTGGAGTGTTTTAAGTTCACTCAAATTTCCCCAACTTGTGTAGTTGCCAGAAAAAAATCATCTTTAAAACATATGTGGTCGAAATAAAAAGAGATTACATTTTAGTAAGTTAATTAGTTTTTGATAATGTTCGAAAACAAAATGTAATTGCTCGATTATGCGCTCGTTTTGCATAAAGTTAACATCAGGTTTCTATCAAGCCGTAATTACATGCAATTACATTTTGGTTTCCAAAGGCTATTTCCAAGTTTACTGAATTAATAACTAATCATTGGATGGAATTCATGTAAATGGACAATAGGAAAGATAATATAAGTGGGTTTACAAATATTTATTTTTTAATGTTAATACGACTTCATCAATGCTTCGCCGTCTTATACTGTTGCATTATAATGCCATTCCTTTCCAAATAATTAATCTACAGTCACATTATGACTAAAATTGACGTTAATTCCCTTAACACAGGCACTATCACTGAAGAGCCTGCCCCTTGTAAGTCAGACTCTTCATTGGGGGCACAAACCAAACGTGGGTGCTTGTTCAGCATGCCTATCCATCTGTGTATGTCTTGCATAGTTCTTGGTTCCCATTATTAGTTCATGATTCTTGATAATTGACAATTTTTCGGAACCTACTTTAATCAATTTGACGCTACGAAAGGGTTGACAAATTTTACGTTGAAGAACGTCTCAAGTACTATAGTGAGCAAAGTTTTCGTTCCATATTCGTAAAATATAAATATATGCCTCTAAAATGACACATCAAATATGATGACCTCAGTTGAGTGATGGTTGAGAAAATTTCCTCGTTTGAGTGCTAGGTACAGCTTATTATGTACTGAGTTTACCTATGGATACATCATTGATTGAAGTTGTAAAATTTAGCAATAGCATCACATGAATGTTTGAGTCGTATCATTATTATTATTATGAATTACTTATATACTTAGCGAACGGTTTCTCTAATTCAGTGATTACTCCATTGGTTGTTGAATCTCTATTACGCTGCATGTCATGCTTTTCCATTCAATTTTCCTGCCGACTTAGCTAGCGAAAGTCCCCTGCCGGTCTTTCTTCTTGCCGATGATAAAATGATTCATCGATAATTCAGGGACCTTTACTAAAATATGTTATGTACTTCGAGAAAATTATATTTTGGTTTTTTGCTTTAAATTTCGCATTATATGGTTAATTATCTGTTTGTCGTGCAACGATAGGGTAGGAAGGATGCCATTTTGTTTCCATTGTTTAATCATAAAGGTTTGTTTATACCGCTTTTTAATTACTGTTTCTTGTGCTTTTATAGTCTAGGTAAATATCTTATTTTGTGCGAGACGATGCATGAGTACTAAAAATCTTGAACTGATTTTTTTCTGATCTCCCTGTTTTGACTGATTGTTGAGTTTTCAAGGATTTCATTTCTGGAGAGATACAAATTTTTCCCAGCATCATCCCATCGATCTACAAACCCGTCATAATGACGCACAACATTCCCAGTCATTGGAATGCTATTGCTATAGATTTAACTTATATATTTAGTGTAATAGGTTATTTACTATTAATATTGGTATCTGAGGGACGTTTTAAATGTTTACAAAATATAATTGTGTGCTTAGGTGAGACGTTGACCGTAGCCATATGGTTTATATGGAAAGGCTACGTGGGGCTCACGAGTTAGTTAGGACGTCAAAACGGAAGTGAATATGAGCATTTTGCATACGTTTATATATAATGCTATACAAAAAAGACAGCAAAACAACCAAAATCGAATCAGCTATTTTCTCAATCATTAGAATCACACTTGACCCGGATTTTGTCTAACATTGGTATGGATTCTCACTTGGGAAATTTGTCTTTGCCTGATTTTATTTATCTTGGTGTTTCCTCATTAATTGTAATTTTAAGCTCAATAATAAACTCTTGGCTTTCTCTAGCTCTTTCTGAATACAACATAAACAAAGCTAATCGTAATGAAATGTTGAAATATTCATGGTGGGAGATAGGAAATAAAGCCTATGAGAAAATATTGATATGAGATTAAAAAATGGATCAAGTAGAGAGTGGAGAAATTTTTTTAGACCGAGGCCTGGATGCTTCAATATCTGATGAGATGCGGTGAAAGCTCAACGTAATTCATAAATTTCACGGTAAATATGTTACAGAGAGAAATTGAATGGGTGAATTCTGTGGAGAAATAAAAAAATATCTTATGGAAAGTAAGAACATAGAGACGAATGTTTTTGAAAATGTGAACCCGAGCCTTTCATTTCATAAATGTGTGAAAAACAACATGAAGTGTATCTGCAGTTTAAAAATAGCTAAAAATGGCTATTTTGTATGGCTAAAAATGGCTGACAATATTAACAAGAATTAACTGCCTAGGATATTTACGCTCACGTATGTGAAGAAAGATAATAACCGAGATTAGAAGACGTTGAAAAATACAGATGAATAGAAAATTGTAATATTTAGAGATTGTGATTTGAAGCGGTGAGTACACGAAACATAAGCGTATCTTAGAGCACTGTTTCGAATTTTTTTCGCTTCACCTCAATAAGTTAAAAATTGTTACGCTAAATTCTGTCATGTAAAATAAATAAATTCAAACACGAGTTTATGGGATAGATACATGCGAAAATACATTTCCACATCATTTTACTTGTAAATCGTGTAAGTAGTCACAAAAGTGTGTGAAATTCACAGTGGAAAAATCAATAAGAGATAGTAACTGCGCGGCTAGTTCCGTGGTTCTTTGAAAACGTATAAATAGTGACTAAAACAAAGCAGTTTCGTCACATTTCGTTGAAACTTTGGGGATATCACTTGCTACCCTAGGGCTCCGAGGAACAGACTTCGAATACCCGCAGTCATAGAGAAATAAGTAGCATGAGTTCTCATAGCCAAAATAAATTTGCACCAGGACTTTAAGATTAGGCAGATTAAGGTAGAATATTGTTGCGTATGTGCAAAAATACATAATTTAAAAGTAATTTCTGAGTAGTTAAGTAGACGGATGAAAAGATATCACTCCATGATTATAAGATAGCACGAATATAGCATGTACATTGAATCTACTATTTGGGCTACAATCTGGGGATGTAATATTGTGACGATTTATTTTTTCCCTGTTTCCAATCTATAAGTGATTTATAGTTATTACAAATTTTAATGGAGATATTTAAGAAATTGAATTCTAAAGAAAGTAGAACGTAGAATTCACTGGTGATACTATGTACTAAATGTGCAAAATGATAGGTCACAAGATGCTAAATGGCGTCACAGCAGACAAAACCCATGAGCTTTGAATATCATACGTTTCCATGAGGCAACGCTTCTCTGGCATCCAGCCTTATTTGAGTTTCAATGAATAATTGAAAAGCGTGGGCGCCGTCCGGCGTAGGCGGTGAAGCTACATCCGCATCCGCTCATCAAATGCTCCGACTTGAAACGACTTTGAATCCAACAAAAGCGAGAGCATGCCTCTATTATTCACCGGACGTCGTCACCAGTAGTCGCTAAACCCAAAATGAAATTGATGCAGATCTGCACTCCACACTATTTTAACCTAATCGGTTTATCCCTTATTTAAAGTTAGCCTTCGTGTCTTTTTTCCTACTAGCCTGACGCGTGGGAGTTTTCCTCTTACGTGGTCGCTCCTTCAGTCAATTCATTCTTCCGCAGTGCCATATGCAACCCATAATCTTGGGGTTTTTGAGTTTTTTCTCTTTTAGCATTATTTACCCTCTGAATTTACATAAGTCTTTGCTGATGATCCTTACTGTCAGTGTCAACCTTAACAGCCCTAGAGTTTTGCACATTCTCAATTTTTTCCTTCAGGTCTGCCCTACTGATGAGAAATGCTATTTTACTTTCATTTCTCTACTATAATATTTCTCTTAATTATGTGACCACTGCATCGTAGTGAGTTGTTACATATTTCTTCCCTGACATAAACGTTACTCATTAATTTTTATTGTCCTAGAAAGTGATATGGCCATAATTTCATTGATTGCACTGAAATTTATTTTTTTTAAATGTATCTGCTTTAAAAAAAATTATGTATTTAATTTTAATACAGTTCAATATTTCAAAATTTTCTATTTTTTCCAAAAACTGTTATTTTATCTAAAACAAATCGTCACATTTTTATCTTGCGTGCATATTCCTGTTATTCTTTCCACCATGGTACTCATAGCTATAAGGGCCTAATTCACCCATTCCACATTTTTTTCCCAGCGATTTTTCTTTAGATACGTCGACTGAATGATGTCACTTGCTATTGGTCTTCTTACAAAGGTAATTTATCTTCATAATTTGAGCCATATTTATTGCTGTTGAAAATGAGCAGTATTGCATACTGCACTGATCAAGATATTCTCCAGATCAATCAAAGTAATACAAACTGGCTGTAACCATTTCTTTAATTTTTCACGCAGACGTGGGTAGTCTAAAATGGCTTAGAAATTTTATAATACTAATGGTATTCTTGAAGCCAATGGATGTTCTTTCATATTTATTTCTCCTTGACGTCTTTTTCTGTGCAGTATTGCTGCTAATATTCTTATGGTGTCTCATTCTTCATTATAATATCACCATCAATCATCGTGCATTCGCTATTAGAGACTGCTATCTAATTCCCGTTCTATTTTTGCCTTCTCCAGTAGCTGACTCCACCTGCTGATAACATTTATCGAAAATTTCACCCTATATTACAATTTTGTTTTGTTTATTTTTGCTTTAATTATTTTCTTCGTTATTAAGTCCAAATACTTGTCAATTACTACTTATTTTGCCTGAAGTGTTTCAACTTGGCAGCCAGAAATACATGTCTCTTTTTAACCTATCACTTTTCTTTGAGTGGGCACTAACACGCTTTAATGGTACCAATAATTAAACCACTGTAGAATGAGGATTCAAATGCCAAGTGAAATTACATTTTCCAAGTATTACTAATACGGCCAGTTTCCAGGTTTTTAAATACTTATTCACTTTTCTGTTATGTAAACATGGTAATTACCCACTATCACTGGAGTGAGGAATAAAATATGGCTTTAAAATTTTACCTGAAAGACCATAATGCTGCAATTACCAGTATGTCCTTCCGATAATCTGTATTTGATGCCATACAGAATTGGATTCTGTAGTCTACACAAGACATATTTTGAACGATTGCTTTTACCATAAAAGCAATACGTAATAGGACATGAGAATGTTGCTTAAAACCGGTTCGAAAAGTGCTAAAATATTATTTCAATTATAATTCAAGCCAGGGGATTTTGGTATTTAATAATGGGCGGATTATTTTTGCTTTCTAATGTGTATTTTCGGTGTTATCTATGAATGATGGCTACTTTGAATCATTGCTTTTTTTAATTGGGTCGAAAGTGAATATTAGAGAGGGATAACGGGATAATTATGCATCAAATATCATATACGCGGTCTTGTTTTTAAGCCTCTCTACGTCATATATTATATTTGGCAATCACCCGTGTTATCTGCGATTAGAAATCATTTATAATACCGCTGATCGTAAATGCGTGGTCTAATGCTTGACGGTAAATGCATTGCGCCCCTTTTATATATACCATGGACTAATCCAACTCGTAAATCAACTCGTCTGTGTAGAAAGCGACTGTTATAATTTTACCAACATTATCGAATATGTTAAAAGGGCTTGAATAGAGCTATGAAAGAAATGTCTACAAAAATACCTGAAAAGCAGCAGTGTTTCCACTTAATCCCTAGCATTTTCATTTTTCAATAGGTTTTAACTCTTGGGTAAGTGACTAAATTTCTCTAAACATTTCAGATTAAATTATCGAGTTAAAATCTCTATAAGCACCCAATCTAGGTTAATGGTATACTTTAGCTTCAGAATTACAACTTCCTTTTCTATTTGATTTGTACTTAGGGGTTGGATGAGAAATCACCATGAAATGGATGAGTATTCCAAGGGTCTGTGTTTTTATTTTATTTTTTTTAATAATAAATACATTTATTCTCAATATAATTACAAGTATTGTCCTGCTAAGCGTATGGCTTGTCAGTAGGTGCTGTTATTAATTAAAAAATATATTCACAGCTTTGATCGGTCAAAGACATTTAATATTGCTAAAAACCTAAAATGTAATAAAATCATATGAATCACTTAAAGACGCATTAAAATCATTGATTCAAATAGCAAAAGTACAAACTTTTTTTTAATGAAACAAATGTATACAAGAGTAAACAAAAGTACGATTTTTTTTAAAATCAAAACACAACATGTAGCCATCATAAATCATTTAAAATATCGACGAAAAACATAAAAATTATTTGAAACACATAAATATTCACAAAACACAATTTAGACTTTACTGTTAAATTTTAACTATCTCAGTATATGTGGGTACAATTTTTCATAATAAACAAGTGAACAACATTGATTAGTTAAAGAAATTTTAAAATTATAAATGAAACAGCTTTAACAGAATACCATATTAAGTCAACTGTATTACCTTTGATACAATAACCATTGTTTCACTTCTTTCTTTAATAATGACATTTTGTCAGTTTCTCGAATTGGCTGTGGCAATTTATTGAATATCTTTGGAACAATGTACCTTTATAAGCTCTTACCGTGGTTGTTGTAGTATTTTGGAACAGAAACAGTTCACGATAGTAGGTGCAAGGATTTGTAAAATGAATTATCGGTCGTGCCTGGTAGTGGGTGAAGCGAGGACTGTGCGGTCGTAATTTCACGAAGTTCTTTCACAGAACCATCGACTGCAATGCAAGATTTTAGAATAGGGAGGATACCGGGAAGAATATTAGGGATACAGCAAATAAGAACATGGAAAGGGAGGACACTGATAACGGCTGGAATTCTAGAAAAAATTAAACAGAATAAGGAAAAAGGGACGATAGCTGTTTTGAGATTAGGCATACGGATTTCCGGGATTCAAATGAGATGGATAGACACTGGCGACAATTTGAATAGTAGCTATAGGAAAATTTATCGGTCGAGGGACGAGAGTTAGACTGTGGAGATATGTTGACTATTATATAAAATTGGAAACTGGGAAAAATGTAGTGCTTTGGAAACAGGTGAGTCATAGGCATCTATTGGATTTAAAATAAAACACAACAGTCAAATATTGTCACTCTTGGAACAAATACTTACATGTGAATATTGGAAGGAAGAAAATTGATGATTGCAGCATTTCCTATAACTAAAGGCAAAATATTGATAGAGTATTGGAATATGAAGTCGGGGCTGAAGTATGTGGTAAGCGATGAATTAGAATGGAGTGCTAGTATAACCGCGAACAAGGAATTGTCACCCCGAGAAGGCAGTTGGATTTGTCTGAGAAAATGACTTGGTAATAATATACACTTGGATTCTACATCATCTAAGTCACTGGTAGATATGGTAACTGACTAAACAATAAGGTATGTCAATGGTAGCTATGGAAACTGTTTCTTTGCCATTTATCTGGCTTAGCCATTGATTAACGAATTGTGTCAAAAACTTGCATACCTTGCTGGGGGCGGGTGCCAAAGTAGATCATAATTAAGTTTTTATATAATGTGTTGTTTGATTTAAAGAACTAAGTAAATTTAAGCAAATTGAGAGTTTGACATTGAATGCACTAAAATGAAGGAAAATGAGAGAAACCCAATAACGGAGTTGGGAAATGGTGAGCCTAAGAATTTATAATTGGTGGAAAAGTATGAATACGGAATGAGTCAGGAAAGCGGAGGTTATAATAGGATCAATGAGAAGTAACAGCAGGTAGATATCGTGTGACTCAGAAGAAAACTTTGTGAAAATAGCGAATAAATGCCAATTTAGTTGATTTTAATGAAGGATGTTATGGGATTTGGGGGAAAACTGGAGTATAATTTGTTATTCTATCCTAAGATAGGTTGACGGCGGCCCTCAATTTTTACCTATCTAATGCTCGTTTCCTTGCCCCTTGGTAGTTCTTTTTATGTATTTTCTTCTTTATTTTCCCTTCGCAGTTTTCCTTGGCCTTCCCTTTAGAGCTTTCACGTCTATTTATCCTTCCTATGTGTTCAGCACCATCCATCGGTACCTTAGAATGTCCCATATTCATATGTTTCTTTATTTCTTTATAGTGTTCCACGGGGACCAATCCTGAACTACTCATCTGTATTCTTCTATATGTCACAATATATCAGTACATTGGACTTTTAGCATCATCCTTTATTGCTAGTTTTCAATCTTTTCTGGCCTGCTTTTATAATATTTAATGCCTCCAATCCCTTGAAAGTCACACATCACACGAATGTTTTCACATATGTATCCTCGTTTACAAGTCAATCGTCTTTGATCTGAACTGAAACTGAAATATGTACTCTTTAAAATTTAGTGTTAAATTTATTGTCATCTGTATATAATTGAAGACAATGGAAGGACTGCCTTGGGTAATAAGTGAGGAGAAGTAACTGCGGAAGGAAATTAGGAGGAGGCTATACATGTGGATGTATCAGGTAATGAAGGCTATAGAGAAACGTAATCCCGCGATATATGGGAGAGTGTGAGGTAAGCGGTGATGGAAAAGAAAAGGAATAGACTTATGGACTTTTTCTATGGGCTGGTAGAGGTGAAATGTATACTGAAATAGGGATAAGAACTTTGTGAACGGGTAAGGAAGGGTATGTTACATAACATCAACTATCTCAATATCTCAAAGCCTTTAAAATAAGTCAATTTAGGCTCATGAGCGCGGGTACCTTAAGAGGACAGTGAATTCTATCCAAATTGGTTCCACAAATACTCTATGCCATCTTACAATTTATAATCAATTATAAAGCATAATATGTGATATTATCATGATTCATATAACGATTCACCAATCATTTACTTCCTCTGGGCTAGCATACATGTTTATGTTTGAGTAATATTACTGTTTAAGAGTGCATATAAAAGTTATCCATTTTTCAAATTTACACCCACCCCAATGCTTTATTACAAACCACTCTTTCATCGATTTCCTTTACAATCACCAACAATTTAACTCTTGTGATCCTCTGCTTCTCTGTTAACTGTAAACATTCCAACGCCACTAAGGCATTATTTCGCTCTACCTCCCTTGCATTTACATTTTCATTTTCCATTTAGAATTTCTTATCATTTAAACTCCACGATCAGTGATAAAATTGCCATAACAACGAAATATATTTTTGACAATCTATTTGGATGAAGGAATAATAGGGTCTGTGTCCACTGCGGCACAAATTACAGCTGTACTCCTGTGAACTGAATCGGATGAAAATATTAATGAAGAATTGGAATTCTCACATTAAATAAAACGTAGAAGATATATTTTATTACGTCTACAATTATTCTGCTCATGAGTGCCAAATGAATCGTTATCTTGTTCGCCCATTCATTATCGTTTTTCTCTCCGGTGCCTTAGTTCCGCAGGTAAATGCAAAGCGTTCACCAGCGTTAAGCCTTAATAAAATGATGCGTTTCCCTTGGTCCTCGCCAACGCCTACCCAATAAACGTCATTTGGACCCAACCAACCACATTTGCGAGGAGGGAATAGTTATCCGCGAGGCATTACTAAACGAAAATGGAAATTAAATTCCACTAACGAGCGGGGAGAGACCGTTGATGATATTTAACGAGGAACGGGTACGGGAAGAAAATAAAGTATCGCCCGGCCATCTCACGAATGCGGCCGAATAATCAATGTTTAATCGGGAGAGCAATCCACAGTACCATCATCCACAGAGTAAAAAAGGAAATAAATGATTTGAAATTTCCTATCCTAGCGTGCACTCAACACCCTGACAACCCGCACTCAATAGACCGTTCTTCGCTTTATTGCATTACTTCCGCTCCCCTAACGCAAGTTGATCGTCTTCTATTGGCATCGTGGTGGGCTGCTCATTTATTGGGGCGCTGGTTTTCCGCCTCTCGATGCTAGGCTTGCCTTCGCTCAGGGATACACACCGGGCTTCCAATTCTGACTCGTCGTAATGAAGGAAACGGGCCAGTATCATTCTCTTTGCGTGTCGGAGCATTCATTCGCTCATCCTATTCCTTCTCTTCCACGGAATCACTTGTCTGCTTCATGCTCCTTATCCTGATGCACGATTTTCAGGGCGAACTAGCCTCTGGCTTTTGGTAAAAAAAAACCTCAACTCACTTATTTCTATTTCCTCGTGCCAACGGGTAATCCACGCCACAATTGAAACACTGATGCGGTGATGCTCCTGATAGGGACTGACTGCTCCATTTGAATCCATCTCACTCTGGCCCATAGTTCTCTGTATTAGTGCAGTATTTTGAACAATGATGACAATATGTAGTTATTCATATTTATATATTTTATTCTACGGAAATCAATAACAATGCACGGTAGTTGTGATGACTTCCTGGGATGAACGCTCACTACATCTTACCAGTCTACACGTTAAAGTATATAGATACACGGACATATACGTTAAAGTATATACATGGAAGATTCGAAAATTTGTTTAATCTTTCATATTCGCTAGCTATAACTGTGAACACCATTTCGTTTTCCTCACTGCCTACTTCTCGTCATTCGGAAATAAGGTTTAACGTGACCAAGATGTGTACTTTGGAATTAGATTAAATATCGGGAACAATCAAAACTTAGCCCTACAGAATAAGCAAATGTTTCCTCTAAGCTGTAGAAATTCCAGTAAATTGCATTCAAATCAATTCCCCAGGCTATTCGCAGCCGTGTTTAGGTACCAATTTCTGGACTCAGAAATGGAACTTGAGCAGCAGGGTTTATTCATCCATTAAAAATTTGTTTTATCATTGTTTGTTTCACCTTAAAGCTAATGCTCAGCTTAATTTGTAATGCAATGACTGTTATAATTTATGGAAATTGCTAAATTATTAATGATTACTCTCTTTCATATGAAAGGCTATCTTCTGATTACAAATGATCAACTTACCATAGCCTTTTCGCTAGCTAAATTTTTAATTCTCTTCTGTGATGCGTTTGTCGCTAATCTAAGTTAATGGCAAGATATTTTTTCGTATAATAGTAACATGTTTTTGATGATCAGTATTTCCAGTGTTTGTTACTTTCGGTTGACTCCAGCGCCAACAAAGGAGCCGTTGATTATTCATTTTGCCAGATTTGCGTGCATTTTTACCGCTAATATGTTGCGTTTGCACTGTAATTTGATTAATCGTTATGTTTCTCATAAAATTATCTATTTTTTCCCATGGAGTTCCTCTCCAGCCTATCGTACCTAGTTCTCCCTTCAAAGTGTTCCAAGGTAATTATTCTTTTTCTCACTTCCTTTTTATCTCCTTGAATATATAGTTAAGTGAGTAGTAACCGGGTAGGATTCTGTAGAGCTAGAGGCACCCGAAAGTTCTATTGCAATTTCTCTAAATATTGAAGGAAAATATCTCAACAGTTCATAATCGGACAGAAGTGAAGTTATTTAGAAAGTGCACTTGGTGTTACTCATCTTTGATTCTTTTATTGTGTATCTATATGTAACTACTCAAACAAAGGTTCACCAATTGGCCATAGATATGTAATAACTGAACATGGTGTCATGTAAGGGAAAGAAGGAAGAAAAATCTTGCTTGGGACGTTTTGGGCATCTTAACCCTTCTACAGCGGTAGAATCAATCTTCAGTGGTAGAATCAATCTTCAGCGGTAGAATGAATTTCCACCGTTGGAACGTTCCCAGTGAGATATTTTTATTTCCCTTTCTTCCCTGTTACGTTAGATAGTCTTAGTTATTAAAACTTAAACTTGAAAAAGTTAATTATACTTGTCAGTCTGTAACTCTGTTAGGGCCTCTGAGATCGCTAGTAAAATTTCATTCATTGAAGATTTATTAAATTTTTATTTTTAGTGGTAAATATTCAAATCATAGGTCCAATACCTAAACAATTCAGAATGGGTGATATTTCAATTTTTAATTCGAATAGCTTGTGTCTAGCATTCTTAAAAATCAAGAGGGATGAATCAATATTCTATGAGATATGTGATGGATACATATATTGGTTTCATACATTTTACTAAGAAAGGTCTTAGTGTGAAAGTGAATGCAAATTAGAGGACATATCACTCATATTTTCTTCCTCCCGTAAAATTTCTTCGGTCAGTCTCTTCTATTTTTATAATATATAGTCTGCTGCCTTAACTGAGACGCTCAGTGTTCAACAACAGGTAGAAGATGAACAACTTTCAATATTTTCCCAGAAATGAATGTATCAATTCCACTGGTGATAAGATTATTTTTCCAAACCTCAAGATTTGGGTTCGACATCCGATCATGTGCTTCAATTTCACAAGCAATGCCAATACCTTTCTTCAATTTTTTCAGGCTTTGTCTCTTGCAAAATTAGATTTGTAAAAAATCCTTGCTAACTCGAGAGAAGTTCGATAAAAGAGTCAGTGAAACTTTTATACTTTGCAATGAACCTTATTCTAAATATATTTTGAAATAATAAGGAAAATCTCCAAGTTTTGAGTTTCCCGTATTTTTATATTTATCGCCTAGGTATGATGACAGTTATCGGAATGTCCTACGTACTCTCTCAATAATACCGAAATTCTCACAAAAATGAGACCTGCCCTCCAAACGCCGTCAGGTAGACCGATCCGCTGCTCATGATTATCTGCGCTTCAGAGGTTCGTAGGTTCCGCGTAGAAACCTAAAAGATCCCCAAAAAGTCCTACGAGAGCGCGGCGCCTCGTAATGAATCCCGTGGAGGGGATGGCGGACAATGCCTGCCTTGTTAAAATGGCAGTGGATGAACATAGGCGGAGACGGCGCAGCAGAAGGCGCTCTGCAATTGTCGTTGCGTCCGTCTCTCAGCTGACTCCAATGGTGCGTGTAAACGACCGACGTACATTCTGTTAATTGCATCCTCTTGCTTCGGGAGGCAACCAATGACGAGGTAGCAGTGAGAAATGGCTCTTCGCCCCCAGGAAAATGGCGTGTCAAGATTGACATCCCTTATTATATCCCGAGTTTCCCTTCCCTAAAAGACCTGGCAGCATATATAGTCCCTCAGTGAAAATATACGAAAGAAGATTTATAAATGTGTAAAATGTGAGCCGCTTGAAGAGGCGCAAGCCATCATGCTGCAACTCTCATTTCGGTGATAAACTCGAGTGATGTGGTACATGACAGAGAAAATGAGGTTGAGGGAGAATATATGTTAGATAGAGAAGAGCACGTAAGCTGCCTGGAGTTCACGAAAGATTTCTGCAATACAAATGGATCGCACCCAGTTTCAGCCTGAAGACTGAGCTGACGTCCGTCTCCACTACATTTCTTTCTCGGGTGGCCGCATTATTCTCTTATTACAGCCTCTTTTATAATTTTTATGACGTAAAGCTGAATCCTCGGGTGTACTTTGTGAATCAACATTTTCAGTTCATCTTCCATTACTGTTTTCCGCAAGCTTTTATATCTTCGATCATGTTCAGTATGCTCTTCGGTTTTATCATTACAGTTTATTTTCCATTTATGTGAGCTGTTGATTCTCAACATTTCGTCTGACCTATTTGAATTTTAACAGTCTCCAGATTAGCTTTGTTTATTTTGGTTCCAGTCCTGTTCATTTTGTTGCATTTACTCTCCAAGTCACTCTTACAAAGAAAAGTGGCTTCCTGTAAGGCATCTTATACGAGTATCTTCACTTCTGCCTTTTGAGAATATATGGTCACTGTTATCTTAGCCGGAGATATTTTGCCATTATGGACATTTGGGAAAATTTATTCGGAGTTTGCGCACTCATTTTTGTATATATTCGATGACATTTAAAGATAATATTCCCAATTTTTGCGATACGGCTCGCTTGATAAGTATTACGTAAAAAAGCTGAGAAAAGCTTTTCTTTAAGATGCCACATCCATAATTCATAGGCATCAAATGCCTTGGCATGAAGAGAAATTGCCATTTTTTCATAGTTTAGATTTGTGAACTGAAACCCTTTTTTGTTCCCTGTGCATAGGCTAAACATGCCAATAGTAAGTATAATTGACTATATTTTGTGCATTCAGCGTAAAAAAAACAGTTGAAGTTGTAAATTTGAAATAGAGTTAGTACGATCTCCTAGCTATTATAAAAGTGAAAGGCCAGCTTAAGGAGGTCAGGGACAAAAAATGTGTGCCTCATGGAAAGCCTTACAATTATTTTTAGAACTTAACATTATCCTCATTCTGTCAGTAATGGAATCTATGTCATTAAAATATGTTAAGAAGGCAGTGGGTGACAGGAACTATACTCTCAGAATAATGGTCATTTTTTGCTTAAAGTTATATAGCGTAGAAATATAAAGCTATTTTGTAACAAATTAATCTCTTGTATGCCTACTTTTAATGCGCTAGGTTTGACAATAAAGAAATTATATTTCATTCGCTCTAACATCATCACGTTGAAGAAAACATGTGGCGTTTGGGCTTCTAATCTAGAATTATTACTTTAGCCCCATGCTTTTACCACTAGGCTCATTATTCAAATATAACATGATAACACCGTTAAACTCTAAATGAAGAGTGAGTGAATTTGATGCATTGTAATTATTCATTTTCATTTTTAAGTGAACATATCCATGTTTAGTATACTCCAAATTTCTCCCATAAATTTATTTTTTACTAGTTATGTTATATTTGGTTTGAAAATAATATTTCTTTCCCATGACGCATCCACATTTATGATGGTCTAGAGTTTCGTAATTTTTTGTCATCGTCATGTCAGTGGGCTATCTGCTGTGTGCAATATGGACTAAGTGACCGGAATCAGCTCTTTGCTAGCCATTACACCGGGCATCTGCCTAATGCAGCCGGATGACTCGGTTGAACTAATTAACCTTTTCGTGTCAACTTCAGAAGATTCCAATCATCTCGGTAAAAAAAGGTACTTTTTTGATTTCAATTCCTGTAACAGTTTTCGAATAGAATCCCATGAACGTCAAATGCTCTGTGAATCGTCAATTACAAACGCCGCAATTCCCCAGGAAAATAACGAGATCTAAATCACCCTTCAATCGCCAACTAATTAATTTCCACTCCAGGGATCCGAGAATGTCAAAGCATGGAACAATGGGACCGGGAATTTCTTATTTTTATTTTATTAATCCCCCGTTAGGCGTCCGAACTAGCTTTGACGTAGGGTAGAGTGAGTAAAAGAGACTCATTAAATCTCCTCAACCTTACACCCATTTTGACCCTTATTTTATTCTCCTCATCCTCGAATATCTACGTTTTAGTTGACTCGCAATTACCGCGGCAGGAGACCACTGCATTTTCTGGTTACCCATGAGAGAGACTATTTTTGAAATTCTATGAAACATCAATCTGGGCTCTGATGGCGAAATGAATCGGACAATCTCATGGACATCCACTAGTCACCTTACTAGCGTGTGGCTGGCAGTGAGATTTTATAGTTACATAATTATTACACTAACTACAAATGAATTTAATGTAACTTAAACTTAATACTTAATCGGAAACCTGCAAAAATTTGTCAGGAGGTGTATTCCACCAACATGGCACTGAATATATAAATTACCTGTTTTAAAGAAGCTGTTTTTTAATCTGTGAGCGATCATAAGGAAATGACAGCGCATTGGTATAAATTACTCTCGCAAACGCCATCTTTGGTGGTACAGTCCTAAGATTGGTTGACTGGGGCGCTCCAATCTTCCATATCCAATGCTAGTTCCCTTACTTCCTAGTAGTTCTTCCTATGTATTTTCCTTTGTTTGATCCTTGAACTTAATCTTGGGTCTTTTTCTGTGGACATTTCCCTCTAGTTAACCCTCAGTTTTGATCTTCACAAACCAAGTGAGTCTTTCTCTCGTATTGTGCATTAATATGAATGCTTTTTTACTGTTTTCTTAAGGTATTTCTGTGTAAATTGTGATTTTTTTCCCCCTTCTGTGTCACGATGAAAGATTTGGTACGCTACTTTTTACTCTCGCGATGTATTTCCACAATTTTTAATGTAGTGTATCGGGCGGTAAGTTTGAATCTTAAGTAAGTACAAATTCGCCAGGTTTTACAGACACTGGCCCATGTATCTGTACCTGGTTTTTTTTCTTCTCAGCCTACGTGCTACCTCTCATCATCCAGTATTTGGCCAATTCTCTTTCTTTCCCAGCCAGGGTTCCCCAAAATCTTCCTCTTTATCTTAGCATCCCTTTTCATCTGCTCGCACCACTAACTCTGCCTTCGTCTGAACTATTCCCTCTTTACACACCATCCCGAGGACTCCATCGATTGTATTTCTTTCCACCCATTGCACTTTTTTCATCCTCTTCTACTCTTGAAATCTTAAACGATTGCAGCCCATTCTCATCGTTTTATCTTCGAGTCCAATTATCAGCAACATTTACTCCTTATCGACTCGTTTAGCAGCCTTTTGTTGTAAGTTGCCTTTAAGTAATAATATTAATAATTAACGCTTTCCTTCAATGATGAACACAGATTTTTTTCGATTCCCGTTTAAGTAGCGTTGCAAAATTTCTGTTTAATCCATTCTTATCCCAGTACACTTTTTTTTCGTTACTCAATGCGGTTGTCTTGCCTGATTTTTATAAGATCCCAAAAAATTCTGGGAATACATAGGAAAATATCGCTTATTCAGTTTCACTTTGAAAATTAGCGATCATTTAATTCAAAGTTGTGCCCGTGTACGTAACTGTAACACCAAAATAAGTAAATCAGCGATTACAAAGCAAGCATATTATTTCACTGTCATTTTTTATTCATTTCGTATAAATTATGCCCAAAAAGATGGATGTTTTATAGTGGCAGTGTATGGTTTTGCACTGGCCTCGCTGGATGGTTATCACTGTCTTTCGTAGTAGTAAAATTAGGTCCTGAATTGTATAAAAGATCCTCCTAAAAATCCCCCATGCTATAGATGGAATGGCAGTGTTTCTGTCCAACACAAGATTGGTATATCTCGGAGATACAATTTTTTTACGGCCAGTTTCCTCTTTTTTGTGTGTTCCACGAAAAGTTTACGCTAAAATTGATATGACCTTAATTTTTTTCATAAATCTTGGGCCACTGCAGGAAAATATACGAAGAACGGTTCCTGAAGTAGATCGGATTACGTCAAGGTTTCTTGTGTGGATCCACGACGGTTTATTTTTCTGTTGGTGTGGGGAGCGAGGTGGATTTTAGGAGAAAAAAGAGGAATTGAGACTGGTACTCCGAGCGAATCCACGAGTGCACCTATTCAGCCTGTAAGGGTGCAGGGCATTGGGGGTTAAGGATGTATGTGTGTTGGGTTCGAGGCGGGATTGCTGTGTGGAGCGGAGTTTCGTCTGGAGGGTTGGGAGGTTTCGGAGCGGTCGATTGTTGCAACCTTCCTGCTTGGCGCGGCGGGAAACGGGAAAAACTGCTCCATTCAAGTCCTTTGAAGCGGAAATAAAGCTTGTGAGCAGACCCACGGCTTGTTCAAATGCGTTGATTGGGTGGAATGAATGCCGTTCATCGCTTATTGTCGACGGCCTCAGGAAATTGGGAAAGGGGAGGAAAATTACCGTCGTCTACTCTTTTCGCACCTTCGTCGTACCACCGTTCGTCTTAAATTACGCTGTTCATTTGTTTGCTTCATAGCGTGTATTCGTCTGTATTTTTTGATATGATACAATGAATGGTGGAAATGGTTTTTCAATGAATTACAGCCGAAATATGCGTATGTATGCTGTATTATAGATCAGTTCCTACCATTTGATAAAATGAAGAATAAATGTTTTTTACTTGGGATAAAAAATGAACTTATATGTGTTCATGTGTGTATTTAGAAAAATAGCTGTACAATATAATTGATACTTTTGGTGACCTTCTCAAGTACTTACTGGATAATTAGACAGATACCATAAGATAAAAAACCATTGCCATATAGACCATCACAGTGCGGAGAAATATGTTTTTAAAAATTAAATCGACAGAATTAATGTTCCAAACAATATCCAAGTATTACGGAGAATGCAATCATTCTATTTTAGAATCTTACCGCTATTATCCTTTATAATTTTTCTCTGGTAAAATTATATTGGTTGAAGGCCACATGTACATAACCATTATTTTACAATGATAATCTTGGCTAACATAGCAACGTATTGCTTTATTCGTAAATTATATGGACATCTATCGGTATCTGGAGGCATATTTTATACCCAACGTATTAGATATCGTCACACCTATCGTTACTTATCTTTCAATTTAATTTAATGTGTGCATAGAGGTGCATTTAAGTGTACAGCCGAAATACAGTTTCAAAAATGGATATGAGTGTTCATTAGTAGTTAGCAGTGTAATGTTCCATTAATTTTTTTCGGTTAAATCGCTGCATGTTCACTTAAAGCTTCGAAATAAAATTTCAGTGATCATTACGGCTGCTCAATTTTAGCTGTCAATCAAAATGTTGGTCTCCCGGGGTTTTCCATGCTATTGTTCTTTTTCTATCGTAATGTATGTTAGCCTTGGGTTTCATTGGAATAATTCCCATTTGTAGATACCTGAACCATTGTTTTCAGGTTTTCATCATTCTTTAAAATGTGTCCTTGAGTATGTACTTTCTCCTACATAGTAAACCTTTGCAGTAATGATTCTCTTTCTATTAAATCTTCACCGTTTTTCTACAATATTTATTTTCATTTCTACCTAATTTCCATGTTATACGGTTATTATGTAACCTCCTCTGCAGTGCAGGGACATTTTTGATGTGTCTGCATGAAACAATGACTATTCAAAAGAGAGTAGCCTAGAACAAACAACAGTTTTTTTCTCGAAACATTACTCCAGAGATTCAAAGAATAATCATTATTAGGAGGTTGGGTCTTGGACTTATTCATTTTGAAAGTAGTTTGTTATACGTGTTGAGAGATGGCCGGAAAAAGGTACTTATTAATGAGAGCGACCTTAGGGTCAGTCTCACTTATTACATTTTTAACCGTGCTAGCGAGTCAAGTCTTAGTTTGTCGTTACACAATTAGAGTTTCTATATTGAAGTTACACTAATGTTTATAGCATACTAACTGTTTTGCAAAATAAATTATCTTAGTTACTATTACTTATAGCATTTTAGTGTTGTTTTCTCACGTCGAAGATTCTTTCCGTATGTCTCTCGTGGGCACTTTTTACTTAAGCAATTTTTAAGCATGCACCCCACTTTTGTCTATTTCTACAGATCTTAACGTTTCACTACGATTCCCATGCGGTATAAAAAAATAACCTGGACTTTGTATTTGTTTGATGTCTTTTTGTTTTTTAAGACAAAGAAATTATGACCTACCTACTCCATTATTTTAAAAAAATACAGAAGACAGGCCTTCAACCACTTTTATTCAGCTGAACCTCGAAAAGAGCGAAATGAAAATATGGCAAGAAAATATGTGCAAATTCCTAATCTTGAGAAAGTGACAAAAAATTGTTACGTTTGTCAAAAAGACGGTTTTGTGGCTTTTTAAATTCTTTGCACTGGGTGTAAATTTTTTTATTAAAATTTAAATCCCATTCTTAGAGTCATATATTTCTTTTTATGTGTCCAAATAATTTCCAATTAGAACGTCCTCTCCGCTTGGGCTAGAATGCTCTTTATTTCTTCATGTTTTTCCTTGCTCTTTTAACCAATTGTGAAGACTTGGATTTCCGATAATTTAAAGTTATATTATGAAATTTTATCCTATTTTTGTGTTTTTCCTGCCGATCTTTGCGGTAAAAGTATTTATTTGCTTCTACCGCGTATGCTGTGCAATATTCTTGATGGGTTAACATTTTTTTTTCAAAATGTATTGCTTCTTCAGCTAGAATTATACCACATTAATTGATTTTCGTTAGTGTTATGTCTGAAACCGTGCTGGGTAGATGAGAAAGTTTATTTTTCCCGATTTTATTAAATCGCGAACATTTAACTTATGTGATTTCATAAAAAACTCTGTCTACTACTTCCTGATAATTTTATGATAGCCTTTCTTATAATATTTCAGAATGATTACGTCAACGATGGTCTAGATCTCATATGAAAGTTTAAAACCACAATTTATGAAATGAAAAAAAAATGACTTTGGGTCAATTGTATACATAACATCTCATGTGATGCCTAAGTTAGTTGAGCACAATTTCGGAACATATAACATGTATGTGCGTCTCACTATTCTGCACATTGCATATGGAATCAGTCATCCCAAAAATGGAATAACTATATACCTACTACTACCGGCATTTCTTGGTCTAGCATGGCATCTCTGACGACAGGGGATACATATTGTCAAGTGAAAAAATTACATCTTCTAATTGAGGATGTTATTATGCAAAAGTAACGAACTATATTACCGTTTCATTACTATACGATACGATATACATCATTATACGATATAATTAACTCCACCAGTTTTACGGAACAAAATCTCCTACTCTGGGTCAGAATGTGTTAATTATGACATCAACCACCCCTCTTTCTTCAGGGACTCCCATGTTTACCGACACTCAATTATTCTTCCAGTCAGCTTCTCGCTCCGGTGCTATTTCTCTTCACTGTGGTGCTATTTTTTCTTCTCTCCCCCGGCTCTTGGAACCCCTATCCGTTTGCCTCTCAATACGGCTAGCGAATCACCCATTCCCCTAAACACCCTGCCCGCGCCGCCCTCAAAACAAACGCCCCTTAAAAACCCCACGACCCTGCATCCGAAAAAACATTCTTTTCATCCCTCTCTCATGAGTGAAATAAAACGCCTTATCCTCACGTGCATGCCCGCACGGTTCCCACCAACCTACAATATGTATTTCCCCGCGTGTAAACACAAAACACACACACACATACACTTGTGTGTATATATCCACTTCGGGTCTCCCTCCTTAACCAGTCCGAATGCCCCTGTTCCCTGGCACTCTTACTGCAGAAAGCGAACCCACTCTTTCATTCACCAGGAGAGTGCGACGGAAGAGGTCGGGGGGGATAAGTCGGGAGGCTGAGGGGGCGTTCCCTCCTCGTCCCTCACCCCAGTCAGTCCCACAGCCTCTCCGCCTCGCAAGAGTGCCTCAACCAGCACGGACTCGGCGGCGGCGTTGAGCGAAAAAATCCTAACGGCAACGCTCTTCTCGGGAGAGAAAAAAAAGGCAGGCCTCGTACGCCTTAACGCTCTCTCCTCCATTCTGCCTCTCTCTCACCCTCTCGTCGTCTTGAATTAATTCCTCGGATCGCCACAGATCCGAGGCGGGCGCGAAGTTGTGAAAGCAGGTTTCAAGTGAGTTATGATAAGGATAATGAAGATTATGAAAATTATATGCATGTTATTATTCCTACTCTCCGAATGAACTCATCCACCGTAAGTTTTCAAGGATTCAACGCCATTCTGAATTCTCGAGCTCGTTGCTCGTTACCACGAGTGATTCAGTAGCGGTAGTTGGGGGAGACGCCGACAATTCAGTTCATTTAAGCCATTTTAACTATTCGTCGGAAAAGACCATTATGAACGGCTTAGGCGCACTTTCAGGTGTATAAGGCATGGTAACGATTTTTTCGTAAAGTTGCGTAGTTTATTGATTCAAAGGTTTAATGAGGAAATGTGGAAATACTGGAGATAAATCCTTCGTCACGTAGGGCGAAAGATGCCCAAGAGGCCATAGTATGGGTGTGCGGGTGTCATTTGATTAAAGTACAAAGTACCCTGGAAGGGATCAGGATACAGCTATAGATCCCCCCTCTAGAGCCAGGAATCGAACCCGAGTCCATTTTATATGGTAATCATTTAAAATTTAACTAAAAATACAACCGAATCCGGGAATTTAAGGTATGGTAGCCATGCTATTTGATCACAGCCACAAGTAATCATTTGTGAATTTCAGGTGTACAGCTGCATTTGGCAATGCCAATTTTAACTACATTTAATAATGTCAACATTGCACTTTCAGTAGCTAATTAATTAGCTTAGACTAATTTAATAATAGTGCATTATTATCCATTTAGGAAAGGTTTCATATAAATGAGGCACATGCATACACAGCATTGGTTTATTCATTCATTGAACGAATATGCACAAAAGTCTCCAGCTTCAGCATTTACTGTGTACTTTAACTATCCAAAGAAGATTCTCAGAAAGGACTTTAGAATCCAACTTATTGTGGTCAAGTGCGAAGTAGTTTTTTCTCTTAATCCGGGTAATATATCCGATTAATTAAGCATTTAGTTCGGTAATTTTTCAATAATGGACTTTTTACATTCTTCACAAAATAAAAAAAAAGCTTAAGTGTGGTGAAAATGGCATTACATCACTTCCATGCAATGGCTGCGTGATTCCCTGGAATTTAGTCGTAAGCAACAGGCCTCGTTATTATATATATTTAAGTATTGTCTTAAATTGTGTGCGCACGATAATGGCCCCCAAACACGTGCGTTTTAATGGAGAGCTGAATTCCTATTTTTTCCGTATTCTCTCTCTCTTACCCTCGGGGAATAAGAGCTATACACGTCATTATTAGACCGCTGGCTTTCCTTTTTTTATTTTCGGGTTGGTGGTTGTGGAGGAATTAAAGAGGTCGAGGAAAGGCCGAAGGAAGGGGAATGAAAAAATATAACACACACGGAGCAACGAGCCTCTAAAGTGAGTATGTTTACGGCGAGTTTGCGTGGAGAGAGGGAAGGGTGGGAGGGGGCTAGGGGGAGGAACGAGTAGGGTGGATAGTGGTGCACTCTTTTCGAAATACCTACAGCTCTGAGCAAGAGAATTAACAGCGGGTCTAAACAGCGCTCTGGGTGAACTGGTTCGTAGTAAAGGCTAGAGCTGGCTGCCGTTTTTATTCTGTTTAAGTCTTTATTTTTTAAATTTATTCTTTCTCAGCGTTCCCACACACACACACACAATAGTAATTGTGTGCGTGTGTGCTTGTTTACACATTTCTTTTTTCCATTTCCCCTCTCCTCCCCCCCGTGGGAGACCCATTGTATTGAATCGATGCAGTTTTTACACTCAAACGCGCCCGAAGCCGGGCGTCGGCGGTTATTTTCCATGGATTAGCCCGGCGGTGGAGCTGGCTTAAAATCTTTCTATATGCGCGTCCCGCTCTCTCCGGCGAGAAAAGCGCCCGAAAAGAAGTGAATCGGAAAATTATAATATGGTGACTGGAACCCGTTGTCCGCAATCACGGTTTTCAAAATATAAGCCGTGAGGTGTTTGTCATTGGGTGTGAATACTTCCTAATAGAATTTTATGCGATTGTCGGAATTAAGAGGGGATATTTTTTTCGGACGGTAATGACAGCATACATTTATTCTCGCGTTAAACCGATTAATCGGGCATTATTGATGCCGCAGGACATGGTGGAAAGGCCATTTATGATTTTGTTGAAATAGTTGGCAAAGTTTACTAATTCAGAAATGAATTTAATCCATTTAAGACTGTTAGTTTTATTCTCAATTCCAAGCGTGAATTGCTAGAATGATCACGTTGCTAAGGGACGGTGTTATTAATGTGAAACTGGTTTTTAATGAGTAAAAATATGAATACCGCCCATAATTATAACTAAAATCGCAATCTAACCTTCATGCATACTTAATTTCAATTTCCATTTAAAACTATTTAGACATGATGTTTGAACCTAGATTGACTGTCAATTTCGGAGAAACCGAAGCTATTCCTTTATATATAAAATATTCACGTAGTTTCTGATTATCATTAGGTAAGAAGTTTGTTAAAATATGGATCCTGGAAAAATAAATACACCCATAAATACTGCAACATGTACTTACTGTAATTATTCTCCTCAGTTCTAACGTATGGACAGTGTCAAGTAATTTCTATAGAATATGAAAGAAGTGCTACTGTAATGTTCTTCACGAAATCCAATGGCGAAATGTAGCAATGTAGCAATGTAAAATGTCCTTCACATGAAAAGCTTCCTTAAAAATACATATAACATTGAACAACAGTGCCCTACAGCATTAATTCTGCCACTTATTCCGCAACAGAGGAGTTTTGATCGCAAATACTAAATCGTTTATTATTCGAGTCAGGTAATTCAGAACTCCGAATGACCTGAGAGAAATGTTATAGATCTTAAATATGTCTACCACGGTTAGGAATAAGATGAAATGCTTCAAAAAGAAGTAATATGGAAAGTTTTACTGAAAGTTAAAATGAAAAGATAACAACTTTGCATAACGTACATAGGCTGCACTCGATCCAGCTTACATGCTTTTGAGATGTTAGAGAGGAAAAGCGCTCCAGCCTAATATTATTTCTGTTACCATGAAAGATTTAACTGCTGTTTCCTCTCTCAAAATATCTCTCTTTCTACTGACGGCCTTGGCGGCCCTAATAAATTTGTTTCTCCATAAGAGCACCTAGAGATGAATTTGATTTTAAACCACAAAACACATTATAAATTGCAGTAGACCTTGCCCTCCTTCGATGATCATTGAAATTTTTTCCATTTCAGGTAATTATCAGCGTGAAACTTGCTCAATTCAGGCCGTTATTCACCGCCAAAACGGTAAAGATGGCCAAGAATACGTCTTTAACATCGCACATCAGCCGCTGTATGTTACTGTCTACATGCGATAGCTGCATTAACATTTGTACTCCATTATTCGAATTTCTATGCATCATGTCGCTAACCCTCTGATAATTCTGCGTCATACCGACCATTCCACTTTGAGACGAATGAAGGGTTCTTGCGAACACGTGGGTTTGATTCCTTCGGGAGGATGAACTTCCCCTGCCGCTATGCATGTTGGCGTCACCTGCTTGTACGGCGCAAAGGAAAGAAAGCGCATATAATGAGAGGCAATATGCTACCGAGTACTCTCGCTCCACATTTGTTCCTACTCTATTTGGTCTGCTGAGAGATCATGATAGTTAGGACTGTGGGCAGGAACGTTATATTCACAAATTAAAATAAAATACGAATGAAAACCGCACACTTCTTTAAGAACTGCCACCAGGTAACGGCAAGTATTGCGAAGCTGATGGAGGGACTAGGTTTGGAGTCGTTAGAAACTTAGGGGCTGCGCGCCTGGTTTTCATCACTTGAATAATTCAGATGTTCTTATTATAAAGTGCGTACAATAAAAAATACTTTGGAAAGTCAATGTAACCCTCACAAGTGCCCTTATGTTATTAATTCTTCATTTCTATATCTTTCCCGCATTAATAACAACCGATTTCCCGTTATGATTTTCCTTAGAGCTCTGTTTGACACCGACCTATACTATTCGGACTGATAAGAAAGAATAACTTCAGAACCAATAGTTACAATTTTCCTTCTTTCCTAGGTATTATTTTCATGTACCAAGTGTAATGTAAATAGAGTGACACTAACATGAGACCTTTTTATTGATAACTTGTGCTTTCCCTGTGAATGATATTACTGAAGTCTTCTCAAATGACACTCCGGGCTAGCGTTTCCATGAATGTGAATATTTCGGCTAGCGGCTCGCTTTCCATCATTATCATTGCTGATCAACAACCGATCCCTAGCCGGCCGATTCCTAATTGGGTATTTTGGCCAACAGCAGTCCTGATGACGGTAAGCAAGACGCTTGCCGAAACGTTTGTAACTTTTGGAAGCTGTAATTCGGTGTGTTCCTCGAGAAGAATATTCTAAAAGGTCACGTATTTGCTAGTCAATACTCCTGGCTTTCTATCTCTTTTTCTTTGCTTTTTCTTCTCTTCTTTCATGGCCTCACGCCTCTGCAGTTGCTTGCAGGGCATTATACAGATGTTTACAGATCCGATATTATACCTTTAAATTCTCACACCTACGGGAGAAAATAAACATTTTACTTGTGATTCGAATTTTCATTACCTCCTCCTATAGCAAAATGCGCACACACATCCGAAAACACTGTGGAAAGTGAATGCAGCTCTCAAAATTGTTCTAATACTCTGTTTTTTCTTTTATACATTGTTCCGCATTCATCCCGATCGATGTTCCCCCATTGATATTGCCAAGAGGTTTGTTTCTGTAATTAAATAAGAATAACTGCTGAAACACTTCACGGACGACGCAAAATAAAAAAAGTTTTGTATTTATCTGACGCGTATCACACTACCTCATATTTTAGGGATAATAACGCCGTCTGAAGATCTTTCCTCTCGAGAGTAAGAGTGAGGGTAAGGTCGTTTGTAATACTATTCCCTGTATAACTGAACCACATATTGAACTTCGTTCAACCACATCTATTATTGGATGCTTTAAGGAGAATAAAGAATCGTTATTAATGAGAAAATCTATCGGTTTGCTTTGAATGAAGTGGGAGTGAATATTAATCCTCTGGATTTATACATCTATTGGGTACATTCTTCTAGTAGAATTTGTCTCTGCATCTCAAAAACTGTCTCACCGTCTTCTTCTTCATATCTTCCGTGGAGACATAATCTCCTTCATCTCTCCTCCCACTTTATTTCCCCCTCTATCGCGGCCTTAGGTATCCTCGTGATGGTCGATGGAGGTACGTAGAGGATTTGAGAAATAGATAAAGACCAGATTACTCGAAAACGTTTCTCAATTTGTTTGTCATACAACTTATCTCTTTGGATTACTTCTACTTCTTCAATTTATGGATTCGAAAATATTATCTGCTCCGGAAGCCATCTTTACCTCGGACGTCCAACGCTTCGTTGCCCTCTAGGCCTGTGCTCCAAGGCGATAAAAGAAGAAAAAGTAGCTGACAACCGGTCCAGGAGCAGGAAAAATGCAGGCGGTTGCAGCACTGAATAAAAAAAGTCACCGCCAAATATAGACAGAGTCTCAGAAAAATCTGGAGTTCTGAGCTATCTGGCAAGAACAAGTTTCTTGCCCAGAAAGTGTTTCCGATTCCAACACTCCCGTATTCATTCGGATAAATGAAGTGGAACGACAATGAGTGGCAGACCCTCGACAAGAGAACGAGGAAGATGATGGCTATCTATAGATGTCTTCATCCGAAATCTTCCGTCGCCAGATTTTATCTCCTCGCAATGTGGGTGGTAGAGGTCTATTGAGCCTGGAGTGTATCCACAACAGAGTTGTCCTGGGTAGAGAATGCCAAGTGCTCAAAAACAGTGACCCTCTGCTCAATCTCGTAACTGAGCATAAGAGTGCAGGAGAGAGTACCTCTTCCAGGCGGCAAGGAGTGTAGGAGACGAAACCGGTATGCTTCTGGACCTGCCACCTGACGGTAGCGATAACAAACCGTTGTTGAAGGCCACAAGCTCGAAATAATTATAGAAGCCCGAGCAAAAAGTCTTGCTAGAGGCAAGCATCATCCTATGCATGGATGTTTCCATCGAAATCTGGAATAGTATGTGCTACCGGAGGAGTTGACGCTTGTCTTACTAAGACCGAGGGTTAGGTCATTGCATGCCAGATGGTGTTATAAATATCTTCTTCTTTGGTCTTCTCTCTGTCGATTGATTGGCAGCAACTCGCCATTCCTCTCGTGAATCTGCCTTCCTCTTCATTTTGGCATAGGTTTTGCATTCCACTTCCTTCATTATCTGTCCCAAATATTGCATGGCCTTCCTCTAGTTCTATTTCCTTTAACTTTTCCCTCAATTATCAACTTCAGGAGCCCTTCGTGTCTCATTAGGTATCCAATAAGATCTACTTGTCTCTGGACTAAGGTTTTCTCTAGGCTGCGTTTTCTACTCTTTGAAGAATTTCTTCATTTGTCACTTTGTCAGCCTATCCGATTCTTAGAATGCGCCTGTAGCAAACGAGTTGATTCCTCTCTTCTCCTCTACGCTTAGAGTCCTTGTCTCACACCCGTAGAGCATTACACTCCATACATATGTTTTAAGGAGCATCTTTCTTTTTTGCAAGCTGTTACGTTGGGGCGTAAATAGCTTAATTTTTTGTTGAAAGCACTTTTGGCTTGATTTATTCTACTTTTTATTTTGTCACTACCTCGCCTTGCTCTCGTTATTCTACTTCTTAAGTACACAAAGAAATCAACTAATAAATAAGCTTATTATCAACCACAATCTGGTTCTTTGCTTGTCTCTCTATCACATACCATAATCTTTGTTTTGGTAGCATTGATTTTCATATTGTATCCTCTTCCCATTATGTCATTCATCTTCTCTCTCATTATTTGTAGGTCTTCTTCCCTTTTGGCTAAGACAGCAATATCATCTGCAAATCTTAGCTTGTCTATTTTTCTGCATGAATTTTCACACCCGTTTGTGTTCTTCTCTGAACTTCTTTGAGAGCCTCTTCCATATACATTGGTGATAATACGCATCCTTGTCATATGTACCCTTACGTATTTTAGCTTCTACTTGTTCTTTTTCTCCCTTCAGATTAGTTTTTTCGCTCATATATAAATTCCATATCAATCTCCTATCTCTGTAATCAATTCAAGCTTTCTTTAGGGCCTCAAACATGTTGTCCCCTTTAACATTATCGAAGGCTTTCTCCATGTCTATGAATGCAATGTATGCTTTCCTATTCCCCTTCTCACTTTTTTCTGTGATCAATATTAGGCCAATATTGCCACTCGGGTACCTCTTTTTTCTGAAGCCAAATTGATCTTCAGATAGCATATCTTCATCTTTTCTTTCTATGTGACGGAGAATAATATTAGTCATAATTGTACGACTTGACGCCCATTACAACTTTTAATCTACTCCTCAAGAAGTATAATATACCAAAGTTTCAGTCAGTTTGACCAAAACCTTATTTCCATAAGGCTACCGCGGGGTCCTTTTTATAATGTTTCCCAGGATTCATAGTTGATCACTTTCAGGCTTATTGTACCTCCTTGATCATTATCTATAGTTTTCAGTACTCTACAAGTTAACTACCGATGACCATGTAGTTAAATTTTGATATTTGAGATGAAACTATCCTAACATTCTTTATGGCTTTCATTGCTATATTTCTTACTACATGATATTGGAAGTAAGGGAATATAAATTTCGGACAAAATATAAAGAAGGGGATGATACGAGGAGCTAAAGAGAGGTTTAATGGCGGGTCTTCCATGGAAATCAAAACGGAAGGTTATGCGAGTCGGATTAAAACTGTCTAAAAACCTACGAGTCAGCTGGTAGAATACACAGCATAATTAAAATGATAATCTATGAGTATACCTATAGGCTCATAGAATACCAACCATGCAGAGACTTACTACTGACTACAGACTGACTGACAGAGACTACTAACTCATGGATTTCATTATCGTAATATATGTTTCCACGCCATATTTCCCTTCATCGAATGCAGATCCCTTGCAAACTATTTCATTTGCCGTAATTTACAAAAAGATTATTCGATTGCATGAGTATTGCAAGTTTTATGTCAATCAACAGTATTGTGAAGCAATGACCTCAAAGTAAATCATTTATCGCAGGAGAACGGTCAAAACAATCCATAAATCATCAATAAACTTTTTTTTCTTTTTCTGAGCGATACAAATCATAATATTAATTTTTGTTTCCTGAGATAACTTATATCATCTACGGCTCGCAATATGGCAAGTCTGAAGCCAAAGGGCGGAACTGATTGTCAGTCGATGAATGCTCATAAGAAATATGATTTTTCCAAGATGTGAAAAAATATAATTCATTCTTAGAGACGTATGAATGAGTTTCAGGCGTTTATTTGTGGAAATATTCTATATCTATGATGGTGCAAAATAAATTATTCAATTGTAATTTCCACACTTTTGAATGCAAACCGAGCATTGTTTCGACGGTTAATGTCTTTATCAAGGTTCATGGAACCATCATCTTATGTATATATATACCCCTGAGATAGAAGGAAAGGATGGAAGTATGAAGGATGGTAAGGGAGGAGAAATACAGAGAGGGGGGAATTCAAGGCGAGGAGCAACAATGGCAAGCAAAGGGGGTAGAAAGAAACAAGACAATAGAATAGAACTGTTGGAGGTAAAGTTCAGAAAAGCAAAATTACTGTGTAGGAAGGTAGGCTTAAATTTAACAGAAGAGATTGAGTCATAAAAATACCGTCAATAAAATATTATTTTGGCTATAAACAGTTTCAAATATTTCATAGAAGTCCAATTTAGTTCTTACTTCAGTAAAATATAAAATACCAACGTCAATATTGCTAAAAATGATCGAAACTCTAAATATGCTTTGCAACGCAAGATTTGTCATCACTATTTTTAAAAACCTCTTCTATGTTCTTTCACTCTATCCCTAAAATATCGACTAGTTTGACCTATGTACATAATTCCAGTCTTCAAATATTAACTTACATACATTTCTGTCCATATGTCCCTCTTAATGTCCTCTTCCTTACCTCTCCTCCGTCAAACCCTGTTTCACCACCTTCCTTTTCCTCTGGTTCAGGGGTATGCATACAATCTGAATGCATCTTATTATGACGTTAAGTAATGAAACGATGGATGATGATTTGTGTTAGTTGAGTTTGTAAATTACTAATCAGTTCATTTGCGCTTTAATTGTGACAGCCACAATATCAAGAAGGCTCTCGAAATGCATATTTATGCAATGCAGTATGCTCTTATTACGCAAATTGTTCTGTCAAGAGACTATGGACAATTCATAAGATATAATCACGTATTTTTATCTAAGATTTGGGTCAAACATGCTTTAGATCAATTTCAAAGCTATGAAAATCAATTAACTAATAATAAATAAAATGGACAGCAAGGAAGAACAAAAAATCTAGAGGAAATACGTAGATGCGGTCCAAGGCCCTAACAACAATTTGGCATCATGAATAAATACAATCAAGGAACTGAAATGGAATTTACTCATTGTCAGTCAAGGGTCTTGAGTACCACAGCACTATCAATCTGTTTCCAAGATGTCTCGATTGCCAAGGGCCAGGATACTTTTGTCATTATAATTTTAATAGTCTGTAATGTGTGATAGTTTTTAAAAATACTTTTGCATATTTCTAATTAGATTTCATTACAAACAGTGATATAGATCCTTTCTCTGAATTTAAGAGTTTGTGTAACATAGGAATAGGGCTCACAATGTATGATTTAAGTAGCAATTTAATGTCATAATCTACTCCAAATTGCTAATAATGAAATTTTATTTGTTTGGAGGTTTCCAAAGACTTTGATAGATTGAAAATATTTCTTAATGATTCTTAGGGCCTGAAAGAATTACTAGGTTTTACTATATATACCTAAGGGCTCCTGGAGCTCCAACTCTTTTTGGCCAATTTTTATTTGACAAGAAATGTCTCGGGTCTAGTACAGAAGAATTTTTTCCTTTAAAATTACTTTGGAATGAGTAATTTTTAAGGTAAGTTTGAAATTTTATTGTTTTTGGAATATGATGGCTGAAAGAATCAAGTTTATTCATACTAGCATTATATTAGTTGTTCATTTTCTCTCCGGTTTTGCCAAAAAATTAATAATTTGACTTCAAAATCGATCAAATGAGCACTATATCACGATTAAAACTACATAAACTAATTGGAACTAATACCCAGGACACTTACGACTTAGGTTGAATGATCAAGGCTTCAATACTCAAGTGGGTTTTATGTAATAGTGCTTTTAAACCTAAACCTTGCCATTAGTGGTTGATGACTGACGTTAGGACTCATTTTGAATGTCGTATTTGGAGGATTTTTAATAAGTAAATGATACAATTTTATTTCTTTCCCACATTGATATTCAATGGTTGTCATCTTACAGTTATTTATTAAACACTTAATAATTCCATAAACTCAGTCCTAATTGTTCAACTCCTATAATGTTGATGGAAGAGACAAGAGAGCCCGAGCGTAATTTTGTCGTTATCTTTAGGGAATGTTATTATCTAAATTTTTAGGGAAAGGAGTAATGTATCCGAAAGATAAATGGTCTCTTCCTTAACGACTTACGCAGTCCCGCGGCTTCTTCGAAGATAACCTCGGTCCTCTCCTCTCCCTCTTTTACGGTTTTCTTGGTCGAGGGTTGCACCTATGTCTTTCAGATGAGGATTTTAGTGGCTTGGCGAGACAAAGCGGTTCTTCCAAGGAACAAGAGGTCTTAAGTCCTTATCCCTCACGCACCGCAACTTTGTGCTTCTTGCTACTTGAATCGCCGCATGGAATTATGGGATCAGACAGCCTTTGGGTTTCCTTTAGCTACGCAACGCCATTGGCAGACTTAATATTCGCAACTCCCAGCGGCTGCGGCCTCCGCAAAGGCGATTTCAAAGGAAAGTTCTCTTTTAAAATTTCTACGAAGATTATCTTTCCTCCTTTATCTTTCTGACTTTGTGGAGAATCCAAATTAGGTGTTAAGCACCAAGAGGGAGAGTCTTTGAAGGTCAACGTGGCACTTTTATTACCGCCGTAGAGCGACGAAACGTCGTTGGCTAAAAACCCTTTACCTCGATATGCTGTTATAAATCCACGTACAAATTCTCAATCCCAGGATATAATACGTTTAAAAATAATGTTTTAGAATAAGTGTTTTCCATAAATTCGTGTGATGAATGTTTTTCATAACATTGCAGGAGATTGTTACTTCACCGATGTTTTGTGCGCTGTGCAGTACATACTCCAAGTCGAAAGATTTATTTGAAGATATGAATAATTAGAATCAAATTATTAGCAAAAACAAGTTATCACATGCTGACTAAAATATCTAAGTATCGTATATACATATTTTTTAAATTAAATAGCCGTACGAATATTGCTAAAAATTGAAATTATTATATCAACAGAAATAAGTATCTTTGTAATGAAATGATGAATTGTGTTAGAAAATATTCGAAGTAATCGTCGCATAATTTCATTTGCGGTAATTTGTTGAACTAATATTGAAGGCCTTCTCAGTGATACAGCATAAGTCTTGAGGTAAAGCAGGCTGGAACACGCTGCACGGCTTTTTACCGTTACGATATATATTTAATGCTATTCCCATTCAAAAGTATTATGACTGCTATAATGCTAAATTTCTTCGAATTCTCTTTCAATTTATAACGAAACACTTTGCTGCTTTCGAAGTTACCTATTCCTTTATTCAACATTGCAGCGGGTCCTTTTTTAACCGTTTTACCTAGTTTAATTTTTTGCATCGCGCTGATCGAAGAAACAAATTAATTTATAATTCGATTCTAGTTTATAGTGCTAAAATTCATTGCTATTTCATCCATATTCATTTCTAATGAATTCGTTTTCATGCTGCTATAATATGAAAGGCTTTTGATTACGATATATGCATGGAATTCCAGGAGTTTGGTAATGAATATTTTAGGAAATATAGATTCGTGGATAACTTTTTTGAATCCTCTGACATTAATATCCTTATCTTCCATACATGTAGTTTATAAGACAGCAGTATTCACCTAAATGTCACGTTTCCATAATAAGAGAAGAATGAGGTATACACCACTTGACTTCGCGATTGAAGATTCACTTCTAAAACAAAGAGTCAGATTCATGATGTCAGTTTGAGGAAATATAAATTCTTTATCTTTTCCAATGTGTTGCTACCCCGTAACTCTGAGAATTCTATTTCCTCTGTAATTTCCTCTCCGTGACAAGAATCCTTGGAATAGCGACCAAACTTATCCTTAAGTAAGATATCAAAACCTCCATTAAGATCTATTCACTGGAAATCTATACTATGCATTCTTAACATTTCGAGAAAATGAGATTAGGTATTTGCGAAGGGACTATTGCGTGGGGCGCATTTAATTACTGGAAATCCAATTTCAATATTGCGAAGTGCGTCACATGTGTAATACGAGAAGTTTCCATGGTGATAATTTAGTAGAACTAATTACTGATATTTTGATTAAGATAAAAATTGAAATGTCATACGCCAGTAAAATTTATAATGCCCAATGTTTGACCTAATTGAATTGAAATAACTTGGCTATTTCTTATTATCCACAAATTCTCATTCGTTATTCGTTATTTTCACAATTATTTCTCCTTCTTCAGGAGAATTAGTATTTTACGTGCATTTTCCCCACGTTTTATCTCTGATTTTGCGGTGTATTGCATTTTTTATAAAAGCCTGGCTTTTGTTAATCGCTTGTACTATTTTTTGAAGTGCGAGATTCCGCCTATTTATATGCTATTTAATAGTTTCTCTGAGGTTTATGGTTATTTGAAAACTGGCACTATTCCTCTTTTGATCTTCATATGTATGAAACCTGAAAGAGCATTTTGCATGAATGAAAATCAGCATTATCATTTGAAAGAGAATCGAAAGAGTGCACCTGAGGATTTTTAGTAGGATGACAACAAGGAGACAAGGATATTTGAAGACTTGATGATTCCAGAAATATAGATTTTAGACCCATTAATGTAGTTCGAGCGAGGTAGTTCCCTAGACATAATGGAGATTATGGAGAGAGAATGGAGATCATATTAGAATAACACATTCGAATTTTAGCAGCTGTAGGAAGCATGGATTAAATATTTCTGTATTAACTGTGCAAAAATATACTTTTTTTTTGTAAGACTCAATTTTTGAGTAATTAAATAAAAATATCTGTTTAAGTGTTCAATTTGACTCATTGTCGACTCGCGGTACATTTGAAACTCCTTCACAACGGAAAGTTTTTTTACGAACTTGACAAAAGAACTGTATGATTTAATTCGAAATACAGGGGAGAAAACGTATAAGCTACCGACTGTTAATTCTTTGACGAGATGACTTAGGTGTTAGAAATACCACAATTGTTATATAAGGTCTCTCTGAAGTGCATTCACGTACCATTTCCCATGTAAAAGGGCGGATATTTTTCGTCAAAGATCTCCGAAAGTTGTCCAGTAAAGGGCTAATATTTTGTTATTATTCGATGAGTAAGATATTTCTATTAAAAATGAGATCAAATTTGCTAATATCTAGGTAAAATGATATTTCGCTTAAACTACCTTAAGGAATTATAGTGTTTAGAAAAACTATGTGATTCATAATATCAGTTAAAGCTTGTGGGATGAGAATGAATTCGGGCACTGATTGATCAGCGTGGAAAAGTAATAGTTATGAGGTTTTCCTCCCATTTTTGGTAATTAAAATATTTCAATAGGGTGAAATTGTTATACACCAGAAATTTGAATAGAAATATAAATGCAATAACTGAGGGTGGCTAATATAAACAGGAGAGGTTGAGAACTGGAAATTGGGAATTGGTTGGTTATCATAATGTTTTTTGTCTTATAGGTTCTGGACGCGATATTTTTCTAAATGTGGAGTAGAAAGACTTAAGAATAAAAATAAGTATTTCGCGTATTTAGTTGCTATTAGCTAGGCATATTTATTCATACTATTGAGTATTCATTATATTCAATCATGTAAATGAATGAAAGTATTCCAATGATGAAAAATTACTTACTTTGGCCGGGACTTGGACCACGATCGTTTATCTTTTGGATAAGCCAATACTTGCGGGCTACTTATTGTAAGGTAGCTATCTGTGGACTGGTCAAACTTCGTCCTTTTATTGGGCCAAGAATTTTTGCGGCTAATAAAGAGCGCGTAGGAACTACAGACAGAAGTAGAGAGTTAGAGACTCTCGAGAAACAGAAGCTTGATTAAGTTGACTAGCCTAGGAAGTCATTTTATCAAAAATAGATATGTGTTAAGGAAACAAGGCGAAGCACATTATTAACGTGGAGATTGTTTCAGTGAAAAGAAAGTTACTAATTGGAGCCCAGAGTAGTCGAAAGAGACTGGTTAAAAGTGTAGTTTAAAAGTGTGTTTTTATTAAATAAAGAGTCATGAAAAATATTTTTAAGTTACGTATATGTAGGCACATATTACTATTATTCCGCCGTTAGGTAAACGATATTCGCTTAGTGGTGGACCGGGATATGTTGATTTGTTAGCAAACAACTATATCTGAAATCTCAGGTGAGATTGTGTCCCAAAAGAAAAGTTACATCTTCATTACGTGACTTCGGATTGGTTCTCATTTATAAAGTTACTGATTAAACCAAACAGAAACGTGTAATCAAGCCACTAAAGGGTCCGTTACTTACCAAGTTCAAATGTTGCCGAGTTTTATTGAGAAGATTTGGAAAAATCTGTACAAAATGCTGCTATTCAGTTGAAGTTCATGTGATGAAGTAGAATATTACCGCTCGGGAATGATTGTAGTGTCTATTATTTAAATACGACATCCATAGCTCATTCCCTGAAAAGAACCGAATATAATGAACAAATTAACAGTGGAATCTGGTTGCTGCAGTGTCTACAATACTGGATGCTTATTCGGGGGCCAATGTATATGTTTCGTTATCGATGAGGTAATATCAACTTACTGTGTTTTAATTGTTGTGCTCAGTATGCCAACTAGGACACTATATTCTCAATAGTGCTTTTCTCAAAGGCATAAAATATTCATTTATTCTAAAATACATTCACTCTATTCTATTGTATCTCGCATGTCAGGCTAGTAAATATCACACGATGTACCTAGTGGAAGGGGATTCTTTGAATTGTTCATTACTTTAACAGCATAGCATTATTAATATTCTGTTTTATTTTCGAGTTTCTTTCTCAGACGGTTCTTAAAACGGTCGTGGCAACGCCCTTTATTTCATTTATTTTTTGGCGGTTCTTGCGGTATGAAGTAGATGTGCTGAGGAGGAGAAGGCCCACGGAGAAATTTCAAGAGAGAGAGAGAAAGAGGGAGGAGAAATGAGCGAGGCGTATATGCAACGAGAGGAGAATGGTACCACCGGGCGACGGTCGATGGCACTGGCGTCGCTCGCGTGCTGGAGAAGATATATAGAAAATATAAGGAGAGAGGAGTAAAAAAATTGAAGAGCGGATGAAGAGGAGGAAGCGTGATGGGAGGGAGAGAAAAAGGAGTGAAAAGACGCCTTGTTGGAGTGAGATAGGTAGATAGGTGCTCGTGGTAGGGTGCGCGTGGGAAGAGATGGAATGGTTAACCGACGGACGTACTACTCTTCCAAGGGGGTTGAGTCGGGAGATTAGCTTGGAAAGGTGGGAATGGCGTGTTTGGAGGAGAGTTGGGGGAATAAGAAGCGTTTGAGGAACGGGAAGAAAGTTGTGGGGTTGGAAGAGGGGGTGAGGTTAAGACGGTGGCATCGAAGATTCGGGTTTTAAAGTGTTTCCTTGAGAAGTGAGTGATTAAAAACTATATTTATGCACCCGTGGAAATTCGCGATGCCACCACAAGAGAAATAAATTCCATGCAAAGGCTTTATTATCCGTTATGAAAGGGTAAGGTTATCAGTCTCTCCTTTAAAGCACACTCAGAGATTCAGCGGCGTTATATTGGAGGGTGTCGGAAAAAATAAAAAAACAGCATTACATTTCATTGCTCAGTATTTAAGGATCATAAACAATATTCACACACCCTTAAACCTCCGCTTAAAATGAAATAAAAGGTCTTGAAATACTGGGTAACAGTAACTGGGTAACAGAGGAGGAAACGAGTTGATATGATACGATGACGAGTTGGTAAGATTCAATGTTGCAAACAAGCGGTATGGAGTAAGTTATGATACAGAGTGATTTCAGAGTAAATATTGGAAGGTGTAAAAATTAACATTTGACGCAACTTATTCTTGAAGTGGGAGGTACTGCTTATATTTTGAGTATTTTCCCACAAAAGTGTACAGTTGAAGGAAATTAGCAAATATTTTGAGAGAAATTGGATACCTACTGTTTTACGAAACCTTCCCTCAAAGGAAGGTCTCATTATGAGTAGAAATTTCATGTAGCAAATGACATGGATATGATAGGTTACATTGGCGAGTGAGATTCGTTATAAGACAGAAAGACGAAGAAAGTTTGTTACAGTTTTGAAATATCTTCGTTCCGGAATCCTTCGTTTATTATGTTTTTATGAAGAAACAATGTCACTTTTTTCGATCAATTTATTGAAACTCAGTTAAACTATGAGTAATAAAACAGAGAGCGACATGATGCATGTATGGAAATAAATTCCCTGAAAGTGCCTTATTACTACTCCGAACATATGGAAAAGTCTGTAAATAATCTTAAAAAGAAATGGATAAATTAATGCATATCGTAAAATGGGAATATTATAGTTTCACGATGCATGGGATTGATGTGTGAGCTGGAATTCCTTATACGTCAGTTCCCTGAAGATATGTTCTCATTAGTCTTTCAATTAAGTCGTAAATTTTATCATTGTATCAGTCAGAGTTGTTGAAAAACCCGGGTTTTTAAAAATACCCAGCCCAACTGAATTTCATTGGGTTTTTTTGGGTTTCTTTGGGTTTTATTGGGTTTTATGGGGTTATATTGGGTTTTATGGGGTTATATTCGGTTATAGTATTCAGTTAAATTATCATTGAAATAAACTCCGCTTTCTCAGGCGAGATATCGTAGAACAGCATAATGAGTAAAAGCTCAAACGATTTCGTACTATCTACTAATTTTTATTTCACCTCTTGCTACACGTGTTTCAACTGAACAACAGTCATCCTCAGGCAAGACTGGCAGGACTGACAGGATGACTGTTGTTCAGTTGAAACACGTGTAGCAAGAGGTGAAATAAAAATTAGTAGACAGTACGAAATCGTTTGAGCTTTCACTTATCATTGAAATATTGGAAATGGGTTTTAATGTATCTAAGCCATTCAATTTTTTCTGAAATTTATTGGTTCTTGAAAGTTATACTCCATTTTATTTTGCTGTATGCATATACTTATACATAATTTGTTACTTTTGCATTTATGAAGGCACATAGGACACTCTTAAAATTGATGAATTTGCCTAATGTTATCGGATTTGATCGTTTAGGCTGTAATTATATTTTTTAATAATAATATAAGGTAAAATAATAAACTCGGTGTATTTTTTCTTTTGATATGCACTTTCTGAAATGTATTTCAGTCATTAAAAAAATGTTACGATTGGGCAAAATTTTTCCTTGCATACTGCTGTACGAAAAACACCATTCAGATTCATCAGAACTGTTATAGGGTTTTGAACTCTCGTCATATTTTTCCTACTTCCCTCTCCTTCAAAGTTATTTTAAGGTTCCAGATGAAGTTAATGCAAAAATTAATATTATACTAACTGAGGAAGAGAACAGCATTACTCTCCTGCAGGATGGTTGGTCCAATACAAGGAAAGATCCCGTCATAGCTTGAAGGAAGAGGTAACCTTATCCTCCTGAAGGAAGAGGTAACACCAAAAGCAGTGATGAAACATATAACAGAGGTTCATGTATTTTTTCGTTACTATCATCAACCTCATGGGTGGTTAAGGAAAAAAGAAGTACTAGTACCCCAAATACCAAACTCCACAAGATGGATTTCTCAGAAGGATAGTGTAAACACTTTTATAAAAAAATTCTCCAAGCATGTACAGATAGTAACAGAGCACCCTGAGATTCCGAAATACATTTCCTAATTACTTCATTATTCTGTAATGTATAGGGAAGCAATTCAATGCCTCAAGCAACTTACAGAAGTTTGCATAGTGCTGAATATTATTCAGGCAGACACCACCAATATTGGAAAATCTGTGGAATTGTGATTGGATATTTTAGTAAATCCAGACTTGGAACAATACAAGAACGCAATCAAGAGGAGGATGGATCAAGCATTAGAGTCATTTCATTACTTTGCTAACATTATGGATCCGAGATTCAGAGGTGCGAGACTTTCCACGGAGTAGGAAAAGAAAGTTGACAGTTGGCTTCAAGAAAACTACCCAGACTGGATTACTACTGTAATGGCTTTTAGAGTAGCAGATTCAGAGTATTTTCCGCGTGTCCGGTCTCCGCGTCCGAGGAAGGGTTGGGGATTAGGACCGTCCGCAAGCTTGGCCCCACCCAACTTGAGACTACCTGAGATGCGGCCCCAGAAAATCGGGTTTAACCAGGATTTTCTCTAGCTTTGGCTTTGTTTGGTGAAAACTTAGGAATCAGTTAGGGAAGGATTAAGCTGAGAAACTTGTTTCGATATACAAATATCTTCATTCCAATTACAATGAGTAGTTGACTCAGGCAAGATTAAAATTATTTACTTATCTTTTTGCAAATTCTCAAATATGTAATTTCTATTGTCATTATTAGAAAAAATGAAGATTAAACATTTTTAGTAATAAGTGTAATAATATTATTGTCATACATTCTCAAAATTCTGTTCAACTTTTGTTTCTGTGATTGAAAACTTTATAGCAATAGAATGTGCCTAAACCAATAGAAAATCAAATTTTCTCAGCAAAAAATAACTACATCAAATCATTAAAAAAAACTCTTTCGATTAATATTTTCCAGAGCACTTTTCCCAAAATAACCATAAATTAATTGCTAGCTTATTTGTAAATCTGGTATACTCTGTTGTATACTTGGATTTTTACTGCTTGAAATTTATTTTATCTTTAAATTGGTTATAATTGATCAGAATTTCACTTGCATACTGCTGTTCAATACACGCCACTTAAAAGAGATAATTTAATCAACTTGTATAGGATTTTGAGTTCTCATCTCATTTATCTTGCTCTCTTTGATCTCCATGGTACTATGGCATAAGTGGTCATGCCATCGATTAGGTAAATTTATTTATTTTCAAGAAAAAAAAAATTTCTCATTATTCCTGTTCAAAAACTTAGGTAATGCAGGGAAAAACGGTCTTGGATAGGATTAGGTAATGATGTTCCACATGCGTTACCGTCAAATTCATGAGGAATGAGACCTGATTCTTTACACCTACTTCATCTGCAGAGTTGGAAAGAGAGAGATGGAAGAGGGAGGAGAAACCAATTCATTAGTGTTGAAAAGTGACTTTCTATACTTGAATTATACCTGCATAAGGCATGGAAAATTGCGACGAATTATCAATATTTATGGCCCATGCCGATATCGAATACTGGTGTGCATTTAAGTACGTAATATCTACTATGGTATTTTTCCTAGCAGCCACATTAACATGAAATGAGATGAGTAAAAGCAAAATGTGAAGAGCCACTGCAACGATTGCGGGGCAAGCTTTGAGGTGACAGTGAAAGTATGACTGCTGCAGATAATAAGCTGAAATCTGTTGAAATTCATATACGCCCTTCCATAAACCATTGCAAAATAAACTAATCCAAAACAATTCAATTAACTGATGGTTTACTTGTCAAAAATAAACAATGTTTAAACTACCCAATAAAACCCAGCTTTTTCTGGGTTTTTTTGAATGGGTTTTTTTGGGTCGGGTTTTTTTTACAACCCTGGTTTCAGTGCTCTGTCCTTTTTATTTTCATTATCACGTACGCCCATTTGAAATGACTTGCGATACAGTTTTCTATTAAAATGAAGGATGAAATATATATAGCATATTGAAATTTGGTTGAAACACCATATCATTGCCTTTTTTCACTACAACTGAAAATGTATGAAATCATAGTATTGTGAGATAAAATTACACTTTTTTAAATTTTAGCTCAAACAGTAAATCGAGTTTTTCGTGAATTTGACCCTCTGAAATGTTCTTCCCGAAATTGCGAGAAATACTATTAATTACTTGCGGATCTAACTTTGAATACCGTATCCTTGAATAAGTTCTATAGCGCAATCCATAAACATAATCATTAGTCATGTTGTATATGTGAGGAATTTCACAAAAACGTTTTACGGGAATGTTTCTCTGAAGGTTTGCTATAAAGCAAAAAAAACAAATGCGATATGTGTGTGTGTGAAGTGGAGGTTCGGGCAACCCTCTTGATTCTCAGGTTGTACATAGTGCTTCTTTACAGTTGTAGTTGTAGAGCAAAACTTTTGCAGTGCATATATAGTGTTCAATCAAATAGTTTATAGCCGTAGAGATTTGTTATTTTATTCACGCACCGGATAGGAAAAATAAGGCGTACCGCACGGACGTAAACCGACGGATTTTTTAGAAGAGAAGGGTAACAAACAAACAGACAACAATAAACCTTTATTTATTTATTTATTTTGGAAATAGTATTATATAGATTTAAAACCAGAAAAAAATACATTTTTTGAGATAGTTCAGTGAAGTTTTATACTTAGAACACCTTCGGCGTTTGGCCTTTCTGTGCGTTTCTCTACATTGTACATATCGGTAGTGTGATCTTCGTGATCTAAATTGACATTTTGCAACATTGGACATAATTGCATAAAAAAAATTTAATTGCACAATTATTACCTGTATTGTTAGTCAAGAAGTCTCAAGAAGTTACATATCACCGCGGTCACCCGAACGCTAACAATCTCAGAACATGAGGGCCCTATGAGACAGAAGGATCGGACATGCAGGCTGGGAGGGACCACAACTTCTGCTGGCCAAAAGCCTTCGCTAACATGAAGTAACTTGAATCCTTGAAGTAAAATGAATCCTTGAATCGCTAAGAAAGAGAGTAAAAATTATCTGTGAAGTACGTAATGTCTTTAAACTACAAGGACAAAATGGAACATTACTGTATCGATTGAAAGGTTTTCTTCATTACCAATTTTTACTCATTTTTTACAATCCCTGTTTCAAGAAATGCTATGGTTACAGCCTTAACTTGTAAAACTTTCCAAAATGTTTAGGAATTTACAAAGTCTTTACAAATTAACACCTAAAGTAAAAGAGCCATGATTAATCTATTAACTGGCTACTTACCCGTAAAAGCATATGAAAAAAATGCCATGAATTGTAATCATGAATCGCATCAATTTATGTTAATTGGGAGGAGCCGTTAATCAATCATACATTAAGAATTACAATTTGCGACATAATTGTATCCGTGTCAAACAACAAAATAAACCAGCTAAAGCATTGCCAGTTCACTTAATGATCAGAATGATACGAAACTAGTGTGCGCAGAAGACTGCTACAAATGCCATGGGTAAAATTCAAGAGCTAAGGTATCACCAGAAACAAGAGCAGGTTCATAAGCAATAAATAACCTCCATGGTATGGAAGAGAAGACTAATCTGAGCAGACCAACTTTTCATGACAATTAAAATATACAATATTTGGTGCAAGGAAAAATATAAAAATCTGTAGTGGAACGGATTGTACTCACTAATACAGCAACCCATTCCTTCAACGAAAATATCTTAAACCATTTTACAGAACTACTAATAAAACATAGCGTTAGCATAAGAAAGGTGAGTAACATGACAAACATAGGCAAAAGTTCATAGAGATGCGGAAGTTTTTGTCTCATAGAAATATCACATTTATTTAATATTTACTTGGAAAAATGAAAGTGTAAATACCCTGAAGAAACTGTAAACTTATCTTTTTAATTAATATTACCGGGAAGAGTAAAGGAAGATATTTTTACGCCCAAACAGGTGACGTGAATTCTAAAAACATAAATTATATTCGAAATGTTTCTGTGATCTCTATAACTTTCTCCATCTCCATATCCTGCAGCTTAGACTAATTATAATTAATTATAAATTACCAAATTATGCTAACTGTTTATTTCCAAGTACGTTCAACGAACAGCGTCATTTGCGATAGATTATCAAAAGTAGAGAAATCTCACGGAATAGCCATGAGTTAATAATTAACTAACAATAATTTAACTCCATTATGTAATTAATTCTACACATAATTAATGATTTGACGAGTTAAAGTAAACCAGTAAAACATTACATTAAACCCATTATAACAAATTCATTGTTTAATTATATTTGCCAAATTGAAGTACGCAAATGTAAACATTCCCGAAGTGTAAGTAGTTCATGGAAAATCTAGATATTAATATGCAATTCGCAGAGCAGTACTGGCTACATTTAATGACGGGAGGTATTTTTGAAAATTTCAGATACATTGCCGACAGTGCTAATTGGCCGGATTTGTTGACGTCATGCGGCATTAGCGGCGGGGCGGCGTCGGCCGAAGTTAATTATCCCCCTCACCTCCGTATAGACATATCCGACCCTCCCCCCTTGCTTTGAATTGGCTCGTCATGATTATTTGGTTCTCGATTTCCCTATACAGCTGCAGGTATTATAATTTCACGGAGATAATCGCTTTATAATAGTGCCTTTAAATATCATAATCCCAATACCTTTCTTAAAGAAATGGACTAACGCATGTGTCCAACCAAGATAATTTTCTGAATATAGCGAAAGTGAAATAAAAATTTACCTACACTTAGAAAATGTCCACGTTTGTTATTTCTAGCCTTATGGTCGAATGCGAGCTTAAGCTGTACCTAGTAGGAAATTGAATTGGAATTCGTGAACAAAGGTACCTAAAGTAGCAGATGTGAAGCCCTAATCTGCCAATATGTAATTTAAAAACCAAGAGCGAGGACGCTTAATGAATATGGTTATGTGATCTTACACCATATTTATTCCACTAAAAAGTGTTTCCGACTAAAAAGATAGCATATTTATTGTTGTTTTCCTTTCTTGAGGTTAAGAGTCACAATATAAAACTAGCATTCTATTCAGTGTCGCGTCCTCCACGATCAGAATAGTCGCTCCTTAAATCCTTGGTTGGAAGAAGTACGCCATCTCGTGCAATTGATGTACGGGGAAATCAAAACTGAATTACAGACTTCCTAAGGTGATTTTAATTTGATGGCAAAACAATGACGCTACTCGTGGAAGAGTAATGCTTAGAGTCGGTTGGAAAACACCCGGGATGTGGGACTCATTTGCTGGAAACCTTTAGTATTCGTTCGGTATCTCTACCCGAGCGAGGGAAGGGAGACAAGCTTCACTTTAATTTGCTGCCTCCACCTAGCCTCCTCGTCAATCAATCACCATGCTGCGTCATCTTCATTTCAAGGCAAATAGTGTCTGAGGTGGATGCCAACCCTCCCTTCGGTTATCAGTGCTGAGTGCATGAGTTGGCGCGCCAAATATCATTCCTTGAAATTTTTGAGGAGAAATATTTGATATTTAAATTACAAAAATATATAAGCTTCTCAATATTTGACGATTCGATGAGAGATTATTTGAAGGATGGAAGCGAATAAAATACATTAGTGATGGGGTTTTGGCTGTAATTGTAATGGCAATAATAAAAATTAAAGGATCGCACCGGGAAGTTTCCTTTTTTGATCTTACAGATATACTTAGACTGTTGACAGATGTTCTCCTTCTCTCGAATTTGGGAATCCTTCTTTCTACTCTATTTCTCCAAATTATATTTCGATGGTGTATTCGGTGGCGTAGAGACGCTCTCACTTGAATATGTTATCCTTTGATCTGACTTTAGTTTTATTGGAGAGCTGTTTCGTATTGTTGAAATCCTTCGTCAGTCGGTATGGTCTATTCATTCCTTTCTCCATTGCTTTTTTTGCCCTTAGTTGTATCCAGTTGAATTGATTTTTCACATTGGTCGGCCCTGGTGGCGACATGGTAAAGTCCTCGCGTCATCAAACGAGGGTCACGAGTTTCCCTTATAGGAGGGATAATCACCACTCGAGGAATGAGTGTTTGTATGTTGTTGTTGTTATGCATCCGACGTAAATGAGCCAATTGCCATGTATTCAGGAAAGAAAAAATAAAATAAATAAAACAAAAAATAGATACATAAACCTCTAAATTTTATTGGTTCTTTCCATACCAATTACTCATATATGGCCGAATTTCCTATGTTGGTCATGCTTTAGGTATTTAATTTTTAATGAATGAAACTCATTTTATTGCAGGTAGTGACTACAAAGCCTATTCACTGCAGATTCATTTTCCGTTTAAGTGGCGCGAGAAGCCTTAACCACTGTTTTTTGTTCGCTATAAGTTAAAGGTGAAATATAAGTCATCGTGTTGTTTCCCTAAATTAGATCAAATCGAATTTCGAAAAAAAGTCTTTTCGGGTTTTCCCCCAGGTTAGGTAATTGTTGGCCGACGTTTCGATGGATACTTCAGGGCGATGCAGGGCATGATGCCCTGATGATGCTTTACATGCCCTGAGAACGATGGAGGAGGTAGCCATCGAAACGTCGGCCATCAATTCACTAACCTGGAGGAAAACCCGAGAAGACCATTTTAGTATCATACGCCGGGAAAATACCAAATCATATTTCAAATTTCAAGATTTTAATTTCAATTTCGATTCACGAAACGGTTGGAGCACGTGAAATCAGCGAAATTAATTCATATGGATCTGTGGATGTATTTGACGTACAGCTGTTGAGAGATTGAGCGTCCGCGGTGCCACAGATGACTTACGGCATAGAGAAATTTTGACTTTCACACTAAGTGGATGATCGTTCCCTAAGTTTTAAATATTTTAAACATACGTTCTATATTTTAAATTGTAATCACTTAAAAAGCCTAGAATATTCCCAGTTTTGATTTCCTTGAATCTTTATAAATATCTTTGGACTCCAGCCTCCACATCTACGTAATCGTAGTCATATGGTATGTGTGGAGACATTCACAGAAAAGCAGGCACAATCTTGCAGTGATGCGCAAATCGAGACCCTTCAAGTCACATAAGAGTGCTTTTATAAAAATGTTACGCAATGAGTAAGCTTTTTTCACAAATGCATTTTAAGTATCAACTAAAATAGATGTAAAATATTCCTATGATAAGGTACCTCAAACGTAATGTTAACACGTAGTGATTATGCCCTAAAGTTTAATTGGTGTGACCGAATTTCCATGATTGCATTGTCAAATGGAAATTGGACAGATTTCCTAAGCTAAGCATTAAACTAATGCTATGAAGTATTCCCGAACAACAACATATACTGTACTCATTCCTATAGGAAACACGTGAAATTCATAATCATAAAATCGTTCTTTTAGACTAGGACTCACTATCCTATTTATTTATAATTATTCTGTCATTTAACATTCCCTATACAATAATAAAATACAATACAATACAAATTTATTTACCCAAAGATCAGGATACAATTAATGCACATGATATAAGGCACGTCATTTTAGGTACATACAATAAAAATACCAACAAATATCATATCACTTTATATGCACATCACAATTAACTCCATATTATGGAATCTTATTAAATTAAATATCTTATAACCAATAATAGATTTCCTTTAGTTCCCCAGTTTACTACATTAAATTACCCTTTATTCAAATACTCTCGCACAGAATAATACATCTTCTGTTGTAAGTACTCTTTTAATTTGGATTTGAAACAGCCCATGTACTTTTTATGTATTTTAACTCTATGGGCAAATTATTAAATAATTTAATACCCATAATCAATTACTATAATCGATAACTATAATCGATTCTCTAATCAATTTCGAGTGTAATCGATTGCTATAAACCTAGATTCCGTGCAATGCTAGTTATATTCGAGTCTATTTCTGGTGTGCTGCATATTTTAAGTATATATGTGGCTTGCTGTTCGAGAGATTGATGTCGTACTCCGCAGTCGATGCTTTGCGATGCCTCGCGTCGCTTCCCCTGAGCCATTCCAGCGTCCCCCGAACCGGTCCCCTCTTCCCCATTCCTTCTCGCATCCCATCACATTAGCATCCGACCCACTCTCCTTCCGTTCTAAGAATTCAAATCCCTTCTTCTCTTCCTGCCCTCCCCCACCCCTTCTCTTTCCGCCTTCCTCCACCCCACCCCCGAATTCTCCAACCTTCCATCCTCTCCTCCCCACTCCCCCCACAGCCAGGTAATCACGCGTAGAATTAAGAGAACCTGGGAACGTAATCAGGGAAGCGCTGCGATTGGATGAGCAGCTCTGGGGAGGGAGAGAAAGTGACTGGGGGTGCGACGGAGGGTGGGCGCCCTGGGATAACTGCGGCGGTTGGAAGTTGGGGAATTGAAGTTAGGAGTCCGCAGGAAGGTTGACGGAATGCGATCTGGAGGAAGGATTGGAGGATCAGGGTCGCCGACCGCAGGTTTAGCAGCGATTAAGCTTTTAAGTAGCGCTTCCTAGGGGTTTTTATTTTATTCAAGGGTTTATAATTAGTAAAAATACTTCATGTACGTCAAAGTAAAGCAGTAGAGATATACCTACTTCACCATCGATTGCAGAATTTCTAGCCTTGGTCTTCTTCTTTCTTCAATTTAAGCCATCCATAGAACACATAAGATGGCATTTCTATGGTGTCTTCTTCTCCTTTCTACACTCTCTGTGTTTTTTATTATTTTTGCGTTTCAATTATTTTATTCTATCAATATTCTGCCTCTTAGTCTTTTTTAACTTTTCGTGGTGACCGTAAAGGTTATGAGCTGAAAATAATGACAATATGAAGTTTTCTCCGAAACTATTTCGGTCATCTAAGTCTTCCTCTATTCTATTCATTCCCCTTAATCTTTTTGTGACTTATATGCTCCTATCCATTTGAGATTTTGGCTTTGAGCAATGAAATAAAAATCAAATTTACTTAGCCTTTTGTTATCTTCTGAGGATTTTGATAAAGGGCTGTTCCTTTATTTTTCAAAGTGACGGGTATTCTCTATTTTTTGATGTAGTTGATGATTCTCGGAATTATGTTTTTCTTTTTTAAATTTTGGTCCCTGAATCAATTCTTAATCTTATGATAGAAATTTCAGTATGATAATAACAGTATTTGAGAATTTTTCATTTGTTTCAGCGCATGTAATCGGAAAGAATAGCATTTTTTAATCAAGGAAATTTAAAAACTATTTACTTCTCTATAATTTTATACACTTTCAATATTATCATAATTTTTACGAAAAATACGTACAATAAAAGCTATTCCTTATCATTTGCATAACGTAGTTCATCTTTGAAAAAAACTCTTTTTACTGAAGCCATTACTTTTAAGGAAAATGGAAAATGATGCAGTAGAAATTTTATAGTTCTTCTATTGGTTCGAAGATTTGGAAAGAAAAGAGAGATTCTTCGTAGATTTCGTCCTGGTTTGTGCATCGACTAAGTATTTACTCGCTGATTTAATCATGGAAAAAATGGTTGTTTTTATATGGAAACCATTTTGTTGAGATGAATTATATTAATGATATAGCTACAGAAATGCGTGGTCTATGGATTCGGAGTTTTTTTAGTTTGAGTTCAAAAAGGTAGTCTTTCATTTTCATAGATCACCTTTGCTCCAGCTATGATTACTGCACCATGGAAATTAAGAACCACGTAATGCATCTTTCTGCCATTCGTTCATGGCTAGATATTTCATTGAATATGTACCATTACCTCCAATGTATAATCAGTTTTTTTCTCTAAAAAATTAAAATTTTATTTTAGATACCATCAATATGGGTATGATACAAAAGTTGTTGATCTATATGAAGCATATTAAATAATCAGGTAATGGAGATAAGGAATACATGTATATACTTGGAGATCGCAATTTTCTCTCAAAACCACACAGCTAATAAAGGCTTCTCTAATAATTCATTTCAATTAAATTGCTCTTTTTCCGCCAAACGTCTGGTAAAAGCTCCTGTCCGATTATTAATGTGATGTATCGAGAAATCATAAGTTAAAAAGCATTTGAAGGATATGAGAAAAATGAATAGCTTTTACAATGTGGCTAATGATTAGACTCCTCGCAGCGGTTTTAAATTTATCGCCTGAGCGACGTGAATAAATGGTAAAAAATGAATATTTTGAAGCGTTTGACTTTAATTAACATCAACCAGTTGCTCGACCAAAATGCAATTGACGCCAATTCGCTTCAACCACAGCAACTTTGTTAATCGGTTCGATTCATTTTACTTATGACCTGTCTTATGTTCCTGAATTGAAGAGTTTTGCTTTAATTTTTGTTAAATTTAAATTTGTTTGCTTAAATTTTCCTGAATTGAAGAGGATTCTACTTAAATTCGGATATAACGAATAGTAGTTGCAACTACAGCCGTATTGTGGAATTTGATGTCGATTTTTGGTTAAAAAATTATTTTTTTGGAAAATGATCAAAAGCCTATTTTGTGAGACATGTAGGCATTTTATAATCCATGTTTGGAAGTTAGAAATAGGTTTGTGCCAATAGTTGTCATGTTAAAAAAGTGTACAATGGACGATAACTGTTGCAGAAAAATAAAGATGTATAAAGTGGAAGTGAAGTGAGATGTCATTGGATCTCAATGAAGGCCATATAGGCGAAAGAAATCACTAAAGATTTGGGAGCTATAAAATGTATTAAATCCCAACAAAGTATAGGAGAAAAACTAATGCAGAACATTTTGAAAATTACATACTCTAAATACTAAAGAAGTAAATCTAGAAAAGTTCTTGAGGAAGACCAAGTGTAATGGGAATCGTGCAAATTATGAGGAAATTAAAAAACATATATACTCTAGAATATACATTTAGCTTATATGGTGGACTGAACAACCGCAACTAGCCAATATTCAGGCAAATCACTGAAAATGATGCGCAACAAGAGGGTGAGCAACATGAACGTAAATGAAGAGAAATTACGACTGCAATTTTCCAATACTTAACCTACATGTCTGTGCTCATTTATCAATAGAACGTTCATGGCTTCAAATTTATCCACATGTATATAACGGAGGCTTTGCGTGAACTGTACGACATTTTTTCCCTGGCCAATGAAACGGCTCGTAACTAGGAAAATGATACAGGGTTCGCCCAATTCCAAAATGCTTTCCACAGCATTTGCACGTGAGAATTCTTCGTGGAAGAAACGATTCCGACGTAGCCATTCGATTGCATCGCTCAAAAACCGATCTTAGCGATAAAAAATTAGGTCTGCTCTCCTTCAGTCCTGGAGAAAAACGAAATTCACACCGTTTGCGCTACGTGTGAGATTCCCTCACTGAAATACATTGGCGCTCTCGAAGTTAGCGAGCATTCAAAATGGAGAGGGAGATAGAGAGGGAGAGATAGGGAAATAGACGGAGAGAAAGGAGAAAAAGAGAAATAAAGAAGTCATAAAGGGGAATCCAAAAATGGGCAGAGTCGGGAAATAAAATCCCAATTAATTTGCAATTCTGAGAGATGCAGATAGGACGAGAGCATTGGGAGAGAAGAGGAGGGCGGTCGGGAATAAGGTTGTAAATTTGCCGGAGTGGTAGGAGCAGGAAAAAAATGAAAGAATTACGGCCAAAAATGACACCCTGCTGGAATCTCTACTCCACCGGTAGAGGCCTTAGTCCCTTACCGAACCCAACCCCCTTTCCATCCTTTCTGAGGAGAAAAAAAGGTCCACTACGCAAATCCTTAGTAACCTCCATATCCACTTGCTACCCCCCTCTCCCATGCCCCAAAACTAAACCCTCTCTTTTTTCCATCCATGACACTTTTCGCACCGACGACAGTCGAATTTTTTCCCCTCCAGGAAAAAATGAAATAACGGAAAAAAATCATTTCCTTTTTTTCCGAGTACCTTCTTCAAAGTTCCAATTTCCGCCCGTCCTTGTCCTTCCTCTGCGACGAGCCCTCCCTTTACTTTCCATCCACATCGTTCCCAGGAATCGAGCCCGTTTCACATCGATGGAAATATGCGAAAAAATCCACTGGGAAGAAGGGTTGGCCCGATGGATTTTTTTTAGAGAGCAAAGGGTTTTAGGAGAGGGAAGTTTTTTGACCGGGATCTGGAGAGGCAGGTCTCATGAGGGTTCCGAACTCCTACTCAACCTACCTTACCCCTCTCAACAATCCCGAAATCGAAACGTTACATATATTTCAGACGTCGGGCGAGAAGAGGGTTCTAGATCAGTGCAACGGTGGAGTGATGTTGGCCGGAAACTCAATGTATTCAGTGCCTCCCCAATGAAGTTCCCATCTTGATGGGTCGCGATCGGGAGACCTTTTGTTCAAGCCGTCATAAATATCCTTTCGCGCGCCGAAGACGGTAAAGGAAATATCCGTTCAATTTCTTTCTTTATCAGTTTTTTCCATCAGACATAATTGGAATGCGTTTTGGACCCCTTAATCTGATCGATCAGCCATTTTTAATGCTGTTAATACTGCTTCATTTAACTCCCTTTAACGGAACTACGCTTCACGGAAACCCGGATTAAGCGTAAACATTAACCAACACCGCATGAGAAGAGGTGAGATTGCTCTGCCCGCAACCGATTTTAAGGTTATATGCAAAAAAACCCTTTGACTATTTCAAAAAGTTTTATTTGTAATGCATAGTTAAAGATGTAGAGGACGTAATCTAAGTACTGCTGAAAAATAAGAGTTTATTAATTTATTTTCACCTAATATATCTTAGTGTATCACCCATCGATTAGAAAAAAAATTAAGTCATGTGAAACTATACCTTTTTCCTGCTTTTGTATATGTCTGTTATTGAGGTTCCACTGCATATTTAATAAAATCAAAGTTAAAAATAGTATTAACGTCTGTTTTGTAGTTCATTTGAAGCGGGTGTCTGACGCGAGGCTACAGACTGTAAAAAAGGAATGTTTGGCCGGATTGGGAAATTGACAAGTTTGAGGGTCCATTTTGGTCTGTTTACTGGGTATACAATGAATATCTATCAGCGATGGCAAAGTTATATCTGAAATAAGCTTTCAAAAATGAAAAACTTCTGTTTGCATGTTAGTAATGTAAATGTGATTACTGCTATATTTTCAGAATTTCTTGCATTTCTAGTACATAAATAGATCCATAATATTTTCAGTGCCTGCAAATGCTATATAAATCACATGCGACCTGAAAAAAACGACGTGTTAGTAATTATAGATACGTAAATATTTATTGCTTATTTTTGTATAATATAATTATTATATTTATAATTTTATGTGATTTACCGGCATTTATACCAAATTTTGTTATGTACTTATCGTCGGGCCATAACAAATATTGTATCAATCAAATTAAGATAGATATTACAGCCCATAATTTATCAATCATACCCGTAAGATTTGTGGCATGTTAGAATACAAGCAGACTCTTTCATCTTATTAACTTTTTTCATATCTAGGATGTCAAAACTCCTGGCATATAATAGTAATACCTTATGAAAACTAATATCGATGATGAATAATTATCATCGATGACCTTGCAAAATTAAAATATGTATTTACATCTATGATAGTCCATGACGTGTACATCAGCTTCTGATGGTTTCGCTACGGCTAGACTTACTAAAGTTGTACTTGCAGTGTTAAGTAATGTCTACAATTTTAATCTTCAGATAAAGATCATCGATCCGCTCATATAAGACATTGAATTCAGTTCTCATTTATATTTTTTGTGATAAGGAATAAGTCCATCTGAACTGTGCTTCGGAAAATACTATTACCTATCTTTATATGACACAAGTTTGTTTGAAGAAGATGGCTGTTACTGGGAGGTAGTGATGATGTTTATTATAACTATTGCCCAAAAACCCTGGTTATTAATTGTGTAATTAATTTATGATATTTTAAATTTCTAGTCTTTACCTATTAGGTACCTCTGAAAGAATTTAGAGAGTTGGATGGTGGAAGCTCCAGCCTGACCATATGTTATCCTTTGATTGGTAGATCATGTGGGCACTTCAAAATGGACAGTCACCGTAACAATAAAATTTCAAGTTGTATAAAGATGACGCACTTCATGCCAAAGTATTTTTCTTTCATTATTCTTCCCTGTACACCCATATATTTACTTTCTTGCCTCGTAACTGCTAATAGCCCACTTCATCTATCCCTTTAACTCCAAACATTCAGCGCATTCATTCCATTTTACTGTTAGCATAAACAATGGTGTTCACGCAATGTTAACGACTACAGTTCTGATCATCATAAATCATAAATCGGTCCTTCAATTTTCCCCACCAGAGTATCCTTGAAAGATTTTAATCCTGAATGCTCGTAATTTTGACTATTTCGCTCGGTAGCTTCTTAGCTCGCTATCTTATTTGAGGAATGGCAAGGGAGTAAAATTGAAGCCTTATTTGCATGAAGTGATTATCATTAACTTGAAAAGCCTAAAAGGAATGTATCCCTGTTTTCTTCATGTCGCCCAATAAAGGCTTTCAAATATATTACATTCAATTTCACCTCTTTTGTTAAAATTGTCATCAGCCAAATTATAAAAAATGCTCTCATTTATACCTTGCCATACCTTGAAGTGGATTTTTTGGAAAGTAAAAAACTGATTTCACATGTAAATCATTAGAACTTACGAAATTATACGCTAATATGCGGTGATGTACAATAATGATGAACTTCATGGTAAAATCAATCGATAATTATGTATAATACGCATTTACGTTCAATCAAAATATATGATAATAGTATTCAAGTGAAATGAGCTCTGAAGATATTTTGATCCATTAATCACATATTAGGGGCCTGTCAGTACTTTATGTTTCTACTTAAGTAACATAATATGTACCAACTATCTAAATCTATATGTACCAACTCTAAATTTTGATTAAGAATTCGAAAATAATATGACATATTATCCTTAGTTTTATTTGTGATATAACATTCACGAAGAAATAATACATAACGCATGGACTATTGCCTCGCCGCACCTGGACCCCTGCAGCTGCCAGTCATTATCCTGATTGCACTCAGTTTCGATTCGCTGGTCTTCACCATTGTGACCCCCAGCTTTCCACACGTGGATGTTGATCGGCTATTCGAGAATGAGACACCCCTTCTACTGCACTCACATCATAGTTTCATGAGAAGAGAGAATGGGTGGAAGACTAGGATAAAAAAAACTCATCGTCGTGCAAAGAGTATTCGCTCACCCATGGGAAAACAAGGACATCAAAGTGAGGGGTAGCACTCGGTCGCTCTCGATTCCAGTTGTCCAACCATTCCATAAAAATGCATGCTCTCGCTTCGTCACCATTTTGATTCCTTTGTCTTCAACACACTTCTGATGCCCTCCTCTATGAAACTGCAATCCATTTCCCGATTGCCCCGTATGTCATTCAGGCGACGCCGCCGGTCCTCAATGGCGACCCAGACTGGCATTAATTTTGGGGATTTATCGGTTGAGGTAGGTCTTAAATGGAAATGAGCAAAATCTAGATTTTATAACTAGATTTTTACACATGCACAATTCTACCCACAAAAAAATATATCACTTTCATCATCTTAGCTATTCACTCTAATCCTCCCATACCGTATTAAAATTCTGATCTTTATCTTCCATGCATCAGCTTATTCAAAATCCTTCCCCCCTGCCACGGCCTTCAGCTAACCTTCACCTAATATTTCCCCCCATAACAACCTACTTTGCTTCTTCCAAATCTCACCCACGTGTTTCTTTTCCATCCTCCTTTTCGGCCAGGTCAAGGTTATACATTGACCTTGGGAACGGAATAGATCTCTGAATCGATTAATGTGCCCTTTTCTATTCTCATCAATGACATATCATTCCCTCGAGGGATACGTTGTTTCGGAACCTTTGACCAATTCAGTTGCTACGTCCAGATGCATAATTTACTGCTTTAAATACGGTGGATACCCTCACCAATATTGCGACCCACATTGTATCATTATTTTTAACTTCTATAATAAAAATTGTGCGGAATGAACTTTAGATTCTGATAACCAAATTGAAGTTTTATTTTCCATTCCAACATGTAATTTTTCTACGGTGTATCTTCATAAATGATGTAACAAGTTGAATCACCAGACAGAAAATATTTATTTTTAATTAATTTGGCAAATTTTTGTTTTCTTACTATAAATATATGTCACGAAATGTTGCTGAATCTCTTTCCATCTAAAAGTACTGACCTAAACGGAATTTGCTGCTTTAAGTCTTCTCGAATAACAAATCATGCCCACTTAACAGTGAAATTGGGATAGAGAAGGGTAAAAAATGAATTTATTTACTTTTTTCCTCAGTATTTGCTTCCAATTCCTTTTTTAGAAAGCATTTGCTGGTAATTTTTTTATTTTCAATGGAACAAGACTGTGAAGTGCCAGAGTTGAGAGTGAAACAGAATGAGACCCTTAAAGAATATATTGGAAGTTATATATGGATACTAAATGACACTTGATTCAGTAATTGTAATATGTAGGGAAGTCGAATATTAGACTCCCAAAGACCAAGGATGTAAATGAAATAGGTCTTCGTTTGATTTGCGTTTTCTTCCCTTCGTTGCATTTCTTTTTCTCCTTAATTTAAATAAGGTTTAGTGATCAGTTACTCTAATCAGCTATTGAAAATAGTTATTTATTTAAGTTATGAACAAATCAAATACAGCCAAAGTTACCCACATTAACCCATTACACTAATTGCTCTTCGCCGTTCTATATTTATGAGAGCCAAGTGACCTAGGAAACGTGGTTTAGGTATATTTTTAACCAATAAATATTTAAAGTAGCCTTGGAGCAAATGTTTTCTTGAGCCCTATTTATCTAGTCAATATTACAATATGCCTCTCATATTTATAGGACTCTCTTGAAATGAACTGTTACTTTCAAAAATATGTATCCACCCACCGTGACCTATATTACTGGCTTGATTGAATGGGACCGTATCGGAAAAACTTCGGTTGTTGGTACACATGGCTGGCCTCAGGCTACACTAAAATAGCATTTTTTGCCAAGAGACGACGAGGAGAGATGAGGACAACAGGGTCAGCAAAACTGGAGGCAAATGTACTCTGGAGGAAACCCACCAGCGGAAGGGATGCCCTAAAGAAACTCACCTCCTCGCATCGGTGTCGGAGTATTTCCCGTCGGGCCTTGACATCTTAGCTCACTGTGTTTTCAGATTAGGAACCACCATTTTTTGTAATTGATATCTGGCCTAATAGTCTTTGTGGCTAAATCAATGATCCTTATGCTAGGAATGGTGGTGGCAGAGTTCAAATCCTCGATGAAGGAATGTTTCTCAACATGTATATCAAAGTAGAATAAGTGTGTGAGAACCCCAGTGATGCCTCATTCTCACAAACACATTGCAAAAGGTTGACGCGAAAGAAAACGTATATGGCAGCTAGTTTTAAAAGTCTAAATTTACATGTATGATAAGTGACTTCTCAGTGACATTTTTTTCTGAACTGGTTTCGATACCTGAAAGTAATCAAGAATTCAAAGAAACACGTTGCGTCTTTTTTGCCTTTTATGGGATAACTGGAATATCTCCTTTGAATGAAGTATTCGACCATTCAATTACTCTCATTAGGTATCAAAAAAGCCACCATCGTTTTCCATAGTTGCTATGTTTTTAAACTTTGAGTTTTAAAACTGATAGTAGTTAAATCGAATTGATTCATATACAACTCTTATACCCCAAATCATCTAACGATTAATAATAATTATATAAACACACAACGGAAAGGGACGTTACCTGCATTTAGCTTGAACAGTAAATTAGTATTTCACCATCGTTTTCAAACTTCCAGCGCCTGCTAAACCGAGTCCCGCCTGGGTGGGTTTTTCACCAGCCTCAGCAGCCTATCGGGATTCAGGGGACAACAGAATCGTCCGGCAGGAAAAAATAACGTAAAGCCTAATTTCACCTAATCCTAAAAACTCTTAATACGCCCGGGAATAACACACTATGCTGGCGAAATATGTCTCTAGAGCAAGAAAATGTTAAAGAATTAAACTATGAGCAAATTGTACAATTATTTTATTTCTTAATTGCAAGGTAGGGACTCGTTATCCGAGTTTTAGAAACATCTGTTTAGGATAAAGTATGGCCGAGTAGTCATTGATCATTAATGTCAATTAAATATTAAATAACTAAATACGAAACTCGTTTTATCTTATGTCAACCTTATTCATTGCGTTGATATAAGTGATGTATCAATGGTGTTCTTCCAATGTCTTCCCACATGAGGTTTCATGTAAAAATATCCTTCAGATATGAATTGAACCTCGCCACCCAGACATAACGATTTTTGAACTTAACCAACACGGATATTACGCAAGTTATTCAAATTCCTGAAATGGTAGCTACTAATATGGAATTTAACAAGCTTAAAAGTCAAGACGGAGCCCGATGGAAAATAATCTGGAGCCCATGCATAGACATGAGTTTCTTTATATCCTATCTTCCGCTGGTTGTTTTCTCCAGAGGATACTTCAGTCTCATAAGCCCTGTCGATCCTCACTCAACCTTGTCTACTTTCAGCTAAGCTATTCTATCGAAGGTCGCATCCAGCCATTTGTGCCAACTACCCAAGTTTTTTTCCAACTCGACCCAATGCAATCGAGTCTGTATAATGGTACTGGTGGGTTTGTCCACATTTTTGCAAATAATAGTGCCATAGTTATCTCCAGCGGGGAGAAATATTTTATTTGATATGCGATCAATACTTAAAAGGAACTAAATAATTAAATTAATTTTCAAGCGAAAGATTAACTTCTATTCGAGTCTACCTCGATCACTCAACGAACAAGCGGTTTCTGAAGTCGTGGGTTAAATGTCATCCAACCTTCAGCGCTCCTGATTTCTAAATCAGTACCTACAGAGGCTGAACCAACGCACGAACGAAAAGACTAGGTCGGAGTTGCAAAGGCATTCATTCATCCAAACCGCAATCAACCTCTTTCAACGCGCTCGAACGAATTTTCTTTCCGACCGAATTATTCGCAGAATTTTATTCTGCGGATGGAATTCATATAGTCCTACAGCGGTCCTACAGCGATTTATGTAGAGCTCCAAAATTTTCAATCCATCAGAAATTATTTAAGGCTTCTCGGATTCTACTGCGAGGATTCTTCATCCTCCTCCCACCTCCTCAACCGTTAGCCAAAATGTACTCTCCTCTCCGTTTTCCGAAAAGCGTTTGCTACTCCACCTCGCACGACTCAACCCTTCTCCTTTACCCTATTCCACTTCTGTGCCCCTTATTTACGCGCCCTCTCAGGGCTCCGCATCCTCTAATGCTCCTGCAGTTCCCGGTTCCCAGTCCTTCCTCTCTCGAGGAATTTCAGCCCAAAACCGCCCACTTCTCTCCCTTTCTCTCCTCTCCCAGGCCTTGATCCGTGGCAGACAGATATGGACGAGAGAGAAGTGGGGAGTCGGAATAATTTAAGAAGTTTTCGTGCGTGTAGGGAGAAAGGTTGAATGAAGAAGGAGAACATGGAGGGAATTCGGGAAGAATGAGCCAGGAAAATGAGGATATGGAATGAAATCCCGTGGACAAAAACGGGAGCAAAATATCCGCGTTGGATTGAAAGTAGCAGATTTTTATTTGACGATTCGGTTAGGGCTGCTGTGAGAGGGGTTCCTGTAAAAGTAGGATTGTCCTGAATCTGTGCTCATAAAATAGCGTTTTACTTGACAAAAAAGTCCAATATTCTGTTGATTTTAATTTTAAAATTTATGTGAAATATCGGTGGCAAACTGCTGCACTTACCACTCTGGTATTTTTGTCATTTATCCGTAATATAAAACGGGGAAACTACAAATCTACTGCGATCACTGAAATAAAAAAAATTGTCCTGCACTAATGGTTAAGATTATCCTCTTTTACGTATGGTATTGATAAAAATGGGCTATGGTCAGATAATTATGATTGGTTTAAGAACTAAGTATGGGAGGTTTGCTAAGTAATTATTGACTCGATATTTTGTAAACGAATTACTGATATTTAAAAACTGTTATCTTGAAATACTCGACGAGGTGTGTGCCTGTTTGCTTGTAGTCAGTTAAAACTTTCATGCAGTCCGCATTGTCCATTTTGCACGTACTTATGCCAATAAAATGAATTATAGGGAGAAAAGTGAGAATAATTACCAAACGGATATAATTTTAAATCAACTGGAGGCTAACGCGGATATGGCAATTGCCGTTAAGACTAGCTATTTACGCGAACCAGTTAGTTTATTTTTTGCGTGGTACGTGCGTTGATTAATGAAAACAAGATATTATTATCTAACGTCTGCGTGGGAAGTCTGCGTGGGAAGGAAGAATTGACTTGCATCGGCTGCTTGAGGCACCAGTTGTAAAATTTGGAGAATATTCCTACCCACGGTACTCAGTAATGTGACATAATAATCGAATTTTTCCTCATGATTCTCGGAAAACAGTGGGCGAGTCGGAGCTGGCGTATTGTAAAATACTCAAGAATTGCTATATTTAAAGTCCTGAAAGATGTGTTCAGTGTGCAAACTCCTGTGTTGCAAGCTGTTTGCATCGGAGAATACGGGTGACACGCTTAATATAAATATGCCAAATAATTCAAGATGGTAATGCCCATTTCATATACGCCAAGATTTAACAGCTCATTATAGTCTTGAAGTCTGCGAAAAATGTTTCCATGAGCAAACAATGTAAGCAATCTTATTTTAATATGGTTTCAGGTGCTTTATTCACTTCTGGGCCGTTCGTTATCTGCGCTTATGTTGTGCTAGAGTGCGGTTATATTTAGTCAAATTTGAAATAGAAGCAGTATGTCATATCTTCTTCTTCTGTTACTTTTTGATTATAAGATATTAATGTGCAGCAATTTTTTTCTAGATATTTTCATTGTACTTTTTCATGAATTGATAAAATCAAATTTGAATATTCGTATTGCTTTGTAAGATAAATTATTTGTAAAAATAAATCAAAGGGGAATGTTTTAGTATAGAGGGGATAGTGATATTAAATTATATCATGCATGCCTTTTCGCCAATGTCTTAGGGGATATGACGAACATATCCTTTTGATTCGTTAAAACAATGTTCTCAGAAACTCGAGGCCCCTTCCGAACCAAAGCCAGGCTGCAAAAGAGTCATATACCTTCAGTTTAATTAAGAGGCTACTGACACCGCTAGGTAGTATTTATGGATGCTTAAGTTAATCAGGGTAATTGGTTGGCATTTTTACACGTTAGTCCAATTACTGTCAAACTTAACTTTTACGCGAGAGCCTTAAGATATGTGACTAACAGAAGGACTTGGTTGGCACCCGTTTGTCGATGGAAGGAGTCTTAAGAGACTACTCGCACGTGATACTTGAAATATTCCGATCCGGTAACTTCCATATTGATATGTAGGATATTTATAGACTCTGTGCTATATCTCTAGAAACTGATAGCAGCGAAAAAAATAGAAGAGGTTCATGTACATATTTTACATCTCTTTCTCGTTCATATATCCATCTCTTTCGTGTATATCTACATCTACATACTACCCTGTGAGGTGCGAGAGGGGTTTTGGGAGATGAAATTGTGATGTGTATTTAGTGGAGCTCGGTTTTATTTTGGTCGCTTATAGTGCGTGGAACTGTTCGGCAATGTATCTCTCTTATTTTATTGCCTCTGTCAGACCTAGAGATGTAGGGAGGCGTCATGATAATATTGTGTGTGTCGCTCTGAAAAACATCAGTTCTGAATTTCTCAAGCAACCTAAGCCTCAGTGTGCAGCCTCAGAATCTCTAGGGGCTCCCACCTGAATTCCTCTATACGTTGTGAAACACCATATATTCGCTCGTAGCAGTTTTTAACGAAGCGTTTGGCTTATCTTTGTATGTAATTATTTTTTTGGTTTAATATTTATGACCAGGGTCCCAAATTCTCGCAGCGTATTCGAGGAATGGTCTATCCAGAGCGAAGCAGCATCTCTTGTTTACTTTTTCATCAGAGGACCTTCCTATTCTCGAACAGTAAGAGATTATACCACAAAAGGAGTGGTATTAACGTTACGCACTTTGGTTAAACACGATACATATGTGTATGTTTTTCTTATCCGTTTTCCTTCCTTTTCCATAGCTACTCTCGTGATATCCTTTTGAGCTGCTCTTAGCTTAATATATGGATGTAGAATACCGTAGTGATATAGACACATCAAGCCTCAATAACGGCTCCCCGTCGTTGAAACCGTAGTCCATTATTAGGAAAAGAAACATGTAGCAGTGCATGGTGAGTTTATTTATCAATTTTATTTTAAACAAATGGCAAAAAATGCCACAAAATTGTAAGTGCTGTATTTAGTCGCGAGCCAACGAGGTAACTCAAAGAGCAAATGCAGATGCGTGAGTTTTCAAACATTGCGGTTCGCGATGAAGTGGGAGGGAAAAAGGGATATCCCTTATAACCGACGGCAGGTGGAAGCAGAGGGAGAGATACTAGTACATAAAAACGCAACGCTTCTGGAATGACACCTCGGCACGAAGGAAGCTGGTTTTTAAATAAAGATCGAGTAAGGATACTGTAGGGAGGGTGGGAAGGGAAAAAGGTTGGCACAGAGATAGGAGGATGAATTTGAAAATAATATCCCTCTTCACTGACTCCTTTGAAGGGTGAGTCGCTGCGAATGCTGGAAGAGAAAGCCGCGGATCTCAGTCGACATGGTGGATATATTTTTTTAAAGAGAGTGCGTAAAAAGAAATAGTCATTCCATCGTACCAATTTATTTCCTCCCCCGAGTTTATTCAGTAAGAAAAAAAATGATCCCCTAGCTCCATCTCCACGTCTTCCGAGAGAATTTTTTTTCTTAGGGACCTTATACGATCATTCCTCTAAAGGCTTCTTTAGGGCATCAATATATCGTCAAAATAGGAACATGAGTATATTTTATCCATTTAAATATATGCAGAATAACCCGTTAAATTAAGAAAATGATACCGTTATTTCCAACTTTATATTTTAATCGATTGCTTTAAAAAATTGTTTCACTAAATTACATTTCTGCATCAGATTATGCAAAAATTATAGAATATACCGTACCAATGGAATTGAAATTTTGTCTTTAGGTTGATCATGCTTTTGGTAAGTGCATATTTTTTTACGAAAAATTGGTTCATGTGTCTCGAAATACCATGTTGATTTTACGCTTATTTTGTGGCGCACAAATCTGAACCCTGTAAATTTAGGCGAAATCTTCGCCAATTGGCCAGAAGGTTAAAAAATAAGGAAAACTTGACAGGGGTATAATAACAGGGGATAGAAAAGGCATTCTTACTCGGGAATTTTCAGGATCTTCGCCCCTCTGTAGCCTTAGAGAAAGTGATCCTTTTTTCTATTTACTTCGCAGGAAGGCAGACAAAACACTATGCCCATGAATTAAACTGATGTAATATAAGGAGCCGCTACGTGTTTTTTCTCCTATGTTACGGTGTTTTTTCCTGCTTACCTGCGTGTTTACCATTTTCCGTGAGTTACTTCAGAAATTTTGTTAGGTTATTCTTTAATGTGATTAGTCATCTGCATATTTCAAGTACCATATATTTATTTGAATTTGCAACTAACAAGATAAACTCATACTTATCTCGATTTATTATTCACATTTATAAGAGCATTGTTGAATTCAACTGATGGGTGTATAAGACTGGTTGTTCAATGAGTACCATTAATATAATAAGAGTTTCATTCGGAATTATTATAATATTAACAACTGGCTCATATCAATAACAACAAATTAGTCAGCAATATCAGCAACAACAAATTTCTCATAGCAATAGAAAAACTTATTGTTCATTTTGATAAATACTTATAAACTTGCTTATTTAGTCTTTATCGTTAGTTGTATTGCTATGTTTCAAACCTTTATTATAATAATAATTTTTTCGGAATAAAGAAAATCGGTTCTGCCATTGCCACGGCATTTGAAAAACTCTTGTGCATGCAGCAAGATGTATGAAACCAAACCTCCTAAAGGAAAAGTGCTATGATTCCCTTCAGTTTCTGATTGAAATGAATAAAACAATATCTATTTGGTGATAAGAATGTATGAAATGTGAAAGTGAACATACTAAGGAGGTGAAAGTGTGTAAATTATAGCTTGCCGCAACGGATTGACTTTTGGGAACAAAACGTGTTCCGAGGCAACAGTGACATCAAGTATATTGTTCTTTTGAGAATCAGTCTGATCATAACGACGTTTAACGATCAGGGTTACGATCCACGTAGATGTCATGGTAATCTTGGGAATTTTGTAGAGTATGATGCGCTTTTAACTCAATATCATAGCGTTTTCTTTTTTAGAATATTGTTTGATGCTGCTATATAGTATTATTTACTAGATACTAATGCTTTAAAATATCATGAGTAAGAACTAGATACGAATAATTACTAAGTTAATGACATTTAGTTAATCTTTTTTTGTATTTTTACTGTCCTCTAAATTTCACTTTTAATTGATATACTGCCCATTTTCTTCACCGATCCTTAGGACATACTTTTAAGGTGTAATAAAAAAATACACATGATTATCACGGCTTTTTCCATGCGTCATATTTCTGCTGCCATTTTAATTGAACCAGAAGAAATAGGCGTCATCTGTATGAGCATTCTCAACATTGCAGATTACAGAACTGTGTCAATGACAGTTGTGGTCACATTTTTGTCCTCAAATTAAACGAACTTTCTAGACGTTGGCCCAGCATTTTAACTCCCGCATGAATAGAGCCTGTATTTCGTGGCACCATTCGATTCACCTTGATGATATATTGACAGAGAGAATATACTTTGTACAGTGCCCAAGACTTTCAGTTTGCTGGCGTGAGTATAGAAGGCGAAAGATCCATTTAGGTGACCGTGTCCGACATACTGTTTTACCATATTTTGTGAAACTTTGCCTGGGTGAGGACAATTAAGGTTCTGTATATTGAAATAAGCAACTCGGTTTAATATCTCTGCAAACCATTGAAACTATGGATCATGGTATATATTAATATATATTTTATATTTAAATGAGCCATATATCATTGAAACAGCTCTCAGTCGGTTGGTCGAATGGAAAAAAAACATTGTGTAGTTACAATTACTGCTTATTTCAATATTAAGAGACCCAAATATTTCCTCAGGAAACGCTGGAGACCGTATCTTATATGCGTAACTAAAGGTGTGTGCGTCATGACCTCCAATAAAATATTTCATGCATTTCTCTTGAGACTATATTTGATAGTAAACCTGTGACTATAGGGGTGCTCAAAATGCTGCCATGTTTCTGCCCTTTTCTTGGAAAAAAATACTGTTTTCGGTCTTTATTTCTATCTATATTTTTGAATTAGTATCTATAACATTTTAGGTATCATTTGTATTTATATCATTGCAGTTCTATTTTTAAGGTGGTTATCCACTTGACTGACAGGACGATAATTTGGCTCTAATGTTCCTTAGAACATACAAGAATTAATATGCTTAAAAAAATAGATATAACGGTTGTTTACTCTAATAGTCCTTTCATGGGTTGTAGATTAGGAAAATGTTAGAATTTCTGCTGAGCTTTCTTTCTTCCGTTAATTAAATTTCTTGCACTCGTGACGTTGGCTTTAATTTCACTATAGGATTTATGATAGAACTAAGTATTTAAATCATGCATTAACTTTTGTCCAAAATTTTGCCTATAATTTAAGTTTTAAGCCTCAAACAATAAAGACATGCGGCATTTAAAATGCATTTATTACTAGGCTTCCGCAGCATAGGAATTTAATTAGAACTTATGCCCGGGGTGTTGATCTTCCAGTTTAATGATGTCTTTAATATACATTCAGGGTGAATATTTGAAGGAGTGTTTATAACCTGAAGAGCTCAATATGTGGTAAATGACAGCTATATACTAACGGACACATTGGTTTATTGTTTTCATGATATACAATAATTTCATTTTTTTCCTCCTCCCGTTAAAAGTCTACAGGTACCGTTCTCTCGTCTTTAATGTTGGTAATGTAGAATGTGCTGAAAATACTCAGTGGCGTATGTTCTACTTATTATATTCAATGTCATGTTACTGTTGTGTATGTTTATTTGCGAGGACAGAGTTCAATCCATTGGCTCAGAATGCGCGTGAAGTGTGAGATGCCGCTGTTGACAGGTTTCGACGGCAAAGTTTTCTTACTCCATCTAAAAGTAAACCGATTCTCACGCTCAAACATTTTCAGAAGAAAAATTTATGCTCAAGGCATCAAACGCTCAACGCCAAACAGTGCCGGAATTCCCCGCTCGCAGGCTGCAGCATATTTTTTTTACATCTCTCCCGAAAGCGCACACCTGTTATGCCAATCTTAAGGGAACCAATGGGACGCTATCATTTTTCCATTACCTTCATTATTTCACTTTGGAGATTTTTTTCCGGTTGATTTTCCGACGCTTCCTTCCCCAAAGCGCCAACTTTTTCGTTCTCCATCTTTTTTTTCATAAGCGGAATCAAACCGAGCGCTGACACTTTTTCCAACTTTACACGCTGCGATATTTTTTTTTCACCCTCCTCCCTCTCTCCAACCTCGCGAGCAAAACTCCATCTCGGAGAGAGCTGCTCCGTCCTCATTCCTTTTTTTTCACCTCCGCCTCGTCTCGCGCCCGCCACCCGCCCGCCCCTTCCCCTCCCAAGAACCTTCAACTTTGACGCCCCCAAAAACTTTACGGGAAATAAATGCATATGAATGAAGAGCAAAGGATCTGCTAGCTCGAGCCAGTGCCTTCCCTCCTGCCTGCCTTACCCTTATCCTAACCTGTAGGGACTTTGTTCCCCTTCCCTCTCCTCATCCTCCTCTTTCTCCCAAAGCCTCGAATGTCTTACCTCCTCCCGTGCCTCCTACTACTTCCCTCCCTCCCATCCCTACCCCACCCTTCCCGAGATGCAATATTCATGTCGCACCATTTGATCCGCTCAATTTGGGAAATTCGCGTAGGTACCCAAGCCCACCCTCCCGCCGACCTCTCCTTCCCTGCACTATCCCTTCCCTTCCATTGCAAACCTCCCTCCCCTCGGCCTCTTTGCTTCCTTATTACTTCCTGCAAAACTTAAAAGGTAGGCGTGGGGCGGGGGGCGAATGATGTATCCATTTAAATTTCTCATTATTATTTTATTTCTTTTTATTATTTTACTTGTCGCCCTGCTTTTAAAAAAGCTTATCCCCAAAACCTCCCATCTGTCTTCAAGGGACGCGAAATTATTAAAATATCTGATTTGAGTTATCGAGTCGCGGGAGGAAGGAAGCGTTGAAAAGTTTTTTCCCCATGTTATCCTTTCATGAAGGTTTTCCTCGGCGTTGATGAAGTTGTGCTTTTTGCGCGTCGGGGAACTCTCGGGCTATTTACCGATGGAAATTATTGGCAATGAAGTCAATCAACTATTCGGAGCTTGGAGGTTTTCAATTTGTTGAAGGGTTCGCAGGAGCCATCGTGGAAGACTTCCAGCCGCATAAATTATATAGGTGTTTTCAGGCTATATGGGTAACTAAAATATTTGACCGAAGTTAAAAGGCAAGCCACAAGACTGAAAAACGAATAAAGAGAAAGTTGGCTCAGTCGATCCTTCGGCGGAAGTTTGAATTTTAGTCGAAGTAATTTCATATCCTTCCATTTCATCGCTGGGAGTTAAATATGCAATGGAATTTGTGTTGATTTTTGCAACAATAAATGGAGTATATATCTCCTTCATTTATTGCTATAAAATAATAACTGGTTGTGTCTTCAAGTTCCTGACGCCGAATATTGTAAGCCTTATGCCAAATTATAGTTGTTCCATTGCCTTTCCAATGCTAAGTTATGGATACATTTTTTCCTAAGACAATCAGGTGAAAATTTGGGCTTTAAAGACCCATTTTTGTGCCAAAACTAGTCTATAAATCTGCCATAATTTTTTTACCCTCCCGTTAATATTTAAACCAACACTTTGCACAAAACGCACTAGTGTGCATAACACTTGATTTCAATTTACCTTTACCGACTGCCGTTGGTAGAATTTTTATTGGAAAAAAAATTTGAATCAATCAAATTGTACTATTAAAAACTTTAAATTGAAATTAATATTTCGTACCCCGCTAGTGCGTGAGATATTACAGTATCACGTACATGAGTTACTAGTATATTAGTACTACGTTTCAGAGGGATGAATACTCAGTGATTTATCATATGCTCTTATACTTCTGCATAAAAGAAATGAAATAGGTCTGCTTATCGAAGTGACTGAAAGAGAAAATGTGCCTCTGAATAACGTCGGTATGTTTCTCTTATTACAAATGATTCTGATATAGAACACGTTATGTTAAGTATCCTCAATTTTTATTGCATTACGATATACTTAGTGAGAGAGTAGAATATTCTTTGATCCCTTATGTCTTATATAATAATGGAAATTTAAGGAAAACTTTTCTGATACAAAAGAGTGACTTTTTAAATCCGAGAAAATGATTTTCAAGTTAGTTTTTTATATGTAAAAATAACTGCCTTAGTGGATTACAGTTCCTCAATTATGAAACTTCTTTTTTTCATTTCAAAGTCCAGCTTCTTCTTATTTATGACATTTTAATTTTTTTGTTTGAAAGCATGTGTTTCACTGGCATAGCAGGAATCCTGTGTATGCTTGGTGGGAATAACAATATTTCCGTTGAGATATATCCTGTCATGGATAAAAAATGTTTCACCTCTGTGAAAATCTTATTATTTATTTTATGTATAAGACTCGACATGTAGGAGTTTATTTACTGTTATGTATGATATTATGGACAAAGACACTGATCAAAATTAAATATTCCCTTACTGATAAAAGAGTATGATTTTCTATAACAGGTGACACATGAAAGAACCATTTTCCACCGTCAATGGCGTTTTTTAGTATTCTTCCGGTAAAATGTAGGTTTTATTGAAAGTCAGAGCGTCCCCTACCGTTTTTCCACACTTTCAGGGACGTATCTACCTCTAGTAATATTCTGTCTCCTCAGCATACGGTCAATCCCTCTGCATCCCGGGCATAAATCTATTTCCCTTCTGCCCCTATCCCGTTTGTCCATTATCCTTCCCTCCATCACAGTCTTGAGAAACCCACCGCCCCTTATTACTTCCCCAGCCCTCTACTCGGATATTATTCAGAAGTCCTCTACTCGGCCAACATTTGGAGCACTTCCTCGTTTGTCTTCCTTTAGTCCACCGCACTTTCTCCATCCTTCTCCACACCGACATCTCAAGTGTCTGCAGTCTGTTCTCTACCTCACTTCCGAGGGTCGTTTCAACCCCATACAACGCTATACTCCATTTCAAGTTCTTCTCTAGCATACACTCTACAGTTTCAGGCTTCTCTAGCCTCGTCTAGTTTCTCTATCTAGTTTCTTCTCTAGCCTCTTCTTCACATGTCTACCCAAGCCCCCCGTCATCAGCACCATTGTATCACTAATGACCTCCTTAGCTAACGCTATTCTCCTGTTTACGTCTTTGATACTGTGTCCATTTCCTTCTAGCGTACTGCTTAAGTGTTTGAAATGCTCTGCTTGATCAAGTATGTGCCTATTTTGACCAGCCTCGCGTACTTTGTTATAGAGAATCTCATTACTTTTGTTTTCTCATGATTTATCATCATTCCAAATTCCCCGCACTGAAATTCTAAAGCATCTACTAATGATTGTAGTTCGTTCAAGGATCCAGTTACCAAATCTTGTTTGTTCGCGACTCTAACCAGCTTCCACATTAAGTTCTCCGAATGACGGTATTACCATTTTCCCAGCATAAATATGAATGAAACAAAGGTGACACAAGCACCACCCTTGCCCTACCCCGCGATCTATAATTATAATTTACTATCCTGATTCGCCGTCAGCTTATCTCACCTGTACCATTTGGGTCATGTATAAGTTTCTGATTAGTTCCGGTCTCATCAATCGATTCCCATTTCACTGTCGAGTATCAGTGGTCCGAGGTATCCTCATTTAGTGCTCCCTCATTCTTTATATCTTGATTTGTTGGTCCACTATCGCTGCCATATAGCTGCTCCACGTATTCTCTCCGCTTGTCTTGGATGTAGCCTTGCTTGATTTATATCCTGACTGTGCTTTCCTTAATCTTTGGTACCGTTTTCCATCCCTTACATCCCAATATCATTTCTACTTTGGCGTATAACGCATCTACTTCCCCTTCTTTTCGCAGCTTTTCTACTTCCTCTCATTGCTTTTTCCACCAGTTTTTCTTTACCCGATCGGATATTTGCCTGAGTTGATTATATAATGCCTTGTACTTCGCCTTACCTACGTCGGTGTTGACGTTTTTCCTCTACCCTTTCTCTTCTGTTTTCCCATAATATCTTCCGTAATTGATTGCTTCTTTATCCCCCTCGTCTAAATCAGCCCCTTGATAGTTCCAAAAGTGCTTGGAACTGATCCAGAATCTTTGTCTAACTATTATATTTAATCTGTTTAATATTTTTAAGTATCTCCCGGTACTTTCCATCTGTAACTCTAAACAGGTTGGTTTTTAAACCAAGTGTCTGTCACCACTTATTTATTTCTCCTACAAAATCCAGCTGCCTTCTCACCGCAATCATTTCTCGTTCCCTATATACACCCTGTCATTTCTTACCCATCCTTACATTCAGTCACGACTGCATTCCATTTGTTATTTCAGAACGCATCTCTTAGCAAAAAGACTGCATTCTTACCATCTCCTGCAATCGGACTCGCCGGCATAGCTTGTGAGGAGGTTGCCCCTTAAGGATTCCGTCCACTCCATACGGGATCCTTTCTTAGGTGGTTTATCATTATCACGAAGAACGGGACCATGAATTGAACGGGAGGACCAAGGAACGACTTACACGGAAAAACCGTTCCATTTGGTCCATTGTTCCTTTCGGTCCGTAGTTCCTTTCGGCTCTTTGACCCTATCATTCATCATCATCATCATCATCATTGGTCGTTCAATCCTAAGATTGGTTGACTGCGGTCCTAAGCCCTTCCCTATCAAATGCTAGTACCCTTACCTCCTGGTATCTCTTCCTATGTACTGTCTTCTTTATTTGGTCCTTGAACTTATTCCTGGGTCTTCCTCTGGGAACTTTTCCCTCATTTTACCTTCAATTATGTTCTTCACAATTCTATTGTGTCTCAGGGCGCGTCTAATCCATCTGGTTCTTCTTTTATGTGTGGTGCTCCATATGGTCCTTTCCTCTTCTACTCTTCTGTACACTTCCTCATTTCATATTTTGTCCATCCATTTTATCTTCAGCACCCTCCTCCAACACCAAGTTTCGAAGGCCTCTATACTTTTCTGGTCGGATATTCCAATGGTCTATGCCTCTGATCCATGCTCCTATCATTATAGGGTGTTATTTTCTTTTTGGATCCCGAATAATTCGTCTGCAAATCAAAATGTCTAATTATTAATATTTTTTATCTTCACCTAGGCTCCGTTCGGATCGCTCTGCTCCGCCACTTGCGCAGCTGAGGCCAAAATAAACAACAGAAATATCAAGGCTCGCCTTGCTATAGTAAGCTCATACAGTTGTTAGAGCCTACTTTGGTTAGATTTTCCATTCTCCACCTCCTCAGTTGCATTCTGAGATTAGTACTCTGAAGCTTGTGGAAATCTTGCCCAAGCTTCATATAAGCATATTTATAATAAAAATACACGATACCCCACGAAAATATGGTAGTGGAGAAGAACGTGTTTCAAATGGACTGGTCCAGAGTGATCGAGTTCCTACAAATGAACCGGTTTAGCTATCTATAATAATTACCACTCCCTGGCCCCTTATCTGAGAGGGCCGAATATGGGTGGCCTTTCTGGCACTTTTTCTTAGACCCAGTGCTACTGCGAATGTGTTTGGCCTTTCTGGCACTTTTTCTAGGACCCAGTGCTACTGCGAGTGGGGTGGTTGATACCAATTAACTATTGAAAAAGTCGTAATGGCGGGCGAAATATTTTCCACATCCAAGTACTTGCAGATGTAAGCCATCATCTAAATCAACTCCTCCCTTTGTTTCGTTTTAGTGTACAATCGCCTCAAGTAAATCGACTGGATCATCCAAATATAACAGTTGCACTTTTTCTTCCTCTCCAATGTTGCCAGTAACCGCTCTATCCAAAAATATAATAAATTCAAATCGTATGGAAATAGTTGTGAAGCTAATTGAAAGTGACACGAAATATATGATTTTTAACCCTCCGTTAGTCGCGCCACATTATGGAACGTAATTTGTCGCGCGGCGTCTCACAGACGCTATATAACTATGGTTAAAGAAAATGCATACATGCAGAAACAATTGTTTTACTAGCTAAAATTCATTTATTTGAATGTTAAATATTTCCTGTCGGGTACAAATTTCCGCACAATAATAATTGAGAAATATATATCAATAAAAGTTTTAATGCATGATATTTCAACATTTAACCCAGTTTCATTGCATCAAAAATATTACAACGTTGGTTATTTGAACACACGATACAAATGTTATTCGAATGCTCCAATCAAATATTATTTTCACAATTAATACATTAAAATTTGGTCATTCTATTCGTTTTTAGCCCACGGACGCAGCACCTCTTTCGGGCCCTGAAATTTTCTGGTTTTTCTCTGTTTCCTTTCGGATACGCTTAGGCGTACCCTTACAAATTACATTCTCTTCAATTTCATTATTAATATTTTCACAAAGTTCCAGTGTCCTTTTCCTCAACTCTGATGGTAAACAAATAATTTGAGACCTCTTTTTTATTTGTTCTGCCACTAATTCTTTTATCAGAGCTTTGATAAAATATCTCCTTATCGCTTATCTACAGCGTCCACCCCTGATTTCGTAGCATTGTAGAATGTGACAATTTCAGGTTTTTTGGCGGTACCTGTCGCGTCATCACTATCTGAATGATAATGCATTGATGACAATAATATGATATTTTGTCTTGATTTGGGTATTTATTACACTAAATTACACTCTTTTTGAAAACCAAAATGGGAATTAAATTGTGGCCAACCTTGTGTCGATGTAAAGGAGGTTGGTAGCTGCCTTTTATTTTTTCTAATTGTGCCAACACATGTAAGCTTGTCACTTTTTAGCATGTCTGTAACTAGTTCATAACTAGTAAACCAGTGATCAGCGGTGACGTTGCCTGCACTGCCTCGAATTGGTAGGGTTATCTTTTTACAACAACATAGGGACTGTTTCTAACCTGAAATGGGCCATCTGGCTGTTTCTCAGGATATATCTCTAAATCTGAAGTGTAGAAATTTCTAGAGTCTGTCAATAAAAATATCTTTATACCGTACTTTCCGGGTTTCGTGGGGATATACTGATGGAACCTGCACCTTCCTCTAAATTTTGCAAGCATTTCATCAATGGTTACGCAATCATTCAATGAATAGCATTCTTGGCAGTTTTGGACGTAAAATTCAAAAGCTTCCATAATTGGAGCAAGTTTATCAGAGCTTTCTTTTTGTTTCTGGTTTCTTTGTCATCAAAACGTACGTACTGCAAGAGGAAATTAAATCGTTTCTGAGACATAACTAAGCGAAAAATTTCTATCCCTGTACCATAATTATTCTAACAGTCACTTCTATTGAGTTTGCTATTTCTCAAAAAACCAGTTCACATAAAGCAGACCTATGAAAGCTCTCATTTCAGAGATGTCCGTCGGAGTGCAATCTCTCTCTCTACAATAGTCGACTTTCTTTGAAGCGACGAACTTATAGGTATTTTCCACATTGAGAGCTAGTAAATGGTCACTGATAAAATTATTCCAACACTCTAAAACAGTTTTTGATGCTTTTGATCTTCCTTTCACTTCTGGTTTTTGAGTCAATATATTGTGAGAACGAATTTTTACACTTCTAACTGGACCCTCCAACTACCACTTAGTAGCTCGATCTTTCCCTTAAACAGTGTTTTTACCTGAAATGTCTTCATCTTGGCCACTGTTTTATTTTCTTAGCCACTGTCTTCCACATTTTAGTTTGAGAGTGGGTTCAGCTGAACTTGTAGCAAAAACTTTTCTCCTTCCAGATAGAAAATACATAATCCACCACAACTTGAACATTTTGTTGTATTATATATTTACGGTGCAGGGTTCTCATTACAATTAAAATAAAACCAATCTCTTGAAAGGTCATTACGCGTACGTTCGTGCAGGCAATTTCTTCCTAAGAGTCTTATAGAATAGAAAATAAATGGTTTAATGCAAAGAGAAAATGAAGAATATTTTGGATATCGTGCTTTTCCGGTGAAATAACAGGATTAATTCTTCTCAAATTTGCGACTGGGTAAGTTGGTTCATGATAATCGACGTTTCCAGGAGCAAATCGTTCCTCATATTAGGGAAAAGATGAGCGTGTAATTATATTACAAACATATTGATCCTGATGAGGAGGACATACCTTGAAGTGTCACTTATCATGGACCTCCTCACTCAGTCGATAACCCGAGAACTCACCTATAAGAATTAAATAAAACTTTTTCTTAACCAGATGATAGTTTTAGATGGCTAAGTATGAATACTCTTTGGATATTGGTGTGATATATGCTGAATTTCAGCCGGGTTATATGAGAACCAAAATGAAAATTTTCGTAATATATGTTTCATTCAATATTTCATACTGACAAATAAAGAATGTATAATATTAAGACGTGCATTTAAATTTTAATATATTAAATAGCTGTAAGTAATTTAAAGAAATGTATTTCATATGTTTGCAATATGTATCGCAAAGGTAATCACCTGGTGTAACAACTCAAGTTGTCCCGTGGCGTCTATCTGACGCCAAAAATATAAAAATATCACAATTTATTCAGGTTTTGCGTAAAAAATATGCAATTATTACCTGGCGTCCAATAGACGCCACGCGACTAACGGAGGGTTAACAATGCTCCAGATTACTGCTACAATGCTTATTTTGTGCCTGCTGAGGTCGATAATTTTTGCTTCTGCTATTCATACGCTCCGTCACTCAGAAAACATTGTAGTTGCCTTATGAGCCTTCCTTTTTGGAAACTTCAGCTACATTCAGCACCTTTCTATCTTAAGAATCCTCTAATTAGATATAATGCCTTGATATCAAGGCTTGTATTACGATATAATAGCACAAAAATATTTACATTTGGCCTATTTATTCCAAACATGCAGTTTCTTCACAGAGTGGAAACATCAATATCGTCTGAGATTTCCTCTCGCTTGTGGTATCCGCAGTTATGAGTTTATAGTGCGTTGAGTATCCGGTTTTGCCTGGCAGCAGCTTTCTGATATGCCTGGCAGTTTCCTCAACAGCTCACTCTCTCACAATCCTACTACTAATTTGAATTTCATTATTTCATTCATTCGGCGCAAATTTTTCGACAATATTGCTCTGCTCATTGTCGCAACCGAGCAAAACAGTAATACCTTCGATTTGCTGCTGGTACTTGGGTTAAACTTTAATCAATCCTGTTGGAACAATAATTTTCAAAACCATAATATATAAATGGATTTTTTTCAATCACTAAGCAAATTGGTACGAAGTGGTTTTCTTGTTAATTCAAAAATATTTTCAACCTAATAATCTTATGTATGCTGAAATCACTAAACATCTCTACGCAGTAATGTTTCAAGAGCATCAAAAAACATATACTATGAAGCATAACTTCCTCAAATTAAAATCAAAGGTTATACGGTTAAAAATGGTACCTGGAATAATTTGGTTACCTACCTTGGTGTTCCAGCGGTTCATTCTCCCATTTGCATTAATTTTTAAATGTAAATCCCCATCAGTGCCGATCGGGGGCAAATATAATATGCGTCTGTCAATATCTCGATACGTCACTATCGTGGATCGGTGCTATCTGTGATTTCCTTCTAACATCTTGAACCAATTACGAACCTCAAAAATTCTTCTTGGACTTTGTAGGCTCAGATAACGTGCCGATTTTACAAAATATTGCTCTGACTGGATCAATTATTTTCATTTAGACGTATTTTTTATCAGCTGGCAGCGGAACATATTTTCTGGTTATGTCATGACACCATTTCGGCATTTATTCACGTGAGATAGGTTTCTAGCTGTTTTTATTACTAGTACCCCACGTTTAAGGGAGGCTTTGAAGCAAGTGACAGACAGCGGAACAGATTGGCAAGATTTCGGCATGGACCTCTTGTTGTCCCTACTTTTATCACGAAGGAGATGATGTGTACTTATGTACAAAAGGCGTCGGCCGTGCTTTCTTTTCAAAGTTTTCGGCGGCCTTCCATGGTTATGTGAAAAAAGAGGTCCTTATCTGACGACGGGATCTCTTCGTGTTTGCATAAATCCGCACTTCATTCGGTGTGGATTTGGCGACACTGAGCGAGTGAGACCACGCCCACACGGGAGGAAGTTTCGGCCGGAACGAGAAGAAGCGGGATTTGTTGAAGGCATGGCTTTCACTCTAACTCATAGTATTGCCCAGCAAGAGCTACACTTAGGGATATCATAATTTCAGTATAGTATTACAGTGGTCACCACATGAAACGCAATGTTTCACTTGATGTCATATGTTATGTTATTTATATTAAACCTCTATGTAGAACAACGTGAAGTATTTACGGAAAACGCTTCCCATTTTGGCATTATGTATTCAATTTAAATGATCAGCTAATATCTTCTTGGTAAAAGAGCAAGGAGATCAAGGAGTATTTACTTCAAAATTTTCTTCGCAAAACTATCCATTATTTCAATAATAAATTACTGAATTAACTGGTCGCATATGTTGCTCGCCTTCATCAACATACGAGTCCCATTTTATCCTCCTGCACCCATTCGTATTTATAACTTTATTATTTTTTCTTTCCAATATTTGTGCTTCTTTCTTATTCTATTCTGAGCATCATCTCTCTCTCTCTCTCTTTATCGGCCTCAGTACGGCATTGATTTCACTCGCCTCCTAACTTCTAACCATCATTCCCGTTGTCCACTGTCTTCTCGACATAATGGATGTATATATGCAAATCTATGATTCTATCATTAATGCGTGTTTACTCCATTCCTTAGCCTGATATTATCTATCAACAGAGTGGTTGCAAATTCGAAGCATGCCTTGTAAAACATATGATGCCAGTGAAACAACTCGATTAGTATTTTTATTTTAGTTTAATTGCATTCAGTGTCTAACTTGGCGACAAAAACTTCGCCATAAGACTTTAAATACTAGCATCATAAATCGAATTGGAATTGCGTAGACGTCCCATATCGGAGAAACTTGCAGTCATGTTCATTTCTTGTATCCCTCATCAAGTGCTGCATGAAGCAGTATCAATCACTAGGCGACGTTTACCATATCTCGAGGGCTCATGAAGCATTTATCTATCCCACTCAATCCGAATTTAGCAAATCGAATGAAGTGTTTAGGAAATAATAAGTAATGCCCGGAAACTCAAATTTCGACGTCTTGTGAGTGTCGAATGTAGCATTTGATACGTTGGCGTAGTCCAGTCTCCTCACCTAGGCCATTCCAACGATTCTTCCATTCCCTTAACCAACGCATTCGTCTCTTTTAGACCTTTCTTTTGGACTTTTTTTTGTCTCCAACCTTTTCCCTTCATCCCCAGGGTCCTCCCACATCCTTAGACGCCCTCACCGCCACTCACTCCATCCATCCCCCCCCATTCCCTATCCCTCCCCGGAGGGAGCGTTCCGCGTCATCTACTTCCCATCTCGCCTCATTTCCTTCAACCGCACTCGAGAATTCTTCAAGTACCAGTCTCCCCTTTCGCTTGCTTGCTTCCCTTCCATTCCTCCTCCACCCTGCCCACCAACCACCGCGCAAGACTCCCCAACCACACCCACTTCCACCCCGCCCTTTCTTTCCCTCCCTCTCTCCCGCCTTCCCCAACTCCCGTCTCTCCCGCGCTCTTTCTCGCGTTCGGGGACGAGATAGCATCTACCTCATACATCCTCCCCGCCTCATGAACCGCCAACCTCTCTCTCTCTCTCTCTTCTTTTCCTCTCCTGGCTCGCTCATTCTCACCGCCCTCTGGTTTTATTTACCCTTTGGTTTCCCATTAAGTCTTCCTCTCGTCTCAGTCGCGACGTGAATCATATCCCCCCTACTAACGCCCTCTCCAAAACCCCGGTTTATGAGACCTCTTCGGTGAAAGACGTCCAAAACCTTCCCGGCCTGCACGACTATTCAACAATATTTTATGCGAGCCAGTGCCGGACCAAGCTATTTTACAAGTGCGGTCTAAATTATATACGACCGTTCGTAATGAAGAATTTATTTTCATTTGTCATTTCTATAACCACTCGTAGTAACATGACGGATATTCTTGGATTGTAAGACGATTTTAACCAGTTTTGTTTTATTTTCCTTCAGGGCCACAATTTTCAATCAATGGGTGTTCTCCAAGCTTTTAGTTTAACTAGTAACAGTGTATATAAGCATTACATAAATATACTGTGCTTATTTTTTGTGATGAGCTGCAATTTCAACCTTGAATAGCACGCATGAATTTCTGAAAGGAAGGAAAAAAGCTAATAAATGAATTGACAGCTTGTAGGTTTTATTGGGCTCTATTTGAAATAAGTGATGAGTGTCAGTCAATTCGCACGAATAAATTACTATTATTTGTGATCCAAATATACACAAAAAATTAGTAAATTTTTTAGATTTTGATACTTTCCGTTCCATTTTTTATATGATGAATACGTGGGCTGATAATGAAACCTAGTGGAGGACGTCTGTGGTTTTCGCCCGCATTTAAAGATATTTGAAAATAAATTGCCAATTTTTCATCAGTTTAAAAGATTTTAAAATGCTTTTATGTCTGATTGACAAAGTAATCTAGAATTCATGGTAGGTTTAAATGTAATAGAGTAAAAATCCTTTGAATATTTTACTGATACAGGCTCTTGTCTCCCTACGTGAATTCTTTCTCCATATCTGCATACGTTATATCTCTTAGAGTTTGAAATACACATTCAACGTTGGCGGACCAATGTGCGAGAAAATCATTCAAGTATATGGAATACAATAGGTGATAGTGGAGAGGTATCGAATTTTCTATCTTGATTCTGCATTACTATTTATTGGGATATCTACGAGTACAGGTTCTTGGGTTATGGAAGATTACGTGACCGTGATATGAACAACCATCATCAATCATTTATCATATTAATGGTCTTGAGCTTTCCTCAACCTTACGGCCTTAATTTAACAACCGGTAATTCGTGCATTTACATCAATTTTTATATCTCATATATTTGTTAGTGCATTACATCCCCTGATTTGTATGGTAGTTCTTCTAAATCATTTCTCATTCCATAATTATTTTCAAAATTCTGTAATGACTCAGGGTATGTCATTTAAGTTTGCTTTTTATCATGAAACAAGTTATCGACGCAACTCGCAAGAGTTCTAATGAAAACTATTCACTTTCCGTTTTATTTCAAACGATTCTTTATTGCTCAACTTACGAATTGATTTCAGTTCTGCCTGTTCCTCGGCTTTTACTGTCCATGCCTTACTGTGTAATGTAGACATAATTATGCTTTATGATTCAACTAAGCGCTGCCTTACTTTCAAGCTCGTTTTTCTGGCCTGTACAAGGACCTATCCTGATCGAGTGCCATCTTTGTGTAGCTTACTTTTCCATCACTACTATCATGTTTCTTCCGTTTCGTTTTTGTCTGACCTCTACTCATAAAGCCACCTCCAGGGCCCTCTGCAGAGAATAATTCCACGCCAGTGTTTAACTAATCATCAAACACATTGTGATATTATTATCATCTATTTTACAAATTAACTTTTCATCGATGATCTTTAAGCCCAAAGCTGACCGTTACTCTCCAGTCTCCCATATAATGCTCGTTCCTAACTCCGTGAGTGTTCTCTTACCCTTTTTCCCTTTATTTTGGTCAGTGTATTTATCTTTTAAAATTTCTCTTGGTATGTTTTAGTTAGATTCATAACAAAATATTGGTTTTTCTTCTATAAATAATGCCCCTTGTAGTCCTTTCCTTCTCTACCTATTCTGCATAATTGTCAGTTACTTTTTATCCGTCCATTTGGTGCACGGCATCCCCCTCCTGCATCAGGTTCCAAAAACTAATAATCGTTTCTGAACTGCTTTTTCTGTGATAATAAAATTTTATGCTATGTAAAATAACGTCCGTTCACCCGAATTCCTATGCAATGCATCTGGTTATCGCCATTCAACTCATACAAATTTATTTTGTACACAGTGAAGGGACAGGGAAGTAAGGACAGACCGATATGCGGTACAAATGTAATATCGCTTCGCGATGCCGAAATTCAAATATCTGGAGCATTTATTCTCTCCCTGACTCTCCACCTTACTTTGAAATGGAGATTGTCCGACGACGCATTAACATTTTTGCGGCGTCCTCTCACCCAGCCGTCACATTCGTTTTAACTCCCCAAGGTTCGATGAAAATCGTCGTGCTCCGCAGAGAATCCAAACGACGATTTCCCTCGAATACGGCAAAGGGAAGCAACTCGGCGACGGGACGTTAACCGCACAACGGTTGGCTTGAGACGATGATGGCACGGTAGGTTAACTCTCTAAATGTCTCACTCTCTCCCGCAAAGACATACTCCTCCTTAGATTTTTCCCTTTACCCGTAGTTTTTTCTCTCTATTCCTGTATGAGTGTAACTGTTGGCTAGACGTGGTGCGTATGGGGTTTTGAGAACCGTTTGTGGGTAAAGCAGAAGGGATGGGGTATTGAAAGAACGGGTGATGTAAGGACGAGGAATGAGTGCTCCGGTCTTGGACGTGTTTGAAGTTAAGAAGGTTGTTTCTCTCTGCTTTTAGGAGCACCAATAATAACAATCAAGCAATAGTGAATTATTCAATTATCAAGGTATTTTTTTCCTTGAAAAATAGCACATTTTTCTGAAATAACTGGAATATCATTGAAATTGATATTTACAGCTCATATACTGTTTTACATTTTAGCAAAGCAGCAAATTTAATTACCGTCCATTAAAGTCATGGAGGAGGCAAGTATTATAATAATTAAAAAAATACCATGTATTGCCTGAATTCACAATGGGTCTTTAATTGACAAATGTTTTCTCCTTTCCACTCATTTAAATGGTAGCAAAACTTGGTTGTGTATGCATAAGGGTGGACTTAATGCTGTAGGGATATGTTTTATGAGGATTTTCTGTGACCAGTGCAGAAGAGTTGGGATTGAATGGGTGCTATAAAAACGTTCTATCAATTCTCCGTTAGTGGACCCATGTGAAATTGCCTTGTTCCATCTGTTTTTCCGTAAAACGTATGGACGGAAAATAAATGGAAAAGCCATTATTTATGATTTTGAATTGAGTAGTATTAGAGGAAGGGATAGCCCGAGAAATTCATGTGTGAATGTTGTGTACGTTTCTCTGGAAAGAGGGACTACCAGGATTCTTATGAACAAAAGGGAGCACGTGAAGCTAAGCATGAGTGTAAGAGAAGTGTAAGAAAGTATAGGGCAAGATTGACGAAGAGTCAGATTTGCTGGCCTATAACGAAGACATAAAGGTGTTTTCACGTTGTGTAACTTGAAAGGGAAATTTGGAATGAGCATGTATTTTCTCCACTTCTTCCTCGTCCTCTGCTGTGTTCAAAAGAAGCGTGTCCGACCGATTAAAAAAAAGACAACTTTGACAATATCTCTGCTACTTGACGCTTTTTATTTACTATATTCTACTTTATTAATCAGCAAATGCGGTGCAGTTGTTTTCCATTTAATTTTGACCCTGCAAACTAGACTAAACATTTCGAAATAGATCCAGAGCCATCCTTGATTCATTCTGCAGTGTTAGTTAGGAAGCATAAAACCTCGAAAAGGATATCAGCGTGCATTTTTCCTCGCTCAGAATTTAGTACTTAAGAATTCGTTAGTTTCATACAAACGTCGAACATAGATTATTTGTGCCAACAATACCACTCACCGGCCGATTACCTTAAGTTCTCGCCCACATTTATTGTTCTATGTATGGTTTTCCATTTACACTGAAAAAGCAATGCGTAAAAGTTTAGTTTGGCTACCGACAATTATGTTAATATTTTGGTTCAGCTCTCTGAATTGAAAATCACATTGAATACCATCAGATAAATGAAGAAGCTTATACGAAAGCACGCTTTGAGATAATACATGCTTACTTGGCCTCATCGTTATAATCGTTCGTTCATTCACTCAGGCCGCTCGGCGGAAAATACATATAAATGTTTATACAGGAAGGTAGAAAGAAAGTGGATAGGAACAAATTAAATTAACGAACACAAAATTTGTGTTCGTTAATTTTGTGTTCCTATCCACTTTCTTTCTACCTTTCTATATAAACATATATATATGTGTAAATATATATATATAATATAAAATTTCGTCACAGGGTGACACTAAACATAAAACATATAAAAAGGAAACTCACGAGTTTAAAATTTTCGGTGGGTCGCCCGCACCTTCATCAGTGATAGAAAATTTTTAACTCGTGAGTTTCCTTTTTACATGTTTTATGTTTAGTGTCACCCTGTGACGAAGTTTTATATTGTTTGCCATGTTCGTGGAATCTTCGCAAGAACTATATATATATATATATATATATATATATATATATATATATATATATATATATATATATATATATATATATATATATATATATACGATAGACACACAAAAAAAGAGACGATCACACTTACATAGCTAGCTTTCGGAACTAGTCCGTCTTCAAGGCGTATCACGGAACAAAAAAAAAATTTTTTTTTTTTTTTGTTCCTATCTCCTTCATCCTATCCACATCGTGTGTTCATCGCCGCATGGCTGACTCCAATCCATCAACGTATATATATATATATATATATATATATATATATATAAATATATATATTAATATATATATATATATATATAAAATGGAATCCATAAGCTTCAATAGGCTTCCAACCTTCTATTGAGTTTAAATTAACCATTCACACTATATTACTTTGTATTCGAGAACTAGTTGAGCCTCGAGTGATATTTATAGAAAGCTTTTTGAGCGATTGCTAATGAAGGCAGCAGACTCCATGAAGTACATTTAAAGCAAAAGCCCTGCATGTTTGATATCCGGTATTCAAGAAATTTCAGAATATTCTCTGGCTTTGATGTAGTTATGTAGGCAGTGAACTTCGTTTGTTGTTCCTTTGGCTTCATTGATTCCAAAAATATATTGCTCCACCAATAGCAACCAAGAAGATAAATGGATTTGCAGATGTAGAGCTGTTTGTGACTTATAATCCCTATCCTTTTATCTCTACTGTAAAATATATATTACAGAAGCTAATTCTCAAAATTTATGAAAGGGGTAGCAGACTAAAGAAAAACTGGTTTATATGGAATGAAATCGTAGGGAAACTGCAGTAATAATACTAATAAGTAATAAACTAAGTAAAATATATAAAAATGAAACTAAATAAGTAATACTAATGTTTCCGCCATCCTAAGAACTCAAGCACAGCATGGAAACACTTGTTTTTTCAAGGTTAATGTGAGCGAAGCGTAGTATAGTTGAGGGCTATCGCACGTAGTGAACGTAGCCTTTAGGAGATGGATGCCGCTCCTAAAAGTTTATAGGCTCCCAGTCCTTACAGTTTATGGCAGAGAGAAATGATGAATGCCGAACGTGGAGCAGGGGTCACAGTCTTGAAGGGTGAAGGTTGAGGTCCTATAGTCAAGCAGGTAAGGAGGTCGAGAGAGAACCGTCAAATATCGACTGTCGTTTCACATATTGTAGCTTTGGTGATGTTGCCGACTGCTGAGGAGGCATTAACTACAAACCGCAGATTTTCCCCTTAATTTGGGAGAAAAAATATTTTATTTTTGGTTTGCATCTAAGTACTACTGTTTAGGGCGAAGCTAAAGTAACTATCGTCTGAGATTAATATTAAAGTGGAAATGTGACGTAGTCACGTTTTATTTGTCGATAGAGGTTCGAGTGGTTGAAAGATGGAAAAAGAAAGGCAACTTATGCTCGCAATAGTTTATTTAAATATTCCCATGATGTTGAAATTTGATTTTTAAATTTTTGTATCTAATCTGTTATTGATCTAAATATTACAGTTAATTAAGCCATTAAATATAACTAGGTTTTTGTGAATTTGAACGAAATTGCAAGAGCCATTTCTCATGTTCTTTATTGCCTCAAATTGAATAAATGTGCTCTTTTCTGTCTTGCCATTGTTAAGAGAATTTGATGAGTAAAAGACATCTAAATTAAATTAAATGCTGAAGATGGTGCTAGAATCTAAATTTAAAAACAAACGGCACCCACGGGATTGTACTCTTCAGTGTAAAAACGCATCTCTCGTTACACATAGTAGTATTAAGTAATTCTGTAAGTGTTTCCCTAGGCCGCATGTTTTAACCTCACTGAATGTGCATTGGTAGTTTTGACACTCAAAAATGGGTTGTATTGAAGACGCGTTGTGGACGCTTTACACAACACCTTACAACTTACCTCGACTGCTCAGGTACATATTTTAAAAACAAATTCTTTCACAAACATATTTATCCCACAGAACACTCGCATGATATGTCCTTGCCCGTGGCTACACATTAAATAAATGTCCACTTAATAAATACCTCCTAGGTTGTCACAAGTAAGATAAGTTACCCTTAATAATGCCCATTAGCTAGGTGTCAGTAAATCTATTAGGATATTTCTCGGTAAGAATACTTGCAATCATCTTTTCCAATATTTATAACTTTTTCATATCATAAATGATATGCCCTTGATAAATTACTTATTGAAATGTAATTGTCGCAGTGACGCATACGGCCACTTCTCTCATGTTGATGTGGTGAACACCGCTCTCCTGACGAATGGTCCCGGGTTTCATCGACTTTTTCATAATGTTGACGTACTGGGGCCACTCTCCTGAGGAATAACCCCGGTTCACGTCTGCTCAGCCTCACTCCGCAATCCCCCTTCCCCCTTCGTTTGTTAATGGTAGATGGGATTCCCACACTTAATTTGCCTCTGCGCTGTTATTCGTCGTACTCAGAAATTAATGCTGTGACTTATCTCCTCGTTGCATTGCATATCTTGAATTGACTCTCAATCTCTGAATGTTAGTCTCTGAAACTCAATATCTGAATACTAATATCTGAATGCCTTTACCCGAGTGAACCTCCCCTCTCTACTATCCGGTATTTTTATCTATAATTTTTTTACTCTATTGTTAACTTGGTTTTTGTTTTGCTCACCCGATATTTTTTCGTTCAATAGGGTATTTTGTTGACTATACTTTTAGTTTGTTTTTGTTTTGATCCTCAATTATTTCTCGCCTCCGTTCAATAGTATTTCAATGACACAATCGCGTGAATGTATCTCTCTTGGTTGTTCACTCCTGTGACCTTGGTGTAGCTCATTTGGTTAAAATAATTGCTCACACCGTGAAATGTGTAGAGTAGCTTTATTACATGGTATTAGTAAGAGGATTTTATGGTTCAGATTTCATTATACAACCCCGCCGAATTAGACCATTTGTTTGGCCTATTTACGGCTTATTGATGACGAACAAATGACGAATTACCGCGCCAATTTATATATTGTTGTTAAAAATAATGATGCGGATTCATCACGCTTGGAGGATTCGACGGAAATTTGGCGGCAGTAATAGGAAAAAATATTTTAGTTTTTAAATGGCCATGTGTTCGGTCTACGATCTAGAGTTTATTTTGTAAGTTCTAGTTGCTGAGTAACCTAAGGGCGTTTCGTGGAGAATTAATCAGCATTCATTTGTATCAATTAATTGAGGAGTGACTGTATTCATGTTTGAGGATCCACAAATAGGAAAAGAGCGCTGAATTCATCAAGGTCAATTCACCACTTTGAATCGGTAAGTTAAGACTGTTTAAATTGAAATGCATGTCATGTACAAGGTTTTTCCGAAAATTAATACCCCATATTTTCTTTAAACTCCCAAACATCAGAAAACAGTCTTCAGTAGACCCATCGGAAAGCCTCGACAGGTTATTCCGACGCTACTGTACTCATTTGAGTGCTCTGAACAATTGTGTGGACTCTACAGGGGACAGACTGCAAGACTAGTAAAATTAATCGTCGACGGACTTATTTTGTGGAATTTTTCCATGGTTGGAATAAAATAACTTATTAATTTTCCACACGGTTTATTATCCTCGACCAGTTTCAACGCAACAGCATCATTTTCAAGAGGTTACAAAACGACGAGGCCATCAGTCTCACACATTTATACCCTGAGAGGGGGGGATGAATTAGGAAAAGAGGTTGGGGAGGGAAGTAAGGTGAATATGAGCAAGCTTACTGGGAGGAAGCAAGGTCAGTATTTTGAAAACATAATTCGGTAGAAGGAGGAGGGGGAACTCTTAAAGACAAGAGAGGTGAGTTCATATGAACAATTTCGTTTACCATCTTCTCCTTGTGCAACCTGTGATATGCCCTTATTTAAAATTTTTCCAAAAAATCTAATTTAACACCTTTGACCCCAAAATGTAACACATTCAGATGAAAATTAGAAACATGAACATTTTCAATTAAATGTTTTGCAAACAGTCTTACAATCAAGGTTAATCAATGAATTTTTATGCTCTCTAATTCTTACATTAAATCTGCTACCAGTTTGTCCTAATGAAAACAATTACAGTTTGGCGTATTACGCAGTAGCATATAAATACCACTTTTGTCCACAACATTAAAACAATCTTTAGAATTAAAAACCATTTTACCATTTGTCAAAAGGCTATAAAAACGTAATTTTACATTATCTTTAGGGAACATATAACATATTTTATATGACAGATGGGGCAAAAAGGGAATTTTGGCCGACTTAACATTTGGACGAGGAACGGGGGAGAGGTTGGTGGATAAGATAACATCTTGTTTTTTGAGTCTCTTTCTCAGAAGTTTGTCGATGAGAACCTCATCATACCCATTGTTGTTAGCTATTTGTTTGTTGGTTCCCAATTTCTTGTCAAAATCTGTCTGCGCGAGGGGGATAGAAGTTAAGCGATAGATCATTGAGTGGAAAGCAGCCAATTTATGACAATAATGATGATTAGTTGTATTGGGAATCACGACATGAGCATAACTGTTTTTCCAAAATATAGAAAATTTATGGCTATTGTCAATTTGAGTTTTTACTCCTACTTCCATTATGAACTGATTAGATGGATGTAGCGAATTGGGAACCACCAAGAACTGGTCTAGCTGCCTTGAACTCCCAGTCCAAACACAAATCACGTCATATACGTACCAAAAATAATAACATACGTTTTTTAGTAGGGGATGGGTGCAACTAAAGAGAATTTTCTCCAGGTTGTCCATAAACACTTCTGCTAAGACAGGAGAAAGAGGTGAACCTATGGCTAATCCATTGGTTTGTGCAAAAAAATTTTTATTAAAATAAAAGTAATTCTGTTCTGATCAAATATTTAAAAGAGAGCCAAGTTCATTTACAATGGATTCCCTGCAACCTGCTTTTTTCAGGTGCTGAATAGCAAGAGCAACCGCCTCTTTTGCTGGTACCTAAGGAAAGAGATTTTTGACATCAAATGAAAGCAGCTTACCATTCGGTGGACCGATTACAGATCATTTACTAGTCAATTCTAATGAATTTCTGATGCCATAGGTCGATTAAAAATTTGAAAAAAAATATGTGGAAAATTACTAAGTTATTTTATTCCAACCATGCAAGACTAGGTTCAAAAAAAGCAGTCTGGCTCAATCTAAAGACGTGAAAGGGTGTAAATTGCTTCGTAATTTTTATTCTTTTCTAATTCATTTAATTAATAACACAAAATATTTTTCCACGCTACTATTTAGGACGACGAAGAGGTGATAGGCGCAATGAAAATCTAGCTTCATTACTAAAGCAAGGACTGATAGAGTTAGCACATACATGTCCCAGTGACTCATTGGAGAAAGGCAACGGAACTTGGAAGGAGATAATGTGGGAAAAAAAGAGTGAGTTGATGGAACATCATTATTTCATGTGTGTAAACCTCAGTTTTGTAGGATAATCAATTTTTGAGGAAAAGAAATGTGGAGCATTACTTTTTATGTGACTCTCCTACTTCATAGATGGAACGTTTGATACAAAACAATCATTACTGATGAATTTGTTATCTAATATTCAAATTACAATCTATACTCATTATTTCTCGAAGTAACTAAGCCAATACGCAATTTGAATGCGCGAATCCAAGCACTCCTTGGCAAACCTGGAATATCGTCAAGGACGGTAACCTAGGTAGAGAAGGTAGCTCAACGCCCAATTCTTGAGCGATGGAATAGTTTGTCCTAGAGTATGCTTTATAACTAGTGCATTCGGTCAAATATTCAATGGAAGATACATACTTACATTTCACGGTCGAGAAATGAAACAAAATACAATACAGGCTATTAGATATTCATATTTAAATCATTCCTATCCTTATCCGCATGTGTTAAGAAATTTTTCAGCTTTTTAATGGAAACTAGGCGTTTCAATGTAAATTGTGGTATTTCTTTCCTTTTATTGTCGTATTTTATGCCATATTAAATATTATGGCTGCTGCTGTCAATTCATAACAAATTTTCTAGTAAAACTGAAGAATGACGTGGAGAAATGATTATTTATCACACCAAAAGAAGGAAAGCGACCTTCTTTAAATGTCCAAGAAATCACCATATAATCGTCTGTAACAAATTCTTTTCTGAAAAAATTTTCTTGGCTTTTTTTGGCTCATTTCAATAATAGCTCTCTTAACTGTAATACTGAAACCACACAATTTAACGAACGACAACGTTATGTGGTTAGATAATACGATTTTCTTCTTCCGAGGATTATGTCCAATTATCCAAGGGATGAAAAGCTCCTCAATTTCAATATTTCGTGAAATATGAAATTACAAAGCAGCATTATTAATCGGAGCAGAAACTCCAAACATCTTGTCCCATGCTCCTCTCCTCGCGGCCTTTTATCGTCGGTCAAAATGTTTATTTTTTTGGCATTTGAATCAACTACTTTGTTCAAATCCCATCTCGAAGAGTAGTAAGATATTGAGAAGGAGATGGATGAGGACGAAACAGTGGGATTTCGGAAGAGGGCTGAGTTTTCTTGTATATTTCTTTTAGGGGGAAAACGGATAATATCTCTCTTTCGGGTGGGGCGGAAGACCCGGAGGAGATTGCGAAGAGGTAGGCGGAAACGGAGCAGGGAGGGGGGATTGAAAAGAAGAACAGAAGGTACAAGGAGGTGGAAGAAGGAAGAGGAGTGGGAGGTCTTCGAAATTAGCATTCTACTCCCGTCCCTCCCTTGTCTTTTCAGACCTCCTTGACTCGTTGCGTTCTTCTCAATTTGAAACGCCCCTTAGGTACCCAACCCCCTCCCCTTGTCCGTCGCTCTCCTTCCCCTATTTCCTATCTCCCTTTCCGCAAAAAGTCCATACCCTCTCGCCTTATTTTAGACACTACACTCTCTCTGCTCCACCCCGAAACGAGCCAATTCTTTCCACATCTTCGTTTCCGTACTGCTCTTTCCTTCATTTATCCCCTTTTCAAAAATGGGCCAAGAGGGCCACTTCTTTTTTTCCTCCTCCCCCTTCCCTAACTGTTAACTCCCTACCTTCCCAGTATCTGTCCGGAGAAGCGTCATCAAATTTTTGTCTTGCCCTAGAATCTTTCTCCTCCCCACACTCCTAGCGACTCACAAAACACTATTATCTGGAGAAAAATCCCTAAGCCTGGCGCACGTTAAACTGAGGAGATGTGCAGCGGAGGATCCTGGAGGGGATGTAGGCAAATAGCAGTTTTAACTTTAACATAGATGGGAAACTGTCATGGTTAGGCACTTTTCTCTGTGCAGAGGCGTTATCTAGACTCCTTTTTGATGTATATCTTTGCTCTCGTGCGCGTGGCTACTTAGTAATTAAATGAGCACTTCGAGGTGGTTGAAAACTGTGAGAGTTAGTGGTTTTTAACACCGGTTAATGGTTTTTAACAGTGGTTGTAAGTGGTTTAGTGACAGAGTTGGGTTTATCCACCGCTACATTTAATTAGCAGGCTTGACCTCATATTTTGTGCTACAATATGAACTTGAGACGGTAAAACCTCCTTCTATTTGCATCAGCCGAAATTCGTATTGAAATACCATGGCTTGGTAGTTGAGCTGGCTTATGCACTTTACCGGCTAGTCGACGATCTGATGACGGTCAAATCAATTGATTTGCTTTGTGGTAAATTTTAACCTTTTTGGCTCATGGACTTCTTAGTACTACTTCAAAGTTTATATAGAGTAAACGAACTGCTGCTAAACATATTTTCGTGTAACTACTGGGCATGACTCAAAGGAGTGGAATAAATTAATGCATATATTCAATACGGAACTCGTTGAATCGTCACGAAGATTTGTCAGTACCATATTTTCCTGCTACCAGATTACTAAATGCTAAATATTTGAATTCTTCATTTATGATCTTCTTAAAATCATCTCCAGTATTGCCCATATGTAGCATTTAAGATTCGTAGGAAGGAGATCTGGAAGATCCTGAATTAACTATACGGCACACATGCCAGTTTTCATTGAGAATAAATCAGGGTGAAGAGGTATAAGTTCTCTAGCGGAGGTGGCAGGAAACATCTCAAACCACACCAGCTTCGTCAGATACCCATTGAGGCATTTTTCTACACTATCTCAAAACTCTGTCGATGGCCCTCCGTTATATCTTTAATTATGTTTCAGAGAACTGCCCAGCATTCACCCTCCCAACAGCCGTCTATCTACTTCATTAACTGTGCGACCATATTTCTTCTTCTTCGATTGCGCACCTGCCCAAATCGGGCCTTGGCCTCCTCAATTTTCTTCCTTTATTACTCTCTATCCTCTGCCACTCTTCTACAATTCCTCACCCCAAGCAGTTCGTGTGAATCCTTGATGATGTTTTCTTCCCACCGAGCTCTGGGTTTTCTCACCTGTCTCTTCCCTCTCATGTGTCCTGTGAACACTCTTTTAGTTGATCTGTCCTCTGGCATCCGCAGGACATACCCTGGCGATTGGAGTCTCTGCGACCATATTTTTCTCATCATAATGGTAGAATATTTGTCCCAGCCGGTTTACTTTCATTTGATTATATATTTTCAAGCATGCGGACAGGGTTCGAAGACTTAAGAAGTAGATATCTGGTGGGATAAAAATTGCGTCATGGAAGTAGCATTTTGAAGGAGAAATTATCGTAACATTTCTATAATTTTCTTTAGATATTCATGCATACAATATAACCCACACCGTCTCGGCTTTCATGGTCAACTATTTAAAATATTTTCAAGCAGGCGTCTTTCATCTTTCATAAGCGAGCGACAATTACAAGTCAAAAATACTACATCTTACCGGGGTAACATCTATTACGTGCTTCTCAGCTAGAATTCCTTAAGGTGCGAACTATTTCAACGCATTGGCGTCATCATCTGGTCTATATTCGTACCGTCATACATTCTGCTGAAAAAAATTCATAGTCTTTTCTGATTCTGTAAACTATGGATTTCTACAAAGATTAGCCAGAAAACATTGAATGAGCAACGGCAAATCCCCGTTATTAGTAATTTGCGATATCCTGTCAGTTTATTTTTCTATGTAGGTATATATTACCCTCACATTACCATTTATCTGCCTCACTTACCTGCTTCTGTGTGTGCTTGCAGCCTTATACCTTCCCCTTTCGCCCATCTCCCAAAGGGGTCGTCTTTAATATCCTCCTTCCCATTTCTCCGTGCCATCGACGGCAACCAGGGATACCCCCACGCACATCGTTTCCTCCCCCAGTCTCCTTGCTGCACCATACCGAACCCCCAATAAATTCCTTTTCATTGTCTCACTCGACTCAAGACTCTCACTCTCTCACCCCTCTCTCCGTTCCTTACTCTCTTTCAATCTTCCTCCTCCCCTTCCCCTTTACTTCGTCTTTTCATCTCTCCTCGCCCTCACATACCCTGATACGCTGGCGCTGAAATTTCAATTTGGTAGCTTCGGATTAATCTTCATTCCTATCCTCGCTCACTCATCTTCCGTCCGCTATCGTCTCCGCAACTTCTGACTCTCACCTCTCGGTGGCGTCTCAAATGCTAACGCCCTCCCTTTTCTTTATCCGTCCCGCTCTCTTCTTTTCCTGTAGCACAACTCTGTATTTTTTAGACTGTAATATATTTGAATCCTCTTGTGCAGGCGTAATCATGGGCTGCTAATAATTGGAGACTCTCTGCTGCTGGTGATTTTATGAATGCAAAACTTCAACTGAATTAGACGCATGAGTTTCAATATATGTAAATCCACCTTACTGGCCCGCGATATACATCTCCTATGCAGACTTAGAAGGCAGGACATCCTTCAGTTTCATTTCGTGACACATTTAGGATCTAAACCTATACGAGCTGTGAAAGTATTTTAAAAGAGAAATATGTACAGGTCCCTAATGGTAAGTTGGTGTTTCCCATTGACGATTACCTCGTTCCTAATTGGAGTGTTGATGCACAGACGCATTTCCTGGCCAATTTTTGGAAAAGTAATAGATCTCGGGAAAAGCCTCAGTTTGTACCAAGAAACCACCATTTTGTGAGGTTCTGACTTTATGCAGCTTCGGCCGACTTTTGTACACCCTTTTATTAAACACGAATCATCAAACATTCGAGTAAATTAGCGTATTCTTCACGTGACTGTGCATACAAAGATATGAATAGAACTGCTATTAGATCAAATGAGCATGTACTCTACACTCTACTGCAGTTTACATATCAAAATATGGAGAATTTTTTTCCCAGTTGTATTAAATTGTCTCGATTAGTCGAAGAGCTCAATCACAAAATCATAAAATCCGCTGAGAAAATAGCGTCACTAGGGCCTTATACGCGAAGTTAAACCGCAATTCCATATGCTTAACTTTTTCTAGACTAAAGCTAACGGACTACGGTCGGTTACGCTGAAGCGACATCATGGATACGGATTTAATAAATCCCCGAACAAACATCCATAAACTTGTCTTAGTCGCAGCCTAACGAAACTATTTATTCGACGATTTCCATCTCGTTGAACTGTTAGTTTTCTGTGTTATTCTTAATTCCTTTACCAGCCCCTGATATCAACCAGCTTAACTTTCATCACAATGGCAACACTAGTAGAAGGTCGATAGCAAATTAGAGCAACTCGAATATAGACGAATGTGGGATGGAAAATGAGCAACCTGGGCACGACTAACCTCATCTTTTCAGCCATTCATCTCACTCAACTCCAAAAAAATTATTAAATGCGCCTTACGGCTTCGTGCCCGCGCATTATTCCTCCTACCAGTCCGCAAATGCGCGCGTAAAATGGAATTTCACACGTCCAAACTGAGGATCTCCCCGGCCTCATAAAGAAGACTAACCGTGCTCTGCTCACCTTCATTGTGCGATCGTGATTAAAAACGGCCTCCAGGGGGTTGAAGGGGGAGGGTTTCTGTACGGTACGAGTCGTGTTGCGACCACACTCTCCCTACCTGCGCTCGCCGGTTCATGCGAAAAACTCCCCATCCTGTAATATTTTCAACCAGCGCTCGCCTCCTCCTGCTTTCTCATATCGTGACCGTGGCAGTGGGGAAAACGCAATAAAAAGATCCCCGCGAATCGCATCGGAGGGCAGGAAAGCGGTCAGCCCCGGCCCTGTTCTCCACGCAGGGGTCAGGAAAATGGGCGGGGGACCTCGACGCCTCCTCCCTCTTCGAGCCGCCCTTGGGCGACACTTCTCCCTGACACAACACTCTTCAGCCTCCCTCCGCACCAGGGCATTTCGTGGCGAGTCACCTTATCGTCCTAACCCCCCACGGCTATTCCTTCTCCTTTCCCAACCCCCCCTCTCCTCTTCTTAACCTCCCGCTGAGTCCGGCGGCGCGGAGCAAGGGTGTCGGAGAAGGGCTAAGGACGGGGACGGGCTTAAGGGCACCCGGAGGGCAGGAGATGACCAAGGGTCAAGGAGGTTTGAGGCGGTGGACGAATAGTATACAGAGAGGGGTGAGGCCTAAGTGGCTCAGGGCCTCTTAACAAACCCTTCCTCCTTTCCCACTTCATACCCTCGGGAGATGCAAGGGAAGTGATAAAGGACCTCGTGGAGCGAGGGGAAAGAGGGTGGCGTAATGTTGTCAAGGGGTTTCGGGAGAGGCGAGGTTTCGGAAACAAGGACGAGGGTTTAAGGGGCGCTGGTAGATAGAGGCATGGGGTCCTTTTCACGCGGGTGAATTGTGGAGGGAAGTGCAAGTGACTCGCCGGGTATACGAGGAGGTGATACATGAAGGGAGAGAGAGGCGGCCGCATTGAATTAGAGGGTGGAAGCAATAAGGGGAAATGGACAGCTTTATCTGCCTTAGATCGACGCCTTAGGGTCCTCGCTTATGTTTGGCGCTTCGTTATTAATTCTCGCGGGTTGTGAATATGAAGGAATTTTGGTGAGCGCGACACTCCTGGGATGATTTGTGATCCATAGAGCAGACTCAGCTCAAGGAAGATTATCTTACGAGCAGGGGGTTAAATTGATTGAAGATCGTCTACGCATTTCGATAGAAGCTTCAAGGTCTTTTCATCATTTTTCAATTGAGATAAATACGTCGCCAATACTTTGCAGAGAATTCCTAAGTATGAGCACTTACTCATCAATTTTAAGGCACTGTAAGAACTTTACTGGGATGAATTGCCCACAAATGTTAGATTTGGGCGTATTGTAATATTTTTTAAGTTGAATGAATTAACTAAGCAAATATATACTCAGATTTTCCTTTCAATACATTTCTAAGCATCAGCTAATGGCACTTTCGTCTTGAGTTGGATATTTACTAATCCTGATGGAATAATGATAAACCAATCTATCCCTAACTTTTATGAGCGCAATATTTATCTATGTTTATATTTCTTCTAGAATTATGGAATTCAAATGTAATTTATAGAAAGATAAATACATTTTTATAGGCATTTTTAATGCATTATAAATTGTTTTTTTTTTAATTTTTAATAAAATAATAATATAATAAAATTAAAAAAAAAATAATTTTAAAAAATTTAAAAAAAATTTAATTTGGGGTTCTTGGACATCTATGTTATTTCTTTGGAAAAATATTATATTCCATAAATAACAAATCATTTTTAAAATAATTGATTGTCCTCTTCGAATATATCTCTAAAAACATAATTCCTGATGACTCAAACATGTGTCATTAACGCGATGATCCGTATTTCCTAAGATTCGATGAAGTAAAGTCATTCATACAAACTACAATGCAAGTCTACAATGCAAAATCTGTAGTGATCTGTTACCCCATCACGAATCATCTCCACGAAGTGTTCTGCCGAATGGCAGGTTTCACCTACCGACGTTGCCCCCATCTGTTTCAGTACTTAACCTATTTTCTGCTCTTCTTGTGTCTCCATTGCTTACCTCACCTATTAGTTTCATCCATTTCCTTCATCTTCTCTTCTCCCGTGCTACCGATCATTCAAGAGGTGTAGTTATTATCCTCTTCCCCTTAACAAAATGCGCGATCTAATTTCATTTTGTATTCTAATTGGTGTTCAGGAGTTCTTAGATTTGGAAATTTTTATAAGTCCATGAATTATACTCTACAACAACATAATACCATAGCCTTAAGGGATTGTTTGATTATCTTTGACCCTGCTAAGTTGTCTGACTCTATTTCAGAAGCTTTTCCATTTTGTCCCATTGCCTTTTCCACCAGTTTCCCTTCGCTCGATCGGGTATGCGCGGATGTTGACGATTTAACTCCTTGTACTTAGTCTTGCATTGGTCAATGTCGACGGTTTTCCTCTTCCTTGACTCGTTCAATTTTCTAACCCTTTCTTCCGTGATTCACTGCTCCTTTACCCTTTTTTTCCCACTTTTCCATTTCTTTTCTCCACCTCTCTTACTACGTCTGTTTTTATAATGTCCCATTTTTGCTTAATTGTCCCTATTTTCTTTGCTGCACCTATGTTCGCTAATACTACCTCCCGATATTCTCTAATTTTTACCCTTTTCCAAGATTCCGAGTTTCTTCTTCTTTTCCTCAGACTTTTATAAAGCCTTTTGGTTTTAGCATCACGGTTCATCATTGCTAATTTTTGATCCGAGTCTGCATCAGCTCCGGGATATTTTTGACGATCTTCCTGAATTTTTGCCAAACCATGGTTTAATCACATTCACCTAGGACGGTATTTAAACCATGTGTTCATTACACCAATTTGTTTTCTTACAAAACCAAACTTCCTTCTCTACGCGGTCACTTCTCTTTCCAATTCCATACTCTTCCACTTCCTAACGATCTCTCCATTCCGCCAGTACTCCATTCCAATCCACCAGTACTATCTGATTAATCTTGCTCAGGACTTTGCTGATGAGCTTCTCTTGCTGTTGAGATACATCAACCACCTCTTCCTTCCAATGATTGATTTGCATGCACCCTTCGAACAATTGAAAATTTGTCGGTGAGCTTTTATTTCTATCACTTGTATCTTGTCGCTCACATGATGAATGCTTACTACCCTCATCTTCAATTTCAATGCTATAACTACCCCACATTGACTCTCATCTCCACCATTATAGATTACCCTGTAACTATTACTTCACCTTTCCCAGCCATCCTTCCATCTCACCTCGTATATTCCCAAAGCATCTATGTCCCATTTCTCCTTTTCCTGATTAATAATTTCTAGCTTCCCAGCCTTCATCATTGTAGTATCCTTAAGTTCCAAGTCCCTATTTTTATCGGACTGTTCCTCATCGTCTTCTTTTTCATCTTTTCTTTCAACGTTCTTACGTACTGTTGTGGCTTTGCAGTGCAAGGCCTTCGTGCGGTGACGACCTCGGGGGCCTTGCCGCCCACGTTGCCGGGATTGACATCCACTTCAATGGGCGACGTCCCGTAATTGCTAGTATTCATTTCTCTTTTAATGACTTTCATGTTGTGGGTAGTTGATAGTTGGTAGGGTAATCGTTAATCATTTTTTATAAAAATCTCAGGTAAGTTGTAAATCATATATATTGCATAATTCACCGCTACCCTACATTTCTTAATCAACAAATTTTTTTGCGATGGATCTCACCATACATGCATCAAAGGAAATTATTTAATAATTATGTTTAAAAAGTTTTTCTTTTACTAAGAAAGGTTGTAACTTCCGTTTTCGGTGCGGGATTCGAAATAGATGCGAGATTTCTATTGGGAGCAGGTTTTATCGAGTCTATGTGACACCTTGGTATTCGTTTGAAATAAATATAGTAAAATGCATTGGGTAAATTCACATTCAGAAGAAAATCTTCGCGTATTTAATCGAACTATTCCGAAATATATGTCATGTGCTCTAAGACTAAGTAGCATTGAATAGACAAAAAACGAAATTGGTATGGTGCAATTAAAAAAGTTATCCTTATAACTCATAAATGAGAACAAAGCTGTTATTATCTAGATATAGTGCCGACTCAAGGTGTTGACGACGTGGATGTAAGCGACATGCTGCCTGTCTGCAGCATATCAATATATGGGATTAGTGGGCTGAAAGAAGAAAATCAGATATTTTGCTAACTTCCCTCATTCATTTTAATCCAAAATGACCTTTATTGCATCACGTAATTGGCTTAAAAAGTCATCCAAGTCAAAAAATCATCAAAGAGCACAGTGCAACCTTAGAACTAGATCCTTTATGAGCATTCTTGTCACTATGTAATTCTAGGGAACTGAGATTGAAATTGCACTACAATTGACGGTACAGATTAAAGCTACCAAAATTATATATACTTTTCCTATTTTAACTCGAGGCTTTAGAAATCAGTAGTTAATCAAAGAGTTTCTTGCGGGAAAGGATTATGATGTGTGCAGAGGACCATTCTGTAATCCCATCGAATCTAACGTGCTGTTTATGAAATCACAATTGGCAAATAAGTTCTCAGTTTGGGGTGTCCAAATTGTTGTAAAATGTTGGGGTGTCCTTCCCCACTGTTGTAAAATATCTTGAGCCCGCTTTGCATATTGTCCCAGATTATTATTTGCTTTCCAATTAGGTTATTTAGACTCAAAATATCGTTATCGATTCCCTATACTAATTTCCACCTCTGTGAATTAGTTGTCAACGTCCTCCGCTTCAGACGGCAAAAGCAATAATGCGGCCTCTGAATCAAATGATTTCTCCACGCGGGGTCATTGAATATTTACCCGGCGCGATTGTTTTAACGTGGTATTTGGGGGCGCTTTGCCTACCATTCCGCATCCTTGACGATTCTTCACATGAACCATAGTTTCATAAGTCACATATATTTCCTCTGAATGATGGAATAAAACCGTTTCTTCATCTACCTAATCGATCATCTCAACCGTCAAGGATGAGGTATCGATTTTCTCATCCACGTCGATCTTTCATATGAACTTTCCGTCCGTCTCAGGGTATTCAAAAACCAATTATCTTTCATTATGTGTCAATTTTGATTTTAATGATACTCAAAACAGTGCGGTAACATGTGCACACTCAACTTGTATGTGCAATTCCAAACACCTTGCTCGTATTACGTCCACAGATGGTTTACAATTGACGGCTCTCTTGACTTCTTCTAACCAGCACAAAGCTGAGTCACTAGCACCAAAGAGCTAGGTGACTCTGTTCTCAGGCCTAAGGCCATTGACAAAGGCTTACAATTAATGTATGTAACGATGGAGAGTAACGGTGCTGACGGAGGGGGGTAAGCAGAGAGAGTGAGATCAAAAGGATTTGGGAAGAGGAAAATTTAAGAAGAGGAGGTGGTGTTGTTGTTCCACAAGTCGGTGAGTAGAGGGTATTTGGTGGACTGGAGGGAGTTTAATATTTGTAGCAGAATGTTGGGGTGAAACTGAGAGCGAAGGTGTTCCAGGGTTTCTATGAATCCCATCATTTTCCTCGTATCAGGGTGCCCGACAGATTTTGCGAAGCAGCTCGTGATGCAACATTTGCAACTATTTTCTATGATACTTATTTCTTAAAACTCATGCAGGAGCGACGTTGGTAAGAATTATTTAAATGGTAGAACTGAGGATTATTAGTTTATTCTTTAGTTCGCGAGGAAATAAATCATACAGAAGTACTGTAGATCTTGGAATTCACCTCTTGCCTTGTAGGCTAACTGGCTAGTTTAATGTAGGCTAGTAGGCTAACTGGCTAGTCATATTCCTTTGTAACTCATAACTTTGTAACTTTTGTTGGGGTTGGTGGTCAGCTTCCAGGATTCTTACCAGGTCTCTTGGTCTGTTAGGGCTCTGTAAATATTTTGTTTTGAAGTGGGGAAAAAGCATAGGAGGTTAGTATAATGTCATCGGCTTAGAGGTGGTGTGGAACGTCAGGGAATTTGGAAAACAGGTGAAGAGGATGTAGAGAGTTGAAGAAGGAATTTCTCCTATGGGAACACCGGCAGAGATATGAAAGGTACGAGAGGAAGATTGATTTATAGTATCAGAGAAGGTTCCATCGATGAGGAAGGGAGTGGCGACCTTCTCATTACAGGTATTCTAGGGAGTTGAGGCAGTTTTTGATTGAGGACGTTCTGCCACACTTTGTCAAATCATTTCTTGGCATCTAGAAGTACGGCGACTGTGGCTCAGTTGTAGTTGAAGCTGGCGTCAATGGACTCAACCAGACGAACCAGTTGACGTGTGACTGTGTGATTCCTCCTGAAGCCCATCGCCTTAGAAAATAAAAGGTCTTCTGCTACAAAGAATGGTTCAAAGTGACGAAGAATGAAGCGTTCGAACAACTTGCCATGGGTGGGAAGAAGGCTGATAGAGGGGTAGGAATTAGAGATGGATTTGCTTGAAATGGGTTTCTTAATCTAAGAAATTTTGGCTTTCTTCCAGATGGGTGAAATTAGTGAAATTGGTGAAATGGGAGTGGTAGAAGCAGGTGTTTATAATGGAGGCAATGAAGGAGTAGCAGGAGAGGTAACTGTCAGATTTTGTAATTTAACTGTATGTACACAGCAGCGATTTTTAAATATACGTACCTTCAAGTAAATGCGCTCATCAACAAAGTTAAGTCATTAATCTCAAAAATAAGTAGCGTGGATAATCCAGTGAACTAATATAAATTACTGTGAAAATAGTTTGCAATTTTGAGGTGTTACATCATGTGAGTTAATAAAATGTTCATGTTAAAAAGGATTTATCAAGCAACGATCTGCCACGAGTAATCGAGGAGATGCGGGTGTCAATGAAGAGTGACGGACAATGTCCTCTTTCCATCCGAATGTATTTAAATCGAGACCTAACACGTATATCAATGATCGAGGAAAAGTTACTAGCTGCAATAGCATTTATCCTACATAACATTTACATCTGTCATCAATTAATGTTGACTCCCTGAAGCAGAACTATGATCTCCGAGATTTGATCGCTCGGTTCTAAAATACTAATGAAGCTGAATAGTGGAAAAATGCTCCACGCAAATTACTGTAATTGAAATAGAGTAATGACATCATATTGGAATATATTTGTTACCATAACCACAGATTTTCCGGGGTGACGAACGAGATACAACGAGATTTTAATTTTTTATTTATGATGGAATATGGTAAAAATAACTTAAATAAATAAAAGTGGAAAAATCACGAATGAAATTTTTGTTAGTATGAAATGTTTCCTCGTAATGACTCTCTTAGTACGAAGTTTTTATGTCTTTATTTTATAAATTTCGTCTAGCTGATTACACGTGAGAACTGTGAATAAATTGTGATTAATAGATAAAGGATTTGGAGCTATGAATTCTTTGGTAGCATTTAGTGAATACATTTTCTACATGGACAAATAATTTCGTCTAAGGAAGTAGTTACAAAGGACATGATATTTTTGCAGGAATATGCAATCAATCCACCTATCACAAAATGTATGTATGTTCCCAATGAATGAATGATTTTACTGCTTCATTTGTATGCTCGTGAATAGTTGCGGAAGTTTCTATTTCAAGCAATTAGGTAAAATTTCCGAGGAAATATGATTAGGAGGAAAACTTCGGCAACAAATCAATTTCAAAGTAAAAGCCAAGTTTCAAAGTACATTTTTGAAACCAAAATATTAATTTGTTCGTCATTTATTGATGGCATGGTAATTTTTAACATTTCTTTTGGAGCAGAACTGGAAATGACAGTTAATCACCCAAGTTACGGTCTGGCAGAATTTCTTAATTTTGATAATTTTTCCCGGTGTCGCCGTTTTAGGAATTTCTTATAGATTTCCAAACCAAGGCCGCTGGATTTTAAATAACTGAGTCCCTCTAGATGTGGTGTACTAATAAATGGTTCGTGCTATTTTCGATATCAATTTGACAAAAGTTGGTCCAGGCTTTACTGTTATTAACAATAAGTACTTAATGTAAATGGAGATCGATCTTTAATCAGGTTGTTGGAATATTGGTTAGAAAAAAATCACACGTGCTGGGAAAATTAAAAATTTTATCGCTTTTTAACATCACGTTGATCCATCTGCCAATAACTACTCCGGCCACAGCATTTTCATTCTTTAACCTAAATAAACAAGCAATTACGGCTCAAATTGTGGAGCTAACTGATCCATAAAATGGCAATAAAAGCACGAAAATAGTGTGTTTGATCTTGACTGTATTAAGTAATTGACCGGTAAGTTCAAATTGGATGTTTGGAATATAAATTTTTGCTGTCACTGATAATTTAAGTCAGGTTTAACTGACCTAATCGATATTTTTGATATTTCTGATTGTGAATGACAAAATGAAAATATCAATCTTGTGGTGCGGTTAAATTCTCACCCTTATCACAAATTCTCTCGAAAAATAAATTCCCTACTCTAATGCGATTCTTTAATGGATATTTCAGACGAATCAAACAAGCCAAAGGAATTTCTCGCGGCAAAAACCGCCTACTTTTGGATTCTCGGCAATATTGTTGGAGCCTTTTTCGAAGTAATCGGTATATTTACACTATAATTACTTGTTTAATGACGGGTTAAGCGGGTGCTTAGCCGTGGAATCGGTAGTTACGGAATCCGTTAAGTCTTGCACCAAATTAATAAATTTGAGCTGCAGGAATTATCCCTTTCATAGCTTTAATTCAAGTTGCCATTATTTCGGATTTTTGGTCAACTTTTATTTTGCAAACAAGAATTGATGATGTTATCTTTTATTTATTTTCTTTTTCACATCGTAAATAAATAGTATCAGTAAATATACTCGTTGGTAATCATATCATTACCCTTATATCCAGTGATTTTGTTTCCAAGTTGTATATCGCGCATCTGCCTTATTGATTACTCGCAGGATCCGTAGGTATTCCCCTCTATTTAATCTACGCTTCAATAATACCCTGCGAGCCGCCGCATAGGATTGTGGCAGGTGGTGTTAGGACACCGGCCTTTAATGATATAAGGGATAACGTTTTGGGAAGTGAAATGGTGACCGAGAGTGAATGCGAGAGTGTATTGAGTAAAGCTTTGTTATTACTATGGCCACTTACTGTATGTGAAATGATCAAATTTTTATACTGATTAGCTGATCCTAAGCTAATCTCTCAAATCACAGTGAAACTCTAAATGTTTGTTCGTAGCAGTTTTTATCGAAGCGCGCAGCTTTCCTCCGTAATTTATTAATTGCTTTCGTTAAATCTTTTTGGTCAGTGTCTCAAATGCTCACGACGTATTCGAAGTGTGGCCTAACTAGAGCGAGGCAGCACTTCCCTTTTACTCTATCATCCGAGGACCTTCGTATTATAAACATAATAAATATTAGTTTCTTTAATTCTGTGCCGCATATGCTTTATATGTGTGTTCCTGATGATATGTCTGCAGTTTTTTTTAAAGATATTTGCTTTATCTGAAGACTTTATATTTACTCCACCCGCAGTGTAGATATGGCATCCGTGTGATGATTTTCGCAGAAAGTAAACTTTGGTGAATTTACTAAGGTTTAATTACACTCCTGGCACCGCAAATGAACGTTGTTAAGGTCCGACGACAGAACATTTTAGCCTGTGTCTTAGAGTATTCCACTGTAGATGACCGTATCGTCTGCAGATTATCTTAATTTACTTCTATCATGAGAACCTATTTACGTAAGTGATGAATGAAGTGTTCCACATCAAGGAAGTGCGATTGGGCCGATCGCACTTCCTTCATGTTGGAACACCGGATGTGACTCCAACCATATCAGAGCTAATGCCGTCAATAACTACTTATGTTTTCAAGCACTGAAAAATTCCTGTATCCAAATAACTTAATTTTTTATATACTCTGCAGGATTGAAATTTGTATACGAGTTTTTGAGCGAGTAACCATGTTGAATGCTATTTTTGAAGCAAGGAATATCGTGTCAACTTGCGTATTTCATTCACCTGTTTTTAGATTTCATGAAGGTGGAGCGTGAGCTGCGTTTTCCAGGATCTTATGTCTTTGCAAACGCAGCTCGTGCTCTTCCTTCGAAAAATCTTAAAATCAGGTGAATGAAGTGTTTTTTCTTACAAATGGAGGCTATTTCTTTACGAAAATGCTAAAATTGCCACTCATGTAATTTAACCAGACAGAAAACTTTTGTCACGTTTAGTTATTTTGTTTAGCCTTTAATCATAATTACTTTTAACATGGAGTTATTACTAAATATTCCAAATAACCTTGCTTTGTTGACAAAGATTATTTTTATTTTGGTGTCAGTACATAAAATTGTCTTAAATACAGTCTAAAACCCTCTTGAGACAGAAATATTTTTTTCTTATTTTGTAACTCAGCGTAATCTACCGTGGTAGCTTCTCTTCCTCGAGTAGATGCGGTATGAGGACTTCCTTCTGTAGATATTGTATCTTTGTAGGACCTGTTCTGTTTCCTGTACTCTCTAGAGGAGCAGAAACCTCGGGCAGGAAGGTGTTGTACGTCATCCCAATTCTTTCATTCCCGAGTGCTCTCTATCCCTCTCTCACCTCCTTCCGCCTTTTGCTCCTATTCCCGCGCGGCCCGAAACTTCCAACCGCTGCTGTATCGTGGAGACCAATGCACAGAACTCCTTCTCTCTCCATTCCCGGAGAATCCCCTCCACGCTCACGGCTTTCCTTCCTTTCCCATTCTACTCCTCATCCCCCACCCTTTCCGCTGTGACGCCGCAGAAGCGGAAGGCTGGTGCTCCGGGGCGCCGTCCCTGGCTCATCCACCCCCGCTACTCGGAGTGCGACCAAAAAGTCGGGTTTTCTCAAATATAGGGAAGTTAGGACTACCAAGAGGTTGGCCGGGTCGAAGGATTTAGAGGCTGCTTTATGTAAAAATGTAGAAAATTCGGTTTTACTATCCAATTCGTTGGTGTCTTTAACTGGGTTATTTTCAATACTTAATTTTTACTCGAGTTGATTATGCAACACCCGAACTTATTCAGAACAAACAAATTAATAGAAATTTCTGCATATAAAAAGGTTGTGTAAATTTCGTTGAGCTATAGATTTCTCTCTCTCAAAACAACACACTTATTAACAAATGAACGCATCCAATTCAAGTAATAAATTTATTAGTTAATCCATCAATTCCCTACTCATTTCGGAATTACGATCATTTTCTAATTAATCTATGAATAAAATAATGATGAAGTGCCGTGTCACATTAATCATATTCCCATGTGGTTTATTTTCTCACAGTACTCTCACTAGAGTACATTTATACCTCATTTGTCACACTCCCTTAAAGAAACTTATTCCACCGTCAGGTGGTTGAATAAAAAATATCTTCGTGTCTTCCATCAAATTTTGTTGTTTGATTAATTTCGTCCCTGAATAAAAGAAGGTTCAAGTAGTTTTTTCTGTAATTGCTAAATATTACTACTTATCTACTGACATGTTTAATGTCATTAGCGTTACTAACACAGCATGCCATATCACGACATTCGTTATACGTATGTCGATTAGTCGATTTATGGATAAAATAATGCGCTTTTGATTCTCTCCAATAACAGACCGATTAAAGGTAAAACATTTTATTGTGTAATCGAATTTTAAATTCATTTGCACAATATATAGTAATATTGCTGAGAACTATCAACGTTTCAACGGTAGACCCGAGCATTTTTCCACCAACCATCAGGTAGTGAAATTCAGGGCGCCAATGGAAAGGTCAGTGAAGAGGCTGTGCTCCCCTAGTTCAGACTTGAAATGAACATAAAGAGTTACGTTCGGTAAACTCTTTATGTTCATTTCGTGTTCTTTAGTGAATTGTTTAAGACTACCAGCTTCTTTACGGTAGAAGATCCTTTTAAAGAGAAGTGCTTCATACGAGAAGATATCGGTACAATTTTTCTGTTAACACTCCAATTACAACAATGCGATATTTGCTTGAAGACAAGCGGACATGGGCAGCTAGAGACACTGGAAAGTAAAGAAAGAGGACACATATCAAGCCTCTCCAGAAGATAAAATATATTTTTGTGAGGATAGGAAATTGCTATATGATAACTGCAGTAATGCAATTGAGTTTACAATGGTTATTATTTGACTTTTCCTAAAGCTTCTCTCCGGGAGGATATAAATTGTTAATAGTGAACTGGGCATCGGGGTGATAAAGTCATCGAGAGACGTAGGAGAGGCTGAAATGATACTTTTCTCAAAAATAAAATAAGTATAAAATTAAATTTCTTTTGGAGAAGAATTTGATATATGATAAGTGCAAAAAATTAACTGTATTTAACTTTAATATTAAAATATTTTCCCTAAATGTTTCCCACATCCTCGGAGAAAACTTATTGCACAAATGACTACACGTTTAGAGTGAATATCAGGGTATCGAGGATATGTGGAAAAGGTGGAAATGATAATTTTTTACTCTTGAATTGGGAACGGGTTGCATGATAAGCTTAGTGAAAAGAAAGGACATGCTTAATAGAAAAGGAAACATCTAGCTGTCACGGAAACTTTGCTTTATTTATAGACCCAATTGCCGTTGTTATGAAAGAAAATCACTCGATCCTTTACTTGAAGGTTACCCTCAAGGAAAGTTCATTTCTTTGCTTCGTAATCATCTTCATTCGTTATCTTTTTTATGTGAGGTCAGGGAGTGTGGGGAGACAGTCAATAAAATGGCTCCATCCTACTGTTTGATGGCCATGTTTTTCGTGGATAAATATTCATGCTTCATCGATCTTGTTGTTGACATCCTTCAGAGCCTATACGATTCCAACGACGCGTTGGCTGGGTCTTGGTAAATGGCTGGAAAAGTAGTTTCATTACAATTTATTCGTATACATCTCATCCGCTTCCCCTTTGCTGAGTGATATCTGTCCTTTCTCCTTTCAAGATTTTCAAGATGTAACGATGCTATCTCATTTCCTTTGGCCTCAAAAGGAGCCTCTGCCGAAGTTTATTTTTATGTCTGCCTCTAGAAGACGTAAACAACTCTTTTATTGGGACTAATATATGCGAGGAAAATCATTGCTACTTTTTCTATCTTGATAAAATTAATCATTCTCTGAGAATTTGCAGTATAATTTGCCTCTAAAAACATCATTCAAATCTTCATTGATATAAGTATTAGAATTTTCTCTGAATATGGACGTAAATATGGAAGATTATATTAGAAAATCTTCATTAATAATTGTACCAGCAGGAGAGAAGTGATAAAAGTTATTAGCGTTTTGAAAATACTCTTCTAAACCTTCTGAATTTGCACTGTAAATACACTGTCATCGGGTTCTTAAATCTACAGTAAATTGGAAAATTAAAAGTTTTTGGCTTTGGACGACGTTTGGTAAAATTATTGTTCAGTGCATTCCCTTGTTTGGTATAATATGAAGATTTTCAATCAAGCATGGCATAGGAGTAATATGGCATTTTATTGAGTCTTAAAGAGATAAAAAAATATAAAAAAACAATGTGAAATACTTTAAAGCTATAGACAAACTACAGTATCGGAGTAGATTATAATTTCTTCTCTTGAAACTTGAAAAACAGAAAACATCGCTCCTTCCCTCAATCTAGACAATAATAAAGGTTTATTTAAACAATCAAGAAGTTATTTCAATAAGCACGATTGACTAATAGGTAATGATTTTAAGATGAAATCCATAAAAGCGACATGAAATAATCTTTGTAGAAGGGATAAACCGTAGTAGAAATTGCAAGCGGGATGTGTGGAATGCTTTCTATGGTATTCCAAATGTATTTCCAATTTATATAACTGGTGGATATGATGCGTCACATGGAACCTTCGTTGTACACAGGAAGGCATATTTGATTAAAATGTAACCAAACTAAGGGTTAAGAAATCGAGAAATTGTCAAAAGTATCAATCATATAAAATATTTTTCATCAACATCTTCTGGGGATGTCAAATCCCCGAAAATAATAAATCGACATTAGTAGTGAGTGGATGAAAAGGTGTCGTCCTTGGGTACCTAATCTGAGGGTCCTTGATTTGATTCCGGTCTTGGATATGAATGCTGACTTTTCTTAGGAATTTTGGTCTTTAAATTTATTTTTTACCTTTACTCTCAACGCTTGTGAAAACCAACATGAAATGTTGTATTAATGAAGATGAAACGTTTGGGGTCTAGTGACCCTTTGCTGTTAATTTAGGAAGCTCTTAACTCCCATCCCTCTAGTTTTAAAACAAGGCATGTTTATTTTATTGTTTGGGAGCTTGTACGGTAACATAATAAAATCAAACGAGATACGAATCAATGCCACAGTTGTGTTATCCAAAAGGTGTAAATTTCAAATTGAAAGAAAGTGTTTCATGAAAGAGTCGTAAGAAGTGTTATAAGGAGAAGATATCTCGTAAACTCTAGAGTGAAGTGCTAGGGACAAAAATTATCAGTCACCATGGGAGAAATAACAGTCTCATGATTAGGCTATTGATAGAATTAGCGAATAGGAAGAGATGCTGAAGAAAACCAGGAATAAAATTAATACAATGAAGTGCATCATCTTCTTCCTTCATTGAGGACCCATTAGCATTGTTTATTTTCAGTCACAGCCTTCTCCAGGTTAGGCTCAAGCACACGCAATCAGGTGGTCACCTATTTTAGAGTGACTGTCATTTATCCTCGTCGGCCATACATTTGTTTGATGAGATCTAGCAGAAAGCACGATGAAATCTAATATACCGCTGATATATATATATCTTCCACCCACTTTCTTTTTTAAATTTCCAGTCATTAATATTGGCTCTATTCCGTGTGCTGGGGCCGCAGAAAATTTTACCTGCTCTCGAAGCCCCCATGAAAGGGTCAACCCTACTAAGCTGGAATCCGAGCTTCGGCGTCGACCCCTCACCGCGTGTGGGTAATGACACCAACTGACCAACCTCTCAATGGTTAATGACTTTTAAAGTTTAAAAACAGATTTAATCCTTAATATTTTCTTTTTCACGCTATATTCGTACATTTTTCTCCTCACTTATTTTTCTCAGCAATATTTCGAAATGTTTTCATTCAACTAGACTCAAATGTTCTTCTGGTCATGGATGTGTTCAGTCATATATCTGCTAAATATGTTGTGATTGGTTTTATTATTGTTTTAAAATCAATTAAGAATGAAAGAAATGGTAATGATGGCAGTTCATCATGTTGATCCCTACTTAAGACGAAAAAGTAATAACCAAATACGGAGAACTTATCGAAGAGAGTAGGCTGGTAAGTATTGATTCACGGAGTCAAGGAATTCTCCAGAACGATTTTATGAGAATTTTCAAAGAATTGGGTTATATTAAACCATTATGCGGGCAAATGTCAGAAAAAAACCGTCTTTGCGACTGCAGAGAGCAGAATATGGATTCATTGAGACTACCGAGATTATTCGCTTCAAGAATTAAAAAGAGCGATTTTTGATATACCACCTAAATTACCAATCAAATGGCGAAAGAAGCTGACGACAACGATAAAAGGCATTTTTTTCAGAAAAGTCCTATTCATTCCTAGATTCCTTCTTTAATGGATGATAGAGTTTATTTCTCCGAACTTCCAACTAGAATCATCTTAAAAATTCTTCACTACTCTTTCAAACAAATTCTCCTCCCACCTTCATATCCGCTCTTTTAGGAGCATCCTGGGCTCTTTTCCCCTCCACCAAATCGGTATTCGCTTGTTTCTTTGACGTCCAGTGCGAATCGTTCATCCTTCTTGGGATGAATTGGATGGAATCCTCCATTTTTAGAGGGAGCGTAAAGGAAAAAATAAATACCCACGTTAAAAGGAGCGCTATGCACCGTTAAAATCCTTGGCAATCTCAGACGCCATCACAAATTTTTACCCCTCTACCCTTACAACATTCTTTTGCAGATTCTTTTCGTCCCAGTCCTCATCCTTTGTCCATTCCTTTAAAATGTCCTCCGGTACATCTCCGTTCCAAGCACAAAACATTTCCGGATCAACCTACTCTCAGCCTAAATTCACGCAACTGCTCTTCTTTGGACTTCAATCCTACTTTTTCGTATTTTTCACGTTCCTTTCACCTAACTCGAACCACTAAGTCCCAGTTAATGGTTCTCTCCTAATCTTCTATCTCTTGAAACTACAATTCTAACCTACAAGTTTTTCGTCCACGTCTTTCTTCCCTCTTTCATTTCCTCTTCCTTTCCTATTTTAACCGCGTATCCCTTGTCCTCTCATCCACTTCACATGGCCATTGCCTTAAGTTCTTTATATTCTTATATCACGGCGTCATTTCACGGTTACATCACTATTGTTTTTTATTTTCCTTGAAGAAGTCGGAAATTTAGCTGAAAATTGGTCCTAATATTGGGAGGTGGGATACTGGCTGTGTTTTTCCTAGATACGTCGTTAAAACTGTACGATTAGTTTCTTTTAGTTAGATTTTCTTCGTGTTTAGTTAGTTACGTTATCTTTGTGTAATAGTCGAGTCACCCGTTTTTAACTGGAGTTTCTGTTCTTAGCTTAAATTTGATTTAAGATCTTAGGAGTTGAATATCAGCTGTCTTTCAATACTTTTGATGAACTCATGCATTTGGGAATATCTTGCAGTGGCGTTAGATTGTCTTTCTAGCTGGGGAGTCCTCCGTCTGTTCACCATCGTTCGCGTTCTAATGTCTCTTCCGCTGGCTTGAAAACCTAAGAACCTCGTTTATACCTGTTAGGCTTAAATGCTTTAAATCGGCGCTTAGCTTTTATATAAAAATTTTTCTTTTCCGTCATCATACCTATCGAACGCATTTTCTCTTCTCCATGGCCTTTAAATGAGCTTAATTTCTGTTGGAGCATTGTAATTAATTAGTCTGACGGTATGGGACTACTATTTCTTCCTTTCTTGTTCTCATTCACTTTTCTCTCTTTTGTCGCCCACCCCTTTCATTTTCCCTATCATGCCTTTCTCCTCCACATAAATTGGCTTACATCCTTCTCCCGGTTGCCATTTTGTGGATTTCGCTGCTGCTGCTCATCGACTTTATATTTGTGACAGATTAGTCAACGTTTCTGTTTTCCTCATTCGCCTTGGATGGGACTACTCCATCCTAATATATCAATTAAATCGATCGATATATATCGTTCGATATATCCAGATGGTGTTTTGCTCACAGTGTTCACACCTTCTTCAGTAAGTATATATCTTGAAATACTTTAGATGTAAGATGCACAAGTTTACTCTTGTTGTATACTTCAATCATTAAGCATCTCCTCTGTGTGAACTTCTTCATTTCGCTGTTGGTAGTCCTCTCCTTCCATAGGTCTCACAGTGTCTGCCATTCACCATCTACTCCTCCTAGAAGCTATTCACTCTTATTTATATGGTATTACCTAATTTATAAATATTTATGTCATTGCAACCGGCGATTTATCAGCCAATTATTTCTTATTATTAAAAAAAGTGGCTCACTATGACATGAAAAATCTATTCAGTCTTTCAGAGCTACGTAATCGTTTTGTTGCAACGGTTGATATTTTTTGTTGCTAATTGCTCAATATTTTGAATTGCGACTGTGGTTTTTGTCATTTTTCTAACGCATTTATTTATTATTTGATGGTGGTTCTCTCAGAATGCTAAGGCGTTCGCCATTTTTTACTGAATGAGAATTCTAGTTGCCCCAATCTCTGAAGAAGTGCATGTGTGAGGCCTGTCAGATATTCTGGCTATGCTAAATATCTATTTAAAGTGCAATAATCGTTCAACATTTCACTCAATTGACCAGACAAGGAGAGTATAGTTTATGGGTAATAAGCGTAATATATTTCAAAGATAATAATTTAAGCATTTACAAATTTAATATATCTATCAATGGCTTATTACTGTATCTTTAGATTGGCTATCGGAATAAAGGAATTTTCTGTTATTTTTCTTATTCTGTTCTTCTGTTATTCTGTTATAGGCTGTAAATAACGAAATTACAGAGAAAGTGTCAATTTCTTAGATTCTGAATCCAACCGTGTTTATATTAGATAAAGCTGTATTTTCTTTCATTACTTAACCAGCATTGATATTTATTCCCTAGCTATCCTGATCCCGAGTATCGATTAGGCTTTGTTATCATGATTTCCGAGTCACATTTCAGTTCCCATTTAATGTTGATACGTCCCATGGATTAGAGATCCAAGTCATAACTTATTATTAATGCAATTATAATTTATCGATTTTTCCCTAAAAAAGAATCAATTATAAAGATCAAATTATAATCGGTGACCGATTTTTTAGTAGGTACCTACTATGACTTTCGCGGGTTGGCATCTCTCATGAAGTAAGAAAAAAAATTTAATTGGTCGAGTTTCTGATGATAAGGAGTTACTTTTAAAGAAAAATATATATACATATATATTTGATAATTTGGAGACTTATTTAATTCACTATATAAACGATATTATACTTCCTTTTCACATAATTAGCTTAATATTGGTGAAATTTGTTACGCTAATGATATAAACGTTGTTTATTTCTTAACGTTGTGATAATGTCTCATGGGGACTGAATTTGCTCTCCAATTTAGAGATCTCATGAAAAAATTTCTTATTATTTTATTCTATGACCAAGGAATTATGTTTTTGAAACCATTCCTTGAAAAAAAATCCGATTTAGAAAAAAATTGCTTCCGCACATGCCTGTAAAGCGATTACTCTAGTTGGCCTAAAACCTTGTGATTACTGGGAATCTCTATCTAGATTACAATTCTCAGTACCCCTTTTGTTTGGAGCTGAATATATGTGATTCCCTCATATCCTAGCGTGAGAAACCGTTGATGCCTTGGTTCTCGAGCTAAAATTCCTTAAATGTAAAAATGAATTTTTATCGATGAGAGTAATGAGGGCAAAAAATTAATGCTAGTGTTAGATAGGACCTTGAATGTATAGAGTACCGGGAATTTTTTTTTAGCGTCCACCAAAACCTACTTTTTATGGTAGAATACATAAAGAAAAAGACTTGGAATGGTGATGCAGTTTTTTTAATATCTTCTACATTCTGCCGTTTATTCAATATCACTGTGTTTTATCTTGGTTAATCATATCCTACAAAAGTTAAATATGCTCAAAAATTAATCAGCCCAAATATCATGTCAATGTTTGTTATCCAGTTGCTGAGAATATTACTATCATTTCATTAAATACTAGGGATTACTGAAAAATGACGAACTAGCAAAGACGTTTATGAAGTCAAAGGAGACGTATCTTTATAAATATGTCTTCGAAGTTACTTCGGATTGAGGACTGAGGAAAAATTGGAAGTGTCGTAAGAAAAGGCGACTGTCAAAGGCACGAGAATTGAGAGCTCCGCGAAGTTCCATTTCCGTTGATAGGTAAGAGATACGAGAGAATTTTTGAGGAGGTATTCATTTGAAAAGTACAATAAATGTTGAACAGATATCCATTTCTCCAGTAAAATCACCAGAAATATAGCTTTGAAAGCGTCGTAGAATCGTAGAAAAAGTAGAGTTTATCACTTCAAACCACTACTCATAAACAAATTCAGCTTACTAAGCTAGAATAATATGGTATTATGTTGTAATTATGTCAAATATATTATGGTTATAGTTATTTTGTCTTCGTTTCAGACAATCATATCCTGAGAAATGCTATTTTACCCCGTTAATAAAGTTATAGGAGTGTGTATTTTATGCTTTTTTGTAATTAGCTGAAAAGTATTATTGAGTGATATCTATCGCTGATCCACATAGTTAACAAATTTTTACCATGGCGATGAAATATCCGGAAAACTTCGCGATGCAATGAAAAGGGTTGACAGAGGGAATTTTCTCCTCCACTGGATGGTGTTGTGATCGGGATATTAGCCTAGGACTATTACAAAAGCGTCCCCAAGGGCATAGAATCGCGGAAGGACCAGGTACAAGGCTATGGTGGCCGCTTCAGTAATGTTAGTGTTTACCTATGTAGCATCCCTAGTGCTTGACCGGCTGCAATTACCATGAAATTTAACGGAAAAGAAAAACCATAGGTAATTAATGGCCTTACTTAAAGGTTTTTCATTATTCCATTGAATAACAGAAAATACGACTTCACGCAAAACAATGGGCCATATGTGTAAGAGGAATAATTAAGAATGCTTAGATTATAATGCTTATCCGCATGTTAACAACATTTAAAGATGTCCCCTAAAACTTTCTCGGTGAAGATTTCATATAAATATTCTACATTTTTTCAAACCAGAGATTTAGTCAATTTGCTGTATTTAGCGTAAGAGAACGCCAATTGGTTGAAAACGCTTCTCATTGGGAAACGGCCAATGTATTTATTGGGTTTTTATTGTTATACTGCTCAGACAAGTGACTCTCAAGATGTTCTCATTAATGATACTTGCGGAATTAAGTAATAACCGGATTTTACCAGCCATGGTCGTTAATCAAATGAAAAAGCAATCGAAATTAATAGTACATAAGCATATGTATTGCAAATTGGCTGGCGTATAGACGAATTTATGAGTTCAGCACTTAAAGGGAGCCGAAAAATGTCAAAAAGGAACTATTTTTTCCCAATCGTATCTTACAGGTTTCATTCCCAATTCTACTAAACAATGAGAAAATTTTTATGTTTAACACATTGTCCTGTATTAGATAAAATATGTTGTTTCATTAGTAAAATTTAATAACCAACATTTGCGAATTATTTTTTGCTATTTCAGGGTTGAACTGCTTGTGCCAGTTCATTGCATTCCTCAAATAACTATTCACTGGCCTGTTTTGGAAATATTCTTGCTACTGTCTCTTTGTGAAAAGTAGGGATTTTTTTCACTCGAATTAACACGGAACAAGTTTTTTTATGCCATAAAATAGTTTATTAATTAATAATTTATTTATTTCAGACGGACCTTTAATACTTCCCACTCTTTGTGACTATCCGGGATGGCCCCAGTCGACACTACTCCACTAACATTGCTCAAATGTAAGATGCTCGACAAATATGTCTCTTTTATTCTTTAGAAACAAAATGTGTATCTATCAACTTTCATCTTCCTTAATACATAACTTAATCTATAAATTCTATCTTTCTTTCCTTTTCTCTGTCAGTCAGTCCGGTTTGTAGGACTTCCTTGAACTTAAGTAATTAAAATTTTTCAGTGATCCTTGAGGTTTACCCATAATATAAAAAATTAGGAAAACATTGAGTCGATGGAGGAGTTAATTTTCCTTTTTTTGATAAATTTTTCTGTATATATCAGGGTAAAATTTCATCGTCGTATGGCTGAAAATGCTTTGTTAGTTAGTTAGTTGTTAGTTGTTAGTTATGGTATTTGATTGGTTAGGTGTTGTTAGTTGTTAGTTATGGTATTTGATTATCCTATTGTAATTGTTATTATTATGTCACCTTTAGGTTAATTCAAGATAAGGGTTGAATGACAACTATCATCGTAATTTATTGTTCATTAGGAGATCCCTTTGATCATTGCAACATTTTGATCATCTCAGGTAATTCCTACCCTTATTCATTTCTTTCATTCAATCTTTTTATCTTCCCCTTACCCGCTTATCTAACTTCCTCTCCTCTGCATCGTCCTTTTAAGTAACATTTCACCCTCCTTGCCCTCTCCTACAACAGGTGAATCTTACCACTTTTTTCAATAAAATTTTCATTTTAACTTCGCTTTTATTCTAATTTTTTAAATGTTGCTCAAGAATAGCCCACTTTTACACTGTTTCTCTAAATACTGCATCACAAAATTTTATTTTATATTTCTTTGGCAACCGCAGCATTGTTTTTAAATGAGAACTTATGGTATGCTATGGTATGACTTAAGTCATTTGATCCATATGAAATTTTCTCTGAGGTTGTAGTTGGTGTATTTTTCACCCATCTACTCCGTGGGTGGCGATAAATGGTACCACAAGTAATGCGCTTTTCTCGAAACAACCTGATGGTTCGTTTGTTCTGTTAAATGATTTTTTTTCTGCCCCCTAAATTTCGATGACGGAGCCTTTCTCAGAATATACTGCAAATTCACTAAGTTCTGTCTCTACGCCCATCGCGTCTGTTTGGAGGATTTTTAGGTTACCAATCGAGATAAAATTTTTCACGCATTTAGATCATCACTACAACTGATTGTAAGTTTATTAATTACCCCGAATGACAAATATGAGTTTAAACACCATATTATAACATTCAGGTACACATAAAAAGCATTGCACCTCATTCAGAAGAAAATATGATGGACCCCCTGAGCATTCTGTCAATATTAGGAGTAATGACTCTAACGATTGGATGGTTGGAAACCATAAAGCTATCGAAAAAATAGCAAAAACAACGAAATATTTGAGGGCATCGGTTTTTTTCCAACTTTCGCTTAGGTGCGTCAAGCCCTACCAGATAAGCAGTGTGTTCGATGTTAGGGTTTCCTAATATTTTTAAATCATTTTATCTCTAGCAGCAAGATACGAGTGTCGATGGCGGAAGGAATTAAGTTTTTTATTTATTAATTGACATTTCTCTTAAGCTTCTGGCTTTTTCAATTGCGTATTTCATCTAAATAGCATATATTTAATTACCATTTATTCAAACAAATTGCTGTCATCAGATAGTTCATTTTCATGATATCTTTCTATATAATAATTTTCCAGTTCAGTTTAGATCAAAGAATGATTTTTTTATTTCATTTCAACCAATTCATAGGATTTTTATACATGCATTCCCAGGGTGATATAAGAACTAATATTTTTTTTCAATTTTGGTACAAAGATGTAAACGGTTTTTAACCTATTTTTATGCCTGTGCATCCAAATTCAGAATTAAAAATGTAAACCTAAGTTGAACAAATCGCTAAATAATAAATCAAATAATTTTTTTAATTAGATTAAAGGGGTCATTAATTAAAATACAAAACGGTGGATGATGAGAAGAGAATTAATAATTTTCGGTCTAAACTCCTGAGAAAAAAATTAAATGCTATATTGTACTTTACCAACGCATCATGGGCTAAAAATTGAAAATACGCCGCAGGTCTTACGGATTTGTGTGAGTGGTCTGCATAATAATTAATATAAGAATTAAGTAATGCCCTTACAAATCCTTTCTTTTGATGATTGATGACTATTACGTGGTAGAGCCAATTTGCACATCCCATCCTGGGCATTCTCTCTATTATATGCCACCATTTTTCTTATTTCCTCCTTCTGTTAAAAATAATAATGCGACCTCTCCTACGATATGTTTTCTAACCATGTGATTAGACCCATATTTCTTCACCGTAATGTGCAAATATGGGAGTTTTTTCACACCTAAACCAATAAGGGAGAGTATATATACTGATGTGAATCGATTCCGCAGGCATCAATTTCATTCCCAATGATGAAGCGCGTGTTAAAATAATTTGACTGCGGACTTGCCTATTCCCACACCCAATTACAGAACGCAGAGTAAAAGCGTCGCAGTTTCACCAAATCGATAGCCTGAAAAACGAGCACGTTGGGCACGAAGAAAAATCGGAAAATTCGACAGTATTTTTATGTCTTTACCAATATCGTTGTGCCACGTCGCTCCCACTGTGAGCTGTTCTACAATACCGTCGAGCTATGGTGTGCATGGATGTTCGCGAGGATGCTTGGGCCACCGAAAAACGGACTCGCTCTGAGTGTTGAAAAACGATAGCCTCGTTCGTGAAACCTCCCGCGCGAACAATAACACGTGAACACTGGGCGGGAGAACGGGCTGCATGACCGCGAAGAAGAAAAATGTAATGGTCATTTCGCCCGGATCCATTAAAAAATGCATTGCGCTCTGGGTGGGAGGAGGAGTAGCTGAGGGAGGGGGTGATTTTTTTTCTCTGCCGGACGTGCGTTCATCCAATCATTCCTCCATCTTCCATCTTTTTCCTCCAACTGGTCTCACCTTTAAACCCTCCCCCCGTCGCCATCATCCAACCTCCAGCATCCAGTTCATATTATGCCCCTCACGTGCATTCCAGCACCATCCACCAACCCTTCGTTCCCCACCCATCGGATTTTCCCCCTCCGAAACTGGCGCCAACCTCACCTCTCCCCTCTTCCCCCCCTCTCCCTTGCTCTGAGCATCACTGACACGTGTTCCACCCTCCCCCTAACCCTCCCTTTACCTCCCACCCCTCGATCATTATTTATCCATCCAGTTCATTTCGTGATTTACGACAATTCTAGAATTTTAAATTTTTTTTATCTTCTCCGAAAAAAGTGTTCGAATCTGACCGAATTGAAGGTGAACTGACTAAGCGATTCGGATACTTTATCGGTGAAAATTTTCAATCGAATCACCATAATTCTTCCCTCGTTGAACAGTGATGATAATCATAGTTTGATACGTAAGAACAGCTAAATCGTTGACAGTTTAATTTAGGGAGTCCTCTGAACTTACGTAGCCAGTTCCTTGGTCTTTGTATTTTAAACATTACTCGCTGCTTTTATTACTCGTGTTCATGCCCTCATTTTGTGTGTAATTATTTTGCTAAATATCGTATGTATTATCAACGAAGAGATATCACTTTACGCTGCTTTTGATACCTTGTACAATAATCTCTAGTGCACATTTCAGCTTTGCACACAAATTCGTTTATGATTATATACACCAAGGATATCAAAGAAATAGTTAAAATTAGGTATCTAATTGAAATTACATTTGAAAAATTCTATTTGGTATTATTGGAATATAGCAAGTATTATTTTGACATTGCTTCCTAGCCATTGATTAAGGATATTTGGCATGATATATCTTTTATGAAGTTCGTATGTTAACGTAAGTGATTTATGTTCACTTCTCCCTCTAGAGCTCTCAACAGTTTCAGGAATGTAGATATATTTTTATGTTTTCCAAAGCGTTGATTGCTAAACTATAAGCCTCTGGTAATGAGAGAAAATTATTGTGTAATGTAGGATTTTTGTTGCAATATTAATGCGAATCTATTATCGTCTTTTCAATTTATTTTTCACTTATGGTTTCTTTCTAAAGACTCACAGTAGCGAGATTATATCGGAATACCGCACATAATATCCTTAGTTTCTTCTTTTAGATAAACATTTCTGATTATCATTATCAGGTCGAAATAATTTGCGCGTAGCTGCTCATGTTTTCTAACTTATGACAATTATGTTATCTTGCGATTACAAAATCAGAGTTTGTAATTTGTACGCTTTTTATAGATCTGGAATTGAAGTATGTGTATCACAGATATAACATAAGGGCAGCGTATACTATGAAAAGATTTTTGAATTATTCTATGATTTATGGCGAGAAAAAAAAACGCATCAAATGGCTGTTGGAAACATTTCCTTCCTAATGCGTCCGTGAGCATTACTAACATGTACATTTCTATTCAATGTCATGAAATCATTTTATTTTAGCTAAAATGAAGGCTTACATCATTTAATATTGGTTTGAATGATTAAAATTACTCTGTCATTTTATAATGCAGGGTAAGGATTAATTTTACCCTCTATAAGCGGCTGATGGGTAAAAGTGATGGGATGCGTCAAAGGGATGGGTAAAAGACTTAAAAAGAAAATTGGTTATATTTGTCAAGTTATTTCCGGACGGTAATAGGGAAATATAGTCCATGTCATTTGCACTGAATTAAAAATAATTATATGTATCAGATATTTGTAAGGAGCTTTGGAGGAAAGCATAAATCCTCTTTTTTAAGCTACTCTTGAGCGACTACAGTCGCATGGAACCCGTGGAAGGTAGAGTTACTCAATTACATGAGTGAAATTCAATTAAAAATATCTCTCTTTGTCAATAACAAGCATGTATTGTCAGTAAATGTCATCAAGTTAATGCCATTACTGTATTCAACGCCAATAACTTGAAAGAACTAACGACAGGCTAACGATAAATGAAAGAAATATGAATATTTAATGAGGGTCAGATATACGAAAAGCATATAAATTCACTACCTTATTGTGTATGTAGGGATGTAAAAAGTAGCAAATAAACGTAAGTAGAAAGATAAATCATTGCTGAACAGATCCGTTCACATCATCTTTTTTTCCATGAACGATTTATGACTACACAAACACGAGGTCGCCACCCAACCGATATATAACTCACTAGTCATTACTTTAAAACCTATTTTCCTTTCTTCATACCTCTTCTCTTTATGGATGGTGTCATTTTAATCCCGGAATGAAAATATCTTTTCAATGACTCATGGCGTCGCATGTGAAAGATTACGTCTAATTGATACTAGTGGACTGTGGTATGTATGATTATAATTTATGTCTTAATATTATGGATTTTATAGTACCTATCACGGTGGTGTTGTCCTTATTTTTTTGATGTCCATGATCCGCGTGAATCTATTAGATACAGGTTGTGGACGAGAATTTCCGGAAGATGAGGGATAAGTGATGGCCCCGAAAGATACATTTCAGTTATTACCATTTCTGTCTCTACTACGATGACTATAGATTTCCTCGATGTGAAGCCTGAAAACGTCAAGGTAAAGAAATTTAAATGCTCATCGATTCTATTCCAATCCTAGTGGATAGTGCTCTATCAAGCCTGGAAGCCTCCTTTCCCAATACAGTTACCATGAATAATTTAATACACAAAGTACAAAACAATAGTATAGCATATTTTTAACTCTTTATTCTATTGGCCTGTACAATGCACATAATATTTTGGCCCTAATAATTCGTGCAATAAGAGACGCTGTTTAATTTGAATGCAATAGTATGTACATAAATAATTCAAAAGTTCAATAAAACAGATGCATAATTATCTGTGCATCCAGTCGCACGTGTAATGATGCCTGGAAATGACAAAATGCGCTTATTGAAAATGGGTCAATTAAGCACACTGCTCATTGATTTGTAAATTCTAAAGTTTAATTAGTAAAATATTTACTGGAAAAACCTTACCAGAGTGTAATACCATAAATGGATAAAATCTGATGAATATTACCATTTTTGAAAACATTTATTTTCTTCTCCGAGTTATAGAACGCCCTTCGCTATATTTTGTACATTTAAAGCAGCAGTTGTATGTGTATAGTTATTGCCAAATGGAGCATCCGCATTTGTTGATGTTATTAGTGATTTTTGTGGAATCTTCAAGGTCTGTCATTAACCGATATGAATTTAATGTTTGTGGCACGTATTTTAGTTCCGTAATTAATATTCAACATTTTTGAAATGTTATGGGGATATGGTGGCCATTAATTTTAGTTAATATATGCTATTTGATGTGTATAAAATGCCGACCAAAGCATTTATTTCAGAAATATTGTTCTTTACTAGTCTTTAGCTGTCATATCTTGTGAAATATTTTCTTAGCGACATAGCATGAGACTGTCTGCTGCTTCATAATAATACTAAATGATATTATTCTTGGTCAAAATAGAGGCTAATAAGTAAGTGATTCTCTAGTTTAATGGAATAGGTTAGCTCGACGAGGTCATAACTGAGAATTAAGCTTAATTGAAACGCCATTAGGCATATGTATGCGCCCATGATGAGTATTTGTATACGTCAAGATTACTTTATTTGTGTAATAATTCAAAGTGCACATTTTTATTTTCCAAAAATATTTATCATTTCAAATTGTATGGAAAGATGTAACTTTCTTTGGCGATGCTTTATTTTTTCAGTACCATATTAGACTCCTTTTGCTACATTTTCAAATTTGGGAACTGCGCCATCTCTCACTTTTCCGTGTCTCATGACTTTGTCTCTAAAGCGTGCTTCTAATGCATGAATCGCTCCAGCGGTTAACTTTTATAATATGCGCGAAGGAATAGACTCCAATGTAACGCTAGAATACGAAAAGCCCAGGCGCAAGAATACCTGTAGCCGCTAGAATGGTGGGGCGTATTGGAGGTGCCATGGAGGAGGAGAGGTAGGTTTTGAAAGGGAGAGAGAATTTTCGGGAGTTGGAACGAAGAGAAAAGGGGCACAGAAATCCGTGCCTTTTCTAAGACGGTCGTTCCAGTGACCGAGCAGAGTAAGAAGAAACTCTTCCAGAAGTGATGCCGGGAGCTCTAAACCGAGGAACTTCTCGAGAGTGGAGCTTGGTGGTCACCGAGGAGAGACGAGGATTGAAGAGACTGGTTCTCTAAGGCGGGGAAGGGGAGAAGCGGGGACGGGCAGAAGATAGGGGGGAAGGGGCTTTTGGCTGGAGCCAGAATTCGGGAGCCAGAATGGGAAGAAGGGATAAGGGCCTTCAAGGGACGAGAGAAATAAAATAATATTTCTCCATCCCTTCCCGGAAAGAAAAATTCTACTCATTAGGAGGGAACCCCGTCTCCTTTCGACCATTCATCCGTAGCACAAGCGGTATGTCCGAAAATGCTGCTCGCGGTAGGGCCTCTTGGAAGACGTTGGCTTGGAGTATTCTGGCATGGCATGTTTTTTTAAATAGATTTCGTGGCAAGATGATGTGAAGTGTAACTTATTTTGACTCAAGTTGACATAAAGAAATACGATATATTGCGACTCTGAAGGTAGAGGTAGGAGATAAAGGCCATCTTTGTAAAATGAATGTATTCTTTTTGCGGTATTATAGCCATTAAAGTAGGCTTGGACGCATTGAGTTTTTCCACAAAGTAACAGCAGCCGACAGAATCCACTTCTGGTTCCCGTGAAAACTGCAGATCTGCCTGAGCCCATGCATTTGGTGAAGTAAGACATCGACTTGAGTTAATCTTTTCCAATAAAATTTAACAAATAAAAATATTGTAGTTAATATAAATAAGTGGATATATTTTTACAGTATACTGAACTGAACTGATACGATATTATAGGCGACATTTTATGCATTATAAAATGTGAAACTAAAAATCAGCCTTGTATGCCTGCTTTAATTTTCTTTCCCTTTAATTTCTTTTCCATGATTCAAATGAATAATACATGGCCTGCTATAAAATTTTTACGAGTTCTTATATTGCTCTTCCGGGCCATTGAATCAGTTTCGTCGTCCTTCCTTCTGTGGGTTTTATGAATAGTGTTCAGCGTTTCTCACACTAAGAGAGCAATATTTTTTTCTTAATATTTTTAGTAATCCACCAGGTCGAGCTCTCCTATGGAAATTGTTGAATTATGTTATCGCTCATGTCAAAGTTTTATCGTCTACATTTTTGCCCTCCTTTATTATCCTCAGTCTAATAATATTTTTTATTACATATTCTAGAATTCTCTAAGGTTGAAAAGAGTTAAAAAGGTTTATTTGTTTTAATTGCATGCATGCAAAATTAATCACTTTAAAATCCCGACCAGTCTGTCTCAGAAAAAGGTTTGAGATATTTTTTTCACCGTACAGTTCACTATGATTAATCAATCCTGTCATAGTTTTATATGGGCAATAAAACCTGTACTTATAAATCTGAAACTACTGTATCAGTGAAAAAATTATCCTTAAAAATGCATTCGCGTATTGTAGACATTGATCGGAACCACAGCCATTAAACATGGGAATTTTATGGGCACCCTAAAAGTACATAATTTACGTTTTAAGAGAGCATTGGGGACTCATCCCTGAAGCATGAAGTCGATGATATTATAACGTTGAGAGTGAAAAAAATAAATATGACAACATATGAGTGCAATAATCGGAGATAAAGGTGTATGATAGTAGGGATAGTATTAAACTAGAAATGCAGTATCTGCATCCTATGTTGTCACTTGGGATTTTATTCTGTAAATATTGAAAGAAGGAATATTAATCTGACACCCTGACATGATATTCATTTATAATTAGAATAACATATTTTGATAATTATTTTAACATTAAATTTAGAAAGCATTCATAATATAGTATCGGGATCGTATTGTGTCAATACTTCAGCTGGCTTTTCGTTTCGTCAGCTTTTTTCCAGGAAGGTGTCTCGAATTTCCATTTTTGATTCCAGGAATGAATTTGAGTGTTTCCGGCTGAATCATCAATGCAGTGTTTGGTTATTATCTGCTCATAGTTTCATGAGCAGTGTTTCGATTAATCAGTTTCGGTTTATTTGCGGTCATAGTGATGAAGATGCTGACTAGTAACGGGGTAACTCCGCCCTCATGTCCTAAATTCCTCAAATGCTCCTAATTCACCAACCCACCCGCTTATTCCTAATGGCTCAAATGACCGCAAATTTCGATCTGAATGGGTTTCAGAAAACGGTTCAAAGATCTATTTGTAAATTTATAGGCGTTGCAGTTGTGTTTAAATTTCTTTTTTTAACTCTACATTTATAAAGTGAAGCAAGCCGTAAAATCTCCCAGTATTCAAAACATGAAATTAATTCGGCTCATTTCCGTTAAGTTCGATTTCGTTTATTCAGACACTTCTATTACTTTTGTAGACTAGCTGCTTCAATACAATAAATATTCATTCCTATCATAAGGCCTATTATCTATAGCGTAACTATTACCAGGTGCGTTAATGCTTTCATTTATTTTGCTAATACTAAGTTATAAATACCTTTTTCCTTAAAATATCAAATATTTTAGTGCTCTGCAAATCCTGTGCAAAACGAATCGTACAAATCAAGGACATTAGTTGGGTGAGCAAGGGCATACAGGTAATTAAAGGTGCCTTTGGTGAAAGTTTCGACGTCTGATGCGGGCATCGGGGCGCCTGAATGATGGCCCTTGGCAATTGGATGACTCATTTCACTACCCAGTTGACGGCATCCCATATATTTCACGCATTCCAGACATTTTTTATGCTCTATTGTACTAGCATTGGAGTTCGTTTTGTAAACTGAGATGATAAAGAAACGGAGACTCCGAGCTGGGATTGCTGGATATCAGTCTTGAACTTGGAGATTTTAACATGAACTCTGAAAGAGATAACTCGGATGACAGCAGTATAGGTCAAAATGCTCGTGCAACTATTCAAAAGTTAAAAAATAATACCGCTTATAAGAATCGGAGTGTCCCATTAAATAAAATGGAAATAAAATATAGAAATATGATATTCTATTCCCTAAAGCTATAAAGGAACTTCAGCCTTAATTTGAGTCAATATGCAGTATTTTTTTATAAAAATGGCGCTGCGGTCGCAAATGTGGTCATTAATAATATATTAGCGGAATTATTGGCATATTTTATATTATAATATTGGTTTTCAATAAATAACGCGTTCCATTAGTGAAAGTATTGTTTTTAAACTAAGTAAATAAAAATGAGTAACTTAGTATGTGTTTGTTTTAACTCACATAGCCTGGCTAGAACTAATTAACCCGGTAAGGTTCGAGGTGCCTGCATCATAGTCGCCAAGAAAGCACCATGTTCATTTAACTTTACGCAGAGAAAGCACCACATTCATTCATTTCAGCCATTCATTTGGCCTCATGCTGGCCTATGCAAAAGTTTTTATTCATATTAGTATTTATATATTAAATAATAGAGGTTTAATAGGCTTGGACTCAAGCTTATTCCTTTGCATTTTGCGGATAATTGTTTCGAAGTCTTTTAATGCCTCTCCATGGTAGTTCAATGACTCATTTTACAACCCTGATGACGGTATCTGACTCGGAAATCGAAACGTTGGCCTACAATGGTCCCTTAAGATGCCGTTACCCTCAAAGTTACACATAATTGAAATTAAGAAAGCTTAAATACACCATCCGAATGATTTTTTTGCCGTAACTAAGCCTAAAATTTGAGATTTTAGCATGGGATTTAATGGAGATAACTCGGATTACAGCTGAGAATATCAAAATGAACGTGAAAGTATATTTAAGTTTCTAATTAAAACCGATGTCCGATAACGATGATCGTCCCTTTTCAGTGAAATGCGAAATGAGAACTCTTGAGAACTATTTCATTCGAAATCAAACACTGGCTGACTTTCAGCCGGTGAAAATTTTCGAACGCTCCGATTCTGAAAGTTGCGTTTACTACATCGATCTTCACACATCGAATCGCTGATCAACGTTTGCCATTTCCTGTGTATATGTATCATTCCGAGTGATATTTAGTCATTCAATTCCCCTTATAACTGAGTTAAGCATGGGAAATACGTGAATAAGAAGGTCATCGAAATATATTTCGATGGCATCATTATTCTTGCATGATTCGCATAATTTCATTGTTCAACGTGCTAAATTTTTATGACTTAAGTATTTTATCAACTTATTTGCGTTATTGAAAATGTCTAGGGAATTTTCTCCTCTTAGGCTTACAGTTTCATGAAAAAGTGTCAAATAGGGGTTGATTCCTTCGTTCGGGTTTTCCGCCGCGTTGGTTCATGTTGAGGACAATATATCGCCGGCTGTCCTGCTGGCGAAATATTGTCCTCAAAATGAACCAACGCGGCGGAAAACCCGAAAGAAGGAATCAACCTCCATCAAAGCCCCGCGGAAGCCTTCATCAGAAAGTGTCAAATATTTTGCGTAGGTAAGGTGCTGCATGTAAGTGAAAATAAAAAAAAGGAACTTGTCTCATAGTTTATGTATCTCCTTCTTTCTAAGTAGGAACTGGATTAAGGAGGCCTTTATATTTGGTGGAATGTTTTAGTGCTAGATGCAATATTGCTGTTTGCCGGTAGCTTGCATGCTTAGTTGCAATGACGCCGAGGACACCCGGTTGCTCAAATTGACATGGAGTGAGGACAGTATATGTCAGCCATTTTCTTGTTGTGGAATTCATGTCGGTTTAAGTAGGAGAATTAGACTCTTGCAAGAGGCTAAATAATCCGACGGATATGGATGTAGAAGCACGATTTTGAATATTCTGGTAAGTCATCAGTCCAAAGATGAAGTAAAGAGCAACGAGCTTGGGATATTCAATAAGGTTTCTAAGAATTCCGTTGACCCGAGTCTACATATGAATTTCATGCTTTTTATGCAACTTTCTGAGGCATATTTGGTAGCTGTTTTATGCGCAACTATTAGAGACGTATTATGGAGATGAGGGGAAAAATATGAGTCTCTCTAAGCTTTTTAAGCAGCAGGGAACGTGGTGAATGCATATGGGGAGTATTGCTTGAGATGACTAATTTGTTATCAAAAGACCAATGTTGGATTTAAAGAAGGCATAATGAATAGACAAAGCCTTACCGAGGTTCTCATGATAGAAAATATTACCTCGGATGTTAAACTGTGCCAGCAGAGAGACTAAGTAATTGCCAACGTTGCCAATTTTACATTTTGATTATTCATTTAAATTTTTGACGAAAGCTGGAGAACCTTATCTCAACGCATGAAACTTTGCCCCTAGGAGACAATGTTTCGACACAAAACTATTACTAGTTGTACAGATGTTTTTGTTTTCTTCCTTTTATTTACTAGTTTACTAGTTTTTGCTAGTAATACGCTTAATTTCAATTTATTTAAATAAGTCCTTAATTGATATGTCCGGCGGGTCAAAAATTTCAATTCAAGTCAAGTACTAAAATGGCTGGAAACAGTCCTTTGGAGAGACTTCGTATTAAAAACGTAAAATGAACGGAGAATAGCATGATATGAAAAATAATTTGGTTCCGAGATATGGTAGAATGAATAAATTATTAGTTCAAAGATAAAAATTTCCAGGAAAACGATGCCAAAGGCTGGTATAAAATCCTCGCATAAACCAAGGAGATGGAAAGAACGGCGATACTTAAATAAGCTAAGGATAACATTTAATATTCATTGACTGTGAATATGGAGTGTCTATATCCATAGTTTGTATTTATTTTTGGCCTGTCATGATTCTCAGCAGAATTGTCTCTATCTTTGAAAGAATTAAATAATATTTATCATGGATTTACGGATTTTCTTTTTTGCCTGGTTTTTTCTGAGTTATGCATTTATTCTCTTTGCAATTTATCTTCAAGGGATCACTTCGCGAATCTTTTGCTTCCTACGGTTCTAAAATGCTTTGGTTACGTCGTTGAAAAACCTTCCAATCAAATTGTCCAATTTTGTTATCGCGTAGGCTTTCGACTAAATGTAAAAATACTGCAGAAAAAGATGTAAAGAAGTGCTTACCACACCACTACCTATTTCATAGGTGTCTTCTCCCATGATAAATTTATTAAAATCCAAAAAATTCAACATCCCTCGTATTATCCTTACATGTTTTTAATATTCAAATTTCCATATTTCGACGGACGTCCCTATGTCTATTGTAGGTAACTTTGGCGGATAAATCTCGACCTTTTGTGAACACACATGGGAGAACACACACACACATATACAACAGCCGTTATATGAGACGGAAACTACCATATAATTTTGATTCATGATTTTAGGTTGCCAGTTCGTGCAAAATCAAGAGTGAAATAAACAATGCTAGCTTAGCCCACAGCCGGCTTACCCTCTCGCTCTAGTGTGGTGACGCAGTTACATTGCACGGTGCTTCATCCGCAGTTGAACGATGAATTTATTGATGGGTCATAAAACTCCAAGCCTAATACTTATAACAATTACAGATTTGGGAACGGATTTACGTGACCTGATTTATATTTCATGCTCCACTCTAAATCATGAGAAAATCAAATATTTTGCATGCGGTCTCCGTCCACAGCATAAAGGTGGAATATTAATCCTCCGGAAAATAGAATTTCTGGAGAGTATTAAGTGGTATGACAGTTGTTCTGCTTATTTAAATTATGATAAATAGTCATATCTAATATTCATTTTTGATCAAGCTCAAAATCATAGGTAATAAATATATTTTCTTCGTTGTTTATTGGAACAGTTACCGGTTCTTCCTCGCCAATGCCTGTTATCCTGCCATTGTCTTCTTTGTCTTCCTACTCTTCGTCTACTGAGGTAAGTTCTTCAGCAATCTTGGCAGTTCCAATGTTATCCAGTTTACGTAATTGTCTATATATATTGATTTTGTGGCGTGTCAGTTATTCTGTATCCGTTTTGTTTCTTTCTCTGTCAATTTATGAGCTCTAAGGGTGAGGTTTGGTGCGTTAAATGTGGAATCTTTGTCTTCATGATATGGTAGTAGTTTTGGATTTTTATAGCTTGGGCGTGTGGCAGGGAGTGTTAGGTCACCAGCCGTGCAAAGGAGTAAGATATTTGGAGATGAAACAAGTGTAGAGGTTTCTCTTTTTGCATATTTTAATTAGTTCTACTAAAGATAGAAGGCTATAGTTTTCGCTTTTAGATGGATACAAGAATGCAGTTTCTTATTTTTTCATTCAATTTTCTTGTACGAATAAAATTTTCCTATAAATCGCGTTTTAAATGTCAAAATCAATAATTTTACTTCTGTCAACAATAGGATATTTCCTTGGTAACCGTAGAATTAGCATTAGCTTTAGAAGGGAAATGGGACATTTACAATGGTGGCTGGGTTTTTTATCTAGGGATAGGTATTACAGTGGTAATCTAGGCCGTGTACTGAAATGTTGCTGATTACGATATTTTCAGGAATATTTTTGCCTAAAATTGGCATAATTCATTGCAAGTGGACTAATTAAAGTTGGATCCCTGTAAAACAGGAGAATGCCACGATGTTATATTAATGCGGAAAGCCTCTAGTAGGCAAATGGTCTGTAGTTTAGTTTCCATATGTTACTGCAAAAGAATTTTGAAAATCGGTAAACACAATGTAATGAAGTTTTCACCTGTTGAATTCAAAAATAAAACTAAAATTATAGCTGAGTAAAACAGGAGTATGCCACCATGTTATTTATTAATTTTGTAGCGTGTCAGTCATTCTGTATCCGTTTTGTTTTTTCCTCTGTCAATTTTTGTGCTAGAAGAGTGAGGTTTGGTGCATTGAATGTGGAATCTCTGTCTTCATGATTTGGTAGTAGTTTTGGATTTCTATTGGGCGTGTAGCAGGGGGTGTTAGGTCACCAGCCGTGCTAAGGTGTAAAATATTTGGAGATGAAATGGAGACATGAATTAAAAGGAGTGTATTTAGTTAGTTTAAATAAGATCCAAAAGAATGGCTGTTTGGGCGTGTGCCAGGGGGTGTTAGGTTCCCAGCTGTGCGACGAAGTAAGTTATTTGGAGATGGAATGGATCATTTTTGGGTGGTGGGATCAACAACCAGATGCTGGGAAACATAGTGACAATGGAGAAAGGCCATAAAGGGAGAGTGGAAGAGTGTAAAAATTAAAAAAAAAAGAAACTACAGTGCTCTCCTATTCAAATGGCTTTAAAAACAACAAAGGAGAACAGCTGATAGCTCTGGGGCGGGTACACACCCCTGCTAGCTGCCTGCTAGTCCATAGATTAATTTATCGCTTGAGTCAACAATATTAACGATCTGGCATGTTCATATTACGACGCCATTCTTTTGCGGTCTGGCTAAGCCTTTCTTATAACTATTTGGAGTAGTCTCATCTGAAAATGTTTTCATTAGCCCCTCCGTTTCGAGGTTTTTGGACTTGTTTCTGCTGTATATGTAATGATAGGTAGTATGGTCATTCATAAGTGCTGGTGTTTTTTTCCTTAGGAATATGATTGTAGTTTCGCATAGTACCTGTAGGCTGCCGGCATATCTTTCCTTGCTTATCCAACACCGCTCATTATTCTACAGTCTTATTGTTAGTATAGAACTCAGGCCTGCCTACTCTATTTACTGTGCCCGTAACTCTATCCCAGCAGTTTCCTCACCCACTGATGCAGTCCATTTACTTTTTTCTAAATCTTTCATTCCGTCGCACTTTCTCCATTCTCCGTAAAACATATCAAATGGTAATGGCTATTAATTTATCTGGTATTTTAGTTACATTTTCCAATGAACTAATTTTTTTCTTAATTTTTCAATATTTAATTACTCTCTCCTATAATTTTCTTGAGAATAAGTAATAGGTATGCCTCCCCGTGTCTTTTTCTGATGATACTTTCGAAGTGACATAATATGTTGCGACACCATAGCGATAGAGTCAAACGCATATTTTCGGGAAACTTGCTGATAAACATATCATTCGACTTGAAGTGGTGGTTCACACTGAAGACTGGATACTGGGAGTCGTGCTACAGGAATCAAGCATTTACTCCCACCAGTTCTTCTCGCAATGAAAAGCTCTCGCAAGCACCAGACCTACACGTCAATTTCGTTGTCTATAGGCAGTGCGACATGCAATGATAAAATGAGGAAAAGGTTTATTTTCAAGGAATGTTACAGGCAATAATTTTTTATTGCCCGGGAATTTGAGCCACCACGCTTTTATGAGACCTCATTTGATGTAAAATTTCTGTTATTTTTGTGATAAACAGGTAATCAGATGATTTCATGTGCGCATTTACTTGACCTCTTTGCATGCTCATACTAAAAACGCGTGCTGATCTGAGAAAGGGATATAAAAGCCCTGAAAACCATATAATTTTTCTTCATACGAGCATAAAATCGACACGTCATTTTTTATAGTACTTTTGATGAGGAGATCGCTAATAATCAATTTAGCTTAAACTTCTGCCATTGATAAAAGAATTTTAAATTATGATCCATTTTTCATTTCATACATGCTCAGACCTTTACCGTATTCATTGGAATACTGAAGAGCTCAAACATATATTATAAGAAAACTGAAATTTGCTTGAATCCACCATGGAAAATTTCAATTTTTTATTATTATTTAAGTTTTGACTTCTATAACTTAATTAAAGGTGAAGCATATTTTGAGGATAGTAGCCATCGAATCGCCTATTACTAAGACACCTACTACCTTACGTATATGCTTAAATGCATCGGCGGAAATATCATTCACCTTGGTTGGGATTCGAACCCGTCTGAAGCATAAATTCTGGGGAGTGACCCATGTTGGTAATGCACTGGAATGAAAGCTCTATGTGGTGTCTGTAGATTCAGGTTTGAGTCCCAGTTAAGGCGAAGAATGATATTTCTCTTTTGAAATTTTCGCACTTCTAATGAAATCTTGAAGTCGCAGTGAAATATTCCATTTGAACCAGTTTTGTCTTAAGTACCCCCTGGAAAAGAGTTGTTTCCGAGTTCAAGCAGCATCATCTACCCTGTTTTTTCCTGAAGAAGCAATTTTAATGCGTTCTTTACTTTTCATAGAGTGTATAATTTACTCGCGTTTTATTCGTTTCACAGAAAAAAAATGCGTTGGTACTGAACGCCAAGTTGTAATTGTGCGTCCATTTCCTCTTGATGCCCCAGAGTATTTCGAAACTTGGAACTAAAAATATTACCCGAGGTTCTCATGCACTTTATTCTGGCCAAAAACTTTTTTTATCTAGCTTCAACAAGATTTTTTGAATGGAGGCTCTTGTGTGTTCTCACCGCACATTCCAATTTATTAACCTATGTAGTGGATGGTATACACTATATTTCTGAATATTGATTGGAAAATTTATAATATAATTCAGCAAAGTCAATATTCACGGTTATAATAAGTTAATTTGTATGACTTTTGATGCCATATCACAAAGGTTCACAGGCTGTAAAAAAAATGTGATACTTAATCAATTAGGCATATGACTCTCACGTTTGGAATACAGACTTATAAAACTAATAGTGACGCTGATTCGTGAGAATAAATCGAAAGAAAAAATGTTATTAGACCATCACGAAATTAAAATGCCATAGTGATAATTTTCATTGAGCTTGATAATCACACTTGATGCAGCCGTTTTGCGGACGCTTTGGCGTTAAGTTCGAGGGATATTCTCTAGCGTTATGCCATATTTGCGCAGAGCGAGCAATAAATCTTGTATTCAAGACAAATAAAATTCTACGTGAATAAATATCCACAGAAATGTCATCAACTGCCGGTTTCATGAGGTGTATTATTTTTTGGCCGTTATTTTAGTGAGGCGTGAAATCCTGTGTACCTAACATGTCGACTCTCATTATGAATGAAATGTTTCCAACGGACGAAAACGCTGGTGTCTGTGTTAAATACAACCGCTCACATAGCCTCGCCAGTGATACAAACGGCGGCTGAGTTTTTTTTCCGCGAAGGAAATTTCGCTCCAACGATCTGGTCGTTTTTTTATTACAAGCCCCGTGACCTCCCAACACCGGATTTGGCTTTACTTTCAATGCTAAGCTCCCGTGTGCGCCGCTGCGGTCTCCGGTTGGCCGTGTAACCGATTAATAATGCCGGAAGGGTGTTTTGGGGGGTTGGGTTGGGAAACAAGTGTCGCTGTTCACATCGGTAGAAACCCAGAAAACCGACGCCAGGAAAAAGTTAGCTTGTTTTCATCCGATTCTCTAACTGTAGCCGCGGGGGATGTAATCCAAGCAGTTGCGTGGTAGGAAATCCAGATTATTCCGTATTACTCAGGGTAAAGGCGATTTCAACTCTTCATTTTGATAGTGGTTCGATTCAACGAGTGAGGGAGACTTAATGAAATGGTGATATTACTACGCAAACATCCGTTTTTGGCTGGGTGACACCTGCTTTTGATAGTGAGAAGGTACAGAGAAATTAATTATTATAATAGGTATTCTAAGGTATTTCCTCAAAACTAATCATTAAATAACGCATTGAAAGTTATAAAGTGATAATTTTCAATAAGTGATTTATGAAACAAAGTTAATTTACAGTGTTTGTCGCAGTATGAATTATTATTTTTCAACGAACGAGTTACAATCTTGTGGATGAATGATTTTATGAGAGTTATTTATCAGTATCAGATGAAGTTTTCGATTTTTGCGACTGTATTATTCTTCTATTCAATCTGAAGCATAACCATTCTGATGTATATGTAAACCGCTCCGATTTCCATGACTATTTACGTATTTAATATTTATATTTCAGTGAATGATGATAAGTGCAATTGTGTGAGATGCTACAATATTATCAATGTTAAAGACTGATATGAGAAATAACTTAATCTTTAAAATATAAGAATACGAAACATTTCACTCAATTGGTTTTTGTGGATCGTTATCCTGCAGACTTTCGATTAACACCGTCGAGAGCTAGTGATAGTGAAACATAATACAGTTGTGCTGTATATTCCTTATAGTAGAAGGTTATGGTACCTACTAAATGAGTACCCATTAGGTAAATAGGTAAGGTAGTGATCGAATTTGACTATATTGTTACTTCGTTTCCAAATTCGAAAAGCTACTAATCGTAATATGAAACATATAAGATGCTCGCTCCCTATTTCACTTAATCCCTTGCGATATTCCTTGATTTCAAGAAGGCATTCGAAAGGTTCCTCACAAAAAAAAATCATTTGTAAATTGCATTTATGAGGAGTTTATAAAGAAATTGTGAATTGGATAAGTGATTTTCTCAGTGATCGAAAACAAAAAGTAGTTATTGATAGTTTTAGCTGTGATAAGGTCGAAGTCATATCCGGTGTTCCTCAGGGAAGTGTGATTAGCCCTCTTTTATTCATTATTTATATAAATGACCTAAGTTCTAGAGTTAGCAGTAAATTAAGATTATTCGCAGACGATACAGTTATCTACCGTTAAATGAGCGAAGACACGGACTTGGAAGCTCTGTCATCGGAACTTAAAAACGTTCATTCGTAGTGCCAGGTGTGGGGGTTAGAATTAAATATCAGCAAATGCACCACAGTTCACTTCCTGCAAAAGTCATTGAACAAATACCATCCCTATACGTGTATGGAGTAAACGTAAAATCTCAAGATACAGTAAAATACCTTGGATTTACTTTAACCTCTGATCTATCGTGAGGAACTCACGTACAAAAACGTGCAGCACAGCATTCAAGAAACTGGATTTTGTTACGCGTATAATAGGAAGGTCCTCGGATGAAAAAGTCAAAGAGAGATGCTACGTCGCTCTGGTTAGGCCACACCTCGAATACGCCACGAGCATTTGGGACCCTGGTCATAAAAATTTAACCAAAAGTTTATGAAACACAAAGAAAACATGTGCGCTTCATTAAAAACTGCTACGAGCGAACATATAGTGTCTCACAATTGTTAGAGAGATTAAGGTGGGAGCTCCTAGAGACTCCGAGGCAACACGCTAGACTTAAGTTGCTTGAGAATTTCAGAACTGGTGTGTTTCAGAGCAACATAAAGAATATTATCATGACGCCTCATGACATTCCTAGGTCTGACAGAAGCGATAAAATAAGAGACATACCTTGCCGACCAGATATGTACAAAAACTCGTTCATACCGCGCCCAATAAGCGGCCATGATAAAAAATGAGCTCCTCTAAATATAAAATCATAATACGCGTCACCATTTCACCTTCTAAAATTTTACATCTTTTTACGTCTGGTGTCCTAACACCCCCAGCCACACGCCCATGCGGCGGCTCGTAGGGTAGTATGTATATGTAGATGTTCTTAGGGTTTCCTACATGACCCCTGTATGTTGATGCCGCTTGATTTTGATCTTAGATATTGTCACTTTACGTGACGCAGACACTTTCCCGCTCTCTGAGGTTAAGAACTATTATTTTTATATCCTGGCATGTCATGTTTTATTTTCTCCCTTCCTCTACCTCTCATATCCCTTCCTCAAGCGCCTTCCCATACAGGGCGTCTCGCTTTGGGCAGGTATGTTCCACGAAGTTTTGCTTCCTCTGCAACTCATATTTTACAAACTTTGGTTATCCATTAACGCGGCCAAATCGACGGTCTTGGGAGTAGGTATATTCTTTCTAAGGAGCTATTTGACGCCGAGAAGTCACGCAACGCTTTCCGCAAGTGCTCTTACGCGATTAGATTTTTCCCACCGTGTGAACTGTGTGTATTGCTTGTTCTTATCATATTTTTTCTAAAGGTTATATAACGGGAAACTCTTTACTGCACAATTCGATGAAGTATAAAATTGTTGAAAGTTCGATACATGAAAATTGCGAAGATGTGGGCACGGCATTGGAACAGGGGTTTTTATTCCTAACTTTCGTACAATGCAATTGTGCAGTCATTCACGTAATCCCTCGCTTAGTTACACGTCACAGATTTCACCATCAATACGCCATATTACCCGAGTGTGCCATGAAGTGCACCGTTAGATGCTGGGTCTTAACTAAGAAGAAGAATATTTCGTAACCTGGCAATATTCAGCAGAAGCCATTGCAATATCCATATTTTTTGTCTTTTTAAAAACGCCTTGGAAATGGGAATTCAGTGATAGTAATATTCTGGAAAGTCTTATACCTGCATTATGGTGCAAGACAACTCTATTGCTTCAAACTTTCTCCACCCGTCACGCTAAATAATTTCAGACTGTGTTTCATTGCTAAATATGATTTTCAAAAGAATACTTGTGAAAGCAAGTATATTCACGTCAGAAAATTTAATATTTTATTATTTTCATATAAAATGGAATCACTTTAGAAATATAAACTTAAAACTACTTGTAATTTTTTTATGAAGCACTACTCTAATCTTCCATGCATTAGCTATCAGGTACATTTAAGTTTATCGTTTACGGCGGGTACTCCGCGTTCTGTAAGTCCATTGATATCGAATCCACATCGAACTTCGATGTCTCCGCTTCGCTCAGCTGTAATACAATGATAATTTGTGAGGACCCTGTAAGGACCATGAGACTTCCTAATCAGGGAAAAATATGGTTCTGCTGACCTTGCATACCGCAGGGGAAAGTCTTGTAAATAATGAGTCTTTCGTGGCCCTTTAAGGAGAACATAAGAAAAATAGAACTGAAGGAGAACGTATACTTGCCTTTGCCCTTTCATTCGTCCTTGTTTACACGGTTATATTCATACTTCGTGTCGCATGCGTCAAGGGGTTGGTTCGAAAATTTATGAGAGGATCTTAAGGGGCTCAATAGGACTCATAAAGACAGCTTCCAGGTTCTGCTTCGAAAGACGTTATGTGCAGACTTTCCCGTCTTACGATTATATCCTCTACAAATCAATACCTACCGCTACAGTTCTTTCACTTGATCCATGTAGTACCTATATCGATGTTTAACTTTGTAAAATTCATCATTGGCACAGCTCACTTAAGATCTGCCCATTTAAAGTCGGCGTAATCCCCTAGTTTTGTCATATACCTGTGTGATGGAAAATTTGCTTTTCATTGAATGTGACACTCTTGTGTTCATTGTGATCGAGTATATTGAAGTCTACGATACCAAATGCGAAAAAACGATCAACGCAAGGTCGATAAAATCAGTGTAAGTGGGCTGAACTACTCGCAACTATTTTTTTACGAGAAACCTAAAGGACGATCTACTGTTATAGTTTTTCTGCATTTATGGTACCGGGTTGCTTTATACCTTGGGCAAAAATTACTCCTTGTCACCAGCCTTCAAAGTCTGCTGGGTAGCCTAAAGGCGTAAGATTAACTTAAGGCATTCGCCGATTCTTAGAACACTGAAATTTGGCTTTTCCGAGTCCTTTTTGTAGCCAAAACGTTTAGTAAAATATTTTTCTGTACCTTTTATTAGTATTTTTTCATATAAAAATGTTTTAAATGATTTAATAGGATTAATATTCTCATTTTTTGGTGAAAGTTAGAAATTTCTTCGCCTAGAGTAAAAGAAATTCCTAGCGAACATCGTAAACATATGAATGGTATTCAACTTTAAAATACTAAGTACTGAAAAAAGAGAAAATTTTCTAAGAAAATAATAATATACTGCTGTCCGCTTTACATCATGGAATTTTTTCATTTTGATGCTACAAATTTATTTGTAATTTCCATGTAAATTTATTTGCACAACTGATGATATCTGTTTTTCAGAATCGGAATTCTCTTATTATACCAGTTGTGCGATTGAATTATGCTTCCTGAGTGTAATTTATTTATATTTTTCATCATGTCATAATAAGATACTGTAGTGCCTTACAGGAAAGTCTCAATTTTTCATATGTCACTATGGCAATTCATGGTATACTTTACAGTTTCTACTTTTCTGAGGCCCTCCTCCTTAGTTCTCTTGTCGTCAACAGAGTCCTCATGTGGGATGGTTAAGCGAATAAACTGCCGTATATTTCCATGTCTCTCTCTCACAGTCTTCACACGACCCACGGGTTGTCCGTGGCCCCTCTTTCTCCTTCTGGCTGCTTCACGCATAAAACAGAAAGCTTACACGCGCCTCCACTTCACTCCCGCCTTTCATCGCATTCCGCACACTTCTCTCTCTCTCGCCCACTCCTCCGTCATTTTCTCTGTTCTTCTGGAATTCCTTCGCATAATGAGGGGAGGGCGATGAAATTGTGGGACTGCGTACATTGAGACAAGGAAGAATACGCAAGAATGTTTTTGAGTTGCACGATGAGATAGCGGAGAACGGAGATACAAAATAATGGAAGGGCATCGTTACGCAGGGTTTTTTAAAGGGAGTGACTAACTTTCGTAAGGATAGTACTTGAATGGTCACGGGACTGTAGCAGCATTTGAGGTGCAGATATAAAAAGGAGTCTTTTAAAAGTTGTCGAGAGATATTATGGGGAGCAAATCTTTTTTAATCATTGGTTATGATTTTTGGTCATCAATTTGGATTATAATCTATCCGATAAGGGATAACTCTGGAAAAATTCCTCTAAAATGCGCAACACAACAGCACTGCAAATGTTGAATATCGGTGAGAATTCAGGATTTTTTTCTTCCTTTAATGGAAGGGCAGCCTCTCAATTTTTTATTACATGCATAATATAACAGGGTAGGTATGTCAAGTAAAAGATGATCTCGAAAAAATGTGAAGCACATAAAAATTTAAACTATAAAATGTGTATTATTTAAATTTTTATTATTAAAATGTTTAAACAAATAGTTGCTTATTGCTGTTTTTAATTCAATATTAGTTTAACCAACATTTTTAGTTTTAAAATAAGTCATTGAACGTCTTTTTAGATTGATTCTTCCCTGATATATGTGATTACGCAAATCTAATGGCAGTGAGAATCGCCATTTTTAAAAACGGCCGTTATTCAGCGTTTTTTAAAACTTTTCGTAAAACGCTCGAAATGGTATTCATTATTTCACTAGGCAATGTTTCCTCAAATTTTCGTGCAAACCTGATAGGTCACGGGTCAACTTTGGTCCGAGGTGTCGTTGAATGACCCCTGTAATCTCACACCCTGAGAGCAAAATAATCTTCTTGTTTAACTTTTTCTCTTCTCTTGTCATTCCTTCTATAAAGTCAACCCTCATTCTTCCCCCTTCGCACTTATATAATGTCACCCTCCATAACTCGGTTTTCAGTATCTCTTAGAATATCATTGCACTATTCACCTCTTTGTCATTTCCTAAACACCTCCAGATATTGCTATACCGATCACTTTTTTGCTGGTTTTTCTTTCTGCCCTCCGTACTTTCGTCATTTTCCTTCACACCCACATCTTTAATAATCGCAGCCAATTATAGTCCTCATATCCGTAAGTACAGACTTCTGCGTCGTACAATATGGACCAAAACACGCTAACCAATAGAAACAGCTGTAACTTTCAGTGCAATTGCAGCTACTGCGTAAAACTGATATGATCCATTTCTTCGAAGAAGGCCAAAAATTATGTTTCAACCAAGCCATCAAAATAATCAAGAAAAATCTATGAAAAAACACTTTCTCAGGATTTTAACAATTAAAAAACATATACTTGAATAATGTTGAACACAGGTTTGATTACCATCGAATGTCACTAGAATTCCTTGATTTATCCTCGAACGTCTACTAAAATCGGTGAAATGATCTTGACAGGTGAGAAGTGATTATAATTATGTGAATACAGTTAATGTAAGTATGGACTTAATTCCAAATTAAGTTTGTTTTGTATCACATCTATATATATATATATATATATATATATATATATATATATATATATATATATATATATATATATATATATATATATATATATATATATATATATACTCTTCGGTGACCAGTTTGTAATGATGGCTATCTTTTCATAATTATGTAGATATATATTATTCCCTTGCCAAGGCTCCCCTGTCCATCTCGGAGCACGTCATCTGCCGCAGAGTATAAGACCGTTCGGCTCATGTCCTCCATCAGAGCCAACTTTGATCTTGCACTGTAGAGATTCAATCAACGTGAAAATCCACGGCAGAAGGTTGTTGCTGGAGAAAGGGGAGAGAATTGTGCGAGGCGGAGTCGCCTAGAAGGCAGTTGGCGTAAGATCTTGAGATAGGGAATAGTGCATGGTGTAAAAGGCTTTAGAAAGGCGAGGTAAGGTCATTAGAATGCCGCACTTAAATGGAGATACCCTTTAGACTTACCCAGATATTCTTTTGCGTTCCTCGTGACCTATCCCATCAACATCCAGTGACCTCCTTAAAAGAGGGAGATAGGATGAGTCTCAGACCTACATCTACTAGAACTTGATGCATTGCGTGCCCTTAAATGGTTTTACTGTAGGATTGAAGTTCGGAAAAAATAAATTACCAGAGGAATAATGATGAGTAAAGATGCCAGTGATTCTCTAACTCCGATGTGAATTATCGTAAAATAGAGGTGAGAATTATTTTGAAATTTATTTTGTTTTTCCTCAGTTTCAAACCATCAGAACATTATATCTTCCATTTATTTGGGTTTTTAAAAAGGTTGTTCACAATAAAGGTATAAATTTCTCTGCCTAATCTGTCCACGTCCCAAGTTGCTCTATTATCTCTTCTTCCACTCCAACCCTTTAATGTCTGCTACGAACACGTATGCGATGCAAATCTTGTGTAATCTTTATTATCTAATGTTTTAGTTGAATATCTAACTTGTTTTATGTATCGAGTATCCACTTAAATTTATTGCTATTATTCTGGGTTTAATAGGGTATACGCATTGCGTATGTATAAATATTATGCGTACGTCTGCTTTACGTATAGTTGTTAGTGCCCATTTAAGTTCATAGCCATTACGGTATATGTCCAAACTTATTGTAGACCTTGGGAACAGATCTTCACCAAGACGTTCCTTAAAAATCACATTGTCTGTTAACAAATTCTAAATCAAGTCCTGCTCAGTAACTACTCATCTATAGAAATATATTTTCATGTTCATTTCATAAAATTGAGACTAAAACTGGATAAAGGGAAAGATTTTATTCAGAAAATATATTTTGCGATGTGCATGTTTGTCGTAATTTTACGCGAAATAAAAAATCATTTATTTTATGACATTCAGTGATATTTTTTTTCATTGCGCCCTTAAAAATAAAATGTTTCCTCAAAAATGATCCAACGACTGATATCAATATGTTACATATATATCATTATTCGCAGCCTCTTAAAATTCAGCGCAAACAATTTTGTCGGTAATGACAGTAATAGTATTTTTCATTGCATGCTATTAAAATAAATCGTTAAATAGATGTTTGCATTTAAGTTACCATTGGTGTACTTATGATTACTAGAGATAGTACGCAAAGTAGTTCTTAGGGACATTACACAAAACTTTATTGATTACGAAACATTGGTTTCGGATCAGTTGTGAGCAATTATTTCCTCTAAGAAGGGGACGCAAGCGCCTTGCTTAGTGGAAAACTGTTTTGCAAACTGGTGTCTCACAACGGTGATTATTCAAAAATTACGTCGATTAAGTTTTGCAAATAGGTAAGGAGCTATTTTAAAAATATGACTATGAGATCACATAAATGAAAAACCGACGTCACGCTGGAAATTAGCCACGGTCGGGGTTAAAAGAAACATTTTAATCCATCAATTAGTGCGTAAATCCCAACAATGTGAGGAAGTTTATACGAAAACGAAGAGATCGAGGATAACAGCGCTGATGTTTTTCACAGAATGACCCTCAGATTTGAATTTCCTCTCTCTTTATCAAGATTCTAAGTTGAAGTTTAAGGTTTTAGTATTTAATTGATTTTTAATCATTGAATGGTGTTTATTTTATTCCTATGCATGGATCAATTAAAAAATTTGAATTTCATCAAGTATTTGCCATAAAGCAATATAAATATTAATAATTTCGCTTATTTATATTTATTTAAATTTTCAACCCAAAGGAAGATATGTATTTAGTTTTAACCACATGATTCTTCCATGCTCAAATTTTAGGGTAAATGATATTGTAGCATTTTTTTTTTGTCTCACCAGATTGTTGTATATGCCATAATCAGTCACACCAAATTCGTTTAAGTTTAGGTTTCTGTAATATTTCCAATTGAAAACCCACTTCAAAGCAGAGGCTAAGATAGAAGCATCGTCAATCTATGTGCCGTGTAATATCATCTATGGCTTTGAGAAGACTAAGATGAAGTGATGTCGACAAATTAATGACAAAGTACCCACGTTGGTATATTGTAAATAATTACACGAACTTCTCTAAAAAGCGAGAACTCCATACTTTCTTTCTTTTCGGATAATTTAATATTTATTCCGCGTCTCACTATCTCCAAAACTTGGCTGAATGCTTGTAATGTTAAATAAAATGATTATTCTATTCTAATCAGACACTTTTCAAGTTTTCTTCCTCTAGTTGAATTCATATCGGTTTCTTGCGCTAGATTTTTAATAATAGAAACTTCCCTTTTTTCCTGAATTGGGAAGTGCTTGCTAGGTATCACCTACCTAGGTATATCCTACGTAACGCATATTTTTTATTGTTTACTGTTCAAGTGACCCATGTTTTCACTCTTATCGTCTAAGATACGTATATAATTTTTATCTCCCACGGTTGTTGAACAATCCTATGCGTGATTTTCTCTTCAATATGTCGCTCCCTCTCAATGAGCCTCAATCCACTTTTTCTTCTCCTCCCTAATTTCAGCCTACTTTCCTGCGATGTCCATCTCTTACCGATTCTTTCCCTCTCCTACCCACTTACCTTAGCGGGGAGAAATCTCGGTATTCCTTCTTTTATAAAGTAATTATCTGCATTCAAGCAGTATAAAAAATACTTTTTTGATTCTGCTTTGAATATACTAGGCAAAGTTCAAACTCTTTTGGTGATTTTTTCCGTGGGAAGAGCCAGCGCACGATCCCATGCGTCGGCAGTCGGATCAGGCAGATCGGCAGTTGGACAACAGCCGATCACGCCTGAGGGAAAGCGTAATGCACTTCAGACTGCGAAGTTATGTCCTCTCCTGTGTCCCATTCCGATCTGATCCAAAGTGCATGGGCACCTGCGAGAGACACGTCAACCGCGCGCCGGGCCTCCTGCGGAGCACGTATCTCCGTCTTCTCAATCGCCGCCTTCTCTCAGCGGTTCCACATTGCCCTATTCCCGCTGCTCCCGAATCTCGGCGACCTCTGCAGGTTCACACTGCGAAAGATTCCCACTCATGTCACTCCCAGGAGATGAGACTTCGACGTCCTAACGTTCTGCACTACCGGAAAAAGATTTCCTCCTAATTTTTTATTTTCTAGACACCTTGAACTGGTCGTATTCGCAACAGTCCTTTTTACGCCTCCCCAACGGGTGCAGTTCACTCCCTTCATCCGGCCTTTTGTAGGCCAAGTTGCCATCTATTCATCGTAACAAATGAAATTAAATTTGCTCTTATTGAAAAAATAACAGACTACATGATAAAATAAATATTGAAACCTGCTGTTGTATTCCTTGCCTCCAAAAATTGCTAATGACATGGTAATCCGTAATGTTTGAATTCTACTCTTTCACCCGTATCCTACTTTGCTCTTCATCCTAGTTGGAAAAAATTGAATGACATTTGTCAAAAATAGTACAATTTCTAATCATTATACTAAAAAACATATGGTGTGGCTATTACTTTTCCCGAATATTGAAGATTTTATCAGGAGCCTTTGTGTTAAAAATGGAGTTAATACTTTGTGACTCCCTTAGTAAACTTTTTCCGGTAGTATTTATATAAAATATTTTTATTTATACTACTTATGACTAAAAATGTGCTGAAAATTATGGCTGTGATGCAAACATTTTTTAATCTTCACCACTTTAAGACTTCTGAGTCTTAAGCAACGCCTTCATGCCGTATAAGTGATCAGTTAAGCATAGAAAATTACTTATTGCTGGCTTTCGCATTATTCTCTCCTGCTATTGCTATTTTTGGCTTTTTTCTGGATAGTATTTTCACTGTTTTACATTAAATACAATTCTCATAATTTTCCTTGATACAATTTGATCATACCTTTATCCATCAACCTTTTCCATCTCAGAGATAGACCAAATATCATTTTTTTTTGTTTTCCTCCAGATACAGTGTTGAAGTGCAATATAAAGAAAAGATCCTATAATATTCTGTAATTTCCCTATAATGTTTTTACCATCAAGCTTATAGCACTGCCATAATTGGTTGTGACTTGTTTTTCAGGATTGTAGCTTAATCTCTGGCTTCATCTCATTATTTATCATAAATAAGGGGTATTTTTTTAATTGTACCTACTTTCATCTTTAAAAGTATCACTTACATGAGTAAAATCATTTATAGTAGACACGTTTTTTAAATTAAGTAAATACCAGAAAACTAAATTAAAATAGTGAAAACTGTGTAAAGTCGGGTTCTGCATTCATGCTCCATCTGCAAATATCAGCAGTTGGATTATTATTAACTTTTTACACTCGTAGAGTACTCTAAAATGACTCTAAGCTGCTGAAATGAAAAGAAATTCCGTAAAAACAAACAGTTTGATCAAATATATTTTCCCCTTTTAAGAAACTTTCTGAGACTTTATCATCTTTCTCCAAAAATATTGTTCTGACCCGATTTTTCACTCTCCCCTGCCAGTAAACATCAGCACCACCTTTGTATTTGAAATGAGAAATTTGGAAACGAGTCTTTCATTTATAAAATGCCCTGGTCCCAGGAAACGACTTATATTTAATTTGCTCTGGAGGAACAAGATTCAGCTAAGGAACGGGTAATCTTTCTTTATAACCTTACTGATGCGTTATGGAACGGGTCAATAGAGGCCTTTCAGAAAAAGTCGGTAGGGCTGATAATTTTGAGTGTGAAAAGTTAAATCAAAGGAATGCTTAGGCTGCAGTAATTTTTTCTGGACTCCATTTAGCCATGCAAGAAAAATGTAGTACCTATCTGAGCTATAAGTGTCCGTTCAGATGTTAAATAAAAATGAGAATTTTCAGATTAAAAGTTCGAGAAATTTAGGGCCTTTTTTGCCGGCTGGGCAGAGGAAAACTTGTCCTTTTCTTTCTAATCCGCTCTCAATCCCTATCGGAATGGAGCAATGGTATAAATGAGGCTCATTTAGCCTTGTGGTATTTTCTCTTAGCATACTTGTGTGGTGATTGAAATCAATTAAGTTTCCCGGAACTCTGTTGCTCGATATAATTATGTAATTAGCGAGGAATTCCAGCAGCGGATCATTTTAAGCAAAGCTGATGCGGCTTGGTGCTACTGTACTTGCCGGCGTGAGGACACACCAAAATTTTGAGGAGCAAGATTATGGAAAAATTATAATTGGAAATTACTTATTATCATTTTGAATTTTTAAAATTGGAAATAACTGTAACTCAGTTTCATGCATATTATTTTTATGTTTCTTTGTTAATTTATTCTCTTAATTATGATAAAAATTTCTCTTAATTTAAAGGTCTTTTGCAGGACCAAGGGTAACCGTTTTGCGCTTATACCTTTCCTCTGGAGTTAATTATGAACCTCTAATTTACATATCCTTGGATTTGAAAGTGAAGTTATAATTAGATAGTCTCATTGTAAGTAAACAGAATGCTTATTCATCACCTAGAAATACATTAATGGCTGGAAATATCAATTAACGTTTTCCTTGCAAGAGTGCTTGACGCTGTTCGCCTATTTTTCAGTAATTGTTTTAAGTATGAGCGAAAATAATTTATTGACACAGTCTCGTTTACTCCAGATAGAAATAGCTTACGGTGTATCATGCTTAATATGATGAACACTTCGTTTATACTTGGAAGGTAATTGTTTGGTTAGTTTCCTATTGTTTCGGTGGTGTCCTAAATATTGAATGAAACGAACGAAAATGGAAATACTACAAAAAGAAAATGATAGTGTTTTTACTGAACTGTATGAAAATATAAACAAACGGTTATGTGAGAATTATACCATATAACCAATTTATTCCTTCAGGGGTATGCAAAATCGGTGTCATCATTTCAAAAACTCTTTTAATATGATCCGTAAGTCTTTCACTCATAATCCACCGGTATTTGTAAAATTTATAGCTCGTATTTTTAATGTAGAAATCACTCTCTGTTTCCTCTCCCGAATAAAAATATGACTGATGTGGTCGTCAGCGTTCTTCTTTTTCCTCCAATAGCGCGTCACGTTTGTTTCAGTTAAGATTGTGGGGGAGGCGATACATCCTGGAAAAAGCGTAATAACGCAACGGAAGAAGTGAATTAATTCTTCTCTCGAGTTGATAGCGTTGCATTCAAACTCCTATAAACATTGAATTGAATTTTACGGCCCACCCCAAAGGCCCGCCTTGCTTAACACACCCGCTCCCTTTTACCTTTCGCTGCTCGACCCGCCCTTAACCTACTCCACCCAGCCTCACCCCTTCTGCCCCCCTCCCGCTGGGCGTATCCCGTCCCGTGTAATTGCGCGGCGTTATGAGAAATGTGGCCATAACTAGGAAGTGTGTTTCCCCACCTCCCACCTTTTTGATGCGCGTAATTCATTTTTTTCATACTCCCGGACCGGAATCGGCGAAGGAAAGAGGAGAGGGTTAGTGTGGGAGGGAGGGAGATGGAGAGAGAGAGAATGAAATAAAAAAAACCTTCTTTCATTGTAGGTCACGTCCGTGTTAGCGAGACGTGCAAGGTATTCATTAAATCGTGGCACGCGGCGAGAACCCTGAAAAGGCGCTCCCCGGGTTAAAGAGGGGGTTTTTGGTGAGGTTGGCTGGGGTTCGGAATGGGGAAACGTCAGGATGTCGGTGGAAAGGGTAGAGAAGGGGTGAAAACGTTCGAGGAAGGGGGTTGGAGAGGGAGAGAGAGAGGGTGGGGAAGGGGAAACTGAGGATTTTTCCCGATGAGGTGAAGTGGAAATATCGGAGTATGGTAGACTGTTGAGGGGTCCCTCTGGGGTAAAAATAATCTTAAGGAGTGGGAAGCAGGAGCATGGGGTAGAACTGCTAAAAGAATATCGATACATAAAGTGCTCAATATTTTTTTAACGGAAATGTGAACGCTTTGAATATTATGTTGTGTAAAATTAATTAATCCGGAAAATTTTTGGCAAAAAACCATTTCAAATCATGCAAATTATCATTTTAAAATGAGACAAATATCCTTTTAATGAGAAGTGTAATTTTGTAACTCCACTGACATTTATTGTAACTACGACTTAGGTTTCGAATTAGCACTTCATCATCAGGTGCTACATCAGAACCTAAGCCATGTGTTAAAAAATTCATACGGAGATACAAAGTTCCCTTTCTTGTTTTTTCTACTGAGATTTTCAGTGAAGTCAGGGCAAAGGCAACGGAGTTTTTTGTGGCAATTCATAGAACCAATCTTCCTATGCTCTGAATCATTGACGCGATGCGTTGCAGTGATGATAAGAACAGTATTGGTAGGAGAAAAAGAAATGGTTTCTATTGGGGCTCTCATGGCAGATAGGTCGGAAAGTAAGAGGTCCATACAAGGAATTTCTCGTGATTAAATGAATTTGGTCTTTCGAGCAAATCGAAACATACATTTCTTTTCCGCTTGATTTTTATATTGACCCAGCCATTACTAATGATGCGCTGTAGTGATGTTTAGATGCATATCGTACGCGAAATTTTCACTTCGGTACATAAAAAAATATAAAGGTGTCTTTACAAGTGGAATATTCCACGACAGTGGCCTTCAAAGTCGATTGGAAATGACACTTCGATGTGTAAGCATGGACTTCCATGGCATTAGGGGTCAATAGTGGTAGTAATCGACCACGGTTGGCCCAGGAAAGGGAAATTGAATCGCTTATATGTTGCCTGGAAGTAGAATTACGATTATGCAATGAAATCGCGCCGTATCCGATGAAATGTTGGTCACACATTGCATGCGCAAATTACGAACGTAATTTACTAATTTAATAGGACGACTCATTGTTGCATATATCAATACATACAAATTCTTTCTTGAAAGTCTTTAAAATATTAAAACTAATTTTAATGGTAAAGAACACAATTTTAAGCTTCATGATTGTTATGGTATTGAAAAGTAATAATCAGAAATATAGCAATACTTATATTTGATGCGATGTAATCATGCACAATTATTGTAATATAATAAATTAATTACATCCACGGATGCTATCGGGACTTTATCAGCTATTTACCAACGCAGTTAATGGCAAATTTTCGAAATTTCCGTATTTTTTGTCCTCATTCGACATTAATATATTTGAAGAAATCCGAAATTAATGTGATAGCACCCCACTTTCCTGCAAATAGCAATATGATTCTAGACATTGCTATACGCGCTACTTTCATGTGTAAAGTCGCACTAAGTCCTTATATTTCCTTTGATACATATTGACTTCGATATTTCCTCGCGATATGCGCATCACTGGAGTGAGCGCCAAAGGGGTGGGTTTACAGCGTCGTGTCTCCACGGGAGTAGAAGGGGAAGGAGGGTACAACATAACTTTAGCAGAGAGGGAGGGAGAGACAGTGGTGTGGTGAGGGTTGGATTATGAGGGTTGTGAGACTGGCGTGATGTGAGGAGAGGGAGAGAGAGAAAGTAATAAAGAGCCATGGAAGGAGAAAGTGAGGAAAAATGAGACGAGGGCGGGTAACCGTGGTTACCGCGAAATTAAGAGTTTGAAGAATATTACTCGGAGGGTGAAGGTTATGTGATTTTTTTTTGTATTCCTGCGGAGTTGAAGGGCGGCGGCGGGAGGAGGAGAACTCTTGCTCGAATGGTTGAACCTCAATCGCTCGTTACGCGGATGAAAAAAAAGAGACTTGTAATTTCAAGGCCCGTCGTGTCATGTATTCAACATAAGGGGATAAGCTCATTTGTAGCAATTAGTGGAGAAATTTGAGCTCGCGTAATGCACCACGAGTTCAGTGACATTTTCCCTCGGCCTAGCGGAAGTTATTTATGAGAATTCTTGTGTGGTATCGAATTTTGGATATATTCCCGTCAAAAATTGAAACAGTAGTAAATTTTGGACCATATCTTTCATAAAGCTCAAAGATATAATTATGCTCAAACGATAGTTTCCGTGAGAACCACCGCGCGGTGCCCACCAGTAGTCGTCTGACGATCGGAAATAAAATGCCATCTTCTGTTTTTTATAACTGTGATCATCCTAAACTTTTAAAATTTTTATCTTATATGTACTGGGCAGATAATATTTTACCCGGGCGGGACTGGAACCCGCGACCCTCGGGTTAGCAGGCGAGAACTTTTCCCTGCCGCCACCGGGGCCGAAATTTACTTTCCTTATGAGATTTAATGCAACCATATGATTGACTAAGCTTGACTTCAATTCTAACTCTCTTCGCAGATTTAATAGTAAATTTATTACTTCCCTTGCCGATGTAATAAAATAAAACTGAAGGAAAGATTTCTCAAACCTCTACTAGGATTGGAAATGTACTGTGCTTCCGAAGTTGTGCTAATATTAAGACTGGGACGCTGGCGTCCAAAGAAACCGGCGTATAGCTCACATATGTAATCTTAATGACTGTACGAGTAATGCTAAAAGGCTAGTGCCAGGCTAAACTCGTAACCACAGGCACGCGGCCTGACAGACCGCTTTGGCTTTATTTCCATCTCCGCCTAACGTGAAAAAATTTCGTGTCTTTATGATTTATTATCATTTAAGAATATACTGCAGTAAATGAATTCACTTCTACCGTTTTCGTATTCATTAGTTTTATAAAATTTGTGTCTGCGGTTAACCAGAGTGTGTGCATATGATTGCGTACGTGTTTATCATTGTATTCCATGAACACAGACACGCAGTCCAGGTAACCCCATTAAGGTTAGAGAGACAATATGGGGTGATTATATGAATCAACTTGTGAAATCAATTATATAATTTATTCAGCACCCATTAAAAAGTTATTCAGTAAGTTGGCAATACAAAATTGCGGGTAATTAGAATAATAATGGTGTAGAGTGACGTCATTCTAAAACGCTTATTTTTTACATTTGTATATTTATTTATTTATTTATTTATTATTTTCACTGCCCCGAAAACAGCACACTAGGCCATTTTTACGTCGGGTGAACAACAGTAACAACGGACGAGAGACAGACACCCATGTCTTAGGCAGATAATATTCCACCCAGGCGGGACTCGAACCCGCGACCCTCGGGTTAGCAGGCGAGGACTTTACCCCGCCGCCACCGGGGCTGACAGGCCGGGGCCTGAAAGCCTTACATGTATCTGGATTTACAGAATATCAAATCATATTTTTACTCCAACATAATTCAATTCAATGTTGCCAAAAATTTTTTACATAAGTTCTGTTTATGCATTGGCTTTAGTTTTGGCTGTAGTTTTTGCGAAACAGATACATAGTCATTTGAGTTCCCAACGTTGAGGTCTGCTAAGTAAAATGGTAATCAGTCATAAAAATGGCAGGCAAGGAAAAAAGAAAACCTGGAATTATAGTCATCGCAGTCTATGTTGAGGCATTCAGCAGATATAAGGTGAATTATGTCGATAATCCAATAGTCAAAAGAAGAGTTGATCACGTGCAAGTATTGCAATAAGTGTTTTAAATTTCTGTTATTCATAGTATTCAGATCTTTTTATTAGTGCGTAAAAACCTATTTATTTCATTGATAAGTGGTGAAAATTTGTCCAGACCTGCAAATATCAATGTTATTCACGCTAAAAGATCTAAATTTTAGGTAAGGTCTGTCTCCGGACTTTAATTCAATGAAATATGGCTGTAGAATGGAGCAATAGCTTTATTTTTGGGTATAATTTTGTAAAACGTGTTTAATTACTTTATCAATCTCGCATGAACATTAACCTTTTCAATTACTTTCTCGTATGATTTTAAAATATATACTATGAGTTTTTTTACGTTAAATTCAGGATAAACGCAAGAACTCCTCACAAAGAGAAAAACGCATTTCCATTTTAGATAAGATATTATTAAAGTGTTTATTTTGAAAAAGATGGCCATGACTTAATAAAATATACATAACTTTTTAGTTTAGCATGCGTACGTACGGCTAAATATTGCCAAATATAAAAAGTGGTCATTGTGAAAAAACGTCATATTTAGAATAAATTACACTGGTCAACTAAGATTTTGTCCTAGAGACGTTGTTGTGTGATCTTCGACGTATTTTTCGTGCTGATTCCGAATCTGTGCTTAGATTCTTTCTATCACGTTTAGTTTCCTTAGGACAGCTGAATGTATGTTTTTGCTATAACGAAAGTAGTAATTTATTTCATTTATATATCGTGATAGCATGAGCAGGTGAAAATAAAACTTTCCTGTTAACACTAGAACGACGGACCTAGCCATTTTGGCTATTTTTGAAATTCGTTCCGTGGCTGTACCCATTATTAATTTTTTAAAAAATTGCCCTTACGTGACTTTTCATCCCTTATGAAGATATTCGCGTTTACGAAGTTACATATCTGCCGAGCGTATTTCTTAGAAAATAATTAGGGATTTGCCTAGAACGACTAAGTTAGCCATTTTGGCTAACATTTTTTTACGGTAGACGTAATCGTGTTCTAGCGATTTAAATATTTTATAAACCGAGTAACAAGGCACAGACAATGAGCAAAAACAAAATATTGTGCTAAGACAATGATAAGCGTTTATTTATTTAGATATTATTTTTTTTTATTTTGCTATTTATGTGCCTTTTCCAACTGGACTGGCCGACAGGCGATTTTTTTTCTGAGCGACAGAAATCATTGACGTGGAAGCGTACACAGAGTACTTTTCTTTGTACAAGTTAAACAATCAAACTAGTTTAGAACACATTCAGGACTCGTAAATATGACAGCGGACTGGTACGTTGTGTCGGACTCTTGGCTGATCGCGAAGAGTAGGGCCAAGAAAATGTCCTGCAAGAAATTCCCGGACCTACGCCATATACTAAAAAGATCTAAGTGAAGATAGCGTTGTTAACGCTTGGCGCCTATTTTTTGACAAGATCTTAGGTCATATAAAAATTCACTGAAATAGAGGCACGTCGGCAACTCAGCAATAAGAATTCGTCTTTGGAAATAAGTGAACTCGAGGACTACATAGGACGCATACGCTCGTGGCGTCCAGGGCTTGCAAAATGCCCCGGTTTCCGATTTGTCTAAGTCTTGGGCTTTACCAATTTGTAAAGCCACTATGCCATGAGACATATTCAAAGAAATCTTACGATTTCTAAGATTTGACGAAAAGTCATCTAGATCCGAGCATCTGCAAGTAAATAAATTTGCATTATTATCTTTCGTGTGGAATAGATTTACTGAAAGTTGCAATTCTGCCTATAAACGTGGACCTTATATTACTGTTGACGAGCAGTTTCCATCTAAAGCAAGGTGCCCTTTTACCCAATTTATGCCAGCCAAACCTGACAAATATGGGCAAAAATATTGGCTTGCTTTTGGTGTTGACACCAAATATGTCGTAAATGGCTTTCCGTATCTTGGGAACTGTGACGATCGTAGCTTCGGGGAAAGGCTGTCTGATTTTGTAGAGATAAAAATCATGCAACTGATTTTAGAAAAGAGCAGGAACATTACTACCGATAATTATTTTACATCGATCCAGGTGGCAAAAAAGTTAGAAAAGAAACAGACGACTATTGTGGGCACGGTAAACAAAGCAAAAAGGGAGATTCCACAAGTTATCAAGAATGCTAAATACGAACAGTATGATAGTAAGTTTTACAAAAATAATTATGCTTCTCTGTTTACCAGGGGAAAAAAGAAACATGTTATTATCATGAGTACTATGCATCCTTCGATTCATATAGACAGAAATCCTAAAAAAACTCCAGAGCCAGTAAAAATGTACAATATAACGAAGTGTGGAGTGAATATCGTTGATGCTATGGCTAAACTATACTCTGTGAAGGCAACTTCTAGAAGGTGGCCTGTTCATAGTTTCTACAATACTCTTGACTTGAGTGCAATCAATGCTTATGTTATATACAAGAGTGTTACCGGTAGCCGCATAACGCTAAGGAAATTTCTGCGCAAATCGTCAGAGGAGCTTGCTGCTAAGGCGAGAAGTTGTAAGTCGTACGCTCCAGAAAGCGGTGATTCTGATGCTTTTGATGAGAGTACAGGAAAACGACACTTTTGCCAATTACGTCAACACTGTAAAAATAACCAGTGTCAGAAAGTGCAAAAGAAGTAAGAAAACACTTCGCGGTAAATGCAGCGCCAAAACCAATTTTGTTTGTCTAAAATGCTCTGAGTAATGTCAATGAGAAGATTCACTGGTGCATTCCATGATCTATGCTATGCAAGCCGAATTCCGTAATTGGTCTAAAAATCTATTACCCAGTGTTACCTTGCTGCTCTTTTACTACGGTCATTGATTTTTTCCAAGTTCAATTTCCTGCTGTTTTGTTTTTATTTGTGTTCTGAACAAAACGTCGGAGTGTTTTGAGTCTGCAATTTTGTATCACTGAGACTGACTTTTTCGATACTTATTTCAGTATTATTAAGTCTTAAGCTCTGTAGTGTATACTTTTTCTTTACTTGTGTTTCTTATAACCAAAAATGTAGAATAAGTATCCTTGTTTCATCTAACAAATCCGAGACTAGAATATTTTGGAACCTATCAACGGAATCGTTTTTCATGCTATCTCCTACCTGCACGTATTCACCAGCAAACCGATCAAATGGTCCTTCATCAAAGTCCATACTGCAGAAAAGGTGTTGGTAACTTTTAGTGACTTCATCCTTCAAAAAAAAAAAGAGTTGACTCCTTTACGGTGGCGCATTACGTGAAAGAGATTGAGATGTCTGATTTTTCCGGGAATTTTCAAACAACTCTCATAAATAGTTAAAAAGACAAATATTTTTAAAGCTTCAGTTGCTAAAATAAAAGAAATATCATTGTAAATGATCGAAATAAGCAAATAACCCTCTGTGATTTAGTTTTGTAAATTTTAATAACTCCCGCGATCCGTCCGTCGTTCTCGTCAGTGTCAAAGTTCCGTCGTTCTAGTGTTAAAACGTGTTGTCCTACGATGTCATGACTTCCTATCCTGTCAAAACATGTTTAAACTTGCACTATCCTATCGTTTTGTTCAAAGCAATGTTGAATCAGCTGCCACTTCAAATCAGTATTTGACTAACTGTCGGCGCGTGAAGACGTTTGTTTTTTCTCTGAAGGCGGTTTGAGAATTTTGTTATCTCGCAAAAAATTGCAGTTTATTACATTTTTATTGGTTGTCAAGTGGCTTAGCTTTCATCATACCTAGACAGTGCGTGAACCACCCCGATGACTTTTTTTACGTGTGCGGTGAAATTACTTTCAAGGCTCAAAGGTGGAACATGACTCCCTTTTTGAGACAGTGTTATAAACTTTATTTTGACTGTCCGTTGGGTGACCAGGATAAAGGATGGGCACTTCATGTAATGTGTAGCACCTGTGTAAGGCTTCTCACTGGTTGGACTGAGGGAAAACGTCATATGAAATTTGCCGTCCCCATGATTTGGCGGGAACCCCATAATTCTGTTGGATGCAGGAACTGTTGGCTGAGGCTGAGGCTTGAGGCTGTTCTCTTACATAATGGAAATGAACTCCCCTCGATACCGTTAGCTCATGGAACTGACTTGAAAGAATCTTACGAGAATATGCAGTTACTTTTAGAAAAAAATCACTACGAAAAGTGGAGAAGTGGAAAATTTGTGGGGACATAAAAGTAATTGCAATTTTACTAGGCTTACAGCTTGGCTTCGCGAAATAGTGTTGCTTCATCTGTGAGTGGGATAGCAGAGACAGAAAAAATCATTACTTGAAAAAAGATTGGCCAGAACGTAAATCACTCGTTCCTGGATCCAAAAATGCCCTTTTTCAGCCTTTGGTCGGTCCGAAAAATATTCTTTTGCCACCTCTACATACTAAATTAGGACTTTTTAAAAAATTTGTGAAAGCCATGGACAAAAATGGTGCTGGTTTTACTTATTTGAAACAAAAATTCCCTAAGATCAGTGAGGCAATGATCAAAGAATTTTTGTTGGGCCACAGATTAGGGAAGTGCTGAAGGATTCGGAATTTCAACAGCAAGTGAGTTCAACGGAAAAAAGCGCGTGGAACGCATTCAAAAATGTAGTTGAACATTTTCTAGGAAATATCATGTCTGAAAATTATCGCGATCTGGTGGCTAATCTAATTAAATCGCACCAAAAAATGGGCTGCAATATGTCTTTAAAAATTCACTTCCTCGACTCACACCTGGACTTTTTTCCACCAAACCTTGGCGCCGTTAGTGATGAACACGGTGAGCGTTTCCAATAGGATATTTTACACATGAAAAAACGGTACCAAGAAAGTTCAGCAACATGTTAGCAGATTACTGCTGGACACTGAAAAGGGACTTGCCAGATGCTAAATATGCGATAAAATCCTAAGTACCCATTTTTTCACATTTTTTAAATTGACGATTTATTTGCTGAAACCCCAATTAATCCGGTCGTCCTATTAAAACTAAACGTGATAGAAAAAATCTGAGCCCAGATTCGGAATTAGCACGAAAAATACCTCTAGGATCACCCAACAACACGTCTCGGACAGAAAAAAAAGTTTTTTTGTTGACCAGTGTTATTTGAAAAAGTTAAAATTCAGGGAAAAAACTTGCTAATAAAAACAATTTTAAAATATTTCTACGTATATTTATTAAATTAGATTTTCTTCTTCGTTTGAACTGTGAGATTTATAATTTATATTTCTTGTAATTATATTACTGCTTCTTCATTCATCATTATGTAAGTTCACGTTCAGTTAGTTGCACATCATAGTTAGAAAAACCACAAAATCACTCTTTCACGCAAAATGTCAGAAAACATACGCTTGTGTAATATAAACTTATTTGTGCTTAATTTGAACACATTTATCAAGAAAATTTGAAATGGTGTTTAATTGTCGGAGAAAAACTAGCCATCGGCGAGACCGTATGATTGTGGCAACGTTATAAATAGAGTTCCTATGGTTATGTGTAAAACATTTCAAATCTGTGGCTTAAACCAGGGCTATAGTTGTTCAATAATGTTCTTTTTGAAGTGCCTGGAATATTTTTCTTAAGGAAAAATATAAATGAGAATCCTTATTTAATTGGTACTGGGGAACAAGTGAAACTATGATACTAGTAGTTATTGAGAGCCAAAGCATCCAACCTAAGGCTATAAAAGTATCAATTCATTATAATTTCGACAACCAAGAGTTTGTTTTACTGGACATTCCTAGATATTTTTGGGAATTTAAGGGAGGTGATCTTGTTTCCTGCGTTGGCAATTTAGGCAACATGTATCATAATATCGTACCCGAATGTATTTTTAACAACCAGTAAATACAAGTGCAGGAAGTGAGCTGATTATGGTGATCTGAAACAGGGTGGAGTTTCTTTCATTGAAGATTTCTTAAAACAAGACTATGTTCATGTGAACTATTTACCAGCCAATGAAACTTCTGTGACAGTGAAATATCTATTAAAAAATCGCCCCAGTTATCCTTTAACCCGTTCACACCTATTACTATCCTTCCATATCATTGCCACTTAGTACAAAAAGTGGCCAATACCACTCACTGTTGTGATATTCAATTTTTTAAACCTGGATTTCCTGTCTTATTTTCAAGTAGTTTTCTCTCTCCCCTCTTGTGCTACGACATTTTATTGAAATAATACTGTACACGATGAAACACTTTGCATTATTCATTACTCATTCTTCTTATAAGCAGTTTGAAATTGTTATACATCTTACCCCATCTCTCAATGATTAAACGCTCGCACTTCTTAGTATGCATAGATATTTCACGACTCACTCCATCTTCAATCACCCACGCTCAATTATCACTGCAAATTGTTTTCCTTCGAAAGGTTTTCTTTGTAATTGTCACAGTGGAGAGGAGACAACTAGTTTCGTTGTATATACAACATCCTTAGATTTACAGGTTGTTATTTCAACTAATAAATTCAGACCAGGGTTGAAATTCGCTATGAAAAAATTATTTGACTTAACCGGGATACGAACCCGGATCTTCCAGTTGCCGGTCAGGTGTGTTAGCCAGTTACACCGCCAAGCCATCTTACTTCTTGGCGAATTCCGAGGGGGGTTTATGCGAACTAGATGTTCAGGCCTCAAGTCTACATTGTAGCACATGATGCAATGTTTGGAAATGTAATAAATTCAGGTTTGAATTTGTGGAACCTCTCTATATCGGAAATTCAAATATTCTAGTAATGGTCCACTAAATAGATTTAATCTTTACGACCCAGGTATCCTCACATAATGAACCGTTAAGGTGTTATCGGCTGAAATATCTTTCTAAATCCCATAGAAACTGAGAATGTTACCTATGCGATAAAACAGGTCCTATGTGAGTAAATCATTATTTAAATAAAAGTTAAATTAAGGATTCATCCGCATATATTTTCATCAAGTTACGTCTGAAATTACCGAGGTTTGTGATTATTTATCCCAACATCCTCTCCTACCCGCTATACTTGGAAACTTTAGATTACTATTTAACCGTTTCTTCTCTATTTAAAATTTGACTTGATTCATATCCTTCTCGCTTATGATTCGCTCGGAGGTGTGAACGGGTACTCAATAGTTAGGCATTTGCGTTAGGGTGTCTAATTCCGGAAATTCTGAAACCTTGAATATATCATCTTTGAGGTGCGTCTATTTACTGAGATGAAATAGAAGTTGGATATCCGGGCTAGTTTTACTGTGATTCAGCCTCTACTTTAAGATATAACTAGGTATGTGGATTGTTCAGTTTTCAGCAGAATAGTATTTAAACGAGAAAATTTAGGTAAACTAAAAATAAAAACTGTTTATAAGATGCAGAAGGTGCTAGGAAATTGAGTAAATGTAACACATCAGAACTTAAGCAACCATTTCATATAGTTATTAGCAAATTACTTCCGTGCTTGAAGTGAAAATTTATTTTTTTCACACATATTACGATGAATTCTATCCATCACCACCTATCGATAGACAACTGTGATCAATTAAAATATGTTTTTGGAGAAGTCAGCGTATTTTGTAGTTCGATTTTGATTTTCAGTGGGTAACCAATTTCACTAGTTGAAGCAGGAATTTTTATCCCAAATAAAATAAACGTGAAATTAAGTATTTGTTTTGAGCCACATTAGCCAGAGCCACCTTATGTATGTGTTCCCCAAATTGTCACATTTATTCCACCATCTAACTGCGCGACAGGATATTCATTACGATCTCTCATCGAAGTCACCCCTCTTCATTTGAACGCCATCGTCATCGACCTCAAGTTTAGCCCTGTGAAACCACCCAATTCCTACTCCCGCATTATTTCTCCCCTTTCCCCCGCCAAATCACCCCCACCCTACCGCGATTTGTACCTCGAGGCCAATCGATGTTCCGACGTATTCCCATCGATATATTGACGATGTCTCCCGAGCACGCGCTAGTTCCGAGACCACGGTATCAGGGGGTTTGAATAAGACTCTCCATCACACTTCGTTCCTCTGCGGGTCCTTCTCACTCCCCCCGCCCACCTTCTCCCCTCCTCTTTGCCTGAATAGCTGCTGTGGGCGGTCGGGTGGATAGGTACTTATCCTCGCGAAGGCTCGTTCGGTTGGAGGGGTGGGATCGGATACGAGGCGAGGCGTCCCGACAGCTCCTCTGGAACAATAACGGAGATGGATACTCCCATCATGCTTCGAGACGAAGACTTTAGGTACTCTCCTCCCTCTCCATCCTTTGATTCGAGTGGAACAAAGAGGAGAGCAAGAAATTTTTTCACAGCAATACCAACTCCTTGGCAAAGAAAAAAGAAAATACGATGAATATTGTTGAGAGGTGGAAATCGAATAAGACGCACGCTGATCCGTGAAAAACATGGCGCCCTGGATTTCTTTTTATAAGGAGTCGCTGACGTATTCCAAATCAATAGATGCTTCTTTTACATCTTTATTCAGTTGCATGTGTTTGGCGGATTACACCCGGGGTCGTTTGCATCATCTTCTTGATAGTTGACAAGTATTCATCCTTTTTTGACTTCTTTATTCCTTTGTAACTCTATGTGGTTGGATATCATTTCATGCATTTGGACGTCTCATGGAACTGAATGAAATTTCACAGCACCCCTGACATTTTTACAGAGATTTTGCTGATTTTTAAACACGTAAACACCTACCCCAGGTTGGGAACTACTGCTAAAGTTCATCTCGTCTGACTCTGCTACAAAAGTAGATTGATTAGCCTAAGTTTGTTGGCCATGCGTTTTATTCCCAGGCGCAGGAACGACGCATACGTATCCAAAAATGTTATACCATCCACATCAGCTAATAAGTCAAAGCAGTTGTCTAATGTACGTTATATACCATGGGAACTTATCATGACTTGATTGGTAAATTAAATTAATTATGAAACGATTCAATAGTCATATAATTTATTTAGTCAGATGGAGTGGAGTTAAAACTCTACTAATTAATGGAAATCCATTAGTAAACAAGACGGCGGATGTACAAATGAACCATTTGTTGGTTTGATTAAGTGATGATAATAGTTAGTGTGTGATGAATCCACCTACTCAAGTTTCTTAATGTGAATAAGTAACTTTATGCTCAACATGACTATAAATGTTTGGTATTTAATCGGCAAGAGAATGTATCACGCAATTTAGAGGATCACTATCCGTAGATATGCTACGACAGTGCGAGTTCCTGGTACCCTACAAAAATGATAATAACATGGGAGAATATAGGCAGCGAATCTTTTGGAAGTATAGCCTATCTGTAATGAAGACGGAAAACTAATTCAAAGGTTGAGATGGCGCTCGATGCCTCGGTCAATCTGGTCTTAGCAGCGTGTTAATGACGGGGTCTTAGTTATGTCAGTAATATGGACACTTCTTGTTTCCCTAAACGCTTGTGCTGGTGCAAACAGTTGAGTAATTCTGACCTCATTGGCCTAATATATGTCTCATAATATTAATGCAGAACTTTGTGTTGAGATTTTTGTCGCCCATACTTATACCTCAGCTGTTACCTAAGGCCTTGTTTCTTCCCTTGTTTTCTTAGCCCACCCATTTCCTTAGTTTCATTCCCCACCCATAGCGATACGATACATGAGGCCAAAATACTTATTAAACAATAACCTGATGACGACATAGGCTGCGAAACATTGGCTGGTAGGAATTACAGAAGTGGACATTTTCAACAGCGTCTGCTTCTCTTTCTTATAGATGAGCAGGGCTATTAATTGATGTATCTCCTAATTCTGCTATCAATTTGTAAGATAATAGCTTGCTCCCCCAGTCTTCATTGTAAAGATGAGAGAAGGAATTGAGATGATGTAGTAATGTTTGAAATGAGGTAAAAAATGGTATCTCCAATAATAATTATCTCTTCCCATTTTCTAGGCATTAAGCTTGAAAACAAGTTATAATACATACATCCTTATAACGAGAAACTATAGAGTTGTCATCCATAAATCTAGCTTATGAGATCATATTAATCTAAATACATTAAAAATCCACTGAAAATATAAAACCCGTTTATGTTTATTATAGTGAAAACTCGATTCTTGAACATGTCGGCCCCGGTGGCGGCGGGGTAAAGTCCTCGCCTGCCAACCTAAGGGTCGCGGGTTCGTGTCCCGCCTGGGTAAAATATTTTCTGCCCAGGACATGGGTGTTTGTGTGTCGTACGTTGTTACTGTTATCCACCCGACATAAATTGGCACATTGTGCGGTATTCGGGGTAGTAAAGATGCATAGGAGAAAGTCGTAAGCCATCGAAGTCAGCCTTAGTTGAAACCATTTCATTTTACGCGACTGAATTGAATAGCAAATCTTATTGCTGTTTGGACCGCGTGACAAAGAAAGCGACTTTATTACAGGTGGAAAAGTATAATCTTTAATCAATCTTTAAATAATACGCACTCAACGAATCGTGGAAACCCGAGTTAAAAGTCAAAAATTAAGCCGGAAGTGTCAAAATTGGCGGTAACTGATCTTGACCGGAGAGTATATGAAGGTGACAAAAGTTTACTCATCATATTCTTGATGGCTCAACGGCTACCAAAACACTTGACCTAACAGCTTGGAAAACCCAAGAAAACATCGCGAACGTATTTATAACTTCACCTCGGGCTAATGTCACCATTTCCACCAACAAAAATCACTCTTTTATTAAAAACCCTTGAAATTGCTTATGAGGCTACCTCAGCCAAAGTACAATTCTCATTTAGTATTAAAGCGACATTGAAATGTCTGAACGGATATCAAGCCAAGGTATCAATAATTGCCGTTCGTTAAGTGATTGATGATGTGAACAGGTACTCATTTTTGTGTGTTTCGTCCGTGTCTGTCAATTTTGACTGTTCACACACAATTTCTTTGTGTCAGTTATTTCGTCTATTTTTAATTATTAGCGAATGAGAGAAAATCGTCAAAAATTTATTATTCACGCCTCTGTCAAATGTATTTTTCTATTATTCCTATACGATAAATGCGTAGTGTGTTTTCAAATCAGGTGACTTGAATAATGTATTCACTGCTGTCTTAGGCAATGCTTAATTTCGTTGAGGAAGAACTATTTTGTTGCCTAAAATATCGGTATAAGGGAAATAATAGAACATTGATATCACTTTAAAAAATAAAAATGTCGTTAACGTGTATACCATTTATTTATTCAAGGCCTCTGTGAAAGTACAGGCTACTCTACTAACTTATCACTCCTCGATTGAAATAACGTTCGAAATTCTCAATCTTAACAGGATTATTGATTGATTATATTTTAGAAATTTTTGAACGGCGTTTTATATATTGAATAATATAGAAAATCTCAAAAATAAATTTATACACACTAGTAATTTGATTTTTGAGGCGAAAGAAATTTTTCAAAAAAAAATTCAGTTGTGTATTCACGGGTGTCTTTCGCTAACAGAGCCCGCAATGAAATGGATGGGTGGAATTCCATTTTCACAAGACCATTCCGAGAATTCACTCACCCTCTATTGCTGTGCAGAATGCATACTATTGTCTAGATAGGAGGACGACGCTTTAAGATCTTACTCTGTGGATTTTTGATGCGTCATGGATTCCGAGCACGATCCGAGACGTGCGCAACTCAAGGAATATATATATATATATCCAGTGCCTGATATCAAGTATCCTCCTTCCTTAAGGCCTCCGGCACGATGCATACACACCCATGACGGGTCTGAGATCGCACGCGGAGTTGTGAGATTGAGTTGGTGATGAAGGTCTCCCCTTTGCTCGCCGAAGCAGCCATTAAGAATTCGAGTGATTAAAACTTAAAAATATAAAACAATTTGCAGCTCTCCGTGGAAATAAAAATATATTTAGTATAACTAACGGCTAAAGTATTCTTATGCGTTTGTATTCCTGGACCATATTTCGGATATACTAAATACGACCCAACTTTTAACTTTCCTTCCTAATACGAGTTGTTGACATGATCCATGGCTTATTTCTAACACTTTTTCCCTGGAAGTAGCCTTGTTATATCCATGACTCCACTTTCATCTCATAACGATACTTCGTCATTCTTTTTTGTCATAACATATTTTTAAGTCTTGTGTTTGCTAGGAGAGATACGAGTCTCCTAATTAATTCAGGTTACCCTAAACTATGAAAAATAATAATGGTACGTAAGAAGCAAATTCATAATGTTATATAAACATTCCGCTTAAGTTCACGTTCATGTACTTTTTACGCCTCATGTCATATCGTGTCAAAAAGATCGTAAAGAAAGGTCTTATTTAATACTAAAGTAATTCCAGGATAAATACAGTTGCCAACACTTTCTAAAGCCTTAGGCTTGAGATTGAATCACCAAGTTTTATCGTAGTTAAGGCAATTAAGAACGAATTTCGAACCTTATGTAAATGATTGTGCAATACTACACTTTGCATAATACTGCGGTGAGCTTCAGAATGAAATTATTGGATATTTGGATCCCAGTTATTCATCCTAAATAATTTTTCAGAAATGACGAGATGTTATTCTTAGGATAACTAAACTATTCCCTTCCCAGCACGTAAATTAAGAATGCTATATAACATTTTGTTCTCATGTTTCATTCTGCCTGATCCCGTGTGGAAGTCTTAAATAACAAAGATCGAGTTCATTTCCGGTATAAAACTGAACGAAATGAATCCTCATCATTCTTTAACGTCCCGTTTCCTCTAACGAGTAGTGCATGAGAGAATTTATTGTGTCCGCTATTTTTGCCTTCTGCTGTACTCATAAAAATTAATATCGCTGGGGATAGGAGAAGAGGTTTTTCTACCCTTTGTACCCACTCGCTCAAATCGCGGCGAAACCCTTCTATTTCTCAACCTAATCCGTGAATAATGATGGTGGTAAGGGCGGTAAGAAGGGGAATGACAAGAAACGGCGTAGGCTCAGGAGGGATTCGCAGACGTTAAAGGACGGGGTTGGTGGTCTGACATGAACGAGGCGGTGATGAGAATGGGTAGGCTGCGTAAGGAGGAGGGAGAGATTTAGAGAGTGGGTTAGAGAGAGTGAGAGGGACAAGGATGGAAAGGAATACGCGGGTGCGGGCACGAGATGAATAGGAGGACGAAAGGGAAGAGAAATTTGAAGTGGGACTGAAAAAAGGGGTGAGTAGTCGGGAGGAGCGAAAGATGGGAGTAATGGAGGGAAAGATGGAACGAACCCGTGGGTCCTGACTAGGCGGAGAAGGATGAGGAACAAGGTGGAGGGGGTCCCAGAGGGTGGAACCGCCTGTGTCCACCCACCTTTTCGATCTCAAAGGAAGCAATTTAAGAGGGGTAATGAACCTTATCACCGAGTAGGCGTGAATGGAATGATGGGGGATGAAAGAGAGAAGGGGAAAGAGGATGGCGTGGGATTGAAAGGAGACGAGGGGGCGTGGGGGAGGGGGTTGAATGAGCTGCCAGGCGATAGGATGAGGAGGTGAGTTGACCCCTTCTCCCCCGCACCGTGCACCTCCCACGACCTCCCCGCCCTCCTTGTTCTCCCAGGGGGGGAGGGTGGGGTGAGTAAGGAAGAGAAGACCCGATTGGCGCCGAGTAATCCGAGGGATTTCTGCAGATGAGGAAGATGCGGGCCCCCCACACGGTGGGCTGGAGCAGAGAAAAAAATGTATTTGGTTGGAGCATCGGACAGCGTCAAATTTCAAGCGTGGGAGTAGGGAGGGATGGTGCCTGCTTCACGCGAAACGTTTATCCTTCCGTTTTTCCTTGCGTTTTGCGCTCAACATTCTATCTTGGGACATGTGCGATTTCCATCCCAAAGAAATCCTGCGTTTTTTTAAAGATAGAACTGATGCAACATCATCAGTTTTCCATAGAAACCAATCAGAAATACCTATTCCTAGCACGTGTTTTAAACTTTTTTGTCTACACAGCGTCGTTTAAGCATAGATTAGTCACTGTGTGACGATAATTTAAACCGAAATTTAAGTGACTCTTATCATATATACCTAAAAAGTTACGGCTTTTAATTCCTTTATCAACAAAGTTAGTGAAACTGAGCCTGATGAAATGGGAGAAAAATTATAACTTCAATGGCTGCGTTTTACATGAGTACCCCCCGTTGAATAAATTCCTAAATCCAGTATTTTCTTATATGCAGTTTATGATGCAGTACTAATTAATTAATGGGTCGGTAAAGATGTATTTCTGTAGAAAATTTCCCGCTAAAAAAAGAGATTGCCATAGCAAACAATAATGTTTTTTAATTTGACGTACTATAGCTCAATTGCAGTGGCTTGTTGAATAAAACATAATGCTATTGTGTTATGCGTATTAGATTTAGGACCTCAAAACTTCAGCAACTCATTGACCTCATGCAGGAGCTGATAATTGTAATGAAAAACATGATACCATGGAAAGCTAGCCGTAAAGAAAGCTCCTTAATAATGTAAATGCTATGCTAGCTTCATTCTATACAGAAACCTACAGCTCTTGTCCTATGGCAATTATTTCATAACTTTAATCGTGAAATCATAGGGGTTTATGAAAACTTTTTTGTCTTCAAGCCACAAAAGCAGAAAAATTTATAATTTTAGCTTTTCTATAACTAGAGGTCTGAACGAGAATTTTTCCATTGACATCATCTATTGTGCTATGCTTTTACGAAGAGAACAAATGACAAAGAGTTTTCCCAGTCTACAAACTGAAGTGTTGCAATTAAATGAAAATAATTGTAGTCTGCAATAGTAACTGAATAAATTTCTATGCTATGGCAAGCAAACTTGATGACGATAATTTCCATGTAATAACCAGCAAAGTGATACCCTTAAAAAAGCAAAAATTATTGATCACATTACAACATTAGAATTTAAAACTGATGCTTTCACTATAAATAATATCTTCTGTCATGCAAGGAAAATATCAATAGTTTTTTTCCAATATGTCTAACCTTCTGCTGTTGAAAAAGGGATGGTCAAAGCGCATGCGCGCTGAAAATCCAAATATTGATTGTGTTTTGTCAGAAAATTACTGTTAGGTAGCAAACAAAAATTAACATAACATTGTCTTGTGGATTTACGGTTATATTCCGAGAGTTTACATAGCTTATCTAATTTGAGAAAAATTTGCATAGGTCTCCGGGTTTCGCTGCGTGTCGTTATCAAGACGATGACGTTTCGTGGCCAGCGCTGGCCACATCTCCAGATCAGGTTCTAAATGAAAACGTCATTGTCTTGATAACGACACGCAGCGAAACCCGGAAACTATGACTATTCCTGCACTACAGCGCTGCGAAAGCCTCAAGCAGAAGTTGCATAGGTCACTAACTTTACAACTGGAAATTATCGTATCGTAAACAATCATAAAACTTGAATATGCTATACTACTTGGATCAAGTTTTTAGGACTCAAGAAAGAATACCCTCATTTCTCTCTGGAAAAAATGAAACACAAGTTTTATGTGCGTACTGAGCAAGGATAAACGCTTAGTGTGACCGGGTATATGGTGCTACATAGGAGGGTCAACTTCCAACTTGAATGGGATTACTCTGTGACCCAGTCCTCTTACAGTAAGGCTATGTTACCTGACGCCAAGGCGGACCCTAAATTCAACGCTCGACTCGCCTGCTTACCCATATTTAGTCGTTGGATTAAAAAATTTGATAGAAAATATATATAACAATTGCTATGAACATCATTTATTGTCTCCAAGATTTTGAATCCGTGTGTTTCAACACTTAGATTAATTAAAAGAGATGTAAAGAAAGGAAAAAATGGAAAAAGTTTAAAATATTGTCCTTACGAAATTAAATATTAGATTTCCTTCTATGACAAAGTTCTAAAGCTATAATATTCAATCCATCGCGAAAAAATCTACAAAATATGAATTGAATAAATTTGAAGCACAAAATATACGACGTAACGAAGAGTATGCATGAAGTCAGATTAATTTTTTTTTGCTTATTTATTATCATTTTGCGGAAGCTTTTATAAAAAAGGGTACACGATGTGTACTGCACAATACTCATGACACATTAATATTTTCCTATCAAATAATCAGTTTCAGCTTTTGATAAATCAGTTCAATGGATCTAACTGACTTGAGAATGTAGTATGAATTTTTGTGCATATGTAAGCATCCTGTATTCTGGTCACAACCCAGCAATGTAACCAAGTTGCCACAACGCCGAGAAGATAACAGGGAAAAGAACAGAGAAAATCGTGTCTTTTTGGCTGGATGTAAAGGGAGGAGTAGAACCAGTTTTGGAGAGGAGTGCAGGAAGTAGGGATAAAAAGGAATTAGGCAGGAGCTGAAGGAAAGGTTTATTTTTCGGGGCAATCGGATGTGCGAAGGGAAGAAAGGGGAGTGACAGGTTAGGCTGGAGCTAGTGGCCCTTGGTAAAAACAGAAATGAGGGGTGATCTTTCGGGAGGGGACGAATGGGGGCTGGGGTTATCGGAGCTTAAGGGGTGAGAAGAAGATGTAGACTGACCTTGATATAATTAAGATGTTGCCGGAGGAGAGGGCAGAAAAGGAGTGGGCAAGAGAATTAGGAGTGAGAAGATGAATTAGGGATTGAAAAGCGGGTGAAATATGTCTTGGAAGAAAATGAGGGCTGGTTTGTCTTTTAAGCGAAGGGAAAAATCCAAGTAGGGGTTTATAACTTGAGAGACTGGTCCGAGATGGGGGTAGATATAGAATGGAAGACTAGGGTGGTCCAAAAATAGGCAGTGTTTTAAAATTTTTCACTCCGCTCCCCAATTCGATCACAAATGACTATAAAACTATTTTTGCTAAACATCAGCTCAATATGACCAGTAGAAGCCGTGCCCCACGTATTTTAAGTTTTGGCATTAACGCCCTTCAAATCCCATAGGGTAGGTGACACAAATGAGAATGTTTGTTCCTCTTCCTCGTAGGCACGCGTTATGGGTTGGTAATCGGTGATATGCTTACAAAGATAGTTTGTTATGTTTACTTGACTGAAAAATAAAAACATTGTCCATTATGGATGCATACTTGTTTGTTTTTTGGCATTTACAAGGTCGAGTTCCTCCTTTTCACACTCGTTTTGTATAACATTTAAACCTTTTCAACCTTTTTCAACCTTTAAAATCTTTCCCGATTTATTGACCACCATGTAGTATGATAATGTAATTTTTCCTCAGTATGACCATATAATATAAAGGCCTGGTTTTGTGTAGGATTTTGTTGTGCAATTTTCATAAAAATTATATTTCCATGTAAATATTGTTTAAAAGTTCCATCTTTTTCATATACTCGGCATATTATTTTAAAATCATAGCCCATGTTGCTTGTTCTCATTGGTTTGTACTGCCCGCTAGTACCAAATCGTAGATAACTATAAAATGAACTTTCACAACTCACTCCATATTTCACTACACTTCACTCTTTTAGTTTTGCATAAAGCGAAATTCCATCACGCATTTCTCGGGGACGAATAATGCATTTTATCACATTGTATTTATTTCCAGCCTGTTGTAAAATCAAGCCAAATAATCAAATGGACAGTTCAAAGTAATTGTTATCATTTTTAACAGCGTTGGAATGCAAATATCCTTGATTGATTACATAAATTTATTTTGAATTAATTTATCATAATTAATGTTATTTCATCAAATAATTTTTTATTTATCCTTTATGAATTTCTACATTGCAGCTTAAGTGATTAAAATGCCGCGAAATATGTCAATTGTTTTTAGTTACCGATAATTATGCTATGAGTTTCGAAAACATAAAAAGTAAACAATTTTTTCTTCCTTTGAATTGGGACTACACGTTATTTCCATTTTCTCTTTGCTTGACGAATTATTTACATTTCACTTTAATTCACTTGTGCATACAATTTGGGTACAGCTTAATCAAAGTTTCGCACCAACACACAACGCATGAAAACAACTATAATTAATTACATCTAGAGGTTTGTGTCGGCATGGAATCATCTTGAGCTAGAAATCCAAGTCACTTATTTTTTCAAGGCAGCTCTCCTACTAACCTTGAACCGATTATTTTGATATCCTTATACAGTGAAAAATTTAATTAATTTATTTTGTGATTGCTGAATCAATACATGAAAAACTTTGCATTGGAAACTTTTTTATCGATTCCCTGGCAATTTAGGTGTTATTGGAATATGTCATGAGTTGAGTGTGAAATAAAACTCCTAAATTCTAAGAAAATGCTTAAAAAGTCGAAAGTATTCTGGTAAAAGTGTTCCAAGGTTGTAGTTAACATTATACGTAAGATCTCTGGAATGGTTTTATGGGTTTGTTTTTTACTATCACAGGGGCGCTTTTTATGTTAATAAGGATATTTATGAAGTGTCTATTTGCCTAAAGTAAAGGAAAACTATAAATTCTTCATAACCTATTTAATGTGTTTCAAAATGTGATGTGTAAATAATGGAAAAATATTCACAAATTCTGTTTGATTATGATTTTATTTTTCTTGATGGCAATATGTCATTAAGAGGTGGTAGGGGTGATGCATCCTTTTGTTTCCCAGAGTGATGAATACGTCATGGTTGCTCAATATACATATTTACATATACGGCTAAACATTTCAGGTACTAAGTAAATCGATACGTACTAGTATGTGTTGTCCAATTTGATCGCGTAATCGTCGAAAATCTCTCGCGAATATTCGTCCATCATTCTTGATCAGGACAAAGACTAGGGAAGATAAAAGTTGCTCGTGTCTTTTTTGGGTGTCTTTTACGTAGTGTTAACATTGCTACACCATAACAATAAATGGTAAAAATTTTTTACGTATCGTGAATTTATGAATGTTAGTAACCATTTAATAACTGTATTAGGCACTAATTGATACCATGTAGCTACAATTGCAATATATGTGCATTTAGAACCATAATCTTGTTCCATATTGTGGATAACAATGTTAGAGTTAATATCTTTGTGAACCCATGCATCGAATTACGTACTGTGCTATCAGTGTTACCTGGGACTGAGAAAGAAGTGGAAGACGAAGATGTCTACCAGGAAGCGGTCAAAGCCAGAAAAAAACGCGCGGAACTGTTCACGTAATCTGTTATTTTTCCTCTTAAAAGTATCAAGGACTTTCTATCCATGGACTGCATTAGCTCTGGTCGTAATTGCACCGCTAGCGCGAACCTCGAATACGTAAAGTAAGTACGTAATCAACAGTATCCCGACAAATCTATTGATTTTCCCTTTAGAATTGTCAGAGACATGCGAACACAAATGCATGGGGTAGTACATCAAATTCTAATTTGTTGATGACTTGAACTTTGCTGAGTGCCGGTTGAGAAACACCTGAAGTAGACAGTACTCAGTTGCGGAAAAGTGTTCGTGGTGGTTGTTTGATTATTTCTGCAAATATGCATTCAGAAGTAGGGTGGTGCCTTCGAGTTGAAGAACGTAATTCTAATGAAATTCTAATGTCTTTTAATTCTTTAATTCCTTTTTAGTGTAGTAAATTCTGAAAAAGTCTCTTAAAAGTAATTGAAATACTCTTTTTTAACGAAGTTTCTCAAGATATGTCTTTACGAACATAAAAGTCAAAACACATTTTTCCGTGCCGTGATAAATATTTTGTGATGAGACGTGTTTTTACTCAGCGTGTTTAGTTAAAAGCAATAGTATTTAATCATATGTACTGAGGTCCGAAATTATGGACAACTTTCTACGTACCTTCTAAGAAAAAAGAACGCTCTGCGGATAACCGTTCTAATTTCTGCATCCATTTCATGAATTATTTACAATGGCAACATTTGACATTTTTGGTGCAGTTATAATGGCATATTTGACACCTTTTTATCTCAATTTTAACGAAATCACTCCATCTATGGATTCAAAACTGGCTCAATAGAGTTGATAAAAAATCTAATGGAGCACCTAAAAGATCAAACTTTTAATAAAGTACTTGTTAAATCGCTCCTTGCAGGACTTTAAAGAGGAAAAGTGGAAACATATTGCTGAGAATGAAAGAGGAATAATGACAGACAATAAAATCTCGCAAAAATCTATTTTGCAGTTGTGATAAAATTATAAAAGTAAAAAACATAAGTAAGGATTTAATAACAATGGGTCCCGGGAAGAACAAGAAAAAAGTGCAAACAGAAAATAAGTCCGAACTTTGCGAAAAAATAAGAACAAACTTTACGTTGGAAATGAGTAGGGCTAAACGTGAAACCAGTGAAAGTAATCTCAGAAACTGACCTGTGGCAGTGAAAGACATTTGGTGAATAAAATCTATTGATGGCAGAAACAGATATAATTAAGACTATAATAACTACTACTTCCCTAGCAAGAACGTTTATAACCATCGCCATTCAAAAGCCATACTAATGTACAACACCAAAAGCATAAAATACATTTTCTATAGACATTCAATATGGATTCGAACACATTTCCTACGCTTAAATTATTGCGCCAGTTTTAGTTCACTTTTCAACGTAGGTATCAATGAGGGAAAGGACCCCTTTACCATGCTTAACCGTCTCAAAGACACTTCTAGAATTTTCGGGGGTCCAAACAAGAAGTCGGCCTGTCAACCTCCAAGTATTCATAAGCAAGGATTAAGTTCCCATTTAAGTAAAACACTTGTAGTCAAATCCCAGGATATTCTTTTGATAAGTTTTTTATTTTTGTTTCAGGGTTTAATTTTCTAATCCATCGCTAGCATTATGTTGTATTTATAGAACTGATGAGAGGTGAAGAGAATCCAAACGGCTGCATCATCTCACATATTACTAGTGGTGGGAAATGATCAAAAGATTCTTAGTTAAACGATCCATTCGACTAGTTTTATAGTGCACCATAAACTGTTTCATCAAAGTAGAAATTGGGATTCCCCTTCAAAAACCCTGCCTCCACGAAAATAGTTCCTTAAAGACCTTACGATGACATTCCAGTATTGTTGCCCATTCCTTCCTTATCTATGAATACGAAAGCCATAAGAATATGTGAAACCAAAGACATAACGATGATCGCGAGAGAGGTTAAGTATTTTCTATGCTTAACCTAACACGCCATTTTTTCAATTATCTTTTACGGTAGGTTTTCGAATGGATGAGAGCACACTTTCACCATCCAGAGGTCTAGGCTATCAAATAATATGGTTATATATATATTTTAGTTTGGCTCGCGTTCTATCTCTCGTCGTCAAATTGATAATGATAATTCTTCCTCTTTTCCACTAATCCAACTTCCCTCGATAATGATCTTAAGCATCTGTTCGCCATTAATTCCAATTTCTCACCGTCTCAGCCTCAATATAACCTCCTACGTTGTTTCCCACTTCTTTCTAACAATGGCAGGTACTTGCTCGTCTGTCTCATTTTCCATCTGCGCTGCACTCTCCATTCTACATCATGGCAGAATCTTGAACACCCGCAACCTTATCTAATTCTCTTTCCTAAGGTTTCGTGCCTCTGCACCATGCAACGAAACACTTTACATTTTTATATTTTCCAGTATTTCCTTTACATTACAAGGTCTCAGTAATTTTTTCCTTTCTATCAATTAACTCCTCGTTTGTAAACGCAGTTTTCCGCTTTTTTTCTATGTTCTTTGTCCATATTTTTTCATTTAGTACATGGCATTAAAAGTTTTCTTTTAAGAAAAAATTGAATGATCGTATTGGAATTTTTTTGTGTCAGAATATATTCTCTTCTGTCAGAGAGAGGAATGTGAATAAAATACAGTATTACCTCGCATAAACTTCACCCCTTCCGTACTGGGCTCCTCTTGCCTTGCACATGTTCACGCGCTTTTATTGATGAAGATCTGAAATTTAAAACAGAATTAAAAGCCGCGGATTATGAGAAGATAGGTGGTTTTAAGATGGAAACAAGATTCTTTGGGAATAGCTGATTGCTCGAAATATCTCAAGAAGCGAGAGCGCTCTTATCCCTTGGTGTTCTGTGGGAGTGATTAAAAGGTTCGATTCTTAGCATATGTTCTCCCTCTCCTGAGGCTTATGGGTAATGCGGATTAACCTTTAGGGTTTTCTGCTCAAGGGTCGGAAGAGAAGAGCCCTGGTTGGAGGAGATGGAGGAGGGTCGGAGAGGATGGGTACGGAATTTGGGACCCGGAAGGAATGTGTAGCAGAAGGCGCCGCTGGGGTTTCACGAAAGGCGGATGGGAAGTGCGAGGGATGGGAACGAAAGGGTTAAAAAGAAGAAAAACGAATGGATGAGAAAGGAAGCAGGTGAGGCGGAATGGATGTAGTTAGATATTAAGAATGGAAAGGGTAGGAAGCGAGCGAAATTCATGCGAAAGGCCTCCCATGTTCTAATTACGGGAAAGGCTTAGTCATTCTTTATTTGTTTCGAAATTGAGGAGAGCCGTCGAGCGAGATGAGTAAGGAAACGCGTTTCTGTAATGGAGACGTAAGCTCTGGTGGAAAACGTATATTTTCCTTTTTTTTAATATTTAATTTGTAGAAATGATTCCATGAAATCGATGAACCTCTTAGAAATGGTAACGTCTGCCTGATTTAAGAGTTTCATCATATATTTACTCTTCCATAAATGTTTACAGGGAAAGTTAGAAGGGTGATGCATTAAAATATTTGTAAATGATAAGCAAAACGACATGATCTCTGCATCAAGAAGTCAGGCTTTGAATTCATTACACAATAAAAAAACAAAATGGGATTTCATTTAATTTATTAACGCTAGGTGAATGAATATCCAATGCAATGTGGTTCAGAGATTACGTGAGGGGTTGCAATTTCTAATTCATCGTTTGAAATGGTCAACTCTGCTGAAGAATTTCCTAAAACAAAATTACTGGACTGCTGCGCAAAGAACAGCAGAAAGATGTAGCTCGAGAAATAAAACATTTATGGATTAACTGATATTTCAGCGGAAAGGAAATGAAAGAAGAGAGTCAAATATATTAATTATGGCCTCATTTTATGAGAAGCTGTGTAATATAGTAGAGATACACCCTACGAAGTAGTAGAAGGAAGTACCTGCATTGCCAAACTTACTGTGCACACTTCAGTTCATTACTTTACTGTTTCTTGGAAATGGTGAAACTATGATGTAGGGTAGTACTGGTAGTTTTATAGACAACTGATAGAAACAAAAGCGCATTAGAGTCGTTTCCAGAAGCGCGTAATGAATAGATCTCGAGCTTGTCATCACATGAAAAACTTGCATCATCATCTTTGGTCGTTCAATCCTAAGATAGTGTAACTACAGCTCTCCACCTTTCCCGTACTAATGCTAGTGCCCTTACTTACTGGTGACTCATCCTAATGGCCTTAATCTTTATTTGGCCAATGAACTTATTTCTGGGTCTTCCTTTGGGGACTTTTCCCTCTATTTTAACTTCAATAATGATCTTCCCAAACACAACGTGTACGGGAGTACGGTCTAGACCAGTGATAGCGTGTTCGACACCCTCCCGTTCACGACGGAAGAAAAGTTTCCCTGGCTGGCCAACCTACATTAGTACTCTACTTGAATTTGACTCCACTGCTGAGAGGCTGCAGTCTTAGCAGGAGGCATTCATACAGCCGTACAATATTAACATATATGGCATGATACCCAGTAAAATATTCCGGAGGTAAAATAGTCCCACAATCGGATCTCCGGGTGGGGACTACTGGGAGGGGTACATCAGTCAGGACTGGCAAGCGCAGGATAGGGACATGGAACGTTAGATCTAAGGGCTGAGCGGGCAGCTGGAGAACTTGACGATAGAGACGGAGAGGGTAGGAGTAGAGATACTGGGAGTCAGCGAGATCAAGTGGGTGGGGGCAGACGTCTACTGGAGCGACGGATACCGAGTGATATATTCAGGATACCGAGTGATATATTCAGGATACCGAGTGATATATTCAGGATCCCGACGATATATTCAAGGCCAGAGGATTGCCGGTGTAGGTATCACACCGAAGTAGGAATGGGGCAGGAGAATGAAAGTCTGTCAGTCTGACAGTTCAGCAAAAGGTTTCTGATAGTGTAGCTGGAAGGAGAGCCAACGAACACAGTGACCTTGCAGATCTACATACCGACGCCGTATGGAAAAAGAAATAGAAGATGCCCTCGGGGTAGTGAAGGAAAAAAAGAACCTCACCATTATGGAAAAATGGAACGCGGTGGTAGGAGAGGAAAAATAAGGAAATAGTGTAGGATATTTTAATTGGGCCAACGAAATGCCAAGGAAGATATACTGGTAGAGTTCTATGATGAGAAGAATATGGTAGTAGCTAACACTCTCTTTGAGCTCCATCAGCGTGCGATGTACGCATGGAAGATGCCAGTGGATATATAGCAGAACAGTATGCTATAAGCTACTCGTAAAGGAAAGAAAAAAGTCAGCCTCGGACATTCGTATTCAACAAATGATGCTTTGCGGATCAAGTCATTTGTATGACATGTAGAATATGTGGTTTAAATTTCCTGTTTTTCCCTGAGAGATAGTTACTGAAGAAAATTTCCACCCTTTACTGTTATATCCTCTTTTACATTTCTTCGAAAAAATTTGCGGGAATTTGCTTGAGAATTTTACTTGAATACGTATTAATCCATTCCTGAATTTCATTTTATCCTGGAGAAATAATTTTTTTCTTTAAAAATTTGGATTGAATGAAGAAATCAGTATTTCCAAAATCCAGTGTCTTCGGATCGCAGTCTGAGTTTTGGCCGCGAGTATTTCTGAGCTGTCCATGTCCATTACCATGTTCTCTCTTTCGTAAAAAAGAAAATTTTGTGAAACATATGAATAAGCCTACCGTTGAAGATATACTGTGAGTCCCTGAACTTGTCTGAGTCGTGCTTGACTTAAAACCCATGATCCATCAGAAATGAGACACGGAAATCACTCATCGCCCGAATTGCCCTGCTTATCTCCTTGAAGGGACCAAGAGACAGCTAGTCAAAGGATTGGGGAACTGTGAAGGATGGAGTGACACAATGCCACAATAACAAGCAAGAGAGAAAGGGGTGCAACGGATTTTGCAGGATAGAGGTAAGTGTGAACCATATCTTCTTTCAGCGACTCTTTCAATCAGAGAGTGATAACACGCGGCTGATGAAACTTTCCCTTTGCCATTATTTAAACCCATTCCGGTCATAATATGCCATGAGTAAACGTGATTACGGACTGATTTTTATGAACTTGGCAATAGTGTTTTCAGGAAATACAGATGACATCAATTGTTCACATACTCAAAAAACAATTTGCAAATCAGCCGAGAGTTATGATAAGTGAATATTCATAAGAATTTAGGATTGAAGTTTGTCGCTGGGCGTATTACCTTACTTTCGCAATACTTGTCAGTAGTTCTTGTGGAGTCATCCAATTATTAGTCTTTGAAAATTTATTATTTATTATTATTTATATGAAATGTTACAAACCCTAGGCTGTGCTCTTTGCTCCTTTCTACATTAATACGTTTCTCAAACCTGCCGGCTTTGATAACAACATCTAGTGAATTAATTTTGCAATGTCGTTTTTAACCAAACCATACCGTTTCTTTCTAACTTGATACAATATAAGTCACTGAAATAGACAAAAGTGACTGAGTTGAACTTTGTACCTTTCGATTAATAGCTAATCTTTGCAGTTCCATTTGCGGAAATGTTGTAGTATCACGGTCTTATGCCTGCATGTTGTTAGCGAAGAAAGCAAATTAAGTGAAAGTACCGTCTTATCTGATGGAATAGGAACATTTAGCAGTAATCCTCAATATATTCAATAGACAGACGCTTTACGTATTTTTACGAAGGGATAACTTTGAAAATTCTTCCCATTTATCTACACCAGCTGCACCTGCCGAGAACAAAATCTCTTGATTATCAAGTGCTGACATATTATGTCTATTAAATTTAATTCTGCGATTCAATGGTGAAGACGATAAATTTTTCGTCCATATTCTCCTAACACTGGCTGTTTTTTTTTTAAATGGAAGGATATTGATACCTTTAAGTGATGCATTTTGTGATTTTGCGGAAACAGTGTATTCCATTGTTTTCATTACTAATTGTCACGTTATGACGTCGTGAATTTAGTGGTATCATAGGTATGATATTCGATGAATGAAGTTTTTTTGACGAAAAATGACTAAAAACTATATATTTGCCTTCGTCTTGCTAACCCTCCTAACTCCTCAATTAAAGGTTTATCCAAATTGCCAATAAAAGCATAGAGTTTTATTTTATTCCAAGGCATGCTTTTTTGGACATGGAGGTGACCATTGGTAGAGGGAATCAAAACATTGTGAACACGTGCCTGTATTTTTTTGTTTTGCTTACGCTAGAGATTAAACACAAATTTAAATTAACCTTTCAACTGTTCTCGTCTTGAATCACCTCCTGGCTTCCCTTTGAATCTACTCGTTGGATACATGGCGATGGCCTTTCAAATTTGCTGTGTCAATACCACTCAATTTCATTATCCTTTTTTTTTTACTAATTCCAGAGCCTGCCTCTAATGAACTGTTCCATAGGACCTACAAACTCAAAGAGAAAAACCCTTTCATGTTACATCTACATATTACCTTGAAAGCCACATCAAGACAGGAGATGAGTTATCGCCGACATGCACTGTAATTTTCCCTTATAAAGTTAACGAAGCTATGACTGATAGTGTTGTAGCAAGAACCGGCAAAAAATTTGGAAATCGGAACTTTCTCCACCATGAATTGGGATATAGTTATTCTCCCAATTGATACCTTTAAATGATGCATCGTGTGTCACTCGTTATAAAAATATTATTTTGCATCCACAAACGCACAAAGACAAAAGTGTCATTCAGGATGTTAAGGTAGCGGTAAAAATGGAAATATCATCGCACATGGTACATCTTGTAATGAAAAAAAATGGAGTGACACGTACTGTTTTACTGGACTCAATCTTACAGATATCAATTTATTGCGTAATACGGTAAATACCATAGTACAGTTAACAATGAAACCTGCTCCGTGTTTCACTTCTCAGTATTTTACCACACACCAGCAAAGCAACACTAAATTACCCAACCATAACATAAATAAGCACCCTTTGCATCAGATACAAACATTTATAAACTACCTTGTGACACACTATGCCCATCACCTCCACGCAAACACAGAAATTCACATAAATCAACTCCCCTCAAGAAATGTGAACAACCACAAACCCCAGTATTTCAGGTTAAAACAATCAGTCCACCAAACATCATTAAAACCAGCAAACCTGCTTGTGGTGAAAACAAAGTGCAAGCCTCCGTGCATTCACCTCCTCTCCTCTGACGCGTCTGGACCTTCTCTGCTGTACTTCACGGCACCTCATGCGTCGTGGCGACACCCCGCGGTTCCTGCTTACTTTCGCGACCGTGGATCTGTCGATGCTCTTCCCCCCTCTCTGTTTACTCCCGCAAAACACTCAGTAAGAAAAACTTTTCGTCATTAATCGTCTTCCAATAAGCGGATTATTGTGGTAACTCGTGGCAGGCTGTCGACACAATGCCTCCCGTCCAATTCCTTGCTCAGCGTGGTTACTCGCAAGCCATCTAAACAATGAAAAAACCCATCACCTTGCCCGCCCCCCATTTAAAAGTTACTCTCTGCGACCTATTATAACCTTTCTGGAAATTTCTGGTGTGTTCGATATTTCTACGTATTGTTAAACTTATATAACATTAATAAATAAATCACGCGGGTGTATACGCGGTTGGCATTTCCCAGCGCGCACCAACAAACATGGGGGAATGCGCCCTATTTAATATTATAAAATATACTTTGAATACAGCATGAAACTATTGAAAACATATCATGACACGAGCAAAACATCCGTAGAACGAAAACACGCCACACTGTAGTAAAACAAAGCACCCAACCGCCGAGAACGCGTCGAACATGCAGTTCAACATGTCCAGAACCAGAATATGAGTACGTTACAATCTAGTAATTTTGCATTTCTCTCTCGTTGATTAAGTGTTTAATTCATGGTTGCTCATTACGTTATATCACTATATCAGTACATCATTTTTACCTATTTTAAGATTTTGTTGTCGAATGGTCCATGCCTACTTTTTCTAGGAATTATTGATACATCATTTCCGTGTCTGTGACTCTTGGTTTAAGATTTCGGTCCCAAATTCCTCGCAGAAAAGCGTTCACGACTCAATCATTGAAACTCAAACCATTTGAATCATGCTCCCCAATGACCCCATCTGAGAACACGTAATTTGAAACCCTCTTCTCGGCAAATGAAGGATCTTTTCGCATTAACATTAGATCAAAGGAAAGTCACTCTTTCGGAAAATTCTCATTAAAACGGTCTCACGATTTTAAGACGGCCCACTTCTGATTATCCTACTCGTTATAAAGTTTTCCCTCGAGTGCAGGAACATCTCTAGTAAAAAGGGTCACCCGAGGGAGAAGATAAAATCGAAATAGAAATCTACTTCTGAAGTCCTTATTCGTGAGAGTTTGAACGTCGTTGTGGAATTCCCTCTTTCATACTCTCTGTTGAAGTGAATATAACCGGGATAATTATAGCAATGCCATCAAATTGTAATGTCAAAGTGATAGTGTGCCAAAAAAGAGGAAATGAAGATTAAAAGGTCATAATACGCCATTTCCTCGTCCTCGTTTGGACCATTCATAGGTTATGTTATATTCTCTTAAACGCGTATTACCTCATTGAACGTGTACCACACCAAGTACGATCATGTTGTTGAAACCAAATGTACGTGGATTTGAAGTGAGTTGAAAGAAATCTTTTCAGGTGAAACTTTTAGCAAAATCTTTCATGTGCTTTTCATCTTTATTGCGTAGTTTGTACTATTTTGACTTCCTCAAGAACTGGAAGCTGTTGTAACTGCTGTTAAATGTGAAAGAATAAATATCTTCAAAAATCCCTCTCCATACATCCTTTCTGGCTTGTGGCACCCAACGAAAGCACCACACAAGAAAAATTGAGCCTCACAAGCTAACAGGGGGAATTTCCCCTTTTCTCTTCGTGAGGTTGATTCATGGCATGAACTGAAAATATACTTGAACCTTTCCCAAATGATTTAATGTCCTTGATGACATGGTAAAGATGATTTTCTTTGTGCACCATGCCATGTGTTAACTTTAATATCCAATATAATTTTTTTACATGAAATTTAAGTTTGACTTCACTTTTTTAACATCATTTAAATTAAAATGACGATTTATTTCCCAATTATTTTACTATTTTAAGTATTAATAAAATTAATTATAAATTAATAAAATTTGCCTCCTTACTATATTATCATTCTATTACCATTACTTTATAACAATATTTAACTCACAGATATGGTACAATATAGAAGGCCCTGGACACCTTAAAGTCTATTCACTCAACATAAATGCGGATTTGTTACTAGTTTCGTGTAACCGTTAGAGAAATGAATAATTGGATTTATTCGACATTAAGAGAGATGCATTTGGGGCGAATTTCATAGGAGAGGTATAGAAAGATACCTTCTCACGCAACAAAAATATTTTTGTGAGGGAAGCGCAGGGAGAAACGTATAATGCGGGCAATTATGGGAAAGGTCTGCCTAAATACACTCAGACTTACGCTTTATATGGTGGCCTTGAGTGTTGTCTGATGTTTGAAAAATGCTTTTATGTAACATGAAGAGTCAAGGTGAAGCTTACTATCCGATTTCGATTCTCAAAAGTGGAGCAAGATTCCGTGTCATTGAGCAATATTTTGCTGAATGTATTTTTCTCCTCTTTGGAAGATAACATCCACTTTTGTGAATCTGACGTCATTCAAAATTGGAATTCAATATTGTCCTATCTTCCTCATGTCACCATTAAATTCGCATGTACGATATAACGTGAATTTGGTGGATATGGGAAAAAGATGTTGAGAAAGTTTTTTAAATAATGTGGCATTTTCGTCTTTAAGGTATTAAATTTGAGAATAGTGTCTTTAATGTTAACTAGAAAATTGAATTTAAAAACTCTTGTAAGTGGAAGTTTTTTCTTGCTTAGGAGAACGCGTTATTGCCACTGGTTTCCGCTCATCGCTCGGATTGACATTTTCGTGGTTGATTTGCCTGTTAGCCTTAACAATCTATGCAAAAAAGATGTTATTTATATCAGTATTTTTTAATTAAGACAAAAGCGAACTAGTTGTTTCAAAGAAAACTGTGGTTTCCAATCATGAAATTCAGGTAGATAATTGTGGAATCTATCCCATTGCCTATGATATTAACTAACAAAATGAATAGGATAAAGAAGATAAAAATTTGTGACTTCCACATTTTATTGAACACTTTTCGAACTTATTGAACACACTCCGAAACCGGTCACTAATCTGATGATGGCGTGACAGCCGAAACCTGTCGCTAGTGTTCAATAAATTTTGGAAGCCACAAATTTTTATCTTGTTTATTATGACGTACTTCCACCCCGTAAAAGCTTCAAGTATCCATTTTAAAATGACTTGTTTTCAGAAATCCAATTATAGGAAATATTTTTAAATATGTATCTCAACAAGGAACTCATGAAATGCGTTAGCGCCTGATCAGAGCCAATCTCCAAAACTTATTTCGCAGTTCTTATCTTTAGAATCAGATAATATAATGTTATATTAGATAATAGTATCAGAGAATACGATAATGATATGCCCTTAAGGCAGCGGCTTGTGCTTAGCAACTTTGTGGAGTACAGTAACGAGATTGCATGCAATAGCTCAAGATGAAAACTTGCCCTAAAAAACGTTCGAAAGTGCTTGTTCAAAGATAGAAGAAATGGTTGCACGTGAAAAGCTCCTCAGCAGTCTCATCTGGCGAAATGAAAATGTGAGACATTATGTAACGCAGTAGCGTTGTATATTAAGTTCTTTCGCAGGAACAGTGAACCTTCTGCATACAAATGCGTAATAAAATAGGAATGGATGTAAAAAGAAACTAGGGGCAATATCCTTCTTCCGCCGTACGTAGGTTGATCATAGTGAACGGATTATACTTGGCGTTGGGAAGCATCTACGCCTTCATTTTAATCTACATTTTGCCCTGAAAGTAATCATTATGATATGCGGTTGAGGGTGATTTTTTACTTAGAAATCAATACTCTATAGATAGGCTTCCAAGGTTTCAGGAACTTGGACGCATTACTCACGTGCATACTTACATATACATGCCAGTATTCCAAAAGAAAGTTTGCATTTGTGAGATTTGCAATATTATCACTTTGATGAAATACGTTTTCTGAAAAAGATTACATTACAATTATACCTATTGAACGACCAAATTGTAGTACCTTGATGGATATTATTTAAAGTGTCTACTCTTCCGCAGAATATTTCAGTGTTAAAGTGAAATTTGAAGTGAAATTGTGTGTAATTGAGTTTTTTTGCTAATAATCTTGACTACCTTTGGATGTTGGAGTTCACCCCAAGTTTCTCACTTTTCCTAAAATCTTAGTACCTCTAGGAGCGTAGTGGTTTGAGTATTTACTTGGTAACTGATCTGCAATTCGATTTTCAGTCTTTGTAATAATCCCCACTTTTGCAAATTTCGACGCGTTGAGAAAATAAAAAACTCTCATTATAAAAAAATTTTATAGGAAATTCTTAGGCACATGAATCTCGGGATCCTTAATTTTACATGTATAAATGTCAATTTTACCACAATCGGTTTGATATCAAACTCATGCAAATGATATCTTATTACTATATTGTTTCCCAACAATTTTTAATCACTCACAAAAAACTATGTCGTTGTTCGTAATTTACTGGCACTAAATTACTCTCGAAATACTTCACTTTATTGCATTTAAATTCTTGAATGGTTTATCTAAATTATTACCTACAAAGTACCTCGTAAGCTGCGTGTAGGTTGTGATATGATTTCATTGAACACCAGGAATGCAATAATAGTCCTTGTTTAAGAACAAGCGTCACAAGCTAACACGGCCGCCAGGAGCAGACCAAGAGGTGGTAGGGAGAGCAATGAACGGCCAAATCATAAACTATGGTAGTACTTCGTTGGTGAACTTCCTAACATGCAGTGTTATTGGTAAGATACAGCGACTAATTGCTTGTATAAATACTATTTATTCATGAAGGCTATTTCATCCAGAACACTAAAGCATGCGGGATAATTTAAGGGGGAGGGTAGTAGTTAATTATGGAATAGTTTCAAGCTCAAGTTCCTAGTTTAGTCTACCTAGAAAGGGTTGGTGTTACATGAATTTATCTATGGCAACTATCATGCTCCATTATATCTGCGGAAAAGTTACATTTAAATTTATCACTCCTGAAATATATTTCTTGATCAGATGCTTGTAATCTTATGTACCCTAATAACTTGGCTGTAGCAAAATATTTTTAACGTCCTGCATAGGATCATCTGATTCAAATTTACGCAATAGATTTGACCTACACTTTTCGTTATGTATGTGATTTGAACCTGCCGCCATGTTGCCTTGCGGGTGTTGTGCTTTCCGCTCTGCATTTATCACATTGGGTTCTGCGTGGACATGGGTGCCCTGGGGGACCATACCTATCATGAGGGAACTCAAATTGTTGTAAAAACATTTGATGGGCTGGGTTGAGGGCAGCTATAAACTTAAAGGCTACTAACAAGGATAAGGTTATCGGATAAGGTTGTAGCTCACGATCCTCGGGTAGAGTGCGATGCATATTTTTTGCTCCTGCATTATATCATTATGAAGGTAGGGGTTACAAAATAAAATAGATACATCGTTGAAGAGGCACATTAAGCAACCATTTCCTCCCGCTCACCGTTAACGGTTACAACAAAAGAATGGCATGGCAAAAACATTCGTCAAAATGAAAACTCTTTACAAACGAAAGTGGAACGATTTTTGAGCGAAAATTAATTCACCTAACATATTCGCTCGGGCCATTTGTTCATATATTTTAAGATAAAGCAATTACCTTATGCGAGTTATTTCGATTCATGACTCATTACAGTAAAAGAGCAATGCTGCTGCTGAAATCGATGTTTCTGGTGTATCAACTTAAATTCTGATGCCGTTCACATAGTTGACCTCGTATTTAATTTACTTATATATAGTTGTCCTCGTATTTGCATTCTTAAATGTTCCCGTAAGCTGTCGCTGCGGTTGGTTTCTTCTTTTATTTTACATCTTTTATCACTAACACTATCAATTCATGGATACTATTAAATAATGACTCATGCAAAAATATTTGTTATCTGTGGTGAAAATACAGTCGTTCTTCTGGCGGCTCAAAGTATAATACGGTGATATAGGAAGACATAAATCGTCATGGTATAAAATACCTCTGCCGTCGATCATCTCCAAAAAAAACCAATCTAACCTGCGGGGTTCAAGGTACAGAGGACCTGGGGAGGATACCGGGGAAATTAGTTGGGAGAGGCAACAGGTCTCATCGAGGATCGAGAGTTCTTTTCGAGAGGAGAGAGAGTTTTCTTCGGAGGGCAAGTGGTGAGTACCAGGCGTCAAGAAAGAGCGGTTTACGAAAAATTTCCCGAGCTGACGTGGTGAGGAAACCGTTTGGCCGAGAGTTTTTGGATTATGGAGTCTCTAGTTGGTCTTGGATTGGGAGGAACACAATTGAAGTTAAAATAGAGGGAAAATTCCTCAGCGGAAGACCTAGGGAGTTCATGGAAAGAGGAAAGTACAAATAAAGAGCTGAAGAGCTACCAGGAAGAAAGGTTTCTACCATTACATAGTGAGGGATGGAGGGATGCTGTCAACCAAACTAAGGATTGAACGACCAATGATGATGATGATAAGTTGGTATCGGCTGTGGAACTGATTTTGACTTGGAGACAGAGGTGACGGAGAAGAATAGGCATCCACTAGAAACCTCGCTTGCGATGCTTGCCTACCTATCTGGATTAAAAAATTAAGCTGCACTGTGCCTCACTGTTGAAAATCAATTTACTGTTACGATCTGAGGGAATTCTTGGCCATTATTCTGCGTTGCCTTATTTCTTATTGATAGAAAATCGAATTCTGAACCAATGTTGGATACCATAACCTGCGATAATATGTCAGGAGATGAAGATTTTCCTATATGCACTTTACTACTAATGTCATAGGTACAAGTGAGAAGAAGCTTGCAGTATAAGAAACTACTACGCACTGATAATGCCCATAGAAACATAAAAGAAAATGGATGTTGGAACCTAGGGAATTGGTGAAAGTAGTTTAAGGAGATTGAACTCAGTAAAATTAATTTTTTTTTCTCTAGATAGACGCATAGGGACATCAATTTGGCCAGCGGAGTTTTATTCAGAAGTGTTTGGTTACAGAATCTATACTCTACTGGAGGAGACAGGATTTAACCTTTTTATTGAAAAAGAATGTCCACTCTTAAAACTTTATTTTCTGTTAGCCTTCCATGGCCATGTATTTAAGGTGAAGCTTTAAGACCGTGCATATGTATGGCTAATTATTTTGGAAACGGGCAATCAGTATTGTTGGGAGTAAAATTGGCACTCTTAGTTGACACAAATCTGTGTCTTTCTTGTGCAGAAATTCGTCATGAAAAAAATCAAACACAATCAGTATGATTACAATATTGCTAATGTTACTTTGCTTGGTTTTATATCTTGCACTGTAATTTTCTTAGTTTACCAGCGACAAGCTTAGAAAATTCACTGTGCAATTTTTATGCAGTATGACCAAAGCAGGGGTTATACATGTATAAATTACATTTTCAAAGTTTTATAAACGCATTTAGAACGACTCAGTATTTCATACCATATGACTTGAATAACCATCCCAAAAAGATATTCCTTACCTATCTTTGAAATGACTACTGACGAAACATCTGACCTGTCCTGCAGCAAAAATATTTAGCTACGATTTAATGATTTCCAAATATGAAATGTGACCCTGGATCTACTGGACGATAGTTGTGAGTCGAAAAAATGCGTAAAAAGAAATGTCCTTTTATCGTTCTTTGAAAGAATTCTTTTCAGATCAGTATGGGAATATAATGTTAAAATCTGGATGTAGATCTTGCAATAGGCATTTGAGACGTAAGATTAAAAGAAAAGGATGGAACTTTTTGGGTAGGAAATGAAGTAAGTGATGTCACGTGAACATTACTATCGGAATTTGAGAAGTCTTGCAAGACTACGGGTTGGTAATAGAGGTTATGGTTGGATATTAATCCTTAATTGATCGAACGGTGGTGGAATCAGTTTGCTACAAAAATTTAAAGGGTTTTGAGTTTTTATTTTTACCGCAACGTTTTGTTTATGCTGTATTGCTTCTGTAGAAATTTTCAGTCGAATGTGGTGAAATCCCAAAAGCCTTTCAGACGCTTATTGATGGAGGCTACGGAAACTTACTCAGGTATTTCTACAACCCATGGAAATATTTAAGGAAATTTTGGTTGGTGGAGCCGAGGGCGTTGGTAAAAATTACTAATGAAAATTGAATTTGATATAGCATACAAGGTTAACATCAATGTTTAATCTTCTACTCATAAAGTGATAAATACCTGTTATGTAATAAGTGATTCAAATGACACGCTCCAGTCGGTGGACCATTAGTCATAATTACCATGAGCACTTGGTAAACTGTGCGACAAGTCGAACTTTGTGAACCGCATATTGCAGCTTATGTATAATAAGGCTTGTAATAGTAGGTACATGTTATGTTCTTTATAATATTGTGTGCTACCTCAGCTTAAACCTGGAATCCGATATTACTGATATAATTATTGCCGTAAATGCTTCAGCCTAAGCCATAAACTAACTCGCGGTTGCACTTTGTTTTGTAGTTAAAAGATAAAATTATTGACTTAGATCAGTTATGCATGCATTATTATGAAATAAATAGTTCTATAACTTATCATATTTAGCTATGATTAATAATTATAGCCTATTGTATGGGATATCGTGTTGCTTAAATCCTCTGGACTCATATTTTTCCACCTTTTAAGACTAATATAATATGTTTTGCCTCAAATGCGCACTATTTTCAATAATTCTGCTCAAGATATACTAACTGTCGATGCTTTTTGGGAGATTTACACGGGTCAGTAGAGAATCAATGGCTTAAACTCGAGATGTATTCATTTCGAAGCAGCGTATTTATTAGATTTTCTCGAAAGCCTCGAAAAAATATTCCCAATAGAACGAGGGCAACGCTACTGTGTGATATCTGTGGCCAAATAATTCTTATTTCTGTATTCCAGTGGAATTGGCAGTATTCCAGCGAGGCACTCCAAGTTCGTAATATGTGAGAGTATGGCTGCTGTAGTATATTTCATTGATTTATTGGCTCTGTGACCCCAAAATCTTACCCAAAGTATTTTATACTGTGCGATTGACACCGTGGTACATATATTTACCTGAAGTTATGGATCCATAAACCTCTAGTGTAACCAAAAACCTCTTACAAATCATCTGGAAAACATTGAATTCACCGAAATTCGCCAAACAATATTGGATTTCAATGCTGTTTGGTCAAATTATTACAGCTTTATATCATCTATTACAACAGATACGGTAATAACATTTATTTAATTCCAAAACTATGCATTTGAAGTAAAGATATCCTTAGCAATCATATTATGTACCGAATTGCTATCCTTAGAGGTTAATACATTTATGTAAGTTATTTGGATGGACTGAAAACATTAGCATCGAGTAAAATAGGAGTTGAATTGAAAAATATTCCCTGACACTGCTTACACATTCACTGGTAAGATATTGAATATATTTAATTTGCACGCAGGCCTAGTTTGAAAATTGCTTCCTTAGCCATTTCCCTGTAACCCTAGCATTCTCAAATCAAAGGATGAAAATCACATTAATCCCCTTCTTCTTTATCGATCTATTCTTCAGCCTGGATGAGTGGTTACGCTGATTATTGGGGTATACTGCACCGTCAAATATGCTCACATTTGCTATCCGAAATATTTCTCAAGACGTATATTTTCAGTCTGGTGAAGTAACGGAAATCCCCTATCATTTGAAGGATTAAAGTTGGAGGAAACTGGGCATAATTGATATTGATCTCCTAGTACAATCAAAGAATCACTGGAGAAAAAATTTTTGATTCAGCATTAAACGCCGAACTTACCGATTTTGTCCACATTCCTCTCTAAGGAACCAGGCAGACCATTGTCTACCTGAGTGTAATAGCAGAGAAAACAATACATGTGAAGTAGCATGCCGTAATGTCGCTGTTGTACGATTATAATAGGCCGGTCACATCTCATATTTGCAGCTGGGAAGACGGTCGCAGTTATGGGTTTCGATTATTTCAGCTCGTCCTCGTCCCAATTACAGCATGGAAACTTGGACACGAATACAAGATGCGAAAGTAGGCACTCACACTTTACTTGCAAACGACAGGTTTTTTCCTCAGCATTAACTTGAGGCAAGCATAGACCATGTTTGATAGATATCGGTATTTGGTAATCGGTAACGGTACTCCGTAGTGACAGGAAAAGTTTTTGTGAAGAGTTTTAAAATAAAACGAGGAAATATGAAATAAATATAAATAAATTTTGGTATAAATATATTTCATGTGGCGCTTTGATTATGCTCAGTGGAATTGATACTCGAGTGTGCACAATTGATTGAGCTGGCAGGCGAGTGAAAGCAGCCAAGAGTGGAAGTCGTTTCACAAGGCATTAATACAGAGGGAGAGCATTATCTGACAACAGTTAGTGATTTATTCACCAAATACATAAATTTCATCCTTATAAAAATCATCTATCATATTGTTAATTTATCATCATATCTCATGATGACTGAAAACCTATTTGGTGATGAATTTCTAAAAGTATTTAGTCCTTAAGTGACTTCGCAAACGTCGTATACCTCTACCATGATATTTTTCAGTAATGGGAGGGCGCAATCATTTCTTAGGAGTCAGTAAATGTATCTGATGCCTACCCATAAATTTAAGGACAAGTTTGACCCTGGTATGCATTCAATTTTATTAGCGAAGGAATTGTACCAATCGATAAAAACGAAATGTTTGATCCAATATATTTTTCCGGCTGTATGGGAGAAGAATAATAAAAACATTACTTACAAAATCAAATGTATTTTGTTGGTTTATATTTTTAATTGTTGTATAATCCTCAAGATAGATTGATTTTTGTCTCCAAGCGACCTGGTATCACAACACCAGCCTCTTTCGTCCTATGTTACGTCCCATTATTTCGTAGTTAATGAAAAAACGTTTTCCTGGGTCAGGTCCTCCCATCTCCACCAACTATTTAAGAGTGTGTCCCGAATCGAAAAGTGCATGAAATTATCAAAACAGATTGGTTATCCGAGATTAATTCCTTTTTGTGCACAAATGGAAATATATGTTATTTCCTTTTTTGATCACGTTTAAATTTTAAATTTCGAGTGATTTACCATGGTCATGGTGGAAAATGTGGGAGGCAAAAAGACGCATTGAGCCTATAAATCTTGGCATGAATTTTTCATACATTATCTCAGGGGCAGAATCGACTAAATTAATAGAGTATCCTATCTTTATTTAGGTGTAGGTAATAAGTGAATTTAAATCCGCTTTTCGAACTATAGCAGAAGTCCTTATTGGGCTCCATTCTTTACTTATGGAGAAGCCTCAAAGCTAGTTTATGCGATAAATTTGTGTAACATTTTTAAAATGTCATTTTACAAATATGGCGGATCCACTTTGACATTTAATTGAGCCTGTATTTGATGAACTCTTACACAGAGATGATGATGATAAAACCGTCAAATCCAGCGTTTTGATCATAAGTCTGTCCTCCTAGTTACAATTCGACAATTGCCGAGTATCTGAAAAGTCGATGCAACGCAATATCAGACGAAATATTTCTACTTCCCCCCCTTCGTAGCTTGTCAGCATCGGTCAAGGCAGCTCGTGGTATTTGTGAAGGGCCTCGCTTTTCCCTTAGCCAGATGGAAGAAAGATCGGGTTCTAGCGACTATAAGAGGAAGAATTAGTTGGGACAGGGGATGGACGAAGGGACTGATTTGCGGAAATGAAGTGCGATTGGAAGAACAACACGGAGAGAAAGATTCTTTGACGAGAGGAAGTGAAAAAAGAGGAAAAGGTTGTGGAGCAAAAATTAGACGAAGTCGGTGACCTCGATTGTACTTGGGCGCGAGTGAACGGAGTAGGAGGAGCCGGGCGGCTGGGTTTGAAGCGAGACAGGAGATTGGGGAGCCTCCAATCCGACCTAATTGCCAATTACTTGAGAGCCTGCGACTGAGTCAGCAAACTTTCTCTCTCTCTATCCCTCTCCTCACTGTCGACACATGACGCTTCCCACCTGGACCTATTTCCGCATCTCCTCTCGCACTCAGCTCTCCTTTTGTGCCGAGAATCGCTGCCCGTTGCACACATCCCCATCTTCCGCTCCCTCCTGTCTGTCCAGCATTGCCGTCTCGTCCTATTCCGCTCCATACCTCATCCTCCTACGCCCTTTCTTTTATAGTTTTCTTTCACAAAACTATCCTTTTCAATTGCAAAGACCGCCCACTGGGCTCACAGTTCACAGGATTTGCTTTTTTTTCACTCTATCCCATCCTACAAAAGGTGGTGTGTGCCCATTCAATCACATTTTACCTCCTTTGTCTTTACTTCAAGTCTGTCGAGTTGGTGAATTTCATGCTTCTTCCTGTCCAAGGCTACTGCCTGGAGTGAGCTTGGGCTTCGAAACCGAATTTTCTTCAGCGTTCGCTCTTCTTCAACATTTCTGCATACTCTCAAATGCCTAATCTCCTAAAACCTTCGATCGAAACGTCCATACAGCTTCTCCTAGATCAGGGGTGGCCAACCCACGGCACGCCTTAAACATTTTTTCCTGCCCGCGAGATTCATCACATTTTTATACAATAACTTTAACACAATGATAATAACTCATTATGTTTCAATTTTTCACTCCAAAAAATGTCAATAGTGGTTATAAATCTAATATGGGGATATATAATTTTATATGCGGCCCGCGGAGTTATGATGCATTTCCAAAATGGCCCGCAAGATCATTTTAGTCGGCCACCCCTGTTCTAGGTGACTCCCTATTTCGGTTTTGTAGACATGTGCCTCCAAAAGTTTCTCAAGCTTTTGTCGCGCTTCAATTTTTTCCAGATGGCCTGATCAATAACTGATTATTCACCAAGATTTTGCGATATTTTCATATTTATGTTTACTTCTATATCCTAGTTATACCTAAGTTATTCTTCCACCACGTTACTGGCCCATAAAGATGTATGAATTTTCTCTCAAATTATATCGGGTCATCTTGTTCCTTTTTGCCAATAGACCATGTTTCACCTCCATATGTGACAAGTTGTTTGATAAGTATCAGATATACTTTCAATCTGTCATAACATTCAAACAGCTTGCTTTGCAATTTAATTGTGTAATATTTACATGTAACGCCCTATTGTCTGCTGGAAATTACCTAGGTAATTGCCATGACCTACGTCATATCGTATAGTAAATAGATGTGTTTTAATTAGTGGATTCGTTATTTTTTGGACGTGGCTGACCAATAAGTCTATATTCTCAAAAAAGTGCATAGGTTGCTCCATGAAAAAAAGAGTAATTTTAGGCAGAGGAGACATATTGAGCTGAAACCCCGGAGTATTTTAATTGATGTTCGGCGTCAGTATTATTTCCACAATGAGTATCAAGAGGTGCATTTACTTACGCTGTGACTCAAAATGTTCTGCACTGAACGCGGCATCCCAAGAACATTCAATCGGAATCCGAAACACATTGATTTACCTACTCCGCTCTTTGTATTCGAACTATAGCCCTAGCACTGGGAAGTCGCCGCAGGTACACTCCACTCCATCTGTTTCGTCTAATATTTTAACGAGAGTTACATTTAATAAGTATGAAAGTGCATTAAAATTCATCTCATTCTCTAAGGTTTTAAAATATTTTTTACCCCATACCGACAAACTCCAGCATAAACAAAGAAGGAAACCTTTCTTTAAGTTGCAATTTTTATTTCGGCCATTGAAAAACTTCTCATTTGTTATGTAATGCCTTGAATCACGCGGTTGCAGCAAAATATGTTCAGCTGAAATTTTTGGTTCCCGAATAGGGCTCAAAAAATAAGTTTTATGCCAAATTCAGTGTCAAGAATATAAAAAATACAGGAATCAAAATAATTAACTTCCAGAAACTATTCATCGTTTATTTATATAGTTTTGTCATTATAATATTATCAATAGCCATATGACCCCTAGATAGGTTGACTGAAGCCCTGCACTCATTCCTGTTCCCTGCTTATTTCTTTTAAATATATCATTCTATTATTGAAGGTTACTCTGTCTTTCCGCCAGGTTAAACTCTCCATCTTGGCCGACGTTTCAACGAACGACGATGGACGACTCGTTTCGGACGACCTTGAATAACATAAGCCAGGAAAGGCATTCAATTATTTTGAGCTATGCATGGCTCTTTTAATGGATATATCTAAAATTTATAGCCTTGAGCCTAGTTTTACAGTTTTAATGAGTTACAAAATGTTTTCAGTAACTAACATTTCATATTTATTTTATTCAAATACATATTTTTCACAATGGCACCGAGAAGAATATCAATCCTTGGCTGATAGTGAAAATCTGCATGAATAAGCCTGAAAATGTGTACATTTGTAAAAGATTTGTACAAGTAAATTTTCAGATTCCTGAAAATTTATTTAATATGATCGAGGGGAATAGGGAATAAGTTTAGCAATACTTTCTCCTTTTAATTTTTTACGTCCTACCGATAGAAAAATGAGTTTTAATTGTCAATTACCAATAGTGGTACATAGAACGAGACTAGTAGAATAACTTGTTTTTGAGAAAACGTAGTTTACTGAGAAATATTGGTGAATATTAGGTAAAAATAGAATGGTTTGACGATTGGTTACATGCAGAGAAAATCTCATTTTGCCGCATGTCAGCACGTGTTAAGAACTTTCAGAGAAACTGCCTGGTGAATCAGAATATGCAGTCGTAACATAATAAACAAGTCTGTAACCTTGATGACATGCAATCGAAATGATTAACAAGCAATTATTTTACCGTTTTGACAAGTCATTACACATTTACCATAGGTGTCTGTTCACCTTTTCAGTGTCCGATTAAACATTTTACACTATTATCTAAAAGGTCTCCTCCTAAATTGGCGTAATTAATATGAACCGCTTTATTTTATATTTAAACAAGGCATCAATAAGACTGCAAAATATATTTTGACGGATAATTACCCTATATTTATCGTTGTTCGGGAATATGAATGACAGTTGACTTCTCTGAAGCTGGCTTTATTAATTCTTGTTTGTTGTTTTCCATTGCTGTCAGCGACTTTTAATGAATTGCCCCTTAGTACACCGTGAAGCGATTGAATTCACGTAATTACCAATTATTGGGTGGCCCTGGGATGTGGTCGTTTAATTATTTGGTGAAAGGAGATGACATGAGTAATTTTTTGCAGCTCATTTTTACTGATCGTTTAGTAATTTAAAAATATGAGTTCACGTCACCGATGCATTTGATTAAATGGATATTTCAAAGCAACCTAGCCTAAGAGTGTAAATGCAGGCATTTACGTCAAAAATTTGTGATTGCTGCAAACGATCGGAGCCTTATAGGAATGTGCCTGCTCATGACGTTGATTGCACATTTTTTCTGCCTTAAAACTGGCTTTCAATTCTTCCAGCAGGCATCAATCAAGAGAAAAATATTTCGAGAATCGAACCGTTAACCGTTGCTTTGACTCTACGGGTCCATGTGCATGCTTTTGAGCTTAGGAGGAGAACGATTTCCTGGCAAAGTATTGACAGAGGAGCCAGAGAAAGACAGTTTGTATAAAGGCAGACATTCAAATGGATTTAGATATGTATATGCTGAAGCCCAGAAACGACGTTTTATCAGGTATTTTCCATTCAATATCTGTTCCATACACCTAGAAGTAAATGGTAAAATATTCATGGGACAAGTTAAAATTTATATCTAGAAGGCATGATGTTCGTCTATCTGCTTTTCTGTGAAAAACAACCATAAGTCATTACCAATTGACCTTTCTCCGGAGTCATTATTTTCTGTATTAAACCGCAAACATTTAAAATTAGTACAAAAACACTAATTCAATAATCATTTCAATAAATATGATTCTTTGGCTTATGTTATAAAGGTATTATTGGTGACATTACCGAGTCAGAGGTTGAGAATCATGGCGTTCTTTGGAGAAGACTATCCATCGACATCGGGTCTATCATACTACCATATAAATTATTTTATTATGTACATAGTAGAAGGCACAGACTTCTATGGAACTAATGTTTCATAATTTTCGTGTCAATTCTGGAAAATTAAATGGAACCAGCATTTTATGTCCTTGCGTTCCATCAAGAATGGTAACGCAAGGGACAAGATGACCAATATGAAGGCAAAATCCGATAGCTTGGATCCTGTAACATCATTTCTGCTATAATTTAAATGCATATGACGATTTTTCATACTGCCTCGATGAACGACGATGAAATACGTCAAAGTTTCCTCACGAAAAAGTCCTAGATTGAGGAAAGAATCACGAATCTTTGGCCTGCCAGAAGGAAACGCAGAATATACAATCAAGAGTGCGCTCTTCGAGGGTTTGACATACATAAATAATATTTTTAAGTTAATGCGCTAGAATTATAAATCTTTTGATGATAGAACTGTCAGTAAAACAGTGCATATTTTTAGGCATTTGAAGATGATCTAAAGTTCGTGACAAATCTGTAGAGGGTTAAGAGGATCAAGGAAAAGTACACGTCAGGCAGTGATCAACATGTATGAGATTGCTAGTAGGTTTTGAAACACGCCTAGGTGACAGCGCGAGAGGAAGTGATTGAGCTGTCTCGTACCACGCAATACATAGGCATCAGGCATCAAGGCTCACCGCCACGCTGCCGCGACTCTGGTTACTGGCAAATGCACAATTAGTGCCCAGTATGAAATACATTCAATACCCCTTCGAAAACAAAAAGGCTATAATTCGCTATGAAAAATATCAATTTACTCTTTATTTTAACCCATATATCCCAATTTCTAGTCAGGTATGTAAGCCAGTCAAGTTATCAAAACTAAACTTTAATTCAGCGAGGATTTTCAAAATAAGATGCTCCCGCTTCTAGTGTGCATTGTTTCACAGGAGACGTGCGAGTACTCAATAAGTCTCTGTCGCAGAGTATACAGTACTAAGTCATCTATTTAGAACAGTGGTTCCCAATATGAGCCCTAGCGCCCCTAAGGGCGGTGCGGTAATCTAAGGGGCAGGGTAAGACGAAGCAAGGGAGTGGTAAAATGAAGAGCACTAGATGTTGTACTGTCCATTATTTTTTAATATTGGAAACTTTACAACACGTGTTTCAGCACTTTATTGGCCATCATTATGTATACTGTACTAGCCCTAGATATTGTACTGTCAACTATTTTTAATACTGAAAACGTTACTACACGTATTTCGGCAATTTATTGGTTATCATCAGGTACACTGTTGACTTCAAGAGAGTGATAGATTCCTAAGCTGAAGGTAGGTACCGTAATTTATGCACATGGATGAATTACCTATCTATCAATTTAATGAGAACTATAAATTAGGGTAATCTTAATTATTTTGAGTATGTTTTCATTATCTCACCAACCGTATTCAAATATATCTTCAAGCATGTTTATTAATTTGGAAATGCGAATGCAGATCAATGGGAAATTCGTTAATAGATACCAATAATCATGGCTGATGCTTTTATGACGGTAGGATAGTTATCGCTCAGGATTATGAGTGCCTAAATTATATGACACGGAACTTAATCGAGGAGTAAAACTATGGAGTTTAGAAATAAGTTTAGACGAGACAGAATGCATTTGTATGGGAGGCCAACAGAAAAATCATATAATTAAAAACGTAGAATATATATAACGATGTGACAAATACAAATATCTGGGAAGGAATGTTTCACGATGACAACAATGGATGCCACAATTTAAGACAGCACTGGAAGAAGTAATATCCTAATTGAACTCTGTACACTGGGACCAGAACGTCTCGAATGAAAATGAAAAACGTGTATGCAACACCATTGTGAAATGTATTACAGCATACATACTTGAAGTATAGACCTTATCAAATAGAATTTAAAAATTTTGATTGCTGCGTAAATGGATTATTGGAGACGTGCGGTTGAAAATTCAAGAATATAGGGAATAATCAACCAAAGAACAAGGAATATTAAAGGAATAACAAGAACATTAGTTGATGAGGAAAGGAAAAAACAGCTAGTTTCATATGGCCATGTGCGGCGGATGGACAAGGGCAGCCTTTCAAAACTGACCGTAAATTGGTAGCTACATGGTAGATGAAAACTGGACAGACCAAGGAGAAGCTGTAAAAATGACATAAAAATAGCTGGATTAGCTACATTGGCCTCTTCAATTGACCACAAAAATATAACACAACGAGAATTCGACAGAGGTGTAAAAACAAGGGGATAGAAAAAAGGAAAGTCTTACTTGGGACGTTTCGGGCTCTTACCTCTTCTTCAGCCGTAGAGAGACCGATAGTGATAGTGCTCCATACGATAATGAGGGAAGAAGTGGGGAGGTGGGGACTTTTGCTTTCCACCGCTAACCGGATTCTTAAATCTTCTCATCGATCTCTTGAAGTTCGCAGACTTAAATCTGAAAAAAAAAACCGTTCTCTCTTTGTGGCTCCGATTATCGCGCTGATCTTCCCATTCCTTTTCGCGTAACAACCCTACGCCACACTGTCCTCCCATCCACCTTTCTAAACCTGACCTGGCCTCACTGTGTACTCTCCTCCCCCACCACTATTTTGGAACCTTTTTTAAGGTGTGCCTCAAATGAAAGAGTCCCCGCCCGCCCATTCTCATGGGCATGATAACCCAGAAAACCCAGCTCAGCATGCTGTGGTTAATCTCTCCTCGATCCCCTTATACCCACAAGAATTGTCTCTACTAAATAAACGCCTCTCTTTCTCCCACACCCCAAGCGTAAACCGTGTTTCTCTCTTGAAGAATGTCCTGCACTTAGCCAAAACCTGAAAATTCGAGTTATCTGGGACTCCTCAACTCTACCTGTCACTTCCCAAGCCCATTATTAGCGCCTTGCTAAAGTTCCGATCTCCCTCTACCCATGAACCCAAATCTCTTGCTGCCAGTCATCCGGTCGAAGTTTTTACTAACCTACTTTGGTCCTAAATCACCAGCTCCTCTTTTTTGAACTCCCTTAACCTGAAATCAAACCTCTCGCCACCTGAATCCTTGGTTCTCAAAAGGTTAATTTGCAACCCTGAAACAGTCAAAACCTCAGCCGAAAAATGTTCCACTATCGTTGTCCTGAACATTTTTGATCAAATTTTAGGAGTTCATCGACAGGTCTCCGATACGTCTGCGTATTTCTTATTCCCCAACGGCCATTATCCCTTTTTTCAAGATTAAATCATCTTCGTCCAAGAAAGAGGAACCCCACTGCTGGTGCACGCTTTATCATCTTTTGTGAAAGATACCTTCCATTTCCTTAAACTCATTTATTCTACCCCCTCCCTCCAGACACCCAAATCACAACGTCAACGATAGATGTGACGTCGCTTTAAACATACATGCCTCACTCTAAAGGTCTGTCTTCCCTTCGGTTTTTTTTCTCTCCAAACGGCCAAACCCTCATATACCGATTGCTGAATTTCCTGTGGATGTGACGGAGATCACCTTCATAGAAAACTCATTCTCCTTCAATAGAAAACTCATTCTCCCAGCCAAGGGTTGTGAAATGGGTATTTGATTCAGCCCTTCTGATTCAGCCCTTTACGTTAAACGCCTAGAGAAATCCTTTCTGTCCAAGTATCCATTAAAGTCCCTGATGGGGCTCCGCTATATTGATGACATTTTACTTCTTTGGCCTCATGTCACTGATTCCCTAATTACTTTCCTTTCCGCCCTCACTGATTCTTCCTCCGCCTCCTTCAACTCAACTATCTCCAATCCCCGTATTACCTTCCTTTATGTCAAAATTTCCTTATCAGGCTTGAATTTCCAGACCTCCGGTCACATCAACCCTGTGAAATAACAGCAGTACATTCATTATAGCAGCTTCCTCGCCTGCCATACCAAACGCTCCCTAATATATCCACTGGAATCGGCGTGGCGTTTGTATGAACATAAATCTCCCCAAGGCCTTGGCCAATTGATGGCTCTAGGGCAGCGGTTCATTACCGGCATAGAGAGAATGGCCTACAGAAGGCAAAATGAAAGAATCCCAAGAAAGACCCAAACACACAGAAACAAAAGCTCAAAACACAAACAAAAGAAGACTCACTAGATTTTAAAATTTTCGGTGAGTCACCCGCACTTTCATCAGTGAAAAGGAGATTGAGGAGGAAGAGTAAAGGAGGGGCATGAGCAGGTTAGAAAGTGGAAAAGAAGGAGGGAGGGGAGTTGTCAAAGACCAAATCGGGAAGAAAAAAAATACAATGTAGCGGATATGTCGGGGGTGAGAGTTACAAAATTGCTAGGAATGGTTGAGGCCAGGTGGACAGAGAGCTTTAAATCATCAGACACCTGATTGCTCAAAAGTTTTATTAGTAAAGAAAATGGCTGATGGGGAGAGATTCCCACATGGCTATATTGTAGCAGTCATCAAATTTGGTATTGTGGGAGGCAGGATGTTTGGGGATAGAGGGAGAGAAGTTATCAGAGGTAGGATTGCAAGAGACATGGTGACGATTCATTCTTACATTAAGAGGAGCAATATAGAGACCAATGTAAAAGGCTGGACATTGGTTGCATTAAATGGCATACACTACATTAGATGTAGACTTGTAGGCAAGATTCTCGAACACATTGTCGTTAGTAATATTATGACATTCCTGGATAATCGTGACTTCTTACATGGCAGTCAGCACGGCTTCCGTAAAGGCAGGTCCTGCGGAACACAGCTTGCGCTCTTCCTTCATGATATCCTAAAATCAGGTGAATTGATTAAGCAAGTCGACGCGATATTCCTCGATTTTAAGAAATCATTCGACAAGGTTATTCACAAAACAATTCCTATATAAATTGCAATCATGCGGAGTTGGTAGAAAAATCGTGAATTGGATAACTGACTTTCTCAGTGATCGAAAACAAAAAGTAGTTATTGATGGTTTTAGCTCTGATATGGTCGAAGTCACATCTGGTGTTCCTCAGGGAAGTGTAATCGACCCTCTTTTATTCATTATCTATATTAATGACCTAATTTCTAGAGTTAGCAGTAAAATAGGATTATTTGCAGACGATACAGTTATTTACCGTGAAATAAACGAAGAGGCGGACTTTGAAGCTCTGTCATCGGGCCTTAACAACGTTCATTCGTGATGCTAGGAGTGGGAATTAGAATTAAATATCAGCAAATGCACCACAGTCCACTTTCTGCGAAATTCATCACAAAAATGCCATACCTAAACTGTGGGTGGAGTAAACATAAAATCTTCAGATACAGTAAAATATCTTGGAATTACCTTAACATCTGATACATCGTCGGGATTACACTTACAAAACATACGTTGCGCAACATTAAAGAAACTAGGTTTTGTTAAACGTATAATAGGAAGGTCCTCCTATGAAAGAGTCAAGGACAGATGCTACTTCGCTCTGGTTAAGCCACACCTCGTATACGCCGCTAGCATTTGGGACCCTGGTCAAATAGATTTAACAAAAAAAATTAATGAAATACAAAGTAAAGGAGCGCGCTTCGTTAAAAACTGCTGCGAGCGTACATATAGCGTTACACAACTGTTAGAGGGGTTAAGGTGAGAGCCCATAGAGACTCGGAGGCTACTCACTCGGCTTACCTTGCTTGATAAATTCAGAAGTGTTATTGTTCAGAGCGACATGGGGAATATTATCATGACTCCTCACTGCATCTCTTGGTCTGACAGACGCGATAAATCAGAGAGATGCACTGCCGAACGGATAGGTACAAAAACTCGTTCTTTCCGCGAACAACAAACGATCACAATAAAAATTAAGCTCACTAAATACACTCCTATAATTCATGTCACCATTTCATCTCCAAAAGAACTTGCACCTTTACACCTAACACCCCCTGCCAAAAACCGTGCGGCGGCTCGCGGGGTATTATACAGCGAGGAAGCATTAATAGAGGAAAATAAAAGAGTTTAGGGAGTCGATGTCATGTGCCCAAAGTAGGAAAATATTATATACTAGCGGAAGTTACCCGTTGAAATTCAACGGGTGCGAAAAACATTGAACTTACTTTACAAGAAAACCACAAAGCCTGAAGAATTCTGTCAGCGTGATTATTTGAGGAGTTCTTAACCTATCTTGTACGTTGTGTTCGTTGTAGTCAACACGCTTACCGTTTTCCAGGTGCAAGTCAGATGAGTGACTGTTGATCCTCTTTCTGGCACGGGAAACCCAAAAATAGGCCACGCATTCATTACCACTTAAATAGCACCTAGGTTGATAGATGGTCACCTCGTCCCTCCAGCTCTCTTGTGCCGTCTTCTGCGTGAATTGACAGCTTGATCGCTTCCTTCGTGTACATACATATATTTGTATTCAATGACTTAATTGAGTTTCGCTATTCAATGTTGGTATGTGTGTTGATTGGATCGAAGAGTAAGGTACAATCCAGCGGTTAACAATGCCAAAAGGAGCTTTTGCAGCATCAGCCATGTTTATATGACCTATGAATACTCCGTCTCCCGGATTGCACCTTCGGTGAAGAGGGTAGCTATAGCCATTGGTTGCGGTTATAAAATCAAAAATCTATGGCAATTCTTAGTGAAATTGCCGATTTTCATGCACGGATGTCCTTCATCGAGCAGAATTTCCCGCTCTTCTGTCGGGTAAGAAGCATGTTGTGAAGTCATAATAATCTCTGCCATCTTAAAACGAATTGAAGTTTCGAAACAGATGAGTCTATATTTGAGCCAGATTTATAGGTGATTACCTGTCCGTAGGTTGGATTAGGATGAAATTTGTGCAGTTCTTAGCGAAGCCCGAGAAACGCCACGGGTAGATGGCTGACTTAGTTTCCTATTTTTATTAATATATCCTTTTTTTTATTTTTTTATTTTATTTTGTGTTTAATATTTGTAAACAATGATCATCATTAAATTATACGTACCAACTCATCAGAAAATAGACTTATACACTATATCTACAGCTTTTCCCTCAGGAGTATTGATAAAATGGTTTTTTTCCGCTCGAATCTACATCTACATCTACATCTACGTAATACCCTGCGAGCCACCACGAGGGTGTGTGGCAGGGGGTGAAGATCACCAAACATGCACTATTGCCATGTAAGTAGGATATATAATGTAGACATGCTAGAAAATAGGGTCATAGTTTATTAGTTACTACAGTAGATTATTAGTTATTGCAAGTAATTGCAGTAGTTATTACAATAGAATATTAGTTACTACGGTATAGTACAGGTTAAAATCTACATAATAAGGAAGGGATTATTGGTAGTTATTACATGCATCATGCACTACAGACTATTCTAACTATGTTTCACCTACCTATCCCTTTTGCTACGTTGCCTATTGTTCTCTCTTATGGTACGCGGGAAAAATGACATTTTAAATCTATCGGTACGACAATCTATCTCTCTAATTTTGTTAATATGGTCAAACCTAGCATAATACGCAGGGGTTCTTAATATATATCTAACGTCATCTGTGAACAAATCGGTTTCGAATTTACTTAAAAGGTTTAACCTAAATTTTAACCTGCGTTCTGATAATAATTCCCATCCTAGTTCTTCTATTAAACTCGTAACACTAATACAATTATCATAACGACATTTAACAAACCTAGCAGATCTCCTTTGCACGCGCTCTAATTCTTTTATCATACCTTCCTCGTACGGATCCCATATACTAGCGGCATATTCTAAATGAGGCCTGACAAGTGTAAAATAGCTTCTTTCTCGGACTCTCTCATCGCATTTGCCTAGAACCCTTTTTACGAATCCTAATCTACGGTTTGCTACACTAGTTATTTCCCTGATGTGTTTCCCCCATGACATGTCTTCACTGATGGTGACGCCTAAGTATTTAATTGAATCTACGTTACATATTTTGTTTTCTTTGATGCTATAATTATTCCGGGGAAGGCCATTCTTTTTCCAAAAATTCATAATCGCGCATTTCTTCAAATTTAATTCTAGCTGCCATCTATCACACCAATCATCAATCGCATCTAAATCCTTAGCTAAACACTGTCTGTCCTCCTCATTTCTAATTTCTTTATACACTACTGCATCATCGGCAAAAAGACGGAGCTTGCTATTTTTTACTACACTATTCAAGTCGTTTACGTACAGAAGAAATAAAATTGGGCCTATCACGCTTCCCTGGGGAACACCCGATGTAACTTTTACTTCGCCTGAGCTGACACCATCTAATACCACCCTTTGAACGCGTTCATGTAAGAAATCTCCTACCCAGCCTACTATATTACTGTCTATTCCGTATGATGCTAACTTCGCGAGTAACTTACAGTGGGGAACCTTGTCAAAAGCTTTTCTAAAGTCAAGAAACGCTGCATCTACCTGTACGTTACCTTCTCCGGAAACTAAAATATCGTGAACAAAAAGACCTAATTGAGTTTCGCAAGACCGTCCTTTTCTGAACCCATGCTGGTTTGTTATTAATAAATCCTGGCTGTCGAGGTGTCCCATTATTGATGTAACTATTATATGTTCTATAATTTTACATGATAGTGACGTTAATGATATTGGTCTATAATTACATGGCTGTTCCCTATCTCCGCTTTTATAAATTGGGGTCACGTTTGCTATCTTCCAGTCTTTGGGAACCGCGTGTTCTTCGAGGGATTTGTTAAATATTACTTTAAGATACGGAGCCATTTCGAGAGCTAATTCTTTATAAACACGAGCTGGAATTTCATCAGGACCTGAGGACTTGTTCGGGCTAATGTTACTTAGTAAGGATACGATTCCGCTACAAGATATATCGATTGGGGGCATTGGTTGTTGAAATCGGTCTGGTATGGTTTCGCGGAAACTATGCATAGGTTGATTAAAAACACTCTGAAAAAAGTAATTCAAACAATTTGCCTTATCTAAACTGGAAGTTACTATTTCGCCTCTATCGTTTTTCAAGGAATTAACCGTTGACTTTTTAGTTCCCTGTACTTCCCTAACATATGACCAAAATGCTTTCGGATTTCCCTCTAGTTGTTCTCCAAGTACTTTTCTCTTGAATTCGCTAAACGCTTTTCTAAGGGCTGTTTTTGCGGCTGATTTACAAATTTTATAATGCTCGATGGTATTTTTTAGGTCGCTATTAGCTACATTTTTCTTCATTTTTCTTAGTTTCGCATGGCTAACTCGTTGGCGTTTTAAACATTTTCTAACCTCCGCGTTGTACCACCTTGGTTCCCTATTCTCGCTCTTATACTTATGAGGTATATATCTGTTGACAAGTGACCGTGTAATTTGGAGGAACTCTTTCCATGTATTGTCTGTATTGCTGTTTTTGCTAATGTTCTCGAATTTTTCAAAAGATGTCTTTAAGTCAAGCCTAAATCCGTTAAAATCTGCTTTACTAAAAAGGTAAATCTTTCTTTTTAATTTAAAATTTTTTTCAGTGTTGAGGGAAAATTTTACGTATACTACCTTGTGGTCACTTATTCCATCGACATTTTCAACTTTAATTACTTTTTCAGGGATGTTTGTGGCAAGTAAATCGAGAACATTTTCCCCTCTATTAGGCAAATTTACTATTTGATGTAGTGCGTGTGATGCGAACAGGTTAAGCAATGACTCGCAGATTTCTTTGTCCCTACCCCCAGACTTATGACTGCATGTTTTCCAATCTATCGATGGTGTATTGAAATCTCCACCTACAATTATCTGTCGTTCGTTACTATGGGAATTAATGGACCTGATCTGTTTCTCGAGTTCTAATACTGAGTGTACATCGGAATGGGGTGGTCTATAGTAGGCACAAACATATATTACTTTCGAATTAGCACATTGAATGGAACACCATACACTTTCTATTATATTATGGGGAATCACTTCTATTTTGCTCGAATCGAATCGCGGGACCCAGCCACATAAAGTTGCCCACGCGTGAAACGGTCACCTTCCAAGTGAAGGCCAGCAACTTGAAGAGTTTGGCCTTGTGACTTAATTATTGTCATAGAAATTAGATATATCAAGCCCGGAAACCTGGGAAATGACACTGGGAAGCGTGTCTTGCAGCATCCTGCTCTCTTCGCGCTTGCCGCTCTTAAGGCGTTTCATGAGACCGCTGATGTCCTTTAGAATCCAAGTCTAATCTTTGTCGTTTTTCTTGCGAGGGCTCAATTTCTCGCATAGAAGAGATTCCTCTTGCTTTAGAATATTTTTGAAAAGTTGCTCTTTTTTCTATTTGTCATGTTGATGGATATATTTTATATCAAAGCAATTTTTATAGCAAAAAAAGCGTGCCGAAGGGCGTTAGCTGATTTCAAAAGTAAATTACTGGGAGAACAATTGAACGATAATCCCAAGGCATTTTGGTCGTATGTTAGGGACACTCAAGGAAATAAATCAACAGTACACACGCTTAAGAATATCAAAGGGGAAAAGATAACCAACAGTCTACAAAAAGCCAATTCGTTAAACTCATTCTTCAAAAGCATTTTCAGTACTTATACACCACATCTTTTCGATCCGCAGCCAGTTCGTTCCCAAACATGTATGCCTGAAATTATTATAAATTGTCGCGGCATAGAACAGCAGCTAAAAAATATTAACCCCAACAAATCCCCCGGTCCAGATCAAATGCCTGCTCGCGTATATAAAACAATGGCATCAGACATAGCGCCTTACTTAGAATTAATATTTACCAAATCTTTAGTAGATCACGTAGTGCCTAAGGACTGGAGAGTAGCAAATGTCACACCTATATTCAAAAGCGGCGACAGGGAAGACCCTAGTAACTATAGGCCTATTTCTCTCACATCCATTTCCTGTAAGGTATTTGAACACATAATCGTAAGCTCCATTATGAGTCATTTAGATAGGGAGGCATTGTTAATAAATAACCAACACGGATTTCGAAAGGGTAGATCTTGCGAAACCCAATTGGCCCTCTTCGTTCATGACATCTTGCTCTCGGGTGAAAATAATGTCCAAGTTGACGCGATATTCCTCGATTTTAGGAAAGCTTTTGATAAGGTACCTCACGTTAAGTTGCTCTCAAAACTAGAGGCATATGGAATAGATAAAAACATTATTAGTTGGATTAATCAATTCTTACATGGGCGGGAACAAAGGGTTGTCATAGACGGTATCATGTCAAACACAGTTAGCGTTACATCGGGTGTTCCTCAGGGAAGTGTAATTGGTCCACTTTTATTTCTCTTGTACATTAATGATATTAGTAACGTCGTTAAAAGTAAGCTTAGACTCTTCGCAGACGATGCGGTTGTGTATAGGGATATTAACAATTCCGAAGATAGCGACTCGTTAACAATATTACTTGCTATTCATGCTTGGTGCGAAAAGTGGCAGATGGAACTAAACATAAAAAAGTGCGTAGCAGTCAGCTTTTGGAAAAAGAAAAATTGGCCAGTTAGGGCTTACAGAATTAAAAATACAGAAATTATTCACGCCGAGTCTGTTAAGTACTTAGGAGTCACAATTAGTCACGACCTATCTTGGGGAAAACATATTAGGGAAATATGCGGTCAAGCATATAGGAAGCTAGGCTTCATCAAGAGAGTACTCGGAAAATGTGATGAGAAAGTGAAAGAACGTTGTTATTTTTCAATCGTTAGGCCTCATCTGGAATATGCTGTTAGTGTATGGGATCCATACGAAACGGGGTTGATATCAGAGTTAGATCGCGTCCAGCGAAGAGGAGCTAGGTTTGTGAAACGATGCTACGATAAGTTGGCTAGTGTGTCTGGACTGTTAGAAGAATTAGGATGGGAATCGCTATCACAGCGTAGATTAAATTATAGGCTTAACCTCCTAAATAAATTTCAGGAAAATCATTTTACTGACGACGTAAAAAACATACTATTAACCCCTTCGTACTACGGCAGATTAGATCGCGCCAATAAAATTAGAGAGCTAGATTGTAGAACCGATAGGTATAAAATGTCATTTTTTCCGCGTACCATTCGGGACCATAACAGCTGTGATCGTCGTCATGAATAGTTCGAGTATTGACAATAGGCAGGCAGTTAATCTTTCTCATTATATTCTCCTCTTTCTTATTTATGCATGATGTAAATAATGATGTTCTTATTTATGCATGATATTTTGAATCTGTAGTAGTAGTCTTTGTATCCCTTGCATGTTAGAACGATTGGAGATAGAATGTTTCTTGGGTATTAGATTTGTAATTGGCGCTTTGCATGTGTGGTACGCGGGTTTTTAATGTAATGTCGGTGTTCTACCATATCATTCATGCATGCCTGGTGCGAAAGCACCCCCTGCCACACACCCTTTGGGTGGCTTGCAGGGTATGACGTAGATGTAGATGTAGATGTAGATGTAGATTTTCAAGTCCAAGGAGGGGAGAAACAGCGGCGAGTGAGAGTCTTGAATAGGCACCTCGATGATTAAGCGAATGTAAGTTAATTGTACTTGAACACTTTTAAACATGCATAATTAACTTGTAACTTTTATTATTTGGGAATTGGTCTAAAAAACAGTTCGCAGTGACTGGCAGATGGTTCCACTTAGTGTAATACATCTGAGTATTAACCGATAATAAACAACCCTGTTTGTTGTAGCAACGGAAACATTAATACCATTAATATTCGCTGCACGTAAGTATCTTGTACATTTAATTACTTGTGTAGTCTAATTAATTCCTTTATGTGTATCGTTTACTACGTAAGTGTTCTCTCGTATACATGCAGTGCCCCTACGAGAGCTACTTTGAGAAAGACCTTGAAGAGTATACTTGTAAATATACATTGAATTTATCGATTACCTCCGCCTCCGAAGCTATCAATCATTGAGCTCTTGTGACTCTGGGCCCTCATTATACAGATTTTGTTTCTACATGCTATCATGGGCCTGCAGAAAAACGTGATATTTAAATGCTAGAGGCGTGAATATCCTTTGAAAATCAAATCTCTGGTTGTCAAGGAAATATGCTATCGTTGTTTTATGAGAAAAATGAGGCTTTTCAGCTAAAAACATGGTTTTCAGACAAATACGATACGTTAAAGAAAATCAATTGAAAGAATTAGTAACTTCATTCATTCAGCCATCCGTTAAAAAAATCCCAGCCCTCTATCATCTCGAGAAAACAGCAAAGAATGAAACCGCTGCAATGCTCAGCATGGACCACCTGAGACCACATGAGAATGACGTCTTTGGAGGCCCTGAGGGCTTTATAAAATGGCCTATTTTAGGACCAGATGTATATTACATATACATGCCAAATTTCAGCTCAATCTGTTCTTTGTTTTTTCGTGATTGAGCAACATACAGACAAAATTACATTAGTATATATTAGTAAGGATGTACCGAAGCCGCAGAAGAGGTTTTGAGGGGGCTTTGGAGAGGAAGATCTCTTCGAGAAGACCGAGATAAAGATTAGCATAGGAAGAACAAAATCAAATTTCCATGGCATAGCCCTTGGTTTGTAGGTGGCAAAAATCATTGAAAGAGAAGGCATTGAGGATGAGAATGATGTCACATAGTTCTATGAGGAATTCAGTGATGATTATGAGGAGTGTGGAGTTCGCTAGGAAAATGCTGATTGATATGGAGATCTTCTGAGTGGGAAATGGAATTGTTCAGGGAAGTGATGTCTATTGTGGCCATAAAAATTGGCGTATTCTGTGGAAGTAAGAGAAAATTCAAGTAATTAAGAAAAGGCACGTACTTTTAATATAAGAGGGAAGTAAGCTTGACCCTTATATAACTGGTGGATATATTGACTCCTCAAAAGTTAATAGGTATATAAGAGACCTTCTCCAATTGTGTATAAACATGAAATATAAGGAAAACTAGACATGAGTAATTAAAGGGGATAGTGAAAAGGATAGTTTTACTTGGGGCATTTCGGGTTCTTTAGCCCTTCTTCAGCCGTAGAAAGAGTGATCTTGAGAGGTCTTCTATTTTAATTTAATATGTAATTTTAATGCTTATGGTCAGGGCGCTTTGGTAGAAGTTTGTGAAGCCAAAACTGCTAAGTGGAGGCTCAAGAAAGTAAAACACTGCTTCAGAACCTCTAATTTCCTAAAATGGTCATATCAAGTCGAAATAGTCAAATGGCTCTGCTTTTGATCTTCGACAGTTCACATGTCTGCCATATTGTTGGACTCATATTGGAATTTTGAACTTGTAAATTACCGTTAAAGCGATCACTATTTAACAAACAATCTTCGATCGGTGTGTACATTTACCGACCTGGAGTTAGAGAGAAATTGATATTGGTTCCCTCCATGTTAGAATATTGCTTCCAAAATTAATCTACTCATATCATCACGTATTGAATTTAATAATCGTATTCTTGGTCGCCGCATGCGTTACCGTAAGGGCTTGGTTTCTGTTACCTTGGGGCTTATTTACGCCGGGTAAATCTCTTGAAGCTGTTAATGGTTCATGACACCAAAAAGCAAAGTAAATTTTGAAATCGTTAATCGCATTCCTAACGTTTGAACTGCCGTACGTTTTGACGAACAGTGGAATTACGTGATATTCTAACACGGTCATAGTTTTCGCCGTATTTTAGAATGAGCGTGGGTACTCCCTTGTCTGATAAAATAATGTACAAATATTATTATCCCGGTGAAACAGGTAATATAAATTTTAGTATATCTATCGATTTATCCCTTCTAATGAAAACTACCCCGCTGGTGTTTGACCCTGTCATTAGAAACGTTTCGCTTGCAGCGACCATAAAAAGTTTTAGAACGTGTTTTTCATAATCCGAAGAATTTCTATTTTGATGAATATAGTGTTGAGATAATGTTGTCAGTCTTTCAAAAAGGCAGACATAACTTTAGTAGCAATAATAGTTGTAATTTCATTCATATGAATGACATTTATAACTTTTTTCTGATGATAACAATTTTCAACAAGTTTCTCCTGGAAAGAATATTATAGAGATAGTGCAAATAGAGAAGCTGAAATTTTTGCAAAAAACAATAACGAAGCCTAATCAAGCTTACTTGCTACCTCGGAATGTTGTGGAAACTTTATAGGGTATTTTTTTAAAATAATTGGTATATCCGATGATGTTTCCAGTGCAGTAAGTGAAGTTAAAGGAAATCTTTGGAGATATCATAGTAAAATATATGATTTAGGCTATCATTCCATATTTATGTTGTAAAAATGGGAATGAAGTTAAAGGTCGGTTACTTGGAAAACTAAACGGTCCCGAAACGCTCGTTATAAAAGATTTTCAATTTAATTATGGTTGTTGCACCCTAAAACGACTCAAATGTCATTTCATTTAAATTCTGGCTACTTGAAGAAATACGTGTCAGTATCAGTAATAAAATGCTACCTTGCACGTTTGCAATTTCATGTTGCCAAATAGGAGAATAGGAGAAGAACAAGGACAAATTTTATTTTTTCCTCATAATAGAAATGCCATTTTCGCAGCAAATTGTTGTCAAATGAATTAAAGTATTCTTAGTAATAAGATAAAAATAAAATACAGAAATTTACCTCTTTTTTGAGTTTTTAGCAAATTACTACAGTGATTCATTGCAAGTGGCGCTGCAGTCGGCTCCAATTGCTGAAGGCAAGTGTTCATTATAAACACCAACGTGCAATAAGTTGCATGTGTTGAATATTAATATGGATTTTTAATTGGTATTGCCTAGCGTCAGTTTCAAGCCGAGTTCAAAATCAAATTAAGAAAAAATTGGATCAAAATCAAATTAAGAAATAATTGCTATTGGATTCCAGTCACAGTCGGGGTTGAGCCTACTTCATCAATCGCGGACTTCCTTTCATGAATTTTCCCAATGTTATAATATTTAATGTGAGATAATAAAATATATGGGATGTGAGAAAAAAGGCCTCAGTTGCGTTGTATTTCAAATAGTTCTCCCTTTAACAGCTCAAACCACGGAAATGAAAATAAATTACGTTGTGAGTATAGCCCTGGAGTAAATAATCGTGATAGAGAATGTGGAGGTCATAGGTATATCTGGGAAATCAAATCGCCTTAGCCCAGGAGATTCACGGGAAGGCTTTGCTTCCCTTCCCTTGGTGAATTACACCGCCATACCCACATCCACATGAACTTACTTTGGTGAAAATATGGCTTGAAAGGCCCCGCGGGCTGGCCCGAACCGAGACCCGAGGCTCAGCGCCGGAACTGCAAGGAATGCACCCCGGTTGCACCAAGCTTAATAGACTGGGCTGGAAGAAATATTACCTTCGGTGAGATTTTGTGAAGGGAGAGGGATGAGATTCTGAATCCTCCCTAGAGGGGGAGGGAGAGGGCTTTTCCTTGGTTTAACCTCATCGCTTCTGAGGTCGTGGACAACGAGGCAGTGCCGTTAGCCTTCTAGCGAGGACAACTATCCTGGTAGGGCCAAGGAATTAATGAAGGCTCCTGTGGAAAATGAATCCTTAGAATGGTGAGGCTCACTCCACAATACCCAATGTTGGATTTATCTGGATTTTACTCCAAGGGGACGACATTCGGATATAGGTGCTAGGCTCGTAGTCGTATATTATGAAATTTTTCAGCATCTGTTTTTTTAATCTAAAAAATACGGATTGCCATGTAGAAAGATTGAGAGGGAATGGATCTATATGGTCACACTGCATTTGATTTCATTGAATTGAATGTGTATCTGAATTCATCATTCGTAAAACTTTATCAGATTACTTCTGTGAAGCAGAGCAATACCTTCTCTTGTTTATCAATTGATAGGAAGAGAAAATGTCGTTCCGCGAGATGTTAAAACTTTGTTTACAAAGTTTATTTTTAAATTATTTAAAAAATATTTTTGTGTCTCATTAATTCATTCCTGTGGAAAATCGCAACAAAGATCCCTGAAATGACTGATCTGAAATGAGTCTCCAAACTATCTTATGAAGATGTCAAATTCATTCTTTAATATGAATAGGTAATAAGCTATAATGCACATGTTTATCTGCGAAAATTGCCTCTTTTCCTATTTAACTTCTGACGTGGGTAGCAAAGCGGACCATTAAAAATTCCTGCGCGACTTTGAGTTTGGTTTTCTGCCTGTGAGCCTTGAGTATTAAATGAAAGTAATTACCAAATCTATATCTGCAATCCGATTATTCGACGAGGTACATATTTATTATCATTCATTAATTGCGAAGTTATATGAGTCTAAATTTTTTTAAAATATTTTTTTCTCCGTTCTCCGGTTATTATGCGAAGCCTGTCTTGGTCAAATAAACTTGTTTGGGAAAATGCACCTGAGCATTTATTTTTATTCACCGTGAAAATTCAAATATTCCACTTTCTGCTACGACTAAACTCATTGTTTTATTTTCTATCGTACGCTTAATATTCAGATCCTGATATTACTGCAGTTAGACTTAAAGATAACTCGGGATCTAAAGCACGCCATTCTGCTTCTCCGCTTCAATGTCGGTTAAGAGCAGAAGGACAGTTCAGGGAAATGAAGGGCTCCGTCACGGACAAGAGTACTCTAATAGAGCGGGTACCAGGGCCAATCCGATTCAGGTCTGAAGTGGATCCTTAATCAGGTTAAGGATTTCAAGTAACCTCAGATTTGAGCGCCGCTCCGAAACATAACGTTCAACCAGCACAAATTTGGTAGGAATTGGTATTTTTAAAGTCATTCCAACCCATTGTACTATACTAAGGGTAAGCTTTACTTTAGGAGATGGGAATATTCTTGGCTCAGATCTCTCCGCATAAGCCTCTGCGCAAATCTATCTGACTCCTCAACTCCCTTCTCAACATGCGATTCAAATCTGCTCAGCGCCACTCTGTGTCATAAACCTGGAGAAGAGCTAATTGAACGTAAAGGTAATGCAACGAAAGAGTACGGAGAGGAGCCTGTTCCCAGAATCAGCTTTTTGTTAACTAAATACGCCAGAGAACCTCAATTTTACAGCCTATCAGACGGGCATTACGTATCACTATCATATCCCGTACTCTATCGACTGTGTCTTATCCTTAATTGAAGACTCATTTATGCTATTCGTGCTAATGTTTATTGTCTTTGTGAAAGGCTTATGGTACCCATATTATTACCATAATATTTGCGACTCAAATATTTTTGCGAAGAATGTGCTCCAATATGATGCTTTTAGATAAAAATCAACGGCAGTATTCGCGCTATATTTTGAAAATATCTCATACACATCCGCCTCAAGAAGCCAAGTCAGTAATATTCTAGCCGTCTGTCTATAGGTTCTATCATGTTTGAAACTGTCATTTGCCTTGAACGCTGCTAGTATCTTGGGATTTATGTCTCAGGTTGGACGGTTATGTCACGATAGCCCTAAGACGGTTTATATCACTCTCAAGGGTGAGGACATCAACTATTAAATCTTTACACCTTTCACTTGGAATCCTTCAAATGCCTAGAACGGCTATTGACGACCTTTTCCACCACTGACGTAAGCTGCCATTATCACCAGCGTGGGAGATTCGTGTAATTTATTACGTTCAGAAAAATGAAATGTTTTTAATCGGTGATATGTGTTTCATTTTTTACATCACCGTTGCAATGTTTCATCTGTAAGGGATGGGAATGGCTTATGATGAGCAATGGCCATAAAAACGTTGACGTCATTTGCAGTGTCGTCCAGGCTCGCCTTTTCCTCATTTCGTCCGGCAACTCTGGTCGCATCAAACGGAGCTTGAAGCGTCTATCGGGTCATCAGGAAACACGACGCGAGGGCGCCAACGTCAGGCGAACGTAATTTCCTCTCTCCCGAGAGCCCCTCTCCCGCAGAGGGAAGCTTCGTGTCTTTTTAAGTTCATCCCCGTCCCTATCCTTCCCCTCCTCATTGCGTCGCCGTCTCAGGACTTAGTAAACGAATAATAAAAACAGGAGAGAAACGGGAAGTGAAGTGAGCAAGGGCCATTAAAAAGGACATGGGTTTGCGTGTTTACGCGCATTTCAACTGCCTCATTCCCTTCCTTCTCTTGGCCTCCCGCCGTTTCTGGTGTGTCAGACGGACCTCCCGCCTCCGGGAGGTCAAGGCGGTCAAAAGCTTTAGTCGCATTCAAGAGGGTGAGGTTGGGGGTAGGGGTTATTTGAAGTTGGGGGAAGGAGGAAAATTCCCCACTTGAGCTCTCTCTCCTTTAGCCGATCCATTTGGAGATTCACGGGGGATCGCACCACTCCTCGTAGTCGGACAGCTCTAAGTACCCTAGGCGGTCAGGCCTAGACTCCTTCCAGGCGGCCTTTAGCGTCGCGAAAGCTTTTAACGTTTCCTGTTACATGTCACGGGCGGAGACACTGCAATAAAGCCACGGAAAGCAGGGAGGAGGAGGGAAAAAACAACGCAGGAAAACGATGACCTCCTCAGATCGTTTTCAGAGGGATGGGCTTTTGTCTGCAATCGTGGCGGTGGGGCGAAGATCCGCAGGAGTAATCTGAGACGGAGAAACGGACACTGCAATCGGAGCCTTTTGCCTTGAAAGGGTCTTTTGCTCGGAAGTGGTCTTAACCCTAAGCAAAATTCCTCCCCTCTCCCCTTCTTACCATCGTGAATGTGAAACTATGGAACAATCGCAATTGCAGTGTGATAAATCCTTTTCACGAATGTCCTCCCAATATCCAATTCTGTGGCCGTGTCATCTTCTTTCCATCAGCGCCAATAACTGCAAGGTCGTGGAGTGATTGGTTCAACTGCAATTACTTGAATCTGGGGTAAGCACTGACCCGTTTCTGTTGCTGCATCAATGACATTCCACGTTAACGGACTTGATTTAGGAGTTAAAAACTTCGAACGAAAAGCTTACATCGATTATTGCAATATTAAAGCCAATGTGCATATAAAACTCTTTCATCCTTATAACTAGAAATTCTCCCAATATAACATTGGAGGAATAGACTCAATTCTTCTTTCTTTTTCTCTTATTATCGCACAAATTATGATGTGGATGAACTTATACGATGCCAATCTCAAAGATCATTTATCGCATTTATTAATATTTGCTTAATTTTTTATGTTTATGCTTAATTTTATATTCATTATGGCTTATTTAACTTCTGCCGTTGAGCGCATACCTATAGAGAGGATTTTCAGGTAGGATTTAGAGATTAAGCCATTAGGGAGGGAAAGTTATGGGAGTGAAAGACCGATGTAACGATTATGCAGCCGGAACGGGCAACATGCCAAAACCTAAAAGGCAAGAATAAGAAGATACCTTCTGCCATACAAGGTATTATTTTCATTTCTTAATCCCAGTCGGCTCTATCAAGGGTTCATACAATTGTGTAACCGGCAAGATTTGAAAATGGCTGATCTTGGGCAAGATCAGCCATTTTAATGGTAAATATGTATTTGTAGCGAATTAATTATGCAAAATGTATGTGATTTTACATTGACCATTTCATAATATTTCACAATCGCCCATTTCATTATTTCCTAAGGCTTCTGTAATTTGAACATCTACGGTTCAACATCGTGGCGAGAGATTGTGATGATCTTCAAAGATATCGGAGCACTTTGGAGCAAGTACTTCAAGGATTTAACATGAAAATGAATGAAGAAAGGATTTTAATTCTATAATGTGAGAAGGAGAAGCTGAATGCAGAACTGGCGCTAATTGTAAGTTAAGAGGAATTAGAGAAAGGGTATACAGGCTTTGGATACAGTATCACTTAGGAATGAAGAAGCACAACCTATATCAAACGCATAATAGCCCAAGTAAAAAAGACGTTGGGATGAAAAGGTATTTATAAGACTAATTAGAGCGTAGACTTCTATGAATAGAACATAAGGGCCATTGGAAAGACGTATCATATTGTATCAGAAGCTTCCGTAATCTTAGGCTGGTGTTGAGGATTTAGGGGTCGGAGAAACTACGCAATAAGGAAATATATATACTAGAAAAGAGGAAAGCACGATTTGTTGCGCAGAGTAGAAAAGGAGAACTAGATACAGCTTGAGGCGGAGTGGGGATGTGAATAATATAAATGAGGGAAAAATGGAGGGTAGAATCCTTAGAGGAAGGTCTGGATAAAAACGCAGGGATATCCACCAATGAAGAAGAAGGTACATAAAACGCATAATCATGGAGTGAGAAAGTATTTGATCGGGAAGGAGGCACAGGCAACCAAAATTAAAAACCAGTGATGATCATGGTTCAACGTACCAATTCCTAATTTTGCTGTTTCTAACATATAAAAATGATACCTGGTGCTGTTCTCATCATTTGTTTGATAATTTCATCAAAAAGGTACGGCAACCATGTCGTCTGCTGCAGTAGTAACAAATTTTCCCGCAGCAGAAAACTCTGTTTGAGCAAAATCCATAAATGGATTTTTTTTCAGTCTGAAAGTTGTCATTTGGCAATGTGACTCTCCTTTAATTGGTGCATAAGATGTGTGCTTTCATTTTTCTTATTTTTTACGCAGCAAGCAAATTGCAATAGCTAAGTGAGACCAAATATGAAAAAAGAACGAAATACAGTTTTAACTGAAAATCTCCAAAATAATGAGGTTGCAGAAGCTTTTTTGGAAGCATAATTGAAATAAACGTTAAATCATTTTATAGACCAAATGTTTTTCTTTGATTTAATGTAATTTTCAATGATATAGAGAGTTTTTTTTTCTTTCAGCATGACAAAACGATGGACTCTATTTTACACTGATTTTCAGCTTTAGGGTAGAAAAATAGCTTAGAGGAGCACGGATGAGCTGTAGATAACTTACATCACGAGATTTCTCGGATATTCTAGAATGTGAATCTGTTGAAGAAGTCTGTATCCGTCCGCGACGCAGAAAATTAACTCGGTATTTCAATTGCGCGGCGGGGTCCAGCCTTGCGCGCCAGTTAATGGGAATACAGTAAGGCGGCGGGCATCATTGCACGATATACAGCCTTGAAGAAGAGCCATAAAGTTACTTATGACAATTTTCTAACTGTATCTTGTGTAAAAGCCCGCCAAAGGTTCGTAAGAGTAGTTTGAAAAGTGAATATATCTTGTTTTCACGGTCCGATAGCTCTAGTTGTCTCTAATAAGACAGGATGGCAGCCCCTATTTTACTCCGACTTTCTGTTTTAGGGTAGAAAAATAGCTGAGAGGAGCACGGAAGAACTCTAAGTAACTTACATAACTAGACTTACTGAAGCTAATAACTAGATTTGCGGAGGCTACTGAAATTCAAATCCGTTGAGAAAGTCTGCGATACCGAAAATAAACTCGGTTTTTCGATCACGCAGAAGGGGCCCAGTCTTGTGCGCAAGCTAATGGGTATATAGTGACACGAGGAGTATCTTGTCATGCATTAAGGCCTGGTTACACGATACATTAACCCGCACGTGTTCATGTACAAGTTTATGAACGAATGCATGAACCAAGTTGAGCAGGTTCTATTTTCCTGTTCATGCGTTCATGCATTCGTACAAGTTGGCGTGGTTACATGGTGAATTTTCTTGTTCATTCAAGCGTTCATGCATTCTTACCTTAACTCGTACGGGTTAATGTATCGTGTAATCAGGGCTTAACAGTCATGAAGTAGCGTATGACGATTTTATAACTGTATATAATGTAAAGGACCTCCAATGGTGCTATAAAGGTAGTTTGAAAAGAGAGTCCATTCTGTTTTACATGATCCGACATTTCTAATTGTTTCCCTTCGGATACATTAATAGAACTAAATCCAGCATTTCGCGTTTACATTTAATTCTGTGGAAGATTAGTTTAGCCTCTGTGGACAATTTGCAGAGTCCGTTGAACATGCATACTTTTTTCCCTGAGGCATCGGCAAGAAGCAGGTGGTACAACCATTCAAACTACTGCCCCCCGCCCAATCTCTCCGCGCCGCCCAGTTAGTGTGTTCGCAAAACTCACGCATATTGCAAAACTCTTCTCAAAACTCTTGATATTGTTAATTCCGAATAAATATGAAAAATGAAATTACACATATTATTTACCAATTAAAGGAGAGTCCCTAGGCCACATTTCAACTTCCAGACTAAATGAATCCATTTTTGGAATTTAGGCCAGCTTTTTTCGATTTTAGCCCACTTAGCAGCGGTTCAATGTGGAGGCGTTGTGGCGTATTCTCTATTCGTTTGTTTTAATGTGCTAACATGTACAATATCAGTTCCTTTTTCGATAGCTGAACAACCAGGGCTATTGAGAAAACAACTTTCTGCTGTTACGTTCCTATTGGCTGAAAAATGTGACTCTCTGGGATTCAAAACGTACTGCATGATTTTTTGAAGTTAACTCTCCGCCACAGATTACCTTTGCAATTTAAATTCCTCGGACTATAACTGAGTGAAAGACGTCACAGTTTGAGACTGAAGCACAACTTCGGGGCTAGGTTTGTTTTAAGCCTGGAAATTCACTCAGAAACCATAGTTAACTATGTTGTAATATTAATACCTGATAATATTTTTAGGTCATTATGAAAATATATTTTCTTATGCTTGTGATAAAAACTGCCATTAATCTAGTTTAAATAATTGTAAATGGTGTATATTTAGGTATTACTTACGATTAAAATAGCTTCCCGCTATTTTTAACAGAGGTAATTGGAGGCTAACGGTATGACCATTTAGTTTCATTGAATAATTATTATAAATGCTTCAAGAGACGAACATCGAGGTTAATGACATTGAGTCATATGTTTTTAACTCGAATTTCTCGTAATATCAAATGCAATTAACCGGATTTGTGAGACATTATCAATAACGAGTATTTATCCAATTTCTATTTTTATTGGCCACGTTAGGGTTTATGACTGTTTCAGAAGAGGTGTTAATTACTGGGATGAACTTAGATGTATTTTACATAATCCCTCGATACGTAATAGCAATACTCCTATTAAATTATGGGATTGAAGTGAATAATTCGTTTTCACGACTTAACCCGTCGGCATTCTATGCTTTTTAGTGCAGTATTTAATGTTTCTTTTATAAATAGGCACTAATGGGCTTTGCAGACTAGTCTAACATAAATATTTTCCTCATAACAATCAACAGAACCGGAAATACACCTCGGTGACATTTGGCAGTTGGGCGTTGACAGTGTCTTATATTTATGACGACGGTGTCGGTGGCGGTTATAATAATACAGTTTTAAAAGTATTACCTACTATATAAATTTGTTTAAAGATCCTTAATTTATTTATGTTCCTCTTTGAACTAACCTACGTGAGTTAACCGGACCAATGCGCAGACCACTACGCTATTCAGGTTTCCTATTTCTCATGGCAATTTATGGTGGATACAAGGCAACTAGATCTTAGGCCACTTGGTCCGGCGACCCAAAGGTCCGTGGTTCGATTCCCGGTCCAGGCCGAATTTTTCTCATGGTAATTTCTTCCTCACAGGTTTTGAGTACCGGGTAACCTTGGAAACAGGGTTAACACCCAAGAGTACGGAGGGACCGATGACAATACCGCAAGCCGCCCATTGGACAGGTTTAAAGAATGCATTCTTGTCAGTGCAGTATTTATAATAGCCCCGTAGCTCTTTTAATTGAGCAGATTTTGATGTGAAAGGGCATCTTTATGGAAATCGGATGTCATAAATAGTGCCTTAACTGCTGCTGTCTCTACTTTTCTGATCCTTTGGAAAATTAATTCCGAGGACTCGCTGCATGGGCGTGTGGCAGAGGGTGGTACGTCACCAGCCGTGTGAAGGTGTAAGGTTTTGGGAGGTGAAATTGTGACCATTATTATGGGAGTGTATTTAGAGGGGCTCAGTTTTTATTGTGGTCGCTTATTGTGTGCGTATAGAACAAGTTTTTGTATCTATCTGCTCAGCGATGTATCTCCCTTATTTTATCGCTCCTGCCAGACCTAGAGATGCAGTGAGGCGTCATGATAATATTCTATGTGTCGCTATGAAACGAACCAGGTCTGAATTTCTCAAGCAACCTAAGGCTAACATGTAGCCTCCGAGTCTCTAGGGGCTCCCACCTTAATCTCTGTAAAAGTTTTGAGGCAATATATGTTTTCTCGTAGCAGTTTTTAAGGAAGCGTGCTGCTTCTATGTGTATTTTATTAATTTTTTTGGCAAAATCTTCTAAATCCTTTTGGCTCTTTTTGGCTAAATGCTCGCGGCGTGTTCGGGGTGTGGTCTTACCAGAGCAAAGTAGTATCTCTCTTTTACGTCTATAATGGAGCCATTACAACTTCATCTTCTTCTTCTATTTCATTGTCATCCTTTATTCTGATCTAATTGGCCCTTGAAGACAAAATTTCTGCCCTCGCTATAACTGACGTCCGAGCAGGTTATCCGCCTATATTCCCTCGGACGCTCCACAAATACTTTTCGGACATGGTCGATTTCTCTCACCAATTTTAAGCCTTCATTTGATTGGTCATGCCAAGTTTAGTTATTTAGGAAATAAAACAACGCATATTAATTATACCATGTATAGATCAGAAAAAGATAATTGGAGTACAATTGAGAAGAGAAAATAAGAAAACATGAACTGAATGGTGGTAGGGTTAATCCCATGTATCATGGAAAATTGTGCTATCCGTCTATGAGAATTGAACCTAAAACTTCAGTTTGTATCACAATTAGTTAAGCCACAGAGCTTAATGTTTTGGAGGAGATCAGAGAGTCTTTTTTCATCTTATGTATGGTGAAATTGCCGTGAGATAAAGTCGGCCTGGACCGGGAATCGAACCACGAACCTTTGGCTTGCCGGACCAATGCGCAGACAACTACGCTAACCACTCCACTTATGTATGTGCAATAAGTAGGATAATTCCGGTAAAAATGCATGATTTCTGGGCTAACAATTTACGCGTCGTACCAAAGTAAAATGGAAAATTGTGTTTCAACCCTGGTGCCAAATGGGACCACTGTGCATGTCCTCCCAATCGGCACCCATAAGTGTGTTTATTCTATTTCAAAAAAGTATACGTGTAGCACATAGTTCTGCTAGAGTTGAAAATTTTCACTCCCTTCTTTTCGTTTATAATGGTGTCGAATACGAGAAAAAATATCAAAAGTTTGTGAATATCACTCACTATGGTGGAGTTGTTATTTTTGTTCTTAAAAGCAAAGCGGTGCCACGTATCATCCATGGGCGCTGACAGCTCAAGTTGCTGATCATGAAAATATATAGCTCAGAGCAAGGCTTTTTCTTTTGAGCTGTCATGAAATGTCAACATCGCTTAATATCAATAAATAGAATGGAATATGTTTTCAGCTGTTCAGGTTTGTGAAATGCGTTGGGAATCTCTGAAGGGTTTGAATGAAATTCAGGGAAGGTTTTGGCGAAGCAGGTTGAAATATTTTGGCCGCACATTCATTTGCAATTAATATTTGATATATTAACGTATAATTCCTGGACTTTCTCTAATTCTTTTATCATATATGGCTCAGTGAAGCTAAGTGAAGGATTTTAGCCCTGCATCCACGCGAATTACTCAAAAATGATTTATCCAAATTATCGTCATATTATATTCCACCAACGTAGATTAACTTTGCATGTAGTAGGATGTAGTTTACTTGTGGATTTTTAAAGGACATATCGAATTGACGACTTGCAACGATGTTCATATGATACCTAATTGGATAAATTCATAGTGATATTTACTCCACGCCTTAAAACCATCATCATTCCGATTAAATATTTCCAATTCAAATAGAAATGTAATATGTTTTGTTTTGTTATCAAAACAATGGTGCATGCGAGGCAAGTGCATATAAAAATTATGGATTATTATTATTTTTAGATGTTTACGGATGGGAGGTAACTGATTCCATTTACTCTCCGAATCTAAATGTAAACATCAATTCGAAGTGAACGAATAGGAAAGTGATGAATTTCCATCACGCTCGCATATTCAAGATACGGGTGAGCAATAATCCCGCTCGGCCGATAACTCGTCGTGCATGCACGCTGCATGTACCCGTACGCATCACATTTCGCTCTCGCTGTTCGTTCACGGTTGAACACGGGTGAGACAGCGGCGTTGTCACGTGTGAAAAAAAGGAAGGTAGGCCATCGCATTGCCCCTACCCGACACACCTCCCACCCGCTGATTTTCCTGTGTGTGAGTTTTTTTTATTGGACACGTTCTGGAGGCGACGAGGGGCGTTGTTGGGTAGGCGAAGATTTATCGCCGCGGGGAGGAATGAATGACAAGGCTACGGGAGAGAGGGGCGACGGGGGATTCCTCCGGGGGCCATCGGGCTGAGCTCGCCGATGCGGAACCGGACGATGAGGAAACCCCCAAGGGGGCGCGAGACGCTGGAATACCCCCGACCCCCATTTCCACACCGGCCAGTTTCCAACTTTGCCCATGAATCGGATTCCACGCATGCATATAGAAAAGGGCATTAAATGGACGAATTGTGTGCATGCGTTTAGTTTCGAACGGTTTTTTACCATTTTTTGAGGTGACGGGTACACGGGAGACCGTACATAATTGACTGAATTTTTCTTGGTTTGTTTTTATCAAAAAGTAAACACCATAGTATGTCTATACTTTCGACAGAACGACATAAACAGGAGTAGCTGTTTTTTTACAAGTAAACTAACTAAAGTAACTTTGTGAAACAATGCAATTTGAGTTGATTAGGCTCAGTGGGCTCGGTATAGATTAGACCGGGATTTTCGATTATTTCAATCGATTCGACTATTTCGATCATTTCAACATCATTGCGTCATGAACAGAGTTTAAACTCTTTGGAAGAACTATTAGTTTCTGCCTACTTAAGCTTAGCAATTGCTAAAAAGCTACATTTACCTAATTAGCCATTGCTCACAATACTCAAGCACTAGACAATTAGCCATTGCTATGATACCTACTTTCTGCTTGTGCACTATGTTACCTCTTGTCTTTAAGAATCATATTGTTAACAGCTCTTAAGATAACATATCGCGTAGATTTTTAAGCAAGAGTCGTGCTGTGCGCAGAGGGTCACATATAATTGTTATCCTGTTTTTTTTTCAAAAACATTCATTGGTTGTTATACAAAATAAATGCACGTAAGTAACTACTTTTTTTCCGTCGTTTATCTATTACTCAAGGGTTTATTTTTATGTTTGCAGGGGAAAGTGCGACGATAGGGTATAAAGATTTTATGATTTTCTCTTCTTAGTATTTAAATATAATTATTAACTACTAGTTCACTTAAATCCTCTAATGATGAGAAATCAAAGATGCGAAACATTTGCTACTGTCTTCTTTTCTTGTGTCATGAAAACCTGTGTACCAAACCTTGGCATGTAATTACTCATTAGGCCATATGCGTACGGCTGGCGGATGCTGACTCTGGGACGGAAATGTTTAACATGTCGCTCAACCTCCTAAAGACTGTTTCAAATTTTATTATTATAGCTGCCATTAAAGTTGAATCAGTATGTTTTTTGGCACTTAGCTCTGTTAGTTGATGCACAAATTAAAGACGTTTATATTGAACTATTAGCATCTTATCAGTTTGATAAGAGGCTACTCTCATACCTGCCTCACGGTCTAAATTCTGTCATTTCTATTCCAATATATTTGCCTTTAGTTCATTATCATGAGTTAATTGCGATATGATTAATTAAAATACGTCCTATTCCTCTTCCCATTTTCTTCCTAGGTTTGTGTCTGTTACTTTCAGTACATGCTTAAATTATTTCTCCGCTCTTCTGTCTCGCCGTCTTTCTTTCCGTCTACTGAATTGGATATTTGGGAAGGCGACCGACGGCTAAGGTCATTTGTGCCATAGGGGATAGGTAAGGGAGGAAGGGTTGATAGAAACCCGGCGTCGGCATAAGCCTGCTCTTAACGAAAGGCGCCAAGGGAACCACGGTTGAACGTCTCATCCGACAGACGGAGAATTGTACTTGAAGTGCCCTCCACAACACTCAAGTAGGGATCAGGTTCCCTTTGAAAAACATCCGCCCCTGCAGGGATTGTAACCCTGGCCCGTGTGGTAGGCGAGTATTCTAGCCACCACACCAACCCGATCCCCTCTCCGTCTACTCACACCTCTTCTAACGCTTATTAGAAAGTCATCCCTTTCGATGTTCACTATTCTACCTTCTTCCATTCGATTAAACCATTGCATTTTGTAATTCATGCTTACCCTTCTTTAAAAAATACGTAATATGGGTTGGTGTGAATCTCTGTGTGTGTGCAATTTTACCCCTTGCCAATCACCCACTCAGTGGGGTGCTGGGTGCGGAGTAAATGTAGATTTCAAACCACTCCCCATCTAGTGCAATATATCCTCCCTTCTCGCGATGGGGGCGACTGCTGTTGACCGCTGTTCGAGTGTTTTGTTTTGGCAGTGGCTTTTTTTATACTTTTCTCCCGCCCCTTTTTTGTGTCTCGCACACAAAACCCCAAAGGTTCATCCCGCCCATCTCTCGGGGAAGAATGAGGGCGAAGTTACGATGCCACGCTGGCGGACGGCAGTGCAGTGGTTCGGCGGTGTGTGTGCCCGGAAGAGCAGCACAGTTTGCCCGGCGTAATGGTCAACCGGCATGTAGCGACGGCTTGTTCGGTCTGTGATTTGGTCGCGGATGCCCGGTCGTGTGGGGAGAGAACAGGGCGAAGCTGCGGAGGAGGCGAACAAACGGTGTACATCTGACTGCGTTTTTCCACCTTCGCCCGCTCACCCTCCCTTACCTCCCTTCCTCCTCCCTCCCCCCTCTCCAGCCATCTCGCTGCGACTCAAATACCGAATGAATCGTGGAGACCCACCACCCATCTCACTAATGAAGGACACTTCAACCTCTCCAAATGGCGTTTGTAGAGACTTTTCCTTATCATAAAAAAACTTGGCGGCCAGGTATGAAAAACGAGCGTGGCATTTTCATTTCCGAGAGCTAAGAAGTCGCCTTTAATGTCTTTCCCAAAAATTATGAAGGGCCTCGTAAAAGTTTTAATTGCGACGGAATTAGCACATGCTCACCGGTTTCCATTTTCTCTCCAGCAACCACTTCATATTTTTCAGCTATGTCACTACAACCTGTAGTAAGCTCTACTGCACTATTTCGTCCTGTTGCAATCACATATTCCCATGCATTCTTCACATCTTCAGAGGGAGAGCGAAATATTTCAGTCCCTCGTGTTATTAAATCTGTCAGCTTCATAAAACGAGTAATGAAACTAGAGAATATTTTATAGACCCGAGTAGACACACGAGTAGTATAGTCCTTTTCTTTTAATAACTGGAAGGTGTGCCAAGCATTATTTAAGTGCAGCAACATTTGTGACGGAAAAATCTTGCTAAAACATTTTATGCTTACATTTGACCAAAATAATACTTCTTATAGCACATTCTTGCTCCATTTTGTATGCATTTGCGAGTTATGAGAAAAATTATATTCTTCCATTGAGAGATAAAAAGACTCTGGTGTCTATTACGAATATATCCTCATCCATGAACATGTCAGCTTCTTAAAGCTTTGAGATTCTTAAAGAATCTTAATTTAGGGATATATTTTCAAAGTTGAATCCATTTCTAGCACAAAAAAATTTCAAATATCTACATCATGATATGAATCACTTTACGTTTCAAAAGTTCTCATTTTGAAAAATTATACGAGAGATTTGGGAAAGCGATTTTCAAGGTTTTAGTCATTAAATAATTCCTATTTACAAACGCTTCCTTTGCAATGCTATACCTCTTCAAATATGCTAACTATGTCGCCCAATTTCTCTTAGTGTTCTAACTAGGTTTTTACGTTTTTACATTTTTCTCCCTACTCTATTTTGCCCGCCTATATTTTAAAGAAAATTATAACATTAAATATTATTCGGAGAAGTATGAAAAGAAATCTTCATAGTACGTAGAAATGGACTCGAAGAAAAGAGGACGATAATATTATGCAGGGGCGTGAGATGTGGGTTTGAAGGAGAATTGAGAAGACTTAGCATGTCATTTGAGAGGTTGGGAATTATATCGTGTGTTAGGAGGATATGAAGTGGGGGTTTGGAATAGATGATGAGGAAAGGCAAAGGATACTGCGAAACGCCGTGATTGAGGAGAGGGTGTTGGATAAGCGGAGTGCGAGTGGATGAGAATAGGCTTTATTAACGGAGTAAATAAATATGGAACATAGCCGGAGCGTCATTATGAAATTCTACTCGAAGTCAAGACCTTTATATGTTAAATATTATCAAAGTTATTCTTGCTTCCAACGGAATCTGCCATTACGAGGAGATAATCTCAACAACTAGCTGCGCATGGCCGTTATAAATTGTAGTAGTAGTTCTAAATATGAACGTGAGTTTTGTTCTACCAAATGACGTTTTCCTGTACCCATTATCTTTTAGCAACTCAACCCCTGCCGATTTAGGCCAAGGTCAAAAAACTGTCAATTAACTTCTCAGTAAGGACTTTGGAACGTATCATTTTCTGAAGCAAAATAACAATCTAGGTTTTCCGTACCGATTCTTACTGATAAGGATACAGCTACGAGTTAGCGTATCATTGATATGCCTAATCTTTTTGTGAGTATTATGCTTCAGAAAAATCCCATGGGTTTATTATGGGCATTCATTTGAGAAATCCTAATTCTCAGTATACGAATATGCTAATAAACCAAGAAAAATAAACGATAGATAAAAGATAGTTTTCCTCGTTATACTAGTGCTTCATAAAATTTCAACTTGGCATTTTTCAAATGCTTCGACCATGCTATTTTGTGGCAAAGTTTTTAGCAGCTCCAAGTACATTGAAACGTATTATTACGTGAATATCATTTCAGAATGATGCATGAACTACACGTAAATTTTAACAGAGAATTAATGCAATAACAAGAAATAACTGATGAAATTTGGTCTGGGTATAGAAAGAAACGTAAAATTTCTGACTTATTCTAGAGGTAATGCGGAGCTTACGACAGATATTAGTTCAAATAAATTCTGAGGTAAAATTTCTTGCGTTATATGTACATTTCATATGTTTTCACGCCATCTTTAGGTTTGAAATCGTGCTGCCACAATTCGCTCAACGATTTCCCCAGGTACATTGAAGTCAATGCCTCTCTCTTACACAAAGATCCTCAATCTTCGAAAGCTGGAACTTTTCCGCATTTGCTTCCATCGCTATCAAGTATTTTTTCCTATCATCTCCTCTTTCTAAAGCCGAACGACTGCAAAGTTAAACTGGGTGCAAAGCACGTGAACGAACCCCACTATCAATATTTGAAGAGACCTCCAAGGGATAGATCTTGAGAACTCCTCCGGCTACTCTAATATTTGCACTCAGCATTCTTCGAAACATTGAATCACTAAGGGTGAGGGAGTCTCGTTTCCCTTCCACGGCATCGCTCGGAAGATGAATAAAATGAAAACTCGTCTTTTTTCACTTTTCTAGCCCTCAATCCTACCAGTCTTTTCCATGGGAAAAAGGAGAATGAGCCATCTTTTTCAAGCCAGACGTATCGTCCGAAACATTTTTTTTCCGGTCTCATCCCGAGGAAGAACTCCCTTAATATTTTAGTCTCTCGTGTGCTCCGTGTTCTCGCAACAATTTAGGATAAATCTGGCTTACTAGACTCGTCTCCGTCTTCCGAAGGGCTTTTGATTAATACCCCCACGTTTTACGCCGACATTTATCCCCAGAACGCTGCGTAGGGACTGAGCGGCAGTAGTTTAAGGCGCTCCCATTTTCAGGAAGAAGAATAAGATACAGGAACAAGCATTTTTCCCAGTGCACCATGAAAGTACATTATGTCACGTTAGTGGATTTTTAGCATTTTTTTATTTCGTGTTGTTATATATTCTTCGAACAATGTGAATACGAAATACGTGTATTTTTATTCTGATAACCTATATGACTACCATTTCCCATTCCCTTAAGTCGTTTTGTCTTTAAGAATTAGCCATCACTCCAATCTGATACGTATTAAAATGAAATTCTGTTTTCCTTAATGCTATACTTTAACAATTCTTCGTAGAAATGAAAAAATGGCGCGTATACCCGTTAGGAACTGAAATAATTGATAGGTTACGTTGAGAAGATCCAAAAACCGATATGTGGGTAGTATTTCAAATAATATTTAATGGCATAAGAAAATCATCGGATTCAATGCAGAGATGTTTTATTTTTGCTTCTTAACATAAGCCGCACTCATGATATAGCATTGCAATTTTTTATATCAGATGATACAATGGACATTAGTTTATTTTTTGTACTCGATAGTCGTCTGCACTTCGTTTTTTCCTAATACTTAAGTATTGGCTCTAAAATATTGGATTTTTGCAAGCCTTCAAAAGATGAATGTTTTATTTATCTGCGAACCACTGATTAGGCCTGGAATGGATGGGAAGTTATATCCAAGGCACATTTACCTTGGGTTAAATGATTAATTTTACAGAATTACTCTGAGATTCTGCTAGAGTATTATTTATTCCCACTCCTCAATGTAAGGTTAGTGACTGCTGCAGAGTATATAAATGTTTTCGTCTTAAAAATTACTATGCCACAAGTTTTTTAGAATTTAATAATTTTCTTCTTGCCTTATAAATTCTATGGGCATTATCTGTCAATTATAAATGTACAATTCTTGAAATCATTTAAATACTATCTCAGTTAACTGGAAGTTGTATGCGTATCGACGTGCCCATTAATTGAGTTTTCTTACCTAACACTAAGTAATGAATCAACGCGAAAAAGCCATAGGTGATAGAAAATACGATAGAAGGATTTTAGAGAGAAGGAAATTTCGGAACTTGCATTTCTCGTAGCCAGAAGTAATGTTCCCTCAATTGTTCATATGACGATTAGGGATCATTATACCTATCATTGACCGTATAGACTCATTTATACAATTTTACAGGTATTTTAGCAGCTGATTCGCTCGATAAAGCTTTTTTTGTTGAAATACATGTCAGTCACTGCTTCTGTCACATTTGCATCGTCTTACCTAATTTTTATATCCTTTTGACAATACATTTTTTATTTTTTCTCAATCCATGTACTCATGTGAAGTTCAGTTAATACTATGAAGGTCTTGTATAGTGTAATTTTCATACTTACGATAATACACTCTTAGCCAAACCAAACAGGTGAAGGTGCCTTCCTGGGAACATGTGGATGTGATAAAAATTTAAGGCAAAAGCATTGAGGGGAAGATTATTGAGGCCAAGATACATAATCTTTGAAGAAGTTAAATATATGGCTTGGTTTCAATTTAAGATCAGTGTAGTTAGCTATTCAAAATAAATGTGGTATTTTAGTTCTTGATAGCAAACCATCAAAAATGTGATATTTAAAATTTTCAATTTTACCTACGCTGCGTATTCCATTCATTTTTACTCATGGAATTTCAGAGTAGGCTTTTCCGCTACTAACATATCTTGTACGAAATTTGAAACCAATTTCCATATTCGCCTCGTTCATTACGTATTTTCTGGATATCTGTGACTCGATACTTGAACGAATAACTATTATTTAGCTGTCGGGTGAAAAGGTTTTCACTGATTCTTATTGCAGTTTAATGAGTTTTTGGGTCTCAATATAGGTGGTCAAATAATTTGAATGCTCAAGTAATTGACGTATTCGAGATAAGAAATCTTCGTTGGATTGGCCGTTTTGAAAAAATGGTCGTAAGTCGAATAAGAAAGCAGATTTACAAAAAATGAATGTTTGAATGGAAGGGCGAGGTCGAGAAAAATATGAATGAATCTGATGAAGGATACTCTTAAGATATGGAATATTAGTAGTTTTTAGAAGAGAAGTGTGAGCAAAAATAAAAGTGCGAGTTATAATGAAACAAAATACCTCTGCAAGGATAGGATAGTGTGGCGAAAATTATTAAAGCACAGGCTGTTGACCAGGCCTAATATTAAGAAATTAACTCTTATAACCGTAAATGCTCCGAAAGGGAACAGCGTGATAGGTGTGAATTATTATTTTAATTGATACACCTACGGGTCTTGGTTGGTTAAATTGGAAGCGAGTAAAAATTACTATGATTTTTGCCTGTACAGGGCGCATTTTATATAATACATTTTTTCTTCCTCTGATCGCACTTGCTACCGTTCTTCATCTCGTCCTCAAAACCTTGTCTCTTTATTTTCCTTTCCCGCCAAATCAACCATCTCTCCCGAGTAAGTCTGCTAGTAGTTAAGTATCCTGCCGATCACATTCGTCCATTAGTGGCGTAACTATATGATAATTTATTTTTTACTGTGTGACTGCGTATCATTTAATCCTCTTCAATATATAACCACATCCAATGGATCTTCTAACTCCTAAAAAAATGAATTTTCAGTGATAACGGGAAAATATTGCTTGAGTGTGGGCAAAAAATTGCATTCCGCCAGCCGAGGCTATCCGCAGGCTGGGAGCGGCTGTTCGACCTCTCTGGGCGATCAGTAACCCACCTTCTCACGCTTCAACTCGCGGCTGCAACGTAATCCTCGAGCAAGGGGTCGAGTGGGGATGGAATGGACGAGGGGCGAGTCTATCCCTTCCCGTCCTCTCGCGCTCGCCCACTGCCGACTCGACCGCCAAACGCTTCCGCCAACCGACTCGCCACCTATCGGACCGCGGCTCAACTGCCGCCAGATTAAGGGTGCCGCCTGCGAATTGAATTTCCGCACGGGGCACGTAGCATGACCCTTGACCTGGCTCTCTCTCTCCACCTTCCCTCATGATCCATGCTTCCAGCCAAGGCTTCACGCCCACTTGTGTCTGTGCCCGCGGACACCATTTTGTCTTATCTGGACGCTGTTCAAGCCTCGGTCACGTGACCTCATTTTCACTGAAGGGACGCTTTGCCGAAATTGAGTGAAGCGTGGAGTTAAAAAAAAATCAAAATTGTGTCAAGGAGTGAGGGGCTACACAGAAGCGACCGTCAAATTTGGATGTGTATCAGTCGCTTTAAGTTTTTAATAGGTTGCCCATTTGGTTGGAAACTCTTAGCCACAATGATTATTTATCCAAAATAAAGTTCTAGAAGACGTTTAAGCTGGAGAGCCTTTCCTTCATGGGAGTATGGTAATGTCAAAAAATAAAATTTATCAATTCGTTCTGTTTCATTTGCTAGACACAATGCTCTTACGGGTGTACAAGATCCAACTAAAACATTTCTATAGTGATGTGCGAATGTAATAATGTATTATTTTGCTGTGTAACATTGTAATTAACTTTCCAAAGTGTGTTGTTACACATTGTGAGTGACCATTCCAAAATAAGTTAAATCATCGTCATATACATAGTTACTAAAAATGTCTGAGTTCTGTCTCATGGTGTATATTGTATAAACATTTTTCTACATGTAGTAATCGTGTCTGTAAGTTATGACTAATATCATTTTAAGTCAAGGCAAATGGTTTGTCCTCGGATGAATTTCTCTCCGTGTGCACTTGCGTACGATTCTGTGAAATTATCAACGTGGATAGTCCCGGTATCCCCAATATTCTTTTTAAAAACTATTTTTCTCTTTACTTAATGACAACACTTTTTGGAGTCTCAGAAGTTTCCTCTACCATTACATTTGATTATTATTTCCCTTTAAATATTGGCCATTGAAAATTTTTGTATAAGCTTTTAGTGAAGCCAAGAATGGAAATATTGTATATAAAATTGTCAGTAATTACCCCTGTATTATACCCGCTTAATGATTCATTCCATTGTATAATTATTACTGTTTTTACTCTTCACACAAAGGTGCTGAGCAAAAAAATCCATGTTGTTTTGGGTCATTGGATGAAATTTATCTCATTCCTCTATATTTTGATACATGATATTTTTCAATATGGATTTTATTAAGGATTGGACATTTCTATGAAGCGTTAGTGCATTGTCTATTTTTTAGGAATGATAAATTATGTAGACTCATAGTCAATCAATACGAACTCGTGCAGTATCTTAACCAATATTACGCCTTTAACCACCGAGAGATTTGGTACAACGCAACTTCACTAATTCTACATCTACATCTACGTAATACCCTGCGAGCCTCCGCGAGGGTGTGTGGCAGGGGGGTGAAGATCACCAAACATGCACTATTGACATGCAACTAGGATATTTAAATGATACATGCTAGAAAATAGGGTCACATGGAGCTAGATGGTTAGTATCTACACAATAATATTCTATTCGTTTTTCACTTAAGATGTGTAGTTTGCTCTAATTGCTGAAACTAGGATGGGGACCTCCAATTAGAGATACAAGACTAAGTCAGCAACTGCAATGGATCAATTTCATTGGACCTCCCTAAAGCATTCAATTCCCTTTCCAGTCTTGTCCTTGACGAGGCAACGAGCCTCCACCGAGACGGTTTCTCAAGTTCCAGAGTTCGCGACTACCGTAAAGGCTTCCCACCCTATTGAATTGAATTCTCCATCCTATTCCTAGCACACGCACACCTCTATATATATAAATATATATATATATAACTCCGGATTGTAATCTCCCCAGACGCCAGCCCTGTCCCGCACCATCCCTCTCACCTCTCTCCCCGCGCCTCTTCCTCAAAAGCACGGTTCATGGCCTTGAGGGGGATCCTTCTCTCGCGACCAAAAGACGAGCGGGAGAGTGAAATTGACGAGGTACTGAGGACGAAATAAATACGGGGAAAAGGAGCGGCGGGAGGAAAGTGGAAGGGCGCGTGAGGGTTGGAAGAGGGCTGTCCTTTGCGGAGTGGCGCTGGGATCGGTGTCACAGCGACCTAGGTTGCCGAAGCGAATGATTTATAAGTCAGCCAATCGTGAACTAGGCCGTAGACGGCGAGGTGGCGGGTCTTCAACGGGCTTGAGGTCGACGAGGGATTTGAGGCGAAATGCTAAGGCCGTAAGGAAAAGCCCCCCACGCCTCATCATGAGGGAGGCCAGGCTCGTTTAGGGTTTCAGGACGAACGGAAGGAGGGTAAAGGGCCCACGCTCCAAAGATCCCTCCTTCCCCACGCCTTCAGACTTCTTAAAGTGTGATTATGTGAGTGGATTAAAGGGACGAATCCAATTTGGGATAGAGCGGATGAATAAATCCGGTCGAAATTAAAATCGGATACAGGAGCGGTGACGAGGGCGCTTTGGAGGACGTTCGCCGTGCTGATGATAAATTAATGGGGTTTTTCAGTGGCGCCGCAGATTTCGTCGCGTCGCATTACGGACTTTCTGAACTGGCCTGGAGTAGCGTAATCAGCCGTGAAATTATACACACACACACCAGTGAATCACGAGAGATGGCGCTTTCTGCTTTCCAGTGGAGCTTAACTGGCAGGTCATAGCGGTTCCGGAGAATGGAAGAGATTCATGATGATTGGAGAACCGCTGAGTAAGGGCAGTCGTTGTTAAATGCATTGATATCCATATTTAAGGCCGACTAAATACTGCGCTACTTACTGAAAAAAATTTTAGTGGCGGGAGTTCATTGCCGATTACTTGGAAATCAACCCGTAATGTTCGCTCGTCGGCGCTATCAGTTAGAAACCCAGTATCGAAACGAGAAGCTTTCACTTGGTGGAAGGACGTCATAATAAACAAGATGAAATTTGTGACTTCCTCAATTTATTTAAAACTTACGACCAGTTATGGCCGTCAAGCCATCTTCCTGAAGATGGCTTGACAGACGAAACCGGTCGTAAGTTCTACATATATTGTGGAAGTCAAAAATTTCACCTTGTTCATTAGTTAGTTACCTATTTGTTATTTATTGGTGATCGGTGACAAGTAGTTCTCCCTGTAGGTTACTGGTGGGGTGAGTTGATCGAGTTTTCCAATTAAATCGTTGCAGAATACTATTGTATGTTACTCATAATCTCGCCAAACAGGTTTTGCAAAGGCAACTTTTTAAATGTAAAACAAAAACGCACCCCATTATACTGCATGCCTCTCTGCTACCGAAAACATTATCAGCAGTGGATGTTTCTGTCAAAGTATAAGCGAATTCAGAATTTTCTTCTTTAGAAACATTATACGACCATATAATCCTGTCATTTGAGTTAATGGCTGGCACTGTGAGGTCCTATCCATTCACCTGCTTGCACTAAACTGCAATCCACCAGAGAAAAATCAGTTCATATAAGAAGGGTAACTTCGTGTGTGGGGCCGAGTCCATCTCCAAGTACCTGCTGATTGGTTATCAGCTCAGTGACTAGCCAGTAACGTTTCGGATGAGTGTCTCCGTGTGTAGATTACATAAATAATAATATTGATTACGCCTCATTCGTTATTATGAGCATAAAATAAAAAATAATTTTCCCGTAGTTTGGCTCGAATTCGATCCCGATTCTGCACAGAATGGTTACCTATTATATCTTCTCATGCGTCATCTTACCCAATGTCGATGGGGCTTTATCCTGAGACATTTTCGGGAACTGTCTTACCCTGGCTTTGCAAAGGATTCGCTTCTAGAGCTCTAGTATAGAATCAAAGTCATGAGATATACTTTTCTGGTAGAGAAATTAGAATGTCAGTGTATTTTCTCCTCAAGATGACTGCGTCTTAGTTAATCCTACTGGTAGTTCCGAAATATTTATTTTAGGAGGACGTATAATCCTTAATTACACTCAACCACTCAGTCAAACTTACCAATATGTTGGGATATTTCACTGCAATCACATGTGATGGAGGATTTTCAGAGTAATAATTCGTTTTATTAATAGGAAACAATCTTAGAGAGCGGAATTCTGCAATAAATTAAGCTTCTGTTCCTACAAAATCGACCTTAGTATATCCCTGAATTTTGCTGGCATTTGTTCATTCCTTTGCTCCGTTTACAATAACGTGTTTATTATGGACGTTATTTTTAGATGGCAAACAATGGAGAGAATTAATTAAATACCATGGGTAAAGCACCCCCGTTCCAACCATTTAGGCTGCCACGTTAAATATTTGGCATGAGTATACTAATGATCCGAACTTACTGAGCGCGTTGGGCACATACAACCGTGCGAACGGATCGACAAACCAGCGCCATTCAATTCAGTCCACAGTATGCTTTCAACTCGAGCCTAGGCCATCGAAACACGCAAAACAATTATGTCTGCCTTCCCTAGCACGCGATCCACGGGGAGAGCCGAGTGTGCACGGTCGCTAATGCATGTTATTTACCTGGTGCCGTCGAAAGATAATAAAACGAACAGCAAGAGGAGACCGTGCACGGCTGTAAAACTGAAAACGAAATCAATGACTAATGCTGTGAATAATGAAAATCGCGGGCGTAAAAATATATTCTGCCGTAACCGTGGATTGGGGGGGGATATTAAACGAACGTGGCATTCCCACTTTTTCGCGGAAGTTCGAACAGCGCCTGTGTAGAGTGAACCTAAAAGCAGACGCCGTAAGAAAAAAAATTCTCTTCCCTGTGCACCGCAGGCGACCGGCCGTATCTCACGCGGGCGGTTGAGAAGAGTAGACTCAGCTCAATGATAACCACCCATAGACGAGAAGTGTTCATGTGATGATGGGCTGAAGCCATAGTGATAATTAAGCAAATTAAAGCTATCTACTAAATACTAAAATTAAAAATAATTTTAGTATTTAGTAGATAGCTAAAAAGAAGATTAGGCAGCGTGTGGAAGCACGAAAATGAAGCACGTTTTTGCGAAAAATATTCCATCTTAAAGCGTGGAATTTGTCAATATTGTTTATGAGTACGTAATGCTATTTTTCAATTGTATTCATACTACTTTGTTGTATGGATAAATAATAACAGCATCGCGAATACACCGGTACGATGACCTATGTTTCTGGAGTAGTAACTGTCCAACTGATCCGTTCAGTACGAACAATATTCTATGGCTACAGAATTCCGTTGCACTATCGTGCCATAAAGCTCTGTACTCTTATTCAACATATAACCTAGATGCCTAGCCTTATGGCTGCAGCTTGGAGCTTTCATCTTCAGCGATCATTATTGGTCTTTATTAACAACAGTATTAGTCAGATTTCATCCACCAACATCCTTTCCTCAGAGTGATCTGCATATTTTAAATCTTGCTTTCTCACTTAAACCATTATGTACCTCATATATTTCTTCGATAAATATATTTTATTTGAGTACTGAGGAATCATACGGATTCTTATATATACATTGCATGTTGATTACGACTGTCGTCGTTTTCCTGCACTCAGCTTCCATTTCTCTCTGTCACAGCACTCATATTCTCTAATTCCTCTTGTTCCCAGCTCTCTGTATTCCCTGTCTCCAATTCACTCTTGGCCTTCCTCTTTTCAGTTTTTCTGGAGGTCTCCACTCCAATATCTTCTTGGGCTATCTGGTGTCATCCATCCTATTAACATGGCCAAACCAGATTAGTTGTTTCCTATCTACTTCGTCGACTATATCCTTTTCCAATTCCATCATCTTCATAATTGTTTCATTCCTAACTTTATCCAGTCTACTCTTTCTGCAACTCCTTCTCATGGAATCTCTCTCAGTCGTCAATAACTTATTTCTGTTCCTTACCTTGATGCCCCATACCTTTGCTCCATGTGTAATCACACTTTATACTATTGTTTTGTATATTCTTACGTCTGTTTTTCTGCTAATATGTTTGTCATAGAATAGAATTAGAGATTTTATGATAGTTTTCCCCTTCGTAATTGTGTTGTCAATCTCTTGGTTACTACTTCCGTTTTTGACCAATATCACTCCTAAGTACTTTGCTGTTGCTACTCCCTTTACGTATTCTAGAGGTAGATCATAAGGATTCTTATGGGTCCCAAATTGCTGAGGTTAAAGCATGGAATTGGATCAAATGCTTTTTCCGATTATTAACAAATGGAAAAATGCATATCCGTGAGGTGGCAATGGTAATAGATTCTAACTCCACGAGACTAGTTTTGTATCCCGGCAGTAGCGGAGATTTTTCCCTTGCATACCGATGTCCTCTTGTGGGTCCATTGAAATTGCCCTCCTTGTGTAATAAGTACTCAACTCAATAATCCAGGGAAGTTTTACCCTGGACGTAATTACGCCTTCATTTCAGCTAATATTTCTTGGGGTTCTCTCCAGCATCCCTTCGTTGTCAGTGTAATCCTTCCATTTTGAGCTGCTCTTTATGGCGCAAGTGGATCTCAGAAGTAGATCGCTCCTTAAAAGAACCAACCTTTCAGTGATTTATAGTTTTGACGATACTTGGCCTGCACGATGCCGTACGTATGGAATGGGAAGTTTCTTATGGAAGGAGTCCGTTGAGGAGAGTGGGAGAGTAGAACACATGTTAGGTAACGCTGCCAATATAATCATATTTAACATGAAAGACTTTGTAAGCTGGTTGTCTTGATAAAATTTTTGTGCACTAACGAAAGGTGAATGAAAATATTCAGAAATCGTTGTAAACCCTTTGAATTACATCAACAAAACAGCTAGATTAAGAACCAAAGAGGGTGAGAAGGTTTATGTTTATAAATATATAGCAATTGGCAATGAGCGTTTACTACATTGGGGACTCTGGTCATCAAACGCAAAGTGTGTATAGTCTCTTGCTCTACGCAGATCTTGCTCATAGGAATCTCTTCCTCTGTAAAGGCACCGCTGTTAATCTACCATCTTCTTTCCGCTACCGCTAAACTTCCCACAATTTTGACTACACATCCATCCATGCAGCTAACTGAATAGGGAAATGGTCAGTGTAAGATGATTCGTGAGTCGTAGCAGGACGAAAAGTATCCGTGAAAGCAGAGCTGTCGCTTCCCCTCCCTTCTTCGTTGATGGAGGAAATTATCCCCGTCTCAATTATACGTAAGTGATCACCATACAATCATAACCGCGCATGCAGTGGTGCTTACTCCACTGCTCGGCTTGTTTGTCGTGACGCGACGCGCCGAAGTGCGTGCTTGAATTGGAGGAAGACCGGCCCCGTGGGTGGAATTCACCTCAAATAATAATGCCGCAGGCAAACGCCGAACCCCCCCGAACGAATCGCCTTTTATTTGTATTCGCACACGCGGTATCCTCGTCGTTCCCGCATGCCTCACCTCACACCTGGCCTTTACTCATGTGAATTACCCTCTCTTATCCCCACCATCGTCCACAAGCAGCGTCACTTTCCCTGCACCAAACCCCTGATCCCAGCGCGGGAGCCTATCCCCAGCGTCCGAACCTTTCACCGCGTTCATCCGAACCTGCCTCTCTCTCTCTATCTCTCTCCCTTTTCACGCGCACCACTCACTCCAGTCCAATGGCCCAGCCCTTCCCATATCTGCGGTGAATCATTAATTCTGGAGGACGCTTCGTCAACTTTGATCCTCTTTTGTTCCCCTTCACTTCACCCCTCGCGTGCGCGCGTGCTTCAGGTGGGCGTCCGGAGAGTAATTCGATTCGGCCCTTTGCGCCCGCAATTTGGGAGTTCAACGTGCGACACCATCCGTTGCGCGTAGGCTCACACAACGCTGTGTAATGCTTTCGATTCGTGTGTGATATAATAATCTTTTTTCTCCATGTGCAGGAAGTTATCGCGGGATTTACTGATTTTTTGTACAATAAAATGAAAAACATAAGATTTGGGTAAGGAGAGGGGACTTTGAACTTTTTTTATTTTTCTATGCTATGATGTTACAAAATGGCTTATACATTGATGTTGGAGTTTTAATTTATCTCTGCTGATAAAAAAGGAAATATTTGGTGACATACCGTGGGTAAAATGTTTTAGCTGATTCTTAGCGCGCGTTGCATTTGTTTAAGAATTCGACTCATGAATTCATACATTGGAGATTCTCAAGATATAAAATTAGATTTGAAATGCTAAATTTGTTGCTTAAGGTATTATAAAAAAGAACGGAGATGCTCAAGAAATAGTGGAGAATGATATTGCCGGGATCCTTATTTGCTGTCTAATGCTCTTGGTTCATCAACTTTACCTCTGCTGTACCTAGTAGTTTTGTGTTGGTAAGACATTGCTTTTTTCAAATTATAAGATAAATTTTCGTCTAAGTTGCATTTATCGTATTCGCATTTTTCTAACTCTAGGTACTGGTTATCCATGATTCTGATTTATACAAAATATTACTCCTAGGTAATGATTTTTGTAAATTAAATTTGACTTTGGGGAAACGCTAGTAAATCATTTTAACCCATTCAAGTGCCTTATTTACTTCGAAAAGCTACCATTTTCATTGAGGGGCGCAGATCGCGGGGTCAATTTGTTGGAGGATACGTAGGAAAATAGGCCAAACTTTGTCCCTAATAATCAATGTTTCATCAGTGTTGAAATCAACCACTGTTGAAAAAAATTTATTCATTTTATTTCACTTAGGCTTAAGGGAAGAAATCCTTGTGTCGCCTGCCAACATCAGTTTAACACAGGCAAACTGCTTGTACGAGATGACACAATTTATTTCAAACTAAAGCCATTGTTGGGGTTTCGGACAGGTATAGCAAAAGTATTGTTGACCACCTGGTTTTATGAAGAAATTGAAAACATCTATTGTACAGGTAAATGTTCCGAGGTACGATACCCTATGATACTTATAATAACACTAAAAATTGTATTAATTTTATAAAAATTACTGTTTTGTTGCAATAGGGCATAAAACGGGGTTCTTGCGAACTTGTTAATGAATATGCGTTTCCAGCATTTAACCTACTCACAGGGAGGGCAAGGACTTGTTGCCTTGTTTCTCCATGAAATGAGTATGGGTATGGACTAATTGTCCATTACCCGAGGCATAAATTGAGGGGCCAACGTTATGGAGAGCTGTACACAGTCTCGAACCGCAATTAGCCATAATGGATCTTAATTGAGGCCAAGAACATCTCTCGTGTAGTGCCCAGAAAATAAATAACCTAAGTCAACGGGAGCGAAGTTTCAAACAACATGTTAGCTGAAAAGGTTTACCTGCCGCTTTGGTTATCTTTTAAGTAGCTTTCAGCGTAAAATCTCTCGGATGAAGTCGGAGGAAAATGGTGCTAGCGAGTCCATAACTTCACGCACTTCTGCTTCAATACGTTGGGAAGATGGAAGCATCGAAAGTTTTTTCTCGTTCCATATTAGCCTTTGTTATAGGATCCTAAGCATTGAACGCTTATTTCTCTTCATGCATATTTACTACATGTCAACTTTATAAGTTTTAAATTTTCCATTTAAAAAGCCTGAAGTTTGTTGAATTGTGGCTCCTTTGCAAGATAAGAAAGAAGAGGGCATAAGCTAGTTTGGCTATATTTGAACAGGACCATTTCTTAAGCATATGGCTACGATGCAAAACAACTTATAACTTTATCATGTGTAAAGTAAATTTTTTGTTGTCTAGAGGAATGGATTGTACTGTGGTCCAAGGTGGATTCCAAAATGAGATGCTGTCCGTCAATGATGAAATAATCTGCGAATATGGGCTTTAGGTAAATCGGACATCATTTTTTCACTCACTATGTTTCAAGTCCATTTCAAAACAGTTGGAGTAAATTTGTGCATAGCTAATACACTCAATCGTTCCATTTCTTAACTCTGGAGTATATAGCACCGGTCCAAAGCTAAAAGTGAATTTGTAAGTAAGTGGCTGTAAGAATTAAATACTTTAGGCACCGGATACGATACCATAACGCGTATTTCTAGCTTGTTTCGTATCGTGTATGGTTCAGTTGAAATGTGCATTTCCTTACATCTCGTCATTGTGGGTAAATAGTTAGTTGCTGTGGGCCTTTGTTAGCTTTTGGCCACCATATGGACTGTGTGTTTAAGATCGTCTGGTCTCGAAGTTTCGAGTAAAATGAAGATAAAACCTAGCCATTCCCGGGAATAGCATGTTAAACAGAGATAATTGGAATTGCCAGATCTCACATTCATCAAAATCTACATTTTACCCTGCGTGCCACCGCATGGGCGCGTGGCAGGGGGTGTTAGGTCACCAGCCGTGTAATGATGTAAGTTTTTGGTAGATGAAATGCGGACGTGTATTATACGAGTGCATATAGTGGAGCTCAGTTTTTACTATTTTTTCATATTGTGCGTGGAAAAAATGAGTTATTGTACCTATCCATTCGGCAGTGTATCTCTTATATTATCGCTCCTGCCAGACCTAAAGATACAGTGAGGAGTTGTGATAATATTCTCTGAGTCGCTCTGAAACACACCAATTCTGAATTTCTCAAGCAACCTAAGCCTAGTGTGTAGCCTCCGAGTCTCTAGGGGCTCCCACATTAATCCCTCTAAAAGTTGTGAGATACTACATGTTTGCTCGTAGCAGTTTTTAACGAAGCGTGCTGCTTTTCTTTGTATTTTCTACATTTTTTTGGTTAAATATTTATGTCCCAAATGCTCGCGGCGTTTTCAAAGTGTTGCCTATCCAGAGCAAAGTAGTCTCTACCTTTTACTTTTTCATCCGAGGACCTTCCTATTATACACTTAACAAAACCTAGTTTCTTAAATGGTGTGCCGCATATGTTTAGTATGTGTGTTCCCCATGATATATCAGAAGTCAAGGTAAATCCAAGGTATTTTACTGCATCTGAAGATTTCATGTTTACTCCTCCCTTAGTATAGGTATGGTATTGTTGTGATGACTTTTGCAGGAAGTAAGCTGAGGTGCATTTTCTGATATGTAATTCAAACGCCCATTCCTGGCACCACGAATGAACGTTGTTAAAATCAGATGACAGAACTTCTAAGTAGTAGGCTGCTATTTTGAAGGAAATAGCGCTAACGCTATATGCCAGAAATAGCTTTCGTTACGTTTTTGTTTCGAAGAATAACACGCTATTCTTCGATACAAAAGCGTGGCGGAAGCTACTTCTGGCAGTTTGCGTTGACGCTATTTCGTTCAGAATATCGGCTTAAGTCCGCGTCTTCGCTTAATTCACTGTAGATAACTGTATCGTCTGCAAATAACGTTAATTTACTGGTGACTCAATAACTTAGGTCATTTATATAAATAATGAATTAAAGAGGGCCGATTACGCTTCCTTGAGGAACCCCGGACGTGACTTTGACCATATCAGAGTTAAAATCAATACCTACTTTTTGTTTTCGATCACTGAGAAAGTCCCTAATTCAATGCACTATTTTTCTGTTAACTTCGCATTATTGGAATTTATATATGACGTTATTGTGAGTAACCCAGTCGAATACCTTCTTGAAATCAAGGTATATTGCGTCGACTTGCTTTTTCGTTTCACCAGATTTTAGGATATCATGAAGGAAGAGCGCAAGCTTTGTTTCGCAGGACCTGTCCTTACGGAAGCCGTGCTGACTGCTATGTATGCAGTTACAAATATCCAGGAATGTCATAATATTACTGACGACAATGTGTTCGAGGATCTTGTACATGAGTGATGTTAACGATATAGGCCAGTAATTTCCTGGGTCTCTTCTATTTCCTTTTTTGAATATTGAAGTGACGTTGGCTATTTTTTAATCTTGGGGCACCTTGCCCTGGGATAATTATTTACTAAGTATAATTTCTAAGAATGGTGCAATCTGTGGCGCCCACTCCTTGAGCACGCGTGCATGTATTTCTTCTGGTCCTGGGGACATGTTAGTTTCAATCGATCGCAGTTGTTTAATTAATCCATCACGTTGAATTTTTATGTCAGCCATCGGCTCGTTAAAGTCGGGAATGTCTAAATTGCGTATTGTGTCATCCATAGTGAATACACTTTCGAAGTAGTGGTTTAATAAATTGGCTTATGCGATTCTGTTGGTGATCACTCTGCCGTGTTTCCAATAAAGATTGTCGATGATTCGCCATGGAGTTCTCTCGCGTAACCAGAATGACTTGGGTTTTTCATCTAGTTCTTCACCGAGGAATTTTTTCTTGAAGTTTCGCAGAGTAGTGCGCAATATTTTCTCCGTTTTTGAACGTTGATCAACGTATATTTCTCTCTCCGCAAGCTCCGTTGTTTTGTTACTTAATAGAATTTTTATATAGGTTGTGTAGTTGCCTTTTTCTCCTGAGCTCTCGCATATTTCGTGGTTATACCAACGAGGTTTTTTACTTTCCCGTTTGAATTTGCATGGAATATATTCATTGAATACTTTTCGCAGTATATCCAAATTCCCGTCTCAATACGAAGCGACATCTTCCTTGGCTCTATCTAAAGAAGAAATACATATAAATAAACTGGCTTACGATATTAATTAACAATTAGACATCAGTAGCGGACAAACACAACCGTTGATGACATTAATATCCCTCGACTCGACTTCAAACGAGGAACTTCATTCAACTAAATGACGTGGTCCTTTAAGCGTGTCGGAAGCTTAGTACATTTTCGAATCGTCCAGTAAAATGACTCGAATAGATAAAATAACTTGAATAAAAAAACTTTAATATTTCGCAGAATATTTCAAAAAGCCTGCCTGATCACTCGTCCCCCGTGTCAATCTGGGCCAACGTCTTTGGTGATATCCTAAATAGAGGTGGATATATATACATGAACAGGCATCAAATAGTTTTTTTACCGTTAAACCTCCAAGGCGGAAATATATTTCATAAACGATCCGACAAATATTCTTCTGCTCTTATAACACATGGAACTCCGTTTATCTTAAAGAACTCCATCTAACAAAGTACGCTCGATATTGTGTGTAGTGAAAATTAGACTTTCAGATGTGCAATTATTTCCTTCCATGTCTATGATGCTGATTTGTCACTTTACACTACCCCTTCTGCAATATTCCTAACATAAGATATGGCTCTGCACCACGGCTTACCACCGGTGGCCTCTTTCTCAGAGCTACATTTCTACAAGTAACAAGTAAAATGGCGGACGTGATCAAACCTACATTTTGATTTTATTTGAAGATTTTAATATAATGCGAGAAATTCTATGCCATCTTCCCTATCCAATGTGTCAAATGTGACTTCCTATGGCTGGCAATGTTGATGAAATGATATTGACTCTATTTATTGCTCATCTACACTCCCTCATGTTGCAACAAACCTTCTGTCCTGTTTCTCCTCGGAAAGACCATTAGTAATATTTTTCTATACGGGAGATTACGTATATTTCTCTGGTGATTCTCAATTCCCAATAACTGTACGATATTTATCGATAGGGATAGCTTCAGTCTCTACATTTCCAACTATAACAGGCAATATGTCCTTTAAAATCAATTTCCAACCTTACTTCAACTTTTCATTAATTATTACATTTCTCTTCTAGGGATTTTCGTTTCTCAGGAGTGATGTATATCAATAAGTGTAACCACAGATCATGTTACTCTATATTGTAACTTACAGCAAAGTGTAGAGGAGTTTGATGACTCGGGAGCAAAAAAAAATATTCTAGTGTGTGTTCATTCAGATATGAGAATAAAAATGTGTATCATTGTTATAACGTGTATTGTGTACATTTCACTTCTAAGAGAGCAGATGCCCTTGTTCCACTGCAATGGAGCCATGTTTTTTACTTTTGAAGTTTTCGAAAAATAATGATGTCCGTGCTGTGACCCCCATCAGATTATATACTTGCGAACCGTTTGAGTGCTCTCTCGAAAGAATTCCTAGCTTCCTTGCAAGTTCACTCCGTTATATTTTGATTGGTCCCATCAAAGTAGTATGAAGCCTATTTATTTCACCCATTTTATCTGTAACTTAGTGCTTCCATATTCTTTAGACTCAAGAAGATTCTATAGAATGATAATTATCCCTACTTTGCTTGCGTTTTGCCAAATTCAACGCAAATACTAAATTCCCGTAAATTCCTCTAGCAATCAAGTCTATCCGCTATCGTTTACTTAAAAAAACTGACACGCCATCGAAGTTTTTAAAGAATATTGACTGAATTACCAATTAAACCATTTGTTTATATTGATCTACAAATTACTGAATTTTCATGTATGTATTTGCTGTTTATTTAAATGTTTATTTTTCACCGCTTTAATCGCTATATTGCCGATTTTGGGCTGATAAAAGGGTCGCCGTGGACTTTGAAATATCCAGGTGGAAAGTAACATAAGGATTAAACTTAACTCCAATATTTGGAATAATATCAACTCCACAACTTAGAAACACCGCAAATTTGTTCACAACCAATGGATGGTATTGATGTAAGTGATTGCGGATAACTTTGATTACGAAGCCTGGGGTGTATAATCAAACATCATCATCATTGTTCAATCCTAAGATATTTTTTGACTGCTGCCCTCCAACCTTCCTTATCTAATGCTAGTTCCCTTACCTCCTGGTATCTCTTCCTATGTACTTTCCTCATTGTTTGGCCCATATACTTATTCCTGGGTCTTCTTCTGAGGACTTTTCCATCTATTTTGCATTCAGTTGTGTTCCCCACAAACCCATTGTGTCTCACCTTCACGAATTAACTTGTTCTAATTTCTCTCCTCTCAGGATGACTTCTGTATTCATCTTCTCTCTTCCGTATACTAGGACTTTAGTCTTCGTCTTATTTATTTTCATTTTTTATTCTTGTAAAACTTGGCCCGTGACGTTTAGTGACCTTTGAAGCTCCTCGAGATTACCAGATATGATTACAAAACTATTTGCGAAGCTGAATATGTTTATTTCTTCTCCGTTTATCTTTATTCCGCTCAGTCCAGTTTCTTGTGCTTCTCGTATGGTCTCCTCCAAGTACATGTTGAACAGTGCTGGTGATAGGTTGCATCTATATCTTACTCCTTTGTTAATTTTAGCTTCTATCTCTCATTCGCATTGTGACGACTTGCTACTTGTAAAGTTGATAGATATTTCTTCTGTCGTCGTAATCCATTCCGAGTTTTTCTATCATTCTGAACATCTTGTTTCACTTAACGTTGTCGAAGGCTTTTTAAAGGTCCACGTATGCGACGTATAATGGTTTGTTTTCTCATGTATCCTTTCTCCACTATGACTCTCAGGCTGAGTATGGCCTCCCTGGTAACCCTGTTATTCCTGAATCCAAACTGGCTTTCCGAGAGGTTGTCTTTAATTTTCCTTTCCATTTCTCGGCCTATTATTCGATAATCAATCTTATATCTTTAAATTATAATACTTTAGGCTATAATTTTTGGTCAAAAGTATTTATAATGTTTTCAGAATTTAAATGCCACTGTGATTATTTCAAAACTCGAAAAAAGCGTTTGCTGTTACCCTTTTATAACGTTTAACGTATGGGATCAGAACCTAACTGCAACTGAGATGCAATTGTGTTCTATTAGACATGGGATTTATTCTTGAAGCAAAAGGTCGAATTTGCGGCCAAAGAGTTATATTTTTCTAATTCTTAATTTGAGAAAAGCTGCTTGATTTGCGATAAAATTTGGTTTCAAGTCTTCGTCATGATTATAAACTTTCCAGGAAGCCAGTATGACTAGCTTCAGCAAGTTCTATTGCGGCATTAATCTGTAAAGGCAGTATATATAAATGCATGACAGAAGCTGTCAAAACTACATTAGATCTAATATTACAAAACATGTATTTCAGTTAGTGGGTTTGTTCTTATTCTGGTCACTTTTTAAGTTTTTCATTTTTTTATGACCAGAGAGAGGAACTCATAATAATACTATCGTCTACAGGATGAAAGAGACGGAGCAAATAGGAAATAGATATTTCCAGTTCATCCGTTTTCCTATATCATTTGTTTGGCTTCCATACTTGAGCTTAAATGGTGCTGAGAAGTACCTGAAAAGTACAAAGAGCATAGTGGGAGGACCCATCACATTTCCCTGGCGCACCCCTTCTCATTTCCTTTCTTGGAACTACCGCCGTTGCGGCCGATGCCCGCGAGTTGACTGCGGGAAGTTGGTTCGGGCAAGGCGAGAAAGTTGTGCGAAATGAAATGGGTGAGTGGAAGAAGGAGACCTTCAACAAGGAGTGGAAATTCAGCGCACGTCCCGGGAGTAGCAGAGAGCACAGTTGCGGATGCCGCTTTCTCCTCCTGCCCGCCCAGCTTCCCTCGCCCTCAATCTCCAATTCCTCCCTTACCCCGTTCAAGCTCTGACTTTTCGCGATCCATTCTTTCCTCTCTCTAAAAATTCCTCGGCCTTATTCCGTCACCAACCCTCATTTTCTCCATTTTCCCCCCAGACCTTATTCCGGTATGGTTACAACATTCACCACTCCACTCTTCCTTAGCCAGCCAGCATCCTTCGTCCACCCCCTTCCCTCGTACCCACTCTCTACCCTTTCCCTTCCGGTAATTTCAAAACTGTTTTCTCACCGGTGCAATTTTACGACCGCACGTGAGGACCCAAGGTGAGGAAAAGGGTTGTTGCTAGCATTTTACTGGAGGGATTTTGACCTTTTTCTCTTTTAATCACAATCCCCATGTTAGTTACCTTGTCATCGTAACCTTTCCGGAGTTTTTTTTATCGTTGCCGATGAAATACGTCAGTTTAATTAAAGTTCGCCCCAAACATCCTGGATTTGCTGGCAACTAGTTCTTTTTAACCTTGCCCGTGTTTCAATGTACCTACCCCTTTTTTAAACCGTAAAATTGTCTGTAAGGAAGGTGTTCGTTACCATTTCAGCAATAAATGTCTTTTCCCCGAATATGGAGCAACTTGATTAAATGGAACACGAAGCCTTATATTCAATAATTGCTACTAGCAGTCTCTAATACTCTTGTGTATGTTTCCTTATCATAATAATAATAATAATTAGAGTTAACCTAAACACGATTCAGTGGAGGTTAATTTGGTATAGCCCTTTAATCGCAGTGACACAGTGGCTCTCGGTTCTTCTGTGCATATGTTGTAGAATCTTTTGTGAAAGTTGTCTATAAAAATAATCAGGCTGAGTTAAACAGTCAGTGTAAATGCATTGTATATTTTTTGAACCTCGAGCGATATTGGGCCAGAGTCGCTTATTTGGTAGCCATTCTGTTCAGCTACATTTACTCTTGTGAGTTTGCCTTTTTTCCGCTTTGAGTGTAATAATTCCCGATCATCCACCTTTTCTCGGTTCGTTATCGTTCGTAAACCAAATTTGCCTGAAATTTACATTTTTAAGCTTTAATGGAATTAATTCTTGCTAAATACAGGTAAACCCAAGATTATAAATGGTATTCGTTTCATGACATTTAATTATGTAGGAATTAACAATAAAACGTTTTCGCAGCCGCAGAATAAAGCTGCCTGAAATCTAATATGTGCGTCTTTTATGCTTTACTTGTTCGTAGTATTATTTATGAAGTAAGTCGCTTTAATCTTTTCTGATATTGAAAAATGCATAATGGTGAAACTGAAATCAAGAGCATTTTGACTAACCATTTTTTTATATTCTAAACTTGCGTACGCTTTTGTAATAATAGCTAAAGGCTTTCTGTACATAAGCCTGAGTAAAAGCTAAGGTTTTCGAAGTAACACGAGTCAAAATACAAATGAGAATGAATTGAGGGGTGGTGTTCATATCTTTTTAGGCATTTAAAGTTCCTACACACTACACAACACATCTTGACGCAGTGTATTGAATATGGACGGGGCATCGCGGGACAAGAAGAGGATCGGGGAAATCTATCCGATATACTTGGCGATGACGTCGAATGCATCGAGAGAATTGTACGTTTCCTTAAAGAAACTTACTTAGTGTCAAAAATTTAATGGGCATAATGAGAGGTTCAAAGAAGGCAGAAGAGATGAATGGAGGAAGTTTTGAAAGGAGGGGACATGTAGAAGAGGGTAATAGAGGTTTGGACAAGGATGAAGCGTTGAAGAGGAAGACAGGATAATTTTCGACAAAATAAGGAGACCTTATAAGTATTTATATAGGTGTCTAATGGCGGGTAATCTTTAGGAGGGAAAACGGAACTATGTATCAGAAATCGGAACGTTAGGATAAGGCCTGCCGTTGAGTCTACCAATCACCTAGTAAAATACTCAAATGAAATAAAAAATCGTCAAACTACGGCCTATTTCGTTTTTCCTGATGTGACTCACCATTGCTTCCTTATCTTCTCTTCTTCCATACAAACCCATAGGTATTCGTAATTTTATCCGTCCATTTGATCTTCAGCGTCCACCTATTGCACCATGATTTGGCATCTAATGTAGATATTTTTTAAATTTTCATGCTCCCTTATAAAAAATACAGTTGTGTTCCTTTAGCGGAATATGTAGACCTGGGTCTATCGTTCCTCCAAATTTGAGGTTGTGACGCTGGAGTAATCTTGGTTAACATGGTGAACCAAGTATCAAAAAAAATTCTCATTGAAGGATATTTCTCGCTTATACCCATGTTCCCCGCGAGAGATGTTTCATTTCCTGACTTTTTCCTTTACCCCTCTCGTCTCTCGTTCCCTCTCTTGGCATCTTTTGCTTTCGGCTTTTACTTGACTTCCAATCCGTTCCACCAGTCAGCACCGGCGGTGACGGCGACTCGCTGAGGGAATCTCAACTGTTATCCCTAGGGTTGGCGGGACGCTTCTCTCAACCCATTCAAGGCGTTTCCTCGTCTATGAATTGGAAAAGGAACCAACTCCTCGAATTTCCTTTATCAAGGGATATAGATATCTTTCTCCTGCTTCTATATTTATACTCATCGTGAATATGGGGTACCTTGCGCCTAAAATGGGAAAATTTTCGTCAAATAACGATAAAAGTTTCTATTATACTACGTGGGTCAGATTGGTAATAGCTTATAAAGAATGCGCAAATGTTAATTGGATGGAAGGAGAATGGGACGAAGTTTGGCTAATTTTCCGAACTAAACTTCACTGTGTCTCCCACAAACTTGAATTATAGATTAGGCGCAAGTCTTGTTCAATTCACAAACACATATAATTGTGAAAAACGCATCTGGCTCTACTCGGCCTGGCATCACTACCGTTCTGACGAGGACCTTTACACGTTCTTCCAAATACCATGAATGAATCAAATGATATCACGACCAACATGAATGCCTATCTGCTCGTAATCAACAACGTTCGAAAAGTATATATGAGAAACGGCATCATTAAATCTCTACAAAAGAGAGCAAAAGTTTGTAATTCGCTTGAAAACAATCACTTGATTTAACCGTGATTCAAACCCAGATGACCAGACCCGCCGGTTTCTCTAGACTCGTTGGAATTAAAATAATTTGCTGGTGTAATTGCCTGTTATACTTTACCGGCGACAGGGATAACTGGGATCCGATCGCAGTCAAATGGTTCTTTTCAGTGGTGGTATTTATCTTTTTGGTGTAGGTATTTGCACCTATGAGCATATTTTTTTCTTTTATGATTTGTGTATCTCGCATTGATTAAAAATTGTCAGTAATATACGTTAGGACTTCAAAAGCACAAGTAATTTATTCCATTGTCTTCTTCAACTTCATTCTCACTGAATTGGGGCAGTGTGTTGGAATTCGCTCGAGAAATAGTCAAAAGTCTGAATATGAGCCTTTCGTGCGTAGAATATACGAACTACGGGCTTGGTGCTGAAGGGACGTCACCAAGTGAAGCCCAGCTTGAAGGCACAGGACGACTCTGTCTCAAGGATGCCATTGGTTCTGAGAGTGTCTCTATTTGCCCACGTATCTACCTCTCCTTTGCCTAGCCTAAGCCAACCCGTCCTCGCTCCTCCGTCAACGTTGAGGCGCTCTTATCCCATTAAGACATCGTCCTCTGAGTTGCATTTCCCGATTCAATGATATCTGCCCGCATGTGAATAATAACTTGATGCTCTGGTCGATATCAACTAATGAGGGATTGCATGCAAGTTTACTGAGCACATTGATATTCATGCCCGGAAGGCTATGCTCAGATTGATATAATTGTACATTGATCTAAAAATATGTCCGGATATTTCGAGGCCATTTGCCATTATGGTTGGCCGTGGTTAAAGTTAATAGACCTAGTACATTCCATAGTTTTCATTTACAACTATGGCTTTTTTCAACGCTCCGACGATGTGTCTGTGGAAATAGCAATTTTACTTATGGTGAGCGGTTAATAAAGAAACAACATTGAAGCAATCATTTCCCTCGCTTCTGTATCACTTTACTATTTCCCATCTCATAGACCAAATTTTGGGTAATATCTCTTTTTGTCCTTTTTACCTTCTTTGATATCGGCATTTCCTCATCTTCACCCTCTTTCTCCTTTAACCACTATTTCCTCTACCCCGGCTCATGAGTATTGAACAAGAATACTCTAGAGCTCTTAACTAAAAAATTTTTATAATAACGTGCTTACGTAGAAACCAATCGATCGATAATTGAATTGAATATTATCGATGGTGGATAGTTGAAGTTGTATAATCAACATATATATCACTATTTAACACTACAGTACGGGATGAAGTTTCTAGGTTTTTTCAAAACGCTGGCGGTCATTGAAGAAACCGGCTCCGGGTGGTACTCCGCTGGGACAACCTCAGCCCTCGGTAGCAGGTAAAAGAATGATCCTTCCAATTTTTGAAGTGACAACAAAACATTAATAATTATTATCAGTTCACATTAAATTACAAATCTAGTATCCTCTCTCTTATCTGCGGAGGTTTGCACTAAATTGAAAGGTCCTTTGATCTTTGAGATCATTGCAATGCGTGATATTGACTCTAGTCTAGCTTTAAATCAAAAGATTCCGTTCCTAGTCATTAGTATCATCACCTTTGCATTACACACAATGGTGTTTTTGACGCCACACAACCCTATTTTTATAATCTGGCCCCGCGTTGTTCTGCTGTTTGCTCTTTGGCTTCCTCTTACAGGCCAAGGAAGAATGCGGTATTTGTCCTGTATTAAATGCCTAGTGTGGAATTTCCTCGTGTCACATACCTTGCCGGTGGCTTGCCCAGTGGGTCGTAGATGTTGGTCGTAAAAGTAGGTGATATGTTAGCACGTATGACATCATATTATGTAGCCAACAACCCTCTTTTTTATCATTTCCCTTTCGCAGCAGGTGGAAATACTTTCATCATAATCTCCCAAGATTCCGTTCAAATCATTCATCTCCTCTTTGCCTGGGAAATCTGTCCTAAACTCATTCCATTATGAAGTGGTTTCAGATGATTTATATTTCCAATGTCACTATGATATAGGTGAGAATTTAAGAGTTTTTTGTTTCAGCATAAAAGCACCATTAAGAGGGAGCAACTAGAAGTAATTAAATGAGCCCTGGTGCAGAGCAGAATGGAGAGAATACTCGAAATTATACCGCTTTATCTACCCTCATGTTAAGACTGATTATTAAGACTATGTACTAAACACACGGGGAAGTGACGAATTATTAGATGATTTATAGAGTAACCATAAAAATTAATCAAAAAATATATCTAACTTATGTATTTACGGAAAACATCATATATGAGGATTATTGTGCACATTTTGGGCCATAGAAAAATTAGCTATCGGACTTCAGGTTTCTACGAATCTTCTTTTTGGGCATTGTCGTTTAATTAAACTGAGGTCGGAAGGTAGGTGTCCAAACGATTTTCAAGCGTTTCCTTGCTGAAGTTTTTACTTTCCAAAATAAACATTTGCCGCTCTCAGCCTTCTATTTTTAGCCCTTTGGGATTAATGGCGTGCCACCCTTGATTAGGCTCCGGTAAGAAAAAAAAACTGCACGACAAATTTGCATACATTCGTCGTTTAATTGCTCAAGTAACCAAGTTACGTGTATATCACCGCAATAACTGCGGACGACTATCGCTCCATCTCTGCGTTTTGGATCGCCCATCGGTAAGCTGAGGCCAGACGAGGTGAAAGTTTGTTATTCTCCGGGCTAATTTCATCCCTGTCCATTTATGTTGGCAAAACTACACCAGGCCACGCACATCGTCGAAGGTCAGCTTCGACACAGTGGAATGAGTCCCCGGCTCGAACTCTACCTTTCCAAATCCCTCTTCCAGGACATTGTCCTAATCACACATTTATCTTAGAGAGAATTTCTCCTCGGCAAGATATGGCACACCATTTGATTTTATCTGCGAGCTAGCTGAGAGGTATCTTCCAAAGTTGGCTCCAGCATTGTATTTTTCATTAATGTCAAATTTTTGATTTAGTCAATCTTCATCCTGAGCGTCTATACGAGTTGACACTCATATAGCTACAGCGAAATATGGTGGCAGTTGCTCAGAAGGCCATATCGTACACGAGTTAATTTCCAACGAAACGGTACCTAACAGAGGAATGAGAGTGTCTCCGTGTTTGACTACTAGCATCACAAAGATTAAAAGCCTTCATTATCAATGTCAAAACGCTCATCTTGCGAATTAATAATCTTAGTAATTGCTTAGATGGGCTTCTGCCATGGGTTTCAAAACAATTCAGGGTGTTTACCTTTCATCTTTCATCGTACGAATTTTCTTTTGAGATGCTGTTGACTCTGCCTCTTGCCGTAAGGTGGCCTTCCATGTCACATTCTTCCCCGCCATGCGTTGGCATCGCCTCTCGGCCACTTCTTTGCCCACGCCTTCAACTCTCGTCCTCTCCTTCTAAACGCATGCTTCTTGTTGGCCACCGCTGCCAAGTTTTACTATCTGTTCACATCCGCTGGGGTACGTGACCGTGGAGACCAAAATATATTTTTAGTCGCGACAGTTTTACTCCTCGCCACAGATGGCGATTGTTTAAGACATTAAATTGAATGAAACTCTAATATAAAAAGAATGCAGATGATTTTCCAGTTATTGTAAGAGCAATTTATTTGGTGTGAAGTTCGTTCAAAGTCGTCTTACTTTTTCCGTTAATTGCTTGTCCTAAAGAAATGGTAAGAAGTTCGTCTTGAAGGAAGAGGGATAGTTGGTGTAACTGGTTAACAAATTTGACCGGCAAGTTGGATCCAGGTTCGAATTCTGGTCAAGTAAAGTGATTTTGATCGTGAAGGTTTCAATTCTTGTAATAAATCCGATCCTAAATTGGGACTCAAAGACTGATTTGTGCAAGTAGTGCAGTATACCTAGCATTCAGTGCATTATCAATAGACTTGTGCATTGCTTTTTCGTCCAGGTGATTAGGAGAGTTGCAACGTAGTTTTGTTGGTCGTTTTGTTACTCATGTCCCTTTTTTCAATTTCGCTTGCGATTCCTTAGCTGTGAAAGGTAGTAGAAGCTGAAAATATCTAATTTGTGTCCGGGAAAGTGTGGAGTATCTGATATTTGGTGTCGACCTTTCACTTTAGGTGAAACTGTAACTTCAAAGCAGTTGCTGTCGTTGGAGAAAATTAATGATCATTTTCTGTGCATTCATTCACCTTTTTATGACGTCAAAGGTAAGAAACTTAGAGATATACTTGTTCGCACATCGCTTATTTCCCCTTTTAAATTCTAATGCCACCAAAGCAGCCAATCTTCAACGCTGCGCGCAAAATATCGTATTTTTCTGTCATGTTGTAAACATGCGAAAAACAGGATAGTTCGAAAGGCCGAGAATCTCACGGTTTACACCGTATTGTTTTTTCGTTCACTGGTGTGGATGCCATAAAAACGGGATCAGCGAGTGTTGCACTTGCCGAAGAAAAACCTATGCAAAAATGGAGTCGAAAAAACGTTGGCCATCGGATAGGGAAAAATCTTGGAGCCGATTTTATAATCTCTACTGAAATGTTTCTCCGATATGAAAACTAAATTTAATGCCCTCTCCAATTAACAACGTTTCCTTTTACTTTCAACAATCCGATGTTGTACTCTATAACATGACTCTTAGTCAACATCAAATGAATGAAAATATGTGTCATCGTCTGTCTAAAGTTAAGTACATTAAAAGCGGACTAAAGTATTTCAAAATTTCTGAATCATGATCCAGACAGCAATGTGGAGACCTCAAAGTTACAGTTATAGTGCCATAATAAAAACCGCTCTAAAGACTCCAAGAAAGCCAATGAAAGTTTTGAAGAATAAAAAGAAATTTCATGTGATGTATATAACCCGAAATCTATGTCAACCACATCACACCGGAGCTTTGTGATGTAAAATGTTTCCCTGTCACGATTACCGCAGCATTTTTTTCTACTTCTCTGCACGAGGCTGTCTGTTAGTATGGAATCGCACTTTCATTTTCAGGTGTATTTTCATTCCGTTTTGGTACCCGAGTTCCATGGAATCCATACCTTTTCCTCGGTCGCTGGGCAGGGGAGTCTGGACCCTTTGCCTAAATCGAAGAATGTGTCCTGGGCAAATATTTATTCATGGAGTGGATTCGCTATAAAACTTTTGTTTGCATTTCCAAACAATTATGACCCATAATTATATTCATAATGTCTTGCTGCGCATTTTCAAATTTAAACTTGTTGGAAAATATTAACTATGTTATTTGCAAATAATGGTTCCAATATTTTGGCTAAATGTAACGATAGAGATCCGTTTTATGTTTTGTGATTTATTAGTTAAGAAAAGGGATCAAATGTAGGAATATACATTTTCCAATTAAACAACACCTCTTTACCTCATCCACTATGAAAACAAATATTTGACCGTGACCACTTGCCATATTTATTCCAAGTCAATGTCATCGTACGGTAAGTGTTGGGTGGATATTTATAAACTTATGCCAGTTAAACCTCTGTCCTGGGTCTTGGGCTCGATTTTTCTCCGACGGTGTCGCCGACGGACAATCCAAGGGTTGGTGGGCGTGAAGCTTCAGTGAGTTGGGGGATACATAAACCAGCAGGCGAGCTACTCGATTGCACGCGATGGCCCGTGATCGAGCGAAAAGCCGAATGCAAGGGTGTAAAGGGGAGCGATAATGGGAGAGAATGAAGGATTTGGAAATGAAAACTTAACGCTGAAACCCTACCAACTGTTAGTCGATACGACTGTCAAATCCCTCTCGTTCTCTCTCTTCATCCCTTCATTTGCACGATACACCTCCGTGTTTCGTACACCCCTGGAATACTCACCGTACTTGCCATCCATTCTGAAACTGAAGGAAATCAAAATCCTATCAACAATTGTCCTGTGCTGATTTGAGTGGTTCAGCGCTCCACTTTCCACAGCGCATTTTTTCTATCTTAATTATTTCCTGTAATGCGTCTTTATTACGAAGATAGTTTTAGGGGAACACGTTTCACAGCCGCCTTTACTCTGAATGTGTCCTGCCGTTTTTCTGTTCTTTATTCTGAGCTCATTCATGACGTGGTTATAGATATGTCTCCTTTCGGGAGATTTTCCAAAAAAGTGTTTGAAATATCCGTGATAGTCAAAAGTTAGATAGAAAAGTGTCCAACTTTCTATTGTTCGAAGTGCATCAATACATTGAATAATTCAATGGGTGGGTTTTATTGGTTCATTTGACTTCTACTGTAAAAGTATGATAGACGATTTGCCTGAACCTTGAGATTACATTAGAAATTGTCAGTAACGGCCACGAGCAGATGTTGGTAAAACGTGCAACGTCTATGAAGGCTTGAAACATTCTCCAAACTTTCCTGTCTTGACTACATGTACTATGTAAACTCTATTGCTTTATCTATGAGAAATTGTTTTGTTTTATTAGACGAAAATACTATATTATAAATGAGATATAGTTAAATATGCCTGGATCACCATCCTACGGACAGATAAACCTAAAATGTATCACAAGGGAAGCGAATGAAATTTTTGGAGTGAGGCTGCAAACGTTACTCATAATTACTATCCATTTCCTCCACTATCAAACCCTTGACCAAACCAAAGTGGAAACAACAATTCTTGCCAATGCTATTTACTTGACCACCATTGTCACAACCCGTCTTGGATCTTTATGTGGCTCAGAACCTGACGTGCCGAATTTAGACTGTGCTATTATTTTGCTACTTCCAGCACTTCTGCTTCTGCCCGTTATAGTCTTCTCTGCAACTGAATCATTTCAATCACTAAGATTTGCTGGTTTGCGCGTATCTCGCTCAGGCTTGCGTTTTAGGTAGACCATTTCAAGGAGACGGACCAATAGATATAATTTAAATGTAAATCATTTGACAGGTTTAAGTGGGAGAAAAAAGTGATACGCAGGATAGTCCCTGATGTGGTTTTTCTGTGGTGAAAGAATGGAACGTAATTCAGATGAGAAAGATGATAATTAGCATTTCCGGCGTGAATTGGTTGAACGGTTCGTATTAAAATAAAATACTTAAATTTGGCGAATCCTCAAAGTTAAGTTACAAAAAATACCGCTTTTATTTTAACAACAGACTCCGTTCAATACCATTACGATAGGTTTTAGCTCATAAGCTTATTAGCTTAGCCCCAACATGTGTACCGTACGTTTCAGTGTAGTGAAATATAATCATTAAAAGATGATAATTTTCTAATATTTGGTGAATATGACAAAACCATGCTGTATTACTGTTGATTTAGAAATAAATACTGTCTTGTAACTCTATTGACAGTCGAGCCAAAGTGCAGGTGTGGGGAAAGAGAGTGATTTGAAAATGAAAACCTCACGCAGTGCTTCTATCACCTGCCCGTTGATTCGACCGACAAATACCTCTTTTTCTCCCCTCGACTACAGGACATCCTTTGTGTCGCACCCTGCTCATGCATTATCCTTCCACCTCAAACCCTTTTCCACTCACTCCCTTTGTCCGGCTCAAATCCTTCAGAGCGCACACCTCCGTCTCATCCAGAACTCTGTTTTTGCACCCGTCCGGTCTTTTAGTCCACCGCCGTCGACTCCCTTTTCCAATGCACAGTCCACGCTACATCTCATTACCTCGTCTCCCGACCCCCGACTCAACCTTCGATCCTCCTGTCCACTCCCCGCACTCACACTCCCTCTCCGCCACTCGCCGCATAAAATCCTTCCCGCACCCAGTCCATCGGAGAGGGGCCAACCTCGCGGCTTCATCGGTGGATTCATTTACATTCACACGTCTCTCGGGCGCCGTGCCTTCCAATTCGGCGTAATTGCGCTCGGCACGGGGATTGTGCCTCCCTCTCGCATTGTGGCCGCGAGGGGGTGTGGGATCGCATGCAGAAATACCTCGCTACGCCCTGTTATTTTCGCGTGAACTTCGCAGGGTCCCGCGTGCCGTATTGAATGTGGCAAATGATCAGGTGCAGCCGCGCTCATTTCTCGGGAAGATTTTTCCCGCGGTGGGTCGGACTAGAATCACATAATGAAGTGGCCTCGTCCATGGCCGGACGGGCATAATTTACCCGATTTATAATTAGCCTTGAGGTCTCTTCTGCGGAATTATTTTTCTCAGAAAAGTAAAATGTTACCACGAGATAAAGCTACTCGTGTTACAGCAGCATTTGAAGGAAAAGGATATTACAATAGGAATTAGCGATTGAAGGTTAATGTTACTTGAGAGTACTATAGTTCACTAAATTGAAATTTTCACCTTTTTCTCGGGCACTCAATATTAAGTTTAAACGCATTGCTCGGAGTTTAAACAGAAAGAGAATACCACCCTACCACATGAAGTATAAACAGTATTAAAATGGAATAGAATATGGTAAATCCATTTAAATCTCTCTCAATGACAATAAAAGAGTTAGTAGTTGAAACATTTTCCCCATTACTATAATAAACTCATTTCCTTAGAATTGATCAATTATTTGCAACTAATTTTCAGTGAACTGTCGTGCCATACCCAAATAAAAAAATCGCATCATGTTGAATACTCAAGACTTCGTAATCCTTAGTTGTTCTTTATTATGTTGACGGTTGTTTCGTTTCTTTTAGTTATTAATTATAATTTTCTTGATTTTTAAAAGAAATGCTGTTTTTTTAATTTATAATTTTTTAAAAAGAGGTTGTTAAGATGTTGTTGATTATAGAAATGAAATGGGATAGAGAGGATCGGAAATGTATCGTGGTCTCAAATAAAGAAGCTTGGAACTTTGGAATGGAAATAATTAAATGAAAAAAGGTCACGACATCACAAGATCAGTCAGACTAGATACATATCTGATTGAAGGAAGTGCATATATGGAGTAGGGTAGGGGAGTAAAAAGGGCAGGTGGCAAAACTTTTGTTGATAAATAAATATGAAACTAAACAGGCCCAAACTAATATAACGTGTTTCTAGGGTACTTCTTACTACAATTCAAGTACGTCAACTAATTGAATGAGGTTTTTTCCTCAAACATTGCGGCTTCATAAGTTTTTTCCTCGTCCTTTTTCAAATTGTTGCAAGTCTATTGCTAAAAAATGATTTTCATAGAGATAATAGTTCAATTATCATATCCCACTATTTTGGGGAGTGTAAAACTCGAAATATTACTCTGATGTGTGGTTATTGGCGTATTTTAAGTTTTTTATTACGACTTGTGTCAGGCATCACGATTCTAGATGAAAATATTTTCAAAATGATAAATGAATGATGAAAATGTTTTCAAACAGTGATAAACATCTGTTGTTTTTGCTATGAAAAAACTACCTTGACATTAGACTTTTTTTGAAGTGATAGCGTTATGACTAACGAAGAATAACTCCCTGGAAGACTGTATTAAAAAATTCTTTCAGTTCTTATTGTCTTGTACTCGTGCGAAAAAGTGATGTTTTTCTTTGAACCAACCTTTTGTACCAACCGAACATTTGTACCAACAACTGAAATTGAATCAATAGATTTTTTGCATATGATTTCGAGAATAAATGATGAACAGGCTTTTCAAAAGCAATGGACGACATTAATCCAGATCACATTATAAAATTGGAATGGAAATCAAAGGATGTAATTTCAAATTACCTTTTCCAGAGCTACATTTTCTCCACCCTGATTCACATCCATTTCCGGACCCTGCCGAACCAACCATACCCCTTCTGCTTCTCCTCTCCATGATTTCCGAGGCCCTTACTTTGTCCGATTTCCCAATCCAAATCCTCAAACCTTTTCCGACCTCCACTTGTCGAATTCTTTTACCGGGATCCGCATGAAATTTAATTCCGAGGAGAGAATCCACTCAATGACAATCTTTCCGCCCTTCGATGTAAAGCGAATTTTATTCGTCTCCAAGTCAAAATGGGCACGGGGGTCTTTTTATATATGGTGGCACGGGTGTATGAAGGGGCAAAAAGAAGAAGAGCTTGGCCTTCTGCCCATCTGTCTTTAATTCCATAAATCACTTGCATTTTCCTTTCCGAGGCGGGGTTAGGCTCTTCATGGAAAAAAGAAGGTGAATTCATTTAATCTGGACATCAATCACTCAAAGTATACGAATAAGTTCGACAATGTTCTTGCATACCAATTGGGAATGGTATCAACTTCATTCTGTCTACAGTCTTTTCCACAGGGCTAATCTTCATGAAACCTTCAAGCCAGCTGTGACCTGTTCTCTACGAATTATAAACCCTGTTGAGGACAAATAGTATGTATAGTAGCCCAGTAAATTGTTTCCTTGTTTCTTACGAAATACTTACGAGTAATAAGGTAAAAAAAATAAATTTGTATTCAGGCTACCCCTCTACAAAAGTACTTCTTCACGACGAATTTGTAGTAGTACATCATATAATGATTATATTCATACGATTCATATAATGATTATATTCATTGCCCTTTTCCATGTAATTGAAAAACCTCTGTAAAAACATTAATTCAAAATTGCATTATTGTCTCTACTAGTTTATTTGAATGGATATAGTGTTTATTTTTGCAAATAGATCGTAAATGTTCAATTGTTTCTTTTAAGGCTTTACTGAGGGTTCAATACTTTCGCGCATTCGCACAAGAGATGAGGTATTCTGTTCTGTCTAGGCAATACACTTCAGTTCCAGTCATTTATTTCTGGAGCTCGCCTGGTATAAAAGATTTTTAGTGTCCTCTTATTATGTGGCAGGCTCTACATTGAACCTGTCATTTTAATGAGGCTTACTTGTAACATTACTTTTAGATTCGAATATCACAGTAAATCCATGTCGTTGCTCAATGTGACTATGATAATTTATTCCGCAATACTGCGGCATCTTATGATGTTTGTTCTTCATATGCCTACATCAATGGTAACACCATACGTTTCCTAATCTGTCTGATAGACGGTTCTCATAAATGAAGCTAGTAACCAATAGAAGATGTCTTCATGATTGCCCTAATCCCATAGGAACCCTTGGAGGATGCAATTAACCAACGAGATTCGCACGTTTCACCTACCACGAAGGGGGAAATGCCCAAGTATGAAAGAGTATGGGGCACGGTCGTCGGTAAATATATCGGGATAACATATTGCATAGGGCGTTATCTAGTGATTTTGCTTAAAATTCCGTGGCTGCATAGAAAAATTTGGAGAATTAAGTTTGTTTGGAATACCTTTGTTCCAAGGTATATCATCCCACCCGACGGACTTGATATGCTCTTCACTCAGCTTGCAAGTTTAGATGGATAAAATTATATTTGGAATGATGGAAAAATAAAGAAATAATGCCATGTTAGTATATCAAAATTCCACAAAAAAAATTCCGGACAAAAACTTTGACACTTCATCTGGGAGGCCAAAACTAAAATGTCACACCGTCCTAATCCCCAGTAACGGTTAGCATTGAACCTTATAACTCCGATTCTGTTTCATACCGGAAATTTTCGATCTTCCGCCTCATATTAACCAATACTGATTTTAGTAACCATGGGTATTAGATGGTGCTCAAAATTCAGCAACCAGTACTTTGCTTTGTACTTGTGTTTTCTTTGAACTATCTAGGATTTGTTTTTATTTTTCTGCTCCTTTTGGGTTGTATACGAATACATATTGAAGTGCATACAACGAACTTTACCGTCAAACTTCCAATTCGATGCTCGCCATTTTTTTAATTAGTATCAATTTCGGCTATATTAGCAATATTATTATATTAGCAATATGAAATTATACTATGGTGGCCATTGATTTGGTGGTTCTAATTTGGTGGAATTTTGATGGCCATTGTGTCATATTAGATTCTAAGAACTTAGGACATCACTTGGAATGTTTGGAATCATGCTGAACAGATTATTTTTGTCGGAATTTTTTGCTATTATAGAAAAATAAAAATTGAAAAAAAAGGATGTAAAAATACTGATTCTACCAGTAATGCTCAACCTGGTTCGCTTTAAGTATTTTTCAATCCTTTGCATGGTTCTTTTTATAACGAAGGATTTCCTTTGTATCTAGGCAAAAAAGTATCCTATATGCCTTCGGCATCGCAGACTACCTTTTTTCTTCACCAACGGACCTACGCCAAGAGTGATTGTTTCCACTTCCCCAAAGAGCATCGGCAAACTATTCATAAGCCCGCCGAAATTGCGTCTCGCCCGAGAGCGCGTTTTCGGGGGAGGAAGCGACGTCCGACCAACTTTCGCGTCCTCCGTGCTCGCCGCGCCCCCCATGCAAATGTCCCTCTGTTCCTCCCTCTCTCTCTATATGTGTGAGTGTGTGTGTGTGTGTAGCTGTAGCGAGCACGGGAGACAACACGGCCCAGATGTCCCACCCCTGACGCCCTAGTCGCGGAGTATCATTGTCCTAGGGAGGAACAATCCAAAATCTCAGCCATAAGAGATGCCCCCTTTCATCCTCCGCTAGACACCGCCCCATCTATCTCGCAGGGAACCCTACCAGGGGCACCTGGACTTCCCTCCCTCCCGCCCTCGCCCCGCGAAAGCACTGCAAACTTGTCTCCCGTTTTCGCATCCATCTCTCCCATCTCGCCCGCTCTCCCTCCATCGCTAGCACTGTCGTTCGGACACATTCCCCTCACTCCTTCCCCGGGACCCATTCTCTTGATTTAAGGCCTCACTTACTTTCCGAAATCTTCGCCCGACCTTCGACGTCGCGGCAGACCATTGCCGCTCATTCCTCAGGGCCCTTCAACGAACCGCCCTCCAGCGCATGCCTCTCCGTCTTACCATCTTTAGGCCTTTCTCTCTCCGTCTCTCTACTAGTTCGCCATCGAAAACCTTCCTACCCTGGTGGTCCCGTACTGGATGATGCGTCATTCAGATCGAAGAGAAGCCCCGTGTCCGCGTAATAATTCTGCGCTCCCCTACTTCATAAATGATTTAAATGGACACAATTTAGGTGTCTGGTTTGGGAAAGTTGTTTTACACATTGAACATGGAACAACTGAAGTAGTTCGATTTTCAAACTAGACGCTGAGTCTATCCAGATTTCGTGTTTCAACGAATTTTATTACGGACGGGAAAGCTGATTAATATTTTCCACTTAGTATATTCCAACTATCGAGCAAAATATATTTAATGTGTCAAATTGTGTTATTTTGTTCAGATTAAAGTATTTTTCACGGGGAAAAGCTACATACAGAGTTCTTCTTTTGACACGTACAAGATCCACCGCAGAAGAACAGAGAAAAAAATATCTATTATATCAATTTTCTAACCTTTTTTGTGTTAGAGTACCATTAGCCTTAATATTGTGAAATTACTATTACTAGGTTTTTAAGGGTGCTCCGACAGAATATGATGATACAAAAACTACTTATTTCGGTGAATGATTTATTAATTAAATCATTGATACTCATGAAAAATGCTCGTATTTAATGTAATATATTTAGAAATTGAAATTCGAAGAACAGAATTGAAAATGTGATTATTATTTATATTTTAAAATGTGAAATTTTAACTGATTGAGACTTTAAGTCGTTTATTACGTCTCCATTTTATTGATATTCCCCTTCCAAAACTTTATTCCAGACATATTTTTGTAGCAACTGCTTAGAATGTATGATGTCAGTAGGGCCTCGCCAATACGGTCTCTGAAACTTTAATCACGTCTGAATATGCCTTTTTCTCAGATACAAAATATTATTCAACGAGAATATGACGCTTTGCCACGATGTTTCAACAGTTTTGACAACGCCCAATGTATCTGAGCACATGTCCTAATTTTTGGCGTTATCGCCATCGTGAACGCCTACAATCCATATTACCACTTAGTATTCTGCGCACGACTCTTAATAACTCCTTTCTCCTACTCCGTAGATTTGACTTTTCTTACCGATTTCTTGGTTATGATGATGGATTGAAAACATTTTAATCCCTTTCCTTAAATTTCATAGTCATTTGACGTGGATACCGTCCATCCCGGATGACCAATAATAGTGGGTGTTTCTCATCGTAGTTCCAATTACCGGATAGTTGGCGTTACATAATTCCCTATGCTATGATTATGTACAATATCTAATAACTATTCCCTGGTCTTTAATTTCCCGGCAGTTATTTTCAATGATGGATAAGGACGAGCCATATCTACGCGTTCACGTCCGTTTTCCGAGCGTACTTATATTGCCTTTTCGGAATAAGTTAAGAAGTTGAAATGGACATTGGCTGACTGATGTATTTTCAGTTGTTACATTAGTAATACACCTATTACCATTATTTGCATCAGCCATTTGCAATTAGTATTCTTCCTCATGCTACATTTTGGCATATATTACTAGAATGTTCGACACATGCTCTTTAAGAAATTCAAGAGTGATTGATGCAATTTAAATGACACGGAAGGCTTGGAATTAATAGATTTTATCAACTAAGGTTATCATAATCCAATAGTGAGCTATTAAAAATGGCTTTTCCATCATACTGAACTGTGTCGTGTGTAACCGTGGCGATGTAACCATGCTATATCATTAAATCACGGATATTCTGAGAAGAGCTTTTGTTATCTTTTTAATTCCTCTCCATTATCAACTTTTTATTGCTCTAACATCGTTACTTTTTCCGTTTATTATTCAGTCCCGTCATTCAATATTCATGGATTTCTCTTGAATACTTTGTCAACCCCATGGAAAGACTTTCACTCCTTTAAGTATCAGCAAAGTTCTAGAAAAGTTTTCTTGAAAGTTAACCCATTTTTTTCTTGTCTCTTCGGAAAATCAGTTTTAAATTGTCTCACGACCTGAATTAACGACAGATTCCGAATTTCATCAACATATAGCGGGGAAAACACAATGAATGATGTTGCCTCTTCCTGTTGAATAATCAAACCAAACGTATTTCCTCGGATTACGGAGAGAACTCAACGCAGAATTGCGGAACACAATAAAGGAAATATTTATGCATTAACATGGAAATACGCTCGTTTGGAATTATGTATTCAAATTTTAGAGAAATTTTGAAGTCCATAGCTCATGGAAGTCAATGTAAAAAATTTATCTTGTATGTCAGCTGGATAAGACATCATCATCATTAGTATTCGTCAATCTGAAGATTGGTTTGCAGCGACTCTCCATTTCATTCTCCTGCCCTTCAACCGATTTCCTCCGACATAATTATTTACTTTGTCGCTTTTAATGATTTGCTCGGAGTTTTCCATTTTTGGTCTTCTTATTCATTTTTTTTCTTCTATTTGTCCCTTTATAAATGTTTTCAACAATACATTGAGTCAGATTCATCTTAGTTTTTAGTTGATGGTGATTCGTTTCGTGTATCTAGCATTCACCATTTTTCTCATACACCGCATCTCCTTTGCCTCCAACTTGTATTTCTCCGTGGCGACTATTGCTCAAGTTTGTATTCTAAGTAACAACTAGCTACAAACGCTCGTCAAAACAAAATACTTCATATCAAGAATGAGAAATGAAGCCGAAATAATTGTAAAAATATTATTAACACCCTAGTCTGAACCTCTTCTATATGCAGTTATTGAGTGAAATCAATATCATTATGCCTTTGATGAATTTTAGATTTATTTAGCTCTCTGCGTGGCGTGGATTATTTTCATGAGAATATTTGATGAAGAAACGCTCATAGTAATTATCCAATTGGTGCGAACATTTCCTCTCGTAAGTCGCAGTTCATTATCTGTCCTTTCTGTAGCAGCCGTAACGTATTGCTGTATCTTCTCGGGCGGTGGTGAAATGGCTGAAGTTGTAGATCAACCGCAATTCGCTTGGAACATTGCATGCAAACCAGATCCATTGCATGAAAAATTCATTCAAGGACAGATTTTATCCTTAATATTACTTTGGAAGTAATTGTACCCCTCGTACTTTTTGATCCGTGAAATCGCAGGAATAGGGTTTTATTCGGTGACCTGTAAAAGTGCTTTTACCCGGATTTGATCACTAGGTGCCAAAATCTGCTGTAAATAGATTATTGGGTTGGGGGGAGGGCTCTATTTACTCTTGACATTATTTGCGCTATGCAGGTTTTCTATTTCATGAAGCCCTTTACTTTCCCCAATACATAAACATATAACTTGCCTACTCTGTGAAAAAGTGTGAAATATATACTACACCTCGATTTGTCGTAAATATTTTTGGCGAATTATATAACCAGGAAGCAGTATGTCCAATTCGATTTCTTTATCTGATAAATACGCAAACATTTTTGGTGATGAAGTATCCCTAAGATGAGGAATCTAGCTGTGTTATCATAAGCCAGTCGAACATAAGGAAATGTATGCTCTTCTTGCCTAATCATTCTCGAATGAATGGCGATTTCTTCACCGGAATATGCTACTTGAACTGAAAATACTCGGTAAATATTCTTTTATTCTAAACATTCGGTACGGCGACCATATTGTTGTTCATTCAGGTCTAATTTACCATCTTAAATCAATTAGCAATATCAACTCCGTTGTTATAAGAATAATTTTGTGGAGTTTAGTTAATATTGTATATGATTAGATTGAATAAGTTTCTTTTTTGTGGAATGACTAAGTCAATCTTATCATTTATCATCAATGATATGTTTTTCATTTCAGTCACCTGACCCTAAGCTACGTTCAACTTTGTTGGCGAGAAATAAGAAAAATTGTGCTCAAGGTGTTATTAGGTATATGATTTTAACATTGTAACCATAAAATCGGTCATCAATGGCTTAATTTTCTACCGTGGTTAATCAAAATTAGCTCTTGAAATGTAAAATATGGACATTGTTAAAGGGCACCCGCAGATGGTTTGCCCTTTTCATTTAAACCTGCCTCTTTATTTATGTATCTATACATACAGCTACCGCATTCATAGTAATTTCTCAACGAAACATTCCTTTTTTCTATCAGGGGTTTGATAAACTCCGTTAAGTAAGCAAATTATTCTACAATGTGTCCTTTCAGTCAATCGATGGCTGAAAATTTCTCCGATATTTCCTTCTCCTGTGAGAATGTCCGTGTCCAACTGCGTTCTTCCTGAACCGTTCCATCCTCTCTGACCCATACGCCAAGCAGAATTATCCGTCATCCTATTTTCCTTTTCCAGCCGACCAACGCTTCTCCGTTTTCGAGTAATGCTCGCTTCGCACTTCAAATTTTTTCCCATCCACCATGACATTTATTATTTTTCAAAATGGCATCCATACCGCCGCCTCTACATCCCTCCTCCTCGCCCTTCCTGCCAACCGCACGCTATATACGCCTCTTTCCTCCCACTTCACTCCCGCCATTCCCGTACCCAAAGGTTCTCTCAATCTCTCATTCCTCCCTTGCATTACGTTTTGGCCGTCGGCCGGACGGAGAGCATCTCTCCCTGGGCCACCTCGGCATATTACGATACCCCAACTGCTCAACTTCTCAAACAAATGACGGCCATACGTCCGCGTCGTGTGCAATTCCTCCTCCTCCGCCCACACCCAGCAGGGCAGGGCAACGAGTTTTCCCGTGGTAGACTTTCCGCCATCCCTCAGACCTTCCAGCCCGTCTACTCCTCTTTCCTCGCCCTTCCTACCTCTCTCTTCCTCTTCATTCGCTCTCTTCTCTCTCCATATCCCGGTAGTTCCCTCGGGGTAAACCGACACCGTTCGCTCCCCTGTCCATTGATCTCCTGTCACCTTCATCTTGTGTTTTTTTTGGACTGGGTTCGAATATGGTGGACGACCAATCGAATATCTCATTTCGGGGGTTGGAAATGGCTGGGTTAGCGTTATGGCAGTCCAATTCTGCCGGAGAATGCGGGTGACTCCCTGAGTTGGACTTTGATTGTAAAATTTCTCTTTCCTCTCAGACTGAAGCGTTTACCTTCCGCTTTTGGTGCCTTCATGCATAATTTACAATAAGACCATCTGTCCCTCACTTTATTACGGAAACGGCTTCAATTAGAGGTATGAATATTGACCTCTGTAGCCCATAGAAAACTGATTTCACTGTCAGTAATGATCGGATTTTATGCTCGGTGACTAATAAATTTTGTGCATAAATTTACATAGGATTTTCCCTTCCGCAGTGTCCAAAAGTCGCTGCTTACCTACGTTGAAATGATTAATTTGAACCAATTCATTTTGTTATGCTGTAAAAAACTGCTGATATCTAATCCAGCTAATTCTTTTGTTGATGGTTTGGCATAATTATATCGTATTTATGATGAATATTAAAATGGTCCGAAATTCATCCTATATATTATAAACTTTTCAATCTTTCCTAAGGCATTGTAATTATGACCTCCAATTCATCATTGCATATTTATTTTATATGTGGTATAAAATTAACTCTAAAAACAAGAGAATAATTAAAGCTATTTATTTTATTCATTTGTAAAATTTAAAAAAGAAAATGGAAATTTGTTTGTGGCAACGTAAAACTTACGTGTTATGGGAAGATTATAAATTCTGTTTTGTTCAAAGGGTATGCACTCGAATCGTCTGAATGAGTACATGTGTATTTCCATTCTATTATTATAAAATTATTTACTCAAAGACATTGCGCAAGTACTGCTAGAAATATTTATTACGACTTTCTTCCAAATTATCGTTCATTGACCGTTTGTATAATTTAAGGATGAGTCAAATCCAAATGTCGATTCTCGATTCCACCGATTCTCAGGATTATAATCGGTATCGAGAATCAATCGCCTAAAGTCGAGTCCGTTTCCCTCGATTCCAGATGCATAAATATTCACGTCAAATTCATTTATCACATCATATTTGTCTCAATAATTTTGAGTGTAGGCTATCAATTTGTACTTTCTATCTACCTCAATAGGCTGAGGATATATTTGCTATTTGTTAATAAATATGTGTACTTTTTGAGCGACTTTCTTGTATTTGTTATTTTATTTCAGCCAATACTTGAATTTAAACAATAGTTGTACGCTACTGCGTATCAATATCCCACCTGTTATCAGGAATAAGAATCGATGGAATCGGAATGGACAATCGATTCGAAAAATGGGAATCGAAAAAAGGGGACTCGGCTCATCCCTATTATAATTGTTTATATAAAATTTAACAGATTTTTATAGCATATGTAATTTTTTATATAAGTTCGTCATTGAAACCTTCTACTAAGAAAAATGTTTGAACTATAACTTTTTAAAAAAGTAAATAAAATTCCCTGAGAGCCCTGAACCCTTCAAACTAGCTTTGCTTTTAAAGCGTCGTCCACCGCTAATTTCACCAAGGTTTAAAGAGCGAGAGTTTATCCCCCCGAAGGGTCATCGGGTGGATCTGTGCTCAAAACCTAGCTTAGGCTATTGCTTATTTTCACTTTGAGTGCATGATAACCGGAACCTGAACCTAGATTCATGTGCTGAGGGAAGGCTCATTCTTCTCTTCAATGAACTGGGTTTATTTTGCAGCTGCCGTTAATATTTTATGTTCTCCTCTCTAAATTTTCAATTCTCAAAATTCCTTGATCAAATCCATGAGTATCATTTTGGAAGAAAATTTTCTTACATGTATGAAATTTGTTTTTCAAAGAACCACGGGACTAGCCGCGCAGTTACTTCAACGGAGTCACCCGCTACTCATAGTAGAAGAGGAAACCTGAGCAACTTAATTGGTTAGAGCAAGCGACGCGGAATCGAGGGATCTTGGTTCGATTCCCAGTCCAGGCGAATGATTATTCCACTGTGAATTTCACACATTGCACATTTTTACCTTAAACTGCGTTTTCATGGAAGTAACAGATTTATTCAAAAACCAAGCACCCTCTTTATCATACAAAATGCATTCTTTGCGGAATAATAATCAAATAAAAACAGTAGATAATAGTTGGAAAACCTTTGCTTGAGGAGATTATGTTTCCATTATTCAAACTTTTTACAGAAGTAGATATGTACCAAGCGTATCTCATTCACTAAAATTCAGGAGTAAATATATGTTGGCTGGTTGAAAAATATTCAATCAAATTCAAATTATTTCTTTTTCCTTATAGTTTTTACGCCAATTAAGGAAATTGTCAGAAAAAAAATTGGTCAATTAATCGATTCAAGTAGGCAGACTAAAAATCGATTCAAGTAGGCAGACTAAAATTTGTATTGCAATATCGCAGGAATTTTTAATTTTTGTATAATCAAAAATTCAACTTAGTTTATACTTCAAGTATTGTTCGGTGGTAAAAAAAATGGATACAATACTTGTCATTGCTGTGCAGAAGTAACTACTGCTGGATTTTTCGTGCATATTTAAGGCCTTCGAAATTAAAACAAATTCAGTTAATTTCTATAAAGTTGAACACGTTTTGCCTATTCTATTTTATACAATGCTCATAATTTAAGCTAATTTTTGGGATCGTTGAAATAATAGTTTGTTTATATGTATTTTAAAGAAATTGCACAGACATGGGGAACATTTTATAAAGTCAATTTTTTCTTTCGTGTTATGTTAACATCACCTTATCAGGAAATTTTAAAAATATTTCAAGTCATTTGATATTACAATAACTGAAAATTTTGGAAGCGATAAGAGTTCTAGATTGAAAGTTTGGTAAATTATTTCAAAAATAAAACTACCTGAGAAATACGTAGATAGTCACTTGTATTTTACACCAGTTATTCGAAGAAAACTTGCGGATATCTACCACTCGCTTCTCTCAATTAAAATTAAGGGACCTAGAATAAGTTAAATATATTTTCCCTTAGCATACAGAATAACAGATGAGGAAATGATATTTTTACCAATAACTAATCTTTAGTTGAATGATTTAAAAAAAAGGTGCGTGCATCGTTGGTCAATATGGTTAATTAAAATCGCATTATCCAGTTTGATATCATTGCTCGTGTTTCATAAAAAAAGATTTTCGTTATGAAATGATTTCAAAACCCATCTGGTGAGCAAATCCTTAAATATTTTAGTGTAGTTATATTTATAAAATAAAGCATATACTAATAATAAGTTTTATTACTTCCAAATGCAACATTCAGAAAAAACAAAAACAAAGATTTATACATACATTTTAGGAAGCTTTACGTATCCTTTCAGAAAAAAACTGAGTTGAGGCTACCTTTACAGCAATGAAGAGCTGCATATTTTCATAAGAACAATAAAAATTGATAATTTATAAACTTACTGCTGATACTCTCGCTTTCTCTAGCCTTCATAATCTGCCTTCCATAAACGGAAGACGGAATAAAAATGTGTATGGATACAAGTAGAAAATGTTTATAACTGTGAATGTAATTACAAGAAAGCTGCATGACGGCATATAGTAGTTTTTGTTCATTTTCACGACAAATATTTCAGTCTATTTAATCTTACCTTCTCCTTAGCAGGGTCATATATTTCTGCAATTAATACTAGACAGAATTATAGCATCGTCACGATAAGCTTTCTGTAACAACTGAACTCATTTTTAATCGCTTACAACAATGCGGTTTTGGAAGAAGCGCAAAGAATTCAATTCTGACAACCGCTTAGAAAAGGAGATTTAGGCGAATTAGCATTTTCATTGAAAGAGAACCTATTATAGAAAGTAATGGATAATCATATTGTAATATACACGTGTTCTGGATAAGGAATACTACATAATTATTCATAATCTAATTTCTCAGAATGTCTTTCATAATGTTTATTCCTCACGACTGTACGTGTATCAGTACTAATTTAAGTTGGTGATTCAATTTAAAAGGATTTTGCTTTTCGGCTGATTCCGCAGGAAAAAATCGGCCGAAATCGCGATGCATGAATGTGATTTCTCGGCGGAAACATTTTTAATTAGCTACACTGCGAGGCCAGGAATGAAAGTTTCGGGAGGAATCCGGGATAGGAATTTTGCGGGGAGGGCAGTCAGACGCTGAGCAAGAAGAAAAAAGTTAAATAATTCGAAATGTGCGGGCGAAACACAATTAAGAACAGTGCTTGGTATGCACATTTAATTGTCCCGCGCGCTAGCAAAGTGCCCGCGAATTCATTACAAGGGGGATTTGGCCCTAGCAATTTCCTTGCGCAGGAGAAAGGAGCGGATATAGAGAGGAGAAAGACAGAAAAATGCTTCAGTCCATGGTAGCCTGCGACATCCCGGCTGAAATCTCCCATGACATTAACCCGGCGTCTTCTTTTCCTTGCGTTGACCCATGCGACTTACGTGGCGATCTTTTGTGCATATCATCGTTGTGGAAACGCAGAAATTTCCCAAGATAGAACTGGTGTGACTGTTCTCTGCATTTGGATGTTATACACCTGTGTTTCCTTTACTACTATCTCTCTTTTGGATTTCCGTTGGTGATATCAGGATTTTCGTATTGGACACGATATGTAACCATATTGAAAGAAAACAATTTATAACTTACCTTTAGTTTTCCGCGATTTTACGTGCTTTTATTCCATACGAAATACATAAGATTAGTTGCATTTCTTACTATAGAAACAATAAGCAGCTAGTAATAAGAACTGCGGAAATAAAATTAAATAGCACTCTTTGTATTTTCCAAAAACTTACCCTATACTGGCACGACACGCGTTTTTCCATCCCACGGCAAAGCCATGTCCCACAGTAGCACCCGCACAAATTGCAAAACGTGCGTCGTGCCGGAGTATTCAAAGTATCAAGAAACTATAAAGTTTCTTCTTTCACCATGGGAAATCTACTCTGTAGATGGCCTACTTTGAAGATAGCTAAACAAGTTTACCAAAAGACTACGCCGTTCGCGTCAGTGGGCACACTATTGCCGTACCGCAATGAGATGATACATCAGTAATTTAGCAACTTGTAAGATAGTTCCGCCTGTTGGACGAAAGTTCAGGTGCGGACACAACTCCACGTTCAGTAAAACGTGACTGCCAAGCCTGTGAGGCGGTTCTTTGGAATGATTTAAGTGTTGAAAATTTGAAATTATTATCGTTTTAATGAGTAGTAATATCTTATTTTTTAAATCCTCGCGTCTGGATTTAAAATTATTAAAGACATCTAGATTTCCATGCGTAACATACCTCACTGTGCGTTAGAGGAGCTATAGGTGCAAAGTTTTGCATACACAAAAAGTATGATTTGAAAACAATATTAAAACCGCGGAGGAAAATGTGGAATTCCATAAGAAGTGTAATGAATGAAGATTTAAATGGAGAGAGCGATAAACTATGGACAGTGGACGTTAATTTGTTAATCATATCAACAAAGGATAAGTGGGAAAAACGGGACGAATAGCAAATACAATGAAGGAGCATGGTGTCACTATTCGCCTGGGTAAGCAAGAAAATTCTGTGGTCGGCGTACATGTTGCCCAAGGCCACAAAAGTGTCGCCGAGAGTACTAATGACTTCACCAATAATGACTAATATGTTTGTCATGCACATACTTATAGGAAAAGCAAATCTGTCCGTTTTGTTTTTCATATAAGACGTACGAACAAGAAAAATGACGTGACAGAAATGTGAAAAAGCCAGGACTGAGAGAGCATGGCTCGGAGAATAAAGTTTAAAAACCTGAAAAATCTTAATAATGCGTTTACCAAAGCCTAAAAGTGGGAATAAACGTGCGTAAGGCTTAAAAAACAAACTATGTTTAGGAATAGAATGGTCATTACTTTGACATAATTATATCGCAAAAAGCAGCTGCAGTGAAGGAAAAGGCTGATATGGTAGGAATATTTTTGGAAAAGGCTGATATGGTAGGAATCTCTTTGGAAAAGGCTGATATGGTAGGAATTTACTTCTTGAAAAGCATCTTTGGGACTTTACCTAACACCTGTGTACAATTGAAAAGTAAAGTGCGGTCTAATAGAAAAAGATAAAATCGTTGAAGGAGTAGTTTTCGGGCAGATTGGATATTATATATTTTTTTAGAATTTGTGGATTATCTTAAGTTTTGTTTCTGCCTATAAAATCGTATGCTGCTATGTGATTTTCAAATTATGTAGAATGTACACGCTGCCAGTCGAATACCAGATGTAATGTTCTGTTTGAAATTCATATTAGACAATAGCCACTAGACGAACCTTGGAAATTTAGAAGAAGTTAAAAGTAGTTTATTAGAGTCAAGGGGCGATAAATCCGTAATTAGCATAACCAGTATCAACCTACAAGAACTAAAATTGTGTAAAGAACGTTGAGTACCCATCCACTCCCCTTTCATCTACTAGTAAATGTGAAGATCGTTACGCAAAAAAATATTATTCATCACCGTTAAGGAGGCTACCCTCTGAAAGGGGAAGACACGCTGTCCCGGGGGTATGATTCCCGTCCCTTAAATGGATAAAGCGGAATACACCCATTCACCACAGTGGGAGAGATTTCATCTCGCGATGTATTATTTTGTAAAGAAAATGTCGAAATAGTTTGTCCCGATAACACTCTTTCCTTATATTGTATGTCTACTTTAATTTATTATTGTAAATATAAGTACTTCCAAAAAAGCGTTTATTGTCAAAAGATGTGGCAAAGATAATTTCAGCATCGCATAAAGCGAGTGCGAAACCATATGAAATGACGAATTCAATTGGAAGAAGCGTTAAAGTAACAACGATAATGCTCTCTGCCAAATTTTTCAAATTAAAGTCTAATATGTGTAGTCATTTAAAATTCTACAGGCAGGGCAACCCTAAATAAGGAGCTGTCTTTCATGAAAATGTACCGTGAAATATTTTGCTCTTTTGCGTAGAATTATACAATGCTTTCAGGCTTAATAATGCTTTAATCTATTGCCACTGAAGCAAAGGTGAACGCATTTTTTCACAAGGGTTAATTTATGGTGCAACATTGTACAAATCATCAGGTACCTTAAATAATTCCATATGGAAAAGCACATTTTGTCTTTACTTCTTAATGTTTGCAGAGTTTTTGCTCAAAGTTGGCGCTGGCGCCGAGGGCGAAAAAATCGAGAAATTAAACATTAAATATTAAATAACATGAAATTGCTAATTCTTTTAAGTTTTGTTTGCAACACCTATACTTGATATTTTTATGCAACAGTTATCACATGCGTACAAGATGTGTTATCTCGGCAATACTGATCCAATAAATCAGTGCGATACATTTTTCGTATGCGATAACTCGCACGCGATAATTATCTCCAAGTTCGAGTATCCATCCCCGAGTTGTCACAACGCCGGGCGGAGCGCATGGAACGTCGCAGGAATGAAACGGATCGTGCGGCGCTAGCAGTGCAGCCGCGACGCGGTTGGTTTCCCACTACTTTTGCGGCGTCATCGTGAAGTATCTGTTTACCCTTTCTACACCGACTCTAATACTCCATCCCTTCCCCTCCATCACTCCCCGCGCTTCCGCACACTCGAATCCTACTGCACCGAGTCCATGAAATTAAATTCCCGAAACGAATTCGTCGGTGGGCGCGAGCTCACGCTCTGATAAAGCCTTTCCCTTCCTTCTCGTCCCTAGATCAAAAGCATTATTTGGTTTCGCGTGCGTGTGTTTGTGTGCTTAGCGTATGACGGATCCTGGGTAGTGGGCCGTGGAAAATGCGGTGCGGTACGAATAAAGGGGGAGTATCTAAGCAAGCGTGAATGAAAAGAAGAAAAACCTGGGAGGAGAGGATGTGATTTTAAACACTTAGGCACAGCACCGAGAGCTTGAGCCAATTCCCTCCCTCGCGGTTAATTTCCTCGCTTTGCAATGTAGAGTTGCATGAGTCGGATGCATGAGATCAGTTATTCTCCGTTAGGTTTGTTAGATAGTGTTAAATAAGTGATGTACGTCGGTTTCGAATGTTTCGTTTTAGTACTGCATGCAGTTATAATTACATTTATTTATATTTCGTCTCTATAAATAACTTGGTTTTAATACATTAAAAAGAAAGTTAACTCTATTACAGCGATTTACTCATGATTCATTAAAGAGGTATGTAAGACGTAAACAGTGTATTGTGTTATCAATATTCTTAATCAAATCACTTGGGTCTCTCGCAATCACCCGTTATGTTTCAAAACCCACCTACCAGGAGGGTAGCCAGGAGGAAGTAAAGGGATGGTTAAGGTACTTCAGCTCTCTCGCTGAAATTTTGAGGTATTGAGGTGAAAGATGTTAGTATATAACAGATGAAAAGTGTATGATAAATTTCATAGATAAGTATACTTCGACACTTAGTGTCTATATTACCTTTTAATCAAAAATCAAGCGGCTGCAGTGTACGTTCATCCATATTTAGTGATTATCAGAGACTACGAAAGTCCAAGTGGCTACCCAATATAGCTGAAGGCTAGTCTAGGCATATGCGATACTTTTTCTTGTTGGTACTCGTTGTCGACACGAGTGGATGACACTGCTCTATCCTCAATAATTGCGGTACGTGTGGACATATTAGATCCTACTCGAGACATATGTGTTGTCTAGGTGTCATTGTGTATGCGCATTTACAGAGAAAAGTTTTGCTACAAATTAAGAAAAAGCGGGATTTTTCACACATCTAAGGGGAATATAAGATATTAATAAAGCATTTTTAAATATAAAAGTAGTAGTGGCTACCCAATATAGCTGAGAACTAGTCTCAGCATATGAGAAACTAGAGGCATATGCTTCAGTTATATTGGGTAACCATAAATTAACTAAAAAGTAATGAATGAAATTGCACCGAGAGAGAGCTACTCCCCAAGCCTCAGACACACCCCCCACCCAAATGGCAATCCTGGCTACATTCCCGTCAATTGCCATATGATATTTATAATGTCTCGTTTTGCTGAGGGTTTTCACTCCATTCTTAAGCAAGCTTATCCTGCAAAAGAAAGTAGAATTGAATTAAAAGTTTCTGTTATCACCCATCCTCATCTCATCTTACTAATATATAAAGATTTCGTGGTGTCTGTCTTTCTGTGTGTGTGTTACTCAATCACTCATGAAACACTGAATCGATTGAAACAAAATTTGGCAGGAAGACTCTTGATATATCTTGTTCACGCATAGGCTATAGAAAAAGGGCCTTGGGGCCCTTCAAGTGGGCCCCTTCATCGCCAAAAATTGGCCCTGGAACATAATTCTTGCCTGTATTAGAAACACGTAAAATATACCTATACTGAATGTACAAAAATCATGGGGTCGTAAGTCACGCTGGGGCCCCAGAGGGCCCAAGGTAAAAAAAGAATGCTTTATAAAAAGCCTCATAAGTATTGAACGAGTGAACCGATTTTAGTGAAATGTTCACACATGCTCTTTTAAGTAAATCTCTTAATTAGTAAATAAGTAAATGTAAAGCTCTTTTAAGAAAATTGGGACTATAAGAAAGGCTCCTGGGCCCCAAGGGCAGCGCATTGGGCCGTCTGGTGTCCTATGTGTTTGATAAACTCAAGTCTAAACATTTTAGTTCAATTGCAGAGGTTTCTCTTTTTGCATATTTTTAATAGTTCTACTAAAGATACAAGGCTATCGTTTTAGCCATTACATGGATAAAAGATTACAGTTTCTCATTTTTTCATTCTATTTTCTCATACGAATAAACCTTCCCTATAAATCGCGTTCTTAATGTCAAAAATTTTCCTTCTGTCAACAATCGGATATTTCCTTGGTAACCGTGGAATTAGCATTAGCTTTAGAAGGGAAATGGGACCTTTACAATGGCGGCTGAGTTTTATATCTAGAGATAGGTATTACAGTTGAAATCTGGGCCGTTTACTGAAATGTTGCCGATTACGATATTTTCATTGATATTTTTGCCTAAAATTGACAAAATTCATTTCAAGTGGGCTAATTTAAGTCAGACCCATGTAAAACAGGAGAATGCGACGATGTTATATTAATGCGGAAAGCCTCTAGTAGGCAAATGGTCTGTAGTTTAGTTTCCATATGTTACTGCAAATGAATGTTGAAAATCGGTAAACACAATGTAATGAAGTTTTCATCTGCTGAATAAAAAAATGAAACTAAAAGTATAACTGAGTAAAACAGGAGAATGCCACGATTTTATATTAATGCGGAAAGCCTCTGTATTGCAAATGGCCTGTAGTTTAATTTCTACATATATGTTACTGCAAAAGAATATCGAAACTCGGTAAGCATAATAAAACTAAAATTATAGCTATTTGCCTAGAAAAAAAAACACCTCATGAGCGACTCGAACATACAACCTATATGCCCTGTCTTTCTTTCATCCCCCGTTGAATTTCAATGGGTACCTTAGCTAGTAGAATATATGTGAAACAGCGGATTATTTGAGATCTATATAGTTTACTTACCATCCCTTTTGTTTAAATCAAAGGCTGCCCTGTAGAATTTAAAGTTGATTAGGCGGTCTTCCTTCTCGAGATCATAAAGAGATATTTACTTGAATTTTAATTTCGGTTAGTTCATTTTGCTATTTACTTCATCAGTTTTCCCATTTTTCTCTAATGATTATTAATTTTGAATGTGAATTCATTCATTAATTAAGAAAAGTACAAAAACTTTTGAAATTGGTTGTATCGGTTCATTACAATATTTTGAGAAATTTTAATACTTATTGTGATTACGCCCTATTTTTCACAATATAATACCATGGAGTGATATTTTTCCTGATATTTTCCTTGGTCTCCAGTACAAACTTTCATCACCCTTTGGGACTAATATCCAAATAAATAATTTCTAGTAATATGTTTTCTTGCTGTTAATCTAATGTTCGTGTTTCTCCATTCGATAGCCCTTCCGCTAACTAACCGAAAGTTTTGTGCGGAACATTGAACTGTAACTACCAGTACAAATGTATCATAATGTAGAAATAGGTCATCTTACGGTTAACGTCTGCCAGTCATTACAAAACTGAGTATTACAAAAGAGCTGTGTTTCTACCTTACCGAGAGTAATTTTGCAGAAATATAATATCAGGAACTAGAGCGTGAAATAGGACCAAAGTACTCTATGTAGCCATATAATACCTGTATATTGCGGATAGTAGTTGATCATTACACATATAGCCTATTATAAACTGTATTAGCGCCAAACCTTTGGCCACAAATGCCATATAAATGCAAGTGGTCTTTAGGCATGGTAACGCCACAGAAATGAAACTACTTGGCTAAACTATAACACGGTCGCTGTCCTCCCAAGAGGACTCGGAAACGGCAACGATGGGACTTCTTGAGCGCATTTGAGCAAATGTCTTTTTCCCACCTCATATGGAACGATTTAGACATGAAGTTAAATAAATTCATTTCTAAACTTGTCTACTAAAAATTGAGCCCAGTTAGCTCAAGTTGTTAATCTTCTGAAACCTACTTTTTCGGCATTTCGTTTTCTTTCATCTTTCTTGTGTTTTGCTGTACAAGCATGAAGATAAATTAATCGATGAAATTTATGGTGAATTTTCTTAGAAAAAAGGTTTTCCAGTTCCAATTGCATTTTAAAGGTTTAAAATGGAGCTCAGCTTCTTCTATATTTCTTGCTGGGATTAATTAAAAAATAACTGGTCTTGGGAGATGGAAAGATTCTCCTTTTCCTCTTAAATCTCTCCTTTAAAATAGATTATTCTGCCAAAATTTCTTTTATAATTACGTTGGCTATTACATTATTACATTTTAATGCTAAGTACGAGAACAGTAGTGACCTAGGACGTGATGGTGTTCATTATACACTCCCTCAAATACGTGCACTTTTTCCCGCTATTCCCCATTCCCGGTACTTATTCTTCCCTCGTACCTCATCTTTTTCCATGCGTTTCATGCTAAAATTCAATATGTTGTAAGATAAATTTTAAGTTACGTTCTATATCCAATTCATGAAAAATAACGTAATAAAGTATTTTCCTCCTGTGCTGTTTCATTTTAATATCAGTTACGCTATAGTTTTAGCTGGTGTCTTATGGTCAAGTTGACGATTCCAAATACTTCTTAATTCAGCCTGAAGACAGCTGACACGCTGTCTGAAATGAAGACAACAATAAACAATATAAACGATGAAACCCGAAAATGCAGTAAAGTCCTTTGTCCCTAATTGTACACCTTACTTTCTTTTTACTGTATTACACCTTATCTGAAAAATTGAGTGGAGAAAGTGTTTTTCTTTCATGTTCTTTTTGTGGATTTATGATGCCTTCGACTGTTATTTTATCATTTTTCAATTTATCATTATCAAATATATTTAATGAAATAATTGTGGCTGAGAATGAGTGTTCCAAAACGCTATAAAAAATTGAACTATCGTAAGTTTTAAGTTTATTAAACTTACGGTATTTATAATGTGTCAAAGTGTATCTTTAATTAAAAGTTGAAAACTTGATATGAAACTCTAGATCAGTACTTCTTAAAGGACTGCAAATATTTTCTACATAATTATATCTACGTTAAAGAAGTACAGGTTGCTATGTGTCATCACTTTAGGTCTAAAATTATTGGATTTATTCCAGTCTTCTTAAGGAATTTCATGTTGTCATGGTATGAGTTATCTGAAAAACCCATGTTCTAATCTTTTCCTATGCCAAAGTTTGTAATTTGTTGCAAAATAAGTGTGGAAACTTTGCGTCTCCTAAAGTTTATTAAGTGATGGGTGAGTATATTTAAACACAAATTGACGTCTAATTTATAAATGAGGGAAAACGTAGTACCATTGAGGTTTTGGAAAGAATGAATAAATTGTAAGAAACAACGAAGGAAATGAGATACTTCAGTATTATTGGTTTAAGAGTAAAATTTGTGTGAAAAGTGTGATGCTTTCGTACAAAACATGAATGTATGCTCTATTTTTTGTTCTTTACATAGAAAAGATCAGTATACGAGAACTGTATTCATTATCTACGGCAATAGCCGACTATGAAAAATTGTTAATAGAGCAAAGAAAGAGAAGGCTTATTGGTTAATCAGACATAAGGAGGGATATTCGAAGAAAGTTGCATATATTGTCAAAATTAGAAATTGTAAAGAATTATGTGGTTGGTTGATAGTAAAGTGAAGGACTTTAACCAGCCAGACTTATTATCACTGCTTTCTTTTGATAATGCGCTCTGCAGAGTAAGAGTCATTAAAAAGGAGGAAAACAATATTTTTTAAATTGTAATTGTTCTTTTGGAGCTTTCTTTCAACAAATTACACATGAATGAGCGATGTATCTAGTTATACAGTACTTTACAAGCTTTTATGTAGGAAATGTCGGAGGGATTTTGCAACAGAAGAATCGACATAGAAAAATTCACAGACGACCGTGTAGACAAGGAAATTAGCTCAAACTTGGGAACAGGTTTCAGATTCTAGAAAATATGTAAGCAAAGGCCAAAAATGTAAACAAAAATAGAAACACCTTCAAAGTAGCCGTTTTAGCGACTGCGGTAATGGTTTTTTGCAAAAATAAGCAAATATACAAAATCCCGTGATTGACCAAAAATGTGAACAAATAGTGGAAGAACGGATTAAAATAAATATAGTCTGGATGAACAGCAACAACACCGAAGACCAGGAAAGTAACCATAAGATAAATTTGAGAAACCAAACAAACGTTAAGGATAGAAAGCGAACGTTTATAAATAGTCTACTGGACGAGACAGAAGAGGAAAACTCGGCAAGCAAAGCAAGAGAACTTAGAGAATAATAAGGGTCGTTAAAAAAGGATATTATCCAAATCTCATAGGGTGAAGAAAAAAAGGGCGTGCTTTAATCAAATTTCAACAAGAACGGGAGGGATGACGGGAGTACTTCTGTGCTCCAGTGACCGTTGAAAATGTGGTTATCTTGTTAATGTGGTTATGTTATATCTTATTAGACAGAGACAAAGTGACATACTAATAGATAAGTTATGGGAACTAATGGTAAACAAATGGGAGAAGGAAGACATGCAAAGTGTATGTCTAGAAGAACTACTCATACCATACATAAGAAGGGATATAAAGAACAACGTAGACTTTTCAAGGTCAATGCACTTCTGAGTACTCCTTATAAATTCCTCTTAGCAATAATCCTGAATCGCATAAAATATTTATCAAATGAAATAATAGAAGACTTCAAATGAAGAATGTAAGCAGGAGTTATGGAGGGCAGGTCAACAACAAATCAGATATTCATTTTAGAAGAAATTGTATTCAAATATTGGGAGTGTTAAAAGAGCTCTATGAGATTTTTTTATTTAAATAAAATGTACGACAGTTTAAATAGAGAGAGGCTATTGATAAAGCTGAATAGGCTTGGAAATCGGAAAAATTGATATTCCTAGCCAAGGTGAGCTTAAGAGAATCAATTAGCGCAGTGCGCGTTATTGGCAGCACTTCTTAGTCATTTAAAATACATTCTGAGAACACGTAGTGAGACTCTCCCCAATCCTATTTAATGTTGCGATAGAGAATAAACTTGAAAAAAGTAGCAGAGAAGGACCTTGCTATTACAATTGGAGCAAAAATTAACCTTTATATCTTAGTAGATGACGTTACTATATCCGTAGTATGTTTGAAAGAAGTGACAAGGCTGACAAAAATATTTCTGGAAGAAACGGAAAAAATAGGAATAAAAATAAATGAGACATAAACCAAGTACTAAAACTTCACAAGAACTCCAAACGAAAATATAGCTCCCCTACAAATAGATGAGCGTGAAATTGAAAGAGTAGACAATTTTAAATACTTAGAAGGTAAACACAGGTAAAAGAGAGAAACCAGCGATACAAAACATTAATTCAAGTGAATAGATGCTTACACGCATGCCAAAGACTCTTACGTCAAAAATCTCTGTCGTTTTAAACAAAAATTAGATTATACAAAAAATTTATCTGTACAGTGTTGTTACATGAATTAGAGACATCGACCCTATATAAGATTGGCGGAGGGGTAAAGTCCTCGACTGCAAGTCCCGCCTGGGTGAGTTTTTCACCACCCAGGGCATGGCTGTATGTCAAATTCTGACGGCCCGGTCCTTGGGAAACCTAATGACAGGCTTAGCTGCCTATTTGTATTCCAGGGACATACGGGCCAACAGAATCGTCCGAAATGCAAATGAAATAGAAAAAAGATTGATGGACCTTGAAATCTAGATACTTCAGAGATATATGGGCCTATATACGAACGAAGAAGGTAGAGAAGAAAGTTTAATGTGAAAATCAGAGACCTATGTTAGAATACCGATGTCATAAGTGGAATAAGATCAGAATAAGGGCAGAAGAATAAGATGGACTGGACATACATTAAGAAGAGAGGAGGAATGCGTGCAGAAGGAAGTTTAAAAATAAATCCAAAAGGGTGACGGCCCCGGGGAAGACCAAGACAGAGATGGTGGAATCAAGTCAAGATCAATTTGGAGAAGGCTGGAACAACGGAAGAAGCCTCTTGGCGACGGAAGATGGACCGAACTAGATGGAGGGGACGAGTTGGTGCGGCTAAATATCGACTCAGATATAAATAGCTCTCGGAATTAGTAAGAAGTGATTTTTAAAAACATGTTTCCATAAAATGTTTTTCAGCAAACCGGTCGGCAAAGCCATTTCACTAATCAGACTATTATCGGCAATTATATTCCAGTGTATCCACTTCGCAATCGCATGAAATTTGTGTAAATTCAATTTATGATGTAAGCCACTTAATTTTTCCAGTATTTCTTTGAGAAATAATGTGTTCTCCATGTCAAGGTGTGAACGAACTGAGGGCATGATATGTCAAAAGCCGCTTTCCCGGTCCTCATACTCCTGCGAATGAGGATGCGGTTCGGTCGGCACAGAGGATGAAAGGCACAGTTTGTGAAGGGGTCCGACCCGTCTGAGGGGGTGAGGATTTTTGGCGGAGAGCGCCAAGGTTTTGAGGCGTGGGTCGACTTGAAGGGGGTGGAAAGGGAGGGAGGAATGGGGAGGTGCAAGGGAGGGGAAGTTGACGCGTGATTCTTGGGCGGAAGAGCACCGCTTGTGAGGCCATCAACGGGATTAAACTGTTGGGGCGGGTTGCCTTCACGCGCAATCTCCGTCACCACCGCCGCGCTCCCAATCTTCACGTCCCCACTTCAGGGAGTGAGTTCGCTGGATCGTAACATTTCGCGCCATTTCTCCGCTAATTTTGCGTCTTAGCTTCGCTCTTGCACCCTCCATGTCTTCCGACGAAATCCCCACGCACAGCCTTCCTTTCCGCCTCCTTCACCCCGTCCTAGGCACCCGCTAATTTAGTGATCCGACCCCTCCTTGACTCCTTCTCTCCCTCTCTCTTCTCTGTCTCTCCCTCTCGACGCCAACGTCGTAAATCCGCCGGGCCTCTCGACCGTCGAAGAAGTTTTAGACTGTTGTTGTTTCCGCGCAGTACCTTACACGGAGCTAACCTAACAGGTCCGTGCGACGGGGAGTGGAGACATTACGATTCTCTACTCGGAGTCGTTTGGGGAGAAGTTTCTCCCCCTCAACAACGTCGTGGAACTCGTGTCTTGAAGCCTCAAATGGCCTAACCGCGACGATTTTGCACGTCACAGTCTGCGGCGTTGGTTAAAATTTGCGTGTCGAAGCCGCTTCTTCAAGCCGGGATCTCTATTTGAGCACAGCAAGACTAGGTTATTCATCTAGTCAAAATGAATTATTCATGGCACGTTTCACTCTATGAATAATTAGGAAAATTTTGATATCTCCTTTTTCCGTCATAAATTACACCATTAGCTATTAGTTTAACATATAGCTATGAAATATACTATTTTTTGCATTCTGGAGACATTTATTTTGAAATTATCGGACGTGAGAAATGATTCCAACTTCAGCCGAATGACATGAAACGAAGGAACCAAAATCAATTACTCCTTCTACATTAAAGTGCTATTATTGGTTGCCAGCTCCCTAGAAAACCAGCTCCCTAGAATTAGAAAAGTGTTATTGTTTTTCTGCTATAAATTCACAGGGAATTGAAGTCCTTGAAGATGAAATTGAAAAGTTAGGCATGAGTAGAAGTGTCGTATATATTACGTGCGAATTTTTATCCTGTCATCACAAATATAACATTAGAATTTAATTTTTGTAAATGTGTCGTTTTTAGACGCATGACCAAAAAATAACTAAAACCGCGATATAAAAATATTGATATATAATAGAACCTCTCAACAAACAGCTCAATGTGTGAATATATTAGGCTTGAGCTGGAGTCAATTCATCCATGCCTAGTCATGAAAACACTTATACAACCGAATGTTTTAAAAAAGATTTATACGACTAACAAATCAAAAAACAGCAATAATTGTGGAAAAAAACATACAAAATACGCTCAAAAGCACGATTTGTGCGTTCAAACGTCTACATTAAAAATAAAATTCCCTAAAATGTACGTCCGAAGCGTATTCCACGGAAAAAAGCATACATTTTTGAAAAAAGAACAAACTCATAAAATAGAGTTTATCATAGCATTTTGCTACATTTGAAAATATGAGATTTTTATTTTTATAATTATGCATAATTCATAGAAATTACTGTGTTGTAAAATCTCACGCGATCTGCATTAAATACCTACATCCCGTAATATTTCTTGTTGGTCTAGCAGCGCAAAAACCCTAAAACAATGGATTAACTAAGTATTCCAAAATAAAGAATGAATCTCCATAAGAGGCTCTGAATGTGATGAATTAAGAGGGAGATTTTTTTAGAGAGAATGAATGAATGAATTGGGGAATGATCACTCAGTGGACAGAAAAGGATTTTTGATAGTCTTCCACTTCTCCCCCCAATTCTTTGTATCCCGTCGGTCGGAAGAGTATCAAGTGCTGGGGGAGTGGGTGACGGTGGTTCGTGAGATGAGGGAGGGGGGTGACACTATCAAACCCGGTGGAAGGACAATGCCAATTTGATGGAACGCTGCCACTGAATCTTATCCTATTCTGAAAAGTTTCTCTCCACGAGGATGAAGGGGGAAGGGGCGCGGGTGGAGGGCTGGGGAGTCCCGAGGGTTGGGGAAAGGGCGGTGGGTGACAAACGACGCCCGCATTTTTTCGCCCTTTTCCAGTTTCTCTGTGATTTCTGGTCTTTTTTTGTCTTTCGACCCTTGCACATTACGAGGAAACGACTGTTTTCTAGATAAGGGCAAAGCAGATGATGGGACGAAATCGGGAAATGGGAATCTGAAGAGGGTGTCAAAGAACTGCTGAGGTCTGCTGGGGTTGAACGTTGAATTGATGGAACGAAAAGGGAAAGGGAATTTCCTTTTTTATTTGAATTAACGGTAATTGGCTACTCATGATTTCAAGGGCTTAGTTCCGAAGAAGGACATTGAGATAAAGAGAATTTACGTAAGTGATTATTTAGAAAAAAAATATATGACGTGATTTCTCATTTTGCTGTAAATTTTGGGACGAAATATTTGCTTAGAATTTTTTAGAACAATTGTTTTTAGGAGCTGAGGAATCAAGAGCAGAGATTTGTATTTAGTAGACTTAAGGGATATTATGGTTCCCTAAAATCCTCCTAAAGTCTGAGAATTATCATAATGAACCCGGTTTATTAAGTACCCGCCATTTTGTAGTAATTACAAGGTTCTAAGGCAAGGTTCTAAGGAACATGATATAGACGATTACTGGTAAAAAAGGGAGGTATATCCGAATTGCCTAGGTAATTATTGTATTGTAATGATATTGATACGATCACATGATTCTGTCAGATCCACATTCTCTATGCGTCGTCTATTTTTCAGATGCAATAATTGTTTATTGGAAGGTATAGAGTGGTTGTGTAGTATATAGTATTCTGTAAAACCATTCAAAAGTTTGCGTTGATCATTTAAAATTTTAAAAATTAATATAACTAATAAATTCAGGCTTCACTTTGTGGAACCTCTCCATATCGGAAATTAAAACATTCAAGTTATGGTTCACTAATATTTTTATTATTTACGACCCGTGTTTCGTCACTTAATGACATCTCACCTGATGACGAAACCCGGGTCGTGTATAATAAAAATATTAGTGGACCATTACTTGAATGTCTTGATTTCCGGTTAAAAATTAATGACGAGCGATGAATTAAAACTAGAAATTAATAATTGATCATTTTCACTTAACCAGTAAAATGACGATTATCTAAAAATATCTATAAGTCCATAGCTGGGTTCCAGGTGGATATTTCCTACTGGTATATTCGTAAATATTGTCCATAAAATGGGATAGACGCAGAAGAAGGCCCAGTCAACCACTCTATTTCATTAGTGTTGATAAATTGAAAACTGTTATTTTTAGTCCTAATTTCTGCATTGTATTATAATAAAAATTATAACATAAGAATTTTTTTAGTATGTCATTCGATACCTGAAAATTATGGAAAAAAATCATTCTAAATGGTAATTACAGGGTTGACATTTGGGTCCATATTAGGATTCCTTTACTTCATCAACACTCGTTGCAAGAGACTTTCATCCTTTCGGGATGACTACGTGGTCAATATGTCTTGAACGTAATTTCAGATTTTTTCCTCCATAGAAGGTATTAATAGTATTTATAATGAAGATATATCAATCTTTCTGTTAAATCTGCGCATTTTAATCAACATTCAATAATATCTCATTTATATCCCATATTTTTTCTAATATAACTAATAAATAACCGTGTATATATGCGACATTCGTTCTAAAAATAGACATGCGTCAATCCCACGACGTCATATCTGAAATTCACATATTTGCCAGCTTGATACCTTAGAAACTACATTTCAGGGAAGCGAAAATGACGATCCCTCCATCTTCAAATAATTTTCTTTCGGGAGACATAATGGCGAATTATTACTGCCGCGCAACTAGAGGCAAAACAACATCCAGGCGGGGAAAATACCGCCACCACGTGAATCTGCGGTAATGATCTCATTCACTCCGGGACGCTGGTCAACGTTTTCATGTCCGCACTGATGTCCTCCACCGTGGTGATGATGATGTCCACGCCGGCGAAACTTGGCTCTCGGCCGAAAGCGGGCGATAATGAATGCGGCCATTCACCGCAAGAGGACTCGCCGCTGATGTACCGCGAGGTCGCATTTTCCTCTTTTTTATGCTCAACCCCCACCTGCCAGCCCCCTGCCTACCTGTACTCTCTCAAAATCCCCATAATGCCACATCACAATCACCTTCTGATCCTCCCTTGTTAATAAAAGGGTGCCCATCCGACACACGTGTTCTTTTCCATAGGTGGCGGTGAAAAGACACGAAGTTGGTTTCTTTCACTCACACGTGCGTTGGGGTGAGAGAAATTAAAGGCTCCACTTACCGCGCCACCGTGGGGTGAAGTGTCCACGAGGCGACACTGTCCGGGCTTAGGTCTGGCTTTTGTGCCGTTCGCTCAAGTTCGCCGTCACGTCCCAAGGTGGCGTTCGTTCATTTCGTTTCTCTGCCGGTATTATGGCCGTGAGCTCGTCACGAGCGGCTTCGCTCAATTGTTTACGTAATGTTCCCTTTCGCCTGAAAGTATAATGTGTCAGCTCAACGGTGAAGCTTTGTCATCTGGACGGTGGGTGATCCTTGCGGGATCGCTGACTCTGTTGCCTTCGTTACCTCGGGGCAATGAGGGTGTGAGATTCTGGGAAAATAGAGATGTATTTCCGTTAATCTCTCTCCATGCTATACTATGCTGACCGATGCTACAGTGAAGGAAAAGTTAAATGATCCCCTGCAAGAAAATAATTAGCTTTGACATATCAAACAACTGACGCTTCACTCGTTGCCACCAGTTCATTGGCGAATAAAAAGTTTAATATTTGTAATTAGATACCGTAAAAGTGTTGTATTAGTTCGTTAATGGTGGAATGCCGATCATACGACTGAAAATAGATTAGGTTTAGATGGCACGTTATTAAAAACTATTGAATGACAAGTAGATGCTATGTGGAATGAATCTTTAGAGAACAATTCTAAGTTTTCTTATTTCAACTATTAAGAATGAAATTTCGTGGAATTAGCACAGTTAAGAGAGTTCATTAGTTCAACTATTGGCAGAATTAATTAGACTAGTTGGTCATGGGGATATTGAGGGAAAGGAGTGATGTCGACAAGATCGCATTTTACTTTGAAGACATTTTACAACACAAAATGGGTTATTCATAATTATCGTCAAATAAATGAACTTACTAGATTTTTTCCGACCTTTTTCTTAAATCTACTCAATATATAACCATATCATGAAACAAAGTTTCTCATTTCTCCAGGAAATAGAATATAATTCATTAGAAGGACGCACACTGAAGGCGTATTTCTAGGTATCCATGCAATTCACACAATCATTGGTTAATGCAGGGTTGCTATTATCACCGAAACTACTGAGATATTGGGACATAATAATTTGGAACTGTCCGCTTTTCCTTCGGGAAAACTATATTCTTTGGATCGAAAATTGGATTTGAAGAATTATCTCGGGAATAAAAATGCTTGACCTCAAAAAAAGTAACTTCTTTGCTCCATAATTGGGAGAGGAAAGTTTGGTTAAAAAATCTCTACATACCATTAAACTACATTTTATATTCTGCAAAAATTCTGCTCTCGGAAGTTGTTGGATGGTTCTCCTGGGAAGCAACGTACCATTAAGATAGCTTTTACCTCGGAGGATGGGGAATAGATTGGCTATGAAAGAATTGCAGGAAGACAGAAAGGAAGAGTCCACGCTAGCCAGTTCTTAACGTTGCATCCGACGAACGGATTTCTACTCTTGAAGTGTTCTCTTTGCTGCTCTCTACTCGGATCGGTATGCCCCTGAAAAACTTCATCCTTTCTGGGATTTGAACCTGGGCCCTTTAAATTAGGAGCCTATACTTTAGATACCATCTCAACCAGGACCTGGATTTTAAAAATACAACTGCAGACGTAGCAATTTAGGGCAACGACCTCCAGAACACTTGAGTCTGGGAACATTCATAAAACTGGGAGAAATACAGAGGCAGGAAAATTGCATTAGCCTAATTTTAAAAAATGGCCCCATGTAAAGAGTTACACGTCCGATCATATGGACTAAGTACGGCTTATAAGTGCTTCCCCGATTGGATAGACCTCTCAGGAAATTTCCCTGCCACTACCGGGATTCGACAGAGTCCACCCGTGAGAGAAATCTAACTTTCTAGCTACCGCACAAATACCGTGGTATTTCGATTTGGCCAATTAAAGGCTAGCCCCTACTGCAAAGTCGCAATGAAATGAAAGTCTCGAGTTAGGAAGCACTACTCTATGCCTCCTTGGATGAGTCTATTCCTAATCCACCAGCTTCAGTATTATTTCTGCCAAATCGCTAACATACTGCAAAACGATGGTCATAAGAAAAAACGAAAATTTTTTCTAGGAATTGGAAAAACAATTTGCTAGAAAATAACATGTTCCGTTGGGGAAAGTTGATGTAATATAAAAATATTATTTTTTTGAAAATGAGACAACAACAGAAGGAAAAATATAACCTATGGACTACTTTATAGTGGAAACACTCTGAGGCTAGACACAATTCATGTACAATACATAAAGGGTAATACTGGTAGATGAATGCGTCTACGCACCTTGCCAATGTACGGCAAAAACTGACACCTTTGCTGCTCTAAACAACTCGCACCATAATACAATTACAAAGGCACTAAATAAAAATGGTATATGTGCAGAGAATAGTTTTGATGATAACGAATTGCATCATAAATTTTTATATTCATGTCCGTCTGAAATCTAAGGATAAATTTTTCAGTGTTGATCTGGAAATGAGGAAAAAAGCTCGCAAGTCAGGAATATGCATTGAAAGAATGCAGTTCATATAGATTCATGCTTTGATTTGATTTACATGGACCCTTACCTAGGTGGTCATGTAGATATGGATTCAAAGAATATCCCGTAGTATGCGCATTGGGAAAGTTGAACGCACGAAACTTTAAGCTAAGCGAAGCTTTCCATTAATTTAACATTAAACTTCGTGATACTGGCCTAAGAATAAGTTTTTTATTTAAAGGGGAATCTATAGCTACATATACGTTCGTGTATTTACAAGAAAGTATAAGATTTTTTCAATACAATAGTTGTTTGTTATCAAAATGGGCTAATATTCACAATTTGTGGAAAGCAGGGGTCGATACCTTTTGACTTCACTCAGTTAGATGGTTTTGAGAACATGCATGTTTTTAAGCTAGGCAAATGTAAGAAATGTCACGCACAAAGTTGGACTAAATATAATGTGGTTAGTGCCTGAGAATATTATCAATAAAATTAGTGTAGGAAATTATTTTACTAGCAGTAAACATCAAAATATTGATTTAGAGGCTGTGAGTCTAGATGTTTAAATAGAGTTGTGTTCAGAGTTCAATGTAAAGACTGGTCAAAATTCCACAGAGCAATTCCTCAGTGGAATGTCGCACAATGATCTGCATTGCGGGTGACTTCGTGAAGTTAATCCGTGACTATTGCCGTTAGATAGTAATTAACTTTCCCCCATATTATTAATATAGGTTTATAAGATACATTTTAGGATCTTAAAAACAGCTCCCAGCAAAGGATTATGTTACAAAAATAATTATCCTTGCTTTTGCGGATGGCGTTACATTAAAGGCAGAAGGTAAAGAAGGGCTTAAAAAAACATGCGGCAACTTTGCAATAAAATGCCAATAAAGTAGGATTAGTTGTTAGCGAGCGTAAAATAAAGTACCAAGTAGTTGATATAAATGCAAATTTATTTCGAAAGTTCTTAAAAAACGGTGCTGGCAGTTTTGAAAGATGGGCAAAATTGAAATTCTGAGGTACCTACATTAATAAATAAAGACAATTTGGAGGAAGTCACAATGTAAACGAGAATTCTAAATCCTTCTGGGAATTTCAAAAGCTCATATAGAACAAAATTTTATCAAGGAGGACCATATTTAAGTTCATCTACACCTTTGCATTACCTTGCGAGCCACCCCACTGGCGTGTAGGAGGGGGTGTAAGAACACGAGGCGTGTGAAGGTGTAAGGGGTGAGGTTTTTGCAAGTGAACTAGTGAAGTGTATTATGGTCGTGATTTCAGAGATGCTCAGTTGTTATTTTGTATATTACTGTGCGTGTAAAAAGCGAATTATTTTACCTACCTGTTCGGCAAACCATCTCTTATATGTTATCTCTAATTTATCAACGTATTGCGGCGTGAAAATGATATTATCTGTGACGCTCTGTATCGCACCAGTTCTGAATTTCTCAAGCTAACTAAGCCTGTTGTGTAGCCTCCGAGCCCTTAGCGTCTTGAACCTAATCCCTCCTAAAGCTTAAAACTATTTGTGACTCGTAGCATTGTTTGTTTAATAAAGACTTGTTTAAAAAAAGCGCCTAGCTTTCCTTCGTATTTCATTTATTATCTTAGTTCAATCTATCTATCCAAGGGGCCAAATGCTCGAGTCGTATTTGAGGTGTGGCTAAACCAGAGCTAAGCAGCATCTCTCTTTATACTTTCTCATCCGACTATCTTCCTATTATATGCTCAACAAATTCTAATTTCTTTAATACTGTACCGCATAATTTTTTTTGTGTGTTCTCATCAACATTTCTGAATTTAGATTAATTCCAAGCTATTTGACTTTATTTGAGGACATATTCTTCTGTCTACCCACAGTGTTGACATGTAGGTGAGATGATTTCCACAAGAAGTGCAGTGTTAAAGCTTTTTAAAATTTAACAAACTTTAAAAGCAGAAGACTGCGATTGAAAGAATGTATTCAGAGAGATAAGAAATCAACACTGAGATCAGTGATGGAACGAAACTCGAGATGGCGGCATCTGCTTGAGAGGTAGATGGCGGCAAAGTGTTAGCGAGGACCAATAAACTTCTCAAGTTTAAGTGGTCACGTAGGTATGTCTGATGATTATTAAAATCATCAAGTGAAATCATTAAAAAAATGAGTAGAGTTTCTCGTCGAAACGTTGGCCTTTAATAGCCTTACCCGGTACCAAACCCGAGAAGATTTAACTAATATTATTCGCCGGGAAAGCCTACGATCTTTTATCATGTCTGATCATGTTTCCAATAGATATCTTTCGTCTCATTCTCTGATTTTTCATCATTCATAATATCTCCCCAGCTGTTACTCTTCTTTCAAAAGAAAATGTCGCCTCTGCCACTAGCTTTTGCGAGGACTGTGTCTTGCGTCATATTTTCCTCTCCACTCTGGGGTGAAAAAATGAACAAAAACTCTTCCTTTGTGCCGCAACGACTTCGTTATGCACTGACGCATGCTGTCCCACTCGACATCTTGTTTCTCTTCTCAAAAACTCTCCCCTCCCCCTCTTTGCCATTCTCGGAGATGAGACGCCCTCAGCTACTCCTCCTTACCCGCTGCCTACCTGCTTAAGCTCTCCTTGAGTATCTCAGGCAATCGCTTCCATCCCGTCCTTCACGTTTCTCGGTGGTAGAGAGGGGAAAAAATATGTATGTATACAGGGAAAACACTTGGCTCGCAGGGTTTGGTGCTGTAGGTTGGAAGGCTATGGATATGCGAGGAGGCATATTGGGTTGGCCGATCACCTCTGTCCTTCCGTCCTCCATACCTCCAATGCTTTCCCGTCAGCTACCCTCGTCCCACCTCTCCTTCCCTTGGGAGGGTTTCGCAGTTTATTTTTAGGGCGGTTGCCCCTGGAAACACAACCTTACTCCGAACTTGAGAGTCTCCTCCTGGACTGCTTCCCCATCTGCCTGTCGTCCCCCACTGTTGTTATCGCCTTGTGACAATGGAGCGAAGTTTTTCAGGGAAATGTTTCACATCGATGATTTTGATTCGTGCTAATTTACCAATCATCCGAGTCCAGTATTTTGAATGTAAACCACTTCCACATATGCTTATCTAAGACTCTTCTAAATAGGTTAGGCATAACTGGGTGTCACTGGTAATGGTTCAGAGAACTGAGAAACGGGCCACGTAAATTTAATGGTGTCATAGATAGAGTTCTAAACTATCCAGGAGACGGCGCGAAATGTGCTTTTTTTTAATACCAAATTGTTACCGCCACCAAGCGTTTTACATACCACCGGATACTGCGGCCACTGTTTTTTGGTGACTTATGAGTTGACTACTTTGATAACATGCGATGGCGAGATATCTGTTGGAGAGAAAGTGGGAAGGTGTGCTAGAATGTGAGATGTTAGCTGAAGAAATGTCAAAAAAATGAGGTATTTCAGCTTAATTTTATGAATGCATCAATCAAAATGCCGTCCATACGAACTGAAGCTACAGAGATCACAACGGCTAGTATGCTATATCTACACACGTTCGTTGTAATGAAACAGTTTGCATATAAGTCCGAATTTTATTTATTACATGACTTAACGGCGCCCAAACTCCGACAGCTACACATTATTTCCATTTTGATTATCTATCTGGGTCGTTCACGGTACAGGTATAGGCATTGTGACGGTATATAATACTCACTGTAACCTTAAGAAAACATTGGTCTTAATTAGTATTCTAGAAATTGTACTTTTGCTTGTATTTTCCGTGTTTTCTGAGACTATAGTAACAGCCAATCTAAAAGCAGCTTGAAATTTCTTATATCATTCGGCCAGTGTTAATATGGCGTATTTAATATCGTTCAACTCATTACTTCGCCAACTTAAATAGGATGGATTTCTAATTCCATTCACTTAAATGTTACCTCTACCTTAATCCACAACTCTTGTATCAATGTGTGTGATAATGATTTTAACATGTCTATGAATTTTTCCTTAACCTGTCAAACAAATCCCAGCTATTCTCGAATAATCAATGCATTTATTTGAGGGCGCAAACTATGAGTACTGTGCTACAATAATGTCAAATGATGCAAAATAGTGAGAGTTGTTTTAAGATTTAAGGTTGCCCATGTTGAGAGAATGGATGAGAATTGAATAACGAAAAAGATATATCAGAGTGAAATTAATGGTGCGAGAAGTATAGTTAGGTCGAGTAAGTTGTGGTTGAATGTGGTTGAGGAAATTCTTAGGAGGAGGAGTATTAGGAGTCTTAATAACAGGAGGGAGTGTATGAAGCAGTGTATAGGGGTAAAAGAGGGAAAAGAGGTTTGCAAGGATAGGTCAGTATGGAGGAAATTATTGAAGCAGAGTTAGGTGTACAAATGTGTATTTATGAGTGAAACTTTTTGACTGCACCCACCCCGGAAGGGAACGGCGTGATTGGTATGTGTGTATGGATGTATTAAGGGTCAAAGATCACCAATAATATATTAAAAATCATGTAATAATGAGAGATAATTATGAATAAAGTGTTGGTCCAACGCAGGTATGTAGTATATTAGTAGAAATATCATACAGCGCTAGGAATGATTTTTAATTTTAAATAAATATGTTCAAAGGCATTCATATAATAGAAGAACGATAAACTCAAATACTACGCGTTTTAGTTTCTATGTGATAATGTGTGCGAGGTGTTTTGCTATCGTATTTTTCATTGAAGAAACCAATCAAATAAACTCCATGAAATAAATGTGCTATTGACGCCTTTCAAATTACTTCACTATCATATGAGAACTTTCCGTCAAATTTTCTTTATAATTAATCCATGAGAAACGCAGCAGCATAAAATGGAGAAATGACTGCAGTTGTCGTTTTAGACCACTTAAAATTGTATGGCTCAAAATGATGGCAGTTGATAGTAGAGTATAAGAGAGAAGAGGAGGTAGAGAGTTGGAACTTATTTAATGGTAAGAAGCATTACATCTTGACTACTCCTCCAATACGAGAGAAACGAGGTAAAGTTGAAACTCCTGCCTGAGGACGACAAGCGTTGAGAGCCTTTATTTTCTAACCATGAAGTTCTTAGGGCCAGCAAAATGGTTGCGTTAACCTAATCTCGTATTCAGGTTGCATACAACGCGGAACTGCCGTTCGCTTTGTTAATAGATGGGCACCACATTTCGGAACGTCTTCTTTGTTAGGCCATAACATTGCCTTAATCCTCTGGTGCTCCCATTATTTACATCGGATGGGTTGGATATTTTTTCTTTCTGCGCGTTGTAGCTTAGTAGACTGCAATATTACGTATTTATTGGGTAAATTTTAAAGTAACTCCTCCTTTTTATGTGTAAAATCAATCGATTTTCCCATTATATACCATAGGTCTTATTTCACATATTATGTGGAGCAACCTAATAATAAAAGCTGCAGAATTCAAACGTGACTTATTTGACTATGAGTCAAGCATTAGGTGGCTAATTTATGTCATGAAAAACGTTATGGCAAGTAAAAATTGTTTTTTTCCTAGAAACGTATTCAATTTTTGTTTTTTTTTGTTGAATCTCTTCTGAAGGATAATAAATGACTTGCAAAAAAACTCTTGTCACAATTTGAGTAATCCATTTTGCTGGAAATTCCAAGGTTTCCGCATACAGCTCACACATCCGATGGAAGGACTTAGTTTGGAGGTGTTAGAGACGCAAAGTCTACACGTTGGCTTATGTTACCATATAAATTCTGATCATACGAGTATCAACAGGAAACGTAGAATATTATTTTCACCAAGCACTATTTCTCCAGAACTGATGGAAGCCTAAAAAGAGAAATGCTCTGCTAAGCTGATAGGAGTAAACATTCTGCATTTACAAGTACCACAAATAAGAATAACAAAGACAGGATGAGGCACTAAGACTGCATTTATACCCCATTTCATTTAGTGCTATCCCACTTCCTCAACTTTTTCACCTCCACTTACATGGCTGGTTTCATTAACCGCGTGCCATTCACCTTTGAGGCTGCTCAGATGATAATACATAGACGTAGACCATTCCGTTGAGGTGAATTGAGAACTATTAATTGCTAGAAATTTCTTCTGACGAGAAATAAAAATTAGAATGTAGATTTTCTAAAGAGTAACCATATTAATTGAACAGCACCCCAGATTGTTCGCTTTTTAGCACGCGTTCAATGAAACTAAATATTTATGCATATATTGAAATTTAATTGGTAGGAAAATTGTATGCTATCAATATATTAGTACGTAAATTTGATATTAGAGAGAAATTTTGAAATATCTTATAGGAATAGTTGGGGAAGGTAAATCAAATGGCGTAGATATCCACTTAGATGATTTGTAAACTGCATTTTTCATGCGTTTTGTCGGCAATTTTGAAGCTTCAGGACCGCTCCTTTTACTTTATTCCTTATCAATAGTGAAATGAATTTATAATTCATCTTGATTACAAAGTGTACTTGATTGATAACGTTTGAATTACGCCGATAAATCAAATTTCTCAACTGTTCAGAATCCATCCATTCGGACTGATCGGTAGTTAATGATGCGCGCGGAATGACTTTAGTCGGTCATTCATTAACTGGTCAAATTTTCTTATTGTCACGTTCGGATATGCGAAACGTGACCGAAATATCAATACTCGACTGCATTACTATAAGGGAGGAGTGAGATTTATTCATAGTGACGTGCGATTTCATTTGTTGTTATTGTGTCAGCTCTGGCGATATCTTTCGTATTGTGAAATATGAATACTTATGAACGCTGGTAAATAGAGAGCAATGAATATGGAAGGAAATTAATGAGTCAATAAATCGTGCATATCTTCGCGGGTTCCAACTCTCTAAAAAAATTGCACATGTAATGACACACTGGTTACACTCATGGAGACACACTGGTTACACTCAGATCAGATGGTAACATTTATATCATAATTTGATAAACTGCAGTTGATTTTTCTGGTCCCTTTATTTCCCATGCGCAATATTACACCTTCAACATGTGAATACCGTGGTGTAGTAAGCTCTCCCGTTCATGGGAAATAAAATGGGAATTTTTTAACGGTGCAATATTTTATTCATATACTACTCAAACGCCAAGTAACTGCCTGAATTGAATTTTTTAGGATGAATATTTTAGACGATGGATACCTATATTTCCAAAAATAAAAGTAATTCACCCATTAAAGTCATCCATATGGATTTATTCGCTTAGTAGACAGATTAAACGAAGTAAATTTTTGTTTGAAGGCTATAAATTAGTGAAAATATTTGAAACGTATTGTTAATAAATGTATTTTTTTCCGTCATAAAATCGACAGCTCACATAAATGTATCCCTGCCTCGCCTTCGCTGTTCGTATTTATAAAATCACTTTTACGGTACGGGATTGAAAAATAGCAGCAATATAAGCGCATATAAGGCTTCACATTTTTCCCATCGCTGAAAGTTAACATCGTTCCCTTTCGTATTGTCGGTCCGGCGAAAAAAAGGGGCAGGAGTTAAATCCGCCCATATTACTGCGAGCCTGCCAAACGCACGGCGAACAAAGAGCTGCAGCAATACGAGCGATTTGGAAACAAGTGCCGGTCGTGTCGCGTCCAGTCTGGATGGCCAATCAATCGACCAGAGATGTCGTCACGCCTTCTGCAGCCTTCCGCCGGAGCAACAATTTACGGATCCTCCCCTTCTGCGAGTATGGAGCGGCCCTCTGAAAAGGTTGAGCTTGCTTGTAAGTGCTCCGCAATTGGCCATTTCGCCCCGCTTTTTATGCCCGGGAAGACTCTCATCCCGATTAAATTATTGCCGCCATGGTCAAATTCTCTGCTCGAGAGCTAATTAAAATAGAAATCCAGCAGGGAACTGTTTCCTCCATTTTATGTCCCCCGCAGTGTTATGACCCATTCAGTCCGAATTACACGTGTGTTTAGTCTCCGCTCTTACCTGAATTGAGAACTTGGATTAAGCTTCGTGAAATGGAATGTCCACTTCGTGATCACAGTGTTCGGAAGTTCGTGATTTTTGTGCCCCACCCGTCTTTGCAATGTTAGTGTTCCTTAACTGAAATTTAAAGGAAATTATACTTGTAATCAATAGCTTCTTACCCAACAGTATTTTGGTTATAGTGATGTAGACCAAAATATTCGTTTCACTATCTGTTCCATAAGAATACCTGGAATACGTGCTTTTGAGTAAGTAAAACTAAAAAAGACTAATTGAACAAACTTCTTTATGCTATAGTCACAGGAATAAATTGGTAAGACAAAACTTCTTACTGTTTTAAACTGCAAAGTATCTACTGCGACAGGTTTTTGATACATTTGGATAATTTTAAGCTTGTATTGCATCACAGTTCGCTGTTTTTCGCATCTGTCCGTAGAAGGCTGCTTGGACCTCCTCTTTCTCAATATCACTTCTTACTAGATCTCGTAATATCATTCGAGTTTTTATTTGATTTGATTTTCTAATTTCCAGTTTTACTATTTTTGTGACTGAAGCAATAGATGCTTCTACTCAAAAGTGAAGGAAGAAACATTTACCAATTGTAATTTAAACATACGTTCTGAGAAAACAGTTTTGGCTGAGTTATTCAAATGTATTCTTTTCCATTCTAATAAGAGACGTAGCCACAAATGTTTCACAAAGATTTCCTGTCATTTTCTGCTTTCCTCCTTCACGTAATGCCTGATTTATGAAAATAATTTCCATTCTCTGAGGATTCATCGATAGAAAATAATAACAAAGCTAAACTGAACCTTAAAACAATTACCCTCACCTTAAAGTGAGTAATAATTTTCTCATTTTATCCTTAATTTAAATTACATTGTTTGATGCTTGCAAATTTGATATGTTCTCAACACATTGACAAAACTATAATAGCTTTTTTTTCTCGAAGAGATACAATTAGAAAAATATTTATCATTACTATGCTTGTAATGTATGCTTTATACTTGTAATTTTGTTGGAAACTCATGAGGATCGCCATTAACCTTATAGCCTACACTTTAGCCTTCCATCATTGCGTGACCCTCAATCCGTCGATAAATCGCACGATTAATCCCTATTTACCATCCCCTATGATTCCCAGAACTAAAATCCTGAAGTATTAAATGGCAGCTAAATAAAATGTCATTTTTGCATCGATGAATTCGCGTCGAAAATGCTCTCTAAGCTCGCAAATACCATGTAATGTTAGGCAGGAACGTAGGTGCATGTAGCTCTCAAACACGCCTCTATGCTCAAACCTTTTTTTCCACCCCATTGGTTCAACTTTCCGCTCCTGGCACTACAACCTATGGGGAAGTGATTCAAAAGTGTGTCGCTAAAGCGGGGGCATCGACTGAAGCTCAGGGGACCCACCGACCCCGGAGCTTCGTGCCGCTCGTTGCAATCACACGACGGGAGAGGAGACGATGAGCAGGAGTGCTGGCGGGAACGCTAACGATGGGGAAGTGCGGTGTAACCGGGGATAATTATGGGAGACAAGGCGAGGAGAGGTTGGAGGGCTAAATGGTGGTCGTTGGTGCGGGCGACATTCGAGTGCCCGGAATGAGTGAATGAGATTCGGGGAGATTCAGATACGCGGCCCTCGTATGTGGCGATGAGTGCTGGACTAAGGGTTACCAACTCAGGGCCTTTGTCTCTGATTGAGAGACTCCTGGTATACCATTTTTATTCGAGTTAAGAGTTTTGGCTCAATTTCTCCCAGTCAGTGTCAAAAATGAAAAAAAGCGATGAATTTTTCAACTACGAAGATTGCGTACACAATTTTCTAAGTAAAATTTATTTCAATAAATAAATAAATCCAATTTTAATGCGTCATTTGTTTTCCATATTTTCCATATGTACCATATGTTTTCATTATTTGGAGACCCATTGAAAGTAGAGCTTTTCTGGGTTTGTTGTCGCTGTGTTTCCTAAACTTTCTTTTTGCTAACGGCCCCACACCCAACGCCTCTTAGCCATTGCCTTTAAGAATATGGACTACTTCACCAAATCAGGATGTTTATAGAAATGACAATTACTATTGAATTTGTGTTTATTTGAAGTTCATTTGATTAATAGTAAATCTCAGGGCATGTATGTGTGGTACCATTTGGTCAGGACCTATCTCCAGCATCCTGTTGCATCCTCTTGCATTTTGTCGAACCTGTACATTAAAGCAGCGCCCCCGAGGGACGGCAGCGTCCACTTTGGAAACCACTGTGATAGGGCAATGACGTCATTTACAGGTTGAAAAGTATATTTAAAATGTAACTTCTGTACCTAAAATGTTTATTTTGAGCAAGGTAAAACATAAATCTTTGAATGATTTATATTGTCAAATATGCTCCAAGTTTACCTTGATCAATTTGTTCCTCAGATTTTAAATTATATAGCGACGGTAAGAGAGGCTGCATTTTTACTACGGGTTGCAGACCATAATCTTCAGTCACATGGCCCGGGCTGGATCCGCTCGAGATAAACACGAAGCTTAGCTAAGGAATCACTTGGCACAAAAACGAACTTTTCATATTTCACTGAGTTTTACCGTTCGCTTGGTTGACACAGACGTCCGATACTTCGTTACCACTCGCGATATTCAACTTAAGCAACTACATTCCACGAAAAAAGTGATCAGAAAGGCTGCGGGAGATTTTTACGAGTGGTGTAAATATGAAATTCTCGAAACGTTCAATGTTGTACCATGTGACACTTTAGTTACGTGATTGGAGTTAACATGAATTGTGCAACCACATCCTCCAAGGTCGATATGATATATTGCAGTTGGTAACTCTAGCGGGATTACGGTAGGCGTGGTGTGAGGTATGGGATTTGAAGAGCGTTGGATGATTGGACGGTGGTAGTTGTGAGTGGGCGCATCGGATGCTGGAAGAGATTGCTAAGGGTCTCTTCCCTCTTCCTGAATGTCTCTCCACGCAGTGCGTGTGATGGCTAAGGCCAAGAGGATAAATTGTGCGTTCGTTATCCGAGAGGGAGGTGCAGAGTGGTTGCCATCGCTCCTTCACTTCCGGAAGCTTCTCACGACAATGAGTCTCTCCATTCCGGTCCGCGAAGGGGACGACATCTCTCGAATACAGTGGCGAACTTTTAGGGGAGCGGCCTGTATTGGAAAGCGAAGCGGAACCTAGCACTTCCGACGAAGCCCATTTTACTGACCTGCATTTGACCCAAAAGAATGATTTTTGATGCTATCGCGGTTCTCCTTAACACGTGTACTTCACTTATCGCTAATTTTCAATCACGCTCAATAAAGCGGAAACATGACCGTAATTTTTCAAATATTGGTATTTGTTGAAGTAAACCATCTTTGCTGTCGTTGTCTCTACCGAATTATCTTCTTCTCAATCTTTCTTTGCTCAAATGGTCACTAGATAGAGTAATGTTTATATCCTTGTACTTCATCCTGCCTGGATTCATAAACTACTGAGGTAAAAATCATTCGTTTCACTGAGACGTGACCCAGATTCCCTTCTATATCACACCAAGTATTTGAGACAGTTTTGTAACCAATGCTTATTACTCCTTGTGGATTTTTGAGGGCTTGAAAGGACCGAGTTGCTCCATACTTGCGGGTGATTCCAATAAGTTATACCTGCAGATAGTCCTGGTATCCTTAAAATTCGTCATCCTGCCTACTTTCGCGCTATGGTATTTCCTTGTCCTTCGATGCCCTTTTTTCTGAATATTTTTTTTTTTACTTTATCCATTGATTTACTCCTTGTTTCCGTTAGTCTCGTTGTTTAATCCTTTCTTCTTTCTATAATTGATTGTATATCGTTTATTCATACTCTACTATCGTTCCTCAATTGCTCCCATTTCCTTTGCTTCATCTGCATAATGAGTAATTGTTTCCCATAATTTTTATCCAACTTAAAGTTCTCCGTTTTAATTAAAATTCTTTTATGTTTATTTTTGAATTGGATGTAAAATTTTATAGTTTACATTCATGATCCGAGCCAGCTTCAACCAACGGATGGCTTTGCGAGTTTTTATGACTCCTCTAAATTTTCTGAATGGCAATCATATGTTCAGTTGCATATCTCCCTTTGTCTCATGTTGTTTTCCGTATGTATGCACTTGATCTTGCTGTTTAGCTACAATCAGTTTTACAAATTATGTAAAGATGTTTATGTATAAATATTACCGCTCGATGTTTTCCTCGCAATTTAAATCCTATTTTTACTCTTTAACTGCACTCCATACATCCATGGCTATTTCGTTTATGAGTTTGGCACTTAAATAGCCGTCAATTTCAGTGATTCATATGCTGCTTTCATTTCTTTCCAAAATTTTTCTTCAAGTTTTGGGAAATGAAAAAATAAAGTAAAGACACTCTTCTAAAGTTAGTCTATGTAGTCCTACCATTTAGACGTTCTTTTAAATTGATTCAAGAAATGTAAAGAAAATACCAAATGTAAAATGAAAACAATGTTAATTCGCATGCTGAAACGAGCGTCTGTAAAGCTAGAGTGCCACGGTAATGCTTTTAACTCGTTATCTTCCACAGTCACGTTCTGCCACAATTACTAAATCATGAGTACAGTTTGTAACGTGAAGTTTCAGCCAAAGCATCTAATTCGGGAGTTGGAATTGATCTCTTGGTTTTTCTACTCAAATGGGAGCACAAATTCTGCTAGTTAGCACATTGTGGTTGGTTGCGTGCCGAATTTCTTCAATTGGTTACGAAGCGGAAGTGCATGGCATGCGTACGTACTCAATCGAGCATTATTCTTGTTCCCTTTAAAGCTAGCCACAATGAGGTAAAAAAGAATTCTATAAGTATTCAACGTGAAAGCTTTTCACAAACACTTTAAATAGAGCTTAGACTCTTTCAAACTATGTTACTCTGGTAATATATTTAGCCAAAAATATAAGAAGGTATCCTTATGAAATATCTTCTCGAAACCTTGGATTAGAGCATAAGGTTTCGTTCCTTACTAAATTTTTTACCCTTTTTATGTGCTGATGTTGAACATACTCGCAAGTTGAGTAGTAAGATAGCATTAGGCACTGCTTTTAATAATAAAATAATTATGGGTGTAAAATAGCGTCTTAATCATACTGCCTGGAAAGCAAAAATGAGGAATTCTAGGAAAATTTATATTCGCGAAAAGAAAACGGAAATTTAAAAGTTAGAAATCAGATAATGCGCCCACTATTGACGTATTTGAGAAGATGATGACTTCATTGCTAATGCAAAATTTTAGCAACCCTCACGTCCCATTGATAGGTAAAATACAATGTACGGCTTTATTACCTTAAGTGTAATAATGGCTATAAAAATACGTTTTGTGAGGTATATCTTGCCATAATTTGACTGGCAGGCATTTTATAAGGCAAGCTTCAACTTTCGCGAGAGTTTGTTTGACATAAGACGAAGATCATTTTCGCTGAACGCAGCTTCACTCGGTTGAATTTATCGGAATTATTTGCACTACTGGAGTCATTGTCACCATATTTCATTCAAGTGGAGCATATTTGATTCTTTGTTTCATTGGATTAGTTTATATACTAAATTATTTACAAATTTGTAAAACATACATTAAATGAGCTTTCCAGAAACATTTGAGTTTATTTCACTCACTGCCTGCAAGTGACTGCTTCATCAACATTTAACGCAAATGATCCATCGGCGGAATTTGGCTGGACCATAGCTTAAGGAAGAGAATACATGGATTGCGGACCCACAAAAGTAGGGTCTGATTGTTTTGGAAAAAGTGATACGCTCAGCATGGATACCTTCGCAAATTCCATAAATTTCGAGCGCAATCCAGCCTATTTTATATTATTTTCATTTTGTTTTTTATGCATGATTAAAGAATCACGAAAGTTTTTTCATTCATAAACTTCAATTAGCAGGCTTATTCAGTGCATCTCAGATCATTTCATTATGACCGATAGTGTATTATAATTACTTCCAAACACCCTTGTGCATTCTTATCAGATGGTTCCATTAGTCCTCTATTTTAGTTTATGCCGGGAACTGAACAGACAGATCCAAAGCCTAGCATTTCATCGGTACAACAGCATTCAAATATAGGATTGTGTTACTTGGCAGAAAGTTAGTAGATAGACACAAATATTTTATTTGTGACGGAGAGACTTACTTCTTATCGGCTGAATCCTTACGCCGCGACTGAAATGGTCAATTTCCGGAGACAAAGGTAGTTATACGACCATTTTACACAGGCATATAATTATACCAGTTGATGCAATGAAATTGCAAGAACGTGGTGTGGAGAGTGGAGGCTATTTTCCCGGCATTCCCAGCAATACAAATGAATATCAATTTTACTTGAACACCGTGGTTACGGATAAAGTATTGAATAACATCTAAGAAATTCCTAGCATAGTTTGCTTTGCGAGATATGAGTATAAGTTTCCTTCTTCGATTATATCACATCGAGTACATTATCGGTGAAATTGTATGGTGATAAATTAATTAACAAGGAAAAAATTTTGACCGTGATAGAAGAAGATTTCCTTTCTTCCCCGATTCTTGAGATACACTGGATTAAGTTCGGCTCATATTTAATGAAATTTAATGAATTCAATCTTCTGGGGTCTTTTGAGACACGGGATAGAGCGACGGATCTCCTTTGAAGAGTTTTTCTTCCGGCGAAGAACGAAACTTTTGGCAGGGCACAAGATATTGTAATCATGTCAACGTAAACATTTTACAATAAAAACGAATCCGTAAAAAATGACGAGGTATACGTTCCACCTCGCTCGCCCTTGCTCTTGGAACAAAAGGAGGGTTTTGAGAAAGATTCACTCGCTCGGATTATGGCTCCTCGTTCGTTGGACGAGAGATGTAGAATAAAGGAAAAAAAGAGGCCAGCGCTTCCCCTCCCCCAACATCTTCCGTCAAGATTGTCGCCGGAGTTCCGTTTGCCGCTGGGGGTCGCGTTCCGGGGCCTATGGCAGGGGGTGAGACAACGAAAAAGACAGAGGAGACACGCTCTCCGAGATGCCATTATGTAGTCAGGATGGAAGCATGGACAAGACAGAGATAAAGAAACTTATCCAAGGCGAGGGTGGTCTTGCTGTGGAGGGGAGCTGTGTCCTTCCCACCATTTCCTTATCCACCTCTCCTTCCCCTTATTTCTTCTTCCCCAGTATTCCCTTGGCAATGGAATCTTATATCTCCCTCCCAAAGAAACTGTTGGGACGGAAGTGTGTCATGGTTCTCATTCTCTTCCGTCCGTCCCTTTCCTTTGACTGTGAGTGGTGACAAAAATATGCAACCTTCAGTACCACCAGCTCTTAGCACGTACCCTCTCATGTGATCCATTATTCGTGGTAAAATGGACCAATTCTATCTTCCCATGCTAAGGTTTCTACCTATGCCCTACTTAATATTAACTTTATATGTAACCTGACGCATCGAGAGCGTACGGCTGGAGGTGGTTTTTGACTAGCACTTAATTTACTGTATCCTTCTAAAGTTAATGAAACTATGACTATTTATGTATTGGCAAAAGCCTAAAATTGTATTTCAAAGGGTGAATACTAGAATGCAATTTTCACTAGAATGCAATTTTCACTAGAATGCAATCCACTTTGTGAATTAATGTTACATTCCTCAAATGTCAATTGCTGATTTTTCTAATTTTATTGGTACAAAAAGCATATGTGAATATCACAACTGACGTGTGAGTAAAAAGGGAACGCTTTAAAAAGGCACTTATGTAAAAGAGCTCCCATAGGTAAATGATGGATTGGAAACAAGGAATGGGTCACAAATCATTAAATGTTCCAGTTGAATCAACGTTTAGACTCATGCAACGACAGTTTACTTGATTAAAAGGTTAAGTTAAATAGTTCGCGGGACGTCATCATAATCATTGAATTGAAAATTGCTAATGATAATTCATAATGGAATCAGCTACGAGCAAAGATAAGAAGTGCTGCTGAGCTAGAGTAAAAGTAATAGTTCGTTTGGATGCGTCGTACATTTTGGTCACTTTACTTCCCGGTCTGAGCCAGGACAAAATACATTGAATAACTAAGGAGGTCGAAATAGTGGAATTGTGATGAAAGTAATAGAAAAGTTGAAAAAGAATTAGGTGGAGAATTGCGATAAAAACATCCTAGGATCCTCAATCACTAATTTATCATGTTTTGTTAATAACAAGTAAAGACTTTTTCAACAGAAAAATTAAACTCAGGGTCGCAAAGTTTGCAACAACATTGATATGTGAAGTTTAAAAAGTAACTTTAGAGTTCCATTCCGTGTTATGGGAGAGAAAATATATGCATGTACGTACATATCTCCTCATCATTCGTATTGCGAAGAGGACAAATCCCCGGAAGACCGCGCAAAGGGGACGTCTCTCGGTCTGTGAAGGGACGAGAGAGAAGTTGGAGAGAAAAGGAAGAATAAAGAGTTCCATGCAGAGGGTGGGAGAGAGGTCGAGTCCACTGGGGCTCCTAAGAAGCCGGAGATTAGGCAGAGGGAATAATTAGATCCTCCGGAGCTCGTGCGGGAAAGAAGTTGGTGCGTGCACACTAGCGCGTGCATTTATGTGCTACTAAACAGCTGATTATGTACGAGATACCTATGTACAAACACGCTGAGATGTGCGAGGATTTCTTTCTACTGAGTTTCTGTTATCTTAATGTAAATTGATAACCCATTAACGTGCAAAATATATCAATACACGACATGAGGCGTCGTGAAAAAGTAATATTTTAAAGGGCACTCTGAGGTTGAAATTTTCAGGCGGTACAACGTTGGTCGTCACTAATGGAAATCATAGGAGCTACAGTCTTTAAATTACTTCCTTGAGGAAGGCCAGGGCTGTGCTGGTAGTTCAGAATTATTTTACTTGTTCTTTGTCATATATTTTTTCCATCGCACTACTTCTAGTAGATTTGGACATTTCATTGCACTGCGATATGTGATTCTCTTGAAAACTTTCCCGTGCATGAGTCGTGTGAAATAGTAATCTCAATGGCTACTTAAAAGAAGAAAATAAGTTTGTCTTATGGCTTAGAACCGCCTTCTGGTTACGAGCGCTAGTGTTAGAATCCTTTTGTGGATAAAAGTTTCCTTGGACCAGATCACTCCCGCTAGATGGCCGACCCCGGTGGCGACGGGGAACAGTCCTCGCCTGCTAAACCGAGGGTGGCGGGATCGAATCCCGCCTGGGTGGAACTCTCCATACTCATGGCATGGGTTGTATGTTGTATGTGGTTCGTATGTTGTTGTTGTTACTCACCAGATGTAAATTGGACAAATGCGCTGTATTTGGGGTAGTAACGATAAAATAAAAATAAAACAAAATAAATCGACGTCACTTGGGGAGCTATCTTCGGTTAGATAGATAGGGCGTAAAACTTTGGATCCAACCGCGCCTCTGCCCATTAAGCACATAAACTTGAAATAAATGTTTCTTAAGGCCTCTTTACACGGTACATTTTATTATACAAACGAATGTGCGAATTTCTTCACGAAGGAAAAGGTAAAGCGGAAAATTGCATGATTGTCTGAATGACTTAACGGGAAATAGAGCCTTCTCAAATTCCATTCAGTTTCTTGTACATACTATGATACATTCGTTTGTACAATAAAATGTACCTTGTAAAGCGGCCTTTATAAATTGTGCGACGATGTTACTTCATGTTTAATCAATTTCCCATGGTTAATATTTCTCTGTTAGTTCTTGGGTTTTAGTTTGACACCAGCAGATCATAAATAAATCTATTCCGCAAAAACTAGTGCAGGTAAGTATGTACATCCGCCATCTTTTCTCAAGGTGGAGAGGTTGAGAATGGGCATTGAAAAGATGAGCGCGCAGGCCTTTGCCTTCTGTATGTACTCTTATTTATAACTCCTCTTATCCCACTCGCTCTTCTCCATCGAGGGAGTGAGATGACGAAGGAATAAGGAGGAGCGAGGTACAACTGTATGACAAAGCAGAGGAAACATCCCCTCGGGATGGGGAGGGGAAAAACGTAAAGAAAGATTTTTAAGAGAAAGGAGTTACGAGGGAACGGAGAGAGAGTGTAGCGGGATGAGGAGATGTTGCCGGGGAGTGGGGCGATGACGTTTTATTTTATGAGTAAGTGGGAGGAAGAGGAGGGATGGGAAGATTAGTCTCGAGGATATGAATGCATAAAAATGGCCAGGAATGCAAAGTTTTTTGCCCGCGCCAAGTGAAAGGGTGAATCTTTTATACATATTTTTTTGCCGTCGACCAGTATTTTTTCCGCCACCGTGTTAGAAAGAGAGAGAATGGGATGGGGAGGGGATACAAAGAAGGGAAAGTGGGAAGGTGATTCAGTTGAGCAACCGTTGGAGTGGGAATTTCAGCACCGAAATAAACTTTTTAGAAAAAATGTCTTGAAAAAGAGTTTTTTCAGTGATGTCGCTTTATTTTTTTCACTCCCCTCTGAAATAGGTTACATTTTTATTCACGTTATTTCTTGCTTACGTGACATAGTGGGGAAAGAGAGGGGGATGTTAAGTAAGGACGTAAAAACGAAATGTGTACGCAGTGCTGAAATTGGGTGCTGAAAGGGTGAGGCTGGACATTCTCTAGAGAAGGTCTTCTCATGGCGTGGGGGGGGGGGGGAAGGGCAGGAAAAAAATAACACGAGATAGGGTGGAGAAAATGACAGATAAAGAGTTGATCCGCGGATAAACGCCGTGGCGAGGAAGACAGATGGGCAGATAGAAATGCCTCCCCGAATTGGTACCGTGTGCGAAGGGCGGAAGGTCAGCCGTGGATGAAGGGGAGAAAGGGAGATGGGGGGAATTGGAGATGGGTGGATGATGGGAAGGACATCCCAGGATGCAATGCGGCCGCGGCGCTAATCCTTTACCTTTCGCAATCCGAAAAACTCTTTTAATCCTCCCGACCTGGGCTCTCAACGTTTAGTCCTGTCCCCGCTTTCGTTTCCCCCGCATTCCCTCGACCATCCCCGTCTCTAACCTTAATCCCCTTGGAAGCGCTAGCGATTGTATGCCCTTTACACCTTTGAAACCCTGCACGCCCTCATTTATGGCTATGCGATATTGAAAAATAAACATTACGGTACGATACTTTGAATAACGCTCTGCAAATTGGGTGACACTTCAATATCATGATGTGTTTCATGTGATATATCTTCTCTTCCTCTTATTTACTAATTGGTAAATCATCAATTTCCGGAAGAAATGTCTTGATCAGGAAAGTATAGATGTCATTACGTCACTCCTACAGTTTAAAAAATATATTTTTGATCTATCTGGGCTAGACTTCAGTCTTTACAAATAATCTGTGACAGTTTTTTATCGTGATAACCTGTTAAAAACTAATAACTTACATTTTTGGCTTGAAATTTGGCGACCTTATTTTTTAATTCCTCGTTCATTGTGTGCGAACTGTTTTGGTGGTTTTGGAATACCAGAATTTTCGCAATGTAATATGTTAAATACAATGAGTAGAAGTTCATGTTATTAATTTTAAACGTTTTTTTTTGCCTTCCGGACAGCTTTCTAGAATAAATCACGTTCCAAGAAATTGCATGTTGTCCCATTAATCTAAACTAGACTTTTTTAATTCCAATAAAATCTTTTTTCTGAATGAAAACTTTCAGTTTTAATGGAACTGATTCTCATGAATTATGAAAATAATTATATTATATTCTCGTCACAATATGTTTCCTATCCTTTATAAAGGAAAATTTGAACTAATCCCATTAATTTAGCATTATACGCTATGCAATACATCAGGATTAAAATGAAAGATGCTGTTTTACCTGAGTATTTATTTAGTCCTCTATAGATGTGCTTTGAAAAATTATCGGATTCGTTTAGTATTTTGTGATTTATTGATCCGTTTCTATTACACGATGATGATGATTCACGCAACGTGTTTGTACAAAGCATGTTTTGGTTTGTGCTATCAATTCCATGTGACTGATGATATCCCAAGTGCCATGATATTGCGCTCCACGCTAATACAAATATTAAATCTCTTACACTCGTGAAACTGCTAACTGGGATAGTGCGTGACATTGCGTAGTGATAGCCATGTAGAACAATGCCTTTCATAGCGAAAATTGTATCACATTGCAGTAGTGATTTGTAAAAATACATAGTGATACTTCTCTTCGCTTTTGTTATGCCTGCTCTTTCCAGCCTTGTTCCATTTTCTCATTTTCCTCAGACTTTTGAAATCTTTTTGTTTTCACAGCAATCGGATGCAAAGCCATTGGCGGTGGGAATTCGATTCTGGATAGATTACATGAACAAGCATACTCCTCAATGAGGAAAGGAAACTCAGTCCAGGTAATTTATTCAACTTTTCACTCCTTTGGATGGGTGATTTAATGTTGCTTTTATAATCCTTAAGTATCAGAAGAAAATAATAGAACCCCTAAGTCGCTCATTTGTCATCTTTAATGTCATCGGGCACGATGTAAATAACGGAAATATTGCAGACTCATAACTTGAATCTAATATGAATCAAAACAAGTTGTATCAATTCAGAAATCAGCCTTCGCATTTGCAGCGACGCGGTTAGATATACCAATCATATGGTTGGTGATTCAACTCTCGTACGGTGTGGGTGTTCGTGCTTTGGTTTTTGGTTATTTTGAGTGCGTGAAATGCGTAAAAAACCGTACAAAAACTAAGATATTTTGTTAGTTTAGCAAAAATCGGTGAAGAAAAGAATTGATGGTTAATCCTAGCAAACATTGAAGTACTCATAGATTTATTTTGTGGAGTTATTAAATGTACGTCATATGAAGTTCCGTCTTAATACTATGGTTCGCGGTCCATTTTCACATCTGTATCTCAATTGTTATTGCTGGAGATATATTGTTATGCACTATACTAAAAACCTCTGATCTGAAACAGCAGGGTCATGATAATATAAATATTTACTTGGTTATTTGTGTTATGTTTTACATAGTAATTTATACGTGATATAAAGTCCTAATAATTTTAGTAGTAATATCAAAGCCTTGATCATAACTATAGTTAAAACGAAGTATCCATATTTCTACATTGGTGCCAAATATATTCATTTAACTGCCAAATCTGCTGCAATGTAGTGCGGATAAGTTATGTAGCTGTGGCATGAGAGTAACTCATATGTTTCCAACGCAATACCGGAAACCCAATGTAGTACACAATCTACCCGTATTCGTGGATTTTTTATATAATTCCCCTTACGCAATTCCATTATGTGGAATGAATAGAGAATGAAGTGCAGTTGTGCCTGAGTGAACTTCATGGAACTGTACTTCAAACCGCTGTCCTGAGGGTGGGTTAAGGACGACATTTTTTTCCGCAGACTTTTTAATCCTCAGTATTATCGCTATCAATCGCCCTTCTCATCAGAGATTCGTCAACCAGATGGGATCTTTTATCAACTCATTTCCATCTGTAGTACTTTCTTCTTTTCTCGCTGGGTTTTTCACGGCCATTCGCGTATCGCGTCTCCTCTCGCCCCGTCATTCCCCTCTGACTAACCTCTTAACTCCCACCGTCCCCGAAAATGTTTTCACCCCGGCTTCCTTTGTCAACCTTTTTCCATCACTTCTCACCCACGTGACCCGCACCCGGTCGACGTGTTCTCATCTCCTCCTTCCCCCCCGCCCCTTTTTCACCCGCTCAAATACTCACCCCACTCACTCTCCTAGAGACATCCAGAGTCTCATTCCATCGCGCACTGCCGCTCACATTTGTTTTCTCGCCTGTTTATTTATCGCCCCGTCCCCTCGAGTAGCTTTTTTTTAATTTTTCTTAAACGTGTGTCGTATTGTTTCTGTTGCGTAGGCGACCCGCTCCCCTCTCACCTTCTCGCTTTGTCTCCTTTAACTTTTTTTGTACCCTTCGTTCATTTTTCCTTCTTTCTTTCATCCTCGCTGCTCGTCTTTCCTCTCGTTATTCGTCCCCAGGCCCGCCTCGTATTTTTGTCTCGCTGTTGATAATGTTCTTTTATTTTCGCTCTCTATCTCTTTCACTCGCGCGTTCTCTCCACCCCTCTTCGGTGAACCTTAGCGAGTCTTCCCACACCATGTTGTTGTTTTTTAATTTTATTATTTTTTAAAAAAACCCTCCCTCCTCGCCGACAACACCACCACCTCTGCCACGTCTCAACTCTCTCCTTTGTATGTCCTCAAACCTTTTTTCGGAATGAGTGGGAGCACAGTTAAAGCCCTGCCGTGTGTTACCCCCCCACCCCAACTACTCCCCCCTAAAGCGACTGTCTCCCGTGTGCCTACCCATCCCTATATGTGAGCGTCCCCGTTCTCTCCGACAGCTGTAGCGGTAGGTAGGACTTATGGCCCACCAGTCTCCCGTCACACCATTTAGAAAAAAATGAAGCGTAAAATAAAAACAAAAAAAGAAATAAAGAAAATACTTGACTGAGTAAAGGGAGGGAGAGCGATGGAGAGTACGTAGTGTAGGAAGGACCATGAATTATTTATTTGTCTTGCAAGGAGACTATGACGCAAAACGAGAAAAAAAGAACGCAGCGCATTTGTAGGCACGCCGCAAAAGACGTCGGAATTGGACATTATATTATTTCCGTCCTCCTCACCCGCTCCCTCTCCACTCCGTCTCTTACTTCATCATCCTCTCTCCCTCTCTTTGCCCTCAGCCCAGGGAAAAAGTGCGCCAGCGTGCATTTCAAGTGGCCCGCGCCGGGATCTCTCCAGGGTACAGAAGTGGGCCGGGCTTGTGAGAGGAGCTGGGGGGAGTGAGGCAGGGACCAAGTGGTTCTGAGGTGGGGGGGAAACTTTCTCTCCCTCCCCCTCCTCTACGCCATGCCCTCAAGGGAGACACTTTTCAAACCTCTTCCTCCTTCTCCATCTCTGAGCTGCCACTCTCCTTCGCATAATTATCAATGAGGGCAAATAAGTCGGACGGTCCCGCCACCATCCCCCATACCTACCTCCCCCCCCCCCCCCGAAATTCCTCCCGTTGCCTTTCGAATTTCTTTTCTCCGTGTTCATGCCGTGCCGCGCTTTTCCCTTACTCTTCATCTTTTCCTCTTTTTTTATCCTTAATATTACTTGAATATGAGTCCCTTGAATGGGAGTCGCGAAAATGGAGATGTCGCTCCGTCCTTTCTTCATTTCCATTCTCCTTTATTTTTCTTTTCGTTCTCTCCTCCCTGTATTGTAAGCGTCTTAAGGCGTCACAACCTACCCTCTTCTCTTCCAGTGGTGTGTGTGTATGTATGTATATATATATATATATATATATATATATATATATATATATATATATATATATATATATATATATATATATATATATATATATATATATATATATATATATATATATATATGTTTTTTTCGTCTCAAAGAGAGGGAAAAGAGGGAGCCACTTGTTAATTAACTTAACAAGCTCTGGGATCCTTTTTATCCCATACGTTAATTTTCCTGTTTTCAGCAATCTTTTTTTTGCGTTTTGCTTGGCGTAGACAAATTTTCTTTCCTTCTCGTCCGTTATGTATAGCTGCGTGTTACCTATGTAGGCTTAATGTCAACTCTTCATATCCTTTTGAAAACATTCTCGGACTTCACTCATTCATTATGTTTACCAACCAGCAAGTGGGGTCTTCAAGTTTTCGTGACTATCTTTGGGTATTTATTTATGACGCCGTTGTGGTTTCCTAGGACGTTAATATCTTTCATTCCGAAAAATTGATTTTTTATAGCTACGTAAGCATTTAAAACGCTGATGAATACTTCCAACTCCAGTTTAAAGTAAGTAAATAGGTTTGCATTTGTGCAGTCTTTAAGATGTGAAATTAACGCATTTTTCACTCTTGTATCTCATAGTCAGGCAAATTATAATTTCTCTAGCTATTTTTATTGTGATTTAATCCTTTCATTCATGATTACGCCTATGGTTTAAGCTTTCAACCACTTGGCCACCCCTTAGGATAATCCTCTTGGTCACATAAACACAAAGGTATCTACTTTTGAAAAATCTCATGATTTCCTCATCCTCACTAAACCGATTATTGAAACGCAATGTGACATGGTGTGTATATTATATGATTTTCTTTTATAATAATTAAGTAATTGTTGCTAAACTATTGAATATACTCTCCATTGAATTCTTTTGCTGAATTGAGAAATTAACTAATCGATCTGAGAAAACTAATCGATAGTTACAGAACAAGTTTATGGAATAAGGTAATTTGCGGATTGAATTTCCTCTTTTGAATAGGACTTTATTTGTTTGTAAAAAGTGACGCGACGCTCGTATTTTGCCATCAAGGTCTCTGGCTTGGATATTGAATTTTCATATATCCATCAAAAATAAAGTTTGTTAGCTTTTCTAAGTACACTGTACATTTAGGCCGCATTTCCATTCTTAGAAGTGAAAACTATGTGTAATTGAGGACTTAAACTTGGAGACATCTCTTAGAAACGCACCATTCACGTGCTATGAATGGATGGAATTTTCAGGAATTGGATTTGAGTTTCTATTAAAAGTTATGTGACGCGTTATTTGGAACTCATTAAAAGGCCTTTAGATTTACCATTTCAGTGTATGTGAAACAAGAACGTTACAATTCTCCCGCCATTGCGACCCAATCGTTGCGTCAAAAACATTTTTGAAACAAGGAAAAGTAGCAAAGCCGGCTTTGTTTGGGTATTTGTATGGATCCAGGCGCGATTCATATCCCTATATTATATATATTCCGCATATTACTAATTTTTCTTTACTTCATGGATTAAGCTGATCTCTGAAACAAATCGAGCCTTAGTTGACCAGCCATTTGATGGAAGGAAATACTAGGTATATAATTTTGCCGCAATCGTCCTGAATAGTTTTGCCTTGCGATTTGTATATTTTTTCTTCTAAAGTGCAATGTTTTGAAATTAATTTTTTCTATTCGTTTCTTACCCGATCTTTTAATTTGCAGCCGTCCACTGTTCTCAGAAATGTTTTTCAGCGATGCTTTCCCTATCTCTCTTTGAGCGAAAAACTACATGTTGCTCCCGTAAAGTTCCAATCACCGAAGCTGCCATTGCTTTGTAAAACATATCTTTTTTTTCTAATTCGTTTTTGGATTCCTTATGTTATTCTTATGGTGTATTTGAATTGATTTATTTATTTCTGACACGTTGCTTAACATTAGGATGTAAGTAACTCCCAAAGATAATTTAATCTTGCGCCGGGATTATTTAAAAAATGGTAATCTTTTCCCTATCAGTCAGTCATTTTCCATTAAAATCGTAATCCCATCGGTATATTTCCGAGCAATAAGTTTAATTTTGCGTAGATTACTAGTTTGCATTATTTCATGCGTTTCTTAATTTATGTTCTGTTTAGTTTAAAATTCACTTTTTTTTAGCATATGACTAACGGTTAAAGAGATCTTTTGAGTATTCCCGAGCTACATAAATGACTCATATTCACTCATGTAGATGGTTCTCTAGAACCATATTGAGAGGGTAATGGGTTGGAAATGTATAGTAGATAATGATTAAAACAGGATGCAGAAATCAAGAGGTTAAAGTAAAGACTGATCATCATCATCTGGTGATCTGCCTGCTGGCAGGTTCCGTACACCACTGCTGTCTCCATCCGCTTCTGTCCCGAGCTTCTGTCTTTGCTTCATCATAGCTGATGTTCTTCACCCGATCCACCAATTTAATTCTTCTCCTTCCTCTCTTTTTCTTTCCTTCAATTGAACCCTCAGCTGCCACAGTTATTATACTTTTCCCTCTCATCACATGGCCCAACCAGTTTCCTTTCCTTTTCCTTATTTCCTTTAGGAGCGATCTTCCTTCTTTTACTTTGCTCAAAACCTCTTCATTTCTCATCTTATCTACCATATTACTTTTTCAATCCTCCACATCCACATTTCATTAGCTTCTATTCTATTCCTTTCCCTCTTATCTAATGTCCACGCTTCACATCCATACATGAAAACGTACCATGAATAACATTTAGCTAGTCTCTTCTCAGCTCCAGATCCAGGCTTTTATTGCATAGCAAGTTTTTCTTCTGGCTGAAGGTCTCTTTTGCCATTGCTATCCTTGCTTTTATTTTTGCAATAATTCTCCAGTCGTCTGTCACCATCTTTCCTAGGAACCGGTAGCTTTTCACTTTTCCTATTACACCTTCATTTATTTTCACAGTCGTATAATTTTCACAGTTTACTGGCATCACTTTTGTCTTTCCTAGGTTTATCTTCATCCCATATTCCTTCATCCCTTCTTCCAAAACCTTTATCAACCTTTGAAGTGATTGCATGTCATCTGCTAATATTACCATGTCATCTGCGAATCTTATACTTCTTACCTTCCTGCCTCCAATGCTGACTCCTTCCTCTCTCCCATCAAAAGATTTATGGATCATGTCCTCAACATATATATTGAACAAGGTTGGCGACAGACAGCATCCCTGCCTTACTCCTCTACCAAGATCCACCCATTCTGTCATATCCTCATTTATTTTTAAAGACCGATACACGTGAAGAATAGAGATCGTCGATTACTCTTACTGCTGACATACAATTTTCACTCTGAACGCCGTCCCGAATACTGACATACAATTGTCACTCCGAACTCCGGAAACTGTGTAGTGGTGTATGTAACCCTTAGGTGCCCTTTGTTAAGGGTGGTCTAATGCCAATTTTGTTTCGTAACCGCATTCCCTCTTACCCTAAAATATTCCACTTATGTATTTATACACCATTAAAAACCATAACCTTGTTTTTGCGTGCATCACATCATATATATTTCACTCACATTTCCCGCTTTGAGTGCCTTCGCCTTCGCGCATGATGAGGTCGAATGACCTATTTCATTGTTTCACCCCTCGCCTTTCTGTCTCTAAACATTCTTTTCTATTCAGACTCCCTTCTTTCATTAACTCCTTTTCAAAATGTGTTCCCAAGTTTGATGCTTTTTTTCATCCCTCGTCTATCGTGCACCATCTCCATCCTAATTTTCTCTCTACTCCTCTCTCCATCCCATGAACACTGAATTTCCATGTTTTTTACTTAATATTACTGTTGAATATTGCTTTGTTCATTGTTGTCTATATTTTGTTTGCTATTTATTCGATGTTTTCGTTGCTAATTATGTGTCATTTGTAATTGGCCTTGTGCTGTTTTTGGACTTCATTAAATGAATAAATAAATAACTAATGCAGACTAAAGCAGATATTCGTAGAAATTGCATCACTAAAATTGAGTGTTTTTAATTTAGTACAGCCTCATATTCCAAAGCATAGCTGTGGCAGCCTTTATAACAATGTCAAGAACTGTCAGAAAAAACCTTTATTTTATTTCTTCATTCTTTTACTGCTAATGGCTACAACAAATGAGAACAAGTACCTAATTCACTTGAAACTTTTTCCACTTTTCGTCCTTCCTCCAATTAGTTTTAACTACTTACTTAATTTTCTTCGATCTGGCCCTAACAAGTGCCTCTTTTACACATCCATATTAATTTTTAGCCATCATTTTAGTATATCTCTCCAGATATTATTAACATTTGACTTCAAACTGCCATGGCTTTTCAATTGATTTGTTGCTTTTAGAAACGACCCTCTCGTCTGCAGTATAGGGAAATCATGAGTGGTCATTTAATTCTTGTGGGAGATGTCCAACTAATTCGGCCATATACTCTATAATGAAAAGGTGGGTAAATATGTGAGTGCACGATATTTTACGGATTTAAGCAGCGTTGAAGGGAAGCCCGGCTTTGTTGTTTGCCAGCTATTAACGAATGAAAGGGATCTAAGTTTATCGTTCTATTCCACAGACGTATTACTGCACTGAAATAGTTCTCCACAAGATTTATATCTATATAATAACCCGCGAGCCGCCGCGTTGGCGTGTGGAAGGGGGTGTTAGGTCACCAGCAGTGTAAAGGTGTAAGTTTTTTGGAGATGCAATGGTGAACATGTCCTATGGGAGTGTATTTAGCGGAGCTCAATTTTTATTGTGGTCGCTTATTGTTCACGGAAAAAATGAGTCTTTGTACGTATCGGTTCGGCAGTGTATATCTCTTATTTTATCGTATCTGTCAGACCTAGAGATGTAGTGAGGAGTCATGATTATATTCTCTATGTCACTCTGAAAAATACCAGTTCTGAATTTCTGAAATGAAAAAGATGGACAAGAAAGGATGAGCATAGCTCTGATAATTATCCACCGCTGCCCAAATTCAAATGTTGGCGTTCGGGATGGGAAGCCAGTACTCCAGCCACCACAATCAGCTCGGTCCACAAGAGTGAGCGGTGACCGAGGTAAGATCCTGCAGCGAGGCACGGCCATTATCTCGACTCCTACGTGCGTTGCTTGCTTGCTCCACACTTTGTCCTCTCAATTCTGTCTCCATCCTTCGGTATTGAGAGCCACTCCCTCAACCAATACTTCTTCTCCATATCCTATTCTCTTCTGCAGCATTCCCCGTTCACAATTCACCCCACAAGCTCTCTCCTCCCGCGCGAGCCCCATTTTTTCCCTCCAGCTAGGGAAGCACCCTACCACTCCGTCTTCTTCCGCATTGGCAATTGCGGTTGAAGACTCTCCTTAAGGCAAGTGTGTGTGTGTGTGAGTGCAGGGAGGTTGGTTCTTCTTCGCGGAGGAGACATTTTTTCCCCCGAAAGGCAATGTGGCGTCATCCTCGTGGGGAGTTGTGAGGTGGTCGGGATGGGACGTGATGTCATGGGAACGAGAGAGCAGCAGGTGGATGAGTTGGGAGGGGAGGGACGTGTGTGTCTGTGGAGTGGAGGAGGGTTCAAAAGGGGAAAGTCGAAATTGCCGGGTGGAGTCGAAGGGTGTGAGGGCGGTGCATTGGCTTTCGGGGAAAGGGTGAACAGACGCGGCGTCTCCGAAACACTTTTCACGGCTGTCGTTTCGCTTCCGAAGGGAGATGGGTCGGTATGGCACCACAAAGATGGGAAGCTCGGAGCAAAACGATGGGGAGTGAACAACATTGTGTCCTCATAAAGTCGATTCCACCTTTTCCTTTCAATAACGACGGTATCAACATCATCACTATTAAGTATTTTGTTGGTAAACTAGGTATCTTGTTAGACCCCACATAATTTACGCTGTTAGTATTTGGGATTCACCTGAGGTAGGCTTAAAACGACGTTAGAACGCATGCAGAGAATATCAGCTAGATGCATAAATGGCCGTTATGATTGTCTTTTTGGTACTACTGATCTGTTGCTACAAATGGGATTGGAATCGCTGTCAGACCGTTGATTAAATTTAAACTGAATATTATATGTAAATTTAATGCCAGTTTATCTTCTGATGAATATCTTAATATCTCACAAACTTTAACATGCTACGGTATATCTAATCGTGAGAATAAAATCAGGGAAATAGACTTCAAAACAGGCAGCTGTAAAATTTCGTTTTTCCCGCGGTAGATATGAGACTATAATATTTATTAATGAGACTGAAGTGAATAAGCTGACCGGTCGAGCAGCTAATTAGTTGATTTGCTTCCTAACGCTTAATGTTTCTCAATCTACCACATAGTACTAGAATCTCGTTTTTCATGACCCCTTCCTCACTGTTCTATCTAGTTTACTTACTAGCTTCAATATACAGTAATTCAAATAGTTTCTGTAACATTGGTGTTATTTGTGATGAAAGTTATTTGTAAATATTAGAGTATGTAAGTATCATAACTCACCCCTTACCAGACAAATGTGGGGGAACTACTGGTAATTGGTTGACAAATATTGGTATTGACTTGGACAAATATTGGTTATTGGATGTTCCCAAAGCTAAACCATAAAAATTTCACTGATAATATTAACATGAGTAAAATTCATTTAGATCAATTACTTATCTGTAGAATACATGTATAGATCTTTTAGGCTGTGAAAGGGGCTTTATCTTGATTATTGCGTATTAACTGAAAGAGCTACTTGTTTAACGGTGATTAGCTGTTTTCAGAAACGTAATAGTTACTTGTAGCAGTCCCATTTCTGGGATAATAAAGCTCATTAGACTTATCCACCGACTTCTTTAATGCTTTAAGTGTAGGGCGCAAGTTACCGCCTTAGACCATCTATTCTCTTATTTTTCGAATTTCTCTCTCCTTAATGGCAAATAAATGGAGCTTGTTGACTTGTCGACCACTCACTATAATATGAGGACGTTGTATGAGTCCACAAATTAAGAAAAAACTCTCATCATTGAAAAACATTCTTTGCGTACTTCTTAATGGTGAAGCCGATACCACTTAGGGTTCCACATCTTGGAATCTGATTCCATAAGTTACAAAAAACTTCTTCTATCTACGGTATTTGCTTCAATCATGGTAGCAGAACTTTGAATGACAATCATTTTGAAAATCTTTGCAAAATAAATTCGCACAAGCTTTTTGTTATAAGATTCCATACCGTCTCGTCACCTTTGTGCAGTCTTTTAGAAGAGATCGATGAAAGGTACTGCGATCATAAGAGCAACGGTCATGTTACCAATTTCCGGTGCGAATTAGAAACTGCAAGTGTTACTTTGTACCGGAAAAGATTTGACACTAAAATACTACCGCTCATTTGCCAAATAGACATGAGGTACAGAAATGGCCATGTCAATCAATCAAAATTTCGGAAAAATCTGGTATTTTCTACTTCTGCTTTTAATTGCTCTATTTTAATCAGTCGTGGGTTTCACTAAAATGACCTACTCGTTAGTTTAGCAGGTATCTGAAATTTTTCACCGTCAAAATACGCACTCCAGCTTGTTAATTCTGTAAGTAAAACTATCAATAAAAACTTAGGAAGAACCCTTTTAGAACATACTTTGGAGAGTTTTTTTGCCATTTTTTTCGTTACGCAGCTTATCTTTGAAGTAGAAAGTTTGATGAACCAACCGACGATTGACAAATAAGCGGACCAAGAGAAGATGAACAGGAAATCAAACCAATGTTGATTGGCTCTCTGGAAAAAATGCTTATACTCCGGCTTCATGGAAGGGACGAAGCGTAAAAGGAAGAATACCGTGATTAATAAAGAGGTTTTATTTAGGAAATAAGGACCTTTGCTTGCAAAAATCAACAGAAGACTTCCCTCGGTAGCATTTACACATGTATTTACCGGTAGATTATTCAAATAATAATTCCACATCCACTAACTTCCCTACGAGCCGCCGCGTTGGCATTTGGCAGTGAATGCTAGGACACCAGCGATGAAAATGAATGGAATACGAAAGAGAAAAATGAAAAGGTGAAAAGAATAGCATATTCACGGTAAGTCTGGAAGACTTGCTCTACTTTCATTTTAGTTATCAACGGTTTGCGGAAGGCAGGCTTCACATCATTCATTCCTATCACGCCATTCCCTTTTCGGATAGACAAAGTGAAAGAGCTTATGGTTAGCTATTGCTGTAGGGCTAGGGAAACTGGCCCTCATTTAATATTTTCCTCGATTATTCCCTGTCATACCATTCATCTTTCGCTTCTCTAGCTCTCGTGCATTGCTTCACTCACGCTTACCTATTTTTAAGACTCGGGAAGAAACCGAAAACTAAGAAATTTTGATTTTATTATCGATTCCTCCCAGTTCATGAGGGAGTCTGGAGAGCCTCCCGTTGATTTCCTCTTAATGCTGTTTATAACGTACAATTAGCCATCGCTTTACATCACCGAGACTTTATATTCAATTAGTAGATTTAATTCGGAAGTTAAATAAAATACAAAGCCATACTACTTAATTCTCAAAAAAACTGCTATTCTGAACAGAGAGAGTAACACAGTTTTTGAAAAGACTTCGTTCGGACTCACTATGCATTCAAAAGCTACATGCTAGGCTAAGATCACTTTATGAAGTCAAATCAGGAGATTTTCATTATAAAAAATACGTTTTTTTGACCGCTTTTTATATCTCTGGAACTAACAGCAGCAATTAAATGAGAGAGGTGCATTTCAGCAACGAGAGAAAGGTTCCTTTTTCCGCGCACCATTGCTGATCTTAAGAAATACTGCAGTAAAATAAGGCACGCTAACATGATAATCTTCTCTGTCCTCCCCTCAATCCTTCCCTAAATTTCCTTCTACTTCATGGCTGGTGTCCTTACACCTGCCTTACACCCTAGCGGCGGCTCGGATGGGAGTATGTGTATTTTGCATATTAGGTATATTTAATCTTTCGGACTAATGCTGTCATGCATAGAGGATGAAATGTATGCTCAATATAGAAAGCAATATCGAAGTCAGTAGCCTATTGAAGATTCAAGTTCATATCATAATATATTTCTCAATTTGTGCGAGTATTTATTTAAATGAATAATCCTAGGCCGAGAAGAATGATTTCCGATGGGATTTGATCGCTTGAGTCATTGAAAACTTAAGGACGGCATTATTGCAATACTCTAACAAAATCTTTGTAAATTGCCGATCTGTGCAAAACATACCATCCACATATTTATTCTCTCTTTGGTACTAGAAGATTATTTTGAAATGAAAAAATCATTTAGGATGCAGGAATTAGGAACAAGGAGGAATTCATTGATATTGGAACAAGGACACAGTTCTCAAAGACAAAGAGTCGGCTCCTTTTCACCCTCCCTATATCAGGGTAAGCAAAGCGAGAGAAATGCCCGCATCTCTGCACCATCATCCCTTTTAATCGTAGAGGATGTAGGTAATTATTGTTCATAGCAATACAATACATTATTAATTGCCTATCGTGGAATGAAATCATTCAGCATTTCCTTCGTATGCATACTCTTAAGGCGACGCATCACACCGGCTCAACCGGTCTAAATCGCCATGATTGCCAATCCCAGATTTTTTTGCTAAATACTAATGTCATCATCTTGAAACTTTCAGATTACAAAATGTAGACATTTGTCAAATGAGACCTGTTTTACAAATATAACAATTTTATCGCGGGGCATTAAAAATTACCGGGAAATTGGCAAAATATGGGGTATATATTTACAAAAACTAAAATCTGGTTTGAAATATCGTAAACAAAGGGAGATGTATCAATTTTTCTTCTGATAGAATGATAAACAGCCGTCATAGCTGTAAGATAAAAAAAAACTGTAATTGGTTCATTTCGACAAGCGGCCTCAAAGGATTTCGGCGATGGTAAGCTCGGATGGTGACGCAAATAGTTCAGCCTGTTTGTGCCTATGCGCCGGAGACTTTGCTGCAATTTGCAGTCGACGGTTGCCTCGAGTTAGAGTTACTCTAATGTGAGAGGCTTCTGACGTCAAAACGCCTCGTTCGAATCCGAGTGTGCCATCTAGTGGATTTTTTTACAAAACTATTCCTTACCATCGGGTAAGATGCGTCCTAATTCATCAACCCGAAAATTTGTTTGCTGCGGCCCTCCACTTCTCAAAAGGCATCATTCAAAAACAACAGTTCATTTTGACGTCCTCCATAATATGTATTTCATTCTCTGAAATCCTCCCTTCCATGTGTTCTTCCATTTATTTTCTATAAGCCTTTGTGTCGCAAAATGTTTCAAGTGAGTCAGTCTCTCTTCCTTCGCGGAGTTACCGTCATTCATCCTTTCTCTGAAGCCCTTGTAAGGACTTGATCAGAGTTTTTGTCAGCCTCTTTGATCTTAATCATTTCATGTCATGAATGAGTTGCTCTTAGTGAATAACCGGAACTTAATGTATTAATGCCTTTGTGATGCGATTAGGCCTGGTTATCCACGGAAAAAATAAGGGCAGTCATTATTGCATCTCACAAAACTGATTGTAGTGAATTCTCGGATCTGGGAAAATTATGACATTCCCCTCGCAAATTTTCTCCCTCGCTGGGACACGCAGAAATATCCAGAAATGAAGAAAAGCATCTGGGGCTTGAGGATTGGGAGATTGGAGGGTCGGGCACATGAGGACACAGTCAGCTCCTTTCCTCCTCGTCCCATTCAGGAGACAGAGCGGGGAAAGTGAAAGTGAGATAGTGTGCCGGGGCGCCTTCTCTGATCGCCCAGCGGGTCTGCTGTGAGGGGGACGTCAGGCCGTAATAAGAAAGGCGAGGCGAGAGTCGGGAATCCCCCCGAGGAGAGAGGAAAGGAAATGAAAGTGGCGCCGGGGGTTGGGTGAGATTCACGCCTCGTATTCAAGGAAAGGGGAAGAAGAAGGCGCCCCTTTCTGCAATTTTGTCCGGATTCCAGTCACGGATATCAAATGGGATTTCGTTCCCTCCACACAACGTAACGCGAAATCATATGGACGGATGGACTTTTTTTTACTTTTACTAGGGACTCATAGTGCATGAAGGGATCGGAATATTTCCTCTGAATTCGTCATGGAATGTTCACCCTCTCACTCCTTGAAAAACCCGCCAATTTCCTGGATTTTAACGTAATCTGGAATTTTCTCTCTGATTTTACTATGCCATTGAGTATGCCATGTAATTGTGGAAACTCAATAGGGGATTATTCTAAAAGTTCAGAAATAACTCATCGTCAGTCCTAGTTTTACTCTATTTTTCTTACAATTTCATTCATTTTTGCTTATGCTTGCGCCCAAGTACATGAGCTGTCGTAACTCTGTGAAAGCACGCTTACACAGAGTTTTATATCCATAAATACCCTTTCATGTCACAAATACCGAAAAAAGTCGCCGAATCATGGGTATTATGAAAATTACTTTTTATTTCCGCATTTATATTTTCCCCTGGCCTAATAGCTATCCACTATATATTTAGAGTTGTTGGAATACAATAAAAGGCAGGGAATGTTTTTGGGAGCTATTTAAGTGAAAAACAATTTAGTTCTCCCAACAGTTAGTCCATCATACATTGTTTCCTCGCCAAAAAAATCCCCAATCTCAATTAAAACGCCCTATTTATTTCTAACTATTTCATCTTTTGCTTTACTAGTATAATTCTCTATTTTGAGATGAAGCTGTTTACTCGAAACACCTTATCCGTGCACAAAGGAATAACTGTTTAGGCAAGATTGCGCTATGTCCAACATGTGATGGAGTTCGGTGTTCGGTGTGAGAATGTTCGGTGGAATATTATGCTGTTGGAAAAAGTGTTAATTAGTATTTCAGATTAAATGAATTTCATACGTTCATGCTATTTGAAATTGGCCACATCTTTTTCAGTATCCCCAATGCTCGTATGTAAATTGCTATATTTTCATCGGATGTGAAAGTATTGGACCTATTAATTATGAAGTTATTGTTAATTAGCATTGATAATTAAATCATCACGAGCAGAAGCCTGCGGTCGTTTTAAAAAAGTTATGCATTGGAAGCATAACATGAATGAATCTATTATGGAACAACACTAACTGGCATCATTTAGTTGAGTTTTTAAGTTTGTTAATTATTAATCGTGCTGGGTTTGAAATCGAAGTTAATTACCATCTACTGCCAGCCAAATTATAGGTTTAGCAACCATGTGCCCGTTTAAAAAGTTATCCGTCTTTTATCAATACATCTGACCAGAAATTTACGCAAGTCGTTGTATTATCAGCATTTATTTCCAAAAACTGCAGCTTCACGTTGAAAAATAGTGGGAACTCATGAAATAACATTCAGAGGAATAAGGAGCTCATTTACTATTTGTAATTAGGTTATAGTAATAATTGATTCTCCTTGTTAATTAAATATAAAATTTAACGCATATTTAATTTATTCAGGACGATTTTAACGACGGAACGTATTTGTCCAGACCTTTTTCCGCTGCTGACGCTTTTTTCTAATATATTTACTCACAAGCCTATTTTCATCAAGCATTAAACTTATTAATGTAAATTCCCCTCCTGCTCCAGTTTGCGCTCTACAACTCCAAAGATCATCCTCATCATTTTATATCCTTTAGTTAACTGTGTCTGTACATATTATGTGAATGAAAATGTAATCTATTGCTCACTTAAGGAAGAATATGTATATATCTTATGCCCTAATTTCTTAATTATTTTACGGTCGTTTAAATTAAATGAATTAACTTAGCCTGCCTCCGGAGATAATGGCGTGATTTTCTCTATTTATGCACTACGTATTATGCGACGATACTGGCATAAAAAGAATGGATGATGCGGGGCTGGACACTGATTTGGGACGAGATTTTATGCCTGAGGTTGTATTCTGTGACTCGTGTCGCCGGTGATGATACATCACCTATCTCAGCCTTTCCAATTATGTAAGCCAACGGGGTGATCTTCTTCACGAAAACTGCATGATACATAATCCGATAGCCGATCTTATCTCATTAACAATGCAATCACCGCCTAGTACGGAGTTGAATCGTAAATATTTTCATCGGCAGAAGGCATAGAAAACATCACTGTATAGCAATTTTGACGCTCTGAAAGCTATTTTGATGTATACATCTGCCATATTTATACTAAGAAAATGGACCTGTCAGAATAAATATTCTTGGGACAGAAAAGTCCTCTGTATTTGTGGAAGGGTGATTTGGAGAATTAGTCTCGGGCATGTGACTAAGAAGCCAAATAAATAAGCCGTTCATAAAATGATTAGCCGTCATGGGGTTAGTGAAGCATGGGAACATTAAGGATATACTATTAATATAATGACGTTAATTATGGTTTCTGGTTTACCTTTTTGAACACATTTATTCGTAACATTACCATGTGTTAGCTCACACATTGGCAAAAGGAATAAAATATGAATGCCAATGATTAATATTAAAATTTATCTTCCATAATTGTATACAGTGGATAATTTTCATATACGGTAGAATCAGATAAGTTACAGTGTAAATATTTTTAGTATTTCATATTAAATTTCCTTATACGTACTTATTGAACTTTTCAGCTCTATCTTCGTTTTTTCGTTAAGTTTTATCGCTCATAAACCTTGGCAAATCACTGAAATCGCTTGAGGAAAGTAAACTATATAATGAATATCAAACGCAATATAGTACCCCAATATTCCACGGCAACATTAAGTGAATATCCCCAGTCTACCCTGAGGTAAGTTGTCTTCTTCCGAATTCCCGTTCATAGTTCATTAAGGATATACACTTATTCCATCCAATTAATTATCAGCAATGCCTCCCTCATACCTCCCAGCAACTCTTCGCACAAGCTAAGATTTCAGTATTGTCAACACAAATAATTATCCAACTGCTAATATAAACACAAACTCGGCAATTACTCAGTAGTTGTGCTATAAGTGCTAAATTGTTTAATGAACACTGATCTTAAGCGCAACATGCACTTCATCAAGATTGTTCGTTAACACAATCTGAGTTGATGCCAAATAAATAGATATAATATGTTGGTATCCGTCAGTGTGAAATTAGTATGAACATACTCGGGCATGAATACTCTTTTGATAACTGCTTGGTAAAATCCATGCTAAGTGATTTCTTTTACTTCGTGAGGTGTCAGGTAAAGATTTCACTCTTTGGATGCTCAAGGAAAACGAACTTCATGGCAAATCCCAGAATCATTTTTAAAATTTGAACTGAAAATTATGTGGAAGATGGTGTACGATATGATATGAATGTAAGCAAGATGTTTACTTACTATGTCACACTATGCATGATATTTACGATTTAAAAAATTACTTGAAAACGCTCCCATTGTATCCGAGAATAATCAGTGCAACTTTCGTAATTTATTTCTTTCTTTGACGCAAAATATATTTAGCCTTCTCATTCCAACATTATACTTAAGCATGTTGTGATATCCCAAAAATAATCGTTGCAGACGACCATAAAATACCTTGCTAATTCTTTGTGTGCAGAGCGTAGATATCAGGTAGCCATATTTGTAACAGCAGATCTTTAATCGACTACAGCGTTACGAATTGGTGAAAAACAAAATTAATTGTGTGAAATAATCAAAGAGAGTAACTTGGAAATGGTGTAGTTGCATTTATATTTTTAATAACCTCCTTAAGACCGCTCGATTCCTGTTGAATTCTTGTCGCTTCAGAAGTCTCGCTCGCAACTTTTTTCCAAACAATTAAAGAATTCCTGAAGTTCGGCGAGCATTTTAGAGAATTTTGTCTACGATTCCCAATCGTGAGGTCTACTAACATTCGTCTGCCTCAGTCCTGCTGATAGATATAACCTGATTGACAGAAAACGACCCCTCATGTGGGATTACCCCGAGTCATACACTGTAGGAGAATTGAATGTTATTTCGCAGACGTAGAGGTAGAGGAAACGAATATATTTTTCGTATTTTATTCCATTTAGGTTTACGGAACAATAATTATTTTACTTACTATTACAATTATATTGGATAAGTTTCGTCCTGAGTTCACATACAAATATGTCATATCTATTTTTAAATAAACACTAGTGTTTGACTTGGCTCACAAGTTCTAAAACCTCTACTAGGTAGGTATAACAAAGCTCAACAGGTGGCTCTTTTTCGATATGTGGTTGAAGCATTCCAACTTCTTCAAGCCGGGCTGCGGTAAACTTAGAACCTTATAGCTACATCCAACGGTGAAAATAAAACACGCAAATTTTATATCTATTGGGAAAGAAGTAGATACATGTAGTTATGTTATATGCTTACAAATCAAACAGGACGGGAATCTTCCGGAAATAAAGCGTATTTTGATTTGCGAATTTTTAGTCTTAAAGAATTGACTTGCTACTACCATGTATTAACTATTGATTTGATGCAATTTTGTTTCACTCAAAATGTTTCATCCACTCTTATTGAAATTGAAGGAGCTTGACACGTGGTGGGACTCCCAGCACGCGTCAAGCTCCTTCCCACCGTAGGAGACTCAACGGGTATCAAATAAGAATAACACAGAGAAAGAATGCATCCACGATGGAAAAACAACCCTTTTGTTACAGGTTAGGTGAAATGGAAAAGAATGAGTAGCTTTCGCTTTCGCACGGTCTTAGTTAAGACCGTGAATAGCTAGAAGCGATATGAGGCTTCCGTAACTTGGTCCTGGCGGCGCGGCGAATGCTTAAGACGAAATGAACTGATGGGTTTTATAACTTCCTCGATTAAAAAATCGAGGAAGTTTTCAAATGAATATACGTAAACATATATGGAAACCGAATCCCCTATAGAGCACCGCAGGAAATAAGAGCCAAATGAATGGACCACAATTCATAAAACAACGATTTTATGAGGAGTGCATTGGTTGGATAAATAAACGAATATTCCTCGCGAGTAGTATTAAGGTTCAGATTCGTAGAACAAACAAAATGGAGCTTGAAACAAAACATTTACAAGATCATTATAGAGTTGTCAGGGAAAACGGAATTACGGGTAGCCATAGCAAACAAATTTTAGGATGAAATGGCTAATAGCTATGTCAACTGTCAATCAATTGTAAGAAATAAGAGATTTGGATAATTCTATTATTTGCAATAATAATTGACAGCCTTAAGAGGTACGTTAAGAGGCTATAAGTATACAGCATACATAGTTATGCCAGAAGCATAACTATGTATTTTTTCGTCAATGAAGGAAAAAAATACTACGTTTAAACCGTATGTAGATCCAAATGTAGCTTAAGGCAACAATAATACAATGGCAATTTTATATTTATCACTTTGTATCATCAAGGTCAGAATCAGATTATCAGGCCTTCATTTTACTTCTTAGGATTGGAATACGAATTGCATTAAGTTATTTATGGGCATGATTGTTGGCACTAAAGCGTTACTATTGCTCTGCCTCGAAAAAAAAGAACTTAAAATTTGAGTGAAAATATAAAAATTTGTGATTTTTGACAAAATTATACTTACACTCTTCTTCTTATTTTTTACGAATTAAACATGTTCTTCCTGATTTTTGTTACTTAACTATCGGAGGAGATATGTTACATATTTAGATATTTTGAAAGGATTGAATATTTCGTCATATTATTGTTGCGTGTATATTTAGCATTCAAATTTAATTAAGGACGTATATGCTGCAAGTGTCTGTTCTAACTAGCGAAAACTATTGTATTGATGTCTTATAGCTGCGTTTATTTCAGTGTATATATATTTTGCTTTGATTTATGATTAAATGTTATTATAATTTCCATAATATATTTTAAGAAATAATTTTCTTTTATTAGAATTATTTTTTTCACCACTAAGCCATTGGTCGTAGAAACTTAAAATACGAGCGTGATCATCTGCAATCTTAATTTAATAAATATTTCTTTTGAGATGGCTTGAGTTAAAGTTCAACTTCCAAAAATCTTGGTAAGTTGGCGCAAATGATAAATTATTGAGTTTATTATCATTCCTATGGGCAAGGGATGTATACATATCTTGTTTCTCGGGTTATTATTGGCGTCATGAGATTCCTAAATTATTAAGATTTTTTAGATGTACATTATTTCTTCTAAAATTGAATAAATTTAGTCTCTTTTTAAGTATCAATATCTCACCGTTCCAAGGATACCAGTTTATGCCCTCTTTTTTGAGATATTTATAAAAAATACTAGCGATTTTACCTTGGAAATGGTATATTTATTCAATCCAGAGAGAATTTTTAAATGAGGAATTCCAATCACCTAGATATCGTGAAAAGTTAACAGCTTATTATTAATTATAGTTTCTCATATATTTTAAAAATGAATTACTAATTTATTGCAGTATTTTTTCAGAATCAAATAAATCCTTCCCGAATGAAAGAGTTTAAAACAGACTGCGTGAAAAAATTATGTTGTAGAAATTTTCATTTAATAAGTATGGATTTTTATCTGATGAAAGTATATTATTGCACCAGTGATATTAGGATATTTTCTTCACGCTTCATACATCTGCTGAAAGTAAAATATGAACTTTTAATATTTTTATCATAATTTCGACGGAAATATGTCACTCATAATGATTTAACCGGTAGATAAAACGTGACAAATAATTGTGAAAGTGATAGGAATTGCATTGACAAATCACAAGCGTCATTTTTACAGAATCCTCACTAATTGCATTTTGGAAAACGAACTGTTTTCAAAACATGTTTCTAAATTGTTATATTGACTTCTATTTCCTAGTACCTTGATTTTCTTAAGATTATTTAGATCTAGATAGGATGTAGGTGTTCATGATAATCATAAATTATTTTTTCAGTTTACATGAACTTTCATCATCATATGACTTTCTGATGACACTTGTACGTCGGTTATAAGAACGTTTTTGTCATATATTAAGAAAAATTCTTGTGCCATAACGTACTTATGGCTTCATAGGGCTTATAATCGCTATTTTTTTTGGACTTATGACTGTCACATGATTGAAGTTCATTAGCTAATGCTACATCACGACTTTTACTGATTGGAAACTTTCAAGGAGCCAATTTTAACCCCAGCGGTTGGTTAATCTTCGTTATTCGCTGTCGAAAAACAGACTCGTCGTCCTGTTACGCCAACTTGTGCAGTTGTTTCCGACGCTACGTTGACGTCTGAATTCGTAGCAAAACTCATTAAGGCCTCTCTCAGAAAACTGATGCATCTCGGGGCACACAAGAACATGCCGTCGTTCCTCACCTGCATAAATGAGCTAGAATGGGAGGTGGGAGGGCCTCGAGAGATTTGACGTCGGCTTCCCTCGAGGCGGTGATTCCATGAGGTGTTGCGGTGGACGAACTGACGAAGAAAATTTGGAAACTACTCTCGCGCATTCTCTCGAACTAGCATTAAGCTAAAGTTTTTGCTATTTACCTATTTTATTTTTTCACTGCGACAACTGGTTGATACTAGTTAACTCTACGCTAAACAAACCTTATGCCAGCCTAAGGTAATTTCATTAATTATAATTTTTTAAGGAAACTTGATATGATGGATGTTGATGCATATTCCACGTCATTACGATACTTGTATAAGAGTTTTATGAGGCTTGTAAAGATTATAGGTGTCTTGTTACGCTTATTATAACCCTGTACTTAGAAATTTTACATTCCGAAAGTTTTTATTTCATTTTGCTGGTAAAATGAATTTTTCGTGTGTTTTGAATACAATTTCCTTTCAAGGACAAGTTTATTGGCATGAAATTTTGGATGTGAAACAATTGTAATTAATGATTAGAAAATGAGGAAAAGATATGAATGAGGCTATTTGGAGGCTGTTATGATAGGAGAATACTGGAACTCGTGAATAACAGGACCTAATTTATACATATAAAGCTATTCAGGGGGTTATTTCATGAGCTTAAGCATTTAAAGTTTAGAGCACTGTTTTCAACCTTTTTAACTAGGCGAAATACTGGTAATGAATTTATTACAGTTAAACAATCGAGCGTATAGTGATTGTACTGTTAGTCTGGTCTTCAAATGAGGGAAATTTGCAGGATCTAGAGGGTTTTATGTCAAATAGCGAGGTTGCTGTCTATGCACAAGAGCAGTCTTAGATCACAATGGACGTTTATCTATTTTCAATCACTCTCTTCTGCATATAACTTGAAACATGACCATTTAGGCACATTGCATTATAATTTGATCTCAAATGTTTCTATATCTCCGATTTTATTTTTTTAAAGTAACAATTGAAAAAATTAGGAAGTGTCGAGGCTATTGTCCCTCTTACATCCACGAATGGTTATTTGAATGGTTTTAACTATTAAATGGAAATATCCTACTCTCCTGCTACAATAACTGCTCTTACCGTTATTCGCCAAACAGTAATCACATTAATGTAGGTCACTGAATTTCTGTGCGCTTCCTAACCCTTTTTTGCGTCAAACTGCCTCAAAATGTTATTGAAAATTTCATATTTTCTAACAATGATACTCAAACGATATGGCACTGTCTACCAAATTTATTTAAAACTCTTACAACACGTGTTTCAAGTGTCTAGCAGTCATCATCAGGTAAGACTCAGGTATGACTGCTAGACAGTTGAAACACGTGTTGTAAGAGTTTGAAATAAATTTGGTAGACAGTCATTGTTTAATACGGTGTTCTACAACATCTCGCCGGAGAAAGTGGAGTTTATTCATATTTTCTTCTACAATACGGCATTTAGTATCCCATCCTCCATTATTGATTAACAATCAGCCCTCACGTCTATGCTGTTAATTATTTTTCCATTACTAACCATTTCCTCATCCACACTGCCCAGAGCTGCTTTTCAGTCTCTTCTCTTCGTCAGTTTCTATATTTCAATAGTCCTCAGAATCCAATTTCTGAACGCTTAAATTACTCTTGTGTCTCTTGAACAATGGTTTAGTCTTGAATGCTGACAAGTAGGCTTGCGCAGAGCCTAAAAATGTGCCAGTACATACCTGAAGACAATTTTAAAGCAATATTTGCACCTGGCCGGTGGTTCCTGCACAATATTTTCGGTATTCCGTTATCATTTGCTGGTTTATTTGTATAAAGTATTTTCAATCTAACTTTTATTTGTCCTTGTTTCCTATCGTCAAAAGAATGGCATTGAAACAAAGAGTTACTCTCTACTTTGACTTCATTCACTAAGCAATCCTTTCCTTGCCAACCAACCCAGCCATCCTCATTCATACTTTAGATTTCAGTCATTCGCCGCCATTACCTGCCGTTGCCATAAACTGACAAAGGAACGTGTTACTACTATACAAACTCCAACATCTTTTCAGGCCCTATGGCATTTAATGGTCTCTCGTATGAATGGAATGAGAGTAACGATTTAAATTTAATCTTCCCTAAACATGTCCTTGTGAAAGAATATCCGTAGCAACTTTGAACATCCACAATTTTTACTTGAAGCTTATATTATACTGGAATTCTACGCCCAGCAGGATTGTTATTCCCTTGGATCGCAACCACTTTCGGTATGTCTATTCACTCTGCATTTCTCTCTCAATAGCTCGTCATGATACGGTAGACGATATTTGTTACCTATTTTCAAGGAATACTACGTAGACAAAGCGTTTGTTATTCTTAGGGAGGGGCCAAGTGTTTGAATCGAAGGCCCAAATGCCCAGGCCCCCAGGCTGGATAGGAAAAAGTGCTGAAAGACCTTGCGGCCCTTAAAATCATCACCACGAGGCACCGGTGACCGCCTACAGCACCAAGATAATATGCGATGGATGTATTGATTCTTTATTTAAGACGGTATTTCTTCCTTGATCATGGTGACTGCAGTGATGTTTAAATTTTCGTTAAGAGATTGAAAAGGACCATCTCGGGGTTCATAGCAAATATTAGCATGTGGACAATATTTACTTTGTTAACCCCAATTCCGTTTACCAAATTCACAGAAACTCTACATTTGATTTATAGAAAAAATGTACATGGTTATGACGCGGAAAAGGTAAATTTACCCGTAAATATTGTTCTGCAGGCTCTTTGTTGTGTAAATGAGAAAATAGGCAATTTATTGAAAGCATGAAAAGACTCGAAAGTTTATCTAGTAAAGGAAATGACTATATAAAGTGGCAGGCAAAGTTTTAGTGGACTGTGCATAGTTTTTCTCTTCTTTTATTGGAGCATGGATTGAACATAATATTCGTTCATAATATTGAACTGAAATCAAATTTCGAGGACGTGATACAGTTTTCCGATGGCATTAACTTTTCTGGATGAATTTTATCTAAAGCATTCATGAATTTATTCCCTTCATTCACGGCCATTTTACTTGCTGTCGATAGCGGTGTTGATTCATCCCGATATATTTTGGCGTTGTCCAGATCTTTCCCCGGAATACGGTGCCTCCTACCACCTTTTTTATCCCGGGGGAGTGTCTTCCCCAGGTGTCATGTCCTTTCTCTTCCGTGTCCTTGTGTCTCCAACGTTCGCGGAACGGAGACGTTCCTTTCTCTCCAGCAAACACACCCATACACTCATGCGCGAGTGGAAGCACGCTTCTCCTCCTCCGTCGTCGCGAGAACCCAGGCCGCTTCCTCATTCTCTCCGTGCCTCACCCGACGGGAGGGTGGGCGTTGACAAAAGACGAGCTTGCTGTCACCGCGAGGATCTGTTCCTTTTGGACGGGGAGGGGCATACTCCACCCGAAGATGGATTGCTCCAAATTTGCCCGGAATGGAAACTGGCGGGGAAGGTGTCGTGTGGTGTGGAGGGGGTCGTGTGGATGAAGAAAGGAGGAGCTGGTGGGTGGTAAGGAGCTGGAGGAGGACGAGGAAGGTGGTGGCGAGGAGGTGTCTGGGTCGTCTCTCCTGGAAACGTCGGCCGTGGATAAGAAGTAAGGACGGGAGGGTTGGGAGGGGGGGACGAGAGGATTGAGAATTGAACCTGATGAAGAAATAAGGAGAGCTGATGTGGAGGACTGGGCATGCGACGAGCAGTAGGATAGAAATGAGGGAGTTTGCAAAGGGAAGCCCTGGACATGAAAGCGGTTGATTTCATTTCGGGCGTTGTCTGGATGACGGTATTCTGTGTCCACACCTGACTAGTGGACATGAAGTCATCTGAAACTGAAATCATCTGGTCATTTTACCGCTGCGATCGGAATTTGAATTCTAAGGAATTTTGAAATATTGTGGCTGACACAAAGAGACTATTATTCCTGTGAATAATGGAGGAGAGAAAAGTAGTAATGGATAAAAGAAAGAGCAGCGTAGATATGCGGGCTGAGTTTGCAACGATAACGGAGGATGGGATACCGAATGTCATTTTGGAAAAAAAAGGAGACTTAACTTACTGGAAGTGGAGAAATGATCCAAGGTTGCAATTATGAAACTTGCCCGAATAAGCGTCTATGAAATTTTATCCAGGCTAGCTTGAGTTCATGCGGCACGGAATGAATCCACAGACATGCGACATTCGCTCATGTTCATGATCAAAACTCGCACGCTCCCTGTCCATTTGCTTTGATTAGTCAATAAAAACAGAACATAGGAGTGTGATACGTCAATATACTCGCATACGCAGATTTAAAAACGTTCTAGCGTGCGTACACAGGTTAAGAAACTGCCACTGATTAGTAAGTACAACATATTCCGCCAATCTATGAATCCATTGAAAATTTGATTCTTTGTTTTTATCAATACGTCTTTCTATTAAGGGATCAGGATTTTAAAAATATTCGCTTGCCGTGTATTGAAACGTAATGTTTTGGGATGGTAAGTCATATTTTTCATCTCATTAACCCAATATACATTAAGAACTGGTACAATTTTAGAATAAAAGTTGTGCTTTCTTATCCTACCGCGTTTTCCAACCATCAGATTTACTCAACTAACTGCAATATCGCTGATTTATGTTTAAAAATTTCCTTAACTGTTAGTGATATATAGATATATAGATAGTGATTAACAAGGAGGAATACGTATTTTTTTCATTTATGAACGGTTTTATTTTAAATTTCTTAAAATTATTACTATAATTGAAAAAAATAGAAAAACTTTTCCTTATGAGTGCATGAGATGAGAAAATGAAATATTATGGTCTTCAGGTTATTGTGAAAATGAAGTTGCAGTATATTTCACGTCTGAGTTATTGAAGACTGTGAGTTTCTGCATGGTAAAGAAAACCGAGATTTGCAATGAAACTCCGAACGTCTTAGTTTTCCATTAAAAATGTTTAAGCACAAAAAAAGTGAACAGGACTCGTAAGTGAGATATATCAGAGTTATATTAAGCATGTCTAAGCAATATCAAATTATGATTATGGTAAACACATTGCAGACGTGATGCAGAAAAATACTATTTTTGTGATGCGAAATGCTGTATGAAATACTCTATGGAAATCATTAATTTTTTTACCCTGAATCACTTCGATCTAGACAGATTATTTTTTTTCAGGATTTTTATTCAGACCTCTCTTGTCCTTCCCCAGAAGTAATATTAACGTTGATTATTTGCGCTTAGTAAACTTTCATTATGGGAGACCCTCAGAAAGTTGAGGTTATTAATGACAAGGTTACGTCTTTGCTCTTGTATGGCACACTTAAGAGAATCGTATGCCAACTTAGAAGTTCTACATTTGTCTCTCAAGACGAGTCGCCTTATGAAGCAAGGGGGCGGATAAATGAAATATAAACCATTGAGACGTTGACGTGTTAAAATCTTTTATTTTGAGTCTGAAATTAAATGGAATCCGTAAAGTTCTAAGAGGAGGAAAAGAAGAAAGGGGAGGAAGCGAGGAAACAAACAAAGGATGTGAAAAGAATTCAAGTCATAGCAAGGTAATGAGGAATATGTTTAACTGACAAAACAGTGAATTCAGGATGCTTGGGTGGAACATAACCTATTGTTAATGGAGGTAGAGGTCGCTAAAGAGCGTATATCTCAAAGGGACTCATCAAATAGAATGTAGGAAACTATTTGTCCTTTCACGAAAGCGATGTTAACATTAAGATTTTTGCCCTCAACTAACTTTGCTACAACAACAACAAGCAAAACAACGGAAAGCGAAACGGAAACCCAGAATAACATGTCATTAAATGTTTCCACTCCGCCCGTGTATGTATGTAAGACCGAATTTTTTTCGCCCAAGTCTCACGTTTGACCCCCAGATCATTCACATTGACTTCTATAAGCATTTAAGCATAGTTATTTTTAATCGTTAAGAAACTTTCTTTCTTTTGCAGCAATAAACAAGAATGTCAAGCTTTTGATATTAAGAGGAAGGATTTAAGTCAAGGATTGAAATTTTTTTATTACAACATGCATATCTATGCATATGAATATCTGATTATGCGGTTAGTTGCAACTACCTAACCACTGCACAGAATGGCTTCAAACTTTTTATCATGATTTATTATGTCACTCGAAAGGTTTATGACTTCTTTTTGTTTATCTTATGGTCTCTAGTTCAACTCCAGACGAGTAAAAGTGTTTTCATAAAGGCCGCTTTACACGGTACATTTTAATGCACGAGCGAATATATCATAGATTTCCTAAACGCAAATAGCTAGAGAAACGGTTACTGTCTTATTTTGTTTGAAAAAGAATGTACAGCAAAAATGTGTTATCTTTTTGGTAAAATAACTAAATTTTATTGAAATAGTTTAAATTTTAAATGTTTAAAGTTTAATAACAAAAATAGAGACATTTTTGTTTTTCAATGTTTGTTCTAATTTGACACGGTAGATTTTTGTCTTACCTCAAAAATAAATGTTGTTGTGGACAGTTCATAAACAACGGAGATATTTAACTTCAAAGATTGGACTACGCCCTCGTTTGCCTCGAGGGTTGGCGTTAAAATGATGTGCCGCTGTACTTTGAGAATATATATCTTGGTCTGTGTAAATGCTAGTCCAATATTTTATACACCAATTTTAAGATAATTGTATTTCAATTTCATACATATTTTATATTATATAATATAACAAAAAATGGAGACACCTTACTGCAATAAGCGACCCCGCACTACCTAAATTTAGCAGTCTGTCAACTTCATGAACTTTGTAACTCAGCCTAGGAAAAACTGCGAAATTTACAGTATTGACTTCTCACCAAGGATTGCGAGAGTTGATAAAGGTACAAAGTGGCAATTTAAATGTTTTTAAATGCATCTTTTGTTGTTAATGAATGAAAATGTTTAAACATGATCCAGTCCTACAAGTTGCACAGAATCAAAAATTAAAGCCAAGGAAAAACTTATTTATTTATTTGTAACTTTTCTGTGATGCATAATATGTAAAAATTGTATAATATGTTGACGTTTATTATTTCAATTGATGCCGCGTTGCCAAATTGGACGGCGCCGCACGGCGACCGAAAGTCCATTCAGCGGGGTGAAGGCGACAAAGCCCGTCGACTCCTCCTGTCATATTGCAGCGCAAGCAAATATAATGAACAGAACCAACTCTGTCTGTATTTCTGTGCGTTTGTTCATTGCATTGACGTTCAAACCATGATACACGTAAACAAAGTTTTTTTTTCAGATTTGTATCATTTCACGCATTCCACGCATTTACCTGTAGCATTTATAAGTATTGATTGTATCGTCATACATGTTAATAACACGAAATATATCATGGAAAAGTTCTCCATTATTCTACGAAGAACTCTTTACCTGTTGAATTATTCCACGGTCGATGTCAATTCGTCTGCTCCCGTCGTCGACTTTCTCTTGTACTGTGTATTTACTGTGTGGTTAGCGCCACATCAAGTTTCATCGCAGTAAAATACCTTCTAGCGTGACGCTCGTAATTTTTTAATTGACCGCAGGAAAACTTGTTGCTGATTAGGCACTCGCGGATTTTCCATTAGTACCGCCTTATTTTTTAACTGTCGGAATAGGAACCCCTGCCTTTTAAGACACCTCAGCATTTTGTTTGGGCTAATGTTAGGAAAATCCTCCAGTTCTCACTTCAATGCATCCAGTATATGGACAATAGTGGGAAACTTTTTCTGTGATAAAATGAATATACTTTTCGATGAATAACTCCTTAGGTGAACTCATAAAGCACAGTGCGAGACCTTCCGTGATTTTTTCTCATTTATATTAGAAATGATTGTATAAAGTAGCAAAAAGGACATTAGAAAGAAAAATAAAAAAAAACCTTATTCTTGCAATTGTTTTTTACATTCCAAATGATTTAATTCAAATAAAAAAATCATAAAATTGCTGAAAATTTAGCGTTTTGGTGTGCTGTCCCCTTGACGACCGATAGCATAGTTGAAGCCGAACCTCATATGAATATATGGTGAATATAAGCCCAAAATGTAAAAATTGAAATAGAAGAATCCGTAAGAAATACCTTTTGCGCGAGATATATCAATATATTTCGATTGCTATCAATAGTCTCGATCACATGAGTAGTATCTTCCAAATAGCCGTTGCCATGGTCCACCAACAAACTTTATTTTGTACAACGAAATACAAACATGGATCGGAAAAGAAAGGCTTCAGTAGGTAGGTCTTCTGCAGCCAAGAGGTCGAGTACATTAAGAAATAGCGTAACTACTCAGCAACGCGAGGAGAGACTCTCTAGAGACAGAATGGCAGATTTTCACCGAAATCAGACACGTACAAAATGAAGATAGAATTTTTTGGCTCTAAAATGTTAAATTTTGCATTATTTCAACAATAGAATATTTTATTTACTTGGAAACCGCAGCATAGGCATGGAATGAAAACTCATTTCATCATTTGTTCGGAACGAATTCCTGTGTAGGTACGAGGGTTTCAGTGGACCCGGTCTCCAATTTGTTTGTGTCTGCTTTTTATACGTCTGCCTACTTAGAAAGAGAGGCATTGCAACGCATGCTGGGCACAGCTAGTATTACCTAATTGTGAATTCATTTTTAAATTACGGGGAATCTTACAAAACTTTGCTGAATTTCCGAAATTATTTAGCCCTTTTATAAAGCGTCAGTTTAGCAGCCCATACTGTTTAACACTCCCGGGTTTTTCAATAAATTTAGGTTTGTTCAAGGTTGGCTCACATAAACTTCGGAACATTGTACATTCTCACATTCTAACGTAACTAATAACGGAGATCGAAATAAAGTGGGCCCTAGTTGAAATGAAAATTTAATCAAATCAAGTTTTTATTTAAAAAAAAATGAGTCTATTTAATCGGCTTAGTTAATGTCGCGGTAAAGGTCAGAGCTGGATTTAATTTGTGTTCAAGCAACGACCTGAGTAACAGTCTAATTCTCAATATGCCTCACTTTCTGCTTGTGGAAATCTCAATCTCGTAGGTTGTGTTCATCACCATCATCGGTCGTTAAATCCTCAGATTGGTTGACTGCAGCCCTCCATCCTTGCCTATCTAATTCTACTTCCCTTACCTCCTGGTATTTCTTCCTATGTATTTCTTCTTTATTTGGTCCATGAATTTATTCCTGGGTCTTCTTCTGGGGACTTTTCCCTTACTTGCCTTCGTAGGCGTTTGGTTCTTCACAAAACCATTGTCTCAGGGTGTGTCCAATCTATCTTGTTCTTCTTTTCTGTGTGGTGTTCCATATGGTCCTTGTCTCGTATACTCCTCTTTACACTTCATAATTTCTAATTCTGTCCGCCCATTTTATCTTCAGCATCCTCCTTCAGCACCAGGTTTCGAAGGCTTTTAGACTTTTCTGGTCTCCCTTTTTCAATGCTCCATGCTTCCAATTCGTAGAGTGCTATACTCCACATGAATGTTTTCACATTTCCTGGTTTGTAGTATTATCTTCTTTGAGAACAGCAGTTGTCTTTTCCCATAACATCATCCTAGGTTTGGATATTCTCCGCTTGATGTCCGTTGTGCTTCTTTCGTCCCACGTGATGGTACTTCCAAAATAGGTGAAGGAATCTACTTGCTCTAATTCCTCTCCTCTCAGAACATCTACATTCAGCTTCTCTCTTCCGCAACGTAGGATTTTAGTTTATATTTTATTTATTTTAATGTTATAGTCCTGGAGAACTAGTTCATTTAAGGTTAGTGATCATTGAAGATCATTGCGGTTTCCAGCTATGACTGCGATATCATCTGTGAAGCGTAGCACGTTCATTTCTTCTACGTTTATCTTTATCCCGCTTATTCCGATTTCTTGTGCTTCTTTTATAGCCTCCTCCAAGAACATGTTGACCAGTGCTGGTGGTGGTAGGTCGCAACCATATCTTACACTTTTATAAGTTTTAGCATCTATCTGACTTACATCAGATAGGTTGTATTTAAGGGGGCTTGTGCCTCGGCCGGAATCCCCCAATTAATTCTGGTGTTTCTGCTGCCTAAGATAGATCATCATCTTACCTCCATTTCTCACAATGGACAACTGCGGCACTAAAGGCGCGGTGGAAAATGTGCTGCATGGATTTATGAGGATGTTCACTGTGACAATATGATACGCAGTGTATAGCAATGTGATGGGCCTACATGGAGATTATGGATTTCTATGTAAAATAAAGCAAAGGAAGTACAGAATTTCACTTTGTAGCCGTCGTGACTATTTAGACATATGTACAATTCATCCGCTGTAAAATTAATGATGTAGAAAGTATCGAGAACCAAGTTGCAGCACTTATGCTAAATACTTATTCTTATTCTAGAGTGCTGTATTATTGTTTCACCTTACTGTTGTACCTTTTATTGGCCGCAGAGGGAATGCATGATGTAGTGGTGCCCCCTATTGTGCGATGGGCGTATTTTTCTTTTGTGTGAGTGAAAGGGTAGAACAAGGAGTTAACTCGAGGGAAGGACAACGTAAGGTGCCGTGTTGCCGACCGACATAGAGAAGCAGATCAGCCCTTTTTTATCCTGGGTGTGATCTGGCATAAATTTTGTGGCGAACCTTTCAATATTTCTTCATTTCTTTCATACAGTCTACTCTTTTACGGTTATGATTCTTTCTCCGAGCAATTAATGCCATTGTGCGGGACATTCGTAAAAGTCCCATACAAAGAGATTTGGTTTAAGTAGAAAAAAGTGGTCGTCTAATGAATGCGCGTCGACGTTTGTGGAAGCCATTTTGGCCGAGGCATACAAAACCCTCAAATATGTAATGGATTTTGCTATAAACAGTAAAAATTTTGGACCAATTATTTGCACGATACGTGTAATTTTAGTTGATGACTTAGGCGACCCCAGGGCTCATCGCGGAGTGGGTTTCATCAAGAAGCACCTCTTCCGCTCCTCTTACTACCTCTCCTCTCCCAGACATCTTGAATGCGTGAAATGGTGTATCAGAAGAAAGTACAGGCAAAAAAGCCTTCATCGGGGGAAGTGTCGTCTCCTGCGTTGTGCTGCAGCTTCGGGAGGGTGGATGAGAGAGAGTTTTGGGGGCAGGGGAATCCTATGCATGTGGTGGGTTCATGAGAGAGACGGGCAGAGAAGTGGAGCACGTGTCGAAGGAAAAACCTTTCCTAATAGCCCGGCAACTGTCTCCAAAGGCGGGAGACGAAAAGGTTGGGAGCAGTCAGCTAGGCTATCCATCAAACCGCCTTCCGAAAACACGCCTGCCTCTCTTTTTCCCCCGCGCCGGTACTCCTCTCCGTTCCCCTCACCTGCTTCGCACCCTTCCCTAAGGGACTCTTCCCTTTTCCTCTCTCCCGCATCCATATCCTTGTTTCAAGAACCCTTTACAGCGCCCCCCCCCCGCCTCTCACCACCATTTTTCCCCGGAGGCCACCCCAGAACGGGAGGGATTTTCTCAAAACTTCCCGTCTTGCACTCCCCTTCGCTCACCTTTCGCTGTCGCGTCGGTAACGTATTCGGTCCAAATTGCTCGCATTTGTCTTCATAGTCGGTGAGGAAATCGAAGAATGATGGTTCTTTGCGGGAATGAATGATCTCTTCCCCAAGATTATGATCGCCGGTTAGAGCTCCTCGGAGTTCTCCAAGGTCATCAGTATACTCTCTCATCTTTCTGCGCTTTACATTCCCTCTTTCACTCATATACTCCGTCTGAATTCGAACGAGAGGTGTGCGAAACGATTTTTATGTTCCGCAGTGAAATTAAATAAATGCTATTTATTTCATAATTTGGCTTTTAACAGGAAAATGCGGCCTCTGTTTGATGTGAAGAGTAAACTTGGCTTCCTGTGGTAAATTATTACGTATAAGGTTTGAAAATCAATGGTACTAGATGCCAAGATAAGGAAATAATGGGCGAGAAAAGAGTATTATATTTCTGACCCAAGCGCCAAGTTCGTAAAAATCTCTTTTCGAAAAGCGATGTATCCTGGGGAAATTATGGCTACAAAATGTAGACATTTGTCAAAAATAGGTCTGAAAGCCAATTCTTCTAATTTAGCTGCCTGCGTAAACTTTCTTACGTCAATGGTCAATCCGTCGACGCTTGTAAGCAGGCTTTAACCAACCTCGCCCCTCTACCATTTACCGTTTTTTTCAGTAGGTATTTTATCGTTTTTCGCTCTTCAACTTCTGCTTCGTAGGCAAGGAAATTTTTTTACGGACGACTAAGAGAAAAATGTCGCATTGCCTGGAATGGAAGACGCTGAACTCGAAGCGTTTTGATGCTGGAAAGCCCGTCATCTACGGTAATTAGGAACTAATGAAAGAGAAAATACATATATTTGAGGTCCTGCTCTTCTCCGATCTCCATCTTCCTCACTCTCGTCCAGCCAGACTACACCACCAAGATACCAGTGAACCAAGTGAACATTTTGCAAGGTCGTCTGATAAAGTTAAAATAATTAGTTTGCCACATGTTATTTTATTTGGTGTTATCGAACTATCATGAAGACCAAATGGACTTTTATATGTGCCAAGAAGTCGTCTAATAAATAATTTGGGAGACGAGGAGTGTGCTTACGTCCCTGAGGATAAATAGATAAAGTAAATCAAAATCTGATGACGCACTCGGTTGAAAACAATTATGAAAAGCAGCTAAAGGGTGGAAGCTACAAGGGGAGATCTAGAATATTTAGATGCAGCAAATTATGAATTAAGTCAAAGAGAAGTAGCATGTGGGACTAAAGCAGTTTGATGGTTGTGGTCAATTCCATTGAGAGCGCAGTTAATCAATATTTGGGATAAATTGGGGTTCTGATGTAAGAATTACGTGGAATGTTTGCAGAAGAATTATGATTTGTCTTAGCATGATCTCGGGCTTAAACAGTGACAGAGAATTTTCATAGAAATTGGATAACATCTTTTTAAATCTGAGACAATCGATAACTTGTTAGCATCCTTACGATTGGGATAATTGAAACTGTAAAGATTCCTTCAAATATTAATTTATTGGAGAAATGTAAATTTATAAGTTCCGCTCTGAAATTAAAATCCCGCAAAATATCCCGACATAACTTAATTGTTTTCATGCTATAATATGTTATAACTAATTTTCTTCATTGAGAAACCTATAAGTTAACTTGATATTCCTGCCAATCTGGGTGGAATTGATGGAAGCAGACAAGGTTGTAGACTTTGAGAGACTTGCTAAGTGGCTGTGGAAGACATAAAAATGGATAAATTGATCTATGCTGGTAAAATCTATATATTCCACTTGTGGGACTTGTGTAAAAATATATATTTCACTCGTGGCAGTTCCATAGCATGATTAGTTGGGAAATGATGGTTGATTGAAATCGGTGATAAAAAATAGAGTGATTGAAAAAGCGACTCTGAGAGATATTTGGCTGGGTTTTTATAAGAGGAGCTTATTAAGAAGTATATAGCGTGAATGTGCAGTAAAGGGTAATAAAGTCTTTAAATGTTGTGGAGATGAGTCAATCTGAATTATAAAGAGGGATCAGCTGAAATGGATGTCTGACGAGAAAGGATGAGAAATTCTGAAAAAACAATAGGAGAGTGGTAATTTTCCCTCGAATATTTAGATAATTATAGTGTCCTTAACACTTAAATACGGGATAATGTCTTTAATTAATAAGTGAGAACGCTAAGCCCAAAAAGAACCTCTGATTGAGGCAGAAAGAGGTAATGATGGGCTAAACTTAAAGCACTTTATAGGGTTTAGAAGGTACAAGCAATTGGCAGAGTGTGCTGTTTTTCGCCGAGCTTTTTTACAGTTTACTTTATTCCCTTTCCTCTTCCAAGCTATTTTTCCGTGAATAATTTCCTAGTACTCCTAGTCATATATTACCGTTGTATTTTCCTGGAAAATATTGAGATTAACTACTAATATTTGATCTTCATTATTTGAACAATTTAAATTGATCATATTGTTGATTTGATGATATTGATGTTAATTTTCTCTAAGAAATTCGAATTGCAATCTATCTCCAGGTTGATGTACGGATATCATTTTTGTATTGGGTGATAAAGTAATAAAAAACTACACGTACAGTATAAGACAGATGGGCTGTATTTCAGGGAGTACCTAAGGTTTTGTCATAGGAAGTCAGTTTTTTATACGATATCCTACCCAACTTGGCCCTCGGATTATGCGCATGAACATTACAGCCAGGTTCAGCCAGGTCTTCATTAGCGTGGTTTTTGATTTCTTATTAAATCTTCATTTTTAGTAGACTTAAAGGTAACTTTGATCAATACTACACTAAAAATTAATTTTCTCCATTATTAAAAACTTCAAATAATGCGTGTTCTTATGTGCAGTGAAAATGATTTATGTACATTCAACGAGTATTTTTTTATCAATTACCATGAGAGGTTGAATGGGAGTCTCTTTTTGAGACCTAGCTGATCTCTTTTAAGTCTAGACGTGGTAGCACATTAGAGTTCTAGTTTTATTAGAGCTCTAATGGTATTTTTATGTATTTTAGGTAAATGTTCATCATATTATAAAGATAACAAAGTTATTGCGTTAAATATATTTTAGTTAAAAGTTTTTCTCTTCAATTTTCTATTTTTTTGGGTTACGCGTTGATGTAATGAAGGATTCTTTTAGATTCTGATTGTAGCGTAAACATTTACAACAACTGATGGAAGAAGGTAATCACGTAAGTACTTGATTCCTCGTTTGCAAACTTTAAAGCTGAGATGATGTAGTGGGTTACTTAAGGTAGATAGGGAAAATTTCAGGGATATGGGAAAAGGGTCTCTATGGTATCGAAATGGTATATCTCTGTAGCTGCGGTGGGAAGTTAGCAGGATCGGTTGGTGGGTTGAAGAACTCGCCGAGCGTAGATAGCAGAGGGGTCCTGGATTGGTTTAAGAGACCGTTACCAGGAGATAGGGTCAGTGGTGAGGAGCCTGTTCCACATTCCTTCTCAAGGGGATGTGGAGAAGATATATCTCATTTCGGGAGGGTCATTGGAGAATTGCAGAAACAAAGCAGCCAAATGGCCTATCTGATTCAATACCATGGACTCCACAAAACACTGACTTGGCACCATTCCGCGACTTCTCCTTCCTCATCCCTTTCCAAAACATGTATTCATTTATCTCAGAATATATATATGTATGCATATATCCACACAAGCCTCCCTTTCTTATGCCATAAATCACCATAGCCAGCGTCTCTATCTTAGCAATTTGGTTGATCAAAGGAGGATTTTCCTGTATGAAATTTAGGGAGTCTCAAATGCAGAACATAAAGCAGTCGTTTGTGATATAGATGTGAAGTTGAGTTATTGAATAAGCTGTTGAATAAATAATTTTACTTAGCTTATTTGATTTTTAAGCAATGTCAATCGCGATAGACTTATGAGCGATGACTTTACTAAAGGTGCTATTAACCAGATTTTATTTCATCTGAAATTCTATGACTTTGATCTCATTTTAAAGAAAAATACCCATATTTTCTAAATGTACCAAATAATCTGCCTCCTATCACACATCTTTATGAGAATGTTGCTAAAAATATCAACAACTTTGCAAATGCAACGGTACGGGTCTACACTTCAAGGAGACTTTCTTTATAAAAATTAAGGAATTAATGGCTCCCAGTTTTTGCCAGGAATTTAACAGTGGATACTTTGAATTATCATCAATTTTTTAAACAATTTATGACAAACCACAAAAATATTTACGGAGTCGTAATAAAACCTACCGATTTAATGCACTTTTTCTCGTACGGCCTCAAAAAATGGATCATAGTTATGACTTATGCGTGAAATGTTAGTCACTTGCTGGGAATTTCAGTTTAATTAAAAACATTATTTCGCAATTTAGGTAAAATTATTTATGCATCTAACCCCCGGTACAATGTAAAAAAGTGATATTCGAATATGGTCTCTATTATACTAGGTTAAAAGCTCGAAATTCACTGCGGTAAGCGAAGTACTGTTTTACTTACTCTGCCTTGCTTTACGCTGTGCGCTGAACACCCTCGACCTTCTCTCTGTGGAGACGATGTAGGGGTGAAGGCGGACCAAGGTGTCTTTTTTTCTCTCACAAGGATGTGGGTAACGGACTGGTTGATTTTCCCCGGCCGCTATTTGATTAATGGCGATCACGGAGGAACGAAAGACCCCGCCTTCACACCCTCCTCTCGCCTTTCCCTTTCGCTTGCCTCTCCTTCAAGACCGCCCAGGAGGGAAGATATCACCTCGGAGTGGTGGTAGGAGGCTGGGTTATGCACCCCGTGGCTACCATCACGCTCCGTATTCCAATGGTTTTGGGGGAAGAGTCAGGTTATTGTGCTTCGTGGCAAAAACTTTAAAGAGAGACGTAACCCTGGGAATTTGGGGAAGAGCTCCGCAAATGATCGTGCCGACCATAATTTGCCCAACGGCTCCAATCGCGTCTATGCGTCACCTCACCCCTCTTTTGTACGAGTCAATTTATGCAAGCCATTGCGTAATATCCCAGGTTTTGAGATAATTGCACAAATGGAACCCAGAATGATTTTTTCCCTTTTTTGACAATTTTCAGCTTCAGATGAGGTAATGACATTAGGTACTACACGTGACTAAAAATTGCTTTCGGGTTCAAGCTGCGGCAGCGTGAACGAATATTGAATGCTGCGCGCACGAGTGAATTTTCATCGATAATAATTCCAATTAAGGGCTTAATAACATTCTATATTAAAATAGGTTTTCAATATTAATTAAAAAATGGCTGAAAAACCCAATGATATCATTCCAGTGCGCATTATGTGTAGTAAAATAGATCGCTTGTGACAGATTAGCGTCGCGGAATACTACTGCGGAAAGTAGTTAGAAAAAGCCGAAATAGTATGCAAGAAAAACTCTTTGGTATTAATTTTATCAATGACATAGCGCTTTGACAGAATTTCGGATTCGTTCATGGCTAGTGCACGTCAGTGGCTACCAAAGCATTGGTGATGTATTACAATCATCTTTCGCGAGGCCAAATTTGAGAGTATGCAGCAACAATGCTGTGATGTAATGAGGGTTGCCAACCCCTAGGCTGTTTCTCTAAAATACTCAGTCAAACATATAGTGGAGGCAGATCCATTGACCAAGCTATGCTGTTAAAATGTGTGAAAAATCTTCCTGAAAGTAGTCCTTGGCTCGATAACAAATAATTCAAGGAATGGATTTATGTATTGGCTGAGCAGGGATATGAAACAGTTCCGGGAAATGGAGCACAATGTTGCAAATATTAGCTACACAAAATGTTTACTACTTAATATTTGGTGTAACTGTAAAAAAATTACTCTTGATTTTATGCACACATACTCTCATCTACTTCCTTTTTAGATGACGCAGAGGTATGGTAATTTAAGTATCCAAGCCATGAGAAGCGTGGCAATAGGAAAATAGTAAAAAGAGAGAATGGAAGGGAAGCAGGTGCTTGAAGATAGAGGTGAATTGCAATTTTACTTGGAGTAAAATGGTGGATGTATGCTATGCTTGCGATAATCTCCAACCATGTGTGGAGAAAGGAGTTTTTATACCCGTCAGTTATTTTTTGGAATATTATATTTAAATTAAAATATAAAATATAAAAATTTAAATATAAAAATCAATGTATAATGGAACCAAAATAATATAACAGCGACCCAATTTTAACCGACATTGTTTTATGGATTGTGTCATGTCAGCCATCCATTGTATCATGTCAGTTATCCAAATTTTGACCATCTATCCCCCCAAATGCAGGGTTTTAATGGTCAAAGCTAAAGTATCCTCTAAATATTTCATTCAGTCATCTCATCGTTCCCTCTCTTAGACTCAAACTTTGCCTCGAATTCAATATTTCTGTTATCCATGAAGATCTATGCTATATTCGAGAAATATTTTTTCAGAATGAGTCGTAAGTTAAAATATATGCGTTATAATAGTATATTTATCTCCAAATATTTTTTAAAAATTTCTTCCAAAAATTCTCTTATTTGGTGAACATGGTCTTTCTAAAATATACCATGTATAATATTTTAGAATGGCAGTAATATTTAATAACATATAATAATCCAACATATCATATTAAACGCACGGTCATTCACCAAATAAATGTTACAACGTGTGCATCATGAGAATTATTTTGTGATTGTTCCTTTAATATCAAATTCAAAACCAGTGTCTCCAGTAGAAATATATGTATTTCTATCTTTTCCGATTAACTATTTCCCCTGTAAGGCACAAATGACATTTAGTTCCCCTGTTTTAAACATTTTCTAGTCGAAAAAGCTTTCTAGAAGAAATTTTCGTAAGAAATCAGGGAGTGGTATGGGTTAGAAGGTTAAGAATAAGTGGTTGGGAAAAGAAAAAGGAGAAAGTTGGAAGGACAGCGGGATCACAAGGCCAAAGGAGTTTATTGGACAGGAAAAGAGAACTTCCAATTCTCCGCTCTAATTTAAGAGGCGTAGTGGAAGAGAATTAGGGTGAATCGAGGACAAAAGAAGAGAATAAAAGGACTTTGAAGGAATTCCTCTGGGTATCTTGTTATTTAATAAGACTTTAGCAAATTGGAGAGTACCAGTGGTGATTCTCGAGGAATTATTGTGGAAACCTATTTGTTATAATGTTGGCACTTTTATAGGTTATTTTTTATATTCACTGCATAAAAATTATATTTATAACTGGTGTGATTTGAAACAATTTCCTCTACCGATTTAGTCAAGAACTTCTACTGCTACTACCAGGCAACTTTTTTCATGAATTTATTGGTTCAATTATTTTATTATCAACGAACATTGTGCATACATTTAGGGTGTAAGCTTTCTTCCCGGGTTCATAGCTTTCACTGAAATCCTTGAGTTAATGTTGAAAATTATTGTTAGTAACCACTGTAAGCACAGAGTCGTCCGTGCAACTTACAGTAGTAAGTATATTACGCTGACGCAACAAGTATCTTCAAAATGGTTCGTCATTAACAATGTATCATTACGCGATGAGGTCCACTTTCTCATTTGTGGAAGAAATATAAAACACTGCATATCGTAAAAACAATCGCAAGTTGCAGAAATAAAAGTATTGAGGAAAGTTTTAAATCGCGCATAAGAAGACCGAGAAAGGAATGATGTTCGTTATTAGAGAAGCTATTCAAATTAAACCAGTTACCGAGCGGATAAATGCACTGTGAAGGAAATATAATGCAGTTATCAGTAGATGGCATGAAAGGGAGAGTAAGGAAGAAAAATAGATGACAAAGAGGTGAATTTGTAATCTGAGGCGAATGTGGAAGGATATCCACCTTTTTTTTCAAAGAAATAACAGCAACAGGGGGATTAGAAAAAAAGGTCAGGAAGAAGATTTATTTTGGTATGAATTTGGAATGAATGTATTTAGTATTTGGTATGAATCATCATGCAATAGACTTTTTCCAGCATTTGCCTACTAAAATGTAATATTTTTAGTTTAATTCAAGGAAAGGAATCCAATTTTAGAGGAGGAGTTTGTCAATTTTTAGTGATAAAAAGTCATTGCCAAGAGAAAGACATTGGTCTACGATATCTTGTCTTTTGTTTGTCTTCTATTTATTGCAATGAACGCGATAAAATTGAAATATGGCATTACTGATGAGTAATAAAAATCATAAGCTATTCATTTGTAGAAATCAATACTGTAGTTTTTATGTTTTCAACATATTAACTCGTAATTTAGTTAAGCCTGGTGCTATTTTTATTCACAATAGTAAATAAAAAAGCCTACCATGAAAAACGAATGCAAAAAAGATTAGGGTAATAGTGAAACTGATTAAAAAAATTCTGAATGCAATACACAGACATAAGTAAAATCATATAAGTTTTCTAAAAGCTGATTTTAATATACTTCGGCTATCCTTTTGAGAAACCATATTTTATTACAGCTTGTAAATTGACATAAGCGGGTAATATTGTATCCTCACCGTACGTTTGCTCTTGTGATAGAACTTGTATTTGTGATATCGTGAAACATAATTCGTTTGATCCGGATTGCTTCGAATTTTCTGTCTGTAACTTTTACAAAGGTGTAGATGATAAGATAGTTACCTATGAGTCTAAATAAGTGATGCTGAACTTCTTATATCAAGGAGGAACTGGTGTATCTGTCAGGACTTGGCATTGTTCTTCGCATACAACTACCATCCTCATAGCTTCTCAGTTATTGAAAAGATTATAGAATAGCAATATTTACAGAAATAGATGGGTGAAATATTATCATATTGTTGAAGAAATGTATCAATGTGAATATGTCAAAGAATTTTTGTCTCCTCTTTATTTTGTACAATATTTTTGTTTTAACATAGCCTATTATACCCTATGTACGTGGACGCGTAAAACGTTTTTAATCTGCAATTCAAGGGAGGTATAGGGTTGCCAAGGATTTATATGTGTAACTAATTTTAGATAGTGTGAAGTCACGATGCATTGAAGTATAGAATCATTATATGTAGAAAAGCATTTGAGTCTTCGTGACATTACAGGCGTAGCGAGTACGAGTTTTTTCTCACATCCACCGTCTTGCTCTTACTTACAGTCTTCCATTTTTGAACCAATCCCTTTCCCTCTTTCCTCTCACGCATTATTGCTCTCCGCGTTTCCCTCCAATTGCCGCCCGTGTCGCAGGCGGGACTCCTTTCCACCCAATGGTGATTGATGGAGGTCGGATTGGAGAGATGCGGGTGTCGTGAAGACGTGGGAATAGGGAAGGCCTCGCAAGGCGAAATGCGCGGGAAAGACTATTCTTCCGGGTTAGGGACATAGTGGTTTAGGAAAAGAGACGAAAAGTGGAGGGGAGTAAAACAGGGATTAGTATTACTTTCGTTAAAAGTATCTGAATTTTTAATGTTATCATGGCATAATAGCATTTGGGACCCTGATCAGAAAGCTTTAACCACAAAATGAATATAATATAAAAAAAGCTGCCCGCTCCGTTAGAAATTGTCACGAGCAAACAAAAGTGAATAAGAGTAAAGGGAATTTTACGCTGGATAAATTTTCATTTGACCTAGGTTTCGGTGTACTACGTGATCATCTCGTCTAACTGATAGTGTAACTCTTATCTAATAGGTCCATCAGGAGAGTTTATAGAAACAGATAGTGCTTCTCAGCGTTTTAAAAGGAATAAAGTGGGAGCCCTAGGGACTAGAAAGGTACACGCTATGCTTATTTTGTGTGAAAAAATTCAGAGCTGGTGTGTTTCAGAGCGACACAGAGAATATTATCATGACGCCATACTTCACCTCTAGGTCTGGCAGAAGCGACAATATAAGAGATATTCATTGCCCAACAGATAGGTAAAAAAACTCGTTCTTTAAACGCAGAATAAACAACTGTAATAAAAACTTCGCTCCACTAAATATACTCTCAGAATCCACGTCACCACTTCACCTTCCAAAATCTCATCCTTTACGTCTTTACATGGCTGGTGTCCCATCACACTCTGCCATCCGCCCATGCGACGTCTCGCCGGTTAGTATGTAGATGTAGATGTATATATCAAGTTTTTGTTAAAAAAACGGCTGCGTATTATAAATTTGGAATGTGTTTTCCTCCAGTTTATTTTTACATTCACACTTGTAAAATTTTGGAGAACATTTTTCGGAACTTATTTCATTGTGAAATAATATCAAATTCAATTCAATTTTTTTGATGCATTTAAAAGAAGCACAAAGGCGCTAATGCATACGACAGTCGAGAGCGGTATCCAAGTATCTGTGGCCTACTTTGGAGATAAAATTAAGTGATCTTATTGGCTACTGATTTTTTGTGGCTTACCACTTTGGTATTGATTGGATTTGTTGAGTTGATTCTGATATCAAGGTATTAATTGCTCGTGAAACTATAGTGACAATACGGAATAAGCCCATTACTTAATACGTACAATGAATGAAGTTTACAACTGAGCGAAGAATTTGGAGAATAGAGTAATATCATTTAATCTTCAGCTTCATTTATCAATTATGTCTCATTGGCTGTCTTACATCTTCAACTTTTTATGTCAAGATTAAATTCCATGGATAAAATTCATCAGATTTAACAAGGTTTTTGGATTTGAATCAAAGCCTTTTACACAACAGAAAGAAAGTAGATAAGACGTAACTCATAATTCCTTAATGCATACCAATTCGACACCAGATTTTTATCTTGAATGTGAAGGTAGAATTGCAGATTTACGATACAAGTGGTAATTTGTCTTCACTAATGCTTGAGACTGGTAGAAATTACTCTGAATACTGAAAATAAGATGACATAAGAGTAAGGTGTATTCGTTTTACCTTTTGGGCTAAAGGATGGCTATCATAAATTGGATTGCTTAGGAAAAAATAAAAATTCACAAAATTTAAGAATATTTCCTGAATTTTGTAAAGAGTGTTGGTTCAACAACAATTCGTCATAAAAAGGCAATATATTTGTAATGATGAGTTTGCTATATAGCGTTAAACTACTCATAAGTTATAATTGGATGTGAACTGTCAATCAAACTCACAAGGAAAGAGATGTTGCCTTATTTTAGTAATTATAATTTTTAATTTTGTCCCGCGCTTGTTACGCAGCGCTCGTTCACCAACTATAGGGTCATTCTATTTCAGTTATTTTTACTGCATTTTGTGCAATCTCTGTGTCTTAACTACTTAGATGAATAAGATAAGCATCACAAATTGCAAAGGAGTGGACATAGTAATCGCCGTTCCTTGTCAGAGAATATTGTTGATGTTGGGAGTCATGTAGTAGCAGAGGCCTAATTTAAGACATCTCCTTTCAGTTGCCGGAGCATATTTATTTAAAGCTTGGACGTCGTTGAGGATAAAATTTTGTATGGAAAATCTTTTCACAACCATATCCAAGCTATGACTTCCTACAAGTAGTTTCTATCATGAACCTGCCGATGATAGATTTTCCTTAGCTTTGACGGTTTATTTGCATGCAAGATTTTTGGCTTCCCGTTATTTTATCTCCAGGCATATGGATGCGTGACTTGGTATACAGAGTTTCGCATCCAAGCGTGCAGAATTGAGAGCTCTTAAACTAATGCCTTCATATCAATGAAAATAATTGCTACTTGATTTACCTTGCTATTACTCTGCACATGCTTCAGATCTTTCATGGAATCACTGTTACAACATTGATGTATTATCCGTTTACGATGTTTAGAGCATCATGATGGTTCTCCCATCTTAACTAGTTACTGACGGCTCTAAATTCGCCATTTCCCCTGTTATATTTCACTCGCTTTGAATGGAAATGTTAACTTGTCTTTTTCCATTATATGAACTTTATTAATAGGTATTAGCGGTCTTTATCATTTGCCCTCTACAATGACGTCCACAGATTTCCCCTTGCAAAGGTAAAATCTGCGGACCTTAAAGCCCTGAGACACTTTTTAAGAAAACTCTTTCTGATTTTAGCATAAATGCTAGATATATGCAAAATTGCAGTTCAATCGGTTCAATAGTTATTGAGGAGAAGAATAACGTACATCCAAGAGCCACTCCGTTTTTATACATGGTGTAGATAAACCATAACATGCCCGGGCGCATAAATGCCGCTCAACGGCTCTCCTCAGGTTACCAAAAAAAGCTGCTCTTGCTGAAATCGGAGATAAATTGAAAATATTTGCTCGTAAAACGTTGTTTAGAAGCAAATTCGAAACTTTCAACATAATTGTTTGCAAGAATTAAATTATGTGTACTTTCAGCCATCGGATAGTGAAAATTTTATCACCGTATTAATTAATCTTGATTGCAGTTATCTTGATTTATCTCAATTGCAGTAATTTTCAAAACCTGTACACTGATTCCAACGCCTAAAGGCCCATTCTATAGTTCCTCAGTTTGTGGCCCTGAGGCATTTTTAAACTTAATGACTCAAGTTAGAATAAATCCTAAATTCATGATCAGTTTCGGGTCAATCGGTTTAGTTATTTTTGACGAGAAGAGTGGTGATATGATATGATGAGTGAATATACAAATACCACTCCTTTTTGATACATGGGGTAGATGAGCCATAAAAAGCCCGGGTGATTTAGCCCGTACAAAGGTATTCCTCTTTTTGCTAAGGGAAGATTCCAAAGTTTAAATCTGAGAACAATTGAGACTACGAAAAAATTGTGATAATAAATCAAATATGAAGCGTACAAGAAAATCTATTACTAGAATTAAATTGTAAACGTATTTTCTAATCCGTTCCTGATAATTTCAACCTTTTACCTTGACCTAAAATCAGTTAAAAAGGTGATTTAATAATTTTGCTACCAATGGGATTTTCAAGCTGATACAAAGTGTACAACAACATCGATTGCTAGTTTAATTCTTCATTTCGCCATACAATTATGAACATTTTAGACCGATTACATGGTTCAAATTAATTTAAAAATGCAAAATAATAAACCTATGAACTGATTTTAGGGTCCTTTGTTGGCGTCGTCAGACCCTTGATGCTCCGAGGTCGTTTTTAAATAGCGTATGGATCATTCCAGAAGAAACGCAATCTTCATTCAAATTCTCATGTCAATAGGGTTACTAGTTTGGGAGGAGAAAAATAATGAAAATACAATCACTACTCCATTTTTATATTTCTACTAGCAGTTATTATCATTGAGTATCAACGGGACGGATGAGATTAACAAAATTATAGTCGTACCTTACTTCCAGTTTTTGATCTAAACCTTATTTTCCGAGTGGGTATTACATGCTTTTGCTTAGGTTTTTAGGTTCTTACACTGAAATTATTCAGTTTAAAAACGAATATTTGTTATCTTTGTGACTTTAAATGTCTTTGTTGTCTTTTTGACTGTTAAATTTGTAACCCTCAGCCATCAGACCATGACTTTGGTTTCATATTCTGCTCGGGTCTTTGTACCTAAGCAAGTGTTAATTAGGGTTACTAATTGCAGAGGTTTTTAAAGTAAATTAAAGCTCTTATCCACAAGGACATTTGTTGCCTCTTTGTAATAACCTCAATTAAATTATCATATCTTCCTTATTTTAAACGATAGAGATATGTTTTTGCTGCAATTAATTAAAAAATAAGTTTAATTATGGTTTTATCAAAACACATTTTTGGATTATCTACTTAACACACTTTTGGATTATACTATCGTACATTATTTGTATTTTTGGAACTTAATTTCGACCAATATTCGAGAGCCATCTTGATAATCAGATACCGTAAGCATTGGCGATAGTGAACAAGAGTAATACATATCTAATGCACCACTGTGAAAAGTTTCAAATATCCTCAGTCGATAGTAGTCATTGAAATTCGATGTTGTCATTGTGATTGCAGAATACTTCTGAGAAAATGTTTGCGCTGCCATATCTCGGTAACTAAGGTGTTGATCCAATGTTGACAGGACAAAAAATGCTTAAAATTACCCCCTACCTCCTCCAGGAGTTTTGAACTTTCCTACTGAAACACCCTGTATATGTATGATATAATATACAATGCGTTTTGACTCTCGGTGTATTCTTCAGGTAAAAGCATGCTAGATATCAGGGACAAGGAAGATGTCAGGTACAAATCTTGCTCACAATGAACCCGTGAGTCGAAACGTGTTGAAAATTAAAATTAAAACCTGTGAAAAGTAGATTGTTGCTTCTATATATGATGACATTCTCATACACTGTGCCTGAATCTGCTGGAAATGTAAGTGAATGGTAATGTACAACACAGTGCATGCCATTCGTTGAGTTATTGGGCATTGTACGCCAGGAATTATTTATTAAGCTGTCATGTATTCCTCGGACGTATATGTTTCGATTTTTACAATGCAGTGTACGACTGAGATAATTTTTACGGTGTCACATGGGACACTTTCCCTCGCGGACGACAGCCACTTGAATGGGAAGAGCCGACGGGAGTGAAGGGGGACAACATGACCGGCACGACGTGACATGCAAATGGACACACGGGGCGCCCTCCTCTTCGTGAAAGGGTCCGTTCTACATTTGTGACGGAGGAGAATGGAGAGTGGCCCAACCGTTGGGCGAAGGGAGGCGGGAGAGGATAGTTTAGAGGGTAGGAATGGCAGGGGAGAGAAGGCCCGACAGGAGGACACAGGGCCTCTCACGCACACCCAGTCGAGAACACCTAGTGCACACTTTGCCTGGAGACATCCACCTTCAACGGTGTTGATGGATGGACGTCCGGAGCGGGCTGAGTAGGGCCTGTGTTGTGTGCGTTAAAAGGGGAAAGGGGTGAGGGGAGGTTTTCTCCCCCTTGGAAGTCGACGACGAATGGTTCTGGGAATGGGCAAGAGGGGTGGAAGGTGGGATAGGGAGAAACAGACCTCCCCTTCTCGCCCCACCCCCCCACCAACAACCCCACCTCGCAAGATGATGATAGATGGGTCGGGCGAAATTTCGAAGGCGGCCTTCCATTCCACGCGTGAAAACGGGGCAAATTATCGCGCCGGCCCAAAACCAACCCATCGCTCCACTCCCCTCCACAAAATGTATACAAACCCGCAATTTCGCCTAACATCCGGCAGGTCCCCCTTACTCTCCACTTCGCCTGTCCGACGCGTCAATCCCGCTTTATGGATTCAGAATTCCGTCCTCGTAGATTCGGTCAGTTCTCTTACGTCTGCCTATGGATGATTCCCCTACCTTCCGTCATGGGTAGGACTTTGGACCGATCTCATTACCCCAGACATGTCATTTTGAAGGTTGGAAATCATCCACAGTCAGCAATAATTACAATTTGAAGAGTTTCATTTCATAACAATCCTTAAATAAAGGACACTGTTCGCGTAAGCATGAATAAAATCAGTCACCCAGCAGGGAAAATGGGAGATTATTTCCAAAATTATTTTTTAAGCGAGTTAATTAAAAATAGAGAATAAGAGAATAATTAATAATAGAGAATTTATAAAAGAATTCACCCGAGAGAACGGTAGGAATAAGAGCAAACGCTTCATTTGTGATTGTTTATGAATAGGAATGTAGGTTTACGGATTTGTGCAGAAAGTTGCATTCTGAAAATATTGAGCCGTTTTCTATCCGTTACTCCGCACAATTGCACTAACGTCTTCTATTTTAATCTTCCAATATTACAATAAACTTAACTATTGGTTAAATTTAGGTGTCTATTCTGTAAGCTGCAAATATGGTGACAGGTAGGACTTGTAACCAAAGAGTCATGTGATTGGTTAAATAAGGGTTTAGACCGATTACTGAAATGATTCGCTAATTTATGTTGCATTGAAAATCTTCAAAGTCTGAGCGATAAAAGACAAAGGACCGATTAAGTTTATGACGAGAAGGACCACAGACGTATTATGTAAATATCCTGAGGAAAGGCTTGGTGAGGCTGGAGTTTTTATCATAGTTCATGATCATTTGTGTGAGACTACAGGCTGCTACAAGTCATTTGAACCATTTAGGAAAGCTCCGAAAGCTCGAAAAGAAAAATTTTAAGAAAGAAAGAAAGGAATGTTGGCAAGTGGAGAATCACTTCGAGAATGCAGTGGGGCTAAGAGAAACCTGGCGTCTGTATAAGTTTTATCTAAGTTGTCCATTCGGATGGGAACGAAGAAAAAAGCCTTATTTATAGCATACGTAAAGGGATCGAGGTTTCATGGTACTCATGGGATCTGGACTTAAATCTCTGAGGATTTATAGAGTCTAAACAGAACCTACAGTATTAAGAGGTAGTATGTATGCCAACACAAAAAGTTTATTTCTCTCACGGGTTCGTGCGCCACCTAAGAGAAATTATTTTTCTCATAATTAAATACTATTATTTGACTGTTCGATATAAAAACTTATATAAGAAATGTACTCCCCTCGCTTTTTTACGCTCTGTATCGTTTACAGTCAGAAAGGAATCTGTGTATCTAAAAAATAAATCTACATCGATACTTAAATTCATTGCAAAATTGTGCCGTGACACGGTAGTCAAGATAGTAATATATATATCAGAAATTATAGATTACACGCTGAATCCTACCATGGATTGGATGTTGCCATTGACTTAACATCACTGTGGTACTGGCATACGGAAAAGTTTATTTCTCTTATCCCTGGCAACAAAAATACCATTTTATTCGAATATGATGACCATCTTAAAATTAAAGATTTTATGGTCCAACTTAACCTTGACTGTTGGTACTCCTAAAAATTGAAATTCGTAAGAAGGAATCCGAATTTTAATCAGCATTGTCAAGGAGAAAGATAAGTTCCCTGTACGTTGCCCGTCATGATTAGTCATCAAAGTAATCTGAAACTATCCCCACGTTTTCTACCAGTATGCGCAGATCTAAAAGACAATCTGGAAAAACTTTCTAAATATTTACACGTGGAGACCTGATTTCTCGAAAATCTCATCGTGTCAGCGTACGTCCTACCAATTTTAATGTCATGTTTAAAAGCCTCTTCTCCTTGTACCTTTCCTGCCTCCTCAATATCCTCCCCTCTATTGTATTCTTTTTTAAGCCTTCGCCCCTCATCACCTCTTCCAGCCACCTGCCCTGCCTCTTAATCTCTCCCTAATGCTTTCTTTCCCAGCCCTCTACGTAAATCTCCTCCTCCTTTGACTTCCTTTCTGCTCACATTGCACATCCTCCATCCTCCTCCATACCCAGATACCGAGCGCCGGCAGCTTATGCTTATCATTCTTTCTTACAATTAGAATCCACTTTTTTCCTCCATATAACACTACACTCCGTATCAAGCTCTGTTCCACCCTCTTCTTCATATGCTTACCTAATACATTGAAAATAAATTACTACAGTATGTTTCCGTCATCAGCTCGCCCTCCTATTGCGCTTCTTTCGTGGTCGAAAATTTCCTATTTACGTATTTGATATCATGCCTATTTTCATCTAAAGTACATCCGAACATACACATTATTCCAGTTTATGTCCTTTCATTTTTATGACCAGCCTTGCTTTCTTTGTCTTGAACATCTCATTACAGTTGTTTACTTGCGATTTATCATGTGTCCATCACTCGTGCGTTGATTGCTTTATGATTTCTCTACAATTATGCCTTTTATGGTGGCGCTTATCTGATTTTTTCCCCTATCATATTTGTCTTTTAATTTAAAACGGCTCACTTTTCAAGTTTGCCGTTATGGCTTCTTCTTACGACTTCTGATCGTATTTTAGGGAATGACGTCCAAGGAATTCGTCATTACTTTTATATAAACGCAATTACTGCCAGGGAGTGAGAGTTGCCAGGTGCCCCAATATCGATCCCAGGCTTGCCAACACCTCATCCCCGGAACCAGCTCAATCACTGTGTCTCCTCCAAGCTCTTCGGAGGGCAAGGGCGAGAAATGAACTTATGTCATGCTTTTTCGTGACTTCCGTCGTTGCCCAATAATTTGTGTGAAATTCCGCGCGGGCCATTTTCGTCGCGGAAGAGTGGCTCTTGCATATTCATCCCCAAAAATCCCTCGCCGAGAGTCTATCGAGGTCAAATTCGGTTCGAGTGCATGAATAATTGAGGCTTTTATGGAATTAGCACAAGTATCTTAAAATGGAAGATTAATGAGGTGCGCTTCCATGAAGCGAGTGAATGAGTCATAAATAAGTCAGAAGAGCGTGCGTCCGCCTTTCTTGCCATTTGCTTACCGAGCTGAAAAGAAAAAATTTATAAACTTCGTACATTGACTTTATGTAATCTTTTTTTATCCAGTAACATAAATAACCTGGCTGTTATGACAGGTATTTAGAATTTTTATAACAAAATACGAAAGAGTTGGCGAAGTGTTTAGTTACGGATGGCTATTGTTACACAAAGTTGAAAATAATGTATTTTATATATCTGGAGTGAAACGGCATGAAATAAATGTAATCAATGGTTGTTAGAGCAGCCAAAAACGTCAACGAATCAAATTTTGTAAGCGTTGCCCACTGACGTATTATCTCGCTCAAGAATTATGGCGGTAATGGGGAATAAATATGTATTATATCGATAGAATGCTATTTCACTGTGATCACGTACACAATGGATGAAGTAATACATCTAGTGTTGTAAATTTATCTATAATTCGATATAAAGCAAAAATCAATAAAGGTGGTAGCATGAATTATGCAAAAATGTCCTTTTCGGTCAAGCGCCGCGCAGGACTCGGCCACTTGTTTAATATTTTACCCTGAGCTCGAGTACCCTTTTGGTAATGGTAAAAATAGACTAATTACGGGTTCACCATGAGTTTAAAATTTTTACTCATTGTAGTATGTATTGATTACCTAAAGATGCCTTGTACACATAAATAAGCAATAATGTTTGTATTGTATTACACAGAATTTTTTCAACTTTTGTACGGCATATTAGTGTTAAAATAACCTTTGGAAGAAAAGTAATTTTATTTATTTTGAATTTTTTATATATTCAACAAATATTTTTCGCCTGAAATAATGAGAAATGTAAGCAATGTTCTCACAACTTGACTTCAATGTTGTCAATATTGCATTTTTCTATATATTATGAGAATTCTTCAGTGAAACATAGTTGCAAATATTCGTAGAATGTTTATCATCTATATATTTGATGTATTTAATACTTGCAAAATATTAGGTATAAGCCAACTAAGTTTATAAATCAATGTTGAATATGTTGTTCATCGAATAAGTGGTTAGGAAAAAGTGTTTGGAGGATATTGACTTTCATAGTGCTCGGATAAACGATTAGAAAAGGATAGGTATAGTACGAATTTCTTTCAATTACATATCATAGTGAATAGTGTAACGAGTTGATTAGAGAACTGTTTGAGATATGGCTTCCAGGCTTTGAGATACTTATTCCTTGTGAATTGGTCATTGTTATAACGAAAATTCGTGCAGGATAATGCTTTTTTAGTGTTTCATTTTTCCTCGCTTTGTTTAATCTAATTTTCTATGCTACCCGTATTCAAATATCCGTCATTGCCTACCTCAAATTGAGCATTGATTTTCTTATCCTCTATCTTCCACTTTGCGTCTGGTATTTTTTCACAGCCGCTAAATAGAGTGGCGAGTGATAAGTGAACAATTGGAAATATATGCCAAAATTTGGTGAAGCCCTTCACATTCAAGCAACACTGGAAACAAAATCCCAATCCTTTTCATTGAATTCTTTCGTATTTTCTGGAATTGAACGAATCAATGGAGGATTAGACTTGCAATGCGACATGGTCTATGAAACCAAAAAATAATTTGATGATATATATAAGCCTCTACTTTTCTATTCAGATAAGCCCTTGGCACAAAAAAAACGGATTCCATTCTCTCTGGATTAATATGAACTTTTGACTAAATTCACAATTTGCATCTCACATTTGCTGTTGGATACTCTTCGTTCGTCCGATTTCTTGACGCAAAGCCGGGGCAATTGATAAGGCGGTTCCCTATTATGGAAACCGTCGACCAAATTATGGACGCGGAGGATCGACATTCGGGAGTTTGGTAAGCTCACCGAGGGGGATTTGGAGTCGATAGGTGGTGCGGGGGGACAAGTGGGATATAGGAAAGTACATAGTGCGGTAGCATGGGTTGTTTCCATTGGAACTGGGAAGTTTTGTGAAATTCTAATGCAGTCTTGTTTGCCTCCCTCCGCTTCTGTTGCCTAAGTTCACCCCGCTCAATGCAAAGTTCAAACTTGGGTGGCGTCTCAGCAAATTTGACCGAGATCAATTTCCATGCAATATCACTTTACAATGGGGATGGGAAGTTTTCCAGGATTTGAGTGAGACTCGGGAGAAAATAAACCTCTTGGTCGATCTTTGAACCGCTGACGGAGTTCATTGTCATGAAAACGGAGTGGGAAACTTTGTGCATGAAGGAATGAAGGAACAAGTGCATGATTATTATATAGCCTATAGACTTTCTTTACTTGCTTAAATATAATACTGCGATGAATGAATTGTTCAGCGTGTACCCGCATAGGTGCAGCCCCTATATTAATTCAGTTGCTTCCCACTAACTAAAGCCCTGTACAAACTGGATCGTTTATTTTATAAAAAATGCCCTACAAATCTAAACTCAGCTATGTCGGATGTTAAGCAACATTTAACTACTCGTTGCCCACGAAGTCAGATGCAGTGACGGCGTCATAGTTTAGCGCGGGTGTCTGTTTTGCATAAGAAATGGTGGATGATCAGTTTATTTGCAAAAATTGGAGATAAAAGAAAAAAAATAAATAAATTCCCAACGTCAACAGTATTACTTTACGTTTTACCGGGAGAAAAACTGATTTGTCTTATGTCAATCCCTATTTTCTCAGGAAACGTAAAGAGAAAGTCAAGAAAACATCAAAAGGTTATTTTTCATTCGAATTCTTTTTCTATTCAAAACATTAAGGAAAGCGTAGATACGCCCAAGAAACTTTCTAGTAATTTTTTTGGCGAGATAATTGTAGTATAGATAAGGCGATTTTCCTAGTATTCCCCGTTTAATTCTACTTTTTTGTTGCCGTGGTTTTGGAGACGAAATTACAAAGGCCTTGACCACGGCACCGAGTCTCCCGGAAGCGATTCGGTATATAATGGGGAGTTGTCACAGTGGCCTCCCCTTGGTGTCAGAGGTTGATGCGAAGACACCCGAAATTTCCGTTTAAGTACGTCACGAATTTCGTGACACAACTCCTCCATGGCAATGACATAATATCATCGACCTATTGTTTATTTTTGTTTGGTACGTTTTTTAATGGGCGTACTTTTTTCTAATTGTATGTTCTCAAGTGTATTGTGAGAAATAGGGAATTCCGTGCATAATTGACCTTTTAGCTTACGAAAAATCTCCACGCTATGAGTTATTGTCCCAGCGTGTATGATAATAAAGTATTTGAGCGGATCAAAATTTTAAAGCAGAACGCTCTCGCAAACCCGGAAGAGAAGGAGAGAAAGCCCTTATTCTACTCCTACATTCACTCTTAGGTTTTAGAAAAAAAATACTTTATTAGCGTCCTCATGGTGGGACTTGCAATGTCTTCTTATAAATAAAATGCACGATACTGACATACATAAACAATGATGTATATATTTAATATTAACAATAGCCATTTACTCAGGAAAAGCTCCAAGGTGCTATCAAACAGGGAAGTGCTAAGTTGGTTATATGATGATCGAAGTAATTCAGCGACAAAAAGATGAAAAATTTATAAAAGCTATATACGTGATGAATTAGAGTGTATCACATGCTTACAATGCTGAAATATCTTACGAACCTCAGATCAAAATCATTGATCAAGTAAAATCAATTATTTAAAATGTTTTTATCGTGAAGTGGAACCAGCTACAGTTTCCGTGAAGTGTTAGTTTCCAGTTCACTCTCCAAGCAATTTAATGGTGACCAACCCTCGACGCGCCCAGACGGATGTTTCCTGAACGTCTCATGGGATCACAACTTATCCATTCCTCCGTGGTGGTGAGGTGTTACTGTGAATCCACCACTATGCTCCGTGATTATTTCTTTGGTGAATGGGGACCCTGGTGCCTCTGATAACTGGTGACATTTGCCAACTTATACAATACTCAATATACCAAATTAACTTTAAACCTTCCCTAACCTGTCCCGCATTTCTTAGTTTTATTTAACCTTCAATTTATCATCTAATTTTTGGAACAATTTAGTTTAGTTAGTTAGTTAATTTAGGATTTTGGAACAATTTAGTTCTAAGAAGGCATTGAACGGCGCTAAAAAATTGAAACCGTGGCAAATTGAATCACAGTCTTTGATAGGTGGTAGACTTAACCGCTCTATGAAGGGATGTGTCACACTTAAGGAGAAATGCGGGAATCCCCTATGTCATTCAAAACGTTCTCCTTCACGAGGCTGGGCCATGCCTTTAGTAACCTACATGGCTATATTTTTCATAATGGACCACCGAAAAGTGTTGAAGGCGCATCTTTTGAATTTTTCCTTAGTAGGAACTTCGATTTCATTTCCAGTACTTCACCTTATTCAAAAAAGAAGAAATACTAATAGTTTGCGTTATCTAGCGGTTAAATTGGTACATAATCCTTAATATAGGTTTTGTGGTGGTTCTGTAGATTACTAGTTGTTAAAACTCTGGCTAAAAACTATGTAAGCATTCCGATTTATTTAGGTTTTATCCTATTTCCTTAAGAAATATTATTTCATTTCTACTTTTTTCTGCCTATATGAATTTACATTAAGTATACTCAAAGGAATATAACTCCCAGTTCAATATTCTGCCAATCGTATGCAATCTTCTTTGGAGACAGTTATGCTATTGCATAAAATCAAATGCTCTCATCTATTCGTTGTCATTTTTCTAAATATGAACTTAAGCTTTAATGGACCATTTTTTCTAACTTCTGTTCAAGGGAAATATATTTTTATAGCATATTCTGCCTTTAATGGCCTTCGAAAAATAATTTAGAATAATATAATAAATGATATGAGGTTATTTATGAGGCTAGTATTTCCTTGATTTTTTTGCGCAGTAGATTAATTATGGCTGCATAACGCTGTTGGATCGAATCCAAAACTACGAGAATTTCCTGGGAATGCGATTCCCCAACCGTTTCCTAAGCCTGCAAAAAAATACCTCCTCTCTCTCTCTTCCTCCATTTCTTGTCGCATTAATATCCGCTCAAAATAACAGTCTTTTTTCAAAATATTCAACCTCCATGTTTCATGCATAAAAAAATGTTGTTATAAACAGAGTGTTAATATTTTACAAAAATTCACTGGCGTGATATAGCTTATGGGCGCGAGAGCGAGTCGCCAAGGATCGCCTGAAATTGAATCACACGAGTTGCTTATGCGGTAAAATAACAGCAAGTCGAAATGTTAAGAGAAATTTGGCTTCACTATCACACACACTATCGGTCACGTTTGAATTGTTACTGCCGGCTCCTTTGGTTAAAAAAACTGATAAGTACTTTGAACAATCAATTGACTTACGTGTTCCTAATGTATGAGAAATCTGTGAGTTGAATTTCAAATGGCGAAATTTAAAGTATGAAGAGTGATCAGATCAAAATAACTCAATTTTTTATTTTAAAGGAGGCTACTCATGGAGGATAAAGCCAAAGTATTCCATCGGATTGTCTCTTGGTCCTTTACCTTCTGTTTTGGTCATTTTGTGACTTATCAATTTTTAAGTAAATAATTATGTACCTAACTATTTTTGTGTCACATGACTCTGGCAACAGCACTGTATCCAAATTGCGGTCATTCATCCTGTATAGGTTCCTTTTTCCTTTCACAATAGGTCTAATGCAGAATACTTTCGAAAGAATATCCACAGTTGCAATGGAACCATCATCCTGCATAGAATGCATGATCATGTTCTAATCTCGATTAACCTTAACGTTTGAAGATTTTGGCATACTAAGTGATTGGCATCTCGGTTAGGTTTCATGGACCACGTAAATGCTTACATCATTTCTGATTCAATGTTAATAGCTGGGATTAATTTAATCATTCTCTTGTGAGCATCATCATTACACAGCATCCTTAAATATTATCAAAAATATGAAAAAATAAGATCAAACTGTCGAAATGTTGATTCTTATTCCCAGTTGAGTTGAAATATACATCCTTGAAGGTATTTAAAAATGTGGAATAACGTTACCATCCTATAAAAATTATATGCTCATGGAAAAGTATAATTTGATCGGTTTTATCCATTTTGGAGGTTCTTTTTCAAACGTCTCACATATTTCATATACCTAGGTTTTATCCATGGAGAATTTTTAATAGTTTGTACAAATATAAATGACTAGCCACATTTTGCACGTGTTTTTTTATACTGAATGAACATTTTTATCTTGCTCAAGTGTTTGTTTACTAGTTTTCACATAAACTTATATATCCTTGACCTCAGTCTGCAGTGAGATGATATTGATTGATCTCTATCCGCTCCATAATATTGTTTGTAGCCATTTACTATTCGCCGATTGATTTTATCTACAAACATTCGCAAAATCAAACCTTGACATCTCATTACGCCGCACAGTGGGCTCAAATCGGGAAAAACTGGCCAAAAATCAGAAGCTGCGTTAAGGTGCTCAAAACTTCAATCCAAAGTATAATTTTCCTACTTTGTTCTTTTTTGACATTAGTTCAACCGTATCTATTGTATAAATTCAAATATTGATATGATACATTGGGAAAAGCCAGATGGGAAAACGTAGGAAAACTTTAAAATAATTACAGCAACAATACAAGTATTCCATATCTACTCCATATGTAATATTTTATAATAAAATGACTACTACTTAAGGAAATTACATGGGAAAACTAAGTCTCGGAACTAGTATATGTATGTCCTTATTTCTCGCTCACAGCACCTAGTCCACAAGTTGGCGAATTGGAAGAATATATTCCTTAGCCATAGCCGCACCATGTACGAGTATGATAACCTGGTTTACTGCAGAAAGAATAGTACCAAACATACAGTTAAATATATAGCTCCGATGTGATTTAGCAGTTGACAACTAATGCAAGGTATGATATGGCCGCTGGTTGAGGTCTTCAGAATGATCGAAAACCCGGAAATCAAATCGTCATCGGTACCTAAAAAATTAAACATTGGTATCAAATCATTCCCCACAATACCATGGCTATGAAACACACAATGATATTTGGCTTGCTGCTATCATTGTCATATAAAGTACAGAAAGATTTTGAAACTTAAGTAATAAAGGGGAACCTGTAACTTCTGTACATTCTTTTTCGCAAAACATCTTCTTGCCATATCTCCATCATTTGAAGATTTACAGCTCTGATTTGAAACATCTACCATAAGTCCATAGTAGATTTATATAAGCTTTAGATAATAACTTTCTTTCTATCCATCTGGTGCTTACTTCCGTCGCTAAAATTCACCTTCTAGAAAGTTAAATAACTTCCCGTACCACAGTCCAATCCGTGCTTGCGCAAAAGGGTAGCTACAACTTCTGACATGCTTGTTCACTTATACTGATATGCTTCTGATGATTCTGGAAGCGGTGTGTACACATAATTCAGAAAAATCCACTGCAGACTTTTATTCACTAGCAACAATTCTCCCTAGATACGTTGAATATGTTGCAAACTTTACACTCCCGTAGCTTGGATAGAGCTAATCCCCATATTTTTAAGCCGCTTCTCCTTGGAAGTGAACATTGATTTTTGGTGACATCGCTGCAAACTACTAGAGAAAGGGCCACTAAAGTTGAAAAATCACGTTTATTCTCATCAGTTTTCCTCAATCTACTTAGCACAATTTTGCTCTTGTTGAAATAGCTATGATTTCTTTTATCAATTTCTTAGTAGCCTCATCACCGTTGAATTGATATTGCAACGATGCCGCAAAGGATAGCGCAGCAGCCTAGGTATAAACCATTGACTTTTCAGTTTTCCTTCGTTTTGATCTTTTGCTGTAACTCCCAAAAAGATTGAATGATTGATCACAAGATGACTCATCCGGCGAGGCAAATAGAACGATCAAAGATCTATATACCTAATAAAGTCGGTTTAGACATATTCTTATTCCAGGTTTACGACTGTTCAAAAAGCAGGTAACTTACCTAAATTAAAGATGGATGACTCGTGCTCTTTAGGTGGGAGTAAAACTTCTGACTTTAGCAATTTACTTTGTTGTCTTCGGAAAACGTTAAACCGTGGAAAGCTTTGGCTCCATTTCCATTCATAGCGATGAAATTAACTCTTCTGAAAAGATATTTTAACAATACTTTTGACTTCCTCGTCTCCGGTGATTCTCAATTTTCCAATCAAATACTCTGAAATATATTTCTTCCGCAATGTCAAATCAAACTTTTTTTTATTTTCCACTTTCATTTCATCATGCAGCTCAAGACGAGTGACTTGCTTACTCTCTATAACACTCGTCAAGTTTCCTTCTATTAAACTTTTCCCATCGGTACGCCGTACACTGAATGTCATCGTTGGTTATTCCCTATGCAGTTTGACGCGAGCGCCACACTCCGGTTAAACTTTTTATAAATTTTAAGTTTTTTTTTTATTTTGTTAGCATGTATTATTTTCTCAAGCTATATAGCAATAAAAATTCTTCCCAATTCTTGAAATAAACAATACTTTAATATTGCCTCTTAGCAAAATGTCATTGGGAATAGGCAAGCAGTCGCTCGGTTAGAAAACTAACAAAGAAAATGAATAAAAGTGTATGGTGTCAAAATGTAAAGAAGGCATAATTTTATGCCTTAAATGAAGTAATAAATACGATTTATTATTTAATGCTGTCATAAATAGGGATTGATGTGGACCGCGCGCTCGGGTAGAAGGTTAGGGCGGTGAAGCGTGCCGCGCGATAAATTAATGGCCAGAAGTCGCCAAAGAGAAGATATCCGCAGGATTTTTTTTGTTTCCTTATGTACAATCTTGAGACTTTCTAACAGCGCAAAAATCTTTGTGTCGATAGGTGTCGATAGAAAAAATTTTTCACACTTTATATGTAACTTATGTGAAATATACAATAAAAGTAAGAGGCCAATTGTAATGTGCCAAACGGTGTAAATGATACATTCCTTATTTGATAAGGATGTATTAAACAACAAAATATACTTTTAAATTCTAATCAATTACCCGAAGCTTTAGCCCAATGACTCATATTTTAACTACCTGATGCCATCGCCGCCGGCTGCCCTTTTTCTCTTACTTTTGACTGATTACTATCGCCTTATAGAGAGCAGAATGAAGCCACTCAGGCATGTAACTAATAGAGGACATGAAGGGGAACAATAAAACAACTGTCGAAAAAATCTCAAAAAAAGTTGAAAATTTGATTTTTGGCCAGCTTTTTCCGATTGGGGCCCACTATGCGCCGTTTCTTTTTTTTCTCATCTCCTCCTGGCACAAAGTTACCTTTAAATGTACAAACTCTTCCTTTTAGCCCCTTTAAATATGTTTCAATTTATCCACCATATACTACCGTTGATTGATATACCCGCAGATCGCCTCCAGCGTTATCCATTGGATAAATCCACTTATTCTCTTACAACATATCCACTTACTTGTTGTACCCAATTCACATACACATAAATTTAAAAATGTAATAAATCAAAATAGTTTAAGAAACTCGTGCGCTAATTTCCATAATGTCCAGCGGGCTCTTTCGTTATCTGAACTGAGCAATAGTGTTAAATATTTGAAGAATATGGCTTTGAATCGTCATCATATCCCAGAGTGATACAAAAAAGTTATCTAAGAAGGGCACTCAGTGAAATATGAAATGAAGCTCATTTGCTCACTTTACAATTGATAACTTAAATTGTCTAGAGCTCTTTTTATTCCACACTTGACATGACGTTTATCAAATGATATTTACATTTATATTTTGAGCGCTATGGTAAAAATTACATCTGCACGATGCATCAAGCGCCAATCGAGGGGACTTTTTGATAAAAGAATCATAATCAAATAATCCCGCTGCGTTTGCAGCAGTCGATCTTTCCTTTCCCCTCTCGTAAACTCATATAGTCGCAAGCGTAATGCTTTTCCCTCCATCACTTCTCGGACTTTTTTTTCATAAGCTCTTTACATTCCTCCCCCCACTCGCTATACATTTCCATTTGGAAGACTCTTTCACTCTCCGCTCTTACGGAAGCGAAGCCTTTTCTATTATCCAAGCTAACCACCACCAAGACCATATCCACTCCATCAATATCCAAAAACCCCACACGATTCCCATCAAACGCCATAAATCCCCATACCCCATTCACCTTTCGCCCTCCAGGTCCCTTCTCGTACAAACTCTGGTTCCTACTCCTCCCACCGCCCCCCCCCTCCCCATTGCCGTCCACCTACACCAGCACCACCACTTTCCCTTAATCCTATAGAGCACCCTCTCCCTCATGCTGCCTTGCCTAACCATCTCTCGTCCCACACCAAGTCCAATTCGACCACCCACACCATGCCCAATTCGACTCTCTCATCCCAGACCCAATTCAACGGAACCCATTTAACGAATTGCAGATTCAACTCTACCAATGAACCCCGCACCGCGGCCGTCTTTCACCTTTAACAGTAGTCCGGCCTCCTTTCCCTCCCCTTTTACCTCCTCACTTCCTCCCTCTTCCGTTTCGCTCCGTCTAGCTTTCTTCCTTCTGCAAACCCTTAAAGAGCCTTTCACTTCCAAGTACGCGCCCTATTTCCTTCTACCACTTTTCCCTCCGTTCCGTCTACATAGTACTGCCTTTCTCCGCGACCGACCGATTCTTCTCACCACACCAGCCCACAACATTCTACCCATCCAACTTATTCCATTACCACTCTCTCCCTCAAAACCCCTCCACCCTCGTCCTCCACTTTCTCAATTTCACTTGATTCATCCACTCCACTCTTTGGCCTCCAAACTATGCCAACCTTCCACTTTCTCTATGTCTCTGACTCGACATTGTCACTCTCACTTACCATTCTTCCTGATTTTCATCTCGTTGCTTCTAATGTGGGCATAGCGTCTTTCAAAAAACTATACAATTTTCCAAATTAGAGTGTTAGTTACGAAGAAGCTTGAAATTTCTGATTAAATACGTCACTAAATTATCCTATTTTTCTTGAAAGCGTGATTCTGAGAATGCTTAGGCAGGGAAATCTACGTATTTCACTCTTTATCGAGGGAGAATAATTATACTCATCACTTGAATGTATTCCTTTGTATTTTTCACTTTAAACCATTACAAACATGAAGAATATACGAGAAATAAGTATTATTCAAAATTCTGCTGAAATAAAAACGTTCAAATGTATAGCAGGAACTCCTGATTTACGTATATTTTCTTTTTACCGGATTCCTGTACTTTAACCGTAAATGTGGTTGCAAAATCTTCTCCTCTCTGGATGAGAACTCTCCTCTCTGGAGAACCTCTCTGGATGTAGCAATTGTGAAGGAGACCCCAATTTCTCAGCATTTACAGCTGTGTAAGCCATACTAAGAGGTGTAACTACACTTACAGCTCGCTCTAAAATTAATAGTATGCATATTTTAGCAACGGAAATCTAGCAAAGATATTTTTACAGCTACCGATGACCTCACATTTTTCAGTGATAAATCTTTTTTGAAGTCGTATCTTTTATTGTTCCATATACATTTCCAACGGGAAATTTCAGGACTCTCACCTGCAATCAGAAGAAGTTTTTGTGCCGATTCCAAAAATCTTTAATGGATTTATTTTAGGGACAAAATGCCAACAGTTGCTGCCTAGCATAAGGACAGAAGGAATTGAAAAGGTCTTGGACTTATTCATCGATTGATTCATTATGTGTTTTGCTAGAATGAAGACCTGTTAGGTATTGTGAGCTAAAAGCAAAATCACAGCGTATTCTGAAGAATCGATAGGTATGAAATAAAAACAGCTTGATTGACACGGTGGGATTCACGAGAAGGAAGTATAGCAAAAAAGTATATACGTCTTGCCTTCTGTCTGAAGGCAGAGCACTCTTTGAAACTGAAATTTCCATATTTATCAAATACATGCCTCTTTCGGCAGCAAAGGAAACTAGCATATATTACTTCTTGAGTGTGATTCCAGTGCAGAATATCCGCCCAATGTGCATTTCTATATGCTTTACTTCACTTCATCACTTGAAATGGCATTATGAGTTTCATTTCACGAACATAAAGTAGTTAATGTCTTTTATGGAATGTTTTGTTACTTACGGAAAGTGGTATAAGTTTTACAGATTTTATAATTTCAAAAAGGACTTGCAATCTTAATGATAAGGGTACGAAAAGTTAAAGGTTGTCAAAGCAAAGAGTATGCGATTTTTAATATATTTAATATGCCAAATGGCATATGAAGTCACTTATTTTAAACGACTGTTGATTTTTTAATTCCACCGTATGGTTTGATAATGCGCTACACACAAAACCGAGAGAAGAAACAATATGTGTATTGGTAGAATTCTGACGGAATCGTTAAATGGATTTGGTTTATTGGCATTCGGTTCCGGATGTTCTTTCAATTTAGAGCATAGATCAATTTAGGTGCCAGAAGCGGCGCTACCGGTACTCAGCAGTTCGCTGAGGACGAGGTTAAGACAATTACACCATGCCTTGTGTTCTTGAATGACCCATAGCGTGATAGGCATCGACATATTTATCTAAAGGTTTGCTGTGCACGAATTTCTCAGTTCCTAAGACGTTTCAATATTATTTTTTAAACTGATAAACAAATATAGTCATATCCGTCTACCTACCTCCAGGAGAAATAGGGGTTCGGTAGCAAAAGTGAATCTTGTGCTCGATTGAAAAATCGTCGTGTATGGCATAGGTACCAGGCATATGCCATAGGATTCAGCTTGCGATTTAAAAAAAAGTAACAAATATTTTAATTTAAAACAGAAAACAAGAACCAGTAGTTAGAATATCTGTCCCGTCGAACGATGTTCAATTCAATCAATAACATCAGTTACAGGATTATACGGACTCTCAATAATATTGCCTGCGCCAGAGGTTTGTGGCGCGACCTCTGTTGAATTTCATACTCAAAGGTTCATACTCAAAGGTTATAAATTCCCCTTGTCCGAAATACCAATCTTAATATTGAAATGTTACGCTCAGCTTTCGGATTTCTCTTCATTTTGAGTTGTCTTTTCATGATCAAAGTTTGAGACATGACAAAAGAATATCTTATTTTTTTCTACAAATTAAATGTTTATTCCTGAACCAGGTTGACTGCACAGCAATCATTATCAAGGCCTGTGATAATTGATAATGATTATGTAAGTATAATGAAGTGTGGAATATACTAAGATATTTTTTTCGTCATGTCTGAGATAATTTTCCACAAATCATCAATTTTAATCAAAGTTAAAATGTGCTCAGTTTGTCAATTTATTTGGCAGTTTTTTTGCTTTCACATTTTTGGGACATAGTTTTATCCATATATTGCAGCAGACTCTTAGGAATGAATCCAGGGATGTTGAAGTGTAGTTGAAAGTTAAGGCACCTGGCTTATATAATATGAGAGGAGAAACCATTCAGACGCTTGATGGTTCGGTTGAAAAAACCCTATATAGCATAATAATCGAAGTTAAGGCATAATCAGCTGCAGCAGTGAAAATATTTCAGTTTGAAATTTCTAAAATAATGTAATTATTGCCTTACTGAAGACAATATAAATCGGACTGAGTATCAGAGAACTCTCATCCTCCACCCATTATACTCGAAATATTAGGCAAAGGAAGGTAGACCAAATCTCTCGCGCATCTAAGACGAATATAGGTGGGATAAAAATACCAGAAAAGCGATATTTTTTGTTCAGTAGATTGGATACTACAGGGATTAAATCTTAATGTTTGTGGAATGATTACAAAACCCCAGTTTGCGAATGACGGGAACTGAAGGTTGGCGTTACTCTTTAAAGAAGGATATTCGAACCAGAACAACCATTCCATTAATCTATAAGCTGACTGACATGGGGTGGAAGATATTCATAGGCAGATATCATGCGAAGAAACTTTTCATGATTAAAATATAACTGTAGCGTTCAGAGAGTGTTGGATCACCACTACGAAAACGTCTCATTTAAATACGTATTTTCAATTTATGCTGCGTTGAATGGTGCTCAGAATAGAGCCATTGGATAGCTAGAGAAGGAAAAATTCTGGCTTTAAAATCTTGGTACTGATGGAGGATAGTGAAGATGAAATGTACGGACAATAATAGAACCAGATATAAACATAAAAATAAAATAGGAGATATTGATAAAAAGCCCTATTAAAAATTATTAAAAATTCTACAATATGAATAGAAGACTAATAAGGATGATGAGTACTGCTTCAGCTCTTATTGTAGCTGCAAAATTTAAATTTCACAAGAATGGAAAATTCTTTTCGTGACGCCGAAATTATGCCTTTAAATTAGTAAAATTTTCATAGTTAATTCAGAGGTGAGATTGTTGACTAACCTTGTTTGTCAGTTCATAACCTTGGTTTTATCATATGTATAAATTTCCTCGAATGAGAATGTAAGAAAAGGACGCTACTTTGCTCTGGTTAAGTCACACCCCGAATAATCTGCGAGCAGCTAAGACCCTGTATGGAAAGATTTAACCAAAAAAGAAATAAATTACAAAGGAAAGATGAGCGCTTGGTTAACAACTGCTGCGAAAGGAAATTCAGTGTTTCTCATCATTTACAGGGATTGGGTTGGGAGCCGCTGAAGACTCGGAGGCTACAAGCTAAGTTTAGCTTCCTTCAAAAATTCTGGTGTGTTTCAGGGAGACAAAAATGTACAGGCGTCACCATCATCATTTTGGCACCACACTATATTTCTAGGTCCAAGAGAAATACTTTGCCAAAAAGAAATGTGCATAAATTTGTTCTTTCAACGCACAATAAATGACCATAATAATAACCGATCTCCTCTCAAACACACCCAAATTACACTTCACCATCTAACCTCCCAAAGTCTTATCCCTTACGTCTCTACGCGGCTGGTGTCCTAACACCTCCTTTCACCGGCCCATGCAGCGGCTCGCAGAGTAGTATGTAGATGTAACCTTATACTCTGCACTCTTGGCTGTAATATTGAGTTTTGGGATTGTTTGTGAGGTATCACCTATAACTACCGAGAATAAAATTGCTATCGATCCAGTTTGCATACTCTTTTATTTGTAAGCCTCATATCTTCCGAAATAATCTTGCAGAGAGCGTAGGAAATCCAGCGTAGGACTCGCGTAGGGCGTCCATCTTCCAAAACGATTTCTTCGATTCACTTCTCATTCTTTCTCCTGCAATTTACTTCTGCCTTTTGTCTGTTTGCCTTTCCTCTGTTATTCTCTTCGTCAGCCACATTTTCCAATCCCACATCATCATCTAACCGATCAATCTCATCTACTTTGGAGAAAATTATATTCCTCGTAGTCATTAAATTAAAATTCATCCGCGTAGCCAGTCATCTTTTCATTTCGTTTTTGATCGATTTTTATCGAGGTTATAACAATTTTGACGCATTACTCCATCGTGAGGAGTCACTTTGTGGGAAATAGTCCGTTCCTTCGAAAAGGGAATTCTTGCACCATGTTTCGATACCCCTAAAACGTTATAAACGGAGTGTTAGACTTTCTCTAGAGAATTCACAAGGACCTTCCTCCTAAGGTCGGAAACCACGTTAAGTTTCACCCTAAGTAAACGAATCGTCCACCTTATTCCACCATCCCCTTCGAAAAACTTTCCTTATTTCTCTCCCAATCCATTCTCTCGCTCTCCTTCGTCCTTCCCCTATTCTCCTCCTTGCCGGCCATCTCTTGACTCGCGTCCTTCGTCCCCTTTTGCGACATTTCCTTTGTCCGGCGTCCCCGAGTCCTCTTCCTTTTCGCGTTCGCCCTGAGAGATAGAGAGAGAGGCAGCGACCCAAAGTGTTTTCATCAGCCTAAGTGCACGCCTCGGCCCGAAGCGAAGGAGGGCGAGTCACAACGGGGGCGTAGAGCTGTTTTATGACGCTATCTTGCGGGGAAGAAGCGCACCTTCATCCCTTGCCCTCTTTCGAGGGGGAGGAAGGGGAGGGAATACCTACGGACGGGAGAGAAATAGGTGGCTACTGAATGATGGGAACGAATGCGATGCGTAAAAGACCTCAATGAGTTGGGAGGGAGCGGACGGGAGAGAAACGGATTTACTTGACCGGCGATATGTCAGTGCAATTTCTCTTCAACTACTTACTCTTGACCGATATCTTCTGTCACCGCGGAGCAGCCTGGAACTAAATGGGTGAAGGTTTTCACATCCCGTGTTGGTTATATAAATTTTGGAAGTAATTCAAAGTGTTTATTTTGGCTGCCCCAACAGCTAAAACTTCTGCATTATTGTCGAAATAATTACTACAATTATAATCCATTGGTCACATGTACATACAATTATGTAGAAAATGGATACGTATATTTATATACTAAATAATTGAAACAGGAGTGACCTTGACCATAATACAATCATTTTAAATGACACCTACAGATTTTCCGTAGTTGCGTGTCAATTTTTCATATACGGTGGAACATATTTCTCATACCAGTGGTAAATATTTGACCTGTGCTGACGAAGTTTAGAAAATACTCAATTTTATATTTTTTTGAAAATTGTTGCCAAATCATTTAAGCCGGTTAGCTTGATGATTGATACATTGATCAGTCTCTTGCTCGGCAATGTCAGATAGTATAGACATCAATGAAAAAAAAAATGCCATCTTCCCAATTCTTTGCCAAGCTGATCGAAAAGTCCAGACATCACAAAACCAAAAATATATGTTCTAAATGACTGTTTATATCATTATCCATTGTACTACGGGATGAGAGCTTTCAAAAAATTGGTCAATTGATCTCTCAAAATTTCTTATCATCTCCTTTAGCTTCCTCCCGATTCTGACCAAAACGTACCCGCTCAAACGTACCCTCCCATCTCTACAAAGTGGATAATGCTCATGTTGGTGAGTGCCAGCATAAATTGCATTGATTTTGGCAATGTTACTAAAATATGAAATGACAGCTGAATATTGAGAAAATGATAATACATCCATTACATCAATATCAATCAAATATCAATTAAGTCAAGTGATAGTTAATTCATATAAAACTATCTAAAACTCTAGATCGGCAATCGACACTAAAAACAAATATCACTGATGTATATAATGTTTCAGTAAGATATTACATTGCAACGTCATAATTAAATGTGGAGGAGTGCGGTAACTTAGAGGAGAATTGGAGTAGGAGGACCTACTTCGGGTGAAAAGTGACGCCACGCAAGAAATAAGTTTTATTTCGTGTTAAATCCTTTAGAAAGTGAGAATAACTTGCAAATTGTGGACATAATATATTGATTGGAGTACTTTTAACCTTTTGACTGAAATATATGGAATGTATACGAATTTATGACGAATTCAATTCCCTTGGGTCGTAAAATGGCCAAAGGGAGGTAGGTTTCACCAAATGACCAAGAGCTTGGCTTATTTAGCTCTTTTCGCTCTTTTAGGTCAGGTAAGCACTACTAGTAGGAAGGGGAACTCAGGTAGTTTACATAGCATCTCAGACGTACGCGGCTTTTAACCAATAGCACTGGAAGTCTACTACTAAACCACCGGGGGCTTACTCCTCATTTGACAGTCAATTACTATTTCCAAAGCAGGAACGAGCCATGCAACGAATTCTCCTAATGAAATGAATTAAATATGCCTTGTGCTGGCAGTCGATCAGTAACTTCACTTTTCCTCCCCGGGCGTTACGTTACTTCCTGTAAATTCGCAATTTTAAAACCATCCCATTGGGATTCAAAGTATTCAGCTTGGAAGCTCGGCACCTGCCACCGGGCGCGGCGGATGGAGGGAAAAGTAAAGGGCCACCACGCCACGAGGGAAAAAAAGAACATTTGGTGTTGGCTAGGGTGAAGACAGGAGGGATGGAAGTGTGAGGGAAAGGATACGGTGTGGAGGGGAGGAAACAGGCCGCAGGAGGAGTGAGAGCGGGTGTGTGGGCCATCCTCTAACAAAAATACCACCGCACCCCTTCAGCCTGCAATAAGGGTTAGCGAAAAGGGTTTGGGAGTGGGAGAGGAAGAGAAAAAGAGCGTTGGCGGCTCGCGGGAGGAAAAAGTGGATTTGGCGCCCTCGGAACTTTTCAATTAGGGAACATTGTGAAATATTAGCGTGGACTGTTGGGAACGGATGAGGCCCCCGACAGGAGAACGGGGATGGGGGGTGTGGTGCAACAGTAATGGCGAGAGCAGCGCGGGGAGGGTGGGATGGTGGCGTGGCGGAAACAGCTGAGGGAACTGTGGCTCAGGAATGGTTCAGGGAAGCTGGGAGGGATAACCAGTAGCGCTTGCGTTTGGCTACGGCGTTGCAGGTACGAGGGAAAAATAGTCTGGTATGGGTAAAAGATAAATGGAAGGATCCCAGGTCCTGATTCCACGATGAGGGGTGCAATAAATGAATTTAGAGATAACATTATCACCGAAAAAAAATTTAAGTGCATGTGATGGAGCAATCGACGTTGATAGAGGATTGAGGGTAGCACACTTGTTAACAAGTAACTCGCTATCGGTCACTAATCTTTATAGAAACAAAAAATGGGCAATCTCATATTATAATATCTAGATCGGGGCCTCGCCAAAAGAGATGAAAAAATATTTTAAGGAGTAGTTTCAAATCATTCATTGGTCTGTTGATCAGAGACGAGTGGTGGAGAGGACAATAAATCTATACCCTTATGTGGAGGCGACTCCTACCATTCTAAATTGATAATTATTACCTAGCGGTTTTTATTGTTGTTAATGAAGGAAATGTGAATTTTATAAATGACAGAAAGAATGGGAAAATGAAGGTAGAGGAAAAAGACAAAAAAATTCTTCCCAAGATATAATGAAAACTTATCATCAAGATACTGTTGGAAAGGAGATTGGTATAAATAAAAACAGGCCATAGAATCTTTCTATCTTACATTGAATTGAATATTGACTTTCTCCAAGTTCTCTCGGGTTTCCCAACCGCTCAGTGTCCCCGAAGGTCAAAGTCTCGATACTCGACTCGAGCATCGTCCTCGTGACAGAGGTGAGTGAGATGACTAGTCACCCTAATGATGCTCGAGTCCAGTGTCGAAACGTTGGCCTTCATGAACCCTCTGACCCGGCGGGAAACTTGAGAGAACTTTGAGAAGCTCATACGCCAGAAAAGTACTAGATCATTCATTGAATATTGACACTTGCGAGTGAGGCAAAGCACAGGGTGATATTTGTATTTTGCATTCCAAATATATCAGAATAATGATACGTGAGTTCTTATATGTTTGTTCATTATTGGGTTAAATCTAAATGAAAACCTATTGATTCGCACTTGCATTAAAAGTTATTACTTCTGACTGCTCTCTTTTTGGTGGACTTCCCGGGTGTATACGTATGTTATCCAGGATCTTAATTTTATTTATGTCAACTCCTATTTGTTTTGATGATAGTCTTGGAAAACGTATGTTGAAATTCGTCCATTAATCCTCTAAAATTTTCTGTTCCTGCACTTTTGACCCATGAGCTATTTCAATTAAAGCTAGATTCTAATCAGTATTGCGTTAATCTTCTGAATCTTGAAGAATTTTGGAAAAATAAAATCTTTCTTGAGAGCAACCTATGGGGACTCAAATCTGCCAATAGTTATAGGCAATTTTCAGTACGTTTCTCTTGCTGCGATAATGTTGCTCTAGAAAACATCATTCGAAATCTGTCAAGGCTTGTTCATTTGCAGCAATCAATGTAATTCGTAAATATTTAAATGCAGTAAATATTTTGGTTAATTTGTACGTGGCGAACAATTCCCTTGAATCTCAGGAAAACGAGACCAACTCAAATGCAATGCAAAGGAGCTAGGTCATTCCTTTCCCCCATGTCTACGGAAAGAAGACAACCAGGTATATGATGGTGTGGAAAAATAGAGTAAAAAAAGAGACAGGAGAGTAACGTATCCCTTGATCAAACGAAGGACAAGTATTCGGAAAGAATTGAGAAATTGAACAGAAGGAAATAAGGCTGACAGTGAAGGAAGTTGATCAGCAAATCAGGTATATTCTAAACAACATTTTGTAATTAGCCCTCTAGAGAATTATGGATCGACGTTTGGATTTTAATGAATTATCCGATATATATTTTTCATGAAATTATGTTGGACTAATGAATAATTGAGCACTTATTAAATATTATAAAGACAATGCAAGGTAATGGATATGCAAGAGTGAGAGTGGTACGGATCTCGAGTGGTTTGTTAAAAATGAAACAAAAAGCAAGGATTCGTGTTATCACCGTGGTAGATTAATATTTCTATATATTCTATCTGTGTGTAGATACTTTTGTAGCGACAATTTCTGAGGCATGGTTGGGGATGTGAATGTGCAAAGTCTTATTTATGCTGATGACGAGTTGTAGCTGTCTAAGAGCCCAAATGGGTTGCAGGGTATTCCAAATAACCTCTATAAAACAATACGGGGAATGGATTGGAAGGTTAATACGAGAACGACTGAAGTACTTGCATTTGCCAAAGAGAATAGAATTGAAATACAGGGAAAATAATGATAGTGCTCGTATAGTTGGGCAAGTGGAGGGTTTATAATTCCTAGGCCAAATGCTGGGAAATATTGGAAGATGAAGTAGGAGATTGATATGCTTTCTATTGATCTGGCAAAATTGTTGATAGTAAAAATTGGTAAGAAAAAACAAAAGTGTTCTCCTTCCACATTTGTTGTATGTTAGTGAAACGTGGGTTAGTGAAAAATGGTTAGTATCAGTGTTGACTTCATGTGGTTTGAATAGATACTTGATACGTTATTGTGGTAGAAAGAGGATGAATAAGTTTTACAATGATTTCATTATGAAGGAATGTGGATCAGATGTTCCGTTGATGGACATAAATGTACTACTTCTACGTCAACATACTATCCTGCGAGCCGCCTCATAGTCGTGTGGCGGGGGATGTTAAGTCAACAGTCCTGTATAGATGAGGGTTAAGGGGGGGGAATGGTGACGTGTATTAAGGGAGTGTATGTAGTGCAGCTCAGGTTTTAATCAGGTCGCTTATTGCGCGGAAAGGACGACTTCTTGTTCCTATCTGTTCGGCAATGTATTTATCTTATTTTATCGCTCCTGTCAGGCCTAGAGATGTAGTGAGGTATCGTAATAATATTATCTGTGTCACCCTTAAACACACCAATTCTGATTTCTCAAGCATGCTTAACCTAGCATGTAGCCTCTGATTCTCTATGGGCTCCCACCTTTATCCCTCTAAAAGCTGTGAGACACTATATGTTAACTTGTAGAAGTTTTTAACGAAGCAAGCAGCTTTTCCTTGTATTTTATTAACTTTTTGGTTAAATCTTTATGTCCAGGTTTCCAAATACTCGCGGCGTATTCGAGGGAGCCTGACCAGAGCGAAGTAGCATCTCGTGTTATGTTAGTACAAAGTTGGTCCGTTTGGCAGTATTGAGAGAATGGATGCGGTCAAATGACGAAATATCTGTGATTGAGGAGTTGGTGGTGGAATTTGTAAAATGAGTGAGGTAACCCAAGGAAGCCATTGGTACATGTAGTTCAAAAAAGTCTTGATAAAAGCAAAATGAGAGTCCTTTGACGATAAAGCTATGTATAAATGTGGTGAAAGAAAAAGAGGTACATACTGGCAGAAAAAAAATATGAATGAAAGTATGGGAAAGGAGTCAGAATTCACCCTAAAAATGCGATGTCTATCATTAAATAGAAAGGCACTGAAGGTCATGTAAGGTATTACATTTTTACTATTTCACGGTTCCCAGATGATAACACAAATTGATGGTTAAGTATGGGATGCTTTAGAGCTTGGACTATGACCGAAAATTTGATATAAAATCTTGACTAAAATTGACAGAGAGTATAGAATTTAAAAAAATCATTGATTATTGAGAAAGGTATTATCTACTATCGTATGTCTACCAATCAACTACAATCGTATATCTCATATATTGGGAAATTTTATAGCTCTGCTTTGTAAGGTAGTAACTTCTTAGAAAATAAAAGTGCATTTAGACCCCTTTTTCTATAAGTTGATGTATCTTTTGTTTTGTTGTTGCTTTTTCAAATACGTTTTAGGGTGCATGAAGGAAGCTGCATCGTTTAATTCAAGGTGAAAGCTGCATACTTCAGTCGATCGCGCGGATGATGCTTAGATCTTTAGCTAATTGTTAGATTTTTATACAATCCTTTAATGCAGTTAACGCGTTCAAAAGGACATTTTAGGTAGCATTTTAATGCACGTATTTTAGTGACCTTATTGACTCTTAGCGTGCTTTGACAAGTGTTTTTTGATCGATGGCTGAAGGATCTTTTCAAACTAAGTTTAGCAAATCAGGTGATATTTTGAGGAAATGGGGTACAGATGCCGTGATCTCACAATAAAAGTTTTTGTTCACTTTCCCCAGAATTTTACTTAACCGACCAAGGTTTCGATATGAACTATGCCACCTTAAAAATGGCATAGTTCATGTCGAAACCTTGGTCGGTTAAATAAAATTCTGTGGAAAGTGAAAAAAACTTTTATTGTAAAATCATGGCATCTTTTCAAACGCCTAATTTCATCTCTTCTGCTGCTCAACTTGAACGCATTATTTTGCGCCATAAGGCAGACGTAAATATCTTTCAATCTTGGTTAGCAGTAAATCCCTGAGATTTATTGTTTTGAGACCGAGACCGTACTCCGTCAAAATGTTAGTCTAAGTCAAAATGAGTTTGTGTTTGGAGGGCAGAAGCATTTCACTGAGATCCCATCGTCCTGTGATATTTTGTCTATTATCACCTTATCATTTTAATTATACTTTATATTACTAGTTTGCCTGATATTTTGTAGCTCTGATTCCTACACCTTTAGGTCAACTCCAGTAGTACGTATTCGTATCCCTCGTGTAGAAGAACCAAGGCGGATCGACAACCATGCAATTCACGAGCTCAAATGGCCGTTTTTATGAGATCCCGGATAGGAACCACCATTTTCCAGGTTGATATGAATGCTTTTAAAGACTTAAATCCTCCCTTTAAGCGCTTTGGTTGTTAATTAAGAGATTTTACGATTGCTTCCTTCTCAGGTACTCGTTCCACTCTCTCAATATTTTTCGAGAGGAGATTTTCAATATTCCTCGTAGAGTTGTTGGTACCCCGCAATAGAAATGGAATTCACAGTACTCCTGCTTGGGCGATGATAAAACAGACTCTTGAAACTCCAAAACTCCGAGGAGTGGTTACGATCACTAGCTGTTGCTTCAGCTGGGCACTAAAATAAAAGAAAAAAATTCGACAGGAGATAAATTTTACGACTAAAACCGGAGTATAGAGTCGGAGGAATAACGATCTCACTCCTGAAATGTCATCCGACTCCAATGGTCTGGTTATATTTCAAGCTTTCAACTACATTGATAAATACTTAAAATTATCCCATAAATATGCTTAAAGTTTAATATCAAGCTTAATAGCAAGAGTTGATGAAACACTCCTTATGGAAGTTCAATTATTATCAATTTCTTTTTATAAGTTTCTTTTCCTAATGCTACGAGACGAGGCCTATAATTTCACACATACGCGTATTGTCCAAAGGGGTTGATATTTACTATCATTCATGTTTGAAATACATGGTAATATCTTACTTTAGCTATGCTTTAGATCATAATTTTCTGAGATACATATTGCTGTAATTCCAGATAATTTATTTTGGAGCCCAATTTACTGCTCTTAAGAAAATTTTGTCAACTAAGACTTTGTATGTGTATTCGTCATTGTTTTTTAAGAGTATCACTCCGTGAATCGCCATAAATGGGGAAACGCTGTATCAAGGCCGCATTTTAAACGGGTTTCACTGACATTTTAATTGAGTCCTGATCAGCAAAGTCATCTATGGAACATACTTGAGTGACTTGATTATTCTCGTTCATTACTCAGATGGCACGTATAAGAATTTTCAATTTAGTGACTCATTGTTTTCCACTCCATCAAAAACACCTGAAGGTGAACTTTCGTTAGGACGTAAATAAGCATTTCTTAACATGTGAATTAATGGAAAATCTGCCAGATATGGAAGGCACATAGCTGTTTTCGGCTAAGAATATTGAAGAAATTATGATACGTGTTATGCAGCTCAATATGAATTCTCAGATATCTTCAATATATCTTTATATCGATATATTTAAATATATCCGCGGCTTTCTCTCGTACTCTGTCCGTAATTCTCATTTTAAGTCAAAGGAAATTTCATTTCCTCCCTTTTTCCACTCATTACCCCGTGACCCTAAAACTTCAGGTAATGAAGGTCGGTAGGTCAAACAAAGTCTACAGTTTTCCTACGGAATCGTCTCTTCCTGCTGCGATCTCTTGACAAATTTTCTTTTCAAGTCCATGTCTTATGAATGATATAGATAAAACACTACCTGAAAAGAAGAAATTTAGTATTATTATAGACAAACAACGTCAGCGCTCACGAACCCGACGAACACTACAAGAACAAAAATTTCCGCAGAACATGAAAATTTTGTCGTTGTACTTCGATGGAGGGAAAAATTCTACTTCAGTGAAGGAGACATGTGAAGAAACTGGAAAAATGTACCAACGGACTTATGAAGAATTGCACATTTCTCTCATAGAGGAACGTGGTTCATTCCACCTTACCCATGTTACGCCAAATAGAGCCGACGAAGGAGCAACTGATGCTATTTGAAACTTTCTCTGCGAAGAGGGAATAGATTTGACGGAATCATCGGGCATAGGATCCGACGGAGAGAGGAAGAACACGGGGAAGCAACCGGCATCATCCGGCGTTTAGAAGAAAATACCCGCGTTCTCTCCAATGGATTGTGTGTCAATTGCATTCTATTGGACATTTTTGAGGAAATTGACGGCAAGACTATTGGCCCGAAGGAACTTCATGGCGACGTAGGAAAGAGCTTGTCAACCTGCCAAGACTGACTCAACGTCCAGTTCGAAAAAATTGAAGCTGTTCTTCCTCATGTTGACGCTTATGTTCTTAGCAAAGACCAGGCTTACCTCTACAAAATGTGCCAGGCTGCAAACAGTTGAGTGTGTCCAAATAATCTTGCGATGTGTCTTCCTGGGCCCATTCGCATTGCTTGAGTGCTGACTTTTGCAGGGCGCATCCTTTGACTGTATGTAACTAAGTCAAATCCATCACCTGCTCTTAGGAATTTGTCGTTAAAGCTTACGCCCCAATATAGTTTCTCATGAAATGCAATGGAAATATTTAGGTCGCGTCAGAAAACCTGTGGCTAACATTACATAAAATGGAATACTTATCTAATGATTTAAAGACTTTTCTCTATGAACTTCTTCAAAATCATGCTTTCTGGGGGCATCCAGAAGACATAATTGTTGTAATGTTGGTAGAAATTTGCCCCAATGTGGGTCAAAACCTGGGGGAAAAGATTTTGGAAGCAAGAGAAAGCCAAAGTCAGCCAAATAACACCATTAGAAAATTTGTCAAAAAAATTCAGTGATCAACTTTGATGTCAAAGATTTCACAGATTTTATGCACCGGGGAAAAGAAGAAATAATATTACCTCCAGTAGCACACTTACCCAGCGATGAAGACTTAGAAGAGATCGCAGCAGCAAGAAAAGATTCCGTAGGCAAACTGTAGACTTTTTTTGACCTGCCGTGCCATAGCCTTGCACTGGAACGGTGTGTCAAGGATGTAATCGCTGCAACAATTTTTTTTATTTATGACTCCCGACATGGCTGCATTAGAGCTTAATTGGAGGACAGGGAAATAAAACATAATTTTGATACCAAAGAGGTCTTTAAAATCTAAATAGGCCAGTCTACCCGGGTGGGCGGGCGGGCAGCACTCGATTGCAGCCACCTCCTCGTAGTGAGTGATTGATTTTCGATTTGTCGATGAAATAAGAGCTGCAGTTTACTTTATTTCCTCTTACCCAATCGTCATTGGTTAATTCAAGTCGGTGTGGCCGAAATAATATAGCGGGTCATTGCCCACGCAATATCCGTAACATTTCTGTATATATTGTGTATTTTGACGAATTTTGGCGAGCTAAGAAACCATTTTCCCTGATTAAAACCCACAAAATCGTTAATATTAAGCAACATACAAGCAATACTGGTAATTGCTTGCCATTAAATCTCTCCGGAAACATTGAGAAATCATTAGAAAAATAGAAAATGTTTCATATTTTTCATAAAAATTTAAAAATTTTACGAAAATGCGCAGCCTGAAGTTATAATCCGATTGAGTTAGAATTTTTGATGGGTCATAAGGACCACCAACCACAAACTTTTAAGCACTAGCCGCAGACCGATTTCGAAAAAAAAAACATTTTTTCCAACTTACTGTCTATGGCTACTAGGTTGTGGTCACTGTTTATATCCACACTGGAATAGCTCTTACACTGCTTATCTTGGTTCTTGCATCTGACTCTGACAGGTATGTAGGATATTAGGTATCCGGCAATATCACCTGGCATCTTCCATGTGTACCTCCTACGCGGTCTGTGCTCTCTGTGTTAGAGAGTGAGTAAGAGGGTGCTAGATACTACCTTATCTTATCTTTGCAGATTCTTATCATTGCAGAACTTGGCCAGCCATTCTCCAGTGGCATTTCTTTTGCCCAGTCCGAAATGTCCTACACTAATCCCTTCTTTTCCCTCTCCTACCACTGCGTTCCAGTCTCCCATGACGATGCGGTTAACTTTTTCCTTCACGACCCCAAGGACGTCTTCCATTTGCTCATACACTTCTATTTCCTCTTCAGTATGGCTAAACGTCGGCATGTTCACCTGCAAGATCACTGTGTCCGTCGGCTCTCCTTCCAGCTTCACTATCAGAATCCTTTCGCTGTACTGCCAGATTGACTTCAATCTCCTGCCCCATTCTATCCTCAGTATGATGCCTACACCTGCAATCCTCTGGTCGTCTCCAGAATATATCACACGGGATCCGTTGCTCTAGTAGTCGTTTGCCCCCGCCCACTTGATCTCGCAGAGTCCCAGTATATTTACTCCTAGCCTCTCCATCTCTATCTTCTTGTTCTCAAGCTTCCCGCTAATCCCTCAAGATCTCACATTCAATATTCCTGTTCTGCACTTATCCTTACTGACTGATGTACCCCTCCCAGTAGTCCCTACCCGGAGATCCAATTGGGGGACTATTTTACTTCCGGAATATTTTACTGAGAGGAGTGCCATAACATCATATATAGTTAAAATGCAGGGCTTCATCTTCTAGGGAGACTAATTTGGTGGTTTCCCGTTACCTTCCACATCTCAGTTCCCTGGCCGTGAACTTCACTCTCCCCCTAAGCTGTGGCCGTTGATGCCGGTCCGATGTCCTTGATCTACGGCCTCCATACCTTCTGCTGAGACTGCTGCCTCTCAGTAGTGGGGTTTGGTGGGGCAAATTCGGATAGCGTGCAAAAGTTTGTTTGCAAGCTAGGAAAATATATATTTTTTTCTGTCGCTAAGTCTCGAACCTGCGACCGGATTGGGAGTCAAACACGCTACCACTGGTCTAAACAGGAGCTCTCTCTGTTGATATTGGCCACAAATATGTCTTAAATGCTTTCATAATCGTGGAAAATGTGTCGGAGTTGGCTCCAGGTTAAGGCTGTCTGTGTGACTCTGATGTGACGAAGCTCATTAAACCATTTTTTTTAAAGAGCAAAAAAGAATACTTCTGAATGTTATTTTGCATCGTTAGAGGTGACAAAAAAGCTGAAAAAGGAACATAAATCTACACAATTACGGCAAGCAAAAAAGAAAGGAGATTCCATAAGCTATCAGACTGATAAAGACCAACAGTATGATTTAGTATTTGTCACAGGAATAATGGCGTTTGACTGTTTAGTAGGGGATAGATGAAGCATATTATGTTACATGCATGAGTACAATGCCTCTTTCATGTCACGTAAACAAAATTATTGGTAAAAATCGCCAGAGTCGATAAAGATGTGCAAACAAAGGAAGTCCGGTAAATGATGCCGCAAAGAGTTGATGAAGTGTGCTCTGTGAAGGCGACCGTCAAGGGTGGCCTGTTCATAGTTTCAACATTGCTATTGACTTCACCGTAATCGATGCTCACGTTACTTGAAAAAGTATTACTGCTAGCCGAATTACGCAAAGGGAATTTATGTGCAAATTGTCAAAGTAGCTTTCTCCAAAGGCAATAAGAATTTTGTCGCAAGCATCGGAAGGCGACAATTCTGAAAGTGTAATGACAGTACGGGCAAGCGACAATTTTTCTAATTAAGGCAAAACTGCAAAGATAACCACTGTGTTGGAAAGTGAAAAAGATCATTTCAGCGCCATAACCAATTTTGTGTATGTAAAACTCCGTGAGTAATGCAAATGAGAACTATTGCAGGTGCATGACACGATCTATTTGAGCTTTGCCAATTCCATCACTGGACCAAAAAATTGTTATCTAGTGTTACCTTGATGGTAATAAAAAGAATTTAATCCTTTTTGGCGATCAATATTGAGCAAGAAACTATATTCGAACTGAAAATTTCACTATAGCCAAAATAGCTATGTCAGTCGTTCTTCTAATTGCCAAGGTCCCATCTTTCATTAGTTAAAAATTTATTGTATATTTAATATATTTTTACTTGCTTTAAAAGTGGCAACACTATAACATACTGTATGAGATAAGTAGGAATATGAAATGCCTTTTCTTGTCTTAGTGGCCTCTGAATTCTCTCAATCGGCGTTAATGAGAAAAAACCGCGAAAACAAATAATCAAGGCTGAAATATGCTCTATAAAAATTTATTCATTTATTAATTATTTTCACTGCCCTGAATACAGCACATTAGGCCATTTTACGTCGGGTGAACAACAGTAACAACGGACGAGACACAGACACCCATGTCCTGGGATTCTGCGAAACCAATCAAACGATTACACTATTGTTAATTTCATCTAATGATCTACAAAAGTGAAAATTTTAAATAACAGGTTATATCTAGCACCAGTTTTTCGTAAAAAAATTAGTGACGAAACAACATGAAAGCTGGGAAGCATAGATAATAGATAGGGTAGTTATAATCTGCAACAAAGTTCACTATGCTTCATATTAGCCTCAAATACATATTTCACTTTCCGGAAATGCATTCATTTTCAACCTACAATGGAAAAAAAAGCCTTTTAACTTCCAGCTACATTAATTTACGTTATAGAAATCTCCTACTCAAGACATTTGTGTGGAGAGTCTTGCTTTACGAAATTGAGACATGGACACTTGGCATGAATGGAAAAATGAATAGAGGCGTTTGAGATAAGGTGCTACCGGAGAATTCTCAGATAATCTTGGATGGAGAGGGTGACTAACTGAAGAGGTTCTTCGGAGAGCTGAGGAGGTGCCTTGGCTGTGGAACTTAATGAGAAAGAGACGAGACCCCTGGATAGACCACACTGTATGACATGAGGGACTATTGGGAACAATTCTGGAGGGCTCAGTTCAGGATAAAATGCGAGAGGCAGACCTAGAAAGAATACGTCAAACAGATCGTAGAGGATATATGCTGTCATTCGTACTTGAAGTTTAAGAGGCTGGCTGAGGATCGGTCGGAATGGAGACGAAATACGACTGCTACAAACTAATCTACAAATTGTTGACCAGAGAAAAAGAATTGATGGACTTATGTCACTAAAGCTGTCCAAAGGGTGCACTTTGCGCCACCCTTCACGAGTTCAAGGCCAACTTTGGAGTAGAACGTGGTGTGTTCTCTCCATACAAGTTTTTAGGACACCGGGACTAGTCACAGATTTACTTTAACTCGCAAGTACGTATGTGTGCGAAGATTCCATGAAAGAAATTCCATTCGCGTGGCAGGTCTCGAGCCCGGATATGAGTACCTTCACACTTCAGCTGCTCACAATAACCGAACCATTTGGGTCTTATACTTCTGCCCAATTTCGAATTCTCATCTTCATTCTATAATGAAATGGGAAATGGAGAAGCCAAATATTTAATTTGCCATTTCTATATTACAGCACAGGCCAGTAATAAGCAACAGAAAGGATAAAGCAATAGAAGGGGGTACATGCATTCACTTCTGTATATATATTGCCTGGAAGCCTTACGAGAAAATAACTTTAGAATTGTTTTTTTTATTTTGTTAGATGAAGTAGCCACACATTATTTTCCTATGATATCAATGCAAAACACTCTTTGCGCTTAAGATGATGGAACAAAAGGAACTTTACCATTGTAAATAGCGGGAGAAATTTTAGACCGTAGTAACGACTTTTATCCACCTAACGAGTAGTATCCTGAAAGAAAAAGTGTAATATATGCCCAGTTTCTTTTTCAGGAAAGTTGCATCAAGGATTCTAGAGCTCTTTTGGGCTTTCTCTCATATCCAGCGGTAAATTTAAGACGAAAGTTATGAAGAACCGAGCTGGAAAGAACTCAAGAAGTACCCAATTCCCCCCTCCTTTGCCCCTAAAGACTCTACCACTACCCTCAAAAGCTGCCCCGTAATACATTCATCTGTGTAGAGCTCTTATGAAAAAGTATGCAATATACTGGGGATTTTTTTGCCAGATTATTTTAGCAAACGTAGTCATCAGCAATCTCTTGCACCTGGATAGCTAGTGAAAAATCATGTAATTAGCTGGCCTAGTAGATTATAAAGAGAAGAAAGGCAATATAGCTTCTTAGCCTCCGGGAAGGACTTAAAAAGCTAGCTTAGCTTAACTCGCTCTATGTTTTCGTTCTTGTATTCAGTTGAAATTCATTGGTAAATTATTTCCACTGAAAACAGCCACATTACATTTTGTTATTCTTTGGCAAACAACAAATTACTTATTCTATCATTTATTTCGGCGCGGGGACTCAACTTTTCACTTACTGGGTAAATAAGAAGGGATTAAGTTTTGAAACATCATAAAAACAAATCATTACGCATTTTCAATGCATTTATATAATTAGCTGACGTAATATCATAGCGATAACATCTTAATTCTCATTCCGTTCATTGAAATCTTTATCGAAATTTTATTCATGTGTAGAGATTTGGAATTATTTATCAATCAATCAGTTTTAAATTCCACGGATGTTGCCATTAACCTTATGTATTTTTCATTTTTTATTTTGCTACCCAAAACAGACAAATGCATTATGGGGTGGATGTATAAAATGAAAAAGGTTATGTTTTTATCTTATCTCTCAAGCATGATGCCTGATGAGTATTTGATCCTGAAGAATACACATTCATAAAAAATAGAGTTGGAAGCGTTCGTTTTGTACTAGAAAGCATTATTAGGTACAAGTGGAAAGAAAAATCACCGAGACTGCAACATGTCGTTCATGTATCCATTGCTGGCTTAAAACATATTGGCAGTTCTTTTAAACCTCCTCTACGATGAAACCATAGTAGCACGTATTAATATTGAATGCGAGAGTTTTCCGTAGCATTATTTCGTGGTTCAGAGCATTTTTTCCACTGTATCGACGCTTGTCATAAACTTTCCACCTTTGTGGAAGTATTTTATATGCCAATCCGTATTGAAAGTATGTATTGTACTTTTCCACGGTTACTTATTGAAATCCAATAACGGGTTTTGCAGATTGCTGCGTCCTCGGGTACAATTGAATACCTTTTATTTATTGATTGTTACAATAGTAACCTTATACTAATGGAAGACTTGGAGACTTGAACTTGCACTAAGGTTTGGTGGAGAAACTAATTTTTGGGAGAAGAGGCATGGGAACGTAGATTTGGGGCTTGTGAGAAGGGAGATATTGTTCTAAAGCATACATCTTTAAGTCTTTTGGTATAACATGAAACATTTCGGGGATAAAATCACTTTCGTGATTGTTTTCAAACAGCTGTTTGGAAATTTAGGCGTGGAGTCCTTGTTAAAGTAACTTCGTGAGTGTTCTATGATGCGTGTCTGGAAATTTTGTCCAGTTTGATCTTTGTAAGATATAATAAAACCATATATAAATAACCTGTTTACTTGTGTCCTTGCATCTGAGGCCTTACAAAAGGGCCACGACATGCACATTAACTCTTCCATGCCGGAAACGTTCATTCCGGAAAGATGCGTATCGCGTTACAGGGTTACAATAAATAACTTTGGAAAAATTAAATACTCATTTTAAATACTTGGCATACTAAACTCTTAATCGGTCTGAAATGATCTTTCAAATTTATTCATGACAGGAAAATATGCCAAACGTTTTAATCCATTATTTGCAGAGATTTTAATCGTATTCCATCGTTGCCCCGGGGTTGGGACATAGGAATATGGTAACTCTAGCATTAACTGCCTACGGAAGAAGAGCAATGGCCCAGAAATGGGAATAAGGAGCTCAAAGACGATGAACACCTACCTTTTCTTGATTCACTGATTCATGTAGTCTCTGCGTGAATCATTTCCACGCTCTTATTCTACTCAACGAAACGTACCTTCGAAAACGAACATGTACCTTCTCTTTAATTCCTCCACCTTCGCGAAAAACGATCCTCCCACTTCTTTTGCCACGTGGTTATTTCCCCCTAACCCTACCGCTCTCTCGCCTGGTTGACCACAGCAATCCTTGCGAGCTCATTTAGCTCTCAAGATCCATTTGTGGAACTCTCTTTCGACGCATCAAAACGCTTACTTTTTCCCAGCCCACAGACCTCCGCGTTTCTCGTATCCAAAAGGCTCATGCCGGAGGCAATCCATCAACTCCATACTCTAAAAAGGACTCCTCATTCTGCTCTATCTCTCTTTCTCGTAGACCCCTTGCCCTGACCGCAAAGAATCCTTCCATAAAACTCGGAAAAGTTGTGAGTATCGTTTTTATTTCCTGCCCCAAAATAGGAAGCAATTAACTAGCCCACGCCGTGTACGTAATGACTCTTTCGTGTCTCGTGACCTGGACATGATGAATGGAATTTCATGATTTCTGTGCATCCTCCGGACGGACGGGCCGAGCCTCTCGCATTGTTCTCCGGATCGCTGCAACCACCCTGTGGCTTCGTTTCCTTTGATCTGAAAGACTCATTAAAAGGTTTAGGGATGGCGAGGACGGTTGCATGCCCTTGATGCTCGTTATGCCTGGTTCAATTGACTTGCGAATATGGATGCAAAGGATCAAGCGCATTGCTTTGCTTGATATGGTAGCCGTAATTTTATGCAGGAAACATTTCTTTAATATTCTCGACTCAACTCACAGTCCATCGGTTCTCAAAATTTTGTGCACTTGATGAGTTTCGCAAGTACCTTGAATGTTCACTCAAAATGGTATTACTACGGAGATAAGAAGGGAATTGAAGTAAGGGTAATTAGCTTTCCTTTGCTGCCATGACTCTAACCATTTCATTCAAAACACGATTGAATTAGTGAGCTTCTTCATATTAGGAGGCCAATAACGCAAACTATATCCATCATAAAGCCAAATTAGGTTAATATATGCGGCAAATGTACAACAAATATGCAGACAACCATGAGGTAAAAATTTCGTTGCAAATATTTATATATCGCCACTTATTGTTAATGTGATCCCTAATAAAGATATTAACTGCAGGTATTGGTATTATTGATCAAAACTTGGAGTACCTTGGTACGGTTCTACGAAAATCTGACTTCGAAAGCGATCGTAACAAAACTAGTTCAGCATAATTGCTTTGCAGCATATTTAGCAATCACGCTGATAGAAAAGTTTAAAGGACCATCGGCCTGGTTTCTGTAACCCCCTAATTTTAGAACTTATGGCGGCCAATCATAAATAAACCACATGTTTCGCTATATATAATAAATTACTTCAAATACATTGAAATTCAAGAGTATCCTTGTGAATACCTCGACATAGAAGAGAAGACAAACTTACGTAACAAATTTTGCGTATAGTTTTGTGAACACAATTGATACGAAAAATAAATAGAAAGAATGCAGAGGAAGAACAAGAATGGAGCGCATCAGGCGGAATATGTAAGACGTTAGAGTTAAGAATTATTTTGGAATGAAGCAGTTGACGGAGGTAAGAGAGAATTGAAGAACTGCTCCTAACCAATTTTTGAATTGGTAATGCTGGTAATCCTGCTGGTAAGTGAATCTTGCTGGTAACTTACCCAGGTGAATAAACGCCCGTAGGTCAATGTTGCCTGTGTATTTCAATATAATGCTCGATAATTGAATCAAATAGTTGGGTGGAAGGGTGCGTAAAGGGGAAGGCAGAGAATTTCAAACGACGTTGGGTCTCACGTGTGGTTGATTTTGAGGCCCACATCTCCTTGTAAATTTTCTTTACTCTTCTTCATCTCGATGAGCCTAAGATTTAGCCGCGTTGAGAATATTTCAATCTTGAATATGATTTTATTTTTCATACTTTTTAGTTATAATTAAGGTTTTTTTAGAGGCACATGATATAGTTATAATCGTTTCTGTGTCACCAGCAGGTAACTCTCTGTGTGGAGTTTGTCAATAAAGCCTCTTAAGCTAGTCCTAGATCGATTAAAACTCCTATTTTATAACTAGCGTGACTTACATACGTTTGAAAAATGCTGTTACTGTTACTTACGACTAAGAAAATGAGAGATACATTGTGATCGTTAAATAAAATGAGAAAAGCAATTTGATCTGATTAAAAGATCTACAACCAGATAAAGTAAAGAATGGGAAGTAAGTTTTCCCATGGCCTGGTTAAAAGGATTTCATCTTTATTTTTCCGTTATATCCACTGGCGAAAAATTATGTTTTCAAGTGAAAAGTATCTCTATGGCAATAGATCCTGATGGGTAAACCCGAAGAGCAGATTAGAATATGCTCTTGGGTGGTACTATGCAGCCAATAAACACAAGTTGGAATCGGGAATTTCTTAGAGGGAAAATGGAGGACTATTTGACTCTGAATGTACCTGAATTTTTTTCAGATTACCAGAACTCCATCCGGGATTGCCAAAAATAAACAAGTGTAATCTTCTGAGGCGGCGGAAAAAACCAACGTTTTATGCACGCACACTCTACAAATTGCATTTCCTCCTATTTCCAATTCAATCTCTTGACATAGGTCTTGTCTAGCGGACACAGTTTATTGCTTCTATGTAAATAACCAAAGGCTATGCAAAATTGACTATTTACTCTATTTAAGTTGGTCACGCAATTTAATGACCGAAGAGGCAGTACTACTGCACATGTTGTGTTTACTTGCGGAATTGCTTGATGAAAGTCAGTGAAAGGTATCAAAGACATTCGTTGACGAAAAAATGTTTTTCCCTTCTTAAAAAAGAATCATCATTTGATAAAATTCCTGGGATAGATATCTAAAATTCCTGAGATAGGCTGGGAATATACTTTGGTATATATAGGGTTGCAGCTTTAATAATGTTACTGAGATAGAGATTCAGTGCTCAATTACTCAATTCAATAACAAGTACTCAGTTAGCCAATTGTTCTTAGCCAATAACCAATATCCAATGCTTCTTTGTTCTATAATTTTTTCTCTGCATTAGGATGAAAAACGCAAAAATGCTGTTGATAATTAAAGCGTTTGTATTTGCATGACTAAATAGTTCGCTCTTACTAGTGTTAAGTACTGTAAGTACTATTTGAAAGGATCATTCTCAAGGAATAAATCATACATATATGCATACATACCGATCGCGCCGTTACTTATTTATACACCTAAATCTGCTTCAATAATTTCCTCCATACTGACCTATCTTTGAAAACCTCTTTTGCCTCATTTACCCCCATACACTGCTTCATACACGCCCTCATATTTTTAAGACTGCTAATATTCCTCCTCCTAAGAATTTCCTCTACCACAACTTTCTCGGCCTATATCTACCTCTTGCACCATTTATTTCACTCGTATATATCTGTTTCGTTATTCGACTCTCATCCATCCTCTCAACATGAGAGAATGAATGAGAGTCAAACCAACGAAGCACACTCCTTTCATGTGTGTCCATTACTGGAGCATCTAACCCACATTCATTTATTACCCACTCATTTCTGACCCTATCCATCCTACATTTGCCGCAAACAATCCTCAGATAACTCATACCAACGGCTTTTGTTCTACTCTTATGTCTGTCCTGACATACCCATGTTTCACTACCATTCAACAAAGTGGGGTGAGTACAATTTTGGACTCTGCGATTATCGCTTCCTTAGACAGGCACTCATTCCTTAATATGCTCCACATGCTACCTACCACTTTCCTTCCAGCATTCTTACGTATCTTTATCTCCTCATCTATCCGTCCATCTTTCGCAAACATCTTACCCTAGTACACATAATCATCCACTTGTTTAATTACTTCACTATTCAATTCATCATTCATCATGCAATTATTCTCCTCATTCTCCTTACCAAAAATTACTTTAGTCTTGCACGCATTTACTCTCAATTCCATTCTCTCTGTTGATTCTCAAAATTTATCTAGGAGCTTCTTTAATCCCTGTTGGCCCTCTTAGATCAAAACAGCATCATCCACATATAATCGAACTCGCACGTTTACATATCCAATCAAGTCACCGTCGTTTTCACTACATGCACATTAACAAATTCATCCATAAATTCATTGAACAGCCATAGTGTCGTTATTCATCCTTGCTTTTCACCCTAATTTATTACAAGCCAATCACTCAGAAGCCAGTTAGCTCTCACTCTTGCCTTACTATTACCATACATCGCCTTCATAACATTCAATAAATTTCACTTCATAGTCCTTCAAAACCTCCCACAACTTCTTTCTATTTTCCCTATCATATTTATTCTCTTAATAAACAAACGCACGCTTTCTTTCGGACGCCCATACATTTTTCTATCACTTGCTGAAGCGCAAAAAGCTGGTCACTGCATCCTGTCCCAGGTATAAACACCCACTGTACACCCCGTATTGTCAGAAGTAATATTTGTTAGTCTTTCGATTAAAATTTTGCTGAACACTTTTCCCAATATCTCAATAAACTAATGGGCCGATTAATATTATATTCAGTCTTTTCTCCCTTCCCTATGTACAATGGAACGATGATTGCATTCTTCCAACCCACTGGAACAACAGAATCCTGTAAGCATAAATCATGTAGTTCACACAACAAATGAGTAAATTACACCTACACTTCAACATTTCACTGGATATCCCATCTACGCCTGCAGCCATCTCATTTTTCAATACTCTCAATGCCGTTATGACCTCATTCTCACTGATCTCCTTTTCCATCATTACATTCTCGCATACTGCTTCGGAAGGCTACTCCTCAGCGCCTGTATCATTATTGTATAATTATTCAAAATACTCCCTCCAGCATTTCCTGATATGCTTTCATTCCACACGATCTCTGCACTTTTGTTCTTTACCTCATTCATTCCCCTGCCTTCACCAATCTTAGCTCTTTTTACCCACTTCCAAGACAGCTTTTTACTGCCTTCAAAATCACTCTGCATCTTGCTAGCTTCATCCGAACGCATTCTTGCCTTGCTCTCTTTCACAGCCATTTTTCATTCATTATTTTTCTTTCTGTAAATCTTACATGAGATAGAAATGTGAAGGCGAAAAAGAAATATAAAGAAATAATAATTGAGCACTTACAAATGGAGGAACGGTTAGCGACAGGAAAGGGTGTGGAAGAAAAGTGGAAGGTGTTGAGGCAAGCGCTGACAACAGCTGCCACGGAGGTAGTTGGAGTGAGTGAAAGAAGGAAACGAGAGGAATGGTTCGATGGAGAATGTGAGCAAGTCATAGCTGAAAGAAATGTAGCAAGGAACAAAGTGAATACACGGAGAGCCGCTGAAGAATACCGGGACAAAAGAGGAGTGGCAGACAGAGTGTGCAGGAAAAAGAAAAGGGAATACCAGAGAAAAATGCTAGAAGAAATGGAAAATGCAAGAGGTGGTGGTGAGGTCAGAGAATTTTACCAGAAGGTGAAATATGAAAGATAAGGTTTCCAACCTAGAGTTACATATTGAAAAGATAAATAGGGAAATTTTATTGGAGATGGGAAAGGTATTCTAAAGAGGTGGAAAGAGCACTTTTAGGAATTGCTCAATCAGGATTCAGTTGGGGTAGAGGGGACTGAGGATGAAGAAACAACCAGCGGGAATGAAGAAGAGGAAGAAAATAAAGAAGAACCAACGCTTGCGGAGGTCAGAAATGCCATTAAGGAATTGCGTAACAACAAGGCCCCAGGAAAGGATGGAGTAACGGCTGAAGAACCTAAAAATGGAGGCGAGTTATTGACTTCCAAAATACATGAGCTAATTGTGAAGATATGTAAATCAGAGGAAATGCCGGAGGAATGGACACTCGGGGTCATATGTCCCATACACAAAATGAAAGATAAAGCTGGAAATTCTAGAGGCAACACACTGCTGAGTGTAGGGTATAAAAATTTGGCCAAGGTTCTGGCGAAAAGATTGAGACAACCAGTGGAGAATCTACTGGGAAAATATCAAGGAGGATTCCGTCAGGGAAGATCAACTACAGATCAGAATTTTACCCTAAGGCAAATTCTAGAAAAGTATTATGAGTTTAATGTGGTTTTATATAAGATGTATTTAGATTTTAAGCAAGCGTATGACTCAGTGTTTCGAGGAAAGCTTATGGAAGCCATGAAGGATTTTGGCATCCCAAACAAAATAAGAAGGCTGTTGAGAATGACACTTAAAAAATCGAAAAGTGTTGTGAAGATTGACGGGGACTTTTAGGAGGAATTTGGCATAAAAAGAGGCTTAAGGCAGGGTGATGTATTTTCCACAATGATTTTCAATTTAGCATTAGAAAAGGTTATTAGGCAGACTGTGACAAATAATCCCGGAGGAACGATTTGTAATAGGATGAATCAATTTATTGCATATGCTGATGACCTGCGGATGCTATCAAGAAATAGTCGAGAAAACGAGGAGACATTTGTGCATCTTGTTAAAGCAGCTGAAACAATAGGTTTGAATATTTACGAGGAAAAAACCAAATGTATGGTGTTGTCCAATAAACAAGTGGAAAGAGGAGAAGACTGAGATAAAATATTCAACCAAATAGATATAGTAGACCACTTTAAATATTTGGGAACAATAGTCGCAAATGATAACGCTAATGAAAAAGAGATTGAAGCTAGAATTGCAACAGGAAATCGAGCATACTATTCTTTACAAAAAGAATTCGAAGCTAAAACCGCAGAAATACAAATACAAAAAAGAAAAAAAGCAGAAATACAAAGAAAAGAATATATAAAGCTGTCATCAGGCCTATAGTCACCTATGGTATGGAGGCATGGACGTTGACGGTCAGAGAAGAAAATTTGTTACAGAGGTGGGAGAGAAAAATTCTTTGGAAGATAGTCAGTCAATGAAGAAGGACAATGGAGGATTCGAAGGAATGAGGAATTGTAGCAGCTGTATGGGGAAGATGGAATATTAACAGAGATTAAGAAATCCAGAATTAGATGGGCAGGGCATGTACAAAGTATAGCTGGGGAAAGAGTAGTGAAAATAATTTTAGAAGGAAAACCAGAAGGAAGAAGAAGTAGAGGAAGACCCAGGAAAAGATGGGTGGAGGATGTAGAAGAGGATTTGAGGAAGCTGGGGGTCCGGAGGTGGAGAGAAGTAGCGGAGAACAAAGAAGAATGGAAGGAAGTTGTGAAGAAGGCCTTGGCCCTCTATGGGCTATAGCGCCGATGATGAGGATGATGAAATCTTACATGCCTTAGTACGCTCTTCCTCAGATTTCGCAGCAATCGTATTCTTGTACGCCTCTCTCTTTTCCCTGACTGCAATCTTCACTTCTTCGTTCCACCAAGCATCACCTTTCATTCTTCCTACCACTCCTTTTCCACATAAACTTTCATCACACTCCACAATCACTCCTTTTAAACACTCCCACGCATCATTCACATTCTCGTTTCTGATGTACTCGTCCCATTCTCTCTGCTTCAGGAATAGAGCATCCTCAAGTATGCAACCATACTGCATTCTTACCTTTCGCTATAGCTACCTCTCCACTTTTATTCTCAACTACTTACGCGCAACATTCTTCCTTGGCATCCACTTTTTGCCCAGATTCACTTTGGAGAGTACTAAATAGTGGTCTGTTTCCCATTCAGAACTTCTCATCACTCTCGCGTCCCACACTTAATCCACCAATCTCTCATCATACACAAAGAAATCAATCATACTTTTACAGTCGCTCCTTTGCCAAGGGAACATATGTATTCTCCTATGTTTAAACCATGTGTTCGGCACAAAAAATCCTTTTTCCTAGCACACACTCGCCAAGTTTCCACCATTATTATTCGAGGGGTCATCAAATAGCCCAACCGCTCTCTCAGATGCATCACGCCTCAAATCTACCCAGCCATTCATGTCACTTAGTACAAGTATTCTCCCACCAGGGTCGCATTCATTCAAAACCTCTCTCAGTTTTTCCCAAAACTCATCTTTCACAAGTCACTCTCTCCATCCAGTGGTGCGTAGCACGTAGCACAACCACAACTCCCCTAATACTTACTTTTATGCGAACCCCGAGCAATCTAGGGGATACTAACTCGTACTTCCTTACTAGCAACTTAGCTCTTTCATTAAGAATGAGTCTTACACCTTGAATGCCGCGTACATTATCGTCAATTCCTGACCACAGTACCAGATTACCGTCATTTATAGTAACAACATCCCTCCCCTTGCGCTTAGTTTCACATACACTCAAAACATTAATTCGTCTCACTTTCATTTCATTTAACAACTCATGTTCCATGATAAAATATAACAACAATTTGTTGTGTTATATTTTATCATGGATATATCGCATTTCCACTATGTAAATCCTGAAACGATTTCATTAACTCATGTTCCTTTCCATATTCTCCTCTCACATTCCAAGCACCGATAGTCCAGTTCGTATTGCTAAGTCCGTATCTTGATGGGCCAACCTTATTCAGCTTCCGCCGCCCATCGTGGCTTCGGCCGTTCGAGGCTACTTCGTGACTGTTATGAGTAACTTTAATAGAGTATGCAAGGTTACCAGTCTTTGCAGTACCCGCACCACTTTCTGTCTTCCCTGCTAACGGTTATGGTGCTCTACCGGTCAGTTTTGGCACATTTTCGCCAGTATGCCGCAAGAGAAACCAAAACATAGTAATACACTAGTCCCGCTTTTACTCTTCTACTCAAGCTAGGATCCCTTCTGAAAGGACTACCTTGAGAGCCAGTATACCGTTACCCGCGACCCACCACTAGTAGGTATATGCGGTGTACTGACACCAGGTCACACCGGGTCAAAGAAGAATTTGATAAAAAAATAATTATGATGAAATTAGGGGAGAATCGTTGAAATATCTCTTCATTTAATAAAATATGGAGTGTAGCGCTACGTAGTTAAGGATCTACGTGGAAACTAAAAGAAGTCGATAATGTTCATGAGTATGGAGCTTTAAGAATGCCTTAGGGAAGCCTTAGTATACTAAAATCTATTGCAGAAAGAAAAATTAGAAACACGAAGGTAAAATATTTTCTAATAAATTTATATCTATCTTTAAATATGAATGCATGTGAAAAACCTATATTAGCCTAGAGGATCTTAGTCATTTGTTTAACATAGGCAATAGGAATATACATATCAAATTTGATAATTTAACTTATCCATGTGCATGAGGAGAACTGTGTACATTTTTAGCGCCAATTTCTGGGATTTTTAAAATGTTTTTATTTGGATAAAATCAGGTTGTTGACTGCTAAAGGGAGTTCGTTTATAGTAAAGTAAGGGTTAAAATGAAGCTGTATGAATATTTTTTCGTTTGATGCCGATAATTACGCCTACCCTCGCGGGATGAGGTTATATCCCCGTGCTTGGAGTAGTCAGTCGCCTTGTGTACCCGAGGCGGACGCTCACAACGGCGAGAAATCATTTCGTTTGTCGATTCGGTGCGTTCCCCGAATTCCTAGCCGTGTTTGCTCGCCGTTTTAAATTTTCCGCTCCTCGTGCAAGGGGGTGAGAGCACAAACGAGAGGCAATCCCCATCCTCTTTTGACTCGACCCAGGCCCAATCCCCCCCACCTACCTCTCCACCCTCACCTCAATCTCTTCCTCTTTATGCCCTCATATGTGCCTTTCAAGCGATTCCACTCGACGTCGTGGGAATTCATCTCTTGAGAGTCCCTCTCTCTGTACTTTTCATCTCTTACCCTTTCCTCTCCTTCACTCTCTCTCTCTCTCTTCCCATCTTTTTTATCGTCCCTCCACCTCCCATCTCCTTCATCCGTTTCTCATTCCCCTCCTCCGTCCTCCAAAGGCTTCCAAAACACTCGTTTCTTCCTCCTCCCCGCCCGCCACCCTTGTTCGTGTAACACACGCTCTATTTCCACCGAGATTAACTCGCGGAGGAGCCACCAGAGGGCAGGGTGGGAGACTTGTCTTCCGATTGAAACGAACGGCTCTGGTGGGCAGGGCGGGGGTAAAAGATGTTTCGTGTGGAATCAAAGAGGGCTTGAGGGGGGGAGGCGGGGGATGGGGGGGGGCTGGGTTGTTGGAGATCTTCCCTGGTGCGAGAGAAAGGGTGTAAGGGAAGGACGGGAAGGAAAAGGCGAAAGTGGAAGCTTTTTTCCGGGGAGCGGCGGCGGCAGGCGAAAACGATGTTTAAGGGAGTGAGAGGCAAGAGAAAATCGGGGAGTCCCATAGGATAGCATGTCGGGGCCAAGAGCCTTATGAAAAAAATATACAAACAAAACTTTTGCGCATGGAACGCCCTCTTAACCGGCATTTAATGCCAAGGCTATTATAGAATTTAAAAATAAATGTGAATATTTCTCCACGTGGCCTTGAAGTTTCCCCTGCTGGGAGAGAGGAAAATTGTAGCAATTTTAGTTTCGCGCCACTGATGAAAGTGTAAATATGTTCCAGGAACCAAGTTATTCCCTCAAAAATTACCGACGTGGATGTTGAGCGTACAAAACACAGCCTATTTACTGGGAATTCTTGAAAATAAGGACAGCTCAGCGTTTCAATGTAGCAGAGGCTATTTTTGAATGTCATTCAATGGTCGTTATCATTATTAATGCTACTTTCTGCAAGCATAAAATTTTTTATGCTTTCATCTGGCTATATTTACATGTCATTCAATGTCACTAAAACCTGTTATTTGATTAACAATATTCGCTTAACTTACTTTTTCTGAAATTGTCGTAAACAGTGTGGTATTTTTAGTTCTTCGTTCAATGGACGATGTCACAAGGAACATATTTCAAAAAAATAAAGTTTTTTCGAATAAATAATAGAATAAACGTTTTTCACGGAGTTTAACTACAGAAAGTAAAAAACCCTGCAGACTAAAGTCATTTAAGGCATAAAGATTTATATAAAAAGTTCGATTTATTTTTTAAATATCCTCCGTAAATTAATAATAATTTACACGCTGCCTGAGCTAGTCAAAGTCAAAGAGCAGTTTACATGTCTCTCTGCCTTTAGTTTTATTCTTAAAGAGAAAATTGTGTATCTCCATTCAATTTTTATTCACGTTTTACGATTGTTACAGGTCACATATTCGTCGCTCTAATATTCTCAATTCAATGGTGAGTGAGGAGAAATAACTTCTGGAGCAGATTAAGATGAAGAGACAGAAGCCTTGGACTCTAAAAGGTATTTCTTATTCCACTTAAACCTATCTAAACCAGTAAATTACCTTGTATTATAAGCTTTAAAACGCTCAAAACATAAGTGTAATTGATTGAATTACTTTAGATTCTATGACTGTATCAAATTATCAAATTACTAGAGCTTGGCAAATCAGGGCAGATCTTGGTAGCTCACTTAATGTTAATCTGTGTGAAGCAATTTCTTTATGCTACCAAAAAATTGCTCATAGAGAACTTATATTATAAAAAATATTTTACTACGTCTGATATTTTACACGTGACTAATGTCTCATAAAATAAGTGATAACTCCTTTTTTTTCGAATTTTTTTTTTCCTCGAATTTGGCAAATACGCTTTTCCCTTAATACAAACTGGTCTCCGTTGCGACAAGCTGCATATTTCTACTCTTCCTCGGGGAGAAAAATCTTCCGTAACTTTCGCCTCTTTCCATCTCCTCATTTATGAACAGAAAAATCAGTGTTTTCTTTCCGTTCCGACTGATGAGTAAATAGGGGGTTTTCCAAGCCAAACTTGCACGCAGCAGTATCTAACTTGCTGCGGAGAAGCTGGCAGAACGGTTCTATTCATATATTATCTGATCGCCGGGTACACACTGTCTGGGCAATCTGGCTGGTGGACTGCGGCGTACTTTCTCCGCATCCTCGCAATTTCTCCGCTCGTCCATATGTTTACCGACCATGCATTGCCTCCGGCTAACGAGAGAAATTGCTAGTAATAGGACAACGGACTCACTTTCTATTAGTAGTCTGTTTCGAATTCGAGATGCAAACATGATTGAGCACTAGCGTGCTGCATAAATGAGGGCGATTCAAGTAGCCCTCTTATCCGTTTAGCATTCACCTCGCACTATGTAAGCCACCGTAGGGATGTCTTGCAGTGGTTGATAAAAAAATAGCTACATCATTAGTTGCGAGGAAATGGCAAAAAACTAATGTGAAGAGATAGAGAGCGAAAAGTGAGAGTTAAATAAGTGAAATATCTAAATACGTGGAAATATTTTTACTGTTGTAATTTAAACTACGTAGCTTGTCGAAAGTAGAGTTGTATGTACTCTTCAAATCGACGAAGAATTTCTGTAATTTTGTAAGTTTGCTTCTAAAAGTTATGAATGTCTCCGTTAAATCCTGAAATTATAGGTAGAATGTTTAGAAATATTGGAGCTGAAATTTCTGACTCGGTGTTTTTCGTGGTTTCATTAGCTAAGTTACATTCGCTGTTCAAGTTCGAGTTGCTTCTCAATTTTTTTTCTTACTTCAACAAATGAAATGTATCTCAGCCATGGTTACAAAGCATGCAAATTACACATTGGGAACCAACTTGAACTCAATAAGACCTCAAGGTTTGTGATAAATTCACCACAAGCATCATAATTTAAAGTAGTCATTACGAGAAAAGGGGTTGTTTCAGAAGGTATTTTGGTTTATAATTTTATTTTAGGGAAGGTAATAACTAGTTAACTGATATAAAATCACAAAGAAACAAGACAATTCCCAAGCAGCCAGAGTTGTACAATATTATTTATTGCACCCGCAGTCTGAGATGTAACGTTCAGGAATAGGTGTTTTCGTTTTGTAGTTACCTACTAAAATAAAATTTGTTATTAATCACAAAAATGTATTAAAACCAAAATTTAAGGTACAAAATATCGAGCTTTCCTTACCTATGTCCGAGAGTTCCCTTAGACCAGATCACGTGATGATAATGCAGATTCATAGAAATACGGGATGTCAGGGTGAGATTTGTGTAAAATAAAATCAAAATTCATATCTTTTTGAGTGAGGTTTATTTATCCACCAAGTTAAAGCTACAAAATTAGCCAGAGATGGAGTTACATCATGTCCAAAAAGTAAGCTGAATAAGTATTTGATGCTCAATGAATGCCAGCCGTAATTAGTGCATATATCAAATACGTTCTGCTTCAGAGATTGTCCAGCGTGTGGCTTGCGTTTAATGCAAGAGCTTTACCAAACATTTACGTCACGTCTTGAGGAAATGCCCCGAGAATGTGACTTGAAACTCTTGCTTGGAAAAAATATAGGTGATAGAGATTTTATAAAGGAAAATGGAGTCATCGACCAGGCATCGCGCAATTCTCAAGGTTGGAAGTGGATTCATTTTTCGCCGAAGTACTTTAGAAAAGTTAGACTGCTTTACGCTATGGTTAGAGAGAGATTGTGTTGAGTTCTTCAAAAACTTTTGCAGGTGTGAAACTTTATCTGGTACACTTTATCGGCTCACGCCGTTTGTAGTAACGTGTGCCAAGCGTCTTTTGCCTGAATGCAGACATGACCATCACTGGCACAGGGTAGTTTGGGTGGGGTTTCGGCGTTCTTTGACACGTTTGCCGAGCGATGTGGAACGACTGACCGTTTAAACAACAATATTTGTTGTCAGATTTAGAGGAAACGGTATCAAAAGTCTCTGAATTGGAGATAAAGAGACAAATCAATATTTATGTAGTCAACTTTAAGAATTTATTTTCCTGTAATAAAATGGATTAAGAGCGACTTTGATTTGGTTTGCTAGATTGAACATCATTCAGTCAGCTTAACCTGTAAAGCGAAGGGGCAAAAAGGCTCAAAATCCTCTTTTCGTGTTTCAAGGTATTTTTGACTGATTTTTTTATAGAGTTGACTGAATATTCATACTTTTGCAAGTCTTCCTCGTCATTTATAAGTTTTGCCTTGAAATCGTATCCTTTTGCTATTTCTATTAATCTCAATGTCTCGGTTTCCGTCTTTTGTTGCCATTTTTTTGGCATATATGTAAGAGAAAAAATATGATGGCATGTTTATTTTAAAATGAAAGTATAGGATTGACAGAAGAAATTAATCAGCATATTTACCCATAGCATAATCATTCACTCTAATACATCGATACCTTAATATTTAATTGATTGTTTCGATATCCAGTAAATCGGTGACGATTTTCATTTCGTATTTCAAAAACTTAATTATGACATGACTTTATTATTTCTTATTTAGTTAAGCAGCTTAATGGACAACATAGTGGTAAAGCTAATGTCTTTATCCACCAATTCTGCAGTGATTAAAATAACTTTTCTGACAGAATATTTCTCCTTCACATGACATTGGCAATTTAGGGATTTTATCGTTGTGCTCAGTAAGGGCAATCTTTTTGACGTCTTAGCAACTTATTAGAAATGACATCTATTTCAAGTATCGAATTTCAAACTCAGTCAGTCATAATTATGAAGAATAATGAGACTTTTTTCGAATGCTCCTGGGAGAATGAACCACAGAAAATGTAAATGCAAAAGATTTCTTATAGAAAAAAATAATCAGATCAGCTGGGAGAGAAGAAAAAGATGACGTCGGCCACCTTCCATCTCTCAGTTCACCGACTCCTGCACTCATCTTGGCTAACAAACACTCAGGCAGTTTATAATCGCAGCTTAATATCTTTCAGAAAAGCAGTTACAATGGAACTGAAGCGTACAAGAGCTTTGGTAATGATTGAAAATTTTCATTATCAGCAGTCATAAATCCGAAGGTTTGCTTATCGGAGCTATTCTAACCATTTTACTTTCAGCTTACCGCTTTGTTTCACCATAAGCCTACTTTTCTAAACTCTTGTCCAGTTTTATAAATTTAGTCCCTCCCATGATCGGTTGCTTTTCCAATTCTTTGAGCCTCCAGGAGTACTGCTAAATACCGTTTACTAAAAAGTATTAGATGCCAAATTTAAGTTCTGCATTCTGACGTGACTGTTAAATACATTAACTCTAAGTGAAAAAAACAGAATTTTCTAAAATTACTTTACCTCTGTACAATTACCTGGCAACGGAAATCATTCAAATTTAAGAGTTAAACAGTCGTAATTTTGTGAATCACTTTTTCTTCCATGCATGTATTTTCTTCGTACTCGATAAACTTTCCCGATACCGGCTCGGTACTCTGTAACTTAAGTATCAAGGGAATCAAAGAATTAGGTTCCAATTGGTAATCAAAAAGAACAGGTTTTATAGTCTGCCACCGTCAGATATCACCGCTTTTCTAACTATGGTAGTTTAAAAATGGGCGTATTAGTAGGGCTAACCAATTGAAGTTTTCGAGCCCAATCTATGATGAGTTTGAGTCACCCTAGACCTATATTTAAGAAGCGCCTGAGAATTGAGCCAAAAGCGTTCCTTCAAAGAGAGTGATATATTAAATATTGCACGATAACAGCCGTCGACCCGTATTTGAGGAGCATGAAAACCGACTAATGACGACCCACCTACTTCGGACCACCTCTTAACTCTTGTTGAAGTCTTTAATTTTTTTACGTCCGTGCGTCTTGCGTGAGGATTGACACTTTTTTTACGGCAGTAAGGAAAGATCCCAGTGAGGCAAAGGATGTCGAATAAATGCAATGAATCCGTGGCTTCTATCTCCACTCATTCTTTTCGGCTGTTTAATCAAAACGGAGAAAGTAGCAGGGAGGAGAGGAAGTGAGTGTAGATCGTGCCGGGATGCAATGAGACCTACCAGGGAAAATTGGGAGTGGAAGGAAAGGGAAAAGGGCAGGGCTGGGAAGAGGGACGGCAGACGGTAGAAGCGCCCGGCCCTCATCTCGTCATCCCCGCCTTTGCGACGAGAACCCGCGTCTCAATTTGTTTGAGCTCGTCAAGAGGGAAATGGGAAGTCTCGCTCTCTTCTTTTTTATACATATATATATACGGGTAACCGTACCAATTTCCTTTTCGTCCCGCTCAGTTCTTCTTCGTTTCTCCTCCTTGAAGACTGCCTCTGCTACTGCTGCCACCATAGTCCCGTGTGGAAAAAAATTTTGAGCAAGAAGCAACTGCCTTTTTTTCCCTCTCTCTCCCTTCCGGCTAGCTTCCCGTCTTTCTCTTCCCATGTCCTACATTGCGTCTTCCTGCGAGTCCTTTCTTACTTCCTCCTTCCCACTCAATACTCCTCTTCCCTTGGCCATTTACGCAACTCGCCTCTCCAATAAGAAAATTCCTTCTCATTCCTCAATTTCTTGACTCGAGTCTCATCTCTTGGGGCGTTTCTCTTCCTGTGCCGCCCCTACTCCCACCCACTGCTAGGTTTCCCACCCCACTGCTCCCTTAGCTCGTCCTACGATGCGTATTTGTCACCCTCCCGTGCTTTCTCCGGGCCAAACTCATTTCCGGGGGGATCCTCGTCCCTTCTCCGGAGGTCTTCTCTATTCCTCCCGGAGTCGATCTGCTCTTCCTTCCTTCCAGAGCAGCGTTCCCTCACACGCAAAAATGTATACACCCACACGCACTCTTGTTATTCTCTTTTCTTTCCTCTTCTTCTCTTCCGGCCTCACTTTCATTACGGACAGAACACTTCAGCCCGCCCCCGTCCTTGCGTCCAAGGCTCTCCTCTCCGTCCACAAAAGTGGTGATCGATGAAAGCGAATGGAAGGTCCAGCCTGTTGTATTGGCACTTTCATTGAGGGCGAACGTATCGCTCCTTTTTTCAATATAATCAAGCAGGATTAAGACCTAAATATTTAATTTAATGCTGTAAGAGATGTGACATCTTTTATGAAATAAAAATTTGTTCAGAGCCACAAAGCAGAACATCGAGGGAGGGCGAGACATTGTCGCAGAACGAAAATGAGGGCTGCAGAAAGTTATCGTATACACTGAAATAAATATTGGAACTCTATTTACTATAAGCACAATAAAAACAAAGAATTGATCATGTTTGAATTGCTTACTTATTTACTTATAAAACCTCTATAGTTAATTTATTACTAAAACCCCCTCACTCGCAGAAAGTTTTTCGTCTTAGCATCAACCGTTGCAGATAGATAAAACACATTCTACCTTGGGGGGTCAGGGTATTAAAAAGTGAATAGTTTTTTTAACATGATGCGTATTCTCGTGGAATAAGTTATTAATATCAATGCAGTATTCTCATGAAAGACATATTTTTTAGAGTCAGAGAAAATTCTACAGAGTTTCACACTTGAAGGATCTTATCTCCCTCTTAAATTCCTTTCTTCACCCCCGCGTAAGTCCTACGCAGATACTTCATCCCGTACATGAAACCTATTCTTTATATTCTCCTTTTTTGCTTTCCTAATATCCATCCTTATTTCTCGGCCTTGAGCTACCCATAGCTTCCTACAAGCACATACCCTCCCTCTTCATGATCTCATCCAAAAGCTGCTTATCCTCGCCCACCATAGCAAGCATTTACTAGTTTGTCATCTTTTACGTCCTCCTCCTCCGCACCCACATCTCAAAAGCTGGCAGTCTATTCTTGTCGTTATTTTTCTAGGGTTTCTGCCCTATACAACGATACGCTCCATATTACGCTCTTCGCCAAGTTTTTTCTTTTCACCCTTGCCCAAGGTCCCAGTCATTTACTCCCTTCTACTTCATAATACCTTCTTCGCTAACACTATTCTCCTCCGCAAGTCTTTGCTATAAGTATTATCAACTATAGAAAAACTATTAACGTACATTGGATAATGAATTTGTGACACCACATTACTTTAAAAAAATAGATTCATGGGATAAATTACTGACATATAATTACAGGTTTTTCCTATCTTTAATTCGAGTTGTTGTTATCTATATTAAATTGTCCTTTCTCAAGTTCAGTGTTAGTGCGTCAGCGTTACGTATAAATATACATAAATACTAACCGCGCCATTCCATTTCGGGTAAGGCGAAGAGCTATAAATTGTGATTATTCCTAGCAAACTGTCTCCCTTTTTATAACTCATAAATAATGCCCGATCCTGAAAACATCTCTTGATTATCTTGCACACATGCATGCTTCATAGAGGTTTTCATTTAACTGAGTTATTTATTGGACCACAGAAGAAAGCGTTAAATTTACTCTTTGTTTCTTTGGTAAATATGGGAAATGAATCAAACTTTCAGCTTTTGCATTGAATTTTCAATAGATTTATTTGTAAATTTAGAGGAATGGATTTCTGTATTTCTGATTTTATCTGTTTAGGTTTATAGGCATGTCAAAATTGAGCTCTTTAGCTTTTTGGTGGATATAAGTTATTTTTACCAATCAGTTAAGATTAATACTTATCGTATACCTTCTCAAACGTTAACTCTTATTGATATATTTTGGCGAAATATGAAAAATGCCTTTGACGAAATGAATCCTTTATTTGCGGCATGCTTATCATGTCGAAATTATTGGGTGCATGTTATTAAAAGAGAAAAGTCCATATCTAGCTAAATATAGAGAAAATATCATGCAAATAAATGGTAGTCAAAATGGTTTTGATGAGGAAAAATACGATAAGTGAGATTAGTGTTGACGGAGAGACCTTTTGCATTACTCTTTCTTTTATAGTCATGAAGCGAGTGAGAGAAGAGGTGGTTTCATATAGAATCAATTCTGGAATAAACAAAATATTACGAAGATTTTTCCTAAGTAATATGGACAATTATTACTCAGTTAAGGCTTTAACTATTGAACTTTATAGTACGCAATGAAAATCTCGTATTGTGGCTCTAATATCACTTCTAAAGATATTGTGCGGGTTTAAAATAATGTCGTGCGCGAAAAACCTTATCAAAGTTTTCTGTAATCTCCTTTTGAGCAGTATTTATCGCAAATGTCCCAACTGGGAACATTGGTACTTTTACTTCAATTATTTTTTACGGTTGTGCTAAAAGAATCTTTAATTTCATTGAGGTGGATGGAAAAGGTGGATCATTTTCAAATTTTATCCTGGATATAAAAACATCCACAATATTGTATTATTGGAATTTCCTTGCTTATTTTTGGATAACTCGGAGTAGTAGACAAATTGGTGGACTTGTGGAATAGGAATATCTACCTAATGTGAAAAAGTTAAGGTTAGTAATTCTAAAAAATATATATTAGTAGCTTTTAACCTGTAATTCCGATAAAATCTCCATGCTTTTTCGCTGGGAACACAGGATAATATCAATTTAAAATTTGTGTAAAATAAATAAATATATCTTAAATATGCAATTTCTAGAAATAAATTTCTGCTTATTTCCAGTGAGCCGTAAGTTTAATGCATCGTAAATCCGAAAATTAATGCGTAAGCCCATAAGCGCTGGATTGACAATAATGGCGGCCTACGTTAAGGCTTTAGGTATTGAAGACAATAGCAAGCCCCTCCATTATCCTTAACGGTTAATTTAAAGAATGAGAGATAAAGAATTTTAATCACTGAGAATGAAAGTTGCTACGGTGACTCGGTTGAGACTCTCGCTGCGTGGAAATCGTGACCGGTGATGGAAGGTCTGATTGTTTTGCTTGAGGTGGCGCCATTCTTGCTGTCTTCCCATTTCGAATGCCCGGTGGATACCCGCACGCTTCCCGGTCTCATCTCCCGCATCGTCCCCATAGCCTCCCTCGCTTCCCTCGTCCTCTTAATTTGCATCTAAATGATTCGATTCCTCGCGTTCTTGCTTATCCTCCTCCATTCTGCTTCTTCCTTCCTTCCGCCGTCCTCCTTCTACTCTCCCTATCTTTTTCCTTTCTCCTTTATTTCTCTATCTTCTCCTTTTGAAGGAAAACTTCTTCTCTTCTTTCCCGAGTTGGTATCAAACTGATCCAATTCCCAATTTCAACCTCCTCAGTTGAGCCTCTACGTACCCCTCCCTCCCAATACCTGTATCTCTCTTCTTTAAACCGACAACGTACGATGCCTATTTTTCTGCAATTTATTTTTTTCACTTGATTGTTGTTATTATGATACCTTGAGATTTACTGTTAAAGCTGCTAGTTTTTCGTCAGAAAACGAGCCTATTACCGTGGATAATATTCATTGACGAAAACGATTTTATTTTTCCCTAACTCTGGAGAAGACTGATCCGATCAAAAGATCTCTATTTGTACCTCGCACTTCGAAATCCCAGGCTATAAATAGCATCTTTTAGCGGAGATAAGAGGTAGCTGAGAGATTTTTTTCCCTAAGTACTGACAGCCGTTACCTTCTAACCCTGAAGGTTCGTACTGCCCACCGACTTGCTATCATTGCTATTATAGGAAAAACCTCGCGACGCTTTCTCCCTCAGTCAACAAATTAAAATATCAAATTGATTATTTGTCCGCCCTGATGGAAATAAATTCGTAAAGAAAAAGATTATTTTAGTTGGGTGTTATACTTAAATTGCAATATTTATGCTTTTTGAATGGATTTTTATTTATTTATGCTAACACTCACGAAAACAGCCCAAAAGAGGCCTTTTACATCGGGTGAATAACAATTAACAATGGACGAATACACACAAACATGCCAAAAGAGGTGTAAATATCCTACCCAGGCGGGACTCGAACCTGCAACCTTCGGTTTGGTACGGGAGGACTTTACCCCGCCTCCTCCGAGGCCGGCAAATCCGTATTTATGCTTGAATGTGAGTGTGCACCATGCGACTTTTAATTTTTAAGGAAGAGGTCATGCATTGACAAATTAGAAGAGCTGGGGATACTAAGCCATACTAATTCAAACACTTGTAATATTTTTTGGGAACAACTGAATCCCTCTCTCTCCCCCTTCCTCCATTATCCTTTCATATGTAATTACATTACCTTCCCGTAGAAACCCTTACACCGAGTACAATTCATTCTCCTCTTCCCACAATAAGCCTTACCTTAGCCTAGGGGTGGGAAGTTAATGGTCTGCGGAGGTATTCAGGAAAACATTTCATACCTAATAAGAATTTAAACTTAAAAAAATTTAAATTTAAACTGCTAGTGCCAAGGCTAATTTAAAGAGGACTTACCTCAGTTGCGGCAAAGAGAACTTGTCCTGTAATTTATTAGAAAGACACCTGCAACGCATGCGCAGTCAATGCTGATGCCTATGTCGGCAGCATTTTTATTTCGGCGAGCCCTCCGCTACCCACATTCCTCTCAAAATGGTCCCCGGGCCAAAACAATTGACCATTCCGGCCATCACCCCTTGATTCCCTCCCATTCCTATCCTTTTCTTATTTCGCTATTTCTACTCCCCACACATGCAATAGATCCAAAAGACTGCCAACCTTTTTGTTTACTTAAGTGTGAAAAGTTGTCGTAAGCAATAAAAAATGCAAAAAAGTAGTGCTCGTGTACTTCTATTCCAATCGTAAAAGTAGATCCACGTAGAGTAGTCCGGACGCAGCGTGGGCAGAAAGGTAGTCCTAAGAAAATGTACCATGCGTGACGTCGACCTCACGTGGTCCGACCGACGCGACATCTACACAACCATGCCCTCCGCCTTCTGTCCCTTTTTCGTAGCAAGGGCCTCTCGGAGTGGGCAATCTTGGTGATACCTTGGCTATCTCATTTCGCCTTCCCTCTTGCCTTCCAACATCTCGCATCCTTCCTTTCTTCATCTCCCTCGCCCCCTTGTTCTTTTCGGTCTCGCGTTCCGCTCCCTTGCCCTAATTCCCACGGCGTATCCTCTTCCGCCTCTCATACCACTCCCAGCCATCCCTTTCACCATCTCTTGTTTTCTCGCAGAGCAAAATTGCTTATGGTCCTTCCCCGCGTCAAATGAATGTTTCTGACATATCCAGTAGGCTTATGGTTCCCTTCCTCGAAAAATTAACTAAATTTCAGTACAACCGTTTATTGGAGAAGGGACTCTCAAAAACAAAAAAATAGTAAGTAAGAGGAGGGAAAATACGTGACCAATTAGACTAGTCTAATCCCAGTTATAAGTAGAAACTGTACATTACTAACAAAAAGGAACTTTGATAGGAGCATCCTGCGTCCATTTTAAGCTATCGGCATTGTGGTGGCTGTATCAACAATAAAGGAACTCTTTCTCAAGCTGTAAAATGAAACTCTTTCTGTCGAACTGTAAAACGCACATTGTTTCAATTTTTAAACTCAAATACGGGACAAACACTCTAGGATAAATGAGATTTAATATCATCTTTGCTGCATTGATGTTTGATTAAAAAATAATATTTAAGTTTGAAGGACTGCTTATACATGCTTATGTTCAATAAATTGAAGCGTATTGTGTCGCAAAAGTTTCAATTCCGATTTGTTTGTTTTTATCATAGTATTTCTTCATCTGAGCCGTTTTCTGAGAATTTCACGGAGGAAATTTCATCAAAGTGGACTGAAATTTGAACCCAGACCCTCGATTTCGCGCCAAGTTCTCTACGCGTCCAGAGCACATAGCGCGGAATCGAAGGGTGTGGGTTCGAATCCCAATCCAGGCGACTAATTTTTTCGCCGTGAATTCCACATAATTGTGTGACAACCACTAGCAGGTGACTCAGTTAAAGGTACTGCACGGCCATTTGCTCCGTTCTTTGAATAGTGCTACTTAATTGGAAAGTTACTTAAAATCTGCTTTAAAAGGTTCGGTATTTTCCTTTAACGAGTAAAAAAATATCAAAAAAGTTTTTTATAAATTTATTTTTTCATCATGTTCTCTCATTGTATGCGTAGTTAATATCCCAAATTTCTTCAAAATAAAAAAAGAAATCTCTCGTAGTTAGCCTCACAATGGCTGGAGCCGCGCATGCATGTTTCAATAGCACATGCAAATCTTTTAGCATTTAACGTGGTTGATGGGAGAAAGATTTTTATTTATATTTAGTTAATAGAGGTTAAACGTATTTATTTCCATATACTGGTAATTGTTTCTATATGATAAGTATCCTGTCTTTTTGGAATACCCACAATGTGACATAGACACTCTTCCATGGTAAGTAAGCCATGATCGTTAATGTTCAGTTGTAAATATTCTCTGAATTTGTGCGCCGAACACAAAAAATTCTGAATTGTGGCCCTCTATCGCTCTATATTGTGTTATTTACGAGGGTATATACACACTTTAAGCTAATTATTATTGAATGAAAAGTTTTTGTTTTCTCACTGTGATCTATAGCGACATGTCTGTTGCTTGACAACTCCATTTTCCTCCCTAAATCAACGGTTTCTCTTCCCTTTTCAAGCCTTTCACGTTCGGTTTGTTTTTCTTATTTTGTATATTTTCCTTTTTTGTTGATCTTCCGTCTACTCTCTTAGCTTAGTTTGTCTTGGGCCTTTCTTTTTCCCCAGTTCCATTTGTAAATTTCTTCTTATGCTTCCTGAAACGCCAGGTTCCTCGAGCCATACCTCAGGTTCCTTTTCATCCTACCGGTAGGGGTTGTTCGCTATTTGTATTCTTTCCTATGTCCTAACTGCGTCATTTACTAAGATTTTAGTTACTAAAGTTTGTTTATGAATCGTGGTAAATTATACTAGGATTTTCTTGTATGCAAAATATAATTTTTATGGTCTTTGAAAGGTAAATTGGTGATGATTATCTATCAGCGCCTCTATTTCATCCAATCCATGGCGATGACAAAAAACTCAATATTTTTTACGGAATATAAATTTTGACCAGAATAGTAAATGACAATATATTGGTCAAATGATACAAGCAAGTAGAATTTTGAAAAATACAGAGTGACGACGATTGCTTGATTAGGAATATATACCGATTAAGCTTGGTTTTAATGGTGAAAAATAAAGAGTAGAAATGTAAAATGTGAAATAAAGTGAGTAGAAATCCTCAAATTTTTCTCAGACGAAGGCTCCAATCTTCATTTAGTGTCTTTATTTATATCAGAATGGTTCCTCTCATTCTACACCCTGGCCATGAAAATTATTCTCTTCATTCGCCGTTCGCTTTTACTTAACATCCTCCCCTGTAACAAATCCTTCAGCAACCCTTCACCCCTCATTACGTATTCCACCATCTATTCCACCTTCTCCAAATCTCCCCTAAAAATTTTCTCTTCTTACGTATCAAATCAAGTACCTCCTTATCTGCCTTCCGTCAGTTGTACTAATCCATTCTTCTCAACACCCACTTCTTAAAACCCTGCCGCCGATTATTGTTCTCCATTCACAAAGTCAAAATTTCTGCACCTGCACCTACAGGTGTTCCCCTACTCTGGGTTCAGAAACTTGGAAAAGTTATGCCAAGATATATGCTTAGATCATTTTAAACAGCTTTTTGTTATATAGCGCCAATAGGAAGTGAAAAATAGCCTCTGATGCTTCTAATATGTATTTCTCATGTTTTTATGCCTATATTATTCTCTAATATGTATGCCTCATATTTGCCTTGTATTTATTTTTATTTTTTCATTTAAGCTACTAGTAGGGAAAGCATTTTTTGAAAATCTTTGTTTGGCAGGAGATACCTCACCATTCCAAACGCTGCAACTTGGTGTCACACATCGGATCTTAATGATCAGGATTTGCACTTCTTCTATAATGTCTGAGACAGTGTCCGTGAATCCAATAAAATTAACTATTCCTATTTGAGACGTTGACGATTTTATATATATGTACGATGCTCTATGAAAAGTAGCAGTAAATATTTTGTTCATTTTAAGCCACATAGTTGTACTAAATTAGATATTTATTCATTGTTATTCCTCGATAAATACCTATTTGTAGTTAAATCACCCATACGATAGTTTTTTAAATTTGCGAGTGTGTATTTTTTTCGTTGAGTTTAATCTCTTGATTTGGATACACATAAAGTAATTAATTTGCCGCAAGAGAAGTATCAATTGGTGCCTCAAAATTTCAAAATGGTCGATTCGAATTTGAGGTATTTAGAAGGCTAAGATTTAAAAGTCGAAAACTTTGGTCCAAGTTGATTAATGCAGGCATTGTTTGCTTAGGCAAACTTCGTACAATCGAGGACTTACTATGCAAATTGAGTTTTCTTGTTCCTTTGCCAAAATACGCTTTCAAATTTATTCCACCATAGTAAATTGAAATTGATAAGCTACCCTATGTTCCGCATGAAACTGTTTGAGCGCATTTACAAGGTAATCATGTCAGCACTTTAACTTCATCATAATTTGCTATATTAACTGATTCCTTACCACGACAACCTTTATTCTTTATCAAGGAATAACGTTTTAGTGAATTATTTTTTCAGAAATAAGATTGTTTATGTTTGAATTGTTTCTGTTGGGTTGAAAACATTTATTTTCTTTTGCGGCGGATTTGCAATTGAAAACATTTTTTATGGTTACATTAGCGTCCTGGCCAATCATCTGCCATTTTAGTCTTCCTATATATTCTTCGTTGAGGGTATGTGACGTGATCTAACAATTTGGAAGGAACAAAGGTATTGCAAGAGCAGGAGTGAAATTTTAGTATTTTGTTACAATTATGTATATTTTTTCTGGCACCATGTAGGTCATTGCCTGGTAATGCTGACGAAGACTTTTCGTTAGTAAAATTTCATCTTTGAAGACGTAGGCCAGAATAAAGTCCAAACCGTATCAACTGAAATGGCGGAGTTGACTTGAAGGACGGGGTGGAATTTTATTTTTTATTACCTCCTTGAGCAAAGTCTCTACATTTTTATTTTTGTTTTACCCTTGAATGGATATATTACTAGTGTATTGGGTCGTATATTGCTGCTAGAATAGAATATATTTACACAAAATGACAAATTTTGGATAGTAATATGTGTAAACATTCTCAATTTCGTTTAATGGTCATGTTCCCTTGCAGAGCACTTTCAAATTATCCGTATTAAGGAGAAAGAATTAATATTCGTTGGTATACTTACAAAGAAAGTGCAGCTATTTTATAAGAACATATCAACTATCTGCTATATGCTCTTTCACGAAACCATCCAATATATTGACCTCCCTTACACCTAATGTTTATTGTTGATTGAGGTAGCCACATGAGGCAGTCAATGAAGTGATCAAACAATATGTCAGTGTCCAATAACACAGAGAAATTTTCTCCAAACCTTGAGTTCATGCCTTGGGACTCATTTATAGTCGTCTTAAGTCACATAATGGCGTTTACTATTGACATTCTAATCAAGATCTCGCCCTTTCCCTCAAATCTTTGCCGCTCCTTTTTTCTGCTTTCTAGCAAGTCTCCAACAATATTTTTCCCGTCTTCTATCACATCCACCTATTTGTTCACGCAAAGGGAATAATTTTAAATAAACTACTGGCCCTGAATTATAGATTCGAATATATTTGTTGCATTAATAACGTTCAAAGTCGCATACTATCTCATCAGGGTTTCTGCGTTTATTTATTCGTTTACTTCTGCTTCGAAAGCTAAAAAAACACTAATGCATAATTCATCTTTCGTTCCTTAGGTTATTATTCTCGGAGTCAATATGGGGATTAACTGTGACATTTACAAAAAATATATTAACTTTATTTTCTGTAAAATTCCTTGGAGCATAATAGTATCGGCTTCTTGTAATACCTTTCTTCCGTTTGGGCTTCCTCCTCTAATCGCTAGCGAATACCTAGAATTGTACTCTTTTACACTCAAATTTGAAGTTTTGAAGGATATATGTAACTTATATCACTATTGAAGTAAGTATTACATATTATGGACAAGTGATATGTTTCCACTCTCAACGTTTATCGAATGGAGGCAGTTATTCATCTTTCTAGCCTTAATACTTAGCGCAAAGGGTCTGCTTTTGTCTCTCTCCTTCATTGGTTTCTATCGAGGGAATCCGTTGGAGTTACCAAAATTCGACTTGTCGACTTTTTCACAATACCTCCTTCTGGATTGGATTGGATTTTTGGGGTGGCGACCGACAGCTAAGGTCATTTGCGCCATAGGGGACAGGTTAGAGAGGAAGGGTGGATAGAAATCCGGCGTCGGCATTAGCCTGCTCTTAACGAAAAGTGCCAAGGGGACCACGGCTTAACATCTCATCCGACAGACGGAGTACTGTACTTGAAGTGCCCTCCACAAGACACTCAAGTAAGGATCGGGTCTCCCCTGAAAAACATCCTTCTCGGTAGGGATTTGAACCCTGGCCGTCCGTGTTGTTAACCAGTACTCTAGCAGCTACACCAACCCGATCCCCCTCCCTCTATCTATGCCTGGTTTTACCTTTCCTTGTATTTACTGGAATGTTCAATACTTACATCCTCGTTTCAATGCATTAATCTGATCGTCATGCGCCATTTCCGTCCAAATTTTGGTACAACTTTTGAACTGCCTCATATATACTCCTTCAGAATTTTATCAAGCTTCGTTCCCACACTCCACATCATTTATTCCATGTATTGTACAACTGGGTAAATACGGTTAATTTTTTTACATTTTCAGGTTAACAAAGTGTCTACCAGTTCTCAAAACCGTTGCAATCTTTGTAAATATTGGTAGAGATCACTTTGATTGCCTCTTGTAGGTTTTCTGTAAGAAAAATCTTTATCCTCTGGCCTCCAATTTTTATTTGATTAGTCCGTAACATCAAAAATAGTAAGTGGAGAAAAATGACAAGAAATAAACGTTAAACTCTCATGTACCTTTAGCTTCACTATGACATAATTTTTAGATCTAATTCAGGATAAAAATGTTGCTAACGTGTGTTTGTGTTCCCTCAGTGGACAATTATTGTCAAAAAGTTTCTTGAACGTGGATCAAAAGATATTTGGCGGTGTCATTTTAGAGGTCGGCACTACAACTGTTGTTTGGTGATGTTGTAGTGATAACGTGAAAGTACTGAAGACAAAGATAGTGTAATCAACCAACTGAGAATCGTAGTTAAATTGCTGTCAGGTTTATCCTAATGGAGTCCAATTGCTTTGTAACCGCAATTATGAATGAAAATGATGGGAAAATACGTTTTTTATGTTTACCATCACCTATGGAGCAAATTGGGATTCATTTTCTGACAGCGTATTGAGTAAATGGCTGCGTGTTTAGAATATCAATGGTCATTATCTTCAAGAAACAGGAGATTTTTTCCGCAACCTCCGAATGCGGTAAAGGTCTTAATGTGGGCCAAGACTATAGCAGTATGTGCAGACAAGTCAGGAATGAAGTGAGCGCTACGGTGACAAACATTTTAAATTGTTGTAGAGTAATCAAAACAAAATTCCTGATTGGTATTATTAATACTAATACTGCTACTGATTAGTATTGTAATGTAATGTATTGATTCATACTACTTAGTTTATACAGTAAACGAAATTATATAAGATGTTTCAGCAAGTTGAGGCGACATTATATTCAGGTTATAGGGTAGAGACGATGTCTAGAAACCTGACCATAGGTTTATTGGAACAACAGATAAATAATTCTTCTTCACCTGTATCGTCAATCGTTCGTCCATTATATCGTTAACTAAGCCAATCGAAACGGAAATGCGTTGTAAATCATTAAACGACGTGTCTTCTCTCCGTTTTCAACGAATCTAATCAGGGGTGAGTGGGGCCCTTTCCCACTCGGTCGTGAGCAAAATGACGTATCAAATGTTGCGGGAATGCTGGCCGGGGAAGGTGCGGGGGTGTGATAGTGTAGCCAAAGGGGTCGGCGCGCTTCGAAAGTATGAGGGCAGATATAGATTTTGAGAGCATTACTCGTGAAACGCCGTTGGGGTATCCACCACGCGACGGCAGCGAATTGTCAGGTCACCAAGCTGTGCTGCATCAATCACGACTTAACTGATCAATGCGCTTAATTTATCGATGCTGAAAAAGCGATAGGCTGAGACAGAGGAGGGTGGTGAGGGAGGGACGTATGAAGAGGAAAACGGCTTATCATGTCGTGATCCTATATCAGCGCCGAGCCCAAAATAGTTCCATTTAGTTTCCATAAGCGGTTTATCGTTCTGAGTTACCGCGCTGTGCATAAGCAGTTTATCGTTGGGGTATAATTTTGCTGAGAGCCAGCCGATTGATACATTTGTCCCCGTCCGGAGTATACCGTTTTAGATCGAAATGATCGGCTATTATGCTTGAAAGATGGAGGACGGTACAGAAACATTTACATGAGCCTCCTGCGGTTGAGCACTGATCGGAAGTAATGGGAGCGTTTCGTTATTGCACTAGAACCTTTTTTCTTCCACATGATCGCTGTTCCTGAGGTAACGGCTGGATGACACGGATTTAAAAGCTTTAAATTAATATAAATTTGAATCGGATTTTGATCTGTTCGGGAAAAGTATACGTCAATTAGTTTACAAACAAATCCTATGGAGTATTCTGTTGAATCTCGTTGTTGTTCTTCAGAAACTCATGGCCTAAAATTATTTCCTATCTCAGAGTCATTCTTTCACTACCCCTTGGTTCTGCTGACATAATGGCTTATTTTGCCGCTGTCATCGTATTTTTCCATATCTTATCTCTCATTCCAAAAATCTCTATCACATTCCCCTTGTATGGTATGGTCTGATATGATAGGCTACAGGCCATACACGCTAATTAGTACAAAAATCATTATAATCTATTTACAAAAATTGCTCGTGGAACCGAAAATCGCAGAATCCACTGTTAAAATGTCGTAAGTTGTTACAAGGTCTCATTTCGTGAGGCATTTCGTTTGATTCAGCGGTGAATTTGTTGACGAAAGATTAATGAAACATTGTAGTTTTGTGCTGGGAAAATTACAGGTTGGATGGATAACTTATTGTCAACATGGCTGTGGTTTCAGGTGAATAACAGAAGAGGTCAATGAGATATTTCTTAGTTTTGTTGCTGCTATGCTGCTCCCTCAATGGGAATTGAATTGCTTTTCTTCTCTCTATTGTGAATCAATAACATGAAATTTATGGAAATTATTGTCAGTAGAGGTGATTTACAACTCATGTTAGGGTCAAGATTTTAATTTTCAGGCGAATACCTTCTCTAGTCTTCAATAACTCTTAGATCCCGTCTCCGACCGTATTTCTCTATTAAGCTCTGTCTATCTCTATTCATCCCGTCTTTAAGCACCATAATTATTCTTCCTCATGCTTATTCTCTCCGTTTATCCCACTCAATATAAATATTCGACTACATCGTCTTCAACATCACCTTGTCCTTTAATTTAGTTACATCCAGTTACTTTGCCACCTAATTTTCTCCAGCATAGTCCTCCCGTAATTCACCTTGCCAAGCACTCACTCATACGTTTTAGCATCTCTATACCATGTCCATCTCGGGTAATTTTTCCCATACCATTCCTATTTCATAAATTATTTCCAGCTTCTTTCTGTAGTGTCTCGTTCTCCTCCGAGGTCTTTGCTAAAAATCAGACATTTTGCAAGCCTTACCCAAAGTTTATGTTATCAGTCTTTCTATTACTGAATGCCTCTTTTTGAGATGTAAACTCTTCTAAGTCATATCACAACTATACCGGTCATCATTTGGAAAACTGATTTGAAGTGTCCACATATTTAAATTTATATAATAATTAAAATTTTGATGAATTTTATAATACATTATGATGCATGGGTAAATTAAGGTTAAGGTCAGATTTTATCCAATTGATTTTTTAGATGTTAAAACAAAGAGCCTAATTTTATAAACAATGTAATTCAACTTTTTAAGTTGTAAGTCACTCGCGCTAGGACTATGAGTCCATTCCATGCTGTCGATTCCAATACTCGCGTCCGCCGCGGACTCAACTTAATTAACCCAAGGTAACTGCTTCGTTGCAATGTAACATGTCTGGGTGAGCCAACTCCTTTCCCCGGCCATTATTACCTGGTAAGACCACTATCAGACGTATCCATCCCTTCACGGGTGGACTCAAGTGGCCAGCAGGGGTCCTTCAGGAAGTGACCGCCATGCATCATGCAGTCAAGGGAGGAGGAAGCATCCACGTAATCCAACACCCGCATAATAATCTAGATGGAATCTTCGCCGGGGTCCGTTGCCGGACGGTGTACGCGACAGGCCGCACGCATCTGGAGCTTTCACGCAGCATCCGATACATGCAACTACCCCATCCCTTTAACCACTCACCTAGGCATACCGCATGTGTGTGATATGGGCGCGGTTGCTCTTGTAATGGGTGTGTCTTTAATATATCCACATCACAACTATTTTAACTCACTACATATATTTTTCAAGCAATTTTGTTTTATAATATTCTCTATCCCATTTTATAGTTGAGTTTTCAAGCAGACGTGTAAGCATGCATACATACCGATCAGGGTTAAACATTAATATATTACTAGTTTACGGCTATTGGAGTGCCACCCTTATTAACGTATACGGGCAATTCTGAAATTAAGGGGAATTCCAAACTTGAAAAAATAACTAAATTAAAAGTTTATAAATTATATAATTATTTTTTCATAGAAGACTTTTAAAAAACTAAGTACATCCACACGTGTAACATAGCTCAAGAATAAATATTTTCAATTTAAAAAAACTATTTGCAATTTTACAGAGCATGGAGGTTACTTTTGTTTCCATGGAGGTTACAATACGATCTTTGCAATGCTTTAGGACGATTTTATTTAGTAACAATACTAGCCTACAAATTAAAACTTTTTCAATTCATAATTTGTTTAATGAAAATAACTTGAATTAATGATATAGAATATTAATAATATTACGAATTGAAAATGAACACATTTGGAAAGAATTGGAAACTGGCTAGGCTTATATTAAATTATCTCTTTAACCCCTATTCTTGTGTACCGTTAGATTTTCGGCAAACTTATAGTGTCATCTGTTGTTTAAAACTGGTGTTTGTATCTGTAAAACAATGTCTTTTTTTTCAACAGTAGAAATGTCATCCGTAAGCGGAAACACAAAAATGTTCTCTCCACTTTTTCAATTTCAATTTCATTGTCTTCGAATGCATTTATTTTTATTTGTTTATCTTAACATTGTGAACATTTTATTTCAAGGCAAACTTCTTACGTTCTCTTTCCTTCACCAGGTAGGCAGCATAGTGACTTAACTAACCCGTCACTATCGTTCGTTTCAATTATTTTTAGATAGTAGATGACTTTATTGAAAGGAGTATTGGTCAAAATTAGTTTTCTTGTACACTACTAGCAAATGTGGAAAAATTTTATTCCGGACGCAAGCATCGGCATAGGTTGGACACGGCAATTTTAGATGTCCAAATGAGAGTTTTTTAGCCAAGCAGGATCCCCCAGCGACCAGTTACCGATTGCCCATCTCCCCAGCTCCCTTCGAGGGGAACGCCATTGCGACCGCATCCTCCTGCCTTCCTCCCGCTCTACCGCTGTCCCTTATTGGAGCAGAATTGGGTCGCGAGTTACCGAATTATAATTACCGGGGTTTCTGCGGAGGGTCGCGCCGGCCTCGAGGAGGTTGTCGGGGCTGATTTCACGCCAAACGCCCCTTCGTGCACCTTCCACCTTCCCTCTCGATTGGGTTACCCCCGCAATGCCCTCCCAAGTGCTCGAGGATGGCGTTTTAGCGGTTGACCGGGCAGGATCGGTGGTTAAATTTCCCCTTCGTCCATAATCACTTAAGACGTAAAGTGAATCAGACTACCGGTCGCGCGTATCAGTGAGTGATGAAGGCAGATATTGTGTTTCGGGAATCAGGTACGAAAGAATGTAACATATTTCTTATAAATCATACTTTTATTCAAGTACCAACCTTATATTCTGTTGGTCGTCGAAGAGCAATGGATTTCTTCAAAGGCATTGAAAATCTAGGTTAAATTTTCCCTTTGCTAGTAATCACTGAAGACTGAATAAGTATGCAAGAATGAACGACAAATTTTTCTGTTCTGAAATAGAAGCCCAACAAACATTTTTAATTAAACTGTTCAGTTATGAGCCTCTTCTCTATTGCTCCAGGTAATTTTCTTTTGATCAAATTTCTAATTAAGGACTTACTTTTTATTCTGATGGCCATCCAGCAGTAAGAAATTTTTTGCGTGAATACAATTAACTTATAAAAATGACATTGAGTTATTTACTGAGAAAAGTTTATTTAAAAATATGAAGAACGTCAATTTATTTTTAGGAACATTATTAAAATTACTGATACAGGCTGAATCTACTGGAATTTTAGGATATTCATCTTTAATTAAAAAATGGACACTGACTAAGAATTTTGTTTGGCTAACTGAACGTGACAAACTCGGATAGGATTTCTGTATTTTTAGTTCTATTGTTTTAATCAGCTTCACTTCATCCTGTGGCTAGCACGATGAAATAAAGAACTTTTTTGGATATGTACTTCAAAATATATACAACACTTTTATGATGTTAAATTAAAATATCACGACAATGATACCTGGGCTATGTAGCTTAATAATCTGTTCACTTTATAATTTTTTTGTTAGAAGATTGGCGTCAACAAACATCATAATTGAAAAAGCTAATAGCTGTGCAATGATGAAGTAACTGCTTCATGTATATAGCCATTCAGCGAGTATAATTCTTTATGGATTTTCACACAGGTCAGAAGTGTATCAATGCTTCATTGGGTAATTCCCCTTCGTGTTGATATATCAAATAGCAAACTCGTGAATAATTTACTCGTGCAATTTTCCGGGGAAGCAGTAGATACTTCATAATCATTAAATATTATCCATGAGGTTTATTCAATATTCTCACCGTCCAGGCTGTGGCTGAGGACGTAATCCTAACTCAAAATCACAATATCCTTTAAATTTCTTTTGCCGAAGCGTGGAAACAATAGGTGATGATACTGCATGAGATATCTAAATCTAACCTTGTCTAGTGGAGATCGCAAATCCAGTCTGTAATTCGTAAATGCATGCTATCACACTAGATTTATTATACCTGGAAGGTACTGTTATCAGACATGTATGCCTTGTTAAATTATAACATTGATACTTGATACATGTGTTTGAAAACCGTCGGGTAGCTAATTTATTTTTTTAAGTTTACCTAATCTTTTATTGGAACGTGAATTTATATTCATTCGAACGACCTGGTAGTTTCTCGCCCCATCACTTGAGAGTTTCCGATATGGCATTCTCCACCATTAATTCCGCGCACCCTGTTTCACCCTCAATTGTACTACCCCTCTCTTCCACGGAAATGAAACACCAGGGGCCAACAATGACCTTTCGGGCGCCCCCGCCAAATCGAGCGAGCAAAAGTTGACGAATGAAAAGAGCTTCGGGATAATTAACTGCGCGCACTCGAAAATGACTCTTTGCCGAATTGTCCATCTCAAAAGATTGAATTTTTCATTCGTGTGTCCGGTTTATTCGACTTCCAGGGAGAGAAATTCGGCCAACAATGGTATCCCGTTGGTTGATCCTACTTCCCACCCCCACCACTCCTCACGGTTTCCGCCCCACGCCCCTCATATCAACCCTTCCGTCCACAAGCCTCCCTCCCCTACCCCCTCTCGCTCCGCATGCGTCTTTCTCACCCCCTTCCAAGCAGCACACCCTGTGGTGAAGGAAGTGTGGAGACGGAAGAGATGAATTGCCCAACCCCTCCCCACACTTCACACACGCACCTGAAACAGATGCCGAAAACAATTGCAACTCGCGGGGAAATTAATTTATTCATCGATCACTCCAGAGGATAAGCCTTTAGTCATTTGTTCTCAAGCCAGTTGGCTCGCCCCATGACCGACTTGATAAATTATACGCCACCAGCGGGGGAAGAAAGAGTGGGCAAGGGAGAGGGAGGAGGCTCTCTAAACGCGAGGGACCACTGAAGTGGTGTACGGAGGGCGGTGCCAGCGGAGATGGAGGAGGAAGAGAATAATGGAGGGATGTATTAAGGATTGGAGAACAATTGGAATCAGGTAGCGGTGAAAGAAGAAGGGACATGAGATCCGAGGGTGAATTCATGTGTGAGAGTGTGAGTAGAAGCATTACCATTTTCCCCCGTCTCCCGCGTTACAATTTATGAACACTGAAAAATAATATTTCATTTCCTCTACAAGATGTTTATTTCGCGACATTGTCCGTTTAACTTTGTATTGAATTGCGGGATGACGCTATTCCTATTGCAATACCTGGTAACCCTTTTTTCTCTTCTAGCGTTTTTAAAATGCTTATTGACGTAGAAAGTAGTTTTTCCAGTATTTTTGTCTAAGCATTCATCGATTTCATCAAAAGCGCTGGTTCAAATTCATTTAGAGAAGAAAGATGAAGTTGAATTACTTGATAGGTATTGAAAACTACCGAAAATCTTTACTCTCTGATAAGTATTTTACGTAATAATAATTGCTTGTAATATAACCATCACAAATGAATATTTTCGCGGGACAGAAATTGATATTGAATATAAATTGCTTCATGATGCAAGGGATCTCGTTTTTGCCTTCTTAAGCCATAGACGTAGGGCAATGATAGAAAAATGTTTGTATTATCTGAAAAGGTAGTCAGATTATATCCTTCATTTCTCCACTCCGAGATTTCTGATAACAGTTAGTAGGTTGGATATTTAGGAAGGCGATCATTAGTGGATATCATTCACGCCTTTGAGGACAGGTGGGTGGGTAAGTATGGGATGGCTCATTAGGAAATGGAGTACTGGTGAAGAGAAATCCGGTAACGGCATTAGCCTACAAATTGGATAGGCACTGTACTACACAGTCTAATGTCCGATCCGATGGATGCATCATCACCCTTGAAGTGCTCTCTATCTAGCACTTAAGTGGGGAAAAGGATTTTACAAAAACATTCTTGCCATTGCCGGGATTCTTTTATGGACCAGCAGAATGAGCAGTCAGATCTAGCCAAAATACCAACTTATTGCTTATGTGCCCTAAATTGGATATTAACTTATGGTCAGTTTTTCTACTAACATTTTTGAAGCCCACGAGTATTTCAGTTGTTTTCAGCGGAGTCCCCATCTGGAGAGAAATGACACAGCCTTTGAACTCAAGTGATCAAGATTAATGAATAAAAAAGGGAATTGATCGTGCAGATGGAGTAATCATTTGAACATCTAAATTAATTTCCTGAGACAGTTGTGACCACTGATAATTTTATGAACCTTCTCAAAAACCATTAATTATCGTACTTAATCAAAAAGTTCGAGAATTCAACGAACTGTCTATCATAATCGGCTTGATGACTTTCAGTTAAATGACCGATATTTTCCGCTGGTGCAAACATTTAGTTTTTCTCTGTTACGATTTACGAGAACCAGACATAAAAATTGGAGAATTAGAGGACAAGATAAGATGAATGGCTACCGTCATTCATGTAATTCATGACCTCTAACCTTTTGTGCAAACCAGTGCTAATGATCACACATTATCCTAATGAGCCTTTAGTTGGAATATTAGAGTTGCTCTTTCTAATCTACAACTTTTTTTCTAAGGACGGTAAAGCAGACTTATGTTATTAGAATGTCCTTTAAGTCTCCAACTGTGAAATTTATTAAAACCCAGCAGATCGGTAAATTAAAAACATACGAGCTAGTTTAATTTCTTCTATGGCGTTCAATAAAATTTATTGAATGCAAGAGGTTAAAATAGATTCTTAGCCATCCGAATTTTTCCATTTGAAGAGTTATATTCAGTGACTATTTTTCGAAAATGGGAATGCTGCAAGGAACTCCGGTGTTAGAGGAAAATAGAGCAAAGATCTAGAGAATAGCTGTCCTAGATGAAAAATAGGTCGTCATCGCATCTTTCATTGTAATTCGTTATGAAAACGGCAAGTTGCTTATACATTCATTTCATGCGTATCGCAAGCCCGATTGTGATGGAAGGAAGATATACATGCCATGCCAAACGCCTTAATTTATCGCTTTCGGATACTTTCAAATCGATTTGCTGATGGCTTGCATGCGAAGTTGAGTAGAACCACCTTCCTCCGCCACTCTCCCACACCCCATAACTTTGTATCGTGTATTTCCACACCTTCCATGATAGTCCCACTTCGCCTTTCCCTTCTGCACCAGTGGACGTCTCTCAGAGCTTTACGTCTTAGGCGAAACTTCCTCTCGTGATTACTTAGACTTCATTTCCGAGCTCGTGTCTCGTCGTCTCCTCTTCCCTCCCACCTCCGTCCCACCGCGTTCAACTTCTTCCATTAATCCTTTCAGCTCCTCCCTCCCCGCTCAACCTGTCCCCCTCGCTCCCACACCCTCAGCCACATCCGCACTTGCCTGTTCTCTGGGGCGGGGTGGGGTGGCTCCATCATATGAAGATCTCTCTTTGTCACGCAGGCAATGATACAGAGCCGCCCGTGAAACTCCCGGAGTCATTATAATGAACATTGTTTTGTGAGGAGTGACTAAGTGCTCCGTTTCGCAAATCGTCGATTATTTCCCGCTGTCGCAGTCGCGGCAACTCTACCTTTCTCTCTCATTCTTTCCCCCAAATGGCTCGACGTGGTGATGATGGCGATGGCGCGCACCCGTCAGTGCTCGTCGACTGCCCATCTGGTGAGCTGCCACCACCAATTTATACTGACGGACCAAGGGGATGATCACTGCGTGGAAAGAGTGGCCAGCAGCGGTCGTCCCCTGAGGTTTATATCACCCCATAAAAACATCCCTTTGGATAACACGGTGAAATAGAAAGATGGTCGTGCCATGCATAGCGGGAAAACTGGAAGGAAAATGGTTAGTGGTCGGATGTTGAGAGCTTCGAATTCTAAAAATCAAATGATAGATTTTTTGGAAGGAATGGTTACTTTGACGAAAGAAAATAAATTGTCATGCTAACAAATTCATGATATATTCTTACCCTAAAATACACAAAATTGTTTTTTTTTTGTAGCAATCACGACATTTTTATTTATTCATCGTAATTTGTTCCTTCGACCGGAAAATAGTGATAAAAGGTATTTCTATCGACAAATGCTATAAAATGAGTTAGACCTATAGTTCTTCAGTTATAAGAACAAAGTTTTCTTCGATTTAAGACGCAGCTTTTACTAAATAAAAATAAATATTGCATTTTTTTAATTAAATGAAGCATTAAAAAATCATAGTTCAATACTTCTGATAAGTATGTGGGTTGTAGTTGATGCTAGCTATCTGTGTTCACTATTGAAAATAGAATACTACCGGTGGCAGTGGTAGATGCGGGTATTATATTTGCCATAATATTTTTTATTCAGCAATCCAATGTAGTCACATACTGTGCAAAAAGAAGGAGAAATAAGATATATGAATTATTATATCAGGACTCAATTGTCTCACGTATCTTTGTGCTGTAGTATTTTTAAACTCCTTAATTGCGTAGCGATGCCGCAAAATCGAAGCTTTAGCCTAGAAAAGGCGCGTAGTTGTCCACGTCAAGATCCAGAGAGACCGGCCAAAGGAGTAAAATTGCGAACGAAGCATTGAATGTGAAGGGTCAGAGAACTCGATACCGAGGCGGAATGGATGTGGTGCTCGCTGGGCCGTGAAACGAAGAGGTTACTCTGTGGCACGGGCGAACGTGGGTGTGAAAGGTTACAAGGTGGAAGGGGCGGGAGTCAAGAATTGGTCCGAGAATAAGATTGAAGTAATCCGATGAGATTCATTTTCCTCCAAGATGAGATTTTTCGGCTCATCGTCTATGAGAGCTGCATCATAAGAAGAGGGAAATCAGAAATTCATATAAAAGAGACGGCAAGATATATGCATGAATGAATCGTACTCGTCTTTGGCCACGTGGGTATGTATTAGGTACCTATTCTTTTGAACGTCTATTCATAATTTGAAACATTTCCTCTCATCTGGGAAATCTTCATGTTCCCAAAGTATTTCATGCTGCTCGTCACCGCATCTCCAATTGCAAGTACCAAGTATGGAAGTCATTACTCTTCTTGAATAGTTTTTCATTTCACAGCTCTTAAAAATGTTGGATACGTGAGGTAATTGCATTTATTGTATGACTAGATATCGTATGATGAATGCAATCAGCTCTCGTTAATTAATGAGGACTTCTCTTAGTACCGAATCTTATGTCGCTTAATAAGTCTTGATCCATCTGAAACTTTATCAAAAATTCCAATTTCTAAAATGACATATATTTTTCTTGCTTTTTTTAACACATGATACTTTCAATTATGCGGAGCAAAGACGAATCAAGTGAAAGCTGGGGTCATAATATAAGAAAAAAACCCTAAATCCTTCCAAAAATGGTCTCTTTATACTGTTTAATTTAGTATAAAACGCACATTACGGTCATAAATCCAACTGCATTTAAGTTGCTACATTTTTCGAACGATTTATATGGCCTCTCATTCGATTTTTATTAAAGGGTTTTTGCCGTCCTCTTTCGTTGCATGCATGCTTTTAGTGACGAAAAAATTCTTCAATATCCACGAATGTCTATTTCCTGTAAATAAAGGAGTATTCGCAGAGTTAGCGAGTTTGATTAAACACTAAGTTAAAGTTTTTTTCACAAAAAATCATTCTCTCAAACCTCGAAGTCGTAGGGAAAGACATGGAGAAGTAAATGATAAAAAGCAGGGCATCGAGGAAAAATGTTGTGACAAAGAATTTGATAAATAGACTCCGAAATTAAGAGAAAGTGGCCATCGTGTCAGAGCGGTTGAGGGCATAAAAACGAACGAAAGAAGATGTAATTAATGACTTATGTGAAGAAGATTCATCGAGGAAAGTCACTGCTCATGAAAACTACGTTAAACCCGAAGCAGAACAAAGAAAGAATATTCGGTTCTGACGGAGAGTAAGGTTAAGTCGTCTTCATACATTTCCTGGATTGTTCTCTTTTTTATTGTTCCATGATTAATGAATTGATTCTTCTCTCATTTATTGTTTTTACTTTTTCTATGCTTCTATGCAGAATTTTCATTTTGCTTCCTGGAAAACTATCAAATGCTATGATAATTTTTTTAATCGGGACGTTTTGCAGACATAATTACCTCACAAATATGAAGACAGTTAATCGACAATATTTGATACTACCTGGTTAATATGCCCCAGAATCACTGTCAAACTATCAGAATATAGTGTAAAAATCTTGTTTATTTGCAAAGGGACCAGTTGCAGGCTTTACTTGGTGAAAATTATCTATCACGGATGAATTAAATTACTTTTTGAACTCCTCTTGTATGATCTTATGGACACGACTCGAGTAACAACACTTAGTGTCATCTTGAGGTGAAAATGCAAAGTGATAAATATCCAACCAAAAACCCAATATTTTTTTTTCACCTGCAGATGACACACAGTGTTGAATATCAAGTCGTGTCCATGAGAGTTAAGTTATCAACGCCATTTTCTTCATCATCTTAGGTATATTATTGGAGCCGTCTACCTGGCCAACCATTGGACTGTAATACAGTTAGCAGTTTTGAAAACTTAGGCTGAAGTTGTGATAGATTGCTTTAAACTTTCCAGTTATATCGGAGTTATATTATTATACTCCCAATTTTCCTCTTAGGCCTAAATTTAAAACCATTCAATGAAGAGCTATTTTATTAACATATTGAGAATTGAACTACTTCAGACATTGTCAAAATTCCAATTACTTTAAAAGGGTTGAACTTCTGAGGTCAGAGGTGTTTGGTACATGCTTATTTTTTCTCAAGTTTTGGACCAGTATATAAAAAAATAATTGGCATTGATGTTATCTGTAGTAAAAAGTCCTGAAACGACTGTATATACTAAGTAATACATTGTATTATAACTATTGTAAATGATGACAGAGACGTTTTTAACTTTGATATTCATACATACTCTTCATCTTTTACTGTTTCTATTTAGAGTGAAAAATCCTACCACCAAACAATAGATAATGGGACGTCTAATGTTAATATTCCGCATTGCCTTTTCCTTGTAGTCATCCTCCGTTGCGGCCACTTTCTTTGGTGCTCTTTCACTACACTGGTCCGACAGTTTCTACTTCCATTGGTCCTTTGCTAATTAGGGTTTGCTACGGAGAAGAAATAAACATGCTCCACTTCGCAGATGATATCACTACCATAGCTAAAAATTGCAACGATCTTCAAAAGCCACTAAGCCCTTTGGACTAAGTTCGTCAAGTATAAAGCGGAAAAAATAAATAAGACGAAGATGAAATCCTATTACGCTGAAGAGGAAAGCTAGATTTTGAAGTCTCAATGAGAAGAGAGAAAATAGAGCAAGCGAATTCCTTCACCTATCTCAGAAGAACCATCACATGGGACGGAAGAAGTACAATTGGCATCAAGCGAAGAAAAGCCCAAGTAAGGAGGTGCTTATGGTAGAAAAACAGCTGCTGTGATCAAAGACGATAGGACCACAGCCAAAGAAACAGTGTGTGAAAACATTCGCGTGGAGCGTGGCACTCTATGGACCGAAAGCATGAACCATTGGAAAAGCTGACCAGAATGGACTGGAAGCATTCGAAGCCTGGAGGAGGGCGCTGAAAATGAAATGGGCGGACAAAATAAGAGATTATAAAGTTTACTGAATAGTAGAAGAGGAAAGAAATATATGGAACTTCACACAGAAAAGAATAATCAGATGGATTGGACACACTCAGAGGCATAATGGGTTTTTTTAAGGAACAAATTTGATTTCCAAATAACTACGGAACTAGCAACGCAGTAACTTTAACGGAGTCATCCGCTAATGATTACACAATTGTGTTAACGAAGTTGAGGGTAAAATAGTGGAAATAGTCCCAAGAGGAAGACACAGGAATGAGTTTATGAACCAAATAAAGAGGTAAGTATGTAGAGAGAGCTACCAGGAAGTAAGGGATCTAGCATTAGATGATAAAAGGTGGAGTGCTGCAGCAACTAATCTTAGGATTGTACAATCGTTGATGATTATAGCTTTTATGTATGTTGCATGCATTTTTTTTAGTTCCACTTAAGTCTTTTACCAAGCCTAATTCCTCTATGCAACTGAGCAAACTATTCGTAATCTCCAAATCATCCATTCACTTAGAAATTAAATAACTTTAAAATGTATCGTGTATTTTGTAAACATTTTTTGGAAAAAAGGTCGAATTAAAACATCGAGAAAAATTTTCAAATATTGGCAAATGATAGGTAACTGGACTGCACTCTGGATATTGGAGCGTCCATCTTAATAAGAACTTGTATATTGACTAGAAATCTGGACGCGTGTTCGAAGACATAACTACTTCAAAGAATTTATTAGTCTATTTGTATTTTAGATCCTAGAGGGAAAGTAAAAAAAAACTGAATATAGTATTTTGAATATCGAGACCAACCACGCTGGTGGTTGATACAGATCGGCGCTTGTTGATAGAAATGGGTGGGCTATTCATGGAAATCTCTGATGAATATGGGAATGTTTGACATGTCTTCGTTGTAGTTTCTCTATATTAAGTAAAACCAAATTCTTACCTCACTTTTGATTCTGTCGAAGCTCTATTTCCATTCATTTTCTTGTACTTTCTATTATACCTTCGTTTGTTCAATAAAATATTCATTGTTGTAAAAGACAAAAAAGGATGTTCAACAAAAAAATAAAGTGGCCTTAATAACAGCTGGTCAACGAGACAGGAAATGCAAATGTGTGTGATGTCTAGCCGTTAGATGACGAGGTATAAGGTTGTCTACAGCAATTGGTGGAAAGCATCATTGGCTATATAAGTATATCTATCAGCGAAAATATTTCCGTGTGAGTATAACCCGTTCATAAACTCGGACTGAATTAAAATATCATTAAAGGCAATTATTAACTTATTTACGTCATGAAATGGAGACAGATTTATCAGTTGCATACATTTCAAAATTGGGAATTATTTTGTGTGAAAATGACGAATAAATCGGTCATCTTTCCCCTTAAATCGTGTGTAATGACAATAAATACACTTTGTTGTGTTATTCCTAGCAACTAAGTGATAGTCGTTCGTAATGATCAAATTGAAATTTGCCTGCATTTTACCACAATGCCCAATCTTGCCCTTAGGCAGAAGTGTTTAAAGCAGGTGTGGTAATGCAGTTTTGTTCAGCTTCAAAAATTTGCTAAAATAAAGAAATAATATAGTCGATAATTCTCCTACTTGAATTATACCTAAAAGTGACTGAAAATGCCAAAAACCACAGCAAGAGGATAGATTCCTCTCTTCTGTAACGGATGAACATACCGATCGTAGCATCCATATCTAACTTGGATTTGAGCGTAAAACGTAAGGATGAGGGATATATTCTGCCAATGGCACAGGTTATAGAAGAAGTACCTAGCTATAGTTTTTATCCGTGAAAATGAATTGTTTCTGCAAGAAATACCTCCTTTTATATCTTCGCCCGCAATTAATTTGTAATTTTAATAAATCTCCAATCAAAATGAAAAATGCACAAATGATACGATACGCAGTCACGTGCAGGGGTGCAAGGATATTCACAAACGAGGGAAATATTCGCCAAGAATTTATCTTGCCTTGCCTTGGACTCGATCTCTGATCCGCCAAATAGAATTTATCCCTCTTTGGTCTGTATAATTATGATCAAAAATACAGTTTTCTTTTTAGAATTGTTTTGTTTCCCCCAGGATAAATGACTTTGGTGTCGTAATGTTTCTTTCTATGATACTATGCTGTTGGCCATATAACTGCATTCACTTATCCATTCAATATGGTCAATGGCGCGCTTAAATGGCTGCAATACTCCCCTGTGCTATTGTATGGTTCAATTCTCTTCCTTAATCCGTGGTGAAAACAAAGGAATAGGTAGGGAGGAGCAGAGAGAACGGCGAGGGAAGACGAGACAGGCAGGTGGAAGGATTAGGTAGAGAGAGGGGAAAGGTAGGGTCCTTGGATACCGCTGGGATACGGAGTAGATGCTGGAGGCGTCTCGGTGAACGTGTAATAGAGGTGATTAATGGAGTGGTCTAGAGAGTGCGGTGAGGATTGTTGGCCTGGAAGTGGATGGAGGAGGCGAGGAGAGAGAGAGGAGTAAGTGTGGGCGGGATGAGGCAGACTGGAGGAGGTGAGTGTAGGTGGGTGAATTCGAGGAGAGGAGAGACAGGCGAGGGAAGAAACCGAGGGCTCAGGGGGTTGATACGAAGGGGTAGCGGGTGGGGGATCAAAAGACAGGTCCTGGGGTGAAACGAGCGGATGTGCTGGCACCCGAACGAGGGAGAGACAGAGAAGAGAGAGGCTGACGGAGGGGGATGAAATAAGCGGCGCGAGAGAGAGAGAGAGAGAGAGGGTTGAAACCCAAGTGACGTATCGGGATGGCAGGATTGGACTGTGTGTGGTGCTTGGGATTTATCTATGTGTAATGTGTGGGCCGGGGTTAATGAGGGTGATGAAAGGGAACCTAGAGAAAATACACAATGGCAGTGGAGAGGATCTTGGAATTGAATTCGGAGAACAAGCCAAGGATTTCCAAAATTATTGTTGGTGTTATGCTCCAGTTAGGGAAAAATAATAAGTTTTCATCTTTCGGTCTTTTTTCGCAGCAAGTCCTTATCTCCTTTCTAAAGATAGATTTCTGTGTCTCCATGGATGATTCGGTGTCTTAAGGTACGAAATTGGTCCGGAAATTCGGTTTTTTCTTGCGAATTACTCAAATGAGAACTGTTTAAAAGTAAAAATGGGATAGGATGAATAAATACTCAAGAAGAAAAGGTTGCGATAAGTTTACAAGCATTGAAAAACAGTGACTCAAAAATTCTCCGCTGATTTTCTACCATCTTCCTATTTTCTTTGATCATCATTTTTTGTGTAATATACTCTTTTGCATAGTTTTCAATGGAAAAAAATAATATTCTCTAGGCTTTTGCTGCCAGATTCCTCTACCTAAATACCTCTTTCCATTTCAGTTCAAGTCCTTCCTGGCATTATCCCGATAATGAAGTGTGTTCTCTTTCTTCCACTTCCCAACCAACCCAAACCCCTCTCTTCTACCACAGCTCTCAGATCCCTCCACTCCTCATTACCTTCTCCAACCTTAAAATCTGTTTCTTATTTGAGCTCTCCAAATTTTTTCTCTTCTCATATTACATACCAGTCCCTTACTAACTCGTCGCACACCACGCTTGTAGGGATATTAAAGATGTTATGTGCTGTTCGTATCTGCCTAGGTTTTGTATTATTTGAGTTTCATTGCATGCCATTTGGTTTGCTGGAGTTGATGGTGGACTAACCGTGAATAGATGCATTTTATCGTATGCTCAAACATCGTATATACAATATCGTATCGTCTATACAGTACTATATCGTAAACAAAATACAAGATGTGTCGTATCGTTTACACTGTTATCACTTCAAATTTGTGAAATGGAGACACTTTGTGTAGGTACTCATAAGAACTCGATGCTGCGGTCTTTTTTTTCTCGTGAGATCTCATAATCAATGGTAGAGTTTAATTTTAAGATTCTAGAAGAATGTCTAGTACATTTACAGATGTGATACCATTTAAAGCCCGCAGTGAAAAGTAATTAGATTGATCCATAATCTATTTGGATCGTTTAAAATTTAATGTAGAAACCAATGACTGTAGCTTCTGCTTTTCTGAAGTGCTTGTTTTTAAACGCGACGCTAAATTTTGAGTGACGGGATAAGCCATGATTAACCGAATTCGTGGCTCCATAGTTATTTGTTGATATGCACCAATGCCTTGGTCCTTATATATCAGTGCCTTGCATTTAATTTTAATTGGAAGAGAGAGTAAACAAGGTATTTGGTTTATCAAACTCTTGGTTTAAAAATCTTAAAAATACATTACACCAGTCTCTTAAATGTTAGGGAATAACGTAAAAGTGAGTGATGGGTATCTTTACAAATATTTTTATGACTGATCAGCCCCTTGGGTCTAGGCAGAAGTTAATTGGAATTAGATGTGGCACACATGGAGTTGAAATAACGGAGTACGAAGGATTTTTTCATTAATCAAATTGATATTTTCGAATATGCTCATTTTTCTGGAAAATTCAATATGCACAGGTCAGGAAGATAAATATTTCTGCTTAGTCTTTTCCATTATAAACGATAATGTGCCCGTGTGTCAACGCTTGCGGCGATTTTCTCATGGGAGTACTACTTAGTAAAAAGTATTTTCACTATGCATTGGAATAATCATGATGCCTTTTAATGTATTATTTATAGGGATGAGGTCAATTTTGATGTTATAACAAGTTAATTGTACAAAGGATATTGTGTATTGTGAGATTTTATCCCTTAGATTAGCTTATTTATTGATTTTTTATATTCTGCTAGTTATATTTTGAAATGCCGAACAATTTTATTCTTAAATCATTTACTTGCGTCAAAGTTATTTAAATTAAATTTAAGAAAAATTACTTTCGGAATCAATACAGAGGTGCTCACAACGCAACATCATAGAGATTGGCTGGAGCATTTTATCATTTAATCGAGATGAGTTTCTTTCAACTTTAACTATGAGTATTTAAAGAGAGCATTGTGAATTTTAAGAGACAAAGCTAGATGCATTCCCAGGTATAAAACAAGTTATATAGCTTTCCTATTTGGGATATATAGTCCATAATGGTTGTCACTCAGCTGCAGGGGAGTGATTTCGGCCAATTTTTTTCATATCATGATAGTTTCTGTATTGAAACTAATGGTTAGCATTCCCATAAAATAAAGAAAGTATAATTTTACCATCCTCCTATGCTGACGATAATTTTCTTAATCGTTCTGAGTCTCATGAGCCGTTGATACCTCAGCCTAATGCCCGCTGATCATCAAAGAGGAAGATTTTTAACGAATTACGATTTTTAACCTTAGTAGTTCTATGAAGACGCTGTAAGTAGAAAATAGCAAAGATTATATGTATACCATGCATCATGTGTAATGTGCTCTTCACTCCACATATTACTCAATATTCAGAAGATACACTTGCTCTGTCTTAAAGCAATAGTTGGATTGGAATAAACGAACTGATATTTTGATTTATTCTTTAGCCTTACTCAGTGTAACCCAAACACGCCTTTTATCCATTGCACCTACATAATGCCTTTGTAGTCAATTCAACGGCTTATGAAAGGGGCTGAGGATAACTGACTACACTTTTTTGAGTTTTTCACTAACTTTGCTACGCGCCATCCTACAGTTGTCAAGTTGACAGTACATCCTAATTTTTTGTTACCACGACAGCTAATGAATCAGAAAAAAACCTGAAGTTGATATTAAAAAGACAAAAATTCACCTAAATGCACTAAAATACCTCTGCTTTTAAGTACGAACCATAGAATTCATCAACTGAATATGAGAAAAAAATGTAAAAGGTATTCAGGAATCATGCAAGGAATGTTTTCAATACTATGTCGAAGAAAAATAAATATGAATAGCGAGGAAAAAAATGTTCAGATTAATGTCATGGCCGCTCCCACAATGTTTTAAAAATCAGAATTGAGGACCAAGAGAGCTAGATTTTCAATCCAATGCGCAAAAATTTTAAGATTAAAAAATGGAAAGAACACGTCACATCGATACTTTGAGAATTCAAAAGATATCTATATGGTAGAAGCCATCAGGAATGGGGAGAAACGGTTGACCGAAATGCTATTGGTGAATGTGAAGATGGAGCGGACATGTAGCCTAATCTGGGAATAAGAAAGAAGATTAAATGAATAAATAAAAGGCAACGGAATATGAACAGCGTATTGATGGTATTTTAGTACTGTAAGACGCCGTAGTATAGCGTTGAACGTGGGAACGGGTAGCGTGTGGGCTGGCGGCTGTGTTATGGCGCCTGAAAGGTGCGTGGAGAGTAACAGAGAGGCGCCCAGGGGAGAGCTAGGCGACGCAGTGAGATGGTGCACGCAGCACAACCTGTGTATGGAGAGTAAGAGGAACAAGTGGTGCGTACAAACGTTGAGCAAACCGAACAGGCAGACACAACGGATGCAGGGGCAATCGACTGCGTTGTGACAAAACGTAGGTAGGAATACACACACAAACACACTGGCCGGTTCCCCATTCTTGAGCTAACCCTCCAATGCCGAGCACTACACGTACCGATTAAACTTGCTGGTAACGATGAGCGGGTGGATGGGAAGAGAGAGAGCACTAGGTACCAGTCGGCTTTATCGAGTTTTCCTCATTCTCTACCTCACGATGGACATCGGTGTGGCCGTAAGGACGGTCACTGCTTGTAATCACCCACTGCCAACAATGAGATCCTTTTGTCCAGCGTAGTGGAGTAAGCTCTTGTGTGTTCCGGGCTAAGAGTGATGCTTAGTGAGCAGTGTTTTTAATCACATACTCTTCCCGCAAGATCATTAAAGGAGTATTTTTAGTACCTCGTAATTTCCTCATATGTGAAGGAATTTCTAGTATTTTCCTAATGTAAACGAAACGCTTCCTCATTACACAAAACCCTAAGTCGGAAAATCGTAACTTCTCCAAATATTCCTTCTTTTAAAAGGTGCAAGCAAGCCGCCCAATGAAATAACTTGTTTCTTTGGGTTCTCTGTTATAAATTTCCTATTTTATTTGCTGTAAATACATATAATTTTCTTGCAAATCTATCCAGGGAAAACGTGGCATACGGGCTTACTGCTGAGTACTGTAGAAGCGTGAGTAATGATCAAATGTACCGTTCTTTTTAGGGCCGTCTAAAATGTTTAAATATCGCATTGTTATGGTTATTATTAACTTATCAAAGCGCAGTGGAATGTGGATAGCATAATTGATGATAAAATAGAGGGAAAAGTCCTCAGGGGAATAAATTCGTGGACCAAATGAATATGAAAGTACATGGGAAGAGCTCCCAGGAAGTAAGTGACCTATGATTAGCTGGTAGAGTTAAGAGTGGCGGTCCACAGTCAACGAATCTTAGGATTGAATAACCAATGACGAAACGCTGTGAGCATCAATGGGAATGCCTAGGTATTTACCATGGCAATATATGGCAGTATATTCTGCATCAATTGCTGTGTACTGGATGTACTATGTAAAAATTCGTTGCTAGGTTATTAACTATAGAGGACTTATTGGAAAGCTTTGAATGTGCTCGAGTTCTATTACGGTGCTCTTATTATTTTCATATTCTCTTTAATTAAATAACTTACATCTTTTACCTTAAGCTTAAGTGACAATCTTGATAAAAACCACTTCTTTTAACGATGCAGGTATCTGTAATTCATGGTAATCAATGTAATTGTAGGCTTGGCAACGTGACACCCAATAGAATGTGCACCGATGTGAAAGGCGTAAATATAACTATTGTTATCTCTACAATGAGTAAATAAAAAAGGTCCTTGGATTCTAAATTGTTTGGTTGCAAGTTAACCAAAATTTATTTATTGGTAATAAACGGTGTAAGTTAATTTTCTCTGCCATAGCAGTTTAGAAAAATGCAGAATTAGCTGAAAATGAACAAAATAGAAACATTCCTAGCGCTTTCCTTGTACAATGAAAATTTGGTCGGAGGCAGCAAGGCGCAGGGCGAATCATAATGCTCAGAAGTAAGGTCGGGATGCATTCAGTGCTTTGCCTCATGGGGAAGAAAAGCAGAGAATCAACTCATTCGCTCTTTCCGGATATTTTGCAGCGCGCTAATGTAATTGCACGGAGAGGCGGCAGCAAGGGCAGTGCTTGCACAGAGCTAGGATCAAACGCCAGTCCTCCGGGAAAAACGGCAGCGGGAGGGAAGTGGACGGGTGAATGCGTCTCGTGGTGAAGACTGCGGCCAGGCTAGGCTCTTTAGCCAAAATACAGAACACTAGAGTGGAAATCCTTGCGGGAGGAACAAGGAGAATTAAAGGGACGATGGCGCATTATCAAAAGGCAGGAATTCCAAAGGGGATATGACTGCAAAAATGAGAAGCCACTCTGGCCATTGATAAACAGTTGCCACACGAGAAGCTTTAAAAAGGGCGAGCGAAATCAAAATTAGTTCGCAGGCACCTTTCTAGGGGTTGATTCGTTCGTGTCTTTTGACTTGGGTCAAATATAAGTAAAATCAAACAATATCTCCATGGTGAGTGTATATTTCCTGATGGAAAAATTGTTGGAAAAAATCCCTCAGTAAGGATTTCATGGATCATTATCTCGTTTGGTCTCAAAGTAATGAGAAATGAGACTATTTTAGAAGTAGCTTTATTAAAACGTAAGTAGTCAATCAGTACTTTAATTAATAGTGGGATTAATTGGTTTGTTCATTAGAGTGAACATTTTGTAATGTTATAAACGGGATATTCCCATTTATAGCCAGTAAAGTAATAAAATTTCCATGATTATTAAATGCCCTTTTCAAAAAATGTCATCGTATTGAAAGGAATTTTTTTTCTCCACTCTATGAATAATAGTAATTTTTTTCAAAGATTTTCTGAGAAACTCTACATTTCATTCTCCATTCAGATGACTGGCTTATTCCTCTGAATTAATGCGCATTATGTAAATTATGTATTTAATTTATTCCGTATTGTTGTGAGTACCGCTTTGCAAAATTATGGTAACATTTGTAAAATTATGATTAAAAGTAGATTGCTTACCCGTATTTGCTCATCCGAGAGTAAAATAATATACTTATCTGGGGCATTGCACAAGTTTAGGTATACAAGGGAAGTAGCAAAAAAAATGAGAGGGAGTGGTCTGCTGGATACAAATTTATGGTCAATACCGCCAAGAAGTGAGATGCTCTAGGTCAAATATCTTTTATGGTATAATCCATATTTGGAATACCTCGGCAATTCTTCTTATTTGCCTTATACTTAATTATCATATTCCAAAGGACTTTATATTTTGGATATTATATTTTATTCAATTAAATCTTTTAATAAGCAGTGGTTTCATTAGTTTCTTAAATATAATTATGCACTGTGAGGCATTTAATATCTTTTTGAAGCTTCTATTGCAATCACAATTGGAAATTTGGCGCGTATAGAATCATTTTAAGTGGTAGTGGCGTTTTCGTCTTTGTACAGATTTGCGAGAAACTCTGTAAATGTGAAAGAATTCATGTTACCGATTTTTTGCTCTTGCAAAGAAATGCTATTAAACACGTGTTGGCAATCGAATGCTAAACTTTAACACTTAGTCGTATGGTGTATTACTTTTACTACGACGTAAATCGATTACACAGGTATCTATGTTCATCTCAACGCGAAATAATGCCTGTTTTCCTATTTTTATGATGGTCAGCAGATGTTGAGGTATCGTGCAAATACACATGCTTACCTATGATTTTTATTTCTTAAATTTCTGATTCCATGCCGTGAGCCCGTGTCATAAAAATGATTCTGTTAAGATAAAAGATTTAAAATATGACTCGCGTCATTTATATTACTGCATGTAATGTAATTCACTCTGAATAAAAAGATGTACCTACGTTAGGGAAATGTGGTCCATAAATATTTTTCTTGTTACTTGAAAAGGTAAAAAATTGTGGCTCTCTTAGTTTTGGTAATGATACATTTCTGTATCACACCTTACATACTTACTCCCATGGCCATTTATGCCCAAGGTGGGATTTGGCCTCACCCTCAAGTGACCTCCATCTCTCTCTGTCTGCTGCTTTCTCCGCTGCTCCCCCCAGCCGATTGACATATGAAGTAACTCCATCTCACCATCTTCGTCTCTCTTCATCTCTCATCTTTCAGGTCTTCTTCCCTCTGGTCTTCTTAAGCCTACCTCCTTCAGTAGTGTACCCGGCTCACTTCTCATGACGTGGCCCTCCCATCTCATTCTTCTCGTTTTAGCGCATCCCACTTCGTCATAGTCCTTGTAAAGATCTCTTATTTCCTTGTTGTGCTTGATTATCCAAATCACGTTTTCATTTGTGTGGCCTGAGACTTTTCTTAGTGTTTTGTTTTCAAAAACGATAAGTTTCCTTTCTTCCTTCTCATTCAATACCCATGTTTCTGCGCCATACAGGACCACAGGGGAAATTATTGAGTTATAATCTATTGGCTATCTCGGGTACTTCGCTGTTTTTGTTTGGAATTATTACTCCGAGGTACTGGCATTGGTCCACTTTCTCAAAAATGTGCCCATCTACATTTATGGCACCTGCTTGTTGTTCTTTTTTGTAAAGTGCATATATATCGTTTTTTCATAATTTATTTTCAATCCCGCGCGTTCCACCTCGTGAAGGAAGATTCTTGTCAGTTCTTCTAGATCTTCTTTGCTTTCTGTCAATAGAGTTACGTCATCCACGAAGGCAAGTATGTTAACTTTAGCTCCTGTTTGTATTCCTTTATTTCGTACTTATCACATCTCTCTCACTATTAGATTATTTATCCACAAAGTTTGTCCCATTATCATTCGAAGACAAAAATGACCGATCTTGGAAAAATTTCAACGCTCTTATGCGTGAATAGAGGCTTAGGCACATATGCTCTTGTAGCCCTTGCTTTGCTAGAGGGTATCATCCTCTCTGGGTCGGGGCGTTGGCCAATTGGGCGAGCGACGACTAGGTGCTTGCCCCGAGGCGATCCCTTGACTGTGTGACGTATATCTCACCTGTCCGCTTCGAGACGCACCCCTTCACCCGGTCCCACGCACCGGCGATGCCCGGTAAGAGAAAGAGCAAAACAGGCCAGGTGATGACGAATGCCTCGCGTAGGACTCTTGTCACCCGTCGAATCCAGCACTCCGGTTACACGGCCCTAGAAACACACTCGATCCTCTCTCAACATCCCCGCTGGCTTCATACTTTACCTTCCTCACTCCGCTACGTGGCACTAATTATAACTTCCATTTACAACGTAGCCTACATGGAACTTTGAACTCCAACTCACTTGCGCTGGCACTTCGGAATTGATGATGGCACTTCGGAACTGACATTAAAATAAAATTAGGGTACGCATCTCTGGTATGGAACCCATACAAGAATGGAGAGGTGATGAACTTGGTGAAGGTGCAAAGGAATAGCGGCTAGATATGTACTAGGGAACCGCAATAAAACAGAGAGTGTTACAGAAATGCTTAGAGTACTGGGATGGGAGATTTTACAAGTTAGGAAGAAAATGAGCAGGCTATATGAGCTTCTGGAATAGGACCATACAGAACTGGAACAACCGACCAGCAAAACTATTTTAGTCCTTCCCAAAAAATTGTTTTAAAAATAGGTAAAAGAAGCAAAAGTCCATCAGGGTTTATTCTTTTTACTTAGCTGCCTTCATTGTTACCACCAGGCCAATGGCCTACTTGTAACTGTTTAATGATTATAATATTATTTTTATTAAGTTTCCTGACATAACCGCTGTGTTTTTAGGACACGATGGTAAAGTATGGATTCTTTTTTTTTATATTCTATGTAAGAGATTAATTAGGGCGACAGGTCACAAATTACATTTTTCATGCAAACGATAGAAGACGAATGGTTGCGAACTGCCATGGTAGTTTCTGTGCAGTATTGGCAGCAGGTTATGCATAATTCCTTAGTGATTATTTCATCTTAATGTATACCTGCTTCTAGTTGCAAAATATAATAGTAATACTGTTCCCATTTTATAGTTCGCTTTCAATGTGGCTTGTGTTGTTCTTCTGTGTCCCTCCATAATTTACCTCCTGGCAGGTGTGTACTATTTTTTGTAATTTTGTCGTAGTTTCATTAACTTTTGTAGAATGTTCTGAAGTTCAAGCATGTAGAACTTCATTACCTACCACAAACCACACAGTTGGCTTGTTAAGTAGATGAAGAATCGAATAATAGAGTAAACATAGTCATAAAATATTATTTTCATGAAGTTTGGTGGTCGGTAATACCCGTTTCAAAGTGCAGGCATCATCTTCAGGCACCTGCTTTTTACTAGCTGTAGCCAAATCCACCTATTTCACGCAATTGGAATTTGTGATGTGACAAGAAAATAGATTATGCTCTATGGATAATAAACCGTGGACGAGCAAAAAACTATAGCCCATAAATAAAGAGCTTCACCGATAGAACGACGGACCTAGCCAATTTGGCAATTGCTAAAATTCTGTGCCCAAAAAATTTCTTTTAAAATGTTTGCCTTACTGTGGCTTTTCATCCATTTTTACATCTTCACTTTTGAGTTCTCATTAATTTGCCATGCGTAATTTTAAGAAAATAATTAGGGTTTTATAATGTACAGCTAAGATAGCCATTTTGGCTTGTATACTTTTCTGTAGACGAAATGGTGTTCTAGCCTTTCAATTGTTTTAGTGTGATAACAACGAGACATTGAAAGAAGAAATATAAAAGAAAGTGCTGAGAAAACTATAAGAATGTATATACATGAATATAATTTTATTTTGCTATTTGCCTGCCTTTTGCTACTGAACTGGCCAGGTGGCGATTATTCTTCTGAGCGACCGAAATCAATGAGATAGAAGCGTACGATGAGCCCTTTTCTTTCTACATGATAAAAAATCAAATTAATTTCAGGACTCGTAAATATGGCAGTGGCCCAGCGCATACGTTGTATCGGCTATGCGATGCGCGTACTGTGACTGATTGTGAGGATTGCCTAAAAAGTCATTCATTTCATCCAAGCAAGTGACTGGTCTGATTTTACCGATTTACAAAGCTTATTTGCCAATGAACCGGTTCATAGCAATTACGCGTTTTCTAAGATCTGACGTGGAGTCATCGAGATCCAAACGCCTGTGAGTAGATAAAGCTGCATTATTTTCACTCATAAGGAATTGATTCATTGAAAATTGCATTTCTGTGAAAAAGCCTGGAACTTACATGACTATAGTCAATCGGTAATTTTCATCAAGATAACAGATATCTTTCACAAAATCTATGCCAGCCTAACCAAACAATTATGGGAAAAAATATTGGCTTGCAATAAAATGGCGTTAATACATGTCTAATCATGGGAAATGTGTCGGATTTAGCTCCACAAAAAGTCTGTCTGATATCACTGTGATGAAGCTCGTTCCACCGCTATAAGGAAAGAGCCAAATATTTCTATTGATAGTTATTTTGCATTCTTGCTGGCGGAAGGTAGCTAGGAACATATATCTATACAATCACGGCAAACAAAACAAGAAAGAAGATACCATAAGCTAACAACTGATAAATACAAATATTATAATTTAAAATTTCACAAGAATAATGACGTTGGAATGTTGGGGAAAAAGCATGTCATCATCATGAGTACGATACCAATTTCATGTCATGTACACAAAATTTTAAGTAAAAATTCCAGAGACAGTAAAGACGTGCAATTAAATGAAGTGCGGTGTGGATGCCGTTCAGCGTTGGCTCTCTGAAGGCGACCATCAGAAGGTGGCCTGTTCATAGTTTCAATTACTATTGACTTGATCGCAGTCATTGCTAGTTACTTACTAAGGTGTTACTGGTAGCCGCATCACGCGGAGGGAATTTCTGTGCAAAAATTCAGAGGAGCTGCCAAGGTATTTAGCTCTAGGTCGCACGCACCAAGAAGTGACAGCTCTGTTTCAGATGCTCTTGATGATAGTACGGGAAATAGGCCATTTTAGCGATTGTATCGAGACTGGAAAAGTAACCACTGCGTCGTAAAGTGCAAAATATTTGTGAAAAAGTGCTTGATAAATGCAGCAATGCCAAACCCAATGTCGTTAGTGTAAAATGCCCTGAGTAACGTGAATTAAAATTTTTGCAGGTGCATACCTCGACCTATAATGTGCCCAGCTATTTCCATCAGAGGTCAAATGAGGGAAAAAACAGTAATGTAGTGTTACTTTGTTGCAAATAATTGAATTGTCTCCTTTACGGCGATCAATTATGTGCAAGAGACTAATCTGTCTGCTTTTTCCGGCAGTTTTGATGATAAATTCTCAAAAAATTCTTTTAAATTTATCTTGATTTCAGTTACTGAAATAAAGCTATTTTAAATGGTCGAAAAAATCATAAACTGTGCGTCATTTCCTTTCGTTAATTTCAATACCTCGCATCATCTGACGATCTCAAAATGGCTAAGTCATTCTCGTCAGTCCCTAAGTCCAATCGTTCTTATGCTAAGTTTTCAACAAGGAATTAAATACCTTACAAAGATAGGATCAATGTTTATTTATTTTTTTGACCCATAATTAAATTAAGTGCATACGATCACTTAGCGTAATTGAAATCTTCAAATAAAAAGAATCATCCCGCCTAATGAGATGATCATATTTCATACACACCCTGCTTGTTTAGTCGACCCTATCGTAGTACTGTACCTTTCATCATCCTTTACAGCTCATTTGATGACATAAATACTGTACACTGGAATACTATGCGCTTTTTCAGTGCATTTCACATGGAACTCATCAGCTGTTATTTTTCTCACAATAACTGTATGCTTTTTTTAAGTGAGAATATTTCACATCAGTCTTAGACAATATTATCAAGGAAGTACGTTAATGTAGGTATAAATTTTCAGAATTAATTATGCTGCCATTCAATATACTGTCTTGGTTTCGAATCCGTAGAAGGGTCAAGTAACTTATCAAATACTCAGGGTTTACTTTTTTTCTTCCTTGTTTTCGTAGCCCCGATTATCGCAACACAACGGAACTGTTCGACGCAACTATCACTGATTCCATGCAGTAAAGGAGTTAATTGTTTAAAAAAACTACAAGCCTCTCTGTGATTTCTCTGCAGTTTACTCACAGCAATTATATGTATAGAAAGAATCTATAATCTCATAAACGCTCTTGTGTACTTACACACGTACAGTAACCTGTTGTATAATATTTATATCAGGTCATATATTCTGACCCGGTAAGAAACACTAAATTATATCCACACCATATTCGTAACTGAAACGCTAATAATATGTTTAATGTGTCACGGTTAAATATTCATGGCATAAGCATGTTTAAGGAAAATTTAACATAGATTTTGCTGGAATTTTTTTTTTTCGCTGGCGCAATGCTTGATAAATACTCAGATGTATATTTAGCGATACGTATCGCAAAATTGGAGAAACCGTATAAATTTGATAGAATTATAGTTTGATACACCACTGAGAACGCTAATCCGACTAAGTTCTTGAAGCTTAACCCTGGAGTTAATCGACTCGCACGCTCTAAGGTCTAACGAGAGGGCACTCTGCCAGAGCCGTTTACAGTTTACTGCACAAAATAATAGCCATTTCAATTATGAATTAGGCGAGAGATAACTCTCGTATCCCAATGAGATTTCAACGCGGTGATAAATTAAGGGCGTATCAGGGATATATGATAACGCACGTGAAGTTTTGAGTTCGGGCAGAGAGGGTGCCGTGCTCGCTCGCATCTGCACCAGTTGGTATATATCATTCCGATCCCCGGCCAACCGATCTCCCTCGGGGCCACCCCCTCTTACGCCTCTCCCCCTCCCTCTCTTCCTGTGGTCACGGGGTCCGGGTGACCGCAGGGAGGCCATCGAGTGGCCAGGGCCTGCCGGTTGGCCCCTTAATTGGAGCAGGTCCCCCATCTCGAGAATCGGGCGGTCAGGCTCTCCCAAGGCGCGGTATAAGGACCAGTGGATGGCGGTCGCCGGTCGGATGCTAAACTCCAAGGGGACTTTCTCGTAAGGGAAGGAGTTGAGCAGCGTGGATCTAAAGTGCAAGAAAGGTCTGCTACACGGGAATCGTTGGAGATATTATTTGAATTGAATGGATGCTCAGAATCCGAAAAGTATAAAAGGTTCAGTTTCAAAACAATCCTTCGAAGAGTGCAGTTTATACGAGTCTATGGCTTAAAAATATCCAATCTACGCAAGAGCTAAAGTAATGTTCAACAATTCATAAGTTGCAAACTGATATTTAATGGATTTTAATATTCCGTAGGACGTCGGTGAAGGATGAAAATGTATGATGAATTCAATATAGGTAGTCATATAGATCACAAAAAATCTTAGAGGAGGGGTAAATTGAGTATGGAGGGAATAAAAATGCGAGTAATATAAAGCAATTCTTTGCGGAAAATTATGATAATACATAAATTAATTTTAATGTAAAAAAATCAAATGATACAGGTAAACTTTCGGTGAAACGGGAAACTATGCCTACATATTTTTTTAATTCAACACATTACCTATACCATCCAAGAGCATATATATGGTTATTATAGCTTTCTAAATATTACAATTCCAATAGTTATATAATGGATTCAGTTTTTTAATAAATAAACTGTACATTTTGTTCATTTATTCTTTTTTACTTTGTTTATGTACGAAATAAGTAATTTTTTGTTTTAGGCGTAACTAATGGAATCTATTCATGTTAGAGTGATAAACTATACCATTGTGGTACTTTTCGGAGTTTTTCGTTGTTGAACGTTATCAAGTGGAATCTGAGGTTTACATTTGACCAATGATGGCACATGTTGCTGAGTATCAAACCTTTTTTTGTCCATTTTTGTTGTGTGATAATTGTTGGGGGAAATTTATCACAATGTGTTGGGCATGGTGATATATAGAGAATGAGTGAACTTTAACTTTTTTATGTCAATAACTTATCTTATTGATTTCCTATGATGCGTATCCTCTATTTTAAACGGCCAAGACACGGAAACCTCTCCATTGGGAATGTAAAATGAGTTACATCGTTTTGGCTTGAATCATTTTTTCTTAGAGAGTTCCCTCGCCAAGAACAGTCTAAATTATGTTATACGTAGTTGTAGGTTCCAAACTACCTCACCATGTAACTGCTCTGGCATTCAATAACCGAACCCGACATACCGCATACCCAATTATATCGTAAAACAATTTTCATGACGAAATTTCAAATTTGAGCATGAATGTAATCGTATGTAGTCAAAAGTTTCCTGCGATTAATTTAAGAATTTCAGCTAAGAACACGGAAAATAAAGGTTTCCTACGCTTAATTCAAGTTAAAATCAATTTCTCTAGTATTTGTAACGGAGATTTATTTTTATTGCAATATCACATGTTCCTATTTAAACAACTACTCGTTATTATTTTGTTATTTGATGATGCGATGAAATCAGTTGAACATTAATCGTGCTATTCTTTCATTTGCAACCAAGACTCTCTTGATAAGTTAAACGAATCAGGCGATGCCTTGTGTAAATTGGCTACCGTTTTCATGATCTCAAAATTACAGAAACTTAATAATTACCACGTAATTATTATTACTTCACCCCGACCCAGGTTTCGACAATACCATGTAGGCTGAAAACGACTTTGTGAAGTGAAAAACTAAGTCGATGTGTGGCAATAAAAATGTGTGGAAATGTTCTGGCAATGATCTGTCATTTGGAGATGCTGATATTCCTGAAACTCTCTGTTTTGGTAATAAATAATGTACATAGCTACAAAATGAAATTGCTTAGTTTTAAAAATTATTACCCTATTAGTCCAAGAAAATATATTGTGCATCGATGGTTTCATAATTAAATTAATAATTTTTTCGTTATGTATATTATTTCTAGCATAATCCTCCATAAAGTATGACGGAGTTGGACGTGATGAGTAAAAAAATTCCTGTTATACCATAGTGGACATTTTTTATAATGCACAATATTTGTAAGTACTGTAATTTCAGATTAATGGACAATTGTGTCTTAGTAAAGAAAATTAATACGTCATTGAGTATTTACCGATTTTATAGTGGTCGTATCTCCAGTTCGAAAAAACTCATCAGAATCGAATTTTCTACGACTCTTGCGCATGTGAAAAAACTGAAAATTCGGATTTCCTCTACCTCAGGAAAGTGCAGGCACTCATAATGTCAATTCTACCATGTACAAACCCGAGTCGTCATTGGTCCCATGTTTGATAGTCTAATCCAATGAGATATCACCATCTAACTCATTGCTTGATTATCTTTCACCCCACTATGCTCTATGTATTCGTATAAGAATCGTGTTATACTAAAAAATACCCCAATTATGATAAATTCTACTTAAAATTTTGTGTTGACTCGTTCTGGGTTCACTGGGTTCTGAGTGCCCATTCTATATTCCCTATACATTCTTATAAGACTCAGCTTCAACAATATTTCCCGTTGTCTAAGGGGTAATTCACAAATAATGCGTGCTTTTGAGAACTTTTATGCATGTTTTTTTAATTATTCGAAATTTTCGACCAGAACTAAATTCGCTTGAAAGAATAAAAATGTTTATTCTAATTCCATTGATTTGGCGTTTGTTTCGACGCACAGATGTACGACCAGTTTTTCTAATGTAAGCATGTGAAAGTTGATCTCATTGAGCCTTATGAGCTTTATAATTATAAATAATAAGTGAAAGAGACGAGGAGATGTTAGCTGTTTTATTTTCTCACCTCACTTAGCTCGATTTTAATTTGTTAAATATACATATACTAATAGATGGATAACTAAGTCTTTAAACTAAAAATAGCAACATTTTTGATGAATTTGCAATTTTTTAAGACGTGAAGGAGATAACCTTTTGCTGTGATGTATTTGACTTCTTTCAGACCATATGTTAAGAATACTTAGAATAGTGAAATTAGAAGGGATCAGCAAGTACTAGGTATAAGCTCTTGGGAACAGCTCCGTCATCACTGCGAGGGGTGATTTTCCGGTTGAGGTGGGTTTCAGTTGAAGAGCACTAAAATTATTCAGATTTTCTTTGATGCGGGCACTTACATCTTTGCACGACTTATTTCTTCATCTCGACACGCAAAGAAAGTTTTTTTATCCCATAAACAAAGGCTCTCTCTTTTTCTGTCAGCTCAACACTCAACAATACGACATCTTCCTCTCTATTAGGGCCTTCTACATTCCTTCGCCCTTCATTTCCGCTTTCAACCAAATATACTCTGCTTTCTTCTGATTTCCCCAAGTATTCAAGTATTTCGATTCTCGCATCTCCATCACTAAATCATTTGTCTCTATCCTTTCAGTCCCACTTACTATCTTTAGCCACATCCACGCCCTTATTAAAAACGCCGGCCTCTGTCCTCGTTTCTCATAAACCACGCTTCTGTACCATGAAATGCTACACTTCGTACATGACTCTTTGTCAAATTTCTCTTTTCATTTTGAATCAGTGTCTACCATTATTTGTCTCATTTTTCCAAAGGCTTCTTTTACAAGCGCATATTTTCCTAAGTTGTTAAAGCTTACCCCATGTCCATTTCACTCTAACATTTTCTTAAAGCAACGTAACACATATACACCTCCCATTTCGTACCTTCTACTTTAGCTACATGCCTCAATCGATTGATAAATCTTGTACAGCAAAGTAGTTGTTTTAACCAGAGATAAATAATCCTGAAAAAACAAGTATTTCCCCATATTTAACTCAAAATGAACATTTACCCTTGGTTATTTCATCAAAGTCAAGTTTCATAGGCTATTAGAGGTGCAAAATGACCCAGAGCTGTCAACGTGACGTACCCGAAAAAAGTATACCAACTTACCTATCAGCTTATTGCGCTAGATAAAGAATGAACTTCGCGATGTCAAGAAAGGCTCCTAGTAGCCACCTCGTAACTTCAGCTTCCAATAATAAAACACTTATTACTACTGGATATATTGTTTCCATAATTTCATTTTTCGAGCATATTTGATTCATATTTAATTAGATCTAGTAAAAAAGTTACAGTTATACTAATCCAAGTGGATGATAAATTCAATTATTTGAAAGGTTATTGCCTCTAGGTGTTTAACACAAAATCTACGAGGTTTTGCCTTCTATATTAAATGTTTCCGTGCCTTACTTGAGGAGTTATTATATTAATGAGCTGATGGAGTTGTGATGGTGGTAAATATGCAGCATTTTCTACCATCGCCAACATCCTGAAGCCTGACTTTAATGAAAGAATAGATGATTATTGTTGAACTGGATAGGACACTGAAAGACCTCTAGCAATGAAATCAATGACAACATTTTTAATGCACCCATTTTTATGATGGGTGCAAGAAACCTCCTCGACTGCCTTGTTCGCTCGTACTCTGGAATCGCGTGCCAAAAATAAACAAGGAGCTATTTCAAAAAATGACCGCTAACCCTTGAACTTTAGCTTTTATTTATGGCGGTGAGGGGAGCAGGGAGAATGATTTTTTAAGGAAAGAGTAACGGCGAATGGACCCTAGATTATTCCCTTTGCACGACACTTGGAGCACACTAATTGAATATTAATACCCAAACTGAGGCGAGACAAAAAAATCCGGGGCGGAGCTGGTTAGCTATTGCCGCTCCATCCACCAAGCCGCTCTCCTCCGCACCCTGGGTGCGGGTGGGAAGGACGCTCGCCGCCACAAAAGCGCGGAGGACGGGGTGGAGTGGAATGTGAAAGGAGTGTGGGGGGTTGGGAGACGTGGTGTCGGAACCCCCTCCTTGTATAAGAACCATCCTCGTGCGGACGAAAGAGATACATATCTACGCCATCTCCTGGGTAAACACAAAAGGAAAGCCTGCCAAGGAGAGAGAAAAAAATGATGATGCGATGCCAGGAGAAAAAAAATATGAATGAAGGCGAGACGAAAAAATGTAAGGAAGTTGCGGAAAAACTACTCCTTTTCCCTCTCCCCCATCCATACAGCCTCCATTCGACTACCCGTTACACTCTCTTCTTTGAGTATTTTTGTTTGTCCGTCTCTGTGTGTGATTTTTGTCCTCGTATTTTTTTCATATTCGTGCCTGAAAAAAACGTGAGACCAAAGCGTTACCCTGGACGTACAGAGACCCTGCTTGCCCACATGCACTCATGGATCAGGGTACAAGCATTTCAACGCTCTTGAACCTCGTCCATGTGAAAAATATCCCTCACTACATCCGTGTGCTATGGCCGCCCCCCCCCCCATCTCTCTCTCCCTCGCCCATCCACTTGGTGGTCTTCCAGATCCTTTTATCTCGGGTGGGAGAGCTCCCATAGCTTGGCGCCCCTAATGTTTCATCCCCTCCATCCTCACTCTTTTTCCCTGCATTCCCACCCTTGAGACCGTCAGTGTATTGACCCTATAGCATAACTCAGCCAAACATCATGCTCACAGCTTTTTGCCTTTTCTCCCATTACAGACTTACTTGCAACTACAATTTTCAATATTATTTAATTAGCTCTAAATCTACTTTTCTCTGTTTTTTTTTTAATTTAAAGCTACTAATTAGTTGGCGTATATAGATGAGATTGCTCTCACAAAAGGTACAGGGGCTTCGCAGTAGGCGTATTTAGACACAAGCTAAGGGACTTTGAAATGCTGAGAAACGGGAAATTTAATTCCTCATTCGGGTGCTTCGTTGAGAGAGCTTCACATGCTGTATTGCCGGCGTTGGGTATAAGAAATTTGAACCCCTATTTTGATTTCTTTTGGAGCGCATTTTCTAAGCCAGTAGGTGATTGGCCGCGTGAATTATATTAAATCAGTGAAGGTGAAGGACAGTTTTTTTAATTGACCGCCTCAGATTTAACTCGACATTTAAAATGGGCATTGTTTTCAATTTCGGCATATTATCATTGTACAATACTTAAAAATGGGAAGAGGAAGTGATAATATGGGGAATGGGAAGAGGAAGGGATAATATGGGGGGTGGAGGAATGAACTATGATATATACATACATACCAATCACGCCGTTCCTTTCCGGCAGAGTCACCAAGTTTCACTCATAAATACATATTTGTACACCGAATTCTTCTTCAATGATTTCCTCCATACTGACCTATCCTTGCAAACCTCTTTTGCTTCATTTACCCCCATATACGTCCTCTTGTTTTTAAGACTCCTAATATTCCTCCTCCTAAAAATTTCATCTACCACATTCAACTACAAATTTCTCGGCCTACTACTACCTCTCACACCATTCATTTCACCTTATGATAGAAGGAAATATTAACCAAAGAAAAGCTAGAATGGAGAATCACTACTCTAGAAACTCTGACCGGGAAGGATACGACGCTAAATCTGACTTCAGATGATTTACACCTCAATTTTTTCATTCGCCATGAAAGCTCCAGATATTTTAATGCGACGCAAAAATTTCCTCCTCTCCTTTGAGAAATTCCTTCTTTATCATCCTTTTCACCAGTCAGCAAACATGGTAGGTGATGTAAGTGCCTTGAACAGAAGAATATCCATAAGACTCGATCATTGGAAAAACATGAGATGATAAGGATTTGATTCTCATCCCTCATGCTCTTCGTGTTCTTGTGTTCATTTTGAGGTGGTCTTCAGAATAATTGATGCTGGAAATGGAAGGTATGTGGCAACGTAAGGAATGGGACAGGATCATCCTCTGACTAAGGCCGTGATCAGATCCACGATTATGCTTCCTAATCGTGCTTAGTTTTCCCAACATTCATGACGGCATGATCAACATGATTCAACCTTTGGACCAACTTCACATGAACTAAACGGCTGGTACGGGCTAGCCTAACACAAGGCTTACTAGTAGATCGCACTAGTCGTACTAATCCAGCAGTGTCCTCGCGAAGCCGAACTAAACATTTTAGTAAATTTTTTCATATGCTTTAATCGACTTAAGGCTTTTGATTAAATTTCATGCACTCTAAAAATCATTCATATTAATATAAAGTATAGTGTCCTCGAACTAGCTGCTGCATTCTATAAATTATGCATTTATGTTACGACAACTAAAGTAAAATGATTCTGTGACCAAGCAGAATATGTTCCTCTAAGGATACAAAGCTGCGATGAATTGGGAGCCAGGAAATCGAAGCTTATCTGTATATTTATCAAATTTCTTGATTCTGTGGGAATGAGAATCTCGCTAAGGATTTTCTCCTAGGCTTCCAGATCATTTTATTTATGGCAATCTACTAATTAGCAGTAAATTGCCACTTGAGGAGTAAATATTTTTGGCATATTCAAAAATAATTTCTTTAGCGGATGCATTGGCCGACGAAAATTTTGAACGACGAAATCCCATCATTCCATTACTGGGCTACAGCCAGAATTTGTTATTTTTCCCTGCTCAGTAAGAGAGACAAAGACATTTACGTGAATCTTTATTTTTCAATGATGAATTCAGATTAATTACCTTACTCTTTATCTCCGTGCTCACTTACTCTTTGGCTGACAGCTGTAATAGTGGGATGGAAATGGCATGTATGCCTTTTCTACAGGTCTACATTGAAAAAAGTTATTTCTTACCCTACGAAATCAAGACGAACTCTCTGAACTCCTCACTAGAACAATATCACTAAAATAATCTAATACATTTTCATTTCCACGATATGGAGAAAATCCACTGAAATTATATATTATTATTCATATTAATCATTGCTACAATGATTAATGTATTTTATATTACACAAAAACCTCCTGCCACAAAAACTACAATATGCAATTATACAGGTGAAATGTCATAGAAAATATTAAAAAAACAGTACCATAGCTTGAGATGCATGATGCTTCACCTATCAAACGAATTTGTTTTTATTTTACACTCGGTAGGCTTCCTAAGTCTAAAGATCTTATGTCTTAAAACCACAAAACTATGTTTTCAAAGGAAATTCAAAGATTTTTAAGAATTAACGTTTGTAGCCACATATTTTGTTTAATTTTCTTGAAAATTCTTACTGTGTGCTTTAATTTATATTTTATCATTGCTTGAAAACTTATCGTGTTGTTCCATCTGACATGACTTGGTTAGATTTACTGGTTTATATCATCCGATTTAATATTTCCTTTGTGCTTGGTTAACTATTTTGTTGCTCTCCACCATCTTCACTGAATGAGGTTTTGGTGTACTACTGAAATCTCCGCTGGCAACATATTTATGTAATGGTTCCTCCAAGCAACGCCTTATGTTGGCTCCACATTGTGTAGATAGTGCTAAAGGATGCGTTAGTGTAGTTTTGGAGCCTGTCTCTTTAAATGCCGGCAGTAAATTTTTGTATATGATTCCTGATAAAACAGCAATTATCATTGAGCCTTAAAGTGAAAACTCTACCGTGAAATTTCCGCATTTCTCGGATGTTTGCAATTTTTTTATTATGAAGTTCGTGGTATCGGAAAGACCTCGTACATAGATGAATGAATTTACCGTTAGTGGTGAGAGGGCAATGTGATATAACGAAATCTATATTAAGGAATGGTGGAGAAACATGTAGGTGTTTGAGTGCCTAATGGGACGAGGGGTTGTTGTGTATCGAACTCTCATCACAACTTCCCTCCCGTCTGCCAAGAAAATGTTGGGAATAAAAAGGGGGCGGTTTGCTGCGGCAAAAATGAGTCCCTCGGAAAAGTTCCTCGGATAAGAATCGCCCTTATCTCTCTCGCTGGGAAACATTCCCCCCTCCACCCCCACTGATGCTTTTACACCGTCTTCGCCCATAACCGCCCTCCTGCCAGCCTTCCTGACGCCGACCGCGCTCCCTCCTCTGACTGTTTCACCCCCTCACTTACTCGTATTTTTTCCTCCTTTTTTAATGAAAGAAAAAGGTCCCATCTTCCTCATTCTGGAATACCCTCTCCCTTTCTTGTTTCATCGGGACCGTTACCCTCTAACCTTCACCTCACTCATCGACTAAGAAATTCTCACTCCTAAGGCCTCTCTATCCGTCCTTCATTCAGATACTCCCTTGATGGTTTACTTCATTCCTAAGCAAAAATTCCTAAACTTTCTTTTTATTAATAAAAATTTAAACTTTTGAATGATTTTGGGTCATCGCGTGAAAGTTGACCATGATTGTGTTACTTTGTGAACGCGCCTGGTAACTGAGGTAATTTAACCAGGCTAAGGATATTTTTGCAAATTTTTGAAGTATCGATACTCGGAAAACTTTTTTAGCCGAGAGTTGCTTTTCACAGGAATTACCAGATTGGTTAGGCACCCGTGCAATGTTAGTTTCTGTTTATGATACTATATTATTATTACTGAACCAAAATGCCTTGAAAGTATTTCAAAACAGCAAGGCGCGTCAAGGGCATACACTTTTTAACAATGTCTCTTAATCGCTCCTCAGACACTGGTTTGAGAGCCCGTTCCGTTACGGCATGATGGCATAGGGTAGAAAACTATAGGTTACCGCGTTTGTCCGTAAGCTACCAGTAGTCTAAGGATTAAAAAATTCTTTCCAGTTATGCTAGAGAAGCGGATCCTAGAACATAATTTTGCGATTGTTCTCTCTTTGGATTTCGAACATAAAGGCTAAGTTACAAAAGGTATACAATTTTATGAACTCCAATCTTAGAGATTTCCTTTACTATGCTTCTTGAGTTTTTACATATTGGCACGTCACTTCAATCTTGCTTAGGAAAATCCTTGAAAAGTCGTCCATTTACTGGAGTTTTATTCCCATTACTTTTCTTACGCATTACTTTTGCCGTATTAAATTTCACCTTACCATCGTAGCCATTAGCACTGAATCCAGAAAGGAAGGTGTTGGTGGATACGAAAAAGAAATAAGCCTATTTCTTGCAAATGATGACGAAACAACTGACGGTTTTCACGTTCGGGGGTTGATTTTTGTATTATAGTTAATAATATTTTTACATGCACAGCGAATATTTAGTGAACATGTCCCTATCTCCAATGTGTTAATAATAATAAAATTGTTGGCGTTACAGTCATAAACGCAGACAGTAGATTATGATGTTCTCAGTCATTAGATAAGGAACCTTTGGTGATTATGCATGTGGATCAAAATCAGTAGTATGTTTAATTTAACTGCGACGTGTTCACAGGATATTTAGGCCGGTCAAGGGTATTCAAAGTTGTAATGACTTATATAATAATAAAAGAAAAATTTTCGCCTGTTAGTTACGGAAATTGAGATACTGGAACACTACCTATCACTTTGAAAATTATAAATGGAAAAGAGTGTTTATTTCCATTTTTAATTCCTTTGATGAATGAATCGGAGAATTTAATACTCCAGAAAACTTGAATCTATTGCCATTTCGTTTTCCTCTGCAATTTCAGAAGGCTTATTAATAGGAATACATCAGTAATTAAGAGATTTGCTATCTTTTGGCACTAATGCAGTTTAATTATCGCTAGAGAGCGAACTTACACCCACTACGCCTTTGTGTTCCAATATCAAGCATTTTTCAAACTTGCTCAATTTTCCATTTTTATACCGTACGAGTTCATATTTATCGAATTTTTATTAAGCTTTATCGTACTGTTAGCATAGTCGGGTGTACTAAATTTTATCTTTTTTCATGAGCTAGTGTAGAAATTCAGCGTAGGATATTTTAATATGTAAATATTCTCCCTGTTCAAATCAATCCTGTTGCTAATTAATGAACATTTTCACCATCATTTAGCAACCACATTGATTATACTCTTAACTAGTTCCAAGATCGTATGATAAAAACTGACAAATGCTGTGTTTTAATTGACTAGTTCATGTATTCTCAGTTCTAAAGAGTTTTGTCAAGACTCGTTTAGCCATAGTTTCATACCTACAGAGATTTTGACAGTCTTGTCTTATTAAAATGTGAATTTTAAGTCGCGCATTCTCCTACTGGTTAGTGGTACAGCACAAGCAATTGCGTACCATTCGTTTATTGCTCAATAGCAAGTGGCCTAAAGTACCTGCCGCCACCCCTTTTGAATGTACCAGAACGTGGATCAATTTCCAAGATTTAGTGCTTTTATCGCTCAAAGCAAGTCGCAGATTTCCCACAGCGCTGCACTATGCCTCCACGTTAACAGAAAGATAAATTCCTCGATTATTACGAATGGATACCGTTTCCATGGGAGGGGAGGAACCGGTCAATTAATGTTTGGCAATGTTCCTGTAATTACGACCAGCAAGCCCAGGAGGCGAAGCATTGCATCGCCCATGTCTTCGCGGAACAATAAATTAATGCTCAATGCGCGACCTATTTCCTCTTTTGTTCGTCCCGCATCCCGTTTTGGGTTGTACGCGGCGGAAACTTTGGGGAAGCAAACTCCTCCTCGCCAAACTTCGATGAATATCATTTGTTACCACCATTAACCAAGTAGAGCGAAACATTTGCCTTCTCTCGGGGACGGGAAAATTAAAAGAAAAATATATTTCGGGAAAGCTTGAACGTGTAGGTGTCCCTGATGCTCGAGGGACGGAAAATACGATGCGTCGCATCCCCGCAATGCCTATTGCCTTCACGAGTCTCAGCCTCCCGAAAAGCTGACTTGATTCACATCTATCACTCATTGAAGGTATTCGTTCTTATCAGTGTCAAAGGAGAAGCTCTTGTTGCTTGAAAAGGGTTGATTTTCTCATTTTGGTAAATTTTATTTTTGATAAAAAATTTAACACTTTACTGACGAACGCTTTTCGAAAATTATTCTCGGGCGTTCCACTGGTTGAAATTGGTAGACAATACCGGCGTGACGCTTAAACAGACAACTTATTCATCGTCATCAGGGTAAATTTCAGTATTGATAGTTTTAAGTATTAAAATTTCTTAATTTTTTTAAAATTTAGTGTTTGTTTTATTAAGATTTTAGTTTTCTATGTGTAAGAGACGTTCCGTTGGTGTCCCATTTGAAATTATTACTGATTTACAGATTTATGATGATCGATACATGGTGTAACTTTCCAATGAGGTTCATTTTGCATCACGGGCACGATAATGTTTCAATACAACATACTTGCTCGCGTCATAGAGTTATTTTGATTATACTTGTGGAAGCAAGAGCCTAATAAGCATTCTTTATACTCATTCAGGGGCTTATTTGATGCAGTACATTTCGATGACAGTAGCAAGCATTTCTATTATACGTAGATCATTTGTATTTTGGGTAACGATAAAGGCTGTTGGACCGAAGGAACCACGTTCCCTCCTTATCTATCAATTTATGTTTAGCCAACATTGCTTAATTACTAATTTATCTGGCTATTTGTGTAAATATTTCCGCAATACAATTGATTTGGGCCCGTTTTAGGTCCTTCTTAAACTCCACCTTCGGCTTAAGGCGCTCATCTGGTCCGAAGGAAATGTCTTCACTTATTTTGAGTTAAATAGTAATTGGGGAAATCCTACAGGAAAAAATCAAATTCAACGAAATTGTACGCATGTATTTGTTTATGACCTTATGCATAGTGACCCTTCTTGTAACGGCGCCCTCATACATATACTTTCTTACATTGTGTGCCTTAACCATCTCTTTCGGATAACCCTATTCACGGTTTATCTTTTTAAAAAAAATTAATTATTTCTTCTGATTTCGCATGTTTTTAACGGTGTTGTGCCTAGGAAAACATGCAGATACGTTCTATTGACTCAAATTAATGAATTTCTTATGCTACTTTCTCGGATTGAAAGGTATTAATGTTCCAAATATGACCGTTAAAGCGCATCGTTAAAATGTTTATAGACAAAGAGTAGATGCATTCCATCTTTCTCTCATTCAGTCAGCATTGCTGTGACCTGACGAGCTAATTTTTATATTTTTTTCTAATGGTCGACTAGCTCTGGGTTGTTCCTCTCCTCGCGATACCTGCAGTGTGAAATTCCATATTTTTGACCGTGCATTGTCATTAAACCAATGCTATGATCCCCTTCCCATTGCAAGACGGTGGAAAGAAGAAGACTGACGAAGAAGTTTAATATGATATTCGGAAGGAGACCAATGTCAGGGGAGCAACAAGATCTAAATATTTTATGTTTTCATTAGAGTAGGGTATTTATGCATATATACCATTCTTTTTCGTATATTATCGTGAATTTTAAAGAGGTATTTTGAAAAATTTATTTGAATAAATAAGTAATTATCTTGATATGCGTTCAATTTTCTATGCCAACCTCGTTATCATTTTTCTGTACCTATTAAAAATATCTCGGATTTCATATAAATGAAACTATGCAATTTAGAAGTGAGGAGAATAGTACTCCCAAGGAGAGTCATGTTTATATCATGCTGTTCTTTTAAAACTGCAACTTTGCTGATTTGGTTAAATGTTATGACAGAAATAGTCAGTTATTTATACGATCAGGACTTATATATTCCTGAAACTAACCGAGGGTTAATAAGAGTTTTGTCATGCCGGATAAATGTTGTTTTAACTCGAATAGGAGATTTTAATCTCCCAAAAGTGACGGATTAACAGGTAATCAAGAAACATTTTATGCATTGACAATCCATAGAATGGGGGTATGTGCAACCGAGGAGCCCTGAAGTGCACTTTAAAAAGCTTTAAATTTACACAATATATAAAAGGTATAATGCGTCCCATACGGGAACAGTATTTCGTTCATGTTTACCATGAATCACAAAAATTTTTGCACTCAATACCACTCCGGTAGTATGAGTAAATATTCGCTTCCACTCTCTCTTGTCCTCCATTCTGTTTAGGGGGTCTATACGCATTAACTCGTCAATCCACGCATATTTTGCGTTCTACTCTGATTTGTGAATGCTAATTCGTGTCCCTAAGCTAATAGCCCTTTTAAGTATTTTTCTTAGTTATCAGAGTGAAAAACAGAGTTAAAATTTTATAACGGACTCCACATATTAAAATTACAGAGTCATTTAAATCATTATCAGTTATATTCAACGAATATTAGTTTGAAGCAGCTCTCTTTACTAGAGATGCCACATCGACATCGATTTATCGGTTTACTCGATGCATTTTGGCCGAGACATCAAAAACATCGAGTAGTAAAATAATTCGATGAAAAGTGAGTGAGTAGCGAGTACTTTTTATAAGCATCGGAATACCGACTACTCGATGTTTATAGTCGATGTGGCATCCCTACTCTGTACTATTTTCCTCTGCAATAAATGCTTCATTCCCATTTCTTTTTCGTTCCTTTCATAATGGCATTTTTGTGTGCTTTTGTGTTGCAAAATGTGCACTATAAGGTTGCCTTTTCTTATTTGCTGGGATTTTATTTTTATTCTTTCCTCTCTTAGTGTCCGTAAATTTCTTCTTCAGTGATTCTCTATTAATTTGATCTTTAAGTCATGCAAAATCTATTTGCGAAGAAGATTTGTATGTGATCCTATAAATTTGCTGCACTATTGAAACTTTTGTCGGCATGTAAATGAATAAAATGTTATATTGTATGCTGTTGTGAAACACATTGGGTGGTATAAATTTTGAGTTCGTTCTCGTATTTTGCGCCTCTTTAAACTTTCCCTCCCCACCCCTCGTCCTTACGAACGGAGCTGAAGCGTTGTGAATGCAACGGGCTGAACTAGCTCGGCCACCGCAGCGACCTCTGGACATGAGAATAGTGTGACCCAGTTTACTGGCAATTAATTAACTGCAGGTCGTCGTACATTGTTTGAGAAAACTTGCATGAAAACTTTCGCAATACTGGCAATTATGCCGTCTTGTAAGGAAAACATTTTCATTCCCAAGCTTAAAAATTTCGAGACCGCGAAACTTGGTGTGCGGAATATTTCGTCGGGTGGAATTACGTCAGTTTTGTGCCAAATTATTATTACAAATAAGTAATAAAAGCCTTATAACAAGTCACAACTGTATCTTTTAGTAATACAAATAGGATTAAAATGACTGTTTAGAGATTTTTGCCTATGAATTACTTAGAACTCAGATGATAGCGACTTAAAAGCGCCAAGATATTCTGATATTACGTCAAATTTATTGTTTTAACATTTTGACAAAAATAATTTGGAATATAATTTTCGTTCATGAAATTTATTCTATTCTCTAAAATTAGTTATATTTATTTAAACCTTAGTGGTCCATTTAGTAAAAAGGTGAAGTTGAAATTGGTGCCAAATGTGCACCATTTTTCTTTAGTAAATATCGAAATTAGTATGCGACAGGTTTCTTGTTGATACTCAATAATTATATTTTACTGTCATGGTTGAGTAAATGTTGAATGGCCACAGAAATTCATTCTCGAGCCTGCTATTCTAAATTTAGAGCATAACTCTGAGAAACTAATCTATGTGAAAGTTTGATAAAAGAACTGGGCTTTACGTTGCACATCTTTGCTTTTATATGAAGGATCAGATTCTGAACGCTTTCAAGTCCTTTCATTAACTGCAGGAAAAATTATAAATACTTAATATTTTGATGAACTTTAAAATGCTCTTTATGCGTTGTGGCGTGAATTTACGAAGTGTATGAATGTATCCTTCTTCCGGCTGCACTCTTGCCTCAACAGGGGAGTATGGTTTCGTGAGAAGCACACGGCAAGGTCAACATGACGGAGTTCCTCCAACGCCGCGAGGAGAGTGGATTATATAACGCCACGCTTTTTGGTGTTATTTTTGAGTGTCGTCGCGAGAGAGATGAAGCGGCAAACGAGAGCTTTTCCCTCGAACCCATATTTCAGCTTCAGTGTCGACAACTCCACGGCGGTCGTTGTTCTCCTCGGCAACTAACACCCGTGCTGCATGCCTTAATTCATCCGACCTATCACCCCTGTTCTCCTCACCCACTCCCCACACCGCTGCACCCTCAGGCCGACTCAACGCCATCCTGTCCCTAGCCGCTCACTCCCACACCCGACCACGCCAAGCTTACCCTTAGTCGCTTAGTCGCGGGAGAAGTAGGGGCAAGGCCCCTTCTTCTCCCGCGCCAACTTAACCAACCCTTTCGTCACTTACATTACCCTCGTTCCTCAAGTCAGTCCCAACTGAGGAGCTACCATTTTGCGGTTTTAGGCCAATTCTCTCGAAAATTACTTCTTTCTCTTCCTTGAGTTTCATTCTCATTCCATCCATATAGGACCACTACCCTCGCAACGGTGTTTTTCCTATTTTATCTATTTTTCTAAAATATTTTATGCTTAATTTAACACTTAGATTTTCTATATTTCCATTTAGCTGGTTTATCACAATGCCCTTCCAGTGCAGCTTATAGTTTCGTTTCAAACTGTAATAATATTTTTCCGCAATTATTTTTGTGTTTTCCAAGTCTTTTATTCGTTAACATTGTATTTAACATCGTTGCATTAGCCTAAAAACTTCGCTCTTGGCAAAATGATGTCTTGGCATTGCGATATATTTTACTTTTCTCGTTTTAAGTATGTATTAGTATAAAAATTTTGAATCCTGATCATAGCTACATATGAAGAATTATCTAAGTTCTTTTACTCTATATTTTTTAAATATTTTTATCTTATTTTAGTTTTTTTGAATAATTTTTATAATTTTATAGCAATAGACTGAAAGGAGTTTACGGCGTAGATTCGCGTCTTGATAATTTATCTCGCCCAACTTAATGGAAGTTTTTTCCTTTAATTTGATTTCCACTTCCTTTTCATATGGTACTTTTTTGCTAGTGGCTACATGAATGACATCAACTTTGGTCTATTACGATACGTTCTAGGTTTGGAAAATGTGGTAAACCAATTTAGTTATTTCCACAACACTAAAATTACTGAAAACGATATAACGAGAGAGCAAAGGTTATACTTTTCAATGTGAAAATATTTTGTTTCCTCAGTGCAAAGCCTGATTCAACAGTTTTAAAGGGAAGGATTAGTAGCAGAGCTAACAAATATGACCTTGAAATTAGTCTAATCTCAAGGAAATTTAGCTCAGAGGGTTCTCAGAGTAATTTATCAGGGAACGACCTTTGAACAGAAAGTGGTAATTCAGTTTAAAATTATTATTTTTCGGCTACGAGTGTGTGCTACATTCAAGAGAGTATGTAGCTTTATCTTGACATAATGGCTGATAACAGGCGACTGCTCTAGCAGTAATCGCGTTCTAATAATATAGCCCTGGTCTAAGAGAAAATCGCTAAATATGTCTCAGACGGCCTCCGGGTTTAAAGAAAAATTTTTATCTCCTTCCGTCATTGAGCCTGACACCATATTCCCTCATGAAATGGGTATATTTTCCAATTTTATCCCCACGAAGACATGCATGAGGTATGATCTGTGTAATATTATTCGATTTTTGGATCACAAATGGCTTGTGTACAATCTTTTGGAGAAACGCAATGATTACGAAATGGATGTCATTAGATTTGACTGGCATTGCTAAAATGTAGGTATCACATTTTTTAATTTCCGACTCAGTTTTGGTGCACTATGTGTCAGTATTAATATAACTAGTGTGAAATATCGTCTTGAAAGCTTATAATATCTATTTGTATGCTTTGATGTTTTCAAATAAATGTGCAGAGGCCATTTTTGGTCAAAAAGTCTGAAAAAGATAATTTTGAGCATGACTCATGCATGCCTACGCTGAAAACGAATTCGAAGATTATTCACGGCTTCTCTAAATGTAGCTAGACCATGAAGGTGATGTATTTTACGCATTTAGGAATTAAATTAAAATAAAATAAGTTAACATACGTAAACGGAGATCAAACAGACCAACCAATTTAGTTCAAATCATCATGACAAGTATAAAAAGTCGTGAGAATTAAATATTATTAAATCACTTAAGTTAAATGCTCATAAACATAAAGACCGTATAGTAATAGCCTTGTTTTGCTACATATTTTTCATTTAAAGTGTGTCATTTTTACCCAATATTCCTGTGACGCCGTTGATCAGATTTCCGTGGAAAAAGATCTGGGCTAAATATTAGACACAGCAAGAAACGTACGGTCAATTAAGAAGCGATCCCTGAATTTATTGAGACCATAATTTTTGGTGCATGATACTTGGATGACTGAGTCTGTTTGTAGTGTTTCTGGAGTGAAACAGGCATTCTTCCTCAAAAACAGGGAATGAAAATATCCCCTCTGATAATAAGGAGACGGAGCTGTATGGCACTTGAAAAATCTCCGTATCTTTCCATTTCCCTACCACTTGAACATATCCAACTCCTCGCAGCGCTCCTTGAAAATCACTCGCGTCTGTCGTCGGTGAATATTATGTATGAGGGTTCTTCATGAAATGATTCAAATTCAACCTTCCTCACATGCATGTCACTTGTGGAAATTCTGGTTTCATATGATCACCTGAGCAAAGTTCAATTGCCACTCGATTTTTTTCTCTTTAAAGTTGAACCTGGTGTTGCACATTCTCGGAAAAATGATGGGTGAAGTGAAGTGAATAATTATGAAAATCACGAATGTGATTTTTGCTCAAAATATTTTAAAATAATTGAAACATAAAAATATAATTGTCTCACTTTTGGAGTTAGCAGGAGAATTGGTGAAAGCCAAAATAAATTTTAAAAATCAATACGTACATTTATGTATCTTGTGTTACATTTGGATACCTTAGCTGAAATAAGTTAAATCTTTATTTTAGTTCCCATTCCCTAGGAAAATTCTTTTGTGAAATCCAAGCATTTTATTCGATAGGAACGTATGTGTGGCAGCGAATTTAATCTCTTCCTTTGACTAGCTATAACTGTATCGTGATAATTGCATTTATTATGAAACATTCTGTTTCTTGCTTAGGGATTATAGTAGATTGAAGTACATCTGTCGTATACGTTAATGATAAGATGAGCAGAATATGACATTACTGCGCCATGGGCATTTCTCGGTGTCACTTATTCTCTGAATTCTGCCATGCAGCGAGGCTAGTTAGGTATTATATTATCTTACTATGTTTCCTTTCCATCGACTGCCTATTTAAATAACTATAAGATCATGATATATAATGTTCTGTTACCTTAAATAATCAAATATTTAATGTTTAATCCAAACAACCTGAAGAGGCGCTATTTCCTTTGCAGAGAACAATGGTCTTTCTCGCAATGATTGATTTCAGTGGTGGCTATTTTCTTTCTTTCTCCGTTCAGAGATATACCATTATCCCATTGGTATTACTGCATGAGGAATGGCTGGTATTCCCGTATAATTTAGATTATAAGAGGACAACAATACATGATTGTGGTTGTTTCAGTTGGCTGTGTTCACTCTCCCTCTCGGATTGCGCTCGTGAAGTCGACGTTGGAACGGATCACGAAACATGAGAAGGTGACGGATCTTGTCTTTATATTATGACCAAAATAGGAGTTCGAACGAAGGTAGGATGAAATTCAATCCTGCTCCTAAGCCATTCAATCCTTCTACTAAAGTGGCCGTGAGAACTTGATGTGGGAGCTCTGAAATTTTTTACCACTGTCGAAAAGCTCTCTCGGTAAGTGCGGGTACTGTTGTCCCAAGAAAGGGTCTAGGGGAAATTGGCACGGACATTTGGTCGCTGGCCGATTTTGTACAGGGACATTTTGGCGCCAAGCATTTTAGGCCAAGGGACCGCAGCCCAACCAATTAGAACTAGCTTAAGCTGCTACCTTCCGTGGTAGTTAAGCCCGCGTTTGTATTTTACTCTCAAATTAATGTTCACTCTCTCTTCCCTTTGCATTATTTCTTCGATTTTGAATTAACAGATTGCAAGCTGCCTAATTGAAACAGTTACCCAATTTACATCTTTCGTAATCATAATTCGGCAAGCATTTTAAAGCTGTTCCACAAACATTCTTTTTCTAATAGCTTTTATACCACATTTTCAATTAAACACCTGAAAGCAAATTCAGTCATTCGGAGTCCACTTTCGCAAACTTCTTACCCCGCGTATCAACAATAACGGGCTGTTAAGTGATGTTTGTATAACAATTTACACAACAAAACATCGAGTTTATTTTCAATTTAAACAGCAGCAGCTTTAAACGTGTCAACATAATTACTTTTTATGCGCGGTTTGAACAATAAGTGCCCTTGTATCACACAATAGTATTGAGGCGATCTCCATTGACCTACATGTAGCTCTGGCGCTTGCACTTAACGGTAGTTTCTTCAATTTTTGCATTGGGACTTGAACATATTGCTGCTTTGGTTTTATTGTCTTTACCTCACGACAAAACACGTATTCAGGACTGTCCACAGAAAGACCAAAATAATTGCCTAAAGACAAAAAATGTTTACCAAAGTTGAGGTCTAAAGCTTACCATCAACGATCATCTTTGCGAAGAAAATTGTGACTTCCTCATTATCTTTCAATGAGCTCTTTCTCATCAGATCAATCTTCGCGGTAGTGGACGACGCAATTAGTGCTGCTTACTTCACTATCACCAATCTTCAATTTGAGGTGAGCGATGCTGCCACTTTTGTCATTTCTTCCTGTCTCCTGAACGATAGCACGTGTTGCTAGATCTCGGTCACCTGCAACTTTGTATGTGAAAATCCAAAAGTCGTCCACCCTACGGCTCAAAATTAACTCATCTATCAAAATAAATACTTTGAACAATAACTCATTCGCTAAATCTCAAGTCAGCTCACGGCCGACGCCCAAATACAATTTGTAGTATAACTAACACGTAATATTATTTTCACCCATTTATGGCATGTATGCAAGATTGGATATTCGTGCGCTGAGTACGAGGACGACGTTGCAACAACTCCCAGCCTCCCGTCCGAACATTAAAAACCTCATGAATACCTCTTTTCTTTAAGTCGCTCAGCTGTGAATCAAATTGGAAAAGGGAGAGTGACCAATCGCATTCGATTGTAGAGTGCGAGTGTCGCCCGTAATATTCACCCGGTCTCGAAAATATAATAGCTCGCCTACCTCAAGAAATCATTATTTCAATGGAGTTGCTTTGGGATACTTATTAAATTCTTGCTACGGGAATATTCAATCCATGCAGAAATTCCTTATAAGTCTTTCATTGAATCAGGCCTTCCAACCCGGCATATGGTTCGATGTCCGCCTAGGGCAGTGTCATGTCGAGCGCCGTGGAAACTCTAAAGCGAAAAGCACGAGAGGAATCATTTCATCAAACATGCTAAGAAAGCACATGGTATTACATTTCTTTTGTATTTTCTGTTTCCTTTCAAGTGAACACTAATGTTTTCACATGAGAATGACATTTAAGCTTGCTAGATCTAGAGCAAAATGAATTTGGACATTCTAAGTAATTAAAAAGCATAGGCAAGAGTGGGCGTTTAACCATAAATGCCTTTACTTAAGTTCTCAGAAAATATTTTCAAAGTAAAGTAATAAACTTAATGGTTGAAGGCGTAACTTTGTGAAATGTTACCGCATACATGACGAAAAATAAAAATCTCTTAGTATATTCCACACTTAAAACTTTTATTCCTGATCTAGGTTTCAATTGCCTTGCAATCATTTTTAAAGGTACATAATGAATAGCATGCGAGTTAATATATAAATACCCTGGGGAGGATGGGGTGGGGAGATAAGTGGTTGGTTGACGTCAGAGACGTGCGTCCCGGTCAGTGGGAGGTGGTGGGGGAAAGGTATGGATAATAGGGGAGAGTGGGGGGGAAAAACACATTCATTAAGGAGATTCACACTTATGTTTTTGGCAGCACTCAAAATTTCAAAATGTTATAAGTAGTCCAATTTGGCCCCTTTCTTCTCAATATGTAGCACTTCCGGCAAAAATTCACTTAAATGGTCCTCTTCGATTGCATGTTTGGCAAAGGCTAATGAGATATTTCCTTTCACCCAACACGTTTTATGTTCTCGTGCCCTTACAGAGATGGCTCAACCGCTTTTTCCCATGTATATCGAAGTACAATTGGGAGTAGTACATTTAAGCTCATATACACCATTTCTATTCACGGGTATCACTTCGTCCTTTGGGTTGAACAATAATTTGCCCGAAGTTTTTGGAGTGTAAAAAGAAACGTTAAACTCGTTCTTCGGGAAGGCGTCAATGAAATTATAAGATATGTTCCCAAGAAAGGGAAGTTTTCCGACCTTTGTCCTTGATACAAAGCTCGTCGTCATCTGTAATTATAGATTAATTTAGGTGAGCCTCTGCTTCCCTCACTCCCTATGCTGAGTCAAATCTCAAGACGAATAGCCATTCGAATGGCGCCGCTTCTCAGAATTCCTGCTTACGGGTCCCTAATCTTTTTTCCCTGTACGCAGTCACAGTTCCCACGATTTTCTTCCATTTTCCTTCCATTGGTAAGGGACCTGATGAGGAGGGGGAGGACCCTTAGTATTTCTTCATCTGGACAAGCAGAGAAGAAAGAAGTTGAATTCCCAACGCACCTCTCCCCGCGGATACATATACCCGGCATCCGAAAGGGCGAAGACGGCGGAGTAGACAGGGCAGAGCATGTAGGTTTCAATCAGGTCCGCGTCACAGCTTCGAGGCCATCAGCGATGGGAAATAAATAACGAATAGCCTGGCGAGGGATGAAATTCCCGTGCAGCTCTGGGCGACATCATCCCCTGGGATGTGAGTCGGAGAGAAAGACGGCAGGTCGACGGAGGTGAAGACGTGGGTGGAGGATATGGGACTTGTCGTCTGCGACGCGCGACAGGTCGTCCCTCGGGAGGGCACCGGAGCTCTACCGGGTATCTGCCACGTCTCGGGATATCTTGAAATTCTAGTTGGAGGTTCTCGTTAGGCTGGTGTATTGTCTCCCCATACCGATAGCTCGTGTTCGAATCCGGGGGGTGTGTAGATTTTTCAGATAAATTAAGATCCAGATTTAGTTCTGAGCTTAAATGCTTTCTAAGAGTGTAATAAAAAACTTTCTAGTTAGATTTGTAAATTTCTATCCTACACCGTAGTTAATAAAAGTAATGCTTGTAATCTACCCATCAATAAAGCGCTAATGACCCACGCTTTCGGTCTGCGTCATAGATAGCAAAACGACAAAACAAACTTTCAATTTTTGAATGCTTCCTTTGCCCGTGCTATACCACCCCTCATTACTCAATGAAATTTTGTATGCATTCTTTGTGGTGAAAGCATGGGACATTTTTCTTCTCCCTAAAGCTATTAATTTTCTGCAAGCAGCACACAAATATTTTTCTTGTAAATAAGGGAGGGTAAAAGCATACATAACTTTGGACCAAGCAGAGGACCTAAATACCAAGACTTCTGACAATGTCGGAGCATCACGATTTAAAGTTGATTTTAACTTCTGGTAAGGTTCTGTTACTATGAATAGATCTGCAATCAATTTTAAGATTATAGCAATCTTGAGTTTTCAAAATGCATTTTAAAGCGTGCAAACATTATGGGTCATGCATAATAGGTTACCTAAATATCAGTAGTTGTGAACCTTTATTTTTTAGAACGGAGCACTTCGAGAAATGTAAGAAATGGAAATAATGACAGGGAGCAATCGTGCAGGAAACTCAGTGAATGTCCATATAATGGGTCAATCTCAGAATAATTTGATCATAGTACGAATGTATCTGAAGATTATAGATTGTTGATCAGTAGTGGCTACTCATGGCCAGTGTATCATTGTTGTCTCCCAGAACTTCTGGGCCAGAGGTGGGGTTTCAGAGCAAGAGTGGTTTATTGTCCCATTTCGAAATTTTGGAATAATTTTTATAAGACATTGACTCAGCTCCAGATTTACCACTAGTTCGTACAGCAGTTGGAAGTCACTATCAAGCGTCTGTGGCTATTCGTTGAAAAAATTGTCGTCTAATTTGTCATAGTCATATTTTCATGTTCCCCTCTCAATATTCATATCTTTTACACATAGAAAATTCCTTTGCGGGATAATTTAATTTTTATTACTCATAATATTCATATATATGCTTAAGCTACTGTTTTTTCAATGAATTATCAAAATCCAATTTCTTAAAACGTGTTATTCATTTTCAATTCAGGGCGTTGAAACGCTTTGCAGTTGCTCATTAAGAAGGTTGCACTTGTTTCTGAGATTTGCTTTTGTTTCTGAGAGTCTCAGGCTAAGCTTGGCGCGCCTGCATAGTAGTGTCCACAGTCTCCGCCTTTAATATTATGCTGGGGTGCAAGAATGTTTATGACACCCTCCTGGCACGCAAGGATGAAACTCTCGGACTCAAGACCGGCTTAGCGGAGGAAGGTCAGCTCCTTCGATACCCCATGCTTGTCCATGTTACGATGGAGACATCCATTCATGGGCTTGTCGGTATGCTCCTGGAGGCATTCTACTCGGCTCTTTTTATTTCGAGCTTAAAACATCTGCCTTCAACAACAAAATGGACGTATCGTCGTCGCTATCGTCTGATGACAGGTCTATACCGGTTTTCCACTGCCCTCCTTGCCGCCTGAAAAAGAAACGCCCCCAATCCTGCACTCGTCCTCTCTTACGATTGAGCATGGGGCTCTGCATTTGAGCATTTGGCATGCTGTACCCAGGACAAGTGCGTTGTGGAGATACTGCAGGCTCAATAGACCCCTGCCGTCTATACAGAGAGGAAGAGACAATCTGGAGACGAAAGATTTCGGATGAAGACTCTTTTCAAAGTCATTTTGTTGAGGTCATCATCTTCCTCATTCCCATGTCGAGGGTCTGCATCTCAATTTTTATTGTTACCTAACCTGACCCAGTGTGCTGCTCTATGGCTGTGAAACGTGGACGTTCGGAGAATTGGAGAGGAAAAGGTTGTATGCGTTAGAAATGTGTTGCTACCGTATACTCATAAGGGTTTCTTAAGAACGAAAGAGAGAGTAGGATATTGAGTAGAAGACGACAGAGAAGGAAGAGAACGGCTCTAATGCACATCAGGGTATCAGGGTAGGACTTACACTGCAGTAAAGAGAGTTGTTTTAGTTGGAAAGGACGCAGTAACTCTACAGACTTTTAATTATTTCCATGCGAACCTACCTTAATCAGTTTTATTTTTCACAATAATCTTTGTGATAAAGACTAAATTTTTCCTGGGGCCACTGTTTACTTACGTAACTCAAGCACTTAACAGCACTATCATTACTCACGACTACTTAACTGTAGTTGATTTTGCGTCATTATGTGCATATAATTATTATAATCGGATTCTTTGGCGTAAATTTCATCGTGTGCAAGGTCGACTAAGCCATTGGCATGCAAACAGTCCCGGATGTCAAACAACTCAATTACAGTCGGAGCACTCCGCACCACGGCTAGGGGAGAAAACCCGTGTCGCTTGCTTTATGATTTGATGTGTATATGTACGTGTGCTCTATCTCCGGACTCCCGGACTCAAACTCACTTTGCGGAAACTCCCGTAATTGGAAATTGCGGATAGGCTGGGAGTTGCGCATTCTCTCCACCCCTCCCACCCTCATGTCACCCTATTTCATCCCTATGCCATCCTCCCACACCATTCAACGGCGGTCTATTCGGTCGTACGGTCTTTCTTTGAACCAGCTCTCTTGTTTTTCCTCCAATCATATACTAAAATTTGGTCGAAGGCCCAGGCCAAAAATAGTTGCCGGAACGTTTAATTGAACGTACCGGCACGGTACTACATATAGGTATCTATATACAGAATTATATAGGTATACACTTATCTATTGTTCCTAGGAGTGGATGGGTGTTCCGACAAGTGCTTTGAGTGCTTTTTGCGTCATCCCGCGTACAAGATGTGGTCACTGTCACTCCAGTTTTCCATTACACTTGTCGTATTTACACTCCGTAGTATGGAGTGTGAGACAGTGATTCGATGCCATTACTGCAAGTGGCTTTTTTGTTTTGCTTGCGAGTACTAGCCGTGTGCTGTATTTTCGGAGAAATATATTTATATATTTATTTGACTACCCATGAAGCAGAATAATTGGTTTTTTGACGTTGGTAGTATCAACAACAACAGAAGAGGAATACCCATATCCAGATTGGTAAAAATAATTCATCCATCCAGGACTGGAACCCGTAACCCCCGGATCGCCAGGCGAGACCTTACTCCGCCGACACCAGGACCGATGAAGGGAAATGACAAAGTGCAATGAAATTTTTTTTTAAATTTAATGCCATATCAATTCACGTTGGATACTTTCATTTGCCCTGATAATATTTTACGTGTAATCTCTACAAAAAATGCGCTTAGTAGGCATTTTTAACGCAGATACATTCTATTGCAATATATTTGCTCTCAGACCATCAAATTTAATTCATTTCTTTAATCGAATATTTAGAACCTTCGTCTATTCCGTTAGTTTCCATTAGTTAGTTAGACATTTTGCCGAGAAAGAAACTATGACGGATCCGCTGGAATACAAGGAATACTTAAATCTTTTCCTAAATTTCTACTAAAAGTTTAATGCTCACAATGAAATCGACTCTAAGAATTTCAACCTCGAACATCTAAACATTGTTATTAATGTGTGCACCGTTATATGCTTGGGTCTCCTAGTTTGCTTAAAAATGTGAAGTAATACGAAAAGTGTGCTGAAAAATGAACCGCTTCATAAAAGTTTAATAGATGCTTCATTATTCTGTTAGGAGACTCATTTTTTTGTTATTATAATATATTTAGGTTTACTTTCCAGTGGTCAAATCGATTTTTAGATCCTCATGAGCATTTCATTATTGATTAATTAAGAATGGAGTACTGCGATTAATTACATTTGATTCAAGAAAGCATGCAATAAAAACTCTTTGGTTAATTTTCCAATTGGATGGTTATCTTACAATTGATACCTGATGTCACTTTTTTATTTGTAATAATTTTTCCCAGGATGTACCGAATATTTTGTGCGAAGCCAAATGCCCATTATATCCTGCAGTAGAACCTGTAATAATCTTGGGTGTTTTGTGCAAAATCACAGCTTTCCACTTACTGTCTCTGTAATGATTTGTTGTGCCTCAATAAATCCGAAGAACATTCATGCTTTCGGCAATTTGGACGCTCGATCGTCAGTACAACAAACAGCGGGAATGATAGTCCAGTACCCTTTCATCGTGTCCAACACGGACCGGTTTTTCGCGCGAAGAAGCAGTAATAGTCAAACCACTCAGGCTTGCTGGCAATAGCGACTGCCCCACTGCTTTATTTTTGTCATCTACTACGACTATTAGTCTGAGGAATCCGTCGAGCAGAGTCGGAAGTGGCGCCTGATAAAATTCTGTTTGAAACGGGAACATGCGATGGACCCTTCATGGTGACACCCCATTAAATACTACGTGTCCATGAACTCGTTGAGTTCATTACGTTGTGGGAGTAAATGACGTAATAATGCTTTTCGTTAAACTACCAATGACTTTTTAAGAGTGTCACGGAAGATACTATTTTACCTGACTATAACTTCACAGACTATGTGACAGGTTTTAAATGCATGTATTAGACGTTAGTAACTCAAAGAGTTGGAATATTTCATCGCATCGTGCATGCTTTCCTGAATTCTGATATTTCTTTCTTAATTTCGCTCAGCTTTCTTTATTTACGTTCAATGAAAAAGGAAATTAGTCCCTCAAATATGAAAACTTACCTCTTGTTGTTCATATTACATGTAATTATTGGTAAAGCAATAGAACTAGTGAATGATTTAGCCACAAAAATCGAATTAGTTGACACATATGGAAGGCCTGAATGGGGAGAAACAATACTGGTGAGATGAGAATGGAGAAAAGGGAGAGTCAGTATTTAAGAAATAGAAGTTGATATATTACGCTTGGCAGGTAATATTGCACGTAATAGAAAAGCAAAGATGAGCTTAAACTCAATCTAAATGGAATAGCAGCTGTACAGAGCAGAGTTGGTATGGATATAAAACTGAAAACAATCAGACGAAAAACATAAATAGGACTGGGTACCCGTGGATTCTAAGAAATTGCATACATTGACGTGCAAATGAATGTCAATTTATGTACTCTCTACACATCTAAAAGAGTAAAGAGATCAAATTTTGATTCTTAAACTTTTATTTTGATAGTTGTATTTATATATTTGTTACGTAACTTTTCGTTTACATTGCAATTTAACGATTAACTCTGGCAGGCCTTTTAATTGTGAGGATATAAAACACACAATGGAAAGAGATGCATTAATGTAGCAAGAAGTATCCTCTCAGAACCAATTACCATCTATCATGTATCAGCACATTGCAATTAGGAATTCCAATCGAAATGAGTAATTGAACAATGAACAAGGAGCACTATCGATTGTAGAGCTAATACTTAGATTCTTTTGTGGCAATATTATCGCCATATTTCCTTCAAAAGCTTGTGCTCTATCACGCCACGTCATGCCTCTACATTTATTGGCCTGCAGGGCAATTTGGAGCTCTATATGGCGCCGTGTCCAAATTGGCCAGTAAATATTTGCAGACTGTCCCTCTGAGCAAACAAAGAGAAAATGCATTCCCCCTTTATGATATTTTTTTATCTTTTTATCCCATGCCATTACAGTAATTGCTTGTGCACGCAGAGTTGTCAATTATCCAGACAGATTTATCTTTGAGCTCCGTTATGCCGTAATTAAAGCATTCGCGATTTTTTTCTCAAATATCTCCTGCGCTTCTTATTGAACGCTGCATAATCATCTCGTGTAAAGCTCATAATTTAACCACTTATGATTTAAATAGCATGATTTATTTGCTACTTTATAGGTCTTGGAACGCCGGAAATCAAATACCCTTGGCCATTCTAGGCGTAGGGTAGGCCTCGGAAGCACAACTTAAATTATTGATTGCCTTATTTAACCATCCTCTCCTTAAAGACCTCGTATTTATAATTTCAATTTATACAATCTTCCCCTGAGTATCATATGTCCTTATACTTAATGATAAACGTAAAAATTAAAATATTGATGGCCGATCTGAGCCAAATTCTACAGTGGGGAAAATTGAAGAAAATCCTTTGGTAGAATTATGATGAAATATACCTTTTTCACAAACATTGCACGGTAGGGATTGGACTTGATCGTACTTTTTATGAGTGAAGTAACTTGAATCATCAGCAAGACAACGATGGATCCAATACTTTATTTTATTATGTTACCTTTCATCTTCTTGTTACTCCCTGTTATTTCGGGAAAGTATTGATAATTGCCCATTCATGAAACATTTGCCTATACTCGATAAGTGTATGATATCGTCATGATGCTTAAGACCATATGTAGTAAGTTATTTAACAATCCTCACAGAAAATATAATATTTGCAAGAAACTTGATATTTGTAATCAACTTGGATTGGAGTTTTTAACAATTCATTTATTATATGTTTTATCAGAAACGGAATCACACAGGATGGAACTAGTTGTCGGAACCATAGTTTTTTCTGCTCATCTCCTTCATTGACGGATCGATTCCTCTTTAATTAGCCTGATTAAGATATATAAGTCCTCGCCGTCAATCTTATCTCTTCTCTATCCGTTCCACATTTTTTCGGGAATGACTTATTTCACGCCACATCTATTTTCCCAACGCATTATCTCGATGAAGTGTTCTCAGGTTTCCAACCAGATGAGTGATTCCATAGTTGCCATCGGTTCGAGGTGTGACACGTTGCTTTTTATTTACCATCATATATTTACATCTACATAATAAACTGCAGGCCACCGCATGGGCGTGAAGTAGGGGCCCTTAAGATTCCAGCTGTGCAAAACTCTTTATAAGGGGATTTTAGGGAGGTGAAACGGTGAAGTCTATTTTCGGAGTGATTAAATTAGAGTTCAGTGCTCACTAAACACTATGAATGGGAAGAACGAATTTATGTACCTGTTTTTCAATATATCTCTCCTTTTTTATCGCTTTCATTGGAACTTGAGATATAGTGCGGGATCAAACTTATATTCTCTGTGCCACAATGAAGCACACTTGTTCCGAATCGCTCTACCTAACTAAGGTTAGTCAATAGCCTAAATCTCTAACGGCCGCCAACCTATTCCTCTAAAATCTTTGAAACACGTTGTTCATTCAAAATGTGCAGCTTTCCTTTTTATTTTATTTATCATTCCGACTAGATCTTTCCTTGCATGCTCTCAAATGTTCGCAGCGGATTCGGGGTGTGGTCTAACCAGAGCGGAGTAGCTCCTCTCTTCAACTTTTTTATCAGAGGATCATATTACTAAACGCATCATAAATTCTTGTTTCATTAACATTGTGCCACTTATGTCTTGCATGTGCATTCTCCAGGATAGGTATGAACTAAAGATATTTCCCAGGTATTTGACTGCATCTAATGGTTTTATGTTTACTACACCCGAAATGTTGATAGGAGTTGGTGTAATCACTTCCGCAAAAAATGCACTGCATTGCATTTAATGAGATATAGTTCAATCCCCCTGGCACCTCCATCTCAAACTCCTGGCACCTCCATCGTTGTTTTGGTCCAACCATAGAACCTCTAAATCATCTTCGCCAATTTCCCGATAGGTGAGTGCATCGTCTAGAAATGTTGACCGCTTACTTGAGAACTAAGGTTATAGATGAATAATGGATTAAAGGGGGCTGATCACACTTCCTTGTGGGACATATACTGAGAGTGATGACTTAGATACCTTGCCATCGATTGTTATTTTCCGACTTTTTTCTTTCAATTGACTAGACTTTTTTCAATTCTGGCTTCCAGGAGACGATGAGGGCTTACCATGTGCCTCAGTTAAAATAGTTCTTCTGTAGTTGCTCCCACATATATCCTTCATGAAGAGGAACGTGTCGGATCTCGAAGCGTCAGCAACTATATCATTACTCACCCGGTAGGAACTTCATCAATACTCTCGTCCTTTCCCTTATTTCCTTCCTTTCTGTCCCCTCTTCCATCACTACATTAAGCCTGCAAACCTTCACCCTATCCATCCCTATCCCTTGAGCATCCAAACAACTCCACCCCTTTTCCTCCTCTTTTTATTTCTGAAATTGACTTAATGACTACGTCACCCCCACCTACGGATTGGTGCGCAAGCACTCAAAAGGTCCCTTAAGCAGTGACTGTTCTCTCCCCCTTCCCCAATAACCAAGGCAAACTCTCCTTCTCCCAGCGTAAACCACACTTTCTTAACATCCCTCCCTCATCTGACTCCAAACACACCATATCCTCTCTCCTTTCCCTCCCCCTTCGCTCGCTTAGTCCTCTCAATCCCGGATCCCCACGAGAGGGACTTAAGTTTCAATCTCCTTTACTCACTCCATTTTCTCCTCCTCCTCCTTCCACTGACATCCTCTTTTTCCTTCTCTCTCTCCATTGTCTGTCTTCCTCCCATCTTCTCCCCCGAACCCGGGCCACTTTGGCTAATTGGGGCGGGAGGTTACGGGGTGCGAGGGGGACTTGTAGTGTCCCCGCCCTTCTCGTCTTCGCAGTGTCCCTCACCCATCGCCAATCCCACTACAGGAAGTCGCCCGCGTACACGCTGGAATCCCATCTCACATCTCCAAGGAAGAATTGGTGGGTAAGAAGCGGAGCTTGGCAGAGAGGATGCGTAAGGGGAGACGACGTCTTAATCATTCAGCCGATGTGGAGTGAGGTGGGTGGAAGCGTGGGAGGTGTGGGGAAGACACTGGCATGAGACACGTGATTAAAGTGATAGAGAAGTAGGGTGTCACGCTGACTAAATCACCGCTGGAGAATATATAAATCGGAGAAACATATCAAAGCAAATCAAGACACCCTTACTCTTAGACAGTTAGTAATGTTTTTTTTTATGCTCTGACGGCAGGATAGGAGTTTTTTTTCATTTTGCGGGGACTAGCAAACTTCCAGGGACTGGGGTGTTCGGAATACCTTCTAATTAAAGTTTTTTTCTAATTACGCAGCAATTACGGAGGGTTAATGCCGTCTCCCCTGCTAGCCTGTCCGTGTCGTGCGGCGATGGTCATTTTGCACTTCACCACAAATTAATTCTATCTTTGATTAATTATGTACTATCCTTGAGCCATCCATGTATTTTCAGTATTTCATAGTAGCAGTGGGTTTACTGATTCACATCCTTTGGTGCTCTGATCTTTGACATTTGTTATTTTAAGATCATGTACGACCCCGTTGGGTTTAAAAGTCTTGTGGTAAGCATTATTGAGTCAGAATTGTCCTCCGCCACAATTGTGATATCATTTTCGTTGGACGGACTCTGTACGCAGTGGTCTCTCTGTCCCAGGTATTCCAGATATTACACCAATCTTAACTATATGTATGTACTTATAGATACTACTCTGAAAGTAGCAACAGTCTCGTGACTGGAGGTTTTACGGATACCACTCATGAAAGGGTAAGGAATAGGGAAGAGTAATGGAGTACAAAGGTGAATTTTGTAATTTGTAATGTGTTAGCAATGTGTCTTAATGTGCCAGAAAGTGTTTTTCATTTGAGTATTCAACCAGCTGATTGGTAGGTTTTTGAAAAGTCATTCTAACGTCATAACTTCTGGATAAATATCGTTCTGTTTTCCCTCCTACTTGTGATTCGCCATTATATCCCTCTTGAACCTCCTCATATCATCTTTCTCTTCTGATTTCGTCCAGAATTCGTATTTTTACCCGCTTCCTCAGAGTTCTGCCCCCTATTACGCTCATCAGCATTCCCTCTCTGTTCAAGACGTCCTCCACACATGTCTTCTGCCTCCTCCGAACTTCCGCTTCGTCGTCTCTCCTACCATATCTCATCTCTTCTACCATATTCCAATGCATCCTCGTTTGTCCTTCTCGTCACCCATCTTACCCGCTACATCCTTCTTCACACCCACATTTCAAACGCCTCAACTCTACCTACATCCTCCGTTCTCATTTACCTAGTCTCTAACCCATACAGTTCAAGTTTTATATTATAGTTTATGAATGTATGACGCTGTCGTTAGTATAATGTACAATTTTTGGGATAGGTAGTTCGACAGTGCTTTTGTTTTATGTTTTCGTGGCGATCAGTTCTACATATATTTTAGGGATAAAAATACAATCCTGTGACTCCTGAAACTCCCCTGGTCGGAATTTTTCAGCTCAGTATTTAGAGTCCGAGTGACTAACCACTCCAAACCTAGTCTTTTTATCAGCTGTGTATCACTTTATACCTAATGTTTGTAATTATTAGCTAATTGTATCGGATGAATTATTCCTGTGTTTGGCCCAAAACGCTCGCTGCGGGATTCGGGATATGGTGTTCGGGATATGGTGTACGGGCGTTCGGGATATGGTGTGAACAGAGCAAAGCAGCATCTCTCTTACACTATTTCACCAGAGTACCTTTCTACTGTTTGCTTTAAAAAATAATGGTCTAATTTGGAGAAAGTAAAAAATCGAGGAATCACATCAAAGCAAAAAAGCTTCCTTAATTATCAGTTGTTTAATATTTCTTATGCTGAGTGCTGCGACGGAATGGCCATTTTGTTCCGCTTTGTACACATGTATTCTATCCCGATTGATAGTTGTCTATTTTTGAGTCGTATATATTATTTTTGGAGCTTATATCTCAGTGTTTATCTTATAATCTTATGGAATTATCTGCCGAAATAGTGTTGACCGCTGTTGGAGAAGAGATATCGCCTCTAATGGACAGATAGTTTCTCTTTTCTAGGTATTTGACGCATTCACCCATGTGTTTAAATGTTAGAGGTGTTCAGTAGTTGTTTAGTATTAAGACTATGGGCGAGAGAGGAAATAATAATAATGGCTTGACGTGGGCCTAGGCAAAATAAGTGAGAGAGGTCATAGAAAGTAAGAATATTCATAAAGTTGCAGGGCGTTAACTATATGGGATTCAACGACTTAAATACCTGGGTAGTTTGGTGGAGGGGAATGGGGACAAAACTAGAACTTTTTGGCTCTAAAAGTTCCAGGTCCCAGTCCCGCCTGCATGATTATTCACCTCCCAGTGCGAGGGTGTTAGCATATACCCATTGCTATAAGTACAAATACAATAATTGAAATAATTTATGGGTTGTTAGTGGAAATCTAAAATTAATAAATGACAGAGTAAATGGCATATGAAAAGGAGAAGCAGAGTTCAGCCGGTGAAATTTAATAGCACGGCTCTCGGGGAAGAACGTATATAAAATATTGGCTGATTGTCTAATTCGTGAAGTAGCGTTGTATAATTCAGGTGCATTCAATGTATGATGCGTTGTGGACGGTTTGACCTAGTAATGAAAAATGAAGGGATTATGAAGATGATGGTGGGTGCTAGAATGTTGGTGGAGCGGTGAGGAGTTGGTTGAAGGAGAATGCATGATACTGATGGAATACTTACTGGTAAACGTAAAGCTAACTATAGATAATGAAATGTGGCGTGGACTTTCACGTGTATTAAAATAGTGAAGGGTTTTAAACATCCATAAAATGTACCTTCGTCGATAGACCAACCACATACATAATTGGTAAAAGCATTCGGGTTTTGTATCGTGATCTATTAATATGCCATACACGATCCTAAGGGTTATTTTTCAAGAATTATGAAAATTGCTACATCCCTTCATCTGCAACACAACTAAATCTACATCTACATATTACCCTGCGAGCCGCCACATTGGCGTGTGGCAGGGGGTGTTAGGTCACCAGCCGGCTAAAGATGTACGGTTTTGGTAGGTGAAATGGTGATGTGCATAATGGGAGTGTATTTAGTGGAGCTTAGTTTTTAAAGTGGTCGCTTATTGTGCACGGAAAGAACGAGTTTTTATACCTATATATTCTTATATATACCTATATCCTATAGTGTATCTCTCTTATTTTGTTGCATCTGTCAGACCTAGAGATGTAGTTAGGAGTCATGATAATATTCTATGTGTCGCTCTGAAAAATATCAGTTCAGAATTTCTCAAGCAACCTAAGCCTAGCGTGTAGCCTTCGAGTCTCCAGGGGCCCCCACCATAGTCCCTCTAAAACTTGTGAGACACTATATGTACGCTCATTGCAGTTTTTAACGAAACACGGTGCTTTCCTATGTATTCTATTAATTTTTTTATAAATTTTTATGACCAGTGTCCCAAATGCTCACGGCGACGGCTCGAGGTGTGCCTACTACACAACTACCGACATGCCTTAGCTATATGAGCTGAAAAACCATCGATAAAACTGCCACCGGTTTTCACGAAGAAGGCAGACCAACTAGCGCATATTCTAGTTAAACGTGACTAGAAAAAGTAAAAATCGGCCCTAATTTCCGTTACCGAAAGTTAAGAAAGCAGAAAAAAGTACAGAAAAATAATGTTTATATCAATTTCTCGCAATATGCTAGCTATATAACATGTAAGTTAGTCTTTTCTCTGTAGAGAAATAATTTTTCTGCCAAAGCCAACGCGTTTTTCATGGAAAAATATTTCGTATGTATAACATTATTATAACATCTATAACACTTTCCTTTTTTTCCTATTACTTTCCTAACAAATATTCCTAAACTTAAATGGTGATGCTGAGGTGCAACACTTTTGGATAATATTTCAAGTAGCAAATTGAGATAAAAAATGGTAACACATAGTACAAAAACTGAAAGCTTGGAACAAAATCAATTCATATGTTCTGCTCATGTGACAAGAATGCCGGAGTGTAGACTCAAAAGAGTGATTTTAATGAGTTAGCAGATAAAAAGGATGAGAACTAAATGGCCGACCAATGAACTGGAAGAAAAGAGGGAGTGAAGAGAACAACTGAAGTAAGAGAGCTGTATGAAGACATTTTCAAGAAGAGAGGAGAGTGGAATATTCCATTAGCAGCCTCTTTGGCTGTAAGCTAAGTCCATGTAATATTAAAATAGATCATTGAGGGTATAGTAGAGCTAGCTACAAAATATGAGTATACAAATATCTGGAGTCCATTTTCTATACCCAGTCTTTGAACAGTTTCCTTTTGGCAATTTAATAAAGATATCCTCCCCCTATTGCGCTTAAAATATCAATTTTTTTTGCAATAACTGGTGCATGAGCAGATTTGGAGCAATTCACGTTATCTTGTGCATAAAGCTGAACATTAAGGTAACCCTCATTCCTGTCGATAAAAGTTCCAAAGGCGAGATCCTCCCAACTCCTATAACAAATTCAGAAGCCTTCTGAAGAGCATGACTGAGCTATATCTATGATTTGAAAAATCCGATCTAACTCATACACCTCTTCTTCCGCTTCCAGCGTCCGAAGGCGGAGGCCACCCGATCCCCTTTCTTGACTCAACCTCGTTCTCATACATTCCCTCCCTCCACCGCTATCTCCCATATCATCACCACTCCTCCTAAAACCGTTCCTCGCCGAACTGAAACCCATCCGAGCCCAGAGACAACGGCGAGACCCCATCCGCCCACATTCTCACCAAAACCCCTTTTTCGCATCAATCACCCTCTCGTAGTCCTGTCGACGGGGTGGTTTGCGAATCCATCCTTCAACTCTCAGCCTCCCATAGGAGAGGATGGGCGTGAGTCTACGCCCCCTTTCACTGGTAGGGGTGTACCCGCAATAGGAAAAGGGTCCCTGGACCAAACCGATAGCCTCGCAGCTCTCGATCCACATCACATTGAGGGGATCCACGCCTGCTCATACGTCGTGCATTTCCTATTCCTCCGGTAATCGACGATGGCCAATGCCCGACGCGTCGCGCACGGGAGGGTATACGACGGAGTGGGGAAAGGCGGAAACTGCGGTCGGAGTCTCCGGGTGGAAATGGGGTCCACCGTTTCGCGGTAACGGGGCAAAGCCATGTGAGAGAGTGCAGTATGTGTGTGATGAAGGGGACAGTGCCGCCCGAGAATACCGCGGCTCGAATCGGGGAACCGTGCGGTGCACGGGTGGATGGGGGAGGGTGCGGGAACAATTGACTGTCGGATCGCGCGCCCAGATTCAATGGCCTATGATCTCGCACCTCGCCTCCCTCTTTATATATTCGTACGTCTACCGCCGCGGGGCCGCTCGCTCATTCGAGTAATCGTCAGCGATGCGTCTTTGTCGACGCCCCGGGGAGTTTAATGCTCTCTCCGGGCGATTACCCGCGGGTTATTGCGCGGAAAGGGGATTCTGGCGATCCTTAATCCCATCTTTCGTTAATTCCGACTCGCCCTTCCAATGGTGAGCTACAGGGGCTTTCCCTCTCGTGATCATTTGACCGTGTTTTTGAGGACATATGCTAGAAAAATATTTTTTCTATTCCAGACGGAAACAAATATTTTGTGAAAAGTATGATGATAATTTCAAATTCCTGTCATGTTGAAGGATTGGTAGTAATTATCCAATTGATAAATTCCCGTCAGTTAGTGTCACGGTTTTCTTGCAGTGCTATCAAGTTAACGAAAAACGACGCTGGAGAACATGCATTCCCTTTTGTAGACTTCTAGAGCGACCGATACAAATCATAGAATTTCCATTTGTATTTTTGTGCATAATTTGTGACTGTTGTTTTCTATCAGCTGGACTGGTTTTATAAATCTGGATATTTTTTTTTCATTTTTATCATCATTACCTTTGGTTTGAATCCAAATTTCTATGAGCTTCTCTACGGAAATTGTAAAATGGGATTTAAACTGTCTCAACTGTTCTTTTTAAGTTTATAGGTTTATTAATTATAGAGAAAACATTATTTTTACGGCAACAAAAGACTTATCATAAATTCATCATAACAGGTTTTCATATTAGTGATATTTTATCATAAATTTATCAAAAACGTTGTAATAGCATTATCTAGGATAAAATTATTTGTAAATCATGATCAGAAGTAATGTTTCAGATTTTCAAATTGATTTATCATTTCCTGTAATTTAGTTTTAATATATAAGGCGTGGAGCACTTACTAAGGCGTGTTGCATTAGTAACAGCTATAGCAACAAATTTATATTGCACTATGTGCCGATTTGAATCTTGCCCGACACGCATTATTGAGCTCTATATAAAATTCCTAGAAATAGTATCTCGGGTTGGAGCTCGCAATAATAAAATCTTCTTCCATGGTACCCTCCAAGAACTCTGCGCTTCAACATGAAAAGCATCGAGACATCGGGCCATATTCATACTCTCATATTTCTCTTCGTGTCGCTCTATCTCTCTGCCACTTCCTGGTTCTTTGTCCCGTTCTCTCACAAAAACATTTTCATAGTTTCTGATTCCGGAGTCCGACGTCCGATCGGAGTGACAAATGAAGTTTGTGGGATGTCCCATTGCATATGACTCGTTTACTTCAACTCACGATCCCCGAAGGGCAATATTCAAACCAGTATCCCGCGTCGTGTTCCACGATAAACCCTTTGTTATTTCCCTTTGATGTATTGTGCCGTATTTTCCAGCCGCACTCTGAATATACTCCCGTGTTGAATAGGAAAACCCGTCCGAAAGATTTAAGTCACATTCCAAGCCATGCATTTGTATTGTAAGCGAGCTCTTGCCAGTAAAATAGTTTACACTTTGACCAATTAGATTGTGCACTTATTCTGTACATATGAAATCATTGAGGCGATTATTTATACTTTAGAATATATGATTATATTTGGAGCTTGTTACTCTTATCAGAGATAAAGAGCAGGGATACCCCGCCTAGTATTAATTAATAATATACTTTACCGATAGGTGGCGTTTATTTGCATCCGTTTTTCCGTCATTGCCACCTGTAACGTCATGAAAAGAGAATTCTTTAAATTATGATTGCAGATTCTATAATATTCAACTTTTTGAGTCCTTTTTCACACAAATCGGAAAAAATGGAGTTCTAGTTTACAACAATGTGAATTTTAGATGTGAATTTCATTTTTTTGAGTCAACCTTTTCGCCTAGGACAAGGATAATTGTAATACCCGACAATTTTAAATGAAAATAAGTGAGGAATTCGGTGGGTAGATGGCTAAAACGTTTGAAATGAGATGAATCATTATAGATGTCCGATGCTGACCATGATCATAATAAATACAAAATTCTTAATTACCAGTCAAAAATGTCGCTTTAGTAATAATAGAGAATTAATTTTTTATGTGTCACAGCTTCACAATGATGACTGTCTGCATGAACCCAATTGCATTGAACATATATTATTATTGTTGATGCTATAAGTACTTTACGGGACCATCTATTGAATTTCCTGATTGCTTTACTCAAACGATTATTTATTCGGTCTTGAATGAACTAAAATCTTCATTTAAGAGGAGAAATATTTTCATTTACTAAGGTGGTAAGTAGAATAAGAAATAGGTACTTAGAAAATCTACCAGATTGCGACATCCACAATTGCGATCCCTCGCCTCATTTGGCTTTAATATCATAAGTATGTTCTAAAAGGCCAGCGCTCCAATACGCACCAACCGGAAAGAAATGAATTGTTAATACCCTAAACTACATCATTTTCGCTTCTTGTGGTCCCTATAACCCTACGTTCCCTGGGGCGCTGCCTCTACAGCCCCATTGTAGCTACGCCACTGGTGCTATGGGAAAACATTAAACACATCTTATGGCTCATAATGATAGAAAAACACCCGCAACATGTTTTCCAAAGCTGCGATGGACTGTGTTACAATTTTTCATGTACATTTTTAGACATTATATTAGAAAAAAGTTAAATGTGTAGGTGTAACATGGATAAGAGTGAAACTTTTTATCCTATCGCCAGGATCAGACACAGCTAGGCATCGTAAAATAGCATTAAATTCATGAGAGACGATATACATATTATTATACATTCATAGGCATTTTGGTGTAAACTAACATTAATCTCTCGCAAACGATTGCGTTGCATTAAAATGAATGCTCTCGTTGACTCCGAATGTAAAGGTGCGTGTCACATTGGACGAATCCCTCTCGAATGATTCTTCCTATTTTCTCTTCGATTCAAATGTTGCGAGTGACGGCCCATCTTGTTTCCGAGCGGTGAACCATAAATGTACGCAAGATTCATTGCCTCTGACTCAGAAAGCATTGCAACTCGGCCTTTTATCGCCGCGTTCGTCAGCCATAATCTCGATTTTCTCGCCGTAAGGAGTCAAGTCTCCAGCGCGATCAATCAAAAAAGGTAGACGGGACTGAATTACAGCTGAAATAACAAGAGAAAATTGAACGTCTCCTGTCATTTTAAAGGATCCCTACACCAATGTTTTCCCTGCTTTTGGTCATCAGGCATTCACCCAAATTTTTATGTTTTTAATGAGAAATCTTTTCTTTAAATGGATATTGAGGAATTAGTTGCCTACTAAAGTGAAAAGGTTTATTTTCGTTTTATAATTTGATATTTCAGCAATATATTTTCACTATGGGAGTTATTTTATTTACAATAGTAGGAGTTCCCTAAGTTTTAATGTGAGTTCCCTAAGGTGAATTTTCGCATGAAAAGATTTTATACACTGGGAAAATACTTTGCAATGAAAAAGTAGAACTTTTCTTTTGGGATTCCAGAGACATATGGACCAACAGAATTGTCCGGAAAGCAAAAAAAATTTCGTGTATCGATTTTTATTAACAGTAATAAAAAATAGTTTTTATAGTACCCACTCATATTGAAAGACCATTACAAATCCTACTCTTATTTATAGGGTGATATATAGGCACCTCACATTATTTGGGACTAAATTTCTAGGTTTAGGAAATGGATGCATCCAACCATGTTTGCGTATCCGTTTGAAGTCAATAGTTAGTCTTCATCCAAACAATTCTCAGATAAGTATTGATGAAGACCCGTTTAATGAGAAATTTTCTTCCATGTTGAAGATTTTGTTTCTGATGAGCTGAATGTAAAACATTATTCAATTGATGCTGTGATTGTTACTTTCCACCGTAACCAGCATAAACACAAGGAGTACGATTCCTACCCAAAAATGGGTACTTGTCGGCCAGCCTTAGCTGAATCAAAATCATCTTACGGCTGTGGCCCTATGATGCTAAAGAATCGCATAAATTATGCTATATATTGTTAAAAATATACATATTTCCAAATTAAATGAACGCTTCCCTCCAGATAATTCCAGTTGCATGTACAACGTTGAATAAAAACCGCGCACTACCATCATTTTATGGTAGAAAAGTACCAGTTTTCTCATCGAGTTGACTTAATGAACAGAGTTACTGAGTATAGAGTGATCAAAACGTAACTGAGTTACGGAACCGGTCTTTTTTCAAAATAAAACTGTGGAAATGCAAAGAATTATTTTCTTCACCGCCTTCGCCTCCTCTTTAAGTCAACCCGCGCCACGAGCCAAAGCGGACAACGTCTATTGGTGTCGGAGTGGGGGCGAGAGGCGTGCCTCCGACCTAATTTCTGCCCCTCAAGAGTGCTCAAGAGCTCTCAAATTGCGTCCCCGATGCATAAAAAAAGATCCTCTTTCTCTCTCTCTCTCTCATTTCTTTTTTACTTTATTTTTCTCCATTCCACTCCACCACTCAACCTTCCAGGGTGATTTATCGAATGGGTATCGCTTTCAGATTCGTCGATAAATACAAAACCCTTTGGAAATCGACACCGCTTACGCATCGATGGAGGACAATGTTAGGACGAGATGGGTCGGGTTTGGGAGAAATGGTGGGGGAGAGAGATTGGTGTGGGGCGTCCGCCGCCGATTGCCCGCCCCCGCCCCGTTTCACAGACCCAATTCTCGCCCCATACTCCACCCATTTTACACATTCCCCCCCCCCCACTTCTCGTTCCCCGTCAGACACTCACTCCAAGCCAACTCCATCCGAATATCTCGAGATCATTAATTTCCTCGAACCTCGTTTTTCTTCCCGACAATCGTTCGCAGAATTTTTCCCCTACCAGTTCCAATTTATCAAGGGGACCTCTCTTTACCTCACTCACTCTCTCTGCCTCTGGACTTGCTTCGTCTTTCACGACGCCTCCTCTAACTCTACAATCCTCCCGCCCCTCCTCTCACTGTGTCGACCCAAGCTTTCCATCCAACTTCCACCTCGATCATCAACTTCTTTCTCGGTCTTCCCTCCACTCACTCCTTGCGCTGCTTTTTCAACTCGAGGATGAGTATACACTCCGCCGTGCAATCTCAGGAACGTTAATTATTAATTTTTTATTATTAATTAGTATAATACTCGAGTAAAATGACGTTTAAGAGTCAAATGTGTGATACATTTACATCAGAGTCAACCGTAGACATTAGTAATTGTTAAATGACACTCGGAATAAAGACACGAAATTTCCGGGGAGTCTAGATATGCCTTAATCTTGACGAAAAAAACAAGTTTCTCTTCCGTATATTCATCTCAAAAATTGCAATATTCAATTGACTATATTCGACGTTCGCTCTTACTACAATTAATGGGCATTGCCACCTCACTGGTGGGCCGAGACTCGCACAATTCCCTAAAACTCCAGTCGTCGAACTTCACACAAAACAATTTACCCATACGCACCAGGCACACAAACCCTCACTCCAAACCCATCATGATACTTAGCAGTAAGGAATGCCTTTAAAAAGCGCAGTTTGAGAGTTGGAAAAAGGTACGTGAATGACTACGACAATTGGGTGGCTTGGAGTCACCATTTGAAATACGACACGTACTTCAACGAAGGCTAAATAATACTAATCCATCGTCTTCTCCTAAGGGAATTCGAACGATTTACTCGTCTGAATAAATCAGAACAAACTGATCTTCACAAATAAAGTACATCGATTTTCTGGAGTGGACATATATATCCTTGACGATATTCCCGGGTTCCAGGTTGATGCAGGTATTTTCCAGGAAAATTATTTCCAAAATTGAACGCTACAATCAGATAAAATTTATGGCCTATATATTTTTCATAAAATGTTATGAAGGATGATTTTTTCGGACCAAGCTGCGTTTTGTTCATTTTTAAAACTCAACGCTTCGCACCTCGTACTGGAAGCGTCATCAATAGAGTTAACCAGCTTCAGCTTGGTCTTATATAGAAGCATCGATGTCCGTTGCACCATTGTTGCACAATATTCATATCTGTCAATGATGCAACGGACATCTCTGTTTGACATAAGACATTGATATAAGACCGAGCTGAAGCTCACTTTAACATTCATTCTCTTGATGACGCTTCCAGTACGAGGAACGAAACGTTAACTTTTAAAAATGAACAAAATGCAGCATAGCTCGAAAAATTAATTCATCATGGACTAGAAAATCTGCGACAGTCTTCAAGCAAAAATTAATATTAAGTTCTTCAAATACGAATAGTTTGACAAAAATTATCACCTCTCTTTACTTATTACGGCTCCTCGCTTTTCATCCTTTTTCTCTAGATTTTATTCTGCTATGAGATTCCCAAGGGACCAACTGGGTTATCGGTGGTATAGGTTGCTTGGTGCTGGTTGCTGATTGGAAGAGCTATAGCACAGTTAAATCTATGTGCGTGCCTTCAACTCACCTCTTTAAATATGATTGTTATCGAGAATAGCGCGGACTAGCCGATTCACCATCTTTTGCGAAATCACCCACAAGCCCCGGTCAACTTACATATGATTTTTTTCTTATGAAATATTAAGAGTACAGATTTAGCTACTTTCAGATATTTGTATTTTAATGTCACTTGAACTTATAATACGTGAAAGTAATACTGGTGATACACATATTGCTTATTCACTGATCTTTTCCGGTAAAATGGGGTTATAGTGAATCAAGGTATTATGACCTGTCCACTACCTTGTTACCTACACTCCTCGTTGTTTGTCACTGATGGTTGACTTCCGTGGTGACACACTTTACGTCACTTAAACGTAGTACGTATTTTGGGGAATCTGGTGTACATATAAGACTTAAAGTAGCTGACGGTTGACTTTGCTCGTTTTTATGTGACATTTCCCTACAAGCTTCATGTACCCTAACCCTCTTCCTACAAAAAAATAACTAGTAGAAGCTGTCGTAATGGTATAAGCCTGATGATGACGTAGTTTCACCAATAACCGACGAATTTGCACTACTCTTTGGAAAATTTCATCAAATAATTAATAATTTTAAATTAAAAAATCTTTCCATGGCATACTGTTTGATTGGAATTACCTTTATACTGTTAAGATTGCAGTGAGGTTAAAATTTGAATAGTACCGTAAAACTATAGATTTAACGAGATTGGACGTATAAATGGCTATAAACTTGGTTTGTGAAATATTTTAATTATATTTTTCAATGCGATGGCGTGTTTTAGTTCTTATATAGTTTAGTTTCACTATTCTACCTTCATATGTTGATAATTCAAATTTTTAATCAAATTATAAGTGTATATTTATAATTTAGGTATGAATAATTTCATCAAATATAACCATTAAATATTCAATAAAAGGAAAGGCTTCTTTTTGCAAGTAAAATTTTGGCCAAATTTGCAGCGGAGTAAACAATTTTACTCAGTAATACCGGAGTGGATATGGAAGCAACACTTTTTCACCAACTTAAAATTTATTAAAATGTGAATTTGTTACCTCCACAATCATGGGAAAGGTTTTGCATCACATATTCGCTATCAACTGCCCATTAAAATTGTTCAATAAAACAGCAGGTCTTGATATTTCGTCCGTTTTTCCGCCTCTTTCGCGTCCAAGTTCGTATCGGCCGGAGCCGAAAACTCAATTACGTACATGGAACGCAATAGGCGGTCGAGGAGAACGATGTCAGGCTTGTTCGCCTCCAACTGTCTGGTGGTGGGGAATGAGTAATTCCACCAGATTTTTATCTTGTCGTTCTCCACGACGGACTCAATATCTCCAGGGGCATAGGGCAGCACATGTACTTCGTCGATGCCGTAATGATGTCGAAGGTGGAAATACAAACCCGCAGATCTGCGTTGTGCCGAGCTAAATACGCTGACTGAGCGTAATAACTGCAGCCGGAGAGAAGGTGACTCAAAGTCTCCGGCTTGGCTCGGCACGCTCTGCATCTCGTGTCCGCCACCTCCGCCTTGAATATAATTCAGCGGTACACTAGAGTGTTGATGACACCATCCTGGCACGCGAGAACGAAACCCTCTGCTTCGGACCTGAGACCCGCGGAACGAAGGAAGGCAAACGTCAGCTCCTTCGAGAGCCCATGTTTTTCCATGTTTCTGAAGAAACATCCATGCATGGGCTTATCGGTATGTGCCTTGAGCAAGTTCTGCTCAGCCTTTTTGACCTCGAGCTTCAAGCCTTCAGTGACACGACTGACGGGCCACTGTCGTTACTGTCGGATGACAGGTCAAAGTCCAGACCGGTTTCGTCCGCTGCTCTCTTCGCCGCCTGGAAGAGAAACGCCCCCACCCCGGCACCTTCGTGCTCCCTTACGAGAGTGAGCAGGGGGTCCGTGCTGTTGAACACACGGCAAACTGTACTCGAGACAACTCTATTATGGAGGCACTCCGGGCTCAAATGCCCTCTACCGCCTGCACTGCGATGGAGATACAATCTGGCGACGGAAGATTTAGGATGAAGACTTCTATAGATGGTCAGCATCTTCCTCGTTCCCAGGCCGAGATTTTGCAACTCATTGACATTCCATTTCATGCATCCGAAGGTGTACAGCAGTGTCGGAACTGCGAACATGTTCGTGGCAAGAACCTTGCTCTTGCCAGACAGCTCAGAACTCTAGATTTTTCTGAGAGTCTGTCTGTACTTGGCGGTGAGTCTTTCCTTCACTGGTGCTACCTCCTGCATTCGACGCTGGGGGACGCCGAGGTATTCGTAGCATTCGTCATCTTGCAGATGACGAACGACGTTCCCGTCAACGAGTTGCGAGTCTTCCTTGTCCTCCGATATTCTTCCTTTCGCGAGGTGGATGGATGCACACTTGTCCAATGCGAATACCATCCCTATAGCCTCACTGTATTCATGTACAGTGTCCAGTGCAACGCGCAGGTGTTTGGCGTTGGAAGTGTAGAGTTTAAGGTCATCCATGTAAAACAAATGGGTGACCTTGTGCTTTCTGTCACCAGGAACACCGCACATGTATCCTCGGCCTCGTCTCAGTTTGAAGGAGAGGGGGAGAAGGGAAATACAGAAGAGTAGGGGGTTCAAGCTGTCGCCTTGAAAAACGCTAGGGTGGTATGTTACCAACTCAGTGGGGACGGTTCGCTTGCACGATGGCAAGACGAAGCGCGTTCTCCAGAGTGGTAACAGGCGTTGGATGCAGGACACAACCTCTGGGTGGACTTTCATCAACTTCAGCATGGCGATCAGAAGCTCATGCGAAGTGGTGTCGAAAGCCTTGCGATAGTCCACCCAGGCCATTGATAGGTTTCGCTTATGTCGAGCGACATCCTGACATATGCACCTGTCTATGAGCAGGTTGTCCTTGAATTCCGCGATTTCTTGGTTGGTTCTGCCGGAGAATAAGGTTGCACAATATCGTGGTGAACGCCTTGTATACTGTGTTTAGACAGGTTATAGGGCGATAGTTCTTCGGATTGGACAAGTCTCCCTTCTTCGGAATGAGAACCGTGCGTCCCTCAGTCAGCCAAAGTGGAAATTCTCTACCTGTGATGAGGGACGTGAAGATTCTGGCCAGATGTTTATGGGTGGAAGTGAACTTCTTCCACCAAAAGCTATTCACGGCATCCATACCTGGAGCCGCGAAATTCTTCTTGCCAGAAAAAGCGTGCTTCATGTCACTTTCCGTGACTGTTTCACCGTGACTGAAAGGGGTCCATCCACATTGTGTAGGTGGCGATCGCAGAACTCTTTAAAGAGTGCGATGGCCGGAGTGTCTCCATTGAATGGCTTCGACGTTTCGTAGATATCCTTCCAGAAACGCTCGACTTCATGAACGGGTGGCGGGGATTCAACAACAGGCGGAGGAGGCCGAAAGAGACAGGACGGCTGAAGGAGAAAGATGGAATTCTCCCTTACGCCTCAGCTCCTATTCAGGAGTTTTTTCTTGGCCGTGTTAAGCGTCCGTATCCTATCGACCTAGTGCTGCTCAATAGTAAGCAGCACGTATTCGTTCATTGTGTGATGGTTGAACCTGAGGCTGCTCGCAATGCGCCGAACTTTAGATGTAAAGGTTCGCCCGGCAGTGATGCACTCAATCACACACTGAATCGTCGACGCCTGCTGTCACGCCAGCGTGATCTTGGCATCCAGCTTTTTCAGCCTTGTTGCTGCCTTATCCTCCCGAGAGGAGTCCTTTCGGGAGGTTGCCAAAACGTTGACCGCAGCGTAGACCACGCAATTCACCGTCCAGAGATCTGACGTCTTTGTCAGGATCTCGTCGATGAGTCCATTCATTTAGGGCAGGCGGGTACCCCGCAGAGAGATCTTTCGATGGATGCCTCTCTGCCTAGTGTGACCTTCGTCATAGTTAATTGCGCTTCTTAACCGCGATCGTAATAGTTCAGAGTCAGTTTGACCAACATCCTCCCTCTTTGTAGGAGATACCGACAAACGTGCGGTACTCACGTAAGCAGGTTGAGGTGCTGCCTGTGACGGAGAGGGTGGTTCGGCTGGTGGTGTATTACTCTGAACCTGCGGTTGGTGGATATTTTCCTTTTTCCGCAGGTGGTTGGTACCTTTCACGATTAAAATCAAGCATTAGGGACACGCAAAAAGTCTGAACGCTCGGTGAACCCATTTACAGTCATAGGCGTGACGACCAAATGGGGAATGGGGTATTTTCCGGTGTTTTATAAGTTAGCATGGTAAACAGAATTAAGAAGCTAGTTAAGCAAACTTTCAACAGACAATTAATATATAACGTTTTTCTTTACTCACAAATCATTTGGCGTGTCTCGGATATATGAGTACATTTCTTTCAAGGGTACAAATGCTACAATTAAGGAAATAACCAAGCACGGATGAGGGCAATCAAAATTTGTGGGTCCTGGCAACCTGCTTTTATTTTTGTCCCTCCTCTCTTTATTTTTCATATTCTTTCGAATCTACTTAAGGTCATAATGGGGTCAAAAAGTCGATGGCCTTCCAGAAATCATTTTTAAAAATTGGCAGCATGGTGGAGAGGCTTTAAGCAGAAGAATTGAGGAAGGATACGGCACCTTGATGCGCCACTCACATGATAATACTATTCAGATGTACCTTCGGTTAATCTTCGGAAACTTTCTTTTACATATCCACGTTCTCCACTTGGAGTATGAGTATTTTTGAGAGAGAATGATATTTTGTGGAAATTCGTCAACGATTGCTAAATTCGAGAATTTTTTATTTAAAGTCTGTCGTATTTGAATGATGAGTTTTTCTTGTATTGAGGAATGCCATCTTAAATGACGTGAAAGGAAGAAAATCTTATTACTTGTGAGACTTCTTCCGTAAGAAGTGGTTAAAATTTACTTAAGAATAAAGGAAATATTTTCAAGGGTAGGTTGCAATTTTTTTTGCATAATCCTGTTGTATTTTATTTTGCTGTATGCTCTGTCATTGCAATATACTCACTTTTCTCTTACTCTCCATGACGAACACGTGTAGCTATCCCTACATCTTCTTTAAAGGCAATTTTCTTAAAATCTCTCCCTCATCTCCTTCCGAGTTTCGTCGTCTCTTCTCTTTCTCCATTCCTTTTTCTTCTCCTTCTTCCCATTCATCCTATTCCCTTTTCCTCGTAGGTCGTACGGTCCATCCCTTTATTCCAACCATCCCACTCCCACCGGAGACCTGGGGTGACCCCCCAAGTTTTTTTTCTATATTAATGCTTCTACCTGTTATCGCCGTCCCACCCTCTACCCACTCGCTCAAATTCCACTTTTATGTATTCCCCTGGCCACCGTGGCTTGTCTGTGCCGACGAGAGGGAAAGTTTTTTCTTTTATTTTTTTTATTTTTTCGCTCGCGTGTGAAAATCGACAAGATAATCACGGAGGGAAAAAAATAAAACATTTCTCGTGGCTAAACAAGGCCATAAATTTCCCCGTGGTTGCAAAAAGTCAGCTGTAATTGCTCAATCAACAGAAACCGAGCGATTTTCGAGGATATTCAAGATTATGGAAAAGTAGAGAGTAATGAAATATTACGGACGAAATTAGTGCAAGAGAGACGTTGTTATGTCTGTTTATACGGCTGTAATTTATCTATTTTCACATCAGTGTTTCTTATTTGCTGAAAAATTTCCGAAGTCATTTATGGAAAAATATAATTTTAATGATGATATTTAATGTATGAAGGTTGTGAATTGAATTTTTGTTTTATGAAAAATCGTAGTTTTTGACGTTACAAAATTTAAAAGAGCTAAAAATTAAATTTTGCTCATGGTACTCCTAAAATATATATTAATTGTTCACTTGAGGAAAAAATTTCCAAGTGTTTTGATTTACTGGATTGAGCTAAGAAGCAGTGGATGCCAATGATAAGCATTGGATTAGGAGGAAAAGTGACCGATTCTGTTTCGGCGTCCGTTCATTTCTTTCGACTAAACTTTTTCATGATCAGAGTGGTAATGTGAGATGCGATGTTTTATCTGCTCTGTGCTGTTTTATTTGCATAAATTACAGTGATAAGTAAAATAACTGTTATATGCTTAGTGATACTTCTTATCTTGTTGTAGCATAGGTACACTTAATAGCGCAGTCGACCAAAGTTGACCCATAAATGATTAAATTTCCGATTTTTGCACGTTATATTTTTACATAACAGTTGATAAATTAAACAATTAAAATTTCCATACTGGGCCCATAATTTGCACTATGACCCACTGCTGGACGAAATTTCGCAGATGCTGGGATATCAACTCTTACGCTACCCTAGGGTTGTTACTGAAAAAAGCGGTCAATCTTTCATTTTCCAGCTCTTGTTGGCGACATAATTTTCGAAGAGGCGGTAAAAAAATAAAGGATCGTACAAAAAAGTGTTTCGTTTCTTTCGTTCATACGTGTGGCTGGCAGCGTTGTTGCCAGCGTGTACGGCGATGACGATGCGAAGCAACGGGCCTTTTAGGGGATGGATTTTGGCGCCATCGTGATAAATCGAACGCCCTGGGTGCTCCGGACTCGCAGAGAGAGAGAAATCCGAAAACGGTCCGAGGAAAAAAGTCAAATGTATGGAAATTAAATCCGCCCCTTTGTTCCGGCCCGGGCTCCACCCTCCCGCCTTTCGCCCTGCGCTTTCGTCCAACACTGGCTCCGCACAATAAACTCTTCGTCGCCGTCCCTGCCTTTACTTGCTTCTCTTCCTCAGAAATTCCTGAAATCCTTTTATAATTTTTTTGGTTCCCCCAGACTTTAGTGATACTCTTCTGCAGGACAATGACCTCCTTATCCTTCAATAACTTCAACAAGGCCGCTTCAATTAGGAATGTGTAATCATCACTTGATATTGCCATCATATGCACTTAGATTACCAACGCGGATACTCCATTGAATCGTATACACGGTACCTGATGGGTCATATCGCTCCATGTTGTCTCTATGAAATTCAAAGTGGGAGACGATGGCTGGGAAGCCTAATTGTGTAGTGCACACGGAATTGCACCAGTGGGGATGGGTTTGGTTCCCAGTCCAGACGAATGATCCATTCCCTGTGTATTTCACGTAATTGTGTGACATAAACGCGCGATATCGTCAAAGTTACTACTCAGTCAGTTACACATATCATTTAATTATTTTGTCAATTATTATCCACTGCGTTTGTCATGTAATTGATATGGTTGGTGAGGAGAGACAACTGCTAAAAGTAATTTGGATGGGATAGAATAGGTGATTGAGCAGGTAGTAAGAGTTGAAGGAATTCTGAAATCTATGATAGAGGTGAGGGTGTTGAATTAGTGGGTAAAAGGAAGGAAGAGATTTAGTTTCATGGCGAGGGATTTTGGTGGGATATGCCGCTTGCTCTCTGATTTCGCCATCATGCAATGCACGCAAAGTCTTTCATTCTTATTTCCTTCTTGCATCCCATTTCCAGGCAATCTTCAAATCTCCTTATAATTTACTGGTTTTCAAAGACTGGTAATCTCCATCAGAACATGGGCTCCTTATACTTCTTTGGAAACTTCCACGATGCGTTTTCTGTTAGGATTTTAAATGTTTCTTGATATTGTTTTACTTAGCATTACTAAGCCTGCTAAGTTCAGCATTTGAATCTTTCGGTTTGTGGTAATATACAGAAAATGCATGGTGTGACATATAAATGAAATTCACCGTTTCTTTGGAAATTGTGGGGTAAATTAACTCTAGCATTTGACAGTTTTTTTATGATACCAAGAATAAAATAACTATGTAGTAACATCCGCACTCTATTTAATACATACCGACCATATTTGACACTTCATGTCATTCATTTCGAAAAGTGTCTAAACCATGGTGGATTTGTATTAAAAAGAATGCGGAAATAACTACATTTTTTCTTTTATGCTTACCATCATGGATATAGAATTTTACCGCAAGTTAAGCCTGGAACTCTTTCATATATTTTTCTATTCACCAAGCTGAGAGACAAAACTTTCATTAATGGTACAAAATAGTAAAGGTAAGGTTACAAAATGCTTTGTTAACCCTTATATACCTCATTTTTTGCGTTTTTTCCCATCATTCCATGCCTTTGCGCAACCTCTCACCTCATTTGCTTCTCTTGCCTGAGAGTTCCTTAAGTTCCTCAAATTTGTTGTCACTCAGATTTTGTGATCGCCCTCCATAGGGCAATTTCATCTTATGTCTTCTTAAAACTTCAAGTTAATATTTCAAAATACTACCAAACATTAAATACGTTCTTACACTCCCAACATTCAATGGTAGACAGACTTAATTTTCATGCTCCTTCATCGTTCTGTAAAGCTCTCTACTTGAATTATGTCTTCAATATTCTAGTATCCATGCATGCTCATTTTTGATGACTCTGTTTTGTACGGAATGGTAAATAAAAAAATCATTTGGGGAGCGCTCCTTTACCAAGAAAATCATCTTATCTATGAGCTCGACCAAATCGGCCGATACAACTTTTCGTCCAGTTCAAATGGTTGTTTACGCTTGAAATAACCCTCATTTGAATTTTTGTTCTTCTGTAACATGGAAAGAGGATCCAGAAAAAGTATTCGGATAGCGTCTATCCTTATAGGAGGAAGACTAGAATTGTATAACTCTGCAGGTTTTTACCGATCATTTTTTTGCCATCTGAGAATTCATCTCCGGTGGCATGGTAATGTCGAAGTCTTTTCGACTTCACCCAAGTGGAGCCTGGTGCACGATTCTCCGTAACTCGTACGCTCACGTTGTTTGTTTTTCAATAACTCTCATGAAAAAAACGTCATAGTAAATGTATAATTTTTTCAGTGTTTTAAAGTCAATTAAACTACAATAATAAAATTCCGTGTAGAGCGGTTTGCGTTCATTATAATGATGACATAATGCGATATGAGTGGTCTAACACTATGTTTAGAGTTGTTTGAGTGATAAGGGTAATGGTAGGAAATGTTTATAGCTCTCATAAAAGTACAGAACATTCGTGCACAGAAGGAGGGCGTGAAGGATAAGGCCGGAAGGAAAAATAGTCAGGAATGAGAGAGAGTGAACCATGCAGTCCTAAAGACGTCACGACAAGGTCACGAAGCACACACACGTGATATGTGATGCCAATGCCAATAGGCAAGTGGTTTAAATCATCCATTACTTTGAATTTATCATGAAGTCTCATTTTAAGGTGATTCGGAGCGGAACAACTAATATTGATGAGCCAAATCAATTCTCGAAAAAACTTTGCTACTAAAAAGTAGAAAAGATAGGAATAACTGCCTTTCTCTCCCAATTTTCAGTATTTTTAAATTTCCGAAGCCCGTTCCCCTAAACCAACCGCTGCTCAGCCCAAGGAACGCTTGCGACAGCTATGCCTCCCGCATAGATTCTCGTAATCCCGTAATTCTCGTAATTCAGTTACGAGAGTCGTGCTATTACGAGCTGATTGCATGTAACTCAGTTCCTCCATATCGCATACGTAGGAAAAAAGTGAAAAATGCGAGGCATTTCGGAAGAACTGCTGACGCCGTCCCCTCTGTTCCTCGATGAGACGAACGCACTCGGCTTCAGCCCCCCGCAAAGACGCTTCATATCATAGCGGTTCCTTTCTGCTCACTTCTTCGTCCTTCGGATCTCCAAGGGTCTCCTTGGCTTGGCGCTGGGAGCTGAAGAAAATGAGTTTTCCCACCAGGAGTCCTCCATTCAATCCACGCCTTTTGTTTCTAGCCAATAAGCCGTGCTGAGCGAAGCGGTGGGGATTGGAACAGCGTAAGTCTTCCTACCCGCCCTTTCCTTTCATGTGAAGCCCCTTTTGTCCTGCGGATAAACGTCTTGGGATTGGACGATGATCACGAAGCAATACCCTTTGTGGAATTACACGGATAAATTCGGAATATACGGCGCAGTCCGCAGTGGCAAGCGCAGCAGGACGAGGCGAATCTAATTAGAAGGCAGTGAAATTACAGCTTGTATGTTGGTTAAATCAGGATGAAATATAGTTGTTTTTAAAAATGGTTCATATTTTAATTTGAAATCAAATCTTTATGGTAGACGTAGGGAAAATACCCCTTTGATGAGAATATTTTGCGGTAAACCTTCTATCACGAAAAATTATGAAAGTACTGCAAAAATCAGTAAATAAAACAAGTGAACATCACGGAAATATAAAATCCTAACATTTTTTTCTTTTTGCATTGTTTTCATTTCGTCATTATTTCTTTAGGAATTTACATCTGATGTACTTTTTTGCAATTTTATAAAATCTCCTTTTTTGAAATTCGTAACGTTAAATTTATTTTGGCCCATATTTGATTACATTAAATTCAAAAAGTCAATTCGAATAACTACATAACACAGATATTACTCTTTACAAAAGTGAGAGAATTATACAATTTGACTGCTACTATATAGACATTCTTGCATCATTTTACTCGGCCTGGTAAGTATTCTTGTTATATATCTTATATAGTAGACTCTGCATGGCTAAGTAGCACTTTTGGCGTTGCTTTAAGGCAAAGCGTTGATTCTTTTTACCACCATTATCTTCTGTATACCGCTTACGTCCTCCTATCTGAAATCTTCTGTAATACGAAATTTTTCTCCGTTGAACTTTTCCTACTCATCCCATTTAGGTATGTCCTTCAAATAATTGAGGTGCGTTATTTTCTTCGGTACTTATCCGCTGGATTTGGTGCAAATTTTTTCTATTATAGTACTTATACTTTTGTATATGGCCAAATTCTGTGATATGGAGTTATTCGGATTAACTTTTAGAATTTATCATTGATAAATTATAAAAATCCTTTTCTTATGGGCCTAACTTTCAGGGCTTAAATTTCACTATGGCTGCAGTATTTATTGTGTCACTATAGGCACTACCTATTTCTGCTGATAGCAATAGGGATTGGTGAAGGTTTCTTCTGCTTCAGTGGTCATGTCAAACATGTTACGCTGACCAGCCCGCTATAAAACTGAGATTGTCTAACCAATGCGAGTGGAAGCAAGTGTAATTTGCAAGTGCAAATTGTATGTTTAAAGAGCAGAAGCAAGAATTTAAGCAATGTAATGGACCAAATAAAGAGGAAAATACATAGGAAGAGATACCAGGAGGTAAAGGTACTAGCATTAGATAGGGAAGGGTGGAGGGTTGCAGTCAACCAATCTTAGGATTGAACGACCAATGAATGAATGGCTAGAATACCTTTTTTCTGGATATTTAGATTCTATATGCGACTAACTTGCTGTGATATTTATTAGAAAGATTCCAGAAATACAACCTATAGAGAAGTCGATGGTATACTTCATCAGCACCATCAAAATCTACCCCATCAGTACTATTCACAGCTTGAAATTCATTTAGGCATTCATTACGTGAAATTATTTTAATTTACCATCTTTTATCCATCTTTGTTTTAGTCATTGAGGTCTGAGAAATACAAGTTCAAATAAATTTATTCCTTTCTAAGATAATGAAATTCATTTTCCTTGGAAGCTTTAGATTCCCTAACCCCTTAACATTTTTGTACTAATTTTGTCACTCATGTTACTTGGGACCTACAACGATTAGCGCACACTTTATCTCTAAGTCACGAGGAGCCCTAGTTCTTTTACCAGATTTTGCTTACCCGAGAAATGCATTAGACTCTGTGATGAGTTTCGTTTCCCTTTTCCTTTTTTATAATTTTTTTGTATCGAATAACTGAAACGTCAAGGTTTTAAATATTTTCTTTTGAATGTCGTTACCTAATCTCCTGTCTTAAAATTTGGTTTGAAAATTGTTATATTTATATAAATTCAACAGTCAAAATTTTTATCCTCTCGGTAACCGTAGCAGAAGCCTTAAAGAGGACATATGCCCCAGGATTTCATGGCTCAGGTTTAATTATCAATACTACAGTATTACGGCGAGATTTCATTCGGGTATAGTCAACTTTGACCTCACAATTATATGCTCATACTGCTTCAATGTGCAAATCTTTTAAGTGTCGCATTGGGAATATTTACATCTGCGATGTTATTTTTTGGCAGAAATATAACGGGCAATATCCCCAAGTCGTATAAATATTTCAAATATACAGTTTACGTACATTTGGTGAGTCCTCATTTGTCTTCAGTTTCGTTCTTACTGCTTGAAATATCTAGATGCATCACATTCTTTCATATGGAAGAATAAGTTCTCATTTCCTCGTCCTCATCCTAAGAGCTGGTTATTCTAACACCACTCAATCTGCTTCGGTCCCCTCATTTCCACAGCCCTTCCGACCGGCGAAGCGGAACAAATACGCGCGTACCAACCGGAAGTGGAGAACAGAAGAAGATCGTGGTCGCTCGAGGCGAAGGAAGAGGAAATGGAGTCGGGATACTATCATATTTCGCCCATCTCTCCAAGACCCATTCCGAATGGCACCAGTGAGCGCCACTCCGAAGTGGACCCTGCTCTTCTTCCTTCATGGACGTATTTATAAAACGGTAGTATACCTCTTATACTACATTACTCCTCTCTGATAAGTGCAGCCATCGGAAGTCAAATCTAAAATGTTCACGCGAAAAACGTGGTAGCCAGTTGACAGTCGAGGGTTGGCCGTTCGCCATGGAAAGAAGTGAGATGAGAAAAGTGGAACTGAGCCTCCGGCATTTATCTGCATCCGTCCAATTCCCATGTCGTGTGAGGGTGCGGGGGAGGGGATGAAATATGGGTAGACATGAGCATGCAAATGGACGATATGCTTTGATATCTTAGTTCTTTGCGTTCAGGGACGTTTTTATTGCGTCATGGAAGACATTTACAAATAGTGACAAAATTAGAGCACAAATGAAGCGAGGGCGATCGCACAGGAGCGAGAGTTTGGGCAACAAATTTCTGTTTCGTTGGCCCCGGAAATCCACTGGTGGTGAGAATTCTTTTTGTAATTCTGATCCCTAATTGCGTGACTAGATGAGTGCTTCAAACGGAGCACTCTCCACGGGTACTGAGCATTTTGAAATGTAAATCCTTTATCGCTTTTCACTAGTCAGGTGTCGACGCCGGGATTTTCCACGTTTATTTGTACCCTCTAAATAGGTACAACAATGCAAACCTACACTAATTTCATGCTTTAACGATAGAGCCCGTCTTTATTTTGATGCTGGCGTGCGTAGGCAAAACTAATCAACACCGTAAACCCGCAGAAGTTGGTTACGGGGGTGAAGATAGTACAAAGACGAAAATTTCGAACATGAAAGTTATTGGCGGACTAACAGAAGAAGGTAGGAGACGAAGGCGGTTGGTTCATGTGCTGAACACTAATTGGCGAAAGAAAACGTTTGCTTAAACAACGATTCGGAGTTTCAAATCCAGTTGTTTACATAGTGTTTGTCTTCACTGGTATCATGTTTCCTCTGCACGATCACCAATATTCAGTTTTTGTAGATTATTGAACGCCAAGGAGTAATTTTATCTTGTTTAGGAAACGATTTAGGGGTTATACTCGGTTGAGAAAGCAAAAATATTATTTACTACGTTTTTATTTTCTAAAAGGTCTAAAAAGTCTAGTCAGTCGGGTGAATGTGGTAGATAAATGAATCCTAAGATTAGGCTTATTACATGTTTTCATGGCTCTAGTTGTTTTTTTCTGGATGCCAAGGACGTACCTTATAAAACTGGTGGTCGTAGGCTTAAGGGTTTTCCTACATAAAACCTTGGAGCGGCGTTCGATACCAACATATGCAATGGCAATTGAAAAGGTTTTGAGGAGTGCCAAATGCTTTGCTTCAGGAAATCTATTATGCGGAGATGGTTGGCTAGGCGTTATTTCCCCAATTGCACAGAACTGATGGAAGGATTTCGGGCGTGAAATCAATGGGATAAAGTTGAAATAGTAATTTGCCTACGATTTTTCAGAGAAAAACTTTGGCATATCGTGTAAAACCCTCATAACTAGATGAAGCTTTTAACAAATTAATTCTTATCAGAACTTATTTCCGTAGCATCACTAACATTTATGAGTGAAACGATTAGATGATAAATTTAGTTTCTCTCAGTTAGTCTCAGTAAAAATTCCATCGACATCGACATGAGAGAGATGAGTACAAGAGGTCTAAAAGCCTCAATATCTATGCCGTTTTTACCCCAGTTTGCGGTACATAAAAAATTGATTACTAAACAATTGACCTGACCAAGGGGAATTGGTCCGAGGGGAAATGCTATAAAGAAAGCGATTGTGTAACCTGTTACGTCAATGGAGTCAAATGTTTTCCTCATCTCATGTAAGATAATTGATTTTTAACAATAATAAGGTCCTCTTATGGGTTTTGATTATACCAGCATCGCGGTTTTTGGGGCGTCCTATTGATCTTCTTCACGTCAGAAATTTCCTTTTCTAAATTAATACTGCCTGCTCTTGTCTTCCATTCTGTGGGGATTACGCAATACCAATATATTTATATTCCTTATGTTAACAAAATTAACCTGGCAACTTTCTTTGACATCATCATTCATGTTTATTTCCACGTCTTGTTTATTAATCGTAGTCTTCGCCGCCTATTTAGGGTCCGAGATCCAACTGGGGATTATGGTGTTTTTTAATGTTATAACTCTTGAATGTGTCTCTAAACACTGAGCTACTGACGGAGACCGGATGAAACGAGTAGCTTGGTCATGGCTGCTGCCAGTCCTTAGCTCCATTACATGAGGAAGGCTTGACGGCCAGGTTAACATCTTATCAAAGTAAGGCAAGATGGTCAAATATTGGTGAAAAAATATTTTCCTCGAACGAAATAATACTAGAAAAAAAGCTTTATGTAGAAACCTCTTGTCGAGCAGATGGACGAAATGAATTTACAATTCCTTGATTCTGATCATATGCTCATCGGAAGAGGAGCGGAAGAGGAGGAAGAGAAGCATAAGCGCATCGGAAGGCCTTAGTTGCAGGACATAGCCTAAGACTTGAAGTCGCAATGATGAAGAACGCCAATCTCCTTCGTGGGGAAATTATCCCATTCTTTAATCACCCACGGAATTAATTCCTTTGAATATCACTAATAACAAAGCACTGTGCATAATATTGGGGCACATGTACCAAGTTGTCGGAGGAAAACCAAAAGACGTGGTGTCAGAGAGTAAATGAGGCGAATACAAGACATTATTCCTATAAGTCCTAAAGAAAAAATATACCCATCACACGTGGAAAGTAGAAGTAAAGGTCGAGAAGAAGTGAAGAAGTTTTTACGTCACCCAGAAACTCTGGTTATCTGAATATTTTAGTAAAATTGCGTTAGCTTTGGGTGTGAACTAAAAGGCCCTAGAGGCTCTCGCTACTATCCTTATTACAGCTGTCTAACAATTAGTGTTTCCTAATCCGACTTATTTTTTCGCCGTTTTTAGCTAAACCCTTATATTATGATCAGTTTGCGCATTACTTCTTTCTGCGCCCAATTGAGTTGAAACTTCTCATGATTCAACCCGATTGAAGTGGTTTGCATCGATTGGATCGCATCGGAATTGCTGGAACACATTGGAAGTCTTGATTAAATAATGTTCAATGGAACGGTAGACATACCTTCACTTTGCGTGTTAATGTTTATTATTTCGTTCGATTTCAATTGTATAAGATATAAAGTTATAAGCCCTAATTTTACCACAGCACGGTGATTTGAAAATTTTCGTTGCAGTTGTCTTTGCATAATGAAAGGTATCTCTCACTATTTCTTCACATGCTATATTTACTTTGGATAAAAATTTGGTGGTGGAGATTCATCATCGTAAACTTTTTCCACTATGGATGGGTTTGAGAGAAAAGGGTGAAGTTACTTGCTGAAATAATTTAACCTATGGTTTAATGCGTTAAATGATGCAATACAAAAGATAAATGACCAAAAATACATTTTAAACATGGTAAACTAAAACAACAGAATTTTGCGCCGATTACTGTATCTATCTTTCACAATGAAAATTTAAAAGTTCCTCTCCCATAGACGTTGTGGAGTTAAGTAGTTTTTTACTGACTTCGGATAATTTCTCTTAAGTTTTCAGTGCTTTGTATTGATGCTGGTGCATGTATGTATGCGTAATATATTAAATCCGTCACCGAAAGTTGTTATGAATTTCAATGTGCTTAATGATTAAAAAATTAATGATGTAAATGATTTTAATTTATTTTACAAGCACATTTTGTTTCTTTTTGGGTTGTTAATGGATTATCTTTCCTCTATTCCATATCTCGTTATGGAACATCAGCCGTTTCTTAATGGTGCCCAATGCCGTTTTCATACTTACTACACTGGGCTGAGAGCCTTTTATTTAACTTCTAAATTAGCTACAGAATTTTTATTTTAGTCACTTCAGACCCTATTTTAAATACCAAGAAGCCGTAAATATTCAATGTTGTAATCTAATTTCTATGGCTATCATGATGTCAAAAGCGATTCAAACTACTAGTCGTCGCCATAGTAGTCTTATCCGTAATTGATCTTGACAAATGCTCGAAAACAAGTCAGTTTGGATCTGGAAAGGAGTTCGTGAAATTTAACTTGGTTTTAGGTGGTTTAATGGTCGGTAATTACCGTTTCCGTGTTCCAACACGTGTTTGGTATCAACGCCGTGATACGCACGAAACGCATGGTGGTCTGAGGGATGGGAGAGGGGTGCTGGGAGCGCGGGCGGTCTCGCTCTGTATATAAATCATAAGTGGGCGGATAGGCTCGCCGGCCACCGCCCATCTCTTTCTAAAGGGACGGCATTAATCACACGGCGGGCGACGCGTGGTCCGGCGAGCCCCTTAACGAATGCGACAACATGGCGACCGTCCGTCCACATGAGAGACGACCAATACTCCTCCACCGCCTCCTGTTCTTCTTTTTTTTCTGCTCAGCAAACTCAAATGCACGCACTGCCATCTATAAGCGGGGGAAAAGACTGTTTGGGATACACACAAGCATTAGGCTTTGTGTCGCCTAGGACAGAGCGAATCATTTGCAACTACTTTGCAGTTAATACACATTGTTGATCACTCACGACTTTGTTATTTAAAGTCCATTCCCGATCTATTGACACTTGTCGTTTGTTTCAGCTAATGAGAAATTAAACCCATTCTTCAATACATAAAAAAATTTGCGGTCCATGTTGATGTTGTACGGTACTTTTTGGATTGCTTGGTAACGTATTTTTCATAACCAACGTTTTACCTTTTTTGAGGAGACCTCGTCAGAACTAATGGATGACGCGTCTTTGCGCATCAAAATGCCTCTTAAGGTAGTTTGAGCGAAATATCATTTTACCTGGAAATCATGAATTTGGACTCATTTTAAAGAAAAATATATTACCATTCCATTGAAACCAAAAATTCAACCCCTTATCTCATTTCTTTCCGAGATATTTGCCGGAAATACCAGCCCTCATATATGTGAAATGGTACGTGTATACACTACAGAGAGACCTTATATTAAAAATGAGGTAATCCCTACACTTAGATATCGTCAAATAATCAACAGTGTTTTTTCTCGTTCACAACAAACCTTCCGTTTTGAAGGAGTTTGAAACGTACCGCGTGAAAAAAATGAGTCAAGTTAAAGACTTAAATAGATATTTTCATTTGATTTATTTCAATTTCTGTTATTTAAAACTATATTATTGCACCATTGATAATGCAAAATTTAATTCGTGTGTCTCACAGCTGGTGAAAATAAAACGTATATATTGAATATGGACTTTATTATGATTAGGGAACTATCTCGCTCGCACTACCTTGAGGAACTAGATTGATAAGTAACGAAAACCCATAAGTTCTAGTAGGAGAAAGACATTTTAAGTTGAGAATTCTTAGGGCTGCCTTGAAACTGGGTAAATAAAAAGTCAACTTAATTGAAATCAGGATAAGAGAAGATTGACTTGTGGTTGACAGTGATTTCGAGGAAAAATAAATACATCCATTAGCTCCATCGCCTCGCCATCTTTTATCTCCCCGAGAATAAATTATATGAGATTTTGTGTATAGAGGTGGGTAATAAAATGTTCATCGGGATTGGAATTATATAACTGCAAAGATTGTACACTTACTATTGTACAACAATATAAGGAAGGGTTACATCTCAGAGTTTGTAACTCCATGTTACTCCCACTAACCTCGTGTGACTAACCTGGTGAAAGTGCACTCATATGACGACTGAGGCATGGTGCTGTATGTCTGAGTGGAGCGGGATAACCGCGTAGGTGTGTTTCGTGTGACAAAAGAGGGACACGCAGAACATTGGTAAATATCTTGAGATCAACTTGGAGATATTATGTGACATTTGCTATAATGCATGCAATATTTTTTTAAAATATATCTCTTTCAAATCCAATGAATCTTGTTTAATCTCCCTGAATTAAATGCGCAAACAAGCATTATCCATAAACCTGACGAGCCAAGTACTATACGCTATATACACCAAGTACTGGTTTTCAAAAATACTGGCACAGTTAATCACAAAGGAATACTGCGTCATAAACGCATTATTTCACCTCTTTGTTATATATCAATGTATTCCTCATACTATATGCCTAATACATTTGAGTGTTGTAGAAAGGCACGAGCGGCACATAAGTTCTTATCGCAGAGCTTAACTTAACAGGATAGCTTAAGGAACATCCGAGTCTATTGAACGATTTACTCAACACCGTTCACAGTTTTAAACGAAATAAAAAAATATTAGTCATCTGTAGAAATTGCGCCATTCTTGCTATCAATCTACATGTACCCACTATCCATATCTGTTTTGCTTGCGGATCTTTTTCAATACTCTTAGTTGATCTCTTCAAAAGTTACTCCAGTGACATTTTGAGAGACTACAGTTCTTCCTCAATACGTGGCATTATTATATTACACCTCTAGAAAGTAGATCATGATTTTCAGCTTCAAAGTCCAGAGGTGAATCGCCAATGCAATTTTTAAATTTGCTGTCTATTTATATATCTTCTAAAAATCGTAGGTTATAGCCTATTTCATTCCTAGCAAGAAACACAAGGCAAGTGGGATGATTTAAAAAAAATAAAGTTACATTAAGGCTTACTTCAGAAAGTAAATGGAAAGTTCTGATTAGAACAAATGTAAATAATTGGATGTGAGTCACTATTGCAAACAGTTTTTTGGTTTCATTAAGATACCAAATTATTTCTTTGAGAAGAGGAATGAAGGATATAATTATATAAGTTGTGTCATTCACCTGTTTGGTTTTTGTACGATATGTAGAATGCTTAAGCTTTATTTTCAGAAACGAGGGTTGATTGAAATGCACTTTTTGAAATGTTTTTGCACCTCGATTTAAAGCAATTTCTAAAGCCGCACTATGGCTTTGAAACAGAGACTTTTCAAATGCTTTTTACAACATTTGTGGCAAGAAACTCGATCGCTAACGCCATCAAATTAGCAGTTTTTCAGGAGCGTACCACTCGTGATACTGGATTTAGCGGGAAAATAGTCAGAGGTCGAAGGGAAGTGCACTTATATCTATATACTTGAGGGGGAAAAAAGCGATGGAAATGAATGGCTAATGTGTGATTCATTAAAGAAATGTCCCTTCCCGTTTTTCTCTCCGGAGAACACGTGAGAGGCGCAGACGATAGGGTTGCTAGTCGAGGTTGGTTGGGTGAAAGGGTTTTGGAGGAAATTTTGAATGCGGACCAGGAAGTATGCCGTAAATCATTCCCGTCATCCTCCATTGTTTGGAAGGTCGAGGAACTTGACTTAAAAAAAGGAAGAAATATTCCCCCGGAACGACTTTCAATGCTCCCGGCGACAGGAGAAGGAATAGGTTATTTTCGCTTTGAGACGCTTGACATTGAGGTGGGAGGGTTATAGGAGCTGATTTCGCGGTACGAGCCCAGTCCCCCAAAGGGTTCTTCTTCCCCTGAAGGGCCCCTTCCTTCCTGCATCACTCGTCCCTTCGAGAAATCAGTTCTGAGATGCCAAAACAAATAGGTCTCATATCGGAGGGAGCGATCCGAGTTGTTTGTTCGTATTGGCGTGATAGTGATCGTAAAGTTCGGAAATTGGCGTATCTTAGACCTAAAAACTTGTTCTCCCCAGCGTATAGAATTATTTTCAATTTTTGCAGAACATTACGGGAGAGACTCATCAATCAAACTACTGCTGGATATATTCCTTTTAGTGAAATTCCACAAAATCTTTGTACCTCTGAGTCATATTACAGGATCATTATTGCTATTTAATCATCTCGCAAAGAGGATTAAAATTCAATTAATAGTGGAAGTTTTTTTGTATATTATCCCCTTTTTTTGAACATTTCTTTTTTTGCGGTGATAATCAAAGACAAATTTCAAAATTCAATTAGGAAGTAGTTTTTTCCCAAATAATTTTTAAACACTCTCTCCTACATCCTCTTTGAAACTGGGCTACAATCTGAAGTTTTGCTAAAATTAGGAAAAATAAAGGCTTACGTCAATGTGAAAATGAACCATTGACTTTTAGGCATTTCTCATGATTAATTAAGGGAGAGAAAAATTCAATAGAATATTTAAAACTCATTTTTTTCTTAATAGCCTCTCGCACAATATATTTTTAATTCCAATCAATTCACTCGACCATTTTTGGCATTGTTTTTTAGAAATTTAGTATGAAGTATTAATGATCATTACGTGGTCATTTTCAAAATTTTTTTTGTCTCTTTAAGACTAGAGGTTTCTCTGACGTACGACAACTTACCAACGTACCTGATAGTCCAGTGAATTTTATTGTTTATATTTAGCTTATGCTTACAATATATATATGTGCGTTCCCCAGGAATACTTTAACGTATGAATTTATACAACTTTGATATTAACCAATTGGCAGTCCGTTTAGCCTATGAATTTAATGTGTTTATGTATACTTTTCTCTCTTTTTTTCTTTGTTCTCTATTCATAATAGCACAAATATTTGTAAAGGAATAGTGCATTTGATAGAGCATAAAATATACTAGGTATTATATTGAAGGTATTTATTGAGGCATGGTGATTGAGGCATTGAGGCATAGTGAATTTCATACTGCATGCGTTGTTGTCGAGTCCACCCTGGTGGTGACAGGGTTATGTCCTTGCCTGCTAACTCAGGGTCGCGGTTTTGAGTCCCACCTGGGTTGATTTTTTTCCATCCAGGACAAGGTTGTTTGTGTGATGTAAAATGTGTTATATGTAAGAGAGGACTGCACAGTCCTAATATCGCTCAATAAAGACGAAATTATTGTTATATTCTTGGGATCTTTTAAATACCCTTCTCGATTTTTGACAATTATTCCTGAGATAACGGTATTCATTGAATTTCCGTTACTGTATCTGATATGGAATCACATTTTTGTCAAGGAATTTGCCTCCCAAAATTAATACAAATCTCGATACACATAGCTTTCTTTCTTTGGGATTTTTTGCTTTAAATGTTAAAATAGATGTAATAATCACTACTACTCCCACAGACTGAGTTCTCAAAGACGATTCATTCGGGAAACAAGATAAAAAATAATTTGGGGAATATATCTGAATATTCTAAGATGTAATGATTTTCTCATATCTAGTAGTGCATAAGAGAATGTGCCATTCCTTTAATAGGTTGTTACGTAATTAATTAGATAACAATTTAATGTGTACGCCTACATGACATAACGTATGGGCATTTTAGCCATCAGTATTGACCTCAATTTCGATGTATTTTTCGCTTCCTCTCGGTAGTCAGCATTGTGACAATTAATTATAAATCTAATTTTTATTAAAACCGAATAACTGGTAATTTATCGACACATACATTGCCGGAGAAGCTCAAGTCTCTTCTTGACACGTGTGATCGATGGCCAAAAAAACAGCTGCAAGACACATCTATCACTAGAGGCGCGAAACATTTTTAACAAAAAAAATCAGTGGCAGAGGAGACAGATGAAAAATGTTATGGTCTCAGGCTCTTGACAAGTTATGTGACAATTTCGCGATTCCGATATTTACTGATGTGTTACCCGGAAATTCGCAGAGATTTTACGCACGGGGGAGCGTTTACATTTTTTTTAGACCGGGCATTTTTCATTTGGTGATATAACGTCGCTCGAAGAGTAGAGGCGGCGGTTAGGTGACTTCAGAGATGAATGCTCCGCCAACCAACGGCTGCTAGTTTGCAAACGACTACGATGGGATGGTTATTGGAAGGGTGCAACCTGATACATTTAGGTATCAAATGCGAGTGAAATTCAACCTTCACGTCTATCTCTCGACCAGCAAACTGTATTAATCGCGTGGTTATTGATGGGATGAGATTTGGCATTTTGGCTTTGTTTGAATTCAATATCAGCTGCTGTAAATCATAATAAGTGAGTGTTGGGATACTAAATCTTAATCACTATCGCGATGAAAATACAACAGCATAACCAATCCTATATTCCGACCCAACTGTAATTTATGAAAATCGTTGCCAGTCTTAGGCCGCTCAAAAAACCAACATAAGAACAAATATTGAAGCGGCAAATGAAATATCTCCAAAATTACATTATATTTGCAAGTATTTTGCCATGATGAGGATAGATATTGTTGATAACGTAGCTGTATTTTGCATTGTAAATATGAGTCCTTTTTAGCTCCCTTATTCCATGTAAATTTTTGAGTTCCCGGAAACTGAACCAGTAAACGTATTTTTGACATAGTTCATTAAATTATTGATTCACCATGAAAAATATCAATTATGCGTTAGTCCTACAGTAGATTCATTCCTAAGGGAATAAAAAAGATATTGTATTTTTTTTAATTCTTAAAATTAAAAATCACTTAACTCAAAGACACGACTACAACCTGAAGCATTAAGTGAAAGCATAAATGTTTACCTTTGGCGAAAAATATTTTCATGCAGTAAATAGAAATTCTAAACATGCTTTTTCCATTCATATATAAAGTTGAGAAGAATCATAATGGTGTCAGTGTTGTTCCCTCAAGAGAATCGACAAATCAATCTTTCATCTACATTTAGTATTTCTAAAAATCTCTCCACATTGCTGAAACAAATTCATTTTCTCAAAGCTAACATTTTATGCAACCTTTTTTTGTAGTTTTCAGTTTACTCTGTTAAAACTAAGGGTTTTGGCAGATAATGTACCAATGAGACGAATTTTTCACCTTTCCACTGCTCATATTCCATTAGTATAATAATTGAAAACTCACCTGCATATTACAGTCTGTTGAAAGCAGCTTAGCAAGCTTGATAGTGTACTTCCAGTACTTGAAATGCCCTTAATGTAATTTGTTTCGAGTGCTCTACATGAGGTTATAACACCAGCCTACCCATCATAGTCAAGTGCTGTAGATTTATTGAAAATAATGGAGAATTTTATCGACCAGAGCCAAAATGTTTTGTGTTCTTTTTATATAAAAACAAATTGAACGTATTAAAGTTCTTGGTGAACAAAATGAAATATTTACAATTGCATCAACCCAAAACACTTCATTGGCAATATTGCACCACACGTATAGCACCGTTCATATCACATGACAAAATCCTAAGAACGATAATCACCTGGTAGTTCGTTAAAAATTACGTAATTAATTATAGTCAGCCTATGAATGCCCATTGTATCCCGTAGCTCATTTCAATGTTCCAATCTTAAGAGTATTTACTTTAAACTGCACCTTTATTATTGTGTTATGAGCAAATAACTCGTGATGTTTACTAAAGTCGATTACTCAAAACTCCTTTCGAAATTCGAAACAGCAGTTTAGCGTAATAACTTCTGAAGAAAATTTTGCAGTTTATTCTTTATTTTGTTTCAAGTATACATGTCTGTTATGTGACTATTATATGACTATATGAATATGAATTATATGACTATTAAATATGTTGGGAATGCACTTGAGAGAAAGGTTTTATTTAGGAGTCTAAACAAGCTTATTGTTATCCGCAGCTTAGCAAAAGATTTAATGTTTGTTATAATCGCCAATGATTAGTGAGCTTTGGTTTAATCCTGATACTACTGCGTGTAAGACGTCGATCATATCTCCTGTGAATTTCACCAGTGAAAACCTAAATCGAATGAAGATTCCTAATACTTTTCACGCTGATGTGTGTACTTCTCTGACTCGGTTTTTTGAGTCTGACTTGAGTTTGCTGCTGTTAAATACACTAACCATAACTAACTGGCAAACATGCACTAACCGAGTTTCAAAAGGAAGTTTTCAACAACTGGAACGAACTCTTGCAATATAGAGACAGTAGGAAACTTTTCGCTCTCCGAGGCTTAAATTTCGTCGTACCGTATTCAGAGAAGCTTTCATTTGGGAGTAGCGCTTTTTTACGTCATCGTGACGCCTCTGGTGTGTTAGTGAGCTAATTAATACGCCGCAATATTTTATCGCAATTCCATCATGTCAGTTGAAAACTAGACCTCTTTGCAACAAGGAAAAGCTATCGTTTTAAGGTCAGGATTTGTATGTCGTCGAAACAAATTGTCATATTCTTTTCCCCATTCCCAAGTTTTTAAGACCGTAACTTGTATCTGCTGGATTATGAAAATGGCAGCTAAGGCTTATTTCGCACGAATTCAGGCATAATGAAAGGAGTTTTTATACTCAAATGGGCGCTTTGAGTCGGTGATGATTCCATTAATATCTTCATGATTGGCTAGGCTGAAGATGATGAAACAGACACTGAAAAATAGACACTTCCATTGACCTAATCGGGACAATTTTAAACTCGTCGGTATTTTGAATCCAATGGGAAGCGTTTGGAATGGGATGGAAGATACTCAATTCCAACCGCTTCCCTAATGTGATGCAACCGCGTAATAAAGCCCTCGGTGAATCCCGTTTAGAAAAATAAAGCATCCGCGGAAATGGAAAAATCAGTTCCGCATTAGTTGCGAGGGCCGAATAAATCAGCAGCTTGGCAAAGCAGTTATTCTGTGTTCCTCAAATATAAACGAATACCTGTTTCAAAATAGGTGAAATACTTTGGCAGAATTCCAGTTTCTTTTTTTATGTCTACTGGCCTTAATACCAGAGTGAATTTTTCATATGACGGAATACAAGGCCTCATAACAGAATATTTCCCTTTCAGATCACTCAGGGTCACCGAAAAAAGTTCGTTGAAGCATCTTCTGGATATAATGGAAGGAGAGAAAATATTCATGTCGTCGTGGCGAAGGTTATCATTGCAAGGTATGTAATAAACCATGTACTATACTGTCATCCAACGATGTGCGTACCCCAAGTTTCCTTTGAACTGTCTTCTTTTGCCTCAATTATAATTTATGGTAGCAGAAACAGTGAAGCGTGCCCACTCGGACGCGTCAGTAATATGCGTTACCGAGTGTCCTAGTGTGATGGCACCCTTACCAGCAACACAACCGCTGAATTCTCTTTACCGTTCCTACACGGTTCTTTTTTTATTTCGTGCAATATATTGCAAAAAAATAAGTTCTGTGTCAAATAATGGGAAGATGATGAACCTGCATTTCAAAATGCTGTTCGGTTGATGACGATGAGTGGCTAGTACAGCGGATATAATGTCAACATGAAACGTAAAAGAATAATTATCTATAAACAAAGACGTTTAGATATTATGTCTAACACAGTTTTCCACTATTTGTGTTAATAAATCATGCTAGGTGGTAATAAAAATTTAACTGCGCCTGGTGAACTATTATGAATCAGATACGATTTCAGGTATTTATGCACATTCATCAATTTCATCTTCACTTATCTTTAAGGGATTGCGGCTCAAAGTCTTACTACCTTAGAGTGGCCTCTAAGTCTCAATTTTTCAGAGTACTTACTTCATATGCACCAAGGGAATGAAATTCACTAGCTACGAAGAAAATTATTTCACATGACCGGGATTTGAACATGGATCTCCCAACCCTTTAGATGTGTTTGCCAACTGCATCATCGTGCCTTGTGATTTTGAACTAAATTTGGCGGTAATTCATGCAAACCAGGTGTTCTTGTCTGAAGTTTATGCACACTTGGCCGTTTTTACAATTCCACTGTTTCGGAGTATAAACCCAACGTTGTCGTTTAATAAGGACTAACTTTGAAAATTTTACAAACATTGCATTGAACGAATTATATTTTCAGTCTTATGCACGGGAAAAGTGATATAATTCATCAGTATCTCTGACTCCTAACATTTTTGCACTTTTTAGGGTGACCGCCTACCTTTTCATTTGCTCAATGCAACGATTGGAATATTGAATGCATTGGAGATGTTCCATTACGTGATATTGATTTTCGATCATCGACAACATTTCAACCAAACATCTCTGGCTATACCTCTTCGTTTCTAATGCTTTGGGAAAGGAAGGCATTCATTCAAAACTCGAGTTTTCTCAGTTTCTGTCTCTACAGCTAAATAAACATAGATACTCTCCTGAAAGACGCTATCCATTCTCTAAACTCAAAGCACTGGAAAATAAATTTAAGCAAATATTTGAAATCTTCTCGCTATATTCTGTCGCCAGGGCCCCTGAATCAATTTATCACTGTTTGAGGGTCTTAAGAATGTTGATTCAATACGTCTAATTCTTCTATTGCTCGTCTTAAGGCTAGGCTTTTTTTAACAATGACTCGCAAAATATTTTGGGGTCTTCAATGGCGTGATAGAATAAGTGCATGAAATTAAAAATTCTGTTCATATTATTGACCTTATTTCAGATATAAGTATTTTCAAAGATAAAGAGACAGGCTGAACTAATTATCAGCTTAATGTAATTTAGGTGTAATGCAGGATCTAACATTGCCTAAACACGATGTTTAAAAACGAATTTACATGAAGTTCAACGAATTTACACACGTCTAGCATACAATAAAATAAAATTGTATTTAAAAATATAAAATTTTATTTATCTCTAAAGCCTAAGTAGAATTTATTTATTCAATTAAGTGTGCTAATTTGCAATTAATACATTTGTATGTTCTGTGATCGGTCAAATATCATAGGAAAAAGTAAAAGAAAGTTATAAAATATGAATTTAAACTTTTAAGAAAATAACTTTATATAGTGTATTTCGATGGTTTTCTTCTTTTTCCATGCAAATGCATAATTTTTGAAGATCTAGAAGTGAATATCCAGTACGCAATAACCCGCGATGAATTTTCTCGCTGTCCATCGCCACACTAACTTTGTAGTTTCTAGTAATTCTCTGCGTAGATGTGAAATAGCTATATTTATATCTTGGATGTAATTTATAAATAGGGGCTTTAATTGATGTAATAACGATTCAGACTGGCCCAATAATGATGAAAGAAGATAAGAACAGCAGAGTTCCAATTTGATTCAAATTTTAGTTTTTATAACCAATGAAATGTTTTTAACGTATAATTTATCAGTAGAGTTATCAGTGGACGAAGTATAAACGATTTAAAAATCACTTCGTAAATTACATAAGCGTGGAATTAATTGCCTTCGATTTCCAGCGCATGAGCTCATATATTGAATGTATCATTTTTGGAGTAACATTTTTTTTATATGGCTCCAAGCATATTTCAATATTCGGAATTTTATAATAACTTAAGACCACTTGAAATCGCAAATAATTAATTATTGCAGCCAACTGCAATCAGCCGTCTGCGTCGTCCATTTTGGAAGTACCGTTTTACATTAATCCCTCTGAAATCGTCGAAACAACAGCCGGAACTTTTCATTGCTAAGACTTCAATTTATGCCGGATTCTCTACAATGCAAAATTGACCGCTATAAAAATGACAGATTTTTGATTCGGGAAAATGGGTAAATAAAATATTGTAGTGGTGTTTAAGCCATATATTGTGTTCATAATTCACATATAGCGGGAGCAGGCCCGTAATTGACGATTCTGGTGTCTGAATGAATCTGTCTTAAATTAGTTCATATATTTATATCGATAGTTAAAATTGAATGCAAATGCATGCCGGATGATTCTCTTTGGAACATCCTTCCATCAGCTCACAGAGAAACTTAGTGAAACTATCGTTCGCCTTATGCCCAGGAATCAATAAAACAAATAATAACATTTTATTCTACCTGTAATTGATGCTGATTCGGACTGATAGTCAAATTAGGACTGATAGTCAAATTTCACTGAAGGCATATGTGGAGTAACCACTGGGATTGCAAAATATCCGAGTAATAACAGCCGTGAGGCCGACATCAAGCTGGGATGCACCTGGAAGAATTTCTTCTGTGAAAGAAACTCTGTAGAATAGATATGTGAAGAAAATGGGTGGGAGAGCTAAATTTAACGGTTGACATCTCGTCATCCATTGCTTTTGCGATAGATATCTAGGTTAATTTGATTGGTCAGCCTGTAACAGGATATACAAGGAAAGCGACCACAAAACACATTATTCTTCACATGGCGCTCAGAGAAAGATTCGGAATTTTAAATGGTAACTCAAAGTAACTTGGTTAGCTCGAAAAACGCTTTGAAATATGAATTCTCTTTTCTTTAATGCTTTCTAAACTTCCATTTGAGTCTAATCTAAATTTTTGTTGTTTTAATCTTGCCAGTAATACTAGGAGATTATCATGATCGGTTTACTTTCTTGAACTAATGCTGACATATCATCATCAACTATTTTTTATCTTACCAACAACAAATTACCGACCCAGCCATCACCTGGGTGATAGTCACGGCATGATTCCTCACCAGGCTGGTAATACTCGTCCCAGTTCAAAGTCGATGCTTTCCTGGCTCGAGGACCTAAAGTAGCAAGAAGGACATCGCTGTGTAAAATTGGAAACTAGGAGACTGTTAAGTTGATAAAAATGTTAATCTTCAGCGAACAGTTTAAGATACTCCTACTGATTAATTTTCTAGTAATAATTCATGGATATTACGAGATACTATCTGTGGCCTTATATCCAAGCCTACTTGGCGCGAGCATGCTTGAGCGTGACGCGGTGGTGACGTAGAGGGAGCAGTTAAACTCGCCCAGCACGTCCGCTGAGTATCTTGCTATGCGCTCGCGCTGAGGCTAGATGCTTTTGGCTACCGGCTTCGTTATTCGAACAGGCTTCGGTCAGTTTCGGACAAAAAGAAAGTTCGCTCTAGGTTACCGCGCGCCGCTGAAGCATGCTTTGTCTCCGCCAATCACACATTTTGCCCTCGGCTACTAATTCATGCAGGCAAAATAATGCAAGAAATTCCATGCAGGATGAGGTGCTCGTAATAATGAGTCAAAAAATGTAAGCTCTAATTTTAGTCAACCTGGTGTCTTTTAGTCTTGTCTTCGTACCGTGCCCGTCATCATTACATAAAAAAACACTTGAAAAACTATAGTTGCATCATGGTCCTGGGGACATCCAGGACAATTCTGACGGTCTTGTAAACTATCTCTAACCCCTGATAAGGGAAGCGTACACAGAAAAAGAGGGACTGGACGTTCTACTCGTTACTATTCTGAATCACCAATTCTGAATGGATCGGTAAATAATGGCTGGCATATAATTTTAGAGCTAATGTGACCCTTTCGCAAGCTTCGCAACCAGGGAACTTTCTTGGCAGTGAAGGTGAAAGAATTAGTCCAGCTTGAACGAAAACCCATTACCTTCAGTGACCTCACACCTTCAGCTCACCGTGAGAACGCGTTTCAAACATCCGCTCGGAATATTGGGAACGAGCTGCGAGGCGAAGGAGCTCGCGCTGTGGAAAAAGAGGCGGGAGGGAGGCGATAGGAGGTGTTCGCATGATGCCAGGGAGAGATCGTTTTTCAAACAAAGAATCCCATTTCAAGCCGCACATCAGTGCTCCATCTCCAGACGCAGGCCACACGTCGCCCGACCCCTCTCCGCCCCACACACCAACCAATCTCCCTTTCACTTTCAACTCTCTCCCTTCCCCTCTAAGCCCCCCCCCATCATCTTCCTCCTGTATCCTCAAACTCCATTTGGTTTCCATTTCCCATCCACTCCGCCCTGCTCTTCTGGACCGAGCTTAGAAAAGCCATTATTAACTCCTTCAATCCTTTTCGTGCAACAGCCCCCGCCCCTTTGACATCGAACTTGTGAGTTCGGCAGAGGGTGTCTACTCTCGACCTTTTCCCATGCCCCTCATCCAGGTACGTGTGACCCCTTCTCTTCGCCCTTCCCCTCTCTTTCACTTTCCACGAACAAGAAATCTCCCCGACGAAGAAATTCTCTCTCAACGCTCGTCCCTTGTGCTCTCTCCTCATTACCGCGCGACGGAAATTACCCCCGCTTCTATAGTCGCTACAGTTAAGACGACTTCATTGCGTACATTCTTACATGCACCTCATTTCATTTCGGGATTTGTTATAATAATAATAATGTTTATTTATTACTCTGATAGAGAATGTGTGCAACATAACATATTTAGTTAAATGGGGAGTAACTTTATGTAGCCGTGAATGTAAAACTGAATTATGACTACCATCGTTTACAAAATAGGTTATGCATACATAGATAAACGAATTACATCATTTGAAATTACGGTACATGTACCAGATAATATTGCAGTTACAATAAAACAACCTCTAAACTTTCTTTAGTGAATAACCAAGATCGTATGTTCTTCATTGTTGTGCTTAAAATTTTTGAATTAAATTAATAAACAGGTAAAAAAATATACACTTTAGGTCCTATGCACAAGAAACATAGTTTGAATAACGTCATGTTAGGCTTAGGCAAGGAAATACTTGCCCTACTAGTGAGTAGGGAGAAGGATTGTACAATAATAAACCAGTGTTACCAATTCTTTGGTAAAAACGACCTAAAACTTTATAAAGAAATAAATATCTTAAGGGGAGCAACCAAAGACAACAAATAGAGGTAAGGAACGGTCAAAGCGATTCTTTTTTTAAGATTACTTTAACTATTATTTTTGGTAGGAAAGCGGCGGATCTTATAGAATTTGGTAAGGTCCACCCGAACATAATATAATGTAGCTTAGTCTAGAGTTAACAAGGGTGTTATATATTAATTTCCGAAAATATATTGGACATTTATTCCGAATGAAATTAAAATTGGCTATGGTTCGCTGCATACTATTTGCAATATTTCCAATATATTGCAACCAATGTAAGCACTCATCCAGGGCTACTCCCAGATACTTAAAACTGGACATATCAATAAAAAATCAAAATCAAATTTACTTAGTTCTGTCGTTAGACCAGGAAAACTGCTTTCTCTTTAGGACAATTTCTCCATATTATCCAAATCTTTCAAACCTCCTTTGCATCTTCCAAATTCAGGCAATGATTCATAAATATTTTCCTGTTTTGAAGACATTATATCCTCCTTTTAAGAGCCTCTTACATCAAATTCATCAATGACGTTCTCGGTGTATCACTTCCTGTCACGCCTTTTACTCCACTATCATTTACATGTTTTATTGAGTCTCATCCATAATTTTAAAATGTCCATACCATAGAAAGTACGCTAGTTTTAGATAAATACTTAGACGAAAGAGTCCAATTTGCTTTCATTCATAATCCACTCATCCATAGTCCTATTCCTCGCGCATTTACCCCAAACGCATCTTAGCTATCTTTTATTTTATTAATCAAGAGAACATGTTTATCCTGGTATTACCGAAGTTAATTCTTTCTGCCAGCCATTCTAGGAAGCTTTATACGTACAACTTAACCATTTATCGTCATGCTCATCTGACGAGTGAAAATATTTTTGAATTAATTACTTAAAAATCATTTGTGAAGTGTCAAAGCTAGGAGAAGTTTCCTTTTCATTGGATATTTTAGCACTTAAGAACAGCCAGCATCACCATGAATCCATTGGAGACCCTAGTAACAAGCTTCTATCTTCAAGTATGTGTCTTAACTTTGTTTATTCATCCTTAAAGTTGGACGAATTTGCTATGCATCACGGAAGATGTTTGTGATGTTTTTAAATTCTAATCATTAATTTGCTTATATTCGGGTGATATAAAGAAAAGTGTATGAAGGATTCTAAAAACTAGGTGAAAGTAGTGGATGAATGTAGATCTCTATTAAAGGAACTTGCTTAGAACCGATAAGGTTGACAAAATGTCGTTGATGCGGTGGATTCTAGGGATTAAACTGATAAAAAAGTAAACGCAGTAGGTTGCCAGGAAACGCCTCTTAAAACCCTCCTGAGCTTGGTCATTCATTAATTTATTCGACCCGGGTTCATCACCCGCCTTCAATGCCTACCGTCGTCAAACACATTTCTTTCGTACGTTACCTCCCGCCTCTATCTCCGGCTCTCGTCTGTGGGAGACACATCAGAAATCAACCACGTTGCTTCTCTTCCCGAAGCACACCAGTATGCATCATCCCTTTGCACATCCCTCCCCTGCTGGTACGTGTGCTCACAATTCCACTTTGGAATGCGATAAGAATCTCCCGTTTTTACAACCTCTACCCTCGCTTGCACACCTCATTTCCGTTTCTCCTTGTCCTCATCTCTCATTTACTCACAATGGCATTCACTCCTGATTGCTCGTGCATGTGTTTGCATATGCAGATAGAATGCCGTACGTAGAGCTAGAGAGTACGTAAATTTAGGGGGTAGGACCCTGATTTTTTTCAATCGAGAATAAGCTTACATCATACAATTGCCTTTAAAACAGACACAGGAACAGGTGTCAGAAGGAATAAAAACACCAGAAACTTAAAATGAGTAGTAGGAAAAAGAAATATTTTAAGTTTAGGAATGAAAAGTAATACATTCTTGCAGACTATTGTTTTGCACATTACCTGTAATAGTCAAGGATGGCTCATAGGGTGTAGGAATTTCCGTTACGCTACCCGTTCATCAAAATACCTGGGTTATTATATTTTTCTATCTGCTCACCAGGTGGATCTTCGAGACAACTTGATGCTGACCATGTGCATTATAAAGTAACTTTTAAATTGTGCATATTGTTAAGGATCTCTATGACAAGTCATTTCAATCTGTTTGAGATTCTCAGTTTATTAAGCTCAAAAATTTCCTTAACAGTTTTGTAAACATTTCCTTAACAGTTTTGTTAACAACAGCGCCGAAATGGGGCTTAACCAGTCAAAAATCTGCTTAAGTCATCAATAGATGGTGTTAATATGTCACCCATCAAATGAGAAAAAGGTATTGTAATCACTTAGTACGTTGGTAATGTCAAGCGTCCTTAATTTATGCCGCCTTTTATCATATTTGTTACCAGAAGTAGGTTATAAATTTCAGCTTATGGTAGTTAAGGTAAGGTGTGATTAATAATAAACAATTCTCTCGATTGATGCAATCCAAATATTGTACATGAGCTACCGGAGAAAGAAGATATTGCATACTCTATAGCTTTTGATTCCTATGCACGATTGTAAAATACCTGCGATTTCCAAGAATTTACTATGCATGAAAGTTATCAGCATTTCTACTCAGGCCTAAATTTATATCCGTACGTTTCTTATACTCAATCACTATCCTGATGACAGGCTGAGAAATTCAAGGACGGTCTTACTTCGACTAAGCCAATTTACTTGTCGAATTCTTGCCGGTATACGAAATTTCTCGCAGTGTGTAGCGTGTTATGGCATAAGATGTATTGCTGGCTCATAGTTCAGAGTGTGGGCGTGAATGGAATGATTTTTGAGGGGTTGGAAATGTAGGCGATGAATACTGGTGGTGAATGTCAGAACCTTAGGTACTTCATGATGATATTCACGTTAAGTAGGCGGCGGTTCTCCTTAGAAAGCTTAATTCGCGGAAGATATCTCGAGTACTTTGCTGCCAATGCTATTTTAGTGGATTGGTTTAAGAAAGAAAAGGTTACAGAATATAGATGGATTTTATAGATTTACATTTCCTTCCTCCGCATTCGACTTCCACAGTAAATCAGTGGAAGATTACCAAGTTTTATTCTAAATCAGCATAGATATAGAAAACTTCCATAGGCTTATAGCTAGTCCAGCCTGATACAGTTAAATTTATTACTAGTATTTCATTTTTGGAAGCTAATTTCTGGCGATAGTGTGTCTTACAGTGAATGCGATAACGCTCAAACGGATTAATTAGGAAGATGTCCTTACTAGTTTTTGGTGATTTTTAACTGTTGCTCATTGGAAATTATGAAAAGGTGACACCAATCGTTTAAAAGAAATTAATTTAATACTATAATAGATATACATTTAATACTATTACATAGATATACATTTAATACCACCTTTTCAAAGAAGATTAAAAGAGTGAAACCAAATTTTTACTAAATCTTAATGTTTATGATTTACTGTATTCTATTTATTTTTATGACACAAGTCACATTAATGTGAATCATAGCCTTGCACTAAACTGATCCGCATTTGAAATCCATAACTTCTGACAATCATGCTCTTTAAAACTATGCAAAGCGAGGAAAGCATATGAATCGTCATATTTTTATTTAATGTGGTTCTATTCCACTCCATAAAACTTTTATTGATATCACAGCTTAGTTTGTATAGTCCAGATTTATTTTGTCACTTTCAAATGCAGTAAAGTGGCAAAGATGATAGTGCTTTTTTTAATGCAGTGAAACCAAAACATATTTACCACAGGATTTAACGCAAAGTTAGGAACATTAACACTTGAAAAGACTAGAGTAACCCCGCTTGAGTCCTAAAACTCGTATATTTTCTAAAAATTCCCTTTTCAATTCTAACACTTTTGCCACCAAACATTTCACTTTTACAATTTTTCACATTAACCTATTTTTCGGAGTTGTTCTGTTCATTTTGTTGACTCTGTGACATTTCGAAGAGGAATACCAGGCCGATACAGATGTATTACAAAGTGGATCAAGTCATCTGAGAGAGAAAGTCAGACTGGCACAAGGGCGTGGGCTGCAGATGTTGGAGTTGGGGGGGTAGGACGATTCCAAGAAAGGACGGAAACGTATAAGATGGCTCTCATCCTCGAAGCTGTTGGCATGCGAAGGGAACACGCTCACTTTTTTCTCCCGAAGGAACATTGGAGAGTGAGTGGGAAGGGCTAGAAGATGAGAGAAGAGGTAGAATCGGTAGGGCTTCGAAGGCTTCTCAGAAGTACGAGAACTTTACTCAGCCGATGGAATCCTCGCGGAAGAGGCGTGCCACGCGCAAAAACCGGAATTCAGACTATCGTACGTGGCATACGCTGAGCGTTGACGTTACTTACTGGCGTAATATGCATTTTATTCTCTGCATTAGACGCAGCTATGTGAACCCGAATAATGAAGCTCGATAATTCATGTATTTACCAACACTCTAGAGAATCACCATGAGGTTATCTGTCGGAAGATCGGTTTCTTGCGGTCACCTTTTAATTCCTCTTCCTGTATCGCAGTTTAGATATTCCTTTACTATTCTTCACATTAACTTTTGCATGATTTCTTGAAAGTGATTTACTATCACTCTTCCATGGCAGTATATTTCATTTTTCCCTCCCATACTGCCTTTTGAGGACCATATTTTCTCTCAAAATACTGTAGAAATTTTCCCTCATACGCCTTTTACATCTTTTTATCCGCTCTTCCCTATGTAATCGCTTCTTTTGTGATAATGCACGCCCATCATTTTTTTGTTTTAATTCTACAAAGAATGGTGGTTTGTGTAATGCCAGGAGTCTACCCTGTAATCCATCAGTAATCATGGCAGCTGTGGAGAAATATAGGCAACTCAAATGTTTTTCTCAAATTTGTTTCTTACAATGGTGATATTTCTGTGGCATATGGTTTAAAGTGTTTATTGGAGGATCGCTACGTTTAAATGGAACAGAAGCTTTTTGTACCTAGGAAATCAAACTGGGAGAGAGGTGTTGAGGTTGGATGGTGTAGACTGCCGGAGGGAGTGAGGAGGGTGGAAACGGACCGATATAGGTGGCGAACGGTTGTAAATGGGAAAATGATGTGACGCCGGGAGTATTGGAAGGAAGGAACTGCAGTTATTAGGTCGGCTTCTCCCTGCCATTTAAAGATCGCTTGCACCGTCTCGACCTACTCTATGGAGCGCTCCAGAGGCGACGATTTCATGCGCGTGGGCTGGATTGAAGGGAAGACGTCGTTGCAAGGGCATTTGTGAGCAAGCCAGAATCATAGTTTATATACGGAGAGGCCTAGTTGTTTATTTTATTCTGTGACATATAGTGTGATTTACTTCGGTGCAAAAGGGAAAAAGTGTAAACTACTCATTCAAACTTAAAGCAGTGATCTGTTGACGAAACATTGAGGTGATTCCGATCTCCGATGATATCTACAAACGCGAGCATTTTCTTAACTGACACACAATTCTCTTTATTGATGTCATGTTCACTTGAGAAGTTTTTTTCGGTAATCAAGCTTCCTTTTCAAATCATCTTGAAGAATATGCTGTGGGTTTTTGGAGAGAATTGGTTGGAAGTCACTTCAGACATGAAGGAATTCTGAGAGAAAAACTTTTCCCACAGACAGTTAGGGTCCAAACTCCACTTGCTTTTGGAAGATGTTAGGCTCTCTTACCAAAATGGCATATGGACACCTATATTGAGCAGACCTAGTATCTAAGTTTAGTATTACTGGTGGGAATATAAATATTTATGAATAATTATAGACCAAAATTTCAACTTTGGTGAACATACTGAGAAAATATGTAGCAATTTAAGAAATATTGCGTATCAGAATTATCATATTAGGGATTGTGTACCAGTTCATTGTAAAAAAATTGTATATATTTTGCCATTGTGGAATCTGTAATAAGAATATGGCTTAATTGTGTGGGGTCATACCAGTGACATCCAAAGGTCCGTGGTTCAATTCCCGGTCCAGTCGAATTTTTTCTGCTTGGAATCGGCCATCTTTCAATCTTTACACCACCATTGTGTTTGTTTATTTTGTGTGGTCCTATCCACTTTCTTTCTACCTTTCTGTATAAACATTTATATGTGATATATATATATATATATATATATATATATATATATATATATATGAACAGTTTGCCAGAGAGAGGCAGACGCTAAACACAGAAAAACAGAAAAAAATGAACACACTTACAGAGTTTCTTAATATTTCAGTGCCACTAGCACCTTGTTCACAAGATCGTAGAAGACTGAACAGTCTTCTACGATCTTGTGAACAAGGTGCTAGTGGCACCGAAATATTAAGAAACTCTGTAAGTGTGTTCATTTTTTTCTGTTTTTCTGTGTTTAGCGTCTGCCTCTCTCTGGCAAACTGTTCATATATTCGTCACGTGAGTGATCCTAAGTGTAGTTATATATATATATATATATATATATATATATATATATATATATATATATATATATATATATATATATATATATATATATATATAACTAAGTGTAGTTATATATATATATATAACTAAGTGTAGTTATATATATATATATATATATATATATATATATATATATATATATATATATATATATATATATATATATAACTACACTTTTATAAATGGGCCACCAGTGGGTTTTCAGGAGAATCTGTTATCTGTTTCGAAAATATGTACATACTTGTGATAAACGAATGATCTCATACACTCTAGTTAAATTGGGGCCATGGTTCTCATGTCCGCAACATTCCATGTTATTCTCCGCGTTCCGTCAAATGTAGACAGGGCATATAATAACAATATATAAATGCATAAATTTTTACTTAACTTAATTCCACGCTGCAGCTAATGACGGTATTATACCTAGCACAATATTTTATATGGTTTATAAAACCACCTCGCGCAATGAAAGGTGGTGAAGGCTTGTTCCCAAAGACCTCAGGCGGAAGACCTTGATGTATTGAAATCGCGTGTGTTTTTATCTGCTGCCTTCTCTCTTTTTGAACATATCACTGGTGCCCATGAGTTAATTCGTAAATAAGTGGATGACCATTAAATTGTTACGTTACATTGAATTAAAGTTTTTTTAATACATGTAGGAAGTGAAGGAATCGCAACTGTATCATTTCAAACCATGGTTTGCTTATTTTTCCAATTCGCTAGTTTATCGTTCAAATATAATTGTCCCGACCTCATCAATAAACATTTTCCTGGAGCCCGATGCTTATAACCTATAATTTTTTAATGAGTAAAAATTAAAATTTTATTTGTTCATTTAAGTCATATATTCCTCATTTAATTTTAGGCCGTCCTCTTATATAAAAATAACGAGCGAATTTCCAAACGATAGGCAATCTACATTTTAATGATCAATTTTACCTGGACTTCTTCGTTTAAGTAATAGAATAACTTTTTAACTTTATCACTTTTCCTCACGATGACTTTTATGAAACAGGTCTGCACACTTGCACTCTCCAAAAGAAATGGTCTTATTTTCTTTGCTTAAATTCAATATTCTTTAATTATATTCTATTTCGTCTCAAAAATGTTTAATGTAACCAATCTTTGTACTAGCTTCCTCCAAAATAGATTTTCATATTTTGGTCGTTATACTATGCTATCATCTTGACGACGTACATATTTCTTGGATTTCACAAAATAATACCACTCTTACCTCTGCATAGAAATTACGGTGAAAATTTAAAGAATTCAGCCCTCAGTATTTATGATTGCCACAGGATGTACAAAAATGCGCCCCATTCACGTAAACTGCTGATTTAGGAGAAACATGCCTCAATGTCTCTTAGCAATTAAAAAAAAAATGATAGCGAAGTTGAAGGCGCAATGGCAATTCCTCCACTTGAGAACTTACTCGGCGCAATTACATCTCCGCAGTTTTAAAGTGGGGAAAGTTTTAATGCTCTCCGTCGCGTAAAATTTTAATGCCCCCAAACCCTAAACGTGAGGAAATTAATTTCGCGTCTCGAATAATATGCTAAGCCCGCTTCGAAGGCGAACAAACGGGACAAATAACCCGGAACTTATATCGAAACCCTTCCCTTCAAAGTACGTGCCCGCATTTTGGTAATTTTAAAGGCACTGCGCGGAGTAGAATTTTGAGCGGTAAAGGTCGTGGGGTTAAGGGGTGGAATTTTGGGAGAATAGGAAGAGGTGGAGTGGTAGTATATGCATATAAGGCTGTCGCAAAATATAGTGGCAGATGTACACATGATTATTTGGAACCATTTTAGACGATTTTGACTTTAGCTTAGCTAGTTTTATTGTTTAGGTCTCTTCTTTTAGAGCCCAGCCGTCGCAACCGTTTTTGGCGCTGCGCTGAGGACGATTTTGGGACATGGCCTGAGGAACGATCACGATCAGGTCTTGCGAATGTGGGAGTTAAGTTTTTTAGTGTTGAGAATTGTCAGATGATTTTTAAAGGCGATCAACACGAGCTCGATGAGATGTGTAATTACCTAATCGTAATTATCATATGTCCCATTTGACTTTTCAAAATGAAAATACAAGATATGGTCACTTAAGTGAAGGTGATGTGTGATTTTAACCTCGTGTCGTGCGTGTCTTGTTTTCTATCACTGCTTCTCGATGTGCAGGTCTGCGATGGAAACTTTTGCGGGAGCGATTCATTGTCCACACTGCCTCTCGTGATGCGTCAATTCTTGCGAGTGGTTGTCGGGCTAGGTTTGAAGTTTGAAGTACAAAGTTATAATAATAATAATTATTATTATAATACTTGGTTTGAAGGATTGACTATGGGCTTCCCATCTCAATGGGAAACATTATAGATCCCTATTCGGTAGCAATTTGTAAAGGACGTAAATCTTAAATACCCCTTTAAACTTTTGGACATTTTTCGCTAACAGTAGGCTTATTCCGACGTCAGGTTTCTCTCCAACCTTTCATCTCCCCATCACATAATGCTTTCATTTCCGTCTTTTATAATCAAGCCAATAACAACTGTCACTGAATAACTTGCAAAATAATCGACCTGTTGCGATGCTTGAGGATGAAGAAGGATAGGAAAGGAGAGCTTGATGTAGAGAAAATGAAGCAGGAATAATAACCTTGACGGAAGAGAACTGAAGGTTTATATGGAGAAGAGAGAAATGTTGATGTAAGGCAACGTACTGTAAGGTAATGACAGGTTGATGAGAGCGATACAGCGGAGATTGTATGGCTCGTAAGGGAGATACATAAAAAAATAGGGGTCCTCAGGATCAATGTTCATGCTCTGATAATTATTGTTTGCGATAATAAGATTAAAGATAAGAGAGAAATATTGATGGAAGGCAACTAACTGAAAGGTAACGGTAGGTTGATGAGAGCGATGCAGAGGAGATTGTAGGGCTCTTGAGAGAGAAACGGAAAATAATAGAAGTCCTTGGGATCAATTTTTATGCTCCGATAATTATTGTTTGGGATAATAAGATTTTTAGATGATAAGATAATAAAATCCCATTATTTCGTCGATTCAGTGCTCCTGAGTTGTCTCATTCTGTCTCCATGTGATAAATACTTGATAAAAATCATCAAGTGATGTTTTTACATGCGTTACTTTAAAAAAATCGTGCAATTATCTCTTGTATACGCATGAGATATTTATCATGACGCTGCGAGACCCGAGTCCCAGGACGGTAAGAAGGATATCCGGTTTCTCAGCCCACTCTCGCAAACGCCGACACACCGTATCCTTTCCTCGATCCTCCTGTATCTGTCACAGCCCTCGCAAAATCTGGTGACAGATACACGATGTACGATTGTGTGATTAGAAAGGTTACTTTTTTGTAAATATCATTACCGAAGCTGATGGATATTAACCGTGTTCTGTAGACTTTTAGGTTACTCGGCGTGTAAGGTTCATACGGAAGTCTCAGTATGGGTCTCCCCAATCAAAAGAGGGAACAGTTTCCATCCTTGACCTGTTCTCTGTCTATTATCATCTCTCCTTCTTCTAGGCTAGAGAACAGTTAAAAATGAATGTAAGAGCACAACATGTAAACTTAAGAGTTTGGCCCTTGCGTTTTAATAAAGATGGGCACAATGGACCATAGTGACATATTGAGATGAATATAATCATAATCATGACGTTTAGTTGTCCAAAGCGCGAGTATTTATGTTAGACATACGCAAGCGATTGAAGATTGTGGTACTGCAACAAATAGATTTTCAGTATCTAAATATAATAAAATAATAACAATAATTATAATGTTGTCAGATTGTGGTTAGATGTAGTTTTAATGGTTATTAGATTATTGAAAGCTATAGGCTATATGATATGAGACGTAATCCTCTAATATATTTTTTCAATATATGTGAAATAATAGGGTAGGAAATTCTTTATTAGCTATCACAGGCAACAGAAGAAACTTTCCAGTTCGTTGAACTTAGTTGATGTACAATATCATGAACGAAAATGATTGGCCAATTACATGTTAGAACATAGCATTATCTTCTTACATTCGATGTGAACCATACTTGTAGTGGAGGCGAAGCATGGTGGAAGCTGTGTAGAAGTTGGAGAGTCCATCAAACAACAAATTATCTCCGTACGGGGTAGCAACATGCTTCGTGTGTTTGAATGTGGATTTTCAAGGACTTAAAACTCCAATGCTATCTTCAAAACTCTTAATTTGTTATTACCAGAAGCTTTGCAGCTTTATAATCGGCTAAATCGAATTGTATGGGAGCACTTTTCTGATAGGTTGAGAATACCATCAGCTATGCGCCTGAATCTTGTGAAACAGTGTCGATGCAGCTTTGTTCGGATCGCAAACATAAAAGTGAAACGCATGTAAGAGTTAGTGTCATCTTGAGGCGATGAAGATAGAACAAATTCATTTATGGAAACTTGTGTGTGTAGCATCATAGAGCGAAAGCGCTCATCATACGTTATCCGTGCCAATGCGCGACGTCTGCTGTGGCGATTGTAAGTAGCTGTTATATACTTTTTCAGTTAGCTAGGTCTTCTCCTAAACTTATGTGGCTTATTAATAGAAAATAAATAAATAATGAACCATGTTATTTGTGGTGCTATTGCTTAACCTGCTACCAGTATGTAACTAATCTAAATTATTATCCGCCACACTCCGCTTACCTTTTCCTGGTTATTGGGTGGTAAAGGGTTAGACAGTCAAAATAATCTTTGTAACAATTCTATGTCATCAATAAAAAATATCTTTGCACAACTTTAAAATATATTTACACTTGCGCACATTTTAAATTGACTTGCTCTTGCATTAATAAAAAAATACTCATGTTACTTGTCACTGGGAGTTCCCAAATTATCAACCTTGACAATTAGTTTTACCAAAACTAATTAATAAGTAATGCTAGAACAAGTCAATAAACGCAAATGACTCTCTCAAACAGGTTAATTATATCTCACAGCGCCTATATTCCTCTCAATAAGTTGAAATAAATTCCCCTGAAGAACCAAAATATCTCTATTCCTAATTAAAAGGGTCCTTTTCGAAATATATGATACTACTTAGGATCTCAGGATTCGAAGAAACTAGATGGCTTTATCGGGATGTCCACCGGTTCCTTCGGTTTCTATTCCCAAGTAGATATCAGCTGTCCTCGACATTAATCCCCATTCCTTGCGCCAAAAATTGCAAAGGATAATAAGGCTTTTCAACTCTTTTTGGAGGTCCCGTTAAATTGTAAAGAAAAGGGCTCCTGCGACCTAACTGTTGGAAACCTGAATAACGAGTGCCCTTTCCCTTCGATATAATTGCCTTTCTACACTCGTTGTAACTGTATAGTTCTCGGTTGACACACAAATATTGCTTGTTAAGATTCGAACCGTTATTGTAATTGCCCAAATGCCCTCGCTTGCATGTCCTTCAGCGCGCTACTATTGGCTGACGACAGCAACTATCCCTAAGCTTTGTGGTTTCCCCCATCCTTTCAATTTACAAGCACTAAGAAAATCTGAAATGGCGTTGATAAGTTATGTTAAGCAGCGGTATATATGCAGGAACAAGCTTTGGATAAGCTTTGGCTATTAGATGTCCAAGGCAAAGCAGTGCACGTTCGGATTGGTATCCGATGTCACACCTAGTACTCCATTTAACTGAAAGAGCTCCCTGTAACACGCGTTGATAACACTTTCCCCTGCTCTCAAGTTATATTTAGTATTGTTTAGAGCGATGCCAACCATGTACTATCCTCTCCCCTCCGTTCCTTTTAGGACCTCTTTCACGAGAGCACGCCGCACTGGCAAATGCCATCATGTTTCGCTGTCATAAAACTTATCCTACTTCCAGGTAAGCCGACGCACCTTGCCAACGTCTCAAATAACGTTTGCTGACATAGTCCTCTTGAAAGCTGATAGAATATGAACTGGAAGCGATACTTCGAAGAGGATTATCTTTTGCTTAAAATAATCAGCTTGGATTTTAGATAACCCTGCTTATAATGCTTTAACTATTAGGTCAATGTGGCACAACAAACTCTTGGTATGAACTGTAATGGCTTCTACTTCTTGGCCTTTCCCCTTTTGCTTCTCGCTCTCCCATCTATTAGGCCGGCACCATTCAAGAAATCCATAAACTTTTGTAAGATTTGAAACTAGCGGGGATGTGTAGCTGTAGGGTTAGGAAAGTGACGGGTCGTTCTTCCGTGTGGTTTGAAGAATGCAAGGCTGGAAGAGAAATAGTGGATAAGATGGTTTGGGACGTTGTTTAAAGGATGGAGAGATTAAAACGATTGAAGAGTTTCGCTATCGGACGGTGAGGCGTGAAATATGTGTGACGTTGAATGAGAAATTTTCTGATCGGAAGACCGTGAGTTACGACGCCGCTAGCACTGGGGTCGTGCTGTAAAGTGCTGTTAGCGAGTCGGGCCTTTAAAAGGGGAATATTTTTGGTTCCCTCTCGCGAGGGAAAGTAATGAGGCGGGCATAAATTTTTCCCCACCGGAAAGTAAACGAAAGCCTTGAGACGCCCGTATCTTAGGCTTCCCGGGGACTCTTATCTCGCTATCAGCCAATTTTGAAACGCAAACAACAGTCATGCCGCAAGTCAAGTAGGCACGTTTTATTTATCATGAAAGAAGAAAGAAATGTCCTCGGAAGAACTCTGCAGTGTTAGTATAGGAGACACGGCGGAGATGCCATAAATAGCATTGCTATGTGGACGTTACTTCCATCAATAATCTCCGGCTCGAATTTGTCAAAAATATTTCAATCAGAACACATATTTTCCTCTTCAATACCTTATTAGTTCTCATGCAACTATTATTTGATGTTAGTATATATCTAGTCTATGTATTGACTTGAATTCGTAAAAAAAAGTAAAGGAAAGATGCTACTTCGCTTTGGTTAGGCCACACCTCGAATATGCCGTGAGCAATAGGGACCCTGGTCATAAAGATTTAACAAAAAAATAAATAAAATACAAATAAAAGCAGCACACTGCGTTAAAAACAGACAAGAGCGTATATATAGTGTATCAAAACTTTTAGATGGATTAAGATGGGAGCCCCTAGAGACTCGGAGGTTACACGCGAGGCTTAGGTTGCTTGAGAAATTCAGAACTGGTGTGTTTCAGAGCGACACGGAGAATATTTTCATGACACCTCACAACATCTCTAGGTCTGAGAGAAGTGATAAAATAAGAGAGTTACGTGATCGAACAGATATATACAAAAACTCGTTCTTTCCGCGCACAATAAGAGACCGCAATAAAACCTGAACTCCACTAAATACACTCTCATTATACACGTCACCATTTCACCTACAATAACCGTACATCTTTACACGACTGGTGACCTAATATCCCCTGACGTACGCCAAGGCGGCAGGTCGCAGGTTAGTATGTAGATGGAGATATAGACTTTGCTTCCAAGCAATTCAAGAAATATTGACGACCTAACACTTAAAACCGTTCCTTTCGAGTAAAATATGGCAATGCCAACCATTTCAGAAACAAATTCAAGCGTAGAAGTAAACTTTTAAATCGTTGTCACACACCACCTACTTTTGATCCTATTTTCATTCATTTCTAGATCCTTTATTAAAATAAGGTATACAATTACTTGAGCGCGAAATAATGTACTTAGAATGAGGGAAAAATTTGCGCTCATTCTCTTGGAGCTACAAGGAAATTGAGTGATTTTTTCATGTTTTCCATTATTATGATTTATTAATGTGTATAATACTAGTAATCTCTGATAAGATGGAAATTTTGCGCTCTAATCAAAAGAAGTTCTCGATTTAGAGTGTTATGAGTATCCAATGCTATTCTCTCATAAAAGTCTTTTTTCTCAGCTTCTACTAACTTGCTATTTCTTTCATATAATGAATAAATTTGTTTGAAGTGCATCACGCTAAAATGTTATTTTGGCTATTGGAGATATTTATGTACGAAATTTTTATCTTTTAATAATTTTACTAAATTTTGATATATTCTCTCAGAGTGTACATATTTTACAAGGCCTCCTAAATGACTTGTTAAGGAATAGAGAAAGACTCAGTCAGTAGTTTTTGACGAGGAAAATGTGGTTTTTGACAAGGAATAAGTAATAAAGAGTTTTATTAAAACTGAAATGGTGAAATAGAGAATAATTGGTTTGATTTTGCATAATTTGGTTCAGTTTTGACAAAGGACAAAAAGAGAGATTAATATAAGAGGAGGCAAGAGCATTTTGGAGGTCTTGGGAAGTATGCACCGAGTATCACGGATTGAATATTTGTTTCCTTTTTGGCTTCTGGGGAAGCGAAATATAGGACAGCACGTGTTTTCTTCCCCACAATATCTCATTTTTGTTGTGATATTCTTGGGTGAGATATTATGTAGGCAAATCTCTGAGGGAGTGCATTAAAGAATGTAGCGTGTTTTTTTTGTGGTGTGGAGATGGTCCATGAATGTTACGTTCTACAATTATTTGGTCATGTTAAAACAATGCATGAGAATCTAATAATAAAACAGATGTCCGTCAGAGAAGCAAAAGGTGTTAAAGTAAAGGAAAAGAAAGAATGACGTTAAAACAAAAGAGGTATTCAATGATAAAACACCGTGGAACAAAAAATAAAAAAGGCCAGTTTTCTAAGGTTTAGCATTCCCCATTCAGGAATTACGCCATTGATAATATGTATTTGTATTGCCACGTATACCGCGTTAAATTAATAAAGTTCCAGTGTCTTTGATTTTATAATAAATATAGTTTTATAATAATGTATAATATATTAAGTAGGTATAATTACGCTTTCTTTTTCAATCCCATCATTAATCTGCAATATGAAAGCATGGTTTTATGCTTGACGTCGCATTCGAATACCAAGCATCATATTTCTCTATCTATGTAACAGTGTTACCCTAAGCTAACTAATCTGGAGATTACTATGCACCTCTGGTACCAATTGGATTTAAATAGGTATATGTCCATATTGCTGCCTCATCCGTACTTCCAAAGAATTGGCCGCAATCGCATAACAAGTCAAGCTCGGAATAAATTTATTATACATCCTCAAATGTATTGGTCGTCAGACGAAACTTAGTGGAACTTGCTTAACATTGTAAAATGATAGCTGTAACTCAGTTATTCCACATATACTTAATAAATGACCTAGTTTTCGACGTATTAAGTCGAAATTGACCTGATGATGACTTCATAAGTCGAAACTTAGGTCGTTAATAAAGTTTATGTGAAATTTCTAAGTTATAGCTCTCATTTCCACAAATGTATATTTATTTAAATGTTATATAGAATTCTTCTTTCCAATATCATTTTACAAAACTTCAGCGAATTTACTCACGAATGAGTTATTCCGATCTTTAATCTGGTGCATTTAAATTCATAACACCAGTCCAATTGTTAGTGTGCGTTTTGAAAACGTATAGTTATCATTAACATTTTCCCCATCATTACAAAGTGAATAATGATGGGCTCCAAAATAATCACAAATATTTTTTATTTGAATTTGGATTTGTAAGAGCTGAGTTTCAGATGAGCGTATGGAAATAGCAAAAAAATTATTAATGTAAAAAAATAGGGTTCAATTGTCATTTTACTTTGGTGAGAACTTGTTTAAAGCTTTAATATATTATTCAATTCAATGGGATCTTTCGTGGGATCTTTTAAAGTTGCCGGAAGGCATTTCAAAGTGATATATTTTCAATTATTTTTTTTTGCATGTTGTATTAACGCTATGATTAAATGCGCAGTGGATTACAAACAGCCTTTTTAGTAGGGTATTTTTTATGCACGTTTATTTTCGTCCCCGGGTGTGAGAATGTACATGTTTTAATTCATGAGACGGCTATCTCTCGATTGTTACTAATTGCTGCACGATGAATATTTCAACAAGGACTTCGTGGCCATTGTATATTTTTTATTTGACTGGAGAGATAACATTCTCGTATTTCCTTATGCATCCATCGCTCAGGACAGCGCTCTACATTCGCCGCGAAACATGTTTTATGTATCGCGCAGGTCTCGCGATCTGCGACGAGATGTTTGTACGGGTGTGTTTCCACCATAATAACGTCTCAATTCGAGGTGTTATTTTAAACCGGCCGGCGTGGCATGCGAGCACGGCCAAGTTCTTTTATCTGCCGGCGGTGTCGTTCCATTTACATGATCTCTGCGCGAACACATCAGCCTTCCGACGCCAAACAAACGTCTCTGTTACGTCACGTGAGTTATTTCCTTCTGCCTACCCACGACGCCTCATTTCCCTCCCTTCTTCCCCGTCTTGCAAACACTTCCCCCCGTCTTCCCGTTGAATCTCCTCACTCAGATCTCTCCTGACCTCTCCATCTCTCTCCACTGCTGCATTACCCTCCTCCTACTGTTCCCCCTCTCTCTTCTCGTGACCTCAAAGGGAGGAAAACAGAGAGGGAGGAGTACCGCGATTCTAATCGACACGTGTCTGTCAGAGACGCCGAGTTGAGGTGAACAGAAAGGGTGGAAAATATGAGACTAGTCTTCTTTACTTCGGCGTCGGTCCTCGAATGCTCACGTGCCTTCGTATTCATTCATCCGCGCACACGTTTTAGACGCCTCCGGTACGGTTGGAAGGGCGAATGAGTTGCAAAATTGACTAAAGAAGAATAGCTTCCTGAATCGGGAATCAAAATGCGAACTTTTGGCACTTGAGGCAATTGCGTAGACCAACCATTCAGTGGGGGTTATTGCGTAGCTTTCATAACGGTCTTTTCTTGGCCTTATACCCAAAACTATAATCGAGTCAAACCAATTCTCCAAAGTTGTGATTTGGAAAGATTTTTCCATCTATTTCTCCGGCAATATGCCCGTATTTTCAAAGTAATATTGTTTGTTTGGTTATTTCGGGAGCTTAACAATGGCTTTTTTCATTTGCTCATTGATTTTGTGGGTAGATAGGACAGAGTATGATTATTTGGGGGAAATCAGTGCGGTGAAAAGAAACTCTTCGTGTGCATATCCTATTATTATTCGCATACCTTAATGGCTAAGGTAGAGTTCAATGGAAAAGAGTAAACTATCTTCTATATTTTAGGAAAAAGCCTCCATTTCCATATTCTTATTTTTTTCATCATCTCTGCATACTCCCTTCCCTTTTTCATTCCTTCCATAAAATGTCTTCATTTCTCTAACCCACTATCCTGACGTCATCCCCATTGTTATGGCCTGCACCATCAACCGTGTTCATTCAGGGACTCATGGTGCACAGTGTGAAAACGCAAGGACTGAGAAAACCGAAAAAATCACCAATACTAACGATTATCCTAGACCATGTCCATCATCAAATGCAGCCACTCTTGCGTGACCGTTTCCCAATAAGGATATGCCCTCCAATGAATGTGACGGTTCTTTATTATTCGGTGATCTACTGGTCAAAGAAGGTTTAAACGGACAAGTAAAAATCTTCTAGATTTTTAAATGTGAAGGGCCCTCACTACAATATTTTTTTCCTGTCATTATACTGGGTACAATTCTTCATCCCGTCCCTTAAAACCTATTCTCTTTCTTACCCTCCCCCGCTGGCTTAATATTATTTTCTCTATTACATCCGTATGGTAACCCTTGCCCCTCGTTACCCCCTCTAACCACCAACCTTGCTTCTTCATAATCTTATCCAATAAGCCTCTTTTCTCAGCCATCTCGCTAAGAACTTCCCCGTTGATATTTCTTTCCGAGTACCGCACCTTCTCCATCTTTCTTCACACCCACATCTCGAGCGTCAGCTGCCTCCTTTCTCAGAAAACTCGTTTCTACCACATGCAAAGCGACACTCTATATTACGCTCATTATTAGTATCATCTTTATATCACTGCCAAATGGAACCTATCATCAATACAATACAATACAAATTTATTTGCCCAAGGATCAGGATACAATTAATGCACATGATATAAGGCACGTTAAATTATGTACATACCATAAAGATACCGCATATACCATACCACTTTATATGCATAACACAATTATCTCCATATTATAGAATCTTATTAAATTATATATCTTATAACCAATAATAGATTTTCTTTAGTTCCCCAGTTTACTATATTATATTACCCGTTATTCAAATACTCTTGCACAGAATAATACATTTTCTGTTGTAAGTACTCTTTTAATTTGGATACGAAACAGCCCATACTTTTTATGTATTTTAACTCTGTGGGAAAATTATTAAATAATTTAATGCCCATTTCTTTAGGGCCAATTTTTAGCAACTTAGTTCTGACAGTTTGGTAGTGAATGTCATTTCCCATTCTTGTATGGTGATCGTGAAAGTCACAGTTACGGGCAAAACTATGTAAATTAGCTTTTACATCGATAATTAGGTTCATTACGTATATGCAAGGAAGAGGAAGTAGGTTCAGGTTTGTAAAAATTGGTCTCGATGGTGAAGAATGCGGTTTTCCAGATATTATTCTTACTGCTCTCTTTTGGATCTTAAAGACGTTTAGTGATAAATGTGTAGAGCCCCAAAATAAGATGCTACAGTTGATACGCGAATACGCGAAAATACACGAAAAAAACGCCATAATAAAGATTTAGCAAAACTGTTTTGCTTGTTGAGGACAATAGCTGTCTTAGAAGGTAGCACGTTGTAGATAATTTATTACATAAGTTTTGGATATGTTCTTCCCATGAGATGTTTGAGCTTAGGTGGATACCTAAGAACTTCACTGGAGAGACCTGTTTTATGGATTTACCATTAACTTTTACTAACATGCTTTCATCTTTCTTGTTATGTGAAAAATAGACCATTTTACTTTTGTGCATATTAATATTTAATAGAGTATCCCAGCACCATTTACTAATTAATTCAGATGCTAATTTAGAACTTTTTACAGGGAAATCCTGTGAGCTTTATGATATTATTACATTGGTATCATCAGCATATATGATTGGCATCACTCCTGAAATTCCAGGTAGTTGATTTGGAAGATCATTAATGCAAACAAGAAATAGAAAGGGGCCCAGAATGGAGCCCTGAGGAACCCCTAAGGTACCCATCCATAGGTAAGGAACTCATCATAATCTCTCCATAAGATATAGCTACTGAAAATAACATAGATTTGGAGCATTACTTGCAATACCCGACATGTATTAATACGAAGATGTTTTTGCAGCAAATATAAAAACTGAAATGAGAAAAAAATATTCGAGCGTTTTTGGAGGAGACATCGTATTTTATTATCGATAGAATCCTTCTTCAATCTTAAACTCCTACCAACCCTATTTAGCCTCTTCAATGAATGAATGCTGAATAAGACTAGTAATATTGAGTACCAATCAAAATTCTCATACATTTTAAAAGTAAACGTTACAAAAAATAGTGAAAATGGCGAATCAATGTCCAGTTTTATGTATTTTTATCGGTTTTGCGTACTAGTTGCAGGGGAGCTGTTGAAAAATAAAATTTCGGACTTCTAGGAGAGTGAAGTAAGGCAGATGTTTTCTGGATAGCTCCCACAGAACTGAATATGATTAGCCTTAAATTGAAATCCATAGAGCGATATTTATATATTTGAAGATGTCGGATCATAACACTAAAATTGGGTGCGGTAATGTCGGAGCAACGGTCAAGAGGTAAACTCGAACACGCCTGCGCTGGTATTCAATCGTCGATCAGTCTGGCATTTGTGGATATGTTGCCACTTACTTAAACTTATAATTATAAAGTTTTAATAATTTTACTTTTTATCTTAGTATAGATAAATCATCTTGTTTTTGTGAAAATTGTTTTAGCGATACTGCTGAAAAATATTTTGTTTGGAGAGAAAGAGGCAGGGGAGTAATGGTGATATTGGTCATTGTGCTGTGAGAAATGTCAGGAGCTATTATATAACAGTATATTTACATACATTTTTCAAAATATAGAAGCAGAAGAGGTCGATTGTTTTATAAATAAATGGGAAATCACCTTGTAAGAAATTACCAATGATTGTAGACCACATACGTTCTCACGGGTGGCAATGATATCGATGCATCAATAGAGTGATTTGAGGAATTTTTTGTACGTACTACGTTTTTTTGTAGGTTCGTTATTTCTTTGAGATATTTACCAGAAAAGTTCAGTCCATTGTTAACTTAAATCTTTGACCTTCCAATTCCATAGTATGTGCAACTTAATAGAGCGCCTTAATCTGGGCCCAACCTCACATTGATCCACCACGTAGCACATTTGAGGTTGCTGAGTCGCTTGACATTTGAATGCTGACCACTCCTTAAAATTCCGCATGGACTATCTAATCGTGGTATGATCATGGTGTATTTCGGCAGTACGATGGAAATAAGGATAAGCTCAAATTTAATTGTCTCGAAAACAGTTAATGGCGAAATAATTTTGCCCTAAATTAACCCTACAGAGACACCGAACGCCTATCAGTCAGCGTTAGCGAAGTTCAACGACGGAATTATCCATTTTTACAGTAAATATCTGGCTTTCGCCAGAAACTCAATACCATTTAATTTGTTTTAATTTATATTTAATGAGATATATATATCTTTCATCACGCTTTTAATATTACTGACTCTCGGCAAAAATAACATGAGGTAAACGTATGGCGTGTCTTGGCTTGTAGGCAATTACCTTTTTTACGTGTGATCATTAACGCCTCGTTTCCTTCAAGAAAAAAATCACGTACAATAGTAATTGGCTGTTCAGAATACTGAAAACCCCATAAAAACCTATAATAATAGTTTATCTTCGAAGAAATTATTTTGCTTAAATTCGATGCACTCACGAAAATTATTTTAAGCTTACATTTTTCTGTTATTTTTGTGACACATCTTTGGCTTCTTATTTCTCTGTCTGACTTCGTTTATATGATTTTGCATAGAACAATGAAGAATATCGGGGTTCATGAGGAAAGGAAATAAAAATGCTTGCGATCACATTATAATTCAAGGCTTTTAAATTGATATCTTATATTGGTGAACGAGATATTATTGTATGTTTATTGTTCTCTAAAACAACTAAACAACAAATACAACTTTTCTCTAGCTATATTTATGGAGTTCAGTTTATGACATTCGAGGGAGAAAATACGATTGAGAAAGGTCCAAGGATAAATTAATTTTATCTTAAAAATTACTTTAAAAAGTCGAATTTTTAACATGAGCCTTATGGGTAACCAACGCATTGACCCTTTCAGTGCCGTGATCTGATACATTTGCTATTGATTCTCCGATGAAAAGTGTCGAGGGCCTATATCTTGGTTCATGCGTTGACAATTTTTTACGCAATTACATCTTTGTAGTAATGATGTTTAAAAACCTTGCAAATCTTTTAATCAATAAAATGCCCAAATAAACTTAATTCGATTAAAATTAAAAAATGACAAGTTCATATCTTCATGAACAAATTCACCGTGTTTTTCATCAAATACGCTACAACTTACTGAAAATCCCCTTGTCACCTCTCGCTTGTACCGCTAAAATTCGTTTATACTGAAAGAGTTAATCAATAAAAGAAACCAAATCAGATGTAGCGGCATACAGATAGCAACACATGCTGTTGGTGACGGATTGAAAAGTTACTCTTAGTAAAGAATTCATTGAAAGTTTTCATACTGTTTTTTAAAAACGTTTCCATAACGTACTCCGGAAAGAAAGGAGTTTCAACTTTATTATGGCATTGTAGGCACAGTTGAAAAGAGAACGTCGTTTTTATATTGTTATGAGCAGCAGCATATAATCTTTCAGTGTAAGCACATAATTACTGCATTATATACGGATCATACAAAGTAGCATTTTATAAGTAGTATAGACCTGCATTTGGTATCATTGAGCTGAGCGGCTGCTCATTTCTTCTGGGATCAAGTCAAATATTATTTTGCTATTGAATTACTCACCAACGGCTGAAGCCGCGATATTGGAAACATTCAAACTCTGTTGAGGTTTACTGGTGTTAATAAGGCATTCATGATTAATAAATACATTTCGTAGTCGAGAAAACCTCTTTCACCTGTAGGTTTAAACTGTTAACTCATTTTTTTCCCTTGAAACTATTACAATATTTTCGGTTACTGAATGGGATCCAATGCTACTAATCAATTACCGGTCTTACGTTAAATGAGATTGAAATATTCAACCTTTAATCAGTTTATTCTATAAATCAGTTTGCATCTTTCATCTATTATAGACGATTATAACTCTCTCAGGTACGGAAAACGCATTGCGTCCATGAGAAAAGGGCCGCATGACAAGAAAACAAAGATGTTAGGATCTGAATATAAGTGCGCGGCTGAAGGGAACGGAAGTAAAAGTTTTTGACCAGCCCTAGGGGGAGATAAACGGGTCCATTTGGGAAAAACATGGTATTCAATGACTCTCCATTAAATTTATTCTTTCGTCAGTAAAATCTAGGGATGCATAACAATAGGAGAAAGCAAACAGGCGGAGAATGTAGAAAAAATAAAGTGTTTATATGAGCGTTGGAGCAGATATACGGCCTATGTATAAGGCTTTCCATAAAATATTATTGCGTCGACTATAAAATGGGAATAATACAAAAAAAAGAAAGCAAGCAACAAAACCGACGAGAAAAATAAGATAGTGAAGGCGGGAGCAATATAAGTGAAAATTATGTACACATGTTAGTGGTATTCAAGTAGTCATCAAAGCACTATGTAATAAAATTCCGTATCCGGCGCCGGGCCACTATTTAATAAGTGCATGTACTAGCAGACTTCAATAAAACTTTGAGAGAAAGAGGGTGATCGTAAAAAATACTTCTGGTGGAAGGAGATTCTGAATACGTTAATTCAGAATAAATAGTTTTTCAAATTGTTATCGCCAATTCGGTGGCATTACAGAACCAATCCGATGACAAAAGCTACGCAATAAACACGTATGTTTATTGCGTAGCTCCTACTGGACGGAATCGCGGTAAATTTAAGGATAACAATTGTACAAAATTACGCTACCTATTTTTATTCTTAATTATTGTGTGTTAACGTGTTTGTTTTAGCAAAACCCTTGATCACTGATGGCTGGATATAAGAGCCAAATGTATTAAAAACTGAAACTCATCAATAGTTACTCTGCTGAGGATCATATGTTATATGTATAATAGAAACAATAATAAGTATTCAACAGTAGTAAAAAGGCTCATAATTTAGTGCAGATGATCAAAATAGTTAGTTTTTACTTTTAGTTACCTTGTAATATATAATTATTAAAATATTAATTTACTTTTCTAATGTTGACAGGATATATGTCTTTGATTACCCGCCAATTTATATAGGAAAAGAGCTGAAAATACTATCCACTGGAATAGAATGAGTTACCATGAATGCTGTTCCAATTATATCACCCTCTGAATTTTTGCTGTACCTTAGCGAGTGCGTCCAGACAACAGCGTAACAATACAGACAGTTTGCAAGCCCTTCCAATGTCGCTGTGGGATGGGAATCATGTGACCTTACATGATGATTGTCTTTTTTTCAATCATATAATCGTTGAAGGAATTGTATATATTTAATTTAAATCTAATCCATATCAATATCTTTAACAAAACTTATCTTGGACGCACTTATAATATTACAGCAGTAAATGCAACAATGGACTTGCCAAAAAGTTACTTTGTTTTAGCTTGCATTCACTTTCATCTCGAGTCAACTCGGAGCGTGAAGACACTCCTTATGGGAGTCTTGAGTGGGAAAAAAAGACCTACACGTTGGACCTAAAATGATGAACGGAACGTAAAATGGACAGGTGGAGATGTAGAAATTGAAAGGTCTGGAGGTCGACTTTACTGTCAAGGTGTGTCGAAATAGCAAACAGGAAACAAAACATAAAAGATACTGAGGGGCGAGACGTGAGAGATGAAATGGAGGAAAATGGAAGCGTAAGAGGAAAGAAATAAAGGCGATGGCGAGATGGGGGAACAGTGGTGACCTTTCTATGGAGTAGGAGAGGACAAGGGCGTTGAAGGAAACAGAAGCGAGAGGAGAGAGTTACAGAGGTGTCGGCAGGAGGTTCGGAGAAAGGCAGGCGTGGAGGACTGCGGCGGATGTGATGGAGTGTGGGGTGTCCTTGTGCGTCTTCATGAGTTCGCGTGCGTTACGCCGGCGTGTCTTGTGCGCTCTTGGACTTTTTTTTAGTGCCGTTTCCACGCCCGTGCGCGCGCCCCAGCGGGACGTTTGGGAAGTAGTGGGAAGGATCCCAGAGTGCTTTCTTCTGTACGAGTTTGACGAGTTATTTGCGATGGGGTCGCTTAGGAGAACGTTCCCCACTCCCCTCCAGCCGAACGAACCCTTTAAGCGATTCGCGCGTTAACTCGAGGGGTTGTTTGGCGGGAGAGCGTTTTTACGGGGTTCGTCAGAGGAAGGTGAGAGGGGTTGGGCGGCATGTGCGAGGGACGTCAGAAATGAGGCGGTGGTGGAGAAGTGGAGGGGCGCTGATGTTGATGTAGTGAGCGCAAGGCGTTAAAGGACGCGTGAGAGGCAGCTAGCGGGGTTGGGTGCAATAAAAACAACATCAGTTTGCATTTCCTGGTATTTCATGTCGGAATTTTTTATCATTGGGTGAATGGTGCATTTTAGTTAGATGCATATCGATCTTGACATAAAAGAGAGGGTTGGTTTTGACACCGGATCGAGTGTCATTATGAATACTCAAGAGATCTAAGAGATACATTAGTATTATAACTTCAATAAAAATAAATCATTATCACTAATAGAGAATATGTACAAAGAGTTGGATAGAGCAAGAGATATAAGCTTAGGTATTCGACACATTTTGTGTCATAGCCCTCGGTGGTAAACAATGTTGAAAGGTGAAATAAATGGGAAGAAATAGGGAGGAAGACCAAAAATGGCAAAATTATGAGAGATATCAAGGTGGATAATTTTGTGGAAATGAACAATTGGCTGAAAGAAAAATAAAGTGCTGCTGCAAACCAATCTACGGATTAATGACCACTGATAATGATGACTGATATTGAGAACCCTTGGGCACTTCCTATTACTGGTCGTGATTTCGGCAAATAATTTCCATTTTAAGGCGCCCTTATAAGGCAGAAGCGTGTACATAATGTATACGCGTCTAGACCAAAAGTAGTTTCGACGAACGTGTTGAATTTCAATTTATTAGAATGTAGACACATGTTGATTTTCTACCTTTGTTGTTACGCTTACAAAATAGGACAGGAAATGGTCAATTTAGACGAATTTGAAATTGAGAACTCTAAGCGATCTGTGGTCGTTGGCCACTTCTATGATGCCCAATCCCCTCTGATGTCAATTACTCTCTCAAGAGAAATAAAGCGGTGATTGATGTTGGCCAATTAGGCCGTCCTCTCTTTTCTTGCCTTTTTCTTTATCCCCTCATCGCCTTTCTTATGACTAACTCGCTGACATCTTCGTTTATTCGGACAAGATATTTCAAGTCAATGTTTTACCGTTTTTTGTCCCTTGAAAATGCTCTATAGTAATTTTTACCCAGACTAGAGGTAAATTGAAAGTGTAGATAAGTACTAGGCTATCATATTTTTTTCATTTATTTAGTCTGATTCCTCGAAGTCAGACCTAAATCAGTCTCTTGAACCCGCACCTATTTGAAATCAAAATAAAATGGGTAGGAGTAAAAAAAACGAGCATCTTGCATCCATTGGTTTTCTGTGCCTTTTGATGCGTTTATCATTGTGAAAGTGGCAAATTTTATAATGGAGTTTGATCGAGAAAGGCTTCATATTTAGTAAATGGAACTTCCATGAAGTTAGATGAAGATCACCGGCGTGAGACAAGCATGCTACCAACGCATCAGAATTTTCTGGCTTGGGATTTCTTGTAACTGGGGTGGCGCTGTAACTAGTGAGAGCTAATAACGTGATTGCAGCCTTCGTTGCCTAATGAAAGAAGAGTCAGCTTAGGGGGATATAGAGGCACTCCATGAGAAATTAGGTGGTGCCCGTAACAAAGAAGCCGCCGAGGAAAATGGGAGGAAAAATTCCACGATGAAGGTGAAGAGACCAATACCTAGTTCAAACTGAGAGAGATCTGTGAACGATAAATTACAGAGAAGAAAAGAAGTGGGCATTTAGTAAGAGAGAACAGATTGCGGCAGTTACTTATTTTAGAAGTGGTATAATATATACTTACCTTGAATTGAATGAATGACGGCGTTGCCATTGGCATTGTTGGACGTTTAATAACAGAAATATATTACACTTCTTCCCCCTACTCCTACAATTATCATAAAATTTCTTTTTAATAAAATGTTTTCAATGTGTGTATTAAATGATTAGTACAGTTATACCTATTGACCAAAATGAATATTGCGTCCTAAATGAATCGCATAACGGCTAAATTTCGATATTTGCACCAATCATTCATCTGTCAGCAATCCGAAGATTGGTTTGACGCAGCTCTCCACTCACCACCTCACTCATATTTGCACCACAAAGCGTAAACCCTTGCACGTAAATGCTGTATTTTCAATTGACATTAAAAATTTGGATTTTAAAGATGTTTTCTCAATCCTAGAGCTGAACTGTTTCCGAAATGTTTTAATAAATGTTTGTTGCTTTCAATGAAGCGTACTGTGACTGCATTTTTGCTAACTGACGTATGTATATAACATTTGCATCAGCAGTTCTCCCTTGTATAGCTTTTTCATGATTTTTTCTTTGATTTTATCAAATAGTATGCTAGAAAGCCACGTAGCCTGAGGTGACGTATTTATTGAACTATCATTAAGTGAACGTGGTGGCAACAATCAAACACCTTTTAAGTTACCCGGAATTATTGGGAAAATGCAGTGACGGCAAATGCCTAGCTTTATTATGCATAGATAATTTTGGCGATGCTCTTTGCATTGGTATATCGTGAAAGCGCTGAATAATTCGTTTCTTATGTTAAATTAAACGGATTTAATTGCGTAATATTGAGATTTCAGGCAGTACTAAACGTCTCTTTGGAAACACCTTGTTGAGGTATTTGAATACAACTGGATTAAAGGCTTAAGTAAAGGAAAATGTTTTCCTTTAAGATACCATACTCTCTGAATGGCCCTAGTTGGTTTGTAATTTCCTTCTTTGTAGGTAAATAAATAATAATATTAACCATCTTAGAGGGTTTCCCTGTGTTTTATTTCCAAGAGCGCATTTCCACGGAAATGCGCTCTTGGAAATTTTCTGCTGCCGATTTTATACATGTGCCACGTGCTGCTCTTCATTATTCGTCTCCGTACAATTTGTTTGGAAACATCTGCGAACTTAACTGAATTTTAAATGGGCTATTGCATCTGGGAAGGAACTATTCATCTCTAAAGTTTTCTGCTCAATTACCCTCTAAATGCTTATGCAATCCTTTGATTCGTATGGCCCTTCAATGACGTGGGGTCTTATCCGTACTCAAAATGGAATACATAAGGTTATACTCCTTCAACGAAACTCGCATGTTCTCATTGACGACGTCAACTTACTGCATTTCAGGAATGTATCAGTAGAAATAGCTGTGTACTCATTAGAATTCTTTATCAAGTCATGGCATAAATAAATGAGAATCATCATTTTGAATTTATTTCCGTTTCATCGTCACTTTGCTCTGATTGTGATTCGGTAATAGAAAGATATGGTCTCTTTACCATCAGGTGTAATTTTTATGATTTTAAGTGCTAAAATGTAGCAAAATATATGATAGGGTGAAGTTGGGTCTTCTGGAAAATATGCCGAGTTGGTAACCTTAAAAAAATGAAAAGATGAATAATTACCTTTGTGATTTTAAGTTTATCTTTAAGATTAATGAATTAATATTGGAGCTATTTTTGAATTTCTAATAATCACAAATGTGAATAAAAGTTTTTCAATGTTGAAAACGTACAGATTTTTACGAGACATGATGAGAATGTGCATATTTTCAATTTAATGCAGTTATGTAAATAGGGCCAGAGTAGGTATAGACAGCAGCGCCCAGTTGCAGAGACACACCTACCCTCTTCATCCCGCGATTGTTTAGGAATTTCAACGTTGTTAAGTTTTACACACTTTTTTGCTGCCCTATAAAATTATGGTTCCATCCTTTGGTTGTGCAATCCTAAGATTGGTTGACAGCAACCCTCCACCCTTCCCTATCAAATGCTAGTTACCTTACCTCCTGGTATCCCTTCCAATGTACTTTCCTCTTTATTGTTCCATTATCTTATTTCTGGGTCTTTCTCTGGGAACTTTTCCCTCTATTTTGTCTTCTATTCAATTAAATTCTTCACACACCAATTATGTCTTAAGGTGTGTCCAATCCATCTGGTTCTTTTTTTCTATGGTGTTCCATATGATTCTCTCTTCCTCTACTCTTAGGTGCATATCATCATTTCTTATTTTGTCCCTCCATTTTGTCCTCAGCATCCTCCTCAAGCACCATGTTTCGAAGGCTTCTAGTCTGTTCTGGCCAGCTTTTCCAATGGTCCATGCTTCAAATCCATAGAGTTCCACGCTCCATACGTATGATGTAACATACTGTTTCCTGGTTTGTAGTCCTATCTGATTTGAGCACAGCACTTGTCTTCTTCCCATGAACGCCTTCTTAGCTTGGTCTATTCTCCGCTTGATGTCCGTTGTACTTCTTCCGTTCCACTAATCCACCATTTAAGGCGACCGGGCGCAACCTTTCGTCTTGGCACCCTAGACCTGGACCTATCTGGCGTATGCGTAAATCTGGCTCTGATATAAAGGGCACCGAACAGTCTCATTTATTGACTGATAATGATGGAAAGATGATGCTTAGAGTGGCCGGGTAGGGTTAAATTATTGATCCAAGGATTCAGTCTCATGAGGGAATCTTGTAGAGTTGATTTAAAAGTCTTATGTTTGAATGAAACCAATTTTAAAATAAATACCGAGGCGACCATACGTCTTCATTTTTTATTTACAACATTTTCATGGAATCAATAAAGCCTAATTTGAATGTCGGTAGGCAACTCTGTTCATTGTGTTCCCTGGGGGCGATTTTGCAGCTTAAAGCTGTAAAGAAACTGCCATTAAGTTAATGGGGTCTCTCGTGGGAATTATACGAACTACTAAGTTTTATGGGCATAGGTGAAGGGCATTATAATTCCGTAGTTTCTATGAAACGCCAAAATTAATTAATAGCGCGCGCTCTGGAGGTAACCACTGGAAACATATCAATAAAGATTTTCCATTATTTTGACCCTACATGTTTACACACAGCGTTGTTACCATCAACTTAATGACTTGAATAACTAAGTGGCTAAAATACAAATATTTTTGGAAAATATAATAAAGAAATTTCGTATTGTCTCTCAGTTCCCCAAATATCGTAGACTTCGGAAAATATATGAGAATGAAAGAATGAGAATAAGAATGAGAATGAAGGAAAAATGTTCTTCGTTGAAAATATTTGAGTTGATTCAGAAATAAAATCCCTTGAATACATATACTAATGTCAATCATATGTTCAATTTTGATAAAATACTTTTCTAGGTTTCTGATACGTAACATTTATGTTTTATCCATATTTTTGTACTTATTGAGCAAATATTTGATGCAGGGGGATAACGTGATGTTATGCAGAAGCCAGATATAGAAAGATAAGATAATATAAATTAGCGTCGCGGCGGGAAGGATGCAAAGGTGAAGTGAGGTATATTTATGCAGATCTAAGGCGTTGATTTGTCCTTTTTGCAGTCAGAAGTAGAGTGAGGGAAGAAACAGATTTTGAATTTATTTCTTCATAGTTTAATATCAATTACATTATGCTATTATAAGGTATTTTGAACGATTTTTGCTTCTTTTGAGGTTTTCAATAAACTTTGCAGTCTTATTTTCGCTAGTGATGTGTTTGCGCAAAAGGAAAAAAACTTCATCATTCCGTTTTAATTGTTTAAGTTATTAAATGCTATATTAACACGTAGCCTTTTGGCACGAAATAAGTATTGTGTTCACTGAATACCTCACGATTACCGCTCCAGAAAGATTTTTGCCACAGAGATTTAGGTGAGAAATCGATCTATAGTAGTGACATCTGTGATATCTTGTGGTAAAATTTCCCGAGCACGATACCGGTAAAGACGGTATGCGATAAAAATATCTCGTATGATTGGTGGTATTTACTCCGTGGAGTCTCATCTACATCTCCATCTACATACTACCCCACGAGCCGCCGCATGGGCGTGTGGAAGGGGGTGGTAGGTCACCAGCCGTGTAAAGATGTAAAATTTTTGGAGGTGAAATGGTGACATGTCCCATGAGAGTGTATTTAAAGGAGCTCAGTTTTTAGTTTGGTTGCCTATTGTGCGCGGAAAGAACGAGTTTTTGTACTTATCTGTTCGGCAGAGCATCTCTCTTATTTATCGCATTTGTAGGACCTAGAAATTCGGTGAGGCGTCATGATAATATTCTTTGTGTCACTCTGAAACACACAATTCTGAATATCTCCAGCAGCCTAAGCCTAGCGTGCAGCCTCCGAGTCTCTAGGGGCTCCCACCTTAATCCCTCTAACATTTGTGTAACACTATATGTGGCATCGGACTCTCCCATGAAAACAAAAGAAGGTTTATGCCCAATTCAAATGCGTCCAATACTTTCGCGCATGCGCCACACCCTCCCAAAGTTTGCGTGCGCTCTGCGCAAGTTAATTTTTCCCCCACCATTCCTCTCCCTCTCTCTCCCGCGTAATATCATTCGACGCGTCACGGCAGTCACATCCCTCAAGGCCTCGCTTCGAATCTTCATCTCGACTTCCATTTCTTTCGGCCCCGAGATAGGCGGCGTGAATAATTAGCGGGGGATGGGCGATAGCGCCGGGTGGAGGGGTGGGAGGTGGGACTCGTCCCGTTGGCCCGGAGCGAGTGTCAAAGCTGCAGTGTGGTCGTCACGCGCGCCATTTACTTTCAAAGGTGGTCTGGACCGACACCGCTTTTCTCTCACACTCCCCGTTCGTCGGAGAGAAATGAATGGCTGGAAAATTTTCCCGCTCCCTCCTCCCCAGGCATTATCGCAGTCGACTGTTAAGACAGCAGCGTAACCTGGTGTCATGAGTCTTTCACGATCCAGTGGCTCAGTATTGAAAATAATAGTTTCTCAAATTAAAAATTCGCAGACATATATTTTAATTAATTTCACTAACAACATTTTGATTATAACGAAAGCGAACATTTAAAAAATTCTTATATTTCGTGAGCTTTCTCTGCTAAAAGTTACACATCTCATAAGTATCAAATTTCGAGGCAATTTTATGATTAAAATGAGCTGTTAACGATGGTTTTTTGTGAAAAATTAAAGTAAATCTATTCTACAGGCTTTAAATTTGCAATCAATTGGGTGTTTCGGCGACCAGTGAAGTGGGTCTTAAGTATTTTCACTCTTTTCAAACGTGAGTTTGCCTTCTCTCTGCATTTTCCGTGTTATTGAGAGCAAGGTGGACTTGAGGTGCTCAAATAAGATCAAAATGATCTTGCTGATACCTTTATGACATTTCAGCATGTGTTGAGAACCATATATTGATTTATCTTTTAAGAAAATAGCTATAGATTACTTCGCTAATAGGTGATGGGAGAGCAGTTAAAATCAATGATACGACATCACTTCATGAAGTTCTTAGATTGCCTATAGATGCAGTAGAATTTATTTCCTCGTTTGGTTTACTCCAAGGCGGAGAATCCCAACAATTGAGGCCGTATGCACCATTAAAGACAGGTGGGTAGGTTGGAAAGGGTAGAATCATTTGGGGGAAGGTAGAAAAGCGGAGAAAATTCTTATGCCGACATTAGCTCGCTCTTAGCAAAATGTTTGTAGAGTGCCTCAGTTTGATATCCTATCCCTCGATTAAGCACTGCACCTGTGGTCCTATCTACGCATTATCCTAGATGGGATTGGTATTCCTCTGAAAAACTCGGTTATTCCCGTGACCCCTATATTACCCGTTATACCCTAGATGGCATTGGTATTCCTCTGAAAAACTCGGTTATTCCCGTGACCCCAGTCCGAGTTCTTGGGATGGTTAGGGGTATTCTGGCCGTCACACTCACCGGATGATCATGTTACTGTTTAACCTAAAACATTTGCATGAAATATTTAAAATTTTATGCTCCTTTGTCTTAAAATGATTATTTTTACTCAAATTCCCCATACTTATTTAAATATACTCTTTCCCATGGTCTATTTTTGAAAATAATTGGAATTCTTTTTATTTCTTCAATACTAGTGTCAAAAACATAAGCATTGAATGGCATTTGTGACAGCAACTTCTGCTATGGGTGAGATAAAAGAAGGGGCTGTCGGCTGCAATACGTGGAGGAAGATGTTTTGTCCCGTAGAAGACATTTCATATTTTTTATTGCTAAGACCACCTTCCATTGTCAGCTCCATTTTAGTCGCACGTAATTAGCATTTTCAATCGGCCATTACACCAACCTGATCCTCTGAATTTCTTTGAGTGGGTCATGAATAATGTTTTTTTGCACAATCACTGATATTTGGATAGTTTATAAGTGATTGTTTTACTTTCATCATCACTAGACCAATCACCATGATAGGCAGTTGTATCACTTTCCGGACGACGGATCCTCGAGATTTAGTTTCCATGCAACTCCTTAAGTAGCGATCGCCATTCTTTGGAAAAATCTCACTCACTACTAGGATATGACCTCGGGTTCTGACATCCTTTGATTGTTCTCTTCCTAACGGAGTGTAGCATATCTCTTGTGTTTTGCATGTATTCAATATCATCAAAGTACTCCGAATAATAGCGGGTGACAGAAAAAATAAAACATTCACTATTAAGTATTCCAGAATGAAGCGTTTATCAAAGAATATGGAGTGAAGACATAGCAAATCCATATCAGTGTTGAAGATGTGATGAATTAGAGAATGATTCTAATACATTCCTAGACATTACGGCACTCGAATGACTGGTATCTCGTTAAACAGGTTCACGCCAAAATTTTGGTGTTCGTTTCCGGAGACAGTCGTTTTATATATAACAAACAAATAAAATTTTATATTTAAGACTTTCTCATTTGAAAGGTATAAAGTAACAATGACACTTATGCAATAAAATACCACCAATAAAAGTTCGTAATGACATTTAATCCTGCGTAAAGTTCTAATATCAATTTATATAATAACAGAGAAATAGAATGAAGTATAGGGATCTATAATTGATTAGCTATGCTAATTATTTTTTCAGTTTTTATGCAATAAACTGGATCGATGAGCACTGTTAAACTGGCTGTATTTTTACAGCATGCTAAACTCGGAGAAAGAACTCTCCTAATGATGTTGAACTCATGGAATGATCACTATAAACTTCAGCAAGCATAGAGTATGCTGATTCATTATGGCATTATTTCAAGATAAATTTAAACAGCTGTTTAATAACTGTTTTAGTGCTGCAATGCGGTGAAGCTAAAATAATTAAGGTATTTTTCAGTTCAGCTAGCTAAAAATACCCCCTTATGCATATGGAGGATTCGTGATTCTATGGCATTTGGACAAGAGATAATTTTAAGGAAAGTACATTTTTTAGAATACCATGAGAGATTAGAATCTATAGATAGAGCGCAAGAGTATATCAGAGACGGTAGTTGAAGAAATAAAATTGAAGAAGATAAATTAGGATATGAAAAGATAAAGTCATGTGCAGGGTTGTCATGATGTCATGTGGTCAGAACTATTAAATAGACAAATAGCCAATGATGATGATAATAAAGATATCCTCTTCTTTCCTACCAGCAGATTTCACGAGAAGTACTCTCCATTAGGGAATATTAACATTGTCAAACCACGTTTCTTTGCCTTCCTAACGCATTTAGTTGCGACTTCGGTGCTCGTTAAAATGCCACACGTCGGCGAAACTCTCGCTAACGAGTGGCTTCAAACACAGGCTCTGTATTCATCGCCACACTGCCGTCCCCTTTCAAGAATTATCGCTTCAAAAACATTAGTTTCCTCTACCCTCCGCCTCCGTTTCCTCTTTCTTTTTTTACGAACTCTTAAATTTTTGCCCGCTTCCCTCTCTCCCTCGCTGCGATTACGCGGCCCTGGGCTTAAACGATTTAGTACTCTTCTCAGCAGCGCAATAATTGGTGCCGCGTCGCTCCACCTATATCATTGCTGCACTCCATTTAAGTCCGAGGGTTGCACGGCCGCCGGAACTTGGGGTTAAGGTACTGGGGTAGGCTTAGTGAGAGAAAGGGGACTGTTGGCAGGGTTGCCAAGCTATCAACTTTTGCGAGGTCTCAGGCAGTAACGAGTATATTGTAGTGAATTTTTATGTAACAAAACTGGTTACTGGTGATATTTTTTTCGTTTAAAATCATACCTTTGTTCAGAAATCTTGTATATTTCATCGTTTTATTCATATCTCATTTGACTTACCATAGTTAACGCAACATGGTTATGGTTCAAAACTCAAAAATGGTTTTCGTATTTCGGTCATTAAACCGTGTCCCAAACAATCCTCCCTGCTATTTTTCATTCCACTTGCAATATTGTGGGCGAATCACTGGAACAAAGATTAGTAGCTTGACTATAGCAACTTTCTAGATACCTTTGATAGCAAATAATATATGAAATATAAGCTCCTACTAATTATCCAGAAAAATATTTATTTCACATTAAAACTGACAAGTACTATTGTAAAAATATAACTGTACTGTGGTAAATAAAACTGAAGTAGTTTAAAAACTTTTTATAAGGCAATAGTGTTACAGTTAACAGTCTACTGATTCTCTACCATTGTCAATTACGGCCTTGTTACCATTGCATTAGAAATAGATCGTCAATGTCTGTCCACAATTAGGACAAAGCATGAGGAAGTTAATGCATTTTGCCACCACTTTCAGCCCCTTTATCTGTGGACTTTACTAAAATCCTAAAAAAAGCTTTTTAGAATCCAGAGAATGAAAACATCAGATACAATTATTAAGGTTTCATGGAAATACTTATATTAATGGCATACAAATTAAAAATTCACCAGAAAAATCAACTTAAGTACAATGCCAATTCTAAGCCTCACTGATGGTGAGTTAAAGATTTAATTTATCATTTTTTGAATGTATGTTAAGATCGTTCTCTATGAGTGATAAAATTAGAGGCTCCTTTTTTTAGTCTTGTGACTAAATGTGGACTTATTCTTTAAGTTAGCGACTGAATCTGATTATGAGTTGGCAACACTGAGTGTAAGTATACTGAGTGAGTTGGTGGAGAGAGAGAGGAGGACGGATTGCGGGGGTGAAGGGAAGAGAAATGGGGTAAAGTGGCTTGGGAGCTTGGAGAAGGGAGAAAGGGGTGGATGGGGACATAGGAAACGGCTTAGCGAAGGGCCTCCGGGTCATTCCCCACCTTGGCATCGGCCCACACCGGGTCAAAAGCCTCTTCCGTATTTGTTCCGCATCCGCCTCCCTTCTTCTGCCCACCGCTATTCCAAATCCAAATCTTTCCCAGCTGGCTCTACGTTCCTCTAGCCTCTCTCTGCTTTTTCATTTTCTTATTTCCTCCCCCTTCACACTGTCGACTTAACTACCCGACCCGGTACCTTGCTCAGGAGTGCTATATTTTGTCATTTCCTGACGCCTTGATTAAGGGGTAATGGCTAATGTTTGCCTAGGAGGAAATTAAAATAGCTCGAAAAAACTAGTTATCAGTTTCTTAGTCTAAATAGGTTTTTCGTTTGAACTGACAGGGAAATAGCCTGGTGGCGGAGCCATTTATTAAGAGAGCGAGGGAAATTTTGCACCCTATTCTACACCTGCACCACATTCTTTAGGCAGCTCTACAATTCCAAGGAATCATTTTTATCAATAGAGGAATAATACTTTATGCTAAGTTCAGAGTGTTCATTTTCAATGGGTCAACCTCTTCATCTAATATATATTGCAAAATTAACTTCCGTAGGGGAAGTATTTTACAAAAGTTGTTAAAACCTTGAAAAAGACACGATGTAGGTTATTTGTTTATATGTAAGTTACAATTTAGAAACTGTGCGATATGATATTTTAAGTAATTACTAAGGAGCAAATAACTCAATATATTTAAAGGGAATTTGGCAACGGAAAAATCATGTGAAATAAAATAATAGTCCTGGGAAATAACTTACATTATAGCCAAGTCTTGAGTTTGAAAAAATGTCATATTGATCGGTTGTACGTTTAAGAATATTCTACTACATAATTTTTAAGTCGCTTTCATAATATATATGCTCTTTGTAGCCAATAGTACAGGTCTAACAAAAAGGAAATTTTTGACCTTCAAACACATGGCCAGAATTCATAGTTCAGGATTCTTATCTGCTGCAATGGCATGCATCCGTATAAAATATTCATTTGTGGACAATGTTGTTTTTTTACATTTAAATAAAGTATTACTCATCGAAATATATTTATGTATTCTCTTTAAGGTGCCTTGGAAGTTAATCTACCTCCATACCATATCCCTGAAGCAGATTACAGACATAAACATCAAAGGACATTCGCTAAACATCCACATAAAGTGCATGGAACCGAGCGCACGGCCTGACTACGATGGTTAAAAAAATCACCATGCTTTTTTAGGGAATCTGTCATGATACTAATTTCGTTTTCTGAGGGAAATACCTTGCACGCTCTTTATCTTTTTATGTTAAGGCAATTATAACTTTATTAATGCCCCATTTATTTTATCGATATAGATCATATTATATGATAATAAAACTATTGTAATTAATTGAGTTCGGAAATCGATTTATATTACGTCATCTATAAATATTTTGCTGAACACTACTAAATATAATAACGCTTGAGTTGAATGAGGGTACAACATAGCAGGATAACGACGAGTAATATGTATCACTTAAGCTTTAAATTTTAGAATCAGAACGACTTATATTTTATGTAACCAACATATCACGGAAGCAAAGATGTAGCGTACATGTTAAATATTTTACCCTTTCCTTTTTTATCCGAGTCTTCATTAATTTGTTATTTTCTTAATTACGTCAACTCCTTGTTTTTACCAATGGGGCCTTTTTTTATTTCCTCGTCATGCCAGTGATTTGAAAATGATGAATACAACTTGAGACCTGAACAGCCTACATTATTAAGGATTCAAAACTTTGCGAAGAAAACTTACATCCTTCATAGTTTCTTGAGACCCTAAGAACCAGGTCATCAGCTCCTCTTCATGTTGGTGTCGCTTCTATTCGAGAATAGATGTCGGATTAATGAGATGAGTGGAGTTGAAGTGTTCAATTTAAGCCGTCTTTTAATATCTTGTAGTCATGTCATGGTACCGTTGCTGGAGACCTTAGTTTGGAATATCAGACTTTTTAAAATGCTTTTATTCACATCCCACCCCGCTATGATCCTCCCCATCTCTTTCTTGTTCAGTCTTTCTTAAAGAGTCCAGTGAAATTACTGCTTTGCTCTATATTAAAAAGTTAAGCAGCAAGTGTTGTAACTTTTGGAGTGAATATTCTGCATGAAACCTCAAGGAGGATACAGAAAAGGTCTTCAAAAGTCTCATTGACCTAGTTACAGTAAAACTTTAAAGCATATGAATTTGCTTATTTTCTTATAGCATTTTGAGGGCTCAGAATTATGAATAAAAATTTCACCTTGTGTTTCCCAACTTTTGAGGGTAGATGATACTTACTGGTGAATCATTTGAGAATATTTATATCTTTGAACACCTTAAATGAGGTAAGTGGAGGATAATGGGTCTAATGTAGGTTTTCTTTACTCAGAAATAATTCAAAATAATTATAAAGGCATTTTAGGAGACGTGTTATGAATGGCTGACCATTTGCTGCTCCTGAACCGCTAAAGTGACTTCTACCCAAACTTTGTGGCTGCCAAGAGGCAAGAAGTAATGCCATGCACGCGGATTTAAACAAATAAACAATGGAAATGTTTTGCAGTTTAGATGCTGCCTCACCTTTTAAGTTATGTTATGTCACAGTTTAGCATTTTAATCTTAAAATACTCAATTACTTAGTCGAATATCGTATGTTTCTGTCGTCTACATTCGCCATTACAGCTGTATGAATCTAGACGTCAGAGTTTATTTATTGATATTCTTTGGTCAAAAATATATTATTCTATCATAATCTATTTCTTGGAGCGGATACTGTACACCATTATCATACTAGCTCAATATTGCATGGCGTAAATGTGGAAAACATATTTTACATTTCATTTTTTTTTTATATTTACGATTTATTTCATACTTATACGATTTATTTTATACTTATACATTTGCTTGTAAAGTGTGTGAAGCAATTAGGAAGACTGGTTTATCCTCGGCGAATGCTATAAAGCCATGTCATTTGATTTAAAATTCTATGCAAACTAGACTATGTCCCTGGTAATGGTAATTATAGGACTTAACTAACAAGTAATCTGTGATTTACAGACATAATTTTTCAAATATTAAAAAGAATTTATTTTTTGGTCACTTTGAAATAAATAAAAGGCGTTGTAATTCTCGCAGCAATCCTTAACGCTCAGTTAAATTACTGACCGACGGCGAATGATTAGAACGAATCCTGAAATCCATGCGTTTTCCTTAAGAATGTATTTATTGGACTTTGATGCTTTAAATGGATAAATGCTTTTGATTTAATTTTAGTACTTGCAATGATTTTTCAAAGAGTGACAATGTATTATTGACGGAACATTATTCGTGTAATGATAACCGGTAATACTGAAGAGGCTGCTAGATTGTTGAGAATTTATAGTTGTTCCGACAGATGTCACCTATTTAATGACTACCGGTTTGTGCCCTCCTCTTTTGTGGCTAGTAAAGCTAGTCGTATTATCGTTTTCCAATTGAAAAGTACTCGCTTAATTTATTCACCCCCAGTCACGACGTGTACAACCAGCAAGTTTAATTGAGGTGTTAAAAAGTACTTCGATTCTATGCTAATCATAGTGTTTAGTGCATCGCTTTCATTATGCTTCACTGAATAAGTGATGTTAATCATTCATAATGTCCGCGTTCGTTTTGTGTAATTTCAGTGCTCTATTCTATAGAAATGCTTGCCTTGTATATATACATATATACATAAATGTTACGCAACCTGCTATTTCCAAGGAATTGTTCAGAGCCATCAAGTAGGTAATTTATGATGAATATCTCCTCGTACTCGAACTACTCTCTTGTCATTATAAGTGCATCTCTTTGTATTACTTTTTTTAACTCTTCTTTTTTCCTATTTTTCCTTATGGAACCCCAAAATATTAATCATAGTGTGAAATATGTTTAAAGAAGGTTTAAATGAAAGTAAAATTGAGGTACATGGAATGAGAGTAAAATAATTTTCATAATATTTCATCTCGATCCTATTTGACAAATATATATTAAACGCTTTCTTAGCATTCGCTTATTTACCAAATCATTGGCTTGTTTTAATTAACTTATATGGTTCAAAATTGGGATAAAGTATGTCATAGATGTATGACATAGTCCAGCTTTTTGTAAATGTATCGAATGAAGAAACTATATTAGAGCAGTATGGTATTTTAATAATTCCAATGTTATCCAGAATCACATAATAAGTTCATAATATTTATGTACCTGATCCATTGAAACTTGTCAGGCTGTTTGAGGCATATATGGAAATATAAATATGAAATTCTAAATTATCGTCATACACCCACGTAATTCTCTGCGAATACTTAGAGAATTTTATTGTAATTAATTAAGTTCATCTTGTTTCTAAACCCTCGCCTAACTTTATACACTCAGCCATCTGGCTTTCACTATTTTATTGGAAAGGTTTTGTAACAGTGCTTGTGACATAACCGACACTTAAATTTCTATTAAATAATGATAATATCGTTTGTTGTCGTTTAATGAACATTAATTGTTTTCACTTTATACTTACTACCTTACTTCCTTCCACCTCCATGCATTCTTCTACCTCTTTCTTAGCATAGTTCAACTTTCTTCACTCCACCACAACTGAATTCCATAGCACGGCTTAACATTCTTCACGCCACAACTTCCTATTCAGCACAATACCATACCATCCTCTACTTTCTCCTGAAAACTTCTTCTAAGAGCTCTGTATTCTTTTGTTATTAATCTTCCTCTATGTTATCATATTCTTATTTGCAGGTAAACTACAACTATGTTATCAGATTTTTATTGACATGTAAACTACAACTATTTGGCTGGCTGATTAAGGCAGGAACACGCAAACGACTCTCTAAAGCTGGCTCTCTGAAGTCCCATTGCCCATCTTAATCATGCATTTCATGGCCATATTTCTTTCCCAAAGACATTAAAAACCTAGAAGGATAAATGCAAACTTATTCAATTATGCCTCTTTTGTGTGCACATCTCAGTTCTTTTGTCATCTTTACTGGAATTAATTATTCCCTACTTTAAAGTAGCTAAGATTCTGAAAATATAGCTGGCAAGGTTTTATTAAAAAGGCATTTTATACATATATTTCTTAGGCTAAATTTCTAAACCCTCGCCTAACTTTATACATTCAGCCATCTGGCTTTCACAATTTTTTTGGAAAGGTTTTGTAACAGTGCTTGTGAGATAATAACAGCCATCGAAACTTAAATTTCTCTCAAATAATGATAATACCATAAAGAAATTCCTGAGATATCAACAACTGATCCATTCACCTTGAAATAAAATTATTTTAACGCAAATTTTTAATATTTGTGATAAAATCAATCTTATAGTTTTAGGTTAACTGAATAGGCTAATAAATATCCTAAAATGAATATTTATTTGTTCTTCATTACTCATTCATATTTACCGCTACATATAGAAATGGAATCTGATATCTAGTACATGGTACTCCCACTGTCCTTATAGTTGAGTTTAAGCGTTTCCAAATCATGAAACTGGACAGCTATCCGATGTAGACTTGCGAATCCGATTGGCACACAAAATGTCACTGGCTAGTCGCTATGCCGGCACGAGTTGAGCTCTAGGTAAGCAATTGCTAGTCACTCCAAATATTATAAACATTCCAACCGCTACACCGTTGGTGGGTAAAGCCGTCTTTGGTTTTATACGTCACTTAAATTGAAATTGAGCGTAAATGAATGATCAATTCAAATAAATAGTGCCTTTATTTTATCAAAAAAATATTCTTCGTTAATGATTTAAAAAAATAATGATCAAATCTGTTTTAAATGTAATTTTTTTTATTTTTCTTCTAGAATAAGTTAAGGATGAATTTATAAAGACAACTCTTAAATTTCACTCAGATATCTTATTATAAATCAATGATATCAACCACAACTATTGAGACCAAGGGAAATAATGAGATTGACCCATAATGCCTTTAAAATGATAGACTTACTTGTACAATATTTATTATCGTATCCTTACATAATATAAATACTTACTAGGTGAATTGGGGAAGTAATACATTTTATGTTACTGTCTCAATTTATAATAAATATACGTGACACATCTAGCGACGGAAGTTGAAAATACAAGTAATAATAACATAAGAGTAACCATTTTGAGCTTAGCACGACTTGTTTTCCTTAAAGTATGTGATCCTATTCTACTCCATATTACTATCATAACTTAAATTACAAACTGATGCATGTAATATTCAACAAACTTCACTCATTTATACTCAACACGTTTCATAAGTCCCTTAATAAACAAATTATAATTTTGACGACTTCAGAAGGACCAAATTCAATAATGACCTATTAGAATAGGAGAACCATTGAAAGCCTTACCCTCGTACTTAAGCGACTGAGTTATTTACGGTGAAGTACCTTTCTGTTACTCCAGAATATCGGATTCGAGTTCTACTTGGGTGGACTGTTGACCACTCAGTATACGCTTGTCTGTTTTGCTCCTGACTTACATTAGATAATACCCGGTCTTGTGCATCCGTTTGAGCTAAAAGCTGTATGTATAATATTTGGTTATCATATTTTATAAATGGTGAATGTAGACGGAAAACTATAATGTCATAGGTAATTGGTTTCATTACTACAACAGTACACAGCTTGGTAGACATTTTCCGTCCGTTTGCTCTAACTTTGAGTGCATACCTGTTCATTGAGAAACTGATAATCAAGCGCTTTCATGCTTGTTTTATGACAGATTGCTATGAAAATTCTCAAATGATTTCTTACTATCTCTTATTCATTAGTATTTTTTTCTGAAGCCAAAGGTTGCATCATTTATGTATTATTACATTCCTCTTATGTCGTCGTTTCGCGTATTTATTACGCTTCCTCAGTGCTTCCTAGATTATCTTCTGAATTTTTATTATGGTACAATGAAGGTTTTGCTGTAGATGATTGTGAAGTCATCAACAAAATCTACGTAATTATCACTTAAACTAAACAATCAGAAGAACTTTTCGCCCTGAAAAGCGAAATAAATACACGCACGTTGGGGAATGCAATAATTAATTAATTACGTCTATGTCTACGTAATACACTGCGAGCCACCACGAGGGTGTGTGGCAGGGGGCGAAGATCACCAAACATGCACGATTGACATGCAACTAGGATATTTAATGGAGACATGCTAGATATTAGGGTCACATGCAGCTAGATGGTTAGTATCTACATAATAAGAAAGGGATTATTGGTTGCTATTACATGCATCATGCACTACAGACTACTCTAACTGTATTTCACCTACCTATCCCTTTGATACGCTGCCTAATGTTCCCTCTTATGGTACGCGGGAAAAATGACATTTTAAATCTATCGATACGACAATCTATCTCTCTAATCTTGTTAATATGATCAAACCTAGCATAATACGCAGGGGTTCTCAATATATATCTAACTTCATCTGTGAACAAATCGGTTTGGAGTATACTTAAAAGGTTTAACCTAAATTTTAACCTTCGTTTAGTTTTAATTATTGGGCCTATATCTCCAGAAAAGACTTCGTTATTAAAATGAATACGTGTTAACGATCTTTAAACGTTATGATTATCAACGTGAGGTTTCAACATTGATATTTAGAATACAGCTCCAAAAATAAGACAAATGTTAATTTAATTCTTTTTATTATCTGCGTAATAAAATCTTTCGGGGAATGTTGGTCAAGGATGAATGAAAACGAGGAAATATTTGTGAATTTTTATTCGAGATAGTAGTATTTAAGAAAATTGATTCGGGAATATTTTTTTTTGGGATATCAATTTTTTCGGTTTATCGAGCGAATGAAAGCATTGGTTTCGAGATGAATGTCCGTGAGTTGCTTCATGATATTTTCTTTCTCTTTACATTCGACTAGTTTAGGTTTACGGTTTTGTCACAAAAGGAAGTAGGTCTCTTCCCTGCACTTTTGGCACCCACTAGGATGCCCAACATAAATATTCGATCCCTCTTCCACTTCCTTCTTCTCACTCTTGTCATGTCCCGCATCGCTTTCACTCCATCCCCATCTGCGTTCTCCTCGGGGGCGGTCAGCCTTTTGTCCTTCCACCGGGCCTTGGCCCTTAAAAATCCACCCTCCACCCGCACATCGCAAGCCTCAAAACTATATCCATATCCCTTGCGATCCCTTACATCCTCCTCGCATTCTTGTATATATTCTTCCTCTTCCCCATAGTTTCTTCGCCTTCAAAACTTTTTTCTCCAAGATCCTTTCTTTCTTTTGCCCTCCTTCTTTTGCCCTACGGCCACTTTCTCTTCCCTCACCCATTTTACCCTGTGGAAACCTTCCGTGTTATTCTTCATACTTTTTTTTTCCACCGTCGCTCTCTCTTTCATGCGCGACATCGTTTTTCGCTTTACTCAAGCGCCTCCGAACTACCGCCTTCTCTCGGCTTCCAACCAACCTCCTGTTTATCCACTTCTCTTCTCTTTCTTCGTTATTTCCTCCTTGCCTGGTTGCCATCGATTCTTTTCTTGTTTTTTGTGCCAATATTTATATTTCCAAAGCCTTCCTCTGCTTCGCCCACTCCCTCGCCTTTTCCTTCATCCGACCCTCGCTTGTTCAATCCACCCTTAACTCAAGTGGTTATCCCTTTTAGTTTTTTTTCTGTCGTAGTTCGCCCTCCTCACACACCCTCCTTCTTCTTCGACATCCACCCTGGGTGTATCCTCAGATGCTTGCTCAACTTGTTTCGTACACACCTTTGAAAAAATGCTTTACCGCTCCTAGTGGAATGCCCAAGCCACTTAATCCGTGGCGCGAAAACAAAAATATTTCTTCTGCAGGTTTTAAATAAACGGACGTCAAATATATAGCTATCCTTTCAGTTAATGCCTAAATTCACAATCAATTGGAACATTCTTTAATGAAACGCGGCTCTATATATATATATATATATATATATATATATATATATATATATATATATATATATATATATATATATATATATATATATATTATTTATTTATTTTGCGTATAATACTTACTGGAAACTTACGAGTCTTTACTCTTTTTGCCTTTGCATATGTGCTAGTTGTTTCCTTTTTCGTCTTTTAGGGGAATAAGCCTATGATCGGCAATATGTTACCCAATTATGCCCAATGCGGTTTTCACTGGTTAAACGGCATTAAACTCATTTGAAGTAAACTATATATTAAAGCTGATTCCTGGTACTCTCCGTCTATTGGAATGATAAAATCTTTACATTTCTTTAGATTATTATGCTATGAAACACAAAAATTGGGATGTTTTTATGGGTACCAATGTTAATTATAATCATTTATTTATTAATGTTAAATACTTAGTCATCATTTAATGCCAACTTAGCGTCTTCATGTGAGATATCACAGAGAGAAGATGATTATCTCCGTGATGTAAAAAAAACATCTAATGCCCAATGGAAAGAAACAGTTGAACACAATTTCGCGCAATTTTTACGATACGATAATCCACAAATGCCTTTCTTATACAGAATTTTCGGGACTCATGCATTGGGCATCTTGTTTCGAGCTATAAATTTGAAATTATATTTTTTTCTGGATCCTTTTTTTTTATCCTTGGCTCGTTTGCTTTAGTTTTCATTGAGTACTTGCCCATACCATTTTGCTGTTCGGTAGATATTCAATCAATTTAGGCCGCAATCGTATTTGATATAATGATAATAAGTTGTACTTAAAAATATTTTCAAAAAACAGTTACTCGTAATTTTCGATTATAATTAATTATTTGAGTCTGTTACAGTCATCACCTGAAGTGTTTAATTTACCACCTTCTGATTTTACTTATTGACAAGATTTTAGGTAGTCTCTGTCTTTATTTCTTGGGATATGCCTTGTATTTTCCTAACTTCGCGTGTCCTTGCCTTGAATCCTCACTTCAGGTATTTGGCCATATTTATATAGATTCTTAAACTCGTAATATTTTTCTCATTCATTTTTACCGTCGAATAATCGGACTTTTTATAGTCTCCACGTACATATATTTTCAAAACACATCTTTAATTAGTGGTTTCGTCCTTCGCACCCCCACCAATCCCTTTCCTTTGCTATTTAAATCCTAGTATAGATGATAGAGTTGGTGATAATTAGCCAAAGGCATTATTTGCTGCCAGTCATATAGTTTGTAACCACTGTAGCAAGTTAAACTACGTAGCTTGTTCTGTACCTAATAGTAAAAAATTGCCAAAACGGGCAGCTTATTGCCGAAGCTAGTTGCATATTAAACTACAAATGTTCTGAGAAGATTGGTGGATGTATGCAAACAACACAGACAGGTGTCGCTGGAAAACATTTTCATCTTATCACTTTATTTTTACCTCAGTTAATTATATTCGTTCGTTAGTTTAATATCGATTAATGTGAAACGTGTAGCTTTTTTCAATGCAGGCTACGATAATAAGTTCCTCTTCTCTATACCATTCTGATCGTTGTGGGTGATATGCAACTTTTAAAATTAGTAGACAAAATCATCATATTTCCGGCTTTTCGTCGCTCCACACGGTCGTATTATTCATTACCGGAGAGTATTTGTCAAGAAATAATGTTTTATTACATGAAAAGACCATTTTTTCTGGAAGATATCTGCCTTTTATGAGATAAGTTTCATAGTTGTCATAAGTTGTTGTAAGTTCAGTTGTCGGCCCCGGTGGCGGCGGGGTAGAGTCCTCGCCTGCTATCTTGAGGGTCGCGGGTTCGAGTCCCGCCTGGGTAGAATATTATCTGCCCAGGACATGGATGTTTGTGTCTTGTCCGTTGTTACTGTTATCCACCCGGCGTAAATTGGCACATTGTGCTGTATTCGGGATAGTGAAGATAAAATAAAAATAAAAATAAATAAAATAAAATAAAATATAAACTAAAAAGATAGAAACATTGATTCACGGTCAGTCCTAAATATTGCTTCACATTTTAGCCAAACAAAAAAACTATGCTTTGTATGCTTCCTGAAATAGTTGAGGTTGCTTGACATGTTGGCTATCCTTGCGTGGTTTTCTCAGTCGAATCATTGAAAATAGTAAGCTCTTCATTTTGAAAGTAATACTTATTTTTTTACGAATTCACTCCTTCCTCTAATCCCTCGCCTTCCTTCCCCAGTCAACCCTATGGACACACCCCTCACATAGGCCTCGGTGTGCTCCGCTTCCTCACCCCAACGCACTGATCTAATCCCTTTTCCACTCTTACCGTTTCCCATCCGACCCTCCTCTCAACCCACATCTCCTGGACCTGATGCCCAATTCCATTCGCCCTTCAGGACCACACTTCCGGTCGTTCCTTCCCGAACCCACCCATCCACCCCCACAACCAAACGCCACCCCTTCCCTCTAAGCTCCCTCTCCAAACGATAGCCTCCCTTCTTTCGCGCCCTTCCCCGCAGAAATAACCCCACTCTATAGGCCACCTCCTCCTCCTCAGCCGCCCACCGCCCTCACAAGACCAATCCCATCCTTCCTTGGCACGAACGCCAGACGCCCACATTATTAATTCGTTGCTAGTGCACTGCAATCCCTTTTACCCTTGAATGCCGATAGCGCTCCCTTTCGGCCCCCGCCCCATTCCCCCCTTCAAAAAGTGCTTTTAGTTAAGGGGGCACTCCTTCCGCGGCCGTTCCAGCAAAACCTTTCTCTTTCCCTATATATATATACGTACCACCCCTCTCTCTCTTTCTCCACACCCTCGCTCCCATTCCTCTCTACTCAATAGTTTCTCGGCGCCGCACTCCCGGCACCGCGGAATACACACCCGACCCCTTCCGCCCGCAGAGTTCCACTCGGGGCGCCCCCGCATTCAAAGTCTCTGTGCCGACGACTGTGCGGACTAATGAGAGGGGCTCGGATATAGGCTTCGACGGCTCGCCTGCTTCGTAGGTTATTAGGAGAGACCGACGACTGCGGAGGTCATTAGGACCATTAAGGTGAGGGTAGGTCGGTAAAGGAGGTATTATTCGTGTAATATAAGAAACGTCGTATTCCATTAGGTTTACGGCATTTTTTCTATTATCAATGAAATGCACGACGATCATCAGTTTATCGTAACTTTTGAATTCTGGTCTCTCGCACTTCTTGGAATTGATCGAGTGAAGGCATCGCCGAGTAGCATTAAGACCTCCACACATCGAATGCGAACCTATGAGGGTGTATTATTCTCGTAGCTGACGTCCGCTAAGCGCACTATCACACCAATGGATATGCATACCGTGCAGTGTGCAAACTTTTATGCTATGCTGTGCTATTTATTGGGAAATTCTGATGTAGAAATTCTTATTTTTGACGTCTTACTTGACAGACGTTTCTACTTACGACGCAAAATTTAGGTGTTTAAAAACCAAAGTACAATTTAAATTTTCTTACAATATAAGGAATGGCAGTAATTTTGCTCAAATTAATAATCATTTTATATTAATAACTTATCTGCTCCGGAGAAGAAAAAGATGATTTAGTCGTAATTGAAACTGCGCATGCATTTTTATAGCTATGCGATGAGGAAATTTCCTTATGAGCTTTTTCGAGGTGTAGCAATGGAAGATACTATTGGTTCACATGATTCGCATTCGGTGTCAAAGGACAGTAAGAAACCGGTGTAGGGTATTTTAAGACACGTGGCGAAAACTAATCGCGAGTGGCCTTAAACTTAATCTTAACAAAATGTATCCACGGATTAGTTTTTAACTACCTCAGGCATAAGTCGTCGTGTAACACACTCCAATTTGCACCAGCTTTAGATATCTATAGAGAAGTTTAGAAACGGCTCTGTCAGGAAATAGGCCGTGGAGTATTCAGTGAATGCGTCTGCCGTAGTAGATGATAAAAACCGGCAGTAAAATTGCCTTATAAGCCATTTGCGACGTTTCGTTATCGAATATTAACTAAAGGTGAGTATTTTGGTAATCGTTAGACATTGAGTGCAAATTAAAATAACCTATTGAGTTTGTTGGAAAATATTCCTAGAACCCTTTTTACATAATTTCATGGTCATCTGGCGTAAATCACCTGGAATGAATTTATGCTAATTATGTAAATTGTGAATTTGTACGAATGGTGACATGTAAATATGTTTTACTCGGCATCATACCTTGAAACTTGTGGTTCACAATGACATTTTGAATGCTTTCACTCATATCTATTTTCCACTCATATCTATCAATTTTCACGTATGCAAAGTTTCAAGGAAATCTGTTCATAAAAAATACCGTGTCATTTGATTGCGTCATTTGAGTTCCCCAGCCACGTTCAATATCCATAAGGTTTCCGCATCCGATTCACCGGTTTCTTTGTGGACACATCAGGTAAACCATTTAATAGTTTTTGGCCAAACGTTTTAAATGCAATTCATCCGTATGTTACATGTACGCATAGCCGAGATATGGTTCTGATCGTATCGCAGGAGTATTTCAATTTATATTGTTCGTATAGTTACTTGGCAAGTTCATGCATCGCCTTGCAAATATTACTTAGCCGTTTTCGTGACTGTTTCAAATCGCGAGATTGATTCTAAGAAGTACCTACGTTAAAATCTTCGCCGTTGACATACATTCAGCTCTGGCACCACGGAATGGAAATCTAGATCTCTGGATGCCTTCCCAACCTTATATTGACGCTGGATTTAGTAAAAAGTTTTTTTGCTTTCTCACGATACTCTCATATGCAGAATAATCGGTGACTGTACGATTAATTTTCCCAATCGCACCTCAACTGCGCAAACTCGTTATATCTTGAATGGGACTTCGAACTCAATCTCAAAGAACGCACTTTAGTTTTCGTACGAATGTCAACTCCACTTCTATAGGGTGAGAGGGATAAATATAAGGGTGTCAAATCATATTATATGTCACCATGACCTCAGACCATAGACCATATGTATGAGAAACTTGTGAAGTATTTGCGGCGCTGCATGAAAGGTATAGGATATACCAAGAAAATATTAGGAATTTCCACCATTTATAAGTAAAAAAGAGATGCCACATTAGGAATGTGCACCATTTATAAGTGAAAAAGAGATGTCACATTGGTGTTTCTAGCTCATGATCCGAATTTGCCGTTAATTTTTTGGACCCCCCTCAGAAAGATTTATTCTACTTAGTTAAATGAAAGTCGAAGGAGAGCTGAACGCTTCATTAAGAACTCTTTCAAGTGAGTTAAATAAGAGGAAAGAGACTTAGAAAGGGATTATTAAAATGCCCGGTATATTGGCAGTTACGTTTGGTGAACTCCGGACAAAAATCTTTGAAGAAACTAGCTCTAAGGATAAAACGGTAAGCTATCAAATTATAATATTTTGAGACCCACCATCGAGACTTTTGGTATGCCTCAGGATATTTTCTTAGGTCACGCGATGTGATAAACCTCAGTAGTGAGGGCACTTTAAAACCAAAATCACAACTTAGTGCTGACCAGGATATCCTTTTCATCTTGGATAGCCGTCAAACCGATTATTTGTGTGCTCCATATCTCTGTCGTTTCTCCATTTTTCGTCTTGAAAGGTAAATTTTTTCAAGAGATTGATGTATTGCATTGTGTGACCAGCAAATTCGCGTAACGTATTCATGAATGTGTAGAATCAATTTTATCTTAACAAATTCGTAAAACTTCTTCATAGCTATGGACTATGGAGATGAAATCCGCATTTGAAGAATTAATCGACCTGACAAGGATTAGATTTTGATCGGAAAATCGTCAGATTTAGTTTCTCTAATGTGACAGTGTTACGCTTGGTTCTCCACGACGGTGGCGTAGTTAGCAACATCACGTCCTTGTTGTCGCAATGTGGATATAACGCGAGAACGCCTAATTCGCAAATATTCTCATCGAATTTTGCCTTAAATTATGATAGCTTGGTAGCGTTACTGACTGCTCCTGAATGGCAAAAGGGAGATCCAGGTTCGTATCCCGGTGAAGTCAGATGAATTTACGTATGACTAATTTCACTTTTATGGAGTACATCTTTTGACATTTACGCGTAATTTCTCACCACGTCATTGGTTTAATGGAAAATTCATCAATGGTGTTTCCATTCACCCGTTATCAGAACTCTTAAAGCCAAAAGCAACGTTTGTGGCCATAAGGATCTATGATATTCCTTCTAGAGATAGGCATTTTTCGCTGAATTATCTTTATTCTCGGAGAATTTTAGATAGTAACCCTCGTCGTAGGGAAATGACTATGGGCGAAGAAGTTGGCTGGTGGTGAGGATGGGGGGAGTGGAGATATCGAGGAGCATGTATAGGGTTGCATGAGGAAATTGATTGATGATGCCCCAATACATCTCGCTTTTTATGTCGCGAAATGATTGGACGATTGTGGAATTCTTAACGCGGCGCCGGATACAAGGGGAGAGTTATTTATACGCGGCGCACGATTGAGAAGGAATAATTATTGGGACAGGCAAACTCCCTCTCCCTTTCTTTCTATCTCCCATTCTCTCTCTCTCTCTCCCTCTCTCTCTCTCCCTCCCTCTCTCCAGGCATCAGTGAGCATGACGACCTTTTCAGAAATGAGGGCGCAAGGGAGCCTCTAATACATTAATTACTCGGGTCTCCTTTTGTGATACCACGTATTCAGGAGAAGGCGGTATTGAATGCGAAAGTTCCTTTGATTTTCCCAGCGTTTTCATTTATAATTTATGACTGAATGGTGATCCAGCAGCGACTTTTAAAAAATGTATACTGAGTTATGCGTTCCGTAAATTGCAGTTTAAAGTTTAAACGTGAAATAACATTCGCCAGGCAATGTATTTCAAATTCAGAAAGTAAAGTAAAGATGTAAAGTAAAGATGGAGACGAAGTAAAGTAAAGTACCTCCATGCTATTACTGACGATTACTTATAATTGAAATGAATCATCTAATTTTTAAAAATTAATCTTGCAATTTATGAGCCTCAAGACCGAGAAAAGTAAAAGTACCATGAAACTACTACTTTCTATCCATCTTCACTGTTATTTCTTTTTACATTCATATACTTCTGTCCTAACACTTTAAAACCGTAGTACTACTTCAGGATATCAAATATTTTCTAACAAAATTCCTTGTTAGTTCTACAAATTTCTTATGAAGAACACAAAATGCATTTCGTCGCTTAACAAATATTATTATACATGTAATCCAGCTGCGTAAATGAAACGGCTAAAACTTTAGCAATGAAGCAACCAATAAAACTGTGACCCCACAAAGCTAAAATTAGCAAACCGATCAATTCACTGGTAGAATACGTGAATGAATAATGACATCCGATTTGAGTAACTTTTGTTTTAAAGTTACTTCTTTATATTAATTTCATTCATCTTTCTTTCTAATTTATGTCATGCTTCTTTCTTCCCATTTTATTTCATTATTCCTATTCTTTTGTTACCGTTCTGTTATTCATTCTATTTTATTGCATTGGTTGATGAAATGAGAGGTAAATCTTTGGATGTTGAATTTAAACAAAAATTCAATTAAATGATACATATTCTCAGGAGCGCACCGCTACTAGTTTTTAATCACTACCGCTTCCACAAGCTAGCAAATAATTATCACCGAATGAGCCAAAATGTTTTTTATTTGCTTCTGGCTTGCCTTTACCACCAGAACAGGCAAATTCTACCCACTCACGTAGGTAACGAAATTTCGAGGCTCTCGAAGCAGAAATTCTTCAGAATATATAAATTTTAGCCCTCATATTATCAAAGTGAAACATTATCCATCCTGTCGCTTTTCTGCGTGGTTACGCAGATTGATAAGTCGCTCAACTTATCTTTTTTATAGTTTTTTTAAATTTTAGTCTCTTTTAGTAAGCAATTTTTGAACCCGAAGGACAAATATCGTTAGAATATCAAATTATACCCTATATAAGCCTTCAACCTTGGCAAATGAATTATGCAGAAATCGAGTATCACGTGGATTATTAGGAAATTAAATTATTTTTTAACTTTATAAAACTTGACATTCAAATTTTCTGGTTCTCGGAAGTGTTATGAATCCTTATCGCTTCTCTGGGCGAACAAGATGAAATTTTCATGATATAATAATGCATACTGATCCGTGGCGGGATATTACGCTCGTCATAGCAATTATTAGCGCCCGCCATGTCCCAGGCCGACGGCATTTTATCCAAGGGGTGAGGAGGGAGGGCACGGGATTTGAGGGGTTGTGGAGGACGTCCAAGTGACAAAGACAGAGGCTCCTCCCTCCTACGCCGCGGCGCTCGGATGAACTACTCAACTTTTCCATCGCATCTCCGAACTGCGTGAGCACACAAATAACTAAACACGTCACAGCTCCATCCCCGAAAACTCTCCCTCCCATGTTCCATGTACAACACCCGCCTCCTCCTCCCCCCTCTCTCTCAACTTGTCAAAACTCCACCTCCCGCCCACGTAGTCGAGTGTAACTCTGTCCCCCTTTCTCTCCTGCTCCTCTAGGATTCACCGTTACTTCCATGCCGTGGCTGTAGACCACATCACTGGCGCCCGGCGACAAGGGCCTGAGAGCAGAGTATTGTAGCATACGCCCTCAAAATCGCAATTATTCACGTTTCGCGCCGCTGAATTGCTCAAACGTGTGATGGTCGGTATCTGCCGTTGACAATATCCCTATCTCCTCTGGCCTCGTCGCGTCGCGTGGGATAAAACGAACGCTTTATCGGCCGCCTCGTTCGGTGCAATTTTCTCTTCACAAAGGCCGCGGATCTTGTGTTTGTTTCCATCCCAAGACAACCGCTTTGCTCAGAGCTCTTGGATTATTTTTTTCTTTATCCAAGGCTTAAGTGCAGTGGTATTCAGGGAATGGCCCGAAAGCGCTTGGTGCCATTTTTATGCACCGATTTCACGGCTTTCCATCGGATGAAGCGATGTGCGCAACACAGATTCCGTGCATTAATAGGTCTAGTCACGGTACCGTGTATGTGCGCGCTAAAATGCATGCACCACATTTAAATGGTTTCCTATGATATTGATAGAAAAAGTAATAAATCGTAGACTCATATAGTAAAGTTAATACATCTTAATTTGGAGTAATTACCTTTACTATATTAAGTTAGCTGTGAGTGGTCACTTCTTTGTAATTCCTAGGAACACTGTTAGAAACTCTGACTTTGCCTTATTACTTGAGTGGAATTCTTAACTCCAGTTTATGCACTCTGGTTCATTATTTATCCATGTCTTTTACACCTTCCGGAAACATGTGATGCCATTTCACAATAATCCATAATGGCACTATATTTTAATGGAGTATTTTCTAGATTACACTAATTGCGTATTTTATTGACCATTAAGGAAATTCTCTTTCTATGTCTCACTAATATTTGTATATAATATGTTTGGAACTTGTCAAGTAAGTTTCCTTATTAAATAAAAAATGAAGGAGTTACACCATGTATTGCCTGATACCATAGGAATGCGTATTCATTGCCATTCTAATCCAAAACCTCACTAGGTAACGTACAAAATGAATAGAAGAGCGATTTTTTTGGAATTATATACAAGCTGCAAATGAAAAATTGAGTTAGTTGATAATTTTGTCATTAGTCGTTCATTATTGCTTCTTTGTACGAATTTTAAATCAACGAAAGTTTTATGAATAACGTTGAAACACTGTTTTTAATGCGATACTTTTTCAAATGGAGCTCGACCGTTTGTTAAAAAAACAACTTATAGTGACAGTTTTGCCTAAAAATAGTAAATACTTGTGTGGAAAACTAGCCATTAGTACTTTAACACTGTGAAGTGTGTGATTGACTTTGTAATTAGCAATTATTAAGAACAGCTCTATTGAGCTATTGATTATATTTGAATGGTAAGTAAAGTATGAGTTATTTAGAGTTCGCAGGATAGATATTAGCGAATAAAAGATAACTAATAACTAGATATACTACGTTTGATTAGAAAGATGTTAACTTTGAATATCGTGTAGCATGTTGCGGAAAATCTGTACACTGACGGAGGATGTGGTAACGTTGAAGTTTGGTAGTTTTGAATGTTTGGACGCGAGTTGAAAGGAGGAGAATTATTAAGGGAAAAGAAATATTATTAAGAAATATTAGGAATGCCTGGAGAGTAATAAGACTGCGAAAGACAGGAAGTCTGAGTAAATGGTAGGTGGAGGTTGAGTCAGTGACAACAAGATTTTAAGGACATGATTGAAGGTGGGTTAATATGTGATGAGTTTTAGATGAAAAAGAGTGAGAATTTAATAGATAAAAAATCAAAATAATGGAAATATATCAATCTGTACATGAAAATACTATAAAATCGTGTGGTAATGCTTTTGTCAATTAAAGCTGTGCGACCAATAGGAACTTTTTCTTGCATTCCGGAGCCTGGCGAACGATTGTTTCACAGTTAGTAACGTACTAACCTCTTAATCTGGTAATGATTGTTTAAATTTTACATCTGAAGCTTAAATGCTTTCTTTATTATGCTGAAATGAAATGAAAGTTTTCCGCTATCTATTTTGAATTATTCATGTATCAGAAAAATGGCTCCACGCCAAATAATACCGCGAAGATAAGGCAATTGAAATCATTCCTAACTAAAAGGATCAATCCGCTTATACCTACGCCAGCTTGTCGTATATAAAAATTAAATTGATTTCCCAACGGGTTTGTGTGTTAACTTTGAAAGAATTTTATGATAATGATAAATATCCTCATGTCTCTTTTGATGTTTCACCGCTAATTACTAATATCATCTTAAACTTAATCAAAAGTATTCGAGTTTCTATCAAAGGAAGCCATATCTAAAGTCATCCTTAAAAGTAATTTGAAACAATAACCATAAAAGAGGGAAAATTGAGTTGTGAGATGCATAAAGAAAGTGTATGAAGCAGGTTCTGACCCGGCAGTAAAGAAGAGGCTTTGAGCTAATGATATCAGATTGTATTCGGTTTTGTATTTTCATCTTCGCTCCGCATTTCAAGTCAACTCTTCAAATCAAAATTATTTCAGTGTTCACAAAGTCAACCTATATCGTCAGTAGTTGGGACTTTTATTCATTGATAAATTTGTGAACTGAAAAAAGTTCTTCGCAGTTTTTGAATACTTCCAATGAAAACATGGGTTAACTATGTGTCAATCATTATGTCTCTCCTTTAATTTCCTCTCCACTAATATCGCACCAACATCAACCATGTTACACTTTTTGGTATCTTTCATTATATGCAATTTTTGACAACTATTATTTGCTACTTAATATCATTACCTCACGCAAGTTTAATTTTTATACTCGGGTATATTTTAAAATAATATAAAACTTGATCAGGGATGGCATACTTAGTCTGCTATCACCTCTCTCGAATTTACCTAGACCTGATATTTTTATATACCTGTTGGGTTCATTTCTTATTTCATTCTACCAAATCATGCTTATAGATGCTTCAATGTAATCTTTATTTAATATCTTTGATTACTCATCAATTTCAACTTTTTATTCATAAGTTATTTAAGTTATTTTTTCATAAAACAGGATTTTTGAAGTAATATAACTTTAGTAAAAACGTAGCTCAAGATGCAAAATTGATATTATTCATTATTTCGGTCTTTATTTATACAGCTTTCTATGGGAAATTCATGCAGGCTGTTGAGAGAGAACACTAGGAATGAAGTAATTGACGGAATAAAATGAAGCTTTAGTGAGAATCACACCTTTGAGGTTGGTTATAGGGATAATATGTAGATGTAGATGAAAATCTGAACTGGCGTGAAATTTGCATAACGCATTTAAAAATAGAACTATAGATGAAGAGGCAATAGGGAATGCAAGTTCTTTTGGAGAAGTAATTAATGTAGAAGACAAAAATACTCTCCGCGATGAGGAGTTCTTAGCGATGCTTCTAAGTTATTTCCTGTCCTGCAGGTACTGTTATCTCTTAAATCATGGCCGTAAAACATGGGCACTCCGGATAAACATTAATGTCCAATAAAGGCAAAACGTACGTGAAGTATATGCGGAGTGATTATTACGAGTGATGGAAAATGAGCTGGTCGTGATAGGTGAATTTTTATACGGCCATAATGAATGCGTATGAGAGAGGTGTGCTTCATATGTTTGGTCCTGTTAGAAAAATGCACGAGAGCACATTAACTACCCTCGAGAGTGGACTTTTTAAGGACGTTGTGACATATCTTTGGAAGATAATCTGACGATGAGAAGCTTGAGTAGCGTAATTACCCACATTTTTCACACTAATAGTATCTTATTGAACAATTTATTGCTGGAGAACGATGAGCTAATTAATAAATTTCCATTTTAATCCAAGTTGGCTTTTTGTCAATGCTGAGTGCTAATCCACGACACTTTGCACCAGAGTATGCGTATTCTTCAATACAACGCCATGACCATTGTTTGTCCATAAAGTGTCTACTTGAATATCAAATAGATAAGTTCAATAATTCGAACCCCCAAATTAGTATTTCTTCTATTGTGTTTCTGTTTATTTGGCAGCAGAAACATTAGAGTACTCATAACAATAATTATTTACATAACTATTAATTTTAAAACATTAAAATAATAAGTATAATTCTTTCGTCGCAGATGAAAATAATACCCATATCCTTTGGTAAAACTAAATGAAGTTAGTTATACAAAAAGTTATATATTTCTACTTGTTAATGAGATAGAATAACGTTTTAGAGCATTTGAATAGTCTAAAAAAGGAGTTTACAGCATAAAATAGATTTTTAATTTCAATTCAATGAAATAATGTCACAAATGATTGTATATCTGTGACAAATTATTTATATTCAATCTTTACTATATAGCCCTTAATCATCCCATTAAAACCATATCATATATATATAAACATAAATAAAAATAAAAATATTGGAATTCAGGGAGTGCCATATAATTTAGTTATCCAATATAAGGCCTGAAACATGAATTATTATTTATTATTATTAATACAAATTATAATTTAATATTATTTTAATACCCATGCTACAAAAGAATCTTCAGCCTTAAACATATTAATAAGAACTTGTCAAAGTTCGATCTCTATTATTTGGATGCATTTGCCACCACGTGAAATGATCAACTGCTGCATTGCTACTATTCTTCATCCACCAACGTCAAAAGAATTTGAAGGTTGCCGTACATTTTTCATGCAAATTGATTCATCACTTCTTTAAACTTAAGTTCGATTTTTTGTATATAAGAGATGGCAGAAGAATTGTAGGATAAAAAAGTTATGATAAAGGCATGCGAAGAGTTTGTGCGACTCACACATTTCGAGCGCGGAAAAAAATGTGCGGGAGAGATAATAAATGCAAACAACGGCGCGATTGAACTATCGGTGTTTGGAGAGAAACCCGAACATATTCTGAAGGTAGGAGTCAGCAGAGTAGAAATTTAATAAGCAATTCCCGAAATTTCGCAACTTTGGCGTGGTGGGAGGTGGGATGGGAAGCTCGGAGGACGAGAAGGTCGACAAAATTTTGGAATGGTAATTGTCGTCGAAAATCAAACAAATCTAATGGAGAAAATTGGACTCTATCGGAAGTTAATGGAAAGCAAACGAGTCGGAAAAATCGAGGCGGCGATATAATTAGAAAGAATATCGGCCAACCAAGCGAGAAATGAATTGGACATTACTAACTACGACGTGGATATAGAGACGATGGAACTTCATCGGCAAAAATTAAAATTGAAAAAGTTTGTACGTGCAGTTTTCGAGACTCCATGAAAGAAATTCTTTTTTCTCTCCTTTTCTCTCTCCCTCCTGCAATTCTCCAGACAACTGAATTACGCTAGTCACGAGCTAGGTGGAATTCGTTTCTACCGAATTTGGCACAGGAGCAGAGTTCTCTGGTAATGAAACGATAGGTAGTTGTACAAGTTGGGAAATTCAAGCAGAACTCAATTATAATTCATGTGTTACTACTCTGTGCTGTTTCATTTTGAATATATCAGAAACCACAGTTTTTAATGAAAGCATACGTAAAAAATCTTTTTTTAAACTATTCTTTGGCTATAAAATCCTGGTATATTTTCTGGTATAGCTAAATTTTCCTGTGTAAAAGAATTGCATAACCATGATTTAAGTAAAAAAAATTTAACTTTTTCAGATAGATGTAAATCATTAGCATTTTAGATGCATTGAATGTTTTCATGTAAGGAGAATTTGTGCAATGGTTCCTAATCGAGTTGATTAATGACTCTATGGAGAGCAACCTACTGCAAAATCCTAGCTGAAGCAGGTTAGTCCTAAGGATTAAAAAAAAAAGGTTGGGTGGAAAGGAATTTCCTGACATTAGCATGAAAACAATTGGAAAATTTTCACTTAATCTTCTATACATCTCAATGCAATATACATATTAATTTTTTTAGTCAGTATGTGGGCGGAAGAATCCAACTAATATTTACTTTATATAAGATACCTTTGGCATTACTACCTATTCACAAGGTCATTATATTCTTAAAAATTATAAATTATTTGAGATATTTTAGCTTCTAACAGCTGTAAAAATCTTCGAAGTATTTTCTTAAACGGATTTATAATAATAACTTTTACAATGTACTGTGGTCAAAAGCAACATGCACGATCCGGATTCCGAATGCTAAAGCATCATCATCAGGTGCTAAATGGCTGCATGATGCTTTAGCATTCGAAATCCTGATCGTGCTTGTTAGTTTTGACCATAGTGGATTGTAAAAGTTATTATAATAAATCCATGTATAATATGGAATTCCACAAAGTTACCACAGTTAATATTTCAATCTTCGAATTCCTTTCCGAAATGAATCCTTCCGATACCCCGTGAATATTACCCCCAATGTTTAATACTCAGGATGTCTGGTCTCTGACTCTAATAATGAGGTCGAATTTTAAGTTTAAAGGTTGGTCTTTAGCAAAATGTTGTTTACAATAATACCTCAAGCGGTAAACCGGTCACTTAAACACATGGTCGGTAGGAGTAACTATAACTGAATGTCATCTGGCTTTTTCGTCGGATTATGTAAATCAGCATTAATGATATTAATTATGACTAACTGAGGTAAATCAGAAAATTCCATATTGCTAGGATAGAAAAGTATTTGTGTAAATACTTTTATCTACATTGAGATTAATAAACAATTTTCCCCATAAGGTCTTATTTTACAGAATTTCCCAAATATCGTCTTTTCTCTGTCATTAAGGCGAGTTACATTATAGGTATTTCTTTCAATTGAATGTATTCCTATCAGCTTTACGACTGATAAATCCCTAAAACCGTGGTGCACATTTTTAAAAGTAAATAAAAGTAGCCAGCTTTATCGAGTACTTTTGTTTTAAAATTTTCTTTGCAAACGCAATCTGTGACGAGAAAATTGTCATTGTCTCTCTGGGACTATTGACGAAGGTTAGGAAAACGTTTCCATCCTATCGTTCGCATTCGCCTCAGCAGCGCCTCTAGCCCAATTATAAAGAGGAAAAGAACACAGGAATATGGAAGCCACGCGCACGACTGAATGGAGTTAAGGAGAAAGATTCCTCAGCAGAGAAAAAGAGAGAGGGAATGCTTTCTTTCATCTCATTCTTCCTCTATCCGTTCTCTCTCTCTCTCTCTCTCTCTCTCTCTCCCTCTCTTCAGCCGCGGCTTTGCGTGTTGGCAGTGAGGTCCTCCTTTGTCTGGCTAACGCAGGGAAACACAAAAGAGAGGGGGACGACACCTCCTGCCGAAAAAAAGGGACAAACTTGTGTGCATGGGTGGGGTGCTGGGCAGGTTGGGAATGGAAAAACAAAGGAAGGTTTGACCGCGACCCTCTCTTTCCTCTCCGAGCTGCGTCCGTGTTTCCTCACGCACACTCTCTCTCTCTCGCCCCACTCGTCGCCTGCACTCTTTGCTCATTCTTCCTCTTCCGTCGGAGGACATCCTTTCTCTTTACAGTTCTCTTTCTCTTCTCTTATCTCCTCCACTGCATCCTACTCTCTTGCTATTCACCTCTCCTACGTTCCTTCTACTAACATCAAGTTATTAGCCTAGTTTCCCCAGTAATCTTTCAGAAGCATTGTAAAATTACGTAGAGATTATTAGATAGGTGCGAATATAAATCATGTATGACTACATCTACATACTACCCTCCGGGCTGTCGTGTGTGCGTGAGGCAGGGGTTGTTAGGACTCCAGTAGTATGAAGGAGTAAAGTAGAATTGTTGTAAATAAAACTTTGTGTCTTCCATATATTTATTATTACGAGCACAACCGGTTTCGGCAGTTACGCTATTATCAGGTACTGTGATGATGATGTGTACCTGATGACGGCGTAACTGCCGAATGGCGGAACTGCCGATGGCGAATACAGTGTACCTTTCGATGGCGCAACTGCCGAAACCAGTTGTCCTAAATAAATCTGTGGAAGACACAAAGTGTTTCTTACTACAATGTCGACTTTCCATCAAGTGAAAACTTCACAATTTGAATCCAGTAAAGTAGAAGGTTATAGGGAAGTGAAATTGTGAAGTGTATATTGGTAGTGTTGAGTGTTTGTAGTGGAGCTTAGTTTTTTATATATTTACTTTGTTTAATTATTGTACGGGGTGGGAACAAATATCCGTGCCTTACTGCTCCGCAATGGATTTTTACTATTTTATCCCTTCTAACGGAACCAGTCATGTAGCGCAGCATCGAAATGACAGTGTCTCGCCACGCTGAAACATACCTGGTCTGAAATTTTCTACATGCTACACTATATGTATATACTACTATAATATAGCTGTACTACATGTAAATTTAAGATACTCATTAAATTTTAAAGTCGTTACTTAGAGTTTTTGCCGTTCTTTTTTTAAATAACCCTCAGAAGTTCTTTTAATCTGAACTGTGGGTCCAAGGAAAACTTTGATAGAATTAAAACTTCTTCTCTTCTCTCTGGAACGGAGTGAGATTTTTATGGTTACCGCAAAGGCCACTCCCACAATTTAAAAAAAGGCTTTTATTTTCCTTTGTTTCTACAACACTTAACTTGCTTAAATTATCCTAACTTTGTTTAAGTTAATGATGAGGTTTTTCTGTAGTAATGACTAATGTGTATATCAAGTGCTCTCTCCACTACTACTTAGCTTTTTATATTTGTCCTATTCCTTCCATCAGGATTATAGCCATCGTCCATCCTATCCCAGATTGAATTAAATGCCTTGAGCCATTAAGATCTAATGTCTTTGGTTATTAATTCAAATTATGGCTAACGACTTCCTAGTGCAACAAGCTGTCGCTGAAATGGGGTTATTTCTTTCGGTATGTATTCCAAAAATATTTCCAAGTCATTTTCTTTATTTTTTCTGGCCCAAAAACCAAATAATATCTATTCTATACATTAGTTATGGCATTTTACCGTTTGAAAGTGTATTTTGCAGAAAGTAATGGAAACTCACCCGATTTTCCAAATTTTTAGGGCCTTATTTATCTTTAATATTTCCTTTTTCGCTTTAGCATACAATCTACATTACTTCATCTAGCGTATAATAACCAAATTGCTTTCTTTCCCCTCTCCGTTTGCCTGAAAATTTTCCCTCTGTCGTAGTCTTCATCAAACTCATCAACTTGCACTAATTATGGTATATTGTCCCTTGTTGTGTTCCGTCTAATCTAAGAGAATCAGAGGCATTTCCATAATTTACCTCTTTATAAATAACCTCAAAGTCATTTTATGAACCGTAGCTTAGTGATATTTGATCACCCTAGTTAATATTTTATATAACTCTAGAGGTCAGCTAATTTCTACGGTTAAAAATAAATGGGGCAACGTTGATTGCAGTTAAGCAAATGCAAATATCTAAATAAGATAATGTATCGGTGATAATGGAGTAAAATTTTTATAGATGATAGATTGATGTGTGAAGAAATATTTAACCATCAGGCATATAGTTGAATTTCAATTGTGTTGATCGACAATTGCAGTTTGTATTACTATGGTCAAATTTTTAAGTAGAATTATTAAGTTCTTTATTTATCATTCAGATGAGTTTTTACGCTTGGATGGAGCCCGGGAAAATCTTGGGTATATATGTGCTTTGCTTATATTACATTTATATCTGCTCATTTATCCAGCTAATTAAAATTATGAAGTTGCTTTAGATTTCCTCTAGTCAATAGACATGTTCTGAAATTCTACCAAATCAGGGCGAATCGTGCAGCTGAATTTTTATAGGTTTGCCACTCGTATCTAGCTCTTCATCTCTATTAACGCATCGAAGGGGTCTTAATCTATTAAGTTAAAGTTATTAATTGCCTTAGTAATCGTGTGCAGATTGTATCTTAAAGGTTCGCGCATTTGACGACAGTCATAAGTACACGATTTGTTCATCAAAATTCCTAAAAAGGTACCATAGCTTTATATTTTACCATTTGTGTTTACTAATGATAGCTCTAGATATTATTTACCTCTACGATGCTAAAACTTTTAATCGTAAATATAGCCTGTCCAACCTTTTTATTTTCTAATAAAGGACGATAGTGCGCCTGGAAAAAGAAAGGAGGCAGAAGAAATTTATTCAATATAAAGTGAGCAGAAGAGTATTTGGAGCATAAATAAAGCTTGCTACCGTACAATAAGGCTAATCAGACAAGTTTTGGCATCCTTTTGCAAAGAAGTCATTTAGAGAGGACTTCCCAAAGGCATACTAATAAATAGAGGCTTTAACATAAAAAATAGCAAATAGAATCATCTGTGTGTTAATTAGCGTCTTTACTATCTGGATGAAATTGATAAGCAAGTATGAATTTTATTTTTCCTTGGATCGGTGGTTATGGTCGGTCATCTTTTGCAAAGAAGTCATTTAGAGAGGACTTCCCAAAGGCATACTAATAAATAGAGGCTTTAACATAAAAAATAGCAAATAGACTCATCTGTGTGTTAATTAGCGTCTTTACTATCTGGATGAAATTGATTAGCAAGTATGAATTTTATTTTTCCTTGGATCGGTGGTTATAGAACCAATGTTAAGCTAAGGTTTTTGGCAAAAAATAGAAACATATACCATCGGGCTGAGGGGGAGAAGTAACTGCGCTTTTTGGATATAATTAAGAGACATAGAGGAAAGCAAACAATTTCAAAGGCATGATCCTGAGTATATATGAAATATAAAAATGGGGTAATTGGTGTTCATCCATACCTATAAAACGGTAGAACTTTTCGGTGGTTGTAATGGCCTGGCAATCGGTTGTTTTAACATTTTACAATTGTGTGTCTTTCCCCAGAAATCATACATAGTGATCCAGAGTTTTTGTATTATTTACGGGAGTGTTGGGTAACTTTACGTCATAAGTGATTCGAATAATACTGGAGTTCAACTAAATTTTTCTGAAGTGAGGACCTATTCTTCGCAGGTGACATACTACGTAAGTGAAATGTGAAGGCATTCCTAGGTGACAACATACCTGGCCTCCTGCAGCCTGTCAATGCCATATCTCCATCATTGACTTGCTCCAGTCATTGCATCACAAAGGAGCGTGCACTTGCATTGGAGAGCTCCTCCGCCGTTTGCTGCTTTCACAGAAATCATTTCCTTGGCGCTTGGAGAGAACGCTTCACCCCGCTGACACTCCGAAGGCAAGCTCACGGCATGCAAAGACATTGCCGGCGACATCCAAAGTGGCATTCGGAGAAACTTGGGACGTGCAAGGTAAGGGAAGGGCCAGAGAGTTTCGAGTTTCGGTTCACGCCCTTGCGACTAGAATCTGACATTCGGTCCTCCGAATTGCATTGTGTTAAGGGGAATGACATACCCTGTCATGTCCACAGATAGGACATGAAGTTCTAATGGATGACAGAGCGCGCAGTTGATTCGTTCGTAGAAAAGTTGTTCGATTACCTTTCAAGAGCTCCAGTCATGACAGGCACAGATAGCTATACATTTGTATGGACCATCGACAAAAATTTCCATTCGGATTTTGAATGTGCACGAATCTATTATTACGGTGCTTCTTTGAAAGCGCATTTTAATATTCAATTGTGTCAAGGGTAAAGCTCGACACATTCCGAGTCTAGTACTATTGATTAAAATGTGAACAACGAAAGGTTAACTAGTTACAGCAGTACATTTGATATCATTGATTGACTCTTAATTTCCAGAAAAATAACTTCAATGTGACAAACTCGCAATATATTAAATTATTTAAACAGCCAACCTACTTAGGCTTTAATGATCCTTCAATTTTTTTTCGTTTACGTTATATCCATGCAGGTAACAGTCATTATATATCATTTTTCTTCACTACAATATTTTCATTTTATTAATGTTATAGGCATACGTATGGTTTCATTTTCTAATCATTAATGCTTTGTAGTTTGACAGTTAGAACCTTGTACTCTTGTTTTTAGACCGTTAAACAGATTGATTTAAAACACACGCGGAGTGTCTTATCTTCTTTGAAGTCAACGGTGGCGCACATTATCATTTAAGTATAAAAGAAAATTAACTCACAACGATTTCCACTGAAAACCGAAATCTAATTTTTTTTTAACCGTATAGCCTCTTTTATGGTGTACGCGAGCATAATTTTAGATGCTTAAATGAGTTGTCTTTTCTGTCAATAGATGGAATTATGCATCTGCGTATTACAAGTCGACTCTGCATACTTTACCGTATTTGTTTTTCATGGCTGAAATTGAGTCGTTACCTCTCCACCGATAAAACCCTCATCTGTGCCAGATGTTAAGTCGAGTTCCCTTCAGTGGGAACTGCAGTGCTTAATGAAAAGAGCACGAGAGATATTACTACAGCTGGTATCGCAAGATGTATCCGGAAAATGACCACGCTCCAGTTACGATAGTCGACCAGAGAAATTCCCCCGGAAGTCACTTAGTAAGGCACCGGAAACGAATGCCCCGCCGCTATTTTCTCTAGGCCTTATACATAAAAGACTTCTTCGAGGAAACGCGCAAAGTCGTGGTGGCATTGTGCAAAGCTGCCCTTTTGTTTTTGCGTCCTTTGTAGGAGAGCTTCTGGCTCGAGGATGTAGCCTCGTCCCCGCCCTCTCTGCTATGCAGTAACCCTGCTGCAGATGTCGTGCTGGGTGCACTGGAGTGAATTGAGACGTCATTTGCGGCTTTCAAGTGATCCCTCTAAGTATCGCTGCACCTAATCGTTCTTGCCCTTCTGTGCTTAACGTGAATCACATTAAGCTGACGAAGCACTTAGGATCTACGCTAAAATTACCTACTCGTTTTATCCTGAGTGTCCATTTTCGAGCAAAACGATAAGTCTCTAGTCCCTGTTATATCTATCCATCTTAAATTTCCTGCGAATGCAATGAGAGAAAACTAAGAGAGTAGCAGGAAAGTGAGGTTAAACTTGAAACGAGTCACGAAATGGCTTTCTTAAAAAAATCAATGTTGTTTTGGGATATTAATTCTCTTTACGCAAAGAATAAAATTCATGGCAGGGTAATAATTTTATCATGAAATACTTACTAGCCGTTGGCGTATCCACATGCTTATAGCGTAACATATGAGACATCAACATCTTCATTCACGAAGTTACATGGTTTCTGGCACGGGTTGATTCCACACCAGCCGTACAGCATTCGTCCCAGTCCATGTCAGATCCACGTACATTCTCTCGGCCGCTTGGCGTAAACCAAGAGGAGCATGCACTACATGCACCATGCCAACATGCACTACATTCATTCAGATACTGCTACTGTTTATTATTATAAATACTATTGATTCATAATTACTACCAATTACTACTCATGCAGAAAACGAAAACAAGCATGCCGAAAATTTGAAGCGGGGTGATTTGTTGATAATTATGAAAATTTATTAAAACAAAATAAGTCTACCTATCAGGGTTGCAAGTGCCATATGAATGATGCCTCGCGACTGTTATGGTCCGTGTAAGGAGAAATAATGACATTTTTAATTCACCTGATCAGCAGGCTTTCTTCTTTACCTTTGGCCTATGATCATTTCTACCGTAATAGGTGGTTTATCTCCTCCCAAGTGCTAGACAATTTCAATATCATCCATCGTAAAACGGTTGTGCGATATAACTTGAGATTCTTTTTAGCTCTCCATATGAACAGATTTTCGGAGATGTTTACCATTTAAAACCGTAAGACCGTTAGCATTTGAACTGGACAGTTGCCCGAAAAATATAAAAATGAATGGTGAAATTCATCTTTTCCCAGGAGCAAGCGAAATCGAACCTCAGTCCACCCACTTCCAAATAATCCCAGTCCTGAATACCTTGCTACCTATCTTTAATGTCATGAAGTATCTTATCTCTCGCTCGCCTACTCAAATAGCGTTTCTCTCCTTCTTCTTAAAAACTACCAGCTCCACTTTCATGCGGGTTCGCCGGAAAAAATCTGCTCAACACTTGCCTCTTTCCACAAATATTGCCCTCAGTTTCGGTTTATATCTCATTTAAAAAATCTCCCCTTGTTTCCTTCATATGACTTCACTCCTCAGTCATTATCCTGGAATATCTGTTTCCATAATTTTATTTCGACATTATCTTTTCTTACTCTCATCGCACGGCGAAACTACCGCACCCTTGTCTCACGGATAATTTTAATAATATCCGCCACCGGTATATTTTTACTACCTCTTTTATTCCTTACTTCATTTTTTGTATTTTCTTGTCTATCCTCACAAGGACATTGACATATTTATTTCATTTTCGCCTACTTTTACTTGTATCCCTCCGGCGATAGCTCATGTCATACTTAAATACAGGCTCCATAGCAATCTTATGTGAACTTTTAAATGTATAAAACAACCATTCAACTCCACCATTTCCTTGACCACTGCTGAAGTGTTCAAGCCTCATTTCTTTGACTTGAAACTTGTCTCTGTCCAATTCGTTTCCCCCTTTCCTTCTCCCGCCATCATGTAATCCCATCTTCGAGCTCTTTTGTATTCATCCTCCGTTCTTCTTTCTCTCTTTCTCTCACTCTCTTTTTCTCTTTCTCTATTTCACTCTCTTTTAATACCTATCTTTTTTATTTTGTCCCACCCTGCCTCCTTCGCTGGCTTCCATCCATGTTTCATTCCCTGCCCTCCCACTCACAACACACTCTTATCTCCTCCTCCGTCTCTTATTTATCCTCTCACTTCCTCTCCTACAAATACACTCTTCCTAAGGTTCGTGTTCATTTACATCAATGAATGACCGTGAAAGTCTCCTCCAGGGTGTGTATCACCATGTGATTCAACTCCAGGTGCGAAACGCTCGTCCTAGTTCCAGGCCCAACCTCGCACGGCCTTCCGGGGTCAAAACGAAAACAGAAAGCAGCCAGGAGAACAATGCATGGAGGAAATAAAATGTAGTGAGGAAGTGATGCGATCACAAGCATGCTTACTTGTTGTGTACGGGTCGAAATTCTGAGTGTGTGTTAGTTAATTAAGGCTAGTTAATATTATTAATTCATGAATTTCACGAGGTTCGTGCAGAAAATAAAATTATTCGGGCGGCTCTGGTGTCTTCCACTTATCCCTGCGGTATAATTTTTTACCGACCAACTTCAGCTCTCAATTCCGGAATCCATATCATTCTCCAGTTAGTCTTTATGTAGGTAGTAGCGAGAAGAAATCTCCAAATGGGTTCAATCTATCGGGCAACCTTTCCTCAGCTTACCCTACGCTAGTTTTGTGTCTAGTCACTTTACTGTTTCGCACGTCAGTCATTCTGCGACCATTGCTGGTATCAGGTTCATATCTATAGATTTAACCGCCTTATCTGAACTACGGTACCATAAAAACGCAGCGGTGGTAGCTTTAGCGTTGCAGCTTCTCTAACATCTGTTCTTTAAAAATCTTGCATTTCATGATTCGAAAAAATATTTCAAAGCATGAGATAGATCGTCGCGTTACATTGTCCACTGACTAGGGATGATAATTTTTTCTCCCAAGGCTGTTGACCTTGAGAGGTTTTATTAAATTTTAACTAATGTAAAATAAATTATGAATATTTTTATAATAACCTATACTCGCCGCTTTTAAGATAATTTTGAGTACAACCCTCTTAGTTTTATTATTGATTCCAGCAGATGGGAATACTCGGTTATGGTGACATAGGTATTTTCACTCAGCTTCCGTAGTTTTCAAAGGTGAATAATTATAATAATTTCCTGGTCATCATAATTGTCTACAAGTCCTGTTGAGACAATTATTATCCGCATTGTACTTACCAGTTTTAGTGTAGATGTTAGGTGCTTTATTGCGCGATTACCGTGTCATTGGAAAATTATTATATTTTCAAAATTATTGCTACCTTGCTCTCAACCATTCAATGTCATTGCACAGGAAATGAATTTATGACAGATATTTCGTAGTATTTCTGATGAATTGAAATATAAATTGATCTATATTCCCAAATTAAATAGAGGTCTTGGAATGTCATCTCATAATATTTTGGACATTTTCATCGTCTGTGTTATAATCAAGTGCAATGTAATTTTACCTATGGACTTCTGTTGTTCTTTATATCACAAAATATTTATACTGTTAATGACTAAAGCAAGTAAAACATCTGGTGAAGTTTTTGGCTCGTTCACAGGAATATCATCATGTCTCAGGTCTTTCTTTCTATTTTCAGCTGCGAATATTGATTTAGAAAGTAAAACGTTTAACCTGTGACCTATAGCAGTGAAAATGCTTTCATATCATGCATTTAGCAGCTCATAACCCCAGCAATTAGGAGAGAGCTTTTGCTGTTTAATATTATGTACCTATATCCCGATCGTGAATTTACTCATCAGCAATTACAATATATTATTGAAAATATATCAAGGATTTTAATTGCCTGCAATCATTTAAAGCCTTTTATTTCGGGGAATTCACTTTTTTTCAACGTAGTAAGTTAATAGATGAATATTGCAATGCTTCATCGGAGAGGAGAGATTCACTCTTACCATCATATAACCCTATAGAAAGGAGGAAATTATTAGAGGAAGTTACATATGCTAATTAAGGAAATGAATGTTTCGAACATAGAGGAATTTGAGGAGAGGCTTTGAATGTAGAAGAGTAGCAAACGTGATTAATTGTACCCATCGATATAACTAAAGGAGAATCGATGTGGTAGGCAGCCACTCTGAAGATAATTTTCTTCGCACCTTGATATTTTTCATGGTCACATTCCCTTCTGCTAATCCCATTCTTCACTTTATTATACTCTTTCCTATGGGCAACATCTCTCTTCCTCGAATTTGTTGTGTTATAGGAAGTAAACGTCCTGCGTTACATTTGAAGGAGCTTGAGGGTGAGAGATCGGATTCGTAAGTATCAATTTTAAATTTTCATCATTTCAAAAAAGTCTGCCAATGTTCCTTTTTCCACGCAGATATCCATTAAACTTACATGGAGAAGCTTAGAAGAAAAAGATGCAAGTTTTCGGAAAGTTGTGGATATTCATCAACTAGCTTGTCGCTAGCACCCGCAAAGGGAAAAAGGAAGTGGTTGAGAAAATTTTCGAAGTGTATACATTATATTGTGGATCTTTTCTGTGTTAGTATTAAATCAAAAGTTCAGCAATTGGATCGACTCTGCGCTGGAAATTGAAGCAGTCCCTTTGCAAGATTAACCTTTTGGGTTTTAATAAATGCTGGAACCTATTCCATCGAGCGCAATTTGTCCAATAAATTCTGATGCTGATAAATATCCCTTGAACAAGAAAACTGATTCTGAAAAAGTATAACAGTACTGGATTTTTTCTCGGATACAAATTTCACGCAATCAGAATTAACGTGAACAAACGGATAGAAAAAGGACAATTAATTGATAAGGTATGGTGTGTATTTAAAAATGAATTATACTTTCATTGCTTTATTACTTTACAAATTCTTTCAAATGCCTCAGTGAAAGTGTATCTAACTGAAATTACAGGGACAAATGTTTTTTTAAGATTTCTAATTTTTTGTGCGTAATTCTCAATGAAAAGTGAGGACCAATATAGTTAAACTTGAGTAATGGGATTTTGAAGAACAAAGAAATGCGAATTATTAGATTAAGAGAAGTTCTTAAACTAGGGAATGCAAGTCGTCTTGCCTTCTAGAGTCATATGGTTGACAAAAATGGGGATAGGAGTGGAGTTTTTACAGGTAAAATTTCATTGGAAAATGAGTGTTCACGTATATCCTAAGGGTAACCTCGTTTGAAATTGTGTAATGTCCCTCATTTAGAAATTTTGTAATATTTACCTTTATGTGTATGTGCTTATACGACAAACAAATGAATAAATATTTAAGAGAATTTATGTGTAAGAAGAATAGACAGGCTAACCCAAAGATTAGGCAAATAGGCGGAAAAGAAGGCGTCCGAGGAAGTGTTTGGAGCTTAAGATTTCAGCTGTGATGCAATTTGAAGTAGGTAATGAGAAGAAACTTCTGGAGGATATTTGAAGGTGGCAAAGTAGTTTGTGAGAAGAGAAAACGGACACGTAACGATCTAGAAAAGTAAATATAGTTTTTGAAGCCAAAGATTTTTCAGCCGAAAAAACATAAGTGTACGTAATCCTAAATCAATGAAAACATGTAGATCTCATATATAGAGTATTTCAACCTCTCGATCATTTATATTAATAGCTATCCCACTGTCGTAGAAAGCCAAAAAGATAATTGATAAGGAGAAAGAATGGACTATAAGAGGAGATCGGTTGCAATGTTAGCAATAGGTAAGGGTTTTCGATGGAGAGAGTTGGATGAAAGCGGAGAACGCGGAGAGGGGGAGGCAGGTGGGAAAGACAGCTAACACGCTTCAATCCCTTGGCTGTTCTCACCCGCCTCCCACCATGCGACCGACCTTGGAGGAGGCTAAGATGAGGAAAGAAGAAAGGGTTGAGATGTTAACAGAGCGGCCGGCCTTGTCTGCTACGTGCTCCTCGGAGAAACCCGGGATTCACCATCGTTTGAAAAGAAGCCTTTATTTGCATTTCAACTCCGTGTCTTCCTACTCGTTTCTCTCACCTCGCCGAAGACCATCCGGCATCCTTAAGCTCCGGATCATATATTCCTTTGTTCTCACAAATAGCCTCTACCCTTTAACGTGTTAAAACAGTTGATCATACTCTTATAGGAAGTTACCTAGGTAATATGATTTATATAGAATTAGTACTTGATAGAATTGCATAAGAATAGCTTTTGCAAAGTAGGGTTAGGTAAAACAATACGGTTTGTAGAAGAAATCGTAAAGAGAGAATCATCATCAAACTTGGACAACTAACACTAGCGCTCGTGGGGAAATTTTGCTCTTTGGGAAGCAATATAGCATAAGCCAAGACGGTAATCTAACCTAAGAGCACTCTGCTGAAAAATAGCAATATAAACTGGGAACTAAAGAAGCACTTGGTTAAAACTTAAACATGGAGAATATTTTTATATGGTATGGAAACCTGAATAGTAGCGGCTGTAGAGCAAAAAGGATTGCAGGATGATGAACATTAAATAAATCTAGGGATTCACTCATTAAAGAGTCCTACGATGAATTAGGGAAAACATAGGTATGATGAAATGTTTGAGATGAAACATAGGCAAATTTATCGGGCATATCTTTCGACTCATCAGGTCATTTAAAAGTATTATATATATGGAAAAATGAATGGGAATGTCGGAAGAATTAGTCTAGGAATTAAACGCATTGGACAAAATATGAAAGGCATCAAAGTGGACATTTTTGTAGGAATGCTTTCTGGTGGGAATGGATATCCAGTGGATTATACGGTTTCTTATTGATGACTATTTATTATAATAATTAGGGGTGCTTTCTATCATGAATGTAGGCAGATATTGAGAAAAACCTGGCGTCGCATTCGACGCTTATTTTGTCTGACGCCAGGTCTACGATGTAAAACCACCTTGCCACGTGGAATATTCTCATTGGAGGAAGATATCTGCGTAAAAATGTCTCTCCTTTGAGAGTAGAAACTGGGACCCTAGCTAAGAGCAGCTAGTTATGGTTAATCAGCTGAACACCCCGTTTAATGGTCTGCAATTCGTTTTTTTCACTTTTTACTCCTATTATTTCATTCATTACCTAAATCCCAAGTGCTCAACTGTCTTAGCTATAGTCGGGAAACGTGTGATTTTCTTGGATAGCGTATATGGTAAAAACATTCCATTGTTTCGTCAAAATGCCTTTTGAGTCTCATTTTCATTTATACCATCAGTAATGCGTCAACCAAAATTCTGTTCTAAGAACATATGGGCCATGATGCTAGTTGTGGTAATTATATTGCAATGGATCACTTAACTCATGACGAAACATTCCCTCAAAGGAACCATTGAGTGTATTATAAAAGTACGCGCGTAATGTCTTGAGTTGTTTGCTTCTCAATGTATGCAATTCAACCATAACGATGATGATGCTTTGTAAATAATGAGCACTTTACATTCCTCATTGTTAACTTATATTGAATATACTCGATAGCTGCTAATTCAGCCTACTTTCATGAAGAATCTCTCTATGTCGTCCAATAACTCTTAAGGGTTTTCTGCATCTAATAAACTATTGTACTAACTTCACCCTCGTATTTCCTTGTAGAGATATAATTTTTTTAACCTCATAATCAGTAACTTTACATAATTGTAACTAAAACGACCATGGACGTCAAAAGAGTAGTTTTTGCATCTTTGCATTAACTCCACCATTTCTTCGCTATATATGTGTTTTCTCCGGTGTAAGTCCATCTTTCACACTTCTAGTCCCAAATATTAAATGGTATTTAAAAGACTTTGAAGTTTTCTTAGCTTGCTGTATCTCTGTAGTAGATTGTAGTATAGAGAGTTTATAATTAGCATAAATTTTACCATTCTTTCTCATCATTCCGAATATTATTGCTTATGCTCTTTTTTTTAACTTAGCCAGCATTCAGCAAATTTTAAGCTATGTGACTGTTTAAAAACTGCGGATTGCATAATGAATTGGAGACTTTCAATTCAATTGTTTAGATATTTAGTATACCTCTAGAGAATTACGGGAGATCATAATAGAAAAGGCTCATAAATGAACTGATTCTTAAGACTTTCATTCTTGCCTCATCTTCACGCGATGAAGTGACTCTCAGGATGCTTTTACATTCTTTACATTTTATTCAATTGGTTCATCTGTGCCTTATGAATTAACATCAACTAATATGGTCTTGACATAGTGAACTGCTGGTTATATGGGGAAGCAAAAGAGAAAGGTGGGAAGAAGCATCGGAAACAAGGAAGTGTTGCGCGCCACTGAAATGCCAACGAGAGAGTGAGTGGCATTGGTATTCCCTTCACTAGAGCATGCTGCAGCAAATGGAAAACTAATGAGCTGCCTCTCCTCAAACAAATTTAATTATCAATTAGATTGGAGTAAACACGGAGATTCAAATTAAGTTTATTTGCTATGTTTTTGGAAATATAGCAATTTTATTACTAAAGGATTTGAAACATTAAATTTTGGTACAGATATGCTTGGATTATATGTCGTTTGAAACAAGTATGCGACCCATAGGAAGTTCATTTACTTTACTGATCGATTCTAGGCGTAAGGATTGTCATAACTTGTAAAGGTTACATCTTCTTTACGAGTATAATGGGTCCATGTGATCACTTTGGTTGCTGTTTACATGCCCATAACTAGTTTTATCATTCTGTGAGGGTCGTAATGATATAGAATTGATGTGATCGTAGTACACATTTTCGAAAGGTGGATTGGTTTATGTAGAGTATTGGTTTTTAAGTGAAAAAATTCAGATTATGGCGCTGGACCCATGGACTTTCCGAGCTAAACTTTAAATTGCCAGATATCGCCGTTCCAGGGTTTGAAATTACTTTCAGATAAAGACTCCACTGTCCCTGTTTGTATCTTCGTGACTGCAAATTATTTTAAAATTTTGGCACTCGCAGTTGAGAGGCAGAAGTCATCTTAGCAATTAAGATCGGTCCATCATCAACTGATTGCTACTGCTGCTGGCGACATTGCATTTCGCGAAATCTACTGCAGGGCGTATTTGAGAGCGACGGGTAGTATTCGAATTACTATTCGTTAATGATACAGCCTCGCATATTCATATATGAAATATTCTTACCTGCAATATATTCTAGAGCAAAAATGCTCCCTCAATCCGATCATGGGCTTTTCCCATGTTTACTTTTTCTATAATGGAGATTTTTATTTCATCACTTAATAGTGTAATGACTCTATTACTCGGTAAGAGGTTCGATTAATTCCTTAGGTTTACATCGGGAGGAAACGGAAATAGTGGCAGAGACTTAAATGGGACATCTGCTCTGGGGAAGGAGGACGTAGCAGTAGGACGTTGCTGATGTCGAAAACATTATAAAAACTAGACTTGTCCAACTCTCTACCGTTTGAAGCTACCCTAAACTGATGATCAACCTTATTGTATTTCTTTTATTTGTTAATATTTATATGCGATACTTTAATTGACGATTGGTTATTTTAGACTTTTTAGCGCAAAATTTTCTATTCTTATCCTCATTTGTCCTCTCAATTTCTAGAGACGGTGTTTGCTTCGGCCACTTGTGCCCTCGTTTCACATTCCAACCAATTTCATCCCCGTCTCCATTTTCATTTTAGAGCCAATTTCCATTCCCGCTCCATGTCACACACTCTTTTCCTACTTGGAAACCCGTAATACAAGGCTCTGGGCTTGTAGATGCATGACAGCGTGCGAAGGAGGATCCAAGGAGGAGAGAAAGTCGAGAGTGGTAGGTAAGAGTCGAAAGTACATTAGTTTTGTCCGTCTTCCAGTGTGCTCTGCCAGAATGCATGAGACAGTTACATTTCGAGGAAAACTTTTTTTTCCAAAGTATGATATAAGAAACAGATTAATTCCTTTATTGGTCCATTTCTTCACTCATGAGCACAGTATGGCGTATATATAATCTGCCATCAACGGCAGGCATTGATTAATATCTCAAATTATATCCAAGCCAGATATGTTCCATTATCAGCCCGATAAATCAAGGAAACGTCTTATTAACAGATTTAAATCATCACAAATCAAAGATATCATTCAATCAACCACAATTTATTATTATATTATTTAAACAAGGCAAAGGGTTTTTCTCTTCACTGTGTGTGATATATCAAGGAAAATGGGTAACTAAGTCGGTCACCTCCCAGTGGTGTTTCTCGGGTTACGCTAAGAACCGCCCCAATTTCATCCTAACCCAATCTACGGATGGGTAATCAGCTATAAATCTGGTTCAAAATATGGACCCATCTGTTTCAAAACTTCAATTTTTTTTATAATGGCGGAATTTATAATGACGTTGACCATGGTTTCGACGATTTGCGTCATCATCAGGTGAAGATACATTTGGTGCAAAAACTTATATACTAGAGAGAGCGGGGAGGGGACTGTTGAGGTGTGAGGGAGGAAGGTGGAGGGTGGAGGGAGGGGGAGTGGGTGAATAGGGTTGGGTGGGGGCTTCCCAAGAGGGTGAGCCGAGGGTGTGCGAAGGTAGGGGGGGAATGTAGGAGGGTAGGTAATGGAAGAGGGAGAGGTTGAGGAGGGCAGAGTGGGAAGTATACAATAGATCAATTACAATTTCACAATTAGCATTCATATATTTCAAAATTTCAACTTGCTCGAGAGCAGTTCATTGTGGAAATTCATTGTTCATTCAACTCATTCATTAAATTCATTGTGGAAAAACTAAGTTTACCCTATTCATTTAAATGCACATATCACTGTTGGATAGCGCAACTCAATTAAGTCATTGAATTGAAATATATGCATGTACAATTGTACACGAGGGAAGCGTTCAAGCGCTCAATTCACGCAGATGACGGCTCAAGAGAACCGGAGTGACGAAGTGACCATCTATCAACCTGGATGCTATTTAAGTATTAATGAGTGCGTGGACCATTTCTGGATTTCCCGTGCATGAAAGAGGACCAACAGTCACTCATCTCTACCTGCACCTGAAAAATGGTCAGCATGTCGACTATAGCGAACAAAACGTACAATTTAGATTACGAACTCCTCAAATGACCACGCTAACAGTATTCTTCAGGCTTTGTAGTTTTCTTATAAATTAGTTCAATGTTTTTCACACCCGTTGAATTTCAATGGGTACCTTCCGCTAGTAAAGTATAATTAATTGCCTTTGATAAGAAGCAAAAGGGGATACAGTTTCCAAACTTAGCATTGAAATACTGATTATTATGGTTCATACATGCATATATACATACCAATCACGCCAATCCCTTCCGGGGTAGGCAGAGCCACCAAGTTTCACTTGTATATGTACATATGTGTACAGCTAACTCTGCATCAATAATTTCCTCCATACTGACCTATCCTTGCAAACCTATTTTGCTTCATTTACTCCCATACACGCCCTCCTGTTTTTAAGACTCCTAATATTCCTCCTCCTAAGAATTTCCTCAACCACATTCAAGAGTATTGGGAGATATGAATTAGACTTTTAATGGGAGCGTCACCGTGGGATGGTTGCATCGCGTACCAATACCAAAATATAATACGAAATTGATATTTGAGTACTCAGGCTTCATCTCCGTATATCTCAATGCAACTATACCCAGAACAGGAGCAAAGGGATTCCTCAATTCTACCTAATCCATTGAATGTGGATTAGTATGGTGACGTTATGAAATCGTATCGGCCTACTCCTGTATTCACTGACGGTAGAATGGAGGGATCCCTTTGCTCCTGTCCTGGGTACAGTTACATTGAGATAGACGGAAATAATGACTGAGCGTTCAAATATCAATTTCCTATTATTTTTAGTTATTGGTATGCGATTCGGGCGCCCATCCCACTCTCACGTTTCAAAACCACTCTTTCTCCCCCTTTGCGTCGACTTCCCGGAATTCCGTCGTCAAATTCCGCACCCATAAAAGCTCCCTACACCTGAATAATTTTTCTGGCAACAGGGGGAGCGTGCATTCGGAGAAGTATTTAAGCACGAAAATAGTTTGGCTGGTTTCTCATTCTTCGAATCATCAATTGAGTGGATCCAGGAAGATCAATCATGGGATTTTTCAGAACGCACGGGCTTGAGAGCTCCCACGGATTCTGGACCCGACTCTTTGCTCTCTTATCCTCTACAACTGCGTTGGCGTTTTTTTCAAATTTTATAAACAGAATGTGAAAAGTTGTCCCCAACCTAATAAAATATTTTCTCATATTTCTAATGCTGCGTAAAAGCCTCGGAAGTTTGTGGCTAAGTTTGGATGCCTCTAATTAATTCTCTATCTTGGAGTTGACCAGTCGTGGTTCAGGTAGATGTTACATTAGTTGTGTTTCAATTTTTGGCCAGGTGTTCTCCTTGAAGTATGAAAGTAAACAATATTGGAAATGTCATTCAAAAATACTGTAAGTATTGCGTAAAGTGAGTGACAAAGTCCAGGACTGAGATTCAAGAAATTTTATGACATTTGATAAAAATTATCTCAAAAGTAGGAATTATCCACGGGCCAAGTGAAGATCATATTGGTTCGTTATTATATGAGTGCATTGGTTGAAAGTGAAAGATATACCAGTAAGTCTAGTCACTAGTATGGCAGAAGGTGTGGAACTGCTGTTTACTTTTTGTGTAGCCACAACAACCAATAGCCTCGTGCCGACTTTCTATGCGGAAAAAATATCAGATTAGCCAACTTTTCATGCAATGAAGGAGCGCCAGTGGAGTTCGTCCACTGTAACGGTTATCCCAATGTTTGCGGATACTTCATGACTTTAAAAATTCCTGTTCGCGCTAGAATCTCAAATGTTTCACTCTTTATTATGTTTATAGGCCATACATCGTTCCGGTGAGCAAGCATGCAGGTAATGTTTGCGTAAGAAATGGCAACCAGCTAATATAATCGTGGGGCCGACACAGATAATATTATTAGTAGATTTCGAGATACCAAGCATATACACTGTAATTAGCTGCTGTAATTACTCAGTTATATCTATTAAAACTTCTGTTTGCTTGAAAATATCAATTATGCCCCCAAAAATTGATGTGACATTGAGGAAGGGCCTTTTTGGATGAATGAACTTTCATGCAAACTTCAGACTACTTCCTATAAAATTCATTAAATTCTCGCTAATCCCGTGCTTTCCAGTTGACGCAGTTATTTTGAGAGGCCATTGAAGAGTCAATAAATGAACGTCGTTGGGGATAGGTCTGGCATTTTTCATCAGTAGTACAACCCGTCAGGTATCAGGCTATCCAATATTTACCAGATTGGAAAGAGCAGACGTAGCAGTCTTAGAGAGGGGTTGTTCTGGTCCAGAATTTAACTTCCAATTCGACCGGCAATTTGCACCTCGTCCACGAGCAAAGGAGTGCGTTTATAAATAGTGAATGATACTAGGCGAGAGTCACTTTCCGCAAGTCAACCCTATTTTACGAGCTTGTGTTCTCGCCATAACCATGTTCATTGTCTTTAACTTACCGCCACTAAAGTCTTACAGATCACGAAGTGCCACCTAGCGGGTACTTCCTATACTTTTATGCATATGCATTTATCTTTATTATCTAGTATTTTTCTCAAATGCCTAACTGGGATGACAGCTTGCTGGAACAGCGAATCCAAACTCTAGGTGAAAAAAGCAGGTTAGTTCTTCTGAACTCAAGTCAAGAAGAACCGACCTTGAAATGACAACCCTATCTGATGTGTACATTTCTTTTCAATGTCTTTTCAATATTTCTTATCAATTTTCTATTCTGACTAATCAAACATTATTGAAGGCTGTGATTCATTTTGGATTGTTGTTTCGGTTAAGCATATGTCTGTCATTGAAATTGATCCAATGAAAAGCATCTTTTCGACCAGGAATCCAGCCATTGTTTTCTTCTGCAATGCCCAACGTAGATCTCCACCAATTCCAAGATTACTGCTTAACAATGCTATTTTCCTCAATACTGATGTGTTAGTACATCATTCCTTAGTATTTAAGCCCAAAAAACTCCCCTCACCTATGCAATTGACCACCGATCAGGCTGAAAGACTATTCCAGTTTGAATTGCAAACAATTAGCATTGCAATTCTCAATTGAAGAATAATCCTCACGAATCTTAAGTTAAGATAACATCGGAAGAACTCCATCCGCACTTCTTCCTGAACGAGTTAACTTCGCACATACTCCAGCCAGCGCACCAATCCGATTTCCCTACACCAAGACTTCGTTCGCACCAAGGGAGGGTGGGGCGATAGGTTACGTGTTTTGTGGGACGTAGCGGACGAGGGTGAACAGGCGAACTGTTGGGCCGGAAGTGACCTCATGAATAACCTAAGTCGTTTCCCACCGAAGCCCTGCATGCGTGGAGATCTCGGCGCCAAATAATGGGATCCGAGGAGATGCGTCGAAAGGCATTGCGTTTCCTTCTCTCTTCAGTATGCGTGTGTATATACATATATACACACTTTTATATATATTTACTTACACACACACACGCTCATACACATAAAAGAATACACGCGCCCGCACAAGTGCAAAGAACGGTCGCAAAAAAAATTGCCGACACAAGGTTGTAGGGAAATAAAACTTCTCGCCCCATTCTCGCCGTCCCTTTTTCTGCTCTTCGGAAGGAAAAGGGAAGAAAATAAGCGAAATTCGATGTCAGCATCAGGTTTGGAAATTCAAGCGACGCCGAAGGTTAAAGGAAATACATAAACATGCTCCACTCCTTGTGCCTCTTCTATCTCTTCTCTATTGAGGGCGAGAAATGTTAAAATTTCAGAAGGTTTTTACGTCCCAGACGCGCTCCTCCGGATAGACTCGTCCTCCGAGGACGCACATGGAGGTTGGAGCAGGCGTTAACCTGTTCGAGGAAGCACCGCTCCTCGTTGGACCCCGAATGGGCAGTATAAAGTTTGACGAGGGTCGCAATGTGTTTCTTACCGTTAAATCTAAAGGCCAGAATTTTCTTGCTAATTTTTTCGCCATTAAAATTTGTGTTTTCTTACATAATAATAAAAGAATGAAGGATTTTAAGTTCTCGCATGCATAAAGTAAATCTTTGACGGGCAAACTTAGGGGAAATAATCCATGGCCTCCACTATCCTCGATGTACCTTCCAAGAGGTGACAAGTAGTTTGACTAAAGGAAAGGCACATGATGTGAAAATTTTCGAAGTGAACATTTCTACTTTATGCAAATGTGCATGCACCCCCCGTAACATCGATCCATTTTGTAGTAGCCACAGCGAAAAAATTTTAAACCTAAAAAATGGACGCATAGAGCTTGCTATAATATTTTCAGATCTTCAATTACACTTATGCATTGCTTGATACAGGCCGTTCTACTCTTACGACTCGTAATATTCCTTCTCATAGTAGTAACTTCCACCGCACCTACCCTTAATTATCGCGACTACCCCTTCCTCTCGCTGCATTCACACATCTAAAATGAATCTAAATTGTTAAATAACTCTCATCTCTTCTTTCCACACTGATTAATCACTGATGCACTAAAACTTCATACAGGTCTTGTCTGGAGCATCCATTTCGCTTTAGGTCTGAAATTTGGATGAATTTTTTACCGCCAAATATTTATTAGGTGACCAACAGCTTGTCCTTAAGGGAAATGCTGGCAAACAAGTGCCAAGTATAAATAGTTCCATTTGTTACACCGTATCGAGAGCATTCCCAAAGGGTTGCATTTGTCCTTTTAGAACCAGATTTGAGCGTTGGAAAGAGTAAGAGCATAGTACCTAAAATCAAAATTGAGGCATTTGCATACAGAAAAGACGAATGCTCCTTGACTCTGCATATTAAAAACAAGGAATATGAGCCTTATTTCGCCACCAAACGTTACGATTTAGCTTTCTCTTGGCCAGCAATAAGAAACTACGCCAAACATAGTAACAAGCATTTAGATTACCATTAGCTGATATTTAAAATCCATGTGCAGAGATTTGTGCTTTTCATTTTAATTATTTTACTTGAATTCTTGAAGAGATGTTTGAATATTGTTAATAACCTATGTAAGAAGTACAAGAAATTTAAATACGGTAGTCTGTTAAACCTTTAATGTATACTTTCCAGTTTTATGAAGATTTATGTGCAAATGAAATAATGGCACGTGCTGAAGGACTGCAAATAGACGAGTACCTCTGTAAAGCAGGTCTACAGGCACCTTAAAGCTTCAAATGGAAATACCTTGCAAAAATCCATCTACAGCCGTTCTCGAACTCGGAACACACTGTACGCCTCATTATGACGTTCCAATTTCACCTCGAGTTTCATGAAATGCAGGAACCGCTGGGACATTTTGACCTATGAACGGAGGGCACACAATCGAATATGACTGGACGTGATGACCTCTTGACCTCACGACTCGCAACACCACCCGCAGGCGGTGTGATTTGCATACGCTGGTCCAGTCCCCCCTCTCTTCTCCCGCCCCTCCTGCATGTTGCAGGGTTCAATTGCGTGGTCAGCCTTCCTCCCCTCTCCCTCACTCCCAACGCATACACTATTGTCCGCTCTCTCAGTGCTTAGCCATATTCAGTATCTCCGCGAAATCCTTCGTAGCCTAAGGCATGCATTCACCTTTTGATTTGATGGGAAATATTTTTCTAACAAAGAATGGGGCTTAATTTTACTTTTTCGATACAATTGGAGTGAGAGCATTAAGAAAGAGGAACGGCTAGAAACCTTAAAAAAATATATGTTACTTCACGTATAAAGAGAAGGTCAAGCAATTCAAGGGATGGAAATAGGAAATGAAGAAATAAAATATAATTAGAATAGAATGAATGGTACTAGCAGTAACTTGGTGAAATTCCTTCATAATGAAATGATAAACCAATAAGTTTTTCAAAAATGATATTACTTTCTTACGATCCGGGTTTCATTGATGATAATGAGCTTCATTGACCTGTTGATTTCGCACAGCGATGAAACCCGGGTCGTAAGAAGATAATAAATCTTTTGTGGAAAACTAAGTTATTCACCATTTTATTATTCAACACAAATGGAATATACAATTTGAATCAATAATTACAAAAAATGACCAAAATCACTTGTTATACAGCAAAGGAAAAGATAATTCAGATTAGATAATTATTACCAAGTAAAAAACTTGACATTAAAACAGTCACGGTACAAATACTGTAATAAACAATTTTCTTCCAAGCCTTGCGTCCCTGCGTATGCTACGAAAGTTGGTGTATTAAAATCTAAACATGAAGTAAATTAGTGCCTAAGATATGAAATTCTTTGAGAGGATAACTGATATAACAAAAAAGGACCTGGAAAGAAACTTAACGGTTATGGAGAGACCCTTTGAGGAGCCTTCACTAGAACACACAGGAAGAAACCTGCTAAGGCGATATGGAAACCTCAGGGGGATAGATATAGGGAAGGATGTTGGGCACGCAGGGAAAGGGAAGAAATAGAATAGGTTTCAATGATGGGATGAAGAATGGTATGACGTATTGGCAGAACTCATTCATAATGATAAATTAGCAGTCACTGAGGTGTTAGGTGCCAAGGGAGCCGTCTGTTTAGTGGATATTTTACGGGATTGACGGTGACACAGTAAAAACTTAGTTGTAAAAAACTACTTAAAACTACTTAGTTGTAAAGTATTCAATGAAATACTTAAACTAGAAATGAGAAAAACATAATTCAGTTTCTCTACTTATAATGACGTGTCCCTGTTGTGTCTATGTGCGGATATCACGGGCATAAGTGTTAATTTTCTGATTTCTTGAAATCGAAAATTTTTTCGAATATAGTAGGAGGCCCTCCTTCAGATCATGAGTTAGGAACTCACAATCAGCAAGATTCTCTTTGCAATGAAACACATTCAGTCGAAATTCTGATCAGGGATAAGTGAGGCAAAACAAGTGTGTATATATTTTATTTTGTGTATATAAATCATTAGCAGCCGAAAGAGGGAATTTTGAAGAAGCAGCTGAACATCTAGGGTTACCACAAGCCAACGGCCGACATTTGAGATCTCAGTAACAATACTATTCATCCAATCTTTGATATTTTGAGCTGAAATTTACCCTTTTGTTTTATTCTATTCCGGCAACTAGTCAGGTATTGTTAGTTGGATAATAGTGGTCCACGAAAATACTAAAATACCAGGATGTCCTTTATGGATTTATTATATACTTCTAACATATGGGTAGTGTAACTTTGATTTGTCAAGACGTAGGTTTTCGTGGCGTTCAGGTTCGCAGTTAGGCAGGTTTCCGGGTTTCACCGAAGATGCCGGTATAGACGCCGAAGCATTCACCACTTCAGCCTGGCCTACGGCACCTACAGCAGGACACCTACGGCATAGTTGAACAAACGTCACCATCAAGAATGATAACAACGCAGGCGAAACTCGGAAATCTGCCACACTTTGGTTTGTCAATATTATTTTGAAAATAATGCTACTTAATTAGTCAGTCCTTTTACTACCCATTGGGTGTCGAGGGTTTGCCAGGAGCAGTTTTGTTTGTGGCCATCACACTGGTTCAGGCCCACATTGCTCCTCTACTTTCAACATTTTCCCTCACATAATTCGCCCACTTTAAACTGGGCCCTCCTGTCTCTTACTCCTTCAGATCAAGCTTCCCGAGCTCTTTTATAGCATCGCTGTTCACCCATTTGATACGCTTAACCAAACTATCTCAAACGCTAAGGAGCAAATCGGACCGAAAATAATACTGAACCAGGAAAATTTTAGCACTCCTGGATGTCACTTAGGCATTTATATTTTGTCCTACCCACCCGTATTTCCAACTTTCACGAACTTTTCGGCGCACATTTCATCCTTAGAGAAGCGAAAAATGAAACGTTTCCGCAAGCCTAAGAATTGCCCTTGTTACAGTTCTTCCAGGTAATTTTCAGGATTTAATCCAAGGATTACTGGATCTTAAAGTGTGCATAGTCTTCTTTTAAGTAATGATGTGTGCATTTGTAGCCAAGATCAGTCGCGCGAAATGGCAATGGTTATTCACCATCAACGTGGAGGACTTAGCTTCACGCACCAGGAAACCCTTGAATTTTTCAGGTGAATTGTGAAATATGTAACGGGACGGGAAGCTCATCTAGATCAACTAAAATGCATATTCAACGTCTAAAATGGATGTGAATGAAAAATATCATTGATCTAGCACTATTGATAAGGATTTTAAAGCCATTCCCGGAGTAATTCACTGTTTCCAGGTTTCCAGTAATCCAGGTTTTCCAGGATATCTATGGTATCTCACCAGGGACGTCGTGGGACTTTTGAGACACCTGTAAAGGTGTCTGAACACACCGGAAGATCTCCCGCTTAGTTCTTATGATTGCTCGCATCATAACCAAAATGCGCTTGACTACTAAGAAGGGGCAGACGAGGCGATTTCCTCAGCGTCATTATCCAAATAGCTACTGATTTGACCTGTCCATCAGGGATGTAGGATTTCGCTCAATTTTCCTCTCTCTCTATCTCTCTTTTGTCACGTAATTACATCTCGTCCCCTAGCAACCCAAAATTGGAGTGTATGAAATACTAAACTATGTACTTCTAATTGCTGTTTCCATTCACAGTGAGCACTCCTGACTCAGAGGCATATTTCTTTACCATATTTTTCACATATTCCTGAATCTCATCCCTGCATGTGTCTTCACTGCCAAGTCTTTCTCTATTCGAGCCGGATGTTCTTTCAATGGCAGCTTCACCTTTTACTTTAACTTAATCCACTTGTAATTCTTAGTATATCATCAATTCCGTCACATGGCCATGACTAGAAACTTCCCTTTGCCTTATTGTTTTCTTTCTTTTATATATTAATATTGTATGTGTGATCCAAGGCTTTTAACCCCTCCTCCTGCGTGGGTGAGGGTTCCATATTTCACACCCCATTGTTCTCTTATGACTTTCCAATAAACAATAATTTTCGAAACTCCTTCCTCTTTCTTTCTTAATCCGCTGGGTGTCCATGTTTCCTACTGCTTTTTTCACCCGCTGTATTTATTCGTTTTTCCATTCTTCCATCTCTCCTCTACTATTCCAATTTTCTTAACAGTACTATTCGATGGCCTTTGGTATAACATTTAAATTGCTACGCTTAATGTTCGCATATTTCACTCCATTACCTTCGTAACTTTCCATAGTGTTTTGAATCCAACACACATTATTATTGTACCAGATGAAGATCAGAGTCACTCGCTCCTGGAAAACTACGCCAATTTTTAAAACTGAAATAAACCTCAATGACAAATAAATAAAAGAGCGAATTCCACGAGTACAACATTTATTACGACCTAGATTTTGCTTTTTACAGCATCATTAGGTGATCATGATGCCTAGGTCGTAATAAATATTTTACTTGTGGATTTTGGTCTACTTTTTGATTTATCAGTGATCTCGCGGTTCCACAAAATATTGCCCATATCTTATGAATTTAAGGTAGTTTGAGCGAAATATCATATTACCTAGAAATCAATGACTTTGGTCTCATATTAAAGAAAAATAACTTACTCTTCAAATGACACCATCTATTCAGCCCATTACCTCATTACTTTCGGAGTTATTTGCCAAAAAATACCATCCATTTTACATTGGAAATGGTACGTGTATGCACTCCAGACAGACATCATTTACAAACATTGAGGAATTTTTAACACTTAGATGTCGAAAAAAAACTAACAGCGTGTAGTTTGTATGTTTTCTCAACTATTTTTTTAAATGAATCATATTGTCACCGCAGTAAATTCTTCGGTATCACAAAAAACCTTCCGTTTTGAAGAAGTTTCAAACGCAACGCAGGAAAAAAATTAGTCAAGTTTAAGACTTATTTAGATATTTTCAAGAAATTACTTACCATTTCCGTCATATAGAACTATATTATTGCACCATTAGTTATGTCATATTTAGTTCATATATCCTACAGCTGGTGAAATTGAAAGGTATAATTCGAATAATGCGACCCGGTGTGTCAGTACACCGCATATACCTCCTAGTGGTGGGTCGCGGACAACAATATGCTGGCTCTCAAGGTAGTCCTTTCAGAAGGGACCCTAGCTTGAGCAGAATAGGAAAAGCGGGCCTAGGGTATTACTATGCTTTGGTTTCTCTTGTGGCATACTGGCGAAAATGTGCCAAAACTGACCGGTAGAGCGCCGTAACCGTAAGCAGGGAAAGCTGCACGTGGTGCGGATACTGCGAAGGCTGGTAACCTTTCATACTCTATTACAACTTACTGCTAAAGGACAGCCGAAGCCACGATGGGCGGCGGAAGCTGAATAAGGTTGGCCCATCAAGATACGGACTGGAAACGAACTGGACTCTCGGTACTTGGAATGTGAGAAGAGTGTATGGAAAGGAACATGAGTTGCTGAATGAAATTAAAGTGAGACGAATGGATGTTTTGTGTGTGTGTAAAACTAAGCGTAAGGGGCGGGATGGTGTTACATTAGATGGCGGTAGTCTGGCATCGTGGTCAGGAGTTGAAGATAATGTACACGGCAGTCAAGGTGTATGAATCATTCTTAATGAGAGAGCTAAGTTGCTAGTAAGGAAGTACGAGTTAGTATCCCCTAGATTGCTCTGGGTTCGCATGAAAGTAGGTATTAGGAGAGTTGTGATTGTGGCGTGCTATGCACCAGTGGATGGAGTGTGTGACAGTGTGAAAGATGAGTTTTGGGAAAAACTGAGAGAGGTTTTGAATGAATGTGATCCTAGTGAGAGAATAATTTTACTAGGTGACATGAATGGGTGGGTTGGTGTGAGGCGGGATGCATCTGAGAGAGTGGTTGGGCCTTTTGGTGACCCCCGAGTGAATGATAATGGTGGAATCTTGGTGAGTGTGTGCTTGGAAAAAGGATTGTTTGTGTCGAATACATGGTTTAAACATAAGAGAATACATATGTATACTTGGAAAAGGGGTGATTGTAAACGCATGATTGATTTTATTGTATATGATGAGAGATTGAGAGAGTTAGTGTGGGACACGCGAGTGATGAGGGGTGCTGAATGTGGAACAGACCACTATTTGGTATTCTCCAAAGTGAATCTGGGCAGAAAGTGGGTACCAAGGAAGAATGTTACGCGTAAGTAGTTGAGAGTAAAAGTGGAAAGGTTGCTAGACAGCGAGGTAAGAATGCGGTATGGTTGAATGCTTGAGAATGCTCTATTGTTGAAGCAGAGAGAATAGGACGAGCATATCAGAAACGAGAACGTAAATGATGCTTGGGAGTGTTTAAAAGGAGTGACTGTTGAATGTACTGAAAGTGTATGTGGAAAAGGAGTTGTAGGAAGAACGAAAGGAGTTGCTTGGTAGAATGAAGAAGTGAAAATTGCAGTCAGGGAAAAGGAAGAGGCGTGCAAGGATATGATTGCTGCCAGTTCTAAGGAAGAGAGTACTGAGGCATGTGAGATTTACAGAAAGAAAAAGAATGAATGCAAAATTGTTGTGAAAGAGAGCAAAGAAAGAATGCGTGCGGATGAAGCTAACAAAATGCAGAGTGATTTTGAAGGTAATAAAAAGCTGTTTTGGAAGTGGGTAAAAAGGGCTAAGATTGGTGAAGGTAGGGGAATGAATGCGGTAAAGAAAAAAAGTGGAGAGATTTTGTGGGACGAGAGCAATATCAGGGACTGCTGAAGGGAGTATTTTGAAGAATTGTAAAATTATATTGCAGGCGTTGAGGATGAGCCTTGTGAAGTGGTATGTGAGAATGTGATGATGGAAAAGGATATCAGTGAGAAGGAGGTCACAACGGCTGTGAGAATATTGAAAAATGGGAAAGCTGTAGGCATAGATGAATATCCAGTGAAATGTTTAAGTGTGGATGTAAATTACTAATTTGTAGACTGCGTGAGCTATACAATTGATGCTTACAGGTTTCTGTTGTTCCAGCGGATTGGAAGAATGCTATCATCGATCCGTTGTACAAAGGGAAGGGAGGAAAGACCGAATGTAATAATTATCGGGCCATTAGTTTATTGAGTATGCCGGGAAAAGTGTTCAGTAAAATATTAATCGAAAGAGTGAGGAATATAACTTCCGACAGAATATGGAGTGTGCAGTGCGGGTTTATGCCTGGAAGAGGATGTAGTGACCAGCTTTTTGCTCTTCAGCAAGTGATAGAAAAATGTATGAGTGTCCGAAATAAAGTGTACTGTGCGTTTGTCGATTTAGATAAGGAATATGACAGAGTAAATAGAAAAAAGTTGTGGGAGGTTTTGAGAGACTATGGAGTGAATGGGCAGTTATTGAATGATATGATGGCGATGTATGACAATAGTAAGGCAAGTGAAAGAGTTAACGGGGTTCTGAGTGATTTTTTTGTAATAAATCGGGGTGTAAAGCAAGGATGCATAATATCTTCATGGCTGTTTAATGTATTTATGGATAAATGTGTTAGAGACGCATGTAGTGAAAACGACGGTGTTTTGATTGTAAACGTAAACGTGCGAGTTCTTCTATATGCGGATGATGCTGTTTTAATCTCAGACAGTCAACAGGGATTACAGAAGCTCCTAGATAAGTTTTGTGAATCAACGGAGAGAATGGAATTAAAGTTAAATGCGTGCAAGACTAAAGTAGTAGTTTTGATAAGGAGAATGGGGAGAATAACTGTAGGATGAGGGCAAATATTGAAGTAATTGAATGAGTGGATGATTTTGTGTACTTAGGTAAGATGTATGCGTAAGATGGAAGAATAGATGAGGAGATAAAGAGACGTGTGAATGCTGGATGTGTAGTGGTAGGTAGCATGTGGAGCATATCAAGGAATAAGTGCTTGTCTAAGAAAGCGAAAATTGCCGTGTACAAAAGTGTACTTCTTCCCACTTTGCTATATGTTAGTGAAACATTGGTGTGTCAGGATAGACATAAGAGTAGAATAAACACCGTGGGTACGAGTTATCACTGCCATGCCACTGATTCACCGGCATACTTCTGTAAAGCATAGCGGAAGGCATATATGGAAGCTTTAACGACTCAATGAAATTTTCGAGCAAAAGATGAAAAATAACTCTTAGATGTATTATAATTCAGTATTTATACGCTGCTGTCCAGCTCCTGCCAATTCGATTGACTTTTATGCCAACGCATTCATTGGTGAACGGAAATGAGTGAGGGCGAGTAGGGGGAAAGACGGAGGTCTATGTGCGTATATTTGGTGGCCGGGATTACTAAGCGATTTATCGGCGTCATTATTGTGTCCAGGCGGGATAATCGACAGAACCCACTAAATCAAACGTCCTGAGAAGGAAAAAATGTGTGGCGCTGGGAAGGTTTAATTGAAAATTTAAATCCTTTCCCATACAGCGCTCTCACGTCATCGAAGCTGCGCCGAAAATAATACCGATTCCGATAATGCTAACGACCGATTAATTGTCGAACTCAAATTTTGAATCAACGATTAATCACATTTTTCATGCAATTTTTTGAATTCCGAAGTCAAGACGGGATAAGCACAGGAAAATCATTTGCAAATAAGGCTTAGCCATAAAGTATAGTGGTAATTTAAACCATCTATATCGTCTTAAAAATTCACTTAATTATGAAAGCGAGAGAAAATCTCTTTATAAAGTGTTTAGGATCACCTGTTGCTATACTTATTCCTTCAAAATGTGTTTTGTTTTCTTCTCATTCTGCTCCTTGGATAACGCATTCAAGATGGATTATAAAAGTTGGTAACACTTGTATACGTAATTTTTTATTGCAAGATCATAATTCGATAAATCCCTTGCCGGAATGGAAATGTATTTATTAGGAAAAAGGTTTATTTATTAGGAATCAGTTCATATTAGGAGCGTAAAAATTCCTTCTTAACGATTTTTACACTTCTCTGCATTTAAAATCTGGCACCATGCATTTCTAGACCCAACTGAATTATATTCAGATCTAACATTTCCTAAATGTTTGCTGTTGTTAATTAGCCGTCCATGAACTTCCCCACTTAAAGCGCCATTAACCAATTATTATTATTCGATATGGTTGAGGTAGTCAAGATATTACCAATGCATAGCCTGCAATATACTCTTGAGGCGAGGGTCGTTTATCATTTTACCTCGAAGATAAATGGAATCTTTTGGATAACTTTTACCTTGATTTTCATAATTTTTCAAGGACTTTTTTACAATTCTTCTATTGCTAAGCATAAAATGTAGGCCTGGTATGGCAATTATGATGACTGGGAACAAAAATCGAAGAGTTTGTTTACGTTTCATACCGGGATATGACTGATGTTGATCCGCGTAAAAGACCGTTTTACACTCCCGTCTCCCTACCGCAAGAAATCTCGGGAAGAATTTTTGTAAAATGGGTACAGGTGCGCCACGCGTGCCCCGTTAAACTAAAAATAGCGCGAATGGGGGTTAAATTATCCACGCTACCAATTAACGTCGGGCGCAAAGCGGGTGCGCGAATCAGAACCAGAGGAAGAGGGGGTGTGGGTTGTGAACGGAAGAGAAGGGGAAATGGACGGAACAATTGATGCGGTCGAAAAAAAGTACGAAAAAACACACTCTCACACCGTGAGGCTACCACGGGGACAGTCTGCCAGTGGTAAAATAGGATTCGAAAGCCGGAAGGTATATCTGGTATGCGTATTTTTACTCACCCCTTCCCACAGGGGTTGTAATGGAGGCAGGAAATGTTTTTTTTCCCTCGGCTAGGTAGGATGGCCGTGGAAATGGATTGGTATAAAAGAATGAGAGAAACAGACCTGCGGATGGTGCGTAAAAATATTCTTTCGGGGTGTTTGGGAAGGTCAGAGTCACCGTTAGCAAAACTCGCGGAGGAGGTGGGGGAAGTTTTTTTTTAAGTCGGGGGAAGATGACGGCAGGTAACTGGCTCCCTTTTTTCCGTTGAGTATAAAAGTAATGTTTGCATCGGGATGACCATCGAGATAAGAGGGAAAACCTTTGGGAAAAAAGTGGACACGGGGTTGGGGAGGTTTGGTTTTTGAAAATGTGGAATGACTCACGAAAGGGAAGATTTAATGAGAAAAATCGGCAAACAGACCTTCCGGTGTAAAAATTAATAAGGGATGGGAATTAATTCTCCACGAAAGCATTTCTACTTTCGGTAATTGCTTTGAAAGTGCCTAATATTTCTACTTGCATTCTTAATAGTTAATAACCACTTTTAAAGATTTCACTGAGTGAGATTTTTACATCGTATGGATAAAGAGTTAAAATGCCTTGGATATAGAAGATATAACTTATGTGGATTAAGCTATAACCCATTTTAATGAAAGAAATGTTTTTAAATTTATTATTATGGTTTTTGGGTTATTAATTGACTTCTTATTTACGTAAAAATTATACAAGGTTAAAAATATTTTGAAATTACTTGGAATGTAAGGATGAAGCCAGTAGATGAAATAATATTTAAACAATTATATTAATTCAATTTGTGAACGTTCATTTCCCACTCAGAAATGTAAGCGGCCAAAAGAATAATGGCTGAACAAAAATACTAATATTAAAGTCATTTTTAAATTTATTCTTTGAATTTCGTTCAAATAAATTCATATTATTAAATAAATGAAACTATATGCCAGGAAAATGAGGAAAGATGCATCAGATATTATACTCTTTCAAACTAGTAGAAGTTCGTTTTGATGCTCCGAAAGTCACTTCTGTTTAGCTTCTGTTTTGCAAGTAATTAATCATGATATTTTAATGTAATCGCATTATTACTAAACTCATATTGCTATATTACGGCTGATTGCAAACTATTCCATAAGCCACGAGAGTTCTTACGGAAAGAACTGTTTTTCATACATGCTCAATTCCGATAGCTACAATCCCATCAATTTCTTCCTTTGAGGTTAGGCCGAAAAAATAAATTTATATCAAATCGTAATGAATGTTAGCTCAATTTGTTATAATTTAATATGTGATGACACAATCAAAATTTCATATTTGTTTTTGAAACATCCTCCAAATTTGAAGCAATAAAGCAAAAAATAAGTAGCAATGATATAAAACTCGTATAGTTAAGATTTTCAGGAATCTCTCCCAGAGGCTATGTAAGAAACATCTTCTTATACTTGAGGATCTTAAGAGCAAGTTGTTACTATTTCTTCCTTTTGGAGTGAATGCAAGCGTACACTACGTAGACTGCGAGATCAGTTCCATCGCATAACTTCGCATTCGGTATGTGGTGGCTTTTAGTTGTGTGGCCGTCCTTCTCCCTTTCCATCTGATCGGAAATGTTCGGGTATCGGATGATACTTATCTGCGAGAAGGCACCCACCAACCCACCCAAGGTTACCCAATGGGGCGACGTGGAACTGCCTTTTTTGAGCCTTGAGCTGAGGAGAAACCGCTTCCGTCTAAATGAGCGTCTTTGATTAATCACAAGCTCAAGATACTTATCTAGAAGTTTCCTTTGGACAAAACCTTTTGTACTGAGAAATTAAGACTATATAAGTCAAGTTTATCAAACATTGGTTTTTCAGTCGGCCAAGGAGTTACTGTCAATGATGCATGCACTTGAGGTGCAGTGCGAGAGGTATGACGTGAAGATAAATCATATGAAGGCGAATGTGCTGAGATTGTCTGGAAGAAAGAAAGCGCGGTTGAATATAAAGGAGGAAGGTCACATAATAAAACAAGTTTAGTAGTTTGAGTATCTCGTCAGTATTTGAAAAGAGATGAGGTATAGTTGTTGTGCCATAGGATGTAGACCTGCCCTGGTTACAGAAGTATTTTAAGGAGAGAATTTCTGAGAGGGGTCTGAGTAGAGACGTTAAGAAAAGGCTGGTGACAACTCTGATGTGACAATGCGTTGTGCTCCATGGAGCAGAGACGTGGTCATGGCGAAGGGGGAGGATATACGTGGACTCGGAGGAGGCAGAAGAGATGTATGGAGGACGCTTTGAAAGGAGGGGGAGTGTTGAAAAGGCTGATAGAGGGAAGATCACTGGGGAAGAGGGGAGTCGGATGGGAATTCTTGGCGAAATTAAAAGAGAGACACGGTATGAGGAATTCAAGAGAAATGGAATTGTGGGTCATCCATAGGGAACCAAACGAGATGACGAGCAAGTACGCTAAAAACTGTTTAAAAATGGACCCATAAGTTGGTGGAATACTCAATTGAATGAATGATTGATGAAGTTAATGAGTAAATATATTTTGATTTCCTCAAGGAGAAATAGAAAGGTGGAAGTAATGAAGGTATATTGTTTGTTCTTAAGTGACAATGCTCCGAGTTTCGTTGCTTATTTATGTTCAGCTTAAATCTGGACACAAGTACTAGTCGTTAGAATATCTGTCCCATCTGACGATCTCTACACTAATACGGTATTTAATCAACTATTGCGTATTGCGTATTGCGGTAATGGCTTCGTCTGTATTTCATCGCTCTACTTCTGTTGAACTATGTACTCTGAGGACAAGAGCACTTTTCACGCAGATTATAGTCAGTGCCCAACTAAATACGGAACGGTCTGATACCGACGTGGAGCGAAAGGAGTAAAAATCGAGTTATGATAACGTCACTAGAGAGAACTAGAGCCGAGGACAAAGGCATTTGGATACAGAGGAAAAGCAGCGCTGATATGGACTCTGCAGAAGGATAAAGATAGAAGTTAGAAGTATCACAGTTTGGAATTGCAGAGTCGTCTCCTGTACTTGTCCTGATTCACCCAGGACCCCCTCAGGTGACCGATTTATTGCAGTTTCTCTCGGAAGGACTTGAATTAATCCGGCCTAGGAAACTTCCCCCAAATCATATTCGGGCCATGAACTTGCTGAGATTCCTTTAATACATTAACTACATGATTACTTAGCTTACGTTTGGTACAAATGAGAGGTATTCATAGAGACTCAAGTTAATCCACTTATTTCCTATCTCTATCCTTCCGCTACATATCCGCTATCATTCTCGATGATCGGTTTCAGTTCAAATTAATGTCACTGCCTTCCAATCAAAAATATTATGTTATGGTCAGCGGGTATGTTCTTAGATCATCTTGGCATCACATTTACTTATAGCGTGTGCAAAACAGAAATTTTTACCCGCATTCCCTTCAAAGTAATTATTCAGTAAATTTATTCAGTAAAATACATAGTCATAGTTCCATTTGACGTCTAATTAAAACATCAGGGAAATTTTTAATATAACAGTCAGATATTTAGTAAGTGTAATATGATTCTTAACCATGATTTGAAAAAAATATTCATAAAAATATATTTTTAAATATAGGTTTCAATGAATGATAGATTGATTACTTTAACTTTACCAAATTTGCTCATATTTACTCTATTTATTGTAATTTATGTTAAATGTTGAACAATAAAACTAATGAGAGATGAATAATGAATAAAATTATTTTTGTTTCAGAAACTTCCCATTTTGATAAGGAAACTTTAGCAGCATAGAGCGTTTTTGTAGTCGGTATTTTTCATGGAAATTAAGTCTACCCTATCATTCCAAAGCCCTGTGATTTCTCGTAGTTCTATCTCTATCCTTCCGCTACATATCCACTATCATTCTCGATGATCAGTTTTAATTCAAATTAATGTCACTGCCTTCCAGTCAAAGACAGTGTTTGCTCATTTTTCCATTTTTACGATACTTCTGCTATAATAGCAAACAATAATAGAAACGTAAAAATATTTATTCCATTCCAGCAAAGAGAACATGCGTATCGTTTTTATATACAATTATGAGGAACATAAGTGCCCATAAGTGTGTACTGCGTCTGATTAACACATTTTTCAAAACGTGCAAGGGTGAAAAAATCGATAAAATTTTGCACTTTGAATAATAACATTCATAGACAATCATTCATAGTCATTCTTACAAACACCAAAATATAACTAATTAAAATTTGTATATTCAGCTACCATTCTTCACCAAAGCTTTTGCCGCTCATGATGAGCAATATAATGTTCGATATTATACTGCCTGTTGTTCGGTGTCACTCCGAAGTTTCTAAATTTTTGTTGATGTAAGTAAATTCTGCATGGGAAATTAATACTTATTGCCCATGCTGTTCATATGTGTGTATGAGGATAGCATTCAATATCCAACAATATGGTATTCATGCAAGTCGCGTTCATAAGGTTTCCTGACTGAGTGCGCTACGCGGCAACCTCTTGATGGAATGAAATGAGCAAAGTTGAAGTGTGTTTTGGCTGGTGCAGTCGATTCAAAACAGGAAGAATTGTCTAAGATTCTCGGATTGGGCAGCCTTCCACGTCAACTCAGTACGTGATTTGTTGCGAGCAAATCATCGGACAACAGTCAGAGAGGAATTAGTCCACAGGGAAAAAACAATCAATTTAATTTGTGTAGTGGTTTTGGTGAGGTCAGAATACGCAGTGATGCGTTTGTGGAGAGAGGCCAGAGCCAGTGCTGGGCGCTGTAATACGACGACACGCAAGATCACACCTCTGCTTGTAACCTAATTGTTTCCCGAGAACAACACCTTGTTAGTTCTTCGCTCACTCTGCATGGCATATGTAGTCCCAGCAGACTTTTTTCCTCTACCTTAATTTGAAATTGACTTTGAAATAACGTTGATTTAGCATGTGAGCGAAAATTTCCGCTTGACCAAATGACCAGCAATAGCAATAATATACTGGGCTGGTACTGAACACAAAGTTGCCTTTTAAATGATATATTCTTCAAAATAGTTCAATATTCCGACTCCAATATTATTTCTAATATCATATCATCTCTCATTATATGAAGAAGTTAAACCAGTGCAATTTGCAGAGATAATAATACTCTCATCAGTAATTTTTCATCTGAAACGACATAGGAATCCTAGCCTTTCCTATACGACTATAGTTTGAAGTGCATTTGGAATACCTTTTATTATGCCTCGTCATGTGGTAGCTAATAAAGATTAACATTGTTTAATGGCAGAAGGATCTCGATGACCGTACAGAGTGCTCAAAGGCTGGTAGCTCTGCCGCCCGTTAGTCCATACTTAAGAGAAAAACCGTTCCGCAGGATTTTCCCTAATTTGGCCAAAAACACGTGCTACTACCAGGAACATCCCATATTTCATTTCCCGTTTTCGCTTAGAAGTGATAAATTGCTGCTTGCTGTGCCCGTGCGGTCACTGAAAAAAACAGCCTTGATATTTTTTCCCCACCAGATGGCAATCCGACAACAACTTTTTTTCCCACACGTGGAACTCTGAAACCACCGCTCTAACGATGCGATGGCTTTCTATTTTGTATTGAGATATTCTTTGGAAGAGACAAGAAAATATCTTGGCAATAGCCAAATACTCTTGCTTTGTTTACGAGAAGAAATTCTCGCGCCTTTACCAGTTTCTATTGTGAACAAAATAAATAAATGTGTACTTAGTTCTGAGTTATTATTGTGTAATAATATAGTTCACAAAAATTAATTTGTACGTTGAAAGGCACGATATTCGATAAAATTACATTCTGTTATTAAAGTCAATTTATCATAAATACGGTTCTGATTCGTTGGATTACCTTAAGAATACAGAAATGCGACGTTTCTACCAATTGGAGTTGTGAATAACATTCACCATGATATCGGAAATTTCTAGTTCTTTATTATACATCATTAAGCTTAGTACTATCAATTTCAGCATGGTAGTTTTTTAGAAAAGTTTCAAAATGAATGATAGATTTTAGAGGGTCGTTTTGTCGTTGTTATATCTCTAATATAAACAAGCGGAACTATTAGTGAACTGAATTCATGACAAAATAAATACATACATACCAATCACGCCGTTCCCTTCCGGGGTAGGCAGATTCACTAAGTTTCACTCATAAATACATAATTGTACACCTAACTCTGCTTCAATAACTTCCGCCATACTGACCTATCCTTGCAAACCTCTTTTGCTTAATTTACCCCCATACACTGCTTCATACACTCTCTCCTGTTTTAAAGTCTCCTAACATTCCCCCTCCTAAGAATTTCCTCAACCACATTCAACCACAACTTTCTCGGCCAACCTCTACCTCTCGCACCATTCATTTCACACTTATATATCTGTTTCGTTATTTGACTCTCATCCATTCTCTCAACATGACCAAACCAACGAAGCACACTTATTTCATATATGTTCATTACTGGAACTTCTAACCCACATTCATTCATTACTCACTCATTCCTGACCCTATCCATCCTACTTTTGCAGCAAACACTCCTTAGATAGTTCATAGCCATGGCGTTTAATCTACTCCAAATAAATAAATAATGAATACATAGTAAATCATCAGAAAACGTGAAAGTCATTTCTCATTTTTGAGGTTGTCTGTGCATTTTCAATGTAGCAATTGGCATTCTATCTATAAGGCAACTTAATTGATTAATAGAACGCTCAGTGATTCAATTCTATTTTAACCTTGAAGTGATATACATCGGGTATATATCATTTAAAGGTTGATTGGTTTTAACAACAGTGAACGAACGATATTCTAAATGCATATTAATAAGCATAAACAAAGAAGTAAGATACGAAAGTATACTGCTGATTGTCATGACCATTTATCAACATCAACACAGTTATTAGTTAGTAGTGAAGGAGAGGCATCCAATTTGAAAATGTTATATTGCTAAGTAGATAGTGTAGTAGAAAATAACTGAACATTGAATTTCTTTCTTATTGTTGATTATCGTTGAACGCACTATTATTTTTATCATTCAATGTTACCATATAGTTTCAAAATACTCAGAACTTTTAAATTCATAGTACAAACTTTACTTATTATGAACATTTCCTCAAGTGGAATTATGATGAGGGCTATCTTGAGGGAGAGGATTTTTCAATGTAAAGAAGTTACTCCAAGGAGAGAGTGTTGGACCAAATAAATAATTCGAGTATATTTCATGATTTTGTTACATTTTTTCGCTGGTACCTACGTTAGCATTTCATTTCCAATGATTGATGAGGCATATGAATTTTTGGTCGTTGAATTTTACTGCACTTGGCGCATTTGTGAGAATTTATTGTGAGGGAAACCATATGATTCTGTCAAAATATAGACTCAACTCTTGTATCTATCTACCTCTAAACAAAAATGTATACTTGTTTTGAATTATCTTGCATCATTGTCATACTTCGAGCCTGCGAGCGTGACAGCGCAAAGCATTCACTTTTCTGTGTCTACTATGAGATAGTTAGCATAATTTTTAAAAATCTTTTTTAGAAGGTGAAAATTGACAACCACAGTTTAATCCCTGTTTCATGGAGAAATGTTTATCCCAGTGTTGGCTTTTATTTTACACACTACTCTCTTTACAAAATAAATATATTTCTAAGATACCAATGCCAGGAACGATGACATTGATTGTCATTGACCATCGTTGCAAACGTGTAGTTGATTGCAATCTCTCCGCAGAGGAAAGAGTAATTATCCCTGGCTCTCATTAAAGTAGAATGAAAGAGGTCGTGACCCACGTCAACATGATCATTAAGCTCGGCGGAAATTATAGAGATAGATGAGTGCTTTGCGAAGAGGATTTGCGGCGGGCATCATTTTTATAGGTACCCATGGAGTCATTTTTGGAGTGGTAACGGGAATAACAATGTCACGTTAAATTGAGAATAATTGAAAGGGATAGCAAAGTAATTAAATTGCGTTAGATCAGTTAAATCAAATGGTAAATGCGCAACGCCATTGAGCCTTGGGAAACCTCGGTGTAGCAGCGAACAAAAAAATAAATCAATGGGCTGTGGAGGACAGAGGATACCAGCTGCTATGGCGTCAAAGTGATCAATCGAATTATTTTGTTCAAGCCAAGAGGGAACAAGTTGGCTGCATTTTTACATAGTATGAGTAGCAAACTCTTAATTTGCCAGGGCACACCATTTTTCCCTACGTGTTTTCTGTTCATTTAATACAATTGCGTTTGTATAGAGTCAACGAAGACCTTACGTTAGATAATTGTCATTGTGTAATGAATATTCGTCAATTTCTATATAATTGTTCAGTGCGTGAACTATGAAGAGTTATGCGAATATGATCAATGAAATTTTGATACTTATATCATTTTATATTTAAATATATTTATATTAATTATAGTATTCCACTAAATTGAAGATATTTCGATCAGACATTTTGTATGGTCCCAGCTTCATAACCTTTGGTTTTCTTTTTTTCTCAATATGAAAACCGAAGTTAGTACATTGATTTCCTTTCTTACATCAACTAATCGATATATTACATATTACTAGAAACCTCTCTTAGCATTTGCTTAACAAAACGTCTGAGATTTCTTCCCATCAGAGTTACACAGATATGACGCAAAGCCTTCAGTGCTAGAATTATTATACATTGTATAATTATGATACATATTTCTTCTACTTTCTTTTGCAAGTTCTGGTATTAAGCAACTATCTGGTATTAAGTTCTGCTATGATCTTCTTTTATCTTGATTTTTCCATTCCCTGCGTGAAGGTCTCTGGAATCTTCTTCCACTCGCTCTATGTTTCCTAATCATTTTTGGTTTGTTACTTTAATTCATTCGTTCTTAGCGTTCTCGCCATCTACATCAGTGGTGTCGTATCGTTTTGTGAACAAATTATACGCCTGTTCCTGTTTCTTGTGTCCATATTCTTTTCTCTACTTGTTCGCGCATCTCCATCTGTTCTTCTCAAGAATTTCACTTCAAAAATTTATAATAGTTGTTCATTCGCTTTTTTTTTGTTCTGATATCTCGTAACCGAGTAATGTACTAGGTATTCCCATTGTTTCATAAAACTTCATTTATGTAACTTTACTTATTTAATTTTTGTTAAAGTGCGTTGTATTGTCCCGTTTATGTATTTTAAGGTAGCGATGTCCATGTGAACGTCTACTTCACTAATGTATGCTAGTGTTATTCCGAGTAAGTTTATGGATGTTACTAGTTCTATAATTTTGAATTCAATGCCATCATTTTGATTTTATCAGTCGAGATAATAAATTCGCATTCAGTTACCGTCTTAAAGAGTTCAAAAGCAGAATTTTGGAGAGCATCTTCATCGTTGTAAATGAACTCTTGGTCGTTTGGTCGTCTACAAAGAGTTGCGTTGGCACGCATTTTAGGCTCTTAAGGTTGTGCGTGTTGTAATTAACTCTTTTTTTCCATTGCCGTGAAAAGTTGTCATTATTCATGTCGTATTCGTGAAAAGTTGCCATTATTCATGTTGGTAAAAGTTGACATTATGTCAAGTATTCATCAAAAGGTGCAGGTGGAAGACGAAATCCTGGGCCAAATCTTATTTGTACATTACGATGCTTGTGACTCGAGTGGCTAATTACGGCTCGGCGTGAAGTAAGCATAGCACACCGTGTGATGATTCACGTAAGTCAAGAGCATCGCCTACTGCTGTAGAGCTCACATAACTTTAATTCGCCGTCCCCTGCGGTAAAACATTGATATGGGTGTGTAGAGTCAATCATACTTTACTATCAGCGCTACACAGTTACTGCTGCTTACTTTTCATTTTCATGATGTTTTGAGAGCTTTGCGGGTACACCATAGATGGGATAGTTTGGGAAATCTCATCATCATCATTGGTCGTGCAGCCCTCCATCCTTCCCTGTCTAGTGCTAGTTCCCTTAACTCCTTATATCTCTTCCTATGTATGTACTTTACTCTTTATTTGGTTCATGAACTTATTCCTCGGTCTTTCTCTATAGACTCCCTCTATTTTACCTCAAATTATGTTCCTCACAAATCTTGGGCTATCTATCAAGGCAATGTTTCAATAAGTTCTAGGATTTTTTAAAATAAACAAGCCACAATTACGAATTTTTTCCCATAGTGTTAGAAGAAACAAATATTCCAGTATTGAATTCATCTGTATCTGGTGAAATTCAATCAGTCCAGTCACATGAACGGATAACAATATTGCTGTTGCTGAGAATTCTATCGTCAAAAACATTTTTTTATGATAAAATTGAATCAGGATTATTATAATCCAGGTATTTACTTATGCATATAAGATACAATAGATGTAAAATGAAATGTCTCGCGTGCTCTGTAAATGCAATGTTACTATAAAAAATGGTTCGTATAAGAAAACATTTATAATTGCTACATTTCAAATTAAGCTGTGGTGACGGCTGATTAGGTACTAGTATAAGGATAAAAGTCAAAGATAATATATTTAATTTTCCTCCTAGTTATCAATTTTCATCAATTTCTTGTGCATGACTCAAGTAAATTCCTGCGTAATAATGAATTCGTCGTCTACAAAGTGTATACAAGTGCTAGCTAAATGCCACGGTAAAGTGTGACTCTATTGCGGAAATCAGCCACGTAGTGCTGAAAGTCAAATTAAACTGTTTCCTTTTCATTGTCGTATGTGGTGATTTCAGATTGTATTTTCAACATTTTTGTGACTTCAATTAAGTTATTAGGAAATAACCTCTGTTTTTGAAATATTAATTTCTGATTTTTTTCTCGACTCTGACCAAAATTTCGTGAAATGTTTGACAAAATGTGTATTTTTTTAATCAGCGGTATATTTCAATGACTTGCTTGATTTTAATTTGTTATGATAACAAAATCTAATTTTTTAATTTCAGTTTGACCTTTAAATTATGTATATATTATAGTATATGGTTTAATATTTGTTTTTATTCTGGAGTATGTTTATTAGCATATTTTAGTTTGAATATGCTTTTATAGTCATATCTTTACCTTCTTTTTTAAAATCGGTCCAATTTCAACTGCCTACAGTTCATTTGGTACGATTTTGGGTTTCCAGAATGCATAAAAACATCTGATTTTATTTTTATCGTCTAAATATTATATTTGTTCATTTTTAATGCTGTCATGTCTGGGGTCTTTTCTGTTTTTGCGTCTTTAAGTGCTTGTTTTAATGCCTCCGCTGCAATATCTCCTACAGTTTTTTCTTCTTGCATTTCTGTTTCGTTTATGTCTTAATATTCTTCATTCAATTTTCTTTGGGGTCTAATAATAATCGTGCTAATTTTTCCTCGCTATCGGTCTCCAAATCTTGGCAATACACTTTACTGTTGTCTAATAATTCAATGGCTTATGACTCTTTAGGCATACTTCTGTCTAAAGTTTCTACTTTCTTTATTTTATGTGCACAAATATCTTGGTGTTTGTTTTGTTAAAAAAATTACCTTTTTACAAATTTTATAATGTAGCTCCATATCTTCAGGAAATCGTTCTGTCGCCTAGGTAAGTATGATTTTTAAAAAATTCAGTGTCATCTACGAGTTCGTCATTCCCGTATTTTAGTTTTTACGATGTTCTACTGGTTGACTGGCTTAAATAGTAGTGATTATATTTATCAATCATTCGTTTACATCTTTGCTACGTTAAATTTTTTTTGTTATGTGCTGATATGATATGCTTTAACCACTTGACGGTAGCGCTGTGCATACTAAAAAACGGATTGTGCCCGGCAGTCATAAAAGTCTAACTTCTACAGCAAAAGCTAAGGTGAAATGCTTTCCAGTATTCGATCGATTTCAGAACTATTGTTTATAAAAGTATTTAGGCCTGCCGTGAATAAGGAGGTGAAATACAATGAAATTGCCATGAGAATAAATCGACCTGAGCCGGAAATGGAACCACGGACCTCTGGCTTTCCGGGCCAAGGCGCAGACCACTGTGCTACCCAGACTTCTTAGTCTATATGGCAATTTGGAAGGATTCGTATGAACTGAGGGTTAATACCTTGCGGTCCAGATAGATAGCAACGTAAGGGAGAATGTACTTCAAGGAAGCCCAAGCATGAGGATTGTATCCTATACCAGCGCTGGACCCGCGCTTGGCTCTGTATGCAAAGTACATTAACACCGAGTTCACATGCAATTTCACATCCATTTCACAATTTTTTATCCCTTGTAACCACTTTGATACGGCTTGTGTCCTACTTCCTCGTGCTACACAACAATGCGATGGCTCTCAGAACAGTATGTAAATGTAGATTATTGTGTTAAATCCTTCAGTTAGTGGTAAAATTCTTAGCGGTAAATCTTTTTTTTATATTAAAACAAGCAAAAATTGCACTATTCCAAGGTATTTCGCAATGCACAAAGGTATTTCGAGGTATCAGGTACCCTGATGATGGCTCTGTGAGCTGAAACGCGTCCTACGCATTAAAATACCTTGTGGAGTAGTGCAATTGTTGTTTCTGTTTTAATATGAAGAACTTCCACAATATCTCGCCCGAATCTGTTGAAATTATTCTTTTTTGATATGTAAACGTAGTTCAAAAAAGTTTATATATTACCTATCTAAATCTCTTGAAAATATATCAAAGGATCCTGATTCGAATCCCGGTCAAGGCATATAATAAGTAATCCCCTTTGTAGAATTTTCCCTCTAGATCCCCTAATGCCTAGCTGTCCTCACTCATCTCAGCTTCCCGAGGAGACTCATAGGTTATCGCGGCTTCTTCAGATGGTGGGCGTCGTAGGGGGAGGGAGGAGTCGCGTGAGGCTCGAGGGAGAAATACCAAATGAGCGTGGTGAGAAAATTTCGAAGGCGGAGGAATGCGGTGGCGTGGGTTCCCCTGCGTGGGCGTGGCGCGAAAGGAAGAAGAGAGGCCGGTCTCGAGACGTGAGTGAAGACGAAATTCGGGGGAGGGCGAGGGTTTTGTGGGCCGCTGGGAGGGGTGGGGGGGTGCAGGAATATGGAAATCGGCGAGGAGGAGGAGGAGTGGGGGTAGGTGGGTGTGGAGGCGGTGGAAGTGGATGTACGTGCCCCCTCGTGGATGAAACGTGTGGATGAGTGCGCTCCGGGTCGGCATGGAATTGGAATACACGGAAAAGTGGGGTGAGGCGTGAAAGAAGACTTGGAGGAGGAAAAGCGTGAGATAAACTCGAACGCCAGAGCGCTTTGAGCAAACGGTTAAAGAAAGGTAATTCAAGCGATTTTGGGTCCAGCTGACCTTGTCGTACGATAAATTAGAGCGCGGCACGCGATATGTCCTATAATCGAGTAAAGGTCTCTGTTCTTGCTTGGAACTTACTTGGGATCAAACGGTACAAGGAATTGAAGGAAATACTTTAATAGCGGTGAACGGTATAGTAGAGACAAAAATGCTTTTATATCGTTGAAGTTCAGACGGAAACAAAAATAAAAGTGTGGTTTCGAAGTTTTACTGGAATGATCGCAGATTTATCACTGAAATGAAAAGGAAGAGACTTTACTAGTCGATAGGAAATAGCATCATCAATTTAGTAGGAAGAACTGATGGAAATACAGTGACCCAAACGGAGTGCACAGTAAATCTGAATAATTCAGCACCATAGTTAACGCTATAAGATTCTGGACTGAAGTTAGCAGCACATTATACGCATTGAGGTATTTTTGTATGGCAATGAATATTTGGCTTTTAAGTGGAAAGTCTTGGAATAATAACATCAGCAGTGAAGATGCAAACTGAAGAACTTTATTGATGGACTGAGAGAATTAAAAATGAAAAAATCCTACCTTGACTTAGAAAAAAAGAAGCTATAATGAAACCCTGCCAAGTACATGGAACAAAGTTATTGAACATGTTCTGAAACATAGTGCAATGTCTCGAAAACAAAATTTAGTTACTGATAGTTTTAGCTCTGATATTGTTTGATTGTCAATCGGTGTTCCTCATAAAAAAATGATTGGCCCTCTCTAATTCATTATTTTTATTAAGAACATAATTTCAGTTAACTACAGGTAACTACCGTGAAATTAGCGAAAACGCGGACGTAGAAGTTCTGTCATCGGACCTTAACAATCTTCATTCGCAGTGCCAGGAGTGGGGTCTAGAATTAAATCTTAACATGCACCACAGTTCTCTTCCTGCGAAAGACATCGCACAAATGCCATACCTACACTGTGGGTGGAGTAAACATCAAATTTTCAGATCAAGCTAAATATCTTAGAATTACCTTAACTTTTGATACATCGTGATGGACTTACATACAAAACATATGTGGCACAGGATTAAAATAACTAGGTTTTGTAAATCGTATAATGGGAAGCTCCGGGGATGAAAAAGTAAAATAAAGGTGCTACTTTGCTCTGTTTAGGCCACACTTCAAATACCCCGCGAGCATTTGGGACCCTCCTCATTAAAATTTAACGAAAAAAGTTAATTAAATACAAAAAGCTTCTGTTTTGCTTCTTCTTCTTCTGCAAAGTCAGTCTTCTGCAGTCTTCTGCAAAACTTCTGCAAAAAGCAAACTGCACGCTTTGTTGTAAACTACTACGAGCAAACATAAAGTGTCTCACAACTTTAAGAGGGTTTATGATGGGAGCCCCTAGAGACTCGGAAGCTACTTGCTAGGCTTAGCCTGCTTGAGAAACGTAGAACTGGTGTGTTTCAGAGGGACACAGAGAATATTACCATGACGCCTCACTACATCTCTTGCTCTGACAGAAGCTGTAATATAAGAGAGGTACAATGACGAACAGATATATACAATAAATCGTTCTTTCTGCGCACAATAAGTGACTACAATAAAAACTGAGCTTCACTTAATACGCTCCCATAATACACGTCAACATTTCACCTCCCGAAACCTTACATATTTACACGGCTGATGTACCAATACTCCCTGTCACAAGCCTATGCGGCGGCTCGCAGGGTAGTATGTAGATAGGTAGATAGATAATGAGAAGAGTTGTCGAAAAAGATGAAGAAAGTAATTCATGCATCTTACACATAATATCTAGTAATTAAAAGGAATACCCAATTTTGATTTGCCGGTAGTTACATAATAATGGAGTATATTGCTTTGGATTGGATTGATGATTTGGATTGATGAATTTTATTTGTTAATCACTGGATTGATGAACACCAAAATTAATCGCTGGATTGATGAATTCTTTTGATGAACAAACATGAAGAAAACCTGCTATACTTACTCAAGTTTCAATGACACACATTGAGGAAATAAAGTGGATACATTAATCGGTGATGTTTTTTATTCATGAGACAAACAGTTCAGTTTTTAGTGATATGAAGAGGAACATTCAAATCTTAGCGTCACTAATAAAATGCATTTGATGCGAAAACCCTATTGAATGAACGTAAAATGACCATTGAGAGAAATACATGACGGGAAACATCTACCATTACCATACATTTCCCTAAGAAGAAACTGACTTCGATATAATAAATTTACAACCTAAGTCACTTTTGCGACTGCTTTCTGAAAATGACGGTAGCCAGGGGAAGTAATGGAGATATGAACAATTATAAGAGACTCCGAATTTTAACCTAGTCATCTGCCAACATTAGATGAAAAATCTGTCGAGGCTATTCGATTACAATTCTTTAAAATGAAAAGTAAATTTTATGCACCTTTCTATTCATGTCAGGCTCAGCAACATGGTTTGCGGATGTTGATATGGAAAAGTGTTAGGTATCGAGCCAAGGAGTGTTTTGACTTGGTTGACTTGTAATGAGAGGTCGCAGGAGCAGGGACATTTCTGAAAAATTAGAAGGAACTGAACTGAATGTTACTCATAGGGAGAAAAAAACCAGGAGATATTCTTCCATTTTTACTCCTACTGTACGAAACCATTCGAGGAATACTGCAAAAAGCAGGTAAAGTAATTAAACAATAAGGGTTAACCTAAAGTCAAACCGATCTAGCGTTTCAGCTACGTTGTAGCGGCATTTGTAACGACAGATGTATCAGTTATAATAACAGTGGTAGCACTCCTCTGTGTATCGGAATAAACAAGCTCCTGGATAGATATTTGGGGAGGCGACCGACGCACAGGGGGCGGAAATCGAAAAAAACTTGTCAAAACTAATATCTCCGTTATTATTTAACGTAGATCCACGATTTTTTCCATTTTTGGTTGTTTTTACCTCCTAAATCCGAATTTAATGTTTTTTTTTGCTGTAGACCAATCAGGGGCAGTTAGAGGGGCCTCTCTGAAATCTTTATTCCTTCTTTAAGCCCTTCTTTAAATATTAAAAGCGCTGCATGTAAGATACTTATAATATTCCTACAAGTACTATCAATGAGTTAGCAACATCGATACATAACTCTGAACAACTTTTCCGTGAAATATCGATACGCGGTATCGATACAATATCCCATATAGTAAGGATAGGATTTTTATCAATGTATTCCACGGAAATTAATGTAAGTAATTTTTTTATTATTTTCATTAGAAATTGAACCATATTTCTGTATCTTAAATGAATGACTAATTACATGGAAATAATACATACATGAGTAAATACAGTTAATGGTCATCGTCATCTGAATCAATCTCGTCGCTGTCTCCGTCCGACTCTGTGTTCTCATCAATCAGAAGGAGATTCCTAGCTTCTTTGGGTACTTTCACATTTCCCTGATTTGAATCTGTTGACGATGATATTATCGGGTCCGAAGATAGAAGAAGTCTTCGAAAAATATCCTCGAATGACACCATTCTTGAAAATTTTCTGAAATACTGCTCCCGGAACCTCCGAATATCCTTATGCCTCGATTCAAGGGCCTCCTCCGACAATTGTCCAATAGGTAGCACTGCTGCTCGTACAATAGACGCTCCATGTATAAGAATCTTATGTACAGTTGGGGGCATAAAATACCATGAATAGTACTCCACATAAAGGGCAGCAGTGGAAGAGCAATAATCGCGGAAACGCTCTACGTCAATCGAAAGTCCACTAGATAAGGCTTTCAGAATGGTCGAAAACCTCTCAATAAGCTCCTTATTAATACCTGGAAAAATATGACGACCAGGTATTATTCCCACTGTGCGACGGCTAAGGTCATTTGCGCCATAGAGGATAGGTAAGGGTGGAAGGGTGGATAGAAACCCGGCGTCGGCATTATCCTGCTCTTAACGAAAGGCGCCAAGGGAACCACGCCTTAACGTCTCATCCGACAGAAGGAGTATTGTACTTGAAATGCCCTCCACAAGACAGTCAAGTAGGGATCGGGTTTCCTCTGAAAAACATCCTCCACTGCAGGGATTTGAACCCTGGCCGCCCCTGTGGTAGGCGAGTACTCTAGCCACCCCACCAACCCGATCCCCACGAACTCCTATACCTTTGTTCAGATTTGGTGCCTGCCGTTATAACAAAGGTTTATACAAGCGAGTCAGCATTTATCAAATGAAAAATATGATTTTAAAAAAAGAGAAACGATACTTTCTCTCATCAAAACATAAAATTATAGCGCTGGAATAACAATTCCGCATAGAGCTCCACTCCATACACATTGATCCCCCGTTATTCTTCCACCATATTCTTTTCGTTTTCCCAAAACCCAATAATTCTACTCCAGAGCAATAAATAATAATTCTCACTTATTCTGGTTGTATTGTAAACTCCGCGTTGGACTCGCTGTAATACTCTCTGCTCGCGTTAGGCTTAGATTTCTGAGTAATTCACAAGTCCGTTTAAATTCTTGACCAACAACGGATTTATCCTTGATGCAGCAAAACGACTGAATCCTATCATCCAACGCTACTGTTTATATCTCCTAGTCTTTCTTTCTTTATGCGTTTCAATGCTTTATGTAACTTTTGTGAGTCACTAGCCTTGATTTGCGTTTTCACCACTTGGGACGTTTATATTTTATAACTGGCGCACCCAGGGTTACCTCATTATTTTCACTGCCACTATTATTTCCAATGAGTTTTTCATGTTATGTTATAGCCATTGAGTGAGATGAAGAGGGCATTACGTTATCAAATTCTACCCTGACAATCGAAATTACAACCATAATAGTTAATTCTGCTTTTCATATGCGTGTATATACAAAATCAGGTGCAGAGGAAGGAGGAGAATGGAGGGGAGGGAGAAGGGAGAGGGGTTTGTGTGTGGTGTTATGGGTCTCCAACACCTTTCCCTTCTCCCTCCCCTCCATTCCCCTCCTTCCTCTGTACCTGTTTTGGTATATATACGCATGTGGAATAATATTTGCTACCTGAAGATGTCAGTATGCGACGAAACCCGGATCGTAAGGAATAAATCTATTTAGTGAACCATTACTAGAATATTTTAATATCCGATATGGATAGGTTCCAGGAAGTCAAGCCTGAAGTTATTAGTTATGTTATGAATTTTATTCGATGTTACTCTAATTTCCCCCTGGAATAAGAAATGTTATTAATTTAAAAAATAAACAAACGTATATGTAAAGAGAATACATTTGAAGTAGTAAAAGCTTGCTGATATCTATTAATTATCAGTGGAAAATGTCGTAAAATTGCAAAATTAGCACGTCAGCCCGTGAGCCCCAGTGGAAATTCGGGGATAACAAAGAAGGCGGGAAGGCCACGCCTATAGCTTGCCTTACAGCTTTTTGCACCAGTCGCCAAATAAGCGCTCTCTCAATCTACTGCAATGGTTCTTCCTCTTTGGTCTTCAATATGTCAACTGATTTGTAGCAACTCGCCATTCCTCACGTGCCTTCCTCTTCATTTTGGCGTAGACTTTGCATCACACTTCCTTTATTGTCTGTCCCAAATATTGCAGACGTGGCCTTCCTATAGTTCTCTCTGCTTTAATTTTTCCCTCAATTATAAACTCCAGTAGCCCTTCGTGTCTCAGTTGGTGTCCAATACGCTCGACTTGTCTCTGGACTAATGTTTCTCCAGGCTGTGTTTTTTATCTACTCGTTGCAGAACTTCTTCATTTGTCACCTTGTCAGCCTATCCGATTCTTAGCATGCGCCTGTAGCACCAGAGTTCAAACGAGTTGATTCTTCTCTTCTACGCCTAGAGTCTATTTCTCACACCCGTAGAGCATTACACTCCATACATATGTTTTAAGGAGCCTTTTCATTATTTGCAAGCTGTTTCATCGGAACGTAAATAGCTTAATTTTTTCGTTGAAAGCACTTTTGGATTGATTTATTCTACTCTTTATTTTGTCCCTACTTCGCCCATCTCTCGCTATTCTACTTCCTAAGTACAGAAAGCAATCAACTTGATTAACACGCATATTATCGACCACCATCTGCGCCTTCGCTACTGCAATGGTTATAGCCATTTATTTAAATTTCTTAGCTCATATTCCAAACTGTTATAAATAAATTGTATTATAGTTTTACATAAATTTTCAATTGCATTACTGCTTTCATTTTTGTCATTCGTCTTGCCCACCGACGTTGAAACATGTCGGTTGTAAAGGTGTTGCACAAAATTTATCTCGCAAATATTATTATCCTAAGACCTCGTTCTGAAAATTTCAGGAGTGTATATTGGCCTATTCTCTTTTGACACTTTGTGTGCTACGGACGTAGTGGTCCATCGTCCTATATTTTCTGCAAAGAACGGTGATTGTACTAGTCCGTCCATGGATTATTATTGTTGAATGGCAGCTGAACCCAATAGTATAGCTACAGTCTTTCTGGTAGACATATATAGGACCACAAAGAGCCAATATAAATTTAATTGCAAATAAATATCCTTTCACCTACATTTAAAAGTCTTCTTTCATAATCCAGGCATGTGTGTAAAATCCTCAGTTTTTCGGAGAGGACCTTCAATTTACAGCCCTGCACCCAAAGTGAGTAATGTTTTACCTGCGTTATGATTTTTGTATGAACAAGCTGTCTAATTCATGTCTTTACACCTACTATCCTTTTTGGTGAATATCAACCTCATGTGTATTGAAATATTGCTAGAACTTCACACATAAAATATTTACATATACATATAAATTCCCACAGGAAGGCAGACGGAAACACAGAATCACAAAATTAAAAAAACACTCACGGAAAGTTCCTTAATATTTCGGTGCTATTGGCACCTTGTTTGCAAGGTTATAGAGGACTGAGAAGGAAGGGAGGACTGAGGTGAAAGGGAGGGGAGGGACAGAGGGCAAGGGGAGGAGGGAGAGAGAGAGGAAGGGTGGGGGTGGGAAGCGGGAAGTAGAAGAAATTTGAAAAGGAAGAGATAGTCTGAGAAACAGAGATAAAAGATAGTGGAATTTATTGAGTCCTGGCGGAGGGAAAGCTTGGAAAAAGTAAAAAAAGTGGACTCAAGATCTTTGATTTGGAGGAGGAAGGTGGAAGGGAGGCGAGAATACCAACCTTAAAAATATTATTAAAAGTAGTGTTGTGGGATGAAACGTGGGTGGCGACAGGGAGGGAAACGGAAATGGAAGGTGGGTCATTGCAACTAGAGCGGTGGCCATTCATGCGAATGTTAAGCAGAGTCGTAGTCAAACCAATGTAGAAGTTAGGGCATAGTTAACAGAGGAGGATATAAAAACATTAAGGGAAATGCAAGAGAGTGGGGGGACGGACGGAAGATGAACGGCAAGGAATTTATGAGAATGAGGATGAGAATGCCACAGGTTTTGCAACGTGTTTGCTGTCGCCACCCACGTTTATTACGTTACATCTTCACACCTTCATTGTGTTTGTTGATTTTATGTGTTCCTATCCACTTTCTTTCTACCTTTCTTAGCACTGGCACATTTCACAGTATTGAACTACGGTAGTAATATAATCGGTTGAAATAATGATAATAAAGGCTTTTAGAAGAACTCAAATGGGAACACAGTTGAAATTTTGATAAAAAAGATGTTTTGTACTAATAGAGAAGGATGTTTTTAAAACAAAGGGTGTAAATTTCGAGTAACATATGTGATTTAGCAGTAGCTTACGACCCTCGAGTATGTAAATCGTTGTATCAGGAAACATTTGCTGAATATGAGGGACGAAACTCTTGAGAAGGAAGAGAATCGTGTGCATAAAACGTGCACAATAATAAGATGTGTTAATTGTTCAGAGTTTCTCACGTATTGTTTCATTATTAGCGAAGACTGTTAAAAACTAGTGTCAAAATGTTTAGTAGACTCTGACCTCTTTGCGGTAGGGTGAAATGGAATGCTATAAAAGTAATATGGCGCTGTCATTTGGACGGGTGTCGGATAAAGCATCTATTTGCGGAAACTTAACTGGATGGAATAGTTTTACATAAGCGAGACCGGAACTTCCACTTTTCGTTTACCATGTAAAAATATCTGTGAAGGGAGTATGTGATGGATTGCGTTCTTTCCAATTTGTAGAGCTGGATGATAATTTGATGGATCACATTTTCGGGAAAAAATAATTCAGCTAGCGCATAATTAATGTTTCTTTAATGAATAATATTCTGAATGGCTGGCTTTATACAAATACTCTTCAATTTTCAAACTTAACATATCTAATTTTCTAACTGATAAATCGATTTAAGCTATAGTTGTCATCGGCTTTCTTAAAGCTATGATTTCCGAAAACCACAGTTTTTTTACCCATCTAACTACTTGACCAATGATCTTGCCATTTACAGCATTTTTCAATTTTATGCTGTTAAAAGTATAATTTCTTTTACGTAAGGTTCTTCTCTCTGGACGCTAATTGAATATTTAAAAATAAATACTTGACAAACGTTAATATTTATGTGAGGGTTTACAGCTTAATTACTATTATATTTTACGAAAATAATCAACAACAAAGTTAAACAACTGTCGTCCCCAAGATATGGATAACATTTTCCCTAATTTTAATTTCTATTTGCTCTGCTTTTTTCCTTATTTTCATGAGTGTATTACGGCATGAGTGTCAAATTCATAGTTTTAATCTGTCCCCACTTCTTCCGTGTAGATTAAATTGATCACTTTGCAAAAGGAAGTAGGACATATTTGCTCTTTATTCCATTTTATGTATAAAAGAGATAAAATTCTGCAGTGTAACAATCATTGTTGCTGTTATACAGCATAAGAGTTTGTTGTAAGTTTACTCAGTGTTATGCATCTACACCCTTCAGTTTAAGACCAATTTATCGGGGTGTAAAGCTAACTCGATGTTCTCGTTTTCAGTTTATAAAGTAGCTCAGGAGGTGGTGTCTTGAGAGACAAGCCATACTCCGTGATATAAAATTGGAATGAATATAGGGATGTTAAATACTTAGACTAACTTCCATCTCCGTATCCAGTATGCCCCGAAATCTGGACAATATTCATGGAAAATAAAAAGTTAGCGTTTAAATTAAAAAATAACCTTGTTAGAGAAATAGTGGGGTAGAAAACAGTGGTCAACATATTTTACGAAGCATGATATCGCAAACCATATACCTCGACCCCCTACGTTCACTAATCAGCGCGAGAACTTCGTCGGCTTCACTTTAGAAGAGGACAAAAACAGGGTTTCTGATGAGCTAAGAGCGAGTGTTGGTTTTTTGTTATCGGAATCGGGGCATCTATTTTCACTTGCTTCGTGGATCTGAAAACTAACGAGTGACGCGGCGAGACTCAATCGATAACTTTTCTTTTGTCTTCCCTCCCGCCGCCGGTGAGAACCCGAACACTCCTGTTATTTTTTCAGTCTGAGGTGCTTCGGGGACTATTTTTCTCCCCAACACCACTCACGTGGAGCTCATGGTTGCATGGCGAAAAAGAATAACGCTTCGCGGGTGATATTTTTTAATCATGCGCCTTGGTTGCGGTCGTTCCAAGGGGAGAAAAAACAGAGGGTGGTTGGTAGGGAGTTGGGTTTTCGTTATTCATTTTTCCTTGCACGGTTTTTGTTTTTTTTTATAATTATTTCTCGCTTCTCCTTTTTCTTCTTCTTCTTCGTCTTCTTCATCTCCATCTCCTCTCCTCGGGAAACAAGACGTGCGTGAGTGGAAGTAATGACTACGTGCTCTTTCTTTCCCTTTCCATTCCTTTCTTACCCCGGGAGCGCTATCTCTCCTTGAGAATCTTCCAACTCCGCACTTCGAATATTCATTCGCTCTCTCATCCGCCGTCTCTCTCTTCCTCGGCCACACTCACTCTTCTCTCTCCACGTTCTCTTCCCCCCCTTTTGCCCTATCTCTACCCGCCCATCTTCATCTTCTACCCTTTCATCTCGAAAACCTTCCTTTCCCTGTTTCTTTCTCTTCTCTCCCTTTCTCTCCTTTTTCTCCTCCTCTTCTCCCAGCCTCTCCTACAAAGAAGAAGAGGCATAAAAACCACTTCCCCACCTTTAATCCTTCTTTTGTCAGCCAACCCACCCATCCTTCGTATTTTAGCCATTCTCTTTCTTGCTCTCACCTCATTTTTTCTGCCTCACCTTAGAAACTTGGTTTTTTTTCCTGCGAGTTTATTTCCTTTTGTCAACTCATTATTATTCCTTTGGGTTAAATTCGCCCTTTTTATACCATGGGTTCCATATTTAACTTCCTCGAGTTTCTCTCCCCGTCTTTATTAGGTTGTTGGATGATTTTTTTTAAATACAAACACCAATTATACTGCTTGGTAATAATCCTCTGTGGCCTTTTTTCCGCCTTGTCTGGTAAGCGGTTCTTGTACAAGATTTGTTATCATGACTAAGGAGACTGAAAGACCAAAGATGTTTACGCTATATTATTCTAATTGGCTCTAAAAAAACCCTTCAATTTTATTATTCACATTATCAATGAAAAATGTAACTAATTCTGTAAGTATATTCCCTTTTGCTTTTACACCGAGTAAAACTCACTGATGAATTTAGCGTTGTACATTGCTAGTTACCTCAAAATGCCAATTAGTATTTCAAAAAAATATTGAATAACACGGCCTTCTACGAGGACCCTCTTAATCATTTTTGACTATGGTACATATATGGTGAGTTAAATATTATTTCTGCTGCCTAAAAGTGATCCATTTTCCTTAATGTAATCTTTCTGATGAAAACTACTATTTTTCTGAATGTACGTGGCTGAGTTGATGGAAATGAATGATTTGCTCATTCGATTACGAAAAATTCCCCAGTTGGATGTAAAAAATTAGATTATTAACAGCAATTTCATAATGAGGAAATCAACGTAGAGGAGAGAAAAACTCTCACCCAAATTGTATAGCAATAATGATGGTGCACAAAAAAAGTTTTAGGAAGAGAACTGCGGTTTGCAAAATTCATCGTCCCAGGCACAAATATGCAGAAGGAAATCTCCTCACCGGAAAAAACGCCCGTTTGCACTATTGCAATTTAGCGTATACTTTTTTCTGATTGACTCCCCAGAAAATCGGTGTTTTTTTCCTGCGACTCCCCACTCCTCCGGTCTACCTCGCGATCGAGGCTCTCTCCGCCCTGTCATTAATTTCTCCATCAACACCCGCGCCACCTTTGGGCTTCCGCTTTCAATCGGACATGATCCCTCCGCGAACGCCAAAACCCCCCTACCTCCCCGGACAGCCCCTCGCAACCCCCCGGGGTCCCTCGGCCACTCGACCCCCTTGCCTGACCGTTCCATTTCCTATGCCCATCCATCCTCGATCAACTATCCTCCCCCTGACGATCTCACCTCCTTCCAAGTCTCTGTATCTCTTTCCTCTTTCCCCAAAACCCTCCCTCTAACCTCTTTCCCCTTCCTCTTCCCAACATTTTGCGAGGCAACACTGGCCACCACACTCTCACGGACCGCTTTTTGGTCACTAGTCATTCATCCGCTGGGACTTCCAATTTTCCGGTCAGTTAAAATCGAGCGGCTCTTATGGATGGCCTCCTGCTTCCCCCCATCACTTCCCCCTATACCCTGGCCGATTTCCTCTCGCCACAAGCCAGCTCCCGACCTCCTCCCAACCCCGTCGCCAACTAACCCGCCCCAATTTTCCAAATTCAACACCCTTTCCTTTGCTTCCTCATGTTTAGCCTTCGGTTCACTCCCCCTTCCTCCCCACCACACTTTTCTTCTATCTTCACACACGTTCAAACTCGTCTTTCCCCATATTCCTTCGCATGGCTACAAACAACATGACTAGCCTCCTTTTATCCCGACCATAATACATCCCTTTAATCCAAATAATCCCCTATATCCTTTAGCTAGTCAGTTTACCTCCGGCCCACTCTCGAGGCTGCATACTTTCGTATGCCTTTTTTTGTCCATATCGCGTTTCCGAAATAATTTTAATCCTTTTCACCTTACATCTCTAGAATACTACCCTGGGAGCCGTGAGTGCTGTGTGGCAGTAAGAGTCAGGACGCTGTCCATAGAAGAGAAGATTGGAAAAATACGGAATTGGACGGAGGCGAGTCGTATGTTGATTCGTTTTAACTTAACTTAAGATGCGTCTTATCTTACTGTCAGTCCGTTTTTGTGCTAATTATCAATAGTTTTTGGGATGGGGGAATCTTAATATCTCTTAATTTTGCGGTCAAATTTTCTTCGTTTTTTTCCCATTTATTCTAACAAGTTAATTGCCAGAATACAGATCCATTATTCGTTGACGACCTTGCAATCTTTTGCTGGCCGTCTAACTCATCCTGCGTTGATAAGCATACACAGCTAACTGTTATTAGTTAGTTAATTGAACTATATGATTGGGTTAAGAGAAACGAGCTTTGCTTCTCTAAGGAGAAAACCGTATGTGTATATTTTCACCTGTTACGGAGTATTGATATATCCGACAGTATGGTTTGGTATTTGGAAACCCTCCTTACGTGGAGTTTGTTCGATTTATAGGCGTATTTTCAGACCATAGATTGGGTGGCAAGAACGTCTTCGTAACTTATTCGAAAAGTGTCACCGCAGCCAATATGTTTTACGTGTTGTAAGCAATAAAACATGGGGTATAGATCACACCACTCCGACTTAAATATTGTGAGATGATTCGTCCTAAAATGGACTACAGGTGTTTTTACAGTAATTTTTATTTGCGACCCTTAACAACGGTCCTCAGTGCGGGATTATGACTTTCCACTGGGGATTTTAGGACCTCCCCTACCCCTAGTCTACAGGCAGACGCCGTGAAACCGCCACTGGCTACTTATGGGCAAATATTAACAGCTATGAGACAAAAATTTTATCACAGATGAAAAATTAAGTTTTTAACTTCGTTTTTAAAGCTCGGGTTAAGGTATTCTTAACAGAAGGACCAGGGCAAAATAGCTGCTAAGGGTGCGCTTCAAAGAATTATGGGGATTGTAAAGTTTTGCTACCGGAAGTGTGTGCGATTGGATATTCAAAATTTCCACCGAGTTAAAACCGTGACTACAGTGCCTGGCCTTTCTTGCCACAGAAAATTTTCTCTCTCTTTGCCGGAGTAGCAGAGCCTCTTAAGATTCCAGTTAAACCACCTGGATTTTATCCCCTTGCACACGGATGGATTGAAGCCAGATTCAATGTGCGCTTGTGCAGAGTTCTCTACTAATCATTAGGTAAGAAATGCTTAATTCATTGTGAATGTTCACTCCTGAATTATTCGCGAATAGAATGGCCCTGAATTATATCCGGTGTAATTATGGCTCTTTCTTGATGTCTAACGATCTTTTAAGTGCAGTGAAATCACTTTCGGTGTAGTCTCTATTGTACCTTCTTGCTCAGATTACAGAATGCGCTCTCCGATCCATTATTAACAATAGAGTTAAAATATCCTTCATATGGTTTCCTTGACATGAGAGAATAGCTAAAAATAAACACATGGATTAGGAAGCGAAGGAGACGCTACACATTACAGAAATGTTATCAACCACGGCACCCTTAAAATCTTTGTTTTGGTGCCCAGTAGTGAACAAATCGAAATATTTCGGCATGGTATAAAACAGCAAACTAGTAACTAGTAGGTAGTAAAACTGGTTATATCAACATGGCCCTCTTCAGTGAGGTGTACCCGGAGGAGGAGAATTCATACCTCTCCACAGAACAGAAGGCATATATATGGTAGATGATGGTGACTCCCCTCTGAATGTTCAAAATATCCTGATAGCTTTGATGAATGCATGATGTTTTTCACAGTATTAGGAACTGTTCAAGGCAGATCTCCTTAAAGTCTCCCCGAGGTATTGCTTTTTGAAAAGTTGTAATAATTTTTAACTGGCAAATTATAAATTTCTCATCCATCAAACAACAGCATACGTATTTTCTTTCAAATCGTTACCAGTGAATAAAGCTCTCTATTTGATTAATTAAAATTACTTTGGGATGACAGTGGTGTAATAGGACTGCAGTAGTCGACGCACGCAAATCCAATTCCACTACTCCGATACAAATCTATTGGTTCCCAGGAACGTGCCAGAATTTCCACAGGACGATATAGTGGCCGGAATTTTTATTCGGGCGAATTGTAATGCCGGCAGAAATTTGGGTACGTCAACTTACTAGAGAAAATTAATAGCATGTATTTCCGTAAAAATTATGAATTAAATGAGCCAAAGTGTAGAGATGTCTAAAATTTCGAAAATTACTGTTTCTTAAGAATTAAAAAACAAAGGAGACAACATCAAGCCACGCCATGCTCCCCTAGATGTTAAGATTTTCATGGATAACCTGATGAGCTTACTCCGTAAGAAAGTTTCACACACCTAGAGGAGTGCTGAATTCGCCTTATCTACAATTTTTATAAATGTGCTCTTGGCCACCATCGTATGGATCCTGCACCTATTGATGTAAATGAAATGCGCGCCTAGGTGACATAAACTGTTTTTTGATATTGACATAAAAAGTTTTATGCACGTTATCCAAGCGTATAAGTTTGACAGTATCCTTTAAAGAAATGTTGTTGTAATGTTACAGGAAAGAAAAGAATTGTTCTCTACTTGTGGTCAAAATTATTTCATATTTCAATACAAATATTTCGCCGTATATTTTTAGTATCTTCAGTGCTTTTCAATTTGCAACATACAGCCATTCAACAAAGTAAATGTCGACTATGAGCTCTATGAGTGAGAAAAAATAACAGCTTCGTTTGACAATATTAGTTCAAAAATTACCAATAATTACTTATTTTTATATTTTACTTTTTCAACCGCAGACCAGAAGCAAGGTGCACTATTAGTGGGGTAATTTTTTCCACAAATGCTTGGAAGCATTTGTAGCACCTTGTAGCCCATCTGCTTTTAATTCATGAGAAAAATGAATCAGGTACCCTCCACAGGAAAGTAGCCAAAGTTTCTAATTTGAGCCTAAGCTGTTTCTTACGCATATTTAAAGCGTTTAATTTTTGTTTCATGTAGATTAAGATCCTCAATATTAAGAATACTACGCAAATCTTTGGCAATGTAATGAATCAATCCTTTGTCATGGGTTTCAACTGAATAAAGAGTATTTTACCCACTTGGTAAGCTTAAGGGCATGATGCAATTAGACGCTGCAAAACACCTGCAATTACCAAATACAAAGAAAAACAAAATTTTATAAAGCATCACTGGAGAGCGCTCAACAAAAGCTGGGATGTGGAAAAGGCGCAAAACATGGAGAATCCATTGTTATTTCGTGCAAAACTCAAGAGTTGACGTTTTTATCTACGAAAAGAACAGGGGAAATCGCTTTTCAAATAATATTTAATGCAAGGCGCCTTCTCCATTTCCGCCATACAGACGAGTCGGAGCTTTTCGTAGTATCGTTGAAAGAACATCGACTTCTCTCTCTCTCTCTTGAGGACTTAAACCCCTCGCCCACGAACTCGTTTCGGCTCGTCGGCTTCCCCTGCGGGCTTACGTACTTACTTTCACTTCCCTCCCTCCACAAACCTCTCGTGTCGCAGTTCCCGCTCAATCCATATTCCACGCAACCTCTCTCCCACGTTCCATCTTCCCTTCTTCACTCCCTCATTTTTCCTCCGCACCCTTCCACTCCCTTTGCTTTTTTAAGCCTTTCCGAATAGCTTCCCAAAACCCCCAACGGAATCTTGCCTCCCCTTCAAATCCCCACACTCCCTCAAAGTTAATTTTCAATCCTCCGGAATAACCTGATCCATCATTCAATAAGTTCCCTCTCTCTCTCTCTCTCTCTCTCTCTTACCTTAACAGGGTACTTCTCCTCATTGGCTTCCGCCCAATTTAGCATTTTTTTCAACCTGCCTTTTTTGCGTTCCAAATTGAGTTAAAAGTTTCATCTGTTACCTGTCCTCCCTCCACTTTACTCAGTACTTTTCGCGCGATCGTAAACCAAGCGAGGCTATCTCGTCATAATAAGAAATCATTCTCTTCTATTAGGCATAGCATGACTCTTACGGGATGCATACGTTCATTTACTCTTCTTTTATCCCCGATTGCGTAATTTAACGTGATTTAAAATGAAGGAATTTCAAGCGTACGGCAAACTCTCTGGACTTTCTAACGATGATGATTGGATTGGATATAATGGGAGGCCACCGACAGCTAAGGTCATTTGCGCCACAGTAGATATGTAAGGGAGGAAGGGTGGATAGAAACCCGGCGTCGGCATTAGCAAAACACGCCAAGAGAAACACGGGTTAACGTCTCATTCGACAGATGGAGTACCGCAATGAAGCGCTCTCCACAAGACACTCAATTAGGGATTGGGTTTCCTCTGAAAAACATCCTCCTCTGCTGGGATTTGAACCCCAGTTAGCGAGTACTCTAGCCACCACACCAACCCGATCCCCCGCGATGATGACATTTGCCTCAGTATACTTCTTATACAAACCTAACGTAAATATTTTAATGACTCGTTGCGGTAGTTTGGCATTGTATGGAAACATGAAGCATTCGGTTGTCTTCGTTAATATTATTACTGGCATATGAGATAAGTGATGAAGAGTTCAATGAGCACATGGTTTTAGAATTGAAGAGAGAAGACAGTTATTAATTCTCATGGGAGTTGATAATATGGTCAACTGGTCTCGGTCATTCATCATACATAACCAATTGTTTAAATTGTTCTGATAACAAGTTAGTTAATGGCTCACAAATTATTGTATTGATGGTTTTCATTCCACTTTAGGTACGAGGCTCTGAACTACATGATATGGTAAGTTATTTTGCAAATTTGACTATATACAGTAAAATGTTGTTTTTTGTTTTACGATTGGTGAAAAAAACAGTGGAATAGGGTGAAACATTTTTAAATGTAAATTCCTTGCATGGTTAAAATGAGCTTAGGAGTTAGTTTTGCAAATTGTAAATATATTTCAGCGATGTGCACAGAATAAATCAGTATTTACTGCTTATGATTTTTTTACAAATTAAAACCAAAATTTGTTCGATATACTTCAGTAAGTAAAATTTTTAAGTTACACATAGAGAAATTTGGGCAATTTCGGAACTGGCGTGTATTTCAAATCATGAACAGAAAGTTTTACAGATTGGATTATTTTAGATGCGCTAAAATATAGTAAATATTAATAGAAAATGAAATATGACAAATAATGTAGTCCATCAACACCACTAGTAATATTTAAAGCCATGAGCAACATTAATCATTTGTGTGAATTTCTGACGGCCTAAAAAATTGAATCAATGATTGTACAACCAAGTGAAAGAAATTGAATTGGTTGTGCATTGGGAAAACATGGCTGTATGATAAACAAGAGACCTTATTTAGTGGTGTAAAAAGCTTTGCTACAGTCAATTAGTGAAAGGGCTTATCATGCCTGAAAAAGGAATTACCTGAAGAGGTTCTGTGAAACAGACGAAATCGTCATAGGATCATGTCGAGCACAGTTTGGAAAAGCAGGTGTTCTAATGTTTGCTCTAAGCAAATCCAAGATATATCGTGGTATAGTCTTTTAAAAGCCTATTTCTCGAAAGATATCCTTTTATGAGGCTATTCACCCATACTTGAGGGAGAATGTATTTGATTGTAATCACGGAGACCTACTTGTCGGGTATTCCACCATAAAATAAGTTGCATTGTAGTTGTAGTGTATTTTATTTATGTAACCTTACAACTTTATTTTGGAAAATCAATGTGTGACTTTTATTGATATAGGCTAAGGTATGCCGTGATCAAAGAAGTTCTAGCTTCAATGCATGTAAAGGAATCAATGAAAATGATTTTTGATAATTTACCAGATTCTCTCGACCATTTTTAACTTTTCTCCTCTAATGGATTCATTTCCATATAGCTTTAAGTTTTTATGGATAATCCTTGCTTTTATTAAGCCATGAGTTACGTTGGTATTTGCTAAATTTAAAAAAACCGTTCCAGAATAGTTCAGAAATAATTTTACTTTGTAATATTCAATAGAAAGTTTTATTTCTTCTTATTTAGGAAGAAATAAAGTTTCTGTGAAATATTACAAAGTGAAATTATTTCCAAACTATTGCGATGTGGTCCCACCATGTTAAGCCTAAAAATTTTATATAAATTTTTTTTGAAATTTTACATGTTGCTAACGAATTAAAATGTCCAGTAATTTAGGTACCTGTTTGATCTTTAAAGGTTTAAATAGGTTGACAAATGGACTCTAGTAATTTTATGCCGTATGAATCACAATTTATTTTTCCCATGTCATCGAATTTTCCTTTTTATCAAATATTTACTATTCACCTTGTTTTTTATTTTATTTAACTTAATGACAAACAAATATTACAAATTAGGTAGGCACTCTATTTTAGCTTGTTAGCTTTTAAATGTTTAAATACTAAACTCCCACAAGCACTTCAGGTGGAAACTGTACCGCTAGTAAGTCGTATTAAATCTAATACCGTCTCTAGTTCATTGCTATTCGTTCACAGTTTCCTTTTAAAGCGACGTTGGACTAGAACACTTCACCCATATATTATTGTTTAGAGTTATATCAACTATCATGAAAGTAGCATACAATACTAATAAATAATTGTGCACCTTCGTGGGACCTTAGAATTAAACCAAACCAATTTTGTGTACGTTACTCCAATAGCTTAGTCTGTCAATTTTCCATATAAGTCAGATTGACTGATTCACCCCATTGTACTAGGCATATTTTTATACTTTTAGTCCAAAGTTCTGTTATTAGTACCAGGCTACCAGTATAATATTTGGTGTCCCCATGAACTACAGTTGATGCGGATGTGTATTAGTATCCTTAAGGATATACAACTACAATACACTCAGCTGTAGAGCCATGCATAACAATCAGGATAAATACGATTTTAGGTGAAACGAGTTACCAGTTCACATTTGCAGAGTAACATAATGCACCCTATAATACGGCGTTCATCCTCTATTATTTCAAAATAACTAACATTTAGCTCTACTTATGCCACACGTGCAACGAAATTTCTATCCTCTTCTCTCCCTGTCGTAAAAACTTATGAACCAAACACGGTCATGTAATTGGTACTCTACATTTGAGCGTAATAGCGTGTTCACTCACCCAGTTCGAATTGTATCTTTTTGGAAATTTATTCAAATTGCAGAAACACAAATTAGTCAGTAAGAAAAAAACTCGTAATTCACTGTGGTAGCTAACGGTGCTGAAGTGCTAGGAAGTATCGTCAGGATGACCACCTCTTACTCCTCAGCACATTTAAAAAAAACAGGAAAAAATACGACCAAAGCATTCCTCCATTCTCCAATTAATGAAAGCAAGGCCCTAATTCCAAGGAGAATGGGAAGTTAAGGGAAGAATGGAGAGAGAGAGGGTTGGAAAGTATATAAAGAGCCAGGAGGACGCGATGAAAGAGCGGAAAAACGACTGTAGGGTGGTTTTTCATGGCGTGTGCCATGGGAAGAGGAGGTGAAGAGAGAGGGCGAGAGAACTCGAATAAAAGTATGCTCGGTGGTGGAATTCGCGAGCGAAAAACGCCTCCCCCAAAAGCTCGTGCGGGAATGAGAGAACATGAGAACAAGTGAAGCAGCAGCCGTGCATGTATGAAAAATAAAAAGGGTTAAGGAGTGAGCTTTCGAGTTTCGAGAAAGAGAGAAGAGAGTTTTGTGTGAATTCCCGCGACCATCCTGGTAGAAACAACTGTCGAGGAGACATAAAGAAGGCAAAGAGAGGGGAAGGGAGCAAAAAGCCATTCGTGTGGACAAGTTGTGCGTGCCCTTGCTGTCCCCCCTCACCCTTTATCTGGCAGATCGAAAAGAGTATGAAGTTGGAGTGCGTAAGGCGTCGCACTATCTGTATAGCATGGAGTATTGGATAAAAGGGTGAGTGAATGGACCAAAATAGAATATATAAACAGTAAGGACAAGAAGGAAGATCCTGCGTTCTGGCCTATTGTGCGTGCATTAGTGGCATGATCATGCAAAAACTTAAAGATAGTGGTCTCAAAGTTTCCACCTGTTTTGTTGTTTTAATAGTACGGGAAGGTGAAAAACTAAACTTCGCCCAATGTGAACCAGGTAGCGGACAGAAGGTTTACAAATTAGGAGAGAGCACCAGCTAGGAGAAGATATGGTACACTTCAATGGCCCAAGTCGCTGAAAATATTTTTCTATTTTTTTAAAGATACAAAAATTGACCATAGTTCATTGTTTAAAAAGGCAGGAGGAAAAACTGTTGATTTCCTTTTTTTGGTTCATTCTTTACTGTTATCAAATGTCAAGGTACATTATTTACGAAATTTAATACAAATAACTGTGACGTTTTCCTAGTTTCCCAAAAAGGGGGCACCGACTCTGTTAATATACCTTATTCCCTGTTTTTTTGTTTGGGCCCTCGTCAAGTACAAAGTTTAGGCAGAAATTACCTGGCCATGATGAAGGGACTAAATAGGAAAAATATTTTAGGAAAGCCGCGTAATTAAAGCCATGACAACTAATTCAGGTTTCAATATCCAAATTTCGGTGTGAAATAAGAAAAGTAAACTCAACAGTATTTATTCAATATCTCCCCCTCTAATATCTTCCCTAATATTTCTGCTCCCTCTTAGTGATACTGACAACTTTCAATTCTGAGCTTAACAATTGTATAACTATTTGATGATTATTGTAAATTCAAATCTAATTTTGAAGTACCTTTAAAAACACCATTCGTGCAATAGAGAATCTTGTGCAATATACTTGTGCAATAGAGAATCATGCCACGTGGTCGTAATTTTATTTAGTTAATTGTTACATTAATGCCTGCGAATGAACCAATAAAGAACGTGTAGCAGAAAATGAGCATTCTTGTGTTCTCTTGCGATGCATGTTAAAGAAATCAGTCTCCAAAATGGTATCTGTGCCTCTTATTCTTGAGCGGAACATGTTTTTATTGCAACTGTAAACGCCAGTCTTGATTAAACTACGTTGAAATTAAACTTAAGAAATTGTTTTTTTAGTACTAACTTACTTACCTCACATCTACTGTGATTTCATTGAGTTTGTTTTTTTAATTTAGTGAACGATCTATGTATGAGGACCCCAGAAGTCAAGGGGTCAAGGAAAGTCTTAGGTAGTGTGCGGAGCTTGCCTGGGACTGAGTGTACGTCTAAGGTAGCGAAACTTACAATAAACCAAGGTGTTGTCACGATGTCATTACATTACAGCAATATCTAGGCATGCTATGATAAGTATAAACGTATGGAAAAGCAGTGAAAAATAGGTCCTGATGATGATGTAATTACAGGAAAAGTAGGATGAATAGGATAACAAATGAGTGGGTGTTGAAAGAACGTTTATAGCATGGACGTATCCATGGACGGTTACATGTAATGGACGAAAATAACGTATGTGTGCCTCGTTGGTTTGGCTATGTCAAGATAATGGCTGAGAATTGATTGACTAGGTAAATAATGATTGAACGTCGTGTGAAATAGGATGGATCACGATAGCCTGGATAAATGCGGGGAAATTATCTCTTCAAACGACTATTTAAATCTAAGATTCTTGCAAAATTGAGAGGACTTTGAGGTTACAGACGTAAAAAATGTGTAATTTTCCATAAAAATAAAATTTGTGAAAAAATAAAATCTGACTTGATATTTTAATGTTAACCTAAAAATGATATATTAACTTTGAAACCCGGGTTGAAAGTAAATTTTAATTATCTTAATAATCGCATGAATTATTCCTATAATATCTTAATAGGAAGATTATTTTAAGCCTTAATAATGAGTGAGCGTGTATAAATAAATGCATGAGCGTAAGAGAATGAATAAAGGGAGCAGTAATGAGACATTATAAGGGAAGCAATTTTTAAAAAGCCGGTGTCCTAAGCATAATAGTAATAAATGAGTCACTTTACTTAGTCTACACCGAAAGGGGATGGCGTGATTGGAGAGTATGTGAAAGTAAGCGCTTGTTAATATTTGATCCAGATATGTATTATTTTACCTCCAGCTATTTCGCTTGTCTGGAGGGCTTCCAAAAAGACACGGTTGGGAACAAAATTACGGCGCTGTCCCTCACTTCAATCCATACTTGACCGAGAGCGAAAAGTGGACGTCGGAGGAGGGAGGATGGAGCCCGACGAAATTTCCCCGTCTTGGCCGAAGTCTCGAAAGTGCGAGTGCCTTTGGAAGGACCGGAACGAGAGAGAAAAGGTGCGAAGGACGAGAGGGAGAGAAAGAGAGAGAGATGTCTACGTGCGGTGAGAGCAAGGAGAGAGAGAGAGAGAGGATGCAAGATTTAGGGTGTTCAAGTGTGGAACTTAAGTCGACTGTCTCCAGGAGGGAGATGGGAAGAGAGAAGGAGGCCGAGGAAGAAGAGGAGATATTTGTGGAGGGGTTAGCGAGAAGCGCTCGTCGTTTTCAATGGGACGCCCGAGGGAGGTAATTGCAGGGAAAACGGAGTGAGAAAACGGGTTTGGAGTGTATCTGGAGGTGGAAAAGCGGGGAAATTAGGGAGTGGGACGAAAACGAGTGAAGACGTGAGTCCGTTTTCCTTCTCTTCAGCTGAAGATGTCGTTTCCCCGGGACCAGGAGCGAGTGAGGTTATTTTTGGTGGATTTTTTTGGCTTAAACACTTACTTTTTGCAATGGATCTCTCTTTAGGTACATTTTTCACCAGAATCCCCCTGTATTGCTTTTTGTAACAAAGTACTGCGTCAAAAAATAACTTTTTGCGATTGGAGACTCACGGCTGAATAAATTTGCTCGGTTTAAAATAGGAGGGCAGGTTAGGGAGACATGACGGAAACATTTCTTTGTAAATTCCTCACCTAAAATTTATTTCCGACCTAGCTTTTGATTGCCCATTTGTCATTTTTAAGGTCTTAGAAAACCACCTTGAAAATAATTGCTTGGCAATCGAAACTTTGGTTGGAAATAAAATTTTAAGTGTGGAGTTTACTAAGAAATTTTACGCCTTCAATCATTAATTTCATGCAGGTTAGGGAATTAAGGAAGGTTGAAGAGAAACTCGGCATCAGCATTAGCCCGCTCTAATGAGTTATACTCACTAATGTGCCTTCTACGGAATGACGTACCTATGAATTATCTTCGTCCAATACTGGAACTACAGAAACATAAGAAAATATTTAAGCCTATAGACTAAGCCTATATCATACCTTTTTTTCTAATTCTTATTAACAGTGGCTTTAATAGGTTAGACGTGATCTATTTTGAAAATAATATTCTATAAATAGAAAACTTCAAGGATGGTTGCTCCAAGGAATGACCCTCCTAAAGCTAAACTTGAAAAATGAAATAGAAAATGAGAGTTAACATAAGGGTGCGTAAGTTGAGAATAATTACATAAGGAGGAGAATCATTTTGAATGATTGAAGGAGGCATGACTAATTCGTAAAATATATCAAAGAGCATATTTGGAGGGTAGGCACCACTTAAAAACCTAAGGACAGAGATATGGTCATAAATGTGGGATTTTGGAAGGGAGTATTGTCAGAGAGCAGCGGAGATCGATTTTAGAAACGTTGTAATAAACATTCCATGGGGAAAAAATAGATAAATTCGTGGCTTTCTTGGAGTGCTGTACTCACCACCACTGTTACTTTTCACGCAATTATTATTGAATGTGGGCAGGATGAGATAAAAATGATGAATAAAAGAAACAATTAGACACTATTGTTGCTTTTTATGTGACTAATGTCATAAAACATGAGGAGTAAGTCTCTGAGCAGGAAAGGATGCGTGACTTACTTGAACCATTATCCTTCGGAATACGTGATTTTTGAGGTATTTAAATTTTATTGCAAACTAGCTGAATTACCCGGCGTTGCTCGATATATAGGACGATAGGATTAAAACTGTAGTAATAGAATCCCGTCGGGCGCTGTTGCGCGAAAAGTATTCGAAAGATTAAGAGGGCCTTTGGGGGGGGGGGGGGGGGAAGGGGCGAAATTTAAAAATGCATACAGGACAGACATACAGACATACATTCTTTTATATATATGCTAGCTGTGCCCGGCATGCGTTGCATTGCCTCTTTTTCTTTCTTAGCAGGCACACATATAAAAAGTACACACTCAACAAATTCAATAGTTTCAGCCTTAAATTTTTAAACTAAACCGGTTGTGCAATAAATATTCTGAGTAAAACTTACAAAGTATACTGCTTCCTGAACATGAAAAAAGTACACACATTGGCATGTACAAAATTCCTCCAATTGCCTACTTAAATTTGAAAAATAAAATACTACATCCTGAATTCCCCACTGATTTTTATACTTTTCATGGTTTGACCCACAAATCTTTGAATCACAAATCCGAAATCAAAATTGGTCCCTAAACGACTTTTAGACTCAGTCCAATGAATTCCTCGTACCTACACAGAAATTTGTAACGTACAAATGATGCCATGAGTTTCCATTCCATGTCTATTCTGGGGCTTCCAAGTTAATAAAATATTATTTTGCTGAAGCAGTACAAACATTAAAGATTTTCGAGCTAAAATGTACAATTTTAGGAAAAAGCGAAGGATATACGAAAATCGAATGCAAGAATTTAAAATAATCAGACAAAGAGACCACTGAACCAAAATATTTTACGCAAAAATAAATTACGTACCTTTTAAAACAAATAATGTCTCACTAATATGATTCTGATGCACGTGATTGAGCAACTCGTAAACGATCTGCTTCGCTTGCTTGATTGCCGCTCCTCGCTTTCTTGCGAAGCTCGCGTGCCAACACTAATATTTTGAAACGACTGGAGCTCCACCTAATGTAAAATGGATTTAATAATTCAGAAACCTTCAGGGGCGAGAGCACAACAATTCAATGGTTTCTCAATTTCTATTGGTTAAAATAAGAACATCTCACATTGGCTAAAATAAAGATCGTATTTGAAAAATTAGGTTTGGATTATTAGCTTACCCGTCGGGCGTTGTTGCACGAAAAGTATTCGAAAGATTAAAAGGGCCTTGGGGGGGGGGGGAGCGGCGATATTTAAAACATTTTTATACCTTCAACCTTCGAAACCTACGCAAGAGTGTACTGAACAACTTCTTAAAGTTTCATGGTGATTCGTTAATTAAGATTTGATTTGATGTTTATTTTTGTTTGTTTATTTGATTGTCAAAGAAAATGCGTAAAAAAAATCGATTGAAAAAGAGAGAAACTTCATTCTTTCGGGCATGATACCACTAATTTTAGTAGTATCATGCTTTCGGGTATGCGATAAAATGAATTTCAACTCTATATCTTTAGTTAAAGTTGTTTTAAAAAACGAAATAATTAACCGATGCACAAATTCCAATGCGTAGAATTCCTAATCGGCTCAACTAAGCAATATGAATTCCAACAGCAATAACCGAAATCTGGTTGTAAAGCGAATATGGTATTGTTGATTTCACTGAAAAATATGTGTTTCTGCAGCTAAAAACGCAATTTTCAGTCAATTACGAAGTGAAAAGGATAATTAATTGACAGAATTAATAACTTCATTTATTCAGACATTTAATTAAAAAATTCCAACTCTCTATCTCGAGCGGAAATAATTTAAAAAAGTAAAAAATGAAACCACTGCACAAAACCCGATACGTACCGCGAACCATCTAAGGGCCCTGAGACTCCCAGCTAAAGGGCCCACCTAAGAGGGCCATGGGACTTTTATGGGCCCTGAGATCATTTTAAAGTAGCCTATAACTTTCCTCCTGCCTTGAACTATTACTCGGCAAAATTTCAGCACGATAGGATTAAAACTGAGGTTAGGATTCTTAGCTTACCCGTCGGGCGTTGTTGCGCGAAGAGTATTCGAAAGATTAAGAGGGCCTTGGGGGGGAGGGGGGGCGATAATTAAAACATTTTTATACTATAAACCTTCGCAAGAGTGTACTCAACAACTTTCCAAAGTTTCTTGGCGATCGGATGAACAGTGTAGTAATACATACAGGACACACAGATATACATTCGTTTTTATATATATAGAAGATATAGATATCTGCTGGTTTTCCACTTTTTTTGATCACCAGTACTTAGAAAAGGAACATTTAAAGAATCGTTCTGAGTCTCTCTTTCTCACAATTATCTGAGTTTTATCGTCCAACGTCTACTCAGTTCTATCGTCCAGTGTCATATTGGAGGAAAGCAATATAGGTGGAGGGTAACGGAGATGTCTTGTTCAAAATTGATTTATCCGAGTATGAATTGATCCCTTCTGGCTCATCCAGCAATTCAGTCACCATTTGACATTTTTGTACAGTCATCATTTGGCATTTTTCTTTTCACAACTGGTTTATATTTCTTTCATACTATTAAATCCCATTACAAACTCACTCTCCGCCCACTCATACTGAGAGTTTAACAAATCTGATGCCTCGGAGGCAATGATGATTCCCGGGTATTGACAGCGACATTTTCATACATTAATAAGAATTGATATGTTCACGCAAACACTGTCTGAATGACATGAGAACCGGTCGTTAGGCCCTGTAATAGCGAATAAAAGTGTTATCTAAAAAAAACATTGAGGATTGCAGAGCACTTTCAATTTAGATTTGGCTCAAATTTGGGGTATTTTTGAAATGTGTAATCAGAACTTTGTGTTTTGCACAATTTAATTGACTGCTGCAGGGGTTAAACATAAAATGAACTCATTCCCTCGAAAAGACATCGTTATAATCATTTTTCTTTTTCTTTTTTGTTTTATGAGCCTCTTGCTGATACTATAATTTTATATAAATTTTTCGCTTAATGAACTTTTTTCTGCATACTTATAATTATGGAAGGCTGTCAAGACGCGAGAAATAGTGGGTCTTAAGATCCCTATTTAGAATCTTTTCAATTTTGAACATCTTGTATCAGACACTATATATTTACTTTAGGGAGCCGCCATTAAATTATTGTACCTGAATAACATTATGACTCTCTGTCCAAGTATCACTTTTCCTAGCGTAATTAGTTTTCGTATGATCAAGTTGTGCCATTTACACCAGCCATCAAGCGTTCCTCTTACTTCTCATGCTCTGGCAAATATAATTCCTTATGTTGAGAAAAATATGATCATACATGATGTAATTGTAAATTAATCGAGGAAGATATTTAGTACTTTGTCTCTTTGGTGCATGGTGTAAACCAAAAGTACAGAAAAGAAACTATCATTTCATTAAGTGAGAAAATGGTGCGATTTTTGCTATTTGATTCGACATTGCATTCTCTCAGTTAGACATTAACGCTATTCATGCTAAGTTTACGAGAAGTTATTAAAAATAATTTTGCAATCCCATACTTCTCGTATATTTTCACGAATGGTGATACGTACCCGACCTGACAGTCGTGACATTTTATATCCATCTAGATAGCCATTTCATAGTTTTATTTTTATTTGAAACCTAATTTGTATCAATTTCCAAACACCAGGTGGTTACAGGGGCGCCATAGGATGAAATTCCTCTGATAGGCTACCTCAAGTCATAACGGCGGTAGTAAAGAAATACGGACATCGATATTAAATCTATGTTCATAATTTTAGATGCGGTTTCGGAGGCCACCTTCATTAGAGAAACAATAGAAATGGGCCAAGCGTTGACCCTTGTGGTACACCGCGGGAGATACATGCGTCAGTCAGCGTGATTGTGCAGGGAGAAACTCATTTCGTGCTAAGCCCGGCTCCGTATGAATTTCACACGTACAGGGAGGCCAGTTTCTTTCCACGTGCCACCTGCGGTTTCCCATAAAGTTCCCTCGCCCATAAAGTCGCGAGGCTTAGCTCTACCAGTGGTGTGCGGGGGCATCACCAAAGTGCGGGTATAGCACCAAAAGGTCTTTTTTTACACTCTCGTTAAAAAATATCAGCAATATGGAAATAATTCAATGGTATAAGTTTCGTCCTGTTATTGATTTATTGAAAATGCCTTCATTTTGCTTACCTTCCGTTGTACCTCTTTGAATTAGGAATATTGTCCCTGGGTGAATTGATATATTTCCCTTTTGCGTAAGGGCATCATCAATTATCGTGGGAAATTTTGAACTATAATTTACAGTTGATTTTCTTTGTGTTATATTCAATGTTATTCTAAGATATTACTTTTAATTTATTTGAAGGCTCAGAAAAGTGAAACAGCAAAATGTGACGTCAATTTTAACCTCGTTTTTTGTGCTAACAATGGAATTAAAGAATAATTTCATTTAATTTTCAAGTTGTTATATAATTAAATAGTCATAAAATATTCTCAACCTTCGGACTAATGATTATAAATTGTTCTGTTTTTACTGCGGACTTATGTTAAAAGCAATGTTACGTTAGCTCCATTTAGGAATTGGCTGTCAGTGCCATTATGTACATATGCGATTTTATGTATTGCAAAATAAAATATTTGAAAGCTTAAAATTTTGAGACACAACGAATGAAAATGTCGAGTTAATGGTGTAAGTAGGTTGAGTTTCTTTATAGCCATGGAGGGTTTTATTTTTCTTTTCATAATAATGTTACCAATGTGGTATGAAGTGGAGAATCTATCGTTTAATAAGTTATAATGCATCTCATCTTCCCAACACACTTACCTGGAATAAAAAATAATGAGTATGCATGCGGGTAAGAGAAATAATGTTTCTATATGTCCTTGTCCTGTGTATGTATATGATAATGGAACACTTGGGTGTATTAAGCACTCATGATTCTAGGTAGTATGTTGATCAAGATATGTGGAGCGGCGTATCATTTGATGCAAAAATGATTATTTATATTGCGCCTTTTATAGCATTGGCTTTCCTGTAATTTATTTAAGGTTGTTGCATAAACCTCAGCTCAAGTTATTGTAAGTTTCTCCGCGTAACTGGCCAGATATTTTCCACATAAACAAATGGTCACATTGAAGGAACTGAAGACTTAAATATTATGACCCAAATCTTGTAAGAGCACATGCTTTTAGTTGTCGATATAGGGGGATAGTTTAGCGACACCGTTTGAGTATGTTTAAGGTGGCTAAACAAATGGACATTTATGATATTAGTCTCGCTATACCCTAGAATCTGGCAATTCGATGTGCAAGCACTATAGTAGGGGTACGCTTTAGAGACTACGGTTTGCACTCACCAGACTAGGTTCAAAGTATGTTGCCAACAAGAATCATTTATATTGAGTGATGAAATCGCACAGGACCTTAAGATATCCTGATCAAATCACCGGATTAACCGATTGTAGCGTGGATAAATTTGCTGGAGGGCAAAATTAATGTATTAATAAATATTTATTTATCTCGATATTTTTTCACTTTACTGTGTATTTTCTGTTAAGACTCACGATTGGTCTAGTTTTTTGTCTAAAGAAATATTACCACCGCTTAGTTCCTTGTTTTCAAGCTTTTCTACGATGCAGGGTATTTTTTTATTTAATACTCAACGTTTCCTCACAACGGTGTTCCTTCTGAGAAATTCTTCACAAGTTGTATTTGTGTTCTCGGTTTACTAAATGACTGACTATTCGTGATAAAATGTAAAAGAAATATATTTTTAAAACATTAGTTGCACGCATATTTTTAGAAAGATATCTCTTCAAAATATTTTCCAGACGCTCAATTACGAGGGCAGTTTTTTTCAACCTCCGATAGGCCATACATAAAAGGCAAGTGAATATTAAAAAAATACTTTAACACTAAAAGTTATGTACACTTATGGTTACTTTTCGACATAATCCCCTTGACGATTGAGGCATTCGTCGTACCTGCGGACAAGCTTAACAATACCCTCTTCATAAAGTGTTCCCGCTAATAAATTTAAAAAGTCTATACGTTGTCTTGAAGCACCTTGTTAGTTTGGAAGCGCTGCCCTCCCAGCAACTTCTTCAGTTCTGGATAAAGATGGAAGTCACTGGACGCTATGTCGGGACTGTATGGTGGGTTATCGAAAATGTCCCATTGCAATTGTTCAAGGAGCCATTGTGTTACACCAGCACTGTGAGGACGGACGTTGTCATAGATCAGGGCGTTTTCAGTCAACATTTTTGGGACCCAGCGAGCACAAAGTTTTTTAAAGCCTAAACGTTCTATAACAATCGAGTACTGAGAAGATCTTGAATTTTCCGGAAATTCCATAGACAAAGCACTTATGGTGAACCAACGGTTTACTCTAACCACTTCCTTTAAAATTTCGACACCATTCACGTGCAACACCATCACTCATAAATTTTTCTCAATGCACTTGGCTCAATCTTCGATGAATTTCTGCTACACTATTCTCTCCTGCTTGCAGGAAACGGATTGCGCTTCGTAATTCGCATTACCGGGAGAATCAATTGAGGCAGCCATGTTTATATGCTGCTCAGCACAGACTGACGACTTGAACTCGGCAGTGACAGAGCGTGTAGTGCGGGAGATGTGCAGTTGCCGACTGCGCACATCATCCGCCAGTCGCTTGTCTGGCATTTATGCTGAGTGATCGGAGGTTGAAAAAAAACTGCCCTCGTATAAGTACTTTGATGGAGTCTTGGCTATTTGGAGTTCGATCTTTCTTGAATCTAACGGGGATATTATTAGGCAGTTTCAGCCTCAAACGATAATATATACAGTTCTCAAACATACGCACTAAAGGTGCCCGTGTACATATAGTTTAATTTACACGAATTTATAAAATCCGCGAATATCTTCTTGCATGCCCATCATGCTCGTTATGTGATATTCAATCATTGCATGCACTGATTGCGGTATTAAGGCAATTTACATAATGATTATATTTTTAATTTACGGCCCTTATTCTTTGAAAATCCCGTAACGTATTTGTAAGTAGAACAATTCCCTGAAAGGAGCGATCTGCATCAAGTGATTATTCCTATATTCTCCGCTTTCATAGAATTCAAATTCCATAGGTAAAACCCATTTTGAATTAATGAGGAATTTCAAAGGCGTAACTATATCCGGAAGACTTAATAATCTATTATTGTATTTTTATCAGTAAACTAAACCTATTAAGAGTTTCATTATTTCAAATGAAAATCGGTATTAAATTCGTTGCTCCACCTTTTTTATAGAGTTATAGGTAAGGCAAAATATCAGCATTCGACCTCGGATCAATAGCCAAACGATAATTCCGGCAGGGGCCTTATCACGTGAGTGCAGATGCGGAATATTTCCGGGGTCCCCAAACCGATTAAATTTCTCCCGTTTGCTGAGCAATTTGCTGCATTGTAAAAGACGGCACCTCAATTCCATTCCGGCCGGTGCGACAACGATCGGAACGCGGGTCATTAGTGGAGTGGGTGAACGATGGAAAAAGAGAAAAAGGCGGAGGAGAAAATGTTGCATTCGCTGACGTTGTGAGCGGTCAATCAAGGAAAGAGTGGGAGGAAAGAAAGCAAAGATGCATGCAAAGGGGAATGGAGTTGAGCGGAGAAGACGAGGATAAAGGAATGGCAATGGAGACTTTTTGAGTCGAGAAATAGAATGCGTTGTAAGCCCCGAATACAATGGCAAGGTCACAGTGTTTCGCATATGGAGAGGAAACTAGAGGAAGAGTGGTGGAGCTGTGACTGGTTGCTCTAGGGATGAAGTATCATAGCTTCGTCAACTTAGATATGGATGTGATATTAAGTTATGTTCAGATCTCTCTAAAGTGTCAAGGTTGAAGCAGATATCGGATTAGATGAAACTTGAAGTGAAAGTCATTTTGTGTTTGAAACTATCAAAAAATGCAAATTTTAAGTTTTGTAAGTTCTTGTTACTACACTCCGCCTTCTCTCTGAGCTAATGAGTAATTCGTCGGATAAGTTACACTTTATTTCAGAAGTATATGACGTTGAGGGTTTGGAGAATAACAGCTATTGGTTTTTCCCTTCAATTACGAAAGTCTTTCGGAAAGAGTTCATCAACAACGTAATTCAACCATTAAATTTTCCTTCAGAATTTGAGTATGCTCTCTTGTCTGATGGTACAAGATATTTTTTTCCCAAATTGTTTTTATAGATAGTTAATGGTCATCTATTTTTAATAAATAACGGCTTAAATGCGGCAGAATATTGAAAATAAGCTCACTCATTGAGTTGCTATTCATTTTACTCCCTAGATATTTAACTAAAACTTATTACATATTCTTATGAAAGTGTCATATTTTTCATTCTGTCAATAGAATCAATTTCCTTATACGGATGATAATTTCATAATTGAAGCTCGAAGCGTTTCTATACATAATTGGAGGAATTTTTCTTGGTATTTTTAATTGAATTCTGAATTTTATGCAAGAGGACGATGATACTTTTCATTTGTTAAAGGAGAGATATTAATACAAGAGATAACCTCGTCTCCCGGAGAGATGAGTAGGGCACAACAAAAATTTTTGATTCTAAGAAGTGGAAGAGAAAATTCTTCTTTCCTTTTTCTCAATTGAATTTCCTAAACATAGTGTTTTTAAGGCTGGTCGATTAAAGTAGCGTTTGAAAACCCTATGAGATATAATTTACTAGACAAAACGTATGGCTCCTATGTGTTATCTATATATGAAAGACTCAGTCACGGTGATATCAAGAGCTACGGTTACGTATTATTTCAAAAATTCTTGTCCTAAACTTTATGGTAGACTTCTTAATTGTTATGGGATACTTTTCTCTGCATGATTAATCAAATTGAACGAAATAGATGCTGTAGGATTTTGATTCGGCAGCACCCTACGCTATTGCAATTCTTGATGGGAAAACCAAAATGCTGGTTAATGGTGGATGAAATAATTTACGAGGCAAAGAATTCATTAAGCTTCTCACTGCTTAATTAGCCATCTACCAAGTTTCTTAAAGCTCTTTAATTGAGGCCTAGGGGTTCTCTCTTTCCCCCCAATGCTCTAGTAAACCAACGGCTACCTTATTGGAAGCCAATATTTTCTAATTTTGCCGTAGCAGAAACAAGTTGCAGTTCTAGTTCTCCCGTATTTACTTCCATAAATTTCTAAATGCTCTCGTCCTGCGTTAGCGAGTGTTTGTCCTTAAAAGCCATTGCCTCTGCAGTAGTTTCACTCGAATATGGCGAATGTATTTTATGCATATGATACGGGTCGAGCAGAAAGACGAGCAAGAGGGGATGAGTTGATATTGTATATGGATGGAGAGTGACCACCGAACATAAAATGAAAAAGTAAGGAATCAACGTAAGTGGGCGGAGGAAGGATGGTCTTAGAGTGTGGCGGGACATGTGTGTGGACTGGTGGGAAGGAAAGAGATGGTCTACGTGATCAGGACGTTGGGCCAGCGGCCAGTGTGCGTTGCACACATAGGAAACAACCAGCTAGAAGGGAGGGGATGGGGGCGAATCGTCGAAGGGGAGTGGGATGAGATGGTGGCATGTTTTCCCCTTGTATGTATACTCTGGGAAGGAGAGTGGCCGAATCGGTTTCGGAGCCGTCCACAAAAGGACTCAGGTGGAGCATTGCTGGATACAGGAGGGGGAATCGAGGTGGGAGGGGCGGGGCCGTTAAAATTGAATTCCACTAAAACGGAAATAGGGACAGGAAAGAAGGGAGCCTGAGGTCGGATGCAGACGGGGATGGACCAGTGGCGTCGCCCGGCCGAAATGGAGATTGGGAATGGAAAAAAGGGTGGAGAGAGGCGAAAACAAAAAAGAAACGAAAAGAAGGGCGGATATAAAAAACAGGGCGACGCAAGAGAGGGAAGAGAAGAGTGGCGGGTGAAAACGGAAACAAGTGTGGATAGGTGAGTCCATCGGAGTGGAGCGTCGAACTTCCAACCACCAGGAGGAGCTAGTCTTTTTTTTACTTTTCATTCTATTTTTTTACGATGCGGGAAATGCGAAACTTGCGCTAGGTAACATTCTTCCCGTGACCAACCCCCTCGGAACTCGACGAGAACCACTCACCAGTGAGTGTGCAAGGCACTGCAGATGCCTGATTTAATTAGAATTCCTAAACAAGTCGGTTCATTAAAGGGTGATGTGCCCAATGTTGTTGAGCGACCGGTTGGTCTTTGGTACTTTGTACGAACCGTCGGTTTCTCCTACGATAAAATACATTTTGAATTCACAAGACAGCTATTTTCACTAAATATCTGAATTGATTTCATTAGCTCCCCATACTTAACCAATGAAAATGTACTCAAGTAAGTGTGGTAATGATTAGTGAACGCAATGCCTCCTTTAAAATTTATTATATAAATATTGAAGGCCGCTTACACTTGGTAACTCTGCTATTTTACTTCAAATCATTCCTCCTTTTTCTTGTTTTAAGAGTATGCATGTAAGAAAAACTCAAATAAAACCAAGTAGGACAAATTACAGAATGTTTTGCCTGGAAAATATTTCAAAGAAATATGCATACGTTAACAATGGCTGTTAGACTAGTCAGATCCTTCATGTCTACCTGTTGACTCGGCGGAATAGCTGAATAGTCTATGCAAACTGCGTACGCCGTGAAAGCATCGAATCTTTTTTATACCAATATTGCTTTATTTTTTACGACTGTTCAATTATGACCCCAATAATGTTTCAATATGCATATCCCAAAACAAGGCGTTGGCCGTAGCTTCTGTGTTAAAAATAATTAATACTGAGACATAACTTTGTTCATCTTTTCCGTCTATATTGATCATTTTCTTTTCAAGAATCTGCAGATGGAATCTCCATGATGTTTTTAGTGTAAGGGAGCGGCAGGTTTAACTTATTTTCCACTGACCTATGTATGGAAAATATTCCGAGAGATCATCTGTAAGAATCTAAAAAGCATTAGAAATCAAATACATGGAGGCAAGTGCAACATGCCAACATTATGACGGATTATTATATCACGACAAATAAATGTGGAATAAATCAATCAACACAGCCGTGTATCGATTATTTCCTGATGAAATATAAATACCTAGTAGAATTGACAGGTGAATTATATTTTATTGACTCAAATAATCTGGGTTGATTTTTATAAAATTGTCTGTGCAGAGTACATATTATTTCCATATATTGAGGGATAAATTACGTAACTGAATTAACGTTTCACCCCAATCATACCCGCCAAGAGATTTTTTCATATTCTTGCGTCAGAACTACATTGAATCAGTGTCTTTGTCTACTCATTTTTGTAACTAGCAAACACACCCAAACGGCATATTGCGGCACGCACATGCAGATGTAGATCACTGTCAAGTGGTTTTCTTCATTGTGAAATTAATCGATTGAATGGCATATATATTTGCTACCGTGTGTATTACTGCGTACCATAACATTCTGTACTTCCCAGTGATAATATGTGATGTAAAAACGTTGTTTACGTGACAAATTTAGGGTTTTTTCCTTCGCAAATTTGCATTGCTAAGTAGAACGATGTCTTGTGCGCTAGAATGTGAACTTAGGACTGGAACATCCAGTCTGCTTGATCCATGCATGAAAATCAACTTGAATTGAAATGACCAGGTATTTACCACTGGTAAGCAACCCGGCAAATGAGGAAGAGGTGGTGAATTTCATCTGTTTTCTTTCTTTTTATTTCACTTGTTTTCTTTGGTCAGAATATTTCCTTATCACCGTGATTTGTGAGCAAACAGCATAATAATGCACCTGAACCGCATTATCGTAATTCGAATTGCCAGCAAAATGCGTCTGATAATAGCCGTTACAGATAGATGATTGCATCGCAATAAAACAAAGATACTACGGCTCTCGCAATGAAACGAACTGGAAATGAGGCTGAGGTATAGGACAGAAACACGAATGGGCAGAACATCAGAACTCTCAGTGGACGAAAAGGAGTGGGGATAAATACATTTGGAGTACGCAGGGTCACAAGCAGGAATATGTGCGGATAAACCGATTTTTCGGCTTAAAATGCTGATTTGAGGAATGAACGCAAGCAGTAAACAAAGAGAACGGTGAGGACGTGTAATTGTAGAAAAAACGATGCAAAAATCTCAGATTTTTTTTCACTGCTCAAATCGTACTGATATTAATAAATACTGCAGCTGGGTAGCGGTTAGGTAAAAGTGGATAATGCGAGGCCCAAAGGAGAATAAATGAATTTGTTCCCAGTGAGAGAAGGGATATATTGGTATGTTCAAGGGGTTCACGTAGATGCTGCGGCTTTGGCTTGATCATCAATTCCTTTGGAAAGCTTTTGTTGCCAAAATTACGGCTCTGTTAGGTTATTATACCTTGATAAATAATGAATGAGAGAGAGCATGGAAGAAATAATGTAGAGGCAGTCGTTATACTATGCTGTGATCACAATAAAAGGTAGATTTGGCTTAATAAATATTTAGTATAAAGGTTCCACGCTATTAAAAATAATTAAACTTATTTGAGAATTAATGATCAGTCTGGTTCACTTAGCGTAATGATACCCTTAGGATACATTCAGAAAAATTCCGGCTTATTATTATTCATAATATCCGATTCATTAGCAAACTACCCCTTCCTTTTTAAATTCAAGTCCTAATCTAGTGATTTAATGAAGATTTCATTATAAAGAATTTGTCTTTGAACATCAACGAGGCCCCTCATGCAGTCTGGTACGAAAACATGAGAGTTAGTCCTTTTCTTGAAGATTTATTTTCCAGGATCCGATAATTTTTTTTCTTTCGATTCTAATTAACTTCATGCAATATAATCATGATCCCGATACATTTATGCCAATTTTCATTTCAAAGAAACAGTTACGGCTGATTGTAAATTAAAACTGAATGGTTGTTAATTTAAGTTATCATATCGATTAAAATTATATTTGCTGCTTGTATTTCACAACTTCTTCAATGTTGTTATCGATTCCCATGATATCATACCTCACAATGGCTAAGACTGAAATGCCTAAAAACATCCCCATAAATGTATTTTGTTAGCTGTGATTAATCAGAAAAACGGCTTAAATTTGTATGGTTAATTTACATGGCTAAATCTGGTAATATTAACTTACCAGAGTCACATATACAAGCCATGCATTAACATACGGAAAATATAAAAGACTACGAGGGAAAGGCAAAGAAGAGAGAAAGCACCATGAAGAAGACTGAAAGAAAAATACGTTTACCAACTTAAACGTGATATTCACGATGAAAAGAAAGTACATAAGGGAGTTAGCAGGGGACAGTGAATAATGAAGGGATGTAGTTAACCAGGGTTAGAATTGAATGACTAATGATAATGATTAACAAGGGTTACAATTATCAATGAAATCCGAACTATTAAAAGAGCCGCGGGCAAAACGTGTCGCGGTAACGCATTTCAATCTCTGTGGGTTAGCGTAAGTTGTGGAAAATGGATATTTTAGGCAGATTAGGGCTTCATTTTCAGCGAAATTACTCGGAAACTGTGATTTAATATGACACTGGGTTCTATAAATTGTTTTCATTTGGATAATATTTGTTTTCTCGCTTAACGAGGAAGCCTCGTCGGGAATTATAACAATTTTGTAGCTGGCATTTCTCTTCCTGTCTATTATTCACCCCTCATTAATAACGCTCCAGCAGGACTTGTTACAGGGAAAAGTTGAAAGCTTTGCATTTTGAATATCGCATATGAGTTGGAAAAAGGTCGTCATCAACTCCTCGTTTTGTATCTCATGGCACCTTTCATTCCGTTTCAATGGGTGGCCCCAAAAATATGTTCTGTTTCGACTATTGTACTTGTTTGACGCACTGTTTTTGTTTCCTCAAATGTGTTTTGGATTAGTGATAGCCCGGCGGCTCCTTAAATTGAAGCGAAACGTCATACTTCGGTTTTCCATGGTGTTAAAATAATGGTAGCTACAGTGATATTTTTTGGATAAGGCGTCGTCATTATCCTTTGTGAAAATCGTGATCACGTATTTGCTTATCACAGAGATATGTGTTAAAATTGTTTATGGGAAGTTATTTATCACTAAAAAGGTGTACTGTAAAAGTTTTATCACCTTAAGTGTGAAACATAGCTTTAATCTCTGATTTAAATTAAGCCTAGAGAAAACTAGATACCTTCATATCAAAATATCTACCGTTTTGGCTAATGACCGCCAAAAATTCAGCGGAAGTAGTTATAAAATCTTTCTCACGATATTTTTCATTTTTCAATCTAGCACGAGAGACTTAATAATAAGAAGAGTGGAGTAAACATTCCGATGAAGAAATAATCTCTGATAAGTTCTTAGCGATATGCAATAATTCTTTTTCTTCTATTCATCAAACGAAAGCAATGAAAATATGCTACCGTTTCCCAGGAACGTCTAAGTCTTTTTGAGTATCAGGAGGTAGAGTTATTCCACTATGTGACATTACAAGTTACCATCCCATTACACATATGAACATTATAGATTACCTTTAGAAGCCGCAAGACACGTATAAATGCGCAATGTAACTGTACCGCTAGCTATGCCGAAGGTTATGAAAAAATGAGTAAATAAGGCGACCTTGCCATGTGATATTTTGTTAAGGTAATAAAATTTAATTTATGTGAGATATTCCTCTACTAAAACTTGCAATTTATAAAATATCCTTCTCATATATTATAAATTACATTTTTTAAATGCAAATATTTACAATTACTTGACAATTCCCTATTTTAAGTCATTAATAATATAAAATACTGAGTACTATATAATAATATGCATGCCTTATTAATATCAGGAGTCTGTTTGCGACTATCCTATAATATACAGCTTTTTTTATAAGAATATTAACCTAAAAATATATATTACGTCATTATGCAATGAGATAAAATGATGTAGATTTCAGACATTTTTTAAAGACGTGCGATCAAATCTTGGCAACCAACATTTCATCTGTCTGAAGCCTAAAACCTACCATTAATGAAAAGTCAGCGTTGTATATTTAGAAAAGCTGGTTTCGTTAGTTTAAGATTATTTTCAAAATTAAATTAATTAGACTGTAGCCAATGAGAAATAATTTCCTTTAATGTCATGTTGTCTTAATTATTGTGCATTTGAACTACTCTATTTTTGTTATAATTAATTTTTATCTTAGTTATTTATGGCATCAGAAGTCAAATACGCGATAAACATCTCCTTATGTTATGAAGTGATATGTTATGGGCATTATTTTTTTGGTTTTCATATTGTAATTGGCTGAGCAGTTCATTAGATTGACAATTTGGTCAACCTGAGATTGTTGTTAATGTGTTGCCTATTTATACTAATGTGCGATTTTTTTTATCTAGAGAACCGCAGATTTTATGGTGCTGTGGGATTCGATATGTTCTTTCCAAATTTTGGAAAATATTTTCAATCATTAAAATGCCAATATTCACTTTAAAATATCAATTAGCTCCTCATTCCCTGTAGGGCCAGAGGGCCGAGTCGTTAATTCTGAGTCAATTCAAGTGGTTATATGAAACTGAATTCAATCAACCGTCGTTGATTGAATTCAGTTTCATATAACCACTGCCCATAAATTCGTGAGTAATTAATTCTTAAGGTATTCCATGGCCTGCCTCGATATAGTTATTTAACTTGACACCGTTACGTGAAAGGCCATCCCACTGGGGTCGAACACATATTATAACCGCCTCACTGAGGTACAGAACCATCTGTCTCCAAACCATCGACTCATTGAAATAGGGTGGTCACGCTACGAAAAACCTAAATTGCGCCTGCCTATTCAACTTTAGGAGGCATTGGTGAGTGAGCTCTTCCAGTATGACAAGGTTGTAGTTTCAGAGAACGATTATTCATTATTACAGAATAACATTTAATTTTCATTGGATCAGAATTGTGATTATTACCAATATAACTAATCACAAGCGTACTACGAAAATTAGCAGTCACAAGAGTTTTTTTCTAAGCTTTAGTTCTAAAAATATATGGTAGAAATAAACGCCCAGTTACGTTTCTGATATTATGTAATTGGAATCGGAGACAGAACTTGGCATTCCTTCAAGCAGAAGTCTATATTTTAATCCTCTTCCGACCGCTGCCATCGCTCCAGCTATATTTAGGAGAAGCCCTTTCGCGACTTCACAGGAATTTTCCGTAATGAGCTTGAAGAAGGAAGTTTGAATGATTTCCTACTAACGTCCTCAACTAGTTTTCAAAGTGTCTGAGGAGAGGTGAGGCCAGATGAGACGTTTTAAAAGTGACATTTTGAATTGTTGGTGAATGTTGGGTGGGTAGTTAGTTGAATATTGATGCAATAGCTATACTAGGAGACGAGTTAGATTTAACATAGAAAATTCAAGGCAGGGTTAGACAGTGGAGGTATGAGAAGCTAGCTGTATAACACTACTGTGATGAAGGAAAGAATTCTAGGGACTCTCGAAGAGCATGAGAGGAGTAAGAAAACTAGTCATGTGACATAATAATTCATGTAATATCATATCTGCCATAAGGCACATTAGAAATATAAAAGATATTTGTTTTTAATAATGCTCGTAAATAACACAATTTTAAATCGTAATGTAATTTGACTATTGCAAATTCAGCGACCGAAGAATATACAATATGACTGCCTCAAAACGCGTCGATATGGTCATAATTTCACAAATACCAGTGCAAAAATTTGAAAACGTCGTACACATACATTGAACATGTTGATTTGATAAGGGGTTTTAAGTATGCTCATTAAGTTTGTATTCTATATTTAGATGCTCTCAAATATTTTCTGTGTAGACTAAGTCCCTTGTAAAAAAAATACGCATCTGAGTGAGGAATTATTGGCTATTTATTGAGTTATTTTTTTCATTGATGATGCAGGTCTGTCCCTTGAAATGAATTTCAAAATTTTCTGGAATCAGCGTAGATGATTTGTGTAAATCATTATATTTTCGAACAGACCTTAATTGTCCACTTCATGGTCATCGTGAAAAGATTTTACTCTCCCATTATCTCTTTAAGTCCTATTCCTAACTCTTCATATCTCTAATCTCCCACTGTGTTTCCGAAAATAACTATATCGTAACACCACGATTTTTCAGCCAAATTCAAATTGCCAGCAACGCCATATCCATCAATTCCGAGTTTTTCTCTCTCTATCCATGAACCCAACCATCTTTCCTCTTTCCACAGGAGGAATATCGTTGTGCATACGAATTTTCTCTTCTCGTAATTCTCAAGTTCCAAACTAAGCAAGAATACATTCATTCTTAATTATTTAACTGATACCTTTTAATAGTCTAGTATAGTTTTCACTTTTTTTTCTAAGTATTCTACCGGTAAATGTAGTTTGTGATGAAAGTCAGACAACTTCCTCCCGGCTTTCTACATTCTCAGGGGCCTAACTACCTTGAGTATTTCCTTTTTTGCCTCGGCATATGATCTACCCTTCTTCATTGCGTCCATGAAACCCAATATCTGTCTTAACTTTCCCCGCTTGCCCAATATCCTTCCCTCTTTCACAGTCTTGAGCAACACAACGCTCCTTATTACATTCTCCTGCCACCTACACTACCTGTCCCGGATTTCATCCAGAAGTTTCCTTTCCTCACCCATCATACAAAATACTTCATCTTTAGTCTTTCTTTCCGTTCACCTCACCTTCTACATCCTTTTCCACACCCACATCTAAAATTCCTGCAGTCTATTCTCGTCCTCCTTTCTGAGTCCACGTTTCTGCCCCATAAACTCTATATTAAGCTCTTCATCAGCCTCATCTTCACATCCTTACCCAAGGCCGCCGTCAGCAGTTCATCTATTACTTAACGCTTTCTTAGTTAACTCTATTTTCATCCTTATATCTTTGCTACTGTGCCCATTTCCTTTTAGCTACCTGTCTCAGTAAATAATATGTTTTACTTGCTTGAGTTTGCGCCTCCCAACGTAAATGACCAGTCCCGCTTTCTTTATCCCACAGAAGCTCACTACTTTCGCATTCTTATAATTTATATTAATTCCCCGCACTCAATTTCTTAAGCATCTACTAAAGCTCTTTTTCCCTTCAAAAATTGACTAACCAATGCCTGATCGTCAGCAAAATTAACCGACTTTATCAAATGCACTCACACCTTGATTCTCACATCGAGCTCTTTTCATGTCTGTCTTACTATTTCCTCAGCATAAATGTGAAACAGCAAAGGCAACAAAATGCACCATTGCATTACCCCGCGACGCGAACGAAGAGTTCTGATTCCTCGTCAGCCACCCTCACCTATGCCCGTTGCGGCTTATATACGAATCGGGTTCGACTCCTGTCTTGCCAATCTATTCCCATTTTCCCGAGTATTACCATTAGTTTTCCCAATTTTCTCTTTCAAAAGCATTTTTTCTAAGTACACAAAGCAATCGGATACATCCTGGTTATACTTTTTGCTTCTCTCAATTTATGTTCTCATCAACGCCATTGCATCCCAAGTTGATATACCCTTCCTAAACCCAAACTAGTCATATCCCAAGTAATAATTCGCCGTACTCTTCAACCTTTTTATTGATTATTGGAAGTAAAACTTAAGCTGCGTGAGAAATCAAACTGATTTTTCTATAACCCTCGTATTCTGACGCTTTCTTCCTCTTCGGTATAAGACCTTTGACGGTTTTATGAAGTCCTCTGGCCATATTATTTCCTCATAGATCCTTCGAATGAGTTCGAAAAAATCCTGCCTACCTTTATTTTATAAATTCTTAAGCAACTCCGAAGATATAATCCACTCCTACAGCATTTCTAAAGTCCACCCCTTTCAATGCGTTTTCTAATTCACTGTCGAGTATTCTTGGCCCGAGGAGTATCCTCGTATTGTTCCCACATCCTTTATATTTAACTAAGTTTGTCAACTATCGCTGTTGTGTATATCCTCCATGTATTCTCTAGACCAGTCTTGGACATCTTCTTGCTCACTTTATATCTGACCTATTCTGTCCTTAATCATTCGTACCGTTTACCCTCTCTTACCTCCCGATAGCAATTTTACCTTAGAGTAAAATGCACCCAGTTTCCTTTCTTTTTGCGGTTTTTTTCTTTTCCTCGCATTGCCCTTTCCACCAATTTTCCATCGCTCAGTTGTTTATTCGCCGGAGTTAATTCTATAACTCCATATTTTGCCTTACCCATGTCGGTGTTGACGTTCTTTCATTTTCTTTTCGATTTTCTTATTCATGCTTTCCATAATCAACTACTTCTTCACCGTCCTATTTTCCAGTGATCCTATTGTTTTCTCCACCATTCACTACGTCTTTATTTATATTATCCCATTTTTCCTCGATTGCTCCAATTTCCTCTGTCTTCCACTAGCTCTTGTTATTCTCTTCTTTTTTTCCTTCCAAGATCCATCTCTTTATCCTTAAACTGTTAATAAGCTTTCGCCTATTGCCTCTTTTACTAATCGATCCAAAGTATCGATTAGTAAAAGAGGCAACAGAAATACGTCTCGAGAAGAAAAGCTTAACGGAGACTCTGGGCAGAGCATCAGCCAAATATGGAGTCCGTTGATTGATAAAATAAAACGGTCGCGGATAAAATTCAAATTCCAACCGCCCTGAGCCAAATTTGAATCGGCTGGTCAACAATGGGTCTCAACCGTCCATTGGCTATCTTAGTATAAAAACCCGGCGTGAACCAAACTCGGCAGTCAGTCTTAGCCCTGATGACGATGAGTGAGTTTCTCATCGAAACGTTGGCCTTAAACAGCCTTACCCGGTGCCAAACCCGAGAAATATTTATCTATAGTATTCGCCGGGAAAGCCTACGATCTTTTACTACGTTCCAGTCGCCCATCACTATTAGGTTTTTCTTGCCCGGGACGTCTCTGATTATTTCCTCTAGCTATTCTAACCACCTCTTCCATCCTCCCTACGATTGCTTGTCTGAATGTACACCTGAGCCAATACGAAATTTGTAGGGCGCGATTTTATTTCTACCATTAGTTTCCTTTTGCTCATCTGTTCAATAATTACTAAAATCATCCTCAATTATGCGTTCAATACTAAAGCTACACCACGTTGACTTTCAACTCCACTTTTATAGTTTACACTGTAGCTATCACTCCAGTAGTCCTTGCTGTACTTCCATTTCACTTTGCTCAGCCCCAAGGCATCTATGTGCCCTCTATCCATTTCTGATTTAATATTTTCCAGCTTCCCTGCCCCCATTATTGTCCCAACGCTCCAAGTCCAAATTTTCATCGATATTTTGCTCCTCCTCTTCATTTTCTTCTTCTTATCTTCCAAGGATATTGCATTCTTATGATGACTTTTGTGCAAGGATTTCGTGAGATAACGATCTCGGGGGCCTTGCCTCCCACGCTGCCCGGCCCGAGGCCCGCCCCAGTGGGCGGCATCCTGTAGTTTCCAGGATTCATTTTTCTTGGTAGTTGATAGTTGGGAGAGAATCCCACCCCGCAGTGTTTTCACGTGACACCAATACTAGACTATCTTTCGTCTGGCTCCTACCTTTCAACATATCTAGCTTGGGCGGCTCTACGGGAGCAATATAAATTGTTCCCGCCGCGTCGGTCCAGTTCTTGGGATCATTGGAACGCGCAAACCCTTCCACCACGTCAAGGTTGTACTCCGCGGAATGAGTTGCACTCTTTAGTAAGTAATAATTTATATTACTCTAAAAGAAAAGTCTAACTGTGCAATATTTTCATGCGACTCTTTTATGCAACACTTACTCTTTTCAAGAACCAGAAATCGAGTAAATTTATGACTATCACACGTGGTTTTTCCCCGAATAAAAGGCTATTGTGTACACATTTTCAATTTCTGGTTTAAGTAGAGATTATTAACGTCTACTTTCATTAGAGATGCATTTGAGATTCTTTTCCAACGCTTGGACGCTTTGTATCTTTTACTAAGAGTCATTTCTTACATAAATGTTATGAACTTGAGAGAAATTCATAAGCGAGTGAGGTAAATGAAAGTTATTATCCTTATCATCAAATTTTACGGAATATAGATATATTTTACAGAATATTGAAAAATTCAGGTCATTTATTTCAGTTTCCCTCTTTTTACAAAACGTACCATTGCAAAACGATGCATTTGACACAATGTGGGGATCAAGAGCGAAATAAATTTTATCATCTGCAGATTTTTTATGAAGGCATATTCAATGATAGATCTTTGAATTATCCTGAACAGTTGTACTAAGCGCTATAAAATTGATAATTTAAGAATAGTGAAATGGAAATAATTATGTTTAATAATTTTATTTTAAATTTGGGTAAAAAATTATATAAACATTCCGTGATACTAAAAAAGAAATTTTCTTCCCTACCATGCATTTAAAAACGTTAAAATTGATAGCATCTCTGAAATAATCCAACTCCATGATAGAAGTTATGGAAATTTTCGGCCTAAAGAAAGGCTTTCCGGTATGAACTTGTTTGGGGTTAATTATGAGTACAGTACTTCTCATTCTGAAGGGATCAGGAAAATAATTGGGTTATAGATTTATATTTGCATTCCCAATGTGAAACTTTGACACACTTCTATAATGCTCACATCAATGTAAATGTACTCTAAATATAGACATTTCTTAACCCACAGACACGAATATATATGTCCTCCAGTAACTGAAACTCATAGACCGATGTTTACCGACGTCTATACTCACTAGTGATAGACAATCCTAAGCCCACATATACTGACGTATTTGTGCTCTAATAATAGAGAGCCATGTACACGATAGTATATGTGCTATAGCAATGCAAAATCGCTAGCTTATGTACATTAACACTTATGTAGGTGCTCCAGTGATAGACATGCCTTGAGTCAGTCACGACCTACATTTCAAAGACCTTGACTCCAATCCGTTTGAAATATCGTGCGCCGAATAACGCTGCATTCGAAACTACGGAAATTACGGAGGTTTAGAAGGGCTGCAGTGCGCAATCAGTTGATTTTGTCACCTGTTTTCATCGCTCCGTCTCCTCACATCTCCCTGCAGTAATTAGAATACAGGAAATTTCCTCATCTCTCCACCCTTTCCTTCATTGTTGTTGCCGCGTGGGACAAATAGACCTCCACCTACGCGCTCTGTGGAGGGATTCGACGCTCGAAATGATGGCAACGGAATTTTGTCAAAAATCGTCGCTCGGAGAAAGCGCGTAATGTCACGCTCATTATCGCCAAAGCAAGGAGAGACTTTGCCAATGAAGCAGACACGTATTATTTGAACAGAATGTTCATTTTTATTCCCTCTCCCAAAACTTTTGTCGGAGTCTCTTCTCTGTTTTAACAATTTTTCCTTCTCTCTGTCTTTATGTGTATAAAGAGCTACACAAACGCTCCGCTTTCCATCCGTGTTCCTCCCTTTTTTGCACCATTGTCATTATCCGCTTTCCCATTTTCCGGCGTTGAACTGTTGCCCTTGCAGCAAGGCGTGCGGTGTCTCGATTCTCGCTGGCTCTTTCTCTGTTTGCCTTGCCTTCTCTCACTCTCACAAGGCTACCACAGGAGGGGTAAGTGAGCCACCATCCTTTAAGCCCACCCTTTATATACCCCCTTTCCACCCTGACCTGCTAAACTTCCTCCTCTCTGTCCCCTCCCCCTTTTTCCTCCGCTTGGCATTTCGACCTATTAATTCGTTGATGTGACGACGCACTTAATCTCCGGAACAATGAACGCTCGCCCATGAAATCTTGAGGAGTTGAGAGATGGGGAAAGGGAAGGGGAATCGGTACGCCTGTTGGGCGGGAAAGAGGCGTGGGAGGAAAGTTGGTAGTGGGTTTAGTGGGAGGGTGGTAGTTTGGCGATAAAACGCTTTAAGAGGGCGCCCTTTAACGGAGTCTTCTTGGAGGGATTTGAAGGCGAATTCCGGATTTGGTGGTGGGAGCGGAGGGTAAGGCGTGGGAAGGGATGATGCAAGGGAAAAGGGACAAAGGAGGTGGGTCTACTGGGGGTAGAAAGACAGAGAGAGGAAAAAAAGGGTGGAATGATGAGGGAAGAAAAAAACAACGGGCGTTCGCTTAAAAAACCACCCCTCGTTTGAGGCCGCTTTTTCAGCATCCCCCCCACACTTCGGCGAAACTTGCCTACCCTTACCCCGCGAATGAATCCGTACTCTCAACGATCACTTTAAGTAACCGCAGATAAAGTCCCTTTCTCCGCACCCTCTACATCTTCGCCGCGACCACTCAACCCCCTGAAACAAAAGGCTGGAGGGAGACACTTCATCTCTCTTGCTCTCTTTTTCCTCTTTCCCCCTCCCTGGAGTGGAATGGATGGATGGATTTGAAAGATGGAGCACGGATTGAAACCCTATCCTTCCCACTGGGCCCAGCCTTCGTGAAAAATGCGCCTTAGTCTTTCGGAAGTTCACACATTGAAACGGATGATTGCGCGATCGGACCTAACGGTAGAGAACTCGTCTTGAAAGAATGTTGAAGTAAAGGAAGGTTCATCAGTAGTTCCATCTGGTGGGTTCCTTCATTCCTCCGAAGATTTGAAGTGCGACACGCTTTTCATTCTCTGGGCTTCTGAATGATATTTATCAACTTCGTTAGCTTTTACAACCTTTTCTTAGGATTTCCAAGGAATTCCTTTAAATTCTAACTTCTCATTCTCTTAATGTTTTTCTTTTCTTTCCCATTTTCATCCCTCATACTAGAAAAACTCTTAATATGCGCTCAAGTGGTCACCTGCTGGGCTGTTAACGATTAAGAGTAATGGATTTTGTAAACCAGTATTAGTCCAGCATATATGCGTATAAAATAATTTCGGCATTAGGAGACACTTATTTCCAGTAAGCACTAATATAGTCAGCATGCTTATTTTATCGCTATAGCATAGTGTATCACCATACTTGGTAGGCTGCTGATAATTCAGTATTTTTGAGCAGTGTGTGCAAGTTTCCAAGCTTCTTTATGATCTCCATTAGTCTACGCAAGCTGAAGTCAGGAATAATCTATAAAAAGGCTATTACGAGATTGAAATCTGAGACTTCAAGGAAGAATATTTACGATCAAGTAAATATCCCGCGAAGAGGTAATACATTTTTCTTCCGAATTTCATCCAATATCCATTTTTAATACAATACGTGAGATAAGGAAATCCAGCAATTTATGCAATTGAAACAATTTGTCTTTTTTTGCTGAGAATATTTGTTTCTTTCTACTCAAATCAAATCAAACTTAAAAATAAAGTAAATTCACCAGATATTATACGTAGTATGTGCACCTGTATCACTTCATATATTAAATATTATAATAAAAGGCGGAGATAGGTGTTCACCTTGTATTTTACTTTTATATAATTAATGTATATCATCTGTTAAATCTACTGTTTTGCTAACTTTTAAAAATCATATTTTGAATTGTTTTCCGAATGAATGATCAGCAGATAATTGGAACAGGATAAATTGGTGTATTGAACAGCTTTTATTATAAATGGAACGAAAAGGAATAGAGTTAGGGTAATTTAAAATTGTACCAGCGTAATTTAAACGAGATTGTCTTGCGTTATTAATGCTGGAGTTAGTTTTTCAATTTTCCATAGTTCTGTGAGTTTTTGTGTTTTTTAATTTTTATTTTATGCAACTATTCTGCAACTGAGCTGTTGGTATTTCCTCACATCCAGCAATCCGAAATGTAATTATCTTCCGTGAAGCATACTTGCACGTAAAAAAAAAACAGGATTACACACGTGTGAAATCGTTTCAGGCTTTACATGGTGGAAATGCGATATATTTATGATAAAATATAACACAACAATAGTAATATCCACACTTTAATATATATTACTTCAACACCGACCATGATTTCGACATACTATGCCATTTTCAACCTTGAAAATGAGATAGTATGTCAAAACCATGGTCGGTGTTGAAGTAATATATTAAAGTGTGGACATTACTATTGTTGTGTTATAGTTTATCATGGACAGGATTACACACTTATACATATGACTGATCAAATACTGTGAGCATGTATGCGTGCAAAGCAAATCAATGATTTTTTGATTTGTTAATTCCAATTATATCCAAGTTTGATAACATTCCTTTGGGAGGTTCATCAGCAATAGCTTCCACTATAAAATAATATTATTATGCTTTGCCTTAATAACATGAATATTCTTCATATGAAGAAGACTAGATATATCTGTCATAATATTATAATTACAAGTCAATTCTCGCATTGAAATACATATGGGTATACAAAACAACAAGGTATTCAATGTAAAACTTACTGAGATGAGGACCTGAAGTACAACAACTCAAGATCTTGTCCCAAGACTCAATAATGTAATTTGTTCGCCACACTGTTTGCTACCTATTTGTTGGTGCTGTAGCTATTTCTAATCGTAGTGAATATATATGTAAGCGAGTTCCATACAGCCGTCGGCCGTCTCTCGCATCCTCTTCTCCAAGCCTCCTTGTCTCTCCAGTCTTCATTCTCTAATTGTCTCCTTTTCATATCTTGGGTGACTTGCTTTGTCCAGTCTTCTGGTGGTCGTCCTCTCTTCCTCCTTCCGGGTGGTTGCCAATTTAATATCTTTTTTGGCCAACGTTTCTCCTCCATTCTTTTTACGTGTCCATACCATTTTAGCCGTCTTTTCTCTATTTCTTGTGTGATTTTTTCTTCTACTTGCATAATTTTTCTTATATTTTCATTTCTTATTCTTTGTAGTTTAGATTTTCTACTGCTTCTTCTTAGAAAATCCATTTCTACGACCTCCAGTCTCTGCGTATCCCTTTTGGTCATTTCCCATGTCTCTGCTCCGTAAAGGAGTATACTCTGAATAATTGTTTTATATATTTGCAGTTTTGTTTTCCTACTTATGTCTTTTGACCATAATATGCTATTCATTTTATTTATTGCGAGTTTTGACTGATGGATTCTATTTGTTATCTCTTTTTTACTGGTTCCTTCTTTTCCAATCGTTACACCTAAGTATTTATACTCACTACAGACTTCGATGGCATTTCCTTATATTTCCAGATTCTTTGCCTTCTCATTAATTACCATATATTTTGTTTTGTTGAAATTTACTTTCAGGCCCGCCTTATTGTATGTTTCTATCAATTTCCTCATCATATATTCCGCATCGTACTTATCTCCTGCAATTACTATTTGATCGTCAGCAAAAAGTAATGTATATACTTAGTGGGTCTCCGTCTATTTTTATTCCCATTTCAGCACATTTGTTCTTCCAATCCTTCAGAGCTTCGTTAATATAAATTTTAAAAAGAGTGGGTGATAGGCAACACCCTTGCCTTAGTCCTTTATTGGGTTTAATTGACGGAGATAATTGACTTCCTATTTTTACTTTTGTTTCTAGGTTTTTATAAAGATTTTTTATTGCTATAATGTATTTTCCGTTTATATTACTTTCATCTAGAATGCGGTAAAGATTTTTGATAAGAACTGTGTCGTAGGCCTTTTCTAAATCTATGAATACCAGATGCGTTTCTCCGTTTCTTATTCTTATTTTTTCTGTTTGTTGTTTTAATGTTAATATGTTATCTACACAGGATCGTCCTGCTGTGAATCCACTTTGCTCTTCCCCGATAGTTATTTCATGCTCTGACCGCTCTTTAATAATTCGTCCATACAGTCTTCCACAAGTGGCCGTCACACTAATGCCACTATAATTATTACATTCCTTTTTTGAACCTTTTTTATGTATTGATGTCAAGTAAGCCAACTTCAACTCATTTGGTGGGTCCTCTCCGTGAATTAAACACCTATTGAAGATTCTCGTCAATATTTCTAATACACTTTCTTGAGCATTTTTTAATAACTCTACTGGAATACCTCCCGGACCTGGGGATTTACCATTTTTCATTTTTTTAAGTGATTCTTTAACTTCTTGTATCTTTATTTCTGGTATTTCTACGTTCCCTAAAATTGTTTAAGTTTGTATATTCATAAATTCTGCTCTGTCCTCTGAGAACATATTTTGGTAATATTTTACCTATTCATCCATCTTAATCATATCAATGTTAATTTTTGTTTTATTTTCCTTTTTTAATTCGCTTACGGTTTTCCATGCCATCTTAGTCCTTGTCCCACCTATAAATCTTTCGATTTCTAGGCATTTGTCTTCCCATGCTTCATTTTTTGCTTTGCTTATTTCCCTTTTTACTTCGTATCTTTTTCTTGCATATTCCTTACGGTCTTCAGGATCATTGGTTGAAAACCATTTGTTATATAAACCCTTCTTTTGTTCCACCAGTTTTGCTAGGTCATCTGTCACCCAATAATCCAGAGACTTTCTGGCCCTAGCTTCTTTTTCGCAAAGTGATTCAAATGCTGCTTCATGAATGGCTGTCGTCAAGAACCTGTACATCTCCTCGACGTTTCCTTCTATATTTCCATCTATGTTTTGTCCTATTTTATTTGCCAGTCTTTGGTTGAATAGACCTTTTATAGATTCTTCTTTTAATGATTCGATATTGTATTTTCTTTACTTTTATTTTCTGTCTTCTATTGTTTTCATGATTTTTCCTATTGGTACTGTTTTCCTGTATTTCACACATATTTTTGCTCTAAGCAAGAAATGGCCGCTTCCTATTTCTGCCCCTCTCTGAACTCTTACATCTTCTGTTTTTAAGTTGGTCTTTGTTGGTTGTCTTAGTATCAGGTAATCTATAATGTATTTCATTTTTTTCGTTGGTTGTATCCAGGTGTATTTATGATTGTCCCGGTGTTGGAAAAATCCATTCATTATGCGGAGAGAATTTGCCTCACATAACTCTATCAGACGTTCTCCATTATTATTCAGCGTCTCTTCTCCAAATCATCCTATTTCCTGATTTTCCTGTCCTAGCATTCATATCTCCTAGGATTATCACTTCTTTTCTGTCCGGGATATTCATGAGTATATTAGACAATTCTTCAAAAAATTCACCTTTTTTTGTTGCATTTACATCATCATTTGGAGCATATACTGCCACAATTACCAAGGTATACGACAATATTTCCATTTCCATTCTTAGTATTCTTTCATTTATTTCTTCCCAATTTTTTATTTTATTTTTCCATCTTTTGTGTACAGCAATTGATATTCCAGCTCTCGCTCTTTCTCCCTTTTCTACTCCACTGTAAAAGTGTAAGTAGTTTCCTTGTATTTCATTTCCAGTTCCTTTCTTTTTTGTTTCCGTTAAAGCAGCTATATCTATGTTATAGTTGTCTAATTCCTTGAAAACTTGTTTATTTTTTCCACTTAGGCTTTGTACCTTCCATGTTCCAAAATTCAGAGTCCTTTTCCCCGCATTCATTCGTTTTCGATTTTTTCTATCCAATTTCCGAGGCTTTGTTTGAGGATCGTAGTGAATACCTTTACAAATAATTATGTTGACAGTTTCCACTGAGTTGTACCGAATATTTATAAAATAAATAAATCTTGAAATCGTTGTGGCTTGCATTTTCACTCAAAAATAATGACTATTTCTCACTGTAGAATTAGATTTCCATTTTTGTCACCGACCCTTGATTAGTACACCACTCTCGTGAATTTACGTAATCAGAGTAACTTACCTTGGCAAACAATTCTTACAAAAAAAATAATGAATATTTGGGTGTGAGTTAAAATCTAATGACATTTCATCCGGGTTCTTGCATTTGACTCTAATAATGTCATGTCAAAATGGAAGGGGAGCTCTCTATTGCCTCATGTTTATTAATTAGCTACTTCCGACGCTTATGTCAGCTGAGAAATGGATAGGATTAAAAAAATACGTATACTTGCTATAGGGTCCTTTTTTATGAAGTGAGTTTTTGTACCAATTGTATAATTAAGATGAAATGATTAGCTTTTGAAGTGAGAATCAAACGAGAGATTGGGGACAAGCAGAGATTTTAAATTTAAATAGATAGAGTGATAAAGCACCCTGAGCTGTAGAACGAAATCGGAAAGATATTTCTAGGAGAAGAAAGCGTGTAGAGGTCATCGATGCATACCCACATACAATTGAACATGTGCCTATGAGAATTGTATCGTTTTATAACAGTGAAAAACATGCTCCGTCATAACGCGACAATTTGGGCCCGTCCAACCGGCATGTGATGATAATTTTCGCTCCTCTTTGAGTCCAACTGTGCAACCGATCGCCAGAACGGAGGATCCAGTCCCTTCATTCTCAAGGGAGGAAGGGCATTTCAAGAGCACACACGAGCAAGGGAAGGAAAGGAATCCTCCTCGCCCTAGTGCGCCTTGCCCTACTTAGCCATACCTCCACGTGCAAGAGCGGTTCGGACTTCGTCGCGCAGTTAAGGGAGCGAAGCATTCCGCACTGCCCACCGCTCTACTACCCAAGCCTGCATCCCTTCCCCCATGAAAAATCCACCCCCTTTGCTTTTCCTGCCTTGCCTGCTTCCCTTGCGGGATCCGGTGCTGGCAAAAGGGTTCATTATTTCTTTTTCGACTATTTTCTCGCATCCTGCCGGGCTCTCTGAAGGGGTTTTCCTGGCTCGGACTCCTGACCTCTCTCTCTCTCCGTCTCCCTCACACTTCCAGTCCCTGGTGAATGAACCTGGCGCGTAATTCAGTCCGGTGCAGCGGGAAGGACAAAAGGGGAGTTTTAATGCCTGCCCTGTGCCGGCTCCGCAACCACATACTCACATGCATAGAGACACACACAAACACACATCCACCCCCTGCCCTACACCCCGACTCCCTTACATCCTCTGCCCACATCCCGTACCTCCCCCCCTCCCTACGGCAACTCCCCAGAACCGTCAAAGGGGTAAACTTTTTGGGGCGATGGAAAGGACGTTAGGGCCAGGGATTTGGGGTGGGGTTCATGTGGTGGAGATCCTGTGGGGGTTGTGTAGGTTTTGGTAAACAAAAGGTACCCCACATATCCATCTCTCTCGCGTTTTATATCTATTTTTATTTTTTGGTCGCAAAAAATAATAATAATAACACGGATCTCCGGTGGGACTCCGGGTTCAATTCCGGGCGACGTCCCTTTTGTGTGGCCTGTGTCTGCTCCGGTCGTTTTAAAAAGCATTTGGTCGCCGCTCGCCAACGCCGCGCCGAAAAAGGCAACCGTTTTATTTTGTCGCGCGGGGCAAAGCAAGTGCCCTGGCGGACGTACGTGAATTGGAGCCGCCCGACTAGTGAGGACAATGTCGGTCCATATCTCCCCGGGCACAAAAATTAGTTGGGTTTTGGCGTCCAATGCGGCGTTTGCTGTCGCAGAGCGGACACTCTTTGCCATTGCCGGTCGCAAAGGCGAGAGTATAGTTCACCGAAATCGATATGCTTTCCAATGGAGCATCATGTGGTTCACAGGTTGAAAAATGGAAATTCCCATTGCATCCTATCAAAATTCTTTCAGTAAACTTCACTCTATATTCATGTAGTCACATGACACGCCCGATTTTTGTTACTATAAAATATCTTCGATGTGTCGAGAATCAGCGTACTACAGCTAAAAAAAAATTGATACGCATATTCCTTTTTCTCGGGTCATTTTGAATATAAACCCACTTTCTTCAAAGAAAGTACTTATTTGTCTTCTCAAACATGTAGCGAATGAAAATATATAATAATTTTAATTTTTTATCACTTTTTTAAAATTGCTTAGTCGACAAATATTGATCGTCATCGGTAGTATGATTTTGTATCAACATAATCAATTTGATCTAATGTATCATTTAAATGAAAACCAGTTTGTAAATTATCAAATAGTTTACTAATCCGATTAAAAATTAAAAGTACATGAAAATATCTCCCTAATTTATAAAATAATGATAGAGAAAAGTACTGAGCGAATTTGTGTAAGCCAATGGAACACGTTGTAGTTTAAGGGTTCATATACTGTGTAAATTGAAGGCATCATCATTCAAGGAAAACATCTTTCCTCAACAAACTATTTGAAATTCCGTGCAAAATAAAACTGATAATTTTAATGTAAATTTAATCGCCTAGTTTCGGGTTCGATTTACGAATTTCTGTAAAACGGTAACTTCTGAATGCAGGATATTTTTGACAGCACATTCGTTTTTATGAGGCATTCCTAATTTAACTTCATAAATTCTTTGGAAATATCCTCACATATAATCAGTTTGTATCCTAAAGTCAACCTTCATTTGATTAAGTGGCTCAATTAAGTCACTTGGAATTCTTCCTGCATCTTGAGGACCGTCGACCGAGTCTCGCATCACTTAACTGTTAACTGCCACTAATATCTCAAGTGCTGACTGATTTGCTCTCAGGAAGCACCGAACCATATATGGAGTAGGATATCTGCTAACACTCGGGATTATCGATATATCCGTATTAGGGAGGACAAGGGAGTGATGAAGTTCGGGATAACACTTTAGAACTGATAGCATTAACCAAGTTGAAAACTAATCATTTTCGAGTGAAATTGGCATTGGAGCCAAACAATCAATATATCTATGTCAATCCAATATATGCACGATACTTTAAGGGTGATGAAGTTACGGTTTCATATTATTATATTTCCTCAATTTCTTTAAACCTCTGTCCATTTATGTTGTTTGCAAAAAAAAACTGTTAAGGGGCCCTTAGCAGCTATATGAAATTTTATTATGAAACACCAAGACGTCTGTGGAAGCTACGAAGTGTTATTCTGTTGCCCAAAAAAACCTTATTAACTCGACGCCTTTCTAAATTTCTAAATGAATTAGACACAATCTTCGGCTTAAATAATTAGGCTGCCGTGTGATGGGATGAGTAACAGCATATTTTTAAATTATCTTCATCGTAATCATAATATAAATGATTTGATGTGAGGCGACATACATTAATCGATGGTCTCAGAGCATTTTCAAATCTATTTAGTTCTATTGGATGATAGGAATCGCCGATATCTCAGGCGATATTACAGAAATTAATCATAAATTATGGGACATAACAAGAATTTTTTTCCAAAATGTCTAGTGGCGAATTTGTTTGTTGAAATACGCTTTAACTAGCCAGTACCAAATTTATCTATAAAATTGCTTATCTTAAAATTATTTTTTCTCCCCTTTAGCTTCTAATTCAAAATAAATTCTTCAGCAATTTGATCTCTTGTTTCGAGAAAACAGCTGGAAAAGCTCTTAATTTAGGGTGAATTTTAAGGTTAATAGCTCATTGCACAGTTATTATATATAGACACGCCCGTGTTGATTGCTGGCGGCTTCCGTAAGTTTTACTCATTACTTTTCAGGTCACGTGTTAATTACACATCCTGCTCCAACTGGATGTTATTCCGCATGAATTAGTGTCATAAAATATTCTCAGACTAAATTCAACCTCTTTGCTTGAACTGTCGAAAACTGGCACGACATTCACCATCGCCTTCCTAATGTCTTTCACTCTTGTGATCTAAGTGAAATTAAAAAATTGATAACAATGTATTTCGAAAAACATATTTCTCATAAATTTCAAATTGCTTCCTTTGGCAATAACAATGCTACCGCTCTCTAATATTACATAAATGACGTCGGGTCATTAAAGTCATTTTTGCTGATGAAATCCTCATCATAATGAAGAATATTTTCTTACTAACATTTTATTTCACTGAGCCTTATAAGTAAGCGTGCAATGATTGGTGTAGTTTAAAATAAATCTTTGGAAGGCAAAACATTACACGGAACTTATTTTTTTGAGAAATTATTCCAAACTTTTGTGCCCACATTAGTGCCAAATATATCCTCGCGTTTGATGACATTAAATGTATGTAATGGACATAATTTTTTAAATAGGGTGATCAGAAAGATGTTTTCAAGGGAATATTTCGAAGAGTTTTCACATTTCTCGTTTTCTTTGACATTTGACCTCACACACTGTGATGAAAACAAAGTGTAATGGGGTCTTTTCGTATAAAATTTGCTGCATAAAAATGAGAACTGCTTTAAGTGCGAGAAATTTTCACTATTTCTTTGACTTAAAATCACTTCATCTGCCCAGAGGACGATACTCGGGTTAGATCTCAAGACACTGGCATACTTGAAGCCCTTAACCTGATGGGAAAAATAGAGTGAGATCCTACGTATTAAGTATATGTTGGGAAAGCACTAGATCCTACTTCAGTTAAAGTTAAGAAATAATCTACACAATCCAAGAATTCAGCACACGATCCATGATGAAATGATTTTCAGATAACCATCTTTCTAAGCCATTTCAGCCATTTATCTTGTACAAACACTGAATGATTTTCGACCAAAATTATCATGAAAATTGAAAATTATATAAGCACGTTTTAAATAAATTTGGACCATCTCTCGCTTTCTCTTCTCCAGGCCTTTCTATCTTTCCATTCTTCGTCTCCCAACTGTCTCTCTTCCATACCTTAGTGATCTGCTTTATCCAGTCTTCCAGTATTTGTCCTCTTTTCCTTCTACATGGTGTTTGTCTTTTGAGTATCTTTTTTGGTCGTCGTTTATCCTCCATTCATTTTGCGTGGCTATACCATTTCAACCGCCAACTCTATTTCTTCGGTGATTTTTTTCTATACTCATCCTTGTCTCTTTGTTTCAATTGTTCATCCTTTTTATCCTTGATATTCCGTAGATTATTCTAAAAAATCATTTTTACGGCCTCCTGTTTATCTTAATGTTTGGTTTTTTCAATTCCCACGATTCTGTTCCATAGAGAAATATGATTTGAATAATTTTCTGATATATGAGATACCTGGTGTTCCTTTTCATATCTTTTGACCATTGAATACTATTCAGTTTATTTAAGGCTAGTTTTTCAATTTATCCGATTTGTAATTTCTTCCTTACTTGCTCCCTCGTTCCCAGTGATCACCCCTAAGTATTCATACTCACTGTAGAGTTATGATAACGTGCTTTTTAATAGTCTTGACGACATTAGGCGTCACTTCGAGGAGGAAATTAACACTTCGCATCCACATTAAAAAGAATACTTTTTACAAGTTGAAATGGATATTATCAATTTCTGGCAATGTAATGAAGAGCAAAGAGGAAATTAAATATTTTGGCGAAAACGTTCTCTAATTCTTATTATTCTTAAGTCAGTAGCGCTATGGCATTCTCCAGGATAACGTATATTCATCTCATTGGTAGGGGTTCGTGAAAACCTTAAAAACAGGTAGGTGTGGCTGTGTGGAACCTCGGGAAGATGAAGTCATTAATAGTTCTCAAGATACCCTGTGATTTCATTCAATTAATTGATGTACTACATTAATGTTATAAAACATAGGCATGATCGAAAGAACGACTTACTGTATTTAAACTAGTAGATCAGTTTTGCTGCCGACACTGGCCGTTTTTTTGGCGCTAGACGAATGCTAAATGCTAAGCTCACTAACCCAATGGGTGAGGTTAAATCTTTTCACGAGTAATCAGTTTTACGAGTTCCCACACTAGTTCACTATGGAGTACAACCTGGATTGGGAGAGCTAGTACTTTCCCTTAACTTAAATGTCTTAAATCAGGAACGTACCTCAGACACAACCAGACATCTTGAAAAATTACATTATTTTATTTGTGGAGACAATTTGTCTAATTTAAAAAAAAAATAGAATTATTGGCTCTGGTATTCCTGTAAAATTAAAGGAAGACTGAGGTAGCATAACGATAGGACTTTCTTTATACGCATTTATATCACTCCCTTGAGCATTCTAATAATTTACCCCTGAGTAATTGAACTGTTGGCAGCTGTTGGAACAGTCTTCCGCTCTTTCAATCGCTAAATGAGTGCACAATTAGTCCAGAATGCTTCAATAGAAGTCCATCTTAACCCTCTCAAAGTGACTTCTTCTCCCACTTTCTTCCAAGTCCCTCTAACACAACCAAGAAAAAGTCTCCCCTTCTCATTCTACTCTCCCGGTTAAAGGGATGTATTTGATATGTACTTGACCTTAAACCCTAAATAACCATAACTTCACTTAGTTCACTTAGTTCACATAGTTCACTTAGCGAAAATTTTCACCAATAAATGAATATATACCGAATATTATAAAGATATATCGCCGATTCTGTCTTTGCAATTGCGTTTTAGTTTTATTCATGGAAAATCGAATGGGATCTTACCTAATAAAAGTTAGAAATTACCGAGAATTCCACAGACCACATCAAGGTTGCTGGTGCACTAGTGGCAGGGTAAAACTCTCCTTTCCATCCCATCAGGCCCCTCTTTCCTATTTAATATTTATCGGCGGCGAAAGAGCGCTTTCCAGTACTGCAACCTAGTCACGTGCCGGACTACGGGAAAATCCTACCGCCTCTCTCTCTCCCTCCCTTGCATAACCTATGCCCTCCCACGAAAACCCCACAATCTCTTGACCACGGCGTCGTCCTCCCCTTTTCTAGGGTATGTCTAGGGCCGCCGCAATTATTTCCAGGAAGAATCTGCCGATTACGCAGAAAAAGGGGAGTGTGGGAGGGGAGTGTACAGGGCTATTTAAATTCCCCTCCAATTTTCCCCTACCCTTTCAACTTTTGGATAATCAGTGACGTCACCGCACTGGCGCTAAAGGGCAATCTCCCCTCCATTTGGACCCCGCCACTCCCTTAAAGAGGATCAGCTCGAATAGAACAGCATGTTTAATTTATTTGTAAAACTTTTTTATTATTCCACTGGATGAGACCATTGCAAGAAATTGATTTTTTTATTCTATAAGGATTTTTATCTTTATTAAGGTTAGGATCATAACGACCAAATCTTTTGAATAACTTAAGTTTATTTACAAGAAATAATTTCTCGCTTTGTACATTCCACACTTTTTTATTTTCACCGACCATGGTTTCGAAATGCAATATTATTTCCAAGGTTTTCATTACCTTTCATATGACATTGAAACCGTGGTTGGAAATAAAAGTGTGGAATGTACAAAGCGAGAAATTATTTCATGTGTCGCGTTTCCTCAAAGTTAAGCCTGAAACTTTAACATATTTTATTTACTGGATTTCTTTCAGATCTTTCGTATTTGTTCACAATATGATACGGTGTTTGATCTGTATTGCGTATGATGAATTATTAAGAAAACTACTTCTTACTGTTGTCAACTTTTGTTTTTCTCCACAGCTCCAGGGATGTAAAGTTAATGATTTTAATGGCGAAGTTTAATGATGAGATTGACGTCGAAACTCCGCACACGCCAGTTTAGAGTAGTATTTTAGTTGTATTCTTGGAAGCATTGTATTTCCTGTCCATCACGCAGAACTATGTTCTCTTGTGCTCCTCCAATGTACCCACATATTAGGAGTATTTTTTATTTTAATTTCCAGACTCCAACTTAATATATTTCAATTAGCTTACGTGTCAGGTAAGATGAGACATCGTGGTCGAGGGCAATCAGTATCTGATCATCTGTATAGCTCAAGAAATCTCTCCATATATTCTGAACAGAATATCTTTCCATATATTCTGCTGGTTGTGCTGGTGACTGATATCCCCATGTAATTTTCACATTTGTCCCTCCAACCATTCTTTGACCGAATTTTGGTCTTCCACCCTATCAGCAGCCACATATTTTATTATTATGGCTGATCTCTTTCTGTTTGAGCTATCTAAAATTTTATGAGTTTTGCATCGTCATTGATAGGGTAGGGTTATTATTTCTGATTTAATCTTCACACCAGAATTTTATTTTTTTCCCGACACTGTGAATTGAACATACTCAAATAGCCTGTCGTCTTCTTGAACCACTCTATCATTGGGCTCATTTCAAATGCTCACAAATTTCCTTTTCCTTTCCTTAAATTCCTAATTCCTTAAATCATCGTTTATTTGACAAAAATTTATTTGCTGTTCTAACTTCATTTTTCTTTATACTTAGATTTACAAACTTATCACATATGAGGCTGTACCGGAAACCGGAAACTGTAACCGGAAACTGTAAGGTGGTGCGAGAAATTTGAGATGGAAGGCAGACTGCTGATGGGGCGAGGGACTTACGCTTCAATGCAGAGCATGGATAAGTAAGTTGTTAAATTACGGGATGGATTTCTTCGTTGTTGAAAAACTCCCTGGTCAGGATTGTTAACATAATTCGTCGTGTTTGACTTTAACTGTTGCCATATGATCTTGAATGAGCAATATTTCTGATTTTTTTTCTGACTGTGACGGTTTTAATTAGACGCCAAAACAGTGCGGTTTAAAATCATTGAGTTTAGTATTAGATTCAGGAAAAATCGTCACAGGAAAGACTTTGAGCCCATAATTGGTTTTCAGGTAAAATCACTTGACGCATAGGAAATTGGGATTTATTGCTGGAGCATATAATTGCATAGCTTTGAAATTTGATGAAATGCACTTATAAGAATGAGACGAACTAAATGGGGGGCATGAGATATCTTTTCCCTACCTGTATCTCAGTGATACTCCAAATATTAATTTACTCAGCATTTGTGATCATTTCATTCTCTTTATACAAACTAATCAAATTTTACTGTGGAGATATTTATATTTTTTACATTTTACCTAATTGTCAATCCAATTTTCTTCCATTTCTCGAATTGTTTGTTGCATTAGAACTTTGAAGTATGATTATCTCTCCACAGAAAGCGTCGTGTCCCTCTCTTTATTTTTTCCTGTGAACCATCTGCATTAGCACTCCATGTTGTTAACAGAATCGATATTAAACTTAATACTAAGGACAAATCGAATCCAAGTGTCAATTCTCGATTCCACCGATTCTCAGGATTAGAACCGGTATCCAGACTCGATAGCCTAAAATCGATTCCGATTCCATCTATTCCAGAGAGATAAATATTCAAATCAAATTTCATTTATCACATCTTATTTGTCTCAGTAATTTTGGAAGTAGGCTATCAATTGGTGCTTTTTATCTGCCTCAATAAGCTGAGATTATACTTGCTATTTGTCAGTAAACATACTTTTTGTCTTTGTTATCTTTTTTCAGCCAATACTTGAATTAAAATAATAGTCATACGCTACTAGCGTATCAATATTCCACCTGTTATTAGAAATAAGAATCGATGGAATCTGAATCAAGAATCGTGAATCGATTTGAAAGAATCGGAATCGAAAAAAAGTGGAATCGACTCATCCCTAATTTATACCGATGTTAAAGTCCATTCTTTACTCGACTATCATTTTTCTGTCGATGGTTAGCGTATCTCGGTACAAATCTCGTGCATCACGCATTATCCTCTTGTAAATGTAAGTAAGCAGAAGAGATAATGCCAATGGCTAACTCAATCCGAGTACAGAATAAGAGGAGGGGACTTTAAAGATTGATGTTGGCTTGCCATGAATGCCAGGTATGTGAAAAATATTGCGCCGTAGTAAAAATAAGATCTCTGAGGAAGAGAAAGTGCAATGCATCTGCGAAGTACTGAATTTGCCAAAACTGTTTTATGTGGCTTGGTTTGAGTCCAAACCAGCCTTTCAAAGGAAACTCATACGCTCCCCTGGCCAACTGACGTGGATCAAAACACGCAGCAATAGACTCCCACAGTGAAAAACCACGGTCGAGATCTCGGTTTCTTCTTTCGTGTTTTCTTCATAGTTCTCCAAACCATTAATCTTTCTAGGAGGTAAGTGCACATCAAATACTGCTTTATAAACGTACTCCCTAGGTAAAACTTTATTATTTGAAGAATATTACAAAATTTGAAAAATGATGATAATATTTCCAATATAATGAACGCAATTAAAAAATTAAAATAACGCCGTCGTACACGCTCTGGGTAGTTTTGACCGCATCTCAAAGTGCAGTATCTGGTCAAAAATAATGCTGCTAAAAGGTATTATCGATATTTCAATATACTACACGTTGCTCATTGGTGGAGTAATCAAATGTTGCGGGAACGCCCATCCAGGGAGAAAGCTGAATGATACTGATGTATTGATACTGACAAGTACAAAGTTTGACCTAATCAGTAACCGTGGGCTGCCTTGCTGTCTCAAAGGAAATGCTAATATTTTTAATTTATATGAAAACCACTGACACATAAGTGAAAGTCTCATTCCATGGAAGCATTTCAAATGAGAACAAAATTGAAGAAAGCGTGTGTGGATATGTATAAATATTCTCCTACCTTTAACTTAGTAGTTGTCAAAATGACGCTGCCTTCAATGGTGGCGAAATTTCAAAGTAAAGAAATTAACATTCAGTAGAAAAAGAAGGACTTTTGATATCAATACAAAGATCTATGTTCCAAAAAATATGACAAATACGTATTCAAATTCGGGGGATAAAACATGCAGAAAAAGGTCGCAGAGCGAGGGTAGAAACTTTTGCGTAGCGACGCGGGCTTTAGCGAGTGGACTTGGGTGGAGAGCTGTGGGTGGGTAGTGAACAGTACGAAGGGAGTGATTAAAGAGAGGGGAGCAGGAAGGGGGTAATGGGGGGGGGTGAGACGAGGAAAACCTCGGAAACACAAAACCGCACCCACTCGATCCAACCTCTGACCGCTTCCCTGGGCCACCGAAATCCTCCACCGCAAAACTGCACCCCTAAAACTTTTAAATCAAATCAGAAGGAATGGCCTGGGTGAGTGGGGTGGTAAAGAAGGAGGAATGAGGAGGAGGCTCGAGTTGGCGGTGGGAAGAGTGGGGAGGACATGTGTGCATAAGGAGAGGGGAAGGCAACCGCCGTGACGTTTGACCCGACTCTCCGGCACGCGTAGAGACCACGACCTAATGACCAATTATTTCCAAACCAACTGCAATGACACGTTCAAAAGTTACTAAAAAGGTCGTTCATGTCCGAACAAGACTACTTCAACTTGATTTGTGCTGCTCTTAAACTGCTTACTAATATAAAACTGATGTTCTACTTCCCAAACGCAATATATTTTACTGTGTGTAAAAAATAGATCAATTAAGCAATATTGTTCGGAGGTTTACTCTCATAGACATTAAAAATGGAAATAATATGGATTTAAGGTTTTGCACACGAAAAAGGATAAATCTTCTTCAGATTTAGACTGTGTTTAGAAGGTTGAGATATCCGTTAGAATAAGTCATGACATATTGACATATTCTTTTTCGTGTGTAAAACCTTAAATGCATATTTTTTCCATTTTTAATGTCTATGGTAGTAAATTTCCGAACAATATTGATTAATTGAATGAATTGGTACATTATTGGACTTATAGATTGAGATTTGGGTAGCTCAATGGTCATTTCAATTTTCTAATGAGACCAGGAAGTGAAGTGCGGAGGTAAAGGGCCTCTCTAAACCGTTATGATGAGACCGTGAAATATTGGGTTGAATGATGCGTAATGCTACTTTTAAAATTTCTCTTTCATATATCCAGGGCTAGGTCTCTTTGGAAACATAAACTTCATCCTGTATTATTGACATATATTTTGATCATGGACGCAGACATCTATCTTTTTCGTTCTTAAATGTATTAAATACTCGTATGACTCCTAGTCAAGCGTGGCAGAAGATTTGATTGAAAAAAAGACACCAATTATTTTCTCATCAATCTATTTCAATGTGCACAAAATTAATAATTATACATTTATATGATTATAGTGATAAAATTAGTAATAAAGTCTGTACACATTTATTATTAGACAGTTATGTTTCAGTATGGAAAAATATAAAGTTTCCTTGACTAGAAACCTTTATTGAAAAGTTTAAATTTCCAGTTAGGTTCTTATAATACGGATCCTTCTGCGACTTGCATGTTTGACAAAAGCATATGACACGCATTTTCTATGATAAAGTTGAGTGGTAGACATGAAAGACTGGCCAAGAGAGGAACTTTGCTTTATACATTTATAAAAAGCAGATTTGTTCACATTTTGTATCAAATGATTTTTGCTTTTTGTATCTGCATTTCTTTTCCGCGTAATTCTAGTAATTGTTTTTAGTGGGGGTGGGGGTTTTTTCCTGCAGGCATATATAATCCTTTACGGAAAAGCTTTCCGCGATCATGTGAAGCTTTCTCCTAATAAAACGTTAGAAACAGCCAATGCTAATCTCATTTTCCTTATATGCTAATTTTCTAATGTTTTCCTAAGCCAATATCAAACATATATCAGGAGCAGCTCTTTTTTCATAGATTTCTCTCTTCAAACTAGCAAACACTAAAGCCTGCACAGCTTCCTAATAACGCTCCCCCTCATAAATTCATATGGAGGAATGGATGTCCTATTGATTTTAATAGCCAAATAAAATTGTCACTGTGATATGCAGTGTTCATATAGAAAAATAAGACGTAGTAATGGCTAATTTATGATATTCTGTATTTTAGAATACTTTCATAATTTTCAACAAACTATGTCGGCTACTAAACTTATTTTTACTTCATTTGCATTTGGTTGATAAAAATTACTGCTTTGTGGTAAAAATAAAGTTAATATCTGACTCCAACGAGAACATATCTTGAAATACTAGCTACACAAATTTGTTTTAATGCTATTGTTAACTGTCTGATGAATAACCGAAACTTTAAAAAAATTCGTTATTGAAGAACATAATACAAGGTTATCTGTGATATTTAATTTTTTGATGGCTATTTAAGTCCTTAATTTCAAAAAACCTATTCAACTATACCTAAAATAATGGGCCTTTCAAATTTTCCTGTAACCGGAATATCCGATCTAAGTTATTTCATGACTCACTTTAGTTTCCACCCAATCCCTCACGCTGTACTGCAAACGCTTTACAGGTATGACAGTCAGTCATAAACCTCCTCCCCCTCCTCCCCCTCCTCCTCCTCCAGGTGCCTCCCGATTAAGTTGTGAGACAGATATTAGCCACTTTTGACAAGCACTCATTCCTTGAAATATTTTGCTTAGTAGATATGAATTTCGTATATCCAATTTTGAGTATTGGCGTTACGCTTCTTTCTTACAGCCTTTTAATTTCAAACCGAGTATAAGTCTTTAAGAAACTTTTTAAATGTAATCAAAATTGAGCCAAAATGCTGATATCATCAATAGAATCCGCAAATTATACCTCCACTAGGGGCTTTTTATCAATATTTGGGCATAGGACCGCCTAACTGACAGACGTAGAGCGTCTTTCCAAAGTACGCTCGATATTGGGGGTAAAGCGGTCTTCTTCCATGGCCGACGCAAAGATAAGATGCTTAAATTTGGACCAACAGATGTTAAAGATGGGATACCGTACGCTGTGATTGAGAAATGTCTCGGAGAATTCTAATTTATTATCCGTCCAGCTCCATCCCTCTAATTCATCCTTTAAATTTAACTTAGAGTTACTCAGGATATCATTTGATCTAATGCTGAGATTATTGACGGCAGTTATAATTTTCGAGCTTTTTCTCCATCGCACGTGTATGTTCACAAGCCTTGATAACTCATTTGTGTCATTATTTTTCTTTTACCTGTTCCCTTGACAGCAATCTCTTGGAAGCTGTTTCACTACTTCTACTCTTGCAAAACTATATACTTAATGACATAGGGAAAACATTGAACCGTATGGTACTTAATTGGTGTATTAATATTATCCTAACCTTACACTTAGAAGGACAATGAGCAAATTATTTCCTAAAACATCTAGGCTAACTACGAAATTAAGATTAATAAATGAAAAAACACGATAAAATTGTTATCACATCTTCCCTTCATTAATGAGCATTTTTATAATAGCATGGAAAAGAAAAAAATGCCAGCAGGAATGCAAATCACATTTTTGTCTTCCCTTAATTAAGAGAATTGCGTAAATTCAAATTCACTGTTACTGTTCAGTCATAAAGCAACAATTATTATTTTTATGATGTTCTGGGGATGTAATTTTGCCCCAGAGCAACGGAAAATGTAACGATGTTAATTATTTTCTCCGATATAATTTTGAATGGTCGGGAAAACGTTTGGAATTGGCCCCCGCACCTTGAATGGGAACACTCAGACTCTCCCTGCCTGCTTCTCCGCTGAGCTTTTACACTCCGAGAGTTTAAAACAACCTATGTCCCCTTCAAATAATAACCCCGGCCCTAACCAGTCATTTGTTTAGCCTTTTTTTGAATATTATTTTTTAATAGGACGTATGTTTAAAAAACAATGAAAATATCTATGAAATTTCATTTCTCATCATCTGCTGGAGCGAGGAAAAAATTATTCTGCCAGATGCAGTGAGTAATAACTGTTTGATAATTTCCATCAAACTTACTGAATTAAAGCGGATTTATGCATTAATTTATGCAGCGCATCATCATATTTTGAAAAGCTACTCTTTCATTTCATGTTTTTAAGGATGAGGAAAGATTAAATATTTTCGTTGTGTGTGGATGTTACTGCTAAGATTAAATTTTATAAAAATTTACAGTTGCAGGCTTCGCTTCGTTGAAAAAGTTCGTATTTATAATTATGTAAAATACTAAACGCTTCATTAAATACAATGCATGTCGGCGATTTACAACATCATCGGGTAAAGCATACATTTGTTTATTTCCCATTAGTTTCTGCAATTGATACAGGAGGGAGCGGGAGAAAAGACAAAAGTTCGGGGAAAATTTTGAAAAACAGGGGCCCATAGAAGCGTATATCAAGGGCTGTTAATGCGGGCGGGAAAGGAGTAGGGAGGGGTGCGAAAATATTTGTTACTTGCATAGGTGAGTTGAATTTGATAGCGTGTATTTGTTCAAGATCGTCCATTTTTAGTCCTTCGGGAAGGACTAGTAAGATTTCGGAGAAAAAGTGCTCACAGCATCGCTCTCTGTTTAGCGAATGGTGAGTTGGAATTCTTACTCTAGTTAATTCTAACATGCTTTTCGATGTGTGTGAAATATTTTTGTTCTATTTTGGCTCAATACTTAAATACCTTCAACTTCTGATAAAATTAAAATTCATTATTTCTGATACTCTCTACTCTACTCACCAGCCAAACGCTAAGTTTCTTCTACACTTTTCACTCTGATAACCTTCATGAATTGCCACATGTATGCCTCTTTCATTCTTTTCTGATTCTATATTTGTGTTCAATGTATTATTTTGTCTCATAGTGAGGCCAATTAGTTTGTCAACTCTTTTATTAAGTTTTCATTAAATTTATTTTTTCTCCGACTCTTGTAGGACTCCTTTGTAAGTGATTCTCCCGCCCTGTTTGAAAGAAAACGAAAAATAAGCGACGATTCCCACCGCAGGATGTTATGTGAGTTCAAGTTTACAAATTGATGTTAAGCTTCTATTTCCCTGAGTCAAATTCTCACAGGCTGACAATAGTTGTGTGCATTTGCAACAAGCGTTGTTAAAACCACATCCCATTGTTGACTTGATATTTTATTGCACGGTGGGTGTAAAGGTGAGGGAATAGTTCTGCGGTTGGAACTCAGAGAATCGATCTATTCTACCTATTAGCAGAGCAGACGGAGGGTTCCATACAATTTAAACCACTGCAGCATCGTACGGAGTAGTGAACGTGGAGCACCCAATTAGAGGCAGTTATCACGCAAAAATATCACGGGTAGCCTATTCTTCCTCCGGAGGCCGGAACATGACCTCTGGAGGAATGGAGGTTAACCACAGGGATGGTAACCGCAAACAGCCAGAACCCACCCATTTAATCCGTGGAGCTCCTATAGGCGGGGCTCAGTGTGTCTTCTCATCGTCCTTAACGAACACCTGAATGTAAAGGTCGCAATGCCGGACGAGAGAGGTGGGACCCGATCCAGTGCCGCAAATCGAATGCATGACCATTTCCTCATCCGCTTCCCGTGGCCCTGCTACCATGTCTACCCTCCTCGTGAACCAATAAGTGGCTGACAACTGCGAGAATCCGTCCGGCATTTTACCCGATGCTTCCGGACTTACTTTTCGAAACCATTCCGTATTTCTCCTCCCCTCCTCGTATGGGAGGATCGTTCCACCTAACTCCCGCCAACTTGCCAGCGAGGCTAACCCTTCCTGTCGCTCATCCTCACCCACAGGAGAGGGAGAGGGTGGGATCTCCGGACTCAAATTGATCACCCCTCCCACCGCTACCCATGATCGTCGGGGAAAATTGGGTGATGGGGCGGACGGGGCCTGCTCCGCCTCCCGCCGTTCGTTCCACGCATCCTTCCCACTCTTATTCTCCTGCTCCTCCGGTGCGGCCCACTATGGGGTACAGAGGTAGCACTCACTTTCAAAATCGTAGAACTTTAGAATGAATTGAGATATAAAGATAATTTTTTTTATTTGAAAGCTAAAACCCTAAGGAATAGAATAAAAATATTCATTAAATGAAAAATAGCAATATAAGTCTGAAAGAAGTGTGCGAAACCCGTAATTTTTTCCAATTATTTTTATAAACCAAAATAATTCAGCGAAAAATAAATGTTTAAAAACAAAAATATACATATTATCATATATTCTCATACTCATTGACAATAATATAATATTTTATATTATATTATTATAAATAATGCAGAGATTTTTTTGATGCAGATTTTTCCTCCATTCCTTAGGGTTTAAGCTTTAAAATTAAAAAAATTATCTTTATATCTCAATTCATTCAACGTTCTAAGATTTTGAAAGTGAGTGCTACCTCTGTACCCCATAGTGCGGCCTGTCCGAAGTCGCCAGTCCACCATCCCTGGACCCGTAAAACCCCCCCACCCTGCTGCCCACGAGCTGTCTCTGCTTACCTCCCTCCCACACACCGTACCTGGCACGGGAAATGGCGAGGAGACGGGATAAACGGTCGTTTAAGGGGCGCGACCCCGCCCCCTCGTTTGCTTCCGATGGGTGGATTTGAATTGGGCGTGGAGAGAGAGACAGACTCCCGCGGCCCACCGACCGGTGGCGAGAGGAGGCGTAATAAGGGAGCCGGCCCCTAGCATTTCGGTGACGGGAAGAACCCTGGCGGTTTGCGAGAGGGCGCTGGCCGGGACAGGGTATCCGATGGAGTAAGTAAGGGGTTAAGACCTATCGCAAAGGGGTGGGTCTCACGAGTGCGTGGGCCACCGTTGACGGTGATATTGATGCCTCCGGCTCGATATCCTCTCCTCCCTATTCGCCTTTTCAGTGCTTGATAAATTTTGCGTTAATTTTGCCTGAGTGTGGAACAAGCAGTTTGATCCTAATTCATTTTAAGCCTCTTCCTAGTGTTTGCTATTGAATTAAATTACAACGGCGATTAAATGGTTCATGAAATTCTTTTCTCGACATTATTGTGTGCCAATATGTGAGATGCTACCAAGCAAATCACTTGCTCGTGCCACATCGTAGAAAGACGAAATCGAAATGCTCAATCAAAGGAAATTTAACCCATTTCCGCCCAGAAAAATATTTTTTGCCATTTTTATGAATTATTGGTATTTTACACATAGTCACCTAAACTAATCATGCAAAATATTTTGGTGATTGTGACCTTGAAAAATGCAGTGTTGACAAGGAGATTGCGATAAAGTTCGCGGTTCTTCCTACAGAGCGTCATAAACGCGGCGCAACAGGGTTTAGCCATATGGCTACGGTGGGTGGAAATGGGTTAATGAAACTTGTACGACGTCCTGATACTAAGCAAATACTTGATTTGTCTATTTGAAAGAAATATTCGTTCATCGCATTTTAATTTTTTTGTTTCAATCCGCGTAGACAGTTTACTTAAATGTAGCAGAATAAGCAGTATTTAGCAAAATATAATAATATTTTCCTGTCTAACTTTTTAACATCCGTTGAACGTTCTGGTAAATTTTTCAAAATTCAAGTTTCAACTGCCCTATGCATGAGTACAGAGAAGAAGAATTATAATGAGCCTTTAGTATCGTGGAAAGAATTCTAGATATCATTATTATGTTAACATAAATTTGCATTGACGAGTTTTCAACTTTGAATGTTGCCATCATCTCGACTTCCCTGGAAATATACCCTCACAATAAGGTTCGCTTAAGTAACTCTAATAACCTTCCACATTCTTTTAATGGAGTAAATACATACCTGTAAAGTTTTAATCAAAATAATTCCAAAATTTGTTGAATTTAAATAAAATTACGTTGTCATTCTAAAGCCATTGCAATGTTGTAATATCTCTGTACATGTATCCTATAAATATTAATTGATTATAAAGGACGGCTTTCATGCTCATTGTGAATGCCAATGGAAAATAAATTCATATGTTTCTTAAATGCGTGAAAATCCAACGACGGCTTAATAGATGCTACAGGATTATTGGCTCGAGGCACCTACTCATAACGCTTCAGGCTCGAATTTCCATTATACATGGTTAACGAGTGCTCGCTGCATATTAATTGAAGCAGCTACAACGCATAATGCGATAGCTTGAGGATAATATTTGGATTATTGCGTCCCCATATGATATTGCAATCTCTCATGCCTTTGGGCGCACACTCATTTTTTCTAGCCTATTGATGGCTAATGAATAGTGTAACTGGTAACATATTTCATTCCTTCAGGCTTCGAAATAGTGGATAACATATTTTTGCTGTTATTGGATGCAGCAGGATATCGCACAATGCTCGCTGTTATCGCGCTTGTCTTTTTTCGATTCATATGTTTAAATTGACGCCGATATGGTCTTTAATCCGATATTTCTTGGTGGTCATGGCGCAAAATTCAATTATTGCCAGATTGATGGGCTAATATTTTTCCTTCCCCCTCCTTCTGAGAGTATTAAACTAGAAATTCGAGAAAAACTGCACAACTTGATCCAGAAAGATCAGTTAGTCGAAAGAAATAAGCAAATCTGCATAATATACTTTGCGATTAACCCTTGATATTTTTTAAATTTAATTCAAAATTCAAGCCGTTGTTTCCAATGGTTTGTTGTTTTATGGCTTTATTCATGATGCTGGAATTAGGAATATGCAAAATGACATTAAAAAGCGATAATGCTCGGTAATTACCTAATCACTATATAGCGTCATTTAAATAAGTAAGTAACATTTATTTAAAAGCATGTTCGAAAAATAGCATCCATTTTGGAGAAGATAAAAACTGATTGAAAGATTATATTTTTAAATAGTTTTACTCTTCGAACAAGTATGTAAAAATTATTGTTCCGTTTTGCATTATAAAGATTTTAATTACTCTTACAAAGCATTGGTATTCCGATGAAGGAATTACAAATATATGTTTGGGTTTTGACTCTACTTAATATTGTTCCTATTAAAACTTAGACCAAATATTATTCTACCTCCTGATATTGAATTTTCAGCGTAATAAAATAAACTCAACACACATAACGACAATTTCAGCATTTCATCATCAACACCTATAGTGATTGCGCGTAAAACTCATCTTATCTCAAGCAATCAATGAAGCGTGCCTATAAAGTTGTTCCATCCCGACATTTTTCTGTTTCGATCATTGTTCATAGTTTTTACTTTTTAAGCGCATATGTTTTCAAGTTCTCTATTATCTGTTTGATATAACGCATTAATCATATCTGCAGCAGCGTTCTAAATTTTTTCATCTTCTCTTCTGCTTAGATGCGGAATGGGTCCCAAAAGGGGAGTTTTAAAAAGAACTGAGGGACTGAAATAATATCCAAAGGTTAAAAGGAAATGTTGACGGACAGAGAGAATGGTTTAATTGATGAGGCGCATGAAGAATGACGGACAGTGGCACAATCCCTAGATAGATCTCCTGAAAAGCCGTTTAGGGAGAGGAAATTATTTTCATCACCAATCAGTGCCACTTATGATTTATGAAACGAGTTTGAGCACCCACCCAATGCATTACATCAATAAAGACCATCAATCCATTGAGTTCTTAGTGACTATGTCGGCTCTAGTATTGCATTCTCTAGGAGTGAGTGTTTATCGGTGCATTACTTTAGATTTTGTCATGAAGTGAACCTATGATCTCTGAATTTTTAGCACACTCCAAACATTTAAATACCTACCCGAAGCATATTATTTGTGTACAATTTATTTCTTTTATTTTTTGACAATTATCTTGCAATTTAAGGTGTGTGCAGAAACTTACATGCATGTGACATATTAATTCGCATCATATGGTTATAGTTCTCGATGAGTATTGCAATTGGTTTAATATATACCGATAGTGCAAACAATTTCGTATCAGAAAATAATATTACCAATCATATTACAAAATATCATACTATCAATTCATCTTATATCACTTAGCAGCAGCTATGGTGTTTATAATTATCTAGAAGAAATGCCCATCGATCCTCGACGGAAAGAATAAGATTAAGGAATATGATGGCAATTGTATCTATACTGAAGGGAATCTGTTCTCCCATGCATAATCTCAGTTTTTTCCTAAATGGAAACTCCCCGTTTAGGCAGATAAGCTCTTTCACTGGAATGGTTCTGTTTAAAAAAGTAAATTAAATGATTAACGGCTTATTATGTGAAAGTTTCAATTCCAATATAATTTTTTAAGAGTAAATAAGTCTGTAAACTTCATAAATGACATCGTCAGTTATTTTTAATAGTTCGTCCTCATCATCAACACGCTTGATATCGAATTGTACAGTCAGACAGAGCCACTACATTTTTATGTAATGGCAAAGATAGCTATTATATACCTATGCGCAAAGTTCCCAGATAAAAGGCTCATCATTTCATTCATTCGGGGCTGTATTTTGGTAAGAAAGCTGTAATGGGGATTTGGAGCCCATTGAAACTTCTGCCATCCCTCTTCAGCTCGAGGACTAAAAATAAGGTTTTATTTGTGTATTTCCTACCCTGGGATTCTAGATGTGAATAAAACTCTGCGTAATAAGCAATATACTACGTATACACCACCAATCCTAAGTATAAGAATCATTGTGACGTCTTTAGTGCAAATACAATTGCAACAATCGGATTCAAAATTCCTTCAGCGGTCCGAAATGTAAATTGAACCCTACAACTTGATAGCAAGTTACGTTAAAAAGCAAAATTGAATCTCTGCACTAATTTTAGTTTCTATAATGGACTCAGTTTTCGGTTCATGAGGATCTTTAAGGCTTTTGAGATTTTTTAAACACTTAAACTCAAATTATAACCAATTCTAGAAATATGCAAAAGTTCAGATCAATCGGTTTAGTAGTGTTCAGGGCGAAGAGTAACGAACATTCGGACACCACTCCATTTGTTGCCCAGTTTGGATTTGTTATAAGTGTGACCAGGGTGAAATTACTCTCTCGGGTTGCCAAGGAAAAATGATATTGTTGAATTGAGAGGAAAAATGAGAACTTTGCATAAAAATCGTGTTTTTAGCATTTACGTAACGGAAAACCAAATCGATTACAGGAATTACATTTGAAATCCTTCCAGTCATCGGATAGTGACATTTTTAACCTTATGTTTTGACTAAGAATAACTTGTGAAGGCAAAATACACACAACCTCGACATAAGTTCCCATGATTTTCTTATGGGGATAAAAACAAATGGCCTGTCCAGGGGCCCTTGAAGCCCTGGGACATTATTTACAGAGGCTCAACCTAATATACACCAGAATCATCATGAATTATGTATCCATTCAGCATTTTGAGAAGAAATGAGTTACGAAGATAGAGGAACCAGACTCCATTTTCATACGGAGTGCAGGGAACCTATAAATGGTCCGGGAAAATTATCCTAAAGCGTTGAGTATTTTCGACAAAATAACGTAGTTTTGGGCAAGTACGAAGCGTACAAGAAAATAGGCAGTAGGACATAAATTCTACATTCAACAGGAAAAATCTAACCTTATATTGCGACAGAAATTATTATAAAAAGGTATTTAAATTATTTAAATAAACATAATTTTTAAAGAAATTAGAAGAATATAATAAAATCGACTGCAAGAATAAAATTTTACATTATTTCACCCATCCGATAGTGTACATTGCAAAATGATTTATTCATGGAAAGTAAGTTTTATAACTCCTCTGAACCTATTTATGGGCCCTTATCCGGGACCCCGGGGTCTTTTATTATTTCAGATCAATCGAGTAGTTAGGGAGGAAAATATGATGGTCCTGTTTATAATTTGTCGGGAATCGATTGTTTGTAAATTGCTCAGCCAAGATTGGATTAACTTTAAGTTGACCATTACCAATGTTTACCATTGGAAATCGATCTACGTTACCTTCTCCTGCTTAAACAATAGTGACGTGTGCATAGCCAAGAAAATTCGATGCCATTTCCATGTCATTATTCTAGTTAATATTTATGTTAAGAAAAGTGATACTTTCATCCTTTAGCTTCAAATATTCATTGAAAAATTGGCTTAAGCTCTAAAAAAGAGAGTAATAGATTAGTCCGACATTAATTAAATGTCGCATGGAACTTTCATTTGATTGTATTTTATCCCATCTCTCTTTCTATGAAATGATAAGTTTGCTTTACTATGACAGATCACGTCATGAATTCTATGCCCTGGAAGTATTTATGCCTCCGTAATTTAAAATAATCTGTTTGCATAAATTAAAAGCCTGATATTAATTCATCAATAATTGAAGAATTATATTTATCATTTCCTCGAAACGTTTTTGCATGTAGGCGGCGTCATGTCATTTTGCTCTTTTTAATGCCATAAAAAACATAGGATACAGTCAATACGGATTCCGCCATCCGATCCAAAATTTTAGGTGGCCTTAATAGATTGATGGTAAGTATATTACCCGAAATAGTGGTTAGTAAATTTATTTTACACACGCTTACTAATCACATAAGATATTGCCGAAAATTTGCCTAATCTGCTTCGCTAAGCCTCTCAATACCACAGACGTGCCTCACCATGTCTTATCTTTATTGTGCCATACTGTTAATCCAAAACAATATTCCTCATTTACTCAAGGTATACGGATACAGTTTACTCGTTTCCTTACGGTAAGTGATATACCCATCACGCCGCTCCGTTACGAGGTAGACCGAGTCAAAAAATGTATTGTTTGGTGATGGGCCTTAAAGCTGACACTTCTTTAACAATTCCCTATATACTACTCTATCCTTGTTATTTGCCTACATTAAAAACATCCATCAACTACTTCAAAAACGCTCTCCAGTATTCCTCCACTACGGTGTCTCTTACACCACATTCACTCGTGACTTTCTCTAACGACCTCCTCACCTCTAATCATTCCCTACACTAACTGTTTTGTTATTTCATTCTCTTCCATTTTGTCTTTATTCTTTTTTATTTAGAATTTGTTAGTGATGTTTGCCCAAGTAAACTGACTCCCTTTTATAATATGCTATATAATGACATCCTTAATGTCCATTTACACTCGTGCATTTCTTCATAAATTCTTATAATCTGCAGAAGCCTACGAAAAATCTTGCCTGTTGTCTCTTCTACTGCATGTACGCTTGCCCTTGGCGGACTGGTTCTTCCTCACAAGCCTTCACTCCACTATGAAACATCTGTCCGTAATTCGACTTCAGTCTAATACTTCAACATTGCCAAACCAATGAAATACGCTCTTTTCTTGCATGTCCATAAATTGCTCATCATCCCACATTATTTATTGACCATTTTTGTCCTATAGCTACTTCTACTTTTTCTGCAAACACTTAACAAGTAATGTACTTTCTCTGCATTTAGCTAAAATTTAGCCTTATTTCTACCTGCCGCACTTTCATAGCCATAAAATTAATCTCAGAAAAGAACCCTTTTTTGTACTTTAAATTTACTTCCGTCGACAAACAGTAATCCAAAGATATTTTGAGCATACTATCTCTGCCATTCCTTCCAGTATTTGTTCACCTCTCCATCAGCCAACAGTGAAACTCACCCATATGTATGATTTGTAAAAAAAATGCTAAAATGAACTGAGAGTGATGACTGTGTTTTGGGAAATACGAAGTCCTGCTGCGGCTACATATTTTCGGATTCTTAGAAAAAGTTTAGAACTGAGGACCACATTGTTATACCTTTAGTAAGTTTTTTACAACATGATATATGCATTACTGATTGTCGGTACACTTGCACCATATGACTCTACATAACGTTTTGAAGCTCCATTTTTATAGAGAATTTTCTTTAGTGATACATAATTTGATTAATATGAATTGTTTATTCGAATACTTAAAGAAAGTTTGCTGCTCTTGTTTTCGATACCAACTTGATGGCATTCTTTTATTATTATTTTGTAAAGTTTGACAGGAAAAAGTTCCGCTCCATACTTTTAGTAAATTACCCATTATAACCTCTCCAATTTCTTAGTTACTTGAATTTTATATTATAATATTACGAGATTTTTACTACTTTCGGTGTCATTAACAAATAATCTTTATTGTCTTCATTTCAACAATGATATGCAATTTATAAAAACATTCCTCTTTTGTTTTTTGTATACAAATTGTGCCATTTTTCATTCTTAATCGTGAACTCCTGTGCTAATTAGATACACTGAATCTTAGACATATTGTTTGCACATAAAAAATTGTAATTCTTATTTTATTTTAATGAAATTTATACTTAGAAAACTGCATGCTAACTCCCTTTTGCAATTTGAAATCGAACGTTAATTCCACCAAGGTTAATGAAATATGGATAAAAAGTCATCGTCAAGGAGAAGCATATTGCCTGATTTTATTTGCTATTTATTTTACGTCAAAGTATACTTTCGATACATTATTTATACCTTCTGTATAATGTTGGTACATAACGTAACTATGTACGCGTCATGAGTAAAAATTCATAAATACTAATATGAATATAATAATACTTGACCAACACTTGGCCGAAAATATCTTAATTTACCACATAAATTCTGCCTTACTCCAATGTAGAATTAATATGTTTACGACTTTATTTCTTTAAATAGACGGGAATGCATTGTGCCGTTAACACTTTTGAAGTCAATAACACTTGTGAATCTAAAAATGCACTGAGGAATAAAAAATTGTTCCCATTTTTATAAGCTACCTCTTCCGTAATTAATACATTCTTGTGATAATTTATCAAACCGTCAGTTAAGGCTTTCGAAATACGCATTACTATTTCTTTGTATAGCAAGAGACTCGTTTAACTTAATAATGATTTTCTGAAATTCTGTTAATATTTTCTTTCTTCATGGTGTTACATATGTTTTGTCCTAGTTAAAAATAAAAAGATTTTTGGTTTTATTTCTTCTTATTAGTCGGGAAAGACGCAATCTAATAAGCAGTGCTTCGTCCTCTCCTTCAATCAAGGGACTGTGCGCACTGAATTTATATTGTAAATGTGGGTCGAATATACCATCGTCCTCATATCGTCGTCTGCCGCTCAGTTAATACTATATAAGGCAGCCCTTTTCATCTCCGTCTGCGGGTCGTTACGTTAATCCGGGGAGAATGAAACCAGAACGGGGGAGTGGGATGGGGAAAAAGAGGAGGAGGAGGAGGATGAAAAAAAAATGAACAAAACGGAGGCTATCCTTTGGAAAACATCGGAATACAACGGCCAGGAGAGGAGATCTTCCCTTAAATCCCCGCCATCGCCGCCAATGCGCCCGCAACACAACCGATCCCTCGGCCGTACTCGCAGAAAATGAGCGAACCGTGTCAGGGCGGCGGAGCATGTCCGTCGGCCGCCGAACAACTTCCACCATTACGAAATCCCAAACGATGGTCGAGTGGGGGAGAGTCTGGAAGCGGAGAAATGGGGGTGTATGACGACGCGACGCGGGGCATGATGGAAGTGACGAAAGGGGTTGCTGGGAGGGGAAGGGTGGAGGGAATGAACGAAGGGTGAAAAAAAAAAGAAATTCAAACTGCAAAGATGGAAATGTATGGAGTTTGAGGATGAGTTGTTACGATGGCTGTGGACAAAGTTCTAGTTGAAAGTTTACAAATCCGAAGAATTGGAGTCAAGCATCTAGTGAGTTCGTTTTATCTGGCGTAATCAGTGAAATATCTACTGCTTTTTCATGTACTTTTTTCCATTACTGTCCCATCGAAGCTAGAACCGCGAAAATGTTTATAGTTGAGGTTATTTACCTTTGTGCCTCTGAACGCAGGCCTAGTCGTTGAAAAAAATTGGTAATTTTCAATGGAGCATTTTAAACGTTTTTATTAACGTGGGTGAAGGTGTTTTTTTATCAAATTTGGAAATACTGAAACAAGTGTGAATAGTAGAGTTAGTAATTTTTTGTAACATTTAACGTGGATCCTGTCACTTAAAAAAATGGTAAATTGCAGTGTAGCGTTTTATAAGTGATGTTTTTCTAGTGCAATGCTAGTGAGATCGGTTTCAACGAGTACTTGTTGATTGTATTCTATATGATAAGGAATAATGGAAAGGAAGAATGATCTTTCCTTTTCCATCATCTGGCATTGGCAGTGGCAATGTAAAATTGATGCCTGTTTGAATTGGCAGCTCTCCCTAAATTAGGCCTTTTGTCCTAGACTATAAAATGCAGACGGAATTTTAGAAATTAATGACAGAACACACCATGCCTTTTATTTTAGAACATATAACTACAGTTATCAACAATTGCTAGTGTTATTGAAGAAATAATATGTGCATCAACTGCAGTACCCACACTTATTAGTCTGAACAAGATTTTTATCTTACAGATGAAACAACGCCTCATATTCTGTATTCATTTTGTCAAATCGCAAATTCCGTCATTTGCTTTTATTGATTCCACTGAAATGAACCTTGATGATGAATATTTCTATGAGATGGCTCAGATATGCGTGTATCTTAAAGGGCAAAATAACAATTGAGTCCTTTTGCCTTGTATTACACTGTCTGAGCAACTTCGGTCTTACAAACGTCCGTACTAAGAACACCTGATGGCTGTGAAGTGGCATTATTACCTTACTTTCCAATTAATAGACACAGGAAAGATATTTGCATTTAATAACAGTATTACAGAGCCATATGGTATTGTTCATGATTATTGTGTGGAATATGATTCTACATTTTCTAAATTTACCTTCAGATTTCTTAAAAATATTGTCTTTCATTTTGGTACAAGCTAAAGTCGACTATATGTCCATATATATATATATATATGGGTCATTCCACCACAATTCGACCAGAAAATTGGCAAAATTGACCAAAGGACTAAAGGAAAATAAATGGAGCAAAGGACTTTCTCATAAAACAATAGATAAACGACCACTCTTCGAAAATGTCCTTGACAATGACTACGCTCGGTTTAATGAAATTAGAAAAGTAATCCTCACTGCTCATGCTCTGCGAAATGGATTTCACTGTCAGAGCGCACTGTTGTGACGGCGAAGTAACATGGGGTCTATACAATTGATAAATGCATATTCTTTGCGTAAAAAGCTGTCAAGATACATGAGGGAATATTCAAGCTACATAAAGGTAGATGAACAGAAAAAACTACCATTCAAACCATTCAAATAGATAGGTAAAAAACATCCACAACTTGGTTTCCTAATCAATATTTACCTGAAGCCGTGGAGCAGATATACTAACGTTCAAGCATCATCTCACGTCATTCATCTCATTCATCTCACGTTCGCAGAGCACAGAATTCCTTACTCAGATACGTATTTTTTCATCTTTTTGACCAAATACGTCGATGTTTGAGACTCCTGCTTTATCTTTGAAACACTCCAACATTTAGGTAGGACAGATAGGATAAAAAATGTTTCACTCATTTTCGTAGCGTTTAGGAACTTATCCTTCAGTTTCATAATCATTTCCTTGCCATCTTGGTGGAAGAGATCTTCTTGTTCAGGAATATCTTCTTGAATATTCACCTCCCCACCAGTAACCTTTTGAAGAGATAATCTCAAAGCAGCGGTTGCCACTTTTAATTTCTTCGCCAGATATTTGCTTGTCCTCTGCAATGTTTTTTGTTGTTACAGGTGTTTGATCCAGGAATTTTAACGTCTTGTTCAGTTTTCCCAAGAGAATGTTTTTTCCTGGAATGTACTGACATCCATTGGTTTCATCAGTCCCACTATCTTTCATAGAACTAACTAATTACTCTGACTAAGAACCTTGAGATTTAATAGCGAATGTAGCACTGGTAGCTACTCTGATAATCGTCATTTGTGGCGACCTCTGATTGACTTTCTGGCACATGTTGGGAGTAACCTGGATTGTTCTATTCGGCAAAATTTTCTGGCTTGTTGAATTTTTTCCCACCCACTTTACATTGAACACAGAGCTTCTACCCTCTATTACAATAGGCACTGTGTCAGGGTAGAAATTGTGGAACTTGCTTGTTATTGTCCATAAATTAATCGAGCGAATGTTTCTATGCAAATTCAAGGGATTGCAAGCACCGCTACTGACGAACCTCGTAGAAGAGTAAATAATCCTTACAATGACGGTTGCACACACTGAGTACAGCATGCACACCACTTTTCAATTCGATCAACTCAATTTCACGAGTAAAATAGCTGCGAAAACTCCTCAATACTGTTACACTCGAACATTTCTGTTTAAAGCATCACCAACTGAACATATCATAATCAACCACTGCAGACCAAAAAATGTTTACTCGCACTGAAACACGCGCTCTCTAAAAATGAGACCAAGGAGAGTTTTGAAACGTCACTGACGGAGGATAGACGGCAACTGACGAATTGCTTGCAAATGCGATTGTTAGTGAGGGAAAAAATGTCATGGGTAGCTCTTCGCATTTACCATTGTTTTTTATCAGGGGTTAATATTTGAATGGGTGAGGGTGGGCGACGGCTACTGGGCGCAATGGTTGTAAATATGTTTCTCAGAACAAAATAAAGGGTATGTGAGGAGAATGAGATAGGGGAAGAGAGCAAAGTAGCATTGGAGGTCTAAGACGGGGCGAGGTTTGTCTATTGTTCTCCGAGCACGGCCGCTGGTGGGCCCATGGTCGCCCCCGCTGTTAAGCATGTTGTCGCTAATCCTGGATTCTAAAGCGACGGTCACTTCAGTGGGAAGCAAATAGCGAATGACATGGGTAAAGGGAATCTAAGGGTCGGTATACAGTTAAAATTGGTGAAAAGAAGATGGAAAAGGAAGCGCGCTGATGAGATCTGGAGAATCGACTACTGAACGTTCGGCGCGAGAGCCGGACGCCGCCGCGGCGGGAGACCAGCGTTACGCCTTCACTCAAAAATTTCTTTCTTTCTTAAATGAAATATTACCCCTACCCAATTTTTTTACCTTGTAGAAGAGGGTTGTATCTACAACATATTAAATAATAAGGAAAATCGAAGGCAAAGCTACATCGTCAAAAATCGATTTGAACATTTGAATTTGTTATAAACTTTATTTAATTGTTTAAATTTTATGTAATAATCCATTAATTATCTTTCTCAATTTAATACCTTTAAAATAAGTCATTGCATGCATTTTTATCTACCTTATTGCCGGAGATATGCCGTCAAATGCGACGACGCTTTTGTAAAATTATTGTTTTACAACATTGCAATATCTCGTAAACCGTTGAATGGATTACAAAATGGCTTTGGGGTTTTCATTTTGTAATCAAATGAAGACGATTTGCCAAATTTGGTTGAAATCAGTTACCCCAAGGGTAATCACCTGGTCGTATTTGGATGGAATGACCCATATATATACATATATATATATATATATATAATTAAAAATGAACCAATTGGCTAATTGATATACACCCGTGATTTTCTTGTTCACTTCCATGTTATGCTACCTGAGTAAATTATTTTCGATACTCAATCATTAATTTGGTGATAGTGAAAAATGGCAGTTTTTTGCCTTCTTCTCTAAGAGCTGCTTACTTTAAAATGTAGGTATGATCGAACAGTCATTTGTTTTACGACGATGAAATATTTTAAAAACTAGTGGCACACATGAGTTTAGTGTTGTTCTAAAGTTCAACTTTTTCAATCACCCAAAAAAATGTTTTTGGCATTTTTTTGCCGTTTTTTTGCCGTTTTTTTTGCCGCAGACGTTTTCTCAGCCCAGGATAAGCGGTATAATGAGAGGGTCATTCCATGTCAAATCACAAGGAAATTAGCTCTCAACTTCTTCGATTCTTCTTCCTACAAACTTTCTCTCACTGTTGGAACTTACGCTCCTCAGTGTCATGGTAAAATCTTTTTTTTTAATTTCCAACCGTTGCTGAGTCAGAGCGACGACATTTTGTTGTTTTATGCAAACACCTGGTCGTGTTTTGTTAATACCGTTGTTCCCTTTTTTTCTGTTCATAATCGAGCAACATACCATTTTAGATTAGAAGAAATTTTACATTTAAAATGCCTCTAAACAATCACGGTCACGCATGCCTATACGTACATTTTCGATTAGTTACCCTATTGAGGTAAATTTGGAATTATCATTGACTATATATCCCTCCATTGAATTTGCATGAGGTCATTATTTCTAAATATAATACTGTTTTACCTTAAAAAATTCCGCGTGAGCAATAGAGCAGCCACTGGATCTCACTGGTGCTGTGAGTCAATGCAGGGACTTAAAACCAGCTTTTATTTACTTTTTATTTTTGACTAGCGAGAATCCGTAAAACGACGTCGAAAAGAGATTTTATACAAATATTCCTGCAGATTTGAGTAACTAACACTAAATATAGCATCAAATTTAATGGATTATTTGGAATCATGTAGATGTATATTTAGAACCACTTACAAAAATATCGAGGGTAGGTCAGACCTATTCATTCATTATTCTCTTTAAGGTACTTTTAATAATCAAACTACAATAGTAACTTCTCTTTCTATAGTCGGTTAGTAAAAATTTGAATATAGCTAAGGGCTGGACGTATATATGTAGGAATCAAAATGGAGTAACTCTAAGGGGCTTGACCTCATTGTAACTGCATGCATGCAAATAAATACATCGATAGAATGGCCTGAAAGGGGCATGTTTTTTTTACTGGCTGGTCTATTTATTATCCTGATAGCCCTGTTGGTGGCCGCTGATTTTAGAACACCAGCTATGGAAAGCAAAGTCATGTGGAATAGAAATAGTAAGAGTTGGGGGGTGGGGATTTTTTTGTTTTTTTATGTATGTGTGATGTAAGTGATTTTTTTCGTTATCGTTTTCGAAAATATCTTGAACCTTCAAGTTCCTTTTCTGTTACCAAATGCATCGCATCCGAAGCTTGTTTCTAGTTTTGGCTTTTAACAATAAATTCTCCATAAATACACAAAGTTTTTCGGAAAAGCGTTTTAATGCCAAAGAATTTAAAATAATAGAAATTCAGTTAGTGATGGTTGTTAAGTTGAGCCAATTACCGTGAAAAATATATTGATTGCATTGTTATTGCGGTAGAAATTTATTTGCATGCACTCTTCAGTTCTGTGCTGATTTGAGCATGTAAGTTGGGGCATGCAAAGTCAGAAATACCTGTGCCGTGTGAAATGAAATTCGCGATAGGCCTTGGGGTAAAATAGCTTACCTGAATGCTTCTTCTCCACCCTTAATTTGAAGTAAAAATGCAGGATAGTAGCATTAAGCACTTTTCTCATAAATTATTTGTACTTCACAATCTCTGCTTCTCCTTAAATCTAATAGATAAATCTTCTGTTACTAAAAATCGAGACGTCTATGCAATTCAATTGTACGAAATATATTTTGATGGGATCACTAGAAGATGCACTGGCGGGATGAATCTCTATCACCGATAATTAATCTACCAGCAATTATAAGTGGGTTACAGTGAGCAGTGATACACTAGAGATTATAATCTAGTAGTTTCAAGAAAACTTGAAAATGATAAAAATCTTATTCTTTCTCTCCTAAATACGTTATGGAGTCTTATCAGATTTATTAATCGGTTTACCACAAAAATACTTGGAATCTGAAATAGGAGTTAAATTCTCTCCTGATTAAATGAAATGGTAAATTCAGTACCGAACGAGAAAGAAAAAATGTATTGTAGAATTTATAGGTTATCCCTAGCACTATTGTACTGAAGTATAGCTATTTTCACATTATATAAGCCATGTCTTACTGAGCGCACTTATTGCGTTCTTAAAAATGCAAGTGCAAAACCTACCTAAGTGAATAAATTACTTTTACGAAGATGCGCTAATGCTTTATCAAAATTTGTGCAATTGAAATAGTTTTGTAGTATGAAGCCAACTATGGAAACAGAGCTGAAAGGCAGTTGCTTACTTCGGTTCAAGGAAAGGGTCCAGAAAACGGGCCAGGAGGAACTCCTAAGAGACTAGATGCCCGGGCTAGTGAACACTTTTCCTGTTGCGATGATATATAAGCATCAGGGCAGTTATAATGAAGGGAAAAATGTAACATTAACTGTATAACAGCTACTTTTGTTACTTCACCTGACGCACTTAAAGAGTTTGATGAAGGCATACCATTAAATAAACGTAATTCATTACGTGATGGAGTACACTGCTGCAGTCGTGACTTAAGCAGCAGTTTTTATCAGACGACGCTATTTACTCAATAAAAAGGGCCTCTACCGATAGCGGAAGTCAGACGTTCTTGTATTGTATAAATTATTTAGTATACTAATATTTTTCTATAGATAAAATGAACAAAATATTCTGAGATACAACTACCTTTATCCTTTTCTCTTTCACAATTCCTCATAGCGTATACTGGATGTATCATATTTTTCAGGTTATTAAGGCAGTGACTAAAAAAACAAATCACGCGGAGGCCATAATAAAGTGGAAATATTTGGCGATACCTGGCACCAATAAATTCGGAGTGGTCATTAAAAATTGAAAAATTGTCAAAAGCGTTATTCTTAATTTTTCGCCAGCAAATGGATAGGGATAAAAATTGTATTTTCTGACAAACTTGATATGGTGGTGGTGATATGGTTTTATAAACCGAGAATGGCGCCCTCATAAGTTATTACGGTTTCGAAAATTCTGTTTATCCGGTATCTTTAAAGAATGACCTGAATACAAAGAAAAGTAATATTGTATAATACAGACGTTATTTGTGTATCGTTTTACTCTTAAATGCCAAGTACCAAATACGCCATTATAAATGGGTCATCTATGGTGAATTTCGTGATTTTTAAGTAATTTTAGTTCTCATTCCGTCTGCTTCTATTCATAACGTCCAATAATGACGTCTGGCAATGTTGCTGTAGTTCTTGAAAAGAAATCAGCGTCCCTCATACTGTTCTTTAATGAATTAATGCGATTAACAAACTAATCGCTCAATGCTTGAACGTTAGTACATCTGCTCCACGGCTTCAGGTAAATATTGACTAGGAAACCAAGTTGTGGATGTTTTTACCTATCTATTTGAATGGTTTGAATGGTAGTTTTTTCTGTTCATCTACCTTTATGTAGCTTGAATATTCCATCATGTACCTTGACAGCTTTTTACGCAAAGAATGTGCATTTATCAATTGTATAGACCCCATGTTACTTCGCCGTCACAACAGTGCGCTCTGACAGTGAAATCCATTTCGCAGAGCATGAGCAGTGAGGATTACTTTTCTAATTTCATTAAACCGAGCGTAGTCATTGTCAAGGACATTTTCGAAGAGTGATCGTTTATCTATTGTTTTATGAGAAATTCCTTTGCTCCATTTATGTCTCCTGAAACGATCTGCAAGTCGCTAGTATAAATCAGGAGCTATTTGGGTCTCTCGTACCTCGTATCTCTCAGTCTAATTATATAAAATTCAATCTTCTTGAAAAGGTTTCTCATTAATTGGAGTACTTTTACGGTCTCCGTTTATTGGCCTTGAGTTGATTGAGCTTCATGATTCTTTAATTTTAGAAAGTTAAGTTGTTCGTTCCCTGAAAACTTTTGTTCCAACATTTTACAGTTTTTATATAGAAGTTCAAAATAGAGTGTTTGCACTTCGCTTGCTGTTTATATAGCATTTTTTTAACTTTCCCAAACGTTAACTTTAAAGGGCTGAAAGTCAAACAACTGAAAGGCTTCCGCTGAAATCTTTAGGCCGAGGGACTTTGCTATATTCCAATTTGTTGTTTCTCTTCTTCTTGAGATATCTCAATATTGTTTGACCTTCAAAATTATAGGAACCTGTCTTTTATATCAACAATCAACAAGCTGCGATTGAATACAAATTGTTTACAAGTTTTTAACGAAAGAAAATACTCATAAGCAGGTTAAACTATACTACCATGAGGACAGTCGATTAAAATATATATATTCATATATGAGAAATTTGAGGCTCACAAAGTACACAAAACTTTCATTTCGGTATAAATGGTACTGGTCCTCATACCTCCTGCTTTTTGGTATTTCAATCTTCGCTCCTGCGCTGTGCCAGCGTATAAGTTAAGTGGAATTATCATCATCGATTTCGATAAAACGGCTTTAAATGTTGACAATATAAGGCTAAGCCAATATTCTAAATTATTCTGTGGTTATTTATTGGGATAGTACATTACGGCATTTTTAGGGAAAAAATGTTACTCTTTGCTAAAGATGCTGCGATATTTTCATGTTCTACTACTACTGAAATTTAGGGATGAAGAGATAAGAAAGGAAAATTAAGTTTATAGAGTACATCTAGGAAAGGAATGGAGGTAAATTCATTACGGGATGAGAATATGTTAGCGACTAAATGTCATATCCTCACAATGATATTGAAGGACATTTTTTTTCTCCCTTTTATACCCAACTGGAAGAACCCGCTCAGTTTTTAAGTAAGGCCGTACTTCCTCTTTTCCTGTGTACTGCCCAAGCACTCTCGTATAACTATGGTAGTAAGCGTGATCTCCGTCTTTGTTCTTTACTTTCAACCTATATTATCTCCTTATATGTTCTAAGGATATTTAAGCCCTCGTTGGAAGGGTTCTTTTGTATACGCGATATATTGTTGGCTCCTTTGAATACGTCTGAGAGAATTGTCGCGCGGAAAAGAGGTAAAACAAAATGCTATAGGATAAGTGGTAGAAGAAAACAGAATAAATAGATCGTAGAACGAAAGAAATGAGTGTTATAAAATCAGAGCAGCAATTTCAGTGTATTTGCTAAATTTTCGGGGGACCAGAACGGGCGAAGACGGAGAAAGTACCAATGAGTTTAAGACAAAAATTCTTTACGCACTTTGTGAACCTAGTATCGCGCTAGAGACTTCTTGAACTCGGTCGCGTCTGCCCCATTCGTAAGGGCAAAGAAAAAAGTCAAAGGGGTGGAAAAATAAGGGGGACAGAAGCATAAATAATCGATCAGAGGAAGCATGGAAGAAATGAACGGGGAAAAAATAGATTACGGAAGGAGTGGAAAGAGTAAGTGCGGTTGTTTCCACGCGGGAAGACCGACGTTAGAAGATCTGTTGGTGGGTGTGTCCTCCGATAGACGGGACTAGGATGTGGGATGGGGGAGACTGGGTGTTGTGGACCGGAGATAAAAAGGGAGAGCCACTCATGGCGGCGGTAACGTCTTCACTTTCTCTTTCTCGGTTATGTTTGAAGGACGCGTCCCCTTTCTCGACCTCTTCGCACACCCCATTCCGTTCCTTCTCTCTCCCTTCCCCTTCGCCTCCCGGAGCATCTTGTGAGTGCGCGTGATTGAGATGACTCGCGTGTTATTGAGCGGAACTAGACGAGCCACAATCATCATGAGGGGGTGAATTTGGGGGGTGGGATGAAGAAGTTCGATCGATGGCGGTCCCTTTTCCTCGTCATCCGACGTGGAGAGGAGGACGTGGTGAGAGGGAGTGGGGGAAGGAGGGAAGAAAAGACCATTTCTTCCGGGCCATTTGTTTCTTTCTCCTCGATGCCCAAACGCCTCTTCCTCACCCAACAATTCCCCTTCTCCCTTCGCTCTTCACTCATCCCCCTTCTTTTAACCCACACATTTACAAAGGTGAAGCAACCTTTCCACCACTAATGGCCAGGGCGCGTACGGGCGAACCTACATCTCAATAATACCTTGAAACAACCTCAAGGTTGAGTAGCTGGTGCTGAGATATCACCATCATTCATTACACATTACACTACTTGTGTTAATGTAGCTACAACTACCGATGCGATGGCAAAAACCTCCAAAAACTAGTCGATAGGCAAATTTTTTAATTACACGCCACACTTAAGGTATACTACTTCCTATTACTCTATTACACGCAACACTTAGACTATGCTACTTCCTATTACTCTTTCTGTTACTACTCTAATGCTCAGACATACAAGTGTTATAACGCAAACATACATGGCCTGCGGTTAGCATCAGGTAGCAGATGAGGATATAGTCATTAGAGAGAAGATGATATAACCAGCCACACTGCTTATAAAAATACTATGTGAAAAGAATCATCGGCAGCCAGCAAGTTCTATTGTCGTCCGCGGGAACACTGGTATTTTGCGCCAGTCTGTTTGTTTTCCTAATGTTGTTCTCATGATCTAATCTACCGTAGTAAATCATAATTCGTATGATGTTAATGACATCATCTGCAAATAAATTGATTTGGAACGTATATGACTTATTCTATATGATAATCGACACACAGCGGACTGAAATCGAAAAAAGCTGGTCAAAATTTCAAATATAGATTTTATCAGTCTGGATGCTGAAATTGGGCATAGTGACTCAGCTCATATTGATGCATAAGATGTGTAATTTCATTTTTCATAATTCTTGCGCATTAGCAATATAAAAGGCTTAAGTTGAACGAAATATGCAAAAACGCCGGAATTCAGTTTTTGCTGAAAATATCCAAAATTAAGAGGTTGCCGAACCTTTTGTAGAGACTTAATGAAATAAAATGTGCTAACATTCCAAATAATAAATTTGTCTTTGAGATATCGGCATTTTAAAGGACGTAGGGTTATACTTACTCATCAAATAGGACCAAAATGGCGGACCCAATTTTACATCGATTTTCTGCTTTTGGGGAGAAAAATGGTTGAGAGGTACAAGGAAGAACCGTAAGTAACATTCATCGCTTGATCCACGGAAGCTTTTAAAATGCTAATCCGTTGAAATAGTCCGCGAATATCCGTGACGCCGAAAATAAACTCGGTGTTTCCATTGCGCGGAGGGGTCCAGCCGTGAGTGCCAGCTAATGGGAATACAGTGACGCAGAGAGTATCATCTCACGCTATAAAGCCATGAACATACCTACGGAAATATTTTGTGTATGATGTAAGGGGCCGCCAAAGGTACTATAATAACAGATTGAAAAGAGAATTCATTCTCTTTCATGTGATCCCATAGGGATAGTTGTCACTCTTCGGATACATTCAGGGAGCTAAACCTGGTATTTCGCGTACCTACATATTTAAGTCAGTGAAAGGTTAGTTTAGCTTTTGTGGGCGACATCAGATTGAACATCCTCAATTTTTTCATGAGGCATCGGCTAGAAGCTACCATTCTCCACACCTCCTCCCCCCGCCCAAGTCCCACGCGCCACTCAGTGAGAGTGTTCGTAAGACCCGCGTTTTGTGAACACTCACTCTGGGTGATGCCCATTCCAATCGTTTGTAACGCTATCACATTTAACACTAGCACTAACCCAACTTATCATAACCTCATAACGACCATTAACTAATCTTGCCGAACTTTTCTGCACGCGTTCTAAGTCGATTTTAAGCCTAGCTTATAACGTTTGCACTTAATGGAACGTATTCCAGGTGAGGTATTACATTGTCCCCTGAGCCTATAGGCCAGAATCACTGCGGACATATACACTTGAAAGCACGCAGTTTATAATGGCTTTTACACTGTTGACGGGCATACTTAAATTTTTGACAGTTTGTATTGGATTATAGTTCCCCCATTAAAACGATTTAACTATGAACTGTAGCGTAGGTTAGCAAAAAGTCAGGGCCACAACCTCCTGTAGGAATGGATGCCTAGAATTTTTCACTCTTTCTAGGAAGGCATAGATCTTTAACATTGAGAAATTCCATTAGAATTTCATAATTGTCATGTATTTCTCATCTAAGGGTGAAAAGTTTAGCAATAATTTCAAGTTTATTAAGTGTCGAGAGATAGGTAAACACAGCCAGGTGTAGTGAGTAGTTCACTTAGTTTACTATAGTCAAAAAAACATTACGCCTTATAATTTTCATCAGTCAGAGTCCGGCGCAAGATTGGCTTGACCAAAGGCCATGACATGTGTCACGCATGTTCACAAGCTACCAAGGGACGATTTCCAAGTATTTGATATGTAGTCTTCTTTTAAATGGAGTTGATTTTTTAAGGCATCGTGCTGTGTCTACTCTTTCACAGCTTTATTAATGCTATCTATCTATGCATCATTTTAGGCTGTGGTACATTGGATTTTCATCTAGTCCTCGTATTCTCACTATCTAAACTTTTCTTGATTCCCCCATGAATATAATTTCCTTATCAGTCTAAAAAACTTTGTAGTGAGGGACTCTGAATATATATGCTTGAATAACCTTTTTTCTAATCAGATATTATTGTTATGATATTGAAAGATTTTTGCCACATTTCATACCATCCATTGTATTTCTCAGAATTTTAATTTTCTTCTTGATCCTCGCTCTCTCATTTTCCCTCCGCCATCTTAAACAAACGCCTGCCCCCTTCCCATCTGTCTCTTGTTTTAATGCTCCTTTTTATCTTTGCAAAATAGTATCAAAAAATATATTTAAAGGGACCAGGGTTGAAATTCGTTATGAAAAAATCATTTGACTTGACCGGGACTTGAAGGAAGAAGGCTTGGTGGTGTGACTGGCTAACATACCTGACCGGCAACTGGGAGATCCGGGTTCGAATCCTGGTCAAGTTAAATGATTTTTTCATAGCGAATTTCAACCCTGGTGCATATGCACCGTGCGAGTGACTTCGTACCATATCATTTGTTACATGCAATGTTTGGAAATATTTTAAGGGTATTTCGTTTAAATGAATCCCAGTGCGTACATTACGTCATTCTCCATGGTTGCAATTTTTTTCCGATAAGTGATTCTTAGTAATTTCGTACGGTTACGTCGACGGAACGTTATTCTTAAGTCACTGTCAATGGTATCCCTGCCTACCTTATCCTAAAACTCCCTCCATTTTCAAGATTTTCTCAATTTTAATGCTATATTATTTTTATGGATAACTCTTATTTTTTTAAATACCATCATTAGTACCTATTAATTCGCAGATTGTTTTGCTGCAGTTCCCCATTCAACTATCCATAACAAACCGTTTCATACCTAAAGAAGTGTTTGTTTTGAGGTCCATCAAAATTTGCTGGTTATATTTCATTGCTGGTATCTCTGTGAAACGTAAGAAGGGAGTAAATTCAACGAAGTTCGGCGAGATGTTGTGGGACAGTTTTATTCTCTTTATAAGAAGGGAGAAATTGTAGTAAGTACATTTTTATAAAAAGTAAATCCAAGTGGCTAATTACAGCAGCGGAAGTTTGATTTTTATGCCTGAGGTTTTTGTCTTTCAGTCGGCATTGGACCGGTAACTTCATTGCGAACCGTATTGTTGGCCATCTTTGATTATTTGTGTTTCAAGAAGATATTAATTGACATTGTGGTGGTAAAATGGCATCTTAAAAAATTAAGAAATTGAATAACTGAGAAAAAGTAAGAAACGGGTTCAATTGATACATCCCTCATGTGTATCTATCTATCAGTTGCTACCTCTATTTTTATCTTTAAGGATATTGAATATCTCGGATAGATGTATGTAAGAGCTGAATTTTTCCCGCCAGTCAGGGAAAAACCAACTGCGTTGTGAGGAATATAACTATAAGAAAAATTTTCCCTAGAAATTTTCAAGAGGAAGGCCTAGGGATAAATACATGGGGTAAATGAGGAGAAAGTGCAAAATAAAGAAATTCCACGAAGTAAGGTAAATTGCATTAGATTGGAAATAATGAAGGGGTTTATTCAGTCTATCTTAGGATTGAACGACCGATGATGATGACATTAGTAATCACTCATTCTTACACGATAGGTGACTTTTTATCATAATAGATCATGTTGCGGAAATTCTGAACTAAGGTCACCGTCAGCCTTTAACAATATCAACTCCTCCTGGAAATCTATCCCACAGTTAGTATTTTGCCGGAAGATTTTTCCATTTTTACTCGGTAACATTTCGTATACCGATTTTTAAAATGCCATTAAAACATTGATTTGAAAGAAAAACACGTATCATAGAGCTCAGAAAACTTGAAACTTACTCTCAATCAGGGGTAGTTTCACGAATCGAATCTCAAGTTTATTTAAATTCATTTACTGCCTCCATGTGTTTCAGAAAGAAGAATTTGTTTTGTTTATGTAAATGGAATTTGTTTAGCTCAGAGTAATATATTTCACTTGAAGATGATTTACAAGTTAAGCTATTTAACCCGTACATTATTCATTATATATAAGTTTAAAAAAAATAAAATTCCTTATTTCATTTCATTTTAAATTGATTGCATCGTGTTATCCTTTTTTCTTTAAATTGTGTCTAGAAAAGGGATTCAAATGTAGTAATGTATTTTCAAAAACCAAGCCGGTAGATTGAAGCATAGAAAGACATAACTTTTGCCCATTAGAAAGATTTTCATTTGATTCTAAGGATCCTTTGCTGTCTCTATCATTACTGCTACAATATTAACACAAATAATATTCAGGGACTCAGATAAGCCCTATGTGAATTTTACCGGTGTTATTCCAGCATAAGAATAACTTTCGTCTTCATATTAGGATATATTTTCATTCCAACTCACGTCTTAGGTACCGGTCAGATCATTTGTGATGCAAATACGTGGTAAATTTGAAGAAGAGTAATTATTTGATATGTTATCTTCTTTTTTTAAGGGAACTTTCTTAGATCGTTAAGAAAATAATTACCAAAATCTTGGACGAGGGTAATCTTTAGTCACTACTTACCAACCAAAAAGTTGATCCGTAAAATTTAAGCAGGCAATCCCATTGATCACGGAAAGAAAGCAATTTTTGAGGAAATGCCGTCTTCGATATCAACAATCGAACGACTGCGACAGCCACGTGTAAACATTCGAATTGTAAGGTTCAAACCCTAGAGTTAATGAATAGGAGCTCGGAGAAGCAATTAAGAAATGGAAAAAATTAGAAATGCAAGAAATATGACTAAGGGTAAAAGGTCATAATTTAGCTAAATATACAAGGAGATTCGGTATAAGAATTGATATATCGGTAAATATATATGTATAATAAGGAGAGAAATAGATAAAGTTTGTACGTATTTATATGGAAAGAATGGGAGAGGGAATGCAGAGACCATTTGCTGAAACTAACAGTGAGAGGGGAAAATCTATATCTTCTTCCAGAGCCACGAGGAAAGAGTCCACTCGTAGGCTTCCTTGAGTCATTGCAGAGCTAGACCCTTCAACGCCAGTCCTTTAAAGAATAAAAAATGGAAAAAGATTTTCTCCCCTTAAATTTCTTTTTCTAGGTTTGCCCATTCGATTATGGTGAAGTGGGACATTTCGTGAGCGGGCAAAGTTCGTAGACTTTCACAATTCCAAGTTTTCAACGGTCAGGCAACAGTAAGTCGTTGAAAGGAAGTGACTGAGGGTTTTTAATATTTACGCGAGAGAAGATCGGAATGTATAGGCAAGTAATTTTTTTACATTTTACCAAGCCAAAAAGTGTGTGTCTAGGGTCCTTCTCAAACTCGTGAAATTCACGTCCAAAAAAACTTTTTAGGGGAATATTTTCGCTCAAGGATAAAATAACTCCACGGAGTTTCCGCATAGTTCGACCCCGAATATATCCTCAGCACTAGCAAAAAGGAGACAAAATATGCATAGAAAATAGGTTGCATCCGTGAAGTAAGCAAATGAAAAAATGCCTCTTCTTATATTAAAGTATTTGTTCATTGAAATAACTTTTGGGCAAAAAAAATTTTCTGATTCAAATCATACTCTTATGACTAAAAATTAATAAAATTGCTTTCGTACCCATATTAGTATATGGAGAATTGCTTTCATGATATGCAATTTTATATTTTGCATTTTGGCCGCTGCAGAGTAGGATTAAATGTCATACGATTACAAATTTGCGACTTTGTATATAATTTTACTTCTTAATATTCTCCTCAGTCTCATCAGTGCAATAAACAAATTGACTTAATTGTGGATAAATCTATTTTATAGGAATAAAAGTTTGTTAGCTAAATTTGGAATCGATTTTCTACAATAGTTTCGAGATATTGCTTATCTTAATTGATCGTTTTTAGTCAACGTTATATGACAAGAAACAAAACTACTTATAAAAGCTGTTTTCAAGATACCTCCAGAAAACCACGAAAAGGGAAATAGTATAAGTGAACGTCTCAATTTCTGGGTGAGTGACCACATATTTCTCATGAACGTAGTCAAGCACAAAGCCGATATACTGCATGAATCAATGGAAAATACTGTCATGTGTTTTAATAAATCAGTAAAATTCATTAATTTCCGGAATATATTGCACTCTGAAAATTGATAAATGTACTTACAGTTGATAAATTAGGTAAATTTCTTTGCTTCTGATTTATGCAGTTTATAATAAATTGCTATTAACTACCCTGAGTGAAATAATTATATTTTTAATTATTATTTTTCTGGAGATATAGCTTCAATTAATTAATGAAATCTTAGACATCACATAAACTCATTTAAAAGAAAATTAACAGCTAAAACCACTTAGTAACTGAAAAGTTACGTCGTGTAGTTCGTACAATGTAACGATTGTGATAGCATCTGTGTAGGCAAAACACATCAGTATCTAATTAAATGAATCTCCAAAAATAACACAGAATTAAAATCCAAAATCAACTATCAATGCGCTCTGATAGATCACACAATCAGAAATAAACCCACATAAAATTTCAAACTCACAAAAAAATAGATTTATAGAACCAATACCATCAAAAATTTAATGTAAAAATAGTGAAACTTATAATACAAGAATTAACCTGCAATCCAAATAATAACATACTAATTGATCAGAATTAATTATAATTTGATATGCGTTAGTAAATTTAAATTTTATTTAATTTTTGAAACACTAAATTTTAATTAGGGTTGAACGACTTTTAACAACCTAGTAAATTGCAACAAAATCATCTTTATTTTATTAAAAATAATACATTAAAAACTCTCTGGCATTATTTTAAAAAGCTGTGTATGTAAACTCATTAAAATATATATTGACAAATATATAAAAATTTATGATTTAAAATAGGTAAACCCTAAATAAATGTATTCGAACTGCTATGTAGCGTGAAAAATTAATACCAAAGGGGCCCTGATGACACGTTACGTCGACTTAACAAATACACGAAACGTTGGCTTAAGTGAAATACAGGATGAGGTAAAGTAAATATAATGTTAAAAACATGAGTTCGTGAGATGTAATCGTTCGCATTATAATATTCAAGATTTTTTCGTATTCCTTTATTATTATTGCTGCATACGTGGTAATTATTCAACTTTCTTCCAAGAACTATGTATTATGCCGTTGCCTGCCATTTCACATTAATTTCCATTTCACTTGAAGCCTGTAAATAGCCTACGTTGAAATTCTTACTGTGAATAAGGGGCATAAAATGATGTAGAGCATTGCAAAAATTTTTAATACCTACTTAAATAACGTCAGTAAATCTTCTTCGTAGAAGTATTAGGCGAAGAAACTTTTTCTCCTCTAACGTTTTCCTATTACTCACGCTAAGTATGCTAAGATGCTTAAGAACTTATTAAAAATTAAAATCCTATAAAGGTTTTCGAGTGCATTTAGCTCCACATCGTTACCATTATATTTGTGCTGCTGGTAGACATTTTATTCAAACTAAAAGATTTATCTAATCCGGATGGACTCCTCTCCCGTTAATGACTTTTCAACCCAGCCGCTTTTTATAATTCTTCTTCCTCTATAATTGCAAATTTTTTCTATCTTCCCTCATCGAAGTTTCAGAATAAAATTTCTTATTTCCCGTTAGCTATTATGGTTACTACTCTTTGAGTTTTAACGAAAGTCATCATTTTTCAAGTTCTTTAAAAATTGTTACTTCCCAAAAGACAGGTTCTCAAAAGAACAGTTAATTAATTTAAAATTCTGTACGTAAAATTGTACATATTACGATTAAAAATGGCTGGTGTAAAATGTGAAATATGAATGCAATAATCGATGACCACTCTTATTTTCCGAATCACAACAAATATATGACCTAGTTTTTCACAAAGTTCACAACCGAAGTTCATTTTCAATTTTAAATCCCTCTTCAAAGGAGCTATTAAGGTTGAAAGATGACTATATATACTCTTGGAGAAATGAATTGGATCCGTTACTAACTTACTGTAATTTTTCACCCAAATATCGTCTTAATTGACTAAAATATTCATACAAAGGGCTTGTTAATGGAAGAAACGTCAACCACTAGTCCTCCATATTAACAGTAAAAAATGAACCGATGATACGAGATCAAAAGGTAATATTGGCAGTCACAAAATTAATGAAGATGAAAACTGTTGCAAGAAATGTTTTTTTCTTAAAAGTGTGAAAAGTTGCTTAGGCATTCGTACCTGCCTTCTTTAAAATCTGCAATCGATGTTTGCCACTTATTCTTGATTGAATTAAATTCAGCAAATAGGTTTCTTGTGTGATCATGTTTTAAACGATCCTAGAGTGGGTTCGGCGAAAAGTTCTCCTTTGGTTAACATGACGGTGAGAATAAATATCAATTGTGCAACTCTTTTCAAAGCTAAAACTTTTTAACTATAGGTAAACTGTATTCTAAATTTCCACACTTGTTCATTTGTAATAATAAAGACCTATGTATATTCAAATGTATACTCTTGATATCCGTTGAAACCGGTTGGTGGGTCTAACCAGTAAACTGTTGTGGAAGTGACTAAGTATTCTTAACTTTGCTTTCATAATCAAACTCTAAATTTTATCATTTTTCTTTGCGAAATTAATAAAAATATACAATATACTATGATGCGTCTACTGACTTTTTACTTAATTATTGTTTTAGTCAACTTACAAAGTAATTTGGTGGCTTTTTAGAGATACACATATTTAGCATACATTCATCCTTTACACAAATTTACACCGTCTCTCTACATGCATTTTTACTCATTCCTATCCCTCCCCTTACAGTTTGGTCATTGCATTTTCAGTTATTTATACCCTCATGGAATAATCATTTTTTCCCTGTTTATTTGAACTTGACTTCTCAAATATCCACCAAGTACACACAAATGAATCGCAAATGCTGACATCGCTGAAAATCAGATGAGTTTAGCCTCAGAGAAACAAGACGTCATCCACCTGGTATTGATGAATGCATAAAGTAGCGTATAAAACGGTCGATTGGTCTCTGCCAGCCTTACATTTAGACCCTGTGTCGTCTCAGTGCTCCTAAGCCATCGGGTTTATGGGAATTCATAGTTTCTGTCCACATCTACGGGTATCCCAGTTATATAAACCCGAAGAAACATATATATATATATATATATATATATATATATATATATATATATGTTTCAATTCAATTCAATGTATATATAAACATATATATATATATATATATATATATATATATATATATATATAAACATATATATATATACGTATTTTTAAATAACTGTGGCACCTCCCTGAACCCTCGGTCACTGCAGTTAAACTGCAATCGGAAAATCGGCGAAACAACGACCGCGCTCCGCAGCAATTGCGACGCAGCGTTTTAGGCCAGAGTTATTTACAATGGGATTTAGTACCAGCGACGTTCCGCGACGCCACTAGGGCGCCGCCGCCACCCCGCGGTGGGAAAGGGCGGAAAGAGAAAGAGAGAAAAAAACAGACGAACGCCGTGCGGGAGTGAAAAAAGCGTACGTGTCGTGCGTATGTGGGGAGCGCGTAGGGAGAAAGGAGTTACAAGGCGTTACCGAGGTACGGAATGGGTGTGCGAGGACGGGATGAAAAGGAGAATGAGACGTGGAACACGGCGTGTCCGGGTGGAAAAAAAAGAAATGAAAATAAAAAAAATGAAGAGACTACGAACGGACAGGCATCTAGTCGTCCCCGCCGTCATCATCTCGTGGTTTTTCGTTCGGACGCACGTCCACCCACATCTCTCCCCTCTTGCTTGCTCGCGTGCTACAAGCCCCGACAACACGCTCCTTTCTTCCATCAACGCTTCCCTCTCCGACAGTATCCTACTCTTTTTTTATCTTTTTTTTGTTTTTTATTTTTCATTTTTCTATCTTTTTTTTACGTCCAAACGATACACCCCCCTCCCTTTAAAACTGATCCACATTGCCGCCATCCGGCGAATAAAAACCCCCTCCCTACTCCCTTCCATCCCCCTACCAAACTTGCCAATTCTCGGTCCGCTGCCTCCACCTACTTCTACAGCTTTCCCCTTTCCAGTTGCATTCCTCGCGACCTCCGCGAAACATAGCAGCGCGTACTTCTCGGTCGCAAATCATCGTTTCATTTTCCAGTCACCACGCGGTTTTGTCACCGAAGCAATTTTCTCGCTTTGTTATCGAAAACCTTTATCATTTTTCGCGGGACGAGAGATGGAGGTACGATCTCGATTCGGGAATGTGCGCGATCAAAATTTCATTTGTCCGTCCGTTTGGATAGGAATGAAAAGTTTTGATGTCGAAAAACGGTCATGTTTGGCTCGAATTTGATTAGGTCTGACACCATTCCTGTCTTTGTCCATCCGATTGAAAATTCTTAATATTTGTGACTTAAAATGGTGTTGCCTCTGCACGATTGTCTTACTATTGAAAAGAGTGCTGGTGAAATGTTTTTTTGCGTTTATTGGATTGTGACGAGCTTAGTCACTCGTTTCATCTCGGCTCTATTCTGAATTTTAGTAGGCAGCTGACATGAATGTCATTCACACCAGAATTTTGAACAATGAGTTTAAATAGGAAAAGAAGATAATGAGGAAAAAGAATACTGCTAATACTGAAATTGGAATTATTAATTATTGGTAAACTTGATATTGCAACACTTATCACTGTAATTAGGTCGTAATATTTAAAAGTGTGAATGCTCACCTTTGTCAGAAATAAAAGCCTCTATCTTGTTGAATGTGGTCTCAAAGACAGTCAAAATTTTTACATCGACATAAGACAAATGGCTCCTTTTTCATTTCATTTTGGATAGTGGTAAAAATAAGTCATTAACAAAACTATGAATTTTGAAAGTCCACAGTAGCCATGTGTTAAATATGCATTCCTAATTATTCCAATTTATTTTTCACTTCAATCTGAAAATTTCCTCTCAAAATTCTTCTTTTTTTAAAACTCCCTATCTTTTCCATTTTGAGAGGATTCTGAGGCATTTGTATGAACTAATATTATGGTAGGAAATATTTTATTTTTACCTCGTTTAATTATGAAACATCATTTTCTCCTTCAAATACTTTTATATTAATTATAGGCTCACCAATTCCTTGCAATATTCCCTGTTATATGACTCCAAATATATGGTTTTGCTACGCTGTGTCCATCATTCGAATCTAGACAGAACTTTCAATTGTTCGAAATTTTCGCTTACAAGAACAGACAAATTCCATTCCTGACAGGTGATCAAAGTTTATCAATACCTAGGTACTACACGTATATTCTGCCCAACAAGGTACTTGACGAGATTTCATGTCCACGTTTGAAATCTTAATGGCGTTTTCATTTGTGCTACGAGAGAGAAAGCAATGCAGTAATTAAATGCTAACATTGCAGTTTAACATTATGAAACTTAAAATCGTATATTGATTTCTTACTAGAAAAGGTACCCGTTGAAATTCAACGGGGGATGAAAGAAAGACAGGGCATATAGTTTGTTTACAATACAAGAATACACCTCATGAGATGTATTTTTGTTTTAGGCAAATCAGCTATAATTTTAGTTTAACTTTTTAATAAGCAGATGAAAACCGCATTACATTATGTTTACCGAGTTTCCACATTCTTTTGCAGTAACATATGGAAACTATTCCTGACAGGTGATCAAAGGGACAGGCCATTTGCATTCCAGAGGCTTTCCGCATCTATATAACATCGTGACATTCTCCTGTTTTAGGCGGGTCCAGCTTAAATTGGTCCACTTAAAATGAATTTTGCCAATTTTAGGCAAAAATATCCATGAAAATATCGTAATCAGCAAAATTTCAATATACGGCCTAGATTTTTGTTGACATAAGTAAAAGCCGATATTTTTACATGAAAAACGCAATTTCTAAGGAAATTTTATGCGTATAAGAAAATTAAATGAAAAAGAAAGAATTTGCATTCTTTTATCTATCTAATGGCGAAAACTATAGCCTTCTATCTGTAGTAGAACTAATTAAAATATGCGAAAAGAGAAAACTCTCCACTTGAAGCAAAATGTTTAGACTTGAGTTTTTCAAACACATAAGACACCAGACGGCCCAATACGCTGCCCTTGGGGCCCAGTGGCCTTCCTTATATTCCTACTTTGATTAAAACAAGCATTACTGATCCCATTTGTCAAAATTTGACTGAAATCGGTTCACTCGTTCAATACTTATGAGGCTTTTAAGAAAGCATTCTTTTTGAACCTTTGGCCCCTTGGGGCCCTAGCGTTACTTACGACCCAATGATTGTTGTACATTCAGTATAGGTTTATTTTACGTGTTTCTAATACAGGCAAAACTTATCTTCCAGGGCCAATTTTTGGTAATAAAAGGGCCCACTTGAGGGTCTTATAGGGCCCCAGGCCCTTGTTCTATAGCCTGTGCGTGAACCAGATATATCAAGTATCTTCCTGCCAAATTTTGTTTCAATCGATTCAGTGGCTTATGAGTAGAGCGCGGAAAAAAAGTCTTCAATTTTGCAAAAAAAGTCGCCTAAAAAGTCACCAATATTATTGAAAAAAGTCTCTCAAAAGTCTGAGTTATTTCCTTGAGAAAGTGGCTGAATTTAACGGAATTGATGGAGAAAAGAGCGTAGAGATGCGGATTTGTGGGTTTTCGAGTTATTTTATGGACTTTGAGAAAGGAGAAAACCATAATTTACAAAATATTTTTTAAATTCTGAATAACACTTCGTTTGATGATCAGCAATTGTGGAAGAATAATGTTGACCCCTATAATTTTTTTAGCTGATAAATATCTATCTTTATTTTGAAAAAGGGAAATTAAAGTAAAAATACAGGTAATGGATAACAGATTTTATTTCATAATTGCATAATATAAAATATAGGAAAAATATTTACGTACTTTCATTCACTTTGAGTTGCATTACCTCGGCGACGCGTCATTATTTCATGAAGTAGTGACAGACAAGGCATTTTTCTATGTTTTCCATAGTGAACGTTGTGCGACGGTCGCTCAAAATAAGTTTGTACATCGAAAACGATCGTTCAACTTCACATGTTGTCATAGGAGCATACCTCAGCGTAGCCACTTCACTTACATTGAGTTTTTGGAAAATCTTAGATGTCTGCCCCTTGACCTCTCCATTGAGAATCTGAGCTGCATCACTCATCAACTCGAAGCCTTCGTCTTTACTCAAAACATTACACAATTTGGCATAAACACTTACGGCTCGTTCACCCTTTGCACATGCAAGTTTCTTCTTCACATCCATAATTGTCGACACCGAATCACTGAGGCTCAGGATGAAAGATTCGAGGTATTTGATTATACATATCATCATTGAAATACACATCATTTTCAGTGGGAGTGTGCTATCTTGTAAGAGTTCTCGAGCATTTTTCACACATTCTGCATCATCTTCAGGGTCAATATTCTGTATAACCTGAAGTAAAAAATTAAAATACAGTTTTCCTCCTTAATTTAGAACGTGCAGTTGTAGTTATTTTTAACTGAGCAAAATGGCAGGAATTCTATTTCATGTCATGAAATTGATTCATCAGTCACAATTATAACTACACATAATTATTTACATTCTTAATTTTTTCGAAGTGTTGGGCATTGAACACGCAAGCTTCCAGCCATGTTCCAAATCTCGTGAGAACTGGGTCCGGAGGCAATAGCAGATCACAGCAAAATGTTTTATATATTTCCACGCGTGAAGGTGCTTTCAAAAATACCTACGAAAATATTAAATATTAGTTATGCAGTAATATATTAGCAACGAAATTTTATTTTTAGTTTAATTAATAGCAAGTACCTTTTTAATGGTAAAGACCCACTTATTTGCAGTGGGAAATCTTTTGCGAATTTCTTCACCTACCCTGTGAAGAGCATGCACTTTGCAAGTGATGTGAATCATTTTAGGGTAGAAAACCACCAAAGCCTTGGCGGCTTTAACCATGTACGCCGCTCCATCGGTTAGGAGAAGAAGCAAATTCTCTCTAGCACTATTATCTCCAAATCTCCAAACAAGGAAGCTGTAAAAAATTGGTGAGTACATTACGATAAATAAGGTAAAGATGCAGTAAAAAATCATCAACATAAGTTATACCGTTAATTAATTTCAGTTCCAATTTGAATATGCTCGCTTTAGCTTTAGCTTTAGCTTCAGCAAACATTTCACCATACCAAATTAGGTATCATTACTTACTCAAGGATTCGTCAATGCAGCGAGCGACCGTTTCATTATTAACTCTTTCAAGTTCCTTGGATGCCATGAGGTAGGGCTTATTGGGCTCATCTGGTGTCAATTTTCCTACCAATATGTTGCACACATATCGACCCTTAATATCAGTTGTCTCATCAACAATGGCATATAACTTGCTTCCTTTCAGGTCATCCTTGATACTTTTCGTGATCTAAAACACAAGAACATTTTTAAAAAATGTTATGTAAGGCAAACACTTAAAAGAGCAATAAAAATTGGCAAGGGCACATAATTACTTTCTTCGTAAGAGTTAATACTTTTTCGTTCTTAATCTTATTCCAGTCGGATTACCACCAGGAAATAGTAAAAGTATTCCAGTAGATAATATTATTTCCGTCGCGAACTATGCATGTTGAAAGCCATGTACTCAAGGTATAAGTTATATTTTAAACTTACTTATACCTTGTTATATTTTAGTGAACTATTTATGTAACACAATGATTGATACAGCTGAATATTTCTTTGGAATTGTATTAAAGCAAAGTTTTTAACGCTTATATCCAAAGAGCAGGTATGTAAAAGATTTTTAGAGCATTTACTACGTAAAAGTATTTAAAAACTCATACCTTTTCGTGGAGTATCGGTAAGTAAGTTTTCCGAAGAGAACTGTCAGATGGAACTGTCCTCCTTAAATATTTTTCCATAAATGATGTGAATAAAGGGTGTTTTGATTTGTGAGTAGGAATGTTCAATGCCACAAATAGTTCACACAAGTCCAAAGCAAACTCATCGCCGGTGGATGTAAACGATAGTTGGCTCTGTCGTAAACTCTGCAAGCTCACGGTCTCCTTTAATTTCACTTGAGATAGATGCGATGGGCTGTCAATGTGCTGTTTCACATGTGACTTTTTGTCCGATGATATCTTGAAAAATAATGAGAAAGATAAATTATTATCAGAATTACTTTTAAAGTTAGTAATTCAGAATTGCTGAAAATAGGTCTTTGCATTTTTATTAAGAATTATAATTAAAAACACACGTAATGTATAGTTAAAGATGTATCTAACAATATTGACTTATTCGGGAATGTCAAACAATTCTTAAGGTAATAATTATAATTATTAAAGTCGTCAGATTCAAAAGTTGTATTGATACTCACGGTTTTTTCACAAGAATTGCAGTAAATACTGTTGCTCAGTACTTGCAGACACTTGCATAGTGAAGCATACGCAGTCAGCTTGGCTTCTGAAGACGCCTGTCCTTTCACCTTGTACATTTTCTTACTTTATACTTTGGGCTGCACAAACGAGCGGACGATGGTTGTGCGACGCTTGGGGACCTCAGCAAATGACTGAAAGTTTACGCGGCTTACTCGAATATAAAAGAGAATAGTGTTCATACACTGTGTATACATTCACCGGTCCTTGTTAAGCCTTCATTTTTCCTCTTCGACCGAGTGCCAAGGGCGCATTGTTTGCCTCTCTACAATGTAGGCTCATTTCGTGACCATCTACACACAACGTGAGGCATTCACCTCGTCGGAAATTCTAGATGATCTTTCATATATTTGTATCATTTTTCCACTAATCTCCTACACAAAAACGGAGTTCTAGCATACAGTGTAGCGCTGTCGTCTTGTCTTTGGACACCCTAAGGAAAAAAAGTGCGATGTGGCCCAGGGAAAGGAACAATATGTGAATTTGACATGCAATAGGATAAGTACGGGGTGAGCTCTACCCTCACATATCCAAACCACCTTCGGGTTGAAGCACTGCGTGTGTTTACTTCATGAACGGTGGAGTAATCGAAAGAATTCATTGCAGTTTCCGGAGCTATTAATAAAATTCCACATTAGCAATTGTTAGGAGCTTACATTTTACGGTACATCTCTGCTCCGTGTACTAGGTACCCCATGAAAAACAAGATGTGTCCAACACACAGTTGAACAAATGTGGTCACAACAGCCAAATATTAACTTAGGCATGTGGTTTAAATAAAAAGGCCCAGAAAAGTCTCTTTTGATCAAAAAAGTCCCGCCACGCCAAAAAAGTCCCAAAAAGTCTCTAAGAATGTCATTAAAAACTGTTTTATTTGATGAGATTGGTGAAGAATTGTATTTAAAACCACAAAAGTCCCACTTTTACAAAAAGTCAAAAGACTTTTTTTCCGCGCTCTACTTATGAGTAACAGACAGACAGATACCACTAGATTTTTATATATTAGTAGGATGATTCTTAATGAAATCTAAAAGAAATGAGCCTAAAATTATTGACGTATTCTCCTTCAAAATTAACATTAAGATTTTACAGTTTACTGTAACCAATTTCTTTCGTGAGTCTGTGTTAATGGTGTTACCTTCTTTTGTATCAGCTTATTCTTTTTATACACCTAAATCTATCGCCTTGTTTTAATTTTATTTGTTCTTAATATATAGTCAAATTACGTCGTACATTCATCGTTACTTTTGAAAGAATTCTTACTCGTTTCACACTTTGGGTAAAATGCTTTAAATTATTTTCATTCCTTTTTTGGTATGCTGTGAACTCCAACTAAATAATCATTCCACCTTACTCTTTATTTTCTCATATTTCGCCACGATAAAAAATTATTATCTCTCTCATGATACTTACAATAGGTATGTTTATTTCTTTTCATCCTATGACCTGTCGTTTTTTTCTTGTGATCCATTTATATTAGTTCATACTGAGTTTCTGGCGAATCAACTTCCGCTGGTGTTTGGAGTTTCACTTGTGAAGGAGGATGTGACCTCCCGAATGCTGTGCATGGCTTACATTGCACAACTGAGCTGCGAGGAGAACAGAAGAAAGAATCAGGCCGAATATGAAAGATAACCAGAGGCATCAAATGATGTAGGACCGGATTGAGAGAGATGCAAAATACGGCCACTGGAAAAGTTTTCTGAGGTAAGTAATTCTAGGGAGGAGCATAATTACCTAAAATACTGTATCAAATCTACGACGGATATCATTATTAATAGCTCAGTTTTCTCTCCAAAGGACTATGATTAAACCTTCTTTCATCCATAATGTTATTCTTTACACTCAATCTTTGATTAGATGCATGTTATAAGTGATTATATGCATGTAATTTAGAATTATAGACAAGTTTACGAGTGGCTTCATTAGAAGAAATGTGCAGAATGTGCATATAAATCGTAACGTGCTGAAATTTTATATCAGATGAGAGCTTGCTATATTGCAACCTTGAATTAAAATTCCACGATCTTATTATTTTCATTGATTTTGAAATCCTGAGAAAATACATTTTGAAATGTAATTATTTCTAAAAGAGAAACGTCACTTGGCTACGTAAAATACTAATTCCTCATGCCGTTTCATGGAATTAACATACTCCTCTAATTTTTGCGCATAAAAGTACAAATTGTCATGTGTCGAGTAAAGACAATTTGTGGCTTAAATGCCTACAGTTATGATTTTCAAACACCACTCCTACAACGGTTTCCACTTCCCAGTTTTTAAAATTGGATTATATACTGATCAAGTCCCAGCTTTACTTCAGAAGAAATGCATAGTTTGTATTGATTTCAGTGTACGTGAGCGGAAGCGCTGCTAATACGGCTCTATATTATCTTCCACTGAAATGGCACTACTTCCTCTGGAGAACAGCGAGTACGTCTGATAATGTGAATTGTTGCTCCGTCAGGCATGGTAATTCAAAATCTAATATTTTTATCTCAAGTAAGATAATGGGACCTATCAAATGCAAGTGGGGTACTCAATGAGGGAAAAAATGTAAATATGCTCCCTCGGGATAATTTCAAAAATAAGAGCTATAGGCAATAGAAAATTGGTCATTTTTTGCTTTCGCAAAATTACTTGAGGCCCGTAGTCCATAGAGTCTATGCATTGGGAACACAAAGTTCTCTCTGGCCCTATTTCTGTACCTTGGCTGCTTTCATAATTAATATTTTTACCCCTTAGTACTGCATGGTAAATGAATTTACTCTCTAGAGACCCCACCCATTTCTGCTCTTTCCGAGTGTACCTAGTGGTAAAATGGTGATATTTTATGGATCCCTCGGAATACGAAATGCAGTGCTCTTTGCACCCCGCATGCAGCGTGCGAGCAAGTGACTGGGCAGTTCTAGGTCAACAACTTCACGTCAGTGGAGAATCAAACCTTGCGGTCCCCGAGTATGGAAAAACGGTCATGTGTGATGAAAGTGGGTGAGGACCTGGGCGTCGAGAGGTCGGCCTGGTAGTAAAATGATGTGGATAGAATAGAAAGGGGAAAATTCGACGCCATAAAGGACCCTTCAAACGCCTCAGACGTAGAGTGAGCATATTTTGTCCCTTAAGCCTTCAATTATTACGATTCTATTTTAATTGGCGTCGGAAATAAAATCTGAGTGGTGCAGAAGTAGTTTCAGTAATTGAGGATGCATCGACGCTGAGAGTAATTTTTCTTCACTCGAAACTTGTTAAAACGTTGACATGGCAGTAAAAATTGTCGCCGCATCAAAGAGTATACGAATTAAAACATTACAGATAATCCACTTCTCTAGGTAGGTTTTAATGGAAGAGATAAAAATCCTCATTTTTTTCACAGACGTAGGCCTCTTTCTCCATGCTACAAAATTTCTTCCATCATATCAGAATAAGACCTACCTCACTTCATTCCATTTCTCTTCTGCTTCGGCTTCCCTACTAACCCAATATCCTCCCCTCGATCACTGCCTGCAGCATTCCAATTACCCAATCTTGCTATCTACTAGACCTCTTAGTAATCTCATCCAAATATTTCCTCTAGCAACCCACCGTACCAAACATTTCCTTCGAATGTCGAATATTTGGACTAGTCTCATATTGGAGGATGAAGGCAACGCACATTATTATGTTACATAAAGTGTAAAATACAAAATATTAATTGCCAACTTGCTCAACATACTTTTCATTCGTTGCATAATAATTTTAATTAGAACACACGCCAAAAAACTTCAATTCACTTCCACCATGTTGGTTATTCACGGCGCTCATGAAAGGAAAAAAGTACCTACTAGGGGAGGATAGGGACCTGAACGTCAAGAACTGTGAAGGATATGGGTGTGGAGGATCTCCTAGAGGAGAAAATCCATTTAAAAACGATATATATATTATATATATTACTTTATAATGATAATGTTCACAGCTTAATGGGAATCGGTAACTATCGACGGTTTTGGTCAATGTTCCAACGTGTGTGGATTAGACCATCAGGGCCAACCATCTTTACGTGTTATCGGTGTCCCGTGATGCTTCGCCCATCGTGCTCATCGCAATACAGATGATGAGGAGCACTATTTGGAGAGTCGCATCAACCAGTGTGGTGGAACTTTTTCTGAAACAGAGAAGGGTAATATTTGTCTGATATGTTATACTATAGTCCAAAATGCATATGGCGACCATCTCCCTCCTTCTCTTGACAATTGGCTTTCTTCATTCCAGCTCCTATTTGGTAAACGTGAGATATTCAATCTACGACCCATATAAAACTTTTGAAGATACCGTGACTAACCATAGTATCACATTCATTGAGTCATTTGAGACTGCTGTCTGTGCATATATTCCATGGAGTGTTAATAATTATTTGCTCTTATCAACACTTGAATCCGGATCCCATTATATTGTGCCGAGTCCTTAAGCTAGTTAAGTTACCGAGATGCCCTTAATTGCTGTATTCGTTACAAAACTGTAATTTGAGGGTTGTCATGGAAGATTTCATGTACGATATGAATTTTATATTTAATGTGTCTTAGTATTTCTGTGTAGCTTAGGCGGCCTAAGGTATCGCCTTCAATCAATTTCTGCAGGCATATAAAATACGGATTAATTTCTTCCTTGAAAATTGTAATATTTCTCCGACAGTGTTCTATAGTAATTATTAGTAGTGAAAAACATATTTACAAAATAAGCTGATTTTCTAAAGTCCACATCAAATCTGTTTCACCATGACGTCCACCGCATGTAAGACAGCAATAATGACTGCAACTGTGAAGCCGTGCGCAAATAATAAGAGCGTTATCGTTTTCATTTCGAGGAAGGGGGCCACGGCATGAAAGCTTCGTTGCAGCATCAACATTTCCGGGCTAATACGAGCATCTGAAAAGGACGGCGAATGCTTAATACGTGCGGTGCATCGGTAAAACGGATGGACCGCTGCGGGAACAAATTCTGGTCGGTAGAGAGAGAGAGAGAGAGAGGGGAGGGAGGTGGGTTGTGGGTTTTGGTCGAAGCGGAGAGGAGGAGAGACGAGATTAAGGCGACTGAGAAATAGTGCGACTGGAAGTGCTTACGGTCTCAATTAGCGGCAAACGCTGCCGCTGCACTCTGTTGTGTCTAGCTCTTCACTTTCTCCCTATAGCCCGACTCTGATGCTGAGAATGCAAGATCGGAACGCGAAATGAGGCGGAATATGTTTTTTTTTCATCATAACGCATCGGTGTAGGTGAGTGATATGTAAACTTCATGGGGTTGCTAATTTGAAAAACGGAAAATTTTGCTTTCCTGACAGAATTGCAATACTGGTCCGTTTCATGAAAGTAGTGTGTGGTTCGTAAAATAAATACAACTAATCTCCATTGAACATGTTGAAGGAAAAATTATCTATGGGTTGATTTACGAATGCTAATTGAGTATTTTTCCTCACATTCATTTACGAATGCTAATTGAGATCAAAATACATAAAAACTACAATGAGATTACATTGATTGCTGATCTCAATATAATCTATATCACTTATATATGAAAGCGTGCTTTCTAAAATTTTAGGCAGTGAATTTCATTTGAGCCATACTTTGTTCATGAAAATACTGTCAACAAGTGTTATGTGGAGTCGCTATGATCGGAAATGAGACTCAGATGTTACTCAGAAAATATTCTTCTTTGATTTCTCCGAGTTTAGAAAACCAACTTATATTTTGTAACTGAGTACTTTACGATACACAAACGTATTGAGAGTTATGTCCGACCCAAAGCAATTGGAGGTATTCATTTTCGTACGTAAACACGTTCCTTAGAGCTACAGAGACCATTCTGATTTCTTTATATGCATGGCACTAACTCATCTCTCTGTGGCCCTGTGGGTACATATGCAATTTTTGAATTCGTGAAATGAATTCATGGATATATTTCATGCTTACATTTCGAAGATATCTATTTGTATTCCGTGATTTTCCTTGCGAAAGCTAGAAATCTTTCCCACGTCCTCGGAGGAAGGGGATGAAATAAATAATGTCGATTTGAAATAGAATGGCATCGCCTCCACACGATGGCTCGTAATACGTTTTCCTCGGAGAAGAGGGGGAAAAAGCCGAGCGCTCCTCGTTCCATATTCCGCACTGGACATGCACTGCGGTCGAAAATACTTGAAAACTCACCCGGATTGCAGCGACCGTTTTTTTTCCTGATTTTTTTGTTCATTTTATTTATTTTTTTGAGTGAAGAGAATTTATTGGGCATGGATTTCGAAGCGATTTTTTTGGCGAGCAGGCATGTGAGTAAAAAATAAATCCTAGATGAAACTCATACGTTTGCTTGCGAGGTTTGGGTTTGGGTAAAGATATTCTACATCTACATAATACCCTGCGAGCCGCCGCATGGGTGTGTGGCAGGGGGTGTTAGTTCACCAGCCTTGTAAAGGTGTAAGTTTTTTGGAGAGCTATGTCCGACCCAAAGCAATTGGAGGTATTCATTTTAGTCCGATATTCAGAATAAAGCGTAGAAAAAATCACTCCCAATGAGGAAGCGTCCCCGTCTCTTATCCGCTTGCGATTTTAGCTGGGGGCGAAAGAATTAGTCCCTAACTGTGCGTCTCGAGACGACAGAAAACTCAAGTGAGTTCATCAGATGACTTTCTCCTCACTCGGAGACGAATACCAGAACTATTGATGCTCCTCGAGCTTTTCCTACGATCCTCTCTTAATGACATTAAACAGCACTACGAACTCTCGACCGCTATCTAATATCATGTTTCTCACTTAAGGTTATTGTAGTGGTATTCGTGGGTCGTATGCATGTACTTACTTCAAGGAGGGCGAAAAAAATATATTTCACTTAAGCACATATTTTTATGCGGTGGAACTCCCCATATATGCAGATAAGAGAATTACAATTAAATTGAACTGATGCAAAAATTAACTTGAACATATATTCCTTTCAACATTTTGGTCCGAATTATGTTAAATATGATTTTTCCAAATGTAATAGTTGACATGACACCTAGTGATAAACCTTTACAATACCATGCATGTTTTTTCGAGTATTTGGGAGATCTGAAGATCAATCAAACGCTACAGGAATAGATGGCATTAGTATCAAAATTATAAAACTTATTCTTTCGACGGTTTACCCATGCTTCTTGATATTTATAATTAATTCATTTCTTACCCTAGCTTTCTAAGTCTGTGGAAGTATGCTCTGGTCCGACCGTTTCAAAAGGTACGTAATCCAATTGATCCATCCCAGTATCGTCCAATTTCCATTTTGTGTGCATTATCTAAACCCCTTGAACGTATAGTGTATAACTCAATGTGTCGAACACTTAACCAAGTGTAATTTTAATGACGAATTCCAGTCTGGTTTCAGAGGAGGTTATAGCACTCAGTCCGCTCTAATAAAGGTAACAGACGACATCCGTCTTTCTATCGATAGCAAAAAGATAACAGTTGTCACCCTTCTGGACTTGACAAATGCATTTGACTGCGTCGATCATTCCCTCCTATTGAACAAAATGTGCCTATTAAAATATCACACTCCGTTATCGCCTGGTTCAAGTCCTACCCAACCAATCGAAGGCAGGCAGTCAAGGCTCATAACGGGAATTGCTCAAGTCCTTTTGGGTCACCCGTGGGGTTCCTTAACGGTCAATACTCTGACCCATGTTGTTTTTGATCTTCATCAGTGACCTTCCAAAAGTGATTGGTCACTGCAAATATCACTCATATGCTGACGATTTACAAATTAACCTAGACTGCTACCCAGTATACATTAACGAGACCATGAATAAAATTACTCCAGATATCTCATCAATATGTAACTGGGTATATAGTAATAAACTAAAATTGAACACTACGAAAGCAAAATCAATCGTTATAGGTAGTCCGTACTATATGAGCAGTCTGGATTGTAATGTCCTTCCAAAAATTCAAGTTCTTGGCACAGTAATAGAATTTTCCCACGTAGTCAACAATCTAGGGTTATTTATTAACAATATATTGAGTTGGGATGATCACATTAAATTTATCTCCAATAAAATATATAAGACACTTTACCAAATGAAGTATTTCAGAGATATGATGCCTATTACAATAAGAAGAAAATTTGTAAACTCACTTTTAATTCCTCATATTGATTATTGTGCCTTGGCATATACAGATATAAATAAAGATCTCCAGTTAAAACTTCAAATAATACAGCATGCAGGAATTAGATATATCTTTAATATTGGAATTCGTGAGCATGTAACGCCTTATTTTTAAAGGTCTCCTATTTTGAAAGTCGAAGTTCGCAGAAATTACCGATTGGGCGTTTTCATGTTCAAACTAATGAATACAGGGCAACCGACATACCTTTTCAAAAGTTTAAATCATAACAACGATATTAAAGGGAGAACAACGCGTGTAACCGAAAATTTGTTCATACCGTCTCACCGCAAGGTAACTTCAGGAAAGATCATTACTGGTAAAATCATGAAATTTTTGGAACAAATTACCAGATAATATAAAAAATGTAACATCGATCAATGTTTTTAAAAAATTATTGTTAGATTACGCAAATGAAAATGACGGTATCGCATTCAGTTAACTGAAAAAATTGTCAGTGAACTATTATATTTGAATATAGTGTCAATTTGTATATTTTTTAAATTGTAACAGTTTGTGTTGATAATTTTAACTTTTTTGATCGCAGTAACTGATAATTTGTATATCTTGTTATGTTTACATTGTAGAAACTGTTGATTTGCACCATATTTTTGTTAACTGAGACCTTAATTTATGTTAATGTATTTTGCTTCACTATTGTTTTTCTTTTTTTCATATGTTAATTTAATGATCAGATGTAAAACCTTGCCCTATAGGAGCAAATGCTTCTTAGTAAACAAATATTTTTTCTGCTATTTAAGAAATTTCTCTCCGTATGAAATACAATGACTACGAAATAGTGTTAAAAATGAATTTAATAGCCCTAAAAACAAATTGATGAACTGCCATATTCAATTTTATGCACATAACTAACTAATAAGTAACTTATTCAATCTTTAACGCAAATCCGCACAAATACATTTAGTACTCCAGCAATTTATAACGTCATTTATTCCTGCCCTTAACCTACACTGTTTTGCGAATCATTCTTGTCAATTATCAATATCTATGACTGTGACATATAGATTATTTACGAGATTTGTTTGTTTAAATCATATATTTTATCATTAATTTTATATTCATTTTTTTTACTAATGCATGAATTCTTATTTTAACTTTTGTGCATGACTTAAATCGCATTCTTACGAATGTTATTTTAATATTGTATTATATATTTACACAATATTCCCTCTGAATACCGTCCTTGAAAGGCTTTGATGTATGTATTAATAATCAACAGAGCATTTTGTATGATTTCTCGTGCATGATTTCATTTATAGGGAGGGGAACATATTGTCGATGCACGCCTAGAAACGTCTCCATAAGATTTAAATGTGACACTATTCATGCTGGATCTCCCTATAACATAGCTGTCACATTCACATAATGAGAACGGAAAAGATATATTCTCACTTCTATTTACTATGAGAGAAAGATTCAATTTTTACTTCGAAATTTAAACATCTATATTTTGAATGGTTAATGAGACATTTTTTATTTTTAAAAGGGTTAAAAAAAATTGTGATCACATCTGAATACCTTACGTCATGCGTATTCTTTTACTCGGGCATTTTCATATTTACGCTGGAGAATAACATTTTTTATCTGTCGTAGATCTTCAGTCTCGCTGAGGCCACCTATATTTGGACCCTTTTCCATTTCTGCTTAGTCATCTCTCAGTTCTCTATTTCCCGCCAATGACGCTGTTCCTTTGCCGTATTACTTACTTTGCCGAATTAAACATATATCTTTACAATTTTGATCTGTTATTTTAATATGAAGAAACATAGCGTAATTTTCTTTAATTGAACTGCGTAAAATTGTTTCCGAATTCGATGTACATATCAGTAAATCCTCTACATGTTTATTAATAACATACAAGTTGAGGTTTCGAAGCTTTGTTCGCAGCAAAATATAAATACATGACATCCAGTCATTCGTGCAATAATTTCACCCCTGGATAATATTATTTTCTAATGAATTCCTTTAGGTGGTCAAGGTTTTAGTCATATCATTAGTTGAATAACTATATTTTGCTCATCTGTGCTTAAAATATAAAAAGCCATTCATAAAATGAATACCCAACCATTCTACTTTAAAGAGTAATTTGGAGGCATTTAGGTGATATACTAAGCTGCTGTATGAAACATTTCACTTGTCGTTTAACTCATTGATGTGTTTTCCCTCTATCATTTATTTGAACTTAAACATAACGGGACGTATGAATCATTTTCTGATTACTTTTCTAGCGGCCTCCCAGTATACTGTTGTAACAGATCTACGATATTTCAAGTTGACAGCATTTACCACCTCACATTTGGATGTTCATTCTAGTGTATAGTACAAATAATTGATAAGTACAAAAATGATATCATCCTAATAATATTCTACGTAATTTGATAATTCTACATTGATTCAAATAAGTAAATGTTAATTACTGCTCACGACCGCATCTCAATCATTTGAAAGTAAATGCTTCTCTCAGGAGTGTTATATCATATGGTCAGACCCAGATGAGTTTTAAGCAGCTACTTGCTGCAAAGTAACAAGTAACGGTTGTTTTTTTGAAGTAGGTACCCTTGAAAAAAGCAGGATGAATTTTTTTCGCCGTCCGGAAGTTGAAAAAGCCCTGCAATCTTCTTCTCGAAAACTACTCTCCCTTTTTTTCCATTACCATCCAATTTGATTCCCTGCCCTCCAATTTTCGTCGACCCTCTACCCTCTGCCATGGGACTTAGCCGGCCACAATTCCCCGCCTATTCCGTCCATACCAACCGTCTCCCTTTCCTTTTTCTTTTTCCCCCTTTTCCTGATACCAAGCCTTAATCCCAACGTCCCCTCATCTGGCTCTCTCTTTCTACCGCCTCTCTTTGCCAAAATCGGTCACCCACTCAATTTCCTGTCCCCATCATCTGCAAAAGAGGATCGCCGCGGCTTCGGGTCCTCCTCATCAAAGGGTCATCGTTTGGGTTCCTCATACAAAGTAGCAGAAATGGAGTGGGTTATTTTTCGTTCTTTCGGCACAAATCTTTATTTGTCAATGTAAATTTATATCCATTGGCACAGGATATTTTGGCATATTCAGCCCTTGCAACGGCTAAAACTGATTAACTATAATTCTCTTGGCACAATTCTTTTTTCGTTAACGGAAATTCGCAGCCATATTTACAGGATATTTAGCCAATTTCAGGTCTTAGAGCAGTCAAAACAGTTCATTTTCTAAACAGAAATTTTTTCTCATCAATGGAAATGAAATCCGAATCGATCAGAATATTTTGCCACTTTAAGCTTTTAGAGCATTTGAAGATGGTTATCTAATTGGATCGATGCCGTGCGCGATGAGTAATTTTTGTATGTTATAGTGGTGAATGAGATGGATGTTCTAAAACTTGTGTGTTTTTCTAAGGAAAAATGCCAGACGCCATCAGTAGCTATTTATATGATATCATTTTAATTTTATTGGATTTCAAGAACTTCAAATTTCAAAACAAATAAAACATAAGATTTTATGGACTGTGTGACCTGCAATTTAGGCAGCGACTTGTGAAATACAAGGTAAGCGAGTTATAAAAAGAAATAAAATAGTCATTTTTATGCTGGTGAAGGTGTGATAATGTTTCAATGTACATGAACTTACATAAATAGGCTTGGCTTCCTCAAACGTGTGATGCGCAAGCAATAAATTTTTAACAGAATTGACAAAAATGGAGCAATAGGAATTTATCATATGCTAATTCAAACCTTTTTTATTTTAAATTCGCTCCATAATTACACAAATATGCTCACTATGTCCATTAGAAGGTAAAGAGATAAGAGGGTGTTTGAGAATACCCTTAAAGACGCCGAATAGAATCATCGACGATGTTCTTGTCCAGAGAACGAGAGGGAACTTGTTTCGCCATATTGTGATAAGAACTCTTAACCAGCTGAATATAGGCTTTAAAAGTCAGTTTGCTAACTAACTTTGTTACTTTCAGCTCCTTGAAATGCTGCACCTGGTCATACATTATCATTGCATTGCACCTGGTCATACATTATCATTGCATTGCACCTGGTCATACATTATCATACATTGATTTTGTTTAACTTCCGTACCTCAATAATTTGATGGTTTGGATTCATCCTCAAATCAGAGGGGAGTGGTATAATAAGGTTTCTAAAATTATTTTGAGTCAGTATTTTTGATGATAGCTATCATTGCCTACAGCATAATTTCTCCTTGGAAATTCATCTCCTTATTTACTATCCAGACTTCCCAAGATTGCAAACCTTATTCGCCAACTTGTAAATGATTGTTTTTTATTTAAAATGACTAAGTACATGTCAGACCCTCTTTTATCAACTTTCTAGATGGACTTCCTCAATGGGTGTCGGACATTATCAACGCGTAATCAGTCATAATTATATGGACCGTTAAATATTCGTGATACGCGCTGTCACCATTTTCCCGTGATATCACATCAGTTCACTTGAACTGGAAGCTGTTACTTGTCATACCCACTCCAATTCGCTCCTATGTCAACCACTTCTGCGTTTTCCTTCTTCGCGTCTCGCTTCCAGTAGTCCCTCTGCACAATTTCTTATCTTTACTACCCTTGTATGGAAATAATAAGTCATTGATTGTCTTTTAGTTGTCTTTTTCTTAGTTTTTCGACCAAAATAGGATACTTTACGAGATATTTTGCTGAAATTTTGAAACTTTCTTTTGCTTTCTCCAATTATAAATATCATTCTATAAATATAAGCAGAATAAAGAATTTTATGCCCTCTATCTCTAATCATATGCTTTGAAAAAATATTAGGTTATGATCAGAGTTGGGCAAAATACATGAAAAATGTATTTTAGATACAAAATACTTACCGCAATGTATTTTAGATACAAAATACATTGCAAAAATTTCTGAAAATACAAAATAGTATTTTAAAATGCATTTGAAAATACAAAATACATTATCGAAGCAGGAATGGAAAAATGCATTTCTTATCTCTGAATGGTAAATTCCAGTCAAAGCAAAATTTAGTAATCATGTGTCTAACACACCAATATAATAAACAAATTTCACAGTAAAATCAGTTTATCCATACCCTTAACTTAAACGAACGAAAAAATTAGTTTAATCTCGTATGCGTGGCTTCGGAATTCTTGCACTGACTGAGTGATTAGTTGAGAATTTCTGTACCACTACTGTCAAAGCTGGTTATAACTAATCAAATACAAAAATACAAATTAACCTATTAAATTGTGCCTGGCTTTTTCTAATATTTATACCTCTAATCCTTATAACCCCATAACCGGCAGGTGGTTATAGTGTTTTTCATAACGTCACATATTTTAACACTGAAATAGTACCGAGAGATCACATACCTTTAAATGAGTTGTGATATTCGTAGTGGAGCTTCAGGGACCACTAATTATGGCATTTTTTGCAGGCGTGCAAAGTACACATTTTGCTTTTGCTTTTCCCTGCAGTTCTTCCACAACAACAAAGTACTTTCCATCTAAAATGGCACATTTCCCCACACCACCGGTATAGCTATCACAAGTATCCATTCTGCAATCGATGTCGGTTCGCATAACACGTTCCCTGCCACGCGCCGACTTACGTCGTCTCACATGACTTTGAATGCCGAGTAGTGAGTCGCCATGGCGTCTCGCTTTGTTGCTGGATACAAATAGTGAGACGTCAATTGGCGTCATTGTAATGTTTTTTGAACCATCAATCGAAGTATACCATGTAAATTTTATGAGATTTTTTTCAATGATTTGATGTAACAGTGTGCTCTTCTGGTGCGGGAACCAGTTGGTTATGTGGAGATTGAATTACTGAAGTGTTATCTCGATGTACCCCCGTGACCTTCGGGGTTTCAGATTGCTGTCTCTGCAGGTTAAAATGTTTCAGCCGGAGGAGCTGGTGTTTTGCCTTTAAAATGTTTCAACTCACGGTACTTATGCTCTCTTCCTCTGTTACTTATTGCTCTGACCTAATCGAGTAAGGAACATAGGAGTAAACAACTGGTAGCCACTGTGCCTTCATTACGCGATCAGTTTTTGGGATACTACGACTGAACACGTTTACTCCCCGATGTAATAGTGGCGGAAGGAAACGTCTCAGTGAAAGAGAAATAGAGTGGATGTTCGTTTCGGACGATTTTTTCAATGTCCTTTCGGACGCGAGCACAATTGTTGCGTCGAAGGGAAAGCGGGCGCGGCCCTTGGAGAAATCGCCCTGCTAAGTGACCGCTCATTCCCTCTTGACGGGGAGAGAGGAGGCCACCCTAGGGCCGGTCGCCGACCCAGGGCTCGATCCAAGGACATCGTCCGAACCATTGAAATGGTGATGGTGAAGGGCCGCGGACTAAGCGTCGGTCTTGGGAGGAAAGGCGGGAATTTTTTTAGCGCGAGAAAGACGAAACCTAACAATCATCCTAAAGCCTATCCCTGACGACTAATCTTGGATGATATGAAAAGTATTTTTAGTATTTTGAAAATACAAAATACTCTTAAAATGTATTTTCAATACAAATACAAAATACATCGCCTAAAATGTATTTTCGGAACAAAGCACAAACTACAATTGTATCGAAAATACGTATTTCAAATACATATATCTTCGATACTGCCCAACTCTGGTTATGATAATATTGCAAAAAATCTGCTAGATAAAATAGATTACGCTTCAATTTTTTAGCGCAAGACGTTTATGTACTCCAAACTCCTGCGGTAAACGCTCCCATAGAATTCGCGAAAGTGTCATTTAAAAATCATTTTAAAAATACAATTGTGCTAATTCTTCCAGAACTAAATCACTGTAGGGCAATAAAAACCATGACTTAATGGTTGAGGATATCGAAGTAAAGGGATACTGAGATGCCTCATTGCATTTTTCCTTCGCAGGAATTTACATTGCCGACGGTTTTATGCCTTCATTGCAACCTCATTAAAGACTCAAATTCTTATCTGCCCTTCCTCCATACGAGCGCTCTATATAACTCGCCTCAGTTTACTCTCCTTTGTTTAACTCTCAACCTCCTGCACTCTCCGCCCCGAGCCGGTATTCTACGATTACCTCTGTTTCTTTTCAGCCACAGAGTCGCATCTGTGAACAGAATTACAAGCTTGCTTTCCCTTTGGCTAGCTACATCTACCGTCTCATTGTTCATTTACCCCGTAATGCTCCTTTTTTAAAGGGCTCTAAACCTACCTTGAAGGAATCTTGTAGTGATTACTGTTGATTATCATCACTGAGTTGAATGTGAAAAAATGATGTAACCACGGATACGACGGTTTTTACGACGAAGTGTTATGCAACTGTGTAAATGATTGCTTTCAAGTGAGCTTGCATGTAACTACTTGTTGACAGTCAACCAGCAGAAATAATATGGGAACTTATTTGTAGCGAGACAGATTTCTTGAGCGCATTGAAGCTGACTCTTAAAACATCCAGCAAAACAAACAAAAGAAAATAATTCATAAAATATTGAAGCTTTTCCCGGTGTAATATGATTACATATCTTTACTTGAGAATGGAAGACATGTCGTTTTCCGAAACTTCGGCGCAATTAGAAAATATTACCCGGGGCGCAGCCCGAGAAAGATATTTATAAACAAATCATGAATACTTCAAGCATTTTTTGTATCTTGCTGCGTCATTACTAGAGCTTTGAAGCGTCTTCTCTAATCATATGTTTTATGTGACTCAACCGTATTCTTAGTTAGCCACATTTGATACAATTGGATGTGTGATTATATTTCAATGGAGTTGAAAGCTGAGTATTAATCAGGATTTCCGTGTAGACTCGAGGGAATGTTAGGTATCAGATTAAAAGCATAATTTCGCTTCAATAATACGGAAAAATAGTTGATTTTTAGTCATAAGTGGCAGGTAAAAGTCATAATAAGAAAATAAATGGTGTGGTTGTCAAGGAGATACATTACAGTTGTTCTTCAAAGTCAACCAACTTTTTTATCGGTTGACAATCTAAAGGTTCCAATAATCAGTGAAATAACAAAAATAGCTGTTATTGAATGGCTTCGAATACAATGAACGACAGCTGGCTTGAAAGGGTCACTAAGGGAAATAAACGTTTTATGGGATATAAAGTGTCAATAGTACCGGAAAAGTTATGACGAATGAAAGAGGCAGATATCATTATCATTTAATGCTTGTCACTAGCAGGGTTAAAGAGAAATTGGATTTTCATGCGAGGTTGACCGTATTTATCATGATCGTGTGTAAAATATCCCGATTACGTCCCGAGCCCTCTTTTTCTCTTCCCACTATGTCTTTCACTCTTAATAGATGTGTTTAATCACTTTTGTTTTATATCTCCAATATCTTCATGATCCGATGTCCATCAAACCACTTTCCACATTAATTCGCAGCATATCCTAATATTGGTATCACGCTCTCATAATTCACCCGAATTATCTTCTATTGCTACTACTTTCATTTTAACAAGCAGGTTAAGAGTGACCATATAGTTTTATTTATTCTTTCCTCATAGTTTGAGAGTAGTGAAAGCTATATTAATGGTAATATTGCTGTATTTATCGTATCTAAGAGCATCAACCCTGTCTGAGTGGTTTAGGTACTTCAACTTTGTCACTTATACTATCCAGTATGAGAATATATTAACACAGTGGATGAGCTTATTATACAAACCGTAAACTTACTCGTTCTAGAATTCTTGGAGTCTTATGTTAAATTCAAAACGTTGAATTCATTCACGGATAGTTTCATCCATTATTCCAAACTCTTGGACATGGGTAATGGTTAAAGTTCATCCAATATTAACCTACATCCATCCACATAACCAGCATCCATTCTGGCTTAGCATTGACTTTTATATATTTGTTTGAAAAATTCTAAATATAATTACATTATTTTATTGAAGAAACATTATCATGTTCCGATTTTTAAGTAGTAATTTATCAGTTGCATGCATGCTGGAAATTGATAGAAATCTTCTTATAGTAACTAGGATGCTCAAAAATTTTCATTTATCATGAATCGGAAAATGTAAATTCTGACAGATAAATGTTTCCACTAATCTTATTTGATTATATATAGCAACAATTAAATTCAATATACATAGGTCTGTTATTAGAGTAATCCATTCAATGATTTTTTAATCACTTTTTATTTAGTAATTTGGATGGTTGACTGTGTTTTTATAATATAACACTTTACTAACTACTAATAAAAAAACGTTGCAAAAATGTAATATGGAAAAGAATTGCCTTATTCAGACCTGTTATCAATAATAAATAATACCTGTTTATAATGCGCAGGCTCGTAAATAAAAAAGTGAGGCAATTCCATTTGGAAAAATATGTGAGATTCAAACTGCTTGATGAGCAATCTCAACCCTTGGTTCGCATTCGCGTAGTTGTCGCCACTTTAAGGAAGCTCAAAGGAGTTTAGCGCCATTCTTCCTAACGGTGTCATGTAAATCTGTGAAACGAAACGCTGACAAAATCGGATCCGTAACGCTTCCTCCGGGACGGGAAGTAGGGAATCGGCATGGAATTAGACCGCGCGAAGGAGATCGTGGAAACACAGGCCACGATAACGTGGTCTGTAAAAATAAAAAATGTAAATAAAAAAACATGGAAGCTCCAAGCAAAAACCCCTCTTTGACATTTAAAACCTTCCCTCTCTTTTTTTTATTTCGGTCCCTTGAATAATACGGCTTCGCGGCGAGAAGGTCCGGGAGTGGTTTTGACGACGCCGGCGGAAAATTAAAAGCCGAAGTGTCCATATGCCACCACTATTACGGCCGACCATCGAGTCCAGCCGTAAAGCGCTCAATCCAAGTGTCCTCGGGCTGTTAAACCATCGACGAGGGGAACGGAGAAGTGGGTGGAAAGGATAGAACCCTGTAGATTCCGCAGTAAAACCTTGGCGAGTGAAGTGAGTTCCCCCGACTCCCTCATCTCTCTCCCTCCCCTGCTGCTCCCCCCCCCTCGTTCGTCAGCGTCCTCCTCGGCGTTAAGTCCACTTCCCACATCCCCTGTTTCTATTATCTCCTAGGAGATGTCGCAGGAGTTGGGGTTGAAATTAAGTGGCGCCTGGCGAACTACGGCGTAGAGGACTACATCAACTTGACCAAGAGACCCACAAGGCATTGGACGGCATGTGGTTCAGTCCCCACTCCCAAGAGCCTATTATTTACAAGCGTAGAATTTGCTCTTTGCGGAAAGAAACGCAATACTATAGTAATTTAAATGCTTCAACTAGTTCGTGAGAAATTCACAGATAAAACTCATCAAACTGAGCTGGGACTCGAACCTAGAACCCTTGAATTGATTCGCGCCAAGTGATTGAGCCGGTAAATCTTTGAACTTCACACAAGTAAGTGACTACACCTACGGATTACTCTGTTCTAGTCACTGTACAGTCAGGTCCAAAGTTCCTTGAAGCTTTAGATTGTTTTCAGGTTAGTTAAATCTGTGGCTATATCCATGACGGAAGACGATCACGCTTTGCTAAGAGCTAACACCTATCCAACATGAGTCACCTTGAATTTTAATTTAGTTGACCCAGCAGTTATCGTCTAGATAATAATCCGAAATTTTCTTACATACTATATTTTCTTACATACTATATTTTCTTACATACTAATCCGAATTCTTACATACTATAAAGCCAGTTCTTTTCGATGCGTATGTCAATTCAACTTGTTAGCGATGCAATGTGTAGAGAAATAATACTAACACTCTAATTTTTCTTCCTGTGACCATTGACCACATAATCTCTTGGGCATCATATAGTTCTCATTGCCTCTGCTCAATAAGCGATTTAATTTATCCTTTCTAGTTTCAATTTTATTGTTATATCTTTAATGATACATGCTTCAAAATTTACTTATCAAAGATGGAATTTACTCATTTAGTTGAAAACATTTACTATCTTTTTCCACAAGAATCATTCAAAAGGCAGTGAAATTGTTAGAATTCCTTTAGAGTTATTTAAATCAATTTAATTAAGATAAACTAGTATGCCTAATTATTATCTAAATTTCATATTTATACTTCTCCCCTTCATAGCACCTTGATATTTACCACTATACTGCAGATACAAGTAGAGCTATACGATATGGGTATAGTATAGCCATGTGTTTAAAACATTTTATTATGAGATAATAATTTACGCGAATATCACGTAAAACCTATTACTTCTAGTGCTTTACTCATCGAACATCGTCATACCATTTGTCACTACATGTTAATATCCACTCCTTATGAATATAATTCTTAGTTATGTTGCCTTTGACGCATTCTGTGGAGATTTTTGCGCTCAAATTAAGGACGGATTCACTTTCCTGGCTCTCGAATGCACGCATCATGAAGAGCGTTTTGGTCGGAAAATTTATTTCCCAATTTGATTCATCGACCCTCCAGCGAAAACATCGTAAGGGTGCCATGCCAGATAATGACGGTAACGGTGGCTGGGAAGACGACACTCCGACGCGTGACGTTGTTCCCGGAAATGTAAATCAATCCCATAACCGCGCCTCTTCCTCGAAAGGAGAGGTGGAAGTTGAGATGAAGTGGAAGAGGTTCCTTGCTCTCTTTGACTACTCGAGAATAATTTTTGAGTGCTATCCTTGGCATTATGGAAAACAGTATTTTTCTCCCGACACCGCCGCGAAAACAAAGGAAACCGCATTAAAGCGAGTGATATATTACTGCGGAGGGAGGAAAGAAGAGAGACGGAGAGAGGCATTTTAGTTTCCACTGAAAGCACCGTGCCGTCGGTTGGTTTGTCGGATCCCTCTTAAGGCAGATAGGCATGGCTGCGTTACGGGAATTCTGGATGGCGGGCGGTGGAAGACTTGATCGTCGGGAAATATACGCACAATATCGCAAAAAACACTTAAGACGCCACGCTGCCGGACAAATGAGCGCTTTGTTCCGCTGCTTCTTAAAAGATGTCGCGGTCGTAGTTTGTTTGTCCGCTGTCACCCGCGAGTATATTTCCACTATCTCACGCGCCCCCTTCCATACCCTCCATCCACAATGCCATTTCCTTCCACATTGCATCTCTTAGCTATCCCCTCCCTTATTTGTTCTCTCTGCTTATTTTCCATTTATTTCTGCTCTTTTACATCCCTCCCAGCATTCCCTCGGGCCAGCGTACGTCGCGAATTCATGACGGGACTGAATCACTTCTTGTTCCGTCCGTCTCAAACTTTACCTTTTGCCGTCCTGCAGATGTACGCTTTGGTTATCATAGGGGCAAGTGAGCTAATAATTAGCTAATGAGTACCTGTTGACCAAATTGTGTATTTGATTGGCAATAAAACGGTAAATTTTGTACTCCCTAAAGCCGGTCGTTATCATCACTAAATGATATGGTAATGCTTACAAGAATTAGGAAGTAAAAAAAACATTTGTTGAAGGGTTAAAAAATGCAAAAAATGCAGCGAAGTGATTAAGAGTCTACGTCTCTGGCGAAAAAAAACTACATTGATATGTTCTGTATATTTATGCCGTTATGCTGATTGCGTATTCGTAAAAATCTTATCTTTGCTCAAAGTGTTTGTTTTCTTGATTCTCCACAATTTAACTCAATTCTAGTTATCCAATACTTACGATCAGATGTAACTGTCATTGTTTTATAATAGCTCGTAAATCGAAAGAGAAATTGGAAATATGAAGAAATATGGTTTAAAATTCCCTTTATTGGACCGATGTCATATTTTATTTCAAATACTATCCCGAGGGATGTTTTTAATGTATGTTTTTATAACAGTAATACCCTGGGACGATTATTAATGAATTCAAAAGATATAATTGAACCTGGTTTTAAAAGTGGTGTATATAAACTTGTATGTCATGATAGTATGGGATTCTATATTGGGCAAACGGGGAGAAGCTTATAGTTAAGAGCCAAGGAACATCAGGCATGTTTTAAAAACAAAAAAGACGACTCATCGGCCTTCGCCCGACACATGCTAGAGTTGGGGCACCGAAGTGACTTTAAGCCTGAAATATTGTATTGTGTGGAAAAGGGATAGAAGATGGACGCATACGAACAGTGGTCAATTATCCTTGCAAGTGAATCTAAATGTCTTCTAAATGACATCACCTTCTCCAACCCATCCCCCCTATTACACATCACACTACCCCTTCCACTTACCCCATTACCCTAAAAATTCTGGACTATATATACTGGCTGTATAGAGATTATTTGCACCTGAAGATAGCTTCACAGCCGAAACCGGTCGTCTGTCAATAAAAGTCTGAGGAAGTTACAAAGTGTGTTGTTATTAATCATGGCAGCCTTCCACAAAATAAGAGCTTCTTCTTTCGATTTGAATATGGAGAAGAAAAACGCTGTGCTGACTCTGAAAGACAGTTGTGCACTTTCGAAAGCAAATATTTATGCAGTAGGTATTATTTTATCACGCTACATGTTCTTTTTGATGTTGTTTTCTACTACTTTTGATGTGTTCTACATTGTGTATACGTTTTACGAATTCAAATGTGTAATTTTCTGCTTAGAGCGTAAAGAAATACCTCAGACTTCAAGATCTTGTATTCCATCTCATAATGTATTTTCATACAACAACGTCGATGCATCGTCTTCCTTCTTAAGGCGCTTCTCAAGTTTTGGTAAGACACTTTAGGGAAGAGGCTGGGCTCAAGTTAATTTTCTTTTGTTGGAAAATTTTGGAGCCCTAGATGTTTTTGACGTCATTGTGTCTGACATTTCTGTGCAAAACATGTAAGGTTACAGTATGACTTTTGATACCGTATTCATCACTTTTGGAATTACCGTCGGAAAACTAGTTTTTGTTGTCATCATAGAATGGATTTGGTACTATCCCCCTCGGTCAGTTTCCTACCCATCCTGACTTGTCACCACTCTCATGGTTCTTGCATGCCTTGCGTTGCAGCTTAATTAAATGCCTTCGATATCTGGTATTCAAATACTCCGACGTGGTGCTGAAATTGCGCTAAACATCTTTCAGGTATAAGTTTGTGTAATTCATTCTTCCAAAAGCCAATGAAAGTGCTGTAAGATTGTAAGCGGGAGAGGGAGTTTTTATGTAATACAACGCTGGTTCGAATGAGAAGCAGGAAGTGTAAAATAACTTAATCACTACTGCAGAATGATTTAAAAAGTTTAATCCTAAAAAAATATGTGCTTTGTAGCATTAATCTGTACACAATGCTGCTACCTATTTTGGGGGAGAATGTGTAAATATGTAGCTATAAAAAATATTTTAATAAGTTGGGCGTTATTTTATAGTGTAATATGACTTCTCTTAACCGTTTATCGTATTAAAATCACATTATCAGGTTGCAACCTGCTGGAATATTACATAATTAATAAAATATTGAACGAAAAAAAGAATGCTTAAATTGTTGTGTTTAAGAATCAGTGAGGACATTCCTCGACTAATTTTTATGTATGAAGTTTTTCAGTTGTGGTAAAAGAAGCCAACAAAACTCAACTACGACTTACACTCTACTCATTTAATTTAATTGTTTTATTTTAAATTTATTTCGAAGAAAAATAGATTTTTCTCATTTAATTTGAAATCTTTATTCAAAATTGAAAAAGTACATTGAATTGATTGCGCGAGTAACAAAAACGTTTTTTTTTTTGTCACACCAATTACAAACGTTACCGTGTTGATCGCATATTAAAATATCATAGGTGAGATAAAGGCTTAATATTAATGCATTAATAAAAATATTTGTTTAACAAATTTTAAATGGCTTATTTTTCTAGATGATTTAATCCATGAAGGACATATTAGTAACTTGATAAATGCTTGATGATGACTTAATGTGCTATTTCCATCTACCAGAGTTGGTATGATAGGACATTGAATATGATGAGTTTGTTACTGAACATTTTTAAATGCCCCTGCAAAGATATTTCTATGAACTTATAAAATTTTATTGACAAAGTTTGTAAGGGTTAAAAAATGCTTAGAAAATTCATTATAAAGCTCTAGTTCGTAACATGTAGTTAAGATAATGTACTTATGTATGTAATATATTTTGACCTCACTTGACTCTCATGTAGTATGCTTTGAATTAATTTTACTTCATTGCCGTTGGTCATCAAATTATGGTCATCTTAATTAACATTAAGAGAAATCATTGAAAGAATGGCCAAAAATGCCTTTTATAATACTAGAATAATACGAGAACATAACTGACCGGTCCATTCTATAGATTTTAAGTTATCCGGGACTAGCCACGGAGTTCCACTTTTACGGAGCAATGCACAATTGTGCGAAATTACACAGAGAAAAATCATCGGCCTTGACCGGGATCCGAACACGGATCCCTCGATTTTCGGCCGAGTGCTATAGCCAGTTAAGCTACCGATGCGTCCCGGGAGGTCGACGAGGGATGCGGGATCGAATCCCAGTCAAATCGGATGATTTTTTCTCTGTGGAATTTCGCACAACGGTCCATTCTAGTCACTCAACTATGTTTTTCTAAAGTTAAAGTTGCTTGACGCAGGTTAATATCGCTCCTCAGACGTTCGACTGACTGGCTTTACTCATCCTTTTCCTTCGCGCGTCTCCATGCGAGCTCACACACATATTAAAGAGCTCCTCCCACGTGACTGAGGCCCCTGAGGTGAGGGGGGACAAATCGACCGTGGAAACTGCTCGCCTCGAGAGAGTGAGAAAGAAGCCCTCCACGCCAATATCCTTATCAGCTCCGCCTCGCCCTTCCTCCATTGTTTCTCTCCTCTCACTCTCTCTCAATTTCCCTAGTCTCATTTTCTTCCCACGCCCGTCCTGCGACTTCCTTTCTCTTCCTGGGAGACTGGCCCAACGTCCTACTTCCCTCACCCTCTTCGCACCCAATTCGACCCTTTGACCTCTGCTGCGAAGAGCCGGGCGGATGCCCGTTAAAATAAAAAAATTGCAGGAACTTAGCGCCCCACTCCCTTCTCTATCTTGCACTCCTGCCGAGTGGTGTTGACTGCTGGCCTCGTAAGAAATCTCCCCTTAACGCGCCCATCACACTCACCCAGGCGCCTTTGGCGGCCGTTCCTGAATTTACGCCCGACTTGATGCCCGGGCGATAAATTTCGCGAAATAACCGGCGTCAAGTTATGCCTCCGAGGAATGATCTTTCCATGTTATTATTCCCCTCGCCCATAAATACGTTTTCTGCGCTCTGGGAAATTCCCTTTGAATAATCTGTACGTTTTAGAAGAGAAGTTGATCTTGCCCGCGCGCATTTTGAGGGTGGAAGGGCAGGAAAATTCATTACGTCTCCCTCGTGCGGAAGTATTGCCAAGGACGTGATGAGTGACTGGGATTGTGTGGATACGATAATTTTGTCTTTTCTCGACTGCTGGACGGAAATTAATTCAAAGAATTTTCCGGGATTCTCTCAGCCTCATCTTAAGGGCTCTCTGGCATTAAACGAGAAAAGGCTAATGAAATACGTACATCGGAATTGGATCCAATCAGCCGTTGCCCAACGACTAGTTCTAATCCTTTAGGTGCTTCCACGAAAATGTTTCCCTGGAACACTAAATCAGAGTGGAAACATACCATCTATGCGAGGGTCCATCCACTACGCAGCCATGTAGTGTGGTGTTCCAACATGTTGATTAATGTTTTACCTTCTTATTACGTCCATAAAGCATCTAGCACTGAAACACGGTTTAAATGTACTCCAGTGAGTGCATTTATCTTAAGTGGGGAGAGGAGAATCCTAAGTTTTGTTTTAATTTGAATGAAGTGGTTTTACTATGAAGGTAGAGCACTTAAAAATTATAATATTACATAGAAAAAATAACATAATCGTAAAAATATAAATGAAAAAATAACAATACCGGTAATTTTCAATCGTTTTTGTCTATTAGAGCCATTTTTTAGTACAAAAAATGATTTTAGGAGAATTTTAATGATAACCCTGGCTTCCTTACCTTAAAATCGCTAAAGAAATATAGTTAAAAATTACGGAATATAATTTTCTTCAGCATTGGGAAACAGTATTCACCCGACAAACTCCCAAAGAAATTGATACACGTTCACCAAGGGCGGCTACAAATTTTTCATGTATATCGGAAGTAAACAATTTGTCTTGTGCATTTTATTGCATTAAATTCCATTTCCTCAATAGAAAGAAATAACATCTTTGAACTCTGGAATATCGAAAGTTTTTTCCAAACGTGTTGTGCATGCACTTCTGCAGAAATGTTTTCAAAATGATATCTAGCTAGTCAATTGCTTGCAGGATGCTCCAGTTGACTTTTGATGTTTCTGTCATGTGTTTTGACTTACACATTTCCAATATCTTAATATCCGGATTATATTGAAATGTCTATCAATGTAAATATATTTTTGTGAGGATGTAATTCTCCCCTTTTATATTTGAATAATTCATCAAACAGTATTATAGGAAAGTTTAATAACAAACATCTTATTTCAATTTTATATTTTACATAAAATTTGCTAAATTTATATTTGTTACAGAGTAATTGTGAAACCAATTAGAACTTGAATTAACAAATATATGATTTTTTTGGTACATCAAGTTAGCTGGCTAATTTCATTTGTAATGTTCGATATTACTGCTTTTTAATAAATATTAAATTTTATACTTTGGTATTCTTTCAATTCGATCATGATTAATATAGTCATTGTTCAACATTTATGTGGTTCTATTAATGTGTCATTGAAAATTTAGTTTCTTGTTGGTGTAGCATTTATAATATACTCTCTCAACTCTCTGTTTCAATTTCGTGTCAGTCTTTCATCTATTCCCAAGTGGGAAAACGTACTCTGGTATCTACCCAATTTGATATTCAGAGCACAAATGGAGTTTAGAGAACGAGTACTAGCTGGAATACCCCCATTTCTGGTCGACTGATTAAGGCAATTAAGCAACCGAGATCCCTATTACACTCCTAACAACGGGCCAGTTCATGTTGAATGGTTTCACATTTCATAGCAAATTTCTCGTATAAACTTGCACGAGAGCAGTTCCGTTGGTGTCAAATGCGATTTGGTAAAAGATTTACTTTATTTAAACTAAAAGATTTTGCCACATTGTTCAGGTTTAGGCATCCAATTCCCTCACCAAAGACGAAAACACTATAAAATATTGGTTGCAGTTGAGTGAAAGCAGCTGGGTGTACTTAAAATGGATAAATTTTAAAATGGGATAAAAGTTGAGGGAATCTTTTTGGTATTAGAATAAATATTTTTCATGTTTATTGAGAGTAGATATCAATGATATTGTGTTCTCTGTTCCGGTAATTAACACGCCAAATTAGGTGGAAGGCTAAAAATGATAATGAAGATGTAAAGGCTATTTGGTCATTAAAATATAACTAATATATCTATAGTTAGCGGTCATAGAGCAGGTGTATTAAGAGAACCCCCAAAATGGGTGATGCGTATTAGTGTTGCTATTAATGAAGCAGAAGTCAGAAAATATTTTATTGCGCACCTTATTGAATCTAGGAATCTAGGAATCCAGATCGAAAGAGGCTGGAAGAATGCTGTTATTCCGTCCCAAGGCCATTCTAATCGTCAATCCTTTCATGTATGTACTATCCATCGTCTGACTGAGGTTTACACAGATCATACCACAGAATACCACATTGTATCCTCCTCTGATGAAACCACCAAATGATTTCCTCCTATTCAATATTATAATCCTCTTACCAGGGAGTAATGCCCAATCACTACCCTCTTTCCAGCACCACTCATACCCAAGGAAAAACAATAAATGCTTTTTTTGGCCAAACAGTACTTTATTTTTTGAACTTCTTTCACAGCAACATTTTTACAACTGCAGTAACAGTGTCACAATTTCAAATGTTTACATCAGTCATTAATCAGTATTACTAATGAATAGTGCTGTGTAGAAAGAGGCATCGATGAATACGCATGCATGGCTAAACTTTGCTGGCGGTAAATTGGTTTCCCTGTTGGTTAATTTAAAAGTTTTCCCCACACGCTCCACTACATAAACATGTATTGCTCTGAAGAAATTTGGGGAAGTTTGAAGTATTTTGTGAATGTTTTTTGCAATTATGAATCGAGAAAAATTAATAATCAATTCAACATATATCGTACCTTTTTTCCTTACGACTCTTCTCTCGAGAATGCGTGATCTTTATTTATAATTCAGTTGTTTAAAGGCGTATGACCTGAAATCGATGACAATAAACTATAATGTTTTTCATTTGAACATCATTTACATATAGTGAATGATCTGGAGTCGATCTTGAGAGTTGAGGTGTGCAAAAAGTATTGTTATAATTGCAAAGTGGCAACATTTTTTGTAGCGCAGATTTTGAAAGTTGTTGAAGTACTTGTTGTTGTTGAAGTTTTATCTTGAACAAACTCATTACATTATAAATACTTCGCATGAAAAATCGCATTTTTTCATGCGAATCGCAATTCTCATATTTTTCTTTGATGTAAGATGCTCGACAATAAACACGCCCTCGCGTCGACTGGCGTCAAAGGATGAGGTTTATTGCGTGTCCTTCCGTTTCACTAAGCTGGAAGAGAATCCGCGGGACGGACGGGTCGAATGGACGCCAGAAATCCTCGGCTATGCTCTCTCTTTTCGTCTCCAAAACCTCCAATTCACCGGGCGTCCTCCCTTTTTAAACCCGACACATCTCCTCTCACTCCCCTCTTGCTTCCGAGAGAATTAAATGACCGGTAGAGCGTGCGCTCCCTGATCTAGATGTGAAATCCTGTGGTCGAGAGGTCGGATGTTGTGTGGGCATTGCCCTCCCGTTGAAAGTTTGAAGGAGTGAGCCTACCCGTTCCGCGTTTTTAACTGAGGTTACGGATGTCTGGGGTCCGTTGAAGAATTCCCGTGCAAAGAAGGGATGACGGATGGGTACAGCTGTGTTCAGTCACAAGAGAATCCTTTCGAAGGCCTTTCACGCAATCTCGGCTTCAGTCTTCGCTGTCAAATTCCTAAACAACTTGGTTGAGTGGGAGTTAATTATGGGAACGTGCAAAATCTCTGTGACCTAATGGTTTGATGGATGATGTAGTTAGGTTTTAAAATTGATTGCATCCCTTTAAGCCATTTTGGGTTACCTATTGTACAAATTTGATACAATTGCACAAACAGATAAGTATCAGGCTTGATGTGGTGGAAAAAATTCATCATAATTAACATGGAAAAATAGGACGAATATAAATGTATCTGAGTGGAATATTGCCTTTATTCTTAATCATTATTTACAGTGTTTCCCACGTTTCGCTCATCAAACTTTTATTTTTATCAAATACTATTTTTATTTTTATTCTTAAATACTATAAAATATCACCTATGATCCTTTCCTTTCCTTAGTGGATGGTTGCGTTTAATCTATGCCAACCTTTTTTAATTGTACCTTTGACCTATATATTTTTCATATCCAATGGATCGTATTTACCCATAAACTTAATGCGATAACTCATGGAGGTACGAGGAATTAGCAATGATATTTGAAAAACACGACAAAAGGAATAGGTATATCCCTGTTAGTTTAGAAGAAAGTCAAAGTGGAAAGAGAATACTTCTAAAGGCGGATCGACGATCACTTCGTCGTGTGTATTGCTATAAGAACAAAATCAGAGCATTAATATGTCTCAGATTGTATAAAAATTCCCTAGGTTAGTAATCTGAAATGGGATGCTATGATGTTCTACTTAATATTAAATCGCTCATCAATACAACACGAGTGCGGCTCAGTTTGTTATGGTTTCTGCTAAAGTACATTTTATGGAAACTTTACTCGTATTCCACCATAGCTAGATATTCAAAATCTAATGGTTTCTGATGCAAAAAATGACTAACTATCGTCGACATGCTATTAATAAAACTCTTAAAAACTTTATATTGGCAATTTTTTCTTCTCTAATTTTGCTTTCTTTTGAATAACATAATATGATTGGCCACTCGTTGAATCGTTGTCGACATATACTCGTCGATAGGTCAATATAAAATATCAGAAGGAATCAACGAAGAATGTTTTACGAAAGATAACGGATGTCAAAGAAAACTATGAGTGGCAGTAAAAGAAGCTAAGAAATATTGAAATCGTGTCATTAGACTGTCGTGAATTCTCCACGTATAATCGAAAATGAAAACTCTGCGGTCAAAAATCTTGTGGCCTAAATATTTCGCTTACTCCCCAAGGGCTCCAATGACGTGGACGCAGACGAACGCAATGGGACGAAAACACGCGTAGAATGAAAGGAGTGTAGGCGTGTTGGGTAGAGGGCACGGCGTTTGCACCGCTTGCTCCCCCGTAACTTTTGCATCCCCGCGGGAAACCCACCCACGACTGACCTTTTGAGAGGTTAAAAAAAAAATAAAGGTATCCCCCGCTGCTCCCATTGCCGCCCGCCCTAGGGGGTTGAGGAGGGAAATATATTTTTCGCAACCCCCCCACCCCCTGCCCTTAGGCCCTCGTATGCCTTAACTTCCTCCTCTCTTCGACCATCCCAGAAGGCATCCTGAAGTCCTCTGATGGCCGTAAATACGCCGATATTGCGGTTCCCTGGCCTTCCCCCTCCGCATCTCTCCCGCGCTCGACTGGTCGGCGTGAATTTCGCATCGGGGCATGCTCTTCGTTTGTCGGTTTTTTATTCTATTTCGTTGTGTTTTCATTCTTTCCCGTACAACTCGTCGACAGGACGATAGTGGTGACACGTAACCCAGCCGCCGGTTGGTCCTTCAGCGGCCTTTTCGGCCCTTACTCTCATGTGTGTCTGTCTCTCTCCCTCGCCAGCCTGCGGTTCCCTTGCGGTTTCGTGTCGACCGCCATGGTGTAGGGATTTTTCCGAGAGTTCTCTGCGCTACGCTACCTGGTCCCCTAGGGTATCGCTGGGGTGACGGCCGTAAATGATACCATATTTGAGTCTTTATGGCCCACTCCGGAGATAAAAAAATATTATTTTTCGCTGATAAATAAGAACGGACGGCCCTCTTCGGCCTGAGGCTTCGGATTCTATAGCTACTTTCAAATAATATATAAAACGCATTCCACTGGAGTCGATACACTCGCTTCGGATAAACATTTAACGGGTCAGCGGATAGGATTACTTTATTATTTCCAATGAAGATGTGAGCAGTAGAATGGCATTCACACATAAAAGGCTATGAACCGTTTTATTGACATAATATTTTAGAAAGACTCATCTCGATTGGTATGTAATGTTACCTCCGATAAATGTGATTTAGTGAGCGTAGTTTATTGATGGTAGCCCAATGGGTGAGTGTGCTATGGGATGAATAATTTTTATGCAACTCTAGACTTGATCAGGAGTCCCGTGATACGTTCCATACGACAAAACAATTCGAAAGTACGAAGTTATTTTCGAGTACATAATGTATTCGTTCCATCACCTAGTGCGATTGGTGATGGAACGAATCTGTTTGTTTCGGACTTTTATGCAATTATGGGTATCTCCGTAAAGTTAATACTGTGGCAAATCCCGGAATCCAGGAAATTTGATTAAGAATTATACTGCCTATTTATTTCTTGGACCAATTTCCAATTTCAAAGCCGATTTCGATAACTCGTCATTCGTCGATTTTCTAATCCTCCAAAATCCTTACGACTTTCCACTTTTTTAAATCAATAACAGAGCTTTCTCGACCATTTTATTGAACTATTTTTCACACTACCTCTTTTTTCCCATACTATTTAAATAATATTTAATAATTAAAGGTATTCATCTAATAATCTCTATAATCTATATCTCTATATATCTATATAAATAATAATCTCTAATACATCTAATAATGAAAAAAAAATATTTTTTCAGTTTAATTTAATTTTATATCTAATAATTTTCATCTACCATTAAAATGAAATTGTTAATTATATTTTCACCATACATAAGCTTGTTTTATTGTCATCATCCACGTGCAATATATGTATTCATAAAATATATGAAAGGAAAAGGTGACTGATTAAAGGGATTACTTCATCTACATCTACATGTTACCCCGCGAGCCCCCGCATGGACGTGTTGCAGGGGGTTATAGGTCACCAGCCGTGTAAAGATGTAAGTTTTTGGGAGGTGAAGTGGTGGCATGTATTATGGGAGTGTATTAAGAGGAGCTCTGTTTTTATTGTGGTCGCTTATTGCGCGCGGTAAGAACGAGTGTTGATACCTATCTATTCGGTAGTGCATCTCTTTTATTTTATCGCATCTGTCAGACCTAGAAATATAGTGAGGCATCATGATAATGTTCTCAGTGTCGTTTATTTTGTTTTATTTTTGTAAAGCTCACGATGAATTATTTTCAGAAGAATGATCGTTGATGTCGGGTTGTTCAATCAACCGCCACTGGACATGCTAAATCGTTGGGCGTCAACCATCGCGTCAGAGTTGACGGGGAAACATGTGGGTGGTAAATTAGGGTGTCGCCTCAAAGAAGCGAGCATTTGTCAAGTGCGTAACAAAGCGTGGGAAAATTAGACATGAAAAAGGACAGGTAATATTTCTCCTCTTTTAGAACCCTAAGTAAATATAAAGCGGGGACTTGAGATCCATTTCAGATAATTTAATCCAATACATGATCGCAACATGGACACATTGAAAATATATTCGTGAATACATACGAGAATTGCACTCAACTAAAGTCTAGCGGGAGCAAAAGTCACTGAGAGGTTAAATAAACACTTCAAATTTGTGTAGATTGCATGACAAGTCGGATACCTTGCTAATGCAAAGTTATCACGCTAGATATAGGTCAATTGATTTGGCGTGCGATCCAGAAGAACCATTTTTAAGTCTTCATATTAAAATTAATATCTAGTGAATGGCAGTAGACCTTATGGTAGTTTGATGAATAACTATCCGTGCCAATAATTGCAATTACAATAATACCATAGGGCTATTTTATGTTTGTTTTTACTATACATTCAATTATGGCTATTATAATGACTCCATTAACCATAAACCTAATCCTTATTAATCCAGTATATAACCTGTTGCAAAAAAATTAATATTAGTAATTTACCAGCAGAGCAGGTTGGTTTGCCCTTACTACCTGATTGTATAGGCCAAAATCTGATCAGTCTATGGAGAAGAGGGTATAAAATTAATGCAGTTTTGGCTGTCGGTAAAACTAAATTAATCGATAACATATAGCCCGTTGTACAAATGGCGGATTCTGTTGGCACATATTATTCGTCACGGTTAACTCTGGAATGAAAATAACATGAAGAATATTTATAGATTAATATAAAAGGATATTGAAAAACCAATATAGATTCAGCCGCCAAAATTTTATAAATGATATCTTCTTTTAACTTCAGAGCCTCCGACTTTTCAAGTTGTACTTTTTCCATGTCTCTTTAAACCGATTAATTGTATTAATCAATTAATCCATGTTTTTTTCATAAAGAAGATAAAAATCCTTCGCAATATTATAACGGTGACTTGGAAAGATTTATATAAAAATACTTGTTGCTCGAATGGTGCACTCTACACTCTTCTCAATCCTCAGGGTTATCAAAATGAGAGTTCCATGACGAATTATTTTTACGGATTTCAACCTTCCAAGGCATCAAATTATTATACTTGTAATCTTAACTTAGGGCATGACCTTGCGAAACTTAAACATCATTAAGTACAAACTACCCTCCGATCCACCGTTGAAACGAATGGCAGGGAATGGGGTAAAGTACAGGGAAGAGAACATGTTGGTAAATTGTAAGTAAACGAATGAATGTACTCTTTGACTACTATACAGTGTTTTTTATAATCGCCAGTATTAAGTAAAAAGAAGAAATATTTGTGACTCTTATTTCGGTGGGGCATCTCTTTTACTTTGATTTATTTAAGATTAATCATGCTATCTAATAGTTTTCTAAATGTATTATTATTACGAAATACGGCTGCGTTATAATTTTTATATTGATGCTGTCTCTTGAATAACTCTCTTGTCGGAAAGTCAGGAAAAAACTCCCATCACTGGGATGTAGCCCCAGTGGAAGTTGAATTTGATGTAGCTCCCGAACCGGCATCATTGTTAATGGACTTTAGAAGCTCTTCAAAAACTCCCAAATAGGGAGAAAAGAGCGTTATGCACAACAAAAAAGCATTGCGATACAAAGAATATCTTTTCATCTCATGAATAACAATTGCGGCCGCGAAGTTGCACGCACCACCACATTATGGGAGAAATATGATGGCTATAGTGCGATGAAAGAAGAGACAAGTGACAGCCGATTTGTTTCCGTCGAACAAACTTTTGTGCACCAATGGCCTTTATTCCGAGGCTGGAGGAATTGCTAATGCCTCCGACCCCTCGGCAAGTCGAGTAACAGGAAGCATTAAAACTGCTCGAAGAGTCATAACACCAAAAAACCATTCCGAACGTAAAAGTCGTCACGTTTTTATTTTCTGGGCGCTAAATGACCCGAGATTTCGTGTTCCCCTGGATTTCATTCCCCAAACAAGTTTCCATATCCGCTGAAAGTTCTCGGGTCACGCTCTGGAGTGTTCGCCGAATATTTATGAATAATGTCTCTCTTACGTTAAGTCTAGAACCCTCTCAGGGTTTTTTCGTTTTAAGGTACTCCGAAAATTGTTTCTCGAGATTGAGGTGAAAAGTAAGTACGATTTTAAACAACTATGTGAGAAATTGTTTTTAAGAATTATATAATGAAATGGGTCACTTTGAGTTTCATCTTATTCTCATTTCTAAAATAAATTTTATTCAGTTCAGTGTATGGCAATATACACTTTTGCCAAAATGGATATCTACACGAATCATACAAACAATTTACGATACTATGTTCAATATGATCCACTGTTGAAATTGTTAAGAATTGTTAAGAAATTGTTTATCCTGAATCAGAATGTGGTATGTAGTTAGACTAAAACATTAGAGCATACTGAGAGAAAATTTAAGAGCAAGAGGGAAAACCTCAATATTTTTGGCGTGCCTCCAAGTAAAGGAGATCCCACTGCTCGAAAAACCCGCTCTGGACCGGGTTCTAGCTCGGTAATTAAGTTACCGTGTGCACGGTTGTAAATTGAACCGTAGCTTCAACTTCAAGACCTTATCATCTAAAAAAATAATTCCACTGGTGATTCTTCAGGAGATGACATATGCATCTTCTACTTATAAGCACGACTACACTTTTGGAAAATATGGTTTACCAAGAACCAAAGAGATAACCTAAAATTTGTTACGATTAATTTATAGCAAGTATATTTTTAGTGACGTCTTTTGGTGGAGGAGTCACATTTGAAAATGTTTTTGATTGCTTTTTGAACCTTTCAACCAAATAAATATATTTCATCAGCTTCTCATACGTTGCATTACTTCTGTGTTTCGTAAATAACGACAGGATTGACTAATTAAATTTATTCTTGGTTTTTACGTCTCTAGTCTTTCGAGATACTCGGGTAGTTCCACGTCTAAAAATAATCTTTGATCGTATCAATACTGAATATTTCTGATTTATTTAAACAAGTATTAATAATAACCATTTTTAAAAACTTTTGATGAAAACCTATTTTATAGACTTTCTTTCCTGGAGACTATTTGAACTCCAAATATATTTGAATTAATAACACCGTATTTATAACTCAAAATGCAGGTTCATGTTATTGACTTCCGTGCAACTTATTAGGCCACTCATTTGGCTTACCGTTCTTTTGTAAAATTACCAATTCAGATATTTCACACTCTGTTTGTCAACTTTTAAGACTGGCTTGCAGTATTACCCCATTTGCTCCGGGCCTACGTCTTTCATAATTCCTAGTAAGAAGGGATTCCTCGATGAATAACATCCGTTGTATGACTGTAGAGGTCCTCCTAGCTTCCTCGCTGCTCCTGTGATACCTTGGGCAATCGTCTGGTTAAGTTAGTTACGTTGTAGGGTTTAGATTAAAATGTACATACTTTGCTCCAGAATTTGATCCAAACTGTAAACTCTAGTCGTGTTAGCTCCTGTTATAAGTCACAGAATGAACTAGCCATCATTTTACTCATACCTCTTTTGAAAAATATTCCGTATTATTTTCTTGAAATTTCAATCTTTTTCACTTCTTTTGCTTCATCACGTTGTTTTTCTGTTTTTTTTCTCCTAATGCCCTTCTTCACCAGCCTTACATTCCTTTATGATACAACCCTATAGTCGCTGATTTTAACGCCATATGTTTATTCTATACCACACGCTTTACTTTGTAATTAATGGTTTATGGCCGTAAAAAATAAAGGTTATTGCTGCGCGAATTGACCACCCCGGCCGAATGAAGTTAAGTTCGATTGACCATTTTCTACCGAAAATTTGAGGTATTTGACATAGAAAGTGGTACCAATCATTCCTGCGTAGGCTATGCCCTATACTAAGCTCTAAATATGTTAGACAAGTGGTTTTATATGTGAGAGTGCCACTGGGATGCCTTAATGGTCCTTATTTACTTAAGAAAATGATTTAAAAAATCCTCTGTAAAGCCACCTGCATGGAGTGAGCATGTCTCACTAAATAACGTGATATGTGGTGATCATTTCAAGAAAGCTGCAGACATAGATCTGTCCACCACATTGAGCGTACTTTTTAAAAATCTGGTCAAGCGGTGGTCTTATTATGCTCTTTATGAAACATCAAATTACCAATAATTGTACTGTTTACATTACAACGATCGTGTTCTTGAATTACCGACAAGAATGTTTTGTCTAATCACAATAGACACTGCGATATATCTTGTAAAAAGTCAGTAATTATTTCATCATTATTTATGTGACTATATATGAAATGCGGAAAATATCTCAAGGATTAATACAGCAACTAAAGAGGCATGTGAAAATAAATTGTGTTTTAAATGCCCGTGGACTGACTGATTTAGTCTGAGTGACTATCGACACTTTGATTTTGTTTTGTAATTGCTAGAGCATTTACCCTGATGAAACTCCTGGACGTCACGCAAGCCAATTTACAAAAAAGTGGTGATTTTTTAAGTTTACACAACCTACCATCACTTAATTTAGGCAACTACCGCCACCATTGCTTTCAACAGCTGTTTTTTAAATTAAAAACAATCGCTGACATTCTCTATTCCGTAGTTTCTTAAGAGAATATTTTTTTCTGCTTTTTAATAGAATATATTTTATAATTGGAAAGTTGGCGTTATACAAAACATATCGCTATTGAAAAAAATAGATAGGTAATGAAATAAGAAAAGTATGACCTTATTTTAGGACTTGATTTAAGTAAACTCAAGCCAAGCCGGAAAAGCAGTAATGCGTTTTCCTTTGATTTCCTTGCAGAGGGTGTGTACTTCTTACGCATTTTAGATTTAAAATGCTTTAATTGATAAATCGGTGGGTTTTATATGCCGCTTTATGATAGCCAACTTTTGGCGCAAGCATTAGCAATCCTTTCAAGAATGACAAGAGCATGTGGAGTTATGTGAGTTTTAATGTCTGAAGAACGTCTCACTTACAATCCGAGGGATTATATTATCATTATTGAGAGAAAAATATAAGTCTAGATGAAATAATTTTTTCAAATACAGAAGGAGTTTTTAGCCTAGAAGTTTATTACATTTTTTTATTTTGTGGAAAACTCCGAAGCTAGATAGTAAATAAGTTGTATTTTGGTATGTTAGTTGATAGCAAACCTGTAGGCAGCACGTCTCATGCCGTAGTATTTTGGGATTGGTGCTGTGAGTACTTTTGCAATTCGAATTTGAAGATGAATGATATTGGCAAAATACATATCTGTGGAAAACCGCATTGCTTTGTTTTGGAAGAGAGGGATTCGTTAGCAAAAATAGAAAGATATGAGAAATTCATCATAGCCGGTGGAAAATTGCAGGCTTGATAGAAAATAGTCATAAGAAATGGGGTAGGAATGAATAAACTATGGGCGCTTTAGAGTAGTCAAATGTGTATGGGAAATATTTTGCACAAAGGTTAGTTGATTAAGAAGTGAGGAACGTGATGTAAAAGGAAGTATAGATTAATATAGTGATTTCATTGAACGTCTTTATTCTCGTTGCGAATAATAACAATAATTATTGAAAGCGAATTGCTAAGGATATATAGCAAATCTCTTTTGAGAAGTTGTTATAGGGGGAGTAGCAATCAGTCAGCTTTATAAAAAGAATCTTCAGTCTTTAGCATCATCCTTGCCTCTAATGTCACATAGACTTTATGTTAATCTCTCTTGTAGACGCCATATCTCTGAAGGTGGTTTTTGTCATCTTCAAATTTGCACACTTAATAAAATATATACGGAAGAAAATTAGCATTTCTCCCAGAACAATGAGCTTTATGCTAGATTTCTTGGTGTCCACTTTCCTCGCGAATGTAAACGATTTAATCCCCCTCGTAAAGTCACAAACGAGTCGTGATGCCTTTTTTTAAATGTAAAAACGTACGCGGAGCAGAGTTGGAGCCCCGATCAAGTCAAGTGACTTTTTTACGGCGAGTAACCTCGCTTTTTTGCGTTAATCATTTTTCCGCCTCGCCGCTCGCGTCACACCTTTTGCATGAGACAAAAAAAAATAAAAAGCTCAGCGTCGCAGGAAACCCCAGCCTCTAACCTTCCCGCTGCTTTTCCTTACCCTCGTTATTCCCTTTAAACCCGAAATAAAACCCTTCCGGTCGCCCATAAAGTTTGCCCCCAAGGCGGGTTCCATCCATCCGCGTCTTTATCGGCCGTTTCTCGCTAATTATCGACCCTGCCCGACACGCGGCATTCGGTCCCACTGTAAATCCTTCAGGAAAGGTGGTCCTCATTACTCGCCCACGGCTGCCGTCCTCTCGAAGAGAGGGTCGCATGACCCCTCCCCTTGGGTGTGACAGCGTGGGCGAGTGAAGTGAGGAAACCTTTTGCTTTTCTTTATTTTCTCTTCAAGGGGGAATTCGTTAACCCCCCTCTTCACTCCCCCTATGTTCTTCGTTTCATCGGAGGTAGCTTGGGTGACGTTTCACCCTCAGGGCCGCAGTACGCCGCAAAGACCCACCCCTTACTTCCACCTCCCACAGCTCGTAAGCTTCCGGCTTGGTTTTCACGCGAAGAAGTCTGTCATTCGTCCAAAGCTGCCCGTCGCCCCGAAACCTGTCCACATCACGCCACACTAGTTTTCCAGTCCACATGCTCGGGTGAAGCAAATTCGAGGCAAAAGCCGATTGAGAGGACAGCAATTAATGAAGAGTAAAACTTTCCTTGATTGTTCCAAAAAACACCATCTTTTTTACGATAACCTCACACTTTCGCACTTGTGAGTGATAAATATTTCTTGAGCTGGAATAAATGAATACACTATAATTATTTTTACTGGGTGCATTATGTATACTTCCTTTCCCAAGGTTTCCGTTAAGCTCCGAGAGGCCGACCAAATTGTGGCCTCACCCTTAATTTTCCCATACTCCTTCAAATGATTGGTCTCTACCTTCAGCTGGTGCAAGGTAAAACTTGCTTTTTCTGTAAATTTAGGGAATTAAGGTGCTGCTAAAGTTATTTTATTATTATCTGTGAATGTTTACATTTTAAAAATGTTTTCAGGGGCAGAAAATATACCATTCGCAATCTTGAGTATGACGCATTAAGAACGCATAAATATTTAAGATGAAAGTAAGTACGTTTGGCTATAATTATTAGACTACTGTTATAGATTCGTTAAAACATTTTTAATGCCCAAAAACTATTCAATAATTCTTAGTGTTTGCCTCCTCTGTAAGCTGCAGATACTTTGAATAAGAGAAAAAACAGAAATGGAAAATGTAAAAGGAAAGGACAGAAATGTAAAAAAATATTTCTCTCTAATGTAACTAACTTGAATCGCTATTTCTGCGGTTTTAGCAAATTTTTATGGCTCTCATGTACTAATCATGTATTGCTCTTAGTATAACATAATTTAATATGTTATTTTTTTGGTGTATGATGTACAGCTTACTAACCGCTGGGATATATTTGGCTCTGAGTGCCTTCAAAGGAGAATTTTCTCTCTGAATATAGTCGTCGTTCTAACCCGACCACTTTCAACCCGTATCAAAGCAGTCGCTCTCACGTCACTGGCTATTGACTTACAATTAGTATCCAGTAAATCCTCGGCTTTGCTGGCGATTAAATCGCCTCGGGTATACGAGCACCAAAATGTCAGTTCCAGTTGGCGTTTGATCCTTAATCTCTCAAGCTTTAAACGGACGCAGCCGCCACCCGAACGTGAACTCGAGAGTAAAGCACATGATCTTCAATACAAAGAGCTATCTTGGCTCTCCGCATGGGTCATGGTATAAATCCTGACATTTTATTTTATTACAGGGAATTGTTTTTCGGTTGGAGAAAACATAGTTGTTATAAAATTGATATTCTGTAGCCTGAATGCGAGGGTTTATTTCCTATGAAAGGCGAGCAGGAAAAGTCATTTTTACTAATAGATTGGGGCTATTTCAGCGCTCTTTTTATATCCATATATTGCTGTTATATGCTCATTTATGTATTGTGAAATACATAGTGATAAGTTACATTCAAAGTGAAAAACGAAGTTATCGTGCTGATATTGTTACCATGGCAATTCGTTTGCTGAACGTTTTATGATGAAAAGGTATATAGCTAGTTTATTTATTTCATGGTATATAAACACCAGCACCAGTTACTAGAAAATATATCAGTAAGATGTATTTGCTACATACGGTTTTATCTTATGGCTTCAAAAAGTGTTCAAATCGCCATCGTTGTAGTTCATATATATAACTTGCTTTCAAATGACATCTTCTGTTATAATTTTACCGAATATTTTCTAAAGGTACTCACAACCTCTAGATCCATTATTCTTCCTCTGTTAAAGTATTCCTCAAAATATACCTTGTCATTTCAGGGCTTTTTTTCAAACGGTATTGGAAATTTTGAATTCTAAAATTTCATAAACTGGACATCCATATTTTTTAGCAGTGCTCTGACAGCATTGGAACGTATAATTACATGCATAACCTATTTATTCTATTTCTATTAGTCATTTAGAATCAGGGAAATTTTTTTATTATCCACGGTCTTTTAAAAAATACAGAGGTTCGTCCATTTTATTACACAGGCAAGAAATAAACAAACTTTGATTTTCACAAGCCTTAATTTAGAAATTTTGTTGTACTGAATACGTTAGTGAAGCATCATGAAAAAGTTTCTTGAGGAAATAAGCAAGCATTTAAGTCATTAGAAAACTTTGGGACTCCATTTGATTGCACCGATGTAGGAACATGGAGGGCATGGAAAGTATACTATAAAGCCGGTATAGGATTTCAAGTTGCAACCATGTAATGCTGAAAATAAAATTACCGCAATTTGAAGACTTGTCCTAGGATCATGAACTGCAATGTAAGAGCTTTTTCGTCATTTCGATTATATTTGAGCGTGGTCGTAGTAAACTACGTCAATCGTCGGGAAATGCTACCACAACTTTACTGTGGATAGTATAAGTAGCTGTAGAACATCCATTTCTGATTCCCTATATCTGGTTAAGTTCTTAGTATGAACATGATTATTAGTCAAATGAACCAAGGCTTTCAGAATAAATAGAGGATCGCAGTCAATGTCAGACAAACTCATTCTCTATCATTGTACCAGATTAATGTGTTCATTGTAAAGAAGATGCAATATAAGTGGACATATAAGTTGAGGATGCAATTGAGTGGTAACGGGAAATTGATGGCAACGATCAAAAGACGAACATTAGGCAGGAAGAAGGGTACTTTTATAGGCATTTTCGATGGTGAATGTGAAGAGGAATACTTTTCCAAGATTCATGATTGGCAGGCATACTGCTGAGGAAACAATCGGTTTCGTGAGAAATATCTCAAATACTTGGGATCAAACTTCTGATCCATGATTTGCCTTGCCAAGATTATTCATGTCGAAATCATATATTTTGCTTTAAGAGTTTTGAGGCGCATCATGAGATATCCAGTAAGCATAAAAACTAAGTAGTTTTCATTAGATGTATCAATATAACGATTTTCTATTTCCGACATCTCTATCATACTGCTTTTCAATTGCCAAATAATTTCCTCCCTCGCACACTGTCCGAAAAATCTCACTTCACTTTTTGTTTCGATTTTTGTTTTAATTTTTTATTATATTTTTTTCAATAATGAATATTTTCAATATTGGGAACCATCTCCTGTCGAGAAAATATGGCTGATGATTCATGGAGCAGCCCTTTTTCCAGCATTTTCTCGATGGAGAGATCGTCCGCCAAAGTTATAGTGTGATCTCGTGCCTTGAGCGATGTATTCATTACAATCGACCAGCCTAGAATAAACGAATCCCCAATCACGACTCACCTCCGGGTACAAACTAATAACCGTGTGATTCTTTCAAAACGTCGCTTTCAAAACTTTGATACATGAATGTCAGCGTGTTGTCATCGCTGTTGTCAGCGTGTTGTCATCGGCGCGCTCTCTCCGTTTTTCTGGTAAAAATCGGTGAATTTCCCTCCGCGATTCTTTACTTCTCTGACGCTATACATCCATTTGTTCAATATCCACTTTTTCTGCTTTTCAGTCCTCTAATTCTACTGAATATGAATGAGAAATCTGATCAGTTTGAAGTACTAAATCTATTCCCCAATCTCTTTGAGTGCTTCTCTTCACTTACTAAATTGATGATACTATTTTTGATAAGATGCAGAGGTGGAGAAAATCGTAATTGAAGGGTTTTAATGGCAGCAAAACATGATGGTAGCAGGTGATAATACCCCATTTAAATGAAGAGCCTTTTTTGCGAACAGGCGACTCATGGGGGAATAAATCTGTCTCCCAAGTTGACTACCAGGGTTCCCAATTTCCTTATATTTTGTTATAAACTTCAAAATGCTCTTATTTCATGTTTATATCAATTTTATTTCCTCTATGGGTCCTAATCTATACATATGAACAGGCCTCTCCGATGATTAGCAGAAAATATTAGCGTATTTGAACTCACCCTCGTACTGATCGTGGACGTTATGATGAAACGCGCTACCGTCCTGATAAGTTAAATGCAGTTATGTTGGCAGTGCTGCCTACCATATTCAGTCATCTCCCTCCCGCTACTCAGTCGGCCTTATCCACCCGAGTCTTCGCCTCATCCACGTCACGCTACTACTGAGGACTGCCGCCATGTTGGGTTTCGACTATATCACAATCGGATGTGACATCAGTACGTACGTTCTTCAAAACTAACTTCTAGCTGACTCCCAAACTTGTGTAATCGCTTCCCAATCATTGTTAAATTAATGGTGCTCAACCTTTGGAATCGAATATCACACAACCCTTTCATGGCTTTCACTTCATATTTCCGATTCAGTATTTATCATCATTGGTGCTCATTGTTGAGTTTTCCATTTTCCGGTTTTGCTTTTTTTCCTACTGTTAACCTTATCATGCTCTGCTACCTTAAAACGTCCTGTTTCAGTTGATTTTGCATGGTCGTAACCACGGTACTCTGTACAACTTAGCACGACCTCTGGCGTATGCTCCTGTGGTTACCATGATTTTAATGCTTATTTGACTATTTTCTCACAAAATGTATGTTTTTTTAATTCACTGATAGGGAGTTTCCTTACTACTTTCATAACTCTTCTCATGTTTCCACCCGACTCTTTTTCTCAGGATTTCGCTCTTCAAATTAGGTTGGACGCCTAGTTGAAGCTTACTCAGAGAGTGACAGGATTCCCACGGACTAATATTCGTTTGGTTACTATCATTCGGCTTAGCTAGCGATAGTGACCCTACTAGACAGACAAGCTGGAATATTAAACTTCAGACAAGCTGGGCGGCCGCTCAGGCCCACTAAACTTAAGAGGCGAAGGGAATGCGAAGCCAACATACTAAAATACCATCTGCATAGCAAATTTATGAAGCAAACAAAATTCAATTTTTACCAAGTTCCGTGCGCATATTTTTCATGCAATCCATGCACCAAGTGATTTTGTGCGAGTACTTTTAATAGGTAAATTTAAATTTGGAGCATGTAGATTTATGTGCATGGTCAATCAAAATACTTTTTGTAATTACTCAAATTTTATTATTACTAAGTTTTACATAATATACCGTGCTGAATTGAACAGTAGTTTGCATTGGAATAGCAAAGTATTGAAATTTATAAAGTTGTCTTAGTGGATTGAAATGGATCTAATAAAGCGTATTCGTTATTTTTACAAATTAATTCTATGTGGGGCCATTTTTAGTTCTGTCCCAGGAACTTCATGGAAATTCACATTCATCGAAATCTGCCACTACCACCAGGAGCAAATTATTATTGCTGCCGCTAGTCGAGGTTCATTTGAACGCCAACGTTACGCCTCTAAGCCAATGTCGCAGTCCAATGGAAGAGTCATCCCCAATTCCCCTTTCTTGATCATTTAACCAATATTGGGGTTCTAGTTGGCGTGGTGGCTAGAGTACTAGCTAACCATACGGATGGCCAGGGTTCAAATCTCTGCAGGGGAGGAGTTTTTCAGAGGAAACCCGATCCCTACTTGAATGTCTTATGGAGTGCACTTCAAGCGCAGTACTCCGTATCTCGGATGAGACGTTAAACCGTGGTCCCCTTGACGCCTTATGTTAAGATCAAGCTAATGCCGACGCCGGGTTTCTATCCACCCTTTCTTCCTCACCTGTCCCCCATGTCGCAAATGACCTTAGATGACGGTCGACTCCACAAATATCCAATTTAATCAATATTTTATATGTGACATGCGCGATGTTGATATCTATCATCTTAATTCAGGCTTATTTATAAGATAATTTCAAAGCAATCTGTTCTGTGTTTCAAAGCCTAATATCTCTCTCAAAGAAAATACTCCAAACTAATGTTGTTAGTTAGATTCTGCTCATAAAATGCGAAAAATAACATCAGCTCAGCCCATGCGTCAGTGTGTTTCAATAATTCTTTTTCCTGCTAATACTAATCAAATATCTTGTAATTCGCGGTATATACTTCATAAACACGGGAAGCGTCCTGATATTTTCTATGATGAATTTATTATTATCAATGATGAATGTAATCAGCGTTCATGAGTCAGATCGAATAATAATTGAACTGAGCAAATTATGATACATTTTTGTTGTACGTTTTTACTTGCTGAATATGAGCACATAAAATATGAAGGTTGACGTATATCCTGGTGATTTCCCTCTTGTTGCAGAGTTGGCAAAAACGATGACAGATTCACTTACAAGAAACTCATATTCAAGAAATATCTCTTAGCCAAAAAATTATTTATGAGGATATAACATCCCAAACATTTATAAAGTTTTTCCTTAGGGTTTCTTTACGCAAAATCTTATTGTTTTCTCCAATCTCTTAGTGATTTTATTTCAGCACTTGAGAGATTGCTTCCTCCGAGAAATTTAGTCTGCATACTAAAAGCAGCTTCCTGCTCCGAGGTCATCATCTCGCCATCAAGATAAATTGATCACGTCTCATTTTTTGGCTGAGCTTTTGAATGTTCATCTTTTTTCCTCATTATACAACCCGTGCATGACAATACATTGAGTGAGCATTAACTGGTGCTGGATATGCTGCCTCTGTCAGGAAGAACCAGTGAAAGGCGAAAGATTTCCTGGAAATAACTTACTGGGATAGAGAAGGGAAATCATATTTAATCAATCATGGGCTGGATACAGAGAAGAAATATTTTTTAAAATGAGGAGCGCATTTGGTATTTAATGGACGAAAATCCACCAGAGAATAACAAATATCAAATCCTTTTTTCCTAAAAACATGGATATACAGGCTTGGAGGATTGATATATTCAAGGAACTTGACAAGAATTTCGTATGGTAGCTTTTATGAGATCACGGTCAAGGAAAGGGAAGTTTTAACGGACTATGGTTTGAAAAGTAAAATTATAATTTCTCTAATAAATTTATGAACGATTTGGAATTATCTTGTCTTAATGCATGCATTACAAGGTGCTGTAAGTAATTAACCTTTAGTATTCTGCGATGAATTTGAATCATGTACCTCGGTTTTTTATGTACATAAATCAAATGCATCGCCTTATTGTTAAATATCATATCCTAGTTACATATTATTCGGTACATCTATTGAGGAATTAATGTTCTTGATTGATTTTGTTTTATGTCGTTTTTTCCCGATGCAGGGCCCATTGTATCACTGAAGATTTGAATATATCACCTATTTTCTTCCTTGAAATAATATAGCATTATGAAATGGAAAAATTGCGAACGGTAGTTTTTGAAAATGGCTTATTTTTCCACCCTTTTATTGAGAGCTCATAGCAAATTTAACTGGATTTTACCCGAAATAACACCTTGTTTTTGTATTTTTTTGCTCATTAACTGCCATAATTGTCTTTTTAGCAGCTTTTAATTACCTTTGCCACAATATATTTGGTACCAGCAGGTGTTTTTTGTCCTTATCAATGACGATAATATCTTTTGAACTTACGTATGAAATGGATGGATGGATAAAAATAAATTACATTAAAATTTTTAAAAATCAATTAAAATGGATTTCTCTTAATGGATTAAAATAAATTGCAAAAAATGATCAATAAAAATATAGTTGCTGAAAATAGTGATAACGCGGTTGACTGTAGTTCATGACGAGGAATTACCAATTTTCGGCTAATTACTGGCAGCATACCAATATTTAAATCCAGCCTACGTCAGGTGTTTCGTTTTCATCTGATTAGAATGGTTTCATCCAAGTACCAAACGAGAAAAAACGCGAGTAATTTTTCTCATTCTACGCCTCCTCTCCTCCTTTTTACGACTGCATTGCTGTCGGAAGATATTTGTAATATGATAATGGATCTGAATCAACCACAAAATCCAACCACATACTTGGTTTCTCAGTGACTTCCGAAACACCTCCGTGGCTTGTTAATCTCACGCATTTTGGTTAAGGCGACCTGTTACCTTCCCTGAGCTCCATGCTGTTCCCTATATACTTCTAATTTCCAGATAAACACTGTTTGGTTTTCAAGTTGTGTATTTTTAGGCATCATTTACGGTTTTTCGATCATCCGTTGAGTTCCTGAGTGCAACACTTACATTAATCTATCAGTAAAATAAATTCATCTATTTTATTATCTTATCCAATAATAATCATAGTTTCTTATAATAAAGAGCTAATGGTAAAATGAAAACAATTTCTCCATTGTTTATAGGTTATACTATTCAAGACCAATTTGAATATCTTACGCAATACATTATATGGACGAATATGTATAACTATGACATAAAATCTGAGGAAACACTCTGGCGGGATTCGAACTTGTGATCTTTTGGCCGAGAAACGAGGATAATTCTCCGTTTCCGACGAGGCTGACAACAGTAAAAATAATAATCAGAATTGTAGTAAATCAAACGTTGTGTCTTCCAGAGTTTTATCATTAAGAGTACAAACGATTTCGGCAGTTACGCCATCATCAGGTACACGATGATTATTCCATACATTGGTGGTACCTGATGATTGTGCAACTGCCAAAACCGCTTGTACTCATTATAATAAAATGATGTAAGACACAAAGTTTGATTTACCTCAATGTTGACCTTTCACCAAGTGAAACCTTCAACTTTTGAATCCATAACCAGAATAATTTAAAAATCAGTCTTGATTATTATATTTACCCATCATTATCCATTCTTCATCTAGTGAAATGATGCTGCTTACCTAAGCATAATGTTTTATAAAAATCAAATTTAAACCTTTAGATCTTTTTTAATGTTAGTCCAATGATCGGAACAATCAAATCAAAAGTGTGTAGTCCATGCTGATTTCATTTGTCCCGCAGTATCATAAAGCCGAATTTCGAGTTTCCGCATACCCTGTATAAGTAGTTTTGAAATTTCATTGAATTTTGGAATATAATATATTCGAAATTAGAACTTAAATAAGCTCGGATATTTAGTTTAGTTAATATAATTCACTACTTTTTACCGGACGATTTTACTCAGTACATAGACCTTTTTTGACAGTATCTTAAGTGCATGTGTTTTGATAGACATCTTCATGAGGTATGCTATACATTTGAGAATACCAAAGAAACACACGGCCTTCGAAAGTTGTTTTACTTCCTAGCACTTGCCATCGATCACAGCCATCCTTTTCAGTTTTTGTGTACCCTTCCTCAATCTTTTTCTCTTTCTCATATTTAGCATTCGCGGACACAAATATCGTGTCTTATTTTTTGATCGTCAATTGTTTCCGCATTGGGATATTATTTAGGCATTCTATGCAAATCGGTTTCGAGAGTACATCTTGGCGAAAGAGCTTTCTAGGGGATACATCTACATGTGGTCATGGTCTTATTGTGCTGAGCGGTAAATAACTGGAGAAAATTCTTCAAACATCTGTTTTCGTTTGTGTGGTTCCAAGTGCCGGCCATTAATATTATTTTATTAAAATTTTGTTCTGTTTTTGATATAGAATCCCTCAAAATTTTGAAAGAATCAGTCAAAATCTTATATATCTTAAAAATCTGAAGTGAACTTACTTAGATATGTAGAATGTTGTCCGTATTTTACAGGAACCTTTTGTCAACTTTTTCTATTACCAGGATTGGAAATTAAAACAGATTTCTGCCATCTTACATGTAGTCTGGGCCATTGTGTCAGTGAACTTAGGCGCTCTAAATAGATTTTATCTCTTGTTTGCCCCCAATGTCCGATAAATCGCTCTGTACCTTACAACTAAGGGTTTATTTTTGCGGTCAAGCACACTAAAGATAAAATAATAGGTTTCATGCTTGGTCTGATGAATGCGTTAATAATTGCATAAAGGTTGACAAAATGGAGATTAACCTGTTCATAAATAGAGATTACATGCCAAGCTTTAACGAAGAAACTATCCTAAGAACGAGAAGTACGCTCCCCTTTCCTCAGGGAGAATGTTTATTCTTGTTGCTTTTTATCACGCTATTTTATCATCTTTTTAGATTTAATTTTTATTCTCTCCCTTAACATTTTCCGAGACTTGAATAAACCTCATATACAAAGCCGTATTTACATAGCTGAGTGAACATAATTATTCCTCTCGACAAAATCACAGTGAACAACCTCTCTAGATTTTATTAAATTTTTTGAAGAATAATGACGTTTAAATGTCTGCTTCTTGACGTGCGTGGTCATATTATGTGTTTACCAGTTTTACAAATCGAGTTCTTTGCTGCTATCTACGAACTACATTTTCAGCCTAAATGATCCTTAATATATTTATCAATCACGTTCATTGCCCTCATTGCCCAAGTTGCAGCTGGATTTTGTTTTTAAAAAATATTTCGACTCACGGAGGCAAGTAGCTTGAAAGTCGAGTATGAGCGACTTGAAGCGGACTGGGTAAGGAAGCCAATGAGGTGGGTTCAAGGGATGATGCTATGTTTTACTTAATTCTCGGTTAATCCATCGAAATTTTTAATTAAGATCCACATCGAAATTTGAAAAGGCACTCACTTCCCCGGTTAGGGGAAGTGAATCACGTTAGGTTTTACCCACACACCCACCACGTCAAGACATCTCACCCCTTAAGGACAAGCAAAATAAAACAACCCTGGCTGCTTTCTCCCCCGTTCCGCTGCCTACAGTTTCGCACCAACCCCCCCTGTGCGACCTTTCTGCGCTTATAATAGCCGCCACCCAGCCACCTTTCTCTCCCATATCGTTCCCATGCCCTCCTTCGCCTCTTTTCCACACGCCTCCGTCCTCCCCGTCTAACCCCCTGCTCTGATTTTTCCTGAAAACACATTTTCTCTGCTCGCGTGACTACGGAATTAAATCCCTCCCAACCTAACTCCTCCCCATACCTCCCGCCAAACCCTTCCCCCATTACACCCCACCTATCTTTCCTCCGCCTTCTTTCTTCGTGCTTGCGCTTCCCATCCCTTCCATCTTATCCCTGTCTGCCCGTCTGCCTCCCCACTCCTCCCCTCTCAACCGTCTCCTTCGCTCCGCTTTGTGCCTTTTTATTCCATTTTCTAATCTCCTTCCAAACCCCTTATAAGGTTCTCCACCTCAAGCGTTATTCTACCATCTCCTTTTTTCAATTTGCTTATTCTATTCCAGTCGATTCATTCAACGACTCTCCGCTCCAAAATTTACTCTTTTGACTTCTCGAGTTACTTTTCTAAACTGAATTTAATTTTAATGCGTTTATAGGTAGTCGGTACGCCATTTAACATTTTTATTTATTGTTTATTTTTCATTTGATAAATATAAATGATAATGGCAGAGTGGTATGCATTGTCAATTATATTGGCTTCAAATTGTATTTCACGTAAATTTCATGAAAAAATGCGGATTTTGTCCTGAGCAAAAATATTTATTTTAAATTCTACCAAACTACAATGAGTAGGTATTATATATTATCATTTATTTAATTAATAGCAAAAGTTTTCGCGGAAATTAAGGCCTAGATTCAAGGTCTGATCCCGTTTAAACCTATATTTACAGTATGACAAAATATGATTACGTTACGCTCAAGCATGCTCACCTTGAAAAATGTAACAAAGTTCATGATGATTACTTTCAATATAATATTGTCATAATAATTTTTAATGAGTTGTTCCACTAACTTTGTAGCGCAAAGAGTGTATGAGTCGCTCTTATAGGTACTCATTTGAATTTTTCCTTGTTTAGATTTCGGCGCCGTGTCGTCTCATGAGTATAACCTTGTTGGTGAAATTATCCCAAAATAGTGCAATTTGTGATTTTTGTGGGAAGACAGACGATTCTGTACGATCAAACCTCCGCTAGTGCTCGAAAAAATACGTACGACTTACCGTTGACTCTGACTTTCGAGTGAGCTTCCCTCCGGACTAACCTGGAGTATCGTTCATTTCCGCAGTCCATTGCCGGAGAAGCTCAACGAAGTGGTTGTGCCACGGAGTATTACTCCACAATAGCGTTCATTTGTCGCCACTAGAGGGTTTCGTGTCTGCTTCTGCCGTGATTCAGTTCCCCCATTCAACCTCCCTCCCAACGGTAAACCACTTTCTCGTCTCTCACCCGCAAGCCTTTCAATCTCTCTTGGGTCGCACACTCCGGCAGACCCGATGACACTTTGATGCTTCGTACGCGGCTAACCAACCTTTCCTCCTCTTCCTCTTTCCATTCCTAATACTTTAAAAATCCTCCGTTTCTTTGCCTTTCCTAGACCTTGCGAGTGTACCTCGACCTTTCTTCCTTTGTTTCCTCTGCACCCTTCATTCTGCGGACTTTTGCCGTGTATCTCTCAAGACGATTTATTCCTCTCAAGAAAACGACATCGGTTGCTCGCAGTGGGCAATGTGTTGCTGTCATTGGCTGCGTGTGTTGGTCCCGACGGGTTGTGTAGACATGGTGAACTTGTCCGGCAAGAGTGAAGATTTGCCGAACCCGATTCGGAAATCTGTGGGCATTTGTTGTCGTTCCGGATGGAGGTTACGGCTCCCTTGAGAGATTAGTTTGGGTCTTACATTCAATGTCTCAAATTAATAAAAAGAGGAATAAGCTGATACTCTTAGAATTTTTCATGGACAAAAATTGAAATAAAAATAGTTGATCGGCTCAAACAACAGAGCATGAGTGAATTCCAAATATTTGGTATGACTATATGTAAAAAATGCTTCTACTTTTGAGTATATACTCAGAATTCAATACGTTTCCTCAATATTAGGCAATATATGAAAGAGATTGGAAACTTTTACGCGATTTCTTTGTTTGTTCCTCTGGTACGTCACAAAAATGTGGTACAAATTTCGTGCGTCTAAAAATTTTTTTCATCCTACGGCCAACTTCCTTCCTTAGGTTCCACATACATAAGATTGCTTCGTTTCTTTGCCTTAAGGAGTTTTAAAATGTTGTTTAAACATTAGCTTATGTTTTATCACAAACTTTTCTGCCCATTTTGCCGCGGCAAATGAAGCAAATACGTAATACCAATTTCGCAATAAAACTCCTGTCTTTGGTGGTGTAGGATTGTAAAAGTGGGTGATTGTAAAAGAGTCCTCGGGTTTCTTAAAAGGTATATTCAAAAGTGAATTTCATTCACATTAGTAAACTTAATGTATTAACAGGGTTAAACCCTCCAATACTAGCACATTATGTTTACAAATATTACGTGTGCTCTCTTTTGTCGCTAGATACACATTTTTGTGGTGAGCCAGTTTGGCTCAATCATGCAGTAGCAGTCTATGGCCATATGAGTGGCGGTTAATGCGGTCCGGTAGCTCATATTGGGTTGCTGTCAAAGGCATTGCGTGAACAATGGCTTTGTCGCATCCCAAAGATAGAAATAACACTTTCAAATATGGAGACTTGAAGGGCCAAGTCAGCTCCTGGACGATTTGCACTTCTCACACTCCAAGGCACAAAACACTCTATCGTACATAGTCGTCATTTTGCGTCTTCAAGGAACTACAACCCTCAGAAACTATCTCAAATCAACCGCTTCTACGATATTTTTAAAATTTAAGCAAATTTCTGTTCGCATTTTAGAAAATTACCCACCTCTCTTTAAACATGAGCGTAGAAAAGGAGTCTTCAGGTATTTAAAGGAAATGATGTAATATGTTGCATAGTATGAATATACCACGTTAGGGAATACATGACTAGATTCCTTTTTTTGTATTTACCGAGTGATCAGAGAGCGGGTACATGGTAATATTCCTCAGAATATTTCAATCGTAAAAGCCAGTTTCAATGTCATTCTTATAAGGGCAACCTCGTATTCTAATGGCTATGTGAAATTATCGGAACCGGTTAGTTTCCATCTAATATTGTAATAAATATATATTATTGTTAATTAAACTCTTTACTGGCAGCTAGATCAATTATACACTTTATTATATCAAGTATGCAGTATACTGTTTATTGTCTCGAGGAAGTATTGGGTATATTAATATTTCCGGCCTATTTCTGTTGGCCTAATTAAACCTAGTCGTATGCATACCCATTCTAATTCAATTATTCAGAACTGAGAAATTTCACAGAAAGTATAACCTGCGAAGAGTCAGAAAAACGCTAAATTAAAATGAAACTCAGGTCACGATTCTGGAAAATATTGATAACAGCTGTTCTACGAAGGTTTCAAATGATTAATGGAAAAGAAACTGACGTGATCTCTTGTGAACGTCCGAAGGACCGAGATGATGCCTGCCAACTTGTCAAGAAACTTGTTTATCTCCTCCTTCAGAATAATTGGTGCTAAATTACTGTAAACGTGTTTGCTTTTTTGCAGATCCTGTAGAACAATCGAAAGACAGCTTTTCCGACCTCACGGCACGTGAATTTTAATTTATCTCTGTATGTATTTATATTTCATGTAATTTTTTTCTTTATCATGGTATTATATGTTATTATGATAGGGGACATCATTTCCTTTTAGTAATCTCGTTCTTCTCGTTATTCGATGTTTATTTCTTCATTATTGTGATATATAGTATGGGTTTGAGGGGTATGAAATTTTGCCACTTAAGGTGAGCCAATCCCAAACTTCCATTGCTTCCCTCGATCCTCCGCAACTTCTACTGAGAGGAAAAAAATAAAAACTTTAACTCTTCCAATAAAGAGTTGTTTGATGTATGAGCTGCAATGCCATAGGATTATTCTTTCCAGCCCATTTTTAAAAAATAGGATTTGGTGTCCAGGTGACTAAATAATTTCCTACATCATATCTTTTGTGGAGTTTTTACGCCATATGCACTGAAAATTGGCATGATTTTCTCAGGTGTGCTTTAAAATGATGGCCTAATATTAAAGAAAATTTTTTACACTAAGAAAGATACTCTCGTTATTTTGAATTAAGTACAAAAGTCTTTCATATTAATCAATATTTTCATTCAATTTTCTTTCTTTTGATACCTGTCTTAAGTCCACACGACTATTATTTTCAATGTGAATGTGCAATTGGAAGGATAGAATGTAGTTAAAAATGAATATATCCGGCGTTTCTTTAGCAAGTAAGGTTTGAATTAAATAGAGAAAAACCTGGGAGATTAAAAGTTCAAAAAGTAGTGGAAATTTATCATCGGACTGGTGACATTTTATAACGAGCAATGCGCTTTTAAACTACTCTACTTCTGGTTCTTAAAAAGCTACCTTTTAGCAAAAGAATGCATTCCATGGCGATGTTTCACAAAACCGTTGCTGTTTTAAAGTGAAATTTAAGCTCAAAGTAGGAAATAATAAAAACTAACTAGGATACATTTACACCAAGGACACCTAGTACTGCACTTATACTTTTAAAGAACTTACAAGAAGTTGCCTAAGAAGGAAAGTCTTACACATAACCGAGTAATTCTGCCTTGAAAATAGTTCGCTAAAACGGAACTTCCCCAATTTTACCCAGTTTCCTCAAGAACACTGTGAAACTGGATGCAGAAAATAACAAATTATATTTCTGTGGCTTCCTCAAACACCGTAAGTAATTTTAAAAGAAAATCTTTGGTTGTCAAGGCTCAAGCGCATCCATGCTGAACACAAAGCTTAGCTCTGAGTGTGACTGGTTAGTTCGTAAACACCCACGGATTGGAGAGGAATTTGACGGAAACCACCCAAGTTTACCCTCACCCTGGCTGGAAGAACAGCCCACGCAATCTATACAGCGACCCATTTCATTAATGTGACCCCTCACACTGAGTCCCACGCAGGAGGAAAAATAAACAGAATGTGTAGTATTACGCGAAAGGAACGAGCTTGTGATCGAAGCACCGCCTTAATCAGAGTCGGATGCACATGCTGTACCGTCATTCCCTGTTGACGGTAAATCGCACGGGCTGCGCGAACCACATCAATCTGGACCGTTGTGAAGAAAAGGGAGGAAGAAAAAGTATGTTGGCCTTTCCCCTCCTCCCGAAACATTAATATTCACCAAATTTGGTAAAACACGTTGAAGCGAGGTCGGGTGATGCGAATTTGGGAGTGGGACATAAAGGTTCGAAGTGATCTCTTGCCGGGCGCATTTTTCTTCGTTAAACGCTCATTTTATCCCTTTACCCTCCTTCTCCCTATCTCAGTTCTTTCCCGCTCTCTCGCCGTCTCCATCCCTCCTCCTTGCACTTTCCCTCTCTCTCTCTCCCCTCCGCTAAATAATAATATCCTTCCGAGGTGATGGAGTCCGTGGCATATGTATTCACCCTCCCGCTGCTCTCCCGAACTGACGTCTTAATAAAGTGCTCGCGAAGTCTTGAAGGTTCGGCCTTTGCCCGCCAGGGGCACCCCCGTCCTTTCTCTCACTCCTCTCTCCGGTTAAGTCTCGGCGCGCTTTTTCCCTTCTAAATTCACTCCTCTCACTCCGTGGGACGTAGATAGAGGGTGCTGCCGTCGGGGAGGGTGGGAATGAAGTCTTTCAGCGTGTGGGAAGGATAGGTTGGCATGGAATTGGCGTGATAGAAATGCGACGAGATTTCTAAAGCGGCAGTCGGTTAGAAAGAGGAATATAAAGTTAGGAGAAAAGGGTGTAAAGTATTTTTAACGAGTATCAATCATTGCTCGTTCAATCTTAAGATTGGTCGACTGCAGTCCTCCACCATTTCCCATCAAATGCTAGTTCTCTACCTCCTGGTATCTCCTCCTGTGTACTTCCCTCTTTATTTGGTCCATGGGCTTATTCATGGGTCTACCTCTTGGGACCTATCCTTTCACTTTACTTTTATTTATGCTCTTCACGAACCCATTGTGTCTCAGAGTGTGTACAATCCACCTAGTACTTTTCTGCACGGTGTTCCATACGGTCCTTTCCTCTTCTATTCATCTGCACACTTCATCATTTCTTATTTTTTCCGTCCATTTCACCTTCATCATCCTTCTCCAGCATCAGATTTCGAAGGCTTCTATTCTTTTCTGGTCAGCTTTTCCAATGGTCCATGCTTCCGATCAATAGAGTGCAACGCTCCACTGAAAGATTTTCACGTACCGTTTCCTGGTTTTTAGTCCTATCTTTTTTGTCCAAAATAGTTATCTTTATCCCATGGACGCCTTTTTAGCTTGGGCTATTCTCCGCTTGATGTAACTAGTGTGTCTCCCAAGTAATTGAGACTGTAGTAAACCGAATGTACTGCGAGGTTCGGTTACCTAAAATCGTCGAGTAAAATCATGCGGTATGAAACAAATATGAGACAGGGAATGCGGGAATCCGTTCTCTTTCATTAACAAATTAAGTTTCATTTTGCTTTATGACTAATCTTAGAACCGGTATTACATGAAGAGATGAGAGCCGTGCATTCATGGTCTCAAAAGGCGCTATTTCCTTGACACGCGGATACAGTTCTCTCCCTTATTTTACAAGAAGCGACCGTTATTCTCGTTAAAATGCTGTATTACATGCATCGATCGGTATACATTGAGTGTTACTTACCATTATCATTTTCTACATTGTTTCCAGGACTAATATGTTTTCCACAACTATATTTATGAATCAAACCTGTTGAATTAAAAAATATTGTGTATACAACATCGCGAAGCTTCCAGAAAACTTCAATATAATTAAGTAAACGTGTCATAAACGTCTAATTTGCTCCGTCCGTAGGAATAGATTTAAGTCATGAAGTTGAGGAATAGGCTGTTATTGGTAGGACCAGCGTGAAAATTAATCCATGAAACCTTTTCCTACTTCATTATTATTATATACAGCAAAAAGCATATTGCCGTTGGCAAATTAATTTAGAATCTTAAGAGTTTTAATGGAATTAGTATTTTTTTACCTTCCTGTGCATCCTACAAACTAAAAGAATTTTTCAAAGCTACCGTACCTCCATCAGTCTTTCCAGATTAACTCTGTTCATTGCATTAGTAAAAATAAAACAAACCACGATCATATTCTAAAATTGTTTTCCTCATCGTTTCTAATCCATCTCACAAACCCTTCTCATACCGCAAATTTGACTTCCATTCCTCATTTCCTTACTTCTATTGCCTTTATGTAGTCATTTCTACCCTCATAGAAAGACTTAAAATTTCAACTTAGTTTTTACCTGCTTATAATTTTTCCTAACTACTTATTGATCCAAATCTATTTCTTTAAATATGACTAAAAGCTACAAGCAAAAGATGTTAAGTGAAGGGGTCAGGTCAATTCAACTCACTTTGTTTAATTTTCTGTTTTCAGACTATTAGAAAGCGTAAAACCAATTAATCTGTGCACTTTAAGGGCCCTCTCAGAATTTCTCTGTTCTTTTATGTAGTAGAAATTTTTCTTACACTTATTCATATAGAGAAAAATTATTTCTTTTACAATACGCCACTACATAGATATTGACAAATAATAAAGTAACATGCACAGTGCACACTATATATTTTATATCCTAAATATGGTGTAAAAGCTCGTTCTCTGAAATAGTAAAATAAGAATGGTCTTCACGTGCCTGAGAAACCTGGAACTGAAAGGAAGACACATTAGAGATTGCTTGGGGTGGTAGCTGAGGAAGGGATACATTTGAAGGAAAGAGGGAGAGTGTAAAATAGGCGGTTAAAAGAGGTCATAAGGATGGATGATAAAGATAGTAGTACAGGGAAGAACGTTAAGTAAGGAAGAAAAGTATATGATTTTTTAAGAGATGAAAGCAGGTAGGGTGCTGATATAAAATTAAACCGCGATAAATCAGATTACGAAGGTAGATAGTGTACTTTTTAAAAATCTAGAGAAGTCTGTCGCATTTATAACTTCCTCTATTTCTTCCTTAACGTGATAATTATAATAAAATATTTATCTAGGCTATCAGTTAGGACACAGATATCATTTATTTAACGATGATAAAATAGGCTCTCAAAGACGATTTGTATATTGACTTAGAGCTCTGAGAGAAGACCCCAAGGTCGTAAACCACCCGGCCCAAAAGAGATTAAAATGTGCAGGATATTCCTCGAGAAGAAGACAGGGAAATTGGAATTGGAAGGATGAGGATTTGAAAATTAACGCAGCCAATGCAAGCGAAAAGGGAGTAGCGAAGAAAGAGATGGTCTTGCGGTCTCTCGACGCAGGGAGGTTCCGCTGAGCTGAATGGGTAAATTAAGTTGAGCCTCTCGGTAATAACATCATCCCTGGATCAAAGAGGATGGGAAAGCGAAAGCCGGCGATGATGGCAAGAAAAAGGAGGGTTTGAAAGCGCAAGTGTGGTAGAAAGGAACAAAAGATCATTGATTTGGAAGCCTAAGACAGCCGGTAAAGAGATTATGGAGTAGAATCGGCAGGTGTCTCGTAAGATGAGGAAGCAGAGGCGGGGTAGCCTCCTAAATCATGGAATAATTCCAGTGGATCAAAAATTTAAATAAAAAATACAAACCACGGAGAAGTCTGATTTCGGTTTCAGAAAATTTATTAACACACAATCTATCACTAGAATTAGTATTACTACTATTATTTCAGTAGGATTTTATTGCGCCCTTTTAAATGATATGTATCAAATAATAAATTCTTCAGCAGTTGATTCGTAGCTACGAACCTCGTTTGTATGCTCGGACTAAAAATCTAACTTTTTTCTAATCTGACTTCCTTGTTCATACATTTTCTCAATGAACTTTAAGTTATCAGAAAGTATATTGCAATAATTTACATTTTATCGAGCTTTGTATTGATATGATTGTGCCTTAAGGAAAATAAAATGTATTGGCTTTAAATTGCTTTTAGTCAAAAATGTTTAGTACTGCAGTTAATAGAGGTAATATTTATTTTACTGCTCTTTAAAAGGAATACGCTCAGTCAGGCTTTTATTCCTTAATAGATTAGTTGTTTTGGGTGACAATTAAGTGATGAACTTTTAAGTATGGACATGAGTAAGGAGAAGTAGGATACGGGAAAAAAAGGATATATCTGTGCCAAGAACGTCATCAAGAGATGGAAAAGGAAGCATTTCTTTGTGAGAAGGTAAAATAAAATTTCACGTGAAATCGAGATATTCAACAATAGACGAGAAAATGTACCCATATTTAGCATAACATTTACCTTACCCCAGCCTCAAAAACGTGTCACAGAATTTAATGGATGACTACTAAGTGTGATAGTTGCATCAAACATGGAATAGAAATGACTTTTGAGGAAATCCAAATGTTTAGGTTAACTTGCTAATTTAAACTGGCGTGGCGTTATCAAGTATTTAGATACCATTCAATGAAAGAATAGCGCATACTTCCTGTGAGAATATTGAGAATTCGGACTCCACGATTTACAGTCAAACAGCCGCAGATAAAATGCGTTGCTGCATCGGAGACCAATTGTTTCATGGTACATGAGGACGAGGTCCAATGTAAGTACAAGGAAATATTTTATCTAGGTGTTAATCAAAATTAATTAAAATGAAAATGTTTCCGCGGATATTGCCAACAAGAAATACGTTAATACTCGTGGTCTTTATCGGTGTACCTTAGTAGTGGTAAAAGACTACATTAAAGAGAAACCACATTACTCTTCCCTACTATACTATCATCATTATGTTAAACACTTTCCATTGTCTTGTACAAACGATGTTTTTTACTTCAGGGGTCCAAGGTCTTTATGTTATTATTTTCATCTTTAGAATGGATGCATAAAATCCAGGAGCCCCAACTCTAATGCCTATTTTGCTTAAGTTATACTAATTCAACGATTTATCTGCGCTGTTCTATATATGAAATTCCAAAACCTTCGATTTCTTAGGAGAGAGTGTATATGAAGCAATACGTGCGTATGATAGAAGCGAAGTTGAAACACAAGCACGTAATGGAGGAAACTCATAATAGGGAGTCATTTTTCTAAGCCTGACAGTTGTTTGTTGTAGCAAAGTTGTTTGACTGTGCTCACCCCGAAATGGAAGAGTGTGATGGATAATGGAATAGCTCGCGAGTTTAATGGCAAGGCGAGTAAAAAATTTTACTGAAGTACTCTGTCTATGTTCTCTTTGGCCTTTCTGAAAACACGTTGAGAAATAAATTACCTGAGAAAAGTACGTGAAATTTATAATTCCATGGACCATTTTATTTAGAAAGCACCATTTTCTTAATAAAATGACCAAAAAGGGATTAAAATGTGCATGATATTCCTAGAGAAGAAGACGGAAATTGAAATTGGAAGGATGATCGGGATTGGAAGGAATTTTGGTTTAAACTGAAATTAAATTTCAGTTTAAACAAAAATTTATGATGTTGATGTATGTGCTTGATGGTAGGAATTTGTCTTGATTGCCTGGGAAAATGTTACGGTTATTAAGCGTACATGCCGATAGGCTGAAATGTTAATATTCAAGTATTCATATATTCCTCTCCTTCTTTTATTTCTTGAATTTTGAAAAAAATTAATTATTACCCACTCAGTATATCTCAGACAAAAAGGCAGTGATTTAAGAAGAGAACTGGTAGATGAAGATCATAATGTGTTATTAGATCCATAAAAAAGGGCGTTGGTGTGTTAGAGGCGGCATTATCGCAGTATCATAATGAATCTATGATCAAAATACTGCAATGATTAAACTATGAAAATGCAAAATGGAAATAATTTCTCAGAATTTTGATATTGAATTTGTGGAAAAATTTGGCGCAAAAGGAGTGTTAGGTGGGTCCTCTTTTCCTACAAAGAGGCTTCACTTCCGTGCATCAAGATTTCAATTATTCACCAAGGGTTTCAATTCAAAATGATTTGACTTGACCGGGATATGAACCCGAATCTCTCAATTGCCTTTCAGGTATGACCAGACCGGCAATTTGGAGATTAAGGCTCAAATCCCGGTCAAGTCAAATAATTTTTACAATGTGAATTTCAACCATTGGTGTACATACACCGTTGCGAATGACTCTGTGCCATATGTGTAAATTCATTGACGTCAACTGTTCTCTTATTTATTTGCTAATGCAAAATTTTTATCAATGCATGTATCCACCTTTGTCATTTGTTTTAGAAAGAGCAAAGATATTTTTCACTGAGATATTTCTCAATCAATTATGATTTAATTTCTAGTGCTCATCTTCTGATCCCCTTGGTGCTTTTGTTTTAAAGTGGAAGTAGAGGTTGATGTCCATTTTTATGGAAAACGCGATTGTTGGAATCAGAACGTGAGAGAGAGGGAGAAAGTCGAAGCCGTGGGAACTCAAGTGGGTGTACATGAGCTTGAGGAGAAGGGAGAAGAAGATTAAATTCGAGCCTAAGATCCGGGACAAAAGTGGAGGCGAATACTGGCAACTGGAGAGGGCGGCACAGATAACCCTGCGGTCGTCTGGAGAGGGGAGGACCGCCTGGAACGTGGGAAACGGGGAAGAAGAGAAAGGGAGAAGGGAAGAAGCAATATTGTCGGGCAGTAAGTAGATTGGAAAACAATAAGACTTCCCGAGAAGTTTCAATGAGATTCATAATTTGGACGGGATGGTGATAGAGGGAAAAGGTAGGTGTGGGAGGAAGACTCCGATCACCTCGAGGAAGACTTCAATGCGAGGAAAATATGAGGACGCTTTTGTCTTGATGGTGGCGCCTTGTTCGTGGGTGGTTGTTTACGGAGGGAGTGAGTGAGAGGAGGCTCTATCTCGCTCTTGGAAGAGAATGAATGAAATCAATTTGCGAGTAGGAAGGGAGGGAGAAAAAGGGAAGAGGATTAAGAAATGAGGAGTCGACGAGAGAGAATTGTCTTTTGTGCTCGTCATAATTATCTGACATGAAAGGAGAAGGTAGCACTCAGCGGGAGGCCCACTCATGGGAGCTTCCGAGCACGCACCATAGATAATATAGCCATACAAGTCTCACGGCAACCCCGAGCCTTTAAAGTGCGTTCGCAAAGCCGTGTATTTAAGCCTGAAAGTCCATTTTTTAATTATCCTCAATTTCTTTTTACGCATATGATTTTCTGACCTGTTTTGCCTATCGAAAGGCAAACTTTTTCAATTCTGTCCTTCTTAATGAAAAAATGGACTCCTTTGTAAGCATTGTGTGTGGAACTATGGCCTTGAAGAATAAACTTTATGCGTTTTTTAAGAGTAACCGTCAAAGTTTTATTCCGCCTTATTTCTTGTGAAAGTATTATTTTGACTTTTTTGCCTTTATTGCTTGATATCGTTAATTTTAAGTAAACCAGTACAATGCAACAAAATTAGGTGATCCAAAATCAGAACTTCAAATACATCTGTGAAGCGAGTTTTTTTCGGATATGAATAGCATCATAAATTACAGGAAATAAAATTTATTAAAGGTTTATCATTGACCTTTTAAAAAGCTCACGAAAAATGTGTTTCAATGAGCACTATGTAGAAAGAAAACGTCAGGACCTTTGAAATTTTCTGAGCAAGAAGAAACGAAAAGTGGGAGGATTATTGAGGAAAGAAGATTCAGCTAATTTGCAATAAAATAAATTCTCTTACAAGGAGCATAATTATAAGAAAAAGGAAATCCTGTTGATAAATTCGTGAAAATGTATATTGTAGCAAAAATCTTATTGCCACTTTGGGTCACAGACAATGACAAAAATATAGGCATTGCACATAATTATTGATTCCATTTTCTTCTAAATTCAACGATAAGAAGATAGAATAAGAATTAAGATAAGAATTGATATTTAAATACAAAAAAAGCCATACCAATTAATGCGTTTATACTCCTCCATTTATTCTTCTAGAGCTTGTAGACATTTGAAAATCCTCCATATGCCACGAAGGATTGACGATTTAGATTTCTAATAAGTTATCATTTCAAGATTTTTTCAACATGAAATATCCATTAATGAGCATACGAGTAGTAGGTACTTTCAAATGAAATTCGTAGTTGCCTTCCAACGATTGACCAGATGAATACAACGGTATACAACGATACACAATGGATTTGTTCTTTTATTCATCTCTCATATTTAGAAATGGCAATTCACCTGTTCTGTCCTCGCCATTTTGCCCTTCATACTTTTTGTCTGCTACGGCTAATCCTCCATCTTTCTGTATTTCTTTTTCCTTTCGGTCACTCGTCTCGTCCTACTTTCGCCATCCTTCCTTCACCCGAGTAATAAACGAGATCATTGCATTGGTAATTTCTTTTGAATTTCCTCACGATAATGCGTTTTACCTCGCATATTTTATACTTTCTTTCCGTACTCTGACTGGTATTTTTTTTCTCCACAACCTTACGTAGTATTTTCATAACTGCAGTGTCCAATTTCCTTGTTCTTGCTGTATCTGGTCGAGTTACCATTTTATGAAGATATAATCAAAGGAAATAATTTTAGGATAAGTCTCACGATGAATGGCAAGGAATAAGTAAAAAGGAAGGAACATAAGACAAACTTTCAGCAGGTGAGGTAACTAAATTGGGTATAGAATGATGGAGGACTGCAGTTAACCAACCTCAGGGTTGTATAACTGATGCAGGTTCCATCATAGGTAGATGAAGTTTGAGTATAAATTTAAATTAAAATAAATGTAACCGAACACGTTAATTACTAAATTAACTCTATCAAAGCAAAGCAGTTTTTTTTGAAGACAGACATACTTCCCCCTTTGCTGTAACTTATAGAAAGTTGTATCCTGTGTCTATTAAATTGCAAATTGCTCGTCTAGACAATCACAATTCCAGGATACTGAATACTCCGTTGTCTCAGACGTGACTTCGCGGAATTTGCTTATAATTGTGAGATAATAAGTATAACTTTTATACTTTTTTGAGTGTATAAGTTAAGTTAATTTTTATAAGCATACGTTTTTCCACATAGATTTACTACTACAAGACGACCTAAGTTTCGACAGAGCTCGTCATTATTACGTGATGACGAGCCTCGTCGATGACCTGATGAGATGAAACGATGAGACGTGAGATAAGACTTGCGAGAGATGAGATGAGAGGAGACAAGACGCTGTCCTGACGATGACGAGCATTGTCAAAACCTAAGTCGCCTTGATGCAATAAATCTACGTGGAAAAACTAAGTTATACTTATCATTTACGATACTGAATACGTTCTATTTCAGGGTAAAGTTATAATTATTTTCTTGTACGTATAATTTACGATTCTTTACGATGGAAAATAAATGATCGAGAAATTTTGCAGTAAAAATGGAAAAGGATAATCAAAAGTCTCTTGTGGGTGAAAAAGTCTTTTTTACTTCTGCTGAAATGCTAAAAGCCAACATATAATCACTTTGCTGGTGTTTAGCTCACTTTTATTGCGGATTTTAGCTATTTACTTTTTAAACTGTGATAAGATCTGCATACCAGAATTAAAGATTTTTTTAGGGTCTCCTTTCAAAAATGATTGCGTCGGCTTCCCTCAAGGCTTACTTTAGATTTTCTTTCAAGTCTAATGAGGAAGGAGTACCTTGGGATTCAATCCAGTAACATTGAATAAAAGTGTAGGAATTTCTTTATCTAAATATTTGGAATCAATAAAATTAATGCACATTCTCGTCTAGGATTTATTGCGCTGGTTAAATAATGAATTTTTAATTTCAATTCTCTATAAACTTTTGAGTTGAAAGCATAAATATAGATGGTCTGGTCTCGTCATATTGAGGTATGTCTCCTTCGATACTGCGCACGCTCTCAGCTCGGCAACGAAGACTACGGCATGGCTGCTACCTGTCAATCCATACTCTCAACGATACAAGATCATCATTCCGCGGAAAATAGTCATGGCATTTGAAGCAGAAGAAGAATATAACTAAGAGAAACAGATTTATGCAGACATGTAGAATAGTCGTATGATATATAATTAAACATAAAGTTATCAAATAAATGAGAAATTAATCGATAATTTCGTAGAATTATTAAATACGTATCTCGTTCACAGTAAATTACAAAGATGACCGTAGACGTTTAATATTTCATGAAGGGTCTTGGTCGCTTCTAATTTTCGAAAAATAAAAGATAAACTATCAATTTTTTTTATATTTTGCTTTTTTACCGTAATTTTATGGATATAAATAGTCCTTTACTGAGAACTATGGTAAAATCAGAAGTAAATCCAGTTCAGTTCCTCGTAATTAGTAAATATTTCGAAGAAGCGAGTGCAAGTGATATATATCTGAGTGTAGTTATGGGATTTCATTTAAGCCAAATTGCGTAGGAAACAGAAAAAACATTGATCCGAAGAAACGAGATTTCTCTCGCTTAATCGTAGCCGTATTAATGCTTAAATGCATTATTTTTTGTGACAACATAAATTAAAGTTCAATTGAGACTGTATTCTTATCATATTTCTATAATTAATTTTCTGTACACTGCCTGTTAAAGGGAATTTTCAAATTCTGGTGAAGGGAAGGTCACAGGAAAAAATGCTGTTAAAATTCATTGTAGAAGTGGAATGATCCAAATCCTTGGTTTCCTCATTTTCTGCAATAAAATCCTTCACCCATTCCTTCAATATTTGATTTCTCTTTGACTCTCTACCTGAAGTTTGTAGCTGTGAAAAATATTTAACTTTATCATTTCTTGGGTGATTGGGTATTTATTATTGCTAGCACGAGTCAATTGGAAGGTGTACTTCACCCTGAGCTGCACGAGACAACAAGAGAATCCGCATCGATGTCTATGCTTCCAAAAAAGAAAAGCACTTGCCTCGATTAATTGGATTTTTTTGCCACGTGACTGAATCTCTGGATAATTAGGCCACGCGAGAATCTTAGAGACGGTCCTTAATTTGCATGGCTATGAGATCCTAACATAACTAGAGAACAGTCGAAGAGATCGCATTTCCTGTTAAAGAGGAAATGTCAGTTTGGCTTTGGCATGTAAAAAAGTGTATTTGAACAAGTAAGGGAAATGGAGCTATCGTCGGAGTGTTTGCTTAGAGAATGAAATATTACGTATTTCCAAATGCTCATCATTATGGAAGCATTTATTACATGGGTTTGGATACAAACTCAGACTCAGTTGAACTAATTTATCATTGTGACTTTCACTCCTTTCTTTGATCAATATCAGTGGATAAAGGTACCATGTGTCCGGTTTTACAGATATTTTATTTTGAAAAATTTATATTATTTTGATGACATTACTTCGGTCCAAAGGAATTTATTTTCCTTCGTGTAGGTTAATTCTGATATTTTATTTTTGTAGCAGAAATAGATTAGTGTTGTTCTAGCCTTCATTCTGAGGAACAGATGCGTTTCTATGGTTGGAAAACCTGATGTAGACAACTAGGGTCCTTGCAACGGACTTTGGTGTTTTCATCCCGGGGTATTCTGTAAACGTCTTGTATGACACTACATAGATATGAATATTTTTTCTATCATGTATAAAACATTATTTCAAGAGTATATGGCCTTATATTTTGATTGCCGAAGGCACCACTTAATATATCCAGCCAGAGAAATCCTAAGGGCGACTCTTGTGTGGATTAGTTACACTTGACGATGGTCTAATTAAGCCAACAGCTAATGATCAGCTCTGAATCAATTGAAAAACATGACCTTTATATCAAGATTTCCTCAATTGAGCTTGTTTCCTCCGACACGTCATGGCACTCACGTAATTTTCTTTCTGCTTATATTTTCATCCGCCCACCCATTCGGCCTCATCAATATATATTTTTTTAATTATCTCTTCCTCCTATGTCACTTCCTAATTGTCTTCATTTACTAAAGCAATTTTCATTAAATCAGCTCATAATTGAACTCACATTTTCCTCCTTTTAATTCACTGATGAAATGGAAGTTTATGTGTCATAAGTTAATGAAATTGAAACTACTGTCGTCTGCACATAAAAATTCACTCTAAGTTATAGCTGTTGGATGGGTGCAATTATTATCGTTAGGAGTTTTATGCCTAAAATTCATTGCTTTGTCGTTTTCCTTAATTGTTGAATGATACAAACATGCAAACATACCAATCACGCCGTTCTCTTCCGGGGTAGGCTCAGCCTCAAAGTTTCGCTCACGCATACATTTTTGTACACCTTACTCTGCTTCAATAATTTTCTCCATACTGATCTATCCTTGCCAACTTCTTTCGCCTCATTTAACCCCATACACTGCTTCATACACGCCCTCCTGTTTTTAAGACTCCTAATATTCCTCCTCCTAAGAATTTCCTCAACCACATTCAGCCACAACTTTCTCGACCTACCTCTACCTCTCGCACCAGTCATTTCACTTTTGTATATCTGTTATTCAATGTTGAATGATAGTTATATGTATTTAAAATGTTTTTAGTTTAGAACGCTCTCGCTGATCAATGGTGGTCCAATCCATAATTTTAGTCATCAATTCCATATAATCGACTTTTTTAATAATATTTTTAATACTTAGCGCCAGTTTAAGACTGCGAACTATGTAATCATTAACGAATACTTAATTTCATGAAGAAATATGTGATCGACGGCAAGAATGCTAAAATCATACTTTTCATTTGTCGAGCATTAATAAAATGGAATAAGATGATCATAAGTTACTTTCGTGGTTACCTTGTAATGCGCCCAACTCATATCCAATACCTTTGAATCACATGTTACAATCTCTTCCAGATTTGGTTTGTTTTTTCTTAGGGTCAAAAATCCTTAATGCAAAATCTTGGCAATTGCAGTGCCTGTATCTCCAGTTATTTGGATTTAAATTAGCCAGATAAGTGTAGAAATTTTAAAATTTGTCACAAATAAGTATGCAAATTGTTTAAAATACTACAGGAACCTACCTAAATAACCGTGTTGTCAATAAAATATTCTTTGTAGTGTACGGTGTTCTCTATAAGGAAGTCATCGAAAAAAGTCTCAAGACTAAGGTTTCGCGAGAAGGATTGTCTCAAAAGCCTGTGTAGCTTTTGCGAGGGGTAGTCTCTTGTAAGGAACAGAAGGAATCTGCGGAAGGCGGATTGGATCGTTTGTATTTGTAGGTGTACCGTGAGGTGAGGAAAATTCGGGCGATGGGAACACAAGCTTCGAGAAAGCGCGAAGAAGACCGTTTAGGCGATGGGAACCTGCTTGGAATTGCTAGGGGAAGGAAAGGAAATAAAGTGACAAGGTGAATGCGCCGAGGTTTCGATGGCGAAAAGCGAAACAATGTATTTTTTCGTGTTTTTTTCTTTCCTCCCACTCTCCTCAGGGACGTGAGCTCCTTCCACCTCAATCCCTCCCATCCGAAACTCTCTCCCAAAAACTCTTCGTTTGTTTCCCCGGATTTAAATAATGCGGGGACCGCAAGGCGACTCCGGTTGTCGCCGTGACAATGCACGGCCTCAAAGACGGCGTATTTTGAAGTTTCAACGGGGAGGCGGCGGAGAGGGGTTTACTCGGGGTTAAGGAGAGAATGGTGAGGGAGAGGAAGGCTCGTTTTCAAACAGAGACGAGGACTCGGGTCGCCGAGAACCGATCGCGCATCATGAATATTGATGTTTCGATGGAGGAGTGAAGGCAGTGGGTTTTAAGACGCTGCGCGGGAGAAGAAGGGGTGGAGATCACTTGGGGTTGGACTGGGAGGTAAAGATGAAAGGGAATTATTCAAGAGTTTGGAGGCGTATGAGTGTGTGAGGGTGGTTGGGATGTAAGAAAGAGACTTGAAGGAGCGAAATCGTGTGTGTCTTTCCTATTTACACTCTTTTTTTACTTGTTCTTTCGGATGAAAGGGGGGAGGAAAGTGCGTAGTAACCGATAAGATATCACAACCGTGGGGAGAGTAAGTTCTCTATGCTGATCTTGTTCTGCTTTTGTCGACTCAGAAGTAATTGCGGCACGTTTTCTTAGAGAATGAAGGAAAGGTCTTCTTTTGTATTTCACATCGGTGACGGTAGAAATTAGTGACTGTTCCCAACCGCTGCCTTCTACCATCTATGATCACAGGTCTGTGATCCAAGATGTGCCGCTGATTGAAGTAAAATAATGTATGTGTGATGGTCTCCAACATTTCTTCGGTGATCGTAATTTAATAATTTAAGTGTTACTCCTTTTTAAGAAGTAACACTTCAATTATTAAATTAAATCACGTGCGTGATTACAGAAGCAAGACAATTTTATGAGATCGACTCAAGCCTAACTCTGTGGATTAAAGTCAATGTTAATAACAACGGTGGCGTAATATTTAAGTAAACTATAATTATCCTTTGCCATTTTCAAGATAAAACTCAGTGAGTAGAAATGAGAATTTGTGAAATCAAGTAAAGCCTTGAAAATAGAAAGAATGGCTTTTATTTAATTATTTTGTGGATGAATACCAACGTATTATTGAAGCAAAAATCAGTGATTTTTATATGAGACAACATTGAAATAAGTTTCTGGCGCTATGGAATGGTCTTCCTCCTCTTTCAAGCGTTTCTACAGTCCATTGATGAAATTATGAATTGATGGAGTGCATGAGTATATTTGAATAAACGAACTGTTGATGATAAGTCACTGAAAGCGATCGAGGTGCCATTGTGAGAAGTGTAAAAGAAAGAGCGTTCCAAGAATTAACACTAATTAGAGAAAAGCTGAGACCGAAATGGAAAGGAGAAGAAGCAGCTGCAGGTAATTTAGAGGTTGCTTGCGTGAATTAAGTAGAAGTAGTGAGAACTTTTTGGATGTGATGAAGAAAAATGTTTATCATTACATAGCATATTATTTTTTAATTGGCTAAAAAATAATCTATCAATAGCATATGTGGGAAAAGCGATACATTATGCAAATATTCTGGCTTATCGTGACTTTGTATGATTTTATTTAATAAATGACAAAATGAACTTTTATTTTTGAAAACACAGAAAACTATACTGAATGAAAACACAAAGCTCAGATGAATAACGTCAGCTTTGATCTTTACTTCGATTTTTTGCTTTTCTTATTCACCCGCAAGTAAGAAATGGGAGTAAAATTAATTTTTTCGGTATTGTAGCAAAGAGCATCATTGTCCGCCCTATGGCTCATTCCAATGTATGAAGCCAATCTCGAGAGAATATTTTCTTCAGTCTTCCTCAAACATCCATTAGGGATTCTTGCTAGCGAAAGATACTGGTCGGATGTTTTCTACTCATGCCGCGAAAGACCCATCACGTTTCTCATCGTAAGCAAAGGGGTGTCAATAGTCTAGACTCAGAAAAGCCTAGCTACGCTCGCAGTCACAAGGAAAAAATCCTATCAAACAAAGTCAGTGTAGTTTGCGTGAACATCTGGTTCATTTAGCTTAGCTGCAGTACATGGAGAGGGAATAAGAAGAAGCTGCGCAGAACGCTGCCTCAGATAAATTCACAGCAGCTGCGGGAACAATATGCTCCTCGTCAAATTGGCAAAGCCAGTATTAAAAGGAAAAATCACCCCACAAGAATAAGCCTTAGCCTTGTTCGTAGGGGGCCATTGAGATAACGACCTCACGGACGCATCCCCGTAAGGGGTTATGGAATGGAGGATTCTTAGCGCTTCCTCGTGTTGCTAGGCAACCGTTCTTCCGTCTACACTGCAGTGCGATGAAGCCGTTCGTTCAATTCGCCCCTTAATCCGAGTTGACTCCTGGGTGGCAGAAATTGACTGCCATGCAGTACTACTTTCGATAACTCCGGAACTCTCTTGTGTCTTTCCAATGAAACTCGTTTATCCGTCGCTATTCTATTTTTCATTTATATCTATTCCTTCACGTGCCTAACTGAATCTATCAAAAAAAAACACGCTTAAACATTTTTACCCCTACCCCGTGACTTCCTTGTTATAAGTTGCGAGCAATTACAAAAAAACTAGGCATCAATAATCACTTCAACTGGTGAACATCATTCGTTACTTGAAACCCACTGAAATATTTCTGTTCGTGAATCTTCATTAAAGACTGTGACTCTAATGAAATACGAAAGTAGGTCAAATGTGCTAAGGATGCTGTCAAACTCCAAATAAATAGCTTTAGTAAAAGTGTTCTCAAGATTCTATGCTCCTGAAGGATATTCTTTATAGGTTTTTGATACATCTAATCGTTTTTAGATATTTTTTCTAGAGTATTTTTCCCCAAAATTATTTCGTCAAAGTATTTATACCATGAAAATATTTTACTTAAATAAAACCAGCCCAATTCTTCAGACGTTTCCCGAAACAATATTAAGTTAAGCCACTAGCGTCGACAAGCACGGATGCATTATGACTTGGTTCTTACGGCTAATTATCAGAAAATTTGATGAAAGCTTATGATCCTAACACCTGGAAGCAGAATATGTGTTTCATTAATTGATCGTCTCTTCATTACATCATTTTAAATTGATACGCAATGACTGTCATCACACCAATTTACTTTTCCACTTACATTTTCTTTATATATATGAATCTTGAAAATAACGTTGCCAAATCTTCTTCAGTACCTCATCCACTTAAATAATCCATTCTTTCAGGTTTTAATTTCTTATTAATATGAGTAATGCTACATGAATTTATATATTCTTTCTAAAGTTACAAAGATCTCTGCGTTGAAGCCTAAGATCTAGATTAGTGATATTAGGTACATGAGTGCGTGAGTAGCATTATTTCAGAGGAAAATTGTGTCGGACATTCCTCCCTGAAAAATCTGGGACCAAAAATCACTCTTCCGTCTCTGTTCAACCCTAAAAACCTTTATGTTACTTCATATCAGACATTTTCCCCAATATTCCGAAACAGGATGAAAACCTTATTTGAGATTATGAAAGGTAACAAAGAATAGCCTGTAGCACTGGATTTTAATTTTGTATTCAACCATTCTCTCTCAATTCGTCTCCTCTCAGATTTATGAACTGAAGGAAATAATTAAATCATTCGATGAATATTTTAGCATGTATAACGATTGAGGAACTAACCAATTAAATGAGATTTGAAGATTCAGATTGTACACCAGAAATTTGCTAAAACACTCGTCCTCCGAAAGTTTTTAATATTGATATAGATTTCATAGTGCTAGAGTTTTTCGTAGATCATTCATAGCCTTTAATTCAAACTCGTTTGATAATTTTGATAAAACAAACTAATTAGATTGCACCATGGTAGAGTTACGATTGTGAATTTTAAGCAAATATTGAATTGATTTTACATTGACTATATATATACGTGACTATATATACTATATACATGGCGATATAAGTCAAATTAAACATTAATTGTTCAAATGTATAATAAGGAAAAAACTAGCATTATTATTCTGCTTTCCTATTCAGGTGCTTATACAAAATAGTATTAATGATTTCCATACTTTCCTATATCTTGGCGGCGTCTATATTATGAGGAAGCCTGTCCTACGCTTTATTTTTCCACAGCTACTGATCGTATATTGTTTTCATAAATCTTTATCGCTCAAGAAAATACTGGCTTTTGGAGAATGTGTCCTGCAACAGGCCAACAAATCCTTTTAAAATCATTAGATCAGTCAGACCGATTGATTGAATGGCGTGGGAAACGACAAAAGTCATTTGAGTGTGATGGGTTTTGAGCCCTATACAATGGTTTGTATTTCTGTGAATCAAAATATAATGCTCCACTCTTTTATATCCGTTAACGAGGAATTGTAACGGCGTGAATTAGTATGCCAAGGAACCTAACCCATTGAATAAATGATGAAATGTTGTCTCAATCGAATGCAGTTTTATGACTCAAACGGGTAATAAATCAGCTCATCGCTGATTTTTATTAGATTAAATCTCATCTTATAATTAGATTTTTAGACATTAAGATTAGATAAATAAATTTTGATTTAGATAAATTAGACATTAGATTAAATTTCATCTGTCACCTAAATACCTATTTCAATTTGCAACTCAAATGGTTTTATATTGTCTTTGGATGGTAGTAATTTACCGATGTTTGAAATGGTTTTCACCAGCAAAAAAACAAATATTTAGCTTGTCTCGTGTACTGGCAGTTCATGATTTAATGACTAAAATCTAATTTACTATGTATAAATTTATTCTTAAAAATGTCACTTATATTTATTTATGTTGTTGACCTATTTTGTCATTCGGTATTATTTGAGTTATTGGTTCCCCAGTGATGTGTATTTTAGAAAAAAGAGCATTGTTACTGTAGTAGGTACATTGAAGGAGGATGATTTTGAGTCAATAGTTCTAGGTGTCTTGAGAATTAATAAATTAAATCTCATCATCTCATTAGAATTATTTTTTTACCAGTGATAGGTATTCAGATTTTATTGGCGGATTCAGTCAAACTGAAAATTTGGAAATAATGAGTCCTTTAAGTGAACTATTTGGTAATACTTGGGAAGAGTTAAGAGCAAAACAATGGAAAGGTACGGGTTTAATTATGTCTGATATATCTGGTTATATTTACGTCACCCAATTATCTCGTATAAACGTTATAGCCGATCTAGTGCAAAGGAATCGAAGAAGTTAAAGTTTGACCGCCCCTTGGGTAACAGTATCCTCTTGCCTCAAGATTGACCCAGTGGAATCTGGGTCTTTCTTAGCAGAGGGAGTGTTGGTAATATGTCCGCGTCGTAACAGACGTGATCCATCCATCGGTATCATACTGCAACGGTGTAACGAGTTGTATCGCACGAGCGAGGCCTCGTGGACTCTTTCCAATACGTTCAAGTTTTCCAAAAATAGAATTGTGGAAGTTCAGCGCTATTCAAGCTAAGTTTTGACGGCAACTTATGTGGACGTCAGGAGAGTCTTATTATTAGTTAAGTTTGCGGACTTCGCATTTTATGTGAAACAATCTAGCCAGATCTTAACTTAAAAATTTAGGAATGAATTTAATATGTATTTTAGTTTGAAAACCAAATTGCAAACAAAAATGATCCCAGCTGAAGATAATTGCATATTAGCGATATGGGATCGAAAGTTATGTTCTTTAATATCATCAGTCTTCGCTGGGCCGTCGTGAGGGTCAGACGTGTTCCGCCATAGCTCGTGGAAAAGTGAAAGTTGTCTTAAAATGACCAAAACCGGGAAGTCGGAAGTTACCGTGGGGGTAAAATGCTCGGTATGTCATAAAAACCTAAAGAATGGAGTGCAGTGTGGAGTGTGTAGCTGCTGGTTCCACTTCAACTGTTCGAGGTTCAAATTAGAGGAATGCGTCCAGGATGGATGGATTTGCTGGAAGTGTGGAGCCCAGAAGGAGAGACAGCTCATACGTGAGCAGGAACATCAGATTGCGAGGCTGACAGCAGAGCTGGACTGTGCTAGGAGTCAGATTGATGTTTTAATATTGAGGGGAAACCAAAAATTGCATTTTCAAAATCAATCTCAATCTTCAACCAAAACCTCATTAAGTACTATATTTTAATTGTGAAATGAAAGCTGTAACATAGTAACTCCACATAAGCTTTATTAACGTTATGTTAAATTATAACTAGGTTTTGGCTTATGAAGTCAACATCAGGTACACATATAAAAACTGCTCAGAGATATAGTCCTAAAGTTGGTGAAAGCTGGCGACTGGGGAAGGGGGGTGCAAGGTTATGTGCATGTTTCATTTCACAATTTTAAGCAAGTTTCACAAATTATCACCTGACACAACCTCCTTTATGTTGCTTGGGAATGCTATGTTTAGAAAATTTCTTTATTCAATCTAATAACATAGACATCCACCTTTGCACGGGTAGCAGTTACATTTTTGAATAATTTTAATTGCACGAATCGATGTAAATTAGAACTAGGTTTAAATTGAAAGCCACATATGCTCGAACAAATTTTCCTGTTCATTGGAAATCTTCAGTTCGCCAAGGAAAAATGCTACTTTGAAACGATAGAAAGATTGATTGTACAAATTAAAAACAAATAAGTAACGGAAAAATAAGGTAATAACAGTTCCCTGAAAGTTCCATAAAAACTAGTTCGCTGAAAATAACCTCAGCCCTGATTCCAAATCCATTCTCTTGCAAGTAACACGGCTTCGTGCGGTAAGTGGCGAATTAATGGTGAGAATTCAATCAATGGTGAAAATCCAAGCATCAAGTTATTCGGGCAAATTTGATCATTTTATCAGTTGCATAAATGTTCCAATATTATGTTACATTAAGTTATAATTGCAAGAGTTCATTTCACAACTAGTTAATTCTATTAGCATACCGCTTCCTGGAAAGTAACGAGTGGACGAATGGTGAGGTGATTAAATAATTGGTTTTAATTTACCAAACAATGCCTATCCGGGCAAGATGAAGGTGCGAGCTGAATTCCAGATGTTGACAGAAAATATGAAAATTCAGAACCAACTGTCGTACAGCCTGCAAACTTCAAGTATATTATCATTACTTTTCATATAATATATGATATCTGATTTGATCTCTATTACTTCGATTTCCTCAGCTGAATACCTGTTTTAACCTAATATTATTTTAGGTTTAATGGAAAGTTTGCAATCGGAATTCCATGCTTGAGAAGTAGAAATATACTAATTGTGCTCTTTGATTATTTGAATACCTATTTTGGCCGTAAATATGGTTAAGGGCAATTTTAGGTATCCTGTTGAATTTCGGAGGGTGGAAGAATACTTAGCATTTAATTCATGGCAAGATGGAAGGCCCAGGTTGGTATTCGTCAATAACCACAGTGAATATACTGATTAGGAGCATTACAGCTCATTTGGAACCCCAACAACTCCTCTGAATTCAGGACAATATGAGGGAGTAATAGGCGCAGTAAAAATATCCATGTAGTATGAAACATTTTACTACAGCAATACACTACGCAACCGATGTGCTTAAAAACATGTAAAGAATGTGTCGCGATCTAAATACGGATACTCTGTGAAAGACATTGATCGCACATTGTGCTAAATGCTGGATGTTAGAATCTTACTAAAATTTGTTTATTTAGCGTTTAATTCATGGCAAGATGAAAGGTCCAGGTTGGTACTCGTCAATAACCACAGTGAATATACTGATTAGGAGCATTACAGCTCATTTGGAACCCCAACAACTCGTCTGAATTCAGGATAATATGAGGGAGTAATAGAAGCAGTAAAAATACCCATGTGGTATGAAACATTTTACTAAAGCAATACACTACGCAGACCGATGTGCTTAAAAAAATATAAAGAATGTGTCGCGATCTAAATACGGATACTCTGTGAAAGACATTGATCGCAAATTGTGCTAAATGATGGATATTAGAATATTACTAAAATTTGTTTATGCTAACCATTTGAATCCCTGTTACTAAGAAAAAGCTGTTAATATTGTACAAAAATGACGTAAAAATACCGCGCCCTTATGATACTAAAATTAATTTTTTGATCAGTATTTACATATAACCCTTTAAAGTCCCGAGAAAATTTTTCCGTTCAAAATTTGGTATCAGATTGCCAAATAAATATGCTGTTGTTGAAATTGGGGAAAATTTGGATTTTTTGCAATAAAATTTGTTATTTTTTAGCAAAAACGAAGCGCGGAACAAAATTCAAGTCGGCGGTCCAAGCGTTCCTGAGAAATTATAATTATGATATTGGATTTTATCAAATATACATCAATTTTTGTGATCCATAGATGGTATATATGGTTCCTTGGTGTTTTGCTTGTAGTATTAAATTCTTACATTTCTATATCATCTCTTGGATTTGACGCTTCTGCCACTTACGTCGTTGTGTACTTGTTTTCCTACATTTTTGCTAACCTTGCATTTTCATTTTTTCCTTACACTTCCTACACATACACATCCATGATATTTGATTGATTCCGTTCATGATCCTCTCAGGGCTCTTAAATCATGAAGGACTTGTAAGACTATACGAGAATACGCCTCCAGAATCACAAAGCCGGCTGGTGTTTGAACAACGCTCTTGAGAATTATAATGACCTTCAATTTGCTTTGCATTGAAAAGTTTTTTATGTGAGTCACAATGGAGTTTACAATGGGAGAGCATATAAATAATTGCTGATCTTCCATCACCTAATGAGTCAGACTCTCAGCCCCGTTTTCTTTGTGGGATAGAATAGCTCGTTATCAACAACAATAGGCTAAAATTGGGAGGCTCAAGTCAGTCCTCACATTTTCCTCTAGAAACCAAAATTCAGTGGTTTGGTTCCCGGTCCAGACCAATCTTCTCTCATGTTAATTTCAACGTATTTCAACGCCAAATTCACGGTAGTTTTGCATACTTTGCATACAGAGCCAAACGCGGCTTTTGCGCTATTGTAGGATACAGTCCTCGTGCTTTGGCTTCCTTGAAGCCCATTCTCCCTTGAGTAGGCGTCTTTGATGGACCACAAGGGCTTAAGATCTCGTTCATACGTAACATTCTAAAATTCCATGAGGAAGCCTCTATGGCGTATTGGTCTGCGCATTAGTCCGGAAATCTATAGGTCTGGAATTCGATTTCTGGTCAATGCCAGTTTTTTCTCATAGCAATTTCAAAGCAAAAGTAAATCCTTGGTGTCATTTAGTGATTCCTCAAAATTATACTAGATTGAAGAAAGATCTAAGACTTTCCCGGGGTATGATGTTGCTAAAGGTTATTCGGGATTTCCACCTGGTCAAATTCTCCATCTTGGCCGACGTTTCGATGAACGAGTCGTCCATTTCCGTGCCCTGCCCTGATGACGATGGACGTCATAGAAACGTCGCGTCGGTCAGGATGGAGAGTTTGACCCGGTAGAAAACCCGAGTAACCTTGAACAGTATACCAGTTCATTCTTTTTATTTATTCAGTTATTTTCAACAGTAATTTGCGTATTACTATAACTTCTCCAATCACCACCTTTCAAACGATGAAATTCAACTCGTCCTGTGTAGATACTTCTCTCTAGCCATTCCTTCCATTTCGCGCAGGAAAAACCAAATCGTACGTGTTACGCATTAAGTAAATACTTGTATCAAATGTTGATGGATGGATGTCTACGGATGTTTTATGAAAAGGTTGAGCAGATTCTCTGTAGTACTGAATGCTTTCATGAATATGTCGTTTACAAATCCTGCCAGATATATCAATGTCGATCACGATTTTTAAAAATCTTTTATCTATTTCACAAGAGAGAATATTTCATTGTGTTAATATCACCTTTACTCCTCTTTTGTCGGCAATATTCTATTTTCTGTCCCAAATTGACATCTTGCGGGAAAACGATAAAATATCCCTAATTCTTGATTTCTACAAAGAGGTTCTCTATACTCTGCCGTCTCGAAAAGATCAATATTATGGTTCCTGACATAGCTGTTGCTCGGCAGTAATAATCAGGATTTTGGTATAACTTTTGCTCATTTTTTTCTTCTACCTTTCTGAACCGACATTTTTATTTTTTCATTGAGTCATGATACCTCCTCGATATCCAAAATGGAGTAGGTATATTTCTGCATGTGAACAATCGGCTTGTTATAGTTACTCAACCAGTTTTTGGCGTTTTGGCCGTTTTGTGGTGGAGGATGAGAGATAAAGCGGGATCAGTGTTCGGCATTTAGGTGAGGAAAGCTTGTAAGTGATGAAAGAGTTAATATCCTCAGAAATCATATAAAGCGAATCATTATCCGAATACCCTAGTCTTAAAAATTGCCAACGTCGCACCAGTATTGAAAAAAAGGAAACAGGCATGACTAGGGAAATTATCAGCCTGTATCGTTAAAATCGTTTTTATGCAAGATACTTAAACTCATTTTAGTTAGAAATTTTATGGTATTTCTTGATATTAATGGTAATAAAAATAATTCCTGCATACTTCTTACATGCAAGGCTTCTGGTATGGTTGCTCCTGTGAAACACAGCTTGCGCTCTTCCTTCATGGCATTTTAGAAAATCAGTTGAATCGAAAAAGTAAGTTGACACGATTTTCCTTGATTTTAAGAGAGCATTTGACAAGGTTCCTCTCAAAAAACTCGTATACAAGTTGAAACCTAGCGAGAAAATTTAAAAAATAGTGAACTACGTACGGGGCTTCCCCAATGTTCGAAAACAAAAAGCAGTTATTGATGGTATTAGCTCTTATATAGTTGTAGTCACATCCGGTGTCCCACAAGGAAGCGTGATTGGCCCTGTTTTATTCATTGATTATAAAAATGACCTAGTTTCTCGAGTTAGAGGTAAATTTAGATTTTTTGCAGGCAATACTGCGAAAAAAGCGAAGACGCGGGATTATTAGTTCTGTCATCGGACCTTAATAACGTTCATTTATGGTCCCAGGAGGTTAGAAAAAAATCTTAGTAGATGCATGAAAGTCATTACACAAATACTCTACCTACACTGTGGGTAGAGTAAACTTAACATTCAGATAAAGTTAAATATCATGTAATTACCTTTACTTATGATATACCGTAGGAAACACACACAAAACATATGCGGCACAGCACTAGGTTTTGTTAAGCGTATAGTAGGAAGGTCCTCGAATGAAAAAATGGATTAGAGGTGCTAGTTAGCTCTGGTTAATGTACACCTGTAATAGGCTGCTATCATTTGGAACCCTGGACAGAAATATTTAACAATTTGAATACAAGTATTTAATAAATAGATGACAAATAAAAGCTGCGCGCTTCGTTAAAAACTCCTACGAGAGAACATATAGTGTTTCAAAGCTTTCAGAGAGAATAATTTGCGATCCCTTATAGTTTCAGAGACAAAATACTAGGCTACATATACTAGAAAAATTCAAAATAGGCGTGTTTCAAAGCGAAACAAAAATCATTTTGACGTCCTACTATATTTCTAGGTCTGACAGAAGCGATACAATAAGAGAGATACATTCTGAACAGATAGGTACAAAAATTTGTTCTTTCCACGCATGATAAGTGACCATAATAAAAACAGCACTCCCCTCAATACACTCTCATAATATAATTCACCATTCACTCTCCCAAAACCTAATCTGTTACAACTTTACTCGGCTCTTGTCCTAGTACCCCCTCCAACACCCTAAGCGGCGGCTCGCAGGGTAGTATGTAGGTGTAGAAGAATTTGATCACAGAAAACGCACTCTTTCAGCGACTTCTTCGCAGATGGTACTCATGGAACATACATGGAGACGCAGATACGTGAGGAATATGCATGGAAGGTATTAGACGGAAACGTCCTACAAGGAAGACCGAAGAACCGATAGATAGGACAGCTGAAACTAGTCGTGGAACTGGCGACTGAAAGTACACAAATGAATTGGTGGGGTAGTGGCCAATATAGCGGTATTCGATTTTCGAATGTAATAACTAATGATGATGGTTTCGAGGTTCTCAGTTGTTAAATATATTATGTGTTCGGTAAGCATGGTCATGTTGAGAGAACGAGAAAAACATATTTATGAAAATCGATTGAATTGTATGTGAGGGATGGGAACACCGAGGAAACGTGGGTAAATGTTTTGAAAGATTCTGTGTGCAATTTTCTCAGTCTTAAGAACAGGAGATTTGAGATTGAGTTGTTTATTAGCGTTATAGAAGAACAGCAGTACGCTAGGATAAGGTACTGTGGAGGAAAACATAAAAAGGGAGCCAGTTTTCTAGCCAGCTGTTCTTCGACTTAGCCTACCCTGAAAGCTAATGTCGAGGTGGATTTGTATGCTTACCCACTACGTATATGTTAATGACCGAATCAGTTTGGTCATTTGATATGAAATGATCCAATTAAAAATAAAATAGCTTCATGATCATTTTTTAATTTATTTTTCGCTAGAACATACCTGCATGTTCTTACAGTTTAATGTGGCAATTATAAAAATATTTTTATTCCACTTTATTGTGGAATAAAAATATATAAATATATTTTTATTCCACAATTTTGCTCCACTCACTCTCTTGCGACAGTCATTTTTCCATCATGGCTCTCGTGAATTTTCGAGAAATGTGATATTTAGTGCGTTCTTCGTATCATTTTTTTGACGGAGTAAACGTAAATAACAAATTTTGAAAGAGAGATGAAACTGATATTGTACTTTCGTAGATAAAATTTATTTTCTTTCCTTACATTTCATTCCTGACTTCAGGAAAGCCTGTAAATATTAGAACCCTTGTATCCACATCCAGAAACCAAAATAAATGAGGCAACAATAAAACTTTTTATCTTAGAGTAGCAGCGCTTTCACCTAATTTAAGTCCTAGATTAAGCAACACTTTCACGGATAGATAAATGAGAGAGAGAGGGAGGAAGGCGAGACGATTGAGGGTAAGGTGAGCTCAAAAGGTCAGAAAATCAGGGGTCAAGTGGGATAAAGAGGGAGTGGAGTAAATTTATGAGGTCATTGACGTATTGAGAAAGGTAAAGGATTGGGCCCAGGACCATTGAAAGCGGCGATATTACCTCCGGTGCCAAAATAAAAGCCTCACTGTAACCTTACCACTTCCGCCGAGTAAACCCTCCCTCCGATCCGCACCACTTCCCTTCCCCAAACCACCTTTGTTTCCTTATTTCACCCTTCTTTTTATTTCATTGTCCTCGCAAGACTTTTTAAGTCTCCTGGGGTCGTCGCGTAGTGCGAACGCCGGAGAAATAAACCGACGAAGGAATAAGCCCCCTCCTCTCCGCTGGGACCGCCTTTCCCAAACCCACCAAATCCAAAACCTTATATTCCCTGCGCCGTCGGAGCGAAACTACTGATAAGCTCGAATGAATACTTGATCACGTTAAAGAATTTATCGGGGAGGCGCTGATTGAAGTTTTCAGAGGGAAAAATAAATAAAAAGGTATACCTTGGAGAGATAAATTGGAAGCTTTAAAAAGATGTTCGTCGCTCGAGAGGAGATGAATGCTTGGAAGGAGTTTAATCACAGTTAATTTGGGATAGGCTTCAGAACTGAAGGTACAAGTGTTTTGAGAATGCGAAGGTTAAAGGAATTTTAATCAACTTTAAGGTAATTGAGTTTTTAAAACTATGCGATGAATTTGCGTTGGTCTGAATTCCTCTAAAACTCCTGAAAAGTAATATATATATATATGGGAGAATTATTGCTCAATATTGAATCACGCGAAGATTGGCAGTTTGTATAGAAAATATCTTAAAATATATACATTTTCTTTCATGGCTCTATTTTTGTCACCAACAGTCGCAACTTTTCTGTAATTCCCTGAAGGACCTTTAACCTAGGCACTTTAATCGCTATCTGATGCATTGACGGTTTCGTCGTTTAGTGCACCCCATTGTTAAAATGCAAAAACAAATGCACATACGTTTGCCCCACATATAATATTATGCCCACCATCTCGCGATTTCTGTACATCAACTGTGTAGTTAGACGCCTCATGTAAAACGGTCATGAGGGAAAGGATTAGTGGCGTTGAATTTTGCTGTACCCCTTTATTTCTAACACCAGGTGCTGTTGAACTACCAGTAAATGACTATTTCAAAATACTACATTGGAACTTAAAATTATACTTTGCTTTTGAAGGTCATCAACTAATATTATAAAATAGAGGATTATTTCATTAAAATTTTGTTGAGTTGTTCATTCCTATGAGATATTATTATTCGATCATTTTCCAAGAATTTATTAAATGTATACTTTAATATTACTTCTTCTGTCCCAAAAATTAATGCTTCAAAAATCTAAAGCATCTTAGCAATAATTTACTGGAATACAAATCCGTCAGTTTATGCTTAAATACCCCTCTAGATGCTGTTTAAATAAAAATTATGATTGTGTTAATTAAAAGCATAATTGGGTCTTGCATTTTGGTAGTTCTATTTGTAGCATAAAACTTTAATTTTTGAATAAAAATAAATATCCGCTATAACCACTAATGGAAGTATGGTACGCCCACTGGCGGAATTTTCGTACCGGTGTCGCCAACTTTCTCAGTAAATGGTAATCCATCCTGGTATCGCAAATAGGCCATTAAAATTTGGGTGAAATTCCATTGCATCGCACGAATTGATTCTGGAGCTGATCATACTTCTTTCCTCCTGAAATAATCATGTAAACAACTGTGTAGATATTTTTCACGCCGACAACAAACAAAACTGTGTGGTAACCTAACCTCCTATACTCAAAATATTTCAGTACTTCCGCTCACATGGTCTATTATTCCCATATGGTCGGCGTATATTTTCCACTTTCTTTACAAATTGGAGATTATACTTAAGGTTAAAATTTATATAAGGATCTCAGGTATTCCATGCCGATTGACTGAAGGAAGATATGTCTTACGAGGGCCTGGTTTCCCACCTGATGTCCTACAGCATTTCGAAGGCTAAGGCTACCATAGTGCTTAAGGTCAAGCCTGGAGTCGATGGAAGATATCCCTCGACACATTTGTACTGAACAATACCTGTATCTGGTGGAAAACTTGAGATCTCCTTCTATTTGTAATTTATCGTTTTTATATCCATGCGTAGGTTTCATAATATTAATTTGTCTTCTACTAAAGACAAATTATTTTCCATGTCATGACAATTTTCCATTAAATCGAAAGGTGATATGTTTAATGATAAGTTTAATCTAAGTTAAAGCTATTAATAATGTAAACAAGTATCGTTTTCATCACTTGTATGTTCGTTTCATGTCTTCACGTTTCACTTTTTCTTATCGACAACAACTCCTCTGTGCCATTTGCCCACTGATTAACATTCTTTTTTCAGAGAATCTTTTATCAGTCCTATTCGCTTTCATATCATGCCTCGAACATCTCATTGGATACGTCTAATTTGTTTCCAAACGACGGTTGGGATTTCCCTGAATTTGGTCGCCCTCCATAAATAAACTCTCCTCCCCGGCAGTCCTTGCATTAAGGTGACATCTCTTTCGGTTGGTTTGCAAGCGGCGGTAAAGGAAAAGGAACTTCGCCTCACTCTCCTCATCCCTCGCTTATTTCTCGTGAAGCGCGCCGTCGGGAGAGTGCGACGGCGTTCCACATTGCTCGGGGAAGCCGTCGCTAAATCCTCATCTGCATCTCCTACCGGGCACCCGCATTATCAACCATCGCAGACGGCGGCAAAGTATTCCGCATATCCAATTGGGTGGAAATGTAAATGCTTCGTGGACTGAATATCAATCGGAAATCTCACCCACCACCCATGGAGACCGATTCCAGAGCCCTGTGCGACCGCCCGGCATAAGATTTACCGCTTGTTGGGGGATCTCGAAGGATTCACTCTCGGATCTAGATAATTGAAAGACGTACGGCACATTGACGCATGAATGTGCTTGGGATATGGCACTGGATCGCATTTCTTGGTGTCTTTGAGGCTTTCATCATTTAATATTTCATGCCATGTTGACGGAGCTGTGGTACTTGACAGATAAAATAGATGAAAATGCGAGATAGTACAATAAATAGGCAATTCCTATTTATTATCACCCATTTTAAGTTTGTATTAAAAAAATTATTAATACCATGGTGATACCGAAGGTCTAGCAGTCATCATATTCCTGTCACGATAAACTCTTAGGTGTTCTAAGTTTGCTGGAGATAATAAGGTTTTCAAGTACATAACATTATAGTGTGTACATTTTCCAAACTTATGCCTTAATATCAGCGCATGCGTGTTCATTCATTTACGGTGCATGAATCCCCTCAAAAAGTCACTTAATATACTCATTCTTTCTTGGAAGGGTCATAAAATCCGGCCATCTAAATCAACCGTTTGTTATATTTTCTTCCCTCATTTTTAATTCTCGCCGAACAAGTGTTTGGAGCATTGGCTGAAAAACAAATAATATTAGCTAATTTCATGTTAGTGAAGTTGATGACGACATCAATAAATGGATATTTACCTATAACATATTTCAATGTGACCACAAGACACATTAATATGAATAAGTACATGAACTGATATTTCTTTACCTATGTAAAACTCACTCAGTGCACTAGGCAAACTTAGATACCGTATTATATAAATGGTAATATGTAAACCTCGTGTTTTAAAATAACGGACAAAACTTTTATTTTATCAAAATTCTGAAATCTAGATGTCATTACTATTAAATCATAAAGGTATAACGATAATGTTCGTATAAATACTCCTAAAGTGGAAAATGTCTTTAATCCCTAAAAAATTAAAAATGCATATTATTTGCATTCCTTACGATAATATCCGCCGATTTTGTTCTTATTGTTGTACCTGATGTTACTATTTCCATTATTTTTCAGTATTGACGTATGAGGCCATTACTTATTACCATTTAGTCGACCATTTCAGCTAGAGTTAACCCTAAACTTTCATGAGAAAAATAAGAACTTTTACTTGTATTTTACAGTCAATTGTATCACAAATTTTGTAATTTAGAAAAGATATAGGTAGTGCTAAGAATCAAAGAAGTTAATTGTCATTTCCAATAGCATTCCTTACATGTTAAGAGTAATCAGTTTTTCAGATAGAACGTTTCAATCTCAGTATTGCTAATAATTAAAAAGTCCTGAGCGTGAGTCAACCTGCATCAATAACATTCCACGGTTTTGAATCCTTTTCACATCACTTAGGTTGCAGGAGCCATTCCAGGACGATGTAATTGGAATCTCAAACTCTTTGTTTGATTGCCCAAATTTTCCGATAAGCGAAGCCGAATTCGGTGACCGAAAGAACAGATTGCCTACCACTAGAGAATTGGGTCAGAGCGCTGGAATCCCCTGGGGTAAGGAACGCAAATGCCCTCTTGATCATCACGTACAATAGCCGCGTTTGACGATTCCTGGAGGGATTATTGGTCGAATAAAAGAATGAGCCCAAGGATGTGATACCGTGGCAAATGTATGTAACCGTCCTCGCGCTTTTGGGTTTTCGCTCTTGAGCAAATACTACTGCACTGTCGCGAGAACTAGAACGGCGAAATATCCATTAGTATTCGATAAAAGAAATCCGAGCACTGGGAATTGTATACATTGACTCAAAGGCTCTAGTTTAAGTAGCTGTATTCTTTTGCGATGGTGATGCATAACGGTCTCACGATTCGTACAAGTTTTATGCACAAGCACTGCTGTAATTTTAGTACGGAGACAACCTTGGGTTTGAAAAGGCATTTATGGCTCTTTGACACTCAATAAAAGCAATTTAATTATTCATTTAGAATTTCAGAGCGGATACTTAATTTTGGAATGATTACCAAGCATTCCTATAGTTCATGTCTACACTCTAAAGCAATGAGATAAGATGGAATTCCAAATATTCATATTGTTAATTAGATAGTTTGACGGTGGAGTTGAATTTAAAGGTTGTCCTGACTGAGCTCTCAACTGATACTACATACTAGGTAATTTCATCAAATATCTATTTCTCTCTATGCTAAGTTTTGCAATTTTTTATTGTTCACTGCAAATATTCCAGCATTAGCACTAATTACTTCTAAGCACTACTAAGCACTTCTACTAGTGCATAAATTCGGTGCTATGGCCTTTCTATATTTTCAGCATATTATTTTACCTTAGAAAAGTTTTTTATTAATCTAAGTAAATCACTATAAAATGTTATTGCATCCCCCATGATTATAATTAAAATTTTTGCCAATATTATAAATTCTCGAGTTAGAGGTAGGCCGAGAAAGTTGTGGTTGAATGTGGTTGAGGAAATTCTTAGAAGGAATATTAGGGGTCTTAAAAAACGGAGGGTGTGTATGAAGCAGTGTATGGGGTAAATTAGGCAAAAGAGGTTTGCAAGGATAGGTTAGTATGGAGGAAATTCTTGTAGCAGAGTTAGGCGTACAAATATGTATTTATGAGTGAAACTTAGTGACTCTGCCTACCCCGGAAGGGAACTGCGTGATTGGTATGTATGTATGTCTTTCAGCCGATTCTGATCAACATTTTATCGTAGTATTCTGCTTTTTATTTTGCTTAATCCATTTCCGGCGTTTGATTATTGGCATGTAATCGTCATCAAATTTGTTTGTAACTAGGTAGTTTCATGGAATCCTTATTGCCTGAAAATCTTTTCATAATGGAGTGGTTTTGTTTACTGTACTTGCTAAAACTTAATTTCAGTATTGATGTTAATATCTAGTCTCAAATCTTGCAAGTAATGAAACTATAAAAAAATCAATATCTTTAATCATAGGGATAATTAATCTGTTTCTTTACCGTAATTGAAAAATTCATAAAAAAATAGACTGCCAAAAAATTTGCCTGGAATCTAGATAACTTACTCGATATCAAAAATAAACATGTTTGACTGAGATGTATAAACCATTATTTTTGTCTTATCCTAAAATATTATCTTTGAATGTATTTAAAACCTAAAGAATGGATTGGTTATTGTATCGGATTCCGAAAATGTTAGGGCAGCTTTCGGTAGCGGACATAATCACTATGGTGCCTGTTCCCGGTGCGTTTTTCAGATTACATTGCTGAAAGGACATTATTGGAATAGAGGGGACATTTAGTGTCCTCACAAAGGGTAGTAGGAATGGAAGACGAAATTGCAAGAGGCAGACGAGGAGATACGGACTTCCCCCTCGGAAATTGTGGAGCTGAAGCGTCTGAAGAACGTCTATAAACGGAAGTACTGAGGAGATTTCTATCGTAGTAATGAGGCCAATTGCTGGCCATTAGGTCTGGATACAAGCACAAAATTGTAAGGGAAATGCTCCTCTCTTGTGTGGTCAATTTCTCTCAATCTTCTCGTTATTTTAAGTAATACCACGGAATGGTACTCGCTGGAGCCTTACGTATTCCCGGACATTTTAAGCTACGAGCGGGCGTATTCTACCAGCTTCGGATAATAACGGCTTCTCCAAATTCTGTACATTGATATAAAGATGTGGAAATTGATGCGCAATTTCGAATCAATTGCATTTCACACTTAATTAGTCTTTATTTGCGAATGATGAAATTTGTGGTTTTAACACGTCATTAAATTGCGAAAAGAACTAGCAGCTTGTAAAACGAATTCTCTTAGTAATTGAAAAAATGAAACTAAAATAGTTAATGCTATTGTCAAAGGGATTCAATTAATTTCTCAATTACATGAAAACTAGTTGGATAACGTGGATTTCCTGCGAGGCAAATATCAATGTTCCTGTAGGTATAACTAATAATTTTATCTGAATTTCATTCAAATTTCATTGTTTGCGATCGTCTCATGGCTGCCCTATCTAGTAGTACAAACATGCACCGAGTTCCAATTATTAAATTGTTTTGGGAAATTTTATTCTACAAGAAATAGCATTAGAAATGCTAATTTACAATAAACGGTCTTAATTTTTATGAATTTCATAGTTGACTTAACTGTTCGATCATGTCATCAGCTGATATTCAGACTCAGAATTTTATTTCAACGTGTATTTAAATATAAATCATAGAAACTATTTACAGGTAAATTATAAATTTATGAAAAATGTTTTGCAATAGCCATTGAAACAGTTTCGATTTTTCCCAAATGAATATTATTCACGTACTGAACGATGCATCGTAAAACTTGCGCCGCGAAACCATGTAAAGTTTTCCAACTGTAGGTATTCTGTTTCTTACATGAGTTATACTTTCATAATATTTATAAAACATGTATATTTTATATCACTTTATCAGAATACAACCTAAATTTATGGCACTTTTCTTATATATTCTGATCTCATAATATTTTTTGTCTTGATTAGAGATGACTAAAAAGGAAATTTCCTTAAAAAGAAGATTATTGAAGGGACATTTCATGAGAGACAGCGCTAAATTGATATCTTATTTCTAGTGACTCCTGCTGCAGCCTAAATTGTATTGATTCATCGTCATTCACCTTAATTAAGATAAAAAGAGTCCAACACTATTGTTCCAAAAAAACTCTACCTCATTAACTTCTCTTGTTTGGGAATTTATTTTCCTCGACATCATAGCAACATAATCCATGTTTTGTAATTTCCTCTCCTTTAGAACAAATTCCTTCAAGAATGGTAAGGAATAGAAAAAATTTACTTGGCCTAAGCGAGGAGCGAGGTGAGAAAAAGTCACCTAAGACTAGTGGAGCGATATGGAATTATGGCTTCATTGTTCAAGGGATGAGATTCACAGGAAATATCTGACAGGATAGAAAGAAACTTCAATTAGGTATTTTATCAGAGAATATCACGTAACTTTTAAGCCACAAGAGCTGTATAAAGTTGAAATTGAATGAGGCATTAATATTTATTTGGCTTAGAGATTTATGTATACACTCACTGGCAGGCATATTAATAAATAATCTATCATGAAATTCAGTGACATAAAGAGAAAAACATTAATTGAATTTATATGGTGGATTAAAAATTATAGCCTTCAATTGGAGGAATAGAAATTGCAAGGCCGTCAAATTTTAAGGACGACAGGTGACCTCGTCAAAAAAGTTTAACACCAGTTTATCAGTGATGCGCACAGGATTCATCAGATCATAAGAATTATCATAAATCCGTAGACCCTTGAACCAATTAAGATTTTTGGTCGTGAGTGGAAGAAACGCAACTCTGAATCAAAGAGAGTAAAAAGACTTGGGAGCGGAGTAAATGTTTAACAAGTCGAACTTTAGTGTAAATAAGCTTCAAGGTGTACTAGAAATCAGTGGAAAAGGGCTTGGATAAGGTTTGGACTCTGATAACAGTTGAATATTGGAGTGGAAATCTCTATTACGAGGCTATTGTAATGATCGCCTGAATGGACTTGAACTACTTGATTCGTCGAAGAACGGGTAAAAGACAAAAGGAGAAAATCGAATAGCCAAGCATAGATTTTGGAATAAAGGGATTGATGTTACATCGGAGAAGACCGCATTCAGCAAATGAAATGCGATAAATATTGTCTTATTTTTTGAAGTCAGCCATTCGTAGGACCAATGAGCAACTACTGGTAATTCGCCAATGTTCCATTAAGAATAACCTTGGTTAGAGAAAAAATATTCCACTGCGGTTTTACCGTATTTTACAGTGCCTAGTAATTAACTATAAGGTAAAACTTAAGATATCGTGGCTTTTTCTATACGTTTGCGTTATAGAGAGTTCCGGAATTGTTTATTACATCATTTTTGAGGTTGGCGATATCGATTGGAGTACGACTTCATTTCGACTTTTTATTTCTAGAAAATATTTAGCCAGAAAATGTAACCTCGACTCTAGAAAATATGGCTGAATCGCATATTTTTCACCAACTCAAAAAAAAACTACTCGGCTCTGTGATCTGGAAAGGTAGATAAATTTGAAGCCGCAGGGCACCACGGCGAAATGGAATCTTTTGACTTTTGGAGTCAGCAAAATCAGCTGGAAAATTTCAGGAAACTCAAATCAAAAACAGTCGAAATACGGGTCTTTTTGTATATGAATTACGGTTCCTTGACTTAGGACTTGTCTGAAAAATTCAATGAAGCGGCGCTGTGTTTTTTATGTTATTTCCCTGAGTGAGAAATACAATTTTCAAAATCATCTGCTATTCATTATCCTTTGACTGTATATCTATGGCTGCTATCACTACAACACTTATGCCTCCGCCAGCTCACCAGAAGCATTTTCATATTTATAGATTAGTATTACTAAAGGGAAATAAATATAAAACGTTTTTATTGCCATTTCATTTGGACATTGCCGTTTCTCTTTTAAGAGATACAGATTGATACTCTCTGAACTATTATATAGTCTTAAATCGTTCAATCTGTCTTTTTATTACGGGATAAAATTATGAAAATTGAGAGTATCCATGAAGTGATGAGTAGGTATAACCCCAAACACAAAGAATGTTTTATAAATCCAAGACTATATATACCTATTGTAAGTCTAACTATCCTTGCAGCTAACTAATTTCGTCATAAAAATATACGGGAAAAATATTTTTATAGAGGGGGAGAATACCCGGGGCCTTGGTATAAACTCCAATGGTCGATGAAAAGCATATAATCAGGAGAGAGGAATTAAACTTCTTTGGCTAATTTCAAAGAACCTTGGTAAGCAAGGGGTTTAGGTTGTATTCCGAAATAAGATCATTTCACGTCAATAGCTTATAATGCTTTTAAGATATTTTTTTACAATCTTTTTTAGTTTTTATTTATTGATGGTACTGCACCAGAGTAGTATGTAATGAAATGCGTTTTCCACGAACGTTACCGCAATTTGGTGCTCGCTTAAATAAAACTGCAAGAGAGGTCAATTACAGGCACACCTTGCCTGTAATACATCAAGTGAGAATTTTGTGTCAAAAAAGGATTGAATCACCATCCCTATCGGTCCACCGTCTATATTAAACATTTATAAGGCGTCTGAAATAATCGATGATTCAGACTCTTCAGCGGCTATTGAACTTTTTATGTACATTACGTCTGAACGTAATCCACATCAGTTATCTGCTTTTAGTGGTGCATTTTCCTTTGCGACTTCCTGGCGCCGTTTTATCCCCGGGAATCCAACCGCTCCGTTCCATCGAGATGTTTGTCTTCCACGCCCATTCCTAGTTTACATGCCTCGACCCCTTCCACAACATCACTCGAAATCCCCATCATTTCTCCCCTTTTTTCATAACACATGACGTCTCTTCATTCATTTTCGGATCATTCATCATCTAGTCTCCTCGTACTTACTAGCTCCGTCCTCACTTATGCCAAAATTCCACTTAAACCCAATCTATTTCACTTAGCCCTTGAAGGTTATATTCGCCAAGGAGCTAGAAAAATGCTCTTCGTAGAGCTCTTATAATATATGACTCTAGTGGGACGGTTTGACTCCATTCCCTCGCGTCAAAAAAATGGTTCTCGTATAATCCTTCATCGCATTAGATAATAAATCGTATGAGCACCAAATGAAAGCTTTAATGCTATCTAAATACTTCCCATATCTCTATTATCTAGCCACGTTAGCCTTTAGGCTTCTGACAATTATAATATTTTATAGCCATAAATTCGATGTAAAAGTGTGGCATTTTTTATATATTTGGGAGATTTCTGAAAGCATACAAATTTTATTGAAAACGGGAAGTAAATCAATGATTTTATTAGAATTAAGACAACTGATATTCAATATCAATGTTAGTACAATCATCGTTTATACGCGGCAACTTTGCAGTTTTCAGACTACTTAGGCAGCAAAGTTATTTGTAGCAACTTCGGCTGAATTTACAAAAAAGACAGTGCATCGGAAATACTTCGTGCAAAAACTCCATGGAATTTCATATTTCTGATTACTTATTGTTGCATAAAAGCCATAGCCATAGTCAAATTGTATCAGTTTAATTGTTAATGCCAATTTTATTATCTTTGGTGATGATCAGAGTCTGGGGAATATTTCATCATGCAAACAGTACAAACTTTTGTGCTACGTGATAAAATCTTTCAGAGCAAACGATGGCTATCGTCCACGGAAGAAACCATTTATCCCAATTCTCACGGTCAGTTTAAGTCTTTTTTGTTCTACCCTGAGATGTGTGACCGGTTTATTGAGGAATTTTCAACTTAATCAATGCAAATAAAATCTCATTTAGCATGAAAACCTTCTTGTATTGGTAGATAAACTTTTTCCTATTACAAACTAATCTAAAAAATTACTATCACTTAATCATATTCACCAGATTCAACGAAATAGCTTTTAAAATATTCATGTACGTGGTAACACTTCTACAAACTTCTACGCAGCGATGTTTTCAATAATATACTTCTCATTGAAATGCAATGGAATTAAATTTTCACTGGTGGTCATTCGATGGCAAATTGTTCATAAAGGGTATTATTCAAAATTGTCATTGCTCATTCATTGTTTAAAAAAATGATTCTTTCATGTTGACTTCTCACTATGATGCTTTCTGTTCAGAATGTTATGTTTTGGTCCCTTAAATTTATCAGGTATAATTTTTTTCTAAAATTTATTATACCTGTGATTTTTTAAAGTGAAAAAACTTTTAAAGCTACTAGCATTTCTGTTTCTTTTTTGTCACGTATGGGAACGAAACACATAAGCAATTTTATATGATATAGACAGTATCAATAGAAATACCTTTGTGTGTCTGTCACTTCTTCTTCATTCTCTTCGCTTCATTTTTTTACATTCCCATACCCCGTTCTTGCTTCCATTCCGCCTCATTCCCCTCCTCTTCCACTCCTCATTCCCATTCATCGTCTCTCGTCTGTCTTGGCTCAGTGTTCCGCTAAATGAACCTTGAATGCCACCAATTAGGGATCCCGAAGGCAATAAATCTACGACAAAGGGCCATCCTGGACCAGATGAGATCACATGCGCCCCTGATTCCTCCAGTCAAACGCCCACTGTACTTCTCTCCTCCCCCCCTTACCTTCCCTAGATACCCCTCAGTTCTCCCGCCCACTAAGCACCCGACCTCCCTCGTTACAATTCGAACGTCCTTACCTCGAACGACTAGAGAAATTGTCTCTTTTTCATCATTTTTCATCCTACCCATTTACCTATATACTCTACAATAACACGCCTACATAACTGTTAAATTTACGCCATTAAATTTTACAGATAGCAAGGTTCATAAATGTGGAATATAAGGTATTTAAATGAAAATTAGATTACTCGTCAGTTTTCAGTAAAATATTTTGCAAGTTCTGGACCTGGTTCACTAAGTTTTATAAGCCTTACAATGACAGTTTAATTGTCATTTATTTGAAATAATATCATTATTATCTCGCTCTGAAAGCTTCACTTCATGTAAAGCAGTCATATCTATCTATCGTGAGTTATAAAATGATGCCGAATGTTTCATTCGTCAAAGTACTTTTTCACTGACAACTTATGATTACCGGTACCACTTTCCCTAATGATCAACTCACGAGCACCGAAACAAGGCATAACTAAAGCAATAACAATTTGCAAGACCCGCTGAGTGTCACGACCTTTCACGGTTTTTTTATGGCAACGAAATCACAATATTTCGTGGAAGAATCAACCATTACAAGAGTGTATTTGTATCCAAAAGTAGACAACGGCAATGGACCAAGGTAGTCAATATGTATAGTGTGCATTGGGATGGAAATTTTCTCGGGCAATTGAATGAATTCCGATAAAAGGCTGGTGTGAGACTTTTTAACAGCACAGACGATGCAGACGGTTTTTTACGTATTTTTTACAAACTGTTTCAGCCGCGGAAACGAGAAATACAACACAATTGACCTAATCGTTTTTTTCGTTACGAGGTGGCCCGTAATAAGCGTAAAAGTCGAAATCTACCCTGTCGAGGAACGTAGTAACGCCACAGTCCTCTTGTCTTTCAAAACCTCTTGGATATATATCATGGAAATTTTTAGCTCACTAGGTTTATTGATGAAGGTTACGAAAAGTTTATGGATAGGACTGACAATCAATTGGAAAAATAATATATTCACAAAAATAGTTTTTTATCCATCCCTATTTGTGTCTTTCAACATTGAGTTCGTGTAAGAGACCATTAAAATTTTTAAATTAAATATGATATTTAGTGGGCCATTAATATCCATATTGGAATTGTAAAGGTACTCATCTCCGCACGCGGGCAGCGTAAACCAATTTAATTACCATCTACATGTTTCTTTTGCCGTAGTTTTTCATTCCTGTGGATTGACTACATAATCTCGAATTATGGGAATAAATAACCTTAACAATTACAAAAGGCAAAGATCATGTTGGAAGTTTGAAAATGGAATTGCGACAACATTTCACAAACTTTTAATTAATTGCACCATTTTTTCTTCGTTAAGAAACCCTCTCTATAACCGTTTATAACTACAAAGCGTAAACCGAGGGCAGTTACTGAGGCAAAGATAGTACAAACATAAAAATTACGAATATGGAGGGAATCGGCGGATTAACGGAAGAATGTGGAAGAAAACGATGGTTGATTCACATACTAGACACAATTTTGCCGAAACCAGACAGTGCTGAAACTGCGATGACGAGTCTCGACGCCAGTTGGTTACATCTGCCCCCAAATCAAAATACTTAAATTACTCACATGGCCGGAGTATATATGATTACCCTTGTGAAAACCTCATCTAGGCGATCGCCACCAAAACATTGAATGAAGATAGCAATGTTTGTCAAAATTGGCCGAAACTCTGCCACGGAAAATATAATAAACACAGTGGGTTGTTAAAGTTTGTCCCAAGTGTACTTTATTTGTAAGAGTTGGAGTATGAAAGTAATTGGATGAAATTGAAATATAAACCAATGTCTACAAGTTTCAACGAAAATTGTTGGTGTTCCATCTTCACCCCTTCTCGCTGAGTAAATGCAGTCCAAAATCAACTTATTTCCGAGCTTAAAGTTGTTGGATGGTTAATATACAAACGTGACACGATTATTTGATAGATTAAGTCTTCTCAGTAACATTTCATCCAATAAAAGTAAGGTATGTACAGGAAGTCACGATACCTGCTTTACCCTGGTTATCTGAAGCAAGAGTTCATATTTTCTGAGCTGAATTCATTTTTTGTTATGGAAACTCTAGTATTTTATATCAATTACAATTCAATTATATCAAATAATAGACAAATGTTTAAAGTGTATTCAGTAAAGCTGTAAATAAGTGATAATCAAAACATAATACGTTTTTCCTCATAACCAAACATTCAGAACTCGATACCGTGATTAATTTTACCTAACTATTAGACGGTTCTTTCATACTCTTCATTAGTTAATTGGTCGGGACGTATATAGACCCTTTTTTTGTTCATGTGACTATTATGAAAAATAAAACAAGAATAATTTATTTACATTATTAGGTATCAGTTGATGATAAATATATTTGGATATTCAAGGCATGGCAGATTATTCGTAGGATTTAAAGTTTGCTAACGATTTTATCTTGTTACATTGCTACAATCATTAACTATTCACCATAAAATTCATATATCGTAATTCTCATCTCAAAATTGTCCAACTACCAGGAATAAATTTTTACACGTTTTATAACGGTTACCGAAATGAGTGATTATGTGATGGAAGTTCTTCAAGAAAGAAGGAAAGTGCTTGTTTTACTCTGTTTTAATGATATGTCGTATTTCTTTCAGACCCACAAAAAATGTTAACATCGCCATTACTTGCTATTACGTTAATTGGTCTTATTTCCTTGACACCAAAGTATTCACCTGACTGCGAGAAGCTAGGTTATTAATACCGCTGCCTGACAAACAAAAGATCTGTAGGTCGTGATGGTGTGGCTTAGGTTAGGTGGTGCGACTTGTGGTCAGAAAGAGAAGTACCTGCTATTCCTCTCTGTCATCTTACTTTGTCATAAATGCGAAATTTAATGGTTTTAAAGTAAAATCAGTTTCAGTAAAATCAAAATGTTTAATTAGCGACGAAAATCGGTATAATTCTCTGCCAATAAGTTAACTCCCCGTTAAATCAAGGACAAAAATGAGCTTCAGCTATTTAGAGTACCTACGACTAAATGAAGGAAGCACCCAGAGTAAAAGACCTCTATATTTTACTTAAGAAGAACCTTATTTCCTCACGCGATTTCGTTCTCCATCCCCGCATACATCCTACCCCAATTAATCCAGCCTATGGAACCTTTTCACTTTTCTCCTCACCCGAAAATATTCTACTTTCACTCTACCGCGGTCTTCAGATCTTCTCCACTCTTCATTACTTCTTATGTAATTCTCTCCCGTCCGAATCTTATCCCGAAGCCTCCTCTCTTACAATACCGCACCGAAAACCTCTTTGTTAGTCTTTCTTTCCATCTATTGCACATTTTATAAGGTTGAAAAATCAAGAAAATTATCATGGCCGGATTGAATATGAAGAGAGAATCATTAAACAAATACGTAGGTAAGTCTCCTAAGTACGGGATAGCGGCGTACCGGCATATTAATGGAAAAATTCGTCTAGCTGCGAAAGCAGAAAAGAGTAAAGCTATCCAATGCAAAACACTTGTCCGGACCCCTGGTTAATGAAGCGAAATGTCACGAGACTTGAGACAAATGTTACGCGAACCAAGAAGGAGCGTGTTTATTTCAGGGGAGATTATAAACCTGGTTTTACTTTCTTAGAGTAGTACACCTCCATAACTGACAACTCAAATAAGGGGACTAACTTAGTAAAATTCTTATTTTTCAATTCAGACTTTTAAATGTCGTATTTCATGGCTTTTATAAGGTATTTTAATAATCTGCAAATTTTATCATATCGTTGAACTGGCTGGAATTATAACATTATAATAATAATATTTACATACTTTTACCGCGGCTATCTAATAAAAATGAACTCTCTTCTCCAAAAATGTATCATTTCAATTTTCAAGAACTTTGAAGAAACATAACAAGAATATTTCAGGAAATAAATTTCTTAAGGGCCTTCACCTTCCATGTTAGTGAAATATAAGTGTATTTGGCTGAATTTTTGGCTCTAATTATTATATTATAGCGTCCTATTTTCCCGTTTTTGAAAATGATAAGCACCCCAAGTAAACTTTTAGTTTCCCGGGGCAGCTTTTTGCTACGGTCATCTCGAAAAAATGACAAAATGGAATTTCCTCTGCAAAACAGGACAAGTTGCAGCACTTTCTGGACGTCCCTTAATCTGTAATATCCTTGCAACGGACCAGTAGAGACCACCACTCAATCATGATACTCCGGCGCTGGATTTTTTACAATATATCGAGCACATATAAATGCCAGATAACTTAGGTATGCCCCCTACTTATGAATTTTCCTGAGGAAAACTCGGTCCAACGAAGCAGAGACCGCCGGTCCCCATTCTTCCCTGGCAAGATGAAATACGTGGTCCCCCTAAATTAAAATATCCACTACAGCGGCTGCCAAACAAAATGAAGACTGGGACAAATTTGAGCGGGCATAGCTTCGAGTCAAGTTTTTTTCTCCCTCCTTACCGCCCGAAAAATTTTCATTTTTTTTAAATATTTTTTGTTTACCGGGCAACCGGGATGGGAGAGGGATAGCTTGGCTGGGACCTGAGAAGGACCGAAAAACGTCCGCATCTGGCCCTGAAAAGGACCGAGGGAGACGACCGGAAGACGGGATGACTGGGAAAGGAGGGGAAGGATGTGGAGAGGGGTTTGGACAGGAGGCTGAGGGGGTTGGTTTTTACGTGAGCTTTAGGGTAGGAGGAGAGACAGAGGGAGGAGATGGGGTCGACTGGAGGTGGGCGCAATAGGTTGTGGAGGGAGAAAGCGTTGGAGCGGACAGGAGATTTATCTCCCGGGCGTTCTCCCTCCTCCACCACCACCCACCCATCTCATAATAAAACCCAGACAGCGGCCAGCCCCGCCGCCATCTCTCAGCCACCTCCTCCTCCGACTCCCTCTTTCTCTCGCCGAAGCAATAATAATTTCCCAACCCCGGCCAAGATTTATGCGGGAATAATGAAGGGCCTGCAGGCTCCCATCCCCCGGAGCGGAGGGAAGAGTTGGGGGTTTGAGGCGCCACTGCCATAAGCCCGTACGCCCAGTAGCCTTGCCTACGCAGCCTCACCCTCTCCCGCCCCGCTGTACACTAACACACGAACATTTTAGCCTCTTCTTTCCAAAATTCCCACTTTCACGCCATTTCGCCGAGGGAGGAGGAAACGAGAAGGTGAGACGAGTGGGAGGAGTTTGGGGGTGGAAAGGTGGAAAAGGTATTTTTTTTCTCTCCTTTCTGGGTTTTAAAAACGCCCCCCTACCCCCTACCAGAGGTCCACCGCCTCCGTAGTTGGCACCAACACCACTCCATCTGCCACACTTCCTTTCCTCTCTTCTCCGTAGCCAAACTCCCTGCCACCTCGTTTCTTTCACCCTCTCTCATCAACATCCACCCACACGAACCCACCCCCAGTCTCTCCCGCATAGCGGGGGGTTGTCCCGGAGCAACGTTTTTTTTCGTTTGTGAATACCGGGCGTTATTCATCTCACGGGAGCAAAGCTTTGCGATAATGCCCGAGTAATGTTCCCATTTGCAAAAACAAGCGCAAAAGTGGGCGTGTGGCGTAAGAGGTGTGAGTGTACCTACTCTCTCCCTCTCCCACATGACACCTACTACCCCCTTTGAAGTGCGTTAAAATGGAGGAAAGGCGTGTTGCCCCAGGTATTGTGGCTCCTCTATCCGCAAGCCTTAATAAGGTAAATGGTGGACCGGAGGTGTCTCGATGCATTTCCTGTTGCGCACATGCAGATTTGGCCTAAATGAAAGTGACCGTAACACCGGAGACTCGTGCACCTACCGTCTTTCCCCAAGTGCTTAATAAGAATCTTCATTTGGCCGGAGGATCCTGCATTAATGACCCTATATTTCAAAAAGAATGTGCGCTTTACGAGCTTTATATTATTCTGATTTACGAAGCGGGATAATGAGAATGCCCAGGAAAAATTCTCTGCGAATGAAAATATGAACGCATAGCACTGGCTGTGAAAGTCTCAGGTAGGTAATGCCGGGACTAAGTAAAGTAGAGAATGATCCTTGATTAAGCATCTTCTATGTCCATGTATTACGTGAGCCCATTTTCTGGACACCGTTTTTATACCACGAATCCTCTGCGAATCCCATAATCGCCCTCTTATGATCACCAAGTTGAACCATATATCATGTTACTCTAATTTTTCTCTCTCCCAAAAACACGATCCTTGGGTTTCACCTTTCGCAAGGCTCAAGTTATGAGAGTAAACACATTATTTCATGCCGGATTATGAAAAACGGCTGTTAGAAAATACACAGAGAGAATATTTTTACTGCTCTGTTCTGATAATGAAACTAATGGCATCAAGAAATTATTAATCGAGTGAACGTCTGGAATGGATATATGTCCTGATCATCTTTTGCTCTTTCTCCACAGAATATGTCTCAAAAACTCTAACCCCAGTTAAAGACAACTATATGAAACATGTAATCATTCATTGCTTATTTCTGCCGTTATATAATTAAGAGTTCATTGGGAAGAATTTAAACCGTGCCACTACTCTAATGAGACCTTGATTCGATGTACAGTAAGTCCTCGGTATACGTCGTTTCGATTTACGTCTGATTCGATGTTACGTCCATGCTGACAACGGTCGTCGGAAAATTTTTCCCTGTTTGATGCTAATAAAATGTAAGTGCATATGCTTGCGCTTTTGATAACTGAGACATAGTGATCCAATCTGAAGTAGCTATTTTTCGGGATAATGGCGAAAAACGAATTTTGAAATTAGCGCCTAACGATTTATCGCGGGATTAAAGTGATCACGAATATCTGGATCCGTTTTACGTTGTTTCGACTTACGTCGCTCTACTTCCACACGCATCTCCGACGTAAGTCGAGGACTAACAGTACATACTACGATGAGCATTTTAATAATGGCATAGACATTATGAGAGGTAGATCTCCTTGGAAAGGAAAAAACCCTCATGTTATTAATAATCAGCAGTCAGCCATGATAGCAACCTACCAGTCCTATATTACATATCAAATACCACAGGCTTAAATTCAACAAGAGGAATGGCTTTTAAGCTTACCTTAGGGTTAAGGTCTTTTAATCCATGGGGTACTGTCAAGGCCCGTTCGAACCCGTGTGAACTGCTGCTCAAATAATAAGGAAATATTACTGATCAAATGAACTCCAGAAATGCTTCTAGGTAACGCGAAACTCCCGTCTTGCTGGTGTTAATATTCATGAGTTTTACGCTGCTGGCTAGTTTTAAGTAATAGCCGCTTTTCAGCTCAAATCTCCTTATAAAAGAAATCAGATAAGCATATATTTCTATCTCTTAGTTACAAATATTCCTTAAATGATCTTTTAAAATTACAAAATTGAGTCATTTTGAGAATACCTGTCCTCAATAAAACGTCCATGAAGCACATCGCAGTTTGTCACTCGATCAACTGGATCCTAAATCCTCCGCTAACATATCTTCATTTGCTTTTCGGAATTCTAGAAGGCTTTTAAATGGGCGAATTAAACATGTACACGTCATTACCTGCAGATGGCGCTAAAAAAAGGTTAACTTTTAAAAACCGATATTATTTCTTAGGATAAGATTTTCTTCCACTCATTCCAAGCTCTGGGCAGGAGGTATGCATTATGTTAAAAGGTAAATTTGATCAATTATCCGTAGTTCACTTTGGTAAGGCAAATCTAGGTAGCCAAAAACGGTTGGATTTAATTAAATTAAAATATTTATCGTATAAATGCAAAAACCTGTTTTAATTCACGCCAATTAAACGGCACTTTAAATACTAACTCAGAGTATTTCAAAAAATTATATCTTAATTATCTGGTCCCCAAATATCACAACTATTGGGCTTGCCTGATCATAGCAGATACTATATAACAGAGGGAATCAAATTTATAAATAATGTATTTAAACCTCTTTTCAATAAAGATACCTCAATCATCAACGTGGTAACTAATATTTCTTTCGAAAGACAAACCCCGATATTACTTCCAAAAAAAGGCATTTCTTTGGAGCAAAAATTGCGTTGGGACATGTGGATATCGCGGGTTACTTTTTATTATCAAGTAACATAGGTCACGACTGATCTAGCTGTTCTTCGATTAAATACTTTATTATTTTGCATAAGAGACTTTGAATACTCGTATGAGCCTTTAAACAGACGAAAGACTCACAAAGATCCCGTCTTTTTCTTGGCAATTATTAGAAATTCTATATCCACAATTTGAGGATATATACAAGGCCTTTTCAATCTTCCGACCTCTATATAGTGATTGTCATTTCATGCGAGAGACCTGACACCCAGAATGCGAGCCAGGGCCGAGAAGTGAAAAATTTCATGTTTCCAATGTTCCTGTCGAAGTAACCATGCAAGTAAATTTACGCGCGGTAAAATTTACTGCATTTCTAAGCCCTATTACTATTCTTTACTATACCAGACCTTAAACATCTAACGTCATTTTCATCAGCCTTCAATTAGTTTTAGGAAAAATCTATCGAGGTTACGAGCGGACGGAAATCACAATAACTCTAACAGATAATCTTCCACAAGGAAAGAATTAATAATAAAAACGTAGGAAATGTAACTGTAATATAGGCATAGATTGTATTCATTTTGCTCGCCATTTGATTGGGAATTTGGAAATTCATTGGCTTTCAAGGTCAAGATATTTTAAGCCCACCATATGAAGAAGTTAAGCGCAAGGGAGGCATATACTCACTCGATAGGAATATGTATTTTCCGGGCAAACAGCACATACCTCTAGAAGTACTTTGATTTAAAACATGATTTAAACCATCCAACCTTACACTCCTTTTCTTAGAAGAAAGTCGTTTGAATTGACCCGAGATTCGAACTCAGATCCCACAATTGCTGGTTACGTCTTTAAAACCAGGATATCCCTTTGTATCCGTCCAAGAAACTGCGTACCTTTAATAATGTGTACCCTGCATCATTGATTGACAAACAAAAGATTTATTTTGTTGGCTAAATAAATATTTCATCTATCGACTTTCCATTAAATTCAGTGTTCTCCAAACATTTGTGAACCTTCTAGCCTTCGTTCCAAAAACATTTACCTAACGCCTTGAGCTGTAGGCGTTAAAATCATATATTGTACAACAAAATCAGGGTTTTTAATAAAATTAGGCTAAAACAATTATGATTGCATTTATGCTGATATTAAATCCAATAAATGGATTCTGTATTCATCCCTGAGCATGCATGTGTGGTCAGGATAGCCTCCAAGCCTCCTTCTTGATTTATTTCGCCACTCTAGATGAAAACAGTGTCCCTAAGAGGGCGGTAGCGCTCACGTTGGCAACCACTGGATAAGAAGTGTTCAAAGATAAACTGATCATTCGTTGCCCTAAAATATCTCATTACTCTTAAATCCTATTCTAAATGAAACTGAATTAATGCCTTAAATGCCTAAATGAAACTGAATCTTCCTTGCCAATATTATTACGCAAGCAACTTATGCACGTAATCACTTCTTGCTAGGACGTTACTTGATGGTTAAAAATCTGTAAATATTACGTAAGCCTAGTTATTGGCTGTGATAAACATTTTGTCCTAAGCGAATGCCAGTTTAAATTTTATAAGCTAAGTAGAAATGGTGATTGACAAAAATGGTTTCTGGATATTGAAACCTTGTTTGTGGAAAAGACAAATGAAAAAATTACCACCCAACTGAGCAAAGAAAGTGATAGGTGTTGGAAGTCAGTAAAGGAGGGAATAAAACAGACTAATGAAGTGGAAGATTAGCCCTATGGGAAGGAAGGCATTTTGAACGGAAGAACTGATAGGCATAATAGAATGAAGGATAATACGGAAACTGAAGAATATTCTTAAAATACTTCAACGGAGGGAGGTAAAAGTGAGCGTAGAAAAGTCAGAAATGTGATCGACAGAAAAGCAAAAGCGGTGAAAAAGGAGTTTCAATGCAACTAATGCAAAGAAGTTGGGAACTTATGGAAACTGGGAAACAAGAAGCGGCGTACAGAATAGTAAAAATCATTATTTGGGGAACGTTAAATGGTGAGCAAAGGACTGATGAATAAGGATAATAAACTAGTTTATAAAGTGGAAGAAATGGCTTTGAGGTGGAAGGAATACCTGGAAATTCTGTATGAAAGCAGCAGCAGAGTTAATATGGTCGAAAAATTTACAGCGGTGGATCCAGAGTAGTTTGCAGTTTTTACGAAGAAATGTAATTATGCAGCAAATATTCATAAACACCGTTCAAATATGATTAATAAATATTTTAAATACTAGAAAAAAGAATTTTATTAACCCGTGTAACTTTTGCAGATCTCAGAAAAATTCAAACTTGTCCTGGTTTCAATTGCTACGCTACACCATCTGATGATGATACATAGCCATCGAAACCCGGATCGTGGTGAAGTTTGATTTTGTCTGTGATCTTTTAAAGTTACATGAGATAACAAATATTGTGATGGAGTACCACAAAGTTAGCGAAGCCATAGTTTTAAAAAATAATTGCTTAAACTCGTATTTATGCAATCCCAACATATGCACAGCATTTAAGAAACAAGGAATAATCTAGCGTATAATTGGAAGATCCTCAAATGAAAAACTAAAAGAAACGTGCTGCTTCGCTCTAGTTTGGTCTCACCTCGAATACGCCGCGAGCACTTGGAACCCTCGAGAGAAAGATTTAATCAAAAAAATAAATCAAACACAAAGGAAAACGTCGCGCTTCTTTAAAAACTGCTACGAGCGAACGTACAGTGTTTCTCAGCTTGTAGAGGCATTAGAATGGGAGCAACTAGATACTGGGAGGCCACACGTCAGGCTTAGTTTTCTAGAGAAATTCAGTTCACGTGTGTTTCATAGCGATACATAAAATAATATTTTGACGCCACTCTGCTTATCGAGGTCCAGCAGAAGAGATAAAATAAGAGACATTTTCGAACATATCGGTACAAAAATCTGTTCTTTACAAGCACTAGAAGTGGCCATGATAAACACTGACCTCGGTTCAAAACACTCCCATGATACACTTCACCATTTAACCTCCCAAAATATTTGGAAATTTACACGGCTAGTGTCCTGACACTCCCTGCCTCACGCCCATGCGGCCACTCACAGGGTATGGTAGTATGTAGATGTATATGTTTTTTTGGCGGTTCTATCTTTATGACGTATCTTTTTCTTCTGGCGGGACCTCTCAAGAAGAAATGTTGAATTGTAAGTTTCCCCCACGCACTGACAAGGTCACCACTGATACAGATTTAGCGTTTGTCCACTTTCCGCAGGACATCGACACACGACAACCAAAGGAGATTCTGGAGTCTTTTCCTATACTCTGAAAATGCGTCACTGGTTCCTTTGCCGGTAAACCGTTCTGAGTGCGTGAGTTGTGCGGTTAGTGTGTGGTCAAAGGTCATGCATGGCTCTCTTAGCGATCAATAAATGTTGAGTGGCACCAACCCAGTAGGTCAAATCGACTTCCAAGAGCCAAAACACGATGTTTCGTTCCGGTATGAATACTGAGAATGCAGTACACTTGCCACTGGACCGAATTTGATATTTTCTCCTTGGATTTTACATAACGGTTAATTCAATAGTAATTGTTTGATCCATATTTACATAGAAATTCTGATATGGTTGTACGGTCTATAATTTTTTGGATTCGCTTCTGAGAGTGTTTGGTTAAGGTTCTAATAACCAAGAGGGATCGAACGGGGAAGGGTGCCTCGAAACTTTTCGCGAAACACTGGTCGAATCCCCTTTTAAACCTTTCCATGTATCCATTTCAAAGTGTAGTGAATTTTATAGTAAAATGTCCACCAGGGTTGGAATTCGCAAAAAAAAACATTTGACTTGACCGGGATTCGAACCCGGATCTCCCAAAAGTCAAATGATTTTTTCATGGCGAATTTCAACCCTGGTGTATATACACCCATGCGAGTGACTTCGTACCACATCATTTGTTAAATGTAATGATTGGAAATTAGTAAAACGTCCGTCGAAAAACCGTAGTCCATAAAAAAATTATTTCTCTTCCCGACCAATGCTTTGACTTTCAAAATAATTTTCTATGACTTTAAAGAACCTAGTAAAACATTAACCCTCGTGAACGTGTAAAATGAAAATTGTTATTGTGAACAGAGTCTATTGTCTTTGCCTCAAGATTTCAAATATACAAACCTTCATTGTTCTCTCAGTTTTATGAGTACTGAATGTCTTTTATTCCCCAAAAATGTAGTCTATCCGTGTTTCATCCAAACTGAGCCTCGAGTTCACAATCTGAAATAGAAATAAATACTGACAATGCTCTATATTTGGATATTTATTAGCCCTTATTCTCCTCTTAATCATTATTCGAGAAAACCGAAACGAATTTTCAAATTGAGCCAAAAATGAAAATCCAAGCAATATGGTTCAGCTCTTATAATGCTAGTTACGAATAAAATCCATTTTAACTCAAGGTCTATAATTATGTGGCTTATTATGCCTAGATGTGTTTTCAATCAAATTTGAGAGCGAATTTTACTTTTCTGGGTGAAGGGTGCAGTATTGGTAATTTTTCAAGTATTTATGGTGTAAACTCTATAAGACACATTGGTTATTGAACCGTATGTCCTTGGCCAAATGGTCTACCCAGTGATTTGTATTATATTTAAGATGCGATAAATAGGTAACTATTCCATTCAATTACCTAACTACTTTTTAAAATCTTATATAATTCCACAAAATAAGCTACTTCTCTGTGTGTTTTTGGCTTTTTTCTCAAAAACGGCCTTATCAATGTTAAATTAATGTTCAGGTATAATATATATTCGGAGCAATGAAATGAGATTGAGAAAGATCTCATTTTCGGGAAAATTCATTTTATATTTAAAAAAATTACTAAAAATATACGATAGTTTCTCGTGATTAGTATGAGTAACTAGGGTTGCTGCGCATCTAATGATAAAAGAAAACGAAAAGTAGATGTAACGGTATGCATAGAGCATTAAGAATTAATTATTGCCGATTGAAAAATTACACTGAGTATTTTATTTATTGAAAGTTAACATACAGCTGTTTTAAACGTTGCCTGAACGTCCTCCGAAAAAAAACACCATTTTAACTTTGTCAGGTAATGCCTGGTCCAGGAGAAGATCGTCATTTGTATGTTATTAAAAGCAACGGTTATACTTCTTTTAGTGTAAGTACATCATTATTGTATAACGTAAAAATTCAAATTACATAACTAGAATTGGCCTGTAAATGATATTATCTTCTAGGATTAACTCAAATGTGATTTTTCAATCAAATCCTCATTAACTGATGAAATCACGATATTGGAAGCATTAAGAAGTTGTTCGGGTTTATTGAGAGAGACTGCCGAGGATTCAAAATTGTGATGAAGTACAACCCTTTGATTTTACTTTGATAGGCTAAAGAGAACATCTTTTTTTGTTGCACAAAGTTTGGTGCAGTTTTGCTCGGAGTAATTGATTGACTCAAGGCCAAATATTTGAATTGATTTGGATTCGTTTACCAACCGCCGTGTTCATGCAAGCATGCTGTATGTAGCATTTTCCAGAGTCAAAAGGCGAAGCAGCTGAAAAGTTCTTTTACTACCAGTAAATCTTCCCCATTCAACAAACTCAGTAAGGGAGTATTAAACAATTTTTACCCTAATTTTAATGTGTACCGGTGAATAACGTCAATGGTAAATTCATTAAAAATATTGTTTCCATTTCCTCAAAAAATTAAATTAATATTTTAATTCTAATGGAATTCATTATCTCTAATTGAATTCGGTTATTTGTAATGCAGAATTTATTTTTGTTTCATTTTCAAGTACACATTTTGTTACCGAGCCAAGCTCGTTTACCTTGTTCTATTTATACTAAATATATATTAAATATTAAAGTGCTTTAAAATCAATGTGAGATTTACAAAACGTTGATCAATCATAATAAGAGAATTTTAAAGCCCAAATAATGCAAGGCTTATCATATATTTTGTCTGTAACCAATTTTAGAATGCTCTTCAATTCTTCTTCGACAACTTGTTTCACAGGTTCGTACTTTAGAGGGGTATTTTTGGCTGAATTTTAAACAAATCATCGTGTATTACAGCGGAAGAGTTTTCTCTAAAGTTGTGGAGGCATATTCTTTGTCTTTTATCCAGTTGCCTATGAATCATTGTATTGAATTTTCCCCAGCTACTCACTCGGAATGTAATGATAGGGATGAAATAGATTAAGCGAATATTTTTTCATTCCTATGTGCCTTTAAAATGTTATAGAGTGTGTCTGCCTGGAAAGAAACCAGACTCGTTCAGTGTACTTCAGACTTTATTCAGACAGACAGAATTCAGTGTACCTCATGATGGCGTAACTGCCGAAACCGGTTGTGCTTGCATTAATAAATCTGGGGAAGACACGGAGTTTCTTTTACTGCAATTCTTCGACTTTTTACCAAGTGAAAACTTCACAATTTGAATCTAAGAAACCAGATGTTTTTTAATTTCTATCTTAATCAAATAAAAGCCATGCGTTATTTCAGCCAATCGCTCATACAAAGAATATCAACATTTACTTGTTTGCGTCTAAAAAGTTAGGAAAACATATCGGTGCAAAATTACATGACCATTAAAGAAGATACTAATCTCATCAGTTGGTTACATGCATCGTAAGACACAGCAGAGTTCATAAGTTCATTTTGCTAACTAATATATTTTTAAGCAAAAATTCCATATTTAAACGTGCAAGCGGGCTAAAATGAGCGTATATACCTTGATGTTGGCTTAAGTCTGTCGAAACCTAAGCGTAATATAACTGCGTGGAAATTTACTAAGTATATTTCATTTTGTGATAATGTTGTCAAGAGTTTATTTGATACGTGACAGGTCATTGTCTTTTTTAGTCCATAGCATCCAGGAAAACAGTTACTAAAGCTATAAAAAGATATAATAAGTATAAAACTTTGATTTAACATATTCTCCCTTCGTACTATAATGTTTAAACATTATAGAGAATATAACAGTTGTAGAATACATATATGTTTTCATAATAGATTATTGCCTCAAATAGTTTCTAATAAGTAGTATATTTATACTTCTCGTTTAGACGAACATCGGTGCATAAGTATTCGAACTACAACGAAAGGTGCCTTAAGACTTGACGCTTTGAAATAGAATTGGATCACCCAAATTTTATATTAGTGCAATGTTTTTCTTGTGAAGTTATAGGTTTCACTTGCAAGATCGCACATGCGAAGTTTCGCCCGAATCAGTACAGAGGCAAAAATTTTCCCGACCACCACAACCAGCCAGGTGCTTCCTTGCTGGTTGAAAAATCGCCCCAGGTTGAATGTCGTGTAACGAGTCCCATCAGGAATGCGTCTCGAACGTCGCGAAGCTTAATGATTCTTCGGAGTGTGGTCCTCGAAACCGACGGCGGCCTTTTTCCTGTATCCTCCCACTTCCTACGAGAAGGGGTCTCTGATGTCCTCCGCGTCAACTTTTCCCCTCCCTCCCCCGCCCCATAAACTCTCCCGTCTTTCAAACACTCTCTCCTTTTCGACTTCTCGTATACTTTCACCGTCGACGTGAGTGAAAACTCTCCTTCTCTTCCTTTCTCTCCGTCCCATCCCGTCGTTCATCTCCATTATGTTCCGCTCATCACCCATCCACGCGGCCAGCCACGATAAAAATGCCTTCTCACGACCCCGCCCCCTTCCAGCGTGCCCCTCGACAAGATGGAAAAGAAGAGGAAAAGTATTTGAGAGAAAAAGAAAAGAGTGGGAAAGAAAATGGAGAGGTGGGGAGGGGAGGTGAAAACAGCAGGAGTTTCTGTTCCCACACCCATAACACACTAAGACGATGGAGAACACGTGACTGAGTTCTGGCCTCTCGCATTCCTTCTACAAGGATTCACTCCTATTTTTTGCCAGCAATTCCTCATCCTACTATTTTGCGGTCTCCCTCCTAGCGCTCCTTCTAACCTCACCTCCTCCTCGTCCTCCCGGCAAAAGGTTTTCAAGTCCCCTTCCCCCTTCCTCTATTGCTCTTCCCTCCAAGCAGAAACTTCCTCTCCGCCGACCGAGTACCGTTGAGGTTCTTCTGGTTTTCTTTTATTTTTTCGTTATTTCTTTTCTTGTGGGGGTGGTGGGGTAAAACTTTTTCGTGCGGGCATCCTTCTTCAAAAATAAGTTTCAGCTCACCGCGGTCGGTCTTAGGAAAGTGTGCGTTGAGAGGAGTAGTTCCCTTCTTCTGCCGTGACGAGCAAGGTGCGAAGTATTATTTATCGCTCACGAATGCGCGGGAGGATTTTCTTTCTCCCGGTGGGAGAGTTAACGAGGAACGCGTGGAAGAGAGCGTTCAGGGAGTGGTGAAGTACATTTATTTTACGGGCGGCCCTGATTGGTGCTGACCGACGATGAACTAGTAGGCTGTAGGCCAACCTACCAACTCCCCCGCCCCTAAAATACCCACCGCCACTCTTTTTACTTCCCACCGCGGAGGAAAGTTTTTTTGAAGAAAAGAGATTTTAGCGAAAGATAAGGTTGAGGTCAGCAGGATTTGCGACTTCTGTTACTTCAGTTTCGATCGTCGATATTTTTCCGCGAAATGGATCAATTTTATTTGCATTGCATCGCCATGGTGGCGTATATATTTCGTTGAGTCAAAAAAAGCAAATTTTGTAGGGGAAAATTTACGAAGTACGGCATTTTCCAAACATTTTTTTACAATAGAAGTTAACAATATTTTACCTCTAATATTGGTTCTCTGCGCTCCAATGGGAAGCTAGCTATGCTAGCAGCATACCGAAATTCTAATGAGCTAAATTTTCCAGAGCACCGACGCTATTTATATTGTTCTGCTCGATTACAATATTTTTACTCAAATAGTCGTCAATGGTTGGTGGAATTAGAAAAGAAACTCTTTAATAGTACTCTCTACGAGACCCACAGGAAATGAATAGCATGGGGTATCTTCATTCTTATTTCCAGTCGTCATTGTCTGGACCTTCTTCCTTTCTATAGTATTTTTTTCGAATGATCATCTTTTCACCCAATGCATGCATGAAGCCTGGCAATATATCTTTAATATGTTGCCAGTCCTGTTTAATACATTGCTAATAATAATTATTATATCCCACAAGGAATACCTTCATGAATAACATAATGAATACCTGCAAAAACATAGTGAAACAGGGATGTGACTCAGGAGGCAAAACCACAAGTGAGGAATAAAATGTGTTTCTCTAGCGGTGACCGAGAGTTAGAACGACTGGAGGAGATTTGCTTTTGGATTCAATTTATAACAACGCATCTTTATGTCGAAAAAATTTAGTCTACATATTAACTTAATATTTTAATAGTGACGTAGGATTGTAGCCCCTTAGGAAAGTATTTCTGTATTTATTTTTGGATTTTTTAGGCATCGTCACCTTATTCCGGCTCCACCGTTTCAAGTATCATTTTCTGGAATAATAATCTTATTGTTATTATTAATTTATGGTGCACCAACGACATAGAAAGCCATGATTAACACAATGAAAACCTCCAGAACTCGAAAAATATTTCTGAAGACTTACATTGCTGCAAAAGCTTGTGATTCAAACTAATAGCAATGCTGATTCGCTTCATCAACCACCGTTTTTCGAAGCACGACCAGATTATCAACATCAGCTGCGCAAATGACCTAAGTTTTTATTCTATAAATGACTCAAATCTTTAATTGGTATATTTTGGTAGCTCGAAGAAAAACTGCTTTGTTAGCAATTATCTCCATAGCCTGTGTGCACCATGCGACTCTTTATTTCTAGACGCTTCCCTGGAGGCATTGATTTAATTATAGAAACACTCTAGCTAAATGTAGCGACGTGATAAGCGCTGCAAAATGACCCAAGAATGATAGTTCAATCACAATTAATGGGCCGTCTCCATTGGTCTGCTGGCGTTTACATACTTTATTCCAACACTCCTGGTTTAAGACTCTTTGAATGATGCAAATTATTATTAGAATGATGATGATTTAATTCCTTATTCTCCATGATTTCGATGTGTCCTTTTGTCCTGATTTTAGCGCCCATGTGCAACTATAAAATTAAAGCGTGCTCTAAACATTTATTCTCGCTAAGTTCTTTCACTTTCAAGCAATTGTTTCATGCTATTGGAAGACTACTGATGTCGATCTTGTTTTACTTTGGCTTCTCTATTCAGTAGATCCAATGCCCCCTGAATACTAGCAACAGTATTTGTAATAACCATTAGCCTTATTCAATCCAGTGATGATAAGCTATATAGGAATCACAATTTACGAGTTCTTCATCCAACCGGTTCATATCGTGCGTATGCATATGTTTTATTTCTTCTCTTCATTTCATTCTGCTTTGCTAACTTTCTACCTCTCTTCATTACATCCAAGTTGCCTAGCCTTTGCCTCTGTTTTCTCATTTGCCAAATTCTCCCACTCTTATAAACCCGTTCGACACCCTCTTGTCTTCTAATTGTCTCCTCTTGCACCCTTTCTCTCGCTAAATAATTTCCTCAAACAAGTTCCTCTCTTTCCCCGAAAGTGCCAGCTTCTCTTCGTTTGTCTTCCTCACAGCCATCACCTCATTTCCATCCTTTTCAAGCCTCGAATGCCTCCCATCAGTTCTCATCTCCTTCCTACAAAGCGCAACCATTAAATAACCTCATCCCTCCCCGTCACACATACGTATGTACCCTGATTTGTTAGTTGTTTGAAGTTCTTGGCAATCTGTGATTTAAGACGATAAATCGTGCAAACCGAGTCTTTTACCATTATGTTAGTGGTACTTATAGCTGAGCCAACTACATTAAAATATTATCAGAAAATATAAACTTTACTAAAAGTTGGGATATTTGGGAACGATTGGCTGGTACAACGGAGTGCGCAAGTAAATGAACGACGCCGACGATTTTCCGCTTGTTATTCTCCACTAACATGCACAAAATTTGAATTTTATAATGGAGATACAGAGTTTTATCATCAATCAATTTGAGTTTATTGTTTCTTATAGAAGGCCAAATGAAATGTTGACCTTTTTAACTCCAGCTCAAACACTGTTTTTCAATAATAAATTCCATTGCATCGTTTCTCATTAATTATCATCTACTATTATCTCTTCGTCGAGGCCTCATGCCATATTTCACTGTGTGATTTTAAAAATTATGAAATGATACCTCGAATATCGAGGATGCTAAAGAGCAATTGAAAGTTTTTGGCCAATACCTTTGCTAAAGTTGTATATCGTCACAATCAGTTGAATCTAAAGCATCCAAAGGTAATTTTATCACTCTCATGGTATTCGTATGGCTTGGTATTCTACGCCCATTTCTTCCTTTGGTGTATTCAAATACTTCCCAATATTCACAATAATATAATTCCCAAATACTTCACAATGGTGTATTCAAATACAAATTTCCCAAGGAGTACCAAGATTCCCATTCCTACCAGTCTGAATTAAGTAAGTCTTACAGTGTTTTTTCTTGCAATTAGCAGGCATAAAAGGCTATTAAACTGAATTTTGTGCTATTTTATCATTGTTTGGAGCGGAAAATGTAAAATATTTGCTTTATCTATACAGATAGGATCGCAGTGTCTTCTTGCGTGAAGCCCATAGCTTTATATGAGACTGAAAGATATCCTTTCTTGGCAAAAATATTTGTGTTTTTATTCCGAGGTGCCCTTAAGATTTTCCCCGCCCAGAGTTCCAATGCCTCAGAAAGAGCGACACCAAAGAGACGCCTCAGGGTGTCCCTCTATTCGAAAGGGGCTGAGTGCCTCTACGTGTCGCAGGCCGAGGTCAAAGGAATGAGAATAAAGATGCGAACGGAAATCCCACGAGTTTCAGGTCAGAAGGAGCCCACTCCCAACTCCGCCCCCTCCCCGCACACGGCACTAAAAATACGCCGGAGAGAGAAACAAAACGAAGGAGGAGATAAAATTGTGGCATAAAAAGTATCCTTCAGGGTCTCGAATGGCGGAGCCACCCACGTAATGCCACTTTCACATTCTCGCCGAGAGAAGGAGGCAGACTTTAATTGGCCGTAAAATGTGGAAACTCTCCGTGATTTCACATTATGATCGGTGAATAAACTTCCGCTTCCCCCTGTCTTAAAGGATTGATGGTTCCCTCGGAACTGCTCGCAGCGATGCTGCGTCAGTAGCATGCCGAAATGTTGAGAGTCGATGGCGCCCTTCCCAGTGGGGAGGGGAGAATTTTAATGGACGGGATCATAATGGGGAAAGATGTAAGTGACATTTAAAGTGGAGCAGTGTATGCATGAAAAGAGTCAGAACTCATCGATTCGTGTATTGGTTCCCCACAGCTCCAGACTCCGTCTTTTCTACCGTGCTGTAATGCACTCCCTTCTTCTCTCAACCGACATATACGAAATAGCATGCAAGTCACCTTCACGGCGTGTGACACTTGCATTATATTCCGCACTTGACGAGATGAACTCTACGCAGTTGAAGGTGGAGCCTCGCTTGCTTCTCTGGCCCCTGGTAGCACTCAAATAAGCCGTCAGGAAAACCAGGCCTAACCAGGAACTTAGCGCTATGATCATTCTCACATGCCTCTTTGAAGTAATGATGATATGAGATAACTTTCCCTACGGCTGAAGTAGGGTTAAGAGCCTGCAACGTCCCAAGTAAGACTTTCTTTATTCCATCCTCTTTCATTACACCCCTGGAAAGTTTTCCTTATGTTTTATTTCGGTGGCCAATTGGCGAAGAGTTCTTTTTCTTTTGTGTGTGAATCTATTTGTGCGTTTTATAATTATTATTAAAATTCCAGGATGGGTACGGTTTTTCGTTCGGCTTCACCCTATTTATTCATTAATTTGGATATAACCATTTTCATAAATTTTTTTTTGACAGAAGTGCTTGCAGCACGCGCCGGGAAACCCCGCAAAGGGGCTGCAACTCCAACCTACTCCTCCATGTATTGTTACCCGAACACTACCCTTGTTATGTATGATTTTACACTTTTCCGGCGAATAACATTTGTGTAAATTTCTCGGGCTCGCCACCGGGTAAGAAAATTCATAGGCAGCCGACGTTTCGGGTTCCGACTCGTTACCCATTCTCAAGGCTACTCTACCCTTGTTGTTTCCCTTCAGCGCAGCTAACCGTCGCCATTTCTTCGCATCACAAGACTTCAGGAATAGTTTGTATCTACAGTTATACCGTCAATGAAAAAATTCTCTGCCCCCTTTTATTTTAAAGATATCCAACGAGTTGTTAAATATATGGTATTTGCTTTCCTTGACTAGCCGACGGGTCATTATTTTCCTTAAAGGATTTTACATTCCCTTTGACTTTCTTGGAGAAAAGTGTAAACTCGTGGTATATTGTGCATTTAGCTATTTTATCAGTCTTACCTACTTTGACTGGTATGCATCTAAAAAGTGTCGGGTTTTCCGATAAAATTCCTGAACATAGTTCATATTTCGAAATACGAGCTCTATCAGCTAATTTTTTAAGGTCTGTGTCACTTGTTTCCAGATTTCATTTGTCATGTTGCAGTCGAAAATTAAGTGACAAGCACTCCCCGATGTCCTGGAACACCACGGGCACTCATCATTTTGCCTGACACCGATCTTCTTGAGGAAAATAGCATCTGCCAAGGCTCCGTGTACTAAACGCGAAGTGGTAACTGCGTCTTTTCCAAACCTAAGGTATCCTTTGAAGGTCGTCTAATGCATCTCTTCTTCGCAGTGCTTTTCTTTCATCGTCCAGGAGCTTTCTCTGCGCCTAATCTGGAATTCAGGCTATATTAATTTCATTGAAAGTGGTAAATGTGTTTTCCTATTCTTGGATTTTAAGTTTACGGCAATGGTCATTTGAAACGTCAAGTTACTGTCTGCCTCATTCAGTTATTGGTTTGTAGGCGATTAAGGGTCAGGAAGACGCCAAGCCTGAATGAACGAGTAATAAAAGTTGTCCATTCCTCTGGTTCATTGTTTCCTCGCCTTGACGTACGAGTAAAAAGCTCTGGATGCAGTTCACGCTCGATTCCAGCTCCAAGGCCGGTTGCAGTGAGTTCTCTCCATGGAGTAGTACCAGATTTGAATTGGTATCTATGCGCCGTACGGAATCAAAACTATATCGTTTTCATTTCGATGTCGACCTGAATCCTAGTTCCCATGAAGCGATAGGAGCCGCAAAAGACACCATTCCAAATGAAATATACAAGTTTAGCGTGTAGTCTTCTAAAGGTTATATATTTGTTGCACCTTCCAAATTCTGGGTGCTATGAATTGGTTTACTGCTATTGCGCGTCCACATAGAGACATACTTCCTTTCCTGGGTTTCCATTTTTGTATGGGCCCCTCCAGTTTATCAAGTAGCGCATCGTTGTTGAACTTCGATTCCTGTTCTATATTATTATGTAATAGTACTCCCAAAACCTTGATCCCTTCAATCGTCCATTTAAAGTGGTTTCCTAGGCCATTGGTCCTATCCTAGTGGTTCATTGGCTCCGGGTTTCCATTGGCCGATTCAAAGCTCTACTTTTTCCGATGAGTTTAGCCTTTCCTGCAATAGTTAAGCGTATGAACTGAAAGCCTCCATAACTCTAGGAAAGTCATCATTGCATTGAGCAAAAATTGTAATATCATCCTCGTATGCTGCTGCCGTAAGGGTCTTATTAGGTGCTCCCGGAATGGAGATAACTGATACTTTATTTTGTAATAGGGTAAGAAGTGGATCAGATCCTAAGGCAGTTAGTTAACCTGAGAGAGTGAACCCCTGCCTGATGCCACAGTTAAAAGAATACCGATGTAATCAGTGAATTACGGACAATGACTAAACAGAGCACTATTGTACGAGGTGAGAATAATGGCGACAAAAGAATTCTGATTCCCATTCCCCGTGGCGTGCTAACAAGGTAATCTCTGTTTATAAAACCAAATTGTCACTGTTCTGCCTTCTTATCAGATCTTTAATAAGTACCATGTTATCAAGGACCGTGCGGCTAGGATTTCTGTGGCTGTTTTTTTACGACAGATATCCTATAATAATATATAATAATAGGCAATAACGGCAGATAGCCTACAAGGGAGAGTTTTTGTAATTATCTTTTAATCTACGCTTAAAATCGAAATGGGCCTCCAGTTCTCTTTGCCATCAGTGTCCTGATTTTTTTAAACGAGAGCCAAGGCCGATGTTGCGGTGGTGTGGGGCAAGCGTCTTCTGATGAAGCTTTCAGAGGTCATCTGCTTGAATGGTTTCATTAATTGATCCGAGAAATCAGGGTAGAATTCATCTGGGAAACCGTTAATGACTGGAGCTTTTCCCCGTTTGCAGTTTCAAGGCTTCTGTATATTCTTTCCCGTTATAAGGAGCCTTCAAGAAGTCCAATAGATGCTTCCCAAGTATTTTTAGCGGGGGAAGGATCCTTTTATTTACAGGCGGATATTATGAATTATTTTATTATTTGAGATGATTTCCTCCTTGACTGTTTCGAGAAATTTTGATAAAATTCTACGGGCAATCCGTCGATCCCTGGGGCCTTATTATTGCGCGGTGAATTCGACGCTAGTTGAAGTCTCCTTCTGTCAAGTACCGTCCAGTGCACGTACCGTCCAGTAAATTCGCCTATTCCGCATACAACTTCCTTTCAATGTTGGGGCTGCAAGTAATGTCTCCAGTTTTTTTAGTATAACATTTGTATTTTTCTGTGAAGTAGGTCTTTATATACGCCCAAAGCTGTTGGTTGTCCCTTGTGACTCCGTCTGGTACTTTGATGGCATTTAAGATTCTTGAAGTCTTTATTTTAGCGACAGAAATAATCATCATTCACTCAGACCGGTCAGCGGCGGATACACGTATGAATATTTCAAACAGTGAGAGGAAGAAAGAAAGTCGGAGGGATGGCTGACGGTGGGGACGAATGAAGGAGCCAATTCTTGAGCGTCCTTCATTTTTGACCAGAAACGAATTTTTGACGAGAGAGTTGTGGCATAAAGCATAAGTTCTGTGTACCCTAGCAATAATGACTTCTTAAAGTAAAATGATTTATTTCTGGAAAAACATAGCTCTAGATATCGTTGCCCATGGATCTTAATAGCTAGCCGAGACATGCGAATCAGGCGTAGACCACTGGCCTGATGCGGCCCGCATAGGAGATACATTGGCTGATCAAAGTTTTGTTTCAGTTTACAAACCGGCGACTCTTTATGCGTATATTGATATTGCATATAAGTCTATGTTGCCGTTAAAAATTTCGTTTTCTTGTCTTTTGTCCAGCTACCTCCTGACAAAAATAACAAAAAGGCCATCTTATGGCCAAAATACGCGTATCCGACGCACACCCTCGTCTTTTCATGTTTTGTGTTCTTTGACCAAGCTCATCTCGAGTCTGATTCTCCCAGAAGTTGGGCCCATTCGAATGTGCGAGTGAGTGATTTTTCTGAGTGCTTGTGAGAGTATTTTCGCTGTGTTTGTCCCTGGCATGGAATTTATATTCCCGTAGGCATTCTCAGATTGTGTTTGTGGTCATAACCCAGGCATCCTTTACGGGGTATCTTAAGCCCTGTAAAGGTTCCCATTTTGGGTTGAGTGTTGAGGGTTTGAGTGTGAGTGGTCACTGGCGAAGAATTAACATTCCCATAAACCTCCACACCCTCCACAGGGTTTTCTGGTTGAGAGGTTGTGGTTGGTCACTGACTTTTCCATTTAACCAACAAAGTAAATATTTTCTTTTGACGAGTGTTGCAATGATTACGGCAATTGGAGAAAAATTCTTACCTATTTTTGTTATTTTACGAGGCCTTCAAACGAGGTTACAAACGAGGCCTTACGAGGTTCATCAAACTTCCTTGATTTCAGATTCCTCCTGTTTTAGTATTCATGAATGTGGAAATCCTCTAATGGATTTCTTGGTACATCGTTTGCTTCTAAGTTTAAGTAACAAAATACTCTACAATAATTTTCTTGGATATTTGACATGTGTGATCCTGATGACAATGCAAGAGTGAATGACCTCAAAGAGTTAATCGCGGTTTGAGATATATCGCGCCTTTCGATGGGCAGAGTACTGCACTTGTGCTCTTCACATGGCACAGATTATAGGTTTGGCATTACAGTGGAAAAATTCAACAACCCTGCCGGGATTTGAACCCAAACCCTCGGATGGAAAGCCAGTAGCCTCCTCACCTACCGCATTTCCTTGCTTATCCACTTTCTTTTCGGTGGCGGCCCTAATGACAGTGTCGGCTGAATGCATCTCATAACTTCTTGCAGTATTGCTGGAATGAATGTATGACTAAATAAAACGGTAATCATCAATTGATGGCAAGCTTTAGTGAATCTGAAAAACAAACATCGGACGTCATTTTCTTCCTCTACAGTTACCACTTCCTTAATTGATTTGTTTTCTTCTCATGGCATCTTTTGTAACCCTTCTCATCCCATCGAAAGTAGTAATCCCTCTTTCTTCTTATTATGCCCTCTCCTTTCATTCACAAAAGCGATCGGAAATGTTTTGCCACTTCAAACTTTGGAAATCTTGTTTTTATTCAAATGAGTTTCCCTTGGAAGAATAAAGAATGGATGACAGTATGAGGAGCAAGTATGAAAAGAGTTTAAGTAATCTTTATTGATCTCGTCTACTGGACGGTTGAGAGTCGAGTCGCAAGTCAAACCTGTTATAGTAATGTTTTCAAAGAATATAGAAGACCAACAATCTGCAGGTTAGAAGTAGGTTGAGTTACTGAGCTCGAAGAGCATTCTAAGTTTTAAGATTGAGAGAGCATTTCTGACCATTGCATGGGTTCATAGAACTTGGTACATGGAGGTTGATGCAATTTTCTGCAAGGGGAAAGGCGAGAAATAAAACACTCTGTTTAGATTTAGAGTTCACTATCTCTGAATGCTTGGAATGTTAACATTGCGGCTCGATATGAAGGTAATTTGTACACATTTATTTTGCTTGTATTCATAAGAAATGGAATTTAAAGCAGTGAAGGTTAGTATAGAAGAATTAAATATTCTTCAAATTATATGAGATTATAGTCATAGCTAATCTCTGTGAATGAATAAAATCAACCCTATACTTTAAAATAATAGCCTTATAATAAATAACAAGAAGATAATTGTATTATGTGAAGGAGAGGAGCTTAATGCAGAGGGCTCACTAATGCAAGAGAAATTAAAGCAAGTACATTCCTTCACCTACCTTGGTAGTTCTATCCCTTAGACTGAAAGAAATGCAGCAAACACCAAGCATAGATGCAAACAAGCTAAAAAATGCTTCCATGATGAAGAGTTGCGTTCAAAGATGACTGGAACCAAAGAAAATTTAGGCACATTTGTGTAACAAGTCGTTTGGTGCGTGGCACTCTCATGTATTGGACACTTGGGCGTTTGGAAAAGCAGATTAGGTATGATTAAAAGTTTAGCATGAATTTATTCTAATCGCGTTCAGTAGATCAATGCATAATCCATAAATAGTAGTTCCTATTTTATATTCCGGGTCCTGAAATGTCAATTAATAGTATTTAGTTCATTCTCAATATGTTGCAAAAGGTTAGACCATCCTTCTGTAAAATAATATAATTTTAACTGGGCTTTCATGCTTCAGAAATGTGCGATTTTAAAATTGTTAAAAACCATATTCGTCGGGAAATTATTCAGGAAATAATTTGTCAAAAAATTAATTTAAATACATCGTTCAGCTTCCTGAGAACGACTATTTTTCTCTTACGAGATGTGCTTCGTGTCACATGTAGGAACTATATTTCCAAACTTGCTTGCAAATGCAGTCGGCTCACCGTGTAACTTGCTTGAGGTGGTAACTTACATCGTGGAAGGCCGTGATTTCGCTTCAGGGTATGAATCTAATTGTTTTGGCGGAGCGACATTACCTCATTCAGCGACGCGCTACTCTGTTTCAAGACTAATTACAGCATTCAGCTTAAGCAATCTCTAATTAACGATCTAGTAAAAAGATGAATGATTTTAACAGCTAATAACTGCCATCTTGTATGTATGTAGTATGCTTATTGCTGCGATTGACTTCCTTCTATAAAGGAATAATCGGTGTATTTTGGTAGCCTCACATGAACCATTCATAATTCTAACTTCTCAAAGCGAATATTTTTTATTTCACCAGTCTACTGTCACCTCTAGTGCTTCTTAAAGTTTTCATTTTCGTCCAATAGGTGTTTTTTGGAATAAATAGGATTTAAAGCTGAAAATATTAGTTGCACAAATTACTGCTCTCAATTCTGAAATTTATTAAGTGCAATTCATGATTAAGTCAACATAAAAGATGTTTTAAATTCCTTTAAAGAAACTATTTTATATAAAATCTTTTTAATCAATGATTTTTTTTATTCAAACTATATGTATATATGACTATAACCAAAAATTATCTAAGTCCACCTGATAATGATGTCGTCTCTATTTATTGACTTCATGTTTTCCAACGTATTAAACATTACAGAACATCCTATATTTTCAGGGTAGAAAAACCTCTGGGTACAATGCTGTCTTCCCTAAATTTCAAAAATGCTCTTTTGCATATTTGAGTACATTCACATTTAAATTCTGTATGATTTAAACGTCAGCTTAAGACATCAACATCTTAAGGCATCAACATTGTTCTCAATACCTGCGTTGTAGGCACTTGTCCGCCAATCGTTTAAGGTTGGAATACACATTTGAAGAAAATTAGTCTGCGAACTTAAATATGAGGCACATGATGTTTTATAAAATGTAACTCTCAGAAATCTGTATCAGTTGAGCAATCGTCAGTTTAAGTATTTTAAGTGCTATAGGATCTATCCACTTCAGTTTCAGTGGACCTCGTTTTCCTCCTTAAATCCTTATGACATTCTCTCATGCATATTACTTGATCCATCACGATGGGATTTTTCGGAATATCTTTCTACCTTTCTCCTTTGAATCAGAATATATTCATCAATCCAAAATCTTCCAAATTGAAGTGGAGTATTTTTATGGAGTACTTTTTCCCCCATGCTCTCAATGTTTCTTTTTCATCCATTTCCCTTCCATTTATGTGTTCTTCATTTTCACAGAGTTTTTATTCCCATCGCCTTAAATATTCTCTTTTCTTCTACCCTTTTTGGCTATACGTATCTGACACGTATCACTCAATCCTTTAATTTGCTTATAATAAACGACTTCCCATCATTTAAGGCTATTTATCTTCTTTCATACTTAGTTTTAAATACTCTGGTCATGATATCTTTACTGAATATTGATGTACATACCAGATATTGAAACGTAACATCAATATCTGGAACAATTTTTAGAAAACCATTCGTTTTAAAATGATTGTACATTTCATATTGTTAAATTTAGAATGGAGAAGTAATTTTCTCAGAGAAATGTCTGCAACCCTCGTAATCCTTTCGGAATCGGTTCTGTACGCACTTTTTCTAACATTGAAATTTTTTTCTTCCCTATGAATTAGATACTGCTACGTGCAAGCATATCGTAATACTTTGACTGCAGAGAGATGAATTAAGGCCACACGTTTTTGTTATTCAGAATCGATAACAAGTATTAAGTGTTATTTTTTTAAGTATTTGAATTGTTTTACCTCAAATAACGGGCTAAAATTACGTAACACTTTTGAAATGAATCTAGAATTATTTTGTAAAGTTGAAAAAAATGTGCGCCTTGTGCAAATGTGCAAAAAATGTGTAACAATTGGCTACATTTAAAAATATATTTTTTAAGGCTTTTCTCACTACATTTATTTTATTTATTTATTTATCTTCAATATCCCGAATACAGCAAAATGGGCCATCTTACGTCGGATAAACAGTAACAACGGACGAGACACAAACACCCATGTCCTGGGCAGATTATATTCTACCCAGACGGACTCGAACCCGCGGCCCCGGGATAGCAGGCGAGGACTTTACGCCGCCGCCACCGGGGCCGTCATATTATGTGAATAGTTCAGATGAATAGTTAAACTCCAAATAGAGTTAATGTTTCAACCTCAAAAAATCATTCCCATCAGTTAAGGCATGAGAGCTTGAGCCTATGAATTTGTGTTTCACCAATCTCCAAACACCTTTTATGGTACGGCTCAAGCAACGATATTCGATACTAACGTCCTTTACAGGGAGTAAATATGTCATAATTTTACCGTGGAGTGAATGGCCACGAGCCCCGTCTATACATTATTTCTACCAATGATGAAATATTGTCATCGTGTAACAGCAGAACACCGAGTTCCTTAACCTGGTTCTTGTAAGTTGACGACACTAATCCCGGTGGTCTGCGGCAGATTCCATTAGAATAGCATTAAAGGATCACAGTGTCATTGCGTTCTATGCGTCACCCCATAGAGACTCGGTGAAATTATAATGCTCCCATGCTAAGGAGCTCTAGCTTAGACCACTGAAAGGTTCTAGGAGATCCTAGAACCCTGAGGTAAGGATCCGAACGTGCCTTCTATACCTGAGTAGGGACGGTGGAATCCTATATTGGGACAAATATAATGGGAATCCATTCCAGGGAAAATGGTTGGCGTATTCTAAAGAATCGCCGGGGGCGTTTCCTTGGAATATAATTGATTTGTTAATATTTCTTAGAATTCAAAAAAATCGAGGAAACTTGAGCTCTACGGCCTCTTACAAAATACAAATAAAGAATAAATCTCCCAAGAGCAAGATTCTCCCAGAAGTTGGGCCCATTTGTGTGTGTGAGTGAGTGATTTTGAGCGTTTGTGAGAGTGAATGTGTGAATAACCTGGCATTCTTAGTGGGGTCTCATTAGCCCTTCGAAGGATCCCAGGTTATAACCCCAAGCATCCTTAGCGGGATCCCATTAGCCCTTGCGAAGGATCCTTTTTTGGGGGGTGTGTGTGTGTCTGTGTTGGTCACTGGCGAGGAAGTCACTTTCCCGTAAACCATCACAGGAGGGTATTCTGGTTGAGAGGCTGGGGTTGGTCACTGACGTTTTCGTTAAACCGACACAGTAAACTTTAATTTCTTTCTTTTTTACGAGTGGTGCCAATTATTACGGCCATTGGAGATTTATTTTTTATTTGTATTTTAAAAAAATCTCGCTCCAATGATCATATCCCATAACAGTTTTTGAGCAAGTAGGAAAACTTGGTTATTTCATACATTAATGTCAAATAGAAAAGTTTTACTCTCATTCTACATTGGAAAGATTCTAATAAATCAAGACTGAAAAACTCTCCTTCGATAACACATGTCACTTTAAGGGTAATATAATCATATTAAGTTTTATTATTTTTACTTGATGGCATTTGTTGTCTAAGCCTGGATCGTCCTGACTTCAACCGTTTGGAAACAGTTATAATTGTATTTGTAAGGTGTTTCTACAGTGACTTCACGAACTTTTTGAAACTTTTGGTTGATTGTTGCACTTTGAAAAGTTGATTCATGAAGAGATAAATTATAGTTGTTAGCACTAATTCTTGAATTTATACATTCTACGATAGGTCAGAAAGCTGTTATTGCTCACTTTTGAGAATTCTTTGAGAAAAATAATAGGTATTATAAATTAATGCTTTTAGTTACTGAGATATGAACTTGAGACACTGATGCCCGTTACTTCAATGTTTCGTAACAACAAAAATGGAAGCAAAGTATATAAGTTTAACAAAAATGTCATAGAGGTCGGTTCCTGGGTCTTGAATGATTATTTATTCTTTACAATATCATCTCCTTACTTTTTTAGTATCTAATATCCACCACATCAAAGTAGAAGTAGTATTTTTACGTAAAAAGTAGTATTTTTGTATTGAACGAAACTAAAGATTTCCTCATTAGTTAAGAGGGTCCAAGTAGCTGATCTCTCTAAGACATGAAATAATGAAAAGGAAGAAGTTTATCCACAATTTCCTAGCCCAGGTGCCTTTGGTTGGATACAAGCTGGGCCGAGCTCGACATAATGCCACGTTGCTATAGTTCAGAACGCTTGGGAGTCCAAACAAGGAGTAGCAGGGCCGTCTTCCAGCCGTCGAGAGGGTGTAACTAGTGGAAGGAGTTACAGGAACAGAAGGGTGCATGAAAAAAATGGGGTCGTTGTGAGGAGGGCGATGGAGAGAGAGATAGAGTGATGGGGAACGGGGTTGAAAGAAGTATATGGGCGATAAAACGAGACCTTGAGGTGAGCATTAGAAGTGAAGAGCCGAGAGGGAGAGAGAGAGAATGTATGGGGGTTAAGCAGAGTGAACACAATGATGGAAGCAAAGGGGTATTAGGAGAGAGGGTTGGCATAGAAGTGAAGCAAAGATTACCAACTCCCCAAGAGTTGATTGCAGGAGTTTTTCACTTCAAGGGTAGGAATATAACAAGAAATAAAATGCAAGGATATTAGCTACTGCCGTGGAATGCTAAATCCTCATTATGGTATCGTTCTAATGAGCAATTCAATCGCGTCGTACTTCTTCCTCAAGGTGAAGGTTTTTTAAAATGAGTATAATTATCCCAGAACAATCATATAAACATATTGAACGTGTATTTGCAGGTATTTCTGTCTTCAGCATTACTTAGTGGCATTTGAAAATCGTGATAAATGATTAGAATTATTTGGTGATTCCATATAAATTCCATAAAATTCCATTATTTAAATACGACCTACATTTCAACGTTGCTCATCATCATTATATTTTTGGTGGTTTCATTATATTACGGTGGTTTCTGATGCCTTCATTTGGAACACTCACATAAACTAAAATTAATGTCCTAATACGATGCAGTCTTTTTTAAGTGAAGTAACATTCAAAAGGGTTCTTTTGAATTCAACTACAATTTTGAATTTTACATATTGGCTACAGGAATGAAAATCTCAAATACAATTAACTCGGCGCTAAATTTCATTTAAATTTCTTACTTTTAAGTATAGGTGAACTGTAATTCATTTTAATATGACTCAAAACGAAGTGTAGCATAAGGACATCCAAATTGGATAACCGGACAAAACTACTTTGAAGACAAACTTACCTCAAGAAATCTGTAGACTTGGCTGCATAAATCATGATATTAGTTTATAGACTGCGAGCTATTCGGTGCGTGTTATGGCAGCCATATTGGACTCCCCTTCAATCGGGAGCAAAACTGCTGAGCTAGGGAGGTTGAAGAACTCAATGAGGTTCCATCACTATTGTCTGAGTGAAAAAATACTAAATGCCATTATAAGGTCAACACATCTACAGCTACATCTCATCTACATAATATCCCGCGAGCCGCCTCATGGGTGTGTGGCAGGGGGTGTTAGGTCACCAGACGTGTTGAGGTGTATGTTTTTTGGAGATGAAATGGTGACATGTATTATAGGAGTGTATTTAGTGGAGCTCAATTTTTATTGTGGTCGCTTATTATTCGCGAAAATAACGAGTTTTTGTACCTATCTGAACGGCAGTGTATCTCTCTTATTTCATCGCATCGGTCAGACCTAGAGATGTGCTGAGGAGTCATGATAATATTCTCTATGTTGCTCTTAAAAATATCAGTTCTGAATTTATCAAGCAAGCTAAGCCTAGCGTGTAGCCTCCGAGTCTCAAGGGTTCCCATCTTAATCCCTTTAAAAGTTGTGAGACACTATATGTATGCTCGTAGCAGTTTTTAACAAAACGCGCTGCTTTCCTTTGTATTTTATTTTTTTGGTTAAATCATTATGACCAGGGTCCTAAATGCTCGTGGCGTATTCGAGGTGTGTCCTAACCAGAGCGAAGTAGCATCTATCATTGACTTTTTCATCCAAGGACCTTCCTATTATACGTTTAACTAAACCTAGTTTCTTAAATGCTGCGCCACACATGTTCTGTCTAAGCGATATGTTGCTCAAATTCGTCATAGTAAGAACAGCGGCCGTTTTTTTGCCACATATTTTAATTGTAAGTTCTACGCGCTTCGATCAAAGAGTCATCATCTGGTATAAGACAGGTATTGTACCCGATGATGGTGCGTGGCACTTAAATCTATGGAAAAGTGCCATTTTTGTTCTTATTACACTAAATGCCACCTCTATGCTTCCATATTCTTACAAAAAATGCTTTAACTGATGAAAGATGATACGAAAAGAGATTAATATACAAAATGTGAAGATTATTTGACGACTTCATTTTTAATGAACCCTTCCTTCTTGATATACGAGCCGCCTACGGCGTAATTTCTATTTAATTGACGTATTTGACTTCAATTCCACTGTTGTAATATTACTTACTCAAAATTGTCCTTGATTAGTGCATATATTTCAATCATAACTTTGCACTTTCCTCGGAATATTTGACTATTATTTACATCCTATCGATAGAATGGTATTCATATTATAATCCACATATGCCATAGCATGAAAAAGGGGGAATCTTGTTGCTTATATCAATGAGGAAACACTTTTAGGGGTATGAACTAATTTTTATAGGTATAAACTAAACTACTTTTTAGGTATAAACTAATGGGCTTGTAAGTCATTTGCTTCACGCAGCTTCGTTCTTGCTGGAGCTACCCTAACTAAAATTTCTATTGTTCAATGTCAGTTGTCTCTCAGTATATTCGGGAGGGTTGGTAAACCTGTGCACAGCGGAGTAGGTAGGGGCAAGACGCCGAGGGATGGCAGGGCAAATGTTGTTATTTTATTATTTTTAACGGGTAGTTGGGATCGAGTCGTTCAAATGAGGAGAAAATGGAGAGGAAATTTGAGAGCGATAGGGGGCGTGGCGCAATCGGACGACGACAGTCTTAAGAGTTGAATAAGAGGAGAGAGTCGAATAACATCCAGCAGGGGAAAAGAGGAATAACTACCAAGTTCTTAAAACGAGAAAGACGATGGGTTGGGCGTTTCGTTGAGGGGAAGATATGTTTGAGTCCCGGGACCGTGGTTTCCCCTCGGTGGCTGGCAGGGGCTGAAGGAAGACGGCCGAATGCTCACGTGGCCGTCATGACTGCGGAGTGAAAGGGCCGTTGAAAGCGGAAAATCTTTCTCCGACAGAAAAAAAAAGAACGAATGTTATCCAGAGATTCGGTATAAATGGAAAGAAGAAGGGAAAAAAAATGAGAATAATATCGTAAGAAGAAGGTGGGGAGGGGAGAGAGACATCTCGCGTATGAATACTCCACTATAACAATAAAGGCAATAAAATGCGTTTCCTTTTAGTTCGGTCGAGTGGAGAATGATATACGACCCGGGTGCAGTAGCGCGCGCCTGCCATTTCCCTGGATACGAGAAAAGAGAAGAGGGAGTCAGGAGTGGGTGGGAGGAGGACGTTGTACAAGTTTTGCGCGCATGGGAGTGAGAGAATGGCGCCACTGTCGCCCCATCCCACGTGATATACGACTGAAAAAAACCACCCAGCTCCTCTACTACGCGATTCCCCGAGCTTTCCCCTCTCCCATTCCCAGGAATCCCCCATTTCCCAACTCCCTCTCACCCATTTCCCCCTTTATTCCCTTATTATTATCGTTATTATTATTTATGGGAGCGGATGGGTTTCCAGGAGACAGACGTGTAAACAGCCGGCCTCGTGAGTGGTTCGGTCAAATCCCGAGAGATGGCCCTGACGTCTCTCTTGCGCGCTCGCGGAAGGGAAACTGTTGAGTGCCTCGTCTAGTGATATGTGACTCTATTCCCTTCCATCCTCTCCCCCTCCCGCCCAGTACCACCGTGCCTCCTACAGCTTCCTTTTCCATCTTGGAGGAAGGAAGAGGTAGCTCTGGAGAGACTTCGAATTTGCATTCGTAACTGTACGCTCCCTGCTCCTTTTCATCCCATACCTTCTTCTTTTGGGGAAATGGCCCTCTTGTAAGATGCTGGTACCCTTTCGCAGTTGTTCATGGTGGGGCTGTTGACTCTCCAAGAGAGCCCTTGGACTTGGAACAGAACTACTTTTTTTCGGAGCACATAACGATGAATGGATTTTTCAGATTCTAGCCTTATTTCACCCATTTGTGCTCTCTAGGTCGTGTTGGAGTGGCTCGCAGTGAGCGAAAAGAGAGTATGCAGTCTACACGACTTTACAGAACTTATTGTCACGCTCAGTGATTCGAATAGATCATGGACAAATTTTCTCATTCCAAGTCGATCATCATTTTTCCCATACTTTATATTTCATAATTTGTAAATTTGCAAATTCGGGTGTGTATAAACATGAGCCACCGGTACCGATAGTTTATTTTAACTGACAGGACTCATTTGTTTAACTGTCATCTGTTTTTAGAGAGAAGTATTTTCTATGCATATTGTTAAATTTTGCATAACTCTTATGCTACTTTTGTATAAAATTGTTATCTATTGTGCATGATATTAAAAACAGTCGCTGGTCCAAGAATAAATTATTTTTTATGATAATAACGATTTTATTTAAATGACGAATTTCCCCATTAATAAGCGCGCAGTATTCGAGATAGTTCTGCTAATTCTGCATCGAGGTTTTTTACCCCATTCTGAGAAATTAAAATAATTCCCCTTAAGATATAATATAATCAAATTTCATCCAAGCCTTTGGTGACTATAATGGCATTGCCTGAATAATACACTGATATATATATATGTGTGAATGATGTTACTTGGCTCATTGTTTCTTGTTCACGCCAATGAAGAATCAACCGTATGACAGTATTCGATAAGTCTCTCTGTGTTCTGAGAGATGGTGGAGAGAATTGCCACATATTTTCTACAAAATGTTGTCTTCACGCCATTTCATGTCTCTTGCATTGTTCGAAGCTGGTCACATATCTTTAGAGGGTTTGATTCTCTCTTGATATATGAAATATTGAAACTGCTAATTCCCATTAGTCTTATATTTTACCGACCATCAATATATTTCTCATTGCCATAATTTAAATTGATAGCTGACTTGGGCAAATGGCGAAGACAAGCAAGTAGGAGAGATCGTGTAAGGGAATGGAACAGCTATAGAAAGAGGATATGGGTACACTTGCGCATAAATGAAAACGTTTTCGGGTAATTAAAGAAGACAGTGATACTAAAGTTTGAGGACAAAGAGGAAAGGGCACAATTATGAAAGATATAGGAGAGTTACAGTAAGTCAATGGAAGAGGTAAATGACAGAGGTAACAACAGGAGACAAGTGGAGCATTAGAAGGGAAACACATTTTCCCATTTTTTCATTTCGTGGCCTTTCCATAAATGTTCTTTTGCGCTATCGGATCCTCGTCGAAGTTAACAGTTTGATCCCGTTTCCTGCAGATCATTCTGTCAATTTGAGTGTTATCCAATGCTTTCTCTCTTCCATCTTTCTGATCATTTCTTCGTTAACCCGTAGCTCCTTAATCCTACTGGCATTCATTCATAGGCATTGTTTTTTTTCAATCACTCTAGATACTCCTGTTTTGCAATCACCCATCTTTTTCTTGATTGTTTCGATTTCATTTTCCTCACCTGTTCCTGTCCGTCAATTCCTGGAATTTCCTTCTTTTCATCCATTTAGGCTGTTTTAATTTTCCCTCTTCATATTCCCACTTTTACAAAACCTTTTTAATCTGACATCACCTTACACTTCTGTTCTGTAGCCTTTATTTGAACATGATTAAATCCATTTGATATCTCCCCGTCTTCCGTCGTTTTCAATTAATACCAAGGCCTGAGAATGGGTAACGAGTCGGAACCCGAAACGTCGGCTGGCTATGAATATCTTACCCGGTGGCGAGCCCGAGAAATTTACACAAATTTAATTCGCCGGGAAAGTGTAAAATCATACATAAATACCAAGGTCTGTTTTTGCGTCCAATGTATTTGGTTGAAACTCGACTTGTATTCACGTTTGCATAATATAAATATATTTTCATTCCTGTTCACTAACCTGTGTCTCACCCTTTTGTTTCCACCCCTATCATCCCCTAATCCTTCATTCCAATTTCCCTTCTCAATTGTTTTTTTTAATCAGGGTCCTCTCAAATTATCTTGCTGGAATTCATCGGTATTTTTGTAGAAATAAATCTTAAAAGCCTATTCAACTCATAGACGGCTTTGTGTAATGATATGAATGATTTTCATTCACTTTGAATAAATGGAATGGGCTTCATTTAATTTTTCAGATATATTTATTTACATATACAGATTTAAAAATAATTTACTCACATCGCTAACAGAGAGGAAAGATGGTGTTTTAATTTGATTATCTTGTCACTTGGTACATCCGATTATTTCATTCGCTCTTGCAAACGCGTCAACCGTGAAAGAAATGTGTGCCGTTTAGAGAAATTTATATAATGCTTTTATTTTATATATTTTCGTAGTTTTTTGTTTTTATAATTGGTACCAATCTAAAGTGGTAGTTCTGTTGGTCCCTTAAGCACAGTAATGAAAACATTATTTCAGTTCTGGGAAGAAAGAAAACACACTGTATTCTTGTTTGAGTGTTTCAATACGAAATAACAATTCTTGAAAAACCGCGTTTGACCAACATTCTCCAGACGTGGTGGTAAAAAAAACTGTTATTCTTCTACACACCAGAGCAAGCAAACACGGGAGGCAAAATGAAATGCACGTGAATAAATTAAGGGAGATCGTCGAGTGGAAGAATGCTCTACGCGGAGAGAGGGGTAGGAGAAGAAAAAAATGCACAGAAATAAAGAAAATTCGTTTAATTAAAACCGACTTCTCTTCCTCATTCTCCCTCGCCCAAACGCCTCAAAGAACTGCGTGAGGTTCATTAATACCCTCTTCCTTCCTCGAGACCTTTCCTTGCAATTTTCTCGCCTTCAATGCCTCTCTTCGCTCTCTCCACACCCTCTTCTACCACCGTTTCTCCCCTTACTTCAACCCAACACCGAAACACACAGGCGTTCCTCTCCCTCTCGCGTTCTCTCCAATTACATTATACACGCGTAGTTCCACACTCTCTGTGTGTCAACAAAACGGTCTCAAGACTCCATCAGGGTCACCCCTTGCCACTACCTCATTACAATAGTAACCTCCAGACAAGCTTGAGAAAATTTGATTTAAAGTATAGATGTATTTTATGATGCGAAAAATTTCTTAATTTGTGATTCTGGGACAGTAATGTTTCCGCATGGAAAAGTATAAAATCCCTAGAGTATAAACTGTCTTTATAATATCATATCTTCCATTCAGATACATTCGAATTCCGTAAGTATACATGGAATTTTTACGGTTTGTGTCTAAAACTTGTTGAACCGAATTAACTATGTTTAAGTTAATTACAATTTCATTCAAAACTTCAAATCTGAAATCCCGAGTCGTATGTAATTCAATAAAGGATTCTACAAGGTACAACCTATGCATTATATCTACAAAATACCACGGTCTAAGCGCTGGACTGAAAATCTTTAAATAAATTCTATTTCTCCATCTATAAAGCGTATAAATCTCAAAAATGCTTCTCTTATGATAATGGCTACTCAATATTGCATCGTTATGTGCCTTCATTTTACCTTCATATTCATAATAGCCTTGGCTTCACCAATACTTCCCAAAACGCTTAATTTTGAGAAATTTTTCGAAGTATTTTTTAAAAAATTTCAGAAATTAAAAAGAAGAACAAAATTCGCATAAGAGCCTAACAATCTATATAATATTTCCTTTCGTTCGGTATTCGTTGCGACATTTTAAGCCCGATATTCATATTTTGACTATGGAAAAGAATAACGACTGCAAGCGTATTAAAATAAACTTAATACATGTGTTTCCTTATGGGATTTGCGGACAAACAAGCGTAGAAACTTTGCTTTGGTATTAATAAAAATATGTCGACCTCGCCTTTTCGTACCGCCACGCTTCTACTGGCTCCTCGCATCATTCGTCGCGCGCCTCGGCACGACCCAACCGCACCTCTCCCCCCCCCCCAAGCCCCGCTCCCTGACACCCCACACTCACCTCTCCTCTTTCCTTGAAGGTGAGAGGTGAAATTAAAACCTCTCCATTTCTCGGGGAAGAGAATGGAGAGAGGGCGGGGTTAGGAGCAGAGGTGTAAAAACCCTTTACCCTCGTGGGACCTAATAACTGGAGACCCAGAATTATTCGTCGCGTTTTACGTGAGGCACGCCTCACAAAAGGAGAAAATCTCTCAGTCACTCATCAAACTCTTCTCTTTTCTAATCCGTCCTCTACAATGGAATCTTGACGGTTCCTCAGGAATCCTCTACCTCTTGTCTTTCAAAACCGACACTCGGGGATATGAGAACACATATCAAAACGCAAACACACAATGGCACGCGTAAGAAAAGGTATCAAACAAAAGCACTAAATCACGCTCTTGTGTTATCGAGCTGCTTATAAGTAGTGTTATTAATTGTCTCAAGCTCCATGCTGAGAATATTTACAGTAAATACAGACATAAATATAAAACTTTTAAGAACAAAGAGGTAGATCCTCAAAGCCTAATATTCAGATTTTTAAAATCGAATTTGTTTAACTTCCATTCACTTGGGCGTCACACATTTTTTTAATAGCTTAATAAAGTAAAAGTAAGTTTACTCATCGTTTTATATTGAATTTATTCAGCAGAAAACGTTGAGTTAATTTACATATTTAAGCCACACATGCAAATGTGACTCGGTAATTTCAAGTTTATGACGCAATTGTAGGTTCTCAATTTATGTCAGATATTCACAAGTAAATCAGTGCCTTTATATGGAGTTGGTGGAATTATGCCACATGAGGTCGGCGGTAAATTTCGTCTGCGCACTTTGTTGACCTCAACATTTTAAGGGCCATAAAGTACTGATTTTAAGGCCATTATTTTATAAGTATTTGAGCATCTCACTAGTGTTCTGTACCTCAACTGACCCTCAAGCCCATCCTTGCCCTTTTGAAATTGCAAATAAAGAAATGATTCATATTGTTTTATTATTTACTATGGTGCGAGAGATAGAGGTATGCCGAGAAAGTTGTGGTTGAATGTGGTTGAGGAAATTCTTAGGAGGAGGAATGTTAGGAGTCTTAAAAATAGGAGGACGTGTATGAAGCAGTGCATGGGGGTAAATGAAGCAAAAGAGGTTTGCAGGGATAGGTAAGTATGGAGGAAATTATTGAAGCAGAGCTAGGTGTACAAAATATATTTATGAGTGAAACTTTGTGACTTTGCCTACCCCGAAAGGGAACGGCGTGATGGGTATATATGTATGTATGTATTTACTGTGTGTTTTCTTGGCTGCAGGCTTATGGGTATTATTTTATTAATTTTTTCTAACCAGAACATGTTTACATCCGCTATGGAATTTCATTAGTTTAGTTTATGTTTTTTCTTTTAGCGTTTTTATTCTTCAATAGGCTAAAAAATAGTATCACCGAGTATTAATCCAAGGTCTTTTTGGAGCGAATTAAATGAATCTAAATCATTTCTTCATCTGTGTTAACGCAGTGCATCAGTGGTCAAAAGCAAAGTAATTATGATACCATTTATGTGATGAGTAGTCAGTTAGGCCTTTAAATTGGTAAACAACATTAAAATACTTTGGACTTAAGTGGTTTCTTTTAAAAAGTATAGGATCCAAATGTCCGTTGCTACAAAAGTTGAAGGTTTTTCTTTAATAATAAGTCCAGAAACCGTTTATTCTCAAGATAGCCCTTCTCACTAGTTCTTGAGAATTTCGAACTTGGCTTGTTATTGCAAAGTCATGCAGTTGGATTTTCATTGACCTATTTTTTACTGAATTATCGTTCATTTCATTACATAGTCACTCACTCTATTTATTTCGTCTTCTCTGGTCTTTGCAAAAATGCATTTTGTCTAGGTTTCCTCTATATCCCGTGTTGATTGCATTCAAGCCTCTGAAACTCTGACTTATGTGTTGTGACTCACAAGGAATTCACTTTTGCATTTTTTCTTAGATCCATCTTCATCTTGCAGTCAAAAGTTTTTGTTTTTCCGAAAATAATTTTGTAATTCTAATTTGCATTCTTTCGTCTGTTTTAATCTTCCTTCCCGTAGTCCTCCTTCTTGACTCTACCCTTCTTCTGTAATCACATTCCCATTTTTTGTCTCTTACTACCAGTTTCATGTTTACCCGTTCCATAATTCACTGTCTATACTTTTAGACAACACAACAGTTATATTATTATTTGTTTTTAATGCCAGTAATATGTTACCCTTAAAATAATCTTAAAGATGTAATGTCATTAAAGTTTGCGAATGTCATCAAAGTATCCCATATCGAGTTCATAGTGGCAGATGAAGTAGCGAGGTCATTGCAAGTAGCACTTTCTTGTATTTCTGGATGAATTTTGATCCCACATGGAAAAATTCTCCCAGAGATAGCATATCCTTTTCTACAGCATCCAAATATTTCAAATAGTCATTAGTCCTGTCTATTCTGTTTACTGCCATTACATAAATATTTTCTTGCCGGGAAAAGGAATTCATAAGGATGTGAAAAAGCTCAAATCTTCCAATTAATTGAGTATTAATATGTAAAGAGATGAATCCTTATTTCGAGTATTTCATATGATTAAAAATCAGGAGTTAAAATACGAAATTTTAGAAATATTACTGTACAAACCTTGCTGCCATCCACTGAGTATTCAGGAAAGTGGACTTGTAGTGTTTATAGCTTAAGAGCGAGGAGAAATTATTTTACATACATTTGTAGAAATAGTAAACAAAGCGGATTATGAGGCGCTAAGGCTGTCAAAACATGGCATCATATACCAGGAATCTTGGCCACTGGGAGGCTCCAATTTTTCATTGAAGCAGGTTATTTTTATTGATAAATACTCCGGTTTCTGAGTTTCTGAGGTACTGAGTTTCATAGTAAAGATGCACTTCGCGAGTGTATAATATTGGCCATATTTAATGCAATCGTTCACCGGAGACATGTATCCCTCGCCTGATTAATTGAATCGCCCCAGTCCAGAATTGGACGATAACAGGGACAGCAACCCGAGGACTCGGGAAGAAAATGAATGCAATGGACTTTTATGAGCTCACTGAATCCCATGTTAACTTTTAGTTAAAATTGAAACGGCATTGTTACCTAAGTGCTTGGTAACAGGCATTTTTTTTATAAAAAATTGTGAATTCTTGGAAAAATAAGAAGCGTACCCCATACAACTTGAATGGCAATATCATATCCTTGATTAATTTACGAATTCGATGTAGAGTGACATAGTGATATGCATTAGAGTGTCATTTAGTGGTACGGCCTTCTTTGTATTTCAATTTGATTATTTCCCTTTCCTATGAGTGGTCGGCATATCCTTTCTTTAATATTTTCCTCCATTCCGCTTTTATGTACTTCCTCAATCTTCCTACCTTTATCTCTAGATTCCTCTGCTACCCTGTCTTACCACCTAATCTTAGTCCTTCCTACCTTCTCTTCCCTGGCACGTCCAATCTTAGCACTTTTTTTCCAACGCACGCATCAGTTCTCCTTTCGAAATACTCCATTTACATTAGTTTTCCTGCTTTCTTTTATCTTTTTATAAACTGGTCCCATTTTAAGTGTCCCCTAACGTATTAATATCTGATTCTATCATGCCTCGTCATCCTATCCATCCACCTTATCACATATCTCTATCACCTCAAGTTTCCTCTCTTGTGCCCTCGTGGTGGCCCATAATTCTATAATACAGGTCATTGAGGGCTTCTCTACTTTTTACACTGAAGGTATTTGGTACCCTTTGCATTCATTTTGTAGATCTACACAACACTCCACTCATTTTCCCAATTGGGTTCATCCGCGTTGGATTCTGTGGAATAACTCAGCTTCCAAATATCCATCCTTCTCTAGGATTGTTCCCCGGTATCTGAATATCCTAATTGTCCGTGGGACTTCTCCTTGCAGTCCTGCTGAGGCATCATCCTGCTGCTCTTTGGCCACCATATACTCGGTTTCCGTCAATCTAATTCTCATTCCCCCTCTCTTCTATAGCCTTCCTCCATTCTTCTAGTTTCTCCTGTAACCTGGCTTGGCCGTTTTCACCCAGAACAGCGCCAACGGTAAACACCGTGCTCCATGGCGCATCGCTTTGGATGCCTGAAGTCATTACATCCATTACCAGATCAAACAAGAAAGGGATGCTTACTCGAGGCAAGAGGGTGCTTACTTCGGATGCAGACAGACTTTCATCCCTCTGTCACACTGATACTACTTATAGCGTATATCACAGCACCTGCGTATTTCATTTATTTCTTCGGCACTTTTTTTCCCTCATTCATCTTCATACTTTGTTTCTGTACTCTGTCATGTGCTTTCTCCAGATCGACATATACCATGTGAATCTTCAAATTCACCTCTCAATGCTTTCTATTTGGCGTGCAAAGTGCAAAGGTTGCGTCCATGGACCATCTGCGTGGCGTAAATCCAAACTTTTCATCGCATATATCTGTTTTCTGTCTTATTCTACTTTAAATAATCCTTTACCATAAATTTGACCTCCAATAGTTACCACAATCCTGCATATCTCCTTTTCCTTTAAAGATCGATATTAGTATACCTACTTCTTTTCCATTCATCTGAGATATTTTCCTGTCTCCAATTTTTGTACTATGTTCCATACTATATCTACTCCCTCCTCTCCCAAGCTCTTCTATAATACTCTCGGGATAGGATCAATCCCCACCGCTTTCTTATTTTTCTTATTGCTGCCTCAACCTCCTTTCGACTTATTTCCATTGCTATTCCCTAATTTGTTAAACCACATCAATTATTTCTCTAATGTTTTCCTCGGTGAATATCATTTGAAAGTACTCTTTCCACCAATGTCTGATCTTATCATGGTTACATAGTACCTTACTATTATTCACCTGCTTCTGTTTAACGAACGTGTGATAGTGTTCCTTTTTATTAAAAAATATTGGATATTTATATAAATGCTGATATTCCATCATCGCGAGAATTTCACACTTGACAGAAATCATTATATCATTTCAAATTTTGTGGAGAACCCTTAACGTGCTCGTCAAGATATGTCGGCGATTTTATCCCCCCCCCCCCCATAAATACACGAAAAGTTTTTCTCCAGAAGGTGAAAGAAGACGCCAGACAAATATTCGTGGAGCCGTGTGAGGGTCTCTCTCACATTAATAATTCCATAGCACCAGAAGCGAACTTGCGTTCTCCAAACACTCACTGTAGCGTCACAAAGGGTGGAATCGTAAACTGGAAAAAAAAATACTCGGTAGGTATCTTCCCCCCGCCCTCTTGCCAGACCTCACCGCCCTGTGACCCTGAAGGGAGATGGGAAGGGAGAGGGGAGGAGGAAGGGGACCTCTGCCTGTCACTCACGTATGAGATGTAAATATGGGAGATGGGTGCAGATGGTGAGAAGGAGGAGGCGTGTAATTATTTTTCTATTTCCTCGGCGTTCTTGGCGAAAGCGCTTCCTGGAGCGGAAGGCCCTTCAACTCCGGCGCTGTGCGTAAAAACACTTCACGACTGCAAATCCTCCCATCCAAATGCTCCAAAAGGGCTTCCTTCTTCTCTCCCCGTCTCCCATTGCGGAATGTTCCTCTTTCGTGAGGTTTAGAGAAAAAGAAACCCTGCGCTTTCACTGGGAAATACGTTCCCTGGTATTTGCCAGCGCAATAGGTGATGGCCACTTTATGCTTTTACCGCAGTCGGCTTTTATGTTGCCGGGTAAATTAAGAACTCCCGTACTTTTGCACCCGGTGTATTTACTTCTCAGTTACTGTAAATATTTTCAAATCCAAGTGAATTATAACCGAATGCATAATAAATTACATATATGCTGTGAATTTAACAAAAATGAGAACTAAACAAAGTCCTTCAAATTAGTGTAATTTTGTCGAAATTCCGTTTTTAAATAATTCGGGGCTCTTTGACTATCTCCTACACGCAGCCGTCAATTCCTAGCATATGCGAGCACATAATAATATGCTTTTTTAAATTATTTGAAGCTAATATATTTAAAAAATAAAATATTTATGTATTAACTTTGTGGGTGGAAGGCCATTGTGATCATGAATGAACTTCGTATCAAAAAATTAGTATAGTATAGTAGAGTATAATCTGACAAGGCTAGAATATTTTTCACATTAAATTTAACTCCTTTACTCATGCAATTCTTTGAAAGGTACTTCAATAATTAAGAGAAAAATATATATAATAGCTGATATCTGCCGATTTTACGAGTGCGGTGCATATAAATTTCATTTGATCTCTTCATAAAGTACTGTAACCATAATAGTTTTTGGTATGAAGTTTCCAATTAAAGTTTTGTAAAAAGTAAAAATAATTACTGAGCATTATTTATTCAAATTTTGAGTTGTACTGTAATTTTTACTTGACTTAATACTTGTAAAATGAAAAAGGGATTGGATTTAAGATTTTCATTACCTAATATCTTGGATACCTTTGATACCTTGGATATATTTGATAACTCGTTAAAGTGTACTCGCTCATCTCACAAGCCTTTATGATACCTTTTTCATCGTACATACACTCACTATCTAATTTTATAGAAAATTATTTACAATGGACGTACAATGATGCTGATGATGATGTTGGCACACACATGAGGTTATTTTTTGAAACTCACCTGTTTTTTTTAAATCTCGTTACAGTTATTTTGTGGAATCTAGGAAGATTTTTGCTAATGGTTTTAAGCTTATTGAGTTGCTGGGTTTAATAAATGGGTTTAAGACTTATTGTAACAGAACTGCTACCAAAAATGTACAGAATATTTATATTATTGGCATTTTTGTGTAATATTTTTTATATCTAATACAATAATATCTCAAACTGAGCTCCTAAGCGCTAAATTTGACTGTTTGAGGTGTTATTGAGAATAATCATTACTTCCACAGCAATGGAATATGAAACTTCATAAGCCATTTTCTATTAATAATTTCATGTTGGGCATTCTCAGGCCCGTAATCTAGGATCCATACGATTTTAATGCACAGGGTTTTACAAGCTGTCCTAATAATAATAATTAATAGTGCATACTATGTCGTTGGTACTGGGTAAAGATTGTGTAAAACAATATTCTGCGGCGGATACTAGTTTTTTCGAGTTTTTTTCAAATCACATGTCCAAACTACCTCAGTCACTTAATTTGAATAAATGTTCCACTCTGGATTGTGATGACTTGAAATAGTATTTCAAATGAAAGAATCAAGTTTTAGAAATAATGGAAAATATCATAATTTTCTTTTAACTCAGCGTCGAAAAACTTGTCTCCCTCGTGTATCAAGATTGAATCGTTCAGGGAAATGCGCACGTAGCTGAAAAGAAAAATTGCGAAACAGAGACTCCCTTGGTTAAATTGGCTAAAATTTTATCTCAGAATGAATACATCTACTGTGTACATAGTGGCCGAAATCGCGAAATTCTTTTAGTTCCGATTTCCTCAGTATTACTACGCGTGAATTCCCATTACCCAATCAGATATTTTAATTTTTTCACGTACGCTATCTATAGGGCTGATTTGCGCCGGGGAGTGAAAGAACTTTTCGAATTACGAGATGTTTGATTGATTCAATTTCGTAGATTGAGTTAAAATTAAAGTCCATCTTAAAAGGCTGGCTTACATTTTATCATTAGAAATCTTCATGGTATTAAGCACGCAAATTAATATATTTCCGTGCAATTTATTATCATAAATTCCTTATCGTTATTCAAAATTCTGTCCTTGCAGCCATGGATGGTCCGCAACTCACGATGACACCTGCCCAACTGTTGGCCCGTCAATTCTTTCCGAACCACGATTGGTAATGTATTTACATATTTCGTTTTCTTTTTCTGGAACTAAATGATAATGTATGATCTTTTCGAATGATAATATACCCTCAGCGATGAGTGGAAATAGCAAAATGTGCTATCAAATCAAATTTAATAATCTCCACCTCTCAGAACTATCATTCTTCACTAAAAAAACTTTGGGGACCATGACTACTCTCATATCTATCCATGCGTTAACATATTTCCATTTAAGATAAAAATTGCCAAAAATTGCCACAAAATTGTTAACGCTGTATCTTTTCAAGACGTTAACAAATCAGAATAAAAAACGGGGAATCATGCGTTTGACTTTATTCACGTTTGCGTTAATGATCCTAGATACTCGCAACTCTCTTATCATTACACGATGCTCTGTATTTCTTCATCGCCCTCATTTCCGCGCTGGAGGTCGGTGATGAGTTAAAGTATTAGAGCATGATGATGATGGTCTGGGCTGCTTGACGATGAAAGCGAGTTGTAAGTTTTGCCTCAGTCCTTATCCAAATGATTATATGATACATTATTGTGTGGCTCAGCGCCTTGGAGGAGCATGTTTTCAGGAAATTATACGGTGGAAAACAAATTTAAAAATATAGGAGCTTTCAAAAATATCAGTTTTGGTGGCCCTTTGAAGACACAATCTAGCTCATATCCATATTTAGCTAAGAAAACGACCTTTTTATCATCGTAATGGTGTATCGTATCGTGCTTGCCAACTTATCCACTTTAACGCTATCTTCAGTGGATAATCAGGCATTAGATAGTTACAGTTTCTAAATTTATATCTCGCGTGTCAAATCTTTAAAATTATTATTTTTGTTTTTATTGACAACCCCGTGATATCATGAAACTTCTGTTTTTCCTCCAAAATTTAACTGAAACATAGCTTTTCGTCGTATTTTCATTAGTTTTAGGGCGTGATGAGTGCAAAATAGCTTATTAATAATTAGACGAGTTAATTAAGCAAGAACACAAATTATGAGCGGGTACCTACCCGAGAGGTATATATACCTAATGCCCTCATATATCGTTTGTGGCTCAAAGTGATTACCCTAGGATTTAATAATTAATGCAATGTTATATCTAAATTTGACTTACCTGCTTTTTTCCCAAGGTCGTCTTCAATAACAGGAATACTATATGAATAAGATCGGATAATAATTATAAACTGAGTGGTTAATGGCTCGCTTCCACTCTTCTGGCTATGCTCAAACGTTGCATCACATACTCCGTTCTGCTTTGAAGATTTCTCATCTTACCTCCTTCCAGAGCCTCTTCCAGCACATTCATGACTCTCTGAGTCTGATCCTTCTTGTACTCCTATACCATAAATCTGCTTCGTTATTGGAATATTATCCATTCTTTCTTCGTTTAATGTTTCCAGTACAGATCAGATCTAGATGACAATGCATTCTTACGCTATATCTACCTCTTCAGAGACAATATGAGCTGCTATTTTCCAATATTCATTTGTATTAACCCTTTGAGTGCGGCATGACGTGATATGACGTCATGGTTGTCTTAACGCCGGTGCTGATGACGTGATATCACGTCAAGGTTACCGTGAGATTTGAAGCTTTCACTTGGGAACTATCACTAGGCCCCCTAGTGAAAGCTGGAGCACTCACGGTACCCTTGACGTGATATAACGTCATCAGCACCAGGGTAATGGCAGCCATGACGTGATATCACGTCATACCGCACTCAAAGGGTTAATCGCTCAGCTGTTTGATTTGACAGCCATTTCCTCGCGTTGCGAGGTGGCCCAGGGAAAGGAACTGGCCCCCCTACCCTGAATATGTGAAACTCAACTCACACGCCTTTGGCTTAGTCTGAGGTGAGCTCTACCCTTATCTACCCCAAAACAGCCTTCTGGTTGAAGCACTGAGTGAGTGAGTGAGCCATTTTACCACGTTTTTATTAAGTCTCTATCTTGTTTGTTTGTCTTTCCGACTTGCCACCCGGCAAAAAGATCGCGAGCGGAAGGCGTCCGCTGCTCGAAATCGAAATGAAAGCGATCAAATTCCTCAACTTGCTAAAATGGAAAGCGAAAGTTCTTAGCTCTAGTGAATGAGTCTCCGGATGCCTATGTTTCTCGCCTTGCCTCTCAGCGAGAATACGCTGCTGAATACGCTGCAATAATCCTTTGTTCAAGGACTTGACCATCAACAACTTTGCGCGCGTGGACGAAGCGGATATTGTCCGCAGATTAAATTTTTAGATTAAAAAAATTAATCTAAAAACCACATTTTTATTTAAACTAAAAAGAAGAAAATAAACCACCCTGCCTTGGCCCAAGGTCCCACGATTAAATTTTGCAGGTAAAAGACTACATGTTCAAAACCAAAAACATGGTGCGCATCAATTTCAATATCTTGAATCAAATTCTTTCTCTGTAAATATTCATTACAATAGTACAACTAAAATCTCAAATATATGATGATGAATTTATATCACTCCACTGTCAAATGTAAAGCGTCATAAAATTTGCTTCAGAGTTGAAGCATAATTCTAATACTTATGACATTTCATATACCTTTACGACAATACGATTTTAATAGAGACAGGAGATGAACATGAGAGAAAAAACAGACAACTCGATTCCTACTTCTACTACCCAACTACTTCTGGGGAAGTCACTTAATCATCAAGGCAGCTCAGGGCTCCATAATAAATACATGTTGATGCGCACCACGTTTTTGGTTTTGAACATGTAGTCTTTTATCTGTAAAATTTAATCGTGGGACCTTGGGCCAAGGCAGGGTGGGGGCAGGGCAGGGCAATTAAAACGTGGTTTTTTAGATTAATTTTTAAATTTATTGTACTATATATTTAACAGTCACTTTGAAAAAGCTCCAATTAACTAGTTCCATAGGTCTCAATAGCATTTCTCGATTGAAGGCCTCACAACTTCTCCGACGATAATATTGGTAGATTCTTACTCCGCCACCGGAATTTTTTCAAACTAATCGACACTCCTGCCTGCATCTGATTGGTTGCTTGATCCAAGAATCAGATGAAAATAAATAGTTACGTCAATAGACACCATCATATCATTTCCTTTCGAGGTCGGTGGTAGTCGAGAAGTTGAATCTGTTGGATAGTCAATGAATTTAGTCATTGTGATAATCCCGGGAAAATTGGCTCCCCTCTACTAATTTCCCTGACAATCCCCTATCCTTATAAATAACTTCGGTTTTGTTACACTCGTTTAATGCTTCCTTCGTGTACTCACTTCTGTTTTAAAGCTCCTAATATCTTTCCTCTCTACAGGCTCTACCACATTCACCCATGAAATTCGCGGTCTATTCCTTCCTCTCTCGCCGTTCGCTTGAATATCATGCATCTTTACGATGTCCTATCTACTCCCTTTCTTTTAATATAGCCTTACTACCGAAGTAGATTCCTTTTGTATCATTTATGTCCCTGTTTTCAATAACTACTGACAATCGAATTCGATTTGTTTATGGGATTCGGGAACACCCTCTTCACAGTATGCCTTAAATATAATACATTAAATTCGTTTATGAGCACTGAAGGGAGTATCGTGTAAATGGGCCTTTCGGCTCGGAAACAGTTCCTTAGGCTAGGTACATGTGGGACGTGTTGGAAATGAAAATCTTGGTAGTATAACGGACTTGGGTACCTAAGTTAATCTCCTCTACCAGCTCCCACGGCCAGAGTTAACCAGACCTTTCATGCTCAATTCCCAACAGAGGTTGCTGGTTGGCCCCTAGATGCACTTAGTGTATGAACTGATTGCAGCTTCATCTGTGCATTCTCATTGATTATCTCCCCATTAATTAAGTTCATGACACCTTTACGTCGCCATACTGCAATGCGAGGGAAAATTTGACCCGTTATTCTCGTCCTCGCTCGTCTTTTAACCAGGCAGAGCATATGCCCACGACGGATTCTGATTTAAAGCGTTCCGAACGAGCGGGTTTTTCTAGCACTTGAAAAGCCAAATTAGCGTGAACACAAATATACCACTGCTACCAGTGCAGCGTCAGCCCGAATACTGGCGTATGCACTCTGTGGAATTATACTCTGATTTCCCAGACGGCTGTTAACTGTGTTCGGTTAAAACTGCACCTTGAATTATATCTGATGTAGAGGAAAGAGTGTGCAGAGTTTGTGCTTCAGTGTCACTACTTCAGGCCGTAAATTCTGAGATAAAACTTCTTCTGCATCGTTGCTGAATACTCCCCACATTTAACTCCAGGAGGGATTAGGATTCAATTGAAAAAATGTTCACCACTTCCAGGATTCTTCAAATTGAAAGATATACGTCATTATCAACATGGGTACTTGAAACTTCCATACAAATGCCTGTGGAGCATATGTATTCATCTCGACATTGTCGTATTTTACTTACAACCAGTTTAAGAACAGATTCTAAGGATTTGTAGAAAAAGATGTCTCACGTTCCTTGGGAGTAATTAAACTAGAGTATAGGAAGCCTAGAAAATATAAGTTAACTATTCCGATAGTTTATACTAGCTAGTTCTCTCACATACGAATAAATTATGAAAGGGTAAATACTGTCAATAGCAATCACCTTATTGAGAAATTCAATATAATTAATCTATTATGATATTTTTAAATAAAGTAATTATATTTAGTTTTACAGAATGGATATAAGGAATTCATGCAGAATACCTTCTGGAATTTTGACTAAATCTGATTGAGCATTCCTATCAAAGAGTGAGAAGAATTTTTTTCATCGATCCTTCAAATATCATTCCGTATTTTCCGAGGCGAATCAGCAGATAGTGCTATAAATTCCCTCAACATTCCTTAAAGAAGTTATTTTTTTCGGTTAATGTGAAGACTGTTTGTTTGCTTTTCTCTACCATCGAGTTCCATCGCCTTGTGTTGCCTCGTTGACTACGTTTTAACTCTAATCCAGGAGGTATCTTTAGGTTGAAGCATTCTTCATTGGTAATAGAAAGAAGTAACTCCTTTAAAAAGTGTGTCGACATATTTAAGGAAAATACACAAAAGTGCTTAGTTCTGAAATAGCTTTCGAATTCTGCTGTGTCTTCGTTGTTTGATATCCATATTTCCCAACATTTTCAGGCAGTATCGCAAGAAAATCAACGTGAACATGCTTGAAATGGAAGCAAAAGCTCGAGATCAACATATAAAGATGCAGTATATCCCTTAACCTATTTCAGGAGGCCTAAATGGAGAAAGCCCTCGACCCAAATTAAATGCTTAGGAAATTCTTTGATAGAAAGTATTTTTGCAGAATCTTCTAGCAGGGGATCCAATTAAAACTGATCCCCCCGTCCCAAGGCATATGGCGTAGAAGGGATCAGGAGTTCAGCAGCGTTTTTTGGTCCGTCCCAGTTCCCTTCACCGCCGAAATAACTTCGTGGTACCTGAAGAACAAGCGGACCTGTAGGTTTAAGGTGCACCCGGGCTTAAAACTCCAACTTCCCCGCGTACCATAACAGGTGAGCTAGATCACCCGGACAGGTGATCTGGTTGAGGTGATATCGCCATCACCCGAGCTTTTTTTTATCCTCGCGCGTTCGCCTCATTAATGCCTCATTCTCCGCCTCCGCTGAACCTTGACTTGTACTCCCGCACTCCTCTTAACCAGTCCAGCCTCCCACCTCCGCCCTCTCCCAACACATACCCGTACTCTGCCCCGGCCTGCCTTCTCCTCCTCGAACTGTGAGATTAACACGAGCCGCTAATGCGCATCCAGCCGTTCTCCTTTGTTTTCTTTTCTTCATTTTTTTTAACCCGGACCATTCTTCGTGCCCGCGTCCTGTCACCCTACTTCGTCCCCCACTCAACTCTAGGCTTCGGCCCGGTGGGTATATTCCGCACATATATCCTCCGCTCCATTTCGCGAACCTTTAAAAAAAAAGAAAAAAATTCAAAAAAGGGGAACGGAAATAAAAACCATATCCCGTGAGGTAGCGGAGGTAAAGGGTAGGGTAAAGAGCCAGGGCAGCTTTGCGAATTCATTGTTCCGCCGTGCAAACATCGCGTGGCGCTGGGCGCGCTAACTGACTACCAGCGCCTCCTGTCCGTAGTCTCCCTCAGCTCACTCTTCTCCTCTCTCCCATGACGACGCCGTCCCAGCAGCAGCCGTGTGTGGAGGAGAGGGGGGCAGTGGGAGGGGGCGCAATGTCAAGCCAAATTAAATCATAACGACACCAGCGGCCATTTTCTAAAGGGCGGAAAAAGAGCGGACGCACTGTTTTTTCTTTTGGTAATTTTTTTTGGGAAAGGAAAATATTACGTAAGGACCGGGAGGTATAACGGGAGTTCACCCCATCGTTATTCCTCCCACTTACACATTACGTAGCTACGTGTAAGACCTCTCTCCCTCCCTCTCTCTTCCTCCTCACGCCAACCCTCGAAAGCTTTGTTTGCTCTGCGTGATGAAAAATTCTCGGAATAATTACAAATAAAAAAACAGCTGTTTTTTTGCGACGAACGGAGGAAATGAGTCGTAGTGCCCGCGCCTAGTCCCGCGAACGCTATGGATACGTATTATTATCCTCGTCGTGCAACGGATCGTTCTGGAAAGTACGAGTCTGAAATTACAGCCTGTGATTTGAGAGGGATTCGATAGCCGCGCATCCTACGGTGGTAGACTGGTGATAACAGGAGATGGCAAGGTCAGCCAATAGCCGGTAATAGAAGCGGCACGTGCACCAATTTGAAATCAATACCAAACGGTAAGCGAAGGATAACTATATGGGTTCAATACTGTAATTCATAAATCATCAATTTTAAATATAGAGGATTCGACTAACAATTTCATTACTAGAAATGCCTGGTTACTCATTTTGCAATAAGCTAATCAATAATGGCAAAATGATACTTAATCTACTTTCATTTTCTTACGAGTATTTTGACTCAAGAAATAGTTCTGTTTTATTCCCCTCAGCAAATACATCCGGTTCTTCAGTAGAACAAATTAGATGAGATTTAAGTTAAATTATTCCTGTCATTTCTTTAGCATTTAGTTTCAATGAATGAAAACAGTCATCTGAATTTAATAATCACACTTCACTTGGTGGAACCATATTGAGATTTGTAAATAATTTCTTTGTTTGCTCTGCGTGATGAAAAATTCTCGGATTAATTACAAATAAAAAAACATCTGTTTTCTTGCGACGAAAGGAGGAAATGAGTCGTAGTGCCCGCGCCTAGTCCCGCGAACGTTGTGAATACGTAATCACTTTTTGTTAATATCACAATTTATTTCATTAATTCCTACTGCGCAGTAGATTGCAAAGTGATTTAGGTTTTCAAGTTCATGTGTCTTCAATAATCAGCTGTGCAAAGTCGAAACCTGGGTTGGATCAATGAAAAGTATTGCGGATTTTTATAAAACCGAAAATATTTTCCAAGAGAGATGTTATTTTCAAACCTTTGACTCAAATTTATTTTCAATATTGTGCGGAATAAGCTAACGCTTTTATTCCCGAGACCACACTGGGATTTTAATGCGTAGAACTTTATTTCTTGAGGCAGCGTCCATCGCTTGCTTTCATTTAGGCGTTGACTCGGCTATGGCGCTGAATTTTAGTCACTCTTGACATTTTCTCAATCGTTCCGTACATGTCTTTCTGTACCTCTTGTAAAATATTAACAATGCAACCCGACAGCCCCACGTTGTGGGTCGGAAATGGAAACAATCTCTATTATCGTTAACTCAAAATACCCACGTGGTGAGTATCAAAATGGAAAATAAATGTGAGATAAATTAACCACGGTCTCCTACCTTTTTCAATTGCCCCAGCCTTCTCTGCGGTAGATAACATGAGAAACACAAAACAACATGCGATACGTGATAACTAGCAATTTAATTTATCAGACAAAATGATATCATTGAATCAAGACACACAAAAACAAAGTATATAATATCTTTACCTTTAACTTAAGGTCATGACCCAGACAATTGTAATATTCTGCGCCTTATACAGTTACTTCAAATGATTTACTTATCTTTAAACATTTTACGATAATCAACTTCTTTGAATTAAGCCATATATCTTCTTTAAACATTCATTACTCCAATGTAAATACAACAAAATTAGCATCAACCTCTAATCCGGGTTGTACCCAACTGGGTTGTATGGCTTATTTAAAATACAGAATTAAAGTCCATATTTACGCTCTTGTTGACAATACAGGTTGATACGTGGCCGGTGTCACTCTAGCTTTACAGCCTCCGGAACCCGTAGTCCTGGCGTAATGTGATCACAGCATCTGCACGAATGGTAGTCCTGTATCAGGGTCTCTCTCTCTCTGGCCCCAGTATCGCGGCTGAATGTCCGCTTCCTCCAGAATATGGCACAGAACCCCCACCACACGTCCGTTCCCTTCAAGAACTCTCCTGTCACTCCTCGCTCGTGCTTTTCTATTCGTCCCCTTCCCCAATTCTTCATTGTCGGCTCTGGCTCTGCCCTCCGTTTCCCTATTGTTTCACCGCGAAAAGTTAAACATGGTGGGTGTTTAATTGTTATTTCTCCCACGCGGTGGGAAAAGAATATGGAGGCCCGCGTTGTGTTACACTCTTATGTTTAGAAGTCAATCCCTCCTTAAGTTTAGAAGTCCTTCATTCTGCTGTATATCTCTGTTGGATCTCACTTTTTGTCGATTTCCCCTAAAATACAAATTTTAAAAAATATTTATCTTCATTACTCAATTTTTTAACCTTAGTTATTCCGGCTTGTTTAAATTTTGAATGAGCCCTCTAGCTAATTCATTGAAAATTTTTATACTCAACTTTATTTTTTAATGCTAATGTGAACGCTGAATTGAATGCAGGCGACGAAACGTGATATAAAAGAATGACTGGTCAGAATGTGTGGTTTAAGTTAAGGGCACAACTTGGCACCGCCGACAGTCTAATACATCATTCCATACCGTTGTACAAGTTGATTGGCTTGAAAAAACTTCAACTAATTGGAAAAACATGTTTTCCAAATAAAAATATTTGGTTGTATTCCGATTCTACTACTTCTATATTTTATGAACAATTTTGAAATTGGTTACACAAAGCAAATTTTCTTTAAAAAAATTATAAAGCATGTAGCAAAAATGAATGAAAGACATATCTTAAACTTAAACTCCGAATTTGGGCAATGACAATAATCTCAGTCAACAGTTCAACGTGTGCATAATTAATTACTCAGTTTAGTCCCCGCATAAGTGCTCAGTTTAAGTATTCGAGACGAAATGCCCTCAACGAGCTTTGGACGGAGGCATTTTTCCATTACCTGTTGTGAGAATGACTATTTTACCCAAAAACCGAAACAGTATCAACTATGGGAGGAAGCGTGTATCACGCTTGGGGCGGGATCACGATCAACGCTTTCTGAAGCGGCAAAAATGGGTGATATCAACCGCGTTCATTGTTATGTGTTGGAACCCATTACTAACGTCGGACTTTGACGGTTCCATCTACGGACCATGAGCGAAGCTTGTCTTACTCTAAAATTTCCGTCAAAGTACATCAATGTCAACGTATCATGGGAGAGCTTCTATTTAATATTGAACGCAACATTTACAACATTTGATTCTAATCGCTTATCTTCCTTTTTAACTTGACAATGATAAATAATTCACTCTGTTACCCAAAATGAATAGAAATGCTACGTACTAATATGCCCAATATTTATATGGCTAACACGTTTCACCGTAAACTCTGTAGTGCTGATTTTAAAAAAACTTCAACAAAATGACGCCTGACGCAGTCACGTCCACAATTAGCCCTACTTGATCAAAGTTTGTTAGTACTCACAATATTTCTGTTTCTACAATAAAATATGAAAATAAACAGCTTCGTCTCTACCGTTTAGAGCTCAGTTGTCAAAAACGCAATTCCGATCCGCAATCAGCCCCAATAATTCTCTTGCAATCATATAACTCTACATATTGACGGGAAAATTATGGGAAACTGAACTCTTCTCAGGCTCACCGTCGGGAAGTATTTCAGTTTTTGCTCAAAAAGATATCACTCACGAACCATAGTGGAGAAATACTTTTGTTCACCACACGTGGAACTATTATTGTACCGGAAAATGGCCAAATACAAATGCCCTCGCTACGGTGAGTTAGTTATATTTGTCCTAATCGTGACGTGTGGGAAAAAATTTCGGTCGCTAACCGAAATCTATGTAGAGAGTAACATTAACGTTCCCTTCTGGGATGGACGAAGTCCCAACAAGTCTGGAGGGTAGGCACATGTACTCAACATTTCCAGTAGTGAGGTCTTAACACACTATTTTTCTTCCGCATAATGACTTCATTTATTCATACTTTCCCTTCCACAGCTCGCCCCGGTCCTGTTTTCAATCGCCTAGACTATACAGCGTATTATCTCATTACAGCCATCTTGTGCTATTTGTGTCTTAAAAGAAGACCAATTCACGCGTTGCCCTTTCATTTCTTTAACAGTCTCTATCCTGCTTAATCTGAACAGCTTTTTTAACGAAACCTACAAACTTCACATACCTTTGACTGTCGTAGATGCTTATTATTTACCGCCAACAATAGTGTATAGTAAGAAGTTAAAAATAGAGTTAACGACACCAAGTACTTGTAAAGGTGGCTTCTCACGAACAAATTTCGAGTAATCTAAATTGATTACTAGGATATTAATTTTGTGTGAACAGGCACAATAGTATTCTAACTTGCAAGAAAATAACCCGACTTAGTAGCGTTTAGGCTAATTCCTATTCCCCACGTGACTAGTTGACGCGCATATGTATGACAAACATTAGACATTTCGTGGGAAACATTAGACAAGATGTACGAAACTAATTGCCCTTCTCGTATTGCATTGACTTTAATATTTCTAGAGCTTATTAGGCTATATTAATGTTTCTTTGCCGTCGTATTAACAAAGTATTTATTTATCACCTCAACAATTAAATATTTTTTCCGGTCGCCTTATTTTTATACGGTGGAAAATATTTTCCTGACTGACGTGTACGTTCGTATTAGATTATTGAAGGTTATGTAAGAGCCAAAATGTATACAGAAAGAGCCCCCAATGAAATATCCCAATGAAAAGTGTTCGAGGTTTCTCGGGATTCCAACCGGAGAGTTGGGCTATAGAATTTTTTTGTGTTTTATGCGATCTTAATGGACTATGATTTTTCATATAGCGGTCTCCTCAGATTCTTCGACAAACGCCTAGCCGATATAACGCTGGTGTTAAGTCAGTTTTGGCAGCAAAATTCTCCACGGTGACTCAAAAATAAAACTTTTATTTTGTTGTTATTCAGCGTTCCTAATATTACGTTTAGTTTTAAAGCCGGAGGTTAAGAGAAAATCCAAACTAAGGTTATAAATAGCCACTATATAAATAATAATCATTTATCTTATTTTATGGTACTAACTGCTCGAAATGCAACTCTAGCCATAACATTCGTGTTTTTTTAATTTGTAAAAATGGTTATATCATTTTTTGAGTGTAAAGTCAAAATAAATGCGCAGTGATTTCAATCTGAAGCTAAACAGAATCTGAGAGCGGGAAAAGAGATTTTATTTTTTTACAAATATGAGTACCAGAGCGAGCGAAGAAGAACATTATATACCTGTACTTTTGTTAAACTACCACCAGCCTATGCATTTTAATTGAATAAGTAATTAGTAATTGATTTACATCTCGTTAAACATGGAGCTTAAGGTGTTTGTTACATTTCAACTGCGTGTAGCAGGAAGATTCATTTAGTATTTAGGTGCTGCAAGAGGAGGGTGTTTCAATTGAAAACCGGCAAGTGAGAAAATGGTATCAGGATTAACCTGTTTTTTATAAAACTGTGAGAAAATTCAAATTTCATCAAATTTCTATTTTATTTTTTGTCATGTGCATGAGTGATATGTCAGTTCCTGCAGTTGATCCAAGCATTATGTAGAAAATCAGCATGAGACGTATCGAAATAAAAGTCACTACCTGACAATGAATAATGTAAGAGCTCTATATTGCAGTTGGGCAATGAGGCCCATGGTTTCTCGGGAGTAGAACCCTTTTTCAAGGCCACCCCTACACTCAGGGGAGCAACAAAGTCTGGAAGCCGATAAAACAATTTCTAAAAGACCGCAGAAATTCACTGTACCGTTTTCATGAATTCTCCCAACTTCTTTGTGCATTACAATAGCGACTCCCTTGGGTTCAGGAATTGTGAACGCCATTCTGCCCCGTAGGAAAAAAATGCTTTCTCTGAGCTCAAAACTTTCTCAGAGTTATAAAACATTCAGCAAGCCTGATAGAATTTCATACGTGTGTGTCTGAAAAAGGCTTTTCAACATGGATAGGTATTCAAGGAAATTTCAAGCAAAACTAGAATAACTGAAATTCGATAAACGAAAGATCTGATCCTAAGAAAAATCACTTTCATCAAAATTTATTTTCGATCATTGAAGTAAATACTCAGTCGCAATGGGAGAGACTTATGACGTAGTGGTGGAAGTGTGGTGCTGTTGAAATACATATAATATGAGAGCATTACATGATGGGAATGAGTGGATGAGGGAAAGGAATTTATCGTGAAAACTTAAAAGGTCCTGCATTTTTCAAGCACCTAATATACTATAGAGTTTTTTTATTTGTGTTTATCAGCTTCATTTGGAGTTAAATGAGAGGCCATAATAATTAAGTTTTATACTAAAAAATTATGTATTGGTTGATTTCATTTTCTGGAGTTTTTCAGATTTTAAAGAGGGTGATACAAATGATGTCGAGTACCAACGACTAAAGAAGCTAACTTCCTTTCCAACCTTTTGGCGACTTAATGTCACCAGTGAAATACTTCATTGACTCAAAACAATGACAAAAATAAATTCATCTCTTTGCACTGCAGTTTTCATGAATATCTTCCACCGTCAAATATCGTTAAACGCAAATTATAATAAAATTCTTGTTGTATAGAAAAGTATAACAGTTATCCTTTCTCGGTGTCACTTGCAATGAAACATTTTAGAAAAAGTCTAACGCAGAGTCGGAATATTTGCCAGAAACTGTAATAGACCACAATAGCTTTGATCCACATTGGCACCTGATGAGAAAACCCCTGGATGTACATACGTTCGATAAATCACGATTGGAACAAAATTATCGTAAAAAGGTAAATCAGTCCTGTAATTCTGATTCGTAATTTTTTTCATTAGCTAAAGTTTGTAATTTAAGAGGTGAGCCATACTAATCACTCATCCAAAAGTTGAGAAACTATTCATGTATTTTAAATACATTATTTTTACATTTTTAGGAATGTTTTGAGTTAATTTATGATGAAATATTATTTATTAATTTATTAAAAGTCAACGGAATCTCAAACTTTCGGCTATAGATCACTGGATGCCGCATGTTGGAGACTGAAGGTAGATCTTTAGGAAGCCAGTACTCCGTAAACCGCGAAAATCCCATCTCCTTCCTATGAATTACCCCAACCTTTCCATTGACAGGCTTTAATACCCTTGAGCTTTCACTTACTTCCTTAATCCTTCATGTTCAAACTTCCTCCCTCGATTGAAGTCTTTAAAACTCTATTACCTCCCATCTGCTCTCTCATCATACTTCCGAGGTTTCTCCAGCAATTTTTCTCCTCTAATAATCCACTTGCCGAAAGTAGCAAGATTTTGTACCGAAGAAATTGGCGATCTTAACTGGAAATGAGAGTTCTTCCCTCAGCTCTACAGCTATACATCTTAGCCTCAAATTCCTTTCTTCGCATATTTTCCAGTGACCATGTAGATACTATTAGTTTATTTTACTGTTATGAATTTCTTCTGAATCCCTTTTTGTCCAAGTAAAATGCAACGGATTCGTAAATTGGGCGGCCACGCAAATGTATGTTGTATTAGTCATAAATTTTTCTTGTTAGCGTTCATCATCATTCTCGCTATAAAATAAAAATCTTCAGTTTGAGTGATAAATTTGTTTAATATAGTTTTTTTGCATGACCAATAAAAAATCACCTTAGATGAAAAGCTTATCATTATTTAATAAATATTAAACCCCGCAGTTTTTTACAGTTTCAGTGCGTAGCTAGTTCAGGAGAGGAAGCGCAGAAAACTATTCTCAGTGTTATTCATCGAAAGAGAAACCGTAGCATTGAAGTCATTGTAACATAGTAATTACAGAATTATTTATGGATTATTAAATTGTGGGAATATAACAGTTATCTTCAGACCCATTCATTTTTTGGAAAAACATATTATTTTGTATTTGAAGTTCCTCTGCACAATTTTCTGGCATAGACTGCTAGTTATTTTAAACAAAAATTCAACTTTTGTTTCCCAAAACTATTTCTCTGATATAAATATTTCGTTTAACTCAGGCCTGTTGAAGCAATTGCACCAACGGATGAGCCAATGTATTCTAATAAGATTCCAGTTTTGGAAAAGCCAGTGGCCACGAAAGCATTTTCTCTATAGCTTGGAAATTTAAACAGTCATCTTTAAAGTTACCCTGGAGACGTGTGTTCCTAGGTTGCTAAAAATAAAATTTCCCGTTCTTCTTTAATGTCACGGGATAAATTTCCTTCGACTCACAATTCCAGTTCACTCACTGTCGGGATGATCGAGATTCACTCATTCGCTTCGAAATGCGATCAATTTCTCACCGATGCAAATTCACGCTGCATTGAGCTTCTCTCGGTAGTGAGCGCTAATGTTTTCTTCCGGATCACCTCGGGGTCGTGAGTCTCTGGCAGACCCGGATCTCATCCAAACTGCGACGGCCCCCATCAATTTGCATGCAGTCGTAGCGGACGACAGAGCGGAGAAGAAAAGGATTGGTCCACCCGATAAAGACTGGTCTCACCTCTTGACGCGGAAGAGACCATTAAACGTTCCATCCTCACCCGAGCGTAGACTTTGGGGAGGTAGGCGACGGAATTGAGCAATCCCTTAGACCGGTGACATTCGACCGCGGTGAATATATTTGCCCTCCGACGACTTTGACTCGATGGTGGGTCATCCCTCAAGTCACGTGACTGGACCAATTCTCGGACATTGACATTTTTTTCCTCTAAATTGAGAATTCACCATTTTTTGTTGCCGGCCCTTTAAGGATAGCCTCCAAAATATTCCTCCGTGAACAACCGAGTTTCTATCGTCATTTGTTAATAAATAGTTGGCTTAATATTTCCCATGTACTTAAGAAAATAAGGGGAGACTGTTCGATTGAACTTTATCATGGCGGATAGGGCATTGGACCCGTAATTTTTTTATAGACTTATGAATCAAAGCCTGTAGAAATTATTAGACCACTGGAATGTGCTTTCATCACCGCAAAATTACACCAACATCTAAGGAGTCAATTTCTGGTGACAGGATTTTCTTAGCGAATACCTACCTGGATTTCATGCCTTTCAAATGAATAGCACCTTGCAATTCACAAAAGCGGCAGTCTATTGTGTAGCGAACACCATCATTTAGTAGGTATCTAACTTATTGGCAATAATCTAGAAATTGACGTTCATTGATTTCAACTAAGTACTCCTACCTCATATTAGACATTAGACCTATGGAACACATGGCAATGATAAGAAAATATAAGTTTTTTTGTCATCTCTATGGTTAATTTTCTCAAAAAAAGATCTTTCTTTAAGTCATGTAATTTTAGTCAAAATGTCTATCCAATTTTGTCTCAGGCGATTTTTGTCGATCAGGGATATCGCCTCGCGCAGGGAAAAATAATAAGTATTCTGCTGGCTTTTTTCTACTTAAAAATAATACACTGCTTAAATGAGGGGTTAAATTGATTATGCATTCTTGAAGTTTCTTTTTTCTCTTGACGCTTGGGTTATAGCTCCTTCCTTTGTCTTGTCTCCCGATGGTTGCTCGAGGAGTCGGATTAGCAAATGGTTCCCACTGACTGTCATCATCATGAATGCCTCCGTTCATAAGTGCTCAGCTGTCACTGCTGTCGTGCACGTCAGCTAGACCGGTTGGCTAAACTGCGCCACCTAGCGACAGTGAGTAAAGGTGCTTTCCAATCACAAAGTGGATATCAGCACACATTTTAGCTGATGGAAGCGCACATCCAATTCAACGACTTGAGCAATCTTCACTGAGATTTACCAAATGGCAGTATAATATATCACTTCAATAAAAAATCGGTCAAAGTCGTTATTAGTAAGACTTCACTCCGAATCAATATATTTTTTCCAAGTAAACATTGAAATTTGTTCCGATTTCAGATATTATTGTTTTTATTACCACATTTCCACGCAATCACAAGATTCGTTAGCTCCCGCACTCGCTAACGCAGGCAATCTACGAGGTACATTTTTCTATCAGTTTAAAGAAGATTTTTTGTTTTAAGTATTCTTCCGGTAAAGGTAGATATTGCAGAATACCAGAGAATCTGTTCCCAGTTTTTTACACTTCTAGGGGCCTATTTACGTCTAATAAATCCTTTTTCGCCGCCTAGCATACGATCTACCCTTCTTCATCCCGTCCATGAAGCCAATTCTCTTACTTCCTCTTCCCCGCTTGCTCAACATCCTCTATCGCATTCTTGAGCAACCCATCGCCCCTTATTCGCTCTATAACGCCCCTTCAGCTACCTACTCTGCCGATCCCGATTTTCATTCAGAAGTTACCTATCCTCGCCCACCATCTCAAGTACTTCCTCACAAGTTTAGATGACATCAAAAATGTCAATGAAACACTGTTGTGCTGAACATATTAACAAAGATTGGTGATTACAATGCCTTCTACGAGTTGAGCGCGCTAGTTTAAACAAACTGCTCGGCTTAAATGGTCCAGCTTAAATTATAAACAGAACAAAATTAAATAAAGCATTAACAACACAGGTTAAAAGGTCATCAATAACCTACCGATCAATAGGCAGAGAAAGAGTTTGCTAATGGTGCGCGTTTTTGTCCTCGGGATAATTATATGCATAGAGTGGGGTGACGGATAGGATGGGGGTTTATTCCGATAGTACGCCATAGTGCCATGTTTTATTTTCAGCCTCGCGATGACGTCATAATGGAATCAGTTCAGAGGACAGAGAATTTCGGGAGTCAGTGTTCAAACAACAGGAAGAGAGTGGAAGGAAATTGCCCTTGGGACACCATGTCGGAAAGGGGGGAGGGCAGGTGTGCAGCAGCTACGTATCGGTTGCTCAAATGCAGTTCCTTTTTTTCATTGTTTCAAGTCAGCTCAGTAAACACGAAAAATTGATACACCTCCAGAGTTATCTCTTTTTCCTTGCCATGGATCTGAAAACGAAACCTGTGAGCGATCTACCTGGTTCCGTTAATGCAACTCAAGAATCTGACTCTTGTGATCTATCATTGGTTTAATTTCAAAGATCGTAAATTTTAATCGGTGAGTTCATCGTTTTAACCTCTTAACGCATTTATTTCTAAGTTCTCAGTTTCATTCCTCTTTGCTTTTTGCAAAACTTTTGCTTCCCAATTGGAGTTAATTTTCTATTACACCTACGCTTCGATTTAGGACGTTATCGGCTAGTGAACGTCGAAAGATAACTGTGGAGTCGGGGACCGTCCTGAGATATGGAGGGTGAGGTACAGCCGTCCCATCCTGAGGGCTCGGATTCTAATCCTTGAAATGGTGGGTATTTTCATCATATTTCCCATCCCTACTTGGAAGTCTCACGGAATTTGTGCAATCACTCCGTCTGTCAGATGACATGTTGACTGGTGGTCCCATGGGCGCATTCTAATGAGGGCAAACTGACTTCGACGACAGGCTTCATTCCACCTTCCTCCCGTTAGTAAAAAAATCCCATCCCTTGCTATCTTATCCACCTATATTTCGCGGCGCAAATGACAAAACCGGTCGGTCCCTTTCCACAAATAACCAACCGACAAATTTTAAGCTATCCCGGACTAGGCACGGAGTTCCACTTTTACAGAGTCACCCGCAATGCACAGTTTTGCGAAATTCCACTGAGAAAAAAATCATCCGGCTTGACCGGGATTCGAACCCGGATCCGTCGATTTTCTAATTCTTGAAATGGCTGGAATTTTCATCATATTTTCGATCCCTACTTGGGAGTCTTACGGAAGGAATATCATGTGCAATACTCCGTCTGTCAGATGACATGTTGACCTAGATTTAAAACCCCCGGGAGAAAAGGACGCCTCGGTAGCCTAACTGGCTAAAGCACTCGGCTGGAAATCGAGGAATCTGGGTTCGAATCTCGGTCAAGGCGGATGATTTTTCTCTGTGGAATTTTGCGTAACCAACAAATATTTGATTTAGTGCAGAAACTTGGTCTCTATGAAAATAGGACGGAAATAGACTGCCAACTTTGAGATGCAAGTGCGGAGAAGAGTAGAGAACGTAGTGGAGGAGAGATGGAAAGGTAGACAAAAAAAGAAGTAATTAAGGTGGTAAAGTAAGTATGGCGGGTGAGAGGATTCTAAAAGAGATTAACAGGAGACAGAGTTGTCAGTTGAAAGAGACAATGAGGAATCAAGGGGTGTTGGAGGCCGTGATGAAGTGGAGGATATTGGGTCAGCGCGGAAGGGTGATAAAACGCCTTTGAGGATGGCATGAAGAGAAGAGGGGCGTCTTTCGTGAAGAAGAATGATATAGATAAAGAATTCAAGGCCTTCATCTTTGAAAACGTAGAAGATTTTTCCTCTCTGGCATCTTAACCGGTATATAAACCTAATCAGTCAATCGCCATAGTATTTTAGGCCATTGGAATAGAGTATAAGGGGATTGTTGGCTATTCATCTGGGGAATGGGATGCTGTGGGTATTTTAATGGAGGTGAGCGAGCGTAGTATGTGGTTCCAGCAACACTGACCCGAGAACTAGCTGACAAGATCTTGAATTAAGGTGGGGATAAGAGCCAGAAGAAGTGAAAGAGTAGTAGGAGGAAGTGGAAGGCGTGCATTAAATTTGCGTACGATTCCGTAATGACAATCAGATGCACATCTACACGCTACCCTGCGGGCCCCCACAGCGGTGATTGGCAAGGGGATATCGGGACACTACTGTTGAAACGATATGGTATTGGAGAAAGAGGAGAATGGCAGAGTTGAAGTGTATAGTTATGATGTTTCTAATGTAAGAATCACACTATTTGTTAGAACCAGTCTTAATATCAATCGGCTCGGCAGAGTATCTCTCTTATTTTATCGTTTCCACCTGTTCTTCAGAAATGGCACAAGGTCAAAATTAAAACTGATGATCCATCCTGTAGCTGTGGTGCTTGAAAATGGAACTAAGCATTAAATATTAAACTTTGAATTAAAAGCTGTTCAATTCTCTTGGTCATTTTAATCTTGATATTAATTTTTAATGGTTGCAGCAAGATGATTATTTGTTCTTTTACGAGATTTATTCTTGATAAAAAATTTGAATAAAGTACATTGTGGACCTGTTTCCTAGATCAAAAAATTTGGGAATATTTAATACCTCAAGATTGATGACCAGCGGAAATTAGGAATAATTATTATAAATGTTATTTCTCCCGCATTAGTGTATTCCATGCTCACGAATGAGGTCCATTAGAGACTGAGGGGAACATTTTATCGCATAAGTTTTTCCCGAGACTAAAAGTATATAAAACGTAAAAATTCAAGGGTTCCAATTTGCAAACTTTTACACAAATAAAAGCTACAATAAATCTCTTTCAATTTAATGGGATTTTATGTCCACCACATTTTCTCACGGGACTAAGGTAGGTTGAAGCCTGCAAATTTATGGCGCTGCGCATATGCCAGGGTATTGGCAAAGAATAGTTTATACCCCCATAAAATAAAGAGCTTTAAAGTTGTGCTAACTGTTCAGTCTTTTGAGTAGCTTTATATCTACTATAAACAATTTTATCATCAAACTAGAGACAGGACTGGTATTCGGTTCAGTAACCATTTTATGAGCATGTTTTTCTCCCTACTATGTATTTTAATGGCTCTTCTCCGTTAGTAGATTAAAAGTAGCATTGTGTATTTAGTCAGCTTCAGGCGTAATGATATCTCAAATTTTTCTTAATATAATATTATTTCACTAAGAGATCGCATTTCACTTTCACATTTATTGTTAGTTAAGCTGATTTTTAAGCAATTATGCACTTATGTGTACATAGGAACGTGCCTTAAAAAGTACATTTGAAAACACCGTCGTCATTTATTTTCTCAATTGTTGTTCTCCATTATGGTTTTTCATTCTAACCTTATGGATCTGTATTGGTTGTTTTCTGTCTGCATCTGTATTCATTTTTAATATACATTTGCTAATTCCCTTATTGGAACATTGTGTGAAACCAAATATCTCTTAATTTTTAAGATCCAACGAAGACTAAAATTCCATTTATGTATCTCTTAATAAACCAGCAATTGTTCTCCATTACTTGCTGGGTTAAATTGATGAATGTAATTGTGATCTCATCCATAGTGATGATCCTTGACTCATCTACTTCTTAATCCTTGGATCATTTTTCCGGGGAATCAGTCATAAAAACTAACTCCCTGCTAAATATTCATCACCATATATGAGAGTATGTTCTTCTCACATTATTCCCAGATTTATTTTATTCGAGATGACATGGAAAGGTTAGACATTACGGTGAGATACCCTGCTTTAACTTGAAATGAAATAAATTGCGTACATTTCCATTTTACTCCAAACGTGATGAATCACCGCCACTTCACCACGGAAAAATATCAGAACCCCCTGTGTAATAGTTTAATTCACGATCTAAGCTGTTTTATTAACGGCATTGCTCCGAGCACAGGCCATTTGTTCCCTTCAAAAAAGCCGTTGTATCTCGAAACAGTTTTGTCGGCTCTCGTTCCATCCAACAATGGCGTGGAAAGCAATTTCAGCGCGAGCAGAAAATCCTTCGCTGAAAGCATGGACTAAAGACTCGGCGCTGAATTCTCCTCCGCTGCCGCACCAGCAGCGGCGCCAGGAAAAGCCCTTGGGGTACCCCTTCTTTTTTTTCAAGCGATGAAAACAACCTTTCTCTCCCTCACTCCCGTCTCATATAACGCGGCGCCGGTGTTAAAACGTCATTTAAAAACGGGCTGAAGGGTTGAAGGAATCAAGCATCCACGACGGTTGCGGGAACATGAGAAATAATCAGCAGCCGAGCCGAGCCCCGACTCCTCGCCCCACAAGTGCTCCGTGTTAATAATTTTGTGTACCGCCCAGGCGTCAGCAGTCAAGGCGTTGCCGAGGCCTTGCGGCACATGCCGTATCTTAATCCCCCATGAGGCGACGGGTGGTATATATACATGGGATTGGAGGAGAAAGGGGAGGCGATTGCTCCCATCCATCATCTTCCTCACGTGTTAACCCTGGTACCCTTTACCCCTTGGAAAAACCCACAGCGCCTCATGAGGCCCTTTCCTAAGCCGGTGCCGAAAACGTCCGCATGGAGCCTGCTATCGCAATCGGGCACACACAAGCCGTCTCTCTCTCATATGAAGACCTCAACGAGGTTCACGGGTTAATTTTCGCCTTCCCGCGCCTCTGCGTCACTCAGCCTAGTGACTCATTAGCATTCGTCTTGGGTGGCGATCGATCCTTAAAATTTGGATCCTAGGAGGTTTTATATTTCATTGCTGGCACCCTCACGAGTACTCTCCCATGTTACTGGAGTGTCTTCATTACAGGAGTAGTCTCGGCCTAGTATGTATAATTAAATAATTCTTATAATAATATGCGTCATGATAAGTAAAAAAAGTTCTAGGTTGGCTAAGTAGTATCGCAGCAGGATCGGTCAATTCGATATATCCGTAGCTCTATCGATACGGGTCGTCGCAACCATTTCCACCACTCGGCTGCCATAAGTGTACTTACTGAGCAGTCACCACCATTGCAACCCAAGAAAATCGCAAAAGAAAAAAGCAAATAAGCGGCGCCAGACAATTTCGAACACGAATGAACTGATAAATCATCAAAAACGTTGAACATCCTAAGCTATGGTTATAGAGAATACATTAAAATAACCGCATTAATGGCGGACTTGTTTGCATTGCGAAGACCTGTATCGAAGGAATACTATCGATATTGAACAACCTTGAGTAGTAGGAACCGCTGGGAGTGCCAGTGGCAGAAATAAAAAAAAGAGTCAAAATAAAGTTGAAACCTCGCATCAATTGCAAGAAAACGGCGGCAGATCGATGGAAACAGCCTTCGAATCCTCGGCAGTAGTATAGTACTCACCTGACTGTGATGAAACCAAGAACACCGCATAAGGACGGAAAACTCCCATCTCGACTCTGTTGCCATTGGAAGCTAAAGTATTGAAGTTCCACTTTTGGCGACAGGCTGCGCTGTTTGAGTAATTGATCCTTATAGCAATCGTCTCTGGGCTAACTATACGTGTTTTTTCGTTTCCTTTTTCTCCGCCAGTACGATGATTTATACAGTAAGTAATACTTTAAGGCATCTGATAGTAGATTTCTGTACCTAAGGTACTGAGCCATCGACGGGAAAACTCTCGAGAGCGTTGCGAAATTAATAAATGACACCAAAGGCGTACAGCATTAGGTGATGTGATTGGTGGATTCGTATGCCGAATTCCACCCTAAAATTTCTAATTTATGATGTAATATAAGGGAACAGAGTGCATTGGAATAATAATTAATGCAATTAATACGAAAGCTAGTTCATTTCCGGTTATTCTATGCCAATTTGCGTATTTTGAAACCTCCGGTAGCGAAATCAGCTGATTATGGCGAAATCAGCTGATAATGTTGGTCAAACTTTCGAATAGAATCTTCGCAAGTTTGTGCTTCTGGCGAGCTAGATATGAAAACAAGGTTATTGTATATCCTCGGAAGGAAAATGTAGCTCACACACCCGGTCCTCCTTCCCTAGGACTTTATCCTTTCGAGGAATAGCCTTCCTCCATTTTTTAAGCTGAGACTCCGACTCATGAATAACTTCTAATAAATAGAAAAACATCACGATTGAAATACGTTCTTGAAATTAATAGTGCTATAAATTCACAATTCCATGTGACCGTAATGGCTACCATGTGGTAAGGGCAACAATCGCCACCCAAGTCAACTTACATTATTAGCTTTTAACAAGCTCTTGTTCTTTACGCAGAGAATCTTGTTTCTCCTCCTTGTATCCCCGTAACCTGTAGGGCACTCCGGCACAAAAAACGCCGCAAACCCATTTTAGCAGATACTAAAATGTTTTGGTGTTAAATTATTGATCAAAACACCGATGAGAGATAAATCCGTATTAATTTTATTTCCCATTTTTGCCTCTTCAAAATGCGTCTAATGATTTATCTCTTGCTCTACATGTAAGCAGTCCATGCTCAAGAAAGGAGCTTTGAATAGTCATAAATTGTGCTTTTCGATGCCAAGTTATCCGGGAGTCGCGTAAATTTTAGTGACAATTCTGGCAATCAGACGTTCATTTATTGTTTCTATAGATAACCATTTGTACACTTCGAGTAATTCTTATACCTACTATTCGGGCTACTAAATATATATTCAGCTAATTCTGTAGATCTTCTCTCAGGAAAAGCGTTTGTCAAAGAGTGGCATTCGACCCATCCATCAGTTTACAGGCAGGCCTCATAATACTCCCATCCACCGTTTCTACTATAGAAAACAGTATGTCACCTAGAAGCTGAAACAGCTCGCCATTGTTCTCTCGTCGGCTGACATTCACGAGAAATTATCTCCTTTATGAGCTGGGAGAACAGCCTGATTTGTGGTCCGAGAGAAAAAACGACACATCCATTGTTTAGTCTCAAACCCGCATCAAAACTTTCAAGCGAAGAAATATAACAGGTATTCTTACAACAAACCGCAGACATTCATCTTAATAGATATCCTCCCAAAGTTTACTCAGGCAGTCGTTCAAGTAACTTTAAGCCATCTTAGTGTTCCGTGCACTGCGTAATTCTAGCGTGCAAACGTTGAATATCGCAACCGAAGTATGTCTTCACAGTTCTCGGAAGAATTCTGCCGTGCTATCAATTTGTCCGCGAGTAAAAAGGAACACGACGACGGCTCCGGTGATTCGCTCCCCTATGATTTCATCTCTTCCCCAAATATGTCACGCTTTTACCGCAATCTTTATTTTTTATCTTTGTTGCCTCTTTCTGCGGGGTGTATGTAATCCTGGGGAAACTCTGAAAGTCCCATGGGTTATTGGCGAGCTAGATTTCTTTTCCCCTTCCACGACCCCTACCGTGTCATTCAACCCAATTCTTTCGCTAGACATCCATAAATCTTTCGTCAGCACGCCAGAGGAGAGGAAAAGCATTGCGCCTGTCTTTTGATGACCTTTCTCAAGATGGAGAACGTTATATTTTGGCATCAGTCGTCCGTCCCCACCCTTTCCCAATAGTGTCCGAATATTGATAAAAAGCATGTACAATTTTTAATAGCCGCATAACGTCCCGTAGCTATTATGACCGGAGATTTATTCTTGGGGGTATCCATTTCCTCTCAAAAGTGTATAATAAAAGCCCTTAATGGAAGGCTTCGGTTAATGCACGGATTATACCATTAGTCAGAGCAAATATTATCTCTCTATGGATACGCTTGACCAGTGACATGCTCGAAAATGCCCAGGATTACCTCTTTCAGTATTATTAATCGTTCGTAGTTCACCGAGCTGGTGAAAACGTTTCACTGCGGCAAACATTTTATGACGGCTAGTAACATTTATAGTGCTTTTTTGAGGTTGCATGTGGTAATCAGCATTATCTCAGCTATCCATAAGGATGAATATGAATTTTAGTTGCCTTCATGACGCGTTTTATAAGGCCTCTGTTGTTTTTTTATTACAGCAGCCGGCATCGAATATTACTTTTTTCAGCCTTTTTGTCACGGAGAGTCTTAAAGCTCTTTCTTACCCTTCTCCTCTGTGCGTCTCTGTCTATAAATCTATTCAGTTTTTCTATAAGCCTACTTGAAATTGATATTCATCATATTTATTAACGCTTGATTATGGAAGAAATAGATAAAGTTATCGAAAAAATTGTGAGGTTCGGCATGATTGATCTGATTTCCTCTGTAATTGGTTTTAATGTGGATAGTTACCTCTTTTGAAAATCTAGTTCTGTAATGTTTTCCTCGATAATTTTTGAACTTACTCACTGAAATTAGCCAGCTTAGAGAGTGCAAACTTTTTGTCCAATAAAATTACGTACGTTTACTTTTCGATGAACTTTTGCTCACTTCAATTACTTATCTAGGAATGTGATTGACTTGCCCTTCTTCGTATGTTCATATATGATTGAAACCTATTCCTTGTAATTAACACCAGTAATTCTTAAACTCTTTTTGTTCAGTTCGCTTTTACTTGTACTTTACTTGTAAATAAGTACTTCTAGCGAACAGTTTCCCTTTTAACACATAAATTCATTGTTGACATTGAAAGCTGGTATAGATAGCCATAGACAAACATCTAAATGATTTTACAATACCTCATTGTCGTTTCACGCCTTACAATATCGAATTTGACTAATTACATCTATTACATACATACATACCAATCACTAAGTCACTAAGTTTCCTTCATAAATACATATCTGTACTTCTAACTCTGCTTCAATAATTTCCTCCATACTGACCTATCCTTGCAAACCTCTTTTAATTCATTTACCCCCATACACTGCTTCAAACACGCTCTCTTGTTTTTAAGACTCCTAATATTCCTCCTAACAATTTCCTAAACCACATTCAACAACAACTTTCTCGGCCCACCTCTACTTCTCGCACCATTTATTTCACTTTCTTCCGCACATTTATTTCACAACATATATCTGTTTCATTATTCGACTCTCGTCCATTCTCTCAACATGACCAAACCAACGAAGCACGCTCCTTTCTTATATGTCCATTACTGGAGCATCTAACCCACTCATTCGTGACCCTATCCGTCGTACTTTTGCCGTAAACACTCCTCAGATAACTCATACTCACGACGTTTAGTCTACTCTCATGTCTATCCTGACATACCCATGTTACACTACCATACAACAAAGTGGGGAGAAGTACACTTTTGTAACGGCGATTTTCGCTTCCTTAGACAGATACTCATTCCTTGATATGCCCCACCTGCTACCTACCACTTTCCTTCAAGCATTCTCATGTCTCATTATGTCCTCATCTATCCGTCCATCTTTCGCAAACATGTTACTTAAGTACACAAAACCATCCACTTGTTCAATTACTTCACCATACGTCCTCATCTATTGATATGTCGATTAACGTAACGAATAGGAGGTGCTAAAAGTTGCTTTCCTTCAAAGTAAATTTTTATCTGAGTGAGTTATATAACCTTTTTATGCATTACATAAAGATAATTATTTACGTTTGTTTGGCCTCACAGCTATTTTTAATTCTCGATTAAATTCCCCTTTTTGAAGAAGAAAAATTTGGAAACATTATGTAAAATTTTCCGATCCATCGCATATTTTCAAAAAATACACTAAATAGTAATAGCTTTCTTGCATTGGTATCAGATTAGCATTCCGTTAAAGTGCATACATAGGTATAACTGATACGCCAATGTATCATACCTAATGAAATATAACATAACTACGGTTTAGTTCTGTCATTACCTATGTTATCCTTAATATTAGATGGACCTAGAGTGTGCATTGCCGGTTTAATAGTAGTCTCAATCAAGTGCGCAGTGAATAAGTGACAATTTTTCGTGAATGTCTCACGAATTCTTACTTACGCCAGCTCTGAAATACCTTTCTCTTCTTTATTACTCACCGTGAACCCGTCCATGTATGACAGCTTTTAAAATAATCATCTCGAAAGCGACAAGTGTGGTGGCTACGAGGAGTCGTGTGGTCGGAAACTAAAAAAATGAAAGGATAAATACTTATTATTTTTCATAAACCCTTTCGAGAGAAAGACGTTAAGGGTGTATTGATTCGTTTTAAAAATGGCACTCACATTCCCTCGCCTTTTGTCTGTGACCCGAGTGCTAGGCAGATAAACTTGGCATTTTGCCGCCGTTTCCCTCGGGATAATGAAAGAGCACTTGGATAAAGAAAGTGAGAAAAGGAGGGGTAATGCTTAAGGCGTTCCGCGAAAAGATTCAACCACTCAAAAACTCTATTTGTTGCCATGGGAGTGTGCCTGAAGAATTCATGAAGCAGACCATGAGTTAATTGGAGCGGGGAAACTTCATCGAGGCACTCCAGCCGACACTGTTCCCAGCAAACTGGTGCACTATCAACAGGTAGAGTAAAACGCAACTGGGAAACCAAGAAAAGAAAGAAAAAACTTGCGCGTATACCACGGGCAGACGCGACATGGGCACATGAGGGAGCAAGAAAGACTTTTGAGTTAATTGGCTCTTAACTTTTGGATAGGTAACCAGGCACGACGGTTTAATTGCATGAAAACAATCAACCATGGGAGGGAAAATGTCTCCCCATGTTGCAAGAGGCGTTTCGTCAGGAGTCTGGTGAAGAACTGCTGGGATAATAATCCTCACGGAAGCGCAATCCCTCGCCACTCAACTTTCTCGCAAAACTTAGTGAAAAATCGGCGTCCCTTAAATGAAAAAGTAATGAAATTCAGCGCGTTATACATTCACTACGGTTCCAGCATATTATTTACCGCAAATCTCTTCATTTCAGCGTGAAGTGAAACATTATTTTCTGCAATTACCGATGTATATAATTACCCATGTATGTCTGTCCTCAACGCTGCTGTGGGCGTCTTTAACGAGCTTCCGCAGGGAATACACGTAAAGTTGAATTTTCATTTCGTTGTCGAATTAATCATCCATCATAGATCCAACCATGAATATACATTATGAGTTCTCGACACGCTGCCTAAAAATTTTGCCTAGAATTCCGTAAACAAACAACTTTGTTCGATTGAGTCGCCGTCTACTGACGAAATACGGCAGTTTAAATGTAAATACAGTCTAAAAATTGCAAATAATCACGTATTACCAGTTTTACTTACCAGTAATCATAATGCAGTGGATAAAAATGTAGTACTACACACGGGACGTAATTACACTCTTTTTAAATACTGTCCGGTCCACAGACATATTTAATTCCTCTCCAAATTTAATTACACAAATTCGCAGTTAACTTCTTAGCACTTCGTAATTATCGTTCTACGGCAAATTAATAATTATACGAGGTGAAAAAAGTGGAAATAATTAGAAGGCGGATACAAGTACTATAAGGATTTCAAAACCAAGACCCGACAATATCATCTATGGATGAGAAATTGCGCCAGTGACTATCATTTTAATAACAAATAAAGGAGAGATTGTTGAACCTACTCCGAAGCCACACATGAATAGTAGGTTGCTCATTAACATCCACATCAATCTATCTAGATCAAACCTTATGATTCCTAAGGCTCTCAAAAGATAGCAAACCAAAAAAATGTAGCTGTAAATTAACAGTAAAAGATCCACACAGCAGAGAAAAGACTCACAATGGAAGTTTCATATGCCTCTTACACACTTCCTATAGTAGAAATTTCCTCTCTAGCATTTACAAAGTAACTTTTTGGTCTCAAAAATAGTAAGCTTTATTCTCAGCATCAAGTGGTTCATATCTCTTCATTCGTTATCGAAATTCACCACAGTCTCTCGTTAGCAACTATTAACAACGGCCATTTACTATTCGACTGAGAAGACTTTTTTCTAAGTGGCGCCATGGACTGAGTGAAATAAATGTGAATGTTGAGGCAACACATTACCTAGGCAACGATTACAAACATTTAAATCCATAATATATATTCATGGAGCCAACACCTAAAATTATTAGACTCTATGTCCACGGTCAAATAAATAAATGGATATTTATTTTGATTTCTTACCGAGTTGCTATGTAAACAACAGATTGCTAAATGTGAATAAGAAGTGAATAATACATTTAGTAAGCGAATATTAATTAAACGTTATTTAAGGAGTCGAATATAAATGTTGACTTTTATTCAAATAAAGGACGGAGACGTATTTATGGAGCAATGGGGTGACGGTGTAGTCATTTTCTACTTGCCATCTAATTGAACTAATGTGTCACATAGTTTTAGAGGACTGATATAGAGCGAAGAATTAAGAAAGATGAAGTGCCCATTCGCAACATTGCTTTTGTAGCGATATCTCAATGTCCACGAATCCCTTAATTTGTGCTTGCACATTTGATTCTGAGCCTCTTGAAACCTCATCAGTGTTGAGTTTGTATTAAATGTTTCATAATGCTTACATAGATTTTACGAATGTATGTTATCACATTCGGTTTATTTTCCCTCTCCTTGATCTGATGTTTGGAAAAACAAAGTGGTACCGTGAAACGTTTTCGTAAATAGCAAACATGAAGACACATAAAACTTATTTTCTTCGTTGAAATAATAATTGTCATTTTTTTAACAAATCATAACCACGGTAATTAACCAAAAGGTGTCAAAAATGAGTACCATTTAGGGAAAATATGTTTTGAGATAAACGCGTTTGGAGGTTTAAGGTTACAAATGAATGCAAACAAATGCAAAAACTAGTATCATGGCCTCTCAGTACTGTGCGCTGTTGCTTTGTCTTTGAAACAAGTATTTGTGCTTAGACATGAGCATTTTATGTCTGAAGATATCGAACAAAATCCTAACCCAAGTTTACGAAAAGCTAGATTTTTTTGTACACTTGCAACTAGGCCACGCACAGTCAATGAAGTGGTTTATGGGAGTAGGACCTGCAAATTTGGTCGAATTCGGAGAGGTCAAAGGCATTTCTGGTATCTTACTACACGTTTTGACTTTTAGTTAACTACTTTTCGTAAATTTCAGCATGACTCCTGTCCTGGTAATTTCATAATGACTTGATGGTCTTATGTCACAAATAACTAACTAACAAACATTAACAAATAACTGACTAACAATAAAAACAAAATAAATAACTAACAAAGGTTCACGCTTACAAAAGCTTGAAATCCGACAGTTATATAATGAAAGCGATATTAATGGGAAAGTGTTACTACATGGGGATCATAAAAATTTTATGAACTTGAACGCAAATTAGCTAACTTCGACTACATCGGAATGATCAATTATTTCTTATTTTTATCGTTTCTCTCAGTTATAATAAAATTGAGCTATAATTCCACATAAAATACCATGGGGAGGGGCAGTGATGTAATGTCAGGAATATGATTTGATTTTTACGCCAAATAGGTAATTATAAAACATTAATTTATCAAACTGAAAATAAATGCATAAGTGTAGTAATGTGTCTGTAATGGGAACTGCTGTTCTATAAGCCCTTACTGTGCCTACTTCGTATTTTTTCTGCGCTCCGCTAACCCCAAATAATTCATCTTATTAATCGTATGATTGATTGTATGATTAAATCTCCATTATCCATTTCTCTTGTCCAATATTTCTATCATTTCATATTATTATTTGTGCGTTCAATAATTTTTCGATAAAATGATTAGTGTACTTAGGAAACCTTTTTAGTATACCATGAAAAGCAATATATAATGCATTCAAATCATTAAATTTAGTGAGCATGTGTGAGGCAAGCACCCATAGCATTTATTAGTTAAGCCTCATCTTTCCACTTGTAGGCACTGAATCTAAAACATTTTCCTATGCATGTTCTTGGTTGAGTCAGGCTGGCGACGAGAGAGCATTATCAAAAGAAAATTATTTACACTAGTGTCATTTGAGTCCTGGGAAAAAGTACTAGGTACTTGCGATATTTTATTGGCATTTTGAAATTCATTTAGATATCGTCATGATGAAGTCGCCTTTTTTTCCTTCAACAAGTTGAATGGTCTACGGTACAAAATATGTATTTGGACTATGAGGTTTCCGGGAACTGTGATGATTCTACCAATGCGAATCAACGGCCAGCCATCAGTAGTTTATCAGGTACCACGATTCTTGTGCACCAGTCGTGCGAGAAGCTACAAAAATATAATATCCCTCTTGATAAACGATTATGTTGAACTACTATTATTCTATATAACACAAAATATATTCTCTGTGCTTAATTTAGACTTTTCTGCTGCGATTCTGAGTCATATCTATGAATCAACTTCACCATGAATCTCCTTGCCACAAAAGCCAGAATTTTTTATTTCCAACGTCATAAGTTTATTTTAATGATGTATAATAAAACTTTTACTATTTTCACACTTTTTTTATTATTCACCAACCAGATTTTAACACAGAATGTCATTATCAAGGCACCTTGGAAATGTACCAAGGTACTTGACCAATATACCTTGATAGTGACGCTTTGAATTATTGAAACGTGGTCGGTGAATAATAAAAAAGTGTGAAAATAGTAAAAGTTTTATTATCCGTCACGAACATAAAAAATTTTCAAAATGTGACGTCTGATGTTACTTCTTATATAATTTTAATTCTCACGTCTGCTTAGCATTTGTGTACCGTTCTCGATGAAATATTATCGCCGCCATGTGCACAATTACTTCAGACGATGCTCTAAAGATTTGCATTCCATTTCAATAACTTTTGTTGGCACAACCGTAAAAATAAATCCATTCCCTTTGCGATAAGTCAAAGCCAAAAGATCTTAATTCTCGATGATAAACCTGGAAAACTGGCCCTTTTAAGCTCCGTAACATTTTATCTTTGCCATTCTATATGCTTCTACGCATTCTTGTTCTCTCTCACTCCTAATATTCCACATCTTAAGAATGTCTTCAACCTCATTCACCCATGAACTACTCAGTCTGCCTCTCCCTCTCACTCTCCAGGAACATATCAATCTTTTATTATTCTACTCTTATTGATTCTTTTAAATGGACAAACCCACACTGCATGCTCCTTTTAAAAGCGTCCATTTACAGAGTAACCGTTGCACACTTCTATCACCCTCTCATTTGTGACCCTATTCGCCCAGCTTTTACTGCAATAACACATCAAATAATTTATGTGCATGGCATTTCGTATACGTGTACATATATTACTTCAAATTGTATAGAAATAATAATGAAGATAATTCAATGGAAAGTTGTCAGCCACTGGATTTGTAATAAGCATTTAAACTACTGGTGTAGAAATTTACATTGTAGAAATATGTTCCAACCTTAGAGATCATTTTTTTCTTACATTTTACAATGCTTTGGTCTCTGATGAACCCATCATTCAAATTTATATCCATGTCCAAATTCTTCGTTCTTTCAATAGGACTATAGCAAGAATCACATCTTGCTGTTTTGCACTACCATCCTTTATCAATGTCCCAGTGCTTTTATTGATTGCTGTTGGTTTATTTAACTCGTTCAGCACATTGAGCTCCAAAGTTTCCCTAACTTTTTTGCATTTTGCAGATTTCAACTCTTGATTAGCCTACTATTGATATTAATGCAGCCTTTTCAGCGCTGAGGTAAACAGCGAGGATAAATGGGAATTGGCGAAAATAGAAACACTCTTGTGAGACCTCTCGTTATTCAATGCTCTCAAGTGCTCTAATTCTAAAATCGTTTTCCTTTTTTATATTTAAGGTTGTAAGACGAAATTCATCCAGTATGAAACACCCGCTGTGCACCGTTTCCATGTTCTCTGCAAATGAGCACCTGGGTGTGTACAAGCGCCATGTTATTTATATTTTCATCGTAATTTACAAGGAAACTTACCACGTCCTTCGCTCTCAGACGCCCTCATATGCAGGAATAGTAGTGCTCTCGGTTCACGCGTTTTATAAGCACCATACTCCGCTCTCACCCTAGTTCCCTCCCCCGCCCTCTCATGGCCAAGAATTGCTGAGAAAACACATGAGGCAATTCTGAATACTGAGTGCGTATTTATTCAGTCATTTAGATTTTAAAAGAGAGCAACATACAGCGCATTGTAGAAGTAATTCTAAAAGTTGTTCTAACGGCGTATTTTTTCTTGCATTCAAAACAGTTAGGAGCAAATTATTTCCTAGATTATGGGAACGCATGCAGCGGAGTCTTATTTTCTCAACTTCTCCATCAAATCATCGTTCGCGGGGAATATTTTCCACGAGCGGCATGCATATTGCAATGGCATTGGTATAATAAAGTCCTCCATCAATGTTTATTTTACCCCATTGGTGCGGAAAAATGTCATTCGTTCGGAGTCACTGTAATAAATAATAAATGTCGCTGTGATAAAAAGTCTGACTTGAAGTTGGCGCCATTATTAATTCCTTGCATCATGCTTCACTCACTTTGTCCACATTGTTTGCAAAGAGTGTCCTTTCTGAGAAAATATTTTTCAAATTTACATCGAGAGTTGATAAAACTATTGCTAACTGCTGTGGCATTGTTTTATGTAATGCGGTTCCCATTCATTGTTCATTTTACGCCATCGGTTCTAAAGAAATCACTCGTGTCGTGTCGCTGTCTAGTCAATTTGGTTTTCTAATTGTATCAGATAGTATATACAACTAAATGTTTAAATCGCCTAGATAATATTTGTCTATACCTCTGTTTTTGCTACATGTGGGTCCTTTTTAATCTGCCGTGGTAAACACCGAATTGATATCAGACCTAGTGCAAATAAAATTTCGTAAAGTTTTTTTGTGATCATAAAAATCGTTGTATGTGTTACATAAAAGTGGTTTTATCGTTAAAATCTGTCATCAATATTATATGAAGTAAACTTATCAAAGGATCCCATGTTAATTTGTTTCAGGTCAATGTAATGAATTAATCACTTCAAAATTTTTCAAAACAATTGTGAGCTTCGATTTTCATCTCTCTATAAAATATTGCACGTCATATATAATCTCATATGTCCCATATATAATCCTATCCTATATAATGATTAACCTTTCATGGGAGGCAACTTGATTTAGTAAATACTACAAAAGGAAAAGTGTATAATAAATTTCTCTTCTTTTGATAATTAGGACGATAGCTACCGAAGCAGTATCATTTGTACTGCTTGCTGCTCCTGTTGGTGGGTAATTACTAGGGTTTGAAAGTAATTAATTGCAAAGAGCGTTGATTACTAATTAAGTTCATAAAATTTTAATCAATGCAGAGGTAATAAGTGCCTATGAGTAGCGCCTGTGAGGCTTACTTGTCATTGAAATTGGAAATCGAAACGATTTACTCTCTTTCTCTACCCCTCTCTCTCTGTCGCTCGTTTCCACGCAAAATTAAATCCATCAAATTTACCCTTTTCAGCACGCGGTCGCATGGATCTCCTTTTGGAACGTCTTCTCTGGGAAAGCAATATCTTCCCCATGTCGCAATGGTCGACGGGATTCTATTATCCGTACCGCAATGAAACGCTCCATGTCAGCGGGTGGGATGTGAAACCCAATACTTCCTTTTTCCTGAAACCTTTAATTGGATGTCTCCTTAAATGTATGTATATTTTTATAAATAGATACAGAGGCCTGGCTTGGCTTCTAGCCGCTCAGATATCATGTCTCTTTCCCCTTCCCCAGTCATTTCACCTGCCCCTCCCCCGATACCAACCTCCGTAAACCGCCGGAACGTAGGAAATATAAAGCCATCGTTTGAAGGCCGGGAGTGAAAGAGGCAGCAGGCGAAACTGGGAGAGTTTGTTCTCTTCCTGTGACGTCACGGGAGCTGGAAATGGGAGTAAGGGGAGTAAGGGGAGTGAGTGAGATAGGGAGAGAGATCGCGGAGGTTGGGAGAAGGGGATTGTTGGAGGGGATTATTATCCCCCCCCGCCCCCCGATTGTTATGCAAATTGGATTATGGGATCTTAGCATTCTATTGTGCTTGCCACTGTGTTGGTGGGGCTGTGTACGCCTCCCCCGGTTCTTCCTACCGTTTTCCGCATTCCCCCGCCACCCCCACGACCGTAGTGTATCGCCCCCTCCCCCCCACCAAACCCCATTCGCTGCTCAGTTTTTATATAACGAGGTGGTGTGTGAGTGTGTGTGTGGGCCGTTGACAGCGTAGGCACGGGATCCTCAGCAGACTTCGGCGTTATCGGATATTCAAATCTCCCCTCCCTCCGATTCCAACCCCCATTTCCGGTGCACCCTCGGCCCTACGCCTGTCTCTCTCATCCCCCTCCCCCAACCTCCTCCCGTGTCCCAAGAACTTTCTGCATCGCTAACCTTTTTGCTCCTTCTCTCTGACTTCTCCCTTTTCCGTCTCATGCACTTATTTCACCAATTAATGATATAGAAGGTATTCCCCTGTATCTGATACAAAATACATGCGCGTCCATTCAGGTGCGAACCCTGAATTCTCAGTTGTGTTGGTTTCGTGGGGGGTTGTGGACTAAATGGTTGACAAGAAATAATATATCGAACGCGTGACGATTTTCAATGGCAAGACGAACTGAATAATTATTTATAACTACAATTTTCTTGAATTACGGTCACTTACACATTTCTTTCATAGCCAATGTTTCCCTTATGTAATTTTTTTGGAATCATCAGGTCATCGCAATTAGAAAAAGGAGATTTACAGCCAGGTATGTATAGAGATTTCATCACAAAAGTTGTAGCATAGGCAATCCACCTATCATTGAGATTAGTAATATAGAATTATCAACCAAATAAACGACAACTCCAAGCAGTAAAGAAATTATGTAAACAATTCCGGTTCAAAACAATTAAATTAGCATCAATAAACCATTTTCAAATTTTGCAAGAATTGTGTGCAAAAAAAATAAGTAATCACAATTTTAAGCATATAAAACAAATAAACACCCACAAATTGTACTCATATGCACAAATATAACTGATTTCTAATAATGAATTTGATAAAGAAGAGACAGGGTGAACTTATAAATAAATGCTGCACACATTCTATAGTTATTGATTGAATGAATAGCAATTGGACGCAGGCTTGTAGAATTAGAAGAAGAATAGATGTTATCCCTCACACCCAGTAGAGACGCGCCAAGCACGCCATTATCCTTCAGGGAAAACAAAATCAGAGAACTTAGTTACTGCTGTTGATCCTTGAAAACTGGCTTCCTTACAAAAATTATTTACAATTCCGTATTTTTGCACATCTCCTTCTCTTCTCTTGTACTCATACATTGCTTCATACACGCTCTCTCATTTCCTAAGGCTCCTCCCTCCTTAACCCTCCTAATATTCCTCCTTTTAAGAAAGTGTTCCACCAAAGTAATCCATGGCACCATTCATTCCACTAACATCTCTGTTTCATAACTCGACTCTTACGCATTCTATCAACTAACACAAACCTACGGTACACGCTTCTTTTGTATATGCCCAGACCTGTTTGAAGTCAAAAATCGTTTCATTGGTGGTTCAATCAAAAGTCATTCAATTGGTTGTTCAATATTGGTTTACTGAAGCCCTCCACTCTTCCCAATCTAATGCTAGTACCCTTTCTTTCTGTTTTCTGGCCCTATACATTCCTAAACTTTCCCCTCCATTTGATCCATGAAATTATTTCTGCGTCTTCCCCTTGGGACTCGTTCTTCTTTTCTCTATGGTATTCCATATGGTCCTTTCCTCTTCTACTCTTCTGCACACTTCATCAATTCTTATTTCATTTATCAAAAGTATAGTAAACAAATATCAAATAGGACATTCATTACCCATTTGGTGGCCGTCCGTTGAGGGGCTAACTACTAACTCATCTACTAATTCTATATTATATTTTGAATATGTCTCTGTATTGTCACGTCATTTTTGCCAATGTATTTATATTAAACTCAGGGATAGCATTGACAATTAATTCGGTAATGAGCGATGAATTGTGAGCCTTAGAAGGAAACAACTATGCCTAAAAACCTCTTTTATTAGACCTAAGTGGGTCTTTGTTTTTATATGACTGCGCAGCTAATTCACACGTGGTGCTTCGATTCTACCGCCATGATTTAAAAAAATTGAAGTCTTTATAGACAAATAGTGACTTACACATTAAGGAGAAACTGAAGCAAAGTTGGTTAAATGTGGTGTGCAGTGCTGTGCAGGCAGAAGCGTGGATTCTATGAAATGAAGAAAAGACTGTAGGCTGTAATGGAGAAGCATGGTGGACGGAAAGAAATAAAAACGAAAGAGTACTTGGCAATGTGGGTAAGGAGGAGAACCTTATGAGAGATATTAGGAAGAAGGACAGAAGGTGGTTCGAAGACGTAATGAGGGCCATAATAGAGAGGATGATGCTCTGAACCATAATAGAGAGGAGGATGTTGGGTAAGCGTGGAATAGAAAGAAAGAGCGTAGGTTTTATGGACGATGTAAAGAGAAATAGAGCGATTTTGAGGTGAATATAGAAGTTGTGAAGGCTGATGAGGCCCTGCAAGTGTAAAAACCTGGAGCAATATTGCCGCTCCTGACGGCGGTGACGTTAATTCCTTGCAGGTTCGAATTTCGTCCGAGTAGAATATTCACCTCCCAGGGCATGGTCCTGTGTGTTCTTATATATAACACGTAAGATATCAATATTATCTTAAACTTTAACTCACTTCCGTTTAAACCTACTTTAAAATTTAAATTACCACACTAATCTTAAATAAGGTAGAACATTCTATTATAAAAAAAGGAAATTACTGCGCTGTATTTGCTTTTATTTACCCAGCCCTCATTACATTTCCTGGGCAACCAGCGAAGGTTGCATTCCACCAACCGTTTCCCCCACTCCAAGAAAAACCTAACCTCTCTCTCCCTCCTAGGCTATGAATCGGAACGTCGAGACAAATAAATATGATAAAACGTGCGAAAGAGGGGACGGAAAACAAGAATGGAAGACAAGGGTTCCCCGTTAACTCACGAAATGAACACCGAGAAAACTCACTTACTATGCATGGCTCCCCCGTTTCGTTTTTGTGCGCACGCTTAATTTTTTGTGATTTGTTTTTTTATGAAACTTTAATTTTCTACTGCCTCGCTGCCTTTTCGATGTTTTCTTTTATTATTTTCATTTATTTGTTATTCCGAATATCACTTTTTCTTTATTCCCCTCCAGGACAAAGCACCGGATGATCAGTATACCTCCTTCCCCAGCACCCCAAGGCCTTCGCTTTCCGCTCACTAACTTGCTTTGTTTGTTCCCTCTTATTCCTCTCACCGTTTCTAAATTCGAAGTCCCGTGGTCTAAAATTTACACCGTGGAGCTTCGGCTCATCGACTCATACCAAAAAACTGTGTACAAACCATGATTCGACATTCAAACCCGCTGGGTCATCATTTTTGAGCAAAGGATTTTTGACCATTGTCATGGGACGGACGGAATTTGTAGAATGTCAAATTGATTAGCATTACTTCAAAAATTTTAATACCTATGTATACAATAAACATTCTGCATTGAGAGTCTTTTTATACTCTATTCCAACTATGGAGAACATTTTGGAGAGCAGGAGTGATTTCTGCTCTCACTTATGAGCGTTATAGGACAATGAGAAGTTAGGGTCAGTTTTTCAGTCATTTTTCGCAAATCTTATTGTTTGATAGAGTACTATCATCCTTTGTCCAATCCGGTAAGGAAAAATTTCCCGATTACGTTGTTAATATTTTACAGCCCCAGTTGTGACAGTTAGAGTCCCTAATTCGTTATTGGATAAAATACGCCGTAGACTTTCTGGAGTTCGACAAGGCACAATTAATCAAAATTGCAAAGTTTTGAAATCGATCAGGATTTACTAATAAACTATGCAGGAGTTACAAAGTTAATTTAATTTCTCTCTTTAAGGGCCGGTAATCTAGCCACCATACACTCAAGCCTCGGTTTTCTTTTGCGTCCAAGCGTTACGTCCTAGCGTCTGCTGTCGTACTCATGAGTTCGTTCCAGTACAATGATCCTGGAAAGGAAAGATTCGAAACCTCATCCCATTTTTCCCATTGTTACGCTCTTTTGCATCCCGATGTGTATGCCTAACTAATTTCGGGTTTCTCTTCTTTCGCCAATTCGTTCAGGGCTGATCCTCGCGTAGAGTTGCCAACTTCCTCCCTCTCCAACTTCCCTGTCGACAGCAGCCACACTCTCCCTTGCCCTTTTTGTCCTCGACTCTTTTAACCTTGGACAACTAATTTATGTCCATCGATCGCGCTCAGCCTCCTGACGCGTCGTTCATGGCTTGTTTTGCCGCCTTTCTGACGCAGAGATTAAGGGTATTAGCTCGCCGTCGGTCTCGTTAATACCCATCTTCTTTTTGTTCATCAGAGCCCGGTCGGGTCAGAGGGATTAAGAATTGTCGATGAAATAACAGGGAGATGGGATAGTTTGGTGGTTACTTGGGCGTCGATCTATTTATAAGAATCGTTCGAAATCTAATACTTTGCTGCTGGTGTTTTGGTTTCCAAAAATAAGGCTCATATTCAAACCTCTAAAATATTTTTTCATCGGTACCCCGACTCTGACTCGGAATAATTAGATATCGCTGCAAGTATATACTTCAGCCAGGGTGTCCAGTACTTGGGAAAAGCCGGGAAGACCGGGAAATCTCAGGGAATTTTATTTTCCCTGGAAATATTAGGGAAATCTCAGGGAAATATCGAATTTACAGTGGAATTTTCTGTGGTGTCAATATATAAAACAGCAATGGAAGCAAGGTGCCTTTTTTGGCAAGTTGTTAAGTCAAATTTTCTTTGCGTTGTTGCATTTTGTATTCCTGTAATCACCGAAAGTAGGTATATACAATGTTTACTATATAGGTACATTGTGTTCTTATTGGTCATAGTCTGAAAATCAGTGGCGTAAAGAACGTGCCTTTATCGGTAAGTTGCGAAGTCAAATTTCCCTTGGGTTGACGCAATTAGCAAAATAAGGAGAAAAGTCAATTCCTTCAGTTTTTTAAGTTAATGATCATTTTATGCCAATGCTATTCATCGCAAAGTCTGGCTGTTGTACAACCTTGTTCCTGAGAACCAGCATGGCAATGTTTAAATCTAAGAAAGGGTGGTGGTGTGGTTTTCTCTCAAACTATTTTACAGTTATGTGTTTATTTTCCTCCTAATTTGCAAGTTTAAAAATAATTCTTACGTTTAATCGCCCAAAAAACATACCGAACATTCTCTAATAATTAACGAGAAAAAATCAATATTTCCTCTGGATAAATAAAAATTATGTCCGGAAACCTGGAAATCTCTGGGAATTTTCAAATGCCCGGCTGCTGGACACTCTGTTCAGCGAGGTGGTGAAGAAACAAAAATGTCTATCTTTTCTCAATTGAGCTTTCAATCAAGCTGGCTATAATGACTCTCCATCTTCTTTTCGTTGAAGGAATTAAACAGACGTCACTACAAAATTCAATTATAATTCCCATCAATGAGGCGATTTCCAAGCTGGATACATAAACTCATCATATCCTTTTTGTTCAGGTTTAAAGGACTGTAAAAAACACATTAAAGCCATTTTATTGTAGAAACTTATCTTATCAATTTAACTAAATACAGATGAAATAGTTCAATATAGCATTACACGAATCATCAGGAAATTTCTTTGACAGTTTATACTTTTTTGTTGTAGATTTCCAAAGTTTCTCACGGAGTTTCACGTTAACACGGAACATGACACTGACGGGGAAGAATAACTCGTAAATTCTAACAAAGGATACGACGAAATGTCAGCGGTTCAGATGTATAATTGCGGATTGAGGTTAGAGCATACGTGATAATGATATATCGCTCTTGTTTCCAAATTGAACGGAAGGCAGAAAAAAATTAAGCCTGGTTACAGTGATGCCACTCTTTGAAATTATTGAATTTAAATGATTGGGAACTCGACAACTATTTATATCTAGCAAATGAATATTGACTTTGATAGTCACTATTATTTCTAACCACCTCCAAATTTTAGGTCGGTTAATAATTTATTTTTGCTATAGTTTTTTTTTACTGGAAAGACGTAAATGTTCTCCGTTCCTATGGTGCTTCTTTCTCCAGTTACGGCTGTACATTATCAAGTTTTTACTCTATTTTGGCTTTTTGGATAGGAAAGGTGTAGCTCATTTGAGCCAATGTTTTTAGAGATAACACTTAGATGAAAAATTGTTTTGGAGTTTCTGATTCGATGATCAAATTTAGGTGAAGAGAAATAATATTTCTACCATTTCATTTCAGTGTTCTAACAGCTGATTGGTAAGTTTTTGGCTAAACTTATTCAATCGTCCTAATTTATGGTATATCGTTCTGTTTTCCCTCCCCCACCCGATCTGTCATAAGATCCCTCTTGTATTTCTCATATCGTCTATATTACTACCAGCGCACAGTGGTCCCAATATATGGAAAAATGGGACATGGTAAGAAAAATAAAGTATTCTGGTAAATCTTTTGTGCAGTACTTTTGGATAGAGTAAGTGATGACGCATCAGAATTCGAAGATCCTGAACTGGTATCACGCACCTGTACTGTTAGAGGTAATATAAGAGAACGCTCAGGTGTGGTATGCATTCTATTAATAATCTAAAGTCAAATGCTCGTTAACTTCGGAGTCGCTTACATAGAAGATTGTTGCATCGATTGTAAATCAAAGAACTAGATTCATCTCCGGAAAGAATTTACTATTTATATATTTAAGTAAAAATTTATTGTTAAGTTGTCATTATATGCGATTTCAAATTGAAAATCATGAAAATTAGAGAACTTTAATTCGCAAAATATAATTAAATTTAGTGAAAAGTTCACTCATTCTATGAGATTCCATTAAAACATCTGTTGGAAAGTGTAGCTAACATCACTTCGTGTACAAAAAACTCATAAGTGTTTGCCGACATTTGCCTATATTAATTTCATTTGTAAATTTGGCCCTATTTGCACTAAATAAAATCTATTCCCACAAATATTGCAAAAATGAAATCAGCAATTTTTCACATTCAATGGAAAAATTCAATTGTTTTGGCATCATATTTGTATTCAGCGACCCCGAAAACCTTTATACACCAAATTTCATCTTGATATGAGAAAATCTTTTCATGTCCCAGAAATACCTGGGGCGAGGACCACTGTGCAGGGCCTGTAAATAATAAAGTAAAATATTGCTCGAGCCAAAATTTCAACATAGCCTTCTCGTGACTCTTAGCATTCGAAGTAACTCCGTGAGTCACAAACTGCCAGGATCTCACTCCGTCAATGCTTGGCTCGCGAATCGCTTTGTCGCGGTTATTCCAGTGGATCATTGTTATACCCTGAATGCTAGTAAGGCCCCCTATAACTTTGGTGTGAATCGTGAGCTAGCAATGCTGGAATATCTTAGCCAATCGCCACGGGCTACAGTACTTCTCCTCTGTTCCCCAACCTCCTTTCTCCGAGACATACCCTGCTTATTGTGTTCAAACCTGCACGGCGAGGAAGGGGTCTCTCGCTCCGTGACCGGCGTCGACTATACTACAAGGCACCCTGTTATTTCCTGGCCACCAAAAGGGACCTCACTACTGCTCTTATCAAATGGACTTCGTTTAAGAACGCTCCATACTTGTATCACGGTATTTCGCCCAAGGGCATGTTGTAATTTCTTGTTTAAAGCAATATGTGATCCATGGTGGGAGAAGTGGTTCATTTCAAAGGCAGTGTTTGTCTTTATTTACCTTTCGTAATTCCTGTCTTGCCTTAATATAGTCAGTTCAATTCAGTGACTAGGAATCAAGTTTCGTACGTCGCACTCTTACTTACGATCGAAAGGTCTCCCGCAAAATACTAACCGGAACCTCATTATAATGATAACACTGAACTTTGTTATTCCATATATCTTTATTTTTGATGTTAGACGTCATCTTCAGGTTGACTTCAGGACCTGAAGATGACATCTAACGTCGAAACCCGGGTCGTAGAAAATTAAGGTACGTAGGTGGAATAACAAAGTTAAGTGTTGTCATTACAATGTTAACAGATTCCACGAAGTTACGCCTGATACTACCAATTACGGAACCTCATTCCCAATCTGCCACTTCCTCTTCCTCTCATCCGTTATATTTCTCTCTTATCAGGCGAATGGATTGGTAATCGTGAGTCACTGAGTTCACAGTACAAAAGCTCTTCCAGTCAGACGAAAAAATCCTTAGCACGCATTTCATTCAGTACGCATGTTTACTAGGTAGAAATCACCACGCATGTAATAGTATAAATTATGGACGATTAATAAAAAAAAACTCGTGTAAACTGAAGCACTTATATGACTTGAGTTTACGGCGGGGATATATGAAAATATCATTATGATAAGTTTATGTTTGTTATCCACCATGATAATAATGGAAAACGTATTATATCGCGTTCAGGATCAAATCTGTGCATGCGTTATCAAATTATTTCGAAATGTATTCCTGTGCCTTGTAACCATGTGTTCAAATGGTATTAAATTGCACAGATAGCACAACAGGAAATACACATTTTTCACTTGTATTTGTACACTTTACCTACTTATAAGTACATGCATGTAAATTTTCATCCAAATCTCCAATAATCAAAACCGCTCAAACCAGCTTAACGGCGTGTATCGCTGTTATATAGTTAGCCAGATGAACGTCCCTTTACTCTATACCACCCTTCTCTCTTCCACATGAGGAAATCTAATTTTTTTCCTACGCCTGAGCAAACGTCAATCTTACAGGCGGACCGTCGACTTTTCCCTGAGGCAGGCTTAACCAAATTTCAGTTTCACTTTTGTGGAAACCGAGCTATCACGTTCCGACCTTGTTAAAGCATCCTCAATTTTGTTGGAAAGAATAGGAGAACGTAGCAATGGTATTTCGTTATTTTTCATGGAAATCCATTGACTATATACATACGTGTCAGCACCTTTAATTTTTCACTGCCTCTCGCTCGAACAAGGATCACATTTTTTTCTTCAAAAGCATAAGGATGAAGGTTATCCTTAATCCGTATCTACGAGACGTGATGGTCCGGACAGTTTTCATTTAACCTTTTAAAAAGCTTGTATGAAATTCGTCGCGTGCGAGGGTATTGCGACAGATCTGTAATTTAAGTGAGAACAATTTTTCACATTCAGATTCATGGCTTGGTTGTGAGTGTGGGACCTGAACGTTGCAGAAATGGCAGACGGGTGATTGAAATGCTTGCTTAAATTGCCCCTGACACAAATCTCCATTTTACTTTCTTATGAATTATTGTCATTTCGGGACGTCAGGACACTTTGGAGTTCTCGACACTGTCATGAAAAATTGCTCTTAGGTGGCAGAGCTCTCTAGTAATAGAATGTATCACTATAAAGAATAGCTTTATTTTACCTAAAATCTGAAGGTAAATTGTTATTTTAGCGAAATTCAGTTTTTTTTGTCCTTTGAAGAAACAAATATTAGCATAATTCCCTCAAATTATCTCATGCAATAAAATTATAATTATCAATATTCATCCTTTTGTCAAATTTCGGCTAAATACTTGTGGGAATACAATAAATGGTTCCATTAATAATGCTTAGGAAATGGACGAGCGAAAAATTTACCTGCCATAGGTTTCAGTCACGTGGAGATGTAATCAATAGCTTTTTTCATAATATTCCAGTATATATATTTCTTTAACGTATTGAGACAAGTAATATTTGAATAAACTAATTGCGTCGGGCGTCAATTACTAAAAGTATATTAGCTTTCTATACCTAATGAACAAATACTTTTCTGCACCATTTCTAAAAATTTCCCACTAATTGTGTAGAAAAGTATTTCCCTTCGTTATGCATGCAAAATCAATATTTTCATTGTTTAAATAAAAAAAATCCCACCTGAATCACTCATACTTTTTTAGAAACTTGCAAACCTGTTCCTGAAATTTCATTTCTTAATTTTAATTTTTCGGATATCCATGAATGATATTTCATACCCTTCACAATTTTCCCTGCCGAGGGAGTCAGAGTCAAGAGATAATGATTATTGCTGTTCATCATGAGACATTGGCTCTGTTTTCCTCAGGCCTTCCATACTATTGCATATCTCTTTTACAGCAGTTACGCGTGCCCATTTCTTTGTATTTCCTACTGTTCCTAAGACATAGCTGTAAGCCCTACTGTTCTTAAGACATAAGACGTTGCAGGTATAACTCTCTGGCTCTTATGTGTATCTTTCGATACATTCATGACTTTTTATGTATATTCCATTCTCTCTCACCTCTATTATATATATGTTTCGATATTCGACTTTCATTCATCCTACATTACCAAGCCAACAAGCTTGTTCCTTTTATTAATGCCCTTTTCTAGAGCATCCACGCCTGATGCATTCCTACTAAAACCATTGCTCCATTTGTAGGAGAAAAATAATTCCACAACATAAGTTTTCTTTATACATGGCAAAATCGCGCTTCGACGCCGGGCAGAAGCATATGTGACTAAAGTACCACTACCCTTAAAATGTATCTTCAATTTAATGGAGGTTTTTGAAACCGAAAATAGTCTTAATAACTTTTGATATCTACGGACGCCAAGCGTTGGTTAAAATCTTCACGCTATGAAATGAATGCCACAAAGCCTCAGCAATACATATTGACCTTGAATCTCCTTTTCTCTCGATTCTACTCCTCAGATAACCTTTTCCGTGTTGATCCCTTTTCTTGTCTCCCATTATTCCCTTAGCCAGAGGAAAGAACCAGACAACTTGATACGGCCGACGTGACTCTTCTTGTGTCACGTTTAAGGAAATATGGTCGGAAATGTGGCGAGAATCGCAACCTTTGAGGCATGAAAAGATACCCTGTGACTTCCGCATATGGACGTGATGCACAGCCCCATGACGCCGGAGGTGGGACAGAGGCATGATACATGTTTATACCCGAATAGTTTCAGAATATATCTGATTTTCAACTTATCTGTTCTCAAATCTCTATCGGGAAAACCGATGCAAGTACTCTGCAGAGATCGTGTGATACCACTTAAACAAAGGTGTCCTTATATCTGAAGATATCCTGAAGTAATATCTACCAGAAAAGACAAAATAGCCTTGTGGTGGTTATGCTTCAAGTTTTAATGAAGGTGTTTTTACGATAATTTCTTATCTCCCCAGCATTAGCTTATTTTTGACATGGAAGACTTCTTATGTGAAATATTTTCGCGGTAGTCTTACGTCACATAACGCCCGATACGGACTGATGAGTTTTGGCATGGTTACGTTTATACAAGCGCTTTGAATTATTTTAAGGCACCATTTAGTGACAGATGCATGTAATCGTTTGCTTGATGCTGTATAATTTTGACGCAACTGCGTACAAATCAGGTATTTTTACTCGCATAGTATCATCGATAATTATCAGCTAAGTTATCCTAACGATCCCGCAGAAACAATTTTTATTTGGCCAATAAAAGTATGATTCATTTTATTTTCATGTTTATTGACATATGATACAGTTAACTCCTGACTGATAGTCATATCCATCCTCATCAGTCCGTTTCTGTGTGCCGTTCAGCTTCAGCTACATGTTTTTATAATGTAAAAAACCAGGAACGCAATAAATCCAAATCCACTACTCCATAAATTTTGGAAGCTTTATTTTGACGCAGTAAAATGATATAATAATGAAAAACCTTGTAAATTACGAAAAACATCTAAAAATGTATTAATTATTCATATTTGTGAATCCCACGGAGCATTATTTAAATGGTGTTTTGTTATTCAAAAAATTAATCCAAGATAAATCGAGATTGATAAGCTTTTTCAAGTGGGGAGAGAGCCTGTAAAGAAGCAAAGATGTATATGGAAAATATTTTAGCCTATATCCCACACTAAAACCATTGTTTCAAATCACTTAATCAAAAACTAATCAGTCAAAGTATTTTGAGCTCATGACAGCTCAACAATGATAATTTTATTCCTAACGACTCTACAAGATGCGCAGCATATTAGTTGAATAGGTCGTCTTCTTGGAAAATTGAAGAGATTTACTTGGAACTATTTTCATTCACCTGAATTCAATCGCATATAGCTTCTAAGTTGTTTTTAAAATAAATATATGTATAAAATTTCCAGCGAAAATAGATCACCACTTACCGTATCTCAAGGGGATTCATCACGTACTTTCACCTCGCCTCTTCCGTGGAATGAACGGGGATCCAAACCCCTTTCGTGCCATTCGGTTTGGGGCGATAGATCAAGCGTTGGAATGTTTCAGCCCTGAGATATGAACGTGCTATCAGATGCAAGACCGCATCTGGCAAGGCGACGCGACGCATAGGTGACCAGCGACGAAGCCTGAAGGCGGTCCGGTGTCGTTTCGTTCGAAGGGGACATCGGGGGAAAGGAGTTTTGGTGGATCGAGACACGAGCTCTGGGAGGAGCGAAGGAAATATTATTCGATGCATCGTGCTCCTTGATTTATTACATCTCTGCAGGAATTTACGATAGTATTATTATTTACGGCGATGTGATCTGAGAATTTGGTCGAGGGGGGGAGGTAGGTGGGCCAAGGACGTATATAAATCACTTCCCTGTGGAATGACTTTATGATAATGTGGAGTTTTTCGCTTATTCCCCCAAATATTTATCCACTAGCGTCCCATGAATCAGGGTAAGGTATATGACTCCGGAATGTGATTTATTATTCACTTGAGTGAGTAAAAAAATGAGGTGAGAAGCGTTGGCGGTTTTCATCAGCTGGGCCCCAATTTCAGATTTGAAAAGTACGAAACTTCACAGTGATTCATATCATGATGATGGGAATACAGCAATTGAGCGGAAGTGTATCAACGGACTGTCAAATATTTTATTCAACTCTCGAAAGACAGGACTACCGTCTGTGTGTCTGACCAATCATCAAACACCTCAAACGTTACTTCTTTGCTTATATTATGGAAATATAGGAAATTTAGAAATAACCATTCGGTGAAAATTCAACCTTTCTCAGTTGTCGAAAGACAGCTGTTGCCTGTTGCCTATTTAACTCCCTCTTTAAAGTGAAATGCATTCTATTGACACTAATCTCCTATAAGTAATCCAAGAAGGAATCGAACTTCCAATTATCTAATATTTAACCAAAACTTGTTTTTTTGCAATCGGTTTTATCGGTCTCCAATCCAACGGCTAATTAACCTCACTAATACCCTGAGTATAAAGTCACGTGTTTTTTTTGAACTGGCGAACAAGAGTTTAGGTATCTCTGTTTTATCTCTACGATTTTAACCGAGTCTAAATGAATTTTAATTTGGTGCCATATTTTACCATCTTTTAAGTGGTGCTTTGTCTTTGACAAGGTAATGAATTTGAAACTACCCCAAAATGGCAACGGATTGCTCACAACCTGGTTAGAATTACTTTTTTGCTTAAATAATACTTGCTTTATTCATCTAACTCTAACTCATTAAGTTTTAGATTAGGTAGTGATAATCATTTTGTTTCGTGTGGCAATTTAAAGGCTTTACCTATAATAGAACTCTTTCGTCATCATTGCTTCTTATTTTATGCCCACGGTAAAACGTGAGTGTGACAAATCCTAATTTGATGTTTACGATAATCCTCTCGCTGCGTTACCTTCCCATGAGTAGCAAAGAAACGTGAAAGCTATTCATTTGGCTTGTATGAAAACACTACACATCATAATTGTTACTTAACTTTAATACTTTTTTATTTGTACTTATGGTGTAGTTTAAAAGAATCAATTTATGTCAAAATGATAGAGTTACATCATGATTCCGCTAACAATCAATTGAAACACTACTCGGGTTGTGACACTCTGTGTCATCTCAGGAGAAGCCTCTTGCTGACATTTGTTTATAGGCATTTCCTTCGCCTAAAAGTGGAGAAAAATGTATATGAGAATGTTGCAAGAAGGATGCGTGCGCAAATTTCTGTAAGAGTCTTTGCCTATAGATGACTGACGTTCTTTGTCGAAACCTGTCTTGCAATTGTCCTTTCTAACTAATGTACCACTCTCAGTAGTCCTCGCCCGGAGAACCGATTGGGGGAATAGTTTACCTCCGATATAATTTACGGGAGGAATGCCATCATGTCGTAGTTACGATACAGGACTGCATCTTCTAGGGAGACTAATGTGGTCGTTTCCCCTTTACCTTACCTGTGTCATGTTCAAATATATCGGTAGTGAATTACAAAGTTGTTTTTTATTTTGATGGAAATCGATTCCATTGAAATTACACCCAAAGATACGACTAAAAATGTATAATTATTAATCAAACAATAAATGTTTGTATTGTTCAATATAAAATGAATTCCTAATGCGTTTCTTTTATGTAAATGGGAAGCAATATGCGTATAAAAAGGTTTGCCATTAACGGAAATGTAGTAATTTTCATATTTTCGTATTAACAAGAAGGATAAACAAAGGAATAATAGAAGGATATGTATGCTCATGGTAAACCTTAATGGAACTCGGGAAATATTTTGTCTGTAACAAGTGGAAGACATGAAAAAACGCAGTATATAGCCTTCGGATATTTTAGAGGTTCTTTGATAACGTTTAGTGAAATGTTCAAACTTTAAGCGAGTAGGATAATGGGTTACAAAAAGAGTTGTATATCTTATATATGATCCCTACTTATATACAAGTTCCACGTTTTACAATAGGTTGACGTCCAATACGACGAACGCAGAGCTTCTCTCGAAGTGCTTTCCATAATTCATGATATTTGACGTGAACATTCCATTTAAAGGTATCGGTCGTCACCGGAATTTGAGCTTAGTCCCTCAGGAACCCAGACCACTAGCTACTACACCTACCCAGAAAAACGATATATCGGAGGAACAATTTTATGGAGAGATATCGAGGGCTGCAATCATGCTTGAGACTTTTTTCTACATGTGAGTCGTTACGCGAATAGTCGGGAAACTTAACACTCCACCGCGGCCTTGGGGCTTGGGTCCATTAGTGAAGTATGGTGAACAGAAATTAGCTCGACGGAATGCGTGATCCTTCTCAGAGGATTCAGATGCTTACTTTAGAGATTGCTTCTCCTAATTTTTTATTTTAATGAGATCTTCAGCTGCTTAAATAAGCATAATTAATAGTTTCAGACGTAACTATATGGAATTTGCTGACAAAATGATGATAACTTACAAATTTGTTTGTCCACATGTTATTTTCATAAGAAGATATCATTGCTTTTTTTGCAGTCTATACATCCAAACTTGATCTAATGAAGTTCGCAAGTCAGCTCCACGTAAAGTAATTAGAGGTATTGGGGTAAGGCAAAACATTTCGAAAAACTAACTGATAAGATATCATCATTATACTTAACTAAGAACTAACCACAGTACTATTCGACGATTCTAATTTATGAAAGCCAGCGTGCGAGGTATGAGTGGAAAAAATCTATATTATATGAGTTTACCAAGTCCTAAAGTAACCCCCCTAATTTTATTGCATAAAGCATAAAGCTCATTTGAAATGAATACTTTTCTATCGGCCAAAAGAGTGGTAGATAAAGAAACCTCCAAAATTTCTTAGAATAGAGAGTAAGGTGTTTTATCAATGTTGAAAATAATAACATTGTTTGTTATGGCTGAAAATTGGATGACTGTATTTATTTTGGTATGGAGGAGGGAAAGTGATAATCAGAGTGTTCAACTGACCGAATCAATAAATCTATGAGTAACAACAATTTACAGATCGCTTTACGCAATCAAACCTATACTTACTCACAAAGGTACAATAAAGAGACCAAATTTCCGAGATTCTTTTAATGAATACATGTTTATCAACGTCATTAACCATAAGTCTTTACAATGTTTTTAGATTAAGCAGCCTTTCATGGAAGGCAATTAATATTGTTACCAATTTTACACATCGAATTGATCCTTGTAGGTACACATATCTAAATTATACATACTAGATTCTTTGTACAACATACATTTTAGTGATAATAACTGATATATTAAATTCAATGTACAATTTACACAAAAATATTAACGATTTTTTTCTCAAATGAACTAATTGAAGCAAATTTTCATGCAATAATTGTTCCCAAAACTCATTTAACCCTGGCTTGCTATGTTTCTTGGTGCCAAATAAAAACTAAGTACAAATCTTTGGCTGCATTTCAATCAAGGGTAGATTTCATCTACAAAGAAATCGTATGTGAACCGCTTACAAAGTTTTCTGCGATTGCTAGATATAACAATTTGTTGGAAAAAAATCGTTGGATTTTCCGCCAAAAACTCATCATCTAATTGTGCCAATCTTTTTGGAGGATACACGAAATATTTTTAACTCCCGTTGACAGCTTTGTTCTCTTTTGGTTACTTTAATTAAGAGCACGGTATGAATTCATAGCAATGATTTAATCGACTTTTTTCTTTTCAGAACTCATTTCATTTTTTGAAAAAACGATACGTATTTTAAAGAAAGAACTTCGCAAATTCAATATTGGCCATTTTTTGTTGCCAGTTTTTAATCCGTCTTTGTGGGAATGCGCCCAGGAATATTGGAAAGCATTAAGTGAAAATTGCCTATAAACTGACGTGCAACTCTGCATTTAAAAAAATATTTTCAACAAGTGACAAAAATATTTATCGGCCTTTCGTTATACAATGTGCAGTCATTAGCGTGGAAAAGGCTTTTCTTTCCTTCGGGCAATCGCTCAAAAAGTTTGCTTCAGAATTAAAATGCATGGAAAATATTTCGTGTTAAAAAGCTGGCTTGGTATTGATGCATTCTGTATGCCTCCTTTTCGCATTTACAAAGGAGGCATTTGGCTGGAAAAAGTGTCATCGCTTTTGCATTTTCATGGTCCCAGACTTAAATAACGAACACAAAACGGCTGAAATACGTTAAATATCCTTTTACTTTCACCGGTGAATTTAAGTTGAAAGTCAATATTAGCCGTGCGATTTATTCGACTTCTCAAGTCCCTGAGCTTCCCTCGTTGCGCACGACAGAGAAAAGAGAAATTATTTAGCAGGAAAGTCATTGTGATCCGCTGGCGTAGCTTAGCTTAGCCCGGAGCGGCTCGAGTTGAATTCAGTCGAGATGTTGTTAGTGAATCCAATGGAAAGCGACCTCTCCGGATGCTCGGCTTGACTCGTAATTTATCGACTGAGCATTTAATGTCAACAATTAAAACCGTTCGCACCAGAAGGTATAGAAGTTGCGGAATGTGGTGGCAGTCATCAACCACCAGAGGGCATTGCATTGTAGGCAACGCGGCCAACATAACTTTATTTAATTGGAGATGGTTGTAAAATGTCTTGAGCTTATTTTGCGACAAGGTCTACCATCCATACAATGCTCTGTCAGAATATATTGTCACTCTTTCCAACATATCGTAGAAGGCAATCCAAACTATTAGACTAAGAGCAATTAAAACCTTGGGAATTTCGGTTGTCAAACGCGTAGTTTACTGTTCCTGTACTTCCTGGGGCCTGTCAAGAAAGGCTAGCACGGCTCGAGTCGAAATCGGCCGAGATTGCTGTTGGGGATATCAATGGGAAGAAATCCAGGAAAATTTCAGGAATTTCGGTTTGACATAATACTACCCGTCAACGGAACGGCTAGAAATATCTTCCAATTAGGTGCTAAAACATAGCTTTAGCCCATACCAAGTTAACTTGTCTAAACTTTTATGCTAAATTGTGTATTGTGTTCAAACATAGCTTGTGTGTAGAAAGTACTAAAGCATAGCTTTAGCCCATACGAAGTTCATTTGTCACCGATAGATCCGACTCTTCTGTCAGTGACTGACTTCGCTTACAACAGCAAACTCTCATTTATTTCAGATCCTACGCTTATATACCTCAAAAAAGATCGGATACAAAGCCGATGTTTGATAAACTACCTGGTACTGGTATTTAATAAATTCGAAAATCGCGTTCATAGTTATTTTTTTTTGTTGATTTTCGGCAGAGATGTCGGGCATGTTTATCATAGATTTCTTAAATTTCTGGTTGGCGAAAAGCTTTTGTTTTCAAATGCATTTAAAGTAAATGTGATTGCTACCCATTAAATATTTGGCCGTGATTAATATAAAACAACACAATACTACGTACGGGCATGTTACTGAACGTTTAGCCTCCGCACATGGTTCCTTTTTTAGCATCGCTTTGTTCGTGTTTCCTGAAGTTAGCTGATATATTCCGATCTGTACTAAACGTATTGAATGCAAGCTTCCATTGGTCGTTAAGTCTCAATTGTTGTTGTGTCCGCGCAAAATAGGTTACGTCTAGCCATGCCGTTGTAGGGCTTATGTCGAGCTGTTGTCAAGCTAATACCGAACCGCTGTCACGCCGATGCCGAGATTTTGCCCAGCCTTTATCGAGCCATTTTCGAACCGTAGCCAAGCTTTTGCCGAGCCGATCGTTCATTGATGGGTTTCCTGCTTTTACCGTATCTACACATTCCGCGCGCTTGCTTGGCATTTATCGCCTTCGACTCAATGAGCACAAGGAGCCCACTGAGGTCACAATGAGAACGACCGCGAAGCACAAGGAGTGAAGTCCGAATCTTGTAGCTCTGGAGGACACATTTCCCCTTGCCCTCGTGCGAGTCACCTTGCTGGTTTTGCATTCCGGGATATGCAACGTCTTCGACATCATCCAGTAGAAAGCGGCCATCTTCTTCTGGCTCTTAAGCTCGGCGCCCACCTCTTTTCTCACTCGAGCATTATATTCATTCAGCATACGCCTCTGTCGTGGAAGAGAAAGAAACATGCCCAATTTACTTAAAATATGTTTTTAAAATTACCATGGCAGCGCGTACTTCTAATGATGGAGGTTTGATGTTGTGGAATGAGATGGAGAAAGTACAATACAGAAAAACAGACAAAGAGGGAAGTGATTTTTCTGGTTGGTAGGTAAGGTACACTTGTGAAGGAGATTAGTGGGAGGGAAGGTGGTTGGTTGGAAGACGTGGATAATAAGGGTCGTTCGGTTGTTTTGGGCTGAGATAGAGGAGAGGGTGTAGAGTCAGCAGGAATGAGAAGGAAAAGGAAAAGATTTTATGGATGGGATAAAGGAGGGAAGGATGTATCCTAAAATTAATGAATGTTACGTCAACATCTAGAGTATTTTTACTTACATCTACTTAAGCTTACAATGGCTGGTAGATTACCTAAATGCTAGTTATAGGAGAGAGCTAATGACAGTAACCTTAGGTGGGAATATATAGAGGACGCCACTAATAAAGTATACATTTAGGATTGTATGGAGTGTAGCGTTATTTTCTGTATAAACTGACTCTGGAGAAGTTGACATGATAGATTGCAGGTGTTCGAGATGCGGGAATAGAAGACAAGAAAGGCAGTGCCTAGTGACGGTAAGGAAGACGAATGAGGAAGTTCATGGCGCGGTGGGTGACGAGGAAAAACATTTTGTGGAGATAACAAGTAGGAAAAGAAGGTGGTTGGAGAAGATGACGTGATGAGGGGTTAAGGCAGAAATTGGGTGGACAGAAACAGGGCGAGGAGATTGGGGCCTGCGTCATTAAATAAAAAAAACTATGATTTTTTTATATCTTTCATGCAAACATTGCTCAACTTGAAGATCACCGTATTCGAATGCCTGATAACTCGTATTAAATTCCCCGCCTTCTCATTCCATAGTCCAAGAATTCGATAAAATATTTCTGGAAGCAAGAGGAATACGAAGGATGGACTCCGCCTGAAGTCTCTTGTGGAAGTGATATCAAAAGACACCCCCGCCCCAGTCCTCTAGCAACAACGTACTCGCATGCTTTCCAATCCCTTGACGTCACGCTATAGGCATGAGTATAGTGCTAAATTCTGCAGTGTAACTTTTCTTTCAATGCCCGGCTCCATTCTAATGAAGTACTCACTGTTATATAAATGTAGTAATAAATATTCGCTATTCATGAAATAGACCGAAGAAACGATCATCTAATTGTATTTTTCCGAAACAAAATTCTGATTGTTTCTCTTAAACTTGAATTTAAAGTGATAAGTGACTTTGTGAGTGAATACAAATGTAAACTGTACCTCTAATTATGAATCCATTCTTATTCCATACATATATCCATAAAATTTGTAAAATTAAACCTCTCTTAATCTGATATGGCATATTTTTAAATGCTGGCTGCTCACAATCTCCTGGCGTCTGGTCATTCTCTTTACTAAAAAATCCTCTACATTCTAAAGACTATTTAAAGTCTCAGTTTGGAATTTATCCATTTTTTCCATAAGACTTTAATCTTAATTTAATTTTTACTAAGACGTTATGCTGTGTGACTTAGATTTCAAAGCCTAGGTTTGATATATTGTTAAAAAACCTTCATGATGTCTGTTTGTAGCGCCATTCTTAGGTTCTATTACCGACCTTCATATCATTATGAATTGTTAATTTGAGTTGAGCGTGATAGAGGGGATAGTAATTTCATCGGTTAAGTTCTGGTCACTTAATCTGGGACGTGAGTCAATATCGTGAAATGAGCAGGCTTCTACTTATTATATGCTTATGACTTTATTGGGATTTGGCAATTGCAAATTATATCCGATCCTGATGATCGCGGTACTACATTTGGAAGTAATTTGTAATTATTAAGTTTACTTAAGAGACTACGCTAGACATTTGCGTGAGCCACAACATAAATTATTAGTTGAATATCTCGGTAAATGCAACATACAAGAAACTTACTCACCTGTTCATTGCTCAAAAGTTCCAGGTCAATTAGTTTTGGCTCGTATGGAACAAGAGTTACCGGGCGGAATCCTAAATATGATCCATCGGATTTGTACTGAAAAATATAATTGGAAATCATATACAGAGTTGTGCGTTTTTTTAGTGAAGAGATTGGAGACCATGATAAAAGTAAATGAACGAATAAGTGCTTGAAAAAGTAAGCTGAAGCCGGGAGTGTTTCCTCAATAATTGATAATTTTGATGAAGAGACATACTCTGTGAATATTTTTTGCAACCTTTTTTTTGAATACCAGATAGGGTCCTTTTCCTGCTGAATATATTATCCCATATTTGCAGGAAAAAAGAGATTAGAGCAATGAATATCATTTTTTAACATAATATACTCTCGACTCGATTTTTATTTTCAAATATCAACATGTGTATTCATAAAAAAATGTAGTTAACAGGCTTCAGCATAGTAAGCGAGGGATGCGGGGACGAGTAAATCCATTTGAGATGCAAAACAGTGGTCGCTCCGGTTCCGGAAACTACCGCTAAATTTGCCTACACTCATTAAAGCACAACGTTTCTCGTTTTTTTTAAAGCTCTTTCTTGTTCCAGGAAATTCATTTATAATTTAATAAAATGCCCTCTCTCACAATTGAGAGCACTTGTTGGATGTTTTTTAAAGCACTTAATTCAATTTTCATCGCAATATTTACCTTTGTTTCCACTTGAATAACCTCCAAGACATTCTCGAGTCTTATTCCGAATTCACCTTCGTGATAATAGCCTGGCTCTGGAAACAGAGGGAAAATAATTAAAGCATTTCAGAAGAAAAAAATATTCCGACATTATTCACTAGATGAGGGACAATTAAAAAATTCCCCGTAGCCCAGTACAACGTCAAAGATTTAAAAATCCCATTAAAATCAATACGGCCCATCAGGAAATCTTTTACGCTAAAGACAGAAGCCGTTTCTTATTTATGTTAAAAATTTGCATGTAGTATATTGGTTGAAATAAATAACTTGAAATTTAAATGCATACTTGCTTGTTAAAAATGTAATCAGAGTTGATTGAGAATATGCTTGTCCATCGTCACGATTTACAATTTAATCATTCCAATATATTTCGACAGAAAAAAGCAACTTGTGATAATTGATTCTAAAACCTTGGTTGCAGTCTTTCCGTAGGTCATTGAGAGTTCTCCATAGCATATCAATTAAGACTGCAAATCAAAATTATGATAGACTAAATCATCCATTTTAGGAATTTTCTGCTGCATACACAACTGGTTAAACGAGTCTTTTATTCTACATGCATGAATTTATTCCTACTGGGTAAAAAATAATGAATGAAAAATCATCTGACCATACTACGTATACTATTCAACTCAAGAGAATGAAAATCGTTCTGTTCCACTCCACAACGGCTTTAAATATTTTAACCTTTTTCTCAGAGACAATTTTCCGCCATACTCACTCGGCTCTAATAGAAAAATTCCTCCAAAACTTCTTACCGTTTGAGAAAAAGTATCCCTCCTTAAACTTTGTGGTAACGTCCGAATCATAGCTGACGCTGATGGGAGCTGTAAAGAAGAGGAAGAGATTTTTAACGGCTGATATAAGCAAATAAAAAAATACCTCTAGTCAGTTGCTGTTAATCACTTTTAATTACAATATTCACTATTTTTGTTTAATCTGAAATAATTATAATTCATATACTTAATGTTAGTTCTTATCTCAACAGAATTGTTTCAATGAGACTGTTTCCTCTAGGTAGATGTATCATATTTTAATGGGCCCTATTCCTGATAGAAAGATTAATACTGTAGAGAAAAAAATTTCCTCTATGAATTTATTCCTCAGAAAGTCAAAGGAAGCTGAGCACAATGGAATGGAAGGCAATTTAATAGAGGAAATGGGCACTTTAAGACAGTGATTGAAAGTAGAATGTGAGGTTAGTGAATTGGAGAGCTAATATATATTTTGTGAATTGGTATCTTAAATTAATATGAAATACTTTTATGTGTAAACGTCGAGCTCTCATGTGTAAATAACAGAAATTTTGTGACAGATAACGTTGCTATATATAAATTTCTTTAAAACCTTGCGAACTTGAAGGAATTTAAAACAAAACTAAGAAACGCCGAGATTCTGGAGGATGACGTCACAAAACGTTACCTCAGTCAGTAACACTACGCATTTCCATATACATTTCAGCTGATTTTCCCCTATTATACGTAAATAATGGTTGTAAATATATTTGTGGAAGACTAGAAACCATTGAGTACGATATTTTCCTTTAAAAATACATGCTCGACAGAGAAGCGATCCCCTTCAGTGCTTCAAGCCATCGATATTCCGCAGGAGACCAAATCACTTTTTGAAAATGAATGTTCTTTTAAGAGATAGTTGAAATGCCAGCGGATGACTCGCGGGCATATGGATCGTGTTGTTGGAATCGTTGGAAAATGTTCTGTCGCGCATGTTATTCAAATATGAGGAATATATTAATATGCATTTTAAATTGAGGATAGCATCAAACTTGCTGGGATAGAAACGAAACCCTACTACGCTCTTTACCGTGTTGAGGAAGCGCGTGGTTTGATCAGAGTTCGTCATACTAAGTTTAATCTTCTTTTAGTATGCAAATTTGCAGCATATAGCGAGAAAACCTCAGAAACTGTGAGTTATATCGCATGAAATTTGGTCAACAGCATTAAAGAAGTGCAGAAAAAGTTGAAATCAAGACAGACATATAATGAAAAAATTAGTCGTGTTTTCGCTATTTTTCTGCAATTCCATAAGATATTTAAATCTTTCTCAAAATTTTTCCTATATAACAACTCAAATATCTAGCTACCTATGAATTATATACCTATGTGTATGTCGTAAATCAATAATTTTCGAGTGTTGCGTTCCACAGCACAGATCGATCTCAAAGCTGAGAGAATATCCGAAACCTCCTCTGCATTATTGCCCTTTCATCATGGGTTCAGCTAATCCTGGCGTAATTCACCCCTTTACCACATATTCTCAGTTCTGCCAAGTGAAATGCCATCGCAAGAAATAATGGGTGTGTATTTACAGTTCCATTGCGACAGAGCTCTTTCTTTCAAAGTGAGGCCTGCGTATACTATTCCAGGGAAATGAAATAGAACCAAACAGGTTGGGGATCATGGCGCACAAAAAGAATTGGAATTTCAAAAGGGTTTTATCGAGTGATTTAGTGACGGCCGCCGGTCGGTGTATCGTGAACACCATGAAATCATTGCGATGATCGGGCGGTAATGAAAGACCATTGGGGCCAAACCGAGCGAATAACTAACTTTATCGTTTTATGATATTGTTATAGCGTTGACAACAGCCCTCGTTTTGAAAATCTGCAATGAATCGTCAGTTCTCTGAATCACTCTGCTTTGTATGCCTCCTCGCTTCAAACTCAACTCGCTTCGCATACGCGATTGTTAATTCACAAGCCATTGTTCGAATCCCCATCCAAACGAACGAGAAAAGTTTCAAAATCAAATGTCACTCTGGCCGTGGGAAAACTTTTGATCAATTTGTGATTATATCCCGAGTGAGATATCACGTGAAAGCCCTATGCATTCATTGAGGAAAAGAAGCAAATTAGGGAGGTTGTTCATATCCTGTCGTAACTATTGTGCGATACTACCGCATAAAGTGAATTATTTCCAAATTCCATTAAAATTAATAGCATATTCCTCGCTTATTTGCATGAATTTTGAAACTAAGTAACTTTTCATATCTTAGGAATGGCAATATCAGGACATTTATGAAGAAAAATATATAGTCCTGCTAAAACGAAGCAAGATAGAATTGTGCATGGGTTTCTTACGTCGTCCAAAGTTAAGTCATTGAGGAAAACAGATGAGTGGAGTAGAATATAATGTTTTAAGTCATAGAATTAATATGAATGGCATAGTCGGAATTGAAAAGAAATTGGTAGCATTGGACGAGGAATAAAAGAAACAGGGAGAATTTTTCGGCGGGTAGATATCTTGTGTCAGTGGAAGAATGGACTGTGAGTCATGATTATTATGCGCATTTAAAAAGCATGATCGATCATATGTGGATACTGATGGAGATTCCAGAACAAAATCGCGAAATATTGGTCCGTTTCGCAAGAATCAAATGATAAACGATCACACTCTTGCCCGCATGTCACGGCAACTGGACTCATCCGTATTCACTCGAATTGTAAAAATAATAGAGATTTTCTTTGAAGCTGAAATGGGGAATGAGAGAGAGGCTGGTGACTCATTGTACTCATCTTTACCGAACATGGGACATCTAAATATTACCAACTGCCCTCAGCCGTCTGTTTTCAGATAATTATACTATATTAATTATGCTTCTGGGAATTTCTTGTCGTGTGCCCTTCAGATCAACGTGAATGTCTTCTGTTTGACCGCGGAAGTTGTCAACAAAGAATGAAGAATATGCGTGAACACGTAGATGGTGAATATGAATATATGAATGTTTAACCATCATGCAGGTGAATGGTTGTCAACTTCAGGGGTACTTACGAATAAATAAGTGGTATAGATAAGTATCCCGGTCATGGCTGATGATATTTTGCCGGCCTCGGTGGCGGCGGGGTAAAGTCCTTGCCTGCCAAACCGAAGGTCGCGGGTTCGAGTCCCGCTTGGATAGGATATTTACACCTCCCTGGGTATGGTTGTGTGTTTGTCCATTGTTAATTCATAATCACCCGATGTAAAAGGCATTTGTTGTGCTGTTTTCGGGAGTGTGAGTAAAAATAAATAAATAAATCTACAATTTTTACCGCGTTGTTGTCAGATGCTGAATGCTCCATAAAAGGCTATGGTGTTATCAGCACCATTTTAGAACCGTAAGAGGGTTGACCTACGATATATTTCTTGTTAAAAAATCCCTTCAATTAATCTAAGCTAATTCAGTGTTGACATATGTTTGGTGCATAGCGTATTCTCACGTACTTAGAATCCTGAAACTGACTCTGAACTCTTCAATAAGTCGCATTTACACCAATTGGAATCTATGACGAAAATGAACACCCTAAATTTTCTGTGTACTTTTATGCTAGCCGTGTCCGATATAGTAACAGCGAAATTTGTGCAGTCAGCGGGGACTTTATTTTCGTGTGGAAGTCGTAGATGTATACAATCTCCCGGGTTGCAATTCTTAAGCATCATAATCAGCCATGAAGAGATATCTCGACGGGAATGAACTTAGTGACCGCATACCACCACGGTGGAAAATTTAACAAAAACGTGTTTAACTTCTATCAGTATTGACGTCTTAGAACACCCAGCTAAATAATAATTGCGTGAGAGAATAATCCGTTAAGTTTTAAAGCCACTTTATTGGACCTACACATTATATGAGAAAAACTAATGCCAAAAACGTCATGTGAAAAAACTGTTAAAGGTACTTTTTAGCTTTAAGTTAATCAAATGTATTCCTGCCAACATGTTTTTCGGATCATTTGTTTGTTTTTTCTCTCCTTGTCTACTTACGTTGTGTCACGACATAGTCCATTTTATTTTGGTAACTCGACAAAACTTCCATGAATTTCTCACGCTTAGAAACTCACCACAGATCGCTTAATGACAAGTTTATGTAAATTACCAGGAAATAACACTTTGCAATACGATCACTTCTAAGAATGCTATCCACTTAATCGTAAACTTCCAGTTTTCATTGTAAGAGGAGTATTACCTTTCCCTCTATTTAATGCAGTGAAGAATTCTGTATTCGAAATCATATTGAAAATAAGCCATGTACTTTTCCACAGTTATTTATTAAATTATTTTTTTTAATATTAAATAACTGTGGAAAATTAAGAGGCTTATTTTCAATATGGATTCAAGTATAAAATACTTCCACGAAGTGACGCCTGAAGGTGAAAAGTTTATTTAATAATCCTGAAAATTAGAAATATTCCATTTTTCAATGGCATTTTGTTTCTGCTCCACGTAATAATTTAATAGACCCGTTTTTACTTTTCCTCTGATTGGAAAGAGTTGGTTTTGCGCATAGTAAACGTATGTATTATTGTTGTATAATTATGTTACTGATTAGCCATAATTGGGTTTTCCTTTCTATGTACTTCTTTTTAAGTATTTGATGGTTTTATATCAATGTAAATCAGATAATGCCGGCCCCGGTGGCGGCGGGGTAAAGTCCTCGCCTGCTAATCCGAGGGTCGCGGGTTCAAGTCCCGCCTGGGTGGGTTTTTCACCACCCAGGGCATGGATGTGTGTCAAGTTCTGTTGGTCCGGTCCCTGGAAAACCTGATGACAGGCTCAGTAGCCTATCGGGATTCCGGGGACATACTGGCCAACAGAATCGTCCGGCAAGCAAAAAACATAAAATAAAGTAAAATAAACTGCGTGGCATGAAGCATACATTGCCCTTCGATTGTGGTTGCTATTTGTAGCACGCACCTGGTGGCACTTTTATGTTGACCCCATAGGCTCATTCACACCAAGGGAATGAAATTGACCGATTTACTCCTCACCGAAATGTTGCTGGAAACATTCGATCGCTGCTTCTGCGTATTTAGTGATTCCATTGGGTAAAAATCGAAGAAAAATACCCAGTTGCTAAAGAATGATATTCCATGATAGATCTATTGCCGGTAGTCTTTTTAGTACACTGCCTTTGATGGCTATAAATACTTCAAGAACTTTACATTGATGTGTATGAAGGGCTTAACATTACTGTAGTACGAAATGGAACAACTGATAGCTAAACGGGACACAAACTACCAAGACAGTCCTCCTGCGCAAATGAGATTGATGATTACTTTTTTTTAGATTTCACGGAACGGGAGATTCAAATCGATCATTGATGACTCTTTCCAAAGTTCACAATTCAACCATTTTGAAGATCACACCGGAATTCTGTCGAGATATATCCAGCGTCTTATTTGATTCCATAAGAGTAAGTAAAAATCTTAGTTATGAATTCTGGATTCGATTCAATTTATTCGATTAAACATTGCACATGCATGGGAAAAACGTCACATAGCATGTCCATGGATTATATAGTAAGAAAACATAATGCCAGCGATAGATCTGTTCTATGAAAATCTGGCCCTACTTATGTAAAGTAGGTTGTACCTGTGCTTGTAATCAGCATTATTATTGACAACTCTCCCCACTTGAAGTGTCCGTCATAATTTGTTTATGTATGATTTAATATATATTGGTATTAATTATTAATAGCATTAACCAGTAATTATATCTTAAGAATGTATTATATGTTAGCATTTCCTTCTACCTAGCTATCTCCTTTTTTCTGGCCTGACCACGCAGTATTCCCCTGACTGGTTTCTGGTCTGCGCCTAGCGGCCGGGGCTCATGCAGAGCTCTGATTTGGACCAGGATGAGTGCTTTAGATGAGCGAAAGAGGGAATTTGAATGTGAAGTCACCCTGAGAGGAGAAAAATTAGAGCAAGTGGATTCCTTCACCTATCACGGCCGTATCATCACGAGGAACGGAAGAAGTACAACGGAAATCAAGCGGAGAATAGCCCAAGCAAAGAAGGCGTCATGGGAAAAAACCAACTGATGTGCTCGAAGAAGATAGGACTACAAACCAAGAAACAGTGTGTAAAACCATTCGTGTGGAGCGTGGCACTCTGAGGATCAGAAGCATGGACCATGGGAAAATATGACCAAAAACAACAAGAAGCCTTCGAAACCTGGTGCTGGAGGAGGATGCTGAAGATAAAATGGACGGACAAAATAAGAAATGATGAAGTGCACAGAAGAGTACCTAGAAGAGGAAAGGACCATATGGAACAGCATACAGAAAAGAAGAACCAGATGGATTGGACACACCCTGAGACAGAATGGGTTGGTAAAGAACATAATTGAAGGTAAAATAGAGGGAAAAGTCCCAAGAGGAAGACGCAGGAATAAGTTCATGGACCAAATTATGAGGCAAGTACATAGGAAGAGAGACCAGGAAGTAAGGGAACTAGTTTTGGTTAGGGAAGGATGGAGGGCTGCAGTCAACCAATCTAGGATTGAACGACCAATGATGATGATGAGTGCCTCACGCCTGGTGTGGAACCACCTCGTGCCGCAACCTGTAATAGTGGCTAGCACGGTGTTTCGTAGATGTATGCGTCAAACGAGGGGTTGCATATTGGTGCCATTGGGACTAGGGACTTTTTTCTTCGTGTCGCCTCACCCTCGTGCACGGAGAGGAAGGAGCCGACGCCGTGACCCGTGCCGTGGCGGTAGTCTAGTCCGACGGCCCAGAGCGGCGCCCGGACGACCGCGTCCACGTCGGACACTTCGGTGCCGTCCTCGGGGAAGAGCATTGCGGACAGGGCGAGTTGACCGATGAGCAATCGTGTGTACGCCTCCTTCTGCATCTGAGTGGGGATGCCGAAGTGAAACGTCCGGGTCACGTCTGTCGTCCCGTCTGGAACATGAGAAGAGAAAGTAGAAAGGTTAAAAAGAATCCACACATACGACACATGAAACAGATTGCTATCAGGCATCGTGTCAGCTTAATGCCTGTTCGGAAAGCTTTTCTTTAAGTTTTTTACTTATATAAAGTAGGTTTTGTTGAAAACCAAAGATGCTCCTCTCAATTTTCTGTACTTTCAGGGTCCTATCTACCCCTATTATTTCCTTTATCGCCTGAGCGTAAGATCTACCCTTCTCCTTGCTGTACGTTAAACATATTCTCTTTCTTCACTTCCTCGCTTGCCCAACATCCTTCCCTCTATGAGAGTCTTTAGCAACCCACCGCACTTTAATACTTTCTTCAGCTACATACCCCCAGAATTTCATTCAGTAGTTAACTTTAAACCACCTACCATATCAAGAACTTCCTCGTTTATCTTCCTTTCCGTCCACCGTATCTTCTCCATCCTCCTTCATATCTGCAGTCTATTCACGCCCTCCTTTCCCAAGGTCCACGTTCCTGCACCATATAACACTATACTCCGTATCAATCTCTTCACCAGCCTCTTCTTTGTATCCTTAACCAAGATTCTAGTCATCAGCTCCCCTCTATTAATAAACTCATTCCTTAGCAAACGCTATCCTCCTCCTTACGCCTTTGCCTCTGTAATTATACTCTTCTACCGCACCACCCAAGTACAGAATAAAAAATGCTCTACTTGCTCAAGTTTGTGCCCTCTCACTCTTATGACCTGACTTGCTTTCTTCGTCCCAGAGAATATCATTGCTTGGGAAGCTTTGAGGATCTCAAAAATAATTATTACCTTCTATATTAATCATAAATATAATTATAATTATTTTTTATCATTTTCATATGAGTAAGTATGGCAACCCGTGCATCAGAAGGATAAACCAAGGTATGGAAGACATGGAGATTACGGAAGACTTACTACTAGGTAAAAATAAATTATGTAAATTGATACGAAACTTCAAGCGTTTCCGGAGGAAGTTAAAGATGATAGGAGCAAAACGCAACAGAAGAGAAGGGAGTCAGCGAAGCGAAAAGAAATATCAACAAAGAGCAATGAAGGGAGAGGAAAATAAATAGCGAATATTAATACATTTGGTAATTTTTAAGGCCAGAGACGAGATGAGAAGAAATTATTGTGTAAATAACCTTTTTACGTGATTTAAATCCCTCCCAAGACCTTCCAGAAATGTCTACGCTAAAAGTATGATGTAGGATTAAGGAGTTGGTGAGTCATGAAGGAATATAGAATAAATGTTCTGTTAAGGGACGTTTAGCATACTTCGTTGATTTGGCAAGTTATTATAATAGGTTAGAGTCTTAGAGATTAAAGAAAAGGCATTCTGAGATTAGAGGGAATAATGGGAGAGGAATAGTTAGGCAGAGTAGGTCATATGTAGACGTGGTCGAAAATTCTCTTGAGAAGAAACACTGGGCGTCTGCAAAAAAAGAATCAGTGCGTTTTTGCAATTCTAAGTTTATATTATTGAACGATTATTTCTGTTTGTAAGTATGGATGTTTTTTTCGAAACAGCACCGACGATTTTGCTGAAATGTGGTGATACATTAAATTCCGACGAGAAAATAAGATTGAGAAAGGTCTCAGGACAGAGAAAATTTATTTTATATTAAAAAAATTACTTTTAAAAGTCAAATTGTTGGCATGTGCCTCATGGATAACCAAGTTGGCATCGTATCAAACATAAATAGTAAATTATAATCAGACACAACAGCATACGCAGCGCCACGCGAGTTTTTATTACAGACCGGAAATTTACACGGAGTAATGTATTTATTGAAAGTTATTTAAGACTTTTCCCTGACGTCCTTAAAAAAACGGAATTATAACTTTACAAGGCAATCTCAGGCACAGTCAAAAGGAGAAAATCGTAATTATAAACAGCAGCAATATTATATTGTTATAAACAGTACCTAATGCTTCTTTCAGGGTTCTCTCTCTCTCAGGCTTCTCTAGTTCATTCATTCAGTAGTTCATTACTGTATTACGTAAGTACCTAATTAATACGTATTAAGTCTCAGAAGATTTCAATATTAAATTTTAATAGGATTTATAATATCTAATTGTATTACATAGTTTGTTAAAAATTCAACATTTATGATCGTTCCTTTTAAATGCACATTTTGTTGTCGAGCGAAGATCAGTCACTTTACTACTTACTTATTTATATACACTCAGTATTTCATACAACACCTAAAATAAATTTCCAACATGATTTCCACTAACATGATGATATTATTCAAAACGTAAAAACAATTTTGTAGTATACTTTTGTGAATCTCCTTTCATGAAATAACGAATACTGTGTTGTGTTTTTGGCATCCTAATCGTCGCCTTTGTGCTTGCCGGTGAAGAGGCGCTTCAATTTCATGAACAAATGAAAGTTATTTGTCAAACGTATTCGTGTAATTTTCTGATAAATCTCTTCTTATTTTATGTTTCTCTCACTCTAAAAACAAAAATTAAACACATTTATTTACTCATTGTGCTAATATGCCGGTAAAAGATACGCTTTAATGGAAGCCGGAGAAAATCTTCCTGATATACACACGGGATGGGTATCTTTCTCTAATATTTCCCCCTTCATCTAAGATATTTCTCTCCTTTTTCGATGCCATAAAATCTTTTCTCTTTCTTCTCCTTCCCCGCTTGCCCAACATCTTTCCTTCTATCAAAGTCTTGATCAACCGGTCTCCCCTTATTACTTCCTCCAGCCATATACCCTGCCTCCCGATTGCTTCTCTCGAAAACAACTTTGGTGAGTTTTACACTGACATTTCAATCTCATTCCTCATTATCATGTTACTATTGGTAGATGATATGCTACGCAAGTAATCACATAGTCGGTAAATACGTTTATTCCTGTTTTTTCCCGATTTATGTTTTCATTTTTAATAATATCTCATATTTATTTAACTTCAAACATATACTTCTCCAACAGTGAAGACATGTGGTCAGCTAAGTTTTAGCTTTCGCAGCTATATTTTTTAATGTTTTAAAATATGTCACAATTTTTCGTTGCGGCTCGTTTACTAGGCCGGTTTTGTATTTTAAGTTTCAACTGTCATTTAAAACAACTTTATTCATTTAATTAAAATTATTTGTTGATCAGAGGGAATACTAAAAAATAAACGTGCTTGGTAAACAGCATTCACCCTCTTGCTTGAGTTTCGAAATCCATTAAAATACCTACGCCAAGAGTTTCCAGATGATGACAAATACTTGAATGCGCCCTTTATCGGAGAATATTGGGAATGCAACTTCACATCCTACAATAGAGATAGATAATCGAATCCCACGTTCCAATCAGATTACGCCAAAACATTCAAGTTTTTTTGCCGTTTGAAATATGTTTCGACGTCTAAATTTAACTTCAAAAATGTTCAAGTTTCTGCCATAATTACGTTTAGACTATAGTTTATCTCAGACACAATTATCTTTCTTTTAAAATATCCTTGAACATAAGGATACATCAGAGATTCCGACTTGAAAATTACCATTTAACTCATTTCTTCTAACATTACACTCTGAATTGTAAATAATACGTACCTACCATTAAATTTACCACATTAGATTCAAACAATTGGTTAGTTTTACATGTTTTCTTACACATGTTACTCTTTAACTTCTTACTCTTCTTCCAAAATTATGTACATTCCATTATGTATATATTTTTCCTAAATTTCTTATGCTTTATTAATATTTATAACTCTAAAGGTGGGAATGGCAGTAGAAATCAAAGTTTTCGTTAAAAAAATTCTGTCATGCTTTAGGTACCCTACTTATACGCAATAAATGGTAGTAGAAGTATTATTTAATTCTTATTCGCCTCAACGTTTTACCTTTTAACTTTATTCCACATTTTGAAGTGCCATTAAACCCAACCCAACCACTAAACTTTGGTTGGGACTCACAGAGGCAATTGCATCAAAGCGTTAAAAAAGGTAGTACTTATTATTGAGTTGATAAAAAGCATTACTTCGCACAGTGAATTATGAACCATTGCTTGCAGTAAATGATCTTCCAATATTTATCCTAAAACTTAAGAACAGTATTGCTTGATAGTGTTATGTTAAAACTCAACCAACTAATACACTGTAAAAAAAATTCCTAAATATATTATGGAAGGGAATAATTGCGTGCATATGGACGGGATATTCGTAATTATTCTCTCCAAATGTAAACAAGATATCAAAGATATCAGAGAGCAGTAATTATTATGCCTTAAGTAAGATCAAAACATAGAACATAGTATGTATGATAATGACGACGCGACGGTACGCAGTTTTGTTCAATTAATTCACGCTGCGGAAAAATGCTAATTAGAGATTTACAGCGATAAAATATTCACCCGTGAGTTTCAACTCATAAGAATAATTTTCAAATAACCTAGAAACTATGCTATCCCACCCAGTAAATATGAAATGCGTAAGTAAGGTGGAGAGCAAAATACGAGCAATTAATTAATATTTCATCGTTGCGCAGATGCAAGTCGCCCGTTCCAATCGACCTGTTGTTTTATACTCCACCGTTCCTCATCGTAGGCGGCTTAAAAGGTTAATTGAAACAGCATATTTGCAGTCGCTTGAATGACATCTTTTATAAAGGTCGTCCAATTTTTACCTATTTGGTCATAAAGTAGAAACAGCAATATGTCGCCGATTCGAAATGACTGCTTTATGTTTCATTCCGTTGTTTCTTTCCCAAAGAAGTGCACGGTTTTTATTGTCTCCGTCCCTTTTGGGTTAATGAAATCTCATACTTTATGAGCGGTCATAACCGTGTGTTGCGAGGAGAAATTAAAAAACGCGGAGGGGAAAAAGGCTTCGCCCTTCAAATAAACGTTTCCGATTCATCCCCGGCGATGAAAAACCACTTCGCGGGAGACATGGTAATAAAAAATAAAGGAACTCCCTGGAAAGGGTTAGGGAAAGTTCCGATACCTATATTGTTCAAGTGCTCGGCGGGGTGGGCAGGCTAAATGTGAGGATACTGTCCCTCACTTAACAACAATAAAAAATTCGCGGCCACCTACCGTTATACTGCCCGCCGGAATCTATTACAAGGGTGCTGGAATTGTCGATTTTAAGGCCACCGGACGCCAGTGGCGGTCCGGACATCTCTCCTCCGCCCGGTGCCGACAACGTGCCCCTCCTCCGTGGCGGAGTGTAATGCGGCTGCGCGCCGTTCGGTCCAAATCCAACGATCGTCTCGAAACTGGCGCCGCGGTACATCAACTGGTCCATGCGGAAGCCGTCGGCGGCGTCTGCTACCGCGGATTCATCCAGGGTCCCGGACGACACCTGCTGGGGAATGAGTAAACCATTACGGTGTCTGAGGGAGAGCGTGGGAGAGAGGAGACTGCAGTCTCCATTGGCGGAAATTTTAAAAATGGTTGGCTGGGCTGGAAATTAGAAGCCTCCGATATGTGTAGGCCGTAATACTGTCGCCACAGAATTTGTCATATGGTCCGACGAAAAGCGCGGGAAATACGATGAGTATGATCATCTTGGCGAAGTTCCAAAAACTTACAAAATTATGACTATCATGATGCCACATTTTAAGGGCAACTTTTCTTTTGCTAATATGCTAATTGAAGAGCCTGCATATACAAGCTAAAATATTGGCGAAATACTAAAAAAGAAATAAATATGGAAAATAAATTAATACCAATTACTTATTGTGAGTGGTTTTTTGTATTTTGAATGAAAACAAAACATGGGCCTACCAGCAAATAGAGTCAGTTTCGCAGGGGAAGAAGCGAATTAACTGCACAAATCCATGCATTATAGCACCGGAAATATACGGATTTCGGTGTCCCAATTCAGGGACTCGTTGCTAACCATTAGAGGTTGGGTAGTCAAATCACCCACAATAACGTCGTTAAAGCGCTCTGCTCTCATATTGGTAGCAACTTTCAATTTTAATAATTTCCCACAAAAAACTCTTCCACGGCGTTAATTTCATCCGATTGAGTTCCTTCGGCTAAGACCAGGAGCGCTTTTCAAAATCCCTGGCCAATAAGACAGCCATGTCACCAATAAGCAGGTCATCATCTTGTAAATTTGAACACCTGCATTGATTCCAATGTTTTACTTACGGGGATAAAAGGTAAATAATCATAAGTGATGGAACTTAGTTTATAAACAATCTATGATTGCCAAATTTTCGGTCTTAGACGTCATAGGGCTTTTTTCAAACGGTTTTCATGTGTATTATTACTATCATGTAATTACACGCCAAATAAGAAAAGGCTCATTACTTTATTCCTTCTGAGGCTAAATAGACAGCAGTGATTGGGGGACCTTGAGGTCATTGGAACCCCAATCAATCTTTATAAGCTGTAGGATAGTATTATGGTTTAATAGGCGTAGTGTATAGTCGTGTAGCAAAGAACAAAATTCTGTAGTGAGCGATATGCTACGCAAACCAATGGGGTATATTTAAGGAACTATGCGACATGATAAATATAAACAGCATGAAAATGACTTTAAAGGCTCATGGAAAAATTGGGGTTAAAAATTCCCCAACCTGAATCTTGATGAAGTTTGCTAATATTAATAATTTAATTTAATGTTATCCCCGAAAGGCCCCGATGGAATTTACGTTCATATTCGTTATTCAGGTTGCCGAAAAATATGTTTCGATCGGAGAAAAATTGACAATTTTGAAATTAAAAATGAAATTAAGAAGCAAAATTTAAGTAACGATCGATTGCAAGAATGAAGTATTTCATTCTTTCATCCATCCGATATTGGAAAATGCAACCCAATATCTCGATTGCAAGTAATTTTTAAGGATGGCAAAAAAGGAAACAAAACGAATTTCAATACTTTTCTTATGGGAGTAAAATGCAGGGTCCCATTCTTGGGCCCCTAGAGCTCTGAGGCTGTTTTACGTAATCATCTATAACCCTTGTAACCCCCATATTTTTCTCTACTAAACAATAAACTCAGTATCTACTTCTTTTCGTTCTCGAGTTGTAAGTCTAATAACAAATATATTTTAAAATGTACCATATATATGTAATATCTTAATGTCAATGATTTATTCGTGTACAGTATTTTTGGTGAAGCAGGTAGAGCTGCTACTTAGCAGTAAGCCCTTGCTATGAGACGTGTATTTATGAAAAATATAAACTTTTGTAATAGTGCATAAATATGCATTTGGAGAGCGGTAACACTATTTAAGCGCGGAATTCTTGCCAATTCTTAGAAAACTTTTTATAAATCAACAAATGCCTGTCCATCACATTCTTGATCGATATGCATAGTCTGATACCCATTGGAATGGGATAATGAGACGATTTGGCACAAAATAAAAAAAGATATGTTAAATACTTACATTGCAATCTCTCTCATTGCCATATTTCACGAGTTTGATGAGAGTTAGATGTATTTAGCTGGAAACAATAAATCAATGGCTATTTTCCAATATATCTATATACCTCTATAAGCGCTCCCCTTCGCCACAAAACAGATTGACAAGTGCATGATACACAAGGTGCAATTTTTAATAAGATTTTATGTCGATAAGTTGGCGAAAAATATTTTTGCCTGGAATAAGCCTCCTTATACTTCATACCCTGTGATAACAGAGAATTTCAGTGAGTGAAATTTCAATCGTAGCGAAACGCTATCATGGCTGTAATGCCCAGTATTATCTTCTTCCCTTTATGGTTCAGCCAGTGTGGCATATTTCGTCTTAGTCGGCCAGCATTGCTATGACCTCGAGGTTTATTTAAGGTGAATCTGCGGAGACGGTTCTGCTACGTTCTTCCTTGGTAGCTCCATCACTTGGCTTGGCAAAGTTAAAAATGTTAAAATTTAACTTCTTGCTTCATTCTCATCACAACTTGTCACTTGTCAAAATTCTACCGTTTTTGATTATGCCATTCAGCTGAATCCATTTCTTTCCCATCTCTCCTTGAAGGTACGAACATCTCGCTTCTATGGATTACTTTTAGTACTACTTTTAGAAATCTTTAGACTAGAGGTACCGAATCTAGTGAATAACCATTAGTATCAACAGGGTTCTATTTTATCCCTCAGAAATTATTTGTTAGCTAAAGAAATATTGAATTTTTACCTGCAATTATATGCAAACGTTTAACAATATCTTTCATTTTTATTGCTGATTATTTTCAAGAATCAGGTTTACATCATCATACTTTAATTTTCCAATCCATCGTATACGATGCGATGCTAAGCATGAAGACTTAGACCCGGGACTTCCTCTATGCGTACGTGCTTCGCATATGAATTCGTATGTTAAGTGATTTTAGGTTATTATCACTGATTATCAGAAAAACCTATTAGCAAAAAAAAACAACGAAAGAAAATTTAATTCAATTCTATAATGAACAAACTAGAGTAAAACAGGCGAGAGATAGCGTGGGGTCAAAATAGCTCTTCTGGTACTAATTGGTAGAAGGTAATGTACATTAAAAATTTTTGTTGCCATACGGTTCTCGTATACACATATTATTCCCCTGCTCGAGTAGTAAAATTCAATAAATATGCAACATCTGGGACAGTTCAGTCAGAAGTAATGGATTGTCAGAAATGAAAAGGGGTCTAAATGATCCCCCCTGCGGTACGTCAAGTGTTAAAGAAAAACTTCATTTTAGCTACTTTTTATGTTTCACTCATTTAAGGTTCAATTAATGTTTCCTCACGCTACCTATCATCATAGCTTGTTCAATCTTAAGATTGGCTGACTGCAGCCCTCCAACCTTCCCTATCTATTGCAGTTTTCTTTACTTCCTGGTATCACTTCCTATGTACTTTCCTCATAATTTGGTCCATGAACTTATTCCTGGGTCTTCCTCTTGGGATTTTTCCCTCTATTTTACCTTCAATTATGTTCTTCACCAACCCATTCTGTCTCAGGGTGTGTCCAATCCATCTGGCTCTCCTTTTCTGTATGCTGTTCCATATGGTCCTTTCCTCTTCTACTCTTCTGTGCACTTCATCATTTCTTATTTTGCCCGTCCATTTTATCTTCAGCATCCTCCTCCAGCACCAGGTTTCGAAGGCTTCTAGTCTTTTTTTGTCATATTTTCCAATGGTCTATGCTTCCAATCCATAGAGTGCCACGGTCCACACGAATGGTTTTACATACTGTTTCTTGGTTTGTAGTCCTATCTTCTTTGACCACATTAGTTGGTTTTTTCCCATGAACGCCTTCTTAGCTTGCGCTATTCTCCGCCTGATGTCCGTTGTCTTGTATATCTCCTCTCAGAGTGGAACCCTACTCCTGGCTGTAATTAGCTATAACACGTTTTCATAATTTAATGCATGTCACTCCTCATTTAAAACCCCGTGTTTTGAGTTAATCGCTTTTTTGTAAGTGTATGGTTTCATTTCCGAGGTAGTCGGCGAGAAAATGTTTTTACTTAAGATGCTTCAAGATTCCTCACTGCGCTTCCGTTTGCCAAAAATGAGCTTGTAAAAGGAGCAACGAAACGTGTATTCCCTTCGGCCGTTTCTTTTTTTGCGGGTGTCCGGGCGGGGTTAAAAGAGTAACATTAAGTGACACGGGCGTTCTCGCGACGGAAGATTGATAAACCGGGGGATTTGGAAGCGGGAGGTAAAGAGGAGGAAAGAAGTTCTGTGCGCGATATTTCTGGACGAACGGAAGGTTTTAGACGGGGACTGAGATGAAGAGGGCGGAGTGGACGAGGTAAAGAAACCAAGTGCGCATCTTTATCGCGACTGAGCCAAAAGTGTCATAAGAATGCGCTCGTGACGGCAAGGAGGGGGAAGTAAGGGTGAGGCCTTTATACTACACCATGCTTAAAAGTGGCAGTGCGTAAAAATGAGATTTTTCGTGACCGCGTAAATTTTTTCAGTTCAATGCAGAGATTCTCACAAACTATCTATGCATCGAATATTCGATATTTTTTGTAAACACTTTTGGTATTAAGGCGGGTTTACACATAGAAGTCACTTCCATGACGGTAGCCTTATAAGTCGCTTGTAAGCGACACTTCGACACTTCGATGTGTAAATACGCGCTACCATGGCAGTAGTGATCGATAGTGGTAATGTACCGCGGTTGCTCCTTGCAAGGAAAATAGGCTGCTTTATATTTTTCCTGTAAGTAGTATATCGATTCTCTGCTATAATCGCATCGAATCCGGCGGAATCTTGGTCACAAGACAGTGAACGGAGATTAAAAATGTAAACAACGAATAACTTTTTAGAGGGTGAACTCATTTTTGTACGTGTAAATACTTATTTTTATTGAATACATTTTATATAAACCTTTTGTAGCGCCAAAAAAACAAATGGGTGGATTTTTGTGAAATTTTACGCTGTTTCTAATAAGTGTCACGCGCCAGGGTTGTAATTAATGTTGTCAGGGTTGTAATTAATGTTGATTAATGTGACTCGCGTGAACACCTCGGTTATCGATCCGCTGGAATATGAATGACAATACCGCTTTCTCGCCAGGACAAGTTAAGTGATCATCCTTCTAGCACCGATCAGAAAACTAGCCTAGTATCCTAAAAGATCCAGTATTACTAGTCCTTCTGTTGGATTCATGAAGAAAGAAAAACTAGACTCTTTCTTATTACATGTATCAAATCACGCACTTGCCTTGGACTCGAGATAAGCAAAAAGGTCACACAATGCTGCAGCATCTCTGATGCTAGCTCTTCTCATGCCTGCTCGCTCTACTAGGTTCTTCTGAGCTTTCGCCATCATCACTAGGGAAGGAATCGGCATCTGCTTACCAGCAGGAATCTGAAATATAAGAAAATGATTCAATAGATTTCTGACGGTCATAATTCTATTGCCCATATTGGGATATCTACAAATATAATGAAGGAATGGGTCACTTATTATCTAATATTTAGGTGAGTTGACAATAGCCGGTTTTTATGATAGTTACTTGCAGCAATCTGTTTTTGTGGCACCGAATGTTAGAACTTTTTTTATGTTTAGTCAATTTTCATGCCCATGCTTATTGTTGATGCTGGTAACAGCAACCTATCTGTCTTTGCTCTGACTAGCAAGAAATCTTGGTCAGAAGAAAATTCCCAGCCAGTTCTTGCGGAAGAAATTTGAGGACGTAACTTGTAACCAGTGTAAACCCACCCTTTTACGCTATAAATTTTGATTCCTTACCCCAGGTGTGTGAAACAGGCGACTCTCTCGCATGCTCACAGGAGTCAGTTGAAAACGCTCGAACAATGACATTGTATCGAATGGCACCCGCTGATTAAATATTACACATTTATCCAGTCTAACTTAAATGTACCGCTTCCTTAACGCTGTCAGGGTTTTAAGCAGGGTTAAGACTCAGGCGCCTCGGCTAGGACTTGGTTCGGAATTCCTTTCAAATAGGATCTTAAAACCTGCGGTCCGTGGACCACATGCAGAATGTAATGGCCAAGAATGTCCATAAATGCCCAATGGACTTTACACCGTATCCTTTCATTATAGTGACATTCATAAAACCTTCCAAACTCCTATTCTTACATATCTCTTTGGCCTCGGAGGTCATACACACAGTCACTCAGTGATATATGCCCTCCTGTTCTGGCGACTTCTAGTGTCTCGACTCTCACCTATTGTCATTTCTTCCACCAATTTACTCAAGTCACTTTGGGTCTACCTATTTCCCTCCATCCGTTTTTCCTTCAACGTAAACCTGCCTCGTTGATCGACTCTCATCAATTTTTGCCAAACAAATGAAGTAACCTCTTCCATACATGTTTATTTCCGTAACGTTTCTATTGTGACTCACTCATTTCTAACCCAATTCCTCATGCTTTGAACGTAAAAGCTTTTTGATACCCCGTACCCACTGCCTTTATCTTAATCTTAAGCCTATCCTGGCGTACTCAAATTTCGATGGCATAAAATTTATCTGAAATATGTAAACTGCCTCCATAGACAAGCATTCATTCCTTTATGTGCTCCACAGTCTACCTAAGACTCTCAATTATTCCAAGGATTTTGAATATCTTCTCCTATCTTCACATTTTTCAAAAACATTCGTCTGGTACCCGTTATTAATGTTTGTCAATACCGTTTTCGGTTTATTTCAAATATATTTTGCCCAATCGTGGAGGTATTAGCTTGGCCTGATATTTTAAGTAATATAACTGCGGATATCGCAAACTGTACGCACTTTTTTTTGCTTATGGGCTACCATCAGTATTTTTTTCAGTACACATCCTACACTACACAAATCAATGATTCACTTACTTTTCTCTGCCTCCTAATTCCAACCAATATGATTAGATTCATCCGTCAAAACGTATTATGCCCGAAGTTTACTCATGGTTCTATTCTACTATCTATTTTAATCACGTAATTTTTTCCAAACACATTAGGAGCGTGTTCAAGTGGGTATTTTCCAAAATTTTTATTTTAGAAATACGGATCTTAATGCGTTTCTTTCACTCTCACAAGCTTACTTAGTGAAAATATTTTTGCAATTCATTCAACATTAAGGAGATGCTTAATATTAAAATAGTCGGAATTTCATATTTTTTTCACTTGACAGGGAAACAAAATCTGATGTGTGACTTCATTTTTTAAAGCTGAAAAGAAATTTATTATAAATGAGCATTTTACGAACTTTTTAAATTCATTTTTCTCGTAAATTTCTTATAAAATAGGATGCATTACAAATTCCCAGGTTCAATCCGTCCCGCTCATTCGGATTGTTAATCCATGTATCATATTCCAAAAGCGTCCTTGTAATTCAAAATATAATTCCTTTCTCTTGACTATCGAGATCTAAATGTTTAGAGCTGTGTCAAAAGATGGTTATATCGAATCTTAATCGATGAAACGTACTGCATTGTAGATGGCGTGGCTTGCTCCTGGTGAGAATGTATATTGTGACGGAAGAATGACTTTGTGCCAAGCTTGCGAGGAGGTCCTCAGGTCGTCCCATATATCGTTGTAATCGTGTATCCTGCGGGAAAGGAGAAGATTTTCAGTAAAATCCAAATGAAAAATAACCAATACAAACGTTTACAATAACTAATACAAATATTTATCATCATCATCTTATTTACAGAAAATCCTTTAAAAGTGATAGAAAAATCACCCAGTCCGCTATTGTAAAAAAACTTGGAAAAACTAAATTTTTCAATTGCTATAGCAATGCCAAATCATGTTGCGCAAACATCATACTTGTGCAGTATGAGATCCAAACAGTCAAAATTAGGGACTCTTAAATTCAAGTACCAATATATGAAGTACCAATGAATTTGTTATCAAGTTTTGGCAAAAAACGTTTTTTGAAATGTAACTCCACAATCTTAGGATGTTCATATAGGAAAGTTACTCTTACCAAAATTAGGGAGACCTACGCTGGTAAAAAAAATCTCCGTGAAGGGTTTTAAAAATGATAATAGTTTTGTACAAATGAATTTGTTATCAATTTTTGATGAAAAGATGTTTTTTGAAATATAACTCCACAAGCGTACGATATTCCCTTAGGAAAGTCACTCTTATCAAAATCAGGGACCTAGGTTGTTAAAAATCTCTGTGAAGGGTTCTTAAAATGATCAAGGACTTTTTAAATATCCACTTGAAAATTGCCTTAACCGGTGGATTACTGTAATAAAATGGGTTATTGTTTTTGCGCTAGATTTTTGAAAATATTCCGGGCAAAAAAAGTACTGGGCTTCATGTTTCGCGATGTCCCGTCTGAGATTAAATTGTTGACTTCTCTCCTCCGAAATGAAATTAAGAATTACAGCAAGGGTGCCAAAATCCTCTGATTCAGGGGAGAAAAATCAACGCAAACTCATGAGATTGTAACAATTTTACTCTGGTATAACCCATATTACTAGATACCATAAGAAAGTTATACTCAGCAGCCAGGATGGGGAGTATTTCAAATACAAGTATTTTTAAATACGCATTTGAAATACATTTGTATTTTGTATTTCAATCACTCCTCGGTCTATATTTTATAAGTATTAGGACCTACTGGGGCTGGGCACAATTTAAAATGCAAGTATTTTAAAATACTGATTTGAAATATGTTTTTATTTTGTATTTCTAGTACAATTGGAGCAGTATTTTGTATTTTAAATAATCCTCTGCCTGGATTTTGTCCAGCTCTGCTCAGCAGCAGGAGTAAAATAGCTGAACCACTCGTTAATCAGACGTAACTTTACATCTGGGGGAATAGTTGAAAAAAATTGGAAACCCTTAGAGTTAGTTCGTGCATTGTGAAAAAAATCGACAGCCAAATTAGTTGTGGATAAATTGTAAACTCCCCCGTGCCTATGCTGACATATTTCCACACCTACTGCGTGCGTGAAGTTGGCTCTCAGCTCTTCCATCCTACCGACATTGGCACGTTTGCCCTCGGCTTTGCATCTGCAACTAATGTGTATTTACGATACACTGAGTCCTTCGCAACTTAGACCTGGGTTTCGTGTTTCGCCCGGGTCCTTTGAATGTGATTTAGGGAGCGACTGGGACGCACCATTACAGACCGAGGCGACTGCGTTAACACGCTGAATCCACTGGGTATTTTGAATCACATTCCGACTGAATATGGTGGACCGCCTTAATGCGACAACGAAAAATTATTTCATCCGGTCCCAAATCACAGTAATACATTGGCATTAAATCATGGCCATGAACAATTCGACTTAATGCCGTTTCGCACCCTTTGAGAATTCACTGACAATTATTTTTTCCCATCTATGAAACAAATATCAAATGTTGGATTACCTCACCATTAACACCCATGATTCGATGTATTTTTAAGCATACCTACTGCTATTTTTTACGTATTACCAGAGAAATCAGAATCACTTTCCTGGTCATTGTTTGTTCGACTGCGTCGTATGCGTTTTCTCTCTTTGGTTGTTCGATCCTATAATTTCTTGACTGTATCCCTCTATCCTACCATGTATTATGCCCTTTCTCTAACTCCCTGTTGGTTCTTCTTATCTTATTTCTTCATTTGTCCTATTTATTTATCCCTTGGTCATCCTCTGGGGACTTTTCTCTCATTAATCCCGGACTAGCAATGAACTACTGTATTATTTTACTCTAAAAAATGAATGGAATCTTTGTAGAATGGAAATAGAAATACAATTCGTGTATTCTAAAACGGCGTTTTAATGAATTAACATCACCGCACAGGATTGCATTTCTCATGATGCAGCAAGAATTGAATCACTATAGTTCAATGTTTTTTACAAAGGAAAAAATCATTATTTCCCTCACATTAGTATGAGCGGGCACAGTTCAACTCGTAAAGTTGCCATATTACTGGAAATGATAACTCTGCAGAAGTTTTGCTTTTAGTGTATTTAGACGCCACCATTTTCTTATTCCTTCCAGGATTTGGCCCAATGCCGGTTCCGGCTTCAATTTTACCACCTTATCCTTGATGGCTTAAAATCTATGTATTCCTATATATTTTGTGGAATGGATTTAGTAGCTAGTCCATCTCTTACATCAGTATTTTTCTGTCTATCGCCTATGGTTCAGCCTTTTGATGATCGGAGGAATTTCATTTCCGATGTTACCAATTCGACAGAGGTCCACTCCTAGTTTAATTAAAAGAGGAAAAATATTTCCTCAACAATCGGAGTTTATTCCAGTTATTGCATAGAAAGGATGGTGTGGTTCACTGTCACGCGCAAGAGTGCAATGATATACACCAAGGGGAAGCAATTCACCCTTTTATTAACCAGGATTCGAACCCGGATCTCCCAATAGCTTATCTGGTATGTTAGCCTTCAAAATTTGCCTGGAAGGAAGATGGCTAAACTAGCTAACACAACTTATCGGCTATTTGGAAATCCGCATTCAAATCCCGGTCAGGTCAAATTACTTTTTTCATGCCGATTTTGATCCCCTTGGTGAATGAAAATTTCAGTCCATAAACACTTAATATGATATATTTATGGTCCCATTTCTCTTCCGGGATTCAGCCGCGTCGTTGTATTTTCCTACGTTTCTCCTTCTATCCTGGAGGCGTCTTCAGGTCGATGATGATCTGATAGGAGGGGAAGCGTTTCCAGAAAAACAACGGAGCTGCTGAACGCCGAATGAGAAATGGGGCCAGTACTTTGTCACCGCGAAAACCTCAGGCAGAATAATATATATATTTCGTAAACCAATGGTATTTTAGACCAAATTTGTGACTAGTTTATCTATGAATGTAAAGTTCAAGCATGAACGGGATGTCGCCTGAAACACAACGGGTTTGTGAAGAACATAATAAAAGGCGAAATAGAAGGAAAAGTGCCCAGAGGAAGACCCATGAATAAGTTCATGGACTAAGTTAAGAGGATAGTACATAGGACGAGATACAAGGAGGTGAGGTATTTAGCATTAGATAGATAAGGGTGGAGAGATACCGTCAACCAATCTGAGTATTTAACAACCGATGAATGAAAGGTCAAGAGCAAGTAGTGTTTTTTCTTCAAAATTAGGAGCATGCGTTACCGCATGGTGGACGACTAAAAGAATTAATCCAATCACCACTTCCTCAAGCCACTTGTGCATTGCTTACCTGACGCAGTGCCTTCCGAAACAAGATGTGATAGACAGGTGCCTCTGCAACGCGTACGTCGAGTTCAGTTTGCCGGGCGGAGCGTAGGCTCTCACGGCCGTCGCCGTGATTATGACGTACGCCCGCACGACGGGCACGAACGGGATGTCGCGGCCCCTGATGTTCAACAGCCATGCTACGTCGTCCAGGGCCGTCACGACCATCGCGTCGGCGCCCAACGCCGTCATTATCGTCCGCATGTCCTCCACCTTCTCGGGCCACTCCTTGCCTGTTGAAACAACGAAAAAAACACACTCAGCAGTCAACGAGGGAACCACAGTCGTCCGCAGGTTTCTCAGTCGACTTTCCTCAAATTATTCGTGAAAAAATTTATAGAATACATTCCTATAACACTGATCATAAGTAGCTTGTCACGGAGCCAGAAAATAGAAATTGCGAATAATGCCTGAGACTTTTCGGCGCATCGCAAAAGTCAAGTCACCGGAGATTACCATCCATGCACAATTAATAAATAAGATTATTATTTTTATTCTTAGAAACATTCGAGTTACTAAATATATATATTCTTTGTGAATAATAACCGTATTCTATTGTTCAAAGTCAACACCCAATTTTAATTTCTTAGCATATTTTCTGTGAGGAATTCATAGCTCTGAAGAAGTAATTGATAATCGATACAATTTTTTTTCTTTAAGAAGAGTGCAAAAGATATTCTATAAGTAAGGAACCACGTTACATATTTTTTTTACTTGAGCCGCATTTTTTAAAAGGGAGAAAGCTGAATGAAGATAATCGGTTCGTACATTAGGACAGGGACACATTCCAAAGTGGGTGAGGAAAGTTAAGGTGTTCGACTTTGCCCTACACTTTTACAATACATTGGATGATATCAACGTGGCTCCACAGTTATATCCTCAAGCCTTTTTCAAGACTTTATCATTACACCTAATACCCTTGGAGGGTGTACTCTATGTCTTTAAAATTACGATACATTGGACCATTAACCTTTAGGATTAGTTTTCTCTTTCATTTATAATAGGGCGTGCCGAAAAATATTATGATCGTGATTTTTTACCGATTCAAAGTTAAAAAAGTAAGTTGTAATGTTCATTTATTCTGGTTGGAGTATTAAAATTGATTTTCAGGAAAAATACAACCGTAAATGCTTTGATTCTTAAAGATTCTGTACACACGTATATATTAATGAGGTAGATAAAACGGTTTCTTATCAGAAATCAGGACTGATCCAGAAGATATAGACCTTAAGCAACATATCTTCAGTTATGTCGACATACGGCTCATAAATATGAAGTAAATGTTGTATTGAATGAACACCACCATCATGGGTAGAAGAAAATTTGAATTGAATGTCATTTTTCATCAGTCAAAAATTCGATACATTTCCATAAAAATCCCCAACCTTCTCGAAAACACATTTCAATGCGCTCACCCGCGTAGTGTATGTCATGAGGATATGCATTCACAGCAGAGTAGTGTGCCCGTCCAGTGGTCCAGAAGAGATCCACAAGGTTCGTGGAAACAGCCACCAAGCTGATGCTGAACCTGGCTGCCATGTAATGTAAAAGAAAAAGGAGTTAGCTGAAAGAGCTAAAAAAATTTAAATAACAAATTAGAAATAATGCGTATGCTACAATTACCGCGTTTTATAATAATGGAAAAATAAAAGATTAAAATCAAATTCGCAACTTTTTGAACCACAATAAACTTCTTTATAAATTGAGAGCTCCTAAGAGAAAAAAATGTATTAAATAAAAAAATAGATCATTGTGACAGTGAAAAAATTAAAAATAAGATAGAACACCAATATATTGCCAAAACTAAGCCAATTGGAAAATTTTCAAACAGGAAAAATATTCCGTATGCTACTTGAGTGTGTAGTAGCAAGACTGCTTTTGTTGTTGTATCCCATTCCAGAGAAAGTTCAATACTTCAATGAACTGCCCTAAAAAATCTGACTGTTGTTTTATGGCATTTATATGTTTTATGGCATAACTGTTTGCTGTCGCCATAGGACAAGAAGCATTCTATGAAATGAGTGGATTTGCAAAAACACAGGAGCCTGTGAATAATATGAGAAACTGTTTAGATAAATATATTCCTTGAACTTTTTATTTTATTTTTCTGTAATTTTAAGGCAGGGAATTAATTGGAAGCTATGTTAAAAAGATATCTTTTAGAAGTTCTCACGAATAATCTTTAACCCAATTTAATTAGGTGACACTAATTAGCGTCGCAATGCTACGGGTGTGAGGGAGCATCCAGTAAGAAGCTCGTTTATTCTCAATGTGGATTTTTGCTTAACTCAACAACAAAATCGAGGATGAACTTTTTACTATGTGAATGCACAATTTAACAGTTTCGCCAAATAAAATTTTCATGTACCAGTGAATGCTGTGTTTTTCCATTCCATGTGGATTTCAAGAGAAGGAGGATAGTTTCTGCTCCCTTCTCTCTCGTCTGATCCCGTCCTTGATCCTTCTGGTCCGCCAAGTGACAGAATTTTAAAAAACTTCGACTAAAATGTTGTGTTAAGCCGTTTTATTATCTATGTAAGTTTGATTTATTTTCTATCAATACATTTTACTTGAAAACTTTTGTCGAGACAGATCTGACGGAAGGAGAAGGGGCGGGGAACATAAATCACGACATGATGGCGCGTTATAAAGTCGATTTACAAAACCAACAAAGATAATGACAATAAATAAACAAGCCATAATTTTTTTGTTTAATAGTAGTTACTACGCAATTACCAGCATATTACGTTTTTTTATCAAAACAAGAACATTTAATCCAAATTCAGAAACGATAAAATCAATGGATTTATTGTATTAGGCCTTATTGGTGCACAAAAAATAGAGATGTGATATCTTGATTATTTTTTTATAGTTTTGGGAACGAAAAAGAAGCGTTTGCATGCTTATAGATCGTCAAATATTTTATACTTAATATTTCAACAAATTTTTAAAATTAATTTCTTTCGTATTTTTTAACTTCAGAATCAATTTTTAAACTTAATGTATCAACTGGTCACTTTCTAAATTAATGTTCTCGAATTTAGAGAAAAAAGAGGTAAACTTCCCTTTTCCGTCGTGGACCAAGGACCGAAATGAACGATAGACCGAAAAGGGCAAATGGACCGGTCGCTCCCTATAAGTCGATCCTCGGTCCTTCCGTTTAATCCATGACCCGTTCGTTTGTGAACAACCCACCTCTACTTTGAACATTATACTTTAGTGTTCAGCTTTATTACCTGGGAATAATTATTTTCCCAGAAACTTAACCTTGCTTAAATTTGCTCGATACCCCTTTAAAAGTAGGTCAATGAGAGAAGCCTTCAACACGTTCATCCGTCTGTTTGTTACCCCATAGGGTTATTCCAAATAAATAACACCCGCATTGAGAGCCGGGATTCTATTTTGAGAATCCAAGTTTGACTCTCGACAGTGGTGGAGAATGGAGGTCATTTCAAGAATAGTTCTCCTTCCGTCAGACAGATCGTTCAAATGAGCACCATTTGGCACTTTCCATTGAGAGTTGGCTATTTACGTAGCCGAGTTCACCATGTACTCCATTTCTCTATTTCCCGAAACGTCTACCAACCAACCCTCAAATTCTTAATGGTAAAAATTCTCTCCTTTACTGTCACGTTACGCCATAGTGTCTTGTTGTGTCTTCCTGGAGTGCCAATTTTTCTGGCCGTCACCTTAGAATTTTTTGTGGAATCACTTAGATGTGTGGTAAATACGATGGTGATTCAGGCAGGAACGGAATATGGAAGGGGAAAAGATCAACTTTAAAGATTTTATATATCACCGAATTAATACTCTCAGAGATTTTTTTATAATTTAGTTTACATTGACGGTGAAGCCGTTGTTGAAACTGAGTAACGCTGACTGTAATCATGCCAATAAAGGCTCTAGTTTTATGTCATGGCATACTAAATACAAGATTTCGGTGAATTGGCGTAAAGGCATCATACGTGGTTTGTCACAAGTCACCTTCCATCCGAATATATTCAGTAAACACTGATGCACCAGAACAGCGACATTTACTTTAAAATACTGTAAACTAGGTAATATTTGCTTCCTAGTACAATGCTGTCAGTTCAGTTCAGCCGCTTATACTCACTTCTTACCATTGATTTTTATTTCAAAACGATTATTCAATATTTATTTTTAAATGGTTGTTATTTTGGTCCGGAATTCTATTTCATTGAGGTCCAAACGCGACTGTATTATTCACTAAATACGCAATCACTACATAAACTGCTTTCCACATAATCGATTCAAACTCGTATATTTCTGCCGTACATTTTTTCCTGCCGCAGAGGCTGACTGCAGTGTGGCTTTTACCTATTGAATACGGTAATAAAATTGTAATTAAATTCCTGAAAATAAAGACTGTGATTGATATTAGGCGTTCTGCCATTTTAGGTGATATTAGGCGCCCAATCAGTCATTTACGCTTAATTTTAAATTCGTGAAATATTTCGAAAGTCAAATAAGAAAACAGAACTTTCCAAATACTCCTGCCACACGCCTTTGAGATGGCTTGCAAGGTAATATGTATGTATAATATACTCAATGGAAAGATGTAGGTCAAATATACCTTACATCTAAGAAAAGTGAATCTCATATTCACACTTTTACGTTCATATTATTAGGTATAACATAGAGCGCTGGCCGTAATATTTAGCTGTAGAGTACTGTTGTTTTATTGACGACGAAGTTTACTGCCGGCGTCCTGGGCCAACTTTCGACACACATAAAATTAAATCTACTTTTTCCGGGGTTGAGAACGATTGCAGCTTATATTTTTTTAATATCTTCATTGACGCCTTAGAGAATCTTATGTGTGCGTATGTTTGCGTGTATTGATGTCTAAGTCAACTTCTTCCCTAGATAAATGCAAAGTAGGTGATTACAAAGTTTCCGCCATTTTATTGAATAGCCATTGTTGAAATAGCAAAATAAACCTAAGGGCTCCCACCCACTAGAACGACGAACCTAGCCATTTTGGCTGACATATATTTACTTTCGATGCAATGTGTTTCAGCCATATAATTGTGATTACTAGAGGAAGCAAAAATGAAAAAAAAAACAGAATAAGCCAGGATAATCAAAAATTTATTTCCTAGTGTTACCTTGCTGCAAATCAAAAATATTGACTCATTTAAGGTGACATTTCACGCGAAGGAGACTAAAACTGTTCGCTTTTTCCGGCAATATTGAAAAATAATACTCATAAATAAGTTTAAAAAATCAAGCATTTTTCGTAATTATTACTAAAATAAAAAATAACATTTTTAATAGTCGAGGAAAACATCCTATTTTGTGATTTCGTTTCGTAACCATGAATGCCTCGCGAGATTCGAAATTCTCAAAAAAGCCCGAATAGGTTAAGTCTGTCCTTGTCAGTACCAAAGTCCCGTCGTTCTAGTGTTAATCCCTCTAAAAGTTGTGAGACACTATATGTACGCTCGTAGCAGTTTTTAAAGAAACGCGCTGCTTTCTTTTGTATTCTATTAATATTTTTCTTCAATCTTTATGACCAGGGTCCCAAATGCTCGTGGCGTATTCGAGGTGAGGCTTAATCAGAGCGAAGTAGCATATTTCTTTTACTTTTTCATCCAAAGACCTTCCTATTACACCCTTAACAAAACCTAGTTTCTTTTATGCTGCGCCGCATACGTTTTGTATTCTTATTCCCCACGATATATCAGAAGTTAAGATTGTCCATCCATAGGCGCCGAAGGAGCGCCATTTTACGGGACTACTGCATTTTGACTTCAATTACGGCTGAACTTCAGGAAATGGTCGTGAAAGTCCCCATCATTTTATGTTCTTTCGCCTTTCCAGTACTTTATCTTCTACAAAATAGTTGTAATTAAAAGCATTCATGGCCTTTCTCCTTCAAATTGACCTCTTCTGCTGTTACCTTAGCATTCTCCCTAATTGCCCAGGCTGAAATCTCCCCATTCCAAGGCTGAAGCGTAGAAAAACTAGTCAGGATACCCTATTATTTTTTTTCCTCTCAGTCTATAAAACGCAGTCCAAAAATGCTATATTTAAATTTTCAACATCTCTGGAATAAGAGACCTGAGGCCAGAGCTACCTTCAAAGCCTCTCCAGGCAAATACAAATTTCACGTGTGCAACCGTGTGTAACGTAATATTTTTCGCCCGTTGCTGCCGTAATACAGTATTTCACATCCACGACCACGATTGCGGCATTTTCGCAATGTTTCCGCGAGCTTGGATCATTTCCATTGCCAAGGCCGAATCCAGCGGAGCGGGTTAAAACCTTCCGACTCCTCCCTCTCCTACTCCTCTCCCTCCCCTCCCACTTTCCCCTCCGTCCGCCGGTGACGTCATCGGCGTCGCTATCATATTATCCGCCCTCTTCGTCCTCGGTCCTCCCTCCTGCCCAGATGTGTAAAAAAAATGAAACGCGCTGGCGTGTGCACCGCATGTCATGTTTCGTTGCCGACGGGAGCAATTTACTTTTTTCCTGCGGAGGATAAATAAATGCGTCAAGAAGTACTTACGCGCAGCAATTCAATGCATCAGACGACCCCAAAGTTTTCCAACCGTACTGGTTTGAGAAACTACGTCTACAGCAGAGGTACTTAATCTTTCTTTCCCAATTCCTTTCTTTCCACCGAATAACAGAGTATCATTCCCCCTTCGCAATATACATTCTGCAGTGAAAATTTAATTCAGCAAATTACAATAATTTGTATACCTAAAAATAGATTTTTATATTTGATATCCAATTACCAAGTCGGTCGCCAGGACGACCAGCTCTAAATAAGGCGGCTAAAACAGCTTCTCTCCACCTTGTATTTTAAACGGCGGGAGAAGATCGCAAGGATACTAAAAAAAAGCGGAATACCTAGGAGTCAAGTTAGACTCAAGACTCAATATGGATAGATATATTGATAAAAGGATATGTAAAATAATGGCCATGCGTGCCAACCTGAGCCCTATTTAAAAAGCTAACTCAACGAAATTTAAACTCAGATGAAAAGATCAATGTACAACAGTTACATACTGGCACAGGTAATCCTTTACGGAGCATCAGCCTGGGCGGGACTACTAAAAAAGGGACGTCTCGAAAGACTAGAAAAACACGAAAGAAGAACCCTAAGATCAAATTTCAATGTCAGAAGGATCGAAGGGAAGAATAAGCTATACAAAGTGCCGGGGTAATACCACTCAAAGATAAAATACGAGTCGTTGCCGAAAAATACTACAAAGGCATCCGTAATAGTGACAACATGCTACTAAAAACTAAAGCTGTATACAATGACATAGCGAGAGATAAAAATAAGAAACCAGGCTATGTTTTAAAATATATATCTTATTACTTAAACTTATTTAACTACAAATTTTGATAATCCATCTAAGGAGAAAATTTTCCATAGATAAGAAATGAGGCGATGACCTCAATACTTTGAAAAAGAGCATGAGAAGCGACACTGGCTGCAACCTCGAAACAGTTATCGGCCAAAGTCAACGAACGCGATTGGAATACCTGAAAATTAGAACAGTTAAGGACAACGCCGTGGAAACCTTCGCGAGAGTGTGATTCAAAGTTCAGTTTTTTAGACACCTTTTCATGGCCACGAGCATATTGCACCCTTCATTTATCTGACCAAGGGGAGCGCTGTAGAATTTCACAATCTCCCATGACCTGAGTTCCGTCGAAAGAGTTAAGGAAGGTCAGTCCCATCCGCAATGAATCCAGTGGTGCATGTTGCCATGTGCTTACCGAGTTCATGCTGCCATTCCATCCACTTGAAATGCGGCACCAGGCGAGCATCAGCGCCTACTCTCGTCCCCGGTCCGATGGTATCATTAAGCCATTCAGGCATCGAAGGTACCTAAGAAGAAAGAGAATGAGGAGCCAAAAATTTCAAATTTTATCAGCTTCTTCACTATTTCTCAAGGGTCCCACACACCCGCGCGGGACATGAAAGCAGAATTTTTGCGGAACAAAATTACGTGGCGGGATACCGTTGCACGCAAATCGGCGAGAATCACGCGGAACGCGCCGCGAGAAGATTTCAGTTGGCTGAATGCAAAGCTTCCCGCGTTCCACGACTCGATCAAGAGTCAAGGAACAGTGAGAAATGAAACTTTAGGAGCTAGGTGAAAATGTCAAACAGTATCCTCTGTGGACATAGTATTGTGGTTCATATTATTGGAATATAGTGTTTCAAGTATTACGTAAGACGATTTATGCCATTTTTGACCTCCCCCCCTCATCCAATCTAGGACAATGTAAGATTTTCCCAACCCCCCTCCCTCTTAGTCATACGTAAGACGTCAGACATTTGCATCTACTCTTCGTTAAATGCTGGCTTTCTGCTGTTTCTTCTTACCATGGAACTCATTGTATAGCTTTGAGCACTGAATATCGTATAATAATGCATTTTTAGAGTACCACATTCATTAACATTAAGAGCGAAACAGTACCATAGCTGACGAAATAGTAAACAATCACAGGATATTTTGAAACGATACAATGTTTCAAGACGGCCAAAAATCTTACGAAAATTGGTTCCAGACCCCCTGCCTCCCCCTCTTCATGTGACAAAGTAAGATGATCCCAACCCCCTACCCCCAAAAACGTCTTACGCAATATTTGAATGGCTCCATAGGATTTATCAGTCAGACCCAAGGGCCCCAAGACCCCTCCGGTGTACCATTCGGGTGTTTTAGAATGCCTGCAAATACTTGGGTTGCTACATAATATTTACCGAGGTATAATCGACGGAATTCAAGGAATGAGAGAATAGGGTATCTAGATACACATTTCTACTAGGAATCAGGCCCACTCCCTTATGTAAGGGACGGGGACAGCGATTTTTGAGGAAGTAGTAATTCCCCCGCCCAGCATCTTCCTTCCATGTTTCCCTTTGGTGAGCGCCAAGTTTATCGCGCTCCTGGCGACTTAGAGCGCGAGTTTCGCTCCCTCGTCTCACTTTCACCTCTTGTACAAGTATGCGCAAACCCTTAATACATGTTAAAGCATATATTCGTCATCTTAAGTATTGTTAAGGACTATACACATGGATTAAGAAGGATATGGTTGTTCCCGAACTAGATATAATACGTTTGGTGATAAATGTTGATGTATTTAGTGAGTGGCACTGAATCCGTAAATATTTTGTGTGGAATTTTGTAAGGAAATAGATCGAGAATCTCTTCGGGGCGACAACACAATGAATGCACTTTTACAATGAGTCCTTTACCACTTACGAGGACTTATCTAACATAACCCCATGTCTAGACCATTGAATAAATAAATGGAAAACCGTTGGTTGAAGATGTTGAGCAGATTATAGACGCAGGCCATTTGTTATTTTCTTGTAGACATACGTTTGTGTGATCAATACCGAGAATAGTTCTACACTCTTTCAAATTTTGACCATGAATATTTATTCGGTTCAATATTTCGAGGGTAAAACCCTCGAAAATAGCAGGATGAAGTTCTATTAAGCTATCGAATACCCTCTCAGCACACTCAGGTATTCAGTACCGCGACGAAAAGTCAATTGCAGAATCATTCGATAATTTACTAGGAGGATATTTTGAAACAATTATACTAGGAGGATATTATGAAACTATTTCAAGTATGATCACTCGCGTTTTTGTCACGTTTGCAAAAAAACATAATCACATTTTAATGGCAAAACCTTGGGTGCCTAAAACATAATTGAAAGACATTAAAACAGTTTTTGCCTTTCTTATTCCACCCTTATATGATATAAGTATAGGTATTAAGTTTTCATTTTTGTCAATACTATGTTATAATTTGGCTCCTTTCAATCTCGGTAAGAGTCCATATTTGTGATGAGATATGTTGGTCTGATGGTCTCCGCATCCTAATATGTAAGTTTGAGAATAAAAACATTTGCTCTTAGGTGTGAGATGACTAAAAAGATTTTATCTCCTCCTTTATTCCTCTCTCATTTTGTTGATGACGTACCATTCAGTCATTTTATATTTTCTTCCAGAGGAAACAAACTGTGTTATTAAAAAGAAACTCAGTAATCCATCTCACCTCCGGTCTTCCTTCCCTCATGAGTAACCATTCGCAGCCCAGCTCTCTGTCCGCCTGGACATGATATCTTCCGTCTGTCCACATGGCTGCGTGCTCCATTGTGATGACAGCTAAACCATAGGTGCCGTTGAATCCTGTTATGTACTCGCGTCTCCTGTCGTGCTCAGCTACATATTCACTCTGTGAAATTGAATTAAATTTGATACATGTCAAAAGTTAACGAAAGATATGCGTAGGGTTCATGTTGCTTAGTTGTACTATCAATTTACTTAGGTTTCATTAGATGCTTGCAATAGTATCTGCCGTTATGACTGACAGGCAGCTGCCATAACCTTAGTTGGTTAATGTGACGAAAAAGTGGGTTATTACCCTGAATTTTCATCAAGATGAACATCAAACTTTTCTCCTAAGTCATCAAAAAAGATATGCATGCCTGCCGAAATTAGGTAGATGGAATAAGTAGAAGTTGCCACTAAAGGAAATCGGCCTGGGCCGGTAATCAAACCACGTGCCAATGCACTGACCACCACGTTACCCAGGCATCCGAATTCCGGCAAGGAAAAGGTCTGTCGTTTGATTTCTGGCTCAGGCTGATAATGTCTCGTGACAATTTGTAGCTGAAGAAGTATATAAGGAATGAATTGGTACAAGCGGCTTAGAAAACAGACCGCAGTAAGTACTTACCATTACATCCACCACCATCCATCCACACCTACTAGGAACTGAACAATTTATTAACTCATGACATAAACGACGCCTTCTGCTCCTGGAACAACCCACCTGATGCTCGTCGTCCGACGTGACAATGAACGCCTGCAGGGCCGGCCCGTGTACGGCGTCAACTTTCTTCATCTTTTCCCGGAGGGCGTCGAGGCGAGGTCGCGTGTCCACCCGCTGCACCTCCGCGCGACTGGACGTCCCGAGTGGACCGCACCACAGGCGGTTGCTCGTCGGGGACGTGCCCCCCCAGGGGCCGACGACGGACAGGAGGATGACTGTAAAAAGAGAAAAGCTATTATAGCCTACAGGACGATAGGTGAACTATGAAAAAAGCATAAAGCACACGAAGAAGTGAAAACATGATAGGGCTTGCTATGAAAACTGGGTAGCGAGCACGGTTCTACATAATGCGTGCGCTCGCATTATCGTTATTTTCACTTTTTTAGAGCGTCAACGTGATGGTCATACTCAAATTTGGTCTGGTGCTTTGAGTTACCACTTTTGATTGAAGGAGCAAGTTCCTATGATAGATCATTACTCATGGTAACATGGTAAGTTTCGGATAGTGAGTAATCCCAACGCGGGGTCTAAGCCGTTTCGGCGCCGGCATTTTAGGAGATGCAGTTTCAGCGTCGGGAAAATTCGATGCTACCGTTCTGGCGATGGTCGTTCCGGCGTGAGGCGGGCTGAATATTACCACTAACTACGCTACAATGCTATGTTTTCGTACGTAACTACATGTTCGGCTTGTATTTTTATGGTTATTTTCGAATGCATTATTCGACATATGCATTTTTATCATCTCTTCTGATAACATTATGCCCGATTAATGGAAGTCAGCAGACCTTTCCCAATTCCTAGATTTAAAAAATTCCGAAGTTAAAGTAAAATTTTCCTTAATTTGAACTGTCATCCATCCTTTGCAGATAAATCTGTATTTCTTTAGACGAAGAATTCTCAGATGCGGTCGTTATTTCTGAGAGATATCACTTAGTTCGAAGTTTTATTAGACTTAGCAATGCTGAAATTTTCATTTGTATTGCGTGGCTTGAGCGGTTATTGTGAGCCATTAAGTGCTGATTTTAATAACTTTGGTTTTTGGCCTATATTTTTATCTGCATTTAGCAATGTTATTTCTTAATTTAGGTTCTTATTTAGCTGTAATAAAATAAAAAATAGTTTTAATACGGATATATTTGATCGCTCAATTTGAATATCTACTCAAACGACGCCGGCGTGGCTACAAAGACCTTTAATGATTCAATTTGGAATATCTAGGTCAGAAAAGATTGAAATTAAGGCACCAACTCATATTCAGCTTTTTAGCTGTCATCTAATTATGGCAACTGTTGACATCAAAATAAATTATTTCAATAGGAATGGCTCTGCAGTCGGCTTTTTAATTGTGAAAAAAACATTAATCCAAAATTTAAGAGTTATTTAGATAATCTGTTATACTGGAATCACAACTCCCTCTCCATTTGATCCAGTTCTCCTGTTTTCAATACAATTTTCTTTAATTAAATAAATCGAGAATCAAGCCTCTCATCATTTTCTACAGCGCAATAGAGACAATAATGAAGTATTGATACTATCTTAGAGCATTTACTTCGCAGGAAAAGCTAAGCATTTTTGGAAAACCTTATCAAAAGCTTTCTAGCATTTAAACATTGACGACTGGAAACAGGTTCATTTTAAAGTAAGATATTATGCCTCTTTGAATTAATAAGTTATCAATATTTAATGACCTTAAGGGTGGTGAATGATGGCTATGCTTAGAAAAATTTCAATATAATTTATTATGATTTATGTAATTTTTTCTTTCCCTTGTGCTGCACCATTACCACCATCTACTCTAATTCTATTCAACTAATTTTTACCCCTAAATACTGGCTCAGTGAATTTCATCTTCCCATTTCAATAAAAATGAAAAAACTGTGATTGTGCGATCACTTATAACTACCAAACCACTCTACGGAATGACGTAAAACTTTGTAACATGATTCATTATGCCATTTGGAAGGTTTATAGCTACTTTGTTAGACGTATACCCAAGTTAGCACGTAGAAAAAATTCTGTATAAGAAGGGACTAAAATCCCAAGGGCCCCATGGTATATTGATTCGGGGGGTAATCGATAAATTCAATGCATGTTTACGAGTATACTCTTCAATGTATATTCTCAAATTAGCTCTCATAGGGGCACTGTATGTATATTAGAGGACACTTACGTAGTAAACGAAACACATAAATACCCTGGTGTCAGCGTCTCTACTACATCGAACACAAAGCGCAAGATAGGTTACGAGCTCCTCAAATGACCACCCTGACAGTATTCTTCAGGCTTTGTGGTTTTATTACGAAATAAGTTTATTTATGTATTTATTTATTTGAAGTAATAAAACCACATACAGATATGGTGCCATTTTATAGTGGCCATGTAACAATACACACACTTAAGGACATATACAAGCAAACTTAACAACTGGTTGCAAGCAGAAATTATGAAAATATATAAAAAAAGAAAAATGGGGGAATAACAACTTAGGTGAAACATACAAAAGAGAAAGGCTTATAAAGAATTTAGATGAAAGTGCAAAAGGATCAATGTGGGAAGGGAGGGAATTCAATAGAGAGGAGAAGCGGAAGAAAAGAGAACGTTTAGTGATCGAAAGTCTGGGAATGGGCATGTGGAGTAAAGGGTGAGAACGGGTGGGGCGGGATGGAACTTTGAAATTGATAAAAGAGAGCAATTCAGGGCAGTCGATGATGGAATTAAGAATATTATAAATAAATATTAAGTCTGCTGTGAGTCTATGAGTGGGGAGATTAGGGATGGAGAGATAGGATAGAATAGCCTTGGTGGACATATTACGACACTGTGGTAATCTTTTCTTAATTATTTTAGCAAAGAAGTTGCAGACACAGTCCAGCGATGAAAGATTAGTGAGAAGAGATAGACCAGATGGGGCAGGAATAGGTAAGAATTGGAAAAATAATGAAGAGAAAAAAGTTCTAAGTGCTCGGGGCTCATTAACTTCGGTAAAACGATAGAGGAGGCCTAAGAGGGACATTGCTTTAGACTTGATTGTTTGTATTTGTGGAGAAAAGTTCAATTTATTGTCAGTAAGAATACCAAGGTCCTTATATGTTGAAACACGTTTTAGCGGGTGATCAGTCACAGTATAATTAAATTCTAGAGGGGCCTTCTTTAGGGAGATAGACATCACACTGCATTTTTCCGGGTTTAATTTACGGTTCCAAACATCGCACCACTTTGAGGTCTGGCGTAAGGCATCCAGTAGTTCATGGCAATCGGAGGGTTTTTGAATGTTCCTGAAAAGTTTACAGTCATCGGCATAAAGTAGGGTATGAGCTTGGGAAGAGGGTATTAGGGAGGCAAGATCATCAATGTATAGATTAAAAAGGTAAGGACCAGGGACACTGCCTTGAGGAACCCCAGATGTCAATGTTTTTCACACCCGTTGAATGTAAACGGGTACCTTCCGCTAGTAATTAATAGAACCCACTTTCTGTGTTCTTCAGTAGGAATTCTCCACCTTACTGCAATAGCAAAGGAAGCTAAGTTGAGTAGATTGCTATTGTTACACGGTAACAACCAATGAAATAAAAATTTTCACAGTCATAATTAATCATTTACGCAAGGTGAAACTGATTTATGAAACTGATGAAATAATATCCACAGATTCAACGCCGTATCGTATATTGTAAGTTTTTAGTTTAATATAAAAAATAACGAGTCTTGACAAAGGCGAATGTGCTATCAAAATAACCCTCTCCACACTATGTAACTACTTGTTTGTTACCCCGAAATCTCACGAATGGATCCAATCTCACTGAAGCGTAAAATCTTTTTCTTGACTCCTCGCAAAGTAATGGGCGGCGAGTCAGAAAGGTGCCAAACGTCTCGCGAATCCAATCTCTCTTGACTTTAGTCCCCCCACTCCTAAAAGAGCCCACCCCGATCAACACGACTTGCGGCTGAAAGGGTACGCGTCCAAATATAAGTCTCATCCTGATTCATACCTCGACCATTTTTTTCTCCCCTTCCTCAGAGCTCAAAAAGCCTGCTTTTTCTCCACGCCCACGCCAGCTGTCTTGCACCAACCACCCCACGGTACTGCCCACCATCGGTAGGGAAGCGTATCGGCCAAAGTAATCCTTGGAACGCCCACTCGATTGCCCGAGGATGAGAGAGAAACGACCCACCAACTCAACGGAGTTTCACATATCTTCCCTCTCTTCATACGAACACCTCCCATCTCCCTCTCTCCTCCCTTGACGAAAATATCATTCAATATATCCTTTTATCATTATTTAGGGCAGCAGGTTGGTCTTCGCGGCGTCTCTTTCCACCCCTACAGCAGGGGTGCCAAGTATAGATTTCTTCCTTCACCTCCCTCCCGACCGCAGTTGCCTTTTCGGAAAGACTGGAGTGTGAGGAGAGTGAATGAGAGGTGAGGGTGGGTGGGGATGGGTATCGGCCTTTCATGACCCACCCCCTCCCTTCGTCCTCCCCCTCCCTCCCACCCCCTCCTCTTCTCCTCGAGGTAAACATACACTAAAGGACTGAGTGGTGCGTTTCTTCGAGGCTTGGAATTCCTTCTATCCCCCTTCCCCACTGGCGCCAACAGTTGCCCGACTTTCTTAAAAGCGAACGAACTCTGGACTCTGCGATGGTAGTTTTTACGCTCTGACTGCTCTTTCTCGCGTCCGCGCAGTACCTTCCTACTCGACGTAATCTGATAAAAACAACACTATCTCAATGTCGTAAACAAATATATACATCTATATCTACATAATTCCCCACGAGCTGCCGCATGGGCGTGTGGCAGTGGGTGGTAGGTCACCAGCCGTGTAAAGGTGTAAGTTATTTGGAGATGAAATGGTGACATGAATTATAAGAGTGTATTTAGTGGAGCTCAATATTTATTGTGGTCGCTTATTGTTCGCGGAAAGAACGAGTTTTTGTACCTATCTGTTCAGCAGTGTATCTCTCTTATTTTATCGTATCTGACAGACCTAGAGATGTAGTGAGGAGTCATAATAATATTCTCTACGTCGCTCTGAAATATATCAGTTCTGAATTTATCATGCAACCTAAGTCTAGTGTGTAGCCTCCGAGTCTCTAGGGGCTCCCACCTTAATCCCTCTAAAAGTTGTGAGACACTATAAGTAAGCTCATAGCAGTTTTTAACGAAACGCGCTGCTTTCCTTTGTATTTTATTAATTTTTTTGTTAAATGTATTTGACCAGGGTCCCAAATGCTCGCGGCGTATTCGAGGTGTGGTCTAACCAGAGCAAAGTAGCATCTCTCTTTGACTTTTTCACCCGAGGACCTTGTTATCATTCGTTTAATAAAACCTAGTTTCTTTAATGCTGCGCCACATATGTTCTGTATGTGTAATCCCCACGATATATCAGAAGTTAAGGTAGTTCCAAGATATTTTACTGTATATGAAGATATTATGTTTACTCCACCCACAGTATTGGTATAGCTTTTTTGTGATGACATTCGCAGGAAATGAACTGTGGTGCATTTGCTGATATTTAATTCTAACCCCCAATCCTGGCACCACGAATGAACGTTGTTAAGGTCCGATGACAGAGCTTCAAATGTCCGCGTCTCCGCTAATTTCACAGTAGATAACTGTATCGTCTACAAATAATCGTAATTTACTGCCAACTCGAGAACATAGGTCATTGATATAAATAATGAATAAAAGAGGGCCGATCACACTTCCCTGAGGAACACCGGATGTGACTTCGATCATATCAGAGCTAAAACCATCAATAACTACTTTTTGTTTCGATCATATTAATGTGAAAGAAAAAATTATAATAACTTAACTAGAAATTTGGCTAGGAAATCAATCAAAATATCCTTTAAGGGATGGAATTTGCCACGAAAAAATCTTTTGACTTGACCAGGAATGGAACCCAGATATTGCAAGTGCATCGTCAGGTGTGTTAGCCACTCTTGACCGGTAACTGATAGAACCGTGTCTGAATCTCGGTTAAATGAAACGATGTCTGTCATGGCAAATTTCATCCCTTGATGGATATGCGCCCGTGCGAGTGATTTTCTACCATACCATTAGCACATTCAATGATTGGAAAATATCCATACCTTCGTGACAATAAGCACAAAGCAAAGATTTCACAAATGGTGGTCACCGAATTGAGCATAAATACTCTCAAAGGCAAAGTTAAAAGTTTATGACTCTTAGTCTACACAAACTTTGAGGATACCGAGACAGTCCTAAGTATTACCACTGCGAGTTTACCCATAAGTAAGAATATTACACGGTAAGGATACCTCTTTAGTTTAATTGGTTGAACCACTATGCGTGATACGTAGGAATTCAGATTTGTGATACGGGGAGAGACAGACGTTTGTTAACCTCTGTAGATTTTTCTCACTCATCTGTATATAATTAAGATCGTCCGAGACAGCGTAGAATCAACCTCTGGGTTCTCTTGGGGGAGGAAATTAATTTAGAAATCATTGCATAAATGGAGTGTGCAATAAATTGACATTATATAAAAATCAAAGCTTTATTCGTTAATTGAATAATTTAAAAGTTTTAGCTGGATGCTTAGAATTTACCTATCGGCATTCCGTACACGTAAACTTGAATGTAATAAGAAATTTAAAAGTGATGCTTGGCTTAGGAATTTTTTTTCTTTTAATATAAGCAACGCATATTCCGCAGTCCATCGCCGCAGATGGGAATACCTCACATTGGACAGAATCCCGCGCGTGAAGGCATTAGTTTTTGAAATCCATTTGTTGTCGTGAAGCCGAATTCAATCTCCATTAATGTTATAAAAACAAAAAGGTAAACATTTACGGACTTTCCCTTTACCTCTTCTATTTCAACGCATGGGTAGAGGTATTAAGCGTTAAATGTTTTTTACGATGAATATTTCAAACTTCCACTGAGAAAGTCTAGAAGAAAGGATTTAAAGACTGTTGAGATTTCTTTGATCCGTCAAAGATGTTTTTGCTATTCCCGATCATCCTAAACCTTGCTTTTCAACGGACAACTGTTCGCATTCATTTTATATAAATGGTTTATTCACCTGAAAGTCTATTATGACTTAAGCAGAAGTTACCTTGCAATAAAGATAGGAGATTCTTCACCTTCTCCGCCGAATTTTATCCAACGAAAAGAAAATAAAATCCTATTCTTTAGGCTGATTTAGCCAGTATGTATAGATTCTATAGAAATTTAAGTATCAAGTAATCAAAACCTACCAACTTCCAGTTGAGTTTTTGTAACTTTATAGCAGTGAAGCCTGTATTAAGCGACCGCCGACGCTTCCGCTGAAAAATGGTCGTTAAGAGGGGTGGTCGTTTGACAGAGGCTCAGTTTCAAGGAGTATCTTGCAAATGAACGGGCAGCTGATATGAAGAAAATAGAAAAACTCTTAACTGACGGGTATGTTAAAATTTACATATATAGCGTTTATTTTCTCAAAATTTAGTAGCTCCTGGGAAATTTCAATGATTCTAGTGTGAGGTATGAATAGGTACAGTGAAACCTGAATGAACCCACCACCGTCGGTTCAGCTGAAAAATGGTCTTGGTGAGGGGTGGTCGCTTAATAGGATTGGTCGTTAAGAGGGGTTTACTGCATTACCACACTGCATTTCATTTTCTTATTAGTTCTTTTGTTTTATATATGCTGCTATTATTCTCCAGCATGAAAGTGGTGCATGCAGTCAAACTGGACCACTGTACGCATAATCCGTGGTCTGTTAAAGCTGAAACACATTGAGGTAGGAGTTTTACGTATCCGCAAAACACCATCTGCCATAAACACCATACCACTTTACCCAACAAAATGTAATTCACCTCATGTATCATTTTTTTTTATACATCCCCCACGCTAAAATCTATATAGCCTCGAAGTTTACGGCAAGATTAGAAATGCTGCATCACAAGGAAAGCAAATTTGAGCGTCAATTTTCAGTAATAAAGAGCCAGTTGGGGTAAAAAAGTGGTCATCGCAAGCACTTCAAGGCCTATCAAGTCCAAATCTGTATTTTGAGAGGAGGAAGAGTTGCAGCATTCCCAAGACATGAATTTTATATTGACAAAACTAATTTTTCAGAAACATTATTAATCGAATGAATACGAATTCAAAGAAATCCGGTACATTATTTGGAAAGGATAGTATCAAGAAAAGAGGTAATTTTTTACAATTTCATTTTATCGCGCAAAAAACTTGACGATTCAAGGACAATTTCATTTAAAAATAATTTATCACCATTTTATAAACTCAGCGTGACAACCCGTCATTGGTGAATTACTGCAATTGATCTGGATAGTGTATCAGATGTTTAAAAGCCCCGGGCTTGGATGACAGTCCTCATGGACACTCGCTTCACGCACTCACTTTACGCTCTTCCGTTGATCGTTGTTAGTTCCAAAATGAAACGAGCTTATCACTCCAAAACTGCCTACTCTCCTCTGGGATTTGAATCACTTGGTGGAAAGAGACGGGAAAATTAGGATACATGATGCACACTGCGACGCCTCCGGGAACGAATTCAGGGAGGCGTGAATCGGCCGTCGACGAATCATTTCGGCAAAGTCATCCCGCTGGGTACTTCCCCGAGCTGGGGGAGTTTTTGGCTCGGGTTCATTCTAGGAATTGCGTCCGTCCGGGCTAAATTACATGAAGCGGAATTAGAAAAAAAGTTATGTGCGAGATGTCAAAGTTTTTAATAACTATGTATTGTGTTTATTTTCTCGCTAGAAAAATGAAAAATCATTGTAATTTATTCTTTTTTCACTGACGATTAGAGACCTTTTTTGAATTCATCTTTTTCGTTTTAGCGTCTTGACTTGTGTACAAACAATAAATTAGTTGTTTAAGGATTATCTTTTCTAAAACTCAACTCCACTATACGTGCAGCATTACTAATAGTTAGTTATTCGTCAGCGTCGCGTCACGGAATTATTCATTGATGTATGAATGAGAATACGGTTCTTTATGACGAGAAAGATTTCTCTCTGTATCTGCTCATTCAATCATCTCAAATTTCTATAGACATTGTGTTTTTATTGCTCTTAATTGTCGGGAAAGAGGATAATCATCAACTACAGACTTTTGAGATGGTAGGGTTGGAGGATGATGTAGAACGAAATGGAAATGATAGAGTTGGACGGAGAGGAAGACTAAAGAGCATGTTTTCAGTAGGGCAAGTGAGGAAAGTTGTGGATGTACCTAAGAACAGGAGGTAAAGAATAAAGTGAGAAACGAGGAAGTGCTAGGAAGAATAAACGAGAGAAGAAACATTTCGAGAACAGGAAGAAAAAGGACAGCGAACTGGATGGGACGCTTCCTGAGAAAATATTATCTCCTGATAAGAACATTGTAAAGAAAGATTGAGGGCAAGAGAGCTAGAAGAAGAAGATTTCTATAACATGAAGACGGACATAATGGTTAGCAGGAGATTTGAAGAGCTGAGAGAGGCTGCATGGGACAGAGCAGCATGGAGGAAATTTTTCTTATGAAAGATGTCGTAGGACAGATCCGCCACAGAAGATGGGAGTGATGGGAGTCCAGAGGAGGAGGTATAGAAAATGACGAGGAGATAGGATAGGTTTTTGGAACAGGGAAGTAATACAGATGGCCGTAATAGAGAGAGGTATTTCAGGAAAGCTGAGGAAGGATAAAAAGAGAATAGTAATTTAGGATGAGATGAAGAGGGGTAGGGCTTATGCTAAGCTGAATGATGATAGTCGGCAAGAGCCTACGACTGTAAAGCACGACTAGTTTCGATATTCATTCTTATATTTGAAACCGGTTGATCTCCTATCATGATAAGAAAAACAGGTTATAAATAACTGAATCTCTCGCCAATGACCATTTTTTTCATTCACTAATTGGCACTAATAAATTGTCAAGACACCATTACAGAAGTGTACTAGAAATTTTATCATTCACTTTGAGTACCTATTTGCTCGCAACCACTGCTAAGTTTACTATCCGTCATTTAGTGTGTTTTTTAATAATCATCGTACTTTATAGGGACAAAAAATGCCCATGTACATAAAATCGGCTGATTTCATAGCATATGAAGCCGCATTATATTTTCCGTCAATACGTGGCGGATATGAACCGACACATTACCATCGCGTTGAATAAATGTAGACTTTCTTATTTATAATTTATTTTCTCCCTTTTCACTCGAATCCATTTTTAGCATAAAAGAATTTGGAATCAGTTTTCTTCGTTTGACTGCTAAATCAGACCTATTTAGAAGTCAAATCCATTTTCTATTTGCGCAGATTGATTGCCGAATTCCGTTTTGTGTATTTTTTCTTATAGCCAGCTGCAGCGCCATGTTTGTATAAATAACGTATTTTTACAGAAATAAATTCAGCAAGTGACGGAAATCTAGCAACACTGATTTTTAAAGTGTTCTACCGGTTAAGGTTGGTTATATTGAATATGCATAGGAAATTAGAAGTTGAGCAAGAGTGAGATGGCTAGAGCGTGGGTGGTGGAGTGGTTAGTGTGATTTCGCTGTGCACCTAGGGCTCAATCCCCGCCCCATTGATTTTGACACTCGAGGTTTAGGATGTGGGTTTAGCCTGTTTTTTAGTACTTCAAAGCTGAAGATTATGCATTGTGAGTAGAATTAGAAGTCTTAGTGCGTTCGATGTTTAGGCGTTAAAATGAGAAAATTCGACTTTTTTACAAACGATTTATTTAAAGAAAGGCAATTAGCGGTTTAAATACTTTATTTTAACTTTCGTTTTGCTTTAAAAAGGGCAAATGCAAAGTCTTAGAATCTGAATGAGAAATTCGCGTTTCTCTTTCAGTTTTTTTCCGATTCATTTTAAATATTTTTTTGTGTATTTGCAAGTGTTCGTGACAGTTCTTGCGAGAATGAGAGTGCGGAGTAAAGTCGAGGACTGGTCAGGTGAGTTTTTACGCTTATCGAAGGTGACAGCTTAAGCTAGTCCATGTATTTCTGGCTATGGAATGTCTTTGATTATTTTTCAATACTTGCATTCCATTTTTGTTGCTAATTCGACTAGCTGAACCATTTTTAAGACTAACGGGAAGAAACAGGAAAATAATCGAGATACTTTTAAAGATGTCATAATCTCATAAGTTTAACATTTCACTTGGTGGAAGATCAATAAGGTAATAAAACGAACTTTGTGGGTTACAGGGTCTATTTTAAGAGATACAACTTCTATGATTCGGCAGTCAGATTAAGCATCTTCAGGTACTCTTGAAAATGGCGTAACTGTCACATGTACCTCTAGCGGTGTAACTCCCCAAGCTAGTTGTACATTCTAAAATGAACTATGGAAGTAACAAAGGCTAAGTGAGACTTTATTTTTAAAGATTTTGTGTTAATACCCTGAGAAATTATGTTTTGCCATTACTGCTTTGAGAGTAGTGCATAATTCTCTGACACGGGCCCAGAAGCCGGAGTTTATACATCCAATGCTGGATAAATCCATGCATTCACTCGTAGTTAAGTTTCAGGAACTACCACTTCACTCTCATTTTGATGGTTTCAACGAGCCTCAATAGACCGTGGCTTCCTCTACACTAAATATGATGAAGTGGCTGATGGAATTTAAAGGAAGAGAAGACGTTGGAAGACGGTATGCTATATAAAGTTCTGCTGTTACGCCCCGGAAGCTTTTGAGGCGGTCTATCGCATCATTTCCTCCTTCACCCACCCATTATCTCGAAAGCAATATAGTTGTCTCGTCTCGTTTTCCATACCTCACTCATCCCGGCTATCGTTTTCACTCGAAGATTTCCGAAGCTCTTTCATCTTCTTCCTAGTCGGCACCTCTTTTCTGAGATCGAAAACACTCTCTGTCCTCCGTTTTGGTCCAATGGTCTAAATGGGAGATGCATCGGAGTGCAAAAGGAGTTCGTGAGGGCAATGTTTTGAAAGAGAGTTTAAGACATTTATGTTTTGTTGATTGGGCATTTCATAATACCATTTTTCCTGCTCCAATCCCTGTAAACGGAGACATAAAATAATGTTGAGTGCTCTGGAAAGCCAATACAAAAGCACGGTCCAATCCCCATCCGTGTGCCACAACCTTTTTCAAAGTACGAGAAAAATAAATAAATAAAAAGTAACCGCAATATTAATGTTCAAAGTGATATCATTTAGGTATCCAGCAACAAAAGGAGTTCATTCAAATAGAATTCCTTTGATGCACATAAGTATAACAGAACTAGATGTATGTATGGATATATATTAATGTAACACTAGTGATTTGGAAAGACATCATTATATCTATCGCTTATATGTGTCTAGAAGACAAAAATTGAATAGTGTTGGCGGATTTGTTCCTTATTGTTCTTTTGTTATGATCATAAATGACACTGAATTAATTGAACTGTGTTATTAGCGTTGTTATCCGCTCACTTGTTAACATTGTCTTGGAATCAACCTATGAAAATATTTTAAAGGTTTATTAATTCTTTGACAATGGGCTTTCAAATTAAAGACTGAAATAAGAGTAGTCATCTTTAATGATGCTAGGGCAGATTTAAATGTATCTTAAGAAAAATAACTGAGGTAATATTGGGGATATTATATCTGAAATTTTGGAATACTTTTCTTTAATTGGCAGGAATATAATCAAGCTTATTGTAATTGCGTAATCATTTTTCATTCTATTGTGACTAAACACATACTAATGACTCGTGAGATAAAAGTCCAGAGAAAATTAGTGAAATAATAGTTATGTAGACGTGTTAGGCCCATATATTCGCCCAAAAACGCCACAAAACAATATTTAGTAAAAGCCCTGAGATTATTTGCAGGGTACCGCGTACTGTAGGTGTGAGAGAATAGTAAGTTACATCATGCGGTACGGTGCGTACGATAGAGCTATCTGCGATCGGAGTTTGCATGAGCGCACCGCTCCAATCGAACCAAGGAAATCCTTCGGTCCTAGCCAGAATCGGCCCACCTAGCTTCTCGCGAGCTCGCGGCTCGGCGGTCCATATATCATCCTGCCGCCGACTCTAAACGGGAGTCGTCAGCGAGACATCTTCCCGACGCCGTCCAAGTGCCTCGACCGACTTCCCACCCACGCTTTTTCCATTCCTTTCCGGGCACAGGGGAAAACAATTTTGCCATGAGGCAATGCCCGAAATTAATCTCACACCCACACGGGGAAAACCTGAATGTATTTTCTAAAATAAACCCCGTGAAACATCAATATGTCGCGATCGATCGCCCGCATTTCCAGGGTTCACCGAGAATTAACGAGATCAGCTCTTCCCTGCTCTTTGATCCTGGATTGCCTTGCCTACCTTCCATCTTCTCTGGCCGGGCGTTTTTGGCGACACTAATGACATCCTGCTGAATTAGTGGCATCGCCGAATTCCTATCAAAATATTCTTTTTGACTTATGATGTTGGTGGATTCAGACGGCCATCCAATGACTTATAATGAAATAAGTCGAACCTGCTTTGGCAACTCGCAATGCTATGTGAACCGCTGAGATGGCTATAATAACTGGAAATCAAGAGCGGAAAAATTGGGGAATTAAAAATAAATTGTATGAGAAGAAACCAAGAGCTCAAGAAAAGCAAGAAAATTCTTGAAGTACTCATCAGTATGCTATTGAATTCGCCATTGATTTTTTCTGCTGTTTATTTTTTTAGTTTTCGCACTAATAATAATGTTACACTGCGATTACTTTTACACCAGGGTTGAAATTCGCCATGGAAAAATAATTTGACTTGACCTGGATCATTTGTTAAATGCAATGATTGGAAATTTGCGATTACTTTTGTCAGTTTTAACCACATTGTATAAACCCTTTCAGTCTATAAAGTCATGTATAAAATACTTCAATTTTGTTATATCAACGAAATCACATTATCTTGCGCTTTTTTTATATTTCCTATCACTACATTCTTGGATGAAAATTGGACCGTTTGGCTGTAGCAGCCCACAAGTGATTCAATGTATTTGATACATCTTCCTCAAAGAGAATTTCAGCCGTAATGCCACCAACAGTCGCCACAAGTCGTTACTTAAGATTCAAAACTAAACCTTGCGAAATACACGTGGGTAAGTCAATAAATTAGTAAGAAACGTCAGCATTTCATTATCAGCATCAGCCGTAAACATTTCATTGGGAACGCTTGGAACATTTACTGCACATCCCCGACTTAGCTCCCAGTGATTTTCATCTGTTCGGATCCCTAAAAAATTATTTATGTTGCCGACGTTTCGCAAATGATAATGCCGTAGTTCAAGAGGTTACTCGTTGGTTTGGACAGCAAATAAAAGACTTCTTTGCTGCCGGCTATCAAGGCCTTGTAAAGAGATGGGATTAGAGGTCTGAATGTACAGAGTGAATATGTAGAAATGTGAAATAAAATTCAGGAAGTTACTTTGATTATTATTGCCTCTATCCAGTTTTGCGAGTTATTTATTGACTTACCCTCGTATATCAAATTTGGAGAAATTAGTAGATTTCATTTCATTCACTCCCATATTTCCGCCGAAATTGTTTGATTCCTCCGAAGTCAGTGGTTTTGGTAATCCTGAAAATTATTTCCCATATTTCAGTCAATTATTTCCCTGCAGCCATTATGTCAAGCATTCTCACTCCTTTCTATAAATGTAACTGATCCCCCATAAATTGAGACCGAGATAAATTCCATGTGCGTTATCATACATAAAATATTACGCAATTTTTAGATCAAAATTTGACCATTTTGCAATATCAACGCTGAAAAATAAAATACGATACATTTCTTAGATGATGATGGGACTTAGCTGGTAATTCAGACTAAATGGGAAATTTTCTTGAATTTTAGATCCCCTTTCTTACATTCTAGCCAAGATCCTGCGATCATGAAACAAGCCCTCGGCTCAAAAGGCTTACTCGTATCACATTTTCTTTATCCAGAAAATGTACCTTAGTTCGTAAATAAATGTTATCAGTTATTTTTATAAGACTTATGGGAGTTAGTGGTTAGAAATGAGAAGCTACGAGGATTCTCAAAACTACTGATGCAGACGATGAGTGCCGTTGAGACAGTATACACCGCAATTCAGGAAGTATTCCCTTAGAAAGCTCACAAGCATCGATCGAAACCTTGTAAAGTTCAAACGAGAACACATTTTTTGGCTCAATAAGTGCGATCTTGTTAATGAGGCATGAATGAAGCGAAAGGTCGCCTGTAGCTCCGCGATCGGTTTCAGGAAGTTGATACCCTCAAGCGTGCCCTGTCGATACCGGGATGGGAACCTTTCGGATCCTCCAGAAAGAGATTTTATATTTCAATAACCTTCTCTATTTCTAGGCGTGCGAACAGAATTCAGATCGAATGAAACGATTGCACTTCCAGTAGTCTATAATCTGACGAAATTCTCATTTTGTGAGAAAAATCCTTATTTCACTCCTTTCCCCTACTTTTTCTTAGAATTACAAAGGCCTCCGATAAATATCACACTTGTGCTCTAGAATACAAAATGTTCTCAGGTGATTTTTCGCTTTGTACCGCACATATTTACAGTTCGTCTTACTTGGCTCAGTAAGAAAGGAGTGGGGTAAAACCTCCAAACGTGTTCTTATCCAAGAAATGATTTTGTCCCCATATCTTAATGAATAAATTAAGTATATTTCACACTTTTTTGTCCTCCACCTCGACCGCTTCCACGTCTCTTTTACGGAACTCCGTGTTGCAGCGGGTTGATCATAAAAATGGGCGGATATTATGGAATTGGTGATTTGGGTGACTGGAAAATGTAATATAGATGTCGGTTAACTGCTGGTATGAAGTCGTTTGACAATTTTCCAATGCTATGTGGTTATGAAAACTAATTTCTACGTTATAAATTAATATAGGCTAACTACGTTTTAAGTTTATTCATTAAAGAATGACTTGGAAATCACACGAAATAAACTCCCAAAACATTAAAATATATAATTTTGTCCGTTGTTTAAAAACATACACCTCTGTCTGCTTTATTCCTTTGACATTTGAAGGACCTAAAGAACATTGCAGAAATGTCTTGTGATGAAATAAATGAAAATAAATATGTGTTTCGCAAAACGGAAAACGAAACCTGCACATATTCGGAATGAATTTGGCCACGGAGATTTTAATCACAAAATGTTTGGCGTTAGGCATATTAATTAGCAAATTATTTTTTTTTTTGGCGATGAGGCTAAATGCTGCCTCCTACGCGAATTTATTTCCTCTCTCTCCTCACCATCCCTCTTAAGTTCAATCCCACATTAGTGGTTCGATAAATTGAAGTACCTGTCACGCCATCTCACTGGCCCCCTTCGTCGACTAGTCAAGTGACTTATAGTGCAGTTATAGCGTCTTTGACGCGATACATGAGGTTAAATTGACAAAAAATATTCAATATCCCCAAGGTTATATGTCATAGAAAAATGTAATAGTTAACTATATCTTCACTAGTTAACATTAAAGAAACAGAGGGGTTTTCTATGCTTTCGGTATCTGTGTAAATAGCCTGTCTATCAGGTAAATCCATCATAATGAGTAACTTATTAATATTCCCCTTTGGATTAAACACTTTTTAATGCATATACCAATAAGTGCATTGATAAATCTTCCTTTGCCAGTATGGCAAGTAATTTATGAGAAATTGTTGGGTCTGTATACAGTGATGAATTTTATGCATCAAAAACCAATTTCCCTCTTTAACTCAGAAATTACTCGTAAATATTAATCACTGATGACGAATTTGCCATATAATTAATGGACTGTTTTCTAATGAGCAAAATTACTCGGGTCGCTGGAACGGCTAACCTCGCCGTTAGGAGCAAAGAAAATTCGCATCAGCCAAGGACTCAAAGGAATAAGCGGCATTTTCAATATCCGATTCTAGAAGTTGATGATATTTTTTGCGCACAGGATGTCTTAGTCGACCACTTAATTGACGTGGTGAAGACGAAAGCGGTCGCAAAACCATTCACCGCTGTCGCCAAAATGGCATCTTCGTGTCCCGACCACTTACAGATCGGAGTCCTTATGATTCGAAGAACGAGCCAGCACAGTGATGTCCTTTGTGACGACCGGCGAGAGATTTTCCTCCGTTCGCCTTCTTTCATTCTTCTCGGGGGTGGGCACGACGCCAGGGCGGGGGCGTCTCCCTGCCCCACCCTCCCCCCTATTTGAGGTCCGCGAGTGGTGGCGAGTCGCTCCATAGTATCTCTTCAATTTCTCTCCCAGAAGTCATCGCGAGATATTGTCAATATCATTACTTCAGGGAAAATAAGGACTTAAATCCGACTTAAAATTCCTCGGAAAACTTATTATTAAAATGTAACCTCATCGTTTCATTGGGAAGTTTTGTAGTTGTCCAGTTCGAAAACAGAATAAACTACCAGAAACGGGAACTATTTGGAGATTGAAACCTAGAAACCAATGCCAGGAATGAGAAATATATATTCAGATCCCTATATTTAGGGCTCATTACAAGGTATGGAAACGAATTTCAGATCGGGACTTATACTCAGGAACCTATATCATAAACGGGAAATACATTTAGATACCTATATCCTGGACTTATAGTCAAGGAAATGAAACTGTATTATGGCGAAAGACCTGACTGTATTGCCCATTTTGAACTGAATACGTATTCCCTGGAACTAAATGAAGCTGTTGCCAATATAAATAAAAGAACGCGGAAAATCAACGAAAGTTCAACATTAGGATGTACGCGAACACCGTGGTAGCCTTCAAAATTGAATTACCATTCAAAGACATAAATTAAAAACATAAACCGCAAATATCGCGCAAGAAAATACGTCAAAGTAAGACCGTTTTGATTTCCCAATATGTAGCAGGTTTGCTGATTTTGACGAAGAGCTTCCCTCCACCATATATCCTTTTTCAAAATATTAATACCTGTACGGAACAATTTACCAATTGGCATAAGTGAAAATGAATTCATTGGAGGGCCGCTTCCGACTGCTTTAAATGTATTACTAATTAAATATTTAAGCGCTTATCGAAGAGAAGGAATAAGATAAGATCAGCAGAAAATCCTTAAAAAATCAGGAAGCATCTACGAAAATCTTCTGAGACAATGCTAATTTTTTTTATAACTGACATTTTATTTTTGCCTTTGATTTATCATTCTGCAATAATAATTAATTATTAGCTGTAGTATATATCCCCATAAGTATATATTCCCATACTATTGCTCTTTGATTAAGTACATAAAAAAATAATCTTGAAGCTCTGAAAAAGGCTTCGCGTCCATATTTAGCGTGAAGTATGAAGTACTTTAGCTTCGTGTGATCCGACTCATGGCAAGACTTGGAAGAACAATTATGTATCTTGCTTCCATTTTTCACGAGAAAGCCTGCTGAATTAATCAGGGTAATTTCAACATAAATCTTTGGATCTGTTCATGATTTGGTAAATAAGGAATTTTAATTTTTGCAATACAAAATGGAAATTTCCTTTAGTTAATCCTCGCCTATGATGAAGCGAACGTGGCGAATAATGGCTGAAAAATTTGATGAAAGTACCTTGCTGAAATTATTTCCTACTACCGACACAGCTATCAGCATTATGAATTTAATGAAGTAAGTGATCTTCGACCCGTTACAACTCACAGTAGAGTTGGATGGGCCACAATTGGCTTCATACCTTTGATAATCCATCGCCTACACGATCCAGTGGCGTGGATAAAATTTTGAAGAACGTGGACCCACTTTCTCATGGTGACCCGTTAAATTGGAGCTTTTGAAATTAGTGGATGACCTTGATACAAATATAAAGACATCAAACAAGGGCAACACTCACAATCTCAGGCACACAAAAACTCGCTGACACTGACGAGTTTTCTAATGAAAACTTACAGATTAATTTCTTAAATATCGTGTACCATATAAAAATTTAAACTGAATTTTCGTGTTTTTTCTCATCCGATTCCCAAAATACTTTAAAGAAACGAGGAGGGGGATCGGGTTGGTGTGGTGGCTAGAGTACTCGCCTACCCCACGAGCGGCCGGGGTCCAAATCCCTGCAGAGGAGGATGTTTTTCAGAGGGAACCCGATCCCTACTTGAATGTCTTGTGGAGGACACTTCAAGTACAGTACTCCGTCTGTCGGATGAGATGTTAAACCGTGGTCTCCTTGGCGCCTTTCGTTAAGAGCAGACTAATGCCGACGCCGGGTTTCTATCCACCCTTCCTCCCTTACCAATCCCCTATGGCGCAAATGACCTTAGCTGTCGGGCACCTCCCCAAATACCCTATCCTATCCAGGAATGATGAGAACCAAATACTCTCATTTCTTAGCAAAGATGTTTCCATCACTATTTTAAATGTTTTATTAAATTGAAAATATTTTGAAAATCGATACTGTGAAACATATTTATCGGAATTATTTTTAAGGAGATATTAACATAAAATGACTCCTACTCTCCGTCATAAGAAACCCAAAGAGTAAGATTTGATGCCGCCGTCACGTTTACTCCTAAGCTTCATCGGTAGATTCCTGCTCCATGTTCAATTTTCGATCCAACCTTGCTAAAAATACCCCTTCATTAGGTTTTTCAGGCATACTATTCGTCTGTAATTACTAAACCAGTAATTTTGGAAATAATTTCATTCAGAGGTATTTGGAAAAAAGTTTTGAAGAAAATAGAGTGAACAGATTTTAGAGCTCCTAGTACCTTAGCTATATTATATATGCAACTTTAATGCCAGAGGCGGGATTCAAACACGTGATCCTTGGAATGTAAAGCTCTCGGGTTTAACACCATGTGATGGTAGTTTGTGGTACCAACGTTTCGATTGCGTAGTCTGCCATCATCCTCAGGGTGAATGAACTGATGGGAGATCGGGTTGGTGTGGTGGCTAGAGTACTGGCTAATCATTCGGGCGGCAAGTGTTCGAATCCCTGCAGAGGAGGTTGTTTTTCAGAGAACACCCGATCCCTACTTGAGTATCTTGTGGAGGGCACTTCAAGTATAGTGCTCTGTCAGTCGGATGAGACGTTAAACCGTGGTCCCCTAGACGCCTTTCGTTAAGAGCAGGCTAATGCCGACGCCGGGTTTCTATCCACCCTTCCTCCCTTACCTATCCCCTATGGCGCAAATGAGCTTATCTGTCGGGCACCTCCCCAAAATCCAATCCAATCTAATGAACTGATGGCCAACTACATCCTCAGAGTGAATGAGCAATTGCAGACTACGCCCTCTAAACGTCGGTACCACAAACTACCATCACCCAGTAGAAAACTCGAGAGCTTAACATTTTAAGTATTCGCTGGGAAAGCCTGCAATCTTACGAAATCCTTGGGTTGCAAGACTGGTGCTCCGTCCGTAATTGTGCCGTCTTCATAAGGCCTGTATGGCCTATGTACTGTCAACTAAATGCAACCCCTCCTCGCCCGTTGCGGTAGTATAGAAAGACCGATCCGCACCGACGTGGATTTTTGGGGAAAGCCGCTAGGAAATCAAAAGGAGAAAAACTGAGGGACCATAATCCTAAGCATACTTCAATTTTACAAAAATCGGGGAGTGAACTATGTGAAAATAATTGAATAGCCGCGAATCGTGAAAGAATGCAATACATAGGTAGAGAAATTTGACTCAGGAATGGGATGTTTCGAGAGGAAGTAAGACTGTAAAGCCACTAAGAAATAAGACTAATAAGTGCTCGATGAAGTGCCGCATAAGCACTAAAACTGGAAGAAAAAAGACTTGTAAAAGGGAAATAGGAGCTAGGTGGCGTTCCGCGTTTACGTGAGAGTGTTCTCAAATGGATATTTGTTTCCCGTGTTAATCTCCCTAAGCCATGAGACACAATGCTGCCAATTACGGTGAGAAAGTTAACTTAGTGAAATGTGATATAAATACTGCACATCTAAGAGTTTTCCAAAACACGAATATTACCTAGTCCCTGAAGTAATTTACTTTTAATTCAGCGCGCTTAAGAAATGGTTGTCTACTTCACATAGTGGTGTGTTCACGGAGCAAAGATTGTGCCGTCTTCATAAGGCCTGTATGGCCTATGTACTGTCAACTAAATGCAAACACGCTCTATGGGAGACATTCATGAAAGCTTTCGCCGAGTACTAAAGTTTGTTTAAATTAAAATGACCTTCAGGGATGGAGATAATTTTAAAAATTAACTATTTTACTTATATTTCAGCATTGCATTCGTGAAAATTAAACTAGGTAGGGGTAGGTACTAGCTTACTTCGCATGGGCCATTTAATTTTCCTATATTCAGTATTTACTCAGTTACATTATTGAAAAAATTCTTCAACGGGCCATACAAAATGTTGTACAGCCTGCTATAAATAGAATGAGGATGCATCTGTATTTGTTTACTCAACGTTCTGTATTCAGTAGGTACTTTTTTGAATACTTTAACTCCGTCTCTTTTATTCTGTACGATGATTAAACATGTATATATCCGTATTTAATCATCTACGCAATAATATAAATCTTTCGCATGCGTGTTTTCCGTGAGGACCATACCGTCAACTATTTTGGGAACCCTTTATGAGAACAACTCAGGTCAGCGACCTGAGGAAGGATTCAAACCCATTGCCAAAGCCGATGTGGCTTTTTTAAAGACAAAAGGTAACAATGGGACCCACGATGTTATGGCTGGCAAACCGTCGTAATTTTTTATACCAAGGCCAGCGTCATTGCTTTGTTTTTAATTTTCACGATACTTTTTGAAAAGTAGTTTATTGCATTTAGAATAAGGTTTGAAGTGGGACGGTCCATCAGATAATCCCAAGACCCTCGGCCCACGCAATTGGCCGCCCCTCCGTGAAATCATGCGGCCTGCAATAGTTTAGGAAGGCGCGTGAAAGTGCCCCAAGGTCGCGCGAATTGCTCGGTAATCGCTTATTCCCATTTGTGGACGAGCCGTCGCGTCGGGTGGCTGAAGGCGCGAGAAGAGTACGATGATCAACATCCACGCAACGCCTTGTCGGACAAGAACTGCCGGACGTATTGGATTAAGTGAAACATGGAGGGGGGGGTGAGAAAATATGCAGAAGAACGCATCGCTCCCTCGCCGCGTATGGGCATGCACTCGTTGGCGTGGGTTCTTCCTAAATTGGCCGGAGCAAAAGCGCTCTAAAAGAAGGCAATGGTAGAAGTTCCATCTCTTCAGGGACAAGGAGCAAACACGGCATTTTACAACCCGTCCTTTCATCAATTCGCGAAACGAACTTGACGTCTAAAATTTCTCTGATTTCCGGTTCTCTGCAAGATACAATCTAATTGTAAAAGTAACTTCAACCATAGATTCCGATTACCGTATGATATTACCGTAGACTCCAACACCTTTTGCAGTGTTTATTGGATATTATACGCCAAGTTAGTCTCACATAATTAATTTTCGACCTCGTCTAAATATCTATGCGGTCCCGAGACATCATGGACGTAAGCCATGTAAAGGGGAGGTTACAAGTAAATGGAAGGGGAAGGATCATCGTCGAAATCCATGTTAACGGGTTTTTCTATTGCCACGCTCTCTTTTTGTTGTTACCATTAATATAGCGAGGAAAGAGGAAATTCTTGAAGTTTCAGTTCAGCTGCTTATTTCTCTAATTTTGTTGCTTACGACAGATTTATAAATTTAGAACATCGTGAGGCGAAAAGAATATCCTTCGTGTCATTCTAAAAGTAAATACTAATTAGTATGGTGTTACAAGTTAAAACTTTGCTTAGTACTCCGAATTTATCAGGGCGGAAACTTATCGTTTTGGCCCCTGCTCGCCACATTACCATTAGAACTCATTATTGTGGAGTACTATCATAAAGTGATGCACATTTTGCACCCGTGCACCTGACGGAGTACCATACTCTTTATGTACTCGAGAATTTATATTGGCTTACAGTGAATAATAACTGAGACACAATGAAGCACCAGTCCTATAAAGATACATAGAAGGTCATCAGATTTTAAAGAACGAGCTATGTCAGACATTTTTAGATAGGCATTCAATGAGTCGTGGAAAAATAGGATGCCATATTGAATCGGAAACCACTGCAAATGTAGCCCCAATATACTGGACGACTGCATGTTTTGAATGCAGTGGAATCATTGGCTAAATGCATTTCAAGCGTCTTGAAGGGTTAATTTTCAGTTATCGCTTTTCAGAAATTAAGTAAAAAAGATTCCTATCATTCAGGGAGAAATGGATTTGGAATAGAATGTAATAAGCATGTTTACATCTTTTACTTAAAAAGCCCCTTTGGCTTCACTAAATTTCTCTAAAAGTTTTGTAGTGAAAGCATGATATTCTTTATGATGCCTTTATATTAACTCTAACTGTAAATTTTCGTCTTTCAAAGCGTTATTTTTCCATGTTTTTTTAATAATCTATTTGCTTGTGGTATAGCATTATACTTTCGAAGCTTATACCGGTTGATTTAAAATAGGAATATTAAGAAACGTATAACGGAAGGTTTTGTAAGTCCAACGAAAGAATATAAATCATGACCTCTTCTTTGGCAGTCAGAAGAATGATCTAAGCGAAGATGCCATTAGTAATCATCACTAACGGGGAAGAAAGTAGCGTGACCGCAGCTGTCTTTTCCTCCAGACACCGCCGAACTTCAATGGAGTGCTCGCGAAATTAGCCCGAGGCAAAGAAATCCCTTTACAGATAACACATTACGATGGCCTCCGCGGATCCCACTCGGATCCGAATTATCTCGTCACTCAGATCGGAGCTTTTTACAAATGGCGGTGCATTTTTCGAAATTGAATCCGTAGCCTTAATGGCAGTGGCTTTCTCTCAACTCCGACTTTGATAAAAGGGGTCCCTTTGTATATACTTCGAAGGGTTCTGTGGTTCTCCTTTAGTCTTCCCTCGCCCATCTTTCGGCTTCAGATCCGGCGCGTGCTGATTTGTATTCTCGCCAATGAATTCCGCGCCGCTGCCAATCCACAATTCCACTCCATTTGGACGCGCTTCATTAGCCAGAGGTCATGGCGGTCTGCCTACGGACTGCAAAACGTCCAAGTGATTTCACGAGTTTTGTTTCATCGATAGAGCTGGTCCGATGGATAATCATTACTTTCAACTGCAATTGCACTGCTTATGGTTGATTGAGCGGGACATCGTTACACAAAGAATTCAATGAATTTGGCCTCATCTTGCAGAAAAAATCTCACCTTTCCGAAAAAAAAACAAAATATCAGCTACACATCTCACCACCCTTGGAGATATTTGCCGAAAACTTCGTTTTCCCAAGAGGAATGATGCGGGTATGCACTAGTAGGGTGGGTAGTTCTTACACTTTTTCCTCGGAGCGAAATGTATTAGCCGATTAAAGTGGCCCCCTTACATGGACATTACAGATGTTTTATTTCAAATAGGATAATATTTTCTGTGAGAAATTTTGCCTAAAAGTTCCGAAATTTCGACTGAGAACATCAAAACTGTCATTTATTTTAGTTCGGTGGAAGCGACCATATTTTTCAGTGAGAAGATGTCAATTGCAATTAAAACTGAAATTCAAGCCTCAATACGCCAGTTATATGCCTCCTCGGGGCTTGAAAAAAGGTCAAATTTAGCTTAATTTAGTGGTTGTGCAGCTCTCCGCTTAACCTTTTCAGCAATTTGCCTTGCGAAAAAGTTATCTGGAAAATATTACGATAACATGGTCTGTTGTAAAGAGCCACGGAAGGAGAAATAATAGAGGAGAATCTTTTTTAGAAGCCAAAAATGGAATAAATCAGGCCAATTATGAAGGACGTTAAATATTATAGAGGATTGAAGCTGTTAGCTGATAGGAGACCGGTGTGAAGAGCTACTGCAAAGTAATCTCCCGATTGATGACTGGTGATGATGGTGAATTATTAAACCTGATAGTCCAGGACGTGCGATGAATTTGATGCGGAGCAAATATATCACAAACATTCGGATTTTCAAAATAGGATTGTCATATTTGACACCAATGCGTAAAATCCCACGTTTCGGAAAAAAATATAACACTGATGGCGTGCGCTATAACACCCAACCCCCATCTAGCTTCCTTTGAAGTGGCTGCCGAATATCTCCGGACTCTGTGCGGCTTCGTTCAGCTGGTCGAAAAATGATTCAGTGCAAGGGAATGTAGTGGCACGAAACGGCTCTCGTGTAAACATCCCAGGCGATGAAAACCTGACATACCTCCCTAAACAGCGGGTGGCCTGTTAATCCTACTATTTACTATTCGTCCGCGCTTCCAAAACCGGTGTTTTTATTTGAAGTCGCGTGTTTATGGCAGCTCGCAGGGAGTTAAAAGACGTTGGATCGGGAGATTGATGGCGGAGTCGTGAGCTAGCCATCCCCCTGCACACCACGGCGGTCGCCTCATCCTTCCAAAACCCCCCGCGGGGGGCGTGTGCCAAAAAACGATCTTCATTTCCCGCCAACGCCCCTGCTTCTGGCATGAGCCACCAGGTGGCGCTCGCTGCGGGTCGTTTCATGTTCTCCCCATGAGGTCGGCGTCGCCTTGAATTAGCGTCGCGGCTAGTGTCCGCTCTCTTTCCGATCAGATGTTATCGGGATCTCTAGGACAAAGAAAACGAAGCTTGTGATTAAAGTTGGAGGACCCAAACTGGAGAAAGTAGAACAGTTTAATTACTTGGGTAGCACGCTGAAGGAAAACGGGCATAGTAGCAAAGACATACGGAAGAGAATAGCGCCAGGCTTTTAGGCATTTAGTAATAGAAGAGGCATTTAGTAATAGAAGAGAGTTATTGACGGGGACAATGGGTAAGGATGTGAAGATGAGGCTGGTTAAGAGCTTGATATGGAGCGTAGCGTTGTTTGGTGCAGAAACATGGACTCTGAGAAAGAAGGACGAGAATAGGCTGCCGGAATTTGAGATTTGGGTGTGGAGAAGGATGGAGAAGGTTAGGTGGACGGAAAGTAAGACTAACGAGGAAGTGCTTGAGATGGTCGCCGAGGAAAGGAAACTTCTGAATGAAATTCGGAATAGGCAGGGTAGATGGCTGAAGGATGTTATAAAGGATGATGGGTTGCTGAAGAATGTGATAGAGGGAAGGATGTTGGGCAATCGGGGTAGAGGAAGAAGGAGAATAGGTTTCTTGGACGGGATGAAGAAGGGTAGATCTTATGCAGAGGCGAAAATTGATATACTAGTGGGAGATAGGCCCTGAATGTGTAAAAGACCGGGAGGAGATTCTCAGACATTCAACAAAACCTACCTTTACCGGTAGAATACCTAATAATAATAATGTCATGGTTATCGGGATGTTCGACGTACTTATCCAACGCACATGCAGAGTTATCTTACCCCTTAATGATTTTTTTTTACTTACGCGACACGATCGATGATAAATCGGATTTTACGCAAAAATCAATTCTAGTCGTTCTACGCAAATTAAAAAATTGTCGAATTAGATATCAGAGGCCGAGACTTCGCGGAGTTCCAAAATTTATTTAGTTTAGTAAGTTTATTATATCTTTCTTTCCACATGGTCAGTAATTTTTGTTACATTTTGTGAGCGATGGGAACAGAGCTGAGAATATCTTTCGGGTAATCTAAACGTTCAAATATGTTTCAGCCATACTGTGGGTTTTTAAAATGATTGATAGAAAGCAATTTATACATTTTAAATGTTGATTTTTATGGATACATATATAATAAAACGAGTTAAATTATATGTGCATTACCCTAGAGAAATGAGGAATCGATTTAATGAAGGCCCATCGATATTAATATAAGAAACGAGAAAATTGAACACAGTTTTATCGGTATACTGTTTTCAGACAGTTTATCAACTGTGTTTTAAAAAAGTGGCATAAAATTGTTTTAAACCCATACTTTGCGTCTGTCAACGCTTACGGTCGTATTACGAGAGGTTACCCTGTACCTACAGTAAAATGCGTGGATGGATGCAGTGAAAATAGCGTCCTTGAAATGGAGAATGGCCCAGATTACTGCGCAATAGCGGGAGCAAGAGATACAAATAAAGTACCATCTCCAATTCTGTGCCCACATTTTCGAAATCTTTGCTCATCAAACAGCCCAATCAATTGCCTCGTGTAAAGCGGCCTTTAGAAATGACCAATCCAGATAAAGCATAACTGCAATGAAATACATTGAAAATACTATCGTTTCTGACGAATCATGTGCATCTTCGTATTCAAATATGTGGTGCATTGGCCTTCTACCGTGAACTTGTTTTATTTGAGTTTTTTTATGAAATCTCTCCGTTTGTGGATCGGGTTGGTTCGGTGGCTATGGTACTGGATTCCAATTCCGTAGGCCCGGATTTGAATCCCGGATACGGTGGAGATTTATCTTTGGAATACCGATCCCAACTATAGTGTACTGTGGGAGTCTCTTCAAAGTACAGAGCTCCGTCTGTCGGTGGAGACATTAAACCGTAGTCTCCATACGTTGTCGCCATACGATAAGAGGAGGATAATACTGACACCTGGTGTCACTCCACCCTTTCTCAGAGCCCTGCTTTATACCATCCTTGCTAACCTACCTCAGTTCGATTCCTACTCTAAATTATTATGCAGCCAATATATCCGACTTTTTAATCGTTATACTTGGGACTTCTAGTTAAACCGAGTTTTATTTCGCCGTAGGAAGATCGTGTAAGATATTTAAATATATGCCGTTAATTCTATCAGAAATGTTCATACTTATTCTAGTCATTCAGCGATACGATACCGTCCAACTTCATATATATTCATTGTTTTGCGATGCTATTCCGAGCTCATGTGGTACATTGTTAGAATACTCTAACCAATTATGCACATTTAGTGCTATCACTTCGTTGACCATTTTTTAGGAGTGAGAATACGTTACTTCTACCCTACTTCAATAATGAAATTCTAATTTAATTGTATGATAACGTTCTATGTTTATCTAAAAATTTGCATTCTATGTCAAACGCAATTAATTGTGAAAAAGTTTGAAACATCCCTATTTTAATCCCTTGCTTAAGCCTGTGAAGCAGTCCTTGCTGAGTTATAAATTACTTTATTGACTTAATAAGAAAAGTTGTAAACTGAGGGCAACTTAAGATATGCTTACTACGGAAGGAATACTGAAAGATTCGCTGTTTTGTTATGATCACGTCTCGTTTGGTACACATGGCTTCGAAACGTTGATAAACGTGAAATAATCTTAACAGACAGTCTATTGATTGGCTTTGGATGAAGTGTTTATGAACGATGAAAGTTAAGGATGGAGATGAAAACTTGAAAATATATGGTATTTTTAAAAGGAAAATTTAAAAATATTACCGCAGAATGAAAACACATACATGTTTTTTTTTTCTGTTGAATGCTATGAACCTGTTCTGCTCACGTGAATGACGTGGGTAAAATTCTCTGTATCCTTCCATTGGTATGGGTTTCTCCTGCCTTCGAGTTTTTAATAGATAAAATAAAATTGAGTATACTGTAAACTTGCCCTCAAATTTTAATAAATAGGTATGCATTAATATAATTTCTCAAATTATCAAACACCCGCATTTTAAATATTAATGACATACACGCATAACTAATTCACCTCCAACGTCAGGTAATTGTTTAATAATTTTAAAATAAGTCATTTTTATCAGTAGGTATTTCGTAGGTGCACCTACATAAGCCAACATTCTTTAATTTATTCCAAAAAATTTAATTTTTCAATTAGGGTTTCCTTTTAAAATGTGATGTTGGACCGACAGTTTTTTTTCAAATGACCAAAGACTCTTAAATCCTGCCTTTCTTTCACTTCAATTGGTGCTCCACATCGAAAGTTTTCTCCCACTGTTTAAGGAATTCTAATGGTTGAACACTTCTTGTGTAGCCCACTCCAATGTCGTCAGGAAGAGAAAAATTATTTCTTGCATTGTCCTTCATTCCCTTCCGGCACAAAAAGATTGTGAGACTGTGAAGTCGATGAGGAATTTGCAATTATGTAAAGAAAACCAGAGTTTTCCCTCACTGCCGCAAAAAAATGACAAGAAATGTTTGAAATAATCTCACAATTTCTTGACAATCGGATGTGACCTTCGTCCACCATAAGTGGTAATTCAAGTCTTACGAGTATAGTCGGAACGAGATTGAGTGACGAGACAAGCATGTGGTGCCAGGAAGTACTTGAGCGACGTGACAAGGGTAAGAAATGCGATCGACGAGGAAAGCAAACTCAACTGATATGAACGTGAGGGGCAGTGATCTGTTAAAGTAGGGACGAAAGACTAGAACTCCGACACTAATAATGATGTCCGTATAAGTGGAACCGTAATCCCCTGAACTACATCATGGCCAAAATTGTGATCTATGAGACGCATATTTATGCCCTTATTGCCCTTGAACTGTATACCATTGTACCAGAAGGTAAAACTATGAAGAGACACAGCCCAAAAATTGATGCAAAGAAAACCAAAATACGGCCTTAAGGAACAATTGTGAAAGACGAAGTCACCATAAGACTTGGCTAATGATAGTGTAGCAAGTAGAAGAATATTTCGCACACCCCCCTTCCTGGAATTAGGATCATCCATGATGTAAGAAGCAAGAACAATTGAGCGTGCGGATAAGTGCACACCAAGGAGTCATTTCATCACAAGGAAAGTCTATTAATAGCCTAAAAAATTAGTTTAGTAGTAAGGAAATGCATCATTTCTATAAAGTATTTACCAAAAACAACTTTCTCGAAGAATAACTTGAAGAGCGTATTCGAGGCCGAAGGTTACGTTATTCGTGGATTTAGGCTAATTCTAGGGAAAGATTATCTGCACAATTCAGTTATCTGCAATGCTACATATGGCCTATGAACAAAGAGACTTTAGTTCACTGGACTGAGAGGATAATTTAGAGAGGTATCACGAAAACGTTCGTGTAATGCAGTTGATGCGTATAATATTACATCTTAAAAATGTTGCTCCTTGGAAACTTGGTTGCATCCTTGACGCGGGATTGTTCTCGACACCGGCAACTACGGTTTAAGTTTTACTTGGAGCATGATCTTACTAAGCAGCGTACCCTGGGTGATAACAGCAACCAAGTATAGACGATTAAAAACAAAGAGATGTGGCGTCATTGAAGAGTGAAGAAGATTTAATGGACGTGGAGAACACGCAATGACGAAGTCCAGCGAGTAATTGGAGATACGTGTAACAAAAACTCTGCAAAATAGAAGTAGTAATCGAATTTAAGTAAAAATTAATCGAATGTATCTCTATAGATAAAATTTTAATCAATTTATTCAACATTTGTACCTCCTTTAGCTAACATATGTGACTTAATGTGATGAAAATTCAATCAAAATCTTTCCTTGTTAGGTATCCTTCATCGCAGGATTATACACGAAACAGTCTCTTGGAAATAGTACCGGAAACGAGGATAAAAGATAAATAATGCTAATTCATATACGAAGCTGATTTTCACTTTATTTGGAAAAAAATAATTTCAACCTCATTGATCGCGAGGCATATTGAGCTTGGTGAGACATATTGTGCTATGCCGAATTATTGCATGCTTTCCATTTCTGCTTAGTTTTTTTCCATCTCTAATTGCTTTCGCCTAGTTATCTGTAAATGATTAACTAACCTATCTTCCTCTCACGAATCTGTTTGTTAAGTGAGGATAAAACTCGAAAAAGAAACTTCTTGCGTGATAGACAGCACATTGAAATGTTAATTCTGTTACCCCTGCCTCCTCAAACTATTAGCTCGCCTGGTTACAATCAAAATTGTTTCATGATAATCTAATGAATTTCTATAGATAAAATTCAAATCAATTTATTCAACATTTTTAACTCCTTTAGCTAACATATGTGACTCAATGTGATGAAAATTCAATGAAAATCTTTTCTTGTTAGGTAACGCAAGAATACACAAATTTTAAGATTTTTTCTAGAATTTGACTTAATCTGTGAGTCGGTAATCCAAGTTCAAGTTTTACTTGGAGCATGATCTTACTAAGCAGCGTACCCTGGGTGAAAACAGCAACCAAGTATAGACGATTAAAAGCAAAGAGATGTGGCGTCATCGAAGAGTGAAGAAGATTTAATGGTCGTTGGGCGTCTTGGGCGTTGACTGTGCGCAGACTTGAGATGTAGCGAATGAGTCAATGTTTACAGTAATTTTTTGGCCCTTGTTAAAGAGAGATGAAAAATTTCTAGAGGGGCCTAGACCCCTTGGATCCTCACCCCCCTGGCTGCGTCACTGGACTCTCCCTCATGGAATTAATATGCTCCTTCGAATAGTTTGAAAATATTTCCACGATTTCACCACCCTGGGGTCATTGAATCCATTTATATTAGGGTCTATGCTTTTGTAATGATTAGTCTTTTATTTTGAGTACTCTCACGATCCATCTTGATAAACATCATGCATAGGGTTCAGAAATGTTGCGGTAACCTTAATCTATCCCCTGAGATTTATCACTAATGATCCTGCCCAATTTTTGTGAGGATGGGAGAAAAAATAAATCCATAGGATGAATGGATCCAGTATGTGACGTGAATCAGAGTGTTCTAACGCGCCAAATTGCAGTAAAGTTTCCCTACAAAAGGCACAGAGATCCTCGTGAACCTCCAAACGACCCGCTGTCTTGAGATGATTATTATTGGTTCCCTTGCGTGAGGCTTTCAGTTTTGATCTCTCGTCAGCATCGAGGAGCGAAAGTGTTGAGAATCAAGATCCCATATGGCTCCGCTTATTTTTTCATTGGCTGATCTCCTGAGGCTCGGATGAATTTCTGCCACCAATAAACAAAAAATCCCCCTTCAAGTTTTCGGAAGTTTGATCTAATGATTCTGGCCGTGTCTGCGGTTGATTTCCAGAACGGTTCCTATTTCCGAACGCTCCAACTACTTGTATTTCTCTTCTTATTCGAAGTTTGAAACACTGGGTCTAAAATCAAAATATTATGAAAGGAGAGAATTTTACTACAATCCTCTTAACTTGATGGAATTTCATGGCATGAGAAGATGTCAAAAGATTGGTTTCAATATATGGAGATTAGTTTTGAATGCCGTTGCAAGAAATATTTTCAGCCTTTGTTATAATTTTTATATCGGAATAGAGATTGTGCGCTAAATTTCACCAAAACAAGTTTTTTGTATCATTGTCTTTATCAATGTACGATGGTACATGGTTGTAGATTATTTCCCTTGAGTTGGCCATGCAGGGTTGCATAAAGATTTTTTCTTATCATCAAGCAAAATATCCTGTCAAGAATCCAGCTCTAATATTCATGCATAAGTATTAAGTTTTGTTTTCATTAGAACAAATCACTAATGGTTTAAAAACATTTCTAAATTATAATAAATAGATTGCTAGTGTCAAAAGTACGTATATAAGATATTATCATGAGTGAGCTAATTTTAACTAAGAACAACCTGTAGATTCACCTCACGACTGTCTAAAATCTCTATTTTGGTGCAGTTTCTTTTAAATTACTTTATTTAGAAGCATATGAAATGTTTTATTTTATTCTTTACAGTCTTTTATCAATTCTGAAGTTTCACCTTAAAAATTAAGCAGTCACCAATTGCATAGCCCAATTAAATTAGAATAACGAATACAGTAGAACACTAGTGAACAAATGGCCATTTAGCTTAGGAGTACTTAAATTCATATAATGGCAGTCAGCAATGAAGCCTGCTCGTAAAATTCGAGTAGATGCGATTGAGAAGGATCTCCAGGGAAGGTAGCCGAGATCATTTCATTGAAATTGACAATTAGATATTGCCTTGTAAAAAGATTAAAATGTCTTGGAAACAACGGAAGGTAAAGGAATTATCCGTTCTGAAATTTCAGGTACATTTAAGGCACGCACACGGATATTGTAAAAGATTATGTGATAGATGAATACTGCACCAACAACCAGTAGGTACTCCTCAAGCCATCTGAAGCAAGTGTTCGATTGTCAAGTTCTAGAAAGGCTGAAAACGTGTGTTGTGGTAATTAAACAAAACTCGTATACATGTTTGCGGTGAATTATCACATTTTGAATATCATCTATGGATCAATTTCCTTATTAGTCAAAAGCTAAGATAGTCTTCATTTAATCATGTTACCCTTTAATTTCTGGTATATTTCGATTCTCAAGGCAGTTTAAAAAAAAGGAATAATTCATGGGATGGAAAAATACCATCTATTTACCCAACATTTTACTCATTTTCACATTTAATAACATACACGTTCAGGGTTCACTTGCAAAAAATACTCAGAAAAGAATAATTTTGATGAACAATTTTTTCTACAGCCTCACCATATAGTTCAAAAAAACACACCTGAAGTACTTGTGATATTTTTTTCCAAACCGACACAGGAACTATATTAAAGACCTTTCGGGCACATAGCGTCAAAAATATTCAACAGTGCCAGTACTTTGTAGGCTTTTTATGTGTTTTACTTTTAGGTTCGTTTTATTGTAGGTACATATTTGTAATGATTTTAGCATACGTATATTTGCAATCATCATTGGACGTTCAATTCCTTGAGTGGTTGACCGCAGCCCTCCATCCTTCCCCATCAAATACTTGTTTTCTTTTTCCGTGGCCGCTCTTCTTATATACCTTCCTGTTCATTTAGTCAATGTATTCATTTCCTTGCCTTCGTCTTGGGACTTTTCAGTCTAGTTTTTCTTTAATTATATTTTTCACTAACCCATTGTACCCCAGGGTGTGTCCAACCCATCTGGTTCTTCTTTTTTCATAGTGTTTCATAGAGTCCTTTCCTCTATAACTCATTTTTTAACTCATTCCTTTATTTGAAGTTTTCTTCACCGTATATGTAATACTTGTCGAAATTCGTACAGAAATTAAGATGACTGTTTGAAGTGCAGGCAGTCTCGAAACGGGAATGACCTTCAAGACTACCCACAGCTTCCTTCTTTTGCATTTATTTGTGTATGTATTGATTTGCATGGATGGAAACATAAAAGTCTACCATAATCATAATATATTCACTACACGTGGCCATAAAATCAACTAAATGAAGTTGACGTTATTTTTCGGTGGTACCATCTAAAGCCGCTGCTCGCCCCAGGCTGTTTCGGGAAGACCGCAGTGGTATCGTGTGTTAGTCTCTCTCTTCATATCCCAAGACAACTCGGCCAACTCCTTAACCCAAGGACAAACGCGGTTTTGCGGTCGTATATTCCCCTTTTGCTCCGAATGCGGCGCCCGTGCACATCCAGCGAACACATCAACACCACTCATCTCGACGCATCGAATTACCGATTCGACTTTCACTCCGATGGCTTTAGCGAACCCAGCGGTATCGTATCACCGCGGGAGTTGTGTAAAATTCCTTATAACTTTTCCTAAATAACATATCGTGAAACTTCGGGGAAGGCTTCAGAGGGAAATCATCCTTCTGTAACTTTATACACTGCCGTGAACTAACTCTTCTTTAAACTTCCTGATTATGTTCGGATCTTGCTTTGGACTACAAGTAAAGATCTTACTAACCCAGTCATATCGAGTGAAATACGTCCGTTATCATGAGGTGAAGGACTGACTGAGTTATCAAAGGGAGTATTAACGGCGAGACGAGAATCTATTTGGGAAAAAATGTTTTAAAAAACTGAAAACAGTATTTCTTGCGTCCCTGATGTAAGCTGTAGCGAGAAACATGGTTGCTGCGAGAGGAAAATGAGCATAGATTGGAGGTCTTTGTGATGTGAGGGCGAGGAAGGGTGGAAAGAGTAAGCTGTGAGGGTAATGAAACAAGAGAGGAAGTGCTGAGCGCGTTAGGTGAGGAAAGGAGACAGACTTGGGAAATTGGGTTACTGAAATACTTGCTGTGAGACATCTTCAAAGTAAGCAGTGTGCTAAAGGGTGTGATGAGAGGGAATGATGAAGGGTAGGCATGGGAGGGAGAAGAGAGGGATGGCAATCCTGGACGCATGGGATGGAGCCAAAATACACGAAGTATTGAAGGTGGTTTCATCCTAATAAGACAAAAATTCCATTTCATTCTGTTCATATTCTAGCTAATTATTGCGTAAAACTGTGTTTGATATTAACCTGCTGCTATTGTGTTTGCTCATTTGATGTTTGCTGATATGTTTGATATAAACATAACTACTTCTTTTCCATGCCATTTTTTCCTAATGGAACTTGGACATCGATATAACGTCGGGAAAACTGTATTTTGTATAATATTTATTTATTTTGGAAATTACCCAAACACAGCGTACATGTCAATTTTCAGCGGCGCAGTAACGCAAAATTGAAAAGATAAACGTTGACATTAAAACATGAATAAGAGCGGTATAAGTTCGTAAGCATATTTTAAGGAGTAATGGAAACGAGCGACTAAATATTCCTTACGAGATGAAAAAGAGTGCGGCGGGAAAATGTTGGAGGTAAACGGATACGGGTCAATGTCGTCAGGAAGTGAATTAATCAGGGAGGAGAGGTAGAGAAGGGATCGTTTGATCAAGGATAATCTGAGACTTGGGAGTAGTGAATGCTCGCGAGTGGGATTCATAGACTTATACTGGAGATAAAATCTAGAGAGGTTTTCGGCTGTAGGGACCTAGGTAGCATTATAAATCTATTAATGTGGCCTTGCAGTGATTTTCATTTCATACTTAACATACATACATACCAATCACGCCGTTCCCATTTGGGGTAGGCACAGTCACAAAGTTTCACTCAAAAATACATAATTGTTCACCAAACTGCTTCAATAAATCCTCCATACTGACCTATGCTTGCAAACCTCTTTTGCCTCATTTACCCCCATACACTGCTTCATACACGCCGTCCTGTTCTTAAGACTCCTAATATTCTTCCTCCTAAGCATTTCCTCAACCACATTCAACCAAAACTTTCTCGGCCTACCTCTACCTCTCGCACCATTCATTTCACTCTTATATATCTGTTTCGTTATTCGACTCTCATCCATTCTCTCAACATGGCCAAACCAATGAAGTATACTCCTTTCATATATGTTCATTACTGGACCATCTAAACCACATTCATTTATTACTCACTCATTCCTGAACCTAACCATCCTACTTTTGCCGCAAACACTCCTTAGATAACTCATACCCACGGCTTTTAGTCTACTCTTATGTCTATCCTGACATACCCATGTTTCACCACCATGCAACGAAGTGGGGAGAAATACACTTTTACACAGTGATTTTCGCTTCCTTACACAGGTACTCATTCCTTGATATGCACCACTTTCTACCTACCACTTTCTTCCAGCATTCGCACGTCTCCTTATCTCCTCATCTATCCGTCCGTCTTTCGCAAACATCTTAGCTAAGTACACAAAATCATCCACTTGTTTAATTACTTCACCATTCACCCTCATCATACAGTTATTTTCCCCATTCTCCTAATCAAAAACTACTACTTTAGTTACTATTTCATACTTAAGCATGGAAATATTCCGCCAAATAAAGCCCAAGACGTTCTCATTCAGCATTAAGTTTGTTCAAAGAGCCCTGAAAATGCTGGTTCCCCTATTATTCCTGACGTGGAGGATTAAACTAATTTGACGACATTATTTTTAATGCATGCTCAGTTACACCACGTAAACGGAATGGTTACGGTCGTGGTCGTCGATTCAAGGTCACACACTCGGTGGACGCGATCTAAATCCGCGCCTGGGTTGCATAACCCAATGAAAGCTAAGATATCACTGATGTGCAGCGAAAGTTCAACGAGAGGGGTGTAGGGGGGAGATAGGGAAGAGAAAGGAGTGTCCCCTTTCGCAGAGTCGGGGGAGGAAGAAGGAGGTGAAGGGCTTGAGGTGATGCGGAAGGGGTGGAATTCATAATCGTCCCTAAAGGGTTGTGGAAGGGAGGGTGAGCGGCGGCACTTATTCTATATCGGGACCCCTGCACTTCGCCGGCCGAGGCTAGTGCCCACACCTGCGCCAGCTGAAAAAGGGAGAAGGCGGAGCCCCCCCACCCTCCCCACCTACCCGCACGTTTCATCGCATCATGTCTCTTCGCTCCCGCCCACCGTGTTCTTCCTCAACGCACGCGCTCGAGACAACAAAGACAACCTTTCTCGGGGAGGGAGATTGACACGCTCCGTTGACGCTCTCTTGCGTCGTCATCCGTCGCCACGTGCTGTCCTCGGGGTGGAAGAGATTTGTCATCGCCAGCTCCGAATTCGAGGGTGTGAGAATCTTAAAAGTAGTAGAGGATGGGTTTGTTGACCTGGGATTCGATTCTCGAAACGTGATAATTATTGCATGCAAAATATTACGGACTATCGCACGGTTTTCTTGAAGTATCGCATGCTACTCCACTAATTACTACACTACACCCTTATTCCTAACGTTTTTCCCATATCTCACTGTAATGATCTATTCCCGGTAATCCATAATAAAACATTGATGGTAATTATATAATTCATTTAGCATAAATTGGCTTTTGGAAAAGGGTTTTTTTTCATGCATGTATCCGACGATGCGTCAGTTGGAAGAAGGGACTAGCCCATTTTTTATCTCTTCCCAATAAAGACGTATAATTTTTATTACTTTAGTCATTTCATGCAATAACTATAACATGAGAAATGGATGTTAAAGGTTAGCAATAACGGTAGTCAATTCTCAAAATTCCATGATTGTAATTCCGTGATAATAATTTCCTTTCGAAAGTAGTTGACTGTCTTATGATTTCACGGATATATCTCATGCTACATAATCACCAGATACTTTCTAAATAATAGCCATCGAAAGTGGACAAGATCTGAGAACTCGACTGAGAATGAAATGGGTCGAGCTCTACGGCCTCTTGATCCTTTTCCACGACCCTTGGCAGCGTAGCATTTAATTTCCATAACATGATAAGTTTAAGCATTTTGTGAGCATTCTGTGTTTTGTACCCTAGAGATGAGGTTGTAAAACAGGCGACGTTTCTTTATGTTAATTAGCAGTCATTCCAAAATTAGAATTGACCTCAAATTTTGGTCACAGTCAAAATTGTCAGATAATATTGCGATAGACTTTATCGACTTAATGAAAAAGTGCACTTCCCTTCGTTAGGATCTTCTGAGTTTCTCCATTATGATGAGGGCCAAGCAGTTGGCTGCATAAAAATGTCATGGTATATTAAGGTGGTGTTACGGTAATATTTGTCCAGCCATGAGATTGAACCGATAAGTAGGTTTATAAAGGTCAAATGTACAATATTAATGATAGATAGGCAACACTAGAGTAACATGAATGTATAAAATTAACCAGATTTTCCGTCATGTTTGTCCATTATGTTGTGGCGACATCTTAGGCTTTGCAGAGAGTATCTCCACGTCGTTGAAGGGAAGATTTTGACATTACCCATGTCACATATTCTGTCCGTCGGAGTCAGGTAATCAGTGATTACATCTTATCTATTCTGAAAAGGGGTTTCCAGGCTTAGGACGAGTTAAAGTTGAGTTTCCCCATTGAGTTGATGGGGAATCTTAATGACTTTAATGGCTTCAGGCATGAGTCCTGGAAATGAAGCGGCTTATTAGTTGACAGATTTTACCGGTTCAAAATCATGTTGAGGGGAATGAGTGATGTATATCATACGGGAAAAATATCAGCATCTTTATTTAACTGACCTCAAGACGCTGAGTACTGTAGCAGAACGCGGACAAAAACTGAGAGGATCTGAACCCGCGCCTCTCCGCGTTAATCTTCATAGTACACTCATGGTAATCGAATCATAATATCATTACCCTAGATGCATAATAGCGAATGCCTCTTACGGTAACGTAATTCTCCTTCTACTTAAACCTCTATAATGACCTTGCTACTATGGTTTCCTTCAATGTGTAACCCAAGTAATTAAATTCATTACACTTTAGCATGTGACTCTATTTTTATGATCATTCTTGCCCGCTGTGTTCTAGAAAACCACATTATTATATTTTCCAAAAAATGATCTTCATTTTTTTGTGTGCACATTGAGGGCTGCTCAACACAATTTTGGGGGGCCATTCCGAAAATTTAGTTGGTACAGATATGTGTTTTACGAATTTTTCCCTGATATTATTAACTTTTTTCAGCATCGAGTGTGTGGACGAGGTCAAGTATGAATGGCACGACGGGTTGTTGAGCAATATAAATGAATCAGTTGAAGGAGAGGTGGGTATTTGGTGGTATTGATGAGGGACTATCTTCAATATTGTGGCATCAAAATATATCCATAGTTCTTACCTCGACAATGAGATCCATTTTTTTTTGTTTGTCCATTATAAAGTGTACATTTTAAAATCCTGGCGTGCATTGCTATTTTTCGCTCTCCAAACCTTTTTTCGGGGGGATTGATTTTCAACTCTCAATTTAATCAGCAATTTTGTTGAACATATTTTAAACCAGTGGAAACTAGGGTGATTATTATAAGTATTCAACGTTAATTACGCATAGGCCAACTAAAAGTAGCATAGTAGGAATACTTTTGCCGGAACACTATTTTCGAGTGATTGATCTTAAAAGGATATCCGGTTGTTCGTAATAGAGCAGGTTAAAAACCGGCACTGTTGAATGGAGACTCATTGAAAAAACAATCGAATTTTGAGAGGAGAGTATAAACATTTATCGAAAGATTCGAATTTCAAACATGGATTACTATAGTGCATATCCAATTAGGAGAGGATGAATAAAGGAAAAGAAATATATTCTCCCGTCAGCAAAGGAGTGTTGAGGTTTTTCATAAAAAGAATAGTGGAAATTCTGATATAATTCGACATCAAGGCCGTAATGGACGGGATGATGTTTAGTAAGCGGTGGGGGGTAGCGACGAGAGTAGACTTTTTTGAACGGACAGCAAGATCCGGATGTACACAATGGCGTGCCGTATAAGGCGGCAAACTGAGGCAAAAGAGTCTTATGCTGCTTAACAATCGACTCTTAAGTGCAGTATGGATGGGCATTTTCCATTTAGTACTCACTCTTTTCATGCTAAACCTATACTGGAATGACGGTTCAACGTTATGCTGTTATACCTCGTTTTGATGGAGTGTTGTTGAGGAGGCGTTATCGTTAGAACTTTGTTAAGTGGCGATCCCCCGTAAAAAATATTTCCTGACAGGAAGTGCCTTTCCTTTCACATTATAGTGGAATCCAAAAGATAGATACCTAAAGCAAACTGTGGTAGTTAAAATAGTAAAAATAGTATTACATTAACTCACACAAATGTCTTTGAATAAATCAGAATTAATAAAAGGAGAATCTGGTGGGGACTGTTTGCTGAATATCTAATACACGTTCACAATCTTTGTCAACGTGCAAAAAATATCCTTTTACACAAATAAACTAATCTACCTACATGCATAGAAATGAAAACCATGCCATTATAATGGAAGGTCAAACAGGGTTGTTAATCGCAAATGTTTATGCATAATTCAGAGGGTCAGTGAACATGATGTGGTCAACTATTCATATTACTGAAACGCTTCAAGAAATGGGACCAGAACCATGGCTGATGATGGCACGAAGTTGCTGAAACCCGGGTCGGATGTATAATAAAATTGTGTGGATTGAAACTAAGTTGTTTTTATCATGGTTATGTAGAACGTCCTGGATTTACTGTGGTAGAAATCAAGTGGTCACAAAGTAACATGGTGACACTCTTAATTTGTGTTTTCACTTAAGAGTCGTAAAGTCTTTTCTTAGCACATAAGAGAGCTTCCAAGTCATTTTTATAGCTCACCAAACTCTCCAATTATTTAAATTTTGAAAAAATAACGCAACCGCAACGCAGTCACACGTTCAGAGCAACTGAAACAATAAAAGACGAAACAGCTATCAGTTGCCGCTGCACAGCAGCAGAGCGCAACGGAGCGAAACACTCACGAAACTAAGCTGTGGTTTGTAACAGCTATTTGGGAAAGTTGTCTGGCCGAAGAAGTTGCAGCTGTAGCCTTTTCGCTCCGGCAACACTTGATTCCACCCACTACCGGACACCTCCTGCCGCTTCCAATCCATTGGGGCAGTGCAGAATGGCGACGGAGTTGGCGCCCCCTACTTCTGCACCCGACTCCACATCCCTGATGAATTCCCCACATCCCTACGCAATTCGTCGCCTCAAAGTCATTTCTCCGTCTTTATCGTCCAATCCTTCCCTCTTTAACATCGGCCGTTCGTTCTCTCCCATCCCTTTTTATCTCCGGGTGATTGAAGAGGCAGGCAACGGGGAAGAAGGGGAAAAAAATGGGTGCGAGTCCCATAGGAACTCCTTTAAAGATGACGCCCCCCTGTCAGTCACAATTTGTCTCACTTGCCGCGATGCGCGATAAATCACGCGTGGCGGCGCCTTAATGGGTGCGCGCCACAAACGGCCCCGCTCCTCTTCTGCCCCTGCTCACGCCACAGTGTGGGGCGAATGACTTCTTTCTCCTTTGGACTCCCACAGCCTCTTTGAGAACTGGGTTTCTCCCGTTTCCAACTGTCTTATAGCCCATTGACGTTTTTTTTTAAAAAGGGAGTTTTCCATCCGCTCCTGTAAGCTGTTCACCTCATAACACAACAGCACAATTGCTTTCTATTCGTCTCAAACCTGAGTACATGACAGCGCACTTTATAACATCGGGACTAAAGTTGAATAGCGCTAAAAAAACAGGAACTTCGATAACTGCATCCTCGAATGCTGCCTATGTGTAAACTTTCAGTCAATGCGCTAAACACGGATAGTATTATGAATAATTCTCGGGATTAAAGCCCAGTAAGAATTTTGGCTGCTAACGTTTCAACGGAGAAATCTGCGTCGGCTGAACATAACCTATCGGAAGATCACATCATCTCTTTTGATGAGGCTCAAGTGGTCTCCAAAGCGAATGGGTATTGGGATCGTCTCCTTAAAGAAACCATCGAAATCAGGCTGGGGAATAACAACTTGAATCGGGACTCTGGGTACATCCTCAGCAGGGAATTAAAACATTTAATTCGAAAAATAACGGAAAATAGGAGACAACAATGTCCCCCGGATTAGACGGATATATAAGCGCAGGAAGAAAGTCCTGCAAATCTTATTGCTCTTAGGACGATGAAAGAGTGTTCCATTGAAACGCTAGCAGCCAAAATTCTTACTCGGCTTGAGTCCCGAGAATTATTTATAAATACAATTCGCCGAGAAAGAACTAAATCTTATATTACGTATAATATTAGGTTATTAACTACTCCATGGTACTTTACCTTATGTATTAAAATACTTTTTTTAAATACGTTTCCGGCCTAGCGAACTAGGCAGCCCATTTCAAAACTGACCTCGGAGCAAAGTCAAAGAACGCTAAAAAAAGGAACTTTAATGCAGGACCAAAATCCACGATTGATGTTTTTGTTTATATTATAAGTTAAGATACAGAGCACGGTTAATATGAGTTTTAACTACTCTTTGTAATTATCCTTTCATTTTCAAAGGCTTACTTATTTGATTTGATTTGAGCTGATTTGATAACTATGCATAAATCAATCGGTCGTGACCACTGTAAACCTAAACAATTCTAGTATTAGGCAGGTTCCCGAACGCTTCCCCTAATAAGTCAGGTACCAACATGATCTGGAGCAAGATTCCAAATGAACGTTAGCTTAGCTCCGTGGACCTACTCATTTGTTCCACGAATGATTTTTACTCCGAGTGAGAGCGAATGCATTTTCGTTCTTTACCATCTCCTCAGTTAACCCAAATACAATATGAACTTTAGTTTCACTCCAACCCGAGTAGTCGAGCCCTTGTGATTAATTAGGCACCTCAATAATCATGCACGGTTGTTGACTGTCGATTTCAATATGGTTGGCTTCACTCATAGAAGCGGATTATTACGAAAGTAGTGAGCTTAACGATGTCTTGATTTGTATATCAACTTTTTGTGCACCGTTCTACTTATTCATCACTTCCAGTATTTCTGAAATTAATGAATTTAGAATATAAGAATGAATTTGTTCATTACGATGATTGTCAAATTTTGGAAATCAATGCGTTTGTATATCGCTCGGTAAAAAATCTCGAGCGCTCTACTTAAAGAAAAAAAACATGGCTTAAAGCAGTTATGATTTAACTATTACATTCTCTTTCTCAAAATGATGCATAATAATTCTGAAAGGTTCCTTAATTTTTCTCTCACCCCACTAAATAATACTTTTTCCTTCAGTTTAGGAGTGCGTAAATAACATTCTGCGTCTTTTTATTTGAAGCTAATAGATTAATGGGAAAAATGTGGCTTTTTTAATGTCACATACGCCTTTGTGTTCCATTGATCACATTAAGAAAAGTGAAATAAACACCACAGTTTTATATTCTATTTCTGCGCTTACGCGGACCACAGTTTGTCATGAAAACCAATCTGATTAAGGCCGTCACTGAATATGCGGCAGCTTTAAAAACTCCTCTGCTCTCGCTATCTAAAATATTTTCCTTCTTCATAGGTAAATGGTTTCAACATTTCACTCGCTAAGATTTAACGTAAATTCATAATTATCAGTACATTGTCAAGAAGTAAAAGACATCAACATCGGGTGTTATAAAAAAGTCCTTGAGTCACTATCGCTCCGATGGACTTGAGTTGTCATCTAGGAACTCAAAGTATGGATAAATGTTTCTCGAGTGTTGCATCGGGTAAGAGAGTCCAAAGGTCCCGGCGCTACGGAGATCGGCTAGATCTCCATCTTCAGGGGGTTCTAAAAACACGGCATCAGACCCCCCTGAAGATGGAAATCAAGTCGATCTCCGAAACGTCGGGACCTTTGGACCCTCTTACCTGGTACAACACCCGAGAAACATTTATCCAGCAGATACGCCGGGAAAACCTAAGATATTTCAACTTAAAGTATCACACAGCAAATTGTTCTTGAGTCATTAATTATCGTTAAAATGGACCTGAATTATCATGTGGCAATTACTGGGACGGAAGCACTGTATTGTGAAAACTAGCGGAAATATTCTCATCTAGAGACCCATTTTTTTCGACCGCGCTCCTTATTCCTGTGTTCCAGTCATCTTATGCAGCGTCCATACATTGTCTTGACATTTTCGCACCAGCCATCATGTTCCTACTGAAAACACTGAGGAAGTTATTTTAAAACATATTTTCAAGGTACCAACAATGTAGCACTCAAGTGCATGAATATAAATGCAAATTTTACGAATGAGTCAATAAAAGATTTTGCTTCAATTTTAAACGATCATAACAATTCATTCAGAATAAGGGCACAATTTTGATGTGGTATCTATCCATCATATGAAGCATTACTGGTTTTCCTTGGCTAATTTATCCGTTAATTAAATACTGAGGAGGCGTTAGAGGATCAGGTTTTCATAAATTCAGTTAGTAAGTAGCTAGCAAGATGAGGGGTGGCGGTCATTCTTCAACTCATTATAATCAATGAATTAACGTGTCGGGGTTGGAAAGACAACAAGGAAATAAATGGATACTCGAGAGTAGAGAGATATTTGAAACAAAAGATTTATTTAGCGAATAATGCCTGAACTTTTGATCTTTGAAACTACACGATCACTTAATTTACTATGGCGGCTGTCTAGAGCTAAATTAGGTATGAACGGAAAGGATTCTAAAGGCCGTTGTGTAGAAGGCACCTTATTGCACTATTTTAGTTTCATCTGTGTTCACCATACGAGTACTCGGGCACGGAATTAGAGCAGAGGCTATTTTACCATTTGCCTTACATATATTTTCCCATACTTTCTAGCACTCCACCGCATTACACGAAGCAGTTTTCAATACACGTCCATGCGTGAATCGCACTGTGCAATAAAGTGACTCTTGTAAAACGGCCTCAAGGGCAAATTTCCTTAAGCGAGTTGGACATTTACAGTGGGGAAGGACTTGATTTCAGGCATGCTATTTAAGACATGATAGAGAAATATTTGCGGGCTTTGATGCGGAGATTGGAGTTGTTTAGTTCCGAAACGTGTATTCATAGCAAATTGGATGTGAGTAGAAGGAAGGCCATTGAGATGTTTGGAGTTAGATAGGAAAAATAGCCTTGGTATCAAGAAAGGAAAGGAAAGTTTCGTTCGTATAAGGTGGAGGAATATAATTCGCTATCCGGAAATAGATATGGGAAGCCTATTGGATACAGGAGTTGTTGTGCACGAATTGAGTTTCTAGGGCTTCCTGGGAAGCGAGAGAGGAAAATAGACTGGGGAAGAGGAAAAATTAGAATTTTTTTAAAGTAGCATGATTGAAAACGACTGTTATACGTAAATATTCGATGAATGAAATGATAAGTAAGATATAAAGGTAAAATAGTAAAATATGTTGATAAATAGTAAAAAAAACTAAGGTTTAGAAAACCCATGCCAAGGTGCAATTAATTGTATGCATTAATGTAACCGTAATTTTATATAAGGCCTGGGTGGCTATGACCAAAATAGTTTTCAGAAAATCTAAAAATCTTCTATAAGACTAATTTGATTAATGATCACTATTGCAAGTACATAGTAACTGCCATAAAGTGATTACCGTTTATATTTTCTGTAATAATTAACAATACATGTCCTCTTACGCAGATTTTTACTAGCATTATAGGTTTCTTGAAAAAAGAAATGTGAAAGAGAATACGCTCCATCATTGCGCTAAGAAAACTACAGGAAGAAGAAAATGAATGGCCAAATATTTCGTCTACTATTAAACTCCCGTTAACATAATTATATTTAATCTATGTGACTTGTTTAAGTTTCTGCAAACAAAACCAATTTGAGAGCTATTAGCAACCAATGACTGACGCCATTTCGAGTTAACCTTTAGGAACACTAACACAAATTGCGACTAACGTAATGGGATTTTATTCTGGTTTTCTCATATGATGAATAAATTTTTAGAGCATGATAGAAGAGTAGCTTAATTCTGTCGTTTTGTTATTTTACCGTATTTTTCATGTAATTAAAATATTTTTTCCCTAATTTAACATCGACGCCATATTTGAGTGACTAATTGGGAAGAGCGGAACTAGTTTAATTTCACGGACGACAAAACGCGCAGAAAATGCCAACATTTTCGGTAGAATCGCCTCTTAAATGAGTATTAAATGACAATTATATCTCATTTGCTCCAATTCCGTTTTCCACTAAAAGTATCCTTCTTAAATCAGACTGTTAAAGCAGGAATTGCTAGATAATGCTTGCGTTATTTCCAGTATAAAGCTATTAAGTTTTGTAATACGGCCAAGAAATATCGGCAAATGAGGTCAATTTGTTGTCTGAACTTCTTCACCAAACGGACATAGAAACTAACGATATATTTTAGATAAGATCAACCGATGATTCATTATTTAACCATGTTGAAGGAGGTATGGTTTTTTTCACGATGGTAGCGTATGTTGATTTTAGAAGGCTTGAACAACCCAGGAGTAACAGAAAAGAACAAGAACAAGAAAGTTACTTGTTTTTTTTGTCTTTATTCCAAGACACGCTTGTTTATTGCCTGAGATTATGCTTACGTATCGAAATCCGGGTCGTGATGAAGCGTTAATTATCCTGTGGTCTATGAAAGTACAACGTTAATAAATTAACTCTTGTTTTGTTTTCTTTATTCTAAGGTTTCGATGTAATATCGTAACTTTGCTGATGTTTGGGAATTGTTAATTTCGAATGACTAATTTGGAGTGGCCATTCAGCCTTGGACCCCAAGGAACGAAATGAAGCACGTATTTTCAACCACATTTAGCCGCAAGCAAGGATAAATGGAGTTTCTTTCGCCAAGAGGAATGAGCGAATATATTACGGAACTACATCTTTTGCACTTCACTCAGACGCTATTTTTTTCAAAAATATTTTAAGCAGACCACAAAATCGATATCATGATCTCAAAATGACAGAACTTCGTAAAATTTCCACATAATTCTCATTACCCCACTCTGATCAATGTCATTTTTGAAGTACCCACAATTTTTTCCAGATTATACACCGCTCTGGTCCTTTTTGCTATATTTTTGTTAAAACTGAAGATCAGATTGCCAATTGCTGCATGATAATAAAAGTATGAGTTTAACTTTTCTTTCGTAAAGCACCTCCTATTCGAAATGACAGGAGGCCTAAAAACTGGATTTTTCACCTTCAATTATGAGGACATTGTCGTAAACGAAGTCAAATTATGTGCGGTTTCAACCTACTTGAGAAAGTTTTATCAGTTACAGATATTTTGTAACCGTTTTGGACCGCGATACATTTAATCATCGATAACTCTTTTACAAAATTGGGTTTGGACATTGGATCAGATGCATCCGACATTGTAGAGAATCCGATGTTTTTCGCGAGTAATGATGAGAACAATCATTAGGAATTATGATATCAGCAAAGGTTTTTTCGTAAAAATTGAGGACTCTAGCGTACCCTAAGAGACATCAATGGTCAATCCGAGAAAATTTGAAACAAAACCCCCCCAACTTCAACGGCAAAATTAATGTATTCATGAAGGTTATTTAATAAAATTATCAAGCTGTAGGTAGCAACCGATTCTCAAGCATAAAATTCGCCTAGTTAACGGTATATGTAAAAAATATTTCTTTAGAGCATATTAGTAGGTTTAAGGTAGTGCGAGCGAGATAGTTCCCTAATCATAATAGAGACTATATTCGAATTATACGTTTTAATTTAACCAGCTGTGAGACACACAAATTAAACATTGCCTTATTAATGGGGCGATAACATAGTTTTATATGACAGAAATTGTAAGTAATCAAATGAAAATATCTAAATAAGTCTTTAACTTGACTCATATTTTTCACGCGGTACGTTTGAAACTCCATCAAAACGGAAGGTTTTTGTGATACCCAATAATCTACTGTGGTGACAATATGATTTATTTTCAAAATTGGTTGAGAAAAAACACAAACTACGCGCTGTTAGTTTTTTTACGAGATCTAATTGTTAGAAATTCCTCATTTTTTTAAATAATGTCTCTCCGGAGTGCACACACGTACCATTTACCATGTAAAACGACTGGCATTTTCTGGCAAATATCTCGGAAAGTTGTGTGGTAAGGGGTTGGCTATTTGACGTCAATGGATGGGTGATATATTTTTCTTTAAAATGAGACCAAATTCATTGATTTCTAGGTAAAATGATATTTCGCTCAAACTACCTACCTCAAACAATTGCTCTTCAAGGAAATTCATAAATATTTCAACCAAAAATGGTGGTTTCAAGTCCATTCTGTTGAAATAAAATCCGCTGCTCTCCAAAAATGCTATTCTCTAGTCAAGTGAGTTGTGTTCCCGTATTTTTGGATTCATTGGCAGAATCAAAACTTCGCATTAGCTCGGGCACCAAATGTTTCTTGTCTCACGTCAAGACCAACGGATGATTCCTGGGTATATTGGCAGGCACTATCAAAACGGAGCAATTCAGACAATTTCATGACTGCCAAATGGCTTCTTGCGCAGACCTTTCTGTTCAAGAGTTCCATTAAACGCATCCGCCGCCCACCCTTGATGCATGCCATGAGCATTTGGCCGAGAGGGACGCCGCAAATGGCACCACTTTGCTTACTTACTTCTCAAAAGAAGGATAATTTTACCCATAATATCTCAGAAATTATTGCTTGACGGTGGAACAAAGAAGGAAACAGAAACAGAACCATGCACCAGCAGGAGATTGTCGACAAGCTCAATGTTATGGGCTATGTATATCCGCAGTGTAACACCGATGCGTGAAAAGAATGATGTAGTTTCAGGTCAGTTGTGGTGGAACTTATGATTATTTAAAGATTTGAGGCTTTGTGAACTTCCACTTTTTTCTTTTAATTCGTCATTAAAACTAAAATTTAAAAATATTGAAAACTGATGAAAACCAATTCTTTCGCGAATCGTAAATATGATGTTATAGTAAGTTATGTAACATATCATATTTCATTGCCTGAATAATTTTGGAGTCGACCAGCATTTGAGATTTCTTACGCTGTTAAGACACTCTTTACTGGGTGGAGAGAAACTCGACGCCTGCGTTCACGAACTCCTAAGGAAAGCAGCTGGGGGGCCAGGAATTCAACGTCATTCCTGACGGACTGAGGGTTACCTTGAACATTTTTGGCGAACTATGCGAAAATATTTGTAAAATATTGCAAACGCAGATGACACAATGTTTTGTGCCCGTTACGGAATTATAATGAAATAGTAACGTTATTTTGATTCTGAAAGGATATAATTAGAAAATATCATCATATATCTATCCATCACTTGAAGTTAAAATCCCATAATTCTTTCCTTTGCTTGCTCTATGCAATTTCCTTTTAGTAGTTGAAAATAATCTACCCATATCAAGTTAATTTTTACTCTCAGACTTGAAAACGTAATACATACGTTGCTAAGCGGTCTATTAGAACTCTTGCTGTCCAGCGAAAGGTGAAGCAGATCGTTCACGTCGACATTTTTCAAGAAACATTTATTTCTGGAGCGAAGGAAAGTCTTCCAAAATCACCCCGCCTACGCCGGACACGGGCCGTCTCCTTCCTGGGCATAATCGGTCCTCAAGTCCTTCGGGAATCAAATCGCCGTTCCGAACGCAAAACAAGCGTAGCTCCTCAGGAAATTGCCCACCGCCTCCGTTCCGACAAGGAGGAAAGTTGAAAAAAAGAGGCAATGGTGTTTTCGAAAAATTGGCCCTCTCATTCCCTTCAGAGGATTTAAGACGTTTCTAAACTTGGAAATCGCTATTGCTTCTCAGCTCGCCCGAATCGCGAAGGGCTCAGAAGGCTCATTTCCGTTCGCTCATCTTGCCTCCTGCACTCTCAAACTGCCCACCCACTTCTTGGTGGACTATTTAAGGATAAAAGTGGGCGGGGCTGCAGACAAGTGTCTTTCCTCTCGGGACTTGAAGAGCCTGCAGAAAGGCTAGATTTGGGAACAAGTGGTCACCATTATATTATGCGTGATCCGAAAGAAGGTCCAAAGTGGAATTGTGGTCAAAGAAGGTGGCACCTAAAGTGCCGCAGGCTCTTAAGAGGCAATCATTCTACCGAGAAACGGCCACGGGAAGCCAAGATAAAGGTCTCTCAAAACGAATGGGATACGTAATCTTGAGAGTTTAAGAAAAAAAGCAGGCTCTTGGTGTTAAAAAAACTCCTTCAACCGCAGAAGCGGATTAGGAAGTATCTTCTCCTAGTAAATCTTATCACATAACGTACATTGAAGTATCTATGTCTCGTGGTTAGTGTTAGTTGACTCAATGGGTATATTATCTCCCTCGCTCTAACTAGTTACTGTTAGTTATGCGCTCGTGTTAATAGGGGCATGTGGGTCTCAAACAAGATTTGGCGGGTTTCCAGGTAAATGAATCACTACATTAGGTTTAAATCATTCCAATGAGCATGTTATTATGATATATTTCCCCCTAAATTCATAGACATGGAAGCAGCTATATAAAATGCTTTGCTACGGAAATAAACTTTCCATGGAAATTAGGATGCTGTGTCAATTATGACAATGATGGAAATCAAATACTTCAACCACTCTTTTCTCTCCAGCACAGACTTTTGTTGAATATAATTGTTTAATATTCACTCATTCGGGCATCCGTAGTTCTTTTCATAACATCCTGAATAAGCTGCTGTCTAATCACATCCCATATTTGACTTCTCAAAGGACCCAACTTTTCTGAATCAATTAAAAGTTATCCAAATTCAAATGGATCTAGTTACCTTGTCATATTTCCACGTACAACCTGGGTAGAACAAATATCCTACCTGCTTAGGGAAAATAAATTAACCAAATATCTGCAGCAATTGTGGATCTATATTTTCTTGTTACTTTCTGGCATAATACAATGCAGTCACTACTGCTCAAACGGTATCAACATGTGTATTTCCTAAGCCCTCCTAAATCACGGAAAATTTGTAAAAGCTTTGTCAAAAAATTTTCCATAAAATAACTCGGTACACCAAAATTCTACTTGATACCTGGTGTTTCGACTCGCAATGATCGGATTTATCTTAGGAAGCAATTCATTCTATCCCTTGAGAAATCGATCGTTGTGGTAAACACTCAAATATATGTATATTTTCCCTTGTACTCTTTCCTAAAATACTTCGTTTTCCAATTCATCTTTTTCATTAAATGTTAATGCAACGCAATGATATGACACCATTCCTTCATTGCAATGATCCATCGCACTGCTCTCATTTCTGTCCCTACCTTCGTAACCAGAAGTTATTTGCGGATATCTTCTTTCGCAAGCTGTTGGTTGCCCACGGTAATAGCAGCATGGAGACGGAAAATTTTAGCAGCACTGTGGGTGTCTACGGAGGGGAGATTGTGGAACTCCGAGAGCATATTGCAGCGAACGCCCAAATCCTCCCAACTCCCCACCACAGACCCCCCCTCCCTCCTCAGCCCCCCTATGTCCACCGCCGCTACGTCCAATACATCTGGCGTCAAGGTTGTCCCTCGGAAAATGCTGGATGCATCCTCACAAGATGCAACGAATTGCCACATGTCGGACATGTATCAAGAAAACCTCGTTTCTTGAGCTGGGTGGAAATGTTCCTGGAGAAGGAGGGAAGGACACGTTTTCACGTTCAACATGTGCCTCGCCTGAAAAGAGCTGGAAGTTACACTCTTCAAGTTTTCCCTTGCGTCATTCCATTACCCTACTTTATAAGTAATTGTTAATTTCAACTTATACTCATCATAGCAAACTATTCTCCTGACTCTTAATATTCACTCCGCATAAAATAAAGTTCACCATGTGGTGTTACATCATTTCAAAAGTCGCTTAAATACGATAGCATACTTGAATTTAATGCTATCTAGTCCACTATGAATCACTTTTAGCTCGTAATTCACGTTTTGTAATTTACAAATACATAACAAATCTTCTAAATTATAATATGATACCAGCTTCTATTGGGTCACTGCAAATATTTTCGCAACTAGTATAATTTTCAATTGAATATTAAGTTTAAACGTTTAAAGTTTCATAGGAATCAACTAAATTTTCTCATATTAACCTTTCAACTTGATGGATAAAGCAGTTTAAAAAAAGAAAAGTACTTTTTTAAATGTTATAAGTGGGAATAATTTGGGTTTAGAATGCAGTCTTGGAATTAATTGAGAAAGAATGGAAAGACGCAGACTTGGAGAAGGATTTTGATGCTTAAACTTCATATTTTGCTCCCGTATCTCACTTCCTCCATTCCAAAGCTTCAGAATAATATTTGAAATTTAAAACTTTTCGGTTGAATCTCGAAGAAGGTAAATTATAAGATGATACCAGATATAAGATACACGCCCGAAACCTATCATGTGAAAAGAAACTAGATATCAGGATTCGTTTAGCGATTCTGGAAAATGAGAAAATGACTTTCTTGCTATTTTTTCTAAAATTAAAAAGTACATATCCAGGGGTTCAGTTTAATAATCATTATGGATCATGAGGAATTGAAAAACTTTTTTAAAAGTTTTATAAAGCTTAAACCGAGTCAAGATTTGAACCTGCTATCAGGGAAGACTGGGCAAGAACACATTGTTTTTTCTAAAGATATTTAAAACTGTCACTTGCAGAGTTTCCGGGAGTGGAATCAACAAGTCTCAGAGAGATTTGAAGAGCGTTTCAGTCGGTTGAATTAAAAAATTAGTTAAAAATTATTTATGCCATTCTTTGTCAACCATGAAGTTGCATGTTGCATGTCGCTTGTTTGCATGCTTTTCTTAAAACCTCAATGGTTCCACCGTGTCGTCAAATCTTGCAAACATTAATTTTGCTCATTAACCGATGTCATACAGTTATGAAAAATGTACCGTCTGTTATTACACAGCGTTCTCAAAAAATTAAGTGTTGGATAATATTTTCCACATAGTGTCGAAGAGAGAATTGAGATTCTATCGCCTCCTAACACACCTCTAAATGCACAGAATATTCTGATCAAGCCAGCCGTAACAAACCAGTTGAAGCCAACTTCATCCGCTTCCGCAAACTCCTTCCCAATTCATTCGATCAACGAATTTACATTCTCCCGGCAATCGATCCATGGATTAAAAAAAATAATTTCAATCAACATAGAAGCTTTTCATTCTCCAAAAAAACCTTTTGCAAAATTTGGCCGACAATGGAGCCCCAAACTCGCCACTTTCATGCCACACTACCGAATCCCCTCGGCGCATTTTCTTCCGTAAGGCTCGACTCCAGCCCGGAAACATTACTCCAGAGCCAGTACCGTGGCCAAAGTCGGTCGTATCCTCAGCGGCATTTGGCAGTAAAGACGGATCAATTTTAAAAATAATGATCTACTGCTTTGGGCTGGAGGTCTTCCGCTGTGAAGGATATAGCACACGAGGCAAAGGCGAGAAGAATTACGCCCTCGACCACCCGTCTTTCTTTATAGATCATTTCGCAGAACCGCACTGTGTGTGGTGAGGTAGCTGCACTCCAGCCAAGGCTCGTTGGTACTACGGAGATCTGCACCAAAGAGTCGATACTTCGTCAACCACATATAAGTTAATAAATCCTTTATAATCATCATTCTCAAGTACATACATAGATTGAGTCATGGACAGGTCGCTTAAAATAGGTCCTGAAACCCGATCGAATCAAAGACGATGAATGATTTCGCGGTCCATTTCTTTTTCCATCTGCTTTCTAAGAGCAATGCATATTAGATGAAAATCTACTCCTCCCGAGACTTACGTGAAGAAGATTTCAAAATACAAATTAGGGATTATATTTCCAGCGGCAATGCTGGCGTCAATCACTCAATCAAATCAATTTTGAAGAAATGACGATATTTATGAACGATTCAGCTCTGCTCAGCCACTCATCAAATTGGAAGAAATGTCAGTTGCGGTTTATGTAATAGAATGAATATCAGGCATAAGGACAATAAACTTTAACTATTTCATGAGTAAAATCATGTAGATTCAGCATGAAGAGCCAAGAGCAGTGAAGAACTCCAAATTTATTCAACCGGTCAATCAATGACCACCTTCCTTTCTTTCTTCCTTCTTCTCCTTCGAGTTAGATAGAATTCCTTCGAGTAGCAGATAACGCACTTTTGGATACAATGCTGAAATTAATGATACAATTTATTTTATTAACTAAGCGTTTGCAATTAATGATCACCATTCACTTAGAAAAAATAAAACTATTGTAAAGGTTTTCAAAATAATGTTTGCTTTAGATTAATGAGAGAAGTAAGATTTAGGGCGTGGCTATGCAGGTATCCGAAATCTGAGGCTGAAGGAAATGGGTGAGTGCAGATAGCAGGCTTTTTGGGAGGAAGTTATAGGTAAAGATTTAGAAAACTAATCGAGCGGAAAAGAAGCCAAACTAAACTTTGATTGGACATAAAAAGAGGAAAATAATTGGAGGAAATTGGAGTATGCAAGATCTGGCGGACGAATGTCGAATTTCGAGAAAATGTTTTGAGAAGTTGGCCGCTTTAAAGAGCCAACCGCATCGTGGGGCGCTCATTTATATGGCTGATTCATACAGACCTCGACTTTCACGAGTGGGTAACCTCTAAAAGAAAAAATTGTATTTTTTCCGGGTTTTAATGGCCCCCATTCCTATTGTTCCCAATTTTTTCCTCCGATGGCTAGGAGAAGGATGAGTCGTGGTTTCGCCGTCAATAAAAAAGGAAAGAATGAAAATAAATGGACATAGAATGGGAAAAGACCAGAATGCTTCCTATCGCCAACGTAAACCAAAGCCCTCAGAGTTTGGGTAACTCAACAAAAAAAAAGGATTTAGACTTTAAAACGCAGAAGAAAAACCATTTTAGCAGATCTGAGGTTTTTCCGGCTTATCTGCTGGATGTTTCTCGGGTTTTCCACCGAGTAAGCAGGTCCATGAATCCCGACGTTTTGGAGAACGGCTTGCTCTCCATCTTCAGGGGTTCTGAATTGAGAACTGCTTACTCGGTAGAATACTCGAGAAACATTTATCCACCATTTTAACACTCATCAAAACTAACCAATGTGAGGGCTAGGTTTTGTTTTATAAATATAATGCGAGGACCCGATTTCCTCTTTCCTGTAATTCATACATGTGGATATAAAAATTTTAATCTTTGTCATTGGCTTTGACTTCTAAGTAGTTTTCCATTTTCAAATGGCGGCAGTAGCTCACCACAATAATGATCTGGAGCAAAAACTAAATAATAGGCTGTAAAATCAACTACCTATACTTTTATCCACAGAGAGTGTTACGTAACGTAACAGGACACAGCTAGTGACATTAGTTTTGGTGTCGTTTCTCGTTCCAATGTAATTTTTTTTCTCTTTTAATAGGATGAGCCAAGTGAAAAATATATACCTCATCCTCATTTCGTTTCTTCTATAAGAATCATAACATGCAAAGACAAGTTTTTAACGAGTACCGTGACTACCGCAATTTACTTTATTTTGATCACCATATACCTATTTCTTTTTCCTATACCAGATTGAGCGGCATACAACATATATAGGCGGCTTATCCCCAGTCACGGGATTCACCTCTGCCCTGAGGACGATGCTCGAGTCGAGTATCGAAACGTCGCGACCGCGTTGGCCGACGTCGACCGTTGGCGACCACGTTGGCCGACGCGTTTGCGTACGTGGTATGTACTTTGTTTGTTGTGTGGACCCACTCTCCTTGACGGAAACCCGAGGGACGTTTGAGAAATTAAAATGCTGGGGAAGAACCAGATCCCTCTTCCAGAGTGCTTTTCTACATGTCACTTATAAGAGTCAGATATTTATAATTAGTACAATTAAGTATATCTCAGATATTTCTATTCACTTCTAATACGTTATAGCTTTATTATTAGATTCCGACTTCTTACCTGATCAATAAAAGAGCCTCTATAAAGTCCATGATGCAGGTTGCATAATAATCAGTGGCATTTCCGCAATGTTTTTTTTTATTTAGAACGTTGGTAAAGTACTTATCGAGCGTTCATAAATTTGCTTTATTCTTCTCATGGTTCTCAAAAACGTAAATCCAATTCTTATCTATTATTTTATAATTTTTTCCAATGTTTTATTTTCGTATTGCTTTGATAGTCGAACACAATGTACGTTTGAAAAAGTAGGTCAATTTAGGAAGTGGTTAAGTTGCAAAAGTAATAATTGTCAGAAAATATCCATCCGTGAAGATTTAAGCCTGTAAAAGATTTATGATTGTACTCCGAAGCAAGATTACTAGATTATCAAATATACTAAAACTTATACGTCTGTTGTTTATTTTCTCACTCTGATCCACATTAGCCCAGGATGCCTTTTTATTTCGTCCGTCTTTGATTATAACTCTAGAATCAAACTCATACTTTTCCTCGTAATCAATTCAATGCTTTTGTTTCATTGAGCAATACGTTACGTACTGAATGCACGAGGAATTTACTGTCGCCGGCACATGAGGGAACTGCAGCTCCTTCAAAATTTCACTGTGTAAATACGAGCGACCGCGTGCGGATGTGGGAGCAAAACCATGGTGAGAAAATAACTACCGTTCTAATTCTAAGCCTCCGGTTACACATATATTTGCTCATCTGCTGCCGTATACGCATACCTCCGCAGGATTAAACTTTTGATTCTGGGTATGTTTACATTTTACTTGCTTTTTATGTAAGGAAAGTGGGGGTTATAGTGGGTTTGGTGGATACAGTCAGTGAAGTATTTAGGATTTTATCTTGGAGGAGATCCTTGCTGATCAGATTTTTCATCTTCACGGATGGATATTTTCTGACAGTTATTACTTTTGCAACTCAACCATTTCCTAAATTGACCTACTTTTTCAAACGTACATTGTGCTCAACAAGCAAAGCGATATGAAAATAAAAATTTGGAAAAAATTATAAATAAACCAGAGGAAGTTTTAAAAATGTACAAAAACCGGATGCATGATTTGGTGTTTAAGTAACTAAGACTGCAATTGAGACTTCAAGTTAGTATTCGAATTTTTCTTTTTGCTGGGCTGAAAGAATACAATAGTTGTCCACGGATTTAAAAAAATTTATTCAAAGAATGCGAAAAAATCCCAATACAAATAATAAATGAAATAATCTTACACATCAGAGAAAAAAACAAGCATAAATTTCTCATGAGTGCTCTCCTTTGTAAATAACTTCATACGTACGGGGGGCTCCATCAACCATGGCTGTGTCACTGGTTATAGTACTGGATTCTCATCTTGAAGAGTAAGATTCCCAGCAGGGGCAGATTTTCAGATGAATCCCGACCCGAGCATGGTTGTATTTTTATCAGCGCCATAAGTGCAGTACTTCGTCTGTCGGATGGGACAGTTAGTTTGGGATTACGATCGACGTTTCCTGGCATTATAAAAACGGTCGATGGCGTTCAAATTTACGTCGTATTCGTCTTTCTTATCCCCATCACAATAACGAAACTTCGCGTGCGCGACCGTTTACTTTCGTCGTTTCAAGAAATATCATTAATCTTAACACACACACTCTCACAGTAGGTAATCTTAACCTTAAACTGTGGACATCCTTGGCGTCTTTTGCAAAGCGATAGGCCAGTGGCTACGTCGGGTTTCACTCCACTTTCTCCGTGTTCCATATAATCCTATTTTCACCAGCCTACTCGCATGTTTTATGGCTGGTGGCACGAATATTTAGCCATTGGGTAAACATTAATGGAATGCAAAAAGCTATGGAACTTATTGTTTAAATCGGGATTTTTGAACTATCCCTTTCATGACTTCTCTCCCTATAGCCATTACATCAAATTTTTGGACTGTTCTGATTCCACAGAATAAAATTTAAGCCCGTTTTTCTTGTACATGAATTAATTATGCACATTTTTAATGATCCTCTAGCGTAAATAAACTCCTCATATGTTACATAATAACCCTTTATATCAAGTATTTAAGCATGTACTGCAGTTCGAATAAGCCATCTATGTTACTCATTGAACTCATTAGAATTGATGCTTCATTTTATCAAGATAAATACGAATCTAATGAGACCATTTATGAAAACGAAAATTTTATTGAATATTTCTTCAACACATGGTGGAGACGGTGAATGATCCAAATTTCCTCAAGTTTTCAGTCGCCCAGCGTTATTACCAATCAACTAGCCTGTATGGAAAACTGCTCTCTGCCAAGCAGTTTTTAGGCACATATACGCATTATTTATGTGCACTGACAGCGCTATTGGACATTTTTCCGGAAATATTAATTTAAATTTATTAATTTTTTTATTAACTTTCCACATTTTTCCTGTTTATAGCTTATCTGTTTTAATTTTTGTTTATTTGTTGTAATAATGGTGGTTTTTCGGCTTTTCCACTGTCTACAGGGAAAATTCCGTACTTGAACTGCTTCCATACGCATTCCATGTACATATTAATACCACACAATTCTAATTGAGAGATGATCACATAGCCTGAGAATGCAGAGCCTATGGTCAGGGCTACAGTTTCTGCTGTTCTCTTTATTGTTATTTTGAATGTTGATTTGTCCAACATCTAGGAATGAGTTCTTCTCTAGAGAAGTGAAAATCGCATTTCAAAAAAGTATTTTCCTAACGTTATTTACCATATGGCAGCGAAACCTAGGTTGGTCAGAATAAGTAAAATGTTGGGCGAAAGGCAATGGGGAGGTGAACCTGAGCAGTTTTGCGGGAAAAGTGGGATAGACAGGGTTAGAAATGAGTGGGTGGTGAAAGAATGTAGGTTAGATGCTCCAGTAATGGACAAATGTGAATGTAGTGTGCATCGTTGGTTTGGCCACATCGAGAGAATGGTAGAGAGTCGAAGATATATATGATAGTGATAATAATAATAATTTTTATTGGTCCCAGGTCAAGTTTACACATGAATAGGACAAGTTATAGTATGTAAAAGCTATATATGTAGAGCTATAGACATACATCATACACACGTACAACACGTATACACAATTTCATATTATCACAAAGTCATAGTTCTCAAGTCATAGTCAATAAGTAAAAAATAAAAGTTAATTACCCAGGAATTCCTCTACGATGTAGAAGGAATTGTTAACGAGTTATTCCCGAAGTTTTCTCTTGAAGATAGTCAGAGGTTTAATTGTTTTAATTTCAGGAGGAAGCGCATTAAAGAATATTAATCCAATACAGACAGGACTTTTAGAATACAATTTTAAGTTATGTACAATCAATCGGAAGTCTTGTTCCCGTCTGGTGTCATGGTTATGTGTCTCCGTGTTAACCATTAAATTTAAGAATAAATGTTCTTCCTTCACATACAAAATTGAGTAAAAGATATAAATACATGGAAGGGTCAGAACTTTCAGCCCCTCAAAAAGGTACCGGCAGCTTTGATATTTCCCCACCCCAGCCAGAATCCTTATAGCCCATTTCTCCAGTCTGAAAAGCCTCATTTTGTGGCGTGAATGCCCCCAGGTAACAATACCATACTTAATCCTACTAAATATGTAAGTATAGTATACAGACAAAGCTATCTTTTCAGTGGTAATTGGCACAAGACGTCTCAATTGCAGCAAAAAAAAAGCAATTTTTGGGCAAATTGAGCTAATTTATAGCTCCCATTGCATGTAGAGGAAATAGTGTGAGAGGATGATGTAGACTGCGAAAGTCATGATGAGTGACGCAGAATTGACTCTAAAGAGGAGGAAATTTAGGAGTTTTAAAAATTTGGAGCGCGTATCAAGCAATTCATGTGTGTTAGAAAAGCGGTACAAGGTTTGTAAGAATGGGCTTTATGGAGAGGATTAATAGAAGGGACCCAGATTTCTTCGGCTAACGGTTGTGACTAAAAGTCTTTGACTTCACCAACTCCTAGAGGAAATGGCGTGATGGGTATAAATATATGTAAGTTTTTGTTCATCAATATATAATAAATTCTCTGGCTTTTCTTGGTGGAACAACATTGCAATGGCTTGTAAATAAATTCACTTTGTAATATTCAACAATGGTTTTTATTATTCCGACCTAGGTTTCGACTAAAGATAAGTCATTATCAAGGTCCTTGATTTTAACATAAACGATGGTTTGTAAATAAATTCACTTTTTCATATTCAACAATGGTTTTTATTTTATTTTTATTATAAACAACCTCAGTTTCGACTCAAGATAAGTCATTATCAAGGTCCTTTATTGGTTATTAAGGTAGGTTGTTTATAATAAAAATAAAATAAAAACCATTGTTGAATATTAGAAAGTGAATTTATTTACAAACCATCGTTTTTTTCAACATGTTCTCATGATTGTGCAATGCTATTGCGGCACAAGAGTATCTTTTAATTTGATTTGAATTTGGCTTGTGTCTCGGGAGCGTGGGAACGCGTCGTTGGAGTGTTTGAAAAAAAAACTTTTGTAGCAATTCGATAAGGAATTGGATGGCGATGATTGGATCAGAGTCTGTTGTGTGGACGGACAGATCGAGCAAGCGCTGAGCGGGGCGTGGGAGAGAAACGCGTGTTTGTGACCGATGAGTTGTAGACGGTGGCAAGAACAACCCTTTTAACTGCTTCCCCGGCGCCTCTTGGCCCCCAGCTCACTCGATACCCAAACGAAACTCTCACTCCACCCACTCCTTCCGTCTCTCTGCATCCCCCAATGTTTCTTTTCAAGAGGTACACTCGCCCGTGCGTCTTTTTGGCCTGGACCCTCGTCCCTAAAGGGCTGCCCCCCCCCCATCTTCCCCATCCCTCCCTCTTGTGTATCCGTGTGAGAGTGCGCGGGCCAGTAAAACACTCCACGCTCCTCCTTAACTCGCCTCCGCCATAAATCCAACTCCCATCCCCCTCGACTTCCCAACCCCGGCGCCCCTTCCTATCCCCTCTCTCAAACCTCTCGCGCAAGAGCGTCGACCCAAGAGATGTATCCTTGTGGTGTGAGCATGAGAACGTGATCGGGTCAGGATATACATCATCGCGGTGGACATAAGAGGTGCAGGTTACATGTGCGTGTGTAAAAATGGTCACACTCCATTATCCTTGCGAGGGAATTAGAGCTTCTACTTACAGGCTATTGATATCCGATTTGTAAATTCCCTGATTTTTCCCTGATGGATTTACCAATTTCCCTGACCGATCGCCAAAATGTCACCTATATTTGGAATTTTTTTTTCTTCTGAATCAAATCTTCTACAGCAGCTTTAAATTTTCTAATCATCGTCTCGTATTTTTAGAACTGTAAGCATGTATTTACTATAAGATAGTGTGCTCCAACTACCTCTTGACCTGAGTTACGGAAGTTAAAATAAAACGCGAGGTAAAATTTTACGAACAACATAGCCTCGGATTCCTTGTGTTGAGCGTAATACGATTTGATCATGAATTTTTACACTACTACGGAAATATTGCTATGAGGATATACAAAAGGGATACATTGTACGTCTGGTTCACAACTAAATACTAAAATTCACAACTAAATACTCCACGAATTGATGGTGCTTATTCCATGCACGTCAGCGACGGAAGTTAGTTTTAGTTGGTGAAATAAAGGGCGGGAAAGACAGGCCGATAAACCTAATAGTAGGAAAATAATGAGGATACATATTCCAGTTTCTCCCTGACTGTTGCGAGAATTTCCTGACTTTCCCCGCACCTGCACAAGAAAAGTTTTAATTGCCGCATCACATTCATTGCATTAGTATCTTGATGAAAAAAACTATGGAATAAGAACGGAGTATATGCTAGTTTTGAAATCTTAGGACCGTTGAAAAAGCTTCTAGGATGTTTGACGACATTTTTAAACGGAGTTCTACGTGTAAAATATGGAACTCTCTTCTTCCCATCTAAAACCCTACCTGTCTAAATATCACCCCATATTCTCTTGGTCTGAGGTTTAGACAAGCCACTATTTCCTCATTTTTCATCTAACCTGAGGTTGTATGACATTCTGGATGGTGTCGGGTCGCTTGTATATGGAGATTCGAAATATCCAATATGTTTATCTGATGTTTCGAATGATAAAGGTGACGTAAGTGCTCTTTTTCATTTGCCGTCGTAAATGGAAGGTTGTTCATAGCTTCGCTTCATTCCCAGCCGACGGAGTTTTTGTCTTAGTACGTATCTCAAAAGCACTAAAATTTGACCTATGCCCCCCTGGTTCTCTAAAATTCAAATTTTTATCGATCAGTTCATCGACCAGTTGAAGCGAAGCTACCTCCCAGGAAATGACGCCCTGTCATGAAACTTGTTATGAGATAAATCTTCAATTCCAGGCCTGCACATTTGGAGAGAAAATTAATCATTCCTGCATTTTCGTTCTGGAACTATCTGTACTCATGAAATGTTTTGTGAGTCTTCTGTCAATTTTCGACAATTTCGTATTAATTGGTGTACATTTATTTTCGTGTAAAATTGCCATCGCGAGTCGACTAACGAAATGATAAATTTTATCACTCAATTGCCGAAAACTAAAAAACTTTGAGGATAAGAAATCTACTCTTCCTACCTGTCCATTTTTTCATATTTAATTTGAATTTTGGTATACGCCCATATTTTTTTATTATTGCTAGAATTTGGCCAACAATCTTCTCTAACAATCGCAAAGCATCGGCCAAAGGGTAAAAAAAAACCTTTCCACAGCGACGTTGTTTCTCATTGCCGGGTAATCATACCGTGGTTCCCAACGCGGCAACATGCGATTGCATTCATGAAACCGAGCCGAATCGACAGATTTATTTAATGTAACTTATTCCATCTGCTGTACTTCAAACGACTGAAATTGAAGGACGGATTTAAGTGATATAAGTGCATAAGGGGTCTGGCCTACGTTTAGTGGTGCTCCATTTCCTAACTGGTGGTTATAATAGAATTTTCTTTACCCTTGGAAACCCTACTTGGCGTCAGTAGAGCTTTTGCAGTCCAAAATTTTAGCTCTTGGCCTAATTTCGCTCGCCTGGCTCGCCTACACTACAATATGGGGACGTACGAGCACATCGCAAGTTATTGCCCCAGGCCACTGTAAAGCGTCCTCTCCAAATCTATCATTCAGGGAGTTCTTAAGCCCGCGCAAACATGAGAATGCTCTATGGAGGCGGCCAACCTTGTGAAGAGGCCGCTTACTCCCGCGCTTGCTTTGAGGCAAGCTATCGTAAATCTGTTTTGATCTTTAAATTCCCTCCCTAAGACCACTGTCTATTATTGCATCGCCTGGACACCGCAAAGCGGCTGGCAGCGAAATGGCTAACCTTTTTATCTTAAGTGGAAACTTTAAAGCAAGACGACAAGAATAGTATGGTATAATGCCTTATGCTTTCTTGATGCTGGATGCTATGGCGCTTAATCTTGTCTGTTCACAGGGTCGAAGAATAAAATATACTTCTTCGCGCACAAGCCAGTGTCAGTGCCCGGAGGTAAATTAAAACAATCCACTATTAATAAAGTATTGCAACGAGTAACGGAAAGGTTCTTTACTCTGTAGTAATTTTATTTTAGCCTGCATTATTAATCCGAAGAATCTAGCTTTGTATTATAAAGAATCAAAATACAACGTGGAGTTAATATTTGATTCAAACCTTTAATATTGGTACTGAATACATTTTTCAGGTTTTCATATCCACATTACCCATCATATTACCCCCTTTTCATCATCGGGTGCCTTTAGCTTATTTTCTGCGCGGCTCAACTGTACACCCTAGTAATCCATTAGCGGTGCCTTTAATTTTAACTTTCCGCATAATTCTGAGCTGGTTCTTAAAATCAGCTCATTTTTTTAATTATACGGAGATAATAAGATTGATATCTGGAGGTATTGGCCATGAAGAAGGCCTCGTAACTTGTTCCTGGCTTACCGATCAAGCGTAAGGAAGAAAGATTAATTTGAAATATTATGAGACGAAGAAGATCAATGTAGATCGGCCACACCCTAAAGAAAAACGGCTTTGTTAGCAAAGCTTCTGATGGCGAAAGAGAAGGAGAAATTGCAAGAGCAGTGGCACCCAAGGAGGGTCACAACGGAGCGTATTCCCAAGCCCACGCACTTTGGGTAGCCTCTGATAGGTATTTGTTACATTCCCTTTTGAATAAGATGTGCACTTAAAGCATGAAAAGTATTTCGTGAAGAATAAATATTTGATTTTTTTCTTTTTTCTAGGTAATTTTCTCAATATTTTATTAAATCTTTCATATTTTTATTTTAAACGTTTTAGAGGTGAGTGTGGTGGATAGAGTACATTGGATGGAATATACGAACGATAAAAATGTGGTGTGTAATGAGAATAATTGTTTGGAGAAGATAAGGAGGAGGTTAAGACGGCAGTTTGAAGAGGTCTTGAGGGGGAAGGCGCGCCGCGGCGTTAAAATAATATAAAGTTTAAGCATTTTTATTTATATTTTAAAAACTCTTGAAGTATACCAAGTCATTAGTACTGGTGTATAAAGATAGTAATTTATGAGTGGTAATTTTCTTAAAGAACGTACGTTGTCTAAACGCTATCTTCCATGAAGATTAGCTTCACTAAAATTGACGGAGTTCGCGCGACTGGTGATTTTACCCCAAAAGACCTATATTTGACATGCTCCACAGATTACTATGAGCAGAGCAATGGCTATTGTAGTAGCCTATATTGTAGACCACATAGTGTAAAATACGAATAATACTTTCCGAACTTCCTCGAAGAAAGTTGAAAAAATTACTTTTGGATAGCTTTTTTCGATTTGGAACCACTGTGCGCCGGGAAATGGGGAGGAAGAGAATAGTTTTTGTGGACAAGATATAGAGAGGTCTGACACATGCTGAGACGTAGAAAAAAATATTTTAGACTCGTAGAAAGAACATATATTTGGCGAATTTTAACTAACTTACATTTAAACCTGACAAAATGACATATTACCCCAATCATTTCTATCTGCTGGAGCCCCACTCACATATTTAGCTCATTTAAGCTTAGGAAAATTTCATTTTCGGCCACCCCAAGTGGCAGGCCCCAGGGTAATAGCCGAGGCTAAATTAAGAACTAACTCAACACCATGGAAAAAAAAATAACATTTTTTGGACATCTCCTGAGACACAGTAGATCTTTTGTCAATGTGATGGAGGGGAAGGTACTTGGGAAGAAAAGTAGAGGAAGACCTTGGTTACAGTACCTGAATAGAGCACAAGAACTCAGGGGACGGAAAATCATCGGCAGTTAGAGAGAGTAGCAGTTGACAGGACCATTTGGTTGCAACAACAAGGTGGAGCCTTTAGTTAAATAAGAAATTAAGAGGAAAGTGAGAAGGAATTACCAGGAGGTTATAGAATGAGCTAAGAGAACAAAATAAATGGAGGGATACAGTCGAAAAATCAGAGGATTTAAACATTGCTGGTGATTGGCGCAGAACAGGTTAGCCTCATATCTTTTACCTCCCTCTTTGCCGTCTAAATTCCCTGCCTTTTATTCATCCCTGAGCATTCAGTATTCATCTATCAATATTATCCATCTATTATATTCTATCTATTAATATCCCATTGTATTCAATCTTCTCTCATCTTTCAATACCTCCTTCACTTTTTTTCTTACATAAAGAAGCATTCGAGTTTAATGATCATCCTAATTTTTTTATATCCTGAATGTTATCAACTGATTATATATTACAAATTTTCTTGGGTATCAGCATGAGGAAGAACCAAAAATTGCTATTTTGAATATTCTTCTTCGATTTACTAACGTTAAGTGCGTTTATACATAGGCGCTGAACGTCCGCGTCTGCTTGCCCACGCGTCATACTATCGTTTGAAGAATGCATGGAATAATTTTTCCAAGCCTGTCATGCGGTCCAGTGCAAGGAAAATATGGGATTCCTCCAAATTTCAAAGATAAAATGCCGAAAATTTCAGGCCAGGGGGTCGTTATCCCCGGAAAATTAACCGATTCTCTAAATATCGTACCTCATTTTGAGTCCCTCTAGAACTCGGGCGATATCGTTACAAAACTGTGCTCATTTCGTGTGGTGTACGCGTGAGAGAGCGTTTCGGGTCGCAAAACGGTACCAAACCACGGTGATCAAAGTGAAATATGCTCGAAATTTCGGGTCCTTAGCCCAGTTTCTTTCTAAATTGCATTCTCCTAATTAAAAGCACCCCAGCGGGAATCCCATGTTTTTCTTAATTAACCGACTGGCCCAGCTGAGCATCCCCACCCTTCCTCACGAGAGGCAATTATTCGAGCAGAATGTTTTTTTTTCATCTAAACGCATTAAAACGGCTCTTCCGGGACGCGTGCCAATATGGTCTGAGTGCGCGTGAATATTACTTTTTAAATATTTTTATTTACATAAGGGCTACTCTATATATAAAAATGACTGCATCTCTGAATGTATCCTCGTTATTGGTTTATGCTTGCTAAAATTTGTACATGTAGAGCTTACAGCAGAGAAGCAAAGCCAAACATTCATTAGAACTACCCTCTGTTCTTCCGAAACGTTTGTCGCTGATTAGTCATTATTCATTTTTGATGCTATGAAATGTAGGTCGTAACGTACCATTTACATCGCAATGTATCCTAAAGTCGTACTAAATTACTTTTTCATACTGCGACATTGATGGTATTTACTGTAAGGGCAAGGGTATTTACTGTAAGGGCAATTTAGAGCATCTCAGAGGCTTTCATTTGTATTCAGCGTACAAATTATTTTACTCATTAATACTCATTATTTGCCGCAGAGTATTTCATTGGATTGATTTTCTCATTTTTTTCAAAAGTTATAGTAAGTTGTTCGCCCTATAATTCAATAAATACAAACAAATCAAAGGAATAAGTTTTCGTATATCATGAAAGGTTTGCATAATTAAGTCTGAAGATGAAAAGTGAATCTTTTTATCCTATATTAATGTCCATTTCAAAGGGTACTAGGTGCTGACACCATGGTCGGTTGTCATTAAGATTTGTGTGGAAAGTTACCAATGTTTCATTTTGAAATGGATAACAATATCAATTATTTCCACAAAGTTAAGCCTGATACGCTTTTGATCCGAGTTATAATCACTGTCTCCCTCTGCCCATTAGACTAATATGCCATTCAAAGTAAAGTGAGAGGAGATAATGTATCCCACACAAGCAAAATGGTACATGACTTGTAGCAATAAATAAAAAATTCAAATTGGGAAACTTAGGTATTTACATGGGAATTCCTAAGTTCATTCCATACCTGTAATAGAATACTTAAGAAATAAAATTCTATTTCAGAATCGGAAATTAGCTTCAATGCGACCTCCTCAGAAAAATTAAAATTGCGAAGTAATTACAATACAAAGGCAAGCCACATGCTTCGTTAAAATTTTCCGAAGCGAACAGAGTGTGTAACAAAGCTGATGGAATGACCATGATGGGAGCCTCTGGAGACTCAGGGGCTACTAACTAGGCTTAAATTACTTGGAAAATTTAGAAAGGCGAGTCTCAGTATGACACGGAGGAAATTACTTGGACACCGCATTATATCTCTAGAATTAATGGAAGCAATATAAAAGGGCCCTGTAGTGGCTCGCAGGGTAGTATTTACGTGTACTTACTGCCGTTTTTAATAAAATTTTCGATTATTCTCCAGTGGAAATATTTCGAAAGATATTTACGTTGATACTAAGTAGCTACTTTTGACTTTTCTCCCTAGGAATATGGTCAACGAAACTCATATAGTTGCTGGTGAACTTTCTCATAATAATGGAGTTGGCTGATCGTGAGTTCGAAGTAAATGAAATGCTTAGCAAAGCTATAATTTTCAAATACGACAAGAATGAGCATTATTGAGTGAATTCGGGATCGATCGCTCGACTCATATCGAAACGGCTTGCTCCGCTTGAATATTTTGATGCGGTAACCTTTACGCACCATATAGTAAGGCCTCATTTCTTTTTTACCTCTGAGTAAAATTTAAAATGAGGTCGGTCGAGAAAGGTTCTGCTTTCCATTTTATTTGTAAACTGGCTAAACTGGTACCAGGCACTTAATAGGTTAAATTTGTGTTTTCAAAGATTTTAATTCACCTGTAAAAATACAATGTAAGACTATTTTATGAAAATACACTAATTAAAACACTGCTATAGCATGTATCCGTAAATGATAGAGACACTATTTTGGGACTTGAGTCTAAAGGTGAACTCCGAAATGAATGAAAAGATACTCCACACTTTCATTTAATAAGTCAAATGGGTTTGTTTTACTTGATTATTTAATTATAATTTATTCTTAAGAAATATAGATTTTATAGGCAATCATATTTTACCGTGAATTTAACTTTCCAATTAAATCTTTTTTTTAATCTATCGGTAGCCTTTGAAAGTTTTTTAACCGAATCGTACCCTCGTGGTTGAGTCTTGAAAATGTAATGTGAAATTTTACTATAGTTAAGATTCAATGAATTGTTCGCGAGCATGAGTAAATCAGTTGCTAATATAATGTAAATCGTTTGATATCTACTTATAACCATGTACATTGGACTACTTGATAGTTTCATTAATAAAATTTCCATTTGCTTTCTTTCTTTACTCATTGGCTGAAGGAAAATATTTCATGGCACCTTTGAAAAATTTTGCCATCTATTTAACTCTATTTTTAATTTTTTTGCAAACTCAAAGCCTCTTTTATTTCGAAACCGACGTTGACAAATTAGGCACTTATTCTAACGGGATATTTTTGGGAATTCCAGGGTAACTTCTCTTGAGAAATGATGAATGGTTCTCAAGTATAGAGGTTATTTTCAAATTACTTTAGCCTAATGGACTTTTAGAACTTTTTATACACGATGTTTAATCAATGGAATCAAAAGTCTTTTTGCGATATTATATTTATTCGTGGCTGAAAACTACACACGTTCGGGATTTACTCTCACACCACTTTACTAGTAACTATGTTACCATAAGTTTTGGGTCATGTTATTATTATTGATTGAGTGTCATTAATTTAACACTTCAAATCCTAAATAAAAAAGCGTATTTATTTTATTTTATCTTCACTGCCCCGAATACAGCACGATGTGCCAATTTACGTCGGGTGAATAACAGTAACAATAGACGAGACACAAACACCCATGTCCTGGGTGTTTGATATTATACCCAAGATAATATTTTACCCAAGCGGGACTCGAACCCGTGACCCTAGGATTAGCAGGCGAGGACTTTACCCCGCCGCCACCGGGGCCGATTCGTTCGATTCGATTTTCAACAAGAAGATAAGTAGTAAAAAAAAGGCTTAGAAAAAAATAAAAGAAGATATGTAGTAAAAAAAAATTTTATGTTGGGTGGATTTCATCAGTAGACAGGGCGAGTGGCTGTTCAAGTTTAAATTGAATCATAATAATTCGCCATGTATGAACTTTTTGCATTTTCCCATGTCGCATGCCCCTATTGAAGTGTGTAATAATTCCCAACGCTCTAGGGAAGTACCTGAAGGGGTATACGTGCTCGTACACTCCCTTCGCTTTAATCAACATATTCTCCGAGTCCACACGTTCTTACACAACGTACCCTGAGCTTAGCTATACAATGTTTATTACTTCTTCATTGTCTCCTCAAACTCACCCCGCTCTCGACCAACCCCTAACCCTCGATTCCATTTTTTTGCATTTTTTGACTGTTGCAAAATCGTTATTTTTGTCCTTTATTTGTAACGCTTACCTACAAAAATACGCTGAATGTTTTGATTCACTATGCAAATGGTTAAATTTACATTTTTATTTCATTTACCTTTAGCATTTTATTTCCATAAACTGCGTCGTTTTAAGTCCCATAAAATCAAACGATTTTGCTGGACTACTTCTTTCGAATCCCGTAAAATTTCGCCAATGATTTTCTCTCAATTAATGTTGGTCGTACCTGCATTTTCCAGAGCTTACAACTCAATAATTAGGATCCCCCCTCTCGGATGACCGGTTAGAAGAGCCGAGCCAAATCAATCTCCATGTAGAAATTTACATTTCGGCACCAGATTGATCAATTTGTTCTTTCCATTCACATGTCTTGGGCGTGGATTTATCGCAGTGTCTTTGGGGTCAAAATTTGTTGCACTCATGAATATGACTACCGTCAAAAATGCTGTAATTCTTCCATTCCCTAGTAATTTTCATCTACATTCAACAAAGTGTCCGCAAGATTGATTCATAAATGCTCGTATTTTGGCCCTCAAAGCTCTTGTATGAGGCTTTTTTTCAGTAAAGGGTATTGATTCAGATACTTCATCTTTAAATTTTTGCTCACTGACATAGACAGCTGTTTATACCATTTAGCATTAAGTTTGAATCGAATGAAATATATTATTATGGAATTAAAAATATTAGGATATCACCAAATCTAGTAATTAAACACAATGCATAAATAATGATTGGCCATTATTTAAAAATATTTAGAATAAGGGGAGCCAATGGGAAGTCTATATTTGAATGCATTCAGAATGAATATTATAGTATTGACGCACAAGCGAATTAAATTCGTAAAATAATTAGACTCGTTGTGAAACCGAAAGCACTGAGATTCTGACCCGTTGGAAACTTCCTCGTCGTGTTCATCACAGTACACGTTATGGTGGATCTGTACTCTGTTACACAATATTCGCATCCATCGGTATTTTATCCCGAGACATTTACATGAAAAGCCATAAGATAATCCAGCCATGCCCACAATTAATAATTTCCGGGCTCGTCACTTCAAATATATGCGGATATCTCAACAGGTCTTCCGAAATCGGCACTAGCATTCACCTCCGATTAGTTTCGGGGAAAAGAGGCCGCACACGATGCGAAATCAGAAAAAGAATTCGAGATGCGGGGCTTCGGAGGGGAAAAATAACAGAGGGAGGAGAAGAGTGTGTTTTCCTCGAAGCCCTCTGGGCCAGGCATGCTGGACGGATTTTACTGCGATCGAGTCTCTCCCCGCCCCACTGGAAACCCCCCCTTTTTTAACGATGGGAAGTTTCAAAAATAGAGCCAGTTTTACGCGCGCACGTGGCCGCATCTCCATTTTAGCGTCGGTTGAAAGGGGCAATACGGGAGGAGGAAGGGAAGGAACTGCTCGAGAAGGAATGAAGGAGAGAAGAGGATATATTACATCGCAGAGAGGGGATGGGCTTTTGGTGATATCTGAGATCGCGAGCACTCCGGGGGGAAAGGGATGTCCAGAAACATAACCTCCCATGGGCTAGGTGGAAGGGCAGCCCAAGGCTTAAGGGCGCTAAGAAAATTGATACTGCTTGTGGATATTGAAGCTAATTTCCACTGGGAAGAGACTAATGCTTTGAAGCTATAACTTACCTACTTCTCAGAGTGAGTGTGTAGCTAATCCCTTGACCAGGAGTTAATTGTTGGATAGGATTGGATATTGGGGATGCGACCGACGGCTAAGGTCATTTGCGCCAAAGGGGATATGTAAAGGAGGAAGGGTGGACAAAAACCCGGCGTCGACATTAGCGGCTCTTAACGAAAGGCACCAAGGGGACCACGGTTTAACATCTCATCCGACAGACGGAGTACTGTACTTAAAGTGCCCTCCACAAGACACTCAAGTAGGCATCAGGTTTCCTCTGAAAAACCTCCTCTTCAGCAGGGATTTGAACCCTGGCTGTCCGCATGGTTAGCCAGTACTCTAGCCGCCACACAAACCCGATCTCCAAGAGTTAATTGTGGGGCTTGGTGAAATCCCAAATAATGATTTAGCACAGCATAGATATCTATGTATATCTTGAAATTATTCTATCAATACGATACACGTATTTTGATAAAAATAGTTTTAGTACTAGGTATCCACGATACGAAATCCCATTCGTGCGTACATATACATAAGTTTGATACTAGGCGTATTGATTTAGGTATGCACCAATAGATGGCAAGCTAGCTCCCATCTGCATCTTCCACTAACTGACATAAGGCGCAGGGGTATTATGCATTTTTAAAAACTCACATAAATACTGCTTAGTAGCATTTCCGCTTGATTCGGAAAAAAATTTATATTTAAAGAAATCTTTGACACTTAGATTTTATATAGTGTTTACCATAGTTAAACATATTCAATAAATAAAACTTTAAATAAAAACTCCCAAACTTTTTTGTGATTGTTCAATTAATGCATTATTTTTTGGCTATTTCGCCAGTATTTTTGCCTGTTTCATCAGGTTTCCCAGCTAGTATTTCATGAAAATAGCGTCAGCGATCACCTGATGATTGGGCAAATTTATTCATCGACATACGTTTATAGAGACCATTCAGTAGAAAAATAACTCACGACTCAATTTCAATTAATATTAACAACACTAGTTCGTTGTAATAATGTCCTTATGGTAACTATAAGTCTCCTTGCCCGTCTCTTACGCAACGATCTCCTCCTGCGCCTCAGCGTTGTCTCTTTCTCTCTCCCGGCGATCCCTTAACAGGCTCCCTTAATTCTTTTATAACCTTTCATCTTCCCACCCTTAGAGCAACTACCTCAAAATATAGAAGCAAGAATACGTATCAACCACTTCAAGAAAATATTTACCGTCAGATTCCACCTTTTTCCATGTTGTTATCTGTTGTTTATCGATGCGGGTATTATATTCTTGTTTTATATTAATGATGTTATGTGCTATCTGTATATTACACTTTATTTTGTTAATATTGCAGGTTTCATTTTCCAAGTTTTCACACTTAAAGGCCGACGCTGGCTTTTTTTGAACATTTTCCGATAAGTCGATTAGTCAAATCACAATCAATTGATGATTGCTTATCGAATCCAAGGCCATGGCAACTGAAATATATGCTGGGATGAAATGCCTACCATGACATAACTCAGTCAATAATGATTTGGGATCCCACATCCATAAAGTAAAAATATACTTGATATTACATTTCCACAATCATCTCCAGCTTTGAAGGATCCTCCTAAAACGCCCGCTACATTTTCATTTATTTATTTTCAATATTTATCTGGTAATTGGATGAGGAGATGCACCTTCTGGAAGAGATTCAGAAGGGGGAGATAAGATGTTAGTTACTGGAGATTTTGGGGTAATGAATGCTGGACGCGTTGATTGAGCGGATGATACAAGTTAAACGGAGAACAGGAAGAAAGGATCGGTTTTATGGACGGAATGAAGAGAGGTATCACAAATACGACGATGAAGATAAAATTGCATAAGTGAATAAGGATCTGCGACTGGATCCTCCAAGGTAACATGTAATAGAAGGCCACTATACAGAAAACGCAAATAATCACACTGCTTTCGCGTTTCAGTCCTCAAAAATAGAGGCCCTACCTTGGGATTTGAGTTTAGAGACCCAGATATTTCCAAAATTATTTTTATGCAACATTATGGCCCCGGTTACAGTATTTTACCCCAAAATGAAAGCCTGTTTAGCCTTTGGAAGGAAAATCGAGGTGTAAAATATCGGTTCATCATTGCTGGCTTCATCTTTGTGAGTCGTCCAACTTTTGTAAAATTGTATATGATTTATCTTTAAGGTAGTTTGAGCGAAATGTCATTTCACCTAAAAATCAATGAATTTGGTCCCGTTTTCATGAAAAGTATTTCGCCCTCCCATAGATACCAAAATATCAGCCCCATACCGAACAACTTTCCGAGATTTTTTACGAAAAATGACAGCTCTCTTTCATAATAAATTGTACGCGTATGCACACCAGAAAGGATTTATTTAAAATATGAGGAGTTTCAAACACCTAGATCTCTGCAAAAACATTAAGAGTGTATAGTTCGTATATTTTCTCGACAATTTTTTTAAATAAACCATTTCGTCACCGGGGTAATTTTTTCAAAATTGCTAAAAAAAACTTCCATTGTGAAGGAGTTTTAAATATAACGCATAAAAAAATTAGTCAAATTAAAAACCTATGTAGATATTTTAATTTTATCCTCTAGAATACCAGTTATATAAATGTAGATTATAGTAGTGTTAATAATTCAATACTTAAGTTATGCTTCCTACAGCTGCAGAAATTAAGAAGTAAAATTCGAATATGGTCTCCTTTATGACTAGGGAACTATTTCGCCCTAACTACCTTAAGAGTCTGATACCTTTTTTATTCGAAAATGAGTGAAGAATTTGAATCAAGTAATTTTTCTGGAGATGCACTCCAATAACTTAACCGCAGATGGTGAATATATGTGGTGAGAAAACTTTTGTGGAGGAGGCAAAGAGGAATCGGAGTGGGTAGTTTGAGGAGATAATGATGGATTCTGAGGGCCGAGATACAGGGAGGATGATGGGAAAGTGAAAAAGCAAAACGAAAATAGTGGGTTCTGTGGACGGGTCGAAATAAAGTTGGAAGTAGGCTGAAGTGAAGGAGAAAATTGTGTAGATAGATGGAGGTGTGCCTGTAAATATCAAGGTCGTTCGATATCGATTGTGTTCTTCCTTCAATATAGGTATTCGCAATTTATAAAAATTTACCATTATTTATAATATGGGGGATACAGAAAAATGAGCTTATTTTTCTGTATCCCCTATAAGCACAGTAGAGGTTGTTCGACGTTTTTCTTGATTTGACAGTGCATTTGAATTACAACGTGTGCCGCATATTCGCATATTACCTTGGGTGTATTATGGCAGTAAATGCTCAAATAGCACATTAATGGTGGACATGTGGTGGAAATGGTTGCGGAGACCTATGTTGAAGTAAATGTATGTTTCACTTTCTTCCACAAAAACCTATTTGAAGTTAGTTTGAGTGATATTTTTCCCTTGTCATAATAAAAAACAGTTTTTGATTTTTTAATTATTGCTGCATTTGTAAGAAGCGAAAGGTAAATATTTTTCTATTAATCGGGCATGACTTTCGTTTCACATGACTGAAATTCCCAGTAATTAAGTAATTATGCATGCTTAGGTCTTTAATATTGTGCTTTTTTCATGCCATGCAGTTAAAAAGCCTTCACTTTAGGAGATTTTTTTTACGAATCTGTAAGTATTTCCGCAGTGATTGCGTTATTTAGAAAAAAATGGCTGGGAAAAAAAAGATACCCTTTGTTTAATTACTGACGAGATCTTGGCTCAAACTATTCCTCATTTCTTTAGTAAAGTTTCTCTGGAATGCATAACCTTGCCATTTCCCATACAAAATTTGGTGATTTTGGTGAATATCTCGAAAAATAGTGCGATAAGAGGCTTATATTTCGGTATCTTTGTATAGGTGAGATGCTTTTATTTAAAATAAAGCCAAATTCATTGAATTATGGGTGAAATGATACATACATACATGCATAAAAATCTCGCCGTTCCCTTCCGGGGTAGGCACAATCACAAAGTTTCACTCATAAATACATGTCTTTACACCTAACTCTGCTTCAATAATTTCCTCCTTACTGACCTATACTTGCAAACCTCTTTTGCTTCATTTACCCCCATACACTGTTTCATACACGCCGTCCTGTTTTTAAGACTCCTAATATTCCTCCTCCTAAGAATCTCCTCAACCACATTCAACCACAACTTTCTCGGCCCACCTCTACCTCTTGCACCATTCATTTCACTCTTATTCGTATCGAGAGTCGAAAAGCGAAACTCTCCGAGTTTCGTTATTCGACTCTCATCCATTCTCTCAACATGGCCAAACCAACGAAGTACACTCCTTTTATATATGTCCATTACTGGAGCATCTAATCCACATTCATTTATTACCCACTCATTCCTCACCTTATTCATCCTCCTTTTGCCCTAAACACTCCTCAGATAACTCATACCCACGACGTATAGTCTACTCGGTGAAGAATGTAATGATATCTCGCTTAAATCAAATTAACCGGTAGATTATTCTAAAAACAATATTAATCAACTTATTTCAGCTTGAATTATTTCGCGAAGAGCCCGCCGTATTCTGCTGCGCAATAAGCCCACGGTCAAGGTATTGTCTCGAGTGCTCCTCGGAAAGCAAAACTCTATAACCAGCGGCAATGGGATTCTCTTCGCCTTGGGGGTAAGGAGGATAAGAGTGAGGCGGTGGACTGGAAACAAAAGGGGCGTCAAGGGTTCCCCCCAACACCGTCCGTCTTGAGTTTGCACTCCAAACCCATTCCGCGCGCGCGGAATGCCGAGGCTGATGAATTGAAAGCGAAGCAGCGCTCGGCGACCGGCAGAGTGAATAATCGCCTGGGCAGCTCTTCACGCCCGTGTCGGACAATGCGCGCGTGCTATTCCTTCCTTCCCGCCTGCCTGCGGCCTTCCAGACGACCCTTCTCAAAACTCTCGTCTTTCTCGCTCTCGCGCCGAGTGTGAGATCGCACAGACGTCCATTGGCCAGTGGCGTGGAGCCCTTTTGGAGTGGCGGTTGCCCTCTTAATCTTAATGCACGGTGGCGACCCAGTTTCCGGTCGGGACCATACCGTGGATTTCCATGGCAACGCATCTGCGTCGATTGAAGGAAGAGTTTTGCGTCTGCCTCCTCGTTCCAGACCTCAAGCATCCCTCGTTAAGCTCTCCCTTCCTTTCGGAAGAAAGCCTCGGCGAGCACGGAAATGTATGAGTTATTACTCCGGCCAGCTGGGAGCTGTTGAACGATTAATTTACGATGCGATGGGCGAATGGTGCGGAAAGTCCGGCAGAAATTAGAAATTCCATTCGCGAGGGAATGAGAAAAAACCAAGAGTTGTATTCGCAAACGTATGACGGATATATCGACAACTGACTTTATTGAGGCGAAATTGATACTCTTTAACCAGGTTTTATGCCTGGTAAAATTTAACATCAAGATGACGTAGCCTTTTCATCAATTTGATGTCAACTGAGAGTTCAAGTTTTGAATATTACATCAAACTGTCGGTTGTTTGAAAATCCGTCAAAATCCACAGTTTCCACATGTACCCTCACATTCATCCTAATTGTTCCTTTATAGAAGTTATCCGCGAGCCAATGTAATTATAGTAAGCTCTCAGACAGCAACATTGCATCAACTACGTGCAATAAAACTCGCTCGTACCTTTTCATGATTCTGGAAAAGATCCCTTCGCAGTGTTTCCGTTAGCACCATCCTAAGTTAATGAAGGAATTTTTAATGTGTTTCCAAGACCAAGCAGTGTTGGATATGAAAATGCCATTATTATTGTGCCATTCCAAAAATAGGGACACTATGTCGTAACATTTTCCTTCACGACGATATAGCTCCCTAAAGAATTCGTCCGCGTGTTGGTCAGAAAGGGATGAAGCTCGTCCGACCAGGGAGCGAAAATTTAACCCCTCCTCCCGGTGAATGCAGCCGGGAGACATCTCCCACCATCCCCCGAGACCAGAAAGCGTGGTGAGGAATTCCCATCTGGCAATTTAAGAGGGGTGGAGATCGGAATTAGGCCAACGGCCGGCAGTCAGCTCTCTTAAACCCTCATGACCGCTGAATGGAACTGAGCGGTAAGGAAATTTTAAAAAAGTACCACTGACGTGTAACAACACTGGGTGCGACATTTTATAATTTTGCTCTCACGTTACCTAATGCAGAAAACAGTAATGAATGGACAGAAACACGGAGGTTGGCAGAGGATTTTTGAGGGGGGTCAAAATGAATACGCACGGAAAAATAAGACAGGGCAGCTAATGGGAGATTGAAGAGGAGAGCAGCAAAACACCAGCCTCAACTTAAATGAAAAGGCTTTATTATTTTTTATTCTACATGTGTTGACTTTCAATTACCGACACTTCGTCTTCTTTGCAGGAGAACTCAAGATGGGCGGATGGAGCCAATTTTGCTCTTCGGACTCCATACAAACTCCAAATAGGCGTAAAAGGAAGAGATAGGAGTGGGTGCAAGATCTTTTGGATTTATTCAACTCTTATGGATAACACAGATATCCTTTAGTGATTTGATACCCAAGAATTAGTGGTTCATGGCAAAAAATAGGTATGGGGTCGTGCATAAACTTCGTAATCGCTTTGGGTGATATTTTTACCCCTTCTCCACTGTCCTGGACAACCGTAATATATTTCCCGACATGTAATGTTGTCTTTACAAATGAAAGTTTCAAATCAAAAATAATTTCTCAATTATAGAGTGAGTTTATTTTTAGGTAGGGGTTGAAATAAGACGCGCCCTTTCTCATGTTTAATTCTCTAGTATTGTCGACGCGATGTTGACGAGTAAGAAACGTAAACAGGCGCATTGTAACAGCTACGTTACTTTGAGTGAACCCATCCTCCCCCTGGTTACCTGCCGTTAGTTTTTAGGCTACCTCCTTCCCCCTAAGTTGGTAACGTAGTTTATGCATGCAGACCCCTATTCATACACCACCCCGAGGAGCAGTCCAGCATAGGTCAAGAAACTTTTTATTTATTTAGGGAATTTTAGCTGATGAGACGAGTAATCCCTTGTAAGAAACCGTCTTTTGCAAATTATTACTACAAAACATTCAACAGTTGTTATTTTAGAATTGGAGGTTGCCAAATGATCGCAAAACTCGCTGATATTCGGTAGTTCACTCGCATTATTGAGTGTATAATATACCAGATTGACTGCATTAAAATCGTCAATTGGTACAGCTCGCAGTTAGCTGTAAAAGGTCATGAGGTCGGTGAATACGTAACCGCGTCCGTGTATTGCCTAGAATACTTTCTACTCATCGTCGGAGTTGCAGCACTGATTGCTGAGAATGTTTGATGGAATTGTAACACCTACTTGGGTGCCATGCAGAGAGAACTTGTAAAAGTATAAGGAGCTCTTTCTACCTAATGTGACGTTCCATTGTGGACCTCCTGGCGTGTTTCATTAAGTGCAAGCTAATGACGACGCTGGGTTTCTCTCCATCCTTCCATTCCCCAAATAATCTTAATTATAACCATATGATACCAGCTGAATTGTTATACCTGACCCTGTAACGACCTGAGGTTGTCGCTCTCCTCCCCGAATGGCAGCAGCTTTTATAATCCAGTATTTCAAACCCCTGCAGTTTTAAAACGTGCTGTAACATATAATGGCAGTCACATGTCCATCATCATTAACCATTCAATCCTAAGGTTGTTTGATTGCAGCACTCCGTTCTACCCTGCCCCCTGTTAATTTCCTCATGTCCTTTTAGCTCTAATATGTAATAATCTATGTACAATGGTTGGCAAGTGCATTTGTCCGTCTTCCTCGAGGTACTTTTCTTTCTCTCATGATTCTTAGGAATTCGCTGCGTCTTAAAGTGTGGTGCATCTATCTGGTCCTACTCTACTTGATAGTGCCCTACTGCGGTGTCGTCCTTTTCTGTTTCTCTGTACTCTTCCTCGTTGCTCGCCCTTATCACATACTTATCACTTATTTATCGATTCAGCAAAATTTCGGCTGCCATCTAGAGCCCAACAAAAATGCGCACTAGCGTGAATATAAGGGAAGGCCAGGATTCGGAGCATTAGCGGGGTCAAGCGATTATTTTTCTCATTTCACGGTCTGTAAGCGGGGTAAGAACCTCACCCTGGCCCATTAGAGGCAACCGATTCGGGACAGTGACTTCCCGGAGGATCATGGGAAGGTGAACCCACTCCCTCCATTGTTGGCGCCAGCTACCGAGACAGATGAAGTCGCGTGCCGCGCGGTTTTGCCAGATCGTGAGCGATATAGATATCGATATGCGGGCATTTTGGCGTATGAATGAATCGTCTTCATCGTTTTGCAAAGGGGCGTAACACACTGGTGACTATAGTGATGACGGGGTGAAGTCCTCGGGCTAACAAACCGAGGTGAGTCGTCTCGCTAACTTGGGTTCGCAGGTTCGAGTCCCACCTAGATACATTTTCCAGCACTTAGAGAACGGTAGATTTTGGGACTTAGCACGGCTGGATGAAGCAATTGCACTAGTTAAAAACGTCACAAACTTTTTTCCTTCACCTACGACACATTTTCTCAGCCACCATTATCGTTAGTTAGATTCTTTTGTTTTTAATAGAAGAATCACGAGTATGATGGCAATAAAATTGTTGATAAAATGATTGTATATCAGTCAAACCTCGAAAGGATCAAAGGTGATTAGGTGAAACTTTACGATATGAGAACGACTAAGCAAGGTGTAATCTATTCTCTAGGGAATAATTAATTCACAATAAAAAGTTAAAATTTTAATGTCAAGCAAAATTATGCAGAAAACTACAATTCGCGAATTTACATTCGACTCCATCATTGAGACTTTTGAGCACTCATTCTGTCTCCACGTACCAGGATGGCTCGCCGCCATCAAGTCATACTTTTTGAGTTATCCTTCAAAGCTAATTTCTTGTGTTGAATTTATCAATCATTCACGAAAAATCCCATGCATTCCATGCAATTATTCCCTACTATATTTACATACGCATACTACCCTAAGAGCCAACACATGGTCATGTGGCGCAGAGTACTTAGGGCACCAACCGTGTAAACGAGAAAAAGAGAAAGTTATACGAAGGTGTATTTCAGGAGTGTATGGAGGGGAGCTTAGTTGTTTCTATGGTCCCTTATTGTGCGTGGGAATAACGACTTTTTGTACATGTCTGGTCGGAAACGTATCTCTTATTTTTTCGCTTCCTCCGGACATTTAGATGTTGTGCGGCGTCAAAATATTGTTCTCTAAGTCATACCGAAACATACCTGTTCTGAATTTCTCCAGCAATCTAAGACTAGCGAGCACTTTCCAAGTCTCTAGCAGCTTCCAATTTAATCACTCTAAAAGCAGTGGAACACCTTATGGCCTTCGAAGCAGTTCTTTGCTACGCACGCAGCTTTCTTTGGTATTCTCTTAATTTTGAAGATTTACTATTTTTCGTTCCAAATGTTCCCGACGTATCCCGTAACCAGAGCGACGCCTTTGGGAGGACCTTCTTACAGTTCATTTTAAAAATTATTGCTTCCGTAAGGCTAGTAATTAATTATGTACGGACATCAATTATTTGTCACATAAACACCACTATTCTGGGTGTCATACTTATTCAGATAGTTTTTTCCCGCGAAATCAGGTTTAGGATTGCCTTTGTTTAAGGTTTACGAGATTTATTTTGGTCAAAACAAAATCTGAATTCCTTCCGCGGAATTATTTCTGAAAGGAATGCCTGCATTCCTCACGAAAATATTGCAATGCGGGTTTCCTATTTGGAGCGCGAAGAAAAGATTAAAAGAATGGTGTCGCCGTTCGTATTTTCTGGTAACGTGTGCGAAACAGATAACGCTAGCTCCTGATTACATACCGTATTATCCAGCGTCGCGAGTTCTACGTGATGAGATGAGTATACTATGCGGGACGCCAGTCGCTTCCTTGCATAACTAAATTACTCAGCTGAACAAATCCAGTAAGCTTTTTCTAGGAGGAAAATAATTTTTAGTTTTTGACCAAGCGTTCATTCCAAGGTTTGTAGGAGTCGTAATTATGGAATTTGTTCTGTTTGTCCATTTTTTCCGCAGTTCAATGTTGCGGTAATTTCCAAGTAAATAAGGAAATTTAATTTGCTTTTAGCCTTAAGATTTTAACTTCAAGCTTATAACTACAAGTACAGTAAAAATCAAATTAGAGGCATGATTTGGCCGATTTAGGCCGTTTTCGAACTTACCAAATGCATAGTTTACTGCCAATCGAGTTACCTTGATCCCCAGGCAGACCGAGTGGAATCCTCGCTTGACGTTTTCGTAGCCATTTTACGACGGAAGAGACATCATGCGGCCATCATCTTGTTAAACATACGAATAACGGTGTCCGCAATAATTATATTGATGGGTGATTGAAGTCGATTACTTGCTCCAAAATACTTCCCATTCTTGCTCAACTTTTTTCAATTTAATTTTTTTATTTTTATTTTAAATATTTTTTATTTACAAAATCTTATGGCTTTTGAATAAAATAATTCATATGCCTAAAATGGTGAATAATGATTATGATTACAATGGGCCGCTCAAGTGAATGACATGTCATCCAATGTATTTCATCAAAGCCAATGTAGTGTTTATGCCCAAATAGTCATGATAATGTGCTTTTACCTATAGACAAATCACGTAATAGTGCAATGAGTGATACAATCCGAGCTAACAACATACAATCTTCACTTGTTGACTGCTCAATTATGTACGTTGCCACTAACATAATTAAGTTGAAAATGAACTACTTTTACCCTAAAGATTAATTTCCCCCCTTCTGTGGTGAATACCTATAATATCCTATGCTCAGTGTTATTAACGATTCTATTGTTCGCTATTTGACACTTGTGATACCGATGAAATTATGCCTACCGCTTTCATCAGACCAAGATTCTTTCAAGGAGGGCACTGTTTTCCTTCTAGTATAAGTAAATTATAATTTGTGGGTTCAATAAAGTAAACAAGAGTGGAATATCTAAAATGTATATACCACGCATAGAATTATTAGCTGCCAAATACTTCAGCAGTATATTTACATCTGAAAATCCTACTGCCGAAAGCAATTTTATTAATTTTTCCAACGAAAAAATGAATAAATATCACTTAAATATAAAAAATAATGATAAAGCAGTATTCATATGAATATTTCTTCATTTATATTTACTACATATACTCATATTATCACACCCCAACATCCTTACTTGACATCCAGTGATCATAACTGCTTATTCATTCCCTTGGTTTCTCTACTATGCATCTAGAGAATATGGCGTCAGCTGGCACGTGAATTGAACGTAATCTCCGCCCAATGCGCTTTAAGTACCAAGTAGGCGGCTCAATCTGCCAAGTTCGAAAACGGCCTTAATTTTTGGAGTTCGTGCGTTTTTCCCCTTGTTTCTGATAATATGATGATCGTTGCTATAGATTTTCAAAGTTGAGGCTAGAGTGCAAAAAGATACTACTGTGTTTTTTTTATTATTACTTAGGTTATGCCACTCTCGTCCGTTTATAAACATAAATAATTCTTGTAATAGCTGCTGCCAGCATAGTAATGCTTTTTTAATCATTTCTCTAGGGTCAAAGGAGAATGTTGGTACTAAAACTCAGACGAAATTATTTTGCAAATAATATTATATTTTGATGGTAAAATTGTGATGAAAGTTATTATGTAAACAGCTCTCTTTTATATTTAACCTTTCTTCACAAATTGATCCAATGAATCGGTTATCAGAAATAAATTGTTGCACATAACATATCAGTGTTACTTTCCTCTTTCATCTTCAGAGATATTTCACCGTTAACTTATTAATATAATACCTTCATCTGAAAATGGCATTTTGGTTGATTTTTAATGCTTATGTTGAATTTGTCTGCCCATATAACATGCTTGCGACGGCGTGCACCACCGGTGGGTCACGGCCGTCTCTCCTCACAAGCGTCGTGAACCACCGGTGGTGCACAGGAAATCGGTCTCAAAGCCGTCGTGTACCACCGGTGGTACACGCCGCCACAGCTTGAAATGCCCAGCCCAGGCACACACGTCCCTCGATAAGGACCTATTCTTCATAAACACGCTCAGAGAGGAAAAAAAATTTGAGTTCGGGGTTTGTATGGAAATAAAATAATTATCCCATTTATGGAAATATAATAATATTCCCGTTCACTGTGTTGAGAGTTAACGGCGTATAACAAGGCTCCAAAAAGCAAGCTTCCTTACTCTAAAAAATTACCTTACCAATGAATTTTCTGCCATTTTTACCAAAATTAAATGGATTACGGGAAAATTCTAAAATATAATAGTAAAAATATGATTGGCTTACTCCCAGGGGCGGAAACAAATACGTAAAAATTGAAATGTATAGAGAAAAATATGTTGTAAATAATAAAATAATAAGTAACATTGGAGTTTTAAACATTCACATCGAACACAAATTTATTACACATGTTTATTTTAATTACCAGTCCTTTCCCAAAAAGCAACTAGTAATTCAAGGCAGCGACATGACAAGTTTCAAATAACTACTTCTCTGTCCTTCTTATCCATTGTAAGGATTAACTCCAAATGTTTTGGTTGATTTATAATGTTTGATGTGGAATTCGTCTGCCCACTTTAATTACCAGTCCTTCCCTAAATAACAATCAGTAGCTTAAGGCGACGACATGATATGTTGAAAAAAACGACTTCTCTGTCCTTCTTATTCATCACAAGTATTAACTCTAAATGTTGACATTATGCTCAAATTTATTTCATTTTTTCATCGACCTTCTGTTCCATTACGTCTCGCTTGTCGTAGTTGTATATGAACTCCTTTCTCTCTTGTGTCATCCGCAAATCAAGCACAGCAGAGTTTTTTGTTTCATCGCATCATGTCCGTCTCTCCCTTAAAAAACAATACGCCATGCATCCCATTCATTCTTCCCATGTGGCAGCGTGAAATCCTCCGGGAAGAATCACTTGGCAATGATTCATCGGCCCGCGAGAGGGAGAACTTTAGGTGGCTGTACACCACGGCTGTAAACGCTTTCGCAGACATCAAGACGCTTTTATTTTGCAACAATTCTTGGCTACGTAAGCAAAGTTTTTTTTTTCGGCCTGTAAAATAAGGATTAATATTTATCATAAGTGTTCTAGCTTTTCGATTGCTGCTATCTACATAATCATTACGACCGCGGAAGAAACATAAACATTTGTCGAAAATCAGGTGATCGCTATGACGCGTACGACGTTATTTGAATTAATTCTTAATGGAAATTTTTCATCTCAAGTCGGACCACCAAATTTTTTAATACTGCGTATTATGACGTCACAGCGAATATCCTCATTAACGCATACTACGCATTTTCCAATGCGTCATCAGTGGCCTCACCGCTATCCGAAGCGGGGAATCATTGGGGAAGGCAATCTGGCATCCGCCCGAGGCTCCGGTAGAAGCCAGAAATAAAAGGGCGTATTCGAGTTAATCAACCCCATTAAGGTAGTTTGAGAGTTGTATTATTTTTACATAGAATTCAACGAATTTGGTCTTAATTTAAGAAAAAATGTCATCTTTCCAAAAATACCAAAATATTGGCTCCCTACAGCTCTACTTTTCGGAATATCATCATCAACTGGTATTTGCCTACTGGCCGGTCCCAAACACCAAAAGCTGCCTCCAATTCGTCCTGTCCCGGGCCTCTTCCTTGGCTTCCCTGTAACTTCTTTTTATCTTCACTTCGTCTATAATTTTCAGTCTTTTTCTTACTCTTATCTTTTCTCCCTCCACTGTTACCTCGACTGCTGTATTTAAAATCCTCTTCCCCCTTAAATTATGTCCGATCCTGTTTTCTTTTCTCTTATGAATTGTTTTCAGTAGTGTTCTTTCCTCCCTAACTCTTCAAAGCAACTCCTCATTTCTTTCTTACTCTATCCACTCATTTCACTCTCTCTAGCCTCCTTCACATCTCAAAAGAATTGATATTATCCTTCTCTTTTCTTTCCAAGGTCCACGTTTCGCATCCATACCACATAACACTCCACAAATATCGTTCCACCAATCTCTTCCTCAGTTCTGGGTCCATACCGCTGCATAATACATTTACCTTCTTGTTGAAAGCTTCCTTTCCCATAGCTATTATTGGATTAATCTCTTCCTCACTCCTCCAATCTTCCGTCAGCATGCTTGCCAGATATATATAATATACCTTCTAACCTGATTAATACTTCCCTCATTTGTCATAACTTTCGCATTTCCTCCATCATCATCGGGATATATGCCCAAAAATTAGAAGCCATTTCCATGGGAAATGGTATAGGTGAGCTCTCCAGAAAGACAGCATAAAAAAATGAGGAATTTCTAACACCACATCTCGGCAAAAATTTAGCAGTGAGTAGCTTCTATGTTTTCTAAAATATTTTTAATATTCAATTACTGTCTCGCTGCCGTTATATTTACAGAATCGCGAAAAAAAACTTCAGTTGTGAACGCATTTTCGCCGTACGGCGAGAAAAAATTAGACACTTTGAGATTAATGCAGATATATTTAGTTTATCACTGGACATTTCAATTACAGAAAACAGTATATTTGAGAGATTAGTAGTACAATATGTGTATCCCGCTCTTTGTTGCTGCTTAAAATGACGAAATATACTTTTAATGTTGTCCCTATTCGGACCAGGGTAAAATATCTCCCAAACTACCTTCAGAGAGACGACGACCTTTCCTCGGCTCCACTCACCACTTCGTTCTCGGCCTCATCTCCCCTCACCCTACTCCTCTCTCATTCTCTCGCCCAACCCCTCCCTTAATCCTCCTGATGACGCAATCGACGCTAAACGATGCAGATTGCGATTAGCGCCTATTTATATGCCAGCGTCCTTGACTTCAAAGGATGCTCTCCAGCACTATTATACCGGAGGATACTGGAGCAGTATCTGATGTGCCGCTAAAAATTATATAAAGGCTAATTAATAGCCGTTGAAGTTATTAAATGAAGGTGAAAATTCGCCCTAAAAAGTTTTATTGTAAATCATGTGTATGCATTGGAACGTTGGGGCGTTGATCAGTGGTATCGGGATCGTAATCTGATCGGGGCTTCCTAAGGCACGACCAGCAGATCTCTAGAAATGCTATGTGTTCAAGTTAAATAAGTACATTCTTAAATCACGATATATAGGTGCGGTACACATCCTGCTTTCATGTTTATCACCAGCAATGAGTCCTGGCTTCGCTCGGGAATATACGAATCAAATGCACGAAGCCCTGCATTTAACAGCCAGAAGAATGTGGCGTCCCATTTTAGCGACCCTTTGCTGATCTTTAGAAGTTTGGCAGCAAAATCGCCCACATTAGCGTCGTTAAAACGCTGTGCTCTCCTATAAGTTGTAAATCTAAATTTTATTTTGCTTTCCCTCAAAATTGACTTCATATCAAGCATTAATTTAGATTGTGCTATTACATTTACCATATCATTTCTTGAAAAATAATGCAGTTTGTGGAACACACTACCTGATAATGTTGAAAAAGTAATATTGGAAAAAATACTCTTTTTATTGCATTGATGAAAATTGAAATTTGACTACGGTGTTTCACAAAAATTGTAAACTTAATTGTAATTGCAAAAATATTAAATCATTATTATTTACTATCGCAACCCCTCAGATATTTACTAGCGCAACCCTCAATTCAAGCATAGAGGAATATGATTTTATGTATGGAAAGATACCTATCCTTCCCATACAGATGTACTATGCAATATACAAAATTTGTAAGCATCGTTATTTGTGCTTCTTTTACGATATTCTTTTAGTAAGGAAAATTTTAAAATTCTCCAGAGTAGACACCGTTGTTATAATATTCGAGCCTTCTGCTTCGATATAATCCTATAAATCATAATTTCTACGTCTCGTGTTCATGTCGAAAACCTTAAGACATGAATTTCCCATGGTGTCGTCTATAATCCCATATGTGCTATAATCCCATATGTGCCAGTGTTTCCCCAACATTTTCGAACCTCCGACCCCTTAGTTCAACGAAACTTTACCCAACACCAGATTACATACTGGCAGAGTTTCTAAAGAGTTTGGGGACGAACAGAAGAGGAAAGCCTTTTTCGCTAATTTGTAGGATATTGGATGGAAATGTGGGATGGAAAGGCCGGAGGACTTCACGAAGAAAACACTTAATCCGAGACCGAAGAGGAGCAGTACAAAAACATGCGAGGACTATAGGAAAACAAGCAAAATATCCCACCCGGCCAAAGTAATCCTTAGAATTATGGGTTTAAGGCTGAAGAGAAAGGCTAACGAATACCTGGTTGACGACCAGTTGATATTTTGGAGAGGGACGGAAACGCGGGACTCTATAAAGAGTGATGATGGCGCTAGTAGAAATAAACTAAGAATTTGGACAGGATATTTTTGCTTGCTCGGTATATTTGGAGAAGACGTTTGATTCTGACTTGAAAGTTTGGCGAAATTAATGGAGGTACTGTAGAAATAAGGGGACGATTGGAGGGACAGACGTCTCATCCGGAATTTGTGCTTTGCAATATGACCTGGATGCCGCCGGTAGTATTAGAAATAAATATGCTTAGATAGCGAGCAGAATGATCACGAAAAGGATTCTTTGCTCCGAGGGAGTAAAACATGGTGAGTTGGTAGATCAGATATTGGACAGGGATCAAAGATGGAATTTATTACTTAATTCTGCCTGAAGAATAATCACGCTTGAAAATTCTTCTTCACTGCATTCTTACGACTCCTCATCACAGGGCTGTCAAGGAAGAACCTGACAACTTCGTATTTACCTCCTTTTGACTATTGATTCAAGTGGGACAACTGATATCTCTTTCCCTGTTAGTAATAGCGTGGTTAAGCTCTAACAATAAACATGCCATTATCTTTCTTGGAATAATGGTCATCCTCAATTATTAGAACTTATGCCAGCATTTTCTCGGAGAAAATAACGGTTTAGTTATTCGGTCAATGATCGTCCTAATCACTTCCGGCCGGTGCGCCGCGGTGGCTGCTTTGGAATTCATGAAATCTAACCGCGTCACCTAGATGAAGAGAATCGGAGGCACACCCGCTTACTTATCTGTAAGCAAATAATTGTCGAGGACGCTCGATTGTTGTACGCTCCCACGAATCATTGTGACTGGTAACGTGCGAACGTATTCACTGCGAGGACCTACGTGACTCACTCCCAAGGCGGCTCTAGCTAGACTGTGTGAGTCAAAAGAAATGCTAACATTCTCCTTTCCATTTATTTGGTTTAAAACTCCTGCTTTCGCTGATAAAATGTGTTACTTATTAAAACCCAAATATAAAGTACAAAAATGCCGATTATTCCACGAATATATAGTAACGATCACATTCGTCCAGCCTCAGGAGCCGACTGCAGCGCCATTTTTCTGGAACTCTCGCATTTCGTCTTCAATAAGGGATGTTCATCGCTAAAATTTTCACTGAAAGAGGTGGTAAAATACCTATATTTTATTTTTATGGGAATTTCTGGGACTCTTCGCTTCTTATATACAGTTTTAATTCAAAGCTCGGATATATTTTCTCGTTGAAATTCACGTTTTTCTGCTGTTATCCAAGCAATCTCCGTTTGAACCTTAAAGTTTCCACATTCAAAGCTGATTTGTAAGAAAATTAACCTTGAAACCCTATTTTTATTCACCTCAGAACCCTTGTTAAAATTTTCTCCTCCAAGGCTTGCAGTGAATCTAGCCTGACAACTGACTTTTTATTTCATCTTAGTTCATAAGACGCACTTCAAACATGCTGTATTGAAGTTTATTTCTAGAATTACTTACCTTGAGGCCAGAGCACCCTAATGAAGAACCAAGAATTCTGAGGTGATATATGTCCCAAAATTTTTATTTTTTTAAGACAACTAATATTTGCGACATGAACTAAAAGCACCGCAAAATCAAATGGGTAATCTGATTGAAATATTATTTTACATAGAAATCAATGAATTTGGTCTCATTTTCAAGAAAAATACCTCAAACCTTTACAAAAAAATTCCAAAATATCAGCCCCCACAGAACTACTTTCCGAGATATTTGCCAAAAATACCAGCCCTTTTACATGGTATGTGTATGCACTCCAGAGAGACCTTATTTAAAAAATGCGGTATTTCTATTACATAGATCTCGTCAAAAATATAGTGTGTGGTTTGAATGCTTTCTCAACTATTTTTGAAAATAAATCATATGATTTCCGCCGTAAGATATTTTTTTCATGTTCTTAAAAAAACCTCCCGTTTTGAAGGAGTTTTTGTCATACCGCGTGAAGAAAATCAGTCAAGTTAAAGATTTATGTTGATATTTTCATTTAAAAACTTAGAACTTCAGTCATATCAAAGTATATTTTTATACCATTTATAATGCAACATTGAATTCGTACTTCCTACAGCTTCCTGAAAATCAGTTCGGGATCAAAATAATTCCCAATGTATCACACTGAAACACGCCGGATCTGAATTTTTTAAATAACTTGGGCAAAGCTTGGAGCCAAAGAGCCACTAGAGGCTCCAAAACTAGTCATTTACTCAACTGTTTAACAAACTGAGTTCTCCAGGAGCAGTTTTTAACAGGGCATGCGGATTTCCTTCATACATCACATGCTTCGCCAAAGAAATCTTTGATAGGGAAATGAAATTGGGTCCCTAATTCTATCATGTGACTAACTAACAAGTCCAACTTGAGCGAAATAGCATCTATTTTCTGCTTTAGATTCGGTTGACCAATAAATTGCTTGCTAAATCCTACTTTCTTTAATACAACGCTCTAAGTGTTTAGCATGTGTAGCCTCATCGCTGGGTCTGAAGTGGAAGTAATGTCCGGGTATTAGACTTATTTTTATGATTTTAGGTTTTCTCCTCTCAATTTATAGAAATGGTGTTACACTGGTGTGTTCTTTGTCGTAAGGAGATTACTGTAGTGCATTTAGTAAGGTTAATTTTAGCCCTCCAATCAAGACACCTAGATTTTTCGCCGTTAATGCTCAATTAATGAATCTTTTGAAAAGAACTTTTGAATCCTTACTGGTGACAATTTCTTGGTGGATTAGTGTCACTGTCAACGAAATATGACTGGGGACCATTATACAACATCCCAACCAACGGACGGATTATTGCCTTTCGAGTGCTTTGGCATAACACCTATGTTCGACTAAGTGTTGAGGATTCTGCTGAAAAACTTCCTCTACGCCCGCAACTCGAACCCAATCCCTCGGGTTGGAAAGCCACCACTCTATCCTCAACACAGTTTCTATGCAGAGGGCCAGATCAGGGGTCACAAACAGCGCCGAGCTTGAGAAGAAGTGAAGGAAATGGTTGGTGAGAGAGGGCGGGAGCCAATAACTGATTGAGAAATATGGTTTTGTATGAGAGCGGCGTTCTCGAGTCCTTTCGTCGGCCACTCCGACTGCGTGATGATGCACGCCCGGGTGAATGAGTTGCCAGATGCACGCGCACGTTAAAAAGAATTCCAATTGCACCGCGTCTTCATCCCTCCCACTCCAAGACGTCCTTGCCGCCGACCGGCCCCTCGTTTCTCCTCCGTGGGGCGGCGCGTAACATTCTGGCGGCAGCTGTAATTGTAACCCACCCGCGTCCACGCGTGATAATAATTTGCAAATGCCTCACCATCAGCATTTCCTTTACTGGCCGAATATACGAGCAAATGACGGAAGGAATGCCGTGGGTGGTTCGCACCGAAGAATGCACATATCTTCATCTCCATGAGGAAGCGAAAATTCCTCATTGCAAACGATTTAGCCATTCCGGCTATCACCATTTATATCATCAATCCTAGGATTGGTTGGCTGGATTTACCCCGCGAATCTCTTTTCAGTAAGTTAGTAGCCATCCTTCCTTATTTATTCATTTTTGACGTATTCTTTTGTAGTACCTTATTGTGACATACTTCAGTAATTTGAATCATGTCCTTGCATTTAGTTTTTCCCCAGCATTTCTACTCATTTTTGTTCCTACTTTCAATTATCATTAGTTTTTTTCGACCTTATCTGATGGAAAATAGACTCAAGTGTTCAAGAATAAACTTTAATGCACTCCTGTTAAATGGGTTGAATCTATCGAAAAAAAATATTGAAATTCGTTGAAGAGTGTGTTATATTGTGATGGTTTCTTGACCCATAACTCTTATTTTTGTAGTCATAAACGGTGTGAGGAAATTATTAATTCTAGTATCTACTAATTCGAATGTATGGATCTCTTTATTTATCCCTTTTGTCTAGTCTTCAGTTGTGTTCGTAGTCATGCGTATTCAAAAAAATAAATATTTGGTTCCTGATCTACTATAGGCTGTTCCAAATTTAGTTGTCAATATGGGTCTTATGGTGTTCGCTTCTGCCAAACTTTCACTCCTACCTCTAGACGGCATCGGCAACTATTTCTAGCATTACAAGTCAAGTAGGATAAATTTATATATATATATATATATATATATATATATATATATATGAATCTTATCGATGTGATAAGTGTAGCCTAGATAAGTGTGTAAGTACCTGGCAATGTACTGAATAAATTTTCAACCTATTTTTGGCAACACGGCACCGCCGTCCGTATAGAAGCAAAAACAAATCACCATGAGAAGCATGCAGTCAACTACGCTTGGAACGGGCCCATTGTTCTCGCAATCTAAATCTCTATCATTTTTTTTACTTTTTATCGATATAAAACCCTTTTTATAGTAAACGTATCTTGTTACGTAAAAACCCTGTTGCGGAAGGAAACAGGAAACCACCACTTACAATCAAAGTGAAATATGGACAGACGTAGGGTGTGGTTCAAATATTATCATCGTCCAAAGTAATACCACCTTGAAACTCGCGTTATCTGAATTTCTCACGTCTGTAAGCCTTATGAAAGTACAACGTAGAAGTCAGGGGGCATCAGGAATCCGAGCAATTGCCTTCCCTTTTTCCTATTTAATTGGAAACGGGGAATTTAACGGGGAATCCTCGCGAGCCCACTTAGCGTCATATTTCAGCTCGAGGATATCGGCAGCTGGATCTTGAGGACGAAAAACCTAATTTAATGGACCGTGACTATCAGAGAGATTTTTTTCAGAAGTGACCACGTTAAAGCTCAATTCATTAGTGCCATAATCACTACGATCATTATCACTACGATTCATTTTAATTTTTTATAGTCGCATCCAAGAACAATTTTTACAGTTTTCGACAGCTAGGAGTACGAGGATCTAACTTAGTTCGTGGTCACATATCGCGCATTCCTTCCCCAGACTACGGCCGTTCATTTACCTGCAACATTTTTCAGGAAATAGGTATTTTAAAGTAGTCACAGATCCCTTTAAAAAACATTTGGCTCCTTCTCAGGACAAAAGCAAATTTTCCAAAAGTCTTTTCACAATTTGAAGTGTCACAATTAATAATGTCAATTAATTCTTGACCGGATTTGAAAAAAAATGATTTGTCCCCCTTGCTCAGTCATTCCTTCGTTAATTCAAGAAAAAGGATTCAATAAGACGAAAATCACATATCCTAGTGGTCGAATCATCATTACTACATTCAAATGCAACGTAATTTGCATTAAGAACAATCAAACAATTAGAGCGTTTTTATTCTTAGCCTCAAACTCAACCAGCTTAGTAACTCCTCAAGAACTTCCTATCAGGATACTTATAATTGCCTTCTCCGTTTCTTCAAGGATCAGGATCCCTCCAAAATTCCTTTAAATACTCAAAAATCCAGTCTTTCAAATTATTCAGCTACATATAAGAGAAAAACATCAATGTGCCGTTATCTCGATTGGCTCTATTGATGTAAAATACCGATTATTGACCACCATTTATTAAGATATAAATTTCCAGTTTCAATTTTTGGAGGGACGCGGTAATAGAATCGCGTTACTTTCGTTGTTTCAACATCATTAAGTTTCCTGCAGTTATAGGACTCCGAATAGTGAGGAGAATCACATAGCGAGTAATATTAGCGGGGAACGATGTATCCACCCTCATAAGCAACCTCAGTCCGGGTCCATCTTAACTTCACGAGTTAAGAGTCCAAGAATAAAGCTAAGCACCTCATTAAAGGAGTCTTTAGTAATGTATTACGACCTCCCCAGCCCTTCAATGAGATAAGAGGCCCAAAATCTTCATAAAGTGACCCATTAAATTTCGTGGGTTCTTCAGCTGAGCCAATACTTAAATATATATCATACGAAGAAAACCTGCGGAAGTGAAAGGCGGTGTAAAAGAAAAACTGATGCTGCAAGGCGGAAACCAAAATTTTGCGTCACTTTGGAAGAGTTCCAAGCGCCCATGGTGTTATTTTTTTTTAATCTTCTCAATACTATGCTTGCGGTGACGGCCTGGTTTACAAACATCATCCCTAACTCGCTCATGTTTATCAACGGATTTATGGAATGGGGAAATTATATCCGGGTTTCAACGATCAAGGAAAAGATTTATAGTTGACGCTCGACCTGCTACGGGCACGATATCTTAATATGAGAGGGGAGGAAAAGACCAGAGGTTATGACACGGAAGGAGTATGTGAAGGGAATAACTCACACTATTCTGGGCATTAAAAAGAATAACTTTCAGCCTACACTAATAGTTTTAATGTCAAGACTATTATGATATACATTTTTCCAGCTGGTTTCGTATACTATACATTTATTTGTTCACTAACAGCGCTGTTGATTGATAAACCGAAATTTATGAGACTTAGAGGGGGCTCTTTTCATGCTAATATTCAAGTAATCGTTGCCACCGATTGCTCGCGCATATCTCTGATAGTTCCAGCTCATCCAGCTCAAATAAGTGACAAAACATTTCCTTTTCAATTATAGATCCAAGTTTAGAGTTATACAATTCCATGTAGGTAGTGCATGCAGCAATCTACAATGTCCAGTCGTCAAAATGAGAAAACTACCAAATTTTCGAGCATAGGCTAGACGTTTGAGTGCATACCAGTCCTCCACACAGTCTTATGGCTCGTGACATTTCGCTGTACAGAAAATATTCGCAAATTGATCTCTCTTGAAATGATGTACAAAGCCGAAGGGGCTACCTTTCTTTTGGCTATTCTTTTGAATATGCTACCGTCTATCTCATTGATGTATGTTGTGTTGGCTTGATTAAATGACTTTCTTGTGGCGATTGGCTGTCTACACTGCATCCAACTAAAACACCACTATTATTTTGCACTTTTATGAATTTTTGTAATGATGATATTTTTACTTTTACATGAAATACTGTTTTCACGCTGTCAATTTTGGTATATTCTTTTTGATCCGTACACGCATTCCGACTCAACTAATGTATTACAGTTTTGAAGACCAATTATTGGTCTAAAATTTTATATTAAAATTTATTGTGAATTAAAAATGGACAACTTTCGGTCAGGTTAGATGAAAAACATGGTGGTGGGGCTAGTGCGTACACATAAAATGATCAAAGGGAGAAATTTCAAAAGTTATCAATCATGACTCACAATCCTGAAAAATGGTCTGTGGAAGAAGAAATAGGATCTAAAAATGAGAAAAAATTAAACGCACATATCAGAATTCAAAACCAGGAGTATATTGGATTTAATACATAAATCGAAAACAACATGGGCTCGTGAATGCCGCATTAAAGAAACAAATTGTTCAGTCGTTTAATTTACAGTAACAGTGACGACGATGATGGTCAATTTTGAATACTTTCATAATATGTTCGGGGAATAGGTAACTTTATGCCTCGGAAAATGTTTTCTGTATTGATACTAAGAACCTTTATGTAGGTATGTGCTCGAACGTGCCCCGGCCCGTATACCGTTCACGTATTTCCTTGTTAACCTAGAGTTAACTGACTAAACTAAGGAATTCAATGTGGTACAATCTTGAAGACCAATTATTTGACTAAAATTTTGTATGTTCAAATTTATAATGAATTTAAAATGAACAACTGTAGGTCCATTGCAACTAACATCTCCCATTCAGATACGCTCATCTCATTTTTCCGCATTTAAAGCAAATCAAGTTTGGTCCACTATCTAAGCTTTTTTTCCTCATTCTTATAAAATGTGCCCCGTTATGATTTTATGTGCCCCGTCGAGATTTCCCTCCTATTGCAGAAGACTTCTTTAGCTAGCGCAATAAGTAGTAAAAATGAGGTTATCGGATGAAGTGAAATACTTGAGAAACAGTAAATTTTCACACACAGTGGCTGTAAAAAATATTTCCGAAAACATTACGTAAAAAATTTCATTGCCCCGCATAGATGGCATGTTGGTACCCATGTATTGTTTCTGGAAATAATTTTCAAAAACTTACCATGGTTTTTTATCTAACGTGGCAATTTACTGTAGGTAAATAGTGCTTCAATGCACTGATTTTATTGTATAATTTAAAACAGTCATAGTTTAAAAAAGAAAATTCAAAAGATAAATGTATACCCAACTAGCCTCGGTCTCTCCTACACTGGATATCTCGCTACTAGACACCGTATTCGGGATTAAGATTCGTGCTTAAAAGTTTCAAGCCGGTTGATTGAATTTTAAAACAGATATCTAGTCAAGTTTGGTGCGGATCGAAGTGAATGAAATCAAAGAGTTAAATGGTCGCTCATGGCGGTTGTATTTTTTCTTACGACTGCTCTCCGCTTTGAATGGAACAGATGGAGTGAAAGGGGAAAAATCCTTTCAGATACGCTCGTCTCATTTTTCCGCCTTTCTGTTTTTTCCGTATTTTCCCTCCGCCTTTTTCCCTGTTCCTCTCCCATCGCCACGTCTTCCTCTACGCTGCCCCCCCCTCCCACCCTCTTCCCCACCTCCTCCTCCACTTCACGTCTTCAAAATAGCATTCCCCGCCTCCTCATATCCCTGCCCACCCGGAGCGCTTTAAAATAATCTCTCTACTCTCAACTAACATCTCCGCATTCTTTTTGTGCGTTACGCTGACCAGGGTGCTAAAATAGAATGTGCGGCGTAGGCCTTTGTTGTAAACTCGTCAACACTCCAAACTTTACTTCCATCCACCCCCACCAGCTCTTTGACTCAGAAAACACCTTTTCTTTGCTTGCTAAGTTTCTCTAATAATGTATAAGTTTTATTGTAAAGAACTCGTTTGTAATAATATTAGGGTGACCAACCGTTTCTCTAGATTTTTTTAGAGCCACTGATCCCTTTCTCCTTCGACAACATCATCCTTAATCTTAGCATGCGTTCTATTCTTCTTTACACCGTCCTCAAACCCTCTTCGCTATCTTTTCCTTCCCCGCTTCCCCAACATTATCCTCTCTATCACGACTTTCAGCATCCTCTTCCCCCCCAATTACCTGCTCTAGCAACCTATTTTACCTCTTAATCTCCTTCAGTAATTTCCTCTATACACCCACCATTCTAAGCTCTTCCTCCTTAGGTTTGCTTTCCGTTCGTCGCATTTTCTCCGTCTCCTACAAATACGCGCATCTCAAACGACTGTATCCAGAACACTCTTTCCGTTAAACTCGCGTTTCTACACCGCATCATACTCTATCCCACATTAATCTCTCCACCAAGCTTTTCATTGCATTCTTGTACAAGTGCCCCGTCATCATTTCCCTCTTATTGTTGAATACTTCTTTCGCTAGCGCAATAGGTAGTAAACTTCAAGTTATCGGATGAAGTCAAATACCTGGGAATCAGTGTATTTTCTCGCTCAGCGTGGGGAAAAACACGAAGCATTAGCGGCGCTGCATTTAAATGACTAGGATTTATCAAAGAAATAGTTGAAATTTTCTTTGATGAAAGGGATATGTTATCTTCATCTACTCATGCCAAATCTTAAGTTAGCCGCTAGCGTTTGGGACCGTATTCAGGGAGACTGAATGCGCAAAATTAACAAAATACAAAGAGATACCGCACGCTTCGTTAAGAATTGCTTCGAGAAAACAGAGAGTGTAGCACAGCTGATGAAAACAATGGGTTTGGAGCCACTAAAGCCTCAAAGACTGCACGCTAGACTGAAATTACTTTCAAATTTCGAGCATGCGAGTTTCAGACTGACGCAGAGGATATTGTTTTAATCCCGTCCTATTCATCTGGAGTTGAATGAAGCGATTAATAATAAAGATAAAGCACAAGGTACAAAAATCCCTCTTTCAATGCACCAGTGGTTACTACAAACAAAGCTTTACCGAAATTCATTCAATCTCCAATATCATACTATTTGCTGTGAAGCAATAAAGCGGTTATCTGAAAAAAATATTCGGGTGGAGATCTACTGCAAAACAGTGAGCGGATTGATTGCTTCTGATGGTGATTGCTGTTGCGCAAATTTTACTCCTTAGGAACATTTGATTGTAATTAACTGTTGTTGTTTATCTTAAGGTTTAAACATGGAAGTTGACTTCTATGCTAGTAGCGAATGTAGCAATATCTGGAATCGTATTTTCTTTCTGCAACGTTCTGCTTACACATAACTTCCGGCTTTTTTCAAACAAATGGATGGCGAAAGTAAACAATGAATATGTCAATTACGAAAATCACCCATGTTTGGCAATAATACCGTTCATATATCGCTGTTTGAGTCCCATAGGCATTCGTGGGTTTAATAAATTGTATTATTTACAATAATGATGCACTCTTACGTCGAATTAAGCGTGTTTATTGTGACAGTAGTTATTATCTAATGAGAGATTAGGCATAAAGCTTACCTCATGGGTTATTTATCATATTAAATATTTTCAAGTTCAAATTAATATTTATATATGCAACAATGAGTCCTCCTCCAACTAAGTCATTCGTTGTTTGCATTTTAAATCTCTTTATGCTGTCATGACACCAAGATTCCTCCGGATGCGAGGCGACTTTATCGCAGTATTGATATGCTGCCTACAGCCAAAATAGAAGCCAGTGTAATTTCTCTGCAAGTATGAATCTCGTTTGATTACTACCACTATCAATCCCTACCGCCAAGGAAGTCCGTGCTTACACATCGAAGCATCCATTGTTAGCGACTTGCAAGGCTACTGTCATAGAAGTGACTTCCATATGTAAACCCGCCTTGATGATACTGTAAAGAGGTCGAATCAATTCGAAATTCCATCATAATTATTGATTCACGAGCCTACATTGTATACATCATCAAAGCTCTAGTCTCACGGTATTTTTTTTGGTAAATGTATTCATGAAATCCACATTAATGAAGAAATTTCATCGACGCGCATGCCCCGATGTCACATTGTGAGGAGAAATTCAATAATTTGGCACTGATCGGCTGGCGGCCTGAACGAGAATTTTTTGCTGAAAAGAATTTCTGTTGCATATTCTGCAATGAAGGAACAAATAGCCGTTAATTTTCCTCATAGCAAACAACCTTAAGCATAGTAATTAAGAGGAAATAAATATATGTAGCCGATGTAGTCTTTGGCAAGGGTGTGTTTGAAGTGCATACGCGCAGAAAAGCCAATCATTTGTGGTGTTTCGACAGGAATTTACAAAGTTACAAAAGGTCGAAGAAGTAACTTCCATATGGGTAGTTGGCTGTACTCAGTATCGCGTAATCGCATGCGATATTTCATTTATACATACATATATAACATCGACGTGCCACTTGAAAGTGACTTCTAAGACTACCTTCATAGAAGTATTTTTATATATATAGCGATATTTTCCTTATGTTCCTCATGGAAGCGTGATCGGCCCTCTTTTATTCATCATTTATATCAATGACCTAAGTTCTCGAGTTAGTATAAATTACGATTATTTTCAGACTATACAGTTATCTACCATGAAATAAGCGAATATTCGGACTTAGAAGTTCTGTCATCGGACCTAAACAACGTTCATTCGTGGTTCCAGGAGTGGGGGTTAGGATTGATTTATTATTTATTATTAATATGATTAATTAATATAGTTAATTATAAATATTATTAATATAATTAATCAATATAGTTAATTATAAATATTATTAATATAATTAATAAAATAATTAATATAATATTAGGATTAATATTTGTAAATGCTCCTAGGATCACTTAGGGGGTTAGAATTAAATATTAGTAAATGCTCCTCAGTTCACTTCCTGCGAAAGTATACCTATACCTTGGGTGGAGTAAACATAAAATCTTCAGATACAGTAAAATACCTTGGAATTACCTGAACTTATGGTATATCGTGGTGAGCACGCATACAAAACATATGCGGCACAGCATTAAAGAAACTAGGTTTTGTTAAGCGGAAAATCTGTCCTTATTAGCGTATAAGGTCCTCGGATGAAAAAGGAAAATAGAGATGCTACTTCGCTCTGCTAAGGCCACACCTCGAATGAGCCGCGGGCATTTGGGACCCTGGTTATAAATATTTAACCAAAAACTTCATAAAACACAAAGAAAATCTGCGTGCTTCGTGAAAAACTGCTACGAGCAAACATTTAGTGTCTCACAACTTTTAGAGGGATTAAGGTGGGAGGCCCTAGAAACTCGGAGGCTACACGCTAGGCTTAGATTGCTTGAGAAACTCAGAACTGGTGTGTTTCAGAGTAATACAGAGAATATTATCATGACGCCTCTCTACATTTTTAGACCTGACAGATGCGATATAATAAAGAGAGATACACTGCCGAACAGATAGGTACAAATACTCGTTCTTTCCGCACACAAAAAGCGACCACAATAAAAACTGAGCTCTACTTAATACACTTCCATATTACACGTAATCATTTCACCTCCTAAAACCTTACATCTTGACAAGGCTGGTGACCTAACAACCCCTGCCACACGCCCATCTGGCGGCTCGCAGGATAATATGTACAAGCACATTGAGGAATAATCGCTCTGCACTCAGATTACCCACGGTACACGTCACGACCAGCGTTCATCTTTGATTACACCCTTGCCTCCAGCTGTCTGCTCAACCATCGGCCGCCTTGGTGCGGTCACTCCTCTCTGACATTAATTGTTATCCTTCCCTCTCTTACGCCAGAGCCTCCGCAGAAGAGGCGGGGTAATGACGTCACAAGCAGGCCAAAAATCAGGCCAACCTCCCCCCATCCATTTTTGGTGAGAGCAAAGGAAAAATAGCACCCGCGCCTTTCTCCCCATCTGCCTATATACCCTCTTCTCTTAGACACTCTACATCTTCTTTGAGTGCTATGTCCGGTCCCCCTGACGTCGGCTATTACTCCGGCGTAGACTTCTCTGTCCTTTGCTAAACGGAACAGAGCTACTCTACTCTCTAGATTGCGGTCTATTCCCATTAATTTCTTAGCCAGGACATCTGCCTCCCATCGAAACCGCTTCTGCTCTCAATTTTTTCCTTCGCGATGAGGTACAGCAGAATTTTTTTTTATATCTTATGCCTCAAACATGTCATCTTTCCTGTTTCAAAATTTGATAAGAGTTATCTTTCTTGTTTCAAAATTGGATAAAAATTTTCTTTCTATACTGCTCCCAACAGCTCTTTTGTTTCCTCACCTCCGCCCTTTCGGTTACTTCAACGTCATTCGTGGTCGAGTTATAATTAAAATATCTGTTTTCCTGCTGGGATTAAATTTCTCGGGGCGTTTATGTGGAGGAAGTAGAATTAAGGAAAGTAGTACGGCATAGGAATCCTCGAAGAGAAGCAGTAAGATTCGACGGGATTTGTGCACTGTATGGACAAGAATATGGGCAACTAAGAAAATAAAATACTGCCAACTAAGAAAACCAAGATCAAGCCCAAGCAAATTATGATGACTCAAACAAAAATAGCGTTTGACCGTAGGGGTCTTTTTACAATTTGTAACTAAGTAAACGTAATTGTTGAAGGCGTAAATTTGTGGAATGACTCTACCGACATGACTAAAAAGAGAGAACTCTTAGTATTTTCCACACTTAAAACTTTAATTCCCGACCCAGGTTTGAAAATGATTGCAAGGCAGTCGAAAACTGGGTCGGGAATTAAAGTTTTAAGTGTGGAAAATGCTAAGAGTTCTCTCTTTTTAGTCATGTTCGACTTCGACGTAGTTTCTCTCTTCACTAATATCCCTATTGGTGAAGCAGTAGAAATAATCAAGACTTTCACAAGTGACAGCCTCCCGGGAGACATTCCAAGGATGGTGGAATTTTGCCTCAGAAACGCCTACTTCACGTGGAACGGTAAATTCTACAAACAAACAAATGGAGCTGCAATGGGATCCCCTCTCTCACCGGTGGTCGCCAATCTTTTCATGGAAGATTTTGAACGGAAAGCCTTGCAGTCCTTCCACAAAAAGCCAAAACTCTTTGTGAGGTATGTGGACGACACATTTGTGGTATGGCCACATGGAACGGATGAACTCGAGAAGTTCTTGCACCACCTGAACGCACAAAATGCAGCCATCACATTCACCATGGAGACGGAAACGGACAACTGCCTGCCTTTTTTAGACGTCCTCGTCGAGAAAAGAAAAAATGGGTCTTTAGGACACTCCGTTTTTCGGAAAAAGACCCACACGGACCGATACCTCCATGCGAACTCCCATCACCACCCTCAACAGAAAGCCGGAGTAATTAAAACTTTATTCCACCGAGCATGCTCGCTCTCAGACGCTGCTTCCATCGCAAAAGAGAAACGACATCTAATGGAAACTTTCCAGATGAACGGCTTCCGGCGAGAAAACATCCTGAAGATAATCCGCAAGATGGAACGGAAGCAGCAACTGATGGCCCCAAAGAGGGCCTATGAAGAGAGCCGTACTACAGAAAAGGCGAGGGCACACGCCATCTTACCTTACGTCGCCGGGACCACGGAAAGAATCGCAAGAGCCCTCCAGAAACACAACGTCATGACCAGATTTAAATGCGTTACCAAGATGGCGAGTATCCTCGTCAACTCGAAAGACCACCACCCTAAAGACATCTATGGAGGAGTATACCAAATAAAATGTAGTTGCGGCAATTCCTACATCGGCCAGACTTCAAGAGCTCTGAAATGCCGAGTGCAAGAACACCGAAGGGCCGCAAAAAAAAAACAGGCAATTCAGCCAGTCAGCGGTGGCTGAACATCAATGGAGTGGACCGACCCACAGCATTGACTTTGACAACGCCTCATTATTGAATAAAGAAGGCCGCTATTACCCAAGAGTCATCAGGGAAGCAATTGAAATCGCAAAAACACCTGCGAATTTCAACCGCGAAGACGGCTACACCCTCGCCAGCGCGTGGAAACGGGTCTTCAGAGAGTCCAACCAATGAGAGCACACCTCCACAAATTTGGCGCCAAACTACGTGTATATTAAGAGGACCAATTCCTGCATCGTCACTTCAGTGGACCTGAGGAAGCCAACTGGAACGTTGGCGAAATATTGTCCGAAATAATGGATACACGCGGATGGAAACCCGGAACAATCGCTGCCCACAGCACAATTAACTTCTTAGAACTTCGTGAATATCATTCTACGGCAATTTAATAATAATACGAGGTAAAATAAGTGGAATGAATTAGAAGGCGGATACAAGTACTATAGGGATTTCAAAACCAACATTCGACAATATCATCTATGGATGAGAAATTGCGCCAATCACTATCATTTTGATAACAAATAAAGGATAGATTGTTGAACCTACTCCGAGGCCACACATGAATAGTAGGTTGCACTTTAACATCCACATCAGCCTATCTAGATCATACCTTCTTATTTCTAAGGCTCTCAACAGGTAATACGCCAAAATAATGTTGCTGTAAATTACCCGTAAAAGATCCACACAGCAGAGAAAAGACTCACGATGGAAGTTTTATATGCCTCTTACACATTTCCTGCAGTAGATATTTCCTCTCTTGAATTTACAAAGTAACTGTTAGGTCTCAAAAATAGCCAGCTATTATTCACAGCATCAAGAAGTTCATATCTTTTCAATCTTTATTGAATATTCACCACAGTCCCACTTTAACAACAATTAACAACGGCAATTTACGACTCGACTGAGAAGACTTTTTTTTAAGTGGCGCCATGGACTGAGTGAACTAAATGTGGAAATTGAGGCAACACATTACCTACTAGGGAGGTAGGCAACGATTCCCAACATTTAAACCCGTAATTTATATTCATGGTATAATGTGTACCGTAATTTGGTAAAGTTTCTTCTCCCGTGTCACGTATTTTCAAACTTTTGCTCGTACATTGATAATCATAGTTTCGTTTAATTTTGAAGGGTATAGTGCAGTTGGTCAAAACTCAACCTCCTACCAAACACACTTGAGGTGGCTTCCGGGTTGATACGGTAATGTAGAAATAGAACTGAGAGTACCTTTTTTATCTGCCATGTATGTTGAGACCATTGTGGCCGCAAACGAAAGTATGATTCTTAAAGTCTAATCTCTGACCGCACCGCTGATCGCACGTCATACATCTAACATACCGTGCCCCTCTGTGCACTTTTCTCAGAAGAAATGGACGAGGACTGGAGCCATTTTTATCTTTTAAGTCGACTTTGCAGATATGAGCGCGACGACATTCCTCACGGGTGGCATGAGTCGCAATCCTCAGCAGTCATCTCGCGAGCTCCTCTCTCTGTGTAACGCCGCCAGTTCTACTATGGCTTCCCCACGTCGGAATCAAGGCCCAGCGCACAAGTCGTTTCGCTCGCTTTGAGAAGACCACGGACGATTGGAGGCCTCCTATTTTTCATAGTTGTGTCCTTTGCTTGCTACCCATGCGTGAAGCGGGTGACGGCCGAAAATTATCGACCTTTGATTGCATTTAATGACAGTGCTTCCATTAATTAATTCTAATGGCATGGCAAACAGCTTGTAAATGGACAAATCTGAATCTTTTCTTGCGAAGCCTCATTCAGATATCATTGATGAGTTGATCTAAAAATTCGAAACTTGTTACCTTTATGACAATAAAGTAAATTTATCTCAAATTTATGTTAACCGCTCGATAAAAATCAAAATATGCGTATACTCGGTCGCATTAAATTTATAATACTGTTCTATCTGATAAATATTTGTAATTATTTAGAGATGTTTATAGAGTCATCAGCGTCATTGTTTACATTCAGTTTTCTAAAAATGTTCTACTTAAAACTATTGTCTGTTCTAACAATTGCAATTTAATGAGAAGGGATGAGAACGGAATTCATACCTAGTTCTAGCCGGCAATTTAGCATCTTTAACTTGATTATTAGTTTTAACAATATTTTGTCACGACGGAAAAAGTGATCGGTAGGGACATAAGTTCGCAGTGAAATGTTTACAAAATCTAAAAACCACCAATGCCTTATACGTGGGGTATTGGCAATATCCCACTTACAAGGCATTAACTGTATCTTAAAGAAAGTGAAACTGTTATTCCTGCTGCCAGATTTGTCACTTTTAAGAGAGAGCTTTATTACATACATGTGTTGTGACTGAACTGAAGCCACATGGAAGTAAAGCCATGTTTTTAAATCAAAATCTCTTTAAAGAGGACTTTTAATAGCTAAGTATTTATCCTCTTCTGTGCAACATGGAAGTGGCCTATGGACCATTGTTTTCCCAGAAGACTCATTAGTATCTAGGTATTTTAGCGAAATCAAAATAAAGAATCTCCACGTCACAGGAAACATGCCAGATTAGTTAAACTTTCCGAAATATGCATTATGCATTTGGACTGGAGTTCTTTCTATGTGGAATTCTTGGTTTTCTAAAATTCTTTGCTGCATATGTAATCATATAATTTGACAGATTTGCAAATTTTAATAGCGAGCCGAGATCTGAGTGAGATTTGCAGCCCAGTACCGTAGGTAATGCCATCTGGCGTCCGAAGTTCCAGGTTGGATTGTTTTTCTTACCCTGGCCAGCTAGAGTCTGGTCTGTGGCCTGTTTTGTAGTTTAACACGCAAACTATTTCTTTTTAGTCTCCTGTGTTGTGAAGGGCGACTGTTAGTACATGCAATTTTGTTTTGAGTATTACATTAAATAATATACAAATATATACCCTTTTGGTGAACGAGAATGAATAAGCAAACGAAGTTCGATGCAAACGATTATATTCCAGAGGTAAGAAATGGCGCATATGTCTTAAGTTCCATTAACAATCGCGTTGTGAGTCTTGTTTATTTATTTCGTTCCTTGGTGATGTCTGCCAGCTTCGTCAGGTCGACCCTCTCTCGTGGCGCTCCAACCAGCTGGCAGCAGACAGTCGCCACACCCTTTATTATAGAATATGTAGAATCTAGTGTTCAGAGAGAGAATTGGGTGCGGAATATTGAGATAGAAATCGTATTAAAAGGCGTTTCATAGAGGCTAAATTTTCAAAATTTTATACCCCACCTCCATTTGGGGCGGTGGTATTCCATACACCGCCGGTCCCCGCGGTATGATTTTTTCTTGGATGTGTTGTCCCGCTTTTTCTGTGTTTGAAAGTTGGCAACCCCGATGGGAGGTCCACTCAGCAGCCATTTCCTCCCTCGCTCCCTTCAGGATTGTCGTCTGGGCGACGCATGTCTCCACATTCGCCTAACAACGAGCTACTCCGCCCAAGGGGACGATAAATGTCTTCTCCGGCATGTTCCCCCGAGAGGCCATCCCCGCGTTTGCGGAGAATTCTATACGCATGCAAGACGATTTCCTTCCCGGGTCGCGCCTCTTCCTCCCGCGCCCAGGTGGCCCTTTGTAAAGACTACACTAGGAACCACGCCCCCTTTTGCCGTGCGCGACCCAACCCACCTCTCCGTCCGCAGTCTTCCGACGAGTCCATCCCGTAGGTTAAGGTAGCTTGAACGATACATCATCTTCTCCTTTCCTGGTTTAGGGCTTACTCCTTTTCCGGCTTCACTTTACTATCTCATCCTCAGTCTTTCCATATTTCTAGGATCCAAAGCCTGCTTTGGTTGTATTTGTTTAGGCATTCGTAGTACATGCTCTTTCCAAGTACGAGTGTGTTTTTGAAGTAAGCACCGTTTTGAAATTCGGCCACTGCAGTTGTGCGGTCGGCATTTGCCGCATGCGCGCTGTTTACCTGCATCTGTTATAAAGCCACAGACGTCATTACGGAAACATTCGACCGTGTTTACGTTTGTTTATGGGATATATATAATGCCTCCGCCGCGCCGATTGAGAATCCTGCCGACTGTGAAATACGTGCTATGTCTCTTTTTCTTAGTGCTAAAGGCGTGAAAGTGGCTAAAATTCATCCTCAGATCAGTGGGCTTTATGGATAAAACATTATGAGCGACGGAATGGTACAGAACTGCGCCGTGCAATCCTAAACAAAAGGCGTGGCATACTGAGTAAGGAGGTCGTATTGCTCCTTTACAATGCCCGTCCACACACGATCAATCAAACTCAAGATATCATCGGATCATTTGGCGGGACTGTACTGAGGGTGATCAACTTGATCACCCTTCATACACTCCCGATCTAGTGCCCAATGACCACCACCTGTCTGTTTGGACAACATTTGAAGATGCATCTGAGTGGTCAGCGCCATGGCGACGATTATGAGGTCAAAACGACCGTGTTGCGGTGGTTGTCAAATAAGGCGGCAGGCTTCTATGAGGATGGGATTCCTCAGCTGGTTCTACGATGCGGTAAGTAGATATATAGTAGGTAGTGGAAATTGTGTAGGAAAGTAGATTAAGGTACAGGTTTTCATATAAAAATAGAATTGTTAAGAAATGTACTCTTCTTTTTTTATTTCAAAACGGTACTTACGTAAAAACACGCCTTGTATTTTTTATTTGTAGATATATTTCCACACACTACTGAATTGTTTTCCATTGGTTGAACTTATTTTTTTTTACTCTTTTAGATGCATTTCTTAATTTTTCCAACTTTGTTTCCTCTTTTAAAACTCGATAAAATTTCATCTGTGATGACTCTATTCGTCCTATTGCTTTTTGTTGTGCTACCCCACATCCTGAGCGATGAAACACTGTTCGAGCTGCCTATGTATATTATCAAATTTTATCTGAGTTTATCTCTTGGTTTTGCTTTTTAAAATTCTTCGTATCGTCCCATATATTCTTTAGAAGATGTAAATTTCAATTGCGACATCTTTGTCCTGGTCGCATGTCATATCCCACCCAAAATACCGGAAATTGGCCACCTGTTCCCTGTTACGATTTATCATTTCAAATGTATGTGACCTCATGATAAAGACAATTATTTCACTATTTTCAAAGTGTCGTAACATCAGCTTCTCACTACCTCACTTTTCGAGATATTTGCTAGTAAATACCAGGTAAATACCAAATACATTTGCTGGAAATACCAGTCATTTTATGTGCCATATGTGAGTATGAGCTCCAGAGAGACTATCATTTTTAAAGCTCTCTTTTTTCTTTTTTCTCAGCTATTTTAAAAATAATCCATTATTCTATGCAATGATTTCCACAAAATTACAGAAAAATATTCAGCTGTTTGAACGTTTTCATCATTCGGCGTGAAAAAGTTAGTCAAAGCAGAGCTCCGTACATGTATTTTATTTATTTTTTAAATAAATAGTCATTAATTTCATTTTAAGTAAATTACCTACATGCAATACAAGCCCTTCTCAGCCAGGGCAGAGTTTATTGCATATAATGCATCTTGGTATTTTGATTCAAGTGTGGGTTTTCACATGGAAGTTGACTTCTATGGAAGTAGCGAGTGTAGCGATATCTCGAATCGTATCGCCACGTGCAGCGCATTGATCTGCTTACACATAACTTCCGGCTTTTTCCAAACAAATAGATGACGGAAGTAAACAATGAATGTAGGAATCATAGAAATCTCCTAAATTTAACAATAATGGCGTTTGTATACAGCTGTTTGAGCCCTATTGGCACTCGTGGATTTAATGAATTTACATAAATTACATTAATTGTGCATTATTACATCGTATCGAGTAAAAGAACTAATACAATGATTGTGATTATCAAATGAGAGCAAATTCATAAAGCTTACCTAAAGGGTTCTTCAGCATTTAAAATACTTTCAAGTACAAATAAATATTTACAGGTGCAACAATGAGTCCTCCCCCCACAAAGTTATTCGTTGTTCTCAGTTACAAACTCCGTTTGCTGTATTGTGACCAAGATTCCACCGGATGCGATGAGAATATATTGCAGCATAAATATGCTACTTGCAGGAAAAATAGCACAGTCTATATTCCTTGCAAGTAACAACTGCGGTCGATTACCACCACTATCGCCCTCTACTGCCATGGAAGTACGTGCTTACACATGGAAGTGTAGCTTACAAGCGACTTCCAAGGCTACTGTCATGGAAGAGACTTCCATGTATAACCTCGCCTTAAGAGATAACGCTGTGCAATGAACCTCGGTCCATGACAACAGTAGAAGTTTCGTGAAGTCGATACATGCATTGTAGCGACGATGCTGCAATTTTCACATTTTTATTTTAAATTATAATCAAGTAAGCATTCAATGGAGCAAGTTCCTTGAGTATGCTCTTGGAATACATTAATCGGCAAAAGGAAATTACTTTGGGAATGTTCATTTGCTGAAATCATAAATTTGCACAACGTAGTACATTATGCTTTCATTCACTACATTTACCAATCAATTTCAGATCGATTTGACCGGGTTAGATTGGTGCGGTAAACGCAACAGGCAAGTGGAATCGATCTGAGAAGCGGGCTGGCAAAATATAATCGTTATTATAATATATTCAAGTCGTGTTGAAACCAGTTATGACAAGTAATGGGGTGTTATGTGACATTAATGATATCGTAACAGAGAGCAATTTTACCTCCTATAGGGAAATTTTTTATCACTCGGAATGCGACTGAAAAATTTCTTATTCTGCATTTTTTTACGCACCGGATCGATCATGCTTCAACTAATAGATTCGATTGATCAATATCGATATTTTAAGTCCGAGTTGGTAAACCAGGCGATCTGAGTCGGCTCATCTGGACTTTTCAGATCGGTCTGAGTTCAGGTCGATCTGAAACCGATTGGTTAATGTAGTGTAAGTAGGTAAGTGTTCTGCCAGTTACGCTGGGTTTTCATGAAGATTAAGCTGCCTTTACTCATTCTTTAGAACAATAAGCACCTAATCCTGCACGGAACATGCGGGAAGCAGAAAATGTGGATAAGGCGGTTTATTGCCTCCTAAGATCGGCTGAGACGGAAGAGGAGCTCGAATCGAGGAGACGCGGGTTTCTCGGATGACACCGCCAATGTAGGGAATGCTCCTGATTGGACCTCTCCCATGCCCCTCTTCATCTTGTGGTTTCCGCGGGATTTTCTTGATACGTAAGATAACCCAGCCGAAGACGAGACGAGCCGGACAGCTTGACCTTCCGAATCTCCCGAACCTCCATCCATTCAACGACCATTTTTTTACGTCAGTCAATTCAGTCTTGTGATTTTTTTCGGTCAACCTATCAGGTATATTCAGCTGAGGATGATAAAATCTCTTTCAATCCAAAGAAACCGCCGGCATCTGTCTCCTTACTAAATTTCATTCTTCACCTTGTCGTGCGTCCAAACCCTCTTCTTCCCAACCATTAAGGTCGCTGGAGCGGAAATCCTAGGTCATTTAGAGCACATTTAAATAATTATTCCACTTTTAGTCTTCTTTTAACGCAAAATAAATACTCCTATGCGTCTCAGTTAAATGAATTCCATTCCTGAAGTGCGATTCAGGAAGGTAGAACAATGCTTCTCTATAACTGCCATCACTCCTTCATTTGATCCCGAGTATTTTTCAGGCCACTAAATCCTTTAGATTTTGGAATAGGTGAGAGTCAAAGAAAGCTAAATCTGGCAATTAGGGTGGATGTTTAAACAGTTCGTGCTTGAAATCCCTGAGAAGTAGGATTAATTCAACTATCTTGGAAGTACCATCACGTGGGACGGAAGAAGTACTACCGGCATCAACCGAAGAATAGCCCAAGCTAAGAAAGCGTTAATGGGAAAAAGACAATTGTCCTGCTCAAAGAAGATAAGACTACAAACCAGGAGACAATATTTGATGTCATTCGTGTGGAGCGTGGCCCTCTATAGATCGGAAGCTTGGACCATTGATAAAGCTGACCAGAATAGACTCAAAACCTTCGAACCTCCGGTGCTGGAGAAGAATACCGAAGATAAAATGGACGGACAAAGTAAGAAATGATGAAGGGTACAGAAGAATATAAGAAGGACCATATGGAACACCATGCAGAAAAGAAGAACCATATGGATTGGACACACTCTGAGGCGCAATGGGTTTGTGAAGAACGTAATTGAAGATAAAATAGGGGAAAGTCTTCAGAGGAAGACTCAGGAATAAGTTCATGGACCAAATAAAGAGAAAAATACATTGGGAGAGCTACCCGGAAGTAAGGGACCTAGCACAAGATAGGGGAAAATGGAGGGCTGCAGTCAACCAATCTTAGATTGCACGACCAATGATGATGAAGCGTTTAATTATTTTATTCCAGTACCTCTTAATGTCGGTTAGAGATCGCAGGCTCTTTCTTCATTTCATTTCGATCGAGAGAGGGAGAGAGAGAGCTGTAACCCGAGCCCCAGACAAAAACTTGAAAGCGCCAAAAAGTTGAGGGAGACGGGTGCCTCGAACCTAAAATTTTGATTGAGTCCTCACTGCGGTGGCGGAGGAGTTTGACGGCGGCGATGGTTACTGCCCTCCCGCCGTCACTCATCCGTGAATGACGGCTCTCCGTGTCGTCGCCCAAAATTACGGCGATCTGCGCGAATCCCCCCTACCTCCCCCTCCCCCGACCGCTTGATGGGCCTTCGCCCATCAAGTGGGGCGTCTCGGCTGGGAGGAGGATGATTTACAACCACGTTTTTGTCTCTCCCGGCGGCGTATTCAAGTGACAGTGAGACTCTTAAAACTGTGCAGTTCCTCCCGCAAACATCCCAACTGTGTTCTAATGCTCTATTTCGATAAGAAGCACAGAAGAAGATAAGAAACACAATGGAAAGAAATTTCACGAAACGGTCAGTTACCAAAAAAATAAAAATTACTTTAGGGAGTTCCAAATTTAGCAGACATTATGGGCTCGTATGGAGATTCGTTTCCTGTACGAATCCCCAATTAAGGCTGGAGGTGCAATGTTGCCAAAATAGCTGCAGTAAATCAAATTAATTGGCAAGCAGTATGCTAGCTGTGCATGAAGGAATATTCAGTACACCAATATTTTTCACTTGAGTACCTATCTTAGCTTAAGCGTGGAATTGGAAATGGTTGCCTGTGTGCCCCAGAGATGAGCCAACTTGGTGTGAGTTTGGCAGCAGTGTTCTCTACAAGTTCCATAGTGTCAATATGAGGCATCTTGAGCGGTATTCGTGAGTCATTAGGAGCACATTTTAATGACTTGATAAGATGGTCAGGAAACTTTTCGAACCAATAATCACAGAAGTATATTGACATGTATATAGAACTAATAACGATGCAAATATTATGCTCGAAAATTTTCGCCTTAACGGAGGCATGGTTATTACTTGGGTTTACTGAATGGAATTAGAAATTTAAGCGAAAATCACATGTAAATATGTGTTTTTTACTCGGCATGATACCTTGATGTTTGTTAGCCACCATTACGGCAATATAAAATAAATTATTTCTCGCCAAAGAGAAAATCTGTACACATGTCATCGAATCATCTACCCAGCGAGCGGCCGCATAGGCGTGTGGTAAGTGGGTGTTAGGACACCAGCAGTGTAAAGATGTAATAAATGAGGTTTTGGAGGTGAAATGGTGACGTGTATTATGGGAGTGTATTTCGTGGAGCTCAGCTTTTATTGTGATCGCTTATTGTGCGCGGAAAGAACGAGTTTTTGTACCTATCTGTTCGGCTATGTATCTCTCTTATTATATCGCTAATATATATACTAAATATGGAGCGCTCTATATATGCCGTAAACGATAGAACCTCTCCAATGATAATTACATCAATAGGATGAATATAAATTTGTTTGATGAAGCCAAATTCTAGGGAATCACCGTAACTTAAAGAGGCGTTTTTTACCAAACTTTTACTTTTTGTATATAACTACAAATAAGATGGTAGGAAGGTCCTCGAACGAAAAAGTAAAAGAGAGATTCCTCCTTGCGAAAGGTGTGCCATGTTTCAAATGTGCCGTCAGAATTTGTACCTTACGCGGACATATTTAATGAACAAAATAATTAAAATGCCAAATAAAGCCATACGCTTCTTTGAAAACGGCTCCGAGAGAACAGAGTGGGCAACACAGCTGATTATGAGGATAAGGTTGGGAGCCGCTCAAGACTCGGAGGCTTTACTCTTGGCTAAGATTACTTGAACTTTTCAGTTCGCGTGAGTTTCAGGTAAACACAGACGTGAGACGATATTATTATAGCCCCGTTCTATACTACTAGGAAAGGTGGTGAGATCTCTTACAGTCAGCTTAATTGATGGGTGTTGACGTTATTTTTCCAGAGATAAATAGCTGAAACTACATGATGTCGATAAGACGAAAACAACTGATTGAATTTCATCTGGGCGTCACTAGAGTTATGTATACCTGCTATATATGTTATGTATAGCTGCTAAAAAAATATCTGCCAATATGGCCACCGTCAAACGGTTCGTGACATCATTTACTCGAATCCCTGGACGTTCCTCGTCGAAAAAGCTAAGAATGAATTTGCGTTACATGCCCGTAATTCCTTCCGCCTTGAGGCAGATAAATAACGTCGCTAGGCGTATCTCGCATTGCTGGTATTTAAGGTAACTTAGCGATTTTCTTTTTTATGCCATGATATTACCATAACATTATTTTTCGTAATCCTTATTCAATTCTCAACACGATGGTATGGTTTTTCGAGAAAAAATTTTGCAAAATTTATGTCAACGACTCCAGTAGTCGCAAACGTTTATCTTCCTGGAAGAATGGAGTAGGTAGGAAATGTATTTTTTGGCGCGTCACGTGACTTATAAACAAACGCGAATATCTAGCATACTAATCAACTTAGATAAAATATAACGACACCGTCTGATAGTCCAAATTAACCCGCATCCAATGATGTACTTGCCTTTGCTACGAAGTGAATAAGTAACCCACAACAGCCGAAAAACATTTTAATATTAAATATCTCGCATACTAATTAACTTAGATAAAATATATCGACACCGTTGGATAGCTCTAATTAACCCACATCAAATGTCCTCCTCATCTTTATGTCAATACGCCCGCACCAGTCCGAAATGAATAATATATAGCATCCCAGGAAAACGCTCATGCATGGCATTCGTTGATGAAATAGTCCACGTCCTTCATAGTGTTGAGTGCAATTCCGCGTCGATAACCTTGAGCTCCACTCTCAAGTTTCAACTGCGACGCAAAATTGCTTCCGCGTTTAATCATTCCCCCTCCCCTTCCTTCTAGGTTGCATGACACATCCTTCTGAGACGTCTTCCAGAGCACATTCTGACTGTAACACCATTGCCGAAAACTAGCGCGTCACGTGACTTATAAACAAACGCGATTATCTAGCATACTAATTAACTTAGATAAAATATAACGACACCGTCTGATAGTCCAAATCAACCCACATCAAATGATATCTTCGTCTTTACGACAAAGTGAATATTCAACCCACAACAGCCGAAAAACGTTTTAATATTAAATATCCAGCATACTAATTAACTTAGATAAAATATAACGACCCCGTTGGATAGCTCTAATTAACCCGAATCAGATGATTTCCTCGTCTTTATGACAAAGTAATCAATAGGACCGCAGCAGACTGAAATGTATAATATCTCGCAACCCAGGACAACGTCCGTGCGTGGTATTCATTGATGGAATAGTTCACAACATTCGCATAGATTGTTAGGTGCATGGCCTATACTGCATCGACAAACTTGAGCTCCACTCCGGCCTCAAGTTTCAACTTGCTCAGCTGCAACGTAATTTTTTTTCACCATTACATCATTCCCGACCATGCGACCTCCTCTTTCTTCGAGGTCGCATTATGCTGTTGTCAATAATAAGCGAAAGGACAACAAACCAGCTATGGGGGACGCTCCCGCCCATGAGCGTTATACCATCTGATATTAAATCTAAACAAAGGTGTTGAGGTGAAATAAAACAGGGAATACAAGTTTTCAAAAATTTATTTATTTTTTTCAAAATTTTATTACAAGAACACCAGTCAGCCAGCTTGTGAGCATTTTTCCTGGCACATTGTAAATTACTTTGAGAATGAGCGTCAATGAAACAGCACTCATTTGTTGACAATGTCTTTAAGGATGGGGGCCTCCATTCAATTCCAGATTTGCTACGCAAATGCCCACGGACAATAGTTTTCTAAGAGAAGCAGCCTTTTCCGCACCCTTTAAGGAGAGAAACTTGAAACGTTGGGTGTATTATCTCACAATGCTCTCCAATTGCAAATACTCAATATCTCTTTCATATTATGACAAGCTGTGATAGCCATTTTTTTAACCAAGAAGCCTCTCTCGTGAAAAGTATCCCAAACAGGAATTTGAATAGCCAGGTATTGCAACAAGTACGCTGAACATCACTAATGGTCAATTCCTTGACCATGTAGCTTTTATCATTAGTGGTAAACCCTTGGAATTCGATAATGGCACTCATCTCACGATGATTTCCCAACTTTAGTTTTAAACTCCCGATGTCAGGGGTTGAGAGATCATCAATATCCAACTAACGAGGAAATTAATTCCACATCAACGGTTTAACATACAGTCACGCACGCGCAAAGGACTTGCACGTACCATTCACTCGATAAGTGACACTTCGAATCTCCACCTCTCAAAATCGACACTACTACCGGATGGTTGAATAGGTAGAATTGCTAATGGCGGTGAGAAATTGCTTCGCGATATCACTTTCGCGCTACAGCCTGCGGAGAGACAGAGTATCTAAATTCGAGAGCTTAATGAGACAGCACCATTCCTCAACGTTTAAGTTAACCAAACTCCCCAGAACTACAAATTGTAATGTACTTTTTACCGAAAAAAGTGTGTAAAAGTTAACGAGCGCGAGGAGAGCGAACCTTTTATATCGCTGAAAAAAATAATCGTATACTAGCTTTTCTTACTTCAGAATACCAGGCCAATCAACATGTAAAACAACGACACTTATGCACGTGTATAAATTGCAAACCAACCTTAAAGTCTCTGACGGGGTCATAGCCAACACACACACAAACGCAATTAACACAAAGTACCCCAAAACAGACGATTACCATGAGGGGTGTATGATGGAATTGGGGTGAGGAATCTGTACAGAGCCTGTCCTAACGATTTACTTAAAGCGGTAGAATTCCCCAGATTTTTCAGAAGTTTCTCCGGATTAGTAGAGGTATTCTGAAAAGCAGCCAATCCCTTCTCTGTAAAGAAGCGAGAAATTAAAAAAAATAATATCAAAGAGGAAGCATTTATCGATACATGATCTTAGATTATAAAGAATGATAGTTAAGCTATATTCATTTCCTAAAAGTGTTGCGCTTCTCTACCACCCCCTACAAAATCCCACCCACTATACGCAGCTGCATCATACAAAAACTGAAGATCCTTCTCATGAACTAATACAGTTTGCTGAGAATCCGTTAACGAGCGATTACACACAATCTCTAGTCTTCGAACCAAGTTACCGCGCGTTTACTCAGAAGAAAATATATTAGAAAAATTTTTTAAAATTTTTTTCTTCGATATTCAATAAATTTATGAGAGCTAATTCAATGTTTTTTCCAGCATACGTTTCCGATATTTTCTTTAAGTCAATAGTGAAGCGGTGATTATCATATTTCATCTTATTAAACAAAGTTATCTATACTAATTCCTTGTTTTAACTTTTTAACAGGTTTTTTCAAAGATTCTCATGTTGAGGTTCCTAATTATTCCACTAAATATGTGAAATAATAAATATCATAATAAATAAATCAATATAAAAGTAATTTTTAAAAAATGTTTTCTATTTTCTCAAAATTCTTTATTGCATCCGCATTATAAGGAATCAAAAGAATCTCGTTCCCTAACGAAAATGCCCCCACAATCATGACTGTGATATAAATTTTTACTATTCTAGAATTAGTTATTATTCTATTATTATCACGCTAATATTGACAAATCTACCTTAGTTATAGTTGGCTACCTTAGTAATTTTGTAAATGAGAATATATTCAATTAGGTACTTTTTTGGCTCTTTGTGCTATTTTCAAGTGGTGAGTGAGTAACGATCGTATCATTAATAGCATGTTCTAAGTGTAATTTAGACTTGTTGAAGGATGTTTTGTTTATTTTTTGTGATGAATGCAGTTAATAACTAAATTTTAAGTGCTTTAGAAATCTCAGCAGTATCACAACTTAGATAGGGAAGTCACAAGTCAAAGGTATGGCCATGAATAAATATTATAGATTTAAACTTTTGGAATCGTTGCCTAGGTAACGTGTTGCCACAATTTCCAAATTTAGTTCCATGAATATATATTATGGATTTGGATATTTGGTATTGTTGCCTAGGCTATGTGTTGCCTAAATTTCCACTTTTAGTTTGCCCAGTCCTTAGCGCCACCTCGATCAGAGTCTTTTCAGTTGTTATTGTAAAGTTACTTTTTAAATGTTAGAGAGGAGATATCTATTATAGAAAATGTGTAAGAGGTTTATGAAACGTTCATCGTGTGCCAACGACGATGTTTGCCAGACTCTGATTCTAATTTGAATGCATTGAGCCCGTTAGGTTTAAATAAAGAGTTTAGAATGCCTTATTCAAACAGTACTTGCCTCGTACCAGGCTGCAAACCGGGTATACGTCTACGAGGACTCAAAAATTGGGGACTTGGATTGAAATATAAGAATCAGTTCAAGAAGGCGGTTGGTGCATACCTTTTTACATACACTACAACGATGGTCATCGGGAATACTCATGAAGTCACCTCGCATTATTATTAAATTTCCGTATAGCGATATTCACGAAGTGCTAATAAGTGAATTGTACGTTTGTATAGTTAAATTTTGAGAGAAATTAAATATATCTGTTGACCGAACGATATTAAAAAAGTTTATAATTACGTCCCACGTGTACTACTACATTTTTTATCCACTGCATTATGATTAATTGTATGTAAAACCCATGTTTATTCATGACAAAACCGTTGAGACGTGTTTATTTACAATCTGTCGACTGTATTTACATTTGAACTTTCGTCTTTCATCACTAGGCGGCATCCCCCACCCCCTCTCTCCCGTCCGCCCACCCCACCACCTCCTCCTCATTGGTTCCTAGTTTTAGGCTTCAAACATTTGTCTCCTCCATTGTAAAGTAGTAAAATATATTCAACAGAACCAGGAAGTACCAATATTCGGGAGGCAGACAGCCGAAAGCTCCATGCTCGAATTCCATCATTAAGAGTTTTATTATTATAGATATGAAATGCCTTTATGGGCGAGGTAAGTAGCCAGTAGATTGATCGCTTTAAAAATCGTGCTCAATGGTAAGTTATTTTGGATTTACATGCGTTTATTCTTTAAAATAATCGCTTATCCTGAATCAAGAAAAAATGAAACCACCTCATTGTTTCCCATATGACTAAATTTCGGTGTTCTATACGCAGACCACCAGGATACTCGCTACAGTCCATCTTAAATTTCTCTCGAATCTTTATTCTTGCGTACACTGATTTCAAAATTACACTTCAAATCGTAAAACTCTACTTCTCAATGTCAGCATGGATAAACTTGGGTTCATCGTAAAGTTTGAGGCCTAATAGATGTTAATATACATTGATATCACATCCAAAACACCTATGAGGTTCGTTCCGTAAGTCAATTTGACCAATTTAAGGTATTTTTTGTACGACCTTAAACACCGGATGCGAATATATGTAGGTTAAAGAAACATTATCCATATATTTCGTTATGTATAGACCTCTGGAAATGACCAGCTTAAAAATATCAACCCTGATTGTGAAAAAATAATTGAGCGACTACATCCAATAATTAAATCGATGTCGAATGCAATACTTTCTCTCTTCCTGCTTCGTCAAAACATGACTTATCAAGGTTAAACTGGTTTCCTTTACGAGTATAGTATGAAAAGATAATAATAACCATTATCCGGAATAGATATCGTTCACTTCCATTACTTCAAACCCGATTACATCCAATTTATGAGAGTCAACATTAAGTTGACAATACATGTGTTATTGTGAACAAATTACAGAAGTTAGAATAGACACCCCATCCTACCCTACCATTCTTTCTCCTATTTTCCGAAGTCTGTCTTGTCGAATCTGTCTTGTGAATTACAAATAAAGGAGAGATTGTTGAACCTACTACAAGGTCACACATGAATAGTAGGTTGCAATAGTAGGTTAACATCCACATCAATGTACCTAGATCATACCTTCTGATTCCTAAGGCTCTCAACAGGTATCAAACCAAAAAAAATGTAGCTTAAAGTAACAGTAAAAGATCCACACAGAAGGGATAAGACTCACGATGGAATTCTCATATGCCACTTACACACTTCCTGTAGTAGATTTTCCCCCCTCTAACATCTACAGAGTAACTGTTAGGTTTCAAAAATAGTCAGCTATTATTCACAGTATCATAGTTCTACTCCACCGTTACACCCCTCCATCACCTCCCATACTGGCTCCGCGAGACTGCAACCCACCTCCGCCTCCACCGTCACGAGGCGAGAGACTGAATATGGGAGGTGATGGAGGGGTGTAACGGTGGAGTAGAACTATGATACTGTGAATAATAGCTGACTATTTTTGAAACCTAACAGTTACTCTGTAGATGTTAGAGGGGGGAAAATCTACTACAGGAAGTGTGTAAGTGGCATATGAGAATTCCATCGTGAGTCTTATCCCTTCTGTGTGGATCTTTTACTGTTACTTTAAGCTACATTTTTTTTGGTTTGATACCTGTTGAGAGCCTTAGGAATCAGAAGGTATGATCTAGGTACATTGATGTGGATGTTAACCTACTATTGCAACCTACTATTCATGTGTGACCTTGTAGTAGGTTCAACAATCTCTCCTTTATTTGTAATTCACAAGACAGATTCGACAAGACAGACTTCGGAAAATAGGAGAAAGAATGGTAGGGTAGGATGGGGTGTCTATTCTAACTTCTGTAATTTGTTCACAATAACACATGTATTGTCAACTTAATGTTGACTCTCATAAATTGGATGTAATCGGGTTTGAAGTAATGGAAGTGAACGATATCTATTCCGGATAATGGTTATTATTATCTTTTCATACTATACTCGTAAAGGAAACCAGTTTAACCTTGATAAGTCATGTTTTGACGAAGCAGGAAGAGAGAAAGTATTGCATTCGACATCGATTTAATTATTGGATGTAGTCGCTCAATTATTTTTTCACAATCAGGGTTGATATTTTTAAGCTGGTCATTTCCAGAGGTCTATACATAACGAAATATATGGATAATGTTTCTTTAACCTACATATATTCGCATCCGGTGTTTAAGGTCGTACAAAAAATACCTTAAATTGGTCAAATTGACTTACGGAACGAACCTCATAGGTGTTTTGGATGTGATATCAATGTATATTAACATCTATTAGGCCTCAAACTTTACGATGAACCCAAGTTTATCCATGCTGACATTGAGAAGTAGAGTTTTACGATTTGAAGTGTAATTTTGAAATCAGTGTACGCAAGAATAAAGATTCGAGAGAAATTTAAGATGGACTGTAGCGAGTATCCTGGTGGTCTGCGTATAGAACACCGAAATTTAGTCATATGGGAAACAATGAGGTGGTTTCATTTTTTCTTGATTCAGGATAAGCGATTATTTTAAAGAATAAACGCATGTAAATCCAAAATAACTTACCATTGAGCACGATTTTTAAAGCGATCAATCTACTGGCTACTTACCTCGCCCATAAAGGCATTTCATATCTATAATAATAAAACTCTTAATGATGGAATTCGAGCATGGAGCTTTCGGCTGTCTGCCTCCCGAATATTGGTACTTCCTGGTTCTGTTGAATATATTTTACTACTTTACAATGGAGGAGACAAATGTTTGAAGCCTAAAACTAGGAACCAATGAGGAGGAGGTGGTGGGGTGGGCGGACGGGAGAGAGGGGGTGGGGGATGCCGCCTAGTGATGAAAGACGAAAGTTCAAATGTAAATACAGTCGACAGATTGTAAATAAACACGTCTCAACGGTTTTGTCATGAATAAACATGGGTTTTACATACAATTAATCATAATGCAGTGGATAAAAAATGTAGTAGTACACGTGGGACGTAATTATAAACTTTTTTAATATCGTTCGGTCAACAGATATATTTAATTTCTCTCAAAATTTAACTATACAAACGTACAATTCACTTATTAGCACTTCGTGAATATCGCTATACGGAAATTTAATAATAATGCGAGGTGACTTCATGAGTATTCCCGATGACCATCGTTGTAGTGTATGTAAAAAGGTATGCACCAACCGCCTTCTTGAACTGATTCTTATATTTCAATCCAAGTCCCCAATTTTTGAGTCCTCGTAGACGTATACCCGGTTTGCAGCCTGGTACGAGGCAAGTACTGTTTGAATAAGGCATTCTAAACTCTTTATTTAAACCTAACGGGCTCAATGCATTCAAATTAGAATCAGAGTCTGGCAAACATCGTCGTTGGCACACGATGAACGTTTCATAAACCTCTTACACATTTTCTATAATAGATATCTCCTCTCTAACATTTAAAAAGTAACTTTACAATAACAACTGAAAAGACTCTGATCGAGGTGGCGCTAAGGACTGGGCAAACTAAAAGTGGAAATTTAGGCAACACATAGCCTAGGCAACAATACCAAATATCCAAATCCATAATATATATTCATGGAACTAAATTTGGAAATTGTGGCAACACGTTACCTAGGCAACGATTCCAAAAGTTTAAATCTATAATATTTATTCATGGCCATACCTTTGACTTGTGACTTCCCTATCTAAGTTGTGATACTGCTGAGATTTCTAAAGCACTTAAAATTTAGTTATTAACTGCATTCATCACAAAAAATAAACAAAACATCCTTCAACAAGTCTAAATTACACTTAGAACATGCTATTAATGATACGATCGTTACTCACTCACCACTTGAAAATAGCACAAAGAGCCAAAAAAGTACCTAATTGAATATATTCTCATTTACAAAATTACTAAGGTAGCCAACTATAACTAAGGTAGATTTGTCAATATTAGCGTGATAATAATAGAATAATAACTAATTCTAGAATAGTAAAAATTTATATCACAGTCATGATTGTGGGGGCATTTTCGTTAGGGAACGAGATTCTTTTGATTCCTTATAATGCGGATGCAATAAAGAATTTTGAGAAAATAGAAAACATTTTTTAAAAATTACTTTTATATTGATTTATTTATTATGATATTTATTATTTCACATATTTAGTGGAATAATTAGGAACCTCAACATGAGAATCTTTGAAAAAACCTGTTAAAAAGTTAAAACAAGGAATTAGTATAGATAACTTTGTTTAATAAGATGAAATATGATAATCACCGCTTCACTATTGACTTAAAGAAAATATCGGAAACGTATGCTGGAAAAAACATTGAATTAGCTCTCATAAATTTATTGAATATCGAAGAAAAAAATTTTAAAAAATTTTTCTAATATATTTTCTTCTGAGTAAACGCGCGGTAACTTGGTTCGAAGACTAGAGATTGTGTGTAATCGCTCGTTAACGGATTCTCAGCAAACTGTATTAGTTCATGAGAAGGATCTTCAGTTTTTGTATGATGCAGCTGCGTATAGTGGGTGGGATTTTGTAGGGGGTGGTAGAGAAGCGCAACACTTTTAGGAAATGAATATAGCTTAACTATCATTCTTTATAATCTAAGATCATGTATCGATAAATGCTTCCTCTTTGATATTATTTTTTTTAATTTCTCGCTTCTTTACAGAGAAGGGATTGGCTGCTTTTCAGAATACCTCTACTAATCCGGAGAAACTTCTGAAAAATCTGGGGAATTCTACCGCTTTAAGTAAATCGTTAGGACAGGCTCTGTACAGATTCCTCACCCCAATTCCATCATACACCCCTCATGGTAATCGTCTGTTTTGGGGTACTTTGTGTTAATTGCGTTTGTGTGTGTGTTGGCTATGACCCCGTCAGAGACTTTAAGGTTGGTTTGCAATTTATACACGTGCATAAGTGTCGTTGTTTTACATGTTGATTGGCCTGGTATTCTGAAGTAAGAAAAGCTAGTATACGATTATTTTTTTCAGCGATATAAAAGGTTCGCTCTCCTCGCGCTCGTTAACTTTTACACACTTTTTTCGGTAAAAAGTACATTACAATTTGTAGTTCTGGGGAGTTTGGTTAACTTAAACGTTGAGGAATGGTGCTGTCTCATTAAGCTCTCGAATTTAGATACTCTGTCTCTCCGCAGGCTGTAGCGCGAAAGTGATATCGCGAAGCAATTTCTCACCGCCATTAGCAATTCTACCTATTCAACCATCCGGTAGTAGTGTCGATTTTGAGAGGTGGAGATTCGAAGTGTCACTTATCGAGTGAATGGTACGTGCAAGTCCTTTGCGCGTGCGTGACTGTATGTTAAACCGTTGATGTGGAATTAATTTCCTCGTTAGTTGGATATTGATGATCTCTCAACCCCTGACATCGGGAGTTTAAAACTAAAGTTGGGAAATCATCGTGAGATGAGTGCCATTATCGAATTCCAAGGGTTTACCACTAATGATAAAAGCTACATGGTCAAGGAATTGACCATTAGTGATGTTCAGCGTACTTGTTGCAATACCTGGCTATTCAAATTCCTGTTTGGGATACTTTTCACGAGAGAGGCTTCTTGGTTAAAAAAATGGCTATCACAGCTTGTCATAATATGAAAGAGATATTGAGTATTTGCAATTGGAGAGCATTGTGAGATAATACACCCAACGTTTCAAGTTTCTCTCCTTAAAGGGTGCGGAAAAGGCTGCTTCTCTTAGAAAACTATTGTCCGTGGGCATTTGCGTAGCAAATCTGGAATTGAATGGAGGCCCCCATCCTTAAAGACATTGTCAACAAATGAGTGCTGTTTCATTGACGCTCATTCTCAAAGTAATTTACAATGTGCCAGGAAAAATGCTCACAAGCTGGCTGACTGGTGTTCTTGTAATAAAATTTTGAAAAAAATAAATAAATTTTTGAAAACTTGTATTCCCTGTTTTATTTCACCTCAACACCTTTGTTTAGATTTAATATCAGATGGTATAACGCTCATGGGCGGGAGCGTCCCCCATAGCTGGTTTGTTGTCCTTTCGCTTATTATTGACAACAGCATAATGCGACCTCGAAGAAAGAGGAGGTCGCATGGTCGGGAATGATGTAATGGTGAAAAAAAATTACGTTGCAGCTGAGCAAGTTGAAACTTGAGGCCGGAGTGGAGCTCAAGTTTGTCGATGCAGTATAGGCCATGCACCTAACAATCTATGCGAATGTTGTGAACTATTCCATCAATGAATACCACGCACGGACGTTGTCCTGGGTTGCGAGATATTATACATTTCAGTCTGCTGCGGTCCTATTGATTACTTTGTCATAAAGACGAGGAAATCATCTGATTCGGGTTAATTAGAGCTATCCAACGGGGTCGTTATATTTTATCTAAGTTAATTAGTATGCTGGATATTTAATATTAAAACGTTTTTCGGCTGTTGTGGGTTGAATATTCACTTTGTCGTAAAGACGAAGATATCATTTGATGTGGGTTGATTTGGACTATCAGACGGTGTCGTTATATTTTATCTAAGTTAATTAGTATGCTAGATAATCGCGTTTGTTTATAAGTCACGTGACGCGCTAGTTTTCGGCAATGGTGTTACAGTCAGAATGTGCTCTGGAAGACGTCTCAGAAGGATGTGTCATGCAACCTAGAAGGAAGGGGAGGGGGAATGATTAAACGCGGAAGCAATTTTGCGTCGCAGTTGAAACTTGAGAGTGGAGCTCAAGGTTATCGACGCGGAATTGCACTCAACACTATGAAGGACGTGGACTATTTCATCAACGAATGCCATGCATGAGCGTTTTCCTGGGATGCTATATATTATTCATTTCGGACTGGTGCGGGCGTATTGACATAAAGATGAGGAGGACATTTGATGTGGGTTAATTAGAGCTATCCAACGGTGTCGATATATTTTATCTAAGTTAATTAGTATGCGAGATATTTAATATTAAAATGTTTTTCGGCTGTTGTGGGTTACTTATTCACTTCGTAGCAAAGGCAAGTACATCATTGGATGCGGGTTAATTTGGACTATCAGACGGTGTCGTTATATTTTATCTAAGTTGATTAGTATGCTAGATATTCGCGTTTGTTTATAAGTCACGTGACGCGCCAAAAAATACATTTCCTACCTACTGAATGGGTTAAAAAGGTGAGGTAAAAAAGAAACAAAATCCGGTAGAATAGTAATAGGGTACCGCCTCGGTGTTGAATGGTTTTGGAAAATTGTTGAGCTGATTCCTGGCGCGGGTGACCCACCGGTTAATCTCTCAACAGACCCTCCTTTTTTGAACCCATTCCTCCGTAATGTAAACTTCTACGGCTATTGAAGTGGTTATCGGAATACTATACTTCAAGAATTGATAGAAGCTGCAAAAGGAAGAGAGATACGTGCCGAACTCTGGCAGGTACAGAAATTCCTCTGTAAAATTGTAGACTTGAGGCGTGAACGTCTAGTTTGCATAAAACCCCCTCGAAATTCGCCTTGAAGGAAAAAGGCTTGGTAGTGTAACTGGCTAACCCGCCAGAACCAGTGATCGGCAAACTCATTGGTCAAGGGAGCCAAATATCAACAGTACAACGATTGAAAATTTTTTGGAGCCAATTTTTTAAAACTTTAACTATATAGGTAAGTACATTGTTATTTACTTAATTAAGGTACTCCTAAGCTGGCCTTTGCTAAAAACGTCCTCAATCTGATTAAGGTACGTTTGCTGATGTAGACCCCTCCCAACTTTCCCATCCACACTCGTCTTGTAAGTATACTTGTTGCGTCTCTCCTTTCGTTCATCCTCTCTATATGTCCAAACTATCTCAACATACCTTTCTCAATCCTCGATGCTACATTTTCTTTCACTCTACAACGCTCCCTGAAATTAACTTAATAAAATTTAATTAGAGTTTTAAGTCTTAGTTAAACTATAGGTACGTTGAATAATACTTGATATCATACTTTATGACGTTATTATTTATTGATAAAGTTATGTACGTGCGCGCCCGCGCATGGTATTTAGTGGAAGAGCCGTACTCAAGGGGCCAAAGAGCTGCATGTGGCTCGCGAGCCGCTGTTTGCCGACTACTGGTCTTGGCGAATGGTTTTTCCTCTGTGAATTTCACACTGTTTTGTTGACAAGTAGCGGGGGACTTCGTTAAAGTTACTGCGCGGCTAGGTCCGTTATTCTTAAGAAATGAATGGTCACAATCATTAGCAATCGGGCGTGACTTCACTCTTAAAACCCTTTCGCGAGAAACTTAACTCACATATATCCACATTACAGTTGTCAGTCCTAGATGAGCCAAACCTAATCAAATTGAGACGGAATGGAGTGGATGTTAGGGCGAAGGGTTTGAGCTTTGCAAAAATTCGTGGGAAGGAAGTTTCATTCACGAATGCAGGCAATGTGCTCCCCTACATTCTTCGCGTGATGGGGGAGAGGGGGAAGCGTTATCAATGGGGGCTGGCAATTGGCCACCGAGTTCGAACGCGGAAACAGACAGATCGCGCTGCCACAGATTACAGTGATGTAACGTCCTCTTCTCGAAGCACAAACAGGTATGGTAATATATTAAGTTTATGAGAAGTCAATCAGATCAGTACTATTAAATTGAATAGTACTTTGCAAAATTATACTGCATTCTTCTAGGACTTTCAACCGGATTATTAGATTTCAAATCATCACAGCCCTCAAGATGATAGAAAATTCTCCGGTCGAAGGGTCGGCTATCATGAAGACATTGACCGGATGGGAAGCCTTTAACCCACCATCTTTGTCATAAATTGGGTTGAACAATGAGCGCTGCTCATTTTTCAACCCAATAGCGTAGTGGCTTTTCATTTGCTACATACCCAGCAAACTTCAAAAACAGATAGGGAGCATTGGGGGCTTTATTTTCGCTCTAGTGCGCAAGTTACTTCGTAACACAACAGCGCACTTGATTTCCATTTGTTACAGATCCTGCACACTCGGTAGCGCACTTCGAATCAGATCGGGAGCCAAGTTAATGAGCGCTAAACCATTTTAACCGCAAGAATCGCCGATAAAGGCAAACGCGGCTATCATCAAGATTGGCGATTTTCAGTGAAGGCTTCAAACATGCGTATCGTGAGGTTTTCAACTACAATATGGTAAAATGCTTACGTTTTAATAACATATTTTGAACGAACTCAACAATTTTGTAAAAAAAACCTTTGGCCGAGTGTATTGTTCACGTATATAATGCTACTCATTGAAAGGTTACAAAAGATTTCGCCAGCGCACTTCCTTCCATTCAACGTCGTTCGTGAATGCTAAATTGCGCTGATGTGTTCCGATATCCGCAAACTTCAACATTTGTAATCGAAAGATCCCATTGTTTATGAGCGCTGGAATAATTTGGAGAATAAAAGAGCGTGGATATTCTCATCCGCGGTTTTAATGATGAGTTGATTACCATAAAAGACATAAAACATGGGAAATGTAAAGTTTTAATCACTTTACGGTTTAAAATCTTACCTTTCTAAGCATGTTATTTGTACTAATTTGCAAAACACATTCAAAGAATTTTCTCGTGGCTATCATTTTCGTAGAAACTTTAACCTACCGACAGATACCCCGAGAGTTTCGCCTGCGCTCATTGTTCAATTCATCGTCGATGTGCTCGATGAAGACCGTTCATCAGTTCCGATCGACGCCTTACTTCAGCACCTTGAATGGACAGCTTCCACGGACTTAGCGTTTCATTTGGAAACCATGCCTTGGTGACAAATCGTTCCTGACACCATGCCTGAAAGGTCCCCTCCATCAGGGTTTGTTGTTTTCCTTACCGATCGTCGATAGAAGTTCGCAGCGGGACACCATTGTCACGATCCAGCCGAGGACAAACGGCGAAAGAAAAGTGGAGCGGAAAGGATGGCACGGCGCACTCAGATCCCACCGGTGATATCCATTGCCGCTGGCGGGCACGAGCGACTGTCAACACGCGGGGCCCCGCGCGGGAGACCGTCGAGGACGCGAGCGATGCGGGAAAGAGCAGCGGCCAACTGCCGGGCCGTCCGACCGACTGTGAGTGACTGGGTTTAGATCGGAAGGCGCGCTGAGAGGAGGAGAGAAAAAAGGGTTGCCGACAAGGGCGTTCGAGCCCCCTTGCGGAAGGACTGGAGCGCGCGGGGAAGGGAGGCTCAGTCGCCGAGCGGCGGAGAGGCGAGCTCACGGCGACGGCGGCAAAGTGCCCGTCTAGTTCCCGCCCTACCCCCTCGCGGCACTCCTACCCTCCCTCCGTTCCTACCGCCAATCTTCCCCAGTCCAGCACGTGGGACAGACTACGTGAGGCTCAAGGGAGTCCGCGTTAAGATATCCAAGACATCAGCGTCATCCACCCCTTATCTGCGAAGGCGGCAACGCAACCCCCTCTGGCGCTCCACCAGAAGCTTGATTCCCTAATCCCGTGTCTCCTCCTCCCCAAGAATGATGATCACGCAACTTCAGGAAACGTGGTTCGAGTTCCTTGACCCGCGAGAGGATAGGTGACCACGCCCGTTTACATTTTGGTGGCCCGCGGAAGTATATACATAAAGCTTTCCGAACGTCGCCATTTCCCACATAGATGTTTTTGGGTTTTTCGTGAATGATGCGCCCGAGTCATGCGATCCTCGTTTTTTCGTTTGCGCTTCGATTTTTTGCGTTCATATTCATGGCAGGTATTCCATCATCATCCTTTTTTGAAAAATATTCGCCCATCATTGACGCCATAGTCGGCTAATCCTCTCACACGACGTTCACTGTGCTCCTCACTCTCATTGTCAGCTGCTCCCATCATCTACCTCCTCATCGTCCAAACAGTATTCTCTCCAAATCTCTCCCCTAGATACTTAACAATGTTCATCAACAAATTCTTAGATGCCCTACAACCACTTATTTTTAGTGTTTCCTGCAAGCATCAAATTATTTAAAACTATACTCTCCATTTCTTTACCCCAGAGTCAATTGAGGATTCTTGAACAAAGTTCTGGTGGTATTAGTTAAAGTCAGGGGAAACTCACGGAAAATTTTTTTAACCTTGATATGGAAAAGGGAAAGAAAACAACTAGAAGGGGTAAATTTGCAGATTAGGAGAATGATGCATATGGTATGGATAGACAATATAATGAATGGGGAAGTATCACAGGAGATCAGTGAACAGAGAAGATTATTGGAAACTATGGAAAGGGGGGAGTTCACATTTGTTAGACATATGATGAGAGACAATTCATTTTTTACCAGAATTTATAAGGGATGTTTCTAGGAAAGACGGGGAAAGTTATGGGGTAGGAAGTTATGAGGATATAAACATCTTGGCCGCAAGGGCAATGTGTTTACGTTATAATTTGATCGATAGACAAGGACACATCTACCTAAATTTCAGTTTTCCTTTTCCTACCAAAGCTTTCATAAGGCTTCCTAATTTACATGTAAATAAGCCTTTGCTCCTGATATAACATTATACAATCTTTACACAACTATGATTCTGTTGTAAATGCATGTAAAAACCAATTTTTTTTCACTTCTACACCTCATTTTGGACTCTGCCAAGTTTGTGCCTCCTGAGGTAGGCTACGATTTAAGGTGCCCCTTGTTAAAATCCTTGTGGTTCAGAAGCGCAGTCAGAACTAGTAGAGAATGAGAATACATAGAAATCATTAATTTGTGGGTATGGAGATGGAAGGAATGAATAAGCCAAGCTTCTCTCTTCTGCATACTAGGATTTTAGTCTTAGTCTTACTTATTTTCATGTTGTATTCTTGATAAAATTGGTCCATGGCATTTAGTGATCTTTGAAGGTCCTCGTGATTTCCAGCTATGACTGCGATATCATCTGCAAAGTGGAGCATGTCTATTCCTTCTCCGTTTATCTTTATTCCACTCAGTCCAGCTTCTTGCACTTCTCGTATGGCCTCCTCCAAGTACATGTTGAACAGTGCTGGTGAGAGGTTGCATCCTTGTCTTACTCCTTTGATCTGAGTAATATTTAATTATTTCTTTAATTCACAAGTTGTGTAATATGATTTTCCTCATGTAAAAGCACATCTTTAATGATTCTGATCACATTGTGATCGTCACCAATCAGCTGGGAGATTTTAGTCCTATCAGCTTAAAATTTTATGCTGTTTAAATTTCTGTGTTTCTTTGTTACACTCTTCCCATAGATGTACTGGTATTTGCCTAACCTTTGTAAACAGGCTTTTAAAAACCTATGTCCTGATAGTAATTGCATTGCAAAATGAATTATCCACTGCATCCTATGTTTTATTTCTTAATAAGTATGTTATTCATAGCCATGGCTTTTGGCATTATGCTGTTGGTATGGATATGTAATCCTCAATAATTATAAATCAGAGGATTACATTTTGGAACATATTTCACTTCAAATTACTGGGTGTCTTTTCATGATTTTGAAATGTCTATGACTCTTGATTCCATTCCATCATATGCAAGGTGTGCTAGACACACAGAACATTTAAAGCATCGATACTCCATGTTGAAAAAGTTGTTGTAATACTTAATAGGCTCGGTATTTGTAATTTTCTTTATTTCATAATGAAGAATCAAATGCTATACATGGCTTGACAGCCCCAGATTTCTGCTACAGAGGTAGCTATTGATATCACCACCACAGTGTAAATATATTGCATAAAGGGGATTCCAAAGATTGATTTCCAGTGTTTTTTCATTGACTTCTGTATGTTTTTCATGTTTTTTGACAAGTAATTATCTAGAGCCAGAAATAACGGTGTTTCATCAATCACTAAACCCAAATACTTGTATGCTTTGGTTCTTTTTAGGTGCATCCCTCCAATTATTATAAAAGGAATATAGGACATTTTTTTCCCCCATTACCAATTTTTCACTTTCTTTAAAGGTTAAATCTAATTTATTGTATTTTTCCCTGCTTTCAATGGTCTTGATGTAGTCTCTGTAACTGCCTTAGTTATGCCAAAAGTCTCCACGAGGCCACCAATCTGCCTACGAGCCCCAAGTGCACTGCCTGCCCCCCGGCTCACATGACGGCGTGTCGCCTCCACCCTCTCGCCACCACTTCATGCCACTCCGGCGCCATGCCATACATTGTCCCGCCCCGCCACAGTCTCTGGCTATATTTTCCACTACTGCTAAATTGGAGGCAGGAATTGCTAGCATGATGTAGTTTGCTCATACAATAGTGTTACATATTTGAGGGAAATTACTTCTGACTTGGTTCCACTAGAGGGCTCCAAGGACCAAACCATGGGGAGTATCCCATAGTGGCACTTATCTTGTTTGTCAGAAGATAGATTTCAAATTAATTTGACGATCTTCAAAGTAACCATTATTTGGAACTTGCAGTACCCTTGGCTCTTCAAGCACTGCTGGCCATCATTAGATTAGATTAGATTAGATTTTATTTGTTCCAGAGACATTACATGGAATGTATAGAACACGTCATAATTCAACAAACATATTTACAGAGAAAGACTCATATAAATAAATCCTCCACTTTGTACAGACATTTCTCAAGGAGAAAGTTATGTAGGAGTCTTTTGAAGGCATTCAAAGTTGTCACTTTTTTAATATGGCATGGGATTACATTATATAATTTTATCCCCATGACTTTGGGCATAAAATTATGTAATGGGGCTTTGGGGATTCACAGTAGAGTGCTCCATTGCAATATCTGAATTAAAGATGCTGGTATTTGTATTTCCTGATGATTGATAGATAATATACCTATACAAGTAAATCAATTGCTTATATTTTTTATCTTTTTCTAAATCCAAATTGATTCTATTTGAATATGTTGTCTGGCCACTTTGAATTTTCTATCCTGTCTCTTTTTACGCACTCAAATGCTCCCCACTTGAGAAGTATAGAAATTGGTCTATGTGACCAATGGTCTCTGGAATTAGATTATTCAGGCCGCCTTAAAAGACTCCCTTTATTGGTTCTTCATGTGGAAGGAGAACAATTCTTTTGTAGTGCCACTTTTTTCGAAACATTAATACTGCTATTTCCATGTTTTAACACCATTTAAGGTTAGATATTTAGCAAAATATTGAGATAAAATGTAAAATAATATGTTCACAAAAATTTCTAGATGCATAAATGATTGAAACTTTCAAAACATATGCATTAGATGATGTGTGAAATGGTGTGTTATGATGGGATGTTGAGAGTATCTGGTGTGCATGTGTGGAAGTTGTGATAGTATACATTTTTGGGTCGTTTGTAGTGAAGAAGAAGAAGAGAAGAGAAAAATGAAATATAAACAGTGTATGTCACAAAACTTTGTATACTATTGAGCATTAATGTAGCTAAAAGATCTTGAGGGAATTCCATTGGTTTCATGACTAACATATAGCAGCAAAGTACTTTTATTTTAATTTCAGTCCAGAGTTCAAGAGACCAAGGTTGTTTTTAATTTCAAACAAAGCAATGATGGAATGGATTTTAATTTATTATCAATAGGGCATTAGTTAATTATGTTTTCATCAATTTGAAGAATGAAGCGACAAAAAAATCAAATCCTGAAAATTCATTTTATGGGGCAATATAGCAATGAAAGACGTGATCAAGGTCACAAACGTTGAGCCGAAATATCTACATGCTATTTGTGAGCTTTTAGTGATGGTAAATGGAAAGATGATAGGCAGGTAAATTAGATAATTTTCGAAAATCAGAAAAAGCCGAGTAAAAATACCTTGAATGTTCCAAATTTTCACCAATTAAAGTTGTATATAGTATTATTAGGCCATTTAAATTTTGATTAATCTACATAAACTTCCATGGATCACTCGTTGGAAATTCTCGAATCACCCGCTCTTCTTGAACTGAAAACAAATAAAGAAAGAAATCCTTGTGCGCAATATGTAATGTTTACAATGGGAGTTCTCTCATCGGTTTGCAATTTACATGAATGAATTGCTGAGAGGTTGTAATGAGACTATCATTTAAGTATATGACTGTCAATTTTGCTTCAGGCAGTGCATAGGTCCGTACAGTATTAACATAAAAAATTTGAAATGTCAGGTCAAGTTTCTCTGTGGTCAGCAGTTTCAGAAAATAAGGATCTTTTTTCTCTCTCTCGTTTTCGATTACGTTCGTAATTTCATGCAGTAGGGTGTATTTTATGGTACCAATACGATCAAACTTCCTGAATTTTTTGTGTTATTCGCTGTAGTATTTCAATGCTAGTAGAGTTCAGAGTGCTCTGTTTACTTCCGTGTTTTGAATATTGTTTATCCACAAGGTAATAAAATGAATTTGAAATGTAACTCGCGTAATGGAAAACAGTCAAATGGAATTAGAGCGAGTGCTTCAGGTACATCACTCAACTGTGGGAGTGAAAACAACACTTGGGATTCTTCAATACCTCTGCCAAGTAAGTGATAGTTTGCCAGAGACAAAAAGATATATTGACAAATGCCTAAGGATGATGTTTTCATTTCAGATTTTTCGAGGCCGTTTTCAGTGGTAATTGTTGCGGTGGCTGCATTTTTAACGTACTCTAATTCTTTGGATGGGAACTTCGTTTTCGACGACTCCGAAGCAATAGTGAAGAATAAGGACGTTCAACCCGAAAACCCGCTATGGAACGTCTTCCAGAACGATTTTTGGGGCACTCCGTTGAAATCTAACAGTAGCCATAAATCATATCGTCCACTTACTGTTTTGACTTTCAGGTAAAATACCTATTCCTTATCGAATGAACAGAGTATATCACTGCAGTGTTCTTGATATCACTATAACAATGAAGGATGAAGCTCACATGTGGGTTTTAGGTATTTCCTAAATATGATTTTTGTTGAATTAATAAGTTCACAAATAAGAAATTTAACCGAAAATTTAACAACACTATGACTCAACGGGTATAATTACGGTGGTTTTAGAAACTACCTCTTAACGATGTGGGCTAATAACATATTAAAAAACTTCCCCTCTAATTTCGAATATTTACCCTTCCTTATCTCGGATTCAAATGCCTTGTGCCATTGGTATCTGAAATAAGGAAGGGTAAATGTCAAAATGAGTACTTATGGCATTTCCTTTACTTGCCCTTTGTAAGCTAACTCCAGTTGTTATTTTTGTATGGTGATTGATGATCACACTACCTGGTTGAGTGTTGAGTACACTGTCAGGTTGAGGGCTGATTAAGTGGTGGGAGTCTCCTCCCTCCCTTTTCTAGATAAAAACGGAAGAATGGCAGTCATAAGGCATTCCATATCCCAGATCCGGGGAAAGGAGCCTTAAACCCCCATTCCCTAAACAATCGCCTTAATCTGCCACTTCGTCTTACCAGTGGATATTGGCAATCTCAAGGCTCTTCCCAGCTCCCAGCCTCCAGATACCATGTATCCATTCTAATCTGATTTCATCACAGATCACAACATTATATTATTCTTCACATATCCTCGCCAACCTTCTCTCCTCTACCTTATTTAATTTCTCTTCATTCATCACGCCATCCACCCACCTTATTCTACGGACCACTTCTCTAAATCCACCTGTTTGCTTCCATCTTCCTTCCTCATTGACCACATTTATGAACCATATCATGCCACTCATCATATTAAAGCCTCCTTAAGTGAAGCACTATAAGCTAATGTTTACTGCTACCAGTGCTGTCATGAGACCTGGATGTTGTCATTTTATCCATTCATGTCTCTGCTTACAGTTATTTCATTTGATTTTTTTAGATTTCATCAAATACTCAAATAATAACTTGAAATTTCGATTTTTGATGGTTCAACAATTGTTTAATCTTGTGTATTTCTCAAACTGGTCAATGTATGTGTGATGTAATGGGTAACACATTGTTTTAATGCTCTGGCTGAAACAATCTGGTTTGGATGAAACATTCTGCATGTAAACGGCAATAACAGATTCTTGTTTTTCATTATTCAGTGATGATACTTAGCCAATTGAATGCATAAATGCTAGATTTTTCCCTAACATGTGTGAGTTGATTCATCATGCAAAAAATTGTGTTTATGTGACTGGGCAATTGATAACTTTGTCCATTGAAAAAATCCTAGGGGTTTTCATTTTTTCTACTATGTCTTTTTAAAAGTGTGTGCTTGAACCAGAGTTGTGTTATGGTTGGAAATCAAATTTCTGGTGATCATAGTCTTGGAGATCTTTGAATTTGATGGAATGTCTTTGTGTGTGATAATATGCCTGTTGTGAAACTAATCTCCTTTGTGTGACTCACCCACATAAGCCTTGCATGTTTTTGCACCATCAGGTGGAACTATTGGATGAGTGGAGGCCTTTGGCCTTATGGATTCCACCTCATTAATGTCCTCCTGCATGCAATTGTGAGCGTTCTCATGCTGCCAACCCTCGAGCGTCTCTTCTTAATGCCCTGTCCTCGTGCTTCTCTCTTGGCAGCCCTCCTATTCGCTGTCCATCCCATCCATGCCGAAGCTGTGAGTACATGTTTAACTAGTCTGGTACTTTATTCCAGTTTTAACTCTTCTCAGCATAAACAATACATCATTCATTGCTGCACAAATGAGCATTATACAGATATTTGCATGGGTGCAAGATATAAAATCAAAGTGAAGTAGTTCACCATGAAGAAGTCATTTGCCTTGGCTGGCACTTGAATGGGAATCTCCCTATTACATATATGTCAAGCAAGCTTGATAGTTACATTTCACTGGCTCTTGTGAAATCCGGTTGGGCATGAATAAAAAATATTTCATATCAGCAATAGCAATTGAAAGTGAGACTGTTCATACAAGTGGGTGGGCACAACCTGGAACAATTAGAGCAATTTAGGTAATGATGGTGACCTCGAGTAAGATATAATGATGGTAATGGGCTTGATTTGGAGTGTCGAGTCTTGTGGCACAAAAATGTGGGCTCTTAGAAAGGAGAGCAAGGAGAGACGGCAGGTGTTTGAGATTTGGTTGTGGAGGAGGATTGAGCAGGTGCAATGGATGGAAAGGAAGGCAAACAAGGCAGTGAATGTTATGGTGGGTGAGGAATGGAAATTTATGGATGTTTGGGAAGAGGCAAGGTAAGTGGTTGAAGTTGGTAATGAGGGGTGAATGGTTACTTCAGTTTATAATGGAGGGGAGGATGCTAGATGTGCGGGGAAGGGGAGGAAAGAGAATAGATGTTATGGATGATGGATTTGTTGCAATGAACAAATCAATACTTGTAGACAGAGCCCTGCCATTGCCATCTAGAGGATTTTGATCTTTTCAATTCCATTGAAACCTTCCTCAACTGGTGGATCCAAGCATTGGCACTGGTAAAGCCAAACATTGGTACAGAAAATTCTAATCCTGGTTAACTTAATTAGATGTTATTGCTCTTGAGGTTGACGTACCTACACCGCTAATGTCAAAACTTACTGCTTGCAGCTTGTAGACATGGACTAAAGCACTCTGGACAAATAATGTATTTATCCTAAATCTAAGAGAAGACCACAATCCTTGACTGAGGTGATCAAAACAGAACCTGTTTTTCCATCATGGAAGGTCACGATTCAATTAGAGGGACATAATGGGGACTCTTTGATGTATCTGTAAATTAGAAAAGAAACTACCCCTAACGTAATTTTTCCAGATTAACATATATTTACCCCCTATTCTTCAGTTAATCTTGATGGAGTAAGCATCTGTAAGGACTCCCTTGTACCTTAAATAAAAAGAGAAAGAGGATTTGTCAATCCTCACTGAGGGCAAAGATTTGGCTTAACAATCCAAGTCTTTAAGTTCATAGTTTATCAACAGCCTGTTTCAAGAATGGAACTCACTTAGTTCTGTTATGTATGCTTTGTTGGGGTGGTCTATTATTACCTTCAATTCAACATTATATTTCAGGACTTTGGTTACCCCCAAAAGAATACAACAGTTATTCTTGTCTTTTAGGTGACAAATAACTCCTTGTGACTAGTAACTCTTTTTGTAATGGAGTGAATCGTGCTATAATCCTGTTATGTGATGAACATATTACTTGTTCTTTCTAGGACAAAATATGTAATTATCCCAAGTGGAAACAATACATTAGTTCCTTCTTTTTTGTGATAAATATGTAAAGCCTTAACTCGGCATCCTAATGTATTCTTGCATTGTTGGTGTGTTATCTTATTTTTATGATTGTGATTGAAAAATGTGTGGCCAAGTAATCCTTTTTCTTTGTGAATGGATGGAATAATATCTTGTAAAGGAAAATGAGATGCTAAAGTTTTTCAATGGATGTTTTGAAATGAATTTTTTGTGGCAAATCATTCCTTCATTCAGATATTTACACTCTTTGGAATTCTCCTGTTCCACTTTATTTCACTTGCTCGTCACAAGTCCCTTTGCGTTAGTCCTTTATGTCTAAAAAGGGTTTGCTGTCACTGTTATTGAATTACATAGTGCTGAATGTGATGCTTAGGAGAGATGTTAATGATTTGGTTAAGATTTACCAATTTTTGCTTGCTGGGAGTGCCAATAAACTTTTAATTCATACTTCTCAGGTGGCTGGCATTGTTGGCAGAGCTGATCTCCTGTGTGCACTCTTCTTTCTTCTCTCCTTTCTGGCATACTGCCAAGCTGTTGACAAATCTTCCTGTCTGCCTGGCCAGTCAGTAACTAGCGGCTCAACCTCCAATGTGTGGCTCTTTGTCAGCATGGTTCTTTGCTCTGTGTCTATGTTTTGCAAGGAACAAGGAATCACAGTGATTGTGAGTGAAGTCTTATCCCATTATCAATGGCACATGTAATTTTTTGGGTTTGGTAAAGTGAAATGACGGAATCATCCTAAATTATAATGGGAAGGATAAGGGGCCAGTAGAGTTAGGAATCTGTGCACTGGTTGGGTAAAGGGTGTACTACTACTATTAGTATGTGGATGAATTGTGAGCATCGAAATTCTCTCTCATCTTTTGAAATTAAACTGCTCATGGAGCTCACACCTTGTAAATCCAAGTATGCCATGGTGTTATTATAAAGGTTTTTCCAATGCCAGATGGATGGCTGCCATAAAAATAACTGTCATATTTGTTGTTTTTTAATGGGAACAGTTTGTCTCCAGTCATGGAGGCATATTCATGTCAAAGTCATGCTGCACTTCAACCTAAAATGCCTCAGGCTTAGAGAAAAAACTTGTGTCCTGATAAAACAACGAACATGATGATAATATCTGGCTGCAAAATGGAACCAATGTTATGTTGTTTTAAGAAATCCAATTTTATTCTTTTTGAAAAAATTCATGTAATCTTGTTTATTCATTCTTATTTGATTTCCCTGTAGGTCTTCTCTTAACGGGATGTTTCATTTTTTTAACAAATGTTTGAAAGTATTTATTTGCCCATTTACTGAAGCAAAGTTAAAGTTAAATCATTCTCAGTAATATTTTTTGTGACTTAGTGTTTGGTTTGGGTGGTTTTACAGTACAGTAGATCCTCGCTTTACGATATTAATCTGTTCCGGAGGACCGATCGTTAAGTGAATTCCATCGTATGTTGAATCAGCATTATTTCTGGATGAAGAATCAGTTTAAAGACCATCGGTGCCAATCCATTCAGTGTATGCATCAGAGCCAAAGAATACAAAATATCCTGGATTAAAATTATTTAAAATATTGTTAAACCAATGTATAAAACACTGTTGATATTTAAAACAAAATCAGAGAAATTTTAAATTTTAAAAATCGCACGCAAAATCAGCTCAGATCGTAAGTCGAAGCCATCATAAAGCAGGGGTCTACTGTATTTTTAATGATTAGTGTGCTAGTTAATCATCATTCTCTGGTGAAAATATATCTTTTTAGCTGGTGTAATATAGTGTTTTTAAGCATATTTTGCTTTCAGGGCTTATGCAGTGTGTATGATGTGATAGGTGCTAGTCAACTAGATCTTGCGTCCATATTGGAAAAGAATCACAAGGGAAAAAATGGCTCTGTACATCTGAAAAAGAGTCTTCCTCGGAAGATACAAAGATGGCACCCTATCTTGGTTCGCCATTTGATGCTCCTAATTACTGGAATTGGGTTGCTGACTCTTAGATGGAAAGTCATGGCATCTTCCCCTCCTGTTTTCCACCCGGTGGATAACCCTGCTTCATTCGCTGGCAGCATAATAACTCAGGCAAGTTTTTGTACTCACATATCCTTATGATAATCCTTAATCAGTTGCACTCATATGCAAACACGAATCAATGTGTCAATGTGGCACAAAATAGTCAAAATAGTTTTCAAAGACTATTACTGTAAATATTTTATGTATATTATAATAATTAATCTTAAAGTAGTAATTAGTAGTAAGTTAAATAAATCAACAGTTTGACTCAATATGATTTTTTTCTGCCAACATTATGTCATAAATATACGTCTACGTTTGGTAAATGGTTCAGCTGATACTCTATTTAAAAAATCTATCTTCAAAGTAAGTCTTGTTTGACTTTTTCAGTGACAAAATACTTTGCAAAAAGTGCAGGTTTCTTTTATTATTCCACTATTTACAATGTAATTACACCTATACCATGTTCCAGTCCACATTGAGGCTTACTAGCCATACTAAATTTTCACATATTCAGGGAGTGATGTCATGTTTTCTTTTTAGCTAATTTTAAAATATGCATAATTAAATCAACTTAATGTGGACTTGCCAACCTTACTGAATTTTGTTTCAAGGAATACTTGTGAGTGTATCAATAATGTCTTGGCGAATTTCTGTCTCTAATGTTGCTAAACATGTCAATGACCTTTAATCTTCATGTTCTATACTCTGATAACTCAAGTAATTGTTAGTACTTGGATAGTAAGATTGTAATTTGAACCATTCATCTAACAGCAGCTGAAAGGATATCTTTGAAATATTAATGATGAAAAAATGCAATTAAAAAATCATTCAAGGATAATTTTTATGGTGAAAGTATACAACAGAAAACTTTGTTTTAATGTTAATAATACTAATATTCCTGGTAAAAAGATGAGAGAACGTCTAAAGGTAATATTACACCATTAGACTGATGCATTAGACCCCTATCCCTGCTAGCAAATTCTAAGAGAGATGTGTTAAGACTTGGGATGGACCAGTCTGAAAATTACCTAGGTTATTTTATAAAATAGTGTGATATATTTCTGTAATTTACCACAATCCATAAAAATTACCACAATTTTGATAAACCCCTAAGAAAACTGTAATTTCAGGAAAATTCTCCTGTCTTTCTGATATTTTTCATAATAATATTTATATCATATATCATTAGCTATTTATTCATCCAAGAGACACAATGCACAGTTATTATACTGGTAAGTGTATAGAAGATGTCATATACAAGAAATAGTACAAAGTTTGCAAAAAAGAAAACATTGTAAATTTGGCCTCAAGTATTCTTTGACACTATAAAAACACTTATCAATCAGGTATTCGCAGACCATTTTCTTAAAGACTGGTGTACTCTCTTCTTTTTTAATACATTCAGGTGAGTTATATAATTTTACAAACATTGACCTTGGACCATTTGATGCCATGGATAAATTGGTTGGCTTTGCATGTAAGTTTTTACATTGTCTGGTATGATACTAGTGGATGCTACTGTTCATTTCAAAGTCAGCACCATTATGTTTCACAAGTAATACAGAATGATAAATATATGCTCATAGAGCAGATAACAGTTTTAATTTTTTGAAGAGAGGTCGGCAGTTGGCATAATTATTTTGGTTAAAAATCACTTACCATATTTTTTGCCCCTTCGGTATGCTGTGAAGGTATGAGGACAGTCCCCATGACATTATACCATAGGAAATTCTTGAATAAAATAATCTATAATATAATGTTATCACTATATTTTGGCTTACTGAATGTCTTACTCTAGATAGTACATTATTATGATGATTATGTGTTCTACCGGTAAAGATAGGTTTTGTTGAATGTCAGAGAATCTCCTCCCAGTCTTTTATACATTCAGGGGCCTATCTCCCTCTAGTATAACCTTTTTCGCCTCTGCATAAGATCTACCCTTCTTCATCCCGTGCATGAAACCTATTCTCTTTCTACCCCTACCCTGCTTGCCCAACATCCTACCCTCTATCACACTCTTCAGCAACCCATCACCCTTTATTACCTCCTTCAGTCTACCCTGTCTATCCCTGATTTCATTCATAAGTTTCCTTTTAGAACTCAGAATTTTGCTTTTTTAATAAGAACATTACATGGAAATTCCATTTCAAGTTACTATCAACATGAAGTCCTAGGAACTTAAAGTAATTAACCAGAGATGGGTGGAATAGCATTTTTTTCGAATTCGAATATCGAGTTCGAATATATCTAATATTTTTTCGAATATCTCACTCGAATATTGAATACTACATGGGCGTTTTTTTAAGAAGATTATAAGAATGTGGAAGATTTAAAGATTTAATTCTGATTAGTATTTTACTACGTTAATCACAAACCTTTAATTAAATAAAGAAATCACATTTATTTTAAAAATTGAATTTGTAAAATGTGTCATCATGCAATGAGGAATAAAAAAAAGACTAACCAACCTCGTGAGCGTTTGAAAATTCATTCATTTGCTTTTTCATGTAATTCCCCTAAGGTTATTATGGATTATATATGAGGACCCCAGAAGTCAAGGGGTCTAAGTAACAAAATCATTGTTCTGAGAAAACTTAAGTCAAAGTTGAAAATGTTTGGTACAACCCACTAAATAGTGAAGAGGCATTACCCTAGATAGCATCACCTGTCAAAAAAATCACTTGGATCCCTTTACCACCTAAAAGATTTATATTTTCACGTCCCATTCCTGTACATAACTTGTTTTTTTCTAATGTCACTTAGACCCCTTGACTTCTGGGGTCCACATATATATTTATACTTACTTAACTTGAAAGATGAAATTTTGTTTGAAATATTAATTTATGAATTTGTGCAAGCCAAATCTGGTAGACCAAACGCTTTGTAACATTAAGACTTACCGATGACAGCAAATTTTAAAAACATTACAGTCGATTCGTGTAATATATTCGAGAGGGTGAAATTATTAATTTGTGTTCTCGAATATCGAATAGTACAAATTGCTCATTATTCGTGGTATTCGAGAATTCGACTATTCGAACGTCCCATCTCTATAATTAACAGTATTTGAATGACTACCATTTGTCTGAAAACAGTTAATGTCATTTATGCTATGCAAAGTACATAAAACCATTACTTGAGTTTTTTCAATCAATGTTTCAAACCAAATTATTGCCTATTATATATTATATGTATACTTATACTAATATATATTTCCAACTCATCCATTTCCTAAGGGTTTAATTATAAATTAAGACATATGCAACTCATTTGCGGAATATTTTTACTTTTGAAATATTTGTGGGATTATCATATAATTGGTTTGAATGAAAGTGTCTCATAGCATGATAAAAGAAAGCCAAATTGCGTGTATTCTGCCATATTTGTTTAAACATTTTTTTCAATTTGTAGCCTATAAATGTAGCAGTAGTAATGATTTAAATGTTGTTAATCCCTTGCTATCAATATTGCCTTTGATGTTTGTTCCTTATTTAGCTATTAATTTCTGATAAGTCAGAATTACTGGAAAATTATGGTTATTTTTTAAAATAACCATAACTTACTACTGTAATATACCTTAAATGAAAATTATGGTCATTTACCCATCTATAGTAAAGACTGTCATGCCTCTTTACTGCCTTAACACACCTTCCAATTTCTCTTGTAATTGTGAGTAGCATAGCTAGAAAATGATAGTTAAGTGGCGTGGTCTTCTTGTTGGCCCCAGTGGTGGCTGGGTAAAGTCCTCGGCTGCTAACCCGAGGGTCACATGATCAAATCCCACCTGGGTAGATTATTCACTGCCCAGGACATGGATGTATGTGTTAGTCAAATTCAAGTTAATTGTAAGAGAGGACTGTAAAGTCCTAAATTCCCTCAATAAAGACAAGTCTTTCGGCAGGGGCTTCAGGATCTAAGGCCGGTTTTCATAGACGGGATAAATAATCAATGATTGCTGAATCTATGATTATTCGTCAATCATTGATTATTTGATTTATGTATTCATAGACAGTAAACAATCTCCAATTCATGAATCACCGATTCATGAATCTCTAATTGTTTGGGATAATCTGTAATTGGTGAATTGCAGATTGGATGTATGTTTATATTTGGGTGGTATGAGAAATTGAAGAGGCAAAACATTTTGTGGGTATCGTTAAATTTTTATTCAAGTTGAGCATATAATTTTATTAATTGCATATTGAAAAAGAAAATAAAAAATGGATTGGCAATGTTTTTTTGATAAAAATGAATTAGCCATGCCTACATTAGAATTATTTCTTATGATCATTCAACGTTAATGAAGGTGTTACTAGGGAAAATCAACAAAGAGTAATCTCGTATCCCAGCAAGTGTTGATGATGTAGCATGAGCTGTTTAACGTCAGGAATTGTCCGGCCATAAGTGTGGTCTCATCTTTTTACTATTCTCACAAAGAGGCACCTATTCGTCACCTGAACATCGTAAGAAACAGGCGGTCTGACAAGGCAGACTAGCCTTTGACCTCGTGCATGACATAGAAAATATGACATTCAAATCGGTGAGTCAGGGTACGTAGTCTCCCCTTGTGAGTAATAATTCAGTGGATTTGTTGGATCCCTAATGTATGTTTTTCGCAGCCTTTAGTGATACGCTGGTACGTTGTCATCGGCAATCACATATGCCAACATATCCAAGCGAAATTCCATTGCTTGGAAATCCTAATCAATTCAAGTTAATCAATAATCCTAATCAATTCAAGACGGTCATATTGAGTATTCTATGCCTTTAGCGCCGTATAAAATTGTTCAGTTGGAACATAAAGACACGAATATGTCATAAACAACCACAGAACTACCGACGTCCAACAAAGAAAAACTGTAATTAATTATGGTCGAGAGCTTAATTGACGAATCGATAATTATTTGGCCAATAATTCCAGTTTGCTTGACTATGAATACATATTAATCAGAGATTGAGGAATCTCTGATTCAAGAATCAACAATTGATGAATCACTGATTATTTAACGACTATGAATAGAATACAGTAATTAATTAGAGATATAATCATAGATTGAAACGAATCTGTAATTATTGAGGGCTATGAATACCGGCCTATTATGAAATGAATGGGTGGTTGATTAGAAAAAAATTAAAAAACTATTGAAGTGTTGGTTTTATTAAAACCCATACATACATTTATTTCCTCATAATTTTGTTGCTCCTGAAAAATTTCATTGCATATTTATTTGATGTACACATACAGTGAAATTTGTATTAAGTGACCACTGACGGCTCTGCAGAAAAATGGTCATAGAGAGGGGTGGCTGCTTGATAGGAGTGGTTGTTAAGAGGGGTTTCACTGTATATATAATCAGTATACATATGTTTTCTTCCGTGTTTAATGCTACAAAGATCACTTATACTTTTGAAGAATGAGTGGTGAAAGGTACATTAATGTTTTATTTTAAAGCAAATGAACATGAAAAATATATTTATATGTTTAAAAATGCTGGCCAATAGTAACCGAGTAGCAATTTTCATGCTGGCACCAGTGGCTGATGGATCAGCTTACTTACAGTAATATGGATATGAGATGACAATTATAATGGAATGTTAGCTAGTGTATTAACAATGGATTGTTTTGAAGACATTGCCATAAGAAAAATTCGGCCTGGACTGGGAATTTTCTCATGGCGATTTCTTCAAAAAAATTCACCCACCATGTTTGAATATTTTTTAACAATGGATTGGTATAATAAGTCTTTGTGATGGTTCCTTTCTTCCTTCAGGTTCTCACCCATGTATATGTGTGGGCATTGAATGCGTGGTTGCTGCTTTGCCCGGAGTGGTTGTGTTTTGATTGGTCCATGGGTTCCATTCCCTTGATCTCATCTCCAACGTCTGACCCTCGTGCTCTAGTGGCCCTTCCCATTTTCTGCTTCATTGTGGTTGTACTTGGTGCCCAGGCATTCCTTCATCCGCAACCGTCACATTCCAACAGGCAAGCTATTTTCAGCTCTATTCAACTCATTTGTCTTGTCATTACTCTTTTCATTGAGACAGTTGGCTTTATGAATTTGGTGCTGTGTACTAGATGTTCCTCCATAAAGTATTGGTAATATTTATGCTGAAGTCTCAGTTATCAGTGTTGTGATTCTCTAGGGTTCAATTTCTTTTACTGCAGAGATTTTTAGCTGTATCTATAATATATGTTTTATAAATTGCACATAAGATGTTACTCCAAAAAGGAATATATATTCACCATGAAAGTATTATTTTCAGAGTCTATTTAACACAAAGAAATGCTTGTCAATTGTTTTCAAGGAATCCATTAAATTTCTTGTTACCTCTGATAGTTGAAGCTCTTGTGTGTACACACATCACCATGGGCTTATTCCATAACTTACAAAGTCCCCGATGCAATTTCACAAAAAGCAGCAGAATATGGCATTGGTAGGTATTCCATATTGGCTCCAGAAGACTTATTTTACTTAATGCCGAAGTACCAAAGATATCATCTGAAAGTACAGACTGTACTTGATGTTTATGAACTTTGAAATGGACTTTAGGTAATATTTAATGCTTTTTTAATTTTTCTTTTGCATAACTTTAATTTGATTGTAGATGTAACTGTTGTGAATTATAACCACAGAATAATTTGTTGCTTAGCAGAACCTGACACCTTCATGCAGCACAGGCAAAAGGAATCAAGAAATTCTTGAGAACAGCATGAGTTATTATTTTATTAATTACGAATTTGACTTTTCTTTATTTCTTTGTATTTCAAAAGGAACAAGTAACCTATCAATGCTGGCTGCTAGCTAAAATATTCCAGATATAAACAATTTATTTTTCTGGAAAACTTTGATTTATCAAGCCCATTAGCTATGGCACTGGAACTATGTTATTTTTAACAAATTTCAATCCCAATATCACTTCAACCCCTGAAGTAAATGACTCAATTCTTTTTTATCTCAAAAGAACATCTTAAGGACTTGTAAATTCAACACTCACCTGATTTTTAAAACCTGTACATCATGGTTTTTTTTTACTCTGAAAAATCATTTTTTTATAAATTTCATAAGTTACTTTCTCCATGATGGATGTTGAAAATATACATTTTATTTACTATTCATACTCAAATTATGCATAAATATTAACACAAGAAATATGGCCATTTAATCTTGTTACTTCTGTAGTATGTAAAATAAGCCTACTGGAGCTTGTAGAAATAGGATGTAAATGACATTTTTTTCGTGTACAGAGATGGGGCAGCAACAAGTTTTTGAAAATTGACATCTTAAAATGGAATGACCCAGTTTTCTCTTCGGTCATTTTAAATTTACATATTCATTAATAAATTTTTTCTTAAACTAGAGAAGATAATAGTGAAAAAGTTTAAATCATGGTTATAACTTGAGCATTAGATATTTACAACTACTGTGACATGTGTAATTCAAAATGCAAGTCCAGTTCACTAACTAGTCGCTCTTTATTTATAGTGTCTCTGATGTCTATGTGTAATTTGATTAGCTTGTGCCGTAAAATAATTGTTGTATTAAGTTATTTTGGATTCAATGAGCATAAGGACCAAAACTCTGTGAATACATGGAAGCAAATAGCAAAATATATGGAAGGTGTTGGTAATAAAACAGTGTGAATATGAGGTGACACAATTGTAGGATTCAAGAAAATTGGAAATCTTAAAATGCAGATGTAGGGTAACCACCACAAACCTCTGAATTTTCAGGAAATTACCATTAAGGAATAACAAAGTAAAACAAAACACTACTGCTAAGCACTGCATTTACTGATGCCATTTCGGCAATAACATGATCTCATGGCCTGGCATGCCTGTGATAATAATGGCTTCAGAAAATGGCATCAGCAACATTTACGGAATATCTAGAGATGCCATTTCATGTGGCTGATGCCATAAAGGCATCATTGCAAATGGCATCGAGTGTCATTGTTATAGAATATTCTTCCAGCTCTCCAGCAGCAATTTGATAATGTACAACCTTGTCTGACTCAACAACCTAATGCTGCCCACCCTTATTCTCCATGAGATACCCTCTCCTTTGCTGTCTGGTCGATGTATTAGTTTAGCCTCCAATTCACCAATTTACTCTAATTTTAAGGAGTAACTTTAAATAATTTGCCTAATTAAGTCTGTCAAACTCCTTTTTGAAATCCACAAAACGAAGAAAAATACTTGATAATTCGGTATGTTTCTTTTTATGAGTGTTACCATCACCACAGTTGCATCCCAACCTGCCCTACCTTTCCAAAACCCAAATATTTAACCTTAGGTGTATGGTTTCAAGAACTTAACATATGTATGAGTGAAAGATAGCCTTACCTCTGGAAGTTGGAAGTTTTGAGTTTCTTTTCTATTGTGGTAGGTATTGATGAATTTTTTATTGTAGCATTTAAGATGCTGGTTAAATAAAGACCACTAATCATAGATCAGACATTTGATGTAGTGAATAAATTATGTCTCAGTTTTCCACTCTTGGCTCTGGAATGTCATCATTACGAAGGATAAATGTGGCCAATACTTTTTTCAGTGATTATAATTTCTTGCATATATTTTCACAGGGTCCTAGCCATGGGGTTGGCACTTTTGTCTGTTCCTTTCCTGCCTGCATCTAACCTCTTCTTCCGAGTTGGATTTGTTGTCGCTGAGAGAGTTTTGTACATTCCCTCTGCTGGATATTGTATTATTGTGGTTCTGGGACTTTGCCATCTCTCAAGTAATGTATCCCCATCACAAAGAAATGTAAGTTCATCTTTACACTTGTGTGCCGGCAAGTGCGATTCCTCTATTTGTATTTTCACTTGAAAAGTAAAATATCACATGACAATTCCTTGTCTGTGTTAGCCAGAAATGTACTGTGTGCCAATGAATGAAATGGATTACATACTTCATGTTCATATGCAGCCACTGCATTATGTGATGACATGTTGCTGCCGTCATGAAATCAGCTACAGATCGTGATTTTGTTTTTCAGTAAATTTTGGGCTGAAAGGTATCCAATTTTGCCATATTTTATGAGATTTTTTTTTGGAAACTTGAGAATGATTTATTATTAATATTTGATGTCTGGGGCATAAAAATTTCATGATTTTTACCTTCTACTAAATTTGTAGTGTTTTAAAGTTTAAGAAGTTCTAAATGGAAGCAAACAGTATTTTTTGGTAGCTTCATGTTTTTGGTTAATGTGAGAACTGAGGGAATTGAAGAACCAAATAACTGCTCCTCCTATCCCTAGTTTTTATACTATGAATATCTGTATTTGCCTGAAGGGCTCTTTTTCTTCAATTTAGTAATGAATTGACTCTTACCATAGGAAAATTTCTGCATTAAATTTTATGATAGTTTTTCAAAGAACTATTACCATGAGATATTTATTCAGCAGTTTTTAAGGTAAAATTACATGACAAGGATATATAGTTTTGATTAGGTGTGGCCTCTTTTAATCAGAGAAGATACTAAAAAATATGCCTATTTTACCTTCAATGCAGAAAATTGAGGATAAAGTATCAATACCTTCTTCATTAATCAATATATTTTGAGAAACTTTTTTTGTGGCCACCCACTTATCCATGACAAATGATCACTTAAAGAAGTGATGGTTTGTTATGAGTTTACTGAATGAACCTGATTTTTATTTTACATTGATGATGGGATAAAAAGTGGCTGAGTGTATTTCTGTCTTTGGACCATAAAGAGTGTATTTACATGGAACACTCAGTGAGTGTCCTCCACCAATTTTGTTCATATTTGGCTGGATGGAAGTATGGAATAATAAAACCGCTGGTGCAGAATTTTCTGTTCAATGATTCCCTATGAACCAAGATATTTGCTTTGAAAATTCCATGCCATCCTTTCAATACAACCGAGGGGGCCCCTCACTGTTATGCCTGTAGCATGGCGACTCTCACCTGGAGTACATTGGCTGAATTTTTGGAGCGAAGTATCTAAACTAACAGTGCATTATGGCTCAGGGTATTATGCACATGAAGTTTTCTTATGCTATAATACCATCCTACCAAATTACTAAAATCAGTGGGGAGCATCTTTTTAGTGTTAATTGTTAGTCTTTATAATATTGCACCCAGTAATTGTAATATGCTCTCTTCAGTTATGGATAAAATCAAGCTATTAAAATTGCATTCATTTCTCTCACTTAGCTCCTGCTGGTGATGTATGTGTGTTTGCTGATGGTGCTTGGCATCCGGAGTGTAGTTAGAAGCGCTCAGTGGCGCACTGAGGAATCTCTCTTCATTTCTGGACTTGCTGTTTGCCCTCTTAATGCTAAAGTGCACTACAATGTTGCGAGGAATGCAGCTGATCGGGGAGACCGGGCACTGGCTCTCTATCATTACAGAGAAGCCATCAGGTAATGAGTTATTTTTACTTCATTTTTATGAGTTCAAGTATCCTTTGCTAGCGCAGATTTCATTAATCCATTATTTGCTGTAGCATGAGAAACAAAATGTGAATTTAATGAAATAGCACGATCTAAATCAAATTCCATTTTTGAAAATTAATACTGTGCTGTGTGATTGAGCACAGAGGTGGCCACAAAAGGGAGTTATGACATGAAGTGTTTCATGATAATAATTTTTGTGAGGTAAGCTTGATATGTTCAGAAATTTGGGGAGGGGGCAATTGAAAAAAACATTGTATATTGGGAGGAAAGACCATCATGGATTGGGTAAGCGTCAATTACCTTTCATTCTAGTTTGAGTTCAGTTGAAAGAATGATTAATATGCAAACTACCCGAAGTGATACAGTAGAAACTCGATAATACGAAGCGCAAAAATACTACAAAAATAAGTTTCAATTTTATGTAAAAAAACTGTTGGTCATGACGAAAAGCCTATGCTAATTATGTGGCACTATTCGAAAATACGAAATTTTTGAAATTACCCCACCCACCCATGTATACAGTAAAAACTGGTTAGGACGTTCCTTCTTAGCACATTTTCCTCCTTAGTACGTTGATTTCTCATGGTCCCGGTACAATTGGGCCAATTTACAGGTAAAATTATTTGGTTACTACGATTTAAATCCTCGCGCTTTCCTGGATAGTACGTTCAGTAAATTGCCGAAATGCAACCTGCTAGTGCTTCTCTAATATAGTTTGGGTAATGTAAACAACCGAAGCTCTCTAGTTAACGTATTAAATATCAACCCTAGGCATTTTAATGCTGATCCATTTGCATTTTGCATGTTTTGTGACATAAAACAATGAGCGGCCGATTAGTGGGAGTGTAGGTCTAGAGCAGAGAGTTGTTAATATTGCACGTGTTATGATAGTAAGGTCAGTTACAAGGGAAAAGAAACGAGTTGTGAAGCAGATTACAACTGCAGAAAAAATGAAAATTCTGGAAGAAGTTGATTGGAATCCACAGATAAAGCGAGTAGAGCTGGTGCGAAGGTTGAACATCCCTGCATCTACTTTAAACACGATCGTGAGCAATCACGAAAAAATCCAAAGTGGTTATTGTGACAGAAATCGAAAGTGTATTCGCGATGGAAAATTTCTGGAATTGGAAGCTTGAAGATGTTTCACTTAAATGGTGCAAACAAGCGCGAAGCTCCAACGCTCGAAGGCATTGTATTTGGCTGCAAAAATGGGCATCGAAAATTTCCATGCCTCCAATGGTTGGATAGACGGTTTCAAAAACAGACTTGGATTAGTTTATGTGTGTGTTCGTGGTGAAGCAGCCAGTGTTAACCTTGATATTGTAGAAGCCTGGAAGGAAACAAATTTGCCGAAGTTGCTTGAAGATTTCAGTCCCGATGACGTCTACAATGCCGATGAAACTGGTTTATTTTACAAATTAGTACCCGATAGAACATATGCATTTAAAGTAGAAAAATGCCATGGAGAAAAATTAAGCCAGGAGAGGCTGACAGTTCTCTTGTGCTGCAACGAGAGTGGAACTGACAAGCTGCAGCCGCTTGTGATAGGCAAATCTAAAAACCCGAGGTGTTTTAAAAAAGTTCGAACATTTTCCTGCCAATACACAGCTAACCCTGCAGCATGGATGACCACATCAATTTTTGAAAACTTTTTGAGAGGGTTAGATGCCAAACTGGGTGGCAAAAATAGAAAAATTTTGCTTTTTGTCGACCACTGTGCTGCTCATCCAATTGATACGAGATACCTCAGAAACATCAGGGTCAAATTCTTCCCGGCAAACACGATGAGTCACCTTCAGCCCCTTGACCAAGACCTCCGATGTTTCAAGCAAAAATATAGAAGACTCTTGGTACAAAAGAGGCTGGCCACCTTACAAACAGCTGAGCGGAAGATAGACGTTATGCATGCAATGCACTTCGTCAAATACACTTGGGATTCCGTTAGCAAAGAAAACGTCACACAGTTGTTTTAAAGCAGCTGGATTTAGTTGTGTGGCGTTGGACATATCGGTTGACACGACACAAGCAGAACTGACTCCTTTTTCTCTCGAGGAGTGGAGTCAGATTGTTGGGGAGGTGAAATTCGACGAGTACTGTGAGTGTGATGTTGATCTTAATGTTTGCCAGACCTTGTTGATAGATGAAATTCACGAGCAGGAGTTGGAAGACATAGATGATGACGATGATTCAGAGCTAGGGTCTGAGTCTGATTCAGTTCCCACTATTCCAACTTTAGCCAAAACACTTGAGGCCATGGAGTGCGTGTGTCGTTACTTAACTAGTGTTGTGGGAGCAGACGATGCCTTGAATCTCCACGCGAAGCTTGACGCAAGAATACTTGAGCTCTGTGCGAGAAATAAAAAGCAGAGTACCTTGGACAAATTTTTAGTGCAAATGTAAGCTCTTGAACAATTAAAATCAGTATGCAATGACGCATTTCAATGAGAAGAGTTATCGATCGATTTAATGCTCGATCAAATGTGGAGAGTGAATGTGGTGAATGTGAGGAAGTGAAATTGTGGATAGGTACGGTGTGATACATAACTGGCCAATTTTATAATTTATTTAAACAACTTATTGACATATTCACGGAGTAAAAATTATATTCTCAATATACGTAACCTAATAAGAATATACACACGTATGTGTGAGTGAACATGTTATATTAATGAATACAGACAAAGTGATGTTGGTTTTATGAACATTATTTTACTCCTGGGAAAGCTGTGAAAAGTTATTTTCATTCGGTTTGTATTTACTTGGCAATTTAAGATTATTTTGTTGATTTCATGAGTGAAAATATATAAGGGGAGCATAAATAAGAGAACTTTGGAGAGTAATTGTACCTAATTGTTTTGACTTTTCCTCCGGTTTCGACTACCTGGATTGCTATATTTACTAGCCTGGTTAGCATGTTTTCCTGGTTTGTATGTTCATTTTTTGTGTCCCCTTCAAAAACGTGCTAACCAGGTTCTGCTGTATTTGAATAAACCCACGTTTACTCCCGCCATAGTCCATATTTCATGAGACAATAGAAAAAAAGTTTCCAAGAATTTGTGAGGGTATAGCTGTCCCTGCGATTGATGTGAATTAGCATTTAAAACGGATTATTTCAAATTTTGAAATAGATGACCCAATCCAGGGAGTGGCTGAACAATATAGCATTATAATGTATAAGACCTGTGATAAACCGCTAAGACACTTCAACCTGAAGAAGCTGTTGTCCATTTATCATAAGTTTGTATATCCCACAAGCGATATGGGAGGAAATACAAGTAATGGCCCGAGAAGGACTTTTTAAATGGAATGAGTGCTTTGCTCTTTTGACCTATTATTGAGCAAGAAAGAAAGGGCGATTGGAAGCACGGTCAGGCCAGCTATTGTCTTAACTGTGTAGATGCATAGAACACAAGTAATTGACCAAGAGTGACAGACCAATGAAAATGTGATGGATTTGAATTTTTTTTCTTATCTTAAGGTACAGATTACCTGAGGGAATCACATTAAAATTGGGGGATTCTCTACATCCAAATAATTTATTTATTTTTTGGCTTGGGCTACTGTAGTATCACTAATGAGGGGCTATATTTTATTGAAGGCTTCATCCTGAGTATGACCAAGCTATGAACAATCTTGCAAATCTATTGAAAGATAATGGAGGTCTGATGGAAGCTGAAGTTTTGCTCAGAAAAGCTGTTTCATTGAGGTTGGTACTACTTGTCATCCTTATTTTTTGATAAATTGGTTATGTTTGTTCTATTAGCATGAGCGTTTGTTTCTCTACATCATAAGCTATGTCAGTTGTGTTATTTTTATGCCATTAAATACGTATCTGATAATCTACTAAGAATTTCATAGTTTAAACTCCAACTTTGCTAGTTTCAAAATGTGTAAAGATTTTATTTAATTGCAGGCATGATTTTGCAGCTGGGTGGATGAATTTAGGAGTTGTCTTGGCTGCTCAAAAGAGATATGAGGAAGCAGAACAAAGCTACCTTACTGCTTTGGCACACCGACGGAGCTATGCTGATTGCTATTACAATTTAGGAAATCTTGTATGTCATTTTCTTTATATAATCTAGGTCAAAATGAAATTTACGTCGTATGGTTTTCTTTTTGCAACTGACATCTGAGGGGCTCTCATTGTTAAATCATTTTTTGGCTTAGTTGGTTCTCTACATTCACATTTCATGTGCATAGCATTTCTGGACATAAAAGCTTAATGGTGTGTATCTAATGGGCACTTTTTTAAAAAGTTTTTTTGATGGATTGAAAACTCTGAGCTGGTGAAGTGAGGTTTTGTGATGGTTCTTAAACTATTCTAGTAATTTATTCACAGTACTGTAATCCCTCATTTAGTACAAGAAGTGTATGCCTCAAAACATTGTGCTTTTAAAAGCAGTGAAAATGATGGAATTTTAAAATGGAGGAAAAAGGGATGTATTCATCAAACATAAGTATGTAAACCAGTGATTTGACCAGAATTCCAGTGTTTGATTGAATGTTGTGGAATCCATGGATGTAAGTTACAGTCAAATCATCAAACTTCAAAAAAAGCTATTCAATCTAATTTGATCTGATTGTGCAAGTGGCATATGTGCTACGTCACTCTAAACTCTTAATCATCTGTTGTAAATTTGTTCAAAATTTCACTTTGGAATTTATCTTTCTGATGCTGTTGTGCTTCTAAAGTGTGGTTATTTGGGTGAACGTTTATTGCATCATAAAATATGCATATCAGCAAAGAAGTATATAGTTATTAGTCACATCAATTTAATTAAAAAATCATCATAAGGCACATGTATCACGCCACCTTCTGGGGAATTTTGTCTGCCAATGTGCACATGTTGCTGATCATATGCCTGCCATTTTCATTATTAGTTCAACCTATAGGCAAAATATGTCTTTGCTTTTGGAAAGGTAAGTTTTGGGTAGTAGAAAAAGGTACACCAAGCATAGCATGTATTACAACCCATTGTTTTAGTTATACTGCAAAATTTTCTTGGAAACATTTTTGTTGCTCCATCATGCCGTGGTTTAGCAGTGCAATTGTGAGAAAAATTTGGCTAGTTCTTTTTGAGGTTTGAATAAGGAATTGTTAGGTTCTAAACACCCATTTAATAAAAAATGATTGAAATTAAGATGTGCTAATATATGGGAATAGGCATTCATAAGGCCAACTGTTGAATGGATAGGGAAGTAGTTCTCTCCTTATCACAAAAAGGTAATTGTATTCTAAATTCAACCATTTGAGTGACGTTAACTGATGTCAGGTTTGTAACTTGGTTACATCAAACCCACTAACTGTGTTATGTGTTTAAACTTTTTCAATTTTAGTCATAAAAACAGCACAAGCATGCAGTTTAACTTAAAAGAAATACATTGAAATACATCGATTTTAGTCAGAAAAACAGCACAAGCATGCAGTTTAACTTAAAAGAAATACATTGAAATTGGAGATGAGTCGATTCCACTTTTTTTATTCCGATTTCTATTCTCTCAAATTGATTCCGATTCCATCAATTTTTATCCCTAATATTGATATGATATACTAGGTGGGATATTGTTATACCAGTAGCGTACGACTATTATTTAAATTAAAATGTTGGCTGAAATAAAATAACAAAGACAACGAAGTCTCTGAAAAAGTATATTTATTAACAAAAAGCAAATATGTATGATTTTACACTTTCCCGGCAAATTAAATTAGTGTAAATTTCTCGGGCTCGCCACCGGGTAAGATTTTTATAGACAGCCGACGTTTCGGGTTCCGACTCGTCACCCATTCTCAAGGCTGAGAATGGGTGACGAGTCGGAACCCGAAACGTCGGCTGTCTATAAAAATCTTACCCGGTGGCGAGCCCGAGAAATTTACACTAATAAAAAGCAAATATATCCTCAGCTTATCGAGTTAGATAAAAAGTTCAAATTGATAGCCTACACCCAAAATTACTGAGACAATCATGATGTAATAAATTAAATTTGATGTGAATATTTATCTATCTAGAATTGGTGGAATCAGAATCGACTCTAGGCGATCGATTCTCAATCCTGATTCTAATCCTGAGAATTGGTGGAATCGAGAATCGACATTTCGATTCGACTCATCCTTAATTGAAATACATTATTGGAGAAATGATAGAAAGGATAAGAGTATTTTTATAATTCAGTTATGTTATTTTTTTAAATTCAGTTGTGTTCACTTAACTATCTTTCTTTTTTCCTATCTGAGAAAGTAATAGATTATACTGAAAAATAAAATTTCTGTTCACATTCTTTAAGCTGAAAGATTTAGATTTTAGATGAAGATAAAATCTAGATCTACTCATAAGTTCATTACCTAGTTTAATAAAAATGTAAAAATTGATTTGAATTTGTTTTAAAATATGATATTGTTCATTTATGTTTTGGTAATGATAAGAAACTGGGAAATATAATTAAGTGAAAGCAGGTTTTTAAGATTCTGCATTCAAGATTCACTAAGTAGAGGAGATTTGAATTTGGATTGGATCAATTTTGAATTCGATCCATCACTAATATAAACAACTTAATCGTGTGATGTGTACCAGGCAATCCTTTCTAAAAGTAATCTATAGAAATCTTATAAGTTGAGACTAACATCGTGCTTTTTAGAATGATTAATATTTATTCATTTTTAGAACTGATATAGTGTTTGTAAATATGCAATCTCATTGGGACGTGTACTGTGGCATGACTTAGAGTATCTCCATAATTCACGGTATAAAAGTATAATGATGAGTATCATCAGTGATCAAAAGTTTTCATAATACTTTTGATCAGCATTATCAGTTCTTTCTGTAGATTGGATGTGTCATTTTGATATCTCTTTTTCAGTATGTAGATCAAAACCGATACAAGGAAGCTTTTTCAGCCTGGCAGAATGCCACCTCTTTGAAACCCTTGCATGCTGGAGCATGGAGCAACATGGTTGGGATGCTGGATAGTATTGGTAACTATGTATTACTTTTTTGTTTAAGCCATTGGATTAATTAATCGAGGCATTAACTTGCTATCCTGTTCACTGTAATTCACATCATTATCATGTATTTATTTGTTTTCCTATGTCATATTTCATTTACTTGCATCATTCATACTATGAATGATGGCCCTGTAAGTTGAAGCAAATGTTGTGAACTTACCTGTACATTCCCTTGAATGTAAGTTATGAAATTCCTGCCCTTCTTTTGGCAGTTGAAAACCAACTTTTAACTACCACAACAAAGCTTATAGTTGATTCAATTATGAGAATAATTATTCTGAGTCAGTATTCCAGTGTAATTTTTGCATGAAATTGAGTGTATCTCATTTGCTCACAAGCCATGTAGAATATTCTATGAGAAATATGTTACATATATGCTCTAAGCTTCTTATTAGAATCTACGAAAGCCAAATACACTTGGTACCTCCATCATGCTCTATAAATCCTTTCCAAAAGGCTGTTGGTATTTTACAAATATCACTCAATAACCCAAAAATTCCAGAATTTACGGATTTACTATAGGTGATGCTACAGCCATAAATCTCTGTTGACAGTTATGATGATTGATCAATATGATGTGTATTTTTTTAGACCCCTTGAGTGAAAATAAGTTTGATTAAATAATATTAAATACCCTAAATGTTTATCTTGTTAAAGCGATTTAACGTTTTGACTTTTCATCAGAATATCTGAAATTGCCAGGCTTCAGTGCTTACTGACTCACCACACACTCAATTTCAGCTGAATCAGTTAATGCTGGTCTCTATCTTTGTAAATCCTGTTATATATATACGTAAATGAATATTTCTTTTGGTGATTATATAGCTTGGAAATATTTACTTACTCATATACATATCACATATGAGTAAATATAAACTAACTCTTGCTGCTAATTACTCTCTTTCCACAACCATCAGCTCCAAGGGTGTCTTGCCTTTATTGAATCCTCATAGAATTCAGATGCACACAGTATATATTTTTTTCAATTATTATTTTTACTAAGCTTCTGTAACTACGGTGCATCATACTTACCTATGTGTCACAATAGCTGGAAATGTGATCTCCCGAATATTTTTCTGATGCCTGAGCTCCAAATTATTTCTGAAGCAATCCTATGCCATCTGCATTTTTCATTTGTTGTGAAGCTACCTCCATGATCCTATTAGAAGAACATTATGATTTTTAGCATTTGACATTTCTCTGAGGAAAACCTCCCATTGATCATGGGAAGTGTTAGCTGTTCAGCAGGTCCCTTTATTTGAGGTTTTCTTTATAATCACAGGTAAGGTGGCACAGGCAGAGGAATTGGCCAAGCAGGCATTAGTGTATCTACCTGAAGAGCCAGCGCTTCACTTTCACCTGGGTAATTCTTATGGGAAAAGGGGAAGGTATTCCCTTGCAGAGCAGCACTTCTTGAAGGCTATAAGCATAAGACCAAGACATGCCCCATATCATTCAAACCTCGGTAAGCAGTAGACCAACATATTTTCCACTTTTATTTACGGACATTTGATAGATTTTTCTCTGAGTTGCTGGCGTAAAGATTTGATTTCATCTCCAGTGATGACTAAGTTCAGAGCATGCAAGTGTATGATATGAATATAAATTTGAAATTTTGCTCTTGTGTAACCTTAACCCAGATAACATGAAGATAGGATTATGGCATCTCATCCCCTCTATTGTACTAGTTTTACTGCTTTCTTCATATAGAGTGACTGTCTGATTGCAGTTTCTTTGAAGTTGTGAGAATGATGAAACTAATGAAATGTGCGAATGAGAAAATGATGAAACTGAACAATTAATTTTTTCCAGCTTTTGAGTCCTGATTCTTAAGTGACATTAAAAGCTTTTGAAATGTCCTCTATGCCTCTTCAATGTCATGACTGTGGCATTTAATAATTTTTTCTACTGACAATAAGTCTTATAAGTTATATAAGTTTGCACAAATATCATTTGATGGTGTCAGACAGTCTTCTGGTTTACTTTATCATGGCAAAACTATTTTTTCATAGAATTTATTTGTGTAACAAAAATTACATGGCCTTTAGATTTTTATCTCAAACACCTTATTCAGTGTTCATGGTTAAGTCTTTTCATGCCTGTGGCAATATTTATCATTAGTTTATTATTATTTCTAGGTGTGCTTTATCACCACTGGAAGAAGTACGGGAAAGCTGAAACAAGCTACTTGAGAGCAATTGAGCTTGATCCAACTTTAAGTAGTGCTCATGAAAATCTCCGTTTGCTTCATCGTAAAACAAAACAAAGGACTAGAGGGTGAAGTGTTGTGTGATAACAGTTTAGCCTACTGTCTTTTATCATTATTGGAGTTTCTCTGCCTGAATGACTTCATCTGGTTAAAAACGGGTTGTGTTGAGGTGTGTGGTTCCAAACCATAGATAAATATCTGTGAATTGATACATTCCTAATTGGTGGTTGTTTAATGTCCATAATATTAACACACTCGCTGCTGAGACTAAGTTTCATTACATTCATATGATGCTTAGTATTTTGGGCATATTTCAGTTTATTTAAGGCTGCTGTGCATGAAATAACCAAACATAAATTTTTGAAAAGATTTTAGTTCTTCATTTAATTTTGCTGAGTGATTGAAGAAAATTATTTTATTGCCAAACAGAGCAATAGAGTAGTTAGTTGGAATTGAATTTTTATAAAAAGCATTACTGCAAACTTTTTTAAACTAGGTACTATGCAGCTACAGTCTTTGTTAGTTTTTATATCATGTCCTTTGACAGTATTTGCAGCGAGAGTGTTCTAACATAACTGTACACGTACTTAAAAGTTTACAATTCTGGCTGCATGAAGCAGTTGTTTTGTGTATCCTAGTACATTAATATTTTCCTGTGATATGGGTTGGAAAGGGTGTCTGGATTCATCTATATGCTCAGAATGTATAATATGCCTTGGTTTCTACGTTTTGGCTTATGAAGTTGGATGAAAATGCTGTTTGGGAGCCTATTTGGTGTGAATGAGTGAATACTTTTGCTACTTAATTTTGTCATTTGATTGTGTGCATTATTAGTTTCTTGACTTCATATGAAGCTTTTTTACTTAGTGAAGTCTGGAAATTCTGAAATTTTTTCAGTGAAGTGTTCAAAAGATTTGCTTTTTATTTTGGATAGAGAGAGAAAGCATATTAGAAGGGAGGATTGTAATTGTTTTGGGACCGATCTATGGTCGTAATGTTCATATTATTGAAAATCTTTATTGAAGTGGCATCAAATTGAATGATGAACCTCTATAGAACAATAAAAAATGTTGTGCTCAATTCCTCATTGGCAGAAATATGTAAACACTTAATGTTTGCGACTGAATTCAGACACCCTTAAAATGTAGTTATCTTCCTTCTTAGGGGCATACATATTGCCTATGTGATGATACTATGATCTTAATTTTTTGTCATATATTTAATATTTACTATTATTTTTTATGCTTTTTATAGGTGGTTAAAGATTTTGATATTAATTATAGGTGGATGTTAGGAAACATGTCTAGAGTAATTTAAGGACGTTGAGTGACTGTGAATTTCCTCGCAGCTAGAAGGTTGTATTGTTTCAATTTGATCTCCATGTTGAAAGCTGGCCAGTGGTTTGTATAAAGAATTGCATCTCTGAATTGGTTTTAGGGGAGGTTTTTAAATGATTTGTGTTACTGATCATTTGATCAATTATCTTGCCAGACAATTTATGGTAAATGATGTCTGCTTATTGCTGCCCATTCCTCAGTCTTTAATTGTTAATGAATCCACCTCCTTTTTTTCAAACTTCATGCCATCCTTTTGGTTTCTCCTCGAAATAACTCCTTTTTTTCTTAAGGAATTTCTTCTATGTTTATTTCAATATAGAAGAAGTATAATGATTACCCGTAAAATGGCAGAATCTTGCTGGCCAAATTTTGCCCTTGTTATTAAAGATGGTGATGAATAAATCACCAAGAACATGATTCCTTTTTATTGACTAAATTATGGGAATTCATTGTGGGTATTTCTGGTGACTAGGTTCGGACATTGCTTAGGGAAATGTTGGCAGTAATATTTTACCCACTCCTTTGCATTGAAAGCTTTTGCATGTGATTTAGATGGCGTAAAAATTGTTGTATGTTCTAAGAAATTTTGGTTATATTGAAGTTCCCCAGTAAAGGCAGTAAGGCAGTACTATTGGTCTATTGTGTCAGCCATCATCTTAAGTATTTACTATAATTGTTTCCAAGCATTATCAAAGGTTAGGGTGGTCTACTCCAGTCAGTGTTAATTTTAGTGCTCATGAAAAGAACTTTTTTTCTTTCGTGAGCGCTTATAATGTAAGTGACATTTGGTGATAAGTTAGTGCTTATGAAAAGAAAATGTAAGTGGCATTTCTTTGATAATGTTTTGTAGACCTAATCCTTAATGTTATCAGTGTTTGTCCCTCCTATTTTCATTTTTGGGTTGATCAGATAAATTTCAAATACTTACAGGTTAAATAAGTTAATTTGCTGTTAATACTCTTTTTGGATGTCTAAATCTCATTTTTTTCAGCCTTTTTAGTAGAGGACTCATTTTTTCTTCATCTCTTCATTCATATTATTAATCAATAGGAGCAGTGAGTGTGGAGTTCCTACATGCTTTAAAAGGACTGCCCACATGTGTGTCCATGAGATGTTTAGTCATATTATTACTACTCATTATGAATTTTATGTTAAATAATATCCATTCTTTTAGACAGCACTAATTTGTGTCCTGTACCACAAGCTGAAGTCCTCTTCTACAATTTTAAATACATACAACCATGATGCTATGTGGCTCAGTGTGTGTACATTACTGGAGCAGTAATATGAGTTTAGGAGTACACTTTTTACATTGAAAGAATTTCTTTTTATTGAGTGTTGTTATGTCTTTGAGACAACATGAATGAGAAATAAAAATTTCAGTATCAGACCTACTCTTATCTGAATAATTTTGTTTGGTTGCAGTTGATTCCTTTATTGTTTCCAAAGGAAGACTGTAGCTATACTAATGTAATTTTTCCAATCCATTCAAAAAATGGAGATACCCAAAACATAACTCAAATCAGAGCCATACTAAAGTAATTCTTGATTTCTCCTCCAAAGTACTTCCCTAATGCATAAACTGCTTAACTTGCTCTATTGTTTGCCCTCCAACCCATTTAGGGCATGGCTGAATACAAGGTTGGGATGGCACTAAATGGAGCAAGTCAAGCAGTTTGAGCGTATTTAGGAAGTATTTTGGGAGACAATGGGTTTAGTGGTAAGAACATAAGATTTAAAATTGTCATGGCTAAAGAAGCATTTTCAAAAAGGAGGTAATTGATGATGGCAGATCTGATTGAAGATGTAAAGAAAAGGCTAGTGAAAGCTCTAATATTGCATTGTATGGGGCGGAGACCTGGTCATAGTAGAGGCAGGACATACGTAGACTAGAGGCATATGAGATGTTGGTTTGGAGGGGGTGAGTGAGCTGGGATGATGAGAATGGAGGTATTGGAGATGAGAAGAAGCTAGTAGTGGGGGTTTGGAGGAGGTAGAAGGGATAGATGGAGGACATTTTGAAATGCAAGGAAATGTTGAAGAGATTAATAGAGGAGAGAGCAGAAGTGTAGAAGAGAAAGGAAGAGGATAGGAATTCTGTATGAAATAAGAAAAGTGAGACGATATGAGGATTTTAAGAGAGATCTAATGGTGGTCCACCTATAGGAGGAAAAACATAATGAATCGCCGAAAATAGGATGTTAGAATAAGTACTGTCCAAAAACTTACCAATCACTGAAATGAAGTGTGTCCTTAGACAAGGAGAAATAATTGGCTATATTTGCTGACTACCAGGTGTTGATTACTTTATCTTTGAAGAGATGGCTAGCATTAGTATGCATAAGAAAAGCAGTGCAGAATGAAGATAAACTATAGGGAAACAAAGGCAATGACATTCACTAGAACAAGGAAAACAGGCTTGTTATGAGAAGAGTGAGGCACATACTGGAGCAGATTGGGCATTTTAATTACTTTGGTAGTATGCTCTAAGAAATTTGTATCCAAGCTGAGGCATATGGGGATGAATAGCTTAGGAAAAGGATGCATTTAGTAATACAGGGGAAATAATGACTGGAACTAAGGGTTAGGATAGAAAGTAGACGCTGGCGAAGCACTTGATTTGGACTGTAGCATTGTACGGGGGCAGAAATACAGTGTCTGAGAAAGTTTGATGAGAGTAGATAGAGGACTTTTAAGTGAGGGTGAGGAGGATGATTGAGAGGGTGTAGTGGATGGAAATTAAGATGAACAAGGGAGATGCTGGGCATGGTGAGTGAGAAAAAAAACTTTTGGGTGAGATAATGAGGAGGCAGGTGGCTGAAAGGGGTGATAGGTTTCTCAAGGCCATGATAGAGGGATATTGGGCAAGCTGGGAAGGGTAAGAAAGAGAACATGTGTTAAGGATGTGATGAAGAAGAGTTGGATGTACATGGAGATGAAGAAAATAGTCAGAGATAAGGCCTTTCTTGTGGGAACATACGAAGGATTTTCTATGACTTTCAATATAACCTACCTTTAACCTGGAAGTTGCTTTATTAATACAATATGTGCCCTAACTCAAGTGAATTAGCATCTTTCTTTAACTTTTTCATCTGAGTGCATTCTTGTAATTCCTTTGAAAAATCCTAGTTTTTTGATACAGTAGCTCTAATAGTAACCAAGGGTCTTCTAGTACTCTTTTGTGTCCATTCCTCCCTTGCTGCCAAAGTTGATGATGAGTGAGTCATCGTCAGGGCAGAATGTCGTGAAAGTCAAAGTGGCCACTACATATGACTAGGGGTCAGGTGCCATCATATTGGTGGGTGGTTTCTTGCCTTTGCCTTGCCTCTAAGATACTTCTCGGTACAGATTTCTGAGAGAGCATACGGAAGGTCTATTGATGTTTCATCCCAATAGGTGGAATGGTCTAGGCTGATGCTGTGTTCCACAACTGAGTCTGGGTTGGAAATTCCACAGTCATGGAATGTCACAGTGGAATGCATTATCAGCCATAACCATCCCACCTTTGGGATGAGGTAAAAATTCTTGGCCAAAAGAATAAATTGGGGAAAGTTGGCAAAGAAAGCAATAGAGATCAGACTTGAGGATGGAAACATCCTTAAAGACTGCTGATACACTCTCAGCAAGTCATTGAAACCCATACTGATATGTATCAAAGGTATATAATATTCTCAGTTGTAATTTGCTGAAAATATACTATGACTGAAGCAATTACATAACTTCATTATTTTTACATTGGTTTATTCATAGGCAACCTATCTAATCACAAAACATGAGAATGTCCCCTTTGCAATGAAACCTATCATGTATCAATTAAACATGGAGATAATGACAAAGTTAATTATTGATTCAGTATCCAAGATGCAAGAAAACAGCAGAAAACCATTGAGCAATCAGAATGCTCATGACCCCTGTCCATGTATATAAAGGCTATTTCAACTTCCATGAAATTTGACCCTGAGGATGATGGACCACTTGTTCATCAAAGCATAGGTAGGAATGGAGGAATTGACCCGGTGGAGTTCCCGAACAGCCTTTGTTACCCGCATATACTTGGAAAGCATCAGATCTTTCCTAGTTACATAAATGTTTGGTGTGTATTTTCCTCACCTCAAGTGTGAAGTAATGGTGATTCCTTGGTATTACATCACTCTTTCTTACTTGGTTTCCTCAGTGAATGCAGGTTTCTCAGATGTGCTGCTCATGAGGCTGATCTCCCTGTAAACACACATAGCTGCAGCAGCACTTCACAAGTATGTCAGTGCTGCAAGTGCAGCACATGTCATCTGAAGCGCGTCAGCAGCGCTCTCATAGAGCGAATTGTCGAGAAACGCATCTAATGCGCATTCGTAGCTCGTGTTTGAAGCGCAGCAGCCGCAAGTTGCGGACCACGGAGTAGGATATCCTACTCCGTGTTGCGGACGTGCTGCCACAGCACTGCAGATGGTGCATCATGCTAGTGGCGCTACATGGTGACAAAAAAAATCGTTATGGGTAGACGAATCCACGAATCGGCCATTATTGCTTGTAAGTTTTTTACTAATGAGCGTGGCAGTGTAGATCGTTTGGCGAAGTTCAAAAAGTGAAGGCAGCATGGTGAATTCCTGGCTAACCTGAAGCCTGCGAGTAAGGCAAGAAGTGGAAAACGTGGTTTAGGAAAAGGAAGAGAACTGAAAGGTAGGTGACTCTGATTCCATAATGCTATTTTATTCCAGTGATGAAGTACAATATGACTATTTACTAGATTTTTCCCTCCGTGAGTTTCCAATCAATTTTAGCGGGTAATTGTGATTTTTTGCAGTTTCCACGCAGATCCCACGCAGTGTGTTTCAGGCAAACACTTTCATGATGCGACGGCATCAAGGTTTTTCACAACATGCACTTTTCTGCGATCGTTAACGTTTTGTACTGATGCCTCAGTTCTCTGCTATTGCCACAACACTATACATAAGACAAAATTAAGGAGAATTGTAAGCAGATAACAAATAATTTAATCAAATTACGTCTATGTTTACGTTTTTGTAGCTATATGCTTGTTATTTGATTCAAAGGCGATTCCAGATATCATATGTATATTTTAATGCTCATTAATGAAAATTTGTTTGTTATTGCTGATCAATAAAGTAATTTATTGCAACCCTCTGTTCTCAATTCATTGTTAATGCCTCTGACATACTATTGTAGCGCTTTTGACGTTCACTAGCGGCGCATCAGGCATGCAATTGCAGCGATTCTGACATGCGTTTGAAGCGATCGTGACACGCTTGTGCAGCACCCCTGACGCGCTTGTGCAGCGCTGCTGACACCCGTTTGCAGCGCATCCGACATTGAAAAAAAGGGAAGTTTAGGAGTGCTAGATGCGCTGCAGCAGCGCCTTTGTGGCAGCTGCAGCATTTTGTGTTTACTGGGCTACCTCTGCACTTATCTAAGCAAATTCTTGTACCATAACAATACTCAATTGTTTTAAAGAAATAAATTTTATTAATCATTATTGTATATTAATCTTTCAAAGTGGCCGCCTGTCATGAAGGTGTTTAACTTTGAGAAGAATGACAAATGTAAGGTTTAGATGAAAGTCATGAAAATAGGTATTCATTCTCATTCAGGCCTGTGGAGATTCCCCTTGGTTCATCTTGTGTGAACTGTCAATATCCTGAGAATGGGTCAGTTCCACACCCTTCTTTCCAACAGCTTTTTTGTCAATATGTACCTGGAAGTACCCGAAGAAACCCAGGTACCTTTTTGTGAACAAGGTATGGTTGGTACCGCTGCGAGCGTGTTTACACCCAATGTGAGAACTAGAAGAGAGATCATGGTAACTTGCAGACTTAGGTGACGGTTCGCCTTGAATAGATGTCACGTGATGGGCGATCCGGTGCCATCTCGACCCCAGGTGTCATCGCGTCCGTCACTCGCCGGACTGGAAGTTGACTCTCCTGGGATGGCAGAAGTGGAGTGTGGGGATAGGAGGCTCTTCATCTCCATGGAAACTCCCCTCTTTTCCCCTCCCGCTACAAACGTCCTTGCGCACACTCCGTTAGTCGACGATCCTGTTTCGGCGGCGCTGCTGTCGATCAATTGTGCCCGTCGGCCATCTTTCTCTTCTTCAGCCAGGACGTGGAGGTCGTCCTCTCGTGCGGGGCCAGAGGAAGGGGTCAGGGTTGAGGGAGCGAAGGCCCCAAGGATGTCGTAGCGCGTTGGGTCCAACACCTTGGCTCCCTCAAACAGCTGTCGCGCCAACCAGGACACCGCCACGTGAGTTGCTAGCGTGCTCAACATGGCGGCCGTGCGAACCGGAAACCTCTGAGTGTCAGTTTCGTGGTCATAATAAGGGAACTTGATGGCGGCTGGTATGCCGATTCCCGGCTCTCCAGCTATAACGAAGTGGGGGATGGACAAATTTACCTTAACTAAATATACTTCTTAAACAAACTCCATCAGTCGAAATTTGTCAGAATACTCCTCATAAAGAATGGGTAGTAAAATTTTATCCCAAAGTTTTTCATTGTGAATATGTCGAAAGGTTTTCTCATGATTGAATAGGTACTTTAACTTTTCTCAGGAAAATTGGTTTAATGTGCACGAAATGTTTCACCGATGGATGTGAACACCGATAAAACCGTATTCTGTATGACTATATATAAGCATAAACAATTATCAAAAGGATGAGTTGGAAATATGGCCGACTATATATGCTAAATTCTTTCAATGACCCATCAATCAGCGGGAAAGAATTGAAAAATGTTACTTATGTAAAATTGAATTAGTAGCCTGATATTTACCGCTACCAGAATGCAAAAGTTTGTGGTGTCATTTATTATCACAACTTTAATTGCTGCGATTCCCTTTGAAAAGTTTAAGTCAAGTTCGCAAGAGAATTAATATTATCATAAGGATACTTGTAATACCATTCGATGAAGAATATTTCACTCCTCCAAAGGAACTGAATAGTGGAAAGTAGCATTGGCACATGCAATTGTTAATTTTTTATCTGCGCAATTTGCTTAAGAGAACACGAATTCATAGTTTCACGCAAATTGGTTCATAAACAAAAGTCGCTCCGCCCGCCTCACGCGTGTGACTTACCCGATATGCGGAGGGCGACTCCGACGAAGAAAGAGACGACACATCCGTACGTGTTGACCCCTCGTGACCAGAATATGACGAGGGCCAGCTGCGGAAAGAGCACCACGTACACCAAATCTCCACTGAGGTACCTGCGAGGTGGAACAAAAAGCTGAGATTGTGGATGGATGCTCTTCTTGGGATGAATCCTACCTCATGGGGTCGTAACCCCTTACTACTTACATGCATAAGATATTCGAAGCTGTGAATATTCGAGTACCATCATGGAAATAAGCCGCCGAAATGAGTGACCGCTTTGAAAGACGCACTCATGCACCACTGAGCCGAGTCTCAATTATTCGGAGTGTTTATGGCTGCTACAGAATGTGCTGGATGAAGGGAGTTTTCCATGAAATCCGTTTAAGTTCGCGAAAATCGGAACGCATGAGCGAACTAAGCACACACGAACGACAATGAATTGAATATTGCACGCGGGCGAAGCGTACTGTAACGTACTGGTGGGTAGCAATCTCTTGGTTTAATGTAGTTGGGTCTGCATTTTTGTGCATACAAAATACATTCATTCAACAAATATTTGAAAACGTAAGCTTTTTCCGCAAAGTAATTAAAGAATTGATCCATGGTTGACGCTGTAATTGAAAAATCTACCCAAACATAAAAATAGCTTTCGCATTTGCCAAAGAGTTTTCATTGATTATCGCTCTTCTGCTCTGCTCCCAATCTGATTGTACTGCGCTGTGCATGGTCTACAACGTCTTAAATGGATCGTAAACAAGTTGGCAGTTATGTGGATAAGTCAGTGGTGTATTAGAGCGAATAGAAAGTGCCAAACATACTTGCTTGTTAATGTTGACAACTCCTTGCCGTGGTACCAATCCTCAGCCATCAGTTTGAAAAATACCATGCCTCTAGTCTATGTATGTTGCTGTGACAGTTTGTTCCGTGAAGAAACAATATCTGTTTTTCGTTTTATCAATCAACTCAGAATATTTTCTTTAGTATACTCCTGACTTATTAGAATTACCTATCAACCGGTTCGGATCGGCATGGATATTTATTGATGGGCCAGACTTATACAGGTTCCACCACCCAATGTGGCTTATGCCATCTAAGGCTACTCGATGACTTTTCGGAGTAATTTAATCAGAGTATTAAAGGCTGCCAGCCTTTGCAGCACCCGTTCCTCCTGAAGTTTCACCTACGTTTTGCTATTGTGCCAACAGAAACGGCTACGGTGCACTACGTGTCAGTTTTGGCATATTTTCGCTAGTGTTCTACTCAGGGAAAACAAAGTCTTATAAATCTATAGGCTTTAATAACTTTGATCCCTTCTAAATTATCAAAATCTTGAGAGTCAGCATAGTGTTTCCCGCGACCCACCTCTAGGAGATGTATACGATGTAATGACAACCTGGTTGCCTGCAAGTATAAAGCGAAAATACGAATTCCATATCTGTTGAAAATGGTTATGTATATCCATATTTTAAGAAATATTCGCCCATTGCATGCGAAATTAATTCACTTATTTGAGAAGAAATCACCAGTTTTGTTCTGAAAACACGATAGGAAAGCGATGTTGAATTTTTATCATACCAGTGTGATCTACATCTACGAAATACCATGCAAGCCACCACTAGGATGTGTGGCACTGGGTGATTCAACACCAGCACGGCATGCAGCATTCATCCCAGCTGAAATCAGAACCGCGCACCCTCCTCCGGCCGCTAGGCGAAAGCCAAAAGCTGTCAAGACAACAATCCGCGGTCAGACCAGAAACTAGGAGAGTGCTACGTAGATGAACATGCTACCATGCCGTGCGCTATTAAAGATACTACTACTGGTTAGTATTATTTATGCGACTGATAAATACTACTACAAGGTACTAAATCATGCCAGAAATTTCATGCGGAGTTACTTGTTAATAATGATGTTAAGATCTTTAGCACAAGTGCAAAACCAACTTTACCTAGTGAGGGTGAAAGTATGAAAGAACTGATATATCGCACTATTATGGTCCCTTATTGTACGCGGAAAAAATAACATTAGAAATCTATCTATTCTGCAGTGATCGTTTCTACCAAAATAGTTAAGCTCAAGCAAACAATGTTGAACGTCCGGCAAAAAAATTTTACTTCAAACTTTTTCCACCCTAGAGGTTCCCACTCTAATGCCCACAACAATTTAGTAACCCTGCTATGTCTATCTTAACAAGTCTTGCTACTCTCCGCTCTATTCGATCAGTACCTGAAACTAGTCCTACTTCGTACGGGTTCCATATACTAGCGGCGTACTTCAACTGAAGTCCCACGAGAGAAAAATAACATCGTTCCTTTACTTTCTCGTCACATTTTCACAGTATTCTTTTAATAAATTCCAATTTACGATTTGCATGTCCGCAAATTTCACGTATGTGCTTCCCCCAGGACAAGTCCTGAGTAAGGGTCACACGCATGTACTTAACTGACTCTACATTATTAGTTCGACTTTATTAATTGTGTACGTTTCGCTGGGCAAGTTATTCTTTCTCCAAAAAATCATAACTAGGCACTTAATTAAAATTTAATGCTAACTGCCGAGTATCGCACCATTCGTTTATAGCATCTAGGTCTTTGCTCAGTGCAATTCTGTCGGACTCGGTGTTGATATCCCTGTACAATACTGCGTTGTCCGCCAAAAGGCGATTTTTACTCGTATCGACGGTAGTGATATCATTAATATGCTAAAGGAATAATAAGGGACCGATGATACTTCCCTGGGGTACACCTGATGTGACTTTAAATGTATCTGAGCCAGCGCCATCAAGAACTACCCTCTGTTCGCGGTTGTGTAAGAAATCTTTAATCTTACATAGTATATCGTGGTGTATTCTTTAGGCTTATAGCTTAACAAGTAACTTCGAATGCAGAACTTGATTTAAAGCTTTTATGACATCTAAAAATATCGCGTCTACCTGGACGAGCCTTTCTTCCAAGGAAAGAAAATCGCGCAGAAAGAGATACATGCTGGAATTATTAACGCTGCAAAAAGGCGTTCGATTCCCATCGATATCGTTGTACAGCTTGTGAGTCGTTGTACAGATTGTTGTCCTGACGCGCGTGTGAGCATGCAACATGGTACAAATGAAATGGTAATATACTCACGAGAGATAGTAGACGCTCCGGACAGTCAGCGCAACGAGAGTGGCCAGCGCCGTTATCACCATGACGGCGAGTCTTAGCATCCAGACGACTTCCGTATCGGAGGCCTGAGTTCGACGATTAATCAGAAAAAAACAGAAATTATACGAAAACAGTAATGGACACACATCAGATATATTGGTTCTTAATTTTTTCCGTTCTACATGGATCAGAAGCTAAGGCACCTAGAAAAAGAGGCTACAGAAAAGTTGAAACATCATAAATGAAATTCCTTACATCATCGTAAGGCTGTACACGTCTGGACCACATAAGTAATGAAGATACACGGAAAAAATTAGAAGTAATACAAGGAAGATCCGTTGCAACAAATTATAAAGAAAATGGAAATGATATGTTAAGCGCATGCCTCAGGATGGGATTCCCAAAAACATTTTAGAGTATAAACCTTGTGGAGAAATATCGAGAGACCAAGATTACGATGGTGAAGCCAAAACAGACAACATGCCTAAACCTGGAAGGCAAGAAGACGATTTTTTTCCGTTTCTGCACTCTCAACGTCAATGACCGGAGCAAAGCGGTACATTTAGGTGGGAGAAAGTGACGATTTGCTGCTTCGAATGCTGAACGGATGATTCTCGCCTTCGCTATAGGTTCAGGTATTCTCCACCACACTAAGTGTCCTTTCCATTTAGAGTAATGATCTCAATTCTCTTGCTGGTTACGTGGATGAACGTGGTTTTCGTGTTTTGAGAAAAGAGTGTATGCTAACTTACCTCTGAGTGCCTTTCAGTGGCCATGACGTTTGTTTTGAGATTGCCCATACGTTCCGCTGACAGTATGTGTTGGTGGTTGGAGGATAGGATTAGAATTGAGCGGACGATGAAATAATGTAAAATTGATGCTTTATCAATAAAAGAGATGTGCTTCATTGGTTTAGCTGAGACGAAAGAGAGGATGAAAATGTAATAACGAAGCAGGTACATGAGGTAGGAGAGAGTGGTGTAAGAGGAAGGGGTTGACCGAGAAATCAATGGGTGATAGTGGTGGAAGGCTCTCATATGGGGGGGAATATGTGGAGTCTTACCAATGGGAGAGCATGTATGAAGCGATATATGACTGTAAGAGAAGTGAATGAGGTATGCAGTGATAGGGCAGTATGGAGAAAATTGTGTCCTGAAGGGTACGGCGTGATGGGTTGGTGTATTAGAGTGTGTTACCCAGTGATTACTGAACTCTTTTCGATTTCTTCACCGTGAAATGAGTATATTGAGTGAGAGAGAGGCCATGTTTTCCAACTCCGAGTGAAAACTGATCCACTCGAGATAAGAGTGATGATTACTAAAATTTCTCTCGTTCTTCCATTATAACGCTGGGTTTTTAAGGACTAGTGCCTATCTAGGTACATCAGTTAAGGAGCCTTTACTCCTAATTTTCTAGTTTCTAAACACTCGCCAAATCCATTCGCGTGGTTCGTATCTTAGGAAAAGGGCACTCAATCCGATTTAGTAATAAGTCTTAAAGGGATTTTTGTTTTTAAAAGAACGTTTACTCATTTCATTGAGAAGATATACTTTTAATATCAATGCTTAAAATGCTCGACGGGTATGGTCTTCAGCTGACTTTTTTCTCGCTTTTTTGCTTAAATAATTATATTCTTCTCCTCACATTTTACTCTGTATCCTTTTCTTCCTTTTTTAGACCATAATGAAAGAATTTAAAAACTTCTTCTTTTTTCTATTTCAATTGCCATTTATGCTTATAAGGCAGTTCGAAAAAGATATAACTTTGTACAAAAGTTGATTAATTTGACCTCATTGAAAAGGAAATATCTTATATCTCCAATGGTCACAAGTTATTTGCCTCTTACCCCACTTCTTTTCGGTATGTTTTTCAAAAGAAGAATATCTCTCCCATGGAATATTGTATGCTCGTGCGCTACGGAGGCATAATTAAGAAATTAAATAATTACTAGCGAATAAATCGCGCCAGAAGTGTAGAAATAGGTGTTCAACTCGCGTGTTTTTTTCAAATATTAAATGAAATTCATAAGTTACCTAAATAAGATTCATAAAGTAACATAACTTCCTTCGTTTGTGAAGGCGTTTTCAGAGCAACGCGTAAAAAAATGAACCTTTGGTTGCAAAAGCGGTCAGTTTTTTGCCACACAAGTAAGCCGTGCAAAAGCATTCCCCTCCCTTTAGTCTACAGTACGCATGGGTATCGTTTGTATACCTTTGCTGTTTTTCACTAAAAATCAAATGTTAGGATTAAATTTTTATTTATTTAACTTCTGATCCCCATTCTTAAAAACGTGGAATTTTGGACTGACACCATTCTTGCACTCGGCGGCTAGAATAAGTCAAGTTGAATACTCCAAGCATGTATGTATTCCCTTCTTGACTTAGAAATTCAGTCATATAAAACAAAGTGTTTGCGTCTCTAAAGCTAAAATATATACTTCTTGTAATTTATTACTGTCTAAATTGTAAATAAAACTCGAATGTAGTCTCCATTATGATATGTATGTCTTAAACAATCTTAAGTATGTGCGCTGAGTGATAACATGGGATAGCAGTTGGTAACGGACTATACTGCGAAAAGTATGGAACAGTTGCCTTACCTTTGGTCGGATGGCTAGCTTGTAAATGTTCCTGGCGAACATGGTGCTCGAGGCGAGAACGCTGGAATCTGCGGAAGACATGACAGCGGCGGACACCGCACCCAGGCCGAAAAAGGACACCCACTGTAGAAAACGAAAGGAACTCATATTTTAGGAAAAGTATGTTTCAGGCTTTACTAAGTGGAACTGAATCACGTGAAATGATTAATCACTTTGCGGATTACCCCCATTTTTATTTTCGTCGACCATCCTTTCTTTACCATGATAATGACATAGCGGGCTGGTTTCATAATCTCTGGTGAAATATTTTCTCGGTATGAAAACCAAAGTTAATTTGTGTTCCCATCAGTGGCTTTATCGTCAACTTACTCACAGTCTGATGCAATATTCAAACTTTCAGTAAACATCTAGTTACCGGAAAGGCTACGCCATCTTGCGTATAACTTTAACCAGACTTTATAAAACAGGGATTTTAAGAGCCAAAGCCATGGTCGGCGAAAATAATCGCGTCACTATTGATGCTCGTCAGTACTTCTAGGATTCTCTAGGGGAATAGCTCACCGGAGGCGTCAAATGTCTCAGGGCCAGCGGGAGGATAATGTTCGCCTCACCAGAGGTCACGTTTCGCTCAAAACCCTCCACGAGTGTCCAGTCTGGAAGAGGAAAAAATGAGAGATCAGTTTCATTTGACAATAATTAGATTGGCTACATCCGCCCACTACTCTGAGTGCCGACCCAGGGGTGTGTGGTGGGAGTAGTTAGGACACAAACCATGAAAAAGGGTGAGGATAAGGAAAAGAAATGGAAACGGACGAAAAGTGAATTGTATGTTAACTGTACGAAAGCTGAATTGTAATGTCTTTGGCGGAGTTTCATAATCTTTAACTTCTTCAATTAGGCTTATCGCCTGATTTTTACAAGAAACTAGTCCTAATCTTCGGTGATGGTGATGCTACCAGTGAGGCTAGCTACCTTCTGGTAGCGACTACCTTAGTCACTGGGAAAAAGCCTTTGGTTTCATAATATATGGTTAAATATTTTTTCTCTCATCTGAAAATTTCGTGTGTGACATATTGGCTCAACCATGTGTTTGTAATACTATGAAAAAATCTTTTTTCAACAGCCGTAAGTCCTGCTAGTTGAAAGATAATAATATTAGGTGAACTTTTTGTAAAACTTTGCCGTTTGCTTGATTTTACTTAATTACTAGTCTACTTCCGAAGTATGAAACAAGCCAACAACCAACCTTGTTCACCTGGTAAACCTCACTTGCTTCTTATATACTTTTATTTCCTGTATGATCATCACTGAAAATTTTCATAATTGATTGAATGCTTAAAATTTGATTGCGAGGACAAACTATGTACTATTACTAAATTGCCCGTCGTCTACGTAAATTGTAATTAAATGAGTCAATATATAAGATCCCGTCGTGAAACCCGTGGGAGGGAATATCGTAGATGGTATGCCTGTACACACACTTGCAAAATGTTCTTGCATAACGCATGCACGTGGATGGATAAGACGTGCAGGAAGGTATGTAGCGAATGCTGATGAGGGGCAATTGCTAAGCGTGCCATTCAAATAAGGAAAAAATGAACCGTGGGAAATCACTGAAATGGAACTTGTACACCTGTAAGGTGTTGATGAATTAATGTTGCTTAATAAATGTTCAACGTAAAATTTAACAGAGAGAAACTAAACGAACTGGAAGAAATAAGAGTGGTCATACTCCAATGGCCTTCAATTGGACTGGACTGACACAAATTATATTTTCTATAGGCAGTGATGAATGTGGTAACATGGTGTAGTAATGTTCGTCACAATAACAAAACGAGGGGACTTCGGGAGGGATTCTCACCACCCACCGGTTCCCTTGGCGACGACCCCGATGACCGCCGAGGGCACTCCCATGAGGAGGCAGCCGAAGAACGCAATGACGGACAGACGCCTCGCCAGTCGCGTGCTCCTCATACACAGGATGCGCTGGAAGTAGCCCTGCGAACGATGAAGGAGACGTGGTCATTTTTTCTCCGTTATATTCCCTGGGCTGGAAAAGAATCACCATCCGAGGCGGCTTCACCACATTGTGGCTGAAGTGGTTATCTTGAGTCATAGAGTACATTTTAATGGTTATTCAAGGAAATAAAAAAATAATTCTCTGCCCATTTAAAAAGTAAAATACCTCGAGTATAGGATGCCGTACGTAGGGTCAACTAATTTTAAAGAAATAAAAATCTGTGAAAGGATGATCTTTTTTACATGTACTAGTGAGTAAATATCCTTATTCGCTAAAAGTTGACAACCAGCAACAGCAAGTAAACTAGAGAATATTAACAGATAAAGCTTTCTGAGGGTAAATTTAGTAACTATGGGGATAAATTCAACTTGCTGTTTGAACAAATAAAACAAATGTATTATTCGAAAATTGTGTGGAGTTTATCTACAAAAATAGTTTTTGGCATTTGCTACGTGTTGTCCTTTTTTAACTCAAAGTTTCACTTCTCTTACTGCGAGCGAGGTCAGGAGCATAAGATGTGTTGGGTGTCCGTTCGGTCTTTATACTATCTCAGTGCAACGTTTAGAAGATGAAAGTGATTACACTCTCTAGAAGCAAGGATGCGGGGCTTACCGTAAGGGTGTGAGGGCATAAAATAGAGCAAGTCGAGTAGTTTACGTATCTGGGTAGTATTTTGGAGGAGAATGGGTTTAGTGGCAGGGACATAATGTAGAATTGCTATGGCTAAGGAAACATGTCAAAGAGGAAGGAATTGATGAGGGGGCGGTCGGAGTAGAGACGTAAGGAAAAGGCTGGTGAATATTCTAATTTGGAGCGTGACGCTGTGTGGTTCGGAGACTTGGTCATTGCGAATGGAGGCTGTATATAGACTTGAGGTGTTTGAAATGTGGGTGCGAAAAAGGATGGAGAAGGTGATCTGGTTGGCGAAGAAGACGAACGAGGTTGGAGAGGAGAGGAATTGGATATGGAGAGAAGGGAAAGCTAGTGGCGGAGGTTCGGAGGAGGCAGAAGAGATGGATGGAGGACGTATTTAAAGGAGAGGGAATCCTAAAGAGCGCATTAGAGGGGAGAGCACTTAGGAGGTGAAGAAGATGAAGGAAGAGGATAGGGATTCTGGACGAAATAAGAAGAGGGAGACAATATGAGGAATTCAAGAGAGGTTCTTTGGCAGGGAAAACGGATTAGAAGAACTATCTCCAAAAACCTATCAAAGAGCTAGGAGAAAACGTATATGAGTGCAACGTTATTCCGACCGTTACTCCATTTTTGCGACGATTCAAATTTTTCAACGAATCTTTGTTGGCTGTTTTTAGGCTGTCGTGGATGCTAAAAGCCTCTTTCAAATTGAGCTTAGACTATTGCCATCCACACGATTAAAAGCCTGAGGTATTTTTTACCCCACTTGCCTCCCTATGAAACGAGTAAGGTACTTACTTTTCCGGTGCTTCAAACATCCGCGTAAAACAGCAAAATCACCTCAGACTTTTACTCGTGAAGATGGTTATATTCTAAGCCCAATTTGAAAGAGGCTTTCAGCACCCATGGGAACCCCAAAAGAGCATACATGCTTCGATAAAAAAATTATGAAAAGACCGAATAGACACTGGACACATCTTATGCTCCTGACCTCGCTCACAGTATGAGGAGCGAAAATTTGAGTTAAAAATGGGCAAAACTCGGCAAATCCTGAGAATTTTTTTAAATAGATTAATCGAGCCGCGGTTATCTTCATTCTAAAATAAACTTCATATTTTCATCTCAAAATATCAGCTCCTAACGAAATGCGTACGCAAAAAGAGCTACGCTCAGTGGTAAGATTTTTGGTATCGGAAGGCGTGAAATCGGCCGAAATTTTTACTCGATAATTTTGAATTGTGAAAATGGTTAAATTGTTTTTGCCGTGGAAAGGTACACGAGTGAATTGAATTGTTTAAGTCGGGCAGAACAATCGTCAACGATATTCATCTCTCCGGACGACCGGCAAAAATCACGGCCGACGCGCTGCAAAACCGCATTAATTACCTAATTCGTGATCACATGCGTATGAAAATAGTGGCAACTGTTATTTGGTATAATTTTAGTGTTGGAACTGTCCGTTCAATCATATGAAACCTGAGTTCATCTCTGAAGTGGATCCTGCATCTGAATGAAGTGGAACCTGCGATAAGGAGAAAACGAGGGGATCGGGATGGTGTGGTGGTTAGAGTACTTGCCTACCACACGGGCGGCCAGGGTTCAAATCCCTGCAGTGGCGGATGTTTTTCAGAGGAACCCGATCCCTACTTGAGTGTCTTGTGGAGGGCACTTCAAGTGGAGTACTCCGTCTGTCGGATGAGACGTTAAGCCGTGGTCCCCTTGGCGCCTTTCGTTAAGAGCAGGCTAATGCCGACGCCGGGTTTCTATCCACCCTTCCTCCCTTACCTATCCCCTATGGTGCAAATGACCTTAGCCGTCGGTCGCTTCCCCAAAAATCCAATCCAATCCAAGGAGAAAACGCCATGGTGCTCTCTCTAAAGGTGTGTCTGCAGCACTACATCGCTCGCCCCATACCGCCCATTAGACGCGAGAGACGATCGAAATTTGGATCGGGAGGGGTTGCCTCATCCACCTGGCCTCGCGCCACCCGATTTTCATCTGTTCGGCCCCCGCGAAGAATTTTTACGTGGTTCTGAGTTCCATGACAACGATGCGGTCGTAAAAGCTATGCGTGAGTGGTTCAGACAGCAAGGTCAAGACTTATTTACCACGGGAATCAGGAAGCTCACAGAACGATGGCATGAGTGCTTATATGTAGTTGGAGCCTACGCTGAGATGCAAAGTGAGTTTCATTGTGCGGTGAGTTTCATTCAAAAACGTATCTCCTGGAAATATTATATTAATTCTCTTTTGTCTAAGTCTGATATTTTTTACCTCCAACTGCTGATTTTTGCAGCCATTCCAATGAAACCGTAATGATTATTCTCAAACAGAAAATTTTATACTTCACAGCTGAACGCGCAGCTGTTTACAATTGCTGATCATAGGGTAGGTTACCCTATGATATACATAATGGCATACATACAGTATTAGTGCTCTTAAAATATTCATTTTGGCATATGAATACAGGTATGAGCTTCTAGTTGTATTATTAGGAATAATGGCAAATTATATCAACGTATTGCCTCTTGATTACATATGAATAAATCCCAAACAAAAAAGGATTCCGACTAATTTGTCGCTGGTAGCTCAGCAAGTGGTAATGTATTGCACTCTAGGAATGGGCATTCGGTGCAAAAGGATGATATACGTCAAGGACTCCTTCATCTTTTCCTGCCTTCATTACTTTAGTTTTCTCAATGTTTATCTTCATTCCAAAATGTTTTCCTACCCTCTCGATTTTATCCATCATTTCCTGTATTGTCTCTCACTCACTGCTATTTCCGCCTGATCATCTGCATATTTGTATAATGTTCAATTTTTCGCATCTAGCAAGGATTCCACCAAAATCACCCGTGACCTCTTCAATTAATTTTTCACTGCAGGTACTGTTTAGAGATGAGAAATACAGCAGCCTTGTGTTACTTCCCTCCCTATGCTATTTTTCTCCGTCTTCTTTACCCACTCGTACCACAACTACATGTTAAATTAGGATACTGCACATTAAAGTTAAAATAGGATAACAGTTAACTTCTAATTAATGTCCATAGACTCTATGTCCCATAAGCAGCAGAAAATAGTTCAGTTAAGCTGGTCTATTGTACCCAGTGGAAGCCAGAAGACTATTATATTCATAACAGTAGGAAACAGCTGGGATTCAGTGGAGTTCATAAGAGTGCAGAAGATTCCAGTTGGACAAAATTGAAAAATCCTACCGAAATCAGTGCACATTTGTAGCAATGGTCACGTCTCACGGTCTAATACGGCAATCACACTTAGCTAGAAACTCTTAAAATGGCGGAATATAGTACCATCTGCGGAGTCCTATGAAAGGAATCCTCAACACAAACTCCTTACCAGGTGAGGGAGTGGTGTTGGTAGTACAATGTGTGTGGCAATCCAAAAGACTCTGCTCTCCTGAAGTTGAAGCTACCTCTATTGGAAACGAGGAATCAGTTCTCTCACCTGCCAAGGTATCCCTCCCAAGATGAGCAGCAGCATGTTGTCGATCCAGACGCCAGCCTCGAGCGGCGCCACGTGTCCCAACCAATCGGAGCTGTCGCTTTCTTCCGCCGAGACGACAGCAGAGTGCGACAACACGAACGGCACGGAAAGCGTCTGGATGGGAGGTGTTTGGTTGCCGTGGAGATGACGGCGAGGCCAGAGATCACGCCGCGATCCCGGTCGGCAGCCAGAACGGAAAAATAGAAGCCACGAAATCAAACTTGTAATTTTTCCTCGGAAGGAAACTTGCTTCCTCCGAAACGTGGGTAATTGCGCTCGTTGAATAATGTCAATAGCGAATCCACTTATGAAATATTATTTGTTCAAATATTTAGCTTCATATATACACATCACACCACTCCCTTACGGGCTGGGCAAAGTCACAGAACTTAGTTATTGCTATTAGGTCTAGAAAACTCAAATTAATTAAGACACGTGTGATTGTGATTGGTGCCCTTTCAGAGGGACGTTTAAGGTAGACATTTGGTCCTTAGTAGAGATGATGCAACGATTAGAAATCCTTCACCTAATTTGGAAGATGCGTGATATTGAATGGAAGGTGTGCCATGGACATCAAGTACAAAATAGCTCTAGATAAGGAAGCTTTCAAGTTTTTAAAAATTAAAATGGATCCAAAGACTAGGATTATTGATAAGGTAGAAATATCTGGAAATATTCGTGTGAAGTGTTGTGCCGTATGGCTCTGAGACATGGACCATTGAGAAGCAGAAAAAAATGGGAAGACTTTTTTAAGCTTGGTGCTGGAGACGGATGCTGTAGATAAAATGGACGCGTAGGAACAGATAAGTGGGAATGTACATATACAATAAGAATAGAAGATGAGACTACCATATGAGGCACTATGAGTAAGACAAGGTCTTGATATGTGAACTAAACTCGGAGACACAGATGGATAAACTACACACAGAATGTGCTAGGAGCATATTAGATGGTGAGGATTTTGAGTACCTTATGGAAGGGCTATACGCATCGAAGAGAACTTCCTATAAATAGCTTCATATGTCAGCATGGAAAAAGGAAAATCGTATGCGGAGGATATTTATTTTCGAAATCATTTTTTAAATTCGATAAAACTATAGTTGTGATATATTAATAAAGTTTATTGTAGGAGCCAACTGCTATAAGGTAAAATTTAACACACAAAATAGAGACTATATCCCACCTGAAAATGTATGACTTCATTGTGATTAATCCCCTTAATCCGCAAGGTAACATTGATCAATATGAGAATCAAACCATATAGACATAAGCCTACAGTTAATCAAAGTTAATTTTTTCTATGTTTGTTAACTCTCGATAGAGGCGAAAGTTATTGGGCATTTGTTCTTATCTCATACCAGTCCGAAGGCGATGCACATGAGCTGGATGACATCCGTGTACGTGACGCCGTAGAATCCTCCGGCCACAGTGTAGGCGCAGGCGAACACAGCACTGACCACCACGGACACAGTGCTGTCCAACCCAAGGATGACCACCAGCGAGGAGCCTGAAAGCAGGGTAGGACACACTATATTAAGTTGACAGCCATGGACTCGGATGCAGAATTTCTTCTGGCGCTGGGGAAGAAGGAGAGTGCATTACGTCAACAAACTGTAGCCTGACAATCAACATTACAACCGTATCAGTAGTCCCGGCTCTTTCCTTGCTTTCCTTTGGATAGTTTGATGGAATGGACTGGCTTGCGGAATGGAACGTAAAGATATCCACCATCTGCTCGAAAGGCAAGTAACTCTTGAAACATAATTTGCTTGTATTATAACAGACATAGCTATTGCTCTTTTCTACAAGATATTTGAATGCGTACGACGCGTTTCAGCTCACAGAGCCATCATCAGGTACAAGGCATATTTAGTAGAGAGCAAATCAAATTTACACATTTGGCATGTTTGAGGAGGGTGGTGGGGAACTGTAATAAGGTGGGGAAGTGGTAGGTAAACGGAAAAAAAACAAGGAAACATTAGGAAAAACCAAGGGTAGGAGGGGAAATCCAGCAAACCCTCGGGGAATAAAGGAACGGGGAAGACCAGGGAAACGGGAAGGCAAAAAGGTGGAAAAATAAGAAGGAAGTGAGGGGGAAGAAAAGCAAGCATGGTCATTAGAAAGGGAAGGTGGTAGGAAGTCGGCACCAAGGAGAGGAGGGGGTGGGGGAGAGAGGGAAACATCTTGTGGAAAAGTACAATTGTTGTTTCTGTTATAATCTGAATTCCACGCTATGTCACCTGATTCTGTTGAAATTATACTTTGGTTACTTAGCACCATGGAGTCTACTCTACCATAATTTTCACTTGGAATGTAGATTATTATTGATTTAAATAAATAAATAATTTATTTACGGGGAATCCATAATAAATATACTAATATGTGACGATTTATAATACGTTATCGAAGGAAGCTTCGTAAAATTGAAAAATTAGTGCGTTTGTCCGTAAGGGTTGAAGGAAAGTCGGAGTTTACAAAAATGGCGGACAGGCCACGCCCACATTAGAGCTTTACCATTGGCCACCATAGCAAGCGCTCTCTCCATCTACCGCAATAATTTCCGGTATAAATCTTCACGGGCACATTGGTACCAATAGTGACAGGATTATTTACGTAGTGCTGTACAGTATACTAACGGCGCACCAAAGAGTCTTCCAATCTGCAAATATTATACCCTGAAGTGACTTACACATATTGAGCGCGATGTTGGAAATGACTGCCTTCTTTGCTTCTGTTTAGTTTAGGAACAGCGGTCTCCATTGAGATCATACCGTCAAATAAATGTGAAATTTTCTCTAGAAGTGAAGAACTCGCCTTCGTTTTACGGAGCGAGAGCATTAGGCCTTGTCACATTGTATACACACAGAGAAAGCAAATCAGTTTGTCTTCCCGGGATTGAGTTGTTCATGCCCTGTTCATGAGTGTAAAAAATTCACAACGATTTCATGAGTTAATTTCAAGGCAGTTATTCAAAAAACTAAGCATATTGCTTTTATTATCGTTGAATTTGTGTTTGAGTCCAAAGTTCCTAGTTTATATTCAAAACAAGACATAAAGCTCAAGTAGGAAATTACTGCCAAACATTCTTTCCCTTTCAAAATCCTGTTTTCTATCTGTATAATTTGAAACTGTTCGGGATGGGACTGGGATAAAAACATGGCGGATTGTGCAAAAAATTATCACAGCCATTGTCATTTTTACCATTCCAAATGCTATGTGTCAGCGGTTCCGCGGAACCCCAGCATTTTTAATTTTCTTAATTTAAAAGATTTCAATCCAAAACTCCATTTCATACGTACACCATGTACCTGCCGCACCTTAAAATAGCATTATATTCGAGTTAATTCGCAACTCTTGAGATAGGGTTCCGCCAAAAATACGTGGATCAATAAGTGTACAGTATGCAAAAAAATTGGGAACCGCTGCTCTGTGTGACACTGACATGTCAACTCAGCCAGAGTTTTATTCTCTCAAAGTTCCTTGCGCTGCGCGGTTGACGATTTATGAAAATAGGTTACGGAAACCTCAAATTCCTGCGAAACGGGGCTGGAGAAATGGGTAGGATGACTCGCTGCTATCTGCGGTTCCGTTTCGATTCGTTTCAAAATGGGACCTTAAGATAGGTTACCCAGCAAAATAGTGATGGGTTATTTTAAGCACTTGCATTGTATGTATGTGTGTGAGTGCCTCGTGAGTTTTAGCGCAGTTGTTTGGTTCCCCTGCTCAATCTCCAACGTTGCTCCCTCCCTCCGTCCTTCCCTTCACCCCTACACCTTTAACTCCCTTCTATCTTGCGTAGGTCGGCACCAAAAATATGCCACTGCAATGATTACTTGATAGTTGGTGTGGTGGCATGACATAAATCTGACTTACATTTTGACGAGATATTTACGCTCCCTGTCGATGGTTAAATGGAGGACCAAAATGCTGGCTTAGGAGACAAATTTCCATCGCTTTAATTGACAATTTGGATTAATCAAGCATTTAATTCGAAATTTTCTGGTGAAAATGAGACTTCAACTGTTACTGGAAGAAACGGTAATCAAAGGCAGAATTGAAATTTGCAGCTTTGATTTCCATTCAATCAATTTGGTACCCGTTCACTTCCCAATAGCGTCGGTCTTTGGATCCTAACACCAGTTCCGCCGCAGAGTAGTCGAATTCTATGAACGATTCTACGCCGGGTTTCCCTCCGCCGTACCTAGGGCACTGAGGATGGAGGCGCACCAGAAGACGTCACCGCAGAGCGCCGGCACGAAGAGCAGTCCTCCGACTCGCGGGCCGTACTTCTCCTGGAAAGGGTCCAGCATCGTGACATAGCGCGCCTTCCTCATCGGCTCGGTGAACACCATTGCTGGGGACGAAATGAAAATAAGACAAAATTAAACCTGAGGCACATTAGACTGCCGCCGGGAATGCTCTTATTGGTAAATTAAATTAGTCATATCAGGTAAATAAGCTCTGCGCGCGCCAATGTAGGAATTCAAGTAAATATCGAACGACGGGAATTTACAGTTCACGAGAAATCCGTTTTCTGCTTACGATTGCATTCAATTTTTTGCATTTTATAGTTGCGATTTTTCAAATTTTCAGTTGCCTTCCTCGTCAATGATAAAGTAATCGTCGCGTTTGTATATTATACACCCTCGGGATAGATCAGTGTCAATTACTGCTCTATTTCTTTATAATTTTAAATATGTCACCGGCGAACATATGCCTTTTTCCCGGTTTTTGTTAGAGACCTAAAGCCTGAAAAAAGCCCATTTTTGCAAGTGAAGCATTAGCAGTAATGCAAGTGTTGACTGATAATAAAAAAATGTTTGAGAAATTTAATTTGAGTTGACAAGAGAGGTAACAAAAGCGTAATAATGATCGGGGGAGATTTCAATCTCCCGGCTCTGAATTGGAAAACCAGTAGCTTAGAAACAAGTTCAAGGAAGCGAAACATAATATATAGTCCTTAAAATATAAATTTTTCTACGTGAAGAAACGGAGCAGTAATGCCCAGGGTAGACTTTTTGACTATTACTGATCTTTATTTTTTATCATATTCACATCTTTCAATACGGAATAAATTTATTAGCATATCTATTGTTTTTAGAGTGCTTTTAAAAGTTTTAGACCAGTCGTTAGCCGTGTATTTACCGATAAGTCGGCTGCGCCGAATCGGCCCTGCTCCGAGACGGCCTGCGCCGAAACGTCCCTACGCCGAGACGGCCTGCACCGAGACGGCCGCGCCGAAGTGTCTCATTCCCAATTTTCGATTGCTGTCAAAGTTCGGAAGCGGGAGACTTCAAATCAGGAAGAAATTATTTCATTGTCAGGATGAAGATAATTTATCCAATGCTCGTCCATCCTGTGCTTCCTCCCTCAGCTCTCGGTAACTCCTGCCAACCATAATATCCGTAAACATATTAATTCTTCATCTCCCTCTCCCTCTCTTTCCCTAGACTCTTCCTACTCTCTTTCTTCTTCCTCTATTCTTTCCAGCAGGCAATCTTTCCTGAGGACGTTTCCCATTCAGTGTCAGGCATATTTTTCCTCGTGAAATATTTAAAGTTATACTTGAGTAGAATTATTACAATGGAAATATTTTAGAAAATTGAAGTATTTGCTCGATTCTGACTTTTTAGACGTGTAGCGAGAGAAATGTCAGGAGTAGGATAAAACGGAATATGAGACATCGTGGGGCTTTTCAAACCAACAATTAATCTAATATTTATCTAATCTTTAATTTCTTTCGTAATTTGGATGCCTATACACGGGAAAGGATCATACTTTCATGTTGATAAAAATTAAAGTTGTGCGAGACAAGAACCCAGAAATCCAATGTATGAGAAAATAGTAATGTTTTCCTCGATTATGAATTTATGGACCTGTAGCAAGAAAACTATGTGTCGAGTAATAAAAATGAAACAGCTCGACAACGTCGAAAATTTCATATTATTATTCGCCTAGGTGTTAGCGCCACACGTCCAATAATTCTGTAAATTATTACTCGTTTCTGAAATATTTCAAAAAACTTGTTTTCTTCTTCAATTACATTCATAGTTCGGATGCCAGAGGCCTATAATCGGGAAAAAGGTATGTTTTTAAATGATAAAAAATTAATTAAAACAACGAAAACCAAACGAAATGTTTGAGAAAAGAAAGTATTTTACTCTGGATACTGGAGACTTTAATTCTGAAAAAAGGCCAATATTTGCAAGAGAAGTCATTAAATTTATACTGTAGTAGAGATAAGATTTAAAGAAATATTTTACAATAATGCAATATTTCAAATATTTTTTTAAAAATGATCATTTATAAACTTGCATAAATTTAAATGTTAAACATGTGAAAATATTCTTCTTTCTGGAATAAAGATCACTAGCGTCCATGGGATTAATGCAAAATACAATCTGACAAACCTTTTTTTGTTGTTTTAGAATGTCCTACCCTGTCGCAAATTAAGTTTACGCCTCAAAGTTTCCTCGCTATATGCCCACTAATTCAGGATTGAATAAAATATTTCCAATTTCTCAAAATTTTCTTTCAATTCATCTTCACTCGTGAAAATATGCTTGCCTGATATAGGTCTCAAACGTTCTATAAGAAAAAATTAATAGGAAATCTGACGACCCATTATTTGTTTCTTTTGGGTTACTTATAACGTTGCAAGTTCCCTCTTATTTTTCGCCTCTTACATCTTTCCCTACTAGTCCAAAAAGTCTGAATGGCGTAAATTGTTTCTAAATTCAAAAACATTATTTTATTCACGGGTCTATTTTTTGTTCAACCCAAATTTTTTCTCTTGTGAATATGTCACTTATTCGGGTATAAGTCTTCAGTATACGCACTAAAACAGCAATCGCAAACCTGACTAACGTTATTTTGTTGCCTTTTGAATTCCTTACTACTTGGCAAATTTTTATTCAATCCACATCTCATACTTCTCGAGCAACACGTCCAAAAATTAGAATCGGGTAAAATTATTACAATTTTTCAAACATCTCGCTTAATTTTTGGTTCTTCTTGAACGACTTCAGATCATTTCACTTTCGCTTTCTTTCAATTAGCTTTTCTTAAATGACTTCAGTTGATTTCACTTGTGAAGATATAGGCCCCTAACATTCAAACTATGAAAGCAAACGAATATCTGACAAACAATTTTCTGTTGCGTTTAGAATATCATGCCATGTATTAAATTCCTTTTTATTCCATATCTCATAGCTCTTTTGCTACCCCTTCAGTAAGTCCGAATCGATTAAATTATTCCAATATCTCAAATATTCCTTTTATTCTCATTTTCACCCTTGCATTATAACATATTTCACGAGAAATTTATAATTTTCCCGGATTTTTTCTTGCATCCGGTCTATGTGACTAATTTAAAATATGGCAAACAATTTAATTACTTCATCAAATCCCTACATTGTCGACAACTCCGTGTTATTCAACGTATCTAAATTATGTGGCTGTACATCTTGAAAGTCAGTATCCAGTTAAACATTTTCAATTTCTCAAAGTTTTCCTTTATTGGGGATCCATATCTGGTACAATATATATTTTTTACTTGAGAAAAAATATCTCTTTCCCAGTTATAGTTACCTAGTACTCGAACATTTGAGAGCAATCAACAGTCTACATTTTTTTAATTTAAAAAATATGCATCTTTCCTAGATATCGGACTCAGGCATCCCAACTATCACTGTAGTCGAAATTATGTCAACCATTTTTTGTTGCTTTTGGACTGGTCTACCACGCCGAAAATTCCGTTTTCATTTTTTTTAGCTCCAATGGCGGAACCAGTTGCTGTTTCGTAAAAATATTGTTACTGATGTAATTCCTTGCAGTCAAGTGTATTTTCTTTCATTATTTCTCTCACGATTGTTGCTATTTATTAATTCTCGTCCATTCTTCTTTAGGAGCACTTCTTTCACGTTAATGCTGAACGTTGAAATGATCAACCTTTAAGTTTGAGTTTCCTTGGCAACGATTGTAATGAGCCTCGTAAATTCCATAATAATTGGCTCTATGTACTTAATTATACAAATCATTGGTTCATTGTTACTATAAATCTGATGTTATCCAAAGTTACTACGGAAAGAAATTGTTCATATTTCTGGCGCTTATCCCCCTGATACGACATTGGCACGAGGCAAAACAATTTGTTTCAAAAGTTTTGTGTTAAAATACATTCATATTCATGGACATTGTAATTTCGAAGCAACTCCTTTATGTAGAGTTCGGGTTGGGCCGTGAGGACACCATCTGAAAAAGGGTAGGCAAATATGAATGAAAAAGGGTAGGTTTTTCATTTTTACAATAAATTTTTAACGCTATAAATGAATAGTATAATACATCAGGTATAGAATTGCCTTTTTATTAACAACAAATGAAGTTTATTGGCCAGGTTTATGGTGAATACATGGTACTTATGTTTGACAAAATATAATGAATTTGCCGAATTTGTTTTATTTGCGAATCCATCGATAGTTATATGTTGTTGTTATTGCTGTTACAAGTATGTTAAAATCAAAGTAAAAGTATCTGTATTCAATAATTCCAAGGTGCATTCACTCGGAAGTGGCAAATGTGCAGCATTATATTATATTTTCTGTGTCCTTTAAATCAAATTAGTTCAGTCCTTTCTCCTGTTATGAAGCTATAAAGCAATTTGACCAGGCTTCGGGAAATATTATACAAAGATAACTTTCTCCAAAATGAAGTATATTGTACCAGATGTCTTAGTCAATCATCTAACGTAGCAGGCTCGTGTATAGGCGGCGAAAAGATATTGTGATTTTTTTCATGGTGTAGTTACTGCTTTATATTCCAATATTCGATTACTGCTTTATTATTCCAGTATCAGCTACACAGCTTTCCCCTCTGATTGAAGTAGTATAGTGTAACTCATTTTACTCAATTTTCTTAATATTAAGTGCCTACTTAAGGATTGTCAGGTATTAACTATTTTTACTTCCAACACAAATCATATATATCATTTTATGTCCAAAAGCAAGGTACCCAAAGACTGGAAAATAACCAAATTCACACTGTTATATAAAAAAGGAAACATACATATACCGGAAATTAGTCCCGCCGTGCCCTGCGCCCTGGAAATTCTTCAGAAAAACCAAATACCTTGCGTTTAACTTTAATATATCGTGGAAAACACACATACACAATATATGCGGCTAAGCATTAAAGACATTAGGATTTTTCAAGAGTAGAAACTGAAGGTCTTCGGATGATAATGTGAATTAGAGGTGCTACGTTGTTTGGTTAGACAATATCTCGTATAACTCACGAGCACATGGGACCCTGGACAGAAAAATGTATTATAAGAAAATAAAATACAAAAAAAATCCGGACGTTGCGTAAACAAATGCCACGAGCGAACTCATAGTGTCTCTCAGTTTATAAAGGGAATTGATTGCATGCCGCAAAGAATTTTTTCGTAATGTCTAAAATGTTGAGAAACCCTCTTTGAGTATACGCTTCAAGGTTCGCTTTCTTCATGTCCACAAAGTCATAACGCGTAAAATATTTCCAATTTCTCACACTTCGTTTATTTTTCGGTACATTTTTTAGCTGATATTATTTTACTTCAACAAAATGCTAATTTATCGGATATAACCTTAACGCATAAGAAGAATGATAGCAATCGAAAACCTGACCACATTTTACCATACTTTTTTTTATTTTTTTATTTCTATACCATTCCCAATTTCCGTGTTATTCTACGCCACATAATTCTATCGATCAACATATTTCCTGATTTCTCAAATATTTCTTTTAATTTTTAATTCTTATCTGGCACATCTTTGTGTATCCAACCTTCAGAAATGCGCCTATTTTACGGGTATGTGTCTATGGCTAAGCAATGAAAATCAGAAAATATATTTTTCGTTCCTTTTGGAAAGCACTACCTCGTTGCATAATCCTTTTTATTCTACGCTTCATACTTATCTCGCTAAACGTCCCGTTATAACGAATTGAGTGAAAAGTTTGCAATTACTATAACATTTCGTTAAATTTACGGGTATTTTTTGTAAGACATAAAATTTGTCGCTTGTTAAAATATGACAATTTCCTGGTAGAGGTCTTTGGTATTTGAACTATGACAACGATGGATAATCGGGCGAATATTTTTTGTTGATTATGGAATACGATAAAACGTCGAGAATTCCGTTGTATTTGATGCCTTAACGTTCTCTCGTCAACTTTTAAAAAATGTCTTTTTCGGATATTGCTCAGAAGAATCCAAATTATGATGGCAAAATGGATGGAAAATGAATGGAGTGGGTTTTTTGAGTGAACGAATAGGGATAGAATGCATGCTTAGTTCAAGGAAGATATCGTGTGAAGATATTGAGGCCCGTACCTGAAAAGAAATCTAGACGATTTTTTTTACTAAGTAACATCCATTTAAAACTACCTCAAGTTAGTTTGAGCGAAATATCATTTCACATAGAAATAACTGAATTTGGTTTCATTTTAACGAAAAATATCTTACTCTTCTAAAGTTACCAAAGTATCAGCCCCTTGCCGAGCTACTTTCAGAGATTTTGGACAAATAATACCAGTCCTATTACATAAAATGGCAGGTTACGCTCTCCAGAGAGACCGTATCTTAAAAATAAGGCATTTCTAACACCTAGTACTTGTCAAAAAAATGAGAGGGTTTAGTTTGTATGTTTTCTCCACTATTTTTGAAGATAAATCTTATTGTCACCACAGTAATTTTTCCAGAATCTCAAAAAATGAAAAGTTTTTAACTTCCCGCGTGAAAAAAACGAGTCAAATCAAAGACTTATTTGGGAATTTTTAATTGATTACCTAGAATTTCAGTCATACACAAGTATATAATTGCATTGTATTAAAAATGTAGCACTTAATTCATGCTTCCCAAAACTGCTAAAATAAAATAAATATTAGAATATAGTCTCCATTATGACCAGGGAACTATCTCGCTCAAACTACCTTAAGCGTTATGCAACCTAATCTAGTACTCACCCGCCAGGAGGCTCAGACTGTATCCGAATGGCGTCTGGCACCAAACCAATCCCCTCATGAACATGATCTCGGCCGCTCCGTTCACATATCCGCCACCAACCCACGTCGCTGTAAAAGATGGAATGTATCAATCCATTTTTGGAGAGATTTTCGTTCGTGCACAGATATGCGCGAAACTATGCATATGTGTACTTATTGAATTTGAAAAATAAGTTTATTGCTCTAGGACTATTCGTCCTCAAAGAACTAAATCAATTTAATCAAATACAAAAGTCTGGAAACTACGCTATATACAGTTGTTTGCCGTGAGCGAACTCAAAACATAAAAACAATGAAAATATTACAAGTTTTACCATAGTAACAATAAATACAATAGCAGCATATTACTTTTATATAATGGATAAATTCCAAGTAATATTCATGGAAATTGCATTCAAAAAATAATATTCATGATAGGTTCATAATGTATGAGTTATTAGAACAGTTTGAGATGATATGAGGACAATTACAACGATAGGAGCGAAACGAGAAAATACAAAACCTTTGTGAGCTTGACAAATGACTCATTATGAGTCACTAATTAGTAGACAATCGTTGTATGGTATATCGTTGATTTAAAACAATTTAAGGTAGAAACGCTTTTTAGCTCATCTGTGGTAGAATTTCAAAGTTTGGGCCCTACTACTTGGAAAGAAGTATGGAAGCAGGTGGTCCGAAGAGCGGTGTTTAATGAAATTGACACATATTCTGGTTGTCATATTAGTTGTTTCCGGCATAGTTTTGAAGAAACTAAGGAGATATTCCGGCTTTTTTAAATTAAATAATATATAATGGAATGAAGCTAAGAAATATTTCCGTCGTTTTTTGTGGTCAGCCATCCTATTTCCTTAAGGTATGGCGATATATGGGCATCTCTTATTAAGCCGAATACAAATCTTACAGAAGAATTTAATAAGCGCTGAAATTTTAAATCAAGGTCACCTGGGATATCATTGTAATTATCTCATTACTAATATGTATAGATGAAAGGAAAAAATAGCTTCTTACCGCTTTGGTTTCTTGGCAACTTCATCTACATCTACATACTACCCCACGAGCCGCTGCTTGGGCGTGTGGCAGGGGATGGTAGATCACCAGCCGTGTAAAGATGTAAAGGTTTTGGAGGTGAAATTGTGACATGCTCTATGAGAGTGTATTTGGAGGAGCTCAGTTTCTATTGTGGTCGCTTATTGTGCGCGGCAATGACGAGTTTTTGTATCTATCTGTTCGGCAGAGTATCTCTCTTATTTTATCTCATCTGTCAGACCTAGAAATGTAGTGAGACTTCATGATAATATTCTCTGTGCCGCTCTGAAAAATATCAGTTCTGAATTTATCAAGCTGCCTAAGCCTAGCGTGCAGACTCCGAGTCTCTAGGGGCTCCCACCTTTATCCCTCTAACAGTTGTGTAACAGTATGTGTTCGTTCGTAGCAGTTTTTAACGAAGCGTGCTGCTTTTCTTTGTACTTTGTTAGTTTTTTTGGTTAAATCTTTATGACCAGGGTCCCAAATTCTCGCAGCGTATTCGAGGTGTGGCCTAACCAGAGCGAAGTAGCACATCTCTTCTACTTTTTCATCCGAGGGCCTTCCTATTATTCGCTTAACAAAACCAAGTTTCTTTAATGCTGTGCGGCATATCTTTTGTATGTGTCCAAACATTACTTGTAACAAATGATGCGGTACGAAGTCACTCGCACGGGTGCATATACACCAGGGTTGAAACTCGCCATGAAAAAATCATTTGCCACCAAGCCTTCTTTCTTCAAGGCAAATTTCGAGGGGGGTTTATGCGAACTAGATGTTCAGGCCTCAAGTCTACATTGTAGCACAAGAGACGAATTCGTGCTTACAAAGCCACTGTCGCGTTGGATAAACTGTTGGGTTTATCCACCGCGACAGTGGCTTTGTAAGACTCCAAAAACTTGAACACTTCAGAATTGTCATTTCCGCCGTCACCTCCTATTCATTATATCTAAAACGCAGGCTACTTGGTATGTACGAATCAAGGAGCACTCGAATAAATACTTAAGGAGAAGTCACATCATTAATCTCATAGAAATGGCCTGGGAGATTTTTTCTGAAGCTGACACTTGATTTTTGTGTACAGCTTTAATGACTATAAAATTAGGTTTTCACCTTGGTTTTTACGTTTTTAAATTCTAGTGTCAATTTGAAAAACTAAATATTTCATAAAACTTAAAGTTTTATTGTAATCTTCCCATTTTTAGGTACAATTATATTAAAACCATTTGTTACATGCAGTTTGAATGAATAATATCGAATATAATTCGTTTTTAACGCAACCTAAATTCTTATGAACGTAGTGACAAAAACAAATAATGCCTGTTCTTTTATTCTTGCTGAATAAAAAAACTTGGTAATCTCCCAGAGACTTATTTGATAGCTTGACGCGTTTCACCTCACTTTGGCTGAATCATGTGCGGCGTTCTTCGGTTATGGTCGTAGATATATAGTCCTAGACCTAAGCGTTAGGAAGGGTGGGGAGGTGTGGAAGGTAGGGAAGATGAGTGGAAAGGAGCGGATGCAGGCGTGGAGGTAAACATTCTTTGACTGGACCTAGGAAGGAAAACATAAGAACGGCGGTTGTGACTGGAGACCACTTGGTGACTGGAAAGGGGGGAGGAAATGGGGAAGAAGGGAGGCACGATACCTTGATATTTATAAGTGACCATTATAACAATACGAAACGTATGTTTTCGCCTTTAGGAGAAAATGTTTGCATATGTTCCACCGTAATCATATGCAAACGTATGGGTTCTCATGCAGGCTGGCGATCGTCAGGGAAAACCGGGAAAACCTGGAATTGTCAGGGAAATTTGAATTTTGGAAAAGCCAGGAAATTCTCGTAACAGTCAAGGAGAAACTGGGATAGGAATCCTCGTTATTTTTCTACCATTGTGTTTATCGGCCAGTCTTTCCCGCCCTTTATTCCACCAACTGAGAATTAAGTCCATCGCTGACGTGCATGGAATGAGCCCAATTAATTTGTGGAATATTCAGATGTGAATCTTATTAGTTATAAATCTTAGTTATTTAATTGTTAATCAGACGTACAATGATTCCATTTTGTTTATCCTCATTGCGATATTTCCTCGTAGTGTTAAAATGTATGATCACTGTGTATTACGCTCATCACAAGGAATCCGAGGCTACGTTGTGCGAAAAATTTTACCTTGCGTTTATGTTAACTTCCCAAACTCAGATCAAGAGGTAGCTGGAGCATACTAGCCTTAAGTATATATATATATATATATATATATATATATATATATATATGTATATATATCCACTTGGCGAAAAACACTTGTAGTGCACAGATATAAAAAAAGGTCACAGGCGTGACAAGCAGTTACATATAGAGCACAAAAAAAGTAAAACTCACAGAAATTTCGATATATTTCGGCGGACACAACCGCCTTCGTCAGAATGTTAGAAAGTAGTCGACTTTCTAACTTAACTGACTACTTTCTAACATTCTGACGAAGGCGGTTGTGTCCGCCGAAATATATCGAAATTTCTGTGAGTTTTACTTTTTTTTGTGCTCTATATGTAACTGCTTGTCACGCCTGTGACCTTTTTTTATATATGTATATATATATATATATATATATATGTGTATATATATATATATATGTGTGTGTATATATATATATATATATATATATATATATATATATATATATATATATATATATATATATATATATATATATATATACATGCCTACAGCTCTAAAAATATGAGACGATGATTAGAAAATTTAAAGCTGTCCTAGAAAATTTAATTCAGCAGGAAAAATATATTCCATTAATAGTAGACCTTTTGGCGATCGGTCAGGGAAGTCGGTAAATCCATCAGGGAATAGTCATGGAAAAGTCAGGGAATATAAAACTTGATTATCAGTAGCCATCCTGTCGTGGAAACCGGAAAGTTGACGTCACAGGTCATTACGGTTCGGTTGTTTTCGGAGCGTGCTCGGGAGCATTCGTAACTTTCAGCTTTCCTTAGCTTTTAAAAACGAAGTTAGTACAATTGTATGATAAAACTGTTAATCGATAGAATATAAGTTAAATGTTAGTATAATTAACAGAATCAGAATATTAAATTATTGAAATACGAGGAAATACCCAATTATTACGAAATATGCGTCAATTGCCTTAAGGATAAGTTTTAATGTTGCATAATATTTCCAAGAATCCAAGTCGGAAACATGCACTTTTTTCGCTTTTATCTATAGATATTGCAAATAAGCACACGTTTGCGAAATCTCACGCAAATTCGTACATAAACGAATATCGCTCCAACAACCTTAATTGTGGGTAAAAAGCTCTCCTCCATTTCTGTTTTGTTCGCTCAGGGCGTTGTCTAGTCCTTGACTTATGCTGTTTTTTTAGCTGTCGGCTTGCTAATTGTGACTTCATGAGGCTTGTTTTTATTCTGTGATTAATGGTAATTACTGGGGCGTCAGGAATCTCAACAGTGATATGGTATTTACTGTATAGGTGTTTATGGTTTCTTCGATCGATCGATCACGGTTTCCACTTGTACAAAAAAAATGCTGTCCTCTATCTTGCTTGAATGTAGCGTTTCGATTCTGCGGTATAATCGCATCGTATCTGGTGAAATCCTGACCTCATGACTACGAACGTGGACGGTAAATGAGGGCAACGAATAATTTTGCCGGAAGGGGACTTATTGTTACGTACACAAATGCTTGTTTGTGCACGGAAATGTTTTCAATACTAACGAAAACACAACGGTAAAACTAATGACTACTCTAATGTCGAATAATTAGATTCCTAGAAGTTCTCAACCTTGTTTTTTTATGTGTATTCTAGCGGTAAAAGGTTGGATCAGTTGAAAGTCAGAGAAACTCCTCCCGGTTTTTAATACTTTCAGGGTCCTATCAACCTCTTGTATTTCCTTTTTCGCATCAGTATACGACCTACAATCTTTCTTCATCCCGTCCATAAAACCTATTATTAAGTTTATTCCCCTTACCAGCTTGCCCAACATCCTTCCGTCATTCATAGTTCTACGCCTGAAAAAAATAGATACCTATTTTTTATGGAAAACAAAACAATCTGCGAATGCCTTTAGGACTAAAAATAAGGCAATTTTCAAAATAACCATATTTCTTGTTTACTGCCGCTATTGATTTCTTGGAACAAAAGCTGAAAGTACTGTGGTAACTGAACAATTCCCAGCGAGTTGCAATACAAATCGAGACATCACTACATCTATACAAGCCAAATTCCTTGTTCGAAGCCGCCTTTGATTTTTAGCCCGTCAGTATTAATACTGACATGGGCGAGTGACGAAAGCACCCAGGGTGACGTCACGACACGACAGCGCGTCTTCGTCATTCCCACATTCGCCCCTACCCTCCCCTTATCTCCCGTTCATTGCTGGTCTCAGCAATTGACTTTGATCGGATAATTGGTGGTACCCCTTCTTCTCCCCGTCCGCACGGTAACATCTCCATGGAAATCATGCGGTGCCGCAGATTGCGAGTCAGCCCTTTGCTGGCCTCACCGCAACTTCAGTAGTGGGTCAATCCGTGCTTGTGTCGAGTTTGAGGTTGAATGAGCGAGATATCACTTCATATACAGTTTCAAAACGACACAGAGAATATCATCACGTCTCACTACATCTCTAGGCCTGACAGAAGCGATAAAATAAGAGAAGTACAGTCACTTCAAAAAGTATCGCGACAAGCTAGACTAGCGGAATCAAGTGGGTTAGTAACTTTGGACGTGTCTGCCTTAGGCATCGAGAGTTTTGGAAGAGAAAACTTCAGAAACATACTTAGTAACTGGTATTCTGGACGTGAAAGAGGAAGAAGAATACAGCAACGTATTAGAGGTACATAAATGGGTGAAACAGGTGAGAAGATTGCGAAAATTATGACGAAAGAATGGGAGAGGAGGAAAGGGTGATTGCGTTGTATAAGGACCGTAGTTCTACCTGGGAAATAACAAATAGTGTAGAGTTATCTATATTTGAAGTGTGAACTTAAAATATTACACGCTTTATGCTATCCTCCTAATTGATATATATATATATATATATATATATATATATATATATATATGTTTATAGCATAGGTATATGTACAGTCACTTCAAAAAGTATCGCGACACGCTAGACTAGCGGCTCGTATATGTCGGCTGTCGATGCTCGAAGTACGTTGGCTATCCTGGGTCGTCCCTGGTAGCAATGAGAATTTGCAGGTACACTTTCCATTTTCCATCAGACAAAGCGCCTGGTTAAGTGGGACTGCACAATGGGAGTGCTCTTGTTCAGGGGCGAGGACAGAGTTCCTCCTTGACCCGGCCTTGAGGACGTATTCGGTGAAAGAAGTAAGAAGGGAAATGTGGTGAAAAGGCAATGGAGTAAACGATTGAGTAATTATACAAGTGAAGTCGCACGGAGGTAAAACGATGAAGAGACGAATGCATGGGAAAACGAGCTCCAACCAATGTATGAAGGAGAAAGGAGACTGCTATCGTCTAAGCTCAGCGAACCAGAGAGCCTTTCGGGCATTAAAAGGCTGATATTTGAAGTTGACCGCCTAATGGACAATTATGAGATATATTGACTAAAGCCATTGGATGGTATTATTATCTCAGTGTATAGTATCCTAAAGTTGTGAAATCATTTTCGTGATTATTTATAAAAAATTCAATATAATAACAATGTTGAGGTAGAGAATATAAAAAGGATAAAGTACCGTTTTTACTCCTTTAATTACCAGCAGCTCACCTATTGAACACACATCACTATTAAGTCACAAATAAGTAATAGCGTAATTGTTAAAAAAAGAAACGCGACAATGCATATGTCAAACAACCACGAGTAAAATAGTGATTAAAATTATCAGTTATTTAAGTTATCGAGTTCCTCTTGGACGCCACAGGCTAATTTTTCCGTCTCCATTACTCTGGAAAAACTTTTCATCGCTGAACATGGTGAGGTCCCGAAAGGATTAATCAATGGTGATATTTTTTGTCATAGAATCCAAACGGGCGGCCCTCTGGTCCTCGGTCAAGTTTGGCTTCCAGGCCGGACGATAGTGTCGCAGGCCTGCTTCGTGAAATATATTAAGCACTGTTTTTTTTAACTACACTTGAGTCTCAAATCCCTTTTAAGAGTTGGTATGCAACCAACCGTCAAAGGAGAATCCAACACTGAGGCAAATACTGACTCATCCACGCTCTTTTCACTTTTCTCTTCGTAAGAGAACTGTCGAGTATGATTGCGATGCCTCTGAGTTGCGAATACCCTCGCTCCCTGTTGTGAATTCATTTCAGTGTTAGCCTTCCAACACGAACGAAGTCCATAGCACTGTCGGAGTTTAGTCCTACTTGACTTAGAATATATGTCGTAATGTACCAGACGTTTCTCATAGTCACCCATGACGACCCAGGATAGCCAACGTACTTCGGGCTTCAACAACCGACCCTTACGAACCGCAAGCGTAGTGTGTCGCGATACTTTTTGAAGTGACTGTACATCGCAGAACATATAGGTACAAAAACTCGTTCTTTCCGCGCAAAATAAACGACCATAATAAAAACTGAGCCCCACTAAATACACTCCCACAATTCACGTCACCATTTCTCCACCCAAAACCTTACATCTTTAAACGGCTGGCGTCCTAACGCCCCCTGCCACACGCCCACGCGGCGGATGTAGATATAAATATCAGTAGATTTCATGAAGTAATATTCCGCGCAGTTTCCCGCAAAAAATTACTTTCTACCCGGGTTTCAAACTTGAGAATTGAAACTTTCAATGTTGATACATCATCTTCAAATGACCCTGAAAATAATGTATCATCATTGAAACCCGGGTCGAAAGTAAATTATGTTTTTCGGAAAATTGTATGCTTTATTATTCATGACGTATAAAGTCCTTAGTTTCACGAGAAACTTAGGAATTTTATCAATAGATGTGGTCTCTCTGCAAATAAAAATAATCATATCTTAATGATACATTAATATCAGCCTTTTATCGCTCTACCTTTCGAGATCCTTGCCAAAATAATGCAAGTCGCTCTCCATTGGATCAGTGTATTGAGACAAGGACCTTCAGTAGTAAATGTTAAATTTATTAAAACCTCAGTGCTCAAATTACTTAGTCTATGAGTGCTTTCCAAGACTAGCTAAAACGTTTTGTCAAATGTAACTTGATAAACAATCGTTATCTTTGAGACATGAATGCTTAGGATTGCCACAATTATTCTGGAATAGATCTTCGGATTAATGACAGGTGTTAATCATGTATTTTTTGCCGTGCATTACTCATCATTGGTTTGAGATATTCCTTTAAGGTTTTTTTTACGGGATACCCATTCACTTTTTTGCTCTCTAGAAACTAATATTTTCCAGGATGTGTCTGTTATAAATTAGTCTCTTATACCTAAGGTCGCAAACTAAGGTTATTCTATGTTTCAATAAAACCTACTTTCATTCTAAAATCAATTCCAATGTAGATACTAATTTTTACGGTTATCTTCCGCAGGCAGAGACTGTTTAACAAGTGAGAGCGTTAGGCGTATATATCGTGTCAAATATGTAAAGATGTTTATCAATTATAATATTTGATCCTCAAAGAAAATATGAAGAGAAAAATTATGGCTATGGTATCATGGCTTCATGACGTATATCTGTGGAGAAAGTGAGCTTTATAAAGGAAAAAACTCGCCAATGCACATTGAAAGTCAAAATTTTAAAATTCGACATTCGTAATGTTATGCTGAGGAACACTGCGTTAAACTATCAGATTTGCAATTATCAGAAGTCGAAGTATATAATGGGGCCATTGCGCTAAATGGCAGGACTTTAATTCATTCGAGCTCTAAAAGAAGTCCAATATTTGTTTCCCAAAATTATCCTACAAGCAGATCAAGCAGACAAAAAAGTTATCTGAAGAATGACGTGCACATCGTGACAATCCCATGAGCCGTCTCGAAGTTAATAAGGTTTAAACTTGAGACTACAAGTTTTCGCGCAGGCAGTAGTTGTTATGTTTTCATAATTCAATTTTTTCAGTGATCGGCACTTTTGGGCATCACGTTTGCACAAAAGGCTGTCCAAAATGGATGTTTCCCCGTTATATTTAACTATAACTGTTAATATTAACGACGATAATTAATAATATTCTTATAATTGAAGGTTGACTGCATTACTTTTTTACTAAAATTAAATCACATTATAACAAGAGCTACGCTATTTTTATCAACATTTCGATCATAAAACGTCGTTTTAGTCAACTTAGATGTCCCGTATTTGAAGTAAATTAGGCCTACTAATTATTTTACCATGATATAAGTAGGATTAGGGTATAGATCTTGTTCAACTGCATTTTTGTTCACATTTTCTTCGAAATTTCTCAAAACGTCAGCGCAGCTCACTCACTCAATGAGGATTCTGACGTATGTTTATTTAGCAACGAACTGAACATCAATTACAAACATAGAAAAGAATGAATTTGTTGCTTTGAATGCAATAGGTGAGCTCATGAAGCATGTGACAAATACAGATGAAGAGGATGAAAACCTTGATAATGATTTTGGTGCGGCGTAAACTTTAAAAAGACTCTTAAGCAAAGAAAATAATCATTTCTATTCATGAACTTCAGTTGCAAATTTTGTAACCACATTATGACAGTGATTAATAATGTTCACTTAAACTAATTTTGCAAAAATAAATTACTTTTCTGCAGTAATTTATGAGGATCCTATTTAAGGCCTCTAGTTGTCAATAATGAGGACAAATGCAGGTTGTCTTTTTTCTTTTTTTTCAGAAAAAAATTGTCATTGTAGTGTTTTAATTGCATTTAGCTATTTTATTATTTAAAGCTACAGGTTTAAGTAATGAAATTGATAAACATTTTGAACAACTCTTCCCTAAATTTAGTTAATTTTCGAGAAGTTCGGTTGAGAAAAAATGTTATTGCCTTACCCCTCTAACTCCCCGGGTCCTCACGCCACATGTTCCAACCCATCATTTGCCCACCTTGACTTAAGTCCCCCACCCAGTATTCCACTCCCAGAGATCCAATCCGATTGGGGGACTATTTTATCTCCGGAATATTTTACCGGGAGGAATGCCATCATGCTTATGAATGCAAGACTGCATCCTCTAGGTTGAAGAATGTGGTGGTTTTCCGTTGGCAGTGCTGCGGTTGTTTCCGTGAACTTAACTCTCGTCCTCGGCTGTACCGAAGCGATGGTCTTCATACGCACCACCATATGACGTCGTATTGGAAGCATTAGTGCCGGGAAAAAAAAATGGGAATTATAATCGAGGAATACCAAGAATAAAATGCGTGAGGAAATTTAATCGGAGGATTGTGAAGGTATGAAGAGGTTTGCTGAAAGGAGAGTGAAGTAATGATATACTGAAAGCCAATCTGCGGATTAATGACAGGTGTTGATCATGTATTTTTTGCCTTGCATCGCTCATCATTAGTTCGAGATATTCTTTTAAAGGTCTTTTACGGGATACACATTCACTTTTTTGCTCTCTAGAAATTAATATTTTCCACGATATGTCTGATATAAATTAGTCCTTTATACCTTGGAGCTTTTAAATGGAAATTTTTTTCCTCCAACTATTTGTACGACCTTTTCCGCTGATTTTCTTGGTCGATTCCGCCGTCATCTTTTCTCTATTATACCGACTGTTCTCTGCTGCTTTCTTTGACGAAGATTTTCTGTTATGCTCTGTTAAAAACTCAGCAATTTTGTTTCCAATAAGTACTTTCCTACTTTCAGGCTCGGTGTCAGTGAAATTCGCCCATGCCAGCTTAGCATGGAACGATCTTTTAAGTTAAATGCGGTGGTCAATTCTAATAAAAGCCTAATTTTCAGAGGCTACTCTAATTTATGTGGCATACCTATGACTAGACTGGTGATGTAAATAATAGATAATACTAAACATTATTGGGTATATTGGAAAAACCATAAGAAACTAAAAATACATGTAGGTATACGTTTAAAAAGTGTTGGGTTTAGGTCGTGAAGTATTAAAAAATATGCAATATGTGAAACGGGATAAATTGCTTTAAAATAAGAGAGTAAACGCTGGCAGGATGTATGATCATCGTTTTACTTTAAAAGGTTGTTTCATTTCATTTATTATTTTCAACTTGGGCACACGCGCGGCTCAAAAGAATGCGCTTCATGTTATAAACACTTTAAGACAGTGTCGCGGACTCGTAACCTATAAATTTGTATCAATTGCTTGTAGATTGCTATGCTAGCATGTTGATGCCTCTAATAATGGTAATGCAATAATGGTTTGCTGGTCACGTGCGGTGGAGGACGGGAATATGATCACCTCCAATGCCTTTGAAGGAAGCTGCCTCTGATAGGCATATGCCGCCCCATGGTCAGGGCGTCCTTGCCGAGGTTAACCGCAGGTAGGCGGGAGGAGACGGCAGTGGACAATGGAGAGTAAATCAAGTTGTATCATTAATTTGATCTCAGAATGCTTGAATATATATTATGGATTTAAATGTTTGGAATTGTTGCCTTGGCTACGTGTTGCCTAATTTCCCACTTTTAGTTCACCCAGTCCTTGGCGCCACTTCGAAAAAAGTCTTTTCAGTTGAATCGTAAATAGACGTAGTTAATTGTTGCTAACGTGAGACTGTGGTGAATGATCAAATAAAATCGAGGAGATATGAATTACTTGATGCTTTGAATAATATCTTGCTATCTTTCTGACCTAAAAGTTACTTTGTAAATGCTAGAGAGGAAATATCTATTACAGGAAATGTGTAAGAGGTTTATGAAACGTCCATTGTGTGCCGACGACGATGTTTGCCAGACTCTGATTCTAATTTGAATGCATTAAACCCGTTCGCCTTAAATAAAGAATTTAGAATGCCTTGTTTAAACAGAACTTGCTTCATACCAGACTGCAAAACAGGGTGTATATACGAGGACCCAAAATAGGAGAATTGGATTGAAAAATAAGCATCTGTTCAAGGCGGCGGTAAGTGGCATTCCTTTTTACCTACACTGCAATGATGGCCATTGGGAATACTCATGAATTCACCTCGCATCATTATTAAATTTCCGTATAGCGATATTCACGAAGTACTTAGAAGTTAATTATGCATTCATTTAATTAAATTTTGGAGAGACATTAAACATGTCTGTAGACCGGACGATGTTAAAAAAGTGTATAATCATGTCCCGCGTGTAGTACCACATTTTTTATCGACTGCATTATGATTACTTGTAAGTAAAACCACTAAGACATGTTTATTTACTAACTATCGACTGTATTTACATTTGAACTACCGTCTTTTGTCACTAGTCACATTGCAAAAAGTTGTTTGTTTACGGAATTCTAGACAACAGTTCGAACTAGAACGGAAGTTCAAATGTAAATACAGCCAATAGTTAGTAAATAAACACGTCATAGTGGTTTTGCTTACAAGAAATCATAATGCAGTCGATAAAAATGTAGTACTACACGCGGGACATAATTATACACTTTTTTAACATCGTCCGGTGTACAGATTCATGTTAGAATGGCTGGGGTGGCAGCCACTAGAGACTGGGTTATATCTCGCATTGCAATTTACCACGCAAATTCAATTTAGGCGAATTACAGGTTATGTGTTAAATTAATATTTTTAAACATCTCCACCTGTGCGATCTATTCCTGCATAACTCTTTACATTGAAATCCTTCGTAATTTTCATGCATTTCCTTTCTTTGTATTTCTCAGTACCTCTTCCCACTCATTTTTTCTTCCTTTATCATCTTTTTCCGGCTATTCTATCGCAGAATATGGCCAGGACGATTGTCTGATTGATTCATCTTCTCAGACTTTTTGTTAAATTGATCTTCCCCTACCTAACTCTTCGGAGGACTTTTTTATTGATGATTCTTTCCGTGATTTATATCTTTATCGCCGTTTGAAGGCACCAAACCTCCATTGCTTCCAATCTCGATTGATCAGAAACACCCACTCCCCAGGCTGCAATGCCATTCAAGAGTATGCTTCATTATTGCTGCGTCTTCACCGACCATTTACGTGAACATTTAAATGCATCTTTCACTTAAGTACGCCGTGTAGACGCTCTTTCGCCACTTTAGTAACCGATCCATTTAAGTAGACCCGGGGATCCTTAAGTGGATTTGGATGATATCGATAGTGTTCCATTGAGGCGGTAGAGGCCCCGCCATCGATGGGTCGAGCAGTTTCGATAGTATGGCGAAAGGAATGATGTGCAATGGAGAAACGTTCGGTAACCTTCAGTTCGGTTGCATTGTTTAGGTTCATGATAAACACGACCGAAAGTTTTGAGTGTAGTCATCGATCAAATTACGTGTTAAAAAACATTAGGAAATTACCATATATTGGTTATTTGTTGTTGATGTTGTATTACTGGAAAACTTGGACCATTACGTTTAGTGATCTTTGCATTTCCAGCGATTTTGCAATTTCCAGCTTTTACTGACGATATCGCAGTAATAGCTGGAAATTGCGATGATTTCAAAGGTCACTTAACGTAATTGACCAAGTTCTTCAAGAATACAACATAACAATAAATAAGATGAAGACTAAAATCCTAGTAAGTGGAAGAGAGACGTTGAATGAAAAATCACCCTAAGGGTAGAGAAATTAGAGCAAGTGGATTCCTTGACATATCTCGGAAGTACTATGACGTGGGACGGAAGTCGAAAAGCGCATATTAAGCGATGAATACCCCAACTAAGAAGGCGTTCATGGTAAGAAGACAACTACTGTGCTCAGAGAAGATAGGACTACAAACTAGGAAGCAGTATCTGAAAACATTCGTGTGGAGCGTAGCACTCTATGGATCGGAAGCATGGACTATTGAAAGAGCTGAACAGAACAGACTAGAAGCTTTTGAAATCTGGTGCTGGAGGAGGACGCTGAGGATAAAATGGACGGAAAAGATAAGAAATGATGAAGTGTACAGAGGAGTATTAGAGGAATGGACCCCGTGGAACAACATAGAGAAAAGATGGAATTAGGCACACCCTGAGACACAGTGGGTTTGTGAATAACGTAATTGAAGGTAAAATAGAGGGATAAGTCCCCAGAGAAGACCCAGGAATAAGTTCTTGGACCAAATAAAGAAGAAAGTACATAGGAAGGGGTACCAGAAGGTAAGGGAACTAGCATTAGATAGGGAAGGGTGGAGGGCTGCAGTCAACCAATCTTAGGATTGCACGACCAATGATGATTAGATGAGGTATCCTAAGCGCGACAGTGGTAGCAAAACTTGGTGGCACTTCCCCGCGCGAAGTTTAGGATCAAGAAGAGAAAGGCGAGCCGAGAAGTGGATGACAATGGAGCCAAGGATAGGACAGGAGCGCTGCCAGCATGCTTCGGAGAAGCCCATCAAGAGTGTTTGCCCAATCGGTGTGAATCAAAGAAAGCATTTTGGCCGGTGAGAAACAGACTGAGGATTTTGACGCCGGCAGCTAATGTTTGCTTCCTCCGGAACTCTAGTGGTCAAACGCAGAAACTGCCTTTCTATCTTCTGTACGTCGCGAGTATTTGGAGCCATGCACAGAAAGATTTAATCCGAAAAATATATAGAATACTAGCGGAAGATACCCGTTCAATTTCAACGGGTGTGAATAACATTGAAGTTATTTTTTAAGAATACCACAAAGCCTGAATAATACTGGCTATGAGAGCTACTTTGAGAATACACATTGAAGAGTATGGGTACTTGTAAATATACATTGGATTTATCGGTTACCCCCCGAAGCAATCTATCATGGAGCCCTTCTGATACAGATTTTCTTTCTACATGCTATCATGGGCATGCAGAAAAACGTGATATTTAAGTGCTAGAGGCGTGAATATCCTTTGAAAATCAAATTGCTGGTTGTCAAGGACATACGCTATTGTTGATTTCAGAGAAAAATGTGAGACTTTTTTAGCTAAAAGCATGATTTTCACATAAATATGAAGCGTAAAAGAAAACCGAACGAAAGAAATAGAAACTTAATTTATTCAGCCATCCGATAAAGAAGTCCCAGCACACTATCTTGAGTGAAAGTACTTTTAAAAGCAAAACATGAAACCACTGCACCAAACCCAATGCTTAGCATGGACTTCTAGGGGGGCTTTCGGTAGCCATGAGGACTTTTTAATATAGCCTACGGTAGAACTAGGTATATTCTCTATCTACATGCCAAATTTCAGCTCAATCGGTCCAGTAGTTTTTGCGTGAAGGAGCAACAGACAGACATCATTACATTTTTATATATTAGTAAGGATAAAGAAAAGCTGCGCGCTTCGTTAAAAACCGTTTCGAGCGAACATGTGTTTCACAGCTTTTAGAGGGATTGGGTCGGGAAGCCTCTAGAGACTCAGAGGCTGCACGCTAGGCTTGGATTGTTTGTAAAATTCAAATCAGGTGTATATAAGTGTGATACAGAGAATATCATTTTGACGCCGTTTTGCATCTCTAGGTCCGACAATAACGATTACATATAGGATATACATATGTACATTGCCGAATGTACATACAAAAATATGTCCTTCCCATGCACAACAAGTGACCATTAAAGAAACTGAGCTCCACTCACAACACTCCTAAAATACACTCCTCTATTTCACCTCCCTAAAATCTTCTCCTTCACACCATTACACGGCAGGTGTCCTAACACCCCCTGTTACACGACTATGCGGTAGCTCGCAAGGTAGAATGTTGATGTAGTTTCACACCCGTGCGGAATTTTAGGAGCATAGGACCCTTCCCCTAGGGAAAGGTCTCATACGCGCTTTCCACCATGTTTCGCTACAACTATAACCCACTGTGACTTGGCGATAACATATCCTATAAACCTGTGTTTATTCTCTGTTTACCCTTCATTACCCCTGGAAACCATTGTAACTTCTGAGTCACAGTGCCTATATTTTCAAATAAATGTTTAAACATTTAAAAAATAGTTAATTTTATGTAAAAGTGAATGGATGTCAATGCTACAATTCCTATGTTTCTTACAGAAGAAACAAAAGAATTGTTTTTTGGAGGGTTAACAATACATACATTAATATCGCGATCATCTTCATGTTCACTCTCATCCTTTCTTAACGGCCACCGGCGACTGTGAACAACTGATTCCTAATCAGTGTCTCCCTCTCTGATTGGCCTCTCTAATTGCGTCTCCATAAACGTCGTGAGTTCACTGCGCCACATGTGGAAGCCTGGGACTCACGTGTTAGTTCGTATTCACTCCCTGTCGTCTCCGGAATTCGATTGTTCTTCTTCGCTCATTCCGTCCGCGTACCACTCGCATAATCTCTAACACAATGCCTCTTTCATTTGCTCTTCCTCCCTCTCCCCTCCCAGATTTCCCAGTTCTTTCTCCATCTTTTGCTCACTGCTTATCCTAAGCCCTCAGAGGTGCCACTTTCGCCTTCTGTCGTTCCTCTTTACTTCCTCAGAGAGATTGAAAGCTGGGAATATCTCATTCTCCTCTGTTAAACATCCACTCGAAATTCCATGTTATTTGCCTTGACAGGGACTCGAATACGGATCCATCCTACATCGCGCCTTTTGCTTTAGCCAGATCAGCTATCGAGGTTTCCTCATCACCTGTGGATTTTTTTGGACTTTAGGGAGAATGCTTATTTCTCTGTGTAATTTCGCACTTATGTGCCCTTGCAGAACTGTCTAAGGAGAGATGATAATATTTTCAGGATCAAAGGAAGGCAAATCAAGTAAACCTCAGAAACAGAAGAATTGATGTTAATCCGCAAAATATATTTCTCCCAGGTTGGTGGCAATGGTATTTGAAAATTCTGCTTCACCTTGAAGCATTTAATTTCCGACAGAAAGGGAAAAAGGCAGTATGTCGTTTCACTGGCACACTTTAATGAGGGATGCATCCAGGTGAATGAGCCGCGTAAGAGTGCTATTGTGGCTAGTCTCGGTATCCTCCAAATTCGTTAAAAGGAGAGAAACTTCATTGTGTCCAAAGCTTGGCTTTAACCTTCAGATGGTGGCCCTAAGCAAGCGCTTTAGACTGCTTATGTGTCACCATATACCAGGCGGTCCTCAACAACTTGTTTCTTTAAAGTCCACAAAAAAGTACACAGGGGAGGAGTACTTGGTAGCTCAAGTAGCGAAAGCACATCGGCGCGATATCGAAGGGTCCGGTTTCGTGTCCCGGTTAAGGCGAATGATAATTCCTCATTAGTATATCGTACTGATGTGAACTTGCGGGTTACTCCTTAAAGGCAATACCGTGGCTAATCCCGGTTTGTTCAAAATGCGACAAAATAATCCGTGCACACTGTCCTGTGGGACAAGATCCCGAGAGGAAATTCAAATGTTATGCTGTCCGACTTCCGGCGATTCAAGTCCCCATCGCACCCTCTCCTCCTATGTAAGGTAGCGTAAGAGTTAATCATCCTTCCTTCCAATTACGTTAGGGAACTGAGATTTTTGGTAGGATTCAGATAGACTTATCGATGAACGATGTGTTGACCAATGAAGGCCACCCATGGCAACACTGAGCAGAAGGTAATGAAGGTGTGGCGATGAAGCAAACTTTTGCCGTCAGCCGGTGAGAAACGATTCGGCGGCCCGAAGCGAGCAAGTCAACTCAAGAATCTGGAGGCTGAATTTGATCTTGGGACGGTTTTGAAATGAACTGGAAACAATCAAAAGTTATGTTCCGCTATAGGTTTCTTTCATTAAAATAATTCACAGTGGGTGCATGCTGAAAATACGCCAGCTTATATTCTCCCATGAAATTAGTGTTCGCTATGAAAAATTTAAATTTGGATTCTTCTCATCTTTTGCAAAAGGGATAAATCACCAGTCTTTCGTAGGTACGCCAATTTTTAAGAAATGGGTAAACTCTGGCCCAACAAAAATCACCGCTGATTTGTTTCACTTTTCAGTCCTTAAACTTTTAATAGCCTCAAAATCATTTCCTCAAAGTTTGTGTGCTTGCCGGACTAATAAGACTTACATATTTCTCTGGAAATTGAAAATAAAAAGAGATAAAAATGCGATCTCATGAGTAAATAAAATCTTACGTAAGGTGAATTCGGACACTCACTTCCCCGTGGGTAAGACAATGTAAGAACCCCCATTGAACGTTTTACGTAATCCGTGAATGGAATTTTATATACGTTTCTGTATATGGAACATGAGCGCCTGGCATGTACGTTACGTAGAAGTATTTTCGGTGGAATATGGAAAGCCTTGAGAAATCAGCGGAGACTTCCCAGCCTACTTTCGGTACTGCTCTCTCATTTTAAGGAGAGGGAGAAATATGGTCATTTTCTCATGTCCTGTGAATGATTTCATGATGATAAACTCAATAGTGATAGTTATTAATAAGACAATAACTAGCCATAGCGAAAATATGAAGTTAAAAAGTTGCTTTAGGACTTTTTGAGGAAATTATATTGAATTACTAAGAATAATCTGAAGGAAGAGCAAATAAAACACGAAGAAATTCCTCTAAAAAGGGCCTAAATGTTTTGAGGAATGTCTACAAAAATTTCTAATGAGTAACTTAAAAAAATATATTCCGAAATTTCTGTCTGGGCTGGGGAAAGAAAATTTCGGGAGATAAAGCTCAGAATTAACTGTGGAGTCAAAAATAAAAAGATTTAGAAAAGCCATTCAATCAATCTTGGTTGTCATGCCATCAAAAGATACATTATGACACATACAACTTAAGAGAAAAACGTTTAAGAGAAATTAAGTTTTTAAGCAACATATCACTACTCATAAAATTCGATGATTACGGCCTCATTAAAAAGAAAAATATCCGATGTACCAAATGATTAAAAAAAAACCTCTTATCGCACCATGTATTTATTTGCCGGAAAATGGAAGCCACATACTATACAGATGGCCTATCAGGAAAAAGGGGAGCTTCAGACGCAACTATCAAGTCAGAAATTTTACGACGTATTTCCTTTCTTATCTCAATTATTAAAAATATATAATTACCCTATAAGTTACTATTCGTTTGTACCCTTCTTAAATTATGCCATTTTAGGGCCTCGTTCGCAATCCATATAAATTTATTTTATTTATATCTCCCTAATACCCTGCAAGCTGTCTCATGTGAGCATTGCAGGGGGTGATTTATTACCAACATGCACTTTTAAAATGGAAATGAAACTATGACAGTTGTTGCATGGGCAAAAACCTGAAATCTCTTCAGGAAGTGTTATTTCACCTACATGCACACCAATATAGGTATGCTTCCATTTTTTATAAACTACTTAATTAATAAATATAGTAACTACAGAAATACAAGATTTATCCTGGGCAAATGCTTGATGTTCTGTAATTACTACACATCAGACTAAGAAACAGGTGATGGGAGCAGGTCAACTACTTAGGTACACTATCTATAAAAAAAATCTAGTTCAAAGTCTCCTGGGCAGCTATGATATCAAAACTGCCAGTTTCAACTTTATTTTCCTAATTTTATTCTCATCATCTAATCTACCATAGTTTGACGGGTTTCGTAAAATGCGATGGACGCCGTTAGGGAATAGACCCGCGAGGAATTTACATATAAGATTAAGTCTAAATTTTTACCGACCGACTGCGAGCGATTCTCATTCCATCCCAATGACCTCTTACGTACCTTGATGATTAATATTTATTTACAAATATATTCATCTGTTGGTCGAATTATTAGAGCCACTTATCATTATCTTTAATTATTCTCTCACTATATGCACTTGAGGAAGCATTGGAAATATTTTTGCGTGGAACGCAATTATTAAAAATAATTTCTAAATTTATTTCAGTCATATATTTGTTCAAAGTTCTGACATTAAACCAAATTGGTTTCACATAAGATAAAAAATATGTAAAATTTCACAGAATTTTTTAGAAACGGATTCGTCTCCGCACTCATTTTGGAAGACTATGATATCGCCTCAACTCCTACTGGGCGCGAAAATCGAACTAGTACCGCACCAATTATGAAGCCAAGTTGCTCAGCGATTATGTTTACAATGATACTTGTTAGCATGCAAGCTAGTTTGTATCATACGATGCTGAAAAACAACCATGCTATTTAGTGGCCTGAGACTTGTGCGTGATCAAGAATCGTGTTAAGTGGGATTAGTTCCGTAATGTTATTTAAAACCTTATGCCTCTAGTATTTAAAATAGATCACATCATCAGCAGTCGTCAATTCAAAAATAGGTTTGCTGCAACTCTCCAATCCACTCTTCTATCAGCCAACCACTTAATTCCTATATAATTCTTCACTTTGACTTATTTTGCTTCATCTACATCTACATAATTGCGAGCCGCCGCATGGGCGCGTGGCAGGGGGTGTTAGGTCACCAGCCGTGTAAAGGTGTAAGTTTTTGGAGATGAAATGGTGACATGTAGTATAGGAGTGTATTTAGTGGAGCTCAATTTTTATTGTGGTCGCTTATTGTACGCAGAAAGAACGAGTTTTTGTACCTATCTGATCGGCAGTGTATCTCTCTTATTTTATCGCATCTGTCAGACCTAGAGACGTAAAATGATGATTTATCTGATGTATTCCATTTGTAGTTGACCTCTACATTACTCATCATCTAACATTGTTGTTTTTACCTATCATGACTCAAAATGTGTCCATAAGTTTGTCTCTTCTCTGATTTTTCGTTATACTTACTCTCTCTGCAGATCTTGATAGGGCTTACTCGTTTGTGATTCTCTCCGTTCATTTAAACGTCATCATTCTTCTATCACACCACATCTCCGTTGCTTCCAATCTATTTTGCTTTGCTGCTATTATAGTCGATTCTTCCTTTCCATATGAAAGCATGCTTCAAATAAATGGTTTAGCGGAATAGGACGATGAACTCTGGGGTTTCCAACCGGATGACGGTGCATGCTTGGCACCGACGTTTCGAAGGCGTAGTCTGTCATCGTCTTCATTCACTTTGAAGACACCACCATAAACCACCACCATCATAAACCAACCGGACGATGGTGCCATAAACCACCATCGCCCGGTTGGAAACCTTGAAGCTTGACATCCAAGCACTCGCCTGGAAAGCCTGATTCTTACATTTCAACGAAGTGCTTCCATACTTATGTTACCAGTGTATGCATACTGGACGATCGAAATTTGGTTGTTCAGGCATGTATATCTCCCTTCAATGTATCATTTTGGTTATCATATGCATGGTTTGAATGCGAGAGGCCAGGGAAGGAGGGGATGAGTTAACGACGTGAAGCAACGAAGAAGAGGGAAATAGGACACCTGTCTGTGGTCGCTCGCATGACTCGATCGACGAGCAGCGATACTCTTCATAATCTTTCGACGCTTTCAATTGTCATTTCACTCAACACTTGGCGTTGATTTCATTCTTAGCTAATTGCGGCATGGCTGGCTCGCCATACCAGACCACGTGAAAACGAGGCCATCGAAAGCGTGGCAGATATAAGGCATAACTAGATGTGATCTATCGGTTTGTGTAGGTAGAGATGAAATAAGGAGTATCTACACTATTCCTTTTCAGTAACGACTGCGTGACTTATTAAAGGATTTCTTTCTTCTTCTCAATGTACTCTCTACCTCTCTTCATGCGGCCCATGAAGCCTATTCTCATTCTCTTTCCCGCTTACCAACATCCTCCTTGCCATTACGGACTTCAACATGCCGTCGTCCCTCATTACTCGTTCCAGTCACTCCCCAATACTCTACCTATCCCTGAGCTTTTCCTGCAGCTTCCTTTTCTAACCCACCATTCCATGTTTTTCCGTGTTCGCTTTCCTTTCCGTCCATCACAACTTCTCCAGTTCTTAACGTCGCCAGCATTTCAAAACCTGAAACCTTTTCTCGCCCTATCTTCCTGGAGACCATGCGTCTGAGCCTCCACCGTAAATTTCATGCATGCATTTAACAGCGCCTACATTCCATGTTACTCTTTTAGCGAGTCTTCATAATGTTCAATAAAATAATGTTCAAAGATAAGTGATTTCACCCCTATTGGACTGAGATGCTTGGAGAACGTTTTTTCCTCTTGTATATTCCAATCAATGCCCACTATAAATCTTAGGAATTAAAAATTCGTGGCATGCTCCGCCCGGTTGTTCAAGCAAACGCCCAGCATGCTTTCCAAACTGTCCAGCATTATTTTGTGGCCCCCTCCTACCCTCCAGCCCTTTCATCCGACCAGTCCCGAGTGAAGGGCGAATTTTTGGATTTACGACCGCACCAAGGCTGCGACGAGTTTACAACTCATGCCTTCGTTCCGCTCCGAAAGAAATCGGGCCTCATCGTTGACTAAGTAACTTCCCGTCATAATTTTTCTCATCAACTACGACGTCACCTAACATCGATACATTTGAAGAATATAGTGCTCTCCCGGCGATTCGCATGAGTGAATTCTTCACTTGTTTCCAATCGGATCAAGATAGATGATCATCGAGAAGACAGTTCTGACTATGGAGACTACAAAGTTTTTCACTAAAATTACATCATGATATTCCACTACATCTCGCCCGACACCATTAAATACACTTTCGATTCTTTTACACTCATGCGTTGCTTCATCTACGCTCTCGAATCCTAAGACTCAAAACTTTTGATTCTCTTTTCAATCTCTTTTATCACATTCACCCATTACATTCGCGGTATACCTCTTCCTTTCGTATTATTCACTTTTCTATCACATATCTCTCTCGTTATTTGAAAATTGCCCATTCTCTCGACGTGGCCAAACCAACGAAGTATGCTCGTTTCATGCACGTCCATTACTGAAGCATTCAACACATTCTTTCGCCACTCACTCATTCCTTACCCTCTCCATCATATGTTTGTACAAATTTACGACTGTTATTTTGTTTTCCATCTAACATCCAACTGTATTTCTTTAAACTATGTTTTGTTCATAGTTTGAAATGTAATACTCTTATATATTTCGTATCAAATGCATCCTTATTGTCGTTATTAATTAATTGACTGCTACTTAGTCATTTTAAGGACTATTACTCATTCCTGCACTCGTAAAACGCCTAAATACACCAAGTCAATAAATTTTCATGAGAGCTCTTTGCAGAGCTTTCATAATTCGAAAGTTTTAGCGATGAACGTAATAATTTTGAGAAAGGAGCAAAGTTTATAAAAATCGTGTTATAATTTATATATCCCATTCCTCCACCCATGACTTTCACTGTTTTCCTCTTTCTCTCACACCAGTTACTCTTCATTTGAAATAATGATTCCATCTCTTACGAAACCTTTGTTCTTAAAATAAAGTACTGTTTATAATCATAAAAGGATCTTTCCCTTTCCTTGTATGAGTGGCGTCGGAGCCAGTGAAGCGAGGGCAGTCCCCTTTCAAATAAAAAAAATGCCTGACTCTGCCTCATGTGAAAAATAATTACACCCGGCGTGCAGTGGTGGTACCTTGCGGAGAGAAGTAAAATCCATTGGGTGTTTTTCCACGACCTGGAAATTGCCGATTCATCATCAGCGGTCACCATGCCGACGACTGGTTTGCTTCAGCTTTTCGCTCCTCTCCCCCTCAACTTCTGACTGCTTCACTTCCTCATTTACTTTCATTTTAAGGTATCTTATTATTCGAATCACGTATTCCATGCATTGGGCTCTCTCTCGATAGCTCTTTCCATAAATATTTCCTTTTATTATTGTTTGCAGGAATCTGTAATATCGCAATATGTGTCCAATGAAATCACTTCAGATGTCTCATCTTCAGATATCTCCGTAGGAGAGAAAGAAACACTGATAATGTAGCGATAGTCCACAGAAATACCAAATAAAATTCAGCGTATCCTCTTTAATTACATACATGATTACGATACCAACGATGCAAAAGTACAATTTTACTTCTTAAGCCCTGGTTACACGATACATTAACCCAAACGGTAAATGCATGAACGCGTGAATGAACGCAAAAATTCACCGTGTAACCACACAAACTTGTACGAATGCTTTAACGCATGAACAGGAAAATAGAACCTGCTCTATTTGGTTAATTCATTCGTGAACTTGTTCATGGATTCGCACGGGTGTATATATCGTGTAACCAGGCTCTTAAAGTCATGTACAATGCTCTTTGTATCTCCTAAATTAATCACCAGGGTTGAAATTCGCCATGAAAAAATCATTTGACTTGACCGGGATTCCCAATTGCCGGTAGGGTGTGAGTTACACCACCAAGCCATCTTCCTTCAAGGCGAATTTCGAGGGGGGTTTATGCGAACTAGATGTTCGCGGTATATGCCTCAAGTATACATTGTAGCACATGAGACGAAGTCGTGCTTACAAAGCCACTGTCGCGGTGGATAAACCCAACCTTGTCGTTATTAAACGACGAAATTGACAAATTTCCAATCATTACATTTAACAATTTTTTTCATGGCGAATTTCAACCCTGGTGTATATGCACCCGTGCGAGTGACTTCGTACCACATCATTTGTTAAATGCAAGGATTGTAAATTCCTAAATTAATATATGCCTTGATTTTATGGAATAGTGAATATAGATGCATCGTTAAAATTCTCATGGTGCTAAAAATGATAATAAGAAATATTAAATTCAGAAATCGTTATCACTATGTTCTTCCACTTAATCGTATACTTATATACTTCCGTGGCGTTAATAATGTATGCACAGTGTTTGGCTGACTTGCTTCGAGTTGGTACATTGCCCAAGCAATTATGATGGAATAGTCTTGCTAAGTTAAACCTTCAACACCATGTAGCCCACATTACCAAATCTTAAATATATTTTTTCTTGCTTCCAATATCTATAATCAACAATCCGCATATGTAATAACGGAGAAAAACGTGAACATTTCTTCAAAGAAATTGAAAATGTGTTAATGATTAATGGTGATGATATAAATGCTATATTTGATAAACTTATGGGAATATTCCCCTTGTATTTGATAGTGATATCCATTTTTTATTGCGTAATTGTAACTCCTTGATTGTAACAGATTGAATTTCGGTTGTGTAAAAACCACAATTTTCTTTCATGAGGTTGCACAATTCACCAGTAAAGGAATTAATCTAATTATTACACAATATTTGAGAACAGTAATTATAAAGTGGCACGTGGCTCAGTAGAACCAATAAAATATTTTTCTATAATAAATTAGTCCTCACTACTTCACCGAGTCTCCATAGCAACTTTTTTTTCCCTCCAACTCGTTGTTAGACTTCCTCGTCGGCATTTCTCTCCGTCCATCCCATCTTTTATTTATTACGCCACGTTTCAATCGCCTTCAATCTTCTGTCCCCTGCTGATTTTATCTTTCAAACATCACAGCGAGAAAAATAACATTAACATTGCGCGTGCATTGATGAAGCGGAGAAAGGTCTCTCGGGTGTTCCACCGGGGGCTAGAGATTCCAAGTTTCCCCACGTTTTTAATCATCTCAGGGGTGCTGAGATGGAAAATCTAAGACGTAAGATGAAGTGCTTCCTTGCGTCTTATCTTGTGCAGCTATCTGTCAGCAGAGTCCTCTGAGATAGTATCGAATTTGCTTGGAATACTTGGCACACAGTACCTCTCATTTGCTTCTTTTATCACGAGAAATCCTACTTCAGAGAAAGCAAAATACTTCTTCCTGCTCTGCACCTGTTTACTTCTCATTGCTTCTTCCATTCGGCAGAATGTTTATTGAACGTCTTTTCCATCAAAAGTTTTCGTGTGGCTTCTTAATTGGTGACTCTCCCCGTCCATTTCACCTCCATGCTTATTATACAACACCGGTTTCTAATACCTCCACTTTTGTAGGCTATGAAGCTGATATCTGCGATACCGCTATGTTTGAGCATTCTCTCTATGAATTGTTTAAATGAAGCACTTTCTTATTCACTAGCTTTTTTGTGGGCAATGGTAGATTCTTCTTTCGGTCACGTGCATTCTTTGGTTGGACTAATCTGATATACTCATTTTTCTTGATTTATGCATCACAGTTGGTGATGCGATTTTCCAAATAAAAAGATAGATTCTTCCTTATCTTCCACTTACTGCTGACTCACGCAGTTCTTTTCATTTCTGCTGTGCATTATTATTTCGTTTCTGTGTTATTGATCTTCAAGTTTTATGACTCCATTAATACTTAGCAGCAGTTATTTTTATGCAATGCGGTAGATTTGTTTTCCTCTCATCCAGTATTTACGACTGAAAAGACTAGTTGTCATCGGCGAATGCCAGATCTAGATCACACAAATGTAACGACCACTTTAGGAGTAGAGTACATGTAAATTTTCAATTTGAAAAAGTAAGTAAAATGTAATCGGTGCCGACAATCGGATTACTTGTAATCGACTACTCTTCTTCGACTGTCTACAGTTTGGATAGGGTATGCGAGGTTTCGCAGATCAACCTAGCAGAGTGTCAAACATGGAATACAGACCCATTACGAGAAGAATGGAAATTGCTTGCATAGTGTATTGCACCTCGAGTAACAAAGTAAATTTATAGGCAGTGTTTAAAATGATTTCGAAAAATTATTTTGTAAGAAAGCAATGAAATAAGATTCAGTGTGTCTTTGCAATTTAAAATGGAATTACACAAAAATATTAACTTATACAATCCAAAGTGGTCAAATTGTAAGGGTACATCCTGCTTTCAAGCCTTTGCATAATCAACAGGTGATTAATCACGGTCAATAAGTACCAGATCATGATGGCAAGGCATTATAAACCGGTTTGTGCCCTTGCTTTGCCGATGTGGACGACAAAAGTTTTATATTACTCATCATTCTTGATTTATGCATCACACAAAGCACATTTTAGCAGTTTTCCTAGATTTTGAAATGATATGTGAGTCTGAGCCTTTCTATTTCTATTCTTCAACTAGTGAAATTGATGAAAACGTTGGTTGAAATAATGTTTAGAGTAAGGCACAAGTGTGCTTTCGTTCCATCAGTTCAAAGGTGTTTGTGAGAAACCAAGGTCACTGAAGGAAATATAAGTGGCACCGCAGGAAACGGCAAGAAATACAAGTTTAAAATAAAAGTATAGCACTTACCCCTCCCACTTGCCAAGTGATATTTTAAAAATATTTTAGCTATTATAAAACTACATTTACAATCCCTTACAAAATGGTCTCATACCGATGGTTGGTCATGAACCCAAATGGCACGAACACGTATTTGAAGTTTTTTCACCGATCCAAATTGGTTTCTTGTTCGGCACACGGATACAGCACATTAAAAACCTGTTTTTCCAGCTTCACGAATGTGCTTAAAAGAAATTGAGCCGCATGCCATTGCATAAAACGTTACGCAGCCCATAAATAACTATTTGATTTAAGGGTGAATCGGGACGTTATTAAAATATCTGCCCCTTTTATGTATTAGTTAAAATTGTAAAAAGTTATTTATCCATTATTTTTTCAGGCCTAGAGGGGGGATAGTGATATTAAAGGTATGTTTACGAGACCTGTCTGTCAGTATTGGAGAAAGTTTCCCCAACATACCGTCGGTTTTTACCCGGTGTCTATGTTTATGGAACAAAACGTTCATCATTGATATTCAGAACGATGAGTTCAAATACTTTTCGACGGGTATCAAAATAATAGGTATTTTTTATGGGAGAGTTAAACATAATTGAAACATGACGATACCATTTTAAAGTAATAAAATAAGTAATAGCTTAAAAAGAGGGGCAATATATTTTCAAAATGATTTTCAATGTATTTTATACGTTTTAAAATACTTCCTTCGGGATATTTTTTCCTGATTGCGATGAGTCTTTTATTAAACCTCATATTTTTTACTCCTTTCTGTCTCTAAAATAAGATTTCAATCTTTATGTTTATCCTGTGCGTTATATTTGACAGAGTGTCAGTACCTTAAAAAAATACGTGATCACGTTCTTGTGTCCTAATTTGCTGTCCTACGAATCTACATGAACTGCATTCCGCTTTTATAAAAAAATAGCAGTAATGAATCCAAACTAGAGCAACAAAGAGACAGTTCGGTAGATGGTAGGCTGAGGCGAAAAATGAAATATTATAGGTAGTTAGAACCCTGACAGGGTAGTAAATCGGGAGGAGTTTCTTTGTTTTTCAAAAAAGCTACCAGAATACGTTTTGAAAAATGTAGTACCAAACTAAAGTTAACGCTGGTTTTGCAAATAATCGTTCTTCCGCGTCCTCAGAAGCACCTACAAATCACCTCATGGAATTCGGTAAGCAGCGTATGCTCGTGACATCAGTGTTTAACATGCTGCGAAAGGTTTAAGAAAAAAAAATGTGGCAGATACCCGGGAGAAGTACAATTTAGTAAAAAAAGCTCTATACAAATCGTTTATTACCGTTATTACACCATAAAATTATAATTGTGTGCTTTTAGCGAGAAAAAATCGGATCCAGCTAATTTCCATGGCATCAATACATCACATGCTGCGAAGGTTTGAGGACATGGAAACCATTAGAACAGATACCCAGCAGGAATCCCACATTCTGGAAACTACTCTTGAGTCAATCATAAGCTCGGTAAAAGTTTATAAAAGGCATGTGTTTATTGCTAGACAATTAGAGCCATGGTGATCAGTTTCCCTAGCGTTGTAAGTCGTTCTTTGTAGGCAGGCCAGGGTCCTAGACGTCGTCCCCTAGCTCCACCAACTTATAACTCAGTCCCTGATATCTATTTAGAACTTGTACTTTCGCCTCGTGGTTATATTCCAATACGACCATGGTCACGTATCTTATAGCCCGCGCACCCCAGTGTGGCGTCGTCGGGGTTAGATAACAAGGGGTTTAAGGGAGGAGGTCATCCCAATTCTCTGTTCCTGACCTTCGCCCTGGTTTGATAGGCATTTTTCCCATTAACATGAAGTAAAGGGTGAGGTGTTATGCCAGATTGAGAGGTTTTACAGGAGATCAGTTGGCAACAGATGAGTTACGCATGCCACTCTTTTAAGGATTTAATAACAAGCCGGACGCATGCCAACCCTACGTGCTTACTTCCATAAGGAAAAGAATACAGAAAGGATATACGTAATGTTATGATAAAATGTAATGAAAATTATCATTTTTATGAAACCTATCAATGGGTAACATGTTTTGTAATGAACTTCTGGACAAGGAAAAACTTCCCCACAGTTATTACGTACAGAATACCCAATTAGAGACCGTATAATCTGTAAAATACCTCGTAGTTAAACTAACTAACCATCTCTCGTGGATCAAATATATTCGGGAAATAACTGGTCATGCTAATCGTAAATTGGGAATGGTGAAAATAGTACTTGGAAGGTGCGAGGATTTAGTTAGAGAAATCAGCTACCTCTCCCTTGATAGACCCAACTTAGAATACGCTGCCAGTGTTTGGGATTCTCATGAGGTAGGCTTAAAAACAGAACGCGTGCAAAGAAGAACAGCAAGATACGTGAAAGCCCATTATGATAGTCTCGTTAGTTTTACCTCTTGCAACAGCTTGGATGGGAATCGCTTTCATACTGTCGATTGAAAATTATACTCAATCTTTTATAGAGATTTAAAGCCGACTTATTTTCAGACGAAGCTTTCAATATCGTACGAACTCAAATCGTTTTAAACATTCTACATACTGCGATACGTACTACGGAAACATACTACGGTAGATCAGATCTTGATAATAAAATAAGGGAAGTACATTGTTGAACAGAAAGGTTTAAAATGTCGTTTTCCCCGCGAGCCATAAGAGGCCATAATGGCTGCGTTAACACATTGAATTAGGTTGGTCGACAGATAGTGTAGCTGATTAATTCATATGCATTCTAATGCATGTTTCTAAATCTACCGATCAGTACTAACACCATGTTGAGCATGTTCCCTGCATGACTCTTGTGTCACATTTTCATAGTTACATTATGGATTTATTTAGTAGTTTCTGCAGCATTTGTAGTAAACTGATAGTGTGGTGCTTGTTGGTGAAAGTAAATTTCTTACCTGTAGTTCATGTTAGTGATATGTCGCCCCCTGATAAGCACTCTTCTTATTGCTTGCAGTTAAATAAGTAGATGTAGATGTGGTATCAATTATACGTATCATATAGCTTAAATTAAATTAGCTGAATAAACAATAACAGCCAATATTCATTTCGCAAAGAACTGGCTTGAAGAAAGACGCTATGTACTCAAAGATAAGATTTTATTAATGAGAAGGGATTCAAATCTTGAAAAGTTTTATTGATTTAGTACCGTCGTAATTTTCTTGGCGTGCCACCAACAAACCCTTCCCGTGCCTTTTGGCGGAACTCAAGCCATGCCCTTGTCTGCAAGTGACAGACAGTAAGCGAAAAATGATCATACAAGTGAAAGCATGTTAAACTTAAGCACCAGTAACGCTAATGGTGAGTAGTTTTGTAAATTTGGGAATAACAGAATCATTAACTCTGCGATATATTACCCTACGCGTTGAATTAGTTTGGTGCAACTCAGAAAAAATTGAGAGAATTCATTTTGCCAAAACATTTTATTTTTTAAATCTTGCGTCATAGACGATTATCAGTCTTATGATTGGAGGTCTACATTCCGATGCCATCGAAGCTGAACATCTTAATTACATGTTTTATGATTAGTTTGACTTGGTTCATTCCCAAACTCCATCGACAATCTATCCTTCTCAATCTTCCCACCATCATTTCTAGTTTTTCGGGTATCTGGTCTCAAAAGCATGGCGGATGAGTTTATCTCTTCTATTTTTTATATCCGCCATTAAAATTGTCCCTCTCTACGGCTCTTCGCGTGAATTTTGTTTCTATATAAACATATTCCCCTAATGATTCGCCACCAGGGTGTATGGCAGGGAGTGTGAGGATATCAGACCCATGAAAAGTTAATTGAGGTAATATGGAAAAGAAATTGTAAAAGGTAAAGAGCGAAAGAGAATTGCATGTTAACGGAGTGTCTTATTGTCTCTTTCTGTTCTAATTATACTCACTAATGGCGCGTGAGAAGTAGGAGTTTTTTACCTATCTATACCTAATTTTGTCGATTCTATCAACTCCAAATTAATGCTGAGGGTCTAAAATGGTATCTGTATGCTAAAAAAGTCGCCCTGCAACTCGCCTTATCTGATTTTTAAAAGTAATCTTAGCTCCGCGTAGTATCCAAATATCTAGTCGCTCTCAACCCTACAACTCCATAGATAGTGACCTTCTATGTATGTATGATTGTCTTTCCTAAACTCCAGATAATGTCATCAGTGATGGGAAGTAATCGTTCACAAGGAATCCGATCTCCGGTACCAATTACAAATGACTTACTTTTACTCGCAATCGTTACTTTTATCTAATTGTAATTTTTCTTGCACTCTGCTGCTAAAGTAATCATTACTCTCGGGATGATCTGTAACCGGCGCGTAAATCGGTTCGTGATAATTTCGATTACTTCAGTTTTCGATTGTTCTCGACTGCCAGACGACTTGTTCCCAATCGTTTATTTCGACCATAACCCGCTTCAGAACCTACAGTACCTTCTTAAGCCCTTTATCCATGCGAAACATGCCGCCATTATTATGCCTTCATGCTGCTTTTTTTAAGTTTGTCAAAAAAGCGTCTTGCCAATTGAAGAACGTGCTCCTCATCCGTGATAAACATGTTTCTTCACTAAGGCAAACAAGGGTGCGGCACGATATCTTTCGCCTTCGTTGGATTGTTTCCGACAATAGAGAGTTGTGAAAGAAATAAACTACGAAGGTCAGTAAACTAAAGAAAAAAACATGAAGGGGGAATGAAATAATTAGAGAAGGGAGAAAGGAAAATCTTAAGAAAAATATTCGATACGCATAAAAGATAGGACGATACCTTTGTGATGATTAAAAATTAAAATCATTACAATAAATCGGTAAGGTAGGCCGAGAGGTAGAGGAAGGAGAGGTAGAAGTAGGCCGAGAAAGTTGTGGTTGAATGTGGTTGAGGAAATTCTCAGGAGGAAGAATATTAGGAGTCTTAAAAACAGGAGGGCGTGTATGAAGCAGTGAATGAGGGTAAATGAGGCAAAAGAGGCTTGCAAGGATAGGGCAGTATGGAGGAAATTATTGAAGTAGAGTTAGGTGTACAAATATGTATTAATGAGCGAAACTTTATGGCTGTGCCTACCCCGGAAGGGAAAGGCTAGATTGGTATGTATGCATGTACAATAAATCGGAGAACTCTACTGTAACAGTGCGCAGGAGAAGACTGAAGTTTTATGAGTGCATCTTAAAAATGAATGATTGTAGACTGACGAAGAAAATAGAGTAATAGAGCCTCGTTAGAGAAGACGACCAAATGGCTTAATCAACCTTAAAAAGTGGCGAAAGTTGGAATCCATCTAAAAGATAAAAAAGATGAAATAAAGAGATTTACCAGTGACAGGTTGATGTTTGTAGTGCCTTTATATGGAATGAGCTTCAATATGAATATTTTCGCGAATAAACTATGAATAAAGGACAAAAACTTGTAGGAAAGAATGAAGAAATTTTGGAAGGAAAAGAGAAAGAAAACGTAGGATTTGAACTAAACTCTGCGGACATACCACGAGTTCATCACTATTTTTCTATTGAGGAGTGAAACGCAATTGATTTGCATATTTTTGACGAGTTATAAAGTCTAAATTTGCAACAGGTATTAATGAATATGTTGATATCAGCAATTATCATTTTCTTTATTTTTGAGACCACGGAAAAAGTTAATAATCAATAAAAATAAGGTCTAATGGCAATGAAAGATTCACATAAATATAATTAAATCACCATACACCCTAATAAATTAAGGTGTACCTAAAAAGATACTCCCAACTTACTCCTAGGACTTTAGTATTTATTTTTTTGGGAAATAAGAACAAAAATTGTCAAAGAAGCTCCAGCTCTTGAGAAAGTGTTCTATTCCCGGTTTTTGGGATGTGATATACGACGAGGACCAAGAAATTGCAAATAAATTAAACATCTTTGAGAGGATATGTAAGGTGATGCGCAGAACTTTAAAAGGAAAAACTAGGAAAGAAACCCAGATAAAATTTTATGAAGTAGTGGCAATTTCTAATGTGATTTGTGGGTCAGAATGTTGGACAGCAAAGCAAAAAGAGATGACATATCTACGTGCTGTGAAAGGAGTACAAGGTCAGACGAATTAAGAAATACATCCATGAGAGAAGAACGAGGTGTTCAGTCAATAACAGATAAGTAAGTAGAGTACAAAAATAGAGGCATGTACTACAAATACCTAAGGAAAGATATCCAAAGCAGACTTTGGAGTATTAGCCTTTGGATAGAAGAGGTGTCGGAAAACCAAGGATTAGGTGGTAAAGTGGTGCCGGAAAAGGCTTAAAGCCTTAGCAAGGAAATAGGATTTCTTTTTGTGATCTGTCGTATCTATCTTTGTTTCTCTATAACTGCTGTGTTGCAGTAAATTGTGAAATTTTAGCTCATTGTAAACAAATATGTGAAACCCTAGAGCCCTGAGGAAGCATTATAGATTTTGCGAAACGTCGGCCAGTGGATTAAATAGCATCCACTTTTTTACAAATTACCTTAGAGAGAACATTTTTTAAGTTCTATCATCTCCGGAAACGAAAAATTATTTTATGTAAGGGGTCGAAAAAACTTAACATCCACATAAATTTGGCTGGGAAAGAATACTTACGCAAAAAATTTGCCTGGGCGGGTAATAGAAATGGTCAAAGTGTGCTAACATTCCGCTATGGGTAAACTATCCCAAATGTGTGATTTGATCTGATTACTACTACTCAGGCAGAAATTAACCGACTACTTGTAAAAATTAGTTTTTAAAAGTGATAAATTGCCATTTAAAGTAGACTACAATTAATGTTTATTTTATCACAAACTCTAGAATTTCCACTACAAATAATTATAGGAGCGAAGGACAAAAAAAGGCATCGTGACATAATATTTCGCGGAAAATATTCCTGGTTTAGAGCCAATTTAAGAATGCACAGGAATATTTGAAGTGGATGATGGTCAAAACGATAATTCGATGTAAGCCATTGAGAACAAATACCTTTACAGTCGAGAACAATCGAAAACTGGAATGATCGACACTAACCGACGACGCGCCGATTACAAATCATCCCAAGAGTAACGATTACACTTAAGTAACGAATATTCTGGGAGTAAAGTTTCCGTACATTTAAAATTTTAATCAAGTTATGATAAAAAGTCAAATTGATTCGAATGTAATCTGTTTATAGTGATTTTTAATGAAGTATGCAAGGTTGCTAGTCCTCGCAGTGCCCGCACCGCGTGCAACTAATAACGGTTAAGGCGCTCTACCCATTTTGTTTGACCTATTTTCGCCACTATGTGGCAAGTGAACCCAAAACCTAGTAATACCATAGGACCACTTTCACTCTTCTACTCCAGCTCCCTCCTGTTAGGACTACCTTGATAGCCAGAAGTATATCGTTGCCCGCGACCCACCGCTAGGAGGTATATGCGGTGTTTAGAATCACCAGGACGCCGGCATATTTAAAAAAATGTATTCTACCGGTTAATGTAGGTTTTGTTGAATGTCAGAGAATCTCCCAGTTTTCTACTGTGTCAGGGACCTATCACGCTCTAGTTTATCCTTTTTCATCTCAGAATACGATCTACCCTTCTTCACCCTGTCCATGAAACCAATTCTCTTTCTTCCTCTTCCCCGCTATTATTATAAATTTATTATCGAAGTACTTTCCACAAAGTTGAGCCAGAAACGATAGGTTTATAATCAAGTCAGCATGTTTCTTTCTCTCAAAGTCTCCGGGAGGTAACGAGGGATTGTGCAGACTCACCGATGAGCGTGAGCGCTCCGAGAAAGAGTCCGACGTCCCTACCGGCCAGGAACATCTCCTCTTCGCCGCCGTCCTTTCTCCGTGTACCGGCCCACACTCCAACGGCGAGCACCGCACCGTAGAACACCATAACGCCCGCCACGCCCTCCACGAACACCACCATCTCGGCAGCTAGCGAGCGGATTCGTGGGAATGTGAACGGAGTTGAGGATGTTTAGGACGGGGAGAGAGGAGAGCTCTGTCACCGGCTGACCGACGTCCTTCTGTCCGCTGTCCCGCGGCGAACACACTGCGTCTCCTCGCGCCCGGAGAACTGATCCCAACCTCGGACTCTCCTCTTCTCCATTCAACTCGTTTCCCCCCTCTCCCGTCCATCCGTTCTTGCCCCTCCTCCCTCGCAAAGATCGCTCGGCCGCAGCTTGTCCGAGAGAGGAGTACCCGACGCATCACCCCGAGTGGACTTGCATCGTACGGAACGCATGTAAGTGAGGCCCGTTGACGAGCGAAGAGAGAGAGAAAGGTGAACAAAACAAGAAAATTGAGGAGGAAGAACTGATTGAGATAATTTGAGCGATATATCACCTCTATTTCAATGAATTTGGTCTCGTTAGAAAGAAAAATCTCTTCTTTCCAAAGATATAAAATTATCAACCGCTTACTGCACTGCTTTTCCAGATATCTACCATCAAATGCCAGCCATTTTACATGGTAAACGGTGAGGGTATCACACCAGAGAGAATTAACTTGAAAAAAGAGGAATGCCTAACACCTAGATCTCGCCCGAAATTAAAAGTTTGTAGCTTGTATGTTTTCTTAACAATTACAAAACGATATCAATTACTCACAGCAGAAACTTAAAGAATCGCAAATTAAACCTTCCGATGTTAAGGCTTTTTCCCCGTAATGCACGAAAAAATGAGTCAAATAAATGACTATTGCCGAAAATAAGAAATTTCAAAGCATTCGAATCAGTTTTTAACTAGGGTCTAAATTATCCTAACTAATTTAAATACTTGTCAGCACTAAGTTCATCGGGATCGCTGCACACTTATAAGAAAACAAGCGGTCTTTGTCATTCATAAGCCATGTGTCTTTATACCTAAAAATTACCTTTTGAACTGATAGGAGCAAGTTTCATCGCTAGTTATAACGACAATTCTTTCTAAGAGTTGTCTCCCGCACAGATGACATCTCCACGCCCCATTCACTGAACTTCATCCAGCCGAGTGATTGAATTGGCAACAAGCTACTCTTACGAAAGCGAGTCCTACACCTTCTCCTGCTTTGATATCTGCTAGTCGGCTTCCATTACGTAGGCGGTACTCGGAAAACAAGGCATTCACACTTTCAACTCGCCTCAAACAAGAATAAGGTACAGAGAGAGACGCACTGGCCACTCAGCCATTTCTGAAGATAATAGTCGACTCTTTGCACCGGACTTTACCACCGTAAGACGATCCTCATAGTGGTAATTCTATGGGCACTTCTCGATCGAAAAGTCCCGTGCCGCTTCACAATTCCGATGCTCAAGGTCCCGAGGACTCAAGTTTGAGAGCTCACGAAAACGAAATTGTTATTCCATCGAAATCGGAAACGGCTGCTCACCTCCTCTTCTATATAACAATTATTAAATTTCTTTGCCAACCTACGCACTACCTAAATGCATAGGGGGTTCCTGCATTTCTGGCTGGTAGGTATAATGAGAGTTGTAAGACCACCAGCTATATTTTTCAATGCGCACTATCATTATTTGCCGAGTATTTATACACTATAATAGATACGAGTGTATACAAACTTTTAGTTGAAAAATTGTGATATTTTTTGTTAGACATCTTTGCGATATTTTGTCAATTAAATCGGTTATAGTTCTTGTAATAACTTATAACGCACATTTTTCATCATTTAAGACTTCATATATATTGAAAAAATAAAGGAAGCAACTAGTTATTTTAGTATTTTCGCCTTTGTTTCGTCGTTCTCGCGAATGATTTGAAAACACGGTAAAAGTGAGCGGATTTAACTTGTGTTACGTCGTATTCTTTTCTAATTTCATTAAGTTTGTTTGAAAATTAACCGTTAAAATAGTTTTTTCTTGTTATTTCGTGTGTGTTTAGGTATTAATGTCAACAACTATTTATTTCGTCGATGCATTTTGTGGATTATTCCATGATTAACCAAAACTGCTGTACATGTTATAGTCTATGTCCCAGTTTCCCATTGGCTTTAATTTGTGCTGGAAAGGGTTAATGAAGTATGTATGCTGCTGTTGTTTATCCATGCACCAACTGATATTATCCCTAAAATAAATACTTACATACCCATCATGCCGTTCCCTTTCGGGGTAGGCACAGTCAAATTGTTTCACTCATTAATACATAATTGTACACCTAACTCTGTTTCAATAATTTCCTCCATACTGACCTATCCTTGCAAACCTCTTTTGCCTCAGTTACCCCCATACTTTGTTTCATACACGCCCTCCTGTTTTTAAAACTCCTCATATTCCTTCTCCTAAGAATTTCCTCAACCACATTCAACCACAACTTTCTCGGCCTACCTCTACCTCTCACACCATTCATTCTACTCTCATATATCTATTTCATTATTCGACTCTCATCCATTCTCTCCACATGGCCAAACCAACGAAGCACACTCCTTTCATAAACGTCCATTACTGTAGCATTTAACCCACATTCATTCACGACCCTCTCATTCCTGACCCTATCCATCCTACTTTTGCCGCAAATACTCCTCAGATAACTCATACCCATGGCGTTTAGTCTACTCTTGTGTCTATCCTGACATACCCAGTTCACTTCTGTACACGGCAATTTTTGCTTCCTTAGACAAGCACTCATTCCTTGATATGCTCCACATGCTACCTACCACTTTCCTTCCAGCATCCACACGTCTCTTTCTCTGCTCACCTATTCTTCCATCTTTCGCATACATCTTACCTAAGTACACAAAATCATCTACCTGAACAAAAACTTCACCATTCGCCCTCATCATACAGTTATTCTTCCCATTCTCCTTATCAAAAACTACTACTTTAGTCTTGCACGCATTTACCTTTAATTCCACTCTCTCCGTTGAGTCACAAAACTTATCTAGGAGCTTCTGTAATCCCTGTTGACTGTCTGAGATCAAAACAGCATCATCCGCATACAGAAGAACTCGCAAGTTTACATTTCCAATCAAAACACCATCATTTTCACTACATACGTCTCTAACACATTTATCCATAAATACATTACGCATCCTTGCTTTACACCCCGATTTATTACAAACCAATCACTCAGAGCCCTGTTAACTCTTACACTTGCCTAACTATTGTCATACATCGCTATCGTGACATTCAATAACTGCCCATTCACTCCATAGTCTCTCAAAATCTCCCACTACTTTTTCTATTTACTCTGTCATATGCCTTCTCTAAATCGACAAATGCACAGTACACTTTCTTTCGGACACTCATTCATTTTTCTATCACTTGTTGAAGTGCAAAAAGCTGGTCACTACATCCTCTCCCATACATAAACCCACACTGCACACCCCATATTCTGTCGGAAGTAATATTCCTCACTCTTTTGATAAATATTTTACTGAGTACTTTTCCCAGGATGCTCAATAAACTAATGGCCCGATAATTATTACATTCGTTCTTTCCTCCCTTCCCTTTGTACAATCGAACGATGATAGCGTTCTTCCAATCTGCTGGAACAACAGAAACTTGTAAGCATAAATTGTATAGTTCTCGCAGTCTACAAATTAGTAATTTACACCCACACTTCAACATTTCACTGGATATCCCATCTATACCTGCAGCCTTCCCATTTTTCAATATTCTCACAGCCGTTGTGACCTCCTTCTCACTGATATCCTTTTCCATCCTCACATTCTCTCATACCACTTCATAAGGCTCATCCTCAACACCTGCAATATTATTGTACAATTTTTCAAAATACTCCCTCCAGCAGTCCCTGATATTGCTCTCGTCCCACATGATCTCTCCACTTTTGTTCTTTACCACATTCATTCCCCTACCTTCACCAATCTTAGCCCTTTTTACCCACTTCCAAAACAGCTTTTTATTACTTTCAAAATCACTTTGCATTTTGTTAGCTTCATCCGCATGCATTCTTTCTTTGCTCTCTTTCACAATGATTTTGCATTCAATCTTCTTCTTCTCGTAAATCTCACATGCCTTAGTACGCTCTTCCTCAGATTTGGCAGCAATCATATTCTTGTACACCTCTTTCTTTTCTCTGACTGCAATTTTCACTTCTTCATTCCACCAAGCATCACCTTTCATTCTTCCTACCACTCCTTTTCCACATACACTTTCATCACATTGCACAATCATTCCTTTCAAACACTCCCATGCATCATTTACGTTCTCGTTTCTGATATGCTCATCCCATTCTCTCTGCTTCAACGATAGAGCATCCTCAAGGATGCAACCATACCGCATTCTTACCTCGCTGTCTAGCAACCTTTCTAATTTTACTCTCAACTGCTTACGCGCAACATTCTTCCTTGGCACCCACTTTCTGCCCAGATTCACTTTGGAGAGTACCAATTAGTGGTCTGTTCCACATTAAGCACCCCTCATCACTCGCGTGTCCCTCACTAACTCTCTGAATCTCTCATCATACACAATAAAATCAATCATGCGTTTACAATCGCCCCTTTGCCAAGTATACATATGTATTCTCTTATGTTTAAACCATGCATTCGACACAAACAATCCTTTTTCCAAGCACACACTCACCAAGTTTTCACCAATATCATTCACTCGGGAATCACCAAAAGGCCCAACCACACTCTCAGATGCATCCCGCCTCACACCAACCCACCCATTCATGTCACCTAGTAAAATTATTCTCTCACCAGGATCTCATTCATTCAAAACCTCTCTCAGTTTTTCCCAAAACTCATCTTTCACACAGTCATTCTCTCCATCCACTGGTGCATAGCATGCCACAATCACAACTCTCCTAATACCTACTTTCATGCGAACCCAGAGCAATCTAGGGGATACTCACTCATACTTCCTGACTAGAAACTTAGCTCTCTCATTAAGAATGAGTTCTACACCTTGACTACTGTGTACATTATTTTCAACTCCTGACCACAATGCCAGACTACCGCCATCTAATGTAACAGCATCCTGCCCCTTACGCTTAGTTTCACATACACACCGAGTACCGAGTAGTCCAGTTCGTTTCCAGTCTGTATCTTGAAAGGCCAACCTTATTCAGCTTCCGCCCTTTGTGGATTCGGCTGTCCGAGGCAACATTTTGACATTTAGCAGTAAGTTGTAATAGAGTATGCAAGGTTACCAGCCTTCGCAGTACCCGCACCACATGCAGCTCTCCCTGCTAATGGTTATGGTGCTCTACCGGTCGGTTTTGGCATATTTTCGCCAGTATGCCACAAGAGAAACCAAAGCATAGTAATACCCTTGGCCCGCTTTCCCTATTCTGCTCAAGCTAGGATCCCTTCTGAAAGGACTACCTTGAGACCCAACATACTGTTGCCCGGGACCCACCACTAGGAGGTATATGCGGAGTACTGACACACCGGGTCACAGCATAACATACTTAATAATATTAGCTGTGGAGCATGGGCATAGCCAGGATTTATGTTATGGGGGAGGACACCCACCTTTAGCTGCAGATTTATGCTGGGGGAGGGGCATCATTCTGTTTGGCTTCACAGAGCAGATTTCTAAAAATGGTGACCTCATTCAAAGTATTTGCATGGAGCAGCTACAGGGTTTTGTGTGACAGGGTGCTAAAATTTACATTCATCCTCTCAAAAAAGCTGAATATAGTCCCGGGTCAGCTTGAGGTGAATGTAGGTTTCGATGGACAAAATCCTGTATGTTAGGGGAGTTTGTGATTACTTGAATGTAATTTTAGTTTATTGGGATATTTTTTGGCTTCCTGTAAAAGTAATGCCATTACCCATAATTCGCTGGAGTCACTACAAACCACTTTGTAATACCTACCTAGAGGGACCAAGAGACAGAGTTTGAAGAATTCTGGGGGTGAGATCCAAAGATAAAGATGTGTATATAATTTCAAATGATCAGTCAGAAGTTCAGACTATGCCGATTGTTTTAGCAAATTAAGCTATTGGAGGGTTCTCCTCCCCAAGGGATTTTTGTGGGTTACAAAGGCATAGTCACAGAGCTAAAGATAACTAAGAGCAACTGCTAAATGTGCCGCTAATAGATACTGGATGAAAGAAAAGAAGAAAGGGGAAGAAGAGTGTCATATTATTAACACCATACCTTATTTGGCTTATGCCACAGCCAAGCTTAGCCATTAAAGCTATCATAGTATGCATCACGGGCAGTTGAGCAGCAGCAGCTGAGAGGATACTAGGATATTTAAACGAGATCATTGAGGTAGGTAGAAAAACACTAAATATCCACTAGAAGGGTAGATATGTTGAATCAAACTGAACTTGTGAAAAAGATGAGGGTATTCAATCCAATGGCTTTGTTTTTGTAGGAGCAGTAGCATGGACTTATAAGAAACTGTATTGTATTACCAGATAAACCATTGAGATCAATGTAGGTCTTGAAGCACATAGGCTATTGTGCAAATAAATATTAGACATTATACATCATTGTACTAAATAAATGTGGACACTATTGCAACCCACAAGTCAGAACTAGGTGAATAAGGCGTTCAAAAAGTGATTTTATTGAATGCCACTCAATCATGCAGTAAATCATTCAATCATGCAATCAATGCAGTAAAAATCAAGCAGTAAAAAGCAGCAGCAGCTAGCACCTCAGAGATAAAAGTGTGATTTAAACTTGTGGACATTTAATATTACTTTATCATTAAAAGTAAGTTGTTTTGGTTTGATGGTGTAAGTGAATACTGTGTGAAAATTGAAATGGTTGAGGATGTTAACACATCACAGGAAACTATTTCTCAAGAACATTTCAACACTAAATGTGCCGAGGGGAAAAGATTCTTTTGAAAATGCAATGAAAATTCACCAATTAGAGAAACATTTTAATAGGGGCTATTGGGGGGGTGAAGGAGAGGTAATTTGGACCTACTGCATAGTCATAGTTGAAAAATGGCACTCCCTGCAGTACAGCCATCTGAGAAGGGAATATGGATTCCTCCTAGATTATAGCAGTTGCAAAAATCTATAAAATCTTGAGAAATAATTGTATTCAACTTCACCTTTTACTGACATACATGTTAGGCCCAATGACAATGGAATTTGATTGATGTAATATTTTAAGTTTTCATTTGATAGAAGAACAAATATTCTGTTGAGTGAGGAAAATTAGGCCATGTCTACCTCTCCAGATCTGAGATGATATGATGGCATAACTGTTAAGTTGAAGTGAAGTTAAATCAAATGGATGACTGTTATTGAATCCACATATAAGTGACTGTCATTATATGACTATTAAGAAAAAGAATGAAAATGAGAATGAAAAAAATCAGCAATATTGAAGTTATGTATAAAATAATCAAGGAGGAACAAAGGATTTCTAAATGATAGCTTTAATTAAAAAATGGGCAAAGACTTTCCATTTCATTAGCCTGACTTCTGCTAAATAAACTGAAACAAACATCTGTCAGCTCATTTCATGTAGAGGTTATTCCCAACATTCATTGCTGATTTCTGGATATTTATTCTCAGGATTGGTGAATGAGAAGTCCTGGAAAAAAAATTAAAGCTTGCCATAAGGACAATAATTTATACCTCTAAATTCACAAGTTAGTTAAGATGCTCGTATTTATAAAGTATACTTATTTTGAAAATAAAAAATGAAAACATGACGGACAGTCAAAGATTAATTTTTACAAAAACTACCTAGAGAAATGGTAAACAAGTGATTTAAACTTTCCTCTCTAAATATGCCAATGAAATTGTTTTGACAGCTAATTGTCATGCAGATAAAATATGCTGTTCTTAAAAACCCAAAACTCATACATCAAGGCACAGTTAACAATGATTGGGAAAAACATCATCCAAATGAAAAAGATTAACCAAAACACCTCTGGGCTTAAGCCTAAAAATGATAGAATGCAATATCATGTAAGAACCCAGGCAACCATTTAAGCAGGAGTCAAATTTTAGTAGCAGTCCTCAGGCATATAGGAAATCCCTTGGATTTTTCAAAAAATCATCTAGAAGAAATCTGAACTCGTCATGCTTGTAAGTTTCTGCAAGAATACAATACACATTTACTCGCTAAAATGCTAAAAACAACAAAATTTTAACAAACAAATATATATTGATTTTATTGGTTGCAAAGTCTCCTTAAAAATGAGAACCACAGCATAAACTAGAGTTATGAATATGAATTTAAAACAACAGCAAAAACAAGATGTTTTGAAAACATATTTTGGATAGACTAATTAAATTTACCAAAGTCTGTAATAATAATAATAACATGGTATATCAATATTTAAAACCTGAATTAAATTCAGGTAAATAACAAAATGTTATAAGATTGCAGGCCAATTATAACCCTAAATTCTCACCGTAGCGAAAATACAACATTTGTTTTCTATAGAAAATGTAAAAACATTACCACAATATGCATGTACTCTTCGTTGGAACTCGTTCGACGATAGTTATAATATTTCAACGGAAAATATACATTCGGGACATGGTACAGTTAGGTTTTAAGGACTTCGGACGAATACGTGAAAGAGAAATGTTATCTTATCCTCTTTAGGTCTCATCTCGTGTACGCTGTATTTGAGTCAATGCTTAGATCTTACACGAGAAATGCACAAATCACAAAGGAAACTCACTACGTCTGAGAAAAAATTTCATGAAAAACGTAAAAAAACAGCTCGTGAAAGAAAGGCTTGAGATCCGCGGGAGCATATTCGATAGGCTAGGATAAATTATAAAACTCGAATTGGGCGAGTTACAGCACGTCACGGAGCTTATTATTTTCACCTGGCTCTTCACTCCAGTCCTACGAAAGAGTTTCAATTATAGATATAACGTACACAGGCGAAATCAATATGGATACGGTCCAGCAAATAAAGAATTCAGAATCCCAAATGGAAATCAGATTAGCGTAAGGAAGTTCAGTAATGTGTAAAATGATCAAGAACACCCAGTGCAGGAAAGAAAACCGGGTTAAAGATATGCCTCCATGGAAAACATTAAGATTTAAAAAGAAGGAAAATTCCACCGAAATGTGATATAAAAAAAAACAAAATAGAGAGAGAGAAATTTTATCGCATGCCAAGTACAGTAAAGAAAATGGTGAAAAAAACTAAATGGAGCTCGATAAGTTGGAAACTTGATCGTAGCGGAGACAGGACTTACCTGAACAGGCGGCTTTTGACATGACATTTTGGAGACGAATAGAAAGTGAGAATTGGGCAGCGAAGGAGACGAATGAGGGCACGTAGAATAGGAAAAGGAAGGGAAGGAGGCTTGCGGTGGAAAATTTTGAGAAGATAGAAAAGTGAATGAAGGGCCTGTTTTTAAATGCGTGCAAAATATGTTGGACGGCGTAAGGAGGGTTCGGGGAACTCGAGACAGACTCGAGAAATCAACTGGTCCCGAATTCTGGTCTCGTAGAATTCCCGCCTGAGTTTATAAAGAATCAGTGTCAGAAATAGCACCGTAATAAAAGTAATATTTGAAAAATCTCTTGCAGAACATCAGGTCACTTACAATTGGAAAATCGCGAACGTTACACTTATCTTTAAGAGCGGTGATAAGGAAGATCCTGGTGACTGCAGACCTGCCTCCCTAACATCTATCTCGTGCAAAATATACACATAATCGTCAATCCAACAAATGGGATATTTAGATACCCTAAACTTGTTGATTTAAAACCAGCATTGATTAAGACAATGCAGGTCCTGCTAAACCCAGTTAGCCCTCTTTCTTCACGATATTCTTTCCTATGGAGATGGGCTCGTGCAGCTAGACGCGATATTTTATAGATTTTTAAAAATTCTTTGATAAAGTTCCACTTTAGAAAGTAATTGTAAAGCTGAAAGCCTATGGAATATATCACCATAAAATATATTGGATTAAAGATTTCTTAGATAACCGCGAACAGAGGGTGCACAGCATTATACTAACAGATTTTGCGGGCGAGCGTGCGAGGTTCTCAATTCAGCTGGGATGAGTGCTGCATTCTAGGTATGAAATCACCCCGTGCCACACAGCCTAGGGGTGGCTTGCACGATATTTCTTAGATGTAGAAAACCAACATGTCGGCAGGTAAATTACAAACAACATAAAATGTTGCTATGTACTTTCCACACTGTTTTCTTAATATCGACCATGGTTTCGACAAAATTATGCCAATATTAAAGTATTATTCCTTTCTTTGATTGTCCATTTACACACAGCGATGGCTGAGATGGGGAGGCGAGGGAGAGAGAGCAATGGAAGAAAACGAGTGTGTTGGTTGAAAAGGAAGAAAAGCAGAGTGGGACGAAGGACATGCCCATATATGTTAGAATTCCAAGGAAAGAGGGCGGGAGAAGGGAGAAAAAAAGCGTGAAAGGCGATGACAAGGGGAAGGCTAAGACGCAAGACAAATATCGTACATGACATGACGTAAATAACATCAAAATTTGAATGGCATCAGCTGTGAATGTGAGTCAAATTTGAAGTCATTATCAAGGTTGCAATTATTTTTTACTAAATTCACGATCTCGCAATGTTCTAGAAAATCAAAGTTCTTTCCCTTATACTGTTCATGTAAACAACATGAGTGGTCATGTACACTCATGTGGTTGCAGTCCAATAACTTTTATTTCAACATTGAATTTCATGTATCATCTCCCACTAACCCAAACCAGAAACGTTTACTTGTAAATACCCATTGATGAGGAAATGAGAAGGGAAAATTCAGCTTGAGAGGAAGATTGCCGGTGCTCCTTGGGCACGTCAAAAGGTGGGCTACACTTCATTTCAAAGATTATGTACAAAGTGCATTTCCATTTAACGCGTAGCAAACAAAGCCCTGCCCTAACATTTATTGGGGCTATAGCCGCCAACCGAAATTTTTCGTGGCGACCTGCGATTCATGGCGAAAATCTACCAATCCAGCAATAGCCAAACCTACTTCCAAAACCACGCCAAATTTCGGAGCATATTCTCAATATGCTGAGAGTTCAGTGAAAATAACATGAATTCATTAACGAATGTGTCAACTGGGCTCATTATTTCCAAGTTTAAGGGATATCCCGGCGCCACTCTGGGGGTCGTCGGCCCAAACAAACGACGGCAAATAATACGCATACTCCAAACCTTATTTTGGCATAGGCAATTTTCCTACGGCAAAAGATACATTATGAGCATTAAATGAGGTAACAATGTTACTCACCGCTGTTTATTTCATCTAGATTTCCTTTCCGTCCAGCTGGACTGGGTTCTACCACAATCAACACTAAACACTATCAACTTCATCAGGATCTTTGTCACTGAAATGATAAAAGTTCGTATTAATTCAATGCCCTAAGAAACAATATACCAAAATTTCGTAAAAAGCGTGGATAAATACGAAACTTAAGCACGCCGTATGAATTGTAAAATAGTGTCTAGCGTTTATATCCATGGTGGTATTAGAAGTTGTGGAATTATGAAAATCCGAGCCTCGAGGCTCACTCGAGTGATCACTGCAAGGATGAAGTGGAATTTCTAGGGCGGTTAAACAGATTCATTCTATTACCTCGTAAGCTTGGAACCAGTCTAGTGTAGTACACCATGGATCTGTGATAAGGGATAATCTACTGCAATGTCTCATTGGCAGCAGTTATCGTCAGTTATCTATCACGGGTAAAACGACATTTTAAACCTGCCTCTTTTGCAGTGTATTTCCCTAATTTTATGCCCATGATCTGATATATCGCAATATGTCGGAGTTCGTAAGATATTAATAACTTCGCGATAAATGAACTTGGTTTTGAATTGACATAAAAGATGAAGTCTAATTTTTAATCGACGGTCTGAAAGAGACTCCCCTCCCAGTTGTTGCAAGAGGTCAGAAACACCAACGAGACTATCATAACGGCCTTTCACGTAGCATCTCACCGATCTTATTTGTCCACATTCTGACACTATTTTTAACCCTAATTCATGAGGATCCCAAATACTGGCAGCGTATTACAAGTGGCATCTAACGTGGGTGATGTTTTCCATTACTTTCGCATACGCCAAATACTCTTTTAACAAATTCCACTTTACGATTACCTAGACCAGTAATTTTCCGAATCATTTTTCCCCACGAGATTCATTAGTTAGTTTAACTATGAAATATTTGACTGATTCTACGACCTCTAATTGGCTATGCCGTATCCAATAGTTGTAAAGAGGTGAGCTTTTTCCTTCTTCATCAAATCATTTAAAAATGAGAAAAAAATGAAAGTCGACATAATTTTCTTATTCGTGTTAAATTATCTCCTTTTTTAATCTAATTCGGTTTCACATCGCGGTTGTTGACAAAGATTTTGATGAAAATAAATTTACTTCAAGTTCATCCTGAAAATTACCAAAAAAAGATATGATGAGATAAGATTGATACTATCCCGAGGGCATCAAATGTAGATGTTCATTGCAACACATTTTTTTCAACTTTAATTCTAGCTGCTACGCATGGCACCACGTTCGAATTGCCTTAAGGTCCTTCGTTAGCTCTTCCTCATCATTATTGCCACGGATTTCTCTGTGCAACACTGCGTCGCGACGCGTCGCGTCGTCTGCAAATAGTCGAAACTAAACTGTCTACCACTACGCCAGTATCTTTAAGGTAGTCCGAGCGAGATAGTTGCCTAGTCATAATAGAGTCCATATACGAATTATATTTTTTAATGTCACCAGCTGTAGGGCACATGAATTAAATGCTACATTATTATATAATTGTACAATAATATAGTTTTATATTATAGAAATGGTTCGAAATTAAATGAATATATCTAAATATAAGTCTTTAACTTGACTAGTTTTTTCACGGGGTGCGTTTGAAACTCCTTCAAAACGGAAGATTTTATGTGATACCCAAGAACCTATTGCGGTGACAAATTGATTAATTTAAAAAAAAAGTTGAGCAAATATACAAACTACACGCTGTTAGTTTTTTTTACGACATCTAAGTGTTTGAAATTCCGCATTATGTAAATAATGTCTCTCTGAAGTTCATATACCTACGCACCATTTTCCATGTAAAAGGGCTGGTAGTTTTTGGCAAATAACTCCGAAAGTAGCGTGACAAGGGGTTTAATTTTTGGTGTCATTAGAAGGGTGAGATATTTTTCTTTAAAATGAGACAAATCCATTGATTTCTAAGTAAAATGATATTTTGCTCAAATCGAGCCCTCGAAAAAATTTCACTCTGGGAAAATTAGATGAAAAAATTTCAGCCTCGGAAATTTTGGAGATGAAATTTTTTCGTGTACTCGGATCGCGTCCAAACGCGGTCGGGGGTGAAAGTGGATGGGTTGGGTGCGGGTGTGAAAGTAGGATCCCCTAGAAGCCGCAACCGACGTCAAAAATTGCCTAGGACCCACCGTTTCCGAGATAGAGGCAAAAGAGTCACTTTTTAGATCCCGTGTTTGAAAAATACGACTCTCCGGCTCACTGATACGGCTCAGTGTCCGACCAATGCGCGATCCGAACACCTTGAGCTGTGGTCTTTGACGGCTGGTACTGCCTGGCCGTATCTTCAAGTATCCCATGCAAGGAAGCATCGTTTTTGAATAATTTTAATTTGATTGTTCTTTCTTCATGCCAGGTATGTGTATATCAAGCGCCGTTTTCCCCCAATATACGTGTGTTATCTGCAGTATTTATAATAATTCTTTCACCAAAGAATATCTCCAATGTCTTTTTGCGGGAATCATTTTATATCCTCTATTACACACGTGCATTTCTCTCTTGCACTTCAAAGACTAATAAACAATTCTTTCATAATAACCAGCAATTCAAATATATGAGCATTTTACTGTAAAGGCCGTTCATGCCTTCATTCATCCATTCAAGTAATTCGGAGGTGAAAGGATGACAGAATGCAGTCTCATTTATTTGTCTTATATTTTCAGTGCTAATGTGTGACCTTGACTTTCGTGAAGCTGTTTGCCTTTGCTTGGAATGCTCGTGGAAGAAAAATTTTCCTGAGCTCCAAATCAACTGGTGCCAAGCCTCCTAGAGAATTCTACAGGCCAAGGGACTCAACGCGTGGGGAAATATTTAAGAGCTGCTTTGGAAGACAGTGAAGTCGATTGAATGCATGACAAAATGTGTACATTTGATTTGGAATAAAAAGTTTTAACTGTAAGAAATACATCATATTATGAATTCTCCCTTCTTCACCCTCTAGTTCCATCGTTAGTTATCTGATACTAAGTAGATTAGTCGACAAGTAGTGTTGCTAATTAGTGATTTGGTCCCTAATGCCTGTTTCTTAATCTACCACGCAGCGCTATCATCACATTTCGCACGATCCCTACATGAATCTTGTATCTCTTTGACGCAGTTGCATTGTGCATTTATACAGTTACTTCCTGTAGCATTGATAGCAAACCCATAATTCAGTGCATGCTGGTGAAAGTTACTGGTACATCATATTGTATGTTGGTGACAACACACCCCCAGCCTCATACCCTTGAGGTGGCTTGCAGAGTGAGACTTGAGCTCAAGAAATCTTTCCGGGCGAAATATGCCGTATCTAAGCGTGCAGAACACGCGGTATGTTTCTAAAAAGAGTTAATCAAAATTTAAAAAATCTGCTGCGCGTCATACGAGAAGTTATGTGTGAAATATTCGTGATGAACACGCAAAAGCACGGTTGATTAAAAGTAGTTAGATCTATTTTGACTTGAATGCACCAAGGCAGAACTTTAAATTCGCTCCCAGATTCTTGTGATTAATCGCCACTTTTCTCGGACCACTGGCTAACCATACGGGCGGCCAGGGTTCAAATCCCTGCAGAGGAGGACGTTTTTCTGAGGAAACCCGATCCCTACTTGAGTGTCTTGTGGAGGGCACTTCTAGTACAGCAATCCGTCTGTCGGATGAGACGTTAAACCGTGGTCCCCTTGGCGTCTATCGCTATGAGCAGGCTAATGCCGACGCCGAGTTTCTATGCACCCTTCCTCCCTTTCCTATACCCTGTGACGCAAATGACCTTAGCTGTCGGTCGCCTCCCCAAAAATCCAATCCAATAGGACTACATTTGATCGTTTGAGGTCGTTGGAACATTTTGACTGCTACCCCCCCTTCCCACTCCAAATCCAGCATTCCCCTCATCTGCCCACTCCATTTCCACTCGGCATCTTCCAATATTCACCCATCCTGTTAACAGCGCCGGCGTGCGAAGAAGCAGACGACGCTGTACTCCTACCAACCAATTGTATCCTCCGTTAGAAATTGGACTCCGACCAATGGAGGGGACCGTTTGAAAAGAAGATTCTCTTCTTTACCTTCCTCGTAGCAACGAGACAAGCAGTCGGTCACTTGAATCTCCGAGACCAACGTATACGGACGTTTCGATCGGAAGAGCAAATTCGTCCTAGGCGAGCAAGTTTCTCTAGCTATCAGTCGAGGAAAAGAAGTCGGTCTCTCCAGTCATAAAGAGGTATTGTGTTATCCATTATTTACTTCCAATCGTACCAAATTACAGGCTATTCACATCTTCGATGACTTTCCTCGTTAGCAAGGTGAAACTCCTCTAGAATTTCCGAGGGCGAAGAAATAGAATTCTCAATGCAAGCTCCAATACGTCAACGGACAATAATTCTCACTCTTGAGTTTGGATTCGCTTAATTTACCGTTGACTGCGCGAATATTTTTATTTATTGAGCTGAGCTAGCGTGTGTGGATGGTTAAATAGATCTCTCGTCAAGTTATTCGTCGAAGAACGATCCGATACTATCCCGGCGTATGCTGTTATTGAAGACTGGGGTCATTCAACGGATCGTGTGTTTCGATTTGAGTCTTCTATCATCATCTGGGAATGTGGTTGACTGGCCCGGTTTAGATACTTGCCCTGGGGTCGGGTGCTGTCGGAATGCTTGGTTGCGTCAATATTTTCCCGTCTGCGTTCTAGTTTCTTAGACATTCTGAGAGTACGCGGTGTCATATTTGGTATTCTTTTCTAGCCCGATTTGACTGCCTCCTTTGTTCGTGATTAGTTGCCGGGGGAAGATATTGTTTTGAGTAGTCCCACGTAGAGATAGGAATTTCAGTGAGCTGGCCATCCAATTACGGAAATTATTATCATTGTGTGTGTCCAAATCCTCCGGCCGTTGTGCATTGTAACTTGTTTTCCGATACTCTGTGAAATATTTTCACTTTTCATGTTGAAGAGTCGGTCCGTTTAATTATAGATTTTATTATTTCAGTGACCATATTTTACAACTTGCCATTTGTTTAACTAATACAAAGCAGTTTTCCGTGATACCTCGATAACCTAATGATATCTTAAACTCTGCTAGTGTTTTTGGTTTTGATGTGGCTGTTGCGGGCTGCCCAGCGCGTCAAGTATCAGTCGAAGCGATCCCCATTGCCCTGCTTCACCCGGGAACATCGGAGACGAATCTAGAAGCAGGCAGGGTATAAATACCAGGGCTAAGGATTGTGGTGGCAGCCTCTCGCCGTGTTTTGGCTCTTGGGACGAACCCGCCGACAAAGAGCATTTCTGCAACTTATGTTACCGTTTTTCAATCTCGTAAAGATGCAATCGCGAAATTTCTTACCATTTCGTGGGGTTATTTTATTCTTACGTAAATTTGTAAGTTGAATTATTAAAACTACTTTTTGCGAGAAGGAATGAAAATTCTGAATCTTAATTTATTCCTACAATTCTTTAAATTTTGTGGACTAGTTTGGTTTTAATCATCGCGCATTGTCTTACAAATAAAATTTTTAATTATCCTAATAGTTTTTTTCTGGATTTTTGTTTATACTGTTCTGTAGGCAGCTAGTGAAATCCTAACCAGCTAAGGATCACAGATGCTGAGCGTCGATGTAATCATCCACAACGTTAAAGAAGGCTGCACTGAAGTTTGAAAACTACTAAGACTGCTGCTGATACTACCATACTACTTTCAACGGATAGCAACGGGCACGGTGGAAATCTTAAGTCATGAAGCATTCTCATCTCGTGCACGCGGAAGACTTCGTACGAGCGTCGCACTCAACTCCTTAAAGATACTTCAAGACGACCGGCGCTGCTGTGAGGGATGAATTCACGATTTAGTCGGGGTGATCAGCGCCTGGGATGTCAGTCGTCGTGAATTTCATAATGTCTTCGCAGATTTTTAGACCGTAAAATTTTGTAAGTAGCAAATAATACGCCGTGCGTCTTGAGCAAATTATTTTCTAGAAGTTAAATTATTATGTTATTTCATAATGTTTCAAGGGTAAATTAGGATGTTACGGAGGATTAAGTATTAGCTCCCTTCACAATGCCTGAGTTACATCCCTGACGGTGGATTTTTTGTGAAATATCGATCCCTCCATGTGCCGTGTGGTGTTCTGGTGTAGTTCAGTAGTAGCGAAACAGGGTGTGAAGTACGCAGAAGGGAATTCATTTATCTAAGAATTGACTCTGCACAGGTTTTGACAATTTACTAAAGGGATCTCAAGGGAGCAAACCTTAGTTGCTAAATTCAAAATGCTTAATCTACTATTCGCATGAACTTTTTAGCTCGTTGGCTTCTAATCCAATTGTTCTGATGGGCTTTTCCAAAGAGATACTAACATTGTCGGCGTATTCATCCAGATGTATTGACGATGAACAAAAATATAATTACCGCGAAATGTTGACTCCCTTCAAAGATGTAGTTATGTAGGCAGTTTCCTTAAATGTGCAGTCGTCTCCTCTGTTTAACTAACCCCTTCCACACGACCCTTTCCTTTATCAACATCGCGTACCGCGCAGGCTACAGCCGCAGTTCGCTACCACAATTCTACTATCTAAAGGCCTGGTTACACGATACATTAACCCGTACGTGTTCATGTACAAGTTCATGAACGAATGCATGAACCAAATAGAACAGGTTCTATTTCTCTGTTCACGCGTTCGTGCATTCGTACATTAACTCGTACGGGTTAATGTATCGTGTAACCAGGGCTTAATGCTTTGGCGTTGAGCTTTGAGCACCTTGGCGTCTCCTGAGGATTAGGCAAATGAAGTCTCTCTCTACTCCCCCTCTAAAATAAATAAAATAGTCCATATCTCCCTAAATAGTCGATCTTAAACAATCTCATCCTCTTATCCTTCATGGCTCAAATGAGCTGTTGCCAGTCGCCTTACAGAATAATCAAATTCGGGTGTCTTTCGAGCTTTTTAAAAATTATCTCTTTTTCTTTAATGTTTATTTTAGTTCCTCTCCTGGCTAAAAGATCTTTCAAAAACTACAACTGTGATTGATTCATTGCTTGTCGATTCATACTTTACCCATATTTCCTTTTCAGCGACAACTCTGCCTGGCTGTGCCCCAGGTTGACTGCAATACATGGAGACTTCCTCTTCTTCGGAGCTGACGGAGAAGGAAACACCACTCGGAATCTTCGCCCTAGAGATGAGACCAGCCGCCAAAGTGAGTTATTTACCTATTATTATGAAAACGAGGTGTAGATATTTGTCATCGCTCGTCTGCATTTACCCCATCCATACGCCCTAATGGAGATTCGAATGGGAGTAATTATATTAGTCGGTCTATCAAACTAGGCCGTCTTTTTGTCTACTAATTTTTACCCTCCCCAAGCCATTGCGAGTAACTTTGTGCGTTAAGGTTTCGAAAATTTCGGAAAGTTACAAGTTTTGCATGGCTGACGCTCAAATACTCAATTTCTACGAATATTTAAGTTGGACGTTTTAAAAGTAAGATTTATTCAGTACATTGCAGTTAACAATTTTTATAACAAAGTACTTCTTTCAATTTTTGATAGTATCGCAGTTGTTGAAATAATGTTTTATAACTTGGGACGTTTTTTAGTCGAATTAGTTAAATTAGTTAGTGAAGACTATTGCAAATGTACAGTGGCGGAAAAAATTAACGCAGAACTCATTGGCGTCTGAATGCGGCGTACGCGGCAACTAATTGAAATCGCTTTGCCTTCAACAACTTGACAACACTGATACAGCCAATGGAAACAGGGAATATTCAAACTCTGTATGGATGGATATCTGTGTTACGCGTAACATAAATAGGAAAACAAATAAGGTTTACGATCGCGAGATTTTCCTGGTGTTACAAACGTGATGAGTTTGCTTCGCTCCGCAGCCAGTAGAGGTTCCGAAGTCGTAGTCAATTATGCAGAGATACTTACCATATTCTTTTTAGAGCTTTGAACCCTTTAAAAGCATTGTTCTCAATAGAAACTTAAGAAGAGTTACGATGAAAGAGTTATTAGTTGGGACGCAGAATGCTTTTTTCTCCAGTTCAAATCCACTTACAATAAAAAGCTTTTCTGCGTGTAGAAAATAGCTGTGAATGAACGTTGTTTTAATATTTCTCAAACTACTTGCTAGAAATATCATACATTACAAGTAACATATCTGTGGAGATGGGTAGTGAGGAGATCTCCAAGTTTATCAAATTAATTCATTAGAGACTTTATCAATGCCCACTACAACGTCAGTCCTCTGACTTAGTTACATAAACATTAACAAATCAGCAAGGCCTCCTTGGCAACGATATAAAATATGATAGCACCATTTACGGTCGCCACATATCGGTGTATTATTCTGTGAATTTCAATCAAAATATGGAAAATCTGGTTGAATTGAATTGTCGCCATGAGGAGAAAACTTTTCTTTACATGTATTTCCGTTATCTTAATACCCTACGTAACATTCCATCCTCGTGCATTCAGGTCGTCTCATACACTCATTTCTCAATTCCTCTTAACGCTGTATTATTTAATTTCTGGTGCCTGCTTTTAAAAGTTCATGACATCTTATTTGGTTCAGTTTTTAAAGGAAACGTTAGAATTTCCTTTTTTCGATCATGATAAGAACCACTGGATGTGCACTTTTCTTGAACGATACAATAGCCTAGAGGGAGAGCGTTCGTCTGCTGCCAAGAAAGTCAGGGGTTCAAATCTTGGCAAAGCCTCTTCTAGTGCCTTTATAATTATTCTATGCGATGTGATTTTATTGTTGCCATAACTTCGCAGGAATCCGCGGAAGGCCCAGGGAATGGACATTGACCGCATCCATGAGTGTGGGAGTTTTACACATATTCAGGCTTTGTAAAAGAATCAGAGCGGTCTCAATGATCGTCAAATGAAATGTTTACTTCCCAGTCTCAGGTACTCGGCCCCACTTGATTTCTACGTCCTGCCTGTCGTCTGACGTTCATATCCACTCATTCGCCAATTTATCAATCAATGAAAAGCTATTTATGAATGAGGGGATAGACCGGATCTCCGAGTGTGTCCATTACTCGATTTAGTGAACTTACCTAAGGCTACATCCACTTTTAAATTACATTGAAATGATTTAATAAAGAGGAAAATTATTTTCATTAAGAGTTAAAGCTTGGTTCCATCTATCAAATTTGTTAATATTTATTACTATTCTGAATAAGAGACCAAATAAGTGTGTAATTTTCTTGAAAATATCTTTAAAACGGTTTTTGAAGTTTTCCCATCATTATTTTCTAGCAATACATTAGCCGTGTAGTTCAACAGTTCAGCTTAGAGGATGGAGGATAATACTTTGAGGATAAGCTAAATTATTTAATCATTTAGATAGCTTTGGACATAGTCGCAGTGAAAAAATTTTCGCTAAAATTACGCAATTAAATTTTATGAGGAGCATTCTTACACTCACGCGTAAGTAATGCTCCGACAACAAGGCATCACGTATCTTTCCCTGTGAAAGTGATATAATATTAAAAATCATCTTTACCATGTAGCGACTAAGCAGTAATTAGATATCTTCCGTGTGCTCATTTGTATAATCCTCATAAATCCCCTGAACAATCAATGGAGTATAAATTAGGAATGTGCACCGTCAAAGATTACACGATTGCTACGTCCCTGAAGAATCCATTCCTTTTCAAACACATCGTAATATTATTGCTTCTACGGAGTTTATGCTGTGTGTGCCCTACATGACGATATTGACAAGACTTTTTACAGGGCGATAAATTCCATCTCTTAATGGTAATGAATTTTCATGGATTTTGGAAAGGGACACTATAAATATTTTTTATAACGAGTGGAAAAGGTTAAAATGTATGCCTAATTCTCTCAACCTGAGTATTGTGGGCACATGACCACAGAAATTGATCACCGAGAATTTAGCTGGTATTTACAAAAAGGATTAGGATGTTTATTAGCCTAATAATCAATCCACCATCCTTCATTTCTTGACCAAATCTCTGAGAAATGGAGTTGTCCATATTTTGGCATCATCTTACTGGGTTCATTTCCCATTCATCCTCCACCATTTTCCACATTGCATCTAAATTTGGGGTCGTTTCATTTCAGGGAGTCGAAAAACGTTTCTCGGTTTTTCCTCATAATAAACGCCCAAATACTTCATATAGTGTTGAGGTCTGGACTCTGTGCAGCCCGCTCCATCTGTGTTACATGGTTTGTTTTGAACCATCTCCTAGAATGTAGTCATTTGTGAACTCGCAAATATTCTTAGTTGTGGACGAAAAATGAATATTAATAAATATTTAAATAAACATAGTTCTCATTATAGCGGAAAATTTGATGAATTTTGTTTAATGGTAGTGAGAAATAGGGTTTGTTTACATTTAAACACCAAATAAAAGTTCAATGGATGAAATTTGAAGGCGCAACACCTATTAGAGTAATTTTTTGACAAATATATTTGCCTTTAACAAACCTGCTATCCAATTCCTCCTCCTTGGAGAAAGATGCGACATTAGCATTAAAGACTAATAAGATATTTTTTCCTCCCAAGAATTTACGGCGAGGCCGCTAAAAACTAGAGAATATCTCTGCTTGTCTGTCTACCGACGCTCGCCTCAATGAAGTAGTCATCAGTAAACCTTAGCAAAGTTCCGGGTGGTAGTCACCGGGGTGGTTTGTTGTTGAGAATGACGCACCGGTTTAAAATACTTGCTGCACGAGAAAGAAAAGCCTCGTCGCGCTTCGAAAAATTTGGAAGCACCCGTCGAATGCTTTTAATGGGGTGAAAGAAGTCAAATACCATTTCTTTCCAGTGGGTTGAAGTACAGGTGTCCGAAACATGATCTTTGGCAGAAAAGGTATCGCCCGCAACATGAGGGGAAAATTAGCTCTTTTTAAAGGCCTACAGCGTCCCAAATCAATATCATGTGTCCTTCATACATTCAGAATTTGAATGGATTAGTATTGACGGAACTTTATTTACTTGGAGATACCTTTTGGAATCATCCAAAGTCTCACAAGGTTACTCATTGCTTTAACTCAGACTGAAGTCAGCTGGCCTCAAAACCCATGCAAGATGGGAACTAATGGCGTATGATTGGAATGGTCTAGGCTGATGAAGTGAAATCCAAGAACTACTGCTTTCTGTTTGTATGCCAGTGAGAGTAGTATGCTTTTTCCTTTCCATTATAATTCCATTAAACGTACTCAGACAATATCACCACGTACTGTAATGGTAACTCAGTTCACAGTAACGTCTACGGACGCAAATAGCGAAAGGATACGCAACTACATCTGAAACTCGCCTTGAAATTAGAAAGCTCGGTAGTTGTAACTGGGTAACAAACCTGTATCGCGATCATCGTTCTTCATAATGCTATTGTTCAATTGTGCTCATGATTTCGAAAACTTGATCGTCATTAAGAAAGATCAGATGCTTCATAGCAGTGTAATGCGCTCCCAGGAGTTTGTGCATTGCCCTACCAATGTGGCTTGCCTTATAGATGACGATAACGACCACGAGAAGGAAAGATCCGTGATCCCATCCCTGACCGAGCCATTTTTGAGTTTTAAATTCAATTTATGGTTTAGTAAAATGATTTTTACGTGGGAAATTTTATCTCTTTTGAATTTATTTATTTTTTATATTATCAGCCAGTCATTGCAACTACATACTACATTCATTCATAGCGTCAGTATGAAAAGATTCACAAAAAAACTCATTAGCATTCATTGAAAATCCAACACTGACTACTCTTTTGCTGGCCAAATACGTCTAACAGCTGCAAACATTAACCGTTACCTATTAGTTTATTTCATCCATGACATTTTACTCGAAACTGCAGTCTTTTAAAAGGCTTTTTTTGTTATTGTTACATGTGCGTCGAAACTATGGCCGATACATATAAGAACATATTATGCACTCAGACATAGAGTTGTTTATCCATAACTATACCTAATTTGGGTCATTTTTCAAAATGTCTATTCGTAATTTCTGTATTTACTAGATAAAACTTCACAGTGAACAACTCGTCACCAAGCTTCATGTGATAAGATGTAAGACACGTCGGAAAAATATGCCTAGATTATTTTGTAGGTATTGATGCGAGAAGATTTATTTTTAATTCTCGAAATTATATATTTACACATGTTTTCATAATGTAATTCCATTCTGACAAACTAAGGACGGAATTATATTGGGTCATGAACGATTTTTAATCAATATCCGTTTTGAGATCGGAACTTCCTCAATCTACAAAATGAAAATCGTGAAAAATTACATCACGTAGACTATACTTATTTTAATTAAATCTTTTTTGTATCCACACTTTTTGAAAATAAAGCTCGATTTATATTATTTCTGAGCAAGATACACAGGACGGGTCATTCAAAAAGATCCTTGGAAAGTCGACCAAAATTAATACCCTTTGGTGGTAGCAGATGAAGATTTCAGCATTTATTCTGAGTTGGGTAGGATATGAATATTTTTTATAATCAGTCTTTCGGGATAGTGAATATTTTTATAATCAGTCTCTCAGTAAAAATAATATTATTCGATGTTAGAGACATGCTGAAATGAACCCATCGATACACCGCGACTGAATGCGCGAATAAGATAAGAAGAAAGCTCAAAAAAGAGGCGATTGATGAGTAAGTTCTAGGCTCTGGCAAATGTGAGTTCCATTGCGGATTTCAAATATTTGCGGTAGACGAAGTCTTCCTCATTGTTGCCAGTCTTTTGAAGTGTGTGCTGCTCCTAGAAGTTCCCAAGAATGCCGCATTCTGGCGCGCGAAAAATTTCGCGTTAATTTCTTCCGCCACTGTACATTGCTTAACCTTTACCTTCCTGAGTTTTTCCGTAGTCGTAAGCCTTGCTGGCCGGGGTTTTTTTAATGACCAGTGTTTTTTAAATGTCCATCAATGTGCCAAATGAACACGCTCGGCAGTCTAGGAACACAATTTTTGTGCCGGAGAGACACGCTCGGAAGATAAAGGCTAATGTCTAATAAAATTTATTATTATTATTCACATCACATCTCTAGCATTCTCTCCTTTCGGAGATGCCACAAGAAATTAACGATCTTTATTCAGCATAATGGACTAAACAAATTTCTTTAGTAACATACATACATTAATTTATATCGTTGCCTATTTAGTGTCATCTGGCTATTTTGCTTTGTGTAATATGCGATGTTGTTTTTAGTATGTGTGAAGTGTATTATTCAGCTCGGCAATGTCAGTTTCATTTCTGTCGAAAATTTAGCCATTTCAATGGGGATCTTGATCATTTTTATTTGGCCATCACACATCATGTTATGTACTTAGCACTCGTAGCATCTATTAGATGTCTTGTATTTTTTCTTTCGCCACAGCATTCTTATGCACAATATGTACGTCATTTTGGCGTTCCGTAGCATCTTTTACCTTTGGGAGTAATTCACTCAGGTAATTGTTAATTTAAGACTAAATAATGTATTACTATTTTTACCCTTCTGAACTGGCTTTATGCTTTGAAAAGCTTGTTTTCACAAAATTCTAAGAAATTTCTAAATATTCCATCCCGAACAAATAACAATTTTTCACACGATATTATTATATCTAACTATAGTATCTTGGACGTTGCCATATTTTAGTTTTCGCCACCATTTAAGACCATGAATTTTCTTGTCTTTATTAATTTTACTTTAAATCTTTTCTATATTTCACAATCATCATGATGGGAGTGTTGCTGTGGGGGATTCTAAATACCTAGAAATATTATGAGTAATTTTTTATTCGTGTGTAAGTAGTTTCGTACGGATAATTTTTTGTGCTTCTGTTGTAGTTCCTGAAAGTGATCTCATAATGAAAAGTTAAACGTTTAAAGTGATTTAGTGTTAGAGCATATGTGATCCAGTTAGTTATGGTTAGAGAGGTTGACTGAGCGAGAGCGACAATCAGCTCTAGGAACAATAGAAAAGCTGGTCAGTCAACTTTCAGACCAGTCAAAAATCTTCAATGAAACAATGCTTTGCTACTTTGCACTGTGACTTGGTATTTTTTCTAAGTTTACATTATACATGGAGTAAGTCGGCTATCGGGGCATCTCTTTAAGTTCAAATTACTTTTGAAGAGGAGGCCCACTCAAAAAATAAGTTAGGTAATACTTAAATGATTTAGTGAAAAAAATAGTTTTAAGTCTGGGATATTATAGTTATGTAACTTAAGGCTTAAATTTTACAATTCTCTTTTAGGTAATAATTGGCTAAATATTCCAATTATGTATTCATTTAGGGAATTTCAGAAAATGTTTACTGGGGTGCATAGGGAGGTTAAGCCCTAATTAGGATATAGTGAATGTGGGCTGGACTTTAATGCCTTTTTGTAAACAGTAGATCAACTTGGAATTTGGCTGAATTGTAGTTTTCCTTCATGTAGCTCTTTAATTTATTTAAATGCTGTGTTGAATAACATATTAAAGAGTATTCACCCCTTTCTATGTTTTGTTGATGCAACTTGTTGGGAGAGGTGCATTCATGGGCTGGTTTCAGGTTGTATGGATTCTCACCCTTGGTTTTTTATGAAATCATTTCTCATCAACCACGCTTAATTATCTAGTTTGCTGAACACTCGATGCATTTTTCCAAAAACTCCATAAGGTGACTTCAATGACTGCATATTTAGAAAATAGCAATTGGTTTGACTAAAAATTTACTTGTGATGAACCTCAATGTAAGAATAAATACTCAGAGAAAGTAGAGCATTTATTTTTGTTGAAAACAGGATTACAGTGAACCCTCAAATCCTGTGGATTCATGTTTTCCATTAGATGGGGTCAGTTGTGCACGTGATTTTATAAGATGCGATAAGTGTTCTGGCTAAGGCATGGATTTAGTGTTGCATTCTGAACAAACTTGTAGCTCACATGCCATCAACAGCAGCAACATAGCAATATTTAAGTAGCTAACTAGTCAAATTCAAATCAAACAGTGATATCAAACAAAATAAGTCTATTAAAGGTACAGCAAATCAATCTTTTAATCCAATGAAGTTAACATGTAATTACCTTTGGCTCTATCTGTGATGGCTTCAGAATTACCTGTATTTGACATTACTTTGTGCTTATTCTGTGAGCCTTTTGAAGGAAATACAGGAGTGGGGCAGCATTGCTTTTAAATTTCTCTCGTTCTTAACAAGCAAGCCATTTTTCAGGGCTTTGTCACAGAATTCTTCCTGTTCTTGTTTAGAATAAGGGATTGTTTATTAGGGATGAGTATTTTCACTTTCCTCGCCACTGTCCTACGAAAGACAAATTAGTGTGAATAGTTCAATAGCTAATAGTAAGGAGTATAGGGATTAGCTGTAGTAGAGAAAACTCACACAAGTTCATATCATTTTTGGTACAATAAAGTTGTTAGTGACTTAGGTTAGTTATTTGTGCATCAATTATCTAATTGCATGTGCCTCGAGTTCTTTGTTTCAAATCTTACAAGTCTTTTCAAAGCTATTAAAATCCAAAATAACAAATTTTTGGGGTGATCTGTATTGGGTAAGAAATCTTTATGGGGCTAGGAGAAATAATTTTGTTTTTTAAATCCAGTTTTCTATAATTTTTAGTCAGTTTTAAAAATGAGGTATAATTTTTTATTTAATAATTATTTTCAATCACTTTGATGCAACTGTAATACTTCAATGGCTTCCTTGACTTCTTTCTTCCAGTTTTTGGCAGGTTAGTTGTGCTTACCCTTTTCAGAAGGGTTACAAAGGATTTGTTCTCAAACATTCCAAGCGACCATACCACATGAAGAAAATTATCCTATTTCCTTGTTGTCTTTTATGCAGTATCATTTTCATATTTTGCATCTTGAGAAAGTATCACACTTAGGTATATGAAAGAGCAATTTTTTGGCTTTTGTTTCAAAGACTAGGTCTGGTTTTTCATCTTCCACTATCATGTTTTGTCATCATAGTGCTTATTAGTCCACTTAGTACTAGTTTTTCAAAATCCAGAAAACGTTTTGTTGTAGTAAACTAAATTATGTAGAAGAAACAGAAAAAGAAATTCTCTTATCTATCATGTTTGTTAAACAGCAGTGACCCTTGGTAGTCTGTAGGGAATTAAGCAAGATGATCATTGTTCATCTCTGCTTCTCTTTGGAAAATAGTTTTGGATAGTCTCACCCAGAGTGAATAAGACCCCTAGTAACTCCAAACTAAATCCAGACTTCCTGGCAAAACACATGGATGTAGGGGTAGTAACCTATAAGGATACATTATTGTTATATTTTTGACTTTATTATTTAGTATTATACAGTAGATTCCGGTTAAAAGGGACACATCGGGACTGGCGCACTTTGCCCCAATGAAGTGACTGGCCTGATTAAGCAAAGTATCCCGTTAAATATGCATAAACAAACGTAGAATAAAAACGCACCAAAATTCTGGAGTAGCATGGTATGAAAAAATTGCAATATCTTGCGAGGGTAGTCTGTCGCCAATGAATGGCCCAATTAAGCAGCATGCTGTCCCAATTAAGCGGAGAAAACTCGGGGATATTCTTCAATTGGGTTCTGTTCTTCAGGATTTGCCCTAATTAAGCAGCTGCCCCATATAAACGGTGGCCCAATTAAATGGAATCTACTGTATTTATATTACCTATTATTATTATTGCATTGCCATCCAGTTATGAGCTATGCTTCAAGTTTAGTCTTGAGCTCATCGGGAAGTTATGTTTAAATCTATTGCAAAATTTGTTACGAACAGACTAACACAGACAAGTGTTATGTAATAAAAATGTGGTAAGACTTGTCAAATAAAATAGTGACCAATCCAGTATATTACTCATTTTAATGCATTATTCAGGTTTTAAAAAAGTCGCTGATTTTTGTTGGCTAATTTTTTTAGCCCAAACTCATCTCACCTCTTCACCTGTAAATCAAGGTAAGCTCTTAGTAACCGTTATCTTTCACAATGTATAATCTGTTTGTTTTTACACATATGCTTCAGCACATGTATTCTGTTAACTGTTCCATCGAGGCATCAGATCACTATCATTAGTCACCAACTTACCTGTTCTCCATTCCTGATATTCTTGACAATGAGTGTCTGCCCTATTATCCATAGAGATCAAGTTTGAGTCAATGATCTAGTCAATGCTTTAAGTGGGATCTGGCAATACATTTCCTAACACCCAAAGGCTGTTGTCTCTCTCCGCTATTGTCATTGTTGGGAAATCCCAGTGTGATACAGCAACTACTTAATGTTGATGTTTTAATGTTTTTGACCAGTTGATCAATCCAAAAGAATTGAGAATGTTTGACTTCCTCAATGTACTGAGAAAGTAGACTATAATTCTTGCTACCTTATGCTATAATAAGAGCTGTCTGTAGTTAATATTGAAGCTCCTCAACAACCCTGATCTAGAGGGTGCAGGACACTTGATCAGTTTGGATGGGAAAAATGAGTTTCATTTAATTACTTCATTGTAGGGTGACATGGGATATTGTCAATGCATTGTAAAATATTTATTATTGTCATTTTTTTTACTTAGCATCATTAGCCATTTGGTCACGATTTTGGATTTTATCCATGCTTTCTTAATGTCTTTTCAAATAACAAAAATGTTCTTTACTTAAACCTTTAAAGCACGATGGGTGTTCTGCTTTTCCAATTGCTAATAGCCGAAGAAGCTCCAGTCCTGCTTGAACACAGCGGTGACTGTCACTCTTTCAATGATATCCAACCTGAGCAACATTCAGATTTTAAGGCCAAAGTTATGTTATGCAAAGCCCTTTAAAACAATCCCAATTCATCTGCATTTTAATATCCTTGGGTGTGAAATTTTCCAGCGATTCAGGAAATCTCTCAGCCCTGGCAGTAACATCATCTTGAACTGCTACAGCTGACTCCCCCACTGCTTTCAGCATGTTGTTGTCCTCTAAATTTTTGGAGCCACCTGTTTGAGGCCTTGAAAACCTCAATTATAAGTTATGTGGCAATTTCCAGGGCTTTGTTGTGTTAAGAAGCCTGATACAGGAAAATTTTTCACTTCCTATAACTGTTCCAAAAGAGTACAATTATTGTTAGGAACCACTTCCTTCACATATTTCATTGTTTGCAATTAGTCTCACACACACAAGCCCAGTCAATTTCAGTATATCACCTTTCTCTAGCTCTTGCTCTCTCCTGCACCAACTTCTGGAGTGCAAGGCTTGTATTCTTGGGCATGGTCAAATAGGTTCTAGAACACTAAGTATACTCAATGTTTACGACTCTGATGGCACCATGGAATTAACAAGGAGAATTTCCTCTGTAGTGGTAGGTGCTATTGTTTGTTAGACTTGTTCAGGAAAAACTTGCTTTGAGAGGAAAACAAACTAAAAAAGTGTCCCTTCTGCTCCCTTGTTCATGGACAATGCACCATCAGGTCATGCCAAGATAACATTAATGTGCATTGCAGGATCAAGAATTCTGAGAAAATCCCCATCACTTGACACTGATCACCATACTTTATCTTCTACCTAGGCTTCCCATTCTTAAAGGATAAGGATTTTCTTAATATCCTAAAACAATTTACTTGGAATGACCAAAGTATCTGATATTGCTTACCATAAAGATTTCCATCTAGGGAACAATCTTTCAAAGGGTGTCTGAATCCATAGGCAGCGGCAGTGTCCTTTTGTGGGAGTGTCTGAATTGCGAGAGGGTCTGTCTAAAAAGACTTCTATATAACTGAGAACAGGATTAGAATATTGTCCACGAGTTGGTGTCCCTGTATTAGATTTGTGTAGTTTCATTGAAATTTGCATATCTCGATATTTCATTGCAGAAAGATCCAAGGGGAGAAAAATTCCCAGAGAAACTAAACCCACATTGTGTTATACCATGTCTCTACCCATGATGTTTGTCATATCCATGCATAACCTTTACGTTAGGTTTTACAATTTGTAGTTCCCTAGAACTTGAAATGACACGTTAAACAGGCTGCTTACCTTTTTTTAACAGTAAAAAATTGCCTAATGAATGATAAATGGAGAGGTTAAAAACTAAATTTAATTTCATATTTTGTTAGTCCTACAATGTAAATTTCTAGGTGTGGTATTTCTTTTTCAGGGAGACTTCAAAATAATGCTGTGTTTTGAGTGAAATAAATAAAATTCTTTTTAACAGTGTAAATTTTGAAGAATTCAATAAAATTAATAAGAGCTAAGCATATTCATTATAATTTTGCATATTTTTACACCAACACTATTTCAATGGGGCAGTCCTTGCTTTTTCCTTTGGTGAAGGTAACACATGGCAATACTTAAGAGGAATAAAATTGCTCTTAAAGGTTCTCTGTGGGGTTTGAGCAGTGTGGAACCCTTTTGTATATTAAGCTATGAAGCCTCTTCATGGTGTTTGGACTGTAATGATATAGTTAGCTTTTATCTTTTCTATGCCCTATTTTGAGTCAAGGAATAATTTTAAACAAGAAATTCATTTTGGGGTTAACTTACCATAATATATTACCTTTTGCGTTATTTATTCTCATTTTAGTATCTTCGGGAATGAGCTAAAAAGTACAATTATTTGCTTGAATGAACTCTCTTCAAAATTCTTCGACTTGTATGGAGACTGAAAGTTGTCTTCTCATATAGTCGTAAAAAAACCCACATGCTAGACCATACATTTACTTAAAGTTGTATTTAAATGGGCTAATAGGCAAGAAGACTTCAATTTTTCTCTTGAGGATAAGGAATACAAAGGCTCTTTCAAGTCTTTTATTTAGTCTATTCAAATTTTCAATTCATTTGAAGAAAACTCTGCAGTACTTTCATTCAGTTACTGGAATTGATGGTCCCATGTCAGATAGATAATTTTCTCATGCTTGGATGATGCTGGGCAAGGCATGCATTCACCATATTATTAAAATTGCTCTGAATTAAGGAATATCCTCCCAATTATGCAATGAGATTGAGTGCAGAGTTCCAACATATGCACATGTGCATTTTTTTGTCGATTAAATATTTTATGGATGTTAATTGAAGTGAAATAAATTTTAACATTTATTCCATCAATTTGAATATTCTTGTTGACACTCTTACACCTTGGTCCAACATCCTTTGGATACTGATATCATTGCTTAGAAACATTCATCATCCTAACTAAGCCTTGCTTCAAAATAGATATTAAATGCATAACAGTTGAAGTTGGTATAGTAGGCTCCCATGGATAACCAAAAATGCCTTGACAATCCAAATAAGCTCTTTAATACCCATAGCATTTTTTGTCAAACTACAATTAATAAATGTTAAAGTTAGGATTTCCATTGGATATTACCAATATTTTTTAAGATTAATTAAATTTTGACCACATTTTTTGTTGATTGTAAAACATAGGGGCTAAAATCAATCCATAAATGTCAGACGACTTGTGATGCTAGAGTTAAAATTAAGATCTTCCATCTTCCAGATGGCTTGGTTTGAAGCCAAATGCCATAGTATGTCCTCACACATGTAAATGATCACTTACTGCATGCCTTTGGTTGCTTTGTCTCCAAATGAACATTTTTTCATGCTATAATTAAGTAAACACTAACTTCAGAGGTGATTAGGCTTCTGCCAAAGACTAAGCAAAGGTGCAGATCACATTCCCTGAATGGTTCAAAGTTGCGTACTAATGTCGTTGGGTTCGACATTGCTACACCCAGCCATAATTTATTGGGAAATAAATGTGGCCCAGAAAGTCTTTGAATTCTGATTTGTCAAATACTATATTTTTAAGTAAGCCATTTCAATGAGTTATTATTAAAGGTGTAACTGTTAATTTTTCAAATTGGTGCCCATGGAATATTTGTCATTACAACACTATCTATCCATGAATTCATGACCAAGAGTAACTTAGTTGATCAAGAAACAATTGTTACATTTCAGGTGCTTGATAAAAATTAACATTAAAATAAAACCATGAAAACCAAGATTAAAAGTTTTTTGCTATAATAATAATTATCTATTTTTCAGGTGCAGAATCAGCTTACAATAATGTGCATACGCATTAGCATCAAAGCCTGAATCTCCATCTATGCTGCTGGCCCAAGCTCTATATAATTAAAGCTCTACGTGGACTGCAAACATTGGAATTACTTGTCGAAAAAACGTTCGAGATAGTGAAATTTTGTCTCCCCGAAATGTTTGCATCATGTTTGATGTTCTCTATAGTCGCTAAATTGTAATTTGATTTTATGAAGTGTGTACAATATAACTTTTGTCAATGCTTAGGGAAAATATTTTGCTACTATGAATGTAACCTGACATTTTTCTACGAATAAACTTGTTGATATCAAACAGTTGCATTTATTGTGTTCCTTTCATCGGTTAGCTATTTACATTACCTCTAATGTTTACGTTCTGGACTTAGAATGATTTTGGATGTTTACACTTTGGACTTAGAATAATTTTTCAACTTGCTCAGTCCAGTAAATCCAGTAAATATCAGTAAATAAATTTCAGAAAAATTAAAAAATTTGAATAAAATTTCAAAAAAACTAGCATTTTGGAACAAAATTTGGCTAAATTTTTCGAAAATTTTCAAAATTTGGGCGAAAATTTGCTGTAAAAACTACTATAAGTCCAACTCAATTTTTAGGGTTTTCTGTTCAACGTTGAAACTTTGGTAATTAAAATTTGGGTAGGGTATTAGTAAAATTTTATTTTTTGTACTTAATTAATACAAATTTTTAAGAAATTGCACTCCATCATGTATGGTAGCTACTGGGTACTCAGAGTGATATGGAGCACAAGTCCCTCCAAGATAAGGCTTTCCTTATTCTCACTGCTATGAGAGACTTATACTCCACATCACACTGAACACCCAGTAGCTGCCATACATGATGGAGTAGAGTTGACATTGAAGGAAATTTTTCAGAAGATCCTGGATGGTCCACAATTTGGCTTCTGGTCTGCGCATCTACAGATTGCTTGAATCCCACCACTTTATGACAGCATAGAGGAGGCATCTTGCAGGAGTGATGTGGTAGGTATCTAGGCACTCATCCCAGCAATGACCCTGACAGGAATATCTTCTGATTTAAGTGAGGTCCTCTCTAGTATTGAGAATCTGAAAATAAATCAATATAAAAATGTGAGTGAAGGAAGTTTTACCCAGAGGCATGTCTAATACAGAAAAGTCTGGCCTAGGGGGTACAATTTTTGGCTTTAGTTAGGAAGTGATCAAAAATAAAACTTGAATTAGTTAATTTAACAGAATGATGATTATAGTGCATCAAAATAAAAATTTCACATATTTATTCCCCTCTGAAAAAATATTCAATTTTTAAATTAATGCCCCTTGTGAGATTGGCATCATTTTTAAAAGTTCTACTCAAAAATTGGTACTGAAATGATTTTTAAACGTAAGGTTTATCCACATCAGTTACATTTTATAACAATTTACCATGAACCATCATAAATAATCAGGACAGTTAACTGAGGTCAGCAAAGGAAATACAATCTTGACAATCTACATAATCTCTCCATGGCTGACCAATGTTGAAAATTTTTCACTACATGTCATTTAAATTTTATATTGAAATGAGTTAACATGTTCAGAAATTTTGGTAGAGTGATCGAGGACTGCCGCAAGGGGCTCAAACTGTAGCTACACCACTGGCTAGATCATTAGAAAAACAGAAGTCATCACAACCTTAAATGACAATTAAAATGGAAAAGTGAGAAAAAAGGAAATAAATAGCTTGAACACAGTCAATGTTCATTAATAAGGCACACTAGTCATAAGAATGCAAGAGCAAGGTCAGCTATTAAAATGTGAGATTGATCAGAGGCCCAATGATGGAATTTGACATGCTACTAAAACAGTGTTATTCAAGAGGAAACGGCTGTATTTAGATGCGCCAACTTCAGTCTAAACTTAGCAAAAGATGGCTACCTTTGCCATTCAGTTACAGCCAAGGAATCTCCAATATAAAACCAATGCTGGGAAGCAATAGATCCATGAAAACTCAACAACAGTTTAACAGCAGATAGTTCAGAAGGCTCCATCCTCCCCATTCATCATGTGTGAAGTTAATTTAGATGATATCCAAAATCCTGTGACTGCAAAAGATTAGAGGGAATAGTTGACCTTGCACACCAGGTATGAAATCCTACATACCAAGTTCATTCTCATAGATGTCTCCATTTTGGCAAAAATATTTCTTTAACTATGAGAGAGTTAAGTAGGTATGATTCAAAAAATTTCCTGGGTGGTCATCCATGGGGGAGTGAGCAACAATAATAGGCTTTTTGAAAAATTGAAGACAACTTCTCAGTAAACGAATTCAGACTTATGAAGAACAGGCACAAGGAAGCCACATGATGCCTGAGTGTAATGGTAGATAATAGGGATGGGCAAAACTACAAATATTGGTGCAAACAGATAACATTTTTTTCTATTTCGCCAATACTGGGTACTATAAGAAATCTGTATTGATGGAGGTACTAGTACTGAAAGTAAAAATACTCAAACAGCACAACCATCTGGTACACTAGCATTCAACTGTTAAGGAAAATAAATTGAATTATGATAATGCTAACGACTGGGATGCGTTGAAATAAATTGATATTTACCAAGACTAAATGAAAAACTTTCATGGCCACTGTCCTTAAGTAGTAGTATTGCAAGCTTCCATAAGAATTAATGATCAAATGAGTAGCAAAAAGCTTCTAGGTCAAGTGGAACCAGAATTAACCAGCACATTGATCACATGCAGCACCTAATTAAATTCCTGGATCTCTGTCCAAAGTATGAAAACTGAATGCCTAATTTTATACAGGAGCTGTAAGCTTTCTGAGTTCATAATCACAAGGTTCTCCACAATCAGTAATTTTAATTGGTGGCTAAAATTTGTCATTGGGATGACACATTTCCATTGTCTCTTTCAATAGGAGCAAAAATGGTCTTGAAGGTAGTTTTCATGCTAAATTTTCATTCAATCGACAAACTTGTTATTGAATAATGGAATGGAATAAGACAATTAATTAAACTCTTGTGCACTAGGACTACCAACCCTAACTGATCAATTTCAATCAGGGATGTGATCCTGAAAGGAAATATCCAATATTTTAACATTTTAGAGGTAATTCACAGAAAGCCATGAATATGAATTGGTTTGTAGTGATCGCTCACAAATGAGTATGTAACATTATCCTGTTACAAAAGACACAATATCATTAAGCAACCAATCTGGGAAAGTAAGAGGTGCATACTGTGTATGAAATCTTGGCAACATTTGAAGCTCAAGTAAATTTGAGGGGGCTAGGTAAACCTCCCAGGAAGTGAACCATAGTCCCTTGAGCTGTGTGTTGGAGAGAATTGAAATGGGAGCACATGGGCTCCTGTGTTGCAGAGGGAACCTTAAGTATGGAGATCACAGGAATTGGATATACTTTTCTGCTTCTATTGGATACACTCTGGTCACCCAACCACCACCGTGATAATTGTAAGAGTGTATTGCAAGAAAAAGGTTAATATGAATTTACTTGCAAAGGAGACAGAGGTGGATGGGGTGTGAGAAGCCATGCCGATGAGAGCAGTGATGTGGAAATATAAACCTTCAAGTGGGCCAAGAGTGCACGTCATCAGTGGAAGGCCTAAGGGCAGCTGGTGGGTGAGTCACAATATAAAGATTGGGGAAGGTTGGATGATGAACAAGTTATTAGTTTTGGCCACGCAGTCTTACGTAAATAAAAGTCTGATATCAGTGGTAAAGGTTATATGTTGGTAACTTATGCCATCTTACGTCTTAGACGTCTTACATAAAAACCAGACTGAGGTGGAACAATGACAAAAAGGTGGGAACAAAAACAACACAAACTCAGGACGGTAAAAAAATTGCCAACACAAACTGCATATACTTACACAAGGAAGAGTCAGTGAGTCCGAGGATGGAATAGTCAATGAGAAGTGTAGTATTAATGTTGGACTGCAATCTAAAATACACACTTTCCTTCTCCCATCCTTGCTTCCATGGTAATGAAGGCCCTGGTAGAAAAAAATTACAGAGAACAGAAAAAAAGTGGACCTCCATTATCTCCAACAGGCAAAAGTGCATTTGATTCATCTGGACATGGACATGCCATGAAAATAATTGCCCCACATAATGCACAATCAAGTGCCAACGGTCTCGCAAGAGAGCGGATGAGCGGATAGAGATTAGGGCACTCTTTTGTCCTAGGAGTGAGAAATTGCTCCTGAAGGCAGAAGAACCTTATAGTCAACGGCATAAGAATGGAGAAGGCAACGGGAAACCACTCCATTAAAAATCAACTGTGATATCCCAAGAATCAATAGCACACCATGTCAGCATCTTTTATAAAACATTCCGGAGTAATAGTCCCCCAATCGGATCTCCGGGTGGGGACTGCAAAAGATCAGGCAAGGCCAAAGAAGCAACTTAAAGTAGCAACATGGAATGTAAGAACACTCTTATGATGTGGAAAACTAGAAAACCTCAAATTAGAAATGGACAGATTGGAAATTGACGCTCTTGGAATATCTGAAATGCGATGGCCAGAACCAGGAGATTTCTGGTCAGGAGAGTACCGGATCATTTATACGGGTACAAATCAGGGTACTACTGGAATCGGAGGTGTCGGAATAATTTTAAACAAGAAACTTGGAAATCTTGTAAAAGGGTATGTGCAATATAATTCTAGGATCGTACTAGTCAAACTTGAAACCAAACCAAAGGATACTGTAATAGTACAAGTCTACATGCCAACATCCGCAGAAGAAGATGAAGTGATAGAAATTATATATGAAGATATAAATAATGTAATAAAGTATGTAAAAGGAGAGGAGAACTTAATAATAATAGGAGACTGGAATGCAAGCGTAGGAGAAGAACAAGTTGATGGAATTGTAGGAAAGTTTGGACTAGGATGTAAGAATGAAAGAGGCCGCAGGCTAATTGAATTTTGTGCGAAACACAATTTAGTCGTGGCAAATACATTATTCAGCCATCATAAAAGAAGAAGATACACTTGGAGAGCTCCAGGAGACATCAGGAGACAACAGATTGACTACATTCTAGTTAAGTCACGATTTAGGAATCAAATCATGGACTGCCGAAGCTACCCATCAGCAGATATTGACAGTGATCACAATTTAGTCATGATGAAGTGTCTACTTAGGTTCAAACGATTAAAGAAAAAACTTAATAAGACATGGAATAGAGACAATCTAAAAACTGACGAAACAATGATAGCTTATGCACGGAGAAGCGATGACATAGCATCAAATATTATTCGTGGAGGCGCAAATGAAGAATGGATTCAGATTAAAAATGGCATACATAAAGCAGCTGAAGAATCTGTCGGTAAAGTTATACCTGCAAACAGAAAAGAATGGATAACGCCTGAAATAGTTTTTCTCATCGAGGAGAGAAGAATTTACAAGAATGCCGCTGACGAGCAGAGTAGAACCAAATACAGAAAACTCAGGAATCAAATCAACAGAGAATCTAGGAAGGCCAAAGAAAATTACCTCACTGACATATGTATAGAAGTAGAAGAAAATATGAACAAAGGGAAAACCGACATAGCCTATAAAACAGCAAAACAGATTTTCAACAAACAAAACAAAAAATCTTTCGATACGATAGAGAACAGAGAAGGCAAAATGCTTTTTGGAGGCGATGCACTTAAGAGATGGAAAGAATATATTGAAGAGCTTTAGCAAGGAGGACCACTATTAGATAATGTAATGAATTCAAGTGAAGAAATAGAAGAGGAAGAACTAGGAGAAGATATTTTACAGGAAGAATTTGAGAAAGCATTGCAAGATTTGCCAGATAGGAAAGCAGTAGGCTGTGATGACATTCCCTCTGAGCTGATAAAAAAAAGCTGGTGACAAATTGAAAGCTTCTTTACTACAACTTATAAGAAAAATATACAAGACGGGTGAAGTTCCTGAAGACTTTCAAAAATGTGTGATGATTCCTATACCAAAGAAATCATCTGCTACGAAATGTGAGCAATATTGCACACTCAGTCTATTATCACACGCCTCAAAAATACTTATAAGGATAATCCTTAAACAAGTTGAAAGAAAGCTGGAAAACACTTTAAGTGAAGACCAAGTTGGATTTAGAAGAGGAGTGGGGACTAGAGAGGCAATACTCTCTTTAAGGCTTCTCATTGAAAAACAAATATCTAAAAATAAACAAACTTATGTTGCATTCGTTGATCTTGAGAAAGCATTTGATAATGTTGTATGGCCAAAAATGTTTAGGATTTTGGAAAAAGTTGGACTTAAGTACAACGATAGAAGAATAATATTTAAAACATATCAAAATGAAACAGCCTTAATTAGAAATAAGAATAAAGAAGATACAGCTATGATAAGGAAAGGAGTTAGACAAGGCTGTCCTCTATCACCAATAATTTTCAATGTATACATCCAAGAAGCAATCGATAAAGTAAGGGAAAATGTTGATGTAGGAATCAAAGTTAATGGGAAGAAAATAGATATGTTACGATATGCTGATGATATTGCCATAGTTACAGAAAAGAAAGAAGATTTAAAAATTATACTTAACGAGAAGGAAAGAATTCTTAGAGACCAATATGGAATGAGGATAAACAAGCAAAAGACTAAAGTGATGGTATGTGGTGCTCAAGACTGCTGTGAACCTGTAAGGATAAGAATAAATGATGAAGAACTAGGACAAGTTACAGAATACAGCTACTTGGGAAACAAGATAACAGAAGATCAAAGGAGTAAACGTGAAATTGTGAATAGAATACAACAAGCAAAAATAGCTTTCAATGATAAAAAGACTCTACTGATTTGTAAAAATGTTAGTTTGGAAGTAAGAAAGAGGGTTATGAAAGCTTATGTTTGGAGTGTGGCCCTTTACGGGTGTGAAAGCTGGACTATAGGAAAACATGAAAAGAGCAGATTAGAGGCCCTAGAAATGTGGTGCTGTCAAAGGATGCAGAAAATCAGCTGGTGAGACAGAATCACCAATGAGGAAGTGCTGAGAAGAGTAAAAGAAAATAGAAGTCTCTGGAGACAGATACAGACAAGGAGACTTAAACTAATAGGTCACATTCTACGATGCAATGATTTTATAAAATTAATAGCTGAAGGTTTTATTGAGGGGACAAATCGTAGAGGACATCCTAGATTAAGCTATATGAAGCAGATCATCAATGACTCTGGATGCGTCTCATATGGTGAAATGAAGAGGAAAGCTGAGCAAAGAGTGGAATGGCGTGCTATTGCCAACCAACCCATGGGTTGATAACCGAAGAAGAAAAGATAATGCACAAGATAAACTCTCTTATGGCACATGTGAAATAACATGTCTAAGCTGACGCTAACCCCACATACAATCTTCTAGGGAGGAACAAAGACCCTAGAAGAAGGAGATAAATTATATTCCCAAATTAGAACAAAAAATATTCTGCACCATTTGAGCAACAGAGAACACTAGCCATGGCTAAAATGGGTTCTTGGCGGAGACAAAGAGCCCATTCAAGTATCCTGATCGGCTGCAAGGACCAGTTGGCGGGGCAGCGAACCTAAAGTCATGACATATTGGCACGATATCTCGTCGATATACAAAAGTCAACAAAGAGAATGACACTAAATAAACTATTCGTGACATTGTCATTCACCAGTAGTTGTAATGCAATCATCAGCGTATTACTTTATATCAAAACAATGACATTGCTTTCAAAAGTAAAAAAGAATGAATAAAAGGATTTCTGGAGAACTTTAGGCCCTTTGTGTGTACAAAAAAAAACTGATATGAAATATTGCCTAGTTTTCTTTAGTTTTGGGAACTAAAATAAGTTCAATAGTTTCAGCATTAACTTTGTAAAACTTTTCCATAATGTACAGGAATTAACAAAAGCTATGTAAATTTTACATTGAATATTTATTGGGCTGTCCAATAAATATTCTATGTAAAACTTACAAAGCGTTTGAGTTTGCATAAAAAAGAAGTGTTTGCATACAAATACATCAAATTTTTATACTTAATTTTTACAACATTAAAAATTTTTTTTTGTATTTTTGTAACTTAAGGACCTATGTGCAATCTTGAGATTTATATTGATATTTTAAAAATTAATTTTCTTGAATTTATAGAAAAAGATGTAAACTTCTTTTCCATCTGAAGACCGAAAGGAATGATGGACCGAAAGGAATGATGGACCGAAAGGAACGAGGGACCGAAAGGGACCAGTAACCGAAAGTAACAAGAGACCAAGAGGATCGAGGGACTGAAAGGAATGAAAGGACTGGTTGGAACAAAAGGACTGGTCATTCTGTAGAAGTCAGTCCTTGATCCTTCCATTCAATCCAAGGACCCATTTGTTTGCGAACAACCCACCTCTAAACAAAAAGTCAAATGGGGAAACAGAATCCATTCCTGTGCATGTGAACCTAGGTTAAGCGGAATAGTAAAAACAATTCCATGCACAATTTTTACCATAAGTAAAACTCTAAAATATTTTTAATGCCCTCCCCCTAGCAAAAAACCCTAAGAATGGAACCAGTCAGAGATGTCGTTAGCACACTAAGTTCTACCTCATTATTGACTGACATCTTGTCGGGGGAGGGACACAGGACAATGTGGCATTGACCTTGACCACAACACTTACACGTCTCCCTAATCCTAACATTAACCCTCCCCCAGTGGCTAGTATCTTGCTGTAAGTTCTGTTTCATGGACATTGTGCTAAATTTTCAACAGCACTCCCCCCTCTACCTGCCCGTCACTCCCTTTTTCTTCCTTGACTATTGCACCAACCCATGCTCGCACACTTACCTCCCCTCCAACTCGCAGAACCCTCTCCTCTCTATGCAGAGAGTACATAAACATTGTTGCGTAGCCTAGCTTGCAACTGAAATCGAATCATTTTCCTACATGCTGCTGACAGGGTGAGACCATACCAGAGAATGTTAGGGACCTTAGGGCAACTGCTGATTGATTTCCACAATGTCACACAATGTATTAACACTGAAAAATAAACTGGAATAGATCCATTGCTTTGAAAGAGAAAAACTTTCCATGAAGCAGATACAAGAGAGGTTAAAGTGTAGAAAGATGCAAGTTTACGAAGCAATGAAGAAGGACAACACTTAGAAAGAGTTTGAAAGAGGTAGGTCCTATTGTACAGGAATTGTATTGTAAGGAAAAAAGGAAAAACAGACAAAAATTAAAGATTATATGTGTATTTTATAGATTGCTTTTTATGTTAATATATTCAAAAAAATTTACCACAATAAAAATAATCAGTCACAAACACCAATTAATCAATATTATTGTGTTTGTACTATCGGTATGGAACAATCGATGCTTAAAAATACTTGTAGGTAAAAAACCAGTACTTTCATAGGCAAGATCATGCCAAGTAGAGAAAACAGTACAATTGAACAAGCCAGCTTATGCAGCTTTTGTAGACTTGGAGAAAGCCTCTGAAAATGTTCAATGGAACTAACATTCAGGCAGAATAAAAAACACTGAATGGATTACATCAATGGAATAATTATCTGCCAGCTATACACAAAGAAAGTTACTACAGTGAGTATAAAAATGTAGAAAAATATAAGCCAAAATTAAAAAATGAGTTAAACAAAGATGCAACCTCTGTCGCAGTAATGTCAAGTACATACTTGGAGGAGGCAATAGAAGAAGTACAGAAATTGGATTGAAAGTAGTTCAGGTTAGAAGAGAAGAAATAAACATGATCCATACTGCAAATAACAAGTCAGGCATAGCAGGAAATTTCTATGATCCGCTAAGATCATTGTTCAAGAATATAGTTAGAAAATAAATAAAAATACTAATATCCTAGTGCATGGCAGAGAGGAAGAGAATTTAAAGCAAGTGGCCCTCTGAAAGGTGGCAATGAAGTAAGCCCTACTGGTGGTCCACCAGAAAGGTTGGAAGAGGATGTCCATTAGGCCGGCCCTTATTTTTCAGAATTGAGAAAAGTTATGTTTTCCTAGTCTCAAAATGATCCAAATAAGGTTCATATACACGTGCTAAAATTTGGTTACTTTAAAATAACGGGAACCCGTGCCCCAAGGGCCCTGAGTACTGAGGACCTTCAATTGAGTTTTTTGGGGCTGAAAAGTCACTATCCTTATGAAAAACGTGAAAGTAAAGCCCTTTAGGGCCGAATTTCTGTTTGTTTTGACCTATCTCTAAGCGTTTACGAGATATGGTCCGTCGTAATGCGATCCACCCTCCAGGGCGCTACCCCGCACCACGGCGCCGCTGAGGTACGGCACCACTTGCTAGAGACTTCCCCTCCACCCCCTCCCCGCCCTCGGCAAAGTCTTTTCTCCTGCTGGCAAGATATACATTCAAGTGGTACAGACTTGAACAGGTTGTTCCTCTTGTGACATGATTAATATTGTTAAAGCCTACAATGTCACTTTTCACCCTTCAACGCCGTCCTACGTGCTGGGTACCGACCCCTTTAACCTTACTTTTTTGCCGCCATACGGCCGCACACCGTTTCAGCACGCTTTGTTTCAAAGTGATCTTTATGTATAAAATATTATAAGTATGTGATACAATTGTGTATGTGAATTACAAAGGAATGAAGTAAATTAGCGGGGCTTCCAGGGCTCCCCCAGTAGATAGAAATATTCAATAAAGAAGAAACGAGGCAGTCAGTTCACTGATGTAGATCGATCTGGAGAGAGAGTTAGTTCTTGTGCATAGTGTGCAAAGGATAGGAAGTACTAAGTTTTTGAGGATTGAAGGAGAAAAGTAGTGAAACAACTAGTTTATCATGGATACACGTGACGTTCAGTTTAAGAATAGGCCAACAAGGAAAGGCATGAAATTACGACTATATTCAGAAATTGAACTGGTTGGAAAAGAAAGTGAAGAAATACTTAGCTCAAAGTTACCTACAGTGAGAGAAGTACTGTGTGTTTTTTCTATCACCTAAGGGGTTCGAAATGCATTAGACTTAGTGCGAGAAAAACCGTAAGAAATGTGTTTCATTTATGGAACAAAACGAGAATTCCTGTTATTACGGAAATTAAGGCGATTGAAAAGTTAGAAAAATTACACAAAGAATGGAGGAACGTGGGACGGCATAAAGAGAGAGCGGGAACTACCGTGGAGATGAAGAGAAGAAAATCTTTCGTATCAAAACTTGATGATTTGTTCGACATTGAGTGCCATTGAGTTTTTGATGCACGAGGAGGAAAGTGCAGTTAATCTCTCGGATAAATGTGCTTGGGCTGAAGAAGTCAAATTCTTACGCGATCAAAGAGGAGCACGAAATGCAGTTATTGGTGGAATAGATTTCAATATGATCAAGAAGGAAGAAAAGGTTGCTCATAAATTATTAAAGAAGCTGCAGAGGGAAGAAAATTTGCGTGAAAGAAGAGTGAAGGATTTGGAATCGCGTCAAATCTCAGGTAATTCTTCCAATTATTAAACACTTTTAAATGCATCTTCTTCAGAGTGAGAGGTACTGTGGTTGATTTCGGAAAGGAGAGTCAAGCAGCCCACTGCAGGTGAAAATCAATGTAACGGTAAAATATCTGATATTTTCAGGTACCATGGTAGACTCCAACTTAGTAGATAGTGCATTCTCTGAGGAGGAAGATATGGAGCCTTCAACTTCTGGATCCCCTATCACCAAAAAGAGAGGAAGACTAGACATTATTAGCCCAAAAGTTATCGAGGTGATTAAGTCAGTTACGAAGAAGGAAGAGAGCTTTCAAAATTTATTACAAAGTGTAAATTTTCATCGTAGCACAACCCCTAATGTGCGCAAAGACACTTTAACTGCCAAATACGGTCTGTCAGTGGAAGATTAGAAATACACTGAAAATGTATTTTATTTTGGTTAATATGTACTTAAATTCATGGACAGAGTGAACATAAATTGTTCACTTTTGATTGGAAATGTTGTCATGTCAATTAAATCCTTTCTAACAAGCACATTTCTTCAGAGGCTAGAACTTGCCAGCAGGAGAAAAGACTTTGCCGAGGGGGTGGAGGGGAAGTCTAGTAAGTGGTACCTCAGCGGCGCCGCGGTGCGGGGTAGCGCTCTGGAGGGTGGATCGCATTACGACGGACCATATCTCGTAAACGCTTAGAGATAGGTCAAAACAAACAGAAATTCGGCCCTAAAGGGCTTTACTTTCACGTTTTTCATAAGGGTAGTGACTTTTCAGCCCCAAAAAACTCAATTGAAGGTCCTCAGTACTCAGGGCCCTTGGGGCACGGGTTCCCGTTATTTTAAAGTAACCAAATTTTAGCACGTGTATATGAACCTTATTTGGATCATTTTGAGACTAGGAAAACATAACTTTTCTCAATTCTGAAAAATAAGGGCCGGCCTAATGTCCATGCTCTTGCCCACTTCCGCAAGGAACAGCAGAAGTCACGGTTTGGTGGCTAGCCCAGCAGCTCATGCAAGGTCCAGTAGCCACCTCACAAGTGAAAAGAGGTTCCAGCTAGTGAGAGGCAACATGGAACATATTGCCAAGATTGTGCAGATGTATTATGATGGTTGAAGGCAGATGTATTAAGAAGCCTTCCAAGATACCTTTGCTAGCCATTCAAGAGTTAACAAAGTAGGGGGATAGAGTCTATAATATACGCAAGCAAGGGAAGTTATGCAAGATGAAATTCCCCATGAGGAGTGAAAGTGGGGCTGATGAGCTACCTGGTCTCATACAGAGTGACACCAAGGGTCCCATTATTCTCTATCCAGGGGAGGAGCTACGTTTGTCCTGACATTCTTGGATGACTACTTGAGGTATGTTAATATGCAGTTTCTTGAGCAGAAAAGTGAAGCTTTTGTTGAGTTCCACACATTCCAAATTCCGGGACTTTGCATCAGGGTAAAATTGAGAGACTTAGGACAGATAATGGATTAGAAATTTGCTGCAGTGAGCCTTAGGAGTATTTATAGAAGAATGGTATAGAACCCATGATAAAATATAACACAACAATAGTAATATCCACACTTTAATATACTACTTCAACACCAACCATGGTTTCGACATACTATGTCATTTTCAAGGTGATGGGACAGACACTCTCACATGTATTTATACCAGAGCGACCATAGCCAAGGTAGGAGGGGGGGTATATGGAAAGAGGCATGGGGGGGGGGGGTGAAGGACGAAAGTGGAAGGGGAAAGAACAGTTTGGGTGAACATATGAAGGTCGATGACGTAAAACAGAGACAAAGTGGGGTGTGGGTGAAGGTCAGGGTTTTGTTATAGGGACGCTTAGCTTTAACAAAGGTGAGTCAGAACAGAATAAAACATCGTTGCAAAGTTCATCCGGGCTATTGACAATTTCAAATTTTTCCATAAAATCCAATTTAAGCCCTTTGTTATTACAATGTAAAATATCTATGTCAAAGTTGCTAAAATGATTACACCGGCATAAATGATTTGCAAAACAAGATTTTCCATCATTATGTATAAAACTTCTTCAATGTAACTTCACTCTGTATTTAAAACTTCTACCAGTCTGTCCAACATAACAAATACCACAGTCCTCACACTTTAATTTATACACTCCACTTTTGTCCATTAGGTCATAATTGTCCTTAGAATTAAATAAAATCTTGTCAAGCGTTATTGTTGTGTTATATTTTATCATGGATATATCACATTTCCACCAAGTAAAGATTGAAACGATTTCATACGATGGTATAGAACATTTGAAGTCGAGCCCCAGCTGCCATAGTTTGACTCCAGTATACAAAAGAACTTTTGGGATGATGCTGTCAACACTGCTTGCATCACCCACAATCTGTACCCCAGCCGAGCCATGAATGACATCCCTGCTCATCTATGGAATCCTATCAAGAAGTGTGGAAGGGGTTGACGAAGCTATAATTCTTGGGATGCCAGACTTGGACTCTACTTGAAGGAGGAGGTATGCTAGATCCAAGAGTTGAGGTATGGGCATTACTTGGTGATACTGAGGGAGTTAAGGGGGCTTCCATCTCTGGTCTTTTTGAAGGTCTGTAATTTTAAGGACAGATGAATTTGATGAGACCAAATTCCCATTATTTAGGCATCATGAGGAATATGAAAGGAACCCATGACCAGTACCTAACCCAAATGCAGTGGAGGAAACTGATGCAAGTAAAATCTCTGATGTTGACGAAGAAGTAAGTGAACCACACATGATAGATCTTGCACTGGCTTCTGCCACCCCTATTCTACTGGATATGGATGCTGTCTTACCTGATATTAGCACAAGAAATCAAAGAGAGGTGGAAAGCATGGGAGATAAAATAAATGAAATATGAAGGGGGGGTGTCAGTAATGAAAGATGAATTTCAATAGCTAAAAAACATGTGTACATGGGAAATAGTGGATGGGTCAGTAGACAGAAAATTCATTGTCTTCATGGATAGTTAAGATGAAACTCAATCCTGACAGATGTGTTTGCAGGTTTAAAAAGCGTCTTGAAGCACAGGGATTTTTACAGGAATGAGGTCATGATTAAAAAGATAAAACTTGAACCGAGATGTGACACAAAAACACTGGTAGAGGAAGGGCACAGAGAAAGATTTGACAAAGGCATTGTTGAGAAACTAAAAATTGAAGGAGAAATGGGCACTGAAGAAAATGGGATGAGCAGAAGAGGACAATCACAGAAGTAGAAGAGGAGCAACTGGTGAGCAAGAGGTCCTAAATGAAGAATCCACAGATAATGATGAAGATTAGGAAAATAACAGATGAAAGAAGAAAATACAACAACCCCAGAAGCGATGTTAAAGCCACCCTCTGCAAGATGCTTAGGAACCAAGTCAATTGAGGATTCCAGAAAGCAAGGGAGAATCAGATCAAATTCTGCTGCGAGGAAGTTAACAAAAACATGAAGAAGAGTAACAACAAAACAATTTATAAACTAGGGAAGAAACATATTAAAGAGATAAAAACAAAAAATAAGAACATCTGGGATGCTAATAGGAATATACAGATATAGGATGAAGGCACTGGGAATATATGGATGCGATACATTGAATAACTCTACCAAGGGCCGAAGCTACAGGATGAAAACCTGATAAAGGACGAGTGGGATGTTGACGATCCTCGAGGCAGCCTGGGGCCCACACATACTGAGGAACAAATTTGATAGAGCAATAAAAGACTTCAAGAAAAAGCCCATGGAGCAGACAACATTAACGGAATAATCATCAAAGCACTAGGAAGTAACGGCAAGAACAACCTAGGTGAAATAATCAAAGCTACATACCAAAGAAGACAAGGACTGAGAAATGTGAGGAGTGCTGAACCTCGAGTCTAGTGTAACATGCATCCAAAATGCTAACGCATAGCCGCATAAGGAAGGAAAACTTTTTTGTCTGCTGAGAAAGCTTCACTTACCAAGTTGGGAATTTTACTCCAGGTTTGAAGAAAAGATAATGATATTATCATTATGAGTCTTAGATGGACATATAGTCAAAGTGTAACATTTCATGCTAATCATGATCATTGCAAAAATGGAATGTGAGTTGGCTGAAGGCATTTGAAAATATGTCAAGAAGAAGAAATTATACTCAGTATCAACACAAAGATACAAAGTAAATAACCTAATGTCATGGATGATAGATGGCTTTCTAGGGTCAGGCAAAAGATATAAAGGCTCGTCAATATTGATAAAAATAAGAAATTATTAAGGTAATTTAGCAGCAGATGGGAAACTAGGGCCAACAGAATAATATAATTTTGAGGTGAAAAATGTCATTATTCAGATATGTGATAATAGTGCAAAGTTTCAAAGAAGAGGTAAACCCATTTTAAAATAATCTTAAAGAATCACAGAGTAAGTACCGGACAATTGTCCAACTTCATCTGAGTTTCCCTGTCTAAGCAAAATAAAAGCTTTCAAACCGCAATCAGAATAATAAATACACTCACAATGCCATGGAGTTTTAACTCACTGCTGAGCTACGTAAAATCCACAAAAATAGTAGTAAATCCGCTTCCTATCTCCAGCTCACGTTGTGAGACGCAACGGTAATAACCCTCATTACGTACAAAACGACCGATCTACTAATTATTCTACCCTCCCCTCCCTTCAAGTATTAAGCTGTCATAAATTTTCTGACTTACCGTGGCGCTCTGCAATCCAGGATGATACACAGTGACTCACAGCTGGGCATGAAGATGGCAGCTGTCATCAGGCATGAAGATGGCAGCTGTCAGCTATCATTCAGGATAACGTTCCTGTGCTAGGATTCCCTGAAAATTACCAAAGATAAATGACATTGAAAACCCAAACGTTACTCGACATTTAAACCTGTACTGTGAAATCAGTATAAATACCATGATATCTGCCACTAGGGTGTATGGCACGGGGTGATTCCACACCAAGCATGCAGCACTCATCCCTGCCGAAATCAGAACCACATAAGTTCGCCCGGATGCCAGGCACAGGCACTATAGGGACTTTGAAATAGAGTGCTTGGTTTTAACATCATTAATTTTTTTAAAGTGATGTAGACACAAGTTGTAAATAGAGATCCAAACTTATTACTTCCTTTTCTTATACTTGATTTTCAATAGCCAGGTTGAATCCAGTGCATTCCCATTTTTATGTCGTTATCATAAAAATATTAGTCGTTGTCTCCGTCATAACATTCAAGGTGCTAGCAATGATACCTGATTATTTACAGTATGGTTTATCATCTAGGGAAACTAGACTTTATCACAAAATAACTGGATTTTGATGCCAATAGCAGACGATTCCTTATTTTCGAGCTACCACAACAAACGGTGGCCATGACACTTCGCTACAAATGCTCCAAAACTGTTCCACTGAATCTGTTGGGAGCGTCTGAGGCATCATTGGAATGCCGTTTGGGAGCGTGCGGAGTGTTCACTGGAATGCACCCCAAATGCATTCAGGATAACAATGTATGGTCAGTTGAGAAACTAGGAGAGCGCTACGTAGACGAACATGCTATTTGGAGGTGCACTATTTAAGATACAACTATTGGTTCGTGTCATTAATGCGACAGATGAATATTACTACAAGGTACTAAATAATGCAAGAGCTATATCATGCCGGAAATTTCATGCGGGGCTGGTTGCAAATGACGAGCTAAGATATTTTATGCAGGTGTAAAACCTAGTTTACTGAGTGAGGGTGAAAGTATCATAAATTTGATTTATCGCAACTATTATGGTCTCTTATTGTGCGTGGAAATAAATGGCATATATCTATCAGTTATGCAGTCTTGTTACTAAATTAAATCCAGTGATCGTTTCTACCATACTAATAGTTTGTCTCAAGCAAAATATGTTGATCGTCCATCAAAAAAGTCTACAATAAATCATACTTATCATAAGATCATATAGTCACATAAATTACATCTCCTAAGGTATCACAACCGTATCCCTCTTGTACGGGAAAAAAGGAAAATATCACGTTACAATGGAGAAGAGAACAAGTGTTCACAAAATACCTCACATGGAAATTTGATCTAAAATAGCATTTAAAATAAATGGCGGGAAATCAAAGATTTATCAGCAATTAACGTTCATTAATATATTATTTCTGTGAGTGAGAGTTGATTACCTTCAGGAAGTCCATTTCTAATGCACTGAATGAACCAACGTTGCACTGCTTCCACGCGAATTTGCCTCCCTAATGAATGATTCCCCGAAAATCACAGTGGTGGCACGACGAGCGTTTTCCTTCGGTATCTATGGAGGGGGATGGAGGGTAGTCAGTTGGGCCGATGACGTAAACATAAGTTGAATAGGCCAGTTGGAGGGTGGTAGTCGACCGAAGCTAGGTTGACTGAACTGTGATGATGCTTTTCATAGAGATCCAACACTTCCTGTCCCTGCAAAATCGTTCATCCTAACCTTTTGTATTCATCTTAAATTGATAACGAGTTGGAAAAGTTGGATCATCATGTTTCAGTATCCTATATTTCTGCTTCATTCCCGGTTACAAGGAACCTGTATGTCATCAAGATGCAATAAGGATATACCACCTATGTGTGCGTTCCAGTGAACGCTCTGGACGCTCCCGAGCACACCCGCTCCAAACAGCGTTCTACTGATGCTCCCTACTTGGATTCAGTGGAACGATTTTGGAGCGTTTGTAGCGAAGTGTCATGGCAAAGTTGGTAACGCAAAACATGGAAGAATTGAGGAAAGAGGAATTCAATGCTATCATTGAAGCAATTATGGTGCCATTACCATATTTAACAGAAGGCGATGAAGAAGAAAGAGTATTTCTGGAGCTGGCTGAAGAGATACGGGAAGAGAGAGCGAAAATTTCCAGAATTGAGGGCTTCGTGGAACAGATTGTGCCCACATTTTCCACTTCGGAGTTTCAAGCACACTTCAGGTAAATATATTATGATTTTTCATGGTTGTGCACTACGTGCCTACTAAAGAAGAAGAATCAGGTATTTGAATTTTCCAACCAGAGTTCTTTTTGGCTTTATGTTATGCTAGTTGTTTTATTATCTCTTTTTGTTTTATTTACGTTCGGATAACAAATAGAACGTAATACATATTTAATTTTATGACATTTTTAAGTATTGCTTCGTACAGATCTTAGCTTTCTTTAAAAATTCTCTTACTCAGCATATGGACTTGGTGTGAAGAAACCATTTTAGAAATATTGTCACCTGAGACGGGCTGATGAGGTTGAAGTGGCTGAAGAAAAAGAAAAGAGGCAGACACTGGATGATGGAAATCCAGGAACAAGTGATAAGTATATTGATGAAATTTTTTAAATTAATAGTTGCGATAAAGCTAAAGATAATATCAGAAGAGAGTGGAAGGATCTTATAAGGATTAATTCAATGGAAATAGTATTTAAACTAGATACGGGTTCATAAGCTAATATAATGCCTTGATATAACTTTGATAAGCTTAGGTTAAGGTATGTAAAGCTAATGGGGATCTTAAGGTGTGCTTACACAATACTGAGCTACATAAGGCAATAGTTTATCAACCATGTATGATCCATACATTTTGTGAGACAGCAGCTATTATTGGCAATAAGAAGTTTTACATGGTTGTCGATTTAAAGGATGAAGTTTTACGAAGTATCCACTGAGAAATCCACTGAGATTAATCTACTGAGAAAGGATAATGGCGAAGTGTTGACAAACAGCTCGGACAAAACTAATTTATTAAACTTCTACCTCCAAAGCGTCTTCAAAGAATATATCCATTAACGATTGTTAATACAACAGTTAATTATCGTTACCGGCAAACAATGCCACCCATTGATGTGTGTGCTCACGGAAGTGTATTTGTTGAAATCGCTCAATCCAAATAAGTCATCAGGTACTGAAAAATTTCTTTCCGGCATGTATAGAGCACTAGCTTTAGATATAGTCCCATACTTTCAGATACTATTTTGAAAATCCATCTAGGAACATGTAGTACCCTGAGACTGGAAAATTGCCAATGTAACACCCATATTTAAAAGTGGTGATAAGGAACAGCCAACAAATAAGAGACTGATATCCCAAACATGTATCTCATGCAAAAACCTTGAACATATAATTGTAAGTTCAGTCATTAAACACCATGATTTACAGAATTTGCTAATGAAAACAACACGGATTAAGGAAAGGAAGATCTCGCGAAACCTCATCAGCACTGTTTGCCCATGATATTTTTAGTCTCACGAGAAGATGTTCCAGTAGACGCAATTATTCTTGACTCTAAAAAAAGCATTGGATAAAGAGTCCCACATAAAACTATTGATGAAACTAAAATATTATGGACACCATGATCTCACAATAACAGTTTTTGTTCACTTTCCACAGAATTTTATTCACTGACCAAAGTTTCAACATAAGCCATGTCATTTTCCAGATCTGTGGAAAGTGAACAAAAAATTAAAATGTAAGATCATGGCGTCTGTACTCAATTTCTACAAAATATTGCCTAATATGCTCAACTTAATAAAATCTTACAGCTTAGACAACGATGTAATTTCCTGGATTAGAGAATTCCTAAGCTTCCTAAGTTAAATTCACTTTGCGTATCCCACAGGGGAGTGTCATAGGTCTCTTATTACTTCTACACATAAACGATATTGGTGAAGTAGTAGATAGTAAACTCCGACAATTTGCTGACAATGATATGGAGTACAGGAAAATCTGTAGTAATAATTATAAGGAAGCGTCAAAGAAGGACCTCAAGGCAATTCAAGTTTGCACAATGTGTATCAGCTGGAGTAAAATTTTTATAAAATGTGTTGCTATAAACTTCTGGAAAAGAAAAAAAATCCCCTCAGTACAGCTATAGAATACAGCATACTCAAATGGAGAGTGTATAATTTGCAGAATAGCTCGGAGTTAAACGAATTATCTCTCGTGGAGCAAACATATTCCAGAACTAACTGGTCAAGCTAATCGTTAATTTGAATTTTTTAAAAGAGTAATTGGATACTGTGTGATGATAAGTCAGAAAAATCAGCCTCTCCTTCCTTGTTAGACCTCAATTGGAAAATGTTGCCAGTGATTGGGGTCCTCATGAGGTAGGCTTAAAAACTGAGTTCGAATGTATGCAGAGAAGATCAACATGATACGTGAAAATCTGTATTTTAGTTTGGTTCGTGTTACTGACCTAATGTAACAACTGGGATTGAATTGTTATCACACCATCGATTGAAAATTAAACTCAATCCATTATGTAAACTCAAAACCAATTTATTTTCCGAAGAAAAAAATTGATTTTGGGTTAACATAATAGATTTAGAATGTCACTATCTTAAACTCCAGCATCAGATGTAGATCAGATCATGAGAATAAAATAAGAGAAATGGATTGAAGAACAGACATTCAAAATATCGTTTTCCCCGTGATCCATAAGAGACCTTAATGGCAGGCAATGAGATTTTGAAGCAGATCAGCAAGAAATGAAGCTGATTAGTTGATATGCTCACTAATGTTTGCTTTTTAAATCTTCTAAGTTGTACTCACATTACATTTCGCATGAGCCCGGCATGACTCTGTTTCTCATTTACGTAGTTACAATATATAATGTAAATCAAATAGTGAATATAGCAATTGCAGCATACTTATAGCGTAGTACATCTGCATCTACAAAATAGCGTGCAATACACCACTAGGGTGTGTGGCACGGTGTGATCCCACACCACGCTTAAGTCCTCATCCCTGTCGAAGTCAGCACCGTGCACATTCCCCCGAATGCCAGGCGCAGGCCAAAAGTAGTCAGGACAACAGTGCATGGTCAGACCAGAAACTAGGAGAGCACTACGTAGAAGAACATGCCACCATGCAGTACACTACTCAAGATACAACTACTGGTTATTAGCATCAAAGCAACATATAAATAGCACAACAATATACTAAATCAAGCAAGAGTTTATCATGGTGGAAATGAGATGTGAGGTTAGAAGCTAATAATCATGTTAAGATATTTAGTACAACTGCTAAGACCTTTGCGAGGGGTATGCAACTCTGAGAAATATGCTTGTTAAGAAATGGTGGCAAAATGGAAAGAAATGGATGGAAATGGACAGAAATGGATAGAAATGGACAGAAATTGGTAAAAATGGACAGAAATAGTTAGAAATGGACAGAAATGGATAATAATGGACAGAAATGGAAATGCAGAGTACACTTGTTTTTGAAGTTGCGTACCCCTAGGACCCATGTTACCTAGTCAGCAGAAGAAGAGAGAAAGGGAGTGAAAATAGAAGAATGGAATTTCAACATTGTTTGCTCAAGCAAAATCCCTAAATTTCGTATAAAAATATTGAAAGGAAAGGATATCCTCCTTTTCAAACTAGCAATCATCCTAACGAGACTTTTACTAAGCATAATGGTCGCTTTGAGGAGACAAAGTTTGCTTTTGCAGCAAGTGGATGATCTTGAGCAAACTTTCTCTTCTCTGAAGATAGCCAAGGTCTGTCCAAATATCAAAGCTGGTAGCCTAAGCTGAAGCACATAGCAAAGATACATAGCAAATTTACTCAGCGAGCTTGGGTACTTCTACATGACCACCAACTCAAGTACTACGTCACCTAAGTATACTCATGCCTTGTTGACTTGATTGTGATCTGATATGGACATGCACATGCGTTCTCACACCATGCAGGTTTGAGTGTGGCATGGTGATGATGTAGAGGAAGCACCCAATTCCGCCCAGCAAGTCTGCCTTGTATCTTGCCATGAGCTTAGGATCAAGCTAGATGCTTTGGGCAACCGGCTTAGATATTCAGACCACTTCTGCAAAGCTAAAGGTTGCTCAAGGTCATCTATGCACTGCTAAAGAATAATTTGTCCCATGATACACCCATTTCAGCAATGGCTTATGCAGGCCCGATTCTATAACTGGGCAAAATGGGAACTTGCCCAGGGGCGCAAGGGTTTTGGTGCATAAAGGGGGCGCAAGAGAAGATTGGTCTCAAACAAGTTAATTACCAGATGACAAAAGTGAGGTAGAAAAAAATTAAACGCCGATAAGAGGTTAACACACAGCAAACCAAAGTGTATTGTTTCGTTAAGGTTGTACTGTAGAGTGATGTCAACAGAGTTGCCACCACTACAGAGTTTGACCTTTGCACTGTTGAGAGAGCGCGCGCGTACTACTGTAATCGCCTCTATCCCCACTCTGCCCTGGGGGGCACACATGTTTAATTTGCCCATAGTGCCACGAGGGTAAAAAACGGGCCTGGGCTTATGCCTCCGGGAAACACCTATTTTGAAATGTGAAGATTCAAAAGGAATTGAGTGGAATTTATATATTATGAATTAATAAACTGTGTAGTTTTCCTCAATACACAATTTATTTCCCTCCAGGGTTTCAATGTAAGCACATCATATTCAAGTGTCAAGTGGTGCCCACAGGTAAGTCCACAAGCACTTAAACATGTTTGAAGGATGGGGTTCTAGGGTTAGCACACATTCGTTGCAACCCTTTCGTACACATCGTTGCTCAGTAAAGTTGCCATTTGGAACTTTCCAGAGCAAGGATGGTTACGGAAGGGTTTGACACGGCAACTTTCCAGAGCTGCATCAAGTTTTAATGTTTGCTGCAAACCTCCATCAAGTCCCAGAGAGGCAATAACTTCCAATAGGCAGCACCATACTTCAGAGTATGAAAAAATGAGTAAAAAATCACAAATTTTTGAGTCAACATCATGCAACAAGACAAGGGATGAAGGCACAGAAAAGAGCTATATGAGGCCAGTAATCTATTTGGAGGATAAAAAAGGGACTGAAAGCATAATAACTGAACTCTGATGATCCCAATACCAGTGAATGTAGGTGGATGGACAGGACGAGATTATCTGTGCAAAATGAATGATGATAGAGAGGCAACAGAGGTAGATATGCAGATAATGGGAGTCTCATAGTCTAATGACTTCTCCCAGCCAGAAGTAAGGGGATAAAGAATACAGGGATTGGAACAGCAGTGGAAAGGGAGGTGTAGTCTAGGGGCTGTGAACCCTGAATAACCCTAGGGTACAGGTCCTCCAGAACATCTTCTCATGATTCCTCCTCCACCTAAGTGAAAACACTAATTTTTAAAATCCCAATATCTTGCTAATTAACACACGATTGAAGCACACTGCAATGTGCCGCAAAAAAACTCAAAAGCATGGCATGGTCATCTGAACAGAAATAGTAACTTACTATTAACTTTGCAAACTCAATGATGATATTTTTAACAAAATTTATAATTATCAATTCTATATTTGGATTTTTACAGTAATTTCTCACATTCATACAATTCATAAGTAAACAGAGGATAGTGAAAGGACAGGAGTTTAATGTAATGGTTCAACTGCCCTTTCCATTTAACCACTACACTCGATTCAAATGATTCTTGCTCGGCATAGAATTGCTTCAGTGAGTGACCAGCTCCCTCTTGAGGATTGCTTCCTTTCCAGTTCAACCTCCAGAGATCTCTGATGTTGCACACTTCACCTGAAGTATTCATATTTGTTTGCTTAGGAGACTGATTACTGAGATTATCTGCTTCATTTTTCCAACTTATGAGCTTTTTCAACAGGTACAGCATGTACCAACTGTTTTCTAGAGAATGGGGCTCAAAACTGGGTCCACAGCCACAGCCATTGGCTGTGCTTTTACCCTGCTGAAGACCATTTTGAAAATCTTCAGATATTTTTAGAATGGCGTCCATGATAAGAGAAATCATTTTGTCCCTCAAGTATCCTGCTTTACAAAGTTCCAGGATTAGGGTACAGTGTCTCTCCCAAATATAGGCCTAAGAAGGAGATGAAATCGATTTTTGAACAACCATTTAGGGTTACAGGTAAAGATAGGTCAGTCATAAGACAATAAGCATTTTGTTAGTGATGGAAGTAACAATTATTTCACAATATTCTACATAGAAACATAATTCATTGATACTTATCATGCCATCAAAGTATTTTGTTCTACAGTACAACTACATGCATAAGAAGCAAAAAAAAACCATTTTCATTTTTTTAAATACACAGCAAAATGCACCGAGAAAAATATCATGAAATTTGCCACAACCTTATAATTTCATGCATGATATATTTATTTGTTTCCTTCAAAATAAGGGATTCTCAATGCAAGCCAAGATAAATTATCACAGCAATTCTGTTACCCAATGAGTTTTTATGGGGCCGCTTTCCTCAAATTGTTCCTAGCTCATAACTGCCAAATTTCAGATCAGGCTTCCAAAATTGTTAAAGCATATGTAGTATAACCTATCCAGAGCATAACACGAAGGACTGAAGCTGCGAGGGTCAAATGAAATATTCTCCTTTGCATATTGCCAGAAAGGATCATGGATAAAAGAATTCAAGTAAAGTCACCAACCAATCATCAGCAAGGAGTTAAAAGCAACAGCAAAGAGTTCACTGGATGGACAAGGAAATGAAAAAGCTTTCTGAGGGCCACCATAAGACACTCCAAGGATGTTTTAACTTCTTCCATCATCCTTTATAGTGATCACTAAGGAAGTTATTCATTAAATGCACTTATAAGTTACTAATTACTGGAGTTCTAATATTACAAACTTAGTCCAATGGTTTCTTGAAATCCAAGAATACCATGTCTGCCTCCCTTTTCACTGAACCTGATAATACGATCAGTAGTGTTTCAGCATGATCTGCTTCTGTAAAACTACTGCCAGACTAGCCGAAAAATAATTGAAACTAGCTCACCTTGTTCATATCTTTCCCATCTTTCAACTGATTAAACAAGTTGGTAGTAAACTTCAAGCAGGCATTCAGACAGTAAGCCAGGCTGTCACTGCCAGCACATGCCAAGTCTATTAGTTGCCCAATGGTCTTGATGGCATGGGAAATTAATGAATTTTCATCATCTCCATCCCAATCTGGGGATTTTAAGCTCTGCCCCATATATTCCAAAACACGATCAAATGAGAGACAAAGCAACTTGTTGGTTTGAGATGAGCTCAAGACATACCCAAGAGCACAGCAAGATATGGATTCATTGCTCCAATATTTCTTATTAGTCTTGGCATCCGAGTTATCTTGATGCAACTCTTCAGGAGAGAGAAACAATTCCAAAACATCTTTAAACTTATTAGCTGGAATTGTGGATCGTGAACTAATTATGTATTTCAGTTGAACTATAGCTTCTATGAACCTAACGTTTGCATCGGCTTCTTCATCATCATCAGACTCATCAACTTCAGTATTCTTACAGATTGATTCACTCCTAAACAAATCCTCAGAAGCTTCTAGTTACAAAATGAAGGAAGAGGATACATGAAAAGATGAATTAAAAAGTTAGTTCATAACATCCTTTCTCTATTATCTTTACTATTATCTTTACAGAGTGGAATCATACCTATCTCCTTGTGTGTTTCGGCTGATTGTTCCACTGCATTCTCACCAATATCATTGGGTACAACTGCCCAAAGTTTATTGAAGAGTTCCTCCTGTTGCTGGGAAATATTCCCAATATTCCAGTCCACCTCTTCGTGCAGATCATTTTCAGGCTAAAACATTCAAGATTGAAATGAAAACATTTCATGTGCTACTAAAAATATGTACATCTAAGGCACCGTGTATACATACGGTGAACATCACATGGCAAGAGTATGGCATGCAAGGCATCAATGAAATGACAAAAGAATACAAAAGTAGATTAACAACACATGTAGAAAGAATAGACTACAACAGAATGCCCAAACAAATATGGAAATACAGAGCAAGAGGCAGAAAACCTGGAGAGATCAGGACTGAAGTAAAGGCTTGTAACTGGCTTAAAACCTAAAAATTGTAGAGAGAAGAAGCTAGAAGTATGACAATTCTAAAATTAATAACTTAGAGTAATGAGTACTCCAAAACTTATAGCCAATAAAGATTCATGAGAAATTCTATGATGATTCCTAGAACTCAGGGCATATTGAGCTTCCATGGGAGGCATTAAACCAGCAGCCATTTGGTTTAGGTCTTCTTTCCACTCTGCTGGTGAGCCACACATTTTAGGAAGGGCACTCTTCACTTCTCTGCATCTCAGTGGTGCTCAGAGAACCCTTGAAATGATGTTTGATCTTTTTTCCACCTCAATGAAGACATAATTTAAAAACATATTTCTATGTATCTCAACCTTTATCAATTCAAAAAACACTAAGCCCATAATGGAAACCACAATGATTTTTGCAAAAGTACAGGATTGATAAAAGTAATGTAAGCCCTGAGACTAACGAAAAAAAAGGGATGTGAGAGATCAGACCACATGCATTTGCTGCAATGACATGTAAAAAGCATATACCTACGCATAGGAAGAGAATGAGGACTAGAATAAGGAGTTTAGTGAGTGATTCAGCAACAGAAGAGTAGTATGAATGGTCCTGAGAACACTTGACAGTGATAACATCTAATTTTGATGAGGCAGATGCAAAACTGAGGAGATAAATTCAACAAAAAAAATATAAAAAATTTCTTTCCCAACAAATATTGCATGTAGATTCCTCTTGGATTACATAGCTAGTCAGGTCATTGGTCAGACTCATGACAGCTGATGATGATTCATGGACAGAGGAATATTTATGAACTAACGCTGCAATTGAGTGTATTCCTTAATAATTACACTTGGTAAATGTCAACAATGAAACCTTAAGTTATGGAATCAGCTATCTTAGGTTTAGTAGAACATGACGGGTAGAAGTACAAATTTTTCTAGTTTTATAAAGGTTATATATCCGGGTTCAAATATTGTGAGGTACTTCAAAGGGTGTTGTATCTAGGGGCAAAACCAAAAAAATTGCCTCTAGGGGCAATACACCAAATTTTTTTCTCCCAAACAAAATTACTTCTCGGTTTCTTTAACCGCATTGTTTTCTCAGCCAACATTCCTCACAGGCTTCCTGATGAAAGAAAATATAAATATTGATTCCTCATTCATGACTTGAAAATTATTTAATTTATCACTGTGAATCAAATACATATGAAACCACGTTTCTAATAGTTCGACCACAACTTGGCACCCCCCCTGAGGTGTCAGCTACAGCCAACTTTCCAGGTCATGTGGACCTGAACAACCACCCAGTATGAATCAAGCCATTTAAATTAACAAAAAAAGCACGCAATTCTCCAACAACCAGAGAATATAATACATGTGATTTTCTGACAAACAGATTTATCAAAGAAACTACAGGCAATAAAGAGAATTCAACTGTGTTCTCTAGTCTGATATATGAAAACTGCTGCTTGTAGAATTAGTAAACTTTTCAAGAGCTGACTTTACTTTTCAAATGAACTTTCTACAATAGTATATCTCAACATTGTACTTCGAATGAATTCAAAGAAAATCATACCAATCATCCTATAGCCATGACTTTTCATTCATCTCTGTAAATAAAAGATAAAAAAATACATTGCCAATGCAAGGCTACCAACCAGATCGAAGAGCGGAAAACGTTCAATAAATCTGACGAATGATGGGTGAATGGGACTTTTTGGTTTATCCTATATGAAGTGTTGTGACAAAATAGTGGAAAAATCACACTCCTGTTAATGATGAACTGTTTGGCAGGTCAGGATGGAGCTTATAAAGAGGTACATTCAGCAGAAAATAAGATTCTCACATCAGTAAAAAGATTTAAGTTATTCTCAAATGACCAAAAGCAATAGTCCCCAACAAAATACTATTTTAAAGAATATATATATTTGACTAACATAAACGGAAAGTTAAAAAATCTCAAACATACTTTAACTGATAGAAAAAAAAACTTAAAAAGAAACTTCCTCTGTCAAAACTTTTCAAAAAGAATCAAGTTCAATGCCATTTCGCTGGAACCATTGGATTTCTGAATATTTATGACGATGCACATGGTGAGTCAACTGAATCTCTACAGAAACTTCATTCAGAGCACTAAACTTTACAGGCAGAGGAGCTGGCAGGCAAGTTGATGCCCACTTCTCTGAGGGAAACCATAAAAACGCCGAAATCGTCAAAAGTTGGAGGATAAAATTCCAGAAGAAGCATTTCTACTGAGTCATTTAATATTGTAAATCACGTCAACCCACGGGAAAAAATCCTTCACTACAGATGCATGACCCCCAACCACTAATATTAATAAAAAAATCTATGCAGCCTTCCTCTACACATTTACGGCTGATTTTACCTTAAACAAATGTGGCTGCTTTAAAACTGAAGCCTTTAAAGATGCAATATATTCTTCTGTTGATAAGCTTTCCGGACGGGTCCTAAGAACAGCTACCGCAATCGCAACTTGGAGCTTCTGGTATATTCCTTTAACTAATGAGAACTATGTATACACTTGAATAATTCTAGCTTAAAAACACAACAAGCAAAATGATGTACTTTGAAGACTTACGATAATTTTCCCTGTCAGCCAAACTAAGCGCCATAGTCCATAACTAATCGAAGAGCGATAGGCGAATAGGTGGACAGCGTTAGTCAATTGTCAACTCACATGTGTTTGTCCACTTATTTGTTCGCTGTGAGAATTCGTGCATCATCCGTGGAAACAACTTTGTAAATAATAAATAAATATGGATTCTCTATCTATGGGGCAGCTAAGCGGATCGCAAAAAGATGAGTTAATGGATCAATTAAAGCAACAAATAGCTGTAGCAAATGCACAAGAACTTATTACGGTACGAAGGGTGACGAAATGGTCAGCACCGGTCACGGCTCCGACCTACTCATTGAACTTATGAATTTGTCCAGTTTTCATGAGAATTTGTGGTAACGCGTAAATCTTCTTTTCAGAAAATGACGGAAAAATGCTTTAAAAAATGTATCACTAAGCCCGGATCGTCCTTGGATAGCTCCGAACAGGTACCAATGTACAAGTTCTATCTTAGACGAGAAATGTTAGTGCCCAATCCCTGAAATTGATAAAAAAATGTATTTTTCAGAAATGCATCGCAATGTGTATGGACCGGTATATGGATTCGTGGAACTTGGTTTCTCGAGTGTATGGGAATAGGATACAGCGAGAAAGACAACGAATGCATTGATGAAAATTTGTCAATGCCTGAACATTTTAAGGTAGATTGTTATAGCGAGGAAGGACCAAAGTCGTCGCACGATGCCAGGTGTCATTCAGCGAAATGTATTTTTGGATATTTGGTGATGCTTCTATGAGTGACCATGGTTTGTTTTGCAGTGACTGCCCCTCATTCTTTTCAACATTTATTACTTCATGAAAATGGGTATTTCATCACAGGACTTAAATCCACGACTCTCGGAGTCAGGAATCTATAGGTTCAAATGTCAATACCTATGGCTGTTCAAAAAATTGAGTTCACAACATGTGCTGTTTATTAAATAAAATAATTTCAAGACACTGTTTCATCAGCCTTCTGCCCATTTCGTAAATCTTCCATATAATCAGCTACCCCAGTTGGGTTTGATATTGTAGCGTCAGCTGTTGTGTCTTCACCCTGGAAAACATAAAATGAAAAATTAGAGGAGTAAGGAAAGGAAGGTGATAGAGACAGACAATAATGAAGTATTAAACCACGATTGAGCTACCACAAACTTTTTATACTTTATGTTTATACAGAAATTATCACAAAAAACCATTGGCAGAGAATTTTCCAGCTGATGGCAAATCGAATAGTAGCAATGTCAAAAATTATATGATTATGAGAAAAATTGTACATGCCCTTGCAGCATAACACATTTTCTCTCCTACAAGGGCTGAGTTGCAGTTATTTGGAAAGAAGTTAACTACAATCCTTACGATATCTTATTCCACTCAAAATACTAGTAAACAGCAAGGCTTGTTGATGAGGTGAATAATGCAAATAGTATTATTTCCTCCAAAATGCCTATGTACAAAGTGTGAATGATGTCTAAACCATGAGTAGATATGATAGTGATGTATAAAGTCTAATCTCTGTACAGAATATCCAAGTATTAAAATCTTCATCGCAAGATGAAAATGACTGCCTTTATTACTGTGCTGAATTGTTATGTCCAAACTACTTGTTATGTTAGTTGGCAACCACTAGTATTTAGTGGGCCTCATTTTTCCTGTTGCATATAGTAAAAGTCAACACCATAGTTGTACGTAGCTCAATTTTATTTACTTAGAAGACAGAGGAGTACACCCGGAACATATTACAATCATAACTTATTACATAGTGTAGCATTTCGAAGAAGAATTTGCTCTAATTTGTTTGGGAAAATATATGTAATTCATGCTGCTGTAATCTGGAGTAAAATATAGGTTACATTTTCCACGTTTTGGAATGGAAAGCTGACCCAGAAATAATATTAATTGAAAGCATTAGCTGACCACCATCTTCTTAAACAGTCAATTACCCAATAATCAGGGACGTCACCAGGACTTCATTTTGTGGGGGTCCAAGTAAAGTTAAAAAGGAAATGATGGTTGAAAATTCTTGAAACTGAGAAGCAACATTGTGCGTCGGGTAACTATGAGTGCAACTACAACAGCTGAATTTTAAAGATTTTTGTTGGGCTAAATGAGAGAATAAAATACCCAAGGATTTCTGTTTGAAAGTCACAAATCTATGAATAAAAAAGTTATATAGAATGTAGAACAAATATAAAAGACAGTCTTTGTTAAATATAATCTTTTCCAGTAGAGCCCTATATTAATTTAAGCAAGAAATGGCAGGCAGTGTTTGAACCAATTAGCCCCCTCCCTCGCAACCCCACTGCCTCTCATTACATTATTATTATATTACACTGACTCTCATTATAAAATAAGTAAAATACCCCATCACTAACCTATCTCGATTCTTTCACAAAACCACTTTCTCAAACAAAAAAATTCAACATGTTAGATATTTTTTGATGATGAAAAATGTCAGTATGGAGCAACATCTGAGTTGACTCATGTCAATTGAGCGAACCAAAACATAAGAATAATAAATTTCCACTACCGGATACTATCTAGAGATAAAAGTTTTTCTAATAGGTACATTATCGTCAGCAATACATTACCACTTCATAGTTCTGTTTTAATTTACGGCAATGGACATATGAATAGAGAACACTTTACAGTGATTTGGCCATACTGAGAGAATCGATCAGGTCAATACCGAAATATGCATGGTTGAGGAGTAAATGGAGTGGGAAGAATGGGAACACAAAGAAAATCATGAGTAAATGTAGTGGAGAGCAATCTAAAGAGAGGGAATATTAGGAGTTTGGTGGCATACATGAAGCAATGAATGAAAGTCTGAGAAGCAAAAGGGATAAATGTACATGAATTTGGCACTATTGAGTGAATTACTGGAACAGAGCTGATTTCCTACACATTTTTAGTACTCTCACACTCTTTACACACACACTTTAACACACTCCCGATAGCACATTCCCTGAAAGAATGAACAACATAATACAGAGTTCTATGGGTATAGCCAGGATTGTAAGAAGCCATATACTGTGAGGGTGGGGCAGGACACATACCCTTAACCATCCTGTTTGGCTTGGTATCGCAGATTTGGAATGAAATGTCTTATGCAAGAGGGGGAGAGCACCCCCTGCTACCTCTCAATGGCTATTGCCATGAATAGTTAAATTGTAGAACTATGCAATGATGTTCATATTCGTCTTTAACTGCAGGATGCCCATAATAATATAGACACCAGTTTTGCTCCGAAAAAGTACAAACTCAGTAGCAATTCTATCATGCAGACATTATTTATGAATGAAGGATTAATATATAAAAGATTATTTTATTTATCATAGCATTTGTATTAATAATATCACAACTAACAACAATGATGACGACTTGAAGTGGTAGACTGCTTAAAATAAGGATACATGTTAAGGCATTTAAGCAAAAAAGTACTCTGAAAATAGAAAGCTGAAATGGTGCTCTTGGAGCTACTAAAGTGGCAACTATTAAGCTCACAACATTACATTCAGGACGATGAAGTCACTAGTAGAGTTGAAGACATGAAAAAGCTGTATGCGTTAGAATTTTACTCAAAAATCAGCCAATTCACTATTTTATCTAAGTAGCAACCAATATTTTTTTCATTGTTTATAGTACTAGGTTCTCCTAATAGAACAGATAAAATAATTCTACCCCTCTTTAATTAATTATTAATTCATATTCATTCATTCATAATTAATACAATTTTGTGTACATTACAAATGATTAATCTTTAATTATCTCTATTAATATTTCTCTAAAAGACACACAATAAAAGTTACAAATAGTAATATAATGTCAACATTAAAAACAATGCAATGACAATATCAAAATTTTCAAATTCTTACTGAAAAAAAGGTTTCTTAAATATTTGCAAAAAATGCCACAGCCGGTGCACACACCGTTCCTATCACAGTCCATTTGAAAATTCTTCACTAATATCAGCCTACTTTCCTCATTTCAAGCCTTGGACAGAACTTGAACCATAGAAACTCAAGTATTTATAGGTTCCACTTTTCGTTTCCAACCATGAAGTTGTTCAACAACATCATGCCAGAAACCATCACCTTCATACATAAGACTGTTGACATAAGCTTTTTCAATAACCATTTTGCTACAAACACTAAGTCAATAATTCAAAGATTTTTCATTCCATTTGAACAAACAGTTATAATAGACGTAAAAATATATTATGTATTTTTTATGCCACATGGCTTTACTGACTGGCATGATACTAGCAAGAAATAACATCCAAAGAGTCATTAGGGTCCCTAATCTGGAAGATGGATGCTGGACCCTTTCTTCAGCTAGCAAGCGAAAGTGATCTTGACCCATTCTCTCAGTGATAAACTCACTGATTGCATGGACTCAGTTAATACATTGTTTAAGCATTGGACATACCTACTAAAAAACTAACATAGTTCTAAATTATAGTTTTTCAGGTAGCTGCAATATGTCCTCAATTTTTCAGCTGAAGATGATGTAATAACATCAAGTTGTACACAAAGTTTTATTCATTCATGGAAGATTGGATATGACATTCAATCATAAATAATACATTGTAAAAACGCACTTTTTTTTAAGGAAAAGGGGTTTACTGTTTCATAAAAGTCAAGCAAGTAAAAAGAAAACATTTATTTCAGCTACCACCCAGTTCTCCAGGCCTCCTATAACAATACTATATGGCCTCTGGAACTGGATGCATGGGCAAAATTTCAGAGCTCCATTTCATTGGGAAGTAGGTAGAGTGACCAACTATTTTTGAAGAAAATAAGGGAGATTTATATATTCTGGACCAAAAATAAGGGAGATTTAGAACACGGTAAAATTTCACAAAAAAAGAAAAAAGCAATGTAGTATTTGTAAAAAAAAGTTTAAAAAGAACTTTATTTTATACTTAAATATATTTTTCAACAGATTTTGCTTCAGACAATAGTTTGCCATAACTTTTTGCAAATTCTAAAAATTCAGTGCAAGAATATGTGAAGTTCATGGCAACTTGCACTTCTGATTTGATCAGCTATGTACTGCTCCAATTCCTAACATCTGTCTACTTGTTATTCATAAGATAAAATACTCTCTCTGTATGAGCATTACTACCTGGTATGCTCATAACGTAGCCTACCAACTTTCCCAAGTTTTCAGAAGTTATGTTGCTCGATTTTAAGCGGCTGAAAACCACCACCCATTTCTGGCTAGAGTTACCCTCTAAAGACACAGCACATGTTATTGCATCCTTACAACTACAAAATTCCTCATACAATTCATCTTCATTCACACAATCCAGTAGGATACACTCCACAACGTCATGCATATCATTGAATGTTAATTCCCTTTCAAGACATAGTGGTATTAAAAACTTTAAACTATCATCAAATTTGTTAAGCACGTAAGAATATAAATAATCATAAAATTCAAGGAATTTGCTTTCACATGTAAATTTATAATTTGAACTGAGAACAGTACCTAATATTTTGTGAGTAGCACTACCGAAGTATCTATCTGTAATTCTCGGTCCAACTTTACTAATAAGTAACTGTACTGCTTCATGGGACTCCATAATACTAAGATCAGAATTCTCCAAATATTTTGCTGTTTGAACAAAAATGTTTCCAATATTTACAAAGAAACTAATATGAGCCTCAACAATTGTTTCTACTTCTGGATTTTCATTGTTGAAATTCTTTCAAAACTTTTGGACAGTCTGAATCATCTATGCTTTTAAAATAGCTTTTTCTAGGCTCCCAATTTTTTTAAAGCCTTTCTACGGCGTAAGCGTAAGAGATAACCACCTAGTACTTACATGATGAAGGATTTCAGTACATTCAATATCAACAAATTAAACAAATGAGCTTATTGTTCCTCTTCGTTCAGCAGAACAGGAAAAATGACTATAAATCTTTAACACTAACACCTCAATATCCACATAATCTTAACAATTACAGCACGTTTCATGTCATTATGATCATGGCACGTTCAAACAAATTTTGATTGTGTGCGTAAAATTTGAACGATTGTAACTGAATGATTTTACTTGACGAAAAAATACAGGAGAAATACACCCAAAGAGACAGAAAATACGGGAGCTGGGAGATCATGAAAAAATAGGTTCAAATACGGGAGAGTTGGTCACCTAGAAGTAGGTTAAATTTCAAATGCATGTTTCAGCCCAAACTAGTGCAATTCAACAAATTCTTACAAAAAAGTGGTGCATACTTTGGACCTATGTACAGTAGGGTGGTCCTTATTTTTCGATTTTTCGAATTTCTTTCGGGACACCCCCTCATTTTGTGCCAATTGGTGCAACAAAATGTTCTGTAAAATATTATTGTAATTGGATAACGGGAAGACGTGCCGCATCGCATTCAAAGTTGTGAAATTTTGGAATTTTTGGCTATTTTTCGGACATAAATGGCCATAAGAAGGCGCTGCTATTTTTCAACTAATTTTATTTGGTAGCCAACGACTCATTGGACATTTGGCATGCTTCACATATAATATTTTTCAATTCTGACAGTTGGTTCCCGAGATATGGCCCCAAGAGTGAGCGCGTGCCATCCGAAGTGGCGCCCCCTCGCGCCAATGCTCGAAGCTCCCAAGTCAGCTGCTGCTCTCGGCGTTAGTCTTATTCCTTCGACAAAATGTGTTGTTATGCGATATTTTATTTACACATTTTTTATTTGTTAATGTCATTAAATTAAAAAATGGACATTTAGTGAAAATTCAATGTAAATGCTATGTTCTGACCATATAATAATAAAATATTCATATATGGTATACCTACACCTATAGTCTTCCCAAGCTCCCGTGAGACCTGGCAGATTAACTTTCCTTTCCACTTCATTCACAAGCACACAGTGCCAGAATACTTATCTCGCTAGTTCCTATCACTGTCAACAGTTTGGGAAGGATGTGTCGCCTATTGGACTTAACATGACTAAACACTCACTTTTCACGGTAAATTTTTTGTCTCCATGGAATTTCAAAATAAGTAATGGACGCACAATATAAAGAATAATGATCTGACTTCATTTAATCAAGTAAGTATGTCTTTTTATATTACTGTTAACCTGCAAAACAGGCATAAATACTTAGTAGATAGACTCCCTGTCATAGCCATCAGTCGGGGAGTTGAGCATCTCCTTGGAGTTCCCATTTCACCATAAGGTAGTAGGAACGATCAAGCCGCTGCTGTGTATTACATGCTAGAGGAGTGGAACCTACATGAAAATGTGTAAGCATTCTTTTGTGATAGAACTGCAGCAAACACTGGGAGACTCAATGGTGCATGTGTTTAATTAGAGCAACTTCTTAAAAAGGGCATCTTGCTTCTACCCTGCTGACACCACATATACGAACTGGTTTTAAAAAGTGACTTCGATGAAAAGTTCGGGAAGTCTTCGGCCCCAAATGTTCCTCTGTTTAAATAGTTTCAGAATCTCTGGCCTTCAATAGATAAGAAAAATTACAAACCAGGTAAGATAGACAGACGTTCGGTAGAGGTGCTGCAAGAGGAAGCTGGAAATATTCTATCGTTTGTGCTATAACAGTTACAAGAAAATCACCCCAGGGAGGACTACCGAGAACTCCTTGAGCTCACTGTTGTATACTTAGGGGGGGTCCCTCCGCGCGGTGTGTCGTTTCACGTTCCTGGTGCTATGCATCATGCCAGGTGGATGTCGATAGTGCTTTACTACCTGAAAATGTTTCTTTTTCGGAAAGAGTTCTCTTTGTCAGACGAGGAAGAGACCTCAATCCATGATGTGCTTTTTTATTGTGCATCTGTATGTCGAGGCATGGATAACGGCACCGAATGTGGTTGAAGCCCCGAGGCGGGATTTGATGTTCTGAAAAATATTGTATGAATATAGGCAAATTGACAGAGAAGTTAGTGACAATGAACAATTTTCGGAACCATTTATGGTATATATCTCCGGAAGCCGCAGCCCAAGGATTTTTCGATAATAATCTATCAGTAGAGACCAAAAGACGAATGGTAGAAGCTCTGGCATCAAGCTTCACTGATGGTGGTGAAGAGACCCCAAAAAGATTCTCTTTACTTCCGAAAGATATTGACAGTTTCATCAATAAGGGGCTTGAACACTATATTTTCTGAATCGAAAAAACTTTTCGAATGATTTCAAATTCCTATGACATTTCTCTCCAAGGATCCAGCTGAATGGAAAAGTGATAAGGAATATGAAGAAGAACTGAAGATTACAATGCAACTGAAAGTGATCAATTATTCTGCTGAAAGAGGGGTCAAATTGATGGAGGAATTTAATGATAAGGTGACGAAAGATGAAAGTCAGAAACAAATTTACTGAAGGTTGTGTCTAACTACAGGCGTAAATTTCAAGACTGTAATAGAGCTACACTGTCTAAAGAATTTTAAATTGTTATATAAAATAATCAAACATGCTAGCTGATTTAAATTTTAATTTAAAACAATGTTTAATTATCAGGGGTGTACGTCAGAGTATATGGGTGTGTGTTGAGTGCTGACCAAAATTTTTATTGCAATAAAAGAAAAATAAAGATGCAATCATTGAATTTTCAATAAATATGCATCATTTAATTTAATGACATTAACAAATTAAAAATGCATTAATAAAATATCGCATAAAAATTCATTTTGTCGAAGGAATAGGACTAACGCTGAAATCAGCAGCGGACTTGGGAGCTTCGAGCATTGGCGCAAGAGGGTGCCACTTGGGGTAGCACACGCTCACTCCTGGGGCCGTATCTCGGGAACCACGGGTCAGAATTGAAAAATATTTGAGGTGTATCATGTCAAATGTCCAATAAGTCGTTTGCTACCAAAGCAAATTAGTTTAAAAATAGCAGCGTCTTCTTATGGCCATTTATGTCCGAAAAATAGCCAAAAATGCCAAAATTTCACAACTTTGAGTGCGATGCGGCACGTCTTCCCGTTATCCAATTGCGATAATATTTTACAGGACATGTTTTTACACCAATTGGCACAAAATGAGGGGGTGTCCCGAAAGAAAATCGAAAAATAAGGACCACCCTAATGTACAGTGGCACATAAGGAATCCACTGTTGAGCCTTTATTTTCTCAGCATGGAACAATATTACAACCCTATATAGCCATGAATTCCACCATAACATATGAGCACCACAGGCTGTAACTGAGACAATTAAATGACTAAGCTACTTACCCCAGAAACATTGCTGCTCAGAGGCTCATCAACAGCAGATGGTATCTCTTCTTCAATTTCCTCACTTACACTGGCAGCAGGAGGACTAACAGGAACTTTGGCTTCGACGTTTACTCCATTGCCTTCATTCACACTTGTATAAGATTGAAATTCCTCTTCACAAGCTCCAAATGCATCTGAAAGGAAGTAAAGTATCAAAATTGATAGGTTTCTCCCTTAACACATCAGCCCAAGCGCTTCAGTGGACAATCTTCACAAATGAAAATAAAGTTTTGCATTTTATTAACCCAAAAGGTGGGAAGGTGTAATTTATCAGATTAAATTATGTCACAACATAATTATTATGAGTATTCTATGAACAGATTTTGCTGTACGGCTGCCCCAACATTCCCTTATTTAAGTCAAAGGGTTCATCTCTAGTTGGACAAGAGGAGCAGAGTCAGAGATTGAGTAGTTTTAAAAAGAATGCATAATCGTTTCTTCTAGCAATAAAACCCACCATGTACCATATGGTAGGATAGACTGAAATATTTTACTGAATGTTCACAAAAATCTCACAAGATAATGCAAAATTACAACTTAATTAATAGATGGAAAATGAATGTAAACCATTCCAAAAACAACCATATCTATGCAGGATATCCATGCTGAATTTAGCATCCTCAACTAGAAGAGATTTGAAACAGAAACATGGCACCAGTAAAAAACTGTCTTCCCATTCCGAAGACCTTCATCTAATTCCTGGAAAAGCTGAGGATTCCTGATCCTTCTGTAGAGCCGAGTGGAGAGGTATTCAAGTACAGTACTTCATCTATCGGATTGGTCATTTACACATGATTCATTTTCTCATTTCTTCCCTTCCTACCCTCTACTGCCACTGCCTCCCTATATACGATGCTGTACACATGATGAATACCTGATGATACTGTAACAAGCAAAACCTAGGACGTGATGAATATAGTACCTTTGGAATTTGCTCAATTTTGTGATTTATTGGCATCCTGACCAAGGCGTTGTCCCAATTTAAATTTCATTATCAAATGTGAGAGAGTTTGATGCCATGAAAAATTTCATCAGGGACCATGTTAGTACCCAATAATGTAAAATTATCCTGATAATATTCCACTCCATAAAAAAAACTGGCAAAATCAAAAAGAAAGACCCTCCTAATTTCACAAATTTTACATCATCATAGTAAAAACTTACTTCATTTCATCAATAAAGTTGATGAATAGAGAGAGTGCCACTCATTAAGTAAAAGAATATGCTTTAAAATATAATTGCACATGCATCTTCGAGAGCTGCATGGTTTCTCACTTTACAAAGAACCAATTGAAGAAATGATTGAGTTAATGACTACCATACCCCTAACAAGATACCTCTGTTGAAATACATGAAAACAATCCTTCAAACTGCTGCCTTCAAACTTCAAAGTAACTGTGAAACCATTCCTATTAAAAGAAAAAACAAGATACTGAGGGAAACAAAAATTGCAGTGCTCTCATTTTATATAAATGCTGATTTACTTAGATATTGCCAGAGGAAAAAAATTCTCACAAAGGAAATGGTTCCAGGCTTGACTTTGTGGAAGTAATTCATTCAAGTTTTATTTAAGTTACTACGAAAAAAATTCTCCTAAGCAATAACTATATATTTTTATCACCGGTTACTTGAGGTACCCATACATTTTTGGAGTACAAATATGGTTGATGACTTGCTGAGTAGAAAGGGCTGTTAATACTTTAACACATTTTTGAAGGAATAATGATGAGAGATTTTGAGAAGGTGGAAGAGGGTAAGACCAATTTGAGAGGAGAAAATTTCCATTTCAACCATGAAAATAAAAATATACAATACTCCAAGGGGTGCTGGCAATTAAAATGGGTTTAAATATTTACAGGGATGCTGACTCTAAACCTAGCCAGCAGTGTGTTAATTAAGTAATAAATTTGAAGCCAAACAGCTGCAGCACGTAGCTGTTTCAACCACTAACAGCTTATACTGAAAAAAATAATATCGAGTGATATGAAAGTGTACTGCATTGATTTAAAGTATTTAGAATACAATAGAAAATTTTTACACATATATACTTCCAGAGGTTATACATTTAGAGAAGAGGTAAATTTCAGCTGGACCAGCCTGAAGCACTGCTCTGATACTTCTTACGATGCCACATCAGAGCTCTGGATCCTTATCTCAGGTTATACAATCAAGCTCGGTGGGTCTGCATTCAATATTAAATGCCCCACATACTTCGAAGCTTAGAAATTAAGCTCTCATTGATATTACCAAAACCATACTCAATTCCACCCATTTGAATAACAAAACATTCATACTTGCTTTGGCCATAGCATATGGCAAAATTAATTCACATTAACCATTTGTCTTTAGCCCAGTACACTATCACATTACGACATATTTTTAATAGAAAATATTTCTGCACAGCCCCTATCAATAATATTTGAGTCGTGGCAAAAATAACACACAGCTTTGTGGCACTGTATTAAAGCAGGTGTATACTTGTCCTCCCACCTCTGTCTGCTTCCTCCCTCCCACAGTATATCACTATCTGAAATGCAGGTAAACCCAAAATGCGGCACACAGAACACCATTTCCCCACCATCCAATCCTCCGAGAATTCACTGACATAAATATTTCATAGATTCAAAGAGTCCAATGCTGACCTTGAAGTGTGTCCTGGGTTCCGTTCACCTCCTCTGAGCACATAACTCACGGAGTCTTGCAAATGCGCAAAAAACCTTGGATTATCCATTAGAACAACTTATGAATTAAACTTAATATCACATTTCCACTAATCGACAGCAAAGATATGTGAAACATTATAAGGACACAATGGTTCCAAATAGACTGCACAGGTAGATTACATTAAAGGGCAGGGTACAAACCCTTGCCGATACAAACCCTCTAAAGACTGGCCTCGATCAGGCAATGATCAAAAGTCTACTGTCATTTGATTTTGGCAGCCAGAGGAGTAGAGTGTAGTGCTCATTCCCCTCTGAAAAAACAGGAGGGAGTGGATGGAAGCCGGTCAGAGGATAGAGTGCCGGTACACACCAGCCTTAAGAGTCCATAGACAAAACCTTCCACACATAACTAGGAACCTTGTTACTACATTAAGGATTAAGTAGTCTGTGGTGGCAGACGATGCACCAACGAATTCCTCCACTCAAATGTTGTTGGTCGTGGAATTCTCCCAGAAGAGGTCCCAGGAGGCATGAATTGTGGTGAGCACTCTCGCAAAAGGGGTAGACAGAAGTGTATGAACACTGGGCTGTGTCTCCATATACCGCAACCTGTTTTCAACTTATGTACTGTGAAATAAATATGGTCAGCCTTTGAGTTTCAGGAAATGATTCCCTTGAATTTTCATGATCACGCCTTACTTCAACAAACATACATCAGGAAAAGTGAAAAACAAAAAACTGCTAAACACCTCAAGAAAAAAGGAAAAAGTTGGCTCCAAATTAAATGATATTCTGATCGACATCTATTTAGGAACTTCTGAGACATCAAGTTTCATTTAGTGCCAATGACACAGGAGCATGTCCATCCATCAGCAAGACTGCATATGCTCTGGTTGCTTTGCCCTCAAAATGGCTCTGCTGTAACTTCACAGTCAAATTTGAGAACTCAAATCCGAATGCATAATCCTTACAATTCAAGATTCCTAAATTCTTCTCTAGCATTAAGAGACGGAACCCAAAAGTAACCGGATGGAATTTGCTGCGTGCTTCAGTTTTGTTGTTCAGGCTTCTCCCACCAGGTGGGTGTTAAATAAACCCTTCTGAGTCAGTACTCCAAGCAAGGTCGCTTGAGTCTGCTGAGTCCCTAATCGAGCCCCTAAGACAGTTTTTGAGAGACTAGTTTTTCAACCTCTTTGACTTTTCGAAATGGCCGATTTTCAAGAACAGTGTGCAGCGTTGAAATTTTGTTTTCTGCTTGGTAGAAGTGCATCGGACCCAGTTGATATGTTGTCTAAGGCTTATCAAGAACAATACTTGAAAATAACTCAATTTTATGAGTGGTATTTGAGATTCAAATGCGGCGACATGTCGATTTCAGACATTCAATGACCAGGCCGGGTTTCCACATCCAGAACTGATGAAAACGCTCAGTGCATTGCTCATCAGTTGGTACTGTTCACTCAGAGTACGTTCCTGAGCATCAAACGGTGAACCAAGTCCTCTACCCAAGTATTTTGAAGCCGTTGCACGATACTGTTTGCTTGAAAGGGCCAGATTTGCGGCGAAGTGGGGACTGGATCTTCCACCATGACAGTGCTCCAGCTCACACAGCTATTTCAAAATATGATTTTTTTGGCAAAAAACAACATGACACCACTTCCTCACCCACTACTCACTGAATCTCACACCTTATTCTTTTTGTTCTATTTGGAAGAAAACAGAGCTGAAAGGGAAACGTTTAGCAGACATTCTGGAGGTGAAAAGAAAATCGAAGGCGGTGCTGCAAGGCATCGGAAAGGATGAGCACAAAAGGTGTTTTGCGCAGTGGAAAAAATGTTTCAACCAAAACATTAGTGTTAATGGAGAAAAATTTGAAGGTAACAAACGTTTGATTCTCGAAAAAATAAATTCTGTATTTTTTAAAAATGGTGTACAGTTATTTTTGGGTCCCCCATTGTACATTAACTAATTCAAGCTTTCCCATCAATCAAAAGTAAACTCGCTCATTTAACCCTTCAGTATGCACGTGGGCCACAGGGGTGGCCCACAGTGTTTCATTTATTCCATTTCTCATAGGATGGCATAATATACTCGTAAGTTTCAGTATTCGTTCAGTTTCAGTTATGTCCTCATAAGTCTCACATGGTTGTTTGTAACAAATTGTTGCAGGCTTAATATTAAATAGCATGCAAAAGGAAGTCAGCATGACTGGGCCACAAATGTGGCCCACGCGGTTGTGTCACTTTTTTCAGCCAGCATTATTATATTATAAATTATAAATATTATATTATTTATACATATATATTATTATATAATAATCAGCTATTATAAAATTTTTTGATATTTAATATAAATTTTGTCACAATGGACGTTTTATGCCCAAAATATTTCACGATTTTTCAATGACTTTGGGTTTTGTTCCACTAATAACTATAAACATGTTCCATGGTGAAAAAAACTAACTAAAAAATAAATATTATTCTAAATTAATTGTTTGTAAAAATATTTTACAAAAAAACTGAAAATTTTAGGCAATAAAAAAAATGGAATTTGGGCCACCGGCGTGGCCCGCGTGCCTAATCGTGTAACAAAATTTTATGCGCCCACTGAAGGGTTAAAAAAAGGCAAGCAAGCATCACATTCAGTCTGTCAACGACGCCATACACACATAATAGATGACATAAGCAAAAACTCACCTGCGTCAAAAACAGTTTTTGCTTCCCCTTGATTATGAAGAGATGCTTGAGGTGAATCCGATTCAACCTTGGGAGAATCATTTTTCAATTCTAGATTTGAGTGAGGTGAACCAGTGGTCTGTCTTTTATCTGCTGACTTGTCTGCTTCATGGGAGGAATTAGATGACGAGCCTGATACATCACTTTTGTCTTCATGCTGTTTGTTCTTCGGTTGAAGGGTCACTTTAATTGTTTCTACACCGGTTACTAAATTTTTCTCAAGTCTTTTATCACTTTTGTGATCTAGTCGCATGTTTTCAGAAAGCGAATTAGGAGCATACTCTAAAGATCCACTGTCATCATCGGCATAACTTCTGTTTTCTGCCCTGAAATCCTGCAATGAATGATAAAACAAACAATTAATCGAAGATAACCTAGTTTAGCCTTGTTCAAGGACATTAAGTTCTTGAGAGGGGAGTGTTAAACAATTGAACTCTGAAAATTGGAAAAAGAGAATCCATCAGGTAGTGGCATCAAGTGAAAGTATTGAATCACCAATGATTGGCAAAGTGTTAATTCAATACACAAATTAAAAACATATTAGCCTAAATTGTCTGTTTACCAATATTAACACAACTTTAACTAGGAATGAATACTTCTTTCTTGGAAGCATAATTTAAGTCCAAAATGATGGAAGCATCTAACGCCACAGCTCACAATATTGAAATCGAGGAGACTGAGTATAGTCACCTCTTGAGACGCCAATTGAAGAACATCCGCTAATACAGGGCCATTTGTATCACTTCTTCTTATTTTAAGATCTTGGCATAGCTTATCTCTTCCCATATAATGATATTCCTTGTCATGATATGTTTCTTGATCAAATACAGATAATGTATAATCGAGATGAAAATATTCCAAAAATTCTCGAACTAAACAGCTTACAAGCTCTCCTTCAGATGTGCTGAGGAAATCTCTCAATGGCTGATTCAAAAATGGTGTTTTGTTCTGAAAAATTAAATACATTACACATATTACGGGAGGAATTAATGATGAATTCACAGTCACAGAAATTTTGAAGGATTCTAAAGACAGCTAGTCAACTACACTATCCGATAAACTTATCTTTACAACTAAATGATACAGAGAGTGCTACACAACTGATGGAAGTATCATGTTGGCAACTGTTGGAGATTTGGAGGCTACACAATACTAAAGACTTTGATTACTTGGAAAACTCACAGCAGGGGAGTTGGAGTCTGACTCAGAGGATGACATACTTGCCACGTATTCAAAATGAGGCCTAACAGAACTGATTAGCATATCTCTTTCCCTATTTCATTGGTGAATCTTCCCAGTATTTGTAGGATAAATCCTAGTTTCTTTAATTTGGAGCAAAAAATGCGTAGCACATGTTTCCCTACACTAAGCCCTACATTACAGTGAGTCCCAAGTATTTGACTTAATTTCACTCCTACATATCAACCCTCCTACTTTTTACATGGGGGGTGGAGTGTTCTGCTTCATAAGAAGTGTGGAAGAACTAGTTCAAGTCCCTTTTCAAGAGAGCACAAGTTAACATTGTTAAGGTATCATGAATGTAAAGCTTTAATAATAACACAATACCAAGAAAATTGAATGGCTTAATTAGTAATTTGGGGATGAACACCAATACATAGATTTGACTAAATTAATTTGTTTATACTAATCAACGTTCAACACTTCTTACCTGAGGACGACACTGTGTGTTGAAACCTTGGTCTTTACACACAAAACTTTCAAATGTAATTGAAGTAGTCAGGATTAAGTTCCCCATAATACCATGAATTTCATTGGTTAAGAGCATTAGTAATAAGAGGTACTGACAATGCAATTAATGCAGCAAAAAATAAACCCATGAATATGGACCTACAACCCAAAAAATCATAGCAAATTTATTAATCTATAACCATAGGAGAATTTAGTAAGTAGATGCTGAAATAATTGCTGAGTGCTGTTAAGGACAGGCGTCATATTACAGTTTTTGCGCATTAGGGTCATCTTTCCCCATCACTGAAAGATGTTTCAACTAACACGACAATGCACAACTGATAACCAATGAGGTATGTTTGGCAGTGGTAGCTGTCAAAGTATATGACTGAAAGATCTGGATTTTGTGCAATAACTTGACTTAGACGATTATAATTACTCGAGTGATTCTCTACACCCAATAATTGACCCAAGATTGGATATTTAAAAACGTACACATTACTTTTACGAAAAAATCTCAATGGTTCTGTCAGGTTGGCTCCGTAATAAATCACAAAAAACGACATATAACACTAATCTATAAGCATTAAATTATTTTACCTCGATTGACTCCTGCTCTTCTAATGCCAGAAAAACACTAGCGCGAAGTTCCGCCTGAAATATTAACCACTTGGTGTGTAATACTATTAATTGGCCAAAGCGACCTACTGAAATTTAAGTCTACATTACTTACCTTAATTTTAGCGAGAGCACCATTTTTCTCCAAAGTTTGGGCGACTAAATCCCTCAACTCTGTAAGACCTTCTTCCGATCTAATCTCAGACATTTTTATGAAAGTATAATTCGTACCCTAAAATTGATTAACAGACTACTTTCGGCAGACAATACAAGTAGGAACTCCCTCACGTTCACCTTCGATGAAGGCTTTCAAAAAGATATTTCATACTTTAGTCATACGGAAAACACAAAGGGAAATTTTAAACTCTTTACTCGTAACACAAACAACAGAACTCACAATCTTCGACAAAACAACGCCGAAAATTAGCGGAGCCAATAGGGATTCTTGAATATGAACAGAATGAACAGAATCAAACAGAATTTGCTATAAACAGCTGACTGGCATGTCGGCGGGAGAAGTAGAATGTTTGCATATAATTGGTGCAGTGTTCTTGTAATTTGTAATGAGTTCAAGGGCCATAGTAGAATTTAATTGGGGTTTTCTGAGTCAGTAAATGTGCGAGGATGATGGGAACTGTGCAATTGTAATTATTCATACTGATATTTATTGATCATAAACGAGTAAGGTAGTGGATAAAGTCATGTCAGCTTTTGCAAGTAAGCCACGAATTTATATGTTAACGTATCTTACCTGTTGCCAGGCTAGCATATACCTGGATCACACACTGTTTGCAATAAAAAAAAATATTTTCAGGAACTTTCAGCGATTTAAAAAAATCCGAATTTTACAAAGAACCTGAAGTACTCGCTGCAGAAGTTCAGCGTCGGGCAGGCCCTTCGTCGTCCACTTCAGAAAACAAAGGCCATTCTTCCTCCGTGAATTCTGTTCTGGTTAACCCAAGACAAGTGAGCGCCTTTTACTGCTTAAATTCATGTTAACACCTATATTTTAATGCTTTTCCTTCGAGTTGACCTCTTTGTAGCGTGATAGTACCTTGTCTTACTTTGCCAATAGTTCTCTTTCTTTGGTCTCTCTTGAATTTGCCGTCATAGAATTTGTACTAAGTATTCTTCGTTTGCTGAGTGGATGGAGTACTTAGAGCACTCCCAATTGAATACCTTTTGTTTTGAACGACATTTTTTAAGGTGGGGTAAGTTCCACTGCTAGGACATGAGTCGGCCTGGATCGTCTATTAAATAATTGAAACAAATGTTTTGGATTCACCTAATGCTAATTTGTCAAGAGTAAAATAATTTCTCTTTCAGAGGGGTAATCCATTGCTGAAATCCATAAGAAATGTTCCATGGGAGTATGAAGAAAGATTGGTGCCAGATTATGTCATGGGCCAGACAACTTGTGCTTTGTTTTTGAGTCTCCGCTATCATATTCTAAACCCTGATTATATTCATGAAAGACTGAAACATTTGGGGCAGTTGTATGAGCTAAGGATCCTGTTAGTTCAGGTATGGTTTTCCTCTTTATAATTTTGAACGTCTGTCATTTGAAGCATAGAGAGAAGACCTTCTTTGCACACTAAAATCTTTCTGCAATTTATCTATTCATTAGGTTGTATAAATGGCCTATATACTAATGCGTGAAAGTGAGTGCTAAAGAGCAAAATTTGATTGTTTTCTGCGAAGATGTATTTCCATTTCACTCAAAAATCAATATCACCTGTGGTTAATTCAATAGTTTCAGCCTTAACTTTGTACAAATTTTCTGTAATGTTCAAGAATTAACAAAAAATTATAATTTTTACGCCAAACTACAACTTACGTAGAATACAATTTTACGTAAAACTTACTACATTTTTGTTAATTCCTTAAAATCACATGAGGTGCCTCCATTCTTTAGCTATTCTTGCACTCATACACTTGGTCAAATGCTCTTTAGCCTCTTTCCTCGTTTGCAGTGGTCTTAGATGCTCCAAGTCAAGGATTTACTTAGCAGGGCATGAAAAAGTGGTCCACTTCAATCCATGTAAAAAACATATTTTAGTCATGATTTTAATTGTTATTCCTCCATTATTCCTAATTACCCTCTAAGCAGCTTTAAAATTCTGTTTATCTGTGTCTTCCCTCATCCTTCATCTCGCTTTTCTATCACTTATACTCTTTCCTACAAACACTCTTCCCTGACAAAATTGGATTGGATATTTGGGGAGGCGACCGACGGCTAAGGTCATTTGCGCCGTAGGGGATAGGTAAGGGAGGAAGGGTGGATAGAAACCTGGCGTTGGCATTAGCCTGCTCTTAACGAAAGGCACCAAGGGGACCACGGCTTAGCGTCTCATCCAACAGACGGAGTACTGTACTTGAAGTGCCCTCCACAAGACACTCAAGTAGGGATCGGGTTTCCTCTGAAAAACATCCGCCTCTGCAGGGATTTGAACTCTGGCCGCCTGTGAGGTAGGCGAGTACTCTAGCCAGCACACCAACCCGGTAGTGAATCATTGGTAGGTAGTGTCGTTCAGTAGAATCATTCGACTGAGGCGTGATGTAACTTATTTGTTCTTTGTTTCACAGAAAAACTCAATCATTCGTAAATCCGTCAATACAAAACCATACCTCTTTCATTTGTTTTATCCCAAGGGTGCAGTGCAATGATGTAGAGACAGTGTAAAGGGTTATCTTTTTTCTTTACACATTGCTCCAACATCTCTGATCGCTCTGCTAGGGATAGTTTCGGTGTTTCAAGGACACTAGAGTCTAAAGAAAAAAAATTTGCTGCTGGTGTTAACCTCATTTGGCAGTGATTTTTGGTGACTCGCTTTTGAGGAGTAATTAAAAAATTTTTACCATTGCTCTGCAGAGAACTTGTGCAAATGTAATACATATTTAAGATTTCTGGCCATAATTTTAATGTACGTTTTCTTTATTTCTCTCCTGCTGTTAGACTTATTATTAAATTATTATCTAGAGTTGTTAAAGTAAGCTTTTAGAGTTATCAATAACTTAATAACAAGACTGCCAGGATATGAACAGTTCCATAACAGTTCTACAAAAAAAACACATTAAAAACTATAATGGCAATAAATATTAATTTGATGACAATGAATTTACATATTAGAAAATAACAATAATTAGCCAACCAGTCAGAGTAACACAACAAAAGTTAGTGAAATAATTTATGGGAACTTAATAAACTAAAAGGCAAAAATATAAGTAGGAGTGAGTGAATGTGTGTTTTTATTTTCATGCATAATAAACCCAGGTTTTAGGCTTATATTGGGAGGAGAAACCCATTGAGATCGATGTTTGCTAGCACAATTATTTTTAGGGAAAAGGTACTCTACACAAAGGAGTAAATACCTGTAGCATCACTCCTTGCTCTCAAAAGCCTTATGATGTCTCGATGAGGGCGTAACTTGTGGGCAGGAATCTTTCCAGAAAGAGTGACCTTGATCAGATGGTTTTTAGTGATGAGAAGACATATCTGACAAAATACAGTCACTCAAGTTGCTCTCCAACCACATTAGCTTAGATCTTCAAATACCATAATCTTCCACCTTGGCAATAAGTATACTGTGGATAATGTAGTCAAAAGTCTTACTGAAGAAGTTCCAACACAAACAATCCACTTCACAATAATCAACAAGAGCTTACATCAAAGACTCCAGGAATGCAAGATTTGTAGTGTTTGAATTTCCCTTCAGGAAACCATGCTATTCATGACATATCTGGCTCTTCATTGGACATACAGATTATCTGGGATGATACTATCAAAATCTTCACCAGACCAGACTGAATAACTATTGGGCGGTAGTTCGTTATGTTTTCTTCATCACCAGACTTAAAACTGGGGACAACAAAGCTTTTCCTCAAAACTGAAGGGAAGATTCCTGAAGAGAATGGACCTCTGAAGACAATTGTTGAATGAATGGCAAGTATTGGAGCTCAATGCCTTAATACCGTGGGCAGAATATCATCAGTCTTGCACCTTTTTTAGAATCTAGTGATTAAAGTAACATCCATCCATCACAGTCACTGTGCTACTGAATATTTCGGAGTGATATCCTTTGTCAAACTTTGGGGACAGGACATCAGCACTACTAAAAAAAGATGTAAAGTACTGAGCAAAAAGATTTCACTTGTCAGAGGACTCATTTGCCTCAACTGTGTCCAAAATCATGCAAGCTGGAAGAGCAGGAGAACTCTTGATCCTACCTACATGTGACCAAAGGGACTTTATTTTTAGAGGCATATTGTCCTTGACCCATATAATATATTCAGAATGACAAATCTGAGTTAAATTCTTATATTCTCCTCTAGCTTTTGAAAGTTGTCCAATGCCATTTGGGACAGTGATTGCTCATAGATTCTCTGTGATTCTTTTTTATGATTAGGCTTATCAAGTCATTTAAGTACCGTCCTTGAAATCTTGTTCCACCAGTCTTCTTTATTGGAGTATTAATGTTAACTAGTGAGGGCTGATAGTCATAGAATTTGTTGAATGCAAGTTCAGGATCTTAATAATCATAAGTTGTGGGATAGTTAAGATTCTGAATACTTAAAAAAAACAGTGCAGGATGATGTCTATCTTCCTCCAATAGCAAGTCATCCGCAGAGACAACAGCAGAGGTCTGAATAGAATAAAAAATAAGATTCAAACTCACTCCCTGACAGTTGAATACAGTGTTAAATTGCTGGAAATTACATATAGCAGCAAGCTTGAGGAGACTGTGAATAGAGTTAGACACGGAGGAGTGTTCCTAGTCAGTCCAGTTGAAATTGGGCTGGTTGAAGTCACCCATCAATATAATATCCGCAGGGTCATCCAAAGAGACAAGAATTTTATCTAAAGCGTCACAATAGTCTGAGTACATTAAGGTTGAATCTGGGATGTATATTAATATATTACCGATTAGTACTGTAAAGGAAAATAATTTGTGCCAGATAAATTGATATTCAATGCTACTAATAGTGATTACAGGATATAACGTTCTACAAAGTATAGAGTTGCAGATTGCATCTACAGTACTTCATCCTCCTGCCTTGGTATTAGTGAGATCAGATCTATCACACCTAATAATTTTGAATCCCACAAGTCCAAGCTCAGCATCATAAAATGCAGGTGTTAGGTTTGTTTCAACTAGAGATACCACATTAGGAGAAGTGGACACTGTTTGAGGTTAAGAATTCAGTTTAATCCATAGTTAAATAGACATAGACAAAATTTGGTCTACATTAGTTGCAGCCTCGGACAAAACTTTAGTGAAGATAATGTAAGTGCCATGCTCACTATTTAAGGTTTCTTTTAAAGGTCTTGCTTTGTCTGTAATTTTTTTCCCAATGCAGTAAACTTTACTCCAGCATTACTGAAACTTGGCTGAGATCATCTGAACATTTTTATAACTTCATCCAGATCATGAATTATTCTTTGCTTGTCATCAGGGTTTCTAGAATCAGGCAGGCAATTAATTGATCATTGCATTTGAGGCTCGGCATGCCCATTTATTGATATCAGAAACAGCATTCTTGAAACTAATGACATTTTCTTGGAATTTTTTTAGATGAATAATTTTCATCTCATTTTAAGAACACTGCTCAAGAGACGAGAGATTTTTGTTCAGATTGTCACCTTGAGTCGAAATCTGATTATTCCTGATTCACATTGTCCACTACATTCACAATTTTATAAGATTACATTGATAGCTGGCTGATCAGTATATCTAATGGCTGTTTGATCACACACAAAGCAAGAAACCATCTGTTGCTAGGCCCAATACATTGGATCCCTTTGTCCCCCTTAGTGAATAGAATAACACAGATTTAGTATACTTCAATACAAGACATTTGGACTCATTGTGGTATTGATCAGCTTGGGAACAAGATTTAAATTAAACTGTGGATTAACATGGTATGTATATTTTCCCAAATGAAGAATTTTGTGTAAAATTGAACATTTGGACCAAAACTATACAAGGCAATATGAGTGTCTTATCTAATCACCAACCAACAATGTATATATGTCCTCTGGATGTTCCTTATGAAGATGAATGTATATATGTACTTCTGGTATGTATATTACATAAAATATCTTTTATAATATTTGTAACTATGTATTGCTTTTCAGGTGGATGCTCCAGACCCTCATCATGCCCTCAAGAACTTGACAAGGGTATGTTTGCTGGCAAATCTAACTCTAATGCTTGCTTGGAATGCAGAGGAAGCTGGTAGAATAATTGAAACCTATAAGATATTTGAAAATAAGCCTCCTGATATGATAATGGAAAAAAAAGATGATGATCCTTTCCAAAAAGTGAGCTCTTTTTCAGTAATATATCTGGTTAAATTTTGTTGCTTCTAGGCTTTGGTATTTTGGGTGCTTTCTTCATTTTCATCTAATTTTTTTTCTATTGCGTGTTTAAAAATGAAGCATGCAGAAGATTCATGCATTTATTAAAAATATTCCACATTGTAGTCCTTAACAAAAATTACCTTACTTCTCATTTGATAAAAATCCTCAGATGGCTTGTGGTAATCTAGTAATATTTTATTTGCCTAAAGAATTGTATTTCAGTTCCTTAAAATGGTTTTCAACCATAAAACATTGTCTATTTCCCATAGTATACTTAGCCCTTTCGCTGTAGTCAAACTGCAGAGACTTTCCCGCCCCTGTGCGGTGAAAAAGTTTACGGTCACCGACGTTGGCACGGAAAGTATGTCTCTCTTTTGGGACCTCTTATCCAGAGAACAATTCAGTAGTCAATCGCGCTCCCGGGAAGGGATTAGTGCAATGTATAACAATGAACTCGGCAAATGGCATTCGTGGAAAAAGAGAAAGTTCAAATTCATGGGTAGGAACGACCACTTGCCAACATCACATTGGAGCTATGTTCACAGCAGCAAAAGGGTTAATTACAGTGTTTACATTCTTACAAACTTGAAAAGTGGTTCATTTATATGTTCTCGGGTTGTATGTTTTTCAAACCATTTTTGAAAATCAACAGAAGTTGAAGGGTTGGAGGAATTCCATTTTAGCATTCGTTCTTATTTGAAATGCAATGCACTCATGGTTTTATGCATGTGCTTTGAGCATTTAATCCCCCTCACTTTCCTAGATGTCATACTCTGTGTAATGTCAGATCAGATGTTGAATTCTAGGCAAGATTTCTATTAAATATGTAGAGGACTGTATGCGATGATTCAGATATTTGGTAATTTTATAGGTTATCATCATTATTACTTTCATGTACATATACTATTTGAAATTGAGTGACTTAGAACGAAGACAGAATTTTACTTTATTTTACTGGAATAGTAGTTAATGGTTAAATATTGGCTTTAAGTTCAGTTTCAGAAGTAATTAATAAACAGAAAACTATCAATGTATGTGTATGTAAAAATATGTCTATACATGTTCTGTATCTTTTTCAATTACAGCTGATAAGTGCTCTTACCTCCGTTCGCTCTATCAACAAAACAGATGCAAATACACTTCTTTCCACCATGGGATCTATGGAACGCATTTTAAAAGCGTCTAAAGATGAGCTGGCTCTTTGTCCAGGACTTGGACCACAGAAAGCAGTGCGACTTCACAAAGTACTTCACATGCCTTTCATTTGTGAAAAGTCTCCCAACACTAAGTCAGCCCCCCAGAGAGTTGAACCAATGGCAACCAATGAAGAAAATACCAAAGATGATTGAGAACTGTGAAAACTAACTATCTGATGATGGTTAAGGGCTATTTACTCACTTTACATGATATGTAATGTGAATGAGTTGATTGCAATAGCTGTTGGCCAAATATTCCAATCATTCTCATGAATTGATATATAGTATTATTCTAAAATGTATCTCTAAAACATCAACTCACAATTTATGCACAATTTTTTAGGAAAAGTTTTTATATTTATCTATCAATTGGTGTTTGTCATCCATAGTTGGAAAAATAAACATAAATTGGTTAAAAAATTGTATTTTTCACTCTAAGTTAGATTCTGCTTTCAATTTAAAATAATTGGTTTACCTTGCTGTCCTTTAGAAAAAGCAGTAGCAAAAATGTACACCAACCACAAGGAAACTAATTTTAAGGTCCTGTTATCAGTGGTGTATCTATCTAGGTCAGATGTGACAACATATCTTTTGCACTCAGAAGTCAGAAGGTGACAGAATATGGTGTATGAAATGTTCATGATTCAAGAACTACAAGAAATTCAAGTATGAGTCAATTTTCTGAAAAAATTGAGGGAATTCAAGAGATAGACACTATAAGAGCGCTGGAAAACAATCAAGGTCATCATAGTCAAAGTAGCTACTAATATCCTGGCAATTTAAAAAAGTGGAATTGATAGAGATTGGTTGGATCAAGAATGTCTACAGCAATAGATTAAAAGAATGAAGCAGGGAGGAAATGCTACCCGAAAACAACTAGAGCTATGTACCAGAGAACAATGTAGATTAAACTTTAAATGCAGGATTTAAATGTCCTTCCAAGTCCCTCCCTGCCGGATTTAAATTGGCACTTTCAGCATTTAAAGGCTAAAAAGGTTAGAAAAATTTTGGATTGTTAAAAGAAATAAGAGAGACCTGGCGACTAAAATAATTGAAGAAATGGAAGAAAACATCAGGAAAAAGTTTAGCAAAAATATGTAGGTATCGACTTCAAAATATCAGCCGAGACCTAAGGTTTGTATGGATCAGTTTGGAAACATCACAGAAAGGAAAGATATACTCATGGATGACAAGGATATTATACATAACTATATCAAAACAGAATAAGAAACAACATAAAGGAGTATAGAATGCAACATTGACAGAGGAGCCAGAAATGCCAGTCAACTGAAAATGAAGTAATCAATAAAATTAAAAAAGTAATGAGCTATACAGCACCAGGATATGATTATAATACAGTAAAACTTCTAAAAAAATTAGGGAAATGTTTATGTAAGAAACTGCATGATAAAATATGGGAAGAAGATACCTACCTGAAAGCAGGAGAGAAGACAAATGTAATAATACCTATACATGAACAAGGAGAAAAAAGAATATGAAACAATTATAGGGGTATCACATTAAAGTTACTGAATGTAGGCTTAATATTCTGAAGTCTCCTTTACAACAGAATCGATGAATATACTGAGGTGATTATAGGTGGCTACCAGTGAGGTTCCAGAAGAGATGGATCTACATCATATTTTTACAATGAGACAGATGTTTGAGAAATGTTATGAATATGGTATTACCCTACACTGTTTGTAGATTTTAAAAGTGTTTGAAAAAGTCAACAGACATGCTATGCTAGCCAGTCTCAGATAATTAGGCAAACATAAAAAACTGGTACAGCTTGCTGAAGTTACCATGGACAGATCTAACGCTAGAGTGAAAATCTATGGTGAACTATAATGCCCTATCGGCTTTGTTGTTTATTCTTGTGCTGGCAGCTGCTGCTAGAAATACAAACTAAACTGGAAATATAAGTCATTGAACATTCCAAACAGCTGCATATGCTGATGATATCATCATCATTTGGAGTGAAGAAATTATTAAATAAAAATGTAAGGAACTGGAAAGAGAGACCTGAGAGATGGGTTTAACTGTAAATGACATAAAAAATAAATAGTAAATGATTTTAGCAAGGGGCCAAGATAAAAATAGAGATGAAATAATAATAGGGAATTTAAAGATTTTCCGTACGAAAAAGTTTTTCCGTTTCCGGATGAAAGAAAAAGGAGAGTAATTTTAAATATCTTGAGCAAAAATTATACAATCACAGTTGAAATCATATGCAATATCCACAGGTAACAGGTCACTATAATAAGCACAAGAAACTACAAAGCTGTAATGGTCTACACAATCAAAACTTAACATTTTTAAGGCAGAGGTACGACCTGTCTTAATGTAAGGATGTAAGGCATGGGTGGCAACAAAGCAAAGCATAGGACAGGTAATTTTCAAAAGAAAAGAACTAGGAAGAATTATTGGATCAGCACACAACAGAGGTATCTATAGGAAGAATCGAAGGAAATGTCGAACTAAATGAACTATAAAAGGTGAGACTACAGTGCATTTGATATAATAACAATGAATTTGGTGAGAGGAACATGTCGCACCTGTGGCAGATTTTTTGAAAGGGAATCAGATAGAAGTAGACCAAGAGGAAGACCCAGGAAAAGATTATTCATTATACATAATTATCATCCATTTTCTCCATGAAACATAATTAGTTTTATCAAAGGAACATCCAAAATTATACTTGAGGCTCAAAAATATCTTTCAGTAATATCAGAGGCCTTCCTTTTCAATGCTGATGTTTGACCATAAATGACAGGCTTGAACACCTATAAACAGTAATATACTTTTCTGAATAATGCATTTAAAAGGAAAACTTACTCAATTTCTAAAACGCTTTGTGTTAATTCACGAGCATATCATTTAAATTAGAATTAAACACACTATTTCATACACTATCAAACTTATGTTACAAATGCTTACACACCATTCCCATTTCAGAATTGGGCAAAGTAAAAAAAAAATTAATTCTTGGTGACATGCCTGTAAAGCTGACTCTGCTTTAATGACTTCCTCCAATGTTCCATGTCATTACACACCTCTTATACTTCAGTTACACTCATTCATTGCTTCAAACACACCCTTCAACCCAGGCCTGATACCAATATATGGCAAAGCCCATTGCTGCTATATAGAATGCCTATCCTATTGGATTCCGACCTGATTTGGAGCAATAGCATATGAATTGAGGGGCTTTGGCCTGATTCAACTCCTCTACCAGTCACCGAGCCCTGGAAAGCAAGTAGTGTCCAGTCCATTGAGTTTTACATCAGGGAATTGTCGATGACTTTCCCTCCACACACTGGCAGAGTGGCAGCACAAACAATGGGATTTTATGATGCCTCAACAGAAAATATTTTATGTTCTAACTATGGGTACTTAACTAACCTTAGCAACAGGAACTTGTAATAATTACAAAGAGTCCTAACTCTAATAATTACCAATATGGCAACAAGTATAATATTTAAAATGAGTAGTTTGTTACTGTACAACTTGCTGGAACACTCATGTTTGGAGCAATGGTTGTAATGAGAATGATGAACATAAGGGCAAAAACTGGAGATATCTCATAATTAATACTTTAATTACTTTGAAATATACTATTATTTTAAATTCTCAGGTACTCCACACATTTTAAGCTATCCAGGACTAGCCACGGAGTTCCACTTTTACAGAGTCACACGCAATGCACTATTGTTCGAAATTGCATTCCATTCCAGTACTTCATTCCCTCATAATTACTCTCAACTCTCAGGATTATCCTGACATGCCCAAGTTTTGTCACCACAACATAGTTTTTGAAGAAGAATTATGAGTAAAAAGAGGTTTATAGTTGTTACAAACCTGCTGACAATGCTTGTTAAGAAGATAAAATAAAACTTGAACGATGTATTTTTCACACATTATTTGGAATACCAAACCCTACCAGTTTCGACACACTCATGTCATTTTCAAGGATACTCAGACATTCTTCCAGTGGCACTCTTTGTGAATATATATGAGCTCGCCACTGGGAGAATGTCAGAGTATCCTTGAAAATGACACAAGAGTGTAGAAACCAGTTAGGTTTGGCATTCCAAATAAAGTGTGAAAAATACATCGATCAAGTTTTATTCAATCATGTCATTTTTCACAAACTATCGCCTGACTCAATCCAACTTGCTAACAAGTTCAAATCTCAACTGAAAGAGAGATATTCACGAGAGCAGCCAAGTTAAAATCTTTACCTTATCTTTTAAATGTTGGCATATTGTGGTGGCACTAATATATATTCCAGTACTTTTGTGGCGAGGTATACAAATCCTAATTCCCTCTATACTCCCCCTCAAAAGTTAAATCGTGAGATGAATAAGTAGCCACTGATAATCAGAAGAAATAACTGTGAGCTAGTAAAGATTTGGAAGTGGATCAAGCCTTGGTGAGATGATAGGTCAAATGACTGCAGTCCATGATGCTAGATGTCACATAAAAGAAACGGAATGGAAATCAATGGTAGTACATGAAAGGCAAATAGTTTATGAAGAAATAGAATAACAGGTCATTTTAATCATTTGTGCATTCTAATATCTAAATAAGAAATAATTTAGTGGCAAGGAAGCAAGATACTGGACTGCACAGGAGAAGCAAGCATTCACAAAGGAAAGGGATTTATGTATCAAAGAAGTTTAATTCATAGAGAATGTATAAAAAAGTGTACTAAAAACTCCAACAAAGATTTTTTTAAAGGATTTCTATATTAAGATGGAGCATAGCACAGAACATCAGGGGAACCTTTTCTATGAGGAAAGAATATTTACATTGGCATGTAACTTTCAAAATGCAGGAGTGATCATTGAATAGATTGTGATGATATTGATGAATTGATAGATCATTGAATAGGGTAACCTAGTAGCAAGGCAGACAAACAAGTAAGTGTTAGAGATGGAGAAACAAACAAGGAAGTGGGAGATGAAGAAGGCTGCAGAAATGAAAGCAGAATGTACTAACAGGCTAGGGCACGTTCAAGAGAATGGCTTAAGGGAGAATGTAGAACATTTGAAAAAGAGAATGGGAAGTATGAATGGCATTCAGGAGACTTGGAGAAAGTATACAGAGCTTCAGGGAGGATGATATTGGGACAAACAGAGAAACAACAGGAGAGCTTATAGATGAATCAGCTATAGAGTAATTTAAGGCCACAGACTTGTCTATTGATAGGCAGAGCACACTGATGCTCATACTACAAACAAAACACAAACTCCATCAAATTCTGCTTTATTAACTGACAAATTAATTCTAATAGCGGCAGTTAGAGCATTAAATAATGAAATACATACCTCCAAGCATCTCTGAAGATCTTTGGCTGAAATCATATGCATATATTACTGCTTCAACTTTTTCTACATTAACTCAGCAACAAGTTGTGACAAAATATAATCTATGCAGTATTAAGAATTCCTTAAAAATTTTAAGATGTCAACTTTTACTAAAACCACTCGATTTATTAAACAACGACCCAGGTTTCGATGTGCATTCACATCATCTTCAAGTGAAAGACCTGAAGATTATGTGAATGCACATCGAAACCTGGGTCGTTGTTTAATAAATTGAGTGGTTTTAGTAAAAGTTGACATCTTAAAATTTTTAATGATGGAATACCACAAAGTGAGACTGACGAAAGTGAGTGATATTAAGAATTCCAATGAACATGGGCTAAAAATAACTTTTTAATTAATGACTAAGGATATTACTGAAAAATAGGGAAGTTATGTATGCACAAATATATCAATTGCTACATGAAAAAATTCAGCTGCGAGTAAGTTATGCAATGAAACATTAAGTTGATGCTAGTTTGAATATTGCGCATTAATAATTTACTATTTGCCATTATCTTAAAGTTAAAGAGGGTTCTTTTGGAAAATAATGGAGTTAAACTAGGAGGTAAATAATCAAATATTAAACCAACATTGCAATTCGTTGGTGCATGTACTACTGGTACCCTTTAAGCATCAACAAATAACAAGAGTGTGGCTAAAATAGAAAATACAACGGATCACTTCTAGTCATTAAGGATTAATGCATGAGGAGTCCATGCTATGTCGGATAATTACACCGATTGGGAATTAATGGAATATCAAAGAAAAAGATGAACATGAGCTGAAAAATTTTCTGCTATCAGAATAGGTGATAGCTCAGGGCACAAATGCATTAATCATATACAAAGCGTGGTGGTGGTAAATTTCCAAATTACAACAGCTGTAGTCGGTCTTTTTTGTACAAATTTATTAGAGAAATCCTAACATTGTTTTCTAGGTCCACCTTTTCATTTAGGTAAGAAAATTATCAACTTTCTAGTACCTAGTTACAGCTTTCCATCACATTCTAAACATTAGCTACTGAATTAATATGCCAGTAAATAATGCTGAGAAAACAAATTGCCCTCCCAACACTTTCCTTGGAGGGTTGAGGAATCAACCATTCATTGCTCCATTACCTTCAATGTTTTTTGCTTCGATATCAAATATAACTATATATTTGTTATTTTAATGATACAATACCATGTACTATTTAACATTCAGTTCATACATTTTCTTAACCTTAAAAATTTCAGGTAATTAAAACTATCAAAAATCAACAAAAAGTACCAATGTGCGACATCAGTAATATTTCCACTTTAATATAAGATAAAGCATTAGAAATAAAAATTCAAAATTCCATTATATACAAATTACGGTGGATTTAGTTAAAATATAAACTTAAATACTCATTACAATATTTCTGCTTTCAGTTCAACAAATTTTTGTTTCCAGGGGTTTTTTTTCTACAAAATTTTGATTCCATGGGTATCATCAAAAGCAGAAAATGTCTGCCCTGACAATGAGAGTGCAGCTAGAGGATATTCAGTCACACAATCAGGAGTTTAATTTAACAACAAAAGCACAAGAGCTTATTTCGATAACGAAACAATTTTACAAAACAATACCCAATGGCATTCAGAAGACCTATCCGCTAGCAACTTGCACTGCACACGTAGATTAACCCTTCAGCTGCAGGAAACCTTTTCACTCATACCAAGGGACTGAGAAAAATAACACTGAAACATGTTTCACCATGACTTTCTTCCCTATTCAAATCCCTTTCCAAAATTAATGCCTGAATTTACCATAACAGTCAACACACAACAGGGAAGAACAAATGTTCCTCAGCCAAGGCTAATGGTAGAGTTCTTTGCCAACACAAGCAATATAATTATGGCTACTAATTAAATTATACAGTGAATATGATTAAAACAATAGAAAACAGCTAAGCAAATGCGCAGAGTGAATTCAATAAAATTTTAATAGAGAATAAATCAGTACTTGACAGATTTATCTCCATTACAGCTCAAAATTACCCCAAATCCCCAGAAGTGGTTGCCATCGGAAAAGGTCAATCCCTATTATAAAATTCCATTGACTTCTCCCTTGCCTCTTTGCCATAAGGGCAAAGTTCAGGCCCTTTATTGTTCTCCCCCATGCAAAGGCAGTGAAGAAAAATAGGTTGCTGCAGCTGGAGGATTAAAGTTAATCAACTCTCAAAGCCAAGAATCACACTGTCCTAATGCAATATAGTTTTACCGAAAGATCTTGGGAGATATCTGCCTACAACTCTGACTAGGTTAAAATTCAACAGACCAACATTCACGTACACTTTTGGCAGTGGCCATTACACTTTATAATTTTAAAGGAGTGTCTAAACTCACTGGATTCTTCATCTTTAATTTCAGGTGGATCCTGTATGAATTTCAGGGTCAAGAATGATAAATGCAAAAGTGCATCACATTACCCATAGGAAATATTAGCAGCCAAATCTTGTCCTTAAATATCTTTGGGAGAGCAATATCGACCGCACATCACATCACAAATCTAGTCTACAACATTCCAGATCTACATCAGCTATGAAATGGTAATGAGTTAATGGCAGCATAGTAGCATTGAAATCCTGGATAAATGGAGTCTCACACTGGTCAAATTTTAAACATAAAGTACATACTAAGAGTTTCATACAAGATGGACGGATATATTCATGTCTACTTAATGATTCCCTCATGTAGTCACCTTAAGTTTAAAAAATCATTTGAAGGCAATGGCTTAAATTGTGTACCAGAGTGAAATAATAATTAAATTAAGAGAGATCCATAAAATAAAATTCAAGAAGGCTATGAAGAGAGAAATTAAAGTTCAATCAGAATTTTAAATAATACCAATCCAAACTGCTCAGACCACATCTTGTGACAGAGAGCATTAGTTAAATTCATCAATCTCTGAATTAGTTAAGTATCGCACTTCTAGATTCTATAATCCACTTTAACTACCTTATTTTGAAAACCATCCCTGAAATCCATTGAAATCAGTAAATTTCAACCTGATTAACATTTAACTAGGGCAATACCTAAATAAAATTCTTTGCAGAGCCCAACACCCAGATACTAAGCTGACATTCACAGTTTCATGAATGAACACAAATTTCCTAAGCAGAAGGGATTTTCACTGAAATCAACCAGTAACTGCAGCAGAATAAGCTAAAAATTCACATCCAAAAATGCCACTAAATATAAGACAAGATGGTCATTAATGATTTTATGGTAAGATGGGAAAATTGGCGGACTACCTCAAGTGCATCATTCATGTTCTTTCCAGTCACACTAATATAACAATTCAATACTATAACACGAGTGTTATAGAGCATGAGCAAACACAATTTAACAGCATTATTCCTTAACTACGCATCATATATAATTTACACACTCTGGGGCAACAGTTAAGTTCCTCCCACCACTTTGGCACTATAAATTTGTAACAACAATATTTTGGCCATAGAAATACACATACCTAAATGTATTTAAGATCTGTAAAGCATAATTACATAAAATGTATGCTTCACTTGAGATAAAAGAAGTAATGCAAATTTTTTTCTCCACAGCCTCAACTTTGTTCCCTTAGCACTTAAAAGTTCCATATAAAAACAACTATGTACATATGTAGAATATAGTTTCTGGCACTAAAACTTATGCTTCATGGTAAAAAGAACATGGGTATTGTTTACCTACTCCAATCAAGTATAAATATGAGGTGCAGCATGCACAAGGAAAAACATAATAGGGCTCGTGACCAAATTACTACGGTCAACATCACATGCAAGTCAAGGGATAATATTATTAACCAGACATCTTTACATACACAAGTATACCAGGAAAAATACAGATAATTAAACTAAATGCTTACATTTCTCACATTTTATTTTAAGAGAATGCAAGAGGGGTCACAAATTAGGATGGGTAATAATACAAATCACAGATAGTTTAGACTGTCAGTGAACAAATAAAAACATATCACTGCACAGGACTGCAAATAATAATTTAATTTCAAATTCTGCAAAGCTGACAACAATAAAACACGATAACATACTCTCATCACATAAAAAAATAATAAGAAAGTCACAATATAAATTCCATCAACAAACTCTTCATCACCGAGCGACTTCCTTACCGCTCCACAGCATGTTCCCATTACATTTTTAGACAAAAACATAATGAAATGCTTTGCTATTTCCAACTTTCAATACCTCAAAACAGAAAAGAATCTGAAGTGGAAATTTTGGTTGAAAAAAATGAACAATATAAAGTATCAACAATAAAGGGCTGTATAACAAAGTTTGATTCTCACAAAAGTTGACTTCATTATGAATATTACAAAATTATGACAACTGTAAAAATTTTATTGCATATTAGGAATCTGATCCTGTTAAGAAAGATAATGCAGGGTAAATGAAGACAATGAACCCTAAAAAAACAAGAAAGGGTGCCACAGCAATAAGTATTGCAGCATAGGATTGCAAATCAAATGGTTTGTACTTTTCCTTCAACGATTGCAGATCATGAGCAAGCAAAGTTTTCTCTTCATTACAGACACTATACCTCTCCTTAACTATAACAAGCTCCTCTTCAATTTTAGCAATTTTACGAACATTATCCTGAAGTTGGCTCCTGCACTCCTCATATTCTGCCAGGAATGATGTTGTTTGCCCACTAGACAATTTCCCTTTCAAAACATCTACCTCCTCTTTGAACTTCAGAAGACTATTGTTTTCATCTATTAGCCTAGATTTCTCGGTTCTATTTCTTTTAGTCTCCATTTCTAATTCCGATATTTTAGAATGGAGCAAGGCACATTCACTTGTCAGTCTCATTATTTCTGATGAATTTTTGTTATCATCAGTGGAACTTTGATTTATCTTATTTGTATCTAATTCAACCTGCAGGGTTTTAATTTTGTCCTTTAATTGTTCCGCTTCATTTCTGCTTTGCTTAACATTTTGTTCAGCAGTGAACAAGAGTTTCTTACTGTTCTCAGCGTCTTCATAATATTTGGCACTTAACTGCTGCTCAGATTGCAGAGATTCCTTCAGGCATCCAATCACCTCGGATGCACTGTGGATTTTTTCTTGCAGCTCCAAGATGAATTTTGACTTCTCCTTCATGCGATTCTGAATCAGTTGCAATTGCTGTTTCAGCTGATTAGAATCATCTGTCTGGTCTCCTTCCTCAAACCCATCTTGGGCAAACATTTCTTCTAGTGCAGATGCTTTCTTGCTCGGCTTTCCTTCATCCTTCCCATTCTTCCTGGTATACTCAGAATCTCCTCCCTCAGGAGTCAACTCTGCCAAGCTTTTGCTATCCATAAAACAACCTTCCAGCTTCTCTTGGGTCTTGTCACTGTCAGATTCATTGTTCTGATCAGGAAGATCATTGGAATTAACAGAAACCGTATCATCATCACTAATTTCAAGCAGCTGGACATCATACTTTGCTTCTTTCAGGTTAATATCCTCATTGTCATTATTAATACTGTCATTATCAATGAGGGATTTGAGGTTTGAGCAAATTGTTGACATTTCAATTTCATTGCTACCTCTATCATCCTCAAGAGCCTTAACTTTTGCCTGCAAGGTTTTTTCAGCTTTCAGGTGCTCCTCCAACTGTGACTTGAGGTGAGTCTTCTCCTGATCAAGTTGCTTCTGGAGTTCTTGATGTCGCTCTTCAGCACCCTGCAGCTTAGCTGTGAGTTCCTCCACCGTGAGCAATTGCTTCTTATATTTTTGAGCCAAATCCTTCAAATCATTCTGACTTTGTTCACATAAAATTTGTAAACATTCACACTCTTCCTCGGTGGTGCTTAAAGTTCTCTCCATAGTTTTCAAGCTCTGAACTGCTTCCAATTTCTCTTCAATCACTTTCTTAATCGACTGCCGAGCCATATACTGATAGCGATCTTTGTCCTCGAGCAAAACACACAATTCGTTCCTCAATTTGTCTTCGCCTAAATTTTTGTAGAAGGCTTGCAGTTTGTTTTCTAAAATCTCAACTCGCGATATGAGCAGGTCTTCATCTATGAGGGCTTTCCACCCCATGTCAGATGCTTCTTGCGTATTTACAACTAATTGCTGAAGTGAATGCAATTTTGTCTCCAAAACTTTTTCTCTCTGCAGAGCTTCTTGAAGGTACGAATTCAGCTGATAAAGTTCGTCCAATTGAACTGCACCGACAAGAGTTGTAGAGCGACTGGCCTTCGCCTCTTTACCATCAGGAAGGTATAATTTCAAAGTGGCAACAATACAACCATGGGTAACCTTACGGGAATTCTCCATGACATCGACCCCAAACTGAACAATATCACCAGAACATACTTCCTGAGGAGCCGACTCCTCCAGGCTTTTGCTAAGACGCTGATTATTAACAAAAGTTCCATTGCTACTTTTTGTGTCCTGCAAATAGAATTTTCCATTTTCATACCAAAATAGCGCATGGTTTCTAGATAAAACTTTACAATCAAATATTACATTATTTGTGGCAGGTCGTGCACGAGCCACAGATCTTCCTACTTTAACTTTCTGATCAAGGACTAATCGCCTTTCTTGAAATGGGTGGGAATTTGGTCGACTAGTGAGAATCGCCCGTGCGGACATTTTGATGTTAGTGTCTAAATCACTACACTGTTTACTCAACAGTTGATCAGTAAAAGTGCACGAACCATGCTTAACAAGCACGGCATTAGACACAACCATTAAAACTGTTTATTATTGGTATTTCATTACTTAACGAATACGTCACAAACACTGTAGTGTGATAACTTGTCACTGCTCGTTACTTTTAAATGCATGGATGCATCCTACTTCTCACGTTATCAACTGCTACAATTTACAAATGTGGTAATCCTCGTAGTTATAGGCACTAATAACGGTCACTTGGGTTGCTTGTACCTTTTTCAAGTTTTAAATGCTTTTGGCTGTTTCATAATCACCAGTCGGGCGGATCACAAACCCAGGGAAGAAAATGTAGTGTAGTATCCGTCAACGGTGGGCTGCATGTCTATTTCATCATTAGCGGCAATAGCCTTCCGAAGAGCGGCCTGTAAATAAACACAAAATTACTGTCACACAGAATCAGCAGCTCCCGTTAACTTGAAAAGAGCGTAAACATATATCATTCATAGATGTATCTCAATTACTAAAATTCTTCCAGCCATAAAAGGATCTCATGTGCTCTTATATTCAATAAACAGCTCTATGGCAGCAAATTCGACCTCGTATCATTAATTCTGACATCATCAACTTCGTAAAATGAATTACCTCAGAGGCATGATACGAAAAAGAACCACCACTCACCTGACTTTCTCATGCAATGAGAGCTTTAATAGTTACACATCACTACAGATTCCGTTGAATAAACAGCATTCCAGCTCACGAAACCATTGGTATTTCATAAAATGTCCACGGCTCTTAACCAGATACAGACGAGATGTTTTCTTCGATCATTGCACATATTTCACGTTGTAAGCTCCTAAGACACGTGACCGTTATCATAAGAATGCCTTAAAATGACCACATTTAATAACACTTCACTTTGATAATTTCTCCGTATGGAATGTAACAGAAAGTGAAAACTGATCCCCCACTTCTCAGGATATCAACTCTTCCCGATGCATTTCCACTAGTTTCGTTGCTAATGCGATTTTCTCACGATAGGTGGCTCCGTATCGACAGACCTTTAAATTCGTCTGCTATCAAGGGGGCGTGTACGTAATTCATTGATATTTTTCAATATGCGTTCTAAAAAGAAAAACCTGATCACCTGCTTACTGTGACATATTAGTAATCATAATAGCGGATATGAATGGTTAAAATCGCGGCGTATCTGTGAGGTTAATTTTAACTTCATGTGTGTAGCATTTCACACTTTTTATGAACCGGAGTGAGAATGCATGCTTATCAGAATAAATTAGTCACCAAATCGTGTAATCGTTCAATGAACTTACTAATTCCTTACTCTACTTTAACAGTAATAGCAAAGAATTATTTCCTAAGATAACTACCGGCGCGATGGTACTCTGGCGAGTGTGAGACGATTTGCAGAGTTTTTCAACCGATACGACCACACACAAAGTTGAATTACCCAATTACATACTGCAAGTCATTTCATTGGCGAGTTTCGAGTGAATTTGACATTTCTGCATTGTTTCCCGATACTCATTTCAATTTGGTAAGAGTACGTACGGTCTTATACATCATACTATAAGGAGTCGTAAACAATCCGTTCATTATCCGTGTAAAATGTACGGATGTCATTCAATGTCAACACCAGTGTTGCAGAAGACAGTTTAGATTTGAAAACCCAAGTTATTCGGCTCTCAAATCCTTGAAAACTCGATTGACTCATCCACAAGTTGGAATACTTAATTTCTTAGTATCCCTAACATAATCATGCGGTCAACACCAATTGGTTTAGACTGCAAAAAACAAATGATAAAAATTCAACGTTCACAGTTGAGGATCCACGCATTTCTTCACAATCTTTCTATATGCTAAAACGTAGGTTTCCATTTCAATTTGTGGTGAGTAACGGGGCTACTAAGCGCTTAGCATTTTAATATGATACCATTGACATAGGTGCAATGGCACAGCCAGGTCAGTGTCCCATCAATAGAGGCAAATATAATGTCAAGAAAGTAGAAAAATAACATAGGTAAGAGCAATTTACATAGTATATTATAGAATGGGTGTTTTTAGTAGATGTATTCTAAAATATCAGATTCACGGGGAGGGGTCCTCACTGTGTCTACCCCTGTGAGTCAAGCTATACCACTTTATAATATATATATGTACCATATTACTTTCATATTGATGATAAAACATTTAGGTATGAGTACACACTATCGGTAACCAAATATCTTTATTAATTACACATTCTTCTAAGATCACATAAGTATTGTATTAATCTTCCCTTAAAATCATAGAAGACTTGGTTTCTCATCTTATAAGGGCTTGACACCGCCTATTTCTGCCAGAGATAATCAGTTCACACTTCTAATACTGCAATTAGTAAATGGATATCCAATTCATTCCAAGCACTTAAATTTAGTTGAGTACTGGATTTATATAAAATACAAGCTGTTAACCAGCATTTTTCATGGAATCTGGTTTTAGTGAAGGCACTAGGTTAAAATCTTAGCAGAGTGGGTAGAGATTTAAAGCAGAATGCCAATATCTTCTTCAGTCCTGTATGGAGAGTGACTCAGAAGATATATTCCATCAATCATATGACATTCTTCAACAGTGCAATGTACTGCGGTGCCTTTTGTTTGGAGTTAGCTATTGATAAGTGGTTGTTTATTGCCTTTCCTTAATTTCCGAAAATATATCTTCCATTTCCAGTTGTCTACCTTGATGGTGCAATAAACCTAAGAAGTCAGCAGTGCCCTAAATGACTGACAAAGCAATCCATTTGCAAATATTTATGCATGCTATGTCTCGAATGCCATGGTAATTTGACAACTTCATTGCCATAGTCACTGGTGTGGAGCTCGACACAAACTTACACACATCCATTTCATTTCATAAATATACTTTTTAACCAGCAGGTATCAGTTTAAAATGACCTGTAGATAATGAAGGGCAGCAAGAGTCAATGAGGGTCAAGATACCAGTGAAAATTTGATGCTCATGAAGTTATTGTCACCTAAAATAAATCCCACTAAAGCCAACATTAATAATGCCTGATTCTAAAAAATACCTGACATGGCCCATATCAGAAACGTTTTTATGTTGCTGGCAGAAAACATTCTCATGCTGGATACCTCCAATATCTTAGTAAATCCTTTGAAGAACTCTTCTTGAGAAGGAGAAGAGGTCAATGTTTTATTGAGAAAGTGAGGGGCAATAATGTTGATGTAACTGACTTCAAGAAGAACATCAGAGAATCTAGCCATATCTAAAATATGATAAAGTATTTGCAACCCAGGACTGGAAGATAAAAATAGCCAGAGAGAAAAAATAATGTGGAAAGCCAATTTCTTCATAAAAAGTACCACAAGCACATAAAACTGATACACATCTAATTGGAGGACAAAAATAGGAGTGGCCAGAAGATATTGAGGCTACTCAACTTGCAAGGCAAAGATTACTTTATAAGGTCTAGATCACAGAAGTTACCGCGAGAGATGAAGTACATTATGTTTGCTCTGCACTGAACCAATTAAATAGGCAGAAGAGGTAAAATGAAAGATACACTATTGAGCAGATGGAACACAATTCATTATTCATCCTTCCTCTTTTCCAAGTTCTCAGCCCTATTTCTTTAAGTCTTCCAGGCTGTCTCCACATTCACTGCCACACACCCTAGGCAGTGACTCGCAGAGCAGTACATCCATGAATGTACAATTCCATCACTGGGCAATATTTTGTGAATGCTCTCTGGGTTTATAGGAAGGCTTGCACCACTTATCCATATGGGGGGAGTATACTTCAGCATTACTTCTTTTGAGAGGAATCCTTCCTACTTCTTCAGCCCTGCTCACCTCTCATCTGCATAAAGATAACTGTTTAAGAATAGGGATGTGAGGGATCCCGATTGCAGCGAGTGGATCTTGCTAATTTTATCATCAACAGCACGAATACAAAATATGCAAGCATATTGAGCGAGTACAGTATGAAGACACCCTCATATTACATGAAGCACTCAGTTTAGGGCAGGAATGGATTGATTGAATAAAAACATTCCATAAAACAACTTAAACACATAAAACCATACAGGGTATACTGACCAAGTTTATTCATCAAAATAACAGACATTAATCATGCATGACACTTGTGACCCAGATCTATTCATCACTTGACCGACTCTAATGTGCAACACAAGTGCTGTCATCAATTGATTGCATTCAGCACTCAACCTTGAGCTCTCAGTGAGTAACTAGGATGCCAATAGCATTAAAGAGATTGCTTTAGTAGATTCACTAAGCATATCTTCACAATTGCAACAATAGCATTTATTAAGTATAAAATACAGCAATTCACACTTTACAAGAAACATGAAAACAGTAGGAAATTACAAGTATTATCACCTAATTGTATATTATTGTAGCTTTAATTAAATTTGCATTTCGAAAAATCCATTTCCGGATGCTGCTGCATGAATCTGAAATGAAAAAAAATAAACATTTAAAATTAATGATGATGAATAAAGATAGTTTAATGAAGGAAATAAGTAGTGGAATTATTCTTCAAAGAGAAATTAAATTCACCAATTCAGTTCAAAAATATACTTAAACCTATTATGAGTACAAATAATTAAAATAATTCTCTCCTCAGCAAAGCAAATCAAATTATTAAAAACCCATTAATATAGTCCAATAGAGCAATTTACATACTTTTGTAAGATATCTTGTTTCTTTTGGTCATCAGATGTTGGCAGTCCGAGTTCCCTCTGGCGCTGGTCATACATCATCTTTTCTACAAGCCCTCGCGTTTCACCATCAAGGTCAGACAGCTTTGAAGGCTCAGGGTTTATTTTACGTGTGCTTATCTCTGGATCAGACATTACTAGCCTCGCCCACCATTCCATTTTGTTCACCTTTGGAAAAAAAACAAAAAAGTTGTAATTTAAGATACTCAACCCATTCGTGGTGTAATTTCAGAGAAAGGCTAATCATCTCATAAGAAAAGTTATTTGTCAGGAACTTTCATTTCACACACTTTTCATTTGAAGTATTTCCTCCAGCAATTGACATAATAGTACAAATTTCAAACTGAATTAAAAACAAAATAATGGTACACAATGACCAATACTCAAAAGATTGAGAGAATTACACCTCTCCAATATTTGGAAGATGAATAATAAAAGTAAATAGATATGATATACTCTGAAAGGAATTGGTCAACAAGTGAATGAACTTTGACCAAGAAAAGAATCCATGGACACTAGCTCGTGCTCAACCTTTTGAAATATATTCCCAATTGAGTTATTAAATGAGAATACTACTGACAACTGCATGATCACATAAAATAAAAGGACTTGAATTTTTTCTTCCAATCTGTATCAACACCAAAAATCTTACTTTTTCCAGGGTCAGAAGAACAGTTTTCCCATCTTCCAGAACCCAGGATGATTCCTCCACTTTGAGGTCAGAAAATAATTGACCCTGAAGAAGTGGCTCAGCATTTCGAACTCCGCAACGAATATTCCGCTTCTCAATTACCACAGACAGGTCTCTGGGTTTCACTTTGAAATTCACATTCAGCGGGACTCGTACCTGGATAAAGGTAAGAGAAATACATTTAAATTTCAATTTTTTTATTTACATTTCAAAACTTCAATTCATTTCAATAAAGATGCAAGCAATGGACAAATATGGAACAATATGAAATGACTCTAGATACAGAAGTTTTTCCATTGCAACTGCAAAAATAATGTTAATATGAATGAATCAACATTGAAGAAAATCAATAAAAATGCATTAACAATAATGGATTCTCAAATCTAGCTTCAGTGATCAACAATTTCGGAATGGATTTCTTCAGCAGCATACTTTAAAATTTAATTTTTCATTTTCCAATTTTCATTCCAAATAATTTAAAATTTCCATGATTTTCTAGTTTTTCCACACCACAGGTTAAACTTTACACACAGACTAACAAAAATTCTGCTATAAGAGAGCATAAGGAGTTCCTCAAAATCTTATAATTACGTCCCCAGGAAAAAAAAATTGTAAAAGCACAGAGAACTGAGTTAGTTAACTTAGAAATATTTAATATAGCACTATTTAACAAGACGCTTCAATAAAATATTGCACTAACTATGAGATAATGCTGGAGGACGTGGGCTTAAAATTAGAATTGGAGGGGTTCAAAGAAAAACATTTCAACAGCTAGAGAGAAAAAATCATGAGGTATGATTTTCTTAACAATTCAATATTGGCGACAAATAACAGTAAAAATTTGTTTGATGATAAAGGCATCCCTAATCATTAAAAAAAACACATATTAGAGAGCGCTTAAAATAATTACGCAATTGATAGACATTACAGTCAATTTGTTAACACATCCAATACTGCCTGGAGATCATTACTGAAGAATTCATTATATTAGCCTAAGTTTGAACCATAACATCTTTAAAGAAGTACGTACTTTTATTTCTGAGCCAAATCAGTTTATTTCAACTGAGCTGATTACCTTGGATGGAGTCAAACTTATCCTAAAGCCCGATTTTCACAAGGTACGTAATTGCACAATCTGATGCGCGTACGAACGTGCATTGTAAATTGCCTCGTATAAAGCGGTGAATTGTAAGAACGCATGCACGAATGCATGATCGCGAGATGACAAATTAGCCCACGCAACAATTTCCATAATAATTGGAGATTGAGAAAATACATGCATTTTTAAATTGTGCAATTTCGTGCCCCGTGTCAAACGGGCTTATATTTTGTCGTGGGGTAGCCTAAGTACATTTTTTCACCTCCGAAAATCTGAAAAAGTTTTTGTGTGGGAAAGTGACGTCAAAAACGCATTTGATGCGTGAAAATGGAATAAAATGAGACCAGTATGCATGCAGTAACCATTTCAGAAATTGTTCGGGAATGTTGTTGAACTTTCTTCAACCCAAGGGTCCATACTAGGGAACATTTAGAAGTTCTAGTCCTGAAACAGGCGGACACTTCTTCTAAAATACCTCGACGCATAATGATAACTTCCAAGGTTCTCAAGGATTCAAAGGATTGCATTGTAAAATTCAAAGTACAGAAACTACTCGGAATAGCTACGTCGTCTTATCTAAATTGCCATTGAGTTCCAATGCTCAGTAGTGATAGTGATATTCAAAAGACGTACTTTTCCGGCCGATTTACCATAGTTTGAGCAACTTTTGCTCTACCTAATTTTCAAAAATATCTGCACTCGGAAAAGTGTCCAGAGACCTATTTAGTTGTATCTTCCCACCGAGGAAGTGCTACCTGCCATATTTTCTAGATGGACTAAACCTACCGGCGCGATATGCTACCTAGTTTCGGTAAGCTTATCGCGAAAGGCTGGGGATATTTGTAATGAAAACTCCACGTCACACTCTGAGACCTAGCACTAAATTGATTGACTTAAGATATTCACGCAGTCAAGGCATGGGGTACCTTTCTATCAGCCATCTGCGGTTTCACACGAGGTTTTGGTGAACAGAAAAACGCACCATAAAGTGGGGAAGTCAAAAAATGGAACAACTACAAGTAGTGCCTGAAAAAACACCATCAAAATGAGTGAACTCAACCTTGCGCGGCTGAATACGCCAAACCAAGCTTGAGCATCAGTACGAAAACCTCACGTCTTCCCTACACGCAGGCCAAGCAATCACATTTACGCAGCTGGGAATTCTTTTTAGATTGCCTTGAACATAGAACTACCAAAATAAAAAATAGAGGATAACACTATCAGAAACGAGAGATACTAGGTGAGATGCTTCACTTCCAGGCCGTTAGCCAAATCATAAGTCAAAGAGCTGAAATTACGTAATCATATAATGAAATGCAGTTGTTCTGGCGGTCACGACCTATCTGTAGAAGTCTGCCGACAGCTAGTAACAAAGACATGGAAATTAGAACGTTATAACTTTATAATAACATATTTAGAGCATGCTCTTCTACGACAAATGATCCTGGACACAACCGGCAGATTGACAAAATAGATTGGAAGCAACGGAGATACAGAGCAGTTGAACGACGAAGATCAAACGAACAGAGAGAACTATCAACGAAGTAGCCCTACAAAGAGTTGGGAGTGACGAAAAGCATTATGAAAACTCGGAGATCATGCGACAAAATGAAGTAAAGAATGCATCAGGCAATACTTGAAGAACGTCGAACGGAAGAATTACGTAAGAATGAAGCGGTTAGCTGAGATGGGGTGAAGTGGAGGGCTGCACTAAACTAATCTTCGGACTGATGACATGGTAACTAAACCAGGGAAGTAAGAATCTGCGCCACAAGAAATAAATGGGAGCACCACAGAAACCGTGATCAGACGCTTAAACTGGTCGCTACTGCATGCACTGAGACTTCTTTACAAAGACCTCCATGCGTACTCGGGAAAAAACCCTTAGCCGCCCGATAACTCACTCGTTTTTATGGGAGCATGAGAAGAGTCTCCTAAAATGAGGCACTGGAGCGTGATACGCAGTAGTTTCACTACGGCCCGCTCCACCGTCAAGTGACCCAAATGTCAGTTTTTTCAAATTCCGGTTACATATAGAAAATCATGTCCTTTGTTCAACGTATACAAAAAAATCACACCTTCCCATTATATTTTTTCCCAATTAAAACAATTTTTCAGAGCGAGAATGGGTCAAAATGAGGAAATAGCATTTTTATATCTATTATATACGCCATTTTCTCAGAAAACTTCATCAGAAGCGAACTCAAGAGGTACAAATGTTGGCAACTGAATGTTAATTTTTCAATGATTTTAAACAACAGAAATAAATGAAGTCATAATGTGTCACTTTAACGTAAATGGCGAAGAGGTCCGGTCATATGGCCGGAGAAAATTTATTAATATTATTTATGAAAAATATTTCTTCAAAATGCGATTTTTGTACATAAATCTGTTTCCAGATACATATAGCGTTTCATCATTGATACATTCGCTTTGTAACAGTAAAAACGAAAATGAGAACTCGGGACTTTCTTTGACAAATTCGATCGCAGCGGAACATCCTAAAAAAAGGATTTCTTATACTCCGCGCTCTAACCTCTAGGGCGACCTAATATACAAAAATGTTTACCAGACCTTGGGAAGGAACCAATGAGAGGAAAGTTCTGCGTCTTAAATGAATGAAAAAATACTCTTTCAGCCGGGCGAAGAAGCACACACAACGAACAAGCATTTAAAATCCTTTAGTTTCACCTAAACGGAACAGCTGTCGGATATTACAGACTTAATTTAGGTAACCTATATTCGACGCTAGCTATTTATGCAAAACTAATCGCGAACATACGACCCTACCAAACCTAATAATCCAGAAAATGCGTGCATACTCAATCCTCATGATACCATTAAGTCATTCTGAGAAATAGAGACGGTGCTACAACAAATATACATGTCATATAATAACTGCATGCATGAAGCCAATTCATGATAAAGTTATCAAAGGTTGCCACGAGATAATAATTAGCAAGGAAATCATGCCGTTTACTTCATTATGAATTACTCTTATTAATTAAGGAAAATAAGAAATCATCAAGAATACTTCAGAAAAAAAACAGCACCATTGACCGGCTCCCATGTCCATATGGGTTGGTGAAATAAAAACTATTTAGCGATGAATGCGATAAACAACACTAACTGTAAATTGAGACAGTTTTCCAAATGTCTCAAGTCAAAATTGCTCGAGAAAACTCTTATGATAAACAAAACATACAAACAAAATATATGCTGCAGATTAAAAAAAAACAAACTCAGCGGTCTTCAGCATTTCATTGAAACTGCACAAGAAATCAATTGAAATTCGACTAGACAGCATCGTGAGGACAAAACGAAAAAATCAGGACAACAGGAAAGAAAACTATGACGAGGGTATGGAGGCATAAATGTAATTCTAGTGATCTTCACACCTACTTTTTGCATTAGAGTAGACAAACAGCACAGCTATAACGAACCTACACTAGCTGAGACAGAACATTTTCGCAATGGACGAGTTTTTAGGAATACTGCCGCGAATAATAGTCATGAAATACGAAGCATTTGTCTCATTACAGAGAATATGTTTCGATTGAAAATTAAAGTCGTTGATGGTACCTACACGGGAATGGGAACAGGAGGTGTATCCACAGGCCACAGAGGATCCTTGTTCAAACGCCCCATCACCCACACTCGGAGAAGGGTGCCAGAATAATGGGGATTCAAAATTTTAAAATAATAGAGTAGAAAGGAAGAGAAAGAGTATGAAGAAATTCTGCCATCGACACGATTTAAAAGATCATGCAACATTTTCCCGGGTTATTACTAAGACATGGATTGGATTGGATACTTGTGGAGGCGACCGACGGCTAAGGTCATTTGCGCAGATCATAGGGGATAGGTAAGGGAGGAAGGGTGGCTAGAAACCCGGCGTCGGCATTGGCCTACTCTTAACGAAAGGCGCCAAGGGGACCACGGCTTAACGCCTCATCCGACAGACGGAGTACTCCACTCCACAAGTGCCCTCCACAAGACACTCAAGTAGGGATCGGGTTCCTCTGAAAAACATCCGCCTCTGCAGGGATTTAAACCCTGGCCGCCCGTGTGGTAGGCGAGTACTCTAGCCACCACACCAACCCGATCCCCGACATGGCTCGAATTTTACTTATAAATTCCAGCGGTTTTCAGAGGCATGAAATAAATTTTATAAAATTAATGACACAAAAACTTAAATTGACTGATATTTACAATGATTTACCGCCTATTTATTCCTATTGGAGACTTTATCGTGACTTAATTGTAACGCGCCTTACGTAGAAAACTCCTCACAAACGAAGGTTTGACGGGACTTTCAAAATTATTATCGATGGCAAATAAATTTAACTTTTAAAACTATGGAGTGTAACACAAGAAAAATAAAAATATGAATTACACACTATTTTACTACACATTTACCAATGATTTCTAATACTATCTTTGAATCAAAACGTCCATGTTCAAAAATTAAAATGTGTACGTGGGTTGCACAGTTATATAATATTTAATGGTAAACGGCTTTCATTTTTTTAGCAAATTTTTATCCCGAAAAGTGGGAAGGAAAGTCTTCTTCGCATCATTAAAAGGACGAAACTTTTTATTTAAATGGAGGCCAAAGTCATTTAATTTCGTGTGATATGGTATCTCGCTCAAATTACCTTTTCCCTTTACTACTTTAAATTACTAAATTACTTTTTCAAATTACCAAACTACTTTTTCTTCATGAGAGCTAGCCATTATAGAGATCCGTACATCAATATTTGCAAGAAAGACACTGCTTCAAAGTGGCATAACCTCAATTGTGCGGAAAGATAAGTGCACAAAATAATGATAATAAAGCACTGAAAATAAAAAGGCACCAATAACCTCGCTTCCACAGGTGAAACTGAAATAAAAAATTTTTTAAAATGTAACGCTTCGCCTTTTCTTAGGCAGACCACAGAAACCACATAGGGAGGGCTAAGCTTGCCCAGATATACTGTCGAACAGTCGTTAATCTCGAGGATTTAACGGTGTAGCCGCAACCCCTTGAGGGTATGACAGCAAAGTTATTTATTTTTTAAGACATAGAAACGTACACATCGATGCGGGGTCAGCCAGATTGCAAGAAAACTCGACGCAATGAGTCACGCACGCTATTATAATGAACTGTTTTGAGAAAATTGGAAAACTCTAGTCCGGCTCTGCATTATAGTCAGCTATGGTCTACGCACAAACCCGCAAGCATTAAATACTGAAATTAGGAAAAAACTAAGAGCCGATTTTAAAATTTCCGGTAAACGCAAACCGCTAGGAGACATTACCTATTCATTAGCTTGATGGAAAATAAAGTTCAAGTCGTGTAGGCAATCACATCTGATTGTCGGTTTGTTTACGTGAATGTGAACGATGGGAGAACGTATGATTGTTTTTTCACACTGTACAATTCTTTTGAAAAGAGATTATAAACCAAGCCTAAATCTTTAGACTTCTTCGGGACAAATTTAATGTTAAAGAGATACTGAAACCTACGGACCGAAAATAAACTAAAAAGAAAGGCACCAAATGAATCTGTGGTACAGCGATCACGCATATCATCTCGTGCCGAGATGTAATCCGAGATGGAGGCCTCACGGAAGTCATGAAGAATATATTAACAGAAGCGAGGATGTCTCAGCGATCTAGAAACCTAATCTCCTCTGGCTGCAGAATACGCTGGGGGTTATTTGTCAGATAGTAATGCTTCACTTGGATTATTAAAAATTCGTCGATCAATCCCGGCGCCCCAGTCGGCTCTTGGCTAAAGACAGAAATAATGAAAGCGTCCAAATTTCAAAAACATTCGGGGCAAGATTATCCGACGAGAGTAGTTCACATGAAACCGCAAAGCTCTCGATTTATGTATTCATCATCACACTAGCGTAAAGCCCTGGTTACAGGATACATTCAGCAGTAAGAGTTAATGTGCGAATGCATGAACGAGTAAATGAACGCGAAAATTCACCGTTTAACCGCACCAACTTGTACGAATGCATGAGCAGGAAAATAGAACCTGCTCTATTTGGTTCATGTAGTCGTACATGGACTTGTAAATGAACACGTACGGGTTAATGTATTGTGTACCCAAGCCTTAAGTTCTCGGAAATCAACTCGCGTACATGATACGCAAAGTTACACGTATTGTGCGCCACAGCGCCACATTAACGATTGCTGGCATCGAAATAACCAACAAAATCCGAAATATTATATCCACTCGTTCAGGACACTACATTTAAGGTACGAGACAGAACACGAGACGACTTATACATATAACTGGATAAACCAAGCCAAAATACAAGGGTCAATATTCTTCATCATCTCGCTGTAAGCCTCGCGTTACCATGGAACCATTTCCTGCCTCGATGGCAGTGAGGCGAAGTCCTTAATAACTCGGGTTGCGAGTACCGCGTGGGTGGGCTTTCTCACCACAGGAGGCATGGTAAATTTATGTTAAGCAATGAAAAATCCATGATAAATATCTTAGGGGCTGTATCAGTTTATTGGAATAATACAACTTCATTAGTAGTGTAATTGGAAATGAGTTAACGGCTGAAAAAACCAGTCCTCGGATTGATGACAGCCGATGAAATCACTGCAGAAACCGATGAAGCAACAGCTCATAGCAGACTAGAATAAAATAAATTAAAGACTTGTAGGCAGCCGACGAATTCGCGGAATGGTATGAATAGAGGGCTGAGGGACGGCACCAAAATCTTTGAAAAGGATGATCGGTGGTTTTTAAGTCGACGAAATAACTCGATCTTAGATTCTTTTTAACCTTCCGGTGCTAACATGCCACTGAACATCCTTTGCAGTAATTATTCTTAGGCGCGCACTCACATTTCAAATCAATGAGTCATTACGAGACTCGACGCCGGTAATCTCATTGGAATGCCAAGCGTGAAATAGATCGAAAGTGTTTGCGCATACTACGCGGGCTTTCGTCGCGTTCCCCTCTCAATTCGCAGTTCTTTCGTCGAGTGAGTGGAGTTTTATGAGACCCCCCAATGGTCCGTGCTCTCCGCGCAAGTAGGGCAGAAAAAGCACACAATCGATTCGTCCGGCCCCTTAGTTGGACAATGAGAGACGATTATGCCCGGGGGACGCCGGCGAGCGGGAAGGGGCACGGGACGGGAACCGCGCCCGGCCCGGCGAGCAAATTGGAATGAGAGGCTCCGATTACGGCTAAAGCGCATCGTATCATATTATTTATTTACTGATCATGAGCCAAATAAGCACTTGAATTGATCTCGCCGATATTTTAAAAATTCAAAACAGACTTGAAAATTTAGCCAAAAATTCAACAGCAGTGCCGCGTTTAAAAATCTGTTCCTAATCTGTATTTATAAACTGTAATTAACATTTTTAAGTTTTACTTCATGCATTCTTCCAAATAGTAGAAAGGTATCACAATAAGAGCATCAAATTCTGAATCATAAAAGAAGAATCATGTAGTTTTATGTGCTTGAGCCATAGTTGGGTGGGTGTAGATTGCATTCAATAAAATTACTTTAATAAAAAAGGAATGAAGGAACATCATTTGAGAGAGCGGGTTCAATAGACCATGCTCGTGCCACAGTTTTCACAACACCACAGTTCCTATCAACAAACGAAGCAGTTAATGCATACAAAAAAATTACAGTTCACAGTACCCCCTCCTTCGATGGCGAATCACGTGGCATTTTATGAGCTGATATTAAGAATAATTTAGCAGTTGGCAATGATATTTGTCATCAAAACATTAAAATTTTTGGAAATTGCTAGGAGGAGGCATGGCATTGGCATGGCATCTCCTGCATTGGCCCGGGGAAACTTCGTGACGGTTTCAAATGTATAAATTCTCGAGATCTACCGTCACTAAGTCGTTTATCAAGTCGTAATTATTCGCAGATGGAAATATTTTAAGTTAGCTTGAGAGAAATACACAAGCCAGCATAAAAACATCATCGCTAAAATTACCCAACACAGCCATCTGCTTTAACGCACAGATCACCTTTAGCATGTCATATCTGTTCGAATACAAGATAAAAGTAGTATATTTCACGATGATTCGTGCTCGAACAGATATCAAAATAATCTGAGCGTAAGCCTCAACCGCTGGCGATTTAATCTTCTCCTAAAAGGAAAACAAATTCATCACTCAAGCGAATGATTAATTTTTAAGAAACATTAGAAATAAATCTGCAAAAAAAAGACTACGCCAACGTAGACAAAACCAAGATTGGCAGAAATAACACCAACTCACGCGGGGAGATTGTAGTCAGTGCAGCGAATAAGTTCATAATAACCTACCATTTTGAAAAATTAAATTTTTAAAGGCTATTTCTTCATTCGCAAGAGTCAATTAGGTCATCGAGAAAATATTCTAGGGTTCGCATCAACAGTTATTGACAATTCCCCAAAGGTAAAGAGGAACCAGAGCGACTAGGGCGTTTCAACTAGGACGAACTCCGAAAATACTATGCGAAAAATACTCGAATTAGTCGCATGAAAAATTCCATTGTTGAACAACACCATAGCGCCTAATTACAAAAGAACTTAAATTTTGCATTGTTAATTTTATACCTTTTATTTCCGGCAGAATTGCAGCCATCTAAATTCTAAGGGAACATATCGACTACAGTAAAAATGAAGAAAATATATAAAACAAACTAAATAACTTCTTTCTCGCCATTGCCCGTCATCGAATTCCTTCCTTCAGAAATTGTACTCCAGAACTTATCATGTCTTCACTTGGAATCCCCCACCTCTCTCTCCGTCATGTGCTCTCTCACATGAAGTTCCTTCATTGCATCTGGAGGGGCTCTCCCCGCACCAATATCCTTCTTCCTCTCTTCCCACTTCATGTTCCTCCCCGTACCACACGTGATGGCTGTCTTATTAACATCCCCTAATTTCGTCTTTCAATATCCCAGCGTTCCCAATTCTACCGCATTCCAAAAACTTTTAACTCCCTGGCTTCGCATTCACCCTCCCTGGACCTCTTCTCGTCACCCTCCGCTTTCAAATCCTTCCTTACTAACCAGGTCTGCAAATTAGTCTCACCTCCCCTGTTAACATATCGCTAAGTCCCGGTCCTATTTCTCATGTTCTTTTGTATCTATTCGATTTTCTGTCATTATATCTGTTATTATTTTATATTTTGTTAATGCTTACAATTTATTTGTTTGGTAGCCATCCAATGTTAAAAGCCTTAGTGCCGTTTTTTGGACTTTTTCACATATATAAATAGAAAATGTAACATCACAGTACTCGATGGTCTTACACGAGACTTTCCCATTATTTCGAAGGCCTAATCACAGTTGTTTCATAAAGAATAAACCCATTATCAAATGCGGGTACATCGCGGATCGCAAGAAAAATTTTAGTGCTTTGCCATCACAGATTTCGATCGATAATTCAACCGGTGTCGATGCATCATAAACCCGTCATCACACCTTTCAGCTTGCGTTTCTCCAGCATTACGTGCCCCCACGGGATCTGCTGTGCGTATTAACGCCAGAAAAGCCAGCATTTTTCCAACACAAACTGCAACCAATTTTCTATACATATGTTAATAATAATTAATGATTCCGTGGAAGCGTGATCTAATGGAGTTCTTATTCCTGTTCAACAATTTGGAGATTCAAAGCAGTAGACGGCGTTTGCTAAGCACAATTTAACCATTGACCGTGACCTCAAGTCGAATCTTAAGTAATGCCTTTCGTAAGAAACGACGGGAAATTCATTATAATTCAATATTCCGACTTTAAAAAAGCAATGCCAGATAAGTGTTTCTTCAAAAATTAAATGGGATACTATTCATTAAATGACTAGGCCAACAAAATTAAACGCTCATCACTTTACTATAAATATAATAAAAACACAAGGAACAATGCTGCTTTTAACTGAACCAATAGAACGAAAGTGAAGGAGTAGGTTTGTGAGTTGTGAAGAAGGGCCATATTAATACTTCAAGTTGTAGGCAGGCCGATCCACAAGCAGTAACCCGAAGTCTATACGTAATATAATCGCAGTTACATCTAATGCAGTTCACGCAGAGTCGGAAAGAGGCAAGGAACCCTTCGTCTGAGGACGCAGTATTGAACGCAAGGAAGTGTCGGAAACAGAAGACACAGCGTTTTGAACCAGTTATTTGTACAATTAATTTGATGAGAATTATAGCAGTGAATTGAAATTTATCGCAAAATAACTTAGTTGAGAAGATTTATAAGTGCGAGAAACCTTACGTGAGTCAGAAAATAATTGCAGAACTTACCAAAATTTCATGTCTAGAAAAACGGGTTTCCATGTTCTGTGACGTCTTTAAAAAAAATTAATTTGACAAGTTTATCTCGAAAATGACTTGAAATGAGTGAACTGAGGTTAAAAAAAGGCCAATTATTGTAAAAGTATGATATTATACACATAGCGATGGGGCTCATTATACAAGCCGATTGACTGGAATTCACCGGAAAAAGAGGTGCGAATGCGACCTCGCAAGCAATAAAGAGATGTTGAAATAGCAATTTCTCGTATATAATGTTGTTGTGTTTTCTTAAACTTTGAATGCTTCTGTATCTATGCATGCAGAACGAGTAGATAGTGGAGTTGTTGGCGCTGGAATTAACAGAGATTTACAATAGAAAGAGGAAGTTCTCGTCATTACTCCATCCATATTATGAAGTCATCAAGAGTCAATACACTTAGTCCACATGCATGCGCAATTAATGTGGGATTAATACTTTAATGGGCAGGGCAGTGTTTACTACCCAGTGACGGTAAAATCAAAGACAACATGACGGCGAGCCTTAGCCGGCGCGGTGTTAAACTACGTCTCCATAAAGCGTATTACACAAAAATAGTTATTAATATTATCACCTATTAAATCTTTTTCGACAAGAACTGTCGGGGACACTCATATAAAATTCTAATGCACCACTGTGCTATGATTAAAAATGTAAGAGAATAAATTATTGAGCATTTAGTCGAGTTCCTATCCTTGGAGCAAGGAAGTGGACCATGGTAACTTTTCGCCGGAAAACGGAAACTCTCGGAGAAATATAGGAAGCTTGAAACACGCGGCCGAATCACAGAGCACATTCGGGGGCGCAAGCCTGGAGATTTTTGCGCGGTCAAAGGTTCATCATCTCGGAATGTATACCATTCTTACAATTACGTAGGCTTCCTTTATTCGAGCATAATTATAGCCACAAATTAGCATATTAAATCTACAGTTTAATCAACTTCCAGGGAGAAATAATAAATATGTAGAAGTTTATGGAAGAATAAAGATCCGATACAGAAAAAATTGATAACACCGTAAATTTGTGGATTTTCTTCCTCGTTTTTCGACAAAACTCATCTAGTTAATTTCCGTGAATTACTGGACAATTATTGAGTAGATTTTAATTAAGAATAGCACCGGCATATTTCCGAAAGCTTCTCCGACACACTGCTCGATTCATAGTCGTTCGTTTGCGCTGGCGAAGCTTCTCGAGTCTCGAAGACGATTATAATGATTAGTCAAAGTATAAACGGCTTTCTTTTGCCAGACATTCCTATTCCTGCCACCCTCCTGCTCCATGCATGAGAACCAGCATTCAGATCCCTTAGTGTGTTTGAACCTCTTTCGAGATAACCGAGAGTACTAGAGGGACTTCCTCTCGGATGCTGTTTTAGTAATATCCGGTCCTAATATCTGTGCTCGGGTTCTGTGATCTTTGCTCGGTCATAACTTGAGACAGCGCCTCAAGGGCATGCGCGCACTGATAAGACTTTCGAATAAGCAGGGTGAAGACAAGGAAACCGTTTGCATCGCTTTAAGCTGAAACGTGGTCACTATGCCAAAAGCAGCGGCAAAACGTACCGTGAAAATGCTATGGTTGACTGCGACACTATTCGCGAGAAGAAAGATAATAAAACAAATAAGGCTATCGTAACTTATCACTGCACAGCCTAATGCACTTAATCAAAGAACCATAAAGAATAAACTGCTGAACTAAGATGAGTAGGTAATAATTGAAGAACCTACAAGGCTACATATTGTCTTCGCTTTTCACAAAAGGCGCTGATCTTGCAATCATCTCCTACATACCGTAGAGCAAGAATACTTCGCAGAATTTTCCCTGTTTTTGTTGAAAGAAATGGACGTAACAATGCACATCCTAAATTTAGGAAGTGAATATAATTGTGAAACCAATTGCATATAATAAAATCATAACTAAACGATTATTTTTGGTTAAAATATAGCAATAAATAAAATTACTATTGATAGTGAATCAAAATGTACCCTAATTAGGTAGCTTCGCATCATATTCGTAATCTTATAGCAATTGGAAAGAGTATTGAGGTGTTTAATTTCAAGGCGTTCCAGTCAGAAGATATTGGTACGAATTAAAGAGTACTTCTGCGCTAACGAATGACGCTCATTGAAACGATGTGCGCGGGTGAAACGTTCGCTGATTTACCGGAGGACTAAAGTATGTAGGTACACAATAGCTACGGCCGTATTTGTTGAAAGTTAACGGATTCTTACAAACTAAATGGTGAAGGAGGAAAGACTACCACAAAGTTATTAAAATATTTACATTATACTCGTTTGACGCTTTCACATGCAATCAAGACACAAACAACAATTGCGGATATGATTGAAGTAGTTTTTATCTTTTCATATTCACTTCAGCGGACCTGTCGACTCTGCTTCCGATCTGTTTTAAAGAGTTTCAAAGTGAGTTGTTCACCAGAGAGCCAGCCTACGGATCTCTTGGTGTTGTTCAATGGCGAAAAGCAGCCAGATATCAGTACGATTCTCATGATAGTATTTTGTCCCATGGACTGAAAAATGGCTGATTCTTAAGCAAGTATTTCCCATTTAACACACTGAGGGAAACAAAACGTTATTTTAATTTGAAGTAAAAATTCTCAATGAGCTAGGTACTCTAATTTTACGATAGATGAAAACATTGCTGCTGTCAAGCACTGATAATTCATATTAACCCTAATGCTTAGCACTGACGAACACGAGGATCATATTAATGTGTTGGCCATATAGCGATGGCTATCCTACCCAAGGGTTATGTTTGAGACTCGATCCTAATTTGTATTCCACTTGGGGAGCCAGTTGAGTCTGAGGTGGATTAAGCGCAACCACTGCAGCATTTCCTTAAAGCGGGAATATTCCATCTCCTTTCTTTCCTCCTGTCCCATTCTACAAGTTCTTCAACCTACAACAACCAGCACACTAGCCCTTACTCGTGTAAACGTTTTAAGCCGGCGGTTGCATCATACGTTCACCACAACTAAACGTGGATAAAAAAAGTCCCTAATTGCGATGGATAAATACCTCGAGACAAATTACCGCGGTTTAACCCTGACACTCCCACCTAAAGGAAGATTCCATCATATCACATCCCTGTGTCGACGCATTATTCCCTTAACGTATAAAAAGAACTCGTTATCCTTGGGCTTTTAAGGCCGCAATGTCAAGATTGGGTGGCGCCGAGGCACGCAGGGCAAGCGCCATGCCCATCGCGATCCATGGGCTCATCCTAAGAGCGCGCCGCGAGGGCCAATGGGTGAAGTCCAACACGAGGAAGAGGCGCAGGATGGAGTCGCATGAGGAAATATCAACATTTCAAACCAAATTCTTCGCGTTTATTACATGCGCTGAGAATACAATTCACACACGAATGCTATCTGCCGAGTGAGTCCATTATTTTTTCGAAAATGACAGTAAGCTAACCGAATACGTTTAAATTCATCGTTTTCAAAAATATTGATAGTTTTAGCTTACAGCCTCCTTAGTTTTAACATAACAGAATCCACAGACATAGGAGGGATGGACTTAAGGTTTGATCAAAATAATTAAATTAAATAAAGAATAGTAATCAAATAATGAAAAAATAAAATACCATGTGTAAAATTAAGCATGTCAAAAAATAAGGCAACTTCGTGAATTTTCGTCGGCCCCGGTGGCGGCGGGATTAAATCCTCGCTTGCCAGTCCGAGGGTCGCGGGTTCGAGTCCCGCCTGGGTGGTCACCACTCAGGACGTGGACATGGACAGGAATGTTGTTGTTCGTGTGTTGTTGATGTTAATCACCCGATTAAAAGACCTTTGTTGGTCTGTTTTCGGGATCGGAATAATAAATAAATTTATACCCACATCACCAAAAGAAAGATATAGCAACAAGAGTAAATAGAGACGATGGAATAAATTAAGACAACAATTAAATCCACTTTATGGGATAAATAAATAAAATAATAGCAGTTGGTAATGTGTCAAATAAGTTGTAAAGTCAAAAAAATCCTACAAAACAAGGATTTCACGCTTCTCCCTCTGCGAAAGATCACAATATTCAATGAATTAATTATGAAGTTAAATACAAATTCCCGCAAGAACCAGAATTGAGCAGTCGAAATTACCTTCAAGCATATTTAATATAATGTGTCTTTCACTCTGCACTTCACTAGTAGGGACAGGATCCATTAAAACATCACCCCAGAGGAATTACCAAGGGTATTCTCGATTATGTAGAGGGAAGTTGAGGAGCACTGAAAAGGCGCTGCTGGTTCCTATGGATGGAGCAGGAGCGAGGCAGTAATGTTTGGGATAGGAAATTCACGTCTACTCTAGCCAAAACATTACAATCGTCACGCGGAGCTTTTAACTCGAGATGCTGAAGTTAACGCAGATCGGAACACACCAGCGCATTCGAGCGATAGTAAATGGAACGATGTGTGCCAGAGAACCGCTCGATAGCAAGCATTTAGATATTCTTTCTGTGAATTAACGACGGCCACAGCCTAAGTTTTTGTTAATAGTAAGCGAATTCTTTCAAACTACAAGCCGAAGAACGAAATTAATGCCACATAATGATTACAACCTTTGCGTCAGTCCTTCATGAACAATCAATTCACAAATAAAATCGCAAATGAAATTATGGAGTTATTTTATCCTCTAAGCGCACTCCAGCTCTTAATCCAATCTGTTTTGAAGTGCACTGCCCCGTGCGGTAGGTCTGTAACGAAAGATGAGCAACTAAGCTGTTGTGCTACTAAGTGAGCCCAGCATTATAGAGCTAGAGTGTCTGTGAATCTCTTGGTGTAGTTCAGTGGAGCAAAGCAGCCAGATGACAAGGCTATTCTCATAATAGAGTACTGAGCTCTATAAATTGCAGCATGACAGGTTCTTTAGCATGTAGTCTCCCATTTAACACGCAGAGAGAAATAGTACCTTATTTTAATTTGAAGCAAAGTGCCAAGTACCCCCATCTTACAATACATCACCATTTTGCTAACTCACAGGTTTTCCGCACCATACACCCTTTTATCCTGATTGGTTAGCATTGATGTAGATAGGTATCGGGTTGGCGCGGTGGCTATGGCCAATGCCAGCCTGATGTGTGGGCAATATGAGCAACAGCCACAGCCATCCGGCCGTTTCGCGACTTATAACTTAATTTGAAAAGGAGTCAGAGTGTATGGAAATCGGAAAATGTTAGCAACTACCAGCAGGTAAATCCATTAAAAATCCCAAGGACGAGCAATTTCGTCCACTAGCATTCTTGATTCTAGCACCAACCGATTGAAACGAACTCTGGCTTAAATGTGACTACAAATTACGATTGAAATTACGCCCATCCTCAAGACGTACGTATAAATATAAATAATCTCTAGAAATACTTCTCCGTGTACCCTGCTAAAAAAATCCTTAGAAGCTGTTCTGTAGAACGTAAGGAATTCTACAGAAATCGACTCTCTTTCTTCAGAACTAGTTTCCTTTCTAAGGATCTGTACGGAACATGAGAGCCTGACTCTACAGAACATATGTTCTGTACAGTTATTTTCTGCACAGCAAAATAACTCCTTACAAGCCGTTCTGTTGAAGTTCAGCAACTCTACGGAAATATGTGAGGTTTCCGTTGACCCAGTTCCTTTTCTAAGGACCTATATGGAGAGTTGTAGGGAATTCCACATAACGTCCTAAGGAATTCTACAGAACGTCCTAAGGTATTCTGAAGAACATCCTAAGGTATTCTGCAGAATGTCGTAGGGAATTCCGTAAAATGGCGTTTCAATACTTTAAGGAATATCTACAGAACTTTCTAAGAAATTCTGTAGAAGTATTTACGGAGCCATACAGAATTTTTTAGCAGGGTAAAACTCGAAAATTTACGCCAGTTAAAAGATGTAAAATTGAGTGCCTGGCGAGAAAAGAAATTTAAAGTCAATAGGATTGTTCTGAAACCACTGAATATCCCTAACATTTAGATTGGTCCAAGATATCACAACAGGCCAATGTATTCTTCATCTGGAGCGGCCACAAAAATTTTGACCACACTTGAAAAACAGCTTGGGCCGGCATTGGAAATAGTATTTGGCTTCCTATTCCAAGGGATAGGATCAAAACCATGATCTCTACTCGAGTTAGACGAGGAGAGCACATAAAGCGAAGTACTTCGTTTGTGACATAACTACGTTAGCTTAAGGGCATTTCCTTCAAGCGGGAATCTACATCTCCATACTACCCCGCGAGCCGCCGCGTGGGCGTGTGGCAGGAGGTGGTAGGTCACCAGCCGTGTAAAGATGTAAAAGTTTTGGAGGTGAAATGGTGACATGTCCCATGAGAGTGTACATTGGGGGAGCTCAGTTTTTATTGTGGTCGCTTAATGTAAGCGGAAAGAACGAGTTTTTGTACCTATCTGTTCGGCAGAGCATCTCTTATTTTATCGCATCTGACAGACCTAGAAATGTAGTGAGGCGTCATGATAATATTCTCTGTGTCGCTCTGAAGAATATCAGTTCTGAATTTATCAAGCAGCCTAAGCCTAGCGTGCAGCCTCCGAGTCTCTAGGGGCTCCCACCTTAATCCCTCTAAAAGTTGTGTAACACCATACGTTCGTTCGAAGCAGTTTTAAACGAAGCGTGCTGCTTTTCTGTGTACTTTGTTAATTTTTTTGGTTAAATCTTTATGACCAGGGTCCCAAATTCTCGCGGCGTATTCGAGGTGTGGCCTAACCAGAGCAAAGTAGCACCTCTCTTTTACTTTTTCATCCGAGGGCCTTCCTATTATTCGCTTAACAAAACCAAGTTTCTTTAATGCTGTGTCGCATATGTTTTGATGTGTGTTCCCCACGATATATCTGAAGTTAAAGTAATTCCAAGATATTTTACTGAATTTGAAGATTTTATGTTACCTCCACCCACGGTGTAGGTATGGCTTTTGTGTGATGACTATATGGAATATGACAACGCCGTGTTTCTTTTCTTCTTCCTCCATTCCCCAAATTTTTTAACCTACTCCTACCCACCCAATAGTCCTTACTGTCGAAAATATCTTCAGCTGCTTCTCGCCTCACGTATTCATTACCACTGCCAATGAATTTACAAAATGCGCACTGAATTGTATTAGTCAAATACCATAATGCACGATTTCCCGGGGTTTAATCCTAACGATTTTACTTCGGACAAACCTGAGATGAAGATTCTTGCCCACCACATCCCTGGAGTGACTTATCATTCCCTTTACTTACAGAAGAACACGTTATCCTTGAGCTTTTACGGTCACCATTTCAAGCTCGGGTGGCTCCTTGGCAGGGCACGCACCATGCCCATCGCCATCATCATCTTCTCTGCGCAGGCACGGTCTAGACGGTGGCGAGGGCCAATGAGCAACGTTCAATACGAGTAAGTGGTGCGGGAAGGAGCCGCAAGAGAAAATTTTGACGCCTGGCCCTAAATCATTGTGTTTTAAGACGTACGCTGAGTATGCAATTCTCACACGAATGTTAATAAGATGGGACCCATTATTTTTTCGAAAATAAAGTTACAATCAGTAGTAAAACGTAAGGCACTATTGAGTAGGCTTCTTCCGAGGAAAGATTACTTAGTTCTTGATTTAATTAGGCCTTACATTTTTTTACACGACACAACTTTAATAAGGAGATTTCTGGTTGAATGTTTCTGGATACTGTATCATAATGGAAATACGAAAATCGAAACGTGCAATACCACGCGAGTTGCGTAAATGTGGTCTGCGCAGCCCCTGTCGATTCTTTTCACAGCAATGTAATACAGCTAGGAAATGGTGTAGTTAATACAAATAAAACCCGCCAAGCTATCACTAAAAGGGTTGATCCCTCGATACATGTTACATTTAATCCGAATGAATGCGACTTCAAGGTTGCCAAAGGGCCATCAAAAATAGCAAGGCAATGGACATTGTTTACGGCATTTTTTCGAAACGTGGGGATGCACGGATTCTCGATTAATTACAAGTGGCAAAGCTTGGCAAACAAATAAATTATCGATATTAAAAATTATCTCGTTGCAAAGGCAAATGCTTTACGAGGTCATGTTTCACCGGAAAGCATGGTTCATAAAATATTTGATCCATTAACTTATATATAATATATTTTCTATTACATTAGCGTTGCACGTTGCGTTCTTTAGAAATAACGGATTTCACTTACATTTAAGGTGAACATTAGGGAACGTAATTGGGCTACATTTTAGCCGCAGAGAAATTAAAACTATGATGAGAGTGTTTGCTATTAGAAAAGAAGAAATTTTCTCCTGGGGTTCACAGTATTCACTGTAGCGTAAAGCACATGTGGGCCAACCAGTCACACCCACATCACTGACGCTTCTTCCACATGTTATCTGAGAGAGCATTTCATTATCATGATATCGAAAGACTTCTTGGGTAACGAAGAGGCTTATAATCCATTCACAAATCATTCATGCGAAGAGAACTCAATTGCCGACAAACGGAATGGATTCACACAAATGCCCCGCTCTCCAATTAAGTACCCGGAGGCTGTTGCATTATCCCCGAGACTTGAGGAATTATAACGTGACAACCACCTTCCGATCTATCGACAAGCACGTGCTCCATCCTTTCATGAATCCACTGGCTTCACTTCAAGAATTGACTCAACAAATCAATTGCGAATCTCAAGGTAAAAGACGCCCAATACACCTGCACATTCCCCTCGCATTTCACCGAGTACGACCATTTAAAAAAATCAGTTAACGACGAAAACGATTAAACGATGCGATTATAAGGGTAGCCTATTGAACGGATTTAAGAATAGTCCCATTTGAAAAGATTGAAATGCAATTGAGTTTTCGTGATGTACTGCCACGGACAAATTACACTTTAAGCCGAGATATCACCATTTTGCCACAAACCTTCGCTTTTCTACGCGAATGCTCACAGCTGTCAATCGTTCAAGATTTCCCAATTCTAAGGAAATCCGCCAAGGAACAAAACATCACGATACCACCTGGAGCGCATAATTACAGCCATAAAATGAAACTCCTTGACTCAATAAAAGATAAATTGAACCAAGGAACGAGCTACGGAATTAATAAAAGTGACCTAAGTGCTCTTAGTAAAGGCGAAGAGGAAACAGAAGCATCCATAAGAAACATAGCATGTTACGGTTCAGAAACTTATTCCTCCGGACTATGACAGGGGCCATAGATTGGAGGCTCTTGAAATGAGTAAGGGAGAGTGTAAGCTAGGTGGAGTGGAAGACACATAGAGATACGTTACTCATAAAGCAGAGGTTAGGAGTGCGTAGAAGGCAGGCAAACTGGATTCAGGCAGTATGAGAGGAAAAGATTCCGAGTAGGCTACGGCGAATATTGGGCAAGTGGGAACATGGCAGGAAAGACACGGAATAGAGGACGGCGAGAGAGGGGGGGGAGGAAAGCGGGAGATGGGAATAACTTAATGAGAAGTAATCATTGCGCAGTGAGGGGATAAAGTTTGAGATGAACCTAAGATTGGGAGGGGAAGGAGAATGAAATGCAGGAACCATCCAATGACCGAAAAAACGCAGAGGCAAATGACTGAGTGAAGGTGTAAGACCACGGCACCACCCCAAATTCTTGACATTAAGAAAAAAATGGGACAAGTAACTACAGAATTTGTTTAAGAGTCATTGCCCAATGAGTTCTGACTTACAATGCGTTCGATCTGTTACTTTTTGTACATTCAACTGATTCGAGAATTCAGATAAACGCAAGATCAGACGTTTTCTTGGACGACGGATGCTTCAAATGCAGATCTCTTCGGTTCCCCATAGGGTGACCGAGCTGAGATTCACGAACCGAGCGAGCGGCCCACGTGCAGCTCAACACCATTACCCGATAGGAAACACTAGAGCAGTACATCATGCAGATACATAGGCCAGGAGGCTATTTCATTCAATGTTAAGATCGTACTTCAGGAATAGAGATAATAAGGATTCATCTTTTCCGTGAAATTAGCTACACACTAACCACGCTGCTGCATTACACCGTGAATGGAAGAGGTACAACATTACTCGTTATTATACTCGTTAACGGTAATAAGAAAATGATAAAATGTACTTAGTAGGTAGTAGGTTCCCCGCTAGATTTTTAAAATTGCCACCAAGAAAAGTACACTACCGTTATACAGCGACGATAAATGTTGAAGGAATATCTTTCGACGCTCACAGATTTTAGATATGCCTTATATACTACAGGTATTATAATAAGACGAACATCTTAACTTCCACCATTTATTATAGACATAGTATCCGGTTTCGGCTTGAGTACCTATACATGGGGTGCCTGAATATGGTGTAGCGGCCGAAACCGGTTTTATATTTGAAAATAAACTGGGGAACTAACGAAGTTCGTCTAATAGTACTGCCGACCGTCCACCAAGTAAGATCTTGGATGAATAATGAAAAATAAAACTGTTTTATTCGACCAATTTATTATCATGGAATAAAACCAAGTTTTCTTTTGATTATTCACAATGAACTTCCACAAATTTGAGCCTGAAACAATTGAGAAGATCTTTGATGTTTGAATACATACTACATGCTTATTTTATGCTTCGAAAATGCTGTTTTCTCCATGGAAGATGCGAAAATCAGACCATGGTTGTATAGGAATGGCGACTGACAGCAGGTGTCGGTTACTTAGCCCAAATAAAACGATTTTGGCACCTCTACAATTACTAAGAAGAAACATTAACATCAACGAACAAACATAGGGTTAAGAGAAATTCTGAATGACAGACTTGCCCCAAAAAATCGCTCATAGCATGGGAAGTGCTGAAACAAGAGCCATGGGCCAACACACTAATACCGATGCTAAGCCCAAATGCGCTAAACAATATAATGGACTGGGGAAACAAAAACATGTGCGTGTCCCAACGTCCCAATTCCGAGTAATAGTTAATGCTTTGAGTTTGAATACAATTCCACGAAATAACTGAATGTTAACAAATCTCCGGAGGTCAACTCGAGGAATAAAGATTACATGTATCGACAAAAATCAAATTTACTGAATCTAAAATAACATCAATGCTGTAAAATGAGTGCTCTCCACACGACACTTAATATAGGGGTGTTTCAAGCAATTCATTTCCTCCCCTTCCGGAAAGAAATACGGACCTTCAAGGAGGACAATCAGTACACCATTTGCAGCATAAACTAGATAACATCATATCAACATGCCATTACATCAACGAGCTTCATTTTTAAAAATGTAACGCAATGATTTCGCTCCGAGGATCTTCGCTTCCAGAAGATGAGCAAAACTACCATGACACATCTCATTATGAAGTTCTAATTGGCCAAATTAAAAAGAGAGCATAAAAAGAGTATCATACAGCATTATTAGGGCTTTCATCATTTCCAGTGACACAGTAGAAACACCAAATTCCAAAAATATGCTGCATCATTTGTTATTTTATTCTATGACTGAATTTAAAACCACCGTCGGCGATACTGCCATTTTAATTCAATGAGTTACTATTTCAATCCATAACTTTAGTATTTTTGTCTTGTTCTTTTTTATTTGTAAAACGTAATGAGATATCAGATCTTCCAATGAATAAAAATTATATTTTAAAAGGCACTAGGAGGCGTATATCGGGAGAACAATCTTGTACCGAGGCGGAAACTTCTCGCGACCTATAATTAATTCCAACGAGAACCAATACCTAGAAAATCCTCATCGTCAACACATCCGCAAGAGGTCAGAGGAGAGGCGCTCTATCTCTTTTTAGATACCCGGGAAAGCATGCGTAAAAATTTCACATTTTCTCCTAAAAAGGTTTCTCCACACAAGATGACACCACTTCGCGGACGTCAGATCCACATCGCCGCTCAAACTTTTAACCCCGGCTGTCGGGCTGGCGCCGGAGGAAATCTCGCGTTTCCGAAAGAGGTACGCCAGATAGAGCTGGAGAGCACCATGGAGACCCTAGGTCTAAGGCCCAGATAAGCACGGGCCCGAAGCGGCGGATAGAAGGGAGAGCGGAGGCGGGTTAGAGGCGCCGAGCAGGCGGGCGAAGGATTTCAAAGCACGAATGGACCAGTCGCTGGAAGACACTTCTCACCGTCACCATGGGCGACCGGACGAAGCGCCGGGCCCCATGATGCAACCTTCCACATCTTCTCACCATTATTACTATTCTGAACATTCTACCGATTAAAGGAAGCTTTGGCGCGACATAAAAAATGTTCCTAACGCTCCGTTCCACCCGTTAAGGCCTATTTCCTCACAACACTCAATTTTTCACCACGGCATACTATTCGTTACTTCGTTCCCTACATCTAAAATGCCTATATGTGATATCTCCAAGGCGGCCAACACATATAGATTTATGTACAAAATCACAATGGCGATGGGGAACAGTAATCTCGCTTAATCACACCTCACTGGGAACATAAACTAGTACACTATTTGGAACTAAACATGTTTAAACAACCAGGGGAAAAGTCGAGATGAACATGAAGTGGGCAACAGAAAAAAATGGTTGGATAAGAAAGAGGACAATCCAAAATAAAAACAGTAAACTGAACACACATAGGGTCGAAAACGAGATATCTTCTCCCAAGGCCCTCTGCCGTCCTCTTCGACGGATTAAAGGTCCACGTCGCCACATTCTGACATAGTAACTTCAAGGATAAAATTCCTGACTCATGGGCGATAAACAGTATGACAATGCCGTACTACACCCATCGTCACAGAGGGATCCAGCTGAATCACTTAGCACCAAAATAATTGACTGAAAACTAAGTCATTCGAATAGAGCAAACAAAGGTCACATACGATGAATTACTGATACAAAGTTCGCATCAATCGCCTTTTTAATCGTCTTAGAAGTTTTGGAATTACGTTGCCCCCACATGAAAATGTGAATGCTCTCTATGTCGCCACAAGTTGCCTCCTAACATTCTCACTCGTTGAATGATATCCTTGCCCCTTAGAGAAAAGGTAGTACGTGAGATAAGTGGTTGGGGAAGACCGCGAAGGCAAGCGCGTTTGTCGCCGAGGATTACGGAAAAAAGAGGAATTAAAGTCTAGGGAACAAGATGGCATGCATGGAGCAATGCATGAATGTGACGAAAACTAAAAAAAAAATTATAAAACTAAAAGAAGAATTATACGTGGATATGGTTACGAAAAGGATATTGATAAACCTCATAAACATGATGTAATTTTATAGCTGTTATAAAAAAATAGGCCTATCCCGAAAGAGAACGCAAAGATGGGAAACCTTTAAAGATGTGTGGTGGCTTCTTCGAGTTTTACATTAGTAGATTAGGAAATCATTGTTGCAATGGTAATTATACATCACTTGGAGTTAGATTACAGTCTAAACGTACACAGTAATCAGTTCATCATTATCACCTGCAAAAGATTCAAAATGTCAGAAGCAATTCTGAACTTTTACGCTTCAATTAATTTGGAGAATTGGACCAGGACATGGATAAATAATTCTACCCACATTTTTGAGAATGAAACATATGTTAACAGCCTCTTAATTAGCATTCTTCAACCTACAACTTAGTTGAAGGTTCAATTCTCACGGGACACGATGGCCTGATAAGCGAATTCATGGTTCACAGACGTCTAGTTTTAAACTATCTGGCTATCGCAGATTAGGGCAACGGGTGGCTACTCGAGAAAAGAAAATAGCCAAAGGGGTCTAGATTAAAATAACAGCTAATCGAATTCACGATACAAAATACTGGTAGCATAAGTGGAACGATTACCAATGACGAAGCGTCTAAATTTGCCAAGGTTGCTGGGCAGTGTGGGAGTGGAGGATGGGTCGGCCGTTAAGACAGCTTCTTCTTCGAAAGTGAGCGGGCATACAATCGAGCGACTTGAGCGGGCCTCCTGCTTGGAGCATGAAAGGAGTTTTATTTTTTTGGACGAATGGATGTCTATAATCGCGCTGGTTGCCGGGATTTGAGCCCTGCTGGGATAATCGATTCACCCGCCAATGGGACGGCGATTAGGCTGCATCCCCCAAAAAAAACCTTTCTGGTGTGCGAGTTCTCCGACAGGGGATCTTGACAACCTTTTTGATCGTCTTCTTCAAAGTCAAGGCTTTCCCAAGAATTCCACTCATCCACTGGCCTTGAAGATGCTAAGGCGATAAATCAAACAGAACTTCCCTCAGAAAGGAGCTGAAACTAAAATACCATCTCATTACGATTCCAGGCCATGGTTAGTCGGTGATTAGGATCAACGAGGCGCAAAATTACTGAAATCGCAGTCCAAGTGCTCAATTAAGGGTTTATTTTGCAGTTCCAAGACACACAAAGCCCGGTAAATCACATCTGCACGTATTATCGAGGTAATCAATTCCAGGGGGGAGTTTAAATAACTTGAAGCTTTCAAAAAGCTTTTACGTACAACTTTCTATGAAATGCAATAATACATCATTCACACCTTTAAATCAATTTTTGTAATGAGATTCATCAATTACTGGAAGTTAATGGTTTAATAAGCAAAATCGTCTGTGGTAGAAAATACGACAACACCTGGCCACTCATATGACACAATCCTCCTCTAGCTCTGTACCAGAAATCGTGTTTCGCAGGAATCAGGCAAGTAAGCAATTTCATTGCAACATTCTTGTGGAAACCAAATTAACACGACGGAGACCTGACATATATCAGCAGATGAAGTTCATCTGATAAACTCACACATGAAGACAATTCAAAGAGTCATTGCGTACGTTCTCAAATGCGCAAACGTTTTAGTCTCTTCCTCAAATCGTCCCTCTCATAGCTCTTCACTCTTGCGAAAATGAAAACACTTTCGTTTGCCTCTCAGAATAAATAACAGCGCCATGAGAAAAAAATACGGGAAGTAACCACTGAAATCCTAAGACGAGTTATTCGAGGGATCTGATACTCCATCTGAGAAGTGAAGCAGCCAAGGTTACCATTCATAGAGGCTGAGACTTTCTCTCGATACCTGTTGCAGTCACAGAATCGAAAACAGATGAATATCTCGAGAGCAATAGTGGGGAAGACCGCACTGAAACCTCGGAAAGATGAGGGTCGGTTAACATTGATGAGGAAAATAATATCCCATAAATCTAGAATACGCTTATGCTCTTAACACGGTATACGCATTGCACGCGCTCTACGAATGGCATTTGTTCATAAGGTGCAACATACTTAGTGACCAAATGGTTATGAGCCCATGGTCATTACTGTAGACGTTCAAGATATTCTGGTACATCTGTTCGGTGGTAAATATTATCAATGATTAAGTAACGACAGGAGCCAGCTTTCTCAAAATGAATGATTACAAGGCCAAGGAGTAGACTAGTCCCATTCACTACAGTTACGAGTGCACATTATGTCCGCGTAAATTATGCAAGAAAAATCACCATTATTTAGGGCTCCTCAATGAAGTATGTAGTGCGAATCAGCTTAGCCGGCTGACTGAGCCAGATCGAGGTCAATTATTGTTAATATTTACTTCTACTTCATCAAGAAATGATAGCATGCAAACATTTCATGACCAAAGGAATCACCGCGCGATTGAAAAGAACTAAGAGTACCTTTCAGAAGTAATGGCATATTTCTCCAAGGCGCGGACAGGTATCAGATGGTAGCATGGCTAAAGGTGCTTCTAAAACGAATTTATGAATCCGTGACGATTAGCGAACTAAGTGTTTTTACAATGAATTTTACGACTTCGGGCGTCACTTAGTGGAAGAATCTAATATTAGAATCCACATAAAAGTAGTACTAAGCATCTTTTTAATATAGATTCAAATATATTTTTTTTTCGTTTACGGGAAACATTTTGGATTTAAATGTCCGTATTCAAAGCAACCATAGAAAAATGAAAAATTATCATATCATACGTGATAAGTAGGTACTGAGATTCGGAAAGGATTTTAGCAAGAATTTGGCCGCGTTATTTTCCCCGTCAATGTTTCAGTCCTTTTAAATTATGCGTAGGGCATCGTAAGCCGGATAGTACCTCTCGCCCGCAAATCGAAACGTCAAGTCTGATTCCCACATATTTTTATACCCCGTTCTTAAGAGTTTCTAGTACTTTTCACCCTTTTCAAATCACTTTTTTTCGGACTAATTGCCCAATGTTTTCTCTTTGCAGGTCAGTATTTCCACCGGCCGGTGAGCAACAACTATCAAAACGTGAAAACTGGAGGGACTGGAATAGATTCGGAAAGCTTTTTTAAGCCTTTCACGTAGTCGACCTTTTACACTTAATGATATTGAATTTTTACACGAAATATATATAGTATGATATATGAATATTTTATTTTTCCATGGAATAATAGAATCAGGAGGGTTTCATCATGATTTATAGATTCTGAGGCTCACAAAATTCCTTTCCTACAATTCCCTTCCCGGTCTTATCATTTAATTACTCGATTTTCCAGGTAGATGAATATTACACTAAATAACCATCCACAAGACGGTACTAAAAACAAGATATCATAAGTCAAGATAGTTAAAAAATAACTTTAACGAAATAAAAATGAGAAGAAAGTAGAAAAACATCAATATTTAAAAAATATAAAAATTTTAAGAGAGTCTTCTCTCTTGCTATCACAAAACTCGATTCCTAGCTCCTAACTGCGAAAACATATATTTGGATCGAATGACATAAGAACTTAATATTTTAGCGGCTATAACGTTAAACTCGCCAATGATTCGATTTTCTTTTAATCGCGAAGACCTGCATTGAATAGTTTGACGAATTATTTATGAACAGGGGGCAACAGTAAGATTTATTGGAGTTTCCCTAAAAAGAACGCTCGAGCCTTAACAAGTAACTGTAGAAAGTTGACTGAGTGGGAGACTATATCCGCATAAGAGCAAGGTCATGCAGCACAGTGATTAAGTACGACAACGTATCATAATTTTCCTTTCCATTGCCACGGGCTGTCTCCTGCTATGATTTTCCTGCTAATCGTCTAATTATAAAACACCTTAATTACGGATAAAATTTGCATAAACTATCAAGTCAAAAATTTGCGACCAGATTCCTTCGAACCACTTCCACAAACCAATACGTTTTAGTTCACCGTAGACAGTTGAAGTGCGGCCGAGTAAAATGCCGATGAAGATAGAGCTGCGAATCTCAGAGCCAAAGAAATGTCAAAGGCATATGTAATCGATGTGAGGTGAGATCGATAGTAAGGTTTTACAAAACGAGGACTTGATCTTTTAAAAATAAAATGCGTTTCATTCACTTCATAATCTTCTTCCCATTTTATCCACGAAAAATATCATTAGGTCATTGAAACTAATTTCTAAAAGCCCATTCTTTCCACTTTTCTTTTCGGGATTCGGCAGCGTCGTCGTTTTTCAGACGTTTCTCCTCCTATCCTAGAGGCGTCTTCAGGTCGAAGATGACCTGACACAACCTGACCTGGAGGCGTCTCCAGGTCGAAGACCTCCAGGATAGGAGGAGAAACGTTGTCGGAAAAACAACGACGCGACCGAATCCCGAAAATAAAAATGGAAAGAATACCTTCGTGCCGCAGAAACCAGAAACAGAACTTCTAACAACCTATTTAATAAATACAGGAGCTCCATCCGTCTTCAGGTCCGACTGGTAAATTTCATACTATATAGATATCGAATTTATAAGAAAGAGGAAACAAATACCTATTATAAATCTAGATTGCGGATTCACGCTCGCGAATAATTAATTCGATATAATCAGAAACGAATACATTCCAGAATTTTAAGTCAATCAATATACAGAAAATAAAACTTTAAGTTCCCTGGCCGGAGAACAATAATAATAAAGCAGTAGATTCAGCAATAAGAACTATTTTTAATAAAGCATTGTAGGTAGATATGGTGGCTGAGCAGGGGAGAGATGGAAGTATTATTTATAGACGGTATGAAAGAGGTAAAGGAGAAAAGAATTTGGAAGGGCATTTGTGCTAAACTTCTCTGAAAGGACACCTTAGATAAACTTCCTGCTACAGTTGTAATTATGAGCAGAATTATCGATGGACCCACCATTAATCAGGAAGAATACCACAATTATAATAAAGATAGACTTGGTGAGATAGCTTAAGAACAATTCAACCATGTTGAACACCTGAAAATACAACACAAGCCTGTGGCTAGAATGACTTGTAGCATTATTCGGAGGCTGCACGCTAGGCTTAGGCTGCTTGGTAAATTCAGAACTGATATTTTTCAGAGCGACACAGAGAATATTATCATGAAGCCTCACTACATTTCTAGGTCTGACAGATGCGATAAAATAATATTGATACTCTGCCGAACAGATTGGTACAAAAACTCGTTCTTTCCGCGCACAATAAGCGACCACAATAAAAACTGAGCTCCCCCAATGTACACACTCATACGACATGTCACCATTTCACCTCCAAAACTTTTATATCTTTACATGGCTGGTGACCTACCACCCCCTGCCACGCGCCCAAGCGGCGGCTCGCGGGGTAGTATGTAGATGTAGATTATCTGAATTAGTGACTTACTAGCACAGAAGTGTAGAAATCCCAAAAATCAGATAATTAAGGAGGTCATTCCAATCGCAAAGGCTAATGAAATTAGCACACGAAGGGTGCGGGGATGCAATTCGATTTCATGAGACATCTGCATTTTCCCAAGAGATAATCGCATCTACAAAATCAACAAGCAACGATGCATAGGAGACCCAAACGGGTTTATTCGCATATAAACAAGTGACTTAGGTGCATTATTAAGCGATCGATCCACGGTGCTACCGTGCCGCAGCAATTAAGCAGAATAGACGCCATACAATACTCGTCCGCTGCCTCTGCTCGTCGATGTTTTAAATTTCCATTAACGTGGAATGAAAGTGGCATTACACACGTATATACGACAAATGCTTTCTGCCAATCCACAGAAAAAAATTTCCGATTGCTTTGAAGCACTAGGTATTCTCATCTGCTAATCGATTTCTGCATTCGTGTTTCTTCATGAGTTACCATACAGTTGGCTATCACTGAGCCATTGAGAGCAAAAGTATAGTCAATTATTTATGCTATATTTAATTACGTACGTAGAATCATTCCCAAACTTAGAATTATTTTTGGTCAATGAGAGAGGAGTCTAGTTTTGAGTTTTCCACTTGATAGCGACAGTTAGGGGTTAATGTTTGATTTAATCGACTACAAGGTTTCTGTACAAATTGAGGTACTAGTGATTCAAGCCATTCTTGTTCTCAGCAGATCCTTGGCGCTCGTACTTACCGTGCTAATGCCATATTTTACAAGTAAATCGTGTAATATGATACGGTAGAAGAAGAGAAAAGAATGCTACTTCTCTCATTAAAGTAAATTAAAAGGCACGAATTCCACCCGATTCCATTATTTTACTTCATACATATGATGATACCGTGCTAATGCCATATTTTACAAGTAAATCGTGTAATATGATACGGTAGAAGAAGAGAAAAGAATGCTACTTCTCTCATTAAAGTAAATTAAAAGGCACGAATTCCACCCGATTCCATTATTTTACTTCATACATATGATGATACATATGATGATGAGGAACTTCGATACATCTCAGTGGCACAAATATAGAAGTCGGAATTGAGACCTTCGCAACCAATCCGGGCTTTAAAATGGACTTCATCAATGGCGTGGAAATGAGTTTCGAAAACACGAAAATCGGAGTTTAATGAAGTCCGAGTGAGATAGTTCCTTAGTCATAAAAGAGACCACATTCGAATGATACATTTTAATTTCACCAGCTGTAGAACACATCAGTTAAATACTGCATTATTAATGGTGCAATAATATAGTTTTATAGGACAGAAATTGTAAGTAGTTAAATGAAAATATCTAGATAAGTCTTTAACTTGACTCATTTTTTTCGCGCGGTGCGTTTGAAACTCGTTCAAAATTGAAGGTGTTTAGTGATACCCAAGAACCTTCTGCGGTGATAATATGATTAATTTTCAAATAGTAGAAAAAACATACAAACTAAACACTATTAGTTTTTTTACGACATCTAAGGGTTAGAAATAGCTCATTTTGTAAATAATGTCTCTTTGGAGTGCATGCACGTACCATGAGACCATTGCTTATTTTACTTTTTTTCGAAATCGAAGGTATTCGGATGTGGAGAGTGCTCGTTGGCATGTGTAAAACTCGTGGTTTTTTTCGTGGTTCGTGATTAAAGTATAAGGGGTGCCCCAAGGGGCCTAAATGCTAAAATCGTCACAAAAATTTTTTTAGAAAAGAAAATTGCGGCCCTGAAGTAAACACTTATTTTGGCTCTTTGCACGAAAATGTCCGTTTTCACGTATCTTGCCGCGTTAGCCGCCAAGAGGCCCGCGCCGACCGGGGGACGCGGGCCCTCCCGGACGCTGCTGGACCGCGGACGCTGGGCCGCCGGCCGCGCGCTGAGCTGCTTCGCCCCGCCCTCCCCCTTCTCCTTTCCCGTTTTCGTCCCCATACGTCGATCCCTGTCGGACAAGAGGCTTGAAATAACAGTGATACCAACTGAACCGTAAGTATTCTTGCAACCTAATTTATTTTCAAACAAATTGCTACAAATAAATTACAAGCTTCTCTCCGGCAGGTCATTTATCATACATGTTACTAAGGGTGCCCTTTTTAAAATCAGGCCTCTTTGTCTGCCAAGCTGCCTACGGTTCGTCAAGCGCTCAGTTACTTTTTTCACAAAGTGAGACGCAATGACGGTGTATGCGTCCGTGATGCTGCATGAAAAACTGCGGAGGTGTGACCGCCATCTGGCAGAAGACTAAAATCCCACTCCTTCGCGAAATGACAAGGGTGGAAAGAATGGAAAAACTGTACAATGAATGGCGCACAGTATGTAAGCATCCAAAGAGACAAAACGCTGCTTGTAACTTTGTTAGCTGTCTCAATAAATTATCTGACATCGCCAAAAGCACACAAGAGCATAAACAAAACTATTTCGGAGGCCGCCGTCACCCGAATGATTTTTCATTCATGGTACCTTAGTGAAGTAATGATGGGCATTATGGTATTTGACGAGGGCCTGACGGATGCTGTGAGGGCAGAAATTGTGACCAATATGAATAGTAAGGAAGGGGATGAGGACCCTCCCAGGAAAAGAATCAATAGTCAGCTCAACGAGGTCCCCCATATTCACTTACCTGACTTGGTCACAACAAATTCACTTCGTTTTTTTACGATCCTAAACTTCAAATCCGAGTTTTTGGAGTGTCCTGTTGCTGACTGGCCACCACGGGAGGACTACAGGGAGGGATTTTCACTGTCAAAAATTTAAGGGCAGTGAATGACACCGCCGAGAGAGGGGTGAAACTTTTCGGAGAATATAATAAAATTGTTACTAAGAAAGAAACAAAGTAATCAAGAGCTCGTAGTGTCTGTAGCGGCGCACAGGAAAAGGAGGCCTGATTTTAAAAACGGTACCCTTAGTAACATGTATGATAAATGACCAGCCGGAGAGAAGCTTGAAAATTATTTGTAGCAATTTGTTTGAAAATAAATTAGGTTTGCAAGAATACTTACAGTTCAGTTGGTATCACTGTTATTTCAAGCCTCTTGTCCGACACCGACGTACGGGGACGAAAACGGGAAAGGAGAAGGGGGAGGGGCGGGGCGGTGCAGAGCAGCGCGCGGCCGGCGGCCCAGCGTCCGCGGTCCAGCAGCGTCCGGGAGGGCCCGCGTCCCCCGGTCGGCGCGGACCCCTTGGCGGCTAAACGCGGCAAGATACGTGAAAACGGACATTTTCGTGCAAAGAGCCACAATATGTTGTTAACTCCAGGGCCGCAATTTTCTTTCCAAAAAATATTCTTTTGAAGATTTTTTCATTTAGGCCCCTTGGGGCACCCCTTATACTTTAATCACGAACCACGAGTTTTACACATGCCAACGAGCACTCTCCACATCCGAATACCTTCGATTTCGAAAAAAAGTAAAATAAGCAATGGTCTAACGTACCATTTCCCATGTAAAAGGGCTGGTGTTTTTTTGGTAAATATCTCCGGAAGTAATGTGGTAAGGGGTAGAATTTTTGGTGTCATTGGATAGGTGAGATGTTTTTCTTAACGTGACTAAATTCATTGATTTCTAAGTAAAATGATATTTCGCTCGGACTACCTTAAGTACAAGCGATCGGGGCACAAATATTCTTTTCGACAGAGTCGGACACACGTGCGATTTGGGGCATCTAGCGATCACAAAACGAGTACAGTCTGACTTTATTGGAGTGCGGATCATAAAAATTAATCAAACGAAATTAAGTACATCAATATGCGATGTTCCTTTAGAACAAGATGCGTAAGTGCCAAGAAGCCAAAGTTATATTCTCATTGCAATAGCTTCACTCAACCCTTACACCACAAGCAAATTTCACACGCGGAGACATTATTCAGGCGTCACCACTCACGTCATTGGATCCTTCGGTGACGGATTTCTGAACAAAGACGACCTCATTACGACGAGCAGATCTTTCCTTCCGATAAGAGGGAACAACACCGCCGTTTCCTCCGGGAAAGCAACCAGCTAATCCGGGCGAATCGGTCATGCCGACCGCTCGATCACAAACCTCGGGTGAAAGGATTATTTAGACGGGCCACTATTAGCAATTACCTGCGATTATTCAGCAAATATCACTTCCATTCACAGCGTTAGGGAAATTCCCAGGAATAAACTGTTGGAACTACATTCGCGGTTCGCAAGAACGCCTAATATAGACCAGTCCATCCGGAGAGACGACACTAGAGAACAAAGCAAACAACTGGGATCCCCGTTATCTCAGCAAACTACATTCGCACGTCATCATGAGAAAGCAATGACATCACCGACATGGATGAAAGTCGCACTGTTTGGTTAACTTAGAGAAAAATATCGATAAATATTTTCTCTTACAGAATTAGTTGATCACAACACGAGTAGAGAAACTTCAATACTCAAAGAAACATTTCATAATCTGCTAGCATAATTTGTGATCATTAATTAACCAAGCAATAATACCTGAATGAATACAGTTAAATAATACCCATAATATAGTGGTTCACCGGGAGAGAGGGTTCTGTCGTCATCCATGAACTTCAAAGAGGAGATTCACAGTTAGTACAAGAACATACTCAACACGACCTTTCTTAATGTATACTTGCAAGGAAAATTATAACTTGATAGGTCAATCAATGTCTTTTAAAAATATAGTATCACCAAAAAAATCAAAGAGCAAGATGTTAAAACAGTACTTCCACCAAGATCACACGTACTAACATGCAAGAGGGACATGGGGTAAATCTGATCAAGAAGAAAAAAATTTAACAGTTTTAGTTGACAATACGCACTTAGTAAGTACAGAGTATATTACTTTTCTTTGACGATTTATCTCACTTCCAATAAAGGTCAACATAATGGCCCTCATTCAAAATCTTAGAGAATTCCTTCAAGCTAGGAGTATGCAAACACAATTAGTTATTCAAGGAAACTTAAGTCTAATTATTTACTTATCATCATATCATTGCATCATTATGATAACCGAATGTTTCATTTCCTGGGGTTCGATATGGAGAAAATAAGGAAAGATGCACGTTTGGCATAAAAATGTCAAAAAGTTTAAACTTTTCCGCAGTTATCCATGCCTATATTCTATTTTTTAAAGTATTTTCCCGGTATAAGGTAGCTTTTGCAGAAAGTCAGAAATTTCTTCCGATTGCCTACACTTTCAGGGTCCTTTCCACCTTAAGTATTTCTGCTCAATCTATTGCCTCAGAATATGATATTCCCATCTCCATCCTTTCCATGACACATATTCCCTTTCTTCCCATACGCCGCTTGCCCAACATCCTACCCTCTACCATAGCCTTTAGAGATTCATCGCATCGACTTCTTTCTCAGCCCCTATTTATCTCCTCCAGCCACCTACCCTGCCGAAAACTTCATTCATTGAATTGCAAACAGCTGCATACGTTGCAGAAAAAATTACCAACACGTAACCGAGTTTCAGATTTCTTTTTCACGTTTAATTTTGAAGTATTTTTGTTCCACCTGTTGACATACTCATAACCAACCGCGTACATACTTAAAAATCGGATTTACCGCCACACCTAATAGTAGAATTCAAAGGAACATCGAGTAGTGTAACTTGGGTGGAAAATTTTTGACTAAGGTGCCCTGGCGCAAGAAACTTCCTACAGCTGAAACGTATCATTTTCTTTCCCAGCCACTACACGGCCTGGATACCACGTTCTACGCTCGGACCTGTTCCTCAGGTCGCGCAACTGAAGCTTTCCAATTTTTCAAGCATCCGGAAATTGCAATCGAATGAAATCAAAGCAGTAAAAGGGACAAATTACGCCCTCCCTTACTCGTATTTTGAAATGCTTATCTCCCCAAGGCGATGAGAATATTTTCTAGATCGCAGATGAAATGTGCTTGACATATATCCTTCCCTCTCTCTGCAGAGACATGAGAATCAATTCCATACCAAATCAAAGCTACCGCAAAGACTACCAATCAAATATTCGAAAATATCCACCAATTACTCTTTACTGGAAATTATTTATATGTACTGCTGAAGCATTCACTTTCCACCATTAATCTTGATTCTTATGTGAGCGGATTTAATGTCTGACGCTTGACAATACGCCAGTCCCGAATCTGACCAATCCCTTTTCCTGAAAGGAATACCCTCGCAGGCCTATTTTTTCAAGGACTGATTGTAAATCAATCTTTTAGCATATAGGGAGAGATGAGGTGTTCGTGAAAAAAACTAATAGAAAACGACTCCTACTAGCCTCAAAAGTCCCGAATAAGGTAACAAAATTTGGTTTCGAGAGAATGGAACTCTAACCGTTTAGGGAAGGAATAGAAATAAAATTCCTATCTTATTCCTAAATCTTTACCACACCCATGGAAAACATTATTATTTTATGTTATCATGACAATAATCAATTCCCAGGACAAGCTTTCGTGTCAACCATCACGTGAGAGGCCGCTCCACTGGGGTCAGACGCCTTTACCTACCGCCTTACTTCACATACAGTGCACATAGCGGTGCTGAGTAAATCACCGAAAATGAACCTACGACAGATTGCAATAGATTTAGAAAATAACATCGACTATAATTAGATTAGAATCACGATATTATCTAATCGCAAACTCTGGAGTCAGCATTAAATTCTAAGAGCGATAGGCTTAAAAAAAAGGAAGTGTTATTACACTGCTCTTAAAATGCTTCTGGTGGAGACGCCGCTAAATAATCTAGTGACGATGATGAAAGACTAACGAAGGACTACTCTTGGTCCATGTCCCAACCTCCAACCTATCTGGTAGGGGCGGCCCTAACTGAACTGGCGGAAGCATTGCCATCAATCCCGCCAGTTCAACTCTAGGGCCCATCTAAGTGTCCAAATCCTGTCACCACGTCAAGGTTACAGTCCCTGCGAAAGATCGGCTAAATAGCACCCATTAGCATCATTAACTCTTTGAGGTATAACAATACACAAGACAGGATTTGAGATGATGTCGCGGTAGCCCACAGGATAAAGCGTTGGGCTGCAGACAAGAGGTAAAAAATTCAAAAACTGAAAATCGGGACTGTCATTTTACACCCAAGCAGTGATTTACAGGAAACCGTCTGCATGAGAAGCCTCTAGCGGCACAAAGAAAGGCTAAGACTCTCCAACCTAGTAGTTTACTGGTAATTGAGTGAATTTTATTGCCACTGTAATCAGACCACTTTGACAATTCTGGGTGAGTTGTACTTTCACCGATGACAACGTCCTTAGATAGACCACTTCGTACGACAAAGTAAGATTTTATTTTCTGCCCCCTCTTTCTCTACCCCATCTTACGTACGTTATCACAGATCATTGGAAGACTGTGCACAGATTAACTTTTCGAAATACGAGGGAAGAATTTTAACAGGCCAGGTTATACTGTGGGTTATTGCTAGAGCTCACCACTTTAAAAACAAGATTTTAGTCTTTAGCAGACGGGATTGTACATTTAAATCCCCCGTAGGCACGCTATAATGTTTACGCGATATTGGAACCAAGACTCACTGATAACCGCAATTATTTTTTACTTTTCAGTAAATTAACTGGATATATATGCACTATTCTTTAAGGGAAAGTTCGTGATGTTTGTAGGACTTATTGTGACCTTACGTGACAAGTTATTTTTAACATGTGGCTATAGATTGGAAATGATTTTCCACCGCTGCCGCTCTAGCCACGAATAGATTAAAGAATGGAATCGATAGTGTCTATGGTCAAAGACCGTAAGTCATATAAATCTTGCTAAAAATCTACCAAAACCAACAAACGAAGTTTTTCCAATCACATGACAGAAAAAGTAACAAAAAATGATAATCGGTTGGAGTTTATTTTGTAAATTACCACTATACCATAACATCCTTCAACCAACACCTCAATTTGAAGGGGATTAAATTTGAAATGCTCCCTTAAAAATGACTTCAATACTTCCTTCATGAATGTATTCTACCGATGAGTATGCAGATCATCGATTTATGTACATTATTCATACGTCGATGATGCAGATACACCAACTTACTAAGTTAATAGACCGCGCTGTTGGACCAGAAGTTCAGACACGGTTCCTTAAGGAATTGGAGTGTAACCTTGAAAGCACTTTTTTTGGCTGCATTTAATCTTACGTTCCGACGGATGCCGCATGACGTAACCAATCTAGAGTCGAGAAAGTAGCCGAAGTTTCCGTGCGTTTCATTGCCTTCGGGCGCAGGCGCGTACCACTCGAAAGGATATAGTTCACTCCCTTGCATGAGCCACGGCCTTCATGAATATCACACGTCTAAGCTCTTACGCAGTAATAACCCTCTTTCTCTTAGGTCGACTCAAACACAATGCAAGCACTTCAACCGGCAATTTGAAGGCATATTAATTTTGAACAACCCTCTGACCTTTCCCGCAGCCAAAGTGTCAAAATAACGGGGGACCTGCGGAAACGGAAGGAGGGTCATGGGAGTGATGAGACAGCATGACTGTTTGCTGACTTCCCGTTCCGATGGCCCAGGTTTGAATCGCGTAGGTTTCCCAGCATAGCCCCAAACCATTATTGGAGAGCACTTGTACTGTACTGTTGCTACTAACAAATCGGACTGCTTAGTAGTGGGTTCTCAAGATGCCTTATGATGACATTAGGCTAATCCCAACGTCAATTCCAAAAATATCAGACCTTAACTAACCGTCTCTAGGTGGTTCGAGCGAAATATCATTTCTGCTAGAAATCAATAAATTTGGGTCTCATTTTAAAGAAAAATATCACATCCTTGCAAATATACCACAGAATCAGCCGCTTTCCGCACTATTTCCCGAGATATTTGCCAAAAAACAACAATTAATTTGCATGGGATTAATGGTACGGCAGTGCACTCTAGAGAGAAATTATTTACAAAATGAGTAATTTCTAACACCTAGACGTCGTCAAAAAATTAGAAAGGTCTAGTTTGAATGTTTTCTCCAACATTTAAAAAAATAAATCATATAGCCACTGCAATAATTTTTTTCAGAATCAGAAAAAAAACCTTCTGTTGTGAATGAGTTTTAAACGTACCGCGTGAAAAAATTAGTCAAGTAAAATACATTAATTAATTACTGAGTATTTTGAGCATATAAAAGTATATTATTGTACCTTAATATTACATTAATTATGTCATGCCTTATACAGCCTAAGAAATTAAAACGTCCCATTCGAATATGGCCGCCATTACGACAAGGGAACTATCTCACTCAAAATACTTTAATGCTGTCGGCCTACTCCCACAATAAACAACCAACGAAATACGTGGGTGAAAAAGGTGAGATCGCTTTCATAAAAATCCTCAGGAATAAAAATGAATGAAAGAGATTCGAAGTTACTTACTAAAAAACTTTTATTGAAAATAACCTTTAATGCGTAGACTGGCTTACATGCATATAACAGATCAGATCAATGGAAAATATATACAACACAAATCAGTGCATTAACAAAGATAAACCTCAAAAAAGAACGAAATTTGAAGGAGGTAATAAAGAAAAATTAAAATTGGCGCGTAATATTATGATACAAAATCAACACGTACCAAAGTGTGAATTAGATATTTATAATAAAAGCCCAAAAATTAAGAAATTCACAGGCAGTTTCCGACATTTTATAAATTTCAAGGAAATGTCCGCAAAATATATTCAAGTTCCTTTAACTTGAATTGATGAACAAATGTAAAAATTAATAGTTCATTTCCTTGGATAGCTTGAACGTGACAAACAACTATAAAGGCGATTGGCTTAGAAAAGTCTTAATAGCACGAAAAAAATTAATAAGGCTAGGAAATACACAAGTAAAACGTCGAAAGACATAGAAATACCACAAATGTTGTACTTAATGTCAGAAAGAAACTAAAGTGAAAACATGGATTATTACAAAACTTTAAAAATGCAATAACTAAATTAAATAAGGAAATTCAAATTAAATAACCACTTCTTCGGCTAACAGATTCCCTCCAGAGGAAATAAATATCTAGCGCGAATCGCTATGGGATTTGATATGAAACGCGACGATTATCAAAGGGAGTTGAAAATAATTTCGTCGGGAGAACTCTCACGAAAGTACGTCGGCATTGCCGATGGGAAACGGAAAAAACAAGGCGATCCCTGAATAATTGAAGGGGAGATAAAATCGTACGCATCACTGGAATCCAGTGACGGCGTCGGTGGCAATATGACTGGCGTTAAGGCTTTCGCCATCGATTCAAACTTAATCGGCAACGTTTTGGAGTAGGCACAAGGAGTTCCAGGGATGATATCCGAGGAAGAGAAACGTGTTTGGGGCTCTTTCGGAAATGCGAACGCGGGGCCAGTCTCGGGCGCGGTGAGGAATAAATCGGGGGATTTAGCTACGACGTGAGGAGCGGGCGACAGTACATTGAACAGGTTGCCAGGTTGATTCAAAGGAAGCCTCGCCCTGAGTTCGAGAGATGAGTCGATTTCTGATCCACTTCCAGCAATTCCCGACGATTCTTCGGATGTCTCCTTCCAACTCGTAGACGCGGTTTTCTCCGATGAGCTGCGAGAGCGATCCCAAAAGTGATATGTCCGATTCTCCTACAAAATCATACAAATCGAAATGATTACATGTCACGCACACGGATACTCCCAGGTCAACCGACGACCCGGCGGTGAGGAGCATGGCCGCTAGTGCTCGAATCGCGGTTATTTTTTTGCAAAAGAACAAGTACGACGGGAACACCACGCTGAAAAAAGCCGACGAAATGTTTAGCGTCACTGCATCAGGCTTCCCTTCGTAGGAATTCTCAGCATTCGCTATAAATCATAAAACCAGTACTTTTTCCTTTTTTGTACGATTCGTTTCACCGACTTACAGCATCATCAGGTACAAAAATATCCAGAGAATCTTTCTGCAAATATTTTCTGAATATTTTAATAATTGGTGATGTCGTAAGTCGGCCAATTGTAAGACATAAGTCTTACAAATAAAACAATGGAAAAGTACCAGTAATAATACGATAGTTAGTAATTTATGGAAGTGACTGACAACTGAAGCTATTTAGGATACTAGGATGGGTTGGTTAGTGAGGGAGTTATTGAGAAGAGGAAAAAGAGATTACCATACGTCTGGCTTCCAACATTAGATCATAGGGTGGCCCTACCGGGAGCAATTACAATTGCTCCCGTTAGTTCAGCTCTATAGAGTTTACCCTATAGGGTTTATCGGAACGCACAAGCCCTTCCACAAGAACAAGGCTGCAATCTCTGGAAAGACCGAGAATAGTAACAAATAGAAAAATAACATTTTTATCACAATTTTGACCAGTTTATGATTTGGTACTGATAAACTCTTTTGGTAGCCTGAAGATGCAAATTCTATCCCAATTATTATCGACCGGAAAAATTCATTTCCAAACAAACTTTCAAAAATCTCAATACTCGATTTCACACCAGCCAATAAAGAAAGTAGAAAAAGCGCAGTTTATAATGCGCAGGTTTCGAAAAGCCGAAGAGGGCATATATTACAACATTACAGTGTTTTTTTTTCATACAAGGATGGAGAAAAGGGGAAAAATGAGGCCGATAGCAGGGAGGGAAACATCAGGTTATCAATTAACTGAACAAATTATCAATTACATAATTAAACAGCAATATACTGTCTATTTGACGGTCACTTTCTGAAGCAATGCCTGTAGTTTATTATACAATAATTAAGTTGAAATGGTGAAATAAATGAATTATGATACTGACGTAACATCTGAGGACAGATTTTTGCCTCGTCACACTACGAACAAATATCCTCCTCATTTGGGATAGAAAACGCAAGAACTCCTTAGGTAAAAAATTAATTTATGGAGTAGGCCACCGCAACTCGAAAGGGATATTTAACAGAGAAGTGACACTCCTCTCCTAACAAACTACGTCAAAAAATCTATATTTATTTTTTATACTAAATACAAATTTTAAAATTATAAAACTACTTCCACGCACGCAGCTGCCACATGTTATCAGGAAGCAACATTATCATTTTCCCTGTCGACTTTAAGTCGAAAAACTTGAAAGCACACTTGAGACAAGAGAGATTAACCAGATAAAATCAACAAATTATCAGCAGCTATACCAACATTTACATAATTAAACCCGGAAGGGAACGGCGTGATGGGTATGTATGTATGTACATAATTAAACGTAATAGGACGTCTCAAATACTACGTAAAGATTGATTTAAAGATTTTAAAAAGCCTCATGGAGATAGGATTACTACTACTTTGACTTTTAGGTTTTCCCAATTTGATGCATTTTATTATAGGTATAAATTCTTTTAATAGTTAGTGGCTGGCATATTTAAAAATGAAACGCAATCAAAGCGATTGAGTAAGCGTTTACAATTAGTAAAAAAATCAACAATATATCCTAAAATATTTCCGATTAAGTTTTTAGCTAGACGAAAACACATTTACAATCATCAAATACTAAATTTATCCCAACCAATACAAAAACTACCATATAAAAATTATGACACATAAATAAATAGGAACGAAATTCATTTTAGGTGCGAAGTGCATGGTAAAAAAATGACACAAATATGAAAATTGTATCCATCCAGTGAGTTCTTGCGTCTTAATTTCTGAGAAAAAATAGCTTATTTTCTTTCTCCGATTTCTTTTGAAAAACTATGGAGGCGCGACAGCCAAGATGGTTATTATGGGATGTAGACGCCACTCTGACGACCTGTTACGCAACGCGGTCCTCGCCGGCGTCCTCATAACACTGATCGGGAGGAAATGAATAGAAACATACCCGCTGCATGATTTCAGGCAACCAAGGGAGAAAGCTGAGAACAAAAATATTGGGACTGGAATTCTCGGCGAGAGAAGGCAGAGGCAAATCTGGAACGCGCTTCACGCCACAAACACACACGAATCCCTCCTTCAATGGGCCCGATGGACAATCACACGTGATTCAGCAATTTCCAAGAGCTGGCCAATGTGGGAATCATTCGAATTATTACGTCTCACAACACACACAAGACAAGGCTTCCTGCTGATGAAGAACATTTGACGACTGTTGGACCTCCTCTTACCACGCAAAATCCGGGAGGATGAAAGATAAGTCTACTTGGAATAAATAACAAGGAAAGTGCTAATATAAATTATACAACAATGTGACAAGAATGAACTATTGGCACAACTCACCAATTAAAGAGAGGAATTTAAAGAAACTAGCATTGTTCTGCAACTTCTCAGTTAATTTTAGAACAAAAATTAAGTGATTTGGAGATTTTAATTGGATGAAGGATCCTACGGACCAAATAAGGCAAGGATTTCTATGAAACGTGCTAGCGGTTGAAGATAAAAATAAGGATTTATCTCATGAAAAACCCCAACGCTCAACGACAAGACCCTAAATTTAAGGCAGGAGAATCAATTCAATTTAAGTAACACACACAGCAGCATCGTAGTATTAGCTTTTCAAATAGAAATGCATACGGCGCTCATGATTTATTGTGAAAGACACTATACGGAAGAGGATTGGAATGCCAGGACAATAACATATGGCCAGGATTTGTACTTCCAATGGACGTTAAGCGGCTGGGAAAACGAAAATTAGGTCTCGAGCCTAAAGATAAATGCAGGATGATGAAAGGAATGATGGTTTAAGCGTAAACAATTTCAGGAATCAGCCACAGCTGGAGCTTTGGTCATCAATATACTACAATAATTATTAATTATCCACCACAGTATTCTATATTCTTGCAGTATGGGAATGAAAAAAAATGCAAAATTTACATTTTTGAGCTCGCACCATGCTTTTTTCGGACCCACCAAAAAATGTAATCAACAATAAGGTTACGAGCGAAAAATTTCTAGTACATTTACCATGATTTCCATTAACTACACTGTAGAGTTTATTTTCGCTCCCCTCTTGAGAAATCACCAAATTTTTACACGATCGTACACGCAAGCGCCTTAAAAATATCTTCAGTCTCACTTTCCCCGGAGAGCATATAAGTACAACAGTCCACGAGAGGATAATTTACGCGACTTCACGGATAGAGCGAGTGTTTTATCCCATCATTATTTTGGGAATTCCACTCGTGAAGCGCCTCCTTTGATAAGGTGGCATCGCAGACGGAGAGAGTTCAACGGCCGGCCTTGTGGGCAAGACGGGACTAACGAGTCGGAAACTACGAAGGGCACTTAAAGTCACGGAGACATTAAAAAAAAATACACGGGACATAACGCACACCAGTCAATTTTTCGGCCGGATTACGTACAAAGAGTTTCCAATTTTTCATGGCTTATGACTTAAATTTTCCTTTCACAGGCGAAAATTGGCGATAAACAAATTATTTCACAGGTAGTAGGCAGCTCTAAAGGAGCTTTCTTTGCCGATAAAATGGGCCTAAGGGGCGAGGAGTAGTGTTTTGAAAAAAATGAGAAATTTTCTTACGTTTGGATATTGAGTTGTTCTTTCTCTAATATCTTTAATCAACTACCCTGAAACTCAAAACTAAAACACATTGGATAAAAATACACCATTTTAAACAGCTGAAGAAGAACGAAAGACATGAAATACACCTTTGTGTAGAGCTTCAGCAATGTTATTGCAAAGACGACTTTAGGACAAAGCACCACTGAAATTCATTTTCTCAATTTCATCTGAAAACATGTACTCTTTCACTTGCCCTAGAAATTTAGGACGGAAATGGGAAATGCACGTACTGAAACCTGTACACAACTATTAATAAGCGACTTGTATCAGTTAGTATTCTGAGTACGCAACAATTATCAAACATCAAATAAAACAAAGTTTCTCGACCTTAAGTTTTTCCCTAATAAGAGCAGTAACTCTACTCATAATAAAACAAAGATGAACACGCTAAGCTTAAGGTATAGCGATCAAGCAGTAATTATGTGACCCAAATCAACACTAAGAAATATAATACTCACATCAGATTCCGTAAATAAACTAACAATAAGACGCATCACAATTGGCGCGTCAGCAGATAACTGATGAAACGTTCCGAAAATGTTCACTGCATTCACGTGGGCTTCAGTTAAGTTTTTGCCAAGTTTAAAATGTTTTCAAGACGAAAAGAGTTTAGAAGAATTAAATCTGCCATAAAACAATTTCTTACGCCACAGTCCACTGATTCTTTGGTTGCGAAATTAATTCCCTCAAGGAGGGTTACTCCTCAATTTGGATATGATTGAGCAGATCATAGGTGTTAGCTCAAAAGTGCACTTCGGGCTATTGCTTCAAAATACAAATTGTACCAACTGGGACTTTACTCTGTCCAATAAAGTCATTATTTTGGAACGAGACACTGCGAATAAAACGCTTCATCTGAGTGATTACGAACGAGAACAGTACCTTTTAAGCCACACCTTAATATAAGCGTTAAGATGGGCATATTTACAGGCACATACTCTACCCCCAAACAAACCTATCAGTGCGGGAAACCAAATGGCATTTTCAAAAAGAAATTGTATTTTAAAATACAAAAAAATATTTACGTAACGTAACATTATAGCCGCACAGCAGTACGCAGACTTATGCAAGACTCGCAAAAAACGCCACGTCTAATACCCGCACCATTTTTACTATTTCCTCCACGGTAGGATTATTTGGTTTTTAAGCGTTGGATCTTCCCCCAAAAACACCCACAACAAAAATGAAGCCAAGAAGTGCAATCACAAAAATAAAGCCAATTACCTTGAACCGAGGAATTTTCAGGAGTGTCAACACAAAACCTGCTTCATCCACCCACTTGTCCATGACCTATTGCATGATATTCCACTTCCTTGATTCCGCTCTTTCCTCACCTAAATTCCCTGCACCCTCCTTTCCTTACCTCCTCTGAATCCGAATAGTATTCCTCCTCACTTGCCATACCTCTTCTACATTCCCCGACGGTCCCAAAACGTACTACCAATTTCCATCACCGCTAGTGGAGGAGAACACTTCTCGTCTTCCAATGGATCGCGAGGCCGAGTAACGCCGGCAAGAAGTTATATCTACCCGGAGAACGTCAGTAAATGTGATACGCGGTTAAATAGGAGAGATTTTAAAATATCTAAAATACTTGAGTAAAGACGCCATTATGATTACCGCGATATCTATTGGTGGATGAGACCCCTTCCTAACCAAGGTTCCAGAGTGAACGGCAAAATATTTCCCAGTTATGGGGACAGATATTAAAAAATATATGGAAAAGTAACGAGTAGAAAACATTAAATCAGTGTGCAAGATATTTCCTCGGGCTGCGCCCTGGATACCTCACCAAAACAGATACGTTTTGGGAGCTGAAACGTGAAATGAAGAAGTAAGTACACAGAGATAAACAGCAAAAAAACTTCCTGATGCCCAACAATTAAAACATATATTTTTCACCAAGAGAATAGTTTGATTCCAGCTGGTTCGAGCCAGTCATCTGCAGTCTTCCATAAAATATTAGTTATCATGAAAGGAAATAAGTCAATGGCGATGACAATGACAGGCGGTGAAAATAATAAAATTACTAATACCATGATGCGTTATAATTAAACAAGAAAACTGCAACTGGACCCAGAGAATTTCAGCAAGATCAAGAGAAGCACTCACACAAAGGAGATTGGTGGCAGAATCACAACTGCAAACACAATAAAAAAATTGAGATTTAAACTTTTGCATGATGTGCGGAATGGCATGGTTATTATTCATTGTATTCATTCATAAGAGATTTTGCCGAAGTGAGACCGGAAGAGCATGGGAAAGGCTAATTTGAACGGATTATTCAATGCATGACGAGATGTGAAATGAAGAGGAGCAGCGCAATTAGGTCGTCGGAGAACCAAGGAGGAGGAGGGTTGGGGGAACGTAGAGAGACAAAAGTAGAAGAGCGTGATAAGGGGGCGAATTCTGGGTAAGACGCCGAGCAGCAAAGAATACTAGGGATTTTAACAGGCATGAGGTAAATTATAAAATAAGGCATTTGGTAATGAGAATGACAAGTGATGGTCCGACGAATGGGGATGTGAGGAGGGCAGGGGCCACCAAAAAAAATACAAATATTGAAAGAACACGATGTGAATAGTTAATACTTACGTAGGTCTCTTAGAATTTAACTATTAAAAGCAAAGAAGAAACACAAAAGAAACTACGTACATTGAAAATAATCTTTGGTACTACGAAATACCACCACGTTACTAAAGAGAGTACTACTTAAAAAAGCACTCAGAAAAATATAAACGCACATTTCCTATAGCAACAGCTACCTCTGGCTGCAGAGACGAGATTCCAGTGATCACTGAAGCATTCCGCACATTCAATACACAATTGGAATCTCAAAACTGAAAAATGTTCGTCAAAGAGTTCAATAGGCACCGTAATGTCTCTTCTTTGTCACTCAAAGCGCTGATGAGAAAAAAATATTTAAAAGGCACGAAATTATTGAAAAAAAGATGATCCAACGGTTATACTCTTTCAACTTCGCTCCTTCCCTCGGTGTGCAGTATGAGCTCAGTAGAAAATCCAAAAACTTCACTAACAACAAATAAAGACACGATTCTCGCTCAAAACATTCCGTAGTCAATTAACACCTCCCGCTCACACTCAGCACGGGTTACTCACACAATAAAAATCGAGCCCGTGAAAATAAACCACCACGCTGCGGAATGTTTCCTCCCACTTTGTCGAATGATTAAAATAAAACTTCGCGAGTGATAAAATATGCTTAAAACGTGCCTTTAGCGGAGCTTGAGTAACAAAAAACACCAAGGCCGACTGGGAGAAATTCTTGAGGGAAAAAAGAGCCAAGTCTGGAGCCAGCGGAATGACCAAGAGGAGGAGGGACCAAGAGAGCCTGAAAAACATGCGCGGGAGATGAGCTCGATGCTTGGCATGCCACTCCATCACGTTACCGCTCCAAGTGCGGTTCCAGGAACGAAGAAGAATCCCCGGCGCCGCAATGGACAGCCGATTGCGACGACTTCGGTGATATGAAATGGGCCACGGTCAACACTATAGCGACGTCACTCGGCCGCGCGGCAGTGTCCACATCCGGAGTTACCAAACGGGTTAGGATTAATTGTACCCCATCGCGGCGACCCTAAATGGGCGGGACTCTTTACCTAGGCACGAAAGGGAGAGAGCAATAAAACACCATTGAACGAGAACGCTGTAAAGCAATTACAACCAACCGATTCCCAGTATGCGGCAACGAGGAAAAATGCTGAAACCAGCAGGGAGGATTACGGTATAAACTTTCTCTTTCTTGAAACTTCTCTTAATTTCCAGCGCGATCCTCTTTGAGGCCGCAAGACGTGGAATCTTCGTCACGGATGAGTAAGAGAAAAGAGGCGCGGCGAGGCATGAAATTGCACCACCATCGGCAACACTCGACGGCGATAAAAGCCGAGGTTTTCACGGTCAGGAAATAATTTGGTCGAATTTCCGCGCATTCTTATGCCGTTTCGGCCAAAATAATTACCACCAATCAACATCAAGTGGTATATGCTGGGTGAGGATCTCAAAAGATGATGCACATCTTTGTCGATTCCTGAGATATTTGTCACAGTAAAACCATATTTCCCTCAACATGATCGCCTTCTTCCGCTCTACGGAGTACTTGCCTTCAGGTCGAGCAACTACCGTTTTCCGCTAATACCACGCATAGGTATATGAAATCTTTCCTCACTCTTTTGGCTGCCTTATCCTTTCTCTCTTCGCCATTAAACGTATATATCCGCTAACATATGTAATTTCCTCCATGAAAGTCTAACGTCATTCAATTATCTCCAGTAATTTTTTCTTCCCCCATTATATTAGACTATTAACCGGCTTTGATTCATTAGTGACGTAGATTGTTTCCCTACCAACGCCTAAATCACATTGGCATACAACCCGCTCGCTAGATTTATTCAACGATTACACGTTAATTGGCGAACATTTAAATTGAAATATTATCACACAGGGAAATAAATTTAATTGAAGTCACGAGGATACATCACGCCAAATTTATCTCGGATGTAGAAAGTCAAAACGATATGCCTGAAGCCACTGATAACCATAAGTGGGAGGAAGGAACGTTGATTTCCTAAGGATATAAACAACGAGGAATAAAACCCAATCGCACTATTCCATTATAAAAGCTATGCAACTTAATAATATGTCACATAGTTCAGTGATGAGTGAAGTTTAGATTCCATGATTTTAGAGGCAAAAAATTAGATAGGGTTCTTTCCCTGGACTCCGATATCCGTCAATATCGCCTCGCCGTACATCTTTATCTTCAATCGGAAGGAATCCAACTGAACCATTTTTTAACAAATTTAACCAAAAATCCTGCTTAATACAGGCATTAAAATGTTCTACGGACAAATGCCACAATTAGTGACAATTTTCGCCACATGAATGACAAATCAACGCTCCCCTATCCCAAAGGAAACTGGTATCCAGTATAATTCGTGACAGTTCACACTGCCATTCACCTCAAAAACAGAACACAGAAGACATCTCTTAGGTGTAGCGATGACAAGGCCACGAAGTCTTTTGTAAGACGCTTTGTCAGACATGAATACCACTAGAAACATTTCTTTTCCCACCTTTCACCACGTTCAGGGCCATATTTTTTCAAAAGTGAAATGCCAATCGTAGGTATGGAAGCATCATCACAAAATGGTGCGCAGGAGAAGAGCGAGACATTCTGTTACGCGGAAAAAACGAGCTTTAAAAAGCTGAAAATGCTTCACTGCCACCCTCGGAGAATATATATCACCTAGGCGTACGCTTTGAGAGAATACATATGTTCCTTCATGATGAAATATATCCACCGCAAAATAGGAAATTTACGATATAACCGGCAGAGGAAATTTACTATCTTTCTATAATCATAAAACAACAATAATAGTTGACTTTAATTTTTCAATTAATTCCTAATAAAACTCCCATCTCGGTTTTAAGCCAAGATGTGAAAGGGATAGAAGAATTAGCACTGCAGTTCCACATGGTAACAAACACACTAACTATCATCACACAGTCACACAAACAATCGTCTACAAGATATGCAAGGGTTAAGAAAATAATGTAGATGAAAAAACAGGTGGCAAATAAAACATGATGATTATGAAAGAAAAGAATCGACATCTTTTATGAAGTTAACAACATTAAAATGCAGTTATTTTTGTACCATTGACTTTAAAAGAAAAAAACTCACCCTTTATTTCTACTTCGCTTAACAACAGACCTTATGAGTTAAAAAAGAGATGGGGTAGTGGAAGCAGAGGACAGGATTTACTCCGAGTTCATTATTTATTCTGATGTCCAGAGAGGAAGGTAAATGGTGACGTCAATTTCCAAGCAGTCGGAGATTTAAAAAGTAGGTGCAAAAAATATTATATTAGCCAAAATCGTGAGACCTATGGATGGGAATCCCGCAGCATTCCCTTTAAGAGCCACGATAATGCATAACCTGACTGAGTGGAAAGATTACCAAATTCATTTATGGTTTAACTAGCGCACAAAAACGCCGAGGAACAGCATGCGACGAAATAAAGACAAAGTTATCTACATCAGCAAAAAATCAATGGAACATCAATATTATATTTCAGTTCGATGGTCAGTAGCTGACTGCCATGTTCCTCATGGACAAAAAATAATGCAAGTTCAAATACTGTCTCATATGAGAAGATATATACAATATTATTTTTTATTGAATGCACACGTTTGACGGTTAGAATAGAAAATTAAGGCGGGTAAAAGAATGTTCAGCCGTCCACTAACGTCGCTTTTTTCACCAACCGCGTACGTAAAGTATATACCTTATCAATAAATGAACAATGCCATATATTCCCCATCTTTACCCCACGGATTAGAAACTGTGACAAAGATAGAGAATGTGGAGGGCCTTGCCCTGTTATCATTGAACGCAGGATTCAAAACCAATGGTAATTTCCAATACCTTCATTATATATAAGGGGCGATAAATCTTCACGTATGTTGTTGACTTCTATACCAATAACCACCAACTGCAATTGGGCCATTCAAATATTCTATAAGTAAAGGAGAGAGGTTAATGTTCTTGTCCAACCGAATATTACAAAACAACTTAAATTTCCGATCTTAGACGTTATAACGAGGATACGGATTAATCCGGTATCCAAAATCACGGAAATACTTCGTGTTGCCCCGAAACCTCTTATTCATGTGAAGTAAACGAAGGAATCACCACGTGAAAGGTAATTCACAAGGTTGAGAGGTTGAAACCATCCTGAATATAATATCCAATAAGTGCAGTCAAGAAGTTTCAAGAATTCTTTCCTAAAATACCTCAGTCACTGGTGACTGATGAAATGTATTTTTATTAAAGCATCGTTTCCCAGCCTTTTCGGAGTCTTAGCATTATTCATGTTTTACTCGGAACACACGCTACTATTACGATCCGCATAATTTCCAATTATTAAGCCAAGAAACAAAGCGATAGGCACTGAATACGTAAACATAGCACTGCAAAGGCAAGAGACATTCAAAAGAATATTCAAAAAGCATACGCCTGCACATATCGATGGCTAATTCTAAAACTCGAGAAAAAATGTGTATTTAAAACCCATTCGTGCGAGACGAATAGCGTTCCAATGCTATTTAAAATAAATCAGATTACGTTAATTTCAACGAATTTCGAAAGGTTAATGCCACAAATGCAGGCATTACTTCATGTAAACAAGTTCACACCGCCTATTACGTAAAATTCTTTCTTTCCTCGCAGCCTATAATCATTAGAGTTTAGTGCTAGAAAGGGAGGGACTTGAAATGGAGAGAGTTGGTTTTTTATAGCCTTCCCACTAATCCTATATTAGGATTTAAGATACTTCTTAGCCACACATCTAGCCCCGAAGCAATATATGAATTAGTCACCTCATCCTGGATGACTCAGCACCTACGCTAATCCATCCGCTTCCACCCGGATTCGAACTAAATGTAACATATTCGTAGCTTCGAAAGGGTCAAATAATGATATTTCATCGCGGCAGGTGCTAGTTTCTGATGATAGGGAGTACTAGCGGTTGGAAATGGTAGGTTGTTTAGAAATTTAATGCCATTTATTGGCTGAGTAACTAACTGCAGTATAAACATTGAAGCAGCCCATTAGGCTCAAAGCAGTTCTTTTGAGAGCACTACGACTGTCTTTCAGTAACACTGTAACAGTTATATGGGTTCTCAGGATCCCAGACTTGTATGGGGTAAAAAAATAATAATGCTTAAAAGCAAGGTAATTAATATGATCAATGGATCAGAATAGTAGACGTGTCACCTGATTTCCACAACCAAGAGCGGTAACTAGGTGCCAATACATTATGTAAGTTGAAGAATAGCAAATTAGTTAGGAGACTTAAAGACTGCTCATAGTTAAATTCCATACCGTTTAGGCGAAAATAGGCCCACGATCCCTTTAGGCGCTAAGTAATTGGTGGCCGGATAGCGTTATTCGACCGGATATCGACAGCAAAAAATAATGTGAGGCCCGGAATACTTTTCGCTCATCGACAAGCGAAAAATACGGCAGTTTCCCTTTCAAGTAGGAAACGGGAAACGTTCCCCTGAGCTACTTCTTTTCTGGATTTCATCAAGCCCACACTCACGCTCGAGGCACAAGCCGATCCGGTTAATCCAGTGCAGGCCGTTCAGTCCAGCAACGCTCTTCGACAAATCCGAAGGTCGGGTTCTGCTCTCCCTCTTCGAGCAGAGTGCTGAGTTGTGATGCAACCGATGCAATTCGATGTCCCGACAGAATCGCGTGCAAGCTACGATATGATCTCACCCATCGCACGGATAACCAATAAATTTGCCCACTTGCCCCGAGCCCACGCTGCGATGATACGGTCATTAACTCTGTAATTTTTTCTGATCATGAGGCCCGCGACCATGAGCTTTCCTTAAGGGCTTCAATCAGTATTCTTATTTTGTTTACCCAGTATTTTTTTGGGACCGAGGGATTCACATAGAAGGGTTAAATACGAGACTAGCGCACCATCGTACATACGAGCCGCTAACAGCTGCAGGGGTGCAAGGTAAGGGCGATTAGGCAGCGAACTTCTTAGGGCTGGAACTGAAGAGCTGCTTTATCGACAATCGCACCATCTCTTGTACTGTTTCTCGAGAAAAATATTCAAGACTGGTATGTACTTCAAAAATAATTCTCATTAAACATCGAGTATAGAAGATTACTCTCAGTTAAATTCCACAAAAGTGTAATCACCTTCAACCTTGGTTTCGACAGTCACAGTCAAGCCATTTTAAAAAGCTCTCTCTCATAAATGATCTACGTTAATCAGTTCAACTAACAATAAAGTTTCGCCGGATACCCTTACCTTTTCATCGAGCTCTAGCCACCCAACAGAGCCTCCAGTAAACAGTATAGCTTTATTTCTTTCACACAAGTAGTCCAAAAATACCACTTTTCTCTGCCTGGCGCCATCATCAAGCCGCCAACTACGATGCATGTTAGGTCTGAAGACTATCGGAGGGTTGGAGAGGGAGGACAAGGGTAAAGTGTCCTACATGTAAAAGTAATGGACAAGGTTGCTCTTTAAAGTGTAAACCCATTCTCCTCGGAAAAAAAACGATTTTACCTTCGTTTAAAGTTAGGTTTTCTTTTACACAGAAGAAAGCGCCTAATCATACGGAGCAAATGAAAGAAAAAGAATGCCAAAAAGATAAAAGAGTACTTGATAGTATGCAGACCTGGATGGACACAAAAAGTAGGGCCCTCTGGTTTTCCCCAAATAGAAGGAAGGCTCCGCTGACGATCAAGGTATTAGTAACACTATATTACGAGGCCTCTGGAGTACCCCACAATTACGTAAACTCGCTATTTAGTAATTAATTAGCTTAAAGAAGGAAGTACCTTACGGAGTAACTTTAAGCTTCAAACTCAGGATGCAAAAACTGTGCATACCTCAATAAGAATGCAGAGGTCGAAACTCAAACCACCGACTAAACATCCGGCAAAATCATCGCCATAATACCTCGCTCCCGGACTCCATTGCCCGGTCTACGCCACCAACAGGGTGGGCAAACCGGAGATTCCAACGCCAGAAAGAAGGATTCTTGCACGCATCAACGAGAGAGGGACCTCCCGAAAATCGACGTGAAAAGCAGATCGAGGAGGATGGAGTCTCTCTCTCTTCAGGCGAAAGGGAAAGTGTTCGTGTAGAGAGACAGGTGGGAGGGGCGGGTGCCATGCGTCTGGAAGGCCGAGGCGGAAGACATTGGGAGGGGGACTGCAGGAGTAGGAGGAGGAGGGGAGAAGACTGGAGAGCCCCAATGTCATGGTTAGCCACGTGACCCCGCGGCAACCGGAGGGGTGGCGGTGGAAAGCCCTGCCGACGCGAGCGGGCAATCCCTCGCGGTCGGCATTGCGATAGTGGTCGTGGCCGAAGGAAGACGAGTGTGTGAGTGAGAGAAGACGGGTGAGGCGGGCGCCAAGGAGGACCGTAGTCGTTTTTCGGGGAGGCAGGGGCCGATCGTGAGGAGCGGCAGCCGGCCCACGCGGACGCGACACTTAAGACGGTGCAGCCAAAAAGCAAGAGAGAGAGAAGGGACGGCGTCTTGAGGTTCTTCCACCTTTTTTCAACCTAGAATCTTTTCGGAAAGATTGGTGGGAAAGGTGACCAACGCGAGACTGCATAGCCCTTTTGGAAGGAGTTCTTTACCGCCTTCGTCCGGCGATCTTCGAGCTGAGAGACACCGAAGGAGAGATGGACGTGCCCGTGAGTTTCACTGCAAATATATTTTTCGCGAAAGGTGCAAACCAACTGGAAGGCGGGAAGTTTTGATAGCGCCGCTTCCAGAGTTTGAATAAATTCTACGACGATAGGGCATGGAGGATTAAAAATCGTGTGCCGCAGTCTTTACAACAATTAGAATCAATGTATTCGATAGAACAATGCTCAAGTTTGCGATGTTTCATCGTTACAAAAATTATAAAAACAGAAAATTGCACAAATTTCTTCCAATAAACGCCCGATAAAAGAGGAAATCATTGGGTAATGTTCACTGTAGTATGAAACCAGTCCTTAATTGAAATATTCAAGAAATTGTACCAAGTTTTTATCTTTTTTAAATAATTATCATGGTGGATTTTGTTTTCGATTGCAATCATATTTAAGTATTAAAAAAAGAGTAGTTCAATTAAACCTCTCTTTACTCCATCCCAAAAATTATTCCTTTATTCACTCTCTGAAGTAGTAGTAGACATTCTCCAATGTATCACGGTGTATGTGACCTAACGACGCATAAGGATCCCTTTTAGCATGTTTATCTTCATAAAATATTAATGCAATGCGCTTTATGAAAGACGAACAAGAAATCAAACCCGCATTTTTTTCCACGTCTTCAACCCTCACAATTACACAATCTTGTTCTGCGCATCTCCATCCTCGTTTCCTACACGAATACATCACATTCTACACTTCATGCCGTCCAAAAAACACCCTATGTATTTCAACCCCTCATCGGCTTCGTAAATATTCCCCTCAATCGCGGTATAAGCCTCAACGAGGCATTAGGTTCATCTAATGACACGTTTATCTGTATTAATCAATAACATTCAAGCAATCGCCGTCACTTAGTTCAAACTTTTCTTCAAGATTATAATAAATCGATACAAATATAATTTACACGATGACCTTGCACAGAGCTCACAAATATTACAACACCTGAGATGAGCACCTGTATAGACAGGAAAGATAGCAAGTCCTAGGCAATTATATAGATACCGTGAGATTTTGCTTACGACACCAGGGAAGTATTCCTGTCCCCGCACAAGACAATGGTGACCAAATAACACACTGAGACTGTCGAGAAGATACATTCAAGGATTCAATTATCCCACGTATAATTCACGACCACAACATAAGAAGAAGGAAAGGGAGACATAAAAAATTGTATTCTTATTTCTTCCTCTCCTTTCTCTAAGCTGGTTAGCTAATACCCCCTACTGATGCTTTGCAGCAAGAGTTATGGGGTACAGAAACTCTTCACAATTTCCAGGCAGTAGTTTGGTCAGGACGTGCGGAAGGATTTGAAATTTAATTTCACAAGACAAGCTTAGGGTTCCATTAATTCCCCGTGACAAAAAAATAAATTTGGCAGGTTTTACGCAAAAATGTACACAATGAGCTAATTCTAGTCATTAATCACACGAGTCCTGTGTATTTCATTGAAAAGAAGAACCAACGTACGAAAATATTTTTCCGCGATTTGAAATTTCATTGGGGGAGGAGAGAGAGGGTTGGAACGAGGGTCATAATCTTGTTCACTCATATTACTCCCTCATGATAGACATGAAGGATTCCCAGATTCGTCGAGCAGTTCTTTGGCTGACTGATTCACAGTTAAAATAGAAGCTGCAGCTGATTCTAGTTAACGGAATGCCAGTAACGCTTATCACTATATCACAAGCGATCAAACTGTTGACGGAGCCAGATATTAGCTAACACTCTAATAATTTTGCAGTTTTACCGCCTTTGATTTTTTTTCATCTGCCCTTCCTCACCCAAGATTACTAAGCAAAAAAAATGTTATCGGATTTTAAAGCCCAGAAAATTGAAAAATGGAACAGAAAATTCGATTTGATCTTTATAAAAATAATTCCAAGAGACCAAATAATTTGAATTCCAGTTTCATTTTCCCTCCATGAGTTCAAACCAGAAGCTCCAAATAAATGAATATCAAATTCTTTTGCCGGAATGCTCGAGTAATACAATTGCTCCGCTCTTGGAATATTTCTGGGGCCACATACTACCCACTTGACGGTATAGTTGAAAACATTGAAAATCAATTGCCTTTTTAACCACCAATAGCTACTGAATGAAATAAAGAGAAAATTTTGCCTCACATTACACATAATTTCATATCCAAATGACTAGTGATGATAAGGATCAGGGCCAATTTCCGGGGCCAACACGCACCACCAGCTCTCAAGTTAAAAAAAACTTGCACGCCTTGGAGTAATAACCGAGAACCTCAAGATCCTCTCCCAAACTGACCAAAGGTTGCCGAGCAAAGCCTAGCCTCGGAAGTTTTTGCACTCACTAAAATTACGGTTCACAGCAGTTGCCCCGTCAATTTATAACGCGCGTGCCAGAATTAATGGTTATAAATTAAACTAGGGGAGACCACACATAATTTTTACGCTAGTCAAGATCCTGGCATCACCTGTCCGCCACACCATATTACGAGCGTGACCGGAGCAATCAACTCACCTAAGCCGCACTACACATAAAACCTCGGACGTGATTCTCCGCGGTATTCCTGATGGCCGTAAATTCACCATGACCGGGAAATGAACCCGGATCTCACGCTCCTCCGGGAAGCGAACGTCCCGAGTACCCTCTCCGAGGTGAACCAAATAATGGGTTCCGGGTTCATACCACGCTGAGACTTTTTTCATTCCCTCATCCGCTATCATTCACCGGGATAATACAGCCACTTTTCCATCAACTCCGTTAAAGGATTACAAAAACAGCACTACATCTTCACAAAAACATGATCATGGAGCGTTGGAAATGTCCTCTCGAAGATAACCCGCGGTGCAAGAATTACGTAAAATACTGTTTTCCTCGGTTACGATGGTTTAGTTCAATCTCTTCCACAAGAACTTCCACGCTTAAATGTGATTAACGGCGTGATATGAGAGACCACGCTGACTATTGGGTTCCAACAGCTGATCCTCGATCGGAGTCGTGACCACCGAGGATATCGCGAATGCACTTGGCAAGCGTCTTCGCTATCTCCACAAGGTCGACGTCATGAATCCTTCCCCGTTTCGTTCTGGTGGATAACCCACGAGTTTTTCCCGAGAAGTCTCGATGCACGATAAGATTTTCCGCACAGGAACCAATAACCACAAATAAAATAATTAGCTAGCTTCTATCACGTCGATAACGCACTAAAACCTTCATGATATAGGCTTGTACGATGGACTGACTCTGGTAGTAAATCAAAAACTTAGCACGATATTAAAAGTTTTTTGAAAGATAAAATTATCGACTAAGACTACATCGACATTTAACATTTAAAAAAGAAACTATAGTCATAATACTCTAGGCCGTCCTTCGTCCAATAATACTTCCAAATGTTGCACTATTGTTTCTTTTTCTCTTTAAATAAGTCTCTCGTATTACTTTTTCCTAGATCACATGAAGTCAAGGCGGATGATTTTTTCTCTGTGGAAATTCGCACATAGATTCGACATATTTAGACGAAAGACAGAAGACAATGATCTCATAAAGAATAACGTAATGCGGAAGTGCGAAGAAACGATTCGCCCTGACGTGGAGCATTAAAGAAACACATAATTCATAAGCGGTCGGATTCATAGTAAGGTGACCTCGAAATGTCATAAATGACATGCTCAATACGGGGTTAACTGATCCCTAGTTTAAGTTCACCATTGAGAGAATCGCAGTTATGACCTTGGCAACCATCGCCGAGGAATTTATGGCTCCGACCCGCCGCGTATCGTCATAATTTGTTAGGTAGAATCTTTCATACAGAGACATTGAGACGGAAATCGATATGAAAAATGGAGACGAATCTCCACCGTGATTTTGGCTTAGTTAGGGTTAGACAGTGATGTAACACATCAGGACCCATTGCATTAAAAATTTATCTGAGAAAATTGCATAGAAGTACCACCACCTTACGCAAGCTTCAAAGAAATGTGAACGGGAAACAAATGATTTCAAAAGCTTAGTCTCTAAAGAAAAGTACTTAAGCCCCATATTAATTCTATAATAGCTATCTTTTATTTTACGATCAGGTTTCTGATGGAATACTTTTCTCCTAAAAGCATTTAGTTTTGCATAAAAAAATCACTTGATTCTCTGCGAATCTTAGAAAACGTGGTCCACTACTCCCGATAAGGGCGTAGCCCGTTTATATACGAGGTCTGCACCCAAAGTTTTAAGGCCTTTCACATCCCCTCACCTTTGACAGAAGAATCACAGAGAATCTAGAGGGAAACTGGCACGCTGATAAACCCTAACGCCGAAACCTTCCTCTTCAGTAATCGATGTTAGTTTCTGCACAAGGGTTTTGGTGTGATTTAAAGATATGGTGCTAAGTGACACCAGTCGTCGGAGCGCCTTAAAAACCCCAATGCCATAAATATGAGAACAAAGAAACCCACTGTAGACATGTGAGAAAACAAACTAGTTCTTTTTGGTTCAGCAGACCCATAGAGCCAAGGCCCTGCATCAAAGCGTTTTTTATTTCTCAATTGGTTTAAGAAATTACAAAAAACAAGCGGAGAAACTACAACCACTACGGGATAAGGTTCTAAAATTAACTGCGATGGTCACGACTGACATACTGTCACTGGAGGAGCAGCGAACGATCATAAAAAATGCCAAATTTTCGCCTTTCCACACCAGCGGAAAAAAATGGAAAACCTTTATCCACTTTATGTATGTCATATCCATCAAGGATAATCAATCTTCCCAAAACTGTATCCATTTCAGTTTTCCTTTTTACTTATGGTGTAGTTAAAAAGTAGAGGAAGCAATGAAAGTTGTGGCTCAAGGCTAAGGGCTTAAAAAGGCCGCGGCGCGTTTAACACGGCGAGGGAATCCCCGTTAGACGTCCAAGCCATCTGGGCGTGTACACAGAGCTGTGACATCGAGCATTTATCAAACCAATAAAAGATAACGATGAGCGCCAATAAAATTTCTCCCGACCGTAAGTAAAAGCACCCAATCCGAATCATCGAGGGTGCGACCAAACATTACTTAATACCTCAAGGTGAGCGAGAGAAATTAGATCCCGGAATTCACGCCTGGATCGCCAGTTATCACAAAAAAATCGAGCCCAGTGCTTCCAATGCGAAATAGGTTAGACTGTACGAAATATATGACTATTAGTCCCCAATAGTCATGCATTAGATATCACACTTCATATATACCTCGAATGAAGAAAATTATGATACCAAAACACACTGAACAGAAGATATTGAGCAATGCCAGGGACGCTTAAAAAATTCTTCAAAATAAAAAAGGTATAAATATATTAATTATTTCGCGGACGATCAGGCATTGGTTAGTGGATCTTCGAAGGGACTTCAAGCTTTGGTAGATGCTTTAGAAATGCAGTGCGTGACATTTGGAATGAAGATAAATCATAAGAAAACAAAAGTAATGAGATTCTCAAGGACAAAGAAAGCTAGGCTTGTGATTAAATTGGAGGACACAAACTCGAGCAAGTAGAGCAATTTAATTGCTTAGGTAGTACGCTAGAGGAAAACGGTCATAGTAGTAAAGACATACGGAAGAGAATAGCGCTTGCAAAGGAGGCGTTTAGCAATAGAAGGGAGCTGATACGGGGACATTGGGTAAGGATGTGAAGAAGAGGCTGGTGAATAGCTTGATATGGAGTGTAGCGTTGTATGTATAGGGCAGAAACGTGGACCCTGAGTAATGAGGACGAGAATAGGCTGCAGGCATTTGAGATGTGGGTGTGGAGAAGGATGGAGAAGGTGAAGTGGACGGAAAGGAAGACTAACGAGGAAGTGCTTGAGAAGGTGGGCGAGGAAAGGAAACTACTGAATGAAATCCGGGATAGGCAGGGAAGATGGCTGAAGGGTGTTATAATAGATAGATTGCTCAAGAGTGGGATAGAGGGAAAGATGTTGGGCAAGCGGGGAAGGGGAAGGAGAATAGGTTTCATGGACGGGATGAAGAAGGGTAGATCGTATACTGAGGCAAAAAAGGAGACTGGAGGGAGATGGGACCCTGAATGTGTAGAGGACCGGGAGGAGACTCTCTGACATTCAGAAAAACCTACCTTAACCGGTAGAATACTTAAAAAAATATATTATTTCCAGTAAGAAACCATTGTAGGATCACATTCTGACAACGTAAACGGGTTAAATTTTATGGTAAGGGCATGGGTATTAAGTAGACAATAAACTGCTAAGTTTTTCTTTCCAATGCCATATTGAGAAGTTAAAATTTTAAAACTCCTGAAGATACTAGTTATTTCCCACACGGATACTCACTGTTTTCACCAAGTCAGGTCTTATCCCATCACATCTAAATTAACTTCATAACAAAATACCCATCGAGCGAATGTTAACCACTAAGACCTCACGAGCGCTATTTGTCCAATAGGACATTTTTTAGCTGGACAACTCGCCCTTTCGTGATCGTAAAATTTACAGCTCACAATCGGATGGAGAATGAGAGGTCTTCCCATGTTAACGAGAGCCACGGCCTTTGGGAGTCTCAACAGAACGACTAGAGGCATAGACGATCATCGCCTGGCAAACGACACTTGTCGGAGGTCAGTCCTTTTGTGACTGGAGTAGGCCAATTACTGGGGCGAGCCAGCTGGGTGCGCTCGGGCGTTCGAGAACTTTGGTAGTGTGCAATTAGCATTTAGTAGCACTGGCACCTTCAACAGCTCACGCTACGATGTTAATATCGCTCTCGAAGCTACCTTTAGGCCAAGGACATTCTTAGCATGACGGCGACTTCGAAGCAGAAAATATGACATTAAGGGAACTTCCCTCTGGTTCGATGAACTGTCCGAGTTAAAAGATTCAAGTTTTAATAATATCATAGAAATATGATGCGAGAAGTAGCCGAATAGAGGATGCGGGTGATGGTTGGTTCCGAGGCTGGGGAATATCGTTGCGAAATTGAGTGACCTTTAAATAACAACTTTACGATTCCACCAAACATATTTTATAGCATCAACTACTTTCGCTTCTTAGTAGCATATTCCGGAAACTTCCCCATAATTCCTGATGAGTTTCCTGAAGATGCTGAAGCGTGGCAAGCTATTTGAAGCAATAACATACATATTTAGGCGAATAACTAAGTTATTGCATCTTCAAAAGATTAAAAAACACTTGCACACTTCATTTCTAATTGGCCACGGTTTCGGCACGTTATACCATCATTTATTTACTCTTTTGAAGATGCAATTATAGGGTTTCCTCAACCTATGTGCCACCACTATTTCAAACCAAGTTCTTCTTTGAAGCTCTCTCAATTTCGAAAATGCGATGATATAATTCGATGAAATTTTCATGGCATCACGTTCTGATCTTTGATTTTGAAACGGGGATTAGATATAACAACACGCATAGGTAGTTCGCTCAAAACAGACCATAAAAGAAATGTAATCGACCCAACACGGAATTCCCATCCATCTCTATAGAGTATAAACCTTAAGATTTAAATTTACAGCAGCTCACAGGCCGAATCTAAATTAAATTAACCAGTATTAGAATAAAAATCATTTTTTAGAGATGATATGTCCCACTTATGCAGTTACGCAGCACAGAGAGAAAAAATTCGAGGACAAGCAGCTCATTTCAAGGTTGAGACAATATGGTACGGGGATTTCGAAAAAATATTGCTTGAGTTTGAAGTTCTGCACATAAGTAAAATAAAGTCTGAAAAAATAGAGCCTGATGAACAAAACATCTAAGTTTTGTTGATACACAAGAGGTATTTAATCCGATCAAAAATAAATTTCATTGCCCAAAGACTGGTACATCATTCAATAGCATGAATGCATTACATCAAAGTTGGCCGTGTTCTTGGATAGGTGGACGTAGGCAAGAGGCTTTCCAAATACTTACGCCAGTAAGGTATATACATTCACTCCATGGCCATTGGAGAACTTAAAGACAAGGATGAAAATCAATACCCTCAATCCTTACAAGGATTCGACCCCGGGACTTAAACGTTTAACTTGAGTTATCTTTCTCTCCTTCAAGCCAAACGACCAGCCTCGTGACATTAAAACCACACCTCTTCACACACCTTTAGGGCGTGAAAACAATAAAACTGAAAGAGAGCTACTATTGACTACTTCCTTAAGTCTATACTTCAAGGTCTCAATAATAATTTGATTGTCTTACGCGAGTAACGCTCGTCTTTGAACCCCTTGATAATTTATGTTTATAAAAAGGTCACCGAGAGACATTGAAACAGTTGCAATTAAAAATTACATAGTATCCCCGCTCAGGCTGAGAGTTAAAATTGAACACTAAATTAAAAAGGATGTCTTTTACGGCATAAAAAACATGAGAAGAAGCACAAAAAAGTAGTTGAGCTACGTTCGTTTGCCATAAAAACACTTTTAGCTCTGCCCCACGAAGCGAACGACACAATTAAGAAGTCCACATGGTGCAGATAAAAACTGAAAACGTTCCGAGAATTCCAGCAGCCTTTTAAAAACCCAAAGAGCGAATAATTGTGGAGATTCGATGCACGACCGACAAAACCCTCCGACACGGTAGTGCACATTTAAGAGTTTGAGATAAAGCGATCGTATCTCCTCAAGGACGTTTCTCCTGGAGACCGTAACACTTGAGAAACAAAAAAATTAGCGCTGACGAGGGTTCACAGCATTCTCTCTCATTCTAATATCCAGTTCCCACCACGAGAAGAAGCGTTCTCTGATCAAACGGTGGCCTTTAGTGCATTACTATGGATCACTGCGTAATACGCATGCAAATACTTCGCAGGATAAGAACTATATAGCAATCGGCGATTCCTACCGTTAGAATGGCAACAATCGAGCTGCTTATCAAGCAAATGACGTCCCTTTTTTCATAATTGATCCGCCAAATGAAAAAGGAATTAGGGAGATTCGAATTCACCTATAATAAAACTAGCACTAGCCGAATTCAAATACGTACTACTATTAAATCAATAAATAATAATAACGAGAATCGAGAGTTTTTTCCGGTAAAAGTAGATAATTTTGAAAAAAAAAATCCCCCTCGCTTTTCCAGAAAATTTCAATAATAAATGGAGAGCCACAGGTATACGTATGCAGGTAGTGAAAAAAATGGATGCAGAAAGAAAGACATTAGGATTCGGATAAATAACATAGCAGCCAGCGATTGTAATATATTGATTTTAAAGAATGCCCTCCTTATTGCCTGAAGAAATCCATTCCGTTGATCAGGAGATTGTTTAATGTTAGTTGCCACACTTCGACCTTTCATCACCACTGTTATTTATCCAATCCAATATCACAAATAATAACACCTTGACCATGATCCTCGAAAATGCTCCTCGATCCTTTTCCAAAACTGGTACAAAGTTATTACCACTTTAAATTACAACTATTTAAAGAGATCCTCGATCCCAGCGACTAGCATAAGATAGCCGACTCTATTTCTCACTGTTTATAACTGCTACCTGATTAGTCTTTGCTGCGAGAGGAGAAAGGGTGAGGAGTGAGCGAGTGCGTCTTAAAAGAACGAGGAGTAAACGCTCCGGTAATGGACATAAGTATAACGGTGCGCTACGCTGGTTTAGTCACGTGAAGAGAATAGGTAAGAGCTGAGTATCGATTACGATGTATATGATAAGGGAGTGATAGGTGAACGAGGAAGGGATCAATTGAAGAAATCATACTTCCAAGACGACGGGAGTAAACGAAAGAAATTCTGAGGAAGCGAGATAAATAAATCATGACTGGTCCCAGATAACTGCGCAGTTGACAAAAATTAAATCAATTTGTACGCATGTGAAATGGCGTTTTGGGAAGGGAATCGCGTTGTCGAAAAATCCACGAGGGTGACTTCCATTTAAATCATACGCGAGTCATATAAGTATATATAAAATACGCCATTGTCCTGAACGGACTAGAGGTTGCATGAACAAGAGTATAACACAAAACTTGGATTTAATACTAGTCAAGATATACTATGACATTAAGGCAATTTAAACACCCAGAAAAAAATCATCATATTTTATTACGATTCAAACCGTGATCTCACAATTGACGGCCTGTTTGCTAGGTTCACCACAAAGCTATCAAAGACTGTACTTTCATGGCGAATACAACACACTGGTCTCACATTTTAATTCAAGCTGGTGAATGCCTATAGTGTTTTCATTGTGGTATTTCGCGAAGAATTTTTGCTCAAAAGAGAGAGGTACTGAATGATAGGGCAGTATAAAAGCAAATAATTCACAGACCTGCTTCCAAGGTCAATCAATAATAATTATGTTTTTTTATTACCCTGAAAAAAAAACAGTAAATGGTTTGCAAGTATCAGTGCATGAACAATCCACACTTTAAATTATTTACGATCGAGCATTTTAAGTCACATTAAACTAATGAAGATGGATGACTCAACAACTCTTCATAAATTTCCACAGGGTGTGATCTCCGATTAAATTTGCCCGAAATGCGACGTCGACGTCGGCCTCTCTAGTGACGTTACTCAAACTCTTGTCAGGCGAATCAAAGCGGGAATGCTAAAACAGACGTCAATACACGAAAGACGACCACGTTTGCGCACAACATTTAGCGACCCATGAAATCTTCCATACCTTGCCCAACGATACCACTTTCGGAGACAGACGCATCCATCAATTAGAAAAACATCTCGGAAAAGATTTTCTCCATGCATCCCTTAAGAACGGAAAGCTGGCTGTCGACGAAGACGTTCAACCTCGACTCTTTTTACATTGATGAATCGGCCGTGCCGAGACGAAATGACCCACACTCTAACCCCCTGGCGGAATTCCCGAGATTGAAAAGGCAACCTCTCCCCAAGAGTTCCGAGCATTAACCGATAGCGATCACGTCACACGAGAGACGTTCCGCGAACCCCGTGTATGACGTCGGACGCGGCATTGAGAGGCCGAACGGCCGCTCGGGGGACTGACACACTCAACGAAGAGCAGTGCGTTCACTCGGGGCGGGCTCGGTGCAGAGAGGAGGAGACTGACGAAGAGCTCCCCTTCATCTGTGATTGCTCAACGGTCGGGGGCAGAAGCGCCCTTGAATCAAGTGGAAGAAGAGGCACCCATCCCCAGGGCACTGAGGGCAGACACTCCGGCGAAAAACCTCTGACGGCTTTTGGGGGCGGTTAGGATAGTTTAGCCGCAAACCGTCTCATACGTCACTTCTCCATCCTTAAAGTACTTATAGCGGAATATCATTTTACTAAGAAATCGATGAATTTGGTCTCATTTTAAAGAAAAATATCTCACCCTTCAAATGATACCATAATTCAACCCCTTACCACATTACTTTCCGAGATATTTGCCAAAAAATACCAGCCCTTTTATACGGGGAATGGTACAAGTATTCACTCCAGACAGAGGCATTTCCTACACTTAGATCTCGTCAAAAAATCAACAGTGTGTAGTTTGTGTGTTTTCTCAACTATTGTTGAAAATTAATCATATTGTCACCGCAGTAAATTCTTCGGAATCACAATAAACCTTCCGTTTTGATGGAGTTTCAAACGTACGGCGTGAAAAAAAATGAGTAAAGTTAAATACTTATTTAGATACTTTCATTTGATTACTTACAATTTCTGTCATATAAAACTACATTATTGCACCATTAATAATGCAATATTTAATCCGTGTGCCTCACAGCAGGAGAAATTAAAACGTATAATTCGAATATGGTCTCTATTAAGACTAGGGAACTATCTCGCTCGGACTACCTCAAGTTCCACATGCCTCGTTCACACTACCATCGCTCGAACGATCGTCCGGGCGATGGAAGCCCAAAATCATTGCGTGAATGCAGGGTCGGAGAGTGATAGTCCATAGTTATTAACACAGTCACCTAAGAATGGTAAATCGGAAATGATGAAAGACTATGAAAAAAGTCAAACATTACGGCGGAGCAGATGATGCTACTTTGACGAATAAGTTAAGAAAGGTGTAATTTTTTCTGTAAAAACATTTCGAAAACCTTAAAAACGGTATAGGGATATGGAAATCCTGATTTCGTTCGCTTGCTCCTGTTCAAGGCGACGCCATGTTGAGGGCTGCACTGAGTTACGATGGAAGTGAGAACGCATGCAGGGTAACTACGATGGTAAAGAAGATGTCATCATAGAAAAAAATGTCCTCAGCACGGTTGCCTCAATACAATCCCAACTGTCCAAAGTATCGCGTTTATTCCACAAATCAATCCAAACATCACAGAGTCAAACTCAAAAATTGAATATAATACGTCTTAATATCTTGAGGATGAGGAAAAATGGCAGTGGTATTACCTTTAGGGAGTCACTTGCAAGTGAGCAAAATGCCTATAATTCCACTGAAGCGAAATTGACACTGCATCCATCGATATCGCACCGCGAGTTTTAACCAATAAAGCTATTGAGTCATATCTTAAGCCTGAATTACACGATCATATTTTCCGTCCCTCTGAGGGATAGCTCAAATGATAGCTTTTAAGGGACCGTGACAATGATAGCTTTTAAGGGACCGTGACAATGAATGATAGCTCGAGCAATTACTTTCTGAATCACACGGTCATTTTTGCCGTCCCTTTTTCCATAATTTTTTCCGTCCCTTTTCGCATCATTTCTGTTTACTACTTTCATTCGTTTCATTCCATTGAAAGCCGAACGTGGCGTTAGAGTCGCTCTTTGCGGCTGAGCACTCTGATTGGCTAAATGGTGGAGTCAGCGATGCCTCCAGGGACGGCAAAAGGGACGAGCCCAGTGATGGAAAATGCGATAGGGAACCCTATCGCTGGAGCCATTCCTGACTTTGTTCGCGTCACACGATCATTTTCGAGTGATCATTTGAGCTATCATTGAAGCTATCCCTTAAAAGGGACGGAAAAAATGATCGTGTGATTCAGGCTTTATACTCGAAAGCGTCACTTTTGGTGAACAACGAAGAGATTTTCCACACAATAACAAGATAATAAAATGAAGGCATCGACCAAACTCAATTGGTGATTTATTAGCAAATTATATTTATTTCAGAGAAAATGCCCAATCCCAAAAGAATGGCGCTGCAGTCGCGGCTAATCGGTCAGGGATTCGCATTCATAAAAAAAATAAATAGCAGTGGAATATCCGTGCCTGCATCCCTTTTCACACCGAAACCAAATATTTGGGAATACGCAAGGAGAGAAAGTTTAATTTATCCCACGACAGAAATGAAATAACGAACAAAGCCAAAAGCACATTCAATGGATTGCACTGCTTGCGGAACAAACCCTCCCCATCAACCTGAAAAATAAAATATCGATCTTCTGATCAGCCATCGAACCACTACTGACGTATGCTGCCCCACCATTGGTTTTCACAAGTAAAACCACGTAAAAAAACTTCAAGCACGGCACAATACAAAGCATCTTTCGGGCGCCATGGTTATGTAAAAATATTCTCATACATAACGATCTCCGCGCCCCATACCTTTCCGTTACCCTCCACACTTTCTAACTAATTATTTTATAACTCCAAACAACCAATCTTCTCACTAATTAAAGAAAGTACAACACCTTCTCCCACTCCCTCTATCCCCCGACCCAAATCTTCCATACCCGCCTGCGCCCCTCCTTCCCCCCTCGGCACCGTGTCACTCCATTGTTCATTAACCTAAATGTAAACGTCTGTCAACGGGCTCAGGCCGAATATTAGAGACACTTATGGCTTCGGCGCTGTTTCCCTGGAGGCTGGTAGGCATGTTTAGCTATTTTAGTACCGTTTTAAAGTAGATGAGGCATTCCATCATTAAAAATGGCATTTTATTCAAGGGACAGTTGAAAAGGTGGTGTTTTTCGTCAACTTTTGACTTAATCATCCACGCGTGAACCTGCTTGCGCAGGCTTAACCTTATAATCAAATTTATTCTATTCCTTTCCTGCTAAGGTCACTTGGGAAAATGTCCTCCACATGGCATCCACAGAATGGCACCTTTATGCACTATTTTTAACAAACTAACCTAAATTACACGAAACAAAACTGAAAAATGTTGGACATAGGTAAAAACTCCTAGTTCTATTCGTAAAGAAATGCCATCAACAAAAATAAAAATATAGAGAGCTCGTTATTCCGAGAATTTTTAGGCAACACAATGAAGAGTGCAACGCATATCACGAATTGAATTCTGCACGTATTATAGTAAGATTTGCAGGCAAAATAGCAGCGGTAGCTAAACAGACACAGGAGTCCTCTGCAGCACCATTTGCATCGAATGAACGAATATGGCTTTTATTATTCGTAGTCATTTGCAAACAGTTCAGAAATGAGGGAGGATCATCATTTCCTTTTTATTGCCATCAAATTTACAGGAAAAATCCCCCCTTGGATAGATTTATCGCAGAACTGACACTTTTATATGTCAGAAAATTGTTCCAGTCATTCTCGCACTTGTGTCAACGAAATTTCAAAATCCCCCATGGATAGATTTATCGCAGAACAGATTTTTTTATACGTCAGAAAATTATGTTTCAGTCATTCTTGCACTTGTATCGACGTAACTTCAAGTTTAACAGGAGAACAATTAGCGAGGAGAGGCAGGGTTTCGTGGACATCAACTGGAAGAGGACAATATTTAAAAAAAAAGTAACACAAATATGATAAAATGATGTAACTTACTTTTACGACGGGAGTTTAAATGTCCAAGAAGGCATTTCAAGGGTTGGAAACGCAATTCAAGGGAATGCGATGCGGAAGAATCATTCCTCGTCGGGAAAGTCGAGGAAGATTATACGTCGACGGGCACTAAGCCGTACGATAACTTTCCCAGCTCGAACTGCAAGGCGAAGTGAGTCACCCTCCTCACGACGAACATTGAGCGACCAAAAAAAGAGAACCCCTTTTATAAAGCAATGACGAGCGAATTAAGATAAATTCAAACTTTTACGACTGGGATTCGAGGTCATCTTCACAACAAATACTCTTCGCGCTGCCTACGCCCGTTACCTGACAATGCTCTCAAGGATGAAGCCGGTGAAAAATAGAGTTGTACTTAACTCACCATTGCCATTTGTTATTGCAAAGCATTCGAGCAACAATGACTATAAGCTTTCACCGCAGACAGCTATTATTTCCTTTCCCTCTCTACTGATTCCATTATGTTTTTCAATTCTAAGCCGTTGGAACTTGCTCTTGGTTTCAAACTTCAATCTTAAAAATAGAACTCCCATAAAGGTGGAAATGTCAAACAAAAAATGAGGATGAGGATGAATTATAAAAAATGCTAATACACGCAGTAAAAAATAAAGGGACTACATAAGTTTACGAGAATCCTTCAAAAATAATAAAAATGGCTTTCTAAGGTAAAATAAAAAATTGGCTTACGAAAAGACAAAAACAATTACATTTCAGCCACGATTCTTTTAATAACCTACAATAACTTTTGACGTGCTCCGAGCGCGCAAGTATGCGACCTTGGCTGGAATTCTCACGAGCAAAAATCAACTACTAACGCCATCAAACGCCTATTATCACTCAACAAGAAGAGATCACCTTGTAGGTCGACAGAAAAGCAGCCAGCCTATGCTTAGTTATGTGAAAGATATAAAAGCAGTAAGAATGCTGTACATCTTAAATTTAAAGCAGCATCCAAACTTCAATGGAAGGTAGGAGTGTTGTAAAGCATAGTGATCAACAAATTGGTAAAAAGTTTCTCTCACCAGGACATTTAGTGGCAAAACAAAGGTAAAATTTATTGAGAAAAATAGCTTGAATCGCTCATTTAAGCAGTTTTCCACTGGGTGCTGATGGGAGAAAATATTACTTTTCCGAAGTTTCCAAGAAGACAAGTTGACTAAACACGTTCCTGGCGATGAAATACGAAACATAAATCAAGAGTCATTTTCCTCGTTCGTAAACTTAATCTTTTACTCACTCTCATATAGAAGAAAAAGTACAGAGCCCTACAACCGGCAATGATCATAAAAATAATAGAATGAGGTAAAGGAAATGGGGAATGATGAACAGAAGGAAAACCACACAACACCGACGGTAGATCTCCCAGCGACGTTTATTTTCTACACTGGCATCACCATCCCTCAAATAAAATACCTGCCGACACATTCGCTTTCTCTCTGGCGAGCATTTCAATATAAGACAAATAAGAATACGCGCTGGTCCAACCGTGGAGCGATAAGGCGAATAAAAAATCGATATATTCCCCGCCCACGTCGCCAGATCGGCTGTCAGAAGAAAGGTGAAGGATAACTGGAGATATTTGAGGGAGAGCAGGGATAGAGGAGAGATAGGAGGAAAGAAATGAAACGCAACCGAATTTCTCAAGGATCATAGAGTTATTTAAGTACCACAGGCGGCGCTGCCTGTACGCGACCGTGAGCAAATAAGAAGCCGATTCCGACAATTTGAGTGTTCGCGATTTAACATTAGCGAAATAGGTATAAAAATTTTATCTGCACGTCTTTTGTGCATAAAATGTTGAATTAGAGAGAAATTGGGATGATATCGATTAAGTTGAAAAGTAAATACATCTATATTTATCTTCTACTTCCAATCCCAAGGAGAAATAGACACGTGAGAGCATTGAAAAGCATATCGTCTGCTCTTCAGCGCCCATGCCACAGGTAACGTCTTCCAAATAAAATTGTACAAATATTTAGCTTTTAAGCAGGAAACAAGTACTCGCCGCTAGAATAACCGTCTCGTCTCAAGATTTCATACAGCAATCACAATACTGCTGCATGAAAAACAGGAATGTCTTCACCTGAAGTTTGTCGCCCAACTTCCGTGTAACTACATACGTGAAAGTCGAAGAGTAGGGTGGGGATTAGGGACGAAAAAAAGGCGCCATCCCGCCGCGATATCTCGAAGATTCCCCGGAAAAAATTCCAACCACCTCCTAAGAATCCCCAGCATTCGATTGGAGGCAGCAAACAATCGAAGGGTGAGTCCCGGGCGGGACCTCGAACCGGACGCTGTGGAGGAAATTGTTGTGGCGGCGAAGGAGTCGGCGATAATGCCGTGACCTTACAAGGTAACGACTCGCGGCAGTCTCGAGTCATCGGACGCGGAAGCAACATCAAATGCGAATAAAAGGGTAAGAGGGAGGAGCCAACAGATTGAGTGGCCTGCGCCCTCCCAGCGCTCTGACTTATCAAGGGATTCGCCTCTCTATCTCCCCGTGGACATCGTCTCGAGGCCGTGGGAATCGCGAACAAGAGTGTGTGTCTTCCTCTCGCTCCAATGCGCCAACCACTTTGCAACACATCACCGCACTTGCCTTCAATTCGTTACAGACCATGTGCATCAAGCTGCATACTTCAAAACTGATCGGGACCACAGTTTATTTGCGCTAAACAACAAAAAACATCGATAGTGACACCCGTGATTGTTTTCAAGAACTTCCATTTTCAGTTAAGGCGTCAAACATTTATATTATAAAGCTTTTAATTACGCTGTGACATGAAGCTTACGTTTTTAAATTACTATTTTGAGCGAATTCAACAACTTATAACAAATCATTCGGCCGTGACTGTGGTTCACTCGCTAAGTGCAACATACCGGCAGGCTACAAAACATTTCGCCAGCGAGGAGGATTTGAAGGATTCTCCCATTCGACGTTGTGCGTGAGCGCTAAGTGCGCTGTGTTCCGATGTGCTCTAACTTCAACACCTTGAATCGAAAGCTCCCAGTAATGGAGGCGGTCAAAAATGGCAAATTTTAGCGCGAGAGGACAATCGGCGCCACGTCGAAGGGGATGATCGATGCAGAGTGGGGAGAATCATTCAGGACTTGGCCCCCAAAAGTCCATTTACGCCGAAGAGCAGTCTTCTCCGGGCTCTTTTCCCCACCACACCGCAACACTGAATTCATCCCATCGCAGTGGGACGCATCACGTAAAAATCAGAGGGTGCTTCATCATGGTGAAAAACACTTTCAACGTTTTACGCGAGTCACGGCGATGTCTGGATACATATCACACATCGCAGAGATGATGATGATGGAATTAAGAAGCTTTCCACCCAGTGAAAACAACGACATACGAGGTCGAAGATTTTAAATGGCACGAACTCGATTAGGTTGGACCGGAAGGTAAAGAGATCGACTAAGAATTTGAAGGTCGCAAATTCCTCTCCTGACGTACGTTCACTGGTATTACGCTTAATATCTAATGATGGCAGGAAACAGACACAAGAATGTGAGCAGACTACAGATAGAAATGATTACGGCCATTAAAAATGCGGGATATTATTCAATACGCCACCACATTACAAATGAAAAAAGAGAAAAATAAATTGAAAGGCCTCTAAATTATCTTGTCTACCAAAAAACAATTATGCAGCAAACATTTTAACACTTTTAAACTCTGATCTAGAATTGCATTGCCCTTGGAGCCTGTTTCGTTAGACGATCAGTGTCAATTAATGAATTAGTATCTTTTCTAGTCCACACATTTTACTTCGTGTCATGGTTTCCACAATAACTGACATCGTGGCAATAACAAACATTGTTTAAACCCCGGACGGAAATAAATTAGCTTTGAAATATACTAAATACTAATTCTTTGAGTGACGAGTACCAGTTCCACAAAGTTACACCGGAAACTCTTGCTTTAAAGCAGAGAGAGGTTGCTATAAAGTTAATTAGTGAACAGGACTAATACAACTACTGCCTTCAAGAATATGAAAGAAACACTGACACGCCACCGCCAAAAATCAACCCATAATTAAAGACAAAACGCGTCACTGCACGTGAAATTATTCCCTCGGACGAAATCGCCTCATTACTTACCTTAATTTTAATTACATGACTGGCAGAAAATGTAAGTCAATAAACCCAGCAAAACATTTCAACCCGGGATAAGATTCATCAAGGCCGAACTGACCACGTCGCGAGGTAAATTTAGATCTATAACGATTGTGTGGAATTCTCGAAGGGGACGTCATCAGAGAAGCGATCCACCTGTTGACGGGAGACGGCGGGAATCCTCCGTAGATTATGGACGGCAAGGGCATCTTGATATTCGAAAAAAAGAAGAAAGTCGTCATACCAATTCAACCCTCGACAAAAGGGGGTTAAATAAAGAAAGACGGATCGCCTTGAATCGAAAGTGATCAGAATTTCCGATGGCGTCGTAAATCAGAATTCCATTTTTCTAAGGCAAGCATCAATACACTCTCCTCCTTCCGCCTGTATTATCATTGGAGAAACGCCCAATCCAAGCCTGACCGGTTTGTGGACCGTGAGAAATACGAGGAGGGACGGAATTAAGAACGAGAGCGATCCTAAAAATACACCAATAGGAGTGCGTCGACGCATCCCTGACAGGATAGTGCGACAGGTCGCACCGGCCTGTAAGGGCGCGGACGGAGCCCGCCGCCAACTTGGTCACCTTGGGGCTCCCCTCTCCATCCCTCCTCCCTCCAAGACGACGACCGTGCCCTCCGCGGGCACCCGACACCACCACCACCCGACCGAGACACCAAAACACACGGCTAGTCGACTCTTTTTCGAAGGGCGCGTGTCTGAGGTGGGAGGAGGGGACACAACGTCGCTCACGCGCACGCATATCTGGGGCTATGTCGAGCGAGGTGGTCGGGTAAAACTTGAGGCGGCGTCCGGAGCAAAAGACACTGCGGCTTGTCCCCCCACGCAAGGGCGAATCGGAACCGTTGAGGCCGCTGATTGTGCGCGTCACTTACCATAAATATATCATTATTACACCATCCTTCTTTCCCTGTATTATAAAAGGGTTTCTATTTAGAACTAAGGGTAAAAACGAGGGGTATGCAACTCTGAGAAATGGTGTACGCTTGTTGAGAAATGTTCGCGAAATGGATAGAAAAGGACAGAAATGGACAGAAATTGATAGAAATGGACAAAAATGGATAGAAATAGACAGAAATGGATATAAATGCACAGAAATGGATAGAAATGCACAGAAATGGACAGATGTGGTTCGAAATGGACAGAAATTGATAGAAATGGACAAAAATGAAGAGAAATGGACAGAAATGGATATAAATGGACAGAAATAGATAGAAATGGACAGAAATGGATAGAAATGGACAGAAATGGACAGAAGTGGACAGACATGGATAGAAATGGACAGAAATGGCTGAAATAGAAATGCGGTGTACACTTGTTTTTGAAGTTGCGTACCCCTCGGGTAAAAATAACGTATGTTCCGACGAGGAAGATTCGAGGAATAAGTACGTTAGCCAGACAAAACGGAATATGAACTTGAAGAATATTCATGAATATAAAAGGGTAAACGGGAAACTTGAAGCAGTGTGGGGGGCGGCGGTCAACCAATCTTAGGAATGAATGCATTGTTGGCGATGACGATTGGGGTTGTCAGTACAAATAAAAAATAAGCGAAGTTATAAGCGAGACAGGAAGAAGATTCCGTCGTGCGATGATTTACGCAAATTTTCCCTTATTTACACCAATTTTAGAAAAACGGGTCGACTGGATAATATACCAAAATTCAAGTAAAATTTGACCTGAAACTGAACCGGCGTTGAGATGAAAATTGGAAAAGCACTGAAAAAAGTTTTTCTCCGCCTTTCAGAAATCTCATTTTTACGACTAACTAAAATAAAGAGCGAATCATCCACTGTTATTCAATGGAAATAAAGTTAGGACACCTAGCTGTTTTCGGCTTTGAGTTGAAAGCAAATAACAAGAGTTACCGAAAGGGAATGCTTTAGTTCAATAGAAGTGGCACAGCAGTCGGCTCTTGGGACTGGAAAAAATACCTACTAATAAGAAATTTTCGATTTACATAATTTTTTCAATTCGCTCAAACATGCGATGAACGCAGTAAATATAAAACGACACAAAAGAAAAGGTGAGATTCCTCATTTAATTCATCTCTCTACCGTCCTCGAAGTAAGGCGTTCGAGCTTCCGGGGAGATGACCGACAGCGCTGCAACAGTCCAGGCCACTCCTTACGAATAACAAATCCATGCCCTAGGGTGAAGGAACCGCCAAGTGAACTTCTGGCACAAGATTGTTACGTCAACTGCCTCTAATTTACGTAACTCAGTTGCATATGTGAGTCCTCAAAAATTTCGGTCCAGAGGCTACACCTCAGATGATAACCGTACATTTCTTTATTTTCCTCCGAGCTGCTTCCTGGCGACTGTCGACTAGTTACCGACGAAAAATTTACCAGTGTCCCAGCAGGCGTCTTCACATTGAAGTACTTGACTGTCAACGGATGTTTTTTCACGGCTACTAACTAAAATGACGTCTTCACGCGGTCAGTACGTTGACGCCCACTAGGAGAAGACGGACTCTGAGGACGAGCAAATGTTAATCTATGTCATGAGACGGATACGGGAGTAAAAACCTTAGAAAATTCGACTGCTAAATTCCAGGTAAGATAGAAAATCCGTAAGATTATTACATCAAGACTGCCACGGTCACAGCTTTTACTCACCATTTAACCTTGGTAAATCGAACTGAAGACGCAACACGGAAAGGTGGCAAAATTGCATACAAAATAAATCAACGATAGCAATACAACCTGGGAGCAAATTGATAAATGCATATCAACTCGGCGGAAACATACTAGAGAACTCCTTAATTAGGCTGACTACGGTATGCGCAGGTCTAATGAAATTAGAAATCCCCTCTTTTCATCTTCACCGTTTAATGGTGAATACTGCTAATAATAAGCACAGAATATATACAATGAAAACGCTGAAGATGCTCATACGTCATTTAGAACCTGTTTTAGTGATTAATTTTTCCCATACACTTCCTGCCAAACCAACACATTTTGTTAACGATAACTACAGCTATGAGATAATGATTCTATGAGTAAAAAATATAATGCAAGCAGCTAAAATTAGCAGGATTATTTAGCAGTATACATTCGCCAGTATGATGCACGCTTTACTCCAAAATGCCGTCCTCCCGGGTCACTTACCTCATCCACTTTCTTCACGATTTACGTATTCCGTAATCTATTTTCCACCGGGAGATTCATCGGTGAATCAATGAAACGCTTGACTCCGGCAGACTGTCGAATAATTTAACAAAATACGTTCACACAGACAAAATTAAGCAAAGTATCATATTCCTAGAGATCTGACCATGTTTACAAGAACTCTACACACACGTATATACACATAAGCTGCAATGTAATTCAACATAAGGACTTCAAATAAAAGTAATTAGACAAAGCATCGCCCTTTACAACTGACCATATTAAAAGCGATCCACACACAGCCCTAAAATAGCTGGCCCAAAAAACTTATAATTAAGTTTTAGTCTAGGAGAGATAGTTGGAAATGTGTGGGCATTGCACCAGTAACCGTAGGATGAAAGCATCACGTCATAAAACCAACGCAATAAATGAAAGTTTAATGCCCAACGGTAGTGACAAACAACGCATTTTATGGGCTCCACCAATTAGTTCGGAGGAAAGCCCGACAACCCTGAAGGTCGGAAAATTCATCAATAAATTCCATCTGGTAGATAATTATTTCGGTAGATCTAAATTTAAGTGCAGTTAATATAAAGAGGGGTAAACGGCAGTTGCGTATGAGCCACTGAAAGATATAACACAATTATTTAAATAAACGATTAATTGATAGGACTAGAAATCCGATAACTCAAAGAAGAGACCATCCTAATCCATCCTGTAAACCGTCCCATTTCTAAACCTGTCAGGTCAGCAACAAAAATGTGTGGAAAATGACTAAGCATTTCTTATCCTCTTTCCAATCCATGTTTCCAATCCATGTATCCTCTGTCCATTGATCGACGTCAAATAAGCATAGGTAAAAGCAAATTACAAATGTACGTTCGGTGTCACTGAGCGGAAATTTCAGAATCGGAATCCATGACTTACACAGCGAATAACAGTCGCAAGATACGAAAGAGCGTTTCCATCACGCCATTATTCCACACTTCAAGGACTGTACTAAGCCAATTTAAAAGAGTGCGACAAGCTACAATTTATGTTCCCAATTAATACGTACTTCCTATCTCAAAAAAATACGCCTACCCCTGACGCCCAAGAAGTCGCTTGCGATCCAGATGCGTAAGCCAAGGTCGTGTGATACAATTCGTCCTCCGGAAAGAAAACATGAACCAGTGTTTAACTTCGAAAACTGAGAGACTACGTGGTAAAATATGATTCCACAATTTCATGCATCAACTAAAAAAATTACTCGTTATAGAGTGGGTGGTTAAAAAGACCCGTATAACTTAAGGTAAAAGACTTTCTGGAATCAAGGGCCAAAATTCTAACCTACGATTATCATCACTCTGCTCCAAGAATATGAATGATTCCTTTGGCTCGGGAATGAATTTCTCCGTATCAGAATGAACGATAATCCAAGTATATTAACCAGATGAAACAAACACATACTAGCCATTTCCAGCAACAAGCAACAAAGCCAGGCCGTAAATTTGTCAATGATCTTATTCCCTTAAAAATTAAAGAATTGCTCTTAATTTAACACTGGTGCGGAGCAATCCTAGAATATATTAAGAAGTTCATAAAATATGAGCAAAAAAATCATAAATGGATTTAGTACAAATCATTTCAGTTAAGATGGTGTCAACGTCGAATTCTTCCAATAACTACACGGATTAATTCATCAATTTTTACACATAAACTTATATACCACCAAGCCACATGATAAGTAGACTCACCAGCATTTAGTATGATATAGACTTGGCTAAGAGTTACTCGAGTACCACGCAAGACATGACACAGCTTTTCTCGCTATTCCCACACTAAGGAGCTCAGGGAAGGGGAAACTTGATGACAGTCACATTCAGTCGAGATCAAAATGCAATGGACAGTCGTATATGCCGCTGGTAGAGGGATGATGATAATTATGCAAGAGGAGACCAATAAAAATATAAAAAGTCGAGATCAGGTTGCAAACGCAAACAGAAAATCCTCTAGCCGAAAATTTTCATCAAAGTGGAGGTAAAAATATTCCAGCATTATATCAGACATGGGATCAATTGATGTAGCAGGTAAAAATCTCGATAAATTTAAAGATAACCAAAAACTTTGCGGAATTTTTTTAGAAGAAAGAAAAAATACGGGATATCGCCCATACTCATCAACAGTTGCTCGAGGACGGGAACCGTAAACAGCTGTCTACTCACGGGCTAAAATCAATGATGTTTAGAAAAAAATTGTCTGGTCGCAGCCCAATATATTTATTCATTTCGATTTTAATTGCAATATAACCGACGCAGTCAAAATCCATTAATCGAACATGATTCCCAAGATACTCCTAATTGGTATTCTTCAGGATAAGGCTCATTTCGAGATGATATAGCCTACCCGTACTTGCGAACACTTGAATACCACGGCTTCGCACATTTTCCAACTCACTGAAAATGCCCATTGCCCACTACCTACCAAGATATGCTCAAATCTCCCGCGTAAAACAAAATTCACCAACCTATTTCATTTTATTACCTCCTCCACCCACTGATTATACTTTCCTCCGATTTTTTCCAAATACACCCCGGCGCACGGTAAATACTCAGGTCGGCGACTTGACTGAGTAAACTGATTCCTGTCGCTTCAAACGAAATAAAAAAAAACAAACGAGAACTAAAAGTGTTTCACTTTCGCCGATAAGTCAAGGAGGAAAGAATTGTCCCATTGCTCTTAAACGCGCATTCCTCAACGCAGGCGCAAACATGACCCACGAATCGGCGGGGAGGTTAAAACTCGCGGAAATGACTACTTGAGTATTCCAAAGGCACCAGTCTCGCAAGGTGAAAATAAACGAGGTTAATGAGGAGCGTCGTACAACGAAAAGGGGCAAAGTGAATGGTGGGAAGGGAGTAGAGGAGGGGGGCATGAGAGATTCCGGGCGAAATGGAATTGGCAGCGTACACGGGCTCTGGGCTGCTGGAACTGTGAGGGAAGAAACTCGGGTCGTATGTCGCATTGTTCAGAGGCGTGGCAGCGCCAATACAGCAGGGGAGAAGGTCGCTTGCAAGATCGGTGGCCGCGGAGAAGGAATGAATCGAAGGACGGGGAGAGAAAAATAAAGACACTATAAACGCGAAACCCCGTTCCGTCAACATATTTATAATAAGGCACAACACCAGTTAAAGTACGCTTAGGGTGGCTGACGCGATAATCGTGGGTCATGGAGTGCACAATTTAATAATTTATAGCCGCAAAAATACTATAACCATATTACCTTTAATTAAATCTGTTTAAGGGGCGAAAATCCCCATACACAAAGTGATGGAAACGACAGAAGAATTTCACATATTTGCACTAATTGCAGCACGTTATAACTTCACCGACTGATGGTTTTCGGGACGGTATACGAAACTTCGGCTAAATTATACTTAATTTTGCTTTTTTTTTAATCTTTGAATAAGCGAGACACTTTAAATAAGTTATCAGCCATTATCATAAAACAAAATGTATTATTTCGCTTTTAGAAGAAAATCTGTACATCGAAGTCTTACGTAATATATATCATTTACTGAAATTATTAGCGCTAAAATAGCATCAAGTCGAAAAAAAATAAAAAATAAAATGTAATTTATCACATTTATCCATACATATCACTTAAGAAGAATGATTATGCAAAGTTTTACTTTTAACTGTACATCAACCAAAGTCTCTCCAATCACCTTAATGCAGTGCGAGCGAGATATAGTTCCCTAATCAAAATAGAGACCATATTCGACATATACGTTTAATATCACCAACTGTGAGACACACGAATAAAATATTGCATTATTAACGGCGCAATAAAATAGTATTACATTACAGAAATTGGAAGTAATCAAATGAAAATATCTAAATAAGTCTTAAACTTGACTCATTTTTTCACGCGGTACGTTTGAAACTCCATCAAAATGGAAAGTTTATTGTGATTTCGAACAATTTACTGCGGTGACATTATGATTAATCTTAAAAAATAATTGAGAAAACACACAAACTACACACCGTTGATTTTCTGACGAGATCTAAGAGTAGGGGAATTGCTCATTTTTAATATAAGGTGTCTCTGGAGTACATACACGTAACATTTCCCATATAAAAGGGCTTTTGGCAAATATCTCGGAAAGTAATGTGGTAAGGGGTTGAATTTTTGATGCTAATGGAAGGGTGATATATTTTTCTTTAAAATGAGACCATATTCATTGATTTCTAGATAAAATTATATTTCGCTCAAACTACCTTAAATGGAGGAGAGTAAAAATCCTTACGATTTTTCCTCGTGCAGATCTCACTCCATCAAAATAATTTCTTCATCGTCTCCGCATACGTCCTACCTCTTTTCATTTTGTCTGTAAAACCTTTTCTCTTACTTCCCTCCCTCACTTACACGACATCCTCACGTCACTTACAGACTTGAGATATTGGGATATTCGGGTTGGAATTCAGGTCGGGTATATACACTATATCAGGGTGAATTTCCTCCCTATTGCGTTTCATTTTCCATCCCCGCACAAAGACGAATCATTGGAGGTATTCCACAAAGAATATTGCCTTCCAAACCATTTCTTTCCGGCATCTACCCACATCCGTCAACGTATTTCCACCGATGACGAAACGAGGAGGATGCGAATGACTTCCATTCAGGTGTGCATTCACGCCGATCCGACGGGAGAGAGGGTAATTTATTTATTACCTCCCCCACAATGCACGGTGGAAGATAACCGCAGAGCGTGGGCGTATCTGCGGACACCGAGGCGGATATGGAGCAGACCAGGATGAGGACGGGATCGGAGCCGCAGAGCGGTGGGGAGCGGGCAAAAACCACGGGCAGCGAGAAGGAGGGGCTGGGCGGGGCCTTCGGAGCGGGACTGGAGGCGGGAGGGAGGGAGGAAAGGGGGGCGTCGGTGGTGAAGTGCTCCGTCATAAAGAGGAGAGATTCGAGACGGGGAGCGGAGGGGAGCGATGCAGGAAGCGGAATTCTGCGAGGCGGGGAGGTCCCTCCACCACCGCCGACGCCACCCGAGATGAGGCATCGCGGATGGACCCGAAGGACGTTACGGGGACTCGTCGCCCGCCTGGACCGCTTGTCTCCCCCTCAACCTTCCCACAAATTCCTTCGCCTCTCCTGCCGCCCGCGAATGCTGCTACCATCTTAGCCGCACCCACCTCTCGAGTGTTTTTATATCACGATGAAATATTTTTCACTCCCGGAGAAGATTATCTCTTTCGGTGAAATAAGACGGAATCTACCTCCATCCCATTGCAAGGACAAAATAAACACTAGTATATATTTAAAAAATATTACTATTGATTTAATTCGATAGGTCGAAGCTTAGTTAATGCGGGGAGAGGATGTGCACACAGACTGGAGGCATTTGAAATGAAATATTTTTCTCTCCCGGAGAAGATTATCTCTGATTATCTCTTTCGGTGGAATAAGACGGAATCTACCTCCATCCCATAGCAAGGACAAAATAAGCACTAGTATATATTTTAAAAAAATATTACTATTGAGTAACTCGATGGGTCGAAGCTTGGTTTATTCGGGGAGAGGATGTACACACAGACTAGAGGCATTTGACATGACGGTGTATAGAAGAATGGAGAGGGTGAGCTGCGGGGCAAGGGAGAAGGACGAGGAGATACTGAACATGGTGGGTGAAGAAAGGAAGTCTTTGGCGGAGAGTCAGAAAAGGTACAGGGGATGGATGGAGGACGTTTTAAAAGGCGAAAGCATGTTGAAAATATTGATAGAGGGGAGAATGCTGGGAAGACGTGGGATAGGAATCCTGGACGACATAGAGAGAAGTAAAGGGTGGGAGAGGTTCAAAGCAGACCTGATGACGAGCAATTTATACGAGGAGAAATGACGTCATAGAAATTGGGAATTAAGGAAAAGAATTGTACAAAAACCTACTAATCAGAAGATAGTGCACTCAACGATGACGACCTACCGCCTATTGGATTAGATTTTTAATGGGTTATAGCTACACTCCTATTACCCTCGCTATGATAGCACTACTTCAACGTGTGTTGTCTCTCTATTTTTTTGCATAAATCCTAACTCTCAAATATAAATAAGAATACATATACGAGAAGTGATTCGACTCGCTAACATTTATTTAGACCGAGTTCAGACATTTTTTTCAATGATAGTGAGAAGATTTTAATTCTGAGGAAAAAACAGCTGCAGTGGTTCTTGATAAGATAAAAACGACAGAACCAATCATTTAAACTCCTTTAGTTAAGATACCAGGAAATATTGTTTCCCGAGTGATTCGCTCACCAAATCATATCATAAATTTGGTTGACGATTACTTTTGACTCTACCCACTTCATGATTTCAGCGGTTATCACCTACAATTACATCTAAATTTTAACCTTCACTTGGGGTTTTCCTCAACAAATAATCTCCGACCATCCAGCAAGCTACTTGAAGATAGAGCCTAAGCACTCCACTGTGTCTAAGAATATTTAGGTACATCTTTTCCGAAGTAGCGAGAACATCATAATAAATTATTTTCCGCAGTTAATTACTGTATTTTCGAATCATCCGTCACTGTCTTTTTCCCATTGAGACGTAGTACGGGGAACCGCTTTTTCTTCACGCACGACCGTGGCTGGCTGTCTTTTCCCCATCCGTACGTCCCCAGATGCCTCATTTTTTTCAATAACTTATCTCTCACCTGTCGCGGCTAAAGATTATCTCACGCGACCACGGTACACCCAAGCCTCGCGAATAAAAGCCAGGTAAATTACTATCAGGTTTTCAACTGCGAAATATCAAAGGCAAAATACTTGACTTAAAGCGTTGCTTGTTTTATTCATCAGAAGAGACAAATTTACTCCAGAGGCACATCCTCAGGGCACCAAAATAAAAAATATGTACTTCAAAATTATAAGAAAATGACGTTACTTCAAAGTTAGTAATGGCATAGCAAGTTTTATGGCAGAAATACAAGGGTATTGTGAGAGAATAATTAAGAGCCGACACGCGCAGATTTAAGGCGATAAATGTAAGAGAATTGACAGTTCAAATCATTAGTAGAAACAAAGAACCGCGGCGCTATGCAATACGCGGTCGTTTCTTACTAATTGGGAATTTAGAGAAACACCGTCAGTTAAGAAGAAAATTCACCTAAGGACCAACAAGAAATCTAAAAAAGAAATAACACGAAGACACTAAGGAATACGTTTCCCAGAAGCATATTAATGATAAGCCCACACAACGTAGGCAGGTCACACAGCAGTGAAAAAAATAGGAGAGAAAAGCTACAAAAGAAGCTAAGTTTTAAACAAGTTGTCTGTCCCACATTCTTTTCCCCATGACATTAAAATTTGGAAAACGCTACATAACCAAATTCATAACCCTTCCAACTCTCTTCTTTCACTGCTGATTACCTAATACCCCATGCCACACTCTTTCGTGACGGATAGGAGGATATTACGTAAATGATACTCCGATCCTCCTCACAGAACCCTATTAAGGAAGGAGGAGACGTTTTCTAGCCTCACCCTAACGGCTTGTTACATAAACAAGGAGGAGAAGAAAAGAAATCAATCTCGAAAGAACGTTTGAGCGGTGGAATGAGGAAGCTTTCAGATCGGCTCCTCACCAAATGCCTTTTGTCGCTTCAATTTGTTTTTAGAGAGCTTAGAAATATGGCATCACATTAAGACCTCGCCATTGCCAAGGTTAAACCTCGCAGCTCTCTCGCCTCGGGCGTTGGAGCGGAGAACGAAGGAGTGGAACGAGTGTGTTAGGGAGAGAGGGATGAGGTGCGAGGTTGGTGTCGCCGCAGGGATTGAGACACGAAAAGCGTGAATGTCCCCACCGCGGGGAGGCACGCCGAGGCGGGAAAGAGAGAGGCACGCAACACCTGAGAGCCTCCCGGCCAACGTGATTGCTCTGTCCGGAGACGCAAATCGAGGGGACTCGTCAAAGATGACAGAGGGATAAACTTATTCCAAGACAGGCGAAAGGCGCCATGCTTAGATCACCCTAACAATAGTATTCGTAGTAGGACTACTAAAATTAATCGGGAATTATCCCAGATGAGATGGATGATACAGCTCAAAAGATGGCGCCCTAACACCGGCCATGAAACGTCAGGCAGTGTCACACAACCTCAAGCGGCAAATATTCAATAAATATATTTATTCCCAAGAAAGTTCCGAAGAGAAATTAGTTTTTTTTAAGTTCCAACTGCTTCGGATGCATTACGACGACTGCCCTGAGAAAAAAATGTAGCATCACAGGGGGAAAAGCTCCTGTTTCTTGCTAAGCACGGAAATATTGGGAAGAGTTCCGATCTGCAGGAATTGATGGAAAAAATGCAGCTCTTTCGAAAAGAAAAAAAACAACGACATATAGAGGTAGATACCACAATGTAACAAAGAAAAATGCAGCCTGGGTTACTGGAAATGCACATAAAAAAGATTGGAAGCATTCGAAACCTGGTTTGGAGGAGAATATTGAAGATCTGACAAATAAAACACGAAATGAGGATGTATACAGAGGAATATACGAGGAATGGATCACATTGAACACTAAAAAGAAAAGACAAATCAGATCGATTGGGCACAACCTGCAGTACATGGATTAGTGAAGAATACAACTGAAGGAAAAATAGAGGGGAAAATGCAAAGAGGAATGCCAAGGGAGAAATATAGAGACCAAATAAATGGGAAGGTACATAAAAATGTGTACCAAGGAGTGCGAGTGCTAGCATTAGACGGGGAAAGAAGGAGACCTAATGTGTCAACCAATTTTAGAATTATACGACCAATTGTACGACCATCCTATTCACTATACAAAATACCAGTCACTTATCTTATTACATACTTGGCGAGACATTTGCCGAAATAAGGATTCCTACGTTATCTGAGATATGGTGCGCAGAGCACTCCGAAGGTATAATTAAAAAGAAAGAGGTTCTGAAGCGGTGATCACATCAGAAATCTTACGGCTATTAAATGGGATGTTTTTTCAATTATCTTTAAAAATAAAAACCTATGAATTTACGTATTACTAACCGCGAAACATTCAATTGACTCGTGGAAAAAAACTGGTTGAGAAGGCGATTTCGGCCTGCAAAAGATTCGCGTTAAGCCTCAACGTACATATATTACATTGACCAACGACAAGCTCAGTCATTAAATTAATTTTCTGCGTCGTTTTAATTAATACATTTACTTCAAATTTTTTACAATGGCATAGATCTAAAACCTACAAGTCAATGTGATCTTTATTTGACTAAAACAAATACGCTGGAATCATGCAACGAAAGGTATGATTTCTGCATTTTAAAAAATTCTACCCCCAAGAGGGAAAAAATTGCTGAATCCTTGATTTGGCTCAGAAGTCAGGGACGATTCAATCAGCTGGAATTGAAGGAAAAAGTAGGGCGCTTCCGAAAAAAAGATGAGTGACACACTCAGAAGAATATAAGAAAATCACTATTTGTACCATCGACAAAAAAGAAATATTGGCACTCGGATAAGAAGAAAAACAAAACAAAATAGGCGGGTCAAGAAAAAAAGGGGCTATCAAATACATGAGACTCGCGCGAAATGCCACAGAGGAAAAATCATCTGCCTTGACCCGGTCCCGGTCAAGGCGGATGGTTATTCCTCTGTGGAATTTCGCACATTTGTGCATTGCGGGTGACCCCGTAAAGTTATCCGAGGCTAGACCCGATGAACTCAAAATCGGTACATGATACTCCTCACTGTTTATGGGTTGACTCATGAACATTGGGACAAAAATTCCACACAAATAACGAAATAGGATATAATAAATCACAATGTGTGCAACACACAGATGAGAGAAAGACAAAGAAATTGTTTGCAATAAATTACCTCATCGGTGCCAGTAACTATATAAGACTTGAATATAACGCTTTTCAACGTCTAATTCCTCATAGTTAAGAAACCCATCAGTCCTCACAGTCGATTCCATAAATACAGCCAGTTAGAGAAAAAATAAGACCAATAAGTCAATAAGACAATACTCGCTGCTTTATCCGTCTGTTCCGGTGACAACCAACAGTCGCCGACCAAAAACTAAGCCAACCTGAAAGAAGGTACGAGCTAACAAACCACGGGTAGATGGGGATGACAAGACCCAAGTCTCATCGAGTTGTTCCCCTTACCTCTGGAAGTAAGTGACTGAATTGGAGATGACGCATCTGGATCGATTGATTTGAAAATTGACAGGTTAGAAAGTAACAGTTTTATTGAAAACAATTATGAAATTCTATTTTGCCATGGTCACTCAATCAGATGCTATTAGAATAGCAGAAACCGCATTCTAAGGTAATTGGTCTAATGAAGAGCTGAAACCCTATCAAAACAATCCTTGTACTTTCCACGACCTTTTATTAACGTACTACGCGTTTCGCAGCTTGCTGCATCTTCAGGTACAATTGTTTACATGCTATTTATTGATGGCTACGATAGTAACCAACGCTATCAATAAATAATATCGTAACTATCAATAAATAGCATGTAAAAAAATGTACCTGCAGATGCAGCAAGCTGCGAAACGTGTAGTACGTTAATAAAAAGTTGTGGAAAAATACAAGGATTGTTTTAATATGTATTCAAATATAAAATACTTCCACAAAGTGACGCCTGAGGGTGTAAAGTTTAATGAAGAGCTCACTGCAAACTCAAAGAAATCTCTTAGCTAGCGAAAAATTACCCTTAGGGTTGACTAGCGACCAATATTCACAAAAATAGGTAAAGAAGATCGAGGTAAAGTTATTCTCTTCCGTAGAAGGATGCGACATTTTCAACCAGATCTACTCGAATATGTCGAAGAATTCACGGGGATGACATGGATACTCCTTTAAAAATTATGACTACCAAAAAGATGTATCTACTCTATAATATACCTTAAAACATTACCTCTAAAGCGAAATAGAAGCATTATTTCCGACAGAATCAAAAATATTCTCATAAAGCGGCCTTAAGATACTCGCTTGAGTCCGGGCAAGGATTTCCACCTGAAAAGATGCGTCTATATTTCATTCCCGATTTAAATATGGGAGAGATAAATCACATGCGAAAGTCCACAACCTGAGAGTCAATGAATCATAAATGATAACTTCATAAAACATTTTCATCTGCTACCGCGCAACGCCTGAGTAAAGATCGAATACCGTAGAAGCCATAAATACTTCCGAAGACTTTATGCGTGTTTTTAAAATCACCCATGGATTTTGCTTCCAAGCAAGAGGATATGGGGTTTAGTCACTACTTTATGGAAGCCAGGGTAAGAATCGCACTGATCGAATGCGATTACTATGAGCCATGGCCCGTGAAGCGACGTTAAGGACGCCAATTCCTCTCGGTGAATTATGAATGACTATCCTTCATTACTAAGACGGATACTGTTGCAAGAAAATCTAAGTCGTGAATCATAAAAGGTATGCTTAATAACAAAGCGGCACTTAAGTCACCGTTTTGGCGCCGCAGAAAATTTTAAAACGCAAGAAACCCCCTTATCTTTTCCACCACGAAACGAGGAATAAGCGGTAAACAGTCCGACAACGGTTATCAGTAAAACAAAAGTTCGAATAACAGTGTTAAGTTATATAATTCTCAAGAAAAATATTTTAAAAACAATTTTTTAAGTTTAAAATTACGAAACCAATTATTTTAGCCTAAACATTTAAAGAGATTTAAGAGATTACGGGCTGAGTCCCGGAAATATGCACGAAATATAAGTTGCATCGTGACCAAAAAGAAAAAGTAGCTAGCTATGAATTGAACAATAATACGCGGATTGAAATATCGAATAAGGAGATAAATGTCCTTAAGATCTGTACTATTACACAACTGCCACTCGTGCATTGAGAGAAGACGAAAAATAAGCATGTTACGTAGGTCGCGTGCAACTTCCCCCAAGGGCTTGCGTTTTCAACAAAGCGTGATCGCCGAAAATAGAGCCAAGTAATGGCCTTGGGAGTAAATGATGTCGAAAACATGTAGGGTTGGACTACTAGAATACAACCCTTTAGCCACCTGTTGCCAAACACGGAGACGATACTAGAAAGGAAGTCTATGGTTACTCCAGCTGCTTCACAGCCCCATAATTAATATCAGCGATCACACTTACATTGCTAGCTTTCGGAACTGGTCCGTCTTCGAGGCGTATCACGGCACAAATCGAGATTTGTGCCGTGATACGCATCGAAGACGGACCAGTTCCGAAAGCTAGCGATGTAAGTGTGATCGTCTCTTTTTTTGTGTATCTATCTCCTCCATCCTATCAACATCGTGTGTTCATCGCCGCATGGATGACTCAAATCCATCAACGTGTGTATGAGTATATATATATACATATACATACACACACACACACACACATATATATATATGAACTTAATTATTGAAATTATTAACAGCGATATTATATATATATATATATATATATATATATATATATATATATATATATATATATATATATATATATATATATATATATATATATATATATATATATATATATATATATATATATATATATATATATATATATATATATATATATATATATATATATATATATATATATATATATATATATAATATCGCTGAATTAAACCGAGTCATTGTTGGCTTTATTTACCCCGAAAGTACAGAGATCAGCTTCCTTTTAGGACCGGGGATATTTTTTGGCGTCAAATGTTCTTATGGTAAATCGTATCCAAGCTTAAAATCATATTCTAAATAGTGGTTAGACAACTTTTCATTATGTTTACAGAAAGGAAACCAAGGAAAATAAAAACACATTAAAACAAATTAAAAGAAGCATACACCCAACAAAATAGTACCTTAATAAAAAAAAGCTGAATAATTATCTCGCATCCCCAAAGGTGGGGACAAACTAAGCTGGGAGACCCTGAGGTTCAAACCCAGGTCCTAGATGTGGAAAGCCAGAACTCAAGCCACTACACCAACGCGATCCCCCCCCCCCAAATGGATATATTCCCACGATATATCGCACGTAAGTCGAAAATTGAATCGAGACCATCCATCATCCTCCCTTCGACGAAAGAAGCGGCCACAGTGCCGTGCCTACGTGCTGGAGTGCGTCTCGGTATCCTTTACACCCCTTTCATCCTCCCTGATCCTTGGAGCGGAGGAGTTGGGCACGGAGGAGAGGAATGCGATTCTTCTTGCAGTCAGGGCGGTGATGGACTGGGAAGGGAAAAGACAGAGAAGCGGAAAGGAGAGATGAGATGGAAAGAGAGAGAGAGAGGGGTACGAGAATGATGTGATGAGGCGCCACTTTTGGGAGAGAAAATACAAACGGGGCGACCTTGGGACGTACCGCCCGAGACCGGATACGGGAAAGGAAAGGAGGAGCAGAAGGGAAGGAGAGTGCCGTCCGGGAAGCGAGGATTCCGCCGCTGTAATGCAGGCAGGAAAGGGAGAAGGTATATTACAAGATAACGATAGAGGGAAAACCAATTGAGGTAGTTCAAGCGATGTTTGTTCATGTACAGCTAACGTTTTAATTTTACTTGAGTACTAAAAAGTAATGCGTCGAGATAAAAGTAAATAAATTGCACGCTACAGATTAGTTTTCTTGGCAATTTAATGCCACTTTAACACGTAACCTTCGAGTATTTGACATATATTACGAAATAATTGGGTTCTGCAAGTGCAGAATTTCACAGAACATTGCACAACTAACTACGACACAGAATGTGAACTAATTGCGTGGAGCGTGGCACTCTCATGGATCGGAATCATGGACCATTCGAAAATATGACCAAAACAGACTAGAAGTCTTCGAAACTTGGTGCTAGAGGAGGATGCTGACGATAAAATGGACGGACAAAATAAAAACTGATGATGTGTACAGAAGAGAAGAAGGGGAAAGGACCATATAGAACAACATACAGAAAATAAGGACCAGAAGATTGTGCACGCCCTGAGGACACAATGGATTTGAGAAGAAAATAATTGAAGGAAAAATAGAGGAAAAAGTCTCCAGAGGATGACGCAGAAGTAAGGTCATGGAGAAGATACAGAGGAAAGATCATAGCGAGAGCTACCAGGAAGTAAGGGAAAGCATTAGTTAGGGAAGGGTGGAGGGCTGCAGTCAACCAATCTCAGGATTGGAGGACCAATGATGATGTTGTACAAGTTTTCCATAACCGCGACATGATACGTTTAACTATTACCATGACGGCTAACAATTACCTGGGAATCATTCTGCATAAAAACACATAATTAAATAACCATCTTTCCAACGAAGATTTTAATTATCGAATTTCGCACACCGGAAACCCAAGACATTACACAATTCTTTAATTAACACGAAATTTAAAAATATAATTCTTGGATAATTCCAATTGCTACATGTATGGTTATTCCCACCTTATAAACAGATGTGTTTAAGTGAAATGCGGTCTAAGAATATTTTTTAAATCAATAAATAAATAAACCAAAATTTAAAAAAAACCACCTTGAAGGGGTCCGGGAAGCGATAATTCCGCCGAAGTAATCTTCTGCACAGTAAGGAATGGGAGGATGTGTACGAAAACACTCCGAAACATGGGATTACGATTAATTATAGCGCAACGTACGCATCGTCGGTGCACTAGTCTTTATATTTCAAAACAGCCACTGAATTCAGATCTGTTCCGCCATAAAGAATTGAGCAACACAGAATTTGAGGCATAAAGATTTTTTACAAACAAAATTTTATCAGAAGGCGGATTTTAATCTATCTAAGCCTCATAATATTTTCCGGATTCCAGTTTGAAATGCTAATATTGAGAAATTGACAGGGTGGAAAAGACATAAGGTACCACAGTTAAGAAAATAATAGCGATTAAACCGGTAAATCAGTTAACAATTAATGAGATGTCTCGGTAGAATACACTGATACATTATCGATATATCAAGGTAATATTGCATGCACTGGCATACCGATATACGTAAGCTCCCGATTCCGTCCTCGCACATCGTCGACATCGGGGAAGAGAAAAGGAAAAGGGTGAAATACAGCGGATGATAACCGGGCGGAAACGACGAGGCCTGGAAAACGGGTGATAAATTTTCGTCCGGTCCACACCGCCCACCTTCGCCTGTCCAATTACGGGGCCGGTCTACCGCACGTGAAAACACTTTCAGTCGACGCTAATGCTCGATACCTTGAATAATATAGTCTTGGGGAGGGTCACTTCATGGACAACTCCTCCGAGGGACTCGAGTCCATAATTTACCGGGTGGATGATCTGCAGATCTAATAAAAAAGATTTTTACAAGCAAAACCAGCTACAACCTTCTTCTTTCAAGTTCATGAATAAAATATCCGACACTTAATCTCAATTTCTTATAGAAAGGGATACGTGACTTCGCCTTAAATAATTTCCACCATTTTTACCGAAAGGATGGAAGGTATAACTGCTTTTCACCTCCAGAGATTCCGAAAGTTCAGGCAAGAACACATTTCGGTTTCAAAAAAAGTAAGTCATACGGAGGAAAAAAGATGCACAGATGAAAAGCCCTAAGCATCAATATGTTTAAGAAAAATGTGATGAGTTCTTCTGAGACACCTTCTGAACTTTACTAAGAAAGAATGATGCGGGGAAATGCAAGAAGTGTTCATCTGTAATTTCTCTCTAGGGATCCTAAACCTTATTTGATAAGTTTTCCTCCCTCACCATTCAATGAAGGCATCTGGCTTCCCCATTCAAGCTGCAGAACCCTCCTCTGCGACTGGACCAGCAGCCTACAAAATGAGCGTAGATACGTATAGGGAAGAGAAGCATCCTATCGGGGGCTTCTTTAACATGAATAAATAAAAACATCAGAGCACAGGGGTTTCCATTATTCGTGCATCGCAGTCGCCCTCTACTCCGACACCCTGAGTGGATATAGTGTCCGTCCATTCATACATACACAGTCTGGTCCAGTCTTCCTACGCACTGGAGCAAACCATATCTCCCCCACCGAATCAATTCCCACTTTCGAGATAGCGGCGGCAATTTAAGCCGGGCCAGCTGGATCCCGGCAACGAGGTGACGTAAGCCAACCTCTTCGAAGGAACAGCACCCCCCTCTCTCCCCCCAGTTCTACCCTCCCCCACACCACCTACGAATACCTTCCCTCTCCTCCATCGAGGAGGTCAATAAACTGATCCTTTCTGTGGCACGATTCCTTCGGGAGAAGGTGGTAAAAGAAGAATAAAAAAATAAAGTAAGACTGTTCACTCTCGCCGAGTCTAGAGTGTCTGAACTTCGTGGGGTGTCTCACGGGACGCAGCGAAAAAAATGGCCAAAGAGCGAATATAAAAAAAAGACGAAGAACAAAGGGATCATGCAGTCTCGACTCGTGAAAGATTTATAAGCGACCACTCACGCTCTCATCAGACCTTCAGAAACCTACCTCGCATCCAAATCGGTTATTCTCGGAGACTTTTAAAACTAAACCCACGCATGCACAAGCGATACGTTAAGTCCAATGAATGTAATAGAGGTCCCAAAATATTCCTTAATTTCTGCGATTTTTACCATTAGAAAATATTTTAAAAATTAATCCTTTTCAGGAAACATTTACTGGGTAAAAAAACTCACTAAAATCCTGACATAACTAACGAAATTATCAGCGGATGTTAAACTTTTTTCTTTCGTTTTCCACAAAGAACACGCTAGAGACCGAAGGAAAATCTCCAAGACCCATTTTTCCCAAGATTGAAACAAACATCCAAAATTCCTTTAGTAAAACTAGGAGAATAAAATTCCAAAGCTACACAATGGGAAGGGGAAGCTTTTAGAAAGTCGTACAGCAAGTCTCCATTTTCCAAAATTTCGATGGACGTCTGTCATGAATGGAAACCCCACGCACCTTAGTGCATCGGCCCATTATTACATAACCACCTACGAGACACCGTCAAAACGGTACATTCCACCTTTATTCGCACGACGCGTACTAAACATGCCGAAGGGCGATGCATACGGAATGGACAAGGGAGCGTGAAGGGTAATCCCCCATTTCACAAAGGGAATACTTGGCCTATTTTCGAATTCCTGAGGCAATACGCTATCGGATGCAGTGTGACAGGTGCCGTATCCACAGAGCACGCCGCTATTCAGGTCACCTTTACCGCTAGGTTTGATAATTATATGAATTACTGAGAAAAGATTTAGATACCTAAATCGCAATGGTCGCCTGGAAAAAATGGCATGTCGTCAACAAAAGTAACTTCTATAGCTTTCGCTAGGCTTTACAGTTCTAACAAAACCTCATATTATTGTAAATCAACAGCTTCATTGCGAAATATATAATTTTTAAGTGTATTAAAGATTCTTTAATAACTCATCTGTTAACAGTGACAGTCCCAAGCTAATTAAAATTTTTCTTCCAAATTCACGAGCCATTTTTTTCCGTAGGACTACGTGAACATTTGCCGAAACTAACTGGAGGTCGAGATGTGCCAAACATGGTTTTGTCCTATGGGATAACAGTTCTGAAGATTTTCCCAATCACAATAGAAATTCTGGTTAGCGACATAAAATACGAATCGAATTCCACAATTAGACTACCTAGAATAGGTGCAACCTGAATTTATTTATAATAATAAAATAAAATCGAACAAGTTGCTATCACAGCGTTACAGAATTGAATTACATAAAAGAGAGCAACACAGACCAAATCGAAAAAACATCAAAATCTTCTAATACACCAGATTCCTACTGTACTTCATTGTAATACAAACGCTTTGCACGACATCAGCAAATAGTACAAATGATATACGGCACTGGCTCGCCGGTATATCGAGCGCAACAAAGGAAATTTGTGACTGACATCCGGGTCTTCCGGAGATGAAATTGGAAAACAGTAAAACGGCAAAACTCGTGCTGGTGATGGGCGAAATTCTGATAGAGCTTTCCTTGAAGCATGTCTTTGATTAGGCCAATCGCAGACGGTTCATTCCTAAGTACGAGAGTGGCATAGAACTCAGCTAGCAGCCACAGCAACGTGAGCTCGAGTATGTTTTGCAGCCTAGCAGGCGAATTCTTTTTTCACACGCACAGGCGAGCAACTGATCCGCGTGGAGCACATTTGCACTCCACCACGCGAGAGAGAAAGCAACACTCAAACGACCCAGGCCCAAGAGAGGGAAAAATAGTCAAAGAAAGACAGAGGAAGAAATTAGCGTTGGGCACGAGTCGTCTAGCCGATGATTCAACTCTTGGCTGCCGGGAAGGAAAACCGGGTTGGACTCGCAACTAGATCGTTACCGTCCAGACGACGTTGCTCTTGTAAACCCATACAGCGGTACTCGTAATTTTTTAGGTGAAATATTAAACTGGTTCGGTTCTATTGGGATTTGAGTGGAAGTAAAAGATGATACACTATGCTTCTCCATTAGCCAGAACTCTCCTAAGTCTAATCACAACAACCTAATACTGAACAAAATTTCCCCCGACAAAAAACGCCAGTAAACCAACATAAGCGCCAAAACGACGCTATTAAACACGAGTTTAACCGAAAACCAGGGTGAACTTCATACACTTGAATTATACTAGGACTACTAAAATTATGGATACGACTGAGTTTGAGTTTTTCAACATTAATACGTGATTCACAAGGTCATATTTATTCCAATCTTGGATGATGCTATACTTATATAAGTTTATTCATTCTTTGAGTTCATAAGTGGCGAAATCAAATTTAACTTCATCAAGACAACAACCTGAAGAATTGATCCAATTCATAACATCCCTAACCAGAGATTTCTAACATGCCGTTTTCATAATCAATTCGGCCTTGACCGTGGACAACATCAGGTGTTTCAGGTATCAAAATAACAATTTTGAAATAATTTCTTCTCTAAAGAATTATTACACCTAAAAAACTATTGCTTTAGATATTAAATTTTAATAAGAGTTAGCACAGACACAAGGAAGAGTAGGTATGAAAATAACTCGAATTAATAAAAATTTGAATGTATTCTAGTTTATTTTTGCTATGATTAATTTTTAACCTATTCCTTACAGTCAACTCAATGAAACGTTATTTTTGCGGCAAAAGGGCATACAACTTAGCAAATCTACGTTCGAATACCTACGGCATTAGGCAATTTTCAATTATTAGTTCTAAAATAGTCCGAAAAACCAAATATAAACAAAATTACTAAAAAATAGATGTTTTCAATGAAACCAGAAGACCAACTAATCACACCCGCTAGGATTTAGAATACAATACCTATATAGTCGGTAAATAGTAAATAAAAACACCCGCTAGGATTTGGTATAACGTGTGTAGAATTCAGGCGAACTATCGCCTAATTACATGGACAGTTACAACTGTGACTCATATTTTGAGGTGCATTACTTTAAGGAGACACAGTAATGAGCATGCATATCACTGAACTATTCCTCTCTCACTTCCGTTCGCTGGGATGGTCTTTGCGGTTCGTTTTGAGGGGCGTTTCATTAAAGCTCTCCAGAAAAGAAAGGCAAAAGTGACGACGCCAGGAGAGCCAAATGAAAGATCCCGAGGAGAGCGAGACGGGAACAGATGACGCATGGGGCCCGGAAGGCGAGATAAGCACACAAGGGGATGACGCCCCTTGAGGCGTGCATGATTAATTAAAAGAGTGCCAGGATGCGGCAGAGGTGAAGGAGAGCGGACAAAGATAGCGAGTGGGAGGAGATGCAGCGTAAAATACAACGTACAGAATAAACCTTAAAAAGCAACGACAATAGAGTTTTCCACTGTAAAATTACTAGCGTAAAGCGTTCGACGGTTTTAGACTGAACTTTCATAAGGTACCTGACGATGACGCCAATGCATTGGAACTAGACACACCATAATAAATATTGGTGTAAATATACAGTGTTCATTATGCAGTTATTTACGTGAGATTGAATTTATATCACAACTTTACATTGAAAAACGAAAAATTAATATGATAACGTCGACAATGTCCTAACATTTTTTTTGTCCAATGTGAAATGTCCTAACATTTTTTTCAAGCAATAAACTTAGACTTGAAGGCAAGAAAGGTGCCGATGGGGGGAAATACTCTGATTTGTACACACAAATGACCTTTTTTTCATAAAATGAACATAAAAAGTAACCATTTTCAGGACCTTAATTGGTCAAAAAATGAAGGCACTAAAAACTCGATTTTTTTTACTACTGTTATTTAAGTCAAGCAGCGTTAATTCAATAGATTTGACACAGCAATAGGCTCCAAGGGCCAGCAAAACATTGCCTTAGGGTATATATCTCCATTTCAAAAAGTGGCACGATAGCATAAGCACGTGAGCATATCACGTAAATAAAAAAACAAAATCAATAAAGTATATCACAACATCATCCTCAACTCGAAAGCCCAATTTTGAAGGATAACCCACAAGTTTGACTTGAGATGGTTTCCTACTTAATGAGAAAAGTCACCACTTGCACACACTCAAGCACATAATCTTATGACGTTTACAGCACGATTCTAAAAAACAATAATATCATCAGGAGATACGTTTTTCACCCACAAAAATACGAAATTTTCAACCTCCTCTAGCACGCGTTTATTGTAGCGGCCAGCGCGATAGCGCTCTACCGTAAGATAGGGGCACACAAGCAGCGGACTATTTGGAGATAAGAAGAGTCTACTTACAAAATAAAAGGTCCATGCAGGTTAACAGGTACTAGCTGTTTGCCTAGATAACTTTTAACTACCCAGCTTTCCTACCATGGCAATCCTACCATTCAAACCCGAATTTCATGCCATTCAAACCCGAATTTCATGTGTAAAGGCTTTATTCATTCCACACCTCACCATCTCCTACGTCCTTACCTAAACTCACATTAAATATACCACATACTGAAAACGAAAATAGACGCTGGGCAATAGCCCAGGATTATTCTGAAGTAATTGAAACACTCAAATGGCCAAAATGAATGGATCAGTTGTTACGTTCATACGCTGAGAACATACGAATTATATTAATGCATTCGTCGCATTAACCTCGCCATTTATTCTCGACATACCTACTGCCAGCGATAATCAAGTTAGGTGGATAATTTTTCGCGAAAAATAGGCTTCACCATCAGGCGTTAAAATGCCATCTACCATGCTCTTTAGCGTTATAACTGGGCTTAAGACTTAACGTTCAGCAAATCCGTCGGCCACCAGATTTAACGAGAGCTGAACAACATAGATTAAGGTTTAGGCGCTCCCTTTCGGGTCGAAAAGAAGGGTTAGAGAGAAAGGGCAAAGGGATAGAGATAGGGCCCGCAGGGAGTGGGAAGGGGTGTGGGAACAGGAGAACGTGATACGACGCCGGAACGCCAACGAGATGAAAGCGGGAGATCCGAGCCAAGGACGAAGTGCAAGCGCATGTGACACGTAAGACGATAAGTCGAGCTTTTCAAAATGAAAAAAAGAGAGAACAAAAAACACATTTAAAAAATGCCCGACGTAACACGGCATACACGCTCCGCAACCCCCACACCGACAGCGCTGAACATGCGCCGGGGAACGATTTTATGCACGCACACACATACGGCCTTAACACTTCCCTTTCGACTCGGACATGACTCTCGACAACCATCCAACCACCGGTTTAAAAAAAGAACTGATACGGCCCTCACGTTGCATTCCCATTACGTGCGATCATTCCATTTAAGTCTCATTACTTCGTGATGCTTACACGACTCTCCTTCACACAGCTCCGTTAAGGGACAAGCATCACCAAAGGGGCCTGATTAGACGTTTTTACACACAGAAAAAAGAATTCGTTTCGCTTATTTTCCCAACAATAACTCGACACTTGCATACTTAACTTGACTGTCGTCACATTCATACCTTGACACAGGAGCCCACCTCTGTTCCTAACATAGCGGTTGTTATTTCTCTGGAGAGTCCTTTCAACCACGCTCATCCCACTTGACGATCAAAATCAGGCGTTCCAACATTGCCTGACACCCTCAAGGATTTCTCCAAATTTGCTATAATCTACCCTTTTACCTTAACTAATCGGTCATTAGAATATTACAGGCAATAAGCAACACTGATGCGATCAACAGATAGTTTAGTTTTATTAGATATCGAAATGTGTCTAAAACGTTACAATTTAAATTGAAACCAAAGAATATCGGCGATCTGGTCTCAACGGAAAAAACGATAAAAATATTTTTGAGGGTCAAACGATTAAGTTCGTAAACCTTTGGGGATGGGTCTTTAAAGCGCAAAAAGTGGTCAAATATGGCTGCATGGAAATATCACGTTTGATTAAAAAAAATTAAATACCCCAAGTCAAAGAGTTCTTGAGTATAGGGCCAGAGAACTGCAATATGACCCATTCATTTCAAACGGTCAAAATAAAATACCAGTTAGAGTCGATTAATAGTAAAAACGAAAGGACTGTGGAACACATTAAGATTTAATTTATTCGATTTTCACTAAATAAATATACCTTTGAATGTTTCACATCTTAGAGGCATTACTGTTAAATGATTATTTACATAAATGTGACAAGTATTTTGAAAATGTATTCATACTCGGACAATTTATCGACAAAATTACAGAACTATTTGACCGCCACATACCTCAACATTGCGAAGTATCAGAAAATCATGAAAACTGCGACTCATTCTCCATTCATTCTCATTTGGGAGGATTTCTACGACTGGGAGGCGTAATGGAACACTCGTACACGACTTCTCACCCTACTCAACCCTATTTTCACCGAGTTCGCCCTTGCCCTCAAGTGCGAGCGCGTGAGAGAGCCGCGGATCTTCACATCCGTGGACTTTTTCAAAAGATTTGCAAAGCCGGCCTTAAAAGGGTAAACTGCAATCGCATTCGATTGTACATACGTTACGCCACCACCCTCGGATACGAGACTCCTCTAAGACATGCCCTTTCGCAGACGCATTCGAATCATCTTTCCATCAAGGTGGAGAGAGGGGAGGGAGAATCGGAGAATGGATTCACGACAGGTAATTGTGAAACGGAATTTTTATTAGCTCGTTAAAGTCATTACATCAATGGCCAATGTTCGAAATTGGAATTATGCTCAATTATCATTTTTATTACTCAGACGTCCAAGTCATTAAGCGAAACTCGATGTCGAGCCTTCGCATGCAAACAGGTGAATGCCTTGAGGCTAATGAAAGCATATTACTTTTGCAAACATTCAAGTCAAAACCAAGCCTAATGTTTATGATATGTATTAATTGAGATGTCTCCGTGCTTTTGAATGGTAATAAAAAAAAACAAATAGTATATATTAGAAGCTAAAATACGATCAGTGTAAAGCAAGTATTATACAATGGCGTGGATGTCCGGCTTATGTTAGTAGCACATTGCATTTAATTAAAAATGCAATTAACATAAATAAGTATACTTATTGGCTTTAAGATCAGATAAATGTAAATGCTAAAATACTCCATACAGAAAAACTGCAATAGTCGCTAAATAAGTGCGATTCAAGCAGAACCGATAAACAAGAGGCTTAACAAACGTTAAGGAAATGGGTAATATGGATTGCTTACATTTATACTCTCATCATTGAAACTGTGAGTGTTTTCCTTCATATTTTCCAAGATTTCCCGCAAGAGTTGACTATATTGAAGCAAATGAAGGCTTGGTTTTCACAGGTCTGAATAACTTAACCACTATATGACGTAGCCTTTCCGGTAACTTGGCGTCAATCGAGATCTATTGCATTGGATTATCAATTTGTCGATGTTAGAGCCATATATGAAGATATCAATTTCAGTTGTCGTACCGATAAAAACTTTTATCATAAATTAAGAAAGTCTAAATTGCTGGACACCGTCACAATATCCACTGCAATTACAATTCTAATATCATTTATTTTGAGATTTGCCCAATTACCACGCATATCAGCAGCGAATCACAAAACGGTTAAAAAGTTTGTGAGAGGAAAAAGAATGTAAATAGCAACAAAACCGTCACTTATTCATTAAAACAAATTCAGAAGGAACTCCGAGCCCTGAAGAAGCAAAATAAATAAGAAAAACGTCGGCTAAATAAATGATTGGATCTATATCTCCAATAATAAATAACATTAATTAACAGAGGTCGCGAAGAATCATCTGAATACTCATAGTTCATGTGATTTGGTTCGAGACAAGTAGAAACAACGCGGGTCAATGGGTAACGACGTAAGGTACTTCACAGCATGAGTCTCATTCCCGAGTTTTCTCGAATGACAATAAAATAACAGAATGACTCTCGACGGCGCCAGCGGAGATCTTACATGAAACTAGGATCCAGCAGTTAAATTTTCTGCGCGAGTGGAGCTGAGCATTCATTCACTGGAGGTCAACCCTCGTTCTCACCTCAATAAAACCCTAACGCTCAGCCATCCAACGCATCCCGCGTACTTGACCGAAAGATAAAGATATTTCCCACAGCGAGCCAAGATATGCAGAAAGAGGTTTGTCATTACGTCACTACATACAAAACCTACCCTGAGTAGGAAAAAAATAAGAGAGCTAAAAAAAATGCCTCATAACGGAGTAGTTTAGCTAAAAAAAGAATTTTTCTTAAGTAAACAATGCTAATTAGTCACTGAAGCGTCCGGAGTCGCGCAAACATTTCTTTGCGATGAAAGCCCATTTCTCTCCGAAATTTTCTCTTGTTTTGAAGGGAAAGAAAGATAATAATTTGAAAGACAAGATATTACAGGGTAACCACTCCTCAATAGTACAATCCAATCAAATCACTGAACTTGAGCAATACAATTAAGTCGTTAAGGAAACCAAACCAAACATTCTTACATAGAACAATCTCTTGAGGGCCACAACAAAGGGACTGATTTACTGTACATTAATAAAAAATTGAGAGAGAGTTGAATAGTGCAACACAGATACAACCACAATAGCGCTAACGATATGAAAATACTAGAAAATACGGACAAGGGAGCTTATGGAGAAAAATTCTTGAGACCATTACTGGTTGACGTTTATACCAAACAGTCTCCCACAAATAATAATCCACAGTCAATGTGTTAAGTTAGCACAACTATTCCAATACTTACAGCTACCAGAAACCTAGAAGGCTATGAGAGAGGTTGAAGCCGGCGTTAGAACCTTTCTTGAATCAGCCATGTCCGTCAGCCTGAGTAGAGAGACTCGTTCTCACGACACTTTAAAATAATTGTCCTTCGTAATAAAGTCAATTAACGTCACTTAACTAAAAACATACACCTAATGCCAGAAAATTACCTTAAATATCAAAGTCATGTGAATAATCCCCGTTAAAAGGGAAGAAAAAGTCCTACGGCGTTCTCTCAATCACGAACACCATTAAAGCTTTATGTACCCTCATGCTGAATAAAAATGCGTACAAATTAAAGAGAAGTTTTGAATTACATGCTGGTGTTTACTATTTCACGGAGGGAGTGGCACCATACAGAGCAAATAAATGAGATATACACAGTTCTAGCATTCTCGAGTTTAATTAATCACTTTTAAACGTAAGGTCACTAAAATTGAAAGGAGTCCGTCGATGATTAACGCATAATACATCATACAGCACGATTAGAGAGTCAGTAACGAGTTAAATCGGTGACGACGATATGCTTGTCACTATTTCTTCAAGGATAGAAATGGATATACCGCAAAATATTAGCTTTACTGGCACCAATAATGTCCAAGTATTTTGAAATGAAAATAATGCATCATCGTAGAATAATGTCAATTAATCTTTACTTTCACGTCTAAATATAACGCATCAGAAATTTTCTTGCTTTTTTGGCATTATCCATTCGTGAAAACATAGATACGAGTTTAAAAAAATAAGTATTTTATAGCATGATCAACATGCATTATGCAAGGATAGAGTTAGTATATTATCTATCTGCCCTTCCATAAAAAATATGACCATGCAAAGCATTTGAAAGTCTGGGAGAGGGATCAACCGCAAGTCCAGAGCCAATATGTCCCAACAGACACATAGGTAGGAGGAGAAGTTATAAAATCATCTTTTCAAATCGCTTCGCTCGTTGGTGCAAAAGGAGCAAAGATTTCTGCACTATTTAAGCGACCGACAGCCATGAAGATGGGCCAAGGATACCAAGTTAGCGTTTTTGTTTTTTCAAGTTTGACAAATTAATCAACTATCTCGAAATATTTCGTATGGATACTTACAATACAAATCATTCGCTCTTTGAAAGACAGCGAAAAATATACCTTCAGCAGATGACCATTTTAACCACACTACGGATAAATGACGATCGATTAAATAGACTTCCATAGAAAACTAAGAAGAGTGCCTACGCCGACAGATGAACCCAGGGAAGGATTATCCTAGTTGAGACACTTTTAGCATCCCTGGATTTACGACATCGCTGGTTACGTCACAAAAATGCATCGTTACACAAGAGGTCAAACAGAACGCCTTAAGTTACCACCTAAGAATAGCAAGGGAGCGCCATACTCGTGCACCCACTTTCAGGCCCTTCTTGAATGAGAAACTACATCTTCATTTTTTTAAGACAAATTCGCGCACAGACTCTTCTCCGTCGGCCAATGCGAATTTGAAGAATGAGAAACCAGCTAAAGAGAAGGAGAGGGATCACCGATGGTTATACTTGCTTTTAGCTACATCGACTGCATGAAGAACATTCCCACCATCGTTTTCCAATTCAATTTGTCTCACCATTGTCAGGAGCAATAAACTAGACTGATCTGAATTAAATATTTGTGATGTGGCTGGTATATATTCTAAAGCATTAGATTCTGAAGGGAAAAAAAAACAAAAAAAAGCATAAAAAGACGATAAAACTCGGCTGACAGCCACACCAAAAGGAAAATTAAATATTTATCAGGGATAATTGGGAGTAATACACATCACGATTGTCAGTGGAAAAAATAGGTAGCAAAATAGGAACCTCAATTTGCAATCTTTCATACTTAACCTTCAACGGAATGCACAAATACAGTTCAAGAAGCCAGATAGAATAAACTCGATAGTTTCGTTCTCCACTTTGGAAAACTAAAAGACACCCAAGTTTTATGACAAAACATTGTACTTCTACAAACTTAACATTGAACTTTTAAGAGTGAATGAGTACCAAGTTTTTTACTGAAATGGATAGTCGAAAATGAGAGGGAAAATTATTTCATATCGATAACCTACCTTCGTTCATACAGTTTTGCAATTTACCATGAAACTACTTCGTTCAAAATATTGCCTACATATTTATACGTGGTGATTAAAATTATTCTTATCACATCAAAATGGTGGGAAGAGTAAATATGAAGTGGAATGAAACGGGACAAGGCTGGAAAAGGTCGCTCAACGTTAAAAGGAAATCTTAAAGTCGCGACGTAAACATTAGAGCGTCAAGTGTGACAGGGTAAATATTTCGCAAACATTTCAAGGAGATACAACCAGTAGAATCTTATTTAGGGTGAATCTTCCGGCGGTGGAAGAACTCATGATATTCGCAAATAGCCGTTGACATGGAATTCACATCTTCGAAAACGCATAACGTTAAAATCTAAACGTACAACAACTCACTTAATATGATAGAGTAACCAAATTGAAAGGTTAACGGCAACAGACAAGGCCAAAGGTTCCGTAGTACTCAATTCCCTTTCGACCTACGGGAATTCCCTAGGTCGCCAATTTCCCCTCTACTAGACAGTCCCCGCCAACAAAACCAGCTATCAATGCCTCTAGCCGTACATATTCCATTAATGGTTTTCCCAGGCCTTATCTGGAGATCTATGACTTGTTGGCCTGACGCCTGTGGTGACGTTCGAGACGTGAAAGGTTCACAAACGATGGCACTTGTCCCCCTCAAGGAACGAAGCACTCGAATGGGGTGAAATCCGAACAGCTGGAGATGTCGCGCACTTGAAAGTGAGAGAATCTTGCCAGATAGACATCTGAGCAATAGGGACGAAGGCTTCGCCAAGCTACCCAACAATTCACTAGAATTGATGCGCTTTGAGTGTAGGCAGAAAACATTCCATTAATGGTTTTCCCAGGTTAGATTGTACGCCACCGAAGGAATGGAACACATTTGGGCAGGGTAGAAATGGGATGTGCTTTAAGGAAACTAAGAGTGGTAATCGAGGGTTTTTGAGTGCACATTATAACAATTTTTCAACCTACAAGTAATTATTGGATCGCATCTCACTCCAGCATATCCGATTATGCGTTGGAATTCACCCCGCATGCAGCACTGGAAATAATAAAGAATTATATTTTAATTCCTTAGTTAAATCGTTTCGAATTAAATTAAAAATTTCTTAGTTTTCAGCGCAGCATTCGGAATTTGGAAGAAGTTACTTAGAACTATGTTTTTCACGAAGATTGGACTCGACATGACGCCACGTCATTTGCTAGCAACAGCTATGAATGCACGCAAGAATGCATTATTTCGCGTTTAGAAGAAAATCTATGAATGTGATTTCTAAATATTACAAAATATATGTCATATGCTATGAGGCTAGAGGTAAAAAATGATTGAATTGCCAAAAAACATACGTAAGATGAGATTTTCTCACTTTTATCTATGTACATCACAAATGAAAACGTATTCACGACAACAAGAATCACACAAGTCCGTGCATAAGTTAAAATCGCTCCAACCGCCTTATAGCGGATGGGTGAAAATGGAATTTCCCATAGGACTAAGATGGGTATTACTGAAAGTTAAAAGACGGAATTCAACCGAAGGATTTTTTTTTTCTGATGATGACTTTGACTACGCGTATGATATAAGAAGTATTAAATAAGATTTCAAGGACATTATCAACGCAATAATAAATGTAGACGCACGTAAAATGAGCAAACGCAAGCATACCTCACCACCGAGGCCAGACATAAAAAAACGAATGTCATCACAATGTAAAAGCCTAATCACAGGAGTAGCCGATTGTTATACAAACTTAAATTATAAACTAATAGCGTTAAGTTGAATCACCGCGTTAGCACATTTCACTAAGATCCAAACTTGATAGATAGAACTACATGAATACATTGGAAACAAAACGAAATCTATAATTTCAAATACGGCCACATATCACGTTGAAATTAGCAGAGATATTTGATTAATGTCTCCAACTACGCAATAGATGACTTCCAGAGGGCATTAAAAATACTATTAATTTGAAGAAGTAATGAAAAGTTAGGCCCGTGCTGTCCAGAGAAGATCAGACTATCTCCAATTTCAGACGGTTGGGAGTTTTAACGACCACTCTCATAAGGGCTGGACATCCAGATTAAAAGCGAAATAGAATAAGAAACTATTAAGTTGAAAATTCTAATTCCTAACAAAAGTTAGACAGGAAATATAAAACAAAAGACGGAAAATATTAGGCTAGATTTACCTATCCAGTTTGAAGAAACGTATGGTACTTCTATTTCAATCTGTACTTTTATAACTACTATCCTCGCGACCCTACACACATACTAATTATAAGCAAAAAATGCAACCTAAAGCAGTATATACTACCGGAAATCAAGCCGGCAAGTTACTTTTTTCCGAGCCAAATGCCCTTCACTACTTAAAACCTTACAAGGTGCAACTAACCGGATGCGCAGTGATGAAAGTCATCAGTTTTTTGTCTCATTCGTGGTCTTGGAGGACTGAAGGGTACGCGAGGCGAAACGGCTCTAATGCCAAAGCAGGACTCAAAGCTAAGAAAAGCCTCTGGAAGGCTTGAAACGAAAGCCTTAGAAGTGCCGGAACAATGCAAAAAATTAGGAAAAGCCTTAGCAGCAGTCAGAGCGGGAAAAGACAAGACGAGAAATCGGAGTTAAAGGGCTGCAAGGGGAATGAAATAACACGACGGCACGGACGATGCCGAAAAAGACGAAGGAAACAACAAAGCTGGGCGAAGCCCCGTAGGGAAGTAGGAAATTGATTGGAAGAGAAGGATTCCCAGCCTTCCATTGGAAGGCCATCAAAGATGAATTGGCATCAGCACACACCTGACCCGGCACGTCTTCCGTAGTGTTGTGATTGGATATGGAAGCCAAGAAAGCCTGGCAGCCAATCCTCCTCGCCATTGGAGATCGGGTAACGATCGTGAACAGAGTCCATCCTTGCTTCTTCAAAATACCAACACTAAAATAACTTGGGTGGACGACAAGTTTACGTAAATGCAACATTCGACCCGATCCCATGCTAAACAAAATCGATTTGTCATGAATACTCTGGATGTAATAAATTGCATTTCCGGAATAATGAAGGAAAGTCAAAATAATGAGCATGAGAATTAAAATAACTTATTTTAAATTGAAACGGCAGATTTCAACTTTAATTTCAAATTAGTAACAAAAACAACTGACTGTATACACGTGCAGGAAACGTGCGTAATTTCCAAAGCAACTTCCCGTCATCAGTGAACATCAGTAGGCAAGATAGTTTATTGATGACGACAGTCATTCGTCAACGAATTGCATTCGACGTTATCAGCGCAAACAGCTTCGGAAATAATCGTCTGAAGTTGTATGTCGAAGCATTGAGATATAAAACATATTGCAGCTGCATGTTTCACAGCAGTGATGGTTAATAATTACCATCAATCACAGGAACTGGCAGCTAAATTAGTTTTTGGCAAGGATTGAAGCTCATTTAATGACAGAGAAATAAACGTAAAATTAATCGACCCTCAGGTTTTCACATATAGTATTGGGATCGATGAAAGAAAATGCTACATCTATACACCGCTAGAAGTTACGGTAAGGTGAACCGAATCAGTATCAACCCGGTAATTAGTGAAATAAAGAGCAACTCACTATTATCGAACATGGATGACGTAAACACCAGTTACATAAAATTTGGATCGTAATTTATTTGTTAAACATACAAGATAGAGAACCGCGTAGTCACGGATAGGGATAGAGAAGATATTCCAAACTGCGGTTGACAGGTTTTCAAAATAACGCTCCGATAACAAATGACGTAAAAGTCTAGGTCAGACGTTTTTACGACGTTACCCCACTTATTTAGGGCTATTTTTTAACAAGGAATAACAAAATAAAACCCAGATTTACATTTAACGGATAAGGACTGAATTCGACGAACTTGAACCTTACCTTCGAACAAATCAATGAGGGTAGATTACATTCGCTAATAACCTCGTTAGCAAGTGAAATGCACACATGAGGTCCAAGAGTCAGTTCTTTGAGTCGACTATGATTAGGGGCCCAGGATATAAGACAGATTTCACCAAGGGAATCAAAATGCGCCACCAGTGCATGAACCCAAATTCCCAAAGGTCGATCGGGGGCACACTTAAGAGCACAGGTCACGTAAACAATGGGAGACACGTCTGAGTAAATCATATTAGTCCCTTCCTGAAGTTGACTCCGGTGGCAGTGGGGTAAGGCCTGGGAGGCGGGTTCTGTTCCCGCCAGTGCGTATTTTTCAACACTTAGGACATGGATGTTTGTGTTCTTCCATTGCTGCTAGTCGATCAACCTGATATTAATGATTATTAAGAAAACATTTAGAACAATTCTACACTTCTTATCACTCTCGATCGATTTCAACCTCTGCGTCATTATCGAGGAACAAAAATCAACGTGAACGTACCATGACATGGTATATACACCAAATAGGTGGTATTGTACCTTGAAAATGACGAAATGATGTTGTAATCCGTCGGGAATAATAAAATGTGTGGAACTGTTCCAAGTGTTTTCTTAATAATGATTAACATCGTGAACTTCCACAAGGTTACGCCTCACTACATCCAGATATACCCAATGAGAACTTAGGCGCTCCTTGCGAAATGGTGGAAAAAAAAGTTCTGCTTGTTTGGCACCTAGGAAACCTAATGCCCATAGTGGCTTATTTTGATTATATTATCGAAGTGGCATATTTTCTTGGAGCTTGCTAATTCCAAATAGGGGTTTTCAAAGATTCTTCGGTTTCTTTGTTCACAAAAGGGCGAAAAGCCCGAGAGAGGTTTATATTGACCAATACGGAACAAGCTCCCTATAGACACTTTCATTTTTAGCACAAAAACCTTTAACTTTACGTTCCGAACTTAACATCCGGAAACTCATTCAACAGCTTCCGAGGCCATACAATCATGACGGCCGGACGGTAGCGTGAAAGACACGACCAGTCAGCGACGTACGAAGGAGGATCACTAATTTTTCAGGTTCGACAGTCTGCGACGAATACGTAAATGAGTTATTTTAATTGAACAGGAGGGACGCGTGAGGATGAGGCGGCGATTGGGAAACAGCCCACCGTGCGTGACCCCCAAAATTCTAGGAATCGCTGGACTCCCCCTCCATTTGTGTTACACCAGTCTACGAACTGAGGCGTGCCTGAAAGCAAACGTGGAAGAGGGATAAAGGGGTACCGGGTCCCACAAACGTGTATTGGGTGTAGCGTGCTTGGAGGCAATCCGCGCAAGAAATAGGCCAATCGATAAAAGAGTTCTTCGCATGAAATTATAGGGGCAGCAGGCACGTTCTCGGTGGCATTTGAATGCCGGATTAGTCAACAAATGCACACTAACACGTCTGAAGGCGCAGGGAGGTGACGGGTGAACTAATATTGTGGTAATCAACTTCTCGCGCATTTCAAGAAAACGACATGACGATCGTGCCCGCGCTTAAGTCTTCGCCAATTACGGGCTTGGGAAAATTTTGGGTTTCCATTTTGAAGGAAATCCGTAGGTTATTCTTAACAAAATTGGAACTTTAACCTTCCTCCATCATACGACAAAAAATACTAAATAAAAATATAACATTAATAAGGGAAAATAAAAGAGAAACAATAAAAGTTAACAAAATAAAACACACATCTCTTACACATGACAGTACTTATAAAACTGCTCCAGAAAAATAGGCAAATCTGATTTAGAAAAAAAACTTATAAAAGTGTCCAAATACAGTGGACCACATACGAACAACTAAAGCGAGAATCCAAAAGCATGGAAGGATAATCATAGTGTACAAATTCATGAAGCAAATATGTACCTATATGTATTTCATTTATCGAATTCCATGAACTTTCTACAAGATGTAGAAAAAGGCATCATACAGGGTGCAAATGTGTCACCAAAAGCGCACAGCAACGACAGAAAAAAAACAATTTGTTCCAGAGGACAAATACATAAAAAAGGAATGAGCTTCTGAGGCATCGACGTCACACCTAAGGGAAGATTCGTCGTTAAATGCAAGTCTAAGCTTGAAATCCTCTACATGTATCTGAAGTTAGGTTCTCCTCGCTCAAATTGCGCCTCTAATGAGAGCGAATTACACCCTGGATGAAAATTTACAAATACATCACCTATGTAACGTAAATACTATGACGAACTAAGAAGTTATCATGAAGTTGTTTATTAAGTACAGAGGTGGGAACAGGATTCATTATAATAATAATCGGAATATACAAACATAATAAACGTCTCCAAGGAATGCATCAAATAACAAAACAGCTCCAATATCCAGAAAAGCTTACGTCATTACAGTATACTACCTTTTAAAATCGCTCACTCACCAAACCGGAACCTGGTATTCGATTTACAGCCACAAATGTACTAACTCAATGAAGAGTGTTCGGGCTCATCAGCCTATTCCTCCTTTTAAGTCTGTACATGTTTTCATTTAATAATGAAGAGAATTAGGTAAATAGCGTCGTAATTAAACGTCAAATAATAACAAATAAATAAATATTAGCAGTATTCTCAACAGTAATGCCTTAAGACGTACATTACATACTTCGAGAAATTACCCGCAACTGTACCACAAACAAACACGCATTTTCGGTGAATACTCCCAAAATGGAAACTTTCCTGAGCTACCGCTTGGCGCCCGCTTCAGAGCGAAGAAGATTTGCCAACAATCGTCACTCACCACCCTGATGCGTTTACCTCACGATGACTCAAACGCATGCGATGCTCCGCCAACAAAGACGCTGGACAGAGAACAGACGGCACACCAACCAACCCTCTAGCAAAACAGCCATGAATAATAGAACTAAACGTTGCCATAGCAGTTCAAGTTATGGGTTTACCGTTTTCACGGCATACGCCGCTGTAACACAATGACCGAAAAATACTATGAATCACACACTAAAATTTTGAAGCGCTCGTTTTTCTCTCTGTATTTTCGTCTCGTCTCACCGCTGATATTTAATTCACTGAAATGCTTCTACAGTAGGACAAATTTACACAACGTTAACATATAACAATCTACCACTATAATTTCAAAAAATAAACCAATGAATGGGTGATCTCGCAAAAATTTTACTTACAGGCATGTGGTTGCTCGCAAGGCAAAAAATTTTTTCGAGATGACTGTGAACAGAAAAGATATGTATGACATTTCATCGAATCTTTGAATGATTTCCATGCACCAACAAGGAAAAAATTCATCCTATTTGAAGTGGAAGCTTTCATGCTAGGAGACAATTTATTTCATAAAATTGCGGTTGCATTAACCGATACAAGTTATACGAGATTTTATCAGAGGTTGACGTGGCAGTAACATTTTTCAAGCGGACCACACTTCAAAACTACCACAGCGGCAGTGAGAGGGAATGACACTCCACCGACCTAACCCTTGAGCGGAGGAAAATAAATGAATAAATTAAAACCTTCTCAATCAGAAGGGGTTAAGTTAGATCGGGTAGGCCAAAAAGGTCACTCGTGGCTAAGACAAAGTCTAGGGCGACAGGGGTGCTGAGGTGGCTGGAGTACTAACTTCCTATTCCTGGGTCACAGGCTCGAGTCCTAACAATGGAGGAGATCATTCATTAGTACACCGAAACCTGCTTTGGGTGCCGTTCCGAGTGAAATTTGAAGTGCAGAGGACCGTTATATTGCACTTTAAACCATGGAACTCTTGGCGTCTTTATTTAAGAAGTAGGCTAATGCCGACGCCAGGTTTCCTTCCACTGTCCCTACGCTCCTAAGAATTCTTTCCCTTGCAAACCTACTAACCTTTCCTTGTGACGAGAGTGGAAATTGTGGCCAAGACTTCTTAGTGGAAAATTTAATCCATAAATAAAATATCCATGAAAAATTTAAGTTAAAGTGACACCTTAGCGAATCCACCACACACAACATTTCATTGCTTCGGTAGTTTCCTGATGAAGCTACTGTTTAGCGAAACTAGTGGCGGCAAATGAAGAGTTCACATACACTAAGTTTACCAATCGAACTCAGATCGATATGATCTCGGACCAATCTGAACATTCTAAGCCAGCCGACTCGGATCGCCTGGTTTACCAACGCGAAATCCATTGAAATATCGATTTGAATCGGTTCATAGCGATTTGGAATCTCAGACTGGCAGAGAAAGCGGGCCGAGTTAGCCCGCTTCTCATACCGATCTCACTAGCCCGTTGCATTAAACATACCGAGCTAAACCGGCCAAATCGGTATGAGTTCGATTGGTAAACGTAGTGACAATGGGTTATTGCTATTTGAAGTTCACTTGAGCATGCTTTTCTAAAAGAAAAAAATGTTACTAAAATCTGAAAGGAAAGTAATATCTTAGAATCGTACTAAAAAGGAAAAAAAGATATTTCCTCAAGTGAATGAAAGTTTACCCTACTACTGGAAATAATTAAAATCAATTCAAGGAAAATAGTCACACAATAGATTACATACAAACACAAATTAAAAAATTATGTTTTTTTAACAATGTAACTTATTTGAAGCTGTCTATTTATGCAAAATCATAACGAAAAGCATGGGGCGCAACCTCATTCATATATTGCACCTTACCTTTAGTTCATTTAAAGATTTTCTAGAAATAGTACATTGAAACTCTCTATTCCATTGAATACCAAAATCTTCATATTTAATGAATTTATGTTGATATCGAATATATAAGAGCGCCACATGCTTTTCGTAGTGATTTTGCATAAATAGACAGCTTCAAATAAGTTACATTGTTAAAAAACATTTTTTCTATTTATGTTTGTAGGTAATCTATTGTGTAGCTAATTTCCTTGAACTGATTTTAATTATTTCCAGTACTACGGTAAACTTTCAGTCACTTGAGCAAATATTATTTTTTCCTTTTTAGTACGATTCTAAGATATTAATTTCCTTTTAAATTTTTTGTAAGTTTATTTCTTTTAGAAAAGCATGCTTAAAAAAGTGTTTTCATTTTTTTGTTTTACTTTTTAGTCCTAATTAATAAAATGTGTATAAAAACAACACTAATTCATTGATAAAGTAAACTTTTCACTTTACACAATTGAAATGTTTTAGATACACATTTTATTATCTAGGGCTAAAAGAAATCGCCAAGATGTGAACTCGATTCGAAGTCTCTACCTCGGGACGAGAGTCCGATGCTTTACCACTACGCTAAGAAGAACCACATATAAGTTGGAAAGAAGTGGTGACCCTACAACGTGAAATGAAGTGATAACCATGGAACCATAAACCATGGAAAAGCGAGCTAAAGAAAATCATGTAAAAATGGCCTCAGTCGTAGGGACTCAAATATTCAACGCCACACTACCAACGTATTTCGTCTCCGGGAAAGGGGCTTCAGGGCACACTTGAAGAATAAGGAGCAATTTACGCAGTAAATTTCTCGCGAGACAGCTTGATCCACGAGCTAATTTGTGCGGGGCGAAGCGAGGCATGCCCTCGATACCATCCTTGAGATATTTGAGCGAGGCGGGGAAGGAAGGAAGAAAGGAGGGATGCAGTGGGCTGGCGAGGGGGATAGGGGGAAAAGCGGGGGGGGGGATGAGGAGTAGGAGGAAGTGCTCAACTTAAAGGACGGAAGCTTCGTGGCAACTTGCCAACTCGAACAAGATGCGAAAAAATAAACGGATCTCGTTTTTGTTTTGAAAAGGGAAGACCTTTTGGGAACCGGGATGAATACACCAGAGCGGCCCCGAGGTATTTCATTTGATGCGGAGCCAGAGTGACGATAAAATTACTGAGGAGCGATTCATTGGACGCGTGGATGCATATCGGGGAAAATGCACCTCTCCTCTTTGCATAACACAGGCCCATCACACCTCAGGGACGCGAAAATTCACTTTTTTACGCCTTGCATGCATCTTTAATAGTTCCAAGGCCGGGAAGTGTTTCGTCGCTTCGTGACTACTATTTCATTAACTCCAACTATTGAAAATAACGGGAATTCTAAACGATGACGCGTAACCATAGATAAGAATGCTTCCATTTAGATTATTCAATCGCAGTGGAAGACTGTAAACAAACAGTTATCTAAAAACAGGAGTGATTCACGCACGAGTTAGATGCAATCAGTTGATTGGTCATCAACAGCTCTCCTCAGGTCGAATGTTGATTTCCCGCAGCTTTTCACTCCTCTCCTCTAAGCCAAGCATTTCATTCCTACATGAGAACTCTTTGATGTCCTTTTTAAGATAGCAAGAAGAATACTTCAGTACGTGCTGATCTTTCAAAAATCATTCGCAGATTTTTTATCAACAATAGCTGCCGAATAGAGTGTAATTAAAGTAAAAAGCGAATAATGAGAATGTGAAGGAGGAAACGGTCTCAGTAAAAAAAACTGAAAGAGTACTTCTAAACCGCATCAAAATTCAGGACCTAAGGCATGCTTTTATGGATGAAAATGAACCCCGACATTTGGCCTAATCCCGCCTAGGATTAGATAAGAAGGGTAAACACAATAGCGCTTCCAAAGATAAGAGCTGAGAATGAGATCCCCGTTTTCACTAACCATGGGCAGAGTTCAAGGTCCGCTTGAAGTTTTGAGACGCGCTTGTTTGCACCCGAGCATTTACGAGAAAAAGACGAGACGAACTCGGATCTGCAATAAAGAGTCATCTTTTTACCTCGAGGCCTCTTTAAATAAACACCAGGCCTCACACTGTAAGTCGCGAAAAGAAAACTCGGAAAATAAAAACACACGAACACTGTAACCATCTGAAGTCACTCAACCATTCTTTATACAGGATCGCGATCAATACACCCCCGGGCGAGAGAAAATGGAAGGTGGAGCATTACACGGGGCACTTCGAATGCGACGAGCTACATGGCGAACGTGAAGACAACGTTAAGTGAAAAGGAGACCATCATGCAACTGATCTCTGTGCATTATGAAGGGGACTCTTGCTGAGGCGATCCGACGAGCCATGAGATCCCGTGAAAGATGAAGTGGACTCTCAGAGTATATTTTTTTCGAAAAACTGCTTGAATTTTCGATGCATCTGCATCTCATGGCAGCACTTAAGTTTCGATCGAACATGGAGAGCGTATAGACAGCCGCTTTAAATAATTCATCCAAAAAAAATAACGGTGTTATGCAATGCCCATTGAACAGGTAGCTTATTACTTCAGCGATGAATGAAAACAGAGGGAGCTAATTAAATAGAATATATATGAACACGAAGGCTGGAGGATCGAAATTAATCAATCAGACGCGCCAACCAACCAATGGGTCGATTCTGTAAATGTCATCGGCGTCATAACTATTGTTCTTATGACGGGGCGTCATAGCTATGATGGCTGGCGAAAAGGAGCGATTCTATAAATGTCATAAGCGTCATAAGTCCGTCACAGCCGTCATAACGTACGGCGCTTGAAAACCCCCGCCATGGGGGGCATCAGGTCGTATTATATGAGTATTTACATCAACTACGAAGGATATCAAATCAAGTATCGGCAGTTGTTCAATGAAAAATAGTAAAATACCATCGTATTTACTCTTACAAATGTGGAATTCAAAAATTGTACTTAAAATATGATTCTTACTTTTGAGTGTACACGTTAAATTTTGCACGAATACATGTAAAGTATTATGTTAAACATCATAGAAGATATGTGCATACCTGACAACCACGAAATTATACCACATTGTGTGTGTGTGTGTCCATAATTTAGTCTCCGACTATAGAAATCTACCTCTATACGTTTTTTAACTGTAGTTACCATTAAAATAATTGTGGAATTTGCACGGGGTATTCGCGATATTATGTTGTGCATGAGTAGCTATGCAATACTGAATTCTGATTCATACGATGAATTGCAAAGGTAGGTAGGTACCTAATATGCTACTTCGGTATGTTTTGTGAATTATACGGCGGATTTCTCATTTCGTTTTAAAATATGAAATTCACTTACATCTTGGTATTATTACACATGTTGCACAAGAACGATTATCAAAAAATGATAAATGATATGTGTGGACTTTACTCTCGTTAACTCTACTCATTTTCACGCATAATCATACAATTACAACTTTCAAACTGCACGTACTGTATGGAATTATGATATACGATTATGGAAACTCTAGGTAGACTTGAAGCCGGTGGGCCAAAATCTAAACTTCACACCTCTTCAAAATAATACCGTATTTTACTCCAAACACTGACCTACTATTTACTTCGAGACCTCTCTCCGGGATCCTTAAACGCATACGATGAATGTTGGACAAATGTATCCCTATTATGCGATTGGGTTCAAATTATGGGCACTGAATAGGAGCTTCTAATCATATTTCATAACATATTCTCTTAAACTTAATTCATATAAGGAACTAGCCAACAGAAAGCATCAATTTATTTTCAAGCATGAAATACGCTCGTTTGTTGTTTACATGAGTACTTAAAAGAATTCTTGGCTGTTTGTTGTGTTTTGTTGATAGTTTGGAAACGATAGTTTCCACGGTTGCCGTTAGTCAATTTTTTTGATGGATGGAAGGGATGTGTCGGTGATTTCAATTGGTTCTTCTCGCTTACGAAGGGCTACCAACGTACTAATAGGTAAGTTTGGTTCCCTGTCACTACGTAGCGCCATAAGCCTTCTGACGCTCGCTTATAGAATCGCTCGAGCGTCATAGCCGTCATAAGTTGCCCGTCATAACTATCACCCTTATGACGCTTATGACATTTACAGAATCGACCCGCAGAGCTCTCTTCGATGTACCACTGATTTCCAGCAGCAGACTTAAATTTTAGGTGCTTTAACTGCCGCTGTTACATCTGACCGTCAAGCTAAGGATCATCATACTTATATATGCCCTAGGAATTTCTCGAAGCCACGATTATTGAGTAACGAGGGGGATTACTCTGTAGCTTCCGTATCCATCGTTTCTATGGTAACGTTAAACTTCCACGTCATGGTTTCCAACTGCGAAATTGTGTAACCTCCTACGGATCGAAAACTCTTTCATCTTTTCCGCCCTCATTTTCGACATCCAATACTTCAGCAACCAATTCTATTTCCCGATTCGGAAAGTTACAACACAAACCCCAAGGGCGGCGCGTTAGTAACCTAGAAACCGTAGCTAATCCATTATATTTTGATGAAGATTGACGGGGTGACATGTTCACCTAGAAATTTAAGTGAAGCGTGGGAACTATTCGTGAATTTTAGCGAGGTCAACTCCAACATTTATCTTCAATAACAACAAGGAACAGTTCCAACATTAGAACCTAGATTTACACATCACATTTTGTTTGATAACCTTTGGTGGTGACCATGACTTTATTAGCCTAGATTTCGTAGATCATGATTATGGCGCTCTGATTTCGGAGGCGAAGCTAATCCCACAGAAAAGCGAATTCGCCTGAGGTTCCGAAAATGATTATGGTCAATATACCTACCAGGAGAAAAAAAATTAATACTTATCGGCCCTTCCGTTGGCAAAGGGAGTCAAGGTCGGGCAACCTGCTGTCGACTCAAAAAAACGCAAGGCCACGCCCAATCATAAAATTGTGCAGTAGCGAAGAAAGCGAACCTTTCCTCCTCAATCTCCAATCAACACACACTTCCACTCCTGAGCACACTAACTGATTCATAGTGAATCTCCCATTTTTTCTCTATCGAGACACGCAAACCGAAGGCTTTGATAGAAAAGATTCCCCGGTTGCCTCTTAGCAATATTAGTCCGGGATCGAACGAAATCTTCAAGACTAGGACTCGACACCGCGGGACAACACTGACCGACCTTCCACTTCCTCTTCCGTCCTTGGCTCTTTCGTTTTGACGGCGGTGACAGAGTGGGACGGAATGGCAAAGGTCGGCCCACACCAGCAACTCCCACCCCAATCCAAGAAGGGCTGGGCATCGGCCCACGCCCTCTCAAGTGGGCACACGAAACTTCCTAAACATGACGAGAATCAAGTACATTCGGAAATGCGAACCGAGGTGAGGGCGGGGACTTAAACGGTTAGCGACGCTAGCCAATCCATCCTAATCTAAGACCGTTCTAGCGAGTGCACAGCATGAGGTCCTGTAGGACACCGCCCTAAACGTTAACCCGTGAGGAATGCCCCGTCACATTGGGGATATCATCTACTTAGAAGAGTATTTTGCAGAGTTTCTCATAGTTATAATTATATATAGTTCGAGCGACGGAGTGTACACCAGCTTACACCCAGCATATCTTTTACATAAGTTAATTATGTGTCTACAGGCTTGATTTTAAAATTTAAGGAAAACTGCGGTTGCATTGATCGCCTACTTAGTTGAAACTATTAGGCCTAATCACTTTTCCTAATTAAATATTTCTTGGGTTGGATATTTGGGGAGGCGACCGACATCTAAGGTCATTTGCGTCATAGGGGAGAGATAAGGGAGGAAGGGTGGATAGAAACCCGGCGTCGGCATTAGCCTGCTCTTAACGAAAGGCGCCTAGAGGACCACGGCTTAACGTCTCATCCGACAGACGGAGTACTGTACTTGAAGTGCCCTCCACAAGACACTCAAGTAGGGATCGGGTTTCCTCTGAAAAACATCTTCCTCGGCAGGGATTGAATTTTTCTTAAAATTGCATTTAAATTTCCCAAGCATTTCGTTTAAGAGTATCCTTTGCGTTCACAATGCTCATCAAACAATGGTTCACCCCAAACTGAAGAACCTAACTACACTTTATGGAGATGAATGTTGGTGGAATAAATTTTCAATGGCCAATGGTTGTGAGAAACACGTCGAATTAATTTCATTAAGAAATCATATCGATCGGTTGAACAAATTACAGGAAAATAATGTCGTGATTGAAGAGAACTGAAACACTGCATGCTAAGAAACTATTTCTAGGATAAAATATTCCCCCGGCCAACCTCCACGCATTTGGAGAGACTATTCCTACTGGGATGTACGCCGCAGTTAAGTACATTGAACATTTCCGAAAGCAATATATAATAAAAGCTGCTAAACTGTAGCCAAATTAAAACCATTACTATTCAAAAACAAGACTTCCGATAAACTCTTCACGGGGACTGACGCTAAAACCTAACATTTCACTAGTGAAATTAACGTTTGCGAGGTACGGCAAAAAAGTAGACACGATAAAATTCTCAAGGAAGATCAACGGATTTATCCCGAATAATTCGGTATGGATATTCAGTAAAATTCTCCATTTTGTGTTTAGTCATTAAACTTTTACTTAAGCAGATTTAATGTATTAGTGTAAATATTTCCAAGCGCGGCTAAAAATCACCTTTATTTTATGACACAACCATACTCGATGATATTTCATGGCTTCGAGATTTTCAAGGCTTTCCAGTTTGAAGACTACCAAGCTAATAGGATTATATGAGAGAATCGACGAAAAAAGTAACCTAAAGAAAGGATTTCAATGAGCAGTAAATACTGAGAGGGAAAATAGAATCTGGGATCGATTGGCACACACGTGTCTACCCTACAAATAGGAAAAGTCCCAGCCACCTAATAATGCAACAGCTCCCGAAGCACTGGGCTTGTGTAAGTTACTGACTACGCATCCAGTTCGGATGGATAGATATTTTTTTTACATCTCTCACCAAATTCCCTCCAAGTATCTAATTCCAACAGTCATTTGACGGATGGGAAATAAAAGTTGAAAGATTCGCAGAGATGTTTTTTTTCCATTTAATGGAAAGCAAAAAGCGGATCTTCTCTCTCATAAGAGATTCGCCGCAAATACCGAGCGAGTAAAAAAACACGCGGCATTTCACAACAAAGGCGTGGAGAATGGCAGGGGGTTGAGGATGACGGCTGCGGCTTGCCTCACTTGTTTCGCCAGTTGGGTTGAGCACACATCAATAAGCGTCGTGCATCGCCAGCGAACACATCGTCGTTTTCACTTGCAAACGTCCTTATCATTTATGCGATAAAAATAACCATCAACTAGATACTACACTTACCGAGGCACTGGAAAACAAATTTATTGAGATTCAGTTATCGCTCGAGTCATCTGATCAAGATGGGTTGGTAATAGATTCCAAAAGAACTTTACTCTAGCGAGATTGCCATTATCTCAGGATTACTACGGAAACCGGCCCTGGTGGCGACGGGGGAAAAAACCTCGCCCGCTAAACGGAGGGTCGCGGGTTTGAATTCCGCCTGGGTGGAATTATTACCATTCAGGACATGGGTGTTTGTGCTCGTATGTTGTTGCTGTTATTCACCCTATGTAAATTGGCCAGAAGCGATGTATTCGGGGTAGTGAAAATAAAAATATAAATAAAACAATCAAGGCCAAATAAGCTAAAATCAGTGTCATACACATAGTAACTGACAAAGAGCAATGATTTACATAATATAGCCAGGGTGTCAGCCACCGTAAAAAGACATCTCTGGTAATTGTGCGACGATATACACTATTATCTACCTATATTTAATCCTTACAATAATAAGAATAAATACATATTACAGATACATCATGTAAGACATTAATCCTGAAACAGTAACTAAACATAAGAAAGTACGGGAAAATTAATTTTTTTTTGTAATTAGATTCAAAGATAACGTTAAGGAATATATATCAATACTGCCCATCTACGAACACTCAGTTAAGCTTTTGCCAGGGGAAAGCAAACCTTAAAATTATGGTTATGAAATTTATCGGCGCATTTGACAAATAAACCACTTTCATAGAACAAATAATCACGAGACGTGATGAATTCTCACCACAACTACGGTACGTTGCCCAAAATTACGCGTTATACTTTCCCCACTCAAGGAACATCATAATGGAGGGACGGTTTCATAACGACCACACACATCTTTAAGGACGCAGCGAGTCAAACACAAGCACCTTCTCAATACACCCATTAAGAGGGCTTCGCCGAAACAACACAACGCCTCCTTCATTACCTGCAGGTGAAAGTTAAATTTTATTGCTTCCGCAATCTTCCCCTCCAGAGTATGAACACATCTCGCACAACGGCGCCGTATAAATCTCGTTTAGCACAATCTATCCACCGAGGGGAGAAAACAAACGGATTATTGTTCAAGTGGAATTCATAAACAAGGCTTCCCTTCCATGCAGCGGCAACTCCCCAGTGAGCGAGAAAAGGAAATGCCATTGGCAAATCGATTTGCAGCCGAGGCAGGGAGGGTAATTTCTTTCACGCTGCCCGAATGACCATATACAGAAATGATGGATAGCTGCAACGAGCAACTTGGAAACGACCTTAGTTTGGAAGTAACAAGCAAGACAATCATAAACAGAAGAAATTCAAAATTAACTAGAGAACATGGTAATGTAATATCAAATTTTATATTTCGAAATACATTTGTACATTCACTTTCACAATTCGTAGGCAACCGATGGATGTTCACCAAAATTATGATTACCATATGCACTTCAGAGAAACCAGACAAGTGCAAAGAGGCTTTTAAAACATCTAAATTTACAGTGAAAATACAAATACGCCAGATGTGAAACATTATCACGAATGAGACGATGACTTTAAATAGGTGCAGTTTATGAGTAATCTGACATTGATACGACGTCGAACGGTAATACTATAGTTACATTAAGAACCACCGCGAGTAAGAAGATTATAATAAGCCATCGATATGGAAGTCTGAATATCTTAAAATTATTTTTTATAAAATAGGTATTAGTCACAAAAATATATAAGGGAGAAATACATTAAATGCCTTTTAAAGGGAAACATTAATTCATAACCCTTACATTAGGGATTGAGTAGGCAATGAAGGGGTTTGAAAAGATGAACTACCGCTTGATACACACAAAAGGCTAAGGGCAAGCAAAGAGGTTCGGTTACAGCATTTATCACAATTATACATAATTCCCAGAAGTAATATACACAACCTTGAATTTTTTCACGCATGAATTTACGCAACATTACTGCAGCTACAGACTCCATACATTAAGTAAGAACAAAACGCAGCAAGAAGCAAAAGAGTTAAAATGTACCGAAACGAGTTATGCAGCCTTGACTCGGCAAAAAACACGACCGTAGTTCGTAGGTCGGCGCGAACACAGCGTAAACGATCTTATATCCTTACTCCTTAAAGAACCGTCCAAAGAATGAGGAGAAGAATTATTCAGCACTGCTGGAGTGTAAGCTGGAGAAAAAACACTAATAATTGAGAAAGAGAAATATTCATCCGCTTCAAAGAACTTGCGAGCGAAAACGAACAACACTCAAAGCCAGACTCCAAAATAAAGCACAGCGATGGCCCAGTCTTTGAAGAGGAATATTCCGCGCAAAGTGCATAACAGGTGAGCTCCAACCAACAAGCTCTCGGAAATTCACGGGGCGTTAAACAGCATCAATTTAATTCCACTGGCTGGCAGGAAAAAAATAGAACGGAAAACTTACAAGAAGAATAAAAAATTACAGAAAGGATGAGTCTACCAGGCTCTGGCAAAATGCCTGGCTGTTGTTAAGAGTCGAATGGGATCTGCGGCCAACTGTAAATATCAATTGTACGTCTCAAGGCGAAAAATAAAAATATCAATAGCAATTACGGGGTATCAGGCAGAGAAAGTAAAACGATTATTTCTGAACCCATTGTCATGAAGCAAGGGGAACTTCTCGGCGAAAATCCACGCCTCACGTTATATTCCTCATCTAAACCCACAAGCACAGAATAAAGATTAGGTAAGCGAGGCATTCTGGACTGAGGGAAAAATTGAGCCAAACGGATGTAGGATATATACTCACCCAACTTTTTATGGCAATTGCAGTAATTAATGAACAAATCAGTAAGCCACGGCGTAAGTTTAAACTATAGAAATAAGGTACAGAGACAAGGATTGATGGATTCGAAAAAAAATTACCAAGACTTTTCACACGTTACGGAAAATTATACAATCTCGAAGAATTGAATCTATTTTCCTTCTGTGACGCAGGGAACAAGAATGAACTACGTTCAAATTCAATTTTATAAAGAGGAGGAAAATTAATACCACAACAATGTTGAGGCACATAAATCATTATCAATCCGGGATCGGATCATTATTTCAACAAATCGATAAAAATTCAGATTTAGCGGATAGTAATGAAAAAAGTATAGCCTCTCTTTGTGTATTTTCTTCACGACATAGTTTCAATCGAGAAAAACACACAATCACTAAACTTGAGCGCATATAAGCAATCCCGAAAACGAGGAATCAAAGCTCCCCCATCGTACGATTTATTGGCACAACAAGTAGGCCAATTTCGTTAATATAGCCCATTTATAGGGCACTGGCAATGAAGGGGAAGAGAATCCCGAGCAGCGATTTTTTTGGACAGTGGCTGAGGACCCTAACCGCTCGGTCGAGCATGCTCCTAGGAAGGAACCGGGGAATAAAATGAGATCTCCGGCGAGAAAGAAACTCGGAAGAAACATCACCCCAATTCGCCCCTCCTAATGATACGAAACGCCCCGCCCCCCCACTCTCTGTCTCCCGCCAAAACTGAAATGAACCGAGATTCTCCAAGGGGCACGAAAGCCTCTGGGCCTCGTTTTTGAACGGGGGAGGAGACTGCGAGCCCGAATTTTCCATCTCCCTTGATGAACGCTCGCCCTTGAATCACGCGAACTCCGCCGAGGGCCCCAATCCCGCTCAACGCGGAGCGAGCATGAGAGGCACCTCCTTATTCCTAGATTGGGAAAGGGCAGGCGCTTTCATGCAGAGAGGAAGAAAGACTCTATGAGCCAAAACGATCTACGGGATCTTTACCAATTTACACGAATGAAGGCGGGATATACGGAAGACTTCATGACACACACGACTGATCTTCCGATGCAGAGAGTTATTAATGACTGAGGATGAGACGACGCATTCAACGTTTTAACGACAGTTACTCGTGTTCAAGATGCAAGGAATATCTACCGTATACCGTAAATGGAAGAAACCTTGAGAAGCTTTAGGTACGCTATCCAGACTGAAATAATAACAAAACTTTTCAAATTAATCGGATGTATTTACAAATAATGCTGTGCGGCACGACTAACTAAAAAGTGGTCGGAAAATTCATCAATATTATCTTGCGATAAAAAAGTCGAATACATCACACATTATGCAATGAAAAGTTAAAGCAATAAATATATTTGTAACGCTATTAAAGGTTTAGACCGAAGGCAAAAGTATTTTAACTATTGGTATGAGTCTTCAATTTTGACAAATATAAGAGTCGATACATTTTTATATTTCCGCGATACAATATTTTTATAGTTCCGCGAGGGATGCCAACACGTCTTCCTAAATTTTGTAATTTACAGGAAATAAATGAAGGTAGAAATTAACCGATTTTGGGATAGACTATCTTAAAATAAATAATGATCCATTAAGAGAAGTTTAAGCATTGAGTTGAAATAAGGGAGATGAGATATGGGAGAGGATTAAGAGGAAGTTTTCGATGGGAAATAAACGAAGACACAGAAAAAACTGATACGTCCCAGAAATAGAAATCAGCCATCTGCATAAGAGAAATAAAGAAAGGAGTATCCGCAATGAATCTTCATTTACCTAATTTTTAATACCCACTCTGAGCACAATGAAAAACACACTAGTACTCATTTCTCCTTTCCACCACTTTCGAGGAGATGTTTTCATGTCATCGATTCGGCCACTCACGCCGCTGCAGGTCTAAAATAAAAACCCTTTCCTTTTAAGTAGGTCACTCAAGAGTAAGGGTCCTCACATCACGAGCCCGCGCCGAGAAAAAAACCTCACCTTTTTCCCTCATCAAGGTTCAAAATCCCATCGATCAGCACCTCATACACGCGCAAACATTAATTACTTACGACTAATCGATTAAGCTAACGACCGGAACTTCGACGACGGAGATTCCTTCCAAGGTCGGGTAATTAACATCACCTGAATAATTGATAGCGGGAGGTTTTTGTGGCAACCTCCGTGAAATATAATGCGTGACTTACACGCTTACACGGTCATTTGAAAAAAAGCCATCTCCGCATAATGCTGGTTTAGCTTGATGACTTTCATCCACAGGATGTACTTAAATTATGATTCAACGTTTCCGTGAACTCCCTTTTTCAACTTCCCAGATTCCTTTCATCATTCGCGGTCATCAATCCGAAGATTGGTGAGAAGCTGCCTTCATCTGGACACTCCACACAGTTCAACGATTTCTTCATTCATAATTCGTCTTTCCCAGATCTCCAATTATTTTCCTGACATGTTCCATTCTTCTTCTACCACGGTAACTCGTACAATTCCTTGCAACTTCTAATTATGCTTTCAAAAAGCGGTTAAGTCTCAAAATGTGCCCAGTTAGATTCTCCGAGATTTAATTGAATATGTTTTCCCCTACATTCATCAGACGACTTAGTATTGATTACGACTTTATCTTTTACGATATTTCACGATTACCACCTTTGTTCTGGAGCTTTTATCGCAACGCTTCACAGCCATATTTGGATATGCAATATATAAGACCATCAATGAGTTACTTACTCCTAAAAGCTGGCGCGACTAGCTGCCAATACTAATGTTTTTAATACCCATTCCCGGTGTGTGAAAACAACAAAAATACGTTCAATAAAATCCGTTTAAATACCATGTGAAGGAAGGTGATTTTCTTGAAACTAACGTTGCGCCGGGTACCTTGATGGGAAAATCATAGACGGGTTGTCACCCAAATATGACGCTCCTGTAGTGTCTAGTGTATTGAAACTGCTTTTCACATAGCACTATAGAAAGAACTGATTCCACTGGAAAAAAAGCTGTTAACCTGAGACTCGAACCCGGGTCCTCAGAATCGGAAGCTAGTATTCCAGCCACTACACCGACCATCCCCCGTTCAACGGACTTGAGGCGTTCCATTACGAACACTAGCCACTTGTGCAACGCGTTAGGAATTCCTTATTGGAGCATGTTTTATTAATGAACCTCACGCATTCTGGTTTAAAATGAGCCACATTATCAAGTAAAAATGCAGTTCTTGTAAATGGCCTAAACATAGAGATAATCAATAAGGCAAGTACATTAATATAGGTTCCGAGAAACATAAAATACAAACGAGTCTCTAAAAATCGATCGGTTGTATCATTTGGCTCCACTCCACGAGGTGTAACCGAGGAAATAAAACAGTCAACCACAAGAAAGGTGCAAATAGGCACATGTTATCTATGCAGCACATGGAGTCTATAAATCATTTATTTTCTAGCAGAAATAAATACACCGTTTCAGGGCTATGCGTCCCGTGAAAAAAGTGAAAGGCCTGACAGAAACAACGGTAAAACTGCACTTCCCCTTTCTCCACTCTTGGAGAAACATCAACTGTTCAGACATTTAACACTAAATATAATGCTGAACAAAGTTGAGGAAGAGCCAATAACTGAGGGGCAATAATGAGCTCGCATAACGCCAATTTTCCACGTGAAAGAAAATTAAATGAAGAAAACTACAATTTTTAAGCAATTGTACAAATCATACTCGCGGCGACAGCCCCAGATAATGAATAATAATAGACCTCTTTTCTAGACCCGGCAAGCCTAAAAACAGTAATTTATAAGCGGCAAAAATAATTGAACTTCAAGGAGAAGCCGCAACAGGTAATCGTTTGAAAGTTACACTCAATGCATGACCCATCGGTCGTTAGTCAACGTTTATCGCAATTTGGAGTTAACACCGCGGAAACAAAGTCACGCGTTTGGTGGGGAAAAACGAGATTTTTTTAAACCCTGCGAGTAAGTTGACATAATCGTGAACTTTAGCAGGGGAGTATCAGAAGGTTGAATATGCAGACGAAAGCCGCAAGAGAGGAATTTTCAGCGCGCGACCCACGAGAGGCAGCAACCTTGCGACCCATAATTCACCAGACGTACGTGCATATGACTCCCAGCTGGATAGCGGCGGAGAACGCATCCCACGGCCAGACTGATAGAGATCTTACACCGGTCACGACCAGGGGCGGATCGAAGGAGAATTATCTCCTTCCGAGTCTAATTGTCGGTAAAAAAAACGAGAGGGGTACGAAGGGGGTAATGCAGTAGGAGGAGGTAAGGTCAGAAAATCAGGTGGCGGATGAGGCAATGACTCCAACATAGTCACCGGCGCCTTCCCTCCACGGCAACCGCGTGGGAAGATACGGTCCCAGCCGATGTTGCCAACCAACGAAGACTGTTGCACGTAGCATAGGACAGGTATGGGCAACAAGCATTGGGGCCCATAGTGATCCCAGCACAAAGCTTTACCGGTCACAACTCGGCGTGGATGGGCTATTTAATTTAATCAACTTTATGAATTTTCAATATTTTATCGCCCATATCTAATCAATAATTCATGTTCAAAAAAGGAACCATATTACAACCCAACTTTTGTTTTCATTAAATCATTGACATTAAATGCGCTCTTTACGTTATGTTTATATTGCTAAAAGATCACTTCGGCGTCGCCACTCGAATGAAAACTAACCTTAATAAGACGGAACTACGAATAAGTGCTTCTGATCCATCTTACGTAGCCATTCGCATATTTTCGTGTCAAAAATGCATACTTTATACACAGAGCAAGATTAAATATTTCGGGTTTCCTTGTTTAGTTCAGAAGCACTATTCTTCATGAGCTACAGATATATATTTCTCATATCTAGATCATTTTTTTCTGATTCGATACAACTATTTCATCCGTAGGTACCAATACGATTATATATTTATCATATATTATGCGATATGGTACGAAATATTTACTTCCAATGACATGAAATAAACACGACATGGAATACAATATAAAATGTAAAAATCAAGCCGGCGACATACAAGGTCTTAGAAGTAATGCCAGCATTCCCTGGGTTTAAAATTTTTATTCCCAATATGCAATATTTCTTGACATGCATGTACCATTTTCAATTTTTAAGACTATTATGCACTCATCTCCAAAGAATGGAAGGATATGCGCATAAAAGCGTATGTAAGAGAAATTTCGTCGAATTCTTCCACGGTGCTTATTGAATTAGAATTATAGAACACCGAGATGGACGGTAAATAGTATAACTTCATAGTAACTATGGAATGTGATAGGCTACCCTTTCTCTGATTTGCCAAAACCTTCTGAGCCAATTACTTTCCGGTTTATATTAGAACATAAATAAAAATATAAGATAATTCTTAATGCAATATTAGCTAATCTGAGGGAAATTAGAACTGCTTGAAACTGGTCCATGACATCACAATGCTCTGCGTCTGTGGGCGAATCTTTCGCTGTAATCTACAATTTTGAGATCATTTGCTCGCTCCTTGTCGGATCATCTATGATAACGGAAGTTTTATAGATTCAGGTAGGTCAGGGACGAGAGACCTCCGATTAAGTCAAAAGGACAAGAAAATTATAATTTCGAACTCCTGTTCATGGTAAAAGTTTAAATAAAAGAGCGAAATGGAAGATCATGTGGAAAGTGAACTGTTAACTGTTGATCTCACAAAAGACCGCCTAGAGCTTAAAACAAAATCCACTCACACATGAGCAATTTTCAAAAAAATTCTTGAATTACGATGGCTGGCAATGCTCACTCCTTCGAGCAAAAAAAAAACAAATATGTACACGCACGAAGTCAAAAAGGTCGCACACGTACATCGCACCTACCATTTAGACAAGGCAGGGGAAGTTTGAGTGATAGTTTCGAGCGGGCACGAAAGCTGAAGACGGTCTCCAAAGACGGAGAGGCCTTCGCATCGTACGAGGCGTTTGAATGCAACGCCCAGCAGCGCCGTCCACCGTGCAAAACACTCCCTTACGCAACGGCCCGCAAGGGTCCGAGAGAGGCATTGTCACTCGCGTGGTGGACGAGCCGAGTCAAAGGCAGAGCCGTCGCTTCCATGAATCCGTTGCGTAAGACGAGACGAAGATTGGTGCGAAAGTGGGGTGGAGGAGGTCGGGGCCTTGCCCTTCCCCACTCGGACCAATCCAAATGGGAACGAAGACAGCGGGCCGCGAAAGGTGTGAAACCACACGAACATGGCGAAAGGAATGGAATGCGAAAAGACGCCAAGAATTCATATTGACTCCACGAAAAACTCATTTCGTGGAAAGGAGGGTTCAAAATTGGGCACCGAACAAAAATCACTTATGGTAGTTTGAGCGAAATATCATTTTACCTAGATATCAATGAATTTGGTCCCATTTTAAAGAAAAATATATCGTCCTTCCATTGACACCAAAAATTTAACCCCAAACCACGTTACTTTCTGAGATATTTGCCAGGAAATACCAGCCCTTTTACATAGGAAATGGTACGTTGATGAACTCCATAGAGACCTTATATTAAAATGAAATTAAATTAATATTAAACGAGGCATTTCCTACGCTTAGATCTCGTCAAAAAATCAAGTATGTAGTTAGTGAGTTTTCACAACTATTTTTGAAAATTAATCATATTGTCACCGCAGTAAATTCTTCAAGATCACGATAAATCTTCCGTTTTGATGGAGTTTCAAACGTACCGCGTGAAAAAAACGAGTCAAGTTAAAGACTTATTAAGATATTTTACTACTCTTACTACCTACCTTTACGCTCGCAATACCTTAAGGTGGTCGGAGCGCGATTTCTGTTTACGTACATATTCGCGTGAAACAGCATTACAGCCCATCCATGAGTAAAGGCCGCTTTACACGGTACGTTTTATTGTACGAACGTATGTATGAACTCTTTCACGAAGAAAATTGCACCGTTTAAAGCAGTAAATTGTATGATTGTCTAAATGACTGAACGGGAAATATAACCCGCTCTATTTCCATTTATTTTCCCGTACAATCTATGATACATTCGCTTGTACAATAAAATGTCCGTGTAAAGCGGCCTTAACGGATGCTACACTTATGCTTGAAAAAACTGTACATTTTCCTTCAACAATTTAAAATCAATTTTAAGACCAGAAATAGACAAAAAGGGATTGCCTGAATAAGCATGGCGAATGTATAGACCATACATGCATTTATATTTGTACAGTCAATAATTGTGATGCATAACGTTACATAATTTTGTGGACGTTACACACTTATGAATATTGTCGGCACAGAGCAATCAGCAAAAACTCTATAAAATATTTCTGCTTAGAGTAATATAAATATTAATTTACCAAATAATTAGAGCTGATATTTACAGAAGTTATTCTGAAATTTTGATGTAGTTCTAAATGGATATTATATAAATTACATCGTTTATATAAAATTCACAACACAATTCAATAGATCTAAAGGCTTAAAAACATCTTCCGAGTTTTATCCTAAATAAGCCTGTTGTTAACATTATATATTCGCTCATATTTTTACGTTGATCCATCATAAGTGATACAACTTCTTAAGTTTAGATGTCGTGAAAAATGAAAACAGGCTCGAAAAGCGACCACACACACAACGGTTTCACTTCTCAAAATTATTCTAATTCTCTCGGAGTGGTCGCGAACAACCTCATTGAGGACGAAATTGGAATTTTCGGTTACCATCATTAACAAGTTTTGACGTCACATTTTCCACATATTTTGGTTCTTGTAAACATTCGTAACGGATTCGTCGAAGCCTTAACGTCACATCCTCACTTCTGCTGTGGCTCGATAATTTTCTGTCCTTTCAGACAACGCCACCAGGGCATGACCCAATACATAGGCCCTGGAGCTTCCTTGGAAGCTTTCAAAATAGTAAAAGCGACTCAAAAAGTGGGAGACACCTTAAGCCACGCCGTTACCACTGTTTCCAAATAGTTGGCTAAGAAAAGCTACAATGATTACTAGTACAGATTTGTTATGAAAATTACTGGAAAAAATATGGGCGAGTGTAAGTATTGATTTCAAAGGTTTCATTTTAGCGCCTTAACTCCGAACTACAAATACACTTCCACAGATTATTCTACAGATATTCACATAGCATCATATTTTTCCCCATGAGAATTAACGGAATAACACATTTGAATGAGGTGAGGGTATAGGCATCGCCCCGCTATGTTTCTATGAAAGGAATATACCCCTAATAATTGCTTTGGGATTAAGGCAAGAAGAACTAAGTTAGGGATACAAGAATACAAATCCATGCAGACCAATGCAATGACTGCCGCACGTAGGTGTATCTGTACGTACCACTATCAAGTACATATCTGGAAAATTTATCGAGGTAGATAGCTCGCGATTCCTAACTACACGGAGCATTTGGAAGGAAAAATGAGCAACTATAGAGGCTGCCCCCATTTCGGAGGGACGCAAGCACAGTTTAAATCAGGCTGGATGAACGAATGTGGAGGAAGGCATCCATAATGAGAAAATAGAGATTTGAGATATAGCCATTTTCACCTTCCAAGGTGTAAAGACGACCATATTGCGCGAATGGAAAAAAGTGATGTGAGATAACCATTTTTTTCTCCCACGGAGTGAATAAGATCAAACGCTTAACTGTGAAGGAAACCAAGGGCAAGTATTGTGCACACTCAGTATACGGACGCTACATTTTCCCGAGCAATGAGATGAATTCTCACGCTCAATTAGGACGGCGTAGGGACACGACCATAAAAAATAACGCATACGTGATATCTCCCACATTTACTGCCACTCACTTTCCGTCAAGGTCGCCTTTTTAATTGTGCGAATAGAAATTACTAATCGACGGTTGCAAACAATGGGAATATCGGCCCAAAATTTCAATTTCTAAAATCATTAAACCTTCAAACGAAGTGTGGGATGGATAAAATGTATCACGACATTATGAAGCGCACGGAAAAGACTACCCGCCGACAAAACAGGTGTCCGATAATTACACGCTGGGAAGGAGCTCTTGCGTGACAAAGGGAAGGCATTCGAATTCTCACATTATCGAGCCAAATGCCAAGCGAAAATCCACTACCCACGTTCGCCAAATTCCGACGACAGCCATTCTCAGCACTGGCGCATTCCATGCGAATGAAAACATTATGAAAGGAAAAACAATTCCGTAATTCGTGAACACAAAGGTACAAGACGGGAATGTTCAAAAACTTTTTGTTTACACGGCAGCAAATCCTCAGAGCACCCAGGATATTTATTCGCGAAAAAACCGTGAGCAATTTTGGCAACATGCCCTGGGTCACACTCAACTCAATGGAAAATGGGTCATTGATAGTACCACTACAGCCAAGACCCCGAAAACGCTCTCTTATAATATTACTCGGCAAACGACCATGAAACAATTGATCCAGAATGTTAAATTTAAAAAACAAATGGAAATAATGCAGGAAATTGTACAATGAGAAAACGATTATCCAAGATAATTTATCACAAATCGAGGATCACCAAAGTTAAATATTGACTTTTAAAATTTTTTTATGAAGTTTTAACTTCCGTAGATTTGCTATTAAATTGAGAGTCAATCTTTTATAATTTTATTCCACTATCTATAAAAACTTCCTTACCGCCAATCTAACATAAAACGGTGAACTTTCATTAATGACTTAGGCGCTACAAAAAATTAACCCACACAAGGAAGTCCACATAATCGTAAGAAATAAAGGCAGGGCTAGCCTAACCACAATTAACATAACTTAGTACGGGACAGAGTCGCACTCGAAATGAAGCCAAGTAGTATATTAACGTGAGTTCAGGGGCATACTTCTGACCAATATAATTAATGTCACGACTTAAAATGACGTTTTAGCATGTGCAACGGAATTAGGTGCAATGAACTACCTAAAGACGTAAAAATAGAATGAAGAATCACATCAAATTAATTCCACAACTAATTAAAGAGAAATATAGGAATGGAATAACCTAACCACAAACAACGACTGTCCCACTCCATATGCCAGAGAAAGGCTCAAATGTATATCTAAGAATGTAGTCGGCAAGAAAATTCTTAAAATATACATTAAAAAATTCCATTACGACAGCCCTTGACAACAAATTTAACTAAAAGGCCCAAAGAGCCACGCAGATGCATTAGAGTAGAATGAGGGATGTTTTCGTAGTCATTCCACGGAAAATTTGAAGGAACACACGTACGAATTACTTCAAACCCATCTTAACAAAAATCAAACTTACAAACTTTTAACCAACTCCACCTGCTAGAGATGGGCTCGAATGTATCACCAATTGTGTATTCAAAAATAATTCCAATGAATCAGAGATAAAATTCCCGACGATCATCTCTGCAGCCCTTGACACTAAGACTTTCATTGAAAGACCCATAAAATGGGTCACTTCACTTGACCGACCCGATTCTGGTCGCCGCAGCTGTGCCGAAGAGGAAATTACCCTCGCCGCCTCATCTCCCCACACATTCCGAGATTATACACGGGTACTCCACTCGGATCGGAGGCTAACTCCATCGCCGCAGCTCTGGTCGGCGGCAAAGAGAAGAGGGCAGCCTAATAGGAGCCTTAACCCTTCCCCAAGCCCGCCGCCAGGGAATTCGCTCGTGACCACGATGAAATTATTAACCCCCACCTCCGGGGCGATTAGCATTCAAGCGGGGAGAAGAACGCCCAGCAACCGCTTGGTCTTCTCCCAACGGTAGCCGCGCGCGCGAGAGAGAGAGAGACGGAATCAAGGCCATTCATCCTCTTGTCTGCTGGCTCACGTATAGCTCGTCGGCGGCCGACCCCGGGGGCATTGCACAACCGGGCAGGGCCGGAGGAAGCCCACGGCGCGATGCGGCTCTGCGGTCGCACTCGCATCAAAAAACGCATCCCATACTCCCTTATTGCGAGCACTGAGATTAAACAGTTGCCCCATCGGTATCTCGATGATCTCGCGAATAATCCTCCTAAGGAATTAGCCCTTCTCAATCGAGCAGCGCTTTTATCAGCAGTGGCAAAACTATCGTCTTTTTTCAATATCTACTAAATGCTTTCATATTACAAGTTCATTTCTATATTATAAGTGAAATTATTAAATGGCGATATTTCATAATGCAGATTACTCTCATCAGACACTTGTAGACGACTATACATGCTCTGGACAATGCAACACATGGCATTCCTTAAGCATTTTACGACAGAAATACCACGAAAAATTTTATATATCTCATTCTCTTAGTTTCATAATTTAATCCTAAGCGTATAAATTAAGCACCACGCTCGTTAAAAACTGCTAGGAACGAACATATCGTGTTACACAACTGTTCATCTACATCTACATCTACGTCATACCCTGCAAGCCACCCAAAGGGTGTGTGGCAGGGGGTGCTTTCGCACCAGGCATGCATGAATGATATGGTAGAATACCGACATTACATTAAAGCCCGCGTACCACACATGCAAAGCGCCAATTACAAATCTAATACCCAAGAAACATTCTATCTCCAATCGTTCTAACATGCAAGGGATACAAAGACTACTACTACAGATTCAAAATATCATGCATAAATAAGAACATCATTATTTACATCATGCATAAATAAGAAAGAGGAGAATATAATGAGAAAGATTAACTGCCTGCCTATTGTCAATACTCGAACTATTCATGACGACGATCACAGCTGTTATGGTCCCGAATGGTACGCGGAAAAAATGACATTTTATACCTATCGGTTCTACAATCTAGCTCTCTAATTTTATTGGCGCGATCTAATCTGCCGTAGTACGAAGGGGTTAATAGTATGTTTTTTACGTCGTCAGTAAAATGATTTTCCTGAAATTTATTTAGGAGGTTAAGCCTATAATTTAATCTACGCTGTGATAGCGATTCCCATCCTAATTCTTCTAACAGTCCAGACACACTAGCCAACTTATCGTAGCATCGTTTCACAAACCTAGCTCCTCTTCGCTGGACGCGATCTAACTCTGATATCAAGCCCGTTTCGTATGGATCCCATACACTAACAGCATATTCCAGATGAGGCCTAACGATTGAAAAATAACAACGTTCTTTCACTTTCTCATCACATTTTCCGAGTACTCTCTTGATAAAGCCTAGCTTCCTATATGCTTGACCGCATATTTCCCTAATATGTTTTCCCCAAGATAGGTCGTGACTAATTGTGACTCCTAAGTACTTAACAGACTCGGCGTGAATAATTTCTGTATTTTTAATTCTGTAAGCCCTAACTGGCCAATTTTTCTTTTTCCAAAAGCTGAGTGCTACGCACTTTTTTATGTTTAGTTCCATCTGCCACTTTTCGCACCAAGCATGAATAGCAAGTAGGTCGATTGTTAACGAGTCGCTATCTTCGGAATTGTTAATATCCCTATACACAACCGCATCGTCTGCGAAGAGTCTAAGCTTACTTTTAACGACGTTACTAATATCATTAATGTACAAGAGAAATAAAAGTGGACCAATTACACTTCCCTGAGGAACACCCGATGTAACGCTAACTGTGTTTGACATGATACCGTCTATGACAACCCTTTGTTCCCGCCCATGTAAGAATTGATTAATCCAACTAATAATGTTTTTATCTATTCCATATGCTTCTAGTTTTGAGAGCAACTTAACGTGAGGTACCTTATCAAAAGCTTTCCTAAAATCGAGGAATATCGCGTCAACTTGGACATTATTTTCACCCGAGAGCAAGATGTCATGAACGAAGAGGGCCAATTGGGTTTCGCAAGATCTACCCTTTCGAAATCCGTGCTGGTTATTTATTAACAATGCCTCCCTATCTAAATGACTCATAATGGAGCTTACGATTATGTGTTCAAATACCTTACAGGAAATGGATGTGAGAGAAATAGGCCTATAGTTACTAGGGTCTTCCCTGTCGCCGCTTTTGAATATAGGTGTGACATTTGCTACTCTCCAGTCCTTAGGCACTACGTGATCTACTAAAGATTTGGTAAATATTAATTCTAAGTAAGGCGCTATGTCTGATGCCATTGTTTTATATACGCGAGCAGGTATTTGATCTGGACCGGGGGATTTGTTGGGGTTAATATTTTTTAGCTGCTGTTCTATGCCGCGACAATTTATAATAATTTCAGGCATACATGTTTGGGAACGAACTGGCTGCGGATCGAAAAGATGTGGTGTATAAGTACTGAAAATGCTTTTGAAGAATGAGTTTAACGAATTGGCTTTTTGTAGACTGTTGGTTATCTTTTCCCCTTTGATATTCTTAAGCGTGTGTACTGTTGATTTATTTCCTTGAGTGTCCCTAACATACGACCAAAATGCCTTGGGATTATCGTTCAATTGTTCTCCCAGTAATTTACTTTTGAAATCAGCTAACGCCCTTCGGCACGCTTTTTTTGCTAAGAGTTTAGATATTTTGTAATTTTCGGTGACTGTGTATAGTTCTTCGGAGGATTTGTTAATTTTTGCCCTTTTTAACCTAGCATGACATGTTCTTTGGTGCTTTAATGTTTTTCTAACCTCCGCGTTATACCACCTAGGCTCTGCATTGGCTCTTTTCCATTTACTTGGTATGTATTTGCTAACTACTGATCGTGTAACGTTGAGGAAAGTATTCCACAAAACCTCAGTATTACTGTTGATACTTATTTTTTGAAAATTAGTAAATGACTTTTGGAACTCTCGTTTCATACCTTCGTAGTCAGCCTTATTATATAAGTAGATTTTTCTTTGTGGATTATGTTTCTTGATCATGCTCACGGAAAAATTAGCTTTAACTATCTTGTGGTCGCTTATTCCCTTATCCGTACCTATGTTTACAACCATGTGTGGAATATTTGTCGCTAAAAGATCAAGTGTATTTTTCCCTCTAGTTGGAGCAGTGACTAATTGATGTAGTGAGTGAGATGTGAATGTATACAGGAGTGACTCACAAAGGTCTTTGTCTTTCCCCCCAGTGATAAAACTGTACGTGTCCCAGTCTATGGACGGAAGATTGAAATCCCCACCGATTATAATATGACAGTCGTTTTTTTGAGTGGTTAATTTACTGAGTTGACTTTCTAGTCCTAATATTGAGGTTATATGGGTATCTGGTGGTCTGTAATATGCGCACACATAGATTGTTTTTGCTTTAGGATTTTGAATGGAGCACCATACGCTTTCTACCTGGTCGTCGGAAAATGACTCCCTCCTACTAATATAACAATCCTTCACTGCAATAAAAACTCCTCCCCCGGTCCTTTCCACTCTATCTTTTCTATAAACTGTGAAATTTTTTGGGAATACTTCATTATCTGCGATTTCGTTACACAACCAACTTTCCGTCCCTATAATTAAGTCTGCGTCAGTAGTTTCAATTAGATGGTAGAAGTCAGCTACTTTATTCCTTAAGCTACGGCAATTTACTACCACGACAGAAAAGGATTTATCAGTGAGCGTATTCCCGGAATGTGTATTCTCATTACAACTCGCTTTCTTAGGTATATTCAAAGTTACATTACTGCTATTTTTTGAAACTGGCCTCTTACTGTTCTCTTTAGACTTAACCATTTCTTGGATATTTTTTCTATTAAATATTGTTCGCGATGGTACCTGATTCGACCCATTAGCTGACCTACTCTCTGCCCTACCCTCTATCCTAAAAAAGGTCTACAGTGATCGAGTATGCTACTCGCTACACAGCTAGCTGCCTCGGCCGTGTAATGGACACCAGAACGGTTCAGAGGGGTCCGACACGATCGGATTGCCGGCCGAAGGTCGACGAAGGAGGCTCCAATGTCCGTGCAGAAGCGACGCAACCTCTGGTTTATGCCCTCCACTCGGCTCCAAACCAGGGGTCCACGATCGATCCTCGGGACAAGAGTACAAATTGCAAGCGTCATGTCAACCCCTTCGTCGCGACTTACCCGCTTCACTTCGGAGTCCAGTTCCCTGAAGGAGCGCAGGATCTCCTCGGATCCACGGTCCATGGCGTCGTTAACGCCGACATGGGCCACAATCTGCAGACTTGAGCACTTCGTGCCCCGGACCGCCGCACCAACCGCCTGCGTCACCTGCGGAACACCGCCACTTGGAATGCACCATGACGTTACACGGTGGCTTATACCCTCATGGCCTGCCCTTTCCCGCAAAGGGACCATAACACGGCGGACGTTACTACTACCTATCACTACAATCCCCCCCTTCCCACTCTGACGACTCTTCCTAGGTGCCGGTCTCGGAGTAGGAGTAGGCACGTCAGGCACCTCGGAATTTCCATCCGAAAGCAACTGGTACCTGTTCGAAACGGGAATGGGAGGTGCCAAAGCATCTCCTGAACCACGCTTCAGAGTGACCTTACCTCCACTCCTCCGAGACACGACCCTCCAGACCTCCTGTTTACGGAGTTGTACTGCCCCTTCATCGGAAGACGGACCTTCAGGCAAACTCTCGATCGTCCAGCCACTGTTAGCAATCGAGCGAACTCGTGCAGCCAACTGTTAGAGGGATTAAGGTGGGAGCCCCTAGAGACTCGGAGTCTGCACGCTAGGCTTAGGCTGCTGGATAAATTCAACACTGATAATTTTCAGAGTGACACAATATAATCATGACGCCTCACTACATGCCTAGGTCTGACAGATGCGATAAAATAAGAGAGATACTCTGCCGAACAGATAGGTACAAAAACTCGTTCTTTCCGCGCACAATAAGCAACCACAATAGAAACTGAGTTACTCCCAACACACTCTCATGAGACATGTCACCATTTCACCTCCAAAACTTTTACATCTTTACACGGCTGGTGACCTACCACCCCCTGCCACACGCCCAAGCGGAGGCTCGCGGGGTAGTATGTACATGTAGATGTAAATTACTCCGGAATTTTAATCCGAATGGTACACGATGACCGTTGAAATTTCAACTCATTTACTATTCAACCAATTGCATTCAAAAAGCGACCAATGCTTTCCATCAATGCGATCACTCACGCCACCATGTGACAACTAACATGACGTCATCTACGGGACAAGTGCGAGGACGAAAATGAGCAATGAATGGAAGCGCACAGGGTGAATAATTCATTGAATCTCTACGCATGGACGGCGTTAAGGGACTCAAGTACAGATGAATTAACTCTGATTGAAGTCCAAGCGATATGCTTCATGGATAATAGCAAACATAAACCCCATCCAGGGTACCCTTGAGGAGCATATAGGGTATAAACCTCAACAGTTACTCGAGAATTGACTATTCCCTTACGAGCAAGAACGAGGCGATAAATGACATTAGTCGGAGAGATTGGAACAGATTTGAGCATAACATTCTAAAGCAAAGACTCGAATTGGGCTACTACATAACTACTTCAGAAAATAATGTTGCCTCAAGACTCATTTGATGGAACTTTCACCTGACGAAAGAAGAACTCGTATCCAGTTTATAGCTCAGTAATGTTTAATGCAACTGATTGTGGAATTTCACATTCTCGTTTAGCATTATCAATGGGCTTGACCGGTCGCATATATTATTTCTCAGAGGAAAACTGCAAAGAGCGCTTCATTCGTTACTTCAGAAAGGCTAAATGAGAACTCTAAACCCTGCGTAAACAATTTTTTTTTTCATTTTGACATCGGGTTCTTTTATGAAACTAGACGACAGACGCTAAAATACGTTCAAATTAAACGACGATATTTTCAATGGATATTTTGAAAAGAATAAGATGAAAGTAAGCATCAATTAATTCCACCTAAGATGTAATCGACATTTATAGAGGAGCTTTCACTTTCTAACTTACCTTTAGGGCCAAACCTTAATGAACTCAAGATAGTGTAGGCGGAGACAAGATCTCAAAATCGAAACCCGGGTCGTGACAATTCAGACTCACAAGTGGGGTAAACCAAGTTACGTTATTCTTCCGTAACTCTACAGATAGAAGACGGTAGCATAGAGGATAGTGTAAATGTAAGTAAGATGTAAGCAAGCACTAAGATGTTAACAATAAAGGGCAGGATTGAGACGTATTTGGGAAGCACACTTTACAAGAGGAAAAAAAATTATTTATCCTCGAGGTGTGTATTTACGCATCACTGACCGTGAAATTATTCACCAAACGCGTTCACGAGGGGATCATCAAGATTAGGGTTACTATCGACTTGCAGTGCTAAGGATGAGCACAATTCATAAAATTTTAATGACATGTAATTTCAGTATAAGATTGACATGTAAATGGCAATGTTTTTCGAGTCCAAAGATATAAAAGAGACACCCAGATGGGAGGGAAAAAATATATAACTACACCCGATATAAATACTCCAGCTTCACAAAAAATGCCATCGGAATCTCTGAATCGAAGCAGACCTTGATATTAATTAGCTTCCAACCTTGCTGGTCAAGCCTCTTTTCTGAGTTCCACGGTCACGTTGCTTCACGTTCCTCCCCGGTGCAGAATTTAAAAGAAACTGTCGCATAAAACCACACCTTCGCCAAGATCTCTTGGCTCTAATTACGCACACCACATAAAACTGTCGAAAGATTGAATAGTGACACTGTTGTGCATGTAGTGAAAACCCCGCACGATAGGTTAACAGATACTTTTACAGGGCCTATTAATACTTTGCGAAGGCTCGAAACACTACTTTAGAGTTGTATTCTGGTCTCGACAGATCATCTTGTAAGGGAAATGGAATTGAAAAGATTACAAAATTTTTCCTGATAATACTTGTCCAAATTTTTTAATGCTAATAAACATTCATCTAAGCGCAGAAAATACGAGAGCTATGCATGATTTCCGCATGACTTCAGGTACGCATCGTGGGGAGAGTAATGCGGCTTTCCTAAATCCGTGAGCCGGCCATCCTTGAAGGCGAGTCAAATATACTCACCGGCCAGCCCAAAGCTATGCACGAATATCCCTGCGGATTGCGTCATCCCCATAGGTCTTCGTAAAACTTCATAATAGGTTAACACACTGTCGCACGTAATACCATCAACCTATACCACCATCATCCAACAGAAAGAGAACAGGAAATTCAAGCTTAAGCGTTTCAATCCGTAGCATACCCCGTACCATCTCCGCCGGTAAAACAAGCATATACTTCCAGATCGATAGACCTTGTAAAAGGATTTCGAAGACTTACATCTACATACTAATCTGCGAGCCGCCGCAAGGGCGTGTAGCAGAGGGTGTTAGGATATCAGCCGTGTAAAGGTGTACATGTGGGAGGCATTATGGTGAAGTGTATTATTGGAGTGTTTGGAGAGGAGGTCAGTTTTTATTACGGTTACATATTGTGCGTAGAAAGAACGAATTTTTGTGCTAATCTGCTCGGCAAAGTAACTTCCTTATTTTATCGCCTCTTTCGCACCTAGAGATGTAGTGTGACCTCAAAATGATATTCTTTGAGTCCCTCTGAAACAAAACTGTTCTGAATTTCTCAAGCAAACTTCGCTTGTTGCCTCCGAGTCTCTAGCGGCTCCAAATCTAATTCCTCTTAAGGCAGTGAAACACTACACTTTCCCTCGTGGCAGTTTTTAACGAAATGAGTTGCTTCCCTTAGTGTTGTAGTTATTATTTAGGTAAAATCTGTCTGTCCAGGGTCACAATTGCTCGCGGAATATTCGAGGTAAATTGTATTCGGCATTTACAGTATTATCAGTTAAAGTAGCCAACAGACAAAACTAGACATTTCATGAATGCTATAAAAGCTGTCATCTTTGCTGTATCCAATGAATCATCCGCGTGGAATTCGATATCTTATGTGTCATGATACAGAGGTCACATAATGGGTATAACAGTACCCAGCGCAAACCTAAGGTCGAGCGCTTCTAAGGTCATTTCGGGGGATGACGCATAACGAATATCTGTGGTCGACAATCCCACCAGTGATACCTTACATTCCTCAGAAGGTTAACAACCACGCCTCATCTCCACAAATATTCTTGCAGACGCTAACTGGTCACAGAAAATTCTGAGAACGGTTCACCACCGTCTGAAGTCCGCGATAAAGCAATCAAGGACGGGAGATGACTACGACTCTGCATCATTTCAACCATGTGAGCTATGAGTAGGATCGCTGGAATTCATCTCCCGATAATGAAAAGGGCCCACAGAAATAGAACTCGTAAGAACTCCAATTAGTCGGTACATAGTAATTAAAACAGTTATTATTATGACGGCCGACAGCCTGCCGTTTGGAGGCCGTGACTCGTCACTTTCTTGCCGCCCACTCGCATTCCCGCTATTCAAGGAGCGAAACTCGAGTGGAAACAGCGCAGACTCACAAGATGACCTTTGTTACGACGGATGAATGAGAGCGCTTGCTTTGCCGCCGATTCAAAATTACCACCATTAACCTTCGGCGAAAGAAGTTTTCGCGACTTTACTGTTCCACACAATATCTAGGCCAGTGTGATAGCCTCGCATACCTAAATACACCCGAAAGATAGTGTCCACTGCGAGCTCACATTATTACAACCAATGACTAAGATCGCAGCCATTCCTTACACAGATCACAATCATACCGTATCACTACTGGCTCTTTTTCTCGTCGGAACGAAACAAGATCTCCCCTGATCCAGAGGTCTAATTGATTCATAACATTAATCTTCACCGAGACGGAGTAAAAGTAAAATATTTAGGCGGCGAGTAAATCTTACGAGCGAGGATGGAAATGGATCGAACAGAAATTCACAAATTCTGAGATACACATTATTCTGCCTCATAACATCACGCTCCGAGATTTACAGAGCCAAAACAGAAATATGAGTATGATATACCTGTCGTTTCAAAACAACTCACTCATTTTGAAGACGCGACAGGAAACCATGGGCGAGCGAACTGTTTCGTGCACGTTTTAACATAATGGAATTCTTGGGGACTCGGTGAAAATGAAATACTCAAATTTGACGAAGCATCACAATGGACATTCCGGGACGAGGGGTAACGTCGACGACTCAAGAGCCATTAGCGTTATTAAACTAAAAGCTTTGTATTGATGGCGTCTTCTGACGTAATTAAACTCAAAATCACTTCACAGATTCCTTAAGATGTACTTTTATTTTTCGACTACTTCTTATGTAATATTACAGCGAGCAGCCGCAACTATGAAGAAGGTGACAGACACAATCCGAATGCCTATCACATGAAACATATCTAAATCAACCTAATACTCTGTAAACCACCGCAAGAGAGTAAAACAGAAATATATTTCCTATACAATAGGTACTATTCGGTACTCGTCGACCGTAGAGCCGTTATCATTTCATGTGCCAAAAGTTATCACAATACAGATAATTTCTCAAGTAAAATGAGCTTGCATGCAACCTTCAAAACGAGCACTAACACAAATTACGCCAAGCTCAACGATGAGCAGTAGCGTTCACGCAAATTCAGCGTCGCGAAGTTGCTTTTTTGTGTCCACAAATGTGCAATCAGTGCAAGAACTACACTTTACATATTTCATCATTTCCTTTAAATTTGCAATATTGTTTCAATAGATCTCGACAGACAACGTTCAATACATTAAGCTTTGCATTTATAATCGAACACAAACAAAAGAAACCAATTTTTTTCGCCTAGCGATGAAGCCACTTCCGGATTTTAAAAAGAGCTTGAGAAACATCATTTGCTTCCTCACACTTACAGATAAAATAAATACATCGTACACATTTACGTTTTCATTATTAGCCATTATCGTTTCGTGAACTTAACCGGTATTTTACCACCCCAATCACCGGAATAACCGGCGATGTTGATCCCCTTCGTGAACCCAACATAAGCAAGGAACGGGTTTCATTATTTTCTTTTTTAATCACTCATTCTTAAAGGCCATGGGTGGGATATGCAATTCGAGGAGGTGGATTTGGTACGCGAGGCCGATTTCTTGCCGCGAGCCCGGATCTTAGAGAAAATGAATTCGTCTGAGGCGGCAACTGGAGCGAACAAGCTCACCCCAAGATTTCCGAGGCTCAAGGACGAGAGTCCTACCTGATTTATAACTCCTCCCTGCCCCGGGGGAGTGAAAAAACTAAACACAGGGTTAAGAGTAGTGATGGGTGACGAGGGCTTTCATTTCTCATGACATTATCATTCGGTAAAACGTTTTACATCCAAAAGTACGATTGTTTTGCATTTTATCGTTGGACGCTTCTGTTGTGCTGTACTGTTTTCAACGAGCCTTGACCCAAGGCCTCTTGCATGGCTGTCCATCGAACGTTGATGAAAAACGACTTTCTTCGCGCTTATTGAATTTTAAGTTACTCGTGGACAAAATATCGAAAAAACTTCTTGAATTGTAGTTTCTGCTCCAGAATACTCCGTCGCCCAGTTTCAACAAGGTTAAATTCGCGCCTAACGAGTCATCTATTTAGCTCATGAAATTACAAATAGCGTTGAAATGTGTACGGGAAGATTTCCAACAGAAGGCATAAAAAGTTCTTTCGTTCCAGTTTCCCTCTCAGAATGGTTAGTTATACAACTGACATTATCATCCACTGGTTAGAAAATTATAAATGTTTGTAGATATTTTGTTTGAGTCTATCAAGTAGTATAAATAGACCTATGAATTTAGTATATTTGAAAAGTCATATAACATTTGCTGAGATGAATTAAGTTTTGTTTTGAATTTGTTCTTTTTCACCGTACTTGAAAAAAAAACTTACCACGCCTTTGTTCCAAGTTTCCCGGAAAATTGACAACAGAAATTTCATGAACGATAATCTAAACACTGATACCACCTGATATACCAAGGAGCATCAAAACAACGGTTTCGACGTCACTTTTGAGCAAGTGGTCGATCGCGTGGGTTGGGTGGCGCAATATTTTACGAATAAAATAAGTAACTTCACAAACGTTATGCTACTTTGCCGTATATGTTACTCCTCTAACCACTTAAAAACAAGAAATAAATGAAAAGTATCCTCAAGTTTTAAATCATGCGCCAGGCTGGTAAAATATTTCAATAAAAACAAATGAGTTTTTTATTATTTTTTAGTAGGGTGAGGTAGGCTTGAGTTACTAGGCCTCCCAAAAACAGTGAAGAGATCCGTCTGACGAAAAAGAAGGGAAAACATTTGGTATTGGCTATAAAAAAACTTTCCGAAAGAAGCTCGTGTCAAACATAGTTTGCAACTCACACCTCCTAGTTAGAAGCGAGAGGGTACGTTTTTGTTTCTCGAGGCGCAGCACTGGGACATCCCCTTCAAAAAGCGAGAAAAATGCCACCTTTTATTCCTCTTTCTCCCCAGCCACCATTTGCCAGAGTTAACTCACGGAGGGAAAAATCTATAAAAACGAGGGGTCTCCCCGAAAGGGGACATGAGTCCTACGCTAGGACGACACCGCCTTGGGTCTTGCCCGCTCTTGACAGACGACAGCAAGGGAAGAGCTGCTCTTCAAAGTAATCCACACGTGCAAAGGCGACTCATATACTATTTTATCCCCAATACTACAACATTACTACGGCGGGCCTACGAAAAACTTCTTCGCAGTTGCAAGTGATAAGAGCTCAAAACAACAGTAGAGACAAGACGAGACACACGAGAGATGGATTTCCACGTGGAAGTCCCGATAAGTGTTCGAGTACCAGATTTGCGAAAACTTTCCCCACAAATCCGATCCTTTGTCTGGTGCCACGAGGATGAGAACTTGGTCCATCAAATGGAAAGTCAAACTGCGGGCTCCTTAGCAATCTTTAATTGAGAGCAGGCTAAAGCCGGCATCTCTTTCAAGTACTCGTATATTCAAATCCTATTCTCACACCATCCCTCAAAGTGGTCGAGCCATACAGAAGTCTAAAGTTATACGATGAGGAGAGAAGTAGAGTATCAAGATCATATTGGAATCAGAAGGCAAACAATATGGACTGCAAACTTCATTATAATCTCAAAACGAAACGTCGTCACTGACAATATATGAAATATCTTGTATATATCTTATATTCCTCTGAAGAAGTAACCATATAATGGACTCAAAGAAAAAGCAACATGAACCTCATTCAATGGCTTCACAAAGCGTGTCTAATAGTAAAATGAAGTATCTAAGAAAGGGATTTCTTTGAAAATTGGAGTCTTTCACTGAAAAATCTTACTTCTGTCGACTAACGCTTTTCCTCAATACAATTACAACTAAATACTAAAATGAACCAGAAAGCCTATAACATTGACAAGCACGAAAGCAGTCTAAATTTGTTATCCGCATTAAAAAACACACTGCGACAATTAAACTGAAGCGCATGTCCTCCTGACGTGACGAGAATGGAAATGAATTTCGAGAAGGAGCGCACTTTGTATTCAATGGAGCACCCAACAAATTCGGAATGACCTTGCGGTCAGTACTAACCGAGGTCCACCCAGCACCCATGCCATCAATGGGTGGGGGGTGGACTCCGACAGCCCACTCGGGTGGTCCATTTAAACCAGCACCCGTGTTGCGACAGCCACGCGTGAGATACATAACTTCGCCGAACAACTTCATATGACGAAGGGAATGGACTTCGACAAACAACATTATTTTGGGTACCGATGAAGTCCTAATATTATCCCGCAAGACGATAATGCGAGGAAATACAGCACCTAGGATAGGTATCTAGAATAAAAAAACTAAACTTTTCACTACCGAAGAAAAGAAAAAAGGGACTTTTTCATGCAAATGAAAGTTAGCACTTTTCGCTGATGCAACGATTGCCACGATTGTGTTCCGCAAAAAATGATGCATAGCTGATTCTCATAACTCTTTCGTCGTATTTTCCTCTGAATGATAAAGTAATTGGAATATTACATTCAGACCAGGTTTCATAAGATGCGGTGAAATACTATTTCGGTATAATGGTCGACATTGATACGCTCCTTCGATACCTAATCCAAGAGACTAACGTGCCATACGAGACCTTGACAATCAGTTTCAATAGCATAAATTAGGAGACCACATATTCCAACGTTTAAGGTAAACCAGACATTTGAAAACCAGGCGTATGTGCTCAACCTACTGATAGCCAAGTCTTTGGACAAGATATATATACAATTTTCCACGTATAATTCATTAAAAATTATCTTTCTAGACAAAGTTATTTGCCTCTGACACTTTTTCTCTGTAGATCCACGTACTTTCTGCCCAATTGACATTCTCCGAAAACACTTTTCTCCTCAACACTTCGTCCACTCCCTCCCACCTATTAACCTCAAAACTTTAAGGCTTTATGCGACTGCAAATAGCCTTAAAGTGAACATTGGACAGAAGAATACGGAGACTGTTTTCCATTGACTTGAGAAGTTAAACTCATCCTAAGCATGCGTGCTATGACATTACCTCTCAAGAGAAAAATAGCTCCTAAAACAATTTATTTCTTATGTTTTAATATAGCTTTAATATAGTTTTATAGCAAGGACTGTAAACAAATAAAAAAGTCCTATTTACTATGTTTGGAGAATTTCTTTTCATCACTAAACCGTGGAGAGTTCGCCAAAGTTACTGACTGGCGTTATTTCACTTTTTTATATATTTTTCGAGGACGTTTGCCTGCCACCACGTTGTGGCCCGGTAAGCATTGAGATCCAACCCATAGCAATACACCAAGAACTTGTCCCAGGATGAATTCGTCCTTTGGATCGCCAATGGAACTTGGGAAATAACAATTCTGCGGCCGTAAGATTTAGGGGAAGGCTCACCAACGCGCGACATATTTCAGGAAAATCAACGAAAAAAATAATTCTCGCTTCAAGTGGACCAATTGTAAACAAAGCCAATGAAACGGAAAATTAGCATTTCACTGCAAACGTAGACACTAAAAGAATAGATTTAAAAAAATGCTTTTCCCTTCTACCTTCATTTGGGAGACGTGCACAAGCATCTTTTGTTTGGCCCAACTTGCGGCCTACATGACCATATACGCATCTACACTCCCCAAAAATGCCGTAATTCTCGATAGATTCGGCTCGACTCCTCAATGGACTAAGGAAAAAGAAATGAAAACACACATGTTGACAAGCACAACCAAAATGATGACACCCTCAAGAAACACTCCTAATTACTTAGACGACACCTCTGCTACTGGAAGTGACCCAGATAATGGGTATATGTGTGTACATATTATTCTTTTGAAGTTACCCCATGACTCAAAACACAGGAAAAACAAAGATGTAAGCCCATGAGTTGCATTTCTCATGGTGCCTGGAGCGGTAATCGAGAGGCATTAAGAGTATGTACACTTGAATTATTTTTCAAGTTAGTTAAAAAAAGTCTGGACCACGTTTCATTTTAGTACACATGTCAACGCAATGGAACTGACCATGCATGCAGTAATGGAAACCATACAAGAATTATTTAAAATTTTTGCCTTTACTAATGAATATTATGACCAGAGCTTCTGATAATCCTCGGGGCGGTATTTGAAATTGAAGCGAAAATTATATTGAAGTATGTTTCTCCGCATCTTTTACGGGGCGAGGCTCATTGGCAAAAATTAGGAACGAGGGCGTAACCAGAGGGAGAGGAGGGGGTGAGGACAACTGCCCCCCGTAAATCAAGTAAATAATTGAAACTATTTGACATAAGGTAGAAATAAGGTGAACATTTGGGAAATTTGACTTTGTTCATATTTGGTTTTGGAATCTCCCAAATACAGCAACACATTTCACAGCACGGCATGGCTTAATTTAGCTCTTCTCATACATTTGCAGAAGGGAGTTCTGGCTCCACTAACATAAATCCCGGCAACGCCTATGGTCGGCAACTATTACGGTAATATGAAATGCATTATTTCGCATTAAAAGGAAAATCCGTACACATGTAACAGAATTATTACGATGATTAATATTACGATAGATATCATGACTATTTCTCATGTGCCATACGTCTACGTGTTGAAATAGCATTGAATTGCCAAAAAAAATCGTTAAAATACTGTTTTCTTCACTTCCGTCAATAGCTACCCCTACTAAGAACGCTTATCTGTACATTGAAAAAATTGCTCAAAAAAGCTAACCACAGGTCAGCTGCCAAAAAGTCACAGCAAGAGTTATGAAGCAATGACGGTGGGGTCGAATTTTTGAAATGGCCAACTTTGGGCCGAGATATGTCGGCCCGCGGGCGGGACGGGCCGAGTGCCCGGGGGACTAGTAGGGGGGAGGAGGGGACAAGCACGGCCCCAGCGGCCCTCTAAGCTGGTGGAGGATCACGCAGCAGCCTTCGACAGAGAAACCCAAACGAAACCCTCCGTCGTAGAGAAACACGGACGGCTCTCCTCAGAGCTGAAGGGTATACGTGATAGCACGCGAGTGAAAGCGATAATGTGACGCATTTAAAGCGCCCATACACGGGACGCGGCGTAGAGAGAAGAAAAAGAAAAAAAATGACGCAACCATTACGAAACCACACTTCCGCGGGGCCATGCACTATCAACTCCCTACACACACTTTTATAAACACCGATTCCAAGCAGATTACACCACTTGCACGAATTTGAAAAAATAAAATTAAGAATAAAAATGTCCCAAAGGATTTTTTTTCTCTCTCTCTCACCTCCACAGGGAAACGAAAACACGAAATGCTAACATGCCGACGGCACGAGAAAAACTTTTTCGGGGAACTTGCACGAAAGCGGCAATTTTATGGACGAAGTACACGTGAATGAAATTGTATCGAGGAGAGTTAGGCAAACTAACTTATACGCCAAGAGCACGCAAGAAGGCGTGGCAGGACAGATGACATGCTCGGTAAAATAAGGACAATATTATTCAAACCAGCAAACACTGAATTAGAGAAAAAAATTATCACCCCCTTTAGAGAAAACAAAAGTGTCCGTCTGCCAAAGAAGAAACTCATTACACAATATTTTTCGGACGGAAGGGCTCGCATTAATGGACAATCAAAATAAGGAACACATGCGCATGGAAAAATAATTATCACGCTTGCTATGCTAATTGTTTTCAGTAAATTTTTATCAATATAACTTACTCTTAAATAGGGAGAAGAAGTAAGTTTGATTTCTAATGAAAAGCATTGCAGCAGTTACCACCCAAGGAATAAATGCATAAAAATGGTCCACAGACTAAAATAAAAGTGTTCTTCGAAAGAAATTAATGTCATATTAAATATTTTTCTTTGTCCATCATAAGGCTTGACTGACGAGAATACGCAACATAACGAAATTATTCCTACCACTACCAAGACTACAGAAGAGAAAGATCGTATTAACACAAGCGAGTCTCATTTAAGTCAATCATTCAAGTAAAATACTCATTAAATGAATTTTCCTCCTGACAGTGCGGATTGGTTTAGTGAGATGCTTTCAAGTAAAATACAACAAACATTATGTTCTCGAAGAATACCTACATAGAACATTTGAAAGCACAACGAAGACAACAGCATCCTATCCTGGGGTGCCGCGATTGCATTCCGAGGGGTTCTCGGGGGAATACCGATCCTTACTGGAGTGATATATGGCGAACCCTTTAAAGCAGAACTCCAACGCATGAGAAGCTGAGCTGTCGACACGTTGGCACCTTCCGTAAAGAATACGACAATACCAACTCCGGGTATCTCTCCACCCTTCCTCGTAGCACCCCTCCCTTACCATTCCTCCCAAGAATCATCAATGGAACAGGTGTCCTCAATGGTCGATCGACTACCCAAAGATTTAGTCGATTAACGCAATGATTAAAAATACCACAAATTTAGAAATATAATAAAATCACAGAAATCCACGTCACAGCATCCACAGAAATGGACAGAACTATTTGAAGGGGCCGGACAGTACGCCACAAGAGGCTTTTGCAGGTCGATAGGGTTTTCATGGCATCAAATGCATGTTTAATTTAGTTTTTTTAATACCCTGTTTCCACAATTAGAAACAAATACGACGGAGAAATGGAGTAAAATTCTGTTTTTAAAGGTGATACTCCTAATATTGGAAAGAAAAATCTCTAACTCCGGTATAAATATACCATGATTAATGGAATAGTTCTTAGTAACAGGGAGTAAGACAAATACCAACTAACTTGAGTAACATGCGACCATCCCCCACCTTTAAAATCGAGAATGATGATTTAATCGTATACTTGTAAACGCGACTGCCGCAGAGGATGTCATACGACTTTCCAATGTGAGCTGCCGTATAGGCAGGGCCGTATTGTCTCCAGAGCCTAGCAGACTGCATAAACTCTCTTCCCTTCAACAAATCAAGCGCTACTTTGCGAAATCCTATAGCATTCCCGCTAACTTCCCTAAGCATTTTCCTTGGAAGAGGAAGGGATAATTGGGATCTCTGATTCCCATATACAACGTAACGTATTATCTGTGATGCGGGAATAAAAAATCCTTTAATTAAAAACATTTCCTTCCGCCGGAAACGGAAACTTAAATCGAAAAGTCTTTAAACATCACATGGAAAAATTAATGCCAACAAAAACTTCCACTCTATTGCTCTTGGATGCACCACATCTTTCGTTAAAAAAAAGCAGAACGAGTTAATTGCTCCATCAACTCCGATTTGTAACCTTCAATTGAACGCTTCACGTATGTACTTAATTCTGCCGGAGACGCTCATCGATTTTCTTTCTTTTTTTACCGTTTTCCCCGATACCCTTATACACACAGCATCGACTTCTCGAGCTAAATATAACCACGTCTTTCCCAAATTAGCCGTCATTTCTGTCTCCCAATATCCTGTTATTGATTATCAGAGCCAACTTTTCCACTTGCATCATCGATGCTACGACGGCCGGCAGTCCTCGCAATCCACTCCTAATTCGTTTTCGAGAGGAGGATATAAATTGAACGAGCGTAGTCTTCCGGCCAAACTTCTTCCTCATTCATGATTCAAAGGCCAAAAAAATTTCAGCTTCTCATTTCCTAGTAATTCTCAATTTTAACGATGAGTAATGGTAGTGTGTGGCGTCAGGCGGATAATGACGAAGAAATGAATATACCCATTAGCGACCTTGGGTCAATTAAATGAATAGAAATAAATACACACGATTTTGTCAGTTTTTGTAAGTAATGGGTAAACTGCTCTTCTACCATTTGAGCTGAGAAAATGAACTAATATTAATGCATCGGGAGAGTATCGAACCCACGATCTTTGAATTCGTCGGCGAGAGGAGTTTATACTTAAAACGGGAGAGTACCATCCACTACGGGAACAAAAATTATTGAAAATCCGAGCTATTGAACATAAAATGTCAACTTGAGTAAAAACTCAATGCCTCATTACCAGAGGAGGCAAGCCCTTCCAATTACGAGGATGGAGTTCCTCGAAAAGAGAAACATCACTCAGCGCATTGGAATTGCGAGCCTTTCATCACGAAACCTTGAGAAACAGAATCTCAGTATGAAGAAGAGTGGTGGCCGACGGAATTCGCTCCAAAATTGAAACTCTGCCCGCTAAAGCGTGTAATTTCATAGTTCCATTCTCATATTTGGGAGTAATCCGAATCGGCAGGTTGGAGGAAAACTAAGACGTAGAAAAATGGGGCTAACAGGTAGGCATACCATGATGAAATCCATAGGTTAGATAAAAGGGTTATACCGAGCTTCAGTCGCCCATCTTCGGATGGGAATACTAACCTTGGAAAGACTTGCGGCTGACATTCCAACAAAACACACGCGGCTTTGGTCGCGACCTTAGAATTTCACGAGAAAATTTGTCTCCATGTCTATTTACCCGTACTCACTTCATGAGAGGGAAATGATATACTCCTGCGACCTAGTTCCCATAGTCGAACAACTTCCAGCCATCTTGCGTACAGCCACGGGCCATTGGACATGGCACGATCATCCGGGATAATAGTCACGAGCACGCAACAGTAGCAAGCAATTCGATCAGGTTTTCAGTCGCATTCGGAGACTCAACCAACTCACAACAGAAATAATATCCCTTCCTCTTCAAGAATATACGTAAAAAACTAAAGTAAATCTACATTCTGTTTCAGTTTATCACTTTTACTCTGGGTCGTAATTATAAAGAATTCTACATTAATAGGTGGAGAGGAGCTCCATAAGAAATGCGCAAATCATTCCCATTAAGAAATTCTTAATCACATTTTATGTGCCTTTATAAACAATAAAAGTGGAGAGATGGAAAGAATCTTTCGCCCACAGCTAGGCAGAGTAGTCCAAGACGTAATGTGTAAATCGGCAAATCCAAAGGGTATGGGAAATATATTAACTAGCACATATTTATATAACAATGGCTAACCGCCATCGGGCTTATCGATGAAAATGTACACAGATCTAAGACCTGGATATTATTCGAGCCAGCGAAGTCTGCAATGATAGCAAATAGCACCACGCTTCGAGCAACGAACTAAACTCCTTTTGAAGTATTGTGGTATTGTATAAGATGGCCTCGAGTGACGTGATGGCCATAAATCACGTATCGGAAACTATACATAAAACTGAAGCTCTTTTCGACGATTAACTGCAACCAGTGGATAAACACTGGACTCAAGTCCAACCATTTTGGATTAAAACCTCGTTTCAAATAACATACGCTGAAAATTCAACAGCTGCAAACTTTTTCCGTAAGAATGTATTTTTAACGCTTTAATTAAACTTAAAATGCAAAATTTTAAGACTATGCCTTAAGTGACTGATAAAACAAAAATCCCGTGAAGACTCACCGAAACTTTGTGCCGCACCATAAATCTCTGGTAAACACTAATTGGCATGGAAATAAACCAAAACAGACTTTTGAAATTTCGGCAAAAAAGTTATCCAACATTTCAGTAATTTATTTATATATTTAAACTATAGTCTCGCAGTTGGGCGGTGCAACTCCCACACTACGCCACTTCAGTCACTCTTAAAGATCGATGCAATTGTTCCGATTCGTCTTCGGTGAAGGTGACTAATTCGAGGTTTTACTTATCTCCTCCACAGGTACACGGAAAGATCTGGCACATCCCGCGACCGTCGCTGTGGTGGAAGTCCAAGCACCAGGCGGAGAGGGGGGACATGGAAGCGGGGGCGGCGGGGCTCGGGTGGGCGAGCGGTGAGCGCGGTGCTGCCCCTGCCGCCCCCGCCACGAGGGGCGCTCCCAGGCCAGGGTACGCCGCCTCCGACGCCTCCACGTCATCGTCCTCGACCACGACTCCGGTGAGCAACAAGTGTCCCCCGTGCACCGACGTGCGTCATGGGGCATTCGGATGAATTAGAGGCGCGCGATTTTAACAGATTTCATCCGCGGAATGAATGATCAAACATTGACGTTCTTACGCAGAAGAGTGAACGGTTAATTCCCCGCCATCACTATCTTCAACTTTCCCATGCTAGTTCCTCCTCGCCTTACACAAAATTGTCATCCTCTACTCAATTAAAACTCTACTTCCAAACGTTCTTTCGATCTTTCCTTATCCCAGCGCTCTTTATTTGATCAACTATTCACAGTATTCCACTCGGACCCAAAACACCTTTTTTTTCTGCAGAAGGCTTTCGCAGTTCTGTAGTGTAGGTATTTGGATGGCTCCCTGGTCCCGCTTTGTCCGTATATCTTGATGTCGATGACGTATCATGTCCAATGCAGGGAAAATCTTAAGATCGAATCCGAATGGTGCGATGAAGATGTGCACTGTAATGGACACATAACAATATCGACATCCAAATAAACGGAAGAAACGGAACTCGGAACCCATCCAAATGCCTGCATTAAATATCCTCTAGATACCAATTCTCTTGGTCCAATGTTTTCGACACCCTCCTACCCGCCACTAGGCCGATGAAATGCCGCTGTACTATATTTAGTTTCATTAGTAATCCAATTAAGCTAGCATTCCCGGTAATTGATGGATTACACCAGCTAATAGAAATGAAGGTATTGGCAGTAACTTGGTGGAATTCCTTCATGATGAAATGATGAATTATTTTTTATGCAAACATTGTTATGAAAACTTTTGCTGTGGAAAATGAAGAAACTTATAATTTCATTACACAGGCTAATGTAAAAGACATTCATACCGTTCCGAATTGCCAGTTATAGAAATAAAAATACAAATTCGATATTTAAACTAAGGAGTACTCAAGGTTTTAAAGTATATCCTTCTTCAAGGACACATTTATGCACAGCAGGATTAACTGTTGCCACATCTAAATTATTTTACCATTTACATTCCTCATAACACTCGGGGCATTTTACATTCCTCATAACATTCCTCATAACATTCCTCATAACAACATAACACTGTATTTTACATCTCTTTGATCGAATTTGGATAAGTTCCAACAAACGAAATGAAGAGTAAACTGAAATATATTTGCATCACGCAAATGACTAGTCTTCAACATGTGCTATTTTGGCACAGAGGGTTGTTCGTGTAACAAACCTTGATGAATACACTTGGTCTAGCAAGCTACTAAAACGCTTCGCAGCGATAGTAAGCACAAAATAGTGTATACGTTGAAAGAATAGGTTATAAGTACAAGTGAATGAAAGTCAGTCAAAAGTAATGATGTGATAATTTACAGTTCGAGATTGAGCAAAATTAGGTATCATTACGCCCCACATGGCCATTCGAAAAATTTATATGAAATGCAAAAACTATGATTCCAATGCAAAATCGTCGGCTCCATGAACACCTTTGAATTAGAAAAGATTCAGCACAACCTTGACGCAGAGAAGATGCGTACACCCAGCATGGAGCTGTCTCAAGAGTAGGTTAAATGCGATACCCAGTCGTTGAGAAGTTAACGGGAGATGTAGATGAGATGTTTAGTCCAGACACGTTGACTGTGTTATTATCCCAGGATAACTCACCAAATAAATAAACAACACCCCCAGAGAAGGGGCAAGGCCTGGACGAAAAAACGCTCTGGTAACAGGAAATTTCTAGGACGAAATTTCGAACGCAAGAACGATTGTAGCGATAAGATTATAAAAATAATCAAACAACAACTTTAAACGTGTGTAAGGTGGGTTTCATGGAAGTACATGATTCGATTCGACTGTTTTCACCGCCCCAGCCATTACTAATTGAAAGAAAAATCAAGTTTAGTGAGACCTGAGACAATGCATATAGGTACATCCGTCGATTAATTCGTGAATACTAATGGTAAACATCCTCCTTAGAAAGAGCAGCGGAAATTCCTTGAGACTTCATCATCCCATGGAGCAAAAAAAAAGAAAAAAAAAGATGTTCTGGAGAGCTGACATTCCGACGTGCTAGCATGGTGATACGATGGAAGTGTGAGGATTCTACGCTTGGATTCTCAGTTCGGATATGGCTCTACGTCGGTCCAATCCATTCCCTTATTTTTAGCTTCTCAATATCCTGTTCAACGCCGAACCTGCGTCCCAATATATCCATGTTCAGAGCGGGATTACGACATAGACCCCGACTATATAAGCAAACGAGATCCTGAGCCATAAAAAAAATGATTTTATCGTTTTCAGAGTTTACGAACGTCTATTCCCAACGGGTAAGAAAGTTCCCGTCTCCTCTCGGTATACTAAGCTTTCAATGTCCCGTTTTTAAGGAACTGACCGATAAAAATGACAAAAACATGGTACACCATTCTTTATATTTACACTCAAGTTGAAATTTAATCAGCTCAGCCCATGAAACAAAAAAGTAACACCAGTGAAGAAACCTGACGATTTTTTGCGTAAAATGTAATCAATAGTGTGTGGGAAAGAAAAATTATTCCTTCTCAAGCTTTGAATTCCCGTGAGGACTAACAAGATTTTTATTTCAAATTCAATTTGAACTTCGATTTATACGCATCTTCCTTCAATGGTTGGCAAAATAAATAAAGTTATAAACACATTACCGGTGATGATCACCTCAAGCCGAGCTGCCGTTGTAACCTAAACATTGCGAACCTAGTGGTTTCACGTTGAGCAAGTGTACTAAATTCCGATATAAAGAATCACAATTGTGTTTGTGTGTGAGTGTGTGGTTACTGGTCCGAGAAACGAACGAGGAACATGAAGGGCGAGATTTGAATCATTGCATAGGGCACACACTTCCAATAGGCTTTCTCTCATGCTTGCCCCTAGGGTTCGCATTTGAAATACATTCATTTCCCTACCTTATTGCATTCGATATCTTTATTCGTAATTATGATTCTTTAGATTTTTTCACTTGCAGAAACGCATCTCCACTTCCCACTTACATCATGCGAGTTTAATTTTGTTTTCTCAGCGGCCGACTGTCTCACCACAGCTTCTCTGCCAGAATATTAAACCACAATTCGCTATTATGTATATCAACTTCCGCGGTATATTTCACAATACTACAGCTATATTCATACTCCTGTTTCCTCGGTCAAACTTTATTCCGCATAGGGACAAAAAAAATAAGAACCCGTACTCTCATGAGTCTTTAATAGGATATGCCAACCTATCATTACGATATATTTCAACAAGGAAATTGTTTTCTTTTAACGATTCACCTTGCATTTAACGTTAATCACATAAGATAAATCCAAGACTATTTTTCCGTAATTATTCAGAGGCTTGAGAGTCATTGCCAGATGAATAATATAGCAAGTTAATATAGCAACCACCATAATGAAGTACCTACCCCGCTAAGCAATGACGAAGCCGTTCACCCGCAGTGAAAGCTGAGCAATTTGAGCGAATTAACATTCTACAGCGCAGCCTGGTGGCTTGTTGCTTGCCTTTCACGCGTTGCTAACCCAATAAGTTACCAGAGTGCCACACTGTTACTCCATTATCAGTCACTTTTATTGCTAATGCATAAAAAAAGCTATAACACCTTTATAACAGCTGCTGAAACACTGTAAACCCTGATTTTATACCCACATATCATTCAGTTTTCGTCGTAACTAATACGACCCAACTAATGGTAGTACGTATTTTGATACTTTTTTTGTCAGTGTAATAATATTTACAGATATATTTCGAGTTAAATCGACGTTACACCAATGAGTTCAAAATCATCTAATGCTGTAGCAAAATCAAAATTAAATACTAGAGATCAAAAGAAACTCATTATGAATTTCTCCACGAATAGTGAACCATAATTAGCCCTATACATGACCACTCACAAATAGAGTGAGTTCATCAAGGATGTCCCTCTACTGCAAAAATATCAGCCTCATCCCAAGATAGTTCATAAATAACACAAGTTAAATTATTACATCCGTTGAACTGCAGAGGAAGCGAACGGATTGCTTTCAATAACATGATGATATTCCCTTAAATGGTACACGATGCCAATGAAAATCCATCTCACTTTCAAAATCTTGAAGATATTTTCACGAGTGGTTATTTTTCACGACTGACATCGGGTTATCAGAAGACGGAATGTCATCAATATTTAGGTCCTTTTTTGACGAATTTCATATCACTTCGTGGAAAAGCCAAGAACTAATGAGCTTCCAGCATTAATTACCAACGCGTAGCTCAAGTCTGTCTCGCACAAAACGGTGGGCCCGACCTGATAGAAAGGTACGTACATTCTTCGATAGGAAAGAGGAGGAAAAGCACGCCAATGACTAAGGTTGAAGCGGTAATTGTGAGCCATGGAGATCACATTTCAATAGTTTTTAAGACAGTCGAAAGAAAATGCTTGGAACACATTTCACTTTAGTGCTGTTTCCTGCGTTGGAACTCATCATACATGCAGTAACGGATGTAGTACAAGAGTTACGTCATTTTAGCATGCTGTGACTAGAGTTTCCGGTACTCTAAACGAAGATGAAATTATTGAATTGTGCTTTTTTTCGAAAATAGAACTCGCCGTGACAAGAAGATATTTCTTAGAATGATAATAATAATAAATGTATCGTTTCGGTTTGAACACAATTAGGTAAAAATTACGATATATATGTCATATTCCACGTGTTACGAGTCAATTTAGCATTGAATTGCCAAAAAAAACCAAACCGGTAAGATGAAATTTTTCCACTTACATCTATATATATCACTAACGAGAACACGTACGCAAAGTTTCACGCAAATCTCTACATAAACGAAAATCCAATCACCGTAAGGCCGTCCTGGTTACTAGGGATAGACAACCGACATGAGAGGTCATTTACGCCATTGAGGAAAGGTGATCTCGACCTTTGGTGGCGACGGGATTGCGAGTTATTACTAAGAATGGGCTATGAAGCCATATATTTCCTAGAGAAATAGAGACATTTTCATTACTCCCTAATAGGCTGTTACAAGAATGGAGGAAGGTAGCCTACCTTAAATAAAAAAGAAACGACCACAGCATAATGTCCTATCTATCGGACGGAGTATTACACCTGAAGTGCCTTCCAAATGACACCAATGAGAGGATCGGGTAAAATCTGGATTGAACCCGGACCCCCTGCGTGGGAAGCTAGTATTCACACTACCTCCCAACACAATCCCCAAGGTCGACCTATTTCGCATAAATATATTGAAACACTCGAGTTTTGCACAATATCATGTGATTAATCATATCCTATCCGCCAACAGGTTGGTTCGCTGCACTCTCCCTTAGTACGAGAGGGGCACGCGAGGCCAATGTGGATACCGACAGCCCTGCCGCCCCTGGAAGTCGACGGGGGACCGAAGAAGGCCGCCTCGGCGGAGCAACCCGCGGGGACCCTGGCCGCAGCCGTGGGCCCCCTGGGGGAAAGGGACCTTGCTGGCGAGGGAAAGGCGGAGGACACGGTGTCCATCGCGTCGTCGACGCACTTCACCGTCGTGGGCGGCTACGCGGGCGGCCGAGGAGTCCGCGGGGGTTCCCGCGGCCTGAAGGCGGGGAAGATAACAGCCCTCGTGCTGTCTATGTCCCTGCTCATCCTCATCGGCATACTAGCGGCCATTCTCTTCCTGGAAGGTGAGCGTGGCTGGACGCGTGTGGGACCGATTAACCAACCACATAGTGGGTGGTGGAGGGGGCGAAAACGGGGAATTTAAGGCGATAATCAACGCGCGGTTCTCGCCGCTAATTTACACAGCCTGTTCATGGCCCAAACCTACGTCTCCCTGGTGGCCGCGTTATTGTCACACGACTTTATTACGCTTTCCCGGGTTCATCTACACGTCACGTTTACAGCAGGGCTATCCCACAGACTTTAGTAAATAAATATCTTTGGGCTACTAAAGTGACAAATTTATAGTCGCTAAGTAATAAATAAAACAAACTGATATTAAATTGGCCACGATGATGTTGCCATCAAGACTGAGAATTCCTACATTAATTTATCATATATATGACTATCACAACCGAAACACATATTCGACTAACGAAAGTATGTACAACTTCTGAATTACCAGTTGAATAACCATTCTTGAATCACAGCCTTGAAAGGATGTATCTGAAGAGGAGACGATGGCTCAATGCAGAGGAAAAAATAACTACATAGTTCATCACCTTAAAATTGCATAAAGAGACTATCTCTATCTAAGCAAGCTATCCAGTCTCATACAAATTTTTAATTCAACAGGATTTCTTGACGTTATGTTCAAATGCATTTCTCTATTGAAAATTAAGATGAACTGCCCACTTATTGAGAATAATTAAAGTTGATGGTACTTCATTGTCCTTGAAACTTACATCAAAATGTCACAAGAAACATCCAATTAAATATTGACAATCATAGCATGGGAGCTCCCACAGCAAACTTGAAAAGCAATTAATGAATTAAATTTTGAATTAATTACAATACACGGCTACAGATGCATAATATCCACTTGAATGATGAAGTAACATTTTTTTTCTCTTTACAGTGAGAGCAAGAAACATGCATTGGCCGAAATCTACATGAGAAGAAAATTCACATCATATTACTTCTTTAATTTATAAATGCCATAAGTGTAATTTTATCATATCAGTATGCCTTATTACACCCATACAAAATGACAGAATTTAATCATGAAATGCAAGTTACATAAGAAAATTGTATTCATTATGGAAGTGCATTTACAGGATTCATGTGATAGTGTTAAATATATTCTTCCAAAGAAAATGGCTGTGAGGTGTATATGAAGTATGATGCTTAGCGTCTCAAGTTAAGTTAGCATTAGGTTAAACTAATTTTTTAAAATAAATTAATTTTGTAGTAATGAAAATACTGAAATAAACCTGTAATAATTATCTGTTAAAATAATAAGCAGATATAAGATTACATTTGAAATACATTGAAATTGCAAATCACAAAGTGATTAATTTATCATTCACTCAATTTCCCACATCCTTTCAACGAAAAGAAGAGATACTCTAACTGCATACCAGAATATCCACTGATTATAAAATATCAGAATCCATCCAACTAACATCCATTAAATTGGATAGTAATGTATGTGTAAGTGAAAACCATACCTTGCTGAGTAAGTATAAAAAGAGTGCTGAGGGTTAAACATACAAAGGGAAATTACTTGTAAAGCTACCTCATGGTAGGGTCAAACTCTATTCATGTTATTTCACAAACCCTAATCTAATTGAGAGATACAAATGTTCTTTAATCAGTAATTTTAAGAAACAGCAGATAAAAAGGAAAGTGGAAAGAGGCAGAGTTGATATCATTCACCCACATCATAATCAGTATCATGAAAGAGGCTTCGGCAAAGCACGCACCTGAACCATAATAAGGATAAAAGCCATGTACTAAATTCAATGAACACCTCACATCACCATAAAATTAGCTGCAAATCCTTATCTCTACAGAATCAATACAGAGTCCTGAATAATTGGTGCTTTCAGGTGTAACTTTATAGAATCATTTCAGATAAGAATGAAACACTAACTTTGCTATTCCTTATTATTTAATTTAGGTACCACTCATGTTTAGATACTCAAAGTCATCTTCAAAAGGCATCCAATGTCATAATCACACCAGGAGACGATGCTGAACATTGAAACCTTGGACTACCTAAATAAAATAATGAGGAATCACAAAGTTTTTCATTCTAAGTGAATCACAAAACTTCACAAAGAGTTTTTATATTGACTGTCATTCCCTCAATCACAGATTATAAAATGGAGGGAACATATGGAGGAATTTCATTGTGATGCAATGTACTTTCAAATAAAATAAAAATAATATTGAGACTGGGAGAAAAACAAAACAGGAAACAAACACGAAACTAATGCAGATGATCTTGTAATATCGATTGCTCACAACAATAGTGAAGATAATACATAGGCAAACATAGATGTTGAAGCATGGGGCTGATTGCATCATAATTAGGGAAGAACAATGTGACATACAACCATCGAGAGGGAAAAAAAAGATAATGCATGGATGAGCCAAAAAGAAAAGCAAGGGAGAACATGATAGCAGAGGGAAGAAACCAAAGTATATCAGGTATAATTTGTCATTCTTCCACATGGTTCCCGAGTGTAATAAGTGATAAAAGAAACAGTTTCCAATGTGTCGCATGCAACCAGACAAACGTCAATTATGAATGGTGAACAGGATAAAATAATCTCTGGAAAAAAATATGAAGACTACATGAAATGGGACTGAATGAGTTTGGAAAGAAATAAAAATGAAGCAGAAAATCCTGTTGCAGGAGTAAAATTCCATGATATTAAAATAAAGTATAGCTTTTGATGAAGTTGTCAAAACAGCGATAAAATAAAGGCAACAGAATGGTGAAGAATTTCAGCAAAGAATGATTCTTTAAACTGTCAAAAAAAATTAAATCAATTAATAATAATTTACTTAGCTAATGAGTATTTGAAACTTGCATTATATAGAGAAGCTAAAGGTAGAAATATGCATACTTCCAACAATCAAACAGTACTGCATACTTATTTCATGAAAAATACTTAAACCATTTAGGATGAACCAAGGTAAGAGAAAAATAACCCTTAAAACATGGGATTCTGATTGTTTCATTGTTATGGCCATGTAAAATGACAACAGTGAGACTAGGAATCAAGAATTCAATGAGAATCAGATTAACAAAGAAAAAGGGTTAACAGATGGTAAGACAAACAATACAATAACAAAGTCTAGGAAACTGTAAAAGCTACAGAATCCTTGTAATATTTAAGGACTCAAGCAATCCCTATTAGTCAAAAGTAGAAAGCCGATGAACTTGAGTCAACTCAGTTTTTGCTGTCAATATGAATAGCAGGATTCAAATTATGTAGCTTAGATGCCCTCCCTAGAAAGGCCAAAGAGTTTTTAAGCATCAACAATGATGTAAGTATTATGTCACAATCTCAAAAATTGCAAATCCATGGAGTTAAGGATTCATTGTGGCTGTGACATCATCTCCATGATACTATCAGTTCAGAGTCCTTGAATGAGGCCTCAGTCTGGCCACCTGGTGCTATCATAACCCCATAATACTATTCACAGTATAACCTCCCTAAATTGTCACAAACCACTAGTGAAGAGCCACCAACCAAACCAAAGCCAACAAAAGGGAGTCATGCAGATCTAAGAACATTAATTTAAATGGGATTTGTAACCAGAACTCCAATCAACAGAAAGGTTTAAATTCAAAAGAGTATTTATGATGGAATCATCTGGTAACCTACCTTTTCCTAACAATAGACATAAACATTTTGTTTCCACTCCTTAACCAAATAAATAGTTCAATACAACTCAAGTAAGAAGCTTTTCCTCCTTTTTCCAGTTACTTGAATTGTATCACTTAATGGCTTAAGTATGTAAACAATGGGGGTATAGGTATAAATCATCAGTCAATACATTTTGGTTCCACTAGTGTCAATTGCTTGACCATTACGAAATGTATCACATTTTAGCATTGTTGCTCGTTGGTTCAAGATGTTAAAAACAGTAAATTAAGTAGTTTTCAAATTTCATTGCTTAAACAATCTTTCCCCAAACTAAGATTGCACAAATGATTCGGAACGCAGCCACTTATACTCGGGTGCAAAGATGCTCACCACCATGGGCGTCATTCGCCACGAAAAAAAATTGACTTGACCGGGATTTGAAGGATATTCGGGTTCGAATCCCGATCAAGTCAACTCCTCCTTTCACGGCGAATTTCACCCTCATTATACACCTAATGATCATCATAGGCTGGCATATTACAGGAGCATATTTTTGCATTTGCATTAATATAGCGATGACGTTTCAAATCTAGGTTCAGCCACGGCCAAAGCAAATGAGTCCCAACTTTACTAGCGTAATAAGTAATAAGACAATGGTAAGATGAATCAGACACGATAACATGAAGAAGCACTTTTGCACACCACAAAAACGGGTGTAACATTTCACAGGATTGAATTACGACTCTTTCATGTCGGTTTCCGAGGTTTTGTGCCTCGTTGATTCTGCTCACGCAATCTAAAAATTCCCTCTAGGAAGCTAGTTTTCTTCCGGTAAACGCCACAACTGCTGCCATCTAACGACAGTCCGGCTAACCCATTGGCTCTGGTCGCGGCCTCGGAGGCTCTAGTAATCGAGTGGAATAAGGAAGAGCACGTAAACATAAGAACGAGAAAGGATTTCAGAAATAATATCTACGGCGGAGACGAAAAAACATCGTGCTCTAACGAATATATACATTCCAACGACTATGATGACTCTTTGGAGTAAAATGGATTAAGGCTAAGCGCAAATTTACGATTCTTTGTGAACTGAGTTCAACAGTTGAAGTAAAGAAATCATTTCTTCATTGGTCTTATTTAACTGTCCGGCTTTCCGTAGCGGATTGAATGTCACAAGTGATTAAAAGAAAGTCACAAACTTGCTTGATAATTGCGACACACAAGGAAATTATACACATTCAATGCTCCTTTTTTTCAAAAATTGAGGTTTATCCTAACAATAAGATGAACCGGTGAAAAAAGTTATTATTGTTGATAATAAGTAATCCACCGGCGAAGGTAGGTTTAAATAGAACCATAAGTATAAAAATGCGAGCGTCCTACCCTTCATTAGCCAGACCATAGAAAATCTTCTCTTTTATCTTCTTCCCCACTTGGCCAATATCCTTCACTCTACCGTGCCCATAAGCAATCCCATGCCCTGCATTACATCCAAAGCAAATATACACAAGAAAATTCATACGTCTAGTCATGAGCAACTGCTAAAGAAAGACCTTCAGGAAAACCAAAAGTAGTGTGATGAATGCGAGATTTTAAGGTGCAAATGGGTAGTTGTCAATTCCTGGAAAAACAACCCTCCCTAGCGAACAATGCAAAAGGCATACCAAGAAATTAAACGGGTAGAATCTAAAAAAAAATCCTTTACCTAGACTGTCCTATGATTTTTCATTGAGAAATTACAGCTAGATGATTACAGGTAAAGCTTATTATTTAAAAAAATAGAAATTATTATTAAGGGTGATGTATAAGAATGATGTTTAAGGAAGAGAAGGAAAACACAAAAATACTACAATGTAATGCCAAACAGTTTCAATATTTCATAATTTTGATTAAAAATAAATAGAATAGCAGTGATTTCATTCACATCTGCTCCTTCTAGATAAATGAACTCGACCTAGCCAGACCTGAAACTGTCTCACATAAGAGAACTTAGGAAGTTCCAACATGTTAGACCTCATATGGAATATTCTAGCAGATACTGGGACCCCTACATAGTAGACTGAAATATCAAGCTAGAAGTGGGCGTCAAACATTGTCAAGATAAGAACGAGTCCATTGTGATTGTTAACTACGAGTTACACACTAACACAAAAACTAGAGAAGAGAATTCACTATCTGATCATATTGTGAAATGTAGATTCATTCATATACATGGTCTAAAAGGTTCAATTTCTCTTCTCACAACAAAAATATTTTACAGAAACTGAAACACTAAGCTTGATAAGATCATAAGGATAAAATTAGGGAATTAAACTGCTAATCAAACATTTTTAAAATTTTTGTTTTATCCATGAATAATTAGACTGTAATTGCAACCAATAATATGATAGCAACAGGAAGTGCAATAGGTGGCCTACACCATGCCATTATTGCACATACAACAGCAACATTACAATATTTTAAAAAAGCTTGTTGCCCACCAAAAAAAATGACCATGCCACTGGCATCCTCAGACTATCATATGGCACCTACTACAGATATATCTGTCCATTCTACCTTTAGAATCACTTCAATGTATATCTCGCACACATCAGATATCTCAGAATCAAGGAAGAAATGGAATCATCACCTAAGGGCTGGGCCTTAACTGACGTGTGATTCCAATTATAACATTTTCTGTTGGTACTTAACAAATACATGTGTTTCTAAAAGAAAAACCAATTGAGAGTGGGAGGATGAGTGAGAACATTACAAGGCTGGCCAAAAATGGATTACATCACCATTTATAGCACCTAAGATAAGAACTACAACAAATGGCAATATTGACAAATACTTTGCCAAAGAAGAAGAGAATGAGATTAATTTGAGGAGTTGTTTGAGAAAATGACTGGAGTACTCCGAAATATGGCAGTATTTTTAAGGGATTCAGAAAAAAGGATTATGTGATCTGACAATGGCAAAGGAACAGTAGTTAGTTCTCATTTTTAACTTAAGTCAATGCTTCATTTTTCTATGCTGAAAAGATAAGACAGGAAGTACTTGTTACCAACACAGCAAGAAAATAGATATGAATGTTTGGGTGATTAACGCCTAAGCTAAATGGGTACTTTTGGTCATTTTAACATTCAATAGGACAAAAACAGTGAAGGAGGGATCATTCTTTCTAAGTCTGCAATAGATGCTCTGGGGAAATCTTTTCCAAATTAAAAAAAATAGTGTTAGAAGCAAAGTAAGGGAGAACAACATCTTGAAAGTTAAATGAGTAAATTTGGATCTCCCATTAACTTAAATGAGTAATACAAAATTGCAAGTGATAATTTTGAGGTTTCTGTGGTTGGTTTTTTTTACTGGAAAACTTGCCGTTAGAAAATATCATATTTTACAACAGATTGTAAACTAGGGCTTACACGAGTACATGCTTGAGGCTTCAAGAGACAATGCTCTGCTGTATCTACAATTGGGTGATGAGGGAGGAGAATTCGCTCTGGGATGCAACCTACTAAGCACTGTATGCATGACCAAGCCAGTATCTCAATGACAATGTTGCCATACACCAATATGATTGAAAATAATTCCCCAGTGGTATCCTTAAGTTATACAACTACCTTAGGGACCGTGGTTTTGCCTTGAAAATTTATCTTGAACCAGCTGACCTTTGACCATCCCACACAGCTGTACAACCAAAACAAATTAGTCTTCCCACTAACTTGATCATTCTTAGCATACAAATTCTTTCAATTTGCAGAAAGTGAGGGCTATCATAAGGTACATTTGAAGCAGTAAACTTATTTTGGACAAGATGAGGAATTGAAAGGTACACAACAGGGATCAAGTCATAACCACCAGTAAGACTTTTAATCTTAAGTTGGTAACACTCGTAAAAATTATGTCTTCACTTTTTATATTGCTTTGTTTTCTCTTTCCCTATTCCTTCAATAAAACTATCTCCTGCCAACCTTCCTAAGTATGTTGGATCTTGAGATTAGAGCTCATTTACTTCAACAATATTTTAGTTTGTAAATGATCAACATCATACAAGTTACGATAAGTCACCAGCATGGGACTACTCCATATCCTTATTGTCCAAAGAACATTCCCTCCGTCTATTTTTCCTACATTCAGCAGACAGGGACTCCTTTCAGAGAGGCTTTGTAAACCATTTATTTTGGATCGCCTCTTATATACCACTACTTTTATGGAAGATTTCTACGAAAGTGTGTAGGATGCTTTGTCAATATATTTCATTTCTCATCCTTCTGTGAGATCAAGTTTTCAATATTTTTACAAACTTGAACCATTGTTAGTAACTTTTATGATGTGTTACCAGGAGTGAAGAGCCAAAATACTATTACCATTATATGGTAAAATGAGAAGAGTAACATTACAATTCCACATAAATTTACTTCACACACAACTTAGGCATCAAAATAACATGTCATCATTGGTGTGCCACGGTGAAACCAAGGCTGTGTGTGAAGTAAATTAATGAGGAATTACAAGGTTACTCTTCACATATAAAACACTGACTGAATTCCATTATGTCACACCAGAGACAATGAATTTTCTGACACTGATAACCTGATCAAAAGGATGACAAAATCTGGAATGAACCACCATTAGACAAGAGTTCCAGAAGGACTGAGTGATAAATATAATACAGTACAGGCAGAGCCATATAGAGAATCAAGGAGAGCCCTCATCTTTGAAGTTGCATGTTGTCACCAGCAGGAGCTGCTGTCCTCGGCAATTGAGAGCAATATGGAAACAACAAGGAGCATGACTACACAGAAACAAGCATTCCCTGTTATCATATCCTACTCCAAGAACTAATGTGACAATCCTCTACAAAATTTAGGGTAAAGAATGCTGGTAAAAGAAGCTGCTGGAAGTAACTGATCCTCAGAGATACCTAGAGGTTCAAGAGGACCAAAGGACTGACATGTCTGAGCAACAAGTTCAGGCTTCCTCTTCGATAGATTCCCCATTGATAGCTAAACTAAATTCAGTATCATTCAAAGAATGAAAGTCTAAACCATGTACAATTAATACAACATTCTCACAGGAACAAATGATGAATACCAAGACTAGCCACTGTATTACCATTACTAACTCCTGTAAGTGCAGGTAAGTGCAAAATTACTGGAAGGAAAAATCATATGCCTTGATCATGACTTGAGCACTGATCTGTCAATATTGGTCTGAATACTTTAGCCAGTTAAGCTCCTGAAGAGTCCCATTTCCCCAATGGATTTTTGAGGGTTTTCTGGGAGGAGGACACCCTAGTAGCTGACCTGGCTTAGACACTCGGCATGATATTGAGAGATCAGGGTTTGAGTCTCAGTCAAGGAGAATGATTTTTCCTTTTTGGAATTTAGCATTACATTGAAATTTGAATTACAATAAAAGTTAAAATACTAAGTATAATCATCCTCACTAGATGGTCAATGAAAAAATAAAAAAAATCTGCCTTATTTTAAAAACAGGGGAACTCTGACAATTTTAACAATTTTAGCCGTGGATTGTTTAAATGAAAAGAGGAAGTAAAAAGACCAACTCACATACATTCAATTTGAAGCCGAAGGAAAAATTAATAAAAAGAAAATTGTGCACAGAGAAAAAAATCTACCAGCTGTGCTTGGCTGATAACACCAATTTTACCAACGAAAAGGGAACATTTAACTCATGTTGCAAACTGCAAGGTATCACTATGAAAATGACAATGTCCTGACTTTGTCTACCAGCAACCTGTACTAACGAGTGCTTAGATATTTTGGAAGCAGATGAATTGTGGCTAGAGATTGCTGGAGCAAGAAAAATATGGTCTGAGTACTCTTCAGCCGAGAATGTATGTCTTCTTTCAGACTCAGAGCAGAGCACAACAGCTGCCAACACAAATCTTGAAGTAAGGCAGCACGACATTTTACGACCCATAAGATACATTGTTTTTACTAGCACATGCATTCTAATACAAGCCTGTCTTATGGATTTCAGTTAAGGTAGACTTCCATGCATTCAATATTAGGCATCGAATATAACACAGTAAGAGGTCTATCTACATTTACCACACACTAGAAATGGGACAAAATGAACTGGAGAGTTCAAATTGAACAGTTCTGAGAAATGATCTAATCAGTAAATGAATGGTTCACACATACTACCTGTTCTGCACAGTAATTAAAAGTTAGAGCCAAGTACTACATTGTAAGAAAGAAGCAGCAGAGGGCCGTAAATTGTGTTCATCGAGTTCTTTCGAGTGCCAACAGATGGAAAGACTAGAACTGCCCATTGTATTTACTTCCTAAAAATTATAAACATTAACAAGTATTGATAATCATTTTTGCATCTATAATCTAACCCAAAATATAAAAGAGCAATGTATGGATAAATATCAACCATTTTCCTGCCGTGTACAATAATTTTTTATACCAACTCAACGTTTCATTCTTCCTACTGGTAACGTCATCAGGAGACTGACTATGGAATCAAAAGGAGGTTGAAGAATGGAATATTTATTGAGTTTATATGAAAAAATTACTCTATGCAGCAGAAAAACCTAAAAATGGTAATTGTGATAATACAACTCACTGCAAAAACCTTATGGACTGTTGGATCATAAGGGCCAGAAAATGTTGCACCTCATTAAAACAGTTCAGAGCACTATACATGGCATGTCTATAACACATCAGCAAAGTTCAGGTAAACATAGAAGCAGCACAAGGAAGATTGGAAGCCATGAAAATGTGGCAATTCCAATGAATGGCAAAAACAAGTGGTCAGAGAGTGGACTCTAAGACCCATTTCAAATGGTACTTAAACACAAGAATCAGTGTGCAACTAAATATGATAGTTTTCCAGTCCTGTGCGATACAGAATCAGTATTCTGGCTAGTAATCACAACTGCTATCATACTCAACTGGGGTACTAGATTTTATAATTGATTTGATACTAGTAAGCTGCTCTTGAGTATCACCTAGAGGCCTTAACCCAATCATGTAAGCTTCTACAGCCACAGCCCAATCTCCTACTACTTAAATCAGAACTATCTCTACCCCATAGTAATAAGAAATCAACAATAAACAAAAATTGTTCTGAGTTTTTTGGCCACTTGATACAATAGATTGGTTAAATAAAAATTATAGATTACATGCACCACAATAATAATTAAAATACATCTCCTTTGTCAGTACAAGTTCAATGAGAATGTGAGGAATTTTAAGGCAGCCCTATTAATATTGCAAAAATCAAAATACAACTTGGATGCTAGGTCTTCAGTTGATCAAGCATCACGTGAAACAGGCTTAAGATAGCTAGGGAGAGAAGATACCACATGAAAGCAGTGTAAATTGGTATACAGACTCATTCGACATATTCTGAGAAATAACAGCCACCAGAAAACAATAATGGAACAAACAACCAATAAAAAGAACAATCGAGGTAGAATAAGGATGGAACATATGAAGCAAATTATAAAGAATGGCAAATAAGGAATTATAATAAGCTGAGCAGTTAACAGAAGATAAGAGGGAAGCTGCAGCAAGCCAATGTTTGGACTGATGACTGCTTTTGATGAGCAACAAAAATTCATATGCATTTAAATTCAAGATAGTCAATTCCCAGAAGACCCTCAATTTTTTTTCCCAACTTTCTAGGGAAATATGTCCCAAATTTAGAAGTTCTTCAAATGCATACCAAGAATGACAATCAGACTTTGAAATGTGAGTAAAATAGTTATTTCAAGAAAAATGACCCATGCAGTCCAGGAAACTTGTGCACAGAATATCCACCTAACACCACAATCTTCTCTGTAAAATCCAGCCAACTCCACAATCTTGACATCTTGTTAAACAAATGGCCAAGATTATATTTTAAAGGGGAAAAGATAACATAACATTCACAATAAGTGCAAAATTTCCCAGAGAAAAAAAATGCTCTCCTTGATCAGAACACAAACCTGGATCTTTGAAAGTATTAACTAGCTACAGCACGCAGTGCAATATCTAGGGATTACAATTTGGGTCCTGTTTAAAGCAATGGATTTTTCAACTTTGGAAGTTTACACTTATGTGCACCAACAGGAAACTTGATAAAATCAATACAATGGCTAGTCCCTAAAAATTTGTGAAAATAACATTAATTTAAACTACAAACACTCACAGAATAGAAAAAGCTATTTTAACTATGTACTTTAATGGACTGACCCTTTAGTTATATCTATAGTGCTAGCATAACATAACCTTCACTTACCTCCAACTCAGAGAGCGTCTGTGTCCATCTGTAGTTAGGTAGATCACAACCATTCCCAGCATTAGGCTTCAACTTCCCTTTTTCTTTGGGGTCATCTTCTTCCTCCTCCCCTTCCTTCTTCTCAGGCGTAGTAGCTGCCTCACTATTTCCTACAGGTGCACCATTTGTATCAACCTCCAATTTTGCCTGGTAAAATATAGGCAAATGAAAGAATTTTTCAGGGAAAAAAATACATTATAATCACAAAGATGTCCAATAATCTAAATTTTTAGGCATAACTTTCAGAGGCAAAATAACTGATGCTAGTTAAAGCCAACTCGAGAAAAAGACACAGACCACAGCCAATTCATCTAAGTATATTTTTCTAATGATACCATAATAATTCCAGAATTCCAATCATAAAATTGTCTCATACAGCATTCTGCATCTACCAACTGCTTATCACCAATGCCACGCTAAGACAGATTTTACAGCTTGTTTGACGGACCAATACAACTTTTTCACATTACTAGCAATATGTCATTATGAGAAGTTCTGTGCTTTCAATACTTAAAGATGAAGGCCACCAAGTCTAAGACTGAATCCATTTCTTTAAAGCTACATCCATGAAATAATGTACTGTGGCAATTTGCCCATGTGACCTAACTAAAGCAAATGAACACACCAACTTTACTTTTTCTTTGGAGTATCTTCTTACTTAGTGAATATTATCTTATCTAATTTCATTTCCTTTTTTCATTACACAAATACTTTCAATTTATGAAGAATATTTCAGACTGAGAAAAATAAATGCCAAGGGAGAGAGACAAGAAGAGTTCTGAAATGAGAAGAATGTGGTAGAAGTTAACACTATTCGAGCAATATCGGCGTACGAGGTCCACATCAAAGATGCCAGGTGATATTGCAGGATACCAAATAGACAACATACTTGTCAGAGTCAGATTTAAGAACAAAGTAAAGCAGTGCAAGAAGTATCCTGGTGTTGTTATAAACAGTGACTTCAACATAGTTCTGGAGAGCCGCCTTTGATACAAAACGATTAAGAAGATAACACATGATCCAAGATGAGACACAAAAACACTGGCCGAAGGGAACCAGGGAAGATTTGCCACTACAGCCGACAAGAAACTTAAAGATAGACAAAATGGGCAATGAAGAAAAATGGTATGAACTAAGGAAGGCAATCATAGAAGTGTTAGAAGAGCTACTGGTGCACAAGAGGGCCGACACAAAGTAGCCATGGATAACAATGGAGATTAGGAAACTAATAGAAAAAAGAAGAAAATACAAGAACCCCAGAAACAAAGGTGAGGCAACCCTAGGGTGTCCCATTTTGCATTGATATCTCAAACTCATGGATCTTAGAGTCTCAAATGGTGACATTTGGTGAGAAAATGAAGGGTGTGAAAAATTTCTGAAATCAGATTATACCTAGAGATCACGCACGCAGCTTTTCGTTTAACATGGGGGCTCCCATAAACGCTAGCTGCCCGTTTGAAAAACCCACCCTCACAGGCCTCCACGCCACCTTCACCATTTCTTCCCCAACTATCGAAGGTTCTGTTACGTAGGCTTAAATTGGTTACCACTTTGGAAGGGGGGTAAGACTGGTATGTAAAGAACAAAACCTTGTATTTAGAACATTTACAGATAAAATGGAAATAAGAAGCTCCATGGTAGGGACTAGAACTAAATTCTAAAGTCACTCTTTTTGAGAATATCTATTACATTTTCCTCTCAAAATATTCCCATTGAAGACTGTGAGTGGCTTTTTGGTCATCTTTGGCATAACTTTTCGGTGTCTGGAGACCATTTTGAGTAGATGCTGCATTTTCTCCTCATCCTTGGTCAATCCAGCTGGAGAATACTCCTTAAGGAGAGCAAAGCCACACTCAGCGAGGTTGTTAACGACCCCCCTCCCTAAGTTGTAACAACTTTAAGCCTACATATCAGAACCTTCGATATGTGGGGGAAGAAATGGTGGAGGGGAAGTGAGGAGGCCCGTGAGCACAGGCTTTTAAAACTGGCAGTGCACATTTATGGGAGCCCCCATGTTAAACGAAAAGCTATGTGCACAACCTCTAAATACAATCTGCTTTCAGAAATTTTTCGCACACCTCATTTTCTCACCGAATTTCACCATCTGAGACACTAAGACCCATGACTTTGAGATATCAATACAAAATGGGATACCCTAGGCAACCCTCTACAAGAAGCTAAGGAACCAAGTCAATGAGAATACAAGATGGCCAGGGAGAATTTTATCGAAAGCTTCTGCAAGGAAGTCAACGAAAATATGAAGAAGGGAAACACCAAAACAGCACACAAGCTAGTGAAGAAACACTTCATGGAGAAAAAAATGAGAAGCAACAACATCAGGGATACGAATGGGAATATACTGATAGAGGATGAAGACATAGGGAATAGATGGAAGCAATACAAGGAAGAACATAGGCAATGCCACTGAAAGAAAACCTGGTGAATTATGAGAGTGAGGTTGATGAGGAAGACCAGGGCACACACATACTGAGGACTGAATTGATAAGACTAGTAAAACACCTCAAGAAAAATGAAGCAGCTGGAGCACACAACATCAAGAGAGAAATCATCAAAGCCCTACGAAGTAAAGCTGAGGGCAACCAGAAGGAAATTATCAAAAAATAGCTACCAAAGTTGAAGCTTCAAAAGCTACCATAGCTTCCAGAGGTCTTAAAAAGAGGCATGATGATGGTATTACTGAATAAGACAAGGACTGAAACTTGAGTACAGAGCTACACACATCAAAAATACACAATTAATAAGCTGAAAGATGGAAAGGGAAATTGATGACTATCTCTCAGAAAACCATTTCAATTTAGGAAGAACAGAGGTAACAGGGAGGCCATACTCTTCCTGAGAGTAATGATAGAGAAAACAATGCATGTGAAAAAGCCATTGTATGATGCATTCATGGGCCTGTAGGGGTTTTCTGTAATGCGATAGGGCATTGTATATAACAGGTTGTAAACGAAAGTCCTCTCTTGCATCAACACCCTCTTATTGAAAGTGCGTTTTTCTAACTCACCTTAACGACAATTCATCGATGCAAAACATGACCAAAGATAATGTTTAACTTTATTTTTGCATTTCAATTAAAAAGTGCTCTTTAAATAAAGAAAATTGCCTAGACAAATTTAATATATCGTGATTGAACTATAGTATCTATTACATTGATGATAAATACATAAAGTCGCCCTCGTCTTAGGATTTTGACTTCCTAAACAGAACAAATATCAAATGTTTAAATGAAACTTGTGGCTAATGATTGAGTCATTTCTATAAATATTCATTACGGAGAGAAATTTTCCAATGAGTTCCACGTTTTAATCAGTGTGTGCACCATACACCTCATGCATTCCTTGATTTAAGTTAATGTAATGAACTTTTCCAATGAACCACTGCCATACCAAAAAAGGTCTTAATGAATCCGTTAGGTGCATCGCCAACTCAGGAGTTACCCTAAATGCTTTCAAAAATTCTCCCACAGGCTGTTCGTAGGGGTTGTGGACATCATGTAAAATCCTGCACTGGCTAATTTACTTGCCCAACTCTTTCCTTCGAGCACCATCATCTCCCAAGCAAGAATGGAGAGCCATCCTAATGAATATATGGCTCATCATGTTTTCGAATAACAGTGATAGTCATACAAATTTCCAAAAAAATCCAAATAGGTTGTTAAATACAGTGGTTTATTGAATAACTCCAAGTAATATATTAATGAATATCATTATTTAAAAAATAATACTTCAATGGATTTCAATCACTATAATTGAGGAAATAAAGCCGTAACACATAATAACATCAATATACATTCATTTACCTCAAGGAATTACTGAAAATTCTCGCTGTACCTTGAACTAGTAAACAACACCGTTTCCACAACAATTCCCTTTTTCGAGCTTCGTTAAGCTTATCGGAGGGCACTCAATGCTCCGATAGCTTACCAACAAGTTTCGCTAATGCTATCGACAAATTTTGTTAAAGATTGCTAAGAGAAAACCGATTGTCTTTAGTTTAGATTTTTGATAAGCTAACGACGTAGCAACGTCGATAAGACTTGCTATCAAGCTACAGAAAACCCCTGCAGGAGAAAGCATTCGACAATGTTAGTGGAACAAGATGTTCAGACTACTGGAAATTCTCAGAAGGGATTACAACAATAGACAAATAATCCACCAACTATACAGGAAGCAAGTCATCACAATGAATGAGAGATAGAAGATAAATAGTAGCTAAAATCAACAAAGGAGTAATACAAGAATGCATCTTCTCCAGCACTGTTCAACATGTACTTGGAAGAGCCAATGTTAGAAGCACAAGAAATTGAAATGAGCAGAATTAAGATAAACATAGAAGAAATAAACATGCTCTGCTTAGTAGATGAAACCACAGTCATAGCTGGAAATCATGATTTTCAAAGGTCACTAAACGCAATAGACAAAGTTCTCCAAGAATACAAGATGAAAATAAATAAGATGAACACTAAAATCCTAGTATGAACAAGAGAAGAGCTGAATGCAGAAGTCACACTGAGGGTAGAGAAATTAGAGCAAGTGGATAGCTTCACCCATCTTGGAAGTACCATCACGTTGGTCAGAAGAATTACAATGGGCATCAAGTAAAGAACATCTCAAGACAAGAAGGCAATATGGCGAAAAAAACAACTGCTGTGTTCAAAGAAGATAGGACAACAAACAAGAAAACAGCAAGGTAATACATTTGTATGGAGCCTGACACACTATGGATTGGAAGCATGGACCATTGGAAAAGCTGCTCAGAACAGACTAGAAACCTTTGAAACCTGGTTCTGGAGGAGGATGCTGAAGATAAAATGGACGGACAAAATAATAAAGGATGAAGTTCACAGAAGAGTAAAAGAGGAAAGGAACCTATGGAACATGAAACAGAAAAGAATGACCAGATGGATTGGACACACTCATTGAAGGTCAAGTACAAGGAAAAGTCCCCAGAGGAAGACCCAGAAATAAGTTCATGGACCAAATAAAGAGGAAAGTACATAGAAAGAGCTATCAGAAAATAAGGGAGCTAGTATTAGATAGGAAAGGGTGAAGGGCTGCAGTCAACCAATCTCAGGATTGAGTGACCAATGACGATATTTTGTTTACCTTTTCCTGAAATGATCATATCAATGCCATCAATTTAATGACAAATAAGAACAAATTCATGCCATATGTAGCATACATTATGGATGTATTGAAAACAGTAAGACAATAGAAAATAACCTTCATGACAAAAAAATGTCCAAGAGTACTGTGCACAGTTACATTATCACACTAAATAGTCTCAAATAGGCCTTGAGGAAGAAAGTTTTCCAGAGGTACAGCAATCCTAAAGTAAGTGAATTACTGGCTCTGCTATGTGCGTGACAATCTGCATCTATAGTCTGGTAAAAACGGCAGCTAGTCAACTTCTCACATACGATGAACTTGCTCAACAAGAATACTTTATTCACAATGGAGAAAGGGCAAGAAATTTCACTCTCTTGACCAAAGCATATCTATTTTTAAACATACTTTTGGCAATCACTGTAAACATCAATAACCCCCTAAATAATCTTCAATAGGTGTTATGCACTACTCTTTGATATTTACCACTGAAAGTCTATGAAGAAAAAGACAATGATGGTACTAAGAGGTAATACTTTAAAAATTCAAGCTAATTGAAAAATAATGTAGGTGCTACATTCAGCCTTCATTGAAACCTTAATAATTTGTGAATCGTAAATATAAATCATAAAAGTCTAAGTGTTATTGGTATGTTACAGTCTGCACGTAAAAGCTGTGGCCGTAAGTTTTGACAAAAAACATTGTGCAAATTTCAACATTCATTAAGGTAGTCATTGACATTTCTGGCATAGCTGCTTGACAGTTTACAGACGAATTTATTATGCAATTTAATATACTGTACAGATGTTATTGTACATTTGTTCAGGACTTTCCAGGTTATATTTGGTGTAAAACTCTCATGCTCAAATATGGTGTTAAGTAATGCAATGAATATGTATTTTATACATCTCTCCACTTATAGCTATGCAGATAATTTCTTATCCTCTTTCTTTCATTCATCCTTTTCCATTTTATCAGTAGATTAGGGGGGTTCAAATGTAGCACCCAAAGGTTTTGTTTTCAGTTACAAACAGAATGGGGTGGTGGCTGAAAAATATAATTTTATACTTTTCAAAACATTTTTATCGAACATTAACCCTTCTAACTTCAACTGGAATTCTAACTTCACAAATTACATTACAGATTATTATAATGCAACCCTAGTAAATTGATTATTGTTCTCAGGAATGCTAGTAATGCTACACCTTTATTAGAGCCAATGATCGGATCTTACATTAGAATGGGTCAGTCTGTGTATAGAAGTAAAAATAGAGGAAAACAATTCCTTTGTGGAGAAGAGAACCATCATTGACAGTTCATCTCCTGAATATAAACTCATAGGTAAGTATACATTAAGAGTTGGTAAAATGGTTCCATTGGCTAAATTTCATAGATCTACACAATCACGAAATAGGGTAAATATCAATTACAAGATTTTACCCAGACCAACAGGTGAAACTTAAGAAAATCTTTTATTAAGCACAAAGTTAATTAAATATCACTAGTATTTTAGTTGATTACTGTATTACCCCCAAAAATCGGTCAAATTTTAGAACTGTATATCATCAGGAAGTAGGTTGAACTTCAATTACAAGGCATGACCCAGATAAATAGGTGAAACTCTATTAAACTTTGAAAAAGACAATGATAGAACTCAGAGATAAAAATTGAAACATCAAGCCACCTGCAACAAATGAGGAGGACATTTTGGATCCAGTGCTGAAAAAAGCAAGGCACTATGCTAGCTCAGAATTTTAGGTCATTAAGCAGTTGAGTGGGACTAATTTTTCAGATTTGAGAACAGTGATGTATTTCACCTATAAAAATGATCATTATGGATAGTTAATTAACCTTTTAAGTTATGCCACTCTTATTGAGTTTTATGGGTGACGAAAACTCTCTTCCTATGTAAAATGAAATAATAAAGAATTTAAAAACCAAATTAGGTCAGTTTTTGTGTATCATTGTGCATTTCTGAGGTATGGTCTAGGCTTGTTCAAGCCACCCCCAAAGGTTGCCACCCAGCACCACTGTGGAATAGCCTACACCATTTTCTTCCCCTCCAAGACCATACTCCTCTTTCCCTTCCTTATACCAGCACATGGTGCATCACCCCTGTCCTTCAGTTCGGAGTAATATGAGTCGATGCATCACCTCTAAAACTCTGATATGAGGTGTTATAAACTGAGAAGTTTTGACTAATATTCAGATGTTCAAAATTATGCAAAGATACTTTGCACAGTTTCACTCGTATTACATACATGTTTCGTTCGTTTTCATGTTCAAGGGCAGAGCTTAGATAATTGAAGTTATCATCCATGAAAGGGTAAAGTAAGCTACATCTTGATGTGAATTACTTTTTGATGGGCATCATTCTGCTATCATCTACTCACAGTTTTGCTTTAACTATTTAAACTCACAGTCATGTGATCATCAATTTGTTCTTGTGATTTGCAATGTGAATTTGCAATGTGATTTTATCGCAGCATTTAAATTTTGTATGCATGCAAATAAAAAAAAGAGGTCTATTTTCCATACATGAGCAAAACATGGACTATAGTAATACCATTGATACCATTATCAACCCTTTTCACAGTAGACATCCATAATTCCACATGAAAATGTTTAATGCACTTGAATACACTTGAGGGCAGTACAATTTTGTACGAGAAATAAACTTAACGGTAACAAACACTTACAGTTCAATGGGAAAATGCAGAGGGACATGGATTTCCCGAACATTTGTGCGAAGTTTGCTTCTTTAGCATAATATAATAGGGTAAAACAGTGTATTTTAGCAGTTTACAGGCATTCTGAATGACTTCGGCCACGCCTCCCAGAACCAAAATCCAATGCAGTGCAAGGTATGACAGTAAATTAAAAAGAGGAAGAAAACAGAAAACAGGAGGTAGATAATGAAGGGGGATGCTAACAATTAAAGACATTGTGTACACGTAAGTTGCTACATTTTTTACACGATGGACAAAAAGGAGAGGATGGCAGAAATGCATCAGAGAACTTGATAAGAAGAAAAATAAACCTTTTTCCTACTAAATATAACAAAGAGGTGATGTCAATAAGCTTAACGTCTTCATGTATACCTATGAGCTACTTTTCCATCATAAAGTATTATAAAAATTTTTGACAAACTTGGTCCAACAACTTTTTTCATTGACTTAACTAACCAAGGATTAGACTTCCATATTCATTAACAAGGCAATTTTTCAAATTACCAGATGAGTACAGAGGGGTTCTTTCCCGCAGACTACAACCTTGATGTGGTTGAAGGGTTTGCACATCCCAGTGATCCCAAGAGCTGTACTGGCAGGAGCAATTAATATTGCTCCCGGTAGGGTCACCCATGACAGATAAGTCGAGGGGTAGGAGCCTGACGAAAAGTAGTCCCGTGATAGTGACACGCGAAAAACACAGATGGGAAGTGGGGGTGGGAGTCCCCGCCCAACTATTCACTTCCCAGAAAAATGAATGTCATTCAAAGAGATATGAATCCTGGCAACTTCGGGACACCACCCAATGGGGCAGGTGTCGGGGTTTGGGTCGGCATTGGGGGAGGCAAGGCCACTGAGGCCATCATATCACCAAATTCTTGCACAACAGAGCCATCACAAGAAACAAGGACCAAGGAATATAAGAAGAAAAAGAGGAGAAGGAAAGTACCGATAATAATAGGAATCTGGAATGTTAGGACAATGTTGAGGGCTGAGAAGCTGGGAAATATTAAACAAGAAATGGATTGAGGGAACATAGATACCTTTAGGCTGTGTGAGGTGAGGTGGAAGGACAACGGGGGACTACTGGACTTATAGTTACAGAGTAATCTATTGTGGTGGGGTAGAAAGTCCACATACTACAGTAGCTACAGAATTGAACACGAAATTGGGAACGAGGGTAGCAAATATTGAACAGGTGAGCAACAGGATACTAGTGGTAGAAATAAAAGCACGCCTTGCAATTAGTCTTAGTCCAGGCGTACATGCCTACAAGCAATCATAGGGTGGAAGAGGTGGATGGGGTGTATGAACAGATAAGAGGAGATAATCTGAGAAGTACCGGGCAAGAAAAATCTAATAGTAATGGGTGACTGGAATGCAGAAGTGGGGGCAGGGAGAGATGGGTGTGAAGTGGGAGGGTTTGGAGTCAGAATGAGAAATGAGCGTGGCAAGAGGGCAGTTGAATTTTGTAGGAAAATTAAATTAGTAGTAATAAACACTTGGTTTAAACACCATCTTAGGTGGAGGTACACATGGAAAATGCCTGGAGACACTGGGAAATATCAAATTGACAATATCATGGCTAAGCAAAAATTTAGGAACAGTGTGAAGAAATCACAAAGCTATCCAAAGGCTGATGCAGACTCAGATCAGATAGTAATGATGAATTGTGAGGTTAGATTTAAAAGGCTTAATAAGAGTAGGAGGATGAAGTGGTGGAACTTAGAAGCCTTGAAAGGGGAAAACAGGAGGGAATACCAAGAGATAGTGGAATGGAATATAGGCAAAGCCAAAGAAATAGAAACAACCATGGAAAAAGAATATAAAAACAGACATTGTAAGAGCGACTGAGAAAACCATAGGAGCAGATGAAACAAGGAGGCTAAAGAAGCAGTGGGTTATGGAAGAAATGATTAGGAGAAAGGAGGAGAGAAGGAACTGGAAAAATCTGAACACCTACATAGGTAAGGCAAAATACAAGGAGCTAAATAATCAACAGCCGTGAATAGCAAATCAGTAAAGCAAAATTGGTGGAAAAGAAAATGCGAGGAAATGGAGAAACAGCAAAAAGAAGGGGAAGTGGGTGCATTATATGCTAGATTAAAACTGCAATCGGGAGGTAAAAGAGGGCAAATAGCACCCAAGATTAAGGACGAGAGGTAGAATATTAATTGAGCAGGAATATATTCAAGATTGGTAGAAAGAAAATGTGGAGAAGTTATATGACATCGAGAGTAGACAAACTAATTTAGACACAGAGGATGAGGGAACACTAGATGAAGATAACCTCAGGCCAGTGATACTCGATAGTGAAATAGAGAAAGCATTGAAAGAGATGAAGGCATGAAAAGCTGTAGGAGTACACAACATAGCTTTGGAGCTGCTAAAGAGTTTACGTAGGTAGGCAAGCTTTTTTCAAACTTAGATGTAGGATATACAAGGAAGGAGAATGGCCAGAGGACTTTGTGAAAAGTCTTGATTCCTATCCCCATAAAGAAGAATGCATCAGAATTCGAGGACTATAGAACAATCAGTTTGATTTCACATGCAGCCTAAGTTTTACTTCAAATGATCAATAAAAGGTTGAAGAGTAAGGCCAATAGTTACTTGGGCGACAACCGGTTTGGGTTCTGGAAGGGAAGGTCAACTTGGGATGCAATTGTGGTAATGAGAACACTTATAGAAAGAAACATAGAGTATAACCAGGACGTTTTCACTGCTTCATTGATTTTGAAAAAGCTTTTGACAGGGTAAATTGGAATAAATTAATGGAAATACTCAGGAAAATGGGAAAATATTGGCGAGACATGAAACTAATCTGAAACTAATATATGAAGCAAAGGGTGCAGGTGAAGGTAGCTGAGGGTGAATCAGGATGGGCTATAGGTCGCGGGGTAAGGCAAGGGTGCCTGTTGTCGCCATTGCTTTTCAACATTTATGCTGAGGAAATGGTAAGATAGGCATGGGAGAAACTTGAGGTGGGAATCAAAGTAGGAGGGCATCTGATAGAGACGGTAAGATTCACGGACGATCAGGTACTGGTCAGTGGATCTTTGAAGGTACTGCAAGCTTTGGTAGATGCTTCAGGATTGTAGTGCGGGACATTTTGAATGAAGATAGCCATAAGAAAACAAAAGTAATGAGATTCTCAAGGACAAAGAACGTGAGGCTGGTGATTAAATTTGGAAGACACAAACTCAAGCAAGTAGATCATTTTAATTATTTAGGTAGTATGCTAAAAGAACACAGACAAAGTTGCAAAGACATACAGGAGAGAATAGAGCTAGCTAAGGAGGCATTTAGTAATAAAAGAGAGCTGATGACAGGAACATTGGGTAAGGATGTGAAGAAGAGGCTGGTGAAGAGCTTGATATGGAGCATAATGTTGTATGGTGCAGAAACGTGGACCCTAAGAAAGGAGGGCGAGAATAGGCTGCAGGCATTTGAGATATGGGAGTGGAGAAGAATGGAGAAGGTGAGGTGGACGGAGAGAAAGACTGATGAGGAAGTGCTTGAGATGGTGGGTGAGGGAAGGAAGCTTCTGAATGAAATCTGGGATAGACAAGGTAGATGGCTGAAGGATGAAATAAAGGGCGATGGGTTGCTCGAGAGTGTGATAGAGGGAAGGATGTTGGGCAAGTGGGGAAGGGGAAGAAAGAAAATATGTTTCATGGATGGAATGAAGAAGGGTAGATTGTATGCTGAGGCGAAAAAGAATATACTAGAGGGAGATATGCCCCTGAAAGTGTAGAAAACTGAGAGGAGAGTCTTTGACATTTAACAAATCCTATGGTAGAATACTTAAATAATAATAAATATATACGTGTATGAATGGGGGATAACAGCAGAGTAAAAGGGTAGGGGGTGAATGAGGAGGAGGACTTGGCCAAAAAATGGGAGGATACTATGTATAGACAGTTTGATAATGATGAGTGACATTGAAATAAAAAAGTTCTAGACTGTTCAAAGTTATTCTTTTAGATACTTCATAACGATGATGATAGTGCTGACACAGAACCCGGAGTAATTCATAGTGAGATTGAAATATCTGTAGCAGATATCAAAAGAAACAACAATGTTAGAGTACAACAGCATGACAGCAGAGTTTATCAAAACCCAAGGTCACACTGCTAGAGGGTGGCAGACAGCATGGAGGACAGAGGGAGGAGACTGGTGGTTGCATGTGGACATATCCCAGCCACACTGCAAGGTGGAAGCAACTGGCATGGGTGGAATACTCCACTCCAGCTTTGGTTCAAGCTTTTATGGATTAATTTGTTTCCTGAAGAAATGATCAAAAGTAGAAAGCCAATCCAAATATGATTTTAACCATCTTTTGACTGGCTTTCTATTTTTGGACAAAAAACAACAAGGACAACAAAAAAGTACATAATTAATTTCTATATTTGATATTTAGGAAAGCTTAAACTATAATGGAAGTGGCAAAGCTCCCCACCCTCTCCCCTACTGAGCAGTCGAGCTTCGCAGTCCGTCAAGGGTCGACTGAAGGGTGGGGACTAAGAGGGAAGAAAGGACCAAGGACAAAAGGGTGAAAGAGAGACCATTGGTAGCTTACAAGAATACAGACAATAACCACAGCCCTGTTCCAGGTCTGAGAGTGTAGGGGGTAGAGGAATTAACCAACACGACTGATTCCCAAGCTACATGCTGAGCGACTCTCGAGGTAGACTGGGTTGGTAGGAGGGTTCAGAGCAGCCACCTCCATTTGGAAGCTTGAGACAGAAAATTGCCATGTGGGCTGCTATGTGGTCCACTATCCTCAAGGCAAGCTGCACTGCCGCTGCAGCTGCCCCCAAAGACTTAAGGCAAAAACCAAGGGAGGGAGGGGGGGTAATTTCTGTCCTCATTAGTAGTATTAACCCTTGGAAAGTGACATGACGTGATATCACGTCATAGTTATCTTTACGCTGGTGCTGAAGATGTGATATCACGGTACCCATGATGTGATAGCACATCTTCAGAACCAGCGTAAAAATACATATCACATCATGCTGGACTCCAAGTGTTAACGAAAAAAAGGTGTGGCTGGAAAGCTTTACTAAAATTGGCCTCAATTCCTACACCTGAGAAAATAGATTACACGACCATTAGCTTAACACTGTAAGAGTTAAATATTATATAAGTATAATTAACAGAAAATTTAAAATTAATTAAAATGGTTTCCTTAGCAATGACCTACTTGGTTAAAGGAGAGGTGTTAAAAATGCTCGATACAACAGGTTTAATGAGCACACTGTAGAGTGAATAGGAATTTTGAATATGGCAACTGAGTAAGTTTTATGCAGGGACCCAAGAATAAAAACCGGAGAATCGTCCCAACAACTGCCTCAAGCAAAGAGGAAGTGAGATTAAAGAACAAGAAAGACTATATTCACAGCCATTTGAAACATGCCCAGCAATCCAAATAAGAGAAATTCTTTCTTCTGGTGGTACATTTTCACACAGCAATTACCATGTATGTTTTAGCTACTGTTTAGTAAACTACTGTGGGGCCTCGAATCATTCCATAAATTTCTTGTGAAACATTCTTTTTATTAACCATTAGTAACAACGACAAAAACATAGCCAAACACCAATCTGAAGAAAAATCTCACTCTTCACCAGCTCCCTATTTCAAAATGTCCCAGAACCTCACTTTTCCATTAATGATATCCTAATATCCACTCCAGCACGCATCTACAGCAGCTTATGGAATAGCATATTTTATGAATTATTCTACTCCATAAACTTCGAGAAGGCTTCGGACTGGAATGAATAAGACTGCTGAAGAAATTAGGAATTGATGGGAGGGACTGAGCTCATTAAGAATCTTTCCACTAGTCAGACAACTAAGGTCAGGCTAACCGAAGGTGACTTGGAATGAACAACAATTTGGAGAAGAGTGGCAAGTATGCTCCCTACTTACTTTTCAATATGTTTCCGGGATAATAAGGACAGAAAAGTACTTCCTTTGAGGGATGTAAAGGGAAGCGAGAATAAAAACAAATAAATCGCCTGAAGTAAGTTCCTGAGAACACAATGTGATAACTATAACTGATTTCTGAGGACTGAATCTATTCACGGCACAGAGGTTAAGAGAAGTATCTATTTTTTTAAATGCCTCAAAGCACAATGCTTGGAGGGAAAAACTGCATGAGAGATCTTCTTCAAGTACATTCTTGATGCTTATGTATTTCATGCATTCTAATTTTCTATACATACGTTGGTATCAACTCTCACACCAGCAGAGCCAATGGTGCAAGCCGCATGATTAACATGTAATTTCGATCACACCCGCGAGATATGGCAACATTTTGATCCACCGCTATCAGGAAACACGGGATGTAGTCCGCATATCCCCCTAAAGCGTACCTGGTCAATTTCTTTCTGCAATGACTCTGCTTCTTCTTCTGTTATTTCTACAATACTCGATTTTAATTTGGCGTTCTCCTTCTCTTCTTCTGCTTTCAACCGCTCGGCTTTTTCCTTCCTCTTCCTTTCCTGCTCCTCCAGTTCTCGGATCTTCTCGTTTTTCTTTTCAATGGCCAACTTCTGGTACTTCTTAAACTTTTCCATGACAAGCTGTGGAATTACATTGCATTAAAAATGGAACACCTTCACTAGCATGTCTCGAAAATGTCAAAATTACTATTTTAATCAATTAATTACTGTTTGGGCAGCTCCTTCTTCCGCGCCAGTGTAAAAATCTGTCTTGCGGGCCAGAAAGCTGAAGATGGTGTCCAAGAGCTGTCACATAAGAGGAACACATGTTATAGGTAGCATTCGAATACAGAGTCAAAAATACATAATGAGAGACCTAAAAACGATAATTACCTCTTGAACACCACCTTCATGCTGTTGGGCCATTGCCAAAAACATTCCATCAAATTGTTCTGGATCATTCGCCGTCATTTTCGATTCCTTCGAAGCGCCTGAATTACACTACCACTTGAGACCTCGTGTTTTCGTTATTCAATTTGGTAAACTACTTTAGTGACCGTTTCTTAAACTAGGTAGCGCGATACTTTACCGCCACTTTCAAATGCTGTACCCGTTGCTCCAAAAGAATGAATACGTAATTTTGTATTTAAATACTCACCAAGGTTTTTCCGGATTAAAAAGGTGCACTATTTACTTTGCTTCTTTAAAATATCGCTAGCATTCCGCTAAATTCCCGGCTGTTATAAGCTTTTTGTACTCTATAGATTAAAATACTCCAGCGCTATCTATGGCTACTTCATTTAAATATTAAGCCGTGGCCCTCGTTACATCAGCGTCTTCTAGACAACAATGCTCTTCGAATGCCGCACAAATCACGCGAATGTTCTAGAATTCTCCGCAGAAGGAGTACGGCAATTGTAATCGACTATTCCGCTGGTTTTTTCGCACAAAAATTCTATCTTGCTTTATCTTAGCAAATTCTTCATTTCCTGCAGCCCTCTGAGTGCTACTAACGTGAGAGAAAACTAAAAATTGAATTGATGGATCATGGATATAGACCTTTTTGGGGCGCCAAATTCAAATTACTTGTTTCGGATATCAAGATGAATCTACATAAAAACAGATTTCTTTTTCTTTGTAAGTTCTTCGTTTCCTGTGGCCATCCCAGTAACACAGAAAGAAAATAAAAAACTGATTATTTACAGTTATCATGATGAATATGAAAAAAAACATATGAGTGAAGCAATGTAGATATTATACGGCGGTAAACTGATGAAATTACGTTTCTAGAGAATTAGACCCATTTGATAAAATGTGCTTGCTAAAGTGTTTCTTAACCCATTCACACCGGACCCCACCAAGTGTCGTGGTAGTGTGCAGCAATCAAGAACGGGACCCGCCACTCGGCGGGTAGTGTCACCTTACCGTATGTTGATCATATATATTTCTTCGCTGTTTCTTACTCAATGTACTCATATTCTTTGTCGTGTTTCATTACTGCTACAGTTGTCTAGCGGTGGGCTTCGTTTTTATTTTTTATTTGGAACCATTTGGAATTTGAAGACAATGTAACGACCTCACATTGTAAAATTTCGCTGTCCTCAATTATTATTTGTTTTCGGTACATTGTATATATTCCTTAGCCGTTTCCCTTTCAATTTAGTTTATTTTTGCTGCTGTAATTCAGTACCTCTACAATTGTCTAGCGGTGATTTTTTTTATTGAAACTCCACAAAATATCCAGACAATGTGATGACCTCAGGTTAAACAATTTGCTCTATTCACATATTATGTTTCTTTACATTGTATATATTCCTAAGCCGTTTCCTACTCAATGTACCTCTTTTTCTCTGTCGTGTTTATTTACTGCTACAGCTGTCTGGCGGTGAGCTTTGTTTTTATTTTTAAACCCAGAGAAATGTCCAGACAATGTAACGACCTTAGGTTTTAAAATTTGTCTATTCATGTATTGTCTGTCTCTGTAGATTGTATATATTCCTTAGTCCTTTCCCACTCAATGTACTATACTTTCGCTGCTGAAATTCAGTACAGCTACAATTGTCTAGCGGTGAGGTTCGGCTTCATCTTTTCAACTTGAAACCTGCTAAACACTCAAATAGTGTGAGTATGTACCTGATCCAGTGAAAGGTAAGCATTTTATCTTATTTTCATATCTCAAAATATCAGTGTTTATTCTGCTATGTTACCTTGCAGATTTCACAAATTTTCATCATAATCTATTGTTTTAGGGTCTGTCCTGAAAGGAATAGGAATGTTTTCGATATATTTACTTGAAGGGGAGAGGTAATTTTGAAATTATCCTTTCCTCTACATTTTATACTCTTTCAAAATGAAATTAAGGGAAATGTATTTCATTTTTATTATTATCATCAATTTGAAATTTTCATGAAAAAGTTTTTCGCTTGTCCTATTTTTACATTTACTTTTTAGCATGTTTAAAATGTCAATTTCCAGAATATGAATAACATTCCCTCAACCTCTGGTAGGTACTTGCGGAAAACGAAGGAGATCATATGAGCGAGATGTGAGAGAAACTCGAGATGACGAAATAATTCGACTGCTGATGGAAGAAGAGGAAGCAGAGGATGTTATATCTAATGACAGTGGAGATGAGTTTGAGGTGCCTGGTGATGCAGAGTCAAGCACAGAGGATGACGAAGATGCGGATGTTTCTCATTCAGCCCTTGAAGTCAATTCTGTATCTACTGTTGGGATCCCTATTGTTTGGTGCTGTAATAAAATTGCAGCCAAGGATATTACCTTTAGTGGGGAACCCAGACTAAAGGCAGGTAATCCTGGTAGTAAACCTTTCGACTACCTACTTAAAACTTTTGGCCGATGAGGAGTTTTTTAATTAAGTACAAACTGAAAATTATATAAATGGAAAAACCCTCTTTCAAAATTCAAGCAATGATGCGAAAAAGTGGCAAGACATTTCTCAGGATGAGATTGAAAGATTTTTAGGGATGTTGCACCATATTGTTGGAGCATAAGGCAAAATAAAATCCAAGATTATTGGCGGAAGGATGACTTGTATGACCAGCCAAATTTCTTTTCAAAAGTAATGTCGAGGGATAGATTTTTGCAAATTTTAAGATCGATCCACTTGGGACGTAATGCCCAAGAGGGAGAGCCTAAGCCAACGGACCTTTGTACAAAATTAGGCCCTTACTGGACTTATTTCATACAAATGTTAGCAAAGTTTATTACCCATTCAAAAATTTATCTTTGGATGAATCATTAGTAATGTGGCGCGAGACATAAATACGGTATTAAACTGCATATGTTGTGTGAGCTGAATGGATTTGTTCTCAAATCATATGCATACACAGGAGCCGGGGACCCGGAGGTTGGTAGGGTCAATCACATGGAAAAAGTGGTAAAAAAGTTATTGCAAAGCTACACAAATGTTGGACATGCTGTTTATATGGACAGTTATTATAATAGCATTGCCTTGTCTAGCAACTTAAGACTGAATCACACGATCATTTTTTCCGTCCCTTATAAGGGATAACTCCAATGATAGTTTTTCAGGGACCGTGACAATGATAGCTCGAGCTATCATTTTCTGAATCACACAGTCATTTTGGCCGTCCCTTTTTCCATCATTTTTTCGGTCCCTTTTCGCATCATTTCTATGTTAACTACTCTCATTCCATTGAAAGCCTAACGTGGCGTTAGAGCCGCTCTTTGCGGCCGAGCACTCTGATTGGCTAAATGGTGGAGTCAGCGATGTCTTCAGGGACGGAAAAAGGGAACGTGCCCAAGGATGGAAAAAGCTATAGGGATCCCTATCGCTGGAGCCATCCCTGACTTTGTTCGAGTCACACGATCATTTTCGAGTGATCATTTGAGCTATCATTGGAGCTATCCCTTAAAAGGGACGGAAAAAATGATCATGTGATTCAGGCATTATTGAAAAATAAAATTTTTACTTCGGGGACCCTTCGACCTTCACGAAAAGGAAACCCTGCAAATGTAATACAGAAGAAGTTAAAAAAAAGGGGAAGTTTACTCCGAATTCACAGATGAAGGACTTTGTGCAACAAAATGGAAAGACAGAAGGTATGTCCTCACCATTCCCATGGAGTTTGATGGCAACATTATTTCTGTGACGAATAGGAGGGGGAAGGAATCAAAAAGGCCATGTGTGGTGGCCCAATATAATAAAAATATGGGGGGAATAGATAAGGCCGATCAACTGATCTCTTACTACAATTTTGACAGGAAAACTTTACGGTGGTATATTCGGTTGGGTTCGCATCATCCATAGAATGTTAAACAACTCATTTGTGCTGCACAAAAAATATAGTGGAAGTACAATATCTCTGGAGAAATTCCGAGAGGTTGTGATGCGACAACTTAAATATAAATGTGAAGCTCCACAGCCAAAAACTCCATCACTATCAAACAGTGTTAAAGTTCATCTACCTTGTAGGATATACAATCCAGAAACTGGCAAAGGCAAAAGAGCTAAAAGAAAAATGTGTCGCCATTGCTTTAAGACAGGGCATAGGAAAGAAGTACAGTATCATTGTATCGATTGCGAAGGGGAGGCTGGCCTTTGCCTTGTTTTTTTTGCTATTAACATGCATCAATGAATATAATTCTATAGAAAAAAAAATCAGTTACTCGCATTAGTTCACATTTTACAATCCGCAGTGAATTGGTTAAAGTCCATGATAATGCGATCAAATTGCTTTAAAATAATCAAGAAAGAAATTAATTAAAATATCAATATGGATTATGGATCTATCAATCACAATAATCAAATCTCAAATGTTTCCATAATTTCGGTGTAGTCATTTATTACGTTTAACAATCAAACTCAGATCGATTTGGCCGGTTTAGTTCGGTATGGTAAATGCAATGGGCTACCGAGATCGATATGAGAAGCGAGCTGATTGGGCTCACTTTCTCTGCCAGTCTGAGATTTCAAATCGCTATGAACTGATTCAAATCAACATTTCAGTGGTAAGCCAGGAGATCCAAGTCGGCTGGCTTAGAATGTTCGGAGCGGTCTGGGATCTTATCGATCTGAGTTCGATTGGTAAACATAGTGATAGTGAAATGTTGTTAGGCCATGAGAGTAAATGATACTAAAGGTGAAGGACAAAACTAAAAAAAAACCTCAAGCGAAATATTAGAGTTACAGCATAGATTGGGGAGCATATGAAGAATAGCATAGAAAATAGATTTGAAAGAAACCCAAGAACTTAAAGGGTAAAAGAACAGCAGTGATAGTTAACCTTTGACTGGACATCATGAAAGAGAGCAGTGTAGAAAGAGAGATTAGTGCTGGAATAGCTTTGAGAATAGATAATAGCCCCTTAGAGGTCCTAGAGTATTTAAGCAATAATATAAGACACATTATTTAACCAATTCCTGGGATCTACATGGAAGGAGAATGGCCATAGAATTTCGTAAAAACAAATTTGATCCCGGTCCAAAAAAAGAAGAAAGAGTGAGAAAGCAGTAACTAAGGGACAATTAGCAAAAGATGTGATCAGAATCTTAAATATAAGGTTGAAGAGTGGGGAAAATTGTTACAGTTTGCAGCTTCCCTGATGAAAATTGTAGCAGGTTAAATTAGGGCTCAGCCAATGCAGATGATTTGGAGAAAAATTGAAGCAAAATTTATGAGGCGGAGGTTAGTTGTTCTGGTTGACAGGAACTTTGCAGAGGAGGAGCAAGGCATGGAGGCAACGCTTGATCAGGGGCATCCAGAGGAAGTATTGTTTAGTGTCCTATACTGAATGGTGAAAATTATCATTAAAGGATGAAACTTGTCAGAGCATTGTGCTTATAATTTGGTTGCTGGGAAGCCATGATTGACTGGTACTTGGATGGTGGTAATGCAAATGAGTTATGTAAGCCAGTGAGGATTTATGATGTCACAATTGGTATACTCATTCCGTTAATGAGTGATTTGCTTATACAATATAGGTGAGTATGAAGCCATGAAGAAGATATGGGAAGCATAGAAAACTGTGTGCATGGACTCTGGCCTTATTCGAAAAACATTTTCTCAGATTGTTGGCTACACAACTAAAGGTAAAAGATCTCAAGGGAATCGGGAATTTATTGTCTCTCAGTGTTGTAAGACCTAAGAAGAAAGACTTAATTGTGACAAAAATAACTTTCAAAATGGTTATCCTTTTGGGTTCACGAAGAAGGAAGTTATTTATTAAACTGCGGAACTAACCCTATAGTAACTTTCATGGCATCACCTTCTAGTGGTCTCACACCTAATAACCAACCATTGGAGAGGTGAATTTCAACCCTATTTTTTAGATTTTAGTAACATGCAAAGGAGAAACATCCTAACCAAGTTCAACTGTACTACATGGCATTATATGTACAGTACCTGAGAGGATAACTTGTTCCCTAACCCTACAGTTACAGAGATGTTTTTCTACGTTCTGCATGGTTACTGCTAGAAAACTGTTTTTGATGTTTGACCAATGTTTACTTACCTCGGGCAGCCTTCCTAAAATTTTATTGCTACCCTTTCCCAGGTGGATTATATTTATATAATTAATAAATAAATATGATTTCATTTCTTGTGGTTACCAATAGAAATCGTCAAATAATACATTGGGACAGCAATGGGCAATTAATAAAATAAGAAAAACAGACAACAATGGCTAAGAAAATCAAATAACCTCAGGACACAGCATAAACATAATGAAAATTCATGTGTTACAGCAGTTACAGCCAGACTTGAACTCAGCAATACAATAGTAAGCTTAGTAAGTAAGTAATAGGTGCTTTACACGTTTCTTGAAAACCGATATACTTCAAGTGGCTTGGACAGGATTGTGTTGAGCCAGTGTCTGTTCAGTAGCCATATTTTACTTGCTGCTGCCGGTTGATGAGGAAAGATTTTAACCAAAGCAGGGCATTTCCATTATACTCAGCCTTGAGAGTTTGAAGAATATAATCTCATGGTCGATACTATTGAAGGTTTAACTGAGATCATGGAAGATCCTTAGTGTGGAATTTCTACTATTGTGGGCCTTGTGGATGTGGTTTTCGAGCTGAAATATGGCAGTGGTAGTTGATTTCCCAGTTTGGAAGCCATGTTGGGTTTTGTTAGAATACAATAGAATATTTTATTGGTCCAAAAATTTTACATTGTAAAATGTAGGACAAGTCACAAAAGGAAAACAAGCATGTAAATCATGAACTTTGTACAATATGGGCGATTTACAAGTACATACATGCATATTAATATTTATTAAGTCTTCTAAATAGTCCTTGACACTGTAATGACATTTATCTAGCAGGAAGTTTTTCAGCTGGTTTTTAAATGAACCCCTTGAAGGGGAATTTTTTAAACTGGCAGGCAAATGATAATATATTTTGATGGCAGCATGGAAAGGGCTTTTATTATACATACCAGTGGAGTGGCTAAACATATGGATATCAACACTGTGGCGTGTTTTGTACCCATGTATCTGGGCATTGATGGTAAAATGATTTTTGTTATCCACCAGGTATAAACATAAGTATAAAATGTATAAACAAGGAAGAGTTAAAATTCTTAACTTCTTGTGATATGGTTTACAGGATTCCCACACTGGAATATTTGCCAAATATCTAATAGCCCTTTTTTGCATTGGAAAACTTTATGGGAACCAGGTGATGCCCCCCAAAAGATAATATCATAGGTTAAGTGTGTCTGAAAATTACATTAGTAGACCATTTTGAGAACATCCAAATTTATGATGCCAGCCAGATTTCTCAAAATATAACCACATTTTGATAATTTGGAGCATAAGATATTAGTATGGATTTCCCAACTTAAGGACTCATCGATTGTCAGACCTAAGAACTTGGTGCTGCCCACTCTTTCAATAGATTGTCCATTTATGCCTAAGGCCAAATGGGGCACTTCTCTTTTTTTTACTGAATTGGATGAAGTTAGTTTTCTGTATATTTACTGATAGTTTATTCTTCTTGAACCAATTTCCCATGAGTTTTAAGGAGCTATTCAGCTTAGTTTGTAATAGTTGGGGATACTTGAGACTTACTGCTAGGGTTGTATCGTCTGCATACAGCACTATATTCTCCTTTGAAACACTATTTGGTAAGTCATTTATATATATCAGGAATAGAAGGGGTCCAAGGATGCTGCCCTGAGGCACTCCTATATTTGTTGTCTCAAGGGAGGAAAAGTAATCTGATATCACAATATCATCACCAATGCCCTCAATTGCCACTAACTGTTTTCGATCCTTTAGATATGATTCTAACCATTTATTTGGAATGCCCCTGATTCTATAACGTTCACATTTTGCTAGGAGAATTATATGGTCCACTATGTCAAATGCACGAGATCGATCATTAAACACACCAACTGGGTACTCATTAGAGTCCCAGGATGTCATAATCTTCTTTAAGGAACTCAAGAGAGCATCATTTGTACTTTTACCTTTCTGGAGACCATATTCCTCAGCATGCAAGATTTTACTTTTGGTGATAAAGCTTTTAATCCTGTCTCTCATAATAGTTTCAAAAATTTTAGAAAAGTTTGATAGTAAGGAAACAGGGTGGTAATTGTTTATATTGTTCTTGTCCCCTTTATTATGAATTAGTTTGACATTACCAATTTTTAGATGGTCAGGAAATTCGCCGCTCATGAAGGATTGATTTATTATAAAAGTTAATGGCTTGCTTATGGCAAGTGAACAGTTTTATATGATCATCACTGAGAATTCATCAAGAGCTGCTCAAGAAAACTCATGAGGTGATTTTTATGTATGATGAGAGCTGGGTATTGATGGTTTTTAGTGTGTGTTTTGTCATAGGATAGTGGGGCCCCCTGGGGAGAATAACAGACAGCGAGGTTCACAGTACGGGTAAATTTGCAATGCTTTTGTAAGGCACAGGTGGTAAATAAACCCTGATTTACACTCACGAAAACCGTGGTAAATAGTTATTTCGAGATGGTTTGTTCCTGAGGACACAACAGTGATTATGTAAGATTTTTAAAAAATTTTGGTAAATCTTGGGAGAACTGATGTTTGGCCACTCCTCATGGCTGATAGCACTCAGGCATCCAGCACTTCAGGACTGTTTGCACTGGGCTAACCATCACAGCAGAGGGCATTCCTAAGGATTTTATTTTCATTCTAAAGGAGCTATCAGCACTTCATAGTTTTTTCTTCATGAAAATCATTCTTATTAATCTTCACATTTCCTAGGAATTTCATGTGGCCAATGTCCATCAGCCAGGGGCGATCCCAGAAATTTATTTTGAGGGGGATTAAGGGGGGAGGGGAGACTACCATGAAAGTATGGCAATTTTCAGTCATCCTAAAAAAAAACTATAAAACTGTTACATCATTATATTTATATAATAATGAGCATAATAATAACTCTACTTTTCAGATCAGTGGTCTAAGTGTTTAATGTTGTATTTGATGACTACTTCTAGTTGTTAAACAGTTTTATAGTATTCTGTTCCTGCATGATGAGCAATGACCATGCTTTGCTTTGAGTTTAATTATCTTGTCCCATTGCCTTTCCTCTCTTCTTTCCACTTACTATCTAGGTTTTCCCTTCAGTTTTCTTATACCTCCCATAGTTGCGCAATAATAATAATAAACTTCCACCCACCAACACCTCGCAAGAATCTTCACGTCCTTTCTCTTGGGTAAAGAAGAAATTCCACCATGCCTGACTGAGGGACGCATGGTTCAAATACCTAAGAGGGAGACTTGCTCGATCCTAAAAACTACCACCCTATAACCTGCCTCAACACTGTATATAAGGCATTCACCTCCACCTTGAGCGACCTTATCCTCCTCCGCGTCCAGCCGGTTTGGGAGGAGGTGTACGAGCAGAGTGGCTCAAAGCATGGAATTTCGGGATGGTAAGGATAACCTGCTCATTGATAGGTGCATATGCCAGGATGCCATCCAGCGGAAGTGCAATCTATCAATGGCCTGGGTGGACTACAGAAAGGCACTTGACACCACTTCACATAAGCTCATTATAGCCATGTTGAAGTTGATGAAAGTCCACCCAGAGATTGTGTCCTGCATCCAACACCTGATACCACTCTGGAGAATGCACTTTGACCTGACCACAGGCAAGCGGTCGGTTTCGACTGAGTTAGTAACATAGCACCATGGCATTTTCCAAGGCAATAGCTTGAGCTGGAGGGGCAAGGTTGTCCTAGAGCATATCTTTGGCTATTCGATCCATCCACCGACTCTTTGGTCTCTCTCTTGGTCATCGCCCTTGTGGACTCAGCTGCATCGCTGTTCTTGCAATCGAGTGCTTGGCGCTTCTGACGAGGTGACCATACCATCAAAGTCCAGACTCTCTCATTTTCTCCGCGATTGGTGCCACTCCCATGCATCTGGATATGGGGATATTTTCGTTCGGGACTCGATCAAGCCTCATAAGTCCAAGGCATCTTAGCATCCTCATTTCCATGACATTGAGGGCTTGCATGTGCTTGGTTGATGCGGGCCAACACTCTGATCCATACAAGGTCACAGGAAGGACTACAGTCTTGTACACATTGGCCTTGAGTCAAATAGGTATTTGGCAATCGCAGAGGACGTCAGTGACTTCATGCCACTTGGCCCATGCCAAGCTCACTCTAGCCTTGGCATCTGGAAGGGTATCATCATTGCAGCTGATCACGGAGCCGAGATATTTGAATTGCGTCACTTTCTTGAGGTCTTCTCCATCGATGGTAAGGGTCCCGTTAGTTTGCTCACCACATTCCATGTACTCAGTCTTTTTGAGGTTTAGACGCATGCAGTTCTTGTCGAGTCTGTCCTCCTTGCATTTGTTGTTGGAGCTCTCTTTGCTGTTCATCCGTCAGACATTGTCGGCATAGAGGAGTGACAATGGATGGGGCTGTTGGATGTTGGCTGTCACTGTGATCACGCAGAGGATGAAGAGCAGGGCCGAGAGGGCCGATGCTTGGTGGACTCCACTGTGCATCGCACGGTGCAGCTCACATTCTTGTATAGTAGCTTGACCCACTGGACGTATGCTTTGGGTACGTTGTGAGAATGTAGGCCATGCCAAATGAGACCGTGAGGTACTTGATCGAATGCCCTTTCTAAATCGAGAAACAACATATGCAGTGGCTTGTTTTTCTCTCGGTATTTCTCCACGAGCAACCTGGTGGCATGGATGGCGTCGGTGGTTCCACTGCCTTTGACAAAACCACATTAATTGGGCCTTATTTCCACGATCTTGTGTAGCCTCACATTGATAACTCGCTCGAAGATCTTCATCGCATGGCAGAGCAGGCGGATGGGCCGTTAGTTTGAGCACTCCATAACGTCCCCTTTTCCCTTCCAGATGGGCACTGTCGTGCTGGTCATCGAGCTCGGTGGCACCACACCTTCATCAATGATTCGGTTGAAGAGGTTTGCGAGAATATTTGTTCCTCGATGGCCGAGTATTTTTCGCACTTTGGCGGGGATCTCATCGGGTCCAATCGCTTTGCCATTCTTCATCCTCTTGACGGCGGCTTAGACTTCTGCAGCGGTGATCAGTGGGATGGGTCCGAGGATGGATAAGAAGACAACAACCCAAGCAATGTAAGGACTTTCAGATTGGATTATGGAACTCATGAAGTTTTTTCAAAATGAGAGCCCTAAAAACCCTGCTAGAGGAGGCCAAGGCCTGAATTAAGCCACAGTGCCAAGGATGGATGGATGGGATGGAGATGGTGACAGAGTAACTTTCTCATCCCTAAAAATTATCCTCACATTCTGCTAAAAAAAATCCAGTCCCATCTCATACAATAATATAGCTAAGCAATGTTACCTAACCACAATTCATATTACGACATTTATGCTCAAACGGTGGTGTAACTAGGACTTGTCTTTGGGGGAGGATGGATCAGATTGAATAGCACACCACACCGGGTAATAATACACGAAATTTTGCTTTATAACATGAATGTATTTTAGAAAAACATGGCTACATTTTATATTTGTTACAGAAAGTTACAAGTTTACAAAAACATTTTATTTCTGTATTTCAAACAAGTAGGATCCCTGTGATACGAATATTTATTTTTTATTTTTAGGGTTCTGTGGGGAGGGGGGGTTCTATCCCCCTTATCTTCCCCCCATAGTTACGCCACTGTGATCAAACTACATTCAATATAAATTGCATGTTTTGCTGAATGAGTAGAGAATATTATAAAATGACTACTTTTAAAGAATAAAACGTCAGATAATACAGTTAGAGTACCAACTTTCCAGTATTTAGTATTTTAAAGTATGGTAAAACGTCTCGCTTATGAACACAAGTCATCATCCTGAATGTATCCATATATGAGAGGTGTTCATAAGCCAGAGGGGGGACCATCACCACAATGCATTACACTCAAACTTGTTTTAGGGATTAAGGAGATCTATCAATATAAGAAAAGAATTAACCACCATGAAAGAGTTTTTTCATAGAATTATAAACAAAACAGATATTTCAAATAAAATAGTAACAAATTTTAGAACAGGACATTGTACATATTTTAACATATTTATGTACATTTAAAAGGTCATTGATTTTTATTTGCCTTTTTATTTTACTCATTAACTCTATCTTAAGATTCACCTATAAATCAAGCAAAAGCTCTTTGTGTATCGCTATTGCCTTTTACAATGCAAAATTTCTCAAATTTTTTGATTTGAAAAAAGGCTTTGGCATACATATTCACAGTTAACTGTTCAATAGAGGCCTCGAGGATCACTATCATAGATGGATGTAGCCAAGGGAAGGCAGGGGGAGGGGCAGCTGCCTCCCCCTTGTTGAGACATTTCATACCAAATCTGTTTTATAGAGCTGGACAGGATGATGTCCTGCCCCTCCCCACCAACCTCCCCCACCCTGGCATATGTCTACAGCTACGGATAAGTGTCCTCCACCCCCCCAGCATAAATCCTGGCAACGCCCATGATAGCCATCACTAACTTCTCCCTCTTCTCCGTCATTCAAATTTTTGACAGTTAGTATAATAGAAGTGCATTGTCATCAAAGAATTTGCCAACAAAAGGCAAAAAATTTTACTTTGTAGAAAGTTGGAATTTTCATTTCAGAGATACAGATGGTCTTAATTTTTTACACCTTTCTACTATTTTCCCCTATATGTTATTTTTGCTTTTTTGTTAAACACTGTTACCTAATTATAAAGTATGAGTATGTTTGCTGTGTATTTACAGCATACTATTATTGAGCATGTTAAAGCAATATCATAATATGTAGTACACAAACTAGTTAACATATGTAGTACTTTAAGTGTGTCACTGTGCAAAATGTATTTTTTGTGAGGCTAGGGGCGCATAACTCAAGGGCCACTCCAGGCAGCACACACTCTAGCTGCGCCACTGAGTGTAAGACTTGTACTCTTCAGCATCATGTCCATGGACTGACTACCTTATTTCATGAGACATGAAAGCCATATGTGCACTGCGACAACATTAGCCTGGATTTTGGGATCAACAATTCTGAGGACTTTCGCATTTGTCTCAATCCTTCCAATCACTTGCCTCTGACCAACATATATCATTTCCTTCCTAGGCTTTCCATTCTTTAAGGATAAGTCTTTCCTCAACACTCTCATAAAATTTATCTGGAAAGGCCCTCAATCCTCAGGAATTATGTACCTAAAAGATATCCATCGGGGAAAAAAATCTTTCAAAAGGTGTCTGTATCATTCAAGTCTGAGAGTCTGTATATGAGAAGCTCTGTCCAAGAATAGTTACATAGAACTAAGGGCAGACTTAGAATAATGTCCCAAAGTTGGTAGTGTTGGTGTGTCCGGAGAATCTGTATGGAGAGATTTCACAGTGTATATGCCTAACATAATCCTTTGGCCCTGAAAGTTAGCTACAGCCAATAAGAATTTTTCTATGTAAAAAAACAAATGCCTGGTATAGCTGTTGCAGGGTGGAGGGCAAGGTCCTTCCATATTGATTTTATTCTTCCTACAATATAGCTCTTCGCAATATAAACAAGTCCACCATTAATGGACTTATTTTAGTGTATTCTTTCCAAGCATACCAAAGTTTATTCAACATTTTGTTTATTTGACCATGTATTTGTATTTTAATGACGACTTGCACCATATTTTCATTGATTCCTTAGGTGCGCCATGGCAGTAAATGCTCAGTAAGAACATTAATGGTGGACATGTGGTAGAAATGGTTGCAAAGACCTGTATCGAAGGAAGAATACAATCGTTATCAAACGACCTTGGGTGGAAGGATGTGACTGCCACCAAAACATTGATTACCGGTATGCTGTTACCCTTTAAAACCCAGTTAAGTAAGAGTCCAGGAGCTTTCCTTGGCAACTGACCTCAACCCTCTGTCTCATTTGCTATATCCGCAACGCAATAGGATAAATCCAAATATGTCATTATCTTTGCATTGGTTTTTCTGAGCAAGTATTCATTGTGTATAACAAAAATTTAAACTTGGAAATGGATTCCTCATATTCTGCTGAGGGTTGGAATTTAATAGCATAAGTGTACATGTTTGTAATTATAGAGTTTAAAACTGGACTCCTTCATTTTCTCGGTAACAAAAATACGTAAAAGAAGTTAAAATGAATACTATATATTTGTATATATTTTAAAAATGCTCAGTGAAATTCAAGGTATTCATTTTCTAGTATAACTATTTAAAGTATATAAGTAACAAATTTATGTCTTTAAAAACCACAGCAAACGTAATCTGCTGGCCAAAGACTAATGCTGTGAAAGAGGTTTGAGGTTGGAGCACTATGTCTGAGGTAAGGGACAGGCTTCCCACTGCCTTGGGAAACAAGATGGACGAAGACCACACCCATATGATTTGTCATCATAAGAAAGTTCTGAACAGAGGAATGGAGGGGAAGCTCATTCCACTGGTAACTGGGGAATTATTCCCTCCAACAAAGCTCCATCATGAAGCTCACTGCATAAAATAGAGAGGCATATTGAATTACCTTGAAGAGGGTTGCTCTATATTCTACTTATGACTTTTCTTCTAAAATTAGCTCATCTTAAAATCTCCACATCCATACTAATATCTTACAAAAACATTTGGCCGATATATAAAATATCATATCTTCAATTACTTCATCATTTACCACTATTATACAATCATTCTTATTACTCACCCCATCAAAAACTACTCCTCGGCCCTTCAATGCATTTATCTTCAAATCCATTCTATTTACAGATTTACAGAAGTTATCCAGGGGCCCCTGTGATTCCAGTAGGCTCTCATACAGCAACATTGCATCGTCCTAGTACCAGATATTGAGTAATAGGTTCTCTAGATAAATTTCATAATTATCTTATAATTTTTACGAAAAGACCAGAAAGGATAATTTAATAATTAATATTCTACTTCATAAATCATTTAATTTATTACTAAAAGAATAGGGAAAAGAACAATAATTTTGCTCCACAAGCTGCTTTGTTGCTCTAAGAAAAAGTAATCTACCAGTTAAGGTAGGTTTTGTTGAATGTCAGAGAATCTTCTCCTGGTTTTCTACACTTTTAGGGGCCTATCTCGCTCTAGTATATCCTTTATCACCTAAGCATATAATCCATCCTTCTTCATCCTGTTCATGAAACTTATTCTCTTTTGTCCTCTTCCCTACTTGTGCAACATCCTTCCCTCTTTCTCATTCTTGAGCTACCCATTGCCCTTTATTACATCCTTCAGCCATCTACCCTGTCTATCCTGGATTTTATTCAGAAGTTTCCTCGCCCACCTCTCAAGCACTTCATCATTAGTCTTCCTATCCGTCCACCTCACCATCTCTATCTATCTCCACACCCTCATCTCAAATGCCTGCAGCCTATTCTCGTCCTCCTTTCTGAAGGTCCATGTTTCTACCCCACACAACGCTACACTCCATATCAAGCTCTTCACCAGCTCTTCACCATCAAGGTCCCTTCTATTACTAAATGTCTCCTAAGCTAGCACAATTCTCTTCCGTATGTCTTTCCCAATATGCCCATTTTCTTCTATCACTCTACCCAAGTAATTAAAATGCTCTACTTGCTCCAGTTTCTGTCCTCCAACTTAAATCACTAGCCTCGCTTTCTTTGTCCAAGAGAATCTCATTACTTTTGTTTCCATATGATTTATCTTCATTCTGAATATCCCACATTTAAATTCTAAGGCATCCACCAAAGCTTGCAGACCCTTGGATGATCCGCTGACCAATACTTGATCATCTGCGAATCTAACCGACTTTATCAGACGCCCTCCTACTTTGATTCCCACCTAAAGTTCTTCCCATGTCTGTATTACCATTTCCTCAGCATAAATGTCATAAAGCAATGGTGACAATGGGCACCCTTGCCTTATCCCGTGACCTAAAGTTGCCCACCCTGATTCGCCATCAGCCCACTTCACCAGCACCCATTGTGTCATTTATAAGTTTCGGATCAGTCTCTTGTCTCACAAATCTATTCTCATTTTCCCAGGTATCTCTGTTAGTTTATTCCAATTTACCCTGACAAAAGCTTTTTCAAAATCAATAAAGCATGCGAAAACATCCTGGTTATACTCTATGTTTCTTTCTACAAGTACCAAATGTTAGTAACTACTGAATTATTTCTCCTACAAAATTCAACTGTCTTCTCCCCATGATCATTTCTCATTCCTATACCATACCCTCCCATGTCATACCATCTCTCGCTTCCCCTACTGTTGCATTCCAGTCGCCCATTACCATTAGGTTTTTCTTTCCCGGGACTTCTCTGATTATCTGTTCTAGCTGTTCATACACCCTATCCACCTCTTCCTCCCTATGATAGCTGGTGGGCATGTATACCTGGACCAATAAGAAATTTGTAGAGCGTGCTTTTATTTCCACCACTATTATCCTGTCACTCACCTGTTCAATATTTACTTCCCTCATCCCCAATTTTGCATTCAATATAATACATTTGCATTCATTCAGCTACCCCACTTTGACTCTCAGCCCCACCCCTATATATTACCCTGTAACTATCACTCCAGTGGTCTCTGATGTCCTTGCATCTCACCTCACACAGCCCCAAAGCAATTATGTTCCATCCATCCACTTCTGTTTAATATTTTCCAGCTTCCCAGCCCTCATCATTGTCCTAATGTTCCAAGTCCCAATTTTTATTGGTACTTTCCTTCTCCTCCTCTTTTTATCATTATCTGCCTAGGTCCTTGTATCCTGTGATGACTCTGTTGTGCAATGATTTTGTGAGAGGACGACCTTGGGAGCCTTGCCTATCCCGATGCCGCGCCCTACACCTGCCCCATTGGGTGGCATCCCTTAGTTTCCAGGATTTACTTCTCCTTGAGTGACATTCATTTTACAGGATAGTAAATAGTTGGGAGGGGAGTCCCACCTCCACTTCCCAACAGTGTTTTTCACGCGACACCATTACAGGACTACCTTTTGTCAAGCTCCTACCTTTCAACCTGTTTGGCATGAGTCACTGTCAGGGTTGGACTGCTGCTTCATGGAGACATGCTCCACGTAGATGTCTCAAGTCCACTTCGTAGCTGCTGAGACCAATTACCAGGAGCAATATAAATTGTTCCCGCCAGTCCAGCTCTTGGGGTCATCGGAACATGCAAGCCCTTCCACCACATCAAGGTTGTAGTCCGCAGGAAAGGAAATTATTAGTAAACATATACCATCATATGTATTATACATGACTATTATCAATAATTAATTGTTAGTAACTATGGCTGGAATATCAGATTATCAACAGAATGCAATAATTTAAGTACAGAGCGATGATTTTGGCTGAGGCGTCATCATCGTCATAATTAGGCTTTTTTAAGCCGCGTCCGCTTCTCCGAGGGGTGCCTCCTCGCTCACGGAAGCGTCAGGCCCGGACTACTGCTTCACGGAGATATGCTCCGCGTAAATGTCTCGTGTCCACTTCATGGCCGCTGAGACCATTTACCTTCGGAGTTGGGTCAGGCGGCCCTAGTGAAACCGGAGTCGGGAGAGCAGCGCCTCGCTGCCCGAATCCCAGATACCTAAGGCTCTGACGACTAGAGCGTCGAGGTGCTCAGGCACCCAGTAGCCGGGTCGAACCGCACCCGCAGTCTTTCGGCCAGATTAGCGTATTTGCTGAACTTGGCCGCCCTTGCGGCTCGGAGAGCATCCGGTTGGTTGTCGAAGGGAGTGGTCACATTCACCGCGTGAATTGACCCACCCGGAACGTCCATGACCACGAAATCCGGCCGGAGGAGGTTGGGGTCCCCAGCTACTCGCTTGTTGGTTCCCATCTTCCAGGAAGGCGGCAGGACGGCCCGCGAAAGTGTAAGGATTTCGTCGTGCCGACGGGTCCCGGCGCCGGAGTGCCTCAGGCAGCGGTTCACGAGACGTGACGAAGCGTCTCATCTTTTTCTCTGCATACTCAGCACCTCGCGTTGGTCCTCGCTGGCTCCATCCTGGCGGCGTTCAGTGGCAGTAGATTCAGTCGCTCCCGGTGGATGAATCTCCAGTCGCAGGCCCAGGTGTTCTTACCTCTTCGCAGGACGTGGCTGCTGTCCCGCGAAGCAGTCAGAGAGAAGCGCAGCCAAAGTTCCTGCCGCGCAACACTCCACTCCTAGCGGGGGTTAATGGCCACGTAGAGGTCCCTCACCGCCTTCCGGGTGCGGAACCGCACTGTTGGCACAGCTACAGTCGTCGTCGTCAGGTTCCCTTCGGTGGAGTCGTTCAAGTAGTTGCAAAGCGAAGATTTCCTCGGTAGTGGAAGGCTCCGCCCGATCTTCCGATTCACGATCTCACTCAGTGAATTCCACGCGCTTTCGCGTACGTACGCGTTCCTGCACGTGAGCATACAGAAGCGTAGACTACCGCCAAGATGTCCCTTTGCATCGGAAGTGGGATGAATCCACCGCCACAGAGTTGAGGAGGGATTCCCACTTCTCTCGACTCGCCCTCCGCTGCAGGTTCAACAATCCCACTATGGCGCTGTAAATTAATTTGTCCGTTACTGCTTTGGCTTACTTTGGCATCGGTGTCACTGTCAAAGAGAATTTTTTCAATTTTAACCGTGCTAAATAACCCACAACGTCGTTGTGTTGCGGGTTGTATAATACATCATTTCCGCCGTTATATAGCCCTGGGATAACATCCCCGAGAAGAAATATTTATAAGATTATCAAAATGTACTTGGATAAAATTCTTGGAAATATTGCTAATATACACGTGCACAGTTATTTTATCTTTAGCTTGTCTTGTTCTATGATTCTATTGCATAATGTCTTCGCCGTGGTGCTTCAATATCACCATCAAGAGATATACTTACATAAAATAAAAAAAGAACCAGTAATACATGTTCATTATTAACTTTGTGGTATTCTATATTTCAGAGAATTTAATGTATTGAAAAGAGTAATTATTGTAATTGTTTCCATTAAATTATCTGAAATAAAAGAACCCATCATACATTACTAGCATTGAGACTATTCAGCGATACTAGTAATATGAGCGCAATATTTCCCATATTTTGCTATTTTCAACAATTTTCCACGGACTTTATCAGTGATTTTCACTTCTGATGCTCGAAAATAGCCCGGATCTCCTCACGTTTGACAATCGACATTTTGCCGGAAATGAGTCTAATATTTGGACATGTACTGTAGCTATTGGCTCGCCTATAATTTATGTTTTAGTAATGCTAATTTTACGCTAAAGCAAATAACTACTTTGTCATGCTATTGGATATGCATAGTCTGTTTATTAAACCATACAAATATTTAAAATTAAATTACACAAAATAATTATAAAAATGAAAAAATAAATCAAAAGCTACACGGAAAGTCCTTGCCAACTTTGCGCGTAATCTCGTATCATCAGGGGTGTAAGGGTGAGGGATGGAAGGGATCAGGGGGATAAACTCCCCTTGTTCAGCTTCTTTGGTCTCTATGTCATCGGTGTCCGGGAATAATTGTTTTCCGACTATTGTTTTTAGGGGTTAAATTCATTAGTTCAGTATGTATGGGCAATTGAATTTCTTTAATTCCATTAACATAAATAACATTCGCCATATTTTTAGGATGAACATCGTTACACACATGTCTCACAACAAGTCGATACTAATTTTTAACCTTCCTGCGAAATAGGCAAAAGCAGTCCATACAATATCGATTGAAACCCCCTGATGAAATCTTCGTATCCATGCCACTGCAAGGGAGCCTGTTGCAGGATGAAACACTATGACAGATGTATGATACACTGTGCAGTATACGCTTCCTAGCCACTGCATATAACGAACTATTTTAAGACATGATTAGCAAATTCCGCCATTTTGGGACACCGAGAAAAATTCGAAGATCACATTTCACCATATCATAAACAACTCAAGTTTGAGACTGAAAAAGTTATATCAACATATCAAATCGTTCACTATTTCACAACATTTAACTTTTTATGAGTATAAGCCTATATTTACGAGTCTCAAGGCCCACACCAAACAACAAAAATCTATAAAAAAATGGTCCCGATGTTTCCAACAGTCTCGTTTTGCGATATGAGAGTTTTGCAACTCCTGCAGACAACATGGATTCACAGAGGCTGAATATCCACCAAAAAATCGTAGAGGACCAACTCTCTCCTAGGAACACACAGCCCACTCAGATAGGTACTTTCATCGGGACAACGATTTTCCCACTAAAATTGTTTTCAAATCGAACTCATTTCCCTGAGGAAGAGCAAAAGGCGTCGGCCTAATCTCTTTAAGCACACATTATCTGCTTCGCCTCGTATAAAAGTGGGCAGAGTGGGTATTTCCCAATTTCGGAAGTATCATATCTGGAAACTCGTGAATATAAAATTGATTAGAAGCGAACAATTAAGGGAGGTACAATGCTGAAGTTCCAGGTTCCTTCTGTTTACGTACAATTAGTGGTTATAATCAGAACGAAGTGACACTACAATGAGACCTATCGTAAACCAACAGTTCAACTCTGTCCTCAACCATTCTCATCTTCCTTATTCCCTCCCTGGTCAATGCTGGTGTCCTAACACCCTCTGCCGCACACCTCTGCGGCGGCCTGTTGGGAGTACGTAGATATAGATCCAAGAATTTTATTCTATTTTTCGATGATTATTTAACTATGTGTATCTCCAAATTTTCCAAATTTGACGATCGAAAAATATCAGAATAAACAGTCACTAGGAATCGAACAGGCCCTGTTAACTTATTTGTACACAAAGCAGTAATTATATCATCTTAATTTAGAATAACAGTTCAATTTGAAACAGACCAAAGAACTCGTTTCGAGTTTCGAACAGATCGAGGTTTCCAGGTTTGAGTCCCAGTCAAAATGTATGACTTTCCTCTGTGAATCGTTACCAGCATGGGCACTTGCAAGAGAGACCATAAACTAATGATCGCACCTAGTATACGGTGACCTCATAATTGTCGAACGAGTTAAAATAAATTTCAGCACATCTTGAAAAAAGGAAAAGCATTTTGAGAACGACGGGACTAATTCTCAAAAAAGCGAGTACTTCATTGTGGTTAACTGTGTCTTTAACGTCGTGAACTGTGGCGCCGAGCGCACTCTTTGGTCTCCTTCTGTTGTATCACATACCGAGCCGTCTTGAGCATCTTTTTGTAATGCAAAAATGTAGAGGGGGTAAGATTGTGACAGTAGCGCCACAACTATGGTAGCTTGATTGGCTGCAGCGCCCGGCGCGATACAGAGGGGTCCTTGTTTGAGTTCCGTCCAAGGTGGATGATTTTTCTAAGGTGAATTTCTTCATCTGATGTCTCCATGAAGGCATCCGCTCACTGTATCCTCAACGAATGCCCGACTGATAGATCGAAAATATCCGCCTGCAGCCGAGCTCTATAATTAACATTTAGCCAAGAGCACGTGTCGGCGCGTAATTAGTGATTACGTCATCGTTACGAATGAAGTTAATGGTAAGCAAGGCACAACGAATTATACGCGTAAAGAAAGCTTGAATTATTGTACACGTGTTAAAAAATACACCTAAGTATCAGAGTCTTCTTGTTCCGACAATTAAAATTTCTGCAGAAGTTCTAAATGTACTTTAACGATGACTTCAACCACGCCTACGAATACGAGCTACAATGTAACGCTGATCCACGAAACTGATTACACGCATGCAGCATGAATAGTCACAGTGTTTGCTTCGAAACATGTCTACAGCATTTCATTTGAAAAAAACACCTCTACGGAATTATCATCACGCTTGTTTAATCGATAACAACACTCCGAGACATGGATGCCGATATTGTGGCAGTAGATAAACGCCTTCATGATATAATGACAAATTTGAAGAGGCTTATGAATAAACGAGGAAACCTATATTTATGAATAGCGAGCTGTTGTTTGAATTCGAAATCTATGGTAAGAACCTGCCGGAGTATTTATGATTTCTCATGGATTGTGTTTAGCACTTGGTTGCACGCGATCTGATTTGAAAAGGAAGCCTAGCACGGAAGTTTGTCCACCACGTTTCAACAATCACCGGGAAATGACGATCGCTTTTGGAAACACGGGTACATGGAAATGATGATTTACTCACATGCGATCCAATTGAATATCCGGCACTTTTGAAAATCACCCGTCGAAGGCCGCAGGTTTCCCAAACCCGATGGGTTCAAGCGCATATCAATCCGGCCGGGCATCCTTGGAATAACAAAAGTGGAATAAAAACATCGAGGAAGGAAAAGTTAAGAAACTTAAAAGAGCAAGATGGAGAAGCTCTATATAAGTATGATGTCTCGAGTGCAAGGGTTTCTTCCGCTCTTCAGCAACTTGCGAGCGGTTGGTCGCGAAGTGAATCAATCAGAGATGACATCATGCTGGTTCAATTTCGTCCGCCTACTCTTGCTCGTCGCAGCTGTCTCTATTGGTTCTTTACGTAAGTTATTTATGATAGATTTTCGTTCCTCTCACTTTTATGAGCATGTAGACTAAATAACCCTTTCAAATCGAGACGAAGAACGCATTCTTGCATGATGTGCAAATTAAGTGCCATGGAATATATTCAAAGGTTTCAGACAGCATTCTGTTATATGAAACAACTTTTTTTCGAAATGCCAGACTATTTTTTCGAATTATTATCGAGAATTTTTTTCTAATCATATCGGGAAAAATAACGATTACGTAATTTCTCAACATGCATTAACTATTAGCACAAGTGAATGTGAGGCCACATATGCAGATATGAGAGCATATTGTGAAACCTCAGGATTTTCCTTAGGGGCCAGTTCAAGTATTACGTAAGATGATTTATTCCATTTATGACCTCCCCCGCTCCCCTGTGTAAGACAATGATTACCCCCTCCTCCCACTCAGTCTTAATGTAAACCGTTAGATATTTGTATCAACTCTTCGTTAAATGCTCGCTTTCTGCTGTTTCATATTTCCATGGAAGCCATCGTGCAGCTTTGAGCACTGGATATGGTATAATTATGCAGTGTTGGAGTACCACATTCATTAACATTAAGAGCGAAACAGTACCATAGCTGATGAAGTTGTGAACAATCACAAGATATTTGGAAACGATACAATATTTCAAGACGGACCAAAATCATACGTAAATTGGTTCCAGACCCCCTGCCCCTGTTCTCCATAAGACAAAGTAAGACCCAACCACCCTACCCCCAAAAACGTCTTACGCAATACTTGAACGGCCCCTTACTAGCATATGATTGCTTTCCTTTTCGCTGTATATATAAAATATTTATGTTAATTATGTCTTTACAGAGGAGATAGATGATGCGGAGGAGAAGTCCGAGGAAGCGGACCTTGTCAAAGGTCAGGATTATCCTGGCGGAGAGAGCTTCCTGTATTCAGATTTCGAATTCGTCTTCTTTGAACAGAAAGTCAATTGGGAGGACGCCAAGGAATCTTGTCCTGAACTAGTTCCCGGAAGTCAGATTGCAACGTTGAGTGACAGAAAACTGGAGAAGTTTACTTCGTACATTTTAACGAAAAATCCACATCTACTAGAACGTGAGTATTGGCGAACTACACTCTCTTCATATCTGTCTCTATGTTAAACTTGACGTCAGGCGTCACTTCGTAGAAGAACCTTATATCAGTATTAGTATAGCACTGATATTATATTTTCCATTTTTATGCATTATATTTTCCATTGTATTTAGTGTTAATTATCTGTGACTGGAATTTTTTGTTTTTCATCACTGTGAGATGTTGGCCAGGTATATATTTTTTGTTATTTTTTCGTTCAAAGCAGAATTTGATGTGCATTTTCTTTTTTGCTCTCCTGGGGAAACTCAGAGCGTAATACTACTTAGGATGAGTCAAATCCAAATGTCGATTCTCAATTCCACCGATTCTCAGGATTAGAATCGGTATCGAGAATCGATCGCCTAAAGTCGATTCCGATTCCATCGATTCCAGATAGATAAATATTCAAATCAAATTTCATTTGTCACATCCTATTTGTCTCAGTAATTTTGGATGTAGGCTATCAATTTGTACTTTTTATCTACCTCCATAAGCTGAGGATATATTTGCTATTTGTTAATAAATATACTTTTTGAGCGAATTAATTGTCTTTGTTTCTAATTTTTGTTTTGAGCGAACTAATTGTCTAATTATTTTTTTTCAGCCAGTACTTGAATTTAAATAATAGCAGTACGCTACCGGTATATCAATATCCCACCTGTTATTAGGAACAAGAATCGATGGAATCGGAATCGAGAATTGATTTGAAAGAATCGAAATTGGAATCGGAATTGAAAAACAATGGAATCAACACATCCCTAAATAAAACTTATTCTATTCTTATATTATGAATGCTTAGTACTTTTATTTATATACATCAAGTCCTCGGTATGCGTCGTTTCGATTTAATTCTTAATCGATGTTACGCCCATGCTGACAAGGGTCGTCGGAAAATGTTTCCCTGTCTAATGCTAATAAAATAAACCAAATGTGCATTAACTTGGGTTTTTTAATAACTGAAACTTAATCATCCTATCTGAAATGGCCTTTTTTGCCAATGTAAAGGCAAAAAACGAATTTTGAAATAAACGCCTTGATTTATCGCGGGATTATAGTGGTCACGAATATCTGGATCCGTTTTACTTTGTTTCAAATTACGTCGCTCTTCTTCAACTCGCATCTCTGACGTCAATCGAGGATTTACAGTAGTACTTTAATTTAGAAAAATAGTAAAGTGCTAAGAATTCATTGCAATATTAATACTAATTTCTTTATGTTGCTGGATTAATGAAACGGTTTTCAAGTACCAAGCACAGATTAGGAACATTAAAACACTAGCCAAAAGTACCCGTTGAAATTCAACGGGTGTGAAAAAAATTGAACTTATTTTATAAGAAAACCACAAACCCTGAAGAATACAGTCAGCGTGGTCATTTGAGGAGTTAGTAACATATCTTGTACGCTGTGTTCGTTGTAGTAGACACGCTGACCGTTTTTCAGGAGCACGCAGAGATGGGTGACTGACTGCTGGTCCTCTTTCATGCACGGGAAACCAAAAAATGGGCCAAGCAGACTCATTACTACTTAAATAGCATCCAGGTTCATAAATAGTCACCTCGTTCCCCGGTTCTCTTGAGCCGTCTTCTGAGTGAATGACAGCTCGATCGCTTCCCTTGTGTAAATACATATATTGGCATTCAATGACCTAATTGAGTTTCCCTATTCAACGTTGATATGTGCGTTGAGTATTTATCAGGATCGGAGAGTAGGGTACAATCCAGTGGCTGACAACGTCAAAAGGAGCATTTGCTGCAGCCATGTTTATTTGACCCATGAAACCTACGTCACCAGGACGGCGCCTTCGGCGTAAAGGGTAGCCATAATCATTGGTTTTGGTTACTGAATCAAAAATCTATGGTGACTCTTAGAGCAATTGCCAATTTTCATGCACGGATGGTCTTCATTACTATTCGCTGCGCGTAAGTATTCTTGCACATTTTATCGCGTGTATAGTCTATATAATTACTGTATTTGTATCGTTTACTAAGTAGTGATCTTTCATATACATTCAGTGCCCCTGTGAGAGGTACTTTGAGAATAGACATTGAAGAGTATACTTGTTGTGATTATACATAGAATTTATCGATTATCCCTCGAAGCAATCTATCATGGGGCCCTTGGGACTGCGGGCCCTTCTTTTACAGAATTTCTTTCTACGTTCTATCATGAGCTTGCAGGAAAACATGATATTTAAATGGTAGATGCATCTAAATCTCTGGTTGCCAAGGAAATATGACATTGTTAATTTCAGAGAAACTGTGAGATTTTTCAGCTAAAACATGACTTTCACACGAATACGAAACGTAATAGAAAATCGATTGAAATAATTAGAATTTTCATTTATTCAGCCATCTGATAAAAAAATTCTAGCCCTCTATCTTGAGTGAAAGTACTTTTAAAAAGCAAAAAATAAAACAACTGCATCGAACCCAATGATTAGCATGGACTACCAGAGGGGCCTTTGGGGGGCTTTAGGGGACCCTGAGGGATTTTTAACATAACCTATATTGCGCACAGATATATTTTTTATCTATATGCCAAATTTCAGCTTAATCGGTCCAGTAGTTTTTGCGTGATTGAGTAACAAACATCCAAACATACAAACTTTCACATTTATAATAGTAGTAGGATAAAACAACAATTGCACTATTCCACAGGGTATTTATTAGGTACGACGCGTTTCTACTCACAGAGCCATCATCAGGTACGCGTCATACGCAATATATACCGTGTGGAATAGTGCAATTGTTGTTTCTGTTTTATTATGACGAACTCCCACGATATCTCGCCTGAGTCTGTTGAAATTATTCAGATTAGGAAGTTTATAGTATGAAGAACTCACCTCAAAGTATGAGTTTGTCGGCCCTGGTTGCGACGGGGTAAAGACCTCGCCTGCCAATCACGGTCGTAGGTTTGAGTCTCGCCAGGGTAGATTTTTCACCACATGGGCATCTGTGTTCGTCCATTGTTAATACACCAAATGTGAAGGCCAACTGTGCTGTTTTCGGGGAGGTGGAAAGAAATAAATAAAAATAAAAAAATTAAATGCAGTACCCACATTACATCCTAATTTACCACAATGAGCTAAGGCGTTATATTAAATTTCAACCATTCATTTGAGTACCTATTCTACCTGCTCATGGATAGGATTCTGAACAGATTTTATTCTAACGCCCCAGTTTATGGTACATAGTTCCGTTTCCACTATGACCCGCCATAAGATCCTTCTTGAATTCCTCATATCGTCCCACTCTCTTTATTTCGTCCTCTTCCCCAATGTACTATCCTAAATTGCCCTCTTCAACATTCCCTCTTCCTTCAAAGCCTCCTTCATTTACCTCTTCTGCCTTCTCTGAACCTCTGCCACTAGCTTCTTCTCCTCTCCGACCAACCAAATTTCAACCACAGGATGTATATTAAAAGGGCTACGTTCAGGCAATTCTGTTTATTTTCTTACTCCCAACGATAATCAATTAGATTTACTTTAATGGATCGAGTAAACAGGTTGGGTATCAATCCAAAATATGTCAAATGAGTAAAGAAAAATGATATCAACCAAGGTAATTGAGACGATGGTTTCGTCTCAATAACCTTGCCGCACTTACTACCCACACTTACACGCGGTGAGCGTAATCTGCCAAGAAACTAAAAGGAAAAGTATAATTAAAAAGAAGTTTATTGAACTAATTTTTGCATAAATATTTATAAATTTAATTTCAAACAAACATTTTTTTATCATTCATACAATCTATTAGATTATCAATGACACCTTTTAGCTCTTCCCATGGAAAATAAGCTCAAATATTCGAATGTACATTTCATATGAATGTGGGTGACAAAAACTGAGCGATAAAGCTCTATTTTGAGATGCATATTATTTTTAGTATTATTTAAGATGAGCAAAATATATTCGAAGTGCTTTAAAAATTGCATTTTTATTCATCCGATGAGCTTTTCTTTCTACCTCTATTATCCTGTCTTTCACCGGTTCCATGATTACTACCCTCATTCCCAATTATGATTTCAGTACTGAAGCTACCCCGCGTTGACCCTCATCTTCCCCACCTTAGATAAAGCGGTACATATCACTCCAATAGACCCAACTATCCCTCCGTCGCTCCTCGCCCAGCACCAAGACGTCTTTTATCTATTTTTTCAATTTCCTGCATAATATTTTCCTGCTTCCACCCCTAACCTTTGCCCAAACATTCCAGGTTCATATTTTACGGCTGCTTTCATTTCCTTCTTCATTACCGTAATGATTTGATGCTCCGACGACGCTGTCGTGTAAGAATCCTGGGTGATGACGACCGCAGAGGCCTTGCATCCCTCGCTACAGGGTACGACACCCTCCCTCGTGGGTGGCATTACTTGGCTACCTGGATGATTCAATTCTCTGTGATTGATTTCCATGTTCTGGGAAATTTTTGTTGGGGCGTGACTTTCTCAGCCCATACCCAAAGTATTCTAAACATAATATCATAACTTGAGCTATCTTTTGTTTGGCTCCTACCCTTTGACCATTATGGCATGTGTGGCTCCCCCAGGGTCAATTACCCTCGCTCCTACTTGTCAACCTCTAGAGGTCATAGGAATGCGTAAGCACTTCCACATCAAGGTCGTAGATAAGGAAACAAGTTCAGGGCTGTAACTTACACAGATGAGGCGTACAAGGGTAGGACAGTTTTGGGGTAATTAATGAGGCAAAGTTAGATTTACATGCCTTTCACCGAGAGTTAAACCCATTATGCTCTCTTATTCTCTGAGGGAACGGCGAGATTGGTATGTATTTAATGACGGAACATATGACAGTCTTCATATCTATCATTATTATTATTATAGAAATCAATCGCTAGCTTAAATGTAAGAGAGTAGAAAGCCTCTAAATTTTTACTAGGCCCTAGGGACCATTAACATTTCTTTCTTCAGCTAACATCCTACTCTTTTTCTTCCCGTCCATAAAACCTATTCCCCTCTTGCCCAGTATACTATCCTCTATCACGGCTTTTAGCAACCTTTCCCCTTATATTACCCCTTCCAAACTCCTATTTTGTGTCTTCACAATCTCCTCCAGAAGTTGTCTCTTCACATTCACTATTTCTAGCACTTCTTCATATTTTTTCCTTTCCGTCCACAACACCTTCACCATTCTCCTCCGCACCCACATCTCGAACGCCAGCAGAAAAACTCGTATTCTATCCTTAGAGTCAACGTCTCTATCCCATATTACGTTACTCTCTGTATTTAACTCTTTACCAGCCTCTTCTTTAAATCAATTCTCCTTCTAGTGTATTTATTATTTTGACCATTATATTCTCACGTACCACCCAACGTTATCCGAGAAAAAAAGCATTCACTGCTATCAATGTCCTCATACAATACGCGTTAAATATCCCAAGCTGTGCAACTACTGTTATTTATAACACACTTCTAATCCACTTTAAATGTTCTCTTCTTCTGCGAAGATGTATAAAATAAGCCAAAAAAACTGTAACCAAATGTTTTTATAGTGAAAATGGAAATTTTATGAGCATAAACTTATCACTCATAGACAAGTTTTGTGAATCAATGGAGAGAATGGAATTGAAGGTAAATGCGTGCAAGACTAAAGTAGTAGTTTTTGATAAGGAGAATGGGGAGAATAACTGTAGGATGATGGCGAATGGTGAAGTAATTGAACAGGTGGATGATTTTGTGTACTTAGGTAAGATGTATGCGAAAGATGGAAGAATAGATGAGGAGATAAAGAGACGTGCGAATGCTGGAAGGAAAGTGGTAGTTAGCATGTGGAGCATATCGAGGAATGAGTGCTTGTCTACGGAGGCGAAAATTGCCGTGCATAAAAGTGTACTTCTTCCCACTTTGCTATATGGTAGTGAAACATGGGTATGTCAGGACAGACATAAGTGTAGACTAAACGCCGTGGGTATGAGTTATCTGAGGAGTATTTGCGGCAAAAGTAGGATGGATAGGGTCAAAAATGAGTGGGCCATGAATGAATGTGGGTTAAATGTTCCAGTAATGGACGTGTATGAAAGGAGTGTGATTCGTTGGTTTGGCCATGTTGAGAGAATGGATGAGAGTCGAATAACGAAACAGATATATGAGAGTAGAATGAATGGTGTGAGAGGTAGAGGTAGGCCGAGAAAGTTGTGGTTGAATCTGGAATTTCTTAGGAGGAGGAATATTAGGAGTCTTAAAAACAGGAGGGCGTGTATGAAACAGTGTATGGGGGTAAATGAGGCAAAAGAGGTTTGCAAGGATAGGTCAGTATGGAGGAAATTATTGAAGCAGAGTTAGGTGTACAATTATGTATTAATGACTGAAACATTTTGACTGTGCCTACCCCGGAAGGGAACGGCGTGATGGGTATGTATAAACTTAACAAGCCGTGTGTTTAAAATCGAATAAAATAATTCTATAGATTTGTATATGATAGATATCTGTATCTTCATGGTGTGACTATAGTTTCACGATTTTTATTTCTTAACGTGGTTCTGTTATAACTAGGGATGAGTCGATTCCACTTTTTGTCGATTCCGATTCCGATTCTCGATTCTGATTCCATCCATTCTTATTCCTAATAACAGGTGGGATATTGATATACCAGTAGCGTACGACTATTATTTAAATTGAAGTATTGGCTGAAATAAAATAACAAAGATAATTAAGTCGCTCAAATAGTATATTTATTAACAAATGTCAAATATATCCTCAGCTTATTGAGGTAGATAAAAAGTACAAATTGATAGCCTACACCCAAAATCACTGAGACAAATATGATGTGATAAATGAAATTCGATTTGAATATTTATCTATCTGTAATCGACGGAATCGGAATCGACTTTAGGCGATCGATTCTCGATACCGATTCTAATCCTGAGAATCGGTGGAATTGAGAATCGACATTTGGATTTGACTCATTCTTCGTTAAAACCTAGGGCTCGTCGGAGAGCGCAAAAGGAACGCCAGGAAGGGATTAAAGAATTATTCGACAACTTTCCCGTTTCCATTATTCTTGGTTTACTTAAACTTCCTATATATCGTCCCTAGCCATCCACACTTCGTCCAACGCTCAACTGCTCAGATTCTTGCCCCCGCTCTCCTCAGCTAGCTTGCAGTTCCCATCTCGGATACAGGGGGTGGGAGAAAGGAGAAGCGTTGGCTATCTTCCTCGCTCGGGAGGCTTCCTATTATGGGAGTGCAAGTCAGCGAGTCAGCGTGCACACTCATATTTCTAACGTTTCTTCCAGAGCCAGAGAAGCTGTGGATCGGAGGAGCCTTTGACGGAACCCAGTGGCTCTGGGAAGGGTCGGCTCTTCCAATTCCGTGTAAAGCAGGAACGGATGGGTACCCACCGTGGGTACCCGAGAAGGCTGCCGTCCATATGAACTGTCTCGCAATGAGGCTAAATCCTGATGCTTGCCCGACTTGTGGCATTGAATTTCTTGGAGAAGACTGTCTGAAGACCCATGGATTCCTCTGCTTGCAAGGTTTGCAAACACGACTGACCACCTGGTATAACGACGTACACGACCTCACTATTGACTCAATTTTGGAGATTAATTTATCCATAAAATATGCCTCTTCGTTTTTTTTCCTCCAAGTGATTGGTGTATCTTTGAACGAGTGGATTCTAAATTTGACTACATTGTAGTTTTGTCACATTTTTTCCCGAACAAGGCAATTCATAGTCTTCGCGCAAGACCTCTTTTCAGTTCTTCACATAACTTGTGCGAAGGCTTATGGCTCCTGCTCAGAAACTATTTTCAACTCGAGAGAGGTCGTTGCTACTCGCTGCGACCGCATATATATTTACGTGATTGTATACGTTATCCTGAAGCCAAATATATACGGTAACACTTTTTATTAACCTTTTTCCTCTGGCGATTTTCAGCGTGATTCATAATTAAATTTCCGTTTAATTTTGCATTAAGGGTCTGACAACTTCAGGCAATACCGATATGTAAAAACGTTAGCAGTTTATTTATTCCAATATGCCATCAAATATCTGTCATTATTTTGGTGACTTTAGAGGCTATATTCATTATTTACCCTGGCATGAACATTCCTGATTATACTCGACGTCCTGATTATACACGACGTTTCTTTCTATAAGTGTTCTCATCACCGCTATCGAGTCCCGAGTTGACCTTCCCTTCCTGAACCCAAACTGGTCATCGCCTAAGTAGTTTTTGGTCTTACTCTCCAACCTTCCATAAATTATTCGATGTAAAACTTTGGCTGCGTGTGAAAATAAACTAATTGTTCTGTAGTCCCCGCATGCTGATGCATGCTTCTTTTTCGGGATAGAAATCAATACTGTTTTCACGAAGTCCTCTGGCCATACTCCTTCCTCGTAGATCCTACGTATGAGCTCGAAAAAAGCTTGCCTACCTTTACTTCCTAAACTCTTAAGCAATTCCGAGGGCATGTTATCCACTCCTACAGCTTTTCTTGCCTTCATCTCTTTCAATGATTTCTCTAATTCACTGTCGAGTATCATTGGCCCGAGGTTATCTTCATCTAGGCTTCCCTCGTCCTCTACATCTAAATTCGTTGGTCTACAATCGCTGTCATATAGCTCCTCCACGTATTCTCGCCATCTTTCTAGGATATCTTCCTGCTCGGTTAACATTCTACCTCTCTTGTCCTTAATCTTTGGTACCGTTTGTCCTCGCTTACCTCCCGATAGCAATTTTACCCTAGCGTATGACGCACCCACTTCCCCATCCTTTTGCAGTTTCTCCATTTCCTCCCATTGCTTTCTCCACAAATTTTCCTTTGCCCGATTGGTTATTCGCCGTAGTTGATTATTTAGCTCCTTGTATTTCTCCTTACCCACGTCGACGTTGACATTTTTCCAATTCCTTCTCTCCTCCATTTTCATAATCATTTCTTCCGTAACCCACTGCTTCTGTATCCTCCTTATTTCCGCTGCTCCTATTGTTTTCTCAGCCGCTCTTACAATGCTTGGTTTTATATTCTTCCACTTTTCCTCGATTGTTCCTGCTTCTTTGGCTTCTCCTATATTCTCATCCACTATCTCTTGGTATTCCCTCCTTTTCTCCCCTTTTAACGCTTCCAGGTTCCACCTCTTCATCCTCCTGCTTTTATTTAGCTTTTTGAATCTAACCTCACAATTCATCATTACTAAATTATAATCCGAGTCTGCATCAGCCCCCGGATAGCTCCACGAGTTCTTCACACTGTTCCTATATCTTTGTGTAACCATGATATAGTCAATTTGGTATCTCCCTGTGTCACCCGGCAGTTCCCATGTGTACCTCCTCCTGCGATGGTGTTTAAACCAAGTGTTTTTAACTATTAATTTATTTCTCCTACAAAATTCAACTGCTTTCTCTCCGCGATTATTTCTCGCTCCTAGTCCAAACCCTCCCACTTCATACCCATCTCTCCCTTCCCCTACTACTGCGTTCCAGTCGCCTATTAGATTTATTTACTAGGCTTCTATCTATCTATACTATTATATTTAGATACCATTAGATTTTCCTTGCCCGGGACTTCTCTGTTCATCTCCTCTATCTGTTCATTCACCTCATCCACCTCTTCCTCCCTATGATTGCTTGTAGGCATGTACACCTGGGCCAATACGAAATTTGTAGGGCGTGCTTTTATTTCTACCTCAAGTATTCTGTCGCTCACCTGTTCAATATTTGCTACCCTCCTCCCCAATTTTGCGTTCAATACTATGGCTATCCCACGTTGACTCTCAACCCCACCACTATAGATTATCCTGTAATTATCACTCCAGTAGTCCCCGATGTCCTTCCATCTCACCTCGCACAGCCCCAAGGCATCCATTTTCCCTCTATCCATTTCCCGTTTAATGTTTTCCAGTTTCCCAGCCCACATCATCATCCTAACATTCCAAGTTCCTATTTTTATCGGTACTTTCCTTCTCTTCTTCATTTTCTTCTTATCTTCCTTGGTCCTTGTATCCTGTGATGACTGTGTTGTGCAAGGGTTTCGTGTGATGACGACCTCAGGGGCTTTGCCTCCCCCGATGCCGGGCCCGACACCCGCCCCATTAGGTGGCGTCCCGTAGTTGCCAGGATTTCTCATTGTGCGACATTCATATTTCTGAGTAGTATAATAGTCGAGAGGGGACTCCCACCCCCGATTCCCAACAGTGTGTTTCACGTGACACTATCACGGGACTACCTTTCGTCTGGCTCCTACCCTTCGACCTATCTAGCATGGGTTACCGGGCTACCGGACTACCGGGAGCAATATAATTTGCTCCCGCCAGTCCAGCTCTAGGGGTCATTGGAACGCGCAAGCCCTTCCACCACGTCAAGGTTGTAGTCCGTGAAAAGGGTTTTCAAATATACCTACCCGGAAATGATAATTATTTAATTTTTCGTGGAAGAGAATAGAGGAAATTTATCACAGCAGCTTTTCTTATAATAAATTAAATTTAAGGCAATAAATATGTCCATTTAGTTGAAATATATATCGGTACCATTTTGAAGAATTTGAAATGTAACAAGGGAGCCATCTCAACTAGTTTTCGTAAAATTCTTCAAATTTAAAGCATTTATATGAACTAATTTTAATTGTTTTATTAGGAATGCTACAGTATTTTTAAGATTTTTTGTCCATTTTCTTAATAATGTAGGTTTCAATTTGGTAGTGGAGCTAGAGCACTGACTCATGCCTTAGGGCCTGGATTCACAATGTGATAGCCATAAATTTTTCAGCGGTATTTCTACCAGTACTAGTGTGTTTTGTCGATAGCACTTCAAATACCAGACTTTCTCCGTCAAATGGGACGGAAAATTCAGATTGATGTCTCAGCCTTGGTAGTCTTAGAGCCGTCATGAACCTAATCCTTCTTATCTTATCTTCTCCATTAATACGTTTAATTAATTCATCACTACAACAAATTCTGTAAAAATATTTTGTATGACAGATCCACATGTCTACCTTAGTATTCTTCTGCCTTAAGTTCTCACACAATTCTCTTCTTTCCAGTTGATGAGCCATGTTTCTGACCCACAATCACTAATGGTCGTGTCAGTGTAATATATGGCAGTTTTGAAAATAGGAACACCTCGATGTTAACCTGTATTGAAGGAAGTGTATGTTAGCATAATCATCTTTGCTACCCTCCTGTACTCGCTTTGTTATACAGCTGATGATTTTATTCCCATTATCAGTTAGGTTTCCTAGGTATCTTATTTTTAATACTCCCTGAAATATTTTATTCCCAACCACCATATCTTCCAATTATATTCTAGACTCTGAAGCTGGCATAATAATGTATTTGGATTTCTGTCCTTTCCTATAACTTTCATATGTTCTGCTTCTGATTCCGGTTTTCTATAAACATCTAATTGTTTATTTTTCGTCCTGGCTGTTAGATCTATATTATATGCATAAGCATAGATAGGACTGGTATTATTAAGGAATGCACCTCGTTAGTCGATTGCAAGTGCAGCTTTAAGTAGCTTCTAGTGAAATAAGTAGAGTTGTGGACAACTATACCCTTCTTTAATACCCTTATTAAATTGAACTTATTATAATAACAATAATGACTTATCCCATCAATAAGTACACAATAAGGCACAAAAAGAAACATCTATATTAATGTGGAAGAAAGGCACTCTTAAGGAGAGAGCACCTAAGGAGAGAGCTAAAGGCACCCCTTTATTCACAGAGTTTTTTGCTATTTTAACTTGAGCCTTTGCGTTACTTTTCATTTAAACTTTATTCCTTTACTTTTGATAAGGCTCTCTTCTTAGGTATTTCTAGTGAAGTATGGAGGTATTTTTTAAATGATTATCTAAGTTGGAAAAATAAGTATTTATTTAGTTAATTGGTTGATGTTACCCCCCCTAAATTTTCTATTTTCCCCAAAAATAGTTGAGCAAAACTATTATTTCCTGGATTTTACAAATTCTAGAAATTTTAAACCACTAGTTAGTGACGATGAAAAATTTTCTATATTTGATCGCGGGTTTCAGCCTTTGAGGCAATGTAAAGCTTTCACAATCGGATTATTTGAACAGTTAATGAACCAATATCGTTGTTGCGGAAACCTTCGAATTTTCTTCGACCAGGCAACTCTCCCCTTTGCTCGTTGTCGTTCTGCGCATTAAGGGGCCATAAACTTTCGCACTAAGAATTTCTATCCGATCTCTTTTATGCCGCGCAAAATTTCTTCTCTTTTCCTGATCTTGGCTTACCCAATTCTCTTCCCTCTTCAACAGACTCAAATTTCAGTATTACTTCCGTATATTTTGGAATCTCCTCCGAGTCTCCGCTACAAACATTCATTCTACTGCCACTCTATCCGACACTTATTGGTTTGTCTTCATTGTTTACTTCGTTGTTACCCATCTTAACCCCTTAACTGCTCCATAAACGAGCATTTTAATAAACCCTCAAGTGCACGAAAATCTATTTTCACAGCGATCAAGTTTAAAAATCATAGAAGAACTCCCTCCGCATTAGGGTTTTAACAACTCTTTTGAAATAGAAAATGCACAATAATCACTGTTATATTTTGGTTGATGGAGCCGTAGCAAAAAAGGCACGTTAATTTTCTGGACCACTCTTTCGTGGCTGAATCACAGAGTATTATTGCATTCAAACATTTTGCAATTTTTCGGAGACATTTGACGTAGCTCCCATTTCCAGTTTTCACGTCTTAATCACCTTTAAACAGTTGTCCCGCGACAGTGTTTTCCTGAAAATCGCCTTCAAAACTCTGCCCATATTACCGCTCTTCCAAACATATTGAAAATAAGTTATAAAAATTGTATTTGACTAGAAGGAAATATAAATTCACTTCCTTTTTCAGCTCTCCACGGCGATGATGTCCAATCAATCAATTCAATTACTGATGAAGACGAACTAAATACCTCTGACGAAACCGAAAACCTTGAAGACGATGGGGAATCATTTATCCGGGCCCTTGAGAAGTCATCTACCATGTCCTAATGACTTACCAGTGTTACCTGATGTTTTATAGAAGGGAAATCCCCTGGCTGAATCATAAAAAGAGACTCAAGAGATCACAGGATATCGGTTCTTTTTTCTTTCAGTCCGAGGATTTCACTGGTTTAATTAGAGTAACCTGTGTGGTAAAGACGTGAATCTTCTGTGACATCTCTTAGAATGCTATGTATTTTTCGACGTCAATAAATATTTGAGACAGGGCATGAAATTTTCTTTTTCAGAAAATGCTTCGCATATCTCCCTGATGTTTTATAAATGCAGTGATTCTGTGCTTATGTAACAGTTTATCGATGAAATTCGTTCGCTTCATTTCGTATTATACTTACAATTGAAAGAGGTCCGGTTTGGGCCAGTGCACGGGAGTCGGACATGCTATCACTTCAGTACATCTACATAATGCCCTGCGAGCCGCCGCATGAGCGTGTGGCAGGGGGTGTTAGGTCACCAGCCGTGTAAAGATGTAAGTTTTTGGGAGATGAAATGGTGGCATGTATTATAGGAGTGGAGCTCAATTTTAATTGTGGTCGCTTATTGTGCACGGAAAGAACGAAGTTTATGCCTATCTGTTCGGCAGTGTATCTCTCTTATTTTATCACATCTGTCAGACGTAGAGATATACCTAGTGAGGAGTCATGATAATATTCCCTATGTCGCTCTGAAAAATATCAGTTATGAATTTCTCAAGCTACCTAAGCCTAGCGTGTAGCCTCCGAGTCTCTAGGGGTTCCCACATTAATCCCTCTAAAAGTTGTGAGGCACTATATGTACGCTCATAGCAGTTTTTAACGAAGCGATCTGCTTTCCTTTGTATTTTATTAATTTTTTTGGCTAAATCTTTATGACCAGGGTACCAAATGGTCTCGGCGTATTCAACGTGTAGCCTAACCAGAGCGAAGTAGCATCTCACTTTGAGTTTTTCATCCGTGGACCTTCCTATTATACGTTTAACAAAACCTAGTTTCTTTAATGCTGTGCCACAAATGTTTTCTATGTGTAATCCCCACGATATATCAGAAGTTAAGGTAATTCCAAGACATTTTACTATACCGGAAGCTTTTATGTTTACTCCACTTACACAGTAAAGGTATGAAATTTTTGTGATGACTTTCGCAGGAAGTGAACTGTGGTGCATTTGCTGATATTTAATTCTAACCCCCACTCTTGGCACCACGAATGAACGCTGTTAAGGTCCGATTACAGAGCTTCAATGTCCGCGTCTTCGCTCATTTAACGGTTGAATACTGTATCGTCTGCAAATATTCTTAATTTGCTGCTAACTCTGGAACTTAGGTCATTAATATAAATAATGAATAAAAGAGGGCCGATCACACTTCCCTGAGGAACACCGGATGTGACTTCGACCATATCAGAGCTAACACCATCAATAACTACTTTTTGTTTTCGATCACCGAGAAAGTCACTTATCCAATTCACTATCTTTCTATTAACTTAGCATGAATACAATTTATTAATTAGTTTTTTGTGGGGAACCTCGTCGAATGCCTTCTTGAAATCTAGGAATATCCTGTCGACTTGCTTATTCGATTCACCTGATTTTAGGATATCATGAAGGAAGAGCGCAAGCTGTGTTTCTCAGGACCTGCCCTTACGGAAGCCGTGCTGACTGCTATGTAAGAAGATACGATTATCCAGGAATGTCATCATATTACTAACGACAATATGTTCTAGGATCTTGCATGAAAGTGATGTTAGCGATATAAGCCAGTAATTTCCTGGGTCACTTATATATTTTTTTTTAAATATCGGAGTAACGCTGGCTATTTTCCAGTCTTGAGGCACCTTGCCTTCACATAATGGTTTGTTAAATATAATTTCTAAGAATGGTGCAATCTGTGGCGCTACCTCCTTGAGCACACGTGCAGGTATTCCTTTTGGACCTGAGGACTTTTTACTTTTAATCCAACGCAGTTGTTTAATTATTCCATCACGTTGAATTGTTATGTCAGCTATCGGCTCGTTAAAGTCAGGAATGTCTAAATTGTGTATTGTATCATCCTTAGTGAATACACCTTCGAAGTAGTTGTTTACTAAATTGGCTTTGTCAATACTGTTGGTGACCACTTTGCCGTTTGTGTCCAATAAAGACTCTACTGTCGAAGATTCGCCCTGGAGCTCACTCGGGTAAGACCAGAATGACTTGGGGTTTTCATCTAGTGATTCACCGAGGATTTATTTCTTAAAGTTTCGTAGAGTAGCGCGCATTTATTCATTCGTTTTTGATCGTTGAACAACGTATATTTCTCTCGCCGTAAGCTCCATTGTTTTGTTACTTAACTTAATAGAATTTTTATATAGATTGTGTAGTTGCCTTTGTCTCCTGAGTTCCCGCCTTATTTGGTGGTTATACAACTAGGTTCTTCACTCTTCCGTTTGAATTTGTATGGAATATATTAATCGATTTCTTTTCGTAGTATTTCCAAAAAAATATTTGCACGATACTTCGGTGCTCTCATTCTTCATTGTGGCTACGAACCTCGTGAAGTAAGCTTCTAAGGTCTCTCCGAATTTTACCTAATCGCATTTTTCAATTGCAGTAGTAGCGGTTCTAACTCCCACTCCGAAGGTGATTTCGGCTTGAGGCCAAGTGACGGAAAAATTTTAATCGCCACATTTAAACACCAACTTTTACACGTTACCCGTACTGACCCCACTACTGAGAGGCAGCAGTCTCAGACGAAGGCATTGATGGCACAGATGAAGAAGATTGGACCGATATCAACAGCCAGAGCTTCGGGAGAGAGTGAAGTTCACGGAATTGGCAAGGGTACTGCGATGTGGAAGGCAACGGGGAAACCGACGCATTAGTTTCCCTAGAAGATGCAGCCCTGCATCCTCACTATGCACATGACCTGATGGAATTCCTCCCGGTAAAATATTCCGGAGGTAAAATAGTCCCCCAATTGGATCTCCGGGTGGGGATTACTGGGAGGGGTGAATCAGTCATGAAGGACAAGTGAAGAATAGGAACATGGAACTTGAGATCTCGAGGGGTGAGTGGGAAGTTGGAGAACGTGAAGACAGAGATGAAGAGGCTAGGGGTAGATATACTGGGAGTCAGCGAGATCAAGTGGGCGGGGGCAGACGACTGCTGGAGAGACGGAGACCGAGTGATATATTCAGGACATGGCCAGAAGATTGCAGGTGTAGGCATCATACTGAAGAAAGAATTGGGCATGAGAGTACAGTCAATCTCGCAGTACAGCGAAACGATTCTAATCGTGAAGCTGGAAGGAGATCCGACGGGGATAGTGATCGTGCAGGTCTACAGGCCGACGTCCAGCCATGCGGAAGAAGTAATAAAAGAAGTGTACGAGAAAATTGAAGTATTCTTCGGGGTAATGAAGGGAAAAGACAGCCTCATCATCATGGTAGACTGGAACGCAGGGGTTGGAGAGGGAAAAGAAGGAAATAGTGTGGGATATTTCGGACTGGGCAAAGGAAATGCCAAGGGAGAAAGATTGGTAGAGTTCTGCGATGAGAAAACTATGGTAGTAGCTAACACTCTCTTCGAGAACCATCGGCATAGGAGGTACACATACAAGATGCCAGGGGAAACCGCCAGATACCAAATAGACTACGTTTGTCATAGTCAGATGCAAAAACCAAGTAAAGCAGTGCAAGAGTCATGCCGGTTTGTATATAAAAAGTGACCACAACCTAGTAGTAATGGAGAGCCACCACAGATAAAACAAAATTAAGAAGACAAAATAAGAACCAAGATAGGGCACAAAATACTGTGTAAAGGGAACAGGGAAAGGAAAAAGGAATGGAAGAAGGGAAAAGGGAAAGATTCGATGAGGCTGTTGACAAGGCACTAGAAAATGAAGGAGAAATGGGCATCGAAGAAAAATGGGTTAAGTACAAGAAGGCAATCGCAGAAGTAGCAGAAGAGCTATTGGTGAGCAAGAGGGCTGACAGGAAGAAGCCATGGATAACGACGGGGATTAGGAAACTAATAGAAGAAAGAAGGAAGTACAAAAACTCCAAAAACGAAGGTGAGGCAACCCTCCACAAGTAGCTAAGGAACCAAGTCAATCGAGAATGCAAGAAGGCAAGGGAAGATTGGATCGAAAGCTGCAGCGAGGAGGTCAACGGAAGTATGGAGAAGGAAACATGAAGAGGAGATTAGGAGAAGGCTGAGAAGGAGGTAAGAATAGTGTGAGTCGATTAATGAAGGGCGAGAAGATTTTCATGATGGCGAATGCCAGATCCTATAGGCTGCGACAGAGGGGATGATGTTAGGATAAATAAGCCTGTGCTCATCAAAATCTGGAGGGATTTTGACTCTCTTCGACTAAAACCTACCTTAACCGGTGGATAGTCCCAATAACAATACCTGCACTTCATAATAGTGGAATAACTAAAAAGATGCATGATAGTGGAGTGAATGGTGCTTGGAGGAAGGGGTGGCCCGCGAAATTTGTTTGTGATTGCCATGGAAGAGGCTCTAAAGAGATGGGACATAACGAGTCTTCAGAATAAGAGAGCTTGCATGAAGCATGTATGCGGCAGAAGCAAAGAAGTTTTGAAAGGATGGTGGAAAATGATAAAATTTAAGCCAGTTTTCTAGCTTTTTTCTAGTTAAGCATGTCTTACACCGAGAGTTAAGGTCTTTTGATAATGCCTATGACGATAAGGATCGGCATGATAGCCCATAAAAATATCTCTAAGTCTTGGATCAATTTTAATAAAAGATGTCGAATAGGACAAACCAATATCTTAGCTGTTAAACTAAGTTTCTTTAATTAAAATGAACATAAAACAGGATAGAATGCACGACACGGACCAATAAGCATGTCATGAGTAAATCAGCGAAGTCCAGCAGCCTCCTTGCCTCCGAGAAGAATACCTGTAGCAGAGGATACGACATGGAAATCATTTCAGTAGATTACCGATATGAAACTCGTATCGAAACATCATCTTGCATGATGACGGATGTCAGATTCCCCGATTATACCGCCAATATCCGCAATGTCAAACAGGCTAAGTGAAGAAAATTACTAGTTTCGTACTATAAATACAGTATATTTATTTTGTGCTTCAAGGATTTGTTTTTCCATTTATTGACTTGAAGCCTTCAGCATTTCAACGAAGACGTCTTCGGTGAAATATCATCTCCGCATCTACTCATGAGCAAAGTACAATGGATGAATAATTATACATACATGGTCATTGGTTAGCATCAAATATCTAAAGATAAAAATTATGAAGTGCCACAATGACTTCTCGCTACTTTTTAAATATGGAAATGACTAGATATAATTAATGATCAAATAACCCCTATTTGACTCACGAAAATAATAAAAAAATGACATGCGGAGATATGGGAGTGTCAGATAACGGCAATCATCGCACTAGGGAGTCATTATTAGGTAGGCCTATTGACTTGTCGGATGACCAGATACTGTCATCCAATATTAGTCAAGGGTTAAAATATTTGTTGAGCGAAAAACAGAATCGGTGTCGATCATGAGCTAAAGATAAATCGCTTGTGAATCAAATACATGTCGTCATGAAACATAAATATTAAACTGATCATCGAAGGAGTGCATAAATTGCATTTTATTTGCATTTCCGATGATTCTGTTGGCCCGTATATCCCTGGAATCCCAATAGACTGCTAAGCCTGTCATCAGGTTTTCCAGGGACCGCGCCAACAGAACTTGACATATATCCATGCCCTGGGTGGATAAAATCCCACCCAGGCGGGACTCGAACCCGCGACCCCAGGAATAGCAGACGAGGACTTTACCCCACCGCCAACAGGTGCCATATGATGGCAAAGCCTCGAATGTTTTCGGGAGGATGATAAATGGCTGCAATCGTGCGAGTAATTGAATCGATCTTATAATAAATAATAGTACTTCTGCTTCAGGAACATTTCCTATTTGCTGCCGTATTGCAGGCAGCGAAGCACTTTTGAAGGGGCTCTCCATTCAATGCGTTGAAGTTCACACGGATCGGTACACGGCAGAGCACTTTTGCACTCATGAACGACGGTGAATGGAACGATGGGCCGGAAATACGTTGGGTAACCTAATGGCTGGTAACATTCTCCTCAAGGACTTCATTAGGGTACAGGGGGGGGGGAAATTGACTCCCCAATTGATATAAAAATATCAAAAAATATGTAAGAGAGAAACAAAAATGAAGAACATCTGAAAATAGAATCTTATTGATAGTTTATTTAAATTGATTGAATGTAAATTATTTACTTATTGATACATATGTTTCAAGGCTTTTATGTCTGCTTTGTTCCCTATAAGCAAGCTCAGTGAAATTATTAGCTGCCCCACCCTAGGTTGGAGGCTGGCAACCCTGGGACTCTGCTGGTTATCATTAGTTATGGCCCAAAGTTTTGAGTATAATAATCGAATTCGGACAGAGCTACATTTAAAAACGTAATTATATACTTTACAGTGCCCATATTCCACGCCTTTACTGAAAATCAACGCAGCAATCGTAGATGCGACTGTAGCGGAGGTCTAATTTTGCCCTGTGCATATTAATTGAGCTCCCAATTCGTTTTGAAGTGCGCTATCTAGTGTGGATGGTCTTGAAACGATTATGAAGTAAGTGCACTATTGTGTTGCGAAGTGAGATGCGCATAAGAGAGAAAGGTATGGTCCCAATGACTGGATTGTGAGCGGAGAATATTCAAAGTTTGTAAGCAATGGAATATTTAGGTTGACTCCTTACAAGAAGTTAAGGGATCTTAAGTACGACAAAAGGATGTGAAAAAGAAATAGAAAACGGGTTCAAAATGTGGAGGGCAAACACATTCGAAAAAATCAATGCATTGGGGTTAGAGCAGTTTGTATTCTAGAGCGGCGTAACTATAATGCAATGGCCTTGCGTAGCGTTATAGATTTCTGCGTTCTCTTTTGGACTGACAACCAAAGACGGCTGGAGAAGGGTATGGGCTATAGGACGAGACTCTGAAACAAATGTTGATAAATTAGAGGGAATGAGAAATGTGTGAGAAGAAACACCGTACTTCAACGAGCCTCCGAACAAACCTCTCCGTCCACAAAGAGCATCCCTTTATCCTCAAGAACGAGCAAAAAGAAAGAACTACCTACATTTTAAATGGCGAGGTCGAAAAGCGGAAAATAACGAAGCGCCCCCCTTTCGTAAATTCTTCAAATGCCCAGCGCAAATGAAGGAGGAAAAAAAGAAGAATAACGAAATGCCTCTCGCGGAAAGAAAGGTAAAGCATTTCTAAAAGTGGACGGGGGAAAAGGTGTGGGATTTATATCCGACAAAACCCATTCGCAATGGAAGTGCTTGGAAGGAACGAGAAAAAAAGGGGGCCGAACGACTCTCTTGCGATAACTCTTGCCGGGAAGGGGGAGTGGGTTCTTTTTTTCGCTCCCGTTAACGGTAAGAAGAGGATTTTCGGAAGGGTTTCGGGGAGAGAAATGAGGGCGAGAAAGTGGATGTTCCTAGATGGAGCCTGCCGGGCAATTTCCGTTTCCTCTCAGCGGTGATAACGTTCCAGAAAAGGCACACTTCATCGGATTCTACAAACGAATATACCCGCGCGCTTCACGCAATTAGTTGCAGGAGTTGCCGAGAGGGGTCTCGCATATTCAGAGGAGGACAGAGTCCTTTTGTGACCACCACGACAACGCGGCCACTTGGAGGACTAAGAAGAGGCCTCTGGCATGGGAGGGAATTCGAAGCGACCGAAGGGAATCGTGGTCATTCATTGGCGGCAGCCCCGTCACCCCTCGTCGTCTGACTAGTAGGAATCCAGCCCTAAATCAAGCATGTATCTTGCTTTCTTCCTGTCGGAAGAGCCGTTCAATAAGTAAACGATCGAAAGTTATCAATAACATACTCGGTATTCTGGAGAATTTGTCGGAAATGTTCTCCCGTCTATCTCCCCTTGGAAGCCAGAGTTCACACTTTTTATTCAAAATCAAACATGAAACCCGTTTTCAAGAAAACATCAAATCATTAATCCACGGAAACTAAATACTGACGTCAAATTAAACCTAAATCGCTCGTTATTGTGCTCTGTTATTGCGAATTATTAAGAATTTATTCACCCAGATTTGGAGAACCTGTATACTCCTAGCTCTCGCACATTCTCAATCAATTCCCTCGCCTAAATTTTCCTTGCGTCATTAATACATTCCGAAGCACGTTAACTGACTGTCTCCTAAACACGCGAAAAATATTACACATGCACGCATACCTAGGAAATCGCTCACTTCCCTGGTTGGCAGCGTGCAAAGAGCTTAATTCTTAGTGCTAAACCAATTATATTATACAGTAAAATTTTTTTCCCATTTTAACATGATTTCCTTCATAACCACCTATTCCTGCAAAGACTGCGCTTCAGCTCCACTCATGCATCAATTTATATTCTCGCACCTTTTCTTATTATTTGTAACATTTCTCTTTAAAGTCTCTTCCTCCACGTTCTCAAATAACTTATTCGGTCTACCCATTCCTCAAACACTACAATCACTATTCCGTCGTCTACATTTGTAACTAAGTCACAAAGGTTTTTTATTCAATTTTAAATTTAAAAAAGTCAAATGGATGAATACACATACAAGTGCTAACACTTCAAATACTAGTATATTTGAAAAGATTACTAACTGAGCTTACCGAGATAAAACATGTCGCTAAATCAAAACATAAAGGCGTTGCGGGGATCACAGCCGACTGGCCTCGAATGAATAATTTTTCAGTCTGCATTTTTTCTGACTCTTACATAATACCTACATGTTCACAGCATCAGTAAAAGCAAGAGATTAATTGGGGAAGGAGAAATTCCCGCACAAGGAATGCATGATGAAGCCTCACTTGACGAACTTCTGAATATTTTAAACACTGTTCGTTCCCATAGAGCTTTCACATTAACAACACAAAACGCATGCTCTCCACTGACAAAGGTAAACAAATGGGTCGTGCAACATAATTTACAATCGATAATCTATATACAAGTGTCAATGTCAATTTGAAATCGGAAAAAAGGTTCCCTGGGTATCTTCGCCATTACCAAAATCGTTTATGATTATGTACTAGGATAGGTGAAACCTGTGTGAACTAAATACGAAAATGGGACCGCGATGGCATGTGATGCATTGTGGAGACTAAAGTGAATTCCCTTTAGACTTAAAAAAGTAACCAGTTCATAAAAAAATTGCTAGTTAGAAAATCACCAGTAAATACCATCAGAATATACTGATAAAATACCCCGCGGCGATGCTAAGTCCTCATATACTAATCCGAGAGAGGCGGGTTCGACTCCCGCCTTGGTTGGTTTTACCCTGCCCAGAGCATGGGTGTTTCTATCCAGTTCTGGTAGTTTGGCACCAGATAAACATGATGATGTGTCAAAAATGGTTCATCGGGATCGCAGGGGCACTCGTAAAAATATAAAGGCAATTAGGGTACCGTTAAACAAAAATTTCTCAATTATTTAGCTCAATTGAGAGCATCTTCTAATGAGGAAAACGTAAAAAAGTGTGAGGAGGGAATTTTAATCCTTATCTAACTCATTTATTAATATTTTGGCAAATAATTTTCTTTCGTCTTTCATTCTCATGATTACTTGGTTCCGGTGGAGTCGGGAGGTCATTATATTTTAATTTAAAAACGACATTACAATTTTAAAATCTAAATAACTAAGATAAACACTCAAAGGTGTAAACTTAACTAGTATTTAAGTATTCCTCCCTTAAAAAATGAACCAGAAGAATGGGGTCATTCAAACTTCCAGTTATTAAGAATAATGCAAACGTAAGTAAGAGGTAGCATCTTTATTTAATTTAAATCGATAAAATATGATTTTAAGAGGAGGTTTTTATAATTTTCGCCTTATTTAACAAAAAATATCCGAATTATTTGTAATAATTAATAGATTTTTGATATATAATACTTAATAATAATATCGATATATAAATAGTAATATAATAATTAATTATTACAATATAACTTTCGTTGTAATCAATTCCTATTTCTGCAAGCAATTTGAATATGAACTGCGTCAGCTGAAGAGAATTTCACCAGAAGGAGAGAGCAGAGGTCAGCAATCTTTACCAAAGATATGAAGGAGAGATTGATGATGAGGAAAGAGCTGATTGAAGCAACCTTTTTCAAAGATGTGCGGAAAAATTGGTGATTAGTTGGTTTGAATGACGCCACTGTATGATTCTGAAACCAGGAAATTAAGGGAAAAGATGGGAAGAGATTGGAAGAGTTTTAAATGTAGGTTTTGCGAAGGATTATAGGGGTGAGATGGACAAAAAAACAAAGAATTCCGGTCGCTTTGGAAAGAAAGCAATTTTCAGGGATATTGCTTTCTGGGAAACAGGATCGCCAGCGATTGAAGGAGCAAGAAAGATATTGTAACCGATCATCCCAAGAAAATGAGGCTGTCTACCAAAAGATGAGTCTGCTGAGATGTATTAGCACAAGTCTGGAGGTAAGGAATTACTTTATTAAAAATGAATTTGGAGCATTCTCTATTATCGCAGTGAAGTCTGGACAACGGCAAATATAGAAATAAAAGAATGGAGGCAATGGAGATGAAGTGTTACCAAAGAATGATTTAAAAAAATGGAAGGAACGAAACATTAACGAAAAAGTTCTACAAGGAGAAGAAAAGAAGGATGATGGAAATTCTGTGAAGAATGGGAGAGGAATTTAGTATGCACATTTTTAGACAAAATAGCCAAAAAAGCAATATTGGAAAGAAAAATTGATAATTGTGGAGGAAGACCAGTAATGGAATATATGAGGTGAACTATGACGGACGGCAAAGTGAAAAATTACGTAGGAATGGATCGGTCGGCGGAGAGAAGTGCGGATTGCAGATCTGCAATGGAGCATAGGTAGCGAAAAACCAATCTTCGGAGCTATGAATGGAGAAGATGAATAAAATACGAGAAGGAAAGATTAGGAGGATGAAGCAGATTCTCAGAAGCAACGGGATGCTGAAAGCTATTTACATCTACATTATACCCTGCGAGCCGCCGCATGGGCGTGTGGCAGGTGGTGTTAGGTCACCAGCCGTGTAAAGGTGTAAGTTTTTTGGAGATGAAATGGTGACATATTTATAGGAGTGAAGCTAAATTTTTATTGTGGTCGCTTATTGTGCACGGAAAGAACTAATTTTGTACCTATCTGTTCGGCAGTGTATATCTCTTATTTTATCGCATCTGTCAGAAGTAGAGATATACCTAGTGAGGAGTCATGATAATATTCCCTATGTCGCTCTGAAAAATATCAGTTCTGAATTTCTCAAGCTACCTAAGCCTAGCGTGTAGCCTCCGAGTCTCTAGGGGTTCCCACCGTAATCCCTTTAAAAGTTGTGAGACACTATATGTACGCTCGTAGCAGTTTTTAACGAAGCGCGCTGCTCTCCTTTGTATTTTATTAGTTTTATTATGGAAGCCATTATGGACGGGAGGAGACTTGGTAGATTAAATAGATAAAGAGGGAGGAAAGGATGCCTAATTTTTGATAAGAAAAGTGGTAGAAGATATTAGGAATTAAAAAAAGGCATAGAGAAAAGCATGAGTGTACACCAGAAACGAGGAATTTGTAAAGTTTTTTGTTTATCTAAATGTCCACCCAAACAGACTACGGGTCAGAATGCACTCAATGGATAAGCTTCATTAACGTTCTTTTGTTCTCGATACTCCTCAATTTCCTCCTCACAAGAGTCTCTTCGAAGAAGTTCATCCAAAGATTGTCTATATACTCCTTCCTCTCACAAAACTCACCTTTTCTCGTACATCTGATATTTTATTCGATTCAAGCTCACTAGATAGACATCACCATTCCAACAAACACACTACTTTCGTAAAAATACTGAATTAATTTTTTCCTAGAAATTTACATGATCAAACACAACGGAATTAACTTGACAATAGCTTGCTTCACTTCTTAGAAGTTATTAATGTTTGTTTTATCATAATGTATTGTACTTTGCACTATCCTACAATATTTTTTAGCATGGCTCATTTCGCCGATTTATGCCAGGTACAGACAGTGTTAATTCTATTCCTGGCGATGCTGTGAATCACTTCTGGTTTCGACTGTATATTATTATGTAATCTAGTTCCACCTAATGGTGTCCTAACAGCCGAAGTGGACGCGGTAGTTGAAAGAAATTAGCGGGTGTTGAGTGCATTTAGAAAGTCAAATTACAAAGCTAGATATGCTATGAACTTCATGAAATCGACTTAAATTGTACAAAAATTAATCTTAAATGAATATATACAATTATGTATAATTTTCACCAAATATTTTATTCGGTACTACTAGTATCAACGCATAGACAGGATCTTGATACACAAATCACATATTTTACCCTCGTCCAGGGATACCTATTTACTCACTTGTAAATAGAGCGTGAATATAACGATTTGAGATCTGCTACCATAGATCACACGCTCTGACACCGGAATATCACTAGAGTATCTAGTCTATATTCTTTCACAACACTCTTCATATAAAGAGGATATTTATGCCTATCCCAAAGCACAAAACTGTTCCACTTCCTTGATGTAGGGTCAAGTCTTCTACTCCAAACATAAAGCTGCATGACTGGTCCTCAAACCTGAATGATCCTGAGTCAGCTTTACCCTGAATCCTGGTCCGAAAACGCGAGCGCTAAAGTCCTCATTTCCATGATATTCCCATCAAATAATGTGAGGCATGGAGGATTTTGAACGATGTATCAGCCGATTTATGAAAACCTTTCGAAACCTTTCTCATGAAGACTAAATACCCAGGCACTGAAGCGCACTCCACTCCGACTGCACACTCATTCAGAATTCATGATCTCCGTAAAACCTTGATCGAAAAATATTTTTCCCTCGGGTGAGAAATGGAGTGCATCGGTTGCGAGAAAATCCTCCTCGGAATATAAAGCGCGGCACCTTTTACTCGGATTGGGTATTTTTATGCTGCGCATACTGAGTAGGGAATTAAGCTCTCGTCCATCCAAAAATATACCCCAAAATTCGATTTGTAGGAAAACATACAATTGCTAGAGGTCCCAGGATTAAGGAGATGACAGGCAGGGTGGAGTTATGTCAGCCTCCTGAAATTCAGCAGGAGGCCATTTTTCTTTGCATGGTAGATAAGTATAGGCAGAACACAACTTAGTGGCATTCGCCCACAAAGTATTTGAGGTCAGTAAGACTTAATCAAACATTGATGAGGTAGCGGCGGTGGTCCAGAGGGATGAAGGGAACTTTGGAGAGATCATCAGCACCTTTATTCCACCTCTATTTAATGAATTTCTATCCCTGACCTCATGATCTACACGGGCCAGTGCAACTCAGAGTCTCCACGCAGAGCACTCTAAACCACAGTCCTAGAATTGAAGCTACTCAGGTCGCACATTCGGAAAAGTTTCTGGGACCGGTCCGGCGCTTTGACCATTAGCATTTGAAGGTATTGAAAAGAAATCTGTTGCTCCTCCGGTGGATGCGCCCACGGCAAAAAAGCCATCATCTTAGTTTCTCAGTTGCCCGTCGGGTACCGGCAGCATGTAATGCCGGTTTCTCCTGAGATACACATTTTTCGTTTAGGGAGGCCGTATTTCCGACTTGCAGATGAATAATCCGCATTGCATTTAAGTAGCTTGTTTTGAAGAGGAACGGCTTCAGGCTTGATATTTGGTAGTTATCGATCAGGCAGTAATCAGGTAGTTATCAGGATTTTTGGTAGTTATCGATAAAGGGTGATGGGTTGCTGAAGAGTGTGATAGAGGGAAGGATGTTGAGCAAGCGGGGAAGGGGGAAAAAAGAATGTTTCATGGACGAGATGAAGAAGGGTAGATCCTATGCAGGGGCGAAAATGGATATATTAGAGGGAGATAGGACCAGGAATGTGTAAAAGGCCGGGAGTGGATTCTCTGACATTCAACAAAACCTACCTTTACCGGTAGAATACCTAATAATAGAAATAATCGATCAGGGCTAAAAAAGTAAATTTATGAACTCAAATTTAAAATCTTATTGTGAAATTATTAAAATTAATTGTTAATTTTTGCCGATATTGTTTCGCTTTGAAAAGATAGTCACATGTCTGGGACAATTTATTTGCCTGCGCGCCCTCTCATGTGAGGGATATTTTTGTACTTTTGCAGGGTTTATCATTGTTTTTTGCTCATGCTGTGATAATTATTATGGAACCAAACTGTGTATCCATTGTCCACTTAGTGCTTGATTTCAATAAGTTGTCTGCAAGAGGCCTTGTTTTTTAAAAACAACGTGTGTCAGATGCGTCGGGGACTTATGGTCAAGATACGGAAGTCGAGGTAAAAGAACATATTACTCGTTTTTATCAATAAAAAACCCTAATCGAGTTTCTTTATTCTATGGATTTTCCTGTCCTTTAATGTATAAATGCAATTAGCATTTGTGGAGAAAATGACGGAGCGCGCCCACAATGGAGCGTGGATTTGGCGCGCCCACGGGGTTAATATTCAATTTTTTGTCAGATATTGTAGTCATAATCATTAGCCACGACAAATTATACCCCCTGTTTACCACACATTTCAACGGCAAACACTCATATTTCGAAGATTCTAAATGAATTCACTTTGTAATATTCCACAAGGTATTTATTACTCCGACCTAGGTTTCGGCTTAAGTCATTATCAAGGTTAGCATATTATTTATTATTATAACTTAAGTCGAAACCTAGGTCGAAGTAATAAGTACCTTGTGGAATATTACAAAGTGAATTCATTTAAAATCTTCATAATGTTGTTCTACCAAGTGAAGCCAGAAAATTTATTATACACTCATATTTTGGTCTGAGCATGCCGAGCGCGCATATTTCAGGCTTCAATGGCTATCACTTTGGACATATGTAGCGCTTATCCCCTTGTGTTTCAACAAAGGATATCGTCCATTGGATGGAAATAGCTACTACGCGTGAGGAGAATTGATAACATGGAAGGGTACGACTGTTCCAACAACATGGGCAGCGACTTAATCCGACGTCGAATTTTCGAATGCAATAAATACCAGTAAGAGTGAGATTCACTCCAGGCTATTTTGGGGAACTGGTCGGATTCCTGGGGAAAATAGGGAGAAAAACAATAATTGAGTCCCAAGAAATCAGGAGGAACCTGAAAAAAAATCATCAAGGAAATACTGCAAAGGAAGTTAAATTACAATCCCCCTGGTGGAAGAAGAGAGCCTAGGAGAGGTGTAAAAGCCCAGCGGCCTCTCGGAGACTATGAGACAACCAGAAATACTGAGGTACACGAAAAGAAAGATTACGATCAGAATAAAGAGTAAACTCTAATTTTGTAGGAAGAAAGAAGGACGGACCTGAATAAGAACTGAATGGAACACAGTCACTAATTATAACAATCATAACTAGTAAATGTGTTCAATTACCTAGTTTAATAATCATAAAAATAATTAATTCATACTAAAGTACAAAATTAATTATGAGATTAAAGTAAAGTCATAAGTTATTATAGAGGGCTTCAACGAAAATGGATCAATGTAGAGATCGGGTTGGTATGGTGGCTTATAATTATTTATGGTAGGAATAGAGAAATAAAATTCCACCCAAAACTTGAGTGGAGGATGAGTGGCATATGATTCTGGATGGAACATTCAAGATCAAAGTGTGGACTGCTTGGTATTTTCCGTTAATTGTTGGCTATGACTGTCACGGGGTTTCTTTATGCTTTATGCCAAAGCCACTTACATTTGCTAACCCATCATCAATGACAACGTGGATTCAGCTGTAGGTCTACTTAAATAACATATCCTCTGAGGATAAATATAAATTATGAATCGAGTCAATGGGTAAAAAATAGAAATAAACTCAGTAAGTTTAGAGAAAAATATTGCATAAAGGTAAAGGAAATAGAAAAAAAACATACCGAACCATAAAAACTCCAAAGAAAATAAACTGTAAAGTGCAAGAGTGGGATATCAAAAGTTTTGAATGTTACATCAACGAACAAGAGCGGTATGAAAGAAGAGTGAATTATGGGAGAGGTAAAGTGGTGGACCCAGAAAATCATCGATAACTAAGATGAATAAAATATTCTCATGAAGAGAAATATTCTCTGCATTGTCGGAAAGAAAATTTTCATGAAAATGTAAGGATTCAGGAGAAGCAAAATAAAAATGTTATGAAGAGACAGCAGTAAATATTTATTATTTATTCAGGTACTAAGGCATAGGCTCCTTCGAGAGGAAAACGACGTTAGGGGAACGTGCACTATTCACGAGAGTCATAAAGATTTTTTAACACTCTTTATTAAACTCAAGTTTTATTTTTTGCTGAGGGGTGGAGGGATGATGAAGCCTGTGATGGATGGGGAAATGTAGGGCTAGCGAGAAAGGGAAGACAGAGGCTTTACGGACGGGATAAAGAGAGGTAGGATTCATGCTGAGGTGAAGAAAGAAATCAAGCAAGGGAATACAGGCAAGCACCTGGAAAAATCTAAAACGCTTACACTCACTTCCATTGAAAATTTTCTATACGGTAATCCTAATTGCAATAATGCTGATTTTTTTTCATTGGTCGTTCAATCCTAAGATTGGTTGACAGCAGCCCTCCACCCTTCCCTGTCTAATCTTCCTGGTATCTCTTCCTATGTACTTTTCACTTTATTTGATCCATAAACTTATTCCCGGGTCGTCCTCTGGTTACTTTTGCCAATATTTTGACATCAATGTTGTTCTTCACAAACCCATTGTGTCTTAGGGTGAGCCCAATCCATCTGGTTCTTCTTTTCTGCATGGTGTGCTATATGGTCCTTACCTCTTCTGTACACTTCATCGTTTCATATTTTATCCGTCCATTTTATCTTCAGCATCCTCCTCCAGCACCAGATTTCGGAGGCTTATAGTCTGTTCTAGAGATGGGCGCCGGGCCGGTTACGCCGCGTCGCCGGCCATGCTAGGAACGCCGCCGAGGTAAAAACTACGGCGCGCCGCCGCCGGTCATTTTAACGGCGGCGGCGCGGCGCGACTTGGATTTTTATACGAAGTCCTACAGTCGAAAAAGTACTGACAAATTGTTCGAGCAGATGCATTTTGGATTGATTTCCGTTGCCACGGTAGTTCGTCTTGTCGACCTTCCCTCTCCCTTCCCACTGCCAGCCTCGTATGTCCGCTCAGCTGCCTGGCTGAGCGTGGTTTCGATAGGTTTATTTTGCATTCATTTGGCCTAACAAAAAAATAACGTAGGTGAGGCATAGTGGAGAGTCACAGAAAACTCAGGAAGAAATAGGTGCGAACTCAAAAAGAACTCAGCCGAGTGGATGGGTATATTTCCATTTAAATAGAAATTAGCTCGATTTCTTTGCACTAGAACGGCTTTATGACTACTGACGTGCATTCTTGCTCACGATGGAACACGTCAGAATCCCTATGTCGCCTGTTCCCCAGGCCAGAGTCGCCGAACTATCTTCACCGTAGAAAAAGTCCGAAACTAGAGATAGAAATAACGATCTGATAGTACTATCCACCATTGTGTATGGAAATATTCATGAATTGTTCATGAATAAATTTACGAAAAAAAATTACCATGGGACACCGGCTTTAGAAATAATTTCTCATCCTCCCAACCGTGCTCTTCTTCCTCATCGTCGTTTTTACTGTCTCCAGCTTCAGCAAAACCAAGAAAACCTGTGACAATGTGCTCTCTGCAAATACATTTTGAAAATATTTCACTGAGTGTTCTGCTTTTCCCATTCGTTATCATTAGCAAAACACATCCTACTGGGCCCATTTCTCTCTGTCTTCTCGGCGTAATACAATGAGCCATGCTGTTCTTCATTGTCACCGTCACTCTCTTCGGCAGATTCTTCGTGTATCATGTTCGCTGTCGGCAAAACACAGATTGAGTCAATGTAGCGTCAATCAATAGGAAAATGGCACGCCAATGTTAGCGATCTAAGTAAAATAGTTTTCATTCATGAAAACTATGACTTACTAGTATGTAAAGAGTTTGTGCATAGAGTGCAGTGACACATTTATTTTACTATTTGTATGGCCTATAGCGTGTCATTGTTACTGTGTGAAAAGTTAAATATGGTATATTTTGATCTGCTAAATTACACCTACGCAGTATTGAAGCTTGTCCTTTACATTTTTGACGGATGCAATAAAATGCTCTGAAATTTCTAGTTATTTTCTTTATTCCTCTCGCATACGAACATACGTTAACACGCCGCGCCGCCGATCTAACGCTCGGCGTTCGCGCCGTCACGCCGCCGCCGGCTTAATTCCCCCCTACGCCGCCGCCGACCAAAATCAAGACGGCGCCCATCTCTAGTCTGTTCTGGTCAGCTTTTCCAATGGTCAATGCTTCCGATCCATTGAGTGCTACGCTCCACTGGAATGCTTTCACATACTGTTCCCTGGTTTGCAGTCCTATCTTCTTTGAGCACAATAATGCTGATAGTGAGTGAATATTGCAAATAGTAACAAGGAAATATGTTGAAAACGAGAAAGATTTTAGCGTCAAACACCGGCAGGACCAATAGGCTAATGAACCGGACGCTTTATTCCGGTATATAACACCTGCTGTCGCGGTGACACCTAGACATCCTCAGAATATTTACTACTACCCAGGGTACAGGCACTCGCTTAAGTCACTTAACTTTCTTGCGAAAGTTTTCGAAAAGGTTTCACTGGCTTGGTGTGCTTTAGGGCGGCTCCATGAAAGATTGAAGAAGAACCCAATTTTTCGCTGCGGCAGGGTTTCGAGTTTTATGACTCTGTTTGTCGTAAATTTTATGGCTTTTTCAGCAGAATCAAAAGTTATTTCGGAGAAGGATTCTGGGAAATGTGGATCAGCCGGAGCTTTCACCATGAGAGAACTCTTTGCATGTCGTGAAGTGTTAAGTAACGACTTGTTCATTACTTCGAGGAAGTGGCTCGGATGCTAAAAATGTGACTCGTGGATTTCTGAATTTTCCGCTCGTCTTCAAAACTAGGAAAAGCGACGAACCTACCCACAGTGGTGATTTGAATGAATTTGGATTCCGCTCAGGGTAGAGGTACGGCTAAAGTTGCTGGATTTTCTGAGTACGTAAGGCATTTTCGGATGATGAAAAGATACGGCATGAATAGGGTAATTAATAGCTCGGGAAAAGAAACTAAATATCTAATGATGATTTTGAAAGCTATTATATTTCCCCTTTGCATTGTTTACTTTTTCCTCTCCATTTATATCTGCCAGTCGTATTTTCCTCCTTTTTTCACAGAACTAGGTATATTTCAAAATCCTCATTACAATATTCTAACTTTATATTCCAAATGCTATGGTTTCAGAACCAAATACCACGATGGTCAATGTGGAACTCTTATCCCAGTAATGTTTTTTTAGTATTTAGTAATAGAAATAAAATAAATAATTTAAGAGAATAAATAAAAATTTAATTAATGAAAAAACAAATAAATACAGAGATTCCTCTCCAGTATCAACGGTTTTACAGTCTATACTGCATGTCTCTGTTGTTATTCCTCGTCAACCTCGAAAAGCCTCACAACACATCATTTCCCATCATAATAAATTTTGTAATTTGTCTTTCTTCTAAGAACAATGCTGCCAAAACATGAAGTATTTCTAATTTAGGCAGCATGTACACCATCAAAATGTTATGATTAATAGTTCTTATCATAATCCTGCAAGTTTTGCCCTTACTTTCATTTCCTAGCCAGGAAACCACGAAAACGGCATCGCTAAAAAGCTGTGTCGTTATTAAACATGAAGGCTCTTTTCTGAGATTTCAATAGCATCAGGGCAAATAATGAGAAGGTAAGAGTTACACGAGAGGACAGACTGGTTCAAAAGTCTTGTGACGGATGGATTAGTAATATTTGAACTTTGTTTGCGTCACCTGCATTTCCCCGGAGATTTTTTCAACGTAAACATATACCTTTAAAACCACTTTAGGGTGTGTGGTCTGGAATGATTCCTTACCACCTATATATTAACCCTGAAACGCAATAATATTATGTTATCCGCTCTTTACTTAATTTACAGATAAAAATATAATTAAAGATATGCAATACGGTGCATAACTATTACTCAGGCCGTAAGGATATTGTAAGGAAGTATTGCAAAGTTGGAGACACAGCTAAAATAATTGTCATCCCATGTAGAGACAAAGAAAATATATAGAGATAATAGAGAGCATAAAAACGATGATGCCTTACGTTACTTTTTAGCATTAATGGCGGCAATTATCATGGTTGTGGTGGTCTGTTTTCGAGAATGGAAAAAAGCATTGAAAAACCTTTCATGATGAAATTGAAAACCTTTGTTTTTTCTTGGGTGTCTACGGGCTTTGAGAACCTGGGATGCCAGCCCATAGATGACTTTTCAAACTATACTAAGCAAATTTTCAAATGGTGAGACATTGTTGCTTAGCATATTGACGAAAACTTTCCTCATGTCATCACTTATATCAAAACGGATGTAGAAAGGCGAAAATCACATTGAAATGGAAACCTGGCTCGAAAAAAAAACACGAATTATACGACGCGCTGAACGTATAACTCGTGACCCCCGACTGTTGCGGCGAATGTCGAGTCTAGTTATTTCATGTGCATCGGAATTGAGTTTAATTTATTCAGCGTCGTCGACTCAAAAATTCGTCAAGGGTGCTTTGGTAGCGGAAGGGTATTCAACCATTAACTTCCATCCCTTTAATGGAATAACGAAGTGGGTGAGCAAAAAAGTGTGCGAAGCAAAACCGCAAAAGTTTGGGGAAGGCTGTGAAAGGGGTCGCGATAGGTTAGGGAGGAGGCATTGAATGATGGGAGGTAGGCCAGCGGTAGGGAGGGTAAGGGGGGTTGGGTAGTAGTCTGCACTAACACATTTTACCCAGAGAACCCTCGTAGGGGCGTATGGCAGGAGGTGTTAAGACTCAGCCATGAAAATGGAAGGGGTTAACATAAATGAAAGGGATGGAGGAAAGAGCAGAACATTAAATGCGTGTATTTGTGTCACGAGTAATGTTCGATGGTTCAGCGTCATTTTAAGGGCTTTTTATTATTATTTTTTTGTGTTCTACAGCTGTAAAAGGAATGCTGTTATCCGAATATTTGCAATTCTTTGGCTGGTTGGTTGTGAGTGATTTGTGGACCGAGGAGAGGCAAGGAGATTGTTGAGATGGTTTGAAGTGAGATGGGTTGTGTTCTGACTTGCGCAAGGAAGTAGTGTCTCTGCAGTTATCGCTGCAGAGTGGATTAAAGAAATTATTGACTGTGGTCCGATTTTTTTCACACTTAGTTGTTCTTGTTTTAGTCACCAACGGTACGTCGACAGAGATAATAACTGTTCCCTACATTTTGCCAGCTCATCTTTCTTTCAGTTGCTTCTATCAGATCTAAAGATTCAGCGCGGAGTATGATATCCTCCGTATTGAACTGAGACTCGTCCAATCTGAATTTTGTCAAATAGCTTGCTCGGTTTCCTACTAATACTTGCCTGATTAAAATTTTTATAGTAATCTTAGACTTGCGTCACCCTCCGTGTCTCAAGTTAACATCGCTTTTATGCAAGATTTTCGAACACATTGTTGCTAACAATATCATGATCTTCCTTGATTATCGGCACTTCTAATATCGCAGTCAGCATGGCTTCCGGAAGGGTAGATCCGGCAAAATACAGATCTTCTTACGCTCTTCCCTCACGACATCCTAAAATCAGGTGAATAGGAAAAGCAAGCTGACGCAATATTCCTTGATTTCAAGAAAATATTCGTCAAGGTTTCTAACAAAAAACTCATCAACAAACTGCAATCATGTGGAGTACATGAAATAATGGTGAATTGGATCCGGGAATTTATCAGCAATCGCAAACAAAGAGAAGTTATTGATGGAATTAGCTCTGATAGAGTTATATCCTGCGTGCCACATGAAAGCGTGCTCGGCTCTCATTTATTTATTACTAATATCAATGACCTCACTTGTGTCAGCAATAAACTAAGATTATTTGCAGACGATACGGTCATCTACCGGGAAATAAGCGAAGACACGGACTCGGAAGGTCTATCATCGGACCTAAGCAACGTTCATTTGTGGTGCCAGGAGTGGGGGCTAGAAATAAATCTCAGTAAGTGCAACACAGTTCACTTCTTACGGAAGTCATCACACAAATGCCATACCTACACTGTGGGTGGAGTAAACATAAAGTCATCAGAAAAAAAGTCAAATGCCTTGAAATGTCCTGAACTGCAGATGTATCGGTGAGGACACACATACAAAACGTATGCGGCACAGTATTAAAGAAACTAGGATTTATCAAGCCTTATAATAGGAAGGTTCTCGTATGTGCGCAAGTTAGAATGTCAATGTACATGTAGAAGTGCTTTGTGTGCGTTTCAGCCAAGCTTGATCTTGGGTCAAGGTGAGCCAAGGTATTCGACTTCATCTAAATCCTGTATATTTACACCTTCCATTTTTAGTTATCGGGGGGTAGTGTTTGAAAGGAAATGCGCTAATGTATTTCACTCAGTCGAGTAGAGAGTGAGGATAAGAATATCTATGTTACGTTCAACCATTCAGGCAATCAAAAGGGTGTGTGGCAGCAAGGTTGATGAAGACAATCATTCATTTGTTTTTATGAGCGAAAGATGTACGAAATGAATAGTTATCATTTCTATGATTTCTTCCAATTAATTGGTAGGTTTTCCGGACAATTGGACCTTCTTTGCGTAAATTACCCAATTTTGAGTTATGTTCACGCTCCGACACATGACAACCTATTCGTCCACCATCAACTTTCGTTTACGCTTTTGTCTTTCTACCTCAAACTACGCCGTCTTTAAGCCCCATTCTACTTGTTCTCCTTCCGCGCTTGCGTAACATTCTTCACTCCATATCACGCCACGCCTTTTAATTTTCCTTTTCAATAAACTCTCACCACGTACATTCCCACAAATCTCCTTTCCTTTTCCACACCTCTAACACTTGGTCTCGATTGTCTTTCTTGCCACGCAGTTTGCCCTATCAATTCTTCTCCACACCCACTGTCTCCAAAGCCTCAGCTTGCATAAATCTTCTCTCCCGCAAAGACAAGCTTTAGCAACCACACAAAGCCATGCTACACATCAGAGCTTTTACTTACCATTTATTTAGGCCATTATTGGAGTCTTCCTATTTGATTCACCCGTGTTTGCAAATGCTTTCTTAGTCATTTTAACTTTTCATCTAAGATATTTGCTGCCAGTTCCATTTGAGCCCAGAATTTTCCCCAATGAATATCTAATGGGCTGAATTCCTGATTTGGCAAATTCATTGGAATTTTTTCCTCAGCTTTCACATTTTTTATCATGTATTTTATACAACTGAACCTTATTTTAATAATGTGATAAGGGGATAAGTCTGAGAAGGGTTCCAAGAACATCATCTCGCCCCATATAATGAGGGTGGTAGTCTTTATGTGTAGAGGCACTAACTGTTTCTCTTATTCAACTATGACCACACACTGTGTTATTTATTCCAGCCACTTACTTCTCCAAAATCGTCTTCTTTCGATTGATTATCTCCGCGTATCCTTTACTTTGATTTTCAAATGTATGCATAATCAATTGCAGTCATTAGCCTGATTGAAAAACCGACGTTCATCAATCATTTATTCATTTATTCTTTGCTCGTTAAATCCTGGTTGACTGCAGCCCTCCACCCCTCCCTGTCTAATGTTATTTCTCTTACTTCCTAAAAGCGTTAATGTATTTTCAAATATTACCACAAATGCACTCGTCAGTGGATATTTGAGTCAATAAAATCCCTTTTAATTCTTGTTTTCTTGCTCATTACTCTTGGTAACCTCAGTAAGGTACCTTCACGTTTTATTAAGAGGTATTGTTTTTTTAGCGCTGCCAAAATCTCAAGTTAAATATACCGCAACCTTCCGGGATAGGAAATTAGTTCGAGGGCAGTACGTACGTGACGATGAATAGGCGATGATTGGGAAGTTATAATCATGAGAGTTCCTAATAGAGGAAAATTTATGAAACATGACATTTTGTCAGCTGGTATAATCTACATGACACAATACATGCATCTACATGAAAAAGACGAATTACAAAATATAATAAGCTGCGATATGTTTTGTCGATTGAGGATTTTCCAGGAAGGAGAGAAAGAGTTCCTGAATCTCATCACCTTTGTAATGCTTTCGTTAAAAGGATTTTTTTTCTATTCTCAGAGGCAAAACCGGGAACAAGAGTAAAAACACATGAGGGAAGAAAATGACGTAGCCACACTGGTGATGACTTTCAACCCATCATCGGCCAATCGATTTCCTTCAAATTAGGTATCCTCATATCGATCGGGTCGAGGGGAAAATAAATTATCGACGGTAGGGTCGATATATATATGTATACCGTCATATCGCTTGGTTCATCTCAAATGAGGGGGGATGAGGGTGGGGGCTGGGTGGATCGCATCGGGGGAATCGGGGAAGGGCGTAGGCTGAAGGTGTGGATACGGATCGTTAGGGTGGCGCTGGAGGGTTTTTACGAGAGTCACCACCGGGATTGCTATTGGGAAGTCGATGGCGGAGGGCAAAGGACAGAGGAGAGAAGGGTGAGGATGGGAGATAGAAAGGGTCAAATGAAGGGAAGTGACAGGGGGCGGAGGAAGAAATGGATATGCGTGGGTGGGATAGGGGGAGGGTCAAGGGACGGCACCTTTCGACCCTTGAGCCCTTGGGGAGGGTAATAGGGAGGGGGGTGTGGCAAGGGAAGGGATGGATTCGGTCATGTTGATAACGTTTTCAGTCTGACCGACAATAGTGAGGGATATTGCGTTGGGTTTTTCGTGGAAGGGGGTTTAAGTGGAGAATGATTGTGGTGAGGTGAGGATTTCGGGATGGTATGTGAGAGCAACGCGATTTCAACAAATTTTATCATCGTGGTACGATTTGTTCCTGGTAAGTGAGGCGTGGGAAGAGCTAGAGGTGAGAATAAAGAAGTGGGTGGACACTTGATAATGTTGGTTAGATTCTTGGACGACCAGGCGTTACCATACCGACAATCGAAGGGATTTCACACTTTAACGGATTAATTTGAAAATCAATATGAGAAAACGAAATGTGGGTTTACAAATTGGAGCTAGAGGACCGATTTTATTATTCTCTGAAGCGCAATGGAAGAAAATGGGCGTAATAGCAAAGAAACTAAAAGGGTATTTGCGCTAGCGAAAGTGGTGAGATTAATAGAAGGGAGCTGATGGCGGGGGTCATTTGTAGGGAGGTGAAGATGGATTGAAGAAGGATGGATTTATTTAATTTTAAATGATCCAATAATGAATGCAGGACTGTTTTTGAAAAATATCCATTTTTTGTTCACGAATTGTATGGTTGGCTCACCTATTTTGATTCTTGCAAGGGGGACGCATACGTGAAAGGAACAATCAGAATAGTGGTGACAACATACATAATTTTATTTCAATTTTCCGCAATTTTACAGCTGCGACATATCTCGTACGAGTGGAGTCTTAAACCTAATGTTTTGACTATATGCTGCACTGCAACATATCTTTATAGTCAGAAAGCCACGCATATTTAACAGCTCCCCCAATCGAGCGCTAAGCTAGTTTACAGTTAGAAGACTAAGATAGTTTACAGTTATCATTTTTCTCTTACGATTATAACCTCACACTATAACTTTTTATCCTGTACAGTACATTTAAATTTTATTCACATAATCTCAGGCACTTATTTTTAACAGGTCCACTAAAGGAGAAAATGAAGCTTAAACATAGTTAATTTAGAGCACGAAAGTATTTTTGTTAGCTTCTTGGGTTAGAAAGGGCTAGTTTCACACTTATTGCAATATCTAAGATATTTCTTATTTTCTTATAGCAATTGCTAAGATTATTCTTATTACTTCAAGAACAAATATAGTTAAACTCTGAGAATCTTCTTCGTATAGTTTTTTCGAGTCGAAAACCAGTTTTTGAAGGAAAATATTATGATTCCAAGTTCTTTTTCAGCAATGAAGAATTATAATTTGGAAAAATAAAAATTAAAGGAAAAGCTTTCCAGTGCGTATAGAATAGTATGTTTTCAGCATCTCTTATATGCATTCATCAGTTCTCGAGATATTACGGATGTACAAACATCAAAATTATCGCAAATTCACATCCAGTATCTTGGAAGAATGAGTGCCGTGAGAAAACGGGGAAAATAAAATTTTAAAATCGTCTCATAAAACAGCCAATACATGTGGGTATACGTGTACAAAGAATGGAATCCTTAAAAAATGGTCATGCATATGACTGATTTTTATTGGATCTTTTGTCTTGTAATGACCCGTTGGCGAAGAGTTTGTTATGAAGTGTAGCGTCGTATGGTGTAAGGAAAGCTTGATGGAAAACTTAAAGAAAAAAGGACAAAATTGGCTTAAGATGTTAAAGAATCTAACAAACCTTATCAAGTGTCCACCCACTTTTACTCTCACATCCAGCTCTTCCCACACCTCTCTTACCAGGGGAACTTGTATGGAAGAGGATGAGAGAACTTCGGTGGACGGAAAGGAAGACGAACGAAGAAGTGCTTGGAGTGGGAGATGAAGCTTCTAACGGAGACGAGGAGGAGACAGGGGAGGTGGCTGGGAGTGGTGAAGAGGGACCAAGGTTGCAAAAGACCGTGACACATGGGAGGAAGTTGCGTGAGTGGCGAAGACGAGGAAAAAGAATAGTTTCACGAAATCTCAGAAACATGAAGAATAGTACTGTGCATCTTCAATGGTTTGCGAGCTAACTTTGTAGAATTTAGAGTTCATATTGAGATGAAATAAGAACAATTTGTATCATCCACACAAAATTTTAATGGTATGAACCCGATCGGTTTCAATACTTTCGTGTCATTCTCCCTATAGTCCCTTGAGAATGACACGAAAGTGTTGAAACCGGTCGGGCTCATACCATTAAAGTTTAGTGTGGATTATGCAAAGTGTCCTTACTTCATCTCTATATAGTACTGTGCGTTCCATGGTACCGCTCTAAATTCCAAGTCACATGATGTCATATGTCCTATATTTCATATCATACCGCGAATGTCACACTTGGGAAAGCACAATACATGGGATCATGACATCATGTAATGTGCATTATATTTAAAAAAATTGATGTAAATTTGTTAATTTCACAAAATATTATAATAACGTAGATCATTTAATATTTTAATAATTAATTTGAGGAAATGACAAAGTAACACTAGTTTTCATGAATATAAGTCGATTCCTCGAAGTAATGCACTATAATATTCGTCTTATATGCGTTAAACTTTCATTCCCTTCAATCAATACATATATGTATTTAGATTATGTGCAATGTTGAAAAGAATGTGCTGTCGTTCTGAATACTTGGGATGAAAGTTATGCTTTCTACGAAGCAATAATGACTCATGATAACTTAGATATTAATATAATTATAAATTTAAAGCTTTAAATATAATTAGGCCACATAATTCTACCAAAGTATGACCGTGGTAAAATTAATTATTTGGGAAAATTACATATTTAGTCAATTCTGCTTAAATTCCAAGGCTGAATATTTAATCATCAAATTACGCCATAGAATATCCTTTCTATCGCAAGACATTATGCAATGGACGGTAGTTTGTGAATTTATTCTTATGCGATATCGTATGCCATGTGGTCTCATGCGATATATGACGTCAAGTATTATGAATATCTGCAATACATCGTCTTTTGCGATGAAAAGGTTTTATCCCAATGGGATGCAGAATTTTAATTACCGCACTGCCCAATGCGGGGTGTGATGAAATGCATAAAATGGATGTGATGAGGGGTTTGGGTTGATGGAGAATTTGAAGGGTGAATGGGCGGCGATTGAAATTCACCCTTATACGGGTAAATTACGCTCTCGCGCAATTAACGCGATATATATGAATTCGCATGAAAGAATGCACGAACATTGGTAATTGACGAGAGCCTTCGCGCGGATATCAAAACCAAAAATTAACGTATGCATAACACTTGTGAACCGGTCGAGGGTCCTAATTGTAGAAGGGAAAATCGGTGACGTTCATGAGTTATTTTGAGCCGAATGAATGAGTTTTGAAGAGTAAATTGTCTGTGAACTTTCGCTCGTGTGTGAATTTCATTTCGGATGCAGATTAAATTTGCTCGTAATTCCCGATCCGAATGCGATGATAATCCGAGGTCTTCTCTGAGGGCCTCGGGGTGCCTAGCTTTTGGATGTTGAATGTTGGCCAATGAAATTATAGTAAATGCCCTGTCGGCGCGAAAATATTCTTCGGTGCCGGAAAATTGGTGAATTTATATAAGTCAAGGGATTAAATTTCCACGGTCGCCGTTGAGTTTGTATTCGCCCGGTCGTAAATAATCTGATAGTTTTGAAGGGACCCTCAAAGTGGCGAGCTGTTACGTAATTTAACGCGCGAATCGGGTGAAAGCACAGAGAAAGCACAAAGGAATAAAAATTCAGGATCGAAAATCGGAAGAATTTTTGTATTCCTACTGAATCATTTATCTCAATGCCTGAGCTTGTCTCGCTCCGCCGCCATTATTTAAGAGTCATCGGTGTTGAAGGGCTTTAACCTAGACTAGAATTCACTCGAGCAAGATCCTCACACATGGATACGCGTCAGTTATGCACTATACGTCAGAAAGCACAATGAAAAAAGAAACATTTTTGGTGCCTGAGCGGTTCACATAATTTCAAATTAGATGCAAAAGTTGAATTTGTAAATGAAAAGTATAACTTAGTTATTGCACATAGACTTATTAACACGACGACCGAGGTTTCGACGAAGCTCGTCACCATCAGGTACAATATGATGACGAGCTTCGTCGAAACCTAAGTCGCCCTGTTAATAAATATATGTGGAATAACTAAGTTTTACTTTTCATTTGCAATGTTAATCAAATTCCACGAAGTCACGTCCGAGACAACGGAATACAAAAGTTGAAGGTTTCACTTATTGGAAGGTCGAAATTGTAGTAAACCAAACTTAGAGTCTTCCACAGATGAGTACAACCTGTTTCGGTAGTTACGCCATCATCAGGTACACTCCTGTACTTTTACTTTTTGGTATTGAAAAATTACCTTAAAAGTTCATTTACCATATGTAAATCAAGTAATCGTGGAGTGCTCCTAATATACTTACTCAAATAAGCCGTATTTTGAACTGATTTGACGTTATAGTAAACTGAACTTTGTGTCTTCCACAGATTTATTATTATGAGTACAACCGGTTTCGGCAATTACGCCATGATCAGGTACACTCCTGTACTTTTACTTGTTGGTATTGAAAAATACCTTAAAAGTTTATTTACCGTATATAAATCAAGTAACCGTGGAGTATTCCTAATATACTTACTCAAATAAGCCGTATTTTGAACTGATTTGACGTTGTAGTAAACTAAACTTTGTGTCTTCCACAGATTTATTATTATAAGTACAAAAGGTTTCGGAAATTACGCCATCATCAGGTACACTACTGTAATAAATCTGTGGAAGACACAAAGTTTGCATTAATACAGCGTCAAATAAGCTCAATTACAGATTATTTGAGTAAATATATTATGAGTACTCTACGGTAACTTGATTTATATTCGGTAAATGAAGTTTAGAAGGTAATTTTTCAATACCAATAAATAAAAAGCAGGATAATCTTTCCGTAGAAACACTCAACTTTCTCAAATCCCGTTTTACCAGGGGTATGTAATTGCAAAATCTGGTGAATACACGAACGGGCATTTCCAATGGCGTCGTGTTAAGCGATGAATTGCAAGAACACATGCAGGAGTGCCAAATGGCAAAATAGCTCCTGCTCTAATTCAATGATTATTACACGCCAGATTGAGATAAACATGTATCATTTAATTACAAAAATACATGCTCCGTGTAAAACGGGCTTAACGAAGTATTTTTTTAAAAGTTATTTAGCATGTATTTAATTTTGACCTACCTGTAGGTAAATTCATACGATAGTAACTGGAGATAAAGAATACAATAAAGATGTAAAATATTACAATACTGACGATAATTGATTTTTAACTAGGAGTACCAAGGAATTGGTCGGAACTGATCTAAGATAGGAAATAATATCAACATGCCAACATACTAAACAGCATGGGCAAAGAAACATACATGAGGAAATCATAACATTCAAGCTAATTTTTTTAGACACCAGCTACATTTGGCTGGATTGCTGGCACACCTTATGAAAAAATAGTTAAGAATCTCCAAAAATCTTAGTTGCTGGAGTAGGATCACAGAGAATATGCTACTGCCTTCATCAATGGCGGTGGACATAATTCACCAGCTACGGAGACATCTGCTGGTTCCAATTAACATCCAACTAGCATATACGGGACGTGCATAGTTAAGTGTGATCTTGTACGATTGATTTCACACTCACGAACGAGTGACAACATATGTCTTACGATAGATAGTGGTGTTGAAACACTCCCCATCCATTTAAAAGATCTTTTTCGGCTACGACTTCGATCCAGGGAGATAATGGAGATGGGTTGTACGTGATAAAAAGAGTGTTATTAATTTTTATTTCGGTTCACCCGATTTAAAAAATAAAACAAGGAGGGTTTTGAACGGCGCGAACGAGTTCTCAAATCTCTGACCGTATAGTTTATTTTCTATTTTTGGCGCCAGCATTTCCTCGTCACGCTCGCAGCGGAAGCTGTAACGATGATTTGATGATCATGCCCTTTCCGTCCCATTTCGACATTCTTTTTTTTTTAGGATGCTTGGTCACGAAACCGAGTGAGGGCATGGATTACATTTCCAACGCTTCCAGAGTTGTAAATAACGCCGCTTCAAGCGATACAGAGAGATTAAGGGGATTGGCGATAATACTGACACATAGTGAGAAGATATATTCGTCACCTTAATTTGTAGACTACCCAGAAAACCAGCGTACAATTCGTGGAAACGATCATGCATACTGGATAGTAAGTGCTGTATAATCGCAAAGATTGTTCTTTTCCAGTATATGTACTATACATAAATTCTTCTATTTCATAAATTTAAAAAAATTTAGTAACAGGTCCTAAGAAAGTTGTATTCTTACTTGAGTTTATATTAACACTTTATTTTTATTCAGAGGAAAATAATCGAATGACGTAAGTATTATTTGACATTTCGTTTGATGCACAATTGAAAAGTTTATACCGACTGTAAATTTTTAGATAACACAAGTTCAAAAAAAAATGTACAGCTTCCTTAACCTGTTCCATTCAGATGAGTAAATAAACCTTACTAGCTGCAAAAGCGAAAATAAAAATAATCCACAGTGATTGTCAACATTCTGGGGTGCGCATGATACACAATAATCCACATATATTATGTAGTACCACCGAAGTATTCCGAAGTAACTGCGGGTCAAAGAAAATACGAAAAGGGGATAAGGGGTAAAATGACCGCCACTGGCGTTACAGGAGGTCAACAATAACCGGGTCTATTATTAATTACATGTAGAAGAACTGAGAGTCATACAACAAAACAATCCACCTGTAATATTTTTACATTTATTTTCGCTCCGAGCACGGTAAGTCTGGTGTTGTGTCGCAAATCATCAATACGCTTGATTATAAAAAAACGTTTAGCATTTGAACTCAGCTGACTTATCTCGAATCATTGCCACAGCACAGCGTAAATATTTAAATTATCACAAGTTATAATCATAGATACTATACCAAACAAATAGCAGGTTTTCGGAACAGTCCTTCCTATAGTTTCAATTACTGCTTGAAGTTTTGTCTTCCGTAACCTTCATAAAAGAATTATTTCCGTTTCGCTCCCGAACTTTTAAACACTTGGCTCCTTTTTATCGTCCAAAATCCATTTTTTTTTCTCCCACCTAATGTGAACCGCCTCTACCAAACTCTCCTTAAATGTCCGTTTCCTGCCGGTTTATCTCCTACGCATCAATTTATCCTTATAATACAACTTGATTTACTTTTCTGACGTATCTTTATTTTTTTTAGTTTTCCCCACCAATAAGTGAAATTATTTCCATATATCTCTACACACAAGTAAGTAAAATTAAAGTCATCAATATTTCCCCTGAATCATAGCTATATCTGTTATTCAGGGTTTCATTCAGCTCCTATCAAATATTCTTGCCTTGGGATACTGTGAATCGTCCCGTCTGGCGTAAGTTAATATCGTCATCCATGGCTATACCGACAGTTTCGCTTAGTTAAGATAATTTATCCCTTTAGCAACGTTATATATTTTATTCCAATTTTATCTCCCAACAATGAATGAATGGCATAAAATGAGGTTGAAAGTTTTGGGAAAGAGACTAGAGCGACGTGAATTGTCGCGTTCGATTTAGAGTTATGTTTCAAGCTAAAATAATTCAATGCAAATAAACTTTTATTATTTATTTATCTTTTATTGTGAAACTTTTATTTATTTATATTTTATTGTTTACTGGCAAGTGTTTCCATTTTCTTAACTTTTTCCAAACTTGAAATACGCGGAGAAAAGATGGCAAAAGCATAATTTTACTAGAATCGAGTGTTTTCCTCGAGGATGATTCAGGGAAAAGTAAATATATTTTTCCGAGAAAAACCATATGATTTTTTAGTACTAGTTATAGCTTTATTGTTTGTACGTTCTAGAGCACGAGTCATTTCTATTTTTGGGGCAAGATAAGGTGTTTTAGAAGATTTGTCTGCACAATTTATCATATGAAGTATTGCAATATATAATAATTTTGACGGTAATTGTTGTATTTTGATACATTTTTATGATGATTAAGACATTCACCAGGACTTTATTATCTCTAATCAAATAAGAACATGTTGAATACTTGTCATTGGTTACTAAATTTGGGATTATTATGTAGAAGCTTCCGACAATTTTTTTACTTTATGACTATACAGTTAAGCCGACAGTCACATATTACGAAAAAAGCATGACAAAAGGCAAATTATTCCATGAAAAATCTAGAAATTAGAAGGAAATGAAAGTAATTTTCTTTATTTTTAATTGCAAGACTGAGGATTGTGATGACTTTGTGGAGGGAGTTTAAATTGGAATTAGCATTAGAACTAGGGAGGTAGAATATTATTGATGAAGTCATTACGGACAATAGATTCAATGACCAGAGCTTTGAACAAAACATTGAAGTTGCCTTTATAGGGTTTTCATTTATTTCGTTCAAATAAGCGGGGTTATAATTACCTGTGATATGTTATTGGTTTAGAAACTAGAGACAGATCAGATCGGAGAATGCACTGTGCAGGACTCACCCATAAGAATTTATGTTTTCGGGTAATTTGACCAGGAAAGTGTTGTTTCTATAGAAGAGGGCGGTGAAATCAAATCCTCACAATTTCCTCTCAATGGTGGAAGCTGATACGCACGAATATTTGAGTAAATTTTAAGGATTGTGGAGGCAAATTGTTGACTGGGTAAGCTGAATTTAATTTACTCCATAATTCCACGATGAAGTGATCTTATTGTATTCACATATTTGACCGATAAACTGCTGTGGAACCAAAAAGTAGCTTTTGTGCAATTATGTTCCTCTATCATACACTCCTTTGATTTTGCACTAAAAGAGAGAAACAGAGACAGTACTGCATAAATTTGCTCTTCGTATTTTATGCGACAGTTCATTTGAACTAAATTTCATTAAATGCCTCAGTACGCATAGTCAAAAACGTTACGCACGATTAATTTTCTTCGCAATATGTATCTTTCATTGAGAGATCACCTTTCTCAATGATTTTCAATGTGGTAATTACGGGATATGAAACGATTCCCTAAAATAATCGCATGTTGCTACTAAATAAATAGGCACTCTATGTGAACATGACAACATCAACGACGCTGTTTCGGAATATTTGAACTGAAGTACAAGAACCATTGGGTTAAATATTATTTTTGCTTTGAATTGAAAGGATGGTAAAAGTATTGGTCTCCAGGGTAATTACACCATATTTTACAATCACTTAAAGACGACCCATAATAGAGAAAATATTAATTTTCATTACTGTGTATGGGTTGGAATCAGGATGGTTTGGCAGCTAGGGTATTGCTTCTCCATCCTGCGGGCCCAGTTTTGAAACCCAATTATGGTGGAAATTTATCAATGGAATCCCGTTCCCAATTTGGTTGTATTTTAAGTAAAGTACTCCGTCCTGTCTCCAGGCTCGTTTTTCTTGAGGAGCAGACTCATTCCTAAAATTTCCAAAATAATCATTCCCTTACAAACCTTGCCCTGGATGATGTAATTGGCCTCAGTGGCCGGGCGCGTCCTAAGAAAAATCAAGCTAATCAATGAATAGGACATTTTAAAGAAAACTCAGTCGTTATATAGTCACAGCGGGAAAATTGCTATATTTTACAGTAAGAACATTTATCACGGTAAATAGTTTCACTCAAGCATGAAAAAGCTACACAGTAGTTTTTAAAATGAGCTAAAGCTTTGTATGTATTTGCCAATAAACACAATTTTTCGGAATATTTAGCAAATATTTTGGGGTAGGGAGTTTGACGAAATTGGTATCTCTTTCATCATTTTAGCGCAAAAATATGCAATCATGAACTGTAAATCACACTGATTTAAGATAAGTCGTAGAACAGTGGACGAATTGAAATGTGAATCCTGTGTGTAGTATCCAATCGAAGTTTTCTGAGAAAGCACCAAAATTTCATCCGCTGTACTTACACGTTGATATCCCTCGAGCTATAATTACGACTACCACAAATGTTTTGTAGACATTCTTTCCCAATTCACCAACTCGATTTCTACCCAAATCTTGCTCTCCGACCTGCTCCGGCTTCTTGAAAGACATAACTTTGTGGGACGAGACAATTTCACTCACGAAGAATTCCCTTACCGTCCGTCTGTCGAAATCATGTACAAACAGAGGGATATCGGTTCACCACATGATGCCCCAAGCCATCTCGGACAGGCGAACCTATATAGCGGATGCTTCGGAAAGAAAGAGCCAAGGCATGAGACCTAACCCTTGTCATGGTTTTTTTTCGGCTCATAAGATGAAAGGAAAAGAACGGCAAGTTTTTCGGTGCGCGCAGAATGATAAAGTAACTCCTTAGAAAGTTTCCCCTCTAAAGAGATATGCTCTGGGAATAAAATCCCGCAAGATGTTACGAGTTCGAGGATGTCTCCGCAAGAAATCGTTCTCAGTTATACCTACTCCCGTCTTCTGGGCCGTACACACCACCACACGCAGGAAAAAAGTTCGCCCGGAAAAATTTCGCCGCGAACGCCCGAGTGCCCGGGAAGATTGCCTCCTCGACAAAACTTGAAGCATTCAGTCAGGTCAACAGTTTTGTTATTCTCCAAACTGCGCCTTATGGGAGCACAATATGTAGCGCATTATCATAAAACAATATGATACAGAACCGTACCGTACACAGAAGTCGCATCAGAGGAATACTTTGCAGCTGAGAGGGGCTTCGAGAGAGTCCCGACTACGCCGTTTAGATCCAAGCTTAAGAGTTATATCCCTCTGCGTTCTATTTCTCGTGACGCCAAACAAAAAACGAAACTTTTTCGATTAACTTCAGGTTCCTCTCATAGGCATGAATAAGCTGAGGGGACTTCTTCCGTAAATGGTGACCTCTGCGGGTGACACTGACAACTGAAACGCTCTGGCATTCGATTGTGCGCTGGTTTACCTCGTATAAAACTTTGATCATAGTTGAATGCTCTTAGCACTTACGAATTCATATTGTATTCTGGTGAATTAAGTATTAAATATAACAGTATCATACCATAAATAAAAAAACAAATTCTTCGTCGTGTTATTCTATTGCACTAACATTAAAGTAGCGAAGAACAATAACCTTTTATTTGACGGAAATTAGTGAAATAATGAGAAGAAATTAACTAAACATAATGTTTATTTCACGAAATTAAAATTAATCCATTGTGCACTGAGTAAGTGGATGGAAAATCAAGTCCTGTATCTCCCAGGTAAGGTTCTTAAAACATTAAGTTCCTATCCACCAAATCAATATTGCGACACGTTAGTGAGTAAAGGAATTGCGATTGGGTATTTGGCTAAAATTTAGTGACGATTTGATGTTTTATGAACCTCGAAAAGAGAGAGTATGTCTTAAATGGATCGTTAGTACGTTATAAATGAAGTATTACTACTAGTTTAAATGAGTCTCGATCCCAAAACTCCACTTACGTTCCTTTACCCTCTACTGGGATGATATATTGAAGGAATAAGTACACAACGTCATTGAGAAAGTTCGATGTGTTTCTAGATGAGGATAGTATATCAATTAGGAGGGGAAAGATAAAATAAAAATGTTTCGAAATTTAACTACAGTTCAATTTCCTGAATGTTTCAATTGCAAATGAATAATTATATTATAAACGGCCAGAAGTTCTTTTAAGCGTGATATAAACATTTCTTGCTATTTTAATCGCTAGTAACGAGTATGAAAAATTCTCGCCTATTCCATTAGACGAAGCAAACATAGTTCAACATAATTACGCATAGATTTTGAATGCCGCGCCAAAAACTTTAGCCATAATATGCTTTGATCAAGAAAAAATGTTTAAAATATTTTTCTTGTATAATTTCCGTCATTTCACAAGGGAACTACCATAGGCGGATAGGGTATCGATCAGTCAACTGGATTAAGAGACCCTGTACGTTAGTCCTTCATTCTCACCCTGCAAATGAGCAGCTTGGAGGATGTCTTTCGAGGAGTTCTCCTCGCACGCGTAGTCGTCGTCGGAAGAAGGGTTGAAGCGAGTGAAGACGGCGGTTGAATTGCTTCAACCACCGTCTCCGGCGTGTTCACTCCGGTATCGTTTCATAATGGCGCCATATAACAATCGTTTACGCCGCTTGGCCGATCAGCCACGTGTTCCTTCCGCTTGCGTCTCGGGCTGTGTGCGAAAGGCAAGGCGAAAGTTTTATCGAATCGGTCGGGAGAGGGCGGGCGGGTGGTGAATCACACTCCCTCGCTTGTTTACTCTCGGATTTCCGGCGGAAGCGTTCTTCGCTCCTCGAGAGGGAAATCACATTCATCCGACGGAGGCGCAGTTGTTCATGCGCGATTTCAGCTCACAAAAGGCGTCGGGGAACATGAGGACTGAATGGAGGGGAGTGAAACACGAAAATAACTCCCTTTGCTTGCTTCCAAGTAGCGAGCGGATTCGACGCTTATTAACTTCAAGCAACATGTAAGCATTGGCGTTTATTATGTAATGAATTATTGGCATATTCAATCCAATCAAATTTCAATGCTTGTAAGAGCTTTATATGTTGCTTTATTTTAGCGGAATGTGGCACCAAGCTCACACTTTGGACGGATTCATTACGCTGTATGTATATCCGGCGGTCTTGAACTCGTTGCTCTTTGGAAGCTCACAGCAATCTACATGGGAGGAGGACGCGTCAATAGATTAACAGGATAAAGAGCTCAGCGCCAATTAGGGGGTTCCGGGTTCGAGTTTCCGTCAAGGCAACTGATTTTCCTTCCGAGGAATTGCGCCCTTATTGAAAGTTAGCTACGTTTGGTAGCAAGTTCGTCAATATTGATTTTAAGACTATTTAACTTATTTTCACAATTTCGAGGACTTCTTCCCTGGCCCGTGACATCGGGTATTTCAGCGAGAAACAACGGAAGAACATAAAAAAACCATGTCCCGAGTGGTTAAAAATCCACTCCAGCGGGACTCGAACCCTCAGAGAACTTCATCCGGTCCGGTCGAAGAAATATAGAGAATCAGGTTCGTGCGATGGAAAAAGTATTCTTCTTTGTTTAAGGTGAATCTGTCCTCAGACAGATTTCGATTGAACTACTCTCTGCTTATGAAGGATCTCAGATTTTCCCGGCGTATCTGATGGATAAAGGTTTCTCGGGTTTTCCTCACCCGGTGCTCACCCGGTGGAAAACCCGAGAAACCTTTACTCTCTGCTTGTCTATCCTGTGCTGTCTCCTTCATCTCTTCGTAAATCCTTCCACTCATAACTTTAAATTAAAATGTCATTCATTCAAAATTTAAATAATATCAGTCAACATATTATTTATTCCTCTTCCTCTCTTTCCCTCGATCTTTCCTTCTAATACTCTTTTCAGCAGGAAATCTTTAGTAGTGTGAGCAATCGATACATTCTGTGACTAATTAACCATTTAGCACGTGTTTCACTACCTGCGATTTCAATCTATTATGTATCCTAATTTTTACATTTACTAAAGAACTATTGTGATTCCACAATATTTCAGCACTAAGAAAGATATTTTATCAATTTTCCGAGTGAAATAATGAATTTATGGACCAAGTGGGGACTGGAGAATAATTAAAAAGGTTTTCCTTGTCGCCAGGATTTCTACAATAGATGATTAGTAAAGGGAAAGAAAGAAAATTTAATTGATTCATTCTGTGACTAATTAATCATTTTGCACATGCTTCACTACCTGCGATTTAAATCTACTCTGTATTCTTTCATTTACATTTACTAAAGGATTTCATTTACATTTACTTTTCCCCAATAGGCTAATGCAGCTCAGATATGTATTTGCAGTACGGAGACTGTTGGAGAGAGTTGGTAGGTTTAGATTAAAGAAAACGTTTAGCCCATACTGTCATGACTCCTAAAATAGACAAAAAGACGAGGATGGGTTAGAGACGTGGGGAGGAACTTATTGAAAGAATGAAGGAAGAGGGAAATCTAATTAGTCAAAATTGTGTATGAATAGGCTCTAATTAGCTGCGCAGCGAATGAGGTTCAGTCTTCGCGAACGCAATAGAGCATCAGCGAGGAAGGCAACAGAGAGGTGTTTCAGAGCAAAGAGACAGTTAATAACTGTCGAGTCGTTAAATTAAGCATGAAAAAGATCAGGTACCAATTAAGGTGGATGGAGAGGTTTCAGTTTTTGGGTATTTATTTGTACTAAAACATTCACGTCACAGAAATTATTTAGAGGGTAATCGAGGTACTTCAGGAAGAAAATGCAAAAGGGGGATTATTTCAGACAAGGGCCATACGTAACAAAGGCAAGAAAATATAAATGAAGACTTGGATCTTGAGCTCGTCGCTAGTTCAAAAATCCAATTACGGTCTTTGAGAATCGAGGATACGAGTAAACAGGGATAAATTTCAAAATGAGGGATGGGAATAGAAATAGCGAAGGGAAGGGCTTGGCAAACAAACAAAGAGTTGTAGGGAATTAATATGGCTTCAATATGCAACAACAATACGAGAAGTTAAGTAAATCTATGCCAAGAAATGGTAAAGGGAATAAAAGGTATCAGTGATATGAAAGCTACAACGGTAAGTTAACCAGGGAAGAATCATTGTAAAATACAGTGATGTAAACGGAGAGAAAGTTGTGCAAAATGACTATAAATTGAGAGGGAAGCAGCGTCGTATTGGGCGTACACCCAATTCGTACGCCCAAAGTCCAAGAATAGGTTAAATAAAGTATGCAGTGAAATATGTCATGTTAATCATGTGTACCTCTGCCTTAATTATAAATTTAATTTGTCACACTAGTAACCTAACTTATAGTCATTAATGAAGCTTGTACAAATGAATATTTAGTGACATCTTTCCAATAAGCAAATATAGAAAAAGAAATGACGAAAAGAATATGAAATCTGCTTTGGAAAGTAAGTATAATCTGTCCTCTTTCTATACATTCATTCAGTATATGACGTAAATTTTTACCAATAATCTTTGATGAAGCCTATATAAGTGTGTATTTGTCCTATGGCGATTATTTCTGAAAACATTTCGCGGTATGTTTTGACATCCATGCTCTAGGCAAAGCGACCGACAACAGACACGAAACATCGGAAAACAGCACCCACCAAGATAACACAAGATACACCCGATTGATAAATTAGTCATAATGACCCATAAATATTCAAGGAGGAATGAGGGATTTTCTAGTGAGGCAGCGTGAAAATTTAGACTTGAGTTTCAGGAAAATCTCTATTGAATCATTAATATTTAAGTAAAACACAATTATGAAATATTTCCATTACTGGCCGAGAAAGTGCATATGTTGGGAGAATTCTCATCCCTAGGAAGCGAAATGATTGAGGGAAACAAAATTAGTCGTGTTTCATAAGTTTGGTTAATCCAAAGAAAGATACTTCTTGTACCATGAGAAAAATCTAACTACAGTCGCAAAAGCAGGACTATTCCTGGCATATCATTAACAAAAATATCATCCACGCTGTATTCACTACATATATTAGATTATGGAAAGAGTTACCATCACGCTTACGTGCCTCCATCCCCTCTTTAAATTACGAAAATATGCCCCACAGCAGTAAAATAGATTAATGTGAACGAGATGATATGGAAGCTATACTTTGCCTTTTTCCTCTCTTAGAGTCCATTTACGGCTGAAATAATAACGTTGTGTGGAGAAAATTTCATTAAGCCTATTCCAGGAATCCATGTCATTTCATATCTCACATAAACTAAAGGTATCCTTATTCCAGTCGAAAAATGGAAACAAGTATTTATATGATTTTTCTAGGCAAATACACCTGTACGTCCAATGATTTGTTCGCCCCACACGTTCATGGGAACATTACAGTACGCCTTAATCGTTGTTGATGCTGGTTAGAGTAGAATTCAGCGCCAAAGCTTTTTCATCTATTCTCGCAACTTTGTTATTAAAAACAAGGAGCGGCTCAGAGGAGGTGCAGTAGAAAGGAAATCACTTCGGATGCATAATGTATGGTGATTAACTCCGGACTCTCCGAAATATTGTAATCTCCACGGGTTAAAGTTTAATTGGTTTCCTCTTACTGATTGGTATCTACACCGCGCGTTAACCGCGGAAAGGCCGTTAATTCAGCAATTTCGACTGCGATCAAAAAGGCACGTTTCGAATAAAACTTTAATAATTTTATATCCAGCGTGAATAATTAAGAAAGAATACATTTAGAATACAAGAGTGTCAATTTAAAGCTAATCCCTTTTTTTCCCATCAGAAAATGAAGAGGTAAAAACGCGTTATATTTTCGGAAAACAGCAACAGATCCACATGGAAAGATAATCCAATAGTTAAAACACAAATATAAGACCAATCTAATATTAGGATCTAGCGCCGATTCACGCATTGATTATCTTTGGAATTCTACAAATAAAGACAATTCCGTGTAGAATCCCAGCCGGGAATACCTGCATCCATTACTGGGTCAAAAACAGCCATTTTTATCACGGCAAACGAAGTGAAAGAAACTCATAAGTTCATTCAACCAAAGTGAGAGTATTTATGAATAGAATATCTCAAAAAGTTGTAAACAATTTTATCTATCATATTTGAGGTTAAAGTTATTAGAGCGTAATTTCACTTCGCATAAAACTCTATGAACTTGGCCTCATTCTCATGTAATTGATCATATTTCAATATATTATCCAATGACCACATTGCTTTACTGGATATCCACCGTAAAATAATGGCCGTATTTTGTCAGTAAATGCAATCTGATTTTGTACGACTACTCTCTCTAGAGAGACTTCATCGGAGTAATGAGGAAGCTATTGCACAAATATCTCGTCAGATATTATGCAGAAATAAAAAATGCAATTATCCACAGAAATAAATTTTACGGCGACTTTTACAGGAGATGATAATGTGAAAACAGCGAAACCTAGGTCACTGTAAAATTTATCTCTGTGGATAATTGCAATTTTTTTTATTTCTACATCATGCATAAATTCCACTCAATATTGCATGAATATTCGAATTTTATATCGTCGGATATTTATAAAGGAGTGCCATTTGCATGTATCCTCAAAAGAATTTCTCAATTGCTCTCCGTATAAAATAATTGACACAACTAATAAACATAAAATAGAAAAAACTTAAGTTTGAAGCTATTTTTTTTGAAGCTATTAAGTTTGAAGTTTGAAGCTGCGTAAAACGTGAAAGATATGAGTCAAATTAACGGCTGGTGATATGAAATTAATTACTGAAAAGTAATGCCTTAAAAGAGTCAAGTGTTTGTGTCGTTAAGATTAATCACTCCACGCTTCTTTCTGCAGCTTATATTTAAAAGAAGTTATGATTTGGTTAATAAAATGTTTTGAGAAACATCTCGCTCAAGCTACATTAAAATCCCCGATACCCACTGTGTGAAGCATTATGTGCTTCCAGTCAGCGAGATGGGATTTTCTATAAGGTGGCGCCCCCACCCCTCCGCCTCATTAGAGTCACTAATTAGAGATTTTCTAAAAACGTGAATATAGCATCTTTGAAGTGCATCTTATAAACTGAGATGAAAATCAAATTGGATTTCCTGGCTATTTTCACTGTAAGTCAGAATTAAAAGTGGAGATTTTAATATGGACTCTTATGGAGATAGCTCAGATTACAGCAGAAATTGTCAATTTGAACGAGAAAGAACATTCAAACTTGTAATTAAATCTTGGTATCAGAAGTCAATAGTCCTGGGAAGTAGAATAAAAATAAAAATATAGGCATTTTACCATCATTTTCTTACAGTTTTTAGCAAATTACTGCCGTGATTAAGCCAAAATGCGGTAGTTCCGTACTAATGGCGCTGCAACCGGCTACTATGCTCGCACAAATGTGATGATTAAAACTCTATTCGTGGAATAATCTGCAATTTTTTTATTGATTTTGGTTACCAATAGGTGACCCATTTCATCTGCGAAAGTAGGTATTTTTAAACTGAAAAAAGAAAATAGTTAATTAAGTATTTTTCTGGACTCACAGAGTCAAGCATGAGTCACCTTATAATACTCACCTGATAGTGACCTGTAAGCGTTTCCCCTACGAGGTGACTGAAAAACCCTGTCCAAGATGCACAAACATGTAGCGCGAATGCATGCAGTTTTGATTTTGAATGCAGTTTTTTTGTTTTCATATCGCGTCGAGTTGATCCTTGGCAAGATTTTGCCCCATAACCCGTAATTAAATAACTCAATTCCTGTCCTTTCAACTTCCAAAATAACGAGGGGGTGGGGGAAATTGTACATGGCTTTCGGGAACTTTCTTTAAGAAGATACGGTGCACACTCAACAACGCGACAATACGGCAACACTCAATTTTGCCACCTCTAAGTTAAAGTTTTTCATTAATCATTTTCAGTCGACTTGAAAGTTATTCATCATGTTAATTGTATTTTTGCTCTCTTTGACGACATAATTCCGCATTCTATTGAAGATATTCACTTCCCATCGGCACTCTACCCCGTCATATCTATAAATATGCTCTCCGCTTTACGCTCAGCACTCATCTCTCTCTACGGAAAATTACACTTTTAACTCCAACCAATTTTATCCCTAATACAATTTTATTCACGAGTTAATATTCAATCTCCAACCTACCACTTCCACCATCAAACAAACTTTTTCTGTTTCCTGACCAATGCTCCCTACCCTTTTTAGTGCTTCCATATGTCACATGGCTGAATGCATATTCGTGTCATATTTATAAAGAACCTCTAATATTTATTTAATCACAAGACGATATGGTTATCTTAAAGTTATAAAAACACAACCTGCCGAATATACTGGCTTAGCATGAAATTTCTTAATTAATATAAAGTGTATATAAAGAACACAAACCCCCAGCTAATTGTATGAAAATAAAAGATAAGAACCTCATCACCTTATCCTTTAGTTATTGGCATTACTACAATAATTAGGTATTTTCCAAAATTTTAGTTATAAGAATACGGATCTTAATTGGTTACTTTCACTCTTAAAAACATACTAAGTGAAAATATTTTGAAAATTCATTCAATATTTACGGAGATATATAAGATTAAAATAGTCGTAATTTCATATTTTTTCACGTGACAGCGAAACGAAATGGGATTGGTGTGACGTAATTTTCGCGGAGCGAGAGAGGAGAGATGATTGATTTGGCAAGGAAAGAACGGTAGAAGAGATCTTTTTTTAAGAAGATAGTTAATAGTCAGCGACGAATATGGGGTACAGTGGTTTTACTAAAACCACAACAGACAATTTACCCAAAGAAGATATATAAATGGTAACGTTTTTATGAAGAAGGACGAGCAAATTAATGCTGCTGAAATTTATGGAGCAAAAGTCCATAAAAATTACACAATTACACAAGTACACAATTTACTTGCTAAGACCTCATTTTATATTGTTTATTATTTTTGAAGCACATCACTCCGGGTAGGTTCTGTTATTCACAATCTAGGTAAGTTTGTTCCATAATTATGAGCAGTCAAAATGCGTGACTTTGATAACAATGGCTGCAGTTTGCCTTTATGAGGGAAAAAGTGGAAATTTAAAGTTTCTCATTTCTTTCATTTGTTTTGTAGCAGCCAAGTTTTGTTATTTAAATGTAATCAGATTTTTTGAACAAAAATTCATGGTGTGGCATGTGGACTTTTATATTCGTTTGACATAGAGAGTCACGATGAAAGCTCCTAAATTATATCATTATTCCCTCTGGAATTACCGTTTCTTACCATTGTTACATCACGGAACTGTGTCTCAATGCTTCCAAACACACACACACATTCCCAAAAAGTGCCAAAAAATGACGTAATACGTGCTCCGGCTCTCGGGACGTTTTCGGAATGTAACGCAACGCGACTCCCAACTTCAATGTTGCGAGACGCGCAGCCGAAATATTTCACGCCGTCGCTGCGGGGAGACCCATCCATTCCGTTTTCAAAATTAAGTAGGCGTGCATCGGGTGCACGTGTCCATGACACTGTTTTTCCTCCGTGACCTAAGCTGCCATTGTTCCCTTGGGCAACCTACCGCAACTTACCCAGAGTCCCTCTGCCCTCCCCCACCCACACTCCGTCCCTACAAAACTCCTTAATAAAAAAATCGCCTCATTATGCACGTATCACTCATTGTTTCCTCTTAATGGTAATAACGACGCAGAAGCAACTTCCACATGTCTTAGTGACTGCTAAGGAAGAGTGATTTTTTCGGGCGTTATTTTAACATTGGACCCGGATGAGGTAGTCTGAGGAAACCTGAGACTAAAAGAGAGAAGGTGTGGCATCTTGGCAAACGAAAGTTGAAGTTGATTCTTTAAGATAAATCATAACGTGATAAAAATCGCTAATTTTATCAAACAGTTTTAGAATTACGTTTATCTCTGGGAGATGCCACAAGTAGAAATTCAACTAGCAGAAGAATATTGATCATAATATATTCCTCAAAAATAATTAAATAAAGTTCAAGGTGTAGTGGTAATTTCCAAAGCTAAACACTAAGCAAGACTGCATTGCTGTATCACGCTGTTAAAGGCATTTTGCCTTCTTAGTACTGGAGTCAACCACCAGTAGCGCTATCACAGCGTAGATTAAATTATAGGCTTAACCTCCTAACTAAATTTCAGAAAAATAATTTCTCTGACGACGTAAAAAACATACTATTTACCCCCTCGTACTACGGCAGATTAGATTACGCCAATAACATTAGAGAGATAGATTGTAGAGCCGATAGATATAAAATTTCATTTTTTTCCGCGTACCATTCGGGACCATAACAGCGTTGATCGTCGTCATGAATAGTTCGAATAGTGACAATAGGTAAACAGTAGATCTTTCTCTTTATATTCTCTACGTTCTTATTTATGCATGATGTAAATGTTGATGTTCTTATTTATGCATGATATTTTGAATCTGTAGTTGTAGTTTTTGTATCCCTTGCATGTTGGAACGATTGACGATAGAATGTTTCTTGGTTAGTAGATTTTTAATTGGCGCGTTGCATGTGTGTTACGTGGGTTTCAATGTAATTTCGGTGTTCTACCGTATCATTCATGCATGCCTGGTGTGGAAGCATCCCCTGCCACACACCCTATGGGTGGCTTGCAGGGTATGACGTAGATGTAAATGTAGCGACGGCAGCACGCAATCGAAGGGGATGTTATTCCGAAAAAAATACAATTTTACAATTAGTTTTGATGCAAGTTTCAGTAGCAACTAATAATAATGAAGCCGGCTTTAAATTCAGGAATTGAATATGCTTATGAATATGCTATTCGACACCGAGAATCTGTGAAATAAATACTGATATTTTTGGGCTGGGCGGGGGAAGTGGGGACGATATCCTACCATTGGTTAAAAAATTTGGGACCTTTCGACAAAGAGAGTAACAAATATACAGGCAAAAACCACTCAATTTTGATGAATTAGTATAAAGAAATCTATCGGTCAATATTGGTTTAAATGAAAGAAAGTGAAAATATTCCAGGCTCTCACCGGCACGGACCTTTATCTCCTTACACGATTTCTTTCTTTACTTCAGTATTCGTCCTACCTCCCTTCAGCCCGACCTTCTATTCTTGTTCTTTTGTTTCCGCTTACCAAAACTTATCCACCTTTTTCACAGCTTTCATGATCCGTTAGAATGCATATTTATATAAATCAACAAGATACCAAAGGAAGAAAGTGAAAATTCTCCCGTATTTTTTCAGTCACAGGCCCCTATATTCTTCTTCTAAAGTAATGCCACTGTTTTGGAGTGTAAATTTAGTTATTGACACAATTTATAGAGCAAATAACAATCAAGGCCTTGTTCATTTCTGCCGTCTCATAGTACTCTTTTGCACAGGAGATGCATGTAAATATTGAAATAAGAATTGTTTCGTCGCAGTGAATAAAATCATTTAAACTTCCGAATAATTCGTTGGACAAGAGAGGGTAGGCGGCTTGACTGTGAATGGGTAAGTATTGTGAATTATTCAAGACACCAGTCATTGAAAAGAATGCATGCAAATAATTGAACTTGCAGATAGTATTAGTCGCAATGTTACAATTTGTAGGCAAATATATTTTCAAATAAACTCCACTTTCTCCGGCGAGATGTTGTAGAACAGCATACTGAACAATGATACTCAAACGATATCATACTGTCTACCAAATTTATTTCAAACTCTTACAACACGTGTTTCAACTGTCTATCAGTCATCATCAGATAAGACAGGAGATTTCATCAGGTAAGACATAAGACTGCCAAAAACAGTCTTACCTGATGATGACTGCTAAACAGTTGAAACACGTGTTGTAAGAGTTTGAAATAAATTTGGTAGACAGTACGATATCGTTTGAGTATCATTGTTAAATATATTTTCATTGATGAGCAGGATTTTTCCTTATGACAAAAAATTGAAGTTTGCAGAAAAAGACAAAAATTTTAATTAATTTTAGTTGGTTTTTGGAATATTTATAACTTTTGTTCGGACCAAATCAACAGTCTCGTATAACAAATTGAGCCAGAATCTAAGCGAACATAGAGTTAGCAAAAAACCGATGTCGTTTGATGTTGAAGAAGTGGTGATGAGAGTCAAGTAGACATTAGAATGGGTCCGAATAAGACTTTTGGCCAAGCTACTCTGTTAAAAATGTTAATTTTATGGTTATCAAATCCACTTTATCACGCTTGACGAAAAAGATGTTATTTTGCACCCACCTATCTCATTTTCATCGTTAAAAGAATCACGAGTGACATCGGAAACTGTTTCACTCAACTAAATATCTTAGGGTTACAATTTTTCCCAAGAGACATGTCAAAACTGCGTTCGTGCTCAAGGAACTTGTTTTATTACGACCTCAGAAAATGTTCGATGCGAATCGAAACTTTTCGAATGTCAACAATTTTTGCGCGGACCGTTTTCAGGCTGATGAAAAGTCAAAATCCGATCGTAAGGCACTGAAAAAAATAAACCTTGAGAAGATAGGAAGGCCTGGAATTGAAACGTCAAAACCGGAACGCACGAGACGATAAAAAAAGGAAGGATCGGTGGGACCAAAGCGACTACAGTTTAGTTCACGGCGGATTCATTCGCACACCACAGCGTGACGTCTGGAGCGAGCGTGAAGTTAAGTTTTGTTTCTTTTCTTTTTTTGAGGTCGACTGCGATAATCAAACGGCGGTCGGAAGGATGAGGACCGCCTGTGAGAACAGCTGGGTGGGGAGGTAGCGAAAGCCTTACAAACGGGACAACAATGGCTCGTGGGAGAATTTCCCGTTCGGTGTCGTGATACAAGGTCTTCTTTCTCTCCTCCTCCCTCCTCCGCTTTCCTTACTAGCAGAGGGAGGAAAGGGTGTGGAGCTGGGGAGGGGGAGAGCGTGAGGGGGAAATCGAGAGGTTTGGCGGTAGTCATGGAGACGGAAGAAACAATTGACTCACTCGTTGCGAAACGCTTTTGAGCGAGTGCTAAAGTTTGTGAGCGTTTGTATTTGCGTGGGTGTGTGCTTCAGAGTTTGCTTTTGACGAGGAGACGTTTTTAGAAAGACCGCCGCCGTCGGCGGGACTTTGAGACTATTGTTAGAGAGTTTCCAAAACACTCATTCCCTTGCTGTGAGTTATTGGTTTGTTTTTTTTTTTTTAAATACAGAGGAGAGTTATTATAAACTATGCACAGTTAATTTCCTAACGATATCCTAGCGTTCGATAATCCGGATTTTTGAATGAAGCCTCTCAGGAAATCATACCAGTAACATTTTCATGGGAAATAGCTGGTTATTTTTGGGATATGCTTCGAATATTACACTGGTAAAGAGGCTTATATTTTGTGATCACTAGATATATCTCATATCAGATATGAGATATTTTTATCCACGACGAGGTCAAATTCATTGAAATTGATTTAAAATTCCATTTCCTTCATACTACCTTAATTAAATGAATTTGTATGCATTGGCGGAATAGTTTCGCAATATTTCCTCATAATTTCCCTCACGTGAATAAGATATGAGCAGAAGATATTAGGGTTACCTTGAAAAATCTGTTTTTCAGATTTCAGATCCCTGCAATCGTTTTCTTTTGTATTTTAACGGTTCCATTTTATTTTCCGGAATCATGATGAGTTATACCGCATAGAATATTTTATGGAATTTTGCAATGGTTTCATACATTTTAGGAACCAAACTATAACAATTCTGGAAATTAATTGCCCGAGATCGGCAAGTTTGGAGCCCTATTAACCTGTGAACTTAAGTTTTGACCAAAGACGGTCGAAAGAACCTTAAGAGCTGTACATTATACATTTTTCTTGATAAAAAGGATGCAGAGAAGCTAATTTGATCACTCTTATTATTCTTGGATATATGGGTTAAGAGGATTCAAGTTTTGAGGAAAATATTTCGCACATTTCCACCCGGGATTTCTGCGCTTTGGAAAAAATGAGGAAAAATGTGTAAGGTTGGCATTCCTACCTTCTGTAAAATGAGCGTGCCATTAAGTGGTCTTGGGTGGGAATAAACGGTCTTGAAAGCGCACATCCTTGAAGACAAGCCGATCGCTTTTCCTTGACGAGGCGCTGATAAATCAAGATATCCTGTCTTCCACTACCTACACAGCTGGAATCTCAAGCGTGACCATTTCCGGTATTATATCCCGTGTATTTTTTTAAAACGAATCTGGAGACTTTTACGCCGGATTTTCTTTGAAAGGATTTTACGCTGCTTGAGAAATGGGAATCGGTTTAAGTAAAAAAGAAAACTCACAAGACTTCGAAGAATGACAAATGGAGGCGCAATCCTTGATTCTCACACCTTGGCCCAGTTTCGGCATTACAGTTGGTTACAGGTGGCACCCATATAATCTGGAGATCCTATCTCACATGTTATTATTATTAGGCTGTATGGTAACGGGTTGCAAGAAATCCCTCCAGCTAAAAAAGGTGCTTTTGTTAGGCAATCGCATTTTATTAAAAAAGTATTTTCACTACAAAACAGTCTTTTACAAAAATATTTGCTTCTTTTTTGAGGTCAAATATGACGATTTGTTTACATACATTTAGTGGAAGCGATATGTGTGCTTTGAATTTGTTTGCAGAGATGAAAATGAAATACACCAATTTTTCGTGTCTTTTTGATTTTTTACGGCGGTCCTTTATCAAAGGGTCAATCACTGAATGTCGATGGTAATGGATTTTGATGGCATACTTAATTTCAAGATCCTGAAAAAGGGAAAGTGCAAAAAGAAAATTTATATTTATGTTGGATTTGATTGTACAACATTTACGACTTCCAGAGGGCGCATTTACGTTATTGATACATTCATCACTTTCAGATCACTTTAACATTACTAAAAAATAATTTCAGTCCTGTACCTGGCAAATCAGGTTTTCAGAATATTTTGACACATCTCAGCCAAGTTAAGGCGAGGAAGGAATATTATTCCACAAATCAGATAGACAATCGAAATGAAAAAATTAGTATATTCCATATTAACAAGCTTTATTATTAACCTAGGTTTCTTCACTGAGCGACATCATTAGGTATGACCCAGCGTTGTCGCTCAGCGTCGATTCTCAGATCGTTAATAAGTCTTGCTGATGCGGAATAACAGAGTTTTTCATTTCAATCGTGAAGCAATTCCATAAAGTTATGCCGAAAACCATCACCTTTAGTTAAAAAACACCATCGCAGGAACTGATTTCGACTGTTTAAAGGTGTTTCGAGGTATAGAATTGCGCCCAATGGGTTTCAAGCCAAACAATATTCCAAAAGTGAGCATTCAGAGATGCAAAAATGTAAAAATAATTGTGCTCATGGATTCACGCTTAGAAAAAACTCATTAGGGCAATCTTTGACTGGGGTTACAAAGTTTACCCTCACCGAAATGAAATGTTTTTTTTCGTAAAGCAAGACCGCACATTGTTTACCTGTATGACAACTTATATCCATTACCGTTCAAATAAATCATTTAAAAAGCCAATACACAATAGTCAAATGGTTTTGAGTGAAAACACTAAAATCAACATCTTGACCAGAGGGTCACCCACATTCAAGGATGTAGTTGACCATCATGGAAGCAAGAAGCTAATTAGCGATGAAAAGATGAAACCGCCGCCATGAAGACAGTCTCGTCGGACACGCCACGGGGTAAACATCCTGCAGACATCACCACAGCCCCCAGACCTGACCTCATCCTGAAGGTAATACATTAAATATTGCGTGTGTCTTTCATTCGAATGCGTCCTTTGCCGCTCTCCGAGCATGGAGTGCGCCCACCGCATGTCAGAATCACAGCGACCGCGATAATCAGTCAACTCTCAACCCCAATCAAACCACACACACGGCACCACCGCGGGATCCACAGATTATGCGGCTCTTCCAGAACGGGCTTATGCCTCGCGGCGTCCTTTGGGTGTAACGGGGGTGGGCAGTCGCACGTACAAAAGTGTAATCAGGTCTCTTTGATCGAATTTAACTTTCCTATGAATTTATACTGTGAAGTTATCATCCTTTCCCTGGTGTAGTCACGACGATCGCACCGCCCCTGACGGCGTCCACCTGAACTCCGCTCCCTACGACTGCCGTGGCACTGCTGTTTCTGTCGAAGAGGTATGAGGTGGAGGACTCTCCTCTGCTCCAGTCTCCGCCGCCTCCAGCCGGCTTTCCGCCGCCTCCGGCTGGTGGCCCCCAGCTGCCCCCGCCACCTCCGCCCCCGCCGCCGCCCCCGCCACTGCCCCAACTGCCTCCGCCCCCGCCGCCTCCTGGCCCTCCTCCACCCCCACCCGGGCCCCAGCTTCCTCCGCCGCCCCCGCTCGGTGGCCCCCCTGGGCCTCCCCCGGTGTTCCACCCTCCGCCCCCCATCTGTGCCCATCCGCCTCCGCCGCCCATTTGTGACCAGCCCCCGGGTCCTCCTCCTGGGCCCCCTCCCGGCGAACCGTAGTTACCGGACCCGTAGCCGCCGGATCCGTGGCCTCCGGTGCCCCAGCTACCGGTACCGTACATGCCGGAGCCGCCACCGCCCCCTGGGTGTGGCCGCCCGCCGCCCCCGCTTGTCCCGCTCCCGTAGTAGTATTCCTTATACTCCAACCTGGACCCCCCGGACTGAGGCTGCCTGTAAAGAACGGATCCTGATTAGTGTGGACTATCCTCCACGACAAAATAGCTCCCTTTAAACACTAAGCCAAAAGAGAAAGGTGACGATTAATTACGTTCCAAAGATTCCAAATACCTTCCACTCATCCTCCCTTAATTCCGTTTAGACTCAGAAAATTTTATAAATTTGGTTAAATATTAATTTATATTAGTTTGTCTTCAACCAAGGTTTCAACACCACTTTAGTTTAAGAGAGGCATGCCTATAGACTTAATGTACATTCCCTAATGGTTTTATGACGCCATCAACAGATTTCCGTTTTCTTTCATAATAGCGTGATTATTGGTACTAAACCAGTATTTTCTTTAACTTTACGGTCCCTATTTACTGCAAAAATTTATAAGTACAACAAAGTTACGTCCGGTACCCACCAAATGAACCGTTATATTAGTATCAGCACAGCATTTCTTCAGAACTATGAAGATTCGAAAGAGAAATTCAGATAAAAAAACTACCACTGCAGCTGGGAGGAAAAGGACCCGTTAATTTCAATTTAGCTTACCAAAGGATTGCTCAGAAAATAACCCGCCACTCTTAAGATTCACCGATATAAAGAGCAGAGCGGTTAGTGGTATTCCAGAATGATCAAAAATCATATTAGCAAGTATGCAAAAATGGACCGATGAGATTCAAGAGATTGTCCTTATAATTCAAGAAATCTTTCAGGTCATGATCGAAAAGATAATCTATATGATAAAAGCTCGACTATTTTTGGGAAATACCTCATAGACCATCGAAAACAAATGTGCCAAGTGCAGTCGTCATCTTAATGCATGATCGACTAAGCCTACAACGCTACAACAAACTCACAATCAGATTTAAAAAGGGAACTTGACTATTAATTGACATTTCTATAGATACCGCAGTAGCAAAATTTTATTAAGAATTTAGAACCAATAAGTTTATGAAATTAGTGCCAGGAATTAACAATTATGCCATCCTCAGTACACATTATGAACAAGGGTGCACGTATTTAGAATATTCATTTAACGTTAAAGTGGTCTATTTTACAGGGTCTTGTTGAGAAAATGAATAGCTACAACAAAAAGTAACTACGCTGGTCGAAACAAAAGGAAATGCTTACGGAAAAGGAAGATGTTCTCCTCCATTAACCTGGCTCATAATGGAATTGAGGAACTGACTTGCTCAAAGAGAAAATTCTTACTTGGGCGACCATCTAATTTCGATAAGCCTGTACCTTAATAACTACCTAGAAGTAAAAGTGAGAATCTTAGGAAGGATTCAAATGATAGATTAAAATAAACTTAGTGTAGCCAACGAATCAATTTTATTTAACTTCCCGACCAGAGTTTACACATACGAAGTCATTATCAAGGCCTATCTGAAAGCAAAAATTTCTTCTTCAAGGGTAAATTTGTTCTCTGACAGGCTTTGTCTGATCCGCTGTCTCCATGCTGTTCAGACCTGTGCTGCCTCCCTCAGCTCTTCGCAATTCCTGTCCATCCTGATGCCCGCCAACTTACTGTCTACGTCCTTTACCTCGCTGTCCTTCAATCTTTTTTAACAACGTTCTTCTTGGCCTGCAGAATTTGTCAGGTGAGTCATATCCAGTTTGCTTTCCTTTAATTTATTGTTCTCTAAATCTTCCGTTTATCATTTATTATTTCCAGCACTTCATCTTTTCTCATTTAATTTCCCCATTGGATCCTTTCGGTTCATCACGTTAGGCATATAAGGAATGCCTCTAAATACCTCTCCTCATATCTCCTGACTGTACATGTTTCTGCTCTCCAATAGTAGTTGCACTCCAATTAAAATATTTGGTAAATATTTTCTTAAGCCTGTGTTGATTAATTTGGTGGAAAGCAGGTGTTTGGATTTACTGAAGGCTGCCTTTCCCTGAGTGATTCAACTTCGACCTTCCTCCGTACAATTTCCATCCCATTTAATGATTCTTCCGAGGTATCAAAAGGATGATATTTATTCTAGCCTTTCTCCATCAATATTCACCTTTAGAACTCATTCCTCTTTTCCCACCTTTATTACTTTGGTTTTCCTGATGCTTATTTTCATTCAAATATGTTTTCAACTCTCTCGATATCATCCACCATTTCCTGTAATTGTTTCTCACTCTGCGATTACTGTCTGATCATCAGCATATTTTATATAGCTTACTTTTTCTCCTCCAACCAGGATCCCACCCACGTCACCTATGGCTTCTACAATCAATTGTTCTCCGTAGATATTGAATAGTGCTGAAGAAAGGCGTCAACCTTGTCTCACTCCCCTCCCTATTCCGATTTCCTCTGTTTCTTCTTTATCCCCTCGTACCAACTCGAAGCCATTGTTACGTCCATTTAAATGATAACGTGAAGGTATCATACTGAACAGGAAGCGGTAAGGCTTAATTTAGAAAACGACCTTTAACTACATTCTTCCAATCTAAGCATCTCAATAACAACGATTTGTCAATGTTAAAGGAAATTATCTTTGCTTGACAAATTATGAATAAATAAAATCCAAAATGGAACTGTGCATCACTTGAGTAAAGGAAAATTAGAGGAGCGTTTTGAAATTTTATACGACATACGATGCAAAAAAAGGGAGTGATGATACAGATGGTGCCTTTTATCCCAGTTTTTGAGGCTTTTTAAGAATAAACGGACCTCATCAAATTCTTCATCCGCATGGGAGGAAATGAGATTTCGGAGCCCGACGTATTCCTTGTAATTGCTGATACATGGAACAAGTAAACGTAACTCACTAGCGATGAGAGAAAACATAAACTTAAAGATAAGCATTTAGGCTTAAACTATCATGTTTATGATAGGAAAATTATAAAATCCTTAGAAAAGGGCTTTCATCAGTCAAGTTATTGGAGTAGAAAATGATTCCTCAGGGGGAGGATCACTTCCAAATGCTCAACTGATAATTTTCAATGCGTCTGCCATTTTTCTAAGGAATAGAGCGCAAAAAATATAATTTACAAGCAAAGTGCACCAGATGGCTATTTAGAGGAAACATGTACGTTATATTTCTGTTTCCAACTCCGTTGCTTTGCTTGACAAGTTAATTTTGACCCTCACAAAGGAGTCCAAGGTCCCGGCGCACCTTTTATTAATTAATGGGTTTCTTAACTGTCTCCCGCAGAAAGGAGGGAAATGATTGAGAATATGGTCAGCTTTAAAGAGGCAGACTGAATAACATCAGAGAAATCTATTCTTTTTACGTGATAGCAGGAGGATTAGTGCCATAAAACTACATATTCAGGTATGATGTGGTAGAACCTTGGCATTATGGCCTAAGCAAAACAATTGCAGGTTCAAAGAAGCCTAAGATTTCATTTGACTAGTTTATTTTTTACTGTATTATCTTCAAGTCTTCACTTCTGCCATGAGAGGGAAATATTTTGGGAAATCAGACGTTTCAGAACGCGATATGTACAGTTGTTCCAGTCCGTCATTTCCCAGAAAAAACCTAAGCAGTGTCTCAGAAAAATCTTTTTACGGTTCGCGACAAAAAAGAATCAATCACATGCATACGGCCAGCCAGATATAATCCAGATATCAGCCAGATATAGTCAAAACGTGTTAGGCCGGCCTCTAAAATGTGTATTTTCAACGAAATCTCGGATTCCTATTCTTGGCACGAAAACAATACTCCCCCGCTTTCACACAGCTTGCGAAGAAAGGAAAATAAATATCGATCCAATGACAGACGATTCAAAACCATAAACCGGCGGCACTGGTGCGTTGGGCGAGCAGTGCTTCGGACGCGGAAACTCATCCGAGTGAGACCGGCAGCGTCGAGCGCTTTCGCCGCCTCGGAAACAGCGGATGGGCCGGGCGCTCGAGGGGTTGGCAGAATGGATGACGCATTGCCGTCCTTCGAACAGCAGGGTTTTAGGGTCAACGAGCATCGATTTAGGGGAATGAAAGGGGCACATGGAGTCGGGAAAGTAAGCGGACAAGCAATGTTTAGAAGCATACATGAGTTTGAAAAAGGTGACACTTGGTAATAATTCATGTAACATTTTACTGCATTCACTCTGAATTAACATTTGGAGTATGCTATCACACAGAAGTTATGACTGGAAAAAAACAGCGGAAAAGAATAAAGGATAAGAGACTGGAATAAATGGAGTCGACATCGAAGGATAGTGACGATTAAATGGGTTAACCCTCTATAACCCACTATGAATTTGAGGTAACATATCATATAAATATACGTTTATTCTCTGTTTACACTTCATTACCCCTGGATATCATTGTAATTTATGAGTCACAGTGCCTTTTTTCGTAAATAAATGTTTAAAAAGAAAAAATAGTTAATTTTTATGTAAAAGTGAATGGATGTATACGTTACAATTTTTATGTTTTTTGCAGAAGAAACGAAAAAATTGGGTCATTGAGGGTTGACCAAGGCAGGTCAATGATGACTGTGCTTGAAGGATTAATTTTGTCTACGGCATTACGTCAAATAATAAACGATTTTCGAGGTTTGGGAAAGGGCTGAAAAACTTCATGAGGCAGCCGACTCTAATTTTTCATTCCCCTAGCAAGAAATGAGTACTCGACAGCATTGGTTTCATGAGTTCTTTATTGTACATGGCTGATCATATCTGGTATAATTTGGGTTCACGATTCCTTATTTGAGTACTCATAGAAAGAATTGAAGAGTAAATGATACATAATGAAATGGTTTAGTGAAAACTCTGACAAGAGACAAACTTATTGACACATATTATGACACATTAGCCCTGACGAAAGATTCAACGGGGTCAACATCCAACGGAGGAAGTACTTACTAATCTTTAAGTGGTCTTCAAAGAGTCCAAATTTGGGATCGGGACTCCACTGAAATGTTTTCGCCTATATTGGGCCAAGGCTTAGTAATGAGATGCCAGTACTCTTTCCTCCACATAGCCCAGATTCCAATTTAAAAGAACTCGTTGACACAACCATGGTAATGATTAATTGAATCGATGACATCAATGCAACGACCTATTCTAAGTCTGTACAAACAAGTCCATTATAGTCCATCTATCATTCAAGTCCATCACATCAACATCTACGTCATAACATTCAATGACACTGTGAGGGGTCAAGACGCAGGATCACGGAAAGCCGCGAGAAAGGAGAGTAAAAACGCTAATAATCGGAAATATATTTGAATTTTCATTCGGTCTATAGATTTAAATTGAGAGTTATGGGCGTGAACAGAACGGAGAAATATAAGGCAATCTTCAATTACTCTAGTCCGCACCCCACTTTACAATAGAACACCTCAGTGGAGTGCTCATCATTCATTTGAGACAATTACAGCAAGGTTCTGCACTTCTTCACAGGCAGAAGAGGATAGATTTGTGGAGTTTTGTAGGAGTGCGCATTGAGAGGAAAAGATCTGGGATATTCGCAACAGTGATTAGTGACGATTATCATTGAAGGAGCCAGGCATGAGGAATGTTAAGTTAGAAAGTACTTTTTGGTACAAAAGCCTTTTTTTACAGTGCGTAGCAAAAAAGAATTCGTAATCAACTGGTAGATTAACGTAGGTTTCGCCAGCGAAGGTCACTTCAAGCGCACTGAAGCTTCAGTACCTGAAGTGCGCTTATGCGTTTCAATCTGCGCTAACTTCAGCCCATTGAACTGAAGTACCCCTTTAACCAGGAGAAAAAATAACAGTGGAACACTTTAGCCGATATCTCTTCCACAGTTTCTCTCTTACGGCCACATGTCTCATGCTGCGTGGTGGCAACCTCAGATTAGGGTGAATCTTGACGTGAAATCAAACGATAAATATCTTTGCAATAAATCTAAGCGAATGGCGAATGTCCAAGTCTCCAGAACACCTTGAATAATTGTGTTCGGGCCTGTGCAGCATTTCCCGAATCGGTAGGATCCTCTCTGGATGTAATCGTCCAGCCATTATCAGAGAACTCAAAGGAATTACGCAGTCATGCTCATAAATCGAATCGATTTTGGCCACATCAAACGGTGGATAACAACAATCGCGCATCAAACTTCGATTTATCTGGCCATTGCACACTCGGCATTTTATGGGACGTGCCTATTGAGAAGATAAAATTACCAGCCTCTCCCCGATTGAAAATTATGCTTCACTGATTAAACTCGTTTGCTTGTCGAATGTAATTTAGACCACCACAAGAGATCGTTGTTTTATCTTCGGCATAAGGCTTATTTATTTATGCTCGGAACGTTTGACGAAGCATCTACACAGCTTGTTCACATAAATTTTTACTTCACACGACCATGGTTTCGTTACCGTATTTCATCATCTTCAAAGGAAAAATGGTCGTGAAAAATAATATCGAATGTGGAAAAAATGGAGTAGAAAATTCATAAAACTATCCTAAAGTGAAGTACTTCCACAAAGTAACACCCTAAACCGTTTCTTACTTCGTCCGTTCGAAAACGTTTCATTTTAATTAAATAATCAAAACCTGAAAACAGCCTCTAAGACTATTACAAATGGGATTGTATAGCCATCAACATCGGGAAATCATGAGTATAGGGACATACACTCAGGCGGGACTCAAATAAGCGACCCTACAGATGGCAGGCAAGGACTACTTCACCGCCAACGGCGAAGTTTCAAGCGGCACTGAAACTAGTCCTTTTAACAGCTGAGTCGCACTTCTTCCAACGAGGCAGTGAATTTTCTAGGAGCTGCACGGCTACCCTTTGTATTTTAGAAAAAGCAGGGCTCCTGAAGGATATCCGCGAGGGCCTGTTCTCTTTATGTTGTCCGTCCATCGCAGGAGTGTGAAGTATCCCGCAGGGCGAAGCCAACAGTCGGGCTGCGCCGGGCCTTCCTCTTCCACTGCGGTCCGTTTCTCTCGGGCCAAGACATTTTAGGACATGTCCTACGAGAAAGGTTGATATATTTACAGAATTTGCGCGACAGCGAGGAATTAATATCTCCTGAAATTTTTCTCCCAGTGTTCTTTCCCATGATAGAACTCAAGCACAAAAGATTGGATACGAAAATAATAAAAAAAGGCTGGTGATGTTAGGTTGGACTGATAGCTCTGCGTGCGTTGATCAATTTCAGGAACTATTACAATTGTAATAATTACGGCCAGGTTTTATAATGTCTCGTTAGCCCTAACCTGAAGAAAATTTAGACTTTTCGTTTAATTGATATTACCTGAGGGCTCCGGTTTTGTATTGAGCATGTCGGTTGGTCAACGTGAACGTTTTTGACTGGAGAACGAATTAATCAGGGTTCTCATTTCGAGGAGATATTTTACCAGAGATTATTAACCCGGACTGAAGTAGTATTACATACGAAGCTGGGTAGTGGATCAAATATAAACGCCATACAGAGAGCGGACTGTTTGGTCGAAATTTTTCCCTTCAGCCGATGTCTTTCGGACTTTGTTATTTGACAAAAAATGGAAGAAACATGTACGAGTATCATGTAAAACGTATAATTGGAAGAAAACGTACTTTGAGTCTCAGTTATCCATCCATGGATCAGTTTCATCCTTGGATTGCATTTCATTTATTTAAATTCTGTCTTTAACTCGTTACTCAATCTCGTAACATCAATTTTTCTACCTAACATATTGATTATGGGGCACTTACGGTTTTCCTATTTTTCCAAGGACTTTTTCTAAGTTTTTCAAAGGATTATACATGTTATAATTATCCAGCGGTCGACTAAATAGGTGATGAAGTGATGATATTAACTGGAAGTGCCATTATTTGTAAGGAAATACGCCCGTTGTGGGGTTGGACATGTAACAGCTTTTGACATTTTGTTTCACTCCAGCTGTGGCCATAAATTTGTGAATTATTAAAAGTGACATACAATATTCTAGACTGAAGTTTTTCGACAATTGACTTGGATATCATTCTACAAAACATGAAAATCGTGAGTTTTTTCCATTCATATTTAATTCCGTTCACAAAAATGATACCCCTGAGAGGTTTAGTGGATTTCAAACTCCCTAGGGTAGATTAACCGAGGAACGAAGAACTCAAGCACGCATTAGTAATTTAGAATTGGTCGCATGATTGCTGTCACCCTATCCATGTATTCACATCCTGGATGGATTTTACAGAACCATTATTTGAATTTCATGCCAAAGTGACAGACAGAGAACGTTGGTTCTGGAAGTTTGTCCGTTACTCACTTTTTCCAGTGTCCCAACCAAATGCCTTGAGTTTCCACTAGGACTTCCTGAATACCATAATTCCCAGAAATTCCCTAAATTTAGCACTCCCACGCTGACAACTCGAACACAACTAGCTCTTCAAACATTATGAAAAATTTATCTGCGAAGCAGCTGTATTTCATTTGTTTTATCATCGCCCTCTGTAGAAGAATGTTTCTATTTGACAGGTAATTTCAATGAGGTAGATATTTTTGGAGTAAATAACCAAGTTATTTTCATTTATTTTCCGCACCCCGAGAACAGCACATTTTAAGGGTTTTACATCGGATCAATCGGATAATATTAACGATTGACGAAAACAAAGAACCGTGTTCTGAGAGTTGAAAAATTCATCCAGACGTGACTTCCGAGGGGATAATAAGTTATTTTACGATTCCCATACAAAGAAACGATTAAGTCTACATATGTTCAAACTCGCATGCGAGCTATTATGATGCATGTCTCAAGTGACATGACTTCTTGAAGTGAAATGAGCAGGCCATGTGATGACATGTGCCGTAATACCAGCTGTGAAACAGCTTGCCGTAAAACTTGTCGTAAAAATCAAGACCACGCTACCTTTCTCCTCAGCTCAGCCTCCTAAATCTCTAACTAACAATTTCAGGCAACTCTCGTGTCACAGCATCAGATGTGAAGAGCATGATGTCACCATGAATTTCTAGTAAAGCTCAAAGAAAGCATATGCGTCGCTTACTGTAAAAATTATGTTAAAGAGGAAAACAAAATAAATATTAAAGTCAAGGGAAATTACTATCATGCATGCATTTCAGTCGTCCAGGTGACCATTGACTGGGATATAACAGTTCTTAATCTCGTAAAAACGTGTTTATAGGCTATGGCAAACAGTCCAAGGGCTAAAAAGTTTCTATACGGTTTAAGTTCATCACAGTTGCAAAGATGATTCATTCATTCTCATCAAAGCAACAGATTTAGCTAATTACACAGAGATACTACCCATTATTATACTTTTTCGACATTCACTCACACGAGATCAAAATATGAGAAAAAAGACCATACATTACAAACATTTGCTGAAAATATTGGCAGAAGAGGCTAGTACGCTAAGTCGAAAAGCCGGCACTGACCCACATTGGAAATTCCCTCGGTTTTTCTCGATGGTGGAAATCAGAGAGATCACTTCAAAAATGATGAAAAGCTTATTGATAAAAGAGACTGCGGACGATAAAACTTCGACACTGTGGAGTGTAACTAGAGAATTGTTCCCCAATGCATTGTGTTAAAAAACAGGTAGAATTTAAAAGTAAAATGCCATTGTATAGAGCATAAAAATAAATAACGAACTTGCATCAGATATTTTTGCGTAGATGCTATAAATATTTTTGCAACTAAGAATTAAAAATTGGAGAAAAGGACCAATCAGCAAGCGATTAGAGAGATAATGCGGCATCAAAATTTCAAATCGCTGTCGCTGAAGAGAGGAAGCAGTCGCAAGTCATCAGTCTCGCTAACTCTTTCCAAAAACACATTAGTAATGTCAATGCGGTAGCCGCAGGGGTTCTCAAATTGATCACTAATTTTTCGTTTTTTGCCTAATTTTCAATGCTCAACTGCAAATAAATTTCGGATTTGCGCGAATATTTCTAAAAAAATTCGTCTAAAAGCCGCCGGTGCATTTTATTGTACAAACGAATGTACAAATTCCTTCATTAAGGAAATTGTACCATGTAAAGCGTCAAATTGTATGATTGTCTGAATGACTTAACGGGAAACAGAACCTGCTCGAATTCCATTCAGTTTCTTGTACATTCTATGATACATTCGTTTGTACAATAAAATGTACCGTGTAAAACTTTATACTTTCTAACCTAAAAAAACGGCCTTTATACTTTCCAACCCCAACCAATGGTACAGATGTATTGATTTTTTTAGACGCACACCAAGGGAAAAGAGAGGTTAATTAAGAAGCATGATATGTTGAACCGTAGGGTTTTGTCACTTAATCATTGCGAAGAGAGGATATATTGGGAAACCTGTATTAAGCGGCCACTTCCGCAGCCATTAGATGATGGCTGCTTAAGGAGGTGACTGCTAAAGGAAGATAAAATTTATATTGCTTATATGTATTGGGAATTCATTCCGTTCTCGAAAAACTCTCCGCTTGGTGAGGAGACCCCTTTAAGGGAGGTGGCCGCTGAGGCAGGTAGGAGGATGAGGGCATTTGAGAAGAGGGTTATTAAATGAATGGAGAGGTTATGTCGGTTGACGAGGAGGACAAACAGGGTAGTATAAGAAATGGAAGCAGAGGAGTAGAAGATAGAGACGGAACAGTGAAGTCGGAAATTTAAAAACGCCAGACAAAAGTCCAAAATAGCATTTTTGTAGGCAAAGACTAAAACATTTGTATATATACTCACAAATGATTGCTAATTATGGAATGGTAAGCCATTTGACTTAGCCATTACTTAGATAGGGAGGTTTAAAGTTGGTCTGATTTCCCAGGAATTTTCATTTTTCTTCTAAAATCTCACAAGTTATACAGATGGTGATGTTATGGCGGGGTTTTAATGATATAAAAAAACATTACCATCTGTCAACATGATTCTTAACCTGTGCTTTGCAAAAGTTTAAGAGATTTTTGTCAATATTTAGGTTCGATTACGTCACATAATGACGGCAAATTTTTTCAGGAAAGAAAGCAGTCATGTCTTTGATATAAGAAATACGTGCATCGAGATATTTCCTCAGGGTACATAATAAACATATTTTGATATAAAACTGAAAAAATATAAGAAAAAAGTTTTTCGATTTTTGATCACTGTGCGGAGGTTCGGAAAGGCCAAATGGATGGCTTGAGGACGTCTTGAGTGACGAGAGCATGTTGAACAAGAAAAGAGAGTTGATTATAGTGAGGAATAATGGGAGAGAAGGGTAGAGAATGGGAAGATTAATCAGATCTCAGTCTGTCCAGCCAGTACAGATTGCTTTCAACGGTTCGAAAGGTGTTGGCATTATTCAATAATCCAAATCCATTTGATCTCACGATCATTGGTGAGAACGGGCGAGTCTCCTTTCGAGACGATGGAAGTAATGAAGAACCTTAATCTGAGGCAAACCAGAGAGTTTTTCACTCATCAGATTTGTTGGGATAGGAAATTATTACGAAATATGGAGAGTCAGAGGCTGTGGGATGAACCAGATAGCGCACCATCTATTGGAATTAATGAGAAGTGATCTCCGAGAAATTGGGATATCAGGATCAAGACTGTCCAAGAACCTACCAGTCCGCAGATGGAATAACTAAATGAAAAAATGTTACGTCCCACGACCTTCAATGCTCAGTGAAAGGCCAGAAACAATCCGCTTTTCAGAAAAAAATTGAAAGCAAAATAAAAGAGTAGAAAGGGCAAGCTACATCGCAGTTGGCAAGAGATACGTTTTCCATATGCGACTGACCATGAGAGCGTTCTCCGAAATTCGGCTTCGGGATTAAGTTTTTTACTTCCAGCCGCGCCAGAAGCGGCATTTGTTTTTTTTCGTTCTTTCATTCCGCGATCGCCATCACTATTGTTCCCTCCATGCAGCTGCGCTCCCATTCCTGCTTCTGAGGGCTCAGGAATTCGAGACCGTTCCCATGGAAACACAATGTGTGTTAGAAATAATGAAAAATCAACGATTTCAAAGTTTTGAGACCCTATACGTGACTATGCTACGCCTATCTCCCTCTCGTACACACGGTAGAAGGTAAACAGATCGGGCAGCATCGGAAGGTGGGAAGCGAAAATAACGAGCTCGCAGTTTTCCCCTATAATGTTTATTTATTATCGCGGGCTCATATTTTTGTATGAATATAGACACGTGCCACAAATACGGATTTCGAAAGTAAAATAAAATTCTCCCTCGTCCGATGGAATCCGATGTCCAATGAGAGAATGTATGAGTAATAAAAATACAGGTCTATTCAATAATGCATCGAATAATTTCATCACGCCACCTATTTATGAAATGCCTATTTGATTGGTTTTTGTAACATACTGAAAATTAAATGGCTAAATACAATGAATGTGGAACGGAACCAAGTGTAAAAATTATGAAAAACAAAAAGTCCACGTTTGTTGGCAAAATTTAAATAGAGTGTGCAAAAATGGTGAGCTACAGTTAATATCGCGCATCAGTGAACTCGAAGTTTCAAAAAATTGAATAAAAAATGACATCGATTCAGCAATTTTTAACACATAAATAATGGCGAGAGATTATTTCTCGTACTAATATGTATTTCATGTAGCATAATGATCATTAATAATCACAAAAAAATGGGAATCTGTTGCACGACATTGCACAAATAAAAAGAAATACTGAGAAAATTAGTTTTTTTCGTGCCGGGGAAACATCAATAATTAAGCTGTCATGACTTATTGATTGCTTCACAATATTTACCAAAATATTAAATGTTAACAGAGAGAGAACAAACATATTTATTCTAAGATATTTTGTTTCATCTCCACCCCTCTGCATTTTAGAAAATACCATAACTCATTCCACCAGTACATTCATGCTATCCATAATTAATTGAAAATGTACTAATATCATCGTTAATCAAAAATCAACCTGCTTTTTGAGAAAATATATCAAAATATATCAACCTGCTTTTTGAGATATTTAACCCTAGCAATATGAGATGCGGCAATAGTTCAAATTTTGGAAACGACTATCGATACAAAATATGGCGTGCGCTTGAATTGAATATAATAATGAAGATTCCTAAGGGCTGGATGAAATAGTGACTAATTTTTTACATTATCAATGCCTTATTATGAGTCACCCATATTTAAGGCACCAGTTACTCACCACTTATTTTTCAACATTAAAAGCTAATACTATAATAGCCCAGTGATCATAAATTACAATTAAACCAATGTTTTATCGTAACAAATGATCACTGATAAAGTTACCAAAAAGTAGAAACAAAGTTTGCTACTTGTTACTAGCTTTTCAAAAACGACCAAACGAGTAATCACTTTATAGTAATGCATTCTAATAATTGACCTTTTGTGATAAGAAAGAACGGGAGTTGAGAAACACAGTAAATAATCATGAAAATTATTATATAAAATTAGGACACTCTGGAGTGTTGTTTATTTGTTATGGTCGGTAATGTATATTATTTAGGGTTACTACGGATTTCTTTGTCTCAGCCTATATATAGAGGTCTCTTAGTAAAAGCAGGCCAAGTCACACAAGTGGGCTTTGAAGAAAACGCGGTTAATAGTGGATATTGTGTGCAGTAAATTTTCAAGGAATGACCATACATTCAGCCTTATAAAAACAACACTTAAACTGCTAATTACAGTTTGTCTTAGTTTAAGATTTTACCATGGCATTGAGTGATCAGGAAGGAGGTCCGGTCGGTAGGTTTTATCAAACACCGGCTACGAGTGCTTCGCGGATTTGGGTAACTTGGCTAAATATATAGAGAGAGAGGAATTCGCCCTCCTACTCTCATTCCGTGCACTTCTAGCTGATAACATCAGTGAGAGCTCCAATATTCCCTAACAAAACGAATTACACGAGGAGATATGAAGTTATTTATTTTGGAAATAAAAAAGAAATCAAATTGATAAATCACATACCGGCAACTTGGGAAACTATTCCGCAAATGGGCGAAAATTTTGTTCCCACGTCGATTCATTATTTTGCACGAGGGTTTTATGGTGGCGGGGAAGTGCATTAATTGAAAGCATTGCATTAGGAGAAAGCTGGGTAAAACGCGACGAAATTGAGTTATGGGGAACGGATAAACAAATAATGTATATCGGCGGTAGAGAGAGAGAACAGAATATTCCATATCGCGACTAACAAGGCCGGTAGCTCCAAATTCGATTCACCAGAGAGGCAGATGTTTTATTAAGATAAGCAAACGAACGAAAGAATAATAAAAACATTCCTCCGGTAGACTGAAATTTAATTAACGAGTGGCTTTTCACTGTTCGCACTTACTGCAAATTGCGAAATCAAACACATTTTTAACATTTTTATTCTTCCAAACCCGTGCAAGGTAAAGAAAATATACCAAGTTAGGCTTTTAAAGTATAATTCGACTCCTCATGCTAAGTTGCCAGCATGCAGCAGCTTATGAAACTCATTCTGAGATTCATTTTGAATGTAATTATTTTTAACATATATGAATTTCAAATGGTCCACTATTTTCAAGTTTTACAACCATACCGCTAAAACCAAGTCACTGAAAGAATAAATTGTTCTCTGAAAGGTGGTGAAGCAGATGAAGAAAAAAACACCACTCCCTATCACCTATGATTCGATTGTCATCAAGTTGCCTTAAAAATAATGGTATTTTCGTCTATATTTCCTCTTATAAGAGTAAAAAATTATACTCTCCCACTTGCTTTAGAGCCTTCAGCCCCTTAATCAGCTTGCTGCATGCTAGCTGTAATTTAAGTCTGTCTTTTGCGAATCTGAAAGTACCAAGGGTGATGACTGGGAGACTAGGAGTTAAGTGGAGGAAAAGGAATATCTCCTTAATCACAGTTTCCTCAGAATTCAGCAAAATGTACTTGTAGGATATAAACAAAAGGAGTAGGACATACTTCAAATTTAGCGAATATCTATCATTGAAAATGAACATATACAAATGAAGAAACAAAAGTTCACATTACCATATTAAATGCAATAGTTGTTGAGTTTATATGCTTAAATTAATTAATTAATCTAAGTTCTTTAGAATGGTGGTACGACCTTTAGTAAAACGCCACCCTCATCTGAACGCAAGGCCGATCTTAGTGTATTCATCGAAAACTATTTTAAATCTTCGGTGTATTTAAATTTTACTATCTCACTTAATGCAACTCATTAAAATCCCCCAACCTCATGCTCGTTTTCTCAAAAAAATTTGTAATGGAATAAAAGGCAGGATTTTATAGAAATTTGTATTAACAAAGTTAATTGCTAACTGCAACCCAAAATGGCAAATGATTCCTTTATCACTGATCTATATTTCATAGCAAAAAACTCGTCGTGTCTCATCACAATGTCTATTATCTTCAACAAAAAGATACTCAGATGCAATAGATGTTCTGATAAGTGTTCCACAGGTTTAGGTACGTGTTTGCTTTCCTCGGAAATGCCCTGCGAAACTTTTCTACTATTGAGAGACAGCGATGTCTTTCTTAAATTACTCTGAGCATAGATGTAGGAACACACCTTGTGGCAAACTTATTCTTGGATATATAAAAAATACATGCTACAATGTATCCTTAAATTTGTCGACGGCTGACTTTATTCGAATACATTGCTGTCCCTGACGCAAGACATGGAGGATAAAGAGTTTTAAAGTAACTAGTGGTCAAGGTATATTTGATGATTAGTAATTCAGGATAGGGAAACCAATCGATGGCTCAGTTCTTTTCGTTTGTGAGATTATTCAATATGATTTTTTAAAAGTGTTCTACCGGTTAATGTAGGTTTTATTGAATATCAGCGGATCTCCTTCCATTGTCTACTTTTTGAGGGGCCTATCTCGCACTAGCATACGAGTCTCAGCATACGATCTACCCTTCTTATCCTGTCCATAACAACTATCCTCTTTCTTCCTCTGCCCCACTTGCCCAACATCCTACCCTCTATCACATTCTTGAGAAATCCCTCGCCCCTTATTACATCCTCCAGCCACCTACTCTGCCGATCTCGAATTTCATGAAGAAGTTTCCTTTCCTCACCCACCATCTCAAGCACTTCCTCGTTTGTCTTCCTCTCCATCCTTCTCCACACCCACATCTCAAATGCCTGCAGCCTATTCTCGTCCTTTTTTTCGGATGGTCCACGTTTCTGCCCCATACAACGCTACGCTCCATATCAAGCTTTTCACCGGCCTCTTCTTCAGATCCTTACCCAAGGTCCCCGTCATCAGGTCCCTTCTAGTACTAAACGCCTAATTAGCTAGCACTATTCTCTTCTGTATGTCTTCGCTACTATGTCCGTTTTATTCTAGCGTACTACCTAAGTAATCAAAATGATTCACTTGATCGAGTTTGTTTCCTCCAACTTTAATGGCCAGCCTCGCTTTCTTTGTCCTACAGAATCCCATTTCTTTTGTTTTGTTATGGTTTATCTATTCAATACGATAATCAGGCTTAAAAAAAGGTCGTAAGCATTTAAGTTCCCGGCATTGGTAAATAAAGGAATAAGTAATGAAGAGTACAAAAACTTTATAGGTACGTATTTGAGTACGAAGCTATACTTTCAATTTGTTTCTCTTCAAGTACATGAGTCCAGCTTACATACTGTACAAGGTGAAGATAGAATCGGTAAATATATTTTAATGTCCTGAACACAGAGCACCAATGTATATTTAGAGTCAATTATATGTAAGATTTTCTTTCATTTAAAATTTTGAAATTTTTTAATAAACAGGTTGCTGAAAATTGTAGAAAATACTCAGATAATTTGGGTCATGATGATGGTGATGCCTATAGTGGTTAATTGACTGAATTGTCGAGTATCTCAGGAGAAAAAGAGAATATCCCGCGACCAGCCAGCATATTCTTTGATTGGGTGAATTTTAGTTCCCAATTCACGTATGCGGAATTAAAGGACGAAATTGGATGATTCAATTCTGCTACACTATCAATATTGCACATTTGCGTGAGATATACTCGTAAGGATGAAATATTACGACGAAGAGCAGGAGGTGTTACTCTTTTGCATGTGGCTCACTGATTATTTGATGACAATCCCCTCCCGAGTTGTGCCCGCCCTCCGATCTATTTCTTGACGTTCGCTCAACGTCGGGGTTTCAGGAATCCTTAACGACGTCAATGTTTGCGCGGGGGCGGGCGAAGCTGGGATATATTGAACAGACGGGATAAGTGACAGGAAGAATAAATAACAGGAGCTTTCCAACTTTTCATCCCGTTCTCCCGCAGCCAAAGCCCCCTAGCCCCATCCCGTCTCATATATTATTCCCATCAATTCAGAGAATCTTCTCCCGTTAACCCGCTCTCAAACCTTGAGACCTTCCCAATAATGTGATCAAACCGGGCGGTGTATACCACCCCCTTCCCATTTACCTACCACCCATCCCAGGGCCTGCTAGTCATTACGAAGGTTTTGATGATATTTATTTCTCTCCAGGGGTTTCTTTTTATATTAAAGCTTTAAGCTTCGGGGTACTTGTATACCCTGTCAACCTTAAAGCGATGTCAAATCGCTTTCCGCTCAATACTCCTGCCATCGCTCACGCCAACTATCGTCTCCAGGTTAAGGGTAGGAGGAGCTGCGTAAAAGAGTGAAACTGTAGGGAGAGTACGGTGTGAGGTAGGGGCGAGGAAGTGAGCGACAGAGGCGGGGGAAAGAAAACAATTGAACTCAACGATATACATATATGTATATATATATATCCAGGCAGGAATTTTTCCGAGTGAATTACGACCTTTTCTGAGAGTAAAGAAAACATTCGACGAAAATATGAGCTTTATACCGGGAGCGCGATTTGAAGACAAACAGTGGACCCTACATGTTTATCCCTCAGGCTTTTTTGTTCGGTAAAAAACCTCTTTATTTACGTTGGGGACCACTGATACTGCGGCTTTGAATAAGATTTGTCAGGGTTCGATGGATGACTCTGCCTTCAGTATTCCAACCGCAACCACGCCCCTCTATTGTTCCCTTTGAGTACAGTTAATTGAAATGAATCTTGCGGATGGTTTGAAAAAAAAATCAGCGTTATAAATACAGGGGAGCATCAAGTGGCGAAAATACACAGACCACGGAAAACCCTCGTTTCAAACCTCTATTGAAAATGTTGACCGAGATAGGTTGCGTACGGATCCGGGCCACGCATTCATTCACGGCCGAATGGATTGAAACGATATTGGATATTGAGCATTGAATCAATAGCAGATAGAGAACGTGAGGATAAGGCAAACGGCTCAAACAAGCTTTGTCTAAAAGAGTACGAGATGCCGAGATTTGCGAGCCGTAAAATTCCCTGCAATATAATGGATTGTTGAATTAGTAGCTATTGTATTTTTGTCGAAATAAGTACAAGGCCATAAAATTTCAAAAGTCGTTACACATAAATGCGGTACATAAAAACATATGACAGGCAAAAATATGCAATAAGTGCATCATTCACATATTAGATATCGAGTAATTTTCTATAGCGGCACTTAGAATGTCAGGGAGGCTGAACATCGCTATGTAAGAACTTCGGAGTATTGCAATGATAGCGGAATAGTAATTGGCAAATTCAAACGGCCCCTCCAGAAAGCATGAATTTTTCCTCTCGCATGAACGAACTTCAGCAGAGCATGGGCATGCAATTTAGTTAGCAAATGAATAATTTGAAGAGAGAATTTGGGATGAAAGACGTCAGAAGGAAAATCCACGATGCAGTATTTGACTGGTCGTGATATCCCCTGCTGGAAAAAAACTGGAATAGTCCAGAAAAGTGGCCTTTAAGAGAAGGAAGTAGCTTTTATGATAAAGGCGGAAGGGTGGGAGGCTGGAAGGGAAATGTAAAAAGAAAGGCGGGTAGGAGGGGATTAAAAATCGCCGAAGGGGTAGAAGGAAAGGGTTTCTCTTTTGCCCTTTTATACAAAAATGCAAACACGAGAAAATGAGAACGATTCAGAGCATGCTTTTGAATAGGAGAAAGAGTACGTAGGAGGAAGGTTCCGCGAGGCAATTTTCCGTGTGCTCATGCAAGCAAATTATAGAGGATAAGGGGGAAAAATTAGCAAAAGACGGTAATTTTGTCATAATTTTTTCGTCCGAAAAAGTTTTGATTTTCGTCCTTGATTAATGGGACGTCTGTTTGTGGAGCACTTAGGAGCGCGTCCTTATAAAAGACTTTGGAATAAAATCTAAAATTTTTTCTGAAGAAGTCAGGGCGGGAGACGGTATTTTTATCTGATACGTATACCTTCCTATAAATATATGCGTACATACTTATATTTGTGGTATACACGTGCAGAGTTGAGACCCCAACCGAAATTTCCCCCATGGAGCGGAATGCGAGCGCGTATTCCTACCTCGTCCACGTTGAAACAGAACTAAATGCCATCCACAATATTTTTCGAGACTGAAATGGCTGCGTAGTTGGCGGACACTTTTTGAAGTGAAAAATGAAATATGACTGCTTGCCTTGTAATACTGGCAGAATTTACTCCACAATATGAAAACACCGTGAGAAAAAACTGGTTACGTTTTACAGTTTTTCCTTCTCAGTGGTTTTCTCTTCTAAGCTATCACGTCGTCCGAGATAAAAACTACGAGTATATATGAATGCAACCCAAAGGCGCGGGCATAGAGAAAAAACAAGTCTCCACGGAAAAGATAAATATTCACCACCGATATTGAAAAACATGTAAGAAGATTTCATTCTCATTTTGCAAGTGAGATAGGATGCATACTCCGCTAATGTATCATTTGCTCAATAAGGTATAATTTTTTAGACTAAATGGAAAATCGACACTTAAGCAATCAGCAAAAAGGGGGATGGTAACATTTGGATTCTAAATACAGGCGGTTATGAGATCGCACGAATTTTCGCAGGTTTTCTTAGACTTGAACTGGAAAACATGGCAATGGATGATATTAAGGGAAGACATTATGAACTTTCATTGTATAACGGTCTTTAAGAAAAAAATAATTTAATATGAGCTGGAGATTTCCTTAGTCTTCTAAATTAAAACGCGGAAATAGCTGATTTTCCAAGAAAGTCACAGGTGCTAATCTTGTACTAGGAAAACATACAGCAACTAAAGACAGGTTGTCAACAAAAAGTAGCACATAAGCGACAAAAGGATGCTTTATCCTTCAACAGATGACTTTGTACGAATATGTCCCCAACTCCGAAACCGTTAACATATCATATAACTCAGGCACATTACGAATGAACCATTTACTTCGGTCGTGGGATCACAAAAACATGTAACTACATGTCTACATGTTTAAAAATACTAAAGAAAGACAAGTGTAATGAAAAATCTTAAATTGCTAAACAAATTCAGCGTTAAAGTTTTGAAAATTAATACTCTAAAAACCGCCCAATTAATAAACTACTAATTTTCTCAAGAGGTATACATTATTGGTTATTAACAATAGCCCATTATTTTAAACATAAAGATAACTGTAACAAGCCGACTAAGATTGGGCCACAAAAGAATAGCTTAAAACCTATAGTACACTTGAGAGGAAATATAGCAAAAAAGAACCTGATTATGCTCGATACAATGACGACAGATTTATAGCGACGTTGAAGGTGAACCTCTCCAGACTTTTTACAGTAAATTTACTTGAATATGTTTTTTATAGGACTTTTCATAACGTCTACCAAGTTATATAGGATGAATTAAAAACGAATGCATGAAACAGTAACGGAAAGTACGGAGATGAATTTTGACTCAATTTTAAATGATATTCCGCTATTAGTACAGGATAGCATTGGTACAGAAAGCTCGTATTATGTAGTCTAGTAAAACTGCTCCACGTTATTTTGGAAAACATGAAAATTTCCCTGATTTCCAAGGACACAAAAATGGAGAAATGGTTTGACTTTCATGAATAATGGAGGACGTGAAGAGAAATTCCTCGAAGGTCTGATGAATGTAGTAACGCCGGTGGAAAACAAAAATTATTGTCCTGTCGCCCATCATTAACCTGAACTCAAATTACCGAAAATATTGCGGAATATATACGATATTCTTTCGTTTTTTCAAAGTCATGGGATATATATTTATAGCATGCCCTATGGTTAAGAGGCGCCGTAAAAAATCCGACGCATGAAGGGTCGCTCTGAAAATTAAGGGCGATTAATTTGGATTGATGCGTGTCAGGTCACCTCCCTAGTTTACCCAAGGGGCCGACGCCGAAAAATTGTACCCCGGCTACAATGGACTGAAATAAAAAGAAGTATGAGGCCGCTATTCGGCAATCGATTACGCTAGGAGCCATTCACGTCCAGTAAGTCGGTCTAACATTTATTTTAGGCATTATATATTTTTTTTCTCGATTCTCCCCCTCTCTCCCAGAGCGGAGGAATACCCAGGGCTCGACGTGAACAAGGGCAGCCCGGCCTCGGTAACTACCTAAGCTGGGTAGATGGGATAGCATGGAAAAAAGGCCGCAGAGAATCCCCCTTGTTAAGGCAAGGGTATAGGGATTTTCGAAAGATTATCGGGTATGGCCTATATTAGGGGTATCGGAGTCCGAGATGAGGGCGATCCATGGCTCCCTCATCCATCCCGTGGCGAATATAACCCGCTCAAATGCCGCCGCACCGCGAACCAACTTTATCGAGGATCGAAGTCGTTATTTTTTGACGTGGGGCTAAAAGGATTTCTTTTCCTTTTTTTATTTCTCTTGCGTTCCCCTACGTGAGGGGAGTATAGCCACGGAAAATTGGGGTTCTCCTCGGCTTAGGGGATCCATTAATACCTTTTGTCTGTTGCCTCCCTAATGGATTGCATTTTTTCTTCCCCCGTGTGTTTTTTTTCTGCAGAGGAGTAGCAGCATCTGCTCCGTAGACTCGGCGTAATGCGATTAAAAAAAAGGGAAACATTCCAGGCTAAAAGATAACGCTGATGTTGCTGACTAAATATTTTTGCAGCGGCGAAATTGATTTTGCGTCAAGGCGTAGTTTTTTGCTGCATCATCCCAGGTAGACGGATGAAAAAAGTACTTTCTGAAATAATGGCATCACTCATGATTATTGCTCTCGATAAAAAAATCTCTCAATAAATACATTAATCAGTGACCCGTATTAAAATCAGCAACTTCCATTCTAGTGAGAGAAAGAGGTATTTTTTTATACCCACGCATTTAGCTATGTTTCTGATGAGACAGAACAATTTCATGGTTAAATCCATTTGAAGCAGAGGTTTGGTAAAAAATTGTTGCTTATTTTATGCGTACTTTTATTATTGAAAGCATTAGAAATCAATGTTCTAAAAACTTCATAATAAAAATATATTTTTGAGCATTTGATCTAATCAATAACATAAATAAAAGTACCACGCTGCACGAAGTTTTAAGTAACTCAGAAGCGGGGATACTATTAACCCTGAATTACTGCAAATTACCTCTGCTATGCATCAATTGTGGACCTAATTAAACACCTTGGCTCATCGTGCATTTTACTAGATCAAATTTATTAAAACATGAACATGAAAAAATCATTCTTTCATTATTATAGCTCAAACTATTTTGTTATTGTCCTATCCTACCGTAATACCTTGTGTTCTATATCAACTTTCTGAAGAAGATTCTATTCAAACTTCAACAAATTCATGGTAATATTCTACCATCCCAATCCAGGCAGTAAGGTCACGTCAATATCTGATTCCATACATCTTTTCTCTATACTACCTAGTATGACATAAACCATGACATAAACCTGGTGACTGGCTGGTGACAATACTTTTGTCACAAATGAATGGCAGCGCACCGAGTAGACATGAACCTCGTTTGTAACATATGCGCGCATAACCATGCGATGAGATCCATCAGGGCAGTAAAATGAAGCACAGCCTGAGGCGCAGAATAGGAGGATTTCAAGGCACAAGAGAGGCTCATTTCTTCGGTAAAAATAAATCCACTCTGCAAACACCGTTCGTAAGACTCATATTGAAGAATATGTATTTGGGAATGCTACGCGTATCTCTAAATATTAATTTACCTTTTCTGGGGGAGTTTGACAGTAAATAGTATATTGGATAATAAATTACATACTGAATTATAGTCTTGCGAAAATTTATCTAACTACACGACCATTTTCGGCGCTTTGAATATCTTATGGATCAATTCAACATGCCCGCTAGCGCATTCTAATAAATAATCAGTCTTGGTGGATTCTCAATAAAGCCTTCAACTGCTCACGGTGACGTAGTTGTGGTGTAGAAGTAAAACCAACATTTTTATGAATAGTGAAAATAGTAATAGATTTCATTTTCATGCTTTCTGAGATTACATCATGACATGCTACATGTCATGATGTAATGATGGATAGCATAAAGACGTGGACTCTTAGAAAATAAGGGGTAGGCTGCAGGCGTTTGAGATAAGGTTGTAGACGAGGATGGAGAATTTGCGTCGAACGTAAACGAAGGAAAACGAGGAAGTGCTAGATATGGTAGATGAGGAAAGCAAACTTTTGGAGGACATTCGGAAGAGTCAAAGTAGGTGGTCGGAAGAGAAAATGAGGGGCGAAGGGTAGTCGTAGATCATGATAGAAGGAAGTTGTTGTATAAGCAGGAAAGGGAATAAATAAAACAAGTCTAATGGACGGGTCGAGGATCGGTGGAAAGTATGATGAAGATAAACGTAGCGTAGGTGGGTAGAGGTCTGCACCAGTAGAAACGAAATAATTTCCTCTTCTCTTTTGCTTAAATCTTATTTAACCAGAAGATTACACCAACAATAAACTCATGGAAAAATTCGATTCCCACTAAAAATTTGGCACGAAAGGGTCAATGGCTTCAATTATCTCGAGCGCCATAGTACCATTCTTTTTCCCTGGGGTAGACTATAAATTGGGGGCTTATTTCGTCACTACACTGGGTGAACAAATTATGAGAAATGTCAGGAATTGATAATGCCCGGATGAGCTCAATAATTTCGCCAACGCGACAGACCATGCGTGCGCGGATGATAATTGTAGGAGCCCGTGAGGCGTGCGTAAAATATTTCGGTAATTCGCAGCAAAATAGAGAGAGGAGGGTGGGTGGATGTTTGGCGAGGCCTTTCGGCGCGGAATGGGACCCCTTGAATAATTGGTCACCTTTGTCAAAGGCGTAAAACGATCCCTTAATTAAGAAATCCACCTGAGCATGAAGGTTTATTTATTCTGTTAGCGAGGCACGGACGGGTGTGGGGGAGGAGATGAAGAGAGGAGGAGAGGATTGTGTTGCTTCGGGGAGGAGGTGGGGGATTTTTAAAAAATAAATAAATAAATAAGGGCCGGGTGCTAAATTGTCGCGTTGCCCGTTCGTGCATTTTGTCGCAAACCTCTCCCACCGCCATCTCGTTAAGACTGGACTGGGCGAGTTGGAACAACGGTGTAGGTTTTTCGTGGTGTCGCTGTCGTTACTGCTTCCTCGTGTCCCGGTCCATATAGCTCCCTGCCCCCCCCCCGCCCTCTACCCTCAGCGCGTCAGTTTAACGAGCCGTCCGCCCGGCCCGCTGATCTCCCCTCTACCGGCCGACTCCATTTCGCTCCGCGATATGCTTTTGTTTCAATTGCCGAGCTTCCCAGCGTGGATGGTGAGCGCTGGCAGGTGTCGCTCCCGTCCGATTTATTCACAACCCCTCTCCTCTCCACTATGGCCAACGGCGTGACGTCCTCTTGCCGTTGCTTTGCGTAGCTTCTTCCCTTCCTCCCCTCCCACCCCAACACACAATAAAATAAAAAATCATGAACCCCAAACCTGAACCGAAAAGCCAGAGGGAAAGGATGGGAGTACGATGGATTCGATGAAGTCGCAAAAATAGGAACCCAACCGACTTTGACGGGCCAATTATCGCATTTTTGCAGGGACTCTCAATTACAACGCACGCATCTTCCCATTTATGGGGGTCATCGACCAACTGTACATGTGTACCTCCGGTGTAATTAATTAGCTTCATGTGAGATAAGACGGAGAGCAGACGATACTTTGCTGAGCCTAGAATTTATTTTGAGGAATCGAATTTTCCAGAATTTTTCCAAATAATGAGGCATCCTTTAATATGAGCATGAGAAAGCTTATTTATAAGCAAAGCTGTACTACGATTTTTTGAAGAAAGCAGTGTGCCTACTATATTCCCCTAATGGTACCCTGTTTATGTATAAATCCACCATCTCTGTACTTGGCATTCTGCCTCTGAGGATAACGAGTTAACATTGAAACCGGTCAGGCTCCTTGAACAATAAAATAGTGTGGAAAATTACAAAATTATAATTTTTATACTATGAAGTAAGCAGCGTGAAGTAGTAACTGTGAAACACATGTGAGAAGATTTTAAAAGCAGTCTTGTTGGATGGATTAAAAAAAATAAAAGGTAACGTCAAGGGAATTAACAGCTATATAAATAGTAGAAAAGAGAACTAAGAAGTTTGATCATGGACTTTTGACCGACTAATAACAATCAACGCATAAAAAACTAACGTATTTTGCTGAATTATGCATCATGAGTTATTTCTTCCTAATTTTTTGCTTTTAAATTTTTGATTATCGATTGTTCGACAGTGCATGAGACAATACATAATGGACCGGCAGACCATTACGTTAGTAACAGCAATTTTCATCTGTTTCGTGAGCTACGAATTGCTAATTAATCGGGACCGTGCTTGGATAGGATCACAGTATATTTCATGATAATTGTAATTCCACGACCAAAATTAGCATCAATTCTTAAGTTATAAGCTCCTTAAAATACTAACTACTGAAGCATAACTTCCATTGAATTAGTAGGGCATGGAGTTTATCTAGAGTAACTATTGTAGAGCAAAGGAAAGCATACAATTTGAAATCTTTTGTCTCTCATTGGAATATTTCTCCGGTAATCTTTGACTTGTATTAGTTTTTTTAAAACGCTTGATTATATGCTTAAAAAAGGAGTGGCTCACGCTTTTTTACGACTTATCACACAGTCATATAAACAAACTGTCAGTATTTAACGGCTAAACTCAGTCTTAAAGCAAAACAAGCAATAGGTACTGAACCGAGGAGTATCCTTATATAATGGTAGCTAGACATACTAAACAAGGGTCAATCAGACTGATCAGGGAAACCCTTAAATAAAGAATCACCGCATAGTTATTCTATTTTATATGTTGCTGATTCCAAAGAGGAGAGATTTTGATCCTACCTTTGAGAAATAGCACTAAGAAAAATTTACTATTTCTGTCCTTAAAACTATGCCTCATCTTAATAAAACTTTTATCACCAGCCCAATCCGTGCAGATGAAAAATGACGACGGAAAATAGAAGATTTATAAAAATGATCAGGAGACGAGAGTAAAAATGCAGGAGAAAGTAAAGTAACATAGTAGGAAAGATTTAATTCCCGGTTAAATATGTCTCCATTGAAACACAGCATCAATCGTAGTTACTACAGCGGAGAAAAAGGTAGAAGAAAACTTAAGGCAAACAAACGAAAAATTTACCAAATTGTAGATAAAATGTGAAGAGTGTGTTAAACATGTAGCTATTTATTTGAGAGCAAGCATGGGCATTGACTAAGAAGAGAATTAAAATAGACTGTAAGTAAAAAAACGTATCAGGATGGATAAGTCAATGGGCAATTAAAAAGAATCGACGTAAGAGACAAACATTTTCGGCATCTGCAAGATTTCGCCCTCGAACAAATACTCTCTGATCCGGATTTTCTTCTTTTACCAATACCCTCGTAATCAAGCCTACGTACAATCCAAGTAGGGGTAAAATTGAGTCATGGGTTGAGAAAATATCTGGAGAGGGCAAAAATATAAATCAACACGCCGCAACGGAAATACGGTGGTAAAGAAAATCATTATAAGTCGTTGTACGATTACTTCCGCACACAAGCACTGAGACGGAATTTCACCTCAAGGGAGTGACCAGCAACAATCCTGCGGCGAGCGGAGCTGTTCGCCGAAGCAAAATCCTCGCGCTTGCGCAGTCACCGTGAGCCGATTCAAAACGTACCTTTGACCCTTAATTGGACTCGCGAGGGATTGTTGGAACAGGGAACTCGCTGGGGCGGGTCATTCGTGGGGCCCACGAAGGGTCATAGAGGGAGAGAGGAGGGGGGAGGAAGGGAAAGGAGATGAAGACCAGGCCATTAGGGCCTCGTTTGGTCCTTTAAAGGCCACAAGAGTTTCTCGTCAGGGACTTCAAGGACCTCCGCGCGGTGAGTTAGCGGAAAGGGGAGTATAAAATGGTTTCGCGCGAGGGAAGGGTTTGTGATTGGGCGGACGTTAAGGTGTGCGCCTGACGGTGTAGGGAGGTTTGGGTTATCAAGGGTCACAGGGTGGAGGAAGGAGGCTGAGCCCGGCCGGATCAAGGGACCGGATGGAACAGTTTTGCGTGGGAGCGCCCGATGAAAGGAGCTATTGACTTCGCGTTGGGTAGGGAGAGTTGGGGCCGGCCAATTTTGGCCACGGGGCAATCATAAAATACACCATTTCCGTAGGTGAGGGCATTTCAAAGAGGCAAAGGGAAATGAGAGTCTTTGGCGGCGTGATTTTTTTAAGGCTGATATTTCTCATCTACTCGAGGTGAACGCTTCACTCGATTTATTTTACTAAAATGTGAAAAATCAACATGAAAAATAATTATAAAAAATTCTCGAGAAACTGGTAATTAAATTTTTTATTGAGAGGAAGGAAAGATTGAAGGAAAATTTGGAGATGTCTACGTAATGAGGCGTGCTTACCTATTAAAATTAATTAATTTTTACCGCGATTAATTTATTCCACTTCACTGCTCGATGCAGACCTCTGGAGAGAATTTCAAGGGGAAGATTTAATAGGTGACGATAATCCTAGGTAGGTGAGTCTGTATCTCAAAATTTATAGTATTAACAATGCATGAAACCAAAAAAGGAGAATAATTTTCTTCTATTCTTCATTTTACTTTCCATGGGATTCTAGGAAGGATGGTATTAACTGAGGCCGAGATTTCGTGGAAACCACAGAAAATGAAAGCATAAGGAATAGAAAATACGCCTATCTTTCCAACACGCGTTGATATAGAAATTCAACGCTAACATTATTAAAATTTTTCTTCCACGAGGTGGTCCTGACATTGCTTTTTTAAGTTGAGGGGTGAGAAATTTAATTACGTACCTTCTTCATGTAGCACAATTACTTTTCTTCAGTTTAATAATACCATAATATATGATTGTGATCACTAATTGATACATTAAATTGGTGGTGCCAACTTCTGGACAGGATTTCAATTGGGTGACTTCGATCGCAGCAAGATCCAATATGGAAGACTATTCCTGTGAATCAATATAAGCTAAAGAGAAAAGCTAGACGCAGCAAAAGACAAAAGATCGGAGGGAAACTAGTAAAGGAGGTCTGCGAATACTAGGAAGAATTAAATTATAATAATATCTCTGTAAAGTAAAACAGAGTTTTTTATTGCGGATATAATGAGAGAAAACAGCCTAAATTGTTCTTCATGGCCTTAAAAAAATGAAGAGCAAGCATTTTGCAAAAAAAATGCCTTTCATTGAAGGGTTCTAATAATTTGTAAGCAATATCACGGTTAATCATCGACTATCATCGTACACAAAATAAAAAATGGAAAGATAGCTTTTATCGCTCTCATTTGCAAGTATTTTTGAATCAGGAAACTACTTGAGTTCTGAGGGCCTCCAAATAGAATCATTTGCGAGAAAACAGAGAATTTAGAGCAAAAAATGAACCATACCGCAAATACTGGGTCGGTAAATGCTTTTCACTCCACAAGGGGCTACGTTGAAACGAAAGGCGTAAGTTTTCTAAATGATTTATCATAATAGTACTCGATTATTTCATTTTTCATCTCCATGAATCAAAAACCCCAGCAAAGTTAGCACACATATTGTTTTTGAGAGCCAAAGCTTTTAGCTCGAGTCAGGCCTACTATTTATTCTACAACCGGTACGCGTAGACGCATTAATTACGGACAAGTAAACCCCTGGCTTGCGTTGAAGCATTTTTGGAATATTTACTCATTTAAAATGTACCTCGGCTGAGGAATTCTTTCGCATTAAGTAAATTAGGATCTCTTGACCATTTAAAATCGCATTTCGAGTAAACTTTGTCCGCAGGAATATCCTCAAATGGGATAATAAAGTGAGTCGAGGCTGTGTCATTTTATTTTAGGCCAACTTTTACCGGGGAAATTTTCGCAAATCGTAAGATTAAAGAGGAAGCCGTGAACGTTATTCGCTTTACGGCTGAGCGGGTAAAACGAAGTAAAAATCCAATCCTGGTCCAGCAGATATTTTTCCAGCGTGCCTGCTCGGAAATAGGGAAACGAACAGTTTAAGCCCGCTGGGATATAGAAAGGAAATGTACGGGGATCAGCCGAAAAATGTTCTGACCCGGCAATCCGCGAGAATTGCGAGGGAAAAAAATCAGTTCTTCCTCCTTACCAGCTTACTTTCAAACCAAGACTGGAGCGCGCTTACTAAGTGATCGTATTGCCAGGGCAAACGGACGAAGTGGAAAGACGTTCGAGGAAAACAGAGAAAAGTGAGAAAAGGGAAAAATATGAAAACATAATAAAAATGAAAATTATTCCCTTTGATGATTCTATGCTGAATTTTTACCTCAGGTGAATTATCCTTAAGTAAAATTTTCCAAATAAATTAATACTACCTCACTTTATACATTTTTTCAAGGGTTTTAAATGGAATGCCTAAAGCAGTAATTTATGCAAATAACTACTAGATCTATAATCAAACAAATCTTACCAGAAGGCAATTCAAGGTATGTATGCATCTTTAATGTTTAAAAATATCCATTGGAATCATAATATGATCGTCATCATTCATTAATAGCCGTTAGTTCCATTCCCACAAGGAAGTAGGAGCATATATTTCATTTCACAATTTATTTTATAGAGACTCTCTTTAGAAGAGCTTTTCATATGAGGACCAACTTTTCGTTAAGCTTTCTTACACTTATGCGCCTTATTGATATGAGGTCGCTCACATGGAGTAATTGAATATTTAAATAATTTCATATTCTTTAAATTCTCTCAAGATAGTGTTTAGTTATGATTTGATTACCCAGGTCAGTGTCGTAATTAGCCGCAATTGAAATTTATGGTTTAACCGTCATATACGCGTTAAATATTTGAAACCATTGGCAGCCGACAGAGTAAGCTCTTGAAATCCATATGGCGATCTACGGTTCAAATCTGGCATATGATCACTGAATTTCAAATACCGATCTCTAGGATAAGCTTCATCGAAATAAAGAATTTAATTAGACTCATTACTCAGTGATTCTTGATGCGAAGTGAATAAATATGCAGATGGAGCCTCCGAAAAAATGAGAGCACTATAATAAAATGTAAAAAACTTTCACTAAATGGAAAAATGTCTAATTGTTTGTAAATTGTTTAAATTAGAGCCTTAAATACCTGGATATACCTTTGGCCAGGTATGCTGCACAACTACATCGTAAGAAGGCAGTATGATGGCCTGGAAAATATGCACTTTACCGACAGCTACAACATTTCAGCGGTGGCAGTCTCGACTAGCAATGCCGGTACGCCAGAAAAACGCTTTAAAAAAATCGATCCTCGGAAGTTCTTTTTTCCCCTTGCGCTGTCGGAAGAGGTTTATCCCGGCTTATTTTTTTTCCTTGTCTCGACACGGGTTTATTTTTTACGCCGGAGACAACCAAGTTGGGAGGGGTGAGGGAGGGAAGTGGTTGGCTTCGTTTGCGGAGGGAAACGCTCCGCCACTGGGGTGAGAGGATGTTGACCGCTCCGATAAGACCGCTTGTTCACCCCGTGGACCCGATCCGGGGACGGGAAACGCGAGGGAGGGGGAAAAAAGGGAACTAAGAGTGAAAAATTATTTATATGAGTCGCTGACCCCGAGGCAAATCATCTCGAGAGAGAACAAGAGGACAGATAGGCGAAAGGGAAAAAGAAGTTTGTGATATCGCATTGATAGAAAAAGCAATGCCGGCCAGGGGCGTGGGCAAGTAGGTAAACGCCATAGGCGGCCGGTTGAAGGAACGGACAATCTACAACTTATCCATACATCATTCCACTCTCACCATTTCCTTTCGGGGTAGGCAAAGACGAAGAACCTGATTATTGCCGCTGGCCCTAGAAAGCGGGGTCTCTTTTAATAAATTCCTCCATAACGACTTATCCCATTGTATTCTAATGATATATCGTGGGGAAACACATACAAAACATATGCGGCACAGCATTAGAGAAACTAGGTTTTGTTAAGCGTACAATAGGAAGGTCCTCGGATGAAAAAGTACGAGAGAGTTTCCACTTCAATCTGATTACGCTACACTGCGAGCATTTGGGACCCTAGCAATGCAGATTTGAAAAAAATTATGAAATTTAATAAAAGCAGCAAGCTTCGTTAAAACCTGATACGAGCCAACATGTAGTGACCTCACAACTTTTTGAGGGATCAGGTTTGGAGCCCATAGAGACTCGGAAGCTACATGATATGGCTTCTGGAGGAAAAGGTAAATAACATATTAAGAAAACTGTTTCAAGTCAAAAGTACCCGCCAAATTATTGTGTAATTTAGGAAATCACAATTGGAAAATTAATTACTTTTTAGGACAGCCACAAGATTTTTTTTCCACATTGGTAAAAATAAATCAAGTTAGCACCGAGATGACTGGTCAGTTGTTGTTTTTATCATATATTCACAAATAAAAACCATGCTTCCATCACTATCGATAACATATTTGAATCAAAGATGCAGTTCTAAACACGTAACTTAATAAAGTACACAAAAAGAGGTGGACTTCGTTAAAATCTACTAAGAGAGAAGATACTCGATGACTAAGCTAAAGAACTGAGATGGGAGCTGTTAAAGACTGGGTGGTTGGGGACTGGGGACTGATGGCTGTGATTGCAAACAAAATTCTTGTGATATTACTTCTAAGTTATTACAGAGGCTATTACTACGTCATATATCACACACATGGTACAAAAATGCTAAAATATAAAATGGATTCACCGTCAAATAAATAGGTGCTTGAATTCAGCTGTTGATTTCCTTGCGACACCAATGAGTTCAGCCAAAGCATAGGAAGGTACATACTTTTTCATCATATTACATCCCTATTCGCGTCCCTCCCCTCTAGAAGTCTGTAGGACAGACATTATCCAATTAATACCTCAAGTTTTAGCAGAATTGACAAAAATAAAAGACTTACACAATCAATCGGATAACTGCATATTTCCGATTTGTTTTTTTATGGCAATGGTCATTTTAACACTTAAGACTTCTGGTATATTCGGCACATTTCCAATCAATTTAATTTAGTATTAACAGAGTTTCTTCTAAAAGTGTAAAAATACATTTCATGTTACTATAATGTTTATTGATATATGCTAAGGAAAATATTTAATCGTTAATGCGAACTGTACAAATGATATCGTTCGTGGTCACGCGCACGGACACAAAGATGAACTTCACATTCAAAAACTCATTTGACTTGATCGGCAAATGGGAGATCTGGCATCGAAATCGATCAAATGGATTTTTCATGAAGAATTGCATCCTCTTGGTAAATTATAAGGTGTTACGCCTTGAAATTAAAAGAGATATCGCACTGAAAAAGAAAAACCTTTAATAGTAAGCAATGTAATCCTTTTTTCGTCATATTAAGCAGAGGTCATCACTCAAAGTTTGAATTTAACCATCCGGCGTATCTATAAGTTAAACTGAGAACGCACTGCTTTGAAATTTCTCATTAATTCTCATCAAATATGAAATACAATGTCCTTGATGAGAAACACGAGAGTTAAAAGTTGTATATTTATGAGGGTTGATGCTTTTAATTTGCACAAGGGATTTCTTTTCCATTTGACCCTCACATGAGAGGGCGAATGATAAAATATGTCCGCATACTTGTTTTTAGTAATTAGTTGTCTAAAGTAAATAAATATATATATATATCATATGAAGAAATTATTAAATTTTAATTGCGTTTTAATGCCATTAATCATAAAAATGAAGCTTAACTTCCAATTAAGACAAGTTTATCCGCCTCTTGGTATTTCTATCTTCCTACTCTGGAACGTATGAGTGGACTCAATTTCTCTTACTCTGCCCTTAGCTGGTATCGTTCCTACCTGTCAAATCGTCAGCAAGCTGTTAAAGACGAAGACGGCAATGTATCAATTTTCAAACCTGTGTCATGTGGAGTTCCACAGGGTTCAATTCTTGGGCCCCTTCTGTTTAGTATTTTCATCTAGGAACTCGCTAGAAATATCCCATTGCAAATATCATTTTTACGCTGACGACCTGCAAATATATGTAGAGTCCCACCCTTCTGAAATTAACCACGCCATTGCGTTGGTTAACGAGGATATTAAATTTATTTGCGATTGGCTGTTCAAAAGTCGATTAAAACTAAATCCCAACAAGACAAAATCAATAATATTTGGAAGTGCTCCTAATGTACGCATGCTCCTTTCAAAAGACCTACCCAAAGTTAGTGTTCTAAATATTCAAATTGACTACCCGAACTCAGTCAAAAGCCTTGGAGTTTGCCTGAGCAGTACCTCAGCCTGGCGCGATCAAGTTACTGCCATCTCAAATAAAGTTCACAAAACTCTCCACAGAATGAAGTATTTCAGGCACTTAATCCCAACAACACTGCGCCATAGGTTGGTTGAGAGTTTAATATTTCCTAATTTTGATTATTGTTCAATTATATACTCCGATATGACTAATGAATTAAGCGTTAAATTACAAAGATTGCAAAATTCATGCATGCGATTCATTTTTAATATTCGTTTCAACGAGCTCTCTATTACGCAAAGCTGGGTTGGTTAAAATTAAATCAGAGAAGAACAATTCAAAAGGCCTAAATGTTATTCAAAGTACTGAACTCGAAAACCCCTTCTTATTTAGATGAAAACTTGATTTTTAATGCCCAAACTAACAAGACATCGACCCGTATAGCAAAAACATTTTACATCCCCAAATACCGCACAACAAAATATGAAAATTCTTTCCACATCTCATCCTGTAAATTATGGAACTCGTTGCCTGATTGTATTAAATTTTCTAGGAATGTCTCACAATTTAAAAGGAGTATTGCTGACTTTTTGTCTCCCAAATGTTCTCTCGCCTCTATATGAGAAGACAAAATTATATGAGATGATATTGTTACAAGTTACTTGTTCACTATAATCATTTGCTGTTTTTCTGTCTTATAAAATATTCGTTTGTTTGCTTTCCATTTTTTCTTATTAATAGGTATTACAGATTGTACATTTTTGTTTTAACATACTATTTCGATTATTGATATTGAGACTGTTTTTTCATTTTCATTTACCTCGCTCATTGTATATCTCTCTGCTCACCTGAAAGTTGTTTGTTTGTTTTCCTTTTTTTTTGTAAGGCTTTGTATTTTGTCTTTGTATTCCACTCCTCATGAAGGAATGTAAACTAATTCAATGTCCTAAGGGACTTTGTTCCGGGACAATAAAATTATTTTCTATTCTATTCTATTCTACTCTCACAAAAACCTATATCTTCTCAGGCCCTTTTGGTTCTAGAAACACCGTTACGCCATAAGCTTATCATTTCGTTCCCGGCGATATGAACTACCAGACTTATCGCCAGAACAAGTTATTACTCGAGGAGGGAGGCAAACCCTTGAACACTACAAAAAGAGCACGCATGTGAGATGGAAGCATTCTCATTCTAAAGCGTCAATGAAAACTAATATAATATTCCTTGATATGGAAGCTTCATTTAGCCATGCCTATGGAAATAACAGCTTGGCTCATGCAAAATAAGCAAAAGTAAAACGCATTCTATGCGTATTATTTTGGGTAAGTTTTTCATGATGAAAGTCCGTTTATAAACGATAGCAGAAGGAAATAAAAAGGATGAGATATGGAATTTGCTTGAGAGTGCAGGCAAGAAGCACGAAAGAAAATAAGGCTTAAAAATGAATTACACTCAAACAACGTTATTAAGACTTCTGAGTCTTTATGAATTGTATTGCATAGAATATTAGGTATGCATGAACATTTACTTTCGACTGCGGACAAGAGCGGATAAATTCAGGAACTGTACACTGAAGTTCAAGCAATATTACTCGTCATTCAATTGTAAAATATTTTGTCCACCAGTACGATTAAAAGAAAGACCAAGATAACGATAAATGAGAATTAAAAAGATATACCAATTGCTCTTTCAATTTATCACAAATCTTGCGGGAGTATATTAGAGAAGTAGAAATGTTTAACCTGAGATTCTTCATAATGCGCATGAACAAGATACGATTCTCGATAGACTTCGAAAGTTACAGAATTTAAAATTTTATCTAGAACACTGGGTGTACATATTATCAACACGCAGTAAAAAGGAGACATTACTAACTTTCAGCGGAATATCTTAGGTTTCTCATTATACTCGGGATAAAATCAATCGCTGAAGACTGAGGTAGTTCGGAGAAAAGACAGACATTGTTCAAGGATAAAATTGGGCGTAGATGCTAGGGGAAGTATTCATGCTTTTGTTCCCTTTAAATAGAAAAGGTGATGAATAAGATTATAATATACAGAATCGATGGCCAAGGAATAAGAGTGGTAGAGAGCTACGATTTCCATTCACTTCCCTGAAATCACGATCAGTTCTTTGAAAATCGGAAAACTGTCGAGGAATGGAATTTGATTATCCCCAGTCCTGTCACTGACACTCTGTGAGGTTCAAATTTGTTTCCACCGAAAGGTTATCCCGAAAAAGGGCAAGTAAAAGATTAGAATTAATTGCATCCAAGGAAAATTCAATTAAATTAAAATACTAATCGACGGGGTATTAGTAATTTACCGATTAAATAAAACCTTTGTCTGAGACAAGCCCTAAGAGGCAGCATTTGACAAAGAGAAAACAAAGTATGAACTCACTTCCTTTCATTATATAAGTTGACGCTTTCGCAGGAGGAAATTCAATTACTTGTTTGTGGTGGCTGGCGAAGACAACGCTTTCGAACTCAATTTTTAAAGTTTATCTTGACATGAATTAATTGATTAGACAATTTTTTACAATCTTAGAGTCTACGAACGAATCTAGCTATTACATGGCCAAAGTCGGGGAAATATTATTAAGTTGATAAGAAAATCCAACGTAGAGTGGCTCAGTTCCTCCTATGATAAATGTATAACTAAGAAACAATAATTACTTACGCCCATTTTACCAAATTGAATTCCCGGCAGCGTGCTGACAAGCTAAAATATTGAAAGCATTTGGCTTTGGGGGGATAGGAAGCGGCCCATGAAAATTAATAAGAGTGCAACGACCCCGGAAAGCGTCTTCTGAGCTATTCCATTGATAACTAGGCAATAAACCTGAATTGATATCTTATAATTAACCTTATGGTGAGAGTTTAAGTTCAGAGTGAGAGGTGTTTGTAGCAGAACATTGGAGGGAGCAGTATGGACGTAAGAGAATTCGAATTAACTAAATCTCTACTTGATATAGTGATGGTGAAGAAAAGATTTTTAAAGTGATGGGAAATTATTATGGGGTATCCAAAGCAAAGACTACTTTAGCGATTGGCGTGGAGGGGGGTTTGAATTCGGCGCTTGAAGAATGAATTAAGAGGAGGGGGAAAATAACCTTTATCATCGATGCCAAATGTTTATAATATTACCAACCAGTAGGTATAGCTACAGGAGACATAATTTGTTGCGGGAGGATGAAAAGACTGGAAGAATAGCCATTACCCTCTCCCGACAGCAGCTCATATTTTGGCGTGACTACACGTGCCTCCTATCTTCCACTTATAATTTAGAATCCTCATTATGATGTGCATCCTACAAATGAGCAGCGTTAATAAACCGTTTTCAGCCAAGAGTAAGCGTAATATTGCGGTGTGATCACCTAGGATGTTTTTGGGTAACCGAAGAAACGTTAAATATTGGCGAAATATTTATATATAGCATATTTCTTAGTTGCATGGTGTTCAATTGATTGAAGTAGTAAGGTGCAGGCCAAGAGAAAATTGGTCCCGCAGAAGAATTTATTCCTTAAAGGGAGAGTTCCTTCTTACATTTTCCTTTCTCTAGCGCATCTGGCAATACCGCAATTATCAAGTTGGCTAAAATGCTAATCGTACCTAGGTCACAAAGTGCACATTTTCACAATATACTAAGTAAGTCGAAAAATATTCTTCAAAGATGTTTCGCTTAAATGAAACTGTCTATTATTATTAACTCACTACAAAAAAATAGAAACGCAAAAATCCAATTAATCATTTTCCTTAATCAAATCATGTAATCACGAAAGTTTTCGACGCGGTATTCGAGATATACACGATATTCTACCGAAATAGGTTTTTATTCCGAATATTGGACTCCTTTTTGTGATACCTTGGTATCTTTAGCAATTACAATAATGCGAAATGATTGTTTAGAATAAAAATGAACGTATTCTATCAAATGTTAGGAGACTATACTACAAGGCTATGTTTTGAAATGACACTTTAACATTTACAATTTTGGCAATCGTTTTTATAATAATGTATGATTTCACATTTTCCCGGCAAATGATACTGATGAATTCTTCTCGGGTTTTCCGCCGGGTTAGGTTCTCCATAGCGGCCGACGCTTCGACAGGACACTTTCCTGCAATCTTCAAGGCTGTGGAGCCGGTGGGATTCCCGAGAAGAATTCAACAGTTACTTTAATAAAATAACAATTGCCAAAAACTCACTGCGGTATGATGCGATTTTTTTTCACTTTTTCAGCTGATATCAAAAATGGGAAGCACCTAGGCCAGGGGCGGCAAACCTTTTGGCGATTGAGTGCCAAAGTTTATAAAATAAGAGTATACTCGCTCGACTCGCGTGCCAACCCATCGAGTGAGATAGAGGTATCCCTTAGCGCCCTCCCAGCTCCGCGTGCCGAAATAATTGCTCCGCGTGCCACTTTGGGCACGCGTGCCATATGTTCGACACCCCCGACCTAGGCTAAGTACTTAAAGAATTGAATTCGGTACTTTTCCACAGAATTTTATTTTGGATGGTACGACGCGTTTCACCGACTTGCGGCATCATCCAGCATTACCTGATGGAAACCATCAACTTCCAAGAAGTGTAGCCTGAATCTGTAATGTGTCTACGTAGGTTAAGTTTCAAGGAAATCTGTACATGAACAAAAATCGCTCCAACAGGGTGGCCATTCAAGTATCAAGCTGAATTTCCCTGACTTTTCCAGATTTTCCAGACTACTTCCACAATTTTCCAGATTGTTTGATAGTACGTATGTATTTTATGGAATATTAACGTATTTACACATGATAAAAATATAATTAAAAGCTGTAAAAGATTAACCCCAAAATAAAATTAAGTAAAATTATGATATTAAATGTATTGTAACAGTTATGGAACATCATCTGAATGACATAAAATTGAACATACTTGCAAATATTTGATGAATTTTATAGCCAGCATATAACTTCAGGAATTAACACCAATTTCAACATGTACAGTTCATTGTTTTATTCAATAAAACATTTAAAACATAACTTAAAGTTGTGGTTCGCACTAGCTTGGCAGCAAATCTACCGATTGTCTGCATAGTTCATAAGTCCCCATTGGTTTCTTCGCACCACTACTGGATCGACGGCAATGACAAAAATGTTGCGTAGGTAAAATCCGTCCAGTGTGTAACAGGCCACATACACCTCTTCGGTAGAGGGGAGCATTTCCTGCAAATGCATGGTTGTTCAACTTGGATTGAGATTGGACTATGTTAATTCAATGATTGCGTGTATCGAAATACCTATCAGCAAAGCGAGGGATGTTCAAATATCGAAGATATATTTATACGTAAAAGGATGAAGAGAAATCACCATTTGACGTTTACAACAAAGATGATTTTTCCTGATTGATTTTTCATTTTCCCTGACATTCCATGACTTTCCAGACACAATGAAATTCCCTGACTTTCCAGGTTTTCCAAAAGTGTGACCACCCTGTCCAACCACCCTGTCCAACCACCTTAACATTCGTCATAAATTAAAACTCGATGGGGAGAACCATTCCCGATTCGGTACTCGAACCAACGCTTCCGGGCAGATGGGAGACAAGTGCTTTACCGGCCTTGCTAACGCGGTCGGCTCGACAGAGCGTACGACGCCGTCTTCCCTGTTTATAAGAATTCTCTCCGCGCCATTCACACCATGAGAGAAGAACGGTGGCGGAGATTCCTCTCCGGGGCAATAAGTACCAGTTTAATCGGTCCCCTAGGGGTGGAGAAAAAGATATAAGGGGGGGAAGCGGGGGGAAGAACACGAAAGGGAGGGAGAGGGGCGGGAGGCAGGTTAGCACATTTCACGGCACCGTTCCTTCCCTCCTTTGTATTCCGTCTCTGTGAGCAAACGTCCCCGGGAAATCCTCCTGGAGGGTATTTCCACTTTTCACTTCCCCCCAGCCTCTCTCAATCTTCTTCCTCTTTCTTCCCATCTCTCTCTCTCCCACTCTCTCTCTCTCGTTCCTTCCTCTTTAAGGAGGTCGAAGCGATTTTTATTCGAGTACAGATTTGCGCGAAATGTTTTGTCGTTGGCAGCGATATCTGTACACAAAAGTGGAAAATGTATATTATCATAGAGTAGGCACATTCAGATTGGCAAAGAGATAGAGATATTCGGATATGATTTTTAAATAATGCTTTGGCCGATAGATGGCACAGGCGTATCGAAGTTGCACGACAAGGCATGAAAAATGAGCTTTGGCACACGGCCACTTCATTTAGTGTCGCATAACTCACACTTTGTTCTTATGATGATTCCGGTGCCTGGATGTTTAATAATTGATCCATAGCAATGAAAACATATTGAGTCGAAGAGACCATATTAAACATGTATTTTAATGTGCCTTCAATGAGCATCGTCTATAACGAATCGAATTCACGTCAATATGATAAGATGCCATTACCAAACACGGAGTCAACTGTTTACCGATGTATCATAGAAATGACAAAACAATTGATACTCAATGAAAATCACACAACAGCCATGGTAAATCCACCTCTGTATGTTGATGCTAAATCACCGAGTACCACTAGCGCCTCCAAGTGGCCTTCTCTGTTTGCCAAAATTCTTCCTTCCCAAAGGTGGTGGGACTTGAGAAATTCTTCCCAAAGCTCTCAGAAATATATGTCCAGTTTTTAGCATTGCTTTGCCACTCTATATATACTTGCTCTATGGTATCATACACATTCGGCTATTTAGCTGTTCATTGCTATTTAACGCGCAGTATTATGGATCAGTAATTTATATAATAATTTCGTCATCTATCGATTTCATGTGCAATGGTTGTCTCCTAAATGCGAAGTAATTCAATTCTAATTGCTAGCAAGGTAAATGGTTGCAGGTTACTTTGCGGAAGCTATACGTTATAAAACAAGTAAAATAAATTTGTATACTCCACTTGAGGTCTCTTAGCACGACCCTGGTTTCGATACTTCGTGTCCTCTTCAGGTGACCTTTCTGGTGATCCTGAAGATGACACGAAGTGCCGAAACCCGGGTCGTGAGAATAAACCTCTATAGGAGTTAACAAAGTTATTTTATGTGTTCCAGACAATAAAATTGCAAAATTGTTGCAAACATGTATCAAGACGTTTTGTCGAATCCTATGTTCCAAAAAAAATTATGTTTTCTATAATTTCCACTAAATTTCGGATACCGTGTCGAAAACTCCGGTAATAATTATATGATAAAATGAAGGAAAAAATGAAATATTATTTCCAGTCTCATTTTAATATCTTTCTGTATGATGATTTCTAACGTACATAGAGTTGGTTATAAATGAAATGTGGCCAAAGAATCAATTTCCGACCAGCTCAAAAAATTATCAAATGAGTATTGACCCACTATTGCCACTCCAGCCACCGCAGTGCTCGTGGTCCTTGTACATATTTTTTGTCGTGGTCATTTTTACGTATTTTTCCAAGGGCTGATGGCATTAATGCTATATACTAATTTTGAAGTGTTTTTCAATGTGACTTAGGAATCATAATGGTATATTTTAGATTATTTCATTAAATAGTACAACTATTAATGCTCATCGACACAAATAAACATCGACACATCGACAAAAAGTCACGAAAATACGCTGAAGACATTTGCTTCAAGCGTAATTTTCGAAAAGGGGGAGATTTTTTCCGTTTTCATTACTTCTCTTATATTTAGTTTGCTATTTGACTTAATTATAAGTATAATAAATATATTATTATATTATATTATTAATTCTAAGTTGATATTTCAAAATCAGTATTTTTGTTGTTGCCGCGTGAATGGCGTAGTTCTTGCTGATTAAATTACTAAGCTAATGAAAAGAAAGGGCAATGCTACAAATACGTAGTATTAACATTTCAAACTTTTTTACCCCGAGAAAAGTACTAAAGCAGTATTTAAAATTTAGAAGGCAATGATCGCAGTACATTTTTCAACTAAAAAATCAAAATGTCAAATGCATTCATCGTGTCAACCAAGAGTTTCGTTTTAGCAAGAAACCTAAGAAGAAAAACCGTCTCTTTCATTTCTCTCGAGTGACCTAAAGACGATTTATTTAAATATAAAAACGGTAAATAACACTTTATAATCATTTCTATTTTGAAAAAATAATTGAGATCAAATCATGTAGAAAAGAGGAAGTGATAGAAGATACTGCGCTAAAAGAAGAGAATGTTTAGCAGGAGGAATCATTCCCCAACCTTGGAAGCAATATCTAAAGCTTTGGAATAAAACACTACGAGCATCAGACGTAGGACATCTCAAGGGGTATTCGTGACAAAGGGGCCACCGCCGTGTCCAAAGAAGGCACGTTTTGAGAGAATACAGCAATATGTTAAATCCTCCGTGAGAATCGTAGCACTCTTAGGCATCTGAACAACCAGAAACGCTGACAAGAAAGAAATAAAAGTCATCTAAACATGATGGTCGAGAAGGATTCCGAACATCAAACAAACGTTATGACGGACAGAACAGAAGAGAAATGGTCCATTTGGAATGTCATACGACGGAATAAAAACAGGTGGATGGAATGCGCCCTAAAAAGCTACCGATTCGTTAGATATATCATTAAAGAAAGAACACAAATTGTAGATCGCTAGAGGAAGGCAACATGATCAAATTGGCTAAAAAAAAGATGTGATGAAGTAAAGCATCCAGGATGTAATAGAATCTGAATGGAGGGCAGCGGTTGGCCAACCATTGGATAAAAATACTGATAATAGTAATCAATTTCTATAATGATTAATTTTTCTTCCATGTACCAGGTTTGCCTTGAACAGGGAAAAGTCACACTGTTGGGACTCGAACCAACGACCTGGCCGCTGGCTGGCTGGTCGGCGAGGACGTTACACAGGCGAGAACTTCCCCGCCACCACCGATGAAGGCTAAAGTATCCCGTATGTACTAAAAAAACCTTTATCTGTTCGTACTTTACGGTTCATGAAACTTCAAGCAGAGCGATGTCTCGTTTATCCCTCGTAATGTAGACTGGTCACCTCCGGCAATAAAAATTTCGGATGGTACAGAATAATTACGAGGCAGAAATGTGCCAAAAAAAATAACGTATTCATGTATCTATGCTTTGCCGTTGTTATTTTTATTCACATGCCTGAGAAAAACGAAAGCTATAAGCAAAAGCATGAGCTAAAATACCTTGGCACAGCCATAGCAAAAAGGTTGATCTCAAGTGAATCGAATCTAAACCTCAAATAATATAGGTACAAGTTGGTGGCATCCAACAGCGGAGAATCTTAGGATAGTGTCTCTTAATGTAGTTTGAGCGAAATATCATTTTACCTAGAAATCAGTGAATTTGGTATCATTTTAAAGAAAGATATATCACCATTCTATTGACAGCAAAATTCAACCACATTACTTTCCGAGATATTTGCCAGAAAATACCAGCCCTTTTATATGGGAAATGGTACATGTATGCACTCCAGAGAGACCTTATTTAACAAATGAGGAATTTCCTACACTTAGATCTCGCAAAAAATCAACAGTGAGTAGTTGGTGTGTTTTCTCGACTACTTTTGAAAATTAATCATATTGTCAACGCAGTAAATTCTTCGGGATCACAATAAACCTTCCAATTTGAAGGAGTTTCTAACGTACCGCGTGAAATAAATAAGTCAAGTTAAAGACTTATTTAGACATTTCTACTTGATTACTTGCTGTTTCTATAATGGAAAGCTATTTTACTGCACCATAAATAATGCAATATTTAATTCGTGTGTCTCACAGTTGGCAAAATTAAAACGTATAATTCGAATATGGTCTCTATTGTGATTAGGGAACTATCTCGCTCGCACTACCTTAAATGCTTTCTTTTCCATGACTTAATGGATTTTACTGGTGAGTACAACCAAGTTTGGCTACACCAATAGAAGCTTATGGTAAATCGAGACCCGGGAAATCAAGACTCTGCCGTAGGTTTTATACCAAGAGAAACATAGAACGCTAAGGTAGGGTTACGTAGATGCCATAGAATAGGGGACACTTTTTTCTGCAGCAAGAGTATTAAAAAATACAGGTTTTATTCTCCGATGGGAATTCTTTTCAGTCTCTCACTTCTCGGCCTCGCTGTAACCCATTCTTCCTCCCTTTCCACCGCCGCTTATGTCGTCACGTTATCTTCCACGCCGACTTGGTCCCAGGAAGCGATGGCCCAGAGGTGAGGCCGCGTTGAATTCTTCACGCATCAAGGGGAGGGTGGGGACTGCTCCCTGGGAAGCCGGGAGGGGCGTTTTCACGGCTTTCGCTGCCACGGTGCGAGGCCCTGGCGCTCAAAAGCCCCCTGCACATCTCCCCGATTCGCGTATGTCGTCGCCAAAGACGGCTCAGTGTCTGAATTCCGTCGACTGTGAGTAGGCGGGGCTCAAGCGATTGGTGAGACAGAGAAAATTTCTCTCCTTCCTCTTTTGAAAGCTTTTTCGTTTCCCTCTACCTTTTTCTGACAATTTGACGGTCATCTGTCAGAGGCAAGGCTCGGGGCTGCCGCCAGGAAGTTGAGCACGTGTCACGGTCAAAAGAAAATACAAACTTCTTTTTTTTCAGCGTGAAAGGTAATGCGCGGTGAATTTCTCATTTTAAGTTATTGCAGTAAACATTGGGAAAATAAAGAGGCGAAACGGGAATTCCGAAAAGAAAAACTCACTGTAGGTAACATTCCATATTTCATTTTGATTCATCTGCCAGTGATTTTGACGGCTTAAAACTCGCATTTTCCTTGTCGGTATATTACATTAAAACTATTGAGACATTTTCTTTCTAGGCGCTGAAAATAGTGGAGTAGGATCATATCACGGCACATCAGCGTAAACGAGTGACAATAAATAGAACTATGAGTTTAGATGGATATACCGATATTTGGATGTATATACCGGTTGATATACCGATTATTCTGAGGGTACAAAATAGCCACGGCAGAATGTTTGTGATGCAAAGTATGTAATAAACGAATTCATTCAAACCACACGTTAGAACCCAACATTTTTCGCCGTAAATGAAAAAAAATATGTACATTACCCTTTTTTGACACATTACCTAAAAATTAACTCTTCAACAACAATCGCTGGTGCAATAATCACAGCTTAAGGCGAAGGAAACTAGATGAATTCAGTTCTTTTTAAATGAATTTCTTATACGCTTTTTATATTTTTCATACGTCACCGTGGAACCCTCTCTTTTCGCATTGCAAGAATTTATTTGACCGCAATAAGTGATCTGCGCTTGATCCTTCCCGATTCATCGTCTCTATGTATTTGGAATATTTTTTTAAATCTCAGATTTATCACTGGGATGCCAAAGGTGCCATATTTATTTCTAACTCAGAAATCATTACTGTAGCTGTTTCTTTGTTTCTCATTATATTGCGTTAATGTTTCCGTTTCATTTCAGAAAGTGGATTTTTTTCAGAAAATGTTTCAGATTTCAGAAAGAAAGATTTTAAGAACATACTCACTACTTTTTCTGGGGCCGATGTTAGGTTTTACGTGATATAATGGCTTTGAACGAAATTACGAGTCCACTAAACAGTGCTTAGAATGTATTGGTATTTTATTCGGTCCTCCCCGCGTTGCAGAATTTTATATTTAGAATGTTTATACCCTAGCTGATAACGACTGACATTAGGAAAATTACGCTAAAATAGGTTTGAACAAAAGGCCTACCATTTATAAGTGAATATAAGATTACTGTCGTTACAAGCCTTGTTTATATTTAAGGTATTGACATTCTAAGTCAAAAGTGGGAAAAGGCCAGGTATACTTGATTTTGCTAGGGAAGTGGAAATGTACCCCTAACTAAACCTAACTCAATATTTTACCAAGGTTAATTCGTCTACATGGGGCTGAAAATTAATAATTCATTGCCTAAGGAAATATAATGTCAACGTGGAAAAATATTTCTACAGTAGGCCAAAAATTGGATATTGACAAAGGAGAAAACTGATAAATTGCACTAAAAATAATACATTGGCAGTAAGTATGATTTAATTTTGTAAATAATTTTCCGGTCACCAATATCTGTAATTCCATGGTTACGTAATTATTACCTCAAAACCATTTTAGTGTAGTGAATTGTTAAAAGAAATGCAACTCAATGTATTTGTTAGTAGTGCATATAAATTTCTCATGAAGGATGCCTCATCACAGGGTTTTTTCTTCAGAGGCAACCTAAAACTTTTTAAACTTAATAAGAATATCAGTGTAAAACACTTATGTAGTAGTCGGAAGCAATAAATTACTTATTTAATGTGCAAGGGGTATAAATTGAATGATAAATACAGAGTTGAGAGTTCAGCTTCACTCCTACATAGGGTAATTTACGGATATTATCGCTATTTTTGTTTTGACCGAGATGACATTACGTCCTTTTTTAATATGACTAAAAATCTGGCACTAGGTCGTGGAGAAATCTACATGGCGATTTCTGCTTCTTTTGTCATTTCACTATCTCACCAGCATACACGCTGCATAATATTTCCTGAAATAGCTAAATGAGGCCTTAAATGTCAATGAAACACAATGCATACTGATCGTACAAATTGTTTTTGCTTCACGTTCTCCTCGGCTGATATTGGATAGCCAGCTATTACATATTAAATGCAGGGGCACATTTGTCAATAAACTCGAAAGGCAGTTGCTAAACTTATCAAAACCTCCCATATTTGAGTGAAAACAACAATATTATACTCATAATAGATGATTTTTTTATCGGTTAAATCGATGAGGATGTTTGCTGGGTTTCTTGAAGCGATTATAATTTACCGTACCCATACCTCTGATCAGAAAATATCTTACGGAATTTTCGACATTAACGGAAATTGCATGAATTGCTTCTTACCCAAATGAAACTGCTACCACTGTATAAAACGCTGAGCAGTTATTCGTTTACGTTTCATCGTGGAACTCGTGCTTATGGACAGTTTAATTTGCACAAATATCAAAAGAATTTAATTTTCCAGACGGAATTCAGAAACGTGACGATGATTTAGATAATAGGCACCTGATTAAGGTTTCATAGTGTTTTTCCAATGCAAAGGGGAAAGTGGAAAAAATTGAAGAACATCACCATTCTCCCAGGAATGATATAAATACTTTGACGGTATTTAATTTCAAAAACCTCTAAAATCAATGAGGAATCAATGAACCTATTGCTGATTATAAAATTCAAAAAAGTTCGTGTATTTATTTTATCCAATGCATCTAAATCAAGTCCTTAATTTCTGACCTGTATCGATGCCAAAATTTAGTCGACCGCAGAAGATAATGGGTTACTATAGAAGGATTATGGACCCTGAAAGTAAACAAACGCTTAGAAGTTATTGTGAAATACGAGAATCAAAATGAATTTTACGGACGAGTTTCAACGGCCCATGGCGCTCTTTTGAAATCCTCACTCATAGATACTTTTTAAATGGGTCTCTCGAGACCAGGCTAATGGCGCAATTAGGAAAGTTTTTTTGTTTAGCCTTTCACACGGTTTCATTTTTACCTATTTAGCAGAGAAAAAACAAAAACTTCCATTTTGATAATGGAGTTTTCTGATATTTTTTCCTCTCTGCCCTAACTTTCAAGTCCTTCCTAAAAAATCAAATGCCACCCGGCTTATTTAACGACGGCACAGAAGTAATGAAGCACGAAATTTAAATTCGGTTCGTGCCCACCCCAGCCGCCAATGCCTTGTTTCGGATTTTCAACTTCCCCGGTCCGCTCCCTGGTGGCAGCACCCGTCGTCACATAACTTCGCATTAACTTCCAAACGACCTATTATCGTATGACGTTCCCTCACCCTTGCTTCCACATCGGGGTCTTTCCAAACCGTGCAATCTCACAATTCCACGCTGCCGGCCGGTCCTCCTCGGGGATTCTCTTCGCCTGTAGCCGGCGCGCTACGAAGCGCATAGTATGTGTGTGCGGGCATGTCGGATTCGTACTCGCATGAAGAGAGAGTGCACATATGTGCGACCCGAGACACTCGGAACGTAATGGCTGAGGCGATTACGAGCGGCTTATAATCCTTCCCGCAGCAACGGTTCTCGACTCGACGCATATGGCCGCCGAAAGTCGAGCACGTTACATGGCCGAGGGAGGCGACAATGGCTCACGTCCACATGTGCAAAATATCCCACGAACCAATGAAATAGTGAGTGGAAAGGGGGGGGGTGATGATACTAGGAGGGATGAGCCATAGATTAAAGGGGAGATCAAGTAGTTTCTTGGCGCAAATGCCTCGTTACTGACATTTTTTATGAAAAATGATCCAACTAACAAGGCCATTTCAAGTCAGTTAGATAATAACGCTATATAAGCCTTTAATTTAATTTAAGTTTATTTTTTTCATTAGTAAGAGTTAAGATAAACATCACGCCGATCTGAATTATTACAGTGCATGGCTGAGACCAACAGTGAATTACAAGGATTTCCTTGTGCAACTGTTTGAAATGGTTTGACTAAGCATATTTTGTGATATGTATTTCGAGTATGAATAAATCACTGTGGAAAATACGTCAAGTTGACAGTCGTGAGGCCAAACAGATGGTGAATGTCAAACCATGGGGAAGTAACGAAGTTGATACTCGGGGAGACGCATTTGGAAAACAGAGTTCATTTCTTACTAAATATTTGGCTCCTCAGCAATGTTGGTAATTATAACGATGAGTCTTTATTGCGGCGAGATGGAGAATGAGGCTTCCGTAAAACGCCTCTTTAGAAAAATATATGAAATATGTGCGAAGAAAGAAATATACGTTTGTAGGTAGAGTAAACAGTGCATATAAGATTCAAAAATACATACAAGATCTTCACTACTATATTCCTAAATTATCATCTTTCGATCGCACAATTCGTGACCACAACAAAACCAAAACGATTCCAACCCAAACAGTTAACATTGAGAGGCTTTCGGATATTCTTCCCAAAAGACGCAATTCTATCCGTAAGACATAACACATCCGAAGTCCGAGTTTAAACAATTGACCCGCTCTAATGTCACGTAGGTAGGCTGGGTATAGCTGAGAGGCAGACGTAGCAAATAGGAGTTCGAACTATAACTAGAGCAGGGCCATGAAGGCGACGGCTGATTTGGGATGGGAGAAGCTTTTTCATAAATTATGCCTTTTGGATGCAGAAAATATTTTGAAAGCCAAAGCATAGCTTTGTATCTGAGGTGGACCGGCGATTACACTCGTTGCATACAGCTATTTATATTCTGCTAGTTTTTTGTAATTTCCAGTCTATTTGCATTCCTTATGCATTACGCATTTTCACTCTTAAACGAGGAGGTGGCAGAGGAGAATCATTAATTTACGCCTTTAAGGCGGCTTTGGCTTCAGGTCATTTGCTACAGAATTTCGGAAAACTTAAATGTAACATCAATGAAGTGAGTTGTGTACAAATTAAAAAGTAAATTGGTTTTCTTCCACAGATTTATTTTTCTGGTACAACATGTTTTGAAACAGTGGTGTCATCAACAGGACACCGCTGTGGTGTCATCAACAGGACACCGCTGTGTTGAAACATGCAGTACCAGGAAAATAAATCTGGGGAAAGAAACCAAGTAACTCTTTCATTTGTATAAATCAACTTCCTCATAGTTGAGCCTCAAACCATGGAACATGGGTTTTGTAAACCAAGATGAAAAATATTTTCGAGGCTAGTTTTACCGTGATTCCACCGACAAAGTGGGACTTTTAACATTATTTTATATGAAAACCGATGAAATTAGAGAAGAAAAAATCAATTAGAACGAGAAATCTTCTGAAGACACTTTATAAGAACAACTCTCAAGCAAAGTCCTGGGAATTCGAGTAAATATGAAATGTAGGAACCTAACCAACTATTTCTCAGTTAGTCTGCTCCATTTTGCGGCTTCTCGTAACTACGTAGCTGCAGTATGGTTGCGATATACGGATAGGCAATGATTAGAAATTGCCGCGGAAATGTCGATTACGAACCGTGGTAATGGCCACTCAAGGGGTTATGGCCGACAGGATGCATGGTCCCATTCAATGTGATTGTTGACACTTCCTTGAAACCGTTATAATAGGCTCAGGTATACGGTTTGTCGTCGATAACACCGTGCACGGACATCGTTAGAGCGGAAGATGAAGGAGAAATGTAGTGGGCTTTTATCACTCAAGATTTAAAAAAAAACAAGACTCAGGAAAGAAGTGTAGAGGAGGATTGAATGTACGGTGAGAAAAATTTGCGAAGCTAAGCTTCAAAGAATTAAAGAAGAAAAATATTGAAGAATAAAATAAAGGACAGGTTAGAAACGTTAAAACCTTATAAAATTAATATTGGATAAACATCGGTTGAAGAATACCATAAAGAGAAGGTGTAAGAATAGATATCTTTAAAAAAATAATGAGATATATTATTATAAGAATTCAAAACAGCATATTTTACAAAGTGGTGAGCTGACAGCGTAGAATGTAGCGAGAAGCCAAAGCAAATGATGACATAATTATTATTGTTTCACATATTAATATATAACAAACCAAATATTTTTAGAGGTTTGACCATGTATCCATCCAACCGTAGAGCTCTATTACAATGTCGTATTTGTGTAACTGGGCGGGATTATTTGATAAAAAATAACGTTTATTGTTTACTCAGCACGCGAATCTCACCTCAATTTTCTGAATCAAATCACTGAATTAAAAAGGCGCTCGATGAACACAAAAATTTAGTAAAATATCACCAATGATATACAAACGGATTTCACACACATTACTCACGCTTTACTTCATATCCTCACTTTAAGACTGCAAAATGCAAAATGCTGCAATATGTTAAGCCTTGAATATTCGTAAAATTGAGTAATTTAAGTTTTTTAACGACATTTGTTCTATTTGAAATAAATTAGGATATTAAACAAAACTTGACGCAGAAAGTTAAAAAATTTTTAGAATCTCGACAAAAGAGTGAACTTCCGATACAGCAAGAGGCTTTATTTAATAAATAAATGGCTAAAAACGATTGGAAAAACGGACGCGGCTGAATGAGATAAATTCAAGATTAAAGTTGGTAGTTTCCGGGGATACTTTATGGAATTTACTGAACATCTTGAAAGAAAAGAGTAAACTTTGTTTTTCCACAATAAATTTAATAACTTGCGACCATAGTAGCGACGATTAACGCCATCATCAGGTCCTGATGATGACGTTAATCGTCTTCAAAAAATTTAATATTGTCTAAATCTAGAGTTTTAATTAATCAATTCTCATACGCTCGAATTGATATAAAACACTTTATCTAAGCAAATATTTACGAATTTCCAATTATTTCATTTAACAAATGATGTGGTACGAAGTCACTCGTACGGGTGCATATACACCAGGGTTGAAATTCGTCATGAAAAAAAATCATTTGACCTGACCGGGATTCGAACCCGGATCTCCCAATTGCAGTGCAACTGGCTGACACACCTGACCGGCAATTGGGAGATCCGGGTTCGAATCCCGGTCAAGTCAAATGCTTTTTTTTCATGGCGAATTTCAACATGGCTGAAATATTTACGACATACGTTTTTCACTATGATGTAGAAACAATATATCCTTAGGACTCGGGTCATTAACAACGCGGGGTCATAGTGATGAAAACTCTAGAAATCTCAAGGGAAATGAGTGGTCAGTAAAATCAGTATGGTGAGCAACATATGGACGAGAAGGGTGAAGAAGGACATGATGAATAAGGAAAAGAGAATTGAAACACTTTCAGAGAGAGAGAGAGAGAGTTGAAAAAGAAATTAATGGAAACGGGAAAATTTTAAGGCTGAGTGGCTAACTTTTAACGCCATAATGTTAAGAGCTTTAAGAAATGAAAGCAATGCTAGAAGAAGGAAAGACTTAATATCCGATTGTAGGGCTGATGGTGGAGCTTATTTGAGCCAGCTCACAATTATGGAAGTCTTTAATGGGAGGCAAAATACAATTAGCAAGTTATAAATCAATTTTGTAGCTCCATTTATCAAATATAAAAGAGCAACAGAGTTAATTGCCGATTATTGGGCTAAAAGATAAATCCTTTGGAACGTATACGCGTACATGTTGACTTGAATAACAGATTACTGAAAACAACTCACAACACATCAAAATATGTTTTAGACTAGCGATGGGTAGCCCGCGAATGAGATGTGACGCGATTAATATTTTCAGTGAGCCTGGGAGCAATTTACAAGTTGTAATGGACAAAAAAAAATGAAAAATATATTTATTTCAATTCAAAATACGACAGCTCACTAAAAAAGTTTTACATACCTATGCCAAAAACTTTTCCGCTCTCTAAGGTTGAGCGTGGATGACAGCCTTGACACGATTACTTACGAAAATGGCCAATACTTTAGAGGGCAAAAGATATTTAGGGAAATAAAAATTTCAAAGCTATTCACATTTTTTGCGTTTCATTCCCATTTAAATTAATTCTGACGCAGTAGTCAGATCAGTATCTAGAAAAAAATACATAGCAACGTAATGGTTACAGGAATGGATATATATTCTTCCCTTGCGTTAATGCTGTAGTTTGTTACTTTGATTCACCCTGAACACTTGCTCTGGATAAAAACGAAGTTCATTTGTCTATAACGTAATGAAAATTATGCTAAGACTATACAACATTTTCCTGGATGAGGCGTTAACGATAAAAATGAAGCTGCTGTGGCCTAAGATTTTGCTCAAAAATTTTACTGTGCAAAAAAGTCGATCACTACACGAATTAACCTTTTTAGACATTTCACTCATAGCTTTTTGGTTTTACGAATGCGAACGAAATGTTACTTGACTCGATTTTGATCCGATAGCCGGGGTAATTTATTTTCCTTGTTATGTTCTATCTTCTTGAGTGCCAGTTTCCAGTCCAGATGGAATCCAATTACTCCCCTGAGCAAATTACACCGCAAAATTTAACCATTACCCGTTGAAGCGGTAATTATTTAGCAGGGGAAGATTGAATCGGGCCCAGGGATGCATGCTGCTATTGCTCTACAGCAGTGAAAAGTCAATCAAAGCAATAGTCGCACGAAATTTACCACAGGTTCTCAGCTGGCCAATAGCTATTACTCGCAAAATTTTAAATAATATAGATAAGAAATTTATGATTAAGGCAAGAATAAAAACTGATAATAAAGTTCATAAATTTAAGCATCAAGACTACATAAAAAGGTACAGAGAAAAAAGAACGCCTTCCGAGTAATTATCAAGCAAGCAACAGCCAAAAAGTGTAGAAAACAGCAAAAATATCTTTCTTGAGAGTGATGAAAGAACAGAGAACTATCACATGACAATGACAGTGCTTGAGTAGTTCCACACGATATCCGTGACGATCTTTGGTGAGTCTATGCATTGTCACACTCGCTCTGTATAAGCTGTGAGCCTCATACAGTCTCGTGAAATAGTGAAAGATGACAGAGTAAGAAGTAAGAGTCAAATATATCATCCAAAATTATTGAACGCGCTCAACAGAATTACCGCATATATTTTTACTATAGGTTCAAAACTTCAGAATATTGCTCTTAATTACATGGATAAAAATGTTTTACTTTCATTATAAATCCAAACATGCTGCATTTTCAAATTAAATAAAAATACAAAAATGCTCGTAATTTTATATTCCCGGCTATTTTTCGCAAATTAACCTATGTAAATTCACTGAATAACGATAACATTGCTGTTAAAAACGGTCACGCCGAGCTATTCCAACTGCGTGCTTGGTTTGTCATGACACCTAAAAAATTAAGCTTCGATAGTGAGGTGATCCGGTAGTAATGAGTTCGTGAGGTTAATTTGATTTATGAACGCAAAAGCAGTTTACGGAAACATTTGATTTTTCCACTGCTTTAATTCTTTATACAGCTGAAGCAGATGAAATGGGAATAGAATTATGAGAGCATTGATTTTTGCATTTGCATAAACCCTCTTCATTTTACGATTTGATTATGAGATTATAGGTCAAATAGGTTTCAAAATAAACGTAAATTGATAGCTCACACTCTCGACTGTGATTAAATCACCGTTATCGTATCAGCGATATGAAATGGTATTGCGTGACATGAAATATCGCGTTCACTCTAAAACGCATGTTCCGGTAATGGGGCCAGGTTTTTACTGCGCTAATCACCTCTTCGTTGTCTTCTGGAAAAGTACTTAGCGTCATTTTTCATGATTGATCAGACAAAAAGATAAATTACGATCCTTTCAGGTCTTTAATTTGTACCAGACTGGTATTTGCAAGCCTATCTTGCAATCTGTACTCTGCGGATCCCACAGAATTAGCTAGAACAATCAGATGTAAGATACAGTAGAGTCGTAATAACCTGATAAGGCTAAGTGATCAACGGAGATGCGTCTCTCAATGCACTGTTTTCAGTTATCAGGGAGTTAAAAAAAAAATGTGGGGCATTACATTTTGGGCAACCTTCGTATCATTCCAAGAAGCTCGCTAATTCTATGAACAAATTTTCTCCAAAGTTTCATATTATATTTGCACTTCTGCGCTATGGTTACCGTCAGGTGATCAAAAGTAGGCTGTGAAAAGCCTTTTCGATCCACACGCCAACTTAGTATTTTAAAAACTATTATTCACGACACTTCATTTTAAAGCTTCTTCCACATCTTTTGCATTTTAATACCATTAAAATGAATATCTATTTTCCTCCTCCATTAGCGCTAACATATATTGCCATGTGTGGATGTAACAACAGTTCGAAAAATTTCATTGGCCATACGTTCTTCCATACTGATGCAAATATAATGCACGTGTAGAGTGATTAAACTCAGAGAATACCATTGCAGTAACTTTAAAAGAAATATAATATCGCATGTTATTCACGTTTTGCAAAATACTCTTGATATCTGAGATGTATCCAATGAGCTTTAGGGCATTAATGAAGGGCAAATTTCATTACAATCTCCATTATCTACCGCATAATTACCGTGTTATTCCCATAAGTTACCAAGATCCTCGAGGTAAACGTGGAATTATCGAATCCTCAAATAATCACGGGCACAAAAATTCCTGCATAGATGCTCTTCATAATGGTAGCTAAATTATAACAAGAGAGAACATCTTTCAATATCTCTTCATTTGATTAGAAGCGGTTCTTTCAATATAGACTGATCAAATTATATGTTTCTAAATAGGATGTTCACCTGAAAATTCATTTGCTGACAAAGGCGGCATTAAAAGCAAATGTTACCATTCATAACCTTGTTTGTCAATGTAAACATTGATGATTCCGGGCCTTTTTTCAACAAATTTATTTTTAAATGGTTTACATTATTGTTTAATAATGAAATTACTTACTACCAGCTTGTTTTTTAAATGCCATTCACCAAGACACATTATTCTTTGAACGTGCATAATTACCCAGAGCAACTATCATAATGGATAGGCACTCATCCGCACATGGGTACGCTCATGACACATATTATATAAAACAATTATATTAAATTACAGAGTAATTAATGGTTATATCGTTAATTTAATCGAATCAAATTATATAAATGGACTTCAGAGTTATCGCATTTTCTTTAATGTGTCACCAACACGTACTGAAAAAAACAAAACGTCACAATAGCTAAGAAAAAACTAATTATACGTTCGTTCTTTTATAATGAGTAAATTGTCACCAATGCTGCTGTCTTGGTATCCGAGTCTGTAGCGGGAATTAAAAAAATGACCGAAGCGATAAAGGTGGCACTTATACGATAATTATGTGCATTTTGAAGGAATTTTCATTTTTTTGTACTTATATACTTATTCAATCAACTATGTAAAATCATGTTCTTTCTATGTAATATATCGCAGGAATTTCGAGGCAGTAAGCAGTTTTATCTTATTTTTACCTATATCACTAACGTACACGCTCGTTAAATATAACATTCAGTTCAAGTGAGAGTTATTCCACACAAAACATGTTACCAGTTCTGAAAAATCGTGGCTCATTATGAGCTTGGCGTCTTGACCAGACTTGAAGGTGTACGTATCTTCTATCTTGATAAGGGTCTTGACGATTCAGTACTATCCGTTGGTCTTCTAAAGTTCCTTCAGAGGAAATGTGATCCAATAAAATTTTGGGTAAAAAACGCTTTCTGAGAATTCCTATAGAAAAATGAATTTTTGATGAATCTAGGAAGCTCTGGTCCACCGGAGAATATTGCCTACTATTTCCTTTCCTTGAAATAATGTTTGAATTTACGAGCATATTAAGTTGACTCAGGTTCTCTATAAAACTCAGATTTCAATGATAAATTTAGACCAGTTTCTTTATCATTTCTTGTGATAAAATTACATTATTCATGGGATAAATTTGTCTCATTTCACGAAAAAAAAATTTATATATGCTACTCGGGAATTTTTTTATAAAGTGGCAAAATAAAGCGTTGTACATTTCCCGTTTTCTTGCTCATGGATGAAGTTGTACTAGTAATTTTTAAGAGGTTTAGGGGTGATATGATATTACTCTAATTTATAAAATTAGCATTTACTTCAAAACTAAAAAATAAAGGCTTTATTTGGATAACAATAAAGAATCATAGACCACTAGAAATGTAAAGGCCTTCAACACGCTCATTATCAGACCAATAAATTATTAAGGGTGATATCTCACAGAATCTTTCATCAATAAGTGCTTAAGTAGATTGGTCTAGAAACTGCAATGATGAATTTCATCCTTATTCCATTAAAATCCAATTATGGAGGAGATAGCTACTTCTTTTCCTTAAAAAAAGCTTTTTGACATAATGTGTACTTTGCACGCAACTTTCTAAACAGTGCTATAATGGTGCATACAAGTTTCATAATAACAGTGTAGAGTGGGCAATGGAAAATATTTTGTGCACATAACGGTTGAAGATATGGGCCGAATAATATTATTGTATGTCAACCTCACTGAAGAAATATAAATCAGGGAAATATTACAAAACACTACTGTCCAACAATAATGGCATACTAGACTAGGAGAGCATGAACTATAATAAATGATATATTTGAATGAAAAATAAAATTGAACTTGATGTAGGGCGATTTTCCTTATGTACCAACCGAATTAACAAGGACACCGGTACTGAAATACTGTTGAGCAACTACTTGAGAAGTTGGTGGGTTTTACGGTACGCATCGTTGACCAGTACATCTCATGCCGTATCAAACATCAAGTAATAGGAGAAGAGAACTATAATCCTTGCAGACCGATATCAGAAAATTATATAAGATTTTCTTGTATCAGAAGATATTAGAGCTGGCGAAATATTTGTTCTGCCTCTTCAGGTGTGCACCAGGGTAACGTCCGAATTTTTTTTTCAATCCTGGAGCCTCCACAACAAAAAAGATAATCATGATAAGGAAGTAAAAGCTTTAGTGGGAGAAATCCACAACAAGGGAAACGACATTGGAAACGCGTGTCACTCAACTTGTAAGAGTCCCGGACTAACGTTAGAGCGAGGGGAAAATAAGTCTTGGGAAGTTGATGTTGGAATGGGATGTGGGAGGACAAGAGAACAAGGATGTACATAGGAATGTGGAAGAGTAAGAATGACAAGAGAATAAACACTGTGACATGTTGCGCCGAAAAAACAAGACAAATGGATTCAGGATAACCATTCAGATAAGACAGATTGGGAAGTAACAAGATAGAAAAAAATTACAAGACATGTGCCTCGAGGAAGAACAGGATGTGATAAAAATTAATCAATGAAAAGCAGATGAGAAGAAGAAAACATCAACGGATAATGGAGAAGAACCTCCAACCTTTATTGGGGGCCCAAACCCAAATAATTCAAAGATCGTATGTGAAATTTTCAGAATTTTGTTGGGTGCTGATTACGAGTTTTTTGTGGTGTGGTGTGGTGAAGATTTTCAGTAGATTGCATGAAATGCATTAAAACAGCTCGACAATCTTAAGAATTATTTCAAAATTTGAGCAACTGAGTTGCTATAAACGAAACTACGTGAGCTGAGGTTTAGAAGTGCAAATCAAATGAAAATTTCGATTTTATGCATCAGCCTATATACAAGAGACTGGGGAGAAAACTATGGGAAAAAATCTAACTCCAGAATATTGTTACAGCGTTAAGCGCCATCTTGATACGTAAAGATCCATAGTGAAGTGACATCGAAACCCAAGTTAAAAATCCCACCTTCGATGGTTTGCGAGCCTACTGTGTGGAGTTTAGAGATCATTTTAAAAAGTGAAGTTAAATAAACATTATATCTTCAACACACTTTATTGGTAAACCCCGATCGGTTTCAACACTTGTGCGTCATTTTCTGGGAATAAAACGAATCTCTCCTTTGGTGAGTTCTTTCACCATGGAAGGTTAAAGTTCATTTAATTTCACTCATCAAAACGAATCAAGCTAGAATCTTAGCCATGAACTCAAGTGACTGGGGCGATAACTACGGAAAAAAGTCTCAATTCCGATAACTTTTATAGGCGCTAAACTTTATCCCTCAGCGTAAGGTTCTACATTTTAGGTGACATCAATGCATTTTATTCACGACGAGCCTGAAAGAAACTCAATTCAGACAATAAACTCCAAAAAGGGACGCCATTGAGACTGGCTAAAGAAACTCATTTCGTTGAGATAAACGGGTGACCTTTAGAGCGAAAAGGTCCCGCAATCGGGATGATAAGGTGCCATAGTAATTTTTTTTATAATTGCTTTCCATAACAAAACTGGACTTAGGTGAAACTCCCTTTCAGAAGAGGTGGCAAGTCCTCTGACCCAAGCGTTGGTTTCCTTTGTTCCATTAATTTTCAGGCAAGCACGCTTCCCTTTAAAACCACTCTCTGCCCAGAGCTTCGTCCTCTCCCGCGAACTCACAGCCCTTAGAGCCCTTTCTCTTTCTTTTTAAGCATCGGTTCCATATCCTCGACTGCCCTAGCACGACCTTAATCCCAATCGGCTTTTCTCCCCCTTCTCTCTCCTCCAACTTAAATCTCTCTTCTAATCCTCATCCTCTTTCTCCTCTCCACCTCCTCCTCCTTCTTCTTTCGTACGCCTCGATTCGAAAGGAGAGATCGCGCGTAAGCCGAGCACACGGTGGAGAGCAGATAAGTCAAACTGTGGGAGAGATTCCCACGAAAGCAGGACTACTTTTTGGGGCCTCACACAATACCTTAACGCCTCTAGCAATCCCTGCAATCACCAGGCTTTGACGCTTGGTTGCGTAAATCCACTCCTTTTGTTTATTTTTTTCATGCACAGTAAAACTTAATTGGAGTTTTAGAGTTTATATATTTTCCCAAAATCATGTTTAAGGTGTTAAGTTTATTAGCTACGAAGTACGTTTATAAAAAAAAGAAAAACTACAAAGTTCTATCGAGAAAATTGGTGATTGTTTACATGACATATAGGTGTCGTACCCAAACTAATAAAACAATGTTTATATTCCCACTTGGACTTCTTTCCAAAGAAAACATAGTGCAGTAAGCGATGAGCATGGGCAAAAATTCAATGGTGTTCTCAATGCATTGAACAGCCGCTACCAGTGACGGTGAGATCCAGCGATCACGGCGACATATGCTAGCTTTTGAGGAAAGAAGAGTTTACTGTACAAAGGAGAAAAAAGTTTCAAATAAAAAATATTAATTATGCAGTTAATTTTAAACTATTTCATGTTAGAATACAAAAAAATAGAAATAATGTTTGCTAAATATGTACAAATGTTGCTTAGCAATGATTCATTTGTACAATGGTGAAACTTTTGAAATCCGTTGAAAATAGGATATTGCACAAGTTAATGAAATAATTTATTATTTGAGAACATACTTTTAACAAAAAACTACGTGTTACAGCTTTTCAAGTATTTTCTCAAATTCAGTAGCGAAAATTAAGGTTAAAATAACCTCTTTCTCAAATGTTATCGAAAAAATTTTTTGTAGACCTGTGCTATACGTATAGACTTCGAGTGCTGAATTAAGAAAGCAATACAAACTTTTGGCCATATTTTAATTATAAAAAAATTTTCTCAATTTTATTTTGGCCCAGCAACGCAAAACTAGCTTTAATCTAAAATTCTTTTGTTTCCAGAATGTATTGCCACATCATGAATAATGCTCTAGTTTAATCATGTCATTTTCGTTACATCACCGCCTTCTTTGGCAGATACAATTCTTTAATATGTTGTTGAACGTTTGGGCTGATATAATGATCATCAAATTCTCCGCTTGCATAATCTAAACGATGGTTGGTGACCTAAAAACCTCTCAATGGCGGAAAAAATTACATCCACGGCGTCAGAAGAATCCGAACGCTTTTCCCTCCAATGATTGTATGAAATGAATCCTCGCATTGCAGGCGACAATACTCTACAAGCTTTGCTTACGAATACTCCTGGCAACAGAGCGGACATTTCATGAAATAATGACGCCCTGCAAATGTTGCTCAGCCTCTATCGGGTACTTAGACACAAAAGAGTGGGCATTATTTTTTTATACCTCGTTAGGGACAAGGAATTTTGTTCGCTCAAGCGAGTACATACACTTCGTCGAGAGAAAGAGCGGAATACTGCGACAATTACAGCGTCCGCTCGAAGTATTTCCTTAGAAATGAACCCCTTGGAAATGATATGCCCGGAGTAACCTTCCAATTTGTCCTCGCCAGGGGTCATTTATGCATACCGTGACTCATTTCTAGTGCCCTCGGAAAGGGTCAAGGGCTCACCCGAGTCCTTTTCACTACCTGGCGGCCCCGTACCTCCCTTTCATCAACCGTCTCCTCTCCGAGTCAGTCTCATCCTCGCAAAACCCTTGCGCCGCTGTCTCAAGAGGTAGGGAGCGGTACCCTCTAATCATCTCCCTTTCCTTCAAGGCTCTTACTCATGCTCTTGCAGCCCGTCCCTCGGTGATTACGAGCCCGCGTCGAAACCAGTCGGCAGTTTCAATAATAATCCCGCGTGGATTTCATTTGCGAGGCCCAGATCTCACCTCGAGGAAGATAGAGCAAGGGTGGGATCGGGTTGGTCGTTCTATCAAGATGGTCCTATCCCGGATCCTGGTTGCAGTGGAAAAGTTTCAGCGGAATACAATTCCATACTTTGGTGTCATGTAAAGAGGGCGAAGCACTAGAGTGCGACCAGGGTGTTGGCACAGTTGATGGAAGTGCAGCCAAATTGCTAACTCGTCCATTGCCGTTTAGGAAAGGGAATCAAGGGACCGAAATATCTACCCAGTGGCCTTTGTTGAAGTCATTCGCTCTAAAGAAAATTGTTCACTTTACATTTTTTTCGAAGCCAAATGATCATATTTCTATTGCACCATTATCTTGGACGGAATCTAAAAACGCAAAACTTACTCCCTTCATCGGATTAGTCACAATACCGTAGACCCCTTTCGCACCATTCGTTTATGAGTAGACTAATCCCGACACAGAGTTTCTCTCCATCCTTTCGCAATTCCAATCATGATCATACCATGGATAAACCCCTCCAAATAGGCGCAGTTTTCTGGAGTGGAGCCAAATTGTTAACACGTACACTGCCGTTTGGAGAAGGGAATCTAGGTACCGAAATATCCATCACAGTGGCCTTTGTTTAAGTCATGCGATCTTAAAAAAATTGTTTACTTAATTTTTTTTCGAAGCCAAGGGGGCAGTACCTCGAAAATATGTAGAAATCACATATCCAGCCTACGTATCCTTTCAACTGTTTACAACGGACCATATCTTGGTGCCATAACCTACTCTACTACTAAAGCTCTGTGCTATGCGTTACTGCCTCCATTTCTACCGATTAATGTCAAGTTCTAAGTACGCTCTCCTTCAACTATCACCGGGGAATTTGCTTTCTCGTGAGTCATATAGTGGATGGTAACTCTCACTGACAACATCCTCGATGGTCGGTGATAATGTGTTGATTTTCAGCCAAAGCATTTCACATAATTAGCGGCTGGGTAAGTTCGGTAGACGAACGATGAATAATTATTTTAACGGCGTGCCTTATGTTATCATTAGAATCCTGAGTGGTCCTCGTAAAGACGGAATTTCTACATCAATCTCTTCAGCACTTATATCTTTTTTGCCTCATCTATCAGCACTGCCGACATAAGGATGAGTCAAATATCATTTTCTATATCGTATTGTGTCCCTCCAATTATGAAATTTTCAAGTAATTCAAGACAGGTGTTCAGCCCCCAAGTCTCTAAAATCTCCCTGTCTAGCCCTTCCATTAGCTGTATAACACTTTCGGTTAGCTCGTCGCGGTTTTTAACAAACTTTTATTTTAACGAATTTTTAATAACGAAGTCTAAAAAGAGCATAATAGAATCTCTCTTTCCATTATTTTTAGAAGGCCCTTCATACCAATAAATTGATATAATATTTGCTATGAGATGACTTTATCCTTCCTAGGATCCTCAACTTAGACGAAAGTCGCATTGCGGGATTGTAATGTTCCAAGGGGAACTGCGGAGGCGCTCTGTACTATTTACAAAAAATCTCTCAAAAGTCCTTTTGCAAATTTACAATTTTCCTGGAGGCAAATAGAAGACTCAAAGGTCGGAATTCGAAACGTATTTACAAACAATATAGCTTTTCCTATTAACCACGAAAATTTTATCGTCTTTTTTATCACGGGAAGTACTCCAAGTTCTTTGTGCCTGTCCCCTATTCATTTTCGGGTACACTTTGAATTTCCTCGACCAATTGGATCCAATATTGCGGATTACATCAGACAAAAGTACGTCACAGCCTGGGTATGACGACCTTGCCGGCGACGGGCAACATTTGCGAAATATTTCCTGGTTTTATTCCTTGAATCACACACACAAAGAGCAATCCTCATGCTCGAATATGCACGAAAACATCTTCGCTATAACTGGATAGAAAATCCTACTTTCGGATTCTAGCTTCCGCCACGTTTTTCGAAATATAACATGGATGTATAATGAGAACATTCGTAAGTTTATCAAAAATCGCTACCTTTAAGGTTATTCCATCAATAGTAAAAAAATCCCTCATTGATAAAGGAAAAAATACTGCAAGTCTTACATGAATTGCGTTTAGTAATGTAACAGAGCTGATAACTTGAACCTTGGGTTAGGAAAAGGCTGGTGAAGAGCTTGATATGGAGTGTACGGTTGAACGGGGCAGAAACGTAGACTCTGAGAAAGGACGATGAGAATAGATTAACGGCAATACAAACATTTTTGGAAATGATAAAGTGATGGAAATCTGTATTTTCCACTTTTTTCAGCCGCTTTTTAATTTTCCTTAACTTTTGTTCATTTTACTTTCATTTCATCGTATATCCTTAATTTAAATAATTCTTTCATGGACATATACATATTTTACAACTAAATGTCATCGTTTATTCCAATAATTTTTCACCTTTGATGTAGAAAGAATAACTATTACTAGGAAGAGTATTGAAGAAATTCACTGCCTCTACACAACACTCTGATATAAGCGTATAATAGGAAGGTCCTCGGATGAAAAAGTATAAGAGAGATGCTACTTCGCTCTGGTTAGGCCACACCTCGAATACGCCGCGAGTATTTGGGACCCTGGTCATACAGATTTAACCAAAAAAATTAACAAAATACAAAGAAAAGCAGCACGCTTCGTTAAAAACTGCTACGAACGAACATGTAGTGTTATTTAACTGTTAGAGGGATTAAGATGGGAGCCCCTAGAGACTCGAAGGCTGCACACTAGGCTTAGACTGCTTGAAATATTCAGAACTGGTGTGTTTCAGAGCGACACAGAGAATATTATCATGACGCCTCACTATATATATACGTCTGACAGATGCGATAAAATAAGAGAGATACTCTGCCGAACAGATAGGTACAAAAACTCGTTATTTCCGCGCACAATAAGCGACCATAATAAAAAGTGAGCTCCTCTAAATACACTCCCACAATAAATGTCACCATTTCACCTCCAAAAATTTTACATCTTCTCACAGCTGGTGACCTAACACCCCCTGCCACACGCCCATACGGCGGCTCGCGGGGTAGTATGTAGATGTAAATGTAGATAACTTGTATATGAAGTCTCTCATATGTGTTGATGGGATAGAGGGGTAATCTCGAATGTTAAGAGTTAGGGGTTCCTAAAAGTTAGATTACTTTTATAAATAAATAAGTTCTCCACCACCTCACCAACTGCCTGTGTCCCTTAATATTCGTTCCCTCGTCCGTCACGCCTTCTCCCGCATTTCGTTTCCTTCCGAGGAGGCCTTCGACCTTTGAAGACCTTTCCCTCTGCGTCCCGTCACCTTCCACGCCACTCTCTCCCTCTCCATCGCATCTTCTGTCCCGTCTCCGCCCTCGTCCATCGCCAACGGTACGGAGCAGTGGCGGGCGGAGGAGGAGGTGACCGTGCTTCGCCGTCGGCCTCACCGCGACGACCGGGGAGAAAGGGTCCGATTAATTGCCGCCCGTCCCCTTGAGCTGTCACCGCTCCCCTGGGAGAACGACTCCCCGAGAACGACCCCTGGACACTCGGAAAGGAGAGGATACGGGATGGACTTTGAGGTGGACGGAAGAGGGGAGACGCGGAGGAGGACGAAGGAAGTGCCAAACATAGGCGGAGGCCGCTGAGTGTAACGTGCCCTAGCATCTATAGTGGAAGCCAAACATGGCGGCATTTGTGTGGACCATCCAATTTCAGCGAAAACGTCCGTTCCCTATAAAATGGCTGTATACGGGAGAGTAGGATAGCTGGACTTTACACCAACAATGCTGAAGTGGCAAGGAAACTCTCGGGCTTCTGCTTTGCTGTATGATTTCCAAATTTCCACAGCTAAAATAATTTAGACTAGTTTAGTTTCATTGTCACATTGTGAGACTCGATATTTTACGGTGTTTTGAGAATCAGATTGATATAACGGATAAACTAAAGTGGAAGCGGAATATGGAGGCAGTTGTGAATGAGGCTCTATTCAATGGAGGAGCCTATGAGAACTGGCTCTGTATAAGGTAGTAAGGTAGTCTCCTTGTTCGACAAGCAGGGATAGAAAGGCCACAAAACTTCATTGCCACCACTTTAAAATGATAAATACGACATTTCCACCAACTTTAAAGCTCTATAAACCTTAGTTATTCATTTTGGCTCCTCCAGTGGGTTGAATACAATATTAGCATGTTTCGACTCATCCTTATTTCACCGTAAACCAAGTCGAGAAAGGCACTGCTGAAACTTTCTCTCCAAACCTTGCTAAATACAACTATATTAGCAGCTTTTCCGAACATGAGTTGCCTTCTTTGCTCTTCTATTTAACTGACCCCATCTACACGCGCCTTCCATCCATTACACCTTGCTCCAAGCAGCTGACAGCCATGATTCGCTACTACTAAGGGCCACGCAGTGAATGAGATTTCACGACTTGATGCGGTTTAGGTTGACATATTGCGTTCCAATGTTGTTTGATGTAGTTGGTCACTGCACGGGCAGGGTTTAAAACACTGTAAGTTACTTTAAAAAATTTTTGACGGCACGTATTAAAATATGACGAAATTCTAACGTGAGTGACTCGCGCTTTCAAATTAACTCATCTTAATTTAGGATTTGACACAACGCACTCTTTCCTTGGCCATAGTGGACAAGTATAGGAAATTGCTCCCTGGTTACATAAATTGAAATTCTGACGAGACTCTTACGAAAGTAGCAACACCATTATAATGGCTTAAAGAGGATCAGTGAATCTTTTACACATTGTCGTGGATACAGAGCTTACTACACCGTCACCAAAAGCTGAGCACAAGACTGTCATTTTGATGTGGTTGCCTATCAGACGGTTATGCAGAACTGAAGGAAACAATAATTGTATGCAGAGCGTACGGTAATAAATTAAGAGTGCAGCTTCATTGCAGAATCTGAGCGGTAACGAACTCAACTTTTTAAAAGCAGTGAAAGAAATACGTAGCAGACGCCTGCTTCTGGGAAATAGATGGAAAGAGATTTTATACATCTTACCTCATTCAACTATTGACGAGGCAGCAAATAAATTTTTGAAACACTCTGTTAAAAGCGAATAATTACGTACTGTTCATCATACACCCTTACTTTTTATTCTTACTCACTTCTTATACTTAAGCAAGTTAAATCCATAAATAATATCCCACAAAAATATATAAATGTTACCTTCTCATTCATCATAATTCCGTCACTCCAGAAATGGTAAAAAAAATTGGAAATACTTCACGGAATGTTGTATAGGCAATGAAGTTCATGTCATTAATGGAGTCTTTAAGGTATTCGTAGAAAAACAAACTGATAACACCGGGAAAACCTCTTTCAGTGGAATTTGGCTAAAGGCGCACATTTAAGAATAGATCGTTAGCAAAAGTTTTTCCTAGAAAGCTTAACAAACTACAATGCAGGAAACGCAATACTTTTGCGTTTCAACTGAAGCAAGAAGGAAAATCATGCTGATGAAAGTGACGCTCGTCATAAAGAAGCGCGGCGAAGATGATGGTGTACCGTTACAGCAAAAGGTTGATGCTCGCTCACTTAAGTTCCATTAAATGATTCATAAATTGAATCGAATAGAATATATATTACCAACAATACCTTTTGTAAAGAACTAAATACTAGAATATCAAAAGAAAATTTTAGGAAGGATATACAGTATTTATTATCAAAAGTGTAAAATCTGTCCTAAGGAAAATGATAACTTATGTTATCAAGATAATTATGTAATATTCAGCCAGCCTTGACTGTTGTTATTATGTTGTGTATTGAACTGTATAATAGTTTACCCTGTTATTATGTTTTCATGTTGGGTAGACTATAAAATTATTAAATAAATAAAATAAAATGACAGAAATTAGGGTAGAAAGAAATACATTGAGGACAATAGAGGTTTGATACTCCACAGGAAGATGAACAGCCAAGTAGAAAATAATGCTTAAAATTTTCGTTAAATTCGGCAAAAATAAACTCAGGAAATTTCAAAAATAGCAAATCAGATCATGAACATAAATAAGTGAAAAATAGGTCTTATTTCCATCCAATTTACAGTGTTTACCACGGTAAATTAATCACTACATGACATTTTATATGGCAAGTGATATGATAACCGCTAAAATAGATGATAGGCATAAAAACTAAAAAAAACAAGTAGATCATATTCATGAAACACTATTGTAAAAGCCACTCTGAAAGCCCATTAATTACGCTGCAGTATAGGGATGAGACTCAGAAGATGAGTATGCCTATGCGAACGAAGGATAGAAGAAAGTTCTTTTCAAACTCAATTTTCATCTACAACAGCTGTAGATCTCATATTTTTGAATGCAGATAATTTGGTTTCAATTTTTCAAATATATGGCTTTTGCGAGAAAAGTAAGCGGTCAGGGACAATTAACGGTAAAGGTAATAGAGGACCAGGAGAAATATTTAAAGAATAATGCTTTTAAAAATTCCGGAATAATCTCTTTAAAAAAATGAGTTTCGGGCATACGGTAGATGGATAAACTGAACTGAGTGGAACTTTCTAAATGACCGTACGGATACAACTGTGGAAAAGCAGAGATGCATTAAATTTCCAAGCACGCAATATGCCCGTATAGAGTTATCAACCAGAGTTTCCTTGACTTGCGTTCCTATTGTTCATGAAATAAAATTCGATAAAAATAAAAAGCAAAAATAAATTTCAAAAAGTAAAATAGGAATTATAATGCTGTTATGATTGACTATCAGAAAAATATGGCCATTGTTACATTTTTGAGACATGGTTAAAAAATTGTGTAAGCATCAGTCTGAAAAAAATGTCCATGAGGAAATATCCCATTCTAATGTTTCTGCTTCCAAAGGAATATTTGCTCTAGTTATAATCATTGTCACGCACATCTCTGTGCCGATATGCGCTGATATTTGCTCTACATTTTTTTAAGTGAAAAAACTCCGCTGCTTCACGAATAGATGGATTGCACAGACTGAAAAAGGAGCAAGAGAAATCATGACAATTAGGTTCATGGAGAAGATAAGGGTTTTGGGCCAATCACCGCGGCGGAAATCCGAGTTGAGTGAACGCTGCTGTCATTCCAGAGACGACTACTTTTTTATATATCGGCTTTGGGAAGTTGGGCGTCTTGATGGATTGATGGGACCACCAGAGTTATTTTTTGTGGAGGGTCGAGCGAGCCGGAAAAAATGGAGCTCAGGAACACGAATGTATCCCAGAGGTGATTAGGAGTTTTTCCCGACAGATACGAAAGGGAAGTGAAGGAGGAAGAGGCTTGGATACGGGCGGATAAAGGCAAAAAGAGAATCATGACCAATGACAGCCACCACATCAATTGAAGATTCTTCTATTTGCCGAAAGGCGAAAATCAAACGGATACGAATACATCAAAGTTCGTGAAGCGGCGCAATATGCAGGACAGTAGAATATATGGGCCATTCCATTTTTAATCTATTAGCTATGGTGCATGCACGTGTCACACACGACATTATTTAGGTAGACAGCATGACGCACATCATTTTAATGTTGCACGCAAATCAGAGAATACTTGTTTCTTGTTAAATTTACTGCATTTTAAAATTGGTACAGTTGCCTAATATACTGACGGATTCCACAAGCACTTAATAAACAAACCAAGAGGTAAAGGGGGAGCAATTCAAAGTGAATCATTTAAAATATAGTTCAAAATTCCCAAAGTCAGAGGAGGAAGGTATGGAGCGAAAAATACAAAAAATGCGGATTGAGACAAATGAAGAAGACAAAGAATGCCAGAGATATGAAGTTAGCACATTTAAGAAGAAACAATGAAATCAAAAAGAGTCAGTATAAGGAAGTAAATTAGGAGATCTCTGATGATGATGCTTTACTCTTCAAATCACTGGAGCCTCGGGTCTTGCATCCGAAATAGTTCCCTCACTCATAAGTAAAACAATTCAGGAGATCCCCATAAGGATGGAGTTAGCATAGGATGGCATCAATCTTTCACAGCAGCCTCTTCTTTCATCGGAATACTTTTCCAAGTGAAATTAAGGATACGAGTCAACACAGGCGATCAAAAACATCAAATTATCAAGGAGAGGGAATGAAATTTGAATAAACAATGATAATTTTCTGCAGGAAAAGAGGCTAACAGTGCGTAAGTACATACACGAAAGTAATACCCAGTAAAATCTTTCCGAAGGATTCATTAGCTATTAGATGTCTTCCTAAAGTGATAATAACCTGTTCCTTCGGTATGCTTCCGCTTTTTCAAAATTCGTTGATTCAACGTCTCATACAATTGCCATGAGAACAATGATGAAGAAGAATCCATATTAGAGTTAGCCTGAGAGGAAGTCTATAATCGGTTCCGGCAGATTTTTGTCGCTCAAACGCATAAATCAAAATCAAATGGATAAAATTACCAAGTAATGCTTTGCTCGACTCACTAATACATGTAACGGAATGGGCTCCATTATCACCTAATAAGTTGGTGATTTGACTGGAAGAACGCAACTAGGCGGGAGAGGATTTCTTTCATGAGTTTTGGACTAATGCAATTTTTTAAAAATATTACACTTTGATTGGTAGCGCACTTAAATTAAATGATGAAAGCTGTCAATAACTGTTAAAAAATGAGAAACTTGCTTAGAATTAATCAACGAGAAATTTTTAAAAGAGGAAATAACCTATATATACCTAGCGATTACAGAAGCACGGAAGCAAAAAATGACCTGCTAATTGTAAAACAAACGACTAAGACTTTAGTAGCTGTGTACGGAGAAGAATGACGGAGTGTATAGGATATTGGGAGACAAGCAGAGTGTCTGAAAATGATTGAGGTAGATGAAAAAGGTAACAAGTTAGAGGGGAATGCAGGGTGAGGAATCGGAGTAAGTAACATCTATTTACCCAATAGTCACCGCGAACACCGGCCAGAAATGAGGGAAATTAAAGGAGAAAAAGGGGAAGGTAATGAGAGATAGATGGAGTTGTACGTCAGAACGGAAGATATAATGTTGAAGAAGAGGCTCTATTTAGGATAACAAAGGGCAAACGAATGAGCTTTTATAGCATCTCGAAAGGAGAAAATTTTCACGCTTTGGATTAGTGCGAGGAATATGCCAATATTTATAATGAATGTTACGAACGAAAAAATACAGTTTTTTGAACGGTTTTATGGCCCAAAAACCTATCCAAACACAAAACATGTTAACTACCGATAGGGCTCATGCATAATTGCATTGAACTGTTTGTAGCTATATACTGTTCATTATTGAAACTTTTCTCAACAGAAAACGAAGTTTCATGAGAGCATTCCTCTCAGAAAATATCACGCCCATGCCAGCCTCGACGTTACAGCGGGTGATATTCCAAAATGATATTACAGTCGGTAACACATGATTTATTTCCATGTGAAGTTCAACCGGTTCACCAAATGGGCTGAAAAAACAATTTCTATTTCCAAAATGAAAGTCATTGACCTGACGTGGTTCGATCCTTTCTATCGAATTACTCGTAGAGTAGAAAGCTGCCGTGCAGTGAGGTCTGACAATCGAGTGTTCGCAGAATAATTTTATCTCGTAAACCCTTTCCATCGTGTTGAGAAGTGAATGAGGATTACGAAAAGAGTAAGTTTCTGAGGTGCAAAATGTGTGGCAGTATTAAAAAGGAAATCGCAAAATAACTGGGGATACCAGCAGAGCGATCTACACCTCGTGATGTAATTTACTCATATCGAAGGCGGCAGTCCGCACGGACATGTTACGCGAAATTAGCTTTAATGGCAATTAATATCCCGTGATACGAGTAAATGACATCATGAAACATTTGAGGGTGGTCATATTAACAACTACCTTTGAATAACTACAAATAACGCAAATGATGCCAAGATGAAGTGATAACACATGAAATCGTGTTCTGTTTATCCAGTTTCCGATAACGTCCCGCGAACAAATCACGCAAGCACTTTACCGAGAGGACGATTAGGTTCAAATAACTTTTAAAATTGCATTCACCTTTCAGAAGTGATTAATAGAGCCTATGCGGTTGATGCATGTTCCCGTGAGTTATATTGTATTGCGGGGTACAATGTTTGAATATATGAGGTTCCTGGAAAATATACTATCATTTGCAACACTTAAATTTGAGAGGTAAATATAAAGCACGTTCCCCATTGCGGTACATAGCTCAGGAAAAGAAAAACCTAAGCGCTAGAGGGGACAGTCTCCGAAGTCTCCAAAAGGTAGGATAAAAATAAGCAGGGAGAGAACGTTTAATTGCAAGGAATCCGAGCGAGGATGGGATTTGAGGGTGACTTGGTCGGCTTGTGAAAGGGGGAAATTTTGGGAGCTTTGGGAAATTTGGGGGAAGGGAGAGAAAGAGAGAGAGAGAGTTTCGGTCGGTCAAAGGAGGTGAAGGAGATGGGAATGCCAGAGAGAGAGAGAGGGAGAACTGTAAATCCGGGGAGAGAGAAACGAACGGGTGGGGTTTAAAGGGTGAGAGTTTTGCAACGACTCGTGAGGGTGTAAGGGCGGCAGGTCGCCAGAGGAAAGAGGAGGGGAGGGGAGGCTGAGTGAATTGGATTAGTGCGGAGAGGAAAAAAAACAAGGGAGCAGCGAAACCGTTTACATTAGTCCGTCGTTTCGGATCGCGTGCGAAAAGGGGACTCCGGAAAGGTCTCCGGGAAAGAAAAAAGCTGCAAAAGGGGAAAGTTTTGGAGATGAAGTCCCAGGCGAAAGAGAAAAGCGAGAAAGAATAGCTATATCAAGGGATTTACGAGTGGGAGAGAGAGAGGAGAGACAAGAGAGGATAAGAGGACGGGGCAGCTGGAGAGGAAAGGTGCGCACGTTGAACGGGTGAAAGGGTGTAGATGTGAGATTTCGCGAGGCTTTATTCCTTCCAGGAAACGAAGATGGATGCTCACGTTTGAATCAATCATAACTTTGGCCTTGGTAAGAGTGAGAAAGGGTTATAGTTTATTTTTCGGCACGGGCACATACAACGACGAGAGATGGGAGGTCCGGGAAAAGACCATCATTTTCAACCAATTACAGAAGCCCTGCGGACTTTCAAAACGCAAACTTCAAGTGTTGTGTGTTTACGCGATGGGTGTTTATGCTGGAGGACTTCAATGTTTCTCGATGGAGTGAACCACACCGCTAAAATCGCTCTCAGCACAGTGAAATGAACTTCCCTGCGAACACCATATTTGGATTTTCGGAACGAAATTCGAGGGAAAAGACAACTCCAACTATTTTGGAAATGCTGAGCTCAAAAATCTGTTTTTTAAAGCATTTTGAAACTCGCCGTAAAAGGAATGCACGCGTTTCATACAAAAAACACAAAAATGGATGAATTAACGACAGCCATGGTATCCATCCTACAGGTATTCACAGAAAGCTGGGTAAATGCGGTAAAACGACCGTTTCTCTCCAGAATTACTTTCGAACTCACCTTTAAAGGATTTAACATAATGACAATGTGCTGGAATCACGCATTTGAAAGATAGCAGCATACATGTGATGTAATGGAAAACCGTGAGAAATAGGGGGTTAATATTGAATCGCAGCAATGGCCGCATGTCCATAACAGTAACAACAAATGCTGTAAAATGGATATAATAAGTACTTACCTGTTTAAAATAATATAAGACAAACTTTATGGCAAAAAATAAAAGCATCAGTCATTTTTAAAAATCAAATATGTAAAGTACGATTTTTAAAAATTTCAGCATCGAACATTAGGATCTCCTCAAAGCAATATTTTATTTAGATTTTTATACAATGTACAGAATGTTTCTTTTTATCAGGACTCTTATTAAGTTGTTATTTTTAGATTTTCGAATTAGCAATGAATTTAGAGGTAGTTGATTGGGGATAGAACAATTGGGGAGTTTATGAATCAAGGGTTTTAAGCGCCAGAGCGATGGTATTTAATTAATTCCGCCACTTAAATGAGTTAATCAAAGCCATCTATCTATGAAGCAGTTGCGCGGAGTTAGCCAATCCCTTAAAGCGTTAATTAAGCAAAGCGGAGTATGGAGTCATCGCAGAACAACTTACGGGCCACAGTCCGGGTGAGACGGGTGAGGACAGTTTGGCCAAGATGCTCCCGGGTGCCCTGGTCTCATGGGCCCCGGGCCTCCTCTTAGCATCATATGGAAAATAAAATGCTTAATTAATTAAGGAGCATCAATTAAATATTTACGAAGGATCCAAAAACAGGCTAGAAATTTTATTAAGAAACTTCTCGAGTAAAGTCTCGCCCAATGTGAAATGTGGTCAATGTAGTTTGTTCCACTAGAGGAACCAGGTAATTAAAATGATAAAGTTTAATTTATTCCGATTACCACAATTTCTATATGCCATAAAACTGATTTAAGTGTTAAATATTGGTGGAACATTGCCCTAATTGCATTTTATTGATACTGGGAGTATTCTCGGATACAATTATCCCAGGAGTAAATTCAAACGTAATCATAAAGATGGTAGAATAGGCATTGCATCAACTAATTGTAAGCATTGCGCGACCACCGAGACCACACACAACGAAATAGCAGTATTTATTGCGCTCGTTGTTACAGTTAAAAATTTAAAAAAAATTAAATATTATTCTCTCAGGTGTAAAACGATTAGTAGTTCAAAACTCCAAAAATCCTATTTAACAACATAATATAAAATAAATCATAAAATGTCTACTCGCCGTAAAAAATGACTCGGACCATAAGTCAAACTTATATAGTGACCGTGAATAAAAACAAAGGCTTTCTTACATCTTTCACCAGAAACAGATGCTCATAAAAAAGATTGGACAGAAATTTACTTTAATAATAGAATGATAAGTACTTTAATTGCTAAATGATTCATCAAATACATTATTTTATGCGTTGTTGTTGAATGTAATTTGGCGAAGATTGTAATAAGAGTTTCAATACTGTAACAAAGCCGCGGTGGCAATTATAAGAAAATACGTGTTTCTTAGGAAAACTACCACAAAAAAGCTAAAACAAAGAAGAATCAAGTGCTTTTATCGCAAAAGTTTTCTAAAAGCTATGAATTTGGAAAAAAAGGGAATTGACATTTTCACCACAGATTACAGGATTGAATGATATTACCATTAAATAACCTCAATCCGTTCAAATTACAAAGTTGTGTGAGGATAAAATATCTATTATTAAATGGGAATCAAACACACCTGCGCATGAAAAGTGTTACATTTAACATAAACATTTAGATTTAACCATTGACGGTGAAAAAATGTTATATTTTCAAGATAGTCGTTTATGCAAGACCCAATTTAACGAAGGTACAAGCTTTATAAAATAGGTACCAAAATACACTCGAATGAAACATAGATTTAGCATTAAAACTTAAAGAATGAGGAAATTAACGGAGGTAGTGGTGATTTCAATAGAGTCTTCAGTCCTTCACGTTACTGCACATCAGTGGTATTAAGCTGCTGCATTGTCGTTAACAAGTAGTGGTACTCAGTTACGCTGACTTAGGAATAAGGTACCCTTTACGAGATTGAGTCCTCAATGCAGGAAATTTTTACCAAGAAAAGGGAGATGACTGCTTTGAACTGACTCAGATGTACAACTTAACGGAGCAACAATGCAGGTAATGGAAAATTACGCAATCAGTTCCATTGTATCGGGGATAGATGCTTTGTGGGGCTGGGTGAACGCACAAGATCACCCCCAGGAATGATTATGGCCTATGGTTAATTCACACTAGGGAACTTTGGTGGAAGTTCGTAATTCCACTGAGATTAGGGAGTAACTGTTCATGCTACACCTCTTGACGACCAGCCACAACTGAATTCCTTTCATTAACAAGGGAAGCATGAGGCGCCGAAGTGAATTATCTATCAAGTTTGAGGCAGCCATATTCAGCGGCCTCTCGCTTAATGACATTCCGGTCGAAACTTTATACAAACAATAATGTAGCTCACCTCAGCAATAGCAATTAGACTAGGAAGGAGCATAATTCTGCAAAGCCAAAACAGGGAGAAATAACAAATGTACCCGGAAACAATAAATTTTTACCATGGCAATTCTTCTTTTTATAATAATTATTATATTTAAGATAACTAAATTGGGGATAAAATACAACACATTTTTCTCATTCGCTATTGCATTTGGAAATAGTTTTGTACGTTAAAGTTTCGGTTTGTAGAATCATCAGTATATCGGACATGGGTTTGAATCACAACTTAAATAGAAGATCATGTAAATAGTATGGAATTCAGTTACTCTTAAGCAGAGTCGACACATATATTATATATGCACGGTGTTTATTATAAATTTTATACTAAATCATGCTTGCCATAACTAGTAGAGAACATGCTATGAACTCGGCTGGAGGAAAGGCTATAAAAGGATTATTAAAGAAGAACGACTTTCATTCAAGGCAAAAATTCAGATTTCTTAAGCTTAAGCTGAGATTGACCGAAGCATTTCAGAAATCGCTGGTGACATGAGAAAAGAACAGATGGATGATAAACAACATCGAGTAGAAGAAGCATAAAACGGAAATCAAATGAAAAGAGAATTTATTCATTTTACTTTTAAAGAGCTTAATTTTTAAATTTAAGCAGGAAAAACAGTTTCATAATGGCATTGGAATTCATGATTCGTTATTCTTGACTTTTTGGCCTCTGATGGAATTATCTTATTTGAATGAAAATGACTAAACACCATTGCCAGGAACTTTTTCCCGCAGAAATGAACTGAAAGCATTCTCTCACTTTATGCAAAATTTATCAAGTACACAGAGTTCACTCGTATTCAATAGATTTTGGGATGCTAACTTGTACAGCTCACAGAATAAGAAACAAGGGAAGCACACAGCCGCGCCATGGTTCACTAATTTTCTTGAAAAAAAATACGTGTTGAAAAAATTACTTGATGCTCTCTTTTCTGAAATTATAGCTTATAATAAATGAAACAAGCAATTTCTGCCAAATTATGAAATATATTCTCCTTAACATAACTTGGTTTTAGATTCAGTAAGAAAGAGCTACCCACATCCACTAAAGACGCTTAGTAATCGACATTAATATCAGAATCTTCCACCATGTTAGTTACTCACGCTAGCTACCCCAGTTACCATACTATAGCCTCTACACTGACGATGATTTGAAACGTTATTCTCACCAGAGGCCAAAGAGGGTAAAAAAAGAGTCAGAAAGAAGAGGGCCGAGTCACTTACGCAGGGGAAGTATTCCAACCTTTCCCGCTGGTGGCGTGGGACCATCCAGCCGCGTAACCCCTCTCATAGTCCGAGCCCCACTTCTGTCCTCCGCCTCCCGCCGCACCGCTCGTCGCCCATCCGGACGCCGCCCCCGTCGATCCACCGCTGGACGCCCAACCCTGCATGTTTTTCATGTCCCACACTCCGCCGGCTCCTGGTTTGACTCCCGCCGGCCCTCCTCCTCCCTGCCACGAGCCTCCGCCCATATTCCAGCCACCCCCTTGGCCACTCCAGGCACCTCCACCCATTCCTCGCATGTCCCAACCGCCTCCACCACCGCCCATGTTCCACCCAGAGCCCCCGCCGCTCCATGCACCACCTCCGCCGGCAGGACCCGCACCTCCTCCGCCGGCAGGACCCGCACCACCACCACCTTTCATGTCCCAACCACCGCCCTTCATCGGCCAACCACCACCTCCCGCCGGCATGGGTCCACCAGCCCACGGTGCCGAAGTGCTTCCCCCTCCTTTGCTATCCCAAGACCCACCTCCGCCTCCAGCGGGGGCCTTGCTGTCCCATGCCCCACCTCCTCCACCTCCCGCGGGTGCTTTGCTATCCCATGATCCTCCTCCACCTCCGGAAGGGGCCTTGCTGTCCCATGCACCTCCTCCGCCTCCGCCGCCACCTTTGTCCCACCATCCTGAACCACCTCCTCCACCGCCGCTACCACTTGACGGCCAGCTGCCTCCTCCGCCCCCACTAGCGGGCCAGCTTCCTCCTTTCATATCCCACGGAGCGCTTCCTCCTCCAGGCTTCATACTCCAAGTTCCGCCACCACCAGAACTCCCTCCACCTCCGGCCCAACTGCCTCCCGCCGCGGCTGGAGGCGTTCCTCCCTTATCCCAACTGCCTCCGGCAGGAGCACCTCCTTTACTGTCCCAACTTCCTCCTGTCGCCAAGCCCGGGGCAGGAGTAACTCCTGGAGCTGCTCCACTGGCACCACCACCTTTAAGGCCCCATCCCGATGGTCCATCCCATCCCCCAAGTCCCCCGGGGCCACCCATAGCTGGCCATCCGGCGCTTCCACCAAAGCCCTTCATTGGCCAGGGCCCGCTTCCTCCTCCGGCGGCACCCTTCATTGGCCACGGACCTCCACTACCTCCAGAAGGCCCTTTTGAGTCCCAGCCTCCCGACTGCCCCTTCATGTCCCAGCTCCCTGATTGGCCTTTTGAGTCCCAGGATCCTCCCTGCCCTCCCGAGGCCCAAGGCCCACCGGCGCCTCCTCCGCCGCCACCTCCCGACCAGCTTCCACCTTTCATTCCTCCGGTCCAACCAGGAGGCATGCTCCCCCAGCTGCCCATGCCCCTTCCGCCTCCACCTCCCCCTCCCGAGCTCCAGGCCCCACCACCTCCTCCACCACCCGACGGTTTAGGCCCCCAAGAACCTCCTCCTGCAGGTTTGGTATCCCATCCACCACCACCAGCTCCACCCGATGGTTTGGAATCCCAAGCACCAGCACCTCCTCCGCCTCCTCCACCACCGCCACTCCATGCACCGCCACCGCCTCCAGGCATCGGTCCCCAGCTGGGTTTCTTCCAATCTCCCCCACCGCCGCCTCCCCCTCCAGGCATCGGTCCCCAGGATGGTTTCTTCCAGTCGCCTCCTCCTCCGGCACCTCCACCCCTATTCCCACCGTCCCAAGCGCCTCCTCCTCCTCCACCTCCTCCACCCCCTCCACCACCTCCAGCACCGCCCCAACTTCCTCCACCACGCCCACCTGTCGTCGGATCCCAACGGTATCCCTTGTTGTCCCACCCGTAGCCCTGCCAACTGCCACCAGGCTTTCCTCCTCCCCAAGACTGTCCCCCACCTCCGCCAGCCGGGCGACCTCCACTGTCCCAACCCTTGGAGCCTCCTCCTCCGGCACCAGAATCCCAGCCTTTAGAACCACCTCCGGAGGAATCCCAGCCTTTGCCACCGCCTCCGCTCGTGTCCCAACCCTTGCTCCCGCTACTCTCCCAGCCTTTCCCGCCTCCACCACCACCGCCGCTGCTCCATCCTTTACCTCCCCCGCCCGCTCCGGAATCCCAGCCTTTGGATCCTCCACCACCCCCGCTACTCCAACCTTTGCTTCCGCCGCCTCCGCCGCTGTCCCAGCCTTTGCTTCCGCCAGAGTCCCATCCCTTGCCGCCACCACCTCCACCGCCGGAGTCCCAACCCTTGCTAGCACCACCACCACCGCCGGAATCCCATCCTCCTTTACTTCCTCCGCTGCTCCAACCTTTCGAACTACTTGCGCCGCCGTCCCAAGGCTTGGTGTCTTCACTAAGCCAGCTGGCGGCTCCCACGCCGCCCGAGTTCCAGTGGTCGGAGTCACGTCCGCTCTTTCCGCTATCCCAGACGATGCTCCGGCCTTCCGAAGCAAGGGGATATTCCGGGTCTTTGGGCGGCGTCCATCCAGCTTTGGGGGAAGGTCCGTAGACACCTACTACAGGCTCAGGCTTCTCCGGTCCATCCTCTTTGGGCGCCGGGGGCGGAGACGAAGATATGGAATGCAGTGCCAGGAGCAGGATCACAAGGGGTGAGATCATGTCGGATGGGACCTGAAAGTCACACAGAATAAAAGCCAATTGGTTAGTCAGAACTAACGACGGTCGTTTAAAATTAATCAACGATGAGAGAAATAGGTATGTTGATATGGGACGCTAAAGGGATATATTAATTGGGAACTGGTGATGACAATTTACTTCTATTAAGAAAGGGTTGAAAATATTCTTTATTCAAGATGCTAAGTGCTACAAGTCAATTTAAAATAGACCTAGGTCTCGTCACAGGTCAAAATACTTAGGATATATAAATAGGATATATGAAGGTCTATTCATAAAAAGACTTACAATGCATGCAGGTTCTAATGAGTGATGAGTCAATTTTCCAGGCGCTGAATATGAGTTTGATCCTAGGCGCACATTTAAATGGAAAAATATACGCAATGTATCACCCTATTTCCAAAATGTTTGGGGACAAAGAGCTTTCGGTTCACTTATCTCTTTTATGTCGCAGGCATCTAATAAGGGAGCCGATATTTGTGGCTACAACAAACTCACTCTGTTTGGATGTGCACGGTGATAATCACAACTGAGAATCTGGGTATTTTATATCTTCCTGAAGAAATTGTCTAAATGTGTTTCACTACACTTTAATAGGACTCATTTGAACAATAACGGACGAGTAAATTACTAAAATTAAGAGATAACAAACACACATTTATATATATTTTCATTAGGGCACTGTAACCTAAACAGTAAAACGTGAGCGAAGTAAAAAATAACATAACAGGTCACATTTAAAACAGGAATTTTTAAATTAGAGGTATCTTTTCTCCATTTCGCTGAATAATGAACGATCACTTTTTACCCATGAGATACAAAAATGAAGTCTACAAATTAAAGTTGGTAGGCACAGGCATATCGATGACGTGCGTAAAAGTTTACAAGGGATAAACGAGGGATCATAAATTCATATTCTTTCAGGATTAAAGATATAAAATAAATGGCATCCGTAAACATATTAACGCCGCTAAAGTTAAAATTTCGGTAAAATAGAATATCCTTTCATTCACATTGCTTAATACACCCGTAGTGATACATAATTAATAAAACTTATGAGTCTTGGAATTTAAATTCAATATACCAGATAATGATGAGAAGTGTGTGACCGACTGCATTGCATATACATACTTTTCTTTTTAGGACAATTTATTCAAGAGAATTAACGAAAGTCGCGAAAAAAACTTACAAATTGTGAGGCGTTACGTAAGAATGGCATTAGAAGAGACATTAAAAGGATAAGGGGGAATATTTCACCGTAACTGTGGACTCTTGATTATTTTTAAAACGGTTTATCTACGGTTTGTGGCGAATGGATCCATTATAATGGAAAATCCTTACAAAAGTTACATCAAAGAATGAAAAGGTTATTGAAGAAAGCACACGAGGGTGATTAACGGCGGAAGATGGATTAATTACGAGGAATAAGAGGCAAGCATGCATCGCAACATGGAGGCTCGTTTTTTCTGATTTATTTCTGATACAAAATTTTTACCATTTTACTTGAGTGAACCCTAAAACACATTTTAAAGAGAATACTATAGGCCAGAGGGAAAAATATGAATTACTAATTTCGACTTGGATTCGATGCACACAAAATACTTGAAAATTATCCCATGAATATTGAAACAAAATAATGCATTTTTCCTTTTTTTAGGTTCAATTATAGAATAGTGATAGCAGAAAAACACTAAAGTTATAAATAAAATGGCTTCAACAATGGTACAAAAATGAACCGGTATTTTAATAAAACACATACTGTCTTTCGTATCATACTGAAAATTTCAGTAGGTAATTATGGTAAAATATACAACTTGTGCGTATATCCTAGTAAAGTAGCTCGTTTGTAGCGTAGTAGACTGTAGAAAGTCTATATCATATTAGGAAGAGTGAATTAGCATGGAATTATAGAAATCATAATATCTAATTTGGAGGGATCTCTTTTAAACATAATTAGCATTTGACTAAAGTACATGGCCTCACCAACGGATGCAAGCAAACATCATCCATTTTTAACGACATTCATCACTATCATTTCATTTTTTTGTTTTTACGGGATGAATCATCAATAAACATTTACGATTATTTGTAAGTTATAATTATTAGTGATCTCTTTTAAACAATGAGTAGCATTTGACTAAAGTACAGGGCCTCCCTAATGGATGGAAACAAATATCTTCCATTTTCAGTGATATCCATTGCTAGAATTTCATTTATTATTTTTACGGGGTGAATCAACGACAGAATACTCCTCGAGGAAATTGGCGGCCTCAGGGCAATTCAGAGTGAAATTGGGAATGAGGACGCCTATAAACATTCACGATCATTTCTAAGCGTCTATACCAACATAAGCGGAAGTGATCGTGCGATGGACTGCCTAACATGTGAATAGCATGCAGGACTCATACAATTATTGGCCTCGTTATCGCCGTTAATTTTGAAGTCATGAAACCCCGAAAGGAAGAAGATGGGACCTCGTTCGCTTTAGATTTAGTTTAGCGAGCTTCAAAGGAAAACATAGTTTTCATCTCCGCCGGCAATATCAATGAGCCAATTACGTGTTTTTCCACGGAAAGTTCAGGGCCATAGAACGCCGCCACGAATTACGCTGCTACGCTGTTTCAGCCTCCATAAGCGCACGAGAGCACGCTCGGATGCCTTCCCATATTTTCAAACGCGGCGTTCATCCACGCCAGTCAACGAACGTCGAACCTATTTTGAAGAACGCATTAATCACGCGTCTCTTCTCACACGGTTCAAATTGGCAGGCGTGAAATTGTCGCATCTATTTTGCCACGTAAATAAAACCTGGGCTCCGGTAACTCGCTGACGCAGTTAGTCCGGTCGAAATACTGCCAGCTGAAGCATACAACTTGCACTCTAGCGTAGAAAAATGCTATTTTTCGGATTGCGATAAAATATAACTGAGCATTTTTTTGTCCAGGTGGCCTGAAAGATAATAAAGACACAAAACAATGGAAAGGTTCAGGGAAAACTTCTCTGTTGGAGGTCATACTAATTTTTAAAAATTTGCCAAAAAAGGAGAAGTGACTGTCAAAAGTTTTAACCCCTACGATCATATCTCTCGAGCATGACAGTGGGAATTTTTCAGTGCAGCCGTTCTCATCGTTCCTAAAAAGTTTCCCAAAGAAACAAGAACTCCGTAAATTAAGGGGTACCAGTTATAAATGAAACTCGCAAAAGATCGAACAAAGACGCGCGCCGCTATTATGAATTCATGTCCTTATCTTGAAAAGCAAAATCCGTTCTACAACATTTATGACCGCCCATTAAAAATCGCTCACAAGGACGATCGTCACGTCCTGCCACCTGCCTCTTAGGACGAAATAAAATATTTAAACAAATAAAATCCTTTATTCGTGATTTTTTTCTTTCTCCCTGTCCCAGATTTTCTGAGGTACTCGGTGCCATAATCTTTCGAGGACTTCCGTCCATCCCCGATTACTGAGAACAACTGCCACCGGCCTCATCGTAAAATGCCCATTAAATACGCAATAAAATATCACTAACGATGAATTTACTTAAGACCTTATCGTGAGTGTAAATTAAAGACCTATTAGAGTTCATGGGAAAAACAGCGTCTGAAAGAAAACTGATCATCTGTCACATTTGGATACTCGACTCACTATTTCTTTCAGGCATTACAGTGCGATTTCTCCGAAAAATTGAATGACATTATTAGATATCCTGGTTTTATCGAAATTATGGCCAAAGCTTATCGATCATTTTGAAGATAAGACCTAAGAAATGGTGCAACGGGCGATTTTCGTGGGCGGAATTCAGAAGATATAACAGTCACATCAATTGTTAAATTATGGCTAAACAGACGAGGAAAATGATTTACAATATTATATAATTACTCGCAAAGACTTTCAATTGCACGAAGGAATAAAAGAAAATGCTTCCGGGTTAACTTTATTGCATACATGTCACTAAATGAATTTATCACATCATGTCACTAAATGAATTTCTGCTTGGCATATCCCACCCTTATTATTTAGGATCATGGTTTAGACAATCATCGACATGAAACTTAATAATGGGAATGGTTGTCCAAAGCTAGGTCGGAAATAAAAAGTGAGGAATATACCAGATATATAAAAAGTCATTAAGTGTAATGCAGAACAGTTTGGCCATTCCCTCAGTTTCGTTATAATGAAGGACACAACATACTCCATTCGTTTAATAGTGCGATATGCTGACAATTTTACCCTTCCATAATTAATAATACTAACCAAAATCAGAATTTAAACATCGTTTTTACCATCATCGTTTTAAACATCTTCCAAGAAAATCGTGAGACACGAAAATAGATTTTTCATTTTTAAAAATATTTCGCCTCGAATTCAGGTCATGCAATTGTGATACGGACACCAGGGCTACGATAAATGAGTGGTAAAGACCTCACGTCAGAGGTGAGTACCGTTTATACCTTTAAGTTTAACCATAAGTTTAGCCATAACGCAAGTGGTAACCAGTAATTGTGCAATTGACCCTGATGAATCAATGAAAAGTGTTGCGTTCTAGTCGTTCGTGTAACTTTGAAGTCTGGAAATACACAATGATAATTTTCTTGAGCAATTGGCCACGCAACTTTGTTGTTTCTCGTCCTTATAATTCACTCTGGATATTCAAAAAATGGCTAACCAAGAACGCGAAAAAAACTCTATACTGTGACCTGAAGTCAATGCCACAACTGATGAGCAATCAACACTTTCCTGCGAGAGGTTTGATGGAAGCGTAAATGTGATTATTGCCTGTACTAGGGGTCGGTTAGCGCCGAAGTTCCGACGGATAAGATGGCCTTTACCACCAGGAATGTGATGGCATTTTATATCCAGTAAACAGAGGTAGTCTCTTTTGTGCTATTCATGTCAACCGGAGGGAAACCTGAGAGCGCCATCTTCAATGTACCTTAGTACTTTGAAAAGTTAGGTGAAAAAGTATATTACAGCTTTAACTTCGATTCGAAGATTATCCAAATCTATACCATGAATGTCAAAATAATTCGTGGTTCTCTTACACCGATTAGTCATCGAAATGCCATTCCACTTCAGAAGATTAATTTCCACAAATCTGATTTCCTTAATACAGAAGTATGTATCTTAAGTAATGGAGCGGAATCCATGGACTTGATCAATCTCAATCAACTTATTCAGAAAGAAAAGTGTATTTTCTATGCGGAAAATATACTTTCATCCATTATCTAAACTGCCACTGACTTATTCACTTCCAACAATTGACAAATATAACAGCATGTCGATCCCGGTTGAAACAATGCATGAGTTAATTCGAAAGTTTGTATTATTTAACCGTGTTTCGCAAACTGGGGCGTGGCGCAATCCGGCAAAAATTTACCACACCTCGAACAACCCTCGCATTCGTGTGGAGAACTGAACTGGGCATTTGGAGCGAGAAAACTGTACATGTTGTTCACTGTATTGACTGGAAATTTCATAAAAGAAAGTATCACATCTACGCAACATTGGGATACATAGGCCTAAAACTAAAAGCCATTTTCCATGCGATAAGTTACGACTGTGTTTTTTCTGAGAAACAGAATTCCCGATAATGAGAAAATTCTAACGCATAGCTTGAGTCAAAAAATGCAATGTCGAGATATAAGTAAGTTTCCTCAACCATTGAACAAATATATAAACAATATAGCACTCATGAATATATATTATTACAGAACAGCGAAACACCTTCGGTTGTATATGCAAGTGTACATGCAGCGTACGGCGTAAAATAATCAAAACAATTTACAATAATTATTCCAAAAGAGACACAATGAAAATTTTTCACTTTAATGACAATGATAATAAAACAACTTAGGTCGTAAAGTAAAAAAATATTGTAATGCTAAGCAATAGATATTTAAGTCAAAACAGTGATTCACATATGCACAGTTATTTAATTACTTAGAAGTTCGAGTAAACAAAGAATTGGCATCATTGATATGTAAAAACCTACACACAAAAATCATTAAACTAAAAGTTAGGTAGAGTTATCTAGATATGACGCCACTTAAAATTCGATGAATTTGGCCTCATTTACAAGAATTTTATATGATTTTCTAATGAAGTGAAATATCAGCCATTGACGGTCATAATCTTCGAGTAATTTGGCAAATAATACAAGCCGTTTTCTATTTTAAAGATATGTGCTTAAAAGTTAGGGGTGTCTAACGCTTTGATTCCCTCAGAAATTTAGAAAAATATTGTTTATACGAAATCTCAACTATGTATAAAAATACATGAATTACCGAGTAAATTTTACTGAATGCCCAAAAAATATTTGGTCGTCATAGGGTTATCAGCGTACGGCGTGTAATACATTGAGTCAAGTTAAAACATCATACATTCAATCAATAACAGATAGTGCATCAATTTAAACATATTGTTCCCGTATTTAATCTCACAAACTTTATTTCATGTTTCATAGAGTTGCTGGTATGTGAAAATAAAATTTAAAAATTTTCTCCGTGATGACTATAAAAAATGTTTTTCGCTACAATAACCGTTTCACAAGTTTCGAGCATAGCTGTTCTAGCGTGTCCTAGGCCGGCGAGGTTCCGGGAACTCGAGCCAAGTCTATTTCAGCATTACTTTTACGAGAATATGTTCGACGATGTTTCTATAAACTGCATTGATCCGCTTAGCATTTAAGCAACTTCAAAGCCGTAGGGAGAGGGAGATGACTCAGGCGGGTGGTAAGGAGATGGAAGAATGTAGGGAAGACGGAGGGAGGGTGAGGGGCAGGGACTGAGACGGGTGGGATAGGAGTGCGATGAGAGGAAGAGGGGCAGACAAAGGCAGCGGAGCGGCGCGGATAGCGTGACCCGCCTGCACGCTCCGTTGCCCGACCGCTGGGATACTTAATTGCCAGGGAAAATTCTCCCGAAACGGACAATTGTGAGAGGAGGATGCCGGGGATGGGCAAATGAATCGCCAAGGCGTCAAATAATACGAAGAGAGCACCTTCGGCTACGATATTCTAATTAATGAACGGCGGAATGTCCTTGGAGTAGTCTCGTCGATGACTTCCCTCTTTAGAAATAACAAATCCCCTTTTAAACTCCTCGTATCAATTGCGTCCTTTCATAAAGTTCGCAACTTTTTATCATTCTCCTTCCGCTACCATTCTGCCTAATGAATGGAAGATCCTTGGAGAGCGCTGCCATTGAATTTCCCTTTACGGATCCTTCTTCAACGTTTCCTCGAAAGAATAATCTATTCCTTCAATGCAAACCACATTTTTCCACGCAAAACTTGGCGGCACTCGCCTATGAAGAGCATGACGCATAGGAGGGGAAAGCACGTCAGATAATTTTCATATAATCACCTAATATTCCTCAAGAGATGTCTCCGAGAGTATTTCTTATCTTTCCTCACTCATCGACCCTTGATTCACCCTTTGTAATTTATAATTCTCCATACCTGAGTACCACTAAGTTTAGCTATACCCCAAAAAAAAGAAACACTTCGCAAAATTTTCCAACTTTCATGACGTCTAAAATTTCTATTCCTCTCCTGCTTCACCCATGCTTACTCAATATTCTCTGCTCATTCCTTCCAGCATTTCTTTACAACCTAGTACAACGCCCATTCGCTTTTCCAACCTACCTCAACTTCTTTCGTAAGCCTCCTTGCCCTACATTTTCTTTTTCTCTCTCTATCCAGCTAATATAAATGAAAAAACTTAAAAGATACAATGAAAACTTGTAGTGGCGCTCGCCAACGAAGAGTATCAGGAAAAGGGAGGGCGGAGTAATATTGGTAACAGTCCGCACAATGTTTAATAAACTCATCAGTTTCAATGTTCATTTCATCATTAACAGAGTCATAATAGCGAAACCGGTCAGTGGATTGATATTACGCAGGTTATCACCATTTTATAAAGTATTTTAAAGTCTCAAAATTTCATAATGTTACGTAGCATCACATTAACCCTTAGAGGACCTCTGTAGGAAATATAGGCACCTTTCTCTTACCCATCTCGTATCATTTCCTCTCCCAGACGCAAATATTTCCATAGAAAAATTCCACCATTATGGAGGATAGCTAGAATATCCACGATATTACCTTTCACATAGTCCTTCGCTAGTGCGCATGAGTGCAACATCCCAGAGGAAAAAAATATTCGCCTTGGCCGGAACATGAACCTGCATCCCTCGACATTGCGCGCAGTGATTCAGCCAAATGAGCTACTGATTCACCATCCCCTCCGCGGAGTTCTAAAGGCTTTTAAGTTACAAGATGTTCAAGATTGCCGTGAATATGATGCTACGGAAACAGTCCAAATAGCACATAAGTGAGAAATTCCAAGGAGTAAAGGTTATTCCTGGGTAACTTTACTCGCTGAAACACCAGGCGCGATTTCAAGCCGAGTTCAAGTCCCGGACAAGCGGAATAATTTTTGCTCAGAAGAATTCCGAACTGATACTCCTATACTATCTCCCTGCTTTCCCACTCAAATAAGTCGGACACCTACAACCTCCTGAAGCAAGGACCAAGTCACTCATACGTAATTATTACAGGTTAAAGGGTTATTTGGTGACATTTTCTCTATAAATTAATTTTTTCTTTCTTTTCTGCTATTTATTACCTCTTCCTTTGACAGTGCAATCCTTCATTTAGGAGTATCCTCGCAAATTAAATCTATCTAAAACAATGCACCAGGCATGCCTCCCATTTCACGTACTTTACATCGATGCTGTAACACCCTAGTCCTCATTACTCTGCGCAAAAAAGAATGCAACCCGTAGGTGAATGTACCCTCGTCTGGTACGCTATTAGCAGCTTCACATGGGGAAGTTAGGAGGTTCGTTGAATATTTTCAATAAGAAACCATCGTCAAATCAGCGTACATACCCTATAATTGGACCAGGCACTACGGACTATCAATAAATTTGGTCGTTCCGTTTGCGCGCAATCGGGAAGGTAATTAGTAGCTGCCAAACACACATCCCAGAAATTCAATGGAATCGAATGGCTAATGCTCTCGGAGGGGATTATCCCCGATTACGTTCGGAGAATGATTTAGCTGACATTCCTACCAATTACACGCAATGAACCAGCTCATTTGATTCATTTTCATGTACGTGTGCATTTCGCGTCCACTTCCCGACCGTAAAACCTCTTTTTTTAAGAGCAACACGTTACCCTCAACAAATCCACCGATATATCTCTTAATCTCCCGTAATACAACTCTACTTCTGAATGTCCTTTATATCATTTGTTACACATCGTAGAAATAAAAGATAAATTAACGAATCCGCTTAACTTGGAAATCAAAGGTAAATAACTCGAATGCGTTTTTAAAAACAAATATCCTGAAAAATTTCCAATCCATAACTTAGGAGTTGAAATTGGTTTGAAAATAGTCCTTATCAGAAGGAAATTAGATTTTCAAAAGAGAAGATGTGATTTATTTTACTCTCTTGCTAAGTAAGCATCGGGTAGATTTTTACTTATATCTATTAAACATGACATACATTCTTACTACGACAAACTTCTGCACCAAGGCTTAATAAAGAAAAAAACAAGAACCCTTCTACATTTGAGATTATGACGGAAATAAATATTGAACTACCAAGCCATTATTTATTAACAATTTTTCCAATACATATAACTCCATCAGATACTACCAAACAGTAGCATGTGACTGATATTCTGTTGAAGATATTTAGCTTCAGGTTCCATCAATTATCTAACCATCATGAACCGGTATGGTTTAAGTTATAAAAAAGAAATTTTCAGTATTTTTATTACCAAAGCAGGTTAATCTCTGCCTGGTTATCTTTTTCCAATTTTACGAAAGCCTTGAATTTGAGCTAAATCTGAAAAGTTGTGCTGATAGAATCTCGGTGTCATCAATTATATCTTAATGAGCCAAACATAAATAAATTAGTCCCTTGTAAATTATATTATCATCAGAATGAAGTAAAACATATGGCGATGGAATATCTCTTTTATGGCGGTAGAAAAAATATAGTTACTAGTAAAAAAATTTTGTTCGTGACTGGTCAAGATATAAATGCTCCGGAAAATAATGATATCACCACAATGTTCAACTCTGAAAAAAACGAAACCGATTTCAATGAATAAAAACTATGCGCCACGGTGTAATTAAAATCATTAGTCTTCAGAATCACCGCCAATCAGAGTGGCTATACCAACATAAACTAATTTCAGAAGTGACGTGGGCAAGTATACATTTTGTTCCTGCTCTCAATAATAACTGCATGGTTTTCTGTAACTAACGTTGCCTCTTTTTACAAAAAATAACACTTGTTACAATGTTCAGTATATCAGTGACACTTTGATTTAATATAAAACTTAACATAGGAATTCACAACAAAAATCGCGAATGACATGCTTGATTTTTTAGAAGACATACGATTATTATAATAACGCAACAAAGCCTACAACATAACAATGGACATTATGATGATGGATTTTTCTTGAAGTCTTCGTCAGATGATGATGATAACATGTATAAAGAAACTGATCTGCGATCGGGCGATCTGCATTGCGTTTTTTATTAAGAAATCACGCGCTTTGAGCATACTTTTCAAATCGTCGGTTATAATCATGTCACTAACTCACCAAAAGCTCACTTAACTAGTCCGAAAGATAGAGCCACTTTTTGAAGTGAATATTTCTATATTTTAAAGACGAAAAATATAACAATCTTACTAGCATTCCATATTATTCCTCATGTATTTAGTAAATGATTTGGCTCAAAAATCGATTTCATGTCTTAAACTCGGTCCCTCACGAAATTTCCCTAAGATGAAATGTTACCGAAAAATGCTCTACTATCCATTACGCTCCTTTACAGAGAGTACAACATTAGGTGTGGCATTGTGCACTTGAATTGAAACAGTGCTGCCTGTAGAAATGTCACTATGCATTTGCCAACTCCAACTGAAGTACGAACCAATCACAACAAACATCCACCGGTAGCTCCTTCAGGAGTTTTCTATTTCCATCACATTCGTGCGTATCCTGATTTCTCAAAATGGAGTACTTAGAGGGTCTGTGTATATTGATCATGGGAGATAATCCAGTGAAAAAAGAAAATCAAGGATGAAGAAGCATAGTAATACAGTAGGAGATAAAAAAACTTTGACGAAAGTTCTGGGGCGTGAAAACAATTAAATAACCGAGGGAGAAGAGAAAAGGGGAACGGTAGGAATAAGACCAGACTACTTAAGGGTGTTTAAGTTACGAAAGAGAGAAGAGACAATAAGAGCTGCACAAATCCGATATCATATAGCTCATGGGGTCAATGTCAACTTAAAGAGATGGAAATTATTAATGGAGATGAAAGAAAGCAAAAATTCAAATAATTTTTGAATAGTCAGATATGCGTAACATTTTAACAGAAGTTATACCAATGCAATCATCGCTGCGGAATTTGGAAGGGTATATACAAAAGAGATAAAAATATTCTAGGGAAAATCGTTTTAATTTCTCTGGATTCGAACCCGCATCTACAAATTGTCGCTCATATGTCTCAGTAAGTTACTGGCAGCTTGGAGATCCGACTTCAAATTCCGTTCAATTCAAATGGTTACTTCACCCGTTTTCACCAGTGTGAAGTTGTAATTTCATACCGAAGGAGGTCAAATCTATCCTCGTGGCAGGAAGAAAAACATTGATAGTAATCACCAGCAGGGCCCGTGAGATATTTTTCCGCGGTCTCAGTGAGCCCTAAAACAGAGACATGCGAGGTACAACCGAGCATGAATAGTTGAAGGGACGTTAAATTCAAGGGAATGTCTCCCACTCACTCAAAAGGCACACTGCAAAAAACGAAGCATCCATTTTCGCCGACGAGCTTTAATTAAAGCTGGGGAAATTGAGAATATCGGCCTGAATACGTAATGCAGCCCAGAACATCTGCGGCCCAAAATGTAAATCACGCCGAACAATTCATACGGTTATGCGTTTTTAGACGGCGGCGCGCTGGAGCGAAGTAGGAATACTCATCCAGAACTAGCAGGACTAATATTTTTGTCGAACAGGACGAGATTAAAACAAACAAATCCTCGGCGGAAGCAAGATTGCGTAAAAAACAACGCAGGCACGCTCATTTAAATGTACTGCGCACTGAAAATTTTGCCGCAAAAACCTATGGAACATGGGCGCACCGCAGTGAATTTAGGGACTTCTTTTTTGCTCGTTGAGGGGAATTCATTGTAATGCTTTCCACTCGGCAGATGAAAATGCACAATTATTTTATTAACCATTCCATAACATTAGAATTTTCCAACAAATAGATGCTAATGAAGAAATATCATTGGGTGGAAATGTATGACATGCCTGGTTTAAAATTCGGGATATTCAACGAAGCGATTAATGGAAATTTCTGCACAGTTAAGAGCGATAAGTTTCGAAAATGCACATGAGGGATTCATAAATCACAAAATAGGTTTCATACATTATTACTTGGACTAAATCAGCATTAGCTTATAAATTTTGCACTCAAGTCCTCGATAACTAAAGAATTATAGTACGCTAACGACGTTATGTATCTCCGAATATAGAGGGACAATTTGGGAAAAAAAGATTAATTGTCTTGAGATGCATTCATTTCGTACGAGTGTTCCAAAAATTCCCACGAAAATAAACTTACACATAAAGGAAATATTTGAGGTTGGCAAATATATAAAATAGGAGAATAAAAATTCCTTTAAACACATATTTTCCTTACGCATGGGAAACTAAAAATGTTGCATCTAGAAAGTGATAGCTTTCTAATGAAGTACTCATGAGAAGTGAAAATTTCGCAAATCCTTTCCAGCCACATAGAATAACGGTGTACGAGTGAAAAATATTTTCCGAAACAATGCAATTTGAAAATAATCCACAGCATACCATATCCTAATATAAAACAGTCCTTGGGTAACGTTCAGTCGAACAAAGATTTACACTGCTACTCTCCAGTTTTCAAGTGCAATACTTTAATGCAGAAAGCTAATTGTTTCACACAATGAGAATTGATAGAAGATATTGTTTGTATTGAATTGTTTGTATATTTGAAGATATTGTGTAAAAGATAGAAGATAAGAAAGAAGTGTTTCTTGAATGAAATATCTTGATCAGACTTTTATTTCAATGAATTTTAACGAGAATTTCGACAATCCTAGAATCATACGGTTCAGTTTACAAATACCAAGTCGAATTTTTTTCAGGTAAGAATCTACGGGGTGATCCGATAACTTGTACCAACAAACCACAATGATCTCACAAAATCGTATGCTCAGTGTCAGCAACATTAGCAAACACATCCATAGGGTGCAGTTTAGTTAAAGAGTTCGTAAAAATATTTATTTAATGGGAAAATTACATTTTTTGACCCGTCGCTCAATACCGTTTGCAGAATGTCCTATCGAAGGTAGGGAAATAGACACCACTCCGTGCCGGATGTATGCCACTGGGAAATTCAGCCTTCGGCCCCGATGGAATGGAATACTGCGCGCATTGCGCATACAAGCCGGCGCAAATTGGAATATGGTCTTCCGAGTCACGTCCTGTCGTATAATTTCCCTAGTTATTGCTAGGTGACGCTTCGCAACTCAGGTCGTTTGCGTCCACAAGACTAGAAGGACATGAATGCCGAAAAGGACACACGTGGAAGACAAATGGGTGAGTGGAAGCGAATGAATGGAAAACCAATCAGAAGTTTACTATAAATAAAAAATAGATATATAATATAAAAAAAATTAACATCGGCAAAGTATATTTCAAATTGAAAATTTTCAGTACCCAAATCTATTATTTATTTCACAAGTTTGTTTATTCACTTGAAATTGTCCTTGAAGTCACAATTTATAACTAATTCCAGAGACACTACATACTTAATTACTTAAATCACCAAAAGTTGAATGATTCTCGGTTGTTTATTTTTCGTTTTCGAGCGAAATAACGACCCAAGTTTTGACATATTTCAATCCCCCGGTCAATCATTTTTCGTTCAACTGATTAAAATATAACAACAAGAGCCGATTATTGAATTGGACAGAGGGAAAGTTTTCCAGAGATTGACGGGGTTAAAAAAGTACCACGTTGGATATAATAAAAGGTTTTTTCACTCAAAAATGATTCCAAACTATGTAGTACGCAGAGAACTGCAATGAAATTTATAGCACTTTGCTCTATATTAATGTTAAGGTAAATAAAAACATTGGACTCGATGAGTAGACACAAGGATACCACAAGTACAAAGCGATGAAAAAGCTAACATAGCAAAAATTCCACAACTGTGTCAAAAACCTTCAATTTAGAAAAAATCCGGCCTAAACTATTTCTCAAAGCCCTTGTAAACAGAGAAAGATGCTGTAGGCGCTTTAAAAATGATAATACACATTTATTTTATTTCGTTCACCATTCACTCGCAGCGCACATTGTTTCTCGTGCTATTGGTAGTCTCTAGGGTATCCGAATGTGATTCACTACAAATTCTCGAGACAAATTATAAACAAAACTTAATATCGCAATGAAGGTATGCCACACTTCCCCAAAATGGGGATTACACTATTTTTTAAATATAGGTCTTTGTATTTGAATTAGGTATTAATAAGTATTCAGTAATTGGATTCAATGGACAGCGAAGTCGTATTACAGATATATTTCCTCCTAAATATTACGCTGTCTTTGCGGGAACACTCACGACGTCAAAGAAGGGTAGCGTTATCAGCTGTGCGACATATTTCCCTGAGAAGTTAGGGTTGTTTTTCTTACGTTGTCAAATGTTTAATTTCTATGGAGGAAGATTATAAGTTACTGTGGTTTGATCCGTGAGAATATATGGAGAATTAAGGATTGAAATTTAATTCCTTGTACCCCACTTAAATGCTACGATAAACAGATTTTACACATGTTTTCCTTTGCGGCCTCTTACAAATCTACCGGCTAGCATACAGATGTTATGTTGAGCGAACAATATTCTGTGACTATAAAAAAGAACTCTGTCACCACCAAGATTCCTCTCACCTCGTTATCCGGGAAGAATTAAGGTAACCGAACGAGATCACGCACATAAAATAAACTTGGGACAAACAAAGGAGAGCTAACAGCTTAAGTGTTACAAGGAGATACTTTTCTTAACTTCATTGCAAGTTATACCTACACAGAAAAAAAATTTCATTGTTAAAAATAAATGGAAAGTGATAAATTTTTTTAACAGAAAAATACACAAAAAGTTCACTTTTCTTGGCAAACTCTTAAGGACAAATAATTGGTTATGGACTGTCATTAATAAGACTTGATACCTGAGGCAGGAAATAATAATTATTCTTTCCAGAATTCTCATTTAAATCAAAGAACATAAAAATCTTTTTCCAGAAGTTTACGTAGTGGGGTAGGAAAATTGTTGGATATCACTAAGAAATTACAATCGTAACTTAATATGTAGTAACATATTGGTTACGCCTTACGACTTGGATTCAATATCTTGTTCTTTCTGGATTTTCGAGTTAGGTCTGAATACATTTAAGCGAAAACTAGAAGTGCCATCTACTGTGTTTATTGACTCTAAAGAGGATACATATAAACTTATGTATTTTATTCTCAGCAGAGATAATCGTAATTCTTTGCAACTCGAGAATCTTTTGCAAATGCAGTTCCTTCCTGCCAGATTTTATGCGTTTTTTATTTCCCTAATTTATCTCCTTCATGTGAGACCTACAATCTCGTAGATGCAAATTGATTTACGTGACAAAAATGCCCACCATATAAATCCTTCCCCTCTGTAGCTACCATGAATAAATATGCCCACCATTGATGGAGAAAAACCGGCAGAGTATCCTATGAAGTCTATAATATCATTCCTCTATCCTATTGCACATCCAACATATTTAATTGTTAGCGTAGTAAACTGGTTAATATAAATTAAATGGTACGATAGTGACAATGTTTTGCTGACGCCACTAACATGATCATCTTACAGGATTTATTCCTAGGTGCCATCTTTATTAATTCCATTTATGAGACCAATCCTCTTTTTCTCCCTTCCCCACTAACCTAACATCCTTTGTTATGGCCTTCATCCTCCATTTGTCATTTGTTACCTGTCAACTACCTACCATTTATCAACTACCAATTATGCCCACTCGTAATATTAACAAGAACTTCCCTCTCCTCTCTCACCATACCAAGCTCTTATTCGTTAGCCTAAAATATTATTTCACGAATACTAATGACTTTTGTAATTTTTCGTGCAATGGTACCTTTCGTACGATTATTAAGACCATCACACATGGATAAAATTAATCCTAGATTAAATTAATGAGAAAACTTTCCTTAATTTTTATTGCACAGGCCAGTGTTGACTACTATGAGCAAACATTGGCAAGAGATGAAGAATGACGCGAATATAGGATAAATATTTGGTATTTGAGTAAACATTTGATTTTTGGGTTCATCTTCTAAGTAGTTGTGATCAGTTTTAAGTTGCAGCTAAAATTGTGAAATTGTACAACGCAGAGCACTAAAAATCTAAACATGTAATTGAATTTAGTCTTCCCTTTATTTATAGTAATAATAGACCCCTAGTTTCGTATCCAAGCTTGAATTTTCTCTCCTTGCAGGACCACTATTTTATAAACCGCAAAACTAGGCATAGATCAGTTGGTCCGTTATTCGGCCCTCTATTTAAATTCATGCAATTTGTTTAATAAATATCTTTATATCAGTATTGTTAATATATATTTTACTCTATATCATCTTGCAATAAATCCAAGAGCGATTGCATTAGTAAATCATTATGAATACAAAATTGCCTTCAATGTTTTAATCAGACTAGTAAAACGGATGGTCATTAGGTTGATTTAATACCGACCAATTGTCAAAAGTTATTTAAGAGAAAGATACGGTTAAAAAGAATTTTAATGGGAATAAGTTCATACGGGGAATTTTATTAACTCCAATGCGGCAAAAAACAAGTTCAAATGACACGATAGAAAATATAAATTTATATGAAAAACAACTTCAATACCTATCTTTCTAATCAAAACATGTATTTTATATCTCAGTTATTGGGAAAGGAAAGAATGTTGATGTATCACTTTAATTTTGATTCTGTCAAGAGTGATGAGTTTTGGTGAAAATTCATTAATTAAATGTTGAGTCTTGCTCTAATTGTGTCAAGTTGGCATTTACTAAACGAATTCTTCCATTTGGTTGAACAATAATTAAACCAACGTCGAATAGTAAGTAAGGCGAAGGTATTGCAATGTCACCCAAAAGTGATGCATAGGATTAATAAATGAAACGTGATACAAATTGGCTGTCACTATGGTCTGAACATTCTGGGTATTCCTCTCTCACCTTTGGGGAATAAATTCAAACCGACGGTAGAGTAATTTAATATATAAAGCCATCATCTTCCCCCGCCCTTGAATATTCTTCATGCACTGACATCGTCACATTTCCCTCGAATGGTGCAATATTCAATTACAAAAGAACACCGCAAATTACATTCGTATGGCGGCGGAAGTTAAAATAAGGGCCGTTAATCAACCCTAAACATTTGGGATCACTGCCATTTATATGGGGTCGTATGTTATCTAGATTTTGGAGTCTGTTAACGACAGAGGTCATACGAATTATCTCGGTGTCCCGTGCTAAGGTCAGCTATTAGATTAATGAGCTGACAATCTCCCTTCAGTTAACTCACGCAATGGCTTTGAAAGAAGAGCATGGATTTTATTTGATAGCTGAGGCCGCGATAGTTTACCATGGAGAATTTTTCAATTTCACTATTGCAAAATAAGTCCAGAAAAACAGAACTGACTATAAATTACTTAATTACACAGAGAAAATGATTATTTGCGAGCTTATGCAAACTGGGAAATTAATTAGTTTGCTTGAAAACTCTGAGATGAAAAGTTCCCTTATCATTTGTGAAAATAGTTTTTGCCAATCCAAGGGTTTTATGAAAAATTATAATACACATAATTTTTCAAACTTATTCGCAATGAGTACTTGTAACTAAATTAGCCATAATCTCATGCAAATGTCTAGCTTCCTTCGTAGTATTTTTTAGCTTTCCTGAGGCACCACAAAATGTTTCGAGTTATCTGCGACAGTATACACCTCACACTTAAGACGTCATGACACAATTCTTCCTCTGTTCTTTATTGAAGTAATTATTGCAATTTGATCATTGAGATCACCAATACAGCAGACGAAAAAATTCAAAACTTGTACGTTACCTCTTATATCATATTTTATGTAGTTTACTGTTGTTGCAAATGAATTGATAGTATGAAAAAATGGGTATATTATACATCGTACATAAACACATAACATTTCACAGAAAAACGTTAGGAGACCGTTTGTCACAACACAGCGTGGCAACTCTCTCATTAATTGATTCAAAATAGGAAAAGATTTTATAGTTTCAGCGACACTTAAATAAAAGGAGTATTGCGATGTTTGATCATATTATCTAAAGAAAAGAAATGGATTGAGATACTCAAATAGAGAGACAGTTTAAAAAAAGAGGCTAGTTTGCATAAAATGCTTATTAGAGAAGACTCAAGAGAGAATTGTAACCGTGGCATAATACTTTATTGAAATAAAATGAAATATTTCAGGAAGTCTATTATAATTTCAAGCAAGTAAGTTACATTTCGGATTCGTTGGAAACAGGTGTATTTAAAGAATATATTGACGAGCTCTCAAGTAAAACATCAATAACACAAAATCGCGCGTTGTCATTTATTCTTTATTATAAATAAGATAAAAAAAGAAGGCATCCACGACATACTAGCTTCAAAATGAGATGCAGTTTTGCAAATGCATTGGAATTTGATGGCATGGTTATAATCTAATACAAATTGCGATGGCAGAGGATATGGCAATGTTCAATTCACTTGAACCTTGTCGCGTCATCTTTGCGGCCAATGTGGGGCCATATAACCATTACAGTAGCAAAATATGTACCTTTATCACACGTTTACCCTCTAAATGGAAATGGAATAGAATAGAATAGGTTAGAATTTTTATGCACACAATTCATTTTTGGCCTAGAGGAATTTATTTTTCCGATTCAGAAAGTCTATCACCCTTTAGCCGACTGTATGAAGTATATTTACATTAGTTTGCACCATGTCCAAAGATAGGTCAAATGACGTTACATTAATACAGAATAACAGTAAAGTAGAGGGTTTAATGGAGTTTAAATCGATTTTTTAATGACAGTATTTTTAATTCTTCTGAACCAAGTAGGCAGCTACAATATTTAACGGCCGAAAATTTGGTCCGAAATCAGATTTAGTAGGTAATATTAATTTTTTTAAGATCTCATCATAGTCAAGTATTTAAAACGATCTAATATTATTAAGAACTTCCGTCATTATAATGATACATTTTTCATTAGCTGACGTCGATATTGGTGTTCGTAATGGAAAGGAATCCATTACAGATTCATAAGGGTGTCCCACTTTTAAAAAAATCCTCATTTTAAGAATCTAGGTAAACTTTGAAGGAAGGAAGGAATAAATAAGCTTCGGTAATGGAAATGGAATGTTGCATTTCCTCCATCCTGGGGATTGAAAGGTGTGTGGAGAGGCTGAAAAATGCACGCGATCGTTTTTTCTTTTAAATTGAATATTCCGATGCGTCGTAATGCAAACACCAATCTCTAATGCACGGCGGCGGCGCTGGAAGCCGAAACTTTTGAAGGCTGCTCTGCGCAGCGGAGGAGCGAAAAATTCGCAAAGATACGAGCGGGGACGAAAGGGGGTATAATGATCGCCTCGCCAACCGACTGTGGAATTTCGAATTCCACGGTTCCCTTTCGGAGTTAAATGTACCGAAATTTCCATCAGGCCATCCGTTACGGAAAACCCATTCTCCTCCTCCGCTGATCAATCGACACGGTGCGACGCCAAACACCGAAGCAAAGGGAGGGAGAAGGAATGGAAGGCAGTCGAGGGCACTCGGTGTAGATGGGTATCCTAACCCATCCCCCGTCCTATACCTCCCCCCACCCAACCCCCTTTATATCCCTCCCGCTCGGCAAACTCCCTCCCTTGGTTCACCTACATGCGCCCATTTCCCCGAGACCTATTTTCGACGCTTTGCCCCATTCGACTACACCGAAACTGAGCCTCATTTTATAGCGGGAGGGAGCAGCACCATTTGTCAAGTCTTCGAAGTGAGATTTACGATGATACGATCGATTGCATTCGGGTAAAGGTATTTGGTGAGATGGTTGGGGGGTGGGGGGGGGGGGGCGAGAAGAGGATAAGACCATGAAGGTAATCCTCGGGAGAGAAATGGGAGAACTAACGTTCGGAAATTATCGACAGGTAAATAGCGGGAAAAAGAGATTCCCCACGTTGGGCCACCGCGGGTGAGGATTGCAATGAACTCCATCGAGCGTGGCATTTTTCGGAGCGCGTCATTCGAAACGTTTTGATAAGTTTCAGAAATATGCATGGCCAATTTGGATCACGAAGGACTCTTTGATTCCAATGGAGCACCGTAGATTTGTTTTGTTGGATTTTCAGCGCACCTCCACTACTTCAGAGGAATGCATACTTTATTTTATATCCATTTCATGAACTCCGGCTCCGACACTTAATTAATTGCCGCCCAATGAATGAAATAACGGGGGTCTAACTCACGGGTTTTACAGAGAATTATCTTCAAATGTTAAAAATAAAATTTATTTGGCACTGGTGTGTTGCGTATTTTTCAACCAAATCATTTAAACCCTTCAGGTTTTCGCTAAGAAAATATTACACCAGGAATTTGTGGACTACCATAGAATCTCACCTATTTTCCATGCAGATTTTATGAAAAATATAGTAAGAATCATCCTCATGGTCACGAATGTTATAAATTCCGGATTTTACTTATTTTCTGGCTGGATTTATGATCACTTTTCTGCTACATGGTGCTCGTCACATTATATAAGAATAAAACGCGTTATTTCAACCTTATCTCGTCTTTATAAATTAGTAATCAATGTCAGGGTGATATAATCTTAAAGGTATTATGCCATTACATTTATAATTTTATCTGTTCATTTCAATCAAAATCGTCATGCTAAAGTAAAGATTGGAAAATATATTTACAACCCAATAATTTGACCATCTAGCGTAAACTATTTAAGCGATTGCAGTTGATTTGAAGAATATTTCGGTCAAATTCTATCCAATGGGCAAATATTATGATATATAATAGTTTATATACTCCCAACTAGAAATTTGATAAATGAAGGCAGCCGAGGGTTCACCTAGTCCATTACTTCACCGTATTTCTGAAACGTTTAAAGAAAAGGGGGCAACAGTAATCCCAACTGAGTATGCATCAATAAGGAAATGTGTTATTTTTCAGATTTTCAAAGAATATTCAGTTTTATTTCCACACTCATGCTTCGTAGGAAATGAAATGAAATAATCTGTTCCATGGTTTCAGGCTCAACCATGAGGTAGTTTTTTTCACTAATAAATGAATAACTTGGCTTTCTTGTACCTACTGATTTATTTTCCTGATACAACATGTTTCAACACAACGGTGTACCTGATGATGACATCGTACAACATAAAACATTTTATACTAAAAAAATAAATAAGTGGAAGCAAACCTAGTAACTTTTTCATTGATGAAATAATTTATCAGATTTTTATTACTATCAAGGAAACTAGGCCAATCGAGTCTCAAAATAACTCGAAAACAGAGTTACCATCAGTGTTAAAAGGGTTTCTCAGTTTTACAAAGCTATTTTTATATGTTTTTTGCGTACAGCAAAACGCTAACCATAGACAAAATAGATGATATATTAGCAAAAATGTTGAATCATTATGTCTTATACAAATGTCGTTAAGGCGGAAACGTAACATGAAAATACAGGAGGAGCAGCGGCAATTTAACTCCATCAAGAAATGTCGCAACAGAAATAGCGGTGAAAGCGGCAATTAAGGCTTGACCAAAAATAATTAACATGTATACGTTAACACACTCGAAGAAAATTTTGTTACGTACTTTTTTTGCAGTATTTAAGGCACGTCATCAGAGAAAGCATTTTTTTTTCGATGAAACAATTAATAAGCTGGGCTCTCTCAAGTGTGTTGTCTCACACAGTTGTGAGGGAACTTCCTCAATTTATACGGTGGAAAAAATTCTTCAAAGTGAAAGTTAAACGAAAAGAAAAACCTATCTTTCATAACAGTCTGTCACTAATACACAACCTTCTTTATTAGCGAGTGTACATGCTTATGGGAAGTTGAGATACGATGGAAGCTGGGAAAGCCAATCACTATCGACTGATCCCTCTATATTTTGTCCTCGGCCAGCCATATTAATGGATTTGGGTTAAGATGGACGACGATGGCGTTATATCCCTCGTTTCATTCAGGAGATCCTCCTCCAATCTCCTTTCCAGCCGAAAGCCATGCGCCAATTTTCTACCGTCTGCCCGAAATCCCCAAAACTTTCACTGATCCGCGACTGTTCCCACGACCCTTAAAATTCCTTCATAAGCTTGAATCTCAACTTTCTCCTGCTACTCGTCTTTTCTCCTTTCTCATCCCCTGAGCTCGGCGGCTCTCCGGGTATCTGTTTTCTTCAAATTCGATTCAAAACAATTCTCGAACAATAATTTTAGTCACGTGATTGACAACGAATATCATACGTTAAGTTAATAAAATAGGCGATTATTCCAATGGATGGAAGTATTTATTCACTCCATATAATTATCAACCAGTAAGTCACTATTTACACGTTCCAGTTTCCTTTCCATTCCTGTCCTATGACGCGTCCTGCCCATGCGCTCTAATCTATTCCGGGTGGCGAGACCCGCAGAGCGCATGCGCAGGACGCGTCATAGGACAGGAATGGAAAGGAAACTGGAACGTGTAAATAGTGACTAAGAGATATCAAAATTTGATTCTAAATAAAAAATTCAAACGGTCACATTACGCGTAAATAAAAAAGCCAATCTGTCACATTACGTGAAAATACAAAATAATTCTGTTACATAACAAGTATTGTGACAATATAATTTTTTCATTTATAAGCAAGTTTAATTTTTGCATGCAAAAATTTTATTTATCGCTGTTTCTGATCGGCAGAATAATTTTATCAACGATATAAATACTTGCATCCATTAGAATATTAGCCATATATTATATTTTACTAGACAAATATTATATGTTACCAAAATCGATGCTGAAATAAATAAAGCTGAAATTGATATAAAACATACATGACAAATAGAATTGCCCTCGCATTGATTTTCATTTAAATTTAAAAATGTTGACATGCTGTGGTCAAAAATATATTTAAAATATAGCTAGCATCGTGAGCTAAATGCAAATTAACCGTAACTGTACGCTATGTTAATGTATTATTTAGCCAAAATTCATGTTTTTACAATTGAAATGGACGGAATGATTGATGAGTGGAATGTTTAATTATTTTTATGCATCCTTAACAAAATTATGAAAAAAATGGAAATTTTTCTGTAACTGATCTGAACGATTTTGGAGGCCAAACCTTCAACACTATTCCTTCACTATTGCTATGCTCACTGTAATGTCCAATGCTAGCTTAAAATGTCTACTCTTCTGCCTAATATTTTTTATACACCTCTATTGTGTCTTCTACTTAGGTCCATTTTAAATGCCTTGTCCTAATCAGTTGGATCAAATTCAACATTTTCGCATTTGCTAGTGCATTGTGACTTTATAAAAATACAAAGTGCTCGGAAGAGATGCTTGAAAAAAACCTTTACTTAGTGGAAAAGACAAAGCTACTTGGACACTTTAGGACAATGAGACCTCTACTGAAAACTTTAATGGAAGAGGTGGGAATAACCAGGAAAAACCAAAGATGGATTGTACAAGTAATATTTTTTAATGTTTAAATGAAAAATTATCAGTTTAATGGTAATCATAAAAGAGATAGGAGTTGACACCTGAAGAGGAATTATATCAGCACTGATGGCTGCTGATAAGGAGGAGTATGAGGAAGGCTTCACCTCTGGATTGGATGAAAATTTTCAGAATGCCATTTTCAGAATCAACTGACATCCACGGTATTCATTGAACAACTAAATGAAAGAGTCAGTTCATCACGGATATGAGAGCTGACTTTGATGAAATCTGAGTTAGATGGATTACTCTTCCACTAATGGAACTCGTATTAACTCGTTCAGAAAGGATTAATGCCACATTCATTTTTGAGGTATCGAACTAACCCATATCCAACCAACATAATTGGATTACCTTCATTTCTTCTCTTCTTCTCACGTAGCATACTTTTGCAAATTACAAAGTTCACCTTTCGTGAACTATGGTCTTCCGGCAATGATAGACGGCTCATGCCGTCAAAGAGATTCGACCTCACCACCAAAATTGATTACACTCCTCGCCGAGCACAGAAGGCCACCATTGGGCTACTCTTCGCCTTTTGCAATCGGATTTCAGGTGAACAGTTACCTAGGTCATTTTTCCAAATCCCTGCCTACTGGTTAGTGTGCTTTCTAATCGAAAGGACAGGAGAATTTTCTACACTTTTGAGTAAACGGCAAATTATTAAATAAGGTGTAACAATTCAGCGATATGATGTTAAATAAGCGAAAAAATACATAGAGACCAATATTTGATCGAGTTTAAAATTTTATTTAGGAAAATTCAAGAATAAATCATTCATACCTAGAAGATTAATGTTTGGAAGGCCGTTGAAATCACGTCACAAATTAAACAATCTATCACATTTGCGGCTACTAAATTTATAGCATCCTTTCTGTAAAAAAACTAACAGCAATTACTGAAATAAGGGTTCGTATTTCATGAGATGCAATAAAAAATAGGTTATTTTTTAAATCGTACTTATTTTAATTTGTAGGACAGTTAGTCAAAATTGAACGAAAAATAAATTTTAAACTTTATGGCACTAGTTAATTAAAAGTTATTGTGTTTAATGACTTTTAAGATGTTGTCCAATAATAAAACAAAAATGGACCCTTCGAGGTCACATTGATTCACATGCTTCTCACGAATTTGACCGAGAATATTTTAAGAACAAAAACAAATTTGATTTTTTCAGAAAAGCCGATCTGGCTCATGGAATTTCTCGCACCTCAAACCCTTTGTGTATGCAGTCTCATCAAAACAATTACAGCAGTTTTCGAGATATATTTTACCCACGTATTACAATTATTTACTGGTTGAATGAAGATGTAAGACAGCTAGACGGAGCTTTACATAAGACCAAAAAAAACCCCACCTTGTTAGCCATTCGTGGATTTGCATGGAATGAAGGGATTTTACTGAAAGCAAGATCACCCTTAAGTTTCTCATCAGGGAATTTGGAATGACTTCTATGTTATTCCTGATCGTTCCTATTGCTCATCCTTGAAATATATATCGAGGGGAAACATATCTCTGTCTCTCGTTATTCGAAACTAAACTAATTTTCGCACATTTTCAACAAAGAATTGCATGATCTCTCCTGTAACCTTGATACTGAGGAATGCATCCACTGTTACACTTTGATGAACGTAGGTTTACAATATGAGTAGATTAGATTAGTAATAGGTTCGCAATTTTATTTGACAAATATGTAAGTCCAAATCCTTACCAACAAAGACCATATGCTGAAATTAGCTATCAACGATATATTAATAAGATTGCACCGCGGTTCCTTTGCGTCATTGAATGCAGCATACGAAAACAGTGGAAGCTGATTATGAATGAGACCTTAGCAAACATTCTATGAAAACCGATAATTCGTACAAGACGTTGTCGAGTACGGCTTTCCACTTTTTATTCTTTTTGTCAATTATTTCTATTACTTTGTCTTAGACTCTTCCCTCGTTATGTGCCATTTCTAGGTTTCTGAAATCATGCCTTTTCATCTTTAAATAACTCTTCATCATAGATGTTTTTCGATTTTTTCCATGAATAAATATTGGAAATTATCACTAACATATAGGATAGCCAACTTATTTAAACTGACCTGGGATGTAAAATTCACATTATATGTATCATGTTATAACAATTAGTGGCTAATAAAATTTAGCATCGAATATAATGAGTAAGTTCCAATAACGATGTGGCATTGCTTCTCGTTTGCCAATGTATTATCTGCTGGAAAAATTGTTAGGGAATGGTTGCAGTTTCATCGTACATAATATTTTTACCCCAAGCAGCATAAAAGCACTCTTTGGATTTCTCACATTTAATTAAATAAATGGATCTCATCCGGGCCCGACGAAAACAGCGCATTAAGGTTATCTCGGGCTAGCCTCAGTTGAAAGTAAAGGTCTTGGCTCCGTTCCCCTATAACCTATCTGCCCTCCCATTCTTCCTCCCACCACCTTCCAGATAGAAGCCTCATCAACATTTACTCCTTCGCCTCGCCTCACTCGAGGCATCCCTCCCTCTCACATCCACCCACACTAACCTACATTTCCCCTCCACTCAAGCGTTGCTCTCCGCAGAGGCCCGAAGTCCCGATGGCATTCGGAAAGTATCGACTTTTTCGGCCGTCTCTCCCCCTCTTTCTATCAATCGCCTTCCTTCTCCTCGCTTTTCTTTCTTCCCCTTTTCGCGCCTCAGAAAGGGCCTGCGTCCTCAGTTCACCCTCCCGTTACTCTTATGCGGGCCCTTTTACCGGCACAATCTCCCCTCATCTTGAGTGGGTCCATTCTCCCATTCCCGCTTTCCGACACTTCTTTCCTCTATCTCTCTCCCTCACTCTCGCCGTTTTTCTCCCACCATTCCTTTCCCGTCTTTGAACACAGATCTGCGTGGACTGTCCCGATACCAGTTTTCTTGATCTAATGCGATGCCGATTTATTTGCGAGCGTTTATATATAAGTTTGTGCGAGTGAAATAGTTCCCTAATGATAATAGAGACCATATTCGAGTTATAAGCTTTAATTTCACCAGCTGTGAGACACACAAATTAAATATTGCATTATTAATGGTGCATTAATATAGTATTACTTGCCCGAAATTGTAATTAATTAAATGAAAATATCAAAATAAATCTTTGGCTTTACTCATATTTTTCACGCGGTAGGTTTGAAACTCCATCACAACGGAAAGTTTATTGTGAATCCGAAGAATATACTGCGGTGACAACATGATTAATTTTCAAATATAGTTGAGGAACCATATATTATAGACGCTCTTAGTTTTTTTACGACATCTAAGTGTTGGAAATACCTCATTTCGAAAATAATGTCTCTCTCGAGTGCATACACGTACCATTCCTCATGCAAAATAGTTGGTATTTTTTGGCAAATATGTCAAAAGTAATGTTGAATTTTTGGTGTCAATGGAAGGGTGATATATTTTTCTTTAAAATGAGACCAAGGTCATTGATTTCTGGGTGAAATGGTATTTCGCTCAAACTACCTAAAAAGCATACAAACCAAGAACTTACAATATAATATTTAAGATTCATATGCTCAATAAAAATGGTTAAATTCAAGTTGTACAAGTTACCAATCAATGATAGACAGTGCCCTGTGTAACTGTTTATACAGTACTGGTAACATATTTTGTATAGTAAATTGTAGATATGACCTTTTTGTGTCATTAATTTGGATTCAATCTTTGATTTAAGAAGTTTTTGAAGCCCAAATGGCAAGAGTGATATTTGAATAATTCTGGGCAGTTCCATTTCTAACTGATCGTACATTACTGGTCACTGTTGTGAATTTAAAAATATGGATGTTTTTTATGCCATGCTGTGGAGGTCTGGCACATGATGTATATGTGAAGCACTTAAGAATGTGAATTACCAATTTAAATATGGGCCTCGTGATGTTTTTAGAAGCCAGAGCGACAAATCTTGTGAGGCGGGATATTTGTCAATTAATAGTGATTATGTGCAATTGCTCACACTGGGCATAGGCGTATATTATATATTCTGAAGATATCAAGTTGTCCAGAGTCCAACTACTAATCTGACGGACGTACCACGCAACTTGAAATACTCTAGGAGATGCAAAATAAGGGTATCAACTAGTATTTATCACCATAGATCAGCATATCGTTAACACTTCTCAATATAAATGAACAAATAATAATTTCCCCGAATGAAAATAAATTGCATGTTTAATGGGCGATATCTACCTGAGACCTTCATTCAAACACGGTGAACGATAAAAAATAATCAAACTATGCTTTGGCATATTTTACACTGTTTTCATTACACCATATTATTATGAATAGTGGTATCAATTTCCCCATAAATTCCTTCTGGAAGGGTGGAGTAAACCACTGGTTGAAAGCCCCTACCGTATGAAAAGGGTATCCTGAAGAATCGTATCGAGCATAATGTATGGGTGATATCGGCATCAATCGATATCCGGCGAGCCCTACCATGCAACCCTCCCTCCTTTTGCCCCTTTCGACGGTGGAAGAGAGTGGTATACAGTAAGGAAGAGGAGGGAGGGCACCAGTCCCGGTGAGTGGACCTTTTTCGGGTGAGAAAGGATGTCGTATTTTTTTTATCCCACCCTCCGTTTTCGTAAACTCGGGGACCTTTTGAGGAAGAAAAACGGAAAAACAAAACCGTTTCCCTTTATCTCGACCACACAGTTATGGATTCGGGTCGGAAAAACGAGGCCAGAGAGGAAAAAAACTTAAAAAGAGGATATATTTATGCTCGAAGTTTATGCATGTGTCGCTGGAAATGTTACGCGGGACATTACACTCCGCTTAAAAGGCCGGTGACGGACCGATTTTCCACCATTCAAGCAGCACGCGATATCCTCTCGTAAGACGAACGAGCGTCAATCCCCACTCATCATCGATGTACAAATGAATTTTTTCAACCGTTCCTATTTCCGTTCCCTCATCAAAGAGGCATGTTTTAATTCATTTGGATGAAAACCTCGTCCCCATTTAATGATCCTAATTACAATCGCCGATAAAGAGTCTCAAATTACTGCTCATCATTAAATGTTTACAATACAAATTTCTCCGGAAGAATCACTTTCGAATCTCCCCATTTGGTACATAAAACTCTTGAGTAGGTATTAATTTCGCATCTCTCTTCGACGCAGCTTTTACATTGATTGGAAACAAAGAAAAACTTTGCCATTTCCTAAACTGCTGGCGCCATAAATCTCGGAACTCATTTCTCAGAGTGGAATTAGTGGGAGAAGTTTCCTCGCTTTTTTCGACGAATAGAAATGAAAAAGTCAACAGCGATCAACATCAAGTCTTGAGAGCGAATTTCCACTGGTTTAAGGTGTATATTTTTAGTAATTGTGAGATAACATAACGGTAGATTAAATCAAATAAGTTATAACAAAACCTAAAACGATTCATTTTTTAAAGAGCTTTCAAAACAATAAGGGACATGAGACCTATTAAAGAAATGTATCCTATTTTACTTTTCATATAACCATATAACACGGCAAATCAGCGAACTGAAAATGAAAGTGTCAAAAGTGATTAATTTCAAGGCTTATAGCGAATTTTTATTTTTATTTCAATTTAAGCTAAGCATTTTTAGCATTTATACGTTAGAAAAACGATTTATATAACAATACTTGCCTTATTAAAATACATATATTTGGTTATAAGAAGACAAAAACGATGAGATTTCCCAGAATTAAGGATGTGAGGCTGAATATAAGGGAGGAAGAGCGCAAAATAGAACAAGTCGAGAACAACATATTTGGATAGTATTTTGCAGGGACATGGGATATAAAATTTTGAAAGAGACGACGATTGATTGGGAGAACGGGCTGAGAAGAGGCAAAGATGTAACTGGTGAAACGCTAGGCGGGAGCTGCGGCGCTTGCGTGGTGCTGCCGGAAACTTGGACATTGCGAAGAAAGGAGGTAGATTTTAGGCGTTAGAGTGGTGGTATTGCTAGAGAAAAAGGTATTGGATGTTATCAGAGTGGAGAGGACGCTGTTTGTAGCGGTACGTAGAAGACAAAAGGAATGAATGGAGAATGTTTTCATGGGCGCGGACATGTTGAAGAGGATGAAGGAGGGGAGAACGCTGGCGAAGCGTAAAGAGGGATGAAGTGGATTGGATTTCTGGATGAAATAAGAGGAAGATCTAAACGATATGAGAAATTTAAGAGCAATGATGGCAAGAGCTGTAAGAGGGAAAGTGAGATGTTTAAAAAATTTCGAATGTTAGGATGAGGACTTTACAAAAACTTATACATCAGCCAGTGGAAATCCAAAATGAAAAGGAAAATTTTAAGCAGAGGGTTCCAACAATAACGGTGGTAAACTTATGTGAATAAAACTCTTCATGTTGTAAAAAATAATCTAAATATCCTTTTTTAAATGTTCTTTTAGTTACACGGCTAAATATCGAGTATATTTAGCCATAAAAGGATAATATCGGCAAAATGACAGTTCAGAAAAGTTAAAGAAGTCTATCAGTACAAATACAAACATTTTCTCTAATTGTATTTCCTTTTGAAATGCATTAAAAGCACATCGCTATTCTTGAATTCTTATTCCACAACTGTATGACGTATGATGGAACCAATTAAGTAATTACGGTGAAAAAAATTGTTCACTACCATGAAGGAAACGGGTTAACTTTAATAACGCTGAACTGCAGTTTAATTTTCATAACACTGAGTAAATTTAACGCTTTTAATGCGTCAGTGCAAAACAAAAGGCGTTCGGGATAAAATTCATATTTCCAACTACGGCAGTACGCTCCGTTTAACGCGGAGACCGCTTCCGAAAAATCTTCATCTCTCATGCGGCAATGGCGAAGAGCCCTTTTAATGTTTTATGCTCAGCGACAAACTCAAGTATGAACATTCCCTTCGGCTTTTACGGCCAGCGGGAAAGAAGAAGTAATAAAAGTGCAACCCACCCCCAAGGCTTTATGGGACGACTCGACAGCATCCACTGAACGAGCGATAAAATACGAAAAAGTCGATAACGCAAGCTTATAACCTTACAGAGCACGGTTGTAACCAAAGGGGACGTGATTTCACCCTTGAAGAAAAAAAGAGATATCTGTGAGGATAAAAAGTGGGGGGAAAACAGGAATATATACAAAACCGCCACACATCCGTACCCGCGCGCGGAGAAAAAAGAGACTTGTCCGGTCACTCCGATGCCCAGCAGACCGTCTCGTCTCCTTATCTATCCTCTCCCGGTTCCAACAATCCCGTCAAGGCAGGGCACGTAACCACGCACGAGGAATCTATCCTGGGACTCTCGTGGGACCACAATGGCCGGGCGTTGAGGCACTTGCGTCGGCGAGTAGAATAGTGAGGCCCATCCGCTTTTCACGTGACCCTTAGCTGTTGAGCACACACAACACACCTCCCGTGACCACGGGCCCGAAGTCAACAATGGAATGATACTGAGCTAGCTAGGAAAAAGATTCAATCCCTGCCATCAAGACCTTTCCCCTTCCCTCCCCCACCTACCACCTATTCTCTCGCTATTAAACACTCCTTCAACCTCCCACCCTTCCACTTCCTCTCGTCCCTCCCCTTCCGTCTGTGAGGAGGAACCGTGGAGGTTGAAAGGCGGGTGTTATGGTGGGAGGTTACCTTACGAGCCGCCCATTCGCCAGCTCGTATCTCCCCCATCTTCAGACCAGTCCACTTCCTTCCGCTTCTCTGAATCACCTGCCTCCTCCTCTTCTCATCCTCCCCCCCCCATTGCCGCCTCTCCCATCCCCGAAACCCTCGAAACACTAATCTCCTCATCCGCTTCAATTTTCCTCTGCACGTAGCGAGTCTGAATCACGTATTCGCCAAGGAGTGGAATTGTGTTTTTTTTCGCGGGCGTCATCGAAAAGCGGTCATTTTGCACTCCGCATTATTGTATATCAGTGAGGAAGAGCATCATTAAAGCAAAATGCATGGGATATGGTATTAGGTGGCTGTGAAGCATGGGAGATAATAGCAGAGGGACAAAAAACACTGCTATCATTAGAAATGTTAAGTCTTGGAAGAATAATTGGAAGATAAAATTTCGGAAAGAATAACCCGAAGAGAAATACTGGAAGGCGCGGCAAAAATAATCGATAGGAAAAGTAGAAAGAAACTTTTTGGCGGCATTCTGAGACATGAGGGCATATTGAAGAACGCTATTCTTGGCTATCGCGTCAGGAATTTGAAATATTCTAACCTTTAAGGGTCAAAATGGCAATTTTTAGGTCTTTTTGAGCTTGAATATCTCAGAAACCAAAGGCGATAGAGTAATTCTGCATTAAAAGGTGTGGCGTCTAGACTACTGGAATCCAATCCTGAGAAAACGGGTTCTTGTCCCAGAAGTGGAGAAGATTTTTCAGTGGAAGCACGATACCTACTTAGGCGATATTCGGAGAGCACTTCAAGTAGATCTCTGTTCGTCGGATGGTATGTAAAGGTTTGGGGCCCGGGGGAATTTCTCTCCATCCTTCCTGTGCGCTCCCACGAAATCCTTCCATTTCCAACCAACAAACCAATTCATGCATTTCAAAGGTCACATCGGGGTTGAAAGCTATTTTAAATCATGTTCATCACCTTCCCTTGAGAAATGTCTCTCAATGAGAGTCCAATTCATGTCATTGACAAGAATGATTACTCTAACCAACAAGGGAATGCTATTTTGATGCTAAGGTCCATTATCGACGTAATGTTTTACGCTTAATCCGAATCTACTCACGAAAATTGGCTATCGCGTCAGGAATTTGAAATATTCTAACCTTTAAGGGTCAAAATGGCAATTTTTAGGTCTTTTTGAGCTTGAATATCTCAGAAACCAAAGGCGATAGAGTAATTCTGCATTAAAAAATGTACAAGTTATAACTATGACTCCTAGCTACTGTTTACATAAACTATATGATATATTTCATATTTGTGCATCAAAATTATAATATAATTATATAAATAAAGTTGTTGACAGTTGACAAGGTATTACAGGTTATGGTAACAATTGCTTATAACACATCCAATATATCGAGTTTAGGTAATACATAATGAACAAACTTATCCTCCACCAACGTTTCGAAATTTTATTCTTCCATCATCAGGACTTGGACATACTTACTAGGGTATTACATCAGCAGTCACTATCAGTCAGAATATTCTGTTAATACACTTTAAATAAAGATACTACATGTTTTTCTGTCAATTCATGACAATGCACAAGATGATATTGCTCAATGTTTATCTTTATTTAAAGTACGTTAATAGAATTTTCTGACTGATAATGATTTCTGATGTAATACCCTAGTAAGAATGTCCGAGCCCTAATTATGTAAGTATTAAATTCCGAAATGTTGGCGGAGGATAAGTTTTTTCCTTACGTATGACCTAAACTCGATATATTGGATGTGTTATTGATATCAAGAGGTCGAGAAGAATAATACTATAACAATAGTTTATCTAGGTTTTACAAATGCATTCTATACACTTTTTAATGCAGAATTCGAATCCGTTTGTGGAATTACCCTATCGCCTTTGGTTTATGAGATATTAAAGTTCAAAAAGACCTAAAAATTGCCTTTTTGAACTTTTAAGGTTAGAATATCACAAAATCCTGACGTGATAGACAATTTGCAAGAGTAGATTCGGATTCAGTGCACAAAATTCCATCGGAAAGGGCTCTTCGCATCAAAAAACATTCGAGACCCTAATATTTGCAGGCCTGGGTTATTTAACAATGATTTTTTCTCAAATGTAATTTCTCAATCACGTTTTCTCAAATGAATTCCGCAGCATTCACATATTCTCATTCAAAACGTTCTTACTCCTTTTAAGTTTTCTTCAATGAGTGGGCAACGCTAATATGATGAGAATTAATTGTGTTACGTTTATTTTATGTTCATCAGTTAATTGACTCAATAGCCTGAGAACAGTCATTCAACGTAGCTTTTAGATTTTCTAGAGTATTAGCGATTCAGACGATTTAAGATAAAAAAGCTTATTCGTTAATTTAATTTTCAGCTATTCCGCCTCCCCTCCTGTCCATATTTCTTACAGATATAGACTAAATGAGGTGAGCAACAAATTGAAGTACATCACCAACAAATCGGGTGAGAAGTAGAAGACAAGTTATTATGTCATCCATTAATATTAAAAATCAGTAGGAACGCAAGAATAGGTGGTCGAAATTCTCTTACATTCCAGGTTCTCCGTCTGAAATAATAACAGCTTTTGAGAATCTAAGTCTGCTCCGTTGCATCTTCAATATTTCTTGAAGTATCGGAAATGAATAAGAGCGATTCAAATGACGAATCGAATTGTTTCGAGGGAGTTTACAGGATACAAATCATCCACTAAATCTTCGCACTTCATTCTTTGCATATCTTAAAGTATTTCTTGTACATGTTTGCTCCTATAATTCCATTAAAAAAAACAAATGTGTCAGGATTCTTCATAACGGATTGGTTTATATGGGCCTTGAACTCGCCAATGTGTTCCTTCCGAAATGGGGTGAAGCCTATACATTATTGTAGCAAGTAAAGTTCGCAGGGGTGATTTGTGGCCGACTTTGCATGATGCATCGCTTCGTAATTCCGAGTTTATTCCGCAGGCGCATTTTATTTCACATTTCCTTCACCTCTAATATTAATAAATGAATGGATCAATCATAAATGAGCAAATAGGTATCCGCGAAAATAATCCACTACGTTGAAATGCGAGAGGCGTCATCAATATTCACATTCCGAAAACCCTGTGAACATTATTCGGTCATTACCCATTGATAAAATGAAATAAATCTGAAAAAAAACTTTTTTATTTGTCTTTCATCAGTTTTCATTCATCATCAAAATCATGTAAGAGGAAAATGGACTAAAAATTCTGAAATAATGGGCAGCAAAATAATTATTATCCCACTATTTCAAATTTCAATGCACTAACGGTTTATGGCAGCGTACTTAAATAATAAAACAAAAACGTACATTTTATTGAATTCACGTCAAAAGTTTAACAAGACCCTTTTGACTAAAAACACAAATCAACGCATTTTGTGCTCAGTAATTACTGCTATTTACATGGATTAATGAACCATGAATAGCTGCATTAAAATTTGGTCATCCAACGCTTTTGCCTCTGACGGCGCGTTTCTCTATCATCCAACGGTTGATTGCGTTATCAAATATCAAAAGTAACACAGATAAAATTGATTAAATTTTTAAAAGTATAAAATGTTTAAAAATAAAATTTTAACATTTGTTTTAGAGTTTTCTCATTTCCGAATAATGACGACATAACCTTTGATGATGTAGATAACTGTTCATGCTGAGCTGATTTGTGACCTTTATTCAAAATAATTTTAACCTTAATTCAGGAAAATTACAATTCTTTCGTAATTACTATTTTTTGCAAATAAATTAGGTTTCCATTCCGAATTTTGACACTCGATCACTCATCCAGAGGCTATTAGGAAATGTATCCAACACCAAATGGGGATGAATATTTTTCATTCTTAGTGTTACAAGACAGCAAAATTAAGGAAAATTAAGGATCCGAAATATTAAATGAGGAAGTAAAAAGTCTTCTTAACTTCAAGTTGAAAAAAATAGTTATGTACTTTTGTAGGAGCCATATAAAACAAGAGTTCTGAATTACTAGACTAGTTAAATATATTTTGGATGGATAAAATGAAGGAATTTCTTTAAACATTGCTCTCTTTAAAGTTTAATTATAATTTTTTTGGGTTTGGTTAAGTTTGGATACACGGTTGCTTATAATTATGACAGTCATCATTATGACATCAATCATCGTAACAGCATGATGTATTTCCATTTTTGTCAGCATTAGGCGAGGTATGCGATTTTAGGCATTCAAAGATAATGGTTAGGTATCAAGGGTTTCCTAAAGCAATGCGAAAAAATAACCTTCAGAACATGCCATACCTTATATGTCAACTAGCTTATCACTAAAACTGCTATAACTCAATTACCTAATTCAGATTCCTTTTTTTGCTCGGGGCTATGATATTGTAACTGCTTCTCCTAAGGCTGGAGAAGAGAATGTAGATGACCTTAAAGGAGTAACTGGAAAGTAAAAGAGCCCTTTCTTGGAAAAGATGGGATAGTAACAGACACGAAAAGAAATACTTCTCCACTCGAGAGCCCTAGATCAATTTAACCGCTGAGCGGCCATTTGAAATTTTCCTCTTAATAGTAATTCCTTAATAGTAATTCCTTCCCCTAATGTAAATTAACACCAGTGCAACATCCCAAATGACTATTTCTTAAAGCTCATTTCTGATTGTAAAACACATGTTACAGTCATTTTAGTTTCAGAAAACTGGAGAATTTGGAAATAGGTAGTCTAAAGCTGTTGCTCATCTGTTTAGCAAAGATTTACCTACACCTTCATCGACTGTGGAAAACGCGCAATGGTGCATGATGGAACATCTATTGCTGAATGTATAGGTTACATTTCTGTCATGCTTCAAAATTATTGCTCGCTCATTGATTTCGTTAAAGATTATATAGAGCACTTACAGTTGGTACTTACATCGAGTAGTAAAAGACGCATGGCTTACAGGAATATTCCTACTAGAGATAATCGGATAGGATTTCACGGTAGACTATATTCACCCTTTAGTTCCCGGTAAATTCCTTGCAAAAGCATTTCCACATCTGTTATTTAAAGACTAGGACTTTACTAAAAAGAAAAATAGGGAGAATGTGAATGACTAATTACTGCACTCTTTTAGGAAAGAAGAGGACTTATCGGTCTGAGGGAGTATTTTTGAAATGGTAAGGCAAAATTACTAGCCAAGGATACGGAGTATTGTCAGAGTTTGGAAAAATAAAACTAGCAAAATAATATAGTCAAGTTCACTACCGGCCAGTTTCCCAGTGGTGCGACTTAAATAAAACATCATGAAGAATTACACTGGCTTATTTGATAGTAAAATGATTTGTATACACGTTCCTTCATATTCAAATGAAAAAAACGGGGAGTAAAACTGAGCTGATGAAAATAATAAAACTCGATCTTCGTTAACTTTGAGGTACTCCATCTCAAATTTATGTTTTTGAAACTTTTACAGACCACAGAATATTTGAAACTTCAACACAACCCGGGTTTTGATGGCTAAACATCATCCTCAGGCTATTCAGACACCTGAAAATGATTCTCGAAACCCGGGTCGTGTTTGAAGTTTGAATATTCTGTGGTCTGTTAAAGTTTCAAGTTAACTAATGAAAATAACTTACCTAAACGCTGATAATATCCGCATCAGATATGTAATACCTCATCAAAACCAGAAATCAATACTTCGTGGTACAAACAAGCGATATATTTGCTGAATGATAGGGGTATCGTTTCCCGGAGGCACATTCACTCTATACTCAGGCAGAGGCGAGATATTCCATACAAGACGGGGAAAAATCGACTCTCTAATGCTCCAACTTCAGATCCCGGAATAAACTTGCAAATGAGGTCAATACATTGTGAAACGTCCCGTGCGATACCTGCCGATGCCCCGAGTCACCTTGCGTGCGAGAACCGATCATGCGACCCTCAATAAAAAATAAAATAGAAAAATTTTCCCACCGTTTTTTCCATTTCCAGTTGGAAGTCTATGCATTTAAATGGGTCCGTTACTCATTCAATTACGGTGGAATCGTGCGAGAGAGGCATCGTATTTAAGGGGTGGAGAGCAGGAGAGGGTTTGCAGGAGGACGAGACGGTACGAATTTGAATAAGTCCCAACCACCTCGGCCTCGCCGGCAGGGACTTCCCCCCCCCCTTGGGGAGGGAAAATTTCGCAATGCTCGTGTTTGCAATACCCTTTCTGCGTTTTTTTCCTTCCTCCTCCTCCAACTCTCGAAGAAGAGACTCGCCGCGTGTATCCCTGGGACAGCTTCCGGGGGCACCGGGTGTGGGCGGGACATCCCCTTCGTGACGGGAGGCGGCGAGACTTCGCATGCGACAGGCCGCCTTCCCGCCGGAGGTATTTACCCGTGGAAGAGTAAGTCATGCCGACGCCCCGACACGCCGGCGGCGGCTCCTCTACGCGACGTAACAAACAAACGACCCTGTCCCATATTCCGAGACGAACGTAACGGATTGGACGTCCTCCTTTCAGAGGAACACGAGATCTTCGAACCAACCGGAGACGTATCTGCCGCGCGGACTGTGTCTGCTGTGGAATTCCGATACTGTAACCGCCACACTCCCCAACTACTGCAACGAAGTTTGCACTTCCGAGGGGGGAAGGGGCAAAATATTTTTCCTTCGTAATATTAAAAAAAAATACAAAGCAATAATTCAATAGGTATTATGCATGAAATGTAGATGGTCTGAATAGTGCTAAAAGGAAAAAATAAATATTGGTAGACGGGGCCCAGGAAATGAAAAAAGGCTTCATTTAAAGACTTCCATTTAAAGCTACCTAAACGGGTTGATCATCTACCATCGGATTGGCTGGTTAAAACGCAATGCTGAATTGAAATGAAACATCAAAGAAAAAATATATTGGCAAAGTTCGAGTCTCTGGCCTTACATTTCGAAAATACGTATTATTTAATTTTGGGATAATGAGCTTTGTTTGACCAGGACTACTCTTATATTTCAAATGAGTCCATATTGGGATTCACGTTGTCATTAAGCAAATGACAATTTCACTGGTAAATAACAATCGGAAAATATTATTAACGTCACATTCTCCGTTGAATTAGACAGAAAGTCTAAAAAATCATCAAAAGAAATTTCGCATTTGGTGAAATTAAAAAAAAATAATTTAACAATATCAAGAATGACTTCGTAAATCCACCGCATACCAAGGAAGAAGATCATACTATTTAATTTGTTGAATACTCTCAGATATTTTTTATTGAGGTTATATTTATAATTTGTTTAAGTAAACCTGATTATATTCTCACCGGCGAAACCGATTCTATGTTTCAAATTTCGCTACATGGAGGTAACTCACAAGGCAACTAATAAGTTTTAATTTGCAATTCATTTAATAATATTGCTTCACTAGAAAAGAGATAAAATAAAACCACCGGATTGAGCCCCTCAGAAGGGAGACAACTTTATTAGCAAAGAAAATCTCTCTGTGTATTTATTTCAAAGAAATAATTACTTTAAAAATCATAGTCAAGCAATGTAAATGATGTAATTTCAATTTGCTGAAATGTAACAACTTCTAATATCAGGAAAATTAAAAACAACAATAATACTCAGTAAAGATAAACAAACAAAATAACGTACGGGCATAATATGAAAATCGATTATCATTGCTGGTAATTGGGAAGGGATTTAGATTAGAAAATTTACATTTTAGCAAGAAAATTAATTTAATGCTCGCAGCGTAGGTACGATTTTTATAATATGAAACTCCTGCGGAGGAAATATAGATAGATAGATAGATAGATAAATTTGCCCTATTAAAAAATAAAAATAAAAATATGAAGCCCAAATCAATACTGATCTATCCAGTTATGAAAGTAGGACGGTTTCAGCGACAGATTAAAAAGTATGATGCGACAGATGAGTTACATGCTTACCTGGATCATGATTAATATAAACAAACGTGTCTAACGACGTAAAACACATCTACTAACAATGCCGAGATTGTGAGGTAAATAAATAACCTGCTTTGACGATTGGAATTGACCATATTATCCCCACAATGAATTGAGGCCTTAGTTCATGTCGTGATCATTGGGTTAAATTATTTTTTTCTCCTCCAAACCGATGAAAATGCAGGGGAGGAGACGGAAGAATCGAAGAAAGGCCTAACAGGGGGCATGAAATTTTCTCAGATTTACAACAGGGGCAGGAAAGTGAAAAATTCCAACGCATCGGCGTCTGATTCTGGCGTCGTCTCCAGGGCTAATTACGTTGGTAGGAATCGCCATATAGGTAGCAGGCGCTTCCCAGGCCTAATTGAAATTCGTGAAAACATTATCAGTATCCTTTTCTGGGGAAAAAACAATTATTCATCCAAGATATGTGTATTTCCATTGGATGCTGACCCTAGGAGATTTCGGATAAGCCAACACCAAAACATCAAGTACTATCCTACTTACACTATTAAAGTACTATCTAAACCTAAGTCTTGTGAGTCTTTCCTCTATCATCATCATTTAAATGGAATTCGCTAAGCAAAAATTATTCAACTGGACTAATATCACCAAAACTCACCAAGGAAGGTGGTGCTTTGGCAGATTAATTGGTTGGAGCGCCCCAAGCGATATCGGTGAATCAGGGCTTGACTTCCAGTCTTGCAGATGGTAATTTTTTTGTGAATGGCAAACATTCATGAACAGATGGTACTACTCGTTGAAGATTAATGCTTTAAATTTTCTTATCTTTTATGTACAACTTCTTTCCACATTTACTAAATTTACGAGGCATATAGTACCAAATTACATATTCACAACTAACTCTTTCAGTGGTTTCATAATCCATTTTATTAAAATTCATGTTAGGAAAAAAGTAAAAAAGCTTTTATAGTTACTCAGGATTTTGATTTGCGACGAGTGGGCTCTTTTAATAGTCGACAAAATCAAGCTCAGTTATATGAATTATATGACGGTCGTTACAAAAAAATTTCTTTTTTATCTGTTTTTTATCCTATATTTCCATTGCACTTTGAAGTAACAATTGGCTTTATTTTATTATTAAGAACTAAATGAATGACAGTACTTAGTGACGATAAATTAGAGATGCAGATAGTAGATCGGATCGTTTTTCATCTACAGACAGTTATTATTAATACTAGCGTAGTTGCAGTCAAGAATTATGTAGTTTTCTTTTCATTTTGCTATGATTTTACATGCTAAGAGTAATAACGCATTAGAAAAATTATCTACAGCGTTCTGTTTCTTAATATCATCTCGGTGTTTATCAGTTTATGTTGCATAATTTTATTTCCAAACGAATCCATTGTAACATACCTATATCACTTAGCGGATACTAGTTCAACCATAATACACGTATCTTGCGGTAAATACGAACAGGAATAAAGTATAGCACTGATATTGTTTCTGCGATGTATAATAATGGCGAAGTACGATCATAAAAGAATTTTCTACTTCAATTTCCACTGCGTCGATCTAAGATAGCAACTCATTTTCCAGGAGAGGCATATCGATCGAAAATTATTAAGGGAAGGAACGTCTGTTATTTATTTATCTATAGCAAACATTCTCCGTTGTAAGAGAAAATCCAACCAGTCTTTCGTTACACGCTTCTTTAGCCTTCGCAGCTAAACTCAGGTTTTTCCCACAAGTTATGACGCTGACTTTAAAATACCTCTTAAAGCGACGAAGGTGAAGAAAAATTTGCATACTTGAGTGATATAAAAAGTCTCTCGTTCGCCTTCCTAATGTAAAAAAAGGGAAAACATGCACAAAATTAATGCAAGAGGACCCCAAGAAGGGCGGGGTGGAGATGGATGGCAAAAGGCGTTTAGCATTTCCTCTTGCAAAATTTCCATTGTTTTCCGCGTGGACGAATCACTTCTCTCTTCCCAGCCTTTCGCTACGCCTAAGGAAACCTTGAACACGGATTAAGAGGGGTGGACAAATTATACATCGGACTCCGAGGGAGAGAGAGAGCTCTCTCTGATGAAACGCTTAGAGGAGGGATTATGGACGGACGTTTCCCCAGCTTTTGAAACCGACCCGACGTCGTCGATGGACTGCCCTTAATTTAAAACGGTTTCTGATGATCCGTGTTGGAAGTGGGTCACGTTCGTCGTCGGTTGACAGAGACATTTCCTCCGAATGGGAACGATTAAAAAAATAATTTAAAAAATACTCATCCGTTCTCGCAATTTCCACTTTGAAGAGAGGGAATAGTCCAAGAATAAAAGGAGGAGGAAATCATTTTGCACGAAATTGCTTCGGGCTCCTCTGCGCATTCAAATTTGGCAAATACTTCATAAATTAATTTCCGAGAAATATATACACCGCGCTTATCAACGATGATGCTGGGGATATTATAATGTATGTTATAACATTAATTCCAATAGATTTCTTTTGATAAATGCACTATATTGGGAAAAACTGAAGAATGAAGACGCAAATAAAACACTGATACTTTAACAATATCCGGTAATATTTTGAAATACCATCAGTATATGCTTAGAAAGTCATAAAATTGTATAATCCTATGAAGTGGCTGAGGTATTTTTGAACCGCAGTTTAATACACGCTCATACAAACCACGCATAAAAAACGCGTACTTCAAAAATTTATTATATAAAGTGAGAATGATTTTATGCATGTATAAAATTACACTTATTTTTATATGTAAGATTTAAATTTTCAAAAATCAGCAATCATTTCGATATTTCCAAGGCAGACTTCAAGGAAATGAAAATAATACCAGAATTAATCTGAAAGAATATGAGACGATACGTAGAAAATCAATGGAGAATTAAAAAAAATGGCTCATCCATGATGTCAAAAACAGCAGAATTTCCCGAGAAGAGAGGTATACAATCGGCAATCAAAATTGTAAAGCCATTTATTTATAATGAATAATTCAATTTCTACACTTGGCTCCAAAGGAAGAGGGTACTAATTAAAGAGCTAATACTCTTGAAAGATTCATCAGTGTTTAATACCAAATTTTTCAAGCAAAAACTTCCATCAGAATGACTTCCATGGAAGCTTTTTACAGTTAATTTTCATTCTTTTATGATAACACAGGCTATGCTATACATCGATTGTGAACATAAGGGCAAGAAATGAATACAATTGATGAAGAGCCTGACCACTCTTACAGAGACTACGTTCTATTCCTGTGTTCAAAACAAACAACTTATCAAAAATTAATTTAACTTCGCACGATGCTCTACTGAAATGATTGGGAAAAAAACTTAAGAAGAATCCTCATGATTCAGTGCAGTTGGCGATCCCCGAGAATATAGCACACCAATAATTTTTGTCCGAGTACTTTTGTCTACACTTTGAAGCATTTAGAGAAATGAAAGTCTAACATGAACTGAGAAGTACCAAATTTTCATGAGTCGAAAATTAGACATGGTAATCTCAGATAATTGAAGAAACATCATCCTTATTCATACAGTTCACTTCCCAGTTTTTTATCAGGCGCACCAATCGCCGGCGGTAGTTTCGTCGAGGAAAACGGAGGAAGTGAAGATGGAAGAGCCAAATTTTCCCCTGGACGTCTCACAATCCAAAATTCCTAACAAGAAAGGCTCTGCAAATAATGTTGCCTGCATTGTTCGAAATTGAAGGATAATAAACTCGGCTCCAAAATAAAATTGGAACGCAAAATGCGATCTTTGTAACGTGCTCCAGAGCTCAGAAAAATCAAAATAACAATTAGCTCTCTCCAAAGAAAGGCTGCTTCGTGTTTCGGGATCCCTAAAATAGAATATATATAGATAGTAGATTTGATAATATATATCCGGAATTTATCTCGGACCCTTTACATCAGGGAACCTTTACTTTCAATCGTAAATTTTTCATAATCTTCATATGCAACGCAATTCCCCTAAAAAGTGAAAAGTCCCCCAGAAAAATGTTATGTTAACTTAATAGGAGCTATTGATCCTCACAACCCAGAAAGAGGGAAATAATAATTCTATATTCACTGCAGTGTTATTGCGTCAACGTATTCATAGAACCAGAGATTCATAAAAAGGGTCAAATTGACCGTAAACAACTGCTAGGGAACCTTTTTTTAAAGCCTTTTGTCAACATTTGCGCTTTAGAATTGATATCCAAAGGTATAATATTTTTGGTGGCAACATTGCTTTGCAGAAATTTTTATTAGGTATATTTTCACCATTCAGAACATTTAAGGAAAAGTATTCAGAGAAATCCTTTTGTGGAGAGTGGCCTAGTTTATGGGCTCTACATCCATTCCTTTCGTATATAATCCTGTATAAAATATACTAAAAATTTTATTAGCGTTTTTCCTGTACGTGATCATCCGCATACAAGGGTTGGGAGACCAGTTCGTTTACCCGGAAAATCACAAAGGATTTATCTCAAAGATACTTTACCCGGATTATGACCCTAGGGGTATCCTGATCACTAGCCGAGTGCTCCATTCGCTCGGCTACCACGTCGCATATTAAAAAGTAGAAGACATCAAAGTAAAAAAATACTCATGTAGCTAGAAAAAATTAAATTAGGTCGCTTCAAGCTTCATGTTACCTTCTATTCATGGTACTAGCTGAGATATACGCAAGCAGAGCTCATTTTTTAAAATTCCTTGTTGCCCAGATACGCACGGATGCAGTTCAGTTTCCAAAAGCTTAGAAACTCACTAAATTGGCAGATCTTTAGAGGCCTTCTTCAGAAAACGATGCTTTAGAAATTTGTGTTTGTATGTTATCAGATAACCAAAGGTTTTTTCTGAGTAATCAAAATTTGTATTTCTTTCAGGCGAATCTACCCTCTTTAGATAAGTGGTGAGCATGTTCCAAAAATAATCATTAAAAAAAGAAGAAAATTCCTTATGGGCTCATTTTTTTATATTTTAAATAGAAAATAAAGCAATATGTATTCGATGGGTAGGTACAACTTCCCCTGAGAGTTTATTAGTCTATTTGAACGAGAAACTTCTTCCTGCAAAAAAAACAATTATTTGAATAATTTAGCACGAAATAGTACAAAGGTCGAAGAATAAGTACGAATTACAGACGGTGCTCATAAGACGAAGAAGGCGATGGCAAAATGGGATTTGACCAACATAGAATTAGGCATGGTGATTATGAGAATTAACCCAGATGGTATGATTCCAAATAAATCGGCAAATCTGCACTCGAGCGGATACCAAAGGTCTCTCCGAACCTAACATGGATGGATTACAGCAAGAGTGGCAATATTAACGCAAACAGTGGGAGAAGGTGATAGTTTAAGCTTGTGTAGACAAATCTAGTGTCTACACCCTAGAATAGAAACCATTAGACCAAACCTTTCCAAATAACCCGAAACATCCAAGTCGTAAGTGTTTGAAAATAGCGAATAATTTAAGTAATTGATACCTTAGATGCATATCATTGATAAATTGTTATCAATTTTATCAGTAAGAAAAACAAAAATCACGGCCAGAAGTATGCGTCACTCCCGAAATAAGTATATGAGATTCATTAAAGTCCGATAAGGAGATAACTCATTTATGAGTATAGCGGATCTCAATGAATAAGTATTCAACTAAGATATTAAAAACTTTAATTGACTAGATACCGGTTGTAAAAAGAAACATAAGACGAGCAAACTAGAATGTTGTATGAAGTACAATAACGGCTCGAGATTAACTTTCCATGTTCCATTTTAGTCAAAAAGTGCCCCAGAGATGAGGATCAATATAAAGTTCGTTCGAATCAGGAGGTTGGACTATCACGGGTACCCAGGAAGATCTCGCACGAGTAAAACAGTTTGATAGCGGGGAACCCATGAAAAAGTGTAAGGAATTCGTGAAATAATCGTCTAATGATAGTTTAACAGGCAGAATGCTTCATATATGGTGATTTAGCGCCGAGTATAGCTGTCAAAAACAGAAAGTGACGTGAGGGATCCAGGTCAAACAAAAAAGGATCAAACAAAAATGCCGTTAAGAATCTCACGTACCACAAAAAGTGCAGATGAAAAATTTGGAATAGTTCTGTAACTTTGTATGCCAAAAATCAATATTTTCCATCAATTTCTCTAGAATTCAAATGAGATGGTACTTTTTTCACAGTTTTTTATTTCAGGTTGACCGGTTTCGTCACATGTTTCGCTCAGGTCGACCTGAAATAAAAAACTGTGAAAAAATTACAATATCTCATTTGAATTATTTAGAATGGATTTTCACACAGTTAAGCCAGAATTAATCAAGTTTATCATCAATTTCTCTGCTCAAACAAACTTTCGCCCGTAAAAAATTTAATTACCTCTTTTCAAAATTGAACTCATAGTCTGTGGACGTTGAAACATCTGAAAATCCCCATAAGCCTTTCACATATACTACAAATATTTTCGGATTCGTTTTTAGGAAAATGATGCCACCAAAATCTTTCCTTTCGATATTCTCCTCCTTCTTTAGAGGTCCGTGGCTGACGTACGGTACTGTGGATTAGAACTCAAATTGAATCTTCTTTATATTAAAAAACGTGCCTAACATACTCCCTCTTGGATTTAGGTTTAAATATTCATTGCATTTTTCCGCAGTAAATACGAAAGAAAAGAGATTCGACTCGAAAAATGAATTGCTTCGTGTCTCTGTACCAATTCGAATAAATTACATTCGCACAAAAGTAGGGCACATCAGTGGAAAAGAATTCCTTCAAGATTCGAGCGAGTCGCTCACGTAGAACGGATTCAAATTCTGAGAAAATGGAGGACACAAAGTGCTTCAGTCCTTGAGAGAACACAACTGCGCAACGTTCCAATCAATGTGAGAAACATAAAGCTCACTTAAGACTTTGATGTGTGGGGCAAAATCAAAATTTCAAGCATTCCGAAATCCAATGAGAAAGACCCTAATTTTTTTGCGTTTCATGAAAATAGGACTGCATAAAATATCATTCGACCTGCTAGAGTTGCGGGTATCCTTAGGGCGTGAAACTTATTAATACAAGGATATTTGAATTAGTCGAAGTATAGAAAATTTCTTTTCAGGAGATAGAAAATGAAATTAATTTTTTTAGTCTAGAGCAATTCCTTGAAGTCGTACTTTTTTCCAAGTACTTCTAACACCTAATTTGGCTAATACGATATTTATAAAAAATTTTAACTATAAAACATGTAGTCGTGTAACAGATAACCAGTTCCCAATGATCTAGTATCTCTTAATAGTGAAAGATGGAGTGATATCAGAACATTTACGGCACAGTTAGCGCTATGGGACATGTGTGAAACGTAGTTCTCGGCTCTTGAGTAAAATAAAAGACATCTGTTCGCGCATAACATTTAAATCACCATAATAATACAAAGTCCAGAGTTGAAAAAACATTCGCTTAGAAAATTGGCAACTTTTCACTATTATTCTCGTGAGAATTTCAATGAGTGCAATATTCTTTTGTGAATGATACTAAGGCATATTGACTGTTTTTAACCTAAAAGAATTCCATTTGCCTTGATCAATATTTTGCAGTTCAACGTTTTCCTCCATCTAGTGTTAGTTAAAGGCTACACTCATAACAAGTAAAAATATATTACAGTTTTAAATGTATGAAGTTTTTATTATAACGGGCATATTTTTAGGTCACCACGATATCGTGTCTTTATTTCTCATGCGATAACGAATTATTCAATGCGTAAGACTCTCTCAGCCTTTAGAGGACAGGATATTCTATGATCTTTGAGCATGCGGAAATTTGCGCCGAGATCAAACGGGAAGCCTCGACAAATTTCATCTTTATAATTGCATGAATCTCAATTGAGGGCCGTTTTAATTTTTTAGGGCGTATCGCTCAGACGCAGCAGTTAATTATTAATCCTTTAAGTCGCACTAAATGTAACGCTCCGAAGCACACGTCAAGATCAGCATGGCCGTATTATATTTTATCGGGGAAAAAGAATTCGTCCCACCCAGCATCCTCGAAATTGAGAAAAAAATTGTAAAAAAAACAATTAATTACGTCTGGCGTTCGATCGATGGGGACAAAATTCCATTTTTCACAGGCTCTAATTGAATCCCTCAAGCGAGCGGATCTTGGCATCAGCTACAGCAGCAGATGCTTTTTTGTCATGAACTCTTAGAACAAACAACGACAGCGTAAAGTGACTGGGTCTATGAATGGAAGGAAAAATTGTTCTTGAGAATAACACTAGGTAGAAATATATAAAATCGGAAAATACGAAAACATTTACATGCATCAAAGGAAACGGCCCATGCATCATAATCCACCAGAAAAGATCTGGCCTCCTCTTGCGATAAGCTAGACGCGGAGAACGGCTCCCATCGAAGTAGCATTCATCACTGCGAACAAATCTAATTGAAAATTCTGTTCCATTGTTAGAAATAATTTATTTCAATACACATCCACTACATCTTTTTTTTCATGAACTTCTGTATATTTTCACGAGTTATGCAACTCCTAAAACTCTGCAACTCAACTCTCCGGTATCTCTCGACATGTCTGACAGTAAGAGAAAAAAATACCGCAGACAGATTTTTAAAACAATCGTAGAGACATATAGTACGTAAAAATTGTGCAGTTTACAGTACTGACATAGACTAAATCGGGTTATTTAAAAAGATACCAAATTTTTACCATCACCGACTTTTATTCTTTGAGATGTACTGACTACGGGGATCAATCAAGTCTATAAATAGGTAGCAGACTGTAGTACTTCCAAAAAGAATACTAGAACATTCTCCTGCGATACATCTATTCACAATTAGGAATGCTTGTCTTCCACGCAGATCTGCAGCGTAAGGTAAAACCATCTTAAGCTAATAAATATACCGTATTGTATGCCCATAAGCATTTAAACAGCAATGTCAAAGAATATAATTTTTATCCTATATTTTACGATCAACATTTACATCTCCCCAGTCGAATTTTGAAAGGGTATTTTCCACCAGTAACATAGTAAAGAGAAATTAATTGATATGCTTGTTGTTCCTGTTCCTCAGACATGAACGATTTTCATAATAATTCCAACCTATTGTCACACAATAACTTCAGGCGATCGCTCCCTGTTCGATTGAACATTTTTCCAACATAAAAATTCCATATTCTCATCGTTGCATAAAAGAAAAGCTGTCTTTACCTAGGCCTAATCAAACTTTATTCCAAATATGTTTTGCATATATATCGCGAAAAATATTTAATGTCCTTCCGACACACATCCAGGAAGAAAAAAACATACGAAAATTTCTTAAGGAAATAAAAAATTGGTCATTACTTATAAAAAACAACGAGATTTAGTTCTGTAATTTGAATGTAATATTTATTGAATTAAATTTAAAAAATGAAGCGTTATCGTAATACCATTTTTATTATAAGTATACCTGCTCTTGTAATTATGTCTCATTTTTATAACCACTGGGAATCTCCGAATCATTTTTTGTATTATTTTATAATTCTTCACTGTATTGCGAAACATTCGATTGAATAATTTAAATCATTTTTGTCTGGTGCTATTGCTTTTGCATGGTTTATCTGTTAGTAGCCTCAATACAGGATCATTCTTACGGGTTACGGGCTTCTCGTTACTACTCAGTAATTCCTGAAATGAATTTTATTATTATTATTTTTTTGCTTCCATACGCCAAAATCGGCATTACTTATCCCATCTTATGTTAAACTTACTTTACTGACTTCGTCTTTCATTTTCTCATTCATTTTTCTTTCTTCACAGTCTTAGCATTTTTGTAATTACTTCCGGAAAGAATAAAATGAACTCAAAATATAAATATTCAGATTGAGGATTTACGCTTGCTTCATGTGTTTCAAAAGAAAATTTGACTGACATGAGTAAATGAAAGTTAAAGCTGCAGAAACTGAGAGAGTAGATCAGAAGGATTTGCGATTCAAAATTGAAAATGTAATGCCTTTTTAAGAGGAAATGGTATGGCCTACGTTCGGAAGCGCATTATATCTAATCAAACACGTCACTCATACAAGTTTATTCTAGCTAATAGGAAAGAGAAAATTTAACTGTCTGAGCATGAAAATGGTACGATACCAGAATGAGTGTAAGATCCCGAAAAACCACTTACGCGGTATTGCTTAGAATAACAAGGCCAATAGTTGTCAATATCCGAAGGACGTATTATAGAATTATAGCTAGGGATGTGATTGAAGAATATTTCATCTAAGTAAATTACACAATGAAAATAATTATTTATTAGAAAACACATGTATGAATATTCGGACTAGGTATGATTAAATACCGAGCAATAGTAAGTTTATTGCACGTGAGGACAGCATATTTCCCTTGAAATAGGACCGTGCCGTACCTCTGTAATCTTAGAAATCACAGCGGTGAATTTGGTACCCGTGGCACTATGCCTTCTCGCGTCTAAGAGGTAGGTGAAGATCGCCATATTCACGCAAGTACACACTGAATTATAAACGTAACTTTCATAGGAAAAAGTCATAGATGTAGATTGAAACAAAGGATAGGAGAAACGCTTTCTTTAGACAGACAATTGAAGATGTGCAACCCACTATAGTTGGGAGACACTGGGATACTCTTATGATGGCGTGATGTATGAGCAGGGTCTCTTCAATGGAGTTCACCCAGGGATATTAAGAAATGTTTGAGGAGGGAGATTATTTTAACCTGTGAGATGAAATATTGGATATGAACAGACAATTTAATTGGAATGAAGTCAAATTTAACGTTAGCTAAAATAGGGACGAACGGCAGGAAAATCATCCATACCTAACAAAATCAAGTAAAACTTTAACTTTCTATGTCAATGACAAACGAAATTTATTCTTATTATTAGGCAAACTTTTGCAATTTTCCAAATTAAAGCCGTAGAGTATGGACTACAAATACATATTTAATTCTTGTACTCTAAAACAAACGGATTTTTAATGGATTCTGTCGTTTCATTGCTAAAATAAGAAAACTTTAGGCGCTCACCGTGTAGCATACTAACATCGACTCTTCATCTGAAGATGAAAATGGAAACTATAGAATGGACCTAATCATCAACTATAGCGCTCTCATAATTACCGCACGGAAAACACATGAGCCTATGTAAGGCAGCACCCTTATTTTGTACTATGTAGATTAAAAGTGAAACCTAAAAAAATTTGTCTCCTTTGTGCATCGTAATAAGGTGTCAAGTATCTTATCATTATGAATATCCCACCTGTACAGCGCACAACTAAGGATGCCTTTAGAGCAGGTAAAGCTTATAGGTCCCTTAGACTTCCGGAAAATTATGTCGACTATTGAAGCTCCAAGAGAAGATACGTACGACGGGATCAATTTATACAATTCGGAAGAAATTATGTCACGGGTAGAGCTGCGATCAATCATGAAAACATTCAAGGGGTTTCATTCATTTTATATCTTTCTCTAAAGAATCATTCACTGATCATATGTTACAGAAAATAATAGCTTTCAAATTATTATAAAATGTACGAAGCTCTAACATAACCATGAATACTAAAGCAGAACCTTCATAATTAAATCAACTAAATCAACTTCAAAATCAACTAAAATATTTCAAGATCTGAAAATACTATCGTAGGAAAAATAAAAAATAAAGGCATTAAACATATTGAACACGTCAGTATTCATGTATGATCCCGTAAAGTTATGGATAAGGGAAATGAAATTGCTGATATTACTGATGGTACAAGATTTCAACGTAATATCAAATTTATGATTGAAAGCATAGAATATATCAAGATATAGGAATAAAATATGCATATTAGACAAACGCTCAACTTTGATAACAATTTCTGTGAGTTGGTTATCAGTAAATCTTAGTAATAAGAGCTTTATTGTCAAATTGGGACGACAAATAAGCCCATTTTATAAGACCCTGGCAACAATGGGAAATAATACTTTCTCTACGACTTTTACGAAGAAAATACAATGTAGCATAGTAAATGTTTCTAAATTATAATTACCCTCCCTGCTGCATTAGCATACTTATAATTTGCTTTTAGTTTTACGCGGAGACAACAAACAATTATAAATGCAAGGCCTTCTCGAGGCTCAGCAAGAACGTCCATTCTAGAACACTTAAGTCCCCAGATTGGGAGACTCACGGTATAGACCTTTCCCAAGGTTTAATCCTCGTGAGGACGCACGCGGGGCCAACCACGAGCAAGCATTCTAATGAACTTATCAAATCGCCACTCTTTAATGAAAGCGCTACATGGAGTCAGGCCGCCTCTGCGGCGGACCGAGGCTTTCCGAAAGGCTCCAGCGATACAAGTGGCGCGCGCGGGGCCGGCCCCTTATTCAGGCAGTACGTCTCCCTGGGGAAGAAGAGAGCCGGGAAAAGGCGGCAAGAGGGATTTAGTGGCGAAAGCAAGGAACGGAGGCAGGCCTAGAATGAGACTGAGGAAAGGGACTTAGCGTGAGTTTCTATTTGCGTGCAGGGGTCTAACATCTGGGACGACGTAAAGACTTGAGTAATTGCTAGCCGAAGAAAAAAATGCCTGGGAAATTGTTTAGGACAGGGTTTTTTAAAGGAGGAGCTTCAGAGAGCTATCCATTTCTGCAGCAATTAATTTAAAAAATTACACGACAAATTCAATGAATAAATACGACTTACTGTGAGACAAGCCGTGACAGTAACTCCTACGAAGTCACCCAACGACGAGATAGTGCACGCTAATATGAAACTCATAGGGTAAAAACTCTGATGAATGAAACTCACTAAGTAAGAGTACAATTTAACAGCTCGACTGACTAGTTCATTTAGCGAGTAATCAAAGGATCGCAGTTTGATTACTAGTTCTAGATATGAGCTCCTCTGATGCGAATTTATCATGAAAATATGAGAGTTTATACTATGAAAGGTCAAGAGATTGAAAAACTACGAAGTCCCAGGCAGAAACATTAGTCGAGTTGTCAAGTGAGAAAATATACGTATATGACAGCGCCATATTGCAAAATATAACGCAGTAAATTAATGAGAAAGACGGATACCATTCCTGTCGATGGACTTCTTTGCTATTAATTCATAACACAGGTTTCGAACATTAAAAGTTCCTATACTTAGGAAAAATGGTAAATATGGTTCACCCGCGATCACTTCCGATACTTGGCTTGAAAAATTAATGAAATTTTATTATATTATAATATATAGTATATTTATTTAATAACAATTTGCGTATTTTATTACTTATGAATATTATTTTGTTAATTTTTAAAATCTTATCTTACCGAAGAGCTTATTTATTCATGTTTCATTTTTCTTTGAAAGCTCATTTGATGAAATATTTATTCTCGAATGTATATCATCTTCACTACATGGCCTGCTCTACTGCTATCAACTTTGGAACTAATCCAGAAATCTAAAGAATATGCACTCGTTTGCGCATATTTGTCAGATTCCTGGATTCAATGGAAAAATATCCAGTTGGTATCGAATTAATTTAACGGTACATTTAATTATCGAATAATTAGCACGATTGTCATACGATTAATGTGTGAGATTACTTTATTAGAAATTAACTTAGACACACCCGAGGTAAAATGGCAACCGTATTCCTACGGTATTTATCAGTATTTGGTGTTATTTATATTCCAAGAGTATTTCCACTGAGACGGAGGAATACTACCTAGTAGTATTTATTGGTATTCATAACGAATTTATGGGAATTACACTGGAAGCATTTATTGGCATTTACCTAGTATTTATATATTCAATCCAAATATTCATTCGGTTTTTTTAGTATTCTATCCGTATTTACAGGTATTCCTCTGGCTGTATTTATCAATATTCCTTAAGTATTTATCGGTATTCCGAGGACGGGACATCGACAAAATATCATGAAGAGAAAAAATCCACTTTTTCTTCTTATGAAATGAATACCCGTCAAAAGAGGAGGTAAATAAAAAATTAATACTCGGAAGTAGAGAAATTTACTTAATTATGCATCATTTGACATACATAGCATGAGAACGCAGATATTTTTATCATTTCATAGATATATGAAACCAAACAACACACTTCTCACACCAATACAGTCACTTATTCCACTTAGTCATCAATATCATCGTGAAGACGATGGTTGAAATAAACTGCTAATGATGAATAGATAAGATACACAAGTACAAACGCAAAATCCGTCTTCGTTCACGAGAAATTAACGTGGGTATTCACAAGTAAGCCACAATTTTCACAATCACAAACATTCGCGATGCCTTTTCTCATAAATATATTCACTTAATCCGAGATGTACTTCTTGACTTAAGTATTTAAGTGATGCAAATGTGGTATCATGCGGCAACAAAGCGTTCAAATTAAATTATCGCCATCGTAGACCTTTGGCATATACTGTAAACAAGCCATAATTTAAGACACACTCGGAAACATGTACCACTACAATATTAAAACCAATTTGGCCACTATTTACGATAGAAATCGAATATTGATACGTCTGAAGAAATATGTAGCACATAATATCCTCTCCAAGCCGATACTTCTCACAATAAAAGATAAACTTAGCACCAAAACAAGTCGTTTGTCGGTAAATGTTGAAGTGCTGAGTCACGAGGGACCCGAGATACGATCGCGTTAAGTACGAGACATGCCTATATAGTTCCATTACAAACGACTGGTTGAGGAGGTTGGGCTGATGTACCCCATGAAATAATTAAGTAAGTAAATAAATAAGCCGCCAAGACGACAGAGGTTGTCAGTAATTGGAGTTGGTCAATAAAGTCCAAGTACACGATTGCCCTGTTATTAATTACATATTTCTTAGGAAATACGATGGAATATTCCAGGAATACTGTACCAACCCAAATACTGATAAATACGATACTCTTCCATTGGAACACTGCTGGGCATCGTTGTTTGCATTCCTCAAATTCCATGGAATACTGAAGCAATTCTAATAAATGCTGCGCCCTGGACGAGGAATATGATGGAATACCGCGGAATACCGTAGGAATGAGGAAGGAATACGGATAAATACCTATAAATAGAAGAGCAATACAAATAAATACTGTTGCCTTTTACCTCGGGCACAACCGTTGGTGATAACGATTTCAATTGACCAAATTCTTGACGGATTCCCATACAATTATGCAGGACTAAGAGACTTTTATCTTGATTATCACGCTAAATAGAAAAAAAAAACGAGAGAGGCATCAATTCAATGGCATGAATGTTTTCCATTCGATTAGAAGCTTCAGATCGTAAATAATCCTGATCCGATAATCAGGAATTGCTCACATACCACTGATAGCTTTGGTGGTCCGCAGTATGATAAGCCTGTTATTGAGTTACACAATTGGTCCTCAAGGGAAGAGGTCATTGTTTTACGTAAAAATATTCCGATGCATAGTTTGGGAAACAAGACCAAAGAAACTAACAATTGCTATTGCGAAGGAAGTGAAGCTGAATTTTATACCTTAACAACAAAGTTGAAAAAGCTTAGTCTCAAGTTCACTTTCGTAAAACGAGATTTTGCGCCTAAATGATGATGGAAATGAATGAAATTGTTCCATCATCTCATCCATTGAAAATTAAATTGAGTTTAATTTCATTGAAAAGTTATACCTTTGGCTCATTTTGATTGAGAATGTTTCGCAAATAAATACCGCATATAAGACATTTGCTTCAGAAGTAGTCCCTCGGCAAATAAATTTTTAAGGCCACAACTACGAAATTAACGAGAAAATTACAATGATGCCTGCTGCGAACCGACAGTTCCTTAACCAAGTTTCGTGAATTTCAGGGATATATGAGCTCATTTTGACGGCAAATTCGATCCTAAATGCTGAAGAATACAGAGGCAGTATCTCCGAATAACGGAAATTTGCATCGGCGCAGGCACGAACTATTTTTCACATAAGGCAGCATTAATAAAAAAATGTACCACCTAAAAAATTTTGCGTCGTTCGTTGCTTTACCTGTTGTCACATTAGTAGGGAAAATCTTGAAATATTGGAATAAGTAAAAGAGTAGCTGACGCAGCTACACAAGCAATAATTTTAACTTTCGTTTGGCACTACCTTTCGTACCTACCTAATAATAACTGCTCCGGGAACGTTTTCAGTTATCGAATAAATTATGTTACCCAAATAATAACTTTTTATTTGTCAATATTCATAAGTTCAAAATAATAAGTAAAGTCTTAAGACTTTCCCAACTGGAAAGCAGAAAGAAGTTCATTTAATCCTTAATGATCACAATCAAACAACAACTTTAGCTGACCATTCTTCAAAAAATAAATACTGCATATATTACATGTATAATCACATACTTTAGCACTATCTTCGATCGACGCGAAGTCAGTGGATTCTTTTCCCTTATTTCTTTTCTAAGACTATAGTAATCTACCAAATTAATGGAAAGCACTTTGAACTGCAGTCACATTGATGAATTCCAGGCTCCGATTCCACTGCTTGTTTTACTTTATGCAAGCCCTAGGTAGACTCAATTCTAACAAATACTTGCACTGCGGGGAAGTTGAATGTCAGGCGAGGATAGCCAGTTTTATGAGCGGCCACTCTTCTCCGCTCTGCGAGGTGTACCACAAAAAAGAAACATTGGTTCGAGAGCCCTACAAGGTTGGGTTATCCTGCCACCCTATCTCTTCAGAACACCACTCCTGCGCTCCTCAACGGCGAGAATGCCGGACGAAAAATAAACGCAAGAGCGTTAGACTGGAATCCCACATCTTCGCGAGAACCCCAAGCATGAGTGAGGGGAAAAAAGATGAATTTTTGATGCGTTCCACGCCTACCAATTTCTTCTTCTCTCCTGCATCACCAATATCCTTCCCAACAAAAAATAAGGCTACCCGGACCCTTATCTGCGCTCCGACCCCTTGGTGTCCGAGGAAAGAATTTTTTCCACCCTTGCTTTAGCTCATCCATTTCCTCCCACATACTCCCTTTTTATGCTTCCCAGTTTAAAAAAAAACTCCAGAAGGGGGTGGTCCCTAAAGAGCCAGGGGGGCGTGGGCGGCGAGGTGGATTCCCTACAATGGATAGAAATATGAGCAGAGAGTGGAAATTTTCAATTCTAATTCCACTGTTTTTCCTCTGTTTGGGTCTCCTTTAATTTAAAGGAACATTTTTTTGACTCCATGTAAAGCCGGAGAAAAATTACGTGCGCAATTAAACACTTCCCATCCCACCACGCGTTTCACTAAAGTAAATTCATCAAATTCAACATAATAATAATCAGAGTTTCCCTAATAACAGCGGTAAACTTCTGCTGTACCCTAATTAAAATGGTTACCCTCTGGCATTTTCATAGAACTTTTCCCTTTTTTGCCAGAGAGCACCTTAGAATTCTTCGGAAGAACTGTTCTTACACATCAATGATCTTTTTGACAGACCCATCATTTTTCACGGCGTGCTCCATCATCCCTTTACTTCTCCGTGCCTTCTATACTACTATACGCCTTACTCACATACTATCAGCCTTCACCCCGTTTACTATTTTGTATGCATATTTTCTTAAAGTAGGAAATCAAAATTATTGTTTAAAATCGAGAAAATTAAATCTTGAAACTCAAGAAATAATTACGGAAATAACGATTCATCTAATTGAATATCACATACAAAAGTGAATAACCCTCTGATGAAAAGCTAAAGCCTCCAAAGAAAAGGTCGCAATCCGTATTGATGTCAACTAATTAAATTAAAAAAATAATTGTAACTTCCGATATCAACATAGAAAATAATTTATATACCGCCACTCAAGAACCATAACCCAGGAAGATGCCATGTCACGCAGCCTAAAGGACGCAAACTAATCTCCCATTACGGCATCTCCCTATGCAAGTAGGGTCAAGTAGGGTCCGATTGGAGAGGCGGTTGAAGTCCTGGCTAATCACGCGGAGGGCCCAGGTTCGACACACTACACAAGGACTCCGCTCTCAACTTGCGTGCAGTGATGAGAACACTTTAGGTACCGCGTCGGTCCCCATCGCATACTTTGACAAGAGCAGGTTAATTTATGCACCAGTCCTCTCTCCTCCCTTACAACCTATTGCCTTCCTCTCATATCTTAGTACCTCTCCTCTGCGTTTGAAGCGCTGAATCATGCTAATTATACTTAAAACACATACTGTGTCCCTTACGACAATAATAGGTACGTTGGGCATTTATGGAGGTACCAGAATCCCCTTTTTATTTATTACTGTCAAAAAAGACTAAGCTCACTTATAACATTCTAGCTCCTACAAAAAACAAAATTAATATAGAAAAATACTGATTATTCCATCAATTAACTTTTATTAGCATATTTTCCACGTATAGGAGCTGACTTCAACGCCATTTCTTAACATCTCAATAAAATAAGATACACTAAATTCAAAATATCTTATCGTGATTCCATTCATCGTGAAATCTGCTGCTTATTGACTAGTTATCGTAGAATCGGCATTTTATTAGACAGAAAAAATGTCATTTCCTTATAAGTAATTCATTCTCAAATTTAATGAAATGCATATTCGAACACAGTTATTGACAAATATAGCTGGCAAAGATATAAGTTTATTATTTTCATCAAACAGATGACGCTAGTTTTCATTAATATTCGAACTTTGAATCCAATGATATGCCATTCGTATTGCGTTGGACAAACGTGGTCGGTAAACAAATTGATACTTCAATACGTTTAGCTATTGTCGTGATCACAATCAAACACGATCCCTGAAGGCCAATGCGTTAATTTATATGGTAATTATTTTTTCGAACGTCCATCTCCAAAAAAATTACATTAACACACGAGAATCATTTCCCGTCAATGGAACAACATATGCCAGAAATCTCGGAAACTTCGTTGCGGTGTCTAGTCTTGAGCTACCTTCCTGCATTCCATCGTCTTTCTGTGATTTAGACAGCCTACAAACTCTCACTCACGAACTCTATGTCATTCTCAAAACACGGTGATACATAAACTGACTTGGAAGTGCCACCGCTCTGAGGTGTCACGGGTTCTGTAGCTCCATAAAAATGCATAGTATACAAAACTTAAAAAATGGAAGGCGAAACTTCGCTCCTATACACGAAATCATGCAACCATATAATTCATGACTATGTTAGCAATATTATTTAATTCAATTTCATTCGAATAAATTATATAACAGTTTCACTCCCCCATGAAGTAGATTTGAGAGTAGTTACGGAGTATTTCACTATCATTATAAGAACGAAGGCTAAGAAAGTCAGGTAATTTAGGTTTATATTAATTTAGGAGTTATTGATAAGCGTTAAAAATTTTACCGCAGGTTTTAACTGTTGTCATAAGTTACATTTTCCCAAAGTGAAGCACTCAAAGGACTTTTAATTCAATTTGCCCCTAAATATCACCACATCGATTCAAGTCCGTATTTTATACAATTGGAATCATTTAACGCATTCTTAATCTCCTATCACAAACTATGGCAATCATTAAATCTAGATAGCTTTTAGCATACTCGTTGACAAGTATTAAAATACAAGCGACATTTTTCAACAAAGTCGAGGGGGTACACGATACGGAGTTCTGTATAATACGCCGGAAAGAGTCAAAGGCTTTACAAGGTTAAACCAGCAAGATTTCGAGGCTAACCATTTTGCTATGATCAATTATCGGATAGATGCCGTTTCAATCGTTTAGCCGCTTTCCTTTCGTTGGCACACGAATTCATCTCGTCACCATCGGAGAATCTTTTATCAGAAAACCTTGGACACGCACGGGGAAAGAATGATAACCGTTCCAGATTTCTCCGGAGTTGAGATCTTTCTTACACAAGAAGTGCGCCAACGCTTTGCCAAGAGTTTCCACTTAAGATCTCCCAAACCTTTTCGTAGGTGGTACAACAAATCGGGTATTCATTCATCTTACGACATGATAATTCTAGCGTGATTGAACCCAGTTCATTCATTGATTGATCAATCCTAAGATTGGCTAACTGCAGCCCTCCACCTTTCCATATCCAAAGCTAGTTTCTTTACCTCCTGGTATCCCTTCTTATGAGATTAATAATTAATTATGTCTATGAACTTATTCCTGAGTCCATCTCTGGGGACTTTTTGTTCTTCACAAACCAGTTGTATCTCAGGGTCTGTCCAATCCATCTTATTATTTTTTTCTGTGGTGTTCCATGACGTACTTTCCACTTCTCCTCTGCTGTACACATAATAATTTCTTTCATCGGCCATTATATCGTCAGCATCCTCCTCCAGCAACAAGTTTTGAAGGCTTCTAGTCTTTTCTGATCAGCTTTCCAGTAAAAGCTATACGTTGGTAAATACTGATATTTTGACTGACTGCCCTCTTAACAGAGCCTAGCTCTATCCAATACCCACCTGACACCATCATAAATACCCAGTCGGTATCAAACGACCTTCAGTTCATATATGTCCTGCCCTTAGTTTTGAGAATAGAATGGATGCCATTTTGGGGCAAGTAGATAAGTTTATTTTATTCGCGAAATACGTCTAATGGATAATAAAATATTAATTTTTGTAACATATTTTCCATTATATTTTAAATTGGAAAATTAAGGAAGTGCAACGGGCGGCAAAGGAAGTCAAAGGAATAAGTGCTCGGAACAGTGGGCGACGAGTGGAAACGAGGGGAATTAGGAGGCAGAGTAGGTAGCTGGAAGGGGTTAAGAGAGGCAATGGTTTGCTTAAGGCCGACATAAAAAGGAGAATTTTGGGTATGGAATACGGGAGAAGAATGGAAGTGAAAATTGAGATGAAGAAAGGTAAGATTCATGATTTGAGAAGAAAAAATAAATAAGGTCGATAAAAGACTTCACCTGCAAAAATTTAGAGAAATTTTTCCCAGGCATTTAACCAGAATTTTTTCTTTTCTAAGAATCCAATCTTAACTAGAACAGTACTCCAATAATAATTACGTTCAATGCAGCCATACTACATTTTACTCTCAAATTCATTCCCCTCAGCTATCGTACAGTATACTTTTTCAATCATCTATTTCCTACCTTGATCAATGGTTCTACCCCGCGCATTAATCGGGAAAGTGCCTCGATTGAGGAGTAAATCGACAAAAATGCTGGATTTTAATTCCGGGAACGCCATCCTCACCGAAGTGGTTTCCATGCAAGCGGGCCGTCCTGTGAGGCAAGTTCGCAAATACCGGGGCCATTAGTTATTTGAGCAGTAAGTCATCTGGGAATGGGTTTGCGCTCACCTGACCCTCTTTTCCTCGCTCACAGAGTGCAGCACGAGAGCGTTACGAACGCACGCACATAATAGCGAGCACACGATCGACGCACGGCGGGAGAAATGACTATTTTCCCGTCCACCCGCCGTTTCGCGTCTATGGCAAGGGATATGGTTGAAAATTGTCAAGCATCCCCCTCCGCTCATCCCGAAAAAGGGATGCCGACTCCCGGAATAACGCATCCAGGTCCTTTCCGTGGATTTTGACCCGCGCCGGGACGAGAACAAAGTCGGAATCCTTTCATGGATTTGCGGCGGTTCGGCCAAATGAAAATGACATAACTCAACCGAGTTCCGGCGGGTTTTCCCAAGGTATACCGGACCAACACGGACAATATATCACTTAGCGCAATGGATGGTGGCCAGAATTAATTAATTTTCTACATGCCCGGTCCTCTCTGTTGAATAAAATATTCAGCAATCGCGAAGTTTCGGGGCGATAAATATATTTAGGATTTTCTGCACATCCTATTGTTGCTGGCAGAGATTAAGAACCTTTAACTCAGCGTACGTGACTCCACCAATTCACTCATTCACCACCAAATCAACTGGACTTTATCTGAATGCGAGAAAATAAATGACTCTGAGTCCTTAAAAAACTAAATTATATTTTATTGAAATTGAAATTATATTTTCAAAGAACATTTTTGTTTCAAAAATGATTATTATCATAGGCTGAAGTTTCACAGTAATAATCGAACCACAAATTATGATTAGAACCACTTGTGACAATGTGGGTGAAAGCCACTGTCGACCATTCTATGACTGGATAATGAATGCAAAAAGGGAATGAATGTATCGCAATCGGGAAATTTCGCTAACCTCCTGCACGTTATCTCTATCACAAATAAAATTTTTTCACAACTTTTTGGTTCTACTCAGAGTTAATACAACGTTTAACTCTTCAGTCCACTATATTTCAAACCTGTCAACTGTAGGTCAAATATGAATTATCTTTTCCTCTATTTCTCTCTTTTACACTAACCGAGAATATCACATTCTAAAACAACCTTCGAAATCCCAGTATCTTTCATTCTCTGATTTACATTTTTATCAAAATTTGCAATCTTCAATATTCCTTTCTTAATAGCCTTTTACTCTATATCTTTTACCGTTAGGTTTGAGTTTCTCATCCCTTACAGTTCTGCATCTTCTGCCGCTACAAAGAGGTAATGTGAAGTAAGAAGACAAAGATAATACACAGCGTGCTCATTTAGAACGGTGGCTTAATTTACGAACATTCAATTTCAACATTACTCTTAGACTCTTCTCCTTGTAGTTAAAAATTAAAAAAAATGACCTTTCGTATAATAACATACTGTGGAAGACGTAAATTGTGACCTGCCTTCCTTACTCTCCCCGAATTGATGTCATATTTCTGACGCCACCCAGATAATAGTGTATGTAGAAACGTCATTTCAAGTTTCCCCGGAACTGTGACAATTTAAAAAACATTTAAAGCTGGCAAATTAAGTTTTGAAGTTTTACTTCTTTACATTTTATATTGAATTTTACTGAGCAACGCGTGTCAATGCACTGAAAGTGCTCCCTTGGAAAGCTTCAAGATTCTTTGATAGTAATTTCCTTCCCCAGATCATTTCACCGCTCCCATCATTACCTAGACAAAAAATAAAACTTTACCACCTGAAGCTGCGCAGAATTAATAAAACTAACTAGCACTTCAACGCTGAAAGAACATTTTATTGACGGCTTCCTCCTACCGTTTCTTTATCTAACGAAGTTTGCCTACTGCAACTTCCCTGATTAATGATTCGTGCTTCAGAGCGTAGCAGTTTTGAACTCGCCAAGTTTCCCGAATTCGGTAGAAGAGGAAAGATGGCTTTGTGGTGGGGGAAGGCGGAGGGGGAAGCAAAAATAGTGGAAATCCCGTCTACGGGCATTAAAAATCTTATTCATATTCATGAGTTGCGGCGAACGTGTTTGCAGAGATTTCCCAAGAACAAAGGACTTTACAAGGTATTTTTTTTATTTTCCATGCCACGGTACAACGCTCCGTGATTCAGACGGTTCGTGGACCATGAAATGAGATGTTCAAAAGCCGAGAAATATCTGCAGTACGAACGAATTGAAAAACTTGATGAATTTCATACAAAAATAACAACAACGACAAATAGCGATCTATGCTAAGAATTAATTCCACAGAGTGAATTTAGTAGTTTTATCCGGTCTGTGAGTAACTTCAACTCAATAATGGGAATCATGCAATTTTGCGAAACATGGAAATTTTAAGTTTTCCCTCAGAGTTCGCTAGGGCTCATTGCACACTATGTAATAAAAGAAATATATGGTGGAACTCAATGCTTTATGCAAATGATAATTAATCCTCATTGTTTCGTCTCCACGATGGTGTTATACTTCATTATAGTTTGAAGCACAGCAACTGGTTTAGATTTCATTTTAATTGGGATTAGTGTTTTGTAAATCCTATTGCATATTAAATAGCCTACGAAAAGTAACGCCTGAGTTTGGCATTCAGTGTTCGAAATAGATCAACTATTAGAGGATAAATTAATATTTAATGGAAACAAAATAGGAAAGGGTAGAGAGAGTATTTGTGGGTGCATTAACAAAGCGTAATGATCAAATAGTTCATTTATCGCTAAAATATAATATAGCACTCCTGATGATTAATGTTCTGATAACTTACTAGCTCTCTATTAGCTATAATAGTCGAGTGTAAACTGGATTACACTGATATGAATGGGTCAGAAAATTTGTTTTAGACGCTCAAAGACGAAATATTATGGTTACATAACAACTTAATGTTACAAATGAAATGAATAATTGTCAAAACGGTAATAGTTCGTAAATATTCATAAAGTTTTATATTTCAGCAAGGTTTGGCCTAATAAGACCCATCGAATTATAACTGGTTTGAATGATACCCTAGATAGAGAATGAAGCTCTAATTTTCGTGTTTATGTTTAGCTAAAACTTGGTCGATTGCTTTGTATATGTGTGAGACGACAGACAACTGAGGCAATTTTGTGCAAAATTGCCTCAGTTGTCTGTCGATAGAAAAAATGATGCAAATTGGCAAAGTTTAGTTTTAAGCAATAGGAATTTACTCATAATGACATGCACCACGGGATCAGAGTTTTTATGCCATTCAATTGACGAAGAGTTTGACTTAATATGATGACTTAAGTAGTAGAGTCAAGCTTGGAAGTAGTTGTCTTTTAAAAGCGTGATGAGAGAGATACTTGTGTGGAAGAGGTTTTCCAAGTAGCGGAGAAGAAAGAGAGAGTGAGAGAAAGAGAACCACATCGTAAGAAACGCTATCAGCATCGCTGAATTTCATTTCAGAGTACGGAAAGTGTCTACAGTGCGGTCAACAATATTTACTTTCCAAGCAAATCTAGAGGAGGTAAATTGAATTGAAAGTCATGAAGAGTTGGAAAATCAACGAAAATGATAGACTGACAATTTAAAAGTCGGAAATCGAGATTTGTGACCTTAATAACCCGGACAATGGAACGGAGAGACTATAGATCTCCCACGTACGGGCCAGTTCGTAGACATTTGGCTCTTATCATGAAAATTGAGTGTTTTACCAACTAAACAACGGCCACTACGCTTTATTGCTACTTAGTTTGTTAAAAGTGTCCAAGAATCCACTGATGAATCTCTGTTATTGCCGAGATTCGAACCCGAGGTCCCAAGATGTTAAGTCACCACGCCAACTCAGTCGCAGCTGCAAAATCCTTTCAGACTAATCCTGGCAGTGACGGATGGGGGCAGATTCGTTAGATATTGGATAACTTTTATGCCCGCTCTGGCACTGTCGTTCGAAATGGATCTCCTACCACGAATGGCACGACATCCATCTGCGTTCTCTTCAGCGAAGCGTTCCAAGAAGACAAGGAAGCGTTGACGAATCGCCGCGGCGGACCGCATGCGATTAAGGATTGAGAAAACGAGAAATGGTTGAGGAGAGCGAGAGAGAATCTACGGCACAAACCGGCTTATTCTATTTCAAGAGCTTAATTGCCTCTCCAAAATCCCTCTCCTCCTCCTCGCCCCGTCTCCTGCTTCTTTCCATCAACCCGGGAGCTCTCGTTGCGTAATTGCTTTTCCAAGATCTCCACAACGTAAGTGCGGGGGAAGACAACGCATTCTGTTGGCTTGTTTCTCCTGATCCCATCTCTCTTCCCATCCACTGAAAGGCCTCCAGAAATTTCAGAAAAGTTGAAGGCGTGAAATAATGAAGAAAATACCCATGATCACAACGCTCATGACACTCGGGACGCAACAAAAGGCAAAACCCACAAAGCGGAATCCAAGGCTTTGCACGAGGTCAATACATATATCAGTTAAAATAGTAAAATTTGCAGTCTCTCACCGCGGTTAATTGTCAATGGTCAAATAAAATAGTCAATCACCGCGTAAATATTCTATTTATCTATAAAAATTGAAGGTGAGAAATGATAAAGAAAATATCCTGGACAGGCGTTTATCTTTATGGCACTTATAGGCTATAGTTGCAAAATCCGCAAAAAGGAATCCTAAGGCTGTGAACGATATGAATATATTAATAGATTTAAGGAAAACAATTTTGCAGTTCTTACCGTTGAAATGTTCAAATTCAGCGAAAATATCCCAAGTAGATCCCCCCAAGTCGAAATAAAGGCGCTTCTCTTACATGCCCAGCAACAAAACAGAACATTCGAGTATTCCAGAGAGCCACTTCTTCTCCTTCCCGCCATTTCTGATTCTGAAGTATCAAAGTTATTTTCATACTCCTCTTTTCTGGTAGGAAAACTTCCTTCTAATGGATACTAAGGATCGTTGGTACTGAGAATAATGACACGTAAGACAGACAGGTTAAATAACTGAAGATTATTTTGTAGTTTCTCGACGAAATAGCATTTCAATTCAAAAGAAGAAATTAAATAATTTAGAAAACAAGTCGAGAACTCGCGAGTATTAGGCCATCCCAACGGAAACTTACCGAGAAAATGCATTTTAATGAAAAATTCAACAAAGCCCGGGCGATTTTCGACCAAAATATTTTTCTACAGAAGCATTTTACTCGATCGGTAGCGACAGCTGAAGTTGGCACGTTGGCATTGAGCCAGCTTTTAAAATCAAAGGACAAAGGTTCAGATTCCACCTCGGATACGTTGTGCTTATGTAACGCATCCATGAGGTGATTTACTAAGTGTTAACATTTACGTTTTTACACCAGTAATGCCACTGTATTGGACAAAGATTATATGTTTCAAGACGCGATGTAATATCAGATTTTTGCGATATATCAGTGATGTAATATCTTTTCTAGTGTAAAGATCAATCTAGTGGTATTTAATCGCACGAAAATCACGGAGTAATAATAATGGAAAATGAAATGAAATAGTACGTTACTTATTTTTTCGGAAATCTCGAATGCTATAATGACAAGATAGTATTCGTCAATATCATTGCTATAACTCCTTGGGTTACGAGGTGAGCCACCGTTGAAGTGATAAGATCCTTTGATGAAAGGAACGAAAGGATTTAAAGAAAATAATTTGACAATATAATAGTTTAATTAGAGAGTTGGGAGGCTATAGAGCTCAACGGCGTCGAAAGTATCCAGGTTTACTGGCGCATAATCGTCACAACTCCTCTGTGGGAATGCGCTTAATGCACTTTTAGCAAGATTTGACTCAACGACCTAGGCCTTAACGTTAAGGAAAATATATCACCTTTCCGAAGATAACAAAGTATTAGCCACTAAAAGCACTACTTTTCAAGATATTGCCTAAAAATATCAACCATTTAATACGGAGAAATGTAATGGTTATGCACTCCACAGAGACAAACGAGTTATTTTACCGCATAGATATCGTCTAAATTTATCAGTGTTCTTTGTATAAATTTTTAATGATTTTAAGAATAAATTGATTACTCACCGCAGTCAGTTTTACAGAATCTCTAAAAATTTATCGGTTGTTAATCTGTTTTCAGTTAAAAAGTTAAATTCAAACAATCAAGCACGCATATAAATTTTACACAGAGAAAATACTATAACTGCGAAATTAAAACTACTAGCTGAATAGCGGCCCCAATTCTGACTCTGGGGTAAATGGAAGTTTCCTCAGATTGACAGCCTTTCATTGAATGTGATCCGCCGGAAGTCACCAGTAGAGGTGTGCGGGATTTCCCGAAGAGCAAATATTCGAGCACCATTTCCGGATTTTTCGATAAGGAATTTTATGTTTCATTTAGTTAAGAAATTAAATATCATACTTATTTTTTCAAAAGGGGGGGGGAATAATTGCGATTCCTCAGCCCCATTTTCCCTCCCACTTTCTCGCTTTCTGTCCTCCTATCTCCTTTTCATCTGCCGCGAGTAACTAAGCACACCCTTTATCCCTCAGTTAAAGTCCTGTGCGGAGAAACGAGGAGCACAGTTGTTGCCACCGAGGATCCCTCGTTCGACTGCGGTGCAATCCGGGCGGATTTGGCGTCGTAATTGGCTCCAGCGTCGCCCCCAATCACATCGCCCGAAATTGAAACAGTTTTAGACAGCATTAAAAGAAATACCACATCAGTTTGAACCGCGGCGTAGATCCCTGGGGGACCCCCGGGCCTGTCACCCGCGGCGGGAAATTGAAAACTACACAACGCGCGCATCCCACCATGTAGACCCAATTATCCTGTTTTAGCTTTGTTTTCTATTTTCCTTTACTCAAATGAAGATCGGGTGCATGTGTAAGCATAATTGCAACGCGACGTGCCCCTCTTTAAATCAAGAAATACCGTTTGGCAGGTTGGTCGAATGTTTAAACAAAGGTTAACCGCTTAAGGAGATGACACCGGCCAAAGAAGTAAATCTATACTATTAAAAATTGTGGTGGTGTCTCTATGTCCGTTACTCCTCTCCACGCTAATGAACTGGTTGATCAGAAATATTGCATATTTCTAGCGTATGCACTATTGAGCTATGGGGTAATATATGAAAATACCTCAATAGCCCCTCTGAGCCTTCTATTCGTTCTATATTATAAACCCATAGAAACATTCTAAAATATCAGGGCAAAGGTTTCTTTTTTGCATGATTCGATCGTATATGCTTAGGAATGCGACAGGACTCTTGGACTCGTTTCAAAATTTGCAACAAAATCAAAACCCTACAGGTAAAAGCGGTCTTATAACATATGTGAAGTTCATTTTTACCACTAGTAGACTATATACTCTATAAGTATATACTAGTAGACTATATCTCAAGTAATATTCAATTTGGAAATAAAAAACGTCAAAATTAAACTGTAAATTAAAGTTTTAATGCCTCAAAACTAACATTCAGGAAAGGACCTTAGAGCACCTGAACCTTCAATTTCCACTTGATAAAAATATGATTGTAAGTGGGAAGTAAGATTCTCTTATAAATATATAGAACTGATACATTATTTATAACTATGAACTCTTTCTTTGAGAACCAACGGGTGAGTCTACTAGTAAGCTAGTATTTTCACATTTACATAAAAGGAAACAGAAATAAACTTATCTGATCATGAAAAGTCTCACACCATTTCTAAAACAAAAGAGCTCTAATTAATCTCGGCGTATTTTTCTGTCATTCAAAAATGTAATTTCACCACCGACGAAACAATTTTTTTCCAGAGAGATAAAATAAAAGACTATCAAAACTTCAAATACTTTCAACTTTTGAGCTATTATTACATACATAAACGACGTAATAAGTTCTTAACAAAAGTAGCTCTTCTATTGGTTCATCAGAATAAATAGAAGAATTATATTGCCCTAACGTTCTTCATTTAATCTTGTTGGTAGAATGCCGAAGTAACTGATATAACAAAGATTGGGAAATCGTTGTTTATCAATTAACTCCCAAGCAAAGAGCGCAGGAGATTTAAAACTCACTTCAGAGGTAACGAACAGATTGATTAGAGGGGCCTGGGAATGAAAAGTTTGACCAAAACTAATTGGGAGCTTTGCGCTCAATGGGGCGATCACTGCAGTGAGAGCTCTCTCTCGTATGCACGTATACTAGAAGAGTTTATGACGTGGGTTTTGATAAAAATAGCCCGATAGGGTGACCCGAGTGGTGTGGAAGACGAACGAGGAAGTGCTGGATATGGTTGCTCGGCAAGGGGGGAAAGGAAGTCCGTGGAAGTGATTCGAATAGAATAGAGGGCAGATATGATAGAGAGTGGACAGCGGACAGATACATGGGGGACCTATGGACAGAAATAGGGTATAAAGAAATCAACAGAAGCCTAATGGCGAGGAAGTTATGTGAAATTAGGGGAAAAGATTTCCATAAATGGATAAATTAGGAAAAGGAGTATCAAAAATCATACCAATCAGCCTGTACAATACTCAAGTATTATGAGTTATGAGATTCAGCAATTAAGAATGGCAGAGTAAAATGAAGAAAAATGCAGGCCTATTTTGAAGTTAGGTTCGATGAGATCATAAAGAATATTCGAGGGCCGATATGAAACTTAAATTACTGATCTATATGTTTTGATATATTGGGATGATTAACTAGTGGTGCATATTATGGGACAATACTGATTGCGTGAAATTTCTTGTTTATTTAGCATTAAACAGTTAATGGGGACCAGGGAATGTAATTGCTGCGGAACAAGATTGAAACAGTATACCTTTATGAACCTCGTTGTCAATTCCTATATTTTATGAGTTAATCGCTCAACACACATTGAAAGTCCCACGAGGCATAGGGAAGTTTATGAAAATTTTCTATTTGGCATCGAATATTCCTGTCACGGAAAGAATTTTATCATACGTTTCAATGGCTGAGAGTTAACTCATCTCATTCAATGCCAATCTAATATTAAGTTTCGCATTTAGGGGTAAATTCATTTCATTACTCGCCGTGATATTGCATTTGACAGCTCGGCCTCCAATCTAATGCAAGCATATTACGAGGCCAGAGGGACGTGTATATTCACTCTTAATTATTATAATAAACACACAATACTTCCGATTACACCTGGCATTAGTGGTTAAATGACCAGCGTAATTTCAACCGAGCTGAATGTAAACTGCAGATACATTTTCCCCGAAAACCTAGTGTTACAGAAGATAAAATTATAACCTGCCGTTAACAAGTCACGATAAAGACGATTTAAGGACTAAATCACAACTCGAATGAAGCAAACAAAGCTAAAATAACACTTGCATGTATTATTATATCAATTTTTTCTTCAAAGTTAGGAAAAAATTAAGTCGTAAACCATTCTTTTTACTTACTTCGGAGATAAATGTTTAATGTTGTCATTTTTACAGGATATTGATTATTGTTGGTAACAATATCTCTTAACCACAATGCAAATTCCACAGATTACCCCAAATATTCATTTTCCAAAAAATCATTACTCAGGCGTATAATTATGTGACGAAAAAGACGAACAAACACTCATTGACTCATAAATTGGAAAGAAAAAGAGATGTTTGTCGCTATTTAAAGGGAAAAGCATAGAGCTCTCATCGTTAGCGGAGATTCATTTTATGGAAATGAAATAATCGGCTTACGCCAAGAGCACAGAATAATTGGTATCATGACAGCTTATATTTACGAAGTATTACTGAATTCATGCGGTAAAAATGGGGAAGTTGATCCCAAAATGAGTGTAATTGATGATTATGACAAGGTCCGAAAATAAATTTACAAATGAACTATTAGGAACATTAGTGCGCTTGTTTCCTTATTTGCATAGTAATTACACTCATAGAAACAGCTTCTAATTCGCGGTGAACTGTATATTTAACACATCTGTAAAAATATGCGGTATTAAAGACATAAATAACTGAGAGTAGCTTATAATAAATATACACTGCATTGAAAGATATTGAAAAAATCAGAGAGGGGATATTAAAAAAATTACTCTCGTACGATAATATATACCACGCGAACTGACTTGAGACTTTTTTTCCAAAATTTTATTTGATGACTCACGATAATTAGCACTTTTCCAATTGAAAAGAGGCACAGTGATAACAGCATGGATAATCATGAAGATTCTCTGCAAATGCTAATTATCCAAGAGAGAAAATAATTTTAGATAGAAAAGAGCAATCATGGAACATGGTATAATCACGCTAATTACTTTCCCTTCCAAAATTAAAAAATGGAAAATTGATGGAAGCACACACAAAAACACGCTATGGTAAAAATCACATGGAAACTGCCGGAAGAAATAATCATCCACTTGACATATTTCCTTATGGGTTCTCCATAATTGTAACGGAAAGGGAAGAGACTACATATGATATTATCGTCTTATAAAATGAAAACGTTTTTGGTAGAAATATGCAATAAAAAATAAGTCTTTGGAGAGTATATACACCAAAAGACCGAAAAGAATAATTTATGATTGAATCCAGGCGATATATAATTTGTTTTGTAATGGTAACAACTCCGTGCTTCAAATTTGATAAATGAAAGAAATACACACAAAAACATGCTCTGATGTCAAACAAATAAAAACTGTCCGAAGACACTCATATCCACTCGTCAGAATTCCACAGAGAATTTTCAAAATAGCAATTGAACGGATACACATCACAGCACCAAAACTCCGAGTCAGATTTCCCAAGTTGCACCAACCTTTATAAGGTCCCAGATATCTCAGAGAGTGCGTCAAGTCCCGCTCCTTCAAGTTCCACTTCTCATTTGGACAAAACGGAAGAAAAGTAAAAAAACAATTCCTTTCGGACTCCGAGACGGGAGCTCCTCCTGGAATATTTCGAACTGCCTCACGTGGCTGTTAACGACAGACTGACGGTTCCCACGTTCCAGCCTGCGTCCCAGCCTGGGTCTCGTCCCGAGTGACGTAGCTCTCTGACTTCCTCCCCTTTGAAGGCCTTCGAACTTTGCATTCAAAAGGCTGCAACAAGCATTCTCCCACCTTCAAGACTCCCTCCCCCTCTCTTCCCCCACCACCAAACCACCCGCAGGCAGACCACTCCCACCCCTACCCCCCCAAAACATCGCCAAAGAACGGAGATAGCCGGCCCGAGTCGACTGCTTTACAAGATATACGTTCTAAGTCTCGCCGTATCCTTTTGCTAATCTCTGCACGGCCAAGACGATAGGGTGCGCATTGTTGCGTGAACGGGAGAAAAGGTGAGTTTTAAACGACGCGAGCCGATTGTTCCGCGGCGGTCAATGGCAAGAAGAGGCAGAAGATCTGAACGTTTTATTGTGACGGGACGTTTTCATTGGATCCATAAGGTTCCACGAATATCAGGTGTTTTTCTTTCAGTTTTGTGAACAATGAAATTTCGCGAACAATCAAATCAAGGGAACGGGAGGTAGAGGGATGGGGATGCAGATGGTTTTCCCCGAAAATGTGATGCACTGCGTGTGAACGTTGAAAATGTATGGAACACATCGTCTGATTGATTTCTCTTTTGCATTAAGACACAGAATCATCTTTTGATAAAAATGTTTGGAAAAACTTCAGCTAAAGCATCGAGAGAGGGTTAGTTGAAGCTCTAATAAGGTGCGTTATGCGGTTCATGAAACTGACCAATTGAAAAAAAAAATACTTAAAGTATTTTGTGTGGAAAAGCAAGGATGAGGTAGGTGTATGGAAATAGAAGCATATGATTGTGATTTTTGAACAGAACAACAGTGCAACATTTGATTGGACAGAGAACGCTGGTAAGTGAAATAAGGAGGAAGCAGCCAATATGGGTGGATGGCGTGCTGGTGGGTAAAGAAATTTAAACGATACCAGAACTAGCAACGGTGTATCTTTTAATCAGTCACCCACAAAGGCACAGAACATTGAAATTCCCCAAAGAAAATATTAATCACATATACTGAGGGTGGTCGCTACCGTGGCGAGTCCTCCACCCCTGTGCATTTTTGTAAGCTTTTAAGGGAACAAGTACTGCCGGACGTACAATTTAACGAGCACATTCCGCGAGGTTGAAGCTTTAACAAAATGAGATATATGTTCAATCATATTTTTAATTTTGAGGATACCGGAACTAGCCATCGTATTACCTGTACGGAGTCAACCACAAGTGCGAAACTCTACAGAGAAAAAATCACTCGCCTCAACCGGGGCTCGAACCCTAATGACTCGATTTGCGGTCGAGTGCTTTGACCAGTTAAGCTATCGAGGTGCAAAAAGAGCGGATATCTTATTGTGCTAAAGGCTTGACTTTAACCTTGCGGACTTGCGGTGTTTGTTGAGGCTCCACGATAGCCGATACTCATAAATGATAGGCATAATGGTAGAGAAAGTCAAGCTGGCGTTATCGTGCTCATAACGAGAGGCGCCATGGAAGTACTCTCCACCGAGCATCGAGTAGATTTACTCAAAAAAACCCCGTCACTTCTGGGATTCGAATTAGAGCTCTCGGGATGGTCAAATAGCATTCAAGTCAATTCAACACAGCGTGGAATCAAGTTCACGGTACATTAGATGATAATAGACATGAATATGAAAGAGGTAAAAGAAAAGTACAGTGTTAATAGTCAAATATTGGAAGCATGCAGTTGCACGCAGGAAACGTTTAAGATAAGCCCCCTCCTTCAAGATGAAGAAACTATTGGCAGGATAACCAAAAGACTTCATATTCATCTGCTATAAGGCATTTTACGATTAGACAGCCTCTCGAGGTAGCCGAGGTCAGTTGGTTACGCGATGGTCTCACAGTGATTATCTTTGAAATTAGTTTTCGATTCGACAATCGATTCAAGCTGGCAAACATTACGCTGCAACGTCGGCGAGTCACCCACGATAACCGCAAGCAGAGCTGATTAAATACACAGGGTATCCAAAGAAATGGTGATTCTCGGATGTCCAATAGTAGAGCACCCCTAGGGGAACCCAAATCACCCCATGTATGTTCCACAATTTACTGCAATTTCCGGATTATTACTTCTTTTCCAGTATTGTTGCTATACTACTTGTTCCAAGAGCTATTTTGCCAATATTGACAAAAGTTAGTGAGATACTATCCTGATTATTTTTTTCATATTAGCTTAAAGCGGCGCCTATCTGATGAAGCAATACTCATTTCCGTAGGTCTCATTGCGTTAGAATAAATTTTGAAATTAATATTTCCTTGGAAACCAAAACTTACTGACAAGTTTAAGGGCCATTTAAAAAAATAGAAATTACATTTATTTTTTCCGAAAATTAGTTTTAAATCTTTCTTGGATTAGCAGCATTTAGTGCTCAAATTTTTATCAAATTATCTCAGAGGAATCATTCTTAAAGTTAGATCCAAAATGTATTAAGTACAAAATTATAGATCTTAAAGCATACCTAGATGTAACAAAGTTTCAACAAATTACTATTGCGCATATCGTATTTATCACCAATAACAATAACCTGCGCCTTCCTCCACAAGATACATTTTTCTCGCTAGGCTCGCTTTGTCGCCGTCGTTGGGAACTTGGGACTATGGTTCCCGACGTATTCCGAGTACTAACTCGAAAACTACGAAATACCACACTGGATACTGGGAGGTGCTTTGGGATCCTCTATGGGTGCTCTACCTCAGAACTTCCAACAATCCATATTTCGTGGGATTACAAGTATATTTTACAATTGTTCAAATACTAAAATGGGCAAACTCAATTTCCAGACAGCATACAATAATTACTTGTTGTACAAAACATCATCAGTTTTTACGACAAGGGGATTTAGTCGCTGCAGGCCTAGATTCCTTCACATCCACTACTACCTGTTTTACAGTGTTATATCCATCTGAATTGGGTCAATCTCACAATCTCTTTGTCACCTATCCTTCCTTATTTCCCTTGATTTGGTATACTGTTAATTAATTCATTGAGTGTCAGGGAGCACCCTTTCAATGTGTTCTTTTTTCAGCACGGCGTGGTCCACAAATCCCTCTCCTTACTGGTATACTACCACATTTTTATGCTATTTTTTCATGAAACGAGGTTTGCGGGTTTAAATCCCGCCTCGGGACTTAAGATATTTTTATTTTAGAAAGGAGAAAAGAGCCATTTAGTCGTATTTAAACTACAAAAAAATGAATCATCGCTTACTCACAGATTTTGATGGGAGTGTAATAACAAAAATATTTACCTAGAAATTATCTTCAGATAAGAGGGCAGTTTCTAGGGATGGTCACCTGGTTCATTACGTGGCTCCTATTACTGGGCATACGATTAGGGTGAGAATAATTTAATAGGTACAGTAAGGATGCGTTAAAACCAAAGATGACAAGAAAAATGGAAAGGTGTGGGTAGTGCTGCGTCCAGGTCCGGATGCATTTGTGGAAATGATTGTCAGATTTGCTGATGATGATTTTTGTTAAGCAGTATGCCAAAAGATAAGAATTCATGCGGAGAAGACATCGTGACAAAGATGCTAGGAAGAAGACAATTCAAATGTGAACAAACGCAATGATATTCTACAGAAGACTGAGAGACATACATACAGCTTGAGAGTAAAAATACGAACAGGTGGAATAAAGCAGGTACGGGAGCAATAGTTTCAGCAAGAAATCAAAAGGCTCAGTCCAGGGTTAGTTCAGTTTGATTAACTGAATGAGGAATTTACACCCGACGACTTTGATAAAGGTTTTAGTGACTATATGATGGCAAATAACAAAGGAACGATTCAAAAATAAATATAACCTTGCGTTATAAACAAAATTTTACCTTGAAAATGAATCTTATGACATATTCACCCCGCAGTTTTCAATATCACCATAATTTGACTCCCTTAACGAACATATGTCTGTCTTTACAATAATAGCGAATGAATTTACCATAAATAACCAATGTAAAATAGTAATGGCACCTAATTTTTATGGCATTTAATGGCATTTAATAAATACGATGGCAGATTCCATTCAGTACCAATAAATGTTAATTTACACGTATTTTAAACATGAAAAGATCACTTTTTACCAGAAATGAACCGGATATGAAGCGTGGAAATCTCAGACGGGTAATTTGAGCCTACACGAGTATAAACTTATTGGAGCCCAAATTATATATTGAGCGGGCTGAGACATTAAGGGAAGAGACTATGAACATTAATCTCTTTCCAGCAGCACATGTCAACTCTTGGTCATTAAAAAAAGATGGGAACAATGGACAGAAAAACAATTGAATATGTGGTTACTATGCACCCTGGAAACGCGAAATTACGAGAATTTGAACCTCTATCCTGGACGAAAATGCAGCAGATAAGCACACAAAGCCTCTAAACAACTTATCTTAATCTGGAAGTATAACGGCATTGAGAGATAGCCGAAATGAAAAGAATGACAGGTTCAAGGTGCAATTAACGCCAAAGCAGGGAAAGAAGCGCCTCACATGCTACCTCCACGTATTTCATACGTCTGGAATCCATTAAAAAGTTCTCTGACCTGCAGTTCATTAAACTTAGAAGAAATGTCAAAGAGTATCGCTCATAGCCCGGGCTACATTACTTCTATTCGCAATCATCCAAAGACCGGCCAAGGATATGATCTACTACTGTCTTACGGCTTCAGGATTTCCTACGCTGACCACATTGTGAAACATGATTGCACTAAGTAAGGAATACTAACCTAAAGGACTTCCATTATTATTACGAAACAGTATATTTTGGCATGGAAATACCATTTAATCGGCTAATGGCTCGTTCCTTAGTTTTTCCAGGAAACGCATGAATTTGAAATAAGTACGTCGCTTCAGTCATGAGGGTAAAGCTGTGACTTGTAAAACTAGCCTCCGTGAGTACGAATCCTTGCTCGGATAAAAGTATCGTTCTGTCTCACTTTATTTAGCAAAAATAACCTTCGAGTTTGCTTTACCAAATACCTATATATAAACCAATTCAAAATGAAGATGAAGACACACACGTCTATCATTCATCTGTGATGGAATTAATGGAACGGGAAAGTAATGGGTGAACGTAGTGGAAGACAATCTTAAACGAAAAAAATTGCGTTCTTAAAAACAGGAGGGCGGGCATTAAGCAATATGCGAGTGTAACTGAAGCAAAATAAGTATGCAAGAGTAGGTAAATTTGGAAGAAATTATTAAATCAGATCCATTTTCACATTTAAAATAGATAAAGACGCTGTTTGGACTCCACCTATCCCGAAACGAAACAGTGTGATTGGAGTGCAATTATGTATGCATGATGCGATGGTTGCCCAAAATGTAATGCCCCACATTAAAAAAAACTCACTTATAACAGAAATCAGTGCGTTGAAACGGTCATCGAGAGACGTATCTTCGTTCGTTGCAAAGGTATGTCAGGTTTTCACGATGCGACCGTACCTAACATCTAAGTGTTCTGATCCAATTTGTAGACTTTGCAGAGCCCCAGCTGCAAGATTAGGTTTGCAAGTACCGTTCTGGCACCAAAAATATAAGAAAGAATGAAAAATGATTTTTAAAAGGTATAAAAAATTAAAAATTAAATCACAATTTCTCCTCTTTCCCTATCCCTTTTGAATAATGACAGTAAGTAATTTTCCACAATGCTGCTCTGGCCGGTGAAAAGGCAATATGCGCAGTGTAAACCTGGCGCAATAACCAAAACGAGGACTGATACCGACAGGGCATACACGCCCTGGTGAATTGCTAGATGAAGGCAATAGAACTTGAAGGAGATTATATGGAAAAAATTGAGTGAGTAGATAAAACACCATTCTTTGTATGAGCTAATTTCGTAGAAATAATTTTGTAGAATGAAAAGTTTTTGAGAAAAAATGCGGGGAATTAGATTTAGGTAAATCCTCGTAGTTGACGATGTCATACGGCATTGGGAGAAGTGAAAGGGATGGGAGTATTATATTGTTCTTCTGTTTAGTCGTACCTCATCACTGTCCAAGTTCCTTCGCCATTATCTCACGGGAAACTTGAACATTCACTCATATCTCGGAGCCATGTGTGCATACGCAAACGCGGTGTCCGACAAGTGAGGAGAATTGAAGAAGGAAATCACGTACAAGCCGACGTGGAATGACGTGACGGAACCATTCCCTTTTGAAAAAGCAGGAACAAAGGGAGATTAGTACATTTTTTTACACCCAAGAAAAATCTCCTCTCATTGCGTGCTCTCATTGTTTTTTCCCTTTCGGTAAAGAGGGTCAAAAAACCCTGCCGAGAACAGGATAAAAGGGGTGAATGTCTGCTTAACTTCCTCGCGTTCCTTCTCCCTCGTATCTCTTTGCCATCCTAGTTCGCTTATCCCGCCCAAGTCTTCAAGACCCGGCATCGTCATCAACTCCGTCTCCTTCGTTAATTCTGATTATTTTTTCATTCCATCCCAGCGACAATCCAGCTTCCTTCCTTTCGGAATCAGTCCGCGCTCTTTGCTTTTATCATAGCAAAGAGCTTTGATGCATGACCCTCGTGCCATTCCGACTCGAGAAATCTTCGATAACGAGGTTCTTAGACGTGTAATTCCTTTCGTCGGCCTCAGCGATGAAATCTAGAGAACATCGCCAATTACAACCCGACTTCACGCGAAATAAATCGCTGCTCAACAGGGCTATGGGGAGCATATTATTTTCAGCACGCAAAATGACGTTCATTTCGAAATATAATTGATGCCTTCGTCCGCATCATTAAATCCGAAAAGGGGAGGAGCTTGTCATTATATGGGCGTCTAGGAACGAGATTCGCGCCGGAGCAAAAGATGCCTTGATACCGATGTCCGGATTTAATGATCTTTCCGACGAATCGCAACTTTCGTGCTGATGTTTTATTTTTTTCTCAGATGACGGAAATAATTGGAATGCGAAGTGCCAAACATCGAATATTTATAACACTGCGTATTTTCTGATTTCAGAAACAGATTAGTCTTCTCACAGTCAAATACAAAAAATGGGATAGGTCATATGTCAGGTGACGGAACAGATTGTGGGGAACGTTAGAAAAATAAGCAATTTTATTTCACATGAGTGATATAAATTTACCACCGAGCTAATTTGTGCCTTGAAATTCTGAGGGATGAATTGAATAGCAAAGCATTAAAGAAGTGTACAATTTTCATATTCATTTCCATCGTAATCCTAGTCATATGTCATCGATGCCAGTGTCACATCTTCACGGAAACACTTTGGAAAAGACATTGCATTCCACATGAGAGCAGACTCATAGTGATTGGTAAACTACACTCACTACGTGTTCTTACTCAATACTTAGTATCCGTGTATCCAATATCATATGATCCTGTATTGCCTGAGTTGTAAGGAATGGTAGGCTCCTCAAGGAGCAATAAAGAATCAAGGTTAGAAAGGAAAACAGACAACAACAGGAATAACAAAAATTAAATTTTAATTTACTTTCAATATTAAACCAAAACTAATCAATATTTGAGACTATGACTGAAAAAAATGCAAATGTTTTGAACAATTATTATAGCGATATGTAATTTAGAAATGATATGTACTTCAATAACTATATCCATTGAATAGACGGACTTTATAACAAATCGGACGGCGTACATTATTCCCAAGTGAACAATGATAATAGTGTACCCTTTCGCCGTTTGCATATTTTCCACCACCCTCGTTTGCACACTACAGTGACTATGGCAGAAGAGCAAGAAGGATGAAATTTTGCGCTTCCTCGCATGATGGATTGTTTCCTCTCATTTCGCTCTTGCTTTCCTTTTTAGCGTCATCACAACCACCGAATCACGCACGCTCTTAAAAGTCATCCCATTTAGACCACTCGCACTGCGGAATTACCAAGGAAGGGAGATAGAAAAAAACCTGGAAATGCGAAATACAGGTGGGGAGGATTCATATGTATATATATTTTTTCTCCCTCCGTCTCACTCGCATTGGGGGGGGGGTAACAAAAGACTGGACATTAGAGACGAGACAAAGTAAATAAGATAAAAAAAGGACGAGACGAAAATTAAAGCAAAAAAATCTTACCTGGACATCGGAAACGGCGGAGATACTATTCCACAGAAAATGGGGTAATTTACGAGATCGCCCTGACGTCACTCTCGGATCTAGTTATCTGCTCGCATTCTAAATACTTAAGCGTACGCCTTTCTGAATTTGTTTGTGTAGTTTTTTAATTTTTTTATTATGATCCGTTCCTGTATGCATGTGTGCAAGAGTGTTCTTACGTGTGGGAGTTACGTGTGGTTATGGTAGCGAGGTCGTGCGAACGAGATAGGAAGAGAGGATGAGGGAGATTATGGGGAAAAAGAGGAGGACTGAGAGGGGAAAAAATCACAGCAAGGAAGAAAAAAAAAAGAATAAATTATACACATTTTTAGAGCTTGGTGGTGGTGTAGGAGATACGCTACAGCGACTCCTTTGCCCGTCCGCCTGAAACACTGCTTTGGAAAGTAAAAAAAATATCTTTATCGCATACACCATCCACGGAATCTCCTCATCCTCCCGCTGCCTTTTCTTCTTCGCCTTTAACGTTCACTTTCAACTCCTTCCTCTCTCATTCTTCCCAACTCAAACTCTCTCCCTCTCGCTCTCATGTCGGCTCACTTATCTCTCACTCTCTTAAGTGTTTTCCTTTCATTCTCATCCTCACTTCCGGCGCATGGGAGGACGATGTGAAAGAGAGAGAGACAGAAAAGAAAACATGCTTGGGATGCGCATCTTTTTAAACTCTTCAAGGACGGTAACAAGAAGCCACACGACGCAAACAGTATGACGTCTCCTCGACGACAAACAAAAAATTACTTCCAGGGGAAAAGTGAGCGGCAGTGGAATCTCGTTTGAGGGGATTTTGACCATGTAGTAATATTCATTAAATGCGCCTCACCGTGAAGAGAAAGTACAAAGTTGGGAAGGGTTAGCGTAAATTGAATTATATTAAAGAAGAAGGGACGATAAAAAGCAACGCATCAAGTGAGATAAAAAAAGCTTCAGAGAAGCTGAATGCCTTTCAAATCCCATGTTCAACTTGAAATATACTTGGAACGTGGTAATAAATGCATATAAAATCCCAAATCAGACGGACAAAATGTGAATATAGCAATATCTTCTTCGAGATACACCGTTTGGTGAAAGAATGAGGCTACTATTAACGAATTATCCCAGAGAAAAGGATTAATATGACCCCAAACTAATTCCATTAGCGGCTTTATGATTTTAATCGCTCAAAAATTAGTTTAAAATAAAGAGTTGCTTAATTTGCGGAAAATGTTCTTAATGTTTAAAATGAAATATTATGGTTATTGGAGAGGAACATTTTCCGAAACTTATTAGAAGTAGGTGAGAAATCGGTAAAATTAGTTTTGTATCGTTATCGTAATTTTGGCTTTCCGCCCAACACTTTCTTGGTTTCTATAATAATTCATTGAAGAACACGGTTAATGTAGCAAATCCTAGGAAAAAGTCTAACAGACCAAAATTATGATTCCAGGCACAGGTAGTTTGGTAATTTTGAAATACACATTTGACACGACATTGAAAGATCAATAGCCGGAAATGATATTAAAGGTATACGACCAGATATTATTCAATTGATAAAGCCAAAGTGGATAAAAAATGAAAAGCAATCCACAATAAGAGGACGGACATAAACAAGAATTCTGAAATCATCAGAAAAATGAAGCAATTATAGCGACGATGGGAAAGTTATAACAGAAATTACTCAACTCCATCAGTGAAAGGAGAAAGTATAAGAATGACAGTAGATTCATTCAATGATAAACATCCATTTAGACCACGGACTTAGATATTACAGGACTGGACACTACCGGTCTGCGATGTCGCCGCTATTGTCGCCGCGAGGAAACTCTACGTAGAGATGGCAGCACAATTACTCGCCCATTGAAGCTGTGAACATCTAAGGTGAACATACGTGAAGAGTGGGAAAGATTTTTAATAATTTCGAAGCAAGCTCTTTCTGAGTGTGTAACGCTTTAGAGATAGATTTTCACATTATCTAGAAATGCCAGGGCATCGTTGTATCGCTCATGGTTGCGTCTCCGGCTACGACAGCAGCAAGGAAAAGGTTCATTTTTTTTTGGTGCCCAGTGATCTTGCAACCCTTCAAAAATGGACTACCGCTATACCCCGCAAGGATTTCCACATGAAACCTGGGCAAAGGGTATGTGAAAAGCATTTTTTGCCATTAGAAATAATTTGGAAGAAACCACTATACGACCGGAACGGAAAAGTTATATCAGAGGTAAGTATGCATTCAACGCGTGAAGCCTTTAAATGGTTACGGGTTTATAAGTAATGTCGGAAATGACCTTTTCTGTCTTAGGTTATATATAGTTGTAACAGTTAATCCGAATTTTGAATTTAAATAATTTCCTCCGTTTTACCTCGTGTGCACTCATCCTTGATATGGTCATTATGTTTAGCAAATGTACAAACGACCACACTTCTGGAGTCTGCTGTGCCGTCGCAGTTTCCAAACTGTCCAAAATATTTATCTGCGAGTCCCAAAAATAAAAGAAAACCACCAAAAGAGCGTTGCGCATCTCCTTTGGCCATTAAGAAGAGGATTGGGGAAATATCTATTAGATTTAGACCTAGGGAAGACCAGAAAAGAGTGAAAGAAGAAATTGTGTTTAAATGGGAAGGGGAATAGCTCATAGTAGCAGTAAGAATAGCAGAAGCTACTCAAAAACTGAGTTACTTTCGTAAACGCGTCAACCAAGGTAAAAATGGAATCTTTAAGAAAATGAAGTAATGACGATGTTACGAATGTGCCGCTCAATGGCATGACTTGCTCAAGAAAGAGACATTATAGCGAAAGAGTGGACTGTATTTATGTATTTTATTTTTTATTTATTTAAAGTAATAAAACCACATACAGCTATGTCGCCATTTTATAGTCGCCATGTAACAATACACACACTTAAGGACATATACAAGCAAACTTAACAACTGGTTGCTAGCAGAAATTATGGAAATATATAAAAAAAGAAAATTGGGGGAATAACTACTTAGGTGAAATATACAAAAGGGAAAGGCTTATAAAGGATTTAGATGAAAGTGCAAAAGGATCAATGTGGGAAGGGAGGGAATTCAATAGAGAGGAGAGGCGGAAGAAAAGAGAACGTTTAGTGATCGAAAGTCTAGGGATGGGCATGTGGAGTAAAGGGTGAGAACGGGTTGGGCGGGAGGTAACTTTGAAATTGATAAAAGAGAGCAATTCAGGGCAGTCGATGGTGGAATTAAGAATATTAATAAATCAATAAATATTGAAAGGTTGGCCACAAAGGCAATCCCCGAACTTACTCAGGACTTGCTTCTCTAGGCAAAGCAAAGAAACTTATCAGATACACCTGTCGACTAGCCTACGTTTAAATCTCACTGGAAGTCATGGTCTTTCATGATGGCCTTTTAGCGATCGCGGGGAAAATGAAATTGTAAACCAATATTCTACCCATTTTTCTTAAACATATTAGTCTTCTTAGAACGTGCATCCTTGCATTCAATAATATATAACGAGTAAAATATTCCGGGGGTAAAATAGTCCCTCAATCGGATCTCCGCGTGGGGACTATTGAGAAGGGATCAAATGCAGGATAGGGTCATGGAATGTAAGGCCTTAAGGGTCCAGTGAGAAGCTGGAGAACGCGACGATGGAAATGGAGAGGCTGGGGTTGAGAGAGTGGAGTGACGAGAGCTGGGCTCAAGCTAGATAAGGTAGATCGAGTAGACGGGGCAGGTGACTACTGGAACGACGGATACCGACTGGTTTACTCAGGAGACGACCAGAGGATTGCAGGTGTTAGCATCATGCTGAAGAAATAATGGGGCCAAAGAGTTAAGTTGGTCTGGCAGTACAGCGATAGGATCCTCATGTTGAGCCTACGGACACCATAACAGTGCAGGTCTAAATTCTAGCACCCAGCCATACAGAGGGAGAAATAAAGGAAGTGCAAGGAAGCAAATTGAAGACACCCACGGAACATTGAGAAAGAGAAACCCTTTCATAATGTGTACAATGTGTTGTGATAAACTGCTGGAAAAGGAAAAACTCCCCTCAGTACAGTTATTACGAGCAAAATACGAAATTAGAGACTGTAGAATCTATAAAATACGTCGGAATTTAATTAATGATCAATAGTGGAGCAAACATTTTCGGGAAATAACTGGTCAAGCTAATCGTACATTGGGATTAGTTTAAAGAGCACTTAGAAAGTGTGAAGATAAAGTTAGAGAAATCAGCTACTTCTAAAATCAATGGTTGGCAAATTCACTTTGTGAAAATTATGATTCATGTTAAAAATGAAACCACTTAACCCTTGTTAGATCCCACTTAGAATACGCTGCCAGTGATTGGGATCCACTGAGGTAGGCTTAAAAACAGAGTTATAACGTGTGCAGAGAAGTTCAGCAAGATACGTGAATGGCCGTTATGATAGTCTTGTTAGTGCAACTGACCTCTTGCAATAACTTGGCTGGGAATCGCTTTCAGTCTGTCGATTACAAATTAGAATCAAACTTTTATGAAAATTTTGAACCGATTTATTTTCAGCCGAAGTTGTCAATATCTTACAAACTCTGACATACTATCATGAGAATAAAATAAGGGAAAGAAATTGTAGAACAGAAAGGTTTAAAATGTCGTTTTTCCCGCGATCGATAAGAGGACATAATGGCTACGTTAAGACTTTGAATTAGGTTAGTTGATAGGTGGTGTAGCTGATTAATTCATATGCACCCTAATGTAAGTTTCTAAATCTGCCGAGTAGTGCTAACACTCTGTTTTGCTTGTTTCCTGCAAGATTCTTGTGTCACGTTTCAATATGGATTATTTAAGTAGTTTCTGCAGCATGTGTATTATACCGATAGTATGGTGCTTATTGGTGAAAGTACATACCTTCACTGTAGTTCATGTTGGTGATGTCACCCCCCGCCAAACACCGTTGTTGAGGTTTGCAGGGCAATAAGTAGACATAGATAATGGGAGGATGAACCACAGTGTTGAGGGATAGAAAAGATAGAAGCAGCTTATGGAATTTCAGGCAGGGGAAACGAAGCACTGAGGGAGAAAAATGAGTGGTGTTCTGTAATATTGGTATAAGAGTATGGTAGTATTGTGCGACTAATTAGGCTGAAGGCCATTATGATTGAACGACAGTTGATAGCGAGAATGGAGTGAAGAACTGCAGAAAACTAATTCTCAGCTTTATGGTTCAGGTATTTTTATTCATTGATCGTAATCTTCATAAAAAGCACAAAATAAGAAAAGAAGTTAATCATATCTAAAATTATCATTAATTATAATAAATATTCAGGGATCAATTTCACGTGATGAGAGGTTCTAATCTACCTATGGCTGAAATGTCTGCATACCATAAAGAAAGTGCAAATAACAACAAAAACGTACATCAAAGTGAAAATAATAAAACAAATCACATAGTTTTGATATTTATATAAACATAGGCACTTCAAAACTCTTGTAACTTTATGCTATTTATAATTAAGTATGCGAACGCAACGTATACGTACTATTTCAAAGTAATGAGTCATTTCTTTAATATAAGATGAGCGGCTGCTATGTGCACTATAATGCCTTCTAATGGCGAATGGAATTGTGAAACACACTCGAGGTATACAAAGCGTAGTTTGAAATCAGTAACCTCCTTATTGATATTTCCATGACATGATGATCAAACTCTGAAATTACACAAAGAAAGATATCTCCTAGTGTTTATTACAAGCTTTCCGGTCATTACATATATCCCTATTGTTTGAAAGGGTTCTCGTTCTTCAAAGTATCATGAAACTACGCCATAAACATTTGTCCGCAATTAAATTTTTTTCCACATCTGGGAACACATTTGTATCTATGCTGTAAGCAATAATACTCCCGTCATGACCGCGCCTCATGAACTTACAAACATTTGTACATATCTTACTTGCCTATCTATTCAGGATATACGCCTTTGTGACTCTTCAAAGGGCACCTATGCTTTCCCAATGCATTTTCTTGGAAATCCAGGCAATCTACTGTGATGCTTCTGACAACTCAGCCCAAATAGGGAAGGTGAGCTGGCTGGAATCGTTTCACCGCCGAGAACGCCTGTACGGACAGCCATACATTCCCAACAACTTGCCAAATGCAGGGCAAGAGGACAGGGCGCTGGGTTAATAAAGAGCGGTGGGAATGAAAAGAGTCGTGGACAGCTGAAAAGAAGGGAGTACGCGAGATGGATTTTATAAATAAAGGAGGAGATTGTTAGCGGAGGAGTGTGAGGACGGAGGGCCGTAAAAATTCAAAAGAGGATGGGGTGGTCGCAGGGGGAGAGACGCGGCCGGAGTGCCAGTTCGGCTTACCACGTTGATGAGATAGTATTTTTGCGGGAAAGGCTGTTATTTAGGAAAATGAAAAGGATGGACCCGAATCCAAAATAAAATAAAAACACAGCAAACAAAACGCACTCCGCACGCGGTCTTTTTTTATTTGGATTCCAAGGTGGGCGCGAGAAATAATTCAGCGATGGAAATGGAAGTCGCCCACAGTTCGAGAGACTAGTAGTCGGCGGGAGTCCGCTTCCATCATTGGGAAAAAAGTCAGGGTGGGCGTGGCATTGTGGGATTTGAAATGCAAATCCTTTCTGTAACAACTTCTCTAATCTACTTTTCCCTGGTGGCTGAAATTATTATGGCTTTTGCAATCACCGGCATTATAAACGGAAAAAATATTTTTGTAGCTCTCTCATGGCAAAAGCAAATCATATAAGTTCCTCAAACAAGCCGTTATAATCTCTCCATATACATTTATCCAAAGAGTGAATAAGCAAAATAGAAAAGTGGGTGTAAGCATAAATATGAGCGTTAAATGAGTAAACACTCAAAGGTTTCGAGAAAAGCAGGACGTGAGAATGCTTTTCTATTCATCACAAAATGGAGCCAAATCATTTCGCTGCTTTGAGGTTAGGAATCAGGAAAATGTTCTGAGGGGTAAACTATGACTTCGGCTAAACGGATGCAGGAAATAAGTAAAGGTAGCGTAAAGATAAAAAATTGCATCAACGAAAAATGTAACAATAACATCTACATACTATCCTGCGCGCCGTCGCACTTATTGTCTTAGAACACCAACCGTGTAAAGGAGTAGAGATAGCGATTTACGGAGGTGAAATGGTGAAGTGAATCATGGGAGTGGTTTTAGTGGAGCTTCGGCTTTACTATATTCAGTTATTGTGCATGGATTGCGTGCGTGTGAAAGGGTTAGAATTAAAATCAGCATATGCACCACAGTTCACTTCGTGCGAAATTCACCACAAAAATGCCATACCTGGGTGGAGTAAACATAAAATCTTCAGATACAGGAAGATATCTTGGAATTCCCTTAACTTCTGAAATATCGTGGGGATTACGCATACAGAAAATATGTGGCGCAGCATTGAAGATACTAGGTTTTGTTAGACGTATAATAGGAGTGTTCTCGGATGAAGAAGTAAAAGAGAGATGCTATTTCGCTCTGGTTAGGCCACACCTCGAATACGCCTCGAGTATTTGGGACCCGGGTCAAATAGATTTAACCAAAAATAATAAAAACAAAGGAAAGCAGAGCGCTTCGTTAAAAACTGCTTGGAGCGTACATAGTGTCTCACAACTTTTAGAGGGATTAAGGTGGGAGCCGCGAGAGACTCGGAGGCTACACGCTAGGCTTAGGTTGCAAGATAAATTCAGAACTGATATTTTTCAAACCGGCACAGAGAATATTATCATGACTCCTCTCTACACCTCTAGGTCTGAGAGATGCGATAAAATAAGAGAGATACACTGCCGAACAGATAGGTACAAAAACTCGTTCTTTCCTCAAACCATAAGCGACCATAATAAAAATTAAGCTCCGCTAAATACACTCCTATAATTCATGTCACCATCTCATCTCCAAAAAACTTATACCTTTACACGGCTGGTGACCTAACACCCCATGCCACACGCCCATTCGGCGGCTCGCGGGGTATTATGTAGATGTAGATAATGTATGTGCCATATGCAACATGTACGGTCGGATCCAAATGTATTGCAAAGAATCGAGCCACTTACGCTTCTCAAGGAAATTGAGTTTCACTTACGGCGCTGTTATTCTTTGCTATGCAACGCTATCTATTCATCGTTTATTTGCACGTATTCAAATGGTAATAGTTGACCAATTTCCTATATTGTGCTAATTTGTTATTGCACTTTCATTTTGGTTTGGATTTACGATTTAAGCATGGATAATTATTATTTATTTATCACAACTGTTACTCTAAATGATACATTACGTAGTATTTGCCGTAGGTATATTGTATGCCAGGAACGATCTGTGTTTAATAATAAAGTTTGGTATTTCAATTAATCAATACGTCGCAGCATGTCATTGTTATTCGAGCTGATCATATTATGTAATAACAAGTTAGCACCAAACAAGCAATTGCTCAACTGTTACAATTTAAATACGTGCAAATAAACGGCTGAATAGATGGCGTTGCATGGCAAAGAATAACAGCGCCATAAGTGAAACTCGATTTCCTTGAGAAGCGTAAGCGCCGCTCAATTCTTTGCAATACATTTGAATCCGACTGTACAATATGTGTAGATGAAAGAATGAATTTTTGTACCGATCTGTCCGGTAATGTATCTCTCTCATTCAGTCGCATCTGTCGGACCTAGTAATGTAGTTTGACATGGAAATGATATTCTCTGTGTCACCCTTCAACAACCTATCCTGAATTTCTCAAGCAAACTAAGTCTAGCGCGAGGCCTATAAGTTTCTAGTGGCTACAAACATATTCTCTCTAAAAGCTGAGAAGCACTATATCTTCGTCCGTAGCAGTTTTAAACGAAGCGCGCATATTTAATTTGTATTTTACTTCTTTTGTTAAATTTTTGTATCCAGGGTCCAAAATGCTCGTGGCGTATTCAAGTTGTGGCTTAGCCAGAGCGCAGTAGCACCATTCTCTTACTTTTAAATCAGAGGACCTTCCTGTTATACGCTTGACAGACCCTAATTTCTGCAATACTGTGCCGCCTATATTTATAGCCTACACCACAACGTGGCTAGGGTATATTGATTTTGTCACAGCAGAAATGAAACGCATCGAAGGAGGCGTGGCAAGTATGGAAGAGTATACATAGAAATGATCAAAATCACCTTACGAGTCAACTTATGTCCGTCTGTCTGTCTGCTCTTCGAACGATATCAGCCGTGAAAATTCAGATATCGAGATGAAATTTGGGTCATAATTCTCTAGAAGTGCACAGACGGCATAGTTCTCAAATCGGTTGGATCGGACCAAAACCACGACCACCTCCCACACAAAGTTGTTTTTTAGAAGTGAAAGTAACTTCCTTCATAACCTTAAAAACTTTCAAATAATCGATCTGAAATTTGTAATATTATATTTTGTTAAGGTAAACATATATTTTAAGCAAAAAAAACAAACATACGTGTTTTTAGTAAGTCTGGCCACACAGCTAGAATTACTCAAAATTAAAAGTGGTGTAGGGTATTTAAGCTTCGGCGAAGCCGAAGATAATTTCTTTACTGGTTCTTTATTGGTTTCCAAGGCATCCAAGGAATCTTGTGTTTGGTGTCATCTAGTCCCTTGCCATTTTCAGCAAACTATCCTGAAAAATATCAGCAATATATCCTTAACACTCTGTTATTCGATTTCCAATCTATGTAGGTATCGTTATAATCCACCTAGCACATGTCCTATATCTCACTTCTTGATCTATTCAATTAACGTCCGTCTGTATGTCTCGGATATCGGAATTAGATCGCGTGCAGCGAAGAGGAGCTAGGTTTGTAAAACGATGCTACGATAAGTTTGCTAGTGTGTCCGGATTATTAGAAGAATTGGGATGGGAATCGCTATCACAGCGTAGATTAAATTATAGGTCTAACCTCTTAGCTAAATTTCAGGAAAAACATTTCTCTGACGACGTAAGAAACATACTATTAACCCCCCTCGTACTACGGCAGATTAGCTCACGCCAATAAAATTAGAGAGATAGACTGTAGAACCGATAAGTATATAATGTCATTTCTTCCGCGTACCTTTCGGGACCATAGCAGATATGATCATCGTCATGAATAGTGTGAATATTAAGATTATCTAAATTTTAGATCTTTCTCTTTACATTCTCTACGTTCTTATTTATACGTGATGTAAATATTGATGTTCCAATTTATGCGTGATATTTTGAATCTGTAGTAGTAGTCTTTGTATCCCTTGCACGTCGGAACAACGTCGGTATGTCGGACGATGGAATGTTTCTTGGTTAGTAGACTGTTAATTGGCACGTTGCATGTGTGGTACGCTGGTTTAAATGTAGTTTCGGTGTTCTGCCGTATAATTTATGCATGCCTGGTGTGGAAGTACCCCCTGCCACACACCCTTTGGGTGGCTTGCAGGGTATGACGTAGATGTAGATGTCTCTTCGCACGATTACTGCCGTAAAAATTGAGATATCGAACTAAAATTTGGGACTTAAGCTTCTAGTAGTCCACAGATGGTACAGTTCTAAAATGGGTTGGATCGGACCAAAACCACGTTTATTTAAACAAAATTGTATGTGGTGCAGGGTATTTTAGCTTTGGTAAGGCCGACGGTAATTTATTTACTAGTTTTAATGTGTTCCCCACGATATATATGAAGTTTTGGTAATTCCAAGGTATTTCGGTTTTTCTTAGGACTTCATGATTTCTCCACGCACAGTGTAGACATAAGATTGATGCGATGAATTCCGCAAAAATGGTACTGTGGTGCATTTACTAAGATTTAGTTATAGCGCCCACTCTTGGCACCAAGAATGAACGTTGTTTAGGTGCGATGATAGGCCTTCGCTTATTTCCCGGTAGATGACGGTATTGTCTGTGAATGAGTTTAACTTATTGCAAACTCGAGAACTTAGCCATACCAGCATCTTTCTCCTCTCCCCTCCCCAATCCCCCCCACACCTTTCCGGAAAAATTTCCATTTTTACAAGCCCATAACCTATGCTCCCCTGCCTTTCCGCCCAAAAAAAGTTAGTGTGCTCTCCAAATCCCCCTCCAGCTTATTAGCGTTGGTTACTATCGTAACTATCAATAACTAACATGTAAACAATTGTAACTGAGGATGCAGCAAGCTGCAAAACGCGTAGTACATTAATAAATATTGGCGGAAAAGAAAAAGGATTGTTTTTATATGGATTCGAGAACTTAGGTCATTTACGTAAATAATGATAAGAGAGGGCTAACTAACTCACCTCTCACAAACCTATAGAACCGTCCATCACACCAGAAACAAATCAGCGTTTATCAATTTGTGCGGTTTTGCTAGAATTCATAGTCCCAATAAGTACAATATATTCCACTCAATTCGTAATATACCTGTAAGCATACTATGGTTTTTTGTGCGTAGACAATAAGCCCAGAGATTTTGACCCAAAATATGGAAATTTATAGGTTTGTGAAAGGTAGTATTTTTTTCTTTCAAATCACATTTACCCTTTACTGGCCACGTATAATTTATCTCCTCTTTCCTAGTGAAAGAGCCTCAAATAGAAAAATTGAGATTTTTGACGGTCGAATCAATAAAAAGAAAGCGTTATCGGAATATGAAAAATGCAGAAATAATTAAACAGCAATTTATATTTCTCAATTTACCAAATACATCTTACATTTTTGTAATGTGCCCCAAGAAAACTTTGACGTAGACTTATAACTTGAATAATTGCAAGATTCGGTTCTCAAAGGAAAGGAATAAACTCCAATTTAAAGGCTACGTTAAAGTAAGGCTGTAATTTATGAAGCATCCGTTTCGAAGTAACCAGAAGAAATACTATCGCATTCATTGGATCGAAGAGTTGGATTTTCTAGAAGGGACTTCCAACCTTGTGGCGATAGCCATTCGGCAGCGTACCCATGGCAACCCAAGGGACGAAGCCCTGAACACGAAACTCCTGTATAACAAGAAAGCACCAGCTGAAGGGAAAACTACTCCTAATACCAGTCGCCTCATGGAATGACCCCCCGCGTTGCGGCGCAGAAACTATACGGACACCCTTGCTACTCCTGAAAGTTTGTTCCCTGGCAGGATGCATTTTACATTTCGATGTTTTCTCAAGTTTCGCTCTAAGCTATCTCACGGACTTCCATACTCCATGCTATTACGAAACTACCAGCAGGAGTGGTATCAAATAAAAAGAAAACTTTATCACGAGTCCCAACTCTCTGATGTCAATGTTCTTCCCACTTTCTCAAAGCACGGTGACGTACATTACTTACAGCTATTGCTTTAACATAGTTTTCCTTCGGTGAGCAAAATATGAAAACGTATCTCATTTGAAATTTGACGTCTTTTCCGAAATAAATACCAGTTCATGCGGTTGCCCCTCCATGTCGTGTTCATACATATTTACATGAATACAAAATTCATGTTTAAATATGCCCTGGATGAATTATGAAGACTGTGCCTTTTACGTGATAAAAAGTTTATGAAATATAAAAGAAGAAAATATAGTTAATTCATCAAGAAGTTGTCTGCTGCTTAGCTTTGCTCTATTGTGAGCACGTACTGTATGTTCCTACGTGTACGCAGCAATATAAGGAAGCATGACCTGTCCACAGAATAACTTATGGCGCAGACCAATTGGTTTCTTCTTAAAGTTAGCTATCAGAGCAACCAGTGATAATTACGGATGACATTATGCATATACTTTTTACCCCATCCGTCTCGATCAGCTGGACTACTGGCCTTCTCGCCATCTTTTCTCCTCTTACCTAACATCACACTCATTTCTGCGTTAATTACCTACTTTGCTCTTTTTAGCTCGATGTATCGTCCTTGCAGTTAGTTTGTATTTAATAAACTTATGCGGTGTACTTAACGTTATAAGACAAGAATAAGGAGTTCTTGGGATTGGAGACCATTAGGTGCAGAAAAATCTTACTGTAAAAGAAAACGTGGACATTGGTTCCGTAACGAAGGAGATGTTCATCCATCTTTTCAATCAAGACGTAATACATATAAACACCCTCCCTCAAGATTGATTATCGATTTTAAATGGCTTTTGTTCTGTAAAAATGTCATTTTTTGTAATCAAAATGATTGTTGGTCATTTTGAATTAGATGTTCCCGCCTACTTAATGCGCGGAAGGGATTGAAATCATTGTAAGGAATTGAGATATTGTTTACTATGCATTTTATATTTGGTAAATAATAATATATCTTTTGAGACTTTTGATGCTAAAGATATGAAATTCCAAGTATTAACAGTAAATATTTTTGGAGAATTTAAGTAATTGGCGTTTCAAATTAAACTTTCAATAGCTAACTTGGTTCCATTTATGAAGAATTTCCTCCGAAAAAAGTTTTAAATGCAGGAGAAATCCTTCAAAACATAAAGCTTTCTCGTTCTATGTATATTAAATCTTTTCCTTTTAGACTGCCCTAAAAAATCTCCATAGAAATTTACTGGCGTTTTCATGGGAGCCCATTTCGGATGAATATGCTTATCACATCCAAGCCGTGTTGGGCAGCTACACGTGGTTCTCTTCTACTAAAAACTGATTGGTAAGGTGATGAATATGTGAAATGATAGACTGGACTCGATGATGATTTTGCCTTGGTTATATTATACAGGCATTTCTGTTTCAATTAACCACCGTAATAAATATGCCTACACGTAATTTTGGAGGATAAAAAAAAACAAACTCTATATATTCTACTTCTAAGTTGAAGATTAAAGGATTTTCTCTCAGAGAAAAAAGTCCCAGCAAACAATTACTCAACAAGCTACCGAATCACTTCAAAATAATAAATAAATGACATGTAAAAATGTGATAAGAACATACCACAAAACAATCCATATTGCTCAATATTGTGAATACTTAAGTTAGTGTAATGACTTTGCATTGTGATTTCTTTGAACTGTAATGTCTTTGTATTTTATATATTTGGTTAAAAAATTTGTGAGCATTATACATATTCACTGTAAGAATTTACCATTTTGGCTATGCTCTGATATATTAATGTTCGTGTATGATAGTTAGCTTTTGACTTTCCTAATGTCTGTATCTAGACCTAATGGGCCAATATAGTTCTATTATATTATATTCTTTTCCGGAGAGACTGAATTTACCGCGTAAGATATGAACATTTTCCTCATTTCTGGGGAGAATTAGCGTTCACTATGAGTTCAAGTAGACGTCTTTCATTGGTTGTCTGAGTTATATCTACATCTTGCTCGTCTTCTATGATTCTTTCCATTCATAATCTTCTCCCATTACTATAATTGGAAATCAAAACTGTGGTCCTACAAATTATTCAACGCAGAGAGAATGAGGGTTTATGTTCCTTGTGTACCCATTTTTTATAGGAACGACTGCAACAAACCCGCAAGATAGGTCCATATGCATAATACTTAATAAGTTGACGTGACTATGTAATTAATATCAGCGAGTGAACCGCCAGGAAGCCTAAGCTGTATAATTGATGTCAAATTTTTCAAGAACTCTTCGTACATAAGTGGTTAAATGAGTGCATATTACCTTTGTTGTTAAAAGAAAGTAGCATATTATTTCTCAAATGTTAGGATATTTTACAGTCACCACGGATTTCAAAATCGGTAGCTCTTCAACAGTTGATTTTATTGAACTAAAAATTAATAAAAAAAGAACTAAAATAGGAATTACAACCATTACCACTACCTACTCAGAGTCGTGAGACAGTACTAGGGTCGATATTGAAAAATACCCATCTAGACTGAAATAAAAAACAACTTGCCGTCAACGTAAATCCACCGTAGGTAATTTATGAAGGATATACGAAAAGCACATTTACATACTACTTTCAAATCCCTTTTCTCACTTTTTCGTTAGGATTTTTGTGTGCTCCTGCATAGAAAAAATACAGCGCTATTGAAGATCAATATGGGTATACCGTTTCTGCTGCCAAAGCTAGAATCAACACAGTATACAATCATCCAAAGCCAGAAGTTGAGGAAACGACTTGGCGAGGAAATTCCATTTCTTCCGAAAACTGGAATTCCGTCTCACAAAAAAATGGATCCGCTAGAGAGCCAAAGAAACCGAGATGAAAAGGGAAGTGGGATGAAAAAACCGAACAAACACCGTATTTGGGGCTTGAAATATGGATCTGGCGCCAGAAAAACGGAGGGCAACTCCCCGAAAGCGTCGGAATGCACGGCCAAGTATCACACGCATTGTCTTCACCCAATGAGCCAGCTCAAACTCATCGAGGTGCCATATTTTACGGACTTGTCTCGCGAGGGGAGGAAGGCAAAGCTGCGACGAACATGCATGGGTATGGAGATAAACGAGAAAAAAAATAGAAAAAGGAAAGAAAACAGCAGATGATCGGAGAAAAATTATTCTCGAGGGTGTTTTTAATGGTATAAACGACATTTATTGTATCTAATGATTAGTTTACCATCAAGATCATTTATGTTAGCCGCAGCTACAGTGTACTTAGCACATTTCGGAAACATAAATACAAGACATTGTTTGCTCTGAAAAGTTGAATGCCTGAGCAACGTCAAAAAGACACTACAGCTGTCGAAATAGTAGGAGCCTATTTGTGTTTTTTTCGCCTGTGTTACTGTGTTTTTTGTCTTCCTCCCTCAGGCATATTTATACGTCGTCACTCGAGTGATCATCAGCAGCTCTCAGAAGTGGGATCAGTATCTGAAAGCTCCAATGTATTCTGCACCCTTATTATTCATTAGCGTGCAAATGAAGGTGGCGTGTGTGTAAGGATTTTAGGACAACAAAACACATGTATGAACATTAAACGTTTACGAGATATTTCCTCACATTCTTCGAGTTTAGTACCCTACAAAACGCTTTTGAAACACTAACCAATGAGAAAAAATCGTACAGAAGAGTTTCCACTGCGTACGCATGAATAAAAATCATCATTATGAAAGAAACTAAGAAATATACCATTATGTAACATTTAGAGTAATAACATTTTGCTTTCACATTTTCAAGAAAAATAGAACACTTAAAGTTCACATTCGGAAAACATGAACGATTATTTCCGTACGAGTTATAATTTCTCATTTGAATACATTATTTAATAACTGTGGTCTATATCATTTTTACTGAATTCAAGGTAACAACCAAGGTCTATCAAAAAGAGAGAAGAGACTGGTAAAATATTTTGAGAAGAAAGCTTATGCACCGTATCGATGTTATTGGGACTTATAAAAATTATGGGATGCGAGTTCCTTGTAGAGAAATGAAGGCTGTACATTAAAAGCTTGAAGAGAAGTTAGAACTGTGTGCTATTGAATAAGAGCAACCAATTGATCACTAAGTAAAAAATACAGAAACTCATGAAACAATGAAAATAATTCTCCATGAGATAAAATAGATCGGTCACTGCTGGACTGTTTGTGGTGACCTAAAGGTAATATCGACACTGCTGAGTCAACAAGGAGCGTAAAGGACATCGATGAAAACATGAAAGCCGTCATTGAAAACATTTTAGAGGAGAAAATGTTGCCTGGGTAGAGATGTTTTGCCACTCACAACGCCAAGACCGCCAGTTAAAACCTAATACATTTACGTTCATGAACGCAGTCTCCCCTATTGTTATCTGAGAGGTAAGTAATTTCACGAATGCATAATCGAATTCCGTGCAGTCCAAATTACAGTTGAAGGAGTTGTTATCGCGATGACATTAATCCACACCACTCCGCAATGCTCCGAGGGGTCATGCGCTGGACACCCCCTATCTCAGGGTGTGGGGCATCCTGAGGTCAGGATAAGGGGGCGGGGGTTAGGGGTAGGAGTGTGGGCCGTGTTCGGGCGTACAAGGGGCAGAGGTTGGGAGGAAGCGAAAGACACAGCGGCGTTTGGGGTTGGGAAAGGACAAAGAAGCGAGGGAGAAGGTGGGGGAAGAGGGATGAGGTAAATTTACGGCGTTTTCACACTCGTTTTAGTGGCCCCCGCAGGGGCTATCCGACTCACGAATAACGTTTTATCTCACTTGCGGAAGCTTGGACGGCTTGCGAGGGGGCAGTTGGGACGACGCAGTTCCGCAATGATGAATCGTTCCTGCGGGGGAGCGAATGGAGTATGGGGGGGATATGAGAGGATACGAGAGAGGCGAAGTCATACGCGATTGCAAATAAAAAGGAAACAATTCCGTCCCCAATAAAAAGGAAATCGAGCAACCCGGAAAATGTTCACATACTACCCCTGCACGCTTGCATCTCCCCTCACCAGAATAATAAAAAAAATGACCCGACTGCATTGTGTTAGGGAGGCTTTTGCACCGCAATGAACGCGTCATTTCGAAGGGAATCCGAGCAAGTTTTGTGGTCGCGATAACGAATTGGAGGGAATTGGGTAGCGGAGAGGAAAATGAGAGGAGGATTTAAGGATTTGGGGGATCATTCTCCTTAATGACAGCTGATGATCGCCATGGGATGGAGGACATTTTGTTTTTCTCCGACAGTTATTTTTTAATGAAATAGGGCTGTCGTATTATAATCTTCTAATTTCCCTTAACACCCCATTAGTGGTCATATATTCATGTGACAGGACGCTACCCTGTGGCGAAAAATAAAATAATTTTTTAACTAATTTGATGGCCAGGGAAAAATTACTTTTTTGCATTAATGGCGGTGACTGATGATGAATTTGATGGATGTATAATGGCGGCAATTCATATCAAAAAAGGGTATTGAGTAGCTAATTTCGATGTAAGCAAGCTGCTAGCTACACGTGTTCTGAAGAATTACTAGGTCAATAAGACTCGAAGCATTCCTCGATTTTATTTGAGTCGTGCATGGTCGAAGTCGAAGCATCGCTGCCATATTGGAAAAAGGCGGCCTAGGTGCACAATAAGCCCCCGTTAGTCAACGTGGTCATGCCGACTGTATTATCCGGGGTTTTCGGAGTCGCTGAATGCGTCTGCGGCACCAAAACACACTTTCGGAGCAATATTATGGTTCTTGGGTGTATACTGATATGTAATATTTTAATTTATTTTTGAAATATCAAGGGAAAGCCAAATTTTTCTAGGAAAATCACAGGCATACTTCAAGCATGAATGTTTTCATCTACGAAAGCGACCTTCGCTGGGTGCCACCAGAGTCGATGACATTGAAAATATTGGAATTTGCTGCACTTTACATATTAATATTGGAAGAAATGATAATAAAGAAGAAAGCGAAACGGATTCTTAGATACTGATGGTAAGCAGGTACATCCTGAGGAGTTGCCATACATGGCCATTCACAGCAATTAAGTACTATTTTCAGTTATATATCAATGAGTAAGTTATTGTTTCGCTCTTGCATTTTTCCAATTATATCATCCCACACACTAATACTCAATCAAAAAGGAAAGGTTTGAAAGATATTGGTATGGTGGGATTAGATCCAATTCACATTCTTATTCTTTCGTTAGACCTATTCTGGGTAAAGGAAAACATTATGGAATAAACCGTAAACCTTGTCACATAAAGGCAATTGAATAAATATTGCATACATTTAGATTGCGCTTTTTGGGGTTCAGCGTCTTGTGAACATTATAATTATTTTAATCGTTAGTTAAGAGCATATTTTGTCACCTAACGATTAAAATATGATTAAATTACAGTATTATTCATGATCTGAAAAAATATCATAAGAAATGTTTATGATGATGTGGGCTGCAAACACAGACTTTGATAATTTTAGATATCACAGGTCGAAAAATGTCGAAGGTTTTTCTAATGACTAATCATGTTTGCATATATAGCTATCTTTTCCTCCCTGACTATATCAAAGAAAAATCAATCGTAATATTTTGTTCTTCATGGATTTAGATTTGCTAGTGATATCTGATAATCACCGCCCCACCCCCGCCGATAATAACATGTTTTAAGCTTACAAGAATGCTTTCGTCACTTCGAGTTGATACTGACCAAGTTACAAAGATAGAAACTGAGCAGGACAATGAATAATATATACTCCCCATATTCGCGACTGCAATCCGTCTAAGAGTTACGCAAAAACAGTTTCAGTTACATGAACTAAATAGAGCCGATATTTCGATATAAACGCAATTGTTGAGTTAATACCTGATTCTCATTCTGGAAACAATTAAAGATAAAAGTCATGGTCACGGCATGTCTCGTAGAAGACGAGTACATAACAAAGGTCTAAAAAACTGTTAAATCTCTTTTCCACAAGTCTTTCCGTATGGTGTATTATTTTCGCACGTGTGTGAGAAAATAAATAATTTTTTGGCCTCCATAGGCCGAGGAACATGTCTAAATCGACGGCAAAAACGTGGAGAGTTTTCGCCATCAATTTCCCAATCCTTTGAGAAGGGTCTCCAAAAAGAGTGTGTCAGGTCGTTCATATGTTCCCTACGTGCTTTTACATCGTACATCAAATAGCTCAACGGAGTAAAAGCGATGAACTCCATGTGAAGCCCTTCCCGCCAATCTGAATTCCTAGAATTTTGTGACGGCTGTATGAGATCGTGGACGAATGGGAAGAATATTTTAATGCATGCTGACATTCAAGCATGCCAAGGATACAGCGAATAAATACGCTGAATTTGCCATGAGAAAAAATAAAAGATGGGGACGCAAGGGAGAAAGTAATTCAAGAAAGCTCAGCTCCTTCTGTTGCCATCTTTGATGGACCGCAAGGGCTCAAGATCAAGTTCCTTCGCATCCTTCAAAATTGCCATGAAAATTGGAAAGCTAATGTAGAGGTCAGATAATTGGCCCGGAAAGTCAAAGGCCCGTGGTTCAATACCAAAGTGTCCGTGGACCATGGTTCCAGCCGATTTTTTCTCAATGCAATTTCAACGCATTCCAACGCCGTATTTTCGGCAGGCTTGAATTCCGACATACATTAGAGCAGGGGTGGCCAACGCGCGGCCCGCAGGCCTTGCGCATTTTTCCTGCCCGTGAGATTCATCACATTTGAATACAATAACTTTAACACAATAATAATAACTCATTATGTTTCAATTTTTCACTCAAAAAAATGTCTATAGTGGGTCTAAATCTAATATTGGGATATATAATTTTATATGCGGCCCGCGGAGTTATGATGCATTGCCAAAGTGGCCCGCAAGATCATTTTGGTTGGCCACCCCTGCATTACGTCCCATTCGTCCGCGATCTCACACAGCAGATACAATTTTTTGGCTTGGAAAGCCAAAGGTCCGTGGTTTAATTCCCAGTGTAGGCAGGCTTTTTCTCATACCAGATTAAACAGAAATTCAAATGACAAATAATTGCTCTCTGTGTTAAAGGGAAATATTTTTTAATATTATCTAGTTTATTTAATTTCAATTAATTTAAAAATTCAAGAGAATACCGTTTTCTAAGGCGCTTAGGTATAGACGACCTTAAAAATTTTCAATGCTCCCACATGTCTATTTATCCTTGAGAAATTTAGTAAGGGATGGAAATATATTTACTTACCAGATTAAGCGATATAATGAAAATTTATCGGTAATTCAACTTTTTATGTACATAAAACGCGCAGATAAATACGTATATGCCTTTATCTCTTATGGTAAATCATGGAAACACAATGTGGAGGAGGCGCTTCACATTGGCTCACGACCCAGTACAGACTCTGGTACATTCGTAGCTGTGTGGTTGATATCGACGCCGTGTTCCGCTCCACTATTTTACAATTTCCCAAAATATTTCTCCCTAAGCCAGTCTACCCATCCGAACTTAATGGTGAAAATGACCTCAGCAATAGCTTACGATGTGTACCAGTAACATTGAATCAAAAAACATTCTCACTATCAAGTAATCCTTTCTATTAGGTTATTTAACATAAATTAGAATGAAATGTGGATATGAATTGATTTTTTTTTGCCGGACGATTCTGTTGGCCCATATATCCCCGGAATCCCTATAGGCTGCTGAGCCTGTCACTAAGGTTTCCAGGGACCAGACCAACATAACTTGACACACCGAGGCCTGCGGGGTTAACACAAGTAAATACAAGTAAAACAATTTTTCCAGAGTCGTTACTTTTGGCACACTATTTATTTGTGACGTAGCGTTTCCGTTCGTCTTCATATCTTCGAGATGGTATCTACTAATGTTTTAGAAATAGTTTCCATTTTTAGAGTATTCATAAAGAAAAAAAATGGGTAGACTTCCATTCGGATTGTAATACCAATTTCAAAAACAAAATATAAAAAAGGTCATGCGCCTTATAAATACTTTTCTGATTTACAGTCCTCGGTATGCGTCGTTTCGATTTACGTTTGATTTGATGTTACCTCCATTCTGACAAGGGTCATCGGAAAATTTTTCTCTGTTTAATGCTAATAAAATAGACTGATTGTGCATATGCTTGAGTTTTTTGATGGTTAAGACATAATCATCCTCTATGAAATATCAATTTTCCTGTACAAAGGCAAAAAACGAATTTTGAAATTAAAGCCTTGATTTATAGCGGGATTAAAGTGGTCACGAATATCTGGATCCGTTTTACGTTGTTTCCACTTACGTCGCTCTTCTTCAACACGCATCTCCTACGAAAATCGCGGACTTACTGTATAATGTTATTGACAAGGAATATCTTTAACCGTAAATCTAAAAATAATTTCTGTGTGCATAGAGGAATTTATTTAAAAGTTTAATAAGCATAGCAGTTGAGTATCGGCCTTCTAAACTTTAAAATATTCCCCATTCACTCTGACAGCATGACTTACTTTGTACACTATGTACAAGTACCTTATGAAGGTGTAATAGGTGTGAGTGTTACATTGAAGGTTTCCGTGATGTTGATGCAAGAATGTGTATACATTTTTGTGTTCCAACCGTAGAAATCAACTTGTATATAAACTCGTATTATATATTATTCAAGTGGAAGTTGATTTTTTTTCATACAGCAGTTATGTTCCGTTTCCACTCTATCAGGCCTGAAACCACAGAGTAAACTTGTATGAAATTAATAAACGTTGTGGGAACCCACAATTGTCGACAATAATTTTGAAGGGCCATAGGTTTAGGAAAAACCTTAAAAAAGCTTAAGAGTAACGACAAATAAATAGAAGCATTCATTTCCTGGGCTTCCTCCCAAGCTTCCCTACCGACGATGATATCATCGTTCTCCGCAAAACCGTTGAATCACTGTTCCACTTAACTCTTTCCGTCGGGTGCGTGTCTGTGAAAGAAAAAATTTCGGGGCCAGCTCGAGTGCGACTGAATCGACGTTATTCCCAAAGACCTGTCTTCATCTGTCCACCCTATTCTTCACGAAGAGTCGGCGGGGAGTCGTCGTCTAACGCTCGCGTTCCTATGGCTACGACATGAAGTCCCCTACCACGTGTCCTTGAAAGAAATCTCTCCCGAGGACCCCATTTGACGCCCGAGAGAACACCAGCCTTTTATTTTTTTGGAAAGAGATTGTAATCTCTTCTTTGACGGGGGGGAGGAGGAGGAGGAGGAGGGAGGTAGTTTTGAGATAGGGTTGCCGAGAAGTTGAGGGTTTGAGAGGTGGCGCAGGTTGGATCTCCGAAGACGCGAGTCCTTCGGCCATTCATTGCTCAAACACACGACGCGTTATTAAACTCCCCAGACAAAAAGACTAAAATGTATTCTCTCTCTGGTATCCTGAAATCGCAACAGCGGGAGCAGGTGTATGTCTGGCTGGGAAAAGGAGGTGGGCTACACGGCATTCCGACCGTGATTCCTAAAGAAATTTTGTCTTAACCCTTTTGGTTGTGAAGACCATAGAACTTGAGGTATAGGTCTTAAAACACCCATTTTTGATCCAGGATAATCATTGCTTTTGTTGATCACTGGGCATATATACTGTTAATATATATCGTAAACTTAGAATGAAAGCTTGCAAGAGTGGATAGAGAGAGATGAAAGAGCAGATAAATGATTATAATACTATGGTACTACTCTGAATTACTCTCTTAAGGTGAACGAAAGTTCCCTTTTTTAAAAACATGACCAAAATCTTCCATATGTCCACATTTTTACCAGGTAATATTGAAAAAGTTTTCCCACAGTTTACCAAGCACAAAACGCGCACTGCGTTGAATTCCTACTTCCGGTGATACAAGGCCTCACTCGGAAATAGCCATTGGTGCGTTACATCGGCATCATTATTTTTAAAGAAAGCTAGCTAATAGTTGGAATTTAGTTGATTGCTACTGATTTTCCTCATAATAAGAGGCAATTAAAGAATTAATTTACAGCAGTATTTTAATCAATTTCCTCAACTTTATTTTTCTTACTTCAATCCGAAGAAAATAGTATTTACATGCAATTCACCCCCTTAATAACAGCACAAGCGGTGACTACCTCTTTAACAGCTCATTTTATAATTCTACCCACTACCGTAGAATTAAAACTTCAATTACAGTTAAGTATTATTGTACCGGTAATGTATTTGATTTTTACAACCTTCTTAAAATATTTTGGCAATTCCTTCTCCACTCTAGGTCTCTTATTCCTATAATGGTGATTTCCCTAAATTCCTATTCTTTCATTATCGCTAACAAGCGACGTGAAATTTTGGCAGCAATCGGAACGCTTATTTTTTTAGTGATTACCAAGTTACCACGGTGGTTAAGCTTATCTAGGTGAAAGACGTCTGCCGCACCTCGATGGTATATTCGCAAGGCTTATCCTTCATGTCATTCTATTATGGCTTCTCCCATCTCCTGTCGCTCGGTCTTCTAATACTCAAATGATATCTCCTACATTTCCGAGCTCATTTGAATTAGGAATCATCATATTTTCGCATTAAGCGACGTTCTGCTCTCAGCAGTTATTGTTCAAGTTCTCCAGCGAATTAAATCCAACTTATACTCTCCTCTAATTTTATCCCTACTTTAAATTCTTTGAAAAGAAAACTTGTTGACTTCACTTCCTGAGCTTCTATGGCAAGAGTCCGTAACAAAAATGTACCATAATCCGATTATACTGCTCTGTGATCCTAGGATTAGCAGCAGAAGGTTTGTTTTTTCCATCATTAGAACAAAATCCTCAACATTTACAGAAAACCCTATGCATTTTATCCTAAAAAGTGTATAATCTTTTGAGGCACTCAAGCACAAAATTACAATTATTTATACTTTGAGTTGCTATATGATGGTGGGCGTTCAAAGAGATAAAAAATAAAAGAATTACTATCACGATTTTAACTTCAGAATAATTGCAAATGGTACATAATTAAGCAATATTATATTTGAAAGAAATACTCCATAAAAAAATATATCAGACAAGAAACATTTCGTTTAAAATTTCTGGATTAACGTCAACCAAAAAAGCAACTGTACTACTTGGTTGCAAAATGGACATGTTAGTTCCCCAAAACTCATTTTCCAATCCCGGGAGATTTTAAAGTCAGAATGGAAATATTAAAAAAAACTTGATTTTGAGTAGTACTCAAGATAACCATAAAAAAAGTTTTATTCTTTCAAAATCATACAGAAATTTAATGAGGTAGTGGAATAGGTATTCACTTGGTATAGCAAGCGTAGGGGATTTAATTGAAAATCTCCGTTCAGTTCATTCATTCCTCACGCCACGCCATAATTAAATGGCATAAGGGAAGATTACGTTGAATGGTGACTACTTTATCTAAACTTTATAATAATAAATTGACATAATATATTAATGTTCTGGTTTTATGAAGAGTAATCACAGTCGTATCCGGGAAAATAAGGTTAGAAAAATTAATCAGCAGTCAAATGTACAACTTTGTCAACCAGGACTATAACTTAGCGAAGATTACTGTCCAGATGACAAAACTAATTTTGTGAAATAGGCAATATTTAACCAACTATGCACCAAGAAATTTCATTTGTTCAAAATGTACATTTGAATCGGACATGACTTGTATCCCTTTCTATGATGGTTAGTATTGCCTATGCGCCAAAGAGAGACGTCACGTGGCTACCATGAATACAGTTCGGGGATAGTGCACAGATTGGCTCGATAGATGTCCATTGTGACGGTGCGAAAAAGGAGGTTATCTGACGAGAAAGATAGCTTCAAACGGAGGATGAGCCGTTGGAATCACCGATGTAAGCTCAAAACATGCACAAAAGATATCACAATGGTATCCAGAGATGTAATTAAAAATAAAAATGGCTCAACTGAACGCCCCTTTGGGATTCTCGGGCTTTCAAAAGCACACCAGTTTGCGCAAGAGAAATGCTCACAATGGGGACAAACGTTGCGGTAGTCTTTCGGATCCCGCGAAAATTCCAGGGTTTCATCAGATATCTGGAAATCCATTCTTCAAATAAAAAGAAAATGAGTCCTTGTGGCGTCAGATGCCTTCGTTGAGCATGAATGGAGAACGAGTCGTCGTCTCTAAGCCTAGAATGAATGGCGATTTATGACCTAATAAATGACTCCAGAAGAGAGACGGGAAACGACGATTTATCCACGATAATGTCTTGCGTGGTATTCAATTCTATTCTACTATTCCGTACGAAATCATAGTTTGACAAAGTAATTCGGAAGTGGAGATTTGGACGATCCTTTCCTCAGTTAATTGAGAAAAAGCACCTTCAAACTCTAGAGAGTTGGCGTTAGTACGATGAGTTGGAGCTTCGACGAACATTTAAGACTTTCCTGCATTTATTAGAAAATTCAAGTCAAAATAACCTCGAAATGCGAAGCCGATTTCGTATTTTACAATGCTATCAACTCTTATTAAGTTTCTAGCAAGATTTTTTCAAATTTGATTTTCGGGATACTGTAAAGTTGGCTTGCACCGGTGGATTAACATGCCTTTACACGAATGAAGAATTAATAAATGTGACAAGCCAGAGTTAATTGAAAAAATTTTATTCTCCCTCTTACTTGGTAGAATTTCGTCAAATACTATTCCATTTACGGCTGCATTATAGGCATTATTTGGGAACGCTATCCCCAGTTTCCTCAACAAATCTTATTCTGAGTCTTGGCTAGATGAACTGAATGTAAATGAAAAATTACGAAATTTTATTTGGAACTCTCCTTTTTCTAGAAGCAACACAGAGCGTTACGAAGAAATAACATTATTTGACACCCCAAGGAAGGTTGATGTGGAATCTCGACATCCCATTCTCTACCATAGAGCATGTAGTAGTTAAAATTTGTTTGATAGTTTGATTAATTAAGGAATAGCCATTCAAGAATACACGCAAATGTGCTGTATATTTTACATGGACAATGTCTTATTTTTATCAAGTATTAATGGATATTACGTCAGAATAATTGGCTCTCAAAAAATAAATTAGATCAACAAGCGAGTCCAAGGCTTGAAATGAAGAAGTGGATCGCTTTATAATGCCGTTATTAAAGACTAAAGATTTTTCTACTTCATCACGGATTTAAATTCAGTTCATTCATATGGACCTAATTATTACGTTTACAGAAAATGATATACAAAAATATTTCATCAATATTAAAGCAATAAATTTGTAAAAGTTTCTAAAATGACTCGTCGAAACTATCACCGAAAAAAATTAAAGTTTGGTAAAACTTTCTAACAAAATAGTGTTGGCGAAAGTCACATAAGCCAGAAGAAACGGGAGCTATGCAATATATGCTTCTTTGTGCTCGAATGTACTTATGGATGTGTTAGCCGAAGGATAGTTTCCCAAATGGGTGAAACTTTGTTATTTACTTTAAACAGAGTTTCTTTGGCCAGCTCTCAGATTAAAACGGCGTATAAAAATACACGAATTAACTGTTAGTCACATTATGTATGTATGCGTGTAAAAGTTCTTTTTTGCACTCTTGTTCAAAAGAATCCAATTCAGGAAAATTTCTTCGGTCATCAGAATGGATAAGTGTGATACTAAAAACTTGAACTTATTTATTTTTACATTCATAAGAATATTGTAAAACATATTCCTCAATGTTTTAAAATATAATGACTGTTTTTGTCCCTTAACGTTCATATTTGTGTTTTAAAAAATTTTCAGAATGAGATGAAGCAGATAGCAAGCGTATAATGACCTTAGCCTCCGAATCATTTCAAAGCGGAATTTCTACTAAAATACTTACTAAAAGATGCAAAAATATGCCAAGGTACAGAAGAGGGTTTTTACGCTAAGAAAATAGTTTTAAACAGCGTCTCTCCATGCAGGATATAGCACCATATTAAAAGTTGGGAACAAAATTTGAATTTCATTCTCCCACGGAAAATTGACCAGCTGAAGGTCGAACAGCCATCAGCACCGATGGCTGAACAATGGACACTTAAGAGTCCACCTCGAAAAACATAATCGACGGAGCTTGTATGTAAATCCGGCCGATACCAAACCGTTTCCAGAACTGATATTTTAAACACAATGACCCAAGCACCGGCCATATTTGGGCCAAGAGCACAGAGGATATGAAAAAGGAGACCTTAAAGACCGTTTTTCTTCGCACACATTATCCTCCGCCTCATAAGGGAATAGAAGCGAGAGGCTATTTCACACTCCCAGGGGTAAGCTGCGGAAGACATTTGAATATGGCACTGACGCTCTTAACCTTGCAGAAAAGGGAAAGGGGAAACGCGGATTTTAGCGTAATCCTCATTATCCTCGCGCAGTTAAACGACCGTATTTCTTCATTTTTGCTTTCACTGCTCTCTCGCTAAGTAGTTCAAAGTCATGGGAATCCAAGAAAGTTCCAGTTGCTCGCAAACCATGGGTGGACGAACGTGCTCAGCATTTCTAATGCAATACCATCCGACTTTTTCCATGAAGATCACAAGAACTGGTGCCTGACGTGTAATCAAGTAACTTTGCAAGCTAAGATTAACCAATCAGTCATATAATTGCTAATGCGATGTTTATTCGTACATATGTATTTTTTTCAAATGATAATCTATTTATTACTACGTTTGAGAAATTAAAATCTTAATGGGTAAGTATCGTAAGGAACACTTCAATGAGCTTTTAGGGATATTATTTATTTCTTCAGGATATTAACATAGACATATTTTAAAACACATTAAACTAATAAAGTGTCCATAATCTACAGCAGCAAGGAATTCCTTTTTAGAGGTAATGGCAAAGAAAGTTCATCATCGACATTGTCATGATTGTTTAAACGCAAATGCTTCATATTATTTGCGAAAGGAAAACCAGCTATTTTTTTACAAAAGATAAATTCTATTTACTCAGGTTTTGTTTCAAGAATACTGATTTGAATATCGTAAAATATAAAAAGATATATTAAATTTTTATTTATATAATGAAGGTTCCGTTAAAAAATATCTTCAAATGATATCTTAGAAAGCGTTTCAGTTTGAATGGTGTTTTTTATGGTTTCATCAAATTTGTATTCTATACAGACTGGCTGAATAAGGCTTATGGAATGGGAGTTATTTCATTGTCATCACTTAAGAGTTGATGTTCTTCTCGACAAGAGAAATGCCATTCACCAATATGGACGGTATCTACATACATATATACTAGACCTGTGCGCCGCCGATGGATTTTGTGCGGCGCGCCGCCGGTCTCCCATGTCGGCACGGCGGCGCGCGCCGTCATATGCGGCCATGTATGAACCATTGCCTCTAGAGCATGGCTTCTGTATTTGATTAAACTAATTTTTGCTGACTCCTCATCATTATATTTCATAACTTTGTCAATCATTACTCACCACAGTTACACAGGTATCCGGGCAGCAGTATTAACAGTCTTTCCTTAATAGCGACAGTCATCCGTGCGCTTTGGGAGGGAACCATCTTCAAAGACTTCGAGATATCTTTTTAAGCTTATCCGCTAGTTTGCACGCTACGGCAGTATCCGGTATATTTAAATAAAAAATTCGTATTTTATTCTTATTTCAAGCATTTTCATGCACCCTCTCTCCTTGGAATTGTAACATTTGTAGACTATATCAAAATGTTAATTATACACAGTAAAATACCTTTGTTCTACCCCATGTTTTTAAGTATAGCGCAACTTTACTTCAGCCAAAGTTGAGGCTTGAGGGTACCGAGTGGAGACCGCAGAAACGTTTCATCTGCTACGTGCTCATTAAGGGCCATGAACCAGCGTGGGCTCTCAGTTTGAATGTCTTCGAGAGTTTTGGACCTTATATCGCCCTCAGAACCTCTGGCTCGATCCCACCCATCAGGTGGTTGAAGGTATGAAACGAGTTAGAGCAATAGAAACTCCTGCACGTGGCTGTTTCAGCATTGTTTGTGACTTTTAAAAGTAATTTCTAATACGTATTCTACCGGTAAAAGATAGGTTTAGGTGACAGCCAAAGAATCTCCTTCTGGTTTACTACACTTTTAGAGTTCTATCTCCCTCTAATACGACCATTTTTGCCTCAGCATACGATATACCGTTCTCCATCCGTCCAAGAAACCAATTCTCCTTTTTTACCTTTCCCTGCTTGCCCAAAATTCTTCCCTCTATCACGCTGTTGTGCAACTCACTTCCACAAGACATCTACTCGGCCTATCCCAGATTTCATTCAGAAGTTTCTTCATTTTCGGGATAGGAATAAGCACTCTGGCCATACTCCTTCCTCGTAGATCCAACAAATTAGTTTAGAAAAAGCTTGCCTAACATTTTTACTTAAATTTATTAGCAACTCCGAAGGTATGTTCTCCACTCCTACAGCTTTTCTTGCCTTCATATCTTTCAATGCTTTCTCTTTTTCACCGTAGAATATCATTGGACCGAGGCTATCCTCATCTAGTGTTCCCTGATCCTCCACATCTAAATTAGTTTATCTAATATCGCTGTCTACTATCGCTCTTCCACGTATTCTCTCTACCTACCTTGAATATCTTCTTGCTCGATTAATATCCTACCTGCTCTGCTCTTAACATTTGGTACCGTTTTTCCTCTCTCCCCGCCCGGTGGCAATTTTATTTTATCGCAAAACGCACCCTTTTCCCATCTTATGGCAGCTTATCCATCTCCTCGCAATGCCGTTTCCACCAGTTTTACTTCGCCCGATTGGTTATTCACTGAAGTTGATGATTATACTCATTGTGCTTCGTCTTGCCTAGTTCAGTGCTGGCATTTTTCACCTTCTCTCCTCTATTTTCCCAATCATTTCTTGCGTAACCCACTGCTCCTTAACCCCCTCGTTTCCACTTACCCTTTCATTTTTTCCCCTTCTCTTAATATGCCTGTATGTATATTCTCCCCTATTTTCTCTATTCCCTTTGCTTCACTTATGTTCCATTCCACTTGCTCTCGGTATTACCTTCTTTTTCCCCTACCAAAGCTTCAAAGTTCCATGTTTTTCCACCTAATTTTTTAAATCTGCGATAACATATCATCATAACTAAGTTAAGATTCAAGCCTGCATTCAATATTCAACTGCCTTCTCTTCGCGATCATTTCTCGTTCCTAATTCACACCCTCCCACTTCATACCATCTCTCCCTTCCCCCACTACTGCGTTCCAGACACCCATTACTATTAGGTTTCTCTTGTACGGGAACTCCCTGATTATCTCCTCTAGCTGTGTATAAAGCCCGTCCACCTCTAAATACCCGTGGTTACTTGTGGGCATGTACACCTGGGCTATAACGAAAGTTGTTGAGCGTACTTTTATTACAACCACTAGTATGCCGTGGCTCTGTTCAATGTTTACTACCCACATCCCCAATTTTGCGTTCAGTACTATAGCTACCCCACGTTGACTCTCATCCTCGCCACTATATATTACCCTGTAACTATCACTGCAAGAGTATCCGCTGTCCTTCCATCACTCCTCGCACAGCTTCAAGATATCCACGTCCTCTAGGACAATCCGGCAAACTGTTTTGGCGTAGGGACCGTTTTAGCCGAAGGCCGTTAGGGCACTGGGGCGTTTCGGTTATCACTCGGCTAGTAGCGATTCTTTTATGATTTATGACTAGAGGCAGTATTTATAAATGGGTCCAATAAAATTGTAACTATTGTATGTAATTTGGTGTTGCATACATAGATAAAGACCTTAGCATGATTTTTCTCATCAACGACCAGATATGCTTTGGCCTGTATGTTAGGTGTTTTCGATGACAGATGAAATTGTTCCTTATAGTACTGTAAAAAAAATCTCCCCGCAAAGAAAAAAATCATATATTATTTTACAGTATTGCTAGCACACCCACAGTGCAGTACGTAGTTCATTACTCACCCCTTCCCACCACCATTGAGATGACTATCACTAGTCATTAATCATAAAAGCATCGATACCAGGCGAGTGGTAACCAAAATGTCCCTGCGGCGAAACGCCCCTGATCTCAAACAGCATCGCCTAATCATCCCTGCGCCAAAACAGCTTTGCCCAATCGCACCTGTGCTCAAATGACCTGCTCAATCCAAAGGGCTCGCGCCAAAACGACCGCGCCCAAACCGGCGCACTCCCGCACACTGGAATGTCCCTATCCCCTCTCTATTTCCTAATAGATATTTTCCTGATAACTATTAAAAAAGAGAAGCTCTTCCTTTCGAATTTGAAGTACTAATGGAAAAGGTCTTCAATCTATCTGTGCGATAGGAAATAGTAAGGTCACCATTTCTGTTGGACCATGGGCCGCGTATTCAGTGTTCACCCTTCGTTGGCGTGGATTTCACTCGGCTCAAGCCTCTAATGCGGCATGATTGTCTTATATTCAGTTTCCCGCTTGATGCCGTCTTAATCAATATTGTATAATAAGAGATTATAATGACGATATAAAACGCCGTATTACCGAAAAAGGTATCGAATATACTTCATCCTACTGTTCTGGAAAACTATGCGTAATAAGGAGGTGTAATGTCGATAGATTTCCCTTCCTCGCTGAACAACCTTACAAAATATTCATAAGTCTCTCCGTCTACGGCAGTTTCTCCTTCCTTCTCCACATCCGCATCTCATAGACTTCTCTCTCTTCTTTCTTTTCCTTGTAAGGTTCACCGTCTCTCAGCTTTACAACGCAATGTATTGGAATACGGGAAGTAGTTAACCAAAGGGTTTATGCACATGCTAAAGAGTGTCTAATACTTCTATATTCAAAATAAAAACATTCGGAGAATATTTGAACGATATTTCTTTTGTATTTGATCATTGGTTATGGTAAATGAAGTTCAAGGAAGTAAATTTACGGTGCAGTCTGAGAGTATCTAGGAGGATGTTAAGGACCTCGCCTATCATGAGGATAGGAAAAGGAATCAGAATAGGAGAAGGAATAAATTTCATAGGAAGTTTTTATGTCTCACGGCATTGATGAGGTATAATTTTCCATCAAATACTATTTAAATTATGCAAACAGTATCCATAACGCATCCTATTATCCGTTAAATAATAAACCGAAAGCCATAGGAATTTTCCTCAGCGGATGAACAGAGTGCTTAATGACATGTGATGGACCTTACTGGGAAAGTTTAGACGGGTGAATGATGAGAGATTTAATTTGGGAAAGTTTAAACTACGGTTCTGAGACCACCTGGGAGGGAGAGTGATTCCAGCCCTGATGCAAAGAGGCACAATGGGAACGAATGGTGTTGAGGGGTAGAGGTCCCTTTCGAAACATAGGGGGAAGGAAGAGGCCCTGACAAGTAGTAACATGTTGATCCGATATGCGAAACCCAAGTAGGAGGACAAGGGGGGCCAACATATTCCAGGCCAGGCTTTCAAGCAATGATGGGAAAGCTATAATTCCCTTTCCTTGACTCTGATACCCCCCTCCCTCTCCCACTCTCTTACACCGTGACATACAGATGCCTGGAGCAGATACGAAGTATTCAAACATGATCACGGGAGCCCAATTTCATCATATTTTAAAAGCTATTGATGAAAAATGTTATGTACTTATTAACATAAGTTTATGTGACATGGACACAATTGTTCACAGCAATATGTACTAGCTTAAGCTGCCACCTTCGGTTTGCGCTTTTGTATTTACACTAACCGAAACAATTTCTCTGACATTGCTGATCTTGCACGTAACTCACAATCAACCAATGCAGGAGCATGTCTCATTAAATACAGATTCACGTCATCCTCACGTACGATTTTCTTGATGTCACGTATTCTCAACGTTGTCAACAACTTAAAAAGCGGGATAAGCGTCAAAACTCACCTGACCAGTTCTCATCTTTACTCCGCACTCACAATCTCGCAAGAACTGTCCTAAACACTCCCAAACACGCACAAAAATGTTTAAAATGAATCGGCAACAAAACTCGAAGAGAAACGCGACATTCTCATTCAAATTCTAAGACATTGTATTTTCACTTTTTAAAGCAAAACGAAAGATAAAACACATCGCAAATCGCCTTTATTTAAATGACTAGTTAGTAAAAAGGCAATTTCCTCGTTCTAACGTATAAAAATGCTCGACTTCTAAATCTTTATGCATAAATCACGTGTTGCTAGATCTCGTTCACCTGCAAATTTATACGTAAAATTCCAAAAATCGTACACCCTACGACTCAAAACTAACACATCTATATAAAAATTACTATATGCATAGACTCTTTCGCTACATCTCAAGTCTGCGCACAGCCAACGCCCAAATGCTATAACGTGGATTTCGCTCGCATTTGCGATAAAAGGAAATTTCGCTCACATTTGAGATAAAGGATACGGGTATAGTGATAGTTTTCATTTAAGCTATTAAATACGTCATTTATCTAAACGCTTAAAATTGTGAGACATTTTTGTCGCATATGTACATATGTAGGAATTTAATTATATAAGTTTTTACATGACATTATACACGTGATAGTATTATTAATGAGAAAAAATGAATACTTTTTCCTATAATTTGCTTAAGTGCTACAATACTAGTGAACATATGAAGGCTAATTTTACGCCGCCGGTCACACCGCCGCCGCCGCCGGAAAAACCATCGGATCGGCCGCCGACCCATTTCCAGCCGGCGTCCGCCGCCGATAGTTTTTCCATCGGCGCACAGGTCTAGTACATACCCATCACGCAGTTCCCTTTCGGGGTAGGCACCGTCAAAATGTTTCACGCATTAATACATAATTGTACACCTAACTCTGCTTCAATAATTAACTCCATACTGACCTAACCTTGCAAACCTCTTTTGCCTCATTTACCTCCATACACTGTTTCATACACGCCCTCCTGTTTTTAAAACTCCTAATATTCCTCTTCCTAAGAATTTCCTCAACCACATTCAACCACAACTTTCTCGGCCTACCTCTGCCTCTCACACCATTCATTCTACTCTCATATATCTGTTTCCTTATTCGACTCTCATCCATTCTCTCAACATGGGCAAACCAACGAAGCACACTCCTTTCATACACATCCATTACTGGAGCATTTAACCCACATTCATTCATAACCTACTCATTTATGACCCTATCCATCCTATTTTTGACGTAAATACTCCTCAAATAACTCATACCCACGGCGTTTAGTGTACTCTTATGTCTATCCTGACATACCCATGTTTCACTACCATATAGCAAAGTGGGAAGAAGTACACTTTTGTACATGGCAATTTTCGCTTCCTTATACAAGCACTCATTCCTTGATATGCTCCACATGCTACCTACCACTTTCCTTCCAGCATTCGCACGTCTCTTTATCTCCTCATCTATTCTTCCATCTTTCGCATACGTCTTACCTAAGTATACAAAATTATCCAACTGTTCATTTACTTCACCATTCTCCCTCATCATACATTTATTCTCCCCATTCTTCTTATCAAAAACTACTACTTTAGTCTTGCACGCATTTACCTTCAATTCCATTCTCTCCGTCGATTCACAAAACTTATCTAGGAGCTTCTGTAATCCATGTTGAAGAAGAACTCGCAAGTTTACATTTCCAATCAAAACAACGTCGTTTTCACCACATGCGTCTCTGAGACATTTATCCATAAATACATTAAACAGCCATGGAGACATTACGTATCCTTGCTTTACACCCCGATTTATTACAAACCAATCACTCAGAGCTCCGTTAACTCTTACACTTGCCTTACTATTGTGATACATCTCCATCATAACATTCAATAACTGCCCATTCACTCCACAGTCTCTCAAAACCTTCCACAACTGCTTTTCAATTTACTCTGTCATGCCTTCTCTAAATCGACAAACGCACAGTACACTTCCTTTCGGACACTCATACATTTTTCTATCACTTGCTGAAGTGCAAAAAGCTGGTCACTACATCCTCTCCCAGGCATAAACCCACACTGCATACCCCATATTCTGTCCGAAGTCATATTCCTCACTCTTTCGATTAATATTTTACTGAACATTTTTCCCGGGATACTCAATAAACTAATGACCCGATAATTATTACATTCGGTCTTTTTTCCCTTCCCTTTGTACTACGGAACGATGATAACATTCTTCCAATCCGCTGGAACAACAGAAACCTGTAAGCATAAATTGTATAGTTCACGCAGCCTACAAATTAGTAATTTACACCCACACTTCAACATTTCACTGGATATCCCATCTATGCCTGAAGCCTTTCCATTTTTCAATATTCTCACAGCCGTTGTGACCTCCTTTTCACTGATATCCTTTTCCATCTTCACATTCTCAATACCACTTCACAAGGCTCATCCTCAACGCCTGCAATATTATTGTACAATTCTACAAAATACTCCCTCCAGCAGTCCCTATTGCTATCGTCCCACATGATCTCCCCACTTTTGTTCTTTACCGCATTCATTCCCCTACCTTCACCAATCTTAGCCCTTTTTACCACCAACAAAACAGCTTTTTACTACCTTCAAAATCACTCTGCATTTTGTTAGCTTCATCCGCACGCATTCTTTCTTTGCTCTCTTTCACAACGATATTTTATTCATTCTTTCTGTAAATCTCACATGCCTTAGTATGCTCTTCCTCAGATTTGGCAGCAATCATATTCTTGAGCGCCTCTTTCTTTTCTCTGACTGCAATTTTCACTTCTTCATTCCACCAAGCATCACCTTTCATTCTTCCTACCACTCCTTTTCCACATACACTTTCAGCACATTCCACAATCACTCCTTTTAAACACTCCCTACACATAATTTACGTTCTCGTTTCTGATATGCTCGTCCCATTCTCTCTGCTTAAACGATAGAGCATCCTCAAGCAAGCAACCATACCGCATTCTTACCTCGCTGTCTAGCAACCTTTCCACTTTTACTCTCAACTGCTTACGCACAACCTTGGCACCCACTTTCTGCCCAGATTCACATTGGAGAGTACATAATAGTGGTCTGTTCCACATTCAGCATCCTTCATCACTCGCGTGTCCCACACTAACTCTCTCAATCTCTCATCATACACAATAAAATCAATCATGCTTTTACAATCGCCCCTTTGCCAAGTATACATATGTATTTTCTTATGTCTAAACCATGTATTCGACACAAACAATCCTTTTTCCCAGCACACACTCACCAAGTTTTCACCATTATCATTCACTCGGGGGTCACCAAAAGGCCCAACCACTCTCTTAGAGGCATCCCGCCTCACACCAACCCACCCATTCGTGTCAACTAGTAAAATTATTCTCTCACCAGGATCATAATCATTCAAAACCTCTCTCAGTTTTTCTCAAAACTCATCCTTCACACAGTCACTCTCTCCATCCAAAGGTGCATAGCACTCCACGATCACAACTCTCTTAATGCCTACTTTCATGCAAACCCAGAGCAATCTAGTTGCCTGGACGGTATCTTATGCCATAGATTACGGCATACTTGCTTAACAATGTGAACACGGTTGCTTTCAGTATGTAGATGTTGTCAAAATTATTCAAGAATCAGAAATAAGCTGTTGAAGATCTATCATGGAAGAATATGTTTTACTCGGTACAGGATCATTTCATAGTTTCAATAAAATTAGTAGCACCGAAGTTATTATAATGGTAGCAAACCTTTGTAGCACATGACTGTGAAGCGTATGGCGTCAGGGAGGGTATAGTTTTGGAAAGAGATGGGAATTAGGGGATTCCTTCAAGAGTTCTTCACTACGTCTGTTAGGCCATCAATCCTCAATTCAACTTCAATATTATCAAAATCTACCGCTAGCGACTGCCATCAGGATTTGTTTCGCCGATGCGTGTGTAACATGCATAGAGCAGGTTAGGAACTTATATCCTGAGATTTATATCACAAAGGGTTTGACAGTTTTTTCGCTTTTGATTTTTATGTTAAATGTCCGCATCAACGTGATATAATCAGTTTCAATCACTCGAGGAATAGCAGATAAATTCACCGGTTTCGAGTACATCAGTAATCTATGAAGATAATCACTCACCGATTCAACCATCACCTGTGATAACTTCCACGTTAAATCCATATTCTATGAAATTAAATTTCCTTAGTTTCATACTGTGTTTAATTCAAATATGAAATATGTGGAGAAACCCCAAAGTATAATACGATTTTTCAATAACTGGTATACAAGTGAGTTTTATCTACCCAGTATCCACATCACGTACATCATTTATACACACGGGTACCTTTGTGCTGATAAATAACACAATTCAGTGGAATAGAGTGATTTGAAATGTGTTTGATATGGTCGAGCAATTTGTAAAATACCATGGAAAAGAGTTACTTGAGTGTAATTTTTACAAGGTATACATTAAAAAAAAACATTAGCCGATAGGACGAGTTTAGAATTTTCAACATACTCAAACAAAAATACTACGCAATATCTGCTGAAGCTACTTCAGTGGTACCGAAATATATACTGGTATCTGTTCCCCTCTCGTCGTTTGCTCATGTAATTGAGTTCCGTTGATCCCATGATGCAGGCACAAAATAATTACTGGAAGTAAATAATTAATCATAATTGATAATGAAACGATTAACTTATAATTTTTCATTACGTTATTAACTTTTAGAGATAATCAATGAGAATGCGTCAGTCGCATTTTAATCAATAGTAATAAAAAGGTCTACTTTATTGCGAGCTATAAAGTCGAGCGAGAAATAAAGAATAGGAAGCCTTTTTCACCCAACAATTATACCTTACATGAAAACCCATGCCTTGGATGGAGAAATAGCCACCGAGACGTAAATCGAACCCGCGATCTTTTTAGCCAAGTTTAGCAACAACTCAACCACGATAGCTCGTAGGCTTCCGCGGATGCTACAGTCAACTCAACCATGTAACTAACAAGGCCGAAAACTGTATGACGATAAATGTAGGAAACAATAAATAAAACAAGGCTTTATGCTTGAAAATAGCGCAATGCTAACTAGTTTGATATTTAAAATATTAATTTTTAGGTAGTATTTTTAGGTATTATTTTTAGATAGTACTTTAGAAGATATTGGCAGTACTTTTGAAAGCATATATTTGGGTGAATTTTAATCTATCACATGCTCATCCTTAGCGTCATTGGCGAATTTCAATGTTTTCAAAATTCGCGACATATTTTAATGCCTCCTCGATGAATTCTGTTTGATACTGTCAAGTTAGGATATCTTCCCGGAGGCGAGTACAGTGCGGTGTATAATGGTGGAATAAAACACTTGAGCTCTCTGATATGAGAACATAGTCAAATCCTCGGGTGTATACAAACTTTTGAACCCAATGGCGCTGACTGGAGCGAGATATCTCCGTTTACAGCGCTGATAAATGTCAGTGCATGTATTTAGCATCCAGGGTCCAAATGCTTGAGGAGGAGTGTCGTATTTGAAATCTGGCATGTCATTTCCACGCATTACGGATATTATCACATAATATAATAATACGCGGGACTACAAAGAGTATCAACTATAAGAAATTGACATGGTTTTGGGATGAAGAGATGGAATCTTTTACAATTCAAATCCCAGAGAACAAAATAATTTAATCCTATCGCAAAAAATACCGAGAAGATAAATGGAATTGACGACCGTTATACGAGCAAGAATAGCGGGTAGTTACGCGAATCCGAAGGCTATTTTTCTAGGCTGCTATCGTCAAAGACCGGACAACAAGGTAAAATATAATAATAAATGTGAAGCAGATTAGCGACGAATGAAAATAAATCATAATAAAATTCAGCAAAAGGTGTCGCGGTTTGTCCTTGTGGCTGACTAGCGTTTTTTCATTAGACTATTGTTCTTCAAAAATAATGGAAAATCTCGGTAAGAGTTAATTAGTACAGCGTTGAACAAGCTGAAGTACTCGTAAGAATTACGAGAACGTATCATAAGAAAGAACAATAGAACGGATTTCAATCGTAAAATATGAAGTGACTCAAAAGATAAACTCTCAAAAACAATTTTCCATAAAATATGTAGGCCATTTTTTATAGCAAACCTGATGAAAAGTATTCAAGGTTTATATATTAACTAAGCAGAACATTGAATAGGATGGAATCCCACTCAATTGCAAGTTATGCAGAAGAAATTCGTAACTTCTTATATTCTGTGGATAGAGTAAGCGAGCCGAAATTTACAATGGAAGTTTAGAGAACGAAGTATTCATGTGTCTCCCATTCATTCACAAGAACTCTCATTGTATCAACACATAGATACACACACAGACCAAATTTACTCGCGCAATAGTAAAGTCGAATGAATTGTGAAATACAGGTAATAATGTAGATAAAAAAGAGCGGACATCTTTCACCTTTAAATGTTTTTAAATCATGTTAAATGATTTTCTTCTTACAAAGATGCAAATGGATCCTTGAAATATTTAGTCCTTCAAAATAGTTTTATACATTTGAAAAGTTTCTTTATGTTGAGGCTAACATATAATAAGAGGACTACCAAATAGAAGTTACATTAGGAAAAGGAATATTCTTCTCACAAAATGTCTGTTTCCCACGAGGAAGAATTTAAAAAAACACCTGCTCAGTCATTTTTTCAGCGGATAAAGATTTTTTCTCCTTTTTTGTTCGTTAATGACTGTGACTCAGTTATTCTCAGGTATAATTCCTTGAAGGGAAGCCACATTCCGTTTTTATCCTGATTACGAATAGGAAAAGGTTGAAAATTCGAAGAGAAAAATCATCCCACTAGCTCAAGAAGTGCTCACATCCTCTCACACTCAGTTTCAATAGACCAGAGAGAAGAGGGAGTTATGAGATATTTTCCGAAGAGAAGATTTATGTGAGTGAGATAGGAAACATTCGGGTAGTAGCGTTGGGCCCTCCACAATGGCGTGCATTTAAATGTTGGTACACAAAAGGCTTCGTGTTATACCGACTTTTTTTTGGCGGAAGTGCTCTCTACGCAGGGAGGTGTTCCTCTCGGCCATCGGCCGTCAAGTGGAAAGTTTGCGAGACTGAAGAGTGAAGGTCGAGATAAGGAACCAACATTGCTCGGACGCTGCCCTCCTCATAGGCTCGGGTCACGGTTGGCAAATTGCAATCTGCCCGACGGTACGTTGGCAAGCGTGGCGTTTCCGGGGGTCCGGAATTCCCTTCTAACGATTCGGAACGGAAATTTATCTGGGAGTTTTAGGCCAAAGTTGGAGCGGAAAAGTGTTATATAAGTGCAATAATATTAACAAAACTCCAAGAAAATCCCAAATATAACACAAACCAAGCATAATAAGTAAATTTATGATTGCCAAAGTATCCTAATGTATGCCCTGATTATCGAGCTGGACAAGAGGTGACAACTATTTTCATTTATGGATTTATTATTGAAATAAAAGACAAGTTATTTTCAACTAATGTTTAGGTATGACGCGTTCGCCGACCTGCGGCAGACAGATTCATCCTTCAAGATAAATAATAAGAACTTCTACGAGGTTAAGGCTAAAGTAAAATGGTGAATTCAATGGAAGAACTTCTGACCAGTCATGATTTATTTTGTGACAACCTATCACAGGACCATGCCTTTCCTTCCACCAGAACACGCGCGTACAGGCCTTGCTCTCAAAAAGTTCAGACCTATCTTTTGGCATTGATGTAAAAGAGCAGACACACTTTTGTATCTTAATAAAAAATGGATGGAGAACAAATGAATATTTTAAATAATTAAGAATAGGTTCTTCTGATTCATCAAAAGTTCACCGAAAATACAAATTCACAGCATCTAGACCGGGAAACTGAGAGGGGACCTAATTTTGGAGTCCACACTGTGTATAAAAGCATACCTATCATACATATAAGATAAAGAGATGCATATAAAAATCCTCATTAGAAAAAATACCATCTTCTCATACCTTTTCCAATCGTCCTCACACGAATCTTTTTCTGCTGTCACTATCACACCGCTGATATCGCCAATACTTTTTCTTCGTCATTTTGACTCCGCGCTCAATTTTCTTCAGCCTTCTGCATGAGCCTCTCTCCAGAGCCGAAAATCATATCTCATCCTATCCTATCCACCTCCAATTCTCAGACCCACAAAAATCTACGTTCCCTGTCCGATCCTCAATTCATCTTCCCTTTACGTCTTCATTGGGGTCACCCCATCAATTTCCTTCTCTTTCAAAACTTTCGTTCAGTCAATTGCCAAAGAAATTCTCCTCCCAAAATCGGTCCTCGACTTAAGTTCAAAATATTTCTCATTAGTCAAGAGTTCGAGCTTCTGCATATTATTCTCTTCCACTTTTTATCTTAATTTTTTTTCAAACTAGACGGCTATATCCCATGACTGCCCAGCCCCCTGAATGTCCTCGCATCACGCAAAAGAAAGAGAAAATAAATAATTCTCTATTAAAAGGGCTGAGATACCGCAGAACGAATCTTAAAAATTTCCTTTTGAAAAATAAATTAAGTTTGTAAGCGATAAATCTGGTTTCTGGATGGAATCTTAGGAGGATTTTTCCCTCACGCATTCTTTAATAGTGGCACGGGTTACTTAGAGAAAGATCTATCAAAAAACTGTATTTTGAGAGATTTTGACATATTTTTCATTTCTTTGCAAAATTACTCATAATTTAGTTTGGAGGGCAATTTTTCTAAATAAATGAGAGGTTTTTCAAATGTATATTCCATGGTACTCATCTTGACTGCATCCAACCATAATTTCTCATCAAATGCAAAAGTAACAAAGAAAATAACAACAAATATGAACCTCATACGTGTTTATAATGGAATTTGATATGGATCATTTAGATTTGAACCCGATATTTTAGGTAATGAAAGGTAGTTTATTATTAATTTAGGTTAGATATTCAATCATAAGCTAAGTAATAAAGCAGATCAGGTTCCGGTTCTAAAAAAGTATCGAGCATATTTCTGAAGAAATCGTTGCAATTTCGCTGCAGTTAGTGTGATGTTTTTATATAATTTATGTCTTGCAAGAAGTTATTATTTCAGAGCTCAATTCCCTGCCTTTTACATTGATCTACCATCACTCTTCACCTAACCCCTCAATATGTCTTCCTGTGATCCTATTTAACGATAGCAAACCCTGAGTGCACTCATGAGCATCATATTTGCAATCCTCTTAACTCTTCCTTAACAACAGTTCGGAGTGGTGGATGGTCATATCTTTTCTAACGGAATATTAAACATGTAATTTTACCCATTTCGCTACCTTTAGATTCTCGCTGAGCCATAGAGAGGCACCAACTGCATCACGCACTTAAGCACACAACTACTTTCACGAAAGACGCCCGACGCATTTACGTTGTTTTGACCAATTCAGTGCTTCCGATGAACTTTAGGGCGCTCAGATCTTGGAGATTACCAGTAAAAGACAAAGAGCGCAATCCGAGCAGTGATTCGTCTCGTGTAGATGACGGAGACAAGGGAAGTCGATGCCCTCGGAAGCAAAATGCGATCTCCACGAAATTCATTGCCGACCACAAACAACAAATAAATGGTAGCCCAGCCCGCTGAAAATCGCGAAACCGGAAGTTTATATATCGCACCACGTCTGAGAGAGCATGCGTTTTCGTTGTCCTTTTGTGATTTTTAGAGAAGTGTGAGGGGTTGTTAACAGACTTCATGGACGAGGGCTTTCCTAATCGACGGTCAGTGGCTTTTCCAGCTGGTTCAATTCACGACGGACCACTAAGCAATCATTTGGATTGGTGGAAAAATACAATCAGAAGTCGTATCTTATTCATACGCATATCGCCATTGCGTTGTTGATTTTTCTTAGTAGGCACAGTCAAAAATGTATACTCCCGTTAAAAGTTCTTTGAAACTAGCCCAGCTTAAATAATTTCTCTTGCACACTTCTTTTGCTATAGTCGCATTCACCTAATACTTCGCATTAGATATCTAGTTGTTTTTACTCCAGAAATTCATTCTCCAAGGTGTATCTTCCAAAACATTCACCCAATATTTACTCAGACTACCCCTTCCACTCTCACCATTCACTCAACTGTTATATACATGCTTTGTTATTCAACTCACAGCTCTAGTATCTGCATGGACAAACCAAGGAAGCACACTTCTTTCATAAATACCTTGAGCTGCAGTATTCATCCTACCTTCCTTGACCAGTCGTTCATTCCTAGCCCTCATCTCCGATTTTACCGCAAACACTTCTAGTACACCATAATAAATGCATTGCAATACATGCACCAGCTCTGATGCCAATCCAAACGTTCTAAGTATCGGTACCATACACCAAAATGGGAAGGAGAATTAATTACAATTATACTTTCCCTTGACGAGCATTCATTTCTTGATAAAATCACATTCTTTCTAATCAACTGCTAAAATAACACTGTTTTGATCAAATTATGTATATATTTGGTCATTTTAGCTGTAGTAAACTACACCCTTAGCCATTAAGTTATAATTTTCTTGATTTTTCAATGGTCGTATTTTAAGTACATTAATATTTTAGTGAGATATATAGATAGTACTGACATATAGCCAAAATACATACAATGGATTACTAGTTTTTTTAAAGGTTACAAACCACAATCTGAATCATGGAAGGATAAAATACTTTATACTCCAGTCAATAAAAATTAATTTTAATTTTTACATCAATATATACTAGTGGGAACTGACAGAAAAGCTATAGTTTCGACAAAACGCATTAAATATTCCATATTATGTTTTCTTAATCTTTATTCACTTCATAAATATTTAAATATTCCAATTTACGTTAAAAGCGAGTGGAAATGTAAGATAAAAATGATTCTACACATGCATACCAACCCAAGTAAATCGTTTATGCTTACTCTAAGGTATAGTTAGCGTGAAGTATTCAATAATTTATTGGTCGTTCATGCTAAACATTCGTTGACTGCGCTTTGTCTTTTTTACAATCTATTACTTGTACCAAATGCGTTAATTGTTTTTCAACGCTGATGAGTTTATGTAAATATTTGGGAAATACTGGATAAAATGTCTCGTAAATTCTGACATTTATCCATTAAAGTACAACAAATTTATGTAGCCACAAATTTAGAATAAATCACAAAAGAAAATCGCATTTCCTTAACAAAATTGCAAAGTCAGACCACGCCCTTATCTCCCGGTAATCCAAGGAATATAGGTAAGTGGTAGAACATTTCTCCTTTTGGTCCCAAAATTGATTTTTACGACTGGGAACAGAAGACGAGTCCACCTAGCCATTATTTCCCCAAATTTTTTTTCCCGGAGACGGAACCCCACGTTACGGCCTCCCAAGACTTCCACATCAATCTAGATCTCACTTTTCTCCTTTCGGACCGATCAAATCTTTCACGGGCGAACCGTAACCGAGGTAACGGCCTCCGATGCCCCCGTCCATCCCCCAAAGGGGCGACAACCCCCACACTGCCTCATACGAGAATCTCCCTCCACCGCTTCATTCACACTCACCACAGACGCCACATGCATTCGGCGGCAGCGACCACCAGGAAACTTCTCCAGGCGTCACAGCGACGTGTGAGTCGAGTGGAAAGAGAGGACGACGGCTGACATCCTCTCTTCGAGCGTCGAGCGGTGAATGTGTCCATGTCTGGTTAGGGGATATCTGCGGCTCACTCGGCCTTGCGTTCCAGTCGTTATCTGCCGGCGGAGGACCCGTAATAGTACACAGCGCGCCGTGACCGCACAATACGGTCTAGTACTAGACAATTCTGCCTGTTGAATTTCAACGGGAAGAAGAAAAAGATGTAATACCTGCTTATAATAAAAAAAGTATCCTCCCTCAGTGACGTGACAAATATCACACATGGAGGGGTGGGATGCAAGCACATTAAAACATGTACAACAGATTTAGGCTTACGATTGGGGAAGTTCGTCCAAATGAAAACAACAGAACAGCACTTTTCAGAATATTGTTAATGTGCAATGTTCATGGCTAGCGCGTACAACACTCAGCGTCATCTTTACGAACAAAATGTAAGAAGGGAAAACGGTTTGTGTATTGTACCCTTAACATTTGCGGAAAAGTGTGATTATGTTATATTCATAACTGCAAAATATTCCTGTAAATCAGCTTAACTTATTTCACAAAAGATGCCTTGGGAATTGGTCCTAGTGTAATGTTTATGCACCGGTTGCCCAGTAAACAAAAATCCCGAGTTGACATGGTGAAATAATTTACGAAATTGGGACAAGAGACTCAAAATTCCGAACCTAACCAGAACAAGCACGAAAAAAATGCAAACGGATGATTTTATGATTTCAGTCATCCATTATTAAAAACTCTAATGTTCATGATGAAGAATCCTACCGTTGCACAATTTTATCCGCTGACAAATGTTTCAAAGCGCTATTGATATCATCAAGGTCGGAAATCATAATTAGTGAGAAATCAGTAAAAGTTACAATTGTCTAACATAAACGTTAGAAATTTTCACTCACTGACGCTTTAATTTAATTATAAAACGCCAAGTCTATATCATGAATGTAGGTAATTAAGAGAAGCAAATAGCTCTGCATCGAATTCTATTTTATCAAAGTAATACATAGTTGGTTAAAATGGACACAGAAAGGAGACTCAGGGGCAATAGCGTTCGAACTAACAGAATATCAATATTATGGAAATAGACTACACAGTCGGGATCCTCATTGATAATTTCCCATTGCTAGCTCACAAGTTATCTTGTTAGCACCTTATTAGGCCAGCAAGAGTTTACTTTCCATAAATTTTTCTCCGCTGTGAAGAAGTGTGAAGAAGTTGAGAAATTTTGATAAAATAATTATTATAATTCAGTGGTTCTACTTATTTTTTACTCAATAGTCCTTTTCATCCAAGTTCATCATAGAATTCCACCAAACCAGTATAAATTATAGGGTAGTTAATTAATGCCACTAATAAAAATGCTAAACAGGTTTTAAAAAATGATTTTTCTCCGCTGTGAAGAAGTGTGAAGAAGTTGAGAAATTTTGATAAAATAATTATTATAATTCAGTGGTTCTACTTATTTTTTACTCAATAGTCCTTTTCATCCAAGTTCATCATAGAATTCCACAAACCAGTATAAATTATAGGGTAGTTAATTAATGCCACTAATAAAAATGCTAAACAGGTTTTAAAAAATGATTTTTCCCTGGCGGAATTTAGCCATTTCATCTAAAGGAAGAATAAAATAACTTTTTTACTTCATTTATGAAATAACTCCACTTCTCAAGTGGAGTTTTCAATTTGATTTCATTCTTCCGTATAGGATAGCTTCCACAAAGTCAAGCTGACAACCCTTTTCTTTGTGATTTCACTAAAGCCTATATCATCTTCATCATTAGTCGTTCAATCCAATGATTGGTTGTTTGTATACTTTCACCCTTCCCTGTCTAAATCGAGTTTGATGCTTTTATGGTGGCTCTTCTTAAAGGCTGTATTGTAAATTAATAAGAACTACTGTTCAGAAATTTCACATAATCTACAGAGCATCAAGTTCTGCAGAATAATGGTACCTATTCCCCCTAAAACTCTAAATTGGCTCCCATTCCAATAATAACATGATTGATTACACTTTCTTAGGTTAAAATGAGACTAAAATAAACATGTTTTATAAATATCTAAATTGGGTTCCTTAAAATAAACATGTTTTACAAATATCTATCTTGGGTGCCCTGTTCCTCATATTCGATCCTGCGGATAACAGATGTCAATGCGTCAATGTCCAGAAGATAAGATACTCTAACATTGAGGATAAATGTACAATCAGTAACAAATTTAAGAATTAATGATATTGAACTAAAAGTTATTAATAATAATTATGAATATTAAAAAAATCTGACGAAAGGCACGAGTGTCTTTGCGCTTTGAAAATTAACTTTAGTGAGGCAAAGTCTAGGAGAACTGACTTCGTAGAGAAGCTTCTCTCTTATTTCGTGGAGTAAATTTAGTTAGTGTGAAGTTTAAAGAACTCGTGCAAAAATATTTTCAGAAAGCATAGCCATAAAAGTTTTCAGCGCAGTTGGACTCATTAGTTAAACTTCAGCCTCCCAGATATGTCCATTTTCTATTTTTGTCGCTCCTCTCTCTTCTCCTTTTCATTTTTTGCGCCATTCTCTCTTTAATTAGGTCAAGTCTTTCCTTATGACTAAAGGTAGTTAAGAGATGTCGGGGAATTTATTTTCACATTGAGTTCACCCTGAGAGGCTCAAGTACAACGCATTTCATATTTCGCCAGTCCTCGCGCATGAAAACTAGTAACGAAGTCGGCTGCGTCCTCTGCTGGTAAGTAAGCTACGAATGGGATCAGTGTGAGTATGCCTGGGATATAGATTTCTTGCTCATATCTATGTTTAATGTTTGCTGCAATTAATATAGCATAAAATCACTACTTTACAGATGTACATATTAAAAAATAGAGGTTAATTAAATTTCTCCTTAGTGTTTAAAATCAAAGAAAGACCAATTTGGACCGAAAACTTTTTTTTGGGTTTCTAGCGTAATGTTGTTTTACTCAGTCCGTTTATATTTCCAAGGAGTGCCGTTAATATTACTGCGCAATTTTTGGGGAAGATTTTCGCATTTATTTTTTTGCAATGATTTTTGCTTTTAAAAGAAACCTTGTTAATTTAGAAATAAATCACCCCCTCTAAGCATGAGGGCCAATTACATAAATATTAACCAAATCCTACAGAATGCTTTTAGGGCTGTAATAGAAATTATTTTGAGCTTTTACGACTAATAGCTAAAGAGTCTCTTGCATTCTTCATTTTTTAATGAGTAGGGAGGCAGTCACCCTGAGGTGAAGTTGGACATTTCACGTTCTGAATGCATTTTGTCTGTATTTTCAGTGGTACACATATAATCCATAAAAACGTGGCTGTTTTCCTGTGTGCTTTAACTGAAAACTTTTATAAAATATTTTAAAGTTTTTATCGCTAACGATTTCTATTTATAATGAAAAATAAGACTTGTAATATACTCTGGTGCAGCAGAAAAATGTGTAAAAATTCTTAAAATTATTTTTCGGATTTTATTCATGAAAACAATGCGCAATTCTTTTCGCGCACCAGTATTGATAATTACCTACATTACCCACTCAAAAATGTCCTTGGTATCATTACTTAATAGGTGTACGGTAGAAATTCTTTTAGATACTGGTTTTCAACCCGGATTATATATTCTCAATATCTCTCCTGAACTCACTGCATGAAGTTTTCTTCAGTATCTTCTTCGAATGGTCTCCATGAATCGTGGGAGCCTGTACTCAAGCCAAATTTAAGAGTACCATCATTTTTGTCCTCCATAACTTATCCTTAGTACCTAACGATTTTGATGAAATCCATCCAAAGCTACGATTTTATTTAGTTTAAGTATCCAAATCGAGTGGCACAGGAATATTTGAAACCCTACCTCTTAGCTTATTAATCCATAAAATTCGGACTTTCTCAGACTTATCTGTTGTCGACATCTCATGCTATTACTAATATGTAGATATAAAAAACTGTTTCGCCAAATACTTTACCAATAACCTTATTGCATGAGGAAGCCTACGTTTCCTATAGCATATGCCGGTATCAGAGACTATGTTCAATGTATGGTTCATTACAAGGCCATACAGATTTGAAACCGTCACTTAATATCTCCGTCGAAATTTCATCACGAAATGTTGATTCTCAAATATTGCTATGGAGAAATACTTGAGATTTTTTATTTTGTCACCGGTTCTTCAAACTAATTTCCCCCCGACTCAATGAAGCTTTTATCAGAGCTATTCTAAATCTAAATGTTTTTGATCTTCGTTTTTCCTCGTTAGGTTTTTCTTTGCAGTTAATCTGTGATCCACCTGACTGCTCGTCACTAATTTAGGGACAGTATTGTGAAGTTTCATCAATACTATGAATTCAGAATTTTTAACACCAATTCTTTTCCCGACTCTTTTGTCCCTGAATTTGTATTTCCACCTGTATAATATGAATTTGAGGAAGTATATTATTTAAGTGTACATCAATTTCATCTCCATTGTTGTCCTCTATGATTTCTCCTACCTCATCGGGCATCAAAATAATTTCACATGTGAGAAAATAATTTTCTTTGTAAGGACGTTCTACTTGAACCTCTTCCAAAACCGTTGTCTAAATTGTTGTTTATAATAGAAAAAAATGACGCACAAAAACTGCCTGAAAAATAAGAGTGAATGCACTGATACAATCATATGATAAAACCCGAGTATAATTACGTAGTTTCAGAAAAAAGAAGTAGAGAGATAGACAAACTTGGACCATTCATGTGAGAAAATATAGTCTTTCAACTATACTAAAAATACGACTGTTCATAATTATTTTAATAAAAATAATGTTTCTATGAAAGATTTATTTTATGTCATCCCAAGGAATGCTAAAAAGGTATTCAAGGTTCCCAGCATCACCTCCGGGTGGCACACAAAATTCAGTAACACTTTGTGCGAATATGATATAATTCATTTCAGTTACGACTTATTTACATCCATTGATCTAGTCCTGTCTTTTGAAAAAAAATATCCTCGGCTCCCTACCTCTCCCCTTCCTTAAAAATTCTTAAAAAATTAAAAATTTTCGTCTAAACTTTAACAAACGCGAGATGGTAAAGGGGGTTAAAATGCAGAGGTACATTGTTTTGATTCCTAGTTGATTACATAGAACGACGTCATGAGTCAACAAAGTCATGGAACCGAAAAAAATGTATTAAAATAAAATATGATCCTTTTATTTTTGCTAGTGAAGAGTCATGACATAATAATAGACATCCCGTTATCCATTTGAATACAATAGAAACGGGGGAATACATGATTACAGGTTAAATGGAAATTCTGGTTCAAAAATCATCACGAATTACTTAGCGATAAGATATTTCGGGCTTCAATAACTTTACCTAGAAAATTCTTTTTCCCCCATTGTTTTCTTATAAAGACATTAAAAATAAGTAAGGTTGAGATTCACCATTTATGATAAATAAAGGTTCTTTTTCTGAAAATGTTATGAAAATTCTTAAATATCAGATCACGGTCAATAAATTATCCTGTGAAGCGAATAATTTGAATCCATATCAGTACATATTTACGATACGTCAAAATATATGAAAATGATTTAAAAAATTTGGACGTGCTACTTTCAATCCCTCATTTTGTTTTTTTTGGTAGACAGGTGAAAAAAGAAATTTTATCAAACCAACATGAGGGCGTCATGCCAGATAAACGAGAGTATACGAATACCGAGAACAAAAGTTCATTGGCCACCATAGTGTTCATAGAAGGTCCCCATATCTCGGACTGAATCTTGATGGAGTAAACAGACGGGAGAGAAAACTGAAGAATCCCAAAGGCTTTTGTTTCGTTTCCTGCTCTTATAGGACTGCATTCTTATCTCTAGATCATTATCTTTGTGATATTTTAGCACACTACCAGTGAACACATCTTAACGATAGAACAACAGCCAGAGCCTTAAAAAGGCTGTAACCCAGCGGAACAATTGAAATGTTCCCAGAATATAAGAAAAGGTGTTCAATTTGGAGGATCTGGGAAACATAGGAGAGCAAAGATTAAGTCTCCGTAAGCTGACTCATACATCTTGACTTCCATTGTTTCCGGTATACAATGACAGAAGATTGTAGACTATATAGGAGGACTGCAACAATGAAAAGATATTACTGAAGCAAAGCTCTGAGGTGTACATAGCAGAAGGGATGGAAGAGAATAGGTGTTCTGAGACAGTTGAATCTTTCTATTACACAGGTGAGTAAACTCATATGGATATCAATTGACGGATACCCGTTTTCTTACAAATCAATTTTGTCATCACATGAGCGATGAGATCAAATAGTTGCCGGCGCATACTAGGTAAGAGAAATTGCGGGATATGTGACAATTGTGTAAAGTGTTCAACAATAAAGTTCAAATTAATAGTTTACATTTGTGTATTTAATGATATAGTTCCTTATCCCAACGGCAAAAAGGAAAAATATTGAATATTGTACGAACGCACTTGCGTTTAGTATTGATATGCCACCCTCCAACATTATTTATTGTTGAATTATGTTCTGTTTGGCGACATCAGCCAGTTATTTGTGAAATTGAAGTTATGGCAATCCAAAAACCGATTTTTATCTCAGGGTAACCCGACTAACTTGCACCTATTTGCTTAGATGTATTTGCATGTACCTCTGGGTAGTATAGTGTCTTCAAAGTTAAGAGAAAAACGAAGCACTTTAAGGAAAACGCCAACTTCGTAAATTTTTTAGGAAAAGAAAAATAAAAATCATAGGAAAATAGTTTGGAGCACTTATTTGTTTCTGAGGAAGTAAACTTTGTGATTATGAAATTATTAAAGGGATTTTTCATGAAAAATGACAGCTTAATAACACGACTTATTGGAGTGAGCTTAACTTATGACACTAATGACATTTTGATAGCATGGCACAAACAGTATCATAATTCGATTATATTGAGGTAATTCATTACAATATTTTTAGGGAGTGTATGACATTCAGTGTTGGTATTAACTGTAGTATTAGAAGTAGTAGTAGGTCGTTATCAATACTTTATGTGCAAAATAAAATTGTAAAATAAAATCAGCCATATACAGAAAAAAATATTTTCTATCGATACAAAGATAAAATACATTAAAAGTTTCCCCCCTGAATGCGTAAACATGTGGGATGACGTGGTCAACTTTTAAACATGGCTAAATGTGTTTTATTAATGTAGAACGCAGAAATTAATGCATATTTTTAAAAGTATGATTTTGTTGAATAATTGGAGTAACTATTCCATCAAAGCCCTCCAGATTATCATTCTTTCTTTTTAACGTATAAAATCCTCTTGGTCAACTATGATTGGGTATTCTTAGGCAACTGATAATTCACCGTGCGTTTATAAAATCGAGACGTTGGTGACTAGAGATTTCATAGTCTTTTGGGATCTGGAGAATGAATCATACGTGCGATGCACCAGAACAGCAAAATATTTCTTATCCGAAACAAATATTCAGTCAGAAATGATCTGCAGATTGAGCACCAATGGCATTCACTATGATAAAAGAAACATGTACTATTGGTAGTTGGTTGATGAGAGGAGTGACTTGTATGTGTCTTATGATTCAAGGGCTCAAATAAGACATTTTTCCCTTTAAGAACGATAAACTATTGGTAAATTAAAAAAAGATTTCGGTGGGGGAAAATATAACAAATGTTGAGGATACTGGTCTTAGTGTTCACTACATGCTATAGAGATACCTGCAAGTTAACGTAATTGTGAAACACATCAAAGGAAAAAATCATTTCGTCTTGACCGGAATACGAACCGGGGTCTCTTTACATCGCGACGAGGGTGTTATCTGGTTTAGCCATCGGGCCCTACAATAACGAAATGTCTCAGGAAACTTCAGGTGTGGATTCGGGTAAGTAGATGTTGAACCGAGTTCAAGTCATAAATCACGCAAGATTGGATGGAGGACATTTATAAATAGTTGCAATAATCGCGAAGAACTGGTCAACTTTTACAATTTTCCCCAATTCATGGGAAATATTTTTACACCTCATTATTTTTTTACACCTTAATGGTTAACTAGATCAGTACGACTTCAGACCAGGAAAAGGCACTCGAGAGGCAATTTTAGCATTGCGACAAATCCTAGAGAGGAGTCTAGAAATTAACAGGAAAACTTAAATAGCTTTCGTTGACTTGGAAAAGGCCTTTGACCATGTTGACTGGAGACTACTGTTCCAAGCAATGTGCAAAATAGAGTTGAATTGGGGAGTCAAAAGATTGATTTTAAACCTCTACAAAAACAAAAGTACGAAAAAGAAATCGGTGGCACCAAGAAAGAAGAAAATATAAAGAGGTGTTAGACAAGGTTGCCCAATATCGCATTACTTGTTTAACTTATACATAGAAGAAGCAATGTCTGAAGTGAAAACAAAGACAAGATGAATTAAAGTAAATGGCAAAAAATTCATTGCATTCGATTTGCAGACGACATAGCTCTAGTAGATAGAAAGGATTAAGTCGAATGCTCAAGATTCTAAATAATATTTTATTAAAACTGAAAATTAAACACCAAGAAAACAAAAATCATGGTGGTAGAAAGAAAGAGAAGAGAAAAGATAACGAATACATGTATAGACGGAGTGAGACTGGAGGAAGTGACAGAGTTCTGCTATTTGGGTAGCATATTAGAGAATCGTAACAACTGCTCCTCGGAGGTAAAGAAAAGAATAACGTTAGCCAAGAAAGCCTTTCAATTAAAGAAAAGTCTCCTAGTAAATAACAGCATTGGTATTAAGACTAGGAAGAAATTCCTAAAAACCTTTTTATGGAGTGTGCTAACATATGGATGCGAGACATGGACACTAAGGAAGAGTGAAATGACCAAACTTGAAGCTGCAGAAATGTGGTTTTGGAGGAGGAACACAAAAACTAGGTGGACCGACAGGAAAACTAATGAGCATGTACTAAATGAAGTCCATACAGAAAGAGAAATATTGGAAACAATTAAAACAAGAATAGCAAAGCTCATCGGACACTTAGTCAGGCATGACAACTTCATACAAAATATTATGGAAGGAATAATTCTAGGCAAAAGACAGAGAGGACGACCGAAAACTTCATACCTAAAAGTATTGGCGATGGAAATGGGATGCACCTCGTACAATGAAATGAAGAGGAAGGCTGAAAAAAGAGATTGTTGGAAGTCGTGGCTGCAACAACAAGGATAACCTTTAGAAGAGAAGAAGAAGCTTAACTAGAGGTTGAGAAGGAGCCATAACTGGAATCTGGGAGTTAATTATCCATCAATGGAATTTTCATGAGTAGGGATAGGAGGGGAATAAAGTAAGGAGGCAGAATCAGGATAGAGGGAAAGATGGAAAGTAGGGTGAGGTGGTGAGGGAAAAAATTCGGAGAGGAGCTAAGAACTTCGTCGTCGTGGTAACCGAATGCGGAAGGAGACAGTGGTTCCCGAAGGATTTGAGATTTATGGGCATTTGGAGGAGGATTTAAGAGATGGGGAATGGGTAAATTATAATATTTCGCGCCGGTCCTCATAAAATACGCAAGGCATTTTTCTTTAATATCCTTGGTGAATTAAGGAAATTGGTGTCCTTTTTACTTGTAGCCGACGTTTTTTCTCTACCATTTCCCTCGCAGCTAATTAGGAAGAAAACGTGTTAAATTCCGATTAAAATGGCACTGTAATGCGATGTTCTCGGAAATTAGTGGCCGAAATTCGTAAGATACGGGTAAAACCGCCGTATTTTTCTTTTTAGCGTAATGAAGAACATCCAAGTACCTGTTAATTTCCAGGTACAACGCCCTATCGCGGCCGAGCTTTAGCTATCTACATTGACCTTAATCGAGCGTTTTACCCTCAGCTAATCTCCTAATAGATCATTGGACCTTCGTATCGCGGCTCACTCTTAAATATATTTCCCCTCTTCCCAAATATCTACTCCTAATCCCTTATAATCCTCCTAATAAATAGCTAAAATACCCACCTATTTAAACTTTCCACTACTTAAGGAGCCAATACGAGGCAAAGGTAGTTTAACTCTAAAAGGTAAATATACCCACAGGCGAGATAAAAAGGCTTGAGGTGTTAGAGATAAGATAGCACTGGGATAATTATAGGAAAATATTAGGAACGTTAATGTAAAAATTAATTGAAGGTTAGAGAGTATTTTTGACTTCAATGGTAATAAAGGTAAAAGGTTTCCTCCGATTTTCATTGAGGCAGAAGATCACTAATGAAAGAAAAGCATATAACATTGTGAATATCATTACAAGTTTGGTAATTCCGTTTGTTTCTTTTGGTTTACTCTAGGCTGAACTTCATTCGAATATCCCTCGAGGGTATTATATCTCCTAGATAATAGCATCCAATTTAAAACAGCATTGACCTAATAAACGCAAACACTAAAATATCCATAGAGAATAAAAAGATACAAAAATTATTAACTTCTATCCCCAAAAACAAGCTTGTCATAGCAATTGAGTGATTAAGCATGCTGAGGTGAGGTCATGAAGAGCACTCCTGCTGGCATGACACATATTACGGACGGGTCACGACTTGTTCCTGTTTTGAGCATTTAGTGTTTACATATCCTGCCACAGGGGAAAGTTAGAGCAAAAAATTTTTGGTCTATCATATGCTGAGAATGATGCCAGAAAATATTTCAGCACATGATGGAGTCATACATTGGCCGAATTTGATTGCGGTTTAAAAGAAATAACTGATATAAAAAAGAGAGAATATTGTGTCTCAACGAATACTAGTGATGCCTGTTTTTTTCCATTCACATTTACGATAATAGTTATTTTTCAAACTGTGCAATTAAACATTTTCTAGATTAATCTAAACTTCTATTCTCCCTGTAACTCCATCTATTCTATTATCCAATGACTGATAAAAACTAGGAAATAACAGAAATGCCCAAGGATCAGGTCCATGTTGATTGATTAAATATTGTGGAAATAAGAGAAAATGCAATATGGTAAGGATGCATTGTATGCCAATGAAAGAAAATCATACTTAATGCAAACTTTTTCTTGTCTAACTGCTGAGGAGTACCTTTTTTTAGGCACAATTGAACACATTATTAGGCATTGAACAAATAATGCAGTCGAATGCTAAAGTTGTTGCAATATACAATTAGTTACAGATTAATGAAAACGTGTAGATTTAAGAAAAAAATAATTTTACAAAAGCTAAAGTACATATTAATTGATAAAACTTTTAGATATCTAAGTCAACCACGCGACAACAACGATTCGATGCGAATCGATTTATCACGGGAAGAGTCGGCCTCGCGCCGAATTGCCCGCGCGAAATTTCCTCCGCCCGAAAATTAATGCCCTGACGTTAATGCCAGTAAAAGTACGCCCGCGAAGCCTCAAGAGGGGGAACTCGAGACTAAACCGCACCTTTGTCTTCCTCTTTGCTCTCCTCGATTCGATCTGCCATAAGATAGGTGGCGCAATAATCACCCCTTATTATACGTGCGAAATGCTTCTTCGAAAACTCAATAACACTGCGGAGTCCAAAAGCTCCACTCCCTAAAGCGATTACTCACCCCATTCCCATTACAGCGGGAGAGGGAGAGAGACAACTCGCAAATGACTCCTTACGAGAAGAACTTCCCTAGAGGGACTCAAGCCGAAACTCAGCCTTTTGGTGGATGTGCGGGGTGAAGGGGCTTTTGGAAAGTGGGGGCGGGAATCCCCGCGGTTGCAAAACACCCGCGAGATAACCGCAGATTAATACAAATTCCCCAATCTCCACTCATTAATCACGCCAGCTGATCGTCTGAGCGATTGTACCACCCACACAAAATGCTTCGCAGCTCGGAATAAGTGCTACGTCGATAGTTTCGAGGAGATATAAAATTCTGAGCGTCCACTTAAAACTTTACCGTATTGAATGCAGTGGTTACGATGGCGCAGACATGGAAGTGCCTCTGGGGCCCTTCGAGTGGCAGAAATTATAAAATTTAGGAAAAAATCCTTTTTTTTTGCGTTTTTGAGAGCAAGTTTTCATTATATATTTTAAAAAGTGTATTTACAGTACAGTTGGCGTCTGCAGGGATTCCGGAATGTAACCGCATTCGTTGGTTTTACTAGACAACAGTTTCGCTGACATTCGAGACGGTGTCATCAAGGCAAAGGAATAGAACATTGATTCTATACTGTCTTTTTTCAGCTTTGCGATTGTTTGTTTTTTTATACACTCTTACAGGTGCCGTGCATAAAATAGCCGTCGTCACTTTTTCAAAAGTTTGGGATGTCTTCTCTTCTTCCTCAGATCTTTAAGGCGCCCCAAACTTTTAACAGAGACGTCGGCCACTTTTATACATGGCACCTGAAAAATAGTAATCAACAAAAACGGCCAATCGCAACGTTGTAACAAGACTTATGTAAGGCAGCCAAAAACCAATGTCCCTCACCTTCAGCCAGAGGACAGTTGTTTAGTAAATCCATAACTCACGGTGGAATCCCTGAATCCATGCGGACCCCAACTGACTGACGACGCAGAAAACTACGTACTGACATATAAATAGTACTCATTAAATATGTCAATTATCAAAGATGATGGGCGGGGGGGGGGAGGGCGTGAAGAAGGTCTTCTTCTATTAGCCTCGCTCTCCAAATCCGAGATCAGTGATTCTAAACAACAGGTGTAGTTTGAAGAACACTAAAGCATTAGTCATACTCATTAAAGATGTAACAAAATTATGATAGAACGAACACTCGTGCTATGAAAATCTGTTATTACTCCTCAGTGGCAATATGATTTCTTTCATAGCCTTTCATTTTGGCGGCTATTTTCACTCATCAACGGAAAGTTTTTCAAAACTGGTGGCTCCCAGGCATTACTCTGGTAGAGCTGAAATCCAGATGAAAAGAATTCTTTTGCAGCCGGATTTCAAATACATACTTCTATAATTAGTCGAAAGACAGATAGTATCCTGCCCTGCTAAGCTAAAAGACAGCAACTGAAGCATTGCCAGTTTTGAATCACTGCATGCTTAAGTTTTCATTCATTGCCAACTATTTTTTTAAGTAATCTACCAGTAAAGGTAGGTTTTAATGGAGGTCAGAGAATCTCCTCCGATTTTGATTCACTTTCAGGTCCCAAACTATCTCAAGTTTTTCCTTCGCCTCGCCTCGACATGCGATCTACTCTTCATCGTCCGTCAATGAAACGTGCTCTCCATCTTCTCTTTCCCCACTTGCTCAACATTCTTCCCTCTATCACACTCTTGAGCAACCTATCGCCCTTTAATGCCCCCAGCCAAATGCGCAACCTACCCTGGATCTCATTCAGAAGTATCATATACTCGCCCTCCATACTAACAACTTCTTCGTTTGTCCTCCTTTTCGTCTACTACACATTCTCTATATACACATCTCAAACGCATGCAGCCTATTCACATCCTTATTTCTTACGGTCCACGCATGAGCACCTTACATTGCTCCATATCGATCTCTTCACCAGCCTCTTCTTTGTGTCCCTACCAATGGCCCCTGTCATCAGCTTCTTTCTACTACAAAACGCCTCCCTTCTATAACTAAAGCCTTACACCGAGGAGAAAAATGAAATTACAGAGGTAGATTTGACTCTAAAAATGTAGATAATCGGGAGAAGATTCGTGTGAAAGACAAGACCTACCTTTTATCGACAGAATACTTTTTAAATTTTATTTACTAGTTGTCAGTTGTATTAGAATTTATCTTAGTAAATATAAACAGTTTTGCTAATATTCTCAAACATACCTTCAATGATTTGTGAATCCCGTACTTTTTACTTATTAGTAAATACAAACTAATTTCTAGATCGTAAGAATAATATTTGACATCTTATTCGTCAATTTTGTTTACAAGATCCGTTGTTTCACTTGTTACAAGATTCGACCAAAGCTTAAGGCGATTTTTGGCATCAATGGAAGAATATTCGCAATGACACTTTCTTCTTTTGAGCTATTAATCTATTTTTTCTATATTCTGGTTTAAGCACTGTTTTTTGAGGTAACCTGGAACTAAAAATATAAGTTCATATGATTCTCCTTTAAATGGCACTTTGTAGGTGGAGGATTAAAGAACCACTTACAAATTCCTCCATCTTATTAAAGTAAGTACGAGGATTATTTTTGACGATTATATACTCGTACTTTGACTAAAAGCCAAATGGCAACAAAAATACTATGGGTTAATCACTCGCACTTTTTTATGAGGCTTTGCTAATAAAGTAAATGTCGATTTTGTAGATGATGCAATTTTCTGCTCGGGACGTTTCCTTCATTTGTGCCATGCTCCTAAACGCGTTTCTGTAGTTTTTAGAACTGATGATCATCACGTAGACCCTGAGAGCTTTCAATAGAGATATCGGCTCTCATCAGCGCAATTTATAGCACACGGACGACGTTAAATGGAACAATGTGCACAGGCGATACGTTTAATAACATTCCGGTAGTCTATTGTAATATATGTGCACAGGTGCACAATAGTCGCGTTAAAGCCTAGAGTACAGTTGACAAAAGTTTTCAAAATATGTGCTTTAGAACCTAAAATTTTTATCAGAGAGTAACTTAATTTAATCAATAAATGACGCCTTTACTGAAAAGACCAATAAATAACAATAGAAGATGCAATTTTGGAAGTTCTTTAATTTTGAAGTGCAGTCTTCCCTGAATTTTAATTAAACCTACCTTTTATGGAGATTTATTTTACAGGGGAATGCCTACTGCGCAAACTAAAAAAAAAATGGAGATTAGGTGCCTTGCTGTGTTTTATCAGTAAGCAGCACGCTAAAGCGAATAGATATCTACTATTATTTTAGGGGAATTTATACGTCAGAGCATTCAATGTGATAATAATCCATCGAAAACTAAACAAATTCGCGTATCATGGCGCAAAACACAATTAGTAGGAAATACTGAAGCTTGTATAAGCAGTTTTTTCTATTTCAATAGCAACTAAAAGAAAAAAACCAACACAACGGACTCTCAGACTCTCATTAAAATGTTGAAAGATAAATATATTTGGCAGTATTGCTGTCCACTAATGCAATTCAGTAACATAGACATCTTGAGAGAAAATTAGCATGCTAAAGTCAAACAAGAAATCCTTGAAAATAAAAGGTAAGAAATGAGTATCTATGATATGAAAATAAAGGTTTGCAGCTTTATTGACAGATTAACATTTTGTGCGATATTTTGTACATTCAAAGCTTAATCATCACAATGAACTGTAATGAAAAATAAGACAAATTACATCCTTTGGGACATTACAAAAAATTTTTAATAAAACTAATTAGGGATTTGTCTGTAACCCGGCAATAAGTAGACAGAAATAGATTTCAACTATTCCAATTGTTAGCCTTCTCAGGCATTTTTACACTGAGGCCTTTAAAGGCAAGAGAATGGAGCCGAAGCCCAATGTTGCCTTGGCACTCCAATAATGATTAAATTTATGAAGGTAATGATAGTGGGTGAGTAACCTACATTTCATTTTTGGAATTACGTTGAAATTCAAGGGACCTATACCACACTGTACGTCATGAGAAATCTCAAAGCCCATCTTACTGCCTTATCTTTGGCTTGCAAGGTTCCTCCAGCAGGCTCTAATTTCAACAATCCCCATTACTTCCTTCTCTCTTCGTAAGAGGGAAATGTTACTCCTCTTATCGTGAACATAATCACTCCAATTCCATAATGACTCATTCATCACATTCCTCCGCCCTTCCCGAACCTACCATAAATTTCACTTTTCAGCATACGGAATGGTGCATGTTGAGACGCATTAAGAAAGAAGTGACAATATTTGTACCATCGAGAGCAAGAATAATATCGTTTATAAATGTCGCTTTTTGGAGAAAAGGATTAAAAAGGTATATAACTAATAATTTAACCTTAAGTGCTACTAACTAGAGAAAAAACCCTGTAGCCTGACTCACACCACTTATGCACACAACGGAATTCAGGAAAAGGAATGCTTGCACACTTAACTATAAATTGGAGTTAAATTGACATAAATTTGGTCTATATTCTCTCATCAAAATATTTTCTAAAAACTAATTCCAGATTTCATTTTGAGCAGTGTGATGACTGTACCTGATGCTGGCTGATTGAGTTGAAAACGCGGTTAACAACAAAAAATTTTACTGGAAAAGTACGAATTATGACAAACTAGGGCTTTCCATTCCCTAGGACAATGGCTTTGCATCGTAGTTTATTATGCCCATTGAATAGAATGCTACACAAAATTGCAACAATCAATGCATCTTTACCCAAAGTCTCAGACAAGTTTAATGCTAGGCCTCCATTAAAAGCCCTCTTAAAATTGCCGTCAGCTTATTTGCTAATCCCAGGAGATAATCCTCTTTCCTGGAGTACAGAAAACAAAATAGCTATTTTGTTCCATTTTGTACGAGGGTAATTTCAGACGGTAACATAATGTGTACAGTACAGGAAACGGATTTTATGCTGCTGTAAGTCTACTATGAGGATTAAAGACTACCATTTTATCACTAAGCTGAATGAAATATCAATTTCATTACGGTTTAGGTATTGGTGCCATTAGGAGATGGCATTCTCATTAACTCCATGCAGAATTGAATAATCATGCTCGTAATTCAAAGGAAGAGACGACAGCGGAATAAAAAGAAATGTGGATTATTTTAATACGGGAGATTTATCCGCTCCGACATAGTGGTTTTCGCCAACTATGGCGTTGGTCACAAGTGGCGTGCAAACTTTATTAGACGAAATGGTAGTTTTCACTACACGAAGCGGTGGATTTATGATGTAATTTGGACCATATGAGAGATGGATAGGATTATGTTAAGATTATCTGGGGAAGTAAGGTAGGATGGAAGCAAAACCATCAGTCATACCAAAGTCATCAGTCACACGAAAAGAGGATTTGAGGGGGGGGGGGCTATTTTTCGCCATAGCTGATGGGCGACACTGTCCACGGAGTTTTATCCGCATGACATCCGAGTACGGACTCAACTAAATTTACGATCGCGTAGTGTCCTCGTGATAGGTACTCAAGTATTACAGCTACTACACCATATAGATTCCATAATCAGCGTGACGTTTTAAAGAAATAGATTTCACTCTTGCTTATGAAATCGATTATCTTTCTCAAGAGAGATCTTGGCATAGCAGAAGTTATAAATTATTAGGAAATATTCAAGAAATAATTGTAATGCACAAAGAATGGGAAAAATTACCTAACGAGAAAGATTGAATTAGGAATAAAAGGGCCATATTTCATGGGATGTTAAAACTAAAACTCAAGAACGAATTACGCTGAAAGAGAATCGAAATGAAGTGAAGAAAATAACACATGATGCTTTATGGATATTAATGACATTTGCTGATAATGATATCAGTTACTTAGAGCCTTTCTTTTCTGTTGCACCTTCTAAAGTATCCTGAAAGCAGAATGCATTGTAAAATAGGTTAAAAAATTTGACTCATATTAAGCAAACGTAAAAGAGCTGGCATGGAAGGTGGTATATTTCTTACAATTTTGAGTGAAAAATAAAATACGGTAATACGGCGACCCTATATCACTCAAATAGGTCGGAGATAAAACTTAAGACGATTGCAAGAGAAGGTAATGAAGAGAGAGGTCGCAGAAAAAGTGAACGAAGAATATTTTGAACATTTAGCCTCGAGATAAACCTCTGTTTAGGCCCCCTTCTGTCTGTTTATCCGCGCTCAAGGCAGTGGATTTAAGTTGACAGATTAGGGTGCCATCCAACACATTCCCCGACCTCGACCGAGGAATTAGGAAGAAGTTTACCAGCGCGATAACTGCGGAACTTATCGGTTCTTATTTGTCTGGAGGACGGATGGTTGGGATTAGGAGTGCAATGAAAACAAAGTGTCTCTTATTTTTCGGAATTTTTCAAGGCAGACGGTTTTTCGAGGAGATATCAAGGTGCGGGTGAAGTTGATGGAATGGCGTTGGGTTCTGGGGAAAAGAACAAAATTACTTTGTAGAGTAAGTTTTTCCCTCATCCGAGAGAAAAAAAGGGGAGATTCTTTACCAGCCATCCGAAGGCCTTTCAAACTTTTGACTATACATCATTCCCTCCGCTAAACAAATCGTTGACTTTAAATTCCAACATCACTACGTCACTATCAAGTTTGAGGAAGATATAAGTTTAATAAATTATCGGAATCGTACCTTGAGACAGAAATAAAAGACAGTGACCTCCTTCAAATCACTACGGGCATAGTCCATATCGATTCATGCATGGGGGTTACCTTGATAGTCTCAGATTTTTTTGAATTTAACACGTTTAAAGTTAGGACAAAGTATAAAAAAACATTTTTTTTATCAAAAGCAATACAGGCTGCCGACGGTGGTGAGCTATTTCTCGCGTGCGAGTTTCAGCACAATATTATGATACTCAATCTCTTGAACGGTTCAATATATTTTGTTGCCGTTTTTTCAATTGAAAGATAATAGTTTTCTAATTAAAATGATATCCTTGTTAGTAAATATGTACCCAAATAAATATGTAGCCTTCTATTTATTTTATTAAATATATTGTTTCAAGGTTACCAATTCTATATGTATATAAATTTTCTTTTAATTTTGATCTGTAATCAACACTACTGGATTGTCCGAAATGGAGAACTTCAATTTATAAGTTAAACATGTTGTATAAACAATGAAAATTTTGCCATATTTTGTACAATTTTTCATCTACTTATTCTTACTTATTGGTCTTATGAAATTGAAATCTATTTCTTCTTGACATGGCACTTCAATTCTTCATGACGGTGAGTAGCAGAAAGAGCAAAACCCAGGTCTTTTGATCTATATCACAGACTGCTAAGAAGGAAATTTTGGAAGCTTTTATGAGCTTTCAAAGCTATAACAGTAAACTGAATCAACCTTTTTGGGATTGACATTTTTAAATTAATAATGTTTAAGATATTTTATAAGGTTTTCAGATGGATACAGCAAGAGACCTTGAACACATATTTCCAAACGAAGGTGTTATTTTAATTTTAAAAAGTATAACCTTTCAATGGTTAAAAACGGCAATATACTCTCTTAAACCGTTCAAGGGGTAGAGTATCACAATATTTTCCGTAAGTCACACGTATGAAATAGCGTGAATGGCGCAATCTTCGGCGGCCTGTAATATTTTGGCAAAACAAAGAAATACGGTAATCTTACTATGCCCTGAATTATAACATTTGCTGAGTTAAAAAGTCTGAGGCTTTGAAGGTATGATTATTTTCCTTGCCTGCGTGAATCATTATGCAATACGCCTGTAAATTCTCAAAAATAATACTTTGGCAAACTTTAAGGTCGTACTTATTTATAAATGAAGCTCATTTGCTCTCTTTGATGAAGTTTTTCCCAATATTGTTCGGAAAGTGCATTCAGTTCGAGCTTTTTACCAGGCAATGTAATGAAAGGCATCCGTAATTAATTATGTTTAACCTAAACTGTAATCTAATTTACACAAATGATGATTAAAAAATGAAATATCTTAATTAAATGGTACAGTTATAATTAAAATTACAACAATAAAAATATAGAACGAGTCCTATTTCGAATTAAATTTGATAATTTGTAATTTACAATCCCTTTGAAGGCAAAGAAACGTTATGCATCGTTAAATGTAAGATAAATTTATATTTAAAAAGTTCCTGCCTGATATTAACAAATATTAGCAAATGAAAGCTATTTAATTTAATATTTATTTTAAGTGCATGCTTAAAAACAGGTCATACAACGTTTACAAATTACATTCAAAGATGAAATATATTTCATATAATATTTTAGAAGCCAAGTCTTTATGAAAATGATGTATATATTCTTAGCATTGTTTCCATCATGTATGCTGAATACAGAAGCGTTTTCATATCATGAAGTAATGTTAAGGTAATAGTCGTGGAACAAAATGTAAGTCACCTCCTCTCTTCCAATTATAAATATTGGAAGATAGAGTCAGAAGTTTATAAAAATAAACTTCACACACAGGCGAATGCCTAATTAAATAGGAGATATTCTGCTTGAAGGATCCTAAGGGACAGACTTGCAAGATCAGTTTAGGAGAAACATGATAAAGGGAATAGCCAAGGAGATTAGGTATGCTAATGCTGATTAATGGCGAATAATTTTTACTAACTACGTGAAAGAAAATAAAGTACAATGTAGATGATAAATAAAGACGAGATTCTTTGAACTTCAATAACGTAAATTATTCAGTACTTTAAAACTCAATATAATCCCTTTTGCCTAAGAGGTTTGAGTATTTTACTCGCGGATAATTACTTTACCCCGAGAAGTCCTACCCATGAAACTGAAATGAAGAAAAAAGAAAGACCAAAGGATGCCCAGATTAGAATGATTGCAGCATAGAGTGCCAATGATGATGGAAAAGAATACACAACGCAAGGGCAATTAAGACAATCTGCAAAATTGGAAACTGTATAAAGTTTAAGGGAAAGCTTGCATAAAAGAATCCCATCCAGAAATATCTTCCAAAATAGAGTTTTAACCTCTTTTTCGTGTTATAAATATTAAATCCTTAATACCGATAATGCAAAGCCCTAGTAATGTCTTTTAGTATTACATACTCTAATTACTGAGATAAATACTACTATTATGACCAATTAAACTTAAGATGATAATTGTTTGACCCATTTCAATTTTTACTCTTAAAATTTCAACCAATACTTAATGCATATATAACGTTTGCTGCGAAATTTCATATAAGCGCCACAAACGGTAGAACAAAATGAGACTTTAAAAATAAACAAGGAATGAGAGGGAAATAAGGCAAATATGTTTTATATGTACCCTAACCATTGTCAAATATAGCACAGTAAGAAAATATATGTTAAGTATGAAGTAATAATAACGTACAAAAACTATGGCTACCAGTTTATTTGCGATACTTATTCAACTGGGCTAATTCCAATGGACTTGAATACTTACGGGAACCCAAAGTAGTATTGAGCAGAGAGATCAAATAACTTAGAACCAAGTTCTCATCTGTACTAAACAAAGTAGTACTCACACTGTCAGAAGACACCTATGAGTGATTCAAATTGTTGGTAATACGGAAGAAAAATGAGAAGTGGATTATGGCAAAAGATGTGCATTGTCAACAAATATTTTCAATACTTGCATAAAAATGGCAAAAAATAAAGGACTATGCTGAAATAAAATAAAAACTGGAATTTACACAGATGGAGAAAACAATGTTAATTAATTTATAACGTGTTGTGCGCTTCTGATAACAGAGCCATAGACAGAGAGAGATGAAAGAATGGATGGGAATTCTTGCCACGCGATACACACTGCGGAGATATATGGCTTTATGCATTTGCAGAGAAGACAAAAATTGTGTTTCGTGGATGATATCAAACTCACAGGTCCTCCATCCGCCTTGAAAGGCAAATCATACTCAAGCAGAATAGATTGTCTATCTGGAGAATAGAATCGGAAGAAATACAGTCATGGAGAGGAGTTCGGGCCAAGCAAAGGAGCTACAACAACAGAAGAAACGTCTAATATCAGCCAGTGACACAGTATTTGAGTGAACAAGTAATTCATTTAAAAATATATAGAACGTTTTCATATACGGCAAAGCTGACAGAACAGTTACATCTGTGAGGAAATAAAGAGAGAAAATAATGAATATGTGGATTGGTGGAAGAATCATAAAGATCAAATGAATGCATGAAATCACCAAGGAGGAGGTCAGAAAAAAGCTGAAAAGAGTATAAATGAAAGTTCTGAGAAATGACACAGACATATTTTTCAACACAACAGCATGTTGAAAACTAACTTTATTAATTATGGTAATTTAAAAGATTAAAGGTAGATTTCAATTATAGTCTGAAAAAAATCCCTCTGATTTTTTAATAAGAAAATATAAAATTTGAATTAAATAAATATTCCACTTCTTCATCCCGTTCGTGACGCATATTCATTTTCTTACCCTTCCTTGCTTGTCCAACATCCTTCCATCTATGATGACTTTACGCAACACAACGCCCCATATTGCCTCTTCTGGCCCCTGCCTCCTCTGTAATCACATTCATTAGTTTCCTCAACAACCATGTCAAGCATTTACTTATTTGTCATCCAGTCCATCCATCGCACCATCTATACCATCCACAACATCGTTTTTTGTTGCCCGGGCTTCGCTACACTCCATATTAATCTCTTCATCTGCCTCTTCTTCAAAGTTCACCGTAAAAATTTCCATTACTAAACGCTTACTCCACTACCGTTATGTGCTGCATCAACCTGATATTTTTGCTATCACGCCCTTCTACCGCACTACCAAGGTTCGATAGTGAAAATTGTTCAAATTTCTCCAGAATGTGTCCCACGATTTTTACGACCAGCTTTGCTTTCTTTGTGCTTAGCTGACGTAAAAATATACATAATCAAAAGAGGATAAAATGGGCATAGTGCTCTGATAAAGGGTACAACCGTTAGATTTGTGACTTTTTCGATGTCCTCTTCTCACTTGCGTTAGCGTCTTTGATGGACCCCGAGGGCTACACATCGAGTTCCATGGTACACAGCTAAATTGCCACGAGAATAATAGAGTCAGGGTAGCGTAGTAATTTGCGCATCGTCCCGACAAGTTAAAGGGCTGCGGTTTGATTGCCCGATTTATCTCATGGAAATGTCTACGAAACTAATTGCCCCGCCTGTTCAGCTTTTGTGGGCATTGCACGCGCAAGCCTTCCACTGTGTAAAACCTGGTGTCAAATGGAAAGATTGAAAACAACAATAAAAGAGTAAATGATTGTTAAAAATTACCAAGGGAGGAAAACATTTCGTAAATATAATGAGAAATTTCAAATTGAGTAAGAGGGAAGACAAAACTTAAGTAAAAATGAAATGCTTGTCTCATATGACTTTGGAGAGTTGCAACAAACCAATATTTGGATAGATGACCGCTGATGTGGCCAGCCTATGTACCACTCTAACCTCTTAAATGAAATGATTGCCTTATTTGACTTTGGATAGTAGCAACAAACCAATATTTGGATGGATGACTGCTGATGTGCCAATCCTATGTACCAATCAAACCTCTTAAATGAAATTCTTGCCTTATTTGACTTTGGAGTGATGCAACAAACCAATATTTAGATAGATGAGTGCTGAAGAGGCCAGCCTATGTACCACTCTAACCTGTTAAACTGAGATTTGACATGACATAAAAATGAACCTGAACACGTATAAAAACTAATCATAATACTTTGCCTACATATTATAAAAAAACCTTATCGAAAATGATAAAAGGATCCATTCTTGAAATTTAATGAAGTTTGTATGAGAGTTCTGCACATGATTCCAGGGTATATGTTTATGTGCATTGGGGACCTATGATTACGAGAGTCCGGAAAAAGCCTACAAATAGCGATGTCTCTGTCTAAAATTAGATCATGCATAACTTTTAAGTAAACTTACCGGATAAACAGGGCAAAAATTATATAAATGGCACAACATTTTGATCTTGAATTAATGTCTTAGAAATTAAGAATATGGCGAGTAACTCTTTGCAAGGGTTGTGAATAGCTCTCGAGTTTTCACTTATTTACTGCTACGTTTATTTGCATTACCGAATATATCTTTGAGAAAGCTATTAAAAATAAGATCGCTGAATTTTTAGATTCACATCACGGTGCATACGCAAATGAAGCATTTTGAAAGGTATGTATCCACGCTTAAAGAGACAAACAATTCTCTATCAGACAAATTGAATGTGTGCAACCACCCAGAAACTCAATTTATTTCGACGCTTTCATCAAATCGTCAGTATCGATTCAAAATTCCTCTTGAATGCCCTCGTACAAAGCAAGCATTTTCAATTTCCTCTTTATTGCCCGTTGATATTTCTCGCATTTCATCAATATATGATTAAGGAATTTATTAGTCACAACCCTTGGTTACAGAAGTTTTGTAACAGTTTCAGTTGTGATTCATAGTTCCTTGTCTTGCCTCCGTCTTTAGAAACAAGCATTTCCCTGGTTGACTTATCATTCCCAGTGAGTATGCCAATTAACACCCCCGTTTTCTTTCGTAAATGAGTAGAAAAATAATTTTTAAGTATAGCATACTTGCACTGGGGCTTTCTTTAATCGTGGATGCTTACTATTATGGCGCGAGGGAAAAGGTTTTACTTGAAGATGCATCCACTGTATCATAATACTAAAAACAAATCTCATGAATAGTGGAGGGGGTACATAATGCGTACTATTTCATATAGAAAAGTGAATTCCTCAGACTTTAAGGTACATATACAAACTACCCCGTGAGCCACTGCATGGGCGTGTGGCAGGGGATGTTAGGACACTAGCCGAGTATAGGACTAAAGGATAAGGTTTTGGAAGGTGAAATTGGTAACAATTATAAATAGATCTCTTCCTTTAACTAATAAATTATTATTCCCAGATGGGTTAGTAATGCAAGAGGTCAACATATTTAGCCTTAAGTAATTCCTTAATGACATTTCAGGGGATCGTGTTGGTGTGGTGGCTGGAGTACTGGCTAACCATACGGACAGCAAGGGTCCAAATCCCTGCAGAAAGGATGTTTTTCAGAAGAAACCCGATTCCTACTCGAGAGTCTTGTGGAGGGCACTTCAAGTACAGTACTACGTCTGTCGCATGAGACGTTAAACCGTGGTCCCCTTGGCGCCTATCATTAAGAGCAGGCTAATGCCGACGTCGGGTTTCTATCCACTCTTCCTCCCTTACGATAGGTATGGCGCAAATGACCTTATCTGTCGGTCGCCTCTCCAAATATCCAATCGATGAGGATTCAGGCCATCGCCAAAATCGTTAATAGCATCAACATTGAACACACTCCGATCTCGTCAGCCTCGATGGATGATGTGAACAAACAATGCAGCACAAAACGTTTTACTTGTATCTTGGTAGCAAATATCTTACTTCCTCGACGAAGATATGGTGGGAATTATGACTGTCGCAACGTATAAATTCAATGCTCGAAAAAAATATGCAAAATTAAGTCTTCGACATTAAGTTTACATGAAAGAAGGAATATCAGAGATACATACAATAGATAAAGTACAGGTATGAAATGAAAATACAGTTTTTATTGATTAGTCCAGCTCACCTCAATCACTAACGAGACACTTCACGTTCTCAAAGAGCCTTACAATTGGTGGGGGTATCGAATTTATCGGGTGAAATACATCCGCATTACAGTACTGCAAAGTATTTACTTTGATACGCAGAAACCTTAATATTCCCAAAAGCCTATCCTCATGAGTAATTTAACCTCTAGTCATACCTACCATTAAATCATCACCATGTTCATTGGGTCAATTCCTTTTATCTGAACTCCTCGAAAACATGGTAAGCAGAGAGTGTTACCGGGATGAGCTGACTCATATATCAAACCTGGCCAAACATGAACTTATACGTGATTCTATTTTTTTGAGTGATACTTACATGCAAAATTGTGTCTTGTAGACAATGTGGCATAAGGATATATGCTTCTGCATTACAACCTTCTTCACTTCATCGGTTAGGCCACGTAGCCTGTTCCCAAAACTACTTAAGGGGGCTCACTACTTCTCAGATTCTCCTCGACTGGCTTCTCCCCTCCGAGACCTGAGTGGAATGGGAAAGTCCTAATCTTCTTGTCGAGGGGGGGAGTAGTTAGAGGAGGGGGTGACGGCAGAGGAGGTGGGGGCAGTCGGCCATATGCCGTGACTAGATCGCGAAAAAACACGAAACATGCGTTAGCATTTTAAAGTCTGAGGCCTTATAGTGACAAGCATAATAAAGTAGATGACACCAAATAAAATACCAAAGACCATTATGTGATCTTACTACGTGATATGTTTCTTTTAGCGAATAAAAAGGGCAATGAAGAGGTCTGAAAAATGACTGAAAAAGGTCACTGAAAACACTAATTATCATTAATATGTCTAGTGAAGTGAACAATGTATCTCAATGAAAGCTCAGATACATTCTTTCCTAACAAAAATGTGAAAACTTAAACTTCCTACACAAAAAAATAATAGGGTGACAATTAAAATAAAAGTGGTCTGCAGAGGCGATTTTAACTGAGGTAGTGAGCCCCCTTAAGCCAAGGTTGACCAAAATTTCGATGAAAATAGACTTCTTTTCTAGGGAAAAATGTGAGTGATCATTTTGTAGCATAACTTCCGAAGAGTTGCAGTGCTTGATTTCAGATTAATTATTGTTCTTCTAATTAAAAATTTAACATTCCCACTTCTAACGTAGTGTCTTATTCTATCTTGCAATGTGCAGCCCACTACTCTTCTAATTAATATAAGTTCTTTTTTATGCTCTCCCTTTAGCTTACATTATAATTTTTATAATAATTCCATTATAATGATATCAAAGGATGATAAATACACCTTAATTTACTCTTTCTTTAGTGTTCCCACACAGAAAACATCAATCTAAAACACGAAGACGGGAATTCAAGAGGCTTTGCAACGACTTTTTCCAGGAAATAGCCTAATTAGCGTAGGAAATATTTCAAGTCATCCATCATTTTTCCCGACAACCTTCGCACACATTTGCGATCTCTGTCTAGTCGTCGAGAGTTGCCCGCTTGAACTCAATCATGGAGTCATTGTGCGCCATGAATCATGGCCTCTGACCCGTAACTCGGCGCGACGCCGCCGTTGACGTTCTGTCGCCAAGTGAGGAGAAAGAAATGAGGAAAAAAAATCAAATCTGCCTGCAGTCTCGGAACTTTTGACGAAAAGGGTAAAAAGGCAGCAACATCATTAATGCCGCATTATAAGGCAGGCAAATTTGAAATGATAGATTACTTTCTCTCTCTCCAGAACAAAAAACGCGGCCGGCGGCCTGCGTAATGAGAATAGAGTATCGTTCTTTATTTAAAATACCTGCTATACACTTTAAAAGACAACGTTCCGAAATGTAAAAATATCACTTCATCTTAATTAGGTCTCATATTGAAAGGCCCTAGGTCAACAGAAAAGTTATCCCGTTCATTTTATTCAAGGATATCAAAAGCAGGCCGTTTAAATGCCTGTTTGTAGGGGTGTTTATTTTTACAGACTTACTAAAAATCAGTAACGCTGTTGACAGTTACGCTTTAAAAGAATTATCCTTTCTAACTTCCACAATGAAAAGAAAATATTGCAATGATGATTATCTCGAGGTGAGCCAAAATTGTCTATGCGAAAAATGTGCGAATTTCCACAGAGAAAAAATCATCCGCCTTGACCGGGACCGGAGCCAAGGCGGATGATTTTTTCTCTGTGGAAGTTCGCACATTTGTGCATTGCGGGTGACTCCGTAAAAGTGGAACTCCGTGGCTAGTCCCGGATAGCTTCAAATTTGTATGCAAAAAATGTTACACCACCGAAATTCCAATAACTGTTTTTTTAGAACTTTCCCTGCCGCATTTACCACCAATAATTAACATTCACCTTTACAAACATACACTGCCAATTTCGATTAATGCAATCACTAATACATTAAATGCATATCCCTAAGTCGCAGTTCGCGTAGGCAAAGTTAAAAGCACATAGGTTTCGTCGTTAGACATTGAAAACTGGTTACATTTCGGTAACTTCCATCATGCTCCGGAATACTTGGAAACTGCCTTTCTCCCGCCACATTCATACATTTCTTCCTTACCATACACTCTCTTGGTCTGATACCATGGGAGTAGGCAAGGGGAGGTCAGCCCCTTGACGAGAAATTTCATACCAAACCTGTTACACGGAGCCAGAAATGCCCCCTGCTCCCTGGCATATAATTACAGCTACAGATGGGTGTTCTGTCCCCCCTAGCATAGTTCCTGGCTACGCCCATGTCTAAGACTATTAGTTATTCTCTTCAAATGAGTGTCTTACTCCACTTTTAGCCTTGACGTCTCACACCATTCTCTCCTGTTTTTTATATATTTGTATAAGCATTTGACAATATTAATTCTCTGAAACCTAGCCAAACCAATCGCACACCTTTTTTCTGCACGTCAATTTCAGGATAAAGAAGAATTATGATAGTATTTGTAAACACATTCTAGATATTTGTGCCTCAGAAAAAGCAAGTACGACTTTAAATCACTCCAATGCGTTTGAAGAGGAAAGCCGTCAAGAAAAAGCACACACAAAGAGTCTTCCATAACAAAGTGGGATAGATGATCGCAAACAAAGGTGATTTCCGTTTGATTACACTGTCTAAACACACTTTTTATTGCCGCACGAATCAATAACGGAAAGCCATCATGTGAGACGCTGGAGACCAAATTACAGTTCTCAGATCACAGAAACGGAACGCCCTCTCATCAAACCGAACTCGTATCATACATCCGCCCTTCTCCCAATCTTCTCCCAACATCCAGAAGCCCTCCCTCCTTCGTATCTCCAATGGCCCTCATTTTCACCCCATCAACCCTCGCCCTCCACACACAAATTGACCCCCTCATTTCGCAGAAACACACCAATACGGAGCCTCACGTCGCCATGAAGATTTCAACTCCATCGGACCCAATCAATAATGACGGGTTCCAACGATAATCTGGAGGGAATGCATGGTTCCCATGGGAATGAACATCCAAAGTAAGGGAATAAGGAAGGATACCTGAAGGCTGAAAGATTTGCGAGCCGCATTTGCGGGCGTTTGATGGAGAAGGAAGGTAGATGGCGATATTTGTAGGGAACAGAAAAACTATATGTATTATTCAGTCGTATCAACTTGCTAGCATGCGCATTGGTTCCTATAAATAAAACACACTCAAAAGCCTTAATAAGCAAACGTGGAACGAGGGAGTTATGAGAGCGATGGGAACCAATCAATCGAGCCCAATGATTCTTTTGAGCAGTCCCGCATCAGAATTTGAGACCGGCAACTTGTTAGCAGCTTCCGAATCAAGAAACTCCTTTCAGTAAAAAAATATAGGAAGACTTCAAAAGTGCTGTTGAATAAAAAAGGAAGAACGCAGAATATATACATCTTCATCACCCCAATCAGTTGAAAACTAGTCCTTATTTTAATGACTCATGATAGGACTTCAAGAAAGATGTCGTATTGCTCTATGACCCAAAATCACGAAAAGTAAATTGCTGTCCCAGTTTTTCCTCAAAGATAAAAACAGAAATATTTTCTGAAGTATTTCTACGGTAATCATCGAACCAGAGGATCATTTCATACTCGGCACGTTATATTCGAAAACTTGGATGCATACTTGAAAGCTGGGAATAGACAGAATTCCGTTAAAATAACCTACGCAGGAGTAAATAAATTTATTTGAATCCTGCCTCTTGAAAAATCTTATTTCGGAAATTTTTAGCTCTCACGTGTCTATGAACACTTTAAAATTACAGAGTTATATGATCATTACTTTAGGAAGTTATAAAGAGTGATATTTTTTAGATGAAAAACTGCCAGGAAAAAAATGTATTCGCAGTAGTAATTACATCCTTGCTTAGGGACTTTCTTCATAAAGGCAGCTAAAAGCATCCTCGCATGGACCAGGAAATTAAAACTCCAAGGAAGCTCTTTGAAGGCACCATAAGAGTGCCTTCGTCTTTCCAGTCTCGTTCGTTTTTGACGACTTCAGGCCTGTGCTCAACCTTATTATTCCAAGACTTAATTTATTCACGTCATAAAAGAAGCTCATTATCGGGGACTGAAGTCATGGAATGGGCAAAAGAATGAAGAATCCTCAAATAAAATTAGGATTCAGACTTACTCTTACCTTTACACCAAAAGATTGTTAGAAAAGTAATATTTTCACAAGAGTTAATTACATTTGGAGAGCGAAATTTCATAACTTTTATGAAGGCCGTATAGCATCTCAAGAGTCAAGATTATTAGCGTTCTCTCAAAACACTACGCAAGACTTCTCAAGATTACAGCCACGGATACATATCTACACAGTCCTTAATTTTAAACCATGAATCCAAATATCGTACGTTTAAACTAGGCCTGAACGCATGACTCACAGTAATATTTTAGGCTCAGGAGTCGCGTCGATCGTTTAAAAAAAAAATGAAGACTGGTAGTAGCAAATACCATCGCGTGTGCTAATTGCAATATATTGAGTTGATTGTCTTGCTGCGCTTAGAAACAGAATATTAAAAATAGACAAAACATCGTCATCTCTTCCATGCTTACATTTTTCTTGGTAACGCCAATCGCCCTAGAGTTTCTATCCTCATGGTATGGCTTGGAAGGAAATGTTAGAAGCTATGGAGAAAAAAGAGGTTCATTGAGGAATGGAAGGTATCAATCAAAGACTCAAACAAATAATCGAACTAATAGCGACCACTGGTGGCAAATTGGGGTTGACGGCCTCATCAACAAAATTACCATGACTGAAAATCCTTCCTTCGCCAAATATCCCCTCGCAAGTGTTTCCCATGAGTTGCCTAGGTCTGATTCACTCTCCAAAGAAATTAATGTGGCGTGGAAAATAGCTTTATCTTCTGGGTCACGAACTCGCCGGGAGAGCTAATGTATTCATGAAGTCACTTAAGAAGTCTCCGCCGTAAATTAATTTAAATGTCATTTCTTCCATATCCAAACTACTTACAGAGGCATCAAATCGTGTCTTTGACGTTATTACGACAAAAATATATGCATTATGACCTCGTTTTAATATACATTCAAATTATGAATGCTAAAAGGCTTATGTGAGTGTATCAGATGACTGCATGTTACATTTTATGTGAAAAATTCAAGAATATCGAAAAATATTAAAAGTAACGAAGTTCAGTCGAGATAGAAGTTTCACTAGGGTTCATATATGCATTGATAGTAAAGAAAGGATATAGTTTTCTCAAACTTTTAAAGTAAAAAAGAATTCGATGAGGATTTAAAGTTAGAATATCCAACAAACCTGGTGTCAAACCCAAAAATGCGCGATAGTTGTAAATTGTGAAGTAATTTAAAGCACTCATGAAAAACATCGTATTTTACTTTTCTTACCAGACTTTTTTTTAATATCCACCATAGGCCTGATTCAACACTTTCGCGTCATTTTCACGGGAATGATATTTTTCCCATAAAATAGCTCTTATAAATACTTTTTGGAGCATAAACAAGGGGTAGGGATAAGTAAGAGCAAAGCCGGAGAAGAATATAATAATACAGGAACTAAAATATTGTCAGGTGCAAAGGGAAGGTACGTAGGATGTCAAGTGAAAAGTAAGTATGCAGTATTATAACTAAGGATGAGTCAAATCCAACTGTCGATTCTCGATTCCACCGATTCTCAGGATTGTAATCAGTATCGAGAATCGATCGCCTAAAGTCTGTTCCAATTCCATCGATTTCAGATAGACAAATATTCAAATAAAATTTCATTTAAAATATCATATTTGTCTCTGTAATTTTGGGTGTAGGCTATCAATTTGTACTTTTTATCCACCTAATAAGCTGGGGATATATTTGCTAATTGTTAACAAATATACTTTTTGAGCGGCTTAGCTGTCTTTGTTATTTTATTTCAGCCAATACTTGAATTTAAATAATAGTCATACGCTACTGGTATATCAATATCCCACCTGCTATTAGGAATAATCGATGAAATCGGAATCTAGAATCGGGAATTGATTTGAGAGATTCGGAATCGAAAAAAAGTTGAATCAACTAATCCCTAATTATAACAGAAACTACAATTTTCAGTACCTGATGATGGCTCTGTGTGCTGAAACACGTCTTACTCATTAAAATATGCAGTGGAAAAGTGCAATTGTTTTTTCTGTTATGATATGACGAACTTCCACAATATCTTGCCTGAATCTGTTGAACGTAAGCAGAAATGTCACATTTCCGCCCTCATGACCTTGGAAAGATAATTTGAAGTTTGGCTATAAAATTAAATACTATGGGGTTCAAAATGACAAGTAATTACCAAAGACTGATTAATTTCATTCAAAAAAGGTTGTAATCTTTAAGATTCAATTCTGAAAACGATTTACCCATTTACAATTCGAGAGCGTTATTGGGAATAGCAATATGTATTTAATCTGCCCCTAGAGATGCCTATGGAAGCAGGAAATTCGCGTAGTGGGGATGGTGCGACCTTAAGTTTAAGGCGAGAGAGACTAGGCAAGCACTCGGTGCGAAAATGTAATTTGGGTGCCACGTAAACATCGCGGGAGAGGGAGAGAGGGGAGGTGAAGGGGGGAAAAGACGAATACCTGAATATTTCAGAGATGATGAATTTTATTAGGAGGGAAGGGACGAAAGTCCTTACGGGGTGCCCACTGCCTTCCACTTCGTAGAGGGGTAGATTTGCGCAGGGGTGGTGTGGGGCGAAATGAAAAATAGGAGGGCAAGGGGTCCAGAATATTCCACGCAAGAGGCTCCTCTCATTTGATTGAGGAGGTCTGCGGTGGCACTAGATATATAGAGATGGAATTGGTGGACCTTGAGGGCGAAGAAGATATTTGACCTTTCCAGGAGGTAATCATAATATTCACCGTCCTCACTGGTCCAAATTCTCTCTCCTCGTCTTCCCAACTCCTCAAAACACCTCATTTCTTTTCTCCTTCATTTCTTCCTCCATATCGTATGCCGGGTCGTCTTTTTTCCTCATTTCCATGAAATTAAAGGGCAAAAATTTCGTAGTTTACCAATCATTTAAATAATATTCCACTAGGTACGGTGTTTTCTTCGGTTCTCATTAACCCTTCATGAAACGGCTAAGAATTATTCGGCTAAAGATTCTTATGCAGGAATTAAAATAAGTTTATTTGAAACATTTTTTTTCCAGCGCGTAGAAAAATAAATATAAGTCGATTGGAATGGAATTCAAATGGTGAAAACTTCATAGATAAAACCAAAATATAATTTTTTTATAAACTGGAATACTTTGATAAAAACTATTAAGTAAATGTTGCCATGAAACCGCAAAATAAGTGCTTCATTAAGTGCAAGAGCTTGGCCATGTTGATAGAACGGCAAAGAGTTGAATAATTCGAGATGAGTGAAGGGTGTGAGAGGATGTGAAAGCTAAAGAAATGCATGGCTTGGTTTGTGGGAAAAGGGTCATCTTGGGAATTTTAAGAATCGCTTTTTTGAAGAAATTTATGTACGCGAATGAGGAAGGCGATGAAATAAATCTAAACAAAATAATTTTACTACGCCTATCCCCAACAAACTCAACAGTTTAACTCTTTTACCTAAACTCTAAATAACCCGTAAGAAAACACCGTATTCGGTATGTATATGTAAGCATTATTAAAGATGAAAGCAAGATATGCGAAGCTATAGCATCTAGCCAGCTTTTCCTCCTCTCGTCGTGCGTAGGTATTCATTTTTGGTATTCATTGTTTGAAGCAATATTTTCTCGCATTTTCTTTCAGAGTATTCTTTGTATTTCTGTTCCTTAGTACAGGGTTTTAATATTAACAACTCCGATTTTATATGAGAAAATAATAATTAAAGGCTCGAGACTTTATGCGTGAAACTAAAAAAATAAGAGCGAGAAATTTCCTTGTTTCGCACATTAATCATAAACTACAACGATAACTGTTCGTAAACTACGTTTTTACAAACATTGCACCCCCACTTCATTTTTTTTCCAAAGCAAAACTGATGCAGTTACCCATAATCGAGTAACCTTTTGCAAAATTTACAATTACATTTTAAATTCATATGTTGTTTCTGACTCAGTAATCCGTTATTGTTTTGGCCGCAATATCAGATCGGAATGGATAATCCATTATATTACAAATGGAATAAGTAAAGGATAAATGCATACGATAATTGGATAATACAACAAAAAATAGGATATTGACTGCTTACTTCTTTTGCAATAGTTTTGTCTTTCCTGCTACTGTTTTAAAAAAATAGATAAAAAATTCGATATGCAAAAATAGTCCTTGTACCGAGGAAATGCAAAAGGAAGACCATTATAGAAATGATATACCCTGAAAAATGCATTTTTTCGGTATAATGCGGAAACAATATCAAAACGAGGTCTCGTGAATGTACCAGCTGAAGCACCTGTTGAAATTTACCAAGAGGGATAAAATGTAATGGTCATAAATTATAGGATAAATACAAAATTCTTTCAATTTGTTGTAAAAAGCGAATAAACTACATATACTTATTTCCAAAACTGAACACCAAATTGGGCCTCATTACAGTCCTATATTGGATACCGCAGTGTTTAAAGGCCATCGCAATAATTGACTTAGGCCGTGCTCCAATCTAAGATAAGACGTTCTAGCCGAATTTTTCTTTGTGCCAACTTCACGTTTACTGAACGGCTGTTACGGTCTAGTAAGAAAAAAGGCTTACCAACCGACCGTAATAGTCGTACTAATTCGTCACGAGGCCTTATTAGAATTCAAAATGATTAATCTAATATTATTGTTAATTAATTGCTAATTAATAAGAGTTGTCATTATGTTCCAGCGTGACCTGCTTAATTTTTGCGGGTAAAATGTCATTTTTAGGCGTCTTCTCAAAATATCCGAGGGCAACGAGAGCCGTATTTAATTTGTTTGACTTATATTTCGACCAAATGTAAACACAAGTTCCAGTTGCCAGTCCCACTTTACAAGTGTGACCCGCTAAAATTAATACATATTTAGTGTACCTGCATTGGAAGCTGACCAAATCCACTATCGCCCCGGGTAGGACGCTTGAAACGGATGCTTTTCCGCAAACAATTTTTTGCGATTAGTTTTGAAAGCCTGGGTTCAAAAATGTGAAAATTCTCTTCAACATCAGGGAATCTATTAAATGATTACTAATGTTTTTAGGGTTTTGTGGGATTTTTCGGGCCACTGGTCATTAATTGGAAACGCCAATAGTCTTATGGCACTCCTTACTATTTTACTTACTTTTATGAGTGAATTGTAAGAGAGGACTATACAGTCCTAAATTCGCTCGAAATAAAAGACATGTTATTATTATTATTATGTATAAAATAATATTCCCGTATTCAGCTCAATCGGTATGTTAGTTTTCAATAAGAGTAACAAACATATTCACAAACAGATACACGACTCAACTTTTATGTAACAGCTGAGATGGGAAAAAATACCAGAAAACGTTTGACGGCACTTCTGAAAAAACATTTATCAAGCTAACATGTTTTCACGAAGTATTTGGGCCACTTTATCCAACTTGGCTTATCACTCGTCTATAAGCATTTTTCTGCATTTTCTTGGCTCCGCTAGGAAAGGTATACTCCATGTGCATTAAGCATTTTCCTTCTTTAGGAGGAAGGATATGACTGCAAATAAACTCTTCATCCATTTGAAGAAAAACGAATTTTCCTCCAGGGATATTCAGCTATATAAAAGTATCCTTGCGTTATTTTGAAACCGGTGATCCTTCGAGAATATACACGGGTAATCTTATTCTTTTTAAGGAAATCGTTGCATATTACTCATGCATGTTACTTGATATTCTTTAAAAATAAATGATTTTGCTGACCATGTTTTTGTGAATTCGTACATTACAATCTTCTTCAACTACGTATTGAAAAAAAAAACTTCGTACGTCTTCAACTACGTAATGAAGAAAAAATAAATTTTACATTAAGTCCCTCAATCATTTTCTATTAAATTCGAGGAGGGAATATCATAACGACTGAGGAGGAAAATCTTCAAATGCAACACCACAACAATAGTTTAAACATAATTTTGTCCCAAACACTTTAGGAAATTGTTTTCAAACATGTTATAAAGTAGAAATCCAATTTATACACATTTCAAAATCTACGAATGATTATCTTAAATTAAGCAATAACATTGGGATTCATTTTATTGCACTTCTTATAAAGCAAACTTGTCTCTCAATCAACCTAGTTAATATGAACTCCACGCTAACATGGAAAACTTGTATTAGGAAGATTCGTCAAGAGAGCGTCAATTATTGATGAAATACTTCATGCCTGTCATTGTGCGGCCTGTAAATATCTCAACTTAAAATTATTTTAGAAGAAATAACTTCTTAAGCTATTTTTTCCTAAAATCTTGCTAAAATCCTGAATGTATGTTGATAATAATCAGTAATGATATCATCAGTGGAAAAGAAGTAGACATCAAAACGCTGTAGCAAGGTAAAAAAGTCATATCACCGCGTTCGCTATTGTTTCTACAAACTGCTCAGCACGTCGAGTATTCGTTATAACTTTTACGTAATTTGTTATACATATCGTAATTTGTTAATTAGTTACGAGTTTGTCTTTACGCCTTTAACCTCGGCAATATTCAATGCTTCTACATCGCCGAGCGTGTGATTATAGAGTATTATTACAATTGCCCTTTTCAAAAACACAGCTTACTTTGACTAAGGCCATTTCATAAAAGGATAGACAAATATATCGCTTTTTAGGTGCCTATGCAAGTTCAGATATCTCCGGTTTCGACAAAGAAATTAACCATTCTGTTTAAAGACGACACCATACATGGGTCCCATTTTTTTAGACGTGGAGTTTTGGAACTGTTTTTGACCGGGTATGTTTGACAGAAGTGGCTCATGTTATCCCGGGGAACGAAATGTATTTAGTACTTGAAAGTATTCTTTTTCATAAGTAATGACGTGCCATAATTTTCAATACACTGCTTGTTTTTCCAGCAAATACATCACTGGTTCACCTCCCCATTGTCTAGATGCAGTTCTAACTTCTCTTCTCCGATTATCTCCTAGTATTTTAGCGGAGACCGACCTACAGGGATGGCATCATCCATAAATCATAATGTCAAATAAAATAAGCATTATACATTCTGATAAGTCTACTTATGATTATATGACTTAATACGAAACTATCTCATGGAATAATACGATGATAGAACTATATACCTATGTGCACCTTGTTATATGGGGATCCGGATAATTAGGCATTTAAATTGTCGTCTTGTATACAATATTGTACATCGAAGAGTACGCAGCTTGCAGAAAGAGGGCTGACTTAAATTTTTCATAATGCTTGGAGATGTCTCGGCAAATGTAAAATATATACGTGACTGAGGATTCGTCCCATATCATAAATAACTTCTCAACGCCTTACATTCTTTATCCTTTCCCTTATGCTTCATTCCTCTCCGATTTCCATGCCATTTTCCCTACGCACCCATTCTCCGCCTACACTCCACAAACTCACTAGAGACGGCATCTTCCTCCGCACACCCTCCCCTTCACTGTCATATCTCTTTCACTATCCACCCTCTCTCTAACACACATCAATTCATTTTTCATGGAAAGAATCTCTTATCGCCTTTTCAAACTCGGAAAAAGAAGACTCTCTCACGCACAAAAAAATATATATCTCCCCGGAACTTATTCCTCCATCTACGTTTCTTCGCACTTTCCTCCGGAGCCCCAGTTTGCCCTTCCCTTCATCACACACACAAGCGAGCGACGCCATCCACTCAAAATTTTCTCCGGTCTTCCTATCTGCGAGGGTGTGTTCCTTCATACCAAATCCAAACACACCATCAAAGATCATTCCTCCATTTTTTTGCTGGTCGTCCAGATTTCGATTTTCGGTCTCAAAAATCAACCCCACTCAGGGCTGCCAACTCATAATCGGTTTAAATCGATTACTTCGGGAAAAATAACTAATCTGTAGCTAGAAAAAATAAATGCTATGCAAGGTGTTGGCTTTATATGGAAATGTACTAAATATAAATACTTTACTACTACTTACTATGAATAATTTTATGTTGAAATAAAAAGACACGGACGCGAGCCTAGGAAGTGGGGTCTCTAATTGATATAAGCATTTTAAAGATTTTAGAACAACTTAGCATTCATAATGGCTTTGATTTTCAACAGCATACAATAAAAACATTAAAAGGAAATTTTTTTAGTTCAAGAAACATTTTTAGGCATCAGGAAAAGTTCAAATTATTAAAAATCGGCGACACAAAGTCTTAGAGTAGCGTCGCTGCTGTATTTTTTTCGTTTGACATTGGTTTTAGAATTTTATATTTTTTGAAATATTGAATGAGGAACGTCTTCCTTTCCCCCGTTAAGCCTGAAACAATTTGTTTTAGTTGTAAAAGTCTATAGATCTAGGAACAAAGTCCATAGCTTGGTAGCACTGTCCCCATTTCACTCTTCCTCCAAACTCTCTTTTTCTCTCTTTTCACCCGGAAAATCAAGAACAATCTTTCACGCCCTCTCCTTCCATCACCATTCTTTCCTCAAGCCGTCCGTTTCGGTGACAAAAATCTAGCGCCCCTGTCTCAGGCATCGGGAAAACGGAATAACATTAGGGGACTTTTTTTTCTCTCTCTCTCTCAACCATATTCCCGTTTTCCTTTCGGCTCTCAGAAGGAGAAAGAGAGAGAGGGAGCTTTCTGCCATTCAGAAAGCTCATGATTAATGTGCATGTTCATTCAAAATGCCAGTTGTTGGACGGTGTCTCTGGGAATTTATGTGGCAAAGTGGGAGGTTCTTAGCTTCAAAGTACTTGGGAAGATGTGGCTGGGCATGTTCCATCTTCAAGATGGAGTACACATACGCGCAGTGATTACAAAATTGTGACATTTCGAAAAAATTCCGTCCGAGCAAATATCGGCTCCGATCAGACAGCACGGCATACTGAATATGCGATGCAATCAAGGCGTTGAAAGACTAAAAGGAGTGGAAAAAATTCGAAGAAAATTTACACCAAAAAGGTTTCGTGGGCAATCCTAAGAAACCGCGGAAAAGCGGTCAAATTGTTGAAATAAAATTTGATTAAAAATGGCGACTTTAAAATCGAGGTCGTCACGATTTCATCTGCCAAGTTGCTACCCTTGCAACACCGCTGTCCATTTTATTTTATCGGCGTTTATTATTTATAATTTAAAATGGAGGGGAAAGATCAATACCGATATATGGCTATCATGCGCAAATTGATCCTTAACAAGGGCGTGAAAAAGAAGTAAGTACACAAGTAGACGAGTAGATCAAAGTAAAAGTTGCCATAAAAACGGATTTAGGATACTTTTTTATGAGATGCATGAATTTTTGTTAACTGGAAACTGCATCACTACTGGGTGGCTTCCATTCGCTCCAGTGCGCTCAGCACTTCGTAACATAACAGGTCACTTGACTTATATTCGTTTCAGATACAGTGCACAAGTTACTGCGCTTCGAAATAGATTGAGATAAAGTTTATGTGATCAATAACAAAAACGTCGATCATGACATTTTTGATTGCTGTCCAATTTTTTTGTCAGTCAGTATAATAGTTTTAAATGCATACAATACATTTTTTTAAATATTATAAGATAAAAATCTAACGTTTAATAGCACATTTTGAACGAAATAGACAATTTTCCTCATAAACTGTGGTACACCCGCAAATAGTAGGTACTTAGTACACGTTTTGCCGACGCAAACGTTCCATTCAACGTCGTTCCTATGCTCTAAAGAGCGCTTGAATGTTTGCATGAACGCTGGCGTCAATGCCTTGAGTGGAATGCTTCCATAGATGGACGGAAAAGAGGAATACGGCATTAGTAAGCAACGAGGACGAGGCGCTCAAAAAATGATGAAGCTAGATAACTCTAATGGACCTGCACTGAGCAAACTGCGTACCTAAACATGGATGTCACTGCTCTGAACCAAATAAAAAGTGCTGAATGTGAATACTCCCATTGGGAAAATAACGCAATCAATCATCATTGGGACGCGCTCAACTGGGAAAATATCCTTCGGCTTTTTCAGAAAAATAACCTTTGAAATAACCTAAGAGTTTAGTACATCCACATTTTCACAGCTGTGGCGCAGTTTTAAAAGATTTAAGCAAAAAAATAGGTGTAGACCTTGATTCTATGTCATCTTAGTGGAAAACGGCATAGATCCATTTGAGGAGGTAGCCAAGAGAAGATATTTCGGCATTTATGCGATGATATTTATTTAATGAAGGTAGTCTCCATACAGGTGACACCTTTGAGTCTGCCTAAAGCTCCTATTATTTGTAACATAATATGTATGAAACTGTGTAGTAAAATATATTACATTATGCATGAGGGAAACGGCAGCGATAAGAAGAAGTTTACTCAAATATTTCGCAATTACGGGTTCTAAAATATATTTTATTAAGTACGAAGTTCCTTCATTTTTTCCATGTGAATCATGATATCACAATGGCTTCACAAATATTATTTTAAAATGCCATAATAGTTTTTCTCCACTCATACTTGAAGATTAATACACCCACTGAAAGTAATTTTCAAGGATTAAGAGGTAAATTAACATTTAGTTCTTTTATTACATTAGCCTTCTTTCTATCTTTAAGTTCCTCAGAGGAAGGAAGAGGGAATTTAACGATGGAGTCAGTTAACTGAGAGGTAAATAGTGAAAGATGTATTAATCTGACGGTCAATAAAACCACAAATATTTGATACAGTAAAGCAGAAATGGGTAAATAATAACCAGACAAATATGGATATTTTTTATCAGGGGACGGCAGTAAAATCAATAAGGGTCATTCCACGTCAGATCAGCAGGGAGTTGACCCTTGGTGTCTCCGATTCGAACCGAAATTTTTGTGTAGGTTCCTTCTGGCGTTAAAAGAAAAAGTGTAAAAGGTTTTTTGCATCAAAGTTTCGACAATAACACGCTTAGGTACACCTTTTTTCAATTTGTTATATCTCCTAAACGAAAATAGCTAGAGAAACGGTTGACATCTTATTTTGTTTGAAAATGAATAGGTTCCATATGATTTAATGACCCCTAATGAAAAACTCTATGGGCAAATATTAAAAGATGGCGACGTGTTTTGATGGGTTACAAATTCATCTTTAGCCTTTAAAGAACACTGGGAAAAAATTTCAATAACATATATTTACTCTAAACTGTGATACGGTATCAAGATTATAACTACAGCTAAGAAAAACTGATGGTACTTCAGCGGCAATGAAGACAAAGTGCCTCGTAATAGTAATATGATGCTCTTCGTGGCATTTGATGCTTAATTTTAACCTGCAATAACGAACTCTGAATCAGACGAAATAGAGAAAATTAACTTGATGAAATTTAATTCAAAAGGTATCCCTAGCAAATGAATTATACGGTAAAATAGCTTCTCTCGCACATACTAATAAAAGTGATAAAGTAAAAAATAATAGAGTCATTTGAAATATATGAAAATCTGACCATAGATAAGGTATTTACGTATGTTATCGTCATCAAATGAATGCATGAATTTACAATTCTATATTTATGCCTATTTTCAAAATATTGCATTGCAAAATATTACTTGCTCTTTAGTGACATAAGAGAAAAATAGGTAAATACGACTTGAAAGGTACAATAAAAGCGTATAAAGAAACTGATGACAGAACTATATAGTAAAAACTAAAGTACAAATATAATTTATGCATTATATTTGTGAACAAATTTTTCATTGGATAAATATAAACATAACTGTATAAGAGGTATTTAATATCAGACTGTATTGGATGCTGTATTTAATATATCAAATTAAAAGAATTATAATAAATAGAAATATATCATCAATTTGTATGCCTTAATAAGCCAAAACACGACGCAGGCAGTATTTATTATTTAGTTTACCATAGCTAGTTGAATATTTCTCAAAAATTCTGAGTTTGAAGGCTATTTAAAAACTAAAGGAGTATATGAAAATAAGAGAGAGAGAGAGAGAGTACTATCATTAACTGTGACATGACGCATCTCTAGGTTGTTAAGGGCCACGAATACTGTTGTCAACAAAAAAAGATACTTTTTTCGGAAAATATAGAAAATTGAACAAGACGTGCTCGATACAAAATTAAACCATAACAGATATGGGTGCTGGAAGAATAGAGATAATTGAAATGGGAAAATATAAAAGAAAACTAACGGAGAGAAAGGGTGAAAACGTATGCAAAGCACAGAAGAGAAAGGCGAATATGAAAGGTGACTAAAAACAAGCATATAGACAGCAGGTGAGAGGATTCGAAAGGCCAATCGATAGATCCATGTGAATGATTCAAATCAATCAAGGAAACGAATTGAGCCATGTCAACGGAAACAAACTCTCAAACTCTCCAGTACGACATAAACTATACCTACTAAAACATTATGTAACATCGTAAACAAGAGTGGAGAATGGCCTGAAGACTTTACAAGAACCGAAATGATTCCACTGGCAAAGAAGCAGGGAAGTAAGAGGTGTGATGAACATCGAACATTTAGTTCATGCAGCAAAAATTCTCCTGAGAGTGATCAATTGGAGAATGACAAAAATAATGGAAAAGAACACCGGTGAAGAGCAGTTTGGGTTTAGGAAGGTAATTGGGACTAGGGATGCAATAGAAGTTGTCACATCAATTGTGAAAAGATACTTGGAAAAAGATCGAGGAGTTTTCCTCTACTTCATAAACTTTGAAAAGGCCATTGATTGCCTGGTGTGGGAAAAACTATTTGAGATATTGAAGAGGAAGGGAGTTGATTGGAGGGAGAGAAGACTGATAAGTGAACTGTATATGAAACAGCATGCAACAATGAGGGTAGGGAACAGCAGAACGGAGTGGTTTGTAGCTGAAAAAGGTGTGAGGCAAGGATGTAGTTTATCTCCTACACTTTTTACCATCTTTATAGAGGAAATGATAGAGAAGTATTGGAAAGAAGATAAAGGAGTAAGCATAGGTGGAAAAAAATAAGAACAATTAGATTTGCAGAAGATATAATATTATTTGCAGAAGGTAAAGCTAATTTAAATAAAATGCTTGATCACCTAGAACTAACGAAGGAGGAATATGGACTCAAAGTCAAGGAAAAGAAAACTAAAGTAATGAAAATGGGGGTAAAGCAAGAGTTGAATATTTATGTGGATGGGAAACATCTGGAGCAGGTAAAACAATTCAAGTACCTGGGAACTGAAGTGACGGAGGATAGGGAGAGTGAAATGGAGATAAGAACAAGAATTGGTATGGCTAAGGAGGCATTTAGGAAGAAAAAGACTATACCTACTAGTAAAATGGAGCTGGAACTCAAGAAGAGAATCGTCAATCGTTTTGTTTGGAGTGTGTTTTTGTATGGTGGGGAAACTTGGACGATGAGAGAAAAGGCTAGAAAAAGGATAGATTTTAGAGATGTGGATTTGGAGGAAAATGCTCAACATCAAGTGGTCTGACAGGGTTAGGAATGAAGAGGTGTTGGAGAGAATAAAAGAAGGAAGAAAGCTCTTAAAGACCATTGAAGATGGAAAGAAGAGCTGGATGGGACATGCACCGAGAAGGAAATGTTTATTACAAGGTGTACTGGAAGGAATGGTGGATGGAAACCGCAAAAGAGGAAGAAAGACAAGAAAGGTTTTTGATGACCTGAAGGATAGAGGGAGTAACAGAGACTTGAAGATGAGAGCAGAGGACAGAGAGAGATGGAGGCACCAAGGACCTACGAAAGCAGACGACTAACGATGATGACTATAACAAAGATGCGTGCCCGAGAGCACCATGCGAAGGGATTTTGATTGTTCCCTATTGGGATAGAAGTTGGTTAGATATGTTGGTTTGTTAGTCGTGCATTTAAACACTAAAAGTGTATCTATAGATAGATTTCCTCCCCTAGATTCAATTGTAAGGCTCATAATACTTCCTACCCCTTCTAATACTTTTATTAACTGTTATATCTGTCTCTCTCTCTCTCTGGCCTTCAGCCCATTATCCGGAATTATTCTCGAGTTGACTACCTCAGGTCTCACTTTAAGCACAGCTGTCATCGCAAATATGAAAGGTACATTTATAAAACTTAAATTTCCTCTGTGGATTTCATTGCTTGTTACCACGGTGGTGAACTAAAAACGCATAAAGAAATTAATGGAAAAGGCTTCAACTATGTAAAAAATTATCTTGAATAATAATAAACAGCAATGCATTACTTTTCTGCCCAATGGTTTCCACGCATAACGGGGTCGAATTCAAGTACCTCAATTCAGCCATCCTAATGTGCTAATGCGTTGAAACTGTGGGTGATGTAAAATATTCTGTTGAAAATTAAATTAATTTTTATTGTGTAATTTAGCGTAAAGAGACCTGCATAGTTATGAATTAGCCTAGTACATATTTCGAAAAGAATTCAACTCCCTATTTTGAATTTCTACAGTTTATAACCATTCTTCCTTAAAACCATTTTTCTACCACACCCTCTCAAGCTACCAAAGTCATTACTGTGATTAAATCTCTTTTCCTAACAAAGTAAACTATATCTTTCTCATCTGACTGCTCATATTTTCTCTGGTTCTACTAGCAAAGAGCAATAGTTAATGAAAATGAGACTGGAAGACGCAAATGAGTAAAGCAGAAAGTAAAAGTTGCACTTTACGAAATTGAAATGTAGCTTGCATCATGAGCTTCATGTTCCTAACTCTCCGAAGTGAACATTTGTTTCTTTGACTTAACTAAGAAAGTTAGCTCCACACCGTAAATATACTAATTATACTAACGATGCGGCTCTAAAACACCACCATAGTTCAGAAGAAAATGAGAATGATGCGAGGAACACCGCGTCAGGTGCAGAATGGGAAAATGATGGAAATGAGAAAAAAGTTGAGGAAAAAAAATCTCACGAGATGGCATTAATTCACCTCTGTTATTCTCTTCGGTTAATGAGGCAAGATGTGAAACGAATATTAATAACGGTTTCCGGCAGGATGCGGAGGAAGTCTCTTCTAACGATTGAAAATTAACATTCCAAAACGTTGAGGGAAGTTCAGTTTTCATTCACTAATAGAGGTTAAGCCACCTACGTCGTTAAATAAATTGCACTGAAACTAAACAGCGCCGTAGAAAATGAAAATTTCACTGTCTCCTGAAACTAAAAAAACAATATCTCTTAAGGCACAGTCAGATGCACAAGGGTTATCATTTCATTTGACAACGACGGGAAAAATTCAATAAAGACTTGAAAATTCATGATACACAAAAGTGAAATGGGTTGAACATATGTATAACTAATGTTTTGGAGACATGCCGGTTTAGGTAGGTTTAAATGGTGTCAAGATCCCAGTACTCTCTATTGGCACAGGCCCGTGGCTACTTACACGATTCCTGTCTTCATGCCCACATACGTTCTACTTATTTTCAAACCATCCATAAAGCCTCTTCCACGAGGGGGTACACAAAAATAACAGGTATTATTTTTTTTTAAAGCTATGTGTTTAATTATTTTTTCCAAAAGAACTTTATCACCATCAAAGTACTCTCCATTACACTTAATAAATTTGTCCAATCTGCGATTCCATTCCTGGAAATATTTGTCAAACTCGTCTGTTGTGAATCCCGACAGCTCCTGCCTCGTTTTTTTCTTTACCGCTTCCACGTCATCAAAAGTTGTATTTTCATGTCCCTCTTCATTCGTGAAAAAAAAGAAATCTTAAAGGGAATGAACGAATCGAGGTCAAGTGAGTAAGGGGCAAGGGAGCCATGTTGTTTTTGGCTAAAAACTGGGGCACTGAAATGGCTGCATGGCTGAAAGTGACCCTTCTTATCTTCAAATCTTCCGACAAAATTCGCTTAACAACGTTCCACGTTATTCCAGATAACTTACTAATCTCTTCAATATCATGTCATCGGTGTTGAAGCGCGATTGCAGGAACTTTTTCAACATTTTCGTCAATTATAGAAGTTGACGGACGTCCTGAACCAGGTTTGTCATCAAATGACATTTCACCTTCTTTGAAACGAGAAAACCATTGGTACACTTGAGTTTTTCACATAGCACAATCCTTGTAAGCTGGTTTTAAAATTACAACAGTTTCAGAGGTGTTTTTCCCAATCAGAAAGCCAAATTTCACAGCGGCGCGCTGTTCACTTAAATCCACCATGACGAAAAACGAGGCGCAAGCAAAACCGCTTTTACAACATGAATCGTTGTGACTGAACACAACCTTCCCTGAGAACAACAATGCCTGCACAGAAATCGTAACGAGTTGCGCTATGCTCACCTAGCGGAAGAAATTCACCCTACGTAAGCTTTGCCAACCGCAGCACTGATCCGTTTATTTCTGGGTACCCCACCTATGTTCATAAAGTCACTACGCTGCTTACTCATCTTACTGTTCTCTACGGCCCTCGGCGTCACATCGCTCCTCATCACCTGTTCCTACCACTTCCTATTCCCTTTCAGAAGCAGCCTTTCCTCACCCACCACATCAAGTGCTTCCTCGTATGTCTTGCTTTCTGTCCACCTCTCTTTCTCCTTTCTCCGTCACATCCATATATCAAATATCTTAGACCTAAAATACCAGAAAATGCTACACTGGGGCTGTCTACAATCCACGTAGACAAAAATAGGCCCCTTTCTGACTCCCCCCCATCGTGGACACTCGTAGACATCCTTCCTGTTGTCCACGTTGATTTATCTTTTTTCGTGGAAAAAGTTGTGAAATGGGTTAGTAATTGATTGTCATCGGCTATCTGTAATTTAAGACTGATTTTAAGCAAAGGCTAGTACAAGAAAAACTACTCATGTCGCTATGATAATGTCATATATAACGACCATTGTCTACGTAGACATCACACCAACCTCTCCACTCCCCAACGTGGACCATCGTTGACAACCCTCGTACCCACCACCCTGTTTGGTGACTACGTGGATTAAGGACAGCTCCACAAATGGTTGTTTAGCAGTAGGACGGAGTTGATGACGAAAGGCTTGTGCAAGAACAAAATGAAATGGTTGGCTGCAAGTTTAATGCAGATTAAACTTGCAGCCAACCATTTCATTTTGTTCTTGCGCAAGCCTTTCGTATTCAACACCGTTCTACTGCTAAACAACCATTTTACTGGTAGAATTCTCCTTTTAATATCCTTGCCAATATGTCCATTTTCCATCTAACTAATTATAAAAGAAGCAATTGCCATTTAGACCTATGAAAACAGAAACTAGTAATTTAAAATTTTATGAAATAGTTTTCTCTCGGGGCAAGTGAACCTGGATTCATCCCTGAATTCTAGGACAGTGAAAAATGGTTCTTCTAAAAATAAACAACGAAATCCTATCTCCACGTAAACAGAATAAATATAAGAAGCACAGAAAGGTATCCTTTCGGAATACAATAAAAGTTTCAGAGATTGAGACAAAGGAAACGAGGCGAAATGGAATGTCGTTCTACTTGTGACTGTGTTTAAAGAGAGATGGCTCCCGTTTCAAGGGAATACCGAGAGTTTTTTGAATTTCTGCTTCCGTCAACAAGTCGGGAAGCAAACAGAGTAGCGACGCAACCTTAGATGTTTCTTGCCTCAATAAAGCTCCATTATTTCACGACAGGAATCTCACACACAATTCTCGTTCCGTCATTCCTTCCTTTCCCTTGAGCCCGTATCGGATTCTACCTACATTATTTCCTAATATTTCCCGTACCGCGGGGTGGAATTTATTTAGTATAAAGATATTTAAGCATTGACTTTACCATATTTGGTTATTTGCAAATTTAAATGAAAACCAAGCACAATTTCCATGGTTACATATAATGAGGTTTCTGGATTTCACCCAAAGGGACAATTAACGTACTTAATTCTTTCAAACATTTAAATCATGAAGTGAAACATAAATGTGTGATCACTAACGGATGACTCCGTTAAAGTAACTGCGCGGCTATTTCCGTGGTTCTTTGGAAATCGTGTAAGAAAGATCCAAAAACCTTAACCCACATGGAAGAAGAATAAAAGATTCATTAGCAACAGAGCTAGCTACACATTCGTCATGAACAAATCATTATATTCCGTTTCGAACGTGAATCAAACCCGGATCTCCAGTTAGGGGGTAGACAGTTACTTATTCTCCAGTTAGAAGTTAGATAGACTGGGGTGTTCACAGTTTACATAGCCTAACGCTCGGCCACCAATGACTTGGCTTAAGGTGGTATAACAGGCTTCGAAAAGTGATCGAGTTGTTACATAGGTAACGGGGAATGTTTCTTACTTACGAATCACATGCACTTGTACGCGTGAATGCGTGCCGTAATTTATTCATTTTTCGAAGTCATCATAGAGAGTCTTAAACAGCATAGAAGTTGTAAATAGAGAATCATTTAACTGAAAATGTTTTACATGATTAGAAAACAGCTAAAGAAAATATAAAAATGACGAAAACACAGATCCAGGTAAATAAACGTATGCTGACTTGAAAAGCGAAATTAATACTTAATCACAATAGAAAAAGAAATCTAAACTTATTTGTAATTTAAGGAATATTTCCACAGTGAAAAATCATATAAAGAATTTTCGAGATATAACTCGAATACTGGAAAATAGGGATGCACTACAAAGGGAAGAAGAAAAAACATGCCTTACGTAAAGAGAAGAACAACGCCAACGGTGAGCAATGATGTTAAGACAAGTTTTTCGCGTAGAACTGCATGGAATGATTCCACTCTGCATTATGTCTACATGTCATGTAAAAACAAGACTGCAAGTTATTGAATAGTAGACAGGTAGGAGGTTCTTGAGTAGCTTAGGGAAAAATGTAGATGGTAAGTTGAGTTGGAGGACAGGTTATCGAAGAAATGTTAAAAATGAAGGAGGTAAGGAGTTAAAAAAACCTCACACCATTCAAGCGTATAGTTTCAAACTTTCTCTTCATTTAATTTTTCCTCCAGTTACATCAATATATAGGTAGAAAAGGCAGCATTTACCGAAAAATTAAGAGGGCAACAGTAATTAAAATCTTCTATATCATTCATAAAATTACTCTTTTCAATCGGCTGCTCAAGTTAAGAATTTTGCCTTTACCTGAAATTAAATTTACAGATTTATGACATAAAACTGGTTTCAATAACGTCGCTTCGCGCAGTCATCTCAAAACTATTTTGAAAACTTAGCTCTTTTAAATATTACTGTGAGCATGATGAATCGTTTAACAGTTTCATAAGGCAAACGTCTGCACAAATTTTAAGCATCAATTTTTTCATCTCTACAAGTTATAGATTTATCTTAATAATGGGGTTTCTTCAGATTGGTGATACGCATTAATGTATCTGAAAATACGCATCGCGTCGAATATATTTTTCTCTCAACCAAAATGATCCAAAAACCTGAAAATAAGCAACTTCTTTCTTATTTTAGACAAATGTTGACGAGAATAAAGGCTGTGTAAGATATTGTGAAGGCCAATTTGAAATGAAAGCTTGATTAAAAGCTATTTGAAACAAACTTCCTAAGAATTTCTTTTCTAGAAGAGATTTTCAGACTTGTCATGGCAAAGAAGAAAACGCACTATTGGGTAATTTATATTATTTTCCTGAGGACTGCAAGCAGTTAGGGAGTTTTGGGAGCTTCTCTTACTTCACGAGACTACTTCCTCAAACGCCCAACCGAGAAGAAATTTTCAGACTTGTCATGGCAAAGAAGAAAACGCACTATTGGGTAATTAATATTATTTTCCTGAGAACTGCAAGCAGTTAGGGAGTTTTGGGAGCTTCTCTTACTTCACGAGACTGCTTCCTCAAACGCCCAACCGAGTTCGGTTCAATCTCATTGATAAGCTTAGATCGGAGGTAAAAGAAACTCTGATGGGCAAATAACGTTTTCTTTTGACGGTATCAGTCTGCATGGTAAACTAACCCGCGCATATATACATTATGAAAACCTCATATTGGAATCCAATTTTTCCGACCGAATGAGTTATCTCTCTGCCGTCTTCGTGAAAAAGGACGGGATCCTGAAAAACGCTCCTTATCTGCAAGGGAAAAAAAACCAGAGAGACTTTCGAGTTTCAGTAAAACCTTTTTTATCTCTCTCTCTCTTCGAAGTTCAATCGAAGAGATCTACTCTTATTCCCTACGCGAGGAAAAGATACATACGTACGTATAAAGATGTGAAAAAAATGCTCAAAACGGGAGGTCAGAGGGAAGAAGCGATTGCTCCATGTTGACAAGCGAGTCCATTTATCTCAACACGATCCGCAGAACCAACCAGCCTCACTTAATCTCATCTCATCTCTCCTTTCTCTCTCCCGTGGGCCCAGTCATGATTCAAGCGGAATTAAGTGATTGCCGAAAATTACGTTCCTGGAGCAATGGTAGGATGATGGCAAAAAAAACAGCCTCAGCGGGAGAAAATGCGAGGAAAACGATGGAGCGAGAATTGGAAAGGGTGAGGAAAAGAGATGGATAGAAGAAGAAAGTTGGAAAGCAAGGGGAAAGAGGAGAGAGGGAGATAAGAGATCGCATGCAAGAGGGCTCGGCAAAAAAATTATGTCGCGCCAACCAATCAGGCCTTAGATCACTCTCTAAATCCCACTTTTTTTGCCCTTCTTAATTGAGAGCCTCGGAGAAGCAGTGGTTTAAGCTAGGCGTGAACGGTATATGCTTTTAGGGCGAGGGGGGGGGGGGAGTGAGATCCAGAAAACATGGGGAGATAGATAAAGAGAGAGTTTGAGAGCTGACTCGCGATAACTTCGGTCTTTGGAACCTTGCCTGGACCTGCCGCTTAAATGGGTAAGAGGGAAGGGGGTGAGGGAGAGATGAATACTTGGCGCGTTACCAAGGGTAACGGACGAAAGCCGGCCCCGCAAATACCCCCGAAACATACCAAAAACCCTCTCAGAATTCCATCGAGGGCGTTAGCGAAACCAGGGGTGGGTCCAGACTGGGACTGGACATGCCTGCCGGTGAGTTCCGATGTGGAGATTTAGATTAGAGGATTTTAGAGGGGCAAGGGAAGGGGTGAAGGCTGTGGACTGAATTAATAAAATCTTTTAACACAGAAAACTAAAAGCCCTAGCGGTCCATAATTCATTGGTTGGCGTGTGTGGCGACCCCGGGCCTCTCAGAGCGACACTCCACTCCCCTGTTTTTGATCCTGGAGAGTTAACTGGCGAGTTGTATCCAACACATTCATCGCCATAAATCACCGGCATTAAGTGCATTCACTATCATCCAGAGGAGCTCTTAGCGTCGGTTTCATTCATGAACACCGTCAATATTCTTTGACAGAACTAAACGTTCGCGTCATTTCAATTTCAATGAGTTTAATCTTTTAAAATAAATATATAAACGTTAATCTTTAGTGGGGATGATACTTTAGGTATTTTTACATCACGCGCTTTATTCTGCTGCCCGTTTAATGGGTGAATGGACGTGACATTCACTGCAGCCATGTCCACCAAAACATAAAACATACTATAAAGTTTCAATGCTATATATATTACTATTTTAATGGGTAGCAACAAGAAGTAAATAAATATAGGTTATTGAAAAAAGCTGCTTTAAATAATGATTTATTTCAACGGAGATTATTAATAAATCATTGCAGAATACAGAGAAGAACAAAGTCAAGAGAAAAATGAATGCATTCACTCGTAAACTAAAGAGGACTGAAAGTGATTACAACTGCACAGCCGAACGGAACCATTATGGTCGGAAACAGAAAAAAACCGAGGAGGAGGAAATGAGAATAAAATCCATTTGCAAATGGATTACTTGATGATTGCACCAAATAAATTCTAGAGTAAATTATCCTTAGATAGAGCTTCGCTTTATTTTGGGCAGCTTTAATCGAAATATCCCAGGTAATGACATCCTATTTTTATTTTCGATGCATTAAGCATTTTTTAAAAATAGAGAATTTAAATGGGACTCATGAACGAATGTGTTATTTCGTAGGAAACTAAAATATTTTATGACGATTTACTTTGTATGACGAGTTTGTTCAAACCTGTGGGCAAATTAATCATTAAGAACGCAGAAAATTTGTGACATATATGCAGAACAGTTATTACGGATTGAAATGTTTTAAAAAAAATCTTGTTTCGACAATTTTAATTCCTTCTCTAGATTAATTATAGACTAAATATACGAATGCAAAACACAATGGGGAAAAACAACCAATTTTATTGAAATACATTTCGCCCTTTCCTTAAGGACCGGTGAGTAGCTCGGAAAAAGTTCGAAAATAGTAGATACCATGTTTTAGTGCCTCGTATAAAAAATTGATTCAGCATGGTACGCTGTGGTTTTATTTCAGAATTCAATGTGCCAAATTAAATAAGGGCGAAGGAGGACAAACATTTTTTTGTGAGTCTGATCCCACGAAGTTTTACCAGGTATATGCAAAGATATTTTCATCACACTGACGAGGTAAAAATTTTAGCTGATGACAAACAGGAATATTGGTTTGGGTCAAAACTCGGACAAAATTCGAGTACCTTTCCAGTTGTTAGTCTCGTCAGCCAGCAGGAAAACACGCCAGCCTTGATGCCAAAGGTTTGCGAGCTTGGATTTTATACCAGACAAAGATGATCAGTTTGTGAAAAGATCGATTATCATGTATGATTTTACACTTTCCCGGCGAATAAAATTTGTGTAAATTTAAACAATCGATTATCATGTTGGACAGCGCACAAGAGCACCTAATAAATCAATTAACAGATACATGGTAAATCTTCACACGACAGAAGTTTTAGTAGTACTGTACGATAGCGAGAACAGTGTTCTCTCAGTGGGACAGAGAATATATGAAATTAGCTAAGATAAAATTCCTCAGAACAGATGAGAATTTCATAGGAGACATTGAAATACATCTGTTTTAGAAATAATATTAGATTATAAAACCTAATCGTATCCCATTATAAGAACAATAAAGCAGAATCGCCATAGAATATAATCCTGGTGGTCGTCGAAATGTTGATTGACAATAGCTAAAGTGATTTCATGTACAGGTTACTTAGCCTCATATATGTACTGAAGATGACAATATTTCTTCTCTTGTTGTCAATCCAACAGGATTGGGTTACGACAACCCTCCACCTCTCTCAGTCCTCAGACATTCTCTTCATTTCTGAATATCGTGAGCATCCTTGGTCCTCCAATATCTGCTTCCAATAATCCAGTCAATGTCTTCCTCTGTAATACACACTACAGTTTCAGGCTTCACTTCGGGGAAGTTAATAGTATCCATACTTAGAGAATACAATTTATTTGATATCTATTCTATTTATATAACTATTTATAATAATAATAATAAATATTATTATATTAAATAGAAGTGATAATAAATACTGTAATAGAGATGCATACTTAGAGAATACAATAACTTGTATTCTCTAAGTATAGATGTCTTCCTCTATACCTTTTTACTTTCTACCATCCCTTCTAAAATATTCGTCACCAGTTCTTCCTAGCACTGTACATGACCTATCCATCCGTTCTGTTTTCTAAATTACTGTTCTCGATTCTTCTCCGTCCTTCTTTCACTTTTCTCAGTACCTCTTCATTCGTCAATCGCTCTGTTCAGCTTATCTCCAATATTCTTCTTTGAAACCACATCTCAAAAACATTTAAATACTTCTTCCACAGTCCACAACCCCCTGCCATACAGCAACAAACTCGCACAAAGGTCTGAACTAGCTTTTTTCTCCTCAATACATGTATGTCGTGGGGCGTGAAGAATTTTTTTTACTATCATAAATTATTTAGCATCCTAATATTAAAACTCTTTTTTTTACATTTCAGCAATTTTCTGCCCAACATTATCCTCGCAAACTTATTCCCTCCTCTTTTAGCAGCTAAGACTATTGTTCTATGAAGATTACGATGAAATAAAGTCTCATTAGTGAAAATAATCTAATATTTATCTCAGCCGTGGCCGACTCGGTCGGTCATTGTGCAAACCAATTGGAATGATTTCTAAATGGAATCATTCAGGGCGTTTTAATCACGCCCTTCCTCGGTTGGCAAGGAGGAAAGATAAGGTGCATTCCGAAAGGTACGATCAATAGAGCAGTGAAATAGCAGGCGGTTCCAATAGGAAAGTGCCGAGGAGTTTGCCAGAGGGAATGCGAGGACGATGTGAAAGGAATGGCTACATGTAGAAATGGCAAACGAGCTTTTTTCGAAAGGGTGAAAACAGGGAAATAAGGCACTCCTAATTTAACGTACTGGGTCTACGCTGCAGACGTAAATTATACCCAAAGGAATGGACAATATATATTTTAACACTTTATCAGGAAACACCTTTTCAAAAGGTCTCAATCCTTGTGCCCGGGAGGCTGATTCGATTACGCTGCTCGTCACAGTACTATTTTTGGGCTCTTCTTCTGTCAATGACCATAAATCATGAAACTATGGGAATAATATTGAGGTCAAAGAATATTTGTTATCACTGAGGTAAATATTCAATTTAAATTTGATGAAAACGGCGAAATTTATTATTTATGATATTGTGCATACTTTTTTACAAGGTATGTGGGGGAGGTAAAGGGAAAAAACTAAGCGATGTCATCAGAACCCAATTTCGGGTGCAAAGATGAACGAAATACGAAGAATTTTCGATGAGAGGGCATTTCAAAATCAAATTCAGAATACAAAAGGGTACATTTGAAATGTGTTACACGCTACTTGGTAGGTCCAACGTAATTTAGGGCTTCTCAAAAATACAACATAAAAGACGCTTTTCTAAGTCCTATTATTTCGCTTACTTTACATATTTGTACATTTACAACGAATTTTATGCATGCCCAGCCAAAAAAATCCAAAACAAGCGTTTAAATTATCTACGAATCAATTCCAAAAGTACTGAAGAATGCATACATAATATACCTATCAGTAACGCGAACGGGGCCAAGTAATATATAAAATTTCACAACAGAGCCATATTGAGCAAGACAACGCCTTCTGTGATACAACGTGGACTTGAGATGTCAAATTTTCACTCGGAAAAACCCTCACTTGTCATGGAATAAAACTATTTGATGTGGTTAACAGTCTATCAGGCCTGGTTGAACTGAGAAATCCGGTATTGGACCAGGAATTGTGTTCCAATGCGGTCAACGGTCCAGTGACATTTACCTAGCGAGCTTCATCTGTTTCGAGCATATATTGACAGAGGAGGGAGTGTGTAATTATACTAAATAGGATGTCTTACACTTATGGAATACGAAAACAAAGACTTTCAGAAACTGCAAATAAAGGCTTTTGGATACGAGAAAATGATGCACGAGAAACATTTATTTAAATAATTAAAAATACATTATGTAGATGAACGAATAATACACATCTCGGAGGAAAAAGGCTAAAAATCATAAAGTAACGGCTATCTTAGAACTGTTAACATAATTTGAGTACCTCGAGCAAAGAGGATATAGCTGCCTCTTATTGACAACCAATAATGATTTAAGGGGATTATTTTGGAGTTTTAAATTTTTAGGAATAATGTCCACATTTAATTGAGTTATTTTTCTTAACAACTTAACCAATACTTTAACGATTAATACCCGACTGAAATGATTTCCAATTGGATCAATTCAGCACACTTTTATCATACCCAAATACCCGAAGAAAAGAGGGAAATGCTCATTCCGCACGGCTTAATCGGAAATGCACGATCAATAGCGCAGCGGCGGAATAGTTGGCGACTGTGATAGGAAAAGTACTGACGGAGGTCGCCGGAGGGAATGCGAAGTCGATTTGAGCGGTTTGGGATGGCGGCTGTGGCCTCGAGCGTGTCGGCGGAGGAGTTTTTCCAAGGCGTCGACGAAGGGCAGCATGGGGCACTGCGGTGGGAATGATGGGAGTGCAGATTGTTCTCTTCTCGCTGCGGGACGATTAATTGGGCGTGGGAGGGGAGTGGAGGGTCTCCGGAATCCAAGTCCCATTTCACCCCCAAGAATGTGTCTCGGTTAAGACCTCCTTTAAGGCACCGCCCACACCATCCTCGGCCACTCCTCCCCGGCCATCAGCACTGCATTTTAAGCCCTCAAAACCTCCAATTCCCACCCACATGGGGCCATTCCTTCCTCACGAGAACCTCATCTGCAATTCCAGGCACCTCGCCTCCTCCTTCAACCGCTCTATCTCTCTCTCGCTACGACCAACCATTTCCTCTCATCCCGATGCTGATTGCTTTCTCCCTGATCCGAAGGGACCGCCTCAGCGTTCACTCCCTCCCTCCGGATCCTCAGCACTTCCGACCTCCGCCTCAAAGGCGTGAGCGCATTGAACATAGGAAGGTAACTTTAGAAAGTAACGCAACTTATGCTCGGGCTGTAGAGCTTTCGCAAAAATTCCTGGTGCTTCGCAGTGGCAAATTTTGGGAATTGGTGACACAACTTGCAAGTTTCAGAGTGCTGCAAAACGGGGAAGGAAGGCTGAAGCACTCGGCCAGGTATCGAGGTATCCGGGTTCGTGTCTCGGTCAAGGCAAATTACTTTCCCTCTGTGAGATTTCAAAATTGTTTTCTGCGGGTTTTTTTCTCAGACTACTCTATCCACATAGAGTTCCGCAAACTTATTCTTGGTCCCAACACACTCATTCCTCCACCTATAATCTTATCTTTGGTAATCTTACCTATTCTTCCGTCTTAAAATCTAACTCGGCGGCCATAACATTCGTGTTTTCACCCGTTTACCCATTTGGTAATATTCCCCACTGGCAATTCTTTCTGATATTCTCAATTCTCAAACTATCCGATACAGTCTTCAACTTCTCACACAAACCCGTCTAAAGTTACGTTTCATAGTCGGGTTCTGCAGCTTAATCCAACCCGACCTTAAGTCACATTTAATTCTTAGGTAATGTCGTCATGTTCAATGTGAAACGGTCTTAAGCCTTTACTCCTCAGAAGCTTTCCATTCCTCCTTATCCACATTCAAACTCATCCCTTCCTGCACGGAGGCGCACCTGCCCCATTAAGCCGACCATTGCCCAGAATCCATAGCCGCACCGCTAACTAAAACCTAAACCGCATTGGTCCTCCCCATTGGCCAATCCCGGTCGCCTCCAACTCCGCAAAGACATCTCCTCCTATTATCCCTTTCGCAGACTAAGACCGCTATTCCAGTCGTCTTTCCCTCTCTTATCTCGCTCCGTTACTCCAAACCCTCGCACCCGGTCCCCGACCTCGATTCCGTAAATTATTGGATTGGGAGGAGAGAGGGGTCACGCGTTTCCAGTGAAAATACAGGACTAAGATTCCTCTATCAGGGCCACTTATACGTGGGCCAGGCAGCTGACTGCGTATTCAAATTCACGGTAACTTGCCTAAAACTAGGCTTCTAAATATTTTTCTTCCTCTCCCTCCAGCAAGTATTAGGCATCGAGTTAGTGACCATTCTTCATTCTAGGTATTTTTATCTGTCCCACATATAATACATACAACTTTGTGAGCCGCCGCTTGAGCGTGTGGCTGCAATTTATAACGCTCTGTAATGCATACTAACTGTAATTGAAACTTGCTATTTTCTTGTGCATTTATAATATAATGCAGTATGATAAATTTATTTTAAGAAAATGAAGAATACGAATTGTACTATACATTGGTAGTTCGAAACGATTTTCGACCTGATTTATTGATTTACTCAAAAACAACTAAAATCATTATTGATGAAGTTTTCTCGGGCTCCACACCAGGTTAAATAGTGTTTAAATGCCAACGTTACTGTGGCTGAGTCCGCCACCGTCTTCCGGGCACAAACTGACATTTTTAAAATACCAGTAAATTAAATTTGTGTGTGTGTGTACCGACTGGTGAGGAGCCCGAGAGAACTTCATTATTACGATTCGCCAGGAAAAGTTGAAATCACATAAACTAAAATCATTCTATTATTGAATGTCATTATTAAAAAAACATAACTGTTCTCAGTTGTTTCACTCCCTGCGCAATCTCAAGATATAAGCCGCGGAAATGTATTCAGGAAAGGGTGATACGGAGGTGAAATGATATGTAAGTTTACGGAGTGTTTAAGTAGAGATCATTTTAATTATAATCACTTAAGAGTCTGTAGAAAGAACGATGTTTTATGCCTATCTGGTCCACAAGTTTTTTATTTATTTATTGCTATTATCGGACGTGAAGATGAAGTGCGGCGATAAAATAATTTTGTCGCACTTATATAAAATTGTCTTGATTTTCTCAAGCAAACCAAGCCTAAGAAGTAGGTAGCCTCCGAGTCTCAAGCAGCTAACAACGCTACCAATCTAATAGCCTTTATGGCCGTGAAACACTTTTTGTTCACTTGCTGCAGTTTTATCGAAGCGTGGACGTCTCAGAGATCTTCTGCTTCACGATCTAAGTCTACGTATTCTATCCATCCACTCCGATTTTCTCATGTCCTGTCGATGGTGTATTGTACGCCGATTTGTTGCCTATTTTTCATTTATTCTTTCCGTGCTGACTTGTCTGTCCGTATCTATAAACTCGGCGGCTCTCCTTCAAACTGTATTTTCCTATGCTTTCAATCTCTTTTTACTTACTTCGTACATCTGCAGTAATATTACAATTATCGGGGCATACATTTCTCAATAAATTGCCGTTGCCTAGTAATAAGTTACCGAGGTGATATTGGTATTTAGAATAAACGTACTCCAACGAATATGGTCATATATTGTTCACAATACGCAACCGGGGGCGATAATACTTGGACGATTCAGGAGGTTCAACTCTGAAAATTGGAGCCGAGCTCTGCGATGCTTAACTTCGACGAGTTATCGGACACCGGTGCGGTGTTTCTATCGTGGCAGGCCGTCGCCCATTATCATTGTATCTCCTCTAACCTCATTTTGATTGTTCGCTGTAATGTATACTTACTGTAGTTGAAACTTGCTATTTTCTTTTGCATGTCAAATTCAGCGCAGTATGATAACTTTATTTCCAGAAAATTAAGAATACGAATTGTACTATACATTGGTAGTTTGAAATAATTTATGACCTAATTTATACGATACACTAAAAAACAACTAAAATCATCCTATTAATGAATGACATTATCAAATATCATAACTACTCTCAGGTGTTTCACTGCGCAATTTAATGTATGGAGAGATGCAAAATTGCTTGAAAAAAATCACATATTACTGCTAGGGTCATGCTCCTTGATCTATTGCGATATCCTCATCCACTAATCTACTTAATTGACTTTTATCCCGCGAGAACCATATAGCCAAGTATAGTTGCTAGAGCCGGCCCTACCTATCTACATGTATCACATTATCGGTCCTCTACATTTCAAAAATCATTTACCGTTGCCGCGTCTCAAACTTGGAACTACCTACCAAAATCAATCAAAGACTATACATCGCTGCCCAAATTCAAAAATAAATTAAACTTACACCTAACTTGCCCAACATAAGTTGTCTTTACTCTTTCCAAATTTTTAAAATCATGTATGGGCTGTATTTTTGTTGTATTTTTTCCATGACTATTGATTTAAAAAATATTATAACAAAATATTTTATCGTGTTTACATTTAATTCAATATATAAACTTACTTTTTTTATTCCATACTTCATATCATGTTATTTTTTTGTATATTTTCCACTGTTATTGATTTTAAAATTATTATATCAAAATATAGAATCGTGTTAACATTTAATACAAAGTATAAACTTGCTTATATTATTCCATACTTTATAACGTGTTTGTTTTGTTCATTCATTCGTATGGCATGTTGGGTTTTTATTTCACTTAACTGTGATTTTTTTCCTGAAATTGGTGCCTTACGTACTAAACCTAACTGTATGTTGAGCTTAAATGTGTTTCATAAATAGTGTTCAAATTGGATGTAAAATCTGTGAACACTAAATTATACATTCTTATTACCCATGCACATTAAAATCCGAATACCAACATCTCCACGCTAAACGCCAAAATATCTGCAGACCATCTCCCTCACAAAGCCACAGATTATTAAACCACCAGCTCTATCTAATCCTCCTATTTAGCATAGAATTACCTCTATTACAAGAAAAAGTAACTTGTTTAATAAACACTTTCATGGATTATTGTGGCGCAATTATTTTTCTAGGATTTTCGGCTCCATAAATCAATGATTATCGGCTCCGAAACCGTTCCCGCAGAATTGGCCCCCTCTGGTATACCTATTTGCATTTGTCCCTATGTTTATGTCATGATCTTGAAGAAGAGAGCTGATGGATAGTGGTCACGGATAGCAACACTTCTAAAAAAAAGCCCTTATCTGAGAAATAATCCACCTCCTCTGAACTTTAGGGAAGAATCATTCAATTTTGGTAAAAAGAGATAAATGGAATACTGAATATAAGACTATAGTGTTAAAATAAAATGTACCAATATTTCCATCAAAGGATTTCAAACATAGGAGAATCATTACCGGCATTGAATTCAAATTATCAAATTCCATACAAGATGTATGGCAGTCGGTTTCATAAGCTGGATAAAGGTGACCATTAAGGTCGTGGAATAATATGCATATTTCATGTCTTAACTTTGCAGTACTACATTTCATGAAAGCGAAAGCAGAATTGTTGTGACTAAGGAAACATAAATATAGAATTTAAATTTGGTTTTGACTCACACAGCCACGGCAGAACCTCCTTAATACAGTTAGTTAGCTAAGCTTCTGCTATGAGCCGCAAAGAATAACAGCACACGTACATTGGTACATCTGTGTGTGCACGGTAAACATTGCCGCGATATGCTCGGGAGACACTTCCCCTCCATATCAAGTTGTAAGGACTTCTACTGGCAGCGTTTGTTACCACGTCCTATCCTCTGCCCTTCGATATCGTTTGAGACCCCTCTAACATGAATCTTTCTCTCCTTAATGTCACGCTTCGCGCACGCCACAGCCGCAGTTCTTCGCTAACGCTATCGTCTCAGCTTTATCCGTGATGTGCTTCACGATGAAAGGTCTTTTGAGACCTTAGAGCGGGATAGATAGTTCCAACGGACGGATGAATGGAATGAGTATATTTTGAAGTGAAAAGGGAAGCAGAGAATGGAAGACCAATACAGGGCGCTGAGCCATAGAAACGACGGAGAGGAAGAGAAAGCAGATTGATCAGAACAACTGAAAGCATGAATTTGTCACGAACATGAGGAAGTAAATGGCCCCGAATTGAGGAATACATTAAGGCTGTTCCTCACGACATGTCTTTCAGTCCTAAATATCGAACCAAATCCAGCATAATCAAAATTGCATCAGGTAAAAGATTGTGTTCGATGAATGATACAATCGAAACCGATAAAAATTTGAGTTCGACGATTCTAAATCGCGTGCGATGAGTGAGTCGATTTTGACATGAGCACTGAAAGCAAAGCAAAAATAAATCCCTGTTTTTCACATTTTATAGTAACTTTTACTAACCACGTGAATAAACAGCAAACACGACCAGAGATTCGACATGTGAGCAGCATCTTAAGGTGAATATGAATAACAGATACTCTCTTTCATATTATAGGGATAGGAGGGGAGAAATAAGGAGAAAAGGGATAGGGGATGAAGGAAAGAGGTGTTTCAAAGGAAGTAGAAAAGAAATGAATGAATAATTGCCCCAAAGATCGGGGAGCGGGGGCGAACTAACACTCTCTGAAAACACGTGGGTCAGGGTCAAGAAGTTTTCTGAAAAACTTCGAGTTGCTCTAGGGCATTAATCTTCCGTCGATGGTTGCTGAAATATAAAATTTTATCACTAAACTCACTATAATGGCCATAGCAAATAAGGTGTTTGGCGCAGTTGCTTCTATTGTCACAATTGCTACAATATTTTTAGGTTCTTATATTAAAACATTTTTGAGTTTGCCCAACATACACACTATAACATTCATACCAATTCGGAGCATATATACCACTTTTCTGCGTTGAGAAAATTAGGGCCTGGCACTTAACGAGGAGGTCCTTTAAATTGTACGGAGTCTAAAAAGAGCTATAAAATTCATCATCAGGATAATGTTTGAAAATTCGGACCTAAAAACCGGATAGTACACCATTTTTTCTTGGTATCTCGTTAACCCGATGCCCCTAATATATATGCATTGAGGAGGTTTTCCACTTTTTATGGAAAATAAATTAGTTCATTAGTCTAGGATAATAACTATTGGCCGAAGCTATTCGTTTAATGTTACTCTATTTCATGAAATTTACCTCTATGATTGGAACATTGAGGAGGTGATGTATTTAGGGATAACATGGAAAAATTGGCTGAATTATAATTCATGGAAACCTAAAAATTACTGTGAAAAAGAAGAAATAGAATCGTAATAAATGTGAAAAACTCATTCGTGAGCCAAAATTAATGATGAGTAGGACAAGCTTTCGGCAATAATTTTAATTAAATTACTTCAAGCTAGGGTGTTATCGGTGATGTAACTTTTTGTATGTTTTTGGCTGCTTCCCATTCCAGTTTTCTATCCCTACTGGGTAAATAAACCTCTGGAGCTTCGGAGAATATAGCAAGAGGGTCAAATCTTTAATCACTTGGGAAGTGGTGAGTGCATTGCTCTCCGAATTAGTCGACGACTCGCCGCCGCCACTGGCCTGGCCGGCCACGGGCCGCGGGCGGAACTAATGATCAAGCCCTGGTGCGCCACGAATGCCTCATTTTGCCCTCAAGACACTGCGTGTGAACGACCTGCAAAGGTGATATTAAGACCCGCATGACGTGAAGCTTGAATCACATCCCTCAGAGGGCCTCGGTTCGGCAACCGAAGTTACGGAGGTCATATTCTCAAGAGTTTCGTCGATTTACGGTTGCTACAAAACGATCGATGACGTTTGATACAAAGGGGTGTGATTGGTCGCTAAAATTCCGTAACATTAATCTGTGAATAAATTCCATTTAAAATTATATGCCATGACTAGGATTTAAAAGCGGGAAACCTTTGAAAATAATGGTTTCATAATCGACTATGGACGATTTCTCCATTGAGTGCAGATATAAATACCAGCGTAAAATCTCACTTAAATATTTATTACCTACGATCTGGGTTACAAGGTACGAGTAGGTACCGTTCCCAAGCTCAACAGAAGCTACTATCTTGAGTTGTATGAGTTACAACGCATTGAAGTAAAAACAACTGCATGATGTAACGTAAAGAAAATATCTAATTGAATGATATATCCTTTGAATTTTTTCGCACATTCAAATCATACGTCCTTACACTCTGCCTAACCCCTTGCTACTGTAACCATATTTAGGGACAGCTTATTGTATTTTGTAATGAAATATTTCACTCTTAACAATAGATCTTGAAAAAGTGGAAGGTAAATTTAAAAAAATCACCTTGATCCATGGATAGGTTTTTTAAAGCCACTGCTGTTTAAATTGAAAAAATGCATTTTATATTCCTGTTACATATTATATGTCATTAGACTAAAATACATGAGAGTTAAAGAACAATGTTTCATGATTTTAATACCGAGTGAAAAATAATCGTAATTCACAATTTTATACTTTTCAAAATTCGTCGTCGCTTAAATATGGACGCATACTGTTGCATTACAGATGCTTCGAAGCATCGGAAATGCAACATTTTCAAGGTCCAAATAAATACACACATCGCAATAAATACACAAGATGTCCAGGCTCGTTTCCTTCAGTTCTAAGGTCAAGGTTGAATTTTGAGTATGGGCGCCACAAAAATTACTCATTCAAGTTTTTTCAGTAATTTTAACTCAAAGGATGTTTTCAAAGGAAAAATTTGAATACAATGAACCACTTCTAGTCGAATATTGAAAATTTGCAATTCAGATTTATCCATTTTCCGCCGGTTATAGCCATGAATTTTGCAAAGAAATGCTTCAGCGAGGCGAGATATAAAGAGTTTGATCATAAGCCCACAAAGATAAGAGAGTATATTGAGAAGCTGGAATCATCAGTGTAGACTTTTTTTATGGCAACTCTGCCGGAATCCTAAACAGTTTTCCTATTTATCGGGCTATTTTCTTACCGATTCCCGTTTTTATTAGTCGTATTTTTTTATTCCACACCAATTATCATTATTCACATGCCAAGTCAGACTCATCTTTCGATGACAAGTTGAAATGGCATCAGAATGAAAACTTAAGAACAAGCAACCTTAAACCATTGTTCATGCACCAAATATTTGTTCATTACCATAGATTATGCGTCTGGAACTTTAGATGGTAATCTGAGCGAGGTGAACCCTTGTTTAAGGAAATATTTAGCTGAACTCAAATCGAAATAGGACATTCATCTGAAAATCTTAGGCAGCAAGATCACTAATTGGTAAGCATGAATTCAGGGCAGCAGAGAGCAAATCGCATTTGGTCAATGAGTTTTGTCAAACCTGAAATACTTCGAATAAAAGACACAAAATTGCTAAATGTGATGGATCGTCACACGCAGATCCGGGATAAGATTAAATGACCAAGTAAGAGGCCTATCGTTAACGCAATAAAAGTCAAAGTAATGAATTTACTATACACACGTTAAGCGATGATTTTAAAAAAATTATGCAATCCCAGAAAATGACAGCAAAGTAACACAATGGTAACCCCATACCTAATACATGATGAGTATTAAGTGATTTCTACACTACTTTCACCGATTCTATAATGACTCACCGACACACAGGAGAATCTGAGTGGTGTTTAGTGTTAGCTTAAAGATAATATTAACTCGCATGATGACATCTTAGGTGCGGATAGGTCTAATTTATTGGAGAAACTATGAGATAAGCCTTATTCGAAGAGCAGTTCTTAGTGCGGCAAAAGGCCAGGATAAAATTGCCCCGTGATTAAAATCTGCAGCCCTATATCCCCTTTAAACACCTAGAGGACTTTCATAATCCCTCTGCTGCCCATTTCTACCATTTGGCCCAAGCTTGTATCACCAACCGGCGCCGTTCTTCAAGTATCTCCTCTCGGACTGGATAAAACATTCAAACTTGGAGGTCTTGGTTGCTTAGCAACCGAAACCGCTATCCCGAACTTCTGTCGCAATTCCTCGCTCTAAACTGCTACATTCGTCTCCGTTCTCAATTCAAGACCCCTTACATCAACCCACTCGTTCTCCCCATATCTCACTCTAAATGAGACTGCTGTTTTTTTAAGCTCGTTGTTATACAACATGTAGTATAATATTTCATGCATTAGTTTACATAAATAAAAATCAATTCATGAAAATACTCATGCAAATTATGAAGGACGTCAAAGTGAATGATTGTGCGGGCAGAAAGCCGCTAGCTGAGAGGAGAGAGGACTGGACAGCAGCTGGCATCCTATCTTTGCATTGATGACTGCTGATGGGATTAATTCTATCTAAATGATGCTGCCCCCGCTTCTCGAAGTCCTTTGGTGCTAACTAGCAATCACCTTACACTCAACCTATTGATAAATGAGAATCCTTCTATGATTTTGTTAATACCTATATGTAACTTAGTGATGAAACTCACTTACGTTCGAATTATGTTTATTTCTACCTATGATACCCGTTATTTGCATTATTTTTCTAATTAAAATACATTTTATTAAATATCATCCCGTTTTCTACCTTTAAGGTACACTTTTGCAACATTAACATCCCTTTTTTGAAACAATTTCGCTGCTCATGGCCATTTCTTTATTTTTTACTTTGAGAAGGCATTCTGCCGTGAAAATGACATTACCTTATCGTCCTTGGAATTACAAACAGAAACTTTTCTTATGCACGCATGTAAGTAGCAACTTCAAACCTGCATCATTTATTTCACAAAATAAATTGATGAAATACTGATGAACAAACTTTTGCAAAGATTAAGAAAATACTGACGGTTTAATACTACTTTCTAGTACATTTCTTACACTGGACAATTTGAAACTGAATTTCATATATATATACTTCATCTACATCTACTTATTACCCTGCAAGCCACCACAAGGATGTTAGGAATGAGTCCTTATCTCTTCTACTCTTCAGTGACCTGGGGTGCATTTATCTGTGCGATGTGATGTATCCAGAATCTGATGATATGATAAAAAAGGAATCCACACGTTTTTATTCCCAATTCTCAACATATAAGCAAAATGCAGTCTTGGTTACATCTTAGACTACGCCAAATAGGAAACATCAGAGACAGTTGCCTTGTAACGCATCTTAAGAATTAGCGACATTACCAAGAATTGAATGGTCATCCTCGGTGAAGTCTTTAACAGCTATAAAATTCTTTCTAAAAGCTGGAGAGTAAGGAGCAGAGATTTGAATATTGGTAAAAAAAACCCTTTATTAATGGTGTAATTAATCAAATTTTATTATATCACCCGGAACGGGGATCATAAAAATGAATAAAAACACTTTTTTAAATATTATTCTTTCAGCGTTCATTGCGCTTCTTGCCGTCTCTATAAAACTTTCCCCTCTCAACCCTTTTTTCCCCCAGACCCTCCAATCCTTTCGTTTTTCACTCACAACTTTTCCCAACTCTTTCCTCCCTCCCTCGATACCTCCTCCATCCACACATACACACACCACATATATATCCCGTCCTCCGCAACCCCTAAAATCCAACTCCTTTTGCGGTAACCCTGGGATTGGTCCCCGCTCAGAGGGCTTAGCCCTCACGGCTCCCCTAACTTGGCCTCCCAACCGCCAGATTACGCCTCCATCCATCCAAGCCGACCCCCCCCCCCCAGTCCTTCCTCCACCCCTATTTCCCCTTTCATACGAAATCTTCCAAACTCCCCACCCCTCACATTTCCCCATCCTCCTCCTTGAAACTCTTCCCGGCATTCCCTCCTCCCTTTAATTCCGAATCGCTCGCCTGCATCTCCTCTCCATCCACACCTCTCTTTCGCAGGCAACCGCTCGCCCACTCGCCCGCTCACCGGTCAGACGGAAGACGTGGAAGAGGCGAGGGCAAGACATTCTTCCGAGCCGCCGGCCTCCCTCAAGAACTCCTCGACCCCTTTCTCCTCCCTGAAGCCTCCCGGCTTCTCCTTCGCCATCACGCGCGCCCACGACGCACTCCAATATCCTACCTCCGATTATATCCAATTTCTGAGGTAAGTTACGTAAGTGGAGCATATCGAGGAATAAATATTTGCCAAAGCAAGCGAGAGATTGTTGTTCGCAAAAATGCACTCATTAAAATTTAGTTGTAAGGAAGCCAAATATGGGTGTGCTAGGATCAACTTAATAATAGGCTGAATTCTGCAGGTACAAGTTCTCTGAGAGTTTTTTGGGACATTAGTAGAGGCGATAGGGTTAGGCACAAGAGGGTCATGAATAGATGTGGTATGGATGTTTAGGTAAATTATACATGTATCACAGTTATTTTGGCCATGTTGAGAGAACACCACATGAGAATAAAACAACGAAACAGGTTTGTGAGGCACACCGATATCTTCCTTCCATTTCCACATAAGTTGTAATGAAGAACGTGGAGGTTATCGACCAACAGCCTAATGAATATCTAAGCAAGTGAAATATACTCCCTCTCATTTTATTGTATAGCAGAAGTTCTTTGGTGAGCGGGGACAAGCATGCCTAATTATTTACTAATCGCGGTGAGAAAGGGATATCTCAGAAGTATTTGCAGAGGAAGCGTAAGGGATAGACTTAGGATAAAGTAGTTGATGAGATTGTGGAATAAATGCTTCTCTAATTGAAAAGTTAGTTAGAATGCAGGCCTGCATCAAAAGCTGACCAGAAAAGGCTACAAGCCTTCGAAACCTGGTGCTAGAGGAGGATGCTGAAGATAAAATGAAGGAAAAAAATAAGAAATGCTGAAGTGTACAGAAGAATAGAGGAGAAAAGGACCATATGGAGCATCATAGAGAAAAGAAGAACAAAATGGATAGGCCACACTTTGAGACACAATGAGTTTGTGAAGAACAAAATTGAAGGCAAAATTGTGGGAAAAGTCCCCAGAGGAAGACCCAGGAATAAGTTCATGGACCAAATTAAGAGGTAAGTACATAGTAATTATTAGTAGTAAGAGTTATCAGGAAGTAAAAGAACTAGCATTAGATAAGGAAAGGTGGAGAGCTGCAGTCAACCAACCTTAAGATTGAGCAATCAATGATGGTGGACAAGTACAATAATAATTTGGCCATTAGACTATGCCTAGTAGAAAGAATAAATGAGGTTCAATTAACAGGGAAGATTTATTTTGACGAGCAAATAATGTGAGAGGATAAGGTAGACAGAGGAAGACATGGTTACTCATGGTTGAAAAGACTCTTGAGTGATGGAATATTATAGGCCGTTGAAGATATTAGCGCAGTTAAAAATGATTTGGCTATGAAATAAATAGAATTTTTTAAAATTAATCCACCATCGTGGATTTTTCATGCTATTTCCTTTTCCAAACGCCATTGGACCTGTTCACAAATTGGCTGCGCTATTTACTAGGACGCCCTCCAGGAGTATCCAGGACAGTAGAGTGTGCATAAAGTAAGAAAGGGGTGCAACTGACGCAAAAACTGCACGAGAGAATAAAGGTTGCATGGAGGAAAAAATTAAAGTCAACTTCACAGTCCTATAACCAGAGTTCAACTTTTTTCATGTCTTTTCAATGGTAAACACAATGTGATTGTGGGCAAGGCTAGTAAGAACTCACAGATAAGAACGTATTTAATAAATCCTTAACCTTCAAAGCTATACTACCTTGTTGGTGAAACCAGAGGGGCTACCGGAAAGTGATGCGTGACCAGCTCATCACTTCACTGTTGCTACCATCTTAGGCAATAATATCTTTTGCTTAATTCGTTCACTGAGTTCGCTTCTACGAATCACTGGTAAGAAATATCACCATAAATCGACATTGTTATCTTTCAGTATCAGTTGGTATGATTATTTTTGGATTGATTGGTAATAGCCCTTCTTTGGTTATACTACTTCAAAAGTCTCTCTCATCAGTTTAAATTAATTTCTTCTTTACAATATCACCAGGTGTCCATCTTATCTCATCTCCTTCCCGTATTCTCCAGCATTCTTTCTTACATAACAGCCGTCAGCATTTAACATTTTTCTTACTTCCTCCATCTACCTACTTTCACTCCTACACTCTACAGTTTCCGGCTTCACTTCGTGGAAGTTAATGGTATCCGTATATTTAGGGAATACAATTCCGTACTTTTCCACAGAATTTTATTTTGTGTGGTACAACGCGTTTCACCAACTTGCGGCATCATCAGGTCTTGATACCTGGTATCTGATGATGGTGCAAGTCATCAGCTCATACCAGGTATCAGGACCTGATGATGCCGCAAGTCGGTGAAACGCGTCGTACTACACAAAATAAAATTCTGTGGAAAACTACGAAATTGTATTCTCCAAATATGGATACTTTCACTCCATTTTAGCTTTTCGTCAAAACAGTTTAATCCTTGCCCAGGAACTTCAAATTTGTCTACCTACCACCATCAGAAATGTACACCATCAATTAAGAGTATTCTAAAAATTGATGGCAAATTTGTACTGAAATCAAAATTTATTTCAAAAACATGTGTTACAATCATTCTGTAAACTGCTACAACGCTCTCGAGCTTGGGATATTTCCAGCCTTACATAGCCTTTTTCACTGTATTTTTCCATTTTGTGTGAAATATTTTCAATCGTCACTGAAACGTACCATGTTTAACTTAAATTTATGCTTAAGAAAAGGGCCTTTTTCATCCATTAACACAGATTGCTTCATTAACATCCCTTAATATCCAATTCTTCATTGAAACTTCAATTGTGCAAGTCTCTCTTTGCATCTCGTAGCACAGAACACAGATTGTCCTAAGTTAAATTGAGATGGTGCGCAATGTAGGGAATATTTTAGCCCGGTGGATGAGAATATATAAAATAAAGCTAAAAATAACTTATGACTTAAATTTAATTCCATCTATCCCTATTATTCCCCTTTTAACTGGAGGAGCCCGTCCCTTCGCCTCAGATCAATACACTTTCATCCACAGCCCTTCCCTCTCACTTCGTCAATAATTTTCCCATGCTTTTTACTTCCCTACTTCCGAAATGTAACCGCTAAACCCTTTGCCTTGAGCCTAGAGGCATCGTACTTTACGCTCTCCCTCCCACCGACCATGCCCTCTCCTCTCACAAAACAAGGGGCAGATCGTGTTTTCTTGCCCGAATTAGATTTCTCGTCGCTTTAAGGGGGATTATGGGCGGCCTGAGGAGCCTGCGGGAAGCAGAAGGAAAAAGGGTTTTTTTTAAAAGAGAGTTTTCGTTGGAAGAAGAGTGAGAGCTACCCCGTTCTCCCCCGCCCATCTCTCCACGAACACCGCTAAAGTATCCGGGGATTAGCCTTCAGGGTTTCTGTGAGAGAGGGGCAGAACGGGGTTTTTGGATGAAAAGCTGGGACGGTGAAAACGAAAGAAAATGGGTCTCAGCAACTCTTCTTCGATCCGAACACGTGCACGCATATAGACGCACCTTTCCTCCACGCCGATAAATGCATCCAAGCGCGGTCTTGTGTTTGCTGAGAGGAGAAAACCGATTACGTTCGAAGAGCGAGCGATATGAGCGACGGAAGTAAGGCTCTTTAGAAGAAGGGGAGGCGGAGAAGGGGGGGAGGGAAGCCAGAGGAGGAAGAGAGTGAAGGAGCATCGGCTTTTGCGGGGAAAATAGAATTAGCCCCACACACGAACCTACTGGGAAACTCTCCGAGTTTGCAAAAGAGCGAGAACTTTTCCTAGAGCTACCTTTTCAAAAGTGAGGAGGTAGGTGCGATAGGGACGCGGGCTTTATAGCGGGCGCGGTGGTGTTTTTCCTTTCACGCTAGGAAAGCTCGGGGAATTCTTGATGCATTTCTGGGAGCTCCCGACTCCCTGCTTTTGGGGTTGGATAAAATATTTTCGCAGATGCAAGTTTCCTAACCAAAAGATTCCGAGAATTTTATTCAGAGCACATTCACGACCTCGTTTAGCACCACTGAACGCTTCTCCCCGCTCCCCATCCGGGTCCCCCCCCCCATCCGGACTAAAAGAGCTTCGTGGTTTGGCATGCACGTCAGGATCAACATTATCGGTTGTGTGAGCATTCGAGGAAAAATTAAAAGGAAAAAACCCACCTTTATGGCTGTGCAGGAAAATTGCTTCTCGTGACGACGATGCAAAATAAAAATTTAGCATCTTTTTTATTTATCTCATCCACACGTTAGGTAGCACATTCGCCATTGGAATTATAAATGGCCATTAAATTAAAGAATATGAACATTCATATTTACACTGGTACAAAACATTGTCTTCACAAAAAAAGAAATAATGAATCTTTATTCGACAAACAATGCGTGAATTGGCAATTGTTCGATCAGAAGAAACACATGTTCAATTTTCACGGTGAAAACGTGACAATGGAAACTAAATCCCAGCCTAGGTAAACGCTTTTTCATTATGAATTTCGCGAATTCATATGCTATGCTTTAAATTCACCATAAGGCTTTGCAACCATATTGCGAATGGTTGATCATCACATAATATCTTATTTAACTTGCAATCATGTAGTAATCAAGTGACGAATGGTATAATTTAAACAAATGATTAGAGTAAATTCCAAATTCTAGCCGAATCGTTACCAGGGCATGCAAGAAGACTGTCTCCAATTAATATATGTAATTAGTACCAACTAAACTGGTTTAGAAGATTAAATTAATGCAGTGCTTACATGCATATTCAATGCGACACAGTTTATACACATGGCTATGATGCTAAGGTTATCGGATCAATGAACTGAATATCAAGATCTGAGGGTTGACTGAGTAGATTCAGTGATGTCATGTTGGATATGCACTGGAGTGCATATGATGAACACATACAATAGCTCTCAAATACACGGAAACACCGCTTAAATAAAGAATTTTATCATTTAACAAGCAAACCGATTAAATCATTCCATATTAGCCAGCGCACTGACCTCCTACGTAAAATATTATTCCTAAGAAATTATACTTTCGTCGGGCAAACGGTCTTTGAAAACCGCTTAAGTCTCTGTTTAAAATCCAGAAAGTCTATAATGCATAAAATATAAAAATTCATAAATACAGACTGGGCAAATTTATGAACGATTACATATTAAATTGGCACTTTTCTCGTCCATTGGAAATTTTCAGGTAAAATATAGTTTTAAAATAGAACTCACTAATTTTTTCCGCAATAATAAAAAACTGTACACCATAATTTTATTAAGAGACGGTGGGTGCTTAATATTAGGCACTGGAATTGAGTAAAACTCTTCTCCTGAGCCTTTCAAGTTAAGCAAATATGAAAAAATGTTCAGCATTACTTCAACAATGCATATGCTCGAAAAGTTGAAAGTCGTTTCGGGAAGAATATAAGGAAAGTTTCGGGACCAAGAATTCGGGAGTAAAATAATAATACTTCATAATAATAATACTAGAGTATAATAATAATACTTCACCGACAAAATAAGCAAAGACACATTTAAGCCGCAAAGAGATCAGAAAAAATGACATGATAGCTTTCCGCAATGGACTTTTAAAGTAGCTGGCAAAATAATGACATAATGCTCATCTACTTTGTGGAGCATTCCATTGCTCCAGTATTTGACGAATGAGAGTAAAGTCTGAGCCGAAATACAAGAAACTGCTTGAAAAAAATTGTGGAATTTCCTTCACAACTCATTTCACCGGAGTAATAAGCTGCGGAAGCCAAGCACGTCACATTCGCGTTAGTCTCTGCGAAGATGAGCGAAATCAAGAGTTTCTCACTAAAAGTGAATGGCAAGAGCGATAAGAAACCTTTCGTGTAGTGAGAGAAAGACGAAGTTTGAGTTCAAAGCCAAGGGCTTCTCGACATGCGCCTGACGTTTAATCTCTGCAGAGAGACGGAGTGGGAGAGGAGGGAGAGATTTTAATCTCACCGTGGTGGAATTAAGTAAGGAGGCAGCGGGGAAGATGATACGGCGCTAATGAGCGAGCGGGAAGACGGAGAATTCTCACGGAAAGTGAGATGAGCGCCGAAGAGGTGACGATGAGGAAATGAAACGAAGGCTTTCATAAGTGACTGCCGTTCCCACCTCACTCGAACGCCCCCTACCCGCTTAGCTCTAGCACACTCACGGCGGCCCACGAGGGACATTTGAGGACTCGTGGAAGCAGTAGCCATCCGTACGCTCGAAGCGGACTGCGGACAATCGATCCATACGTCACGGCCTTGATAATTCAACCTCGTGAAATTTTGAAGGCGGAGAGGTTTGGGGCAGAAGCCCTTGATTCGACCGGCCCGTTACGGTCGCTGGAGGCGTCAAGAACAGAAGTAGGAAGCGGTTTTAGAATTCGCAAGGTTACGGACCCCGAAGACAGGAAAAAAACTTCCGCGTCAGGGTTTGATGTGAATGTCCCTCAACGGCATCGTTCGTACCGGTGTAGAATATTAAAATCAATATACATCAGAATAATGGTCCAGAGCAATGGGGTTTATGCAATTTTAATCACTTCTCTCGTAACATAATGGAAATATACAAAAACCGTGCAATAAAGCATGCAGCGTTTATCAGAGACATGGTGCACAGAAGGCGGTGCTTAACAAAGTAAATGCCATAATGGACTTAGAGTATTTAGGGAGACGGTTTCTTAAACAGTAATTTCAACGAGAGTTTCTTAAAAAACAATAATCTCCCTTAATCCCCGTTTAAAACGATTTCACTGCAGAACTTACAATATTCCACTCTCGTACTCATTATTTAACAGTATTTAACTACATTTTAGATGATACTATTTCAGAAACCGAGGGTATAATATTATCGCAGAAATAAAAAACATATGCAGTGTGGTCCAGAAAAAGAAATTGCTGAATACACTTCTCGTAACTTGTTCTAAAATCTGTATTGTGAGTTAGGATGGATGATTTGACAAAAATTGTATACCCGCGTCATAAAACGACCGACGTATAATTGCTTTTGAAAATAAATATGCCTATGTATCACCAAGAGGTATAAACTGGGCCATATTTGCTTAGAGAAGAATATTTAAAAAATATAATTAAAAAATTCAAATACCCGTTGGCTTAAAAAAAACCTTTTGATATATTTTTACGCTATGCTTACATTAGCTCAGTAAAAATATTTTTATTAGCATATTTGGTCATTTATCAAAACGTGGGTTAACGATAAGGCAGATAGCGACATGTCTTGATGACAGATTTCGCGTTTGATAATTGTCGCCGCTCCAAAGTGTCTTTTTACCAATAGTGGGTTACCAAAACTCATTTACGAATTGGTTGGTTTTAACTTGATGTGACGCCACCAATTTCTACGAATTTCTACGAATACTGATAACTGCCTATTATATCTACCACCCTCAGAGGAAATATTACATACGTTAAGACTTTGTGTTAAAAACCATAAGGCTTTACTGATGGTAACTTTGGGGTACCATTTCAAGCTCAATTTTAAAACCGCTAATTACTCTCATTATTTTACTCTATCATACCAGGACAAGAACGACAACGTATAAAGTTAATCTGTAGTAAAGCACCAGTTGTTGTAAAGCATTTTTGATCGACAGTTTCTTCCAAAGGACTTTTTATAAATAAGAAAGACAAGAGTCTTACTCTGGTTTTACTATCTTAAGGGATAGTTATCTAAAATTTAATTCTCTGAGATATTTTGTCAATATCTTGTATTGCAATTTACGGTGAAAGAGTTGAAGGAAAACGTGTATGGCTTGTAGAACTCATACCGATATCCGGGGCCCCGTATTTATCAGCAACAAAATAAGCTCCTCCAACCGGTATTGATTAGTTGAGGGAAATACGAAATAAAAGACTTACTTCACGCTACATACCCTCTAGCACAAATTTTACTTACCAGACTTGTATGCATCAAAGAAAGTTCTACGGAAGCTTCTTATTCGATTCCAACCTCTTCGAATGGCTAGATGAAGAAGAGGATTTCCTCTCGGGATTACACATCATAACTGTCGCACGGCTCAGGTGGCCCTACCGAAGAGATTTCCCATGAAATTCCATCTAATCCTCTTTGCCTTCATAAAATGAAGGTCAAACCTGGGCCATGAGGAGAGATTGCTGATTAAGGGTAAGAACCCTGGGCTGACCTTCTTGCGGTCCATGTCCCCAGGGTATATTTGCGTGTGGCTCGTGGAGATTTACTTAATTTAAAATTGGTGTTAAAGAAAAGCAGATGCTCAAAGAGGTAAATGTGCTGGATATATTGCTTTAAGGGGCTTAATGTCTACTATGAATCATCAAAAGTTATTAGACTTATAAAAAGAACCTGTACTCAAAACCAATTTGCCTACTAAACTGGGGGTTTATGTATTTTAATCACTTTTTCTCTCTTTTCGCGCTGACAAGATACAATTCCATAAGGGCTCTTAAACGAATTCTCGGAAGAATTATTATAATGGTGGATAAAAAAGGATTCCTCACGCTGGATGGCTACTTTTAACTTCTCATTTTTTTGTAAAGTGCTTTGAATAGTAGGTATACACAAATCACTATCAGTTTATCCTTAGGACATTAAACTTTTTAGCATTATTTTGGTTGGGCAATTAGGGAAGCTTAACGTCATATTTAGCAAGAAAGGGTGCATTAGCGCATACTAACAACGAAATATTAAGCAAGCATCCAGAGTAATGAAATAATTGGCCTGCTAAATAGCTTTAATACTTTGCCTACAATGTACTTTTCTTCTCCTTTCCCTCCTTAGCCAACCCCATCCATAAAAACCCTCCCCTAGTTGAAGACACATTTTGTCCAGGCAAGTGCCAAAACAAATTGCTGCCCAGGTCTTTTAGGAGACGATCATACTTGGCCATTATTTTCACTTATTTTGAGAACTCATTTGCTATATACCGCCGCACTCTAAATAAATAATTGTAGCCCACAGACATCGGAGTAAAACTGTTACATAATTGATTTAAAAAATGCAGTACCTATCATTTCCATTGATATTTTAAGAAGTATATGGTGTATGAAAATATTATAGTCAACAAATCACGCACAAAATAGGGCCAGCCCGCAAAAGGTTACGTAACCCTATTAGGCATTGGAATGTTTAATTTTAAGCTAATGGTTTTAGACCAAGAAAAAAAGAACTTTGGAATGTTTTCACTTTCTTATAAAACAGACATTTTCATCAGTTTATACTGAATCAATATGTATTGTCACAAAGGCTTTCGAAGAAGTCAGAGCGAATGGGTACAAACACCTGATATACATAAATAAATGGAAGAAAACGCCGAACTATACATATATTCCGTTGTTATATAAAACTACGAAAAAGGAACATGCAACAACTCAGCTTTTTCATTAAGAGAGCATTACTGCAAATAACGCCAGTCCTCTGCCTTTCCCTTTGAAAGAAACACCTCAATCCTCACGGCTCACGGACAAAGAATTTCTCAGAATATATAAAAAATCGTAAATGCAGGAGCCAATACTGCTCTTCCTCACAAAGAGCAGAGGTAAAAAAGACGCGCTTCATCTTAAAAAACTCGTGCATTGTGTTTGGATCCACGCTGAAGTGGGAGGCAAGAAATCACTATCTGACATTGTAGTCAAATTTCAAGATTCGTTGCATATGCAGATTCCGAAAACATGAGGGGAGTCGAATCACAATGCGAAAAAAGCATGGACTTCCTTCACCTTGCATTTTAAGATTCCACACCGGGAGAGAAACTCAAGTGCCGTGTAATGACGGGAAGTTTTATTTACTCCTACTTACGAGGTGTGTTCAAAAAATACCCGGAATGTTTAAATTTCGCGCGTTTGGAGAGTCCGATTGTCAAATTTTTTTTATTGTGTTGGTATACATGCCCCTGAAGTATGACACAATTTTCAGCTGTATTCATTGTTTACTTTATCTGTGGCAACCGCTAAGGTTAGACGTGTTTTCATGAGCTCGGCGATTTTCGATTGTTAAAAAAAATGGATCAAAGAATTTGTATTAAGTTTTACGTAGAAAATGAAATAAAGTGTAACAAAGTCTGCAAAATGTTAACAAAGGCCTATGGTGAGTCTGCTATGAAAAAAAACAAGTGTTTACGAGTGGTATAAGCGTTTCCAAGATGGCCGTGAAGACATTGAAGATGACGAACGCCCCGGACGCCCCAGCACATCAACAACCGATGAAAACGTGGAAAAAGTGAAAGCAGTGGTTATGAATGATCGCCGAATCACAATCAAAAAAGTCGCTGATGATGTTGGCATATCGATTGGCTCATGCCATGACATTTTTGCGAACATTTTGGGTATGAAACGCGTGGCAGCAAAATTTGTCCCAAAATTGTTGAATTTTGAACAAAAACAGCGGCGAATGGAAGTTGCTCAGGAATCACTAAATAAAGTCAACGTCGACTCAGATTTGCTCAAAAGAGTTATAATAGGTGACGAAACTTTGTTACACTTTATTTCATTTTTTACGAAAAACTTATTCTTTGATCCATTTGTTTTAACAATCGAAAATCGCCGAGCTCATGAAAACACGTCTAACCTTAGCGGTTGCCACAGATAAAGTAAACAACGAATACAGCTGAAAATTGTGTCATACTTCAGGGGCATGTATACCAACACAATAATTTTTTTTTTATAATCGGACTCTCCAAACGCGCGAAATTTAAACATTCCGGGTATTTTTTGAACACACCTCGTATACACACTTGAGATGGAAGTCCTTGAACCGAGCCAAAAATGTAAGGATGAAAATGTGCGTGGCGAAAGTATATCTGACCGATTAGAGTTTATCACATACACCATGAAAAATCGTGAAGGGGATCTCGAAAAATAGATTTATATGTTATTCCTATTATGGCACATATTCTCTATTGTAAATGACGAAGTAAATGCCAAATCTACATATCCTTGATACTCTACGTATACAGATATATGTTTGCTTATAAAATCATTGCATTATTTTATACTATAGTTATATGAATCAAATAAATGTATTTATTTTTATTCAATACTAAATAAAAATATTTTGATTAATTATACAGTATATTTTGATGTTGTTGAAAATATTTTTACTGCTGAATACGTTATTCGTAAGTAATGGCAACCCCAACATAAGTCGCTCCACATTGTCTTATTTTGCAGATACGTAGTGTAATCAATGTGTCATTTAGTGAGTGAAATAAAACGTCAACATTATAATAATTTAATTATGATACTTAATGGAAATCGTATGACGACGAATATGAACCGTAAGTATTTGCCAGAGAGCAATTATCGCCGTCCTGAACATGTAAAAGTGCAAGATTATACTCCTGAAAAAGAGAGGAGGTATGGTATCTTTCGGTTTTCTATACGGGAAATTCAAGTCAAGAAGTTATTTAAAGTAACGCATTAGTTTATAATACCTCAGCACACACCTAACTTAACACATCAGCCTATACTTTATCTTTGCTTGAACAATGTCTTTTTCCTGGCCATCTATTACGGCAAAAACTTTAATTCAGAGGAATTAATTCATAAAAAACTTCATAATTCATACTTGTCATACGCCAATTTTAAGGTTCATTCATAACAGCCAACGAAGGTCAGTGAAAGGTTAGAAAAAACGAAGGTTGTAGCCCCAAATGTCTCAGTTTCTATCTCTACAGGTAACTTGATTTATAATGTCATAAAAGAATGAGTCAGCTTTGGGATCGGAAGTTCAGTTCCAGCACGATGCGCCAGGGAGCGGTAACAATTACCCAGTTCCGGTAGAGGTCATTTCGCCTTCATGCTTTGAATAGACTCAATCTTTACGAACTTCATCAATACATGTTGTACGATGATGTCCTCTTCAGTGAATTAAACTAAACATTGATGCTGTGCCTTTAATATCCAAGGAATACTTACTCATACACCTACAAATATTGTCACTCACTTTAGTCAGTCTCACTTGGTGGTATTCCATTATTTAAAATATAAGATGACAACTTTTACTAAAACTACTAGATTTATTAAAAAACCACCCAGGTTTCGATGTGCATTCACATCATCTTCAGGTAAATGGAGGCCAATGTGCAGGCCTTATATAGTAAACATTACCAGGTGGGGAGACGGGGGGGGGGGGGGACAGAAGACAATACAGGAGGAGGGTGGTCGCGGGAGGGTAGGGGGGGGGGGGGGCTAGGGGGCGAAGTGAAAGGGATAAAAGCTTTGAGGATGGGGGAATAGGCAGGGAGAATACATTCATTAACAAGGAATTTATCACAGTCAACTTGGTTTTTAAAAATCTCTAGCTATTCTAAAGCATTCTGCTTGCGTCTGTCATTTGTAAAATGGAGAGGTGTCATGGTAAAATCACTTTCATGTCCGTGGGTTAAAAGATGTCTGGCGAAGTTACTTCCGTTAAAATTAAAATTTCTAAAATCCCTTTTATGCTCCATTTGTCTAATTTCAAAATTTCTACAGGTCTGTCCAGCATACTGTCCACCACATTCATTACATTTCATTAAGTATACACCACTTAATTTCTGAGGTTCAATGGGGTCCTTGCAGTTCACTAGCAGTTTTTTCACACTATTTGGTGTTTTAAATGCCACTTTATAACGGTCCTTCGGAAACAATGCGCCACTCGAGAGGAAATCTCCCCAAAGTAGGTAATTGAACGCCATTGTTGAACAGGGGGTTCAGTTTTGTTGTACAAACTGACCACGGCTCTTTTCCTCCTATTCTAGCGAATTAATTTGTCAATTAGTGAGAGTGGATTGCCGTTATTCACTGCAATCTGTTTGATGGTTCAGGTTTCTTTTTCAAACTCTGAGTCGTTCAGGGGAATGTTGAAAAGGCGGTTAATAAGGGCGTGAAAAGTGGAAAGTTTTTGCGAGTAAGGGTGTCTGGAATCAGCAGGTATGACATGGTCGGTATAGGTATGTTTGCGGAAAATTGAAAAATGGTGCCTCCCTTCTTCAATGGAGATAGTCAAGTCTAAGAAATTGATTGAACGGTTACACTCCAATTCACGAGTAAAAGCTATGGCTGGATGCAAATTATTAATAAAGTTAAAAAGGATGGTAGGAAGTTCGCAGGTCATTTATTGGTTTAGGTATGTGGACGACGTTTTAATTTTATGGAATGGAACCGACAGACAACTGGACATAATTAGACATATGGAGCATAAAAGGGATTTTAGAAATTTTAATTTTAACGGAAGTAACTTCGCCAGACATCTATTAACCCACGGACATAAAAGTGATTTTTACCATGGCACCTCTCCATTTTACGAAAGACAGACGCAAGCTCAATGCTTTAGAACAGCTAGAGATTAAAAAAAAAACCAAGTTGACTGTGATAAATTCCTTGTCAATGAATGTATGCTCCCTGCCTATTCCCCCATCCTCAAAGCTTTAATCCCTTTCACTTCGCCTCCTAGCCCCCCCCCTACCTTCCCAGGCATTGATTTAATTGCACCAATGGTCTTCTATCTAACAATTTAATATCTTTGTTTGTTGCCACAGTTTTTTTTTTTAATTTCAAACACGACTAATTATATGTATCGAGTCTTGACTGTATGTTTCTATTAATAGAATTTTTGTTTATCGTAAATGTCTTTGATTCCGTGGACGATACCTTTATTTGTCCCAGTGGAATCGCAATATGACTAACTCTAATAGCATGTTATACGTTACATGATTTTCGATTCCTTTTGCTATATAAAAGCGTATTTACTTCTTTGTTTAAATTTACCTAAAGTTGAGTAGTCAAATAGTCGATTTTCGAAGTCAGAACTTCCAAAACCAATGTCGAAATTCGACTTTTTTCCGGACGATTCTAATCCCTAGCTGGAGCAATTTTTTACTCTCTACTTGCAGACGGGAAAACATGTGAAATATTTGCAGTACTGCATCATAAATAATATAATTTATGGGACAAATTGTTAAAGGTCCTCAGATGAAATTAGTGTCGCAGAGATGTTAGTCGGTTCCAGGTAGGCCACATCTCAAACACACCGAGAGCATTTGGGACCCTCCAGAGATAATCTTAATATAAAAATACACAAAAACAAAGGATAGCCGCATACGTGTTGAAAATTGTTTTGAGTACAAAAAAGCGTGTAACACAGACTAGATTAGGAGCCCCTGGAGGTCCGGAAGCTACGCGCCAAGCTAAGATTTCTTGAAAATTAAGATTACGCAATAATAACGCGAGTCGGGGGGATTTATTATGACACCACCTAATATCTCCAGTGCAGAAAGTAGCAGCAAATTAACTAAGATAACTTCGTGGAATGAAAGGTACACATATTTCATCCTTCTACGCACCATTATCGATCATATCTAAAGTAAAGCGACACACCAATACAACATTAACATACGCCTTCCGCCTTCCCTCTTCTAATCTCATTTTCTTATTACCTCCGTTTTTCATGGCCCCGTCTTTTAATTTACTCCCACACACCCCTGTTGAAATTGGATAAAAATACAGAAATCACAAAAAACGACATTTCATTTTTGCCGATATTTACTGACATAACTCTGCTTACGAAAATGAAAAATAGAAAAGGAAGAACAAATACTCAACGTCATCCTATAGTCTTGGCTCAAGACTACTAAATATGTCTGGCGAGATCATATTCGTGAATTATCGACTGACTGTGAAACGGAGTAACTCATTTAGCGACAGGCGCGTGAAAGATTGTTGGGCGCATTCGACGAACAACGGAGATGCCTAAAAATGGTAACATCGTAAATTTGACTAATAATCGCCAAATTAAGTTTTTATTCTAATTCTCTAGAAGAAACAGGTCTCTGCAATCGTCCCAGCAACGCTCATTTCACAATATTTAGTTTCATTTAATTTATGCTCATCGCAAGAATGAAGGCACTGGAAAATTTATATTTTATAATCTTCAGGACCGGTAATCATCTGCTTCCATTCATTTTTATTATGATTACCATAACTAACATATGAACAAACACTTTTTTCTCATTTCTCACAACAAAATTTACCTCTACCCATAAAAAATTCTTTCTAAGAAAATGCCACGTTTGATTTGTGAAGGTACTTTTTTTCAAGACGACAAGAGAAAATAATTAGGAATTCAGTCTAATTGGCTGGGAGAAAAAGATAATAGAAAACGTTTTCAGAGCTTTAAAATAACATCGCGTGAATTTAAAAATGTACGCAAAAGAATCGATAGGAGAGTTGATCATCGCTAAAATACAGCGTTTTTATGTGGCTATGAGCACCTCACTGCTATTTTAGGCAACACGCAACAGTAAACACAAAACACGAATACACACAACTTGTAAACTTATTTTAACTGCTATTTAGAATGACGAATATTTTTTGGGTATTTCTCGGAGGTGCCTAAACTAGCGTGTTGAAAGAAGCGTATTTGTGAACCGGAAGCATATCTGGAGTAGCTTTTAAAGAAGAGTCTTGAGGAAAACCTAACCTTGTTACTTGAGCGTTATTAATATTGTCTGAAAATAAGGCAAAATATGGACTCTTTTTAGGTTTAAACATCATTTATGGGAAATTAAGATATAATTTATCAAGGGTTAGCACTTTTCATGCGTCAAATTGACACTTAGAAGTCGGAACCATAACTAGTATTGGTCCATTTTATAATTTCACTCTGTGAGCCTGAGATAAATAAGAGGCTTTTCTATAAAGGAAAGCGCCTAACAAGCAAAATATTTCTTAAGTCTGTGTTATTATTTCAAACGAAAAAATAACTACGCATTTACATTTTCTCGTTATTTAGAAAATTCATAACTGAACTTTTAGGTAAAGAAGTTTAAGAAATCAGCAACGCTTTGCAAGGTTGTTCGGTGTTTCTCTCTCCTGTTAATCAACTCAAGTGCCTGGGCTCAGAAAGAAAAAGACCTTCTTTTAGCAGAAAATACATTTCTCCGACAAAAAAGGATTATTAAAATGGACATTTTTCTCTTCCCAGCTGAAAAAGATATCTATATTCAACTCTCATCCTTTAAGACCACCTCAGCCGAGTAATTACTTTAATTGCACACATTTCTACTGTCAATGCAAATGACTTTCTTACATTTTCAACCCTCTTTTTAACGAGACGAGCACTTGCGTACACAAATGGCTCTCGCATAAGCATACGACAGTCTCAGGCTTATACAGAAGGAAACTTGAAGTACAAAAGGTCACCTTGTTTTTCATTTTATAGAAATGCATGGTTATATTTACTTTTAGCTTTATAATGACTAAGGAGATTTTACAATGACGCATTCAATCACTCAACGAAAATTGTCCGCTAGAATTGTTAATGGATAAATGTCATTATAAAATAATGGACATTATTCTTTTAAAAAAAGTATGAGCATCAAGACGGAATATACACAAATATGTTCCACCCACATATTCCTAAAAGAAGATATTTTTAATTTCTTGATAAAAAGGGAAGCAAAACATATACCCCGTTTGGAATGCGACTGGAAATGAATCTAACTAATATTAAACTAAATCACACGAATAAAGGGATAAATGCAAAGTTAACGACGCCAGTCTATAGTCATCAATGTTATAAGGCACTGAGGAATGTTAAAAATTAGTTCTACATGCATTTTTACTGGTAAATTAAGACACGGCACACGAACTCCCATTATAAGTATATTACTATTCTAACTGTGCGGAAAAATATCACATTTCTGTAATGCGCAGAGATATCTCGTTGTTGGAAGTAGGAAGTTATTTTTATTGTGATCATTTTTCACCATAAAAAGGAATGATGAGGCTAGAAAAACGCAGCGTTTATGGAAATTTTATTTCTATGGGAGAACTATTTAGAAAATATTGGGGCTGCAGGGAAATATTTTCTAAATTCGTCCTATGGGCTACAAGAGAAGTTATGTCCTAAAGTTGAGTACAATCGGGCGTTAGAGTGAGAGTTTTTTCTGATTTTACTCTAACCGTTATTTGGCATTTTACCGGTTAATTAGTGGATTTTCGAACGGTCCTAACTCCAATTTCTCTGCAATTGAGGTGATCTTTTTGCTTACCTATGCATGATAAATCGGGCATCTCGCAACAAACTTGGAATAAGAAATTTATGATGGATTAAACCAGTAGCCAGGGGGAAGAATGGAGAGATTTGCTGGCGATCTCCAGACAACCAATCTCAAAGATGATGAGCACAGATGACGATCCATGGTTGCCAGCTTGCAACCCCAGGGGTATCTCGACGCACGGAACCAGCAAAAAAAGCTATTCGGTGATGCATTACATAGCAGGATCATTAGTTAATATTTTGCAAGTGCATCATCAACCATGATTTATTATATATTGAAAAAGTTTAAGTCTCATAATTAATATGTTCGTACCGGACTCATTTACGTTCTTGCAATCAGCGAAACTTTCCTGGGAAGTTGGAACATTTATGACGTAAAAACAACTCAGCATTCTCTACGGATAAGCTAAGTAATAAGAGAAAAGAAAATGAAACTAAGCAAGGAAACCAGGGACATCTCAATTAAGAGGTAAATCGCATTGTTCCCACAAAAAATGTAATTCCTATCATTTCGCTGCCTAAGCTTAATTACTTAGAGAATGGGCTGTAGGCATTAAATACGCTCGTTGCATGTCATTAATTTTTTATGCTTTATGACTTGATTGTCGACATAGGTAATGATATAATTTATTAATAATATTGGAATAAAATTCCTCTCCTTGCTCTCGAAAGGAGAAGTTTTGCCAGCGAAGTACTCCCAGATCCGGTTTCTTCACTAATCGTAAGCATTTTGAAAGCACTTAGAAGCTTCAACCATTATTGTAGTGTTTAATAGTGATTTTAGCCGTATTTAATGATTGAAAGTGTATATACATCGATGCTTTTAGTATAATTGTGTTGTGTGTAAATCTGATGAGGCAGCGACTCATTCCGTCCTCCGAGATTTTGGAGTGCTGCCATGTTAGGGTGAACCGGAAAAGTAGACGCTCCCAGTTTTCTCTTTCTTTTTACCCTTAAATTACTCTAATGCCTTAATCTATTTAACTTTCGCAGCTCTTGTAAGTGTTTTTTGCTACCTTAATAATTTGTAAATTTATAAATATATCATACTAATAATTAAGCGTCCCTTTTCTCACACTCATGGTTGTTTCACTTCAGGCGCTCAATTGGCAACACTTGATAAATACAAAAGTTAATCAACCTTCCTACTTGCACTTGCAGAGTTGAATTTATATTCACCGTTGATCAGGTTTTTGCATGTAGTAAGTAATAGTAAATTTCAGTACTGTATAGTTAATTCTATTTATCTACTACATATACTACAACAGTATCTATACATCTATTATAACACTACTACTGGATAGTGTAGTTCGAAGAAGTTATCCTCAAGTCCCAGTACTTCTACATTGCAATTCCTTCTGAAGTTCATTTAAGCCAGTACACTCTCTTCAAAACAGTACACTACTCGTAATACACCCACTGCTGCTCAACTTCCCAGTCCAGCATGTGCATTTCTAACCCCTCAACACTAATAATATCTATCCAACTCTTCTTTCACGCAACTTTTGCTTTACCCCTCATTTTTATTCTCCATCCCCTACTGTGAGGGTCTACCAGCCCATTTCAACCGTTTTCATTCAATTTACAGGCTACATAGTGCACTTCGTTTAGACTTCCGTGTTGGATACCTGTGCCATATACCTCCTTTTAAGAAACATAATCGGACAAAGAATATTGTAGATTTGTAAGTCCAATGGGATAGAATGACTGACCGACAGTCTGTAGGTAGCTTCAAGAGCAAGGCGTAGAGCGACATCCTGGAGGCCCGCGTTGCCGAGCTTGAGAGGATGGTTGCAGAAATCTACTCTAGTATGACGGGTGTGCGGGCGTCTTGGGGCGCTTCCTTTAAGATCCCTCATAGCATCAAGGTAGTGCCAGGTGCATGCTAGGGGGCGAATGCAGGTGTGGTAGTCGATAGGGTGGCAAAGCAACCCCTGAGACAGGGGACGACGCCCATCCTGAAGCCGAAGTGGTGGTGATAGTGGCGCCCCAAGGTCTACAAAACTTCAAGAAAAAATCCCAAGTGAAGTTTTAGATGTATAACCCAAATTATTATGGTCTTATGCAAGAGAATTTCAGGGCGAATATTCGACAGTAGTTTTTATTGGACACAAACGGCGAAGTAACCAATGAGGTTACAACACTATCGAGGTTTGCCCTATGTACGACTTCCCGCATTCACATTTCACTTCGTAAACTACTCCTTGAGAGTCCTCCGGTAATTGGTCCGCACAGTAGGTTCGATATTTTGGTGACGCAACTGTTCCTTGTCACCACGTCAAATTTTCGAAGTACTCTGACTATCTTCTCCGAGGTTCCCGCAACATACGATTGAACGGCCTAAGAAGATGGCTTGGACTCATTCGTCTCTTGCAAGGCCCTCTTTAGGTCCATGACTTCTTCATTCCAGGTGCTATTGAGGATCAACTTCCCTTGGAGGCCGTTTTCCTCGCAGGTCTTTAATAAATGCTCCCTTTCAGGAGCGATGGAGTCAAACTTGAACTCCGAGGAAGATTTAACTACAAAATCTCTAAAATACTTAAAAAATTTGAGCGTATCGAGGCAACAAATCTTGTTTCCTTAACAATTTCCTATAATACAAAAGGCACTCTCTTGCACTTGACAAGTGCGGCGTAGTTTCCAACAAAATAACGAAGTAAAGTAGCACAGGGTGTCCGAGAGGGAGAATGCAAGAGGTAAAAAAATTTGCAATTTACAACGGAGTCAGAAAGTTGAAATTTTTATCGCTGGAAACTGAGGAGATAACAAAAAAAATGATTTCAACTGAGCAAAAAAGCCACCATATGAAATACCATCGGATAAGTACCTCAGTTGCGGAGTTGCAGAGTATGTCTTGGTGAACAATTGTTTACTTGGGTAACCGTCACGATAGAATAGAATAGAAAAAGAATGCTTTATTTGCTCTGGGTACATCACCCCTAAGAGCATTACAAGAGTTATCTAAAAAAAAAGTTATCAAAAACAATTATAAAAAAAAATTATCAAAAACAATGGGATTTTCAGCTCTCACAATATACAATATACAACAATATAAGCATAAAAAACGATATACAACAAAATAAGCATTTAAGAACCACAGAGAGTGAAGGTGTGAGAAAAACTCATTCAATGTTTATCAGTGAGAAATCCATGGTAAAAAGTAAAAGGTTCGGAACCAAAGACAATGTACAATAAACCAAGCATTAAGTACCACAAAGAGAGTAAAATATGTAAGACAAACTTATTAGATATCAACCGTGAGAAGTCCAAAGTACCAAGTTTGGAATTACTTTGCAAGCAGGTAATGATATGTTTTGGATTTAAAGGTAGAGAGAGTCTGACTGTATTTTATATGGTACGGTAGAGAGTTCCATGTTGCCGTGGCGCTGACTACAAAAGATAGGTGATATTTTGAGGTACGATGCGCGGGGCAGTACAGATTGGCAGGGTCACTCCTGGTAGACATGCTCCGAGATAGTGGAGGTCTACTAAATAGGTCGTAAATGTACCGAGGTTCTCTCCGGGAAAATAGCACGTAAAGAAATGTGCAGAGCATGTATTGGCGTCTGTTTTCTATATTGAGCCAGGCTAGTTGTGCTCTATATGGAGTGATGTGCTCGGCACGGCGAATATTAAAAATGAATCGAATGCAGGAGTTCTGCAACCGCTGGAGTCTCTCTTTTTGTTCATTAGTCAGGTCACTGAAGACTAATGAGCAATAGTCAAAGTGCGGAAAAGCGAGTGTGGTGATAAGTAACTTTTTAGTGTGAAAAGGTAGTAGGTGCTTGAAAAGTTTAAGTCGATAGACTGTGCTATTGATTCTATTTGAAATTTGTAGTACATGGTCGTGCCAAGTGAGGTTCGTGTTCATTATTATTCCCAGGTTCCGAACGACGTTGGAATATGGAACAGCAAGGTTGTCTAGAATGACATTGGGGACTTCACCGAAATTTATTTTATTTATAATCCTCGCTGTACCAATAATGATTGCTTTGGTTTTCTCACAGTTTAGGGTAAGACAGTTCGCTTTGGCCCAGTTTGCCACGGCGTCAACGTCCCTGTTAATTTGAGCGATCCCTTCATTTAGGTCTTGCAGATGATAGTGATAATAAATTTGCAAGTCGTCCGCATATAGCATATACTTACAATTTTTAATTACTTTAGGGAGATCTAATATGTAGATAGCAAACAACAGGGGACCAAGGACGGATCCCTGGGGGACACCTTTCACGGTAGGTAGCCAGGAAGATAGATTACCCTGAGAGTCCCGAACTGCCTGTTGCCGCCCAGTCAAATAGGAGAGAAACCAGTTAAGAGCAGAAGCGGAGAAGTCGAGCAGCTTCATTTTACTGAGAAGGCAGGCATGGTCAACTCGGTCGAAGGCCTTACTGAAGTCGAACAGGACAAGTATTGTTACCTTCGACTGATCAATAGCAAGACGGATGTCGTCGGTAACTTTGATGAGAGCAGATTGCGTACTGAAGCTCTTCCTGAATCCCGATTGATAGGGATCCAGTTTATTTTGACTGTTGAGTTTGACTGTTGTCACGATGGAGAATACCAAGAATCTAATGTCCATTGAAACCTTTTTGACTTTCTGTCATCGCAATTTTTATACCAAAATACTAATAAGGTTGATTTACAAAATGAAAAACCAGAAGGATAATGAGTAAAATAGAGTATCGCGACAAAAGATGAAGAGCAAGGAAACGTGTACGCGGTGTTGCCTGATCTTCAGGTGCAGCCAAGTTGATTTCAGTAATATAACCGGAAATTAATTGATGTTTTTGTCTTGTAAAATTTCCATAGGGGAAAATATATCTTTAAATACTGATTACATCGCGATTAAATATTTCAAACGTTTAATTTCATTTTTAGTGCCAACATACAGCAAATAAAGACAGTTGGCCCACTTGCAAATAAACTTTCCTCAGATATTCCGTCATGATTCACAATTGAGATCAATTGATGTGAGACCTGAAAAATATTTCCCAAAGAGAATTAGCCTACGAGCATGTTATACTATTGTACGGTGAGATATAAAAGAGGTAGGAGAATGTTTAAAAAAAGATAAACTAATAAGTAGAACAACTGTTATAAATTGCATGGAGTACGGAATCTCTTAACGCTACCCGGCTCCGTAGCCGATGAATTATCCAACGCCTGACCTTATCTCCAAGCATCACCTCAACAGTTTCACCTCTCGGCCAGCCAGAGTCACAGCTCCAGAAGTTAGTTCTCGACAGGCGGAGTGATGGGTGCGGGCATTATGAACCTAGACCTACTTGATTGGACAACTTAACTAACTAATTCGGGGTTGGGGGAGAGCGCCGGTGGGGTAGGAGCGTCAATGAGAGGGGACAGCCCTTTTGGATTTGGGTCCAAATCTTCTTCTGTGAACGAACACGGCAGGGCGGAAAGCGGAGGCGGTGGGTAACCCTCTGATCCGCTTCCTCGACGCGTCACTCTTTCTGTCATCCTGTCTCTTCCCTCCTGCCCTTCCGACGCTAGCTCCCCTCTGCCGGGGTCCAATCCCATTCCATTCACTCTCTCGCACACAAATACGCATCCGGGCGAATCTCGGAGGAAGAGAAGGGACGACAGGCGAGCACACTTATTTCACCCTCCCGAAAAGGATGTGACCTCCCTATCCGTGGGTCCTTTCTTTCATTTCCGACCGCTTCCCTCTGCGCTCATTCGGTTCTAGTTCTTCCGTGTGTCAGTGCTTTCCAAGCTGAGATTCGCGCCGCCTCTGCGTGTCGCACAGTGGCATATGAAATATTTTAGGCGTTGCAGTTAGGTGGTGAGAGAGATTTTTTTACGTACATTTTCGGGAGACACTTCCAATAAACTTGCTTGAAGAGTTTTTAAAAATATGCGACTGATGAATATCATTCCAGCATCCTTAAAGAGGCCGGGAGAGATCAAGCAAAAAGTAAGAAGTATCTCTTCATTTCATTCATCATAAAATTTAATTTACTTAACTCAAGAGAAAAATGTTTATGCTTACGATTAAACTCGCGCTTTACAATTTAGAGCTTGGTAAGAAAAATATTGATCACGTGTACGCAAAAGTTTAATAATAAAAAAATAATGAGAGAGGATAAAAATCCCTTGTTTTAGTTTACGAAGGAACAAAACAATTTTATCGTGAGAGTTTATCCTGGAGCGCAAATGCTGTACTTCACCGACGTATTAAAAGTTCTGATAAGATATACACTGCGGAACTAATTCCAGAAAATAGAGAGCTATACTTGGGACACTAAATTAAGGAAACTTAATATTGTCAAGAGAGAAGTAGAAAGGTTCTATAACAAAAAAGTGAAAGATGTGTGCCTATATCTCACTTCTACGCCGCGAGTTTTTGGCCTTATGCGAAGAAAGATTCAATAAGTGGAAAAATTAAAATTAATAATTGAAGCCATGCGCTTTGTTAAAAACTGCTACGAACGTACAGACAGTGTCACGCAGTTAATTTAAGGACTAGTTTTGGAGCTCATGGAGACTCGGAGGCTAACACCATATGAGGCTTAGATTACTTGAAAAATTCAGATCGGGGTAAGTTTACAACCATTCCAGTTCCCAGCACTGTTAATACTCCGTTAACAAATTAAATGAGTTATCTTTGACACCGTGATAGGTCTCTAAAACTGATAAAAGAAACAGAATAGGAGATACACAGCCGAACCGATAGTTCAAACAATCTCATTTTCCTCTCACCAGAAGCGGTTTTAACAACAACGACATGCCATCAGCATACTACAAATGATTAACATAAAAATCACTTGTTTTCTTCCCTCTCATTTTTGCATATTTTTTCCCTTCCAATGTGTCTTAACTTTCTACTTGCCCCTATGGGAGCTTGCAGTGAATGATGTAGATGTATAAGGTGTATTTATTAATACAAATATTCAATATAAAATATAATCGAAAGTGTAACCACTGACCCTCGTAGTGCCATTCAAAGGTAATACCTAAACGTATTATACTTATGAAATTACAAATAAAAAACAGCATTTCTTTGAAACTAATTACTTTTATTACAAGAGTTTCTCTGTGAATTTGGCAACAGTAGTAAATGGGCACCGTATAATTAAGTGTACTAACAGTCCGTTGTCATGCTAAAAATTACCCTCCTACATTCTCTCGAAATATCAGTCATGAACCTAAAGTAAACGCATTGAACAGTAGATTTACGTTTAAGGGTGCGTCAAGGACTTTAAATGATTTTGAACAACGATTGACATGCTGCTGTTTTTCAGTTCATTTTATTTGTAGAACTCCACTTCTAATTTCAAACGACGTAGATTTTCCACCTCACCTCTAACACATAACGCATTGTATATAGCAACTGAACATGGAATCCAACTAAATATTAGTATTTATAGTGTACTCTATCATCATACTTTTAGTTTTAATTACCTTTAGTCGTTAGTTAGATTCAGTACGGTAAGTCATTCCGATGGAAGAAATCGCGCTCTGATTGAGCATCTACACTGCGTAGTTACCACTCCACGGAGCAAATTTAGAAAAGTCTCATAGATTGCTCTGTTTTTGAATCGAGGCTCTTTCGGTTTGGATGATATCGGTCGGGAAATTAATTTAAGAACATTGGATCGTTCCTAAAATTTTGACGTCAATCGTCCAAAAATCGGTAAAAACCGATAGTCGGCTCGGCGATCGACTATTCGTATTCCAAAAAATGACTCAATGCTGACCATTTTGTTGATAATTGAAGTCAAATGTCGATAAATCTCCAAATGAGAAAAAAATAATACCGGTCAGAAAATACCTGCTGGATGTAAGAACATGAGTTAAAAAGCAATGATAAGCCTCGAATGTTATTGAAGGACCTCAGGTTTTCCCGGTGTATCGGATGGATAAAGGTTCGGAAGCTGATACCCCCCTGATGATGGAGGACAAGTCGTTCTCCGAAACGTTGGGCCCCATGGACCTGCTCACCCGGTGGAAAACCCGAGAAACCTTTATTCTCGAATGTTATTCACGAAACATTCCAGCATATTTTGTGAGCGTGTCAATCTCAAGGCGGCATTCGATCGCCAACTGCAAATGTGTAAGCAATGAAAGCTAACGATAACGGTAATACTATTTCCAACGCTGACTTAATTACGCCAGTTAATGTGACTTCCTCCATCCATTTCAATACACGCGCCCACCACACTCAAAAGGAGAGCTGTCATGCAATAAACACACAGGGTACTTTCCGATCACCTTCCACATATTAGTGCACATTGTTATCGGTAGTAACAGAAGAGCGAACATTTGAGTTAACGATTGGAATGACCTGACCAGTAGTGTTTACAAAATGGCGGGATGAAATACAAAATTTTGAAAGACGCGGTCAAACTCATGCCTTGAAATATTAAACTACAAGTCAGTATCAACCTTTTCAAGTAAACATAGAAATTGTCGTATACACATATATATTCCTGGATATATAACAACTTATATATTACAAATTTCCCGGCATCACCAGTTACGTTTCATATCCCTCAGGCTTAAGGAGACAAAGTATGGTAGATAATGTGTTTTAACCAGCTTAGCGCACATGACGTCACAAATGGTATTTGATCTGGATCTGCGCTCAAAAAAAGACAATTTGGAGTAAGAGAAGGGATGAAGATGGAACATATATTCTTTCAATCCAAACGCTACAAACACGGAGCAGACTATCTTAAACCCAAGGGATGCCCACCTTGCAAAAATATTGCTCTCCGCCAACAATATTTTTAATCTTTTAATAATATAAGGACCTAATAATTAATAACTTTCCTGAATGGTATCAAAAGTAATTTATGTATATTTATCCGTACGATTTCTTAAACCCTATGAGTTTCTGGTTCTGTTTTACCTATGTTTCGTTGTAACAATTACAGCCTTCAGACACTTCTCTTGACCGCATAAATACGGCAAGGTTTGGACATCAAGTTCTGATTGAATAAGGTGGAAAAAATGTTGATGCTGCCATAATCGCCCGCTGAGTCAGAATATTCTTGCAATCTATAGCTGTGACTTCACAACGTTAACACAAAAGTATATGACAAGAACGATTTAAAAGTAAATTTGCAGTTTCTTCGCAAAGGAATACAAATTATTGTTTACTAAAATATTAATGTTTTTATTATTAGGCTCTCATATCTGATAATGTAAAGACCTAATAATTTAAAAAATTCCATAATGGTATCAAAAGTAATTTAAGTATATTTTTCCTTACAATTTCTTTAACCAAATGAGTTAATTTACCTAAATTCCATTGTTCCAATTCCAGTATGCAGACATTTCTCTCGACCACACAAATTTGGCTGAGCAGTAACATCAAAGTTTCTGATTTAATTGTATAGCATAAAGGTTAATGCCGCATCATAATAACATGCTGAGTTAAAATATTCATAACTGCATATTATGCAGTCTATAGAGGTGAAGTCACAACCATGCAACAACGGTTTAAAAGTAAAGTTGTAGTTTCTTTGCAAAGCAATGCAATTTATTTTATTAATATGGAGAGTAGATAAAATTATCCATTGCTATCGCCTTACACTAAATCGGGAAACTGTTATCATTTAACGGAGAAAAAGGTTTTGAACTTTCAAAACTTTATATTATTAAATTTATAAACATCATTGCAATATGATTCGCTGTATTTTTAAACTGAGATCAGCTAAAAACTTAAATTTAGTAGTTAAGAGAATAAAAGTCAAACATGGAATTATTTAAGCACATACATATACATATCACAGGTTATAAAAATAAAAGCGAATAGTGGGGTCCTGGAATGTCAAGGTAACAACTTAAATAACCAACGCTACTCTAGTTATAATAAAATACTGTGACTGATTACAGGATGAAAATGTCCACAAAAAAGGGTGCAAACAGGAATTCGTTCCCATGCAGAAATTACGCTCGAAGCCATTAATTCCAGTGAAAAAGTGTGTTTTGAATGGATAGCGCATTTGGTAATGACGTTTAAACGTCGCGAGAGACGTCACGTGAATATGACGCTGCCACGAAAATTTGTAGTCTTTTTTAGCTTCTATTTGAAATGACCCATTATTCATGACAAGTTGGGCATGTTAAACCGCACTATGATTGAAATTTTGAACAATGGGTTTTAACATAATATAACCCCGTGTAGATTGACATCATATTCACGTTAATGTTGCTATGCAGTCTACTTAACGGTAAAATATGATGCAGAAATCGATCAATACATTCAACTGATACCTACTCCAATACTTCAATAGAGCGCAAGAACCGATCCAAAACGATGAAATGCGGTCCTAATAAGATAAAAGGTCAACAAATAAATTATACGGCAAGAGGAAAATATTTGTCGGAACATAAGCGGTGAAAGAGCTTTTCTCGGGCTAAAATGGCTAATGGATAACCACAAGCGTTTTTACAATGGTGTGCATTATAAATAGATCGTTGGGAAAAATATGTCTACTTTTACTCAGAAATTCACTGTTACAAAAATACCTGGTTTATGAAAATACTATAATTATTCTTTGACATTCAATCCATTTAATAAATCATATAAAAACGAGAAGGGCGGTTTCAGGGCTCAGCAACAAATAAAGAGTGAAAAAATAGTCAAGATGTATTCGAGGCAGCTACTTAAACGTTTTCCCATTCAAATAATCGGAATTTCCAGCACAATATATATCAATTAAAATAAATACATATATTAAGATGAGAATAAAATAGATGAAAATTCCGGTGATCAATCAGAATATCAGAAAATAAAATAAATCATCCTGCAAATAATTAACACAGAAAAAAACCTTCACGAGAAAATGAGATATGCTTACCGATTAAATCACTAAAAATATACGCATTTGTAACCAACGGAGATTCATTTGTATCATGCGCAGTGATGCACTTTATTATTAATAATTTTCCTCCTTGATGATGCTACTCTCAAAAATAAAAACTATCTTGTTTTCCTAAGGGTATAAAATCTCCTTTATTTCTTGGGGTGACATTGAGACTCTTCAAGTGCCATATTCCAAGTAACCAAAGTGGAAAGTTTTAGAGTTTATGACCCAGTTTCATGAGGAGTGGGAAACAAAACAAGATTTGCTATCCCACTTCATACTTCTTTCTTAAGAGGATCAAAAATAAACACCACGGTGACGCATTATTTGTTCTCATTCTAGATAGAATGAAAACATGACAGTCGTAGCACAGTGTCAAGGTGATGCTTGGTTTAACACTCCCTCACTCTTTTCAACTTATTTCTACCACCATATGTCATTATATCTCACATCGGATCCTAGTTTGCATGAAGAATCAAGCAACCGTACTCCTTTAATTAATGTAGAATACAAGAACGCAGAATTTCCGACTCGAACACCTCCAACAAAAGAATTACCATTCCGTCAAATGATATTCCACGAATAAACGAGTAAAACGTAATGGGAAATTTAAATACTGTAACAGATAAAAAGAATTTCTTTAACAATGAATAAAATACGTCCCAAACAGAACATATCAAATAGGGACTATATACTCCGCGACATAAATAGCTGAATAATTTAAATGATGCGGATAGCTAACATGAGGCTAAATTTTACTGTCGAAGATAAAGACAGTAATATGCTTATTGTTTGTTTGTGAGTGTAACTGTGGAGGGAGGCTAACATTACCAACACATTAAAGATTATTATCTTAAAAAGAAGCTTTAAAACCTTGTAGTTGAACATCGCATGCGCTAAATGAATATAAGAGAAAGGTATTTTCAGGCGTAACTTAGCACTAGAAGTATCAGGGGGTTAATTTGACCCCAGGCTGTATCCCCAGCTTTATTCAAGTCCTGTTATTATAGAATGAAGTTTAACCTTTACACGCCCGATTTAAATGTCCTTCGAAGTCCCTCCCCGCCGGATTTTAATTGGCACTTTTAACATTTTCCTTTTGTGTCTCAGGAAAAAAAACCTCTATATTTTGAAGTACTTGTCAGAATATGTTCAAGTAAAAACCGTTTTTAAGTCTATACATATTGGAAAATGAATACTTGATTGCATTAGAGATATAAAGGAAAACATCCAATGAAAAAATAAACTAAAAATAATTAAGAGAATAAAAATGTACGAATCATTTCAAATAAAACCAAAAATATAGAAAATCTTATTTCGTGTGATATTCCTCAAAACATTGAAGAATGCATAGTCCGACATCACAACATTTACGTTTTGGCCCCGGTGACGGCGGGGTAAAGTCCTCGCCTGCTAATCCGAGGGTCGCGGGTTCGTGTCCCGCCAGGGTGAAATATTATCTGCCCAGGACATGGGTGTTTGTGCTCGTCTGTTGTTACTGTTATTCGCCCGAAGTAAATTGGCCCACCGTGCTGTATTCGGAATACTGAAGGTAAAAATAAGGTAAAAAATATAAAAATTACTTGCATTATATAGTATTTTGCTTGTCATTCACTGCTATATTGTAGACATATAGGCAGCCAGACGTGCATACTAAAGGGTAAATCGCCGCTCGAAGACCACACAGACAGACTTCGCATCAGGACATGGAGCTAATCATGCGCCACATCCATATTCGTTGAAATGACATATTTAAGTACGTTGACATAAGCTTTATTCTTGCAAAATTATTTACTGCATTAAAAAGATATTTTCGAAATAATTTTCAAATTATTTCAACTAAAACGTCAATTTACCCATAGAAAGCATAACCCTTAGGTGTTAAACTGGTATAAGTCCAGTATTTGTCATATTAACGGATTCTACTCGCATGATAATGAAAAACTCAGCGATTCTACATCACTTCCCTCGTTATCTTCACCATCGTCATCGTTTGTTAGCGATTATACAGGATTCCATAAATATGTTTATGTTATCTCAGGTAAGGGTGAGGAGGTTGAAAAGGCAAGGAGGAAGGGTGAAAGCATGGTTTTGAGAGGGTCAGCGAGGCATTGCGCGGTGGAGGGAAATCAGGAAGGATTAAGGAGGACCCCTGGAGAGAATATTCTTCTCGAACGGTGATGGAACGTGGAGAGAAAAGCAGTGTCTTAACAATTACCATAACTTGAAGTATCCTAAGGCCAAAGGAGGAAGTGGGGGAAGCTGAGAGGTTTTCAAAATCTAGAGCATTCGGAGGAGTGGGAGGTGTACAAGGCGTTTCTAAGAGCTCTATAGTGTCTAATCTCGTATACCGTTTCTTTTCTAAGAGTGAAACTGGAAATTTAATGTAGCTATTGTGGATTTGTTCCAATAATTGCTTCGCAAATAGAGATGCTGTCATTTTGTTTCTCACACGTGCTTTATGACCCTGCTACCATTCTTGAAAATTTCGGCCTGTTTACCCAATATGCACTACGTCTCAATCAAATCATAATTTAAGCACTCCACTTTTTTCACCATTCCTTTCCTTGGTGTGGGAAATTATGTCTGTGTAGTTCAGTTAATTATGCTGTTTTAACTTTTCATTCGGCATCTCCTTAAACATTTTGCCTTAAATATCCTCGACGTAAACTATTCAATGTTATTTGGTCGTAACGTTTTGTCACGGTTGGGTCAAAAAATGTCTAAGATTTCCAGTTTTTCATTAGTTTGTTAAGGTATATTTTCTAACAGAGCTTCCCCCTGTATCTATTGTTTCCATCTAATAATGTTTATGTAGCCAATAGACTATTTAAACAGGTTTATGACAAATTTCCAAACATTGCATGTAACAAATGATGTGCTACGAAGTCACTCGCCAGGGTGCATATACACCAGGGTTGAAATTCGCTATGAAAAAATAATTTGACTTGACCGCGATTCGAACCCAGATCTCCCAATTGCCGATCAGGTGTGTTAACCAGTTACACCACCAAGCCATCTTCCTTCAAGGTGAATTTTCGAGGGGGGTTTATGTGAATTAGATGTTCAGGCCTTAATTTCAACCCTGGTGTATATGCACCCGTGCGAGTGACTTCGTACCACATCATTTGTTACATGCAATGTTTGGAAATTTGTCAATTTCGTCGTTCATATTAAATGAAGTAATTAGATTCGCTAAGTTTCTGATTATAATAATATTTAGCAAATAAGTTATTTACCGATTTTGAAGAGGCATTTGACTGAATAAATATTATGTATGATAGATTTTATAGCAATTTCTATAAGTATTTATTATAAGGCAGAGTGGCGATCATAGAGGAGAATTTATCTCATTTCTTCCATGAACAAATGTTATTTATGGATGAATTTGGTGGTAACATTATGATTCTATAGTGCAACGTACAATTATATTTTTATTATAACATCCTCAGTAGTATATCACAGGTATCAGGGGTAGAGTGTATGTGACACCGTTGCGTATTGCATTTTCGCTAATTGTATACAATTGACTCGAAAAACGCACTCTTCATTCCTTAAGGAATCTTGGAGACTAGAGTGATTATTTTCCACATCCATGCCCTAAATATTACTCGCTTACCCATTCTATTGTACATTCCAGGTCTTTTACAGAATTTTGCATTGAGGAGGGATGCAGAATATCGTACTTTATAATTTTGAATTAAGTACATTTTTACTTCATCTGATATCCTCAAGATTACATTTAAACTTTAGTAAAACTCAAAGAAATACTTTCTCGAAAAATTGAACTACTACCTAAACCTGTGACTATTAACATCTTCTATTGGATCAAACATCTTAGATGTCCCTGTACGATTGGAGAATACGGGCTCTCGGATATTCCACTGGGTTAACATCTCCAAGTCTCATGCCGTATCGAAGAATGATTTGTTCTTCATCTTCAGGGGTTCTCAATGCCGTTCTCTTAAATTTGCCAGGATAGCCAAACTAGGTAGACTCAAGTATGGTTAATGTGACCACCTGGTCAAGTAAGCTTAAGCTAAATAGCAGAATAAAATTGTTTTCACGATCCGTGCACAATGACACTTGTTTCCATCTGAATTATACCTGGAGGCATATCATTTAATCCATTAAATATGCCAGAAAGGCGATAAAAGAAACATACGATAATGCCAGTCAGATGACACTTGACCCAAAATTGTGGGGTGTGCAACTGGCAAGTTTGAGGCGAAAGGGATGAATGCCTGATGCCAGATGATAGCCTGAAATTGAAGAAAAGTAATTCATCGAAACGTCGGAAGACATGGAGCTGCTTACCCGGTGGAATACGCGATAGACCTTTATTTTTGTTTTTTTTTCAGGATGAATTTCCAAAATACTACCTTTTAGCTTTACAATATTACTACCTTTTATTAATTTATTACTAAAAATTATATTTTGACTACAACCTTCTTCTTACGAGCAGAGTGTAATTCCAGCAGATACTCCCGTTCTCATTTCTTTAAAAGTCTTTATACATGTAGCGGTAATTCAACAACCTTATTCGCTCTCTCCCCCAATATACGATGTTCCTCCCTCGCAATGTTCCCTTCCTCTTCCATTGGCTCCGATATCCTTTATATCTACTATTCACACTCTGATAATGGTTAAAAATCAATTTAAATAAAAACCATCCAAAAATATATCACGCTATATATAAAAAATTCATCCGTGTTTTTCACCCTGCGAAAGTTTATCCGTGAATGCTTCATAACCTTACCTTCATCATTTTTACTGGATACCAATTTCCTATTGGTTTTAAAGGCTAATTTTTACTTTTACCATTCAGTTTACTATAATTTTTCCTCTCATTTCCTCGCGTTCCTGCCACGTGAATGGCAATTTATCCGCAAGCAGCACCTTTTCTCACTAATCCCAAGCAATGCTCCAATTTTTTCCATGTGTCTCCCCTACGTTTTTTCATAATTATCCCCATGAGTCATGGTTTCCATTGGCATCTCATATTCATTGCTTCATGAAACGTATCATTTTATCATCCCACAAACTGATCCAGTCTCTTTATCCCTCCTCCAGAGACTTATCGACAGGCTTCTCTCGTTCCTCCCTTTTTGCTGTGACTTGTAATTTAATTTTGGGACCATACTGTTTCGTCAAATACCACAATCATTTCTCCTTCCCAGCGATCATATTCCACCATCTTCCCTCGCGTCATGTCGCCTCCGTCCGTGCTCGCGGTGGCGTGTGTGAAGAGCTAGGCCGTCGTCATCCAGAATGCGATAGGCACACACCCGGGTCGAGGGTATTTGACACGGGGGAGAGAGCGGGAGCGAGTATTGTGTTCCAGAACCATGTGGCGGCGCTCTCAACGGGGAGAGGGCGTTTTTTCACGCCCAGTTCCTCCGAAAACCGCATTTAGGAAGGGAGGCGCTCGAGTATAGGGGGGAGCATGTTGAGAGGAGTGTGAGTGCGAGAAACTCTTCCCCTCATTCCTTGAACTCGATCCATCCCCCTCCCCCCACTCGCCACTGCTGCGTGGTGCTGCCCCCTTCCTCCACTTAAACCCCTCCACCCTCCCAACCTCCTTCCTTGAGCAAAGAGAGAGGTGGGGCAGAGAGGTTCGTGAGCCGCATTTTCCCTCCCGGCGGCCCTCTAGCGGTGCGGGGATGAACGAGGCCATGCATGATGCATGGATCGGACGGAGAAGGGTAGAGAGGCGAATGGAGAAAGGTCTCTTCTCTCTGGGTGTATATTTTTCCTCTCTTCCGCGGCGTCGGAGGGCAAGTGGAGGGTCTAAGGAGGGAGGGAGAGAGGGGAGAGATGTTAAGAGGGTTGGAGAAACTTGAGGGAGGTGGATAGAAAATGAAGGGGGGTTGCGGGATGTGTGTGTGTGAGGAGAAATGTGAGGTGGGATTATAAGAGGGTGAGGAAGTGAAGGGAGAGCGGGAGATCTGTGGAGGCTGAGGCCGGAATCCCAAGGATTGAGAGAGGGGGACCATAATTATATGCTGGGGCGGACAAACAAGGATGATCATTAGGGAAGAAACCGACTCAATCAGCGCCATTCTTGCACTGGGACGTGGTCACAATTAAGGGAACAATTATTATAGGCAGCCCTACGCTGAGCAGAATTAATTTTTTTGTTTCATTTATGAGAAACTAAAATCGATTATCCAAGGACTTCACGCAGCAAACTAGAGGATTCTATCCAGAGGGAAGACGAACACCCATCTTCCTGTAACACTCTAGTTCGTTACGATGATCGGTTTAGGTATTACCTGGGGTAGTAATGATGGAGGTGCCCCTATCAATTCATCGTACGTAGCGTGAAAATACGATGGAACCGTCACTGGAGTCTTAATCTCAAAGGAATATCTACATGCGCAAACTAAGCTGAAAAATATTTCCCGGGAATAAAAAACAGTAAAAAATTAGAATGAAAAATTCCCACTGTATCTAATCTAAAAACCATTAACCACTCTTAAACAACTTTTTCGGGTTTCATGACATTCATGAAAGTAAAGTTTAAGTATCATGCTAAGAAACTAAACCCTTTAAATTGTTTCAGAAGAGCATTAAAAGAAAAACACTAATGCAACACGTAAAAAGATAAAGATAAATAAAAAAGAATTGCAAAGAGAACCCAGGTTTGGATTTCTAACGAAAATCTTACTATATTCCCCCAAAGGTTATTCATCGGAGGCTGTCATGTTTCAGAATGAACAATTTTTAGTTCTCTATCGTGAAAACACCACCTTATAATCATCAAAGTTTCATTGTATTTGTCTTTTATTGATGAAGATCGCCATCGATACGTAATGATTAACCTTAGAAATAAAGAAATAGATCCAAAAAGAGAAATATATGCATATATACGTAGTATTTTGGAGGAATGGATGGAAAAAACGACAAGGAAGAAAACTAGGGAAACCATTTAAACAAAGTTAATTTGTAAATCTGTAAAAACGGATGAACTTCACTCTTGTTGGTTCCTTTCCGTAGAAGATTTGAATATTAATATTCATAATTGACGGAAATATTTTGTTTTTTCTATTGCTAAATCGTTTAGTTGCACAACTCTTGTCAGTGTTGTTAGATACACAGCCAGAGTATGCTTGTTTATGTTCCGTCCATCATTGTCACTGATACGGAGGAGGGAGGGAAGGATTTCATAGGTTTGGGAGAGGTTGAGAAAGGAAGGGGCGAGCGATAATAGTAGGTAAATTGTAGAAACGTGCAAAGTGTTTTCTATTCAATTATGGATACTATAAAGGCGAGTTAAAATTAGTTCACAGGATCGCATTGTACCCACAACTCTACGCAGGAAGGGGGAAAAATAGTGGCTAATTGATAAATGGTTAACATTAAGTTGCATAGCGCATTGAAGTTTCTAATTCCTTTAATGAAATTGCTGATAACAACACAATGGAAGTACATGTAAACGCTGAGGATTGTTACAGCTATTGAGCAGGGATGCGGATAGTAAAACGAATAAATTATTTGCAAGAAGAGAGCAGCATTAAGAATGGGAAAATTGGGAAAACATTAGATAGATTTTAAGTGGTGACCAATAAATACCAAATGAAATAATAGGAAAATATTTAACACCTTTGAAATAACTAACTCTCAAAAGTATTGTCTGCCCGTTACTCTTTGTTGGTTAGATTTTACAAAGGAACTCCATATTTAACTAATTAGATAATAGGTGAAAAAAAATTTCCTCCAGATGAGATTTATCGCTGGGAGAGTGTTATAAGTCACAACAGTAGGCTAACTTGTGACATCGATGGATTAAAGTAAATCTCCCAGACACCGCGACGTAAGCCGTGACAAGCAATATGACCACGTGAATGCCGCCAGCGACGTTGCCGTGATGATTTATGCATTGACCTTCCGTAGTACTAGCATTGTATGCATGCCAACCTCTGAGATGAGGGATGCAGCCAGGAGAATACTTTACTTTAGAACTTCATTTTGTCGGAAGCTGTCGTTACTAACTGTGATTAACAGAAAAGTTTCACTACATTAAAATTCAACGATTGAAAAGCTGTTAACTGTAACTTACATTTTGCAAACCGCGGCCTCCTTTTTTAGGAATCTTAAATAGTATATTATTTATTAATGTTGCTCTTTTCAGGTATTTCCGTCGCGTGTTTGGTTTTTTCGACAACAGTTTCTCCCCTCTTCCTGGGGGCGTCTTCAGGTCCGTTGGACATTTTTGTAATTAGTATATGAAAATATGTATATGAAAAAAGTATATTATTTAGTTATTATTCAGATATGGGTACTACATAATAATACAGAACTCAGCACAAGGAAGCCCATTTGCTTCCAATGTGGTCCTACCTCACTAAAGGATATTTGATGCAATAATTCTGGGGAATTTGGTGTTTCCCAATGATTTATTGTGACATTTTTAGCATTTTTTTCCTCCATAAAAGTCTGTTGATTTCAGTGTTATATCCAGGTTAGTCCTATTCTTATATTTCACGCATTTTTTTCCTTTCCAACCGCAATTTGTTTATTCCTCTACGCACTTTAATTAGCAATTACCACCGTTCTACATTTTCTCCTTTATGGGAAATGGTAGAATCGTGAATGTAAGTATGTAGTGTATGTAATCATACGCCTCGCTTCGTGTACGTAATCGTGTATTCGTTCAAGTACAAAAAGTATAAGATTATAGCTTGATAAATTCGCTTAATAATTCCTTCCTATACAAAAATCAAAGAGCAACCTCTGTCGTGATTTCATCACTAACTTAATAATCCAAAATTCCTACACCTCCACAAAAGGCATAATGAACGTATACTAGTGAATAACATTACTATTTAAAAGTTAAGTCCAGCGAGATAAAAGAAAGCACATACAAACAAAAGTGAAAAAAAAATATTTTAATGGTAGAATCAAGATTGTAAATTAAAGATTTATGCATTAAAATAAACGTTGCACAATCTATAATAATCCAAGAAAATAATCTCTGGGTACGTAATATTCATCAGAAAAATATATGACGAACGAATTTCTAGACACTACACTGCATGCTCAAATGACACCGGGGCTTGCAGTAAATTTCAGTTTCGAGAAATAGTTGATTGACCATTGTATTTGGCATAGGCATCATTCTCTGTCTAAGGATAGATTGTAGATTTTCCATCAGTGTGGATATAAAAACTTATCAAGGGAAATTACCATTACTCCCTACAAGAAAATATTAGGCAAGAGGTTATTACCTATATGAATACGGAAAATTGGATGGAACATTTACGCAACAATCGATAAGAAATATTATGCATTCTTTACATTCCATTGAGAGGAGACCTATTTGATTTATCTGATAGAACAGGTAACTAGGTGGAAATGAAATGTATGACACTATTCGCATTCAATTTATATTGATATACACATATTAGACAACTTGTGAGACAATAAAATTACGGAAAGGGTAGTATAATTTTTGATGCACTCAATAATTTCATTTTCCAGCAGTGCCTCCTAAGTAGTGGTTGAAGCTTAAGGATGTCCAAAATCTGGTAATTACCATTTCCTTATAACCAATGCCAGTTTTGGAAATCGCTAGAAGTTACATGAAGCCTAGAAGACAAACAAAGAATAATGAAGTACCATGGTACTTTTTTAGCCAAGAAATTGTGTCCAACCTGGTGCGCCGGTGAATAGCCATGTAACAGAGACGATGCTTCTTGCTCCCGAAATGCAGATTGAACTCGAAGAATTCGTAGATAATAAAGCTTCAGTAAATTCACTAAACTAAACTAAAAACTATTCACTAAACTAAAAAGATTCACTAAATTTGGTATGAAATATATAACTGAATATTTTCGAGCTGGGGTCATTAAACGATCACAAACATATGATAAAGGTCGCATCCAACCAGGATTACTTGGAAATCAAAAATGATCTAACCGAGATGTTCATCACTGAAGCACCTAAAGAAAAGGATTCACATAATCCCGACATTCCCCGTCGAGGTATGCAAAGTCAAAAATTTATTTTGTGTCTTTAGCCCTGGAAAACTCGTTCCTGTCTGATAATTTCCACCACAATGCCTTATCCTCACGCATAACTTACGCTTCTCTTACACTCCTGAATCGCTTCGTAAAATCTCTCCAATTCTTTTTGTTACTATTTCATATCTCATTTAATTGCTCTTTGCACTGAATGAGGCCTATTTACTTTGGTCGCCTGCCTGCACAGCGCAGAGACAGAACTAGGCTCTCACAAGTCAAATAATTAGGACAGTTCGAGCGAATATTTCGTTCGGCGGCAGGGCCATGTTGGGACTCTACAGAATCACGCGCTTATTACAATCACTAACAGTTAATTTATTACATTCCTTTTATTTTCCAAATTTTGGCAATGCGAGATCATGTCTACAAAAAACATTGATAAAGCAGTGAATTTAACAGAAATTCACTTGCTCTAAATGCATATATATGGAGATAAAAAGACGAAAATGGCTGATCGCCACCCCTTCCACAAAAAAAAATTCGCACCAATTTCTCCGTTGATATCTAAAAACATCTAATCTAAAAAAACACAATACTCAGGTAACAGAATATATTAATTAGGATAAAAGTACAGGTAATAACCAATTATTTAACGCTTTCGTTTCGCTCGAATTCTTTATTTTATAGTTACATGAGACCAAAGGCAAAATTTAAACGGATATTTGGTATATCAAGTCTCATATTTTTTAAATTAACTCTGGAAGATAAAAAAGTTATAATGGGTATTTTAAAACGAGATCCATGCAATAATAACTCATACAAGTCACACATTAGCTATTCGATGGCAGCAGCAGGAGTCACTACGTGTATCAAAAGTTAATGATGACGCCTTAATTAATAAATTTAATTATAGCATAAACGAATTTATGCCCCGCAAGTCAGCATGTATCGTTTTGATCTAAATACAGCAAACCTGCAATTTAAAAATTATCAATCGCCGAATGACGTTGGTATATTCAATTTTTAATGATCTTTTTGAACACTGGGAATTGGGTGTAATTTTATTGCAACGCATACCTCATTAGATTAATACACTTATTTGGACATCCTGGGCAATAAATTGTTTTTTATCCCTTGTGACGAGCTAAATTACAAAATAGTTTGAAAAATCACAATATTTGATAGCCATTCGAAGCTCTAATATGATTGTGTACAATGACAGCAGTGAGATATCCATCGCAAAGGTTCTTTCACGACGTAGTATGATCGTAAATGCCATAACCAATGATAAGTAGGGCAGGTTAATAGGCCCGTATAATCAGAAGAATTAGCATCACAAAGAAACATTGGTCATGAGAAGCCAAATTTATAAGGAAAGACAGAGACATTTCTTGAATATATACTCTTTTTCATCAGGTTTGAAGAAGAAGAGAATGGAGTCCTCAAGCTCAGAATGTAGAAAGAAACTCTAAAACTCAAGTGATGAGATTTTCTACCCCAAGTGCGCAGTAGGCTGTTTCAAGAGAAGGAGAATAAATAAATAGTCCACCCCTCTCAACCCTGAGGAGTTATCCTGTCATTTGTCAGGCCAAGGACCATTGTAAGGAATCATCTTGAATGATAATAAAGAAGCCATAATATAATCATCTCTACAATGTAAGTATATGGCAAACACACACACACTGGCATACTGGTAAGATTCATAAAAAAGGATTTCAAAATTGTTGCCGTTGAACTTCGATAATTGCTGAAGATCTGAGGGACGGATAGGGTTTGAAATGATTAAGTGGAAGAAGAGGAGAATACCACAGGAAGCATGATCAAAAATAAGGATCAGATGAATACGAGTCTCCAGGTGACTCATCTAATTTCCTAGAATCACGGTAGAAGGGGAAAGCCACATGAGGAAGATAGAGGGAAAACAAATTAGCATGCTAACAAGAAAGTGGGACATTAAGCAAGCGGTTGCAAGACATGTTCGTCAGTCAGTGATGACAGAGTGGTAAAGGGGACAGCAGGAAACTAGTTTTAGGATTGAAAGACAAATCAAGGTCCGAGTATTATTTTTGAAAAAACAGAATATTCGGACCTTGCTCATGTTCATGCAAAGAAGAAACAAAACGTTGGCCTGGTTTTTGGCGATTAGGAGGATCCAAAATACACATATAGATCACTGGTAATATAACAAAATGACTAAAAACACGGTATTTCTACATTACAACTCATTTGATATCTTTGGTAAAAACATTTCATTTCAGTGGCAACTGATCTAAAGTGACTAAAGTGACCTAGAGTAATGTAACTGAACAAGAGTAAACTAAAACCATCCACATGAATCTCCATGACAAGAGCAAACTACAAGTTTACTAAAAATGTTTAGGCTATATTGAAATTCACGCGAAAAACATAAAAACTTCGAGCGTCGTGTTTTTTTCACAGGGAATCCAATATCCACGAATTATTAAGGGAAATATTTCATGTATTTTTTGGGACCAGGATGAAAAAACAGGTCAATTTCCCGAATGGAATTCATTAGATCATTCTCATGCGAGTAACTGATGCTATTTGTGCTTTTCCTGCAGTTCAGAGGGGGATCATCCATAGATCAATGACAGAGCAACGAAATCAGACACGAGAACAAACAAACTTCGGCAAACACGCCAACGCGGGCTACCTAGGACGGGGGGCGTGAGGACTCCGCAAGGTGCGCAATTTGTACTAATGAGGGACGACGGAGAGCGCAATATTCAATTTTCAACATCGTACCTCGACGTGAATTTCGCATCGGAAAAGGATATGTATCACATACAATTTTACGCAATGCTGCAGTGCTATTTACGCCAAATGACGTTATTATCACATCGTATATCGAGCAGTTTCTTCTTGAATCTCACGTTTCATGCTATCACAATCTGCCCAACTGGTACTGCATTTCATAACAAATCGATCGTAATCAAATGACATCGCAAGTTTAAATGAAATATTTCACATGGAATGAGATCACCTTACATAGCATAATGCATCGTTTCAAAGAATATAGGATATTGAGTCGCAACGCAGTACATAGAAGACCAAGATTGTGACGTAAAACATTCAATATTCTTCATTTTAAAGTCACATTAACGGCTAAACATATAGACAGTTTGAAACGTTCCTTTATCGAGTAATATACATCCGTCATTCTCCCTTTTTCTCCCACTCCCATTTTTAAACAATTTGGCATGTATCTGAGGCCACTCGCACGTTATAGTGCAAACAAAACTTGATGGCAGTCCCTAGAGTCATCAGTGACGTCATGGAGGGAAGATTCATAAGGACTGGACAGGATAAGGAGCAGAGACTAAAATCAGCTCATGTAGGAGACGAATTTCTCTCGAGAGAGTGGGAAAGTGTACGCGTTTTACTACAGTATTTATGAAAAATCTGGGTCTAATTACGATGATATAGTTCGCAAACTATCGGCAAGATATATACATTTAAGTAATTTGAATCATGGCCTTTGACTGATTTTCCGTACGTTTTAAGTATAAACTGAGCATGTGGAAATTGGAAAGTCTACGAGGTGAGTTTGACTGTGCCCTGCCTGTAGTGCCCTACAAAAGTAGGTAGCTGCAGACACATCGCAGTAGCTACATTGCAATACCACCAAGTCCAATCTACCAGGAGGTTTGCACGAGAGAGAAGTTTCTCGAGCCTCACAAGAAGAAGAAGGCGAAGAACTAGCAGGTGGATCAATCGTGAGCCTTCCCGCCCACAGGCATCGCTGGGTGTGGGGCGGGCGAAACCGTGGCATACCGATGAGTTCATATGCGCCGTTCCCGATCCGCCAAACTCCCCCGTTCCCTCCTCTCTCTCTCTCTCTCTCCCTAGTGATACCCTGACACACCCAGCACTAACTCCCTCGAAATCTTCGGAATCCCACGTCCCATCATCACCCCCAGCCCTTCGACCTCCTCCCACAAGCCCGACTTTTTACCCTCCCTAGCCTCCCTCCCTATATTCTATCCGCCCACCACCCCAACGATCATTTCGGGAACGTCTTACCTCCACTGCAAAACCTCCCTTTCTTTCCTCCCTCACCTTCGGCACGTCCCGAGATGAAAACGCTCTTCCCTCTCCCTCAGTCTATCGCTCTCAGAAGATCCCTTATGAAGCTTCCCCGAGACAATCGAATAATTTTGCGGGTTTGCCACGAGAGGTGGGGGTAAAAGGGCAGGGGAGTGAGAAATACGCCGAGTCGGAGATTTCTAACTTCCTCCTCCTCCTACACAGAGCGAGAGAGGATTTGAAGCGCTGCGCAAGGTGGGAGGTATGAAAGAGGGAGTGGGGAGGATACGGAATGGGAGTGAAAGATTTGAGACGGAGACAGGGGGGATGATGGTTCGGAGAGAAACGGCAGTTCAACGTAGCTCTGTGGGGTACGCGAAATCATCGCAAACTCCCTTCAATACTCTCCAAGCTGGAGTCTGTTTCTGTTCCAAGAAACTTGGAATTGAGTAGGGAGTTTCCGCACGAGATGATTACATCAACTTGTGTCGTCATCACTGCGCACAAGTAAGGTAACGGCTTCTAAAAATGTCACCATGATGATCATTAGTCATTCAATCCAAAGAATGATTGACTGCAGTCTGATACTCCACCCCGTCCCCCGATAAGTCTCTAAGGTCATTGCACCATATTGATCCCTATTATGTTTTTCCCGGCCTCGGTCCATTTAGGACGTAGTTTTTTCTCGGTGCCTATAAACGGCATGCTTATTGAAGATAGAGGTAATTGCATACCTATGAGGGAGATAGAAGAGAGAATGTTGAATAAGCGTCGGAGAGGGAAACAATAACAGATGTTTTAAAAGTATAAGTTGAATAGGGAAAATAGGGTTTCATTAGCTTTAAGTAGATTTAATATTGGAATTAAGACTGCAAAGAACTTCAAAAAAGAAATATTTAGTAAGATTCCTCAAGGAGGGTCGAATATGGACTTCACTTTGGGTGGACAAACTATCTATCTCTCAGAATATGCCTGATATGACTGCATTCCTCTATAATTTTATTTTAAATAATTAAAGTATTTTTTGTTGCTTGGTTATTGGATTCGAATCCACACCTTACTTATTTTAGCCAATTTTTTTCTAATGGATAGGAAATTGTTTCATTCGAGATGCAACAACTGATTGATAGTTCTTTTATTTTTCCCAATGATAATGTTTTAATTTGGAAATAAATCTGTACATGTAAGACCATACTGCTGCCATCAAGATAAGCAAATAAGCAATACTTGGACCCAGAGGTACATAATATTTTCCATTCCTTTCCTCAATGCATTACTTTAGGATGTCCCTACCCGACCTGTTTTTACGCGCGGTCACGGTTGGTACGACCCCCATTTTTACGACTATTTCCTGTCCCATATTTCTTCATTTTTTTCTACTCACTGTTTCCCGCCTTAACTAACACTGAAATATTATTTTACCACCTCATTTTACGCTGTTATTTCTGATCTTGGTCGTAAATTTCAGTTGACCCATTCCCTTTCATTGCCGGTAAAATAAAACTTTTCCCGGACTTAGGCCGCTCGTTTCTCTTATCCCAAACTTTCAATTTGTCAAACACGCCCTCAGACTGCACATTCACCGTGCTTCATCATACTTTCGGGAATCTATTATGGCTCCCCACATACCACAAACTTGACTTATCGGCGTGACTTGGAAAGGGCTTTCATAAGTTTTATTTTCTCGATAAATTAATATGGAGCCCCGATTTCAAGCATGAGAGAACTCGCCGAGGGCTAAGAAAGAATATTAAATTTCTTCATTTTCGTGGCTCAAAATAATTGATAGTCTGATTAAATTCGGATGAATTTTGCAACAACTTGAAGCAAAACTTTTCTAATTTCTAATTCATACATTTTTAGAGGAAAAATTTAAATTAGAGGAACTAAGGGAAATAAAATGCATGTGTGCATGGCGATAGTGCATGATGATGTAACAAAATTAATTATACCACAACGGAAGCTGGGAACTTAAAGAAGACACAGGATAAAACTCTACGGGTGTACGCATCAATTAAAATGGAAGAGGCTATACGACACCCATTGTAAAATATTAGACGAGGAAAGGCTATAATTAAGGCGCTGCACTCCAATGGAGGAGAAAAGAGCACATATACAGCAAAGAATTATCTAATCAACCAAAATAAATGAAGTTCTCCTTCATATAAGCTATGTCACCTAACGCTAAAAGTGCTTAAAATTACAGTGGACATGATAAGAACGCTGTAAGATGAGTAAATATGATTCAGGAGAGTATTCTGTGGAGCAACACGTATTTCTTCGGAATCGGATTCGCAAAAGACGATGGCTAAAAACATCTAAAGTACACAAAGTATTTTATTTCTCCCATCATAATTTTATTCCACAAAGTAGAGCCTTAAACAGTTGAACTATTACGTAAAGCTAGCATGGCTGAATTGGCTCGTTTCTTCTTGAAGTTATCGATATTGTTTTGAGTGGCCAGCTTGAATATCTTTTTTTTTTAAACTGCCTGAAATTGTGAGTAGTGCCCAATTATGTACACATGACAACTAGATCCACCACCACCTCAGCAATGGCAGCCGTCGATGCAGCGAAGACACTGTGGATACGGAAGGAGCTGTTACACCCGCAGTCCCTTCCTTCACCTTGACGTGGCTTACTCCAAATACCCCCACCTCTCCTCCACGTTCCCACCCCAAAATTCCCCCCTTTTTACTTAAACCCTACCCCTAGCAACCCCCTTCCCGAGAATTTGGTATATACGTGGCGCGCACTCCCACTAACTTTGAGAATGTACCCTTGAAAATGACGCACTAGCGTCCGGTCGGGGAAGAATAAATCGCAGTGGAATATTACAATGTAATTTATTTCTCCTACGATTAGTATGTAAAACCAATTCAAAACATGCCAAGATTAGGGCACTCTCTCTCCAGATCGAGAGTCCGAGAAAGAATTCGGTAGGTGGCGGAGATTTTTCAGGGGCATACCGAATCACAATTGGGAGAAATGTGGACAGCACATCAGGAGTCGCACGCTACCCGTCGGGCAAGATGTACTTTGGCTTTAGTCCTTGAATCCTTTCGCCTCTCGCTGATGTCGACGCCAGGATTATCCCCACATATTTTATCTCCTAATTTATTTTTCTTTTGACAACCTGCATTTCCGTTTTCAATGGCGCAAAATTCCACAGTAATCAGTCGCTTCCAAAATAGCTAAACCAACAGTCGAAATTAGTCACGAAGCTTTTACTTATGGCTATGAAACCCACAGGCTATATAATTTCACGCAAGAAATCAAACAAACACTTTCTTCCAACGTAAGTCAACTAAAATTTCTATAAAATGTCCAATCTCAGTTGAATGAGTGCACCATAAGGCAAAGCCACCTAGCGGTAAGTGTAAACCAAACGTTATGTATTTGTACCTATAAGTTTCACATTTGCAAAGACAACCACAAATAGCACTAAAATAAATCTTAAGCATCGGTAATCACTTATGAACTTAAATACTTCAGTTATTTAAGCGTTGAACTGACTTATATCCTGAATTGACTAGGAATCGTTCGTCTGAATGAAAATTCACGCGAAGATGTGCCTCCAGCTAGACTTTGCTCCATGTGAAATGACAGTCTTTTGTCTGTCAAAAAATAACCTAAGGTCCACAAGAAGGGTCGTCCCATCAGACACATTTCCAAGAGTTATGGAGGTGAGAAAGAGGATATGAGACAGATGGAATATCGGTGATGGATGACTCTTTTACATCCGAAGGATCGTGAGGGATCGCCACAGGAAATTCAAATATGAAGAAGTTTAGTGTGTGGGCACTGGAAACGGGAAAGATGTGAGTGGGACTTCAAATTTCCGGACAAGGGATAATGGATCGAAACTATGAGCGGGGAAGGGAAAGAAGGAGATCATGGAGCTTATTTTTGAGAATCATAATACAGATTTATGTTTAAGAAGCTAAATAGATTAATTTCTGATTCGCGTTTGATCAATTGACTACTTGATAGATAGAACTGAGTTGGGCACGTTTTAAGACAACTAGCAACAAACTTAGGAATAAAATCGAAATTGTTTTCCAAAATACTGGATAAATGTTTAAAGTAGGCAACATTATAAGTTAAAAGGCTAGGAAAATCAATTCTTAAAGTTGGTTTTTCACTAGCATGTCTTACTGCCAGTAAGCCAATACTGCAACTCATGGAAAATATATGCTGGAAAACACAGAATATGGACTTGTGGGAAAATGTATCTATTTTATGAGTAATCGATTTCATTTTGAGATTCAAGTGCAAATGGAAGATTTATTTTATTGCTCAAATGATTGATTGATCAACATAGGAAAATATTTAGGATACTTCACATGCACCTGGGTTGAAAATATATGAAGAGCCAATGCTAATGAAAGGGTTGTAGGCTGAAAATTATTTTAATTAATGTTGCTCAAGATATATTCGCTTCATATGAAATCACACACTATAATTTAGTTTTGCATAGGACAAGCGTACGTTTACAGTAAAAGTAGAGGAGTCAAGATATGAAACTATAAACGTATATAAAAAGGAGAACTTAATAGGACTAAGTAAATAAATACCAGAAAAGACGAAATTAACAACCACAGAATCGATGGAAAAGATAACCGAGGTTTCAAAAAAATATAATGCCTTAACGTAAAGAAATACTAGCAAATATTCTCGGGTTCCCACTAACTATTCCATTGCTCTCAATAAAATTTTCTCATTGATCAAAAAGAAAATGAAACTGCAATGTTCAACAGATATAAATTTGGTGCTACAGATTTTGATACAAGGTAAAATCATCAGGAATATTACCCGAGGGTAATTGCCTTAGGAGAAAGAAAGTACGGGAAGAATTCCGTAGGGTTCGCAAATAATAATATGTCCATATGATTAATGGAAAATGGGACTGAATAAGCATTGAAAATCTGAATATTTCACCAGAAAAAATCAAGAAGTCCCATATTTTGAATTTTACAGCCGTAGTCATTTCCTTTAGTAAATATTTGCGATAAATGATTGGCTTGACTGGCTGATGTTGATATTTGCGGCAAGGTTATTACACTCCGCACTGAAAATAACTTCTTGTCAAAGATAAGCAGCCCCGAGGAACACGATATTCAATCCACAGAAGCGAAGGTGATTGGGAGAGTTCCATTGACAGTGAGAACGATTCCGCGAGCATCCGAGCATATGAATTTTATTCACTCCAATAAGAGGTTGTGGTGGCAAACACATCTGCTGGCTAGCTAAAACATCCTTCGGACCACCAATCAATCATCCATTGCTAAACCTAATGCATTCCGTTCACGGAATATCGCCTAGAATCTTCTAAGTATATTTGAACAAAAGAAACAACGCAATAATAGCAAAGCCTTCGTCGATCACCAGCGGCTCCTACAATTGCTGCGGTAGAGGTGAATGTTACTAGATATTTTTACTTATGTTTTCATAAACGCTATCTTCACAGATTTACTCATGGGCACGATGACGAGTCTCCAAAATGCTCTCTCCCGAAAAAGATTTCCGATACTTTCCAGTTTCTCTAATGAGAGGTAAGATATGATTGTAATTATTCAAATATAATCGTGCGATTTAGATAAATAACCTTAAATGATGGAGTAAAGTCTTAGAACTGTAACTGTGAGCATTTTCTTCTCAAGTAGATTGCGTTTGATAGTGATACCGACATCGCGAAATTATGAACCATGAACCCGATTAGCCTATAATAATTGACAACGCTGACTGCTCTTTCGCCATTTTTCCGAAAAAATCATTTGTACAGGGGATAAAGCAGTATGACAACTGTCTTTCAAATGAATCATATTTGACAGGAGCCTTTTATTTTCTTCAAATTTTGGATTTCCGGATGCGTAGATGTTATCTTCAATGTATTTCTTCTCAAGTGTTCATTGTTTATTGAGCTACCTTCGATGTCCTTATCCTACTTCAATTGAATTAAGTAAAAATTTATGAGCAACGTGAAATGACTCATGTCAGCTGATAACTATGAAAGAAATAAAGGTAAAAGCGCTCCAAAGTGTTTGATTTCAGGCTACATAGAGACCATTTTGCTTAGTTTAATAAAATAAGATAATTGCAGCGCTTTGTATGGATGCTTTCCAATGAAAGATTCTTACTATATGCCTTATATGCTTGAGAAGAAATCAACATCGTGTTGCAGCTCAACATAGGAAATACCCTGTAAAAAACATAATCAGTTAATTTTCCCCTACAAGTAAAAACTCAAGAGATTCTTATCGTACAAAGTTTACTGTGTAAAAGTCCGAGTTGGCTAATTTGATTCGAAGTACGTTAAACGAAGGCTAGGATCTTTTAGCTCACAAAGTAGTGATGTGATATTTAAATTCCAGTTTACGATTTAGGAGAGGAGAATAAAGTTAAGCACGAAAAGCACAGCACTAAAAGAAAAAGTCGTACTGTCAAAAAAAGTTAAGATAAAAACGGTATTGCTAATATGCCAGAGAACGCATTGCAGCCTCCTCACACATATACTTATGGAAAGACATTTGATATTTAAGAAAACAAACATTGATTAAATTATGACTTTCGCTGTAACGTAAAATATTTAAATCGTTAGCTTTTCCAGTAAAAACTCAGACACATCAATCTAATACCCTCGAATGAAAGAGTGTGGCAGCTATGGCAATAAGTTGGAAATTGAATTTTTATGGAAATCAATTGCATTGAGCGTGAGTTTTTCGAAAATGGGGAAAATATTTATCAATCGGTTCAATATTTAGTCAGAGCAGGAAGCGTCCTCCTTTCAGCTTAATAGAAGAGGAAATTGGTAAGTGTGACTTTTTCGGTGTTTTTTAATATTGTGCCTCTAACAACTCGCATGAGGGACGAACCATTCATTATTATTTCCAATCTGCTCAGTAAAAATTCCTCCCATAATGCCTGCATGAAAGACGTCCCAAAGTATGTTCATGATAAATGGATAATGGAGGCAATCTTCCATGCGAATTTTGCTTCAGAGGAACGATCATTCAAGTGCACTTTTTGTATATTTTATAGGAGCTTTGCTTCTGACTTGAGGGTACTTCACTCCAGTTTGCCTTCTTGTGACTCTAGTTTTTAAAACCATTTTATGTTCTTTAGGAAACGACTTTTGAAAATAATTTCACTCAATGTTGAAATAACTTGTTGTAGAGATAGTACAAATTCACAGAAATTAATTCTCATGTTTTAAAACGTATTATAAAATCTTCTCGAAGTGATTCACTTTACCAATGCTGTTGTCTAACGATTAGCTTTGGAATGCTTTGGTTATTGAAACACCACTCTTTTTCTTCATTCAAAGTAAATAAAAAAAGACAAAAACAGGCCTTCTAAGAAAACTAATAGGAACAATGTATCCTAAAAAACTATTTCCTTCGATTAGATTTAGAATTATAAATCGGATTTCTTCATAAATGATAAGTAACCAAGCAAGTGTCTAAGTAAGATAATAAACATAAGATTGTTTAGGGTCATTAACCTTGGGTTATCTGTTCCGCGACGTTTCATCACCAGCAAATCTTCTCACTCCTAATGGTATTAGTACAAGTGAGTAATGTACAAAGGGTATGTGGCTTCGTTGACAAAATGCAAACGAAGACTTAACCCCTTAAGAATAGAGGCTGTGCTAAAATATTCGCTACGCATCGTTTGCATACAAGCTGTGTGATCCGTCGATTTACTCGTGAAAAAATCGCGAAGTAAGGAATGATCTTTGATACATCTTCATATCCTGCAGTGTCATCAAATTTTTGCTTGAATAGGAATTCAACAAATCAGAAAATTGATATCTTTTAGCAGCACTAGTATGATTACGATTACGTCATTCGTGTTTTCAAAGAATGCCGTTTGTTTTTCCCAGATTTTTCTAATTTCAAATTTCTAAGTTCCAAATTTCTAACATTTTCCAAAAATGTCCTATAATCCAAACGAAGTTTTTCTATCTCGGAAGTTAAGATGTTATCTCCATCTATCAATGCTTCTCTCTGCTGATAACATCAATGATATGCAATCATGATCCGACATGATCAATAACGGAGGGTATAAAAACCCTTGTGTCACACTTTTAAGACCAAAGTTAAATAGCTTCATTGAGTAAGAGAAAAAGGCAGTCGAATTTATGTATATTCCTTGCTTTTCAGTCGTACAAAATTACTCTTACAAAAAAATATTAAATTTTATAGTCATTCTTACAGTAACATGCCATCTAAGGTAGAATTTTTATTTTAATTAGACAAAGAATAACCATTTACTTAAACTCAGCTGACTCTTATGTGTATAAATCCAATGTGATAAACCAGAAACGACCATATATATAACGAAAATATCCATCCTTAACATTTACAGAGCTTTAGCTGTGAAACCTGTTTACCTGTAAGTGTTTAGCAGAGATTTACCTGTGAAAATAATGAAAAAATATGAATGATCATTACGATGGAACATACGACCAGTTTCTGTTCATTCTGTTCTGTTTCATAAGGCCAGTTCACACAACGGTTAAGAAGCAGAACATAAGAGCACTAAAATACCACCACAGAGAAACGAGAAATGAGGCTGTTCGGAAAATTCTTTTTTTCCGTACCATCGAAGCAACAAAAAGGCGACTAACGAGGCCTATCTTTAGTAAGGGCCCTTTTCATCGGAGAGAGAGAGGACGGCCCTGTCTTACTGATAGAATATTACTTCTCCCCATTTCCCTCACTTTCGGGTGCCGTCGCCTTTGCTGCGGATTGCGGTCTCTTATTATCACCGAGGGCTTTAATGGAACTTTGCCAGCCTCACTGTTCCTCTTTTTTTATATTTGAAAGCGCGTTTTTGAACCCGTTTCCGTAGCGGCTTTTCGCCTCCTTTCTACCACCGCCTCTCTTTAAAAAAATATATATCTTTTTTTCAATAACCAGGACGCGGGCTGGGAGGAAGAGGTAAGGGTGGAGCTAAGTGGCTAAATTTTCCGACGCAACACTTTGTCGGTGGAATATCAATTGTTGAAAGGAAAATCCCTTCCCCTCCCCGCCCCCCACCTCCGCCCAGATGCCGCTTCCTTGCCTCCCTGCCGCAACGCCAACGTGCGCACCCGACTCCCACTGGAGCCCTTCCGCCTCCAAAGCCTCCAACCGGGGGCTCCGAGGGGGTAGAGGGAGAGAAGAAGCACGGAGCGAGAAAAATAGAAGAGTTGGGGGACTTTGGCTGTTTTATACCTCCAGAGGATGCGGTGACTACGGGCGGGGAGGTAAACCGTTCCGCGGACTCGATGAGGGACGGTGGTGCTGGGTGCGGGTTGAGTAAGGATGCATGGCAAGGGAATAAGGGAATAAAGAGAGGCGGACAGGGCTTTATTCGCGTGGCGGGGAGGCGAGGAAAGGTGGGGATGGAGGAGGAGGGGGGAAATGGAAGGAGTTGGAGCTGGTAGGGAAGGAAAGAGGGAAGGGCGTTAGAGGGACCTTTTTTTATTTTTGGAGTGAACCAATCGATATTCAATCAACGTCTCCTTAAACTTTTCATCGTCCTTTTATATACGAGTTGTCTCGTTTTCCACTCTCTCAAACGCTTGTGCTCCCTCCCTCAATTCTTCGTATCTCTTTTTTTCTATTTTCCTCTATAATAACGTCATAAATATGACGATAGTAAATTTAAATCAACTTTACAAAAAATAGACTTACATAAAACTGCATGAGACTATGTATTATATCCACTGTGCATCGCAAAGTGCTTTGAAAATTAGTAAAGAATAGACAGTCTGTAACATTTACAATTAAAAACTTACATGTATATGACCTTAATTATAACGTGTGCTTCCGGGCGTAATATTTCTTTGAAGCAACCATCATAAAATGAGGTCAAAAATAAACAATATTATTTAAATACAACTTCTAAATGTATAAAACATTAGGTGTAGTTGAGTTAAGTATTGTAGTAAAATACGTGGAAAATTCTTGAAATATTAATTGACAGTTTTGCCATTTAAATTAAATAGAATTATCCTTTCAGCGAGTTGCTCTCCTTTATTTCAAGAGAGTCAATTTAGTATCGACAACTTATATTTAGATAGAAGAATAAACGGGTGTCCCCCGTCTATGGTTCCGCATTATTCTACCAACACTTTCACAAAGGAAATGTTAATTCAAAATCTCTTGAACTAATGACCTGAAAAGATCACAAACCGACAGGCTGACTCCAGATCACTCACAAAAACCCCGAATATTCTTGATCACATCATTTGCCAATGAAAATTCTATACAAACCAATAGTAAATACTCTCTAGTTACGATTTATCACATAATCTCAATGTTTCGAGACCCAACTTCCATTTTCATAATTTGTTTGAGAATTCAGGGCACTATTTGGCATTTACCGCACCTCAGCGCTTTCACTGTAATTTTCAACAATTTAACATTTTGCAATTCCCTGTATGTTTACATTCTTTTCTTTACGGAAATTCCTCATGTATATTGAGCTACGCTAGCTTAAGGCATATTATCGTTAGTTTAATACGTATACACTTCCACCATAATAGATAGGGATTCACACATGATGAGTACGTATGCATTGAATGGGAAACCTCTTCTACTTTCCAATTTCATTTAGTTGGATTTTCATTCGTTTCTTTTTCCATTTGGCTCTTCATTCAACCAACTATTTTCTCAACGTGACGGATAACTTTTTTCTTTCTTCCTCGGAGAAGGTTTTCCACTTCTCGGAAGGCCCAGTGGGACGTCAACATCGTGTGGGAGCAGAAATGCCTATGACGAAGAATTGGGACTTCTATATTTTCCATATAGCTGTCTAGAAAAGAATTAACCTTTTAACGACACGATGGATCTTATTTTGGTCGGTCATTGGCATTGTCGATACATGATATGTTTTTTATCTCATACGCCAGACTCATTTATCAAGGGAAGAAAGTTTCCCATCAGTCCGAACCGGTACAGGATTTCATACACACTGCTGTGCGATATACATTGGCCCTCTCTCCTTCAATAGTTTTAGATGTTGAATGAAAGGACACAGCAGTGGGGTTTTGAGAGTATAGGATTATCGGATAGAACTTATGACAACAATTAAGAACCCAGTTTGAGCTAAATAGTCATGGGAGTCCTCCACGATCAATTGAGGTTATCCATTACTTTGAAATAATATTAGGCGTTAAATGAAATATTCAAAACTAAAAGCTTTGATAAATAGGTACTATAGGTACAACAATCATTACTAATGTAAGTTTTACAGAAGGTCACCCCTGCCTGAGAGATGCAGGAACTTAGTCCGAAAAATACCAATAGTAAACTTTTTTAAGGCACCTTTGTGTATTATATACTGTGCATTAAGATTGCATCACCACACCTCATAATGAATACCCAACTTCCAAGTACTCAAATTAGACTTGGTTTTGACTCCAAGAAAAAAATAAAAAGCAGGATATTCATGGATTTGAGATTAAATTAAAGGATTACTGATCCATGCAGTAATTTTTGACTGCTTAATACTTCATACTACTCCACCTTTCGACGTAATTACGTAGGTCCACATTAATTTTGAAATTTAATACTATATTTTGGGTCAATCTTATCATTGCCATCCCATGCTTCACTCTATTGTTCCATTCAAATATTTATGTCCGCTACCACGCCTCCCTAACCTCATATCTTCTTGCCCGCTATCAGAATAATCTCTCTCCATGGAATTGGAGACCCACCTCAATTCCACGCATCCGCATATGCGTCGGTTCCTCAGAGTGTTGTCCTGACTCCGACGCTGGCGTGGGTGGTCGGCAACACACACTACACACATGCCCCACGAGGACACTTGACGAGGGAGCGCACGGGCTTTGCCCAACGAGGTGTTAATCCCACTCCCCATTCAAAACGGTTAGCTCAGGGTCCCCTTTTGTGTTGGGCTGTCCACGGCTGCTACGAGTAAAATAAGCGAATACACGGGAAAACAATACATTTGGCTCGGGGTTCCAAAGCCTATATGGGCGTCAGTTGGTGGTGTCACGGTAAGGAGTTATGACCAAACAACCCATTGAATTGGTCCACGCACAGGGGCTGCGTGAAGTGTAATTTTACGATAGCATATCCAGGTAGTTTTAAATTGAAAAATACTTAGAAAACACTTTTATAACTCTAAATATGATTCTTCTATTTAGAAATATCCCGTTGGAATAGGCGAGAAAACATTGCACAACGGTATCCATAAAACAAAAAAATATTGAGATTAGCGAATAAATAAGAAATGAGGATGTGCTAAAATCACCCGATCAGACAATAATTTAATTCAACACGAGTACATTATGCATTGCGAGTACTTTGGGCTGTGTGATCAATTTACTTTCAGGCATAACAAATGATACAGGTTATTTTATTAAATACATAATGAATAAATCGCAGAAAATTCATGTGGAACTTACTAACCTTGTTTTCCCCAATTAACCTTCCTTAAAATATTTTTAAAATTGACGTGAGATCCATAAATAAATGAAGTCATGACACGAAGCGAACTTTCATGAGGCTATATGCTCCACCTCCTCTTCCGCCATGGTAACCCCTGATATTCTCTAACACAATGAGGCTATTAAAATAATTATTAAAACTTAAAATATGACTGATATCAGTACGTTGTAAATGAGTATAAGTATATGATTGATGTGCACTTTATTAGGGTTTCCAAAGTTACCTACAAGTAATACCTATATCTCAATTCTCGTGCTTCGGATATTGTGTACACCAAGGTAGAAGATTCTTCTTACTTAATCCCAGCAAAATTATTAGTAAGTTTGCCTTATTTTTGTTTTATCAGTAAAAAATTTATTAAAAAAATACACTTTTTTACCTTCTTGTTTAGAGTCTATGAGATCAGTAAGCTCTTTGTGTGGTTTCCTCCATGATGTGGTCCTACCTTAGAAGTAAAAAGTCAAAAATCGTAGGTCCCAAGGGTGATTTTTTCTACTGCCGATAATTGGAGTACCTTTCGGAGGCGAACGATGGGGTTTTTAAGTAAATAAGGTGTTGTGGAGCCAACTATCTGCAAGGCTGTAAAACTTCGTCTAAACAGAGTTCATGCGTAAATCATACGCATTACGTAATAGGGTGGACACAGAGCTAGAAAAAATGGGAAATGAAAACATCTGTCAAACTTTAAGCTAGGAAAAACTGAAAAATAGGTTATTTAACCCATGGTTTCTCAAGTGGGCCCAAGCGTATTCTGAGAACTGACATAAATTCACTTTGAAAGTGTGTTCATGAAATGTTAGTTGAACATTTAATTTTAACCCCAATTTCGTTACAGTTCCTAAAAAGTGCAGATAATTAGGAACACACGGTTTACCGTATTGCCATAACATCTTTCAATATTATCTGTCCAATCTCAGCCTATCCAATCCTCCGTCTCATTTTCTTCTCCACATAATTCATTTACCGTTGACATACCGTTTCTTTTCTCTAGAAAAAATCTAAAGAGATAATTTTCAGAGGAATTTATTTAAATTCTGGGAAATATTTAGCTACCGCAGTTGAAATGAAACACAAGACAGAAAGTTGTATTCCTTTCGTGTCATTATGATTCAAAACGATTTGTATAATAGAGAAATCCCATATCTTTAGACGAAAATAACAATTATAAGCATTAAAAAATTTTTTATTTATACGTTCACATTAAAAATCCAATTCTACATTAAAAATGGTATTTTATACTTACATTTAATATTAGATTATTAATTTTTTTATTTGGAATGAAAATACTGAAAATATTTCAATGCAGCCTATGTAGCAATCTTTTTAAAAATAATCTTACCACTATCATATGTCAGCTTTAATTATCTTTCCAATTCCTTTTTCAGCAGATAATTTTCATATAATTGCTCTGAGACATTACATTAAATGGAATTAAAAATTGATATCTACTCCAAAGTGTGACAAGGTTTCAACAAAAATAAAATTCCTACAGCCTCAATAAGTGATGGAGATGCATGAAAAGTAATAATGTTTTTAAAGTGATAAGTCGTTGGACATTTGAATCATCTCTAGTAGTTGTGACTTGTTCAATCGCAATTCAAAGTTAAATGAAAATTAAAAATATGATTTGCAACATATTGGGCACATCTATCGTTAAAAATGATCATGTATTGAAGAAGATGACTGCTGCCAAGCTTCTGTGGATTACTTTGCCATCGCAACCAGGACTGATATCCTAAAATGCGTACCATTTCTGACCCGGTTGGAAACCGGAGAATATTTCAAGAACATCGTTTGTGGAAAAAAAAATTCATTGTAAATAATTATTTCTTTGAGCAGTGGGCCTTTGTAGGCACTTGCTAAACCATTTCCATCAAGTATTAATTGTTTTTGGACGATAATTGTCATAGTCTTAAAGAGCATTAAAGAGCCGATAGATTCAGAACGGTAGATTCAAGCTCCCTCATTGGTATTCACTCGAAACACTCGACTCGCCTGCTTACCTGTGATTGGTTGTTGGATCCAGAAGTCGGATGGAAAACAAGTATTATACTTATTCCTGTTCTCGTAACTGATAGCTGAATTTTATAATTTCTTAGGATACGTTCATAAGGGCACGGCACGATTTCAAGCATCCATTTTGAGCTCAGTAAGATTCAGCAATTAAGTGTAAGGGCATCATGCTAAAAGGCCAATACATTAGAAAACAGGAACCGGTTGCTTGATTAAGCAATTGAACTCTGCTAAGTCGTTCTTCACCATAACTGAACTCATTGTTTTATTCAATGGATGAAGCACGCAAAAATAAAAGCTCCATAAATAATATCCAAACGGTAGTTTTGTGAAAAGAAGCGAGGAACGAAAATGGACAACCCAAGGGGCTGAGATGCTATGCTGTCTTCAATGGGGAAGTGAAATAATGCAGGCGAAGCAAAAGGGAAATGAATAAATCAAAAATGGCGAAGAAAGGTGAGGACTTGGGAAAAGGATAGGGCGAGAGAAAAGTGGGCAATAACCGGGCGTTTTAATAAGGAAGCCTCGAGGAAATTTGAAGAGGATGATGTATAGGTAATGGAGTGAAGAATACGGAATGGAAGGAAATAAAGTAGAACCGTAGGGTAGGTAGGGACAAATAAGTGGAAATGAAATAGGCGGTAAAGGAAGCGAAAGAGGGAGAAGTGAAAGGAAGAATGAAACGAAGAGAGGTTGAAAATAAATTGAATGGGGGGAGGCGAAGAGAGAAATATATGGAGGTGAACGGGGAGGGTGTATTTTTATGGATAAATTGGTGCGGAAAAAATACTTTATGTGGACTCCTGGCGTCGGGGGTGGGTGTAAAACACCGAAATAATGAAGGCCAAAAGGCGGTCGTGGGAGAGAGAGAAATATGTGTAGAGAAAGGAAATGTGACCGTAGGAGGCGTATTTCACTTACACATTCTTTCAGCATTGACAGTGCAAGCAAACATTCTGCATCATAAAGGACTAAATAAATGCGCATAGATGATGGGGTGCTAAGGGAGAACTTAGTAGTGGTAGTAGTTTTGATGTTGTAAGGTGCGCCGACGGCTAGGTCATTTCACACCGCTACACAGTCCGTTGATAAAAATAACAATATTCACAATAGTGTACACGTCAAATACATAGATTTAAATAAAGAATAAAACAGGCGGATACGGTCAAATTTTAATAAAGTCCAATCTCTTTAAGTAATAAAATTATACGGTTTAAAATAATAGGGTCGTCTCCTAGAATGGATTCTAGGTCTCCCCCTACATTGATCCGTCTTTGCATGTCATGATACTTGTCACACTCCGAGGGAGCACTTGCTTAGTTTTTCAAAATTTGTTTTTTCCACTTTTTCGGAAATTAGATCCGCAATTGCAGAAATATTCTACTATGCTGTACAAAAGAGACTTATTTGTTATCAAATATCAGCTTTAGATTATACCACAAGTTGAGAATTTTTAATATTCCATGAATACTTTCTTAATGAAGCTATAATTTTACAATACCGTGAGCGAACTGCTCAAATAAAATGATAATAACCGCAACCAGGAATCTTAGTAGTAGTTATTTTTACCTGTTTTCCTCATATTATAGTCAGGGGCCGAATTTAGGGGAAGATATTTATTTCATTGTCTGTTTTGAATTCCTTAAAATTAAAAAAATGAACGGAAGTACTTATCATTCGACGGGTTAAAAATATAGTCATTAATTAATGTAGAGGTAGTTTTCATACGCTTCTTTCACATCTAAAAATTACGATTCGACCTCCCATATCATCATATTTGTTCTAAAAATACTTCTTGTACTTCAAAATTGCGTATTATTTTTTACTTAGAAGATGCGTGGTTAAATTTACGGGTTCAAAGTTATACGCTAGCCAAATAGCAAACTTAATAATCCAGATCTGATCTGATTGGGAAGAAATTTCAACTCCGTCTGTCTGTGGACTGCGATGGGGCGGTGCCGGACAATTTATAGTATAATGCGCGACAATATTAAAAAGAATTATTCATTCTTCCATAAATAGGTATAAAACTTTTTCTGCAACTCATATTTTATTGCACAATCTGTTCAAGTCGTACGTAATCCAGTTCTAGTACTTAGTTATTTAATACGTAATCCAAGACGAAAAAATCAACATTTTATTATTATTTAGAGCAAATGTTTGATATTAGTAATTAACGTTACATGTTGACTGCAAATGCAATTTTCCCAGGATAAATTTTCCAATGCCAGAATTTTTACACAAAAACAATGACAACCTCAGAGTGAAAAAAAGTTTGTGATTACAAAAGAGATTAATTTTAACTTAATATACAGGTGGTTATTCTGTAAGACTTGTTTTTAGGTGTTTTTCCCGTCAAGAGAATCCATCACCTGAGTTATTTATCGTGGTGTGCGTATTTTAAAAAATTATTTTTGCGACATGATATTTTTTTTCCTCATTTAGTGAACGAAATCCTCCAAAAAAACACCACATGAACATCAGAGAGAACAATTTTTGCATGACTTATTCAAGATCCGGATGGCAATTCGAATGGCGCCGCCAAAAATAAAATAAACAAATTTCTTAATTTCCCTCGCGTCCATTGAATCGGCGAACGAGGAAAATAACCTCTGGGGAAACCCCAGTCGGCATGGCAAGAAAAATAGTGGAATCGGATATTTTTTTCTGCGGCTTGTGGGAGTCAATAAACCGCTTTATCTGCTGGAGCGGAATCGTCCAGATCATCGCAACCGGAGGAGCGAAAATACACCGTAGCCGTTCAACGTTACCGAAGCAATCGAATCTCTGAAAAACCCTCAACCCAAACATCTGGCGGCCTTCTCACGCTCCTCCCCATTGAGTTCTCTCTCTCACGGTATTTCCATTTCCCTTTTCTCTCCTCGCGTCCCTGATTCGCCGAATGCATTAAACCGAGCGGACCCACGAGCGCCCTCTTGCCCTGGGACGAAACTCTCGCCACTCCCGCGAGAATATCCTCAATTACAGCATTCTCACATTCCTGCTGTGTGCTCATACCTTTCTGCATTTTTCCAGTCGGTATTCGCGCCCCATTCCCCTGCTTCTTTTTTTCCATTTCTACTTCTTATCTTTTCAGACCTCTACACCACCGCCCACCACCATTCGAGTCAGAAGATGCAATTTTGTTTTTTCAAATTACTTGTTGTTTGATTACGTAGTTAATTTCATATGTCTGCTGGTCATCCTCACATCAGAAAGAAACAATTCAGAAATATCATTATGTAAATTCCCAAATATGTAATCAGAAATATTCTCATGAATTTTTCTTCTTTAATTTCTAAACAAGTTTTTGGTTAGAGGGTGAGTGAATACTGCATATTTCTTTTTCTGACTGTTTTTTTCAATATAGCTTAAAAAAACCTTTGTTCTATGAGAGTAACACTCCTAGAATAATAAATAAATTTATTATTATTATAAAGCCGACTAAAATAGCAGGAATGGCCATAAAAGTAAGAGGGTTCAAACGGGCAAGTAGAGAATTTAAATTACTTGGGTAGTATAATTCAACCAAGAGCTATTGATAATTAAGTTAAATTTAAGAGAAATCCAAATTAAAATGTAATTGAAGGCAAAAAGACCCGTTTTTGATGCATTTCGGTTGCCTGGATGACCTTCGACTGGGAGAACGCTTCTAGTTCGTAAATATATGCGGGTTTCTCGAAGCTAAAACTCCAAGTATCTCTAATTGTAAGTCCACAAGGCCAAAGTTGGAGTTTAAGCCTCGGGCCACATGTGTTCCCGAGATTAGAAATGTTCTCCGAGTCGATCGACAACTGAACGACCGAACTACATAAACAGGGCTATGTTTTTCTTCGCTTTCATTGGTATATGGGATTTTCCTTTGATTTAACTTGGTCGGTACTCCATAAGAAAATGGACACAGTAAAAAAGATATTAAGAGGCGAATAGCGTGAGCGAAGGGAGCTTTTACTGATCCAAGAGGGTAGATGAGAGGGATCTTGGATGAGGATATAAAGAAAAGGCAGGTAAAGAGCTTGATATGGAGTGTAGAGTTGTAAGAGGCAGACATACACGGACTTAAAAAAAATGACGACGAGAATAGACTCCAAGTTTTTGGTATGGCGGGGAGTAGGAAGAGGATGGAAAACATGCGGTAATTTGAAAGAAAGTGCTCAGCAAGGTGGATGTGGGGAGGAAACTTCTGTATGAGAATTGGAAGAGGCAAAGTAGGTGAATAGAAGTGGAAATGAGTGTCGCAGGGATGTTCAAAGCCATGATAGAGGGCTAGAGGGTTGTAATAAGAAAATAATATAGGTTTTACGGGCGTTTTAAAGAAGGGTAGGCCGTGCGCGGATAAGAAGATAGAAATAATAGAGAGGAATAGGACTCTTCGCTCGTGTAAATCTGGAGGATTTTCTCGAACTTTCAACGAAAGTCAACTTAAATTGATGTATATGAAGGTAGATAATAGGTTAATGATTTGAAGAAATGATTAATAGTGTTCCTGCATCTACGAACTACCTTGCGGGCCACTGTACAGACATGAGTAAGCGGGTGTTGGAAAACTAATCAACTAAGTGCAGGTAATATGGAAAAAATAGGGTAGAGTACAAAAATGAAATGTATGTAAACACAAGAGAGCTAACGATGTAATTTTACTTTTCTGTTAAGTTTCCAAGAACTGCTGGCAACGCGATATTACGTTCATTCGATTTTTACAAATATTTGGCATATATTATAGAGCAATTATATAAATTCCACTTACTCCCATAAATAGTTATGTATAGAGTATGATGAGGTTATAAACTTGAAAGTATACACCAAAGGACAGAATACTTGAATTTAACAACAAAATTTACAAACTATTCTGAAAATTCGTTACATAGCCAGCGCTGCTGTAGCCAAAAAATTAAACACATCCCTGACAGTGCTCATGATGTTTCTCACGTTAATGTGACACTTTTAGTTTCTTTGTCCTCGAAAAACTCGAACCTAGGATTAAATTCAAGCAAAAAGAGTGATTTTTAGGCGTGAAAGGATACGAAGTTGGGGAGATCGTTTAGAAACTCAAGAGGACTCCTCAAATGAACCTACCGTTCAAAATATTTTAACTGGCAAATTATGTATCAGTTAAGGGCACCAAAACAGTTGGAGAAACAAGTAAAAGTATTCTTTTGTAAAATTCGTGGGCTATGCATCGTTCAATTGACGTCTTTCATATTTAAATTTGTTAATAAATGAACACTAGAGCTATGACTATAATTTATATTCCAATAACGTTCTCACTTTTTCAATTCCCGTATAATACAAATGATCGGATATACCACACGTATAATCATTTTAGCTTTATTATAAGAATGTTTAGTATTTATCCGTCCAATAGATGTTCCCTTAATAATCACGTGGCATCATTATAAAAGTTTATAGTTACTTAAATATGAGCGAAAACCTTGATGATAGTAAACAAAGTGTTACTGCGAGTTGTCTTTCAAGCACGAGAAGCCACGAAAAGGTCCCAATGGACGTCATAACGTTCTGCATTGAACGGTTCCAGGAGGATAAAGCATAGCTGTTTCCCTTCCGCCGTAGCTATTGGATTTTTATGTCTATCACTTCTCCTCAGGGAACTTTAAAAAAATGCTCGCTCCGATGCCTTAGAATATTCTCGTCGAGCTATGCGTGGTCGGTTTGCTTTCATGCCTTCGGCAGTCGTGAAACTATTCAATATCGCCAAGTTTATTTAATGGTGGATAAGTCGTCAGATTTCTCTTCGACGTCTCTACAAAGGTTCTCACAACAAAGCACCTAGAAACAAAGCATTTAGATATACAAAATGATGGTGCATGCTCAAAAATGAAGTGTTAGAGTATAATAATCCTCTTTATACCAGTTAAATTCAACGTGCAGTAACGACAGTTTTCTTAGACGCAACTAGCCTCGTTGCTATTGGTAAATAATGTGTTTTATAAAGTCATTTAAATTATAATCACATCTATTTCTATTAGATCGGGTTAGGTTTAAAAATAGGCTCATTTGTAATATTTTATTGTTTTAGTTTCTTTTATCCGTGTCCGCTTGAACCCCTATCACTAAATTATCATTCATGAGTGAGTTGACATCATTCAAATTTAGAACATCCAATTCATAAGTGAGCCTTTCTTTTCTTCAACAACTTAGTCATATAAATGAATGAGTTAGGATAAAAATTCTTTTGATAGGTATAACCCCCTCACATTATCGTGGATTTTTAGTTTAAGCGTAATACTTACTTCAAAAATAGAAATTATATAATCTAAGAATTTACACATTTATTTTTCATAACGATATATTCACAGCTACTACAAAGATATTTCTACAGTTTCAGCGAATCAATTTTGATCTAAGTACCATGAATTTTTGTTAATAAATATAATTTTTTCTCACGTATCTGTATAAGTAATAATAGCCTAATGTTTGCTTGTGAATGACTATTTATAGGCGATATCGCGGCTAGTCCCTGTATCCTAAAAAATTGGTTACTTTTAAGTGAATAAATGGGGTTCTATTTTTTATTCACCCCCATATAATCTCATGTGACAAGGGAAAACATCCGAGTTTGACGGAGTAAGAGGCTGCCATACGCCCCCTTTCCTTTTCTCACTAGCCATTATACGGTGAAGTACATAGCAAAGCAAAGTATCCTAATTAGAGACTCAACATCGTGGGTACACACCGGTTGCAGGTTGATATATCGCCTCAGTGAACCATGTAGGTCACATGGAAAACAGCAAATATTTGCAGACTCCGTTTACTAAAAATAAAACTAAATAACTTCATAAATTCAGTTTTAATTGGCAAGTTTAATTGCTAATATTAATTCAACGCAAGTACTTAAAGCTAAAGCATCACAAAAAATATCAAACTTAAGTTTTCCAATGAGAAAAGCTATACGTGTTGCCAGTCATACTCTTAAATTGCTTTAAACAGCTGCACCGCAACCAATAATTTATTATAATTCAGAATGAATACAATTAAAATTTCACGCAGAGTTATCATTTATAAAATTCTTTCTCTGGCTATAGCCAATGATTATATGCAAATGAGAGGTTACGCTGCTTTTTTTGCGTCTCGTTAAGCAGACTTCATTTGGGCAAACCCGTAGCTTAACTTTGCACGATATAATATACGAGGATCTTGCCTAAGTTACGGTTACCTCAGGATTTGTGATAAATCCTTTGTGGCTGCTGCGCCAAACAACCATATAAATGATTTACCTTTCCTGCGAATCGTATGGAATGTGAAAATAAATTACCAATACTTTATGGGGAAAAGGACGTTAACAAGAGAGCAATAAAAAATGCACCAAGTTCGTCTTATCCATTTAGAATGTATATTTTCACAATTTCATTAAATTCAAGATACCTGAAGGCTTGACAACCACTCCCCTGAAGATTTCCTTATGATACGCTATCATGAACTACTCCCGTCTAGTTTACCTACATCTACATCTACGTAGTACCCTGCGAGCCACCACGAGGGTGTGTGGCAGGGGGTGAAGATCACCAAACATGCACTATTGCCATGTAAGTAGGATATATAAGGTAGACATGCTAGAAAATAGAGTCACAGTTTATTAAATACTACAGTAGACTATTAGTTATTGCAAGTAATTGCAGTAGTAATTACAATAGAATATTAGTTACTACAGTATAGTACAGGTTAAAATCTACATAATAAGGAAGGGATTATTGGTAGTTATTACATGCATCATGCACTATAGACTATTCTAACTATATTTCACCTACCTATCCCTTTTGTTACGTTGCCTATTGTTCTCTCTTATGGTACGTGGGAAAAATGACATTTTAAATCTATCGGTACGACAATCTATCTCTCTAATCTTGTTAATATGGTCAAACCTAGCATAATACGCAGGGGTTCTTAATATATATCTAACGTCATCTGTGAACAAATCGGTTTCGAATTTACTTAGAAGGTTTAACCTAAATGCTAGTGCTGTATGAAATGATCATAATTCTATCGACTATTTCCCCCTCTTTCAGGCCTTCAACAGTATTCATCGAGAATAGAACATCGATATTTCTCGAAGTGGCAATGACGGTAGGACGTTTTAGGCGGCACGGGGTAAGGAATCCAACTTCATTTCACATGAGATTTTGTTTACACGTTAAATAGTTTTTGTACCATTTTTTAAAATAATTTCGGGCAGAAAACGAAGGCTCCAAAACTAAAATTACTCAGTTTCCTTGTAGGAAAGGTTTCTTAGAGCTTAAGTAAGTGACCAGTAAAATTTAAAAAATGACAACATATAGCTATTGTTACAGGACCAAGGTTCAACAGTTGCGTTTTGCACTTGTATGAATAAGGGTGATCAGTGTTTAATCCCTTGTACACAAAGTAAAATACCCAATCTTGCTTCAGATGTTGAGCATTAAGAATGCCCTTAATACTACCCGGGATATACCCTGAATGTATGTGATTTCAGGAAGTTGCACATAATAGCGCTCGTTCAAGACTTAATTCATAAGTGTATGACAAAAACCTGTGTTAACTTACGTAAGATCTAAAGAAAAAAGCAGTTAGTGGGGAGGCGTTGGAAGAAAAGCACTAAAATTCATCTTATGCAATACTTAAATGGCCTCAAAACTAAATTTCGAGTTAAACTCTAAGTAGAGGTGGTGATAATTATATTATAAGACCAAAATTTGAAGACCAAATTTTGAGGACAGTTTGGCAGTGGATTTTACATCAGAAGATTTTCTCTTGTATACATCTATCAATTTCTGACTGTAAGTATTGATAAGCTGACCAACAGCTCTGAGACTGAGGAATCTTTTTCCTTCCAATGCTTCCGTTTTATCCTCGCTACGGTTCGTTCAACTTCGTCCTTTCTCCCATCCCTCTTCCGTTCCATTCTCTCGCACAATTTTCTTCATCATTTCCCATCCCCACCCTTTTGTCACAGCCCCGGGGATTTCTTTCTCGCAGCGACCTTTTTCCCGAAAAATAATTGCGTATAAATTTAATTGCGCCCTCTTTCATGTTTTTTTTTCGAAAGTTCACTCGTTTATAAATTTTAATGCCCCGCACGGTTACGCATCGAGGTGGAAAAACGATGAAGAACTTGTGAGAACGGCGTAAATTAATGGCAGGTGAGCGTAAAATTCAGCCGGGGGGATTTCAATTAGCAGCTCGCCGAGTTTGGCGTATTCGCAAGAAAGAGGAAAGAGCTATTGCTTGGCTCTCTAAGTTACTCACAAGCGCTCGATCATGAATTTTTGTCGGTATTATAAAGGTTAAGGTTGGGTTTAATTGACCATTTCTGATTAATCATTCCTAATTTTAATGTCCTCTTCCTTCCTACCAGCTAATCTGGGTTTCTAATTTCCTCAGAAATCCCTCAAAATTGAATTTGTATCGGTGTTTTAAGGATAGAATATGGTTGACAATTTCTCCTTCGTTTTTTCTAATTTTTACGCCTACTTCCTTCAGCTCTATATTTACGTAGGCTCACTAAATTGCTCATAACCACTTGAATGTGAACTTTTATCCGTATTGCTCGTGATAAGGTTGGTTTTTATTGTGGTAACTGTTCTATTGTTAATAGAATCGACTCCTCATAGATTTGAACATACATGCATTACGACTGTTTAAAGTAATATCGGTTATTTACTAAAAAAGGCGTTATACCAATTCGCGTACGGTATTTGCCACTGAACGAGATCTTTGCTCTTCGTTTCGAACTGATAGAATCAACGGAAGCGTTATATATTCCTATTTAAGTAGATAAATGCCTAAGTAATGCTAACAGAACTAAGGGGGGGAGAAATGATACATTTAGAACTGACGTGAGGCCTTTACGGTTTCGTTACCCATTAGCGTTAGAAATATTTAAATAATCATTTAAAATTCTTAGCTAATTGCAAAAGGACAAAAATGCTATTTTCACAATGAACGACCTGTGCGATTAATAATGAGCAAACAAAATATTATTCGTAGCACAGTTTTAAGACCAAGCCCAGGTGTATAATGGCACCGTTTGAATATATACGAGATTTCTGGGAAACAAAGCAGCTGTTTGCAGTACGGGACAACATACAAGCGACAAAAATAGATGTTTATAGAAATGAGAAGATTTTTTCTCGATTTTCAGCCAAATTTATAGCATGAGAAATCAAACAACGAACCACCTGAAAGACGTGTGGCGCTAGGGTGGCCTGAGGGGTGAGACTAAACTAAAATGATGAATGTTGATGGATCAGTATTTCGCTGTTCTTTGTTTTTAACATTACAGGTACCAAGAGACAGGATTCATACTTTTAAAAATTCTTTAAACGATCTGCAAAAGCGAATGTCACCAGCTCGGAGATACAATTCTTAGCGTAAGAACTGAAAACACATGTGGGGATAGAATATGAGTGAGAAATTCCTTGGAAGAGTTCTTGGGAGGAGGAAATGACATAAATAACCATCAATTAGCAGGAAAGAAATTCCAGTCATTACCTAGGATGTATCAGCCTTGTAACGCACTATAATAGCAACAATATGGAATCATCATCATCAACTGGTATTTGCCTATTGGAAGGTCCCAAATACCAAAGCTGTCTCGAATTCGTCATGTAACTTCTTTTTATCTTCACTTCGTCAATCTTTTCCATACTCTCATCTTTTCTCAGATATTCACTTTGCAGTAACAACTCGCGAATGGGTATGCCAGGATAGACATAAGAGTAGACTAAACCGTGGGTATGAGTTATCTGAGGAGTGTTTGCGGAAAAAGTAGGATGGATAGGGTCAGGAATGAGTAGGTAATAAATGAATGTGGGTTAGATGCTCCAGTAATGGACGTGTATGAAAGGAATGTGCTTCGTTGGTTTGGCCACATTGAGAGAATGGATGATTCGAATAACGAGACAGATATATAAGAGTAAAATGAATGGTGTGAGAGGTAGAGGTAGGCCGAGAAAGTTGTGGTTGACTGTGGTTGAGGAAATTCTTAGGAAGAGGAATATTAGGAGTCTTAAAAACAGGAGGGCGTGTATGAAGCAGTGTATGGGGGTAAATGAGGCAAAAGAAGTTTGCAAGGATAGGTCAGAGGATAGGTCAGAATGGAGGAAATTATTAAAGCAGAGTTAGGTGTACAAATATGTTTTTATGAGTGAAACTTTGTGACTGTGCCAACCCCGGAAGGAAACGGTGTGATTGTTATGTGTGTATCTATTTTCTCAACACTGTTCCCTCGACTGCTATATTTAAAATCCTCTTCCCCCTTAAAATATGTCCATTACAGTTTTTTTTTCTCTTTTGTATTGTTTTCAGGAGTGTTCTTACCTGCAAAACTCTTCTTAGTACCTCCTCATTTCTTACTCTATATAAATATCTATCCACTCATTTCTTTCACCCTAGACTCCTTCACACCTATATCTCAAAAACATTGATCATATCCTGCTCTCATCTTTCTAAGGTTCACGCTTCGCGTCCGCACCACATAACACTCCACACACAACATTTCACCAGTCTCTTCCTCAGTTCTAGGTCAATACCGCTGCACAAAACATTTATCTACTTATAAAAAGCTTCCTTTCCCATAGGTATTCTTGACTTAATTTCTACCTCGCTCCTCCAATCTTCCGTCAGCATGCTTCCGAGTTATCTATACCTTCTAACCTGTTCTATTCTTCCCTCATTTGTCATCACATTCGCATTCCCTCCATGATTCACTTTCACATTTATGGAATAGTAGGAAGAGAAGCGTGCGGTAAGCCTCTTATGAGTTTGTTTTACATTTTACTCAATCCAAGGTAACATTTAATTCTCATAGATGATTGAGCGCCGAAACAAAGATATTCTGATATTACCTCTACCTTATATTGGGCTTTACACTTCGATAATTTTATCCGTCACAATGACCCTTTAAACATGACTCAGGGCCTAAGTGAAGTAATGAAAACTATTCAATCGATTATATGCATTCAAAATGATGATTTAACTATTTTCATTACGGAAAACAGTCTGGTTAATGAGGTTATATTATCCTATTTAGATTATCCCAAAAGAAATTCCAGAGTTACCATGGCTGAACATGATGAAATCAGGTGAGATGGATTGTTTCGAATAACATAATATTCTCATAACCTCCGCTCATCAGTGAGAAGCTCCGCATTCACCACATTAATTGTTATAAAAGATTAAATTGTTTTCTTCTAGATATTTTTAGGAGATTTTAAGGCATATATAGGGGAGGGATAATGGGTGGATCCTCGTTAATAAATGGCATAAGTCACACGGTATGGGCTAAATGAAAATAGATAATATTTTAAGCGGTTATAAAAGCAGAAAACAGAAGAAAAATGCAAAGATATATGCGCGTTGCCTAGCATAATTTTAAATGAAATATTTTACTATTTTTTAGGAATATTTTGGGAAATTTACCTTTACGAAATTTCACCTTTAAAAAAACTTCAGTGAGTTGTTTGTTTAGGTGAATTTATAATTCTTAACTCATACTCAATTAATTTTCTTTGAGTTTTTCTTGAATACAAAACTATTAAACTCGTCGCATTGAAAGTGAACCGTATCCGTGAATCTAGAATTTGGGACTTGCACAGAAACTAGGATTTGAATACATATGACATTGTTAAAGTTGTTCTAAGTGAAGTATCCCTCAATTTAAGTATGGAAAGCAGAAACATATTATAATTTTTTTCATTTGCGATGCATTGTCGATAGAGCGAAAACAGTTTCACAATATATATCCAAACGAAGATTCAATGAGAATGCCCACACAAGTACATTCCCCTTAATTTCGCATAATAATTAAAATATCCTAAAATTTTCAGTAACATATTTACGGCATAAGCAGGTTGTATAGGGAAAGGGTTTTGAAAGCCTTTGGTTGTATTTTACGGAAATAAATGCGTATGAAACTTGCGTGTTTCGTTAGCTTTTTCCACGATGAGCAAATATTTTGCAGTCGAATCTCAGTCGACTTTTTTTAGGCATGAATAAGATACTCGAGTAAATGGGGAGAGAGGATGGAGTACACCGAAAAAGCCATATGTGAATGTGATGGAAGAGTCGTAAGAGGAGAACTATTATGAAAATTAAGAAAAAGCATATTTAGGAAGTGATGCGTGAATACAACAAAAGCAAATAAATCCAAGAAAATGTAGAGTAGCAATATGGCGGGAATAACAATAATTTTAGCGAGGTTTCAATTCCAACGCTCCCTTATTTACGCCAAAAAAAACGGATGAAAAAATGAAACGGCCAAGGAAAACATTATACAACGCCGGATTACTTTATTTTTCTCTTAGGATATTATCACTCAGGAATTATTTAAGTGCCGCCAAATTTTAATTTAATATTTTAAACAATGTAACTTCTGGTACATCTACATCTACATACTACCCCGCAAGCCGCCTCAAAAGGCGTGTGGCGGGGGGTGTTAGGACACCAGCCGTCAACAAAAAAAAATCAAAGTTCCGCCTAGCATTTATTAAAGTCCTTAATTGTTCGGGGGAAAAACGAATTCCCATACCTATCCGTACGGAAAAATATCTCCCTTAACTTATCGATTCTGTCGGACCTGGAAATATAATGTGGTTCTAATATGATGTTCTCCGTGTCGCTCTGAAAGTTATTCATTCTCAATTGCTCAAGCAATCTAAGCCTAGCGCGTAGCCTCCGAGTCTCTAGCGGCTCCCACCCTAAATCTTTCAAAATCTGTGTAACGCTTTCTGTACGGCCGTAGCAGTTTTTCACGAATCGCGCAGCTTTCCTTTGTATTTTATCAAGTTCATGGACTAGGTCTTTCTCCGCCGGATCCCATATGCTCGCTGCATACCAGGTACCAGGGGACTCAGGGGCTCGCTGGTACCAGGGGAGTCAAAGTCTATACGGTAGGTGTCAACTTACGGGTGGGTATTGTATATCAAAGATGTGAGTTTTATATACGGAGTAAAAACTAAGTAATACTATTTTAAATCCGAATCAAAATGACCGAGATGTGAATTAACTGTGACCACATTTCTTTTTATCACAAAATCTTAATTTGATCTTAATCTTATAACGAAAATGTAAATTACCAGGTATTTTATAATTGGCTTAAAATATCAAACATCTGCTTTCAAAATAAAGAAAATTATTTTACAGCCATGCCGACAAAATTTTACAGTTGGGTGGAATGGGTTCATTCTCCATCCGATAAGAGCGCCACGATTTCAGCCAGAATGCGAAATCAAATGGTATTTAACTCTGAAATAAATTCACACTTATAAGATTTTTAACCTTTAAATCAGAGAGAATATTCACATGAGCAAACACCTTCTTCGCTTCACCTGAAAATAGCCACTAACAATCTTATTTTCATTATAATTCCTTACATATTTCTTTAATCTGCTATACTCGTTTAATCAAAGGCAAAATGGAGACATGTTCTATGAGTAGCTTCAGTATTCGTAGAATTGATTCTCTCTCGTTTTCTCATTAGAGTAAGCGAACCATCAAAGGTTTTGCCCCTTTAATTAAATTACTTAGCATATGAGCGCTTTTTCCCAGAATGAGCACAGCTGACGATGACTCCAATCGAGTGAGCGCATCACCCAGTCATTCGAGTGAATCGCTACTCCTGCACGGAATCCGACGGCCTTTGTATATCATGCTTGGCACTATATCAGTCTCTGCCAAAGTTTCTGCGTGAGACAGTTTAGCTCAATACGAAATACATAATTTTATTTGATTTTTTGCTCGAAGATAAAAAGAGCAAATAGTAACAACCTAAAAATATTACACCCAAAAATAAATAAATACTTGGCGCAGACGGAGTCTCAGAACTATAAAGCTGAAACATGATTTTATATATTATTTTTAAGGCCTCTCTTCCCTTCAATGTCATAAATATTTTCAATTTTACGTTTTTTCAATTTATTTAGGTTTGAAGATTCAGGTTCCACTCAAGTGTGACTAGTTACAGAGATAGCCATGAATGATACAAAAAGCAACCAAGAGACACGTTACAATTCCTAGCATCCGAGAAGACTTTCAATAAGGTAAGGCCTTCCAAGAATGCATATAAATAAGCTTATTGAAATTTAAACGCACTTAAGTATGATGTATAGGACGTAATATGTAATTCATGTTGGCTTATTTAAAAACTTGAGATTAGAATTTTTGGCATACTTCAGGATTTTGAGCATAATTTGTGAAACAGGAGATGCTATGATATTTCTGATAGCAATCAAATAAAAATTTCAGGATTTAAGGATGAAATTGAAAGCATAGACTTCAAGTAATGCCGTCCGTCCTTTTCATCCAAACTTTTGATTTCAATATCGTGGTCATCAAATGAAGTGTTGTGCATGATTGGATGGGCTATCCAATCAAGTTGCTTTTACGCCTTTATTTTGATGATAAGCGAAAATACATACAAAATTTTTTAGCCGTACATGCTTATTACTGCAAATTTTCATGAATTTGTTCTTTTTCAACAAAAAAATAAGTTTCCAATAAATAAACAAACAAACGCAAATTAATATGCGTCCCCAAAAAGTAGATCATAAGTTACCTTTTGATCACCAAAATCTTGAGATAAATTCTAGATCCTACACAATAACTTTGCACTCGAAAGTTACTTCCTCAAGTTTCTTCTACATGAGCTTGCGGGAAATTTCACCCTTATCAAAATTTTTTCACTAGTTTAGGCAGAGAGAATAGTTAGCTGATTGCACTGGCAACATGAAGCTTCTGCAAGTGACTTGCCTAAACTTTAAAAAGCGCCCTATACGGACTTATATTGCCGTTTATAAGTGAAATTGACATCAAAATCGCTCGCTCCATGCAACTTGAAAAATAAACTAGCTGATGTAAACTCACTATATTAATGGATGTTAATTTTTGTAATAACTTTAACGTGTTTCTACTGCTACATAAAATGTTAAATTATGGCTGCATGAACTCAAGGGTATCAAGAGAGAAAGTAAAATCATCTAGTAGATAGGTAGAAAAATCAAGTAGACATCATATTCTCTATCATTGATTTTTCTCTATTGAAATATTTCACCAAAGTTAATATTTTTAAAACTTTTTGAGTCACGTCTCTCAATCACCCCGTACCATTGTTGAAAAAAATGTAAGGGAGAGACACAGAGAAAGAACTGTTTTGGGAAAGTATTATATTCGGACGGCTTCATTTCTTCGGTGAAAACAAATGAAGCATCTCAGAAGAAATCTCAGTTTTTAAAATGAATCACTCGCGAGGATCATAAAATTTTTTATTGCCATATGTGGCGGTGAATCAAGGGAAGTGAGGGTACTGAGGACGGAGTCAGGAGGTATACACCTCCTGTTATACTAATTAGCTTACCGTCATTAATATTTGCGCGGTGATGTGAGAACATGTCTTTCGGAGTTGGCTCACATTTTACCCAGGCATCTAGATAGATATTCTAAGCACTACTTGGGAAGGTCAGCGAGATTTTTCATTTGTAATTATTCAGGCCACATTCGAAATATATTTTAAAATATCATCAGCTGTAAGAGGCAGGAAATAAAAAGGATTAAGGTAATGGCACATAAATATTGTTCAGTTAACAACTTGACCAATTATATTTCACCATGTATGGTGAAAATGCGTACACAAGAGAGAGTTTTTCTCGGCAATTTTGTTATGAGTACTACGGTGAGTGATGCTTTTGTTGAATGTACACTAACACACCATTAAATGTGCATTGCATTAATCGTAGCAAATTTTATATTTTCCTACTTAAATTTTCATTGAGTGCATACCCGTGCAATTTCCTTTGGAAACCTGCGTCTTTTTACCGGCAAATATTCCAAATGTCGTGAGATAAATGGTTGTTTACTTCGAATCATTAAAGAGGTTATATATGTTTCTATATTTCTATATAGAGAGGTTAACTCGATGAACTTAAGACTAAATTATATTTAAATCAATTCATCTTAGAATGCTTTCATCACCATACTTCAGCTTTCATAGAAAAGTGATTTGTTGAAATTCAAGACATTGCAGTGCTGGGAAAATAGCATTTTAATACATGAGTCACTCCTATTACACTTAAAGTAGCTATTACAAAAATTAGGCAGCGTAAATAAAACATCTGACTTTTAATCGTATACCGAGGAATAGCTTCCAGGAGATCTCTCTTCTATACACGAGAAGAGGATCTTTCCTATGCTGCCTTTTTAGTTTCATTAGCATTATATTTCTCCAAAGTTACCTGAATTCCATTAGGAATTCAATATAAATAATTTATGATGCTAGAAGTTGAATGCTGAAGTACCCTAAAAGTGAGAAATAAATCTCAGCAAAAGTTAGACCTTTGAGAAACTTAGCAACTAAAATATTTCGTTAGCACCAGAGCATTAAGTTCACCTATTCAACATTTCCTTGGAAATGCGTTATGTAAGTAAGGGTTTTCTTCAAAGATTTTACCGTGGGCGTCTTCACACTTTTGTACGTGAGTACCAATTCTAGTTCAAAAAACAAAAAAAATCTATAACATAGAATTATAAATGAAAAAGAAAAATTTCAACATTTCGTCCAAATACGGATGAAAAATTAAGTGTTAGTAGGCAAATAATTGATCAAATGAGTGAGTCAGATTCAGTCGACAGAATCAGGAGTGCACGGTAATGGTTTATATTTGGGGGGTGTATGGATATACGGGACCCCTGATTGCGCTTCAAGGGGCAGAAATACGTACGAATGCAAAAAGATTTATCTTGCAATTATAAATTTAAAGAAGGATCACGGTAGAGAAAATAAAAAAAGCAAAACTGATGATGATTTTAAGTGACCATACGCTAAATGGGGAGTTGATTCCTTCCCAGCAATCCAAAGAGGAGGAGTATGATTGCAGGATAATGGTGAAATATATATGGGCTAAAGTGATTGATTTAGAATATAAAAGGAGACAACGATGCAGAATATTGCCATGGCTGATGGATTTTGGTTGAGTAAATAAGTAAGAGATACTTTCCTAAACAATGTGGGTTTAATAATTCATAGTGATCATATTTACGGTTCTAAAATACGACAAGATACTGTAGGTGTCTTAGAGAACCAGTGAATTACGGATACTCCGGGATAACTTCAGTTAATAAAAAAGGGAATGATACAGAGGATGAATGCATCACATACCTAAGTAAGGATATACCAAAAGATAGAACGAATGAGGCCACAATGCGGGTGAACGAATATACAAAATCAAGAGAGAAAATTTGTCTTAAAAGGGGTGAAAATGGAAAGTGTACCATCTTTCAATGGCGATAACTCATAACTTATACACGCAATAGTTCCCGCCATTGAATTGATAAAGGATCAAGACATGAAGAGATTGAAAATGGTGAAAATGCTGGAGGGAAAGTCTTCAGCAGTACTTTTAGCATATGAAGGAGAAATTGTTTGTCTATGAACGCAAACATTTTAGCATGCTAAGTTGTACTCTTACCCAGATAAGATATAATATGCGGTATGGATATGAAAGTATAGTCATATGAGCAGCCAAGAGTCAGTGGTCGTATAGCATGAGAAAAATGTTAAGTACTATGTATTTCATCAAGTCAGAGGGATGCGATAATAAATAAAGAGGTGATTAGACAACGTGTAATGGAGTCTACGGCTAACATAGGGAAGAAGCGTTACACACTAGTTTGACAATATAGGGAGAATGATTGAAGGCTGAGGGTTGAAGGAAGCACGCAATGAGGGAGGAGTGAATGATGTGAGACGAAGGGATGTACCGAGACCACCATGGGCGAATGTGGTACAAGGAACATCTAAGATAATAAATGTTGGGATATTGAAGAACAAGTGGGTGTACCCAAACAAATACAGGAGTGTAACTAAAGCAAAAGAAGTATGCAAGGACGCAAGGATAGAGACGCTATCAAAACAGATGCAATTTTCACAAGGTTTTCAAAGAGAAATAAGATTTTTGACTATGTCAACCCCGAAATGGAATGTCGTGATGGTTATGTTATCACTTCTTCCTTGTCAAGCAAATATTTTAACCCTACCTCATCGCAATAATATATATCTTTTCACTCCCCTCTTTCGTTCCCTCATTATATGAGTAAACTGCTGCATATTTTAAAATCATTTGGTGAGGATATTTAAGACAATAATCCTGGATCGCTGAGTTCTTGTATTTATGTGGTGTCCCTATATGAAGACTAATGTGCGGTAATTTGACTCTAATGAAAGAAAAGTTGATGCATCCCGTGAGAAACTTAGTAATCATTTTGTCTCAATAATCTTCAAGAAATGTTGAAATGCATAATTTCGCAGGGGTGGAGAGGGATGATGCAGATTAGCTCACATAGACATATCGAATCTTCGCAAGACTATAGAGAAGCGCATCGTCCCATTTGAACCGAGTGAAAATATGACAGAACAACGATAACTCTTGAAAATGATATCTTAATAGAATCTACGTTGGCGGCCTTGAACTCTGCTGCTATTGCGAGCGGCGTACAAGAGAAGAAGAAGGTCATCGAAGTCAATCACCAACTCCGAAGGGCATCGCCCGGCTCAGACCCAAGGATGGCACCGTATAATATGCTTCCCTCGGACCACCGTCCCTACCCGCCATTGAAATTCATAATTTTCCCGCTCTACGGCGATATTAAATTTATGCATACCGTCCCTCCTCTCTGATCGGAGACGGTGGGTGAGGTTGGGGGAGAGTTGAGGGCAATTATTTTTAGTCCAGGGGTTGAGAGAGGAAAATGGGTTTTTCGTACATTTTTTTCGGAAGGGTAAGCCCCTTTTCTTGTGAGAACTGAGTGAAAAAGAAACAAAAAAAAACGGCAGAGATGTCGATCAGGGTTTTCAAGGGTGAAAAGTGAAAGGAAAGTATATAGGAACTGTCGATGGCAGCGACTTTAAACCGATCGCATGCCCACTTTTATGCGTCGCTTCACACCCCCCTTTTCACTCAGTCTCACACTTCTGCCCTGCTTTTACTTATTTTATTATCCCCGTTATTATTTTTTTACGAAAAAAGGTCCCCAAACTCTTTCCTCCCATGGCCAATGACTTAAGACCATCACTCCCTCAACACTATACACGCCTCCTCCTCTCCTCAAACCCAAACTCTTTTGCCATCAACGCAAAAAAGAAACAAAAAAATGAAGACGTTGCTCCTGATTTTTTTATTTAGTCGACCTCGCAGTTTTATAGAGCGATAGGTGTCCAAAAGGAACCGCTCTTTCCTCCTCATTCTCATTCCCTTACTTTTCTGCATTTTTTTATACGACCAGAAATTTACGATAGAGTATTTTTTCTCCTGTGCGAGAAGGTCCCAAAGTAAGGGAAACTCCTCTTTCTTCCTCCGCGCCATAACAACTTCCCTCCCATCCTTCCCAAGACCTTTCTTTGCCCTCTTGTGCCCAAGGCGGCGCGACCTAAGAAAATGCCATGTAGGCTACGAGGAAGGGGAGAATTGGCAGCGAGAGTTAATTAGGTTCTCCAGGAAATATTTGCTGGTCCAATGCATGGATTTTTTTTCTCAAAAAGGGCAAAGGTGGATCTTTTTGTCAGACCAACGAGAGCAAGAGAAATGGAATCATCAACCTACCTCTAGGTCAGACTCGGCTAGTGAAGGCTAACAATTCCTTTTAAAAGGGTGGTTCTTCGTCCCCAATTGGCTCTGTTTGCATACAAGCAGAAGACCAAACTTGCCAGTGGATAGAAATTTTAAGTACGGTGTTGAAAGAGACAAAGTCAGTCCCCTCCTGTGTAAGATACTTCTATATCTCAATAGTTAACATGCCCTCTGGGTACTACAAAAAACTGTAATGTAGAGTGCCACGCGTTTAGTGCTTAAGTTAATAAATTGATTTAGTCATTGTATTGAAATTCATAACTCACAATTGATCAAATTTCGAAGGGAATAGAAAAGCAAAACATAATGCAATCATACCCGAGCTTAGTACCGGGTAAGGTCAGGAATATTTATCAACAATATTGGCCACATGAATTATTGCAGGAGTTCTCCAAGAATATTCAGGATATGATTTCACAGCACAAAGTCAGAGCGCTTAAACCTACCAACTGCTTATAATGTGTGTAGAAAAGATGAAATTTATGATAGAAAATAGAATACACACTGGTAGTTGCTATTTTAAATCAATAGTAATAGATCCAGGCTTACCTTGACCTAGAATGATATTCATGCAGCAATCTCATCGATTTGCCCGGTCCTGTGAGTAGTTTACCTTTTTGTGTGCTCATCATTGGTGCTGGTAGAGGAAAATCCGCAGCCCTCGTCGAAATTATCACGGAGTGTTTAACCTTGCCATTGCTGCAGCTTTAACCAGTTATATTCCATTAAAAATACAGGACTTTGAGACTACTCCTCCAATAATCTTCAAAATTAAAACATGAAAGAAAAATATAATCAAAATAATTGATACGGAAGAAATTGATAAATGAAAACATTAAAATATTCCACATAATAAAAATCAACAATGCAAAACTAATAATAAAAAGGTAGAAAAAATACGGGGTTTTCAGCTTACTATACGAAACCAAGATGTTAAGAGAAAAAAAGGACAGAGGAAAAGGCCATTCACGATTTTTTAAAATTAACCAATGTTTTCCGTATTTAATTTTCATGTAAATATATTTCAATAATAAGGGTCAAGTATAACCCATATAACTACAGTAAATGTGCTCAAAAATTAAAGAAAAATGCTTGAAAAAGAAACAAATTGTGCAATTCATTTACTATTCCATAGTCCAAAAAATATTAGCAACGAAACCGTCTATTTTTAGTGTAGAACAATTTTTTATTTCTTCATGGACTTGATGCACACCATATGTATTTTTTGGTTAACATCTCTATAATTAAATATTCCTTGAAATAAAAACATCGTTCATACAATTTTTTCGCAAGTTATAATGTCAAGGTAATTCAATAAATAAACTTTTGTGCAATATATATGGCGCAAATCATTTTCATCCAAATTCATTTTTCATTCTTGAGGCACACGCTGATACCGTCTAAACCACCGTCACAGCAGTCCAACTCACTAACTAACAACTTTATCCAAATCGTACTGTTACTTTAAATATTTCCAATTTTCAAAATACCAGTTTCCTCTGATCCAATCTCTTGTGCGCACAGTGCATTCATCTTCATTTGTTTCAAAAAGTTTTTAAAGTCTGTGGCTAGTCGACCATTCAAAAATAAAAAATGTTTAGTTCTTATCACCTTCATTTCAATTTTGATACATTTGGAAGGACACCTCACATTACCAAGAGGATTATGAAACATGGCGCAAAGAAAACACTCGATCAACTATCGAATACAAACCGCGGGTAAAAGTTTTTAAAATAGTTTTAATAGCGCGTTCAATCGCACAAACTCGTCCGTAAAATGTTTTAAATGAACCTTATCACTGATGAAGAAAGGGCACAATCCATATGTATAAGCAAACTACATAACAAGCATACAGAAACATGGAACCATTAAAACTTGATCATTTACAGGTGAAAGGCCGGAACGGTGTCTCTCGAGACTTCAACACCTATTTCATCACAGTCCAATCATCTATAAATAATAAATTTTATTCTTTTGGAGTCACCTCTTCTACTTTCAGCGAGAGAACTCACCATCCTTGGCACGAAAGTAATGTAAATCTGTTGATAATTGATTACCATTTTAACGGTTGGTTTCTATCTACATCCAGTTATTCATATCGGCCATATATCGCCTGAGCCAGAAGACTTATGTCATAGCCACTCACACTCAAACAATAAACAACATTGTACACACATGGTACACAAAACACAAAGTAACCATTTCATTAAGTCAACAGGATGATATTAATTCTCGCAGACTGGTTCACACCGTGAGTTCCAGTTCAAAGCTCTAAATTCACTCAATTAACCTTAAATATGATACAAAACTTTGTTTCGATATGATTTCACAATTTAACATCGAGACCTGCTCACCGTGCAATTTTTGTCATCCCCAAAGCCGTCAATATTTACGAAAACTACTTCAACGGCGTCTGCTTTACACTTCCAATTTTTTCGATTACATCACGGAAAGTCAGGGGAATCGTCCATTTTGCAGATTTATAAAGCATCCCAAGTACTCAGCATAGTTCCGACAGCATGCTCTGGTTTCCCTCCAACCTGTAAAAAATTAATATTGTTATCATTACTCATTTGAATAAAAGACGATAAATATGTTGAAATGATATTTAAACTGATTTGGCGCAACGTTTTACAAAGAATTCCTTTGGATAATAATTGAATAATGGAGCATAAGGATTGACTAAAAAATTTCAGCAAAAATTAGCTATTACTATAATAGCTATTGTACATGTGTATGCATCAACAGCAGACGTTGAGGAATTGCCTTTTCGAAGTGACTTTAAAGTTGAAAAAGCCACATATTTGTACACGGCGTCTCGGTGGCTTTACGTCAACGGTATGTCTTCTCACATTCGCATGATTTTCAAGGTGAATGATCAGTTAAAATTTTTTCATCGTCTTTCGCAAAAGAAATTACCAAATACTTTCTCAAACTATGAAAAACATGTCAAACATTTGCAAGGAAAAATATTGATCAATTTGATGAATGCAATACCGCTCTATGACGTCATTCGCAAGGAATCCCGAATGCGTTGTAACCACACCGCTAAGCTAACTTTTAAGAATGGATATTCCACTGACGTAACATTTTATTCCAAACAAAATTCTTGCATACTAAACAATACAAACTTCAATTATAAATAAGTTTTGAAAGTTGGACCAGCTCTCCATTGTATCGAATTGTCACCTCCGGATACCGGCTTCACGGGTTATTGAGACAATGGCCTTTTTATTTCGGAGACCAATGCAACGGCGGAGAAACATTTCACGGATCAGAACATTAGCGAACACATGAATAATTGATGGTACACAGGCCGGAGCAGGGGAATTAACTGGAATACGGATAGGCAAAACGTGCTTGTATCCACACATTCGGGTGATTAATTCACCGACACCTCTGACGATACTACGGGAGATGATTAGGGAGTTACACGGTCGCCATTAGGGCGAACTACAAAATATCGGAGTCGCATGAAAGTATAATTCTACTTCGCTAAATCTCTGCTAAGTAACGCATCCAATAAGTGGAATGAATGAAGTGTTATTTGTTATGGCAGAGATGACGATAAAGTGAGGTATACCGGAAAAGATAACATAGTACTCCAAAGAGCGAAATAAAATCAAACATTCTGCGGTCGCTGCTCTTAACTAAAATGCGTAATATTAAATAGATTCGGCGAACGCATTTTGATATTTATTTAAACAAGTCTTCACTTGCATGCATAAAAGATGCCGTTTCAAACTGTTGCATATAACAAACTTGAAATAAAGGACAAAGATATTAACAGGTTATCATTATATTGCCAAACACAGAAAAAGGTACAACAGATCGAGGAAATTGTTTCAGAGAGTGGGATAAAGCTAAGCTCGATTTCACGGCATAGAGAAAGGATTGCAAGTGGGAAGTTAACTGAGTCGAGAGGACGGGCGGAATAAATGCGAGCGCTTGGAGGGCGATAGGCAGGAATAAACACTTGGAGTACCTAAGAGGCGAGTACAGGTAAATATAAGGTATTCTGAAATTATCTAGTAAAGGCAGTATGTAGTTAAAAATATAATATATGAATTTAAAAGGTTTTTAGGGTGAGTCAACGAAGATCAACGATAGGTGAAAGAGGCAGAATAGCAACATGATTTTCACCGGAGAATACAGACTGATTGTACCTATTTTAGCAAACCTTTACAGCCGAAAAATTTTACGTAAGTCGAAGACAATTTGAACCATTTTGGGGAACTATGTGAATCAAAGTGAGGAATAATACTTAAAATGTAAGATTTTAGTCAATTCTCGCTTCTCTCTCTTCTCTTACTCCCGTAAATCGGAATAGTGTACCTGGGGAGTTCATAGCCCGGATGTGATCTGAGAAATTGAGTTTGTAGGCTGATATAATTCGAATATCTTCCATCGATGTAGCTCTATATATTTTCATAAAACGCAGCTTTATAATTCTGATCCAAAAATAGAGAATGTTCGATATTTTTAACAAAATAATCATTGTTAAAGATTTCGAACAATTTTTGCGATCTTTTGCAACATTTCTATCGTATTTTTCTACTTTGCTTTTCTGTAAACGCAAGTCTATAATTTTCATCTACATATATATAATAAATATAGCAAAGGAAATAATTTCCGCAAGACATTAATCACCGAATCTTAATATTTAGAAGCCAAAGCCGTTAAATCCATCAAGTCGTTAATGGATTTCGTCAGCATAGATAGGTAATGTTAGAAGTGAATACGTGTATAAAGCGAAGTGGAATTGACAATCCTTAGAGAAATAGGTCTTCTTCTGTAGTTTGAATTCCCTATGCAATGAGCGAAAATTCAAAATCGGAAGGCAATGGCAGACGGATAAAAAATTGCAACAATATATGACCAAACACAAATTTTCAGATATTTTTGATTAGTGAAAATGAAACAACTATTGATTGCAACTTAATCTATTTCTCATTGGACACATATCGATAAATTTTCAAAATATTTCTACAATGAATTCTACACATTTCCTTCCTCATAAATTTCTTCACCGGTTATAGTCATTCTCATATAAGTGCATACTTAGTTCATAACATGCGGTAGGAAGTATCCAGTAAAACGTTCATTAAATGTAAAACTTCGTAAAACATATGAAATTTCTTAGGACACAACGGCAATAAACAGATTATAAGCATAAATTTAAACAGGTTTTTAAAAATATAATTCACAAATATATTGCAGTGGGCTTGCATTTTAAGAATTGCTTCGGAAATAGATTATTCTAATTTTAAGTTTTCATAAAGTTTAAAGGGAGTGAAGACAGTAGATTAATTGCCCAATTTTTCAAGAGAACGGGACGGATAAAAAGAAAGGCTAACATTGTCAAAGTGCAAAAATGTTTCAAACCTGATAAAATACGGTGAGAAGTTTTATAGGCATCGAAAAACTTCCCCGTAAAAGTGGAGAAAAAAGAGACAACTTCCTGGCGAGGTAAATGAGCCATTCAGGATAGAGTTCAGGGCAACAAAGAGGGTATGACGACCATGGATGATTGAGGCGTTGACGCAGCAGTAAAGGTCATTAAAGCTATTGTCTGAGATGCAGAGAAAAGAAATTTTTTATTAAGTCGTTTTACTCATTCACATTAATATTTAATCGATTCTCTTCTTCAAATCATCTTTTTGGCTCACGGTTGCGACAGTATTTTGTTCCTCTTTATTTCCTGACTTTTTATGTTTTCCAGGTTCGTGAAAACATTTTTCATTACCTATTAAAACATTAATAACTACACCCTCAGCAGTAATTCACTGTGCCTATCAATTGCCTACTTTAAGGAGGAACTAGTAGACAGTAGATACTTTCAGAAAACAGTAAATAAAGGTTTAGAAAATATTGCATGCAAATCCGATAGAACAAAAAATATTTATGCAGTAATCCGACATAATTCGAATTTATGCCACACGCAAAAAATGGGCTATTATTTTACCGTCGCACGGGAAATAGCATTTCGGCAAAATTTACAAAAATCTTAATTACAACAATTCAACGGAAAAAAAGGTTACTTGCTAATGTCTGCATAATTACAATCGGCCCCGGCATTCTCTCTATATTTTGCCTCGAACTCTGGGTCGCATGCTTTTTGCGCCAAGAATAATCTAACGTCGCCGATGACCGATTGTAAAACTACCTTGTTTAAAGGAAGTTCCAACCATAGTTTATATACGTGTTCTCATTCTCTAGATGTTACACGGGGACATTTCCAGAGGTTTCCCCAGGCATATACCATGTGGGAAAGGAAGTGAGGGATAAGAGATCGGCGCCACAGAGAATATGGATATATTTTGGGCCGTTGCTGTACTGTCTGTGATAAGTGAATAGAAGCTTATTAAAAAATATTGGTTTCATAAGTGGAAAAAAGAAGCAGTTCTTTCTGTCACAAGCCGTATGCCGACGCAGTTTAGCTAAAACAGTATTATATTTTATGGAAGAAATTTACTATTTGCGATTGGTAATAAATCATAGCAAAACGTTCACGCAAAATATTTTTTTCAAGTATACAAATAGTAATGTTAATCATTGGGTTTTATGGAAAAAATGGAAAATAACAAAAACCCAGGTTATTATTCAAAATCTGAATTTTCTGGGCTTTCGTAAATCCTTCTTACTGTGATGACATTTCATTCCAGATGTGCAAAAACCCCGCAATGTTATAATTTATATAAACCTAACTCCACAGCGGTTTTGTTATTTTTTAAAATTTGGAAGTGTTTTTCATGTTGTGAAAATGATAACTTGATTTTTAATTACACTGTTATTCAATTTTGAGTGTGTACAGCAACGTTTTTCATAAAAAGAAATAAACCAGTAAAATAACTAATTATTTTCGATTGCATTTACCAACCAAAAACATCTCGGTGATTATATTTATTCATATTTATTCATACAAATATGTAAATATAAATGAAAGTTATGTATAAATTCCTCAAGCTATGTTTTAATTGGAGTTATTGCCAGCAGGGAAGGATACTATCTAAATTAATTTCAGCATATAAATTCCTACATTTAAGAGTTTCTGGGATAAAATTAACGAGAAATTATGAATATGTGTTCAAACCATAACAAGTTCTTTTTCTCCCAACAAAGCTGGCTTTCCCACCCATGCACGAGTTCATTGCAAACATCAGCATCTTGAGGAAACCTTTCAGCCAGGTTAAATGACGTCTGTTCAGCGTTAACCAAAAGATGTCATAATCTTTTCGTTCACTAAACGTCAACTGAGAAAACGGGTTTTACGAATGACGGAAGGCATTTCTTAGCGCTGTAGAGGACTTTTTTCTTGGTTTTATGGGTTTTCAGGGGATAGTTTAATGTTAAAATATTTTATTAGTTCATAAAACAAGTCCTTAGAGCAACAGTTCAAGTTTAGGTGTCGATAGTTTTGAGGTTAATGTTAAATGCAAGCATAATTTTATCACTTGTGATTACCAGTAGCATGGTAGCATCGTACTCAATATGATGGTAAATTCACACAAAATAATTGATCATGCGGATAGCCGAGGTGTATATATAATTTGAATGAGATTTTGGTCAGATGACGTCAACAGGCGAATGAATGAAGTATCATACGTGAAGTGTAAGATATAAGAAGGAATGGATTTTATGAAAAATTCATTAAAATGTTAGAATGCTTTTCGAGGGTAGGTATACCTATAGTTTACCGCAAAAAGTCATTTAAAGGTTTTAGCAATCTTGTTCATCAGTTTTGATTTTGTTATTACTTAAATACTAAATATATGGAGAAAAATGCATTACACTTTTCAATTTCCATTCATTAGATTAGTCAATAAGTTTTAACATTCACACTAAGATGGCATATTAAAATATAGTTAGAATTTGGTCAATATTATAAATATAAAGTAAAATGATTAATTTAGCACCTATTTAACATTATGAGTCAGACTAAATTTTGACGTCTGATTTCTAACATATTTCAATAAATTTTCAATTAGAAGTATATTGAAGTGTATTCCTTCGCAATTTAAATTGAGACATGCATATTCCAGGGTATAAATGAATACCAGATCGATGCTGTGGGCATGCAGTATTTGAGAAATACTGGGGTTGAAGACAGAGAGATAGGGCGTGGAGTAAGTGGGTCACGAAAGCATATGGATCACTTGGCCCCGTAACGGACAACAGTGGAAACACACCGCTAACGGAGCACCATATGGTGCCCATAGCAATGAGTGGTATCAATGTATAGGAAGGACTCAAGAGAACATAGGCAGATGCGGCATAAATTGGTAAAACAAAACCCTGATTATCAGATCAAGATAAAGCTTACGGCTGTAATTTCACTCCTTTCAAAAGGGAGGTATTTCTCAAGTTATATTACTGTAATTCAAGTCAACCGGTGGCTACCGAATAAATTCCAAATTGCATTTGGACAAAGAAATGAGTTAAAGCCACAAGTGTCCGGGAATTTAATGGAATACTCAAAATGATAACAAAGAAAAAGAAAGCAATTTAAAATGATAAAACGACTGAAATAATACCACAAAATCATCCGATATAGGTGAAATATTTACATGAACAACATTGAAAACGACGAATTCCAAATTTTCATAGAAATATATATCATTATAATGGCAGGTGCTGCACACTATAAGTTTCAGTTAAATGCTTGAGATACTTTCTTGAAAATACTTCATGAAGGCATCAATTGGCCGTCAATTTCTGATAATTTTGCATTTAATACAGAAGAAAAATAAACTTTCATGAGTTCACCGCGCAACAAAAAGTAAAATACAAACATTCATAGCTCCATTGATTTCAATATTACACGGGAACTACCACAAATGTTACCTCAAGTCATGGCAATTAAGAACAAGAGACATTTTTGTAGACGCCCGTAAGAGAAATTGAATTTAGACGACAATAATTAGCAGAAAAAATTGAAATTATCACAGAAATATTCATTCGCCCGTGACATAAAATTTCTTTAGACGAAAAAATATACTTCTTAGCGTTTATACCTCATATGAGCTGAACTCATAATTAACGCTGAGAAGTATTTTTAACGATCCATTAAAGAGGAAGGTTTGAGTTAATTGCTTAATAATTCATCCAGAGGTTTACCATTGGCTGAGATGTTACCACACATCACACATTAAATGGGATCGGGGAACTCAGTGGGACCAATTTTGAGGCATTAATTTCAGTTCGAGCCCGTGGAAGCTCCGGAATGAACTAGCGAGTGTAAATATGCCTTCCAAGTGAAACGGACAAAGACACACTGTTACAATTCCGCCCCACAGGTAGGAGGTAGAGAAGTTTGATTTTCTCATAAGACACGAGATGTAGAGGATTGGCGACAGGCACGTTTATATCAGATACGCGAACAAATGACACACTTAGAGAGTACGGGACTCGGGAAGGGCAGGAGGTGAGAGGGCTCCGAGACTTTGCTGAGGAAAATGCACAGAGAATACACAATTATCCCAAAGTATGACGACAATCGAATCGCGTTATTTTCATTTTTTATGTCTCCATAAAGCTTACTCGGTTTATCTTTTCAAAGTGACACAGGAAAACTAGGTGCCAAAGCTCATTAAAAGTTGCCTGGCATTGAGTCAGACGAGAGGTTTTCGCCGTGCAAAATTTAAAGAAAAAAGTAATAAGGACACGTGACTTTTCTTCCCTTTCATACGGGCCAAGGGTTGTAATTTTTCATTTAATCCACATCACTCTCTATCTCCCTCTCAACCGTTATGGGGTTCACATCCGGCTGCACTCGCGATTCGGTATGCTGTTTCCATTCCTCTCTCACTGCACCATGCATTCAAATCCACGGAAGTAAATGCGAGCTCACACAGTCCTCAGCTAGCTCCACGACCTCCATTGTTATCCGCGCAAATAACAGAACAAAAAATAAATGGGGAGTCAACGATAATTTTTTTCCTATCGTTCTCGACCGCTTGCTTGTTTTTTATTGCAAACTTACACCACCGATCGTGACAGTTCATGCTCGGACTAGTACCCTCCAGGGGGTTGCTATCAGGAAAAGAATCTCCAGGAAATGAATTCATTCCTCGTGGATTTTCCTCCTCAATAATAACTCCCCCAGGATACGCTAGTGGAATGTATTCGTGATTGATGACCATTCAACCCGATGCGCTAATTAAGGTCGCAGCCGAAGTTAGAACCAGCATTAATGAAGAGGGCTCTTTGAATATCGTGTCACCCGTAGTAACAGGCAAGGAAACATGAGCTGCAGTGACAAGAGAATAATGTACTCGTGACGGCACATGCGCGGGAATAATAAAAACAGCATTGTTGTCATCTGAGCTGAAGGTAATATCCTATTTTTCCACAGCGAAAAAAATCTCCAATATCTATCAATTTTACTAATTAGGAAGGCCGAAATGAACGCCAGTAATAGAGAACTTTAAGTGATGGGAACTGGCCGTAGTTATCTCCGATTATTTTCGGAAATAGTACACGGTTTAGAGCTCGGGTTTTCAGTGGTTGAAACTAGATCACAAGTTGAGGTAGCTGTTACATGAATACAAAAGAGGATTAATAATCTAAAATACAGGATGAAAAAAGAATATGACATGAAAACAGTTATTCTTCGATATAGCAAATGCTAAACTTTGCAAAACTTTCTGACTCCACGGGTCCACTGCTGCCTCGCATTTAGAAAAATATACGGTAGTTCCTTAATCTTTGGCATGGATTGAGCTATGCTACACGAGCATCGGTTTTAAATCAAAATATTTTTCATTCAATTATGACCCGATGAAAAGTATACCCCCCGGACCAATCTAATCGAGAAGGAGAAATATTAAAGTAGATCGAAATCAGAGTCGATGAACATGAGGATGAAAATATCGATAACTTCATCCGCTACATATCTTCTGAGTTGGCCTTCCTCCATGGAGGATAACCAAAGTTTTTAAATATTAACTTTAAACAAGTATGAAATAAGAGGGCACAACGTTCGGCCGTGTATGGTTCACACCCACAAAATGCTACAAACCGATATATCATGGAAACGTTTCGCCTGCGTACATCGTTTCATTCGACGTCATGTGCGCTATATTCGACTGACGTATTCCGTTTTTGGACAACTCTGATCCTTTGGTAGGAAAGGTCCAAACGTCAAATTCATTCCGAATAAGAACCATTCCACTCGTTTGAACTCTTGTTAACACATTTAAGACGGCTCACGAGTATACTCGGGTATAGAGCAACACTTGTAATGGATTGAGTTACGAATATGCACGTGTTTGTCACTTTTAATATTATCATTTATAGTTAACATTTGAAATGGAACTATAATACGTAAATGGTGCATTTTATGCATAGTTGGCACGACATTTTCTCAGTATGCATCTCCTGTTGCTAATTTTTTAACTCTGAAAGCTTCGAATGATTATTATAAAACAATGATGGGAAAGTTATCAATAATTGAGGCAAAGGAGCATCCGGAATAAATTACCCTAAGGAAGAGAGAAAATAAAGAAAATTATCTCCGTAGAGTACGCATTAAGCTAAGCTGATTTATATCCACATTTTGACCTAAGTTAGAATCTGTTCTCTTTGATTCCGAGGACCATTAGAGAATGAAATACCCCTGGATCATCTTCCGTGACTAATGGGATATGTTTGCCACCATATATGAACATTATGACTGGTTTCAGGGGACATTCTGTAGAAATAATTAAGAGAAGGTATAAAGTGCATCTGTAATAATTAAATGACCCAGGAACTTTGCAGTAGAAAAACCTCCTCCTTACTCTCCCTAACACATACATCCTTCAATTCGAACTATTCTTACAACTACAACTAAAGAAACTAGTGATAGTTAGAAATTAGATAAATAAAAATCTCTATCTCTTCTCTTCCCTCCTCTCAGTAAACTGAAAGGAGGGAAGAGAAGAGATAGGGAAGAATAGAGGGTTGCAGGTAACTAATCTTAGAATTGAACGACAAATGATGATGGTCCATCCGTAAATTATGCCTACTGTTATACATTCTTGTGTAGCAAATCTTGAGGTACAGTTAAGTGAGTGGATGCGGTATTTGATCTACGCGTTGTGGTGTTTTCTTTGATTCAAATCTTTGAGCTCATCGAATTATAAACATGTATAACCTACAGGTAACTAGCCTTTTTCGGGATCGAAGTAGAAAAAAGGAGGTCCAATTTAAAAAACAGACGTACATTTCTAAATTACAAACTCGATTGAGTTACATTACCATCTCCAATTTTTTTTCAAGAATCCCACTGAATTTACTCTTCCCCTCCGATACAACTCAAAAGTTCTTTCTCAGCAACTTAGGGCCGGGAAATCACGAATAAAAATACAGCGGAGGGAGAAACGAAACATTCAAAGAAACTAATTAAAGGCAATCCCTCAACTAAAAAAAAAGGAAAGGAGTAATTTTCCAAAACTCAGACAGAAGGCGGGATCGAGTGTAAGAGAGTGAAAGAGCAGCCCGGGAAATACCCTCACAAAACTTGTTAAGTTGAAACTAAGCAGTTCGTTTCGGCGGAATTTTTTTATTCTCTCTCTCTCTCTCGCCGTGCCAGGGGGTGTTTTGTTGGGATGAGGAATGGAGATCGGGAGGGTTGATGGTGTTCAAGAGAGCGAAAGAGTACAAACTTATGAACTCGATAAATACAAGCCCTCCAGCCCGTCCCCTCTTTCTTGTGGGAAAAAAGGGCTGAAAAACTGAAAGGAGGGAAGAGAAGAAGGTGGAAGGAATGAATGGAGAAGGAGCAACAATACTTCCACAAGTTACCAGAATAAAGGACATGCATGTAAAACACTTAACAACCAGAAACATTTCTCACGTAATGTACCCTAGTAAACCGATCCTCCGCCCGCGGTAGTTCTTGTGGCAACGCGCTGGTATGGCAACCTGGTCTTGGGTCGGATAGAGCGCTGAAATTTTAGCATTTCAAGCTACTTTGACCCAACTGTTCGGCCACCAGGAAAGAATCACTTAAGCAATGCGTCGAAGGAAAATGTTTTCCAAGCAATACAAAAGAATGGAAAAATACTATACAATAAAATATATTGTTTTCTCCCATTTGTACCAAAACCCTCCATTACATCACAGACACATACAAGAAATATGGACACATGAGTAAGATAATTATACTTTAACATATCGTTCCCAGTCAAACATTAAATCCTCCTGAAGGCTTTTTGGGAGTTAGTTTATAATTTGCAGAAATAGGATGATTTTTTTAAAGTGCGCCATTTTTTCCATCACTACTCCTGCTCATTGGTCGTTCAATCCTAAGATTGTTTGACTGCAGTCCTCCACCCTTCCCTATCTAATGCTAGTTCCCTCACCTCTTGGTACCACTTTCTATGTACTTAAATATCATGTATTCCAATGTACTTTCAAGTACTTCCTATGAAACGACCTCTAGTGTCCATAATTTACTACATCTAGTATTAACAGAAGAGATGCATAAATGTCTTCAATTCACATCCAATTACATTATGGTCAGCTAAGTAGAAATTTTTGAAAAACATTCTTTTAATTATAAATTAAAATCTTTCAAAAGCACAGAATAAGCCCCTCAATTCCTTGTTTTCACAACTGAAATTTTAAGACTTGTCTTCCCAAAGCTGTGGCGGCAAAAGAATAATTTTTTTACAAATTCGTTTCATCCCACCCAAGTATATTCACGAAGTTACTGCACGTTTGACTGTCCCAAGCTCAAAGAGGTCCTTGATTATCTCCCTCTATGGAAAAGGCACCATTGCGACGAGAAAGAGGAACACGGGGCAAGAGAAAGGGCGGGAGAAACTCATCCATTACCCGCCAGAGAAATTCGCGGTTTGCACTCTTGCGAGGAGAGGACTCACAGTGGAAAGGAGGAGAGCAGTCGGGAGAACGGGAAGGGCTAACCGTAAATCAGACGCCCCGAAGGGCGAAGGGAGAGGGGTCCTTAAAAGGGCCGGAAAAATATGGCATGAAAAGAAACAGCAAGGAGGGAGAGGGAGGATAAAAATACGGTCCTCAGGGAAGAGGCTTGATGTTTTTATTTCCCTGCCTCCCACCACCCCGCCCCCTTTGCAAAACACGATCTCGGGAAGGGGACACGTCCATAGCAATAAAATTTCTCCGCACAACTCTTTACCCTTTTTTTGTTACCCACACACAGACTCTACGTCCTAAGGGCGAATACACATTAGCTATGCTATTTGGTCTTGTTTTAAGCGTCGACCTCATTTGATTATATACGACAGGACGTTTAAAACAAAATGGTTCCACCACTCAAGTTCTGATGCCAATTCAAAAAATGTGGTCCGCTTAGTTCAGAGCTGAATTTCTGACGGTTGCGGTTATTTAACCTCGCAGTAACCCCATAATACCCAAGGAAAGGGACACATCGAGTGCCTACTATAACTCTTATGACCAATTAAGTTATGGCAATACCATAACTTCATGGATGAACTATTTAGGAAACTAGACTTAACCCAACTCGGCGACCAAAAACCCTAAAATGTCATACATTTACAAAAGACAAACGGAAAAATATACATTACAGCCATTTTTTGTGAGGCATTACTTTAAAGACGGTGAAGTGGTAGTAGTATAATTTTTTCGGGAGATATTAAAGAACTCGTAACTATCTGTTTGCTATATGATGTATTAATATAATGTTTACCAAAATAACCTTTTCCTTAATTTGAAACCGCGGTTTTAATTTAGGCGATCAATTAGAAAATTGCCTTGTCATTTGTCTGAAGAAAAATGAAAAATGCTAATTTCTTTTGTACCCAATTCAACGGTATCGCATGAGTGAAAGTGAAAAATTAAGCGTAGGCTTCCTACTATCATAACTATCCAAGTAGTCAACGTACGGCACGTCGAGTGTTCCACAAATACTATGGTTACTTATGAACATTGTGTTAAAAGGCATTTACCGCTATATACGAGGCGCATCAGCTGCGCAAGAGACAGGGGAAGATGTAGCTAAAAATGTATCTCCGCCATTCACGAGAGCGGCCTATTATCTTAATTGCAGCAAAAAATGGATATCGCTGCAAGAAAATCAGGGTTTCTGGTCGTGGAATAGCGAACTCATTTACTTCTGAAGGCTAATTCAAGCCGTCACCATTGAAAATAGATTTGACTACGGGACATGTAGATGTATGAGCATAGGATATAGAAGATTAAATAATTAATTATTTATTGAATTATCATCAAATCAGGGATTAATATTGCACAATGTACCTCTTTAAAAACTTACAATTTACCGTGTTAATCGTTATAATAAAATATGGGCACTCCACACTTTTCTAGTAATTTTGGACGATTGTATATCCGGGCCAAATATGCGCGAACGGAAAGCTCCTTCCTGCTGAGTAATTAGGTGAATCAAGAAAATAGTAAAAAAAATATGGGTTGGTGCATACGATTACTAGTCAGGGAGTTGAAAAACAATGGAATAGGGAGAAACAACTGATACAGAATGCGGCGGAGAAAAAAAATTGCAATTCTTTCGGTAATGCATTGATATACATAAAGTTGATTGGAGTAATTTTAAGGATTTTTGGTGACTGGAAACTAACATAAATATGTTTAAATGATATCTAGGGTAAGATAGATAGGGTTATAAACCCCAAACAATAGAAAGCGAGGCAAAATAGGGTATATCAGTCGCAACCAAAATTCTTACTCCTCTGAGAAAATAAACGGGCTAAAAGTGCAAAAAACTAGCTTTAAAACTAGAAATGCGCACAATCGGGAGGTATGAAAGACTTGCCGAGATCTAGGCATGAACTTTTTAATTAAAGCTCCCTTGGATTTTTTTGCTAGTAAAAAAGTGTTTAGGCGGAGAGACAAATAGCTGATTTTTGCCGAGCAAACACTGACGTAGTTAAAGCCAGACATAGGAGCGAGGACGATTTAATTTCTGCCAGCGACAGAAGCGTTCATGAGATATTTCAACACCCACGTCTAACATTTCAATCAGAACTTTGTTTTCGCGACGAGTTATGCACAAAAAACTACACATCAAAAGCGAATGAACCGTATATTAATTTTATCTCACGCAGCCAAGTTCGGGAAAAAGCATGGAAAATGCAAGGTAAAAAATATGGCAAAAAACCATGGGAACGCCCACATAGCAGCCTACCCATTACAGGGTAGATGTCATCGCTCTTCAGCAGCAATCTGAGTTAAAACGCATTCACCACGTCCAAAACGACAACCGAAAAATAAACGACTGAGTAAAGGCTTGGTATTCTCGTATAATAAGTAAGATCGCATTTCAGATCATTTTTCCGATTGTTTTGCGGTTTATCGGCCCTGTCAGTTCGTTGAAAAATAGAGGTAGTTTAAAAAAATAAGCACCGATGAGAATTTTCGCACTCGTAGGAAATTGGAGGAGTATAAAATGCACTCATATATTTCCCGGATATAGACATCCACGAAATTGGCTGGTAAGGACCTCCTTTTGTTCCCTGAGTGCTAAATTCTTGCGTGATCGGATATAATTTTTTAGGTCAATCCATTTTCTTCGCATTCAAGGCTGAAAGGTCGTTATCAGGCGTCGGCAAAAATTCGATAGAGGGAATAAAACGCTTAAGACAGCATTGAGCCTGAATTTATACCTAAGATGGATCTCAGTGTGGTACGGAAACCTAGTGGAGCGTCCTATGGCTGATCGTTACGATAACTCTAAGCCACTAATATTTTTGGCCCAGAAAAAGATGTTGAAAATTGAGCCTTCTAGCCTAAATGCACGATTCCCTATATATGCTCTGCAAGCAAAAATAAGCACTCATATTTCGCATCAATCTTTTTCCCAAGGTCTGATGTCAGCGAAATTTCACTGTGAAAGGACGAAAGGACGAGAGAAAAATATATCGACAGAGTTAAGTAGGAGGCAGAGAAAGATCGGCATAAATGCTAACGTTATCCATCTTTCATTTCAGGAATTTTCACAACACTTCGGGCCTTTAAATGCTAGATGAACCAGTATTCAAATCAAGTTAATTGTTATATTCAATCCCAGTGAAAAATAATCAAAATTCTTCCATTATTACTATCTTTTCTAATGCTATAATTTCAAATGCTTTCTACAATTTATGGTTAAATACTTCGTACCGACTATATTCACTTAAATAACTTAGGTTTTATTCATTATATTTTTCTCTTTTTTCGACTGAATAACTTATTAGTCTGTTCTAATTACGTGTTGTAATTCGCTTGAGCTATGGATTATACTTATCAGCTGTCGTATCACTTTAATCAAAATCAGTAAATATAATTAGGAGGTTTGTAAAACAAAACTAAATTTTTACCATGATTTAAATCTTGAAAGTTGTGATCAAGGGTTTCGGTATCAAGAGCTGCAAAAATTGGCAGAATTAAACAAAGCTTCCTTTTTTAACATCGGTACAGTTAGAGATAATATCAAAATTAGATTAAAAAGTTTTAGCTTCAGAAAGAAATTGCCTATGTATTTGGGGCAAACACAATAAGCCTAATTATGCTACGACAAGAGGAGAAATAAATATTTACAACGCCCGCGGGCATTAAGGTGTCGTAAACGATTCAGTATTCAGAATTTAATACATAGGAAAAGGAGGCAAGTATAGGAAATAAAGCATAAATAAGCAAATTGAAAACTTGAAATAAGTATAAATGCTGTACTACAGACAAACAAACACAATTAGGGATAAAAAAAATTCGACAAGAATTCAATGTTGAAATATTATTAGTATTAAAGAAAATAAATATTTTATACGTCTTTGTTATTATCGTTATTCACTGATATAAGATTATTTAAAAGGAGGAAAGTTTTTAATACTTATCATCAATTAAATTAGAGTCCTTCTCTTTTTACTCTTCTTTTACGCAGTCTTTCTCTACGCTACTTCTCTACGCAGTCTTTTACAGTTATTTGCAATCTCTCAGTAAACCCGAGCAGTATTTAAATATTTCCACTATTTAAAAATCAGGCGTCAACAGGGAGTTCCATCACACACTTCACATTTGAGTTGGTCTCAAAAGAATTCCATGAAGGTCTCAAAATACCATGTATTGCCCGATAACATGTATGAAATAACTATTTATATGATATTTATATACTGATATGATACGCAAGAAAGATATTATAACAATGAATGAAATACTAGCTACTGCTTCAAATAACATAAAAACGACGTTATCCTTCTGACTGTGCCTGAGACATCCTGGTAAAGTAGAAATTCGGTTTTTTCGGAGGACGATATGGAAACGTTTTAAACAGCTGAAGGACAACTATAAATAAATACATAGCTCAGCGTAACTTCCCAAAATATAATCAACAACTCGTGTTTCTCAAAGCATGCTGTAATATTTGCTTTTTGATGAATTTATCACCGGAGTGCGTCGACACATATCTTAGCCATAAAACCTATGTTAAAAGTTTGGCTTTTTAATATTCAAATAAACTTTATTTGTAAAAATGAATCATCCCACGTGTGAGACCTTTCTCCATATTATTTTGTCGTCCCAATTTTATGTATCCCAATATGTCATCAAAATCGCTAGAGCCGTTTACGAGAAAAAAATCCAACTACATATACAGAAATGGCTCATTGTATGTTATAAGATTTTCGAAAGGGAAGAGTACCAGCATTGACAGAAAATAATGAGACAGGATTAAAAAAGAAATCAAGCAACAAAAGAATATAGATAGACAGAATTTACAACCGACCACAGAGTTTAAGTTAAATTTTATACCTTCAAATTTCATTTTTCATATAAGTAGTAATTAATATCTGCGAAATCACTGTAAGTTACATTGGTGACGGCAGCAGTCAGCCGATGTAATTTTCGCCATTAGGTCAGGTATGCGAAAAGGTATCGAAATTACCTTTAAAATCGGAATCGGAAAATGTTGGATATCCGCATGGAATTATATTGCCTACAGCGTGGCCTGGAGCTTGTGTTTCCTGGCTCTGCAAACAATCAGTTACACGTACCTAGGTCATTAAGAGAGCTATCATTTGCTCACAAAGGACAACTAACCGATTTCTTTGTTTAGCAGTATCTGGAGGCTCAAAATTGAAAGTGAGAATAGCGCTGTTGAAACGGGGCATTGCAGAGGTTTTGTTAGAATACCCATAGGCGCTTTATAGACATGTATAAAGATTCCTGAATTATAAAATATAGTCATTCATAAGGTGAGAATTATTCGTAAAAAAGTAGGCACTTTGATACTCTTTCACCAACCATGAGTGGAATTTAAAATTAGGTCAAATATTATGATTAGTCGTCAACTCTTTCTGACTCGTCATTGATGGATTAACATAAATTTATATATCATATGAATGATTTTGATGATTACTAAAGAGTGTTTCACTCTTCTAATGATAATTCACCAACCCGAGAAAGGCCTATTGTTTTTAGAATAAGTAGATTTTACTCATTTATCTTGAAGAAGAGTAATCAATTCGAAGGTGAAAATATAAATTCGAAGGTTAAATGTGGACTGTCGCGGTGAAATGCGGAATGTGTCTGTTTACCTCGCATGAAATACCAATGAAACGTGTGTAAAGAATGGGGTGACACTGACGAAATGATTCGTACCAAACTGAGTGGAGATTGTGGTTGATAATATAAAAATTCCTTTAAGTATCAAAATAACGACATGCTTTTAAGAGGAAAACACAACGTGACACTGCTAGCTCCTAGTAAACGATAGTTTGGGAGTCACCTCAGGCTATTCACCTTTGTGAAGGCCGAGAGTCCTCCCCATTGCATAACACACAAAGCGTGGTGTCGTGAGGGATTTACTATATCTGGTGGGCAGGGCCTTGTGCTGCTGCATCCAGCCCCTGGCGGTTAAAAATTACGCGATGGCGACGTTGACAATCGGACTTGTACAGGTGGGCCATATAAACCAGTAAATTGTCCGACATATGCAAAATATGAAAACCAACCACAGGATCGTGGAAAAAGGAGGAGAGACAACAGGTAGAAGTTATTTCTGTTTGAGGCTTTCGCAGCGCTGGATTGCAGTTCTCTCCATTGTTTTCGGGTTAAAACTTGACGCAGCTAACCCGAAAACAATGGAGAGAACAGGTAGAAGTTATATTCAAATAATTTTTATAGCAAAACAGAACCATTCAAACACGCTGCTACACATGAAAAGGTATTCAAGATAGAAGATGAAGCATACCCTCACGGATTACCTACACCCACTTATCTAATTTGAAGAAAATGAGTCAAGGATACCTTATTTATGCCTTTATTTTTTCAAAATAAATAACATAATAGTATATACAACGATACCTCGTTTATTGTACTTAAATGTTAAAGGAATTCTAATTTTTCAAGATGAGGATATTGAAAATGAAATATAAGGCAGCAAATGTGGTAACTTAAAAATTATATTTGTGGTGCAATTTTGCAGGGATAAGTATTTATTTCACTTAGTTGTTAACTTTTACTGTGCATGGTTTTATTTCCCTTTAACCCACTTTTAAAATACGTTATTTACATAACTAAAGAATATTTATAGACAAATATGTTTCATAAAAATTATTTAAAATTTCGCATTTCACGAATGCGCCCTACCCCACTTACTCTTTAAGAGAGCTTGGGAAACCAGACGATATCTTGGAGTTTTGAGTCGCCTAGCCTCTTTTTAAAATATCTATGCGTCGCTTTTACACTTAACTGAAAAGGATAAATAGATACGGATATGCGAGTGGCCAATTTATGCAACAAATGCCGTTCCATGGATGAATGCACAGTTAGGAGCAGAAGGGACAGGGATACCGATTTGTGGAAATCAGTCTTCGCTACGCACAGAGGATCCGAACGCGTACTGCTTTCAAACACATGCACAAGTCTCCTGTTGCCTGCAATTCCTTAGGCATGTCACAGCATCGCACTCCGTTTTATTTTCAATTTACCTACTCCACCACATTCCCCATGGAAAGTCTCTTGAGCGACACATCCCTGTCACGGAGTGAGTTCATGCCATCGAGCAGCTGAGGGACAGCTTTTTTCCCCTTTAACCCATTTCCCGCAGCGCCGCTGCTCGCCAGCAGATTTTGGATAGGATAATTACTCACTGGTTAGTTGTGTTGCCCGAGTTGTGTCACTTGGAGCGCGGTGAGGAGCAGAGAGCTTAGCCGAGAGGCGAGGCAACGGATATTGTTCGAGTGGAGATGGAGAGAGAGAGAGAGAGAGAGAGAGAGCAAGAATTTTCAGGCCGAGACATGCAGACATTTCGCAGTCGAAACCCCAAACACGGAATGGTTCGACCTTTATCCACCACCGCGATGAAAAGGCCGACGGGGAGACATCTGGCGGTGGCATTACGAAAGCACCGGCGTAGGTGCTGCCTCCTACATATCGTATCCCACGGCTGTCGCCGGAGGCAGGCGGGCTGGCGGGTGGATGGGGTAAGCCAGGCGCTGCCGGCTAGTTTGAAGAGAAAGGATCCAACCCACCCGTTGCCATGGAAATCCACGAAACGTATTCCACCCACCGCCCTCCTTTTTCCAAAGTGTATCAGGGCATCTGTTCTCCCCGCCGCCTTTGCAGACCCGCGTCGAGCCCCCTTGCCATACCAAAGGGAGTGGAAGGGGAAAAAGGACCGTGTGCCGGCAAACGGTGTTGTTGAAGGGCTCCTTTAAGGTCCTTAAGCCCATTTCCCCTTCGGCCCTTTTGCGTGAAAATAAACGGGTGGACGTCGATAAAATACACCTGGCGCGGAATTAGGGAATAAAAATGGCAAACCCCCTCCCTTTGTGGCTGAAGGAAGGCAAAAGGGAGGGGATGGTTTGGGGTGGGGGTAGGTAGTGTCGAGCTGATGCGACGCTTTCACAACCAGTGTCGCGTACACATACTTCACGTTTTCATGTTTACGTGCCGCACATACCGAATGGCCAGAACTGAGGCCGTCCAAAGGAAACGGGCAATGCCACGCATAAGGCTAAAAGGAACATCAAATTTGACAAGGCGGTGAATCCAATGTCTTATACCAAAAAAAATAATAACCATAGCATTTGTTTTGCAGATAAATATGATTTTAATACCGTATCTTTCCTAAAATACAGCCTACGGCAGGAAAAGAATATACGGATGGAGATTAAAAAATTTACGGATATTATAGCCGATTAAACAAACGTACCTCATACACATATGAAAGGGAATGCAGCCGTACTGTCGACAGATGGCACCTTCAAGTCTAACGATAAAAGGCTATGAACAAAAGGAACATGAACTTCGACCGAACGGTTTTATTCAATGTCTAGGATTTATCCAAACTATTCCAAATAATGTATATTATAAACTTAGTTAATAAATATATATTAGTGACGTATATTTAACATGCAAAATAGGCAACGGATTACTATATGGGCATACTGAAAAACATTAAACGGGAAAAACAACCTCTAAAATAGACGCTTGACTTATATGGAGAAGTTAAAATATTGTAATTAATAAACTAATTAAGGCACTCTCACAAAGAATTAATAATAATTATAGGCATTTTTTGCATAATAAGAAATTCAGGCCGATCATAAACCTTTACTTTTGACTAAGAATCCCCTTGCAACTTTTCAATGTCTCAACGATATCAGAAGCTGATTGAGGCAATAAAAATAGCAAAAGTTTGAGAAATTATAATTCTGTAGCAACAATGAAGTATTGGAGAGTATCACTGAAAAGCACTTATCAATGTTAGTACGTGAGTAACTAAGAGATGTTTCGCAAGACAATGTCGAAAATGCACGATCTAAAAGAGCAGAAGTCTTCATTAGCAAAGAGAAAACTAGAATATTATAAAAGATGGATTTATTAATACTTGAAGTTCGTAATGTGTTTTGAGAGAGAATCCGATGTCACCATCGTTATGAGAAAAGGTACAAAAATACAACGCAAACCTTTTTGAAGAGCACACATGTTATTGTATTCAAATACTCTCAATGTGTAAAATATTTCAAGGCACGTATAAAGAAACAAAATTTGTGCGCTGTGTAATATCATACTTTCCAAGAACCGGCACGGTTAAAATAAAATTCGAGAGAATGTTGAGGTAATTGGCTCATAATTTTTCCCCACGGATTTATCAAAATGTTCTTCCACCGTTACCTCATAAAAAAGATGGCCCCAAAATATTGCACGTCGTGATTTACTCCCTAGTTTAATCTATCTTGCCACGTTGAAAATCAGGAAAGTGCCGAGGAAACTAATAAGTAACTAATTAGTCCTGATATTTGTTTTTTTTTTGCCAGACAAGAGGTCGTAAATAAGAAATCAAATCCAATTTAGAAGTCAAAGTGGGGAAAGGAGCACTTCAAAACAAATACAAAACAGCTCTCACGTCTTTTTGCTGTATTTTTTTTTACTGGCGCGGTGATCAGTTTCCTAGGGGCAGAAACACGTTAGCAACACTCCGGCACATAATCCGCAGTTTAATTAACGGCCTTCTCGGCTGGAAGCTAGCGCACATGCATCAAACAAACCTTTCTTTACAGCGCGGCGGCGGCGGTATTAGAGTCCAACTTTTCTTGCACACGCCACACTCTCCCAGCCAGCTTCTTGTACGTATCCCCACCCACCCGCTCAGTGGAAGCAGTGCAAAACATTCATTTCCTTCGCTCGCTAAGGGGACACGCCACGGAGTTGTAGATGGGAAAAGCACCGAGGCCGGGAATGTGATTAAAAGTTTAGGCGATCCGGGCCGCGCTCAACGAAGTCGGGGTCACCCACAGGGACCTGGCGACTGACGTTGATCAAGAGGACAACATTTCCTTCGATGATAATGGAATGAGTTCGGGATGCGGAACTCGAGAGAATAAAAAAAAATGATAAATCTCACACCACAAAAAATGTGACTAGAAGCACGTGAGGTTTTATGGGTCATGTAAAAAACTGCCAGCAGCACAAAGAATTCATCACACATTTTAACTTATTTTTTTACCTGTTACTTCAATTGCTATAGCAATTTTGCAGCGACGTGAAATTCCAAAAGATATAGGTGTAATATGAAAGAAGAATAGCTACATGTCAAAGGAAAGATGCCAGTTATCTATTAGTTTCCAGGAAAAATTTCAAAGACGCAACCTTCTGAAGTTCTGCTTTTGCATTCCAATTTCAAGTAAGCTTTCGTTCCAACATTTTTATAGTGTTTTACTTTTAAGCGGCAATAGGAAAGTTTCCCAGAGAGGGATCTGAGTTGAAACTCATGGGTCAAAAAATGTAGGCATGTAATTTTATTCGGCATTCAGCGAATGTAGATGAATTTTACCTAATATAGTAATGAAATTACTCTATTTTTGAGTAACTTTAGGATAATAAAATAAATCCTTGTACATTTCAAGCATTAAAATATTAATCAGATGTGAAACATTATATTTAAAAAATGCCATAATGATATTTTATTTATTTTTTACATAGTCAGTAAGTGACAAAAAGGTAAACGACACAGGAGATCAAATATTGACGATATCGTATAAGGATTGATTTATGAGGCTAAAATCACCAAACCGAAAATAACTTTCAAATATATTAAAGAGAACTCATTTTGTACTTTCCAACAGGAAACAAGAAAACAGTGCGGAAAGTATAAAGTGAGTTCTCTTTTCATGCGTCGCTTTCCTACAAAGTAAAGCCTGTAACTTTAACTTGTATTCAAATATAATACTTAAATATAGTAATATCAATCATAAAGATATGAATTATACACATGGATTACGGGTAAATTAAGAAAATAAAATAAACTTATACTTAAGAGAATTAGTAATCTTATAATGTTCTCTAACTTCGACTAAGCCAAGAAATGAACTCTTATATACAATCTAAAGAAAATTATATATTGTAAAGTAAATATCTGTATGGTATTCGCTCATAGTTTAACTAAATACCTATAATGGAAATAACAATAGCAATAGTTTCTGGATTCAAATCTAAGTACGTAAATTTACGCTTTATGTTTCTGAATACCATAATCTTACTGTTATTGCCGGGTGACTATTGAAATATGGATGTATATCTTAAACGCATCCCGATGTTTCAGGATGCGTTTAAGTATGTGATAAAAATCAGATAAATGTAATTCAGATGTAATAAAAATCAGACTTTTCATAATAACTTCCTCCATCACAACATGTTGCGATAAAGGATATCTGATACGACCCTCCCAATTGCCAAGCTTACTCTTCAAGTATTTATAAGCATTCAATACACTTTATGTACAATTACTTCTCAATCTTGAGAGTGACAATTCAATCTTGAACTATGGAAAGTTTGGTAGAAATAAATTAAACAGCGGGAAGAATAATACCTGGATAACACGGTTAATGAGCGTTTATTTTTTGGCAACGAACGCATTAGCATTGTTGAAAAAAAACATCAGCTCTGGATTTTTTCCTTAAAACCTTGTTTTCAGGGAAGTGACCTAAGAAAATGGCGACCGAGTACGGCATACTCACCGAGGATACCTGAAGGAAAACCGCAAAACTACCCGGCCGCGGTGAAATTCCGTCGGGCGGCACCTGTCCGCCTCGGCGCCCACAGGAAATTAATCGGTTGCGCGTCGGTACGCCAGTGATGGATGGAGTCGCGCTGTTTCTCGCCCCCTAACTCACCCCCTGCCCACTAAACTCCCCACCTGCAGGTGGCCGAGCCGGCACACCCTTTGCCGCATTGTTCCCAACCGCAACATCTTCCTGCATTCATCTTTCACCGTCTCTTCCAAGTTCCCTGAGCTGGATTTGTACATGACCACACTAAAAATCAACTACAAATAAAGGTTTGAAATAAATGTAACGAGAATTCGTGCCACTCATAGACAATATTAAGTTTGAGAGAGAAAATACCTTATACGTGCTTTTTTAAATACACGTTACCTTATCTTTTTGATAAATTCTTTCTTCATTTCGGTGTAAGTCCCACCTCACTTCATTCCGTCCGTTCAAACTTTCTCTTTCTTCTCATTCCACGCTAACCCAATAAGCTTCCCTATATCAGAGCTCTCAGCCATCCCTCACTCCTGATAATTTCTACCATCCACCTACTATACCTTTTCGCTAATATCTTCCAGAAGTTCTATTTCCCCACCATACCCAGCACTTTTTCGCGATCTTTTTCGTCTACCGTACTTTCACAATCCTAATCCTCTCCTATATACTATTTATCTGCAGTATATTCTCATCCTCCTTCCCAAGAGTTCTCGTTTCTGACCCGTACCACGCTATACTAACCAACACTCTTTCTAATATCAAACGTTACGTCAAACTCTAATTTTTACCCTTACCCTAGATCACTGTTACCCAATGATATTATTTTGTTGGGGAAAATTTTCTTCTAATGAATGTGCCAATATGCCCGCCGAACTGAAAGGTACCAACCCATACAATAAAAGTGTATACTACCAAAACACTGTAAATTAGAGACTCGCGTTAACCAGCGATCCAACTCACCCCCTCTTCTTTCTTTCCATAATAGGCAAACATTGTATCCCTGGATGTCCACGTGCATCCATCATAAAACTGAACACTATCAGAAAAAAATTCCATCTAATATCATAACCATTAACAAGACGTGAAGTGTGAGTTTGAAGAAAAAGGAGCTTGCTACACATATCTAAACCCCAAATTGGTACTAACAGGACATAAGGGGGAGCGAAGACGTGAAGAGAAAACGGAATTGGGATTGGGAAGGAGAAAAAGTGGAATAAAACGGATTTGCATCTGATTCTGTCGGAGTCACCATCGATTCTTGGCATTTTGGAGCTTTCAGTACCTATCTGTCCCAAGTAAAGCTATTATTAATATAGTTTTGTAATATGTTGACATGGAGAGATTGTACATGAGAATAATAAGAAATTTGGATCGGCCAGGGAAAGTGAATGGTGCAATGCAATACAATGGTCCAACCAAATAATGATCCTCACTACAATTCTTATCTCAGAGTCATTAGCGTTACTCTTTTCCTAGAGACAGGTACTACGTAGTTAAGTGACGGCGAGAACATTAAGGTAAGAAAAAGTACAATCGCGAATAAAAGAAGAAGAGAAGGAGTTTGGTAATCAGAAACTATATTTTGGCCCCGTTAAATTATTGTAGGTTTTGTTAACGGTCTTAGCAGGGTCATATCCTTTCCGTATCCTTATATTTTAACCGAGAGTTAGGGTTACATACATATATTCCATAATATACATATATATTAGTCAGGTTCTCAGCCAGTTGGCAAGCGGGTTGTACATTTGGGTTAAAATTCACTTCTGCTTATCTTCCCCGAAAATATTTGACCAAAGGTTATAATATCGTCCCCAAGTATTCATTAATTCTAAAGCTTACGTCATTATACTCGAGACCAATGGACATACGCTTTAGGTGATTTGACTGTGCAGCAATACTACCTCATTGTACATTTTTGGTAATAAGGAAAAAAGTTAAGGTAATGCAATCATCACCAAATAAATTATTATGCACTGAATGAGAAGGCGGATCCTTAAAACATATACTTCCATTCATAATAAAAAACGTAAAATGAATCAGCAAAGTGCGGCAAACAAAAGGATTGTTTTGAAAACTATTCCTACCATTAGAAGAATATTTCGCCATCACGGAGGGAGGGTTGCTTTGAATCTCGGAGTACTTTCCTGCTGTCATCATTCTATGTCTTCACAGAAACTATACTCCAAATTACGGATGAATAATCTATTATATTTTAAGTAATTACAATAAATTGACCTACATCTCATTTGTGAAGCAACATGAGAGGAATAGCCGGTTTAAAAAGGACATAAAATATAATAGACTTCGGTATAGGTTATTCTTGATTTTCAGGTCCGTGTGAACATTGCTTTGAGAATGATGACAAAAACTTCGACACAAAAACCGTCACCAAATGATAAACTTTAAAAAAAAATGAATAGGGTCCGCAAGTGACTTAACTAACGTATCGGAAAGGAATGGAGCTGGTATTGAGTGTCATTTTGCAGCGAGCAGAAATTAGATGTATAGTGTATCATTCCTCCACACATCAATATGAATTCATCATAAAAGTAATGCCAGAAAGAGAGACGGGTACAATCTCAATGCAATAAATTAAGGTATTTTGAATAGTATGTATCAAGAATCATGCAGGTGACTATGATAAACACTTAGTAGACAATTTCACATATTGAAAATTGATGACGAAAAAAGATCCTGAGAGATAATTTAATAATGAACTGATGTAATTATTGATAAATAAATATCTTAACTTAAAAAATTGCAATGTATAATTGTTTCGCTAAGGCTGGGGACGGGCACAGCTGAGGGCGAGCTGTTTTCAAGACGGTGGGCAATAGCCTATCGAAGACAATGGAATACATTTTAACGCCGACTGATGGGGAATTAGTTATAAGTATGTACACATAGACCATAAGAGGAATTGCTCATTATAAAACACTTTTGATGGAGGACAATGTCCGTTTTATCTACACTATGAGAATGGCTATTGCAATTACTGGGCCTAAGGAGATGTCCCAAACAGAATTTTACGTCCTAAATCGCGGAGTAATCGTGCAATCAAACGTAAAGTTTGAGAAAAAGGGGGACATAGCGGTTCGTATCTCAGAGCCATGTTTGACGATGGTGGAGACAATCAAAGGTAAGTGCTGAAATTGTAAGCCGTATATTTTTATCGACCCGTTATCCTTAATTCCCACCGAGAGGCAGAGTGCCCGGTTTTTGGAGCTGAAGCGGAAGAGCAGTGCATCGCCAAAACCTGTGGATGGCGAAACAGGAGAATCTAAACGTTTCAAGACGTTTAAATGACATGCATACGACCTTTAAGCGAGTGATATAATTTTACGGATTCTAATGAATGGAAAATTAATAGATTGGTACGGTTAACAATTAATGCGGGAATATACTCTCATTCACTTTCCTTTGAGGTGAAAAAAGATAATTGACCCGGAATTAGAATTTCACATTAATATAAGATAATGTGAAATTCTAATTCCGGGATAATATGTGGGTGTGGAGAAGGATGGAAAAAGTAAGATGGGTAGATAAGATGAGAAATGAAGAGGTTTTGAGCAAAGTAAAAGAAGGAAGATCGCTCCTAAAGGAGATTAGGAAAAGGAAAGGAAACTGGCTGGGCCATGTGATGAGAGGGAAAAGTATTATAACTGTGGCACTTGAAGGTTCAATTGAAGGAAAGAAAAAGAGAGGAAGGAGAAGAATTAAATTGGTGGATCAGGTGAAGAACATCAGCTATGATGAAACAAAGAAGGAAGCTCGGGACAGAAGCGGATGGAGACGACAGTGGTGTACGGGACCTGTCAGCAACCAGAACACCAGATGCTGATGATAAGATAATAATAATAATGTCGTCTTTATTGAGCGATATTAGGACTGTCTTGTCCTCTCTCTCATATAACTCATTTTACGTCACACAAACAACCATATGCTGGGTGGAGAAAAACCTCCCCAGTCGGGACTCGAACCCGCGACTCCGAGTTAGCAGACGAGCACCTAACCCTACCACCACCGGGGTAAGATGTAAATTTCAGCAACGACACTGTTGAGAATACAAATACAGGTGTGAAAAATGACTCGTAAATCTCTCGCCAGACGCCTGCAATTATATTTTAAGACAGCCTGGACTGATAAAGAGACTTAAATAATAAGACTGCTAGCTTCAAAACACCAAAATAAAAGAACTTGAACAAGACCTTAACGACATTTTTGTATTACTCACGATCTCTTCACGTCTGGGTGATGATTATTGGTATTGGCTGGCTTAGCTAGTCATTTTGGAAATATAGTGACATTAAACAAGCAATAAGATTGAGTGTTTTAAGAATTTTCAACAAAGCTAAAAAAACCATTTAGATATATGAAATGCAGCAATTGACTGATAAGGCTGTCAGCAATCTCGGCATATTTTGTCATGCTCATTTTATATGAAAACTGCCAAGAGATATAAAGCAATAAATTTTGATTGCCTGGATACTATTACGGAATGGATTTTTCTTGATTAAAAAAATTTTCAGAAAAAAAATTCTCGAGATGTGATAATTTTTTGTATTCCAATGCCGAATTTTTTATATTTAAAAACGACCGTTGATTATTTATTTCGCAAAGATCTTATGGAGTTGATATTTATTTTTTTATTTATTTTTTATTTATTTTTTATTTATTAAGTTGGCTACTTTAAGAGCCCTGAAGATACCAAACATTTGGCCAAACGGTAGTATAAAAAATATAAAACATTTAACTAAAACCAGAGATTCTGTACTGTTTTACAAATATCAGGCGAGAAAAGTCCAGATTGGTGATTGAAAATGCATTAGTATTTCCAGATAAAATAAAAATGGGTGGGTATTCGAAAAGTTAGCATATACCTCCAGCTATCAGAGTAAGCAAAGGAAAAATGATGGATGACGTTGAGGAATGAACATTCAGACGAAATTTGGATGAAACTTTACATAAAAATCTAAGGTTTACCTTGAGATACATGAAAATATATGCGATGAAGCATAGTTGATTAACGCACATTTTGGCCAATTTCTAATGTGCAATCAACTCATCACAATAAATGCTTACTTTCACAAAATTACAATAAATAATTTTCTAAATGAATTTTTATTTTATCTCTTCATCCAGTTCTTCTAAAGTTACTCTTTATTTTCATTTTAACAGATAAGGATGCTTCACTGATTTTCGTCCACAGTTCGGTGGAATTAGTATGGAAACGAACTCCCCGAATTCCAAAAATAGTTCCGAGCAACCAAATTAATAAAGTAACCAGCTCATAAGCAGAATGGAGATGAAAATAAGGAAAGAAATGTTTGACATGGTTTGGAAGGGGAGCAAATTGGAAGGGTTAATTGGAAACATGGCAGATAGATTAATGACCTAACGATGGGAACGTGGAGCTTCGAGCTTTCTCCAAATACATCCAATTTTTAAACCAAGCTATGGTGTAAAACATCTACTACATATTTGTGAGAATACTCACCATGGCCACCCATTCTCCTTCAATGTATGTATAAAAGCCTACAAAATTACCTAAATACCGCTTCTTTGTCATAACATCGTGGAGAATATAGGATAAAAAATAATTCCAGATGACCGTACTAATACATTTATATTATATTCTAGGCGAGCTTTGTATCCTCTAGTCAACCACTTGGCTCAAGTATTTGTCAAAATGTCTCCCATGTTCTCTTAACTCAAAGACCAATCGGTATTCAACAAATTGACAAGTTCTAGAACTGCAACCATATCTTATACGATGCAAATTTACTTTCACAAAACTTCAGAAAAGTAACCATTGGATACTTAGGTGAATAATACTCGTTCGTTTGACTATTTTAATTTCACATAGTACTTTTTTGGAAACTACATAAATGCTATGTGCAATGTCGTAGAATGTCTTTGGACAGCCATTAAGGAGAATCAGTGAGGAATGAGTCGGCATATAACCACGGCAAGAATGCTTCGAGATGTAGTTTTTATGGTAGATATTTGTTCCACATGCACAATATATATCCAAGGACCACACTAACAAAGGGTCATACTTGAATAAAGAAATATTTAAATAGTTATAAAATGAGCTCACGAAAAATGTTACAGACTTCAAGGACTTGGGCTTTCAATCATTTAAAGTGTATCCGTCATTCTGTTATCCAGAAAGCTACTCCACCAAATAAATGGTGCATAGGCAAACCAACGATTTTTCCGATTTTTGGGAGCAATTGCTTTAGTATCCTCTGTAAAGTAATTTTTCCAAATTAAATAATTTCAAATTATTCATACCGATTTCCTCAAGTCGTTCAATCCCAGATTCCTATTCGTTTTCCTTTCCAATACCACATTCGCCCAGAATTCTCCCTTTCAACATAGTTCTCTCAAGTCAGCGACTACCGATACTTACACCAATTACATCTCTTGGCCCCCTCCAATTTCTCTCTTCAGATTCCCTTTTGTCCTCTACCCTATCTGACACCACTTTTTTTCTTTTCCCCTCCACCCAGAATACTCTCACCGTGCTCCTCGCCGTCTCATAAATCTCCAAATCTACAATTACCTTCTCTCAGTTTCAGTCATTTATGTTAGCGTTAGTCAAGTTTTAGTTAATTATACCTGTGATAACTCAATGTTTATGACATCAAACCCTAGATTTCAAGGGTATTAATCGCATCATAACTAATTATTACATCTCTTGGCCCCATAAAATTTCTCTCTTCAGATTTCCTTTTGTCCTCTACCCTATCTGACACCACTTTTTTCTTTTCTCCTCCACCCAGAATACCCTCACTGAGCTATTATCCGGTTCGTCGTCCGCCTGCGTTGTTTTACGACAATAATTTAGCTCGCTATCTTAATGGCGTCTCGAATTCAAGTATTTCGTTTTAAAATTACTTAGAGCTGAGGAGATTGATGAATAAATACTACAAGAAATGAAAAATAACCCGATGCTGATAAATCCTGATATTCTTTATTATATACTGCACATACTCATCTTTCAAAAGCAATCCCATTACTTTTTTCACTAACTATTAAATTCATTTTCATCAAGAAATTCTCCCAGATATGTGGATTGTTCAAATTCTCCAGTTTTATTAACCCGAGGATGGCCTGAATGTCAAATGATATTAGACCGATACATTTCTGCACCAAAGTCAGATGCAAAAGCTGGAAAGTTAGATTAGCATGCGAAAGCGTGCGAGAGACTGAGGAAGGAGGCTAGGTACTGCAATTCAACATCGCATTTATACGCAGCTGCAGTGAAAACCTTTCGAGATCTCGAGAGAGATAACATTTAAGGCAAAGGCGTCTGCCATTTTTTCGTGCTTCCCGGGCACAAAAAAAGTATTTTACGTTGCACCAAACCGCCGCATCAAAAGAAAAGGTGACCTGAAAGCCACGATTACTTCCTATTCTTTATTTAGATGAAAATAATAATAAAAATGCACACACAAGCCAGCGTTGTTTACTGCTACGTTTTTTTTGCTTCTCTGGCCCTCCCGGGCAGAAGAACGGTTCTCATTTAAATTTCCCGCGAAATTATTTTTTATTTTCCCAAAAACATCTCTGCTTAATTATTTCGTGTTCCGTTGTATTTCTCCCCTCAAAGCCTGCAACTCCTCCTCCCCCATTCTTCCTTAACATCCGCCGCTGCTTTTCCCATGTTCCCTTTCGCCGTTTCCGTCCAATTTCACGATATTTTATTCCCTCTCCGGAAATTTCCCTTCATTTCCTTGCTCCATCATTATTTTTTCTCTCCCCCCTCCCTCCCTCTCCTGCATTTCCCTGAAATTTTTAATTTTCATTCGCTACCAACCCCTCCCCATCCTTGAACTTACCCGAAAACGATATTACGCTCACTGCTTTCAATACCGAATGCCTCCCGCTCCACTCTCCGAGCTAAGCTGGGAGAGGGGAAGGAATCGCATTAATTGTAACATTCTCTTCCGTACCCTCTGGTATTTCCCTTCATCTCCAGGCCAATCGTACCGTATTGGTCGTCCCTACCCCAATCGAGGACGTAATTACGCAGGGGCAGAAGTAAAATTACACATTAATAAAAAATGTCTGAAAGAAAACTCTGACTTCTTATCACAAACAACCGGTTCGAAAGATGAAACAAATATGCTTGAATTATTTAGTGCCGAGCTCCTATATAAAGAGAAGTATCAGACATGATATGATGATATTTCAACGTAAAAAGGAACTATAATTGCTATTTTCCATTAGATAAATAAATTTGAAGTTGGAAAATCGCTATTTCTGTTCTTCATTACACGCTCCTAAATTAAATGAAATGCATCCAATTCCAGTAATAGCGGTTTTCTCACAAAGCTATCAAATTAACCCATTTAAGGCATTATTTTCCTAAAGCACACTTTCCTAATCAGCCGTCATGACATTGTTTACGTCCTATTTTCATACCTGACTAATATTTAAAAAATATAAGTCAGGTATGGCAGTAAACAAATGGCTGCGCACCAAATATAGTCAACATTTACGAGCACTATGTCCTTTAAAAGTATTGCAAACATAATTTTGAGCATAATATTGTTGGAGTTATGTGTATGGTGTTCTTTAATTATCTGAAAGCTTATACTCATTTTCATACTTCTATACATTCAACTTTATTATATTCACTAGTAGGTAAAAGGGTCTATTGAGCGCTAATATAAAAATGAAATCAACTTTTAAAAGAGGTTTGCCAAGAATGTAAAATATATAGACAGTAATCAGAACTTTAGACCACACAAAAGAGGAACAAAAACCTGCTTTTTCTAAAAAATAGTATTAACTATATATGTACTTTGAGCCAAAAATGCAACAAGATCAATCATAGAGGAAACATAAATATAGTGCGTACATTCATAAGAACAGTGCATGTAACGGAGAGCTCTAGGCATCATTTGTACTATATTAATTTTTCAAGAAAATAAAAATAACTTTGAATGACGTAAACGCTCATGGCCAATTTTCCTATCAACGTTGTCATATCCGCTACCTTCGCGTTTTCCTAACCCGAAGTGGAAAATTTTTCAAGAGGCAGAAATTTTCCCCAGCTTCTAACAGAAAAGAGAACGGAGCCAATTTCAATTATACCATTTACTGCTCACGGACAACACTTTATATCTTTACTTTCTAGCGCGGAAACGCCTATGCCCTGACAAATTCAACTACAGTAGCATAAACTTAAAATCCATCTAAAGTAACGAAAAATATTAATTATCTCGCATTTGACATCCATTTTGAGGTGTGTTTTACTCATATCCACGGTGGGGATAATTTTCTCATGCAAACTTCCCATTATTTTTATGACAGTCAATACACTCAATACTTCATAGGTTCAAGTTATCGCAAAAATATACACACATGCATACATTTCGTGATCACTTATAGGGGTTGATAAAATTCAAAGAATTTAGTTATTTCTGTTAGGTCAAATAAACTCGCCCTCTTTCACTTATTTCAGCGTAATTTCCTGTTCTAGCCTTTTGCCTCATTCGTTCCATCAATAACGCTCTCCTTTTTTAAAGACATCTGTATTCCTCCTCTTTACAGCCTCTTCAACCACATTCCCACTACACTTTAATATACTATGCCTTTCTCTCAAGCATTTCACTCTCCTGTTAAATATTTGTTTCATTATTAGAATATCATCATTGGCTAGGCAAAAAAAATCAACAAAGCTCACTATTTTCATCTATGTTCCATTCCTTTGGGTATCATCGCGTGAAGATGGGCATTCGGTAAAAATCGTTCAGTGATTGAGTTTGAGCCCGGTAATTATTTCTTGGCCAAGTAGTGATACGCATGCTAATCAATGTTGGCTTCATTTTAAAATTTATTACGTCTATATACGACTTATAAAACATAATATGATAAAGTGAATGTGATGCTACAATATTTGAGCTAAATATGGCGAGATAAGTTCAATAGCATTTTTATTGCGTTCGATTTGTCCTCGATGGTCTTCACGTTTAGGTAATAATGAAAAAAACACATGAATTCATCTAAGATAGCCACGAAAGCGAAATATGGCAAAAGACTTTCAGAGGAGCGTAATTTTGGCCATAACAAAGAAGGCAAGGACTGAGAAATATGAGGAGCAAAAACCCGTGACGCTGGAGTCTTTCGTCAAAATAATAAGCCAAAGGATTGAAATGAAAATTGAAGAACACTTCCCCGAAATATTCTGATTTAAGTAGAATAAACAAATGATGACGGCAATAATATGTAAACAATGGCAGATAAACAAATACGTGTTTATAATCCATTTTTTGAGACAATCTTAAGCTGTATGGAAAGAATGTGACTATGTTGAGTGAAACAAAGCGCTCAATCCAAAGGAAAACACTGAATGGATTATATTACAAAGGAATCTACCAAAGACATTTTACATGACTCGAAGGAGCAAATCAACGCTCAAGAACCGCAAAGGAAAAACCGGTTTCCAAGCATTCTATTTTTCAACAAGTAATGGTTACACATGCGCAAAGTAGCCATTTCCTTAAAGTTTCACGAAAATGTGTCATATTTTGAAATTACAAAGCCTTCAAGAAAGTACCGCCTTGCGCTAATTACCTACCCCCTCTCTAATTACCACCATCTTACGAGTGAGTTAAGGGGGCCAGAGCGATAATTCTACCTAATTGATTAATTATTTTAATAATGCTTCGAGTACGTCCGAAAAAATTGTACGACCACATAGTGTATGGGAAGTACATCTGGTTTTGCGGTGAAACTCACCATACATGCAGTAATGGATAAGATTCAAGAATTATCGTTTAAATTTTTCCTTTAATTAATACATGATATGAATTTAGGCGCGGTATTCGAAAGGTAAGCGGTGATTCTTTGTAAATTTGTTTTTTTCGTGTCGGCGTGGAACCATGACATCTGTGAGAAACCATTGAAATCATAAAATAAATGACAATTGCCAGAAGGCCATGAGTTAAAATAGCATCATATTGTCATAAAACCATATCGGTATGGTGCAATTCTTTTCTCTTCTGTCTACAGATATCTGCTATAAGTTTGACGCGTATCTGTACGTAGGCAAAAATCGCTCCGACCACTTTAAAGGAACAAAAATTATCTTACGCCATGCGACCTGAAAATCAGTTCGACGCCTCTCTTTAAAAATAAAAATACTAAACCCGGCATGCGCGAGCGGAGCGTCTCAGCTTCTTTGCAAGGGGTCGTCGTCCTTTGTGCCCCGGGTGAGTTCTCTCCACTCGTAGGACTTCTCGCCCGCGTGCCCCCTTCAACGGGCGCAGCGGCTTCGGCCTCGCGTCCTTCCCTCCTCCTCCATCCCAACCCCCCTCCCTTAGGGTGTAGGGCAGGAGAGAGCAAGGCGGACTCCTTCACTCAACACAGGAATGCCCTCCAAGAGCAGGCGCGCCCTGGGTCAATTAAAACGGACCCCACGGAATTCTGGGAAGCAGTCAGGAAGGAGCGAAGGATAAGGGATAAGGATGGAGTGCGGGATGATGGTCGGGGGTTTTGGACTGGAGAGGTGCAGCAGAAGAGAAAGAAATGGAGAGGAAATTCGAAGGATACATGGTAAAAAAGGGAAAATGAAGAGAAAGCGAGGGCGAGGCAAGGAAATTCTGAGTGAGGGAAGATCTGGAGAAAGGGTTTCAGGGAGAGAACACATTTTTACAGGAAATTTTATTCAGACTTTATATCAAGGGTTGGTGCCCCCGCAATAGATGGTAGGATGTTGGGTTCACGGTAAGGGTTAAAAGCTATGGCTATGCTATTTATCGAAGGGTTGATGAGAGGTTGGACAAATTATGGGAGGCAAATTTATCTATATATCTATAATGTATCTATATAAGGTTAATACACACCTGAGCCTGTAATATTTAAAGGAATCTTATTTTATGCTATTTAAAAGTACGGTAACTGGTAGATTACCAATGTTGTTAAAAAAATGTTTTCTTTTTACCTTTAGGTATCAAAGGAAGAAGTGTCACAACGATTTGGATATAGATTTATGGCAATGCACACATTTTAACAATACACGGAAGAATTGAATAGAAATTTACATAAATAAATATGCCTCTGGGAACTACATTTACTTTATTTGCTCCTTGAAGTACAAATAAATACCAATACAATCGAGTACGCGTGACAGAAGATAGAAATAGTTGAAATTGGATTTCTGAAGAAATTAATTACTCCAATAAAAAAGGTAGCACACTAAATGCCACAGGAGGAAGAAAAACTGGGGAGCGCCCAGGGAAACAAAAAAATAAAACGGGTGACTGACTGTCTAGCCATTACACCCATAAACATGAGAGTGAAATATTTGACCAGAGAGGGCGCAAGAGTAGAAAATCCGTGCGGGAATTTTTAGGGAAATCGCAACTTGATACAAACCCTGTTGTTTACAACCAAAAATAAGAAACTAGCAGCATGGTGGATTATGGATTATTTGTTAGTCTCCTGAATTTGCTAATGTGATCTTTGTATAATTTTGAGTACCAAGTTAATCATCCCTTATACTTAACGTAGTTCCCCTATAGGTTACATAGGTAAACGTACGAGTCAAAGAAAGCATTACCTCAAATATATTGGATTATCACGAAACTGTATATCGCATTCAATAAAAGGTTTTGAAAAACAAGAAAAAGGAATAATTCTCACTCTGTACCTTAAAAAGACGTCTCATTATTCATACACTATTAACCACTCAAACAGCTTAAGTTGTGAGAGAAAGAAACAGGTACTCCATAAGGTAATTCTAGAAATGACTGAGATGGCAACAGCGATAGACGACTACTCATCAGAGGAAGCCTCAACAATATAGGCATAAACTTCGCTTAATTCAAAGGGGTATTCAAAGTACGAACTGAAAAATCTTGAATAGAAATTGGGAAGGCTTTTCAGAAACATAATGACCAGAGAGTTAGAGTGTTAGATCTATAGAGGACTTGGGTATGTACAATTTTGGCAGAGGAAGAGAGGGGGAAAAATGAAGGGGAAAAATAATATAAAACAGAGAGTGAAACGACAATTGGACGGAGGAAATGGAAAACCACGGCAGACCGATTGAAAAAGTAAAGTAACGAACGAAATGTAAAACTTCTGGCCAAATAGTAATAGAAACCACTTGATATCAGTATGGTTGAATACATACCTCATTTCAATATTGCTTATTTTTGAAACAATATTTTAAAACACATTCCAAATCAATCTTGAAAGAAAACCATACTTACTATTTTAACTTATTTACCCCATTGTACCAAAATATGCTCTATATTTTTCTTTCATTAAAGCATCAGTCATGTTAACAATATACCTACACAAAATAAATATTTATCAAATCTCTTATTAGAAGATAACTCCAATTTTGGAATCATATTACATAATTTCCGTGTGGAAGCTTAAATAACACTATCTAGCCATCCAAAAAAATGTAACCTCATATACGATTCCCCACTTTAATGTGGTAAAACTTCACGTCTTTGAAAAAATTTCAATAAGGTAATGAAATACTCCAAAGGTCTTTCCATCCTAAAGCAACAAAAAGTATTAACGATTTAATACCTTAAAATTCAATTTGCCTAAACAAAATCATGCAGAATTTACGTTAAAGCTACGAGAATGGTCAGATGAATGAGGTTAATGGCTTCAGAAATACAGTTAAGAAGCCGTAGGCTTACTTATTGAGGGATAGAAAATAAATATTTCGAGGGTGGAGAATTCCGACTTTGGTGTCAGACTTGATAGCAGAGGTAGCTGTCAGGTGATAGCAGAGGGCGTATAACTCTAAGTTAAAAATTCCTCTGGGATTAACGGAAAACATTACCAACTCAGGTAATATCCACATCATACTCAAATAATGATTGGGATTCTCCATTAACAATGCCTGCGACTTGTGACCACCACAATTGCTGGGATTATCACCTGGAACCAATTGCCCGTGTGCCAGCCACCTGCACAACCCGCTATATGCTTGCTTCAATCACTGGTTTATATCTTAAAGATATGCTTGCATAGCATTTATACAGGACTCGAAGAACACGAGGCAATCTCGAATTAACCTATAAAAGTCCAATAAACTATTTTCAAATTTTCCTACTAAGCATTTTATTGATAATATTTTAATTTGGGGCTATACATTAAAAGTGAGTACCCATTGTCCGTTCGTTATCTTATCTTAATAGCCACATTTCCACTTGATTTCTCTTTTTTCTACTAAACTAAGGAAATAAATTATAAACAGTGGCATAGTATAACTACGATATAATAAAGAAACATTCACACCTATAAAATTATGTTCAAGGGCTACAAATGAAACTAACTTAGACATTTCATGACAATTATTTTCGAATTTTCTTCAACCAGGAGTTGTTCCCAAATGAAAATTGGAAATAATGTATCAACCAAATAAAATTTGACTCACAGCATTAAAAAGCAAAATTCACATATTTGAGCCATTCTCTGAACTTTATTTGACTTTAAACAAAAAATTCAAAGCAAGTAGTTTTGGATATGGGTGGATCAGTATTAAATACACCAGAGGCTCCAAAATCCACCATGGCGCCTCGGAGAAGGAGGTAGACATTAAAGACGGGGCAGCAACACGAAGGAAAAGGAATGAGGAGAGCCGGTCTCGCAAAAGGCAGAGAGGAGTGGAGAGAGGAAATGGTGTTAAGAGGAGGAAGAAGAAAAGAGGAAGGAGGGAGGGGGGGGCGGAAGCGGTGAGAGGTGCTTGCACGGGAGAAAAAGTCAGCCCGCACACACATCGTTCCCATTCGTGAGGGAAGCCTTAGGAATTCATGGAATTGCCTTTGCACCCTAAAAAGGGCCTGAAGGGAGGGAAGGAGAGCGAGGGAAAAGGAGAAAGAACGATGGGGAGTGTGGGCGAGAGATAAGGAAAGACAAGGAGAGAAAAATGGGAGATGTGCTCTAAGTGGAGGCCGGCACGATACCACTTCCTACGATACTATCCAATATCGATATTCAGTAACCCAAATCTACAGTTCTCTAAAGCTATGTAGTATCTCAAAAGCCATGTAGTAGCTAAATACCTTGGATAATGTTTGAAATGTTACTTACAATTGAATTTTAAAATAACTTCGTATTTGTTCACAGGTAAACGAATACTTGTGTATGTGTGACAATAATTTTTCTGAAAAAAATTGAGTTTTCTTAGAAAATAAAAGAAAAATATAGACTGGAAATCTGATCTATACGATTTTTATCTATACTAATGTTATACTATATCACATGTCAAGCCATATCATCACAAGTCGTGTCATATTTTATCACTATAGTATTTTCTTCCAAGAAGTTTTTAGTAATTTCTTGTTTCGATACTATTTTGGATTTAAGTACCTTAAGTCATTTGGCGCAAAGGTTTGTATGAAAGTTAAAATTATGAGGAGAATAATAATGTAGAAAATATATACTCCAAATACTTCGCTTAGTAAGGACAATATTATTGAATAATTGAAGCATTTTCATCTGTTCCTACGAAATTTTACCCCGTGCTAGGAATCTTGCACATGGTATTGTTTTGCTATATGACCCAGTAATGCTTTAACTGGTTACATCTTTATAAACACTCCATAAAAGCGGTATAACTTCGAACATACTCACCATGTTGTATCGGTTCACGCAATCGGAAAACAGGCTGTGTCGGCAGAGGTCGATATGCATCGGGACAGTTCTAGTTGCGTGAGTCTTTCTTGCGAGAGAATGTGGTTTCCACACCCTTTTCTTCCTCTTTAGCGAGAAAGAATTCCCAGATATATTTTTTTCTCGCTCTCAGGTCAGTGGTATCCCCTAACCCATTTTCATATAAAAAGCCTTCTTCCCACATCTCCCGTGAGCAAGGATAGCTCCCGCCAGAGACGGAAACAAAGGGCGGCTAAGCGTCCGTTGAGGTCGGGGCGAAAAGGGCTTGTGCCCTTTAATGCTCTCCCTTACACCACCTACGCACACCAACCTCTAAGTGTCCCTAGTTTTGTCTCAACCATCATCCAAGTGGTTTTCATTATCCGCTTTCCCCCACCCACGCACGAGGAACGCAAAACACACAGCTGACAACGGGGCTGAGCTCCCAGGGAGGGGACGCCCTGGTGTCGGGGATTCCTCGAGCGTGAGTTAAGCTGAAGAACCGCCCCCCGCAGTCGTTTCTCTCTCTTGTGGCTTTTTTTAAGCAAAAACCGAGGATGGTGAAGGGATAAAACCTCAAGGGGAGGAATGCCTCAAGGTCTCACACCTCCGTGAGCATCTCCTCTGGACCTATCTTCCCAGCCCGCACTCATAAAATTCCCTAAGGGATACAGCGATGTTGCGGACCCGTATCCACCCCCTTCTCGGGCTTAAGTGTCCAGAGAAGATTTGCGCAATCCTGCCACATACCACTCATCCCTTTCGCGATCTCTTCACTGCGGCCTGGGACTAATTTTTCAAGAAAATGTGAGAGCAGGTCAGTTGGGCATATTATTATTACTCTTGAATATTTATTGAACTATTTGAGCTAATATAATTGGGAAAGTGTTCATTCAAACGTATACCAAGCACTCGGAGAAATCTTTCAATAGTATTCTTGCCACCGATAGGTCTTGGACGTTCTCTCGCTGACTTTTTTTAACAGCAAATTCCTTTTAAAACCTCCTGCCTTCAAACGGCGAAAATTGTAATTATTATTCTACATGACGCGAAACTCCCGAACATTTTCTCCGCTAGCACCCAAGGAAAAAATGACGCCACCCCTCAATATGCCAGGCGACCACTTCGGCTGACAGCTGGTTTTTTTCTAAGATCTCCCTTTCCCTTCCTATTACGCTGAACTCGAACTCATTCGTCACCCTCTCCTCCCACATCACTCCTTTCGTCTTTCTCAGTGGTCACATCTAAGAGGAATCTGCCTCACCTTCCACATTGACCATTTATCCACATCACGTCATGCAGTGCTGCATAAAATGATTTTTAAGCTGTACGAAAAGTGATTCTTCAATTTTCTCCAAATTAGGGTAAGTAACTTCGTAAATGCTTCCTCTCCCAACGTAATCCATCGTCTTAGCCCACACTAATAAAATGATTTGCATCTTAAACACTTAAAATGTTGAAGGACTAAAATTGGGGTACTTTTTCCGAAATATTGTCAACACAGTTCCGTTCTTAAAAACGAATTACAGATTATTGAAAGATTATAAATAAGAAAAAAGCTGCAATAGATGGTAATTCTACTTAATTACAGCCATTAGTAAGTGTTCCGTGTAATAAAAAATAACAGAAAAGGAAAAATAATTAAACTTTTGAAGATTTATTCGATATAAATTTTTGTTCTTGCCAGCATTTGCATTTGATGAATCTTATGAGTTACTTAGTCAAGTTTAATTATATGCACTTATTCTCCACAGAGTCCCCTCATTAATTTACTGGTCCTAATGCCGATTTAAAATTTCGTATAAATGGCTTTCATGCCTACTGATGCTCGGAGTCCAAGTGCCAAGTGGCTCACATTTCGTTTTCTCTCTTTGGTTTATGCCAGAAATTACGTTTATTTATTACCCTGTGCACATGATCCTATATTTTCTTGGTTAAAACAAAAGCTCTTCTCTTTTAACTTTGTCGCTCACTGCTTCCTTAATGGTATCACTGCTTCTTACCGCCTTCTTCCCTCTTGACTCAGCCATTAATTTTCCTTCCTATAACGATTCTCGGTTTCTTTGTGGAATACGCAGCCCTTTCTTCCTTTCCTTTGGTCTCCTTTGTCGCAGTCATGCCTCCTCCTACCCGTTCTCCTTAATTTGGGTCCTTTTTTAAATGGCTAATTAACAACCCCACCATCTCATAATTCACCCTTACAAGTGTTTATTCCGGCCTTTGTTATTCCTTGGAACGAAAATGTAAGCATTCACCGTTCATTTCCAGAAAACCTTTTTGAAATTGGGTCTACAATTCTCATCCACTCAGAACTTACCCTAAAACCTCTTTTACTGCAAAGGCTTTCATTCAATTTTTCTCCACATATTTCATCGTTTTCATTTGCTCATTATATTCTCATTTAATTGTACACACTTTATTTTGTCGCAAGCCATTAACAATGGAGGATTCCGTCCTCCACCTCATCAAAATACCTTACCGTCAAGTATATGTCACTCAAATAAAAACGCATAATTCACAAAAGACGAAACGATTATTGCCGTCAATACCTATACGATTATATAATATCGCTTGCCGTTAGCAGTGCGAGAACATGTTTCAAAATCTTTATGTAACATATTCTTACAGTTAAATTTAACTGTATTTCTTTTTTCCTCACTGCCCCTATTATTCAGATGGGAAAATACGAGAATGATGGGGTACTAGCTATAAGGCACCATATACTTTCTCTTGCAGCCCTGATATACCTGATTTATATTTATGATAAGATAAGAAACAATTAAAATGCTGCGTTTATCTAAAGATGAATAGCAATAATAAGAGCAGAGAACCATGATGAAACAAGTGCGCAAGTAAATTATGTCTAGCTAATGGACACAAAATGTGGAGACTTTATATTGATCGTTATTGTAGCGTGAAACTGTACTGTTAAAAGAAAATCATGCAATGAGCACTGCATAACGTACTGAAACTGAAGACGTCAGAATAAATCATACGCGGCAGGCAATAAACATGGGCCAATATTCAAATAGCTCATTTCCAGTTGCTCTATGAGTTTACACTTTGACACGGCATTAAATATGAGGACAGTTCCACAAAGTCAAAGTCTAAAAAAGTTATATGCTCGACCCAAGAGTTATTTTACGAGGTGAGCTGCGCGTGTAATCTTGAGACGTGGTCGTCATAAACCGAGAACGTTAAAAACCTCTTTCGCTGGGACGATGGAGGGCCTCATTCTTTTTGCAGCACGGAATTGTTAATGCAACACTTAAAAGTCCATGTGCATTTGAAGTGGGGGCATTATGTCCACTGTCGTTTTACGATGCCAAGGAATTCATGGAACGGGTGGGGGAAAAAACAGAATGTCGGAGGACACTTGGCTGGCTGCAGCGAGCGAGTTCTCGATGTCGGCGTGAAAAGTCATAATTACACCACCCCGCGAAGCGTGGACTAGCAATAAAAGAAGCTTGAGCATGGCTACTGATATTGCAGGCTTCATTTACGACCATCATCAGTGGACATTCACGGCAGGGTACTTGTCCCAAAGAATCCTCTCGAAAGAAGATATTTATCTCGTATAGTTCAACTGTGTACACTATCATATTTTCATTCCCACTCGATGAGTTTCCAGCTGAAGAGGACGGCTATGAAGAAATTTCCACCTATGTCACAGACTTTACACACGCTCAAGTGGTATCGCCCGTATTTCGGTGATCATCAGCGCGATGCAATGCCTATCATATTAGACTTTTATCTCATTGAGCACATGGTATAGATTGACCGTGTTAGCTTCTTTGGACTCATTGCAAACGGTATTGGATACGGTAAAGGATGAACCATGCGGAACTCAATACGTGTTAAGCAAGGAAAATTTGTTCCTTGGTCCATAAATACAATTTTTCAATAACACGTTTTGGACCTACTTCTTTTTCGAAGTAATACCGATAAGATAAAAAGGGTTTCCACTAAATAAGGTGTGCATAGGTTTCCTTAGTTGAATTTAGATTAATAAAAAGATAGAAATAGTGATTGCATATACAAAAACGAAGATATAATAGAACAGATATTCAACTTCGATTAGGTTCTTGAATCATGCCCTAGCAATTAGGTCCCATCAGAAAAAGTAAATGATTGTAGGCTTGACTATGTGGAAGTAATCCACTATTGTTGAATTTTGCATGTTAAATATATCATAATTCATTTGTTTATTATGTGTGCTGAAATAAGTACTTGAGTATACTGTTTATTTTGGTTACTATTAATTTTTTTTGTATTGTTATTGTTGTTATCTATCAAATGGTGGAATTAAATGTGAAGTGTTTCGAGTGTGCAAAGAAGTAGACGGGAAAATCATTTAAAGACCCATCTGCACATAAAACAGTGGCGACCGTGACAGGACTTAATTAATCGAGAGTGCCCCACATTATTAGGTGCCATTATCGGGTAAGTTAAGATTTAATTTACGTTTGCTATTACTTGTATAAGTTTTAGCGATAGGGTTCGAGAAATATGGAACGACGGGCTCTCAGATCGCTTTTCATAAAATAAGCAAACCATCTCGAAGAACTGCTCAGCTCGGGGGCATGTGGAATAGATGTTCATGCGAAGTTTGCGTCAATATAAGATAAATACGAAACATTGAGCGCACTCGATGAGTTATACTTGAAAGATCTTCTTAACGACGAAAGTGTTAGAGATGAAGATTTAGAGGCAGAAATGCAGAAAGCGGGGGAATACGAGTAGCGATATCTTAAATTTAGAGAAATAATTACGAAGCAACAACTACCAGAAGTATTAGAAAATGAAAATAACTTAACCCGGGTTTCCAAAACAAATTTGAAGTTACCGAAACTGGAAATTAAACGTTTTGACGGCAATGTCAAAAGTTGGATTGGCTTTTGGGGTCAGTTCTCTAAAATTCACGAGCGAGAAGATCTCCTGGAAGAAGACAAATTCCAGTATTTAATACAAGCTTTGGAAGCCTCGCATTCTTATAGAAGGGTTCCCCCCATCCAAAGAAAACTATAATAAAGCTATTGACTTGATGAAAGCGCGTTATGATAGACCAGACCTATTGATTGAAGTTTATATAAGGGATCTCTTATCATTGGTATTAAACAAAAGGGAAGATCGGCCTTTGGTTCAACTGTACGACAATTTGGAAGCTAACTTAAGAGCCTTGGAAACACTTGGCGTTACATTTGATAATCACGTTTTCATATTAATTCCTATGATTGAATCGGCAATTCCGGAAGATCTTTTTCTGCTTTGGGAGCGACAGCGAACGATGAGAGGTGGTCTTGAAGTAAATGACGAATTGACTGAATTAATGAAATTTCTGCGTGTCGAAGTTGAGAGCCGAGAGCATTTGGTGTTAAGGAAGAATAGCTTCGAACCAATGGATGAATTTACAAAGGTCGATGTGAAAGAGAAAATACTGAGGTCAAGGAAGAACGTGCCTTCAGCTGCCGCTTTAGTCTCTCTGGCAAAGGAAAGGAATAAAAATGTCGACTGTATTTTCCGTGGGAAGGACACACATCCACCTCAAGACTGTGCCACAGCCATCGATATTTCTGTGGAACAAAGGAGGAAAAAGATCATGAAAGAAGGTGTCTGTTTTAAATACCTTAGGAAGGGACGTATGAATAAAAATTTCAAAAAAATTGTGCGATGCCCGGTTTGCAAGGCAGGGCATTACGCGATAATGTGCCCAAAACTCGTGAGAGATGACTTAGAAATGCTAGAAAAGACGACAGTAAACTTGTCCACGAATAACCCTGTGACATATTTGCAAACTCTCATGGCCCATATTGTCGTGGATGGAAATAAACGCAAAATAGTCAGAATATTAATCGATTCTGGCTCACAAAGGTCATATGTTCTCAAGAGTTACATCAAGGAACTTGCATTGCCGCGAATTACCCAGCTCTCCGTCCGGCAGGAATTATTTTGGGGAGGAATGACAGTTCCATCCAATCACGGTGTTTACCGGATAGAACTACAAGGCTAGGATTCGAATTTTAAATATAAGATAGATGCTTTGGACCAGGATCGTATTTGTAATTTCGTGCCAAAGATAATGGACGAAAGACTGTGTGGGAAACTGAAAGAAAAAGGAATTGTACTTTCAGATTTGTCCTCAGTGACAGCCGATGAATTAGAAAGCGTGCAGGTTCTCCTTTGCGCTGACGTTTGGTCTCAAATAATGACAACGGAGTAGATCAGGATGGATGGTAGCTTAGTTGCCATCAGAAAAAAACTTGGATGAACACTAATGGGTTTGGCTGGAAGGTATCATTCAGCCTCCACAACACTCCTCGTAGCCATGCTAAATTCCACGAAGGTTACAAAATTCTGGGATTTAGAGACACTCGGGATCTTAGACCAAGGAACAAGGCAAATACAGGAAGAGAAAGACCGGGAAGTATTAGATTTTTTTCAGAAAACCGTTAGAAGAGATTCTTCTGGTCGCAACGTTGTACATCTACCTTGGATTGAGGGTCGGTCCCAAGAGCTGCAAACAAATCTTGAATCTGCGGAAGGTCGACTACGTTCAACCACAAGAAAGTTGCGCCGTATAGCCTAATTCGAAGAGTACGATTTGGTCTTACAAGGATGGCAAAGTATGGGCATAATTGAGAAGGTTGAACGACACGAGGAGACAAAGAGGGTACATTACTTGCCAAACAGAGCTGTATTGAAAGAACCACAAAGGTCCGACCTGTGTTTGATGCCTCAAATAAAGGTGAAAATAACTCTTCACTTAACGACTGTATTGAGAAGGGACCAAGCCTGATTGAGTTAACACCTCTCATTTTGATCAGTTTTCGACAATATCCCATTGGTCTTACCGCAGATATTGTACAGGCCTTTCTACAAATTTCTTTGGAACCTAACGATCGAGACATACCACGATTCCTGTGGTGGGACAAAGATCATAGAATTATTCATCGCCATTGCCGAGTGGTTTTTGGAGTGGCGTGTAGTCCTTTCCTGTTGGCTGCTGTTTTGAATAACTTGCTGGATAACGCTTCTCCTGAGTTGAAGGATACTGCTGAAAAATTGAAGAGATCCTTTTATGTTACCAATTGCGTCACAGGGGTTTCATCCTTAGAGGAGCTAGATAAATTTATAAATAAGTCTCAGCAGTTATTATTACCAGCTGGCTTCAACTTGAGAGGATGGGCAAGTAATATTGATAATGAAACTTCAGTGCAACCCGTACTTGGGTTAAAATGGTATTGCTCGACAGATGAATTGGGTTGTGACTGTGAAAGACTGAGCCGAACTGTCGGAGAATTAACCAAGAGGACGTTGCTATCGTGTGCTCAGAAAAGTTTCAACCAAATTGGCTTCAATGTGCCAGTTACCCTCATTCCAAAATTATTGCTTCAACGTGTATGGGAATTGAAACTGGAATGAGATGAAGACCTGCCTGAGAAAATCAGGAAAGAATTCGATAAATGGGCTTCCCAACTTAGAGTTCTAGTTGGCTACAAAATTTCTCGTCGGATTGTTATCGACCAAAGGAGCTCATTGCATGTTTTTTGCGATGCGAGCAAAACAGCACCTGCTTGCTGAATTTTTTTGCGGACAGAGTAGACAGGAAAAGTACACCTTAGTTTTGTTCAAGCAAAAGCTACAGTGGCAACAACGAAAATTCTCAGCCTTCCTAGATTAGAAATGATGGCAACCTTAATTGGTATATGACTTTCACAACAAGTTAATAAAGCATTAAGGAGGGATGATATTCCTGTTACTTATTGGTCGGACTCCACAGTGACGCTGGCATGGATTTCCAAGCAAGGCTGCTGGTCGAAATTTGTCGAAAACCGAGAGAGAGAAATTCGTCAGTTTAGCAAGCCCGAGCAATGGAGGCATTTTAAGGGAGATGCCAATCCAGCTGATCTCGCTTCTCGTGGTTGTACACCTGAGTATCTTCTCTCGTCGCGATGGTGGGAGGGACCATTTTGAGTACGGCAACCACCAAATACATGGCCCACGACTCATGTGTTACCTTCTGCCGAGGAGTTTGAAGATGAAAGACGAAAAATCCTAATTGCTGCAACAGACATTAATTGGATATTTGAATAGAAAGTGGTCCAAAAACCCTAATACAATTAGAAATGTAGCTTGGCTCACACGTTTTTCTTCAAAAGATAAGAGTGGACGCTTTATTTCTGGAGGGGAATTCTTGCATGCAGAAAAGGCAATCTTCCGTTTGTTACAACAGGAACGCTTCAATAATAACAATGCATTGAAGAATATTCAAGTCTTTGTGGATCAAGAAGGAATTATACGTTTGAAGTCTCGCTAACTCTTCGGGGAAGAATATGATGAATACGTCTGTCCGATAATTCTTCCTTCAAATCATCCTGTAGTTAAGAAGCTAATAGAGTGCCAGCACATTCTAAATAAACATGCTGGAGTACAAACTCTTCTAACTTTCCTTCGCGAAAGATTTTGGATTTTGAAAGGTAGGAAGAGTGTGAGGTCAGCCATAGGAAACTGTTTAATTTGCCGAAAGAATCAAGCAAAGGCCTTTCACGTACCAGTACCCCCTCTTCCTGTTGATAGAATCAATACATCTGCCACTTTTAAAGTCACTGGAGTAGATTTAGCAGGCCTTCTTTTCACAAAATCGCATGATAAATTTTGGGTCGTATTCTTTACTTGTGCAGTGTACAGAGCGGTACATTTAGAATTAATTCAGTCTCTTAGTACAGGCGCTTTCATTCAGGCTCTACGTCGTTTCATCGCCCGCCGGGGTAGGATTTCCATGATTTACTCTGATAATGGCACGAATTTTGTGGGAGCATACAAAGCCCCTAGACAGATTGGGCAGAAATTGAAAAGGAATTTAGTCTCCGGCAAATAAAACGGTAATTCAATCCTCCAACAGCTGCTTGGTGGGGTGGTTTTTGGGAACGCCTGATAGGGATGCTAAAAGTACTTCTTCGCCGTAATCTAGGCCGGTCTTCACTAGATTATGAGGAGTTATATACTTTATTATGTGACTGTAAGGCTGTGTTAAACAATCGCCTTCTGACATATGTTCCTGAAGAACCTGGTGAACTCATAACACTGAAACCATCTTCTTTTCTGCAAAGTTTACCCGGATGTGAGGTTACTAATTTTGATCGTCTGGATAGTTCTTGCATTATAAAAAGATGGCATTGTTTACGAAAGGTTAGAGCAGGTCTCAGGATGCGTTTCAAAAAGGAATATTTAGGCCTCTTACATTCCTGTGCAAGAAAAGGAAAGGAGCGGGACAGTGTGAAGATTGGGGATGAAGTCATGGTTGGCTGTGATGACAGAAAACGGTTAGATTGGGTTCTTGGCAAGGTAGTCGAGCTACTGCCAGGCTGAGAAAGTGTGACTAGTCCGGGGTAAAATTGAAAATGGGGTTCCACGAGGCCAGTGCAACGACTTAATCCTCTGGAGTTGCACTTGGAAACATCATATCCCCAGGACTTGCTGCCCGACATGAGCCCTTCACCGAGCACTTTGGGACCTGATGATGGTACAGGGGAAGTCCAAGACGACCATGCCGTTGAGAAAATCTGAATTTAGATCATCATATGAAGAGAACGTCGGATGTGGCGGCCTCATGAAGTGCTGGAACTTTAGGGAGTTGTTTTACTGCTTTTATTTATTTTTGCAAAAGCTGCTCTTTTGCAAAGGTGGGAGGATGTTGAATGTTGCATGTTAAATATATCATAATTCATTTTATTATTATGTGTGCTGAAATAAGTATTTGAGTATAAGGTTCATTTTGGTTACTATTGATTTTTTTTGTATTGTTATTGTTGTTGTCTATCAAATGGTGGAATTAAATGAGTGTGTTACGAGTGAGCAAAGAAGTAGACGGGAAAATCATTTAAATACCCATCTGCACATCAAAACTATGGAAGAATAAAATAACTATGTTCACTCCATTTGTGACATTAATTGCCACGTCACAGGTCTCAACACTTGATGTCATCTTAAGGCCTGAGTAAGAATCCTGAATATGACACAAAGTGCCAAAACCCGTGAAGTGACAATAAATACAAGTGGAGTTAAAACTAATTTTCTTTATTCCTCCGCCCTTTCAGATGCTGAAAAAGTGCCGCAGATGGCAAGTACTTATATATAATAGGTGATAAGAAAAATAGGTTTCCGGTACTACCCTGATCGAAATGCATTAAATATAACGATATAAATATGAAACATAGCTACATAGTACATGAATTCTAAGGTGTTGTTGCGACCATAGTTAAAATTTTACGGATTAGGTGATATCTAGCCGAAGTTGGTTATAGATATCACGATCTCAATAACATAAATTAATTAAATATCCACACAATAATTACAACAATATTCACCGACCTAGGTAACACTCAACCCATTAACTCACATCTCACCTCGATAATATCACGAGTTGTGCCCAGACCTAGATCGGTGAGTGTGGTAATAAAAAATGGGTGGACATTTAACAAAGTTCCGTTATTTAGAGATCATGATATATGGGACCATAGTTGTTATTTTTAAAAGCTTATATATACATTGGACAATTTCTCGTGAAATCCTATTGAAATTTAATGAGAACCTCAGTGCCAACGCTAGCCTTGTAAATCAACTAGGAGAGGAAATTCCTTCCGATGACTTTCGTGAGGGAACATGAATGAAAATCTAAGAGTATACCCTTTAACTACTGTCAAAAGCCACGGTAGGTAGCGCTTAATGTCACAAAACGGGCGCATGGGATATTTTCATACGAAGCATGTTCAAGTCCTGGTTATTTCATGAGTGCTTAAATGATGATGCTGACTGCATTTATAACGGCTTCGTTAATGACTATTTCCAGTAAATGCTGAAGCGTAAAATTGGTTAACGAACGCAGGAGATATTCCCATTGAGACTTATTCATTGCAGCTTTGCCGCACTTAAACAGAATGTTTGATTCCTATAATTAAACCTTTCCGTCATGATGAATAGCACTTCGTCCAATTATTCCGATTTATAGCTCATAGACCAAATTGCATTCCGAAAACATACATTTTTCTCATCTGCGAAATCCTTAATGATGATGAAGTACATGTCTAACCACTGTATGGCACTAGGCATAGACAAATTACTAACTTCCACTCTTGAATGTGCCGTTAAAAGGATTTTACTCTCTGAATGCATGAGTAAAAAGGCTCGTATAACTGATACGTGGATTTTTAAAGATTATCATGCTTGATCAATAGCGTTGTTTCTTGAATAATTGGATTTTAAATTAAAGGAAAAATTGTAAACACGGATTCATTGCATATGGATGAAGATATTAGAACTAAAGATTCAAATTTTCACATTGTCTGGACCGCTCATAGATCTATGATCTTTCTAAAAGTTGGTCTTGTCGGATGGCTTAATGGAGCAACTCAGTATAACCCAAGTAAGTATGATACGAGTATTCATGGGACACGATTGATGTCATATCCCTATTTCAATCACTGGCGGTGACAGTAGCAATACATTCGCATTATCACAAATTTCTACACTAGCTGGATTTGAGTACAGAACGCATTATGGGGCAAACAGAATATTTCTCTATGAAAATTCATTAGGAAAAATTTAAGTTCCTATTGTAATGGTCAGAATTCATAAGTTATTTTGGCTATATTTCTAAAAAAAAAGGAAATTGATTACACATTTCAAAAAATTTATAATTGTCCCATGTTAATATATAAGAGTTTTTATTCATTGAATTCATTCTAAAAGTTTAATTATTTGTTTATTAAATAAAAACTGAGAATTTTGGGGTTCGGGTTGGTGTGGTGGTTAGAGTACTCGCCTACCACACGGGCGGCCAGGGTTCAAATCCCTGCAGTGGCGGATGTTTTTCAGAGGAAACCCGATCCCTACTTGAGTGTCTTGTGGAGGGCACTTCAAGTGGAGTACTCCGTCTGTCGGATGAGACGTTAAGCCGTGGTCCCCTTGGCGCCTTTCGTTAAGAGCAGGCTAATGCCGACGCCGGGTTTCTATCCACCCTTCCTCCCTTACCTATCCCATATGGCGCAAATGACCTTAGCCGTCGGTCGCCTCCCCAAAAATCCAATCCTGAGAAATTTATCAGAACTGCGGATCTAGCCGTGCAATAACTTTAACGGAGTCACCCACTTGTGATCACACAATTGTGTGAAATTCACAGTGGAAAAATCATTCGCCTGTACTGGGGATCGAACTCAGATTCCTCGATATGCGCCTAGTATTTCGGATCTGGGTTCGATTCCCAGTCCAGGCGAATGATTTTTCCACTGTGAATTTCACACAATTGGAAAAACTAAGAAAGCTATAAGATTCTTGGAAAATGCAACACAGAAAAGTAATCAAAATACTCAAAATTCCCTGTAAAGTTTGACTACTTAGCATATATTTTTTTGAATGCCCGAAACATTGATATAGGCATCCTCTTATGATCAATCACCGTCACACAATCCATAATAATTGATCTTTCCGTTACAACAGAGGCTCTCTCTTCAACCCCCACCTTCAATTTTTCCCACGGACTGAGCGATATTCGAAATCTTATGACTAAAAACTATCCTTCATCTATTTCGAAAGTACCATCACGTGGAACGGAATATGTAAATCATATATGATATCAAGCAAAGAAGGCCCAAGGTAAGAAAGAGCTCATAGTAATAGGACAACTGAAGTGTTCATGGGAGATAGGACTACAAACTAGAAAACAGTACGTGGTGCGTGGCACTCTGTGGATCGGAAGCATAGACCAAGGGAATATCTGACCTGAAAAGACTAAAAGCCTTCGAAACATGGTGCTGGAGGAGGATGCTGACGATAATATGGACGGACAAAATAGGGAATGATGAAGAGTGCAGAAGAGTAGAAGAGGAAAGAGCCATATGGAAAACCATACAGAAAAGAAGAACCAGATGGCTTGGGCAAAATTTGAGACACAATGGGTTTGTGAAGAATGTAATTGAAGGTAAAATAGAGAGAAAACTCCCCAGGAAGACCCAGGAAAAATTCAAGGATCAAATAAAGAGAAAAGTACATAGGAAAAGACACTAGGAGACAAGGGAACTAGCAATTGATAGGGGAGGGTGGAGAGCTACAGTCAACCAATCATAGGAACGAATAATCAATAATGATTAAAAAATAACTAATCAATATTTAGTGATCTACGTCGCAAAGGATATGCTCGACGCTATATGTCATACTTTACGATATGTTGCATAATAATTTCTTACAAATTATCTCAGATATGGTTTGATTTATCAGCGAAATAAGTTTAAGCGACACAAGTTTAATCAAAGAAGTCTAACTCTCGATTATAGGCTAAGAATGTCGACTTTTCTCTAATAATTAACTTCATAATGCCCCGTCCTTTCATACCTCTTTTGAGCAGTAAACAGAATCTCGGTGCCAGAATTAGCCTACTCTTACGAAAGAACAAAGGGGTAAAAAATTTAATTCTCAACAGGCTGCAACTTCTTCGGATACGGAGACTAGATTAGAAGCTCTGAGGTCACCTTGAAAATAATCGAATAAAAGAGGATTGCCGGGCGATGGTTAAAGAGCGTTTTCAATGCAAAAATCCATTCATAAGCCGGAACAGAAGCCTCTGAGAGCTGCTTTGAAGAACGGATATGCGCTCCTTTATGTAAAAGATGACATCCATGGGAGTTTTTGATTTTGGAGCCGATTTTGGAGTACAGCGGTAACAAATACGCAAACGTTTTCCAACTCCAATGCATTATTAAATAATAAAGAGGACAACTTTTACAAAAACCATCTAGTGGTTTTTGTAAAAGCCGTCCTCTTTATTATTTAATGACGGAATACCACCAAGTGAGACTGACTAAAATGAGTGATATCCAATGCATTACTCAGAAACCAAATAAATTTCGAATTTTAATAAAATTTTATGACACATGAAATCAATTTATGGTTCAAAGGCCGTGCGCGATGAACATTATACTTGTCGTCAATCATTGCACATAATTATTACTTGATAGGTTATTGTAATGGTAACCATATGAATACATTTTTAATATAACAACCTTAACAGAATATTATATTATAACAAAAACTCATTTTTGACCTCATCACTCAATTATATAACTATTAGCTTCTATAAGTTGCGTGGATTCCTCGCAAATGCACTACATTCATATTATTAAGGAACGGGAACGCGAAAGTCATTCCTTTGGTTCCGAAAATTTCCGTATAATTCATTCACCATTATCAATCGATTTAGGTCCATTTTGCTTTTGTTTCTTTGTCCAAACAATGCAGAAATACGAAAATGTATGTCTACTAACTATGCAAAAATAAAGTGGCTTGTTTCCGCCGACAAAAAATACGTTCTCTTCATAAGACACAAATACCTAATTTTTTTCATAGTTACACATAGTATAACATTCCATACAAGATTATCTACTTATGATTCCATGGCGTATTATATCACAGAGCGTGATTTCTGCCTATTGCCTGAGTACCCATTGCAAAACGTGTTCAAATGTATTGAATGCGACATTTCCTTAACAGAGCGTATCACATTCCGTAAATTGCCGGATGTCGCGCAACTCCGCATCCCCTCCCCTACACGCAGTGGCGTAGCCAGGTTTCGGGTCTTGGGGGCGCCGGGGGGGTGGGAGGGGGGGAAGTTTTAGGGGGCGCCGACTCATAAATTCACCACTTTACTGAACATACTGTTACATACTTTTACTGTATTATTTTTCTCGTAATATACTATCCAAACTTGTAGACCTTGTAGAATTTATTTTTGATAATTAAGTTATGAAACTGATTCAAGCACGTATTTGGGACTTGAGTGGAAACATTCTCAGCCTTAGGGGAGCCAGAACACAGGGGGCGGGGGGGGGCGTTCGCCCCCCCCCCGCCCTGCCCCCCCCCCCAGGATACGCTACTGCCTACACGCCATAAGGCCACTCTTCTGCGAACGGCTCTTATTTTATGACCACCTAAACAATCACGCGCGAAGAAGGAGGGTGATGGGGCAGCGTTGACAACTCCTTCTCTTTTCACCGACACCCCAGAAAATAAATAATAAAGGCGCTATAAAGGGCGAGGGAAAAATTGAGCCCGAAGGGAATGATGAGTAGGAGAATGGCTGAGAGCGAGAAGATAAAAACAAGCGAAATACATAAATATGGAGAAGTATTAGAGGAGTGCAGCACTACTAATTCAATTAGATGAGAAATGGCATAATAGATGTTCGTATCGATTATTTAGATCACACGATTTGACGATGAAGGAAGACGCTAATTGTAACCTATGCCTCTTTCAAAGTTAGTAATTATACTTGCACTTTCATAAGTATGTGCATGCATATTTATCATTTCATTCTCATTCGAGGTAGGCATGGCGAAAAGAGCTAAATTCTCGTAGTTATACATAGAAAATTGCCTAATTGCTTCATACTTGTAATACTTGTAATATGCTTATAGCTGGTGTTAAGATAGTTATAATAAATCTAATGATTTCTTCCAAACTGCCCTTTCCTTGCAAACCTCCTTTGCTACGGTCACATTCCTGCATAGCGCATTGCATGCCCTCTTAGTTCCAATGCTTAAATGGTCCTCAGGTTAGGAGTCTCTTCCACCTTATTCATCAATGATATTCTCTGTCTAATCCCTCGCCTCAAGCCACGCACTCTATTGAAATATACATATCAGTTTCCTGTCATTTGATTTTCAACCAATCTCTTAACATAATCAATTCAACGCACAATCAAAGAAAGGTTTTTTATACAACCGTTAATGTGGTATCTATTCCCCATATTATCATCACCTATTCAGTCCTAACCCTATTACTCCCACTTAAGCAGCCAAAACCTCTCACATACCCACCTATACTCACGGCATATAGCCTCGACCCCCTTAACGTGTGTCATCATAATCTTCTGAAGGCTAAGCCTTGTCTCTGCAGCCATGTGTCCCTGTGTACTGCAGTTCTCTTCAAATCAGAATATGTTCTTAATCCCAATGTACTTCGTACATCATCTAGGAACTTCTTTCTTGGCCTTCCTCTGCTTCTCTTGCCAAGCACCTTTCCCTCCATTAAATTTTCTAAAAAGTTATCGTGTCGAAGAACATGACCAATGCATGTAACCTTCCTTTGCTCCATCTCTTTCATCAGTCTTCTTTCTTCTTTTATTTCCCTCAGCACCTCTTTCTGTGTATATCCTGGCATCCTCTTACACATTTGAGTAGAAAGGAGCACACTTATGTACATTTGCTGTTTCTTTGTTTATTTTATTAGAGTGGCCTCCACCCATGACCGATGGAGACGATACAGCGTCCATAATCGCCATAAGTAAGTTTTCTCTGTTTCCATCTGGTTTTGAGAAAAAATATGTAAATAATTTAAAAGAGAACCGACATAAACTTATTGAATTTATTGACTACTAACGGAAATTCCCGTTGAATTTCAATTGGGTATAGTGGAAAAGTAAGAAATAATACAGCACTTCTAAGATTGTAAAGAGAATCTGACTTTCCATTTCTTATATAATTTTATATTTCGTGAAAATTGCCCGCTTAGTCTCGTAAAGATGCGTGATATTTAGCTTCTTTAATGAAGTTTTATTTCTAAGAGTAAAAGCCCGCTTATATGGTAAGTGCTGTGTACTTTGTCGCAGTCTTAATGAATAGGTATCACATTATTATTGCAACGCAGAATCATCGGAGAGATATTAGATTTGGAAGATAGTGACGAACTACATATTCTAAGGTACATTGGCAATTGATTGGAGCAGCAATAGCAACGTGGAAATCGCTGCCCACTCAGAAGTACTTATCAGCGACTATTAATTATTAAATTCATAATAAACTCAGTGGACACTATAAATAAATGGATTTAATGCAACACTGGACTATTAATTAATAAATAAAAACCCAATTATATGCAGCAGAAAAGAAATTGCAATAAAATAGATTGTACTGCAAGTCTAATGCAATACTGAGCATGCACAAGCATGGACTGAGGAGAACATACTAGTACACCATCTTTCTTCGACAAAAGGTTATACATGATGGCGGAAACAAGGAATTTAGATAGCATTGGAATTTAAGCTCGATATATTCTATCTGCGAAATTAAAACGTCGTTTAGATCAAAATATTCACTCAATTGATTCGCCCACCATACTGGAGTTTCTACCAATATTTCCTCAATGTCTCTTCTCACATCCTCACAGTGCTCTTCTCTTCGAAAATGCTTACATGGCAAGAACGATGCTACATAATATGTCCCCAACACTATTGTCATCTTCCTCTAATGAAGCTCCTTAAACCGTTTCCTTTCTATTCTTACTCTTTGTCTTCATAAAATACTTTCACACTGAACGATTTACACAATATGACGCAACCTCTACAAGTTTCACCAGTTCTTTGCTAAGGTTTTTCAGAATTCTTACAGCAGCGCGATTGCAATTAACGGGGAAGAAATATACATGCTCCGCTTCGCAGTGTACACCGCATTCATAGCAGGAAATCGTCAATCTTCAAAGGTCACAGTAGATCAAGTTCTCCAAAAATACAACACGAAAATGTAAAAGAAAAAGACTAAAATCCTAGTATGCCGAAGAGAGAAGATGAATGCAGAAGTCACCCTGAGAGAAGAGAAATTAGAGTGGACTCCTTCACCTATCTCAGAAGTATCATCACGGGGAAAGGAATTGTACGTCGAATATCAGGCAAAGAACAGCCCAGGGTAAGAAAGCGTTCATAGCAAAAAGACAACTGAAGAGTTCAAAAAAGATAGGATGAAAAACTTGAAAAGAAAGTGAAAGTATTCTTGTGGAGCTTGGAACTCTATGGATTGGAAGCATACACCATTGGAATAGCTGACCAGAAAAGAGACAAAACCAACGAAGCCTGACATTTCAGGAGAATGATGAAGATCAAGTGGACGAAAAAGTTACAGTATGATGGAGTTTTCGGAGGAGTAGAAAAGGAAAGGACCATACGGAACACCATACAGGAAGAATAACCTGATGGATTGGACACTTAAACATAGTAGAAGGTAAAAAAGATGAAAAAGTCCCCAGAGGAAGACTCGGGGATAAGTTCATAGACCAAATAAAAAGGAATGCACATAGGAAAAGTAAACACGAAGTACGTGAACAAGCATTATATGTATAGGTAAGGGTGGTGGGCTGCAGTCAACCAACCTTAGGATTGAACAACCAATCATTACGACAGCATCAAAAGTGAGTTGTTTAAATAAAATACGAAGAAAAGGGATACAACCACAATTTTGATTTCCTTAATTTGGGTGAAAATTCTTAATAATACACCAAGAAAAGTAAATTCAAATAATGAGTTCTTTTGACGGTTTACGTCAGGTTAAAATTTAAGCGAAATTACGTTGCTTTCACTCACAAGGTTATCTTGTACCTCGTAATCAAAATCACACAATTCAGGAGAAAATTCAATGCTGCGCGAGTCCAGACATTCAATTTTCTGAGCTTGATTGATTTAATTGAACGCATAAATGAAAACGACGGTTGCAAAAACTCGCTTCAATGAACCGACAATAGAAGTTTATCCGGTGGAAAAAAATCATCGACAGAAAGGATACTCTCAAAATCGGAACTGCCCGATTTAACACTATGAACATGCTTTCATTTTTGCTAGCAGGAACAAAATTAATGTTTATCAGGCCCTTGTTTTGCGATCGTTTATCCCTCAGGCAATGGATAACACGAAAACATGCTTTTGTAAACGAATGCACCGAAAACTTCTTCCAGCCCTCTGGACTCAAATGTGAAAACAAGAGGAATGAATAAATTATAAGTGGATAAATAAAGTCTAACAATCCCGTGTAGCACGGGGTATTAAAAGATATCGCTCCATAGAATCATTCTTTCGTCATCACTAAGTGTTCTTTGGGCGTAAATAAAACAGGCAAATTCAAAATTGAGCACAGTCTCCATACTCAGACTTTTTATATATAAACGGCGAGCCCGAGAGAATTACACCCGTTTATAGTTCACCCCGACCACTTTAAATCTGAACACAACCAGTCAATGGAAGATAAACTTAAAACTTCTGAGTGAAACGTTGCCACTATGCCACTATGTTACTCATGCTGTGAAGCTGAAAAACCCTTGATAACAGAACACAGTCCAATGATTTGCACCGTGATGGTCAGAAAATTACATAGCCGAGCACAGCTCCGTAAGCAGATTTTTCACGCAAATCTCTCATTAATTCTTTATTTTATTCCAATAACCATCTCTCAGCCAACTAATAAGGCTAAAAATTATATCAATATTTAAAACATAAAGAGTAATTCAATATTTTCAATTAAACAAAATAAAATTTCAATTAAAATTAAAAAAAAAAACAATAATTTCTTCAATTTAACAAAATAAAATTTGCAAGATTAATTAAAAAGTATCTCTGAACTGAATAATCGACTAAGAAGCTACTATTATTTGTGAGGTTAATGAGCGGCATATAAAAATAGAATCATTGTCCAATGGTTTCTCTGGCAGCCTCTATTTGTATTACAATGATCCAAACATGCAACGCATTTATACATGTTTCTTTCATTTTTCCCTAACGTAGTCCTTTTAACAGTTTATAATATTATTAGTACAGCTAACATACCGTATGGTTATATCTATCATTTGAGAATACAATTTAATACGGAGGGTAAATCATTCGGCATATTTGTTTGAAGTTTTCGACGTTCGTGCACTCAATCATTTTCGAGCAGTTGTTTTCTACAGTTTCTTTAGTCAAAGATTAAAACTTTTCTGATATATGGACATAAATTTTTCCTTTTTTTCTATTTTTTTTCGAAAGGCAATAATGGCGGTTCAAAAAACTGAATTCTGTGATACAAGACTATTCTATTTTATTTCAATTTCTTGTCTAACGATCCTTTATTTTTAAAGCCAGAATTTCATAAACTTGTTTATCCACGAGACAAAGAGTTTTACGGAAGGAAATATTTAGTCAATATACTATTACATACAATAAAAGTCAATATGCTTCTATAGTTTTCTACAATAAAGAAAGACATTTTTTTCCAGCCGCTATCCTCGTTCGCGAAGAAGCCACTATCATTCGTGAGGTTTGTGTGCGGCACATTCAGAAAGAATCATTGTTCAAAGGAAGTTTTCCTGGCAGCCTTTGATGCGCGGAATGTACCTCGAGTACGGCTCTGGCTGTATCACCTCCGTTGTAGTGAAGCAATTCATAAGACCAGATTAATCCATTAACTCACCGTTATCTCCTAGAAGATATACTCTGCCTTCTGATACAGGAGAAGTCATTTCTGGCATCACTCGCCGTTTCTGAGAAATGACAAGCCGAATCCGTCACTAGGGCTTCCGGAGACTAGACTTTCGCAAAACGTCTCGAGACGCTCGCATTCCAACCATACCCTCCAGAACGAAACGCTGCAGAAGTCAGCTGTCAGCTTAATTTTGCTGCGCTGTTTCTCAACCACGCAATGACTAGCATAGATCTAGAAACATTCAAAAACGATCTCCCAAGAACGCCGGAAGATGATTCTTACCTCTCTTGACATATCTAAGCTGAATTTTTAATTTCAATTTTTAACCGTATAATTTTTAATAAACACTAGGCCAACTTTTGAAGTTGAATGTACAACAAAAAGTTAGAAATTTCCCAATAGTCAATACACATTTCAGAAACCGATTGATCTCAGGGTAGACAGTGAACTGTAAACTAGGTTTTCACAGGGTAGGAAGTACCTTAAAGACATTTTTCATTTCCATAAATAAAAGGATTACGAGACGGGTGACAAAAATATATTCCAATTGATTTGCATAGAAATTTTTTCATTCGCATTATGCTATGTATTTTTCTTACAATTATTAAAATAGATAAATTTAAAACAATTTCTTTTGCTCTTCCTTAAATAACCTAACTCACGTTAGACGAAAGTTTGCCGGGTAATTTATTTCTCTCACGGTTTTCATGCAATAGAGGTAGGAGAAAGTTTTTTCCATATGCAAGCTTTGCTTTCCCAACATCATATGATATCCATTTAGTCATGTATATTGGGTTCCCTGCTATTTATGTACCCAATCACAAAACGCTAATGCTCATAAGTAATTGTATCATATTCTGGAGCTCCACACGGACAGTAACACAGCGTCTAATAAGTCAGATAGCTGCTAGACGTCAGTAAACTTCACACAAGGGAGAGTCAAAGGTAGTGCAATACCAGTGATATCGATTTTCTCAGGGGACTTCAATTGGAGTACTTGTATTCGCTTTAAATGAAACATCACTTTAATCGGATACAAATCTATCCAATGTTCTTACACGTTGATGAGTATATTCACCACATGATGGTTAAGTGTATAGAGCTTCATTGCAGCAGCAATTCTTTTTCCTAAAAAAAGCGCTATTTTGTTTTTATGGCATTACATGTTTAGCTCAATTAAAAAAATTTCATCGTCTCGCAAATTCCAATACGACGGAAAAACAAGGCAGTTTAAGTTTCTTCCAGAGGGTTATTTTCTTCACTGGATCTGTGCACATGAAGAGAAGCGAGTGGTACGAGAGCGACGTTTATTAACCTCAAGAGTCTCGACTCGAAGGGAGGGGGAAGACACTATTTCAATACGACGTGGATGGGAAATGAGCGACGGCAAAGTTCTCCACCAAATGCCACGACGACAGACAGGACTTCCTCCCTCTCGCTAGGGAAGAGACCCGAGAACATGAGAACGCCCTTCTTGCCCGAATACACCCTTCTAAACGCTTCACAGATTCTTTCTCTTCCAAAGTCTAACCAGACGTCTCCGTGGTTCGATTTCGCCCTCCCGTTTCCCCGCACCCCACCCGACCCGCATCCTTTAACCTTCGTACTTGGCCGTCGCTTTCTCGAGGGGTTGAAATTCTCTCCTTCCTGCTTACTTGCCCACAGTCGTCTTCCTGTGGAGGCGCAATTAGCGCAGCCCTGACGAAAAGGAACAACAAGAAATGCGCTCCAGAGAGGGAAGCTGGGGGAAATGGAGTTGAGAGGGCAACAAGAAGCAAAAGAGAGCGAGAAAAAAAGACCCTTGAGTTCCCACTTGAACCCTGACTCTTGCATGATCGCTATTGACTATTTATACCTCCCATCGTCTTGCATCGACCAAGAACCTCGTCGATCAGACAAAAACCAAACAGATATCTGCAATGTGAATGAGCTTAGGAGTTTAAAAAGTTAGTTTTAGTTTCAAACCCTAGACAAACACGCAAATTAACAGTTACACACTCACGAGCACTGGTGAAAATTTAAAAATCAAAGGTATGAAATTCGTTGCGAAAAAACATAATTTACAGGAGTTTAAAACCTCCGTAGCACCAGTTTATGGTATCATACTACCTAGAAATATTAGTACACCACTGGTAGCGACAATCTGTCTGGTCCAATTCGATTGTCGACTACGTCTACCCATAAAATTAAAGTACAATCGATTCTACATCCCTCCACCATACTCTATACTTCAATGATTTGGTTTCAAAAGGACATTACCTTTAACTATAACCATTTTACTTATTATAAATCTGTAAATTAATTTTAAAGGAATATTGACTTGTTCTTGAATGTTTACACAGGCAAAATATGCCGAGAAATTACATATTTCTATAATGCGGTTTACGTTTATTTTTTCACAACAAATTCTCAGATTTCAAACAGTCAGTGGATAATTTATGGAATAAAGAGGCCAAATTATTTTCTGCTATTAAGTTTTATCTGTAACTTAACGCGCTTTATGGCTAATTTATTTTATCCAAGGCCTCGACCTTTCATCATTCTTCGATTTATGCTAATCTTTCTTTCATCAGTAATTTTTTCAATCTTGAAAGTGTTATTTTCATTTTATAAATACCCTTAACTTAACAACGTTTTTTGAATTTGTTGAAATATTTTAGCTGAACTCCAGAAAGATCCAATAATACAAGATTGAAGAGGTGCGTTCAAGGTTTAGGGCATCCAAGATTCATTGTAACACTAAAGATTAAAGCCTTTTTAGATGATGAGGGAGATATAGTACCAAATTTCTTTCTAGGACTTTTATACGATTTATTTTTTTAAAAACATATAGTAGGCATGCGAGAATGAAGACTCAATGCTTTAATAAATATCAATGTTACAACATCTCAGAAAAACGTAAAAATTAACTATAAAAGGTAACAAAAAACGTATCCATTGCTGTCTGAGAATTACTTACCTTACGACCCCTCCACGAATAGAGGCGAAAAGCATAGTTTAAAGCAACCAAATGCGACGAATCCCGAAAAAGCAGTACATATTACACTATTTATGAGAAGTCGATAATTGGCTAAACGATCAATCATAAGACCGATTAATTTAAACAATTATATAAAAAAACTGCAAAAATACAAGTTTACCTTCTTCTCTTGAAAACCATATATGTAACAATTTTTTTCTCCAATCGATTCTATCCATGTTTTCTTACCCTAACCTTCACTACGCGTGACTAGCCCTCCAAGAAACAAATCATCACACATTTTAAATGTGTGCTAATTTTTCATTGACTTCAAATATTACAGAGAGAACTAGGTCTCTTTATTCCAAGTTCTATTGCGAGCGTAGCTGTTTTGGTTTAGACAACAAGTTCTCCTCCGTAATATGAGGCACCTTCAAGTCGAATTATTGATATACAGCATGAAAAAAGATACTTATGGCTTTCTCGCCTATGCATCGAATTTCAGAGAAATATCTGTTTAAAGTAACATATGGTGCGCCACAATTGTAAAGAAATCCTATTTTTTGGGGGGGGATACTTTTGCTTTTCGACGCTGACTCCGACTTTTTCCTTACAGCCTTAGGTTGATTTTTCACAGCGTGGCAACCGTACAAGATACGGTCTCCCAGTAATTAAGGAGTGCAATGACCCGAGGTAGACAGAGACACGGACGTCAAAAATACTTGAAAGAGGGAAAGTATTCATGAGCAAGATGAAACAATACAGCAATGGAGATGTGATTCAACTTTAATTGGCTTGAGACAATTAAGTCAGAAAAGTCAAGACTGAGGCAAGCAAAAAATCTATCGCCAAGCTTTTAATATAAATGACACGATTTCAACGGTAACAGGGTGCGAAACATGTATCGTATGAATTCACGTTCAACAAAGGGAAAAGAAAAACTTAGACATAATTAAGGCGAAATAAAGGTTCGTAGGCAGTGAATAAATGATTAGATACAGCCTCAAGAGCCTAGAAGTAAGGCAGATGTGAAGGTCGCAGAGTATGTTCGGAAAAACTCAGTAACCGTTCACTTAATTCAATTCATAAGGTTGATAAGGTCCATATTAATACAGGTAAGAAAACGACGTTCATTGCAAATGAAGTGTACTGATGGCTGCACATGCTTGAACGTGCACATTCCATTATAGAATACATAAATGAAAAAGCTAACTCAAATATTAGTAAAAAAAAATCGCTAATAAATGAGCCACTACTAACCGCATTTCGTGAGAGAGGGGTAAATGGAAAAAGGTTGAAATGCTCATAAGACTATTGATTACACAATCTATGGATAAAAAAGACCATAATTGTACCGTACGCCGTAGGTGTGAGCAATGTGATGGTCTTTACAAAACGCTTGCATACTTTTGTATATTTTTATTAATTAAAAAGTGATAACCAAGATTTTTCCGTAATTAAATAACAGTATTATGCAAAATAAAAAATTCCATGAAATTCCTCCAGCATATAACAACATACATGTTTCCGGGACTGTCAATAATAACTAATTAATTTCACTAGAATAATATTTTTTTAAACTATTGAATTCCAACCTCATAAATTGGGACATGCCAATTCAACCATCTTTTCGTTAGAATTACCATTAAAGCCAAATACGACGAAGAGTTGGTGTGAATCTCCCTCGTAAGATGGGAAAGGGATCTCGTAAGTCGGAACCAGAGTCCTCTAGAATGCCGCATAATGAGCGCGACCTCCTAAGCATATTTTGGAAACTACTGCGAAACATAGAGAATCAATTGGCGAAACCCGATATCTTCGCAGCTTTTCTTCTCGGTAGTTGAGCCCGCAATATCAGGTCTTTTGATAATCTTGATATACAATAATTTTGATTCAAGATATTACATTATATATCAGACGTCTTCACCTTGAAAGAATAAACATTTCGATATCCTCCGTGTTCAAATTATTCTTAAGCATCCACCTTTCGATATGAAATTGAAATTCCATTTTTCGTAATCCATCTCCCTTGTACACCAATCCGTCGACCTTTCAGGATTCTCATTCGCATAATGGTAAAAGTAATTTACTTGCAATGATTATTTCCGCGACGTATATTACGGATTATCGTATGAAATGTCGCTTAGATATACACTTTCAGTGGTCGATGGCCGACCTTATATCTCAGTTTGACGACTCATATCCAAGTGAGCATGCTAAAGTTGTCAAAAATCTGGTAATCTCTGAATGGTTAAAGTACTTCTGACTTACTTCATTCGAGTTTTTTTTAACAAGCTAACTGTTGGATTTTTGGGCACTGCCTATCCTAACGTCCTAATTTCAGGCATACTGTTCCGTTTTCTCTACCATGGAAGAAATGTCAACTTTATTTTTTCGTCTCTTGGAAGAAATGTCAACTTTAGTAATTCTGAGAGGGTTGTTAGGGCACGAAGACGCTTCAGAATATCTTAATGTAGAACAAACTCATTCCAGCAATCACCTTTAAATAGTGAAATGAGAATTTGGAATGATATCCCTGACCAAATTATCAATGCTAAAAATACATATCAGTTTAAAAGGCTCATGTCAGCTCACTTGTACAAAAAGTCTTTGTAAAAAAATTTCTTGTGCGGACCTAAATGGGAAATGATTTGTCTTGTCCATTTTCTGATGTATAATTATACGTGTATATTTTTACTTTTGTACATGAGTATATTTGCATATTTTGCATGTGCATATATGTATACCTTATTATGATTCGATATGTGTTTCTATAGGTTATAAGGACATCATATCCCAATTTATGCAAATAAGTTTCGTAAATCAATATTTTTATATTTTATCTTGCAATCTGGGGACATCTATATTTCTGTAAATGTTATAGTTTCTAAATATAGTCTGATCTCGCCTTATTTCTTTGTTTGCAACAGCACCAAAATATAACAAGACACATTGTATAATTCCTTAGGGCACCAGTCTTGGAACAATAAATTTATATTTTATTTCCATTTTATTCTTCCTCTTCATATTTCGTCCAGAATTCCTAACCTCTTCCCCAGTGTTCTCCCTTCAATTATCTTATTCTCTTTCCTTTCTTTTCATAACACTGTCCACCCATTTCATCTGTCCCCTCCGATTTTCCGCCACCACCACCTTCTGCTCTTCCACTATATCCAATACCGCCGAGTTTCCCCTTCTCGCCACCATGCTCGCCTTCTCCATCTCTTACGCTTCAAGTCTACGTACATCCTCCCTTTGCAATGAGCAAGTCTCCGACTCAAACAGCGTCACGCCACGTGTTACAGTTTTCAACAGCCATTTACGAGTTCCCACCAATAAAACCATTCTCCTCCAAAATACATCTAAATTACTGAAATTGCTCGTCTTGCTCTATTTTGTGTCGTCCCACCTTTGGATTCAACTCCACCGTCTTTCTTCTTGAGAATATCATTATTTTCGTCTTCCTATGGTTCGCATTATCCCTTACCCCTCGCACAACACCTCTCACACATCCGTCATTGACTTTAACCCTTTAACTAAATAACATAGCAATGCCTGATCAACTATAAGTCACATTGACTTTACCAGATCTCTTCCAACCTTTATTCATGCCTCCATCTCTCCCCATTCTCCCGGAATAATTTCTCCTGAATAAAAGTAAAAAAGCACCTGCGATAGACGAAACCCCTTGCCGCAATTTTCGTTCTTTTATAGCCAATTATGATTCTCGATCGGCTACCCTAACTTGAGCCTGGCGGTTCCTATAAAAAGGACGCCTGTTCCTCCAAATGTGGCCTAATTTCTTGAGAACTTTAATTACTTTCTCCCAGCCCTCGCTATCGAACGCCTTCTCAAAATCAACAAAACAAGCGATAACATCCTTCCCATATACAATATTTCCTCCTACCGACGACTTTATCACTCCTACAGGGACCCACGTTTCCATCCCTCTCATCTATCCAAGCTGGTATTCACCAAGGTATTCGTTAGCCTTCGTCTCCAACCTTCTACTTATAATTCTACGGATTACATAGGCCGCGAGGGGTTATAGAACTTACTGTCCTATAGCTCTGGAAAGTTTTTGCCTGTCTTTTTACTCTTATTCAGTATCTGAATTAGTGTCATCTTTGTGTACTCCTCCGGTCACACTCCATTCTCATAAATCCTAGGAATCAGCGAAAAATGTTTTCCTCTTCCATTTTGACCCCTATTTGTTTACTGAGATTTAAAATATAACTCTCATTAATAAAAATTTGGAAAGGAACTCTAAATTGAGAAAGAAAGGTATACAACCAGAAGAGTAAATGGGGAAGAAAGAGAGATGCGAAGAACAGAAAGGGATTATTTCCACCGGCAGTTGAGATGATTGACGCTCTGATAAAAAGGAAATTAGGCATAACATGAAAAGGTATAGTATGAAAGACCATTAAACTGCTTGGAAACATTTAAAACAATGGATTAAGAAAAAAATAATAATCGTTTAAAGCGACTAATCGTTTAAAACAGCATACTTATCGTCATATACTATTCTAAATCTCTACCTGTATTCCGTACGTTATAAATAAAGAGTTATTACAAATCCCATAATCAGTTCCATACGCGGAAGCTCTCCAAATGATGCACTTGGTGCTGATGCAACTAGGCTTTTTTGATTGCGTCATCCCCAAAGGGAAACGTCGTACTACTTTGCCTGCAGAGAATGAATTGTCATGGGTGAGAAAAACGACAGAAAAAGCGCTTCAATAACTTGAAAACAGTACCTTTAAATTAGTTCTAAATTGAAGAAAGTCTGATAATAACTGCTGGGCAATGATGAGAGGAAGAGAAAGCCTCTTAAAATATGCGAGGGGGGGAACATACTCCCCCGCAGATTGCTGGGCGAGTGAAAGCAAGGGCACCACTCCGTTGACTACGGTACCCTCGTCAACTTCTCGAGTCTCCAGGGATTGCATTTTGCATTCGCTGGATGGTACCGGGGTAAATAAAAGAAGAAGAGGCGAAGAGTGGGGATTATTTCACGCAGTCAAGAGGAAGGATTAAAACCATAAGACGAGGGAAAGGGATAGGGGACTCAGAGAGGAGGAGCTGGCCGCGCGCTCTTTCTCCGCTGATGCTGCATTTTAATAAATTGGCCAATGACTCGAGGGGTTTGCTCAAGCGAGATGAGATTCGCGGAATTAACACCGCAAAATCCTCTCCCACTTACTCCCTTCCTCGGTCTCTGGAGGTGGGGAAACGAGGCCTTCTCACTTTGAAAATGGAATGAGGAGCCAGGGAATGTTGGGAGGGAAACAGAGTTTTCATCCAATTCCAAACAACATGTGAAAGAAAATTTTTTTGTAAGATATAAGAGAGGAAGAAGCAGTGGTAGGAAGAAAGTATTCCGAGAAAAAAATGATGCCGGGGAATTTTGGGTTTTCCCCAGTTTAATTTTCGTCCGCACAGGCGGAAACTAAGAAGTACTGCTAAAACTGTACACACGGGAACGTATATATTGTGCCAGATTTGACATTTGACCCTGAGCCAGGCCATGCCCGGATGAAATGTCGAGCAGCATATCGCTGCAGTGTACCGACGATGCTGCAGGTAGAGACATAGTCCTAGAAACAATTTAGCGCAGGTTTCCGCTAAAAATGTAAAATGGATGAAATTCAAATAGTAAATGGCATATACACTCAAATACTATGCATTATTTACAAGATTCAAGACGTTCTAAGGGCACACCACTCTAAAAAGTACCCATTTAACAACCGTTAACTCATCAACATCATTACTATCATCCTGCTTTGTAATGATAAAAGCACTCATTAATCATGCATACATATTTCCTCTATTGAATATATAATAACACGCATTAGCTAGAGAAAAAATTGGTTTTTATACTCACCAGCAGCCCCATGAATTTCCCTCACTCTCAAGCACTTTTAATCTACATTTGATACTTCTATTTTAAAAGAATCGTCTCTGCACAAATATTTCTCTATTCACAAATCGATAAGAGCGGAAATTCGTGAAACTCTGCTACCGTATCACTGGAAAAATTGAACCTCTTCTCATGCCTACATGGGAAAGTATACTCTGTGGTTTCAGGCTTGATGGAGTAGAATTGGAACATAACTAAGTATGAAAAAATAGGCAACTTCCACTGTGATGAAATTTATTCCGACCTGAAAATGCTGTAAAAAGCGAAACCGGTCGGAATAAATTTTATCACAATGGAAGTTGCCTATTTTTTCATACTTAGTTATGGGAAAAGTAATTCCCAACGCACCCGATTAAATTTAAAACCAGCAGATGGCATGCGTTTTGGTTGTTACTACGGAGAATGATACCATTAAACGATCACGCCAGCTTTGGCGCCACATCTGGTTCCAGGAATGTCACCGTGTTTACAGTTCTCAGGACAAGAGGTCTTCCGCCACCGCCTGTCGCTCACTGGCCCACCATCAACAGAAATGACGTCCGTCAAAATTACTGTGCGGTTTTCCGGATCAGAGGAAAGATGAGAAAATATCGAGTAGAATACTCCATTATTCATCATCATTTTTCTTATAAAAGATGGGTATTGTAGGCGATGAATTGGACACTGGTTTTAATATACGGATATTAGCAGCTTGTTTCGTTACTTATTGTTTAGTCTCAAATTGATTACGATATATTAGGATTTACTTATCCTCTCCATGGATTTTGAAACGTTCTCATGGCAAAGCTTACAACATGCACTAAAATTATTTTAAATGGCCTCATAAATTTGAAAACTTTACTTTACTGGAAACTTTGTCTTTACAGGAAAAAAACAGATATTGTCGATTCCCTAAATCAATTAAGTTTTAAATATTACGAAGGTGAGGGAAAAAATAGTATTTTAGTTTTCTCATTACCATAACTGCTTATTAGAACTTGCAAAACTGATATTATTATTAAAATATTTCAATTGAAACTTTACACATTTTGCTCATATTGTACACTTGAAGGTTCTAAAAGTTATTTGAAAAATATCTTCTGAGTAAATACAGTCAAGGCATACGAAATATTTTTGACCCTTTCCCATGTGACGCTATCCATTCTCCAATATATTTTGCCTTATCCTTGGAGGAGCAAGGCCATCATTGAGATCATCCATTGTAATGTAAGATCTAGATAACCACGATCCTTGCTCATTATCTCGTCTAGCATATTGACTTTCGTTCAATAAATTCCATCTAGTGAGAGCAATTTAGGGCATATCCAATCCTGGCGATGCATTAACTGATTACCTTCTCAACGAATCGCAAATAACGTTACGAATAGAAATCATCCTACGAATAAAACACAGAACTTCAATGGAAACAAGTACAATGGTTCCAAGAGCACATGATTTGATTTCAGTGACAACGCACTTTCTTTGCACTGTACGACGGGTTTTCTCAATTTTTAGCAAAGTTAGCGGTTTTTCTGTCGATGCAGTTAATTCACAAAAAAGGCAATAAAAGATGTGAACGAAAGAGTTCTATCAAGACATAAACATGAAAATCACGAGCAAAAAGTAAAATAGACAAAGACAAAACGCTAATGACTCAGATTCTTCGCCGAAAAGAACCAGGGAGAAGGGACATTCCCACTATATCCCTCCCGATGCAAGCGGTCGATAAATAATAAAGCTAGCAGCTAAATGTATTAACAAGTGGTTGGGCGTAGCAAGAATGCATAAATTTCGTAATGATTAAGAAAAAGTTTGTGACTTCCAAAATTTATTCCAAAGTTACCGATTGGTTTCGACTGTCAAGGTCATCATTAGGTCTTTATCTTGATCATTATGATGTCCTTCCATCAAGTGAAAGCTTCCCTTTTCGATATTACATTTTTTTCAAAAATTGAGGCTTATTTATCAGAAGTTCACAAAACAGAATTATCAAAATACAGAATGCAGTAAAATACTAAAGAGTAAAGTTTTTTATATTAAGGTATGCGATAATTAATTACATAAATTTGACACTTATCGGTAAGTATTTAATAAAACAATAAGATTACAAATGACTTATAAAATTCCCATGCCAGAATTCTTTAGTTTATAATAAAAAACTGATGAATAGAGCAACCATTTGGCTGGGCAATGGATATCCATAAGGTAACGCGTCTAGCAACTGAAATTCAGTATAAAGGAATCTTATCCTCTCCTGAGCTCATCTGAGGTCCGTTGGAAAGATTCTATCCCAGAATATCAATCTCAAGTTCAGTTGAGCTTCTTTATTGAGGTGTAGGTAACTCCTCAATGTTTTTTCATCAGCCCTTGGGTCAGCAGCAAAGTACTCCACTCAAGAGAAATATTCTTCAATTAAAAATCTTGGGCATACTCGAGAACTTCAAAACTGACTGAGCCCTAATCATACCAAGTCAAGGGTAGAAAGGATGACCGTACGGAAATGAGTACCACGATCCCACACTCAATACTAAATTCAGAACTCCCGAGAAGTAACATATAACGAAGGTAGTCCATTCTACTGAAAACCGCACTTAAACTGAAATATCAGCATACTACTTCATCGCCTCGTAAGATTTTCTTCATCAATCGGACATTGCTTTTACATTGCCCGTCAAATAAATATTGTGGCATATCTTTATTATATCGTTCAAAACAGTAAAATTCAGTACTCTTACTCAAATAGAATATTATGCGGTCAATGACTTTAAAATGGTTCAAAAATGGAATGCATCAGTGAAGTAGCTAATTAGATGCCAACGGAAATTATAATTTCTTTTTATCGTCAGGAGCCGGGGAACATTCGGGAAAGTCATTAAACTTGCAGTGACATTATTGGTGCCTTTACTGGTTTGTACCAATTAATTACAATGCTCGAAAGTGCAGTATAATTTTCAATTACAAAAGCAAAACCAGTGGTATCCGAGGCAAATATTTTTACATATCTTTTGCAAATTTTTATAACTCCGTTTAAAACTTTCATATTTTTATTTTTTTTACGATTAACCACATTATAATAATACGTGTGAAGCGTTTCTTGGAAGTCGATCAAAACAAGGCAAATTTGCACTGTTGAGAGCACAATTAGTAATTTTTGTGACCTTCAGCAGATGAGCAAAGTATGATATTACTGAGATATAAGATGGAACTTAATTAAAAAAATACAATATTTGCTCTAACAGAGGAAAAAACAATCTAAATGTTTATGACATGAATATCAAATCACACAACAGATTTGGGATGTAAAAAGTTGGAACCTTTATTATCTTTCCAGATATGGTGATCAGCAGCATGAAATGCAATATTTCAAGAAAGAAACCTCTTAAATATAAATATATTCCCTGAGAAGGTTTTTTCAAAATTTTAATATTGACGAGCGTGCAATAAAGAAACTCAGAATATGGCTAATTTTCCAAAATCCAAGGAGCGAAGACACAACGGAGCTTCGGAAGTCAGATTCGAACTTTATTTTTTTTCGCTCGTTGCATTCGTCTTCACTAGGTTCACTAGGTTGACTGGGCTGGGTACTTCGACCCGCCCCCTCGTCCTTCGGTAGCGATCGCAATCGTAGAAATTTACGAGATTACGAGCTCTCCGCAAGTCCATAGTAATAAACTTCCCCCGGAGGGAGGAGATAAGTGCCGACTCATATTGCCCCGAGAATAACGAGAACTAAATGCGAGAGGCAGTCGAGGATTCTCATCGTGCCCCGGTTACTCCTTCCTGCTGGCACAGAGTATGCTTTAGGCGGCGGATCTGGACTGCGCAGCTCCATGCGGCGCAATCGGAAAATCATTTTCGAAAATGAGTCGTTCGAGGCGATCGGGTTCTAGGCAATGCAAAATGTGGACTTCGGAACAGAGACAAGGGGGATTTATTTGGCTACTTTACGTGACTACAAAATGCATTGGTCATTACGTAGTAAGGAGAGAGGGGGTGGCCTGATATCAATGATAATAATGAGGCTTGTAGCTCTCTGGAAAGATATATACAACCTTGGTCTTGCGATTGAATCCAGCTCTAAAATGGCGCTCCTGCAAAACAAAGTAAGATTTTTCAGCAAAAATTAATTTCTCAAGAATACTTAACAGAAATTTCATCAATGAATGAAATAATTTTCTTATATCTTTAATGTTGTAGCGGGGGAAGCTCTCGTGAATTCCTTTCTATGTTGTATACACCCATCAGCGACGTGTCGATCCATTCATACAATTCCCATAGGGCGTATCTTAAAAACGATTTAATAAACTGATTTTCATATAACCACAGTACTTTCATGTAGCCACGTACCATAATCAATGAACAAATTTCAATGTAGGCAAAAAATATATAAAAAGTTGATAAAAACCTCAACAAATACTGCAAAATTGTTAATTCATAGATTACCTTATTGGATGTAAAAATAATACGTTTGATTCAAATTGTATAACATGAAAAAATTGCTTCAAAATCAGGGAACCGTGCTTTTCCCTTAGTTTTGACAAACGTTCAATTTTTCACTTTCGCAGTACCTCGCTCATTCGCCATTTTACTCCTTAAAATTATTAATTATAATTACATTTATTCAGCAGACACTTGAAAAAGAAAAATGATACTAGTATAAGTTTTATCATAAGACGAGACACTTTCAATTGTAGTTGTTACTAAGTTCAACAAAATATTAGAAAACAATGGAGACTGAAGTTTCGGAATAATAATAAAAAATTGCTACATAGAGGTTAAGACCGCATATTTGCCATTTGAGAATGTTTCGGATGGGAGTAAAAAATACACTCATAATGAGACAAAAATGAGAAAAAGTTATGATATCATTTGGGAAAATTATGGGAAAATTTAAATGTTAAAATTTGTTAAAATTTAAGGAAGACAGAGCATAGTCGTAAATGCGAGAAGTGTCTGATATCCTTCTTAGAAAAGGGTAAATTTATTAAGTATTCACCAATATTAATCCAATGCAGTCTACGCACCAAAGAACAACTTTAATTACATAATTAACAGTCATATATTACGTCATTATAAGGCGATAAATTCACAGCACAATGAAATGCAGCAAACATCCTCTAATCCTGTACCGAGTGTGATTGTACTAGGTCTCACATCCTAATAATAATACTAGCTAAAACGTGAATGCTGGGGAATGCTAGGAGAATCCTTATTTCCCATGACTAAAGAAAGCAAATGAAATAGCAATTCACTCCAAGAGCTATGATAAATGTCATACATCGTGACCATTTTTCTTTGCTCGACTCTCGTATATCCCAAAAATTATGCTTCATTTGTGTATCTATATCTGGAGATGTCTAGCCATAAACAACGTACAATAGCAAGCGCTATCCTATCCTTCCGGCCTCCGCACGTACTCATTAATAATGTAGGAGTCCATGACCGGACAGTGTCAACTATCCCCACTAGAAACGGACGTCCTGCGAATAGGAGCGCCACGCCATTGGAGGCAATACAGATGAGTTTATAAATTCAATTTGCAGTCGCTCCTGCATCCCGAGCTTCCGACCACCCTCCGATTATCCATCAGGCGGCGAGAGTCCAAAAAGAGATTCCGGATCGGAATGAAATGATGAAAGGGATGGCCTGGTGAGGAATCACGGCTATTCGACCCAGCATGCAACACGAGAATGCGCCGGTGTAATTTTCATTCCATGTTCTATTTTTTTTCATGATTACATTCTTTTTCCAACCACCCGCGATGGCGTTCCGCGTCATCACGTTCCGTTATTAATGTTTTTTTCTCGTGTGACGGACTCATCCCGGCGTCGTTTTCAATTTTCCGACGCGGCCCTCTCTTTTCCGTTTTCTACGGACTTCACCGGTCAAAGAGGACGTTTTATTTCTCATCCAACGGAACCGGTTTATTTCCTAATTTTATAATTGTTTTTTTTTTTTGGGAAGTTGGACGAAACACTGGGACGTGAAATGGGATGACTGAGCGGGTAGACCGTCCTGGAAACAAAAATATTGAGCTAAGCAAAATCGCCGGGCGAAACAATTGATTCCACATAATCAGTACTTTTAGCTGTAGAGCTGGCCACATAAAAACGGAATATAAAAAACAAAGAGGAATTTAATTTCTCTTAATGGCTAAACTTCTAAAATAGATTAGTGGTGGTCACTTTTTAGAGGTCGTTTGGTGAGAATTGAATTAGCTACGGGAATACGTCAAATCCCTCGTTTTATAATGCCGTACAAGCATAAAAAAGCTAAATCATTAACTCAAAGGCATTTAGAGAACAACGAATGCACGTATAAAATTGAGTTACATGAGAAAAACATTAAAATGCAGTTTTACCAACCATTTAAATCATCCAAAATATCAGTTAAAAAAAGAAAAGCAAGGTCAATGGACATGTTTATTTTATTCTTTCAATTCTTTTAGCCAAGCTAATAAATCTATCGCCTCTATTCTCCCTTCGTACCTTGATCAAATCGCAACTAATTAAGAGTATCATTCCATCATCCTTTGTATTTCGTGAAATAAATTATTGTTAAGTTGGCATAAAGTATTGGATATAAAAAAATAGTCAGTTAAGTATGAAAATGTTGATACACGCTAAGAGCCATATGAATATTTCTAAAGTATTTCCTCGTAATTTTAGAAAGCAAAGGCGAGAAAAGTTAGCTTACAAATAATAATTAATTTGAGAACAGGTAAATTTTCTGCGCGCTAACCTATAGGAAACTTTACCATTACGAAAATGAAAACTGCAGTTTAAACTTTTTTCATAATATAGCGTTTATAATATCATAACAAAAATTGCCAAATGCTATCTGACATCGCCTGCAACAACAAACTTGGGCAAAAGAGAAAGGAAAAGTATTAATACAGCGTGTAGATGCGCTACAGTCTAAAACAGAGAACAGAGAAATCATAAGCATAGGCTTATTTCGCAAAACGTTTTAAACTCTAAATACATGCATGACTAAGCGATATTCATTTAAAATCTAACATGATAAGTAAAGGCACTTGAAGGAGTTTAGTTAATAACAGAATGAAAATGCTTTTACTTCAACGCGAAAACACGTGAATTTTAATGTAGATATTCTACAGCTTCTTACTTTCCCTTAGGAATGGGAATCTGGGAAGAATTCATTTAATTTTGCCAGGAGTTAAGCAAAGCAGAGCTATAAAAATGGATAGGTTGATCAATGTTGGCATGAGGGAGTGGTTTTAAGGTATGAAAGTATTCATCCATTTGAAGGTACTGTGGTGCTGTTCTGAATACCTTCCAATTAGACGTCAGAGATATTTGTAGACCTTTAATACAATTACCAAATTCCAGGCACAACCGTACTTGGTATAGGTAGCGTGAAATATTCCGTTGGTAACGTAGTAGAGATACAATACTTTTATGTTGCAATTATTATTAATTTTACAGGAAAACTCCAGAAGTGAATCCTAATATGTTTTGAAGAGAAGTAAAATCCTTAGTCCTGAATTTAAATGCACCAGTATTCCCATCATTATGACCTTTAACCTAAGGTAAATCACAGTTGAAAATTTTTAAACTAACTCATGAATATGAATGAGTGGAAAAAGGACCCAAATAATAAAATTTTACAGATCATGCTAAAAATGTTCGAGTTTTACGAAGATCGGAAGGTAGATAAACAGGATTGACAACTACTATAAATCGTAAGGCGTAGATTGTCTTTTGCTAGAAAAATTTTTCATTTTAAAAGGAGTATCAGTAACTAAAACAAAAAGTCATACTTAATTAACTGTACTAGAGACACGTAAGCATTTCATAAAATTTTTTTACACTCAGGGCTCTCACCAAGAGCCTGAGGAAGCTTGAGTACACGTATCTCACCGTTCAGGTCCTTTTCACGTTGAGGGAGAAGTTTCATCCATAGTAGAAACCACAATTATTTCGTTTTCGCGCGAGTTGGAATATGCACTGTATGATGACCTTCATCACTTAGGAATTATCCTGCCTTGGGTCATCCTTGGGTCATTGCGGCACCGTTATATTTAGATGCAACATGTGCGTACGAGTTCAGACTGAGACTGGAATTATCCTCAAAGCCTTGTAGCTCACAAGAAGCAAGTAGCCCATGGTACTACATTAGTCGTACCTTCCATTCCAAAGGAAGGAATTATACACTTAGCATGTCCACAAGACAGATGAGTTTGAAGAGAGAAGACTCCAAGCGGCATGTTCGTTTTGCAGAGCAGCGAGCCGTGGCCGGCCGCAGGCTGAGCTTCAACCATTCCACCCCCTTGGATTCCACTTGAAAATCTAACTGGGCCAAGGGTGATACGCGAAACACGGATCTTTCATCCCTCCGTCCGGCCCTCTACAAGGAAGGTCCCAGGAGGAAAGGAAGGGTTGAGGGGAGATTTAATGTGCTCCGGCCGTAGCAGTGCCTTTAAACACGGAAGGAATGGAGCTACCGTAGCGCCTTAAGCGTAAGGTCAGGTTACACTCAAGTCTTCCCTTTGAGATAAATTGCTCCGCTAAATTATTTGAAGCTGCAGGGATCACCAAGGAGATTTCTGCTTTGAATATACACTCAAGATATGCTGTTACCACCGGCGCTTCATCTGAGCATGAAATTTCTCTTCTCCAAGAGGATTGTATCCTCAGGGCAAACAAGAGTTTTACCAAAAATGATGAGGTGATATATTTGTACTGCATGATCGCAGACCGCAGGGGTAAACGTTTACTAAAAGAATTTCTGGAATAAATATCGGTTTTTGCTCTCAAAGTAGTCGTAACTAATTAAATTTCTACTTTTACTCACTTCAACTTCAGCTAATATTGTCTTCAAATTAAAAAATAAACCAGACTTTGTTCTATAGAAGTTGACGCCAGCCTCCACGGAATACGATATTCAAACACGAAAATCCTTCCTCTACTGCTAAGAACTTAAATAACGGCCCAACTTTTGCATAATTCTAATGCAAATCATTCTAATTAATTCTAATGCAAATTCATCTGTAGAATGGATTTGCAAAATAAATAATGCTCTGTTAAAAGGCGAAAGAATTGAAAGAATGGCTAATTATGACGGATAACATAATTCGAAAATTATTAATTTCAACCTTACGGCGAGAGGAAATCAACAATAGATTTAAATCATATGCCATGATTTCATACTGAAGTGTACTAGTGGGGAAGTGTAAGCGATTCCGTAAAATTAATATCGTAGCTAGTCTTGGCATTCTTAAATTCTGTACATACGGTGCAAAGGTGTGGTCTTTTCATCTAATGTAATTTTCCTCGTTATGTCTCCCACTAAGGTGTCTCAAATATTGATTTACTGTTTTAAAAAATGGATAAACCTATTTCTTTGAGGCATTTTTGAGATCGATTTATTAAGATTCGATCTAATAATGACTAAGGACTGATGTTGTTCTGCCGACAGTGCTGATTTTATTTTCACCATGAAAAGAACAAAAGTACTGTCAAAGGATTTAGATGAAGAATTAAATTAAAATGAAAGAGAAATGTCTTAACCCACGCACAACGTCGCTAGTGCAAAAAGTGTCGATTTGAGTGCTAATTATAGTTACAGACAGTAGTATTAGCTTAAACTTAAAGCTTTTCAATAACGCTTCCATAAATAAAGCTAAAAATAATAAATTATATTTAATTTTATTGACAAACATTAGTTCGTAGGTAAATTCAAAAGTGAACATTAACACCTATTTGAAATAAAGTTGTGATGCCCTGCAGAGAGAAGGTGTAAATGTAAACGAAATTTTTGAAACACATTTATACCACGGAAATAGACCCTGGTCATAATGATTTTACCAAAAATTGACAAAATGCAAATAAATTCAAGTATGCACCTCACTGCATATCTACGCCAGAGAGTAGCAATAGAATACGAGAGATATATTACCAAACATATAGGTACAAAAACTCGCTCTTTCCGCGAACATTAAGCGAGCACAATAAAAACGGAGCTCCACTAAACACACTCCTGTAGTACATGTTACCATTTCATCTCCCAAAAACTTACATCTTTACACGGCTGGTGACCTAACACCCCCTGTCACACTCCCATGCGGCGGCTCGCAAGGTATAATGTGGATGTAGATGTACAGCGCCAGAGGACTGCAAGATGAGTCGTGGAAAACTAAAAAAGGAACTGACACACATAGACGAGTCCACGTAGAAAGAACCGCGGAAGACGGGGACCATGGTATAGAAAAGATAGCGGGCTTTGCCAAGACAATGACCCTGCAAATGAGAATTGCACGAGAATAGGAATGTGAAATAAATTGTGGGCGAGAAAGAGAGAAAAAAAGGTTCACTTCATCATTAAAATAAATGGATGTCCGAAATACCCCGGAGCTTGCCTGGGGAAGAGGAGAATAAACGGAAAAATAGAACAGATTGAGGCCAAATAAATAAGGTTTACAGCCCACGCTTCCGGAAAGAGCGAAGATAAGGCAAACAGAGAGATAGAGAGAGAACAGGTAAAGAGTAAGCACAACTACTAGCAGGATTTTGGCTGTGAAACTACTACTGTTGAACAAACATTTCTAGATACAGTCTCATGGGTCGTAGATGTAACTTCAAAATTTTCTAGAATGGTAAATGGGTCCATTTCTGCAAGCTCTTTTTGAAGGCATTTAATACTAATTCGTGTATATAAAAGAATGAAGTTTCTTCAAATATCATCCTTCTTCAAAATTTTAGACTTAGGCTCTAGAAACTTTCGCTGATGGTGATACGTGAGTATCCAACCATGTTTGACGGCAATCTATTTATGTATATTAATACCATTCATTTCAAAAAATGAGACGGACTAATAAACTTAGCTTACTTCATTTCAATGCCACATCGTTTACCAGGATATATCTTATTGGTCCAAATTATGAGGAAATATTAGGTTCGCACAATGTTGTGCATGGCCGCCGCGAGATACCTCCCTTTAGAGAGATTGGTATCATTTTATTGAACTTTTCTCTCTAATAATTGTATAGGAGTAAATCCCAACGATGAAGTCTGCCTTTAAATTAACAAGAACAATCATGAACAATTGACTCGGAAACAATCAAAAGGGGAGTTGAAATAAAGGACAAAGCGGAAAGTTGCGCCGGGAACAGTTCGGCCGCACGTACGCATGCATGCAGAGCACGGGATGGGTTGATGAAATGAGACTCGAATCATGTGCATTCTCTGTATCGAGAGCAAAAACCTACTTACAAAACGAATAAATCCGTTCGAATGAATGCTTTCTTGCCTGTATCTTGAAAAATATTTTGTGAACTAAAATATCACGAGAACAGTAACTCGCGTGCATCCATGGACTAACGTTTAGATAGTAGTACCTCTTCTAATTATCAGCCTTCGTCTTTCGAAGTCATACTTCTCGGGTATCATATAAAAAACCTAATTACTTACGATGATAATGCTAATGACAATAATATAACATGCAATAATTGATAGCGGAAGAACCATACCATCCAAATTGACAACTACATGTAAAATGAAAAAATATCAAAATGTCATTAATCTCTGCACGATTGCCGCCCATTGGTCAACCCCAGTATCAATGCCGTGGCGTCACTATAAGAAATTAATTGTTAGTATTATACATTCCCAATTTTTAATATTATTGAAACGTAACAGTTTTATCGGATCACACTACTTTGAAAATAATAATTTAGCATCGAAACCGCTGCCGATCAAAGATCCTTCAAAGACAATCTATCCTGATTTATAAATAGTTTCCTTTCTTTAAAATGCTGAATTTTAACAAAAGCAAACTAAAGGCTTCGATTATTTCTGTATAGTCCGTTCGGTGTACTTAAATTTTACGGCTGATAGGGTTATGATGCATAGGAAGTATTCAAACCCGTTCAGCAAGTCGGCAAAATAAATTGCTCTGTGCTTTGACAACTAATTCCCTCTGCCATACGCCCTTGTGGTGGATTTTAGGAATATTTTAGCAGATATAAATATTCAAGGGTGCCACATTTCATATTTGAAAAGATTTTGCCTACACTAGACGTTCACACAACGTACGTGTGTTCACACGTACGTTGTAGAAGGATGCAGATTATATCTGCGTTTGATATGACACGGTAATCATATTTCATACTTTTCTAGACGACAGATCTGCAAGAAAAAAAATTATAACGGCAAAGATAACTTGCTTCTTTAGATATTTTTATGCCAAAAGTACGGTTTTTGACGAAATGAAGTACAGTTTTTGAATGAATTTTAAGCAAAATTTTCAATAACAAGTTTACTGTTTACTTAAAAAAATAGATATGTCATTTTTATTGAAGTTGAATGGTGCTGGAATTATTTCGTTATTTGTTATAAAGTCTTCCATGTATATTATTTTGGTCCAAAATAAAAACACTCAAGACTCCACTAAAAATCTTTGATGAAAATAATCAAAAGTGTTGAGTAACATGGCCAGGGTGATTTCACATAGATTGACCTCGAAAACAAATATATCCGTCACGGGTACCAATCCTTCCATCCGCGTTTCACTTTTAAGTTCCACACTTGCACTGCATCTCTTTCTATACTTCTTCATTTTTGGCACGTCTCGTGTCCCAACATCCCCTACCACACTTCCTTGCCTCAGTTTGCAGGTGAGTATGTACATGGGGTAACGAAACACAACCAACACCAAAACGATCTCAACACATAGCCAGACGGAGGTTTCGTTCCTTCCGTATTGCCAGAGAGGATGAGGAGGGGAAGAATTATTTAAATACCCAAAGGGAAGAGCAGACGGTAGGATCCGTTGGTGTGTAACTTTATGGAGCGAAGCAGCAGATGAGAGTCATGGGCACGGAGCAGCGGAAAGCAGAACCAGTCTCTATAGCTTCCTTTCATCCATTTCAGCGCACCGCAAGGGGAGCACAATGCACTCAATAGACTTTATTCGAAGAAGTGTATAGCGGGTAGTGGGTGTGTTTGTGGCTTCGGGTATCCGTTCGGAGGCTGGCAGGGGGGAGGAGGGGGGGTTGGAGGAGGCATTGGGATGGGTGAGGGCGGAAGAGGGGATGAGTGACATGAGGGGGAGTCGGATCCCAAATGGATCTTCCCCCGGGGAACTCTCCGGACGGACTCCCATCCCACCACTCCCGAATTCGGCCGCGAGTTTGAATTTAATGATCACGAAAGCGCTCACGGCTTCAACGCATCCGTAGAAGCAATGTGCCCGCAAAAGTATTATTGAATTTTCAATATATATAATTTCTAAGCTGCGGCAAAGAGCTAAAAATAGCAGAAAACGAAAACGCGGGCAGCCTCATTTTGTTGGCGCCGAGAGTACGCGATCTGGTGTTTGAGGTATACTACCCCGAGAATACCAGTGCCGAATTTTACTTTACAAGTTAATCCATTTTAAGCAGACATATTTTCAACTTAATTTTAAGCTTGAGATTAATAGGGAAAAATAGTCCATTTTTTGATCCCCGAAAAACCTTAAGTTCATCTTAGGAATATTGTTACACAAATACTATTGCTATATTGTAGAGAAACTTTAACAAAATAAATTTCTGGTTATTGTTTAAAAAAAATAGGATTTCTAACTTATTTTTGTTCTATTTTGTTCCTGTAAACGTATGAGGAACAACTATATCTCGAAAACGAAGTCTACATTACACCGTTGGCCTTTTCGTGAGTTGAAGACTATGATTCAATTGCTTTCGATATGGAATTTAAGTGTATTTTACTACGATTTTTACTAACATAAAATATTTATCAGCATTCAGGATGCGTTTACTTGGGATAGCGAACTCTCTGAACTCACCCTTGACTCAGTTTACTCATGCACGGTTGTGGCGCGTGTCGTTCGGTTATAACGTATCAGTCATAAAAACCTCGTTCTTCGCTTGTAGAAGGAACTTGAGCTGTCTCGGAGGAACCTACATTCAATACGTAGACAATGTGTACATGCGACCTCTGTCACTAGGAATGAGATGAAGATTTAGAGAGGTATATTATATCTGAGCTGTTGATATCTTTAACCAAATAATACCCAAACAGCAAACAAGCAGCAGCCGGAAAGCAAATAATAACGAAGTAGCGTTGGCAATGAGTGCTAGGCAGTAGTGTGAGACGAAGAGGATGAAAAGAGAGACGAGTCAAAAAACATTCTAAAAACGAGTCTTGATAATTAATATCTAGATAAAATATCTCAAAGATAAATCAATTTAACATTCCTGATATGATACTCCTCAGTACTGCACATATTAATGGCTTTTGGCTAGGATAATTCTGTGAATGAGAAGTATTATTTCCGATGTTACTTAAAAATAGAAAATATTTGTAAATTAATATTTGAGAATCCACAGTAAGGTGAATTCCCAAATGCCATGCATGGAGAGAATTTTTTCTTCCGATAGTAACACTTGGCACTTCGGGAGAAGTATCATTCGGGTACATGCTTGTTTTTATTAGTGGTATTCTCTAACATACACTTCTCAAACCAAATTTCCACTGAATAGTTTCATTCGCTTCTAAGATAGTGAAGGAAATAATTTTTTAACAAGCTGTTTCCCCGGCTCTATCTCCTGAAAGTTTCCCTTTCAAGGCGTGAATTGTATTATGGATTGATACCATTTTTGTTGCATGGATTTCACATTTTCTACGTTTCTCATGTCACACCTTACTGAGGAGTTAATGAATATTATAACTTCCTTGCCGGATATGAGAGGGAACAGATGTTCCCTGTGACTATACTCGGTCATAAGAGTAAAGACAATCTGACAGTGCAGAATGAAGTCATCAAATGAACACTAATGCGAACATGAAAAATCTACAAAAATACACAATGGATACCAATCGCACTTTCCCCTGCGTAGAAGAGCCTAATTCTATCTGTTAAACAGAAAACTAGCTACAATTGTAGTGTTATCGTCCACACTTCACATATTTTTGAAATCTCCTATCCCTCTGACACATTCATGCATTACTTGCAGCATGCTTTCACATTCTCAAGGTTCTCAATATAATATAAATAATTCCACCACTTTCATCCAGGACTTTCTAGATCCACTCCTCCCTCTTGCGCCATTTACTTACTATAATATACTCGTTTAGTATTTATTTCCTATCCATTCTATCGACATGGCCTAACCGACGAAGCACTCTTTTGTCATGTATATCCTTTAGCAGAGCACCTACAGCATGCTCCTTCATCACCTTTCCTTTTCCAACCCTATTTTTCCCACTATTATCACAAAAAACTTCTCAAAAAACTCACATTTATTGCATTTAGCTAGCTAGCTAATCCTGACATACCTAAGTTTTACTGCTGTACATTGAAGTCTACCCTATTATACACTGCTATATTTCCTTCCTTGGGCAAAAATAATAAATAAAGTGATAACCAGAGAATATAAACGCGGATTCTTGGTAGGGGAAAGAGGAATATGAGAGATTTTTACGAAGAGGATTTACGCGGAGATAAGGCCCTAAAAGGGGTTTAGGAGGAAGCCAAGGCTTGTGATTGGCCCATGAGGGAGGAGTCGTTGTGTGCGCGTTGAAATGAGCAAAAAATTGATGGAATAAGATATGAAAGGAGGGCGACGTGGGACTCATCTGAATATTTTGCAAAGGGAAATGAAACATCTGCATCTACATACTACCCTGCGAGCCACTGTCTGGGCATGTGGCAGGGGGTGTTAGAACACCAGCCGTGTAAAAATGTATGGAATAAGGTTTTGGGAGGGGAAATGGTGACGTGTATTGGAAGTGTATTGAGTGGAGCTCATTTTTTGCTGTGGTCGCTTATTGTGCGCAGAAAAAATGAGTTTTTGTACCAATCTGTTTGGCAACATATATGTCTTATTTTATCTCTTCTGTCAGACATAGAGATGTAGTGTGGCGTCATGATAATATTCTCTGAGTCGCTCTGAAACAGGGGGATGCGTTGAATAATGACAGTAGGAAAGGGAGGGAATGACGGGTGATGAGAAGTAAGAAGATGTTACAGGGAAGGTTTAAAGTTAGAAGACAAACGTGATACTTAACTAGACGTATTTACAGGTACCATGGGGCCGGCTGAAAAATACGAGAAAATGAATGACCAAGAATTCATAGCGTTTAGATTTTCAGAAACCAGGAATAAGTACAGACATCGCTTAATATGGAACAAAAATCCCACAGGAAAGTTGAATTACATATTTTTACGAATTATTAGTGATACTAATTATGGGTAAATTGTATGTTTGGCACACGTTAATAGTCGGTGACTTTATTGAAAGGTTATTATGGACTGAGAAAGGGGCAACATGATTATAATAGTGAAATTTATGTCCTCTGAAATAGAATGGAAATTTATATCCATAATTCTAGGATTCCTGTTTTAATTAAAAAGTACTAACATAGAAACGGCTATTTGGCAAGAAAACTTAGTCTTAAGAGAACCAAGTAATTTTATATAAGTCGGTAGATGTCACAACAATTACAAGATCCTGGTCATTCCCAACGATCCTCTTCCTGGGTATGTAAAATTGGAAAATAAAAAAGGGACATTTTTAATGCGTAACTGGAAATTTTAAATATATATCTGCCATTTCGGTGTTCTTTGAATAGGAATATTGTGATTAGCCAAATTATTAAGTCAAATTTTCCATACCAGCAAGCTCAAGCAATGACTGCATTCAAGTATATTATTATTTAAACTACGAACTTATTGGTCGGCCTTTCACACTTGAATTATATCTTCACATGTAATTTCGTTGAACATATAAACTATCACCACCACATTCTGCTAATATCACGTTGTAGGAATAAACCATAATGCCTGTCTTAACATATCCGTTTCAAAATATGTAATATTCCGCTCCAACTAAAAAACGTGAAATATACAAGACATAACTAAGGTTGTATCATTACAATGAGAAATAATACATGCTATTTTTAATGGCCCAGGTGGTAACAATGGAAGAAAGTTGACATGGAGATAATAATATCAATAGGTACTAACCTATTGCAGGTGAAGACTTTGATCACCATACTATTTGTTTCTTATTTAGCTCAGATTACGTCATAATCCTCTTCATCTCGTTAACAAAAGCCATCTCCTCCCTTCCGCTTCTCCAATTACCCGACATTCCCCTCCCTCCACTCCATCACGGCCTTTGGCATCCGTTCACCTCTCATTACTACCTCCAACCACCTGTTCTGCCCATCACATCCTCCCCATTTTCCTCTGCACGTCAAACGCTTTCATCATGTTATTTATCATCCTCTTTCCCCCAAGTATCTACATGATTTATTGATCCACCCTATTTTACATTCTTTGCCAATACTCTTTGTAGAATCTGACGTAAAAATAATAAATACGATCGTCAAAGATAACGAAATCATCAGGGTTTAAACCATGCACAATTCAACGCTCAGTACAAACTTATTTTAATAATATTGCATATGAAACAGGAAGCAGGGATGGAAAGAAAAATCTTTAACACCCTGTTCGTCGCACAGCTATGAGCGTCGCCATTTTTTTCATAGACACAGGAGGGACAGGGAAAATCCCGGATATTCGAGCTGCGAGGAGGGAAACCTTCGAAATATTGTCGCCTTCGACGCTCAGTCAGTAGGCGGGGGAGAAACGCGGCCGGAAACTTTCACAAAGGAGTTACAGGGAGGAGTAGGTGAGTATGCCGAGGAAAGAACGGTGCAAGGGACGGATACGAATCCGATATCTTTCCGGCGCGGTGTGAAAAGAGTTGCCTTCGCATCCAGTGTGACGACAAAGCCGCGCAAGACATATCTCCTCGTTCTCTACGATCCGACGGCGTCGCTCGCGCTTCCATTCTTAAACTCCTTAAGCTTCGAGGCAAACCGTGCGAGGGAGTGGGGTAGGTTGAAGGGAGGGGGATAAACCACCCACTTGTTCTGTCCTCCACTTCCAAACGAGACCAAACCGGTTGAATATTGCGAACAACACTGCGAAGCTACGCTTTCCTACGTTTTATTACTGTTTTCAAGTAATAACTTGGCTATAATACAAAATTTATAATTAATTGTTGAACTAAAAGAAAAAAATAGAAAAATTAAATGTTCTTTAGAGCTAACGGAATTTCATACTGCCTTCTAGGTTGTGATTAAGATATTGTATTTTTGATCACATTCACAGTCTAAAATTCCCACTTATTTCATACTTCCTGAAGTTAAAACAATATACGAGTGACAAAATATTAAATGTTCAGCCAATAAAATCTAAATGGTCAAGAACAATTGGTTTTCCGATATTTACCCATCGAAACGTCACTTAACGAGTCCTTCAAGGAGATGACGTTGTTTTCTTGTTTCTGTTGCATGTCAGAAATATTAGTATCATATTTTCTTGTTATGGTGACAAGTCCGTATGCTGAGAAATATTCTTTCAGGAAAATATGGATTCGTCTGCAAATGACAATGGCAGGTGTCGCTTAGTAGAATAAATATGGCTTTTAATGTACAATTTCGAGAGTAATCATAGCAGAAGAACAACGAGTAATTGCGCATGAAATCATACAATCCTGTAATATTCAATTTGTCTCGCGCCAAAACGGCTGGGGCCGAAACATAGGCGCATTAATGTCCGAGACCCATCCTATACGGACTACGATCTCCGAACAGGAAAATCCTACCTACCTCTACTGCGAAGGAGTTAAATAACGCCCCGATTTTTGCACAATTCTAATATAAATAATAGTCAGAACGCAAAAGAAATCGCCGAGGTAATTAGCTAGTTATGACGGAAAAACTTATTTAAAAATTATAAATTACACCCTAACGGGACGCGGAGTTCCCCATAAGTAAATTCAATAGATTTCCTACTGAAGTGTACTAGTTGGTGATCCCGTAAAGTAATACCGTAGCTAGTCTCGATATTCTCACATGCTTTACCTACATGGCACTTACGGTGCAAAGGTGTGGTCTTTGTATCCAATATAATTTTTCTCGAAATGTCTCCCACAAATGTGTCTAAAAACTACTGATATTAAATAAAATAAAGATAATCCTATTTGCATGTATTCCGATTAAGATCAAAGAGCGACAAAAAGACATTACTTTTGTAACAACAACAAGAAAAATACGGCTACTACATAAATATAACCATATGAGGCTGGTCTAGATAGAAGTTTTCGATACCAATCCATAATTATGGCACAGAGTAGTGAAATGCAGCGTGCCATTCCACTAACGCGATGGAAGATTACATTGTGCTCTAAATTACCATGAAAAGAACAGCAACACTGTCTGAGGATTTAGAAGAAAAAGTGAAAAATTAATGACAAATAAATGAGGGTAATTTTCTCCGCTTTGTGTTTTTCTTAGTTACAGACAACATTAATTTTGTTTACAGGAAAGCTACGATCCGTGCGACCTTATAATAATAGCTTAAACTAAAAATATTTCAATAACAATTCGATCAAAAGAGCTTTAAGTAATATATTTTATTTAAGTTTGTATTCATACGTAATTTTGTAATTAATTTTATCAGTATTACTTTTTACAGATATTCCAAAGAAAGTTGTCAAGCAGAGAGATAGGTTAATGTTAATGAATACATTTATACCACTAAATGATTCAGCTTGGAGAAGTAGTTACGCTACATAACTAGGTTTAATATGTCACATCAATTTATACATCAATCATTTTTACTTTACGATTTATGTTCCGTCTAACGTGCTTCGTCAGACGGAAAATGAAGTTTGAAAATTTTTGGAATAATTGCAATAATAATGGTAGAATAAATGGTACAAAATGGTACTTTTTGACATTTTTCAGTCCTGTAAACGATACATTGTAAAGGCACTCCCTAGATAAGCATTTTATGCGTCATATAAGTAACCTAATATGTTACCTCACAACTATGCTCGTAAATTTACAGATGCTCGAGAACAGCTCGAAATTTTAAGATAATATCGTGATCCTGTTTTTAATCTGATTGACGATATTTCGACACTTGCCGATTCCTATCCTATCCGCTACTGCATGACAATTCCCCTTTTCCCAAATTAGTCTCCCCCAACCTCATCCCTCTCACTTACTTTTTGTATACATGGTAGTGTAGGTAATCACCTGAAGGTGACACTTATACATCGGAATCCGAGTAGTCACGTAGCGTGTTTTAAATTCTGTGGTTTTCGACAAGTTCCATTGCGTTAATAATTATTTGTGATGGAGTAACACAGGTTGGAGAAGATCGTTTATTATTGTAATTTTTCTCAGCAAAATAGTGTTTTTGTTAGCAGTTTCTACTATAAACTTCCCTGCGGCTTAATTTTAATAAAGCATAGTGTTATAAATTAGTCATTGTTTCTGAACTGGTTTTCACACAATGCATCTGATAATAACGCAAATGGAGGACACTGAATCCAATCGCACAACTAGTGATATCACATAGCTACATTTGTAAATTCGTATCACCGCTTTGCAGTGAATGTTAAGATTTTACTCGAGGAAATATAGCAATTAAATAGTTTGCTTTTCCATTTACGAAAATACTCAACAAAGACACGAATTGGACCGTAGACACATGCTTTACCGAGCCATTGTCCACACCAATAGCCTATCTACGCTTCCTAATTCACATGATAATTTAGGAGGATTGAAAATAATTAGATTCAGTAGTTTTTACGAAGCTAATTACAACTTAAAAGACTTTCTTAAAAGAAGAAAAACTTTCGGAAGTCGCTTTTCTGGTCTCAACCAGTAACCAGAGAAAACTTCACCAGCATTGTTTTTCGGAAAAACAACAATTCTTCTTGGGTGATTTCCATTCCGTGCCCATTCACTTTGCGATTTTTCTTTTACATCACATTTCAATGGATTCCTTCCTAATTTGTTTGGTCATGGTTACTGTTCAAGTATCAATCAAGATACACACGTTTATTCTCGCCAAGTTTGCAAGACCCATCACGTCATATTACTTGTAGCGCTTTAGGCTCGACTTGTTAGTACATAACGTAATGCGGTATTACTTGATGATATCATTCAGTATAGTTGATTCATTGAAACACCGTAAAGCTCCCCTGTGAAGCTTTTCGGTAACGTACTAAATCTTACCAGTGACTTCTAGTAACTTTAACAAATGACCATAATTTTCCTACGTACTTTACGCTAAGATTTTCAGCATTTGTTCTACCAAGATGGTAGCTTTACACCAAAAATGTTACCGAACATAAAAATTGTTGATTGTAGGTAATTGAATACTGAAATTAATTTATTAGAAACGTTGACATCAAGACATATGTTGCCATCATTTCTCCGTGTACAGCAGGATGGTTACTCTAAGGCTACATATACTCTACAAGCTCTGAAAAAATTCTCTCCGGATTGAAGGGCTCGGAGTAGGAAGGAACAAGGCAAGATGGGGACGAAGTGATACGTACCGAAAACCTTTATCCACCTCACGGACACAAACCGACGGAGGACCTGCGGAGAAGACCGCCTGGAGAGATTAAGAGCGGTCTCATCGTAGAGGGGAAGAAAAGAGGTAAAAAAATTGGAGATGTTTGTGAAAGAACTCTTTCTTCCTACCCGTGAGCACCTGGCGTTGAGACGGACTTGTTCGGGAGGAGTTCCTTCCTTTTTGTCAATTTTTCCCAGACCTCCGAATTCGCTTTCTCCATTCATTCGCTGAAACTCTCCGCAACAGCGTCTTCCAGGAAGATGTTTTAGAACGAACGTGGGGAAATGAACGGTAATGTGATACATGCTGCGAAACCAGGTTACTGTGCCTCTCATTGTGAAGGAAAAAAACATAGATGTAACAGATTGAAGAGTACTTCTTCTTTGGTGATATATTTTATATAGAGACTTCCTAAATTACTCTGAATTACCTAATTATTACTCTGAATTACCCAACTATATCTTTTTATATTTTTCATAATCTTAAAAGGTACTTAAATGGTACTTGAACAATGGCTGGATCATTTAACTTATAACTTACTTAGTTTCTGCCACAGAGAAAAGTCATCGATTGAAGATGAAAGAAATGGAACCACACGGTAAGGCAAAACAATAGAAAACAGAAGCCTTAAAAATGCGCAATCCGCCATTTTTAATGGACAAGTTGCATACTTAAAACGTCATAGGAATTGTTATATTACCCGGCATATTTGCGGTACTGAATCGAAAAAAGGAAAATATTTCCTAAAAATTTTGGGTTATCCATATAAATAATGGACAAATTGCGCGCAATGTACATATTTTTCGATCATCTTCACAAAAAAGACCACTTTAGTCCACCAAGACGCTGACTACGCTCTCCTTTAAAGTACGGAATAAACAACCTTAAAGCCGGAAAATAATTTTCGCATATGGGGGGCACAAGTGATGCGGATACATAGATCAATAGGGTTTCGACGGCGAGGGTCACTTCACAAGCATTACCACCATTTACTGACGGAGGCAGCAGCACTTGGGACGGATAGGAAAATCACTCCTTCTATGCCCTAAGCCACTTAACTACGGTCATCAAGAGGGAAGAAACGTTCACATCAAGGCAAGCCGTTTTGCGAATGTATAGTGCTGAGTGGCGATTTTACAATGGTATCCAACTTTAAAATTCGCCATTATTTTCTGGCCAAACGTTACGAACGGGTTCTTCCAGCCATGAAGAATCAATGACTCGATCTTATTGTACATATATTCAATGCTACCATCAACCAATAATCTAAACGCAAATAAAAAAACAGAAGTTAATACCTAAGTACACATGCGTAGAAAAGCACTAGTCCCGACTGCGTGCTATGGAAAAAACATACATGTACAAACAAACAAACAAAAATGTACAAACTTAATTCAACTCATCCTCCAGTCGTCACGTATATGAGTATTTTTAGCATTGTTTCAAAGCATCTGTTCAAAGGTTCTCCATATGTTCTTTTCGGTTAGCGAGTACTTGAAGATAATTATATAAGGCTGTCATTTTTTGATGCTCAAACATTTTTGATCGTCCACATTTAATGAGAACTTATTCGACGTATATTAAATATTAGAAGCAACTAGAGGACTTGAGTCCGAGCAGATTTAAAATAAGTAATAGCGGATAATACCGAGAAAAGCGGTAGCCTTCATTACGCTCAACAGAAATTTTTACTGCGTATTCACATCTTTACAATTCGTAAAAATCTATTCATTCCAGAATTAATTTATAAACATTGATGTCCCGAAGACATTTCAATCTATTATAATGAGGAACGAAACACGTAATGATGATATAATAGTTCAGGAACGCCTTCAAGTATGAAGTGATTCAGTATTTGAGTCACTAAAATGAACTGAAATTACTTTCATTTCGCCAATAGTTAGCGGCTGGGTGAACATAGATTTCGCCAATTGTTAGCGACTGGCATTTAGTTGCTGGGTGACCAATTTCTTTCCATGATTGAAGGCTTTGTATTCAATAAATTAAGGAAGATATACTTAGCTAAACATCAAGTCGAATAATTTTCCGTCATACTAAACCGTCACTCTTTTGTAATTTATAAAAATATTAGCAGTCCGTAGTAAATACCTTTTTTAGAGGATAGACAATATAATGTCTTCAAAAGCTAGCCATATAATTGCAACGAAATTATGTAACTAGATCATAACTTCGATACCTGATTAACATAGCTAATTTCAAAGCCACAAAATCGCAATGCTTGCCAGAAATGATGTCAAGCGTTCACAATCTTTTTTCTCTGAATCCGGAAAGTAGGTGGCTTTAAAAAAGTGAACTTTTTGGCTATACTTACTATTTCCATATTATCTCCTTTTTATCTATCTACCATACTCACTATTAAAAATATGATTATTATAGGTGAATCTAATTTAGTGTTCTTCGGAGCTCTTCTTGTTTCTGTTGAAATGCTTTGGAAAACATGACATCAGCTACTCATCCCCAAAAAGGAGGTCGATAGAAAATATACTTTTATGAAAATCTCACCGGATAATGATTTATAGCACGATTTTTGATCAACAACAGTTCACTTTTCCTTTATTATTTCTTTTTGTAGAGCTGGCAATTGTAACTAAGAGAGGAAAGAACCGGATAGAGTTGACACGGTGTTCGATGATTTATAACTTGACAAAAAAGATGCCACATTTGTCATTTCATCCGTATCCGAAATATCGCATTTCGTTCATTGGAAACTGAAGAAATGAAGATTTATTGTTATTACTTCTCGTCTTTAGCAAAAATAGCGGGAATCGAATGATGCAGGCATTTTTGCCACACCCAACTTCCGTCCTTTACGATATCGCGAAATAAATTTACGACCGCCAAACAACGGATTCGTTCTCGATAATTGAGTTTCACGGTGCCTAAAAAATAACAGTCCAGCAGAGTGATGCATCGAAGAGGTTGACGAGAAAAAAAGGCTTGGAAAGCGCAACCGAAAAGAGAATATATATTTAACAGCTACGTAAAAATTTTCGGAATTCCAGAGGAAAAAAACAATTACAGAGCGTGCCGGAGCTCCGATATTGACATCAAATATTCCCAGTTTTATACGACCGAACGAGAAAATTTATAAGGCAGTTGGCGCTTTTTCTCCTGATATAGAGAGGCAAAACTAAAATTTCTGGTGGCTTCCAAAAGGATTTGGAAGTGTCTGTAGAAGAGGGGCTAACTACACAAAGCGAGCAAGAGAGGCATTTGATTTTTAAAATGAAATAATAAATCAATGAAAAATTAATATTGATCATAAGAAATGAATTGCTGTCATATATTGAGATCATATTATACATGTAATACTGACATATTTAAATTGATAATACTGTTTATATATTTCAAAATAGAATATACATAATTTTAAGAAATAGTTATAACAATGTAGGGAATTTCTCACCCGTGATCTATAAATCAAACATTTTGTCTTTAAAAGGGAATTGTAGCTCTGACAAAAAAGTTATTGTATACTTAGGTCAGTTTACAGCAAAATTTGTTTCATTTCCAATTTGAGAGCTTTATTGGCATATTAATATTATAAAACCCAATGTCCTCGAAAAGAACGTATATGCAAATAAATATATGCCATGGCGGGGGAGAAAAATGTCAGAACTTCCATCTTTCATTCAAAATACGCATTAAGATGATAAAGCTACACGATGAAGCAGAGCCAGTACACAATGAGTGCACGTCAAGCGGCTCCGAGCGGAACTATTCTCTTTGCCACGATATATTCTATTACGTGGTCATCGCTTAAATCATGTAACGAAATACAGTTTCCATAATGAATTGACTAAGGGTTCTTACTTAGCCATTATTTACTCGAATCAATCGATCATAATTATTTGCTTTGATAATCCCTGCTAAACTACGTAAATGATATAAATCATGACGAACAGTGAACTTTAAAACACCAATTCTATATAAGTGAACAGAATTTTAGAAGCTACAAAGAACGTGGATACGATTCTAGCAGCAATCATCCGAATACTGCCAATTTTACCGCATATATTCCAGGATATTCTTTCACAACGGCCGCGAAAACTAGGCAGTTCTTCCATAAAACTGATTTAAAGATAACTTTATGGTCAAAACTATTCAATTTTTTTATTTATCAATCACAAATTATGCTTTATCACGGAGATGTATCGCTTAACTATCATGTGTTCTTATATGGACTTGAGGGTAGTAAATTTTATTTCAATGAACTGCGGAACTGGCTATGCAGCTCACCCGCTGCTGATTACACAGCTGTGTGAAATTGAAGGAAAAGAAATTGTTATCCTGGACTGGGTTATTAACCAACACTCCCCGATAAAGTCTACAGCTAGTTTGACTATCAAGAGTTCCTCTTCTCATGAGCGGCGCGATTCCTGGGTTCTGGAATCGAGTCCCAGTCCAGGTACAAGTTTTCACTGCGAATTGCAAACATTTGACGAGTAAGAAGTTTATAATTGGAATGAAAATCCCGACAATCCACTAAAGCTTGATTATAGGAAAAGGTAAAGTTACACAGAATTTGTAGTCAAATAGAGACGCAAAATGGCAAAAACTTTACAAGAGTAAACTGAACGTTCAACCCAAAAATTTATTCTATTATTTTTTCGTGTTTCCTCACATTCGTATCTCTACACTATCTGGAGAATCCTATATCTTATAATAGGTATTTATCACCTTTTGATGATTTCTTATTTATAGAAATGCAATTTACTCTCTGATTGACATAAAATCCTAAGCAAACTTAAACTGTTTCCTAAATACTTAAATGCTAAGCAAATCATACACAATGATTATTAATTATTATTTGGCATAAAATCTCAAGTGATAAATGAATGGTATGCAACTGCTACAAAAGACAAAAATCATATCAAGTATTCAGTGTTCCCATTTATCAATCCGAAGTGTTGTGACCTGGATATTGGCGGTCGATTTCCCATCTCTTCAAGATGGAAACTGTTGGATTTCATCTTTTCTTAAATATGCATTCGGTGGATTTCCCTTTGTATGTCTATTATATTATTTGGCAGACCTCAGAATAGCCAAAGGAAAGGAAAACTGGCTCGGAAGTGTGACCTTTCACTTTCCTTGACGTCAATCGTCACCTGGCCGAAAACATCCGTCTCGGCTATGCTATATAATCTCACGGAGAGGTGGTCAGTGGTCAGTGGTCAATTAGCACCTGTCGAGTCAGTAGGGCCCTGTCAGGCCAAGCGGGATATTTCTATCCGTGGTCATTATTCGGCTAAGCCATTTAGCCGATATAGAGGAGTCAATGCGCGGACCATCAAGCCCGGGCATCAGTAGCCGCATCGCCATCCATCCGTGCCTGCACCCACAACTTCTATCCTTCCCAAGACGTGGTAATATTCTTGTGTGTCTATTCAAGACGCACATTTTGGTTCCCTTCATTAAATGATCAAATACTTGATCTAAACAAACTTTCATCTTCCTTTCAAAACCTCTCTATGACTATTCGATCCTCGAGCTCCAGGGCAAGAATCCACGAGATAATAATTGTGTACGAGTCCCGTCCCGCGACGAGCCCCGGTCATAACAGAAGAATATTTTACTGCTGCACCTCTTATTAGCTAACCATTCCATTCAGTCGTGATTACTCGTTTAAGCTTCCCTCATAAATTATTTAATGAGATCTAATCCAATTATTCCTAGATTTATCGTACACAAAAGTCACAGTTCCTCTTACAACTTATACTTTCATTATTCTTATATTGTTTCAACCCTTCTTTTTCCAGAATCCTGCGGGTCAATATTTTTCAATCGCTTAGTATCTTCAGTAACCCTTTCTTTCTCTACAGTTTATTTCACTTTTTTCAGTCCGATTGATGTACTATAAAGATCGATCAAAACACTCATCATCAGTCATTAGATTCAAAGGCTAGTTGAGTGCACCCCTCCATCCTTCCCTATCCTAATTCCCTTACTTCCAGGTAGCTATGTGATTTCCGCTTTATTCGGTCCATGAATTTATAACTTATTCCTGGGTCCAGGATACTCTGTGGACTTGTCACCCTATTGTGCCTCAGAGTGTGTCCAGTACATCCATTTCCATTTCCGCAAAGCATTCCAGTTGGTTCTTCCCCATTCTACTCTTCCAAACACATTATCATTCCTTATTTTATACCCCCGTATTTATTCAGCAACCACCTCCATCGCCAGGTTTTGAAGGCTTCTAGTCTTGGCTGGTCAGCTATTCCCATGGTCCGTGCTTCCGATCCATAGAGTGCCACGCTCCAAGAAATGTTTTCACATACTGTTCCTAGTTTGTAATTCCTATCATCTTAGTTCACAACAGTTTGTAATCCCATCTTCTTAGTTCACAACAGTTGCCTTATCACCATGAACGCCTTCTTAGTTTGGTCTACTCTCCGCTAGATATCCGTGGTACTTCGTCCATCCCTACGTGATGATACTTCCGAGATGATGGAAACCACTTTCTCTAATTTGTCTCCTATCAGTGAGAGTTCTGCATTGCGCTTCTCTCTTCTGCACGCTAGGAGTTAAGGTAGCCCCTCATTTATCCAAAGGTAGCTCACTATCGTTTAAACCACCAGGTGGAACAAGCAGTTGGCGAATAATTTTATAGATCCCATAATAATGAAATGCATATATGTTGCCGACGAGCGGTAAGGTCAACCTCATCATTTTACACTGATTGTATATTTTCCATTAATATTGTATAAAATAATATTTAATCAATGAATCATATTATTATTTTCATTCCCGTGCGAAAAAGTTATTAACAAAAAATAAATTTACAATAAAATTCATCGCTGTAAAATGGATCAACTACAAAAAAATCCCTCGCTCTATTTTTTGCTAAATTTGAGCAACGGCCCTGATTTGATGTGGAACGTCACGCTTTTCATATTCACGCAACCTCGTTTTCGTGAATAAATGAAAAGCTCTTCATTGACATTGGCGACGGCGAAAGCGACACACCGCGCTTTGGGAGGCAAAAGGGGCCACACGGTAACGACCGTGTATCGGGACCCGCTCGTTCCGAGTCTTGTTCCCGGACATTAAAACGTTTCGGATGCCTCGCTCCGACGGGAGAAAGAGTAAATTTAATATGCTCTGAAATAAAAACACCGGAAGGAAGAGGAGGCGGCAAGGAGAAGGAGAAAAACAGGCGGTGTGCGGTGGTGGTGGCGGTCGTGAAAATTAAACGCGGCATTAACACGTAGCTGTCTTTCTCTATCTCTCTCTCCCTCCCTCTCTCCCTCTGTCCTCGCGGGAATAAAACGCAGACCAAAGCGGGGACCAGAGTTGTGACCGCGTTGGGAGGTTGGAAGAATGAAGGGAAAAAAAGAAACGAGCGGTACAGCCCCTATTTTTTTCTCCCCTTCCTACCACCTCGACGAAAGATTTTTAATGCGGTGAAGTGGGGAGGGAAGGATGGGAGTACGGGTTGTTTTCAGTCCACGTTTAGGCTGTGTGTAAAATAGGACGAAGAGCCCAACACGGCCGTGTCCGGGGGACGGCAGGAAACTTACGAACACGGCGCTGTCGCGAGCTTTTGTGGGCGGTGAGCAAAAGAGGTTTCGCCCGGAGGCGGTCGGCCTAAACTCAGAGGTGGGCCTCTGTGAAGAGAGGGGAGAGGAAGAAACGGTATGGTCTGAACGAGTAAAGTGTAACGGGGACTGATGTAGAGGACTTATCGCGTTATGCCATATCATTGCGATAGAAAATTTTTCCACAGCAGGGTAAGCTTTCATAACTCACCGGGGTTTTCACTTCATAACTAAACTCTTTCACCACACATTCTCCTCAGATCCTCATTACCAACAAACTTTCGGCTATAAAGTTGTGCAGACAATATTGTCTTAGTGCGGCGCATGGCAAACATTTATCTCCTCACACATGTAACAGGAATGTCTATATTTTCAATTTCAAAGGTTAGGGCAAGGCATGAGTGCTTGTCTAAGGAAGCGAAAATTGCCGTGTACAAAAGTGTACTTCTTCCCACTTTGCTATATGGTAGTGAAACATGGGTATGTCAGGATAGACATAAGAGTAGACTAAACGCCGTGGGTATGAGTTATCTGAGGAGTATTTGCGGCAAAAGTAGGATGGATATGGTCAGGAAAGAGTGGGTCATGAATGAATGTGTGTTAAATGCTCCAGTAATGGACGTGTATGAAAGAAGTGTGCTTCGTTGGTTTGGCCATGTTGAGGGAATGGATGAGAGTTGAATAAAGAAAAAAAAATGTATGAGAGTAGAATGAATGGTGTGAGAGGTAGAGGTAGGCCGAGAAAGCTGCGTTTGAATGTGATTGAGGAAAGTCTTAGGAGGAATATTAGGAGTTTTAAAAACAGGAGGGCGTGTATGAAACAGTGTATGGAGGTAAATGAGGCAAAAGAGGTTTGCAAGGATAGGTCAGTGTGAAGGAAATTATGGAAGCAGAGTTAGGTGTACAATTATGAATTAATGAGTGAAACATTTTGACTGTGCCTACCCCGGAAGGGAACGGCGTGATGGGTATGTATGATGTATGTAAAGGTTAGGGAGCAACATGACAACGATCCACCAAAATGAAGTGAGATCGTTGACGTCGTCATTCTCTGGGAAAAGTGGGAATTATTATTTATTTTAGTAATGTACCATTCTGATGTTTTTAAATTAGACATTTTCGTAATATATTCGGTCTTCAAAATTATTATTATTTCAAGTATAAGGATAAAGTACAAAGTATATCTATTGGCAATATTATATCACTGAATCTCCAGTATTTAGCTACGCATCACTAGTATTTCATGCACACATGTTAATGACATATCTGCGGGAGACTTTAATTCTCACGTAACTTCGCACACTTCATTCATAATCCATAATTAATAAGTAAAAGCATAATTACACGATTGTAAATCATCATTCATCGACAAAACATTAGCCTAAAAATGCTACGCCAGCCTGAAATATCATGATCAGGATGATCAAAGAACCAAGAATGAGGAAGCGGAAGAAATTTGATATTTTTACTTTTTTCATGCATCACGAAAGAATCAGTATATGTATTTTTTTGTAAAATGAAACTTTATGCAATGCGACACCATGATTAAAGACTAAAACTTCCACGCGATCCAACACTGTTCCACTCACGACTCATCTGATTTCCCAATACCCGATTGCAACAAGCAAGTGTTTCTCATTAATGTAAGCAAAAATGAAATGTCTTCAGATAATATTTTAAGAAAATCGAGAGGTATGGTTGCACAAGTAACCTGTTAGAGTTCCACAGTATATATAATCTCCTCCCCATAGATATGACTCTTTAAGTTTATATATGCAAGAAATACACTGCCAGTTTATAATCTTTGAGGCTAAAAATAGGCTATTCAATATCAATAAGAAAGTCTTAGTAAGAGAATAATCATTTCCCATGCGCAAATTGAAAAAGTAACCTTGACGATGGCATGGCTGATTAGAGTGCCAACAGGCTTCATGGAGATAGGCCAAGACTTTCACTTTCAGGAATTTTTCCCTTCCAGAAAATAAAATCTAAAAGCTATTGTTTTTAATAGCTGGGTAGGCCTTACTTCCCAAAATCCAGAATTGCTTCGAAAAAATTACCAATGAAAACGAAAAAGCAAGTATGATCATCACGCTGTCCCCCGTCAGAAAAGGCACAGACAAAAAATTACATCATAGGTAACAGATAAAATCTGACTCTACGATAATCACTCCCCTCACACTACCCTATCCTTCCATACATATTTCTCTTCAATTACCCATATATATTGCTTCATAGGCAGTATCCAGTTCTTAAGACTCCAGCTATTCCTCCTCACCAGAGCATCTAACAACTGATGCACCCGCGACACACGAATTGGAGAATGAAGAACGGTTTCCTCATTAAAAACATTTGGTAGCAATCTTGGTGAACTTACGGGTATCTCTAAGCTTAGATTCTGAGCTATCATGTTGAATCTAAAGTATCTAAGTTTTCATATCTCGTACCTGTGCCCTTTTACCATAAGGGTAGAGAGTTACCGTGGTGGGAATTGAGGCATAAGAAACGAGACATAAGGGAAGGTAGTAAGTGCTCGAAGCGTGCGAGAAAGATATGGTATGAGATGGTAAGGGGGAATAGATTAGAATGTTGGGAAGGAAGAGAAGACGGGGGGAAGGTAGATGGGACAGCACAAGTGGAACGGGAAGGGTAGAAATAGGGCGAGAGGGAGGGAAGCAGGAAGGGCAAAGGGAAGTAAACAATGTCTCTCGGCCGTTAATCCGTTTGCACTGGGTTTGTTAAGAGCTCCCGTGAGCTGCTGGGCAAAGCGTGTACAGAGGGGGAAAAAGATTTTTCTCTCCCCCTTCCGCCTACCCCGTCCGACAATATGCAGAGCAGGGACACGAGCTAAACAAGAGTTGGAACGCATGCGCCCGGCGCCACCGTGGCTCCAAGTCGGCCTTTTATACGGTTTTCACAGACTCCCTTCGCCAAGGCCCAAGCGATTATGTGAGCACGTAGACTCTCGTGCATAATGCGAGAGAAAAGGCTGGGAGGTCTGTCGGTGGGAGGTTGGAAGAGGGATACTGGAGAGAAGGAAAGGCTTGGATTTCGTAGAGAGAGAGAGAGGGAGAAACATGGCGCAGTGCGACTTTCAAAATCGTCGCTATTCAACGATGCAAAACACCCACCGCTAGTACGCCTCCCGCGTGTTTAAGCAATTGTTCCCGCTTTTATTTTCCACCAGTCGAAAAAACTTCTCGTTAACTAAGAGAGCGCGCTATCCGGTGAAATAAAATTGTTAATTCTAACGAGGCCTGGCATTATTCTGTAAGACGTACTGTTTTTAGAAGACAATGGGGCCACTTGATTTCCATTGGAGCACAACCGCTTCATTATCCGAAAAGAGCCGATTAAGTCTCCGTAATGACAGAATTTTTATAAATGACCCGCGAGGGACATCGAATTAAAAATATTAGTTTCTCTCCTCGTCAATATTCATTCCGAATTCAATAATTGATTTATATCCCGGTTTCTTACAATGTATACACAAAGAAACACCATTTGTCCTCGATTACATTAATTTTCACTCTACTTCTGCGCTGAGAAGGAACGATTAATTTATAAAATGGAATTTTAAACTGATCGGGTTACTAATTATCTTTCAATAAATATTATCTAGATTAACCCCCATCGCGGCGGGATAAAAGAGAATATCAATGTTGAAAATTAATACATATCCCCGGAAATTAAAAACGTCGTATATCGTAATTTCAACAGATTCAGGCGAGATATCGCGGAGGTTCATCATATAAAAACAGAAACAATTGTACTATTCCACAAGGTACTTTAATGCGTGCGACACGTTTCAACCCATAGAACCATCATTAGGTACAAGTCTTGCACCTGATGATGGCTCTGTGAGTTGAAACGCGTCGTAAGCATTACAATACGTATAGTACGTATGGAATAGTGCAATTGCTGTTTCTGTTTTAATTAAGATGCATCACTTTATATCAAAATAAATAATTAGATGTGGCTTCTATAATACTCCTAAAAATGTCAACATAGCCGTATAATTTCCAATTCATGGACTTTTTCTTAACAATAGGACTAAAATATGAATATCAAAATAAAGAATTAGATGTGGCTTTTTTAATACTCCAAAAAATTTCAACATAGCCATATAATTTCCAATTCATTTACTTTTTATAAACAATAGGACTAAAATATATTTTTATAATGTCTTTTAAAACTTGATCATCCATTCTAAACTCGAAGAAGACCTCATTTTTTCAATTTTTAAAATATGATTCCTTATTTAGGCCTGATAGCTTATAAAATAATTCTTATGAGGGTTATGTTTTATGTAAGCAGTTGTAATGCAAGACAAAGCATAGAGTTTTTAAACTGTAACTTGCGGAAAACAACCTCAGCCGTATGTAGCAACAGAAATGAAATGTGTTAAGGTTGATATTCCGTTGTTTTAAAAATACAACGTCCAAGGACTCATTTTAGGTTTATACATATATTCCAGTGCAGTTCAAACCTATATCCTTCAACTTTAAATACAAAACTTAAAGGTAATTTAGTCATGCACACACATAAGAGCAAATATCTTCAACGAGCGCGCTTGAGAACGGCTTTGAAAATGGCGCGTCGAATGTTGGACATGTGGTCTGCTCATGCAATATGGGACGAATTTCAAGGTTAAACATTTTAGCCTCCGGGCCTTTTTTGGAAAGAGGGACGTACTTTCCATCTGTACATGCATAAAGAAAATTAGGCTCAGTAGGTAAGATATAGAAAGGGAGGATGATATCGTCAGAGAAGGCATTGGGCTAAGTGTACTATAGGACTCCGAGATATGAAAAAGAATAAGGCGGTAGGAAAAGATGACATACCTGCAGAGTTTCTAAAGAATATGGGGAAGAACAGAAGAAAAAACGTTTTACGCTAATATGTACGATTCGTAAGGATGAAGTGTGGCCGGACGACTTCAAGAAGACATCACTAATTCCGATAGCGAAAAAGAGTAGTCAAAAACTTGTAAACTAAATGGGACAATAAGCTTAACATCCCACAGGGCCTAAGTAATCATTTGGATTATTAATGGAACGCTTGGGAGTCAGAAAACCGAATGTTTCGGCGACCAGTTTGCGTTAAGCAGGGGGACGGGAACGCGGCACGCTTATAAGATGAAGATAAACTATGACAATAAAAAAGGGAGGATATAATGTAGAAGTATGAAAGTAAGCTGAGTATATGGGTGGGAGGGCACAAAATAGAGAAGTAAATCAGCCTACGTATCTTGCAAGTAATTTATAGAACTGGTTCAATGGTACAATGGACAAAATATGTACAATTGTCATGGCTAAAGAAGTATTTTCAAAGAGGTAGGAATGAATGGTCTGAGATGAGATGTAAAGAAAAGATTGGTGAGAACTCTAACATGTAGCGTGGCGCTGGATGAGTCGGAGACTAGGTCATAGCGAAATGAGGATGTTCGTAGACTTGAGATGTTACGCATATGGGCGTAGAGTAGGATGGAGAAGGTGAAGCGGGCGGTGGCAAGGACAAAGGAGCTGGTAATGAATATGGATGGGAAGAATGGAAGCTGGAAGCGGAGGATCAGAAGTGACGGATGATATGGATGAAGATGCTGTGAAAATAGGCGATGGATGAAAGATGTAAAATTTCCTTGTCAATCGAAGCATTTTTAACGAGGGGAGGGATTTTCATTGATGAGCGGGAGGGGGCTTGGAGGAGAGATATTAAGAAAGGCCTTGTAAAACTCTATTATGGAGCGTGGAGTTGAACGGGTTGGAAACTTGTATATTACGGAGGGAGAATATACGAAGACTCGAGGCTTTTCAAATGTAGGTTAGGAGAAGGAAAGAATAGCTGAGCTAGTTGGTGAGATGGACGAACAAGGAAGTGCTGGATATAGTTGGAGAGGAAAGGAAGATAGTGGTGAAGGTTTGGAAAAGGCAGAGTTGAAGAGGGTAATAGAGGTGAGAATACTGGGGAAGCTAAGTAGTGGAAAGATGAGAATAAAAATTCTGGAGGAAATTAGGAAAGATAGGATGATGAAACCAAGAGAAATCCAAAGGCAGGTCTTTTATAATAAGGAACACTGAACGATGTGCCAGAAATCAGGCCGTTAGGATAAGAACTCTGCAAAAAACCACCCAATCAGCAAGTACAATGCTCAATTGAAAACGATACGTATAGTATTATAAATGCTCTGCTTCGTTAAATACCTAAAGCCGCTGTATCAAAAAGTAAATGGGAGTCAATTGTTTTCAATGATGAGACCAGAGAGTTTGCAGTAGAGAACACCGGATTCAATTTATGCACAAAAATGTAGCATTCATACACATTTTTTATTCTGCAGGAAAATACGGTAGAAGCAGTACAGTTTCTCAAAAGTAGGAGAAGCAAACGAAATAAATGGTTTTAAATAATATATAGGAAACTGATTATCAAGAAGACATCCCAATGAATATTTTAGCTTTAGGATTAGGCTGTGCAGGTTTGCGAAAAACAAAAGACACAAAGATAAGACAGCGTATGCAGTGCTTGACTTGGTCTTGTCCCGTATAAATGGCGCACTTCATTTTTCTGTGGAACTGGATAAGAGAGATGAATACCAATAGGGGTTTGAAACATCAAAAACATACCTCATCGCAAATAATTGTGATCGCAAGCTTCCAGTAGAGCGGACAGCGATGCTTTTTTCTTTTGAGAATTCCAATTGGTTGATTTCAAACTTACAGGGGTTTATTCACACGTTCGGTGTGTCATGAATTGTGGTCAAAGCTTTGGATCAAACGCGATATAGACACCAATCCACCTAGTTAGTATGTACTTCTGTGCAACACACTTAATAGTAAAAGTTGTATCTGAAATTGACGGTGCTATATTTCATCTTTCAGTAAAATACTCACTAAATGAATCCATTATACTAATTTAATAGCAGGTACATTCAAAACTCTTTTCTCATTTTCAAAACATTTTCAGCATTAAGTACTTGCGAACAGGGGTGTACTTGTACGGATGCTCCGAGCTGAAGTTTTGCTACGGAGAATATAATGTCAGTCGGTCCAATTCATCAGAGAAGTCTATCAATGTTCAAATATGCACCTTACATCACCAAAGTCCTGGGCGTGGAAATCAAATGTTTGCAATGATGAGACCTGAGTGTTTGCAGTAGAGAACACCAAATTTTGCTTCGATTGTTCGCCGGAGAAGATTTGATGCAATTGGCCGTATTCACCGTGGTGTGTACCTTAGGCTTAGTTTGCATGAAAATGGTATTTCCTCTGTCGGATGCTAAATACCAAGAGACATCACGGGGGTTTTGTCGAAACATCCTATGAACCATAATAACGAGCGTACACAAGAACTAATTATTTAAAGCATTAACTTCCCTGGAAATGGCCATGATGATCGTTGCATTTCGGAAGCCGTATAATCGCACGGAAATTCGTCAAAGCGCCACTAAGCTCTACGGTCATTGTGACCTCAATCACTCAGCTGTCTGGGGTGTCCTACATTGGAGTGTTTTATTTAAGACTCATTTATGGGGGCTGAGAAATGCAAATAACAAATTAAGTAAACCATTTTGTATAGCAAGGTGTTTAAGATCAAAAATAGGAGACACTTCATCTTCGTTAAAGTGACTGCTTTTTTAATGATTCAAAGTGATACATCATGAACAACAGAAACACTCATTGATGTTATGGCTTAAACTTCATGACTGGAATGAGAGATACCTCAAATTTGCAGGTGACACAATAGTAAAAAATGGAGAAAATTACTCGAAGGGTGAATTGATAGCGTGTAATAGGAAGATAAATTTTGGCGCCTCAAACCAGTATGCGAGCATTTATGACTTTGCTCAGCTAAGATAAGCTCCGCCTTCATTCATACAACCTGAAGTTTGGGCCGAATTTGATGACCCTTTCACCAGCGTCAGTGGAAAGGCCATAATAAGTAAGGGCTACTGTTTGAACTGTAGTGATATATTAGCGATAAACTTCTGGAAACCAATTACTTGTAGAAAAGTACGTATCCAAATCTACGCCCGGCCTAAGATACATGAAATTAACGGAAGAAAATAGTGATACAACAAACTTTAAAATACATTGGTCAAGTGTATAAATGAAATTCGACAAATTATCATTGTCAAACAAGTAGCGTCCTATTTTTCTTGTTTCCAAAGCATATATATGCTTCGTGTTTGCATTCAATTCCGCGGAAAAAATATGGATTAACCAAGAGAAAGCCATCCCCTCCAATACATACTCGATTAATAATTTTCAATCAATTTTCAAATTAAAAATAAACAGAAGGGCGAATGATTACACGGGAAAGATATAATTAAACTGGGAAAAACAAACAAACCTCTTATACATTCCATTAGATACATTTCTGTTTCTCAATAAGAACTTTTCCCATACTAACACCACTTCAACGCCTAGAGTGTCGTGACAAATACCAAATCTAATTGCATTTTTACAATAAGCCCTAACAGCCAACTTAAATTCCTTCTCCTGATTTATTAAAATTCCCATCCATTTCCCATTTTCTCGTAGCAAATATTCATATAGGCTTAACAAAATCATCCAATTCTGAGGGAAAAATATGAGACAATTTTAAGGGAAATTCATATGCATTGCTCGAAAATTTTCTATTTTATAAACCTTTTAAAAGTTTTTATCGTGCCTGTTAAACCTCGACAGAGAGGTTTATTTATCTAAGAGAATGAAATACCTCAATATCATCACGGAAAATTATGTCATACGTATTAATCCACGCCCCGGCGTACTCATAGAATTTCTATGTAGAATCTACCATGCACAAATTATGACACCAGAGTAGTTACTTTCAACTTTTATAGCAGACTAGTATTCACTCAAAAGATTCGTATTCGTCACCGTAGTTAAATTTACACGAAAGTAATTCCATGTTACTACTGACTTGACATTGCATGAAACTAATGCAGTATATACCCCAAAGGATGAGGTGACATCAAGCCGTGAGGATAGGCCCACAAACTTGGGCCTATCCTCACGGCTTTGTAGCATCTCATTATACTACCCTTTTCTGCAATGACAACTGTCACTCCGTTTTCTACTTTCACCAATTTTTCTAACTTTCATTTCCTCAAGAAATTTCTTCTTCTTAAGTCATCAACCCAAAGGTTGGTTGGCGGCAGTTCTCCATACTCTTCGGTCCTGTGCCATTCTTTTCAACTGCACATAAGTGGAGCAGCCTAACTCCTTCAATATTTGGCCCATAAACTCCAACCTAGGCCTGCCCCGGCAGTTGGCTCCCTCTACAGTGCCTTCTAAGATGGTGGCCAGCAATGTTTCGTGCCTTAGTTGGTGCCCGATCCAGATATTTCTTCTCTTTTTCAGTAGTTTCAGCAGACAAGGAGACTCCCCCACACGTTTGAGAACCTCCTCGTTACTGATTTTGTCCACCCAGGGAATCTTTAACATCCTTCTGAAACACCACATCTGGAATGCTTCCACCCTCCTCTCTTCTGCCTTGCCCAACGTCCAGGTCTCACTGCCATATAAAAATATGCTCCACACAAAAGTTTGAAGAAGGCGTTTTCTTAGGTCTAGGCAGATATTTCTGGATGTTAGGAGTTTCCCTTTTTGATAAAATGCCTTCTTTGCCTGGTGAATTCTACTTAATAAGTCTCTTTTGCTCCTTCCATCGGCTGTTATTTTGCTTCCCAGGTAGGTAAACTCCTCTATTTCGTCTAACTAAAATTCCCTGCGTCTTTTTTTGATAACCTACTCTATCTAATGCCTCCCTTATTCGCGGCAAGAAGACCTCGGGGGAATAGACACGCACTGAGCGGTCACAGCCGACCGGACAGCTTATGAAATCACACTTGGGTGCCTCCTTCAACTTGAATAAGCTCATAAGCTTTTGCCTTAAATAGAAGGCTAGAATGGAAAGGAGCTTAGTCATAGGCCAGGTGGTTCTTATACAGTATCAGTAGAGCAAGTTGTTATTTCAGAACGAGCCCACAAACTAGTGAAACAAAAAAGTAATCAAGCGAATGGAAATAGGCTAAAAATAAAGTAATATTTATACCTCGTAGCATTGACAGTGAGTTTATACTTGAGTAAGTACGTAAGAGACCAACTTCAAGAAAAGAAACTATTAAAAAAGAATATTACAATATTATTTCTTAGTAATTCTTAATAATTTCTAATAATTTCTTCACAATTTTCAAAACACAAAAAACAATTTTCACTTAATGAAAGGAATGAAACAATATAGCTGATGGCATTAAAACAAAATATAAAAATATTAGTTTTTTATGTTTCACTTATTTTCACGTTAAATATCATAAAATTTCACCTTAGAAAAAAATGCAAGGAACGTAGAATATTGAAGTTTCTAAGTATATTTTTAATAAAACTGTTGCATCCGTTAGTTCTCATCGCAAAAAATATGCTCATTAAAATATACTCGTCGTATGATGAGCTTATTTTGTTTTATAATGTCGACCCTTAATAGATAATAATTCCTGTCTGTGAAAGTAGTAATATTTAAACAAAACATACGAAACAGAATATTTAATTTTTCTTAACTTTGATTCAGTAGCAAGGAGAAAGCTTTACAATGTTTATTTTTCACGGAAACGCTTTCGAAGAAAGAACGGAACGCGTTCCACAAACACCTCGGGCCTAGGAGTAAGGGTGATAGTTGAAGTAATAAGTCACAGACCCATAGTAGTAGTATTTACCATAGTAGTAGCGGAAATAGTAGGGATGGGGAATAGGTGGAAATAGTAGGGATGGGGAACAGGTGAATAGCCGGCCATTTAACAACTGGATTGCGTGAGGAGCATAGAGAGGCATAAGCTGCCGAGAGGTGAGACGGAGAGATTGTGTGGAGTCAAAAAGCGTGGTAGGGGGTCCCACCATGTCCTGTGCCGCATTCCATGAGCCTCTCGCGGCACCGCACTAGCGGCCGCGTTACACAAAGATCCCCAAAGCCGCGACTTCTCACCGCGCCCGCCTTTCCAAATCCTCACTCCTTCCTCCGACCCTATATCCTCATACTCCAACTTCGTGCCGTAAAACCAACTTTGACGACGCCCAGATGAGTCTCAGGAGGACAAACCTCATATGACCACGTTCAAATTAAGGCTCCATCCACCTCTGGTATATTCATATGGTAATGGTAGTAAAATTTTTGATACTTTATAGGAAGCCACAACGCAGCGGGAGACAACAACAGGGAGGACAGCCTCTTTGAAAGTGCGCGCAAAAATCGACCAAATCTCTAGCACACACTTTTTCAACGAACCAAGTTATTATTTTGAAAACAATATGCTTGACGTCTATATTTTGTACTCTCACATAATTTTGTAAATCCTGTGACAGACGAAAAAAATTAAGACACGACGACGCCTTTAGAGCTTAATGAAAAATTGACTTTGTTTTTCCAGCAGTAGGCTGGCTTGAACAAGCACGCCCCTGAAAGATGACACCTTCAAAATAATGATATATTTGGCAAAGAATTGATTGGGGTGCAAGAAAGAAGTCCTTGGCATACCATGTTTACCACGCATGGCCCACTCCAGGGCTACAAACGAATTTAGCTCTCGGAGACTGTCTTAAGCTTTGACTAGTAGGGTTCCCTAAGCTCGCAACTCTTCATTGCTTCTTCAACTTTAAAATGCTTTGCCTGCCATCCCGTCAATTTTTTAGCTTTATGTGGCTCAAAATTCAACTATTTACATGAGCCTCTCCGATGGATTGCGAACAATATGGATCGTTGATATTGTCGTGAAACCCCTCCGGCATCTTCCCAGTCCTCTAAGCTAATATAGCTAGGTTGGTAGCATTTCCTAGTACTGACTTCTCACGCTTTTGCTCCTCATTCGGTTTCTTTCAGGTGCGCCTTCCCCTCATTGACGTCACATTAGCATTGGCGCCTAATACACATTTTTACCACCAATGCAAGTCCACAGGAGCAAATTTACGCATAAATTTGATAACCAGATGTTTATGTGTCATCAAAACGTCCGACCTCTTATATTCTCTTGTACTTTAACATTTTTCGGCATTCATAGTGACGAAGGAAATATAAAGGGGAGATACCCCGTACGTATTATGGGCAGATATGACAGTCCGCTAAGAGCAGAAATGGATGAAAGAGATTTCACTCGCAAGAAGCTCGGCTTAGTAATTAGGTTGGTAACTCAAAGTAATGGGAGTTGTTAATACTGTTATCAAAATCCTCCTGAACAGCCCTGACCTCATTAGTTTATGGAATGATTCGCCATGAATGAGATCAAATTAATTCACTCAGGTCAAACGAGTAAAATACTTCCGGCGTATACGCAAGTACCCTTTTAAGGACGTAAAAGGAACAATATGTGTGAAAGATAAGTAATTAAATGACTAATAAACACCTGATTCGTGTCATGTGGACCCCTGTAAAAGTTTTAACATATTTATTCACAGTCGGATTGATTCAGCGTTATGATAAACGTGAATTAAATACAGAAAATTATTCAATTACTAAAATCATTATATGGAATTAAATTTTTTTCGATAAATACAAAAATAATTAGAAATTAAACAATTATTTTACAATCCATTTCCAAGAAATATTATTGAAAAAAGCAGTATGTCACCCAATATTCAATTTTTGGAGTTACGCTTACTTGTAATCTGGGGGGCTAATTAAAGGCAATGAAAAAGAACAATATACATTAAGGCGTATCAGATATATTATTTGTTATCTGTTGCTGATGGAAGTCTCAACTCAAATGGAATCTCAATTTCACACAGAAAAATTCACCTCTTCATTATGACCGGATATAGCAACATTTGCAAATGATACACCGCTATGCGACGATATAAGCGTGACTTCAAGGAAGATTGGATGAAAACTCTGCCGATGAATGTCGGTGGTGTTTTTAAGCCAAAAGGACGCGTGCCAGAGTTAGTCTATTCGTTTTCCCACTCCAATAACGAGTTTGTCAAACAGCAGTGTCACCGTATGAAGAGAAGGCCAAATGATGTGGCCTGCGGGCAGACAACAAACATTCTGCGGCCCCTGCAAAGTCCTGGCATAGAAACGCCTGCGCCACTCGCGTGCATTTGGGATAAATATTAACTTGCTGACGTACGTCACAAATGCACACGTCTAACTCATCAGTCAGAGAGTGACCGCAGTCGCACCTACAATAACACTCATACGTGGTATTCCCATCAAAATTTCATTAGTCATTCTCGACCCTTATGCCTCGTATTTTTACAAGCTGTTTTCCGCTTGTGAATGGAATAAATTGTCAAGAGTTTGATTCACACTATCAAGGAAACCAGCGCAGCGCATCCTTTGACAAAGGTAAAGGAGGTAAACAAAGGAGAGGTGAGAAAAATATAAGAGAAATATACGGCATTGTAAACACTTCCTCTAAAATCTAAAATATATGTAAAAAAAAGGTTCACTCGATGATGTAATGTGGATGTGAAGTAGCAACGTCTATAAATATTGAAATATGTCTATTAGCGAGTAATTGTACATCAAAAGAACATCGTAATGCACACAAAGATGTCATAACGAGAAGAGCCACTTGGTGAATCATCTTGTAACTAGTGACAAACGGGAGGGATTTTCAAGTGCTAATTTTTCATTTTTGTAATAACCTTCGTAAGCTTTATAGCTAGAGGTTCGTTTACTCTAGCGTATTAATTATGCTAGTCATTCGCTGCTAGCAACTTTCGTCGATAATTGCATTTGTAAACGGCTAAAAATGTCAGCAGGTTTCTTGCAGAAGTGTATTTTTGCCAGTGTAAACAGAGACAAATCGTTCACTGCAGTCACTAGTGAAAACGTTTTCGTCACAAAAATATCCTCCCCCAGCTCCTACGGAAGATACTTGCAAAGATAACTTGCCACTGTATGCTCATCCTAGAAAAGCTTGAAATTTTTAAAGAAGTCGTTTCCCAGGAGTTAATTTATTCGATAATAGTTCGCTCCGCGCCAATCCTCATGCCATTTACTGTTTCAAAATAAGAATTTCTCTCTCTCCCTCATTTACACCTCTTTTCTAAACTTATAAGAAATTTGCTAAACAATTTTATCACCTGAGAATGATGCTTACGTGTTGAAAAATTTTAAGTTGCTGTTTTAAGAAGGTATTTATATACCTCTGTGATTTTCAAAAACATCCATTAAGAAATAAAAATATTTTGGCCCATGTTAAGATAACAATCTACTACTCAGATACCTTTACAACTATTTAAGTCATTTTCATGGGTAAATAATAAATATTTAAATTATCATACTGTTTGGTCCACTTCTGCAAACGCAGCTGTAATACGAAGTTGACTCCTCTAATCCCATGGAAGTCTCACGGATTTGGAATAAATTACAACAATTTTTTCTCTACTGTCTATCTAATTCTGTTTAACTAGCCGGAGACATAATGTATTATTACTAATAATTCAGGAAAGAAGCAGCATCCGGTGTTTCAATAGCAATCATTACAGAATACCCAGTGGTTCTGCATTAACGGTTCGCGCTCATGCCCATTTAACCAGCGAAATTATCATTTTACATTTTTCGGAGTCACCCTTTGAAATGCAAGGACGACATCCGATCCATTATTTATTGGTATTCACAGCCGATATGGCTCGGGGAATAAATTACCCATGCGGGCAGTTCGGCGGTACGCGAGCATTTGAGCTCTAAAGCGAAGCGTTAATTACCACTCTCGTTCACTGAACCAGTAATGATCCACGATTTATTGGAGATGCCAACAGGAAAGGATAAGTTTTCAACGATAACCATAGGCCTCAATCTCGTTTTCTATCAGAGAATTATCGCTTATATGACAAAATTTCTTTTCTTTGATTAAAAAATATGAAATTTTCATCAATAAATGACAATTTGTTTCAATATTTTGAAAATAAACTAAAAGTATGTACGCCTAAAAAAGGATCTACTCTATTTCACACCGCCAAGCCACCACAAAATTTCTAAATCAGTCAGTTTGTAAGAATAGATCTAAAATCACTAAAGAGTATGCCGTGAGTCAAATCCATCAGACTGTGGGTAAGATGGTTCATGGACCATCTGCAGTTAATTCAAAAGAACCCTTAACATTTTTAATGCTGGATTTAATGCACCGCATGATCTTTTGTATTAAATAGTTTTTCTTGTTTATCCACCATTATATCGACCCAGGTGGCGACGGGGTAAAGTCTTCCCTTGCCATTACGAGGGTTGTGGGTTCAAGTCCTGCCTGAGTGGATTTCTCACCACTCAAGAAGTGAGTGCGTGTCGGTCCATTGTTTACACACTGGTCCATTGTTGATACACCCGATATAGGAGGCCAATTGTGCTGTTTTCGGACTAGTGGAGATAAATAAATAAAAGCACAAAGTTCAAGGGAGTCAATTGGATACTTCGAAAAAACAAACAAAGAAAGGGTATTAACCTTCACCTACATGTGTTTATGTCTTTATTATGATAAAATGGACGGTCAAAGTGAGAAAACACGGGTTAATTCTCCGAAAACCTTCTCATAAAACCGTAAACAGTTTCCTCCCAAATGTATCAACTAAAAACCCCGAAGACCGATAAAATTCACTAATATTGTCCTTAAAATGTGGAGAGAAGTGAAACAGCCATATTGAAATGAACATGACCGAAAATCATATTCGCGATCAATAATGCAAGCAGATCACCATTTAGGCGGAGCATGAGAAACCCTCAAGCCCGCTAAGTCTCTTTCTGACATGGAAATGGGATTTCCTGGGGGTAAAGAAACAGCATCCAGTTCCAGAGCTCCCAGCTGCGTTTATGTTCGTGTATGCGCATCACAAGGACCTCCCTGTTTGTTCGCGTTGTGTGTGCATCCCTTTTGAGAGCATCTGCGCAAGCGTGAGGGGCCAAACACGTACGTCCCTCTCTCCGAGCCCCATCTCTTGGCCGCCCTCTGCAAACACGAGTCCACTTCGAGAAAGGGGTCGTCCATCACGTTTTGCCCCTGACTGTCATCGCTGCTGGAAGGGAGTTCTCGGGGCAAGGCGGGAGGGCGGCCGAGTATTACACACTCAACTTATTCTTGATCCACTTTTTTCGGTGGCCCGCACTCCTCTTTCAACACGACGGAAGGAAGAGAGTGTCAACAGCTTCCTATCCATTGCACTCTACTTATACATTTCTTGTCTCACCTCCAACTTTACTGTGATGATATCACATCGCAAAAAGTGCACAAGAATACGCAAAAGTGTGAAAAATTGAGAAACAAACAGACGCTCAACTCCCGTCACATGCAATCAGTATGCCCACATAGACAATTATTCGTATGGTATAGTAACAAAAGAAAACCTTACCAATGAAGAGGCACACATTTTAAATAAGAAAGATGATTGGGGAGAATTGTGACAGGACAGCAATGAGAAAAAATAAAAAACGCGCCAGAATTGATATGGCTACACATACAGAGGTGTGTTCATTGTTGTGTTCAAGGTTTGGCAAAAATTATGTGTGTCTTAAGAGTGAGTGTCGAGTAATTTTCCAAATGCGATTGTATTCCATTCCAGTAATTATTTCTATTTCCTTTGAAGTTTCAATTTAATTAGTTTTTTTAATCAAGCGGTTCGGCTTTACATATGATATCCGATTGAACATTTGCAGGACTTATGGACGTACATATTCATTGCGGCCGATACTGTTTAAAGCCAGAAGTGGAATACCATCAGATTCTGGTATCAGGGAATATCTCTGCTACTGCCAGTATTAAATTCAGGCTGATATTCCAGCAACAAAAGCCAGCCACCATCAATGACCATCCTTTTTACCTCCAGTAATATTGCTAGGCTAACGGCTTTGATGGAGGCAAACATCTGAGAACCCATGTAAGTGGTATGATAGAATCATTTTATAGGTTTTGCACTGATATCAGCTCGCATTAAACTTGCCTAATAAAATACCTTTTTTCATTCATTATAAAGGAGTTCCACCGAGTAACGCCAGAGACAGGGTCTTATACTTATAATTCATTTTAAATCTCTGGATTATCTTTAGTCATATCCTTACTATTGAGTCATTCCAACCCATTTCACTCTTCATGTCTGTCTGGATGTCTTACTTAGAGAAGCGACCAATACTTTAGGTATATTGCACCATATAGGAGAGGTGAAAGGGCAATTATGAAAATGATTATTGGAAAACACAGTGCGGATAGGAAGAAACCCCGCTCACATGGAGAGTTGTTGAAGGAAACACATTTTAATCTTCCTCTCCAAGGACCAATTATTATACTTGAAATTTTCTCCTCACATGATGACCTTATAGATCGCGATTCCCTGAAGCAATCTTCATCACTGCCTGGATTTTAACCTGGGACTTCAGGACGGGATGCCAGTACTCTGGCCACCATATCCAACACCCACTTATCCATTTAACGCTTATACTCTTAATATCTTATCCTTAATTCTAGGCCGTCAATGACTAATCTTACCTTATCTTTGGTACTGCGCGAAAACGTTACCAGTATTTTTACCTTATAAAATCCAGTTGTAATTTACTACCAACTTTCATTGAATTTTTGCCACCAAATCAGAATATTCAAAATAAATTTCCATTACTATCATACCCTTTCAAACATTTCTTAATCTTACTAAGTCCATGCCTATTATCAACATAATTCTTTTCGTTTATGTCCCCTATGCTTTAGAGCCAATTATGATCTTTTCATTTAAAAATAAATTGCAAAAAGACATTATTCCTAGGTCCACATATTGTTTTTGCAAATGATGAGAAATCTTACCACTGATGCCAGTGATTTTGAGAATGCTTTTAACTATACGCGATTATCTTATTATTTCTATTCTTTCAATAACAATTAGTAAAACACAACTAAAACTAAAGCCCAACTAGGGAAAACTTGCTCATCCTCTCACTCGTTAATATCTATCCTAGCCTCCAAACTCCACGAGCATCTCATAACCTGCATACATGAATACTTGAGCAAGTACCTGACACCGGATGACCTTCTGTACTCCTCCAAAGTTGTTGCACTCCTTGAGTACCTGCGAAGATGGGCCCATTTGCATATTTATCTCAACCCTCTAAAGTTAAGGGCAAATATGGAGCGCGGTCCTCGACGCTTGGTATGACAGGCCATTTGCTAATTGCAGTAATTACTTTGAGAGGCCCGCAACGGCTGAGTTCCTTTTGGCGGCCTAGCAAATTAGGGCAGTACTGCAGGAAGGGATCCCAGAACAAGAATTTACGAAATCCTTGCAAAAGCAGTAAGGTGAGGTCAAAGTTTAACGCCACTAAAAGCCGGTCTACGCGCCCTAACCTCGTGCGTCTGAATTTATATTAAAAAACAAGAAAGAAAAGAAATTTACTTAAGAAAAGGAGCATAGCAATTTCCTAATTAAGGATTTACTAAGTAATTTCAATGTAATTGTATGCCAAATTATGACATACCAAGAAGAGTGTATAAAATTCAGCATTAAACATCAGATTGAAGTATAGATAAAATGGACTCCATGGATTCCAGTACTTCGAAACTAGAACATTTCCAAAGATTTTAGGATGGTTATGGAAGCATAAAATTATTCCCACCGTCTTCAATGCGCAAATCAGGCGTACAAAGTCACATTCGCGTATTTCAAAGATAAAAAGGAATTAATATTTCTAAATGTACTTTTCTATGTACTAAATACGAAAAATATAGGCAGAGGCAATAGGTCTCAAATGATTATAATCTCGGAATGAAACGTTCTACTAAAGAAGTTAAATCCCAAGCTATGAAAATCAATTACAACTTACTCATTGACTTATTAGCCTTTTTTTATGAGATTATTGCTCCTACCATGTGCTACCAACCAAATTCCCGCGCTATGCGAATTTCACTGAACATACCAATCACGTTATTGTTATTCACTTCATGAGAAAAACGGCCCTCGATGTCTTAAAAGAGGGTTTGAGGAAAATACATGAGTTATGCGACGTACCGGCAAAATTCTTCCACTAATTTTGAACCACACTTCTTATTACGTAAAACCTTCAGCCAAAGGAGACCTGGTACGCAATATTTACTCATGTTTCTATATAAAATATATAAACCTCCATTTAATTCCTTCCAGTACAATTAATTGAACCAATGTACTACAGTTGCAAACGTATTGATATAGATTTTCATGCGGTAAAAATACCACTACATAATTATTCAAAAGTTACGGAGCTATATTCTATTATGTATTAATTTTTGTAATATGGCGGGAAATATGTCAAGGATGAGAGAAAATGTAAGAAAATGATTATGACGAAACAGCACATAAAGACTCATTGACTTTAGTATGAATAAATATTATTCTTGAAATTGAATAAGCATTACCAAGGGAAGTATTTAATAAACGGATGATTTTAATGTGGCGTTTGAGACCTGCAAAAGATGTTGATTTTTTCGGACGGTTCTTCCTTTCATTCTACTTTGAAACTTCAATATACACATCCCCCGAGAGAGATGAAAAACAATTGGCTTCTTTGTAGAAAGATGGTGGCAAGAGCATAAGAGAAAGTTTCGCGATTACCACAATAACCCACATCCCCGGTCGCCTGCGCGTCGGAATGAAGCTGACCGCATGGTGACGGTGATGCGGGAAGACGGGCATTAGACCACCGCGGCGGGAAAGATTTCCCTGTCCCATTCAACTCCAACCGTCACTTGACAACGCGTAATTGAGTTTTCTGGGACCCCTTCATTTACCGGATCTTACCACCCCTAGCGACGCCCCTTTTGCTACTTCTCTTACGACAGTTCACATTATTCTCTCCATATTTGGTTCCTCCGGAAGGAGAGAAGATTGGAACGATTCATGCTCTGCGAATGGAATAAGTGGCCGCTAAGAAAGGGGTCGACTGAGGGAATATAATTCTCCACCTCACGGGTTAGACAGAGTATCCTTGTTAAAACCACCTCAGCTATGGTCGAACAGCATAAATGCTCTGCTGCATTCTTTCTAAATGGCTACACCATTTGGATTTGTAATATTTTTTCCTTCAAAATGAAATGGCTTTAATCTTTCATCATTTATATCGTCCGCTATCTCATTTGGTCATTTACGTTCCATTACTAGTCCTAGAAATTTCATTCATATTATTTATTATCTTCTTCCATTTGAGATAACTCATGTTTCGCTAGCGCACAGTAATACCGGAACAAACAAAGTTGTGTTTCTTTAGACTCAATTATAATTATTTTTTCATTTTAAATTATTCTACAAGTATTTTCAGAAACACATTAGTACTTTTTGTATTTTTCCTTTCAAAATACATATTATTCCGTTAAACAAAGTATTACACTAGAAAAATGGCCAACGGTATCATGAGGTTGACGAGGAAGGCAGACGACCATAGGGGATAAACTCAAATTGAAATCAAGCACACTCAGAGGCATTAAAAAGGCAGTATCATTGCTGAGCGGTCCCTGAGCAGTGTCCGCATCATGTCCACAGGAGATTTCAGTTACTGGCAGAAACCAAGAGAATGCCGGTACAATGATAGGGTAACATACGCAGCAAAAAATATGTATGGGTGTGTCTCCAAAAGGAGCATGCCTGTAAAAGGAATGCAGAGCAATTGAATTAGGTAACTGTTTTAAATATTCCTTGAAATAAAGCATGAACCGAATTAAAAACACCTTTTGTTAAAGCTGAAAGAAGCAATTCATAGTATTTTCCCACTTTTCAATCCTTCAAAAACTTAATCAATGTGAAATAAATCTTTCATTTACTCTAAGTTCCACCACAGCTATAATGAGAGAGGATAAACAATTCATTTACTCTGAGAAATAGTAGCTTGTGTTAGAATGTATAATTTTAAACAATGTGTTCTAACTTTATCAACTTGTCCCTAGGGAAAACTAAGCAGTCATTGCTGCCATAGTGAGATGATTTCTGCAAAACACCGAGATCTTTTATAAGAGTATCCAATAATTCTCTATGCTGCATCCAGTTCAAAGTTTTCTTAAAGGTGATATCTTGATTCGATATATCGAACACATATAAATCAATAATTCAACAAACCATCTGCATGAAAAGAATATTCACAGAAAATAAACTCTTAATAATTCAAAGATTCTCAGCTCTACGATGCGGGATTTCAGCAGGTTGAAACTACTTAGAAAATTGAATTCCACACCGTTGTGAATAGTTGATTCCCCAACTAACTTATTTTAATACCGCGAGAAAATACGAGTTTTGAAATTATGATGATAATCATAACTAATCAAATTAAAATATATAATCAATAATCAATAAGTATGGAATATATAGCCAAAATATTGATATTATTTCAATGAAAATGACACAACACTTGTTAAGTAAAGCAGGAAAAATGATAGTTTAAATAAGCTCACCGTATAATCTATGTATAATGTATATATTAAATATATTTCCAAACGGTTTAAGTTTGTCATCTGTGAAAAGTCTTTTATAATACTATTGATCAAGAGGTGTGATTCAGTACATATTTGTTTTAGCCCTAGCAGATGCGGCGGGACTACCGCGAGGGCGAGGAAAAGTGATTGAGTTCTGACTGCGGCTCAAACACTGTCCCCGCTTAAACTTCGCATTATACGCCCAACCCTTCTCGGCCACGAACCCTTCCTGCCTAAAACCCTTGAATATACACCGTTGTTCCTTCCACCTCTCGACAAAAGAGCTACGGGGCTAGTGTTGTCAATATAGTGATCACTGCAAGTCTTTGGCGGAAAATAAAAAATGTAAACTCCACCTATGGAAGTACGATCTCAGAAAAAAGTTTCATATGATGCTCAATCTAATGACTAAGACAATTATTTTATTTTTGAATATTTAACACATAATATTTTTACATTTTACGAATTCATTACCACTTCCATAACACTTTGACAAATTATTAAAAATGGAATGAAAATAAAACTTGTGAAGGATTTGCAAAATCCTGTAAAGTTATTCCAGGAAATAAGTTAAATCCAGTGGATTTCTAGAGCTACCTAATAAGTATCATCACTCGTGACGGAAAGAATACAAAGAGCATCAAGCGCAATCAAGCCCAATCAAATTAAGTGCCCATGAGGAAAAGGCAGATACTATGTTCTAAGAAGTGAAGAAAAAACGTGAAAATAGTACGGCATTTTCCAGAAACAGGGCACTGAATGGATAGGAAACAAATCATTTGACAATTACACCAGAAAATATTTTAAGCATCTACAACAAGGTGTTGGTGTCGGACGCCGAAGATCAAAGAGACGGATAAAATAAGAAATGGTGAAGTATAAAGAGAATGAGAAAAAGGCTATATAGAACACAATATAGAAAAGATGAGCTATATGAAATACTCCTTGGCAAAATACAATTTTGAAGAAAATGATTGAAGGAAAAATAGATGGAGCGCATACAAGAACAAGGGCAATGGATAAATATGAACCGAATAAAGAGAAAATTACATACGATGAACGAAAAAGAGTGCTGAAATCAGCATTAAAAAGTAAAGAATAAAAGGCAACAGACAACCGATGTTAGGATTGAATGACCAATGACCACGCTGATGCCAGAGGAATATCTTTCAAAAATCGAGGAAAAAACTGTAGCACCAAGGCTTTTCCAAGTCTAACTTCCGGTAAAACCAAGTTAATATTAGTAATTTATTTGCAATATGTAAGTGTTGGGTGGTCATAACTAGCGACATAAGCTAGCAATATTAATCACTATTCACCTAGCAACAAACTGGTGAAATTTTACTCCAAGTTCGCGACTGAATACGTTTACGAGTTGGCAACACTGACTGAGACCCACAGTCCTTTTCGCTCCTCATTTTCAAGCCCCTTAGCCCATCCCCCACGAAGGGACCTACGTCTTGAAAGTTTTCGTCCTAACGTGCCCACGGAATGCGACCGAGGAAAATTAGCAATTGTAAGGCGCCCCCTGGGAGGGAGGGAGCGCGACTCTCTAACGGATACTCCCCTCCCACCGCACCATCCCTAAAGCCGATTCTTTCGCGAACGGACTGTAACCTGAAACTCGTCGTAACGGAGAGAAAAAGGAGACTTTCATTCCTTTTCGGGGGAAAAAATGGGAGAAAGAAACCATTTAGTCGGGGAATGAAACTGCTTGAAGAGTAGAAACAGGAATAAAGGACGAACCAAAGGTTTTGAATGCGAGGATATTACCACAATGCATTCTCCTTATTTTTGAGGGAAAGGGTTTGAATCCTAAACTTTACTTATAACCATGGCATCCACGAAATAAAAAAATAACTGTGCAGCGAGGATGCCGTCTCAATTCCATGGGGTTTGTCAAATTGATAATGTGACGTAAAAAAAGTATTTACCTAATTACAAAGATGGGCAAAACAAATAGATTTATAAACAACCCTCAGTAAGTTTCCCGCTATATTTTTAATAGATCACATGAAACTCGTAACACCATTAATATTTATACAAATTTCTTCGCAAATTTATCTTTCTATTGTCATTTTAAATGAAAAAACGTAGTTGAATTACAGAACTCTAAAAGTTAATCTAAAAATTAATGTTACTGTTAATTAAACTGCTGGAATAATACGATATAATTTGCCGAGGATGGAGAAATTTTAGAAACAAAGGAAGCAAGGTTTGAAATTTCAAAATAAAAATAAACAACCACAGAATGATAATGGCCAGGGCACAGGAGAGCGGCAGTTGTAGTTTGAATAAATGTTTGTAACTTCAATTAGTGTGGAATATTTAAATGAATAACAAACATCACGAGTTAGCCTCCCATATTATTTTATGAGAACACTAGGAGTAATAGCCTACTTAATAATATAAAATGCATTAAACATTTGTAGCAACAGATATATCAAGGACACCATGAGGATGGAGTTTTTTAAATGAATCCAAAAATGGAAATTCATTAAAATTTTATTTATAAAGGGATTAGGCAACCGAAGTCACTATAAAGAAACAATTTTTGCAAAAATCACCCACGATAAATATAGAAAATCAGCGAAATTTGACGGAAGCAATTCGCGGTGACTTCGAATTATCCTTAAGTAATTAAAATTTAATGAAATAATGACGCTAAAAATGTACCCTTCATCTATTAAAGATGGGGCACGACTCATTCATTACACCGCTCATACAAAACGATACCTTTTACTTATCTTACGACAAGAAGCCGCGTGATAAAGGGAATTCTCATGCCTCCAAAAAATTTGCAATGATTTCATTCCAAGAAGAACGTCAATGGATGCCCACAGAAGTGTATGCTTACATTAATTTAGTAAAATCTCAGTAATATATCTTTTTATTGATAGGTATTAACCAAAAATATAAAAGTATAATACACACCATTGTCAAAAAGGTTAGAATATACTAAGTATAAAAGCACGAAAATACAATTAGGAGCAAATGACGGATTCTGGGGTTCAAAGGAGTTGATTGATGTGAAGTACCGGAGAGCTGTTGGCAGTAAAAAGGCTTTTTATCCAAAAGGGATGAGATGAGGACGAAAAGAGGATGGTTGGTCCAGACGAGAATGAGTAACTGTCTTCCCATGCGTCTCTTCCTACCCGCGGTAGTTGGAACATTGGATTATTGCGTCAATGTCTCTCGCGCTCCCTCGTGGTGCTTTTCGAACTGGATTCCCATTTGTCAAGCCTTATCAGCCACGACGTGGAGGAGAGCGGACGATAAAGGATTGGAGAGGAGTTAAAAGGAAGGGATGGAGAGAAGAAGGGTGCATTTAAGGGTGTTGAAGGACTGACAACAAAAAAGGACGCTCTTCCATTGTTCGTGGAATGTTGCGCAGTGCGCACCATACACATGTACACATTCAGCTAACTTCCGAGACACCCACGAAGAAGCAAAACGCTTTCCAGGGTTAGAAATGTTTCTCTTTTCCGTCGACACTATGCAATGCTCTTACGATCATTCCATGGAAACGGCTACCACTCAATTTCAATATCACAATGTAAAGCGGTTCCTTAAAGATAATGGAAACTCATTCTCCAGATTTTCAGAAATATACCTTAGTTTTATTTCTATTTCTTCTGAATCAAGTATGCATTAAATGTATAGAGTAACTACTGCGAAAGTGACCCGAGCGACACTAAAGGATAAAAATTCAAGTTGTAGCAGATTACGGAAATCTGCGATGTCCCTATGTGTATATTTATGCTAAGACAATCTAGAACTGTTCGTTTAACTTTTCATGTCGTTGCAATTGTGCGAATTTAATATGTTATTTTAGTTAGTAGCATGAGAAGCTGGCAGATATTAAGTAGAATATTTTAAATGACGATATGATTGGAGTATATAACGTAAATATGAAAAAATATAAGAAATGAAATTAAAATAATAAATCAAACATATATGAACAGTAAATACGAATGAAAAGAGATTTAGCTCCACAGCAATAAAGTAAGAGAGCAAAATGATGATATTTGCGACAACAATTCAAACTGGTTTAGAGGGATTTGTTTAAGATAAGGGATCTGAGATAAAATACAATGATAATTGGATATATGGATGCCAATTGATTGAGATATTAATTGAGATATTTTTATTATTTATATTTTTATTAAGTTATTTCCTTTTAAAGCGCACAAATATTCTGATAACAATCATTTATCACCATTTTTGTAAACAGACATGCATAGGAACTTAATCCTTCCCCTAAATTCAAACAGCTAAAATTACCAAATTACAGTTTTACGATAAAAAGACATACGAAATTACTCATTTAACCAGTTTTCTTGACGTATAAAAAATTAAGTCAATAAACAAATCTCAGCAAACAGAAAAACCAAAGAGTAAACCTACAGCATAAAAAAATGTTTTGTATCAATCAGAGGCGAAGTGGAACTGAAGATCTAATCTGCGACATCAAAATTCGTTAAGCAGAATATAATTAATTACAAATATTAATTATAAAACACAAGCGATTAATTTTTATATAGATGCATTCCGATATGGTGATGAGAAAACCGAAATGTGTAGTTTTCTCAATGAATGGCTTTGAAAATGAATATGGAAGAGTGTGAAGGAAGTAAAAATCTATATTGATAGCCATAAATCGACCAACGCATTATTTTTTCCTCAATTTTAACCAACAACGCAATTTTTAGCACAATCAGTATGTGTACCGATGAAGATTTCTATCGAATGCTCCTCCCTTATTAATTCCCTTTCCCATATAATTAAATAGTACATATATCCAGCATTATGTACTCAAATTCCCCCCAAAATTCTGAAAATAAAAGACGAAATAAAATCCATCATAAAACTCCGTGATAAACAGAACCCAGTTATAAAATTCTGCCCGCAGCAGTTAAAATTTCTTAGCTTTGCTGTTTTTGTATATTTTGCCACTTCTCTCGAAGAAAGGGTTGGTGCAATACTAAAGAGTCCTGGTTTTCCTTCCGTCTGGGGCCGGATGCAAATACTAGCAATCATGAAGATTATTTAGCAAATTCATCAGCATACATGTAACATATTGAAAGAGTCATGAGAAGAGCACTACAGGGATAATTAGCCCCCATAGTTAGGAGAGGTAATAGGAGGTAGATAGGACGCTAACTTTGGACCCATGGAAACTTGGTTTGCGGTAAGGAGTAGGCTAATACGGACTAGAATAAGACAAATATGAATAAAGTGGCCTTATATAACGTTTGATTTCATCCTTCCTCTATCACAAAATATTACTCTGATCAGTCGACTCACCTACCCTAATTTAAGCAAAAGAGCTTCGTTGTTTGCCGACTCCCAAAATAAGCGACACTAACCAATTGCATTCTAATTGACATGGCATAGAATCCGCATTTCAGTAGATAGTAAGTTCTTCTAAATAGCTGAATCACATGTATGGATGAAACCTGTAAATTCTTCTCGGGTCTACGTCCGGATAAATGAAATTCTATGCATGGATGAAGAATAACCCAAGATTAAGAATGAGCAGAAGAGAATGAAAAGTGTATGACAGGAAGGAACTTTTAAAGGAGAGACAGACGCTTGTGGAAAGGGGAAAACGCATTTAACACCGTCATTTTTTTCTCTGAACTTTCAGGTCAATATGTCAACGTTTTCGGAGGAGAGGATCTCCGTCATCATTGGAGACTTCTGAGGGTCCACCAAGAGAAATCTTTAACAGCAGGGGATAAATGTTATCAACAACACGCTGATAGACTATCCTGTAAAGACTGTTAAATGGCCAACAATTGAGAAATTGCAGAAAAAGACATTACTTACGCATCTTATAGCGATTTATAGGCATATATACGTGACAGCAAAGCTAAGTCCAAAGGTTGTGTACATGGATGAGAAACGGTCAAAAGAATTCGAAAAATTAGGATAATGATGGCAGAAAGAGAGAGGCTAAGCTTAACTTTTTTAATATGATATTATTTCAGTTTTAGATTAAGCGATTGACGTTAGTCTATCCAAAAAATCTCGTGAGAGGAAAAATAAAATCTCTTTCTCAGCAACTGTAAGACTACAAATGTTTAAAAATAAATTTACTTTACAACTGACGAGGCCAATGCGTGTTAACAATCAGGTGATTTCCGACATTTCTTTCGTAAAAATAACGAGGGCGGTTTCCTCCGTCAACAGGGGTATGCCCCGTAGCATCGACGATAGGGTACACCACAGTGGGAGGAATCCTTTTGAGGGCAGAGCCTCCTTTTGCGTCGAACAATGTGTTAGACAGACGGGAGAGCAAAAGAGGGTCACAGACGCATTCCGAAGGACAACCTTTGCTCCCGACCTCCACACTCATCTTCGGCCTCCGACGACGACAAAGGCAGCGACACCGACCACCCAACTCGGCCACGCCCACCCACCGCGGACATGACGACCGCCAACCACTCATGACACCTCTCCCTCCTCGCCCGCTTCTCGAAACCGACTCTCTTCCGCAGCCACCGCACACATTCCATTATACCCTACTCTCTCCTCCCGCTCCGACCCTCTTCCTCAATCCGCGAAACCGCATCGAGTAGTCCTTTGCCCTCAAACGTCTCCAAGACCGCTACTCAACATGAATCGTCATTTTTTTCTTTTATATTTTTTGAGCGTACCCTTGTATCCTTCAGTGCCTTACCCTTAATGGGAAAATGACACTCTTCCAAAGAGGTAAATGTCAGTACCTTGGCATGTTTTTTGCATTTCTTCGTAGAATATCTGACATATCTATCTTACAGTTCGGATAACTTCATCCCGAATCATTGTACTAATAACCTTGCTCTGTTTTTACGATCGTTAAAAGCGGTACGCTATCAATCGTTTGAACAAGGAAGGTGTGCTTCATGGAACAATAAATAAACAGAAATGATCAGAGATTTGGACACCAAAACAGATTTATAATGTCAGAAAATATATAACTTATAGCGCATATTGATATAAAATAAAACAATAAGATTTTCAGGAAGAATGAACAATAAATCAAATAGACTCCGTTTCCTGACAACGAATTCAACATTTAAGAGATAGGTACGTGTGACACTTAGGTGTAAATAGTTGGTGTCAGCTTAGGAGGAAATGTCCCAGGAAAAAGGGTTTAAAAATCACAGTAAGCCGCTATGATACATCGTTATTAACATCCCTGAAGTACTGTACGATGTCAAAAATAATTATCCACGTTTTAAAACTTCACGTCCTCCGAATCTCTTAAACTGTGAATGACTACCGGAACCCCTCAAGTTCACATAAACCCCTTCTAACAGCGGTTGATGAAGAAAACTTAGTGGATGGCAGCGTCGATAATATCGTCATCATACGTTGATAAAGCCAGTGGCTAGTTTTATATACGACAGCTTATTTGCGGAAAGCAGAAGTATGACTCTAGCCTATAGAGCGGGGCCAAACATGTGGAACATTAATATATGTTACTCACTCAAGATCCATTATTCTCGCGCACTGCTTCCTACCAGCAACTCCTCAATTCTCAAAAAATGCATCCAAGAACGAGTGACATGGGAATTTCAATACATCATGGTCGATGGTCAGAATTCCTGTATTCTACAAAAGAGAATATGCCGGATGGGCGACAGACATGTGTTGCGAGGCATATAGCATGACGCTGTCGTAATACACCCCACATCTCTTTCAAGTAAAATAAAATAAAATCGCAGATAGTATGGCATGAAATTCCACATCAAAACATCACAATGCACTTCCTTTAAGAATGAAATTTTTTCCGTGTGTCGCCAGATATCGCCGTTAAACGTACGTCATATTAAATGTGGATTGGACGAGGCGGGAGACTATCAACTTCAACTTATACCAAACCGAATAATGGCCAAGCAGAGATATTTATACGAAGTAGTGCTATTTTATTAGTATTTTGCGGAATTTTGAGAACATGTATGTCACCACCTTACTATCAAAATACTTTACTTTATAGAGTTATTAACGAATTTATTTTGCCTTTTTTTTTTGCCTTTTTACTTTTTATCTTTTAGCCTTTTCGACAAATTACCTCTAAATGAGTAACTGAATTGCCATGCAAGAAATTACAATACAACTTGACTACTCTGAAAATAGGTACGGTAGCTAGTGAGTTGAATTTCGGATATTTGGCATTTGGTTGGGGCATAAAACTTATTGGAAAAAAGTTAAACAAATATCACCGTTTGGATAATTCGCTCCAATATGACAGATGTTACCCAATTCTTATGTCATTCTCAAACTTCTCTTCAAATGTTTTTTATGTCATTTTCATACTAACCCCTTTTACCATTAAAAACTATTTTTACGAAAAAATACAACCCCCTGGACGGAAATGGTGATACAACGTTCCTATGATTAACTCTTTTTGACTCTTGAACATCATTTCATCTATGCGTACTTAACTACATTTATGGTGGCAACCAAACAAGGAGGCAGCTGCGCAGAAGTCCATTGGCATAGGAAGTGTCCATTTACTACGAAATGGAATCGCACGGGTACGGTGGTCCAGTAATTGATCAAAATTTGTTTTGAATTTACAAGTTCCCAAATACAATAGAAATATACAACCTAAAGATAATGCGAGAAAAATGAAGTTACCAGGTTTGATGCATAACAAAGGCTTAAAATATGCTGTGCGAAGTACCTAAGACATTTTCCCCCTTGATAAATTTTGTACCCCACCCGATTTCCCTATCTTCACCAACCTAACCCCTTTACCTACCTGCTCTTGACACCCCATTCAGTAGCTACCCTTCTTGTGTCTCGAGTAAAAAAATAACCAACGACCCATTTTTTCCTTCTTCCCAAGTCTTCGCCCCACCCAAGGCATTGCCAGTGACTCTACCTATGAATCTTCTCCTTACTTCCACCAAAAAACTCTTTCCTTGTCCTCTTTCCTTCCTACATCCCTACCTAGCACGTGTATACAGCGACATAGTGACACACTGTGTCTATTTTGTAATTTCACCCATGCTGGCGGTGATACTCATCACTGAAACCTAGGTTGAGAAATTAATGATTTTCGGCGGTATTGCAGTGTTGTATTTCTTACTAATGTTTTATTTACTCAATGAAGGTTTATTTACTTAAAATAGTATGCATACCCATCACTCCGCGTGGTCTACAATCTTGATGTGATAGTCAGTCTTCTACGTCCGACGACGCCTGGAGGGAGATAATTGTAAAGAGACATATCTGTCCACAATTTCTACGACTACATACTACCCTGCGAACCTCCGAATTAGGGTATGGAAGGAGGTGTTAGGATTCTGAGTGCTACCTGTTAGACGCTCTCTTAAATTACTGGGAAATGAGATTTTCTTCGATGTTACGCCGTTAACCTGAGTGCGTGTTTTGGAATTATGTTTACTATGTAAGATATATGCATTTATATTAACTTCCCCTAAGTTTTTTTCAGCAAGGCAGATCTATAATGATTTACTCGCAGGTCATTATCGGATCAATGCTCTTGAATCCCATTGAATGACCTACTCTCCAGCCTAAAAATTACTTGAAATGCTCTAAAATCCTACGATCCACCCGTTCTGACGCCTAGGCCAAGTAATGCACACCAGAACGGTTGAGGGGAGCCGGGCTCGATCCGAGTATACTCACACAAAGAATAGGGGCGGAAATTGTAGTTAAAAAAGGAGACCTTAACATAAGTCAGAGTCGAAGGGAAATATATGGTACTTGCACGAGACGCCCGACCACAGTAGTACAGCGTTCAAATACGACGCGGTAAATGCTTTCCACGGTGAACCACAGAAAACCAGGGTGAGGTTTATTCCCAATTGACAGCACATTATAAATAGTCATAATCTAGCAACAATAAGTCTCAGTCTACTTCAAAAAGTATTATTTCCGACCTTAATGGGTTCGAGGACTCTACCTGTGTAATATCACCAAATGCATGCACATCAGATGGGGAAATGATAACCAAAAACTTCGGAAGCAATATGAAAAAAGAAAAACTTTCCAAATGTGTTAAGTGCATTTAAGACCATAGTAAAGACAAAAATTAAATTCCTTAGAATTGTAAAATATTTCATTAAACAATAGGATCTCATGAGTCTTGGATCGACATCTGCATGTTAATTAACTAAGAAAGAGAAATAAGCGTCTATCATAAGGCTTGAAGAGACATTGATGAAATGCTTTTAATGCAATAATGAGAGAATTGAGTCGAAATAAAATAATCGCTACCACTCGATCCTGAATACGCATTTAAAAACCTCAGATTTGATAGTAAATCCACCACAAATCGTCCCGAAAATCACTACTGGAGTTAATAAATATTTATAACGAATGGAGATGTCCAAAAATTTATTTTGAATCATATCACAGTAGTGCGCCAGCACATCTTACCGCTCTATGCCTCCTATATTCCCACGAAGTTAGTCCGGGCCCCAAAATCCAAATGTAATAAAAAAAGAGATTAAGGAGAGGCGGAGTGGAGGAGTGTTCTCAACTCTTCCAAAACTCTTTCGCTTTCTCTCTTCTCGTCCATTCCCCCTCTGCCCGGCGGGCAAAGTTGTTCCAACTCGGAAGATGGCGAGGTGGAGGGGGGAGTTGAAAACTTGGAAGGGGACATTGCGTGGGAATCTAAAAAAAAAATCAACGACGCTGAAGCCGGGGAATAAGAGAAAAAGATATGAAAGGACGAGAAGAAAAAGAATGACGCAGGAGGGTAGGAGCGTAGGGGAAGGAAAAGGAAGGGTGAGGAGTTGACGCGAGATGAAAGAAAAGCAATAGCAGAGGTGACGGGGAAGATGGTTTAAGCACGAGGCGGGCCGATTGCAGGCTGAAAAGGAAGAGTCAAGGAGTGAAAAGGAGCGACAAATTGCAGGAAAAAGGGGATTTTATACATCTTTCTGTGCAGATAAACATCATGACAGGGAACGTCAATATTTTCGCAGGGCACTCTAGTTCCTTCAAAATAAGGAAGTTAGATTCATATTAAGAATAACTTAATGCCTTGCGGGCATTATTTGGGGGAAATAGTTTAAAGACTGCAAGTTATTAACATATGCTCCCTGAAACATTTTTGCAAAACGTGAAAGTAACTTTAAGGCTTTCAATACAGCTAAACGATCGTCAGCCATGTGTATTTATGGGTACTATAGACTTTCATGGGTAATACGTGCATATCCTCGCACCCAGTCAGCCTATCATTACAGGCCCTTTTGATGCACGTGTATTTATCTCTAAAATTTAACGGCTAATGACTTAGCAACGAACTCATCCTCAATCTTATAATTACTTTCTTAATATTATTACTTAGATTACCTAAGTGATTATAATGTATTCAATAATAAATGAGTTCAAGTACCTTTTCTAAAACATATTAACCGAATCACACGCATGTTAATTAACTTCTCAGCGATCAAATAAAAGAATGAATACAAAGCTAATCCAAATACGTATCCCCCGAAAAGCAGTAGTTATAAGGATTGTGGAATGTAAACAAATGTCCATACTGCGCGCATGCGCGAACAAAGTAATGGAAATAATTGGGCAATCACTGGTGGGAAATTTGCCATTTTGATCCAGTCTCATGCAATGATAGGCCTCGATATCCGTATGGGTAGCAGAGACACTTCATATTTTGTTTATTTATAAGTAGTAGTAAATATTATCATCTCATATTGCACCATAGCAGAATACTACAACGAAGAGGAAACAAGGCGTTGTAATCGATCGTTTCATTACTCTTTGGCAACTGTCAAAGACCAGTAAAGAGGACCTAATAATTAAATTAAGATGAGGACCCGCAAATTTTGGGACCTCATGAGAGGGCCCCCCAGGGGCGCCTTAGGTTCACTCGTATGAAAATAAGATGAATGCAACCTAACAAAATCAACGCCATTGTAGGTTGCCTGAATTCAGATGCACTTTAAAGGAGGAAGGGAAAACAAGATAGCTTTGGCATTATTGCTGTTGCCAGTCAATAATATTGCGATAAAGGATATGCACGCGAGAGCGTCTTGGCGATGACAATAGCGACTTAAATTGAGAAAAGAATATTTGCTTGTCGCCCGAGTAGTTAACAACAAGAAGTCGAGTATTTGTGAGAAGGAAGTGGGCATTCACTCTTCAGGTATCGAAAAGGAAGGCTGCAGAAGTCAGCATTTTAACTGATGCATTTCTCAGTATTTTAACAGTTGCCCAAAAAGTTGAAAAGTATTATAACCCAGTGTAGTTTTTGGTGCTAGGAACGGGAATTAGTTTCCAGGATAGAATACCTCTAAATAAGACGAGAGAGAAGGAGCCCGCGGACATTCCGATAAGCATCCCAGCTGGGTCTTCAAATCCAGATATCCTGACATGCGCATCGTAGAGTACGAAAGGGATGCATGTAATTTGAATTAATGATATTTTGGTGATTCAGGGTCATTAACTTCAGCTTATTCGGTGCATATTAAGCTCAGTGAAATATTTTTAAGGTGTTTGAGAAAACAGAGTCAATATCGTTCAATAATTTGTTTAGGTATTACCTATTAACTTGTATTGTTGAAACAAACAGTAAAGATTGGTAAAGTGGGAATTCCCATTAAGAAGTAACAAGGCAAATCTATGTGAAATATGTTTAAGAGTTTATTTTATCGTTATTGATATAAAATTGTTACAATAGTTATTCTATGGACATATCTAATACTTTATCACCGATTAGCCAGGGCACGGTTAGGAAGGGTAAGAAGGATCATAATAATGTTATCTTTTTGGTGCACAACATAGACACTACAATATAAAATCATAGACGACTCTTGAAATATAATATTACATAATATGCGAAATTACAAATTGGGAAATATAATATTACATAATAGGCGACCATATATAAAAAGATGAAGAAGGGGCAAAAGACAAAGAAGAATCTTTAATTAGGTTACGCTAGGACGAACATCGTGAGGATAGATACAAATCTTTCATCTTTTAATTGCAAACAAATAAACAATCTACAGTCGATTGGTGCGATGCGCATCTCATTACAGAAAAACGCGGTTTTGCGGACTTTCTATTGAAGGACGAAGGAGATAGATCATGGGTTGAGAGGCAGATTAAAAAAAAACACAGGGGCATGGATTTTTTTGGTGGATAGGGCAATGGTAGAAATTGCTACAACATTGCAACTGCAGAAAATTTTAATTTCCAGACCAATGAGCAAACCACAAAGAAACCATGTCTCCCTAATATAGATGGCATTTTTAGGAGGATCAAATAGCGAGAGATGATAAATAGGAAGATCAAGATGGAGTGTGCCCTGCTCAGTGGAAATGCAAGCCTAAGATTGAGCCGTTTTGATTTTTAGAACAGATCGGCTTTTCTAGCGGGAATTACAAAAGCATTTTATCTTAACTAACTCAAGCCTTATTCAAAGTTGAATTCAAGTTGAATCTAGTAATCTTATGAATAAAGAACAACCAAAAAAAATCTCAACGAAAGTCTATGCTTTAACACGGCAGTCATGACATTCAGCACCTATGGCTTCGAATTCCCGATTGGAGGGCCCTGGTTTAAGTCCCACCAGCGGTGGTGGTTTTATGAGGAAGATTACAATCCTAATTTTTTGTTATGCGGGTGACATTTCATGGATTCGCATTAACTATATTCCTCACTCAACGTTAAATTACGGACACCTCGGCACTTTGAGTAAAAAGGAGGAAACTTTCGATTCAGGATCTCTCTTCACAATTTCTCATTTCCCCTACATTTCATATTACCCGTCATCATCATACCCCTCCATCGTAAGCACAATTGACGTGTTCAAGCCACCACCTACATGAAAAGTAACCAACTAAGGACAGGAATTGTTTAAGATGAAAGAATGGCTATCGATTGAGATCTACACTGAAATATGTATCGCAGACTGCGATGTGGAAGTGACGATAGTATCTGCAAAAAATCTGTAATTATAGTATTTTAAAATGTTTCAATGAAAATATCAGATTTTCAGCCACAAATATACAATATACTGCGACAGTAAATAGGACAAATAATTTTGCAGTCGGCCACAAGTGATTTGGTTGCTGCAATGGGTGAGGTTCCACTGCACTTTCAGCGTACGCCAAACATACCATATCCGAAGTGGATTTATCGACTTCTGACCCGTGATGTGCCAAGTCGGGACGTTACTATGATGTTACTACGGCTTTAACAAGCTTATATACGATGAAAACTAGTTATATTACAGAAAGGTGTAGACAGACATCGATAGCATAACCTACTATGGACACATTGCCTCAAAAATTTGATAATTAATGTAAGGGAGCCACGTGATAAGATCGGGAATACTATAGATATGACAGGATGATAAACAAATAAATATAAACAAAATAAGGATAAAAAATAAAGTTATAGCAAGCAACAGCGGACTGATGCAATATAGAAGTGAAATGAAAATATTTCTTAGTCACCCGGTTTATATGGAGATGCTGATGATGATACTATGTATCTAAACCGGGAGCACCAAATAAATCTCTGTGAAAATTTGCTAGTGCTTTCCCTTATTGATCAACCATGAAAGATTTCCATCATGTTTTGCCTGATAATATTATTTTTATAAGACATATCAAAATTTGTGGGGGTTCTCCAAAATACTGAACACATCACGCTGGTAATTTGACGAAATAAGTCAAACTATTTTTAAAGATTAACTGCAACCAACTGAAGAAGAAATATAAGAAAAATTTTAAGCGATCTCATACGCTTGAAAAAATATAATGAAATTTCTGCCTTGATTCGATTTTTTCCTTAGAGGATTAAACATTACAAAAGAGCTTATTCGCTATTGGTTACGTAAGGGTGAAAAATTGTAAAATTTTCTATATCGGCTTTTTCTCGCTAACATTGAATCCCGAGACCCGAACGGCGGTCTATAAGAAATAAAGAGAACGCAGAGCAGCCCACCATAGGAGGACACAAAAGGCAAAAGGTTGAAGAGCAGAAAAAAAGTGATAAGGGAGAAGGATTGGATTCGGGTGAATGCAGCCTCCGAATGCACGCCCTGCACTCCAATCTCCTCTCTTGGCTTCTCCATAAAGGGCAAACCGAGATTCACTCTGGATATGAATCAACGCTGCCTCTGGGCTTACACACGGCATCGCCTTAATTAATTCGCATTCCTCGCACGCGTGTGCCGGCTCACAATGGAAGAAAGAAGATTAGGCCGGAGCCTGAGGGACGGGACACGCGGGGTCGTTTGACTCGGAAGATGAGGCGCGGCTGAACCGGATTCGAGATGACCTACACGTACACGCCTTCCCGCAGGGCCAGTCAGGAAGCCGGCCAGACGGCGCGCGGGCCTTCGGCCCTCCGCCGGGACGGGAGTTTCATACGGATTAAGATTAAATCCCTCAGCGTGCAGCCACTGTGCCACAGCGGTCCGAAGAAATAGCATCAAGGGCGAACAGGAAAATTGGTAGACGGAGATTGAATGTGGTGGAATTATAATGAAATAAGAGTAATACGTAATTGAAGAAAATTGTTAGAAGGAATAATGAACTTGTGATTTTTTTGGATCGAAGAGAGAAATTTTGTCGTTTGTAGTTTAGATGCCCCAAATATTTGGGGCAGCTTACTCAGACTTGCATAATATGAATCCTCAATGAAATGCAGCATCTAATGCTTCTCAGACTAGACAAAACAGATAAGTTTAAGTTTATATGGATACTTAGTTTGAGGCCTTGATAACGAGGGGAAAGAGGAATAGAACAAGCTAAGTACTGAGGGAAAGGAACAAGGTATTGATTATGGATGAAGTGAATAGGGTGTCAGTGATATAATTTCTTACGGCGTAATATAAAAGTGGGATGGTGAAATAAAGGGTGAAGGGTGAAATAAAGGGTGAAAAATAATGAGAGGGAGTTTTTAATCATTGTATGCACAAATGCATGGTACGAAGTCACTCGTACTAGTCAATATGCACTACGGGATGAAAATCGCTGTGAAAAAAGGATTTGACTTGACTGGGATTTTAACCTGGATTTTACATTTGTCGGTCTGGTACCTCAAACAAAGATCAGCTTGAAGGGAGATGGTTAAGTGGTGTAACTGGAAAACGCACTTCAACGGAATTGGGGTTCGAATCCTCATCAGATCAAATGTAGTTTATAATGGCGAATTTCTTCTCTTGGCCTCAACGAAAGGGAGATAGCGGAGACAATGAAGGATGGCATACACAAAAAGTGAGGAATGTGTACGGAGTAAATAAGGAAGAAAGGATTGAAGAGTTGAACATGCAGATCAACCAAAACGAATGCAGTGTAACGACAGGATAGGAAATAATTGTGCTTGTATATGATTTCGGATTCACTAGGAAAAATTTGATACTAGACACTGATTTTCTCCAGTTCTTCTGAAGTAATAACAAGGCGTATTAAGTAGCAAACTACAATAATGCCTTAAATTCCTAGAAAAATGGAGTCCTAACTTCAGTGATCGTCATCTTAATAAAATTTTAAAGATATCTTAATTTAAAAAAAAACAAAAAATGTCAAATATAATATACTAATTCACCAGTTCTCAGGTTGAGTAAGACTCGAAAAATCATGATCCGATCAAAATTAAATACAATAATCTTTATATGGGTGGGTATGCACTGCAATTGAAGTTTGGAAGTGTAAACAAAATGACTGGAAGAATAAGAAGAGTCAGAATATTGTAAAAGGAATCCGGATAAATAATGAGAAATAGCTAGAAAAAAGTCATAGATGTTATCATTCGGATGAGGCGAAATGTAAAAAAGGATTATTACAAATACGCATAGACGTCGACGATACAGTTCTATTTATTATTGAAATAAGCCACCAGTTATTAAGTAATGGAGTTGAGAGAATGAGAATGAACTACATTATCAAATATAGCAGAAGTCTAATGTGCATTCGTCCAAACCATACGCTTGACAGAGACACATAATTATCGTCCGATTTTACAGATTTTCACTCACCACCTCGTTATTCATTCAACGTATTATTTGTATTTTTTTCAAAACTCTTATGTAATGTAAATATCTTTTCAAGGAGAGTTCTGTTGAGCTCCTTTGCCTACGGTCATGAGGGTCAGAAGAAAAGCCGCGTTGGAGCGTTGAAAAGAGCGTATAACGACTCCCGTCATTTACTGTATCCTTATAGTTTCCTTACCGGCATGCGACTCCTGTGTCGCTGGTTGCCTACACACAAGGATTTGTTAAACGTACGAATTCATAGGAACGCATCACACTACGTAGAAATCGTCGAATTTAAAACGTTAGCTAATTACGATAGCTTTCCAAACCTATAACCGAGCTATTAGCATTTTAACTGTTTTCAGAAGATAGAACAAGGTGTAATGCACTAATTATACCCAGATTATATCCTTCTCATCGAGAGGAACTGTCTCGGAAACAAAATTCTTGGTCGAAAAATTAATGCAGTTATAATGTTCACGTCGAATATTACCATCTGCAATGGATAGTTGATTTTTTCTTAATACTTCGATTTTATCCATAATTCTTCAATTCATTTAACTTCTGTTGTTATTTCCCTTCTTTATATGTGGATTTTAAAAGAAAATTATATACTTCAATGAATATTCAAATGAGTATTTTCAGCACCAATCTTCTGCGCCATACTTGATACGAAAGCAACCGGAATGTATAGAAATGCGGAAATAAGTTCGAGGAAGATAATGTTGGTAATCAGGACAAAGGATTCCAGCTAAGCAGCCCGTATACACCAGCCCTAAAACTGCTGGAAAAGAAGCGGAAAAGCGCGGATAAATCACAGCCTACTTAAACCCCCAAGAAAGATTACGTATGGACCATCATTAGTATTCTTCGGGAAATCCTCCCATCTTATATCCTCAAACGGATATTGCAAAGAAGTCATGACTCTCAATCATATTGGAACAATTATTAATTTGACATTATTTACAACTAGCGCTGTGCGAATCAGGGATTTTCATTTCGAATCGAACCGAATCTCCCAAAAGATATTTCGAATCGAATCGAAACGAACTTTATTTTTAATTTCGGTAGCGAATCGAATTACCCTACAAATATTGCTTGCGAATCGAATTCGAATCTAAAAAAATGCAAAATCTTATGCGCAGTTAAAGGAATAAAGATTTTCACAATAGTTCTGCGTCTTACATTAGCTTATACATCTAAATAGTGGCACAAAGAATAGCACAGAATAACATGGGGTCGTTTAAATTTCCGTTTCGCGTGAGGAAAACATCGTCTAAACGGAAGACGCGCAATTTTTGGAATAATTGCCATGTATGAATGCAGGCAATGATTCGAAGACGAATCTATCAGATTCGAATATTTCGATCCATTCGGATTCGAAGCATCCCGATTCGCAGGTGAATCGAATCGAATTAAGCCTGATTCGAGTCGATTCGATTCGATTTCGAAGAATTCGCACAGCTCTATTTACAACACATTCGTCATCTAAGTAACAAAAGCAAAGTTCACTTAACAAAGGAAAGGTTCTAATTTCTAAGTAAATAAAGGAGAATAAAAATTTATCTTGCGAAATCTATTAGCTGCAAAATGCAAGAACCTGTAATTACCTGGGCACTCCTTTCTTTTAGATTAGACCAAGCGTATATTTGGCGTTATACATGGCCATTTTTAACTAGATATATACCGAAAATATGGAAATGACAACAAGTATTTTTGATACATTCATGTCGTTCTTACGATTAAAACATACCTTTTATGCTATAAACTACATACCATTTGTGAATTTTTCGTAATATAACGACAAAAGAATAATCCTAATAATGCAACGGAGACTCTAATAGGAAAAACTTTTTTCCAATACTAGTAAGATATGATTGATGTTCTCGTTACTAGAGCACACAAGTAAATCTTTCAGCCTTTTATTGGATAACAAAATAGAGTTTCAATATCCTACGTAGCATTAAAAACTGGCATGAAAGTGTTGAAAACTTGGTTGAGAATAGCATGTATATCGTTTATCATGGTCTCCATTCTAAGATTAAATGCAATCAAATCCCTCCAGAGATGTTAATACACATTATCGACATACCTAGCACCGTATCTCTATTTCTGCCGAACAATGCCGTGGGTGAAAGTTATGAAACTTCCGCTGCGTGATTTCACTCTCGATTGGTTTGCGTGAGGCCTTTCACTTTCCCTTCAAAACTCCTCTCCGCAAGCCCTTGCCTTCTTGAATGCGGAAATGTTGGCACCCCTGTAACCTCCTCATTTTTCTCATCCCCAAACCTCCATTCCATTCGGAAACACGCCCCCTGGGGTTCTACTCTCGCAACTCGTTTCCCCAAAGTAAACTCTTCGTTACTTCCCACCACCTCTTTCACTTCCTCTCAAGATCTTTGGTAGTCCCCTCATTTTCTCAAATACAGCCTCTTGCGTTAGGAAAATTTACAAGTTACATTTCCAAGAACGATTACGAAATCTCCTTAAGTGGCACACTGATGGAACATACCATATTCGTTTACAATGCGATTAATCTAAATTGTTAAACCTGATAGAAATACGCAACTAACTCTTATTCTTCTATTTAAAATATTCGAATACTGCAATCCAAAAATTTAGTTACGTTATTTAAAAGATTCTACGCAACAGGTACGCAGATATAGTTGGAATAGACTTGTATAAAGCATTAAGTTCATCTATGACTTTCACATTTGCTACTTCATAGAGACTAACCGGATATAACCGACAACGAAAGAAATTTGGAATCAGAAGTCTATGTCTTTTCAGGGATCGGGGATATTTGCTAAATTGTCCAAAAGGGAATTAGTAGTTTATAACGAAGATTACGAAAATAAAATTTTCATGGAAATTCCACATACTAGAACTATAGAAAGGACTAAGAAAATATTATAACTTGTATTTGAATTTTAACATAGAATACTGATTTCAGTACAAAAATAAAAACTACCAAGGTTCTCTCTTTACTTAAGACAGAGACGTTATCGGTCACATAAGTTAAGACGAGAATCAGTATGAATCATCACGGACCACTATGCGTAGGTTACGCATGCCACGCACAGAAATAGAAAAGCAGGTCAAAGTTACCTCACAGATATACAAAAGTATAAACATTCATCAATATGCACACACTTATTTCCTTTCTTCAAACAAGACATATAATTACTTGGTAATAGGCGGATAAATGTCATTCTCTGTTCGACTCTACAATAACTGCACACAACTGTTTCTAGTTCAACGAAATGTTTAACACTGTCTAGCACACTTCTCTTAGCATGCATTATTGAAATTTTCACTTTTTATGTGTCTATTGATCACAAAATTAAATTAATTTTCCTTTTGCCGTTGATTATATGGAGAAATACGGCCATTTCACCAATACTGCTATACCCGACGTTTTACTTTCCGCTGATTCTTCGGCATTCTGTCCCTTTCCACGCAATACATATAAATTCCTAAACATGACAGCTAGTAAGGGCTGTAATTATCAATGCTAACTGGTGCCCATAAATTCATATTCAATAGAGAAAGGTGATATTAAACAATCCACAACTTACTGCAAATTGTTACAATTTAAGGGATCTATTGTCATGGAAAGTGACTAACATGGTTAAAAAATCCTAAGGAATTTTCTAGATGACACACAAGACGCGACGGCTACTTGCTAATGATCTTGCCAATATTTCATCAATAATACGAAAATCGCTGGCTCCGAATAATAAAGTTAAGTGGTTCAATTTACCGTTCTGGCGCATCTATTCAGGCAACTAACGGGACGGAAGATAGAATTCGGATATTCAACTTCAATAGTTCAAGCAACGCCAATTTATTAACTGAGTCGGTGTAAATTATGTAGTTGTATCGGTTTTATCACCGCTTATTGAATATTTTGTAGGCATGAAAACCGCAGTCAACACATTCTCCCGCAGATAATCAGATAAAGAACAGTACAAATAATATATGCAAATTTTATGAACAAAACTATAACTCTTCAGCAATATTAAATGAAATTATATGTCACCTAGCGACAACTACTAACCAGGAATAATAAAACCTTGGATATAAGTAAGAAAATGTTCGACCCTGGCGTCATGTCAACTACATATTTTAAGTCAAGTTTTTAATTAATTCATGAAATACTGGTAAGAGCTGGAAGGACTGAAGGAGCCTAGTCCATTAGTTATATTCCATAAATATCAACTGCAAGAATATTTGAGTCGTAAATATTTTGTCCAAGGCCAAAAGTTATCACACTTGTGACAATGTGGCTGTTAGGCTCGAGAGCACTGACCACTCCTGATTTGTGAGAGGCATACGGAAGAGATTAAAATATGTATGCCTTAAAACTATCATCCATAGATTTAGCCCACTTTATCGCAGCAGCCTCCGTGTGAGGCGTTGGGAAACCCCCTGAAGTAATTTTGAAGCATGAGTGTTGTTGCGGAGGGGAACAGGAGTGTCTTGGAGGTACACGCAAAACGGAGTGGAGTACGAGAAAGGACGAGGGAAGGATGAGTCGACCATAAGAAAGTCAGAAATGAGAGAATGGTCAAGAGATACAGAGGTGAGTAGCACGTGCGAAGGTGGACGATCGAGAGAAGTGCAATGAGGGACGGGAGAAGGTGAGAAGGCGTCCGTCCTTCTAAGGGTGTGAAGAGTCACTCAACGCGAACTCCCTGACCCTCGGTCGTCCCCTTTCCCTTCTTGACCCATGTCCCTAAAACTCGCTCTCCTGCAATATAGAGGAGCAGCATCCTAGAAGAAAGAAGATGAGAAAGGTGAGAAAAGTGTACGGTTGAAACGGAGCGATAAAATGTGAGAAAGAGGATAATAAAGGAAATTGGTCCCATTCCGTCACTTTGGTACACTATATAGCATTCGTGCCAACGCAATTGTATCTCGAATCTCGTCACTTCTATGACCAGTTATATTTCAACCATCCGTAAGCTAAACATGGCTTAGGGGTGAGCTAAATAAGGAAGTTTGTTTCGCTAACATTTTCTTTAGTGTGTGTGCACAACTGGAATGAGTTTATTGACGAGAGGGCACAGAAAATGGCAAATTAAAGTTAAAATTTCCGGCTCCTATGGTATTGGCAGAGTATTATCCATTTATCATTCTCAAAATATGTAATAAACACAGGAGAGACAAAAATATTTAAGTAATACATGAATGGTCGATTTCATTGTCTCGTATTACCTGATATTACCAACATTATTTAACAAAGGTTACTTCGAATGTATCTGTGGTACATAAAATAATTGTTCTCAGAGTCTTTGGCACATGACTTATTACCTTTTCTGATTCCAATTATCTTTCACTAAGATCTTATTTAGCCTCAGTCACGCCCTAAAATTGAATTTACTTATATCATTTACTCGTCGAATTTATATGAAGAGCAATACGATTTATGCGCAACCATCTCAAAACTGGTCATTTCTTCGTTAATCAAATTTATAGGAAAAAATTGTACTCTTCATGGAAAAAATACTATCACCAAAATGTACGCATGCAAAATGTACATACGGGAGAATTTTGAATTGTTTCAAAATTCCTACGACGACATCTTAAGACACCTCTAAAACACTTCTTCCAACTTGCCCTTCATCTGATGCAAAATCTGGTTCATAACCGGCCAACAAATGTCATTTTAATTGAGTCAAACTTAATCTTTATACATATCATCGTAACAAAACTATCAGATTGAGGAATACAATGACTTGATTAAGTTGTAGAAGTAGTAATGATAAAACCATTGAATCGAGAGTGATTATTATAAATATAAGCAACAATGTCGTTATTATTTCGTCATCAAATTATTGTTTGGTGTACGGTTAGGTAGATGGTGGAGAAGATAGAAGAGGAAAACGTGGGTACGAGAGTAGAGGAGAGCGCGCTTGTGAGCCGAAAAGGGGAGAGACTTTTCTTTCTCGGAAGAGGAAGGAAAAGGGAAAGTGCTCTTTACCTTGGGATGGAGACCATATGAACTTAAACTCGGTGAGGCGTCCTATGAGGGTAGTAGAAGGAAAGTGGAGAAGAGACAGAGGGGGGACTGAGAGAAAGAAAGAGAAACAAGACGGCAGAGAGATTTGGAAGGGCTCTTGAGGTACAGGCGGTCTTCGAGGCCCCATTAGCATTTCACCCGCCGCGTATCTCCAAGTTTCCAGGAAGAAGACTGAGTGAGGAAGGGTGGTTAACCCGTTCAAGGCACGTCACGCATTAAAGACAGCTTAGAGAAAAATATCTAAGCCAAATTCTAAGCTTATCAGCGTTTCGAAAGCACCAGTATTCAGTAATGATTGTCATCGGTGATGATTGTCCTCGAGAGAAAACGTTAGGAGTATCACGTGCGAATCCAAGTATTTTTCTACGTTTTCAGTCATCAAAGTAATGTTAAACTAAGAGCTTAAGTTTACTTAAGCAGCAATTATTACCAATTATCAGAACATTTATCCCAGGATAGGAGGTTGTAACAGTTTTTCACTGAACACTTCCCTTTGCAGTCCACTGCCAAACATTTTACATATTATTTATATGCAAATTCTTGGATGGATAGGACATTTGGGGAGGCAACCGACGGCTAAAGTCATTTGCGCCATAAGGGATAGGTATTGGAGGATGGGTGGAGGAAACCCGGCGTCGGCATTAGCCTGCTCTTAACGAAAGGAGCCAAGGGTATCACAGTTTATCGTTTCCTCTGAAAAACATTCTCCTCTGCAGGGATTTGAACCCTGGCCGTCCGTATGGTTAGCAATTACTCTAGTCACCACACTAACCCGATCCACCATGCGAATTCTTACTTTAAATAAAAATTAATGGAAATACTCTTTTTTATTCGCAACTCCATGTCAAATCCTTCCCTGTAAGTCTTGGTTTGGTGATCCTATCTATAGAAAAATAAACAGTATTCAAATGAGACTACGAAGATACAATCGTCGATTTATACCAACGGAAGGCAAGAGAAGTGGATTTTAAACCCAGAACCAGTAATCGGGCAAGAGATTCCATTATGACAACTGCATTTAAATTTCACCCTTTTTCTTTGAGCTTTGAAAAACGTATTTTATTAGTTAGCTCAGAATATATCCAAATATTAATGTTTAAAAAGGTGTATCATAAATGGCTGATAGGACATACACTGATTTAAGATATAAATAACAAACTTCAAATTGCAAGTCTTTTCACTTTTTCAAACACCATTCACTCCCATGAATATGATAATGTAGAGATTCTTAGCGATTCGTTACTTTATCCGTAATTCGATTCTTCATTAATATTTCTACCTATCCATACCAAAAACGCAGACCCCTTTCATTGATGTCCATTATCGCAGCATCTATTCCATGATCTTTAATTTATTGGTTTCTTTTTACAACCTCGAATACAGCGCCAACTAAAATCAGTTAAACAACAACAAAAGACAAATGGAAACACCCGTGTCCTAAGTAGTGTAAATTTAAACTAGGCGGGAGTTGAACCTGTGACCCTCGGTTGAGCAGGTGAGGACTTGACACGTCGCCACCGAAGCCGACAAGGGAATTTACTTTCGGGGATAACTGTAATGACAAAATCTTTGTTGTCCCGCACGCTAACATAATTTCAAATTCAATTCGCAAGGAATTTTATACACATGATAGCAGCGTTTGACGTAAGGGGGGGGGGGTCGGTCAGCCAGAGGACTCGCTCAAGGCACCTCTGATTAAAGACGAATGTCACACGGGACGGACTAAAGGGAGAAAAGCTTGGAACAAGAAGGAGCGACGAGGAGTGAGACGCAGCGAAGGGAAGTTTTTATGACGAAGGTTAAAATGTGGTGAGTGGGCAGAAAAGAGGGCTGGTAGATATAGAGTAGATCCATTTGGGAAGGGGGCTCGTGGGAGCGAGAAGCCGAGAGTCGGAGTCAATCACATATGAGATCGTAAAAAGTCAATACCTCGTCAATATCACCCCTTACTCCACTATGAGCATGTTTCAAAAAGTTTCGGGTGAAAATGGTTTATCGGTTCGTCAATGAGGATCAGGTTTAAATTTCACAATAAAACCAAGAAGAAAGTTATATTTTTAAAACTATTTGTTAGAGTTTCTTTATGTAAAGAGTGGAACTTTGATTTCTACACACATGAAACACGTCCAATCCGATTGAAAAAACATGAGTGCGTAGTAAAAGTATTTTAACTAGTGAAAAGCAAAGAAAATGGTACAATTTTCTATTGCATATCTTCAAGCGTATGCTCTAGTGTTAAATATTGTGAAAACAGTATAAAAACTGGCCTTTATTTAGGAAAAACAAAGAAAATGAGAGACAATTATATCCTTACCTCATTAATAAATTATATCTAGCCAAATGTCTACACCTTGTTCGTAAACATAACAAGGTACTGCACTTGACAGGAAAAACAATACCTTGAAAAATGCATCGACATAAAATACGAATGACTTGAAACAAACCTTTCAGTTGTAGCTCATAAGATTAGAACACACATTTATCATTCCATTTCTCGATAGAGCACAAATATCGTGAACATGGTCAATTTTGCTTCGATAGGACTAGAATTTGACATGTTCTTTTGATAAATTTGACGAGTTCAATAAAACAAATAAAAGTGAGCTCCACGAAACCATTTTTAGGGATCATTTAATACTAACTACATGAGCACGTGTAGAGATACTAACATGTCGAAACATATGCGTTCAACTTGTCCTGTAGTCAGTCAATCATCAAGGAGTAAAAATTGGTATAATTTTAACAATTACAACCGATATATGTAACAAGAACATTCAATGGACGAGGCTAATACACGATAAACAAACAAAGACACGATACGTTCAACAGCTCCAAGAGACCGAAACCAAAAATGTAAAGATAAAATGGCGGGCCATTCATTAAACCTTATTAAACTGTGGCAAAGTATTGGTTTGATGAAAGCCTTAAAGACATCAAAATACCAATGAAAGGTAATTCAAGGCCGATAGGTAAACATTTACAATGCTAGAGACAAATTATCATTGTCAGGATATCATTGGTAGGATAAAAGTTGTTATAAAGCGTATTAATTTAAATTATTGACAATAGAAATACATATTCTCAAATACACAGGGCATGGACTCTACCGGAATACGGAGTTATATTCTAAAAAATACATATTAAATATTTCATGCGTAGAAATGCCAGGAGATAGGGTACCTCGAGATTAAGTCACAGTACAGTATCGCTTACAGCATATTGATGTTTTTCCTTGCAAAAATCAGCAGGATTTTAAATAGTTTGAAGAAATGATTGTTTTCATTTTCTTTGAGGTAGACAATTAAATAGAATGATTCGAACCTTCACGTTGAAATAATGCAGAACAGAAAAACGATAAGAAGCGTGTCGATAAGCCACTGTGAATTCGTGGCAACATGATTTTTAGACCAGTTGACATTTTAATAATGCATTATTATAAAAAGCACTATACACGTATTTACGAAATACAGATAACGCAATACCTGCTGCTGATGCATACACACGTAAATTATGCAATTGAACCCTCGAGGATTTTTTGTCGTAAATGAATTTTACCCATGTCTGACTGTAGGAAAAGAACAAATAGAACTCACCCTCGATGAGCTGGAAATAACTCGACGATGGTTTCCATTTGGAGAGAAGCAGATGCAGAAATCCGCTAAATCTGATGACTCTATGTGTCGACAGCCGTGATTTCGGGGACCGAGAAAACATCCTTGGCGCACACACGCACACGAGACACGTACACTCAAACATTCACTCAACACTGCAGAGGGGATTCTCGAAGACTTGGCGGGTGATTGAGGATGCTTTAAATGCAAATGAGAGTCCAACCTCACTTTCTTCTCTCTCCCATTACTCATCAAATGAAGACGCACTTTTCGTTTATATATCGGCTCATTTTTCACTCTTCAATCTGCCACCAGTTGACTCTACAGGAAAGGAACCTAAAAAGATAAGGAAGGTACTTGAATACATCACAAATGGAAAAAATAAAAGATTTTGTATATATTTATACTAAAAATATGGAACAATTAGTGGTACGGATTCGCCGTAAGCGGTAGACGTGTAGAAAAATCTTTTGAAAATATAACCAGAGAACGGTAAAAAGAATAAAATCTATTCGTTCATTTACAGTAACAGTAGCATGAGCTGCAATGAATAATACAAAATGAAGTGCTGCACCAAACAAATTACCTTATTTTAAGGTACAACCAAATGCCAAACTTCTGTTGAGCCACATAATTTTTAAGATACATTGCCAACAAAAATTGGAAAAATATACATACAAAGCTTTCTATTTGCAATGAAACTATAATTAGGATTAAAAGAGAGGATGGATGACCATTTTCAGGACATAATTATTACCAGTCAAAGGAATTATGTATTTGGTTGCTTGCTTTTATACTGGAGCAGTCTAATCAAATGTGACTTCTAATTTTCAAGTTTAGAGCCCTTTATAACATTAAGAAGACGTACTCAAATAAGATGACTTTTGTGCTACACAAATACTTATTTTAAAAAGAGCACCGTTTAATGACACGATTTTCTTTCTTTTAACCATGTATTAAAAAATACTTTACCATTAGCGTTCTAAGGTAGAGTATATTTTGCAATCCTATTTAGTAGGGTAGAATTATATCGATGAAATTAACATATTCACTGAATCACCTTTTTAAGAATTATTCTATCTGTCGTACATAATTTATACCATACTACTACATCAGAGAAGATGTTTTATGATTCTGGAACGCCTTTCAATTTAGCTGACGGAGGTTAGCAATATTTAATTTATGAACTTCAATTTGAATTCTGAGCTCAGTTGGAATCGGAAGAGAAATTGGGCGAACAATAAAATTAGCGAGGGAGTTCTTTCAGACGCTTTAACTCAGGCGTTCCCATTGCGGATTCCAATTGGGGAAACTTAATCCTACAGGCACTTTGATACAGTGCGTGCGGCACAAAGTGGCAACATAAAAAACTTTTGGAGAAGGGGTCAGCAGCACTCCGAGAAATGCTATGGAGTTTGGTGCACTAGTTCACAAAAAATATATAACCCAGGAAATGGCGGTCAAACGACCCAAGGGACTCGGGAGGGAAGGACGTGATCTTGGTTCTTTTCCTAGTTCGGAGAAATTGAGTCATTCCGCTAAGAACAGAGAGAGCGTTCCTCTCTTCTCTTCCCGCATCGTTTCATTCATTTCGAAGAAATGACCGCTCCAAAGCATCAATTTCCTCCTCGCTTTTGAAATGGGGAACGGAGGCCGTGATGGGGGTGGGACCTAAAACAATTGCCTGCGTGGGACCGCACAAGCCTCCACTTCGTCTTAATTCTATTCCCTCCACGACCCTAACTCCTTTTCTCCGTTTCCTTTTAGTTTCTCATTTCACCGTATTTCAAACATGCAATTGAGACGTTGAGATAAAGGAGTTACGGGTAATGAAAAAGCGAATTCGACGAAAAATGATTACGTTTTAAGAAAATACGAATTACTTCTAATGATTAACTGTACGTTTAAATTATACCATGAGAAGTTTAATGTGCTATGATAGCTTTGTCAACAGCATATCATTACAGTGCCTCCAAAATAGTTGCACATAGGACAGAAATGCAGCCAAATTTTAAACACGTCCACTGCATTGTAAAGATGGGAATCGTTTGACCGAAGACCGAGTCCTTTATTTTATTCATACGAACATGATAGAATTGTTACCTCTTCATTTTATTCATAGCTTAATCAGTATATTTCAAATGTGCTCTTGTCTAAGACAAACTCTAGTGAAGGTTTGTCATCGCGCCTTTTAGTCATATACCATTCACGAAGAATTAATATTGAACCGCTAGATAAAAAACATGTTTTTCTAGCAACAGAAGAACTGTGACACATTTGGAAATGTACATTCAGCCACTTACGTCCACCAGGTTACTATATTACTTTTACGAAAACGAGGCAGGCATGAAAAAGCGTTGGACTGACAGTTACTGGAACTAAATTCAGCAGGATACATATCAACCCAAATAGATATGATTCCCGTGAGAATATTATTGTTACTCTGAAAGATGTCTAGCTTGAATAAATTAGGTAAATTACTTGTCCAAATATTCGCTTTTCTGAGGAACCTTTCCTGTATTCATTTTCATATAATTTAAACTAAAGACCTAATTTACGTATGTGTTTTCCCGTTGAGCGTTATTACCGAATATAAAAATGATACTTTTATTTGAATGAGTCTCGATCAAGACCATAAATCACGTACCAAGCCCTCACACATCAGCTCATAAATTATTAAAGCGACAGAAGATTATGACATATGAGAATGTAACGAAAGTAATCTTCCTCTTTACTTGTTATACAAATTAAGTTGAAATAGATATTTCCGAAATCAGGCGACGCTGATTCAGAATTCCTGTCTATATCAGAATACCTCATTTTCGTTTCAATTCCTCAAAGTATCTTTAATTATATTCTGAATGTATTTCGACTGACCCTAATTTAGTCACATGCGATATAAGGCCATACTCTGTCCCAAGCGAGATTTTCATGTGGATCAATCAATGATCACTGCAGATCAAATGGATTCCACTTGTGGACCTGCTGAGGTGTTTTAACAGGTGTGATTGATGTGTTCACAAGTTTCCTTCACGTATCGTATTGTCTCCGACACACATTCAGCTGTTTTAACATCATATGACACTAATCCTTAGAACGCTAACCGAGAAAATTTGACATATTTTCATCAAATAACGGTGAATAATTAACTCCGCACAGAGCCTATATTCATGAGTCAATGGTGCATACAATTGTGAAAGTTAATATCCAAAAGAATAAATCACCACTACTTAAGAACAGAGTTAAGTAATATTCTATTATTTATACCATTCAATGAATGTCCAAACACTTTCCTTGATATTTAATAACCTTAGAAAAATAAAAATTGCTAGACCAGGGTTCAAAACACCCGAACATGGAGATCGCACGTACGGTGAAAATAGACAATTTTTCAGAAAATCTACGTACCTGGCATAAAATTATCTACAGCAAACCCACTTCTTTGTTACCGTCTTTCATGGTCCCAAAAATAGGCACTATTTCACGAAAAATGCTGAAATTTTCCAACAGAGGGACGCCACCCGGATCATTACATCTTTTTCAAATAAAAAAACGTCAATATTCCATCTCTCAGCCTGTGTCATTTCAAATAAAAAATAAAGGCGGAGACAGTTTCAACTGTTTTCCCGCGACACCGTACCGCTCACCCTTTCTCCACTACCGCGTTCCCAGCATCCTTTACGTCTATTTTTTTTCGCGCTCTGCCTTTTTCCCAATTTTGCCACGGCGCACCCTTTTTTCCCTCGTCTTTCCGGTGAAATTCGTCTTTCATCTTCCCCCTCCCCATCACCCCCACGAGCGCCCTATCGGGAAGCTTCCCTTCAACCAACATGCGTACGTCCTCATACCTCACTCCTACCCTCCCCGCCACAGCCCCAGGACCCATTACCGTCCCCGCGGAAAGAACGCCCCTCATCTCCCCTCAAATGAACCCCGCACGTCTTCCCGTCCCTCCTCCGTTCTTCTCGGGATCGACTGCTTCCCGCAACTTCATCTCTCTTAGTCGACTCTCCCCATCTCCGGATAAACCCATTTCTACTTCCTCTGCACCCACCCAACCCATTCAAACATTCCCCTCTCTCCCAAGGGGCACTTCTTTTCTCGCTCCCACCCTGAAGGGTCTCATTTAATTCCATCCTCAGAGATATTTCAGCCCCTTCGTCTCGCCATGTCCGTATTTCTTGCGCGGGATGTATTTTTGCTGAGGTGGATTGAGGAGCAGTAATATGGATCTCGTCTAAATGCATGCGTAAATGCACTTATGCTGGGACCGTTGCCAACCGTGTTCAGCCCTACTCCTTCCACGCTGGATACGACTCCTTACGCATGAGCCTTGCACTCCGTATTACGACGCTTCACGCAGGCGACTACCACCATCTTGCGCTACCACTATACCATACGCTATTCATATTCATATATAACATACATATTCATCAGACAAAAGCCATTTCCTACCAACGTAGCAAACCTCTCGGGGGAACTGGTATTGAATTCATACTCTAGAAATACAGCTGATCCTATCCATCCATCATTGGAGCTAATATGGACACAAGAGAACTCATATAACCAAAAGCTAGCATCATAGGGACGTCCTGGTTAACAGAATACTGTACGAATGGCCATATTTGAAGTGCATTAAGAGATGAGTGGTGAAGTAACAATGAAATTAATCACCAGGCAATGTCAATGATCTTGGTGAAAGTCATTTACGCCAATATTGCTGCAGTGTACTGGCTACTCCGCTATACAGCCGCGGTTATCCGCCCGATTGACCCAAGTGAATTAATCTAAAAGACGCGGTTACACAGCAAACGGTATACAAGACGTATTAGTAATATGCTGCGGGAGGGGCGAGTAAAAAGAAAGGCAGCTCAGATAAGTTTTTAAGCTTGGTACTTGAGAAGTGTCTTTCCTGAATACTTCGGGGATCAGTCAGGTATGGAGAATACCCTTCCCACCTCGAGGACAAGGATTTAAACAGAGACAAGGGTGGATACTGTTTTAGAGTGTACTGATCACTGTAAGAATAAACTTAGCGATTTTCTCATTAGTTTATTGTAAGTCGAAACCTTTATAGCAATACCTAAATTGTTATAGAAATACTGTGTTTAAACTGGGTGAAAAATCCATTTTATCTTACCTCAATGAATGAAACGATTCGATTCAGAGAAAACATGATTTATAATTAATTTTTATAGGTCTGGATATGAATAAAGCATGAATTTTCACTAAGTAGAACTGTGAAAATATTATTCAGATACCTAGATCCCTGTTGGGGTGTTACGTAAAAAGAAATTTCAGGTCACATTCCGTCGGATGGCTCAGCCATGTATACCTACCCTTCCCTCTTTTTCAACTTGACATTTCTATTTCCGAACGACCCACCTTTCAACAGAGTAAATGACTACAGCAGTTACCTCCAAATATATCCTAGGCTTTGACATTTTTGAGTGGGGAGAATTAAAAAGAAGATGAGCGACCTTCACAGATAAACAAATAAGAATATACTAAATATGAAAACCAAATAGTTTGTAAAGGTAGGAACATGGAAGATTAATAGCAACTATAGCTCTATAAAAGGAAATCTTATACGCTTGTCGTTCCTCAAACTTTCATCTCTCCAATAGCATTTCCATATGTTTGTTCCACGAACCTAAAATTATGATATTGTACTTTGTATTAATTGTTGTAACATTCACACGTATCTGAATATAATATGTATGCTCGTGCTCCGAAAAGTCTGGTGAAAATTAGATACAATAAACGTAACTTAATGCAGGGGGCTCCTGGAGCTAAAATCGATGGTGAAGTCTTGAATTTGGAAGAACAGTTTGAAGGGGTGGAGGAGAATGGGAAAAAGGGAAGTGGTATAGCCATACGAATAGAATGCTGTGCGGACTGGTCGTAGGATAGCACAGAATAGGCTTTGGGATAGAGATACAATGAAGCCAACCTACGCGGCCACTTTCCTTCAGCGCTCACATTTTTAAGCGGCTTATTTTTTTCCGGAACGGATTAAATGAATTTCCCATAAACTTAAGCAGCCATTATTTCTTGGATCCGGTGGTGCCCGCTCAATACTTTTAAAAATATACTTCCCCGCAATTACTTTTCTCTGATTAATGGTCGGAAAAAGACCATTCCAGTCCCAAAATCATCCTCTGAACTTCAAGTAACTACTTTTGAGAGGGGTATTAATGGTTGCTCACGTTGAATACCATGTAGTATTGGATAAAAACTTTCAATACATTGTTTGAAACGCCTAATACATAATAAAATCACTCCCTACAACATTGGCACGCATCTTGATACTACACACTCGAAGCGGACCAAAAGTGCGAGATGGAGTGCATGTAAGACCTGCATCACAGGTGGGTCGTGACTACAAGACATAGTACATTATGTTGAAGGGTGGTGAGGAATATGTGGTCGGCGAGGAAGATGGGGAACGCTGGAGGAGAACGGGGAGAAAAGAATTTCGTACGCGACGGGAAATTCGCGTCTCTGCCTCAAACCACTCCCTCTCTCCATCTTCCCTCATTCCGGAGGAGAACGTTCACTTCTCCTCCGCCACGTCGCCTGTCGAGCGAAATGAGCAGAGGAAGGTGAGGGAGAGAAGAGAGACGGTGGCATGAGGCTGAGGTTGATGGAAGAAAGCACTCGAGTTGCACGAGGCTGCTTCGGAGAAAGCGCAGTAAAATTTTTACAGGCCCGCAAGACGCTCAGAGAGAGACTCAAATTAATGGTTCGGTCGAAACTAAAGATGATGTCCCACGGTAAACATATATGACATAGAGTTCGATAAAACAGGTTTTTTTCATTAACGCTTCATATCGTATTTTTATACCTGATAATTTGTAAGTTCTTGCACAGTTCTTATCCTATATCCAACATTCACCACATCCTTCTATTTTCCCTCCTAAGCATGACCCTCCACATGGTCTCATTAAATTCCTCAAATCATCTACCTCATGCTATTTTTTCCACAATTCTTATCCTCTTCTTCCCCCGCCCACGCTTACCTAAGTTTTCTACTCCAATATCTTCTTCGACATTCTCTCTCCTTTTTAAATGTACTCCATCCATCTGTTATCCCTTCTCCAACCCTGAGCCTCAATCCTCCGACAAATATGCGAAAACTTATCGCATGTGAAAAATTATCGCATGCTAACCGTATTTGCAGCTCGGTCTTAGCTGTGGCGCAAGCATGGCTTCTGAAATTACTTTCACTTTTGACTGTGCATCCAAATTTTCGTTGCAAACGTCGTGAAGACCCTGAGTGTTCTTACAAATAGTACAACAAGAGTGGTGGGGACGATTTTTTCACCCATCGGCGCGCTCCGAGTCCTCTCCTTGGATTCCATACAAGCACGCGCCGGATCGGAATTCTAAGCGCTGAGGAGAACGGGCCAAAGACAAAGTGGTTTGGGAATCCGTATAATCCCATCGTCTTTGACGGGCGTCTCATCCCTTCCACGCGTTAAACGCCGACGAACCACTTATGCACCGTGTTCCGCCGATCCACCCAGCAGCCACTCACAGACGCCCCATAACAGCTCGAACCGCTCCCAATCCAGCCCCGCTTACTCCGCCTTAATCCCATTCATGGAAGACCCTAATTTCTCATTGTTCCTCGCTCCGGACGCATTCCCCCTTGGCGGAACCCTCCGTCCCCAAGCAACCCGAGAAATCTTCCTCGCTCGCGCAGCAAAGCGTCATCAAAACATCCCGTTACGCTATCTCATACAACTTCACTGCGCCCTTGAAAACTATCCCTACTCTGGCAATGATTTGTCGCAACAACATCTCTTTGCGATGGATAGAATTAACATACACATTATTTGGTTGAGTAGGTCGATCTATTTTCATGAATCAATTGGCTTCCCCATTGATGGCACTTGACGAGAAGTATTTTCTTAACCTCCTTTATGGAAACTCTGAATTATGTATTAATAAGGTTCACAATCGCATGGGATGGAAATAGCTTGATAGACACTAGGACCTCCAGCTAAGATATCGTTCATGATAAAAATACCAATATAATACTCAGATAGTATGCAGTTTTTAACAAGAAAGAATCGCGAGATAATCTGCATGCGGAGTTATGCACTCTATGAAAGAAAGACCTAGACCATTGGAAAAAATAGCCAAGAAGAATGTGACATGGAGTTGGAGACGCATGCTGATGATAAAATGGACTGATAAAATAAATAATGAAGAAATATAAACAAGAGACGAAGAAGAAAGGGGATTACAGAGCGTAGTAAAATAAGGAAGAGACAGGTGGATTGGACACACCCTGAGAAACAACGTATCTGTCAAGAATGACGATGAAGGATTAACTGATTAGAATAAACCAGAAGGAAGATCAAAAAACAAACAAGGACCATGTGTCAAGAGGTAAAGAAAATTAGCAATACCAATTTTTTAATAGTTTGTAATGAATATGGTAGATTGGCGGGCTGCAGTAAACCAATCGTAAAAATGAATAGTCTTGAATGTGATGGTAAAAATCATGAATCAAACTATACGCCCTTATATTCCAGTGAGTATCGTGGGTAATTATGCAAGGAAGAGTAGAAATTTGAATTCGACTGGATACGAGGGCCTGAGGCTGTCTTTTGGTCAAGCCAGGATAGAAGCAAAGCATTTGGTGAGGGAGCTCGTGGCTTAGCCATTGATAAATATTGGAACTACCTCTCGACAATGGTTTAGTCTTCAGTACATATATCTATCTAAAATTGTTCAAGTAATTATTCCTTCTTAAAATCTAGCATTTTTCACATTTTCAATAGCTAGTAAACAATTATAAAAAATATACAATAAATAGAAAGTATAAAGTCCCAACAACATTCATTTTGGCCACTATTTTTTGTTTTGAACCGCTCAAGGAAGTCAAAGATGATAAGCTAAATCTGAAATACGAGAAATAGTTCATCAAATTAAGCAGTCGTCTACTACCGAGACAGCTGAATATTCATGTTCGAACGGTGATGATTTTTCATCTTAGGAGTAAAGGTAGGATGGGCGTCTTAAGTATCTGTAAGTGCGACTGGAATATTTTGTTCGGTTAGCCAGCCAAGTTGGTGAATCAGTGCATTAAGCTAATTTATTACTATGCTAATCATTACTTGCGCTACGGTATGCTTTCCATACTAACTTTAGAAATAATTATACCTCAATAAATTAATATGGTTCACAGCATTCACTGTTTAAGACGTTTTGAAATCCTATAATGTGGCGCAAACTTCGGCGAAATTTCAACATCTGTAAAACACTGTTCTGGCTGGTTGGAGGGAACAACATAGATTTAGAAAGGGAAAAATTGAGTGATCTAGCCCATCCTTAACCCCTTCCCTTGTGCCTGGTCTCACAGTCTATTAAGTGTCAAATCCATCATTTGGGAGAGGCGAATCAATGCAAATGTGAAAGGAGTGTCTCCTAGCTTTCTCTCCTATTCAAGTTCGCTTTCAAGCGCCCCATTTCCCCTATGACTATACCGCAAGATGTATTCTCAACCCTCCGTTTGAGTCGCTATCATTCACTTTCACTTCGGGCGAGAATATGAGCGCCTGCGGAGGACTCGACCAGGCGGATCGTCTTGGCACATCTTCCTACGCTCTGCTCAGCGTTCCGAAAGATATACAGCTTCACGGATTCACTATTTAACAGGTTTATTGTTAAAATCTCTCGCTTGGAGACACACGCCAAGTGACATCGTTCATCCAGCTCCCTCGCATAACACAACTGTTCTTAGTATTCTCCGGGGGAACTAGTGAATTTTAAAGAAACTAAAGAATAAATTGCAGCACCAAGTGCTTGAATTAACTCAAATGAGAGAATTATCGGAAAACTGAGGTGAACATTAGAGCTAAGCAACCGTGAAGTAGAGAAAAATATAATAACATTCTGTGGCACAAACTCTTTTACCATTAACACTCCAATATATGTTTAAACGCACTGATGCACATATAATAAATGACGGAAAGTCGTCTGTACAGGATACATGCCGTGAATACTTGTTTTCAAGAATACAGGCTCTTTTTTCTGTAATTTAGTCTGACATGACAAAGAAGTGGGTCTTCCAGTTCATGAGGAAGTTTATTTAACATTAATACCCTGAACTTCCACCTAAGTCTCACTCTATAATATAAATAAGTTATGATTGGTTTTTAAGTCATCAGCTGTAAAAATACTTGAAATTGGCGATTGACGCGGTTAAATTTTTGCACAGAGTACTCCTGACAGCCAATGATGACTTTTCATTAAGTGATTCAGAGTTCTAACCCTAAATTAAATAAATAGTACTTGTTAGCCATTTTTAGCCTCACAAATTTACGTATTTCAGAACATACATTCCTTCCTAACTGAATGACAGACTTTAGCACGGGCTGTGATTCCTGCAATCTCATCCCTCTTACCAACAAAAAACTTCACCCTTGCTCGCCGAGAATTACTTCTTCGCTGGAAATTGTGTGCTTACAGCGTGATTTCCCTTAACATCTGGAATGCAGACCCTTGTTCGTGAGACGGGACCTTGGGACGAAGGTGAAGGGGAAGGTTCCTTAGGTCGGCGGTGAATAGGCAGAATAGAGGCATAGCGGGGAAGTGGAAATCCACCAATCCCTTTTCTTGAAGAGCCTTGCATCGAAGGGAGCTCCGTGCTGGAGAGGAGGAGCAGACGAGTTTGAGGAATGTCTGAGGAGGAAGATGGAGACGCTGGGAGGCTGAGGAAATGAGATCGATTTGTTGAAGAGGAGACAGAGGGGATCAAGAGTACCTGGACGAGGTATAACAGCCAATGGATGAAGCAAGACGAGGTGAGACCATGCAGAATGATATTTTTTTGGTTCAAAAGGAGAGGAGAAGAGAAGAGATACGGTCATAATTCAATCTGCAGTGAGTGAGGTTGCATTGCTATCCACTACTCTCTTTTTAAATGCTTCATATCAGTCAAAATATTGAATTATAAAAGATCGTATTGATCAACGGACTTCAAAAGGCGTTGTCCATGCATTGGTGTCAACTCATGCCCACTTCTTATCTCATTTTTGTTGTTAATAAAACCCATGGTATGCGAATTTTAAATACTTAACAAGTAGAATACACTGATACATTTAATTACCTGGTCGAAGATATGAAAAGATAATGTAATTTATTAACAATGATTCGGACTATATATTAAAATGTAATCTGCTGACATAATCAAGATCAACTTTGGTGAATGTAGATATACACAAAATGAAATACTACTTTTGCTCAAGAATTACTTTCAACATAAAAAAACATAATATTTCAGAGAGAAAAAAAACAAATATAACCAATTAAAAAGAAACTAAGCCACGCCAAAAAATTATATGTCTTAACTGTCTGTAAGTGCCCTGCTTACCATATTTTACCATTTTAATAAAACATATGGTACAATCCAGGAAATTACCACAAACATTACATTTGTAGAAATTCAGTCAATTCAATTTAATTCATTCGAATCAGAATATCGGCTTGAAAAAAGTTTTTGACGCCATTTATTAATTGCATTTCCATAAAAAGAGAATATATTACCGAATTTGAATAATGTATTCACAAATGTCATAAATATTTGTGTTACATAAAAACTATGAAGTTTCATATTGTTTCATATGATCGTGTTATCATCTTTAGCATATCTGTTGCTTGTTGAAAATATTACTGTTCACTGAGAAGAGTAATATTTACTACTGAGCGGTAAAATATATAGACCAAATCTACTTGGTATCCTACTACTATTATAGTGTGCGGTAGGGAGTAAATATTTACCAGATTTTAAACTATTATCCAAAGTGAAATAATCAGCAAACTCATCACCATAACGAGTTTTGCTATTTTACCAAATTTAATGGTAACAGTCGAGTGTGTAAGGGCATTTACTTGCCATACGGCGTCAACAAACACGTGGGATGAACATTATTTCTATACATTACTTTGACCATTAGTTGGATCCTATTCATGGTAATATGCGAAGAAATTGCATTTTTATAATGCTGTTAAACATAGTCATGTGCATGCGTATCAATTGTCTAAACATTATAGACACATCAAACATAATATCACACCACAAAGTATTAAAATTTGGAAAAATCGAATGAAATAGGAAGGATAAAATAATCCCTCAAGGTCTGAGAATATAGCCACTGAGAACCATTTTTTCTCTTGTAAGAGAATACTCAAATATGTTTGTTAATTTTTCTGTATTAAGAGCATAATAAGGTACCATATGGCCACTTTCTGATAATTTCCATGGACCAATGGACACTCGCTTCGACTGATACCGCCCTCAAAGCCCCTTCGATGCCGCATTAACCCCACTTTTTGGTTCAGTTATTATTTCCGTTGGAATTGACCACAGCCTGCTCAAACTCTACTCGTATATTTGCATGGAAAACACATCACACGCGTGGGAAATGCGGTTAAACAGTTTGCGCAAGAAGCCCAGCAACTGGTAGTGGGACAGATTCCGTGCCTTTTGTTTGCGGCTTTCTTGCACGTACAAAGATAATGTGGTGGAAAAGGAATCGGAGGGCAGAATATATTGACACAAAGCAGAAAAAAATGTTACAAATATCCCGAAAAAAGTAGGTTGGAAATAGAAACTCCAAAAAGCGATATTATCTCAACGAAATGTTTGGTACAAAAATCCAGCAAAGTCACCAAGTTAATTACTTATTTTGGCAAGTGAAGATGACGGAACAATGGGTACGGGTTAAAAAATATCAGTACATAATTAACCACTATACTTTAATTAATCAATATGCTTCATTTTGTAAACTTTGTTAACATAGAAAAGGAATTTTAAAATATTCAAGGGCTTAGATAGACCCTGAAAGTGAATACAAACCCAGATCTAAAGAAATATAAGAATTGGTATAATACTACACACTATAATTGGTCAAACAAAAGAACACTGTAGAAATATATAATTTGGGGTGCTGTTGTACGCCAGTAATGTTAAATAAGAGTATTTTCAAAGACATTTTCTAAATAAATTCTTAAAGTTTTATAAGCAAAGAGTTAATTTCCATCCCAGTGAAAAGCAAATGAATAAAGAGGACGTAAGTCATTTAATAAAAGCAATTAAATGCCTCACCTCAAATACCTTCAACGGTATTTCTAGTTATAAGCGATTCGATGACTCGCTGTAAGGGATAGTAGTAGCCTCATGCTCCCTCGCCTAAAATAATTTGACAATTCACGGGCCGTTAAATAATGACAAAAATAAATAAAGCAGTAATAAATGGGTCTTTTTGTCTCCATTCTGGTCATTATTAGCGTTATGAATTCTTTCAAATCTTCCTATTCACGTGCACAGAGTATAAACTAGATTATAAATCAATTAGGGACAGTCTTAACAGCTTTATGACATATTCCAAAAGAAAAGTTGGGAATTCTAATGTAACATCTATTATCGTGGCTTTTTGTTAGCAACAACGAATGATTTGACAAAATCAATACGACGAAGTAGCGAGGGTTAGCGAGGAAATATAATATTTAATGAATCCTTATTTATCCACATAAAAATATGGCAATTCGTTTACAAGCCATTTAAAGCACAATAGTTTTGCCTTGTGCATTAATAACTATGCTGAACTTTGATCAGAGTCATAATCAACCAATCATCCATGAGAAAGGACTTATTTCCAGAGGTATATATCGAATCGATTGCCATAAAGACGAATCCAAAGACTCGTCGAAATGGAAATGGAACCTGCTCTAGCTTGAAATTAAATAGCTAGAAAAATAAAAAAGAGGAAACACTTTGTTTTATTTTAACAATAGAGATATGTAATTATGACATAATAATTTCGGGTTTTCGTCAACAATTTTCTTTAACAGGTGAAAATAAAGCCAGATATCTTGCTAACGTCCTCGCATCATAGATGTCGATTAAGGATATTTGTTACCATCATATTGTTTTGGGCTGGCTGGTCGTGTCGTAATCGTTTGGCGATTTGTGCGCCCTGTGTTTCTGCTGCTTCTAGACATCGGTAGACCCTTATTGCTCTTTTCCATGCTCTGCGAATATAATAGGCATCCATCCGCTGAAGTAAGGTCTCTTGAGTGTTACATCGTGTTGGAGGGTTTATGTCTGCCACCGTTTCGAGTATTACTTGTTCTTCATCATCAGAGTTTCTGAATGTGTATCTTGTGTCCATGTCATCAGGGCTTCCACATGACTTTAACTCCGAAGCCCAGATGATGAAAAGATAGTTGTTCTTTGAAACGTCTGAAGCCATCGACCCTCTACCCCGTTGTAAAACCCAAGAAACCTTCCTTCGCAAGCATTTTGAGAGAACCGGGACTAGCCACGGTAATAATATTACTGAATCACCCGCAATCCCGCAATATAGCGAACTCGCAGAGATGAAAAATCAATCGCCTTGACCAGGCCTTGAATCCGGACCCCTCGATTTCTTGTAGAGACCTTAAGCTAGATCGCAAGAATGTGAAGGATTTTTACCGGAGGAATTTTCCTCAACCTTCACTAGACTCGTAGAGAAATCATTCTATTATCTTATCTAGCAACTAAAATCACTCATCACTCACTCAACTCACTCACACTTAAGGCGGTTGAAAGTTTACTAATAATCCACGGAAATACTTACTCTCTTTTTCTCCTAGTAATTATTTTGGTGTCTTCAAATGTCATTACTTTCCCTGGTATATTCTACGTATTCTCTGAGGTGGGAGACAGTTTAAAATGCGAAAACCCAGAATTACTAAAAATTTAAAATCCACGCCGCAAAAATCTACCAACTAACAATGCTACGTAATGTCCTGAGTACTTGAAACGGACCCAAAAAGTTGGGTCCGTTTTATTGATGCCCGAAGTCAAAACATGGGGATAAATACCATCCAGAAACAATTTTCATCCTCACACACGGTACCAGAGAGATAGCACTGGCCGAGAAAAAAGAGGCGGTTTTACCGACGAAGGAAAGCAGAGCCCAACGCCAATCAAATGAAGCCCGGGCAGTCAATTTTAAATCGCAACTCGGGCGGCTGGGTAAACAGGTTACTTGACGTTGAAAAGGGAGAAAAAGTCAAGGGAAGGGGTCCTGATGGCCATTGACGGGAAAAAATGTGAAAAAAGTCTGTTGGGAGAGAGAAGGGAAATGCAAATAAAAAGGGAAAAGAGAAGTATAAGGGGGAGGAAGGGAAAAGGGAAACGAGGAAACGGGGAGAGAAAACCATGAAACAGCATCCCCTTCGACGAAAGAATCGAAAAGGGTAACCTCCCGCTATCTCACCCAAAACAGTTTCGTGCGTCGAGCGAACTAAGTGAGGATCAACGGTGAAAAAAAGTCGGGCATGGAAAAGAGGTGAGACGGTGTCGGGATTTATCCAAGGATTGGCGAGAGAGAGACGGAAGGGCAGAGCGAATTCTGACTACAACCCAGGAGGCAAATGGGAAATGATGAGACACGCGAAGAAATTAATGTACTTTAACTCTAGAAAGAGATATTACGGCCGATCAAAGAGAAGAAAGAGATATTTGGGAAAGGTAATATTTCATTAACTTATATCTTTTAAATACTTGATGACCATTAAAAATCGAAATGAAAACCTCGTAAAAACATGGAAGACTACGAAAAAATTGAACAAAATTAAATATATATGTAAAAGAAAATCAATATGTCATTAAGAGTGAAAACATATGTTAAATGGCCATACAAAAGAACGAGAAACAAGAAGATTGTTTGGATTTTGACAGATCAATGCCAAGTTAAAAAAATCAATCCTGCACGACTCAGGAAGAAAAAGAAAGAGAGTTAATGGAGAGAGTGAATAAGTAAAGAAGAAAAGGCTCAAAGAGGGCAAAAAGAAGCTAAAAAAGGCAATTGATATATAAAAATAACTATTTTCCATTAGCGGTAATATTGATAATTTGTTACACATGACGTTGAGAAATGACGATTTCACACAAAACTCCGAAGCCACACTAAACTCCGAATATGATATTTTTGTTTATAATGTTCATATTGACTGATGTAAGCGGATCTTGTGAAATATGGCACTGATGCAGCGTATACAGAATCTGTTTTTCTTTAACACTTGACTGCTCGCGCTCTTATTGGTAACGTGAGTGATCGCATGGTCTACCATTGTATCCCACTACTATTACTTCAAATAAATACCCTAAAACTTGATAATTTTTATCTCAAGGGTTAAATTACCATTCAATTCACAATTTATTACACAAATGCAGCAAAATCTTTGACATTAATGACAGTTCACAATTACAGTGACATAGTGACTCGTCACTACTCGTCACTTTCTGTTACACTCTAATCGTTGGACCATATAAAATAGAAAAAAAAACTAGTAAATTTGGTAAAAAATCTATCGAATCGAAAAAAGAATGCCATGTACTATCCTGGCAATAATAGACAACAAATCATGATGGCGAAAGAGGACAGTAAAAAAATTTCGCATATGGTACTCAGGTGCTCCTATGCATTTTCTACGAGATAATTGATCGAAAAAATAAGTTTTATTAGATAAATATTGAACAGATATTGATGGCTTATTAAGTTGTCAAAAATAACCATCAGGAAAAACGATAATGCACAGCAAACGTACCTAATACCGACCAATAGAAAAGCTCCATGTTGTCTGTATAAAGTCGTCACGTTAGAGGTCGCGTGGGATACTCTGGTGTCCCAAACGACTTTGCCACGAGGCACTGATGGTATGTAAAAAGTATCGGGGTTGGAACAACAGCGGGTGGATAAGAAAGCTTTGCTTGTAAGATATTGAAATGGTGATAGGGCTCGGTTGTATTACAATGCAGAAATTCTAAAATATATGACCTTGGGATACCATGGTATCCTAAGCAAGTACTGGAGTGTTAACCTCCTCATTATTTCATATGGTTAGCAACAAAGAATTATGCTCTGATCTGGAGAAGGCTGTGATTAAAACATAAATCAGATAAAAATCTGAACTTATCAAACGCGGTCAAGTAATCAATTGGGATGCACTGAGGGAATGGTGAGGGGGGAAAGAGAGATTCATTTGAGCATAATCCAGCAGGCCGCATTAGTTTCCAACATTCTGAGCTGATAGCTTGACCTCTGGATCAACGCAAAGCGTTAAAGATAAATTAGTTTGCTCAAAAATCCGCAAAAACACCAAAACGTCTCTTACAGCAAATTTCCCCAATACTGATAAAAAATAGAGTTAAAATATCTTGAAAACTTCAAAGTAAATATTTAGGGAAGTTCTCATTCCCTTTTCGACAAAACCCATTTGCATTCACCAGCCAATTAAGTAAAAGGAATATAAAAAAAACTAAATTTAATTAAATGCGTTATCCACGGAAAACATCGAGTGCCGAGAGTTTGTTAAAGGAGTCGCGGAACAGAAAAAAAAATCGCCTTTCTAAGATACCATGATGCAAGTATGTGTTCCTAACAGGTTTCTCGAAAAGCATTTGTCTCTTAGATTGAACCATAAAATATTCAAAGGTTTCATCTCATTTATTGCTGAAATTGTCTATTTAAACGTTTTCAGACACACCACCTCAATAACATGTATGAATGGTGAATAATATTCACAGCCTGGTTAAAAACTACCAATTAGAAAAATTGCATTTATAAGTAAAGGCATCAATTTGGAGTAGATTAATTGGCAAATTTTACCCGGAACACATCAAGAATTAAATGAATAATCCCTTTCACTGATTAGCTACACAATTAACGAAGTGTATGTACGTTGGTGATTGACTCAAGGTCGGTGAAAAAAAAATACATTCCGCTCGCTAATGGGGTTCGGGAGTGGTGCACGTTGTAAGAGGACGAGTGAAAGGGAGATTCGGAAGGAGAGTGGAGGCGAACGAGAGGAAGAGAGGGCAGAGGATAGTGTGTGGGAACGCCATGAGAGAGCGAGGAGTAGGAGGAGGAGGAGGAGGAGGAGTAGGAGGACGGAGAGGAGGTGATTTAAGAGCAAGTGGATGGGTCGCCCAGATCACACGAATCGAACGAGTCCGCCCCCGTGGCAGCGGCGACGCGTGCTGAGGGCAAACCAATTACAAGTCTTATTAAGCGGCCAATATCTCAGTGAATCGAAAGAGGAAGCAATTAAGAGGCAGGAAAAGGTCTCCATTTGGATGAAATGATTCACATGGGGATGCTGCAAGAAGGTATGGTGGGGAATGGGTCTTCGGAAAAAAAATAAAAATAGGACCGGGAAGCGATGGGAACGTCAACTTAAGTTTTTATTCCTCACAGAGTAAAAAATGTTTGACCAACATAGGTACTTTAGATGCCACCATGCGCGAAAGCTGCAGAAAAAATAATAAGACGGAATGAAAAGGAAAGGCATCTCTACGCTGTGGGGAGAAATTCCAACAGATATTTCTAAAGCAATGTAAAGTAATTCCTTAGGGTAATAAGAATTCAGAATATATTAACAGTATTATAAGACTTCAAGAAAGTTAAAAAGGGTGAAACCTGCACTTTGTAACCATTAATGTGAAGACAAATGCCAGTGGATCAAAAATAAAATTCCGCTAACATGATCTCCTTCATTTTTTGGGATCAACCGCGTATTTTTGTTGTGAGTGACAACAGTTTCGCTGACACTACTGTCAGCGTCTTCAGGTCGATGATGCGATCAGAAGGCGCTGAATGAAGGAGATCTACGTATAGCACTGCGAAAGCCTTCGTTCTCACATTCCGCTAACATTTTGAAAACTGAGCACTTAATTATCAAAATAAAAACTTTCACGCCTCAAGTCCCTTCATATTCTTGACTAAATCACGCCTTGTTAGGTGGAAAAACAAGCTATAAAATGTTTTTGACGAGGAGGTGGTTTACTTTTAGTACGGATTATTATATTGTACCATCGTACAACATTTCAATGGATAATGCAATAAAACTCAGTTATCGAAAATTTGACTTTAGAAAAAGGCACAAAAATCATCAATTCGCTAAAAGCAAAAAATCTGCCGCCTAATCCAATTATAGGAATTATTTATGATTCGCAGAATAGAAACGGAAGAGCATTCCCTGATTGGGATTTTTCCTTCTTCATTTGGGGACTGGAGTACCTCGGTCATCGATAATTGCATTAATGATACGCTGAGGGATTTAATTTTTTTCAGTTTTTATGAAAGATTTAACACGTCAGAGACAAACTCAATAAAGGGATAACCATGCCAAGGAAATTCGTCCCTCCGAACGATATTCCAAACCGTATTAAAAATTTTTCAGGCAATTTGAAACAAAACGAAATATAGCTTCGTTTTTGACATCTAGCGATGATTTCCTATTTCAATAATCTACATTCTTCTCCTTCAGAAGTGGCTAGTAAATTTTACATGAATGTTAAATCCATATTGACGATGAAATCAGAGAAATTTCGACTCCTAGGCATCCATATTGACGATGAAAGCAGAGGAATTTTAACTCCTAGACATGCATTTTGGTCATTGACGTGATCATTGAATTGGAAAGTTGAAATCTTGCAAACTTGTGCGCGTTTTACGAAGTTCATTCAAACTTTGAGCTTGGGAAAACACGAGTATGTTTACGAGATTTTAAGTCTCCCTTTAGACACACACATACTCAACAGACATTCGTGCGCAGGAGTCAAAATTCCTATTGCTTCCGTCAAACTTTTGGAATGATCTAAAAGAAATATTTGGACATTTTTTCATACACTTGAAAGTTATTCAGAAATATTTGGATAGTTAAAATGTGTTTTATTCATCATGGTTGACCGTAATTTAGAATATCTCTAAGGAGTAGAATAAGTCATTTCAATTTCAAATTAAAATAATACCAAAAATATGTATGACTCCGTGATAAAAAAAATCAAGCAAGAAATAGCAAAAACAAAATATCAGCATGGAATTCTTCCTCTCCGTGCCCACATTGCATCATTTGAATATTTTCACGCGAATGCTCACAACCAACGATACCGAGGTCAGAAGTGTCCAAACGTGGTAAAGTATGCCGTATAAAAGGCATCACATAATTTAAATAGTTCACTACATACTTTGAAAACTAGTCAGTAGTCCAGTGCTTTAGTTGCAATTTAATACATTATCATAGATTTGAAAAAAAATTTCTAAACCCTCCTATTCGTGGAGAAAGACCATCGTATTTATTTTCGGTACATCAAGCCGGTTGATCCTGTAGAAAAAGCAAAGGAGCTTTAACTGACAAATCAAAATTAGGAAAATATCATCGAGAAAAGTTTTAACACAGAGAGTGGAGCTGGATATCATAGAGAAACTGAAAGGAAAAAAACCGGTCCATTCCCGAGCGATATCGAGAGCGGGAGGATTGGGATTCAAAAAATCGAAATAATGTATGGAAAGACGGGAAAAATGTGAAGAAGACCCAAATCGTAGAATAAACCATATACTATATAAAAAAGAAGTAATTTGAATTACAAAACAATCGTAGAGGGCATTCGGCCAAATAAAAAACCGGTTTATCCAATGAAAATAGAGCCGGGGGAGACGGCTACCCGATGAACGCTGGTGGGATAAACAGGGAGTAAAAGGGGAATCGACTTATGGACGACATGGGACGAGCGAGAGAGGGAGACAAAAAAGGACAATCGGGAGATAGTGAAAAAGAAAAGGGATGAAAAGAGAAAAGACGACCAAAATAATTTGATCGCCCGATGATAGAGAAATTAAAACTAGGGTGACAACGCTTAGGATTGAATGTGGTTTACGATGCTATGTATTTCCGGGCGCGATTCGTTCGAGGACCCCTACTGCCCATGAGGGGTGCGCGTGGCCCAGCGATTCAATTCCTCAACAGAGATCATTATTTTCGAAGAAATCCTTAATACTTAGCCACTCGATCCTATCCTCTGCTATGGTCTAAAATGACATAAAGCCTCACTTAGAGCTGTGCGAATGCTTCGAAATCGAATCGAATCGACTCGAATCAGGCTAAGCTAAATTCAATTCGGTTCGCCTGCGAATTGGGAGGCTTCGAAAGTGAATGATTCGTAATATTCGATATTTTAAGACTAGAATAATTGATTCATTCATTGAAAACATAAAATTAGTGTAATAAAGGCTGAAACTGAAATTTTATACCATTAAAGAATTAATTAAGACCCAGGTCTTATTGTAAAACACAATCAATGTGTGAATATTTTGAAAAGTCTTATACACAAGTTAACAAAGAGATTGTGGAGAGGGAATGGGTAATGTGGGAGGGGATAGTAGAAGTCGAAGCGGTTGACAAGGGGGAGAAAAATAAACGGAAAAGCTGTTAACTAAAGTTCGAACGGATTCTTCAGATTACTCCTCTTTGTCAACTTATACACACCACATGACAAGCCCAATCTGATGATGATGAAGTATATTGCCATAAATCTATGTCCAGGCTTGTCCAGGGAAAATAAATATCTGTTTTCTTTAAGTTGAAGTTTCACCACATCACGCCTTAAACATTTTTTAAACACATGTATGCCACTGCCTCACCATGACGTTGTATTATGTCCTCATCTGTTTTCTAGTCCAGCAAAGCAACTAAATTGTTTTGGCGGAAATTAATGATACCTAATGTATGCGTATGAGTATGCAATGTACCTTTTCACATATTCTTCTTAATTATAATAAAAGTAAGAAAAATTCGATACTACTATAGAAATAGCTACTATTTCTAGGAAAATATAATATACTAAGGGTTATTTTTGCAACAGATTACTATTTACACGTGTGACCAAGTCATTCCATCCTCCCATTATTACGTATTAGAAGCATCTTCTATTTATACCACGCTTTCCATACATTCCACTACAAATGAAGGCCTAACATCCCATAGCATCCTATTGCTTATTTCTATCCCTTTCCGTATTGCAATTTTTCTCAATCAGTTTCCATTCCTCCCAATTTAAACTAATCACTTCCTTCCTCGTTGCTGTCAAAGGAGCACTTTCCATCCTTCACTGAATCTACATCCACTATGGTTCATCGACATACAATGGTATCAAGGTTCCTGTTTCCCTCACAAAACTATTGTACGCTCTATTTCCAAACCCACTAATCATTTTCTAACACCGTTGATGCAAATGCCAAGAAGTAGTAATCTCATTTAAGTCTGCTCCTAGCGTAGTTAACTTCATTCACTGGCCCTTAGGTAGAAATATCCGTTTTACAGAATTTATTTTTTTAATACCGGTATATATTTACAACATTTCAAATATTTAACATGATATTACTTCCTCCAAAATTGAATTTCCTTTCTATATACCAAGGATTAATGGTTTTCACCTGCCAGATTGTCTATGACGTATATCGTCTATTGCGGACGACTACCAACAAAGGCTGTGGAGATCAAAATGGAGAACGAAAAGGTAATCTTCTGGAAGATACAGGACGCACTCACAGCCAATCGTGAAGACCATAGGTAGAGGAAGTTCCAAAGGGACTTCTGAATGTAATATGTGTAAATAATAGCAAATGCGCTAGCGTTCTGAAAATTATTCTCTCCAGGAAAACCATTTTTATCGTTATTTTCCTTAAGTCCTGCGAATATAAAACAACTGCAGCTTTAAAAAAATTCCAATTAAAAAACGCAATTCTAGTTTAAATATACATGGTTTGAAACGTAATTATCACGTATCGTATATTAAATTTTCAAACTAGAAATTATTTTTTAAAGAAAGCCCCGACACGCATTCCCTCGTTCCATGGAAAGTCATAGTATGGAAGTTTCAAGAAACTTCCATACTATGACTCCAATGTTCTAATGGGTCCTTTTGTAAAAACTATGATGTCCCGAAGTATATCAATAGCATACCTTAACAATACTTGAAGAAAGAACATCATATATATTTATCTTGGAAAACCTTTCTCTACAATACAATCAAGATGAATAAAAGGGAAAAGGATACTTGGCTGTCTGCGAAAAGTATGTATTTTCACCAGTGTATGTGTACTAACGAGTAACTTACTACCTTTTCTGGAAGAATTCGTTGAGTGAAAGCGACTCCATAAATCCTAGCGATGGCAATTCTGCGAGCACTTAGTAACACGTCTCACCAAACGAGCTACTTACTTCATGAGGCTTCCTTCACGGGTTATTATGATGACATACCAACTTATCGGGGAAGAAAACCGTACTGAGGGCCTCAGAGCACTCCGAAGACGCTTTTTATTCATGTTGCATCTCAATGATTCATTGTCCACTTGTAGCAAAAGAAAGCTTCCTTCCCCCTCTTGGAAAACGATTTCTACCGAATGAAACATTTACACAACTAACTTATATTTACACAATTTCACTCTTAAGAACAAAACTAAATACTTTGTTTTCCAAAAATGAACCTTTGAAGTGTTAATTCCCGCATACGCAGCATTGGCAACAATTTATGCATCTAAAGCGACTGTCAGTAGGAGAAATAAACGTTACACTAAATTTCGAAAACTACTGGATGATGATTGAGCAACATTGAACTTTCACATGAAAGTGAAGAAAGCATTGTATGGTGATGAACATTGTACGTCGGTTCCGATTTGAGATAACAGACTGTTTTAGTTCCAATGGTTCTTTGAAATAAAAAAAAACACTACTTGAAGAATATCAAGCGATTAAGTGATTATATTTCAAGGGCCCATGCCCTAATAGGTATTCTTAAAAGGCATGAAAAAGGAAAAAAATCATCTTCTACAGTATCTTTCCAAAATAAAGTTCAGAATTATCTACAGGATATTAAATAATTAAAGAAGGCCTGAGTAATAATAGAATGGCATAGGTATTTGGAGGTGAGAAGTAGAAATATGCACGAAACTACAAAGGCATTTAACCATGCAAGCGTACACCACGGAATCAGTGTGATAATATTTGAATTGATTTTGATTATTCGAATCACATTACACCTAATATATTATAAATTGGCTCCTCTATTTAACTGCTTATGTGATACGTCAAGCGAGAAGATGAAGTAAAATGGAACTGATCTGAATAGCTACCGACTAATTTCAAATAAATTTATCAAGGTCAATTCCCTGAGACTAAAAATATATATGAACAGTACACTTCGTTCTGGCAGAGGAATCAATAAGCACGCCCATACATTATCTAAACACACGTGTGCGAGCATATCTATTCAAAGAATAAAGGGATCGTACAGGAAAACAATCCATAAGGGCAAAGGTGAAACGTACGCAAAAGCTCTCTTTGTATCGTACGAATGAGCACAACAAAATGTTTATTTAAGGCTTCTTCGCTAAAGTTTTCGTATTTGCTAACAGCATACATTGATTAAGAGAATGATTTTGAAGCTCAAAGAGTTTTGTTCATTTGAAGTTTTCATCAAAGGTTGAAATAAAATTCGGTAAACGACAAACCTTAGACTTATCTCACTCGTTCCGTCCTTGGTGTCATGTTTGCCATTAATCCACAGCAGCTCCCGATTTATGATTACAACACGCCCGAGACTAATCACAAACGACAGGTTTTTGGACTTCCAAAGGGAAAATTACGTCAGATCTCTGTCTCACTGCGTGTCACTTTTCCCCCAAGTAATAATATGAGAATAGCGACAGTCAAAGTTTTTCAGAACAGACCTGTTTATTTCCTATAACAAGGTTAATTTTAGAGTAAGGAAATTCGCTCGATGAAATACATGAATAGATAGCGGAAAGTTAAAAAATGAGCCTCCTTTATTAGTTAAAAACTAAAACTAGTATAAATATTGATTAGGTTTCAAACCAATGTCTTACAATGCCAATATTCGAACCAATTCTCTATCAGTGTCTTATCCCCGTAAGTAAACATTTTTCTGTTCGCTACCGTAAAACAACCGCTTAAAAGCCCTGTGCAAAATGTCGTTTCTTTTTGGAGATGATATGTTTGGATAGCTAATCAATAGAGGCTTTTAGAAGGCAATAGAGGTTTGTCTTGGCATAGATCAAAGTAAACAGTCAAGACCAAAGGGTGATCTCATGTTCAGGTGCATCTGCGACTATTCCCGGGACAAACTACTCGCTCTGTAGCAATTTGCCACGATTGATGACTGAAGAACAGAAATACCAAGTCAAACATATCAACAGCAAATAAATTGCAGAAGGCCAATCGTAATTGTGTGACAAAATAAGAAATATTTAAGAATGTAAGGGAGTAAAGTAAGAATTTTGCGATATATTCTGAAATAGGGAGTGCATTAACTCATTTTTCATTACCCTATCTGGATGTCAAATCAGAAAATAATTTAGAGACATCCCACATGAGCATTAATACTCCTGATCAGTATAAAAATACTCTCCTCGTCAAAGGTTCAGACTTTAGAGTTTCGTCAAGCGCGAAAAATCTCTTTCTATCTGAAGAAGTACTGAAATGGTAACCAGAATGTACCAGATTGAGTGAATAATCGGGCGTAGAGTTATTATGATCAATTAGCTATGAAATCGCAACTAAAATGGTAAGTATTCTAATTCCTGTTCATAAATTAACTCCACAATGGAGAAATTTATTTTTTTACATGATATGAGACTTTTTTTATGAATCATACAAAAACTATATTGAGATTCTGCAGATATACGCTGAGATATTGGTGAAATAGGATAAGAACTAATGAATTAAGACAATATTTGAGTGGAAACTAATGTGTTTTTTTTAATAAAAACAATGAAAGAAACTGTGAAATGAAATATAAATTAGGTAACTAAATGCCAAAGATTTATTTGCACACAACTTTTGTGTTTTGTGAGGCAGGCGGTATATTACTAATGAGTTTTCCAAGTGGCACGTGTACCTATGTTGAAAAATTCATAATCTCATGCCATATGCCAATTAGAGGAGTTCGCTTCCCTTCTTTTGGTGTACATATGAATCACCATCCCAATTAACCAAATTAGACGTAAATAAATTAGATTAAACACCTACGTTTTGCCTTTTATTTAGAATATTTAAGTGCAATAAGTATGCCATCCACTCAACCTATTTTGTATCAAATACCCGTTTATTTACCACCGTGATGCATGGATGCAATTTCCTGCGGCCGGAGGGCGGCGATTCACACAGTGGACCGGCAAAATTCCATTCCAACGAGATCTGTGGCGAACCGACCCTGCCGTCGACTAGTAACACGCTGCATGCAAATTCATTCGCGCCAGCGGGAACAAGTTCATCGGACATCCGGGCGACACAACGCACACTTCTCTCACGCACACACACACACCGTCTCTATATCTCCCGCACACAATCCGTTTCCACGCACCTCGTCTCGGATTAATTGAAGTCGCAACACGGCGACGCGGCAAAAAGCGTCAGCCAGCCAGCAACGAAATGAGTGCGAGTGAAATTGGGGGGGGTTGAGGGGAGGGAGAGGCTGGTAATGGGCGGCGGGAGAGCGCCGTGGAATTGAGGAGTCACACACTGTGCGCTCGCGTGCGCTACTCTGGTTAGTGGAGTTAATTGCCAACAGTGGCGGTTGATGTCGGCGTAGACTTCATTTAGAAAATTCTTTCGGACTTTCCCTTTGAAGACTGCGCTCACAGTCACACGTGCTAGATTACGGCTGTACTTCACATACATCAATCGTCTGAGTTGCCATCTAATTACCAAATTTCACTACAACACGGTGGGAAATTCGGTCAACTAATAAAGCAATCGACTGATTGTTGCAGGATTGTTTCATTTTAACGTGACTGTCTGCTCGATCGATTCTGGGCTAAATCAAGAAAATGAAAAATTTGATCGCAAAACTAGTCATTCATTCCGATAAACTATGTCCAGTGGATTTATGAGGGTTACTCAGAGCTCAATTAAAATTATTTAGATTCTTATTTCGATAAAGTCCGTCCACTTTCAGATCGGCTCACAACATAGCACCTGGGAGAGCATATTGTTTCAAATTACACAGTTTACGTAGATCATCACGGCATACCTCCTTCAATTACCACCGACATACTCCACGTAAGAACTAAGCCAAAGATCAATTCAATCAGGCCAAATACGCTTCCCTTAAGCTCTTGTATCATAAAATTCTATCTAGGTATTCTTTAATAACACCTAAGTTTTACAGCCATTATTTCCATTGATTATTACGTTTTACCCTACTTTAGCTCTTCATTTTGTGTTTTCTTCTTTCCAAGATGCAGTGAAGTTCAATAAGGACAAAAATGATATTCTAGGTCACGAAAGGTAATGAGGTAAGGAAAATTAAATTAAATTCGCTCTTCAAATATCTCATTTAGAGACCAGATGTCTCCATTAGGCAAGAGAGCTGGCCTTTCTTTCCATGCTGACACAACGACGGCCATTCCAATGCTTGGAAATCGTATTTTATTGGTGAAATGAGATATACAATTTCATTGACTGCTGCGATAATGAAAATGCACAAGTGAGTTCATGCAAATGCGGACATTTAGAAATAAGCAAGGTGATTAATTATCACCATGGTATGGTTTACTGATCCATTCATACTATTTATGTATAACCGTCGTATTCTCTGTTGTGGTTTCAGAATTCTAAGAAAAAGCGTGTTGGTAGCTCTCGCTCCGGAAGCACCTGAAACCAACTTATAATATTCGGCGCTAGTTTTACGTGTGGACAGCTGTTAAGAAGAAGGGAAAAGATAAAATAAAGGATAAGAATGAGACATTACGGTAAAGTAGTATTTTCATGCATAAGCACAGAAGAGTGTTATTTTCTATTGAAACAACTCAGAAATAGCGTCCCAGAAAGCGAGTAAGCTATGTCGCTCGTAATTGCCCGCATTCATATCAGTGGTTAATTGCGATAGCAGAAGAAGACGGCACAGTATCAAGAGGAAGCACGTTGAACAATAGTAGGCACGTTACGAATACTTGTATGACTGCTGTCTGAGCCGGACATTAAGCACACTACGGTATTCAAATGTATTGTGAGTACTAGGTGTGAGTATTTTACTTAGGAAGCACGGGAGGATATTAAGATAACTAAAACTGGAAGGAAAATAGAAATAGAGATAAGTAAAAGTTGAAAATATTCAGCCGGACAGCGTTCATTTCAAGACCGAGTGGGACGCATTTTTTACCAAAAATTAACATATTTAACGCAAAAAAGCAGTCCCTCATGGAAAATATTTCGAGATGAGGCGGGAGAATTAGGTTCCCAACGCTTTACATTGCACGCATTCCGTGTTGTGAAGGGGAGGTAGATGAAAGTAGCGAGGATATCGTCCCCACCCTCAGATTAAGCTGATATGAGATAAAAATGATCCGTCGAGGCCGCGCTGAATGAAGAGAGAGAGGATTGGCACAGAGGGGGATACGGCTGGAGAAGGAGAGATTGTAGGGTACAGGAATTGTAGAGGGAGGTTTTCAGACCGACTGAGTAACACAAGAGAGGTGTTCCCAGAGATAGTGAAAGCACAAAAGCTGAAGCTTCATATGAATGCTTAGTAATTATTGACCAGTAGATACTAATACATGTGTGGTACTCATTCACACCTATCAGCAGGTTGAGAACGGGTGCTACTAACTCGTAGGGTGGAATAATTACGGCATAAGATAGGGAAGCAAAAACAAAAACTGAATGTCTTAATAATAGCCGTCATCAGGAAATGCGTTTGGTTTCCTTGAGATGTACTAAAAACCAATTATACAATACTTGCTCTTACCACACGTAAGTATCTAGTAAATTCCGGCATCTCATAATACATGGCAACTTTTTTAAGTGAATTAACGTTCAGATTCTTAACGAATAAACCTAATTTATTTCATTGATATCATCACACTTGGTACTCATGCATTAGAAAAATGGTTGTATTTGTTCACGCATATAAAATTATTTCACGCATCCTCATCTTTCCCTCATTGAGAAACATATTTTTAAAACAATTTTTGTCAGCAAATGCTAACAATTTATAATCATGTCAAGACGCTTCACCGACAACGAACATCGAATTTAATATAACAGTACTTAAATAATCTCGGGTTTAGACTTTTGGAGCTGTTGACAGATGTGAATGTGGTTTTAGAGTTTACTGCGTAAGGATTTGGTTCAACATTACTTCCGCATTGCAGCGAGCGTCTTCAGAAGTGACTCCGCACATGAAGACGTTCGACGCAACATGGAAGGAACGTCAAGCTAAATATGCCCAAAGCAGTAAGATTTTAACGCCACATAAACATTGAACGCGCGCAGAGATAATTAGCAAATTACGGATTCCAGAGCTACGGACTACTTCGGAGGGATTCGAGACCCAGTTCAGGTCAAGATCTCGCGGCAAATCCCTCTATTAACTAAGTTAAATAAAGGTATGTACTTGATAATACTAAATAACGAAATTTTTCAGAAGTTAGTGGCAAAAACTATAGATGACCCGATAAAAAATAGAATACTGGAGTCATTTCCTATGATTTCGAAAAAAACAGAACCTTTTTTTTCATTAATTTCGTCGGCGAAGGCCATATTTTCAGCGTCACATCTCCTCCAAAACTTAAACTTCATATTAGAGAGGACACTACGTCGCAATAGGGCTGTCCAACAAAACCAGAATTCATATTAGTCTTAATAAGATAGATTAAAAAGCACTGAGGGACTAGATGTATTATTTCAAGCAAATAGGAAAGAATCTGAAGAAACTGAAATTATATTGGATAACTGGAACAAAGAGAATAAATCGCAACACGTAGAGTGTATAATTGCATGCGCATTCAACATGGCTACAGGGGAAACCGGAGAAGGCGAGGAGTGATTCGGGAATTTGAAGGGGATGGGTAATCGGTTAGTCAACATGGGAGGAGGCGATATATGTGTAGCAGAATGGGTGAATGATAATCCAATGTTTGTCTCCGTGTGATGTGATTTGCTGCGTGACGCGTGCTGTGTCACCTCGCCCGCGTCGGGAAGGAAAGGGAGACGGAGAGAAGTACAGTACGTGGCAGGGGTTGATGGATGACAGCGGTTGGGGGATGTAGGGACGGGAAGGGGGTGGAGCGGAGACGAGATGGAATAGGGTTCCGGATGTGTGCGAGGGAAAGGCGAGGATTTCCAATCGAAAAGCCCAATCACGATTTCGCCCCGAGTGCTAAACGAGTGAATAGACCGAATCTAATGCACAAGCAAGCTTCACCCTGATCTGACGTTTACAGAAGCCTAATTTATCCTCTAAATTTATCAGATAAATAATGTTAATTAAACTTCCAGTTAATTAATGGATAAGGAAAGCTAATATTCAAAATATCATAGAGAGCTTACGGTTTGTAAAGGGATTAAATTTCATTGCAAAACGCATATTAACATCCAGGACCAAAAAAATGGGATGATGATCTATCTTAAAAAATGAAATTTTCAATTTTTTTAGTACGTTAAATATTTTGTGGTATTTTTGTGAGAGACGCAAATATGAAAAACCGGAATGCTAGAAGTGTAACAGGCATCAACCGAAGAGTGACACAATACAAAAAATCCACTTCGTTGAAAAGACGAACTTGGGTTTCAAAAAATAGGATCTCTAATTAGGATGTTGCTCCTGAAAATTTTTAGGGAAAGTGTCACGCATCATAAAAAAAGATGCAGTTATTCCGAGTGATTCCAAACATCACCATAGCCATAAACTGGCTTCTTTTAGATCAGCGACTCACTGATTGATGAATATACCTATGCCCCAGTCTAATTATAAAAAGGAACAGTCAATAATATGGTTAATAGCTAAAAGAAATGGTTTTGAGAAGACGCGTATTACAACATTGGTGGGAAAACCAGAGAAACAGAGAGCAATTCAATGCCTCATACCTCTTTCCTCTAGAAAAAACCGAAAGAGAAAATGGTATTCCCTCCCTTTCATCCCAAAAGTGTCAAACAAGCTCCGTAAACTCTATAATAAAACGGTTGGTGGGTCATTCAAAAACCCCCTCACACAGGCCAAAATGCTTTTCAATGTAAAAGATAAGTAAGTATGAAGATATGGATAAGTGTGGAGCATACAAAGTTAGATGTGACGACTGTGGTGTGGTTTATATTGGTCAAACGTGACGGAAATTTACGGACAGAGTTAAAGAACACAGGAATAAATTTGATAATGGCGGAGGAAATTCAAACTTTGCGGAACATTTATGTAATTTTAAACATTTTAGTGATTTTAATTTTGAGATTTTACATGTACATGACAAAGGTGTTAGACTGGATTTTCTAGAGCAATTTTAAATTCTTAATAGCTCATATGATTTCTGTTATGACCATTTGTTCCGGACTCATTCCCCCCTCATTAAGAAAGACCTACCCCCATCCCAAATGCATTAACAGTCCTGGCCACCTTATCAGTCCTTCAAAGTAATAACTCACGCACCTATTTTAAAAACACACCACCGATTGACGCAACCTTTTACCCCCGCCTCCCATTATGCCCAACCTATTTGTTCCTGACTTCCAACCATACATATACCCGGCCACCTGATAAAATTCTTACCCAGATGAAAGCATAGTTGTGGTGTTGAAAGCCGGGTCGGTTTTACTAAATAAATAGTGTGGATTAAAACATAAGGAGTTTTTATGATGAATGTTAAAAACTTCCACCAAGTAAATCCGGAGGTAATTACTTATGAAATGTCACGCTATACAGCTCAGAAAGATAGGCCATTGAAAAGCTGCAAGAGAAGAGATGAGAGGCTTTCGGGACTTAATGTTGGAGTCGGATGCTGAAGATGAAATAGAATGATAGGATAAGAAGTGAGGAAGAGTGCCGAATATTATTTTTCTTTTTCTTTTAGGGTGGTTCATGCCCCAAACATGTCTCATCTGCCCTGCTCCCTATTTACACTTATATCCTGTTATCTATTCTTAGTGACTCCAAACCATTCTCCTATCCCTCATTATATCATGCCTTGTTCTTCCTCTCCTCCTCTATCACTGAATTTTTCCTTCAGTATTTCTTAACAGATGGCAGTATTTCCTTGGCGTGTGTCTCATCTGGTTCGTCGTTCTCTTTTTGACTGTTCTCATTGTATTTATTTTCTTAGTTATTTTTTACAGCACTTCCTCACCATAGCCACATTTCAAATCCTTCTAGACATCTCTCCTCATTCCTGTTAACTGAACCCGTCTCTGCACTATAAAGCACAGCACTAAAATAAATCATTCTGCAAATATTTGACCTAAAACTTTGTTAATTGAATAGTCTTAGTAGTGGCTTAACTTTACTGAGGGCTGTCATAGAACCTAATAAATCATATCAACTGTGATTGATGGAACATGATTCTACACTAGGCATACGCCAGCCATCAAATATGCAATCCGTCATTAGAAATTACACTTAACTAACCATTAAGGATGATATTTGATGCATGCCTAAGTTACCAAGTAGTCATCTTGTAGTATGAGTGATTCATTTATATAGTTAATGAATTCACACAGCACCACTATGTGTTCGAAAGATGAAATAATAGTTCATAAATACCCACAAGAGACACAAGCACACACACCGAGTCATAACACTCATTATTCAGAGAACTCATTGACAAGGTCTCCAGGGAGTTTTCTCTTCCCTCACGCACCGAGACACAGAGTGAAAAAACAGCAAAGGCAATAAGCACACGTTCAAATGGGTTTCGGATTCCCTGCAGACATGACATTACCCGAATTAATCGGCATTCGAATTTTTGTTTTGAATGCCCAAGTTTCTAAAGTAGTTTCCTCATTATTTCCCATCACCACTGGAATGAATGCTCAAGTAATGGACTAGAAAATAAGCCAGCTAAGCTGGTTAAAAGAAATGGCAAGGCAATGTTATGATAGAACGGATGGCGGGAGAGGAAGGGATAGACCCAGAAAGTCATGATGGACTGAAGTGGAGTGTATATTCCTGAGAGAGAGGGTAATAAAAAAACAGCGTCTATGACACAATGCATAAATGTATTATATGCAAAGTGATAGAGCACAAGGGAGGAAATAGTTTAAACAAAGTCAGTTTACTAGACATAGTACCAATAATTAAGCCTCTATCACCGTTTTTTACCCTGTAATTGATGCCCATAATGAGCAAAATGCATTATTTATTTCACCATTTAGCACCCAAAATCTAGAAAAGAAGTTTTAAATGCATTCCTTCATTATTTTTTTAAAATCATATTCTACGAACACAATACAATATTGTCTTACCTTGAATCATTCCCTTTAGAGCAAATAAATTATGTAAAATAGGCTCCTACACCTCGTATTGTTTCGCTCCGTAATAATTTATTGATTATTATAACACTAATAGCACTAGTGCAGATCATGCAAGACCTTGTAGACCAGATTTAGTTAGACAACCTAAATTGAATACAATTGTAGCTTGATTAACATTTTGGGAATATTTGAGGATTCCGAATTAAATATATATGTTTCACCTTCCACCTTTCATTTGCTTCGTTATAAAGTTAAAATGAACACATTATTCCCTTTTAATTTATTTGTTTTAATTGCATGCCTAAAATTAATTCATACGAAAGGAAGATCAATTATTCGCGACAGATATTCTAATAAAAGACAGTTTCATTTGAAGTAAAACACTCTCCCTCCCTATGAAAAAGAGTGACAATCATTTCCTAGGAATTCTCACAGTAGCAGAAAGCAATTTTAGAAATAATACTTCCACGTAGAATGCGATTTTGCGTACATGTGTACGAGCATACATCTATACCTAACACAAAATACATGAGCCTCTTGAAAAAGGAAGCCATCCGGCACAGTAAATTACATAATGGACTGAGATAATGTTTTTATTGTATAGAGACTAAGCAGAAGAAGGTGCTGGGGAAAAAAGAAATGAGCAGGATGTCGCGGGTAGAGAGGATAAATGAGAGGGATACATCCCTGCTTACAGAGAAATGAAGTGATGGATGCGGGCCATTGAGAAAAGTTTCATTAAAACGAGAGGATCCATAAAAACGATGCCCTAAATGGGCCATCAGGGATTTTGAGCTTGTATAAATTGAACAATTTCGTTTTTTTCGATCTGAATACCTTCAATCTGGTAGCTTAATATAAACAACTAGAAAAGGTCAACCAGGACCAAAGATATAACAGCTCAGCCGAGAGATTTGAGGTACAGTTTCCATTAAGTGAGTATATACGTTTGACTGAAGTAATAATTTCTCATAGCTAGAGTATGTAGGGAATATCTGAACCAGATTCGAGCCCCAGAATAATGTGAATGAAATATGATTTTCCCATTCTATAGGAAGGTAAATTGTACAGGTTGCCACTCTGATGGCCTTTAATGTGTAATAAACTATATTTATCTATCTATTGAAGAATAAAACTCAGTACGCACTATTAGTTACGCATGCATCGGTATTATGGGTGATCAATAGGCAAGAAAAGCTACAGTACTTGAGATATACTAAGCATGGAAATCTCACAGAAAAAATATTTCTCCCCTTCTTTCAATGAGCAAATTTTTAACGCAAAAATCACCTCCACTGATAAACCTGACACCACCTCCTTACGACAATTTGTCTGGCTTTGCAGCGGGGGAGAACCACTAACTCGAGAGTTTTCCGCGTCGTCCCGTACGAGCAGAGGGCTGGTAATGCTGGATACGGGAGACCTCATACCATCCTGTGGAGGGCCGCACCAATTTCTTATCTCAAGCGAGCGATGACACGTTGGTCGGCTTTGGGCTTGGCGCCGAGGAGGAGACAGAAATTACTGGAGACGGTGTTTTTAAGGGGTGGGGGAAGAGGAGCGGTGGTGTGTTCCATAGAAAAGTAGGAGGGCGGACTCTCTGCCGAAATGAAATTATGAACAATCTTCTAGACCAATTCCCGAAAAGCTGAGACGGCACTTCATTGTCGGAAGGAATACTCCGCCGCTGCCTAGCGAGAAACGGGGAGCGGATTCCATCGGGAATAAGGGGCACACGATACGTGACGCCTATACCTCTTCCGATCTTTAAGCCGGCCTTAAACATGGAAGTTACTTCAATGATAGTATCTTTATTACTTGTTTGCAAGGGGTACTTTTCGTGAGTACGCACGTAGGTACTACTACGCCAGTTGGCAGTCGTGAAAAATCGTTGTTGACCGTGGTTGATAACAGAGAGGAAAAATGAGTGGTTACTACCTTATCTCCAGGTAGATTTTTTATAGTACGATAAAATTAAATCCCACTCATTGGTTACCTGATAAAATGGCTACAAGATGGAATTATAAATAAATAATATAAACAAATAAATTTGCAGTATCATGACATCTTACATGTATAAATATTTGTTTGGTACCAGAAAACACTTGTAATGCTACATAAGGTGAAGACTTCCCGCAGTTATTTTCCATTCTCAAACTTGATGCATTTAATTCATATAATTTGAAATGGAATGTACTACATATAAATTTATAAAATTAATTAATGCCTGTGGAAAATGACCACTGCAATGGAGAAAAAAGAGAGTCACATTTTATAATTTTATAAATACATACATTTTATGTTTACTTCTTCAATCCATATCTATAGTAACAACCGGAAGTAAGTTGCTAGCAAAAAGATGCTCTATTATCATACTTGAAACAGCCATACTATTTTTTTATCGAGTGAGGTCAAATTTGATGCGTAAAACCGTCTTGATGGCGGTGAAGGAGATACGTTGTGACTAATTTTTAACAATGTCACATTTACTATTTCCAATATCACAATAGCATATGGAAAATGCTTGTGACACAGCAAAATCATAATAGGGTCAACGCGGTAGATTAACTGAGCAGTTATATGCCAAATTTCCAGTTTTTGAATATTTATTTAGACGTTCCGTTTTTGCCATTTTGAGCACAGGAATTTTTCCTCTACGGCTACATCTATATCAACATACTACCATGAGAGCCGCCCCCCGTGGGATGTGGCAGGGATGTGGGGACACCAGCCGTTTAAAGATGTAAACAAAAAAGTTTTCGGAGGAGAAATGGCTAAGTGTATAATGGGTGAGTTTAAAGTGTAGATCAGTTTTAACTGAAGTCACTTATTATGCTTTGAAAGAACGCACTTTTGTAGATATCTGTTTGGCAATGTATCTCTACTATTTTATGGTATCTGACGGACCAAGTGAAGTGGTGTGGCGTCAAAATTATATTCATTCTATCAACCTTAAATACACTTTTCCAGAATTACTCAAGCAAATTAAATTTAGCGGACGGTGATTAGAAGTAGAAATAGAGAGAATATTGGAATCAAAATTGCAGACACCAATAAAAATGTACCTCGGACGAACGAAGGTAAAACAAACACGGAACAAAAACAGGCGAGTGCGGATCTTTGAATGGGATAAGGAAGAATAATGCGATGCATTAAATTAAACCTAGGATATAAATCCTGATTATATCGCACGTAAAGGAAATGTAAAACATGGACGTAAATGGTGCATAAAAGCTTATAAGGTAGACATTTGCCAACTCATTATATATCCAGAGTTACATCCAAACTCAAAATTTTCTGATAACTTTCTTTACCGCTATTCATAGGATTAACCTTGGATTCCTCAACAAATAGTCACAAAGATTTCTTTTCCATTTTGATCACAAATTAAGGTGAAAATTTCACGTTAAAAAAGTCTCGACATTTAAGTGCCCATTGAAGTACAGATAAAAGTTTGGTCTAAAAATATATATTTTAATAAGACCTTTTTTACCTAAAACCAAGCTATTATTCAATATCGCTACATTGTCACAAACACGTTGAATAAAAATAAGAATTTATAAAAACAGATTAGCAAGGCCCAGGACTCAAATTAGACAAAAGCGGATCCCATAAAAATTCAGAGGACGTTCACCAGTACACCCACCAGTACAACTAAACAGTGGTTAGGTTCTAAGTTGCTGGGATGTACAGTGATCCGGATCTGTCTTAGCACATGATTAGTTCAAAATACGGCAAAAGCAACATAAGAATCCTTATTTTTATTTGACACTTTCTCTAATATTTATTGTTTCAAACTGATATCGTCTTAAAACGTATCATTAAATAGAACCTACCAATGACAACGTATCTTGCACCCAACAATATGTTAACACTTAGAAAAATTTTAATGGTCTACCATTAAGATTGGGCAATTATTTCAATTATATCACTTATTCTATCATCAAACGATAGCTATCGAGCGGAGTGATAACTAGAGCAAAGATGTTTCACTAATTCTGGATTGATGAGGCCAAAATACCGACATTTTTTATCATTACTATATTTTAATCAAAAACCAATGTTTCAGCCAGGACTTAAAAGACATTAAAACAAATTAGAGAAAAATATCATCTTTAATTAATGAGAAGTTAAAATTAAACCTCGTTATTACACATTTAACTTTTACGAGGAAAAAACAGACATTGCTCCTCAGTCAGAATTTGTTCCTCCATTAGAAAATATATATTTCCTTCAAAATGGACCGCTGTTGTCGGTCCCTCAGGTGCCTTTATAAAATTTAATACGTATTTAAGAAACAGGTTGATGTTTTTTTAGCTCAAGCCGGCAATTTAGACCTCAGAGTAGATAAAAAATGCTCCTTAAAATTTGCCCCTGACGTCCCTAGCCGTTTCGTTTCCCCACCATGCAGTCATTACTGTTGTGTGTAATTTATAGCTATGGTAATATCACTGCCATAAAATTCCTTGAAACAAAACTTTAATTACCAATCTCAGAAATTTGTTGTATACATTGTACTACAAGAGGGAATTTTATCGCAACTAAACAAAGACATTCTATTGAATCGGCACTTGGAGAAACTAAGGAACTGTGGTGAGTTCAAATTGTTTTTTTAAGGGAGGATGCAGGCAATTAATGGCGTTGCTAAATAAGCAAAGAACTGGAAAAAGAAGTGGGAATACGTTTTCATTTAACGTTGAAACAGTTTCCTCTAAATACCACGCTTTTATAGCCTTTTCGGAATCGGCCGGAATTCTTGGAATGTTGAAGACACAGAGACGGAACGATTTTAACGGTAGATAGTTATTTCTGCCGAACTAATTTCATAAGATTCACGTACAGTCTACGGAATTAACTAAATCAGTTAATGCGAGCATCTAAGGAATCATTCATGCCACGCCAATACTTAAAATCCAACATATACTACTGGACTTGTTCACATTGCACTACTCTTAATTAATGCAAGACATAGGTACTGATCACAATTGCTATCACACAGGAAACAAGGCCTGTATTTGCTACAAACTTAAAAAAATTAGGGTTATAAGTATATATTTCGCAACCCATCGTAACTATTCATAAAAAATTCCATTTCAATGGGCAATATGAGCCTATACACCGAAAACCTCACACACACCGAAAGTATTCTGCGGTATTAGATCACATGGTATGTGCCTTGGCGAAATGAAAGGCAAATAGCTTATCGTCAACAAAAAACATTTACCTATGCACAGGTTGACCTTTTATATATTTGCAATAATATGGACCAAATATTTTCCTTCCTTCACCAAATCATTAAATATTCAAACTCTTATGTATTATATATTTTTAAAATTTGTTTATATTTTTGGTTCGTAAAGTCGGCGCATTGGTAATTTAAAAATGATCTAAGATGACTTCCTGAGGTATTCGGCAAACCAGGCACACACGGAACATTAATACGTTCAATGTTTTAAAAATATTTGATTTACGAACCCGGACTATGAAATACCCTTGCAAGGAATGCAACATAACACATATCGGTATCGCTCACGTGATCCAAAAGTTCCACACTATCTCATTCTTGAGCAGATACGATCTTCCCATCACAGATTATCAACTCTGGTTCATGCGACACTTGTAGTGATGACATCTCGAGTCCTTTCCATCACAATCACCTAGACATTCATCGACCGATACCATAGGATCCGGAATCACAATAAAGCGGCGAAACTTATCAAGGAGGGGGAATTTTCCTCCGGCCGAAGGGCGACCAATTGTTAGCCAGCGTTGTAATTCCCCCATCCAACTCTGGGAACGCCATTGAACACGTGCGCAGCTGGCGATCCACGCTCAAGATACAAGCCTCAATGCGCAGAGGAATTTTGGAAAGGGATCGAGGACTAATTTGAAAAGTGACGTCACATGGGGAAGTGGGAAGAGAAAGAGGGAGAAGCCACGGAATAAAATGGTTCCCTTAATCTGTACCACGATCGAGTGCGGGAGTTAGTTCGGAAAATTCCCGGCTTTCGGAGGATATGGGCGGACGTTATTCTCTTCGTGCTCAGGAAATGGCCACGAAATGAAAGGGCGTCGGCTTGGGTGGTTTTTGGCTTGAAAGGACGAGCGAACGAGGATTGGAAAGCGTGGATATGAAAGAGGAAGGACGGCAAGAGAAGGGACGAAATAGGCGAGGAGAATGATAGGGTGGACGAGCACGTTATGAAAGCCGAATCGAGAGAAGCAGTCGCGATTTTATCCGCTATGCCGTAAGTAAAATTGCGAGAGATTAGCTTAGTGAAACGAACAAAGACCAGCTAGGCGATATATCGCACAAAGGGTTAAAAGTCTTGCCTAGTTGCGATCGAGACATTTTATTTTTCGATCTTCAGCAATTCGCTTCGGTTAATAACTGGCTGATAGAGAGCTTTTTTTCGTAACTTACACACCATCTCTCAAGAGCTACATGAAAATTAACCTAACCCTTATAAAATAAGATTCTCAGATATTAATATTAGGGAAATTCTGGTCTAGTTAAGCATATTGAGCAAACAATTTGAAAACTCCTGACTCGTCCATCTCTTAGATTGTCCAACGATACAAGTGTTATTTGATGATTTCTGATAAATAACCTTCGAATGTAATTTACGAATTAATTTGGCTGAAATACCCATATTGAAATCATTGACTCTTTGCCACAAATATATAACAAAAGCTGAAAATCGACTGATTATACTTTTATGCATGGATTGAGCAAATATGCAGTCTTTTATCAGATTCCGATATTAGAACTTGATCTGATGCTGAAACAAGCAGAATGTACCAGTGACAATTTGTCGTGACACTAGCATTAAAAATAATGAATCGTGAAAATATCATAAGTATTCGCAACATCATTTATTATGAAAATGAAAATTGGAAAACAATTACAATGAGCATTCCATTTTACGTTATACTTTTAGAAGTTTTGAGCTATATTACATGGTATAAAAAATACTTAAGTTTTTTGGGCCATTTATTTCAATTACAATCCATTTTTAGTACTTTGTTGAGTCAAAGAAGGAAATTTTCCCGAATATTTACACAAAAATACTTTTTTTTCGCACGTATCCCAAAATATTAAATATTCTGTAAATACTAATAATCATCATAATTTTTCGAACATACTCCGGGTGCACATCGAATATCGGTATTTTGGCTCCCTATTTTCACTATCTTCACAATAGCATTTCAAAACTTTCAGCTGAAGACAATATTTTGGCAGAGCAAAATAATAAACACCGCTGCAACACAAGACTCGGTGATCATGTTGATTTCTCTTACTGCTGCTTTTCGATAAAACTGTAGGCGGAATTTTCAGTTATATAAGCTTCAGTCGATAACTCTATATTGGTTTTATGCCGCACCAATACTGATTAAAAATATTCCCATTGACCGATTAAAATTGTCGTTAAATTTACAACACGTCGCAAGCGGTGGGCATTGGAAAGATAACTGCCTTTTCAAAAGAGCAAGCCATATGCCGAATCGGTATCAACTGCCCGATGTTACTGCGGCTTCCATAAAGAAGATGCTGGATACGGCAGTAGATAGGGTAGCAGTGACTCATAGTTCATCGCTACCAGTAGAGTATCGAATTGAATCCCGATCAACACAATTCTTTCCCCAAACAATGAATGAGGTATGTTAAAAAATGTAAATGGCAACTTTGAAAATCACGAGAGTTAGGCATTTATTGAATTTGGATATCGCACTCTTCATGTCCTTCGGGCATTTGTGAGATTCATAAATGTATCCATTATATATAGCCACTATGTATACGCTATGCTTTACCCCGCCGGCCCCGATGGCGGCGGGGTAAAGTCCTCGCCAGCTAAACTGAGGGTCGTGGGTCCGAATCCCGCCTGGGTGGGTTTGTCACCACCCAGGTCAAGTTCTATTGGTCTGGTCCCTGGAAAATCTGATGACAGGCTTGGCAGCCTATCGGGAGTCCAAGGACATGCGGGCCAACAGAATCGTCCGGCAAACAAGAGTATCTGAGTATCATTTTGTCAGGTTTATTATTTCTGCGTGGTAAACAAGTAGCTTTATTTTATATTAATTACGATTCGTGATTCGTTTCTGCGTACATTAAATTAGCTGAACAAATACGCATCAATGAAAGGTATTGAATATCAGAATGGTTTCATTACATATTAAGCATTACAAATACTGTTACGAAGTTTTCATAATTGTAACTTATAAAAATATTTTTCAAACAAAAACTAACTATACAAATATATATGTCCTTTTTCGGCAAGTCTATCACTATTGCAACAGTCCGATAGTCTTAACAATTCATTCTGGGCGAAATGTTCGTTCAATCCTATGACTGGTCTATCGGTAAGAAGCGCTCTTGGAAGAGGCTTCGACTTTATTCACAAACATCTACATGCACATACTACCTCCGAGCCGCAGAATTTACGTGCGGAATGGGGTGTTAGGAATTCACTATTCATCCGTGTAAAGGTGTAAAGGAGAAAATTGTTGAGAGGTAGAATGGTGAAGTGTATTTTGCGAGTGATAAGTTTCGAGTGGAGCTCAATTTTTCTTATGGTCACCTCTAACGCGAAGGAAGAACGGATTTTTGTACCTATCATTACAGCAATGTTTCTCTAGCTTTATCATTTCTGTCTGGCCCAGATCTGGAGCAAGGTCAAAATTATATTCCGTTTCTCACTGAAGCAAACCAATTCTGGAGTTATCAAGCAATCTAAGCCTATCGTGCAGCCTCCGATACTCCATCCAGTTCCAACCTAATTCTTTTACAAGCGGTGAAACACTACATGTTCTCTCGTAGCAGTTTTTTTACTCTCTCGTTTTAGTCTCGCAGTAGTTTTCACGAAGCGCGCAGCATTTCTTTGTGTTCTTTATATTCGGATTCAATCTTTCTATGCCGGGTCCCAAATGTTTGTAATGCATAGCCTAACTAGAGCGAAGTAGAATCTGTTTTAACTTCTGCATCTGAGGACATTCCCTCAACATATTTAATAAGGCAATGTCGCATATGTTTTTCAAGCGTGTTCTCCTATTTTTTCCACTTACAGCATATAACCGAGGATGTAACAGAATATTAGCGAATTATCTAATGCAATGTATAGACTCTCACTCAAAACAGTGGTAACTATTTCGAAGATATAACTGTTTACGTAACAACTAAATGGATTTAATCCATCAAACAACGGCACCAACATTCCTATGCGATGGCACGAACTGACACTGATGAAAATAATATTTATTTCATTTTGAGCTCTGATCATTGATAGTATCACAATTTTTGACGCGATATCGTTAAAGAAAATATATTACACGAGAAGAAAACAACACATACGGAAAAATTCACCATCCAAAAACCCAGCTTGTCTTCATTTCCGGTTTTGTGACAATTTACTAAATTATGTATTCAATCTTCTCTTAGTGCCTCATTCCACGAGTTCTACGACAGGTACTCACGGGAAGGAGAGGGCTTGGGAGCGAACACCGCGGTATAACCAAGAATGCGCCCTGGATGTACTTCAGTTTGAGCTAGGACCAACTAAAAGGATTCGGCGAGTGGCGAAAGTGAATGAGGTCAGGTAGAGAGCAGGGTAAAAGGTTCGCTTGTTTAAAGGGTTCTTTTCCCGTCCCACCCCCGAGAACCTCCGCACTCCTCTCTCCGGCGGCAATGGGATTACATGCGGCGAGGCCATTAACTCACACTGGACCGATTCATTCGATGCGAAGGGCAGAGATGGAGGGATTTCGGGAGCAGAAAGAGAGCGGCGAAGAGGAAATGAGGGAGCGGTAGGAACCTGAGGGAAAAAGCAAGCAAAGGGAAACAGTGGGAAACATGGGGCACATGAGATACTGGGCGTGGCCCAATAACTGGTACTTCTATATACATTTTAGGTACACCAGTGTAAACTGGTACTAAGTCATATTTAGATAGACTTGTACTGAAGTACATTTACCTTAAACTGCACTTTTGAATACAAAATAAGTTCTTCGGTACAAAATAAAATAAGCGCGATCTCTCTGCTTAGACATATAATGTGGGTTTTGCTCAGCGATCGGGAAAAATATATGCAGTGGAGCCCTTTAGTTGCTTCAGTAGCTCACAAAAGAATACCCCCGTATAACCTCGGTGATGAACACTCTGGCGAAACGCATTTACTTTAATGTATTCTGCCGGCTAATGATTGCCACTGGTAGAGAGATATATAATATTCAAATGCTTATCCGTTTACTTTTGATTACCCAATACCTACTCCCACACTCCCCCGTTTTCAAGAGATTTGCACACTATTCACTTAATTATTTATTTTCACGCACCAAACATTGACATTTAATGCCAATTTAGTCCACCCTAATTGACTACATCGGATTTTCAAACACCGACTACCACATCGGGTTTTAAGTTCCAATTTAACATCTTGATCACGGAACACGAACCACATTTTTACTACTTAGTTGCCCACGACAGATGCATGGCTATCAAATAGCCACACATCCATAGCTTGGTTTCAAATGCTGTGCATCATTGATTCGTTATTCCCGTAATTTTTCTTAAAACATGTAACATAAGTTATCCAAGGATGCTCAACCGCATAAAATCAATGGTTGGCGAATTCACTTTGTGGAAATTATGATTCATGTTAAAAATGAAACCACTTAGTTTTCTCCACCAATATATTTAAAACAAAAATCAACCGGTTTCGGCCTTTTCAGGCCATTATCAAGATTACAGAGTAAAATACCCAAAGACAGCACAGATTATATAAGAGATCTCAAGGAGAGGGAGGTGGCTGAAATATTAGGGGGGGAATGAGAGGTGATTGGGCAACTGCAACTGCTCAACCGCAACTGTGAGAGTCTACACACATTTTAAAGTCCAACATTTTTCCGAATTGATTTATAAAAAATGACCTGTCTTAGCTAATGTAATGCGTTTGCTATTGAAAACCATAAATAATACCCAAAATTCTAATTATTCCACGAGTGTATTTCAAATTGACACTTTTTTCGGCCATAGACGCCGATCGTAGCCCCATTTCTGAGGAATTACTAAATACTTCAACTATCGCAGTAATTAGCTGTTAACTCAAAAAATACAACGCTAAGATACAAAATCTATAATTTTAACCATTTTTCTGGAACTTTTCGTTTCTTAAAAAACTTTCCCATGAATAATGCATTTATACTAGATAAAAATGATTTTTAACATGTGTTTCTTTTCCCATTTCCCTGCTGATATCAATGCAATTCTAAGTTCAACTTGCCCAGTAACTTGTTCAACTTGCCCAACTTGTCTGTTCTGGTCAGGTTCTGTAGTTCACATATATTAGAGAATATATTTACTGTTCATCCATTATGCAAGTGCATCCATTATGTAAATAAAAGTACATGTTTGTCTTTCCACGGTGGAACTATCTTTAAAAATTCTCAGGCCAGTGCTATGGACGAATAATGCAAATCATTCCGTGTGAAGCTGTGAACTAAGGCTCAGTGCATTTAATGCTCAGGACATTTTCAATTCTACAAAGGCTAGGCATTCATGCATATTATTATTTGAAATCTATTTATTGTGAAAGAGCATCCAATTTTTGGTGGTTTCAAAATTATAAACATGAAACTTCAAGGATTTTTTATTTAAACATCTATCATTATGTAAAAGAACGTCTTCGGGACTGAAAAAGGCTAGCATGTTGTCATTTCGTCGTCTACTCGCCTGTCTCTTAGAGCACGTAAGCCATATTTTCAATAACTGACCGTGATAAATAGAAAAGGGTTTATGTTGTCGGTGAAAGAATGAACGTAGATAAGTTTAAGCATTCTTTGATTTTCAACCATCGGTCACTATGCTTGATTCCCACAAATTTCCGTCAATTTTCATTTTAAAACCGTCAATTTTCATTAAAATGGCGTTTAGAAGGTTTTCTAAAGCATCCCATATATATTTTATAGGCAATATAATTTATAGTTAAAGTAGGAAAGCAAAAATATTTCCAAGCATATGAAATCGAGAGTTATAATAAATTTATTAATAGAGCTACGCACTATTTTCATAGAATAAAGAAGTTATATCCTCATAATTATTACGTGGAATGACAAATTGACTCTTATTAAAGTATATTTACTTACATTTTTAAAAAAATCTGCTTTTGAGGTACGCTTGATGTTTAAGGATTACAAAAGAACCAAAAATTGTTTAAAATCAGACAGCTCTGGTATTTGTCTCCCAGTGCTTTTTATCGACCCATTCGGAGAGCAAATGAGTAAGATATTTGTATGTCCATCACAAAAATATCTCTCACTTTTTGCATTTATGCCATTGACTGAGTGACGTTGAGTCCAAAGAAATAATTGATCGCGTCCACGGGAAAGTATGATAGCGAACGGGCATGGATTAACACATACAGAAAATACACAGACCATGAAAGCAGGCTTTTGATTGGTATTCACAAGAGTGTGATAAGTACCTGGTATTGTATCGTAACTCGTTGTAAAGGAGGGAGTTAGAGTAAGAGATAGAGTGAGAGGAGGGAAGGATGGAAGATAGTATATTCCGTATATAAAAGGGGTTTTCAAATGGAACGGGCAAAATTAATTGGCATCGCATGTTAACGGTATTCCCCTGGGGGCGGGAGATCCGAGAGAGACCTAATGGGGTGGACATGTGAGGGATAGGACAGGGAGGGGGAAGGAGGGGAAGAGAGAGACGCCCGGTTTTGTCGTCGACGGCAGTGGAGGGGAATTGTTTGCGGTTTGGGGGGAAAGGGTGTCGGGAGATTATGGACCAGAGGGTGGGAGGGAACGAGGAGAGGAGGGGGGAAGTGGTAAAGTAGTCCTAATGGAAGGGCGAAGCAAGATGGGAGGGAGAGGAATTAACTGGAGGCGGGCAAAAACGAAGTGTGGACGGATATACAGAGTGAGGAATCGAGTGGATGGGTAGGTCACGGCGAAAAAGCATGCAATGCGTATTGTGGCGAGTTGCAAGAGATTTTGGTGGCCATCCATTCACTTTAGGCGCTGTTCGTTCCAGGACACAAGAGCTGCTTATTATTCATTACATAACTTGAGTACAAGGCACGGTGCACTTCGAAATAGATCGGGATTATAGTATAAGTGCACTGGAGGAGAAAACAACCTTGATAGCCATATCCTCCGTTGCTGTTGATATGTAGATTTTCAATAAAGGCGCCAAACAAAGGTAAAATAAAATGTTAGTTAGCTTTAGTCACTCTCCTTTCATTTACATAGTTACAATTTATTTTAAAAAATTATTTAAAAACCTATTGATAGGGCAAAATGTGGCTAATTCGACCGCTGTGAAAAAACAGAAGGGTTCCAATCGGCAGGCTTACACAAATTTCCTTGGCGCATCATTCAATTCATCGTCCTTCGTGTGCAATAAATGGATCTCTCCATTGATTATAGTGTGGTGATCCCTTCAAAATTCACTGTAGCATTTTTCTCCCATTATTTTCAGAACGTGCAAAAACAATTTGAGCTGAGTTAATGTGCGCTGAACTATCAATTAACTTCAAAAATCGTATCCGCGCTTGCCCTAATTGAGTTAGATCCAGTGATGGCGTGTAACATTCAAAATGCAGTTCTTAATTAATCTTTGTGTGAAAACTTTACATTTTTAATTCATATTACCAACGAATTAGACTTTACACATAGAGATGCCCGTGACTGTGGAGTAGCGGAAGTTTACTAAGCATTTCGCCAACGCACAACGTTCCATTCAAGGTCATTGACGTACGCTGATGAGTTTCAATCTGCACTCAGAGTAACGTATGGAAGCGCAAATTCTCCAGCAGTGTAAAAGTATCGTAAAACGAGGTGAGAAGAATGAAGTAACGAGTGTTATGAAGGAATTTTTGGAGGTGGCAGCAACAGTAACACGGCGGGAGGATGAGCAAGAGCTTGGCAGAGAGATGGAGATAACAGGAATTGGTATGAGGGTGAGTTATTAATGACGATCGGTCTGGGAAGGAAATCGTGGAAGGACAAATTGCTTTTATTGGACAACAATTTCGACGCTATGCCTTTATTTTTTAACTATCGCACATGACCCTGTTATCGAAAAGCTATAACCAGCATATCTCACGAGTGCAACGCCGTTGCCGTCAATTTACGACGCCGTTGAAGGGATTTCCAAGAAACGTGCTTTTGAATGGGCATGATTAAAATGAATGTTTGTTTTAAAAATGCTTCCCCAAGTTGTAACTTTTCAAAATTTCTCAGACAGTTTTAGGAGATTAATTAAGCATAAAAAATTATTTGCGATCAAATAAAAAAAAAGCAATCCATCAGTAATGCTCAGATGGAATCAGCAGGAGTAATTCATGAGAAAATGTAGGAAGGTAGCATTCGGAATGCGCAAATGAGTACGTTTTATCGTTACTAACGATGCTTTAACAGGATAGCTCTAATTATTTTACCAAATAATAATAAATTGTTGACCCTAAGTACTAATAAATATTTTATGATCATATTTCAATGATTTAGAATATTTAAAGCAACAAAGTATTATCGGAAGCGTTTACTTATTATCGTATTCAGTCAAAAAAAAGACTCCGAAAATACTCACCTATGATGTTCTCTCGCGAAAACTAATTGCTTCCTACAATTATAAAATATGACTGAATTGAAAAGAGGTTTGTTCATTTACAAATTACCCTCGGAGAACCTATTAAAACTCCGCAGGAAAATTAAAATATACTCGATTAAACCGAGAAAGAAGTGGGACCGATTATGGAAATAAATACGAAAGAAAATAAGTACATATATCAGATTTTTAGGGAAACGGGAATCAGAAGCTATATTACAGAGGTGAACAGTGGTTAATTGTAGAAAAAAGGGAAAAAATTGACTATTTTCGAAAAAATAGAATTGAAACATAGAAGGAGAGACGGACATTTGAGAGAAATAAGAAATACATTCTTCGGTATGCAGATGGAGCATGAATGGCAAGATTAAAACTTGATTATTGGTTTACGCAGACGATTGTTAAGTTTGAATGCTGATATGCTCTCAGAGGAAACAACAATATAACTAATTAGCATTAAAATCTGATATTTACCATGAATTTGCTATTTTAACATATTTACATAAAGGGGAATAATCATTGTCTCCTTTGATGTTCATCAGGTTATTTCAAAATCCACACAGCACCTCAGTCCACATTAAGACGGTTTTACACAAGGTACTTTATTACACAATCCGGTTAAAGACCGGAAGCGGGGTGAAGACACGAAAATTTAGAATCTGGAAGGAATGGCGCACCAACGACAGAGGAAGGGGGACGACGGTGGTTGGTTCATGTACAAGGCACTAGTTGGTAAAACCAGATAGTACTTAAACCATGATTCCGACTTTCACCCCCAGTTGGTTACATTACTATGAAAAGATTCACTGATTACATCAACGGTTACGAGAAATGGCTAACGCTTTGCTACGGAAAATTTGATAAGCACCTAGGGTTGGCAAGGCGTTTCCTAAGGGCAGAGAAATTGTAGGTGGTGTCCACTTCGCGGAGTGAAGATGGTAGGAATTAAAATACTTTTTATAATCTTTTGGATTGCTAATATTCAAAGGTGCAACGAACAAGGTGATAGTTTCCTCAGTAAAAATGTAAACTAAAATGCCAAGTTCTTGCAATTTCTGTTCACCAAGTTGTGAAATAATATGCTTCGAGTAAATCGGCCATTAGACTTAAAAAGTAACTCTGGCTAACAGGATTATGCTTTTATGGCCCCAACATTATGGATATTTATGCTCTGGGAACCTCACCTCATATTTTATCACATTACTTGCAGAAATTAATCGCATTGCAATGGTTTTGAAAAGTCAGCTACATAGGTCTTCAATACCCGATGTTGGGCAAACCGAAATTGAAAGACTTCTTTTTACATAACGTAATTGCTTTCATTATTGCAATTGCATATATCTAATGATGATTAATAACGATATAAGTTGCGTTCTTGTCTCATCTAAGTTAGTTAAAACAATCACGGCACTTATCTTGGTCGCTCTCTCCTCCAAATTACGAAGAGAGTACAGATAATTTAATATCATTCACTCAAATGAATACTACATGATGCTGTAAACCTAAAGCAGTGGATCCGGAACATAATTTGCTTGATTTCCCACCTTGAACCATAATTCAGAATATCATTCTCCCTCTCCAAAATTAATAATTATGCAATTTAGTGAATGAAAACAATGCGCGTCCCTAAGAACGAATTTTAATCAATGGCGTTTTATAAATTTTATTTCTTTTTCTATTCCACTGAGAATTCTCCACTGGTTGAAAACTCCCGATCTGAAAGGAGAGATATCTGCTATCAACCCATTCCAATTAGATAAGAGGCGAGGAAAGGCACGAGAGAGCGTATTGTTTCCGCTGAGGAAGGAGTGAAGGCGAACACGCGGAACCCTCAAGGGATGTTCCAGCTGGCAGCGGGAGCGATGAGACAGCAAAGATGTCGAAGAAGAACGTTCTTGAGTGGATTGTAAACAGTGAGAAATCCGCGCTACCAAGAACTAACAGCAGCAACCGTGATGATTTTAAGAGTAGGTGTGTGTTCGCGGACATGAATGTGAGAAGGCATCCACCCGTGCCCTAATCCAAAAGGAATTAAACTCCAGAGCGGGATGATATATGTATTTCCGTCTCTTTGGCTTCTCGGCGGAGCGCACATTCCACTTCCGACGCCGTCGCGACGTCTCGAGCGCTGTGTCGAGTTCAGCCGAGCGTTGATTCCCGCCGAGGCGTGCCGGGTGTTGAAATCTTCTCTCGTGCGGTTTGAAGGAGGCGTTAACAAGGAACATTGCCTCAGTTAGCAAGGGCGGGGAGTGGGGAAGGGGGTTAAACGAACAGTAAAGTTCGCAACTCTACACGGTAGTGTGAACTAATTGCATCATAATACGACGATTAGCGATAAAAAATGAGAGAATGAGGTAACTTGATGCTATTAAATAGGCACTTTTGTAGTAAAGAACAACCCACGAGTTGCCCTAGACTACAAACGTTTTCAACAAGACGTTTCAAAACAAGAATTCATCTGTATGAGGTCAAAAATCGTAATTGGTGATGTCTATGTACTGCGGACATATGACGGGCTTCGAAAAAGTCATTTCCAACATAATTATAGTGGAAAACATTTACTAATAATCATAGTTATCTTATTTTAACGTTTTGGTTTTTACAAAAACAATAAATGCTAGGGCTACTACAGTCTTGAGACTCCCTCTTCCTTTAACAATGTTCATGTTACTATTAACTGAAAGGGACTGCTGTGTAATACCGTGCCATTCTCTTTAGTCATTTTTTTTAAGAAACATATTTCAATATAGTAATGCTTAAGGTTCAAACATACTAAGGATTAGGCGTCAAACAAGCTAATTTGAAAAAAAACTCGCCGAGTGAATTTAATCATACTGCAATATACAAATATGTGTGAGTTGATTATTCCTTCGCAAGGTCGAGTAAGAATTAAAGAGGTATTATTTGTTCCAAAAGGATTCGCCAGTAAAACAAAATGGAATAGATATTGCAGAAAAATCATGCTGGAAATTCAGCAGCTGTTATTCAATTTAAATATCGGCAATAAGATAAAGATGCCAGGCATAAACAGGAAAAGTTGCGAGACCTAAGTTTTTTTTATTGACCGCTGGAGCCCAAAAGTTGGTTTCAAAGTGGTTCTATATAGAAAATAACCCAAAGAAGATATTTCTAAGCGCTTTATACCAAGAGGTGATGGAAGGTATACAGAGCAGGAAGAAAATTACAAATTCACCGCAATTTGCAATGCAATATGCAGTTTCAGAAGAACTGAACTAATTTCTTGTGGGACAAGTTTTATGTTACTCCACGGCGGAGTCAACTACATGAGAATTTTGAATAATAAACATTCTCATTTTAACAATGATCCCCATTAATTTTATCAGACACTTTAGAGATGTGTGTTTCTTTGGATGAGGATGCATTTCAGGGGGATATTTAATTTGGTGAATAAGCTGAAAGTAAGAAATTTGATAACATGTAATGTTAAAAATTTTAACTGATGAATTTGCATTGATGAAGAAATAAAGAGTCAAATGAATAATTCCCATCCCATATTAATCATTCTCAATAAATTTAATTCGGTTGAATTACAATGAAATGCATTAAAAAGAATCTTTTCAGTTCAAATTACCGTAAACATAGAATTTGCTAAATATTCATGGAATGCTAAGCGCAAAATCAGATATCACAATTATGTGAGTTCTCTCATATTGCAAGCATTTATCATTCACCAAATATTCATGAAGAACACAATGATGTTATTAGCAATCACAGTAATGTGAGCAACCTCAAGTTTCAACAAGAATGAGTTAGTTTGTTAATATTTGATAAAAGGCATGAAAAGTACATCGAGCTTTCAAAATGTAATTCACTGAAATTATCCTCAATACCGAATATTTTTAAGCAAGAGAAGTGATTGAATTTTTATGACCTGCAGTTCTCTCATTCAGATTTCCTTCATGTAGGTGTAAGTAACATACAAATCAAAAATATCGATGGCTTTCGGTTAAGTACTGAGTACATGACGCGCCTCTGTTATGACCGCGATGAGAGTTGTTTACCCCATTTAGTTCAAATCAAAATAACTTTCCTTGGTCTATAGTGTAGTCCAACGTAAAAACCAGAATATCTCTGGAAATTGATCGACTGTCATGAGTTGCTTCATGTGGACATCAGAATGATATTCATTCTCTCAAAGTCGCCCTCGCTCCTCTTCTTATATTCGCCCATTTAAAAAAATATTATTCCGCTAAAAGAGTTTTGAAACGGTCAAAAAATTACATTCAGTTCAGCAGACAATACGTGAGTTTACAAAAAGAGAAATATGGAGGCAAAACTGTAAAAAAAAACAATTTATGAAAAATATTTCCGACCTCTCCTTTGCTCTTCGGTCATTTGCTTTCTTCTTTTTCGAAGCCGACATCGGGAATTCTGCGGTTGCGGTGAGAGTCGGGTCGTTTTTTCCGCAAATAAATATTCTGAATTCGCTCATTATTTTCAGGATAAAAATACGGGAATTTCACCTCTCCCCACGATAAAATAAATACATCACCAAAGTCCGTAAAATAAGACCAGTGACGTCGAACTACTGCGAGTGCAAATAACCTACTATTATCATTAGGAGATTCACCAGTTTCGGCCATTGTAAGTGGAATTGAGTAAATAAAAAAAACTCCTGATTCTCACTCGATATGTAATTCTATCTCTACCAATATTTTTTTCCATTCCCGCATATTTCCTAACCTTCATTATTCCGTCCATAAAACCTTGTTGTTATTATCCTTCCGACAATCATGTCACTACAAAACCTTTTGCCTCTAATTACTCCCTCCAACCATCTATTTCGCCCCCTTCTTAACTCATTGAGAGGTTCCCTTTACTCAACCACTGTTCTAAGCACTGCCTCGTTAGACTTCCTTGCCGTGCACCGCAACTTCTCCAACCTCATCCACGCCTACGTCTCATACAACAGCGACCTATTCTCGTCCTCTTCACTATGAGTCCAGGCACTTTCCCCGTAATACGCGACAGATGAATTAAGCCCTCCCTGGAGGGACCTTGAATTGTGATAAACCATACGCAGGCGTATACGAGTGTCAAGTTGATATGCATTCACTGCTGGCTAACACATTTTTTGCTCGATATAATTTGAAACAATTTTCACGAAATATGTAAGCTAAGGATGGTATAGGTCTTAATGTTGATTTTTCCACCTAAAAATGCTACTTGTTTTATGCATGACTCTCCATGACCTTAGAAATTCACTATGGAAGACCCATTAATAACCCTTAAATACAATCAATAAGTCAATGAAGTGCAGTTAACTCTGTAGGTGTTCCATAGCACCCGCAAGATACATTATACAAAACATATCACAGTAACGAATCTATAAAGAAACAAAGATATCAAAATTTTCCAAAACAAGGAAAGCTGACTCATATAAAAATCATAGAAGGGTAGGTATAAAATCATAGAAGGGTAGAACATAGTATATTAACAGAATTGACTTATAGAGGCAAAATAACTTCTAATTCCGCAGTAAACAGAGGAAGAATAAAAGAATTTGCAAATGTAGCCTTTTAAGAAAAGAACTTGACAAAAACTTTTTCTATTATTGAAATCACAATATATTAGAGAAAAAGACACATTTCGAAGAAAAATTTGGAAAAGAAGTAAATACAGCCCTGGCATCTGGACATATAAAAGAAAGAAAGAAAGAAAACAGCGAGGACGCGTTGGAAAATTTGTTCACTCAAGGAAAAAGAAATAAATATGATACAAAAGGAGGACAATCGACGAACACTTGAGCACAACTAGGCAGGGACGGAAGGTATATGAGAAAACATTGAAAAAGACGAATATTATCGATGAATGGTGCACGTTAATTTAGGCGACGGGATTTTGAAGACAAGCTTGTATAGAAATTAAAAAATCCCTCATCAAATGAAAAAAGTAGAAAGTACGATTACATGTAGAAGGAAATAATAGCCACGACTGGTAGAGCATGATAAAAAAGGCGCGAAAAAACAATGCTGTAATTAACTGCTCCTAGTAACATTTCCCAAGTGAAAAAATATCCCAATTTTTTCTTATTGCTAACAGAGAAAAAACAAGCAATTTTTGTGATGAGGTTTAAAAAGAAAACAGATCCTGAAATCCGCTGGATTGAGGTTGAAAATTTTAGCCGAAGATCAAAAAATGTGGTTTATAGTTTTGATGGCAGGAGAGGAAGATGAATTGAAATAGATGTTGAAAGAGAAGAGGGTTTTAGAACAATTGCAGAATGAAAGATTTATTACGCAAAATTTCGTCGCAATACGCAAAAAAGCGTTGATGGCTGGTGTTGGGTGCCGGGTTCACAAATGTCGCCAGAAAAATTTTGATGGTTTTGAGCGTATCAGACGTTATGTAATATCAATCAACGCCATTTATATATCGCAATTCATCCTCGAGTTTTGGTTCACAATCACCCAACATGGATGCAATGCCGCATAGGACGTTACTTTTCGGGCAACTGAGGATCGAGAAAATAATAATTAAATACAAGGGTCGATTTGACTACGCAAATACATTAACTTTGCATGAAGGGCAATTCTGAAGTAATTAAAAAAATCACATAAGTGGGAATTAATAAAGTATAAGACGAGATACCATTAAATTGGTCGTTTCCCACATCCCTCATAGTAGTTTAGTGGATAAGTTGAGAAAACTGCATCGATCTGGTCAGATAATTAGATATTAGAAAGTACATACATAAATTTCTAAATTTTAGCATCTTCATTATGAAGAAACTTAAAACCGTTATACAACTAAATAAATGATTTATAATACCTTTATAACCGCAGTTCGAGTAACAACTGTTATCTGATACAAGAATATATTGAAATATCTCAGATAAGCGCATTGTAGTAGAATTTAATTATTTAAATAAGAAACTACTACGTTGTTGACTAATATACACACCGTCGACAAAAACAAAATCTATTGCTCTGAAAAGTGCGTTTTACGTTATTAAAGCCAAAGCGCGGAGAAAATATTATTAAAACAGTCCATTCGCATTTTACAAAAAAGTGACAAATTTATAACCTTACACATTTCATTTAATATCTTTGTTGAATATACAACTTGGTGCCACATGAATTATTAAGCGTCATAAACACTAAGGGAATATACGAGAATAACACACCCACAGACACATGCCGTTACACTTCTTGAGTAATATAAAGCATCCAAATTTGAATTTATACACCTCTGCGGCATCGATGAGGTCAGAAAATAGGTACCACATTCGGATGCAGAAAAGGATGAGTAGAAAATGGCTAACTGTGGAGAATAAAATAAATTTAATTATTTTCATTATTATAATTTAATTAATTTATTCTCCACAGTTCATTTCTTGAAAATCAACTAATTCACTTCGTATTCTTACATACTCTTGGAAAGTTTACGAGGTTCTGTTCATGAGAGTCGGCAAGATTTTGACAGATGAATGAATAAAGAGTAGAGCGCGTGCACAAGGTTGGAGGTGCGAAGACCGCGTAGCAAGGAGGAAGACGCCCGAGGCTTCGAAAGTTCATTTTGCGCTCTTGAGAAAAATGCTAAGAGGAAAAATTTGAGCCTCGAATCCAAACGTTTACTTCTTACTTTCATGGAAATCATAATGGATGTAAATTTTCATATTTTCATAAATTTTCATGCGAAGCAAAACTTATTAGGGGCTCAGACTTTTTGAGCGTAAAACACAGTTATCTTGCGGAATAATTTTCCGCTCGTTTACCACGTGGAAAGGTGAAAGATGGGACGGGCACCCAGCACGAACTTTTCTCAAACTCTTGAGAAAACGAAAATGAATCTGGTTTAAATATGAATGTACATGTAGGGTTTCAAAGTAAGTTTTCTCCGCTAAATAAGTGCAAAAGAAGAGAGGACATCTCTTTCCAAATCTCCTCAGGAGGATGAGGAAACGTAAACTGACACTTAGGATTAGGCGGCATTCACAGATGAAGAAGTTCACATTCACAGATAAGTTCATTTTCACAACAGAAAGGAAGTTAATATCATTATATTTAAATTTTCAAGAAATAAGTTTTATGACTCCTAATCTCACTTATGTTGTTAAGTAACAATGGAGTCAATGCGCATTCATGAAATTATTTTACATTTAATTATTCCTGAAGTACTTTAAATCCAATGTTAATGGAAGTCTTAACAGCTAAAGAAATTTACACACCGATTTACCAGGAAAGAATTAAACCAATTTTATATAGCGCGGGGGAGTGAAAGATAGCATCACAACGAACGACCAATCACGCACTGTCATCTATAATATGTCTTCTTTTTCCCTCTAGTTTCCCTGATAACAACAAAGTATATTCTTTTTCCTACAATACAGGTCATAAATTCTCATTAATTTGGTATTTTTACCACTGGCAGCATAAAATTAATCGTCGACGGGCTCACTTGATGGAACTTTTCCATGATAAGGAAATAAATAAAACTTAGTAGTTTTTCACACGGTTAATTCGTCCTCGACCGGTTTCAGTAACTCATCGCCATTATCAGGAGGTTGTTTTAACCTCTTGATAATGGCGATGAGCCGTCGAGTGGCTGACATAAAACATGGAATAATGAGCGTAATTTAAGAAAAGCATACCTGTATTTCTAGTGGTCATTGGTTATGTGGGGAAAATATAAAATTTCTCCTGGTTTTAGAAATAAAAACACACGATGTTCATTTATGCATTTCACTATATCGCTATATTGAAGCACAGATATTCTATCATTGTCGGCTGATTTTTTAAATTTTTACTGCTTCATTTAATTTAATTAAAACTGCTTTATGTACACATTGACACATATGTCATAGATGTTGCCAACTTGCCGCTGACGAAAAATGTCATTCACTTAAAAAAATATAATATCATGCTTATTTATGGAACGTTCCCACGAACTGATTGATAGTGATATAACTATAAATATAAGACTAAATTATAACAAAAATTCGATAATAGATAATAATTAGGATTCCTGTATTTGAACTAAGAAATTGGTTGTAAAGCAACATGATAACGAAATTCAGAAATAAGGCTCAATTTTGTAAGAATTTTCAGATTTTATATGACAAAAAAGTAACAGCTTAAAACATCACCACTAATTCAAAGCACACATAAACTAATCAAAGTATTACACATTTTTAAAACAAAAGAATGTGGTATCTGAGATATTGTTGCGCTTACCACAGGCGTTGTCGCTGCTCAAGGCCGCGAAGGCCGCCTTCAGCAGGGGCAACCACATTTTTCTGGTTAATTTTTATGAAGAATAAAATCAAGAAGTTGCTAATAAAAGTTCAGATAATTGAGAAAAGTATTCTATTCTTTGAATGAAATTACATTTCGAAATTGCTACCTGTAGCTGCGGCGACTAGTTCTAGCACCAAACTCTGGAGTACCTACCCAGTTCTAATGTCGTTAATAAGAGGTAGCCAAACCATTTCTCTGGGTCGACCGGAAAAGTTGAAAAATATCGTTGTTTAGCTCGTCTCAAATCAAAGTAGTTTGATAAATACTGAGTATTCAGACAAGCATATTGGGAGGAAATAATGTTACACATATTTTAGTTAACACTGTCATCGTCATCAATTGCCTGTTGATTATTCCCGCGTACGGTGGACATTGAGCCGAAATGGATACAGTCTGACACGTTCCAGGGTGTACTGAAATGTATTTTTCGACCGAGTGGAAACCGGGACATACCCTTCAAACTGGGACTCTTCCAGCCAAATCGTGGCATTGACTTAAACAGATTTCTTGCCAGTCCCCATTACCATGTGGCCAAACCACCAGTCCAAGTACAACAGGTAATCTCTCAAGACAAGCGGTAAATTAATGCGCAACCATTCCACACAGATCACTCACCTTCCCCCTCTCTCCACACTAATCTACGGTTAGCACGCTACCCCAACAGCAAAGTTCAAGAGAGGGGAAAACTTTATTGAACGGGTACACAACCCAGTCGGATCCTCAGACAGTCAACGTTCTCCACAACGCCCTGCGAGCAAATTACAAACGTTTGTTCACAAGCGAGAGGAACGAACAAAGTCAAACAACGGCTTTAAATTGCAAATTCCTCATGATTGCTTGCTTTACGAAGCAGTTTTCTTTAAAAAAATCCTTCAGACGGTTAATTCTATTTCGAATTCCTGATTCGTAGTCCAATGAAGAACGACTTCTTTACTTAAGGAGCAGCGAAAGTCAATAGATCAATACTTAACACACGTGTTTTCAAAGCAGGACACCTCCACAAAGAATACATTGATACCCATTGATGATCTGAATTGACGTTTTAACGTCTCGACCGAAAGGCGGAGTACTGTACTTGAAGTGCCCTCCACAAGACACTCTAGTGGGGATCGAGTTCACTCTGATAAATATCTTCCTCTGCAGGGATTTAAACCCTGACGGCCCGTGATTCCTGAATATTATGTAAAGAATACGCATGACCCCACATCACTTCTGATCTTAATGTTGATTTGATCAAGTAAACCAAGTTTGAATCAAGTAAACCATCCATAGTGACAGGTGAGGAGTGCACGGAGGCTGAAGAAGGAGAGTCATTTAAGTTTTTGAACGAAACCTACGTAATAACAAGAATGAAAGCCGGGCGCGTTGCCATGGTTGGAGAGAGTTATTCTACCTTGCTGTAATCAAACATTCAAATTTTTCTGCAGCCCGATGCATGTTGAATGTTTAGGTCAAAATACCACAATGACCCAATTTAGATTTAAAACTCTCCAGCACGCTCTCTGACTGTCGGACGACGGTTGGCGAGCGGAAGATCCTTGATTATCTGAGTTTTAGCCATCAGTTAATTACGAAGTCCCTCCTGGTCGAGGATCGTCTTGAACTAACTGATGGCAAATTTTGAATCAAGTAAACCATCCATAGTACTGCAAACGACTTTGAGTATTATATCTGCATGCCTCCTTCAAAAGTTCGAATTTTTCTCTAAAAGATTTCCTAAGTTTCAGGCAAAATTTCTCGATGAGACGTTGGTTTGGAAACTCGGAATAAGAAAAATCGCCACGGGGTCTAAATAACTTCCACCAATACAATTATATTACGAAAACTTTAGTTAATGGTAAACCATGGATACTCGGGAGTCAGTAAAAAATGCAGCTGAGTGGACGTCGCAATGACTATCCGTTATCCCGAGATAAAAAAGTTCCGCTATTTATTTAACAGACCTCGTAGTGCTTGAAAGTTAAGTATACAAGACTAAAAACCTTGGCAGCACTCGCGCCCCATGGATATTTCACCATTAACTGCTTCGAAGTTTTACTGGTCAGCATTGACACAATCTCGCCAGATTCCTTGTCATGATGAAACAAAAGAATAGTATACTCATTGGCCTTTCCTGGCCTTCCATTCGAGCTGGGATACTTTGCATAAGGTATACCTAAAGAGCTAGTGTACCCAAGCCCGCGACCTACTCCTGGGACATATTTGCGCAAACCCGATATATCGGGGCCCTACGGGAAATAAGCGAAGCTAAATATGAGCTTATTGGGATATAAAAAGCACGTGAGATGATTTCGAGGGATTTGAGTGATTGGTAGTCATATTAAAAGACTAAAAGTAGTATTCTTAAATTTAAAAAAAGGTTTTAATGCGCTTAAAAATTTTCATGGTTACTTTTCGGAATATGTAAAAACAAACTACACGCTTATCTTAGGATAGTCGAAACGCATTTTGGATATTAAATGAACCAGGTAACTCAACGCCTGGCCTCGTTCAAGTCTCACAACCGTATCTCAAATCTCATGGCCATCAGAATGAAATTTTCGAAAGTTGCATCAGGGAAAATGGATCATACGTAGTTATACGCTATATGAACAGAAACAGTTTAAACTGCGAATTTACCCGTAGGAAAAAGACTTTTGAACAAGTTGTATAGTACGACGCTAACGGATGGCCATCGTTACTCTGCCTGTACCCTGTGGGGGGCATGACGCCGAGGGGGGCGATAGGGGGAATCGAAGTCAAACGGTGGTCGGACTAAGATGGGCAGAAACAGATGAGACGAGTGAGAAGGGAGAGTGATGCAGAGGAAGAGGGAGAAAGGAGAGTAATGCATCGGGGATAAACACTGCCATTTCCATCCAATCCAATGAGGCTCCCTCTGAACGCTACAGCTGCAGGAAAAAACAGAGCATTCGAACTGCAGTGGACAGGTGAAGGGGGGAGAAGGGAGAAAGGGATGGAAGCCGTTTCCGGAGGTCCCCCCCCCGTTAGATATGTGTCCATTAAACAGGAAACTGGATTGAAACGCAGGCATGGGAGGATTTCGGAGCGGGGAGAAGTGGTGATGGGCAGGGGGTGAAAGTGGGGGGGGGGACAAGAGAGCATCGCCATCCGTTCCCGCATCGCGGCGAGCACCGCCGGCTTGTCGCTCCCCCTATTCCAACGATCTCCCGCACCAATACCACCACCACCCTCCCGTCAAAAATTTCGAGTGGGAGCTCCATGCACCAAACACGTTTCCCTCTCGCATCGCCCCTCCACTTGGTCGTTCAAAGCCTCGCGTGAAGCGTCAGGGATATACAAGGGAGAGAGGGAAGGCTGCAAAGTGTTGCCAGGGGAGCACTGCATGCCTGGTTTCGTGTGAACGGCCTGGCTGTACTTTCAACGGAGCCGGTGGAGCGTCATTAAAAAAAATGCTCAAAGAATGACAATGATGAGTTTTTAAACGGACTTAGCTGAAGAGAGGGACTGATGGACGTAAGCGATACCAGCGGGGGTGTGACTATCACTGAAATCGTACCATAGATCGCAGAAGTAAAAGCAATAGTTTTTATTTTTAAACACTTTCTAATTAGCCACACAGCAGAGAGGACATGCAACTGTAGTCACCACGGTATTTCAAAAACTCAACGAAAAAATTAAGAAAAGAAATTTGTCAGCACTATTCAAATTAAATGCAACAAAAAAGTATATATAATCATTTATTTCGAAATGCACTAAATTATTTGGTTGCCATTGTGATAATTTCCCTTTCGGCTACTGCAATAAAATTCCCGATGCCCTAATAGTGGCATAAATGGCTATAAAATGGTTAAAATGCCAACAATTTAATGGTGTACAAGAAACCACTATAGGAGTGAAAAAGAAGAGCTTTAGAAGGAGAAAGAAGCCTAAAGAGCAAGAAGAATAGAAGCAGTGGATGAGTAAAACCGCGTGGGATTGAGACTACTATAGGCGGCTGAGAGTTCTAAAACCAAACTCTTAAAATATTATATTTTAACCTCAACTCAAAATATAGGGAGGAAACTCAAATGTGTTAGAAATCACTCCAAGATAAACTCCAGCAATGATAACAGCTTGTAATTCTCGTATGATCTGCATCTCAAGTCAAACAAAACCCGTCAATCACTAAACAAACAAACAAAAACCGTCAATCACTAAAAATTCAATGTACATCGGTACTAGATGATGTGATAACTTATGATAGATCTGTGAATGCAAACCAAGTAAAAATGTAACTCAAAGTTTATTATCCCTCACTTTCCAAATCTTAAGACTCTTCGATGGGCCAAAACCACTGAGATGAAAATCATTGAAAGAGCGATTACCTCTTTAAAACCTCGGGGCTCGCCGAAAAACGGCACACTCGCCATTCTCACAGGTGTGGATACGTAGTGAAAAATCGTCAACGCTTTCAAGAACAGTGCCGCGAGATGAAGCGAAAAATCGACCCGCGCGTTCATCAGTTATAACGCTCCAACGCACACACACATAACAAATCGATCATGTGGACACAGCCCCAGCCTTCCACGTGGACGGGAGACTAATGGAAATTCAGCGACCCTCATTGCTTGGAAAAAATTCCCTTCCTCCAACACTCCTCCACTTTCTCTCCCACGTGGCCCTTCTCTGTGCCATAATTTGTAACACACCGTACACTTGCTATAAGGCGATATTTAGTTTAAAACTAAGTCTAAGACGAGAATCTAGGAAAGCGTCAATGTTATTAATATTTAATGGAACTTTTCCCTGAAGTGTTACATCAGACGTCATGTACTGATGCCAGAAAATGTCATGTACTGATTGAAGGAACCCCTGATTTCTTCGTGAAAAATGACGGTGCCTCTCCAGTGGAGAATTATTTACTGAGTTCATAGTACAAATGTAGTTTCATACCGGAGATTCTCCACTTAAAAATCAAATATCTCCAATTAGATAGCTGAAAACTGTTTGAGAACAAAAGCTGAAGATGAATGAATGAAAAGTGATGCAAACATATAACTATTTGCAAAACACCCTACCTGGGAGGGTATCCTTTTCCGAGGACGGAAGCATTAACCTTTACCGCTCCAATAACCTACCCTATTCCAGCTAAATTCCCCGTCCCTTCTGCCATACGTGATTCGTGACAACCAAAGTAATTTCCACAATGGGATCCACAGAACTTCACGTCTTATCGCAAATCTCTTCCTCAAACCCCATTACATACTCAATTCTAATTCCATCTCCATCGCATATCAAGAACCGAATTATGCAAAACTTTCAGTCTCCGGATGTTGGGTTAGTCAGCCGAAACGAGTTGTGGCATAACAGCTTCTTCCCAATAAGTACCATTTCTATTCATCATTACTATATTTAGTTGATCGCTTCGTCGTGCATTATTTTCCAAACTTCTATCAGCTCTACGCATTACGGCAGGATTCCAAATCTTACGACTCGGTTCGATTTTGAATTGGCTCTTGTATTGCATGCCCAGTAAGGAATCAGCCTGTTCCACTCATCCCGATTCGCATTTTTCGGACCTAACGGTGTAGGGTGGCGTCAAGATGATATTCTATGAGTCGCCCTGAGATACACCTGATCTGATGTCTAGTAAGTCAATATGAAGTCTAGCGCGCAGCCTCCAAGAAACAAGCGGCTCCCAATCTAATCCCTTAAAAAGCTGAGAAACCCTTAAAGTTCGTTCGTAGCAGATTTGAACCAAGCGCGCAGATTTTCTTTGCATTTTATGTACTTCTTGGGTAAAAATATATCCATCCATGGTCCCAAATGCTCGCGGTGTTTATGAAGCATGGCTTAATTAGAGCGAAGTAGCTCCTTTCTTTTACTTTTTCATCCGAGGACTTTCCAATTATACGCTAGATAAATCCTAGTGTCATTTACGTTGTGCTGCACTTGCTTTTTATGAGTGTATTTATATGTGACTGGCTGGGCAATATGTAGATGTATCTCCAACGGTTGCTCCTCTTCTCGACTACCCGCATAATACTTTCCACATCGATTCAATCCATCCACTCTCCAACCCCTCCTATATCCGTAGGCATTACGCTGCCTCCCCTCCGCCCACATATGTCCCCATCGGAGGAACGACATGAGTCGACCCTGGAAAATCCTTTTCCCACCGCCTCGCCTTCCGCCGTTCGTCCCTCGAGCGCACCTAACCTTACCTCCTGTCCCCATTCTGATACACAAGCACATGACCACCACCCTCTCTAATAGAGTATAGGGGACAGTGAGTCCATGTTACTCCTCCCCCTTCCCCCTGTCATTCCCGACAATCCCTCAGACATCTCCCTTCCCAAAACCGATATCTCCTCCACCGCTTTACACGTGTCGCATCTTCGTCCGGTCAACCCTTTCTGAGTCCTCGAGGGAAACTGGCACGTTCTCCGTGCACACACGCGGATTCTCCGTCGTGACCAATGTAAAAAAACATTTTTAAAATAGTCTAATCATGGTAATGATACATGAGGTTCTTGAATGTGAAACAAATTAAATTTCTCTAATAGAGGCTTCTTAAATAACAATTTCACAGGGAAGAGGTTGGTTAACTTATGCTCAAAGGAGAAGAATTGCGGCCGCGAGTACACCTGTTTTAGGGCGGAATTGATAATGATTATGAAGTGCTGTAGTACCTTAACTCATGTAGCTGTAATTATCATCAATGTCGGTTAACATGTGATAAAAATAACACCAATGGCTCGTAAGAATTCTTAAGGAAACGGATGTCCACGTCAATCTTCCCAATTTTACGGTTTTAGGTGTCATTTATATATTTTGTTATTCTAAGTCCGAAGAGCTCCAACCATTTTATTATCAATATCGATTGACAATTTCCAATTGACAAACCAATGCAACGCAAGTTATTGGTTAAATTAGTAAAGTAAGTGGGCGCAAAACATTTGGAAATAAATTGGTTATTGCTTCCAAGCGTTTGGATTATAATCTCAATAACAAACCCTGATCGATGACCGCGGTCAATATGTGCAGAGCATAGAATTCGGTAAATCTTTAAAGGGTGTGCATTCCAAAAGGGCGCATCATGGCAAACACTCCGGCTTCGTCTAATAATATTCTCACTAATTTTCTCATCTACCATAGTAGAAGAAAAAATAAAACAAGCCTGTGCCATGCTCGTAAGAGGTAAGCCATCTTGTACCTTCCAACTACAGAGTTTATTGCGGGTCTTATGAATTCCACAACGCGAAAACTCAGTTCTTCAGGAGAGGGAGGTCGTGTACGGCCACAAGACCGTGTCGAGTACTCGCATTCCTTTGAGATCCTCATCTCGGAGACATCCACGCTCGCCGAAATAAATGTGACGACAAAATGTCAAGCGAGGAAGAAAAAAGAATGCCTTTCCGGAAATGCTGTCACCTCCACGTGTCGCGGCGACACTCGACGAATTAGGTCGTTCACTCGCTCACTCACCATTCTCCTGCGCCACCTCTTCACGTGGAATGCGGCAGTCTCTTACAGTACCTTAACGCGCAAGGGCGTGAAGTAATATCTACCGGTAAATTGACCTCACAAAACTATGTTTTCATGAACCTCCACTTTATGAAATATCACGACAGAACACTAGAGCGCATGATACTACTCGACAGTCAAAATTCAAAATATTTAGGCTCTTTTGAGCAGCGCATTGCGACTACGAGAACCATTGGGTTACGATACCAAGTATTTCCTAGAAATCGCCTCGTTCATCTTAGGAAACATTTGCAAGAAAATTTCAAGAATGTGGTTGTTTTTTAATGTAAGCTACCAAATACTCTTTGATAATCATGATCAATGGACCATCAAACTGTATCACAAACCTTCCGCTTATTCAAGCATTGACCAGACACTAACGTGGCCGCGATTCAAGAGTGCTGCTAATGTGAACGAAAAAACGTCCTATAATTATTGAGAGATGCAAGCAATTATTATCATAGTGAACATAGACGTTCTAGGAAATCCTATCCATTTTAACCTTTGAGCGTCCCTCGCTCAGAACCACGAGTGAAATTAATCGCAAGGTTTCGCGATGGTATGACTATACATAACACACTTAACAAAGTACAAAGTTAAACTCACCACCTACCCACTTCATTGCCGGAATAAATGAAAAAGTTAACAGTTAGACTGTCACAGAAATGTTCTATTCAAATATTTATTTCATATAAAAAAGAGGGCAAATAAGCATTGTATTACTTCTATTAAGTGTGTGCATTTTCTTCTATTGTAATGGCATTATATTTATACGACCACTCCAGTAATTGTGGATTTGTTATTGACTTATCTACCTACCTTGTATATTTTTACTGAATGTATGAATCTGTTTTCTTCTGGACTAGCTGAAGGCATTATTCTAACCAACCACTTGCACCGCGTGGCACTAGCCCCTTCGAAGTATTGCACAAGACATAAAGATGAGCGCAAAGTAAGATAAGGCAAGGAATGCTCAAAAAAAGAATAGATGTTGGTAATCAGCTGGAGGAAATTTATCTCGTTGATAATTTGAACAACAGAAGTTGAAGCAGGAAACTGTTAAACAAAAATAATAAAATCAAGAAAGTGATGGCTCAAATATACACAGCTCACACAGTAAACCACGCACTTAAAGGTCTGAAATGGGCACTTTTACTAAATAGCAAAACAAATAAAAGCTTCAAAATATAAAAAAAATAATTAATGGATGACAAGGTAACTGAGAGGATTTGGAGGGATCAGTACCCAAAGGTAAAAAACACACAGACAAAGAAGAGATGAAAACAAAGAAGACAGAGCAAACAAAGACGAGATGAAAAGAATATTTGTAAGAATAAATTGCCTAAGAGGAGACTAAAAGCCCAACAAAAATAATCAGATCATTAAGAGGGTAGGTGAGTAACGTAGTTAGGGAAGCATTTCATCTGGACTGGAGGAAGGATGGAAAGAAACCCGGGGTTCTGTGACTACTTAAACACTAGTAATACCGAACTTAGTGGCATACCTCTTGGTACCAACAGAGGTCAATTTGACCCCTGAAATATACTTAGTATTCCAAAATGAATTTGATATTTTTAATTGAAATGATATGATTATTGTCTTAAAAATATATTTTACTTGTTAATTTCCATTGTTTTACCACAATAAAAGTTCATATCAACTTATTATACTTTGCTATTGCACCATATAGAATGTGGGTGACTTCCCTCCCGGGTATAAATTCACTTGCAAAGTCTGGGTCTGTTGGGTCTTCGTGCGGTGATTAACCTACGAGTTTTCAAGTCCAACTGTTGAACTGACTAAACTATTCCGATGAAAGACAATAAAATCTCATTTTATAGTGACAAAACTAGAGTGAAACAGAGGAGAGAGAGCCTGGGGTCAAGATGAACCCTCTGGTAGTATTAGATAGAAGGTGATATTCATAAAAAACTATTGGTGCTCTGAGGTTTTTTTTAACATTTTATTTCCCTGATTCATAAAATAAAATTAGAAAAATATTACAGATCTGGAACAATTCTGCAAGAAGTAATGGATCGTTTAACATGAGAAGGGGGGTCAAAATGACCCCTCCAGTACTTCCTGAGTTAAAAAAGGCGCCAAGTGGTATATTCAATGTAACGTCTAATCCAACAGATTGAATACAGAAGTACCTTGGGAGTCCTCTCCACTCAGCACCCCAATTAGGGATAGGCATTCCAATAAAATATTTCAACCAATATAGGGATTCGAACCCGGACCCTTGGGGAACCAGAACTCTGTTACCACACTCATTCAATCCCCTGGTGATTAGGAGAGGGGAGTGGGTTGTTGTAACGGGTTATGACGGGAGAGGACCGTAGACGGTGAGGGAAGGATGTTGGCTTAGGTGAACGGTGAAAAGGGAGCAAGCTCGATGAAACGATGAGTAATAGGTCGTATGCGGAGCTAAAGAAGGAACCACGTAGGTAGGAAATTAACGCATATTGCTGTAGGAAATAACCATGTGTAGCTATTTTTACATCTTAGCCTGACATGCCGGTATCTCCTCATTAATATAAGATAATGCGGAGAAATTTTGCATTTTTGGGATTTTTCATTAAACGATCACTATAAATAACTAGCCATGATAACTGTAATAAAAATAAATACATTTTATAAAATAATTAAATTATTGACCTAAAATGGAGCGTAAAATTTGCCAACATATGATGTTAGCGAATTTACTTAGTAGAATTGTGAGATACTAGTTAAAGGATAACTTGAGTTCTAAAAATAAAGAATAGAGTTCTAAAAAACTGACGATGCTGTAAGATTCTCGAAACCGGTAAGTCTTATTGTAATAAAAGTGCGAAAAATTACTAAGAGCTTTTTATTTACATAGTTTGCCAAAAAAGTCTGTCTCAACACGCCACTGAACCTGAGATTTTTTGTACACTAAAAAGCCATAACTAAATGAATTAATACGAGAAACAAATGATAACAGCATAGAAGGCAGATCCTATAACTCGATTCTAATGCCGATGGACATCGTAAAATCCTGGTTCACATTAATGAACCCCAACGTGCATGACGACCGCGACGGCACTGACGCGACGGTCTAATGAAATTAAAGTCGCCATTGATTATAGCTGTACACTCAAATTTCATAGTTTAATTACACGACACGTAATTCATTTATAACCAACGCCGACATGACATCAGGTAATTACCAATGTGTCCATACTAAATCACTATTTAATTTTACTAATCGTGACAGTGATTGAAATTTTTAACGAGGGCCTCAGTAATTTTAGCTGTTAGCCCAATTGTCACTGCGACTTACCCGTCACTGCGCTGTAGGCAATTTTCCTCGGTATCCCGGTGTAGTAGTGAGGTAAAAGTGCATAAAAAGCACCTGACTCTACCAAATATGTCGTAATAAAACAATATAATACACTTTAATTCTATCCTTCATCTAGAAGCGATTTTAAGTGAATTTCGGCGCAGTTTACATATACTTAGAAAACGATCAATCTACAGGAAAGGCTAACTTTCAATTCATCAACTTCATTTTTCTTTCATGCAAATTTAAACAAAATAAAACTGCATCATAATGTTTTAGGATACGGTCATTGATATTTTTCATTGATCTCCCAGTGTGGATGACGACATACTTATGGGGCCGATATTTTTCTTTTCAACAAGAGGTCTCGGGTGAGTAGGAACTGTGGCTTTGTAATGGCCATTCGTTTTATTATATTTCGCTTGATTCTCAGTCGCACAACTCTCCAAATATCCGATGTATATTCGACGAAATAAGCGTGTTTTCTTGCTCAGATTGAGGCTTTATTAAATGGGCATTGTTAACCCAGACTTCTGTCGGTACATTTTTATGTAACTATGCACAAGCAAAGCATGTTCAGGGAGATGTGGAACCACTTCTTTGGACAGAGTTTCTAGATTATACCGAAATAGCTCCAGCGGGTTTCAAACAAAACTTGAGGAGGCAACAGAATCGCAATCTTACAGAAGTACCCTATCTCACGGGTGTCTTATGTGCCTATCAAAGTCCGATCCTGGAATTTATACACCTATTATTTGAAGCGCCACAGCCGTTGCGTGTTAGCGAGCTACGGCCGCATCAAGCATTCGTAGGAACCAGAAAGGACGTCTCGAACGAAGAAAAACAATTTAATAAAAGAAAAGAAGGAATCCTTCGATCCAAGACAACTTCTCCGCTGTCTTTAAGAATACATTTGCCTTCGAGTTTTGTTAATATGTGGCTCAAATTTAATAATCTCATGATATTAAATAAAATTAATCGTAAAAATCTCGCTGTACCTATGGCTTCAATAGAATCTACTCCATCTCTTTTCATGGCTAGCCAACAGACCTGTACCTTGAGCACTTTGTATTTAAGTTTAGACTTGTAGAAACTGAGGACCATATCCCTGCAACATCTCTCATTGAGATGTAACCCATGCCAGTTCATTATTCTTCCTACTTGCTTGGCTTTGCGGAATGACTTTACGTCATCGAACAACAGTCCAGATACATTAACCAACCTCGTTTCACGGCTTCGATTCGCCACTAACTTCCGTAAAACAATCTTTTGTGTTTCTAGTACTATTTACTTCCCCTCAGGTATCTCAAATGGGGACAAACCCGACCGCGGCATTGACGAAACGAAGACATAAGTCAAAAATTTGTCATCTATTACGATGGACGAGATGCTACACCTGGAGTTAGATCACGATTCCGTTCTGATCCTTGTCGCTATCGTTATCCAAAACGCAAACCACTCCCTAAAGACAGCTCGCAGTCACAATTGTAAGAGCAAACTCCATTCATTTAACCTACTACGTATCGGTCAATATTTAAATATTGGCGATCACGTTTCTTATCTAATTAGTGCATTTTAAATATAACGTTGACGCGATCGCATGCGTAGCGGAGAATTGTGATCGCGCCCCAGAAGTTCAATCCATAAAACACCCAAATAAGGATTTGAATTCCACTGTAAAATCTTTGCCACTACCAGGGAATTAGAACGCATACCCTGGGGATTGGAACCCAATATTCAAACCCCAACAGAAATCCGATACTCAATTCGTAATTGCTTATCAAATGCATTATTAATGAAATCTGCAGTCTCACAATTCAATTTATACGTGAAATCTTTAAATTTTAATCCTTCTCCTGGTAGGTTAGAGCGAGACTCCCTTGCTCTTGGAGATTACATTTTTTTCTGATAAAAGACGAGAGTAAGGTATGGAGTGAGTGGGATTGAGCAGGAGAGTAAGATCACATTGAACATAACCGCGCCCTGGCTGTTGCTCCGTCGGAAACCCTTCACTCGTCAAACACGGCGACACCGCATCCGACGAGACATGGCGGCCAAGCCGCAAGAAGGGGTGAACGGTTGAGAGATACCAACCCATCCCAGCCACCCACCTCCGCTCCGGTACCACCACACAGAAAATCATCTCCCAGCTCCGGGGACGGAGTCAAGAGGGTTGAAGTGAGCGAGTAAATGGCAGAGGGTGTCATTAATTACAGCCCCTGCCACCCTGAAGATGGAAGGGTGGGAGATATGTGAAAGGGGTCTAGCGGGGGAGGATGTGATCGGGAGAGCATTGGGGCCCCTTGGGAGGTGGTCGAAAAAAATTGGGTGGAGAAGATAAATGAGGGTTCTGGTGTGAGTGAGGAGGGTAATGCTGGGAAGGGATGGAAGGAGTTCGATGGAAACGCGGAGAAAATTACGGGAAAGGGAAGACGGATGGAGTCCACGAAAAAATTTGGCCCTCCGTCCTCCACCTACTGCTCTACCTCCTCGAAGGCATCAAAGGTGAATTTCAGGGCACTTCACTCACCAGCCAGCGCGTCCGAAAACAAGCAACATCTCAGTAAACCCAGTTATCCTTCTGGTTAAGTTTTGTGTACGTCAAAATCGACGCCTACCTTACTAATCTTGAATTTATACCCATTATAGTGCATACCCATTGATATATATAAACGGTATTTTACCAGTAATAATTTACCCTCAAATGTGAATGCCATGATATATTGCCGTGACTGAGTTTGAAGTATCCATGTCGTGCATAAAAACGCCAAAAAATCATCTTGCTATAACATATATCCCCTAAGTCTCCTTGCCTGGCTACCTTGCTACGCATTTACTATTTGTAGGTTTTCTCTAACAGATAGATTTGCCAATAAAGTCTTCTCGGGTTTTACACCAGGTTAGGTAATTGTTAGCCGACGCGACGTTTCGTTGGCTACCTCCGCCATTGTCTCCAGAGCATACTGGAAATGCCCTAAGGACGACGGGAAATGCCCTCATGCCCTGTGGACGATGGCGGAGGTAGCCATCGAAACGTCGGCCAACAATTGCCTAACCTGGTGGAAAACCCGTGAAGACTTTATTAGTATCATACGCCGGGAAAAAATCAAATCATATTTCAAATAGGTTTGCGTTTGTGTAACGGAATTATTGCAATTATAATAATTATTTCCATTTTGTACTCGATTCCCAGGAATGAAAGCATCACAAAAAAGTAAGTACATTGTAAATAGCTTATTCAAATAACAATTAAAGTTAGTCAAAGAGAAATAATGTATATTTTTTGTGAATATTAGTTCAAAATTTTCATGTATTATGTGGAATAATAATTTTTTTTATTGAATAGTAAATCAGCGGGAAGTAGGAATAGATAAAATGGAATTCTCAAACACTTGTAAATGATGAATAAAGAATAGGCTTCCATAAGTCCCGTAACTAGAAAAATTAATATAAAATAGCTTCAATTAAGCGTGCTATGTGGGCATGTCCAAGTGTATCAACGCATACATAATAATTACAGGCGATGATTTGAAGGAAACATTTTTCACTGCCTTTTTTTAACGGTTGATATCCTATGCGGTATTGGAGAACCAAAAGAACGTCACGAATTTTATTGGGAAAAAAAAATTTTTGAGGAAATATATTCGTTTTTGCATATGTTTGGGGCTCTTGCTCTAAATGCTCATTTATAACAAAGGATAAATAATCAAGGCACTACTGCATCTTTTGAAAACGAAATGGCCAGTAATGGTTGGAAATTAACCGTATGTCCTTCAACTCCTTAATTCAATGTGAATATATTACCACAAGAAAAAATTGGCCTAGCCTACGCTACCCAGGATACCTGTTTAGGCCTTCTTCCGGGAATCGAACAATGGGCCTCTGGCTTGCCGAGCCCATGTGCAGACCCCTTCGCTACAGAGACTTCCTTTTTGGTCTTCTTTACAGGGCTTTTGGACGATACAAGAAAACAAGATGACGCGTCTGCATCGCATCTCGTACGGATTAAGTGCTGATTTAGAATGAAATCGCTTGTGTGTGGTTGTGGCTTCTTTGAAGTTATCTCTTCCTTGCGTTGTCTTCTTTGATGAACCGCAAGGGCACAACATCTAGTGTTTTCGCATAATCCAATATTGCCATGAGTTTAGGAAGCATGAGTTACGTAGTGGCTTGCGCATTGGCCCGACAAGCCAAAAGCCCGTTGTTCGATTACCGAGTCTAAGTAATTTTTTTCGCGGGAATGTCTAAATATTTCATGTCATACGTATTTTCGGCAGGATATGTAGAATAAATATATACATTTTACGCCATATTTCCACCTTAATGGTATGAAACCTTGTTGGATCTCATTAAAACTAATTAATAAAACATATTCTAAACAAACAAACACTCTGCTATCACCATCAAAAACACAAAGGTATTGTCTCTAAACGGAATGTATCTTTTCAACTGTCCCTAATGCAAGAAGATGGCCTACACGCCAATAAAATTTATATCGCTCACCATTTCAATCCTTTTGGCCTGAATGTGAGATGGATGTATCCGTTGCATCTCGTTTTATTATAAGAGTGGAATACTCACATAGAATAACTTAATAAAATAATAACCGTAAACAATGAGAATAAAATAGTGAGGGAACGTGAATTTTGGACCACTTTCGTTGCGTCATCCTATTTTGAGGTAGGATATGGTTATTGGATCGTATAAATGATTTTATGCTTATTTAAATTGTACGTCATGAGTATGAAACTAAATCCTCAATTAGATGAGGTGATTGGAGACAGTAAAATATGTATTACTTTTTTATACACACTATAGAGATGATGGAAAAGGCTAGAGCAGGAAAAGGATTATTATTACTCCATTGCCTTGATTTGGCAGCATTTTATTCTTTATTGCTTCTAATTCAAAATTAATATTATTCCACATTAGACTCTATACTATTACATTTCTATAGTTAAAATACAAAAAAATGCCTAGCTCATGCTCTTTAACTATTTGATCAGTGTGAGTTATTTTAGTCAAAGTCTCACGGTTAATTTTGAAATTCAATGAAATAACCAAAGCAAGTACATTCCCAGTATTGAAGACTTTTTCAATTTATTTGAATAGGTTCAGATTAAAGCACTGCAGGAATATTCAATGACAGTTAATTTAGGTAAAGTACCCAACCAAAACAATTATTTGGTACCTAACTGGTGCACAGAGTTGCCTCACCCGATAGCATGAAAGAATCTAATACATATAAAAAATTAATGACTACCGGGATACCTACGTGCTTTCATATGAAGCTATGCAGGTTTCATCGTATCAGATGAAACAAATAGTTTTAAATTTTTTTGCGGAAAACAATTAACTAATATGGTTTGATATTTCCACTTGAAATACATACCGAGAAAAGAAGCATTATTGTGAGGTTACGAGATACCATTGGAATAAGTTTTTCATGATTGCATATACTTTTTGAATTATTATGTTGATACCTGACTGACCTCTCTAATTATTGTTTGAGTTTGTTACAAAACTCGCTGTCGTGTATTCTACTCAAACATGAGGAGTATATTGTATGTTAATTCCACATTGTGTTGGTGGAGAGAGAAGTTTACGTACATGATGTAAATATATTGGGAGAAATGTACGTACGTCGTTAACGTAATGGGGAGGTTGTACATTGGCCAGTTGACTCTCGTCACAGCGATAGATGGGAGGATTCAACGCAGTAATCGCACCTCACGATCCCGTCGCTGAACAATCAGAGACTGGCATCGCCTCGAAAAGACGAGGGATCAACACATTGGTGCCTAGGTCCTTTGGAAAGCTACAGAAAGAACGGAGATCTCGCTTAGTGAGAAAAGAACGCGATCTGACTGACAATTCAGCATTGGTAAATGGAGTAGGAAAGTCACTAGGCAACCTCACCATCCCTACTCAGAGAGCGCGATGGATTCAAAAGAAGGAAAACTTTACAAGGGAATATATACGTTCATATTGACTGGTGTTATTACTAAAATAGCAATAAAGCATTCCTTTCATACAGACTTACATTACATACAGAGCCAACTGATTTAAAATAGAGTTTAAATATTGTGTTCTTTCTTTTGGTCCAACCAAAATCTTCTTTCACTCTGCAACTTATGTAAGCCAGGAAAACGTAGTTGGAGTAAGATGAAAGAATGAAGACGAATACGTTGATCCTCATTTTTAAAAATCTCACATCCTAATGATAAAAAAACATTAGGCATTTACTGCACTTCTTTTGGCTATATTTGTTAATAAATAAAGGCTGTACAAAATAATTTTAAACAGAAAATGGTAAGGTTTTGTTCTCCAGGCACTTGCATTAAAAAAAAGAAAATTTTAATACGGTCAGCCTGAAATTACGCCGTTTGGCTCGCATATTATCTCAATATTTATTTTTTAATTATCGACCGTCGACTTAATTTTTAAATGCATGATACAAATGAACCAATTTATGGACTTAAGAATTCATATTTGTAAAAAAACGAAATGAAAATTTACAAAAAAGATACCTAGTGCAACATTATTACTACTTACTGTCTGCTTGATTCTCACATCTACGCACTATACCAGTGGTAAGTAATTTGTCACTCGATTCCAATTACTTCTCCTCATTAGGTCAAACCAATGAATCGAGATTCTTTAAAACGCAACCATTACCACGGTATACATTCAAAATGAATTCACTAACAATACATTTCTCAAACGATTCGGTCTAGTTATACCCACATTTTCTAAGATAATCCATAATACTATAGCCTACTCTGATACTTATTGACAGATTAATTTACTAAATAAATCGCTTAATTTTTAATACGGTTTTATAATAGTTCCCGTTTTTCCTAAAGATACATTCCGCTCAAATGACTTGTACGTTTCGGCCAAAGGAGCATTTGTGACGGCCTGAGAGGCCTTCGGGCAATTGGACCCTTCGGGCGAGGACGCGTCCATGGAGTGAAAAGATGAAAGCGAGGGGTAAGGGAAATTCGAGATATGGGGCCCGGCGATCGGTCCGTGATCCCACGATGCTTTAAGTGCCGCGGCCGCTCGCAGCACGTCCCTTCGTTATTCATCACCCCCATGCGGAGCGGACACTGCTGTCATGAGGCCCCATTCAGACCCAATCGCTTTGCATTCAGGATGCGATTTGTAAGCCGACTGCCATAGTAAAGATTATAAATCCCCAAAACAAACGGAACATAAAAACACTCAGTGCACATTGACTTCCAGCATGCACCCGCTCCATAGTCCGCGATTAATTTGAAAATTAAAAGAAAGAACTTCTAACTACTCTGTGTGCAGCAAAAAATGGAATTAAAATAGTGATATGGTTTTTATGTCCCTCACTCACGATTAAAAATCCAATCTCCCTTTCGATTGAGTCCATCGATAAAACTCATATCGGAACGATCACGGTTTAAAAGAACCCGTAAACCCAAATTATCGGGTCCATCATTCTTTTCGTGTCGTTTTTATTCTTTTCAATATGAACTGAAGATTAGCCACAAGGAATCTTCAGAAACGAGAATTTCTCAGTCAAAGCTCATTGGGTGGTAAATTCTACAAAATAAAAATCTGCATGCACTGAGGCTGAAGAAAATAAAACTTTACGATGAGAAACTAAAAAATTTAATGTAAAATATTTTTCTAAAAATAAAGAGTGGGGTACGTTATATATTTTAAACTCAAACACGAAAAAAGAAAATAACATCAGATATTATATTATGTATGATAAATACATAATTAGTTGCTTGATTATATATTTCCTCGGATATTTATATAACGCACGATCTTCACTAAATCGATTTAATTTAGTTGTCATGTTTTTACGCATTTATGACTTTCATGCGGCTAAAACTAACAAATATACAACGAAAGATACTGCCGTTGTAATGGGCGACAACAATTCTCCCACAATCAGATGTCTGTGGAATGGATTTCAGCCCCTTGGTACTTTCCCATCGTAATATCAAACAGGTATATAAAATAAATATTAGCTAGCCTCTCATCTGTTGACTATAACTCTCTGGAGCAGCGCCCACCGATTCCCGAAATGATTTCTTAGGTTGCGGGGTAGTTTACCGACCAAACAACAGGAGGAAAAAAGAACGAGTAGCCTAGGTGTGTTCACCATTAGTGCCCCAAAGTCGCGAGCGACCAACCAGGGAGATTGAGGTCCTGCCCGCTCCATCTACTCGTCTCTTACAGCGTCGTCCGCCTCGGGGAGTGCCTCGGGAAGCCCCCTCCCCTTCCACGGATGACAAAAGGTTTTAACTCCCCCGAGAGCGATGCCGGGAGAGAGATAAAAGCCCAGAAGCCCTATATAAAGTAGCAACAGTGCTTTTCAGCGGCAATATCCACAGCAAAGGTACGCCACTGGTTAATCTATAGTCACGGGACGTGAACCACCATTCAAGCGGAATTGTGGCTCGCCTTAGCAAAAGCCTCTAGTGTCACTTGGTGTAACTGTTTTGAGTCACACGTGATATAAATCAAATAAAACCTAGATTTCATATATATTATGCTGGCGTTGGATGCCTGGCATTAATTGTTAACTAAGAAAACGCAAACAAATCCAAATATATTTTAACGGACAACGGAGACCATTCTTGGATTTAAATAAGCAGGTGTATCAGGTTGAAATAATGGTGCTTTAGAGTTTACCAGTTCAGATTTCTATTTGTTGCCATTATTGTTACTATGATGTCTCGGTGTACTAAAATACAGGTGCATCGCTAATATGAAGAGAAGTTGGGATGTGCCAGTTCTTAGCAGTCAGTACAGATTCACAATTGAATAAACATAATTCTTCATTTTATAAATGCAGTTACTCAAACAACAAACCAATGTACGTATATTCATTTTCGAAAGAATAAAACAAAACAGGCTGGTAAATAGCTTGACAGAGAGTGAAGCGTTTTATGGGGCCGAAACAAGGGCCATGAGAAAGAGGGACATGAATAAACGGCAGCCGTTTGAGATGTGGGTGTAGAGAAAGATGGAGAAGGAGCGATAGACGGAAGGTAAGACAAGCGAAGAAGAGTATGGCGAACGAGGAGAGGAACCATTTTGAAATCGTGAATATACAGGGTAGGTGACTGGAGGAAATACTAAGAAGGAATAGTTTTCTCAAGACTATGAAAAAAGATAGGATGTCGGGCAAGTAGGGAAGGCGCAGAAAGAGAATATGTTTCTCCGACGGGATGAAGAAGAGAAGAACGTATGCTGACGTAAAAATGAAATATAAGAGGTAGATATGGCCCTGAAAGTGCATAAATTTGGGAGGAATTAACTCGTAGAACGCTTATGAAAACATGCTGTTTAACTCGATTAAACACGAAAATGTAGTAATTGAGAGGGAATCAAAACGAACACGCCTTGCCATTGATTACAGAGCCCAGCGGCTGAAGACTTGAAACGCCGCCCGGGCAAACCTGTCGCTCCTTTATTTATGCACGGCTTCAGTAGACATCCCTTCAGAGAACCATGAGCGCAGGAAGGATGGAGAGGGAGAGAGGTGGAGTAGGTAAGGCTTGGAGTGGCGCGGTACAGGAGAATCACGTTAAGGAAGCTGTGAAAGGGGAGGGGAGAAACGGAGAAATCTCCATCCACCGTGAACTTTACCGGAAAGAGAAGAGTTATTCTCCGAACGAGATGTAAGTTTGAAACGGTGGTGGTGAGGCCATCCCCATATCTCCAGTATTTCTCCTTTCCTGTCTACCCAATATCTACCCCTTCGTTGTGGCCTCTAACATCCCTCGTTTTTCGCTCCATCCACTTACTCTGCTTCCTCCTAATCTCCCAGGAATCGAATAAGTGCGGTACCTAGAGTAAAGGCTTTCCGTATGAAGCATCTGGAAATCCTGGTAGATGAGGAGTTTTTTCTTTGAAATAGCAGACTCTACATGAGCGTCATGTGTAGAGATACTTCAAGTGAAGCACAACGTCCGTACGAATGGATGATATACTGTGGACTGGAGAAGGAATTCGAATAGGCAGCTTTAGAGGTTTTATGCATCGTAGATTTCTCGACTTAATAGTCACGACCCGCGTTCCCGCTAATTTAGGATACAACCGAAGGCCGCGCAGAAGAGCGGCATTGTAATACCATCACCACAATTCCGAAACCAAGAGAATGGTTTTCTTATGACATTTCACCGGGGAGTTGGATTGACTCATGCACAATCCAATTACCTTTGAGATTAAATCATATAATAATTGGGTCTGATGTCAAAAAAATCGGCTTCCTAGGGCGCCATCAGCAATACCTGTCTATAATATGATTTAAACTATCAGTTACTGGATTGAGCACTGGTAATCAATGAACTGAGAGCTAAAAAGTTAACCAGTGACGTCATTTTATTTAAAGAAGGCTGTAAATAGTCTTCGCCGGTAGTGGTGGCTATGCGATTATGCCATGCCAACGTGTAATTTTATTTCTTAACGAATGGTTTTTAAAAAATAGCGGAAACATGAAGTCACCTATAAAATTTCTGCGATGTGTTACATATTTTACGTTCCACAACAGGGCGGAAACGATTCATTTTTCTTTCAGGCAGCTCTCAATTCAGATATTTATACAAACAAATACACAGAGGAGTGGAATTGGGATTGCTGTTGAAGAGATTTATAGCATTGAATGGAAGACAGAGTGAGAAAGAAGAGAATTACGGTAGTTTCCACCAAAAGAGATCCGAAAAAGCGCGAGCTAAGGCAGATGGATTGAGGAGAGAAATAGGAAGTGACGTCGGGCTGGTTGTGTATATAAAACCACAGGGAAATTAGAAAGAATATGTACGAGTATAACGCAAGAATGAACCTCGTATGAATAAGTCCGGAAAGGTAGAATAGATTTCAGCGTTGAAAGATGGATAAGCTTGTCTTCCTCCCTCGAAATGAAACAGCAGAAGCCTTTTCTGGAATAATCCCTCAACCCGCTCATTTCGTAACAAGTAATATTCTAAAGAATCCTTTTAAAGGATAATCCTATCTGGAGAATTTAACGACAGTTAATTTTACACGTTATTATTCTTCATTTGACTGAAGGTCGATTTTTATTCATGAAATCATTTGTATTTGCGCTTTACAGTAAACTATCCGTATTAAAAACAAAATATAAATACCGGATAATTTATACATTATCCAAAAATGTTGAATATCAGAAATTGTCGCAGAAAAAGAATCTCAATACGGAAACCACTCCCATTACACTCCATCAGCTGATATATCTGAAGCAGGTCACTTATCATATGAAAGTGTTCATTTATTTGATAGATGGCAGCATGAGACGGAAGTGGTGGGATAAGCACTCCTGTGATGGGAAAATTATATTAACAAATTTAGGAAAGCCATAGGCTAAAATGTTCTCTTTCCTAGAACGAAAAAATCTATAATAAGAGTAAAAATTAAATCAGTCTTTATCGAGCGGTAGGTGATAAAGTAAAAATTAAGGTAGATTTGTAAATGACGTTAAAAATTGAGAAAATATCACCCGTTTTCAACCAGAGGGCATAAACTGAGTTCTTCAAAGTAATAAACATATCAATGATTCTAAAATTCATCATCGGAGAAGCCTACGGACCTTAAAAACATGTAAATACATACATTTTGGAAAATAATTCATAAGACTTTATTGTTTTCGCTTCCGAATCCTAAAAATTACGCGTCCACAAATATTAGAAGAATTGAAGTACTGGAAACAAATTGCAATTCAGCACTTCGAGTTCAGCATCCTTTCGACGATTTTCTTGCATTCAAAAGTGCTTACATTGCAATTCTAAGTGCAAAATTCTCATGAAATACCAATGTTTCCAACTCCAAAGAGGATGAAAAAACATGTTAATAAACTCCGAATCCTATGGCACATGATATTTCATCAGGACAAAATACGAGCCACTGGTGAAAATTCGGGACACGTATAAAATAAATTGTTTTATTCGGTTATAGAGAGAAATTGGGTATCGATTTTTAGAGGGAAAAGGTAATTTTCAGCAGCAGAAAAATATTTTTTTCGTCATTCTGATTAAAACCTCTCCCGATGGTGGTTTGTATGCAAGATTCTTCGTCAGCACGAAATTAATGCTATCAAATTATGACAAGCCGGCCAATTTTTTTCTTCGGTATTTCATTTAATTCAATTTTATTCAGCTACAACATCAAAAAAAAACAAAACAACAAGGGCAGAAACACACGATTGATTTTTCACGATTTTGACACGTATAAACACAGGATTAATAAATTTTCTCGCTTTTAAATAGATAATTACTTCGAAATCGAGAATCGGATCCGTTCCAAGAATTATTTCAAATTTGCCTATTCATTAGCAGTTCCAATTTCTAAGAATATTTTCGGGCAATTTAACTTTGAAGTGTGGCATTCATCCACACCAAAATAAAAGCCCGTAATGTATGATGACAGTGTAACCTACTTAGGTGCTAATAGAGCACAATTGTACAATCAATAGAAACATGGCGGAACATGATAACCACTGACTAAATCTTTGAGTCCTAAAAATAACTTTTTCTTTAAATTCAGAGAGACATAAATGAACATTACTCACTAAATATTTACGCAAAATTAAGCCATGTTGAAGTTTGAAATCCATTGTTTAGCTAGCAACATGGTGGTACCTAATCGGCAGCAAGTCTCACATCAGGTTGAGAAGACACAGGCACAGAACGGATAAGGAGTGAACTTAGTGAAAAACAAATTTCATCTTCCCTATGGCCTAAACTTTATATACTGACGATATAATTTACTTGTAACTTGAAAAAACGCGTTAGTTGAATGAGTATTACATTTTAGTGACGTAGTTGTTATTTTTCAGTTAGTTTATTTTTGTGACTCGCAAGAAGCGCCAGATGATACCCCATCAGCGTGAAAGCAAAGGAATATAAGAATAATATAAGGAAAAATACCAACCAGTTAGTTAAATTAAATACGATATTACTTACTTTTACGGAGTCACTCCATAACTATCACATTTATGTGATGAAGCATTTTCTTTTCTTAACTCAGATATTTCCTGATTTCTACGAACATAAACACATGAACATTTCAGAATTCGAGACACGTCACACCGAGCATATTCTCTTTGGAACCAAACTCAAAAATGGTATTCGACTCATTACTAATTTTGAAGGAACATCTGCGTCTTCACAGAAAAAGTAAAAGCAAAAACTTAATTTCAAAATGAAATTGGGAAAGAATGTGTAATTTTAAGAAAACTATTAAGGAAATATTTTTTTATTTAATGGCTGGCCATTTCAAATTAGTTCTTAAAATTAATTTTTACAGTGACGCGCACGGCATTAAGTTACATTGGTGACAAAATTCAACAAGACTGTTTGTCAAGGAAAAGGTTAAGTTATGATGGTACTACTCAAACTCAAGTAAATCCAGTGGATGGGCTGCAATGAGGTTGAGAAATAAATTACTGTGGCCGGGGTTACGATGAATATCGATGAATGGGAGAATTTTCGTTAGATCACTGATGAATGCACTCAAAGAGATAATTACAGTCCTTTGCAAGAGAAATGATGACAGAGTGTATTGCTAATTAAAGGTTCAGCAAAGCAAGCGCACTGGGGCATCATAAGCCTTTCTGATCGCAATAAACAGTGAACAGCGATTTCCTATTAGCCTGGCAGCATTTCCTCAATTTATAATTAACATTTCTGAAATCAGATCAATTCTGGTTCGATCAAAACTAGGATTGATTCATCACTTTATGATGAAAGCTGCACAAATATGATTGGATTTGAAAACATGGCTATATTGTTGGATTTACTGCCGAGTCTGACTGCAATAATTTCATAGGTCTCCGTCACACTGTATAGAAGACAAATATGCATACGGCATCAAATATGTTTGTATCTCATGGGGTCCGCATTTTTATAGCATATTTACTTTTTTGGACTTACTTATCAGCAGATCACATCACAGACGTTTGGGAAAACTGTAATATAGCAGAAAAATTTCACTCTTTTAACTTAGGCGTTTACTTGGCTTTTTTGATATAAATGTATAATTTAAGGGAAGTCAGTTTTTTACAACTTAATATTGGAATACAGAGGACCTCATCATGAGAGGAATAAGAGCTTTATCAAGGCAGTTTAATGTATACAGCTCCACACACTGACCATTATTAGAAAAACGCTGGTAATTTAATCCAGTAACGAATACTTAACCAAAGATTTGAAAAAAACTTGGCGAGAAAAGATCCGAGACAACTTACCTTCCATCGGTTGGAAAAAAGGCTTATCCCGACAAATTGATATGGTTAATAGATGATGAATGCAGGCCATATTAATCACCTTTGCAATGATATCACCTTACACTGAGCCCATTGGTGTGTGAACTTGGACCATTGCATTATGAAGAGATCTTTGTCTCCCTTCCACTTTTATTATCAAGGGAGATAATAAAACTAGAATGAAATGTTCGGGTGAATTTGTAATTGCTTACAGACAATGCTTGGTATCTAGATCGGGTTCAACGTTTAACTAACAGCCATATGTTTACAGATAGGATTTTTGAAAGCTAAATTAATAAAATACTAGTAAATTTTCCCCCTCGATGCAGAATTATTAATTAGTTTCGCTAAAATCTGATACCCTTTGAAGTGGACCTCTTTCGCCGGGTAAATGAGAGAACTCATGCGCAAAATTGAGAGATGATTGCTTACGATTGTGAAATACATGAAGTTCCCCATGATATGATTCTTTTCATCTCGCTAAAATATGAACAAAATACCCGATTGTATAACGTACCGGCAATTGGCGAACGCCAAAACAATAAAGGATAGAATTACAAAGTGTGGGTGGTGTTCATTGGTAGTACGATTATTCAAGGTTATCGGTAAATTGTATAACTCCCTGCTCTCATACAAATGCCCCTTTATACCTCAAAATATAATTGTAAGGTGTTAGCGCATTTACTGGATATTTAAACTTAACAGAATATGAGTGTTAATATTCTATTATAAGAATTTAAATAATACTGAAAGAGGAAATTATACTGCAATTTCCAAAAATTTGATTGGGAGGCGTAGACGATATTAAACTAACTAGATGCAAATTATTCATCCACCATTTTGAAATATAATAACGCCACGCTGAAAGTGGTTTGTAATTGTGTGATCATATTTCTGTTAACTTATTATCAGGCACTTCCTCAAAACACTAAAACAATTCCTGTCATGGTGAAACTAGGAAGAGCGTTTCCCATTCGTCGCCTATAATGCTTGAAATGGACGTACTTGAAATTGAAATTAACAATTCTTTTCTTTCCCGAGTTCATATCCAAAATTTGATACTGTTAAGGTGCGATTCGAAGTCCAGGAACTTTAACATTCTTCTGCAATCAGGAAAAGAGCAATAATTTTTCCCAGGCTTCCAACTCATCATTATAAATTATACATTATTTTATCAATGCTTTTGTTTCGAATTTCCATTGTGTTTGGCTATGCTGCTATGGCTGTTAGGATGCGATCAATTATGCCAACCAGTACATTGGCTAGGGAAAACTTATTGATAGGAATCGAGTACGGGTGGAGAGAAAGCTGGAGTCTACCTATCAGCATATATTTAACGATAGAAGCAAAGAGATCCACAATTTAACTACCGGTCTAAGGGATAATTTAACGATAGAGCTTTGCACAAGAAAATGATCTCCACCTGCCATCCCAAGTTGGGATTTCATTGAAATACATCAGAATTACATTATAAAATCTTCGCTGTTGCCGAAAATTCAATCCAAACCTTAGAGTTATGAGGTTAATTTACCGGACACCTTATACACCCGATCCCCTATATATATATTTCACTACACTTAAAAAAGTGTTAAAAGACAGCATAAATGCAATTGTAATGAGCTTCATTTTCTCCTTATCCTCCTATTTGCCAGTTCTACAAAAGGCCATTGACGTTTGTCCTCGCATTGACGTTTGTCCAGTGCTGATGCTATGCCATTCACGTTGGTGATTGATGCTCCTAGTAATGGAAAAGTAAAGCTCTACCTCTGTGCCAACCAACCGTCCGCCTTTTCGGAGAAAACATTTTTTTACCTTCAGACAGGAGTCAAAATGGAGTAAAAAAGATGATGTTTCCATATTCCTCAAGGATACCCTCGGCCGGAATGAGTGCTTTCTTTGACTGTGATTGACAAAATGATTGATACGCCAAAGTGTTGCACGCTTCTAATGGGCCCCTCTTTTTCCTCTCCACTAACTACTCTTTCCTACCGACCACCCACCTAAAAAAAACAGGCTCCGATTTTTATTCGACAGATGGAGCTGACGGTGGAGCAGAAGGGCCAACGGAATACGACCGGACAGTTTGAGGTTGTCTCGGGGGAGGGATGGATGAAGCTGAGGCCCTCTTGGGATAATATGTTCCATGAGGGAGAGAAAGAAGATGGACGGGATACAGTAGGAGGAAAGAAAGGCCAATACACGTCGGTGATATGGGCACGGAGGGACGGCGATTTGTGACGAGCTTGCAATATTGCATTGGTAAGCCGAGTGATGTGGAGTGAAAACCGGGAGCACAACATTCCATTTCTAATATTGACCGACAAAATGTAAAGGTCTGGTGGTATGAGGAAAAGGATGCAGCAGAATAGGTGAGTTTCAATGGAGAGTGGAATGTTTTACAAGGCGGTAGACGGTTTGATATAAGTAGGTTTATATAGAAGATAATAGATATCGCAATCTCTCATAACACGCAAGGTAATAAAAAGAGACCTAGTGTGCTAGCGTTCAATAGATACAAAAGCTAGAGCATGGTATATTACATATATAAACCATCATTCCACTCCAGCATCACTGCATGTATACTAACTAGAAAGTGTCATCCATAATTGGAGACAGGATATTCTCTATGACAGCTATAAATATTTGCAGATGCCCCTTCAGTATTTTCGCTTGTCAAAACATACACATGAATTAGTCACCATATCCTCGATATTTTGCATAAATGTTAAATAGTAGCTTCATATAGAGCAAACAAGTATTCTAGTGAGATATATGTAATGATATTTCACAAATTATAGTTGGAACCAAGTTCACCGAAGAAGAGAATTGTCAGCAATGAATAAATATCTTGACTACCGTATAATCAATGATACACGATGCCATAAGTTTCAGCTTATGTGCTTCGCTTCAGTGAAATATATATAGGAAAGATCACGGTTTAATATTTGCTCTTTAGCGACTTCTTTAGACACAAAACAAGACAGAATCGATGCTTTACTAAAATAAACACTATGCTAGCAAACTATTAACTTTAACTTTCAGCCAGTTATCTCCACTCTTCCACGACCATACGAACAGAATTTCCCAGATTTGTTACCATTTCGTCTATTATGGCCTATCCATTCGTCACCTAAACCACATATCAAGCTCATTTAGTCAACTATTATATTCTCCCTTTAAAACATACTGATAAAATTCACTTGAGTGAGCAATATAAGATAGGTCTAGACAAGAAAAAGAGAGATAAATTTCCGCGAACGCCTAGAAATCCCAGAAAACCCGTGTCTTCTGGTAAACGCTTTCCCGTGCAGCTAACTCTGAATGCTGGCGCATGGAAACCCCGGCGACACATTCACTTGAAAATTGCACCGAAATGCTCAAGACTGAACGCGTCTCGCCCTCCTCCTGCCAAGGGTCCAAAGTTTTGCGAGGCGCATGGCAGAAGGTGAATTGGAGAGGGCAAAAAATAAGGGAGTTGGTTTTGGGCGTTGAAACAAAAACAAATCCGCACCCGCAGAGCTGGGAATTCAGCGTGGCGAGAAAAGGGAGGGCTCTCGGTTTAGGGGCTTAAAGGGATGGGAGGGGATTTTGCGGAAAAGGGAAACTGGCAGGGGATGTTGATGGAAGGGCGGTGAAAGCAAGAGTGTTCCGAGGAAGTGACGCGAGAAATTCTGCGTGTAGTGGGCGACGAAAGGTGAAGGGGACAGAATGGAAACGTGCCAAGAAGTGGAAATGATGAAGAGATGGATCGATGGGGGACAAGAAAAGAGAGAAAGGTAAACGTATCTACGACAACGAATGACTGCAAGCCAGCACCAGGGTGTGGTACGGGGTGATTCCACATTAGATAATCTCCATTTTAAGGTCGACCACCGGATTCTGGCCCCTTAAGTAAGGTCTAAGAGGTGGTCAGGAGAACAACGCAGGGAATACCATATACTAGTAGAGAGCTAATGAGCAGTTTATTCAATAGGTAACATGCAGTGAATAGTATAAGATAGGTAAACCTCTCGGGCAGCACACCGGGTTAATATTTTAATTTTTCTAATGTTTGCCATCCCCGAATCCGGTGTGTTTTTCGAGAATAATTTACGCCTTTGATTGCCAGGTAAAGAATTAGTTCTTAGATTTAGAGACTGTTACTCATTATTAAAACTAATCGTATTAATTAAGGAGTTCCACTTGATTATAAATCGAGCAGAAAAATATTTTGGGGCATTGCAATCGGGAAGAGGAGTTGGTAATAATGATAAGCCACTGAACACGAATAGAGAGCAGAGTCTATCTAATGTCGCTCAACTTCGTATTCACACGTTGACAGGCATTCACGAGTTGGTCAGTCAAAACAAGTTTTACAAAAATTCTACAAAATGACAGGCACACAAAGAATAAAATTAATCATCCTGAAATTTATCATCTAGATAATGAAAACTACAAAAATACAAGATATTGGAAAAATAACATAGATACTTATCGTTTGCAACAACATCAATGGAGGCTTGCGGAGAATAAGAGAAGGGCAGAGATGGATCGATGAGAAGGGGATACAGGGACAGACCGAAGATATGGGAAAATGGTTTTTTGTACCATGAAGTGTTGGAGGGAAAAAGCCCGAGAAGATACAGGGAAAAGGAAAACAAGGGAGCCAGGGAAAGAATTTGGTCGAGCAAAAACGTAAGAGCTGCGAGGTAATTTTTTTTTTTAACTCCCCAGCTGGGTTTCAGTTTTCGAGTGGGAAATTCTTCCGATTCGTTGGTTTCGGGCACGTTCGATTCAATGGTGTGGAAAATACAGTTCTGAATATCCAGCCGGCTAAGTATGCACGCTTCCAGAGTTCTCAACTGAAGCTCAATGATGGAAGCCATTGGAATTGTATGAATGGACAGCAATTTTCCTCCAGCGATTGAGAGAGGGAATAGTTAATCCAAACCCCTGAACATGATAGTGAACTGGTTTAGGAGTTAGGCTCTTGAAATCAATATCGGAAAATTTAAAATTTAGATTTATTTTAGTCATTTATTTTATTTTATTTGAACTTATATTACATTTATGTTCCATCAGACCGTACGGTTGTTACATAGAATAGTATTAAATACAAATTTTCACCTAATGCTAGGTACCTATTAGGAAATAAAAAAGAGCAAAACGAATGCGGGCAAGCAAATAATCTTACGTTAATCGCAACGTAAAACCTATTCCCGAAAGATACGGTCTTTATGTATTCTTTAAGGTATATGATGGATTTTAAGAAATATAAATGTTTTTAAGGAAAACCATTGGGTGAATAGCCACTGATATCCCTCATAAAAAGTTTTGGGAAGTTTTTAACATGAAATATGAGTTAATATTTTTACAAGCAAATTTTGAAAGCTCAACGTTGCCATATCTGCTTGATTTTGATAAAAAATTAGAGGACGCCTCCATCTGTCATAGGTCTGAAGAGTATATTTTTTGCCCATGTTAATGAAGCGAGGTCATTAAGTCGTGCGGAGTGTCACTGCTATTGAACGTTGCACATTTAGTTCAAAGTATGGTTTCTTATGAGGATTCGTTATCGGCATACATCTCCATAGCTGGAGGAGCGATGTTACCACTAGAAGCGGGAAAATTAATATAGCATATGTGCAGTAAAATTGCGGTATCGCTTTAATTCTCCGATATTCACATACTATTCCCTTAAGTGACTTTCACAAATTGCGCTAAGATTTGGAAATTGTAGCCAAAGTGGTATAGACATGAGAACACACATCGTTAGTTTGGCAACAGTGATCTCGATGGCGCAAGCATTGAAAGGTAGTTAAACAGCAACTGAGCGAGTCAAAGCAAATGCTCAAAACTCATTTTGATTATTTAAAGAATATTACTTTCATTAATGACAAACCATACCTACTTGAAAAAATGTATATACAATATATGCAGATTACTCGATCACTAGATTAAATAAAGAACATTCTCCAACTGTTCTATCCGACTGAAGTGCTCTACTGCTTTTCTATCGAACCAAATTACGTCGACGACAACTATGGTAATCAATCAGAGATAGATTAAAAAGTATAATATGCTTCGGTGGCTAACATTTAATTATCACTACATTTCCATCAGGTAGTCACCTCTTGCTAATCGTTGCTAGCGATAGGAAGCATTGAGATCACAGAGATTATACGGGAAAAATACAAATATTTTATTATTTTCCCTTAACTTTATTTTGAAACGATACCATGCCGAATTGGATCAACCAGAAACATAGCGAAAAAAGTTATGGTTATATACAAAATATGTCACTATTTCAATTAATGTCCAGAATCAATTATGGTTGACCCACCATTACACGGTCCTTTTCGATGGCCTGGTGGGACGTCATCACGATAACGATCGTACATATTAGCTATAGTAGGTAGAGTAAAACTTGAAAATCAGCGAAACTTATCATTATTGCCATCCATTCATTGTACTTCTCCCCAACTTCAAAATGATTCACATTTTTCATCTAACTGTTACGAAATTTCCTTGCCACAGAACGATCACAGCTAAGCACGAATTAAAACCAACGATCAAGGACGTCACCATGGAATCAATTAATGAATACGATCTAAAATATACAGCATACATTTATTTCAGTAACAAACGAGATACCATTATGTAGAGACATAACGACTGCCGTTTATGGTAAAAATTAGATTATCAGCGAGATTGCCTAATTTTACTTAGTTAATGAATAAAAACGGTTAAGGAACTTTTCTGTTTTTCTCTTTTATGATATAGTTACGGACGTAGCTCTGCACTTGAAATTCCCTCCTTATGCACCCAAGAATGGATACAAATTCTAAAAAAATCTCCTTGATTCCTCAAGATTTCAATTCGGACCTAAAGGATCACCAGCCAATACTCTAGCCATCACACCACACGATCTCCAGCCGCGGTGAGAATAAAGTGGATTCCATTAGATCATAATATAATCAAATCGTTTTACATATTTATATCTTGATGAAACACACTTCCACTGGCTCTACTCCATGGAGTCGAATTATTGAGGCACATACATAGTTCTAGTGCAGTCTGCTAGTTCAATTTCTAAATCAAATAGTCCGTTGGCCAAGTAAGTCAATTCATGTTAGGGAACGGAGTGCGGTGGCTGCTTGACGGCGACGAAATCGTAGAATGCCCTGGAGATACACGAACGTAGAGGTTTTTATCGTTTGCAAAATACGTAAGAGCATTCCACGGTGGCTCGTTTCGATACTACGGATGAGCACTCGCCAATCCTCTTCACGGCTGGAAGCTTATAGCCTTGATATAAGCCGGACCTGCCCGTCGATGACAGCGCAGTACTCCATGAGCAAGGGTTTCAAAGAGGAGGCAGAGTCGATGCACAAATTTCACGGGCGATAACCAAGAATGGGCCGAGGGCCGAGTTGGGCAATGGGTCATTCGAGTTAGGGACAAGAGCGATGGAGTCGAGGAGACAGGGCTCTGCAGCAAGAGAATGAGGAAAATTTGGACTCAGATGAGGAGGACTGGAGGAGTTGGAAGGGAACCGTAACGCTCTGATTTAGGCGTAGAGGCTCCATGCACGCGTATATTGCTGAAAGAGGATTTTCCATCCTTAGAGAGGAGTAGTTGCCGTAGTTCTGGTGAACTCGACCGCAAGGGATTGCCTTAATTAGTGGCAGGAAGTGGCCGTGTCCGTCCAAATTGAGATAAGACTGCCGACGATCCAACAGAGCTTCCATGCATTCAAGTGCATCATCCAGCAATTCGGTCAAACATCTCTTCTTTGGAATTTAGCTTCCCATGCATTATTAGGGCAGAAGAGCTAACATATTCAAACAAACTAATTCTCGAATCACTGAATAAGTCGCCAAAGTGGAGTGGGCAGTTGTTAAACATTACAATAAATAATAAAAAGAAATTCTACTATTAACTCATTACTATAGGGATAAAGAAAAATCGTGTCAGAAAATATTTTGCAGAAGACACATAAAATTGACCTCAATACCACCCTATGTAAGAAAAATGATTAAAATTAAGTGAGTCCGATGATCTTGATGGTCTAAAAATACTCATGATGAGGTTGTATTCAATGAGCAGTAATGTAATGAAGTAAATGAGCGTGGATATGCTTCATTTCTTCATGGTTGAAGGAAACCTTAGAAAAAAGTTCATGGAATAATAGTTATTGTATATCCCAACATCATTAAAGGTCACAGCTATTGGACATCCGTTACAGATTATCCCAACCGTTGTCTTCCGGTTTAAATATATTATTTACGGATTTTGAATTACTATACTGATGTCCACATATCCAGATATTTTACTTTTCACCGAATTTTAAATCACATATCGACTACTCATTCCTTCCCATTTCTCAATAATGACCTCTAATCCACACCTACACTTCACATTCCATTTAATTCTCCTCAAACCTCAGGCATTTAATGGGCCGAATGAATAAAAGCTGAGCAAATGCTTATGAGCACGAGCATGGATTATAAGCATTTGCTCGGAGCAAAAGGTCGTAGCATATGCATTTGCTCAGTTTGGTATCAATAAGCTTTATCTTATGCTTCGGAGCATTTGCTTCAGTTTAAATACCTTTTGCTCAATATTCCGCCCAAGGTCCTCGCGACAGCATTCAATGTGTCCCGCTTGGCGGTGCAGGCTCGTTCTGGACCGTACAAAGCAACAGTCGATAAGTGAGAAGTGTAGTGAGCACACACTAGTCAAGCGTTCAAAAATGGAAGTGAAGTACGAAGGTGATATAGACGATCGCCATGTGGAGGGAAACACGTCTAAATTGACATTCATATCGCAAAAAATTGTTAAATATCCGGAGATACTAAAAAAATCTCAACTTCCCCGAATAAAAATAAAGAAAGAGGAAGCGCTGATGATTGTTTCGACCAATTGTGAAAAAAACTTTGGAGAAATGCTTTCTGTGGGTCAGCTTAAAAAAAGTCAACAACATGAAGACGACGCTTCGCAAAAAACAGACTTAAACAGGACCGGGAATAAGCCTATCAGACTTCAAGAATGAGAGACTATGTTGTACACGGCGATGGAGGGCAACATCAACCCAGCAGTCAGCAAAATCTCTGGTAAGTTAAAATTTCGTTAAAATGATTATGATGTAATGATGGTCTCTCATTTTCTAAAATAACGACGCCTTAAATTCCATATTTTTGCTACCCCTGATAAAAATTTAAAAGGTACGACCATTGAATTTGCAAAATGGCGCCGTGAACATATATTTTGCAGGCAGGCATCCAATAATTGCCTAGCGAATGTAATTCATTTTTATAGTTAATCATCTCCACACCTTTATCCTCAAATAAATATTTAGTTATTAGCTTCATTCATGAATAAGAAAATACTTGGATTAAAGTTAATTTGGTACCACGCTTAATATTCACTAAAGATAGCATGGCGAATGAATTTTTCTAGACTTGTGCCTCGATTTTTACCTGCACTGATATTAGTGAATCCACTTCCTTCGTGTCAGATAAAATCAGTCTCCGCTTCAAATATTATCATTCCACGATGAGTCTCCCTTGTAAGCTTCTCAATTTTTAAACCTCAGATGCTAGTCCTCAAACGTTTTCATATTTATTAACTTTGGAAGTTATTATAATTCTGTACTGTATTCTATGTGATCCTTCTCTCAAAACTTAGAATTACATTAAATTACTAAATTTTCCCCTCTCAAAGTACATATTTTGTCAGTTGCCCTGAAAATGACTTATCTTATTTTTTCCGGAATTAGATTCAAATAGATACCATACTCTAATTCCTTAGGTAACAGCTCAGCTCAGCGCAACTGCCGGTTTTGACCACCTATCTAAAATGAATGATCTTTGTATCTGAAGAAAGTGGATTCACTCGTTATCCAAGCTAGTACTTGCTACTTATACCTTTTTGATTTAAGAAATGGCTCCAATAAGACACTCTATGAAAGAAAGCGTTGTTTGATTACGCTTTCGGCGGCGATACGCCAGGTCGCCCTGGCAATTACTGCCGCGACCGTGCGTCGGTAGACCTGGCCGCCGAACGCGGCTTCTCCAAAATGATATAAAAATCAATCAATATAAAATTAGCCATATTAATTATCGGCATTGAAAAATATATTACTAATGTTTTGCTAATACCAACGCAGCCAAGAACGTTGTTATATATCGTCCCGCTCCGAAGAAAAAGTTGTTACAGAAAACTCGCATAATAAACTTTTTCTAATAAGATATAATTCTAAAATTTATAACATACATAGACAATAGCCTTATGTACAATGTGCGAATGTTTGGTGCCGATACTATTGCGACGTTCTAATAAAATACATTTTAAACTTGACCCCTTTTAGAAATACGCCGAAAATGGGCACTTTTTACGTTCTCGCATTTATAAAAAATATCATTTTAAGATTAAAAAAATGTATATGATATTGTTAAACGAATTGAGCTTCAAACTGGAGAGCATATACTTTTGCGTCCGTCAATATATTCATGAGCCATGCACGATTCTTTCGGAGAAAAACTGCTATAAAAGTTGTATTATTAATTAATTATGTCATTATATTATCTTTCTGTTTTATAATATAGACAATTCTACAAAATGGCATGAAAATGCAATTAAAATGAAACATCAAACAAACTCAATTTTTTCAGGAACCCTGAGCTTTGGTAAAGACCCAAGTTGAAGAAATGGTCAATGCTCTGAAGCAAGCACCGGTGAAAGTTCAAGTCCTCAAGGAACCAGCCAAATTTCACAAGTTAATCCTTTTCCAAAAAGGAAAACATTATCTTCAAGCCTTCGAAAAAATAATATTTTACGTAAGTATAAGACTGAAGAGACCATTAACTTATCAAATTTAGAAGTAAAACGACTTGTGCTCTTAGAGCAGTTATCAACTGTCCGAACTCAAGAGGCAATACTACAAAGAAACACTCGAAAAGAAAATTACTTCACAGACTGATACTATTACTTAAAGTAATGAATTAAGTTCTAGCCAACTTTAAAAGTTTTTATCTGTGCATTTCAGTGAGTTTTTTATTCAATAAACATTAATCAGAATTTAAATTGTATAACCCGTAATTATATATCCCGTTCCTTCTTGAAAAGTCGGAAGTATGCTCTCCGCATAAGTTCCACAGGATTACGATAGGGGGTCATCAGCCACGGTTCAATGCCATATCCGTCATCTCCCAGTAGCACAGCGTCATTAAATTGACGTAAGGTAGTACGAGCATCAGAAATTTTCCATATTCTACTATCATGTACCGATCCAGGCCAGCTCACGTCAACACTCGTGAACACCTCCCTCGCGTCGCAAGTAGCTTGCACATTTAAACTGGATTAACCCTTTCTATTTATGCATTCGTCTCCATGAATTGTGGATCTTAAGGATCTTAATGTGCGTGCAGTCAACAACACCAATAGCACTGGGAAAAGAGAATTCGGCTTGCCATAGCTGTTTCGCTTCATCTATGGCGTTATGGGAAGAGGGAAACTTAATCCACATGTGGGCCTTTGCAACAATGTTTTCCATTACCATTGCCATAGTTTTTGAAACGGTTGTTTGGTGCGTCCCAACCTCTTCTCCAATCCCTCTTTGGAAACCTGGGTCGGGACATACATATCTCGGGAATATTTTCATTCGGTGCTCCGATGAAAGGGCACCACCTCGAGTCTCACTGGTTTCTCCGAGGAAATTGTTGGCAATCCATTGAAAGTTGTCTTCATTGAAGCGATATAATGCTTTAAAATCATCGGTGAATGGATAAATATGAGTTTTGTAACGTTTTTCGTGTCGCAAATTAGGAATGTACTCCGCTATTACGGAAAAGTTTTATGGTGCATCTAATCCGGAGGAGACGCATTAAGAACTGAGCAAATACTCACTCGCAGAAGCATTTGCTACACTTTATGCATACAAAGTGCTAGGAAATTCAGCATATGCTCATGCTCCGCAATCAGAGTTAGCATTTGCTAATGCTCCGCCGAAAAAGCTGAGCAAATCCTTATGCTCCCGATTTTTATTCAGATTAAATGAAGCAAATGCTCCTAATTCTGCGAGTATAAGCTTATGCTCACTTTTATTCATCCGGGCCGTTAACTACCACTTTTGCTTCAATTCACAAAAATGTTCAAAGCAACTAAGAAAATGAAAATTAACGGCTTCAATGCAACAATAACACATTTTTGAGAGGAGAGCAATAGATAGTACACAGTTAAACTTAAATATTTTACACCGATTATTCTTTGCATTACAAGAGTACATTCATTGGTATAACTTGAATAGACAAATTTAATGAAGTCAACGATACCAAAATATAGACTTGAAAACATCAACAGCAACATGTTTCTTGTTTCAACTCTCATAGAAAATGTCCCACTGGTATTATTAGAATCAATTAAAAAAAGCACTGGATTCGGCACACCTGATAAATTTCTAATGAAAAAGATACTAAAATTCAAACAGAAATACGATGCATTGAAGAATATAGGTTTTTATCGATATTTTAGGATTATGATAAGTCACTTATTAAATATATTAGGAACCACTTGTCCTTTTCAAGATAAATTCATCAAGAACAGTTTAATTAATTTTTTAAACTGGGGCTATACACTCGATTCATCATTTGGACGTCTTAAATATTTATTTTGAGTCATAAATATAAGTTTAAGTCCTACACAGTCAGGCTAGGATGGAACAATGGTGACCGCAGAGAGATAACGTTAAAAATGTAGAGGATAAAAATAAAGTTTTCTTTCGTATTATTCTCAACTGAAGGCTTGTCCTAAAAATCAGAGATCGGAATTGAAGGAAGGAACGATATTGGCAACGGTTGAAATATTCCGTTCAATTATCTATCCAACCTTGCGGTTTTTACGCAACGACAATTCGAATACCTGAATGTAATAGAATTTCCTCAATCACTGATATCCATTTATCCTCGTCCAAACGGGTGACGTATCCTTTTCTTTATATTTTTCCAGGCAAAGGGTTCACAACGTGGATTCTCCTCATGGTTGGGTAAGGAAGTACGCGGGAGGAGCAACGAATCGGAAGAATGAGGGAGATTGAGGACAAAGGTCACTTTATCCGGAGAAAGAAAAAACATGAAGAAAGAAGGATGAGCACACATTTCTTTAAAGATTTCCGGTGGGTCCGAGCCCGCCAGGCCGGAAGAGAGATGGCAGCACTGATTGCGGGGCTCTGCGACGCGTTTTTTCTAGTTCCTCACAGGGAAGAAGGGGACGACGAATAAGCCTCCCCGTTCGACCTAAGGAATGTGTGCATGAAGACAGTAGTGGAAGAATAGAGCTAGCCAATACTTGAGGAAATGAACGAACGAAAGAAGATGAACGGCAAACACAGGGATTAACCTCAATCCAATCACTGCTCTGCGCAACGATGTTTCAATGCTACTCCGAATAAGTACAAAATCCTACTTACTTCATCCCGCAGAAAATAGGCACTCCCACATAAGCTCTCTGTTTACACTCGTCTAGGCAATCTTTTGAGAACGCTTCTAAAATAGTTGGCTCCCGGCAAAAGAAACACGATGTCCCAGGTATGCTTCTCTAAGAACACATTTTTGAAGTTTTTCGTACTCAGCGAGGTAAAGTTTCTCATTTCAGTTTTTTGAACCAATAAATTCGTCCTTTGATGAAAGAATTGACCATTTTCAGGAGAAAAGAATAGTATCTCTGTCCCTGAGCACAATAATTCAGCACATTATCCAAAAGGCCGACTTAGGCCGTCTGATGAGCATACAGAAAAACGAATAAAGAGTATCTACAAATTAGATAATAAGACTTGAAATATATAATTGGTATATTTTTTAGCTACCTACTGAAATTCGTTCAGCTTGTGCCGATAGAGTATTAATCATGTCCTTGAGGATTACGATCGAGCACTTATTGTAAAGAACGGTGGCCATCTGATTGTAAGGTAAAACGCATTGATTGTTGAAACGCATTGAATAAACATTTATCTTGCGCTTAAAGAAGAGGGAAGCTATAGTTATGAATGTAAAACAGAAATTTAAAATTAAAGGGTTATACTTTATTTTTCAACAATAAATTTTTTATCACACGACCATGATTTCTACGGTTAACGTCATTTTCAGGGATCGTCATCTTAAAATTTATTGTAGAAAAGCAAAATATAACTATCTGTAGAAAAACAAAGCATAACCATTATATTAAAAAAAAAATGTTACTTGTTTAGCAAGATCCATAAGTCACTCCGAAAACCACCAACGTAAAACAGACATTTGAAAATCTTGATATTTTACATCCTTCCGGTAAAACACTTTCAGTTCGATCCCTTGATAAATAACTTGTAACGAATTTAGATAAGTATGGCATCACGCAGCATTTCACCTTTTCAGAGACGGGCAGTTTATCAGCTCGAAAATTCTAATCCATGAAATAAGCCTGTTTTTCCAATAGAATTAATTTTTAACATTACCTATAGGGAGAATTGAATGAGTATTCACAAGTCCTTGACTTCTCAAGACGACGTATTGATATTTCGAGATTAATTCACATACGTCCAAGCTAAATTTTAGAAAGAGTATTGTTTTAAAGTAAGACGTCGTCTCAGGTTCTACTTTATTGTTATTATTATTGTTTATTTAGCCTGGGTTGGATGGATGGAACCGTCCCATCTTCCCCCAACCCAGTACATACACAAATGGAATTTGTTCATTATAACAACAAGAAAAAATAGACTTTGGAAATTCTACATAACATTTCCAACCGGTTTTGTAACTGAGTTACACCTTCAGGTGAGTAAGCAAATTTTTGCAGCCTATTTATACAAATACGACAGTAAAAATTGGCTAATAAAATGCCCTTTCTCTTCTGCAGATGTAACTCTGTTAGGAAACCGTTTGGAAGTGCGAATAAATTCCTTGTGAAATTTGCAGCAGAAGTTTTTTACATATACATTTTTTAAGGTTAAAAAATTTTGTTTGGGCTTACAACGTACTTTATTCGATACTTCATGTTTTTGCAGAAGTACGTTCTTCAGTGCAGCAGAAAATTTCCTGCTTTATCAGATATCTACTTGAGCGTATATTTCTAAACTCCAAAGCTGCCAAGAGAATACGCTCCATATGAAGAACTAAAATTTCAAACGCAGCGGATAACAATCGTAGAATTGAGCCCATGAAAACAAATTGAAAAGAAAAAAAACTGAGAAGGTTTTCCATGAAAGTTCACGAGATGAAAAGAGTAAAGAGAGGGAGAGCAAGTTGGTGGAGAACAAGGGAAAGTTGAAATTGAAGCCAAAGGCAGCCATCTATTGCGAGATGCCTCACAGAAAAGAAGGGGCATGGTTGACATGGCAACGAAGAGCATGATATGAAAAAAGATGCGGCCACAGTGTGCCTGTAGAGGGGAAGCAATAGGATGAAAGAATGGAAGAAAAAACTGAAAAAAGCTGAGACTGAATATGCAGGAATACTGAAAAAGAGAGTAAAAAATAAAATATTCTCAAGGCTGAAGAGGGAGCATGCCGTATAAACTAAAATCTGTATACAAGGAGAAGAATATGCATTTACACGGATAATGGAATATATGAGCGCCCCAGCTGAAGCCTGAATGGAAAATATTGGATCATTCATTCCCAGGAGACTCATATTACTCGAAAACGAAATGAAATGAGAAAGGGACCGATATGGGCATAAAACGTAGCATTTATCAGAAAATCGCTCACTTTTGAAAGATAAAAGTTATGAAATACCAAATGCTAAGGTCCAAAACTTTAGACGATATCATAGCAGATTTTCTATGTTATTATTTAGGAGGGCATCGTAATGATTAACCTCACTGCTTTGGAGTAGTAATAGCCATTGAAAACAGTAAATCTATTGACTGACGAGTCATCTTTGAAAATATTTCTCAAAAAGTCACACAAATCCGCTTTTCCTGTAGCGAAATGTGTGATACAAGGATTTCCTACAGCCATTTTTTAACGTAATTGATCATATATCTATGAATAACAAATCAATAGGCATTTTTTCATGAATGTACTGGTATGCGAAGTTACTGATATGATAAATATCCACGCCACGGCATAAATGTCAAATTGTTTAAAGTTGTTCTTGTAAAAACCTTTTCAGTTAAATATTAGAAATACAGTCTAGCTTACTGCTAAGCACTCCGATTCCCCAAAATTATTGACCTCTTCAACATTTGATTTTGATTTTCTTTTTTATCACAGCCATGCTAGATTTTTTCTCCTCGGAGCGTGTCTGTGTAGACCTTTTTTGTTCACTAAAATTCCATTAAAATCACAGTAGATACACTCCCTTCTAATGTCGCTAGGAGAGCACAGATTGCACATCATTTCCTAACTCATCGCCGATGACTTTTAAACAATAAAGCGTGGTTGTGTTTGAGTGTTCAGTTCAGAAAATATGTTGATCAGGATTGATCCTCAGCTGTTTTCGCATGGTGAAGGCTGAGCGTCATTAACTCTCATTATTCGCCGAGGTATTTGAAATCATGTTTGCGATCTGGAATACCGTTACATCATGTACGGTCGCTTCATAGCCGCAGGATTGTGTTGCGTCTCAATCACAAGGTGGGAGGTCACGCCCGGTTTCAATATACGATGAACGTTTCTCCTCTGTTGAAAGAGGCAATATATCTCGCTGCAGTAGAGTATATAGTGTCTACATAAAGCACCATAATATTAATTAAGCAGTTTTTCTGTGACTAATACCTTTCGAGCCAAGCACGAGGTTAATAGTGAATTTTTCATTCTTCAATGTTGCTGACCATGTCCGAAACATAATTATATAATCAATTTTAATAAAACTGATTCTATGTTCGTCATATGAATTTGATATTCTGTGACGGGTTCAATGAAACTGATACACTTATTAAATTGCATTTAGTTCCCTAGGAAAAGCGTTATGGTTAGGTCAGAGGCTCTTCCAAAATTTTTGTTTTCTTGAATTTATTGTACTCATGACATAGGTCAGGACATGACATTAGTTTGTAGTGTCGAATAAAATAATGAATTATATTTTTAATTTTTGCATTCAGTTTTCACATACCTTTACATTTGCCGGAAACTTAAGTTTTTGGATCCAAAATTGTCATTTTTGCACAAATACAAAGTAATTTTATTAGGTAATTTTATTAGGGTAATTTTTAAAGGCAAAGTAATTTTATTAGGTAATCACAGCTGTGCTTATAATAGGCTAAAAGTCGTTATAAAAATATAGGCTTCCGTCTAAAATTCATTAAGTAATATTCAAAGAATTGCAGAAACATTTTAGTTGGTACATTTTAAACACCAACCCCTCAGTGTGGTTAATGACTTCCATGTAGTGCATTCACGCATTTTGCACGTCATTTTATGGACGATTCTTTGAATGCAATATAACGAGTTATTATTCTTCCTTCTAAAATTATTAATGGACACCATCTTTGGGTATATCAAATAAAATACTTCACGGCGACATCTATGTTGTATAGACGTGTTTTAGTTCGAAATGGGCATATCTGTAGTACATATTTCAATATCTAGAAAGATAAGTTCTCATTCAATCTATTGAATGAGGTAGACAAAAAAAATTTCAAATCCTCACAGTATGTGACAGACGTTACTCCTTTATTGGAGGATAACCAAATTAATCTTACATTTGACATCGAGATAAGGACGGCTGCTCATGAAATAGGCGTAGAGTTTAATGATGATTGCCGTGAATGAGCGATAAGGTCATCCCTTTCTCCATTTATCACTTCAGTTTTAATAAACGTCGAGGACTGAGAAATAATAGTCATATCCAAGATGCCATTCGTACGTTTTGGAAATACGCGATAAGGTAATTAGTAGAACGTCCAAGTCCATTATTCTGGAAGTAATTTACGTGCCCCTTTCTCTTCAAAGTGGAGAAACTGCGTCCCCTCGCGTTGAGGAACCTTACCGCTTAGGATATTTCAATTATTCTGGAGTCATTTCCGTTAATCCCTTGCGTCGAACGATATTCCAAGCCATATCTGTCTCTTCAAATGTAAAAAATATTTATTCATGTATTTGACAACCTACGAGATTACACTAAAGCCAATCAATTCTTAGAGTAATGTAATAATTCCAATGACTAGAGGAGTAGTTTTTAGAATTTGGAGTCTCAAATGAGCAATTAGCGAGATGAAATGTTAGGCCTATATCGAGTCATTTTTTAAATTCTCCCAGCCACAGTAATCAGGAGTTTCCGCATCCTTAAAATACTAAAATATATGCACCGATTTATAACGTATTTATAACCTTACACCATGAAGTAATACGATGAGTTGTACCATTTCCACTCTCATGCATTTTCAAAAGACTTCTTAAAAAGAGCTACTACTAATTTTATAAATCAAACTATTGTATAAATTATAAACATATATAACATGTTGGAATAAATAGGAGTTAAATTGCCGGCAACATTTTCATCAAAGCAAAACAGTAGGGTGACTCAATTTCCCAAAGTTGTTTCCTCTCATGTCTTGCTTAAAATATAGTATACTCGACAATTTTCCTTTGAAGGGGATGAGTTACCATTTCAATCAATAACAGTATGAGAATGAGCAATGAGAATGAGTTGTTCTAAGATAAAAATAGACAAGGCTGAGAATTAAAATGAATGGGAACAATCAAGAAAAGTAGGCCCATTGCAATCGCCTAGGTTGTACGTAGGGATGTAACAGACTAGATAATATAATGTTGGGATGTAACACACTAGATAATACTTTCAAAGGATAATAGTATCTGCAAAGAAGCCGTTAATAAATTTAGGAAAATTAATAACGGGGCCGATACCAGAATGTAAAGAAACAAATGGCAATGAGTTTTTTCATAATGTAGGGTTTTATGATAAGGAAACTTGGACTAAGGGAAAAGAATATTATGAGACGCAGCACGTATTTGACACGTGGGAGTCGAATAGAATGGATAAAGTGTGCTGGATGTCAAGGAATATGAGCGAAAAGGTACTTAGATAGGTGGGTGAGGGGAGGAATTTTGGTGTAGTTTTGGATAAGGCAGAATAGATGACTAGAATGAGTAATGAGGGAAGGGAGTCAACAATTTTGTGTAGATGCGAGGAAGTTTGGTTAGCGGGAAAGAGGAAAGAAAATAGATTTTGTAGAAGGAACGACAAGAAGTAGAATGCATGCCGAGCAACTGAATGAAATCATGTTAGTATAAGATAGGTATTTTCTCTTTCATTGAACCAACCACAACAGACAGAACACTTTTAATTATGATAATAACAACTTGGAGTGATTGAAAGTGAATTTTGTAAAAGTCGTAACACTCTTTCTTTCAATTCGCCGATAACATTGCCATTCCATTTCGGGGTAGGATTAATCAAATAACATATCTGTTACTATTGGACCTAGAAAACTGGATCTCTTTTGTAAATGGTTTACTCCATGGTGAAAAACCCTTGATTTGCTTCCCTTATAATCATGTACTGCTTCATACACGTCACATTTTCCTCAGAATCATTTATTCCTACACTTCAATGACTCTTTCGCCAAATTCGCCCATGAATTTTGCAGTTCTAACCCGAAATCTTACACCATTCACTCTGCAATAGTACAACTATTTATTTGACTAATATCTCGTAATTATTTGACTCTCATCTATTCCAAAAACCAGCATGGAAAAACCAGCGAAGCATACCTCTTTTTTAAACACCCATTGTTGAAGCATCCAACAAACATTCTTTTATGACACACTTACTCGTAACCCTATCTACCCTTCTAGAGCCGTAAATACTTGAAAATACTGTAATATTCGCCAATTTACAGAACATATAATAATTAAAACCGTACCCATGCAAGAGAAACATCTTCTCATTAAACTGCAATCGACTCCCGTTCTTGATATGACAACATTCCGCCCACTAGCACGGATCGACGTCAGCAATTCATGCAAAAATTTAGTGGCGATGCCAAGGATTGAAAATTCAAATGCAACAAAGCAAACTCTGTCCCCGCGTAGAGTTTCAGGAAAATGTGCATGCATAATACATGGAAAAAACCTAAAAATGGAAGGGTAAGTGTTAAAGGAGGACGTCTGGTGGAATGAGGGGAAGAGAGCGAGAAGGTTCTTTGCATAAAGAAGGAGGTGAGTAGAGAGAGAGAGAGGGATTTCGCGAGCGGGGATCTGGTTCCAAGTGAGGGGGAAAGGAAATTGCGTCTGGCGAAGACGAGCCCACGGCAGAGTGCGAGGCGGCCGTACTTAAGTATTTTAAGCGTCGAGTAGCGAAAGTTTAAAAAAAAGAACGTCTCGAGAGACAATGGATATACGGGACAAAGCTCCGCGAATCGCTAAGGCTTCCCGGATTCCTCTCTGAGAGTCAGTGAGTGGAGAAATTTGATAAGAAAATGGCATCGCTGGGGACTTGGAGACAGCTGCTGAAAATTTTTGAGAATTCTAGCGTTATTTGTACCTATAATATAGGAATTCTACAACCAATAACAGACATTTCATGAGAAAGGGTGTTCAGGATTTCAAATCGATTAAATGAAGTTTAAGCATATGAAACATACGCATGGGGAATTCACGCATCTTGCATACTCAAATTGGAAACTTTCCGTTATTCGGCCGTTGAAAAAGTTTTATATTTTCTGTATAGCTATCACATCTTTCGCCAGCTCTGTATTTCCTTTGTTATCCTTTACATTTTCTCTCCATGTTTTTAAAATCCTTTTTTAAATTCTCAAAGGAAATGCTGACAATGAGATCTACATCACCAAAATTTGATTTCACTAAAAATCTAAGGGTCAGTTATGGGAAACTGACTACGAGCTTACAGTAAGTAATTCAAAAATATAAAGCATTGCTTCGAGTATTAAATTGAAAAATGACAAGAACCAAGGAAGCAGTTGCAGTGAACATGATAATTTGTCCTAGGCGATTGCACCAAATAACTGCTATGCGCGAGTTTTCACAGGGATGAAAAATAAAATAAATACCTTAGATTTGGAATTGAACCTTAACAAAACTATGGGAAGAAACTAAAACATTAAATACTGAACTATTTACAACAAAAACTCGGGAATCCATTAACAAAATTACGAAAATGATTACTAATATGGCAGCTGAGCCATAGTAACCCACTCTATAGCTCAATTTGGAGGATGTCGTTTCATCAAATTTCCAAAATCTTTATTAAATATTACCAAGAGAAACATTGTCTTACACAATGACTGGAAAAAGGCGCATGTTACTCTCATACTCCATGGGTGGGATAATGTCTAGTAGAAAATTATGGACCGGTAAGCTTCACGTCAGAAGCGCGTATGTTACACGATGAGATAACGGTCGATTGTCTCTGAGACTTATATTAGAGGGGAAAATGGTCATTCCTTCGCCAACACGGTTACGGAAAACAGTCGCGTGAAACTCAATAAATGTTCTTCTGCCAAGAAAGAGTCGACAATATAGACGCGGAAATAAAAGTGGATGAAATAATTGTTGGCCTCTCCAGAATATTTGGCAAAGTAGATCATGGCATGCTTAAGCACAAGATGAACCAATTACCACTGTTAACATATAATACTAATGGGCCAAGGATTTTTTGTAGGATCAAACGGAAGGGGTAACAATGTGGGGGGTGTTTCCCCATGAAGTGAGGCTTAACGTCTTAGAGTTATACAAGGTAGCGGACTTGGACCGTTTTTGTTTTTTTTGTTTTGTTTACATATTTGCCCTTCTACCAGATATTATTGAATATTAATGGAGAATGATCAAGGATCATACCGTAATCTAAAATAAATTGATAAGAAAAGAGATCGTGAAGGCCTTCAAAATGATGTAGATAAAATGGCAGTTAGTAATTAGTAATGGATTATATGTCAGCAAACATGTTGAAATTATAAATGGACAAGATGTCAGAAAAAAGGCACATCACATCAATGGAAATATTAACAAGAAAGATGGGCCAGGTATGTATAGGAGAAACATGGAGGACGGAGAGCGAAACAGAAATACTGAGCATACTGAGCTGGGAGTAGTTGAAAATGGAAGAAAAAGAAGCAGGCTCAGTGGTTCACCTAAGTGGTTAAGGGAGAAAGGAAGCGGGAAACTCGCATTACATACGATGTTACGATCATGAACGCGATTTGAAATGTCCGTCATTAGGATCATTTTTTATCAGAGCAATTTAAGACAAAGTCCACCAACAGTACTATTAATTCTTGTTATTGATAGTGATAGAAACGAGAAGTAAAATTTTTATATCCTCCGCTTTTTGCATCCTGAGCTCTTTTGCACCCAAGCAATATTTACTGCTGTCCCATCTTCAAAATAAAATACCCCGTGTCTTGAAACTACTATTCATTTATCTGCGCATTAGTATAAACTAAGCACATTTCCTTAGATAACCCATACACCTGTCTTCATTCATCTGCCAATTCATAAAAGTCATAATTCCATTTTCAACAGCGCCCATAAACCTATATTTGATCGCCTTTTATTTCAATGATGGAGACAAGGAATTATGATAAGGAAAGAAATAAAAATTAGTCGTTTTCCACACGGTTTATTCATCCTCGACCGGTTTCAGTGACTCATTGCCATTATCAAGAGGTTAAACAAACCTCTTTATTTCTTTGTTTGTTGAAACTCTTGATAATGGCGATGGGTTGCTGAAACCGGTCAAGGATGAATAAACCATGTGGAAAACTACTAAGTTTTAATTCTTTCTTTATCATTGAAAAGTTCCACCAAGTGAGCCCGTATACGATTAATTTTACAAGGAACTATTTAACGCTATGGAACTATTTAACGCATTTCTTCTATCAAAACGTCATTTCTTTCTACCTCAAACAAAACGAGAATAGTTGACGTTTTTCTCCATGTTTCAGCACAATGGGAAGCAAAGGATCGCATGAGTTGTTACTTTGATTACTATAAAATTCCTTAATGCCTACAATTTTATGAGATTATTAATCACATGGCAAATTATACGGAATTACATGCTTTTAAGTAAGCATAAGTTAGATTTGGCATTCTCAAAGAAATAGAATGCCTGTGTACACCGGTAAACTTTCATTCATGAAATAAATATACTATAGTAGTTTTATGCCCATAAAAGTATGTCAAATGTATATTAATCACAGTAAGGAAAAGTAATATCAAAGTAAATTATACGCTTGAACGACCACGTTTCATTTCTGTCCAAAACTACAATGCTGTTAACATTTGGTGTCTCAATATGTTTTGGCATTCTCTACCAAGGAAACCGTTTTTTAACGTGAACTTATTAGAATCAACAGCGTACGGGCATATAAATTTGTCACCATTTGACTACATCTAGGTAGACTTTAATAAAAAATAAAACTCTCCGGGAAGCAAGTCATTGTAGAGACGTAGGACTTTATACATGTTATCGGTCCCCTTGAACTCTCGCACAGCACACAATGAGGTGCTTTCGCGAAGACAGTCAGTGCTTGGCAAGAAAATGAAAGAGGTTTGGAGGAGCGCGCTCCACGGGAACGAAAAGGAGAAAAATGAGAGAAACGCGGCCTTACGAGTCAACACAGCGCTCAAGGAATAATTTAAAAGGGAGAGAAGAGAAAGAGAGCGGCAAGAGGAGAAAGTGAGGAACGAAGCTTCTACGCACAAGAAGTGGTCCAAAGGGATAGGAAGAATGACAGGTAGAGAGAGGAAGAGAATACTCCTTTACAGAGAGAGCTATGGAAAGTGAAGAATTGATTATTAATAGGAAATGGAAGGCAAAGGAAGAGTGAGACCGGAATCGAGGGCTAGATTTATCTACCCATGTGGATTCATTCTCTCCTCTCTTATCATAAATTAAGATGGGAAAGCTTCTGCGGACAATTTTTCTCCGGGCCAACTCTCTCAAAATTGTCACATTAGTCGATGTGGCCGATCTTTTTTTAATTTCTCTGGTTTAAGACATTCAAGCCGCAACAACAAGGAGAACAGAAGCATAATTGGAAGTGAAAAGAAAGAAATTTTGCTATGTTCACTCAGTTATTTATTTGTACAACGCGTTTCAACCCTTTTAGCGTCATCACCCGGGACAATCAGGTAACTTAAGAATTGAAATGCTGTGTACGAATAATAAACTAGGTGGACACTTCAAAGTTTCTCTAAATTTTACGATGATGTTCCACAATATCTAGCAGAATATCGTAGAAAATATATATTAACATTATTGGAATCTCTTCTAGGACGAAATTTGAAATTTGAATGTGTGTAAATAAAAAGAATTTAAATGACACTTCCACCTATATTAGAAAACCATCACACCGTTAGAAAGTAAAAAAATGCGTTTAAAAAAAATAAGGGTAAGGAAAAAGACTGACCATAAGAGATGAAGCTCGTAAGGGCAATGAAGTAGAAGGGTGTCACAGATATTTTTCTGCGTATTCTATACGAGGAAAAAGTTAATAGCAATAAGGCGAAAAATGGAAAATAAATGGATTCTTCAATGAAATAGCAATGATAAATACACTGGAGGGGGAGTTTCATGAGTCATCGTAGTGAAATAGTAAATATATTCAGTGTTCTAATCCATCACCAATAAAGTGTGCAACAAAGAATCCGCGAATTTTGATAAGGGGATGATGTTTGCGTGGCCTGGTATTTATTTAAATATTAGACTATAAATGATTGTTTCACGTAAATAATTTGTATTTTCCACTAGATCGCAAGTAAAATTAGGGTTATAATGTTAATAATGGTAATGAAAGAATGGAATGATTATTTAAAATAGTTAGAAAATATCAAACTCTGTTGGATCCCCTAGACCTACCTCAACTATACTTCTTTTTTTTTAATTATTCATAAAATTTTCTTTCTCATATTATTGTAAGCTAGAGATAAATGAAACGGAAAATATTTTGCATGTTAATATGTTCTACTTTATGTAAATGTGTCCAGTTAAGAGGCCTGCGAGTCATACGCCATTGCATTCATATCTCCAAAAAGGCGTAAACTTAAAGATCCCACAGTCAATGTAAAACTTCGAGGTGACTTACTTTCGAATTCATGGGTAATAGTTAATCGCACATCATTCATGCAAATGTTTCAAAAGAACGTCGTCCCAGGTCATAATAAACATTTCGAATTTCCGACAACAGATTGTTGTAGATTAAAATAATATTTCAAATCAAGAGCAACGTAGCAATTTGAGCTATACACTACATGACGAGGAATTGATAAGTGTTGCAGAAAAATCGGAAAGGAAAAGAATTTAATGCTGAGGAATAAAATTAAAGAACTTAGGTAATGGAGCCATAAATTTATTACAAGACTAAGTTTGCTGTTCGGGAAGTCTTTAAGGATGAGCCATGGCACGATATTAATTATACCACCTTTAATTGCCCTTCAGGGTTTTGAAACAGTAATAGATACGCATGAGTGATAACGGACGTAAGATATCACAGCGATTAATACCTCTCATTTAGCGCACACAATGGGCAAGGCAATTAAGTTTCTGGAGTAATGGTCCGCGGATTGAACGATATATCTCAACGTCCAAATCTCGATTGAACTTTTATTCCGCCTCTCGAGACGTGCCCCTCAATGTCATTGGTTAACAATTTTAAACTTAAATCTGGAGATACTATATTTTTACCATACAAAATACTGAGAAAATATTGAAATCTATCCAATCCTCATTAACATACAGAGACTTAATATTAGCTTCAAATTTGATAAGTTAGACCTCGAAAAACTTTAAATAAAATAAAATTTTCCAAACTGATTCCACAGTAGTTATTCCGTGTTTTTTCGACTCGCACCCCTGTCAATATACAATCTCTCCCTCATTTATCTACACAACCAATAAGCCAATCTTTAATTAAGAAATGTCGATAAAAATAAAAACATGAATACATGTCACTTATCAATTAAATTTGAAACAATGAGAACAACTTAATCAGGTACAGAACAGAAACGTTTGGAACTCTACTTCGTGAAAGCGGGTTAAGCGTCAAAAAGATTATGCAAATCATAAAGTACTAGGTTCTTCACATGGATGTTACTGGCAAACCAATAGTTAAGAACTGTTTCTTATTTTGTTTCTGGATGCAGAAAGTTTACATATTTATTAACATGAATAAGTTTTTAAAAACGTATTGTAGCTACAGCAGATTTGGTTCTATCACTCTGCATAATTTAAATAAGTTATGATTACAAAGGATTGAACAGACAGAGATTAACGTTAATGAGAATATATAAGGATTTTGTTAATATTTAACAACAAAATTTTGCTTTCACCATTTTAATTCTAAACCGTCTATAAACAGGTAAGGATTAGTTCGAATCGGAAGAACTTATATCGAATCGGAAGAACTTATAGCGAAAAATACTACCTTACTAGCTAGAATAATACTAGCATATTGAATCTTTCCCTCAGTCACAGCACAAGTACTCTCCTGTATTGAGTCTCAAAAATAGATTCGTCCCTTCTCCCATTATACAGCCAACTAGACGACCAAAGGTTCATTTTCTCTAGAATTCAATTGACTGTAAAGGTTTATCCTTAATGATATATTCGTTAGCCAATTAAGCTCACCATTGATTAATGGAGCGCGTCAGCACTCAAGATCATTTATCGAATTTTTGAAAATATTCTGGCTAACTTTGTTTTCTCCGAATTTATTGGCTGTCAGGTAATGAAGTGTATTTCCAAAGTTCTCATTCCCATCAAAACTTCTTCACCTCTGTCAATAGAAATGAATAAGTTGGCGTTTACCTCGCGTTTAAGACGTAATTTACAATATCGTCTAAACGCCGATCGCCATTTCGCAAACGATTACTCCAACTCGCCTTAATCAGAGCAGAGGCAGAGTCTTCTCTTCGCCATTGCGTAGAAATAGAAGTCTATGTGTCAAGTCCATTCAATCCAGCCAAAATAAAATCTGACCCTTATTCAGGTCACCGGATATTTATTTAGTCCGAAAACACATTGTAAATATGATTTGAAACCGATATTTAAATGGATTGCAGTAATTGCAATCATTGTGCAGTAATTAACTACTTTGCAATTTCCTCACGTATATATATTCTGATCGCCCACGGTGGATACTTTACAATAATAATTTCTAAATCACTTTCACATACACCAGAGACATGGAACGCATTCACAAAAACAGGTGTAAAAACCTACGCCAAAGGTGTGAAGCTCAATTTCTCCTTGAATTAAGACGGCTTGGTGGTGTACCTAACTAACGCACCGGACTTGCAATTTGGAGAGCCCAGTTAGTGTTAGGGTCATATAAATTTTTTTCACGTAGTAGATTTCAACCGATCGCTAAATGAGATATGGCATTTAACTCATACAGTATATAACAATAATCTTTTAACAACTTAATAGAGTACCAAGGACAGTGAAAATACCAAGATAGTTTTAAGCCTTCGCACCAATTTTTGTTATTATTTAGAGTCAAAATTATACCTGTACAATATTGTATGATCATAATGCTTACTGATGATACTGATCATACCTTTGGGATGAATGCAGAGGGATAAACTATTTAAATTATATGTGGGTTAAAATAGTTATTAAACAATCAATTTATTACTTCTATTTGATTCCATATGCACCTTACGTGACTCGCTCCTTACAGACACTATGACCGGATTCCATTCCTAAATAAATGGACCATTTAAGCGAGAACGACTGAGTAATCTATCAATCAATAATAACTAAAAACCCCTCTGGAAAAATGGAACGAAATTTTCAAGAAGAAAAAATCTAGGGAAAAATACCTAGGATAAGAAAAGTGACAGCTGAGGAAGGAGGAGAAGATAGCAAGGGATAGGGAAGATAGGACGAGACAAGGAAAGCTTGGAGATCGAAAGACAGACCTACAACAATGAGAAGAGAAAGGGAGCAGTCGGAGTAGAAGAAACGGAGGAGGCGAAGAAATTGGGGGTGGAAACTCGACAAGGAAGACGACGGCAAGGAAAATAGTTCCCCTTCCCGCCAGATCCACAATTAAAGCGCCAACGTCTGCTGAAAGGGGATTGCGGGAGGGAGTTAGGGAGGTGAGAAAGCGAGAAAGGTTGCTTGGTAACCAGAGTTGGCGGGCATGGGAGGGGGGAGGCTGAGGGGGAAGGAGGAGGAGTCATCATCCATGTCGTGCCCAAAAATCCTCTAATTCGCAGTTTGGCAGACATCCAATTCGGTTAAGGGTCGGGAGGAAAAGGGGCGGGGGGGCTGGGAGAGAATGGCTGGGGGATAAAGCAGGGGTTGGGGATATATTCCACTGCGATGGGAGGAGAGAGAGAGAGAATCCTTTCCCTTAATAGGAGGAAGGGGCATGTGAGACGGACAGGGATTGCCAGACGGGTGGAGAGAGTAAGTAGTACAATCATCTCAGCCGAACCCGTTCTCCCGTTAATCAGATTGTCAGGCGGGGTGGAGAGAGGTGGGATGGTTTCAAAAGGGTGGAGATGAGTGAAAGTGGTCTTCGGCTGGTAAAGCAAAGATTCTTTCGACGCGACCGTAATTTCCACTGCGTGATTAGTTCCAATCACGACGGGAACGGAGGACCCTGAGAGTGGGAAAGTGCGAAAGAAGAATGGCCGGGCGAGTCGCGTGGAACGAACGCGTTTTTCTTTTCCTTCATCATGTCCACCGCAGGGTTCCTTCGGGATAAAAACGTTAATTAACCCACCGCGGGTAAATAGATAGAAACTCGCACCATGCGGTATTTCTTCCATAATGAGATCGTGGATAATTTTTGTTTATCAAGCTTCGCAGAAAGGATATTCTCCGTGGACCCAATAAATCTCCGACTTTAGGAAAAAAAACTAAAACAAACGTCCAATTAAGCGAGAGCGTAATACTAGTCATAGTAGACATTGACCAAAATCATGGCGTGAGAATATACGATAAATCCTCGGCAAGTCTTGCGCAGTAGATTCTTCGGAAGGAAAATGAGAGGCACTACAGCTATTTACTGGTTATCCTTGGTCCTCTGCAACATTAAAAGAACAATGCCAATACCAAAACACCCTAATGTCATTTTAAGATAGTTCCTTCTGGTCAGCATATTATTGTATCAATATTATCTGCGGATATTGGAATATACGGATATAGGTAACTGCTCCATCATAATTTAACAATTGGAATTATAAAGATTAACGCAGTACTTTAATAAATGTAAAGTAAGCGAGGTGATGTTTCGACAATACATTAAATTCCAGAACTATAAAGTATAATGTAGAAAAAACATAAGAGAAAAAGTCACTAAACGACAATAACTATCTATACCAGAGATTAGAATAGGTCAGTGTTTTCACGAAAAGCAGACGCAGTGACACTAATATTGAGAAAGGTTTGGGCATCAAATAAATACGGGAGTTGGTCAGGTAAAAAGAAATCTAAGACGAGATAAGTATAAATACGCCGAGGTAGAAGAAAATCGATACTACTCATGCCATTTGGCAAGTACCTGAAGACATACAATCTGCTCGCCCATAAATACTTCCTACGGTCTCGTATCAATACTACATTTTGACAAGAGAGAAGTAAAATTTTATGATGACATTTGCCAGTTAGACAAATGTAACTTATGGACTACCAAGTCAAGACCATGGCTGATACCAATTGAGCACCGTGGAAATATTTAAAATACTTACGTTACTGTTTCCCTCATGATTACCGAGCGATAATGTTTTGATAGAAAGTAAACATAATATTTCCAATGGTAGCTCTTAAGGCCTAATTATAAGTTTTTTATTCAAAATATGAACCATGTAAAATAAAATGTGATAACTAGGGCTGCCAGGAGGTGAGAAAAGGTCACACCAATAGATGAGAGGTGGTACATGCGAGTGGTAGATAAGGGACAATAAATATCAAAACTTCCTGAATATATGGCTCTCCAATTAATGAAAGAAACTTTTGCGAAATACTTTACAGGAAAGGGCAGTGTAGCATGGCAAACTATCATATAAATATAAACTAAACGACTAGTACTAATGACTTCCGATGTTTTCATTATTTTGGTATAATATGGCATATATAACAATTTATATTTGCGAAATGTTGAGAAATTGGCATGACCCATCCAAAAATACCTAATGTTCGGGGAAAGGGGCAAATGTAAATTTAAAAAACTTGAATGCACGTGAGATATAGGGTCTTTTACGCTAAATATCAAGCTCCAAAAAGGCTGAATTGTACTAAGTTGTAATTTTAATGAAGAATAAAAGTTAAAAAACGTAGTTTCACGAGTATTGAATGATCAAAAATCAAATTAATCAATATTTGTTTACGTTAAGCCATGGAAACATGGACAACGTATTGTCCAGGGAATTACTTATGGAGCTTCATAACAAAGTGATATGATGTTGATAAGGTGTTAAAATACCACTGTAAATTACTTCCAGGGATGGAACATAAATGTGACCATTTACGTATTTCCCTACGATACCCGAGTGTACAATTCGTTGAGAATTGTATCTGCATTCCAGGGATGGAGCAGGAGATGATGGAGCAAGCTACAACTTATCAAATATTTTGACTCAGCTGTAAGAAAAGCACCACTGCATTCATGCATAAATTACATATCCTTAAAAGATAGAGAAACAGAAATAATCCTCCCATATCAATAAAAAAAATTCAATAATCTAAGGACAGAATATTTATTACCACGGAATTAAAAGACTTTAGAAAGAAATAATTACCATTTTTTGAACTAACTTGGTCCTCTTACATATTTTACGACCCCTCTCCAAATATTGTCCTCCACGGGAATATCCTGATATGGAAGATAGAATAAATCGTACAGAGCTAGATTTTTCTCAATTTTTCATCCTCTTCGGATGAAAATTCAGATTTGTTACACTCCACGCTATGATTTCATTGGATTCCCTGGAGAATAGTCGCTAGCGACTGCACTTCTGACACCTCTCCGCGCAGTCTTCTACAGTCGCTCAGCCATCAACGCCAGCATTTGGGCAATCGTCGCGGGTGGGAAAATTGTTACTTAGCAATACAGCACATAAAGGATGTCGTGATTATCGCTCGGCGATGATTGTCACAGTCGCCTTAAGCCATTATTATGATATTTTTAACTGAATTAACACGAAGTAAGACTAGTGTTAATACTCTTTACTACTCGCCCCATTTACAACATTGAGCACACTAAATCCAGTTTCTATACTTGAAAAACTAGTTTAATGAGGTCGTAAAGAATTGCTTACAATAGCATACCAGCTTGAAGGCCAACACGAATGAAATTGTCGGAGAAAATGTTTACAGGAGAAGGATTCTTCCACTAATGATGTGATAGAGGAATTGAAGTTACAACTAGTCTCTCCTCGAGGATGATAGAAGACCTCACGTTTGGCCTCTCTTCACTAAATGAGGCAACAAAAGGACAGATTCCGAGAAAAGTAGAATTATCTTTTTTAACGAGTAAAAGATTCCCCAGCGCGTTCAGTACAGATGAAGCATTTATGGATGGTGGTTATCCTATGGAATAGAAAGGATAATTTGCCGCGTTACCATATTCTTTTTTGCTCCGCCATAGTGAGAAAGATAATTTCGTGAATGCGTCACCCATTTTTTTCATGAAATGAGGCTGAAACGAAAAGTCACAGTCATTAAAAGAGTCAAGTTGGAACTTTTTAGAATGGAATTTCGACTCAGGGATTCGAAACAATTAATTTAGACGTGCAGCTCGAATGGAATGCATTATTTTCTCCATCGTCCATAATTTACCCGGCAGTTACGGCTGCGCCAATTAGGTCACATGCAAAACAAAAGCCCTGAACAATCTGCTCCTTCTTTCTGGGTCAAGGGTTTCCTAAAGAATAAAAGCTTCGGTTTTTCTCATTTTTGTAAAAAGAAAAAGAATAACAAAGGGGTTCCAATCTATAAGACGGCTCAAAAAAGTTTTTAAAGACGCATATAATATCTACTAAATATAGAATTGCAGCGGAGTTCCTCGTGATTGAAAGCAAAATAATTTGTTAAAAATAATGAAATAATTTTTAAGAAGGCAGTTATTCCGAGTCTGTTACCTAGGGGGTTATAGAAAAGCAAAACAATATAAAGAGTGGTAATGATAATAATTATTATATTGGAAATGTTAAATTTTCTCGACCTTCAGTTTGGCAAAAGTTGGTTGCAAGAAATGCCATTTGAATTGTTACCACCTTTGATTAGGAGACTTAGGACTGTAAATGACTGCACTATTTAAATTGTATTAAGATCAGCAGTCAAACTCTTAAATGAATTATTACAGTATCAAAATATAATTTATATAGTCAATTTACGCATTGATTAGATAATATAAGATGACGTAAACAGTATTTGTAATTCGTTCCTTAGACATATAAAAACTACAAATATTTCTATTTCATCAACCGAAAAAATATTTCAACTCAATATTTTAAACTAATTTTTCCATTTAGAATTTTTTTACAATTAAGCAGTTTTTGTTTATAATTTTACAAATTTTACTGCTTTATTCAATTATATATTTACAGATAATACATGATTTTATAGGCTAGCAATCAACGTAACGTGATACAGGAACTAGACGACCATACTTGAAAATGCTTTCATGGAATAAGTGATAATATTATCTATAATACCTAACAGAAATTCAGACTTCTCGAAATTGCGTCAATTACACTACTTTCTATGTGGACTTTGCAGTAATATACCTCGTGTTGACATCTATGCTTTATCTGAAGCAATAATTTAACGATAATACTATACTGATATGGACAAGCTCATAAAATTACACTTTTTTATCTTTCGGAAACTTTAATCATGCATTCCGTCCTTTTAAGAAATGTGCCAATAGAGTTTCCTGTGGCTCACGACGACATCATAATTAATCAAATGCAACCAACGCAAGACTTACGACATTTTGCGTAACATGAGTTTTCCCCTAAGCCTCAAATGTTATCCCATTTCAAAAGATTGTGCCCCGGTCGGAGATAAGGCAGTCGATGAGGCTAACGTGGAGTCCACGCCGCCGGTCAATCTTAACTGCCATCTGACACGAAATACGAATGCATCGCCACGCTACGCGTCCGTTGTGGAATGTTTTACAAGCTGCACGGAAACTTTTCTCCTCGAGTAACCTCATAACAAAAATCACGCCGAATATCATCGGAGCTAAAAATATACTTTCGAGAGAGGCGTTTTCAGACCGTTATGGTTTTCACCAGCACGTTTCCATGCTAGTAGATTTAAAAAATTGTGACTTCACTCCTGGACGCTTGATATATGAAGCCACAGGGCAAATATTTGTCCTTTAAAGTTGATTTTAATCATATGGGATAGAAACACTGTCCATGAGTGTATTTCTCCGCTATGATTACGGTAGTCGCACTATTCTCAGTTACTAGGCATTGCGATCTTTTCATAGGATATTGTAATATATTTTTACCTGATAAATTCCTATCAGCGTTTGAATAGCGTTCATGGAGAATTGTTGGAAAGCGAATTCACAGCAGGGAAATTTACTCAACCGAAAAAAAATCTTCATAACCAGAAGAACATCCGGAATGAAAAGATTATAGTACATACTAATTACCTACTTATTGTTCGTTTAAGTTTATTTCACATGAGAAGGGTCAGAGTATTATCGAAATAAAGTGATTCAAGAATCTTCAACACTGTTTATAAAAGCTATTACTATATCATAAGTTACAGATGTGAAATTATTTCGCCACAACTCAGAATGCAAGAAAATGGTGAGTAAAGAACTTTTCAGCCTAAATATTTTGTTTCGCTCCATCTATGAAGATACCGAGTCATCATCAGTTTATCAGTAGTAAAACATACTTTATCAAGTAATCATGGACAAAATATGACGCATCAGTTTTCGACTAGGTGCAGTAGTATCATTATCGTAAATCTTATTGTGGTATATATTTATTTTTGATGCCGTCTAATAAACACAGAGCTATAAATATTTTTGAGTTTTCTGATATTTTTCGAGTAAGAAACCATTATTAATTTCAATCTGACGTAATATTTCATAAATATGAAGGTAATCAATGATTCACCTCTATATGCTTATGATTTTTTTGATCAAATAGGTCGAATGCTTTCCGCTCATAATACTGTTATAATTTATCACCATTATAAATAAGGAATATGATTAATAAAATATGTAATGTTCCACTTGCATTCACCGAATTATTTCTCTTACTAGGAAACCCTAGTCTTATTGCTAACGGCTCACATCCAGTGCTAAGGAGTAGAGTAAAAATTGAAGAAGAGACAACGTCAACTACCCTGACCCTTGAGAAAAATATACCGCAAGCAGAACTGCCGCCTTCACGGGGCGCACTGATGAAGTAGATTTTACTGCCGCGTCTGGAGATGGATTGCAGTCGGGGAACAAAAGGAAGGGAGGGTGCTCAGACTAGATAAGGTTTCTCAGGGAATTCTTCGACCCTTCCCTTCGCGAGTTTTGCTGCCGCGGATCTTCCTTCCTTTCCCACACGAAAGAGTGGAGAGGGAAGGGAAATATGGAGATGGTTTTTGGGGTCGGGCCCAGAGAATGGAGACGAATAATTTAGGTCGGAGGGTTGGAAGGCAACGGGACGGAGAAAGGAAGTGGAAAATCAGGTTTTGTGAAGAAATGATGTCGTGGGAGAAAATTGATTCCAAATTCTTTTTCAGCGAGGGCGGAGGGGTAAATGACGCCAACGGAAAAGGGTAACCTCAAGAAATATGGAGGTAGTACGACTTAGGAGATTAGTGCAACTTTACTGAGAATATGTTTCATCGTAATCTGTCATTAAACTAAGTATAATCAATGGCTAGGAAATGTAAATATTGGTAGAATATTTCACAGATGTAGCTCCAAAGCCATTTATATTTCCTACAAAAGCCTTTTATGCCTTATACGTTTCAAAAATGAAGAGAACTAATCAATAGACATTTCCTAACTCACAGAAAATACGAGAGTCCAGTAGGAGTTATGAAGTTGCAAAAAAACTTTAATGTGCATCTCAAGAGCTTCGTAACAACCGAATTTTTAATTTAAGATGTTAAGTAATATATATTGGATTAAAAAATGAACTAATTGAACTAATGGACGTCGTCTACTAGAACTGGAACGAAAAACAGACAACTGAACCACTGGGAAGAAGAGAAAGTAGCAAAAGGTGGGAAAAAGTGAAACAGGGAGAATATGTACTCATAGGTCTTTCAATCCTAAGATTGATTCACTACAGCCCTCCACCCTTCCCTACCTAATGCTAGTCCCCTTACCTCCTGGCATCTCTTCCTATGTACTTTCTTCTTTATTTGGTCCATGAACTTATCCCTGGGTCTTCTTCTGACGACTTTTCCCTCTATTTTACCTTCAATTATGTTCCTCATAAACCCATTGTGTCTCAAGGAGTGTCCAATCCATCTCATTATTCATTTCTGTATGGCGTTCCTTGTGCTCCGTTCCTCGTCTTCTCTTCTATACACGTCATCATTTCTTATTTTTTCGACCATTTAATCTTCAGCATCCTTATCGATCACCAGGTTTTGAAGGCTTCTAGTCTTTTCTGGTCAGCTTTTCCAATGGTCCACGCTTCCGATCCATAGAATGCCAAGCTTCACCCGAATATTTTCACAAACCTTACTGGCTTGCAGTCTATCCCCTTTGATCACAGCAGTTGTCTTTTTCCCACGAACGCTTTCTCACCTTGGGCAAGTCTTCGCCTAAAGTCCGCTTTACTTCTTCCGTTTCACCTGATGATAATTCTGAGATAAGCGATGGAATCTAATTCCTCTAATTTCCCACCTCACAAGGTGACTTCTACATTCAGCTTCTATTCCGCACACTGACTTTTGTCTTCATCTTATTTTTTTCACGTTATATTCATCGAGAACTTGGTACATTACGTTTAGTGGCCTTTGAAGACCATCGCTGTATGTAGCTGTGATTGCGATATCATACATTATATGTATTATGGAGTAAGAATGGCGGAAATAAGAGGGGGGGAAAGGAGAAGGGCAGAGGAGAGGTGGGACCCAGTCAAGAGTTAGCAAAGTCTTGTGCTGCGAATATGCTCATCATATGCCGACTGAGCATGCTAAATATACTGCCGAAAACCATAGGTGACGAAGAACTCTGATTTTAGAGAATCGCGTCGGTGAAAAGAGGTTGAATCAACCTTCTTTGCTGTTCAGCGTCAGAAAAACCACAGAAGAAGAAATGCTAATAAGATGGTGCGATGATGATTCGTTGCTCATCAAATTAGAAAAATAATAGTAATTTTTTATGCAATTGAACAATGAATAATTAATTAAGGATTAATTTAGGGCGCGGTGCATTTACGCGAATGAGCTTAAGCTGTTGTGAATTAAAAGGCACAGTGTGAGTGCGCAAAAGTTTATTGCCCTGATATGTATTTTTTCAGCATAAGTACACTTTTTATTGGTTCAAATTATCACTATTGGATCCCTTTAAACATCATTAATGGTCAATTGCATAGTAGGTATGTCAAAAATTTCAATGGCTTCTTTTTCTTTTTCTAATCCCAATGGTCGTTGAAATGCAATAGCACATTTTCCTTTCAAACAAGGATATGGCTACGGAAAAAATATTACCTCAAACTATTTTTATCTAAGACACATATTCTCCGTTATATATGTAGATATTTTAAAAAAAGTATGCAATAAGTGAAAAAAAATAAATTTAAAATTCATTAAATTGTACCCTTTAGCAGGAAGGTCAGTTACCGCAAAGGACCGAATAAATTTGGAAAGCATAAATTTTCCAATGATAAAATTAGTACCTCTCCGATTCTTAAAATAAGGACAAATAAAAAGCACGAATATTTAACTAGCAATAGTATGACCAAAGACAATCACATATTTACGATTTATTTATAAATCAATTATAATTCAAAAGGATGAAGTCAAATAAAGTCTGGGCACCTAGCGCGCCTAGCTTCTAGATCGTATGGTAAAAAATTATTTGATTTGCAAACGACATATAATCTCCCATTTTAGAGAGGAAATATGCTCGGGAGTTATTAGGATAGAAGAAACTCTTTCCGGCCTTGCTGTGTACAATCAGCTTCTTCCCCACTACACATGTTTTCCATACCAAAACCCGTCTAAGATATTTCCAACCGTCCCGCCCCATCCACTTTAAAAGTCAGCTCCAAGCCAATTTAAAGAGGGAGGAGGAACCACTCCCAACTATTAGAAGCCACGGTAAGAAGAAATTTCTGGCGTCTGCGGAATGAAAATGGATGGTTGGGGCGAGGGAGGGAGGGGAAATGGGCGGGCAGGCTGAGATTTTGTGAGACGCTGAGATGACGGTGACATCTTGTGATGTGTCTGAGGGGTCAGAGGGAGAAAGGGAAAGAATGAAAAGACGCGCGGGAGGAAAGGGGAATCATTTTGGCGGAGGAGATCTTCCTGCATGCGGGAAGAGGACTCGGAAAAAGGAGAGGAAGACACTTCCTTTGCCATTAATGTCACAGCCTCAGTTTATGTCCCGCTACTTTTTCTCAGGGCTTCCAGCAGCGCTTTGATTCCTTCTCGGAAAAAAGACCATATGGATTCGACGCTTTCTTCTCTTCGGTGGCGTTGATTTCATCCTCCGAACTTCCCAGTCACCTGACTCCGTCAATCGTCTTTTATCCGCAACGATACCATAGAAATTCCCAATGTACATTTTATCACCAACCATGTTTTCATCATCAATATATGATTTTTATCATGGTATTATTTTATTGATCGATGCAAGTAGTTACTTATTAAACGGTCAGTAATAAATTTGACGAATACCAATCTTTCGTTTTCATGAAAATTCACCCAATGAGTTCACCCAAGCGTAGTCATGTTTCTCAGTCATACAATTAAGTGGGGAGGAGTATAGTCCTGCACAGACCGATTTAACTTACCTAGAATATTTTTTTATCGAATAACGTCGTAAATATGTCCTTACATGATTTAAGTGAATGAGGTTACAGAGTTACTAAGAAAAAACGGTCAACTTCACATATCTTGAGAGTAATTGAGGGATAATTGTTAGGTTAATCGAGAAATAGAATATTTCTGCTTCTAACTTTCGCCGGGAAAAGCCAGTTCATCAAGTATCCTGAAAGAAAATGAGAGGAAGAAAAATGAAATAAAAATGTGAAAGGGTAAGAGCGAAAATTCGAATGGACGACTGAAGTGAAGAGTAGAGCGAAGAGTAAGGTGAAAAAAGAAAGAAAATAAATGTTTTGACTGAGGAAAGGAAATCCGAAGTCAATAGAGGTACATGAATTAATAAAAGACGTGGCAATGGGTGAGATGGAGTAGGCAAGGTTTGTTCCCCGTGCATCCATGCTGTTTGGAAATTTCTCCACTTCGGAGAGCTGAAGTATGAAGGCAGCGCTTCATCAGAGCAGCTGGTTGAAGAGACACAAATAAAAGGAAAAAATTCTCTCTCGATGTATGAGAAAGAAACATTGTTTGCACGAAAAACACGAGCACATCGGACTTTTGAAGTACAACCACAGAAAAATGTCGTCGGATATCCTGTGACTCGCTCAGACAGAACATCGAACAAAATTCTAGTTCCCGCATTTTCCTCATTTTTCCACTACTATAAAGGGAAAGTGGTTTCATATCGCAGTTATACTTACGATAAATCTGTAAAAAATACGTTTATCTAATCTTTAATTTATTTTCTTAAATTTCTCAACCATACTCTACATTAGTATAAACCTTCAATTTACTGCACAAAACATTTATAATATACACTCACGTATATATTACGCAAGAAAAAAATGGATGACTATTAAAATTAACTTGACGCACCTTTCACAACATTATTATGAGGAGGAAGACCATGTCTTTCAACCAATCTCTCTATAATACATTCTCTTAACACGAAACGCACATATTATATACTAACGGTAGTGATACTCGCTACCAAACGAGAGCGCCATGATGGTCTACTTCACACTTTTCCCATAAAGCATTTTAGGGAAAGAAAGTCACAGATCACGTGTGACGTTTAATTACAGTTTTCGTACACGAAAGAAAGAATAACGACTACTTTGCAAGTGTGTGGAACCTCACTTGCACCTTATTAAATACTTTTAATGAGAAACATCTTTAGCGCCATAAATAAAATTAAACACCCACTAATCACTGTACTTACGACGTGTCCAGAGCGTACAATTTATGAAATACTCCTCTCAACATGAATATAAGAAACATTGAAATAATTTGCAACAAATGACATACTAAGAACCAGTTTTAGAACGGGTAAACATTATTCTCTTAAAAAAATGACAAAAGTCAAGATAAGTTCCTTATGAAAAGTAAACCATACGGCAAATAGTTATCACACGTATGAGTTAAAACGAAATTCTACGCAGTAAATACCGAAGAAAGAGGAAACTCATGTTTTACGAGAAAAAAAAACGGTCAAGAGATCATGACGAAGTGAAACAACTTTCTCTTCCTGAAAAACAGAATTTAAATGAATAATCTAATAATGATGAAACTTAATTAAAAATAAAAAATAAGCGACTTCTAATCACATTAATTAAACCGACGAATGCCGTATAAACTTTGAAAGCACTTCGTTGAAATGGGAGCGGCAGCACTCTTTGTACCATAAAAACCCTCTCAGGGCCGTAAAAGTAAAACAAAACAACCAGATTATGTCCAGGGAATGGAAAAAATGACCGAGAAGATAGCAAAAAATTTCATTAGAAAGAGGAGTTCGACGCCAACAACAAGGAACGGAGGGCAGAAACCCACACTCCGGACGCAAGTATACTGGCTATAAAACGTCCATAAAAGTGCCTCTCGTTCGAAAGGCGAAATTAAGATGATGCATCCGGCCGAGCCCTGGTTAATTAAAAACGAGTCTATCTCACCCTAAGAGAAAAAATGTTCGAAGCCCACGAAAAGGAGTGTTTGCGTAAGGGTCATGGAGTAGAGGTAGCATGGTGAAGGGTCATGATTAATCAAGCAAGGCTGCTCTCCGTAGGAGGGACATCTATTTGAAAGGCAAATACCATGATACTAATACGAATTATCATTGTAACTAAGGAACCTACCTGCAGAAGATGGTTTATATTATTATAAGGTCACGCCATCATCTCCAAATACAATTTCATTTATCATCTTAGAATATGTTATTTCTGTCCATAAAGTCTATAATCTCTTTCTCCCCTACCCCACTAGCCCAAAATCCCCATTTTGTCAGTCTTATGATACCCTTTTGCTTCTCATTACCAGCTCAAGTAACCTACTATGCCTCTCCCTAATTGTATTCAAAAGTTTTCTAACCTCACCCACAATATGCAGCACACCCTCGATTATCTGCAATGGGAATATAAAACAATACTTCCAATGATGGTTTAGATCCGGAGTAAAAAAAACTCTTATGCATCGGAGATGAAAGCTCAGTGTTCACACCTGGGATGAGTAGTTCGCGAGTGAACATTTCACTTGAGTAAACTAAGTCTAATTTGGAGATTGAATAGAGATTAACTAAAAAACGTTCATTTGTACTGGATATCGAGGAAATTTACCGATATGAGGACCGTTGCTCTTTCGAGAAGAAAACACTTAAAAGTAGTCTGAAGTGATTAAGCAGAAATATATGAAAGTCAGAGAAGGGAGCCATTATATGACGGAGTCCAATGTACGAACTAGTAAAAAAAAATACGATATCAATATCTTGCGGAGCCACATTCACAGCCTCTGACAACTAGAAAAGAGGTTGTGACCAAACAATGAGGGAGTGTACAGGCTAGGAGGAATCGATTTTAATAGTACCACCTTTTCTGCAAACAAATTGACCACAATAAATTTAAGAAAGGGTTCATAATACGCTCTATGAATCGTCTTAAACTTCAAGCAATGACATCGATGTTGCAGATCTGATATTCACGTCGAAATAAAGGTGAATACTTTTCGTTGAGCAACGCGCACGTTGAAACGAAAAATCCCGATAAGGGAAATCAATGAGAGTGATAAACATTGAAATAGTATAGCTAAAGGCATAATATTGAACATTGGGAACATAATGTACAAGTTGCATGTTTCTAAAAACTTCCCGAAAATTTAACGAAATAAATGAAAATGCTACACGTTCCGCGTACCGAAAATAACAAGAGCACAATAGTTTGCATACGCGAGCGATTTGAGAAAGAAATTGTGAGAGAGATAAAGAAAACATTCCAACGTTTTCAAACTAAATGTTGTATTTATTTCGACCACATTGATTTATAGATTTTCATGGAAAAGAAAATACGAGGTACCGTTTGTGTTAGCAAAATTGTACAAGATGGAAAATAAAATCGCGCGAAAAACTGTAAAATTCAAATTTTAGTATTTTACAGCAAACACCGGTAGAAGATTTAAAATGCACTTACCGGAGAGCTAAATTTTCTTTCGGAGAACATCCACAACGGTTTCTTGAGAATGGCTGCTAAACCAGCAGATAATGATAAAAAAACCAGACAGAGGCAAAGGAGAATATTCATGATATAAAATAACTAAGTTTGTGATTGTAAAATAAATACATAGCTGTGATCGATACCCACATGACTGCGCATCATTTCTTCAAGTGATTGATATTATTTCTGCTAAGGAAAGCGACACTAGGTATGTTATCTTTTTCCTATCGACAGTAAAAGACATTTCCTTCTGACTTCAAGTTTAATACCTCTGGCAAACAAGCGGCAAGAAAAGGCATTTGTAATCTTTTTTAAAGTTAAATATATGTAATAAAAACATTTGAGCACAATCAAATCCAAAATTAAATTACATCTTCACTCTCTAAATGCCACCAAATGAAGCCCCATAGGTGTCACTCACCAATTAGATTTAAATCACAGCACAGAAGGAACATTTGTAAATATACGTTCACATGAACTTGGATATTTTTATCTTCATTCCATATTACCCTATATCTGTTGTGACATTGGACATAAATAATAGCCTCCCATCATTCCAAAACTTTCAACATATTTCTAAACCATAGGCACACAATGGCAAATTACTTAATAAGGAGATGAAGCAAATTTTGAAAGGATTATCGAATATTATCTTTTCTGATAATTTTTATCCTAAATTAGCAAATTACTTAATTTTATCATTTAAGGAATTGTATCAATAGCTGATCTAAAAGGAACTTGGAATAACGTCGAAGAATGCAACGCAAATATGTTATAAAAGCGTAATTTACTCACACCGTTAAGCGACGTATTGAAAATCACTGCTGAAAGGAACATTGGAAAATTATAACCATGTAAACACCAATATTATAACGTGAAGTACCTCTTCCTTTGTTCTTCTTGAATAATCGTTGGCACTAACCATTCTTACAATATAAATACTATTTGAAATAATGAGGCGAAGACTTTACATAGCAAAGTACGTTACGGGTTTCTAAATTATGACAACTCATTCTTTCATATATATGGGAAAAAGGTTCTATGAAAAAGTGAAGGAAAAAGTCCTCCATAGAACGTTTTGCGCTACCGCGCATTTCTAATCCTTCATTTCAATCCTTCATGAAAATGAAACCTGAATTTAAGCACTGTTTCCATAATGCGAAGCAAATTATTGACAGGTGTTCGACGATAACTTTCAACAGATATGCCCTCACCATAGAATTAAACTCTGTAAGTTTTAGGATAAAAGCATGAAAGTGAAGTTCTTACGAGTTTTAAAGTTCAATTATAAGCGCAGATTTTTCTCCAGGAACAATAGTGTAGATAAATAAGTTGACGACAGAGTAACAATTTTAATTGGATGATGATTTCACACCAAATAGAAGTCTTGCAAGTGATCTCACACTTCTCATTGGTTTTCCCTTGCTCTTCAATAAGTTTTTACTTCTGCTTCGCAGAGCTTTATAGCTGATAATGAACGCTTTTTCTCATTGCACTCAATTGGAAACACGGTTCGTTCCTCAAGTTTACCAAATAACTGAGTATAAGAGAGTAAAACACAAGGAGATGACTTGGTTGTGGGTACAGCAAAATAATGGAGGATATGTTCTTCGAATCTGACGAGGAGACCCTTAATACAACCGCCTCCCAATAATTAGATCCAACCACATAAAAATCAGGTAAAAGGGGTTTGATTGAAAAAACTACTCTCACTTAAACGTTGAGAAAGGGGAGATTCCTTTCACAAAAGAGACTTTTCGCGAAAAAACAAAAGAAGAAGATAGGGGAAACGAGGATGGAAAAGATGCTGGAGTGGGGTGAGAAATACCTTGAAAGAGGAGAAGTGAAAGGAGCACTTTTTACTCCCGAGGCCAAAAGATAAAACAAGACAAAAGAGGGGAGAAGAGGAAGGGTCGAGAGTGATAAAAAGAACGCAATCCTTTTTCTTCTCATAGGCGATGAAATGGTTGCATTGGGAAGTAAAATAAGCGGCATAATCATATATTAAAGAGGAGAATAGACGGCTTCCTGACGCACAAAGTGAAGCATATTTATTTTTTGCCGAATATGACCCTATTGAGATGGTTATCACGCGCTATATGTCCGTAAGTATTATGAATAAGGCTTTCCTCTTTTGGAAACTTTTTACATTCACATTTTCCTGGATAAAATGCAACGGTGCCGCAACAATTCTGCCATTTAGACCTATGCACTCGGTGAATTCCACAGAAAACTGCTCAATTAAGCACGGTATATGACTCATTTTTATAATTTCCATAAGCCTTTTAATGTTTTACATACTGTTTCCATTCAATCTCTTCTTCAATCCAAGGGCCAAATGAATGAAGCATGATTGACGACTATATGTATAGATATTTTTCACGACGGGAATGGTTCCCCAATCAAAAGGGTGGGAGGAATTTTCAACAAAAGAAAAAAGATGAGCATTAAGCAGATTGGTAAAGCTTCAGGAACTGATACTTATCGCGGTCAACAGAGCAAATAAATGTAAGCGGGTCAACAAAGGAAGTACTTTTTCTACCTTACAATTTAAATGGGCAAGCCAAGGAAAGGGCTGGGCTTTGAGAACCATGGTGAATTCTTAAAAAAAACACCTCAGAAGAAATCCTCTAATTCATACCCTAGACAAGATTCAAGGAACCCTAGCAGTTTAATTTTCCATCTATCCACTATCTAATATTCCAACAATTTTCTATCAATTTTCCAACAGCGAAACATTACCCAAAAAAAGGCCATCCAAAAATTTTGAATTAAAGTGATGCCACGCATTACAATGAAAATTTAAAAATTTCTATATAAATGTTAGAATAAATGGATAACGATTCGAATAAATAAAATAGGATGGGTGGGAAATAAACTTGTTCTGTAAATACCTTTTGACTCTATTACCGTCCATCATCGGCTGATCCTGATCTGTGCTACGGACACTCTTATTTCGACCTATTCCGCACTAGATGATTAACATCTCTTGATTGTATTCTATATTTAATATAAAAAAACCTCAAAGAGGAAAACGAATCACACCTTTAAAAAAGATTTCCCAACAGCCTATTTCCACCAGCATAAGTATTTTTATTGGAGTATTTTCTCCATTCTCCAATATTCTCTTCGCTAAGATAGACCGAAATTCCACGTATACTTGACAAAAATTCATGTTACAACAAAGTCATATGGTATGGATAATATTATTTTATATAAAAAGTAAAAATGCGTAGCTCAGCACCACTTCTACATAGGTCGTCTGCATCGGCTGCGCTGCGCATCGTTCGTAGTGTTTCTCTTTCAGTATTTACAATTTTTAAGGTCCAAGAAAACTAATAATTCAGCTTGCTATGCAGTTATAAAAAAGCCATATATTTTTTATACGTTCCTGCCGATGTATGATGAGTAAAGCGCCTTTACAATAATTGTATGAAGAGTATTCACTGAGTATTTTCCACTTCGAATAAAATGAATGGAAAACCATGAGCATAACTACAACAATTTCTCATTACCATCATGCAAATATATATTTTAATGATTGCCTAGTACCAAATTATTTACGTAATAAAAACATTAGCAAAAATTTTTATTATCAGGAAACTTGGTGTTTCAGAGATTTATCGCAATAAAATCCACATTTATGCACCTTGCACTTTGAAAGTTCTTTCTTCAACATTCACCTATGAAACTAGAGCCACATCACGTTCGAGCGCGGTTGATTTTGGTAGATAAAAGATAATTATCTAACAATTTCTAAAACAAAGGCGGAAGAGTACGTCATTGCGGAAGAGTACGTCATTTTGATACCCATTAAATATTTTAGGCAAAACAACGAGGAACAGTGATTAAGTAAAAATTGAAGGAAAGGACTCAGGAAAAAGCGAAAGCGCAAATGAGTTGGAAAGTAAACAAATTTTACGGAAAAAAGGAGAGGGATCAAATCACTGTTGGGTGCGTTAGAAAGAGAAAATAAAAGCGGATGGACAGGGGAAAAAAGAAAAGGAAATTGGATAATTTAATCAACCAGACAAGGGAAAGAAACAATAGGGGGCACGTTGCGTTTGAACACAGAAAGAAGACGCAGAAAAAAGGGTTGTCAAGCAGGAGTGAAATGGGCAGTTTTGGACGAAGAGCTAACATGGGAAATACAAATAACTGCGTCACTGACCGCGATTTAACTTTAAAGGAGGTATCCACTGGTGGTCGCACAAAATGTAAGAAAATCACAGAGAAAAAAATCACACGCATCAGGTGCATTCTGATTTTCACATTTTTATGCATTATTCCACTGAAAGAGTAACAAATGGATAGTTGGATGCCATTATTTGTGCAAGGAAGGAGCGCATCCGGAATTTAAGAATCCAAATATCTGCTTACATCCATGATAGATATAGTTCTTATTTTAATGTTAACACTTTTTCATGAACTTTACTGAATAATGACATAGTAATTGTTGATGTAACTCCGTCAGAAATAGGAGACCAACCCGGTGTTTAACTATTCCAAACTGTACATAAGACAACTTCCTACCAATGTCTAAAAGAGACAAATTTTCGGGTATCAACAGGCATAATTATCAATATATGATATACATCGTTTAAGTTACATAGATTTGAAGATATATAGACGGCTTTGAAAATTTGGTTTATGACCAAATTTAAATACTCTTTTTCAGGGAACTCAGGCTTCAACTTGAGGTATTTCAGAGTCTAAGGAATAAGAAGTAAAACTACAAGAAAACGAAGAATAAGAACATGAGTGAGAATGTAAGAGGATGAAGCAAGAATTGTATTTGCGATGGGTAAGATGGGAAGGGAAGGATTACGTGTAGAAGGGGCGTGGACAGAAAGAGCCGGGGTGGGGACGAAGGGTTTTGCTTCGGGAAGACGCGTGAAATTGCTCGCGATAAATAACTCTGACAACTGCCGGGCAGATGGCATCGGGACACAATGAGGGGGGCGTCGGCGGGAGGACGAAGAGAAAGGAACAAAGCACTCCGTTAAGGCTAATGTGCGAGAGTGTGCGGGTGTGCTTACGTGGGCCTGCGCTCCGGAGGTGGCGGATGTGGATACAGGTAAAGGCTTATAAAGGAAGGGAGATGGCGAGGGCAGATAAAAATATCTCCGAAATCCGAGGACAAAATAGGGGTGATGTGGACTAAGTGAATGAACGGATGGGAGGAGGAGAGAAAGGGTCCCGGATGAGAAGAAAGGAAATGGGGGGCCTTGGGCTGAGGGGAGGGGACTGAGTTCATCTCGGGAGATCATCATCATTCAAGATCACAAAATTTCGTCGAGTGAGAGTAAGTCGGGGTGCGTTCTTCATTCCCTTGCCCAAAAGGAGCTTCATTTTGGGACTTGGTACAACGGAGATAAGTTACGAGCATTGCGTGGATATTTTGTACTCAGCCGGCGCCCGCGTATAATTAACCACCAAGCCTTTTCTTCTCTTACTACATCAAGTTACCCGCCTCGAAGACTGTTACCGCACTGAAGTTGACGCAGAGAATTTACCGGCATAACAGAAGAAAATCCATTGATAGTTAATGTAATAGAGTAGAATTAAGAAGTGTAGAGTTACATATACCAACTATCACAATATAATTTGGGTGTTACTCGGTATTAAAGTTTACTCCATTGATTTATAAAATAAATAATTTACGTCTCAGGTGGAGTAAGAATATATTTTTTTGCAAATTTCCACATTTGTTTTATTAATACGACAGCTGACCCGTAAAAATTACGATTTTATCGCATTCAAAGGATCATTACTTTTAAACAATTGATAGCACACATCTAAAAGCTTCCTGAGACTTCCATATTAATTCATTTCAGATAACGTATCCACCGGATCTAAAATAAATACAAAGGTAGATACTTTCAGAACTGACTCGGACTCGAATTATAAAAGTTACGCTTGTCTCGATCTTCCCATGCACAATTTCAAGTTCTACCGCAGCAATGGTAACTTTCGGAGGCGGTCCGGGTAAAAAATACATTCAACAAATACAAAAATATGAGATAGTGGATATTTAATAATTAATTTTCTCCCGGGGATTAAGTGAAAATCATTTATTTCATATTTCCGCCCGGGTATATCCGATAGCTAACGTAACCCGGACGGAAACCCGAGACGAATTAATACCACGCAATAATGGCAATTGAGGAAATAAATGTGGAATACAGAAAGAGGAAATGAGGAGGCGGCAAAAAACAAATAAGTACTATAATTTTTATCGCTTTCACGAGAACGAAGCCATCCGCTCTGGAGAAACAAATCTTTTTCAGAATGAACGGAAATATTATGAGGCTGAAATGAGCATGTACAAATTTAAGAGGAGATTAAAAATCTTAGTGAAGGATGAGGATTGCATAAAAATTAGTGCTATGAATTATATCTCACGATTGTAATATTTATGATCATTATTATACCAAAGCGTTTTTAACGATAGCTTAATATTACCCATAGTATACCTTGTTACCACCCAAGATTTCAGTAAATAATGTCATTAATGGAGTTTAGTTAATGACATGCTGATATAAGGTAATTAATTATAGTTTTGGCATATTGAGCTACCATTTTTGTTAATTATAAATTCCAAAGAATCAGCCCTGAATTAGAGAACTTATATCTCCCCAATTTATGCCAATGAAAAATGCATTCATGAGGTACTCACAGAAGAAACTCATTCTTCCGCACCGTAACCAATGTCCAATCAAAATGAGCCGCAGATTTAATCATCCATACCTTCGCGTCCCCTGAGTGAAGGAGCAAGGCGAGTGAATTACTGTTCAATGTCCTCGAAGGCTCCATCCCTGGGGAACAGCTCAAGGGCCCTGGACAGCGAATGGACAGCGTCTCTCGGCGAGGTTCCCAGAGGACGTCACGACGCCCCCCCCCCCTTTGCCTCAGATGTACTCCTCTTCCTCCATCTTCCACCACCTCCTCCTCCCCCCTTGCCTGCCACGCCCAGCCTCACGCCGCCAATCACGTCGCCCAAAGCACACGCTCGCTCAGAGACACGTCCTAATGTGATTATGTTCCCCATTTCTCCCTTCTCCTTGTCCTTCCCTGTCTTCTCTCTCTCGCGTCCGAAACACCTTTCTCTCTTCCCCTGGGGCGTCCCCTGGCATCGTCTCGCAGATGCCCGCACTGGATGGATGGCGCCACCACACGTCCCACACTCACTCCTTCTCTGCAGTATTCCTCTTCCCAGCTCTCGCCGCTTCTAATCACCGAATTCTCCCCACATCCCTATTATTAAACGCATGCAGCCACCATCTTCGTTCACCTCAAGCCGATCGTGAAACCCTCCAGCTGGAACAAAGCATTATGCGACATCACTTCTTTTTTGGCCGTTACTCCCGCCTCCCAGGATGACTTTTCAGGGTTCTTTCATTTCTCAAGGGAATTACATACATGCATACCAATCACGCTGTTCCATTCCGGGGTAGGCACAGTCACTAAGTTTCACTCATAAATACATATTTGTACACCTAACTCTGCTTCAATAATTTCCTCCGTACTGACATATCCTTGTAAACCTCTTTTGCCTCATTTACGCCCATACACTGCTTCATACACACCATCCTGTTTTGAAGACTCCTAATATTCCTCCTCCTAAGAATTTCCTCAGCCGCATTCAACCACAACTTTCTCGGACTACCTCTACGTCTCGTACCATTCATTTCACTCTTATATATGTTTCGTTATTCGGCTCTCACCCAATCTCTCATCGCCAAACCATCGAAGCACACTCCTTTCACATATGTCCAATACTGGAGCATCTAACCCACATCCATTTATTACCCACTCATTCCTCACCCTATCCATCCTAATTTTGCCGCAAACACTCCTCAGGTATATCCTGAATAGAATAGTGAAAGCGGGCCGAGGGTATCACTATGCTTTGGTTTCTCTTGTGGCATACTGGCGAAAATGTGCCAAAAATGACCGTTAGAGCGCCGTAAACGTTAGCAGGGAAAGCTGCGCGGGGTGCAGGTACTGCAAAGGCTGGAGCCTTGCATACTCTATTACAACTCACTCATAAGAGTCACAAAGTAGCCTCGGACGGCAGAAGCCACGATGGCCGGAGAAAGCTTTAGGGAATTCATTTCATAAAATCTAATTAAGCACCTAGGTTAGCATTAATACACTACATTTATTAACCAGTGCTCAACTTGCATATATTTTGTAAATTTCCGCAATAAATTCCAACATGCTATACCTTTTTCCCAGGACGGAACTATGCTTTAACTTAGAGTGCCATGAAGCGAAGCCGAATCCTTACTTTTGCTTACTTTATTATTCATAACATTATTTACCCTCTGCTATGAGCGCTGTGAATTCAATCAAATTTCACTATGCAGTTACTATTTTTCTCCTATAGTAGGTACACCAAAATCACCTGAGGCATTCGCTTACCTTCATTCCCAGAAGTTAAAGCAAACCATTTTCACTACGCATAACGAAGAGTAGTTAGTGCTAACCCAAATTCAATTAGCCCATTGTTCTTTCGTTCGCATGAATTAGCCAACTTTTTTCCCTCTTTTTGTTAAATCACTTTTCAAAATCTAAGACCAAATAGCACATACGTAAGCCTTGAAACATTTTCAGATTGGCAAGTAAATATGATCAACTAAATCAGTGTACAAGCCTCAATCATTGGCTGAAATACGATTCCATCATGTGAAATTACCAATAGTTTCTATAAATTTTCGATTCTACCAGAATTATCAATTGATTCATACATTTTCTCTTTTTTGAGAGCCCCCCATTCTTTATCTCAACCATCATACATAGTCATCAATTTCAATGGATGATAATGTCAAGAGCTAGAGATGCGATAAGTTATAACTCAAATATTTAATTACGCCTTTTCTTTGTTTTTTTACAATCTCTTATTACCGGAACATGGAATTGACCCAACAATTTAAGAAAAGGCAAATTACATGCGTCCGCGGACGGAACGTTTGATATCCCTTATTTCTCGCCCAATTGTTCTATAATACTAACCCTCAGATTTATACCTCGAGCAGTGATACACTCCATATTTTCCCAATAAATAGCTCTTACAGAAGCTCTTTCCGATTGGAAAAGCACAAACCTTCGTAACCATATAAAACTGACGAAAAAGCTGGTTAAAGAAAGAAATCTTTCAAATGTTCCTTAATATTTATGTTTTGTGAGTTTTTATTTGCTTATGATTTCCACCACAAGACGGCATAGCTCATAGTTGTCTAACAAGTACGTTCCATCGGTCAGTCAAGCAGCAGAAAAAGAGGGGCAATTAAAAGATCAAGAGTGAAGTGGTTTAAATTAAACTGAAGAAAAACCAAGCTATGATAATTTTTCGAATGAAATTCTTAAGTGCTAATGCGTTTATTCATATTAGTAACTAACAGTTTCTTAAAACACTTACAACATTAGTGCAATAATAGAATTGCTGAAACTAATTCTGGAAATTTTTCCGATACACACGTCGCGGTAAGATGGTGCAAATGGTTTTTTTGGGTCGTGCCGCAGATGCCCGCACTGAATGGCCCGCTCTACACACACCCTACGCTCCCCGCAGCTCCACTGTTTTTATCTTCATATCTAGTTACCATATTCTCCCTTTCTTCGCATTCTTAAAGCCAACCTAGTCTCTGCAACTTTCACCTCAGCCTGATCGTAAAACCCTCCTGCCAGTGCATATCTCAGAGTGGCATCAATTCATCTTTTTTGCTGTCGTCTCGACTTCACGGATAATTTTTGAACATTTCGTGTACATGGCAGCATATAAATTCAAAAGAAAAAAATAGGGACATCAAGGGCAATGGAGTACAGGCACTAGCTGTGAGAGGAATATGTTTTGTCCTGAGTGGTTCCAACGCAGTAGTTTTTGCATTATATGGATGTCATAATAAAAGCATATTGACTTATTGAGTTTATTATTTGCGCTTAAAGTTTTAGTATTATCACGAGTATTCTCATGGCTAAAACGTCCCTCATATTCATTATGTTGAGAATGGAAGTCGATAAACGTAACATTGTCACAAACATGTTATTACTCGATTGGAAGCAACTTTTATGCTTGAGAACCAAATTCGAAAAGCATAAAATTCAGCGTAGCAGGTTTCAGTGTATATAATTTTTTTGAGTTTTATAACTTAACTGCCAAAGACTATTATCAGAACTATAGGATAACGGACTTCATCTCATTTTACAAAAAAAGCCACTACTCCTGGACTCGAAATCTTAACACACACAATGAATTGCCTGGTTTTTTTTTTATATCCATATCTCAACCTTCAATTACACCATGCGACTAACTTCTACCTTCACCTTAAATGTCTATCCAATTAAATGACGATATTGTGTTAAAAACGATCACCTACATTTTTATCCATCGTTTAGTACGGAATTTCATGCGTCATTGTTTTCAAATGCATCATATAGCTACAGAAAATCCATAATAAAAGCTGCAGAAAAACATTTTTATCCAGAGATATGGAAGAGAGGCTATGGCTAGGAAGGATTCAATTTCCTTGGGCAAAATGATTGAATTTTGGATTAGCATCCTAAATTACATAAGATTAATGAGCCTATCCATATGAAGCAAGAGTCACGTGAATCAATAGCAATAATAGTTAAAAAAGGAATCGAGAAATAAAAGATAAATCATAACGGAAAATATTATCATGACTCCAAATCAGGATCCCAAGAATACCAATAATGGATTAATTGAAATTTTGAATAAAACAATTTTTCCTATCCTTTTCATTTTGATAAATTCGATGGAGATTACAACGATAAAGTTTCACAGGTATTTGCACACCATATTTAATCAAGCAGGTGATATTGGGCTGCAACAGCAAAGACAGGTAACGACAGGGAATTAGACAAAAACTTAATTTACGCGATAAATTTTATTTCAAGGTGAAAATTCGGCTTGTAAAAAGGGAGTATGACTTAATAGCACAATACCTCCTCGAATATTACTTCGTATCAGTAACCACTTAATATTTTGTAAGGAACCTGATAGTATGCTTACTTCTCGTAGGTTACTACTAGTGGTAGTATGCTTACTAGTCGTAGGTGTCAACTAAAGTTTTGTATATTAAAGTCGTGAATGAACTTCGGAAGCTACTGACAAAAAGTTGAAATACTTAAGAATAGGCAACCTCTGCAACTGAGAATTAAATATAAAATTATTAGAAAAGACTATTCTTACAAATTGATAGAATGTACCCATTGTCATCATTCACAGCTAATTAAGTCACCTGATACAAGTAAATTTGTTTTGGCGATTAATAAGTGTTAATTCCGTTTTAATAGCATGAATATGATCAAAGAATTAATTTGTATAGATATACTGATTCGTAAAATACTTAAATAAAACGAAAACAAAATAAAATACCCACCTAGTCAAAATATGATGAGAAACACTTACCTCAGTAAAATAGAATGACAGTAAATTGATGCTCATTTGAACAACCAACAGGGAAATTTATTTCGAGAACTGAAACCGTCTGTTTATGTGTTTTCTTGAAATAATTCTTAACCTTTCAGCAGAAGACATCTGGTGAGAGAGCAAATGCAACAACACATTCCAGAATGCAACAGTGTACATGGTAAGCATAAATAAGGAAGTGTTTCTTTCAGAATGGGTAGAGGAATATACCATCTAGATATTTTATCACACAGCGATCTACGGCACTCCGGGTATTGAATGTCCTCTGGGAGGTAAAAGAGTTTAAAAAGCTCTAAAATAATGGCACAACTCCCTCAAAGCACTCACTACACTCACTATTCCTTCATTTCCTTATATTGCACAAGTTTCGAGATGTTTCCAAACCCACTTACCTACCATGAAGAATCATGGCGTATCCTTGCGTGTCTTTTGCGCGAAGCTATGTTATTACATCAGCTTCCTCTGTTAATAATCACGAAATTTTATTTTCCTTTCACTAAAAGCGTAGAAAATTAATTATTTCTGACGATGTTTTACTATTTATAAAGCATACATGATACTACGAAGAGATTTGTTTAACTTAACAGCCATAGTTCCAAGCAATCAAATCATACAATGCTTCTATTTGAGTCAAGGAGAGAAATCATCATTTCATCGAGTCAATCTGACCGAAAAATCTTCTTGGTCGCATTAGCTGGATTAGATATTTTTATCCCACCCGGGAAATCATTGTCCAAAATCAAAGAATTAACGTTTTACAAAATTTTGGACCCGCATAAGCAAAATCCTTGTAATCTATCACTTTACGAACAGCCAATTTCGAATAGGTACAGTGAAATTAAAACAATCAGAGAGCACAGTTGAATACAAATGGATGCATACTATCTGGCACATTCTATCTGGTTCATTTATTTCGATATTTTTTTGATTCCTTTTGATTTTTTTTATTTGAAATTAAGTCACTTAAATAACGTTCCCTAGTTAATAAGGTTTCCATTCTTGTTCTTATATGTCCTCCTTCACTCATCATCACCACTTTTAGGGGACACATGTCATGTAAAGCAATTCAGTCTTGCGTGATGTACCCATCTTTTTAATTTCCTGACTATCTACCATAATCTGGATATTGTCAAGATACCCTCGGAGACACTAGGCACGTTCACACGAGACCTTTTTTTCAGAGAAATTTTCAACCAATGCATGGACGGTACATATGATTACACTCACTGCCTTCCATATTTACTTCTAATTGCCACGTTACCAGGAATAGACAAGCTTTATTTCCGGAATTTCCAGTAATTTTTGGATTACCTGGAATAGACTAGCAACCCAAAGAGAAGGAGGAGCAGCCATACCTGCGTATGAACTGTTTACTTCGACTCATTACTAATACTCTCGTGTTACTTTCCAGTAAAGTAATTTAAACATAAAGTGCAGCCTTTAAAAATATCCTGATTGTAAGAAACTGCAGCCGGTGTATACTTTCCTCCAATTTCTCCAGCGTTTCCACGGAGAAACCCCGATATAGCATGTTAACTGAGCCCCATTTACCATTCCAATCGATATACCTGGCATTTCCAGCCCGTTTTCCTCATGCAATTAACAACCAAAGCTTAAAAGAAGAGTAGTGACGGGCGTCTAAATGCAATAAATGGGAGGTAAACAAATCCATATTCTTGGTTGTGGAAAAATAATCCACCTAACGAGGCCATTGCACGTAATTTTCCCAAAGCTTAGCGAAATTTGTTAAGAAATATTTACATTTTATACTTTTTTAGATTGATCATCACAGTGCCGCGGCAATTCCGCCGCTAAAATCTACATTTTTGGCATATTAACTGTAAAATTGACTTATTTATAAATTCAATCCTTTCAGGCGTGGAAGTGGAAGCCCGTTATTGAATAAATCATGACAATACAAACTATGTTTAAATCCAAAGAATTCTTTATTGTTACAACTAATTTCAACCCAACTGCGCACTTGTTGTACCTGAGGATGACGCAGTAGCGTTGAAACTAGTTTCACCAATAAAGAAAATGGTGGATTTAAACATAGTTGATATTGTCATTATTTAATGGTTCATTAAATATGGTCGTTTCAGCATTTTTTTTTATTATTCCATGTTACAAGCAAGAGATAAATACGAAAGAAAACTTCAGAAGGAAGTGCATAATAAGAACTAACTGGAAATAGGGTAACAAGCATTAGTAAGGAGGGAAGGCTGCAGTTCATCATTCTTCGGATTGAACTACCGATGATGATGATTATCCTGTAATATCGTACCATATGGTTTCATTTATTGTACTTATCTTTAGCCTAGACAACGATAAAACTCCTTCCACCAATTCCCAACCACCAAGCTCCTTTTTTTCTGGAAAAGGGAACAATGGACGCCGGCAGAAAGAGAAGAAAAGAAGAAAAGTCAAAGCGGGCTGACCAACGAAGGCATTGAGGAACAGGAAGAGGGGAAAGGTAGCAGATGGCGCCCCACTGCGCGGTGATCACCGCACCGTTTTCTCGCCGGAACGAAGGCACAACTACGAGTCCGACTGATTGAGTGATAAAAAAAGCGGTGCGTCGCGTTCGACGCCACCCTCGTCCCTGTTCCTCCCCGTCCGTTTCCGATTCTCCAAATGTCCGGACCAGGGTCCTCAATTTCGCCGACTTTGTCGCAGAAACGATCCAGTCGTTCGTGCGGCGATGTACGAAGGCAGTGCGATCGAAATGTGTTCGAAAGGTGAATACATCCATTTATAGACTCTAAAAGTACATATATGTACATGTAAATAGTACACACGTACATATACGTAAAAATGATGCACTAATAACAATCACGGCGTCCTCATTCAGAATTGGCAAATTTAAAAGGTCTTAATTCTCAATGTTAAACTGGCACCGCGTGAAATGTTTTTTTTCTAATTCCTCTTTTCCTTCGGTTACACTAATATCAGCTTTATGCGCGAATTTCCGTTCTTCAGACTTCACATGGGATTTAAAGATGTATTCGGAAATAAATCAAAAGTTTTTTGCTATAAAATATCTACAACGCCCGTTGCACACAAAATAAAGTGAGACAAGTCCATGGTGATTAAAAAGGAAATCTTCCCCATTTCTCACTTAGAGACAAGCCGTAACGTGGTTGATGTACCGTATGGTGAATGAAGAAATTTTACGAATGAGTAGAATACATTGAAAAAAAAAACGATATGATTTCCATCAAACTCTTCCTTAATTACATATGGATACCAACATGTCATTGAAATTTCCCATTTATTCCATCGCCGGCATATGGGAATGGTTTCACATTCCCAATTTCGTAATCTAACACCATTAAGCGATTGCATAAAATTATTCTAATAAATAACAGGTTTTAATTACCCTGGAGTTGCCATCCCAGATAAACCATCGAGGAGAATATCGAATTCCCTTAAATGCTGCTAAAATTGTCCAGATTATCAGGAAGCTTGGGCTCCATATCAGGGTATTCATTAACCCAGAATATGAAAGAGCCGTCATTTGATTCCCGGTATAAAAAATTTTCCTTCTTACGATAATTTTCTACCTTTATTTTATCAATTTGCCCCACTCTTTAAAGAACATTAAAAAGGTTCCTTAGTAAACTTTCCTCTTTCACAAAATCTTGTTTAATTAAAGAAACTATAGTGTTCTCTCATCATTTGTGATCAAGGCTTTTGAAAATAAATTTTTTCTCGTAAAAATACCCTTCATCGTAACTGATGACGCATTTCTCCAATGTTAACATTTAACGGAAAACACATCTCCAACATAAACAGCGTTCAAAACTAAAGTTTCACATGGATAATTTCAGAATGAAAATGTTACATATTGAAATTATTGAGTATTGAGTTACATATGCCGATTATTTCGAAAAAACCTACGTTCGTGGCGTTCCTGCTCGAGGAAGACGAAGAGCAGTGCAGCCCAGGTATAATCCAAAAAAGTGGAATCAATATGCAGCGGTTATTCAAGGCACAGCAAGAACCAACAACGCTTCAGAAGGCTGTCATAATCGTTTAAATAAATTAGTCGGTAAAAGCCACCTTAGTTTCTACACTTTTCTACAAGAATTACAGAAAGAACAGGCAGACGTCGAATATATTATTCGTGAGATAAGTCTTGGAAAAAAAGTGAACAAATTAAAACCGGGAAACCTTCAGCAGGTAGAAGAACGCATCGAAAACATTGTCAGCATCTACGGAGACTACTCTAACGATGGAAGAGAATATGAATATATTAAAGCGATAGGCCATAACTTGCATAGCGCTAATGCCATATAAAATAAACTTTTAATGTTCTGAAATTTTGAATAAAATTTTTAAAATAAAATTATTTTGTACTTTTTGGCTTGGACATTTACTGTTTGGACTTTTAGTCTTTGGACTTTTTGGGTTGGACTTTTTAGTCTTTGGACTTTTTGGTTTGGACTTTTTGGTTTGGACATTTTGGGTTGGACTTTTTGGTTTGGACTTTATGTCGTACAATCAGAGAAGCTGTTACCATGGGATGTTTCGCACATATCTGTGATATCTTTGTTAAATTCATTGGCCTCCCCGCATCACTCAAATACACTATATCATTGCATTTTTATTCTGGATAATCTGATATCTAAAGATAAACTTATATAAAAAAAAGTTCCAGCCGCTACCCCATTTCATGGATTTTTTATTATATTTTTCATGACACACAACCTCTTACCTTACTACATAGTAGAGATACCGGCTGTTACTTCAAAGGCTTTAAGACTGAGATTTCGATAATATGAGCGAATGTTACATTAATGTCCTTACTCGACTTATTTTCAAACTTTAATATATCACAAACTGATACATGAAAACTACATTGTAAGTTTACCGAAGTTTCAAACTTTTTCTTCCAATGAGATTCCTATTATCTTGACAAAAAGTGTATCGTTTTATTTTCCTTGCACAGATAGATGGTATCAAATCGATTTGGTCTTAAATTTGGGTACTAACGTGTATCAGCTTTATGAGCCCCAGTGGGCTGTTAACTTTTTCCTGATATAGTATTCTCCCCTCTTGACGGATGAATACACTCAAATAATGTGCCAAATATGGTATCAGGCATAACGAATATACTTCTGCCATATTTTGACGGGAAAATTTATACCTCAAACCAACTCCTGTGAACACAATTCATTTCAATCACGAGGAGAAGAAGAAAAAGAATAATTCCCACCGCCGACCATGTTTCGTATTTCCATCCGAAAGGTCAAGCGCGAATGCTTCCACTTCAGACCCTTCCTTTCACACAAAAGGGGGTTTCTCTCGGCAAACGAATCCTTTTTTTTTCCTCTCGGCGAGAGAATCTGGGTCGAGCAAAGGCCAGCATTTGGCGCATGCCTTCGACTCTCACCCAACCATATTCCGTCCCTCTCCCCTCACCAGGGTCCGCCACACGACAACGGGCTGAGAGGGCGAGGCTGGCGTTGAACTTACGCCGTAGTTCCCTGCACTTGAGGCGAGAGAGACGGAGAAGAGGGGTTTGTATTCCGAGAGAATTGGGAAGAGATGACGGATGTTATGTCAGACCCTAGCGGAAACCTGCACATGTTTTGAGAAAAAAATCGTAATATTTCGAATGAAAAAAATAGAAAAATCACGAGGCAAACTGCAGAGTGAGGAAAATCAACGTTTCTGGGCGTTACTTGGTTGAACCGATGCATTTAGGTGGTTTCTCCGCGACTGTGATAGTTAAAACTATTTCAAAAATTCCAAATTTTACTATGATTGGTAAAACAGCTTACTTTTATGATGAGGTTTGTTGGCCATTGGACCAAATTGGACCAAAACTGAAATTGGACTAAATAAGCAGATAATTCTATATATAGTTTTAGGAAACAATTTTTCACGGGCACACACGGAAAATATGTCAATACTTAGCACATTTTTACTTCAATGAGTGCAGTAAATAGCTAACTGCTCAACAAATAAGGCGGTGAATCTAGCTCATTATTACCGATATCCGGGGGGACTTCGCTTCCAATAAACAATTATCCGTGCGGTATTAATTTATGCTGGATAAGGAAATCCACTTCATTTTTTTGGTGTTTCTCCCAATGAGTTAGTTATCATAATGTAATTTCAAGTTTAATTCGCAAGACAAATAGCAAAGAAAGATAACATTTTTGTAGGTCGAATGAGATAGAGGACAAGTTTTTCTACAAGTTATCAGAATATGAACAAAAATACGGCCATATAAATCCTTTTACGTTGGTACAATCTTCAAGACCAATACCCAGAAGAGGATGCATAGCTTTTGATTAATAGGCGCATGGTGCATGTTTACATGATATAGCCGTAGTCAAAGAAACGGGTAGTAAATTAATAATTTATTCTCTGGAAGATACCAAGTCTGCCGTGCACTAATATTTAATGAAAAATGAGAGTAACCACACAGAGGTCACACCTTTGAAATGCTGGAATATTCATAGCGGGAGAAAACTTGGAGAGATTTATGGAAGCAGAAGAATGGGGCAAAGGGCTCTTCGCTCAAACAGGCTCACCCACTCGCGTATTTCGGAGTGTCTTCTGCGATAAGCTCCTCTCGACCGAGTTTGTATCTCCTTCTCTTGCCACTAACTCGTGCTCGAAGGGCACATGGGTCCAAGGGTCCAAAGCGACGATGGAATTTAAAGGGTGATTAGGAATTCTGAAAGTGGCTCGCCAAAAACTGTCATGAGCCCTGAAGCCAAACCGATCGGAACGGCTAATGAATATTCATTGTTTTGATCCTTACTCTCCTCTCTCGCCGTCTCTTTCATTGCGGCAAAAGTTACTAAACGAAAATCCGAAACCTGGAAGAGAATACGTACAGCGCAGCGAAAAATTCACCGAAACTAGATCAAATGCAAAATGTCGTGAATATGCAACGAAATCTAGTTCAAAACAACTCGGGTACTTTTTCCTTCCTTCATGAATCTCAGCTATTTCTATTTTAGTCTCGTGGTGGAAGTAGCTGCGAAACTCGAACCTTCCAGAGCGAATAATATTTTCCTTAACGAAGCTTATCTGCAAAACATTTTTCTAGCCGTTTTCTATTTCCATATTAATTTTCCTTGATGACCTTTGCGACAGGGTACCAGCGTCCAACCCTTAACCGCCTGAATCCTCTTATGACACCAATCTCCATTTCAGGTGCAGCATTGGGCCCTTCAGTACTTTCCTAATTAGTAGAAAGGCACGATTTACCGAAGTCCCAAAACTCTGAGATGATTTGAAATATTTTAATTATACTTGAGGAATATATTTATCGTACAACCTCAAGACTAGCGTACTTATTTATGAATCATTAAATTTTTTTATTTAAAATGCGGGGATTACCATCACATGAAGAAAAAAATAGATGCATTACACTTTTACGCAGGCGCCGGAGTTCCATACTGCCAAAGATTAGCTTATTTAAAATAACGATGGACGATCGCTTAATATGAATGAAAATTTCTCTTTCTTGTCAAGAAGAGCTCAATGATAGTTGGAAACCTTCTGGGATGGCTCATTATTCTGGACAGACTCCATCCTCAGTCTCTAGTACTGGCTCGCACTATAGGTCTTCAAATAGAACTATTATTGTGTGAAATGGGCAATAGTAATGTCACGGTTCACTTACCATTGGATGAAAAGGTGCCTTTCAACCCGACTTGTCCGCCGTGAGAGGCTGCGTGATTCTCTCAAATGCCCAAAAAGAGATTTTCCCAGTCAGGCTTCCGATCCTTTCCTTGATAAGAGTTGGCGAGAAGAACCAGAGGCGTGAGGGCTGCACGATTTTTAACACATCCGACTGCCTCGGTGATCGAGAGAATCCCCCATTATTCAGCAGTAGTATCCTCCACGCAGTTCTACGACTTTGTGCCTACACTGGTTCACTTCACTTTCAAACACACACGCAAACAACAGAACATCGTCGCGAGAAGCATTTGTCCATCGCTAACATGGGTTCATTCTTTTTGACATTCAGCCGTACGGAACAGGTAGAGGGAGTTGGGTTTCTGGATTCTGCTCAGGAAAACTGTCGATACTAATTAAAGGAAACTCATTCTGGTATTTAAGGTATTAATTTTGGAATGAATGGCCAACTTTTGTTTTTTCTTTATTTCTATGGGGATGGTGAAGAAAATCAGCAAGTATACCAACATTTTTGTTTCAAAAGACTCCAGGGAATAAATAATACAAATAGCTACATATGACGTAAATTTTTCTTATGCTCCCCTTGCACTTTCAAATCTTATGTTTGCGCTTACATAGCCATCAGTCTAACATTAATAATACTGACTACTCAGGGTAAGTACTCCCATTTCTTACAGGAGATATAGTATTCGAGGCCTCAATATGCAGGAAAACAGTGTGATTTAGCTGATAAACTCAATTCATTGGAAAGAAAACGAAAATGAAAGACTATTCGAATTCCGCTTTGACGATATCTAAACGGGTTTGAGTACGGAATTGAACTCGAGTATAATTAATGGAAATATATAAATGACTATGCAATGTCCACTACGGCACTACTTCGCTGATGAGCGTCAAGAATTTTATATAGCTTCAACAATCCTGTCATCACCATTTCACCCCGAGGGCAGATTAAGCAAAACACATGAAAAAGATACGGCGGATAGAAGGGCCTATCCGAGGGTGCGTGACAGGATGGAATGAAAGGAATAACAAAGCGTGGAGCCATTAAACTTGCTGGTGGAAGACTAATGCAGAGAGGTGAAGAGGAGAGAAGGAAAGATAAAATGGCCCAACCACGAACTTGGATGAAACAAAGAGGTCTCTCCCCCACTTTTAACGCGTCGCCAATTTCGAATAATGATCTCCAACAAAGGGAGCGGAGGACATAAATTTGAGAATAGGAAGAAGCTGAGGAAGAAGACTGCGTAGGGTTTTACAGGGTAAATGCAGAGAGGGGACTATCGGGGTCCTTAGGAGCAAGCCCAATGCCACGAAGGGGTGCTTGCGGGAAGAGTGTATGATTAGAAGATAACCATTGCTTCAAACAAGAAGAACTAAAAAAATGTTACTTTGCTTAGGTTTCGTTCTGTACGAGGGTATACGATGTCAAATAGAGGAGAAATGTATACTTAATTTTGTAGGCGTATTAATTGAAGATAAAATAGTGAGGTAAATAAAGTGCCGAGTAAATAAAATGCCTTTGCATAAATATTTTTGGGCCTGTTTCATTCTTGTAAAGCATTAAGCACAAATTGATCAAGATCTCTTTAACTAAAAAATGGAAAATAATGTCAAATTTTGGTTTCTTGTCACATAGCTTCAATTATGATCTTTCGATATGTTATATTACAAGAAAGATATAGTACAATGCAGAACGATGAAGCAAATTATACCTGGATTACTTATATGGTAAAGGAATTTGATATTTTTGTCAGCTTCTTTCGAAAAGCTGGGTTTGAGTTGACTTCCTTGAAGGGTAATGTGCTCATTAATCGTGTCACGTAGAGAGAATACTAGAGAGAGGTAAAAATATCTATTGTACTAAAAACACTAGCGAGTTGACGATTATGGAGAAGTAGAGCGTATTCCAAGAGGTCACACTCTCGTCAGCTGACCGATAGAATGACAGACTCGTTTTTTCTGAAAGTTTTCCTCACTGCTAAAAAAATGGAGATTGAATAACAATTGCCGCACGATGTGATCGATAACCGAGCACTACGACTGCGTGAAGCGGTTTTCCCCTCACAGAGTGAGCATATGATGGAAGAGAGGGAAAGGATACGTATTTACACCCGTCGCTCTTATCCGTCCGCTTCGTGTCCCGGTTGACAGGCCAAGAAAAATCACAATCGCCGCATTCGGACACAGCAGGGGCGGAAACGAGATGTGTGTGACTCAGGGGCGAGGGTTCGCTCGCTCGGACCATGTCATTGGCGAGCAATGATGTTTTTTGGCACGGAGAGACACTTCCTCCCTCAATTTCCCTCGACCGATGCTCTTTTTGCCACATTGAAAGAGCGCGAAAAAAAATAGACGGAGGACGAGGAGGATAGCAGGAGAAACACTTTTTACAAAGCGGTCATCTACCGAGCTCCGCTTTCCAGTTTTGTGGTCTTCTTTCGGTCGCACTTCTCTTCGCAAACCAGAGTCACTTCAAATGGGTTGAACACTTAACCACCTTTAGGTTTGGCACTCCCGTTTGGATTCCGATTCGGTTTTTATTTTACTCTCAGAAGTTATTTTTGGATCTTCGTGTCTTTCACACCACGAATGCTGATTATTCCAAACTCTTCAACCCTGGAAAATCAAAAATAATTATTTGACAGTTAGCAAATGCATACAAATACAGTGTCACTAGTTGGCTGACCCGAAGCCTAGTTTCATCACACACACACGATAGTCAGTAACTATCAAAATGAATATAATTCCACATATTAATAAAGAGATGCTATTTTTATTGTGCAGCTACAAATAATAATCATTCATTTTTCATATTTTCGTCTCGAGTTACATAAAACATATTACCTGAGAGTCATTTTAAGGGTATTTGACATGGGGTGTTATATAAGTACGGTTGCCTCAGCATTGCTAAAAGCAAACCAAAAATGCGAGTCCAAATTGAATGAAGAGCATTCGCAAAATCATATTCGCATATTTATTGAGTGATGTACTGGTTAGATACGCTTAGAGGTAGTTTTAACCAGAGTAAATAGTAACATATCTGCACTATAATAATATTTTCGGGAAATAGTAGAGGGCTGACAATAACATTGCATTATTTAATATTTTTTCCTGTTTAAAATAGTAACAAATTACATGTTTGAGATCAAACGTAATTTCGATGAGGAAGTTTCGTAGATTACTGCTTCGTACAAAACCGACATAGTATTGATAATTTTTAAAAAAAATTTCAATTTAATAAATAATAAAACTCATAATTAGTGATACCTTTATAAGCCCTTTTAAAAGATTACTTGACATGTATAGCTACCAATTACGAAAATAAATCCATGTTTATGCATAAACAGGTATAAATACATTAAATTATACTAGAGCACTTAAATACACACATTTGAGCACCAGCGGTTTGGAACTATTAGCAAAAATATCAATAATCGTTCCATAACAAAAATGTATTTTTTATCCCGACTTTTATGAGGCCCAGATCGGAAGGGTATGCACTAACGCAGAGATCATCATGATTCAAAGATGCAACAATATTGGATTTCAATACATAATTTTTGGCATTTATTTCACTGCCAAAGAAATTAACTGTTTACGTCTACCAAACACTGCCTCTTCAACAAATGTCACTGATTCATGCTAGGACTTACTTTTTTTATACACACTCATTCACCATTTGGAAAACGTCCTAATAGATAATACATTATAACGGGATTTTATTTCACATAATTTTATTTTTCCATTTCAATAAATTTAATATTTACCTCCTGGTTTTATTATATTAGAGTCTTGCTTCGTCCTCATGCAGCGATTCTTATAAACCTACACAAACAAAATGCTTTATTTGCAGCTAAACCTTTGATTTTAAAGGAAAGTGGAAATACTCAGAGAATAATATATTTAATGGCGTTCGAATTAGAATACACAAAACATTTTCGCTAGTTGTATTCGATACAAGAATCGGGGTAAATGAAAGTTGCGGCATATGAATCACAGTAATGCAGATACGTGGACTAATGAAACTAAAATATCATATCAAATGAGCCTTGAGAATGCGTAACGAGTCGGAACCCGAAACGTCGGCTGGCTATGAATTTCTTACCCAGTGGCGAGCCCGAGAAATTCATACAAATCATATCAAAGGCTTCAGCTGGATAAAAAGACCAATATAAGGTGATAAGCGGAAGGTCAGAATGGTAGAATGCGGATATTTTAGGCGAATTTGTCAGGAATAACTTATTATAAAGGTTATATTGGTATTATATTAGTGAGTTATAAATAGCCTATTAGTACGGGCAGATGGGCTAATATGAAGCAGAATATGAGAGAAATTGAAGCAACATACATTCAGTGATGCATTATTGAGTAATTCATAGAAACAGCGTGTCCAAGCATAATACCGAAAATTAATATTTTTTCTGTATGCTTACTTTGATAGGGAAAGGAAATAGAACAGCGATTGATATCCATTCAATCAAAAACTCTAAGAATCCCACTAATAAGATAAAATATCCCACATCACTTCAGGAGCCCATCTTGTCAGCCTTATCATCGGCCGATATTCACGCTCTAAACAGGAATCTAATAAGGACCTGTTGACTCACGAAGTATTTCGCCTGGACTGATTTCCAGAATAGGTGAGATAAAATATCTTTGCAACGGAAAATAGGGCCTTCCAACTCCGTCAAGAAATATGTGATACCTTTTGACAGTTAACTTGCCTATACATATTATGGATACGTCAAAAATGAATAAATGTAGTATTAAACAATGGTAAAAATCGTAAAAAATTACTAATTTAATTTTAACTTCACACAAGTATTAAAATCAAAACGAGTTACAGCGCTTTTTAACCAAAATAAGCTAGCACTATCCAAAGGTCCGAATATGCTCAAGTCTGAGGGTACAAACTCTCTGAAGGATCGATGAGAAATTCTTTGGATCGAAGGATAGTTATTGAAGCATAAATATGATGCAGTTGAAACTTACTATCGAAATATTCACAGCGCATGGTAGAAAATTCACTCCAGTTTTCAGAAATATATTCGTCCCGAGAGAATAATAATATCAGTCAGAAATAATTAAACACTAAGAACCAATTACAACATAATGAGAGAATATCACATATTTAACAAAGAGGAGAGCATGAGGGGGTTCTGCAGTGTTCCCAGTTTATGCGCCTTATATGTGTCCACATCAGTTTTTAACAGACCATAGATAAATTCGAAACTAAAGTAATGCGGATATGAACAAAGAACGATTCAATGTATATTAGTGTTCTTCTACAACTGCAAGACTTAAAATTAAACCGCGTGCAAAATTCTTAATTCGGCCCACTACTATGCGTAGAAGATAGCTGCCAAATATGATTGTACCATTAATTGAAATAAAAGCATATTTGTAAATAATTCCAATGTACTCTGAACTATAGAACTTTTCATGATCTATTGAAAAGGATTAAACATATTAAAAGATAATTATATAATTCTAAAATCTAGAGTGATATTTTTTCTTCATGACAATTGATAACCCTCAAACTAGGCTGAGATAATTGATCACTTTGATGACTTTGATGATGATTATATGAACTAGTTTTATAGCGAAGAGATATGATTATTTATAATTCTCTCAAGGGTTAATCGTAGGAAGATAGCACCACGTACACAAAGATTAGAGAGAGGTTACAAGCAGATTTGGTTGTTAAATGTTTAAATTAACTTATCAGATCCACAAAATAGTGCAAAATGTAAATATGTCATCCTCATATAAATCTAATACTCGTCAGTAATTTGGTCCTTTGGAATTTGGCATTTTATAGTCTGGGTTGATCCCCAAGGAATTTCATTAGTCGCAGGCATAAGACGGTAATCATTTTTTCATGGGAAGTCAATCGATGTCCTAGATACATAGCTAATCGCAACCGTTCTTATTAGCGACTAGGAATCAAACGGCAACGGTCATTTATCCACGCTTAAGCTTTCCATGGATTAACGGATTGCCCCAGCCTCTGCTGCGGTTTTAGTTTCTTTCCATATTGCAGTCAAATGGGAAATTTCATCAACGAGGGACATGATTACGTCCAATCTCTGGATTATCCTTGATTCAAATTGCATAGGCAGGCAGCAGGGTCTGACCTAAAATCATTCCTTTAGCTTCCCTCCTTTCAACACGGCAACCGATTTCGATATTCACCGTTACTGCTCCACGACCATTTTGCCGCTGCTAAAATTAAGGTATTTGTACGGGACGTGAAATGGCCTAGTAGAATCTTTCCTACAAATGAAGTTTCATTTGCTGAGTTAAAAAGAGAGAAAAGTAAGAGATAGTACCTTTCCTCGCCCAACCATCTTCCCTTTTTGTCATTCAAAAGGACTTACGTGTCATTTTATGCACGTTATGACTTTAAAGGTAGTTTGAGCAAAATGTTATTTCACGTAATAATCAATGAATTTGGTCTCATTTTACAGAAAAATATCTCACCCTTCAAATAACACCAAAAATCCAACACCTTATCGCATTTCGTTCCCAGATTTTTGACAAAAAATTGAAGCCATTTACATGGGAAATAGTACACGTATACACTCCAGAGAGAGCTTATTTAAGAAAAAGAAGGAATGTCTAATACCTCTATCCCGTCAAAAATCAAGTGTGTAGTTTGTATGTTTTCTCAAAATTAACATTTATTTGAATTTATTTACTTGTGCTTCCCCAAAGTTTTTTCGTCAATGAAGACCTACGTTTCACGGATTTACTCGGTAGGTTATTATCGAGTACTTTTGAATCCCACTGACTAACCCACTCTCTAGCCTAAAAAATACCTACAACGCTCGAAAATCCTATAAGCCACCCATTCTGACGCCTGGTCGGAGTAATGCACCCCAGAACGGTTGAGGGGTGCCCGGAATGATCCGAGTACCGGTCGAATTCTGCTCCTATGCTTACACAGAATTCTCTCAGCCTCCTGTTCAGGCAGTCAATCTTGCTCCAAACAAGGTGACCGCGGTCCGTTCGCGGAACAACAGGTCAGTCGCAAATAGGCACCAGATGCCCTCCGGACGCGTTCCACCTCTGAGTTTAAATCTCTGAAGGAATTTAAGGAGGTTCCACCGAGAAACGAAGTAAATGTCATTTTCATGAAAGTTTCAAAATAAGCCCTTCTTATTGCACTCTATCGATTGCCGTTGAAAAAAATTAGGCTTTCCACACTATATTTCTCGGAAATCGCATTTAAAAATGAGAGAATTTCTATAGGATCTTATGGCAATGCTTGGCTATGAGTAGAAGAAATACAGATTACTATTCGAATATAAATGTCGTTTTGACAAAAAACTGATATAAGGTGCGCCACAGTATAAGAATCATGATAGTATTAAAAAAATATACCCTTACCACGTTGGTTTAAATGAACTAACATATTTTTGCAACAAAAATAGCAGAAATCACGTAGTTACTAACATGTGGCGCTGCAGGTTGATTCCACATCGGCAACGCTGTGCTGCTGTGCCGTGACGAAACGAGTGATTTTCGAGCAGACGGGAATTTACAATGAACTTTGTGGAGCTGGATTTTTTGTGCATTGACGCTAAATTTAATACATTGACAAAAAAGTATTAGAAATTGTCGTTGTTCCGGTAATGTTGTCCGGGTTCCCTCGGCATGGCAGGAAATCGATAGCTTCCAAGGAAACGAAAGTTATCTGATATGTTATAATACTCACGGGTATTTATATAAATGAATACATAAATACAGTAATGTATTATACAAATATATATGTATAATATTAACGATTTCCTGGAAAGCAGTTGCTAACAAACTCAAACACACGCCAACACGAGAGCAGGAAAACAAGTGAACGCAGTAATTGAGCAATGTTGCACTTACAACCGTTGCCAAGTCGTTCTAACACATGATTTTTACCCATTATATTTAAATAAGGAGTTACATTTCCATGTAAATATTTTGAAACTTATTTTTAAATTATGGAACAGATTTCAGATCACGAAATAGCGGTGATGAGCTCAAATTTATTTTCAGACCAATTAAACGTGGAAACGAGTTGCCAGCCAGAAACCGAGATCAAAATAAGCTACTGATGAGTTTTGAAAATTGTTTCCCACTTTTAAGTGCTTCGATACAACTTATTCACAAAGTTTTTAAGTACTTGCTTGAATACGATTGGTGACTACGTAAGGTAATGTTTTTTAATCGACTTCTTAAAACACTTAAGAAGATGGATTTTTCACCGGCTTTTGACGCACCGAGTGGCAGAGGAACCTCCTTAATATCTCGTCAGCTCCACGCTCGGACGCATCATTGGTGCCGACATGGGCCACCACCCGCAGCCTGGAGCAGCCTGTATCTCCAACCACTGTGGATATGGCAGCCGTGGTATTGGGTACCAATCCTCGTGGTATACTAGAGGGTGACCCGTTGGTCCGCTCCGTCTCTCCTTGCCCTCTTCGGCAATGAGGGCACAATCCGCCGGACGTTCGAACTCCCTATCAATGAAATTCCCGCCTTCCCTACCTGGCTAACATCGGGAGCAGCGTCCCTCGAGTCAGAAAGTGCGCTCACGTCCTCACCAACAGGCGTCACGGAGACATCCTCCGACAGCACCGCGAAGCAGTTGCGCACGGGGATGGGGGCAGCCTCCGCTCCCGTCTCTACCCCCTTCGGCCGCTATCCACGCAGCTACTATTACTACTAATACACTGTCCACTCCGGCTCCGAGATAGGCTTTGTCCCCAGGCTCAGGGGCTGCGTCGCCACCTCTCGACCGCCGCACATGCATTCGCACCCGAGCACGCTCGGGGCACCACCTTGGTGCTGTGAAGGGTCTTGAAGGAAGCGCTACGGCCCCCGGCGCCCAAGACGCCCGCACAATCCATCATACGAGAGTGAATCTCTGCATCCATCCTCTCCAGCTCGGCGACGCGGGCCTACAGGAGGTCGCTCTTCGCCCTGCTATTGAGGTTAACTACAGACCCGCGGTAAGCCATACTATCCTAAGGGCTTTACAAAAAAAAACGATACTACGATACGATATTTTTGTCCCGATGAGTTTCTTAAAAGAAGTCAAATGGCACGGGTGTCCTACACGGAAATCTAAATGAAGTTACGCGGTATAGTTGCGACGTCAATGGAAACGGTTGAGTGAGCAGGTGAACCCTCGCAGTAGGAAGTGGAGGAAAATATGAGGGTGAAAGGTGAATGTAGCGTGTAGGAAGAGTTGGAATGATAATATTAGCGACGAGCAATTAGGAATTCACAACAATACACTAGTAAAACTAAGTAATATATGAAGGAATAATGTAGTAAAATAAAATAAGCACTTCCAAAGAAAGACAAGGACAGCGAAAGGTAAACAGATATATGCAATAGAAAAATAGAATAGTTTGAGAATAAAGGGAAAGGAAATGCTGGGAGCGTCTACTTATCCGGTTCACTTCTCCGTGACGGCACACCAGAAGCTAGGACGACAGATTGAGTCGCCGGTTCTCCGGATTCACAAACACACAACGATAATGCTAAATACTCTGATAGATATACACAAGGGATCACTAAACTACAGCCAAAATCACTATTAACACTACCATTAATAATGCAATATTTAATTCATATGTCCTACAGCAGGTGAAATTAAAACGAATAATTTTAATATGGTCCCCATTATAACTAGGGAACTATCACGCTCGAAATACCTTAAGAGAAAAACTCTTCCTCCCTTTGAAATTAAAAGATGCAAATTTAGAGAAAGATTGAAACGTACGAGAAAATAATAGTATTTTTACATGTAAAATAAATTCCATTTCAGTGAAAAACGGTGTATAAGAGAATGCACCCCATGGCGCATTGCTATTGTATAGTAATTGAAATAGGCTACTAATCAAAATAAGGTTTTTAGTCGTAAGCAAAACCATAATAACTGAAGTTGAAAAGCCGTAGTATACGAGAAAAGGTGCAGCAGACGACTCTGATGTTCAGAAGAAATGCTGGTAAAATGTGAGCGCAACAGTATGTGCATAGAGGATTTTAATTTTGGTTCCTAAGTCCACGGTCAATTAAAGTAGAATTTTCATTAGCACATAAAGCAGAATGAAAGGGAAATAGATGCGGCACCTGCCCACCTCGTTGTAAATTAACCCTTTCATATCTCTACTTCTTCCTATCTGCACTTATTTCACACTCATTGCAGAGTCTCACCGCCGTTCAAGCCTTTCGTGGATTTTCCGCTTTTCTGCGGCGGCAAATCCACGAAAATAAACGCAATGATAAATATCTGGCTGGGCTGGGTCTCCCATTTTCCTCTCCGGCAATGCTCTTTAGTCCTGTCCAAAATTAAATAAATGAGTCGCCTCGATCTCTCGTTCATGGATTAGTCTGTTCTTCAAAGTCACTGCTGAATAAAATCCTGACAGCTGAACAGCTGACAGGTGACAGGTGAACTGGAATCCACAATGCTAAACAACTTTATGTTTCAAGTGCGATGTATGGATGAAAAAAGCATTTCAGCCGAAGTGCCAAGAGAATAATGCCGGAGGTAACAACTATTATTCTCTTAAAGTATTTTCACAGGGTCTTAGTACACTTCCTAAGCATTGATGAATACAGCGAGGGGTCACCCTTTGCTTCTGTCAATTTAAAAAATAGTATTTGGGCTGGTCTTCACCTTTCATCAGCAAACTAGAAAATAATTATTTGAGTTTCGTAAGTTAATATACTAAGTCATATGAAACTTTCAGGGAGAGAAACCTTATAAATAGCCAATAAATTATGCTCCAAAAATTAAAAAGCAACATTAACCGGTATGCATCAACTATGACGAGAAATGAGTGGCTGATTTCGATGCGAAAAAATTAGTGTACCATTTATAAGTTATACCATGGGGTGCTTTGTAAATCAGGAACTTGCGGAGATAAAATATTCATTGACTAGAGGCATTAGTGACGAGGATTCTGCGAGGATGAAGTGGATGGCGATGAAGACAAACGAGGAAGCCTAGGGTATTGAGAAAGAGAAAACGAAGATTTTGCGGCAATTTGAAGGCTGAAAAGGCAGGAGGACGCATAGAAAGGCGAGGGACTGTTGAATGGTGAGCGACAGGGTAGAGAACGCTGGGAAAGCGTGGTAGAATAAGGAAAAGATGAACATATGGAGAGGCAGAGTGTTATGGAGTTTTTGATGGACCAGTGACGAGCAAGTTATGGGCTTGAAAATAAATAGATATCCCAGAAATCTGGAAGTTAGGCTAAGGACTGCCTTAAATTTACCCCTCCGTTGGGAGAGAACCAAACGATGTCTTTTAATCTTCTATGTAAATACAAACAGCATTTATCGATGAACTGTCTAAAAATCATTAAGTTCAGGGCCAAACTATAGTTTCTTAAGTGCAATATTCAACCATGAGATATCTCTAGTATATAGCAAATTAAAAACTCTCACGCATCCAAATCGGGCAAAGTACGAAGTTAACTTGCAAAGAAACAAGAATAAAAGAATACCAGGAAAGTCCGTTGTTCCAGGTAATAAAAGTTTGATGAAATTTACGTAAAATTTTAAATGGTAACAGAAATTTGGTATTTCCGCATAAATATATTGAACGCAGAACTCGAGCATCGAATTTGTGAGTCATCATTTGATGAAAAAATCATTATCTTATGAAGACGTACAAAATATAAATCTAGGTGGTGTTTGAAACACAGTAACGCGAAAGTACAAAGTTATTTTTCACTTCAAAATGCCAGGTAAGGTTCTTCGTTCCATCCACTACCTTGGGCTAGGAATGAAGGTAAGCGTAAATCATGGAGAGAGGTCCGTAAGTTGGAGAATTTTGGCAGAAAGCGGCAGAGGAGATTACGAGTGGAGGGGAAACGGAGAGGAATGAAAAGTGAGGATGAGAGGCAAAGAAGTATGGATGGGTGAGTGGTTTTAAAGCAGACGGCGGCGGGGAGAGAGGCATTCAGGTACGATGGAGAGACAGGGAACGGAGCACGGTGGCTGAGAGGAGGAGAGGAGACTGGGAAGGGGGGTGGAAAATAAAGAACCTGAGGGGAAGAAGGGTGAAGGGTGAGGGATGGAGGCCGAGTGGGTTGGATAGGAAGGGATAAGGTGAATAGGGAAGCTGAGAGTATGGGATGGAAACAGACACTTTGGCAAGGGAGCGAAGGGACAGGCACGGGAGATTGATGAAGGGACCGATTGTATGTACGTGATACACATCGGATTGGCAGCGGGCGGTGATTGGATATGAGCGGGGAGGGATTGCGATGGGGAATGCGAGAGGGGTAGCGGGATCGTGTGGGAATGAAATGAGAAATGAAGTGAATGGATGACCGAGAGAGTGAGAGACAGAGAGTAGTCGGGGAGTTAGAGGAGGGGACAGGGAACCTTTACATGAGAATCTTCCGACGAAGTATTTTTTTCGATTACACTCATATTCAAGTTTTAGCAATGCGCTATATGATTTCTATATAACTGCTATTATTCCGGCACGTCTAAGGTCTAATGTTCCAGCCGTAAAGCTGCACAATATCGATACAAAAGTCCCGCATGAATTCCTAATGTTACCGGACTGGTGAGTTCCCTACTTAAACTACAATCACGGTCGACTTCTGTTCCTCCACAGCGATATCTGCGATTAGAATGGTTGTGATATCCAGATTATTAAATCCGCGTCGATTTTTTTAAGATTTATGATTTTCGATAAACTTTTCTCATATGTGCGTCAGGAGAAATAGATGACCAACTGGCATTTTACTATCATAAATTCCAGCCACTCCAACGGGACGCATATAAACACTGAGAGTTTTTATTGCTTATACTGAGACCATAATATCGATTGTGCTGATCGCTCGATTTTTCTTTTTCCAGTTAAATATATACCTTGGCTGTAATAAAATACTACACCAGGCATCGTAACCAACCGAAGAAATATATTTTACAATCACAAACTGAGGAGAACATTCAGGAACGAATATTTGAATGACATGAAACATGAAATGAAAAGAAAAAAGCTGAAAATTTCACGAAAAACCCGGAAATATGTGACCATAAAGGTATATCTTGTGAAATATTTTAGTATCTGCGATGATTTTTTTAAGAGCAACAGTTTCGCCGTGCTATTCTGCCGGCTTCGTCAGGCAGAATAGCACGGCGAAAGTGTTGCTCTTAATAAAAATCATCGCAGATACCAAAAGATTTTACAAGGTTAAATCATGAGCTGCGAAAATTTATGAAAAACGTTCATAAAGGTATATTATTTTCTCTTTTTACATGATATCATCTCTTTCGAACTAATAACTATAGCAATACCATTTGATAACATATTTTACTGCAGACAATAAAAGCTACCCAATCCAATTCCGAAACCTGGCTGTGACCTAGTATAATCTTTAGTCTTAAAGTGAAAACGTAATAAAACACTTTTCAATCTGGCCAATTCATCTCGTCGCAAGCCGGCACCTGTCACCCGAATCTTACAATCTATCTTGTCCCCACGAATGTGCCAAAGGGTATCCATTCTTATGTTAAATCCATTGTTGAGGTGCATTATTCATGGTCGCGATGATATGAATAAATGGTCTAACAAAGGGCGAGGCTCTCAAGACTCGTGTAGGGAACGACGAAATCTTCGAAAAGCTCCTAAAGTTTTGCCCAACAAGGCTTCCTACGGAGTTTTTATCCTCCTGCATTAATGCACTCCTTCTCATCGGAAACTAAGAAATTGAGATACACGCAATTTAGCGGCAACACGTAACATACTACGAGGTGAAATTTCAAAAGCACCGACTCATGGATAAATGAATTTTAGCCGAGCCACCTAAACGAAATTGTACCTTCGCATTTATAGGCTCGGGTAACACTTAACTTGTCTACGAGTGCAGTTGAACCATCCTGTTGGTCAATTGAATGACCAAAATGCCTTAAAAATATCCTAGCATCTCTTGTGACTATTGACAAATGGGATTACTCTATCATTTAATTTAAATGTCAATTGCTTGCTTCTTGATTAAGGGACTAGGGTACAAAACCATTATTTCCTTAGTGCTTCTATTATAATGAAACCTAACACGGAAGATATGTTCTTGTGATTATCATGAATCATTCAATCGATTAACTGAGACCCAGCCTCTATATTATCGAGAATTCTATTTTCGTGAAAAATGGACATTAAGTAACCGTAGCGAAATGAAATGTATGCTGTACGAATGATTGTGCGTTCTCCGAGAACGTTTGGAAATTTCTAGTCACATTGCTGTAGTCACAGTCTAGGGTTGCTCTTTTTAGGCTAGAATCGAGTTTTTGATAATGGATTTGGTTCTACGATGAATTCTGGCAAGAGGGTCCGAACTGATCTAGAGGCAAGGTTTTTCCCTAGAATTACATATTTATTTTCTAACAGTCCCCAATGTATAGAATAAGTAAATATGTTCTTTCGTCAGCCGGCAATATCAATACCTACTATTTTGTCTGCAGTCCTTGGAGGCACGTAATTCACTCATAACACCAGGGAACTAGAGAGACGACCTAAAGATGAGAGCTCCAGCGCACTGGAAACTTTCTCAACATAATGCAGGCTCAAATTACCCGATATCTTTGGAAAATTATGAACACTCACGTAAGCACCGATAAAAAATCCCACCACGAAAGCCCTGAAGATTCAAGGTTCTTGAAATTGTTTATTAATTCTATTTTACTCATACTCATAATATTGTTTTCCTTAATTTTGTTGTTTCTACATCGGAAAATTGAATACTTCGCTTCAAATAACAGCAGACGGCGGCACGTACCCAGTCGTTAAAACGCAAGTTCATGAGTTTCCTCAGAATGGTCTCTTACCCAGGAAGATAATCATTACAACGGCCTCAAATTCACGTCGCGTTTCGTTTCACGACTTGTCTACGAATATCGTTAAAAAATAAATCGTCCAGCCGTAAAAAAATCGAATCAAACCCCAAAACAAATAAATAAAGTTAAAAAACAATAAAAACGAAAATAGTAGAGCACCGACTCCAATTAATGAAAGAAGTTCTCCCAAATCAAATGAATGAGGAGAAACGGTTGAATGCCGCCGTCGGTGAAAGCACAGGGGAAAGAACGGCGGGAGAGAGGCACGTTAATGAGAAATTTCCCCATTTGAAGGAGGAAGGGAGGATAAAAACGAGATAAAACGCATGAAAGGAGTCTGCAAACAAGAAAGCGTGGGTTAAGAGAAGAGCGAGGCAAGGGAACAAGAAAGGGCGAAAAAATCTGGAAAAATGTTAAAAGGACTGGAATTGAAATGAAGAATACACTTCAGACCGAAAAAACTGCATTCTGAAATTCTAAAGTGAGATCAGTAAGCGGAGTTAACTTTCCGATGGCACGAAGATTGGAACAGCGCAAAATTCCTACGAATTAGATTACAAAAATTGTATCAACCATGGCAGTGAACCATTACAAGAAAACACCGATTGGGGCACAATTACGATGTTTCCATAAAATGAGAAGGAAAATGGGAGCTGGGGGAGGATCTATAAGGAACAAAAAGGAAAACCCAAGTTCAGACAGTTGACTCAGCACTGGAATGATAATCATACAATGAAACACAATTATGCTAAAAACAGTCGCGTAATTTGTCTTGGATATCCAAATATTAGGTTTGTTAAGCTACGAGAGGAGACCACGTGAAAGAAAACATTTCTGTTCGACTGCTTGATTAACACACTTAAATTTTCCGGACGCTAATTTTCATGCAAAATTTATCAATTCGAACAAGTTTTACATTATGACCGTAGAGAATATATGGCGGGTCTCTACGGAAAATACCTGATATTTTAAGTATAGAATAATGTGAGGGTCTTCTAAATGACCACTCCACTTTGCTGCATTCAAAGATAGAAAAATGTTGTGTCATGTTGGAGTTGGGGCATAATCATAATTTTTCACGAGAAAAAATTCGAATTAGAATTATTCTCACCTATCACGGAACCTTCACCTAGGGAATAAAATTGAATGCCACATAAGCTTTTTGACGAGGTAAAACTTTAAATGGAGGACCGGGGGCTCCGGCAATGGGGAATCGGGAGCAATTGGATTAAAAATTCCGTCACGGTGGTTGCCATTCCACATGGGGACGGGCAATATGGAGCGCTGTAGCGGGGAAATTTAGTCCACAATACCACAGTTTTACTACCACATTAAGAGCAAATTCGGCTTCAACTACTCGTTCAAAAATACACTCTAAAAATGCCCGTACGTCTAAATCCAATTTAAACAGTACGAACTCCTTCAAGTGCCCACCATCAGCAACAGTTATCATCGACCAGAGGACTGACTCACTTTACAAAGCATTCCACACACTTCACTTAAGCGCCCAACTTATTCTTTTATCCACTTTCGTCACCAAAATGGTAATCACCATGAGTTTCACACGCTATACACTAGGCGTACATTCTGAATTACCTCCGTTACTCATTTTTTTTAAACGGGACCAAATAAAGAATACGGTCCCTAAATTAGGGTTTCACATAATTTTTCTGAGGTTTTCTATCGGCCATTTCAGGGACAAATTTATTTGATATCTACATTTTTTATGAGATCGACATGTTTGAAAATTTAACTTTTTTATATTGCAAGGCATAGTCATTTTTACTTGACAAGGAGAGGGAAAATATTCGGCGTGTCGCCGCTTGCTCAGACTAACAGCTGTACATTTTATATAAAATACATTTTCTGCAAAAAGTAAATGATGATACTTGGGGAAAGAACTCTGGAATCGCCATTAATATTAACTAGCATTTAGTTTTTTCCGGCATTTATAGTAAAGTTGTCGTTTCTAAGTCTAAAGAAAGGAGATCAACCATTGTAAAATCATCGTGGAACAGCGGAAGACGAATTAGAGATCAAAGCTCATAAAACGGGTCAGAATTTCTTCCTTAGTCCCTGCCTCAGTGGTAATTAAAACATTTAGCTCTCTTAAATAATCTTATACAGAGTCACGTCAATGCCGTACGAGGCTTGGGTTTAAAATACGTAATTTTATTTCACGAGCTTAGACGACTATAGATCCATAGGTCTCCCACTTTTCCTTTAGTAGATAAATGATAACACTACCTCTTCGCAGGAGAGACATAACTATACAGTGATATTAGCATGGAAAGTGACAGGATAGCATAAAAAAAACCTTTATACTATAAGCTAATGGAGCAATCTATGGCAAATAGAAACCAATTTTCAAATTCCATAATTGTAAACTTTTGGAAAAAGAATTACTAGATCAACGGAAGGTACATAATGAAACTGAATTATCAGTTGTGGATTCTATAAAAACTTAACCAGTGACCCTCTCTCTGTTTTCGTCTTTGGGGGTAATACGTTTGGAAAATCAGCGGATAGGTTAATCATAAACTTGGATTTAGTAAAAAGAAAACTAGGAAAATAAGACGAGATGGTTGAAAAGCGATGTCATTTTTCTCCCATGAGGCCACACTTGGAGTATGCCGCTAGCATATAGGATCCTTAGAAAATAGGACTAGTCTCAGCAGTGCATTAAGCACAGTATAGAGGAGCTAGATTTGTAAAGTATTGTTAAGAATAATAAGGAACTATTAACGATTTGTTAAAGGAATGATGGCGGCCAACTCTAACAGATCCAAGCGATAAATATTGGTTCAATCTTTAAGTCTAGTTTGAAGAAACGATATTTTCCGAACGGTCAAAATACATTACTAAAGCCAACGCATTACTTTAGAAACGACCTTAATACGATCAAGGAAATAAATACCAAAACTGAAAAGTTTCAACTGCCATTTTCTTCGCGTAAAATAAGGGACCGTTTAAGTTAGGAAAGATAATTGCTATGAAACGCCAAACCTCGCTAAGTAAGGCAGATTTTGTGCTCGTGTTTAATAAATTAGTATCATCAACAACAACTTTCCTTACTTAAATTGCCCGCAGAGAATTTTTCTCCTGAATCAATTAGTATTTGACAGTATTCACATGTTACTAGTTTTGACCACACTACTTTGCACCAGTTACTTAACTAATGCTTTAGTGTAGTGCATAAGTTAGAATGTTCGCCTAACGTACTCTATGTCTCTCTCTACCTAATCTATAAGTTTCCGGTTCGACCGCGCATGGTTCTTCGGATTACTTGTCATCTGCGCTTAACGGCCAGGGGAAGATAGGCTCTTATTTTAACGGGGACAAGTATTTCATAACTGGGACATTGCGTCTGAAAACGCGCGAAATTATTCCGAGCACGTGGCAAATGAGTCGCGAGGTACAACAAGTATCGGTTGGAGATTTTGGTGTGTTTTACCCACGCGGATGGAAGCTAAAATATCTGATATATTGTACACAATCTCTAATCACGTCTCGCTAATTGTCTCGTCATTTATTGTCTCTCATTGAATTCTTAACAATATTCTCTAGAAAACTGGAACATGGCAGTGCATGGCATTTAAACGAGAGTTTTGAATACATCAGTATTTTGAGCCTTGGCGACTGTAGCACGTAACTTCTTAGTTACACGCCCGGAATTATTCCGAGTGGTATCAAACACGATCTTCCTGGTATGGAATCATACCGTTCCACACACCGTTTAGGTGGCTTGCACGATACTCAGTACATGGAGGTGTAGAATTTTCTTCTTCGGTTTTCTTAAAAACTGTGTTTTCGCCAGTTTCGTGCATGTTCTACCTGAATATAATTACCAGAAGTTAGCGTCGAGTTTGAGTTTTAAATTTTTGGTCATTATCGCATCTTCCAATAATTGACGGTAAATGGACTTAATGTATGCCGAGCTCGTCTTTCTAACAAGCGATAATAACAGCTTAGTGACTACATGTGAATACTCACCATTAGCACATCATGCGACGGCGGCGACGTCAGACGAAAATACTTCAACATACGGAGAAGGAGAATGATATCTTTCACTGATGAACCGCCTTCCTTTCTTCTTCTTGAGCCTCCCCAGCCTCCTCCCCCCGTTCTCATCTCCTGGTCTCCTCCTTGGTCGCGACCACTTTGTTGTTCTCCTCCTGGCCAGCACCGGCGTCCAACACAACACCGCCCTCCTTACCGCCTTCCTCCGCCACATTCGCATCCTTCCCGGGGACTCCCGGAAGCGCGACCACGGAAATGGATGACCCTTGCTGTGGCGACGACACGTTGACGGCGGCGAGCACCACCACCGGAGCGGGAGTGCCCTTCCTCGCCGCCGGTGGAGGGTCGGTGCGGGCAGGCTCCGAAGCAGGTCCCTCGCCCGGGGACTCGTCGCCGTCCCTGAATGCGAGGAGTCCGAGCTGGGCGTGCGAGCCCTCCGTCAGGGCCCTGGCCCTCCGGCAGGCCCTCACCCGCTCGATGCTCGCAGGGGTGGCGTTCGGGGGCGCCGAGGGACAAGGGCGCCGACGCCATAGGAGGAAGAGCCCCGGGTCGGTGGAGCGGACGACGCGAACCCGGGACGATTTGACGTGCCTGCGATAGAGGGCCACGTCTTCGGCGGGGGCTCCGTCTTCAGCCTCGCTCTCGCGCAGGAAGTCGGACCTGTTTGAGGGAAGAGTAGAAATAAGTATGGATTATGCTCAAAGCCAAAACTAGAGGCATATTTTCCCATTCATATCATTTAGCCCTAAAGCGCAGTCAATCGATAAAAGTCTTTGGTCAAAACAACAAAATCGCATTCCAATCTGTGATAGTATTTATTTTTCAAGGATAAACACAGGACAAAAACTCTTAGAATACTAAAACCCTAGTGCAAACAACATGAGTTAGCAGAAAGAGAAACGATTTCTCACATCAATCTAGATTTATAAACTTGAAACAAAAATAATTCACGACAATTATTTACACATCATTTAATGAAAATAAGCTCTTTTAAGCATTATCGTCAGTCATACCTCACAGCAATAGTTATTAATTATATCATTTTCATTATATTTGAACTAAGTTAATTAAATTAAATATGATATCCCTAAAACTGGTTTCCAAGTAACAACAACGCCTAAACAAAGGAACAGAAATGCATGGATGAATGTCACATAATGTAATCAGAATTACTGTGAAAAAGCTTTACAGATCATAGCCACGACTAAACCAAGGAACTGGAAAATTCTGTTTTAATTAGTTATACATTGAATGGTGGACTATATGAAGCAGAGAAAAAGTGTAGTTAAGCATTAAAAGCGTTTAACAGTGGCGGTACATGGTATGTTTAAATACCAATGCTATTTTTTTCGCATTCCCATCAATTTCAAAAACCGAGGACAAGCTTCGGATATTGGTGCTGGTGACGTGTGTCGAGGATTACATGAAATAAATATTTATGAGGAACGCGCACCAAAATCTAACTCATAGTGGCAGTCGTTTTTCAACCCACCTGTACTGGCAGGAGAGCGAGAAGAGCGAGTCCCTCCAGGAGCCCGTGTCCCGTGAGACGAGCAGCCTGTCCGCCTCGGGGGGCACGGCCCTGCCTTGCAGCGAGTACACGACGCGAGGGTTGAAGAGGCCGAAGGCTATCGGGTAGTACACCTTGCGGCCGGGAGACGCGTGCCAGCGACATCTGTCCAGGAATCTCGCGCTGAACACAGCGTCAACGTCAGTCAGGAAAAGGAGAGGATCTGCAACTGATGAAAAGGGAGGGGGTTCAACCACTTGATGTCTAGAATGCTAAAAAATGATATACCGACATGCCAAGCATAAGAAGCACTATAGAACATCAATCAAAATCCACTCCATTTCTAAATGACTCGAACAAGGCGTTCCCATGTAGTTTCAATGACAATTAAAATAAGAGACACCTAAAAGATCGTAGGCTTTCCCGGCGAATAATATTAGTAAAATCTTCTCGGGTTTGGCACAGGGTAAGACATTACCCGGTGCCAAACCCGAGAAGATTTTACTGAGTGACACCTGTCTACGCATTCGTACTAATATTTTAAAAAATGTCCAATTTTGACTTTCAAATATATTAATAAAAACGGAGAGTTCACTGAAAAAATCGATCACCGTCGGTCTCCAATCCCCGTAATAAATGCCCAGGGAGGCAATCATCCATGATTCGATGGGAATGAAACACCCCTAGTGTCACTCCAGTCCGTGTCATTCCCACCGATATCCGTCCACGTCTCTCCAAATGTTTGGATTAATCTGTTAACAGGACGTTTGTTACCCTACAATCCACCTCCTTGTGTGGAATGATAAAACAATGCTGGGTAATCACCAGCATAGCGAGATGTCCGGGAGTATTCCTCGCCAGTGGTAGTTGTCAGTAATTGCAACAAATGGACAAGACAGTGATGATGTTGAAATAGCATCGGAAGATGTGCAGATCAATTATAAAATAGTAGACGGCAAAGGATTAAAAATATCACTATGACAGAAAAACACCTCTATATAATTGAAAAATTACACTATGTGTAGATATTTCCGACACATATTTCCGCCAGCACAGAAGGCTTATTATATTACAGCTTTCCACGCAGGAGAAAGCCTAATATATTCCAAGGTCATTACAGAAACATAATTTAACAGTGATAGTTTCTGAAATATAATCACTCGTAAATACTGTATTAATAGCACTGATATCATCTCAGTTAATCAGTTAAGAAATCTCAGATAGAGACCTCATCTTGGTCTGTTGTATCCATCATGGAGTCGGCTTTTTCATTCCGCCAGTCACCTACATCATATAACTTCACTATATCATTTAGAACACTCATCTCCTAAAGTGACAGGAAGAGTCGAGCTCGGACAAAGAGTACGGGTGCAACCCAGAGCTTGAGTAAATCCATACGATCAAGCTCAAACCTGACCCCAGCGCGCCAGACAAGTACAAGTTCAATAGATAATTAAGCTATTTAAATTCGATTTCATTGTAGTTCGTAACGACGTGCGCCGACGGAAAGACGATAGGATGGGGGAGAGAGTAAAACTCCAGAAAGGGTCTAATCACTAGTCTTAGCTGGCTGACACGTGGCTGCACAAGACTCAATCTTGATGTAAGAAAGTTATCTGACATAGAGTTTGAGATGTCTTTGTACCACTTCACTTGAGTTGGTGTCAACAGAAAGCCCATGCCATTTGTGATAACAAAAAGGTAGCTGAAGATCTAAAAAGGTGGCACTGTAATTGATTTTAAAAGGAATAATCATTTGTATTCAGTAAAATGTTCCAAAGAGGGTAAGTAATACCAAGTATTCTGAATAATAATTTACAATGTGATGATATATTTACGACCTAACGCTTTGCGCCGAATTCTGCGCGGTTAAAGCAACATTAACCATATAATAATTGTATATATAAGGTCTAAATTCAAACTTCTCGGCGAGACGCCGTGACTGGAGTCACTAGGAATTATACCCCTTAGTATAGTATACAGGTTAAGTATTCACTGTGAAATTTCCTTCATTAACCTTGGATTAAAATTCAAGTTGCAAGATATAATTACGGTGTGAAAGCCAAATACCATAAGCCTTTGACGGCCAGCAATGGAATATAAGCAGAAACTATAAAATCTCACTCACCCTGGTGGATCACCGAGTTCTCCTGCTGTGACTGGTGCCCGCCGCTGTTTTGCTGCGTACAGCACGCTTCAACCGCCGCATGAAGCGCGGCGGCTCTGGACGTGGTGGTGTTCAGGGCCAGTAGTCTCAGTCCCCTGAATCTCGTGTCCCTCGACACCCTGACCATGACCCTTCTAGCCGCCGCAAGCCCCGCACCGCCGCCCCCGAAGTGCGCCACTGTCAGCGTCACCTTGCGGTCATTCCTGATCGCTATCCGGGCAAACTTGTCCATGAAAGCCTCGAATACCGACTGGGGACACTTGGAGGGGAGCGGCAACACCACGTGGACGACCGGCCTAGGAGGCCTCACCTCCGCCGGGCCAGCCGGTCTGAGGGGCGCGAAGGGCCTCAACAGGGTAATCCTGGCAATGGGCGGGGGAGACGGGCCCCTGGCGACCCGGAAGAACAACTCGTAGTGGGTGCCGGAAGTGGGTTCCGTCCGGTAAGCCCCTTCCAGAAAGTCTTCCAGAGAGAGGTGATGAAGTGACGGGGAAGTGTTGAGAATTCTCAGGGCCGCGAGAGCCGCGTCAATGAGGTCCTTGCGACGGAAGCCCAGGGGTTTCTCGACGACGCGTCGGCCCATACCCAACTCCGGAGGGTGTAGGCGGCTAAGCGAGAAGTGAGTGAATGGAATGATCTCGTATTCGCTTCCCTGGGCCCAAGCGGCCGAGCCCGGCCACGCTTCCGACTTCCTGGCGGCCTCCGCTGCGCCCGAATCGCACTCGATCTCCGGCGAGGGGCCATCCCCAGGATCACCGCTACCATTGACCATCCAGGCTGAAAATAGTAATATTGAACCATTTGAGCTCTCGCGAAAAAAGAGTGAATTCCAAACAGTAGAAAAATTATTGAAAAAGAGGAAAACGCAAATGCATAATGGATAGCATTTTCATGGCCATTTTGTACAGACCAATATTCATGAAATTAATTTAAGTTCTCGGTGAGTTGACTTTAACATTCAACCGTAAGAAATGGGAATAAAAGTCACAAGAATGACGAAAAATGCGATGCAAATGGTACTTAAACAAGAAGAATTTCTTGAGATCTTATGAATTATTAGGCGAATTCCTTAAAAATGGCTAGATATATATTATGTAAAACTTTCGCAAATATCTGGTAAAAATGTCTATTATACAATACCGAAGGCTATTTGTTGAAATAAGCAACCAGATAAAACTACAGATTGTACATCATAAACATCTTTAATATATGTGTGGAATGAACAAATCACTTCATAGTATTTGTCCTGTCGAGTAGAACTCAAGTCTTCTACTCACGTCTTACGTAAGTAAAAGTAAGACAACTGCCTCAAATGCACTCTACTGATTCGGCTTCACTTTGTGTAAGTTAATAGTACCCATACTCAAATAATACAATTTTATACTTGCCAGGTAAAAATTTGAATTCCTTAAGTATGGATGTCTCAAATAAACACTGAGAAGGCCATAACTGACATACCTACCCCAAATCCTCGTTATATTATAAATCCATTAATCATTTTTGAAGCCTTAATTTACCTACTCCATGAATTTCAATGAAAACACATTTCCGAATCTCCAGGCTCACTAAGCTTGTAATGATACTGTATGATTGTTAAAAATTATCTAAGCAGATGACTAAATTAGTCCATATAAGAGCAGCAAGTTATACTATTTTTGAACCGAACACCGCGCACTGAATACATTGGTGGTTGCGAATGGGTAAAAATAATATCATCCAAAGTATTATTATAATTAAGTTATAAGCTAAAAAAAGAGAGAAGAAAATGAAAAGCCGGATTTCGTCTTTCTATGGAGCCAAATGTATGCAACAGGTCTCCGAATTTAGCCTCGTAAATGAGCATAGATAATAAAGATCTCAGCATGTAGAGCTTAAACCTTACAACTTTCGTATGAGTAAATAAACGATGAATTTATGTCCAAACATTCATTGAGCTCGATTATAAAAATGGAGCAGCTTTTATATCTATGAAAAGAAGCATATTTTCAGCTGAAATGAAATAGCAACGGAAACATTATCCATTATTCTTCAAATATCACTTTTTTTTAAACACATGAAAAATTCAACCTTGTTAATAGGTTCCTTAATTAATATTTCATTTGGGTTTCGCGGCGCCCACTTTCGAGCCACGGAAGTGAAAGTTGGTGATGCTTCAGTTATTAATTTTTATCTAATTATTAGGATTAAGTTTATTAGTCCCACATCAAATTAAATAAATAATTTGCCAGTTTGCCACCACGGATGTATGCACACACCTGTCGGACATCGCAATACTCATGGCTCTCCTCCTTATATTTTTTAAGTTTTTTACTTTAAAGATCCAGAAGCACACATCATATCGATACGAGAGTTACACTGTTTTCTCTTGATCCCAGACACATAAATGAGCCCGCGTTGATGTCCGAAGAGCTATCTAAGCAGAAGACTTCCGAAAATATAGGGATTTGTAATTGCTCTTTGGAAAGAGAGGTCTGCAAGGACAATTTTCACCCACAATTATTATCGATAGAGGACAGTATGTCGGAAGCGAGACAATCTCGGCGTAATATCGGAAGATAAATGGCGAAGGAGTGGAGCGACTAACTCAAGAGACTGAAGGAAGAAGCGTAGTGCAGCGCAAGTCCTCTTTCGAACGATGAGTTGAGCGTCTCTCCTGACTAGATATATTCGCCCACTTTGTAGAAATGATTTCAAGTCATTTAGAGCAAACTATCATTCTCTTTCACACTTCAGGACTAATAGATCTCCTCTGAAGTGGATGCTCTCACTCCATTTTCAATGTACCACTCACTCTTTTCATTTTCTGTTCTTGTGACCAGCTTGCTCTCTCGGATTCACCCCGTTCCCCAATCCCGGATCCCTCAAGCTCAACACTTCCCAATAAAGTTGATAGTGAGTTCACTTCGTAAAAGTTAAGGAGCATGTTGGTTGAAAAACACTAACAATAAGTACTTTTCGCACTTATGTATTCGCTATATTCTTCTGAAAAATGATATGGTTGAATGTAGAGTAAAGCAGTCGAAATGAAAACCCGTCGGAATGAATAAATAAATGCGCAAAGAACAAAATGTTATTCCTTCAACTTGCTCAATACTTCCTGGTAGGTCGTCGTTTCTTAGCATATTATTAAAATGTATACGAAGAAACTGCTAGTTTGGTTATCCGGTAGTTAGTTTGTTCTCGTTGGCGGAAGTAGAACACGAAAAGTTTCAAAGGAACAAATTAAGAGAGTCATTTCTCACACTTAAGAAATATTCTAAATCAATTGAACATCCAAGTGTACATATATTCTCATTCATCTCAGAAAAAACGTATATGCAAATGCTTACAGAGGCAAATTTTACTCTATCAGTAATCTTCCTGATATCAAGAATCAAAACATTGATATCTAAACCTTAGCTCAGCAATTGCGATGAAAAGCACTCAAAAATTTGCTTGCCTATCTAATATGAATGACGGGATTTATGTCTGCTTGGTCAAGTCAAAAGCCATCTCAAATCTAATGATAATGAGTAGTTTTATCTCCAACGTCCAATAATTAATTACTCACGTGGATCGGAGAGGGAGGCAGGGTGCCTAGAGAGCAGGGATTCGTCACCCGCGGCTGCATCTCTAGGGTTGCGAGAATCCGAGGGCCCACCATCCTGCGGTCTGAGCCTCCATCGCTTGGCCCTCAGCAGCTGACCTTTGAGAGCCCTCACCTGCGCGTTCAGGCGACCCACCTCAGCTCTCAGGCCACCCGCTCCATGCTCCGGCGTGGCCTCGGGCGCTGACTCCCCAAATCCACCTGCAACACGACAATGGAATAACAATTTAGCAATCGTAAATAAAAGTGTTGGAATAAATGTACATCTGGCCATGCATGCCTACACTATATCCGGCCTATTATGCTGAAGCAGAAGATATCCATGAGGGCTGTACGGGTCGCACTTAGCCCACAGGAGGGGCCTGACCAGAGCCGCCGGCCGATTTATTGATGAAAGAACTTATTTCACGGTCCGCGTAAAACAGGAATCCATTTTCTCATTAGACATGGAAATGCTGATTTTAAAACATTGAACACAGCGAGTTTAGCTGGTAATATGATAATTAGCTGATGAATGGAAATTGTACTTGTAAAATACATTGTAATCAGCTGATGTGTATAATTAGCCTATTTCTTTCTACCACTTGGCGGACCGGAGTAGAACTCGGGCCTATTTGAAGTTTTGTAACTGTAATGATGCAGAAAAGACAGAAAATATCCAGGCGATGGACTGAAATGGATTTCTAAGTAATTAGTTGATCTTAATGAGGAGTTTTCCTTTCCAATCCAAACGTGACAACGAAGATCTTTTCCTTATTTGTTGAAAAATATTTACTGGGAGCATTAGGAGGATATCACACGCGTGTTAATCAAACGGGATTCGAGGACAAGGTGAAAGACTGAGGAGGATGGGTTAGTAAAAAATACACTCCGCAGTGCTATACATCACTCATCATAATACCCCTAGGGGACTGTGATTTGACAAGGAACAAGGAAGCTCGTTTACTGGTTGTTATTCGAAGGTCTATCAATGTCACATTCTACGTGGCTGCTCAGGGCATTGTCTCTCTCACCCACGGTGCGAGCCCATTGAATTATTAATAGAGTTGGAAAACCACATCAACGACTGCGGCTTTGAACGAGGAGACCTCACGTTAATGAAGTTCATTTTCCCTTTAACGAATGACAAGGATCAAACTCGTCGACATTATTTGAAGAGGTAAGTTCACCTCTATCACTCCTTTTGTTCCCACTAACCGAGAACATGGACCCGTTTAAAGGGAGTTGATAATATACTTTTGATTTGCCTTGAATATTGATCTCAGGAACTGGATCAATCCTTGTAAAACTTCGCATAATGTCATTCCATCAATTCCAAGAACACTCAATGAACGGTGCTCAGCGCAGTAATTGTAGAACCTTTTGAAGGGAGAAAGAGATTATCTTCAAAGGTGAAAGAGTTGTTTCTTTTACAATATTCATACTTGTGAGTCCATATAGCTCAAGACATGGCAATGAAAATCATTCCACGGTATGTCAACGCATCTGTGTTTGCTCTTGTATCGATTAAATTACTCCATTCCACCTCGTGTCACCCCTGCCACTCTTTCCCCGCATTCACGTCTTTTGCACACCGCTCACGACTACAGTAAAAAATGTTCAGTATCCTGCTGAATACGGTGTCATAACACTCATTAATTTTTTCACTCGGAGCACACACGATATTCTGTTCATGAGCAAACTTCCCGAATATGATATAACCATAAAGATAGTATAAGATAAAAGAGATGAATCACTTTTACTTGTTTGTTGGTAATGTACCAATACTTCGCATCTAAAAGTGAATTTTGGGAATAATTCTCCCAAGTTTGGAAAAGTTTGAGGCCTTTTTGATATACCTATTAATTGTCCGCAATTAAATGCAAGGTGCAATGCGCTTTTGAATGACCTAATTGATTTACTCTTTGTATTCTTTGAACAAATGAAGAGCTCCAACATAATTAAACTCAATGAATCAGCAGTTGTTTGCAAAAATATCTCACCATAATTCTGGGAAAAATAGAGAGCCAGCAGCAGAGATACATTCTGCATGTAATTGGTACAGAATCAGTCTCTATGAATAAATTTTGACGAAAATGACTATGGTATGGTACTGAAGATGTATTAAATAATTTAAAGCTAAAAATAAGAGCGGTATTTAAGTTTAATGCCGCATGCCGCCAAGAAGTAATGAAGTCCCTAGATGAAATAAATAACGTCAAACGCGAATGCATGTAATCGAAGGACTCATCATTCCCTAAAAAAACGTTAAAAGAATAGAGGAATGAACTATTTGGCACGGCATAACCATTTAACGAAATGTATAAAGTATCTAGGGGACAAAATAGGCATTTTACGCATTATTCATTAAGACTTTGGAAAATTACGAATTCTTGCAGGAAAATCCCTTTTCAAGGCAAAAATCGAGGAGAAATTCATAAAAAGACTACTTTTTCAACGAGAGTATTATGAAATAACTTAGTTTTCTCTTATAAACTGAATTTCAATATTGGATACCGAGAACACTTGGTTATTTTTCATAATATGTAGATACCTACTGTTCTACAAGTAATGAAATTCTATTCTGTCTGTTCTCGAAAAATTATGATACCTTACGTCATCTAGCCAAAGGGCTACCTTAGGCTAATAATTCGGAATAAATAATAATTCAGTAGATCATTTTTAAACTTTATGGCATGAGGCATCCTTTTTTAAAATTTACTTGAATGAATGTGTGTATAAAGATTATAGTTATGTTCTGTTTGGAGCGAGTTGTGTGTGAAGCATGTGAAGACAAAAACTGGAAAACCATTTCCATACACCAACATCCACACTTTTTACAAGTTTTCATAACCATTTGCGCTCAGATAGCTTAGCGTCTTTCCTAACCTATTTCTTGCAAATCTATTTGAACACGACCGTCACTTCAGCGAAATTCATATAGCAAGGAAACGAATTCTATCGTTCGTGTCATCGACTAAAAAATCCCGAAGAAAAGGTAAATGACGTCAAGCTGTGGTTACTAAACATGCAAAATTTATTCAACCCATTTACACGGAACAAACAGAATTTAAAAAAGGACATAATAAAACAAATTAATTTCATTCTCATCGCTCGCTACAAAGGAGCCAAGCTACTAGAGCCAAAGCTTATTCTAGCAATACACAATGAGAGGGTATAACAACTTCTCGAAAAGCCATTATAGTAAAAACAGGAGAAGGAAATACATGATAAACAATTTTTTAATGTTAAACACAAAAAGGTGTTATTAAGTATAGAAACCTGTGCTTGGGAGATAGAAATATATTTCTTGCTGCCATAAAAACAATTCTACTAAAAATTTCGTTTGCATGTTAAATACGTACCCTTTTTACCAACTTCAAGATAACAAAAAAATAAGCATGAAACATTTTTGAAGGTCTGTAGACACTGGCGCGGGGAGCAGAAGCGGGAAGCGGGAGCGAAATTCCCGCAGAAATTTGTCAGGAGCTGGAATTTTCGCGAACACCAAAGAGAAACATTTGTGGTACTTGCAGGGAGTGGGCATTACAACTCTCGCACAAATCACCAGGTATGGGGCCAGAAGGTCTCTGAAGGCTACACCCCAACAGCTATCACCTTAGGCTTGGTTACGGCTTCAAAGGTTTAGCACTTGAATCATCAACAACGTGCAAAAAAGCTTGTATGCTGGAATTCTATTTATCCCGAACGGCTCAGTTCAGGGCTTATGGGGCCCTTGAGTGTCACTCATAAGGCCTGCGTTCACAGAGAATTCTGTTTGAAATTTTCAATAACCTCTTAGATTGTCATTTTGCGTTGCAATATAGCTCTTAACTAGAGTCGAAGGACATGGGAAACGCTGCATTCAGCGATCTGATATTTATTGGCGGCGGTTCCGCGTTCCGCCGCGCGGGATCCACTCCGCTCAGCGTGCAAGGTACATTGCTTTTATTGCCAGAAAAAGATTAAGAGGAGGCATAACAGAAAAAAATACTTTTTCATCTGCGCTCGGAAACAATCTGAGAAGTGGAAGGCAAGTCGGTAACTGTCATTCCCATCCTCACCTTCAACGTTGGTACCGGCACTGTTGACCTATATGTATCCTATGACTGTGATGAAACAAACGCTACCATACGTGTTTTCACTTGTGCACCCCTCTCCGCACACTGAACCGAGGAGGTTAAAAAGAGGCAATTAGTTTAAAACGAAGCAATAACTTCCAAATCCATAGAACCATACATGGAATTCATAATGGTATCGGAAGTAAATGATATCCTTCTCCTTTGCAGAAAAGAACTATATCATAATTCTCCATTTAGTTTTACCTTTTTCGGGAATCTAGATCCATATTTCCGAACCCATTTCCCGCGACTCCAGCCCCATTTGTTACAAATTGGCAGTGTTGAGAATGCCGGGCCTAGTTCTTCCCGCATGTTTCTGTTTCTCTTTATATAAGACAATATATTTTTATACAACAATTGCTGTTTCTCTTTATACAAGACATAAGCCACAGAAAAATTGTTTACCCGCCCTTAAGAGGCAAAATCCTATAGTGGGAATTTTATGATTTAAATCGAGTGGTTTTAGTAAAAGAAGATATCTTAAAATTTTTAATGATGGGATACCACCAAGTGAGACTGACGAAAGTGAGTGATATCCTATAGTGGGGCCCGCTTGTTATGTTGTTAGTACCTTCTATGCCATAGCTGTTCTTCTTTCTCTGTATTTTATAGGCGTAAATAAACATATTTCATTCATTCATTCGACTATGCGATGTAATCGTATGGACGTATATACCTTCTGAGGTCCACAGGTATGGGCAAAATGTTAAGTGCGTCAGCAACGGCTATGCGGCAATAGGTTACTAAGTGGAAGTCGTGAGAGATATATATTCAGGTAATAAGAGCAAAACAGCCGCAACTGTTTAATTGACTGGGCCACTAAATTTTCCTCGCCTTTTAAGAGGCATTAATTATTGATAACAGGTAAAAAGATCCACGAGCCATGTTGTGTCCCATTAAGGGACGAGGGGATAATTATGGGCGTTTTTCATGATAGGCAGGGGTCAAGACACAGAATGTGAGACGGCCCTGCGTTTACCCTCAACGAGAGGCAGTGGTTAACAACCCAATACTTTTTACTACGTGATGCTTCTTAGGATGACTATAATTGAAAATAAAACAGCGCTGATAGACAAAACAGAAAGAGGGATCTTCTAGTAAATGTAGTAATGGACTAATAAGTCGTAAAGGAGGCAAATGAAAATATTTTGCCAACTAGGAGTGGGATAACCATAGAATTTAACCAGGAGCTAACATTACCGGCAGATGTTCCTATTTATCATAGAAGAAGTACCCACACTAATCACTGTAAAATATTCTTTAGATCACAACAGCTCTCCATTACCGTCCTCGTTCCAAACGTTGACCATAGTCGACATAAAACAACTTTTAGTAGGGAATTTTTATTGCGGCCTGAGAGTGGGTTTGCAGCACTGACAGTAGTACCACTGTCTTCCTCATAGATATCAGCACCTTACAGACTAGTTTTCACTTAGATCCAGGTCCTTTTTTGATATTCCACAGTTGGTTAATACGCCACAGGAGGTTAATGCGCCGTAAGAATTACTGTGTTCTTCTCTTCTGAGATTTGTTACGGACGCATTCTCACTTTATCCTATGGATGATCTCTTATTGGTGATTATTACATGCATTATATTATCACCATTCTTAAAAACACATTTCCATATCTCCTTTTCTTTGTTCAGCTGCTGTTATCATTAATTTTTCTTCTCCGTTAAAGAGCACGCTTCTTATGCATGTTTTAGATTATAACAACATCCCAGAGTAACAGAATTAACCAAAAATGGGAATTATTACAGAGGAGGACCACGAATGGAATACATCAGCAAAATTACGTGGGACATTAAATGACATATGACGGAAAACAGCGGGCTTGGCTCAGAGAAAATTGAGTAGTGTTCTGCAGCGAATCAATTAAGGTATTCAAGAAGACTCATTCAATACCAAACTGAGCAAGATCCGAATTCAAATAACCGCGCAGCGCCCCCTCAAATTTACACGCGTTATTTGACCCCTTGTCCTTTTTGTGAGACAAAAAAAAGGGTGAAGCCCAGGGGTGAGACTCTGGGACTTTTGATATGTCGTTTTCTACATAAAATACTACATCTGTGCAAATTTTCAGCTTTGCATTATTTTTTTCTAGGTTGAATATTTAGCTAAATTGCCTGGGCTAGTACTAAAGGCTGCAGATGATACTGAATTCCCTAAATTTTCAGTAGAGTAAGCTCTTCAATAAACTATTTTTCGGATATATTGTGAGTTAAAATGGGAGATAAGCAGTTACGCAGAAGTACCTATAGTGTGAAAAAATTTTAGCTTCCCATTTTTAACCAGTAACCATAGCAAGCTTAAATGCACACATATTCCAGAAAAATTCGGTAAATCCTAGTGCAGGCTCAATAAATGATCATTATCTTTAACACTTGACATATGTGAGGTATTTAATTTCTCTGTCATTTAAGTAATTAATATCTAACCCAGTAATTCGACAACGGAATCTGGAGTTGCGGAAATCATTCATTCAAAAAGCCATTGAATTAATACAGATGAGAGGGAAATACTTCGTTTCCTGCCATTTAACATTTCATGAGAGGGAAATTTAGGGTCACCATATCGATGAGTATATAATTTTAATAATGAAAAGTGTGTAATCCTACAGTATCTGTCATTTAATCATCCGTAGAAGGCAAGAAAAGAGGCAACTTGGCTAGGAGAAAGACGTCGCATGGCGGTATGAATCGTGTACTTAAAGGGCGATGTATGTGGGCACGCGGGGGTAGCTGCCAGTGAAGCCCTGAAAAACGCTCAGACAAGTAGAAACCTTGTGAGGAAGATGCGAGGCCGAGAAATGCTCTAGGGAGGTGGAACCCGGGTGGGGAAGGGATGAAGTTGGGATGGCAGTGAGCTTTTAAGCAGGGAAGGGTGTTCCGGGAGGGCGACTAAAAGAGCACGTAGTATGCAGCACGCAAGGACGATAAGATTAAAGGTGGCCACTGGGAGAGAGGCATGATGGGACGGGATACAGATTACGCCCCTTCAAGTGGCGACGCGTGACCTTATAAAAAACGGAGTCAGCTTTTTACAGCATAAAATACACACGCTGCGTCTCCATCCTTCTCGACCATCGCATGAGAGGTTCGCAAGTTAGAGCAGTAGGATGATGATGTGGGTCGAAAATAGCCCAGCGCTCGCAAAAGGAAAGTGCAAACGTGGATGATAAGGTGAAGAGATAACACCTACGAGAAGGGTAAGGATTAAAATCCGGCATAACGTTTTCAGGGCACATACCAAGTGCTCGTAAAACGTATAGCTCACAGTATGTACCCAGGGCACTAATTTAAATTTATGCTCGAAGAAGAGCCACTGCAGTTAAAATAAACCATATTCAAGGTCATATGTTCAGCAACAGCTCGGCCATTAAATGTGTCCCCAAAATAATTTATATATGCTAATTAAGTTAATTAAATGATATTTTATTCTTTGATACGAGGAGGTGGCATTAAGTCATAAAAGAAGAACCCATTTAGTTGAGTACCCATGAATCTCCAAGAGACGGACAATCATTTCTGCAAGCCATCGGAAGAAAGAAGAAACATGTTTTGCATCAAAAAGTAAACAAGGAAATAAAGTAATAATTTAAACCAGCACTAATTAAATACTGTAAGAAGAATTAATCAAATTTTACTTACAAACATTGTCACAAATAAACACAATTCTGGTTGGTAGGTAATAGGAGGAATTGCAATATTTAGTAGATGCAATATATGTTTTGAACGGAAAATACGGAATTACGACCAATCAATAAGAAAATGAAAGTAATGAGACTTTCTACGACAAAAAGCGACGCTGGCCATAAAATTAGTAGAGTACAAATTGGAACGAGTAGAAGTGTAGAACTACTTAGGTTGTCGGTTGGAAAAAAAATGGACTAAGAAGATAAGATATTAAGGGGAGAATTGCCCTAGTAAAAGAAGCGTTCAGCAATGGGAGGCAACTGAGGACGCGGACCTCGGATCAGGACGCATAGAAGAGACTGGTGAGGAAATTGATATGCTGAGTAGTGTTGTATTTGATGACATCAAATATGACATCTGAGAACTGAAGATGAGAATAGACCGCAGGATTTCGAGTAGTGGGCGTAAAGGAGTACGTTTGGTGGGAAAAACGGAAGACAAACGCGAAAGTGCCAAATGTGGCTGGTAGGGGAAGGAAACTGCTACATGAGAAACGATAGGACTAGGTAAGTGGCTAGAAGAGGTAATGGTGGTTGAGGAGTCACTAAAGTTTGTGATCGAGAGGTGAATTCCGGGAAAAAGGGGTATAAGAAGAAGGAAAATAGGATATATGGACGGGATTAAGAAGGGTAGGTCTTACGCTGGGATGAAGAATGAAACAGACATTAATAGGGCCCCCATTAGTACAAAGCCAAGAAGATATTTAGTAAATTCCATGTAAACCTACCCTTGATGGTAGATTACTCAAAAGCAATAAACAACGCTATTCTCCAAATTAGGAGGACCAGAATAATAGAGGAGGCTAGCTAAGTGGCTGGAAAAGGTAATGATGGGTAAGGAGTTGCTCAAGTCTGTGATAGAGGGAAGGGTGCCGGAAAAACGGTGCAGAGGAAGGAGGATGATAGGTTTCACGGACGGGATTAAGAAGGATAGGTCTTACGTTTCGCTTAAGAATGAAACATTATACGTTAATAGGGCCCTCGATTAGTAAAAACCAAGCAAATGTTAAGCCAATTCCATATAAACCTTCTCTTTCCGGTAGATTACTCACTAGCAATAATCAATCCTACTCTCCACATTAGGATGACCTGACCTGAACGGTGGTGTTGAGTCTTCCCGAGGGATGAGGATAGGACTGGGCCCGTGAGTGGGGACTGCAAGATGTGGCCGATGCAAGAAGTGGAGTAGCACTTATATGGAGTGGGATGACGGCTTCCGTGGCTCCATCTGGAGACAGAGTCTCGCAAACGTAACTTCATTCGCACAGCCACTTCCCTCGTAGCAAACTCTTAAGTAGAGCTCTGACTGTTATGATGATCTGTCGAGAGGGGTCGCGAACTTCAGCGAGGCCAGGTGCACATGCGCCCTCACAAGGCGACAGACGGCGTTTTAGGCAATGTTCTATTATTTCTGACTTAGTATGCTCGTGGTATTAAAACCACACTTAATACGGTCCCTCTCCGATAAGGCTTACGCTAAATAGCTGGCAGTCAAGTAAAATGTGAAAAATCCTAACCCTTGGTCAAATTCAAATTTATTGGTTAAGCTGCTTCGTATTGCCGTCAACGAAAAATACATGTTATAAGACTAGACCAAAGGCCTGTCATCTTTAACTAGCCCATGTTATTTTTCTCATGTCAGTATAATAAAATAACAAAGGAGATACAACTCACACTGGGCTACGATATTTTTCCGAATTGAATCAATATGGTGGTTAAATACTTAAATAGCAAAATGAGTCTCAAAATATCCAAGAAAGAGCATTAAAAAAACCCACATCGGACTAATTTTCATTACATAAAACATATCTTCTTGAGCAAGATATGATTAATTTTGATGATCGTTTTGTTTCCGAGAACAAAAGTTATTTTCCTCATTAGGTGTAAAGGGGGGCGAGGTATGGTCAAATAGAAGTTTAATCTATACAGCAATAAAAACATGAAATAAAAATTGATATTAGCAGAAGTTTTCAATTTGACGTCCAAACTGCAGTTATATATTAAAGGGGCTATGCGAAATATGGAATTTCCGACTGAAAATTTGCACAAAGCATATATATATATATATATATATATATATATATATATATATATATATATATATATATATATATATATATATATATATATATATATATATATATATATATATATATATATATATATATATATATATATATACATATATATATATATATATATATAGAGCACCAGAAATATAATTGCAGCTTCATTATGAATGGCAGGGACAGTATAAAGAGTGGGTTGAGCATAAAAGCCCTCGGTACGGATACGACACGCTATGCTACATGGGTTCACGCTAAATATTCAAGATTTTAAGAATGTGAATCCATACGAGACCCCAAGATTCGTCGCAATTATCACATATAGTTATGGGTTAAGGGTGGGAGAAGCAAAACATTTACCTGCAGACTAATTAACGATACTTTCTAAGACAATGGGTTCCTACGGTCTGTTCAGGACTTAAACCGGTGAAATTAATTAGTATCTCAAGAAAGTAATAATAGTGCAAACAAACGTTGACCAGCTCAAGAGATTTTTATCTTCTGAAGTATTTACGAGAAAAATGTAATAACTACGAACATAGTAAAATATCTTTCAGTGTTTAGTTACCATTTTACATTTCCAAAATTAAATTAAATTTCATATTAACTTTGCTCGTATGATTTTGTAAGAACAGCATGGAAGATGACGAAATTAACTTAATGTTGGGGCGTTCTTAACGGAATAAAACCGGTAATCCGATGCTGCAGTCATTATATTCTCGTTAAATAGTAATAATTCCATACGAATTGACTTTCACTGCTCCCATTGCTTCAGATACGCAATACCATGTAATTAGGTCCCATTGATATCCACATATGTAGCGAAATTCGCAAGAGATAGTATTACTGGGCTATGCGCAAGAACCAACTTGTTTCCAAACGACTTTATTACTACTATATATATGTCTGTTACCCTAATATTATGAGAAATATGAAGATCAGCTCGAAAAGGAAAGGTATCTTGGAGAGAAGTTATTGTTTGATTACGCTACACTTTTTTCCTGTTTTTCCCTGGTGAACATAACGAAATATTCATCACTTTTAAGAGAACAGTAATGGATTCAGCCTAAGTACACAAGGAAAAAAGTTTATGAAGTAATATTTATAAAGTGTAATCTAAATGGAACGTATAAGAGCGGGTATCAGTTTTATTAGAGTAATAAGAAGAATCGAGAAAATTGCTGAATGGAGAAGGCTATAAACAGGGTAGAATAAAGTAAGTCATAGAAGAAATAAAATCGGCAAAAGAAATTCGAAAGCAGTAGGAAAATTAATTATCCGGTGAGATATAGCATAGTGATTTAAATATGCAGTGGTATGATGAACCTTGGATAAAAGGACAGGTTGAAGGAAAAACATAAGAAGCTTATGAGAACTAACAAATGATACTATCTAATGATAGATTGCGTGAGGGGCTGACGGGATGGTCTCCTTCACATAACCTATTATAATTTAGAACAACAATAATCACAAACTTAAACAGTCATCATGGAACATGAAAGACAAGATCGAGTCACCCAATACGTTGGGAGCTTATAAAATATTATGTCCCTCCTGTGTTGTATCGTTCGTTGGGCAAACAAAATATAATAGATAGATTCCAGAAAAACAAGACCTATTTTTTTGCATAACAAACCCGAAAAATCCAGCATCGCAAAAGACTTAATCAATAAAGGACACTGCACCTTATAAGATAATCTTCGATTCATGAAATAAACACCAAATTATTTACAGAACGGTAATGAAAGTTTCTACAACCTTTGAACGCTTATTATTAACAGTGATTAAGGTACGATTTTTAACTCTCCAATTTTCTCAATTTTAGGGTAAGGAGCTTGCATATATTCTTTTCACCACATCAAATCATCAACTGTCAAATTTTGAACGTTTGCTTATCTCTCTTACTTCCCCCTCCCCACCTTGCCTCGCGTCAACAATCAATGACTTCACTCCTCCTTTCCTCCCTTTCCGTTCCTAACAATACCATAGAAACACCCTTTCCATCCTCTGGAACTTCCTCTCCTTCTGTCATTGGTTTCCCAATTCCATTTTCATTATCTTTGTATTTATTCACGTTTTTCCTTTTACAGACCCACTTACAACCTAGTATTGCATGTACTTGCTTCTCTTCAGTTCGTTGAAGAGGGTCAACCAGTGGTCGATATACGCGTATCCGACGCACACCCTCGTCTTTTCCTATCTTTTTGTCGCCCCTATTTTTCTTTGAATTCCTTCATTTTGAGTCAGATTCTCTCTTAAGATTGTGCCTGGTTGAGTGTGTGTTTTTTCTGAATAATAGCTGTTTGTTCAGTGTTTTCCCCTGGCGCGGAACACGTATCCCATAAATATTCACAGATGGTGAGTTTGCTAATCATAACCCCGGCATCATTTCGGCCTGAGAGGCATTCCAGGGTTGGGTTGAAAGTGTGTAGTGTGATTGTTCACATTCAAGGAAGCAACGTTCCCGAAAACCACCACAGCACAGTTAACTGAAACGGTGTAGAACCTGTCGTAGATACAGCTAGGAAACATGTTGAAATTGCCACGAGAAAAGAATCAGCCTGGAGCTACGTCTTTCCAGGCCAACAGGCAGATAACTACACATGCGCTACACAGACTTCATATTTCCCGTGGAATGTCCGGAGGATAGGACTGAATTGATTCTTAAAGTAAGGTCCGTGGATCAACTCCCGGTCCAGGACGTTTTTTCTGGTGGAAATTTAAAGGGCTTTCTCGTTATATGGTTGTGGTTGATCACTGGCGAGGAATTAACTTTCCCGTTAACCACCACAACCAAGTACTTTTCTGGTTTAATCAGTGTCCACTTGTGTCTTTACCGAGTGGTTTTAATTTAATTTTTATTACGGCCATTGGGGATATTTATTTAACTTATTTCTAATGGACGGCGTGTAATTAATCTTTCCTAGGGTTTTGAATAATCATCAATTGAGTCTAAAAATATTGTAATAATTAAGAAAACCTTCTATTAGAATGTCCTTCGTTTTTGCAGCCGTGGCATTGTCATTTTTAGTGATCTATTTCTTTTGGCAATACATGAAAGGCGCTCCTCTCTTATGTCGTCAGTGCTCGAACAAGTCGCATCTAAACAGATACTGTCAAGATTAGTATTTTTTCCAGAACAGGCACCAAATTATCTTAAATAGGCCTTCCTTAATCGAAATATTCAGGTTTTGAAAAATTATTTTCAGTCCGGTTTTTGGGTATTTCAAATAATTAAACACGTTACATATGTTTGTACACTATCTAGCTACTTTGGACGGCACACAGCCGGACAAAATTTTGAAGCTCGCACGAGGCGGCCGTCGACCGACGCCGTCTCGTGTGTAAAGGCTCATTTAAGCTTACGTTGATCAAACAGAACGGCGCCGTGCCGTCCCGTGTGAAAGGGGCCTAAAATGCTTTCTCATGTGCCAATGAAGCGATGGAAAGTAACTACATGACTTTGTATCAAACCTAGAGACTTTTTAAGGATTCGATTAATTTCGGGGGAATTCAGTCAGGCATGAGTTTTCGGGATGACTTAGTACATGGCGGATTTGAACGCGTTCTTGGTCTTGATTCAGGTCTTAATTTTTATCTCCGAAAGTTATTAAATGAGATTGTGAGATTACAGAAATTTGTATGATACAAGGTAATGGTATCAAGTTTACTTAAAAGGTTTAATGATTTCGTTGATGCTCATATTTACAATAATATGTTTTCAAGAATTGTCACCATCTACATAAAAATATATCCAAGGATGTTATAACCTCAATATAATAAAGATACATGTGCAAAAATACACAAATTAATAAGTGCCATGAATTACTGAAAAAATTGCAAGCCAATATTTTCCCTTGGACCTAACCACCATTACCTAAATCCATACACACATGATTCATACCTCACTTAAGTTCAAAAGCCTTATAAAATTATCTATTCGGAAGTATCTCTAACATGGATCTATAAATTTGTACGCAATCTAACAAAAACTCTTCTTCATTGAACTCAATTAATCGATTTTTCAATGGGTTTGTCTCTTGTGATATAAATCCCAAAATTAGACGCTAGTAGCTTCAACCGTATCTAATACAAAACATTCATCAACCACCCCGAGGAGTAGATGTAACGAATATTTCATCAGTGATTGGAGACCAATTCTTTAGACTTCTTGTCACTGCATTCAATGGAGCATTTTTTTCCAAACCTTTAAACGTCTGAGCGCTCGAATACTAGTAAATATATACCTATCTAAACGGTACATTAATATAAGCAACTCTAGAATAGACCCATTATTAAGTAGACTCATTATTAAGTAGGCATCGGTAGAGAAAAAAAGAAAACTGTGGCAGTCACGACATCCCTAACAAAGACCACAACCTTGAAAAAAAGAGTACAAAAAATAGAAGGAAAACATTCATTCACCCCGGGAGACGAGAACCATTCGTCCGCATGGCCCAGATACAACCACACATAAAGTGATCCGGGGGCGATGAACTGTGACCACGAGATAACCCAGAAAGAGAGGAAACGGGAAAGAATTAAGAAAGCATTAGAAGCGAAAAAAAATGAGGGAGGTCCACCCATATTTTCTCTTCGTCTTAAGCAGATAAAGAAACCGAATTAAGAGGGCGTCGCAGGGTGGAATGAGATAGGGTAGAGGGTAGGAGCCAGGGGGTTGGGGGAGGGTGCCAGAGGAGTTGGAGGATGACGAGAGCACAAACGGTCGGGCTTCAACAGTGGGCGTGGCAACTGATCTTCTGTACATCTCTTATTCAGCACTTCCGGAAAGACGAATTTGCTTGGTATCAATAGTTTCCCATCTGGCTCAATTAATAAATAACCCATATTTCCCGCACTTATCAAATGAACCCATATTTCAGCAAGATCGTTCAATATCTATTTTATTATTAATTCTACACAGATCTATGCAATGAAACAAAGTCCGCCATTAATGCAATATTTTTTCCATTATTTTTTTAGCATATAACTGGTTATTCAACGTTTGAGTTAATTTTGCATTGCATTTGTATTCGAAATGACGACTTGCAGCGTACATTCACCGCCTTCCTAAAGTATGCTATGGCAGTGAATCCATAATAAACACATTGAAGGCAGCCATGCGATGGAAAAAATTGTGAAAACTCATTTCGATGTATGTATGCATAGAATCGAACGAAAGAAAACCTAATACGATCGATTAAGAGATAAACGTTTTGTTTTTAAAACGCAGATTACTCAAAATCAGCGGTTCCGAAGTGGTTTGGTTTGGACAATAATGACTCGTATTTATTGGTATCTCACCTAGAATCACATTACAAGAGAAATTTAGAACATAGTGTCTGGTTTTATACGAAACGGCAGCACGAAATGTGAATTTCATTAACCTCATCAATATAACACTAAAATCAAATTGAACAAGTCATTTCAGCGCTGTCACTTTGGGAGAATAGATTTGCAGTCATTGGGTGTTCCAAATATTCAGATTACCCACATTGCTTTAAAAAAATACGCATAATTTTGCTGAGAGTTTACGGCACTAATTACGGCTGTGCCAACCCTACAGCACAAACTTCGGTAAGTCTAAGATATAAGGTAAGACGAAAGGTTCAGAATTCCACTAGGACAATAAATTTCTTCAGTTTTCTTAGTCCCGCAATAGGATAAAATAATGACAATAAAATTACCTGACTTCTTTATCTTCTTGGTATATTGAAAATATAGAGGACTTTCATCAGGAAAAATTTACTTTTGTATAGCATCACGCACAAATTTCCACAAACGCAGTAAGGGATGTGAAACAAAACGCAGATAACTTTTTGGGGTAAAGGATTATAAATCTCATTTACTCCAAAGAAGCGCTACGATGTAGCTACCAACGATATAACAATGAGCAAGAAGTTTAACCTGGTCTGTTCAATGTGGAATACGATTCAACTATATAAGTGGACATTATACACGAAAAAGTTTATAAGAAAGGAAAGAACTGATTACGACGAATCGAATAAAAAGGGCTGATTCATGCGAATCAGTCCCATGATAACTGACATAGTGTTTCGAATAGGGATTCACATAGGGATGCTTCGGGTGCAAAGCGAGTTCGAATCCATAGTAGTGTGCCAGAGGTGGGTAGTCAACCCAAACTCACCCGCTCCATTTGAGGGCGCCGTGGAAGAGTCCTCGACAGACGATGACTCGGCAGCGTCACCGTCCTCGAGTCCGCGCAGTTGACCGCATCTTCCGATGAAGAGGAGGGAGAGGACGGAGGCGGAGCAGGCGAGCAGGAGGAGGCGCGTGAGGAGGCGAGGGCCACCTCTTAAGCCCCACACGGCCCCGCCTCCGGCCACCCCACGGACCACGGCCGCCGCCACACCTCCGCGCCTGAATAGCAGCATTCTCACCCACCACGTCCGCCGCACTTCTCACGCCTCACTACAACGGAGCATCAGCCTGCGAAACACGAGAGGAAGGCACATTATGGTATTAGAAGGAGAATGTTAGAGAGTTAAGTGTTCATCACAATTTATTAAGGAATACATTTAGTATATTCCACGCTGTCTATTACACATCCGACAGACATCAAAGCTCATTCTCAATACTTGCTCCAACTCGCTAAGTTCCTTGCTCAGACAGTAATTTGAAAAAATGGTAGTACTTACAGTTTTTTTGGCAAAATCTCGTTCAGAAGCTCAAAAAATACAATGCAAAACATTCAATTTTGTAGCATGTAATAATTTGTTTTGACAAAAAGAGGGAGGGATGACGGTTTATCTGAAATATATTCCGAATTTATGAAATTTTATCCCATATTTGTAAATCTGTCGCCTCCATTTTGCTCTTCTGAAAGAATATTATAGTAGAATTCTTAGGAAGTAGAGTAGTATTCTTATATATTCGTATACAGTAGAAAGTAGAGTAGTATTCTTCTTTATAAAATGCACGTATTAATAGAAGCGCTTGATTTGTGACGTTAAAATTTCACATTTGTAGAATCAATCATGTGTTACGTAGTAGAATAAAGAAGCCAAAATGTAATCAAGTTATAACGGATTTATTACTGATCAATATTACAGGAAAATAATTGAGCAGGCGTGTGTAAAACAAAATGAAGGAGCTTACTTCAGTATTATCATCCTACCACCAAAGCAAAACTGACAAATAGGAATTTAAAGCGCCGGGCTATTTTACTCTCTCCCATTCCTCAGTAATTTTATTTTTCGTCACAGTTTTTCCACTACGAATACGGTCCTTACGGTCCTACGTATTAAGTCCTTTAAACTCTTTTTATACTTTTAGTCATTGAAGCTCTAGGGACAATACAGACCTAATTTCAACGGTACCGGAACAGTGAGATGAGTTGTAAATGTTAATCACAGTAAAGCTATCTCGCTAAGCTTCACTGTACCTCTTCCGTTTTGACACGATGCCATCCACTCAGAGGAACAGCAAGGCGGACATCAGCAGACGCATAGGATGATCAATAACAGGAGATGGTGATGAGCTATTCAATCCAGACTGCAATTCATTACCACGTTCAGCCCTCTACTACCAGCCATCGTTGCGAAGCCAATGTCTTCCACGGTAATCAAAGTGACTGATGTGTTGTGTCATCACTGTAATCGTGGTATTTTCAACATTTCACTGATATCTACGGCTTATATTGAGGAAAAGATAAATTTTGACTAAGAGTGCATCATTTTGCTTAAAAAAATGGGCTACTCATGATAAAATAGCAGGGACAGGAATCGATTCTAGCTCGTATCGCTGAACTCCATAGTAAGCACATGCAGTCATAATGAGATATTCAAGAGAAGCGACTCTAAAGTGAATATGAAATGTCATCACCAGTGGGTATTCATCCGATGTACAGATCATTCCACCTGGTAGATAATTGCATTCTTACTTCAGTTTTAGTTTTATTACTTCAGGGTCATCAATATAGGTTCTTAACCTTTCGAAACTATGTATTTTCCCCGCATTGAGTCGCTCTTTCATCCCTTTTTCTGTCTTTACCAGTCACTATCATAAGTAATTTAATCCTAAAATTATATAATAAGGGTGTTACGACTATAATTACTTCCATGAAGTAACTAACATATTTATACCATCGATTTGCAGCAAATTAGGTAGTTCCTCTTAGGTAGGCATATTATGTACCAACAGCAATTCACAAAGCTACATGGGGGTTATATAAATGTCTATTTTACGCCTCAGACAGTGATGGAGACACCCTTATTCAGGCTTGGGCAGAGATAAATTTTCCTTTTTAAAAAATATCCTATTTCTATTAAAGCCTATGGTTGACATTTAATATCTTCGTTCCTGGATATACTCTACATAATACCTACGATTCTTCCTCCGGCATCAGCACGCCTTTTTATCCCTTCATTCTTGCTTCCATCTTTAGTCCACATTGGCCACGATATACACTGTCGTCCATTCGAACTTTTTTTCATTATTTACCCTAAGCAAGCAATTTTTCCACCACTGTTATAATAAAAAAACAGCGACTTAGATTTGTGATTCATTTATCCTCAAATTAATTCTCCTAATCCTACATATTATCCTATAAGCGACCTCAAGGGTGGCGGGCAAGTACTATACGGCAACTGTAACTTTCACCGACATTCACATACACTGTTTGTCTTGATATATATCGCACTTGCGTAAACGAGGTCCAATATTCATGCAGGGGTCGAGCAAAAAGTGATGTCTTAATACTTGGCGAAGTTAGAAATGGGAATTAGAGAGCAAATCAACTAATAAGCTACACGAACTTGCAGACTAATATACTTCAAAGTACTAGCCATTATTGTCGCGCATTTATGGTGGGTAAAACGATATTTTATACCTCTATTTTGCAGTCTCTTTCCCTTATTTTATTCTCGTAATCTAATTTACTGCAGCATGTTGTAGCTGGTAAGACATAAATAACGTCATCAGCGTTGTTTTTACATAAAAGATTTAGTCTTATTTAGGTTTCCGTTCCAGTTATTGCAATAGGTCAGTAACGGTCGGATAAAGTCTTCTAGGGTTTCCAGCCGGGTCACTAAGATGTTTGCTGCAATCGTTTCAATGGCATCGAGACGTTGGCAGCAGTGGCTTTCATGGTTTGTCCGTAAACCCGAAGATCCCATCAGCCACGCTCACAATGTATCTCTTTGTATTTTATTTTTATCTTTCACTCAGGGACTCCATCAACATTATCCATTATGGTGGATCTGGCTTGAGTATATGAGTCAAGACAAATACTAATGTACACCTTATGCATTCAGTTTAAAAGTTCCTCCTTCGACTGATGAAATGGGTTATCTGTTGCAAATCACAATTATGATACAAAATATGCAGATAGATTCATTATCATATTTTTATGACACATTTGCCCTACGTTGGAAGCCGACTAAAGCGCTATTTGCATGATACTCCTGAATGTTTGCATCAATTACGACAGAACTTCACTAGAAACTTACAAAATCGGTGGTGAGATACTTATTTTTTATTCTTATTCCATTTGATCCACTTTTTGCTTCCCGCAGGCAGTTTCAATCAAGGATTACATATGCTCTCTCGTTAAAATTATCATTTTTCTGGTCTAATCTGAGCAATCTGCATAAGAGTCACTCGCCTCCTCCATGGCTGAGTTATAGAAAAACTAGCCAGGAAACCCCATTTATCTTTATCTCAATTTATAAAAACATACTTCAAAGCAGCTCGATTCTAGTTTTCAAAGTATTTGGAATGAGTAACCTTGAGGCCTAAGCCAACTTAAAAAACCCTTTTTATACGCTAGTACTTGTTGAGTTGGTATTTGATGCTGGTAGCTATTCCCTTACTTTGAAACTCTGAGAAAACCTTGCAGCAAATTTAAAAAATAAAAAACAATCACAATTTTATTTCGAAATAACATTTATTTTACCATGTACAGTATTCTAAGGGTCCATAACGACTGAGGAAACGCCTCTAATTAACCCTGTCACTAATTATAAAGGACTATTTAAATACCCATCTATTTCAATACTAATGATGATGAATTAGTATTATTTTAAAATTGAATTGAAATACCTAAAGCACTTTTTCTATTACTATTACTCTTCATAAACTTTCAAACATGAAAATTTACTCAAGTATACTTCCACTGATTGACAATCTTTTTCCTCAGAATTCCTCTCTCTTAGCGAGTCACGCTACTCGATACAGTTGGTAATGACTTTTGTCTGTACGAGCAAAGACATGCAGAAAGTTTGCCCTGAAATAGAGTTGCGAGAGGAAAATTTAAAAACTGACTGCAGGAGAGACTAGAAACAACGATTCGTTGAGTACATGGTAATTTGGGATACCGGCACAGAAACTTGAGCCGTTGAAAGCTCAAACAATTTTTGTCTCCGTTCGACGTTGCGGAAAGTTGGCCCTCAGTCCACTCGTAGTTGCGAAAAGTTGGTCGTTAGTCGTCTAGATGCATACGAATTGGGGACTACGTATTGACTTGTTTATTCGGCCGACCTCTGAGCCAGCCATATTGTCACCTTCCGGCTCCCTCGTCTTCTCTTATCTAACTCGACTCCATTTGTATCGAAGAAGTTCCACACCCCCAGACTAAATTCGACAGTCGCGACGCGCCACTTCAAGCGCGGCGAGCTGCAGAACACGAACACAGTCTTCCGGATTATTACATTCCCCGCTCTCCCCGACTCCAACACAGCCTTAAGTTAGGAGTTCTTCTACTTCTACACTATACCCCCATAACGCGATGAAGAACCCAAGTGTTTGACCTGTGCGTTCTTTAGTATTTCTGGAAATATTATTTTAAAAAAAGGAACAATGTCGGAGTTATACTCTCATACTCTTAAAGTAACGTTTTTGCGACACAGTGTGAATAGTTGTTGCACACTGAGAAATGTTATCTAAAGATTATTAGATAAAAAATTATTTTTTATAATAGTTTCATGATTGCGAACTTTTGGTAATCATGTCATGGCTTCCTTTTCCATCCCATATTCTAAGATATGAGTAACCCAATTAGATAAATGGATATAGACATTATAATTAGAATAAACGTTAGAAAATATTTCCGTCCTGAAGTCTCAAAACAAGTATCATACGCCCTCCCGCTGAATCCACATTTTTAAATTTACAACGAGTGAGAAATTATTTGCACAAGTTACTCTACTCGTTCTTCAAATGATCGTATGTTGAGACAGAGGTGGAAGTAATTTTCATATGACAGAAAAATTTAAGCGTCGGTCGGAAGTAGGGCATATATTCTGATTTCGTAACATTATTAGCATTTAAGGGAAAAAAATGTGTTCAAGAGCATACAAGAGCTTCTCCAATAAGTTTGATGTTAAAAATCACCGATAACAGATCTATGAAATATAATTGGTTAAGGTAATGAGAAGGATATTATACCATTAAAACCAAATAATTACGAAATTAAACCCTAAATTGCCTTAATAAGTACAAAATTATGAATTGTTTCCACAAGATAAGAATGTGTCCTCAACTTTAATGCTGTAGACGTTTTGGAGCAACGCTTACGGATGCCTTCCTAGGGAAGGATAAGGGTACGAATCATGAATCAAGATTTTGAGGGCAACAGTGTGTGCACACAGATTTGTAATCGGGCAGGGCGTCGAACAGTGATTACCCTGCGGATTCTCAAATGGCCTTGGTGGTGAAGCATATACTTGCACCTGCGCGGCGCCCAATTTAGGGGCCAGTAATAATGCAGCGCTAGAGGAACGATACAGATATTGCCCATAGCACGCCTTCGTAGCATGTTAGCAGATCCGGCGAATAAATGGACGGTTTCATGTTTATCACGCGAAATTTTAAAAGATGTTTATGCACGAGAGAAGTGAGAGCTATATAAAACACCCGAATGGCATTAAGCATGCAAGTATTAGGGGAGCCTTTTATGTCAAACTAGGACTCAGCATTTAGGACACCAAAAATAATGCAGTCCCTTTCATAAGTAATACATTACCAGCCCACGAAAGGTCAATGACAGGCACCGAGGAAAACAAATAAGATATCCGAAAGATTAGAGCATAGATGTACTTCGCCGAATGAAATACACCAAATTTTGGAGGTGATGACGTTTCTAATCCTCTCCTTTAAAGACAATATCATCCGAAACTTTCCATCTTCACATTTAAAAACTCTATTTATTTGCCGTCATTTGATCATAAGAGATTTGGATTTTTAAAATACCAAAAAGAGCTAGTCTGTAACAAAACGATCTAAATGCGACAAAAAGCTTTCACTTAGCTTCACTAAATGCTAAAAAAATGTTCTTAACAAATCTTTGATTCGTGAACTTAAGATGTGACCAAATGCTGCGAAAAAGGAATCTTTTACATATACTAAATTCAAGGAAAAATAAAAAAGGATAACATTTTCTTCTAAATCTACTTTTTCTGCTAAAATAAATAACCTACAAAGGATTGGAATTTATTACGTGATGATAGGGACGGTTCAAAATATCCAATAAGAAAATTACAGAGCCATTAAAGTCTTCAGGAGTCTCACCCCCACACCTTTTGAAGCCCGCAATACACAGGGCCTCCGAGTTACGTTAGCGGTGGTCAAATCATGATAACGCGATGAGATATGAAATTCTAAAACTCTTACTGCCATAATTTAAAAAAATACAATGATAGATACTTTCTTAGTAAAAGTAGAACCGTAATATTTCCAGAAGTTCCAAGATTGCTAAAATTTTCATCCTTAACTATTTGATGGTAAATAACAGCCAAATGCGGTGAAACTTTACAAAGCGAAGTGAACATATCGACGATTTTCGTCGCTCAGACTCTCAAGATGTCTCTTTGTCACATCGCTATAAATAATTTTTTAATAATTTTTTCCAATTTTAGTGATTGAAAAAAATGTCCATATGCATTCTCTATTGGGATTCAAATTGAACACTACGTACAGAATAAGCCTATGAGTACTTAAATACATTATTTCGCGAATTAAACTATTATTTGCAAACAAACCACGAAAAAATTTTTGTAATTCTGTTAAGGTCCTTACGTTAAACAATTGTAATGTGTGGTCCAGTTCTCTTTTTTCTTTTTTCTTCCGTTTTTCTTTTCCTCCGTTGATCCTCACACTTAGCTGAAGATGAAACGTAAATCGTTCAAATCAGCTTCTTAGTTACGAAGAAAAGAGCGTCAATTATTTCACATCAATCGTTGAGTGAGATATGCAAATATCTACTTTATTACGATTGTTGTTGTACGATATGATTGTTGACGAAACGTTACCATATACTCATTTCCTAATACTGGTGTATCTCTATTAGCACCTCCAAGGCACTCCACTACCAATAAATAATCGGGAGAGCAAAAGAAAAGCAACTATAATATTGATGAAATTTACTTTCTATAGGACTGGAAGCGAAAGCTATGAAAACTCACTTTCTACTCGAAAATCGGAACGGAAGTATGAATAAGGTGAGTGGGAGGTATTTCAGAAGGGAAGGTTGCTCGAAAGGAGACCTAGACTCAAGGGAATGGCTTAAGGCTTGAAAGCGTGACGCACCGCCACGCAGCGCTGGAGGAATGGGACGGATAGATTTGATTGGTGCTACTGCTGAAGGGTGAAGGCAAGAGAAGGGCAGGGTTGGTGAGGTTTTTGATGGAGAGAGGGTTCCGTTATTTGGTTTGGAACGGAAGTAACGCATAGTGCTGCGGAAGGAAGAAATATGGGGAGAGAGGCGCTCCACTGCTTTCACGACACATCCAATGCAAACATGGGGAAGAAACAAATTTCCCTTTCGAACCAAATCGCCCCTCTCCTCCCATCACCTCCTCAGAGGCCTCATCATCTTCACTTCTCCATTCATTTTGGTCAATACAGAGAGAGTTCCAGCTACTGCGACCATTGCCTTAACTAAAGCTTAGAAATTGAGAAATCAATAACTCCAGAAGTGCTAATAAGTTATATTCTGAATATGATACTACTAATGCGTATTTATTGGGGCGAGATTAGGACTAAGGCCGTCTCTTCTTCAATCTAACACCTCATCAGAAAAAATGCATGACATATATGTGAAGAAAGACACATATATTTGTAGGACCAACGTATATAAATAAAGATGTGACATATTTGACGAAAAATATCACTACAGGAAAACATCCACTCATGAAGGGTAGGGTGAAAAACCTGCAAAAACCTACAGATAGATTAAGCTAATGTAAAACCAACATGCACGAAATACACATGAAGTAATAATAGTAACATTAAAAAAATAATCATACATAACAGCAAAGTTATAAATTAATAAATAATAAAATAAAAGTAAACAAATGCAAATAGTAAGAAAGTAAAAATAAATAAAAAAATGAATGAACAGAAAAAATACAGATATGAGAAGATCAATATATAAATGAAGAATATCGTAAAATCTCAAATGAAATGACGTGACTAGAATTAGTTATAAGTATAAAAACTGATTTTCCAGCATATGCGCCACCTACGTTCTGCATATTTTGATAACGTTTATGCTTATTGATGCGATAATAAAGGTGAAAAAATATGCTCACACCAATTGTCTAGTATTTTAGAGTCGAGCACATTTTTTTTTTAATCTATCACCGGCAACTCACATCAGAGCAGTGAATCAGAGCGAAGATATCGTCTAATTAACGTCTAGAAGATGGCAATTTATACTGCAACTATATTTCGCGCAACAAAATCCATCCCATCATAGAGTAAACATTTTGACCGCTTAAGGTGCTATATGCACTTGACTGCGAAATGGAAGATAAAATATTATTGCAGGGTTTAGAGAGTTGGTGACAACATCCAGGACGGTATTTTAGCAACGAATGGGATAAAATCTCCTCCGCAATAAGTAACTCCTCAGCATTTTTCGCTGAAAACATAATTATCATCTGTTATATGAAATCTTTAATTATATTTAATTTCCACTGTCACAAATGAACTGAACTTTTGATTACTCTGTTTCTCTCTTGATTCAATCCCATCCCGTCACTTATACGCCGACAATTATGATGGACAGTGAGACATGAAACATGCCTAAGGTGAACCCAGACTAGAAATAAGAGATAATGCAGGAGGAACAATTAGGATCCGCCCCCACGCCCTTCAGACAGCTCCTTCCAAAATCTAGCCACGTGTTAAATAACAACTACTACAAAGTAGTTCAAGTATCACTCGTGAAAATGAATTTGGTTAAATAAGTATTAAACAACATTTTTACGTCTCTATAAATTACAAAAATAAGGGAAAGCAAATGTTTGTAAAAATATAGGATAACAGGATAAAAGTCGTCTTTATCACTTTAAAGGTATTGATCGAAGAAAAACGAATAAATGATTGCAGATTAAAGTGTCAATTTGATGAAAGTTTAGCGAAGAAGGGGTGAAAAAGAGCCATAAAAAATGAAATATGGCAAGATAATACTGCTGACATGATAGAGACAGAAATCAATAAAAATATGAAATTGAATAATCAATATAATGAAAGGATACCAAAGTTATATTTCATTGATATCCTTGTTTTGGTCGAAAAAGAACACGCCTACCATAAAAAACTTAAAATTCTTGCTGAAAAAATATTATAAGATAACTACATCTTAAATAGTATAAATTACTAATTACACATTCATGCAATGACTTTCATTCAAAGCGGAAATTTAAAAAATAGAAATGATTTCCTACAGCATCATTGAAACTTCCCCTTACAGTAGAATTTAAGACACGTGCTATTAGGTTAAAAACCCACTCTGATAAATAGGATGTGATCCTTCAAATTAAAAAAATAGTGCATCTCAATTTATATGAATCAATTCTTTAATCGAATCGTGGCTTCATATTAATCTTATTGCAGCTTTGATAATAATAATATCATGTGTCAATAAGATACATTATGAACATACGCCTCATAATGATACCATGTTAGATAATTCCGACGCGTATGAATACATTTCTTGGTCTAAGTGTCATTCAAATTCTTTTAATCCAATGATTATCAACTATGCCGAAGCTGGAAGGACCTTCTGCAATTAATATGAGGTCCTCACAGAGCTTGTTAATTAATTCACCCCAGTTGAGAGATTTTCATAGCGTTCCGGTGGGAGCCAGCATCTTGACCTTTTTTTCAACCTTTCAACGCTTCATCGCAACACTTGCATATCTCTCCACTTCCTACATTTCTTTCAACGTGACACACTTTTATAGCCCTCAACCAACTCCACTCCACTTAACCCAATTCAATCAAGCTAAAGGACCCCGCACGTTCCTTATGGAAAATAGCCCACGGCTAAATTTGCTGAAATTCTGCACAAAGGTAGTTCTCAGCATTCTGATCAAAAGTCTCATTGGGCACTAGGCTGGAATAATTAGATTTTTTGAGATACAGCAGAATATTGCCCGTGGTTCGAATGTGGTATGTGAAATTGCACATGATAATTTTTTCTACGAAAAATTGCAAAAAAGAATCGCAAAGAGGTGGGGTGGGGCCCTGAGACGGGAGGGATGTTGAGGAAGGTATCTTACCTACATCTACATGATACCTACCTACCTACATCTACATGATACACCGCGAGCCGCCACATGAGCGTGTGGCAGGGGGTCTTAGAACACCAGCCGTGTAAATATGTAAGGTTTTGAGAGGTGAAATGGTTACGTGTAATATGGGAGTGTAATTAGTGGATCTCAGTTTGTATTGTAATCGCTTACTGTACGCGGAAAGAGCGAGTCTTTGTACCTTCTTGGGATTGGGATATTGGATTATCGAGCATTTACTCAATAAGCTAATGAAGCAAAACTTTCAGGCTTTGAATTATTAGACATTTTTCATATAGGCATGATACTTTTTCTACTAAATGTCATTTTATTTTATCATAGAATTCACATTTACCAAATGCTAATGAATCCTATCTCAACATTTTTGTTAATTTATCTTAGAAAAATATTAATAATCTACAAATACTATTTATTTTTCTTTCGTATTGAGCCGTGGCCCATCCCAAATATATCCCATGTCGGAGGCAGTGGCCGAGTCGACGGGGAAATGCTTCGGCCTCGAGCCGATCGGCGGGAGGGGAGGGCCGCCAGTTTTCTCAAAGTTATTTTTGACTATCCTTAGACCGTAAGATCTAATCCGTAAGAACTATCTATAGATCGAGTAAGAACATCATTGGCGAATAGACTGCACGTGGTTCAAATTTTTCTACTAAAAATTGCAGAAAAGAATCGCAAAGAGGTGGGGTGGGGCACTGAGAGGGGAGGGCTGTTGAGGAAACGGACATTGGGTTATTGGGAAAGGGTCTCGACCCACAGAAGTGTAGGCGAAGGATCATGGTCAAAGAGGTGTCGTGGAAGAGTTGAAGAATGCTCAAGAGAAAGGATGGGTAGTTGCGCTATGTGCAGTGAATGAATAGGGGTAGGGAAAGGGAGAAATACAGCGCAGGAAGGACGTGTGGGGTATTAGGTATGGAGGAGAGAAACGGGGGTCGTTAGAGAAAGAGGTTGAAGAGGGAGCCAATGGAGGGGTAGATACATGGGAAATGGTTCATGAGGGAATGGCAAAAATAGGGATGAGTGAGCGTATAAGGTGAACAGTACAGTTTACTCTTTTTAACTGTGTGTAGATTTTTTTCTTCGAGAGACAAATAAAAAAGGACAAAAAGGTTTTTGAATGAATAAAGTGCAATATTCAATCCTACTATTATTTATTTATTAATATGTAAATCATATTTTCAACTATTTTGTTACATGCAGTGATTGTAATGCTTACACAGGAAGCTAAAAATAACAACTATAAATGTCCATACATATAACTACAATAAACACAACTTAAATGAAAATCCAAAGTTTCATGAGAGGAGAGATAAATAAATCGCTACTTTACTTAATTTGCATTTCAATGTAGATATGCATTTTGTTAGTCAATTAACTCTATATTATCATTATTAGCATATATTGTTGTGTTCAAGAGCGAATTATCCGGATAATTAACATGTTGTTGGTGCCGCGCGTAACCAAGAAACCACAAAACACATGCTACTTGGGAACATGTTCCTACAGTCCTCGCTCCTAACTGACATGTGCAATAGTTTCGAGTGATCGGACCAAGATTATTTTCATTCATTAACTCTTCGTCCATATTTTCATAATCAATGAATATTTGATGCTTGGTAGCATTCCGAAACTTTGAAAATATTCTTATTATTATGAAACCAGGTTCATCAATATTTTCATCTAGTTACAATTCTTCGTCATTGTCTTGTACTAGCTTATCTTGAATATATTGTGACGGAACACGAACGTCGCATACGTGGTAGGAAGAGGGTAACACCAGCCGTCCCGAGCGAGGGAATGATCGAGCAATTGGTCTATTTGAATCCACCAAAATATATTTCGCAATGCATGATGTCGTACAAATTACACAAAAAAAACCCTGATGAGGATGAGGATGAATGTATGATAACACTTGATGATTCAAATGATTATGAACAACTTGAAATACATACATCAAACAACAAAACAAAAAGGTGAATGCAAGATACTTTTCCCCCTTCCAAAAGAATTGATACAATTTACAAAGAAAAAGAAATTACTCTGGGCAACCGTTCAGATGTGCCCGTTAATAAAGTTTCTTGAGCACCAATGGTTCACTGTCTAATTATTTTCGGCACTGGGTCAAAAGTTTTGTGAGAGCAAGATGCGCGGGGTCAAAGAGGCAAGAGATTCAGATCTCGTGACTAGGAAAGTGAAGAGTTTATCTGGATAACCAGGACGATGGACAGGTCGCTAACTGCGACGTTCTTACTGATTTCTGTCGATGCAGGAATTGTTGAAGCCGTCAATGGAGTCACTGCTCGGATCTCCACAACCGCGGCACCAGGAAACAATCTTCTCCTGCATCGGCGAAGAACACGGCCATCACTCGTCTGCTTCACTCTCTGCTCCTCCAGAACTTTCTTTGCTGTCCCGTCCTCCACCAGCAGAAGCCTCGTTTATTCAGGAGGGCGATGGCTATCATGCACCTCGTGGGACTTCCGGCAATCTTTCTCCTCTCTGGTTTCCACTGTCTGTCTCTCTGTGGTTTTCTCTCTCCTCTCTCCTCGTGGTTTTCTCCCTTCTCTCTCCTCGTGGTTTTCTCTCTCGCGAAGCACATTCACCAGGGCTTTTTATACCCCTCGGGAGGGGTAGTCACCCGTCGAAGGAGGGTTTATGGTGAGAGGGGGTTAGTATACGCACACCGGGGATAAAGTGGGCCCCTAGGTAGCCCTAGTTAACTGAGGACACCACACCGGTCAGGATTCACCTTGACACTCACTCGGAAACACCGTACCACCAAGCAAATGCACTCAATTACAAAAACACCTCGGACCAACGCTCGATCAACCCTGGCTCGAGCCGTCACAATATGAAGGAGAAAGATTAACTTGATAAACACCTACGGTCAAATTTCTAAGGTACTGAGGGTCAAGAATAGGAAAACCTTGAATATTGTGATGATTCAAACGCCTCCATAGTCCATTTCTCATTCGAAGATTGTCTACTTAGACTCAAGCTTGAACTACGTTGGAAAGCAATGTCTTCTGTAAGATTTTCTGAGCTAATGCAGCTGTTGCTCCTTGCATGGTTATAGCAGGATGGTATCTATTCAAAATAGCACAAGCAATCCTGTAAAAATCACCAAGATTCTTAGCATGTTGTGTACTAAATACTTCTTTGAAAAACGTGAATATCGATCGGAGATGGCCATTCCTACTTTCCACCACCCAACGACTTCTCATAACTATACGTGATTGATGAGCATCTTCAGAAGTATTCTGAAGATACTGAAAAATACACTCCCGTAATACACGTCACCATTTCACCTCTCAAAACCTTACATCTTTACACGGCTGGTGTCCTAAGACCCCCGCCACACGCTCATGTGGCGGCTCGCGAGGTATTATGTAGATGTAGGTATCCCCTTCCTCAACAGCCCTCCCCTCTCAGGGCCCCACCCCAACTCTTTGCGATTCTTTTATGCATTTTTTAGCAGAAAAACATACCACGTGCAATTTCACATATCACATTCTAACCACGGGCAATATTCTGCTGTATCTCAAAAAATCTAATTTTTCCATCCTAGTGCCCAATGAGATTTTTGATCAGCATGCTGAGAACTACCTTTGTGCAAAATTTCAGCAAATTTAACTGTGGGCCATTTTCCATAAGGAACGTACGGGGTTCTTTCAACGTTGCTCAGAGTGGTTCGTGAGGTTAAGATTCTTTTTCTTTCGGGCACTATCCCAATTTCACTTGAACTCCCTTCATCCTCTAGGCCTCCAACTTCACATCTTCGAACAAGTGGCCAGCCTCTGCCAAGAATAATTCAGCGCACGCATAAGGGCACTCTGCATCTCGTAATTACTGAACCCTCGCATTACAACTATTCCGAAATCTAAACAAGAAATGGGAATATTTAAGTACAGAGAGTGCCTCAAAGACAGAACCAGTCCTAAGCTACCATTTTGTTATACTGTGTCAGACATGAGACTAAGAGAGGATTTTCTGAAAATGTTTAAGAGGTTTATACTATCACTAACGCTATCGTAAATTTATAAGCTACAATCAGGTACAGTTATGTTCAAAAGACTACGTATTTAGTGGAGTTTTACACTAAATATTTAATATAATTTATATCACAAATTTATAATGCAAATACTACGTCAGATTTCCGATCACAAATATGGGGTCCCGTTTTGGCAGGTTTAACCCGATTTAATTAACCGGATACTTTTCATAGTGGATAAGAGCAGATTTCGTTCAACCGATTTCCATTCTGCCATTTTACATATTATTTATTGCCTCAAATTTGTTACCTATCAACGCTTGGAAATAGTAACAGAGTAATAGTGCTCCTTTATGCGTTCCGCTCTGTCACTATCCGCACAGTGATTGTCTATGGACTTCAAAAAGTAAATGAAAAGCATTTATCGGAATTATAACCTCCGATATAATCATCCACTCCATAGCGGTCAGTTATTTTCATGGACAACGTGAGAGGATAGAGCACAGAGTGGTTTAAAGGACGACCGACGCATTAGGAGAAATTAAATTATATAAAATAATAACTTCATGCCACCAATAAAAATCTCATCACAAAAATGCCAAAAGGAAAAACAAAAAGGCGTATCAGTGCAGCTATTAGAACACTATAACATCAACTGGAAAACAATGATTTTCAAATTGTATTATAGACCCGAAATGGCAGATAAACCTTGAAATTTCATCACAATCACTAGAAAATCTAAATTCTGGAGTAAACATAATGGTATGTTAATAAACTTACTGGCAGCAGAGGTTCTACCTTAAGGCGTGGGAACAACATGCATATTACTGGAACAAGACCTGTAGCTCTGTGGAAAGGCTCGAGGCCGCCACATCGAAAACCTTATAGTCCGCGAGCTGAGAGATCGATTGAACAGTAATTTCAGCCGTGGTGAAAGGAATTTATTTTTTACGTGCCCCTTGGCACAAATACCCTCCTAAACCTACACTGATGACGGTCTAATGGAGATAAGCGGCCTCGACTGAAGAAAATAAGGCCACTTTCTCATGATCGTATGATGAAGGAATGACAAATATCACCAGGACGGAGATTATCACCACTGAATATATCTTACGAAGAGTTGGAGAGGAAATACGAATAACTTAGCAGTAAAGTTGCGAAGGGCATTAAAATGAAAACACATGGCAAAAAACAGCTGATATGAAGTTCGAGTGGAAAATCTATACACTATCCTCTAGATGGGTAAAGCTGGTGGTTTCCAGCGTGTCTTTATAGAATTTACTGATTGTCGTGAATGAAAAGGTAGTGCTTAGTTTTTCCACATAAATTTAATACATTACAACCAAGGTTTCGACTTTCGCCATCATCAAGCACAGATACAAAATCGTTCAAGCTTGTATACACATGCAAAACACGTCAATTTTGACTATTTTGAAACTGAAAGCAATGAATAACCTTGAACATCTTAATGGGCAATATATCAGACATGACGAAAAAGAAAGAACTCTTAGTATTTATGTCTGTAGTGTCACTCCACGAAGTTACGCGTTCAACCATTAAGTTTATGGGCATTATATCCTTGGATAGCGTAGCATTAACCCAATGAAAAACGATAAAATGTATTCCACATGCTTGATATGAGATAAGGAACAAAATAACCTATTTGTTCTAAATGTAGACTAACGTACAACTGATATATTGTAGTTGGAGGAATTCATCAGCTGGAAAGAGAATGATTTTTGGCATAATTCACGATGCAATAAGTAGCTCGCAGAGACGTGTTTTGTCATACTTTTGAGGTGGTCTTTCCGGCGGATGATGAAGAACTGAGATCATTTGAGGCCCGAGGAATTTTTGAAAATTATGACAAAAAAGAGCATTTTCTAGTCTTTAAACATAAGAATTAAAGAACTTCTAATTACTTTTGTACAATAAATACTTCATGTATTATTAAATAATATATTTGATATAATAATAACTTAATTAATAATACTTTAATATAATTCATTAATTTATCCACATACTAGTACTTTTAACGAAGTTAATTTAAAATTATGCTTCCGGAGGGTGTTCGGTCCCGTTCCCCCCGCCTCGATAATTACGCTCACCGTATGGACGAAAGACTCAGAGAAACCACTTTCCTAATTTAGCCTATTCTCATCTACACGAGCCTCGGGCTGCGGTTGGAAGTCCCTTCCCACGAATAAAGGGAAATAATGCGAATGAGTGCTCGAGGGAAAGAAATGCCCGGCCAACAAAATAACCTGATTTCCCGTGCGGCTTTCGTTTGAACGTTATACACTGAACATTACAAATATATCGCATATAAAAGTGCGCTTACCAGATAAGTAATAGTATTACGTAATAAACAATTTTAGGTCATAATTGCGAAGAAAAACTGTTATTAAATTAAAAGCAATAAATAGAGCGGTTTCATGACTTTCACCTCTAAAACAAACTTTCTGGAAACCATGAATACTCGCTTGTAATTGCAATTTTCATACGAATTAGGCTTACACATTCATATTTGGTGAGACCAGGTAATGAAACCGATTAAATCGATGGCAGGCCACGTAAGAGATGACGAAACATTTTCTGGAGAAAAATCAGAAATACTTACATATGAAAGCGATGATAGATTGAGATGGAAACATCTGATAGGGCGAAGAAATAAATAATCAGACCGCATGGCGAACAAAACGGTTAACAATGAGTATTACACCAGCTATAAAAGTTGCATTCTAATAGTAATTTGAAATAAATCTCTTCATATAAAAAATGATGATTCCAGATGTTTGGCTATTGCATAAGGTCCGGCTTTCCACGACTCACGTAGTATTCCAACCTGAAGATTCCCCATGTTTTTGGCGTTTAATTTCAACTCCGGGATACTCTCAGATTGAGCAGGACCTTGTACGAAGTGAAAAGTGAAAGCAAAGGGCGAAAGTGAAGGGAACTTCCACCATTCCAAGAACTCTCTTTCCTCCAACCGCAGAGAAGAACTGTAGACTAACGAGACTATCGCGGAGATTGAAGGGGTCGGACAAAACCACGAAAGAGAGTGGAAAAAGGAATGCAGGAAATCACGTAGAATAGAATGTACAGGAAAAAGTTGAAACATTCTCGTGCAAGAAATGAAGAATATGAGAGAGAATGTAGATAAAGGTTCAATTTTCCCAAGATAAATACATTAATTTTCCCAACCTCAATCCAGAAATAAAATATGGCTCGCATTTTTCAGCAGACGGTAATAGTTTCCTAAATTAGCGATTACTCCTCATGACGAGAAACTCTAAGATTCAATTTTCGAAGCAGAAAAACTAAAATACAACATTTTGGTTCCAGCAAATTACCTAAATAAAACATGTTTCAAGTACCCACATGCTGAAGTATTTTAACTAATGCCATAAGTTGGAGATATATCGAGTGTATACACCAGGAAAGTATGATATTTGACAAAGATATTGTCAAAAAAATTGAGCGAAATGGAAGTGAAAATGGCACGATCGAATAATAACATCTCATCGCAACATAAAACGAAATTATAAACGAAAATTTATTTTTGTATCAATTAAATAAGATTAATTAGAGTTTTGATCTATGAGAAACATTACCTAGCTTTCTAGAACATTGAGACAAAAAACAATAATCATGACGCCGAAAGCGTTTCCAAGATTACCTCTTATAAGTAATAGGAAATCTATAATTCTAAATGAACTAAATTCTACATAATGCAATCTAATTTAGCATATTTCAAAACAACATTCATACAGACTCATTTGTATAACAAGTCTTAGGTAACAACGCACATTGTAAAACTGAGAGTACTCATTAATAGCACACTACACTGAAGAGATTATGTAGCTTTTACAATTTTTCGTTCATACTTTAAAATCCAGATTTTTTAAAAAAATTCAATGGTAATAGTAATGAGTGATCGTTATTATCTAAAGCGACGGCTTCCGTTTGGTACGAAAGGCTCTCAATGGTCAGAAACCCTGATCATTACTTCTGTTTTTATCAAAATCGTTAAAATACTGCAGAAAAATTACAAACATGAGAGAGTACGGTTTATAACTGACTAGCAGATATACTTAAGTGGACTCAGAATGCTGCCGAACATTATTATGCAAACATTTACTCGGCTTGGACAACCAGGTAATTGTTTATCATAAGGCATTAACGATAAACACGATGGATATATTTTAATTTAGCTTTATAAATTTATCACAAAGGGAATGTTACGCAGACCTTTGACTAGCACTCATTAATCACAAAGGAATGGTAAGAAGCTAGTGAGAACAAGGGCAAAAGAAATTGTTTGAGTTAATCGTCGCCTATTGATACAAAAAAGTGCCGAGGCGAGAACAGAAAGAGCCTGTGACATGGTGAGGGAGAGAACGGTTCCATCTGATGGAACTCTCATGTTCCGGATAGCTATTCGTGCAGTAGATCGTCCAGATGATAAAGCAGACGAGAAACAGAGAACCAGATACAGCAGGAAGGTTTCCTCCGAGGAATTTTCAACCATGAAGGACGAACGGAGAAAGGGGATGGAAAGGAGAAGGAAACTGGCGCGGTGGATAAACTGGAAAAGGAATCAACTCGAAAATAAAACTCATCCACGCCGTTAGGCCGAAACTTAGACGGACAAGAGTTGTAATTAAGAAGTTATTAAGTCTGTAGAGAGTTTCAAGCTGGAAATACCCTTCCCTTCACAATCGATTCTCCTTCATCAATATTAGATCCAAGAACACTCTTGATTAGATCTATACATTATTTGCCTCACAAAATGGGAAGTTATATGAATAGTTATATTATGCTAAACATTATCGATGAATTCATCAATTCTTAAACTACAGCGATAATACATGTTTCCACGGGGCTTCGACGGCGGTTGGAGCTCAAGTGTTTTGAGCTCTCCGCCTAATCATTCCATTTCCTTGACAATAGAAAAATGAGGAAAAAACCCGAGAAACGGAATATTCAACCTTCATGAGCCATAACAGTCCGAGTATCCGCTGGGATATAAATTTCAGCGATGGAATACCTTTTTCATTTCACATACATTGCACTTAAACAGACAACCCTAGAATTAGTTCATAAGGGACTTAACCTCGTATATATTGGAAATAAAAACGTCTTTTTTTTCTTTTTAACCAATTTTCAGTTTATTTTCAGGCCAAATAAACCCAAAAGAATACCATAAGTAAGATGTATGATTGCGTTGAACTCGCATTCCTGGTTGTTTCCGAAGATTTACAGGTGGCTGACCTTGCGAAATTTCTGCTCCAGCCTTTTGACGCGATTCTACTCCCGTCCTCCTCTCTTGCTTTCAACAATTCATGCAACTTTATCCCACTACGCAATCTCCTAGGAGACACTGGATCTAATCTTTTACATCGCAAAACATTCCCTTCTTACAACCGCTCTCACCCCATCTCTCACTACCACATCGAGCTGCCAGTCCTCTTGTTCTTGTGGCGCGACTTTGCCCGCGACAAACTCATCTTCCATCCACGCTCACTCTTACGATGAAAACTCCCTCTTCACCTCCTTTACACAATGGATTCAAGGAAACAAGAGGTCTTCGGAGAAAAGGAACAGCGAGGAAGAATGAAAGCCAAGGGAATACCTACTCCCAGCCTCTTTCCACTCAAGGCTTTTCCCTTCTGTAAAACACACACATATTTCACTACTGCTCTTTCGCAGCTACTCTCTCTTCTCCTCTTACTTCCTGCACTCCTTATACTTCCTTCTCCTTATCCCTTCATACAATTTAGCGCACTCTCTCCGCCTCTCCATTCGTCGTCCCCTACCATTACTCTCCTGTTTTTATCTTGAGTAATTCCGCGATGCGTAGGATGGGTGATTTTTGGGTGAAATTCGACGAAAAAGTTATGAGTTTGCCCTCTGTTAGTTGATTCATGTCTGGGTACGAAGTAAGTATACACATTTAGATATCAAGTGCGTCATTATTTACGCTCCTTCAATTTAAATCCTTCCCAAAGCCAAAGATAACTGATATGATACTGCAAATATAATCAGTCACCTCACGTAATTATTTTGACACAGGTCTTACCGCATTTCACAAACCTATTTATTTCATTTTCATCATCTTCAGAAGTTTAATTTTACTCACTCACCCAAAAGACATTACATGCACGCGAAGTATACGAAGAATTACATATTTCAATTTTCGGATAAACACGGAAATGGGTAGCTTAATTGGTTTGAGCACTCAGCGCTATCTGGGTTCTATTCCCAGTCCAGGCGAATGATTTTTCCACTGCGAATTTCAAACAATTGCCTATTTTTAAGAGAATCACTTGATGATGCAAAGTCGTTGGAATGAGAAATAAAACTGTAGCTAAATATGGATAAGACAATCCAATAATTTACAATAAATATATTTCATGAACCCTTTGAAATCTTATAACTATTGGATTTAATGCTGTACAATATCTTTCAAAGCAGTTTAACTCACAAATTTAAGATATTCAGCAGCCTGATTTTTTTTAGATAGTACACTCATGGTTTTCTGGAAAAAAAACCCTAGGTGGCATGTATATAATCAGCTGATTCCACTCCCAACCAGGAAATAACAATATCAATACGTTGATGATGACTTTGTATTTGAACTGAAATGGCATTCGATTGTACAGAGAGGTATTTATGGAATTTTGGGAAAGGAAGATAAAAAGCAGAACTGACGATGATGTCGTTATGAAACCTGAAAGAAAAGTTAGAATTACAACAAGAACGTCAAGCATTAGTAATCACTTATGATAATTTACTGTACAATTTTACTGACATGAAAGAATACCGCAATTTACGAGTATTATGTACTCAAATGGGAATAGAAAAAATGTCTACCACCGGAAGATAGCTAAACCATTACTAACATTTCTAACGTCCAAAAAGATATTCTTAAATCATCCATAATCGTAACAGTGTTATTAAAGTTTCAAACATCGTACAATTTCGAAAAATCCTTCATTTTAGAAGTATCTACCCGAATATGATTTGTAAAGAGAAAGACCCAAGCAAAATTTTGAAGTACGGTCATAATGGAAACGGAAATTCTGCATAGAGAAAGTTTCTACGTCAGCTAAATGAGAAATCCCATAATTGCGTTTACACTCCACATTTTCCGCCTTCTCGAAAGGTTAATTCACGTAAATTAAGGTGACTTTAAAAGTTTGATAGAACAGATTTTAGGTAATATATGAAATATTTTAAGTTACATAGTAAAAATGTAATTATCTCCTACGTGAACTCAGCTACTTAAAAAGTTTGATCATACGGCTTTTACAAGCAGTTATTTTTACTGAAATTATAACTTCGTCCTGCAAACTTCATGCATTAAAAATCATTTTGTGGATAATGGCAGCAGGCAATAGAAAGCAAAATGGTTCTCGCATAAATTTTGTCATGACAGAGAAATTTCCTAGCACGATAGTGGATATCGCTCATGACCTTAATGGCAACTAAATTCGACAAAGGTACTGAAGACTGGCCGACAATTTTCAGACGGAAAGACTCATCAACTAGAGTCCTAATCTCATTTGTAACTAACTCAAATGGGTCATCCTCGCACTTCGGAACCGTCTCGAATTAACGCGATATAACAGCATCGCCAAAAATGAACGAGACACCCCGCTCTATCCAAATCTCCCATTTCCATCAAACCTTTTAACCTTCCCTTTGACCCCAATGAACGTGCCACGGGCAAGGAAAGGACCGTCGATTTTTTGACGGGAGATTGAAACAGCGCGATGAGAAGAGCGAGTATGGAGAGCTCGTCATGAATCTTTTAAGTAGTCGGCGAAGTAATCGTTGGGCACGGAGTGCACATTTTAATAATTCCTCACTTGAATCTGGAAAAAAATTATATTACCGCTTTAATTTACGTGCATTTTTTATGGAACTCGCCATACATGCAGGGAAAGAAATAACTCAAGAATTATACTTCACAAATTTTCCAAATGTAAAGCTCGTTACAACTTTAGTTTTAGCCACAGTATTAGATATTTAGGCGGAGTGTTTAACGCAAATGTTTTTTTTTAACCTTTGTTTTGACGTGATACTGAAACATTCGTAAGTTAACACTAAAAGAGCCACTGAAGAAGGACATACGTATGTATAATTCGTCACTGAGAAGGCATTAGTACTTATATTATAAGAAACATCAATTTTTTTCATTATTTTAACATTAATGTGATGAACGCAGAAAATTCCGAACAGAATAGAACCTGCGACTTCTGAACTGACAGTACGAGACGCAAAGACAAAATATTTAATTGAATGCATTGATGAATTACACAATATTCCAAGAAATTCTTATCTATCAGGTCCATCTCGCGTCGTTTTAACAATATGCGTACGACACCAATATCAGTTATGCATCAATTACTAGATCTATTACCATATAAATGAGATAAAAATACGGAAATTAGGGTAAAATCGCTTCGAACGCAAAATAATTGAAGTATAGGGAGCATATGAAAGCTCTCTGATACACAGTATTAGTTTGCACAGGTTTTCGATTTTTTTGTAAATAATAACTACCCATGTTTATGGATATTTACTGTTAACTGCAGCAGACACTCAGCTCTGCTCATTGGAATACTTGAGTCGAAATTATATTTTCATCAGCCTATCGAGAGAGATCAGAAAAAAATATACATGATTACATTAAGCGGATGGATGGCATAATGACAATACGTAAGAATATAATAATTCAACCCTAATTTTAAAACAACCAACAACTTGTAACTATCAGATACCACCCAGGGTGGTAAATAATGTTGAATTTCATCCTGTTCACACTGAAGAGGACAAATTCACGAACCACCTATTCGTGAGCGACATGCTTAAGTCACTGACAAAGGGCGTAGGCCGGTCTGTGCATGCACAATCAAAGTGGATAGATGCATTTCGTTGAGATTACCGGCATTGATAGCGTGTTAGAATAGTCATCAACAGAAACAAGCAACCATTCTCAATAGTCCTACATGGATATTTATGGCATTGGAATAACAGTAGTACGAGCAGAAAGAGAAGGACTCTAATCCTTTAAAAATTTAAATAATAATCATTCTTTATCGTAATTAGTGGATAATATCGAATTTGTACGCAAGATAAACCAAAATACCGTGCATAACTCATGTTTTTAAGTTCAAATTTGGACATTAAAAGTTTCCTTCCATTTGTATTCATCGTTTAGATTACATTTATTCATTATTTTTTATTTAGTTTTGTTTTTTTCTTTCTGGACGTTCCTCAAAGTAAAAAAATTCCATAAAATGTCCATTAATATTCGATACATAAATGATATGACTAAAGGAAACATTTAAATAATAAAAGACAAAACCGACATCCCTGTGTTGGTGACCCAGAATTGGAGTTCCACAAAGCCACAAACGGTTTTCTACGTTAAAATTTTATTTGTGAAAAACCTTTTGTGAAGGTAATCCGGGATGTTGTAAAAAATTAAAAAGTGGAAAGTTAAAACAGCAGCCAAATTCAATCTTAACAAATGGTAAATCAAGGGGCCACTCCGCTAAGCCATATTCACTTATTCATAGGAAAAGATATGCTTAATCAGAGCCACTCGAAAAATAACCTACCTACCAACAAAAATTAATGAACATAAAGGTAAATATGTTTACAAAAATATCACAACGGCATAGCTAAAAGCATTACAATAAATACAAATACAATAACAGCTCTCAAAAAAGGTCGAGAGAAATAAAAATTTCACCATGTGAAACCACAATGAATTCCAATGCATTCGGTGGGAAAACGATAAATTTACGAGAATTAAAGGGGCGCTTAAACCGACTGGGCGTCGTAACGGGGTACCAGCCACAAAAAAAATTCCTGGCAGTAGCAAAAAATGAATCGGGACTGAAACAAATAATTAGCACATATAAGAACATGTTAATTAAAAAAAAAGGAGTGTCGCCCTCGAGAGTCTTGACAGTAGAGACTTATTTTAAAACCGGGTTAAGCGTAAGGATTATAGGATCTCGGTATAACAACTATCACTTCCGTAACATAGAAATTCTAAGTAGGTACATAAAATTATTAGTATAAGCTAGTGCGACTATGATATCATTGACCTCATAGCTTGTGCAATCCTTTGGAGCAGCTAGACAGTGAACAAGGCAGTCATTTAATACAAGAGAGCTGGGCCAACAGCCTTACTGTTCGCCAACTTTCAATGGTATGATCTGCGTTTCTACTTTTGACGCATGGTCTTCAGAGCCCACCGAAAAATCTCTGCGAGTAATTTCATTAATTTTTTTGTGACCTAATGAATTCAACATTTATGCATTTAATTACGATGTATTACGTACATGGGGAGTTTTAGAGGGAGAAATTAAATATTTTTAAATTAATTTACAATAACACTTGAAGTTACCATCAGGCCTTTGATTATACTTTGATTTCCATAGATAGATCAATATCCATTTTAAATGATAACTCAAAGAGGAAGTTATGTTAAAAATTTGAATATTCTCCTTCATTAAGGCTGAAAGAAATTTTCCATTAGTATGAAAAGAGTTCTAAGAAGATTCAGCTATGAACGAATGGAATTCCAGGTACCAGACTGTAAATAAAAGTGAACGTGGGAACGGCCAGGGTATGGCATTCGAACGACGAACACGTAGCAGCGATGAGATATAGATCCAGTCAATCCAAACGCCGCGAAAACGATCACTAGTAGGAGGAACGGGAGTAGAAGTCTGAGAATTCGATAAATGAATAAAAAGTTACTGTATCGCCCTTCCAAAAGAAGATAACATGATTGTTTAGATGAAGAAAGAGTACAATTGAAAAGGGTTCCAGGAAATGGGTATTACAAGTAAGAATGTTTTTTTTGTGGAGAGAGAGACTTCATCTCTTATTGGGTAATAAACATGTACTAAAAATTCTTCCATATTACTTGATAAATGGTGCTACACGAAGGCATGTTTATGATATAGCACATTATAGCCTACTGAATCGGGGACATTCGACTATATTCTCAAAAAATTTTACAATACTCGCAAAACATTAGAGGAGAGTATATATATGACTAATTATTTGCTTCCTTCAGAACCAATATCAGAGGGCTTACAGCAAAACCACGTACTATAGCAAATGCACACTAATATCTTGTGTTATTAATGACTATCTCGGAATGAAGCTCCAATACTCGTTTGGGTATGAAGCGTGATGTTGGCGCGCGCAATGCATGTTGCTGGATTTTTTATCGTTTCAGAGAAGATGCTGACCTAGTCAATTAAGACCGTAACATATAAATCAATTTTTAATTAAAATGGGCTAAAAGATTAGGCTACACTTTTCTATACACAGGGTGTTTCAGGAGGAAAGTTCGAAACTTCTGGAGGAGGTAGGGGAAGTGATTTTAAGCATTTTTTATGACAGCAACATTGGGTCGCAACTCCGTAGTTACCGATCTATGGCAACGTAAACATTTTTTCAGAAGTATTCTGCAATCACAATGAAAACACCGAATGTCAATAACTAGTATCAATTGAGGAGATTCGAAACTTTTCACAGTGGTGCATAAGATATGTATTGTTCTTCTTTTGCTATCATCAATGCTAACGGTCTCTTATTTTCAAGATGGCTCTCGAATATTCGTAGAAATTTAATTCCTCAAAGACAAATAATGTACGATAGCGCTCTTATTTTCAGAGATATCAAAAAATGTGTAAGAATAAAACTTTTTGTAAATTCATTTCTCAATTCATTGCAGCAAAAATAACATCTCTATCTTTTAAAATACGGTAGATATGGTAGCTATCATAAAAAATGCTTAAAATAACTTCCCCTACCTCGTCCAGAAGTTTCGAACTTTCCTCCTGAAACATCCTATATTCTCACCAAATGCTTCATATTTTATAGCTTCGGAGTGATAATGAAGGTTTATGAAATATACACATCTCAAGAGACATAATTATAAAATATTTAATAAAAGAATAGGACTCTTAACAGATACATCAATGGACGGAGAACTGTTGTGAATTCTGATGATATGGGCACGCTTCCTCACCCAATTTGTGATTGATTTATTTTACGTGATGGGCACAGAAAATGAAATGGGGTATTTTTTTTGGATTCATTGTATTTCCAAGAAACGAATTCATGGGCACCCTCAAATATCCCTTTCATATTCATTCAAATTTCATAAAACCGAAAATGATTTAGATACAGTCATAATTTATTAAAAAATTGTATCATGGGTACACCTTGAGTGTTAGCTTGTTAAGCGAAAACTAAATAAAATCAAATCACGAATTTTTCGAATAAACGAGCAGCGAAAGATTTTGCCAGTTGCTCATCTCTGCAGAAAATCTGGCTGGATTCCAAAATTTTTTGTTATTCTTATCCAGCATTTTCATAACCCAATTGAGGTAGTCCGTAGTGCCTCTCCCTGGAGATCCCGATTATTTTTATCATTTTTGGAATATTATTTCTTGCAAATATGTTCTCCCTAAGAGCTTTTAGCTTTGTTGATTGTGCATGCACGCGGGACCTGATGAAAACTGGCATTCCTCCTCAGATAAAATTTTCATATCAAAATGCTTTTAGAAGCATTTCTTGAAAGGCTCTTAGTCTTTCTTTTGATGACTTACTCCTATTGTCTCACTAAGAAGTTCAAGCTCCTTTGGTAAGGCAATAACTCTAAAAGAGTAAATGGATGGTTGTGTTTTTGCCACTTATTATCTGTAACGAACTGAAAGAATGAATGGCCTCACTCTTTTCGCAGGCATTGCTGAGGATATTTCAGCACCGTTCATTTAGCTTACATAATTTTGCATCCTTGAAATCCTTAAAACGCGCTTGTTCCCATTGTGAGACGAGGAATAAAACATCATCGAAGAAAACACTCTTGGTTGTCAAGGAAAGGCAACTTATATTTTCTTTAATGAAACTTTTTATACCATAACTCAATTGAAATAGATGGCTCAATGCGACTAGTACTAGCAATAGAAAAATGTACCAAATTTTAGAAAATGAAGGATTACGTCGACAGTGAATATGATAAGCATTTCGCAGCTTTCACAATCCTCGATGATGGAAGCACTTAGAAGACACAATAAGGCTATTAGCTATGTTTGGCTAAGTATATATTTCCATTTTTTCCCACCATTTCCGCCATAAGCAGCGTTTAGCGATTAGTTACTGACCGTCAGAGCGTGCGTTTTCGTTTCCGAAAAAACAAAAATTACTTAAAGAGAAGTAAATAGTTAAATGATAAACAGGAGAAGAAGACATTAGGATATAGAACGTTGAAATAAAAGAGATAAAGTCTAACATTCCTATTTCTCAGAATGAAGGGACAATTCTAAGGAAGGATGCGGAATATATATTGATGAAGATGTGAAAGTGGGCGGAAACAAGCAATATTTTATTGAAAGGCTGCTTTAACGCGGAAGATGGAAAAAAGGGAAAGGATAATTCATGATGATCACGACGAAGGTGAAGACCTCCAGGCAAAAAGACCCGTGACTGAACAAAAATAAATATACCCTAAGGTAATAGCTGTGGTCATATTTATTTAACTGAACTGTGAATAAATCCTTGGCTCCGAAGGTTTGGCACCTGACGATGTATTAGCTCCGCTGGAGGACGAAGAAATTACACAAATAACTTATCGACACAGGACAGTCAGGAAAGGGCAAGATTCTTCCTGGAACACTATCCTAGAAACAGAAACTGTTGAGTATAATAAAATATGAGACACGGAAGAAAAGAAATTTAAGTCATACATAACGAATTGGAATAGGCATAAATGCCTTAACTAAGCAAGGTAAACGACAATAGCGATGATTTATCGGAGACGATTGGTGCGAGATTTGGTTGGAGAATTAAGGACGAGAACTATATCAGATTGGGGAAGGAGAAATGAGATATGAACGAGGAAAAATTTATGAAGGACATGGATGAGGTCAGATTAGTGCTCTGAATGACAATCACTCGAGAGAGATTTCAGATTGGCACAGTCGCTGTAATATAGGAATTCCTGGCGTAGGAACCTCGTGAGAATCCCAGAGGTGGATATTTTTTTAATGCGCTCCAACCCCGACTATGATATCTCGAGCAGAGCACCCACACACATATACTATTACAGGATTGCATCATAAAACGGATATCCTTCACCAGTTTTTAGTGAAGGGGAAAGAGAATCTGATCATAATAGTAGACTGGAACGCAGAGGTACGAGGGGGAGAAGAAGGCAATAATGCACGATATTTCGGATTGGGCAAAAGAATACCCAAGGAACAAAGACTGGTAGTTCTGCATCGAGAAGAATATGGTAGTAACTAACACACTCTTTGAGCACCATCGGCGTAGGAAAGACATATGTAAGATGCCAGGAGATATTGAAATACCAAATACACTACATACTAGTCAAGGTAGGATGCAAGAACAAGTAAAACAGTGCAAGAGCAATCTCGGTGCGGATTTAAACAGTGACCACATCCTAGTAGTAATGGAGTGCCGCCTTCAAAAAAGATATGCAACATATGTACTGGCTAAAAGAAGGGAAAGATTCGCCGAGGCAATCGACAAGAAACTAGAAAATAATGGAGAAAAGGAGAACGATGAAAAATTGGGTGAGCTCTATGAGCAATTGCAGAAGCAGCAGAAGATCTTCTGGTGATCAAGATGACCGACGCAATGCAGCCATGGATAATGACGGGGATAAGGAAACAAATAGAAGAATGAAGAAAATACGAGAACACCAGAAAGGAAGGTGAGGCAACACTACAAGAAGCTATGGAACCAAATCAATCGAGACTGCAAGAAGGCCAGGGAGGATTGTATCGAAAGCTGCTGCGAGAACACATGAAGAAGAGGAACACAAGCTTGAGATGAAAACACTTCAAAGAGAGGAAAACGAGACGGAACAATATCAGGGATGCAAACGGGAATATACTGATAGAGGATGAAGACACTGGGAATAGACGGTAGCAATACCTCGAATGACTGTACCAAAGGCCCTCGCCGCTGGAGGAAAACCGAAGAAATAAAAAAAGCGTGGTTGATTGGGGCCCACTCATACTGAGGAGTGAATTTGACAGTACAGTGAAATACGTCAAGAAAAACAAAGCACCAGGAGGAGACATCATCAGCGGAGAAATCATCAAAGCGCTCGGAAGTAATGCCAAGAAAAACGCGTAGGATGTAATAAAAAAACAGCTACCATAGTGGAACACTTCCACAGGACTTTCAAAAGAATATAATGATTGCGATACCAAATAAGACAAGGACTGAGAGATGTGAGGAGAACCAAACCTCGCCTCTAAAGCCAAAGGACTCAAAAATACACGAATAATAAGTCGTACAATGGAAAGGAAAATTGAAGACAACCTCTCGGAAAACCAATTTGGATTTAGGAAGAGCAGAGTTAGCAGAGAGGCAAGAGTAATGTTTGAGAAAACAATCAATATGAACCCGGTATTATAAGCCAATATTGGAAAAACAGATGGAATGATTAAAAATAACAATGTACTGTTTTCCTATCACAAAAACTTCCAATCGATTAGTATAGAGAGAAAATTTAAAAGCAAAGAGATATGAAACTGACGAAAAATAATCGCTCATAATGTAATCATGTTCAATTTCAGTTTCAGCATTTGCGAGTATTTTACAACCATATCCCACACATTTTATTACCTTACATACACATATGAAGAAAGTAGTTTCATATGTCTCATCGATCATTAGCAATTTTTACCCAAGGAGAATACTGAAATTGTCCACAACACTCAAATAATTTATCAATTTACCCAAAAGAAAAAAATATCTCAAACCAAAGGAAAGATGTAAGACTAAGGTTTGATATTTCATTCTAATAGGTCTCTTTGAATTGTATCATCTCAAATTTAGAAGAAAAGTGATCATTCTGACTTCTTTGTCTGTTCACAACTCTCACTTCTATTGTTCCCCTCTACCCTTCCATGCAAAACATCGCCTCTTCCACATCGAAGAGCCCTACCACCTCCTACGCCTCCTTCATCCCGGCCTCAATGCCCCTCGGCTCCGCACCTTCATTTCCCTTAAACTCCTCGAGGAGACCCCTTGAAAACTTTCAACGCGCACACTTGAGGGCGATCAAAGCGAAGCTTAGCATTCATCACAGACTGATTTTTCACGCTCGCTAGCTTTGAAAGGGCAAAAAGTTTTGGTTCATCAAAGGATGATTACCGGATAAATGGAGGCGATATGTAATAATAAACGAGTGGTCTATTTACCTCCCTGTGACTATTTTATCACGCAATTAAAGGGATAAATGAATAAGTACCGTGTCCCAAATGAAGTTTTGCCTATATGCCCGTCTAATATGCATAGAAAATCGAGCTGCTCAGTATAACGCATCGTACATATTCTCCCCTATTCTCCACTATGAAAAAAATCTCGAATATTCATAAAATAAATGCCATCAAGAGATGACTTTTACGCTGCAACAGGTGCGTAACAATCTATATATATAAAAACGAATGTATGTCTGTGTGTCCTGTATGCATTACTACACCGTTGATCCGATCGCCAAGAAACTTTGGAAAGTTGTTGAGTACACTCTTGCGAAGGTTTATGGTATAAAAATTTTTTGATTATCGCCCCCCTTCTCCCCCCAAGGCCCTCTTAATCTTTCGAATACTTTTCGCGCAACAACGCCCGACGGGTAAGCTAATAATCCTAACCTCAGTTTTAATCCTATCGTGCTGAAATTTTGCCGAGTAGTAGTTCAAGGCAGGAGGAAAGTTATAGGCTACTTTAAAATGATCTCAGGGCCCATAAAAGTCCCATGGCCCTCTTAGGTGGGCCCTTTAGGTGGGAGTCTCAGGGCCCTTAGATGGTTCGCGGTACGTATCGGGTTTTGTGCAGTGGTTTCATTTTTTACTTTTTTAAATTATTTCCGCTCAAGATAGAGAGTTAGAATTTTTTAATTAAATGTCTGAATGAATGAAGTTTTTAATTCTGTCAATTAATTATCCTTTTCACTTCGTAATTGACTGAAAATTGCGTTTTTAGCTGCAGAAACACATATTTTTCAGTGAAATCAACAATACCATATTCGCTTGACAACCAGATTTCTGTTATTGCTGTTGGAATTCATATTGCTTAGTTGAGCCGATTAGGAATTCTAAGCATTGGAATTTGTGCATCGGTTAATTATTTCGTTTTTTAAAACAACTTTAACTAAAGATATAGAGTTGAAATTCATTTTATCGCATACCCGAAAGCATGATACTACTAAAATTAGTGGTATCATGCCCAAAAGAATGAAGTTTCTCTCTTTTTCAATCGATTTTTTTAACGCATTTTCCTTGACAACCAAATAAACAAACAAAAATAAACATCAAATCTTAATTAACGAATCGCCAAGAAACTTTAAGAAGTTGTTGAGTACACTCTTGCGAAGGTTTCGAAGGTTGAAGGTATAAAAATGTTTTAAATATCGCCGCTCCCCCCCCCCCCAAGGCCCTCTTAATCTGTCGAATACTTTTCGTGCAACAACGCCCGACGGGTAAGCTAATAATCCAAACCTAATTTTTCAAATACGATCTTTATTTTAACCGATGAGAGAGGTTCTTATTTTAACCAATAGAAATTGAGAATCCATTGAATTGTTGTGCGCTCGCCCCTGAAGGTTTCTGAATTATTAAATCCATTTTACATTAGGTGGAGCGCCAGTCGTTTCAAAATATTAGTGTTGGCACGCGAGCTTCGCAAAAAAGCGAGGAGCGGCAATCAAGCAAGCAAAGCAGATCGTTTACGAGTTGCTCAATCACGTGCATCAGAATCATATTAGTGAGACATAATTTGTTTTAAAAGGTACGTAATTTATTTTTGCGTAAAATATATTTTGGTGCAGTGGTCTCTTTGTCTGATTATTTTAAATTATTGCATTCGATTTTCGTATATCCTTCGCTTTTTCCTAAAATTGTACATTTTAGCTCGAAAATCTTTAATGTTTGTACCGCTTCAGCAAAATAATATTTTATTAACTTGGAAAGCATAGGCATGGAATGGAAACTCATGGCATCATTTGTACGTTACAAATTTCTGTGTAGGTACGAGGAATTCATTGGACTGAGTCTAAAAGTCGTTTAGGGACCAATTTTGCTTCCGGAAAAGATTTGTGGGTCAAACCATGAAAAGTATAAAAATCAGTGGGGAATTCAGGATGGAGTATTTTATTTTTCAAATTTAAGTAGGCAATTGGAGGAATTTTGTACATGCCAATGTTGTACTTTTTTCATGTTCAGGAATGAGCATACTTTGTAAGTTTTACTCAGAATATTTATTGCACGACCGGTTTAGTTTACAAATTTAAGGCTGAAATTATTGAATTTGTTGAGTGTGTACTTTTTATATGTGTGACTGCTAAGAAAGAAAAAGAGGCAATGCAACGCATGCCTGGCACAGCTAGTTCCTTAGAAATATGAAGAACTCAAACGTATGACTTTTGAAAACATCAAATTTAAAACCTACCGATATTTCAACAAGAGCTTCTCTATCATGTTCATGGTTGCAAATGGCATCCACTAGCTCCCCCATGATAATAAGAAAGTCTCCTATCCAAGCTTCGGCTAAAAGAGAGAATACAGCCGGTGGAGAGTCGAGATGCGATAACATCGAAATTCGCCAGGACCACATTGAATCTTTTATAAAATCAATCTAACTTTGAAGCAATTACTCATAAATTTGCGCCATTATGAGATTTAAAATTCAGATAGCACACTCTTCATATTTCCACATCATATTTGATCGATAATGGTATTCTAACATGTTTGCAACGCATAGAAGTCTAATAGCCCGACGACTCGGTAACTCCCTCCCAATATTTCAATATTTTAATGAATCAAAATGTCCTCAACCGATCTAAACTTTGATTGCGACAATCATGTTGACATGTAGAGGTGAACATTAGGAAAAGAGTAAGTTAAAGAGTAAATAAGAGAGGACAAGGCCGGGGAAACCGAAAAATGGGAAAATATTTCAATGGAAAAATGGGAAAAAATTTCATTTTTTTCCATTTTTCCATTGATGAAAAAAATGTCAATTGATGAGAAGAATACATTCTTCCTATATATGCAAACAGTTTTGTCCTATAGCATGGATTAGAAAAGTGGATTCTTAGAATAGAAGTTTTAAAAATTCCTAATCTTTCAACATAAAGAGGTTGGGGAAGGATGAAGAAGTCGCAATTGATGGAAAGGAAGAAACGAGGAAAGCTTAGTACGGATGGAGAGGAAAGGATAATTCTGGATGAGACTAGTAAGAAGTAGGTGGCTGGATAAGGTAATGGTGGGCAATGGGTTGCTCAAGGCCGCAATGGATGGAAGGATGATGGGCAAACGGGGAAAGGGAAGTATTTTATTATATATGTTATTCTGTAGTTTTCATTTTAGGGATATTCCAACGGTTCTGGACGTAACTGAACCATTGATAGAGTTTTTGCGATAGTTTTTCGCTCGAAGTTTCTCCAGACTGATCGTGAGTGAGAGCATATGCATTTGTGAAGTAACTTGGGATGTATTGACTTCTAGAGAGGGATTATTTACTCCGAATTATGTGACCTAACAATGTGCAACCTATAAGAATTCCCAAAAAAAAGCCCGACAAGACAACTGAAATGTGGTGCTAGTGTGCCCGGAAATTGTCCTTGGCGCGGAATCCCATTCCAGGGACTGTTGATCATAACCCTGGTAGCCCTACAGCTCAGTAAAGGATCCCAATGGTGTGGTTAGTGATCGTATAATCTAAATAGTCACCATCGAAGAATTACTTTTCCAAAAACAACCTCAGTGAGATACTAGGGATTGATTTTAGTTTCTTGCATGAGCCCGTTCTGGAGGCTATATCGCATGGCTGCGAACATTCCGTGTCTCTTGAGTGACAAATTTTCACGTCACAGCATATAGAGTTCAAATGGCCATTAAAAATTTAAGATTCGACAAGGCCCATTACTTCACATCCACGGAGGTTCCCGAGGTTTGACCTTATCGAGCATTTACTGAATAAAACCCTCGCCTTGCCGCGTTCCAACTTTGTATGACCAAATTTCAAGCTATCCGGGACTAGCCACGGAGTTTCACTTTTTCGGAGTCACCCGCAATGCACACATGTGCGAATTTCCACAGAGAAAAAATCATCCGCCTTGACCGGGACACCGGTCAAGGCGGATGATTTTTTCTCTGTTGAAATTCGCACATTTGCATGACGACTCGAGTTTTTTAACACAATATATCAGCATCAGGGCCGCAGTGATCACCAATCTCATATTTCAGTACTGGCTCTATCAAGGAACAAACAACACATCCACGCGCCAAATAAGGAATCAAAAATAGGAAAGGTGAAAAAAAATACTGCCAGAGTCACAAAGAGTGGCACAAATGCAAAATGACGAGACCTATTTCTCTTAGCATTGATTTCTCGACTTGTTGCGCTTATAACTAGGGGTCGAGTGCGCCAACTGGCGGAGAGAAAGCGGGCTAGCACTCTCCGGCAAAGGAAACGCCAAAAACGTTGGAAATAGGAATGGTTTCGATTCCTTTCTTTCCGACCCTCTTTGTCACGGCAAAGCTCACTTGCTCGCTCCCTCGAGCTAACATTGGGCAACTGCGAGGGCGATCGTGCGGGAGAAAGCTAGGAGGGAGTCGGGAGAAAGAAGGGGTACGGACACAGAGAGAGAGAGAGAGAGGAGTTACACTGCAGAGGAGACAACATCTGGAGGCGCCATCCCCTTTAATCGACCCAATGAAGAGACGCACACTGTTCGCCTACTCAAGGAGTATTCACCTGACCCCTTCCCCTCTGAGCACCTTACGTAAGAATCGATGGAAAAAGCGGAAATGCTGGTCTCCCTGAGTGCATATCCACATAAATACCCATTACGCCGTTCTTATCGAGGCAGGCCCTGACAAAAGAAGTTCACCCCTCGTTGATAAGCCGGTAAAACTAGCACTGCTTCAATAGGTAAATTATTCCATGCTCCCTTGTCCTTATATGCCTCTTCTGCTTCTTGCGCTAATGCATAGCTTTTTATACGCACATCTATACTTAAGAATATCTATATGCCTTCCATTCAGTCTCTCACGCTGCATTTAAAAAAAGTGTGAAAAATTGAAACGAGAATATGCTTCACGGATGCTTGGAGGAGGTGCTGACGATAAAATGGTCGGACAAAATATGAAATGACGAAGTTTACAGAAGAGTGGAAGAGGAAAGGACCATATGAAACATAATACAGAAAAGAAGTGAAAGATGCATTGAACACACTCTAGGGCACAATGGGCTTGTAAAGAACATAATTGAAGGTAAAATAGAAGATAAAGTCTTCAGAAAAAGACCCATGAATAAGTTCATGGGCAAAATAAAGAGGAAAGTACATAGGAAGAGATACGAGGAAGTAAGGGACCTAGCACTAGATAGGGAAGGATGGAGAGCTGCAGTCAACCAATCTTAGGATTGAACGATCAATGTAATGAATGAATGAATGTTTCACCGGGAAGATATAAGACCGGGTGATACAGAGCAAATGATAGTCAACCAATTACAGTCCTTTTGCTCCACCTACTAGAGGGGCACAAGTTTCTATTGAAACGCAGAAAGGCGTAGGATACGCTAATAATTGTATGGCACGATATAATTATTTAATGTTGCCAAAATATAACACTAGCGTTTATATATCAAATAGCGCAATGATTTTAATGTTTACATGAGTTCCACTTAATTCAATCCATGACTTTCGAATTTCTATTTTATCCTTTCTACATTCCGGGCGGTGTCATTATCCGTGACTTATTCGTATCACCCGTCGATTTATATAACCCACAGCAAATATTGCAAACGCAAGATAACGGTTCCCAAATTTCCCCAAACAGTGACGTTTTGCAAGAAGATACTCATTGTCGGGAAAGATTTTTTCACCATTGGCCGCAGATAGTGAACGCGCTCGTGGTCCCTGAGGACGTCACAATGCATAGCTCAAGAGGCATTGTGATGCCATGACAGTCGCATTCGAAGCCCTTGATAGCAATTCAACACGCCAAGAACCAAATGATATCTCCCAAAAGTTAATATTCAGCACCTGTCCATTCCGATTTTGCTGCAATGTTTACATGGTGAAAAATCGTATTTCGATTCGCGCTTTCATATGTTTCCCAGTATCACAGCATACCTAATACAACGATGTATTATCCATTCATTTATGTCCATAATAGGATTATCCATGATGGACATGGATGGAAAGAGCGTTCTCGGTTGGGCTGGCCATGTTGAAACAGTAAATAAAAGTCAGGTGGTGAAACAGATATGATAGATGAGTGAACGTTGCAAGAGGAAGGGGTTGCCCTAAAAATTCATCCGTGAATATGGTGCATAAGAATTAAAAAGAGGAACACTAAGAGTTATAGGCAAGGTACTCTATTCATGATAGTAAGCTGCATTAACTAATATGACTGTGCACTATACATTGAAATTTGGCGCAGTCAACATTCACTGAGTAGTTATCATTAACGAAGTTCTTATTTGTTATCTGACGGCTCTACCGAATTAGATAGAGGTCATTTATTTTCAAGGATTTGATAAGAGAAATGAGAATTTCATGGTACTTTAAGTACCTAACCATTCCTTTTTATCAATCAGATTTCAGATAGAAGTTTCTTCAGCGGATAATCGAGATACCAAATGACCCTGCTGTTACGGGAAATTACGAAAGATATCACAGAAGAGGTCTACACATCAGGTATATTTTGCAAGAGTTTATTAGCAATTTATATTTAAAAAATACCATGTCCCTAAAATGTTCGCCGTAAGGACACGACTCAACAGAATTTTCCTTTGTCTTTTTGATGATGCGCCAAAATGCTCGAGTCCCTAATTATTCCCATCGTAGCTTGGTAAGATTACTAAAATTATTCTCTGATGTTTTGAGGTAAGAGTCGACAGATACATCCGCTGATATACTTATACGCGTTTCTAGCCTTGCTGCGTTCATCATTAGGGTAAAGAAAGCCGCAGCTGAAAATTAGTACATGTGTTTTAGGGATGTATTCGGTCACAATCAAAAACGCTTAAGGATCCTAACTATAAAGAATAAGGAGAATGAAACTGTAACAATTTGCAAAATACTCGTACCTTGGATTATTCTAATGAAACAGAGTGAGGGAATAACGAATCCAGATGCAACATTGGAAACCACACCGAGTGATTCATTTGGCGGTGTAGATGAAGAGAACTGGGGCATGCAGAATGCCACAGATAGCAGTCATAATGGAAAGCAAACAAACTCAGGGACAGATAACAACCATTGGACCAAAGAGCATGTCCCATATGAAGGAGGATCTTCGGCCGAATGACAGTCAACGGACGAAGAAGGACGGCCGAGCATAAATCCCAAATTTTAAAGGACGTGTAAGTACATTGTGAGCTTGACATCGACGGAAGGACTTCTATCCAACATCTTCGGATCTGGCAATCAGTACAAGATCTTAGGTAAGCTAGACGGTGTACCAAACTCTATTTGTGCAAAATGATTATGCTATAAGATCAAGACAAATTGATATCGATAGCGTGAGAAGGATGACCGTTAAATGGCCAATATAGAGTTTAGAAGCACTTAAAAATCAACGGAATGAATGATGCAACGAGTTAAAGAAGGTTCAAAGATAATGAATCAACCTTATTCCATCCATTGTGTAAATGCTAAGATTCGAAATCCTTTTTAGTGACTCAGAATCGCTCAATGGATACTTAAGAAGAGCACAGATTGATATCTTGCAGACATCTTGGACCTCGGCTACGCCATAGCGCTACAAGGTTAACATTTACCGAGATTGTTAACACAAGGGGTTGTCTTTCTGATAATACTTGCCACCCCAAAAAAGAGCATAGTTCGTAACTTACTCGAATGGCGTAGTAAGATTAAGGGAACTTACAGGGCTACTGCCACCTCTTTACTTTCTCTTTTATTCGTACAAATAATACAAGCAAATATTTCCTCACCAAGACCACCTCAATTCCTATAGGAAGAAAAGTAGGTAGACTATAACCAAGGACACCCCAATTCCTATAGGTAGGAAAAATAAACAGAAAAATGTTATCGTATAAGCGATGGAGGTATAAACGCTTCGTTGACGATATTTGTGTCATCATTGCATTCATACAACGTAATATGGTCGAGGATTTGCTTTCGTTTTGCGATTGAAATCAATTAATGGAAGATAGAGAGATCACATCTTGCAGGAGTATGCACTCTCGTGTTAATAACATAAATATCATAGTCAATAAATGGGGCTTTATTCCGCATGTATGGAGGCGCACGATTGAGAACTTTTAGCGGTTTAAAATTCATTAAAGGGGATATGCTAATCTACAGAATGCCGAACTCAAAAGTAATAATAATACCCCCTCAATGAAATATTACCAATGTGGAAATCAGCAAAACATGAAAATGAATCACGGAAAGCAAATTTAAGTAGGCCTTAGAGTAATCTCGGGGAAAAGGTCAGTTGCAGGTGCTTCCTGTGCTGGTACTGCTTATTCTAAGATACTCCCTGTGCATGCATGCCCACAAATGCCAAAATCACTCAAACTACTTATAGGCCACTGCAAATAGAATTCTGTGCTTTGAAAAGAACTTATCAATTCACTTCCCAACTGAATCAGATAATATACCACAAAGCAAAGACTTTTTTAAATTTGTAGCTCCTATATGGCTTGATGCCTATTGTTCCAAATGATATTCCACGTTTCACGCAAGTAAGTATTTTTCTATATTAGACTTAATTTCCTTAAGACCACAAAAATCGTAGCTAAGAGACTTCAGTCTCCTTTATAAATTTCGTTTAGCTCCTTAGACGAAAAGAGTAACCAAGCGAAAATTACCCTTTACTCAGATAAGATGGCATAAAAGTAAAAAAAACCAAGGTCTCAAAGCTATTTTCACACAAACTCTTACCGAAAAATTACAATTTGTGGTATTCCAAGAGATACAAATTAGTTAATGGCGAATATTTATTTGAATAAAATATGCAAATTCAAAATTTTGTACCAAGTAACTATTACGAAACACTAACAATGTGTTGCATTAAAAAAATTGAAATATAATGCGGGATAATACTCCAACGAATAACAGTGTAGGTCGAGGAACGCTGGGAACTTCTAGTAAATATGAGTGAATCGTGGTTTATTCATTAAAAAGCATTTTCATCTGTAGTGGATAATAAAGACACATACTTACAAAATCATTAAATATTATACGGAATTCATCTGGTTTCCATGCATTTAAGTCCCACAAAAAACAGCATATTACAAGCATGTGGTATTAAAATGATGTTGCTAAAAAATGAACACCATACCATGTAGATTTCAACACGTACATAGCAAAATTGGACAGGATAACGCACCTCAAAATTGCACTCGACCGGGGAAAAGCTTCTCCCATAGCCGCCGTCCACGGGGTCGTGTTTACACCGTTTGAACAGCTGGCAGCGGAGATCTCTCTCACACGCCGGCCTTCCGCAAGGTCGTCGCCTGGCACTTTCCTTCAGTCATCGCCAACTCCCGAAATCAAATTTAACAGTATCTTTTCACAAATATATAGGCCCACCGACAGCGGACAAAACAACACTCACAGTTGAATCGTGAGGCAGCACTCTTTCAACGTCGATAGCACACCACAAAACGCGGAATATCCTGTTCCAGGAATAATGTTCTTTTAAAATAGATTGACACACATGTCTCTCTCCTCGTCCGCACAAGCGCGCAACATCTATAAAAGTTGCAACACAAACACCTGAACCGTAATTAACCGCACACGATGTCGAAAGCACAATTTTACTGCCTTATTCCACTAACACAAGGTAGCGAGTACACATCTTCGATCCAAACAACTCTCTGACCAGTGAGGTTTCTCTAATTGTCAATATTCCCATTAAAATTCGCAGATTACTATAACCTGGAAGCCATCAAGGACGACACTTCTTCGAAAACGTCAATCTTTTCCATGTCAGAGGCGTAACATCGGCGAATGCACGTCCAACAAAATGTACGAAGGATGAACACTATTTCACGATTGAATCGAGACGGTGATCGAAAGTCAAAAGCTTATATACGTGTATCACCACCTGCGTGCAACATTGGTGAGCCCGAATAGCGATAGTGGCATGCTGATTAAGTTTCACGAGAAGAATCCCTTTCGATACCGGTTCAACTAAGACACTATAAAGGTCCGGTGCTAACGCTGCTACGAATGTCCAGCCGTCCTTGTTTCGGGGCAGCGGAACGACAAATGACGCGCGACCGCCGCGTTCCGGATCCGATTGCACTCTGAGATGGGCAGTCCCTTCGGAGAGCTGAAGTGGGGGGAGACCCTGATATGAAGGGAGGGCGGGCAGAGGGGCAAAGATCCCCCACCCTATTTCGCCTCATCCCACAACAGACCCTTTCCCCCACCTCCTTGTACCCTTTATTCAAGCCGCTCTCCCTCCTTCCGAATTCCCTCACCATTCCATGTGACGCAACGGAGGGGAAATCCTTTCGGCGCTTGCGCAAAAGCCACTCGGCTCCCCTTCTCGCCCCCTCCCCCTATCACCCCCTGACCCTCTCTCCTCTTCGTCTACCTCACTCATATCACTGTCTAGCGCTGACTTCCACACTCCCCCCGACCCCAATCCCTCCACCCCATCCCTTAACCGCCCCATTTGCTACAACAACACTGCCCTCCCCTTTCACACACACACACATATATCCAGGAAAATAAGTGGTTATCTCCGCCGAGCCGTGAGAGATGGCTGTGCCCCATCACAAATAGGTAAAGCGAAGCGAAGTCCTTTTTAACAAGCTCGAGAGCGCATTGGGAGGCACTTCGGTCTGAGAAATGCCTTTAAGCCACGAAGATATTCGAGAGGAGGAATGTACGAAGACATAAAAAAAGCAGATTTTGGAGATATGGAGAAAATAATAACAGATTTCGAGTTTCAGAGCTTATATTTTTCCATACGTGCATGCGTATATTCCCATCATAGAATTCCCTTTCGGAGTCAGTACAGTAAGCAACTTACTTACTGCAGCTAGCCTCGGAAAATAGCTTCTTTTAAATTTCCCCCACGCTCCCGTATTCTTGCAAATTGTTTCAACAATGGAGATTATTTAGACCGTATTCTTCGCATCAGCCACATTTGATGAACGACTCCTGTTGCCACGTGGGTAGGTCTCACGTAAAGAAAATGAGCTGCTATTGGCCAATGTATCAGGCATTAATCATTGCTATATAAGGGCTCATATAGCTTCATGCGAAAGTTGAGCAATTAAGTATCTGAAGCATTTTAGGTCTTTTAGATAAATGCTGTCATCTGATATTACCTGAGAGAGCTTAATTTACAATTACTTATAACTACAGACTAAATTCTCGCCTTAGGACTGGCAATCTGCATTTAATACCGGGAAAACGAACTTAAACTACAGATGACATAAAACATTAGCAGGTGTCCACAGATCATAAGGGTCAATTCAGACTAGCTCCGATATTACAACGCCATATTCAAGAGCTCTGGCCGCGCTGTCTCTGCCTTACCCCCCAGGCGATTATGTAGTAGCATCGAAACTAGGCGGTGTTAAATATTTTATTTGAGGAAAACTACAAGGGTTATGTTTCTGTTACAACAGAAGATTTTCATGACGTCTGAATATTATGAAACAACTAGCTTTTATGTTGCAGAATAACCTCTCGGAGGAGATATCATTTCACAATATTAATATATACTGATAAATAATTTTTTAATACTTGATCGTTGATCTCAACATATACTTGTAATATCTAATGATGGAAATATTGTGCTCCAAATTGTTTCACATTAATAGATGAGTTTTTAGCTTCTCACCAATCCTCGTGGCCATTAGAATCTTAGATTATTTTTCAGTAGCTCTGCATGCATACGAGATCTCAACAGCCTATGGTCGCAAATTTCGTCAAAGAATTTCACCGCCCTTCTGAGACATTCAAGCGAATGGTCGCATCGATACCTTTCAGATAATTAAAGTACTTTCATCTACAAAATTTGAATCTCTCGTGACAACAATTAAAGTCTTACTCAGAAGAAGTTACCATATTATATATCTCCAAGGCACGATCCCATAAAAAACGTAAACCTTTTTGAAAATAAACGTAAAACCTTTTTGACATTAAATAGCAGAAATAACTTGTAGAAAACACATGATTAGTGCATAGAAGAAATACAAGCGAGCAAATTTACGGCATAAATTCGGTTATCGAGGCTCGAGGTCGTGGTCAATGCTAATTTGTGGTCAAAGAACGGAGATAACGGCTGGAAGGATAACAAGAGGGACGATTCGGCGGTCGGGTGAAGGTTCAATCCTGCATAGATTGGGAAGGCAACTGGTATACTGTAGCGATGATGGATGAATAAGCCCATTTGAGGGAAATGAAATGGTAACATACTGAAACGCAACAGCCCGGTGAGGGAGGAAGTGCTATCGCAGCGAAAATTCGAGCGGAGGGTTGTGAATGCTATTTGGGGAGAGGACGTGGGGTTAGACATGAAAAGCCTCGACGCCGGTGAAATAAACGTGTAATCGGAACCCTTTCACTCTTTTCCATGTTGCAGTAGTCAGGCGACGTAGCGGGCATTTTAAATGGTTTTTTTGTACTTTTAGGGCTCCGGACTATACTGGCGTGTAACGCAGTTGTGACATCGAGGGGAGATTACGGCGTCCCTGGAATATATAGAGAGGGCGGGAGTTTCTGTCGAGTTCACAAAGCGGGTCACAATGGTCGCCCATTAGCCCAGTGACCGTTTGCACTTTCTACGTGCGACTTAAAGACAGGTAAACGTCGCTCAGGCCATATATTAAAGAAAAGAATAGGTGGAACACTACGTCACGGTAGCACGGACAATTCTTAGTAACGTTAATCCGCAAGGTGATGCAGAAAATATTAATGAATACTCCCTAAGGCATTGAATACAAATTTCCATTAGACTTTGCGCTCAAGGTTTTTTGTACATTTAGTATCCAAAGTGGTGGGGCATGATGTTCACTTTATCAGAGTATTTCCAAAACTGATGCGTGTGTGGCGTCCAATTCTGCTGCCCCTTGGTCTCGGTCACACTATGGTACCTAATTCGAAGAAGTAGTGTATGACTACAGCCTGTAAACAGCTAGTTGTATCAAACTTGTATCAAGTTGTACAAAACGTATTTGTTTATATGAGAAAAATTAATGAACCTTATTTTTGTTTAAATTATTTTTCTACAGGTTAATTCATTTATCCATCAAGTTCACAGCAAATTCATTTATGATATTTTTAAAAATTCAAAGTTATTCGACTAAGATATTAGTCTCATGGCAGAAGTGCGCTTCCTGCGCTTACACTTAAATGACTTTAATGAATTTAATCGTTAAAAGGCAACAAAATCCATAGATATTTTCAAATTATACTTTGCAATTAAATATTTGATCATAATATTCACTTATAAACTCACGGAATGCCGAAAAGTCGCTGCTAATAATAGTGCAAATAAATAACTGTAACACAAGATCGGATACACTCCTTAATCCCAAATATTCTTTAATCTAATTCTTTGCAATATGTTGTAATTATCTTGCTGTGACACACAATCACAACGGGCCATCTCTCTCTAATAACTTTCATCAGCTAATAGATACTTGAACGTCGAAGTCAGAGAAATTATTCATGGTAGACAGATCTTTGTTGAAAGTTATGAATTAAACACATTCTAGTACTCTTGAGCACATGCGTTACCTTCCAATTTAGTTGTTGCGCAAAATACGACAAAAACTGTTTTTATAATTGGGAATTTGAGGGTATTTACAGCCAGCATTTTTTAGAGTTACTATTTACATTGCTAAAAGATTCCAGGCAAAATATGAAAAATATTCTTTATTCTATGATAAAAGGACAATTTCAATAAATCTCTTATATGCTAAATGGGATTATGAAGATTATTTCATGATTAAGTGTAGACCTAATATCACTTAAAAATAAAGAAATCCAAAAATAATTGATTGAACCTTTACTTATGCTTCTAAATATTTTCTTTTTAAGTTATTTTAACGTTCAAAGTGTTATTTTTTTTAAAACCCACATTTGAAAAAAAAACATTTATGGAGCAATAAACTAATATTCGCGCTTCACAGTTCACGGGCGTTGAACTAGATAGGAAGCTAGAGTTGAGCGCCGCGAGATATAAATCCACTCCACGATCCCCTTTTACTTCAAATAATTACTTCACAGAACTTACGACTTTCTTTTGCTCAGGGTTAAATAGTACCTATTATTATTCTCTTTTAGATCAGCAAACCATTAAAAATAGACTAGTGTTTTGAAAAATAGAATAGTGTTTTACTTACTGATTTAACTTTTGCACTGGATACATAGCAGTCAATGAAGTAACGACGCTTCGCGGTGCGAAGATTAGCATATTCATGATGCCAATACTTGAAATTGAAATGAATTTTTCGGTGTACTAGATGCCGCTGGAATCATCTGCAAGGTGAGAAACTAGAGATAAGTCATTGACCTAAGGATAAGGAAGGATATATCAGTAGTTAGGAATGCCTGGTTTTGAATTACAACCTCGTCCAAGTTTCCAAGACTCCAGCTTATAAGTTAAGGCATATGGCTCGGCTTTACATACTCTCCCTAATAAGCTTACCGGAAGAAATATGAAATTTGATACCTTTCCTCACCGAACGACCACGTTAACTAGCCGAAATGGTTACCATTTGGTGTAACTTGGAAAAACTCTTAGATAAGATGGGACTAGGGAAAATAATATGTTTTGCGGAAAATTTTAACCAGAAATTAGAATACCGGGCTTGAGAAACAGAACTCGGGCCACTGGACGTTAATTGGTGAACCTCTCAGCGTACTCCATTAAAACTAAGCTCATGCAGACCTCTTGGTCTTTAATGATTAGTTAAAAAACTACATTTCTACATCCTTAATAATAAAAAAAGATCTTCAGGGCAATTCTCTGGCTGATTCTGTAATTATTTTAAGAATAGGAATACCCTTATAGTTTGTGGTCCAGGCAAACAAGATATTCTCACTACCTTTAGAAATCGGATCTTGCGAAAGAGCATTTCATTCTCCAGAGTAAAAAATCAACGAGACAAACAAAAGAATGGTCAGGATAGTTATCGCATGCGAAATCGCAGATTACTCCGAGGTTTCCACGATGGGTCACATACCGTAAAACCAATAGATATTTTAATGCAATAATTATCACATGCAGAAGACTGGCGAATAAAAGACACTGAATCGACGAAGCAGTGTGATAGCTTAGTTTATTTGCATAAGAAAATGTTTTACTACAGTTAATAATTGAATCTTTTGAAATTAACGTCTCATTTTGGCACTATGATACTTGTAAAATAAATTATATGTAATATCATTGAAATCATATGCCTATATAATTTTTGTACCACCTCATTAGTTGTCACCTCTTTTGTTATCTTTTTGAATCAGTTCTAAAACGATGTTTGAAGTTATATACTTGGGAGCCCTTGGAAGCCCCTCGTAACATCTCCCTATAATATCCTAATATATCTCGTTTAGTCAACGCGGAGAAGGGGTCGGTAATGAGAGAGAAACGTTACAGGAGAGGGCGTTCCATCCCTGGGAGAGGTAAGATGGGGAAGGGTATATAGAGACCCTTTAAGCGCTACAAGGTGGATTAAAAGGCGTCGGAATGATGAAAGGGCCGAACTGTGATGAGGAGAGGGAGAGAGGAGAACGCCTGGAGGAGTTAGACGAAGGTCTAAGAGGCAGGAAGCGATAGAAATTGAGCGCGCGGCAAAGTGCCTGCCCTCGTTGTCGAAGCATGTTGCCCAAAGTCTCATCGCCAGAATAATCCAAGAGCGCCTACGTCTTCGCTTCTCCCAAGAGTGCTTTTCGGTCACGGGAGCGATGAGGAAAAAATAATTTCGGAGAGAAAAAAATTGCCGCAAGTAACGACCCATTTTGCGCTTCCACATCCTCTTTTGTTCAAAGCTTACCCCTTTTTTCCTCTTCCTTTTATCTCAAAGAGTATAGCGGGCAAGATCCAAAAAAAATACCGAAAGATGTCCCCAAAAGAAACTTCAAGGAACATGATACCCCTCGCGGTGGATGAAAAAAATGGAAGCAATCACAAGCAAATTGCCGGCAACAGATTTTTTTTATTAAATGGAACGAAATGATGATCATAATAATGCACTCTTCCATGGTCTGAGATTAACGAGCCCTTTAGAAGAAGGAGATTATTGAGCTGAAGTTAAGGTGCGCCTCAAGGTTCATTATGAGAAGATTGCGAAATTCATTTTCTCATTCTCTTTGTCACCTATTTTCTGTAATTAATATCTTCCCCGAAAAACAAAATGAATGCAATTACTAAGTAAATGAATTCAGACACGAGCTAATGGCTGGAAAAAATATTTTTACATGGAACGTATATTATCATAATGAAATGCTTCTTCAAAGACACGGGATGCAAGAACAGGGGGATCATTGAGCTTAAATTAAGGCCGTCCAGACTAACGAAATATGGAGTACAAAGAAATTGAATGACTCTGCAGTGTTGGACCGAGAATAGAGAGATAGATATCATCCAAAAATAATTCCGCAATTCAAAAAGCATTTATGGAACAGAGAAAAAGATAAAGAGGATAACTGTCACTTCTATTTACTCAGGGTCCCAGCGACCATTAAAGATAAGGGATTAAAAGAATGTTATTACGACAGAATGACACAGGGTAGTAGAAAGATGAAGTTATGAAAAATGCTAAGTTCTTCAGAATTTATGAGTGATTATATAATAATCCGAAAATAAATACAGACTATTGCGGACGAAACCATTATAAGAAAGCATCTGAAATTAAAAAGAAAAGCCAACATGATAACAATTCAATCTGGTCATTTAAAAAGAACACATTCCAAAAGAAGACATTCAAATGGGCACCTATTATAACTAAATGCGGACATAAACTTTAGTCTAAGTGATTCTTAGGGACAAGATGAAAAGATATATGAAAAATGCAATTCCTGAGAATAAGATAAGGTTTTCTGTCTACAGTTTCATGAGGCTGAGTAGACTATTCTTCAATTAAGAATATCGAATACCGACCGAGAGATTTGGAGAGGAGTGGTGCATTTATTTGAAATGTACTGACTGTGATATTCGGTACGTTTTGAAATATGGTAGAAAGTATTTTGCAGGGGGTTGAAGAACTTGATGGTGTTCTTTGACCAATGGCGATACTAATGGCTTTGCAAAATATCTTCTTAAAATTTGCCATAATAATGACTTTGAACCTAAGATTTGACATATTTTGAAAGGCCTTAAATTGAACTTCATGACACAATATAAAAAGTATGTATGAAACTGTGGAGTAAAATTATTATTATTATTATTATTATTATTTGAGAATATCGGGGGCCCTGAAGGGAATCTGCTTAGTCAAGTCAACTAGATATTCACCCTTTCTTCAAATCCTCGTCCTCACTGATGAGTCAACCTCAGTTCAAATTCACCTTTCCTCTCCTTCCAGTTCTCTTCCATCTGATCATGCTGGATCGCTTTTCCAATCTCTACCAGATTTTGCCTACTTCCTACCCATTCTCTTTTATTCTTCGCTTTTTTTGTCGAGGCTATAAGTCCATGTTTACATAAGGCTCCCGACCACTACGAAAGTTACTTCGAGGCTGAAACGAGTTGTCGAGACCTACCATGGTTATCTATGATTAAATATCGTAGATTATGCTCTAAGACCTTTTATTCTTTACGATGGAGATCAAATTATTCCACAAGGTCACGCCTTCAGTTTTAAGTTCTAAACTTCGGCACTTGACGGCACGGAGAAGTCGACCAGAGTGGGATTTACAGCGAGTTTAGTTAAGGCACAGTTCGCCTTACCTTCCCCATGCCTGGTCATTGACTTCTACGTGCCCTCTCATGACCTTTTCCTATTTCTTTTTCATTTTCACGATTCCCTCCTTTTTTCTTGGCCGGTGCATTTATGTAGGTATGTCACGCTGGAAGTGGTGCATGGATTATTTTAAACCAACCGAAAGATTTTTTTTTCATCTTTCAGCTGAAATTCAACGTCACCGTCTCCTCTCCTAGGAAAAGTATATGGTGAATTACTTCGCGAGAATTCTTTTCCAAGAAATGCGGAAGACGTAGTAATATCGTGGCGGAGTTGAATCGTACGCACGGAGTATCCATTCGGACATTGACCTCTGCATTTTAAAGTAAGGGAGTGACGGGAGAGGAAAACGTTGGAAAATTTCTCCATCGTCGACAGAGCGCATAACTTCACTCCAGCATATGAGACTAGACTTCTGAGTTCAGAGGGAGTTTTTCGTTGTGGCTTTCAAATGAATTAAACGTCTTGTCTGTTCAATTGATAAGCACTGAACTCGCATATATTTTATATGATATCACGCATTGTGAAAACGACAAAGAAAAAGCCGGTATGCCGCACACTTCATTACAAACTGTTAAGGAGAGGACAGAGAATAAGACATGCAGCTAATGGAAGGACTAGGATTAGAGAACCTCGAGACTAGAAAGAATAATGTTAGACTTGGGTGACTTGAAAATTTCAGATGATGAGAGATTAAGAACAACGAAGAGGAATGCATTTTTAAAAAAGTGTATAGATATATTTCTGACGCAAGAGAATGAAGTCTCTCTTTTTCAAAGAGCAT